>JBANSL010000003.1:5651313-10651313 GCA_037127255.1 Persicaria tinctoria
AATATCTATAACAAGCCAAATAAAAAAATATAAAGCAAAATAACATATTTTCAATTAGTAAATGATTAGCTAGTGATTTAACTTATCAAAACTGAAGAATATTTTGTCAATTATAACCTTTATGTTACTACGAAATCGAAATGAAAATTTAATTATTTAGATTATTCAATGGTGTTCTTTTTTTTTTTTTTTTTTTTTTTTTTTGATTAGGAAATAATTCGAGACCGGACATGCCCGGACCTCGAGAGGCCGACAAAGTCGGCAGACGGCAAGCCGTCAAAACAAACAACATAGTAAAAGAAAATACAACAAGGAAACATAATACAGTTGCCTAATACAACAAAAGAACGAGAAGTGGATAGCGAGCGCATGGGACAGCTTAGCTGATTCAATGGTGTTCATTTATATATGAGAAGTAAATAATTATTATTAAAATATATATAAAAGAATGTAAATTTTTTATTTTTATTAAATTCAAATTAAATAAATAAATAAAGATAAACTTAAAAACCAATCCCAAGCCCTAATCGACGAGCATCGGAGGAATAATTGGAGCCCTGTGTGTCGAATCGAGGGTTCGATCGGAAGCCATGATCGTCTGCGTAGCTGTTATCGGTCACCAGGTCCTTTCCTTTCCTCTCTTTCTCTACCTCTCATCTTCTTCGTTTCGAAGGTCGTTCGAACATTGTTGATCCGGAAAGCTCACTAATTTCGCTCGAAAATTTTGTTCTTTGATCACACAGAACAATCCGCTCTACATTCAAAGCTTTACTGATGCCGATGATGCTCTCAAACTTCACCACATCGTCCATTGCTCCTTGGATGTCGTTGACGAACGAGGTCTCTCTGTCTCCCCTTCCCATCTGATCTTATTTTTGAAGCTTACTGGTCGTGATTTGCTCAATGGATTAATGATTAGGGTTTTTTAAATTGGCTTTGATAATTCCGTTTAAGTATTTCACCTCAAAGAGGAATGTGGATTCCAGTTTGAAATAATGTATCTGCGTTTGATCTATCAATGCTCATGTCAGGTTAAATTAAATTTGGTTGGTTTGTGGTGTATCAGTTAACAATCCTAAAAAATCTGGATCTATGCTGAATGAAACATTTCTTGGTCTGCTTTATCCCACTGAAAACTTTAAAGTGTAAGTCTCCCCGTTCTTGTCTCTTATTTTTTCCTCCAAATCATGGTTAAAATGTCTCCTGGTTATGAAATGCAACATTTTGTTAGATGTCAAACTGGGATTGGCAAGAATGGGGTAGTTTGTTGAGAGTGGGTAGGGTTTTGTTAGTGTTACATGTGAGGTAAGTGTTACTAACAGCCCAGGGAGTATAAATAAGGGAATAGCCATCGGGATTAGTTATCCAGTTTTCTTAGATTTTGGAGGCTTTTGCGTTGGCAAGAGAGTTGTTCTCTTGGTGACTAGTTTGAGGTGTTCCTCAGTTGATAGGCTCTTGGATTCCTTTTGGTTTCCTTGATATTTTGACTGACTTTACTTGGATTTCAACTAAAAACGAAACGACATACCCCCTAACGACTAGAAGGAATCCAAGAGCCTACCAGTTAATGAATACCTCAAACTGTCCACCAAGAGAAGGACCATCCTGGTCTACTCCCAGCCTTTGGACCTATACCTTTTCAATTATGAAACTCTCTAGTCAAGGCAAAAGCCTCCAAAATCTCCAAAAAACTGGATAACTAACCTTGAGGGTTATTCCCTTGTTTATACTCCCCGGTCTGTTACTAACAGTTACCTAACAGCCATGCGACACTAACAAACCCATCTACTACCCACTCTCAAGAAACTACCCCATTCTTGCCATTCACCAATATGACATCTAACATCTAACACATTTCCTTGCTTTGGTCTTCAGTATTGATTAAGTTTTTCTCCCAATTCACTTTGCTTTCTTAGGTATGGGTATCTGACCAACACCAAAGTCAAATTCATCTTGGTGACCACTGATCTAGATGTCAAAGATGCAGATGTTAGAAATGTAAGTAATTTATAGCATTTTGCCGGCTATTATATCATATCATCGAAACTCATTTTTTGCTATCTTTTAGGGGGTTGACTTTGAATTTTACCTGGACATGATAACTGCAATAATGATAATATATATGTCTTCTACCCTTCTTCTCTAAGATAGGAAGAACTATGCAAAATGTTTATTACATTTTCTAAGGTGGCGCTTGGTTTAAATTTGGGTATGTGTTTGGAATTGGGGGTCTTGGTTTAAAGGTGCAACTTGTTAGATGACTATGGATTTATTTTATTAGATTTAGGAATATGGTTTAAAAGAAGGGAGATTATTAGACAAACCCAAGTAGGAGTTCTAGTATTGGGAATAAATTCTCTTAGGTATATTTGAAATAGAAAAAATTGTATAATGAAACCCACTCTCGGAGTTAGCCCACTTTGTTGTATAATGAAATCCACTCTCGGAGTTAGCCCACTTTGGATCAAATTGGTTTAAAATCTTTCTCTGCTGCAACTTGGGGATGAAGCATTTTGTTAACGTATATTCGAGTCTAATAAGATTTTAGTTCCTTTGCTGATACTTTGATTTTAGTTCCTTTGCTGAGACTTTCTAGTTAATTTATTTTTGCACTATACAACAACGTATGATAATTTACATTCTAACACTTGTATCTTACAGTTGATAATTTCTATGACATCTTTTGTTTGAACAGTTTTTTAGGAAGTTCCACACTTCGTATGTGGATGCAGTCTCAAACCCTTTTCATGTACCTGGTAAAAAGATAACATCAAGAACTTTTGCACAGAGTGTTACGAATATTGTCAAGTCCTTTGGGCTGAGCTGATCTGGTTAGATCTATGTCTCTTGATAATTGATATAGTATGTTAAAGTTTATCCAAAATGTACAATTTTTTTTAGACCTTTGAAACAGACATTGTATGAGCATATTATTCCTTGCTTTTAATTCGCCCATGGTTGTCTTTTAATGAATTTCTTTTGTAACACAATATGAATCTTATTCCCCTTCCAGATACTGGAGTTATATCTATAACCTTTTTCATGTGGAAGGCAAGGTTATACTGTTGCCTGTCGCCATTCCGATGTTCAACAACTGGCCATGAGCTAGTTTCAGTAGTTTGCTAAGTGATTTAGGTGTCATGTCTTGTTGCTCTTCTTATTCTCCTTGTACTTTGGTTGAACTTTTAGATTTGTATGTAGATCTTCAATGAATCTATTGATTTGTAGGTACCATCTCATAAGCATTCAAACAGAATGTGCATGCAGGACTTATAATTATTCTAGTGCAGTAACATACATGGCTGCCTTTTTCCTTGAATTGTATTATTTCTGGATTGTAGTTGATCATTCACTTGGTTACAGTTGGTAAATCTGCATCTTCTGTCATATTGGTGATGTTTTCGTACATGTACGGACCATGTGCTGGATAAATACCGTGAAGATTGGAGGACGACTCAGCTGAAAAACTAATATCCAAGTTCAAGTCACAAACTGGGTTTCAGTAACAAGAGGGAATAGAAGTTCTCTCATCTGAGACGAGGCTAAGTAGGCTGAGCCTGAGGGCATTGATGATGACCATAGCCTTATAGTTAGTGCCAAGTAGAGACCCTATTTGACTTGGGTTTGCACCATTGATTAGATGACCATAGCCCTATGTTTGCATCTGTGAAGATATTGTTTGTTAAAGTAGGCCTTTCCTTTATTTTTCTGCTATTCAATGCCCAGAGAGATGGGAAATGCATACACTTTCCCCCTGTGCTCATTTGCTATGTGATTCGGTGCTATGTCCAGTTGGTGTTCTGATAATCTGATTCTCCTTGTCCGTTGGTTGACCTGTTAGATTTGGATGTATCTTGATCTTCAATGATTATTACTATTGAGTGCTATTTTTTGCACAACTTACATAAGCATTCAAACAGAATCTGCAGGCACTTGAATTCTTCAAGTGCCAGTAACATACATGGCTGAATGGCTGATTTCCCCTTGAATTGTGTTATTGTGGATTCTGGATGATCATTCATTTTCTCCTGGTTACAGTTGTTCAACCTGCCTCTTACACTGTTATGTTATTGCCAATAGCATCTTCCGACTGTCATCGTGGGCAATTTGGGTTTCTCTTAGGGCAACTGTAATAGAAAATTACACCCCGATCGCCAATGTAATCTCTATTAATGGCATGCCTTCCAACTATTAATGTTCTCATTTTCGGAGCTGATTTCCACAAGGCAATGCCCATCACACAAAATACTTTTGGACACCTGATCATGGTTGAAAACCCTTTATTTTTTATTCAGTACCAATCAATTCTACCAGTCATTTTCCATCTCTGTCACAGTAGTCACGAACATGGTGGTCCAACTCTTCTAGACCTATCTTTCATAAATCTTACTGTAGTTTGATTCCATCCATTCATAATGAAAAGGGTGTGTTGTATGATAACCCTCCGCCATTTCGGCATATTGGTTGGTGGCCACCTCCCATAATCAGTGGAGGGTATGAACTTGAGGCAGTTCTTACTCCAAATCAGAAGGCTAAGGTTATCAGCAGGCGGGTTTTTACTCGCAAATGTTCGTTTACTCGTGAGATCATATTGTCCAATATGCATTTGTGTATATCTATGACTGGCTTGTGACTGGGATGGCTTGTGTGCTTTATGGTTTTGTCATGCTCATGTGCTCTGTTCCTCATAATAGCCATATGTTTCTTGGCGCGTTGTCGTTAAATTCTTTTGTTTTAGTTTTCGCTCTCTAATCTAGCAGAGGGCGTTATTAAGTTAGTAGAGGTTATTGTAGTGTTTTGACATATATTCGGATACAGCGGATGAGAAATTTCTCATCAGTTTGTTTACTCCATAATCAGATGTTCGGATATTCTCCAAAATCACCCTTGAGGTGAAGTTACCCTCGAGTGGTTAACATTTTCACCGGCTGATCTGCTTAGTATACTGGCTCTGTTTTAGAAGATACCAGAGGTCTACAAAATACCTTGACAGTTGTTTTGAATTCGCGACGTTTGCAAAAAGCGCAGAGGTAACTCGTGTATCTATATGCTATACTAGGGATGTCAATAGTTGTATGTGACCCTTTTCTTTAGGGTGACTATTTCTGTTATTTGAAGTTGAAATCGGATTAGTTAATTAACTGATTATGCATCTCGGCTTCATCTTTGCTTAGGACCTGGTTTCTTAGATTGGGGTTTCTTTGTAAAAATGTATACATTTAGGTAGAGATGGTATTCATTCATGGCTACTACTTGGGAGCTAAGATACTCAAATTAACATTTTCAAACTCTAACCAATTTGTAGGTTTACAAAAAGAGACACCTTCAAAACCTTCTCAAACTTGTTACAAGATTTGTTCAAGGTGGTGATACTTTATAGCACACCCTTCTGGATGAGAACTCACACGAAAACTATTCTGCTTAGATGAACACGCATGTTTAGAGACGAGATCGTACCATTTTTTGTCCCAATGATGCATTTAATATATTAGATTTTTTAAGGGTATAGGTTAAACAAATAAATAATAATATTAAAAAATTAAAACTATCCAGATATCACTTCGACCTAATTGGCCAAAGCATTTATCTTTAAACAAAAATAATTCTAAGTTATTTAATACATAGTAGTTGCTAAAAAAAGGGGGTTAATCTATGTTCTTATATAAGTTAAGAAAAATATTGTAGCTTAACCCCTTGGCATCATTATACAAAAGGTGGGCATGCATGTTACCAAAACTATTCCATCAATCACAACCACATTTTGTGATATGGGATCAAATAATATGTTTTATGTTTTATGAACGAACCGGAACCGAATTGATTTTTAGTTTCAATGTGAGGGCTAAATATCAAATTTCTCATTATAAATAGAAATAAAATGGTGCCAACTCTAAAAGCACCCCCCAAAAAAAGGAACACCTAGATTGCATTTTCAAGGTGATTACATTAACCTCCTATAACCATGTTCTCCCGGGAAAAGAAATAGATTTCATATAGTAGAAAAAGGTGAGGGCATAAATGAAGTATATAACCTTATTTTTACTGGAATATCCATGTTATTATTGTGTTTACCCCAATTGCTGAGTACAGCCTCATTTTTTACTGGAATATACTGCTGACAGACGAGTCGTCGTGGATCCGCCAGATAGTTTCTCCCAACAGATTTGCAGTCGAAAGCACGGTCAGTTGAGGGAAGTAGTTCTGTGGTGCCACTGGGATTGTATTCGTGATGATTACTTCCTCGAAGAGGCCACTCGACAACCTCTCTATTGCAGGTGGGCTGTGCATAGACAAAATTTAGAGTGACCATCAATTTCCAATTAATTTACTCGATTCTACACCAATTTCTAAAACTAGTACACTACAGAAGTCAGAAGCATTCCAATACAAGGGGATTTGACACTAGTTTAAATGTAGCTTGAACACTTATGCAGGTCTCTTAATCTCACGGATATATGACAAATTGATAATCAAATTCATGTGATTCCAGGTATAAAATTTCGAAGTCTCTTGCTTGTTTACCTTAAATAGTTCATCCTAGGACTGAAATAATGTTTTTTAATGCTCTTACTCCTATATTAATCGGAGTTCTAAAGGACTTCTTTGCCAATGAAAAACCTGAGCTTCCAGGATGAACACTAGAAGCGGGTGATGGAGAGAAACAAAGTAAGAAATGCAAAGAACCAGAAGGCATAATACCTGAAAACACCATGAGTGCAGCAGGCATAAACCGCCTTAGCTCCTTCTTCCCGTAACAAAGCTGCACCTTTTGCGATGGTTCCTATCATTCAAGACAACAGCATTTGGCAAAGGCAGCTACATGGGACACACGCTAGGAAGTTTCATCTTAAAAAGCATTTTGATTTTCTTTCATCAGTGACTTTAAAAGAAGCATGGGAAGTAGGTACCCAAGTAGATGACTCACCAGCTGTGTCAATCATGTCATCAACCATTACTGCAACTTTACCCTTAACATCCCCAATTAGGTTCATCACCTGCTCGAATTCAAAAGATGCTTCCAAAAATTAAAGCCCGATCAAAAGAAGAGGAACTCTTTAAACATGTACTAACAGGATAGTGAAATCTCTCTCTTTAAAAAGAGAAGGAAAACAAAATACAAACGAGGATAAAATGAATCCTGTCTCTGAAATGTCACCGAAACAATTAGCATATACTATGTTTTTTGTTACAATGGAGACCAGTATGGTGAAGGACACGATAATAATTGGACAATATAAAGCTATCAAACCCACCTCAGCTACATTATGTCCTGAACGCCTTTTGTCAACGATCGCTAATGGAGCATCAGATAACTTTTTTGCAAAAGCCCTGGCTCTAGCAACTCCACCAACATCTGGGGAGACTACTACCAAATCACTGGAACAAATATTCTTGCTTGCCAAATAATCAAGTACAACATGCTGAAACATGGTACAAAAAGACAATATGCAAATAACTATGACATCTTACAACCAGAGTGAAGAGCCACAAAAGAAAAAGGCAAAAAAATACCGCCATACCTGACAGTATACATGGTCAATTGGGATATCGAAGTACCCCATAGACTGTCCAGAATGAAGATCACAAGCAAGAACCCTATGCGCACCTGCTTCTGTGATCTGGTTTGCAACTAATTTCGCTCCAATGGATTCACGCCCTTGAGTCTGAATCAAAGATGGAACGGCACAAAAATCGCAGATTAAGCAAATGAGTAACTTGCATATTGCAGAAAAAAGGAGGAAAGTAATTTGCAATGTCAAGAAAAAAAAACAAGCCAACCCAATCCCACTAAGGCTTAGTCAAGCTATGTTCTAAACATGGAGTTCTTCCCACACAGAACAAACTGAACACCTTTGGTTCTTCCAGGAATTAAGCAAAATGCATTCCCCTGGAACAAAGCATATAGAAGTCCTTCAAATTGAAAATCTAGATGATGTGACGGTGGGTCAAGCCTTAATCAACTAGCAAATATTCCTGAAGAGGTTAATTTTTCCTGAAGAGGAACTAGCAAATATTCATTTACAACTAGAACAGCAATATCCACAACAAGTAATTTAATAGGGAAAATCTGTTTTGTAAGAAAGTAATTGAAGTTGGCATGCCTTTCTATCTGCCCTAGCATAACCAAAATATGGAATCACAGCAGTGATGTTCTTTGCAGATGCTCTTCGACAGGCGTCTATCATTATCAAAAGCTCCATTATATTTTCATTTGCAGGAGGACAAGTTGGCTGGACAAGGTATACATCACAACCTCTAACGCTTTCCTGTAACTGCACATAAATTTCACCATCTGCAAATCGTTTAATGTTGATCTTCCCTAGCTCCAAGCCCATGTAACGTGCAATTTCCTGATAACATTTCACAATTGCAGATAAAATAATAAAATTAAAGAGTTAATTTGCTATGATAATAAGTTTTTGCAGAAACTACATGATGGTAATAATCCAGTAACATTGTTAACTACAAAGGGCAAACAGAAAGTTTCAAAATTACAGAGAAAAGAACGCAGGGAAACATAGACAAATAAGAAGTTGCAAAAAATGAACCCAGAACAAAAAAATTGTGCCAAGCTACAAGTTCCACAAGAGAGGTTTGGCACGGGGGGTAAGGTAGAATCTATGCAGCAGAAAAGCTGTTTTATGAAACCACCATCAGTTAAGAAGAATCAGATACTAAATTTCTGAAGCAAATTCAACCAACATTGAGTTAGTAAATGTAACATGATTTTGATTCACAGCTATATACATTTGTAAAATCTTTAAAAACCTCCATTTTGTTAGTAAAAGTTAAAGCAAACAAAATATAACACCCATTTTTTTTTAAAAAAAAAAACGTCTCCATACTTGGAAGTCATTTTTGTCCTGCCAGAGTTGTTAGGTTCATGTTTGATTAGTACTTGTTTGAGAAAGGTGGGAGTGTGGGTCAATGTGTGTTGAAATCATAGCATTTATATTAAACAGTTCACCAATTGCTTATATTCTGACACATCTAAATAGTTAACCTAGCCTGCTTGAACTTAAGAAAATTATATATCGACTCTTGAAGCTAACAAGAAATGATTGCTCATGATTCTGCTCAAAATATAATACAGCAATCCATGGTGGAATAAAATGTGGATCACAGTTTTCATTGAAACATCCTCCAGACCATGCCTATGGCGGGATATACTGCGTTGTTGTTGTAGTAGTTTTCATTGAACTGCTTCCAAAATATGGTTGTTTCGTAATGGGAACCTTATATAGGAAAGCTTGGATGTTGCAACTAATGCAATATTTTTAGTATTCACAACCACATAAATAGTTGTTATTACAACCACATAATAAGTGCGTACATCCTCACCCCCAGACCCTGCTTTGGCGGGATATACTGGGTAGTTGTAATTCCAACCACAGAAATAGTAATTCATATTTTAGAGACAAAAAGGTTCGCAGGAAATACATTCAGACTGAAATACGACCTTGGACAAAGCAGAAAACTAAAGGGTGAAGAGAGTAGAACCTCAGATAAGGCAGGATTTGCCGTTCCTGAGAATAGCTTTAACCTGGTGTTTGTCCTTCTATTCATTGAATTATCCAACCGCTTTGAATCCATGAACTTGGGAAGCGTTTGCTCATCAATGACTGGGACAAATGGCTTCCCATTCACCAATTTGATTTGCTCACCCAAGTTGCATTTCTGTCAGAATTTTCAAGTAAAATGAAACATAAACCAAGTAAGTGCATAATAAAAACAAATCAAAAGAGCACACTACTGAATAAACTTAATTTCTAAAACAATAATGGATACAGAACTCAAGGTTAACTTGTGCATCAGCAGTCCATTCAATTTATGCCAGTTAAAAAAAAAACTAGAGTGATGAAGTAGCTTATTGAACCATCCTGTTTCCTGAAGCATAATCACCGGCCCACACTATCTTAGATGCAAAAGCCATTATTTATTCGGTAAATTTGGTAGTCATGCAATCATCTGGTGTGAAGTGTGACCTAACCACTTAATCATACGTAATTCAAAACGTCCTATATCACCAATCACAGTTTCATAATTTGCAAATTGCAACAGCTAAGAGGAGTTAATGATAACACGGATCCCTGAAATAGATAGCTAACTTAACACGAAATACCGAAAGAAGAAATTCCAGAGTCCACAAAATATCACGTCTACAAATATAACTCGCAATGAAGCATCTCTCCAGCGAAATCGAATTTTTTAAATATAAACACAGCAAGAAGAAAAAAAGCGACTTTAACTGGGGATAAAAAATTTAAACATCGATGTCCTCAAAACACGTAGCATTGTCGCAACTGCAGATTCAACCACCACAATGAATCACTTCAACAGTTCTCTCCCTGATTCCAATTCCAAATCACCAATGCGAAACACTGATCGTCGATTTGTCACTCACGGCCTAGTAAAAATCATAACAGCTTAAATCTGACGCGATTTAAACAAATTATTCCATAGAACGCAAATCAAATCGCAAAAACCGTATAATTCCATTCCATTCAAATCCCTGACAAACACAATCGCTCGCGCGCGCGCGCCGGGAATTGCAGAGAGAGAGAACATATCGCAACAGGAGATCAATTCCACATTCCAGACAAAATCAAAACACGGAGACACTTACAGCGAAGTTTGGGGAGCAAAGCCGGATGCGCTGGCGGCGAAACAGGCATCGGTGCGCGGCGGAACGCAGCGAAGCCGGCGATGACACCGAAGAAGAAGAAGGAGACGACGACGACGGGGAGCGGAGAGCGAGCGACGCCATTGCCGAATCCAGAGACTCCAACGACGGGAGCGAAGCGATCGATGGAGATGGATAGGGTTAGCGGGAGAGAGAGGGAGAGAGAGAGACAGAGAATGGAGACAGGGATTTATATGGCGGTAACCTCCTGACCTCCTCTCGCTTGCTGAGTCGCCCCCTAAAGGCCCAAACTGCCTTTAAATACATGGGAGGGCATCGGATTTCGTAAAACTCCCAGTGGCTCCAAAAGGACACTAAAGGCCTCGCGCTGTAGTGCGCCTATACGACGCCGTTTTTCTATCTCTTTCAATGTTTTTTTTTTCCTATCTCTTTCAATGTTTGATTTGCCCTATATGGGAGAGTATCTTTCAATATCGCTCTAATAATCACACGAGATGTATCTTAGTTTGACCAATCAAAATAGATGAGTTCTTATATGATCAATTTTTATGATGATTTTTTAGATTTTAATAGATAGAGAGTTACAAATGTTTGTATTATTTTTTGTTGTTGATTTTTTAAAATCTTTTGATTAATCTTTAGGGAAATTAAATGTTTTCTTAAAAACTCCATCATACGAAAAAATTATCTATTTTAAATAAGAAGAAATATATAATAAGGGATTTAAATTTTATATTCATATTATAAAGGGCTATTCTTGTGTTTTGGTAAAAAAATATATTTTTATAAATTATTATAATCATATCTTAAAATAGCCATCATTTATATTATTATATTTTTTTAATATGATTTTTAGTTGACAAATAGTATTTCTAACGAGAAGGGTTGGAGGAAGATTAAGGACTTTGTGTTCTCGTTTGGAAGATCCTCGTTTAAAAGGCCGCTCTAGGGTGGAGCTATACTAAAATGATGAAATTTTAAAATTTCCTTGATTTCTTTAAAAAAAATCTCCATTTTAGCCCAAAAAAAGTTATGATTTTTTTTAAAGAAATATATATTTTTTCCTATAATACAAATAAACTTCAAAATAACACCGCCCTAATAAGCAAGGTGAAATAATTAGGGTTCACCTTACTTATTACCATTAGTCAATCTAGCCGGTCGACACAAGCCGGTTTACCTGACGCCAGTGGCGAAGCCAGCCCATAATATAGGGGTGGGCGAGATTTAGGCTAAAAATTAAGTAATAATGAAACGAGTTTTGCGAAACTTTAAATAAATTTAATTGTGAAGGGTTATATAATTTTTTTTAAAGATTTATCCATATTATTAGAAGTGAATAAAATTTATAATTATTAGTTTAAAAAATTCGAGAAACCCCCTAATGAATGACTATAAGTGAAGAAAATGTAAAAAGTGAGAATTGAACTTGGGCTCTAATAAAGAGGAAAAAGTATCCCATTTATACTTTACCAATGAGGCAAATTAAACTTTGTGATTCATTTTCACTTTTAATTAATTTAGACTTTTATATTTTTATATTTTTTATAGTTAACCTTTCGTATTTTTTTCCGAGATCGGGGTGGGTTCGTGCTCATACGAGCCTACCCTAAATCCGCCAGTGCCTGACACGTGACTCTTGACGGCTAGGTCACATGCCAGTATACCCCGTTAACAAAATAAAATAAAAATCCTATTGACTAAAGTGAAAAAAGCGTGATATGCACAAATCAATGTGCTTTTCATGGAGAGGACAAATTCAAAGTTGGTAAGATGAGCGTCCGTACTGAACGATACTAATAATGTCTAGCTTTAACGGTATTCATTATGAATTGGTTTACTTGTAAAAACATATGAATGAGTTGAATAGAAAGTGTGAAAGTGGATAGGTGCATGTATGATGTATGATGTATTGTATGGTGGACCTTTTATGAATGCAAATCCATTTTTCCAAATTCCTGGAATCATTGATCTCTTTCGTAGTGAATCATTTCATTCCACTCATCCATGCGAGTTATTACCTTTGGGTTAATCGACCGTAGACACGGCTCTTAGTGTTGGCCTACTACTAAAGCTCAAGAGTGAAAGTTATATGTGGCCGAGATGAGAATGTTGCGATGGATGTGTGGGCTCACGAGGCTTGACAAAATCAGAAATGTCGACATCAGACGTAAGGTTGGAGTTGCGAGTTTAGAGGACAAAATGCGGGAGTACAGATTGCGTTGGTTGGGGCACATTCGTAGAAGACCTTCTTCGGCTCTGGTTCGAAGATGTGAGAGCTTAGAGCTTGGAGCTATCTGTCGAGGAAGGGAAAGACCGAAGAAGAATTGGCTAGAGGTCATCCGTCAAGACCTCAATCGACTGAGCCTTTCGAAAGATTTGTCTTTGAATAGGGACAAGTGGAAGAGGCGCATTCGGGCCAGTGTGGTCTAGAGTGTTGGGATTGGGTGTTTCACACTTTTGTCCATGCTTTTGTCTGTCTTCTTCGGCTTATGTTTCCCTTTTTCTCTGTCTCCTTTTCATGCGAGTAGCCGGATACCATGTGGTTTATGTGTCTTACTTTCCTGGGTCTTTCAGAAACACTCGCCGGACTTAGTTGGAGTAAGAGTGCGTACATCCTGACCCCCAAGACTCTGCTTTATTGCAAGATATACTGGGTAAGGTAAACAGAATGAAGGCAATTCGCTTAACCCGCTCAACTTTGCTAGGGTAGCCCATCCATAGTACTAATCACATTATAGCAGGATGGAAAACGTCACTTAAGACGGAGGTGCTTGCACTTTGGCAAGTTGTGCTTAAGGCAAGAGAAATGCATGTTGATAAGTTGAATATGAAGGCAATTCGCTTATTATTATTCATTTCAAAGAGTGTCCTTGAGAAATTAAGGCCATCATGTTAGATATTCAATTTTAGATTCTAGGAAGTTGAGATCATTCCTTCCCTCATGTCGTCCAAACAAAAAGATAATGTAATAGTAGCTGACAATGTTGTACACTTTGACCACACAACCAAGTGATTTACTCTAAATACTGAATAGCTGACATAACCTCATAGAAAAAACACTGAACCATTCGTTATAAACATGTAGCACTTAGGGTCAATTTGGTAACACGAAGCTGATAAGGTAGCTGAAGTTGACGGATTAAATGTGTTAAATATATGTTAAATTAGAGTTTTCATAAGCTAGTAAGGTGTTTGGTAAACCAGCTGATAAAGTAATTGATACAAACTAATTGATCATATAGGAGAAAATAAATAGAATTTTGAAAAGTTTGGGAAAATAGCGGTTGAAAATCCAATTTCAAAAGCTAATTATATTATAATCTTATATTTAACTTATTTAAAACTATAAAATATTAAAATCAAAAGCTTCGAAAAGCTACCTGTTTTACCAAACGAACGCTTAATATTTCACTTGCCCAAAATCAATACCTTAAGAGCATGATTATTAAAGGGCCAATAGGCCCTTAGAGCATGTCAAATCAGCTAAAAAGAGAAAGACATAAGGACCCTAAAATGGATCCCTTAAAATGGAGTCCGGAAAAGGAGGCCCCAATGCACGCGCTTCGAGGAGAAAATGTCGCGGCGTCAACAACCTAAATGTGAAACTCATCATATTTCCATCGCGTGACAAGTGTCCCAATCATGTGGTGCCACATGTCCCGGATTAAAATCACAATTTATAAATGCAATTTCCGTCATTAACTGTAATTAAAAAATAAAATAAAAATTATATTCAAGTATGAATTAATTTATCTACCCACAGACACCCATTTTGCATATGTTATTTTTGAAAAAAAAAATTACCCCAACAATACCCATATACTATTATTTTTAACACATAAAACCCTAATTTTTTTTTATCCATTTCTCCTATAATAATAATAGAGAGAATTATAGTAAATGACCCTTAACCCGCTCAACTTTGCTAGCCTAACCCACTATCCGAAACAATTGCAAGGGTTAACCCCCCCCCCCCCCTCACCCCCTCAAAAAATTGCAAAGGTTCCAGTCAAAAGTGATGGAAAATAATCTGGACAAAGGAGAGAGAAAGTAAAGGAGGAGAGAGAGAGGAAGTGGGGTGGAGAGAGAGAGAGGCGGCATGGAAGTTATTGTGGAGAGAAAGAGAGAGCGAGGGAAGTTAATGTGGAGAGAGAGAGAGAGAGAGGAAGACAGTTTAATTTCAAAACTGTCGAGTCTAACTGCCTCTCACGGACTTACAAAAGAGGAAGAGAGAGAGGGCAACAGTTGCTCATGCCAACCTGAGGAAAACAAGAAGAGAAGGAAGAAGAAGAGGAAGAAGACGACAGAGCAAGAAAGGAGAAGAAGAAGCCAACCCGAAGAAGAAGACGACAGAGCAGGAGAGGAGACGAAGAGGCCGATTTTGAAGTAAGTAAACCCTCCCAATGCCGATTAATTACGTTTTGGTTGGTTTCGTAGGGGAGGAACCGATTGGAAAGGATCGAAAGGGTTGACAGTGCGCAATATCACCATGTCATGTAGGAAGTAACCGGCATCAAGTTAAACCCAAGGGTTGGAAAGTTTGGGAACTGGGATGTGCGCGACTGAGAGAGAAGTGTATTTTTGGGAATGGGGAAATTGGGCAATTGTCTTGTCGAATCCAACTTATCAGGAGCAGGGTGAGTGTAGATACGTTCAGTTTAGGGAGAAATTGGTCGATATGGGGCGTATGACTGTAGATACGTTCAGTTTTGGGGGAAATTGGATGAAATGCGGCGCATTAGGGTTAGGGAAATGTTAGAAAGGGTGAACGTTTATGTCGAATCGAAATTATCTGGAATAGGGTGATTCGTGTGCAATTGGAGATTTATATATTGAATAAGTATACTATCATGTATGCACACGTATGTGTCATGTTTACCTGTCTTTGTGTCATGTTACAAGGGATGAACAGATTGAATAAAGGATGAGTATGGAACCTTTGGGTGCATTCAATATGAAGATGAATAGGTTTGACATTTGATATGCATAGGTTCTGAATTAGTAACTGTCATGTACATATTGATTGCTGGAATGTTCGCGGCCTTGTGGTACTGATATTGATATGAAGGGAACCGTGGGTTGGGGGACACAAATTGATTTCTAGAATACTGATTTTTGGTCTCCCATTATGCATGATATCTGGTGAATATTAAAAATGTCGCAGCGTAGTGTAAAGAAGATTGTAGACCGTAGAGCTCAAACCTCTGGCGCGGTAAGATGGCTTTCGTTCGAGTAATGTAAGTTATGATTGTCGTGGTGCAGTGTGGCTGACATGTTGAAGTCTTTGCAGGTTGTGTACGCCATCGAGGAAGACAGACACTTCAAAGCAAAAATTAACCAATACTCCCGTATGCAGCTCCTAGTAAACATTGACAACCGGTTGAGAGAGTCCAGTTGGAAGCGCCTGACGGACAGCCCGTTGGGGGGCGTTGCAAGACTGGGCACAATGGTCCAGTTCTCGGGACAGCATGTACACTACGTTCTCCAATGACAATTGAAGACGAAGAAGGATAATGAAACGTGGTACAAGATCCATGATGCGGTCGTGAGGTTCTCAATAGCTGAGTTCGCCCTTGTCATCGGTCTCAACTGTGGCTATGGCGAAGAGCCCGAGGACGACGCGCCGTTCGAGAAGGCAGTGTTTGATTTCTTTGGAGTTGCAAAGTTGAAAATGTCCGAGTTCGAGGTGCAGTTCCGTGTGGCAATGGCATCTGAGAAATCGTCAACCAAAAAGTTTAAATTTGTCCTGCTGATGCTGGTCGAGGGCGTGTTGTTCGGGAAGGAACCCAAAAACTACATTCACGGGTGGGTGGTCGACCTTGTCCGCGACATTGACAGGTTCCTTGCCTTTTTGTGGGGTCGGCTTTGCTACGAGCGAACGAACGAGTTCCTGAACCGTGCAATCGAGAGGAAGCTCCAACACAATGAGAGCAGCTTCGATGCACGCCCGACCTACTGTCTGATGGGTTTCCCTCTCGCCTTCCAGGTTCGTACACAAATCTCACTAGACGATGTATGAACGTTTAATAGGCGTCCAATATTTATTGACTAGACAGAGAGTGAATATTTACTGGACAACATTTGTTTGTTGTTGTGGGTGTACGAAGCCCTCCCTCCAATGGTCGTCCAATTCGCGAACATCATAGATGAGAAGTTGGACCCCAGGTGTCCGCGATACGAGTTTAGAGATGCGAACCTCGAGTATACATCCATCGAAACCCGACTGCAGGAGGCTAAGGAGCTCGGGTACTTCAATGTCCTTGCATCCGTGAGGCCGCTTCTACTCCCCGATGAAGTGGAGGGAGCTACCCGTTTGTATCGCGATGCCCGAAACACTCACGATAAGCAGGACAACTTCTTCGATGACATTGTCCGGGAGTTCGTATTCGCAAATGTGAAACCCCTACCAAAGAAACAACCAAAGGGAGCACGTGGGTCAATGCAAGAATCAAGGGAGGGCACGCAGACACAAGCTACCCTATTAGAGATCGAGTCACGATTACTGGCAAAGATGGACGACATGGCGAGGAGTATAACCGCGGAGTTAGCCTCGAAGATGGCCACACTTGAGGAGGCAATTGAAGACATGAAGAGGGCACTGAGGTGGAAGGGGGGGGGGGGGGGGGCTAGGGAGTCGGAGGAGCAAGTGGATGTTCTGGGAAAGGAGGCAAGGTTATCCTGATATCAGATCAGAAGCGTCATGTCATTTTATTTTACTATCATGTTATGCATATTGGATGTCCTGTGAATGTCTGTACTTGTCATGCCAAACCAGTATATGTCAATTTACTCAGAGGTCATGTGCTTAGGTTCATGGAGCAGTGAGGGACAAGTAGGGCTGGCACGGTACGGTACCATGGTAAATTTTCGATTACCACGTACCGTACCGATACCCATCGGTATGGGATTTTCTGTACCACGTATCAACCGACTAGTTTCGGTACCGAAACCATTGGTACCGAAACTATTGGTTACCGAATGTCGGTACCGTGGTAACCGAAGCCACTATTTTTATTCTTGGATTTTCGTTTTATACACTGTGGTACCATCGGTACCGATGGTACCGATGGTACTAGCCGCTCCAATAGTAGATCGAATCATTGAAATGAAGGATCCAGATCCACCAGTAGATCCGGCTCCAACAGATCCAGATTCGGTCGCACCTCTTCCTCGTGCACCCCTTTCGTTGCCCGTGATTCTTCCCAACGGAGCTCGAGTACGACCCATCTGCCTAGTTTGAAGCGAGATCGAATTATTGAAATGAAATCTCGGATTGTTTGAGAGAAGGGAGATCAAAAACGAAGGATTCGAAAACAGAAAACTTACCGATTCGAGAGCTGGCGGTCGACGAGGACTAGAGGTCGGTGAGGACTAGCCGTGGATGGTGACCGGGCGAGGACTGGCGGTCGGCGAGGACTGGTGGACGACTGGACGGGACGGGAGGTTGCGGCTTGTTCTCTGAAATTAGAGCTTGGAACTGAACGAAGGGGGACTGGGGAAGACGGCTAATGAAACTGAAGTACTGAGACGCTATTTTTTTTAAGAAACAAAATCAAAATTAAATTAATTAATATCTGTACAGCCCTACACAATAATACAATATTTTATTTTATTTTAAAAAAAATAAATATATATTCAGTACCAACGGTACCACGGTATTTGGGTTGCCCATACCGTTACCGTACCGACTAGCCTTGGTACCGAGATTTCGGTTACCGATTCAGTCGGTTACCGACTTCTTGGTACCAATGACCTGTTGGTACGGTTGGTATGATAATTTTCCTACCACCTCCTAACCCTAAGGACAAGGACAAGGGCCAGGCCAAGGCCAAGGAGGAGAGACAGTCCACCAAGGAGGACAAGGTCAAGGGCAAAGCCAAGGCCATAGAGGTTTGTGCACGAGACTGTCATGTTAAGATCAATTGGATGTCATGTCAATTGTATTGACTGTCATGTTAACTGCACCCTGGGGTGCAAGTTGCAGGAGGAGTTGGTGGCACCTAGTGCCTCCGAGGTTGAGGCTGAGTCTGAGGTTCCCCTCCAACGGCCGAGAGAAAGCACTCGTCAACATCCTGATACGTTGTCCCATTCGGAAGTAACTCAGCTAGTGAAGAAGCCGTGTCTGGGCAAGAAGCCAGTGGATGCCGCTGAGCTAGGCATGGCGACGAGGGCAGATGTTGTTGCGTTCGATGTGTGGATGAAGGATGGAAGTGACCCCGTCCGGTCGGTTGAAGGCACCCTACTGCAGAAGCAATTCTTCGGGACACTTCAATCACCGACCACCTGGGTGTCATCCGAGGTTAGGTTCCCACAACGTGGTTCGAAGCATCACCTTCTTCCTGATATGGTCTTCCATATAAATGATTTTTCCTTGGGTGCATCATATTGAGCAAGCTTGCGCCATCTTGCGGAGGGACATCAACGCAGATTACAAGTATGAAGGCGTCGCAGTTCTTGATTTCATCTGGGGGTATCTGCTGCAGAAGCTATTGGCGGATGCGAAGGGGAACCTTGGCGTGGTCAAGGGGGATGACACGCTGACCCACTGCTTCGACGGCAAGTTGCCGCAGATATTTCCGACGGGTTGGGCCGATGTCGACCGGTTGTTGGCACCTTGGAATCTGAAGAACGAGCACTGGGTGGCCATTGACATCAATTTCGCGGAGTGGACATTGAATGTCTACGATCCTGACATAAGCCACATCGCTGAGCGCCATATGGCGGGCCTCCTGAAGCCGGTGACCCACCTCCTCCGCATTTTGATGAACACTCATCCCGAACTTTGAGTGAAATGGGTCGGCAAAGTCCCGAAACCCTTGGCGTACAAAAGGGTGAAGGGGATTCCCCATACGCCATCCGTTACCTGCAGCTCCTCGCGACCGGCGACACCAAGTTCCGTGGGCTGGACGATGAATTCATTGCAACGTACCGCCAATCCCTTTGTGTTGCCATCTTTCACGGACGTCTTACACCCCCATCCGATCCTTAAAAAATCTTCCCGATTGATTTTATATACATTGTTGGTTTGTGTAGACTTGTTATTGCTTCATTTTAAACTGTTGTTTGTTGGTTTTAGACATTTGGATCTGCAGTTATTGTTGGTTTGTGGTTTTCGTTGGTTTGTACTAACGACACGTCAAGTTCAATAAATGTCGTGTCAATATGAGGATAATGTCATGGAAAAAGCGGATAATGTCATGTCAAAAGTGGGTAATGTCAGGTGACATTCCGTTAAACAACCCCCCAACCCACACAACGTAGAACAAACTAGAACAACCCCCCCCCCCCCCCCATACGAAGTAGAAGAAAAGGCAACATACTTCATTGCGAAAGGCGTCAAACCAAAATGGGCTAACTATGTACTTAACTGCGAAAGGCGCCGTGACTGGAAGTTCCTATGGCACCGTTAGGGGCGGCGACGCTTCTGCAATTTCCCAGCCACACCCGACCACTATGTTGGTTCAAGTTTCACAGTCGTCGGAAACGCTCCGGTCTTCCCTTTTCCGCGTTGGTATGCTTCCTCTATTTTCCTTACCACTCGCTCCGCCTCGTGATCCCACGGTGTAACGGCCCAGAATTATGATTTCCGGGTTACGTTTCAAGGGATAAAACCCCTTGTTCGGATCTTGCAATCCAGGTACGGGTCGAGGTTTCAAACTCATTTTAAGGTTATTAGAAAGAGGGATTTCAAACCCTAAAAACATCGAAGGGCCGTTGGGTACCCTTAACCTGTCCTAAGACTATGTCGCGGAAACCATTTCAAACGGAAGTAAAGCGGAAGTAAAGTACAGATACAAGTGCCACGGCGGAGCCGGGTCAAAACGGAGTCAAAAGTATAAATCCAAAACAATATAATCAGAGTCTGGTGAAGTCTATAACTCCAGCGCTCACTCTCCGCCGACAAAATGACCCGCGCAATAAGCAAACAGCACCGATAGGATGAACATAAATAATTCCTAAAAAAATTGATTTGGAGCGGGATCAGATCGATGCCCACTTAACTCTGCATCCCAACCATAAGCACACATATACGCTATACCTAATAAAGATGCTCTAATGCAGTACGAAATTCAAACACACTAGCATGCTCGTAGTTCATAATAATGTGCAGAAATACTGTAAAGGGCCCAAGACAATGCCAAGTGGCATATCCCTCTCCTACCTCCACCCCTTCCGACAGGCGGAGACTGGCCAGCTCGTGAATGCATTCATTCATAATAGGGCGGCACGCATGCCTAACCCGCTCCACAATAAAGCCCGCAGGCATATCATAATATAAGGAAGTACTCGATTGACTCAGGGTACCCGATGAGACTGGGCTACCCTATGACCCTAGCAAAGACTCTAGGACTATCACAGATAACGGCCGTTCTGTTTACAAACACATAGAGAAATCGAATGCTCAACGATCAATGCAACCTAGCATGGTACTACATGGCATGCTGATCATGAATGCAACACCTAGTATATCATGCACTTAAAGCAGGGAATAGCTCTATTCAATCTGAGTAAGCTCCGAAGAGACTTACCTGAAGATGCAGAACAACAAGATAACACAAGCAAGGGCCCAATGCAAGTCCAGAGTAATCCAAAAGCAATACACACCTATTATCAAGTCAATTCCATAAGCTACCAGACCGATATTCATACATACGAAACCCAGGTTCTCAACATCCTTAAAACCAATCGATCGTCAAACCATTTTCCAAAACCTTTCCGATACGATCAACATCAACCGAAATCATTCTTCCAATCAAACTCATTGATGAAATCGTACCAACCATATTTTCCAAACTCTTAAATCCCAATTTTAGTCAACTCAGGAAATCAAATAAATCTTTTAAAATCTTACTTAGCCAAATCCCGGCATTAAATATCCAAACCTCAAAACTAATCTCTCAAAATCATATTTTATAATTAATTCCGACACTTTAGTTTTCCGACACAAATCCTTAAAATAAATTCCCGGAAACTTAGAAACTCCTTTTAAATAATTTACTCAATAATACTTAAATAGGATATCAAAATTAAATCCTCTTCACACATCTAAGTTATAATTCCCGGCCAATAAAACATTTCCTAAATTTATATATTTAAATCATCATAAAATGTATATTCCAAATAGTACTTAATACATCTAGCAATTAATATGCATGTAATACGAGCCCAACATACAACCCCAAAATCTGAACAAAAGAAGCCCAATCAACCAAAAGAGAAGGCCCAACCCGGATGGAGCCCAGCCCAACCCAATCTCTCAACTCATCCCTCATTTTAGTGAACCGAACCGAACCGGACAAGAAACAAAAGGACCCGGATCGGACCATCTTCTTTCCCAAACTGAACCCGTATGGAAAATGATATAACCCGACACCAGAACCCGGATCCGATGAAACAGGCCCAAGCCCACACCTGAATCTCCCAAGACAGACCCGTCTTCCCCCAACCCCTCCAAACAGAGCTCCGACACTCGAAAACGGAAAACGACGAGGAAAGGAACCCACCCAGGCCTGCCGGCGGCTCTCTCCCTCCGACCCGATCTCAGGCTGCTCGAAATCCCTCCCCGAGCAAGATCCCCACACCAAGAGAGAAACGAGAACACGGGAGAAGGAGGAGGAAGGGAAAGCTCACCGAGGGGGTTGTTCTCGCCGGAGAAGGCGCTCGGGGCTGCACTGGCGGTTTCCGGCTGTTAATCGGCGGAAAGGAAGCCTGGATCGAACCTAAGAAGAGAGAGGAGTGAGGACGGGCGAGATTTGAAGGAGTCTTGAATCGAATCGACATGGAAGCAAGAATACACCTTGAATCGAAAACAGGGAAGACGAAGGAGAACGCGGCTTCCAAGGCTCCTGGGCGTTGTCTTCTGGGTCTCCTTCTACGACGTCGGAGGAGGACTGGGGTTCCGCTGCTCAAAGTCGGAGACGGTGAGAGCCCGACAGATCCTTCAATCGGCGAAACAGGGTTTTCTTCCTCGGTGACGGATTCTGCAATGGCGGTGGTGGCGGAAGTGCGGTTCCGGGCGGCTCCGACGGTGAAGAATAGGAGGGGGTAGATGGCTGGTCCTCTGGTGGTTTTTGGATGGGAATTTGGGTTCTGCAGAGGAGGGACGGGAGAGAGAGGGAGGGTTCTGCTGTGTGTTGCTGTGTGTTTGGGTTGGGCGTCAGTTCAATTAAAAGGAAGGGTGAAGGGGCCTGATTCTCTTCCAATTGGCGTGGGTGTTGCAGCTTCAACTGGCATGTTGCTGAAATTGGGAGGGAAGAAAAGGCTTGAAGAGATGAAGGTGGGGAGGGACGTCTAGCCAAGAATGGAAAGGAGAGGCACGGTCTCTGCATTGCTACTGCTGTCACCGATTGCAGGCGCCAAAGGGAGAGAGGTAAGGTGAGGAAAAGCTATTAGTATTTAGTGGGATATGTAACATACAGAGGAAAGCTCCTCACAGGAATCATGTTTCAAAATACCCGGATCCCACCCTCTCAACATTATCACGACTCAAAATAAATTATTATTATTATTTATTATTATTATTATTATTATTATTTATTATTATTATTATTATTTTTTTTTAAACTTAAATCCATTTATATTATTTATTGAAATTTATTATTTAAAATCCGGGCCTTTACACACGAGCTGACTACAACTTTGACGTCACTGCTTACAACTGGACACATGAATAATCTAACTGGACAACTGGACACATGAGGCCTCAGGCATACTGTTTTCTATTCATTAAATGGTGTTAGAATATGTTTTTACAACCTAACCCAATCTACTGTTTTTCTCATTCTGTGAATAAAAACTTGGAAATGAATGGAGTATAGGAGATGAAAAATGCAATTGTTCTTTTAGCCAAGCTGCTATAGGTGGACCCTTGAATCTTGCACTTACCACCAAATGACAATCAAATGTGATTGGAGACTTTAAATTCACCAAACCGAACAAATGAGTATTTTTGGAAAAATTGAAATCATTCATAACAATCAAGACTTTAAATTCAGAAAACTATCATCAGTCATAGTCTCATACTCTCATGTGCAAATTGAATTCACAAGATGAACAAAAGCGCGCAGCAGCAGTACACAACACTTCAAATATACAGTAACTTGGAATGGCATTGGAGGTCGGAATCATGGTCGTCGGCCCACCCCTTCGGTCACCATTGGTTTTGCTCTGAATCGGGGCTGTTTGTTTGGGTTCTGCGACATTCTCAGTCGAGCCTCCTTCCATCATCCAAATTGAAGAAATTGAAGAAAATAAAGACCGAAATTGAAAAAGGGTGTCTCGGTTGTGGTTTCCCTCTCTCAATCGAAATCTTCAGTCAGCCCTCCTTCCATCATCGAGCCCTTCCATCATCTAGCCCTTCTTCTCTCTGTGTAATCTTTGTCGACTCTTCTCTCTTTCTATTCTCTTTTTGTTTTTTAACGTTGTTAATTGAAAAAATGGAGCTCTGTTAAATTTAACCCCCTAATGGCACTGTTAAATTTAACCTCCTAATGGCACGTTGTGTATTTCACCCATAACTCAGGGGTACCAGGAGAAATTGAGAAAACTTTTGTACACCTCGCGAAAAAAGCCATACCTTAGGGGTACCTGGCGAAATTTTCCTATTTTTTAATTTCCATTCACAATTTTTCTAAGGGCACGAGTTAGGCATTTAAAATTTATATATAAACTTACTACATCACAACTGATCAATCAATTAATAATACTAAATGAGAAGTCGTCTACGCCATGGCGACTTCTCCTTTAATATAGGTTTGTTTATTATAATTAAATATATTTTTATATTTAAATAAATTATTATTTATTATAAATCAAATTACTTAAACTAAAATAAGTAATTAATTAATTCTTTTCTTTTTTTAAATCTTAATCGATTGATTTTCTTTTTAAATTATTTTTTTCAATAAAAACATATAATCTTTTGTAGTTTTGATTCATGGGATAATATATAAATAACAATTAGATCCATTTAATAAATTACTTTGTCATAATTTGATTATATATTTACTTTAATCAATTATTCTCATTTCAATTATAACAATGAAGGAAAATCATTAGCTAACCGAGTATTAATATGAAATTTATTTAAATTTTAAAAGAAATTTAGATAAAGCGACAAGAATCCTTGATAATTGTATTCTAACTTATATAAATGTTTTACACATATAAAAAACATTCTTTTTAACTTATATAAATATTTTACATATGTATAAAATTATTGTATAAAAAGCATCAACGCAACAGTGCGGACAATAATCTAGTGATACATTATAAGAGTTGTGTACATTTGATCTATTATCTAGACACGTCCTTAATTGGACCATGAGCGTCTAGTGTCGACATTCCAACAAAGATGTCACTATTTTGTCACGCACAATATTTTGATACGCGCCATACACCACACAATTAACACGAGGTGATATTTTGAAGGGGGTGTAAAAGAGTTTATCCACATGGACCACATGTGAATGTACGTCTTACTTGAACATGTGAATGCTTACCCAAAGAGGCCAATTTTTACACTACAACACGACCAAACTACACTGCAAGGGATTTGTTGTTTCTCTTTGTCAGCTTACGCCCAAAGGATTAGATGATTTCACATAAGAATATATCTAGGGTCGATTGAGATGACGATTTCGAATTCGCTCGCTATTGGTCGATTCTTTGCTAGTGTGTCATTCTTCAATACACTCAGAGAAGGCGACTGTGTTGCGGATCGACTCGCTCATCTGGGTTTGCTGTCAACTCCTTCCGATTGGGAATCTGATGCTGTTGTCGACGAGCTTGTCCGGAATGACACTCTTGAGTGGTGGCTCAACCGCGGTTAACCACCCACAAATCTTCACCTTGTATCAAAAAAAAAAGAAAAAACCATAGTATCTAGGGTCGATGTATAGTTCGAGTACGTTCGACTTTGATGAGTTGAGTATAAATACATTTTTAAGTTCGATTTAAAGCTCGGCTCGCCTTGATTTAAGCTAGATTAGCTCGGATTTTATACAATTTACAAAATTTTATTTAAGTCGCTTTGTTAATTAAGAGCAAGTAGGGTTGCATATACTCGAAAAAAGCTCGGATTGAGCTCATTCATTTACTAAAGAAGCCGAGTATGAGCACAAGTCCAAATTTAAGGCTTTTTGTCAAACTCAGCTCGTTTATGAATAAAGTTGAATATGGGTAATATTCGACTCATTCGATTCAAATAACAAGCCTAATAGTATCAACGTCGGGTTAAGAATGAATCCGTTGTTGTAGTAATACGACTTGTATTTTTTTTGGTAAACCATACGACTTGTATTTTAACCTTTTTTTTATTATTATTTTGGAAGCAGGGAAAGCGATTAGGAACAAGAAGGACGCCAACAATCCCATCTCCTTTCTAGAGCGTCCTTTTGGACAGTATTTTAACTTTTATGTTAGATCCTGGGTATGGACGTTAGGGGTGTGCAGAAAAACCCGACACGACTTGTACGACACGAAAACACGACACGAAAAAACACGAAACCGAAAAGACACGAACCGATAAAACACGACATTAAACGGTTCAGATACGGTTTGGGCAAATCCCCTTGTCGGATACCCGACACGAACCGTTTAATTTTTTTTCTTTTTTAATTTATAGGTATGTTAATATATTACTAGTATATACACAATCCTTAAAGTATCAATAAAGTGTGTTAGCTGGGCTGGTAATGGCTAGGATCGATTCCTGGAATCAGATTTTTTTCTCGCCCCTTAATTTTTTTTTTCCCTAACCTAAATAAAGTAATAAACCCTAAACTCTGAACTCTCGACTCAGCCAGCCGTCTAGTAGTCTGCATCTCGTCTTCTCTTCCCCTCACTCCGAAAATTCGACCGCCCCTCCTCCTTCCCTTCTTTCTCCCGCTTTCACCGCCTTCTGTCCACCACCTCCGTCGCCAGACCGCCCCTCCTCCTTCCCTTAACTTCATCCTCCCGCTTCCATCGCCTTATCTCCACCACCTCCATCGCCCCTGCCTCCCCTCTCTTTCTTTCTATTCAATTTCAATTTCAGTTATGTTCAATTTCAATTTTAGTTTGAATTCGACATTTCGATTCTAATTGTCGCGCTTCTGTTTTTTTCGATTTTGTTCATTCAGTTGCAATGTTGCATCTGTTCAATTTCAATTTTAGTTCAATTTCAAAATTCTGTGTACAGTAAAGTTTCCACCGCCTCCACCGCCTTCTCTCACTCCGAAAATCCCTCCGCCCCTCCTTCCTCTCACTTCCACCGCCTTCTCTCCACCAACTCCATCGCCCCTGCCTCCACTCTCTTCTTCTCTGTTCAATTTTCGATTTCAAAATTCTTTTTTTTTGAAGCAAGATATATAAGAAATTCAGTTCTCTAGACAAGCCTAGAGAAACCGAGAGACCGGACAAGCCGTTGGATGGACTAACCATCATGTACAACTGAAAGCAAATAACTGAAGCAAATGACAGAAATAAATAATAGAAGCAAATGACATAAAATAAAACAAGGAACGTACAAGCAATCCAACACTGTGAAACACAAGCCAAAAGAAGAACGAAACGATCGGCCAAAGGGACAACACACACAGCGAACTCTGGGGGCCAGCTGACACCTTAGATTATGGAATCAAAAGAGCCTTTAGATGTCAATCGAATATCCACAACGTCATCGAACATGGCAAATCAACCAACGCTCACAAGAAGCCTGCAACACAACGAGAACATCACAGTACACTAACCCGCAAACTCAACCCCAAACCACACCAATGCACAATCAAACCCCCAGGCACTCATCTCAACCCTCAAGGATGATAATAAAATCGTGAGCAGGCTACCACAAGGATAAACCCAAATAGAGGCGATAAAAAATAAGACCAGGAAGCCAAAAGGGAAGTAATGAACAAGTAAGCGACTGGATAAGCGGACTTAAAAACAAACATATATTTTCTAAATGAAAACCCAAGCGTTGATACAACGCTAATTGACAGGGACAACCGGAGTTGGAAACGGCGGGAGCAGACGACGAAATAGGCGGCGGAGCCAAGGAGAGCCGGTGAGGCCGAGGTCGGAACTAAGGGTCAGCGAACCGAAGTGGACGGGAGCCGAGGTAGGCGGAGGAAGGCAGAGGAGGTGGAGCAGGGAGGCTAACAAAGGCCAGATAAAGTCAAGGCGGCGGAAGATCAGCGAGGGCGACGGGCTGGCGGAGCCGAGAGACCTAAGAGATGAGGCTAAGAGGTGAGGGTTGGGTGACGGGCTGGCGAGCAGCGGCCATGGTGGCGGCCAAAGAGGTGAAGGTTGGTGCGAAGGCCTAGTAGAAACAAAGGTGGAGGACGCAGACGAAGGTTGTGAGGGACGATGGAGGTCGGAGAGTTACGACGGTGAGCCAAGGGTTATACTATCGGCAGCAAGAAGCATGGTGGTGGACTGGTGGCAGCGGCGTCCGAGGGTGGCGGCGTAAAACTAGGTTAAAAGGAGGCGGCGAGCCTCAAAAGAGAGGTTTTTGGTGCTCCCAAATTTCAATCCGATTTCAAAATTTTGTCCAGTACAGTGAAAGAGGAATGCAAAAAAAAAAAAAAACATATGGTTCGTGTCGGGTACCCAGGTATCCGACACGGATCCGAATAGTTTTTCTGTGTCGGGTACCCGGCTTAATATGGTTCGTGTACGGTTCGGGATTTTTAAACTAAACGGTTTCGGGTACCCGACACGATTACCCGGTTCGTGTCGGGTACCCGGATATGGCGAGCTAGGACCATAACTATTTAGATATTTTCTTCTCCTCGTGTTTTTAATTTTTACTATCATAGAAAGAAAAGAAAACGCATATGTGCATGCAACATTTCGCTATATGTATCGAGCATATGTGCTATATGCACAGATGCACTCATATTATAGATTCGTTTGATCCTTAATTTGAGACGTGTTCGCCATTAAATACGTATGACATTAAAAAAAAGTAACGAACAGGTTAAAGATCTATTTGTATATCCAAAAACTTTGAAACTTAAAAAAACCAAACGGATCAAAATCCATCTGTACATATATTTTTTATTAATTATTTTCTTTCAATTTTTTTTAAACTTGTCAGACATATTCAATGTTGAACACGTATCAAGCTAAGGGATTCGTTCGTTATATTGAACGGATCTTTGATCCATTCGATACTTTTTTTAATGTCAGGTGTATCTATCTATCTATTTGTCTATCTGTCTGTCTGTCTGTCTGTCTGTCTGTATCTGTCTGTCTGTCTGTCTGTCTGTCTGTATCTGTCTGTCTGTCTGTATCTGTCTGTCTGTCTCTCTCTGTCTGTCTGTCTGTCTCTCTCCGTCTGTCTGTCTGTCTGTCTCTCTTTGTCTGTCTGTCTGTCTCTATCTGTCTGTCCATCTGTCTGTCTGTCTGTCTGTCTAATTAAACATAATAATAATACTCCGTAATTTGTTAAATTTCTACTATCGACTTTGAAAGAAGTTTCCTTCTTTCATGTTCCCCGATTAGGCAATAGAGTAGCTCATAAGGTTGCACATCTTCTATCTATCTATCTATCTGTCTGTCTGTCTGTCTGTCTGTCTGTCTGTCTGTCTGTCTGTCTGTTTATCTGTCTGTCTGTCTGTCTCTGTCTGTCTGTCTCTCTCTGTCTGTCTGTCTCTATCTGTCTGTCTATCTGTCTGTCTATCTGTCTGTCTGTCCGTCTGTCTAATTAAACATAATAATAATACTCCGTAATTTGTTAAATTTCTACTATCGACTTTGAAAGAAGTTTCCTTCTTTCATGTTCCCCGATTAGGCAATAGAGTAGCTCATAAGGTTGCACATCTTCTATCTATCTATCTGTCTGTCTGTCTGTCTGTCTGTCTATCTATCTATCTAATTAAGCATAATAATAATACTCCGTAATTTGTTAAATAAGGTTGCACATCTTTGCCACTCTGCCCGGGGTGTCGATATCAACAACGATTCTGGTCTTCTAGACCTCATCCATAAGGATGCCTTCGGGTAGAGCTCGCTCACCCGAATTCTTTCCTAATAATAATAATAATAATAATAATAATTCATATAGTTATATACGGTAATAATTTGGTTGTTGTTGAACTAGGGACATAGCACTGAACAAAGATTATTTATTTATAAACAGAGATTAATTATTTATAAACATAATACCAAAATTAATAACATAGTTCTGATCTATATAATTAAAAATATTTATTTTATTTTACCACTAACTCATATAATATTGAATAGATGGAATATCTTATAAACGAGTAAATATTATATAAGGAAATAACTATATATATCAATATAATTACACGCAATAATAGTAATAAATCTATATACATATACTAAAACCGATGCGTTGGTGCCTGTGTGGCGGCATGTGGGTGAATCTGTCTATGTGGCGGCGCGAGAGTGCGTCTCACAAAGCTTTCTCCCGTCAAAAAGGAAATCTAATAAAAAATAATTATTTTATTTTCCCGTTAACTCATATAATTGGATAGATAGAATATCTCTTAAAAGACTAAATATTATATAAGGTAAAAAAACTCTATCTAATTACTACTTATTATTACAAATTTTGGTGAAATTTTTTATGTATATAACATGACATGTCAAGGATTGAAGTTGAAACTTTAATTTGTGCATTTACAACCTATACAAATCGAGAAACTTTAATTTGTGCATTTCTGCGTCAATGCTCAATGATTTATCAATTTATATATATCATGTTATATTAATCTTCTTAATTGTTAACATCTATCAAATAATTGCTACTATGTATCTAACAAAAATAATAAGACAGTTCTAATCTATATAATTAAAAAAAATTATTTTATTTTACCATTAACTCATATAATTGAATAGATGGAATATCTTATAAAAGAGTATATATTATATAAAGAAATAACTATATCAATATAATTAAATGCAATAATAGTAATAAATTTGGCATATACCGATATACAAATTGCCATATAAGTGTACCTCCATCTGGATTATAAATAATCTATCCAATGGACGGTTTATATATAAATTATACCATATGGACGGGACCTAAAAAAGACATTAGGTTCACCCAATTTCAGTTATCATAATTACCAAAAATATTAATAGATACATTGTAGTAAATATTTGATAGGTGTTATCGATTATTTTTGGTGGAAAGAATTAATTATTTCATAGTTATTTTATTTATATATATACTATTTTTCAAGAGAATGAGTTATTTAGATCTAGATTAATTTTAATCTTATATTTTCAGTTATTAGTTTAAATATCATAATGTAATTCATATTTATTTATTTAATTTCATATTTACAATATGATTTTTTTTTATAGATAATTAATATAATTTTATAATATTGTGTTAAAATATTCCCGTGCACGGGACGGGGAATACACTAGTTTGGTATATACAGATATACAAATGGTCATATAAGTGTATCTCCATCTGGATTATAAATAATATATCCAATGGACGGTTTATATATAAATTACAACATATGGACGGGACCTAAAAAAGAAATTAGGTTCACCCAATTGCCATGTACACGAATTTTATGGCGGGTCTTTGGGGTCTAGCGGATCTTGCTGACCTTGAAGGCCTTGGCGGAGGGGTGAGGTAAGGGGTCTAGGCGGGCCTTGAAGGGTTTTTTTAGAACAGTGATCATAATTACCAAAAATATTAATCGATACATAGTAGTAGATATTTGATATGTGTTATCGATTATTTTTGGTGGAAAGAATTATTTATATCAAAATTAATTATTTCATAGTTATTTTATTTATATCTATATTATTTTTTAGGAGAATGAGTTATTTAGATTTAGATTAATTTTAATCTTATATTTTTAGTTATTAGTTTAATTATCATAATGTAATTCATATTTACTTATTTTCATATTTATAATGGGATTTTTTATAGATAATAAATGTAATTTTATAATATTGTGTTAACACATTCCCGTGTAGGGGACGGGGCATACACTAGTTTCATTCTATTTGATTACATTTTTAAAAAATATATCAACAATTACTAAAATATTTTTAAAAAATGAGGTTATTTCTATGTATAAATGCTTAAAGTCAAATCATTCTTAACAATTTCTCCATTTTAGAGTTTTGAAAATTTTGAATAACTTTAAGCACATTTTTTACTCAGCGGATTCTCCATTATATTCTTCAAAATAAGAAAGTAGCAACAAAATAAGATAATAAGTAGAGTAAAATTATAAACAGAATAAAATTTATAAATTATTGGTAAAATTAGTTAAAAATTTAAACAACAATATAATCTCCGCATGTGGTACAAATGTGTTTTAATTGTGATAAATAAATAAACAATGCAAAAAGAGTGTTTTGATTTTTGTAATTAAAAATTTAAACACAAAAAAAACTGCTTTCATTAGCTTATTTTTTTACGGAGTAACTCAAATTTTTAACCCCAATCAGCTTATTTTGGGTGTCCATACCCATGTAAAACCTAGTTAAAAATTTAAACATCCAATTTTACTTCTTTTTTAGCTTTTTTTTTGCATCCGTGCACACCCAATGACTCAAGGTCTTAGGGATCGTTTGGTTCAATGTGGGAATTGAAATTCCCAAGAAGTTATTTCATTGGAATTGAATTTCCGGGAAGTCGAATTGATGGGAATTGTAAAAATGTGTTTGGTTGAACTTTTAATTTTAGAGGATTAAAAGGGGGAATGGAAAATTTTGATATACAAAATGATGGAAGTTGGACTTACCTAGGGGGAACCAGGTAAGTGAACTTCCTCCAAATTGAAGGAATTTAACTTCCTGAGAAGTTGAATTCCTGGGTTTTCATGTTTTAAAATTATAAACCAAACGCATGTATTTCTCTAACTTCTTGGGTTTTTAACATATCAACCAAACGCACTCTTATTCGAAAGAAATCGGCAACATTGGTTAAAACTAAATTATTCTCTAGATTTTCGAAATAAGGAAACCGTTAGAGTAGTAAAAATAAATTGAAAAATGTATTTTTTATTTCCTTATTTTAGAAAAATTTTAGACAGTGTAATATGTTACAAAAGTAAAAAATAATAAAATTCTTTATGAAGTGTCTTCAAGACTTCAAAGACCTAGGTTCGTATGTGACTGGGTTAATAAACTGACTACAATTATAAACAATGTAAAATTTATAAACTGTTGGTGAAAGTAGTTAAAATTTTAAACAACAAGATAATCTCCGTATGGGGTGAAAAACAGTTTATTTGTAAAAAATGGAGTTTATTTGGTTGTTATTAGAGGTATTGTGGTACTTTCAAATCAAATAAGATAAAAGAGAAGGGGTAAAATAATACTTGTACAAATAAACACCCAAATAGCCTCCATTTTGTAGTTTTTTTTTAACAAGTTTTTGTTTATTTTAGTCATACAAACAACAAAAAAAAGTTGTTTAAAAAATAAACACTCACAAATGATTAATTTTTAACCGCTTAAATGACCAACCTTGAATTTGTAAATAAAAAGCACGAACAAGGACCTTTAAAAACTACCCACAACTCCTTTTCACTGAGTCCTTCTGAAATTGTTTCCTTAAATGCCCAACCATACACACCCTATATACATCCAAGAAGCAACACAGGATTACAGGAAAGCAAGTTAGAATTTGCTTTTAATCTCATACAAACGCCACAGGTGGCCTACAATTGGCATAATTTCTTCTTTACATATTCCAAAACTTTTTAATTTTATAATGACTGATCAACGATGTGAACTGCTTCCATATTCTTTCATTTCACACTTTTAAGTTTAATCCTCGCACATTGTTTAGGAATTACACACTATAAGCTTCTTATCAACACACAGGAAATTCATTACTACTATTCATTTTGGTTAACAACTAAATCCATAAAGTTAAATACCTGTGATTTTAACGAATGTACTTCCTATGTTCATCCGAACGAGCACTAAACATCTTAGTAATATACAATCAAAATTGCATCAAATGAGCGAAACCCAGGACAGCATCAAGCTAAAAGGTGCATTCACAATTGCACATTGATCTTATGCTGTGTAAGTCAATAACTACAAGTGTTTACATAAATATGGCAGGAAGGGGTACCTCAAACAAAGACACAATCAAACTTTATTTTCCTCTGATATTATTGTATGTTCTATCATCCTTGTAAACAATCAACTTATGGGATAGAACAGAAGAATGAAGGTGTGCAATGTGTATATACCCCAATCAACAACTAAATATAAGATCTGATTAAGATGGTTCATCAGCAAACACCAGTGTTAAGAACATAAAAAGTGTTGCTCATCACTACACCGTGAATGCTTCTTCCTGCTCAGGCACGGCTTCCACTTCCTCTTTGGCTAACGTCTTCTGAATCCTATCGAGGAAGCTCAACATCATGGGCGTGGTCACATCATCTAAGAGAACAAAAAAGGCAAGGTGTAAGGTGATACCAAGTAAAATAAACTCCTTAAAAAATCTACTTGGCAGGCATAGACTAGTAATCAAGTAACAAATATCAGACTGTTATCGATTGATTGTATTGTTTTTGGAATCATCCCGACTAACCTAGTCTGGGAACTGTGTGGCCTTTGGGATGATGAAGAATCACAGGGTCCACACATGAATCTAAGAGATCTGTTCCATAAGGTCTCAAGAAGTCTTCCTTCCCTGCAGGTAATCACATTTGATATGCAGGTTAGCAATTTCTCAAAAACACAACAACACAGTTTGTAAGTAAGACATTTCGATCTTCAACACAAATCTTGAATACCTAGCCATCATCTTCTTTACAAACCGCACATCAAGAGAGCAAAAATTATATGCAACTACTACCAAATGATAGTGAACTCACACAGTCAGATACTACATACATTTAGCATTGTCCATCGGTTTCCATTGAGGCATACTAATAACAAAACAAAAAAACAATCAGAGGTTGTTCTAAAACTCCACTGATAAAATCCCATTTTTCAGAGATCTTAAACTAAACATTCATATTTGATGCACTTTTAAACAAAACTGTCACATTCAATCTGCACAAATAATCATCCAAGTTACAATGACATGCCGAAAACAGACTCTAAAATTGCTCATTTATTCTTTATAAAACTCCCTGATAAAATCCCATTTTTCAGAGATCTTAAACTAAACATTCATATTTGATGCACTTTTAAACAAAACTGTCACATTCAATCTGCACAAATAATCATCCAAGTTACAATGGCATGCCGAAAACAGACTCTAAATTTGCCCATTTGTTCCTGCAACTAACATGTAAATCAACAGTTCTTCATAGAAGAGCCACAACCACGCTACACTAAAAACTGGAATAATACTCCACCATGAAAAATTCAAACATAACCATAAAAAATGAAATGTTCAAGTTGGCTCAGTTACCCAAGAAATGAATGGACGGAATTTCGATTGGTAAAGCATATGCCTTCGGTGCCCAAGTTTTCGATAGCAACTTCGCACCTCCAATAATCACTATAAATTTCACTCTAGGAACCTTTGTTAGTGCCAAACCCTACACACAGAACAGATGAACAAAATCCAAATCTCAATTACTCATTCAATAACCCCCAATTTAGCAATGAAATGTGCATGACTCTTTTTACCTGTGCTTGTAATCCAGGTAAAGCAGCTGATAGTATCGCTCCCTGTGGGGGAAAAAAATCTCATTCAGATCAGGAAAACGAACATAAGACGCAGTTTGTTGTTTTGAGTTTCTTGCACGCAATCGAACAGAAACGGTTTGGTTCAGAGGGAGCGAAAAGAGGAGACCTGTGAGAAACCGAGGAAGCCATCAATCGGCGCATGTTTGATCATGAGATTCTCGATGTACTCCAAACACTCGTTGAAATTCGTGTACTCCGTGAACTCCTGCGCTCAATTACACAAATCCAGATTCAATCCACTAGTAACAAAAAAACCTAAATAACATCCCAAAATCTCCACCAAATCTGCTTACTTTGTTGAACTGAAACCACTCGTAGAAAGGCGGATCGAAGATCCCCTCGACGTCGGACTTCCCCCGCGCCGGGAACAATCCATCGGCGAAGACGAGATCGACCTTCTGGAGGACGGATTCCGGCCATTTGGAGACCTGTTTGCGGAGGATTTCGCCGCTGGTGCGGAATCCGTGGAGGCAGAGCAGCCTCGGCTTCCGGATCCGGCTGAGTTCCTGGGGGTGGAATTCGTTTCCCATGGCGATCGTCGGTCGGAGCCCAACCACCATCCGAGTCAAAACGGTACCGTTTCGAGGGAGTCTTTGGCCTGTGGGGTTGGTGGTGGAGGGATGGCTATGGAGAATTGGACGTATCTTATATATTCAGGGCTCTGCTGTTGGCGTTTGAAAATACCTTTCCCTTGAAAACGGGAGGAAAGAGGAGGGGCAATATTTGCGTTTCGAGACCATTTTAGTTTCATATTTACGATTCAGGACCACAAATTGTAGTAATTGTTAAAAGTTGGTCAAATTTTATTACATGAGTTTGCAAGAGATTCTTTATGGATGAATTTGTTTATTCCAACCTTTTTACATGTTTTTTAAAATTAAAAACTTTATAAAATATTAATGTATTTTTTTTTATTAATTTTTAAAATAATTCTATATTCACCATTGATAAATTATGACTATATTTATAAAAAAAATGTAAAAAATAATATTTTATATTGTTTTAAATTTTTTTTTTAAATGTATCAAAAAGGCAAATAACTTATATTTTGAAACGGATTGAATGCTACATTGTCGCATATTTTTTAAAATCAAATTATAAAGTTTATCATTTTTAATTTAGGAAAACAACTTAAGGTCGGGTTCTTATAGAACCTAGACATGAGAAAATCCATTTTGAATGTCACAATTTACTAAAATAAATGTTGAATTATGATCTTTCTTATTGAAAACGATATCTATTGAATAGGCTGAGGAATTTTTTTCCCATTGGTTAACAAATACTCTATATGCTCCGTATTGAAAGCTTAATATTTTTTTTTTATTAATGTAGATATATCAAATTTGTATCATATATATAGACGATAGATCATATCAATGTATACAACTCTTGTGGTATATCATATTAACAAATTGGTCGACTTGAGTTAAAAGGATCAACAATTGAGATTAAAAGTAATTTCTGATTATTTGGTGATTATTCGTGGTAATGAAATTATATGTTTATAGCACAACTCATTTAACTAAATTTATGGGTGAGATTTGCAAATTATACAAGTTTGGTGTTAATTTATGCAGTGAGGTTGGTGCATTCAAGTAGCTAGCACGTGGAAAATCAACAACCATGTACGTCAAAACGAGTGGGGAAATTGGGGATGGTCGTTGGAAGTTGATTAAATATATTATTATCATGTTAGTATTACAATTTACAAGCAATTAGTCAATAATATAAAAACCTTGGGTCTAACCAGTCAAGTGTGGTGGGCTTGGCTTTGGGGCCCAATAGATCTAAAGATTAGTACCTAAAATCCAAAAAAAATAGGGTGATTTAGGTATATAAGCTAATTAGAACCTTTAATAAGCTAATTAACTAACAAACTTTTTAAATTAAATTGACTAATCCATCCCACTTAAACAGGCCTAACGCGTTCATTTAACGCGCCCCCCTCCCCCTTACCTTTCTTTCAGCGCCGACCACACCTTCATCAAAGCTTCGTTGATTTATCAATGGAGATCCACGGCGAGATTGAATCCGATATTCAGATCATCCGAAAGCAAGCGTGAGACACCGGAATCTCTTAGTCCAGGTCGAGACCGGGATTCCATCAAGTGATTCCAACTGAGAAGCGAATCGGGCGAATTTGGTGAAAAAGGTGGAAAATCAATTTTCCAGAATCATTGAAAGCTGTCATCAATGGCGGAAAATCAAAGCAATATAGAGTGATAGACACCGACAAGAGACACTATTTGGAATCTAACCAAGGTAACATGCGAAATTTCGATCTAATTTTCATTTTCTTATGTCAATTGCAAACTACATATTCCCGATTCCATACCTAGGGTTAGATATAGGTAGTGCTTCTTACACGAACGATTGTGAGTTGTTCAATGGAATCTAATAGTCAGTACTGATATGATGAACTGTGTATGGGTGTAAAATACAGATTCCATAGCTGTACAGGTATGGATCTCAAAATTATGACAATCTGTTTTGGAGGAGAATTGAAGATGACAAATGGATATTGTGAGTATGTTGGTGAAGTTGAATCAAAGGCGTTTGTGATTCAAGGCGATATTGAGTTGGAATCACCGAAGAATATGATTAGTGATAGGTTTGACATATGCCTAGAGGCATATGAGCTGAGGTTAACCCACCTACATCCTCTACAAAAGTTGAAAGCTCCCTTTACAATCAGCAAAAATGAAGATCTCAAGGCATTCATGCATATAAATGATGCGTCTCAGGTTGCATGGTCTTTGCCGCTGCATGTTTTAGCAACGAAAAAGTTGAATGGCAATCAGATAAGTAAAGATGTTCAACAAGCAAGTGTGGTGACGGTGTCTGATGAGTATGTTCAGGAAGCAAGTGTAGATGACAGATTGGTACTCGCTGTTACCGATCTTGCATCAGAAGATATGGGTTACAGCAATGATGAACCTCTAAATGACTCCTTTAGTGAGAATGATGAAGATGATATTGATTTCATCTATGTTGGACAGATTTTCAGCTCAAAAAAACAGTTAAAGACTGCGGTGGCTAACATGGCAGTTAAAGAGAACTTCCAATTTCGAGTGAATAAATCAACAACAAAGAGGTACAAGGTCAATTGCATTGATTCCAGCTGCAAGTGGACAGTACTAGGTACATGTGTCAAGAATTCGAGTTACTTTGAGATCAGAAAGGTGAAAACAGACCACACTTGTTCATTCTCAGTTAGATGCAGAGAACATCGGAAACCATCTTATCAAGCTGTGGCGGAAAAGATGAAGATAAGGTATGATTAATTAGAATTACATCATGTATACAATATCAGACATACTAGTAAAGATGACAATGGTTGTCTGCTTACATCTTCAATATATCTAAATATATAAACAAAAAGTTACTGCAGAAGGATTATTACTTGCTTGTTGCTTACATGATGCATATGATGAATGAAGGTATGAAGGTGTGACAAAAGGCCCAAATCCTATACAGATAAAAAATGCAATGCAAAAGGAGTTTAGGCATGAAGTGAGCTACTGGAAAGCATGGAAAGCAAAAGAGGCTGCACAAGACATGATAAGAGGCACTCCGGAAGGAAATTATGAAATGTTGCCAGCATACTTCCACATGATTCAACAAGTAAACCCAGGATCATATGCATGCATGGAGATTGATGGATATAATCGTTTCAAGTATGCATTCCTCTCTTTTGGAGCATCAATTAGGGGATTCCGGCTGATGAGAAAGGTATAAACTCTATAATTTTGATTGATAGAAATTGTATATATGGTTAACCTAGTGTAACAACTATAAATTGAAATATATAGGTTATCATGGTAGATGCCGCTTTTCTACATGGAAAATATAGAGGAATTCTGATTTCAGCAATCGCACAAGATGCTGACAGACATGTATACCCTATTGCATTCGGAGTGGCGGACTCAGAGAATGATAATGCATGGAAATGGTTCTTCCAACGATTAGCTGATGTGATTCCGGATTCAAGTGAGTTGGTGTTTGCATCTGATCGGCATGGGAGTATCGCCAAAGCTGTTGAGGTTGTGTACAATGCTGCAAAGCACGTCATCTGCACACGCCATCTGAAGCAAAACATAAAGGCAAAATACAAGCACAAAGGAATCATGCATTTTGTCAAAAAAGCATCTGAATGCTACACTGTAAGAGAATTTGAAGACTACTTCAAAAGCATTTGTGATATCAACAAGGATATTGGGAAATACCTTGAGGATGCAGACTTTCAGAAATGGTCAAGGGCGCACTTCAAAGGTGATAGGTACAACATTATGACAACAAATAATGCAGAGTGTATAAATGCAATTTTGAAAGATGCTAGAGGATACCCAATTATTGCACTGTTTGAGCATATAAGGGCTAAACTGGCTGATTGGTTCACTGACCAGAGAGAACAGGCAGCAAAAATCAGTGATGTATCGTCTACGGTGAAGGACATTTTGCAAACAAGATATGATAGGTCAGGAAGATATGAGGTAAAGGTGTTAAATAATACACAATTTCACGTGGTTGGTGGAAAGTTTACGGGTGTAGTTGATTTGGCACAAAAGACATGCAGCTGTAGGGTGTTTGATTTGGACCATATGCCATGTGTCCATGCTGTTGCTGCCATTCAGAGGATGAAACTCAATATCACTGATTTTGTGAGTGACTACTACAAGATACAGGCTTGGTACTTGGCATACAAAGAAACAATATACCCGGTCCCTAGTGAAGATACATGGTATGTACCAGAGGATATTAGAACAACCAAATGTCGGCCTCCTGTTGTGCGGAAGAAGAGTGGAAGACCAAGGAAGTGCAGGATTCCATCTATGGGGGAAGGGCAACCGAAGAAAAGAACATTCACATACACATGTAGCACTTGCGGGAGGAAAGGACACAACAAGCTTACCTGTCCAAACAAGGCTTCAAGCAGTACACAAACACAGCCAGAAGAATAAAGCAAAGAGATCCAGAAACTGTTTATGTCTATTTTTTATTTTTATTTTTATTTTTGCATATAGGGACAAGATAATAAAGTTAAGCAAATAGACATAATCTCTATGTTTTTTTGATCATATATACAGTGCATTTCCATGGTTTTACAACTTTATTATATAAATGAAACCATATATACATTGCATCCCTACATGAGTGTGATTCCAATACGAAGGACTCATAAGAATGAGTGTGTAGCAGCACATACTATGTCAAGGCATACAAAATCAGATGGGGTGTGGCATCTACTGTATGTCAGTTTGAATGACATGTCATAGAACAATGTACTGCTTATATAACCGTGATTACAAGAGGAAGGACTCGTCGAATGTATGTTGAATCTCATTAACAATTAGATGGACAAAAATATCAAGTTTGATGATGTACTTAAGGTGATGCCACTTATTTCATACAACTGATTTGTTAATGGTTAGGTTGACAAACGAATTTGTTAATGGTTAGGTTGACAAACGAATTCCAACACAAAGTAAATTGCGCAACTTATAGGAAGATCCCATCATATATATGTCTAACCATTATAGATATGTCAAAGTCACAACCAAAAAGAGAGCATGCAAGCTCTATGGCCTAGTTGTTAAGGGTTAAACAAGTAGTACTTACAAGCAAACTAAACATAACGACCATAGTGACAAAATTAGAGCATGCAAGCTCTATACTGGAATCACCATAAGCAAAGTCTTAACACGAGGCCTAAGAAACAGAAATCAGACAAGAGTCTTGACAGTAAAACACTTGCGGAAGAGCTCAATTGCCATCTTCTCACGGTAGGCTTGGACATGGTTATCGTCGAAAGCATATATATCACCGCCAAATGCCAGCTCTTCAATTGCTTTGATGGTGTAGACACCACAACTACCCCTACAACCCAATAAGCAAACACACATACTAAGAACAGGATGAAGAAATGCAAGCAGATTATCAGATTATGAAGACACACAAACACATTTGAATGTGCTTAAATAATACACATACCCATCACTGTTTTGAGGAACGTCACGAGATCTTTCCACCTTAAACTCCAAATCAGTTAGTTGCCCCAAGTGTGAAAAGCAACTTGATTCCTTCAATAGAACCGGTAACATAATGCAAATAGGATCCAACAGTAGCTGCAGCTGCTCATTGGTGGTCAGATTGATGTTGGAATCCCATACATTCACTTGTCTTTCAACAAGGTCAACCTCCAGTGCAACCCAATGCATATTTCTGATGTTGAAGGGCATGTAGACCTTTTTTGCACCAACCCATGATTTCCCATAGAACTTTGGCAACAGACCATCAAAATAGTTCATAAATCCCTTTCCAAAAGCAACTTTCCTAACCTGAAACTTCCTCAAGTAACTTTCAGTGAATTTCCCAGCCCAAACCCAAGCCAATATCACAATATCACTGAATTTCTCACTGTTGTCAGCAATATGCTTCCTAAAGTGGGACAAGGCCTCTCCAATATGCTACAACAAATGAACAAAAGGAAAATAAAATTGAGCACACACCAAAGATTTGAACATGAAAATATGATGCAGGATGTATTACAGTGGACTCACCTCATCACGAAGCCAGTGGCACTTCCCCACAAGGTCAGAAAAGAACTTCTTATCAAGCAGGCCCTCAATGCCGACAATTTGAGAATTATGCTCGCTACAAACAAAAAATAAAATGCATAACATAAATAAAGGAATGCAAAACACATATAAAAGCAATCATATAACAAAAAAAAAACAGTAAACGATGAAAGAAAGCATGAAACAATATAATATAATAAGACAATAAAAGAGAAACACTAGGAAAAAATAAAGAAAAGAACACAACATACTCATCAGAATGAAGGCAATCGTAAAATTGTTTCCGATCATCCAGTTCAAAATATGAATACTTAGGCCTCCTAGGAAGTGTAGGCTTCTTCTTCAAACCTTGAGTGTATGGGGTCTCCAAAGCAGGAGCAGCTTTAGCAACACGAGTTGATTTCCGAGGTGCAGCATCTATAGCCAAAGCATTAGGAGAATTCTGGACGGAGGGAGAAGACAGATTCTTGGTTGTAGGCTCACTCAAAGGATTATCGGCTGGCATTGAACACGGAGACTTCTTGGGAGTAGGTGCAGGAGTGGGGACACAAGTACCTATTGTGGCATCCTGAATTGAAAATTAAAGTTCATCAGTTGCCATATTATAAAATTGAATAAACAACTCATAATCAACACAGAAAGAAGAACTTACAAGGTTAGCAAGATTGACATCAGTCTTTTGATGTAAGGAATCAACCTTCATATGGAGTGAATCAACACTAGATTTGAGAGATTCGTAATTCAAATTCATGGCATCATGCATCAGAAGGAGGGAAGTCACAATATCTTTCAAGGATTCGAGGTCTGAACGGATAGAATCAACCTTCGGAGGGAGGGAATCAACCTTCAGTGTGACTGATTCGTAAACTGATTGGAGCGACCCAGACATAGAAGACAGAGATCTGAGAACTGGAGACATCTTCATAACTCTTGCTTCACACCGTAAAACCAACTCAACAATCAGGGCCAAATGCTGCCTAATGCGTGTCAGACAAGTTGTATCAGTTGGAGTGAGCCGTTCATTATCACCAAACGGGTCCTCATCAGATGCTGCTTCAACCCCATCACCTTTCAAACCTCCCGCCGCTTTTTTTGATGAATATCCAGTATCTACAAATGGCACCGCTTCAGGATGAACACCACATCGAGTATCTCCCGCTGAGACAGGTTCAGTCGGAACACCACATTCATTGCGAGACTTATCCCTTGCATGCGCAAGACTGAATTTCCCACTAAGGCAAGACAACTTAGCAGGACACAAGAATGGGGAAGCCTTCACAGGATCAGTTGCATGTGCTGAAGCTTTGGCATCAGTTGCAAGTTTTTTGCGATGTCTATCGGACACAGAAGAAGGAGACACAACACGCTTCCTCTTCGAAGTTGACTCCACCAGTGCAATAGGTAGGGCAGGGGATGCAACCTTAGACCGTGTCCTGGCAGCTATGGACGAAGGAGAATAGACAACCAATTTGGTGCTTGAAGACGTCACAACTTGATCAAGAAGGCCAGCAGAAGGCAATATCGGAGAGGACAAGTTGGTCGTGAGTCCGTCAACTGGTGTGGGTTCCTTTGAAGGACATTTCTGTTTCAGCCATAGAAGATACCCGGCAACATTGGAATCATCCGTTTCAGTTTGAAAAGCCATCGAAGGGGAATCCAGGTATTCCCCATAAGTAGGATACAATGTGTCCTTCAACAAAAAAAAAAAAAAACAGTCATCAATGAAACTAACCACATAACTAAAAACACGAAGAGATAGATATAGAATAAACACACATATAGTTATTAGTCAACAAACGGAACAAAATTTGAAACAAAAAATGAAAGTACACAATACCATTAGAGTCTTAGCAAATTCAGTCTGAATATGGCGAGCCGTCACAAGAACTTTAGAGTTTATACTCGCCCATTTAGTGAAAGGATGGTCGTTCTCATCAGTTGGAGACGTGCAATAAATAATTGGTGCCAACTTAGGAAAAGCCTCCAACATCCATATCTGGAATCTCAGAACAGACAGAAGCAAACAAGAAAAAAATAACAAAAAACACAGATGTTAGACAAGATTTATATAATAATATAAAAAACAAAGTAAACACACATACACATGTAACACATAATAAAGAAGGATAACCTCTAGCGCAAGCGGAAAGCCTAGCAAGTTAAAACCGCTCCTCGCCTTTGGGACTTTCGCCTCTAAGCCCTTACGCAGAGACTTCTTAGACAACTTCTCAGAACTCCTTTTTTTACTTTCCTTCACAAGCTTGGCCAATTTACGCCCAGATGCACGATTGACCTTCATGAGCGAGGTAACAGTTTCTACATACACTAATCTACCCCATGGATATTCAGATAAACGACTAATATCAGTAGCTAGACACACAATTTCATTCTTAACAAACCCACAGCGATGAGGTAACAGAATCCCATCAATTACCAAAACATAAGCAAGGATGATTTTCTTGGGCGAATTCTTTGGTGTCTTACAAAAAAGATCTACCAAGTCATCATACATAATGTTATCTACCCCAATTACAGATTTAACATCAATCTCAGGTACATCAACAGAGTGATCATACACACATTTTAGCCCAGTGACAGCAGCAAATTCAGCCATTGAAAACCTAGTGGGGTGAGAAGATTTTAGCTGAAACCACATTTCTCTAGTTTTGGATGTTTTCAATTCATGAAGCAAGAAATGGTTGTAAATGTGTTGATGCAATTTCAAATTGGCACCAAACCACAAAACACGACCAAGAAAAGAAGAACAAATAGATGACCAATCAGCAGCAGATAATTCCTTTTCAATGACTGGAATCACATCAATACGGGAGTATAGATTATACTTCCCATTATACTTGCTCCGATCTTCACAAATGTAATCAAAAACCTAGACAGAACCAAACAAAAAATATATAATTAATGAAAAGAATAAGCAGTATATAAAACATAAAATACAACCAAAAGGTAAATGAAACTAAGGATACAAACCGGATAAGACAAGTCCTGAGATGCATCACTATCAGAAAGAAGGAACGCTGTGTACAGACACACAAAGTAAACAGAGTATATTATACAAAATGATGACAATATAAATAACATAAAAAAACAAAAAACAGTTCATCACTAAAGCAATCACATAAAATGGGGACAACATAGTGTAGGACAGTTCACAAACAAAAAAGACAACAATGGCAAACTGAATGAGAACAATTAAATAGGAACAAAGAGAGTGGAAGCAACTGGATTTCATCAGTAGCAAATGAGGACAACTAAGAAAACAGGGAGGGATGACATCAATGAAGACAGACTGGAATCAAACCAAGTTAATAACCAACCAAAGGAGGAAACTAAATGGCATCAAAAGCAAATGAACCCATAGTCCAACCCCTAACCATCGGTTTTAGTCACAATAAACCCCTAATTTCGAAACCCTAACCGTAACCACAAAGAAAAGCTTGAACCGAGAATGTCATCAACACCAAATGTAAACAGATTCCAAACTCTAACAAACGATTTAGCAACATAGGACCCCTAATTTTGAAACCCTAGCTGGATTCACAATGTAACCACAGTTTCAAAGACACCAAAATCACGCAACAAAATCGGAAGCTAGCAAGGAAAAGAGGTAACAGATTATAAGGAAAATAAACTGGAAACATGAAATAAATACCTGAAGAAGCAGCCATTCGAGTCGGTTCGTACGAAACCACGAAGAACAGGAAGAAAGCTTGATAACCGCGGGGGATGAAGCAATAGAATGAAGGATGAGCAAAGGATTTGAAAGGAGACGATGGAAGAAGGACGAAGGAAACGAAACGGAGGAGAACGAAGCTCAACAGCAGAGGATGAGCACAGATCGCCGATCGGACGCGAGAAATCGCAAAAGAGGTGGAGAGAAGCTTCTTGAATAAGCCAGGGAAGGGGAAAGGGTAGAGAAGCGGAATAAAGATTCACGCCCAGTTATAATTACTAAAAAAACTTTTTAATTACCTACTAACCTCATTAGAACATTCTAATTAGTTAAAAACGCAAATTTTCCAAAAAAATACTGTATTGACCAAATTAGTTTGTTCGATATTATGGATTTTTTTTTGCCATTAAAGATGTTAAATTAAATTGAGAATTGAAAATTATATATCTCAACTTACTATATATATATATATTTATTTATTTATGCATTTAATGTTTATGTATATGAAAATAATAAGAGGCACATATATAGTTTTTTTTTTCAATTTCAAATATAAAATACATTCTCAATGAGTCAATGATTTATCAAATTATATACTAGCTCAATTTGTAACTTAACATTTGACCATTTAGATCGTGTTATTAATATAGAACTATTATGGGCATTGGGCACCATTAAAATATTACCAACCACACGGTTATGGTCACGACTCTTTAGATTGATAAATATTTTTGGCTAACACTGACCTCCTAAGTAAGAAGTAACAATTCGATGAACATTATAGGAGAGTTAAAACTTTGTCGGCTTGAGAAGAAAGGATCAATGAGAAGGGTGCAACAATAGTGTTTGCGAGAAAAATGCCACCAATTTGGAAAGTCGGGGTCATATTTATATTTGTCTTTTTTGACAAGAAATTTATCGTGTGAATATTAAATCAGTGTTAATACAATGGATTAATAATAATAAATAAATAAAAGTATTAATATCAAGGTTCTTTGATGATTCAACTTTTCAATTAATAATCATAATAATAATAAATAAATAAAACTTTTCAATTAATAACAATACCTCTTTATCGGACTTGTTCAACAAAGAGCCATGGATAAAACTCAATCCATGTGCTCAAGGTGTGTTTTATATTTCATCCTTACCCTCAACATTTTTTTTTACTACACAATATTTCTACATTCTAACCTATGTGCACTTTGCTTGGCATCTCCATTGCAATGTCAAAACCAAGGATTTTCATTTTTCAATGTGTGTAATATATTGACTAAATATTCAAATATAACTCAAACTAGGATTTCAATATAAGCTTGCAAGCAAACTGAGGGCTACAGAAGACTTTCACTTCCACAAGAGTGGCCTTATTCTCATTTTCAAAGAAGAACTTATTTCCATCCGGTCTTACGGAATAGGACAGACCGAGCCTAGACTTGGCCTGCATGAGGTATGGGTGACCTGAGTTTGTATCTGGGCTAGCAAACCCGCCCATAACAGGCAAGAGAGGCGGCCCAATGAGAAGCACACACCTATGTGCATTTTGCTTGGTATCTCCATTGAAATGTCAAAACCAAGGATCTTGAATGACTAAATATTCAAAAATATAACTCAAACTATGATTTCAATATAAGCTTGCAATCTGAGGGCTACAAAAGACTTGAACTTCCACAAGAGTGGCCTTATTCTCATCCCCAAAGATGGACTTCTTTCCATCCGGTCTTACGGAATAAGACAGGCCGAGTCTAGACTTGGCCTGTCTGAGGTCACCCACGCCCGAGTTTGTATCCGGGCCAGCAAACCCGCCCATGACAGGCGCAAGAGGCGGCCCAATGAGGAGCCCATCAGGCCCAAATTGCGGCCCACCTCGCGCATAGTCGAAGAGGGCCGCACCACTGCCCCCAACCTTAGGCAGGATGATGGGGTTGGGATCACTAGCAAGAGGCCAATAGAAAAGGAAAGCATCAAAGGTGTCATAGTAGTCATCGGTGCTCCGGTACCCTTCAGGGTTGAAGGCTCCGAATTTGAAGGAGTTTGTGGTGGTGGCTATGATCACACATGGCCCCTTGAAGTCACATGAGTTGTGGAAATCAGTTGCACTGAACCCATCATTGCTTGCTTTGTAGCAACACTTGAGCTCCTTCCCTAGAAGATTAATAGATGGTGGATTAAGTAAGACATGTTTATAATGTAAACAATAACAACAGGGACGGAGCCAGAAAGTTTTGAGCGGGGGGTCACCATAATAGTCGACAATAAGATCGAGAAAAAAACCGTAAAACACAATGTGTTCGATAGTACAAACTAGTGTCAACCTATGATTTCGAAAATACTATAAATATATCAAACGAAAATAAGGATAAAAAACAAAAATAAAGATATAAAACACAATAAATAAAGATATAAGTCTATGCAAGGCTCGGGTTATCGTGTTTTTCGATGTGGGACAATCCCAAGACATCACAATACGCCCCCTCAAGTGCAACTGTCTGACCTCGCAATTAAGCCAGTTGCACTTGACGTCTTGAGCCTTAAGGTCGGCTAGCCCAATAGATCGACCAGGGTCCCGGACCGCACCTGCTCTGATACCATGATGAATTCCGGCGGGTCATATGACGTGGGGGGTCCACACGCCCGAGCGCATATGCGCACCCAAGCCGAGCACACAAGACCAGCGGGGTTCCATCCTAAAACCAATTGGCAATAGGAGGAGTGACCCACTGACTTATATGCAAGACTCGGGTTATCGTGTTTTTCGATGTGGGACAATCCCAAGACATCACAACAATTATTAACATGTAATAATGTATGACTAGATATAAAAAATTTAAACTTACGTGACTTCTTACCATATTCTCAAAATAAGTAATATAACTTATGGTTTCGAAGCTCTCGAGATGAATTATAACATGTGAATGTCAATTTAAGTAAAATATTAAAGTATTATAGTATATTGAAATAAAACTAAAGTGATTAATACTGCTGTAATTTTCAAACATTCATAACTTTTTACTCAAATGTTGGATTATGGTGTATTATATATCAAAACAAAGTTATCGACGAGGAGAATACACCTAGGTAATTTGTCGGATGGGGGGAGGGTCACGTGACCCCCTAGGACCTCTCCTAACTCCGCATCTTAATAACAACATTCCCACCAAAAAAAACAACAAGATCTCAGTCTATCTACTTAGAACAAAATCTAGGAGTCAATATACTATATCGAGAGGGTATTTCAGAGTGGCCATTAGTGTTAGAAAAACAGGTAGAAACTAACCATCTTCCATATGAATAATGCTCATCCAATGTGTTTTTTTATCTATAGTCACATCACATCCTCGGTAATAATTAACAAGAAGAAAAATAATCCATATGAAATATTCCTAAGTTGTTCATTTTTAAAAAAAATCAGTGGTGGACTGTGGAATACAACCAAACTTATACCATTTTTGGGTTGATGGCTTAAGTCATTTCCTAACCAAAACTTATACAAGAACAAGGCCATGTTTGGTGTGCAAACAAAACTACCTTATTATACCATATCAACGTATTGTTAATTAACTTATCCTGATAAGATAAAAGTATCATTTAAGTATGACGTGCCAAACAGTGTCTTGATCAATTTTGAGCAATAAATCCTAAATTAAGTTGGATGAATATGAAAATTACAGTAGTTTTGTTTTACGTACCAAACAGGAAGGTCTTGGAAACGAGTGAAGGAGGGAAAGGGATTGGAGAGTCATCGTAGTACTTGGGAGGAGGCCTCTCATCAAATCTGGACACCTTCTTCTTGTTGGAATCATTCCACTTCCAACCAAACAAGCTTTTAGGGATTCCATTCCATCGCTTTGGATTTGATGATGGTGGTATTAATGTGGAGTTTGAGAAACATAAAGCAGCCATGCTTTTTCATGGCAAAAAACTGGAAAAGAGAAGCTCAGAGACAGTCTGGTTTTAGGGGTGAATCAGTGTCGTCCTCTCACACAATTTGCCTTATCCACACCACAAAGGTTTAATTGGCTTTTGATTCAACAAGGTACCCATACTTTTTAAACTAGAAATCTAGTGGCTCATAGCAATTCCAGTAGGACCCAAAAAAAAAAAAAAGTACCCTATATACTAAGGGTGTGTTTGGATTCCATTGCATTTTAATTATAATGTAATTATTTTACCTCATTTTATGTGAGCGTTTGACTGTACAAATAAAAATCTCATAAAAACCGAGGTAAACCAGTAATTTAACCAAATAATTACATAAATCGAGATAAAACTAATAATTGCATTATAATTAATACATTGTGGAATACAAACACCCTTAATTTAAACATCCTCAAAATTATGTTAACCAAACACCACCTTATCTATTTGCATTATAATTAAAACGCCATGGGAATCCAAACACACCCTAAGTGGAAATGAGATGAATATAGTCTACTTTTATCCAAGATATATTGTTAGAAATTTTGATCATTACCCCTATCTCCCAATTTTTTTCATACATATTTTACTCTGTTTCCATCATTTCAATCACTCGTTTGAACAAGGGGTAACCATCTCTACTCCGCTAATCATTACCCCTTCATCTAGACTAACAGAACTTCTCTACAATATATTTTTCTCATACAAAATTTATTTTCATTCCGTTTATATTGTATAATCTTATACCAAACGGACTCTAAATATTAAATATCAAATCTTTTTTTTTCACACTTAGATCATTATAATAAGGGGAGGATGAATTCAAACTCGTGACTTATTAGTCCCTATATATCATCCTTTTTAGCTAAGCTTCATCTTATTACCCACTCTAATATCCAAGATATTTATACACAATTTAAAAAAAAAAAACCCAATTTATAAGCTTGCAAATGTGGGTTTTGACCCAATATGTGCTGGGCCAATTAATTGGGCTTTTCGAAAGATGTATGTCGGCCCACAAACGGAGGCCCGTTCATGTCTTCGTTCTTCTGCTGACGTCACGGCTTCACTGGGCAGTGACACTTTCTGTCGGAGGGTGATACACATACACTAGGTGTATGTTTTGAAGTATACACTACGAATTAGATGGTGACATGTGTACACTTGTTTTAAAAATAACCACCCACTTTTTTTTTTTTTTTTTTATAATAACCACCCACTTTTATTTAAATTAGAAAAAATAAATCTTAAAATTTAATTCTAATAAAAAAAATCAATAACCACCCACTACTCCATAAATTAGAATAATTAAACCATATGGGTTATAAAATAATGAATGCATTCATAATATACCATGCACTCGTATGCCACTTTTTAAATTTTTTTACAACATACTGTATTTCGTAGTATATGTACTATATAGTATATTGAAAATAGTTATATCATTTTTTAGAACATTATAGTCAAATAAAGAAACTTTCTCAAAAATTTAGAAATGTTTTATAAGAAATAAGTAACTTTCATACACATAAATAACAAAACTTTCTAATATTTTAATATATTATTGTCTGGTTCATATTATTCTCATTTAATTAGACTAATTTATTCATATAATTTACGGAGTATTATATTCATTCAGTTTGTTCCCAACTGAAATAATTAATTTTATATTTGAATCGATCTAAAATTGATACATTCGCTTGTTTAGAAAATGAATCACATGTTATTTATATTACGAATAGCCTTAATTATAGAATATTGATAAGTTTATAAGTATATGTATAAAATAATGACTTAAATTTATGTTATAGAATACGGAGTACATTTTTTTTTTAAATGTTTGCAATTGCAGCCAAAAGCACAATCAAAATTTATAAGTTGAATGTACGGTTACAAATTTAAAATTTGGAAGTTCATTTGCTAGTTTGTTTTTTTATATTCTTTTATTTTTAAGACAAGTGGCAAGTGATTATTGGTGGTGTAGAATTAAAATTATACACTCAGTGTATTTGTAGATTTGTCCCTTTCTGTCGTTTCTGATGGCGATGGTTTAGCTGAAACTTGTACTCCTCCTCGTCGTGCTCCTTTCAGATGGACGCAAATTAGCAACAGACATTGATTTCTCAGGTAAGGCTTTAATTCCAGTAATACAGTGATTGCAATTTTTGCACTGTTTTGATGGCTTCTTACTTACTTTCTTTGAGTTAAAAGAGTCGATTTTACGGTAGCGAAGCTGATTTCCCATCGACCTAATTTCCAACCTTTGTTGATCGGTTTCATTTCGTTGATTGGAAGATTATTTGAATTGTATTCGTTTGGATGAGGGGGGTTTCAATTTTTCATCCTATTTAATGGCATGGTTGAATGCAAAAACCCTTATCTGCCTCTGTGCTTCAAAGTGTTTGTTCTGATGTTCCTTTTTCGCTTGTTTTCTAGAGACCTGGATTAGTTTGTTTCGGTTTGATGAATTTCTTGCCCGATTCCGATTCCGATTCCAATTGTATGTTCTTTGATGCTAAATGTAAAATTTGCGGAGTAAAAGCTCCTCATTCATGGATGGGTTTGGATTCCATCACTTTCATCGTTTAGTGTAGTACATAGAAAGACTTTTTCAAATTCGCCATATTCTGGATTAGAGGCTATTTGCAAAAACAGGTCAACGGACTCTGTGAACCTTAACAAGTGGTATGTGACCATGTCAACCTAAAGTAATGGCCTAATTTTGCAAATCACTCCTTTGGTTTTTCACTTGAAAGGTAATTTGTGTGGTAAGAGAGAAGGTATTTAGTGGTGGCTAATGCTTTGTCAATCTTCCTTTGTGTTATGGCATATTATCGAAACAGGAGAATGAGCTCTTTTCGTTATGCCTCCCACTAAAATTTGTTATCCACATGTTGTGTTGGTGAGTCTCTATGGAAATAGTATACCCGAAATCATACAGATAACTTTGTGCCTGTACTGTAATTCGCTGTGCATCTAATTTTACTGGAAAATGTTTTTTTTTTAAGTGTATTTCAGGTTGATTATCTACTGCCCTGGTATTGTTTCTGCTGCAAGGATGAGTGATTCCAAGGACAGTGAATCAGAAATAACTTCTCACAATGTAAAAGGTTCTGCCGATATAAGTGCCGATCAGAAGAAGATAGTTTATGTATGGGACATGGATGAAACTCTTATACTACTCAAGTCTTTGCTGAATGGTACATATGCGGAGGCTTCCAATGGTGTTAAGGATGTGCAGAAGGGTATTGAAATTGGGAAAATGTGGGAGAAGTGCATTCTTGATGTGTGTGATAAACATTTCTTTTATGAACAGGCAAGCCTTTGAAAGTGCATCGATATAAAAAAATGATTGTAGCTTTTATTTTCTGTTTTTAATATGCATACCTAATTGCTCATAGTTTCTTCTTGAAGTGCAGATAGAAAATTACAACCAACCTTTTTGTCATGCCTTGAGCAATTATGACGATGGCCAGGATCTGTCTGATTACAATTTTAAGCAAGATATTGTTGGCCCTCCTGCAGATGAGCTTGAGAAAAGAAAGCTAGCTTATCGCCTTCGTATTGTAGCCCACAAGTATAAGCAGGTTATTCAGAAGCCTTTTAACTGACTTGGAGTTTTGACTTCGTATTCAAAGTATCTCTGTTTCGTCTATTGACCTACTGTTGAACTAGAGGTTGCAATGATATTGCTTGACTTCACTGCTATGATTTGATTTGGATCATAGCAACAAGAGGGCTTGCCGAAGTCATAGTTAGCCAAGTAATTGCCTAAGTAGTCTTGGTGGGCAAGGATTTAAGTTACGGGCTGCCTGGGTAGCAACTAGCAAACAAGTTTTCCCCCCAAGGATGACAGGCCTGCAAAAGAGAGAATGTATATAGGATTTGGTGTATGGATGTTGGTAGGATATTATGCCTATTGCATTTTCAGTTGAGACTAGTGTACACACCAAGTCGTGTGTTTGAGCCTGCATAGATTCCAAGTGTCGTGATTAGCCAATTTCTCATGCTAATATAATAGGAAACTCGGGTTGTGTCTGATTTGCTGGACCAAGTTGGATTTGTCTTCTATATTGGCTATGGTTTCTGTGTTCATTCTTTCTAAATGGTTGATTTATGTCTCAAGGTTTCTTCCACTTTGTTTTATGTTGTTCTAGCTGACTGTTGTTTATCTTTGGTTAAGAATAAAAGCATTGTTTAGCAGTGAGACATCTATCTATTGTCCTTAATCCCAAGACATATTTTGGGTTGAGTAATTAATGTCCTTTATTGCCACAGAGTTTTCAGTATTGTGTGCTGCATTGCCTTAGCTGCGTAACTCTTAGTCCTGATTGATGTAAAGCTTGTTCTTTCGAGCAATATTTTCTTCGTAATGGGTTTTGTAGCTTTCATTTCCTTTTTTTTCAGACATGATAAAGAGGACCGAATTTCCTTTTTTGATAACAGAGGCTGAATTTTCTTTTTCAGGGTTTACATTCTATTCTTGATGAGAAAACTACCACAATTTGGAATGATTTGTATGATATGACTGATAGTTACACGGATGGATGGTTTTCGTCAGGTATTTACTGCTCCATTATGCATTAAAAGGCGTATACATAGTCCCTTTCTTTTTACTTGTATGCCATTCTTGTTACTCTCATTTTGATGAGATCTTTTCTCTGTTACTTCTCATTAAGACTATTGCAGTCTATTATTTAACTGATATTATACATGACTTTGAGAACAAGAATCTCTACATATTTGAGATAGTAAAGATTTAGTGGTATACAACATTTGTCAAGTCAAGAAACCATGTGTTAGCCTTATGGACAGTTTAGCAGAAAAAGGTTGGACTTGCTCTTATAATGTTCAATTTGACACTCTAAACTATTGAGCTTTTAACTTAATGAGAACCAGAAGAAATATTACTTTTAAAGTATTTTTTTCTGCTTCAGTTCATAAATTTTAGTAGTCTGAACTGTGATTTCTCAATTTGATAATTATTTATGCTCTCAAGTCGACGTTTATGCATTTTGGATTTAGGTCGGACATTGCTTCAACATTGTACCGGGCATACGGAACCAACTCCTCATCCTGAAGCCAGTGGCAATGAAGCCTTGCACTTAAATGTTTTAGTAACTTCTGGATCTCTCATACCTAGCCTTGTGAAATGTCTACTCTTCAAACTGGATAGCTTTTTCACTGCTGAAAATGGTTTGTTTTCTTAGTGTTTCCATTATTGTTCCTGTTATTTCACTCTTCACTGTTTATTTTTGTGCATTTGTCCTGATTTTTTATAATGAGGTCTTATTTTTTTATCTTGCAAGATATTTTTCCTTAAATCTTTTTATCCACTGCCCAGATTGTTTGTTGGCATACAATACAATAGCAATGGCTAATGTTTTGCTGTTTCCTTTTACTAATGATTGAATTATGTAAATGGCATATAAACTAAAAGCTTGTGATTCACAAGCTGTTTTTCTTAATTTTTCTTCAACTAGTGTGTTTTTTCCCGGTAATTAAAGCCATCTCATCATGTTTACATTTAACAATCATTCCCCAAGAACACGGAGTGATAAGTTTGACATTATTGCAACAAAAACTTCGAATGTTAAGAATGGAACAGCCTGTAAGAACTCATCTGTGTACTATCTTTTATCATCTCTGCTCCGGTGAACATTTGCTGTCATCTGAAGAGAATCTTCAAGTGAACTGAACACATTGCATCGACGTCTCATCTCACATTGAATGTCCCACAATCAATGCTTATCTTTCCGAACTGAACTGACGCTTACTGTTTCATCGTGGCCATAAATGTCTAATGCAGTGTACAGCTCTTGGGATGTCGGAAAGCCACAGTGCTTCACGTGGATAAAGGAGCGGTTTCCTGGACCGAACTTCCAGTTCTGCGTCATAGGGGATGGTTGGGAAGAGTGTGCAGCTGCAGAAATCCAGAAGTGGCCATTTGTGAAGATTGAGCCAAGACCAGATGGAGTACACAAGTTTCCAGGCCTCACATTGAGCACCCTTGGTCATTATCTTGCTGTTGTTTACGGTCCTTCGGATCCCGAGCAAGAGGAGAAGAAGGGTAACATTTGATATCTGGCTTCAGCTTGTGTTTGTTATTTGTTGTGCTGAATTTGTAACATGAAAATTTGATTTTATAGAGCCCAAGGGAAGCTCTATCTGTGCTTATTGCCTTGCATCATTCAATGCTTGATCTTAAAAGTTGAAAGTTCTTAAAACACTCCCTCACAGGTTTTAAATGTTTTGATCAAATAACCAATGACCTGAAAGAGAGGCAACCCTTGCAAGAGATCAATGGGTCAAATTTCACTTTTTGCATCATGTAAGCTTGACCCCCCAGACCCTGCTTTGGCGGGATATACTGGGTAGTTGTTGTTGTTGCATCATGTACGCTTGAGTCTGACAGACTCAAGTGGCTTGTTTATTGATGTATATGCAAGCCTCTTATCATATAGAGGTTACATCGTGGTAGTACTGTGGAATATACGAGCGATACGATTCACACAACTATTGATCTCGTAGTAGATACTCGTAACCTCAAATTGTTGAGACAAGAATCAGATATCTGTAATGAGGATTTCAATCTCCCATGAATACTGCCAACCACCTTCACCACCAAATTGTCATCTTCTTCTAGAATAGGGAGAAAGACCTAGCTCTTTCACCTTCAAGAGACAAGTTTGAGAGCCTAGAACTTTCTTCTCATTGCCATGTGACACCTTAAGATTGCACAAATCGTTGCCTCACATGCCTATACAAGGACGGAAGGACCTCTGCAGTCTGCACAATGATGGAAAATGAGAATTAGTACTCACTGCCACTCAGCTATCTTGGTTATAGTGCTTTGTAGTTTGTAGTTTAGGGGTTAGTTGATTATATCAGTGTTATTAGAAAACAGAAAGGCTAAATACACTTGTAAATTTTACTGTATACACCTTAGGTCCGCAACAAGTTGTTGACCTATTTTTATTTTTATTTTAAACATGGAGTGGGACTAGACCTGTCAAAACACAACCCGATCCGGTGACCCGACCCGACCGAACCCTAAAAATTTCCGACCCGAACCCGAAAAATTTGACCCGAATTTTTTTTCGACCCGAACCCGAAAAATCCGAAATTTTCCGGGTAATCTGGGTTTCGACCCGTTGACCCGATTTACCCGATGACCCGGTTGATTTATAATTATATATAATTATTTTTTTATATATAATTAAAATTTATCACATAATTATCAAATAATGATTTTTTTAATTTAAAAAAGAAAAATTTGACAAACCCGAAATCGACCAGAACCCGACCCGAAACCCGATCAAACCCGAGTTCGAGTCAACCCGAAAAACCCGAGACCCGTTTTACCCGAAACCCGAAGTGACCGGACCCGAACCCAACCCGAATGACCCGTTTGACAGGTCTAAGTGGGACTACTAATAGACCTGCAAGAGTCCGCAACAAGTTGTAAACCTATTAGCGGTATATCCAGTAAAAATTACCGATATATTTAACAATCCCTAGAAACATAAAATTTTTGTATTAAGGATGTGCTTGGCATAGATGAGTCAACGAGTCATTTACTGATTCACCTCCCCTCCGGTAAATTTAAAGTTTGATCACCCGAGATAAGTTTTTAGCATCCATTTTACTTATCATAAAGTTATACTAATCATAAATAAATTAATATAGTGGTTATGAGACTATATCCCATGTCAAAAAGTTCCAAGTTTAAATCTCATTAGGAACATAAAATTGCTTGTATTCAATGGATCACATAGAACCTGATCCAAATATAGCCGAAGTCGAATAAACTAGATTGAGATTGAAAAGCCGAGTTGTATTCATAAGAAATGAGTTGGTTGCTTAGTCATCGGTGTCATTTTTAGTCTACGTTATCTCCTGTTTTGCTAGCTGGGTTTAGGTTTGCTTCGTTTGCAATAAGTCTGTGAGCTCGACGTCGGTGTATATCATCATTTTTTTATGATTGTGTGTGTTCGATGTGTTAGATAGAATATATGAATAGGCTTAATTACCCATTTGTAATTAGGGTTAACTATTGGGGTCAACTATCTTGTACTCCTATATATATTCTAATGATAGCGAAGGCAACTCCAACGGGGATTATTCACTCTAACATGGTATCTCAGCCTCTAGGGTTTCATCTAAATTAACCCTTATTTTTTTTCAATCCCTTCCCCGCCTAATCTCCTACTGCCGTCGACCTTCTCCCCGGGTCATCCCTACTGTCGCCGGTCACCGGTCATCTCCTACAAACTTCCGTCGGTCATCCCCTTCCTCTCTTCGCCCCACTGCTCTCCCTCTCGACTAAACCCTCCAGGCTCCAGCCGCCATAGCCGTTCTCCTCTCCTTCGCCTTCTCCTGCCCTTGCCCTCGCAGCCCCCACGCCGGCCAACCCACCTGCCCATTGCACCCCAGATCTGACCACTCCCGTCGCCCCGAGCCCAGATCCGAGCCCCAGCCTTCGCGTTGACCTCTCCCTCGCTCCTCTTGCATCAACCTGTCTCCCTCCGCCCACCACAACAGATCCGGCCACCAGATCCCGACCTCTCCTTCTCGCAACACCCACCCCTGCACACACCCGACGTCCCCGCCCAATTATGGCCTTCCCAAATCCGGTAACCCCTCTCGCTCTCCACTCTTTCTGACCACCGCCGGTAAATAAAAAAAACCATTTTCCGATTGACGATGATTACGGTTTTCTACAATCCACAACAGTCTCCCGTCGAGTTTATCATCCCTTCAAGTCATTTACATAGGGGGTATTCCCCTATTGGAGTCCTTCCCCAGGGCTACCCGACCTATACCCTTCCACCTCCCCCGTACGCCTCTACATGCCAACGCGGCCATACCCGAGCCAGCAGGGACTGCTCGGGCTCTCTCCACACCATCTGGATCAGGCCCTAGCAGCGAGATCATCGTCCTCGTCCCGACACAGGCAGCCAGCCATCATGACACCTGCAGATGTGTCAACTGCCGATCCGAATTGGTACATGGATAGCGAAGCCACTGCGCACATGTCGCACAACCCAGGTATAATTTCCGTTCCTGCTTCTAAGAGCCTTTCTACATCCATTATTGTTGGCAATGGTGAACGCATTCCTACCCTGGGTCTTGGGCAAACTATATTATCGACCCCTACGACCCACCTAAGCCTTAACAACATCATCGTCTCCCCCGACTTAATAAAGAACCTCGTGTCCATCTCTCGCCTCTCCACAGACAATAATATCTCCATTGAGTTTGACCGCTTTGGGTTTGTTGTCAAAGATTTCAAAACTGGGGCCCCGCTCATGAGATGTAATAGCGCTGGAGACCTATATCCTGTCACCAATAACATTTATCCTGTCACCTCCCCTGCAACAACCAATCTATTAGCAGTTGCCCTTTCGGCATCTCTCTGGCACGCCCGTCTTGGTCATCCAAGCTCTCTGGCCTTCGAGTCTCTCAAGTCCAGACTTATTCCATGCAATAAAGTCCATCCCTCCACTAGTTGCCCGGCGTGCCGGCTTGGCAAACACAATAGATTGCCCTTTGCCACATCTTATACTCAGGTGCACGCTCCATTTGACATCATTCATGGTGATCTATGGACATCTCCTATTATCGGTCGTGATGGTTTCCGCTATGCACTTGTTCTGGTTGATGCATTCTCTCATTATTTTTGGGTGTTTCCTCTAAAGTACAAATCTGAAGTTGTTACACACCTTATGACGACCTTCCATAGCTTGGTCAGCACTCAATTCAACCTCCCCATTAAATCCTTTCAATGTGACATAGGCGGTGAGTTTAACAACAATGACCTTACATCCTTCTTCGCTACTCATGGCATTCAATTCCGCTTCTCTTGTCCCCACACCTCCTCCTAGAATGGGAAAGCCGAACAAAGCATTCACACCCTTAACACTTACACGAGGACTCTTCTTATCCATGGGCATGCCCCCTGCAGTATTGGCCATATGCTATTGAATCGGCATGCTATCTTATCAACATCACTCCTTCCACAACTATCCAGAATCGGTGCCCTGTTGAGATATTATTCCGAGTCACTCCTAAATATGACCACCTCCGTGTGTTTTGCTGCCGGTGTTACCCCAACCAAGCATCTGTTGCCCCTTATAAACTTGCTCCTCGATCCACACCTTGTGTTTTCCTCGGCTACCCCTCCAATCATAGAGGGTATAGGTGTTTTGATCCCATTACCAAACGTGCCATCTTCTCTTGCCATGTCACATTTGATGAGACCACATTCCCATTTTCTAGTCCCCAAACACCCCGCACATTCTGATGACTACCCTACACCCCACCTCCTTCATCAACTATATCCATCTTTGTCTCCGAATGCTACTACATCTCCGGCCCGGGCACCCAACCCTCCCCTACCGCAACCTATCCTGCCACCTCCTCCCCCCCGTCCAGCCCCCTGTGGCCCTGTCCCGTCCCATCACCTTAAGCCTCTGTCCCGTCAGCTGCAGCCCCTACCTTGCCACATAACCCCACACAACCGGTCAACCAGATCCAAACTCGGAGCATGAGTGGCATCTTTCACCCCAAACAGATTTTTGACCTCTCCGCTTCTCACCTCTCGCCCATCCCTACCTCCCACAAAACAACCGCCTTAGACCCAAATTGAAATGTTGTCATGCTTGATGAGTACAAGACTCTTATTAGCAACAACACTTGGGTCTTGGTTCCTCGGCCTCCTGGCCAACACTGTGCGGTGCACGTGGCTCTTTCGGCACAAGGTTCGCTCTGACAGATCTCTTGAGTGCTATAAGGCGCGACTGGTCGCCAATGGGAACTCTCAGCAGGTGGGGTCGATTGTGGTGACATTTTTAGTTCGGTTGTCGAACCATCTACCATCCGTACCGTCTTGCATCTCGTTGTCTCCAAGGATTGGCCTATTGATCAGCTTGATGTCAAGAATGCATTTCTTCATGGTCATCTTAATGAGACAGTATACATGTTCCAGCCGCCTGGTTTTGCTGACAGGACCAAACCAGGCCATGTTTGTCTCTTGCAGAAGTCTCTGTATGACCTTAAACATGCACCTCAGGCGTGGTATCTTCGCTTTGCTACTTACCTGCACATGCTTGGCTTCGTCGGTAGCAAGAGCGACTCCTCCTTGTTTGTCTTTCGTCGAGGTAATGAGATTGCTTATTTGTTGTTATATGTCGATGATATCATCCTTACTGCATCTTCAGATACTCTTCGGGCGACCATTATTACTCAACTCAACAAGGAGTTTGCTACGTCTGATCTCGGGCCTCTCAGCTTCTTTTTGGGAGTCTCTGCATCTCGATCGATCTGCATCTGGTTTGTTTCTCTCATAGGAGAAATATGCCAAGAAGATTATTGCCAAGGCTAGGCAAACTGTAAGCCTGTTGCAACGCCTGTTGAGACCACTGTCAAACTGACCCAACCTGCGGGTCCGCTTATGTCTGATCCGACTTTGTACCGTAGCCTTGCTGGTGCTTTACAATACTTGACCTTTACTCGTCCTGATATTAGCTATGTCGTTCATCAAGTCTGTCTATTTATGCATGACCCCAGAGAGTCTCATTTTGCTGCTCTTAAGCGCATTATCAGGTATATTCAAGGTACTACTTCTCTTGACATCACTATGACCCCATCAGCTTCACCTATCTCCATGGTTGCTTACACGGATGCCGATTGGGTTGGTTATCCGGACACCAGACGATCTACGTCAGGATATTGTGTGTTTCTCAACGACTCCCTAGTCTCTTGGTCTTCTAAGCGCCAACATGTGGTTTCTCGCTCTAGTGCTGAAGCGAAATATCGCGGTGTTGCCAATTATGTTGTCACTGAGTGTGCCTGGCTTCGCAACCTATTGCTCGAGCTCCACTGTCCGCTTAGTCAAGCGTCTGTTGTGTATACAGATAATGTCAACGCTACTTACCTTGCTCACAACCCGGTTCACCATAAGAGAATCAAGCATGTGGAGATTGACATCCACTTTGTTCGTGAGAAGGTAGCTATGGGACATGTGCGTGTCCTACATGTCCTCTTCCCGTACCAGTATGCAGACATATTCACCAAGGGATTGTCTCGTCATTTATTTCTAGATTTTAGATCCAGTCTCGCGTACTATTCGTTGCCCTCCTGTTTCGACTGAGGGGGTATGTTAGATAGAATATATGTATATGCCCAATTACCTATTTGTAATTAGGGTTAACTATTTTGTACTTATATATATATATTCTAATAATAGCGAAGGCAATCCAACGAGAATTATTCACCCTGACACGATAGTTCGCTGTTTGTTGACTTGTAATTCATTCGATAAGTCAGCCTCTTATCGGCTACAAAGATTGAGCTAATATGATAAAAATCTTGTTCGTCTACCCAATTGGTTACCCAAATCAACACTAAATCAGCTGATAACACAATCAGCTACCCACTAATTAATGGGCAAACACTGTTTGTGGAAACTGGAAACCGCCATATGCTAATTAGCAAACCCACAGTTTTGCAGGTTTCTGTGTGCCGAAGGCCATCATCATATCATTCATGGAAGAACAAAGGGGAGGCCTACAACTGCAGTTAGTTGTTCTTTGATATCTGACACACACAAGTTTCAACTAATTAAAGGGTTAAATACACTAAGACGTGGTCTGATTCGGGTCACAAAATTTTTGGATTAGTGGTTGGTGAGAATGTTGGATTTCTCCCACTTTTGGGTATGTTTTCAAAAGTTGGATAATAAATAAACTACTTATTTAATTATAATTATAAATTAATTTTAAGATTGAACCTCATCAATTATATATTATATTTGTCACATATAGATGAGTGATAATTATTACTATTTTCATCGCTAATCACCGTATAGGTTGACGGTTGCTTTAATGACAGTCAACGATCCCACCGCATAGGTTGACGGTACCCACCACAATACTTTGCGGTGGGTGGAGGAGTGTACAAGTCCACCGCCATTCTTTGCGATGTCGTACCCCGTTCCGTTTCAAACCCACCGTATAGGTTGGCGGTTGGTCTTGAATGAGACATATTTGGGGGGGGGGGGGGGGTCCAGATCGGATTGGACAATCGCCGTAACGGTTCAAAACCGTCGCCATAACCCACCGTATATGTATACGGTGAGTTTGAACCGTCAACATAATGGTGGGTTTGAACCATCGTCATAACAGTCCAAAACCGTCGTCATAACCTACCGCATATGTATACTGTGGGTTTGAACCGTCACCATAACGATGTGTTCGTATACAGTCAACGCCTCCACCGCATATACATGCGGTGGACTTAGAAAAATCGGATTAAGGCCACCGTCAACCTATGCGGTGAAAATATCCGCCCCACTTATAAATCCTCGCAATAATTTTAATTATAAATATACATGCGTCAAGCTAGATTCACCCATTCAATAATTAATTAAGTAGGTGTGTTAATGTTAATGTTTTAGGATTATTGGGATGTTTGATTCGAGAATGTTTTATTTTGTGAATTTTATTTTTTTTATTAGGAAATAATTCGTTAAGGAAGCCTTATCCAACAACATTCTTGTGGATTAGGTTTCGAAGATCAAAATCGTTATGTATTTATTGTAAATGACTAAAAATCATCATGCATTATAAGAAAGGAAAAAACTCTACATAATAACTTAAATTTTTGTATTAGACGGTAGATTAATATTACCTCTATTCAAAATAAGAACTAGATATCATTTGATTTTAATTTTGGCACAAGCATATGAAATATCAATTTTTTATTATTTTTATATACAATGCTTATTGGTAATAAGTGTGAAATTATTTTAAAAATTAATATTTTATATATTTTTTAATCTATTAAAAACATATTAAAAAATCAAAAAATGTCTATTTAAAAAGAGGTAATAATAATAAGGGCAAATTACATAAAATAGCACGAACTTTAGGGGTGGTTGCACTCAGTGGCACGAACTTAAACAAATACAAAAATAATCACCAACTTTGGTGTTTAGTTGCGGTCAGTGGCACATATACCCCCTATCTCGCTAATATGGACTAGTGGGGTGCTTACATGATTATTTTTTTTAAAAAAAGACATAAAAGATGTACCAAAATTATGAAACTAGCTAGGTTCCAATTTTATTCGTTATTTCATGTAATTCCAAATCAAAGATAATTGTGACAAATATAGCATTTGCAAATTAAAATAACTAGTACCAAATTTTAATTTGCAAATGTTATATTTGTCACAATTATCTTTGATTTGGAATTACATGAAATAAAAAATAAAATTGGAACCTAGCTACTTTCATAATTTTGGCACATCTTTTATGTCTTTTAATTTTATAAAAAAAACATATAAGCATTCTCATTAATTCATATATCGCTATATGTCTTTTTAATTAAAAAAAATTCCATGTAAGCACCCCTACTAGTCCACATTAGCGAGATAGGGGGTATACGTGCCACTGACCGCAACTAAACACCAAAGTTGGTGATTATTTTTGTATTTGTTTAAGTTCGTGCCACTGAGTGCAACCACCCCTAAAGTTCGTGCTATTTTATGTAATTTGTCCTAATAATAAATCAATATAACTCGACAAATGATTGTATTATTAACTACCCGTCAAGGCGTCAACAATAACGTTATGCCTCGTCATTTAAAAAACTTTTTAAAGATTAAAACCAAGTCTTAACTGATGAGTTATCACATTACTCGAAATCTCATTCGCAATGCATTCCCATGTCTTCCTCATCTTCTACACTTGTCAGTCTGATTGTTGTTGTGTTCATTGTTTTCTTTTTTTTGTTGTGTTTGTTATGATGGTTGTCCCATCTTCCATTTGTTCGGTCTCTTGATTTGTCAGACAATAATTTATTTGGAATTTGGAATTCTTATTTGTAAAAAAAATCATTGCCCGAAATCTGAAACAAGGAACTTAAAACAATCAGAAACCGCTCCAAACATTTTACATCATTACAATTCGGTCGACTTCTTTCCTTAAGAAATAAATTCGAACAAGGTCTACTTTAGATAATTGGGAATGGAGATAAAATAAATGTTTGGTCTTGCTTCTGGGTCCCAAATCAAGAACTTGAACAATTTAGAGGGAACTATAATCCGAAAATGAAAATAAACCAGCTTTTTAATGCTAAAAAACGTTGGAATACTACATTAGTAAATAACATCTTCTTCCCTGGAGGTCTCTTGCAAAATTTTAGATATACAAATACCAAATTGGGATACACCAGATAAACTTTTCTGGAAGCTAGACCCTAGTGGAAATTTCACTACGAAATCGCCCAAACGTATGACAAACAACATAACTCAAGCTTCAAAAGATCTTAATTGGATTTGGAAATATGTTAACCGAGTTCCTAGCCAGTGTAGTCTTTGTAATCAAGATGATGAAGATGTGGAACACTTAATGCGCAACTGTCTATTCACAAAGAAAAATAATTGACCATTTTGAGATACACACCGGAAAATAATTCCAACATATGAATGAATCTGACCCTTTTAACATTGTTGAAATCCGATTTGGGAACAAAATTTTTGAGGAACTAATATAGTTTTCATTTGGCATACTATTTGGGAAATCAGAAATGAAATTATATTTATAAATAAAAATCCAGCCCCAATAGAAAATATAATCCGAAGAATTATTGTAAACATCTATGATTGGTCCCAAAGTGAGAAAGATAACATTACGAATAAAAAAACTAGCAAGAGGTCTAAAACTAAATGGAGCAGACCACCAGGGGTTGTCTACAAAATCAATGTGGATGGCTCTGTTAAACTCACTGATGCCTGCCATGTGGGAGGGGTTTCTCGGGACTCTTGGAGCCATGTCATTGATATGCTTTATAAGGAAACTGTCAAAGACTCGGTCATTCAAACGGAAGCTATCGCTATCCAGACAGGTATTGAGCACACAATTATGAAAGAACTACGAAGAGTAATAATAGAAGGGGACAATCTACGGCTCATCAAAGCCATCACCGGCAGAAATAGTGTGAGATGGGAGATTATACATCACGTTGAAAAGATCAAGCAACTGGAATATGTTTTTGATCGACCTTATTCAATACAGACATTGCTACCGAGAATCAAGTAGCTGACTTTATAGCTCGAAAGGGTAATTAGTAATAGTTCTACTATCCCTTTTAATAGGAAACTTTGTACCATCATCCAGGGACGGAGCCAGGAATTTATCGAGGGGGGGGGGAGTTTTATACAAATTGTTGATTCATTCTTCGGTAGATTTTTCTATAGTTTAGAGAAGCATAACTATGATATTTTTTATTAAATGGTGATATATTTTAGTTCAAGACAAGGTGTTTTTTAGTTCAAAACACAATGTTTTTTTATTCAAAATTGTAGGGTTTTAGTTTAAAACTATGTCATTAGTTGCTATATAGTTATTTTCTCTTTAAAAGGAAAACGATGTCGTTTTAATCTATAACAACATTATTTTCGTCTAAAAATATATCTTTTAAAACCCACAAAGTCATATGCAACTTGTTGTTCTCTTATCATGCAATAACGTATAACAAGAAATACAAAGTTTAAACTTGCATAATTTTTTATATAATTATCGAATTTATTAATATAACCTCTTGTTTTGAATATTACCAAAAGCATCATGATTTATTAATATTACCAAAATATCAAATTAACTAAAATATAAAAGCATCATGATTTATTAAAAGACATTTGAAATAATTAATCTGTGTTTAACTTTCAAACGTACGTTCATAGCTTTTTACTCGGATATCGAATTCAGGCTTATAATATATCAAAACGAAGGTATCGACGAGTAGAACAAATATAGGTAATTTTTCGGATAAAAGTGGGGGCGAATGCTCCCGCTTGCCCCAGTGGCGGAGCCAGGATTTATATCCGGGGGTGCTAAAAAAAATTTGTGAATTTTTTTTTGGTGTATAGTTATTAAGAAGATTTTTTCCAAGAAAATATTGAAATAACACTAAATTTTTTTAATTTAAATATAAATATGACATTTTTTTTTAATGAAATAGTTGATAGAAACAAAAAAATTGAGAGAGAAATCAAGAAGAATTAACAATATAGTAAAACATAAATATAACATTTTTTTAATGAAATAGTTGATAGAATATTTAATGATATAGTAAAACATAAATATGACTTTTTTTAATGAAAAAACACTAAAATTGCGATTTTTTTAATTTAAATATAAATATGACATTTTTTTTTAATGAAATAGTTGATAGAAACAACAAAATATAGATAGAAATCAAGAAGATTAATGAAATAGTAAAAGAAATAAAAAGTGATTTATTAAAAGACATTTGAAATAATTAATCTGTGTTTAACTTTCAAACGTACGTTCATAGCTTTTTACTCGGATATCGGATTCAGGCTTATAATATATCAAAACGAAGGTATCGACGAGTAGAACAAATATAGGTAATTTTTCGGATAAAAGTGGGGGCGAATGCTCCCGCTTGCCCCAGTGGCGGAGCCAGGATTTATATCCGGGGGTGCTAAAAAAAATTTGTGAATTTTTTTTTGGTGTATAGTTATTAAGAAGATTTTTTCCAAGAAAATATTGAAATAACACTAAATTTTTTTAATTTAAATATAAATATGACATTTTTTTTAATGAAATAGTTGATAGAAACAAAAAAATTGAGAGAGAAATCAAGAAGAATTAACAATATAGTAAAACATAAATATAACATTTTTTTAATGAAATAGTTGATAGAATATTTAATGATATAGTAAAACATAAATATGACTTTTTTTAATGAAAAAACACTAAAATTGCGATTTTTTTAATTTAAATATAAATATGACTTTTTTTTTAATGAAATAGTTGATAGAAACAACAAAATATAGATAGAAATCAAGAAGATTAATGAAATAGTAAAAGAAATAAAAAGTGAAGCAATTGGGATTTGAACCTAAGACCTATATTGATTCTCCTATCTTCCCTCGTTCCTTCATTTACCACTTGAGCTAAACAACCTTCTTGTTTCAAATATCATTTAAAGATGTATATTACCTTAAAAATACTAAATATATGCAAAAAAAAATTAATTTTTTTTTGTATTTTTTTTTCCGAGCCGGGGGGTGCTCGAGCACCCCTTTGGCTCTGCCACTGGCTTGCCCCCGCCTAACTCCGCCTATGCCATCATCATTAAGGATGATCAAGGAGCCAGATTACAGCTTGTTTAATCGCTCCTAATTCTTACCTACTGTAAAAAAAAAAAAAAGTTAAAACTAAGAAATTCACCTAATCATACTTAAGGTGGTAAGCATATAGGGTTTAACCTATAGATCATGAAGACATGAACTCAACTAGTCTATTTTTTACCATGCCAACTCGTACACTGGTTAAAAATCGGTGTATATGAGCTTTTATAACCGATGTAAAACACCTTTTTGACCTAGTGACTTATCAAACATTCATTTGCGAGTTGCAAACTTGCGATACATTTTGCCGCCTATATTTTATTATTTAAAACAAAACTACAAGCAACTTACAAACTACTACCATCCCAAAAGGTTGAAAAAAATAATTAAAAAAAATCAATTTGCGTTTTTAGATATGTCTAATAAATGAAGGTGATTGATTGCTCAAATTTGCGTTTTCTAGAATTGTTGTTGAAGGCGACAACCATGAAATCAACCATAATATGATCTAGATGACGTTGTTATGATCTCATATAGGCTTACTAAATCCTAAAATATAAATTTTATTAGGTTCAGCTATTCTCAAATTCAGTGGCGGAGTCAGAAAATTTTCGGAGGGGGGAACCGTCAGAAATTTACGATATTGTTTTGAATTAAATTGACATGAAGAATTATACTCCCTCCGTTCCATAATACATGTCGATTAATAAGTATCAAATTATATAAAAAAATTAATTAAAAAAATAATATTTTATAGAGTTTTTTGCTCATTAAAAAGCGTGCCCAAAACTAAAAGGATATGTATTATGGAACGGAGGGAGTATATAATATGATAATTAATAATGGTATTTTAAGATAAAATATCGCCGATTTATGATAAATATAGTCAAACATTAATATAGATTCTACTCGAGCTTGACTTGTTTCTAAATGAGATAAATATAATCAAACATTAATACTAGACTTGTTTGGCTCAAATAAAAACCCTAGTTAAGTATAATTAATTGTACTCATAACATATAATGTATAACCAGATATAAAAAAATTTAAACTTGCGTAACTTCTTATCTAATTGTCGAAATGATTAGTATAACCTCTCATTTCGAAGCTCTCGAGATAAAGTATAGTATGTAAATGTTAATTTAAGTAAAATATAAAATCATTATAGCCTATTGAAATAAAATTAAATTAAAGTGATTAATATGCCCTTAATTTTTAAATATTCATAACTTTTTACTCAGATGTCGGATTAAGGCGTATTATATATCAAAACGAAGCTATCGGCGAGGAGAATACACCTAGGTAGTTCGTCGTGTGAGAGAGGGGGCACGTGCCCCCCTAGTCCCCCCGCTCAAATTCTAAAGAGCCCCTTTTTATCATTCTAATGATCTATTAACCAATTTAAACCTTCATTATGTACCGAATACTAACATTGATCTATTATCATCTTCATAGCGAAATCAGTGAACCGTTGATCAATGTTAGCTTTCTTTGTATGTGATGGATCATGGACGAAACTTGCTTTTTTGTCTTTCTCTCCTCTGCCAGAGGAGTCAAACAAGGAAGAAGAAGCGTTTTGGATTAACCATACTCCCTTTTCCTTTCCCCTTTAAATATTTTATGAGAAAAGACATACATTAATATATTATAGACCAGGGATGAGAAAGTACATAATTACCCCGAATTTAATTTTTAACCGACACTGATCCATCATGATTTTGACTTTTATAATAAATCATACAACATAATATATGGATTGAATACTCAATTAAACATAGACACATGAGCCACATAATGTGTTTAATTATATATATATAGGGTAGGGTTCAAGTGAGAATAGTATATACCGGTGAGAAGGAAAGAAGCAATTTGATTGGTTATAATAAAAACAGCCTCACGCGCTCTCCTTCTTTCTCCAAATTCCACCTCTGTTTCACTTCCGGTAGAAGCAATTTGATGGGCCTCCTCGTGCTCTCTGCTCTAGATCTCGCTCTCATCCAGATTCGCACTCTTCTCGATCTCGCTCGGTTCTCAATCTCGCTGCTTCGTTGGCCTCCTCATGGTCGATTTCTTCGGTCTCTCCCTAATCTCGTACCTGGACCGGAACATCTCGGAGAGAGAGGGGGAGAAGCCGTCGGATGGTGGCAGTGGTAGCGGTGACAGAGGAAGCACCGATGAGCCCAGAAACGACCGGCTCTGCGGTGCCCTGCTCGGATCCAAGTGCGGGCTCCTCAACGGGGGATTCCGACGAGGTGTTGCGGTGGCGTGTGCTGTAAAGACCCCGGATTGAGGGCGTGGGCGGCTGGGTTCATCAAGAACATGCCGGGAGGAGGAGGCGGGGCGTCGGAGTAGCTAGGGTTCATCAGATAAAGCGTCTGCAGATTATCGGCCTGGATTTCTGAACCCCCGCCATTGAAGTACGTCTCCATCATCGGAGTTTGTGCTCTCGGTCTTGGCGATTGCTTGAATTTAATATTATTTTATCTATAGGGTTAATCGAATTGGGTTCAGATCAATAAAGGTGGGATTTTTATTTTGCCCCTTTTGCAGTTTCGTGGTACACTGAGAAACCAATCATATATTCCAATTCGATGCTCTTTATAAATGGAATTCGATGCTCAGATTTGGCTTGATTTGCGGTGTGTCGTTCTCTTGTTCTCCTTCCTCTGTCAATCCCCTACAACTCAACCAATAACATAAAACCTAAAATCAGAAAGCTGGAATTCAGATCAGAGACTTAACAATTGAAGTTGCTAAACTCAAATTGAGTAGCAGATCGATGAGAGACTCACATGGATGGAATTGAAAGTGGCCAAAGATCTCCCAGCTCGGAAGTTTGGGTTTTGTCACTGTTGAGAGAGAGAGAGAGAGAGAGAGAGAGAGAGAGAGAGAGAGAGAGGGAGAGAGAGTTAGTAAATAGCTTAGTGAGTAAATAGCTTGGTTCAGTGACTAAATAGAGGTGGGTTCAATTAGTAAATAGGTTGGCTTAGTGACTTAATAGAGGTTGGTTCAGTGACTAAATAGAGGTTGGTTCGGTGACTAAATAGAGGTTGGTTCAGTGACTTAATAGAGGTTGGTTCAGTGCCTTAATAGAGGTTGGTTCAGCGACTAAATAGATGTTGGTTCGGTGACTAAATAAAGATTGGTTTAGTGACTTAATAGATGTTGGTTCAGTGACTAAATAGATGTTGGTTCAGTGACTAAATAGAGGTTGGTTCGGTGACTAAATAGGGGTTGGTTCAGTGAGTAAATAGATGTTGGTTCGGTGACTAAATAGAGGTTGGTTCAGTGACTTAATAGAGGTTGGTTCAGTGACTTAATAGAGGTTGGTTCAGCGACTAAATAGATGTTGGTTCGGTGACTAAATAGAGGTTGGTTCGGTGACTAAATAGGGGTTGGTTCAGTGAGTAAATAGAGGTTGGTTCGGTGACTAAATAGAGGTTGGTTCAGTGACTTAATAGATGTTGGTTCAGTGACTAAATAGATGTTGGTTCGGTTACTAAATAGAGGTTGGTTCGGTGACTAAATAGGGGTTGATTCAGTGAGTAAATAGATGTTGGTTCAGTGACTAAATAGAGGTTGGTTCAGTGACTTAATAGATGTTGGTTCAGTGACTAAATAGAGGTTGGTTCAGTGACTTAATAGAGGTTGGTTCAGTGACTTAATAGAGGTTGGTTCAACGACTAAATAGATGTTGGTTCGGTGACTAAATAGAGGTTGGTTCGGTGACTAAATAGGGGTTGGTTCAGTGAGTAAATAGAGGTTGGTTCGGTGACTAAATAGAGGTTGGTTCAGTGAGTAAATAGATGTTGGTTCAGTGACTAAATAGATGTTGGTTCGATTACTAAATAGAGGTTGGTTCAGTGACTAAATAGGGGTTGGTTCAGTGAGTAAATAGATGTTGGTTCGGTTACTAAATAGAGGTTGGTTCAGTGACTAAATAGGGGTTGGTTCAGTGAGTAAATAGATGTTGGTTCGGTGACTAAATGGATGTTGGTTAAGTAGCTAGGTGTGGTTCACTGGATTTTGTTCACTTGGTGTGGTTCACTAAATTTATATGAAATATGTTAATTATTATAAGAATATATATTGATAACATCTCTCTTAATGTGTAATTTTTAAATTTATATGAAATATGTTAATTATTATAAGAATATAAATTCTAGTGGTTCGTCAAATAGAGAGTAGTGGTTCATCAAATAAAGAGTAGTGGTTCATGAACCATTTTATTTTAAATATAATTAATTAATTAATTAAAAATAAACATTAAAAGAAAATAAAAGAAGAATGAAAATTTTATAATTATTAAATAGTAGTGGTTCATGAAATAAATTCTAGTGGTTCATCAAATAAAGAATAGTGGTTCATTAACCATTTTATTTTAATATAAATATATATTAATATATTTATTATCATTTTTATTTTAATATTTATTTTGATTTTGATTTTAATATTAAATATTATTTTTTAGGTCGAAATATATATTAATATATTAATTAATGTGTAATTAACATATTTAAGTGAAAACATATTAATTATAATTAAAGTGGTGGCTTTAACTCAAAAAGTACTAGTGTTAATTGATGCCTTTAATAACAAAGAAGTATTGGGTGGTGCAATGGTTTAAGTGTTGGGGGTTTTGTGTTGAGGCCCGTGTTCGAATCCTGTGCAACGCGGGGGAGCAGGTTTTTTTTGTCGTCCACCACATGCGCGGAGAGGGGAGGGTGTGCGAGTGGGCCTCGCATTTCCGAACTGGGCAGGCGCGGGCAGGGATTTTTTTGCCCGGATTTTTTAAATGACGTGGACCAATCAAAACATTTCTTGACAATTTTTGGACCAATCAAATTACTTCTTTCCTTCTCACTTTTGGTGACCTTTGCACCCGAACCCAACCCTATATATATATATAGGGTTGGGTTCGGGTACACACAACTCTAAAAGTGAGAAGGAAAGAAGCAATTTGATTGGTTCAAAAAATGTTGTGATATGTTTTGATTGGTCCACATCATTAAATAAATCCGGGCAAAAAAATCGCATTTCGCATCTGCTCTGGCCCGGAATTGCGAGGCACACTCGCAGCATCCCCTGCTCTCCGAGCGTGTGGTGCACGCCCTTGCTACAGTAGCAGCAAAAATGCCGCTCACAGTGTTGCAATTCGGAATCGAACCCACGGCTTAAGCGTACTTCCCACACTCTATCAACCATTGCACCGTACAACTCTTCTTGTCTATCAAATGCATCATATAATACTAGTACTCTTTGGGTTAAAGTTACCGCTCTAATTATTATGAATATGTTTTCACATAAATTTATTAATTACATATTAGTTGATATATTAATATATATTTCGCCCTAAATAATAATAATAAATATATTAATTGATATATTAATACATATTTCTCCCTGAAAATTTCATTGTTTATGATTTCATTTTAAAAAAAATGAAAATAAATATATTAAAATAAAATGGTTAATAAACCACTACTATTTAATAATTATAAAACTTTCATTCTTCTTTTATTTTCTTTTTATGTTTATTTTTTTAGTCATTTATTTATTTATTTTAAAAACAAAATATTCCATGAATCTATAAAGAAGTGGCCCATGGGCCTTTACGAAGTGGTTCATCAAGTTATCAAGAAGTGGTTCATCAAGCTATAAAGAAGTAGTTCATGGGCCTATAAGAAGTGGTTCATCAAGTTATCAAGAAGTGGTTCATCAAGTTATAAAGAAGTGATTCATGAAGCTATAAAGAAGTAGTTCATCAAGTTATCAAGAAGTGGTTCATTAAGCTATAAAGAAGTGGTTCATCAAGTTATCAACAAGTGGTTCATTAAGCTATAAAGAAGTGGTTCATGGGCATATAAAGAAGTGGTTCATCAAGTTATCAAGAAGTGGTTCATCAATCTATAAAGAAGTGGTTTATGGGCCCATAAGAATTGGTTAATCAAGTTATTAAGAAGTGGTTAATCAAGCTATAAAGAAGTGATTAATGAAGCGAAAGAAGTGGTTCATCAAGTTATCAAGAAGTGGTTCATCAAGCTATAAAAAAGTGGTTCATGGGCCTATAAGAAGTGGTTCACCAAGTTATCAAGAAATGGTTCATCAAGCTATAAAGAAGTGGTTTAGTCACTGAACCGCTCTCTATTCGGTCACTGAACCACCCTCTATTTAGTCACTGAACCAACCTCTATTTAGTCACCGAACCAACTTATTTAGTCACTGAACCAACCTCTATTTATTCACTGAACCAATCTATATTTAGTCACTGAACCAACCTCTATTTAGTCACCGAACCAACCTCTATTAAGTCACTGAAACAACCTCTATTAAGTCACTGAACCAACTTATTTACTCACTGAACCAACCTCTATTTCGTTACTGAACCAACCTCTATTTAGTCACCGAACCAACCTCTATTTAGTCACTAAACCAACCTTTATTAAGTCACTGAACCAATCTATTTACTCACTTAACCATCATCTATTTAGTCACTGAACCAACCTCTATTAAAGTTAGTAGTTTATGAACCACTAGTCTTTATTTCATGAACCATTACAATTTATTTCATGAACCACTACTATTTAATAATGGTAAACTTTACATTCTTATTTTATTTTATTTTATTTTAATTATTTATTTATTTATAATTATTTATTTCACTAACCACTAATCTCTATTTGATGAACCACTTGGTATAAAACCTTTGAACCACTTACTTTTTATTTGATGAAACACTATTCTTTATTTGATGAACGTACCACTACTCTTTATTTCATGAACCACTACAATTTATTTCATCAATCACTTCTACTTACTTCGTGAACCACTTCTATAAATATGTGCTGAACCACTTGGTATAAAACCCTTGAACCACTTACTTTTTATTTGATGATCCGCTATTCTTTATTTGATGAACCGCTACTCTCTATTTTATGAACCACTAAAATTTATTTCATGAACCACTTCTATTTATTTCGTGAACCACTTCTACTTATATGTGTTGAACCACTTGTATAAAAACCCTGAACCACTGGGTATAAAAACCCTGAACCATTTGATATAAAAACCTTGAACCACTCTTATTTTGTATCAATCAATCCAATACTCGATCTTCATCAATTCCTTCACCTCTTTCGTCATTCCATTATCCTCTATAATAATAATAAACTCTAAAAAAAACTCTATTTGTAATTCAAATACAAACTTCGATGGTAGCTTTTGACAAGTTTCAACGACAAAAAAACCCATATCTTCTCAACACCCAGAAGCTCCCAAGCAGTCCAGAAACTCCCACGGTTCACATACCCAGATATCATCAAGTTCCAAGAAACTGTGCCTCTGTGAAACATTTCGTCGAACAGGTTGTGGGTAACATCCATTTGCCCCGCATCTTGAATATTGAGATATGATATGGTTCGCCAAGTAGACTTCTACGATGCTTCCCAATTTCGAAGTGCCGCAATGGGCGACCGTAGCCACAAAAGGGAAAGAGATTGAGCATTTGAGAGCCGGGTGCAACAGCCTCATTCATGATTCATGAAGAATCCGAGAATCACCCAACTTAAACAAACACTTGACAGGGATTCTAGTATGTTGCTGTTGAAGCACCGATCGATTCACCCATCGATTGGAGATGAAAATGGAAGTCACTGATCCAATACTCAGCGACGATATTGGCCTTCGACAAGGCTAGCCATGGTGTGAATTTTGCAATCGGAGGAATCGCTCAGGCCATGGTGATGACCGACTCGACTGCGGCGGCAATCGCCGAGGCCCCTGGTCTCGGATGGCTTCCCCGTCAATGGTTCTCGGACGACCCCTGGTCTCTCGTTATCAACGATTCTCGGACGGCTTCCCCGTCAATGGTCCTCGAAAGGTGAATCAGAGGAAGGAGGAGACGAGAGGATATGGCGGTCGAGAACAGAGAACACGGAGACGGCGGGTGAGGCGAAGGCGGGGGTGACGGAGGTGATCGATTGGACTGCTGCCATTGTTGAGTGCGAGATTGGCGATGAAGATGATTGATTTTTGGTGCGGTGAGTTGTAGAAGAGGACGAGGCGTGGAGCCTAGGAGGAAGAAGCAGAGATCTGTTTTATTTATTGAATAAAGGAAAGCGCGTGAGGTGGGTTTTTTTTAGGTTAAAATCTGATTTGTCTTCACCAATAAAAATGTTTCTTTCCTTCTTACCGGACCAATGTCTTCTCACTTGAACCCTACCCTATATATATATAGAGAGAGAGAGGGTAGATCATATGAGAACCGCCCTTAACGTGTAAAATGAGAACACATCTGGGCCATCGATTGATACAAAACGAAAGGCTGAGATTATTCAAAGATATTTAATTAATTATAATTTTGATCCAAAAAAACATTAAAGACTGCCAAGGAAAGCGCGTGCAATCACCACACCAAATTAAACCCAACCCATCCATCTACAGTTATCAATCCCATAGGAGAGAGAAATCAACGAGGGGAGGCGAACGCGACTCCGAGTAGAGAAAAGAGCGATAGGACGAGGAAGATGGCCGATCTGGTGTTGGTGGAGGTCCGGTGGCAGAAAGTGGAACACCGGCAACAGCAAATCCGGCGATGGCGGCGCCTTCGTCGTTCCGGCAGGTGAATCCGGCGATGGCGGCGCCTTCGATCTGTACTCCAAGGGTTGGATCGATCCGAATCCGGACGTTGTTCGCCAGCATCCTAGTGTGTCGGATCTATTCGTCAGTGCGACCGCCTCCGTCTCCGAGCTCGCTCCCTTTCCATGTCGCGCTTGTGAGATCCAACGATGGTGGCGTCGGCGGGAGCAATTGCAGGGGACGACGGCGGCGGTGCAGGTGGTGAAGGCGCGCAGAGCCGGGTGCTACGAAGTGATGGCGATGGTGAGGGCGATGGCAAGGCCGACCTTCTTGCCGCTGCTCCTCGGTGGGTTCTCTGCCCATGATTGAAATTGGTTTTAAAAAAACCCAGGTATCTCTGGCCATGGCTGCTCTTTGGTATTCGGTGGTTAGGGTTTGTGGACGATCTCAAATTAGGTTTTGTTCTTGATTTTCCAGATTTGGTTTGTTGGATTTAGAATTTTTAGTTTGCTTGCTTTGATGGGAACGCCCTCCTTGTTGAAGTTCGTTGTTTTGTTGAAGTTCGTGGTTTTAGTTGTGATCGATTTAGGATTTTTATTTGATCGATTTTTTATTTTTGATCGATTAGTTGTGATTCCAGTTTGTTTAGGACGTATCGAATGATCGAATAACCATGTGATATAGTCGAATAATCCAATGATATCATTGAATAATCAAGCGGTACAATTGAATAATCAAACGATAGTTTGTTTAGGACGTATCGAATGATCGAATAACCATGTGATATAGTCGAATAATCCAGTGATATCATTGAATAATCAAGCGTTACAATTGAATAATCAAATGATACCATCGGATAATTTTTGGTAAATAGTTTATGGCATTTTCAGGTTGCTAGCCGATCAGAATAATCAATCGATACTATTGCATAATCCATTAATACGATTGAATAATCCAGTGATATTATCGAATAATTCGAAGAAAAAAATAACCACCCATCGTGTGGCAAGTGGATACGATTGCATAATCTGTCGATACGATCGAATAATCCAGCTATACAATCGAATACTCCAGATATATGATCGCATAATCCGTCGATGCGATCGAATAATCCAGATATACCATCGAATAATTTCAAGAGAGTGTATCACACTCTCCCCAAATTCAGCAAGTGGGCAAGAAAAAACGTGGGTCCCACTGATTTTTAATTAAAAAAAAAGCTAAAATTGCTTTTTAATCTCACCCATCAATTTCATCTAATCAATGGCCCAGATTTGTTCTCATTATACACAATAAGGGTTGTATACCCATGAACCACCCTCTACACAATAAGGGTTGTTCTCATTATACCATGTAAGATCATGAGATTGATTGTAATGTCCTCCTTGAGGGTTTCCATTCATTGATATAACATATATATAGGTTACACAGGTATTGGGCCTTAACGGGCTTTTAGCCCACTATACAATATGAAACCTATGTAATCTATCATATATATAAGTTTGTGAGATTGGAGATGGTGGTTGTATATACTACTCCTTATTCTCCTCCTCCGATCCCTTGAGACAATGTAGTATTTTTTTTACATTTTCCAAGAAACTAATGAGGTTGTTGACTTATGTCCCTTGGTTGAGCCGAGAAAATAAGTTTGATATATTTTTAATGAGTTTTTTCTGTTAAATAAAACTAACATATCATCGTTATTAACGCTCAACATGTTGAGCGTTAATAACGATGCTATGTTAATAACACTTAACATTCTGGGCGTTAATAGCGATGTTATGTGTTAGTTTTATTTAACATAAAAAAATATTAAAAATGCATCTTGAGCTATTATTCACAACTAGTTGAAAAAAAAACTTGTTGAAAATGAATATACAGTGGATAGTAAAATAACAATAATTGAAATTCATCAACAATTCAACATATATATAGTTTGTAAATTGGGAAGAAAGGAAGAATATCCAAGTGCATATAAGTCGGTATGCTAAAGAAGTGGTGGTCCCATGGAGTTTGCATGGACGAGTATCAACCACGACTTCACCAAGCTAGATTTGCTTTAGCCAAAGCAATGAATCCAAATCAACACCACTTTTGAATTCCATCTCCAGCCCCATCTGGGGCCCCACTTCTTCTTTCGTCACTATTTACATAGTTATGCCATCACTTGATACAAAAAACTAACTTATACTCCCTCCGTTCCACAATACATGGTCTTTTAGTTTTGGGCACGCTTTTTAATGAGCGCAAAACTCTATAAAATATTATTTTTTTAGTTAATTTTTTTATATAATTTGATACTTATTGGTAATAAATATCAAATTATATAAAAAAATTAATTAAAAAAATAATATTTTATAGTGTTTTTCGCTCATTAAAAAGCGTGTCTAAAACTAAAAGGACATGTATTGTGGAACGGAGGGAGTACTATGTCCAAGCATGGCTGATTGCAAAATTGACACCCCTATCAAATTTGTAAAAGTAGTAAGAATGAGACATTTACTCAATTTTGATGGTTATAAGTTGCGTTAACACTCGTACATTTGCTCATTTTTTATGGTTTTAGAACTCGTAAGAAACTTTATACTGTTGTTTTTATAAATGCAGAAGTATGTTGGATGTAGTGGATTTTAGGACTCGAATAGATCTGACCTTGCTTGTTTTATTTGGATTTAAGTGTCTCAGTTGGATTCATGAGAGTTGGATATCCAAATATTGACGCTTAAATAAACTCTAGTGGCACAACGACCGTATTAAGTGGCACCTAGTTGACTGTCATGATAGACGTTAAGGTCATTATTATATTGGGTCTTGGTTTTATCTGTCAGAGTCAAAAGAGATGACACATGATGTACTTATGTTGTCACATAATTAGACGTTAGTGGCACGAAGAACATATTGAATGTCATTTAAGAAAATGTCAGAAACTTACAATGTTATGCATAGGCAATCGTATTGGCGCGCCGCCATCCACACGTGATCGAAACTTAGCCCAAATATGCATATTGAAAACAAAATGACTAGTCTGCATGTACATAGCCATCCGAACAGGTAAACATTACTTACACATTCGAGCTAGTTCCTGATAGTCAAGGGAGTTTGCATACAAAAAGATTCTTACATACGAGATATCGTTTCTTTTTATGTGTCAAACCTATTAAATCACAACCTGAAATAGGTGAAATCAAAGGACATTACTTGAATGCTAATACAGGTACATGCGAAGAAATGATAAAAAAAAGATATGTATTTGCCAGAGTTACGTATGTAGATAGACGTTAAGGCCTAAAATGCGTACTTCAAAAGAGGAAAATACGAGGCGTCCTCCTTGGACTTCAAGAACAACCCTTCATGAATGTCAATGTTGTTGCGTTGAGGGTCCCCTAGATAAGGAACAACTTTCTCCACCATCACCTCCATGGACCTCCGTGAAGCTCTTGGCCTCGAACCTAACTGTTTGACCTCCTACATCTCATCGTCGAGCCTAACCCTGTTACATCCGTGGTAGTAGTGTCAATGTACTTATGCTATGTGCTTTGTTTTCCATGCCAAACATGGATTTTTTTGGGACGGAATCAGTATTCTCAGAGTTCCCCCACGCGTCTGTTTTCAGTTCAACCACCAAATTCACCACCAAGTCAATAGGGATATCACCTCCGGCTGAGTTGTTTGTTGGAGACGAATCTACCATCGACCGAGGGTCAATTTGGGTTTCAATTTCTTTCACCGAAACATACAACGGAAATGGTCAAGCTCGTTCTCCAGCCTTGGAGTTTAAGAACCTGAAAGCATCACAACCGGTGTCATCACCCAATTGAAATGAATGACATCCCTCATTCTTTGTTTCGAAAAGCCCGTTCTCTAGCCTTGGAGTTCAAGAACTTGAAAGCCTATTCTCCACTTGAAAGCATCTCAACCACCTCGTCCATGTTCCCACTAGCATTGACCGTCGAGCCTGAGAGTGAGAAAGACCAACCCTTTCTCCCCTGCGAAAGTAAGAGAACAAGATGACCTTATCACTATCGGTTGGGGATATGAAGAGGATGGGGAGTAGCCATGGTTGTAAAGCGAATACCACAAGCATACTTACCCATTTTCGTTACTATATACGGTTTGAACTTGGCACGTGTTACCCTTTGTATGACACGAAATATTATGTTTCTGTCTCGTATTCCTTTTTGTCTGGCATGCAAACAAGATACTAGGTTGTTTGTCATTCTCACTCCACCTTAAATGGCGTCCCTTCTAGATTCCCTCCACCCTTTCAACTATTTTGAATTCTTTCATTCTTGTTCACTAATAATAGTGAAATCTGGGGTGTATAGTAAACAAGGAGGTTCTTACCCCAAACTCTTTTTTTTAATGACCCAATCCAACAAAAGCACTTAGACTACATTTTGATACAAATTTTTTTATCATTATGGTAAAAAAAGCTTTTAGGGAATGCTCAATAGAACCCCAAACTCTTTTTTTTAGTGACCCCTGATAAATCCCGGTGAGCCATATAACCGTGGGGGTCCACACGTTAGAGCGCATCATGCACACCCAAGCCGAGCACACAAGACCAGCGGGGTTCCATCCTAACACCAATTGGCAATAGGAGGAGTGGCTCACTGACTTATATCCAAGGCTCGGGTTATCGTGTTTTTCGATGTAGGACAATCCCAAGACATCACAATACGCCCCCTCAAGTGCAACTGTCTGGCCTCGCAATTAAGCCAATTGCACTTGACGTCTTGAGCCTTAAGGCCGGCTAGCCCAATAGTAGATCGACCAGGGTCCCGGACCGCACCGCTCTGATACCATGATAAATCCCGGTGGGCCATATAACCGTGGGGGGTCCACACGTTAGAGCGCATCATGCACACCCAAGCCGAGCACACAAGACCGACGTGGTTCCATCCTAAAACCATTTGGCAATAGCAGGAGTGACCCACTGACTTATATGCAAGGCTCGGGTTATCGTGTTTTTCGATGTGGAACAATCCCAAGACATCACAACAACCCCCTCCAACAAACGCACTTAGACTACATTTTGATACAAATTTTCTTATCATTATGGTAAAAAAAAGCTTTTAGGGAATGCTCCGTAGAAAAGATGTATCTTTTTTAACTGAAAATAAAGGTAGCAATTTTTTTTTACGGGAACTTGTGATGCATTAAACGTGAAATCGCGAATGATGCAACACGAGGACTTCTCAAAAGGTCACCCATCTTGGTACTATTCTCGCCCAAGCACACATAACTTCGGAGTTCTAATGGGATACCATTTGCAAAAGTAAATCACTTGGAGGCCTAGGCCTGAAGAAAGCAGAAGAGTTAAATATAGCACTTCAAATAAAGCTTCTGTGGAAAATTTACAAAAATGACAATAGCATTTGGGTCAAAGTCATAAAGGAAAAATATCTTCAACAAGAAAACATAATGAACCTCACCAAAAAAGATACTTCATGGCAATTTCGAAGGCTTCTCACTTTAAGGAAAAAATTTGAGGAAGGGCTCTTGTGGGTAGTGGGTAATGGCTCGGATATAAATGTATGGGAAGATAACTGGATCCCATCGACCAGATTGAGTGATTACAAAGGTACAAATGATCCCAACATGACTGTTGACTCTTTTATTAGTGACAGGCAACAATGGAGGGAAGATGAGCTAAGGCAAACCTTCCCCCAAGGAATCACAAACAAGATACTGCATATAAAAATCCCCCATTGGCAGACTCAAGATAAGCTGATCTGGAGTCCGGACCTAGAAGGTAACTTCACAACCAAGTCGGTGAGGAAAATTATGTCTACACAACATCAAGGTCCAGACTCTCAGAACTCGATCTTGAAGCTTAAGGCCCCCTCACGCATCAAAAACCTCCTTTGGAAGATCGTGATTGATGGTCTGCCATCAATGACTGACAGACTCAACAGGTACGTTAATAGAGTTCCCAACCAATTCTCTCTTTGTGGCCATACAAATGAAGATGTTGCTCACCTTTTCACTAAATGCACCTATTCAAGGGAAGTCATAGCCCAATATGAGCAGACAACAGGTTTGTATTTTCACAACCTTAACCTACAGGGTGAGTTGAGTGAAAATTTATATCGTATCTACTATCTACACTGCTAATACTAACTTTATCAATCTAGCTTTTATATGGCAATCATTTTGGAATGTTAGGAATGATAAAATCTTCAGGTCCAAAGACCCGAGTGGAACCTCCGGACTTATCCAGGTCATAATTCAGGGCATCAAAGACTGGACTATGATGGATCAACATAACACATAACAACATCCAAACATAAGAAGAAGGGTGAGAGCCAAATGGACCAGACCACCTAGGACTATCTACAAAATTAATGTAGATGGTTCTTTTATCCAATCTGGCAAATGCCAGATTGGAGGAATCATTCGTGATTCTGAAGGTAATATTATTGACATATTTTTTGAAGAAGCCAATGTTGGATCAGCTATCCAAACAGAAGCCTCTACAATGATTCTAGGTCTTCAAAGAGCGAGACGGTTGGGTTTAAGGAAGATTATTCTGGAGAGTGACAATCAAACTCTAGTCAAAGCAGCAAACAGAATGCAGTTGCCGAGATGGGAAATTTTACGTCAAACTGAGGAAATCCAAAGCCTTACAACAGATTTCATATCAGTGGAAATCCAGCATATACTTAGAGAAGCAAATCGCACAACGGACTACATAGCCAATCATGTGTCATCTGTAATTTAGTCTCTACTCCCTACTATAGGGATCTCTGTAAAATCCTCCTTCAGAATGATCCGGGAGTTAGATTGTTGTATTAGCAATGACTCCCAATGTTTGCCTACAATAAAAAAAATAAAAAATAAAAAATAAATGGGATCCGGTTAGTGTTTGAATTTCTTACCTTCCAGCATGCAAACTTGAATTCCATTACCTTCCATTATCGTGACTAAATTAATAAGTGAAGGATGATCCGGGAGTTAGGTTGATGTACTAGCAATGACTCCCAATGTTTACCTACAGTAAAAAGAAATTAAAAAAAATAAATGGTATCCGGTTAGTGTTTGAATTTCTTACCTTCCAGCATGCAAACTTGAATTCCATTACCTTTCATTATCGTGACTAAATTAACAAGAGTACGTGCATCCTTAATTGGAAATATTAATTAACAAGACAAAATTCAATCAAGTATCAAATATGGATTAGCTTTAATGATCATTATTTGAACAGGTATATTACCTTTGAATTTCAACGGTTATTCAAGGATACAGGCCCCTTAACCTCCATATTAAATTATCCATCAATAATTTAGAAAGTTTAGTGTTGACATTACATCAGCAATAGTTTGAGCTATAGTAGTGTCAACCTGCTGAACCACCATTTAAAAATTTACATTATATACCTAGATCATTCAATATATATTAACTGTTTTTCATCCAATTTTTTTTAGCTGTTTTAGCTAACTGAGATGTTTATTGACCAAATAAATTTGTAGTCAAGACCCTGGTGTAATTTAGGGAGTCGGGATCTTTCTACTAGAGAGAGGACAACACTTTCGAAAGTAGTTGCTTTTTCGGGTAAAGGGTGGCAAGAATGGTGATGAAAGGATTGGTATGGGTGTTGATGGGGGTAATTCGCTTCACACACACTTTCACGGCTCAAACAACGGTAAAATCATTAATAGGGAAAAGGCTTTCAAAGTTATGGATCACCACAAATATAAACAGATGTGTAAATCAATGAATCACCTAAAAGATCATGTTTTTATCACCAAACCATTGACTTTCGTCAATCAATAATTAAATCAATCAGCTCGCTTTAAATCAACCTACTTTTTTTTTTACAGTAGGCAAAAATTAAGTGTACCATTCAGAAGTAAGGTGCCACCGTGATCATCCAAACGGATGATATGTTAAAATCAACCTGCTTAAGAGACGACTTTTGCATACATACTCAACAAATAGATAATAGAGGCTTTCACATAAAAATTTATTTGTTTCTACCTTTTTTTAATTAGGGTTTAATCAACTCTCGTAAATTAATCCTAATTACTATCCGGTTCACAATAAATCCACTTTCACTTGATAATTGCAAACAAGAATCCCTTAGATTTTCATTCTAGGTTAATCACATAAGTAGACGATGATAAAAACATAAAACAATATCATAAAATCATCAATTCTACACATATGTCTATAATTGGGTTCTCCCTAACCCTAAAAGAAAAGGGAACTACTCACTATTAATGATAGAAAGCATGCATAAACAAATTCATAAAGCCGATAAAGGAAAGAAAACACCTAGAAAAACTCAAAAACCGTCGCCAAAACCACCTCTCTCTCTCTCTCGATGGGTGGTGGATGATTGGATGATGTGAAATGACTGACCCTAGACCTCTATTTATAGAGGAGGAAACTCTAGAACCGTCACTTTTAATGTGCAAGTAAAGGCCATTGGGTCGGACTCAGATGTGTGAAGATCTGCTGAGATACGGCGATCAACGGGCGTGGACAAGCATCGGCGGGCGCCACTCTCGAATCCTCGGAAAATTATAGAACTCGCTGGCATCCGCTTGGTCCCGCTGACAGCGGATTAGGCCAAACTTGTTCTCGTTGGCTTAGCGTGCTCAAAGTGCTCAAACATGTTGCTCGCGGACTGATTCGTCGGCATCCGCTGGCAGTGGATCCTGCTTTCTCAGCTCTTCAGCTCTGTCTTGTAACATACTTTTCGGAGTCCTTGGTTGTCCGATTGACGCATATGAATATGCTTTGGTAATCTATTTTTGAGAACTACAACTTTTATGAAGAGGTCATAACCGGATTCGAAGTGAAAAAAATGCTAAAAGAGGGAGTTTCTCCAGTTGTTCCATCTTGTCGACTTTGTTAGCTTCCGCTTCAACTTCCTTAGATTTTCCTACATGTTCTTGGCCTTCCTTTAAACTCCACAATATGTCACATATGTTCTCTAAAATAGCTCCGGAATTCTATAATATGCGAAACACACTTGTGTAGACATCCATATTGAAAACCATATGAAAAGCTACAAAGGCGATTCGATTCTAACATAAATGCAGTGCAAATGAACTTGAAATAAATGTATAAAACATGCTAAAAACGCCGACATCACACACCATTAATTCAACACTTCAGTGGCAATGTAATTTTCTTCATTCATTTAATTTTAAGATGTGTTTATATTCTCATTACATTAAATTATACGGAGTATAGAGTACTATATAAATTTAATAGTGGTTGTTTATATACCGTAAGAATTTCGGTGGGGTAACCCTACCCGAAAACATTCTTGCAGATGAGGTCCTGAAGACAAATGTCGTTGTAAATGTCGTGACCCTTATAACAGAGTGACAAAGATGTGCAATCTTATCAGTCACTCTATTGTCATTACGAGGTACGTGAGAGAATGACACTTCTCTCACATTCGATAGTGGGGTTTTGATATCCGACATAATCAGTTCAATTTATTACTTGAAGTACTCAAGTCATGACTAACCCCATTACCCTTACTTTTTTTATATATAACTTTTATTTCTCTTACGTTTCGCTACTAAAAATACCTAATTAAATAACAAATTTAAAATTTTCTCCAATACATTTAAACAAAATATGCTTTTCTATATATTCGTATTTTGAAAAAATCTCTTTTTGATAATTATTTAAATCATAAATTTAAGGTTTTTTCTAATATATATTTTTAAAAAACTGTTTTTCATATATACATAAAAAAATTCTCAATTTTTTAACACCCTCTAAAAAAATTATAAATCCTCCATTAACTATCCTCATAAACTAAACATCAATATTTCGAATGCTATTACGTACCCAACGAATGCCCACTTTAAAATTCACAAGTTGGTGTAGTGGTTATGGGGCTATATCCCATGCCTCGAGGTTCGAAGTTCGAATCCCCGTGGAAACATGGAGATGCTTGTGAGTGGGAGGGTCAACCCCTTAATGGGCCTACAGTAACTCGATCCAAATGTAGAGTGGGCTAAACCCACTTGAACTGGAAAGGATCTAAAATAAATAAAGTCTGGACTAATTTTGGCCCATATTGGATCTGGTGGCCTAGTTTGATTGGGATTATTCAGAAACTTCTAAAATACCATAAGAGGAATGAGTGAGCGTGTGGCTCACACTCTCTTCTAGTAAAATCTTTTTTTTTTTACAATTACAAAAAATAACAAACAAAACCACTCATAAATTCTAAAATTACATAAAATTCCCCATATTTTTGTTTATCAAATATTCACTTATAAACAAAATATTTAGAAAATTTTCAAACTAACACTTTAACCACAAATAATTTATAATAAAATTCAATTGGTGAAATATCTGATGGGCCATTAACTAAAAACAAATACATGTTGAATTATATTGATTTTTTTTTTATCATTTTTATGAATATAAGGTTGAGATTCACCAACTTAACATAAAAGCTTAAGTTACTGTATAGAGTTTCACCTTTCTTTATATAACCCATCATTTTTAATATGGAAGAGATACTCCCATACCAAATATCTGACAAGTGATAATTTGACAATTTTTTAAAAAAAAATTCCTTACATTGTCCAGGACTCCAGGAGTATTCACTACTGGGGAGTACTTCAATGTGTGGAAGGATGAGTAGTGTACCAATTTTGTGTGTACAAATTAAGGAGAAATTGGAAAGTGGGCCCTCATTTCCATGGAAATTGACAAGTGCTCATCTTTCTTTTTTTTCAAAAATTTTCTTTTAGAACAATGCCAAATGGGCTGATCTTGATATATCACCAACAGTGATGGAACAAACTAGCTAGCAAGCAAGTCACCACATCTCATCTCTTACATGAGTATCCACACAAGTATGACAATGCAAAGACCATTTTTCGCGTATATGGATCAAATCGTACGCCACCTACAAACAAATACACACTAGAGTTCTTTCGTATTTCATGGCGACATACTTCTTCTTTCAACAGACTAATGTGAGTCTCATCTTAGTGCACTTCAAGATGTCTATAAGATAATGTTACGCACACTGAACGTCATCTCAGTTAGAGGCAAATCATATAGTAAAAGGTTAAAAATCCCATTTTGATGCATATAAAAATGTTAGATGGTGTAATGAGAGAGACGATTTACATGGTGATAGATAATCTTGTATTTGTAGGAAGAAAAGGACCAAAAGGGAGAAATACACCAATGTGCAATGCCTTTATATGTTCTATTTTGTTGGGAAACAAAAGTAAATAAGCTGAAAGTTCATTCCCTCTCTCTCTCTCCACAAACTCTCTCTTACTTTTCTTGATTGTCCAATTCTATCCCCTCCCTCTTTCTATCTCAACTCCATCTGCAACCTGCAAGAAAGGTTATATATGTGTTGCCCCACTCCATTATTCCAATTCATTGGCCAATACTCATCTCAAACTCTCCCTTCATCAATCCCTAAAAGCAATCAAATTGCTCAAACAAATCTTTATGGGTATGCAAAATCTTTCCCCAAACTCCCATGGATCTCTTGTAATTCATGGTCTCTAGATCTTCCTCTTTACTGCAAGCTTTTTACTTCACACATTGCTTCTTCATACTAATCTTGCTGCATTGCCTTTTCTTGAAAAGGGATAATAATGGAAGCCAAGATTTTTTTCTTCCTACTTTCAAAGTCATCCTAACTTATCCTGATTTTTGACTTTGTGGTTTCTAGATAGATGTTTTGGGTGAAGGGTTTGGTTGCTGAATCTTTCAAAGGCACTTAAAAGAGGTCTTTTTGGGGCTTGGGAGGATTAAGAGGAAATACCCATTTCAGCAAAAGGGGAGATTTCAGGATGCCTGTTCCTCTTGCCCCTTATCCAACTCCTCCAGTGCCTTTCACACCCCCACCAGCCAATGGTAAGCTTCTTTGCCCTTCAATCAGAAATCGATTTCTAGGTCTTTCGGAAACACCCTCTGCAAATGAGTGTGTACATCTCAACTTAGTTATTATGTTGTTTAGTGGTAGAAATTAGGCCTTGTTTTGCATTGAAATTTTTTTTTAAAAAAAAAAAATCATGTCTTGATTGATGTATTTGAAGATCTCTAAAGATCAAATGTATGTGGATGATGATGATCAGGAGCTCAGAGCCAGCTGGTTTGCTCGGGATGTCGAAACCTTCTGCTATACCCGGCCGGTGCAACCTCTGTGTGTTGTGCTGTCTGCAATGCTGTAACAGCTGTGCCTCCTCCAGGCAAGTCCTTTAATGCTCTGTAATTGAAAATCTATGTGACCAAATCCGAGAAATTGAATCTGATAACCAAAACTGCAACAGTAACGAGCTCTTCCTATTCGGGGCCCAAGCTATACATCATGTCAGTAAGCTTACTGTCTGAATTGCCATATCTTTAATGAACAACAGGCACAGAGATGGCCCAGCTTGTGTGTGGTGGATGCCACACCCTCCTGATGTACATCAGAGGCGCGACAAGCGTTCAGTGTTCTTGTTGCCACACCATCAATCTCGCCTTGGAAGGTACAGTAGACGATTTCCTCAGCAGGAAAGTTCAATTGATATTTTATACTCCCTCCGTTAATTAAAACTTGACGTTTTACTATTCACGCACGCATTCTTAGGTGTTAAAAACTATATAAAATATTAACTTTTTTTAAATTTTGTTTTTATAAATTCATACTTAATACTAGTAAGTATGAATTTATAAAAACAAATTTTAAAAAAATTCATATTTTATATAGTTTTTATCGTTCTAAAAAAGCGTGCATGAATAGTAAACGACAAGTTTTAATTAACAGAGGGAGTATGATTTTTATCATTATTAAAAACGTGTCGAATAATCAAACATCTTGCATTTTAGATCAGAGCGATTATTTGTTTTTGCTAATATAACAATATTGAAAAAAGATGAGTTCTTGACATTTCTTCATGTGATTTTTGTGTGTGTAGCAAATCAAGTTGCACATGTGAGTTGTGGAAACTGCAGGATGCTGCTGATGTACCAATATGGTGCCCGTTCTGTCAAATGCGCAGTCTGCAATTTTGTGACACAAGCTGGGGTGAGTTCTTGGCATCTCTTCCTCTTGCAATTGCAATTTTGCATACTAATTGAACACAATGGCGGAGCCAGGATGAAATTCAGGGGTACTAACAAAATTTCGTAAATTTTTTTTATACCTATTAAGAAGTTTGTTACAAAAATATTGAAAAAAAAATTACTAAAATAGTTTAGAGAAACTAAAAATATAGAAAGAAATCCCTAAATAATTATGTGGAATAATGATATAATAAAACAAATAAATAGTGAGTAGATTGAGATTTGAACCCAACCATTTGGTTCCCTTCCTTCCCCTTTCCAGCTTTTCCATTTAAGCTAGACTAGATAGCAATTCTATTGAAAATATCAATCAAAAATCTTATATTACCTTAAATAAACTAAATATATGTAAACAAAATTATTATTTTTTTGTTTTTTTTTTCCGGCCAGGAGGTGCTCTAGCACCCTCGAGCACCCCCCCCCCGATTCCCGATTGAACATGTCTTGTGCAACATCTTGGTTAACTTGAACATGTTTTTAAGACAAGGAAGTAGGGTTGTTATTCGAGCGAGACTAGCCTCGCATTGGTCAAGTCAAACCTAAATTTGGACTTGAACTTTCATATTGCGCTGGTTTAGTAAAGTGAACGAGCTTGAACTAATTCAAGCGGGCCTACTTGGTCATAACATGGTAACTTATTAGAAATTTTATCGAGTTATTCGAGATAGAGTCAAGTCGAACCTCAATTTGATTCGAGCGTAAAAATGTGTTTATAGTTTATACTAGTCTTGTTTAGTGAAACGAATGAGCACGAGCCGAACTTTTTATTACCCGAGCTTGAATAGTCAAGCTACTCACCTCATATCATAGCTTTATAATAGCATGCCCAACAATTTCCGCATTACATTCTTCAAAATAGACAATTATAAATCACATATTCTGAATTTTTTCTGCTAAATTCCAACAGTCTCCCCATTATGGAGTTTACCTCAAAATATATAGAGTTTTTCCATTTTTTTTCTCTTCATTCTCTATTTTGGAGAATGTAATAGGAAAGTTGTTGCAACAAAAACAATTCCATTATTCTCCAAAAACTCAAGATAAAGAATCTATCTTGAGCTTCTACAATCATGAAATGAGATTTTAAGACAAGATAGGTTCATTTTATGCTTCTTATTCCAAATATCTTATTCAAGCAAAAAGAAAAACACTCAAATTGCATACTTAACTACTAGTTAACTGTGGAGAACTGCAGCAAGTTTTGACACTTAACTTTTTGGGACTAGTTATAAGCCCACCTCTCATAGTGTTAACCCCACCCCATCCCATCCCCAGCAACTCCCAAATTTAATAAATTTTGACACTTAGAGCATCCACATAGGGGGGTTTTAAAAGGTTTTTAAGGGGACAAAATATGAAAAAGTAGGAGAGAGGTGAGAGGTACACTAAAAACCCATGAGAGAGTTTTCATCTTCCAAACTCTCTTAAAACCCCAATAAATGGGTCCCATCCCCATATATTGCATGCTTTTACATGTTTGATAGTGGGAGTCCAATTTTTTATATTCAAATTCTTGTATACTTTTTATTCAAATTCATTACATTCTTGTATACTTTTATATTCATTATAGCTAGTTTTTAGTAAATTAATGGAGGAAATAAAAAATAATCTTTTTATTCAAATTCATTAAATTCTTGTATACTTTTATATTCATTATAGTTAGTTTTTAGTAAATTAATGGAAGAAATAAAAAAATAATCTTTTTATTCAAATTCATAATTTAAGATATTAATAGACACCAATATTGTATATGTTGAACAAAATATAATACATACATAAATAGATAATAGTTGGTGAAAAGTAAATTAAGAAACTTTAGAAACTTATATGGATGTGGATGAAAAAGTAAGTTGAGGTTTTTAAGGAGAGAGAAAGTGATAAAGTGATATTAAAAAACTTTAGAAACCCGCATGGATGCGGATGGTCTTACATTTTGGAGCTACTTTAAAGCAAGTCTACAGCCTCAAGTGGCAACTACTAACCCCACAGTGATTCCTCAAAACCCCCAAAAGATAATTAATCTGTTTGCCTCTTGAAAAGCAACAGGACAGCCCAATTTATTAAATGGTAATGGACCCCAAGTTTCTAATTGGGGTTGGCACAAGGTCTGTGTAGGTTTTGAATAGTTAAAAACTTGTTATCTGTTTTTTTTTGGGTATGCCATGTTTGTGAAGGGATGGAGTGTGAGAGTTTTCAAGAGGTTTGAAAATAATCTAGTTATAAACATTCAATTTTGTTGGGGTTTAGATAAATTAGATAATATAGTATGATGATAAAATGAATGAATATTGTTTTATATTTATATGAATATTATGTTGTGTGTATTTTTTTTAATTGAGTAAAGATTCGAGATCAGACAAGTCTAAATATATAAATATGTTGTGTGTATGAATATATAAATATGTTTACCAAAAAAAACGAATATATAAATATGATACTCCCTATTAAATAGAATATGTCAATTATTATATTATATGTTCTAAAAAAAGTAGATTATATAAATTATCAACTTTTTTATTGATTTTTTAAAAAATAATTTCATATTTATAACTAATAAGTATAAAATTATTTTAAAAGTTTATATTTTGTATAATTTTTATCTCCTTAAAAAACCTATATGATTAGTAAAGTAGGTTATATATTCATATTCCTATAACATAAAATGAATAACATTATATTTATATTCATACATCATAGCATTCATATTAATGCATCACGGTCACGGTATTCATTCATTTAAAATGCACACTTCTAAGTATGGTCTCGGTAAGTTTTTTTGCATGGAAATGACTTGTCAACATTGACTTTTCGTGTCGGCAAAATCAACAGACATTTTGCTGACACGGAAAGTCGGTATCAACAAGCCATTTCCAGGCAAAAAAAAAAATCTCGACACCAGAAGCTAGTGAATGACCGTGCATTTGACGAGAAATTAAACGTGCATATAACAAGTTGGTTCGTATATCTACAAACCTCTAACTTGCATTTGATTGCTAAACATGATATTTTTGTTTGTTTCCCCTCCTTTTTTTGTAGGCCTCCTCAACAAGTGTTGTTGATCAGAAGTTCAACAACAGCTGAAAGGACAAAACTAGTGAGAGTGAGTCAAGCCATTGCAAGATCCAATGGCCACAAAGGTCTTTTCCTCGAAACCTAGCTCGCATAATGGCGTTATCACAACATAGGCCCTCCCCGGCCTGATGTATAGAGTCGATTTTCGCGCGTTGGCATTCGTAGTAATCCACCTTACACCTTGTGAATAATCAGTTTTTGTCCTTGCCCTTTTTTTCGAATCCGGAAAAAATCGGATGTGTGTGGAGAAAACTGGCACCTATCTCATGTGAATTGATTTGACCATTGTGGGGTGGTTTAAGGTTGTTTTTACAATAATAACAAACATCTTCTTTGTGGATAAGTGACAACTCCTTTTCCTATAGCTATAGGCTATATATAGCTCACTCACTCACTGTGATGTGTGTATGAGTGGCATTCACTACACGGCACATTCAATTCACAAAGCTTGAATTGGTTGTCTTTTAGATCTAACTGGATCATGGGTCACTCAGATTCTTTGTGATTTGATCTTAAATGACCAATCTTGATGGGATAAAAAAGCTATGTTTTTGATAAAGAAACTTGTGATTCCATGGACTTTGTTGGTACATAAGATCACATGTGGGTAGAGATGGCCTATATTTGAAAATGCTTGGAACCGGGGTGTTGAGCAACATAAAATCTAATGGCAATTCCTAAATCCTAAATTGTCGGTTTAGGAGCTGCCAATTTTTTTAAATTGGCGGTTATTGAACCTTAAAAGGAAAAATTATCCATTTAGCAACCGTCTAAGCTATCCATTTATGAACCGCTGGTTCTAGGTTTCATTAATTTTCTTTCTTTTATAAGTAAACATGCAATAAAAAAAAAGGGGTTATTATTCTTTTATAAGTCCAATTCAGACCGATGACCGGAGGTCGTGTGCACAGGCGCATAGCCTAGCATATAAGCCGAGTGAGGTTCCATTCTAAAACCAATTGGCAGTAGAAGGAGTAGCTCACTGACTCATATACTAGGGCTTGTTATGTTCAACTTTCGATGTGGGACACTTTTGGTCTCATTCATATCTCTCAACAATAAGTCGTCCACCATCACTAACTCCCGAAGTCGATAACCCCTCCTAGCCTCCAACAGCCACCCAGCATCCACCAGAAGCACTCCAGCACTCCCTTCCATAGCACTTGTCTCTGTCTCTGATTGTCGGAGTCGACAACCACCCAGTGCCCTCCATTAACTCTCCCGGCCCTGCCGTACCCTTCCATCTCAACAATTTTTTTTTTCAGCTTTGAAAGTTGGTGGCGGTATACCTTTACCGACACCAAAAGTCTATAATCAGATCATACATTTGACAAGATACCACCGTGTGGATAGCTTTTTCGAAAGAAAAAACTTGAATTCCTCTGTTTCAAGTTCTCCCCTTCAACACTAGCTTTAACCTACCTGACTACATCTCATGTGATATATTATTTGTTAATCGGTTTTACAGTAAATACAATCCATTTTCCCTCATAAATATTTGTTAGAAAAAAAATGGTTGGGATGAACCTTGTAGGAAGGAATCTTTAAGTTTTGGTGTATTTTCAATTTTTCAATGATTGAGATCTTTAGCTTTATACTATTAGAAAGCCAAAAGTTAGTTTTTAAATGTACATGTATTTAATTAGGGTGTGTATAGTTGAAAACTACATGTTGATAATGGCTAGTACGTTTCTTTTTTAACTATTGGAGGTTTGTGTACATAATTCAGAATGCGTGTCTTGAGAGGGGGCGGTAGCGGATCCCTGAAACTGTTGATTGAGGGAGTGGAAAATTACGATAAAAAAAAAATTATATGTAAAATTAAACCCCTATAAGCTTCGAGTTCTCGAGTATAACCTCCTAATTTGAATTTCTCGGGTATAACTATATTATTAAGCCATGAAGTTGTTACAAATAATAATTACGATAAAAGTATATTAGTTTGGTGAATGATGTAGGACATAATTTACACATGTTCAGTCTTGAAAGTTGAAACACTTATAACTTGTTGCTCAGATATCGGAATTGAGTTTATAATATATCCAATCAAAGCTACCGACGAGAGGAACATGCATGTTAAATTTTATTTTTGATTAGGTGGACGGCTGCCACCCCGGCTCTAAAGAGGATCCGAGGTTGAGTTTTGAAGATAAATATCTAGCTAGGTGCACAATTAAGGACACAAGAAATGGAAGATGGATGTATCCATCAAAAAACAACCTATCACTTTCATGTTTTGCCTCTATAGGATAGTTACTTATGTATACTGTTAGGTGGTTCTGTAGTTAAGACCATGGAATAGTGTGAATGCTCCTTGATGTTGAATGAAATGGACCTCATTGTTGAACACCACCCACAGGCCACAACCCAGGTCCCCAACCCACATACATAAAAGAAAAAGAAAGATATTTTTAACACACACTAATGGTATTTATTAAAACTGAATCTATTTATATAATATTGATTGTACTAATATATATTAGTCAAAATTCTATTTCAACCTAGAAAAAAAAAGTCGTAAATAGGGTGTGTATGCAGTGGCGGATCTTGAAACTATTTTACACAATTTTTTAATTTCAAATGTTTTTAAATTTCAATCACTTTTTAAACTCCGTTCCATACAGACTCATAGTATGGTTATCCTATTAATTTAAGGGTCATGTTATTCACACATCCATTTTTTCGCCATTCGCACGGTGGCGATGCCGAGTTCCTGAGTCGGCATCATTGCTCTGGTTGCCAGCCCTTCATTGAGTGGGAGACCATCGTTGGATCAAGTCGGCTCCTCTGCCGATGCCGACTTCCCAGGTAGGCAGACCACTAGTGCCGGTTTTCGAGATCAGCACCGTGCGGATTGCGAAACTCCGCCGTGCGATAGCAAAACCGTAATTTAATCTAGTTATCTCCAACTGATTTTTTTCCTTGAATTGGTAAATAAAGAGCGGTCATATCCGGGGTTCGAACCGGGGACCTATGGGTACAACCCACAAGTCATTTTCGGTGAGCCATTCAAGAATGGTTAAAATTTGTAAATAAAGAGCGGCCATATCCGGGGTTCGAACTACAATTGCTTTTTTTCCATTATAAAGAAAGATGGATTTTTTTAGAATTTTGAGGGATATTAATTCTTCTCCGAATCTATAATCTATAAAATAGAAAAGCGGATAGAATTAAAAATAAAAATGATTTAAAAAAATATAAATTTTGTTTTTCAAAAAAAATTGATAGGGCAAAGAGAATTAGGAACCCTCCTCCAAATTTAAAAAAAAACAAAAACAAATGGGCCTTACAAACATGGGATACCCGATTCGAAGCCCGGCCCATCCGTCACAATCAAGCCCGTTTACATAAGCTACTAAGCATTGGGAGATGTGACTATGTAAGTATCATCTTCGATTCTCCACACATTCACACCGACGAGGCGACGATCCATCTTACTGACACGTGTCACGTGCCGACTCGCTCGCTCGACACGTGTAAATCCACGTGGCACCTGCAAAAACAAGCAGGTGTTAGCACAGGACTACAGGAGTGTATATATATATCTCCCAAAGCAATCACCAACATGATATCAAAAAACACAAATAGTTGATAAACAACTTCAAACTACTTTTCTATACAACCAAAGGAAAACACAAGAAGAAAGAGGAGAAATATGCAAGGAGCCAAGCAAAAGGTGAAGGACATGGCTAGCGCCGCCAAGCACCATGCCCAAATTTATGAGGCCAAAGTCGAGGAAAAGGTGCATACAATTCACTGATTTTTTTTTGTTAATTTTTAGTGCAAATATGCACTGATTTCTTATAAAAGTAATTCTCGATATTGAGTTTTTTTGGAGAGTATTGTAATTATTTGTGATTGAATAGTTTTTTTTATTATATTTTTCAAAACAGAAAATGAGAAAAAATGAAATTCGTTCGTAAATTTGAAGAAAATTTTATATATTTTGAGTTAAATTCTATAATGGGAAAGCTATTGGAATTTAAAAAAAAAAATAGAATATGTGATTTATAATTTTCTATTTTGGATAATGTAATGAAAAATCTGTTGGAATGAAAATAGAATTTCGAATTACCATTGCCAGAATTTGTACGATTTTAAAATAAAATTGTAAATTCTAAAATGAATTATATTTTTGAACGGAGAGAGTAATTGAATTTAAAATTTTGATTAAAATAAAATTTTTGTTATATTTTTTTGCATTTTGGGGGGAAATGCAGGCAGAGAAGGCGACGGCGAGGACGGGGGAGGGGAAGGAGATAGCGAAGGAGAGGAGGAAGGTGAAGGAGGCGGAAGCAAAGGCGGAGCTGCACAACTCCAAGGCCCGCCACGCGGAGGAGAAGCTGGAGGCGAAGCACCAGTCTTGTCTCCACATCCCCTGCGTCACCACCGGCCACCACCCTCCGGGCGCCGCCCCAACTACCGCAGTTGGAGGTCATTATACAACCGGTTATCCGGAGACAGGGCACGCGGGTGTCATGGGTCATCAGCCGGTTGGGACCGCTGCCGGAGTGGGTCACCACCTCCCCGGCCATGGTCACCACATTCCTGGCCACGCCACCACCACAACCACCACGAACTACCCTCCGGAGGCTGGGCACCAGCTCCCCGGGCGTAGGCTACTCTAAGATATATATATAGTTGTGGATTTGGATTGTGTGGTGTGTGTTTTAATTTGTTGTGTGTTTGGACGTTTGATACCTTTAATTTGATGGCTTAAGTTGTCTTTGAAATATAATAATAATAATGGTCTTTTTCGTAATCCACTCCTAATTAACCGTTGTTCATTTGAATTGAGACAATGAGACTCATAGTCACTTCACAAATTCAAGTGCCACACACAAGTTCAGATTCCAAATGGGGAGAACAAACCAGACATAACCTAAATTGAGCTTGCTAACAAAAATTAAGGTGTTTTTTATATAAGTTTTATTTAAAAATTAAAATCATTAGTAAAATAATAGCATTTTGATATATCGGTGATACATTGCTAAATATCATCGTTGATAATTTTTTATGTATTGACCAATAAATTTTAACCGATGTACTTTTATTTTTATTTTTTTGTTCCAAAGGTAGGGTCATAGCCCATAGTATTAAAAGAATTAGTTACCGGATATCCCCGGATTATCCAGTACAAACGAAAGAGACGGGGGACAAACGTCCAAAATGGAAAGCTGAGTATCTAAGCTGAGTGCTTAGTTCGCAAGTTTGTCTGCGGCTTTATTTGCTTGGCGTTTGACATGGGTGATCTTCACCTCCTAGTTATGGGCATTGAGAATACGTCGACACTGGTCTATGAGTTGGATGTCCTTGTTCGGAGCGTTTTTATTATATCCGGTACTTTTATTATATCATATTTTAAATATCACTGACTGATATATGAACTGATATATCCGATATTTAAAACAATAATAAGAATAAATAGGTAAAACCTAGTTACTTAAACCAAACAGCCCTAACCAAAGAAAGACGCCACCCATAATACTGAATGTCTCAAGACGAGGCTCGGCACAAGGTTCATTATGCGTCACAGTCCCATTGAACCGCCACTTAGACCCGAACTTCCGTATGTTGAAAAGGGCAATGCTGCAACTTTTAACGTGCCTTATCGACTGAGAAGAGGTGAAGCCTCCATTTCAGTGTGTGAGGAAGAAGTTCTATAGTTTACCACTTTTAAAACGGATATGCAGTAGAGCTAGTCTAGTACGAATTCAAATTACAATCCCAAGTAAACGAAAGTGTATGCACACTAGCGGATGCGGAATGCAAGAAATTTTCATTATAGCCATATCCCTTATGAAGGGCACTTGACAATGCCTGAGATGTTCTCAGATGCTCAACGATCGGGGGTTGAGGTAACATATCATAAGGAGTAGCTAAGGAAAAATAGGATGGTCCGACTCCTTATGCATTTCATTCTTTCCGGAAGTAAAAAAAAAGGTACCCCTCGTCACGGTGAACCTCTCCTTGTGATATTGATAATATAAAGTGATATAGCAAAAGTAATTCGATAAAAGATCCAGGGGCATAATCGTCATTTACACGGTAAACCCTAATCGCAAACCCTAAACTCTCATTATATATATGATCGATTTACTAGGGTTAGGGGAGGCTTCTGAAACAACCGACAAACTCTGACTTGAGCGTCGGAGGCTCCTCCGGGGAGCGAGCCCCGCCTCTTCTTCGCATTCTAATCTATGCAGGAAGATGGATCGGCGGGGAAGAATCGACGCAGATTTGATGCATTACATTTGGCGTCGTCTGTGGGAATTCGATCGAAAAGCCATGAGATCGGATCTCCCAATCTACAAAGCAAAAAAAAAATATCGACTGTTGATGGTGACGGTGAACCGGCGAACACTCAGCCTTCACCTACAAACCCTAGGAGAGAGGGTGTCGGCGGCTTCGGACCACAAGGCAGAGGGCGCGGCTCATCAGGGTTGCCATCTCTCCATCTCTTTCCCAGTGACGCCGAGGAAGACATCAACCAATTGATCAACCATGGAGATCGAAGAACCCTACCGTCGACGCCGAGGGCAAGGGGCACGGCGAGTAATCACGCTTGCCACCGCAAATGCAACCAGATCTCTAGCGTGTGAAGGGGAGTGACGGATCGACGGTGGAGCCGGTGAACCTCCATGGAACAGGCCGGTGGAGTCGTCCCTCGGCGAGAGTCTCGGTCGCAGATCTCGTGGCTCGGGGCATGATCGCCATAGCCTTGGTTGTCCGCACCAATCGACCAGCGTAGATCGAAGCCTTCGCCGTACCGGCCACGTCGCCATCACTGCAAATCGCAAGAAGCCCTCGTCGGGAGTGCTTCTGCCGACTGACCTCCTCTCGCCTTCACCCACAAATAAGGAAGCGGCGGATCCTCGGGAGCGCTTCGGTCGACTGCCCTCCTCACAACACCGCTTCTCCACCATCGAGGTTGATGCGGGCGGGCTTGCCGAAACTACACAGCCCCGCTCTCAGCCGCTAATCGCAACAGAAGCGTCTCCACCTACCCGACCTCAATCGCCTTTTTCATCGAGTCGCAACCGGGCAGCAGTGACATCATCGTCCAATTAGCATAGCCGAGCCTCAACCAGACTACGAGCGATGTCGATGGGTCAGACGCGCCCGCGGAACCCTACGCCGTTGTCGAGCACGAGGCCAAAGGATGTACAGTGGTCGGGGATACCGTTTCGAGTTTCTGCGCCGCCGCTTCCACGAACCCTACAAAGAAGACGTTACATTGCAGATTTTGATTAATTACCAATAATTAATCCGAGACGTTACTTTGCAAATCGGGACTAATTACGAGGTCAGCCCAGAGTTCTTGAAAACTGCAGTTCAGCCCACACATTTAAGCTATTTGTGGAAAAAAGGTCCAACTTTTATAAGGCAAGATATCTCACTTGGAAGTGCACCGCATCGTGCCCGACCGGTCCAGCATACGAGACCCAAAAGCTAAGTTCTCTGTCCTATTTTGATGAAATGTTTACTCTTTAGTTAATCATATTACATGGTTAATTGCATATTGAATCTTAGCTTTGATTAGTGACATATAAACTCTTGAAATGCTTATATGCGCATCTATATATATATAACACCATTATATCAAAGCCATAAAAAACAATTAACGAATCGCCACTCAAGGCCAATAGATCACCACTCATGGCCAACTAATCGCCACTCAAAACCAATAGATCGCCACTCAAGGCCAATAGATCGCCACTCAAGGCCAATAGATCGCCACTCATGGCCAACGAATCGCCACTCAAGGCCAACGAATCGCCACTCAAGGCCAATAGATCGCCACTCATGGCCAACGAATCGCCACTCAAGGCAAAAAGATCGCCAATTTTAGGCCAATAGAGTGCCACTTAAGGCCAAAAGATCGCCAATTTCAGGGCAATAGAGCGCCACTTAAGACCAAAAGATCGCCAATTTCAGGCCAATAGAACGCCACTTAAGGCCAAAAGATCGCCAATTTCAGGCCAACATAACGCCACTCAAGGCCAATCGAGCGCCACTCATGGCCAATGAATCGCCACTCAAGGCCAAAAGATCGCCAATTTTAGGCCAATAGAGCGCCACTTAAGGCCAAAAGATCGCCAATTTCAGGCCAATAAAGCGCTACTTAAGGCCAAAAGATCGCCAATTTCAGGCCAATAGAACGCCACTTAAGGCCAAAAGATCGCCAATTTCAGGCCAACAGAACGCCACTCAAGGCCAATCGAGCGCCACTTATGGCCAAAGAACTGTCACTTACGACCACTTAAAGCCAATTTTAGGTCATAATAACCCCGTTAAGGGCCGACAAAAGTCAAAATCAAGCAATGAGAATGTCATTTAAAGCGAAATGCTCAACCCTAATGAAAATTTAAAGCGAAATGCTCAACCCTAATGAAAACCATCGAATTGCCAATCATAAATAAAAGCAATAATGATATTAACTAGCATTGCCTCTCGTTAATTTATGGAAAAAAAACCCTTCTAATCATTTTGAGCAGCAACTTTCAGTTGATCAGTTAATAACATACCAACTGCATTATATTGTGCTATTCGGTTGAGAATGCTAAAGCTTGTAGGATACAATGAAGACAGGGGGCAAACATCACTAGTGATCTTTGGTCGTAACAGGTGAAAAGTATTAAGTTATTCGTCTTCCCTCATCACTAGATCGTGATAAGGAAACCCGAGGGGCAATTGATATAGCAAAAGTAATTCGATAAAAGATCCAGGGGCATAATCGTCATTTACACGGTCAACCCTAATCGCAAACCCTAAACTCTCATTATATATATGATCGATTTACTAGGGTTAGGGGAGGCTTCTGAAACAGCCGACAAACTCTGACTTGAGCGTCGGAGGCTCCTCCGGGGAGCGAGCCCCGCCTCTTCTTCTCATTCTAATCTATGCAGGAAGATGGATCGGCGGGGAAGAATCGACGCAGATTTGATGCATTACATAAAGAACTTAAACCTTTTATATAAGGGATAACTAATTAAAATACCCCCACCTTTGGGGGTATGGTAAAAATATATCCCCAACTTTCAAATGTAATAAAAATATCCCGACCCTTGAGGGTAGTGGTAATATATTACCACGAGTTTTTTCACGAGTAAAAAATGATGACATAAGACAGCTTATGTGGATTTTTTTTAACAAGGGTTTTTTTTGAACGATTTTCTTAGAAAAAAATAAAAAAAATTGGATCGGATTCATACACAACGCCTTTTCCTCCCTCCTATTTTCTCATGTGGTCGCTTCTTGAACCGTCTTCTAGGTCTTCCCGGTAGCTCATGGTTCCATCTATGACAGTCTTCCTCCCTCGTGGTCGTTCGCTTATCTTAAGCTGTCTCTCTCACTTCTTCTTTCTCTTTGATTCGTTCACGGATTTGACTGAGTAAGTTTTTTTCTCCTCTTCGTTGTTGTTGTTGGTTTAGTTTTGTTGTCGGGTTGGTGTTAGGAATAGTCATGTTGTGTTGATTTGAAGCAATTTTGACCGGATTAGTTGTTGTGTTGAATCAATTTCGTTTTTCGGGTTTAATTTAGTAGTCGATTTATTTTTTTCCTAAGGAAACCGTTCAAGAAAACCCAGTTTTAGTGCTATATAATTTGTAAAAAAAAGCTTCCACGCATGCTGCATTGTTAAAAAAAAATCCGCGTAGGTTGTCTTGTCAGCATTTTTGACCCATGAGAAAACTCATGATAATATATTACCACTACCCTCAAAGGTCGGAATATTTTTATTTTATTTAAAAGATGATGATATATTTTTACCATACTCCCAAAGGTAGGGGTATTTTAATTAGTTTTCCCTTTATATAAATCATTAGTCTATTCTTCATAATGCTAATTGATTTTAGAATGGAATCCATCGGTCTCAGGAAAATAAATCTCACTAAATTGGTGAAATTTGATGAAAAAATTAAATTTAAACTTTCAATTGTTAATCGACAAATTTCCTATTGGATGAAATAAAATAAGTTTTTTATCCTTAAAAACCAAATATAAGAAATTTTTTGTATTTTTAGATTCTCGCCATTCTCCTTTCACTCCCTCCTTCCATCATTTTCACTTTTTTCTCTTCATTTTCTTTCTACCAACTAGTTTAGTACCCGCACTTTTGTGCGGGTCTTTTATTAAAATTAATATGTTTAATATTAGAAAATGTATAATTTGTTTTCTAAATAAACTCTAAACTCTAAGTACCACTATTCACATGTAAACATTGTTAATTATTATATATTTAATAGTAAAAAAACTTTGAAAATTTGTAATTAAAGACAAAATTTTATCCCAATGTTGATTAATATTTGTACCCAAATGCATGTATGTAAAAATAATCTTAAATTATATATGAAATGTCTATTATTTAGAGTTGAATCGTTTTTTCTTTAATTTATTCTTCTTCTCTTCGAATGCATTTGTCATCTTTGAATGCATTTGTCATCAATTATATTGTGGAACAATCAACAATGTAAATGAACATGTATTATTTATATTTGGAAATTATTTAGTAAATTTGTTTATTGTGATTTGTTAGGTATACTTGAGATTTGTTTTTATCTTTTGGTATAAATAGTTGAGATTTGTTTTTACCCTACGCGCGCACTCACACACATATATTAAAAGAGATATTGAATATTTTTTTAATTATTAAAATATTTTTTTAATAATTAGCAAGTCGGAAAAAAAAACAAATATTTTAAGATTAGGGTAATATTGAACGGGGCCCCTAAAATTCATTGGACGGTCTTGCTTGTAACTCTAACCCTTCTCTAATCTCTCTCGGATTTATTTAGAAAATTAAATAATTTTATCGTTTAATTTAACTAGAAAATAGATGGGAGGACCAAATAGTAGCAATATGTAAAAGTTTAGGGACTAAAAATAACACTTAAAAAGGTTAGGGACCAAATAGTAGCAATATGTAAAAGGTTGGGGACTAAAAGTAACACTTAAAAAGGTTAGGAACCAATAGTGGCTAACCCTTAAAGGTTAGGGACTACCAAAGGAATTTACCCTTTCATTAACAATAGCATGTAATTTCAAATCAAACATAATAAAGGAAGATATGGGAATTCACATCAACAACGGAAAACTACAAACATATAGATCTTAATTAATTTTTAGATAAATGTGAGTGCAAGAGAATCGATAACTGATCGAATTGAATTACCTATAACATCTTTAACTCGCATAAATATTTATTTTAATGAAAAAGAAATAAGATTTTGAAAATATAGAGAGTTTTTTTTTTATCCCGATAGAGAAATGAAACCCTTCACATTAAGTTAAAAGGTCATAGAAAGACATTAATAGTTGAATTTGTAAATTATAATTATAGAATAGAAATTTGTACATTACTCACCTCGAAAACTATAACGTTATTGAGTGGGGGTAGAAAAACACAAATTGAACTAAATCAAGTCGATTATCAAAGTTTTACTTTTACACTATCCTATAAACAAACAATTGCATGCACAAACTAATTAAGAGTCAATTTGAATAAATTATAAACAAACAAACAAAGTAGAAAGATAAAATGCTAAAAATTAGACCGATGACAAGATTGTAAGAAATTTAAAATAAATTAGAATGATCAATAAAAACTTATAGTGAGGAAGACACATTGATGGAGATATGATAGAATTTATAGAATGGAAGACACAAGGGTATTTTTGTATATCACTCTTGTTGAAAAGATCCATAATAGATTTTGTTAGTTATTTAAGTTTATCCGAATTGTTATTCAAATTCAAAATTGCAATAATATCCAATTCAAACTAATTTTAACAAAATTAATAAAAATAAATTTAAAAATAAAATCAATCGGTTAAGATTGAGGGAAAAATGAATTAATTAATCAATTACGTATTTAAATAAGTAATTTGATTTATAATAAATAATAAAAAGAAAACCAATTAGATTTTTTAAGTTATTTAAGTTTATCAAAAATTTTATTCAAATTAAAAATTGCAACAATATCAAATTCAAAATAATTTTAATGAAATTAATAAAAAGAAATTTAAAAAGAAAATCAAGCGGTTAAGATTTAGGGAAAAAATGAATGAATGAATTAATTATGTATTTAAATAAGTAATTTTATTTATAATAAATAATAAAATGAAAACCAATTAGATTTTTTAATTTATTTAAGTTTATCCGAATTTTTATTCAAATTCAAAACTGCAATAATATCCAATTCAAAATAATTTTAATGAAATTAATAAAAAGAAATTTAAAAATAAAATCAATTGGTTAAGATTTAGGGAAAAAGGAATGAATGAATTATTTACATATTTAAATAAGTAATTTGATTTATAATAAATAATAAAAAGAAAACCAAAATTAGATTTTGTTAGTTAGTTAAGTTTATCTGAATTGTTATTCAAATTTAAAATTGCAATACTATCCGATTCAAAATAATTTTAATGAAATTAATAAAAAGAATTTTAAAAAGAAAATCAATCGGTTAAGATTTAGAGAAAAATTAATAAATTAATTAATTACATATTTAAATAAGTAATTTGATTTATAATAAATAATAGTTTATTTAAAAATTGAAAAATACCTAATTGGTTAATATTCCTATATTGAGGGAGAAGACGCCACATCAACATATAAAATCCAATCGAGACCAAAACCTAATTGACACCTTCAATTTCAAATACATGATTAGATCGGACAGTGCAAACAAACTAATAAATATTTAAACACAATTACCTTTTCATCTATCAAAATCAGGTCAATCGAATGAAGTTTTCTAGGATCATTGTAGCTTAGGGACCTAGACATTCTTAATACGCGAACCATAATATTCCATCGGATTCGTGTGGTATTTAGGTGTTGTTGTAGTAACTCGTCCAGGTAATGAAATTTTCGAGTGCTACACTCAACGTTTTCATCGTCTGAAAAAAAAAGATTAATTCAAAGTGCAAACGAATAAACTCCATAATGAATTCCATAACGATCTAAACTAATCCGCACAAACAAATAAACTAAACTAATGTGCATATACGTGTTTAAACAACTCCATCATCAATTGATTTAACTCAATCAAACCGAAATGAATCTCACAAGCCCATAAACTAAAATAATATTTAACGTACCTTTTTTTTCGATGCTTCCTATTACTACTACATTTAATATTTGTCATCGTGTGGATAGCTCGGTTGTGGGTAGCTCGGTTGAAAATAAAATCTACGTCTACATACGTCAACCTTTCCTTCCTCTACATCTTTCAATTAGAGAATCAATTACTACCGGCTAAATTAATTTGCAATCAATTACTTAGTCTCAGTATATATGTGAAAATGAAATGAAATCGTAACAACGTGATCCAATCGTAACCGATCGGAAAATTAATTAATTAATTAACCATTTAACCTGATCCAAAATCATAACCACCATAGATTCGGCAAAATCCTATTAATAAATTCTATACTTTAATTAATAAATACTTTAATTACTTAAATATGCAATTATTTAATTAACAAATCCAAAAAAAATAATTAAAAATCTCTACTTTAAAGGAGAAGCCGCCACATGTCGTAGGCGACTTCTCCTTTAGTATTATAACTAGTACTGGCACGGGAGTATATGAAACATTGTAATCAATATGCATATGTTATAATCGGTTTTCCTAACTGGTGATCATGTGACATATTTTTTTTTATAAATTTTGAGTTCGGAAAAATATTATATGAGATTAAATAATTGGGCAATTTGCTAAACTAACACACTTTGCCCAAAAAGCTTGCACCGCTAACCTGATCCACTTTTTTTTTATAATTTTAAATTCGGAACCTCCCACGTTAAAAAAAAAAAAGAGTTAACGCTTCACATATACCCCCTTTATTTTTTTTAGTGTGATTTACTAAATCTGAATGGTGTCACAATAAAAAAAAAAGATTCGTAATTGGAAGAAATTCGAGAAAAACAATAACATGTATTAAAGAACCAAGATTAAACCTGTAAACTAATTTTAAAAAAAATATGGAAGAAAAAAGAGTTGAAAAGTGAGAAATTAATAAATTAAAGTTACGAAGGATATTCAAGAAGGACAGTTAAAGATTCACCTATACTGTTATACATGATTCATTTTAATATTTGATTTATTTAGTGTATATTAAATTTTTGTTAAAGATACAAATGTAAAATCTCTTTCCTTTTATTTTTTTTATATCAGAGCCTTTCTTATATTTGAAGATTCAACAAAATATATTTGCTAATGAAAGTATATTTTATATGCAATTTATTAATAAATATCTTGATATATATTCAAAATATGTTTATATTCAAATGATATTTTAGCAACATAAAAAATAATCAAGGCATCAATATTAGTCTTATAGGTAAGAGATAGCAATCAGGTAACTTCAATTTTTTTTTTGTCAAATACACTCACAAAAATAAATTATTTGATTAAAAAACGTAAGAATACCTATGTAATTACTATCGATAATTGATTAATTTAAATGAACACATAAATAACTTTCAACCAATAAGAATATTTAACAATTAAGGAGAAGAAATAATGAACTTATCAATTAATGAAAAGTGGTGCATGGTTTAAAAAAAAATGAAATGAGCAAGCATGATTTTAATAGGTTTAGATTTTTTATGAATCAAAATCCCGCTTAGCAAGTCCGGTTTATTTATTTTTTATAATAAAAGTAGGCTAAACAAATTAAAAAAAGGTCTACTTGAAATCAAATATTTTTGGTGAATAATTAAATAATTAATTAGTAAAAGTCAATTAAATGGGAAAGTGGGCCCATAATTGATGAAAATCTTCCACATAAGCCTAATTTTAAGGGTTGTATGATATGTGGCATCTTCAACATGTGATTTAGTATTATATTAGATATTAGATATTAGATATTAGATATAGAAGATTACTTATTTATCAAACACATCAAAATTTACATAGACTGATCTTAAATCGAGCCGAGTACTTTTTTATAACTTACAATAATTATTTAGATACTAATTTTTGCTTTAAGAAAAAGGGTCATGTTATTCACACGGTTATTTTTTCGTCATTTGCACGGTACCGATGTCGAGTTTTCGAATCGACAGCCTTGTACTGGTCGACAACTCTTCACTTAGTGTGAGATCATCGTTGGATTAAGTCAGCTCCTTTGCCGATGCCGAATTCTCAGGTAGACAGACCTTTCTTTTCGAAAGTCGAGATCGGTACTGTGTGCATTGCGAAATTTCGCCCTAGACGCAAAAAAAATCGGACGAATATAGCACCTGTACGGTGCGATAACCACCCCGGTAAAGTTCAGTGGAAGCACTAAGAAATGTACATGGACACGTGCCTTACCAACATGGGCTGCTTTGAAGCACTCAATCTGGCACAGGCCGACCCATGTCGGAACTGCACATGCTCCCCAACCCACACTAACAAACAATCAAGCCGTTGATAAAGATAAGATCATACTCCGTAACAATTGAGATATGAACGTACGTGCCACTTTCCCGCGTTAACAGGGACTACCCACCGCACTGACACGTGTCCACGTATTGACGCACTTGCTTCACACGTGTCCATCTCCGTGGCACCTCCCACAACATGCAAGTGTTACCATGGAGTGTGTGTGTGTATATATGTACCTAAACACCAGCCCAAAGAATCAACAAAACATCTACTTAGCTTGAACAACAAAGAGTCAAATACCATATAGCTTTACAGGAAGAAGAAGAAGAAGATGCAAGGGGCTAAACAGAAGGTGAAGGACATGGCTAGTGCTGCCAAGCAGCACGCTCATATTTCCGAGGCCAAAGTCGAAGAGAAGGTAACTAGCCTCGTTTGATATCGATATATAGATATATCAAGATTGATATCTTGATATCGACGACAACATCTTCTGGTCGTTACGTGCGTGCTATTTGTACTTTATTGCACTATTTTTTGGTTTCTGTTATATGACATGCGGCAGATTTGTCTAATCTCGAATTCTTACTTTATAAGAAATCAAAAAAAGAAAAAAAAAGACGACGGTGATATCTGATATCTAGATATTGATATTTGCAAAGAATAAGTTTCAAGTTTGGGGTGAAATATGCAGGCGGAGAAGGCGACGGCGAGGACGGAGGAGGAGAAGGAGATGGCGAAGGAGAGGCGGAAGGTGAAGGAGGCGGAAGCCAAGGCGGATCTGCACGCCTCCAAGGCCCACCATGTGGAGGAGAAGCTGCAGCCATCTCATCACATCCCCGGCGTGGGCCAGCATCCGGTTGGGACCGCGGCTGGAGCCACCGGCCACCACGTTCCTGGCCATACCACCGCTGCCACCACCACTACCACCACCACAACCCACCCTCCTGGAGCTGGGCACCAACTTCCCGGTCGTAGGCTACCATAGAATTTCCTAGTTTAGTTATAATATATAATATATAGTTGTGGGTTTGAATTGTTATGTTTTGATTTACTGTTTCTCATACAATGAGAGGTTGTAAGTATCTTTGGAAAATAAAAATAAAAATAAAAATGTAATAAAAGTGAAATCTTGTGCTTGTTTCAAATCTTACTATATCCCTGGTTAATTGTTGTCGATTTTTCTTTTCATCTTGTTGTTTTGATGTTTTTTTTTATTGGCTCTCATTGTAATGTTGGTTTGTATCGTCTTAGCTAGTCTTTCTGTTTATCAAAATGGTTAGTCCGTCTACTTTTAACTACACTTTGAATTGATAAATAAAGAATGGTCATATATCCGGGTTCGAGCCGGGATCTATAGATACTACCCACAAGTCCTTTTCGATGAGTCATTCCGGAATGATTACTTTTAACTACATCAGAGACATCAAAACAACACATGGCGAGCCATATATATAGGAGAGAAACTGAATACGGGAGGGAAAGAAAATAGAGGGACCCAAATAGAGGATTAGCAAGCCATATATATAGGAGAGAAACTGAATACGGGAGGGAAAGAAAATAGAGGGACCCAAATAGAGGATTAGCAGGAAAAATGTCAAATGGAGAAAACTGGATAAGGGTTATGTGAAATTAAACTTCGGCGGGTTAACCAAACCAATAGAAGATGGCCACTTGGGGTATATAATCAAAGATTGGAGGGGTAATCCGATCATCATAGGCTACAAAACACACAGGATGAATAAATCCACTTGCTATAGAAGTCCTTGCACTACGCAAAGGCCTTAAGAAAGCACAATAATTGCAAATAGGAAAGGTGGTCATAGGAGGGGACTCTCAAATCAAAATACAACACTCATAGTTAAAGGGCAGTTGCCCATGAGAAATTAAAATGCTTATGAGTTGTGGCAGATATCAAATTAATTACCCAAACAATCCATGAAGTAAAGTTTTGTTGTGTGCCCTGTGAAGATAATAGAGCTGCTAACAAAGTTGCACACCTTTGTCGCTCTATTAGAGAGGTTGCATTGGCTACGGATCCAGATCTATTAGATCTCATCCCGAAAGGATGTTGTCGACTAGATTAAATACTTACCAGCCGAATTATTATTACCTTTATACAAGTAAAGATTTGAAAGTGACTAGCCTATGCTAGACCACCATGTAAATATCAGGCTCTTTATCCTGAAGTGGCATTGGCGTATCGGAAGACTAAAAAGTACGACAATTCGATCTGCCAAAAAATGACGAGAATGTCAATGATCAGGATCTCGATCTCCCAAGGACAAGACGATGACCCTTTTAGAACATTAATAATAGTAAGATTGTCGCCCTCAAATAGCACATATAGAATATTTTAATTCACCCAACAAACAGATCTACTCTAAATTGTGCTGCATACCCTGAAAGCCCAAAAATTGGATTCATTGAGGATGTTCCAAGTGACAATTAACTAATAACTACTCACCACCAAATTATGAATATTTTGTCATCTGCAGACTGCAGCCACAACACTCCCAAGTCCCAAGTTTGAATACATAGGCGCCCATTACAAACAAACATAATTCACATTGTCCAGTTGATAATCATCATCAATCTACCTACAAACATAAAGCAAGCAAATTGAAGCATCACGCTGACCATACTTCTACAAACGGTCCGGAAAATGCTCTACCTCCCGAGTCCCGACCTCCATATCCGTCTTCCCCTTCACCTGACCCATCTGATTTCATCTTTTCCTAAGCATATGGTTAGAATCCAAACCCACCTCTAATGGCTTCCTTTCCACTTCTACTTTGTTAGACATAAAAGATCACATAAAACCAGAGCAAGGAATAAAGATGCAGCCGTTAGTGATGAAGCATCTTAGGGTTACCAGCATTTGGCCAACCCATCTGCGACGAGTACATTTGCTGCTGCTGTTGCTGCTGCAGCACATTGTGCGGGTGTTGTTGGGTGGAGTGGTTGTTGAAGGGGATATGACCGCCACTGCCTTTGTCTTCGGAGGATTCACTGGAAGCTTCCTCGTGGGAGGGAGGGCTTATAGTTGCAGTTGAAGGTGGCGGAGGAGCCCCAAAGTGCAACATTCGCGACTCTGCCACATATGGCATGTACTTGGGCTTCTTCCCATCTGCTACGAAGCTCCCCACGATGATCTGGAAAACATATCAAAAGACATGACTTAGCATCAGCATTGGTGGGATCTAATAAGCTCTTCAAGAATAAATACACGATTTTAACAGAGGGATCATACACTAGGATCATCAACTTCAGTATTTAAACTGTTTTTTACCATTTTGATAAAGGAAAAAACGAAGACCTCTTACAGATATTGGATGTTGAAAATGATACAATTTGCAAAAATTGGTGATCAAATTAGAAGTGACAGATCAAATGAGCTGATTGCTCACCAAAAAAATAAAAAAGATCAAATGAACTGATTTTGCAAAAAACCTATTAAGTTGGTCTATTTATGCAAATGGTCCTCGCAAAAGAAAGAAGAAGAAAAAGGGCATAAATACTTCTTATTTAGCATCACATAACATGGCACACCCGACAATGGTATAATCATGCTATATAGCAAGGGCATATTGAAAAACAAACACTAAAGGAAGAAGAAGAAAGGGGGTAAAAGGAAATGCATGCCTGAACTGGACCTGCTGCAACTAACATCCCCGCAACGCCACCCCCTACTACCCGCCCATCAGGCCCCGCTACTGAGATGCTCAATCCCCCTGTTCTAACACGGTTGCCACCAATTTCCGAGGGCAAGAAAGAACCCGTTAGAGAAATTATCTCAAACCGTCCCTGCAAATGAGGTGCCACGTTAAAACCTTCGCACTTGTGACAGAAACTCAGCATCGTAAAATTCAAGCATTATATATTTTCATTTTAAGGACTTCATTGCTCTTTAATGGATAATCCGAGACTATTCACTACCCACCAGCAGTTAAAGATTGGAAAATCGTAATTGAAGAACGATAAGTTCTCCCATGTGCATCACATAAAGTTCAACCTTTATCACAGTACCAGCATGGCAGCATATGCATCTTTTTTTTTTCTAACATGAATAGCAAGAAATATATGGATAATGTTCCCTGTATACACTTGCATAGTATGCTGTCTAGAAATCATTTGGTAATAAAGAAATATTTCTCCAAATACACCAATTATGCATCTAACAGACAAAGATAGCATAAATAATAACATCATACCTCATATGTCACACTACCACTAGAATTAGTCGATTGACGAAGTGTTACATTGCATATTGAACCATTTGCAGACATTATACAAACCGTCCGCGGCCCTTGTTGAGCGAATGCCATAATTTTTGAAGCAATGTCCTATTATAAAAAAGAGCGTCAAATCTATCTCCTTAATGAACCCAATGGCTTTTAACATGGGATTATAGGACAATAAGATTAGATGAAGCGAAAAGGATATGAAAGGCTGCATCACTAATTGTTATGAAGTCCACGCCAATGATTCCATTTCAATATAAATATTTGATATGCTACATAATACCATTTTTAATGTAACATTGAAAAAATCAAATATGTAAGATCTGTTCATAAAGCTCACTTCCAAGGAAAACTTTGGAAATGAAAGTTCATTTATGAGAGCAAAGAAATAAATTGCAACTCAGATTTCAATAATGTAATTGTTATCGACAAGCAAGAATATAAGAGAGGTTGGTAAGAGACACAAATCTGGTCGCTTGGTACCAATACTTATGCACACCGATGCATACTTACATTCCACTTTGTCTATCACTAGTAATCTAGTATCACCACCGACCACTTTTATTCATAGAAATTGTCACTTGCCCCCAAAAGTCATAAAACAGCGAATTTCAACATTGATTCATCAACCAACAATTGCAATCATATTAAAATTTAAGAGACACATCAGACCTAATTTACGCAGCAAGAAGTTACCAAGAACACTTTTTTACAATGATGCTTCACTTACCTTTGTATTATATGCATAGGACTGAAATCCTTACAGCATAAACGACTAATGCCGAAAAAAAGGCTTAGAAAAAACTAAAGGAAGGCGATCATAATACTAGCATTATCATCATTCTCCACTCCCACTTTTATATTTCTATTCTAATCAACTATTCAGAAAAAAAAAATCCAGCAAATGCAACTCAAAATATACAACTTGACAAGCAAACCTTTTTCGTTGACATTGAAAACTAACTTTCTGACAAAATCAAAATTTGGCATCCTCTAGAACAACCAAACAAGTACAAATACAAAACCTTTTTTAGTAATAAGGAAGCTGCTCTTCATCTGCATCTCTACTACTATTATACTGTTTCAGCTCCAATTTGGTAACTTCATCCTCATTAATCTATTACAGGTTTAACAAATTACACAGACTAGATCAAACACAGACGATCCCATATCAAGAAATTAATAAATGGCATGCTAATTTGACCCAACAAAGTTGAACAAACACAAATCATCCACAGTTTTACCTCACCGGCATTCACCAAAATCACATGAGGTGTAAATCCAACTCCGCAATTACCTGTATCAACCAAATCATAAGACCAGGCACAAACAATGATGTTTTTCAAAAAAAAGAAAGGGACTTTCAATTACCCAATGCATCCAATTGCTTTTTCCCGGAACCAGGAGGCCTCCCACGGTGCTTCTTCGACGACGAAGGAGCGTCCTGAGGAGGAGTCCCGCCGGAATCGGCCGGAACCACTGCAGTAGAAATCGGGGCAGGAGCCAAACCCAAAGCAATGTTACCCCCATCCGGCGAGTACTTCCGCGGCCTCCCCCTCTTTTTCTTAGTGGCATCTCCGCCAAATCCACCCCCACTACCACCTTCTCCACCATTCGAGGGTTTCAGATCGGAAGATCCGTCATCGGGAAACCCGGAATTGGAGGGCTCGATAGCCTTGGAAGACGGGGGCATGGACACGGAGGTGAACGGAAACCGGTTACTCTGCAAGAAAGGCGAGGAATTGGGGCTAATCATGTGCGCGGAGGCCATGGTCGTGGGCTGTTGGTGGTGGTAGGGAGCGCCGGAGGGATGAAGCATTCCGCCGGCGGCGTGGTGGTGGTGTTGGTGCTGGTGGTGGTGGTGGTGATGCTGGTGGTGGGGCGGCGGAATTCGGGGATCGTGATCCATTTCGGGGGTTTCGAGGCTTCGGATTTGGGAAATCTGGAAACCTACTTGCAGTGAAAGTGAGGGCGGATGAACACAGCAAAAGAGGGGAAGTTGTGAAAGTGTGAAACAATAAACGTTGCTTTTTGCAGTCTATGGTGTACCGTCGCATTGCATTAAATGAAGTGTGGACCGACCTTTTACTTTGTGACCAATCACATTACCCGTACCGACATATTCGGGTTCGAATTATTTACCATCAACCCGGGTTCGAATCCTCCGACAAGGCCTCAAGTAGGGTTTCTTGTAAATTAGAGGGTCAATTTTGAATAATATGTCATCTACTGGCTTTTCAAAGTTTTTGATTTTGATATTATATAGTTTTAAATGAAATAAATATGATATTTTAGTTTAATTAGTTTCTTGAAATCGGAGTTTTACAACAGCTATCTACTAAATTTTTTCGGAGATTTTGGGTTTCTATATACAAGTTTCCATTAGTCACCTGGATGGCTGGATGGTTAGGTTTATTAAATTTTATGTTATCTTATTAATATATACGTATTTAACACAAATAATACATTAATTTCATCTACCTCGTCGGTTTCACCTACTGTTTTACCAAACATAGCCTAAGGGCCCTAAAACATAGATAGCTCGCTTTATAGCTCATTTGTTTCATGGAATGGGGTTTGAACGCTTTGTGTTTCAATTTTATTTTTATTTTATGTCAAATGCGATTGTATTGACTAAACTTGATACTTGAATGAAATTAAATTTACGTAGCTTCTTATCTAATTGTCAAAATGAGTGATATAACATCGTATTTCAACGGAGTAGTAATGAATGTCAGTCTAAATAAAATATACAAATATTATAGTTTATTGAAATAATATTAAAGTGAATAATATACGTTCAATTTTCAAGCATTTATAACTTTGTACTCGGATGTTGAATTAAATCATACGTAGTATTATATATCAAATGAAATTATCGATAAGAAAAATGCATATATGTAGTTCGCCAAATGAGAGAGGAGGCTCGTAACACCAAATGAGAATGAAAATTTAAATGAAACAATCTAAAATCTTGAAAAACTAAAAAAACGGGTTAGAATGAGTCACTTATTATATTCTTATTAGTTCAAATGTAACGAGTTTCATTCTTATTGTCCCCGTTGAAATACAAATAAAAAAAATTATTGAACATTTAGTTTTAAATTGGAGGGACGTGATATGTACATTAGTTTAAATTTTAAGAGAGTATCAAACTACTTATTAAGTTTTCCACTTTGTATTGCGATTGAATTCTAACTTGTTAAGCATCAAATCAAATCTCCTTGGCTAAAAAACACAATTATGCATCCTTGTTTTGACTTGACCCATATAGAGTCTTTGAATGGGTACTTCCATCGAGTGTTGCTTGGGAAGGATAGTGTTTTCCCCATCTCTTGTTATAGTTTATAGACTTGTCAAACAAGTCGGAGAAGTTCGGTTTGAATTAGGCTATCTCGAGATCAGGTTATTTCGGTTTATGGGTTATGAAATATTTAACTGGTTCGGATCAACCCAACGGTCCCAACGGGTCATGAATACTATTTTTTAATAGTTGACTATTTACATAGTTTGCGGGACGGGACCGAAACGAGATTCATTTTTTTTCAAATCCCATATGAATCGGGATTGACCCATGATTTGCAGAATTTGTGCCCATGACTACAAAGGAGACCAGCGAGGGGTATAGATCGCCAAGGAAGTTTCTCTAATTTTGACGATAATAGGTGATATCTTAATTTATATACGTTTTTTTTTATTATCTTAGAGATTACCCAACGGGTCACAACAACCAGTCCAAAAATTTATGGGTCGAACGAGATTCATGTCGTTTCGAGTTGAAATATTTATACCAGAATCAACGATTTTCACATCGAGTTGATGGAATTCTTGTGAAGAGTGCACCTTCCCTCTGTAATGCTGTCCAACACAGCTATATCAAGAGCAAAATAAATGCTCTTCCCTGCACCTGAACATTCAATGAAGCATCAAGCAAAATAAGAGCCAAAACGACTGAGCAAAAAAGCTGCTTTGATGATCCCCAAAACCCTACTTCATATCAGGTGACAGCAGGGCTTTATATAGTGCCTTGATGTCACTGATCACGTGAGTGTCATGCCTTGCAGGCTTATTACAAATCAGTCTGAAATGGGGCAACAAATTACAGCAATGGTAATGCATAAGAAGACAAAAGAGGTTACAGGAAAAGCAGCTGTAAAACAGCTGTAATAGAGCAGTGAAAAAGGGTTGATCACAAGGTGAAAAACACCAGCTTAGCTGCTCATGAGGAATGCATCATCTCTTATTCTTCATATCCCCTCCTCAAGTTGGGCATGGATCAAATCCTGTCAAGCCCAACTTGCAAGAGAAGAAGAGGTGAGGCTTTTCACCAAGGGGTTTGGTGAATATATCTGCCAATTGAACTCCTGTCCTCACATGCCGAGGAGTGATAAATCCTGTCACAAGATACTGCCTAATGAAGTGGCAGTCAATTTTAAGATGTTTAGTCCTCTCATGAAATACTGGGTTCTCAGCAATATGGATTGCTGCCTTGTTATCACAATATAAGGGTATGGGCAATGGAACAGTGACTTTCAATGTGCAAAGGACTCCCTCAATCCAAATGAGTTCACTGGTGGTAGCAGACATGCTCCTATACTCGGCCTCTGCAGATGATTTGGATACTGTAGTCTGCTTCTTAGTTTTCCAAGATACTAATGCATCACCAACAAAAGCACAATATCCAGTCAATGATTTGGCACTGAACTGACAAGCACCCCAGTCAGCATCACAGTAAGCTGACATTGCAAGATTGGAAAGAGTTGGATAATGAAGACCAACACCAATTGTCCCTTTTAAGTACTTTACAACATGTAGTGCAGCATCATAATGTGGCTGCCTTGGCTCAGACATAAATTGGCTTAAATGTTGCACTGCATATGAGATATCAGGTCTAGTGAGATTCAAGAACAACAACCTCCCAACTAGTCTTCTGTAAACCTCAGCATCCTTCATTAATTCTCCTGTATCAACAGACAATTTCAACCCTCTTTGCATTGGAAAGGGAGCACTCTTACAATCAGACATACCACAATCAGTGATGATGTCCAAGATATATTTTCTTTGATGCAAATGTGTTCCTGTTGCATCCCTCAATATTTCAAGGCCTAGAAAATACCTTGCCAATCCCAGGTCTTTGATGGTGAATTTCCTATTCAGTGCCCTCTTGGTCTCATCAATGAACTGATCATCATCCCCAGTTAGCAAAACATCATCAACATACACAAGGGCAACCACAATGCCACCATTCACATGTCTGACAAACAATGAATAATCTTCTATGCTCTGTTCATATCCCATACTGATCAAAAATATGCATAATTCAATATTCCATTGCCTTGATGCCTGTTTGAGGCCATAAATAGACTTGCTTAACTTACAAACTTTGCCAGAATTTCCCATGTGATAACCTTCTGGCGGCTTCATATAAACTTCTTCTTCCAAATGACCATGCAGAAATGCATTATTCACATCCAACTGATGCAATGGCCATTGTTTAGCAGTGGCAATAGCAAGGAGAACTCTTACAGTACTGAACTTTGCTACTGGAGAAAAGGTATGTTTATAATCCTTTCCTTTTATCTGGTTGTATCCCTTAGCAACTAATCTTGCCTTGAACCTCTCAACTGTTCCATCTGGCCTGTACTTCACCTTGTATACCCACTTACTCCCAATTGCTTTCTTTCCTGGTGGCAAGTCAGTCATTTCCCATGTTCTGTTATCTTCTAAGGCCTTCAATTCCTGTTCCATTGCCTCAATCCAGTGATCATGTTTAACAGCCTGACCATAATGTGAAGGTTCATAAACCTTTGCCATACAAACAAAGGAGTTCACATATCCAGGTTCCAGGTTCAAAGTTTGATCTAGACAAGTGACTAAAAAGGACTGTGACATAGAATTGTTTCTCCTTTGGTCAGGCAAAACAAAATCATTCAACCTTCTTGGTTGTATTATCTGTCTGGTGGATCTCCTTAAGGGAGGGAATTCATCCTGATCATCAAGCCTTACTTGAGGTACTCCTTGAGTCCTACTAGATTGACTCTCTGTAAGGGAATCATTCACAAAATTATTGTTGTCAACCCCAACATCTGCATTTTCTGCTTGGACACTCTCATTCTGATGACTGGTGTCCTGTGATCTGGGCATCAATTCCTGCACTGATCTTTCATCATGAGCTGGATTTACAAGAGGCAATCTATGAACAACTTCATCTTTGCATCTGTCATTTTCTGTTACTAAATCCTTAAAGGGAAACACATTCTCATTGAATGTTACATCCCTACTCACAAATGATCTCTTTCCCTCAATGTCCCACAGCCTGTAGGCCTTTTGGCCATGTGGGTAGCTAAGCAGAACACACCTTCTGGCTTTCACTTTCATCTTGTCTCTCTCTGAATGAGCTACTGGAGCATAACATAAGCAACCTATAATCTTTAGTTCATCATAAGAGGTATGCTTATTAAACAATTTCTCAAAGGGTGTTTTCCAACCCAATGTTTCAGTAGGCAACTTGTTTATCACATGTGTTGCTGCTAATATGCATTCACCCCAAAATCTCATAGGAAGTGATGCATGAACTCTCATGGACCTTGCAGTCTCCACCAAGTGCCTATGCTTTCTCTCCACTCTCCCATTTTGTTGAGGAGTATATGGGACAGATTTGTGATGGATGATGCCCCTCTTTGCAAAGTATTCTTCACATTCTCCAGAAGTAAACTCTGTCCCATTGTCTGTTCTCACACACTTGATTCTTGCACCAAACTGATTCTCAACATATATCACAAAATCTGTAATGGTTTTATACACATGAGATTTAATTTTAATCAAAAAGGTCCATGTCACTCTAGTGCAATCATCAAGCACAGTTAAGAAGTAACTGAACCCATTGTAAGTTGGAGTCCTGTAGGGGCCCCAAAGATCCATATGTATCAAATCAAAAGGCCTATCAGCCATATTAAGACTTCTTTCAAAAGGCAATCTACGATGCTTGCATAAAGCACAAGTTTCACATTCAAAATTACTGAAATCTGTCTCATTCAAAACACATAAGTGCTTCATCTTCGAAATAGAACTGTGACCAAGTCTGGCATGAGTAAGATTCAAGTTACTACTAGCTTTATTACAAAGAACTGCAGGAAATAAGGCTCTATTCTGATCTTCATTTCTAGTTCTCCAATTCTTCCATTCTCTAGCCTGCTCATCTGTGAGGATCTTGTATAACCCATGCCTTCTTCTACCAGCCAGCAACACTCTCTTAGTTCCAGGGTCCTGGACACAACATGTGGAGTGTGTAAAAACAGCTACTAGCTTATCATTATCATCAAGGAGCTTCCCAACTAACAATAGATTATGTTTAAATCCTGGCACTAGGAGCACATTACTTAAACAAACATCTGTTGTTAGCTGCATTTTTCCCATTTCAATTACAGTTTTTACTGAACCATCAGGCAACCCTATCAAGACTGGCTTGTCAAGTCTGATCTTATCAAACAAATTATAATCAAAAGATACCATATGATCACTTGCCCCTGTATCAACTATCCATTCAAGATCTGTTTCTTTTCTGCTATTTAAATCATGAAGAGATGTAGTTACTTTACCTGCAAAGTTGGCATATGCATTCTCACTGGAACTCTTGCCCTTCATTCTCTTCATAACTTCCTGAAACACTGCATTAACCATAGCACTGTCCATCTGTCCCTCAGTTCCATTTCTGTCACTGTTTTCTTGATCATCAAGAGGAGTCCCCATCATGGAGCTCCCAACAGATCCTGCTGCATTAGCTGGTCCATGTCACTCTAGTGCAATCCTACCTGCAAAGTTGGCATATGCATTCCCTTTCTGACCATCCTTCAGTTCCTTAAACCAATCTGGAACCCCATGTAATTTGAAACACTGATCTGCAGTATGCCCTCTATAGTTGCAGTGTGCACATTTCTGTTCATATTTCAGCCTTTTTAATTCCTTCCAATCCTTCTTCTGAGACTGAGCACCTGGTGGTCCTGAAGGTGTGTAAGACTGAGTCCTGTAAGAGCCCTTAGATGCAGCAAAAGCACTTGCATCCATGGTGTTTCCTTGAGTAACTCCAGTTGCCTCTGATCCTCTCTCAACTTGCTGCAGGATGAAATAAGTTTTGTTTATGCTAGGAAGAGGATCCATAGCCAATATCTGATTTCTAGCCCCTTCATAATTCTCATTGAGACTTGCCAGAAGCTGCATAACCTTGTTCCTAGAATCCATCTCTGCTATGCTCCTCTTCAGATCACAAGTACACTGTTTTATTGCCCCACAAGAGCATTCTGGTGTCCTTTCCAACACTTGTAACTCATCCCAGAGTTTCTTCAGGGCATTATAAACCTCTCCTAAGGTCATACTCCCTTGATGAACATTGTTCATTTTCTTCCTGATCTGAAAAATCAAGGGAGCATTAGTCTGCCCATATCTCTCATTTACCTCATCCCATAGTTGTTTTGTGGATTCCATGAACATATAACCTTCTGCTATGTTCTTGTTCATGGAATTAACAATCCAGCATCTCACCATATAGTCCACCCTTATCCACCTCTGCAGATCAGCATGATCATCACTTGGCCTTGCACATGAGCCATTGATGAATCCCAGTTTACACTTAGCCCCTAAAGCCATAGTAATTCCCCTAGTCCAGGTCATAAAGTTGGTTCCATCAAATGGAATCCCAACTAACTGTGCTCCTGGATGATCTGAATGTGACAAATAAAGAGGATCATTAAGGTTACCTTGATTGACTGTCTCAGTCCCCGGGTTCTCAGTGTTGTTAACCTCATTAGACATCCTTGAAACCTTTCTTGCAGCTGCAATAAATTACCAGATCTGGACCTCTCGCTCTGATACCATGTGAAGAGTGCACCTTCCCTCTGTAATGCTGTCCAACACAGCTATATCAAGAGCAAAATAAATGCTCTTCCCTGCACATGAACATTCAATGAAGCATCAAGCAAAATAAGAGCCAAAACGGCTGAGCAAAAAAGCTGCTTTGATGATCCCCAAAACCCTACTTCATATCAGGTGACAGCAGGGCTTTATATAGTGCCTTGATGTCACTGATCACGTGAGTGTCATGCCTTGCAGGCTTATTACAAATCAGTCTGAAATGGGGCAACAAATTACAGCAATGGTAATGCATAAGAAGACAAAAGAGGTTACATAATAGAGCAGTGAAAAAGGGTTGATCACAAGGTGAAAAACACCGGCTTAGCTGCTCATGAGGAATGCATCATCTCTTATTCTTCATAATTCTCAAGTCGAATTGCGTTATAACAAGTCTATTCACAACCATTCTATGTGTTTGGAAGTCCCTCCGTCGTATCAAGTCGTCATTTGGGTTGAATGAAACTCACGACATCTAACAAACTATTTGAATTGTTTGGAGAATGCCAAATAAAACCCTCTTTTTGGAATGTGTCTCCACGATCCTTATATTGCTCACGATTTTGCTCATATTGTTTTTTTTTACGAGGAGGAACCCACATTCGGTAGTAAACCCCGAATATGTAACCCAGTCGGTAAGAACCATTTACGATAAACCGGTTTGCGCCGACCGATTTGACCCACCAATAGAGAGCACTCCAAACCTTGAATTTTCACCCAAAGAAAATGGGTGGAGGCATGGATCGAACCGGGACCTCTTTACCACCCTCCTTACTCCACACCATTGAGCCACGTACTCTGACTGGGGCAAAAAATGGGTGGAGACATGGATCGAGCCAGGACCTCTTTACCACTCTCCTTACTCCACACCATTGAGCCACTCCAACTTTTTAATTCCCCCTTTTTACTTTACCATTCGAGCTAGATAATCCTTTTGTTCTTATCAATGGTGGATCATGGATGTATCTTTGGTGTACTTCGTTTTTTATACCACTTGCTTAACTTAGGCCATGTTTGGCAAATCATCCAATTTTTTGAAGCCCTTTTCGTTTTGATATTATATAGTTTTAAATAAAATAAATATTATATCATATTTTAGTTTAACTAATTTTTGAAATCAGAGCTATTCAACCACTACTTATTTATTTCCAGAGCCTAATTTTCTATTTACAAGTTTTCATCATCAACCATAACAATTAGTTTACCAAACACCCAATTAACTTATTAACCTATATTTAATACAAATAATTCATCACTTTTCGACTCTCAGATACCCAATAAGATCCAACTACCCGATCAGTTACCATTTTATCAAACATAGCCTTAATAAAGTTATTTTGTTAAAATATCATCCTAAATAATCCTACGGTCCTACCTATATAAATCACACTAAATTATTTCAAAATTTCAATGGTCTTGTTAGGAAGAAATTTAAAATAATAATAAAAAAAGAAAATAGGCAAACAAAAAAAAATCCTTAAATTCTAAAATTGTGTAGATTTGGAGAGAGCTTTGGGTAGGAGAGGGAGAGAGAGAGAGAGACGAAGTAGAGAAGTAAAGAGAACGTTTTTCCCAGCACGGCAAAAGGTCTGCATCTGCACTGCATCACACCAACGACGAAGATCAACCCCAAGCGATTCCTCAAGGTCAGTTCTCCCTCTCTCTCCTTGTGGCCGTGTTGACGCGATTGACTAACAATAGTCCTCGTCGCTGGGCGGGGTCTGCTATGAGCTGGACAAAATTCCGAAATTATACGCATTTGATTGTGTAAATTGCGTTTAAGTTCGGGATTAATTTGCGATCTTTGCTGGTGGTTCGATTGATTTGGTTGCCTTGCTGGCGAAAGTTCAGTTTCACGATCATGTGCCGAGGCGAGGCTTTTCGTCCAGTTATTTCGTTTTAATTTTGGGATTTTTAATGAGGCTGTGGAATTTAGGTCAAAGTTTGGCTGTATATGGTGGCAGATTGATAATTAGGGTTTAATTTTTGTTCATGCCGTGACCGTGATGACGTGCGTATTGGAGGGTTTCTGAACTAATTTTGGCTTTTCAGGGCCTCGGGGTTTCTGTTCGTGCTCAATTCTATTGAGGATATTGCGAGTTCCTTTTGGTTTTTGGCATAATCAATTGGACAATTGTGCTATTTTTTTGTGGTAGGTGACGGTTTACCTGCAGGAATTTATCCACTTATCCCTGTAAATGCATTTTCTTTTGTGGTTCTTTATGAGTTCTCTCCTTGGCTGATTTGAGAAGTATGGCTATAGAACTGAACTTTTCATTTTATAGGATTAGTTTCTTCCAGTTTTATACATGGCCTTGATCAATATGAATGTTTTTTTTTTTGGCACAATTGAGGTTTGTGTGTATGAATAGTTGCTGATAATTGCAAAATTACAAGTGCATTTAGCCAAAGCAGAGGTGATTATGTGTTCTTCTCAAGTACAAAAGATAAAAGAGGCAAAGTTGAAATGCTTCAACATTAAATATTTGTTGCCCTGTGGAGAGCTAGTCTCTTTTGTAGCATCCATACTACTAGTTAAGGCAAACACGATCTTTCCTTTTTTGTTACATAGCGGCAGCATTCATAGTCTTCTCACTTTGTAATGGAAATTGAGGAATAATATGCCATATATCATGCTGTACATTATGAATAATAGTCTGCCAATATTCTGTCTTCAGAGTTATATTTTGGATATTCTCTTGTGTTTGAAAGCTTCAAAGTCCCCAAATTTAAGCTTAATTATGTTTCTAAACTCATCCTATAAGATGTGGCAGAGAGCACTAGCCATTTTCTCCATGAAGCTTCCTTTTTGGTTGCATATTCATGCTTCTTCACTTCAAATTCCATATTATAGAGATAGTTCACGGTTTGAAGAATTACCTTTGCATATAGTAGAGTAATACTGATGACCATGGATCAAAAGAAGGGTCTGACATTAGGATGCAGTTGAATTGTTATCAATATGGTTCATACATTGGGATTTGGTTATTTGCTTTATTTGGAGTTTAGGGTAACGTATGGTGGGGGTTAGGTGTTTGCATATCAATGAAATTGTGGAGCTGGGTATCATTGCTGTTTTGCTGGTCCTTTTGGTTAGTAATGATGTCTAGGTGCATTTTCTGTCATCCATTTCCAGCAATTGCTAATGTATATGATATTTAAGATAAGTTATATCTATTGAGCTCATGAATGCTGTTACTTGTATATTTTTCTCGTAAGATTAGAATTAGACACTGACATTAATAGATGGAACTCTTTTTTATTAGAAAGTTACGAGAGAATGTCATATGGTCACAACTCACAAGGCATTGCTTAATATCTGACACTGTATTTCATGCCTTTTTATAGCAAAGTAGAGATTTGTTGCTGGATAGTTGTGTTATTTAGCTCGATGCTTGTATATCTATACGGTTTATCATTTTCCAGTTCATGACGAAGTGTGAAAATGCATTACTATTTAACATTTATTCTTAAAAGATGATATTGCCATTGGTTATGTTTGTCAAGCTATCCAACATTGATAATGTGTGCTTCTACTTAGTTTTCTTAGGGAATTTGCTTTACATTTGCACTTGCATTTTAGTTTATTGTGATATCACTTTAGCTGCTAGCTCTCTTGGGGAGATTGCGGAGAAGGACTTTGATATTATGTGTGAATAAAGCTTGCAAATTTTAGGATTGATAATAGACTTAAATATGTTTTATCAAGTAGAGGACTACCTGCTTTTTTTACTAAAGAGGTACTTGTGGCCTTTTGTTAGAGGTGCGGAAATAGGTTGTTACTTGGTGTACCTGCAGATCTTATCTTATGTTTTGATAGTCCTCATGAATTGCGTTCGGACATATTCTATTCCTTTTAGATGATTCATAATCCCTTCTGCTAGACTCCTTTTGTGTGTGTGTGTGTGTGGGTAGAGAATTGACATGCCTAAGCTATTGAAAATCATGTTTGGATGAACTTTAGCATTGTGAAGCTTGATATTTTAATTTTATTGAATTTAAAATTTGGCTGAAGTTTTAGTAAAAGCGAATGATATACTGCTTAGAATTAGCCATTTTGTCTTAGGTGATGAATTCAGATTAAAGGATGATGCATGGGTTCTTAGCTTTAACCTTATCAACATATTTAGTGCATCTTTTCTATTGAACTTGTGTAATGGAAGTAACAAGGTTAACCAACTATGAATATGTTATTTAAACTTTAAAGTTTGGAGACTATGGATTTGAAATACTTGTCTACAATGCTCTGTAAAACAGCGAATCGATCCTCTTCTCCTTAATGAAAGAAAATAATTTTCTTTTTTTACCTTCCGAATAAAGTTTGCATTAAAGAGGATGGATAAAGATTTAAGTGGTAGTGAGAAACACGGAAAGTCTAAGAGCTGAAACGGAAAGAAAGAAAATAACCTATATAAATATGTGAAAGCCCTTCCCTATTGCCCTCCTGCGTGATCTCTACAATTTACTTCCCTTTGTTCTTTTTATCTTATAGCTTGGGAAATATGAAAAATTAGGTGAAGTTTGTACCATTGGTGGAGATGTACAGGGTTTGTGATGTTACAAATGGCAAACTCAATTTACTCTGTTTACTTTCTTATTCTCCACTTATAAGTTGTTGTTGTTTTTATTTGTTTTTTAGTTAATTATTTAATTTTTCAATTGCTTTGCCTTGATGTTTTGACGTCTATGATTGTGGTTCCAAATTATAGTTCATTTTCTTTTCTACTGTACACGGTGTTCAGATCTGGAGTTATTTCCTTGTTGTGATGTTTGTCAATTTACTTGCTCTATGTGAATCGTGTGATCATCACTTCTAATTAGGTGTTTGATTATTACTTTGCAATTTAATTTTTTGGCTGAGAGATTGAGTTTTTTTTTTAATTGTAAAATTGGGAATTCTTTAATTGTTATAGCCCCTTCTCCAATGGGAATGTAATTAATTTAGGACCATTAAAATTTCACTCTTGAGTTCTGCATGTCAGATATAGTTCTCTTCAAGATCACTCGAATCTGGTTTACCGGGGCATTAATTTGGAACAATAAGTAGTTCTTGTTAATTATCACCGGGGCATTAATTTGGAACAATAAGTAGTTCTAGTTAATTATCTGTCGGTTTTTTGCACATATTTATATATATAACATATTTGACACTTATAATAAAAAAAACATATTTGACACTTATCTGTTATATTTTTCTTTTCTGATTTTGACTAATTTTATGAAATATCAACTAGATTGTATTATCTACGATTTTTAGGATGGCTCATGTCATCCATCATGCTTTAGGATGTGAATTGTCAAGTACTTTCCCAACCCCACGTATGTAGTAGTTGGGCAGGCCATCATATGGTTTTCCACAATTGGATGGCTAATTTTTCGTAAACTATGGTCGATAATGTGAAGTCAGGAAGGATATTAACTGGCAGGGTTTGGGAGTGGGAACACTGTAATAAGAATTGGGCTATGAGAGGACTTATAACTATTAGCTATTGAAAAGGCAAGGGCCTGTTCGTCCTTCTCTGACTGTGTTTTCTTGATGGATGTCGGAGTTTTGGCAACCTTCTGTCCACCCCCATGTGTTTTGTGTGAAATATAATTGATTATAGATCAAATATTTATATTTATATTTTTTCTTGTTGCTCACAGGCATCTTCTATAACTGAAGACAATCTTGGTAAGGAATTACCAAGCAGTAATTGTCATGCTAGTCCACCATCTCAGCAATTCAAAGGTACCACATCTCAGATGGATAGACAGGGGCTTAATGTTTCCTCTGAAGTGCCCTTAAAGAGTATGTTCAATAGTGAGCGTCACAGTCGCAGTGGTTTTAGTTCAAGCTGCAGTTTTTTTTCTGAAAATGTGAATGGTGAAGTTCCTACTTCAGCTCCAGACATGTCTCAACGTGTTGAGAGACTTAAGGTAAAAGCTGAGCAGATAACAAAAGTCCATAAGGTTAATGATTTGGGTTGTGAAGGTGATAACATCTCCTGTATCAGCAAAGCTGATGGAACCAACTTGGAAATAGGTGGTCATAATGTTGACACTTGCCAGAAGAATGTGACTGGTAGTTCTGCTTCTGTTACTAGTTCCTGCCAGAAGAGTACTGAAAAACCTATAGATGTACAATCTGTCAACCATGGTTCTATCAGCGGTGAATGTATTGTTGAAGAGGGCAATAAGTTTACGGATCCTCCTGAATTTGCAAGAGAAACTCTGCAATCTGCTGCTGATATTTCTGATAAATCTGATCCTTCAGAAACCTCATCTCTTAGAGATGAGCATTGTGCTGTTTCACCAAAGGTTTCTCTTAGGCATCTCAGCTTTACTATCATGTTATGCAATTTATAACTATTTAATTAAATGTGTGAATGTTTTTACCACCAAACTGAATCTCTGAATCCCACATGAATCAGGTAGAACCAGAGTCACCTGCTAGAGATACTGACTTGCTCTCTGCAAGTCAGAAAGGTAGTCGTGACTGTAATGGACTTTGGAAACGTGATGCTGAAATTGATAGCAATCAAATAAGCATTGTTGTATCAAACAAATTGGACCAAAAGCAACAGTCAGAGAGGAGAATGGCAGAAGATATGTTGGAACCTCCGTTGCAATATCGTGTGGTAGATGACAAAGAAGATTCAGATGAGCTGGTGGATGTAAGTGTTTCTCTATCATCATTTTATTTGACATTTTAGTTGCTCCATCATTCAAAGGCACACATAAAAGTATATTATTTGCGTCCTTTCAGTTCTATTAGCATTTGTCTGTGGTATTAACATGCATGTTTCTAGGATTACTCAATGCATCTAATCACAGAGTAGGCATTCTGCAATCCTTAACCTGATGAAGAATTTCAGTGAGAAGTACCTTAAGGAACTAACTAACTTAAGTAAGATAATTTCAATTTCTAATTATGCCACATGGATAACTTTGTGTGTATATATATACACATATATATACAGTTGTTAGTTATCTCTGGTCCATTTCTGGTTTCTCTAGTTTTGTGACAATGTTTTAGATGCTGTTATGGCACTCACTTTCCTCTTAGGGGAATGCCACATCAGGTTCTGATATATTGGAAGTGGATTCATGGGTACCTTGCTACATTTTTTAAATGTATATGCTTGTTGGCATGCAGCTTCCCTGTATTGCATTATTGAGCTTTCTTAAATCTTCCTTTACATTAGGTTATTGACTTATTGTATTTGTGTATGGCACAATTATCTAGAGTGGCTGTGTTTGCAATGTCATGACTGAATATTTTTAATGCAGGTACGAGTATGTGATATATGTGGTGATGTTGGTCGTGAAGCTCTTCTTGCTGTTTGCAGCAAGTGCGGTGATGGAGCTGAGCATATGTAAGTATTTTAAATCACACTCTTAGAACCTTTTTCTTTTATTTTCATGGATGGATATATTGACATTTCATTTCTATGTAAACCAGTTACTGCATGCGGATTAAGATGGATAAGGTACCTGATGGTGATTGGATGTGTGAAGATTGCATTATAATGGCAGAGGCACAAAAGCAGAAGGCTGAAGAACAAAAAGTAGGCAGTGCTTTGCAGAAATCATCCACAAATGAAGTGGCTCAAACTCCAAGAAAATCAGATCTCAGTGGTGACAATGGAAGGGTCAAAATGGGTCATGCTTCCTTAACTTATTCTAGAAAGAGGCCTGGGCCTAGTATAGAGGTGAGCACTTCAGTCAAGAAGAGAGCACTTGATAATGACGGCAAGTTGTCGAGTCCTTCTGGTTCCTATGCGAAAGCAGTATCACCAATGCATGCTAATCAGAAAATTACAACAAAGGGTGAAGGTGCATCTTCCTCAGGTGCCAATTCTATTCGAAATACTCTACGTAAGGCTCATGAGATATTTGCTGGCAGATCATCAAATATTGAGTCACAATTAAAAAAAGGTTAGTTATTTATACTTCTCTTACCATTTTTTTATGAAACATTATGGATCAAGATTCAATTTGGCAGCATGCAAGTGTAAAATGTTTCCCTTAGTAAATATCTTGCCTAGACTTCAGTTAAGTAAATCCTTTCCTATGTTCCTTTTCACTTGGCTTGGGAGAAATTCTTTTTCCATTCTTTTCAACTTTTAACCAAGCATCAGTATATGGAAACCATATCCAATCATCCTACCATGCATAGCTCGTGCGTATGAAAGTAAAGTCATAGTTTCCTCACATATAAATTGAAAGGGGATTTAAGTAATGTTAACACATTCTTCCACTATTGTTGATATTGATTGAACCAATTTATCAGAGAAATTGAGAGGAACTGATTCATTATCGTGGCCTCAAATCAAATTCCCTCTGTTGCTCCCATATTTCGTCTTAGGAAAGAACCAATTTATACTAGTGTGCCTAGAGTTTCTTCTATTAATGTGATGTCTTTTTACAGGCTCTTAGCTTGTCTTAGGAAAGAACGAATTTATACCTGTGTGTCGAGAGTTTCTTCTATTAATGTGATGTCTTTTTACAGGATCTTCTTTTAAGCAAAAAATTAGTATCAACACAGATCTCAGAACTGAACGAGAAAGTGAAGATGTTCACAGAGAGCAGATAACCGCCAAGGGAAATGCAACTTTTGGAGCTGGACAGCAACATGCTTTGACAAAACTAACGAAGTCAAAATCATTTAATACTTCCAGCATTGCCAAGATAGATAGTCCTGATTCAAAGAAAAATATGGACAATGATTTCAAGATTCCAAAAGCTGGAAGCAAACGCAGCATAACTCAAAGAAGTTATTCATTTAACATTAAGATTTCTCAACCTGTTTCACCAAAAGTTAATCCCAGCATTTCAATGGCAAAACCTGCCAATGCAACTCCAGCTCCAGCGGAAGTCAAGCAGCGAGTTGCACAGACAGAGAGTCAGTATGCTCTAAAAACTGCAGGAGTTCGCAAGGACTTGGAAAAGGCTACTGTCCATCGTGTGGCTAAGCGCCAGCGTGATACAAACGGCTCTGGTAGGATTCACTAAACAAGTGTGAGTAATTTCTGGCTGCACAAAATTTCCAAGTATTGACTCAATTCTTTTGTAATAGGATTTGATAGAAAGATACCGTCCTCCATTGCTGACAAGGGCAGAAGTACAGGAAGTTCTGGTAGAACCAGCACTGCTTCTCTTGGACAAAAACCAGACAGAAAGGCTGCTAATGTGGAAGAAGAGCATAAGCTGCATGATTCGAAGCATCAATTGAATGGTTCACCTGCTGGAGCCGCTGTTCTTTTTGCCTCATCTGCTCATCCGGATGTTGATTGTGTATGGAGGTATAATTCTCTCTTCTCTTTTTTCCTTTTTTACTTCTTCTGGAAAATGCTTAATCTGCATTAATATTACATAAGCTTATGGATGATTTTTCATGGGCTTTGGCAGTATTAAGTGGATATTGGACTTCCAAGTATTTCAAAAAATCATTTAGTTCAGTGATGTCATTTAACATTTGTGAAAGAACACTGCACAAAAAAATTTGTAACTATTGGCAATTACAATTGAAATTTAATCTAAAAGACACATTCGATGGTGGATTTGATTTCTTGCAGAGGCATGTTCAATGTGGAGTGCAATAAACTCCCTAGTTGCATCTCTGGATTGCAAGCACACATATCTACGTGTGCTTCTCCCAAAGCTTTCGAAGTGGCAAGCAAGTTACCCTGTGAAATCACAGTGAAGGAAGTTCTGCAGCAAGATATTTGGCCAGTTCAATTCTTGGAAAATCGTGTAACCGAAAATGACATTGCTCTTTATTTCTTTGCTGAAGATCATGAAAGGTTGGTGAAGCATTTATCGATGAACTGAACCATTTTTATGCATCTGTGAAGGTAGCTATGGTTTTCCTCATATGTGAGTTTTAATGACTGTTTTTGCGTTTTGTGCAGCTATCGTAGATACAAAAGGATTTTGAACTGCATGATGCTGAATGATTTGGCTTTAAAGGCAACTCTTGATGGTATTGAGCTCCTCATGTTTCATTCTCAGGTCCTTCCTGCAAGATCAAAGCGTAAGTCAATGCACATAATTTTGCGCTCATCAAATACTGAGCATACTTGTATATCCTATGTGCCATAAAACATCTGTGCTGATTAGAAAAATGCTTTTGGCAGGATGGAATAATCTCTTTTTCCTATGGGGTGTTTTTAGAGCAAAGAAGAGGTCAAGCTTTTCTGGAGATGTTTGTGTTCCAAGTCCTCGTGTGGGAACACGAATTCCTAAAGTAGAGAGTGCAACTTCACCCAAGAATCCTCCTATACTTGTCCCTACTATATCCGGACCAGGAAATTTGGATATTCCTACTCAATTTGTTCAGCGATCATCTCCTGTTGAAGCTGTCTCAGGATCAGTGCTAGGTTCCGGATCTAGTAGCCAGAGGGAACTTCAGTCTTCAGTTTCTACTAAATCTAAATGTGTAGAATGGATCTCTGATGAGGAAGTCGTCGACAGAACAATGGAAAGTGCAATTATTGAGGAGCAGCATTCTGGAGAACTGCAACCTAGAAATGAAGGCCAGGTTAGGCTCGCCTTAGCTTTAAATCTTGATTCCTTCTGATGCGCATATTTTCTGTCACCAATCTTCGTCAATCTCTTCCCACTTGTACTTTATACACCATAGCCCCAAACTGACTTAATGTTTGACCTGATATTTTATCTGTCTTCAAAGATACTGATTAGATTGCTGGTTAGCTGCATAACAGCTAAATTTACTAATAAAAATTTATTACAAGCTTGTATATGCATATATGTAAACTTTTGCATATGCATATATGTAAACTTACTGTTCTACTAGGCAGCTTAACAAGCTATTTAGTGCTTCTTCTCATCAGCTGATAACTTTATCTGCATTGTTGCAGAAAAATAATACATCTCCGGATCAAGAACCAAGGGCTGAAATCGTGGAGGCGTTACAGGCAGAAAATACATCTCTTGATCAAGATCCAGAGGCTAAAACTGTAGAGGCTTCTCAGGCAGAAAATACATCTCTTGATCAAGATCCAGAGGCTAAAACTGTAGAGGCTTCTCAGGCAGAAAATACATCTCTGGTTCAAGATCCAGGGGCTAAAAGTGTAGAGGTGTTTCAGGCAGAAAATGCATCCCATGATCAAGATCCAGAGGCTAAAACTGTAGAAAGGTTTCAAACAGAAATGTCTGAAAATACATCTTTAGATCAAGATCCAGAGGCTCGTCCCTGTGTTTCAGGTGCCGAAGTTTCAGAACGGCCCACTGGTGGCATAGAGGGCGTGAAGGACGCCTTGTCAGTCATCGGAGGAAGACTTCAAGCTCAGACTGCCTTCAACTATCCTTGCAATGGGAGTTCATCTGTAATAGATGTAAATATCCCGGTGTGCGCTGATGACGACATGAATGTCAGCATAATTTCTTTGAATTCAAGTCCATCTGATTCTGGAGGGGAAGGAACATCAAAGAAACCCAGACATCACACTTTCGACCTGGAGCTGCCTTTATCATCCGAAAACGAGGCTTTGAATGAGGGTGATTCAGACATGGTCCTTAAACAACCCAACGGTAATGCTGATCATGCTAATGTCGAAGTTGATGGGTTCATGTCACTTGATCTTTCTCTTGCATTGCCATCAACCGACGTTCTGATGATGGAAGAGCTTCTTCCTGATATGAATGATGATGTAGATACCTCCTTGTCCCTGTCCTTCGGCGGTAAGAGAGCTTAGACATAGAAGAAAATAGTATGGTGTATATATGGTAATGTTTTACATGGAACCCGACTTAAATATCATAGAAGATCAAATAATACTTTCAAGGTGGTACATAGTTTAGTATGAGCGACGCGTAGTATAACGCTGACGACAAGAATGCTTAGAGACTTGACATGGAATCTCTAAGTCTGTTCGAAATTTTCCTTGGTCCTTGTTTTCGGATCCTTGTGGCATTTGATATAATTGCTGAGTTCTTCTCTCGGCCTCTGCATCGTCGCTTGTGATTGACGCGGGATCGGAGAAGATGAAGAAAGGTAAGCAATGCCGAAATACAAGGTAAGTATGTACGAATGAGTTCAGTTTTAAGTTATGCACAAATTACATCTTTGTAGAGCTGTTGTCAAAGAGGAGGCAATGGTGGAATTAGGCCTTGCCTCCTAATAATACGAAGTGCTTGATATAGTAATGCATAGGATTTGGCTTGTCAATTAAATGGGATTGATTTCAGTTTCAGTTACCTTAGACCTTGTCAATTTAAGATTTGCAATTAAAATCTACAAGCAACGCTTGAAAAGATTTTAACTTGTAGTGTCAAATTTTGTATCCTCCGAAGTTGGTTTGTTGGGATGTTTTTAATGGTGTTATTCGAGCCGAACGAGCCGAACTTGGCATGTTGAAGTTTGGTTTGTTTGTTAAACGAGTTGAGCGGAGCTCAATCTTTAAACGAGCTTATTTATTTGATCAAGCTTGGTTTGTTTAGGAAATGAATGAGCTCAAGTCTAACTTTTTTCGAGCTTTAAGCAGTTCTTGATCATAACATATTAACTCAAAGAAAATTTTAAAAATTCCATAAAATTCGAGCTATTCGAGTCTAAGTCAAACGAGCCGGGCTTTCAACTGAATTTAAGATTCAGTTCATACTTGACTTATTTAAGTAAGTGAACGAGCTCGAGTCGAGCTTTTTTTTAGTCAATCCTGAGTCGATCTCGAGCTGGATCTCGAGCTGTTTAGTTCATATAATAGTTCTAGATATTTTGATTTCTTATAAAGTGTTGATCATCACTACTTTGATGTGAAATTTGAAATATTAGAAAAACTCTTGTCTGATAAATCGAGAGGCCGTAAACGAACGACAGATGGATTGAGAAGAAACCGTCAAAGAAAATCGAGGTGAAGTGTTTGATTTCTTATAATGAGCCAATTAAAAAGAAGGCAAGAATAAATTAATTATTGCCAAACTTGTAATCTTAACTTGAAAATTGAAATCTCCTATATTGAGAACCGAAAAAACATGTCTAATGATAAACCAAGTTAAATAAACATAACCTAACCTAATCTACTCACATCTACTTGAGAGGATAATATTATTTGCTTGTTCAAGAGACATAGAAAAATTCAAGAGAAATTCATTATTTGAATCCATCACTAATGACTCTAAATCATACTTAAAATCATCAACTAGTAAGCGTAAATCATCGCGTTTTTACAATAACCAAAACGGATTAATCTTCAACAACCTAATAGTTTCAGATGAAACCAAGTTGAAGGTTTGTTGTCTTTCTTCCTTACTGTCACTGCCTTGCTCTCTCCATCACATTTCATAGCCTTCTTCTTTGGTTCATCGGCTACCTTCTTCGGCTTCTTCTTGTTTCCATCCGATTTATCCTGCAACGAAAAATGAGATTTCGGTTTCATACATAACCAAAACAGATTGATTTGATCAACCTTATAATGTTACCTTAACTTTGGCCTTATCTATGGTAGATTCGTAGGATGTTGTTAATGTCTTGGTTTGGTTTCGGTTGGGCCTACATCCGAGGGATGAGGAGGAAGATGCTATCGCGTTGTTGTTGTTGGATCTGCGTTGAGCTGAAGCAGTCTCCTTGAATGCTTGGAACAATGGAGTGTCGGGAAGTGACATGCCACGCGACTCCAACTCCATACATAGCTACACCAACCGAAGTTTCGTGTGACACAAAAACCGACATTGTGAGTAAAACTTGTTAAAAATGTGAAGCTATACATACAAGAAACTAATATGTATCGGCACCTGAAGCAACCGGTTCTCAAGGGATCTAACGCGGTCCATGAGAGTTTCCTTCATCAGCGCGTCTTTGACAGCCAAATCCATATCCGAATGGAACGAGCTACCGGTGCCATTGCCCTACAAAGCCAAGGCAAACCATTCATAACAAGACATTGCAAAACGCGTAAAGGGAAAGCGAGGAATGGAGACTCAACATACGATTGGGCCAAAACGATCCGCCCTAGAAGCAAGAGGTAGAGGCAGTGGTGAGTCTGGTGACGGAGGTAGATGTGGCTTTGTCATTTGGTTTGGCTGGTGATTAGGGCTTGTTGAAATGGTGTTTTTGGGAGTGTTGTTTGGGTGATAGTAAGTGTCATTAAGGTGTTGGTAGAAGGGTTAAAACTTGCCTTGATATATGGGTAGGTTGCCTATAAATTTGCTGGTTTATAGAGGGTTGGAATTTGACTTGAAGACCCAATCTTAGGAGTGAGTTCAGATTAGTTTGTTTTAAACTTGGAGAGTATATGGCTAAGTGGCTAACTACTTCTGAATATATGCCTAAATTTGTGTTTCTAAGTATGATCATTGTGATATAATTTTTTTTTTAACTACAAGTATTAGAATTTTCAATTTTTTTAAGAGTGAATTTCCTAGTTGGTTCGCAATGTTTCACATATGTAAGATTGTTGTTTGGAAGAATTCGTCAATCTTACTTTGCATTATACCATATGGCATGAGTCGTTCCAAATCAACTTTTTTCTTAAAAAGGTTTTTAAGTTCGAATCCTATATAGTTGGAACACTTTTTAAACACATAAGTGGATTTTACTTCTTATAAGACTAATCGGTGCAAAGTGGACCTATTTTTTTTTATTTTTTTTTTAAAAGATGAAGAAGATGTTATGATAATCCAAGGTCTTAGCTATAATTTTTTTTTTTTTTTAAAAATAAAGGTAAGAATTCAGCACACTAGACAACCATATCTAAATTACCTAGGGGCCGGACAATCTAGTAGATGAGCAAACCATCATGAGAAGCAATTGTACAACAATAGAAACGTAAGCAATCACCACAAAGCGTTATCGCGAAACTGAAGAGCAGACGCAAGGATATCAGAAGTGGTTCTAGCTATAAATGAATCATAAAGCAATAGTGAAGATTTATGAAATTATCATAACTCTCAATTGAACCAAAAATGTCTAAGCATACAATTAACTAACTGTTATTTGAGTTAATAATTTAGTCAAATTTACTAGGTTTGGTCCATTGACATAAATAATGCAACTCTAAGAAGATACTCCCTCCGTAAATATAAGATCTTTTACTTTTTGGCACGTAGGTTAAGGAACTAAATACTGTATAAAATATTAATTTTTTTAAAATTAATTTTTTACAATATAATACTTTTTATTAATAAGTATTAAAATGTAAAAAAATAATTTTAAAAAAATCAATATTTTATATAGTATTTAGGTTCTTAAACTACGTGCCGAAAAGTAAATGATCTTACATAATTGAACGGATGGAGTAATAAACTGACTTCCCATTCATTTAAATAAAGTAATCTATGAAGTGTAGGGAACGATTTTGTGGTTAGGCCTGTTTTTGTCCATAAAAATGTGTTTTTGTCCACACATCTTATCCTACTTATGTTCATAGTCTTATTTTTATATATATTTTTATAAATCTCGAAAGGGCATGATTAAATCCCGAAAGGGCTTCATTTAAATCTCGAAAAGGCCTCTTGGTGTGTCGTACAGGTGGTTCTCGGCAGCGAGTTTGGTTGTTCGTGGCGGTTCTCGGCTGAGTTGGAGCTCTGGCGTCCGGTGTCGGGTCTGGCTGGGGTCGAGGCAGTGTGTATCGAGGCGACTCCACATTACGGATATTTCCTTGGAGGTTCGTCTTCACTGCCCACAGGGACTCCTGATGTACTGCTGGCCAGCGGTGTCACTAGGTGGTGCTTGGCATCGGTTCTAGTATACGTTGTCTCCGACTTGATTAGTCTTGGTTCGCTTGTTCGACTGTACTTGTTTGTCTCCTTTCTTTTGTACTGCACCATTTTTATGTTTCTATGTTGTATGTTGTATGCTTAGACGGTTCGTCGTCTGCCAACTTTGTCGGCCTCTCGAGGTTCCGGGTATGTCCGGCCTTGAATTATTTCCTAATCAAAAAAAAAAAAAAAGTCTTATTTTTCCTTTATCCATAAATAAAACAAAAATGGCTTTGCATCAAAAATAACAATAAGCTACATTTATTAGATAAAGAAAATGGAGAAAGGGACATAAATAATTAAATCATACATTAGTTTTGAGCTTCGGATATAATTTGAACAAATAATGCCTAGTGCAACAAAAGTGCCCATTTTTTTTTTAAAAATGAAATAAGAGAAGTAATTATAAGTTACAACAATGCATTGTTATACATTTTTCCATAATATTCTCTAAATTTTTTGACAAAGTTTTGTAATAAAAGAGTATCCAAATATTTTAAATAGAAAAATATATTAAAACTATAGTTAAAATAATTTTAAGATATTATTCTTATTATTTTATTTTGAAGAAATTTTAAGAAAGCTACTAAATTAAAATCAATTTGTCACTTTTTGAAAATCCTATTTGGTTGGATTTATATGAATGGTGGTAATGCTTTTTGAAAATCATAGAATAATATGTTTTCATAAATAAAATTAACACTATAAAGTACTCCGTAATATGTTTTATCTAAATAAATAAGTTTTTCTAAATATGTAATATTCTCTCAATTTTTTGATATATTTTTATAATATATCATTATCCAAATCTTTTAAATTAAAAAATATATTAAAAATAAGATTTTTATTATTTCATTCTGAAGAAATTTTAAGAAAGCAATGATTAAAATCAATTTGTCACTTTTTAAAAATCCTATTTAGTTGGATTTATATGAATGGTGGTAATGCTATTATTTGGATAATCTTAAAAAAAAATATCGATAAGAAAAAAATAATTTAAAGACTATGACAAGTTGACAACCATAGCCTATTATATTCCATTACCTTACCTTTGTGTGAAGCTACATCAAATAATTAAAAGGGAAAACTAATTAAAATACCCCCACCTTTGGGGGTATGGTAAAAATATATCCTCAACTTTCAAATGTAATTAAAATATCCCGATCTTTGAGGGTAGTGGTAACATATTACCACGAGTTTTCTCATGGGTCAAAAATGTTGATAAGGCAGCGTACGTTGATTTTGTTTTTGATAAGGCAGCATGCGTGGAAGCCTTTTTACAAATTAGTACTAAAATCGAGTTTTCTTAAACGGTTTCCTTAGGGAAAAAATGCACCGACAACAAAATTAAACCCGAACAAACGAAATTGATTCAACCAAGCAACTAATCCGATCAAAATTGCCTCAAATTAACACAACACGACTATTCCTAACACCAAACTGACAACAAAAAACTAAACCGAAAACAACAGCAACATCAAAGAGGGAAAAAAAACTTATTCAGCTAAGTCCGTGAACGAATCAAAGAGGAAGAAGATGCGAGAGAGACAACTCAAGATAGACGACCACATGGGATCGAGGAAGACTGTCATTGAAGAGGAACTATGAGTTGCTTGGAAGATTGAAAAGACAGCTCAAGAGGTCAGCGATCACGAAAGAAGATAGGAGGGAGGAAAAGGCGTGGTGTATTAAGCCGGTCCAACTCTTTATTTTTTTCCCTAAGGAAACCGTTCAAAAAAACCCTTATAAAAAATCAACGTAGGATGTCTTGTTAACATTTTTTACCAGTGAGAAAACCCGTGGTAATATATTACCAGTACTATCAAAGGTCGGGATATTTTTATTACTTTTAAAAGTTGAGGATATATTTTTACCATACCCCCAAAGGTGAGGGTATTTTAATTAGTTTTCCCTAATTAAAAATATATGCATTATAGAACCTATTTAAAACGTCACCATATATACATATATTTAAATTTTATTTATATATATATATATATATAATTTTATTTATTTATAAAAAGAAAAAGGAATCCACTTGCAGAGAAATTGTCAATCAAAAGCAGCCCCACACTGTCACCTTCACCCACCCCACCGGTATCACTCAGTCCCCACTCTCTCCTACTCCATCCCCTTCGCTCTCTCTCTCTTTCTCTCTCTCTCTGTCTCTCGAAGCTATTCGAATCGAAGCAATGGCAGACGACAAAGCTGCGGACTCTCCTTCAATGGCGGCGGCGGACCTCCAAATCGACTCCGTGGAGCTCCAATCCGGATCCGGAAGGGAATCCCAATCGGAAGCCCTAACAGCGACGACGCACCACCTGACGGTGCTCCCGGGGCTGAGCCGGGAGGAGTTCGACTCCCTGCGGCCCCAAATCGCGGAGTTCCACACCTACCGGATCGAGCGAGGCAGGCAATGCTCCTCGCTGCTCGCGCAGAAGATCCACGCGCCGCGCGACGTCGTCTGGTCGATCGTCCGCCGCTTCGACAAGCCGCAGATCTACAAGCACTTCATCAAGAGCTGCGCCGTCCAGGAAGGCTTCACGCTCGCCGTCGGCTGCACCAGGGACGTCAACGTCATCTCCGGATTGCCCGCGGCGACCAGCACCGAGCGGCTCGACATCCTCGACGACGACCGCTGCGTCATCGGATTCACCATCATCGGCGGCGACCACCGCCTCAGGAACTACCGCGCTGTCACGACGCTCCACGAGCTCCCCGGATCTGGCGCCGGACAGCCCGGAGGCGACGGGATCTGGACCGTTGTGCTGGAATCGTACGTCGTCGATGTGCCGGAGGGGAACACGGAAGAGGACACGCGCCTGTTTGCAGACACCGTGGTGAAGCTGAATCTCCAGAAGCTTGGATCAGTGGCGGTTTCGGTGGCGCGTGAAGGCGGAGGGGTTGCCGGCGGCGCGTCGTCCGCCGGCGGCGGCGGGCGGTGAGATTAATCCGTTCTTCAAATTTTAGTAATTTTCCCTCTTTCTTGTTTTTTTCCTTTTATGGTTTACTCCCTCCGTTCCAAAATAGATGGGCTTTTACTTTTTAGCACGCTTTTTAAGGAGCGAAAAACTCTATAAAATATTACTTTTTTAATTAAAATTTTTATACTATTTGATACTTATTACTAATAAGTACCTAATTATATAAAAAAAATTAATTAAAAAATAATATTTCATGGAGTTTTTCGCTTCTTAAAAAACGTGCTGAAAAGTAAAAGACCATCTATTTTGGAACGGAGGGAGTATCATCTTTTGGTTTTTATTTGCCGCTATTTTTATTTTTATTTTTACTGTATTGGACCCATTAAAAGAGGAATTTAGATTTGGAGACCCCAATTAAAAAGAAATTTTTATAAAAATTGAAGGAGAAAAAACAGAGAAAATACTGTTTTATTTGGTCTCCAAATTGTAATTAATTGTATTTTGGTAGTGCAATTTGTGGGTGAGAATGAGAATGTGCAAAAATCTGCAAATGGCCTTACAATTTATTTCATAAAGAATAATACTGTAAATCTCTCGGTGGAATTTTAAGATTTGTGGTGGAAATTAATTGTTCATGAAAATGCAAAAAAATAATCTTTTTTTAAAAAAAAAGTCAAGAATTTACAATGCATAATGTAAAGTGTAAAACAGTCAAATTTCACATTCCCAAAATACATTTGCCTTGAAAATAAAACTAGGCAGAATCATAAAATTCCCATTTTGGTATGTTGGCATGTTGGGTGTGAGTGTGACATTTATTTTGAAGGGTTAAATTTAATAACGAATCATTTCAGAAACACCATCTCGACATAATTGAAGAAAAAGTGTGCACCATATACTAAATTTGTTATTGAATTTGATACCAACTCTTCTCATATTCGGATAATTGAAGAAAAAGTGTGCACTATATACTAAGTTTGTTATTGAATTTGATACCGACTCTTCTCACTTAGTCAAAAGAAGGATGCATTGGAAAATTCAAATTTTGCCTTGTATGGGATTCGACTAGATAATCTTCTTTGTAATAGTATATAACAATAGTAACATTCTCAATCTATCCCGTTCAAAGTAGGGTTTGGTCAAGACATATATGCACTATTTCCAAAATTATAACGATTTGAATGACTCAATACTATCTTAAAGCAGATAAAAACACTAAAAGATAGACAACACATAAAATGATAGAAAGATAAGAGGCGTCAGTACACGTCAGTATGTCATCAAAGCTCTTTGAGTTACGTCCTCCTGCTTGAAGCTTAAAAAGAAAGAACTCCGATTTTATCATAGATAGGCTTTTTTATTTTAAAAAGTGAGATGAAGCTCTTACACAAAGTAATAATAATAATATTAAGACTAAATTAATAAACTATATGGCAAGGTTAGATCCCTTACATCACCCATAAGAAAATCCAAAACACTCTCGTGAGGGTTTTCTAACACATATAACCATATAAAAATGTTAAAAGTTATGTCATAAGTAATCAGCCACTCTATTAGGTTCTCAACAAGATAAGAAACTAATAAGTCCAATTCATATTTAAAAAGTATTGACACCAAAGTAATAGAAAGAGGGTGGGCACTGGGCGGACCCAATACTCCTATAAAAGTTTATAAATAAGTTTCGAATCTGTCTCAAGACAAATGTTTTGTAGCCTCGATCCCAAACAAGTTGAATACCTTGAGCAATTCCGCAATGTTTTGCCATTAGGATCGAGCATCAACCAATAAGAGTGATTTATGATTTTTTACTACCAAAGTTACAATGATAAGAGTGAGTTAAAATATCTATATCTATATATGTTACTTTAAATGAGATTGAAAAAAAGATATGAAATTATTTGTAAGATACTTTTATGGTAATGATTTTTATGATTTTATCCTAACTTTTATTAATATTTTATAATATTAATTTATTATATTATTAAGATTATATTTTTTAAACCGGGGACCATAGTATATTTTTTTAATATAAAAAGTAGGATTATCAATTTTGATGTTTTAGATTTTGAATTTCTAGATTAGAATATAGTATATTCGACCAAAATCAAATGATTTATAAAACAAATCTTGTAGAACTTTAGTTAAATATAACAAAGTAGTTGGATGTACATGGTCGAAATTGTTGCCAACTTTGATGGATAGATTGGCACATAAATAGTGAGTTATGCCGTGAAGTTCACTTTCTTTTGATTTTTGGTATTTTTAATATTATATTTGAAGGTGACACAACAATAATTATAACCTATAATATGACTCTTTAATACTAAAAGCTTGTTTCACAATCTCACAAGAACCATGTGAAATGTGAATCCGAAATAGTTAAAAGTTGTTCGATAGTACCTCAGTACAAAAATACATGGACTTTACTATTTACGCATGTTTTTTTAAGGAGGTAAAAACTATATAAAATATTAACTTTTTTATTCATTTTTTTTAATAATTACAAACTTATTGATAATATGTTTGTAATTATTAAAAAAAATTAATAAAAAAGTTAATATTTTATATAGTTTTTAGCTCCTAAAAAAGCGTGCATGAATAGTAAAAGTCCATGTATTTTTGGACGTAGGGAGTATTTATCAAAGAAAAAAAAAATTACAAAGATACTTTAATAGTATATAATTTTATAACTATTATTTATTGAGTATGAAATTATATAAAAAATGATAATTATTTCTGAATAGATGAAGTATTAAAAATAACCATGTGAATAAATCGAGTGTCGTTTAAATTTGTTCCAAATAAAACGCGGTCACCACCTCGTACCGCCTTCTACGGCCATAGTCAGTCGCTACCACCTCGTACCTTGGCCCGCCGCCACCCTTCTTGCCCTGTAGGCGTTCAACGTCGTCAGCCTCCAACGGCAACCACCAGTCTACCGCCCTCCCACCGAGCTCTGCTCCCCGTCGGCCTATTCTCCACCCTCCCACCGAGCTCTGCTCCCCATCGGCCTATTCTCTCGGCCTTATAGGTTTGTTTTTCAACCGTTCACTCAATCGTTATTCCTGCTCATTATTGTTCATTTTTACTTCTCTATCCCGTCTTAACCGCCTCTATTTTGGCTTATCTTTGTGGTAGCCTGCCCACGATCTAGTTATCGTCCTTAAGGGTTTGAGATAGGTCTTTGGGGGGGAGGTTTTGGTTTGGGTTTGCGAGCTGGAGTACTTTGCTATTATTGTTGTGTTGCAGACTTCATGTGAGCGACGGTTGATTTGTCATGATCGGTGACGTCGTGGAATGCGATCGACATCTAATGGCTCGTTAGAGTCCATAATCCGAGGTATCCGCTAGTGATCCGGTCCCCAAAGTTCTCTTTGTGCGTCATCTATTTGACCAATCGATTCATTTGTCATGTTGGCTTATGGTATACAATGTAGGATGACTTGTACGATTCCTTTTGCAATTTTATTTATGTCATTTGCTTGTGTAATTTACTTGTTGTCATTTCTTCTGGTTGCGCATGATGGTTAGTTCATCTACCAACTTGTCTAGTCTCTCGATTTCTCTAGGTTTGTGTTGTATAGATAATCGAATTTCTTTCCTGATATCAAATAAAAAATTGATATTATATATAATTTTTACTTATTTGTGAACAGAGAGAGAGTATAACATTATACGAGTCCTAAAAACCGACTAAGCTGAATCAAGAAAGCACATAGAGGAATGAAAGAGATAGGAGTCACAAACATCGGAGAGGAAATGTTTATCAGAAATAATAGAACCGAACTACTAAGAAATAAGAACGAAAATCGGCCTCTAGTTTTAGATTTTGCACATTTTTTAAGAACTTGAAAAAATGTAAAATATTGACTCTTTTTTTTTAATCAAAATTCTTTAAAAACGTGAAAATCTAAAAAAAAAATTATATTGTTGGGGAGTATTTAAACTCGTCGGAATGTTAGAGTTGGATCATAGATTCTTGAATTTGGTAAATAAAGAGCGGTTATCCGGATTGGGAGATTTACAAAACGGTCGAGAAGATCAATATAATGAAGGGAATTTCGATAAAATTGAATTTTAGCATTGCTTCAGATAATCAAACGCAGCGGTTGATTATATTGCTAGACATAGAGGTACTTGTAATATGTCTAATCTCCCCTTGTATGGGGATTTATTTAGCATCATCCCTAAGGATGATCAAGAATGAACCATGTCTTGGTAGGGCATTCTGATGTTTGCCTACTAAGGAAAAAAAAAAACGGTCATTCGGGATTCGAACCGGAAACCTATGAGTACTACCACATGATAGAATCACTGCAATGTGAACCTATCTCTATAATAAAATAAAGTAATTTTTCATTATGGTTGATTGGCTATAACGTCTAATTTGGAAAGATGATGATTGGCTTCAAGTTGCCAACTTGTTCATTAAAGTAAAGAAAAAAGACAATCCGGAGAATAAGTAGATACCAGCTGCCATTGCCCATTTGACAGGTCTGGTCTACACAGAATCATAGCAAACCTCTTCTCCAACTATTTATTCTTTAATGAAATCTTTTCTTTTTTATGGAAGAGAAACTATTTATAAGTATTGGACTGCTATATTATACTAATATATATTGGAGTATAAATTACTTTGATGTTTGTCAACTCAAATACACCCTTAATACTTTTCAAAATAACCTTTTATTAATAGTATTTGATAGTTTAAAATAACATAATACCTTTTCCTACTTTTTCATACAATAAATTATTTTATTTATCATCTCAAAAAATTTACACCAATTAAATTCATCTTCTTTGATGAAAATGAAAAGAATACAAGTTTTTTTTTTGAAAAAAAAAAGATATAGTAATATACAAGTTAGATACAAGATAGGTCTGTTTGGATGACCATCAATTACGACTTACCGTACTTACTGGCACATAGTTGACCCTTCTGTCATCAAGGCCACCATGGAGTTTTTTACAAGTGGGAAAATTCTCAAACAAATCAACCACACTTTTATAACATTAATACCCAAATGTGATAATCCACAAACTACCAATAACTTTAGGCCCATTAGTCTCTGCTCAACCATTTACAAAATAATATCCAAAATCCTTGCCAACAGACTACGACAAATCCTCCCCAAACTTATTCACCCATTACAGAGTGCATTCATTGCAAAGCGATCCATGTTCTAATGAAATATTCCACTCATTTCAACACAAAAAAGGGAACTCTTGATGGATGGCAGTCAAACTGGACATGGAAAAAGCATTTGACATGGTTCGATGGGATTTTCTGCTCAACATTCTCGATAAATTCGGGTTCTGCAACAAATTCTGTTGTTGGATCAAAGAATGCATAACAATTGTATCCTACTCTGTCCTTGTTAACAATGAACCAACTGACTTATTTACCCCATCAAAGGGCCTCCGTCAAGGAGATCCGCTATCTCCGTATCTATTCCTCCTCGTATCTGAAGTTCTGGCCCGGGGACTACAAACAGAAACGAACCGGCACCGTAGTCATCTTGGTATCTCAATCAAACGATCCTGCTATAAGATTCCTTTCTTGGCTTTTGCTGACGACATAATCATTTTTGCTTCTGCCACCAAAACAGCATGTGACCCAATCAAGGCAATTACTCAAAATTTTTGCCACCACTCCGGACAACGTATAAACTACCATAAATCAGCGTTCTACACTACTCCAAATGTAGGACATACCATAAAAAACACAATTAAGAATGAACTTCAGATACCATATACAACCAACCTGGGAATTTATCTGGGATGCCCAGTCATTACTGGCAAAGTCTCCAACTCCACCTTTGAGGACATCACAAAATCTAGCAGATCCCAACTAACCAAATGGACAGCTAACAATATGTCACAAGCAGGAAGATGTACACTTATCAAATCCAACCTCGCAGCAAAACCCATACACATTATGCAGTGCTTTCTACTTCCATCACACATACATAAAGAGCTAGACAAGATAAATAGGAACTTCCTATGGAACAAAGGCCCTAAACATAAACCCCTTATTAACTGGTTTGAGGTGTGCAAATCTCGATCCAACGGGGGCTTAGGTCTTCGCCTATCTGAAGACATGAACAAAGCACTTCAACTAAAACTCCTCTGGAAAATACTAGCAGAACCATAAAACCCTTGGGTAAAACTAGTATCCCGAAAATATTTGAAAGACAGGCAAATTCTCAATTACGAGAAAAAAGGGAATGTATCATGGCAATGGTCAAAACTAACCTCCCTAATCCCCCTCTTTAAGAGCGGACTACGATGGGGTATCGCTAATGGTAAATCCATAAATTTCTGGAATGATCTTTGGATTGGGGATTCCCCCCTACTGACACAAACTATAAATTCAGACTCAATAGACACTAACCTATTGGTTGGTAGCTTTATCTCGGAGGATCATACATGGGATACCAACAAATTACAAAACACCTTAAACAACCTGGTCAGTAGAGAAACTCTGGTAAATATTACACAAACACCAATCCCAAAACATATCCATCAAGACAGGCTATACTGGGCCCCTAGTAAAAACGGTTGGTTCTCAACTACATCGGCTATGGAACTTATTAACAGAACAAAAAATCACTATGTATCGGAACTCAATTGGATATGGAAGGTTGACGTCTCCCCCAAAATCAAAGATTTCTTGTGGCGTGTCTCCAAAAATGGCATACCCACATCTGCCAAACTAGCCTCTCGGGGTGTGGGCATTCCCACCGACTGTCCTTCATGCGGAATGAACTTTGAGGATACTGATCATTTATTATTTCATTGCCCAACAATAACACTTACACTACAACATCTCTCTCCTAAAATCTACAACACACTCCAAGGAGTATATGATTCCACAACCAACTTAAATGGATTACTATGCACTCTCCACACCTCTTTAAGTAAGTCAGAATTTTCATTACTAGCTACAGCATGGTGGTGTTCTTGGTATTTCAGGAACAAAGCCCTCTTTGATAAAGTCAAATCCAACCCAAAAACAATAGCATCATTCACAAAAGAACAACTAACCAACTGGGAAAAGGCAAAAATTGATGACTTAAGTACGGACAGGGACACATATAACAAAGAGACCAAACCCACAAAGACCAGAAAACGAACTACAAAATGGATAAAACCTAGAAATAACTAGTTCAAACTAAATTTTGATGGCGCATTCTCGTCCAACAAATTAGGATCTTATGGATTCATCATCAGGGATAGTCTAGGCAGAACTCGGTATGTAGAATCTGGTTCATCCCCACTTGCTTCTGCTATTGGATCGGAATGTTATGGACTATGGAGAGGGGCACTTAAAGCAGTTGAACTAAAAATTCCATGTATCTGTATTGAAGGCGATAATCTTAGTATTATCAAAAGCCTCAAGACAGGTATGTCTTGCTGTGGCGAGATAGAGATGCTCCTATCCGACACTCTATGTGCCCTGAATATGCTTTCTGAATTTGAGGTCTCTCATGTTTTTAGGGATGGCAATCAAGCCGCTGACCGTCTATCTCATCTAGACATTGGGTTCTCTGGCTCGACCATCCCCTCAGATGCTGTCTTAAGTAGTATCATCCGAAAGGATGCTCTTGGCTAGTTGGCCCTGCCATCAGCCAAATTCTTTCTGGTTCAAAAAAAAAAATCAATTACGACTTACAATGTATAATATTATATTATATTATATCTTATAATATAATGATATGCATTATAAGTTATAATTAATAGTCATGTAAACGGACAATAATCCTAACATTTATCTTTAGAAAATTCTGTAAATATTTTCAAAGAGCTTACTAAAAATATAGGAAACAAAGTAAAGTATAGTAAATAAATATAGCCAGTTTCAAAAGGCTTGTAAAAAAATACAGTATATGTTTGATTGATTCTACAACTACAACTCCCATGAGATAGGGGTGTGGGATTGGGATTGATCAGTGAGTAGTTGCAGCGTACAAGGCTTGTTTTTGTGTCATTTTCATATTAAGTTTTCTAGAAATCAAAATTATTCCTTTCAGCAAACAAATAAATTTAGTTATTACTCCGTAAATTAGTTCAATGGCAAGATTTTTTTCCAAAAAAGAGGGCTAAATCTTTTTCAGCCATCGTAGTTAGATGATGGATTTCTGAATTAAATATTTTAAAAAAAATGTTCTTATACGTTATACATAAATAAAACAAATTTAATCAAAACAAACATACAAATATGCTTAGTTACGTGACTTCCGTCTCAAAATATAGATCGTTTTACTTTTAAACACTCATTTTAAAGAGCTAAAAACTTTATAAAATATTAACATTTTTTATTATAATATTATACGGAGTACTTATTATTAAGTATAATATTATTTTAAAAAATTAATATTTTTAGCTCTTTAAAAATCGTGGGGAAAAATAAAACGGCTTATATTTTGAGGCGGAGTTAATGATGTATGTTGTAATGTTGTATGGCCTTGAATTTGGTAAATAAAGAGCGATCATTCCGGGGTTCGAACCGGGGACCTATCAAGTGCTTTCAGGTGAGCCATTCCGGAATGACAAATGAACCCATTGCATATTTGCATTTACAATGTTCAACCAACTTACCTCTTTCCAAAAGCTTTTAATGTGGTCCTGAATATGTTATATGGGCTCCTACCTACTGTATAAATATAGGGTCTGTGTTCAATGATTTGTTGCATAAGATCTATAGATACACCACTTGATTTCACAGTTTGTTCTTCAATTGAGTGCAGTATTTGGGTTCCTCGCAAATCGCGACAACTTAACACCATGGTATCAAGAAAGACACAATGTACAACACAAAGGGAGGTCATCCGATTTCAAAAACAGAGGAACTGTGATTGCATAGAAGCACCGGAAAGAGACCTCCCCGTATCCATGTCTAAACAAGACAAGAGGCACGATTCCTTGAGCACCTCCCATAAGCAAATACTTGCAGGATTCGGAAAACTCCCACACAGTTTACCCAAGCAAAAAATCCTATGCTAGCCCTAGTACCATGAAAAGATTGAAAACCCGGTATGAATGAATTGAAGTTCGCAGTCTATACTCTATATAGAACAAGCTGAACCTGAATTATCACTCCACACACCTTAACAACATAAATGATAAAGGGGATTTCATCAACAATGAAAACCAGATGTAACATATATACAATACAGTATGTCAGTATGCCTTGCTCAAGTAACTACTTGCTTGAACTTAGAACGAGATTCAGATACTAATGAAGGTGTCACAGCGCCACTCGAAACTTATCCAAAGACAGAAGATCAAATATATCATTGGAATGTTACAAACAAGGCAGCGGTGCCAATGGTTAGAACTTAGAAGTGCAACACCAAACATAGATCACAAGTAAGGTGATCAAACGCAACACACATGAAGCATCTAACAGCAAACAAGATAACAAAATTGACAACTAGCAGATATTTGAATAACGATATCCTCACAGGTCTGAAAGGAAATTTAGGGGGGGGGGGGGGGGGGAAACAGTCGTCGACAACATTCATTATGTATCAATCATCATCTCAAAGCATGTCTAAACACAAGACAACATGAGATCATAGTAAATAAATTGATCACCATCCGAATCACAGTGAAAACAGAAAATTCTTAGATTTTATTCATTTGCCACATGAAAGAACAAAATCCTTTTTGTAAAATGTAGCGCTAGAGGACTAATTCTGCACTGGATTAACAAAATATAAAAGCTATAGCACTCCAACTACCAATCAGCTTGTACAAGTACAACAGCCTGAAGCTTATGGGTAGATCAGAGTATCATACAGTGAATACATTCAGAAGCTTCTAAGATTAAAAAAATCAGTCAAGCAATAACGTACATGAGGTGAAAAAAAAAATCAGTATCTTGCTTACAGAATATATGAGCTGATGATCCATCACTATTTCTATGCAACAGTTCTGCGTCATAACTCCACGTTTCGGCATGATCTGTGCCGAATCACCTAGAACTTGATGAGATGAATGAATGGTTCACAAATGTGACATGTCTCTCTAACTCTGCTTGTACATGCTCGATCATGGCAAAAGCTAATTGGAATGACTTGTTCTACTGGTGAGACGTATATCCTGTATGTTCAAGGATACATTTACCCTAAGTGAAATAACAAGCAGCCAGGCATTACAAAGACTATTGATTCCTCCATCTTGGACTTGTTCCAGGGAAAAACACAGAAGGTGATAGGGGAAAAGCACCCGGTGAAAATGGTGGCTGTGGACCGGGACCTGGACCTAAGATTCCGGGCTGTCCCATTGGTTGGAAGGAGAAATTTGGGCTCAAAGGTGGTGGAAATGAACTTCCAGGTGAAGGAAAAGGATAAGGATAAGGAGACCTTGATGTAGGAGACAACAAGTTGAAAAAGCTACTAGGGGAAGGCATGGATGGTGAAGGCAACAAAAACTGGGAGCTTGGTGATGGCAAAAGTGCAGGGCTATTCATTCTAGGAGACGGGAAGGGCAGGATAGGTGGTTGAGATTGAAACTGCCCAGCGTCTCTTGGCCGTAACTGATTAGGACCTGGTGGCAGTTGCCCCGGACCTGGATGAAATGGGGGCTGAGACGGGCTTGGCATTATTGCTGAATCGTTAAGACAGCCCATAAGCTGTTGCATATATGCCGATATAGGAGATAGCGCTGGATACGACCAATTAGGAGTCAAAGGCGGCCTCCCGGCAGGCGATGGTGGCCCAAAATGGGCTGGCCTGGCTAGGTGATTGTTGTACGGAGCTTGACCAGGACCCGGGGCCATACCCATAGGCTGGCTCTGCATTGGAGGGGGCAGAATGGGAGCCATGTGAGGGCGCTGCATCGGATGCTGAACGGGCGCTGGCCCTGGGACCGGAACCACATTTGAAATCATCGGCCGGTGGATAGGGTTTAAAGGGGGAGGTCTAATCCTCTGCAACCGATTGCTCGGGTGCTTGGGCGCATTATTCGGAGGCCTAGGAGGCAGCGGCTCTTGCGAATGCAAAGGGGAGCCTGTCAACTGCTGAACAACACTCCTGAAATCATTCTTGCTAATGTTGTAAACCTGGGGCTGTGGCTGCGGCCTCGCCGGAATATTACTATTGGCGTTACCACTAGCGAAACTCGGCTGGTGCAAGGGGCTCTTCTTGATGTTTTTCCCCATCTTGTTCACCCCCAAATACTCATTACCCTTGTTCTTGCTATCCATTGACACCAAAAAATTCAACCTTCCTCTCTTCCCTTATATACCAAAATCAGCTACCAAATGACAAGCATATGAACAAAAGCTAATTTATCCAATCTTCGAATTCCAACTCCAGACAAGCAATCACGCCCTGAGAAAATAACAGATTTCAAGCGCAGAAACATACCATTAAAGCAGCGAGAATCTCAAGCTCCAGTCCAATAAACGGGAAGATGAACCGCGCAAACACCGAGCGAGGACTGAATCAAGGAAAAGGAGGGGAGTTTGGTTAGAAAGCGGATTGGAACCGCAAAAGGAATAGATAGAGGGTTTTTTGACCGATTCAAAGATTTGACTAAATTGGAAGTGAGTTGCGGGGAGATTCCTCCTTGGAGGGTTGAATCAGCCAAGCTGATTTGCTTTACCTAACTACGAGTCCACGCTTCAACGGTGAACGGACGAGAGACGAGGAGGAGGAGTGAGAAACCCTAGGAGAGAGAAGGGATCGATCGAAAAGGGGAAGGGCGATGCGGGATGGACGGGGAGGAATTTTGGGGAGCAAATCAAAGTCAATAACGAAATGAAAACTGAAAAAGATAAATTTGAAAATGAAGTCTCTCAGTTTTTTGTGGGCCCGCTAATCCAATTTATGTGATACGTACTGTATGAGCTTGTCCAGTCCAGCGGTGCATATCTTCTGTCCCAAAATCGCATGCATATCCTTTGGCTCATAATCCTGTCCCATAAAAATATTTCACTCTTAAATTAATACTACGTATTAAAAAATATATTTAACATCTACTCCGTATATAGTAATTATTATAACATATTTGAAAAAAAATATCAAAAAATTAACTTATAAAGATTTTAAAAAATTACATAGAAAAATAAATGTAGATGTTAAATATATTTTTATGTGGGACGGGGTTTTGGGGCGGGATTATGGGACAGAGGATATGCGCTGCCAAAATCCCGTCCCACGACCCCCTCACACAAAAATATTTCACTCTTAAATTAATGTTAAAAAAATTTAAAAAATATATTTAACAACTACATGATTATTATTCCATCTGTTTCAAAGTAAGTGTCATTTGTCATTTTCTGCACGCTTTTTAAGGAGGTAAAAAAACTATAAAATATTATTTTTTTAATCATTTTTTTTATAATTTAATACTTGATAGTAATAAGTATAAACTTATCAAAATAAATTTATTTAAAAAATAATATTTTATATAGTTTTTACATCCTTAAAATGCGTGAAGAAAAGTCAAACGACTTTTATTTTGGAACAGAGGGAGTATAACTTAGTTGGGAAAAAATCTAAAAAAAATTAACTTGCAAAAATTTTAAAAAAATTATATAGTAAAATAACATATTGCTATAACTTTTGAAAATCTCTCTATCTCTATTGAATTATTATAATTTTTATAAGTTGATTTTTTTAGATTTTTTTTCCCAAATATGTTATAATAATCATGTAGATACTAAATATAATTTTTTAATTTTTTTTAATATTAATCTAAGGGTGAAATATTTTTGTGGGACGGAGTCGTGGGGTGGGGTTTTGGGGTAAAAGATACACACTGCCGGTCCAGATCCTGTTCATTATTTTGAGTGTAAATTTAAGGGAAAACTAAATACAAAGTAAATAACCACATTGCTTTGGTTATGGTACCATATTGCTTTGGACGTGCACTAATTCTCTCTTGCTAAAGATTATTAAAAGAATAATTAATTAAAAAATTCTAGAACGTTGCTTTGAACGTGTGCTTATCAAGGGGGATTTGCAGTGTTGCTAACAAGACCCATAAATTTATATTGAAAGAAATTATAAAAAAATGTATATTGTATACACTTATATTAACATGTTTATAAACTTTTATTATCATAAAACTTTATATTCGGAAATGATTGATAATTAGTAGATTGATTATTTTAGAAAATAATTTTTTTATTTTTCTAAAACATACATTTTCATGATAAAATTTTATAAACCGGCCATCTTTTTGGGTTTGCTCTATATGAGGTAAACTAAACCATTCATTTGGAAGAAAAAAAAGCAATTTATCTATCTATTACACTTTACTAATATAGGCCTGTTATTCGAGTCAAACAAGTCGAGTATTATTTGTTCATATTCAACTCGTTTAAAAACGAGTCCAGCCTAAATTTGGATTCGACCTTAAAAATGTGCTTATATACTCGGTTTAAGAAATGAACGAGTTCTCGAGCCGAGCTTTTAAGAAATGAGCGAGTCAATCTTTAAATCGAGCTTAAAAATGTGTTCATATATTCCTTGTTTAGAAAATGAACGAGCTCGAGCCGAACTTTTATCGAGTCGAGTCCGAACCGAGCTCAAACTACTTTGCTCATATAACATCACTTCCACATGTCGTCGCTTGAAATGTGCCACATCATCCACATCATCATTCATCGTTATAACTATCACAACTCCACTAATCACCCCACACTTGGGTATCAAGTTAATTTGATAACTAATCATTTTTGTGTTGTCTGATCGTATCCAGTATTAATTTGGTAACTTTCTAAATAATATATTCTTTCCCAAACTAATTTATTTGGTAATTTTATACATTTTTACTTCTAATTTTCTAAAGAATACAGAGTATATTATTATGAATGATAAATTTTAATTGTATATTAATTTCTAAACAATTATCCGTGACTTGAGGACTGTTATTCGAGTCGAACGAGCCGAGTATTACTTGTTCTTGTTCATATTTAGTTCATTTAGAATATGAACGAGCTCGAGCCGAGCCTAAATTTTGACTCGAGCTTAAAAATGAGCTCATATTTGGCTCGTTTAGGAAATGAGCGAGCTCGAACCGAACTTTTTTTGAGCTTTAGGCAGTTCTACTTGCTCATTATACAATAACTTTAAGAAAATTTTAGAGATTTCATAAAATTCGAGCTATTCGAGTTTAATTCGAACGAGCCGAGCTTTGGAACGAGCTTAAAAATGAGCTCATACTCAGCTTGTTTAGAAAATGAACGAGCTCGAGTCGAGTTTTATACGAGCCGAACCCGAGCCAATCAAGAGTAGCTTGTCTCACATAACACCCCTAGACTTGGTACGGGAGTCACACTAGTTAGGTCACTAGATCACAAACACAAACGATCGGTTTCCGGGCTGGATGTGGGTTAATATTTTGGGCCTTGTTTCCAGCCCGTTTCTTCTCTTGTCTTTATGGGCTATTATACTTCTTTAAAAGCCCATTTCTTATCCTTAAGAAGTTTGTTGGGCTTTTTTTTTGGTTTTGTTTTTTTTAACTTCCTTTTATAAAAAAAATGTTATCCACTAGATTATGATCTTATGATTTTTAAAGCGACCAATATTTCTTCTATTGAATCAAAACACCACGAATCCATCGCTGGTTTATAAAAAAGAACTACTTAATATCCAAGAAAAAAATCTTAGATCCTAACTTAATGCATTGTGGCTAAATTCAAGGCAAGCTTAGGTTGGCCTAGCATCATAAGATACCTAACCTAACTAGCTAAATCGCATCGAATTAAAACAATGTAGAACCTTGGTTACAAATTACAATCCCCATTTGTTTACGCGCGTTGTAAATCCCCAACGCTTCCTGATTCGAATACTATAAAATAGAAAGAGTTAGGTTAGGTAAGCTAAAATCTCAACAACAACAACAAAAAAGAACACTTTGTTAGGTGTGAGTTTCTTAGTACAAATTAGGGTTTTTTTGGGGACAATTTAATCCAATTAAAGTGTTTGAAGACCTCCACCAAATTCAAAGTCTTGAACTTTGTATGATGTTTCAGTTGGCCTCATATAATTGGGAGTTGGGACTTTGGAATGAGTCTTTAAGTTGGATGGGAATTTGGGAATTTATCATTTGAGTCTCATGATAGATGGGCCTACCTAAGCTACCACTATGTCTATATTATATATAAAAAAAAGATAGAGCTGATTTTTCTACAGAAATGTGGACCAACATTTGATAGATCAACTTGGCTGTTAGTGATAATGCTAAAACAAATCGACCACACCAGTCGATTTTTTAATAAGATATCTCGAATTTGAACTAGTGAAATCGGGTTAGACGTTGCATTTCGACTAGGGTTAATGCACATTCCAAATATACAAGAATATGGTCGACATCGTGCATTTACCCACATTTGCTTAAATGTTACTCAAACTTCTAGTTAAAGTAGGTTTGACAGAGCGTTTAATGTAGTTTTGAGATAATGTTTCACAATTGAGTTCATAATACAATGTCTAATGTGATAGCGTTGGTATTTTAACCATCAGTTTTATCACCGCAGTTACAAAATCTATTGACACTATACAAAATCATCTCAAATATATGAGAATTTACAGAATATGGAATCGGGTTAATGAATCAGATCAACATCGTGCATTTACTCGCATTTGTTTAAACATGAATTAAACTTCTAGTTAAAGTAGGTTTGATGGAGCGTTTAATGTAGTCTTGAAATAAGATTTAACATTTAACTATTTAAGTTCATAGCGTTGGTGTTTTAACTAGCAGTTGAAGTAACGTTTATCACCATTGTTACAAAATCGTCCTACACTTGCAAAATCATCCCAAATATACAATGTTCTACAAGACATTGAATTGGGTTAATCAATCAAATCAACATCGTTCATTTACCCGCATTTGCTTAAACATTTCTTGAACTTCTACTTAAAGTAGGGTTGATGGAAAATTTTGGGCAAATCTCAACCGTAAAAAATTCAAATTTACCCATGAATTTGATGGGATTCAAACCCGTTTAATTAATGTAGTGTTGAAATAATATTTAACATCCAAAGTTCATAGTGTTGTTGTTTTAACTAGAAGTTGAAGTAACGTTTTATCACCACTGATACAAAATCGTTCTGCACTACCCTACAACAAAATATCACTTTTTTGACAGCCAAACAGAACCTTAGCATATCCAATCCAAAAATCCATTGAATAAAGAAGCAAAGTTAAAACGCAATATCTATGTGTAAAGGCGAATGGGGGATGAAGATGATGGTCAAGGTCGTGATTGGTGGGCTGTCGCGACGACCTCCACCGTGGGGTTTGGGGTTTGATTGCTTATTGAAGTTGACTCCTTAAATTTATTTATTTTAAAACGTTCCCTCTTTTAATTATCTGTTGGTGAAACCACATAAACTACTTGTGTGTTAGTGATCTTGATAAATCCCGGTGGGCCATATAACCGTGGGGGGTTCACACGTCCGAGCGCATATGCGCACCCGAGCCGAGCACACAAGACCAGCGGGGTTCCATCCTAAAACCAATTGGCAATAGGAGGAGTGGTCCACTGGCTTATATGCAAGGCTCAGGTTATCGTGTTTTTCGATGTGGGACAATCCCAAGACATCACAACACGCCCCCTCAAGTGCAACTGTCTGGCCTCGCAATTAAGCCAGTTGCACTTGACGTCTTGAGCCTTAAGGCCGGCTAGCCCAATAGATCGACCAGGGTCCTGGACCGCACCTGCTCTGATACCATGATAAATCCCGGTGGGCCATATAACCGTGGGGGGTTCACACGTCCGAGCGCATATGCGCACCCGAGCCGAGCACACAAGACCAGCGGGGTTCCATCCTAAAACCAATTGGCAATAGGAGGAGTGGCCCACTGACTTATATGCAAGGCTCAGGTTATCGTGTTTTTCGATGTGCGACAATCCCAAGACATCACAACAGATCTCTAGCAATTAAACTCCAATAATATAATTATGTAAGAAGTGTTAATGGATAACGCATCAATATTAAATTCATTGTTCCTATAATTGGTTAAAATGCAGTATTATAGACTTATGGTTAGACCTGTTAAACGGGTTATTCGGGTCGGGTCACTTCGGGTTTCGGGTAAAACAGATTTCGGGTAAAACGGGTTTCGGATTTTTTAGGTTGACTCGAACTCGGGTTTGATCGGGTTTCGGGTTCGGGTCGATTTCGGGTTTGTCAATTTTTTCTTTTTTAAATTAAAAAAATCATTATTTGATAATTTTGTGATAAGTTTTAATTATATATATAAAAAATTAATTATATATAATTATAAATCAACCGGGTCACCGGGTAAATCGGGTCAAAATTAGGGGGTCAATCGGGTCACCGGGTCGAAACCCAGATTACCCGGAAAATTTCAGGTTTTTCGGGTTCGGGTCGAAAAAAATTTCCGGGTTTGGATCGGAAATTTTTCGGATCGGTCGGGTCGGGTTGTGTTTTGACAGGTCTACTTATGGTGCATTGGAGAAAATTTTATTCATAAAAAGGATTTTGATGGTACAATATATATTCCTTTTCTTTAGTTAATAATGTATTTTTTTTTAAAAAAAAACTACATTGTGATTAATTTATTGTTATGTATTAAATTTTCACAAACCAAACAACATAAAATAAATTAATTTGTAAAATCGGAAAGAATCTACAGAAAATAATCTATGAATATACAGTCAACCCCATTCGAAAGAACTGGTCTAGTCTAGTAATCAAATGAGCCAAAGTATTATCCCCGTACAAATAGTATTATTTTAGTGAATTAATTTCAATATTATCATAGAATATGTTATGTGTGCCTTGCAACATAACTTATCATTTAAGGTTAACAAATGCGGAAATAAAAGTTTAAATGTTAGATGGAAAAAACCATATTGGGCCACCTACAAAATAAACATAGATGGCTCAGTAAAATTCACTGGGTGTTGCCAAGTGGGGTGGGAGGGATTTTTAGGGATTGTGAAGCTAGGTTGTGTGATTCATATTTTTCAACAACAAATTGAACATGGATCTGTAATTCAAATAGTTACGCAGGTATAAAGTTAGCCTTATCAAGAGGATTAAGAAGAGTTATAATTTAAGGGGATTGTCTAGAAGTGGTGAAGGCCATCAACCACAATTCTAAGTGTAGATAGGAGATTTTGCGGGAAGTTGAGCTTATTAAGATACTCCATGCTGAATTTGAAAGTATCGAGTTCAAATATTGCTTTAGAGAAGCAAACAGTGTTGCAGATTATATTGTTAGAACTACATAAAGTTGTACTATGTCGAACCTCCCTTTTAATATAAAAATTAAAAACATAATGTTATGATCTAATCTATGACCGGCCACTTGATCCCGAGATCTACCTTTCGCTGACGAAATTTTGTTGAAATATAGTGGGAGTAGTTAATTAGTGTTACAACAACACAAATTATAAGAAAAACAACGGCCGATTTTGAGTGATGAAATTGGAGATTTAACCGGATTTTGGTTTAGGTATGAACATGTCCCCCAAAGACCATCAAAAGCCGTTTGTTTAGTGCAAATTTATCACCAGGTTTAAAATTTGATACATAAACAATTAATTTTTCCTAACAATTTGTCAGCTCACATAATTAAATTGTATCTATGAACACCTAACTTATCATATGTCCCATCTTTTCTTGTACAATTTCCATCCAAATATATATAGTTTGCAATCATGTTTAATGGTGATCGAAATATAAGTTTAATTCATAGTCATTAAATTGATTGAACCAGCTGTCATGTTTATGATATAAAATGGAAAAATCGAGTAAATATTTACAAGACACGACCGCGTTGTCGACTCCTTCTGTCGGTGTCAGCAAAACCAGCCGCCATCTATTTGCTGACTCCACAACAGCACAACTGCTCCCATTGGCGTTGTCGACTCTTCCTGTCAATGTCAGCAAAACTAGTCCCATCCCCTTTGCCAACTCCACAACCAGCCCCATCCCCTATGTTAACTCCTCCTGTTGGTGTCAACACCCTCTCGCCGCGCATTTGGCGAAAACTCACCGTGTGGATAGGATACCCGTAAAAATATCAGAAATCGTGTAAAATATTTCGTGTAAAGGGCTCGTTTGGTATCGATGTCTAGATATAAAGATATCGGTATCGGTATCAAGATATATCGATATCGGGTGATATTGATATCAAATGATATACCCCTGAAAATCATTATATCAAAATAGCCCAATTGATATCTAGATATCAAGTGATATCGATATCTAACCATATCAAACACTGTGATATCTTATAAGATACCAAACACTAGATATCGATATCATTTTAAGTGATATCGATATCTAGCCATACCAAACACTAGATATCAGATATCGGGGGCTGATATCCGATATTTGATATTTAAATATCAATACGAAATGGGTCCTAAAAGAAATCGAGTACAAATGACTAAATAGAGAAAAATCTCCTTTTTTCCATAAGAATTTCAAGACAATAACCTAACCACCAAATGTACTTATATTAGACACCCTGTCAATATCTCAAAATCCAGTTATTTTTCACCAAATTGGAGAGAGTTTATGTTTAGTTGGAGTTGGATTTGAAAGTGATGAAAGCTTAAAATCCCTAAAATAGAACTAATAGGAGTTGGCTGCCTAAGGGTTTGGCCGTGGTGATTGCCTCATTGGTCACATCTTACCTAGTGATTTCAAGGTCTCTAAACCAACCATGTGTTTTGGTCACACACATGGTTTTATTAAGGGTTTGTTTGGCAGCTTCATAATCCATTGTTACTATCAAATTGCCAAATTATGTTAGATCCAGTGGGGAAAGACACTCGAAGAGTTGTGTGCTAGTTCAAACACACATCCATCTATCCATTTATATTATCAAATTTGATATATTATATTTTTGAATTTTCTAATCTATGCCAAAGTGGTATAGGAAAAAAACTCATATTTTTTTTAAAAAATATTTTTCTAATTGAAATATTTTAGGCGTATTTTAAATTAGATTTTTGGAGTTCTCTTTTTAAAAAAATCGATTCACTATGCGCTAACCAAGTCGAGTACACAAGATCAGTGAGGTTAGGAGGATTAAGGAGTAGCCATTGACATATATGCAAGACTTGGATTCCTTTTATATATATATATATATATATATATATATATATATATATATATATATATATATATATATATATATATATATATATATATATATATATATATATATATATATTGTAATAAAAGCAAATACTCAGGGGAAACCCAAGCAGAAATACAGTGTTCGGGCTACTGAGAAACAAGGCGGGGGGTAGCTCTCCCCCTACAATCACCCTCAAGTAACGACCTAACCGGATCATGAGGCTCTGTTAACTCACAGAACCCAACCGGTAACATTAACGCCCACGCAGCAAGGGAGTCGGCGACGTAATTCGCTTCCCTAAAGACATGACGGATTTGGATCTCCCAATTCCGTTTTACAAAGCCTTGGCATAAAAATACCAGGCTAGACATAGGGTGGCACTCCGCAATTCTCCTATTGATCAAAGACAAAGCCATATTTGAGTCCGTTTCCACCACAACCTTGTGGAATCCCAGTTCCCAAGCTAGATGAAGACCATTGTGAATACCCCAGAGCTCTGCCAAGATGAATGGTCCTGCTCCAAAGTGGTGAGTGAACCCACGAATCCATCTACCTTCGTGATCTCTGATGACGCCTCCCGCCGCTGCATTGCCCTCTCTATTCACCGTACCATCTGAATTCACCGTAACCCACCCTATCTCCGGTTTCTTCCACGCAATCTGCACCTCAGATTGCCGTTGTTGACTCGCAACACGGTCGGGCCTCCTCTCCCACACATCTGCATATTCTCTAGTTCGATCCTGGATGAACCTCCCCTTGTCCCAGTCTGGCCCACCATTGTTGGATTCCTTATATTATCAACGTGGGAGGTTTATTTTCACATCTTCTACCCCTTTAATATAATTGATGATGAGACTTAAGGGACAACTATTTCATTTGACATATATATTTTATGCTTTCTATTGTATTTTTTATGTTATTTGTTTGTCGATTTGTCGGCCTCTCGAGAATCGAGCCTGTTCAACATCGAATTATTACTTTATAAAAAAAAATTAATTTAAAATCTGCATCAAGTACGTAATTGAACCTAACCTTGAATTAATTTATTTTCATAATTAATCTTGATGGGGGTGGGAAGGGGAATTGATCCAGACAATATGAAAAGCCAAACCCCATTAATCAAAAAAAAAAAAAGCCAAACCCCACCTAATTCTTCATCTCAATATTAAAAGATGCAGAATTTTAAGAGAAAAGGGGTACAGTTATTTAATTAAAATAGCTTATCATTTTATTATTAGGGAGCTGATTATTACGGAGTATTAATTAAGTACTATATAGATATGCTAAAAACAAAAATTAGGTGATTATATCAGTTTGTATATGAAAATGGTTGGAACATTATTTGAAATTTATTTAGCTGTTTAGCTATTTAAATATTTGAAATTATGTGGTATCATTAATTTAAGGTGAAATTGCAAGAAACCAATAACCACCCTTTAAAGTGAGTAAATATATTTTGGGGTAGTAAAAGAGTGATTTCGGTTTACTTAATAAATTTTTAATGAAAAGTGTTGATATATAGATGATGTTTTTAAATGAATGTATTTTAAAGGGTACTTGGTTTGCAACAAAATTAAATTTAAATGGCGATTTTCTGTAAACTATCCTATTTAAAGGGTGTTTTCTTACAATTTTATTTTAATTTAATACTCCATAAATAGCAGGAGGATAATTCATTCAAACAATTAGGGAAAATCCTCAAACCACATTGAGATTAATTTATAGGATTTATCATTTACATTTATATATGCGAGGGGCTCCAAACAAATACTACCTCCGATCCAAAAAGGTTGTCGTTTGACTTTCTAACAAGTATTTTAAGGAGTTAAAAACTATATAACATATTAACTTTTTTATTATTATTTTTTTATAATCTAATACTTATTACAACAAATATTAAGTTGTAAAAAAATAATTTAAAAAAAGTTGATATTTTATACTCCGTATAGTTTTTAGCTCCTTAAAATACGTGTTAAAAAGTCAAACGTCGTTCTTTTTGGATCGGAGGGAGTAGCAGTAATAAGAAAATCAAATTCAAGATGACTAATAATATTAAAATCGTCCTCCACTTATTTGAATTTAATTGGCCTATTTTTTAAATGAAAAAAACATGTAAATTGTTGATTTTGACCTGCAATCCCTCCAATTACCAGAAAATTAATTAGTATTTTCATCATAAACTAAAAAAAAATAAGTATTTTCATCTATTTTTTATTATAAAAAGTTTCTAGGTAAATTCAAATTACCCAACACATCAAGGGACAAATTATTTATTGAGTCGATAAATTAATCTATGTATGTTACACTTTTTTTTTTTTTTGGAGATCCTATGTTACAATTCTGAATAATACCCGGTAAGTTAAAAAAAAAGAAGATATTTTTATTTATTTCTTTCTTCTTGTAATTGATTGACGTTACATCGAATATATTGATTAAACAAAATACCTTCCTAGTGAATCAAATCAGATTGAATTAATAAACTATATACAAAGACTTTTCTTCTTATTAAATCAAATTAGGAAAAGTATGTTAAATTTCCAATATTTGAAAATCCTTGATTAAATTAAAGGCCCTAAATAACCCGTAAAAATTAATGAATTGAAGATACGCAAATATTATAAAATAGAATAAAATTTGTGGTGATAGTGAGTTAGTGATGTATAAAGTACTATTGATAATGATTCATTTAAATAAAATACTAGGGACAGCCTATAAAGTAACCTCAACTTTAAAAATGTGCACAAAAAACACGAATGTATCAAGACTTTAAACATAACATGTAATTTATTGAATTTCAAAATTAACATATTATTAAATAATAACTTCTCGAGCTTGTAAATTGCAATGATCTCATTGCTAAAGAGATAGTGCATGATTGTATCTCCTTTTTTTCTCCTGTAATTTTGATTATATAAAGAAATTTATTTGCAAAATGGCTTTTTCTAATTTTTACGTTATGCTTTATTTTATTAATAGTAAGTAAAGATTTGATATCAGATTATTTTCGAAAGGCCGATAATTCGAAAGATGAAATATATGTAAAAATACAGTAAAAGTAAAAAAATATGTGCAACGAAACAAATAGAAATATTATATGTTATATGCTTGTGTTTGGTGTCAATTAGTAACATGATTTTTTTTTGTTTTTTTTTATTAGGAAATAATTCGAGATCAAACAGACCTGAACCTCGAAGGCTGATAAGTCGGCAGACGGAAACCGTCAAAAAGAGACAAAATACAATGAGGGTGCAAGAAACAAGCACAAGAGCTCTACAAGGAGAAACATGCCCCACTAAATCGGACGTAGACGAACAAACGAAGCCAAGCGCTACCGATAGCAACACCGCAGGCCAGCGGTACATCAGGAAACACCTGTGGACACTGAAGACGAACCTCCAAGGAAGCAGCATTCCGGGAAAAGGAGACGCCTCGATACACACTGCCACGACCCCAGCGTTACCCGACTCCGAACAACAAGAACCCCATCAACCGAAGAAGAAAAGCCAATCCCCCAAATCGCAGAGCAACCTACCTGAATCGAAAACGCACCATAAACCCAGGCGGGAGATAAGTTAACCCAAACCGGGGATTATTTATATATATATATATATATATATATATATATATATATATATATATATATATATATATATATATATATATATATATATATATATATATATAACTAAACATATATATATGTGATTTTAATTTTAATTATAATTTAATTTAATTTTTTTTAAAAAAAATTCATGGTTTCGGGCCACCTTGGGCCCAAGGCTTAAAGCAACGACCCGAAAGCTGATAGAATCCCTAATCCCCAGAGAAGAACGGGCAGCCACAGGTGAAGGGGCAACGCAGCACTCCGTCGCCTCCGGAGAAGCTCATAGCGCACGACGAGGTTGCCGACCTGCAGCCAAGGCCGAGAGCCCAACCGACAGCCCAAAGACCGAGCCGGAAGGGGAGCCGCTGGAGGAGAGGACCACACATCGCCGACAAAGGGAGATAAGGGGGTCTGAAGGTATTGGAAGAGGGGGAAAGGAGAGAGCGGCAATGAGGAGGCCAACCCAAGTCGACGTCGACCCCCCACCGAACCCAGACCCTATAGGGCGACATTGCTGCACAACGGCGAGGAAACCGACGACCGGGCCAAAACCGAGCAAAAATCGACGGAATCGAACCGATTTGACAGAGAGAGGGGAAAAGAGAGCCGAGAGGACGAATCCACCAACTCAAAAACCCCCAAATTAAATTACGATTATACAGATCCAAGGAGGGCAAGCCAGGGGAGAACACCACCAAACCCGAGGGAGAGGAAGGGGAAAAAATCGAGAGATATGACCGGTCGTCCAGAGAAAGGCGGAGCAAGGAACCGTCCTCCGAAGAGGAGATTAGGACCTCCGACGAGGAGCACCTCGAACGAAAGGGTAACCGACCTCCGAAGAGGGGCTGATTGCCTCCGAAGAGGGTTTGATTGCCTCCGAAGAGGGGTTTTGAGCCTCCGAGGAGGAGTTCAGGTTCGACTGAAGTCAGAAACCACCAGCGTAAAGGATGTCGATGATGAGCAACCACCAGATGGGTGGTGTTTGGGCCACCAGGGGATGGTTTTCTTGAACTCTCAAAAGAGAGATTTAACCATTATTCGAGTTAGTGACAATAAAATGTTACTTAAGAGTGGTTTTATTTACATGTCTTTGTTGTTGATCAATTAGAAGTTAGAATCATCCCCTTAAGTTGTTCAATATATGGGATTCATTGGGATAACATAGCATGATGCTGCTATAAACACGGTTAAAATATTAGCAAACGCACACTGATTTTTCAAGTTGATGAACATTTTTATCTTAAATTAGAAGATTGACACCCACTTCTCAAAATGTCGGCCAAACTGAAACGACGGCATCAATAGATTATTTTCAGACAAAAATATATATTGATTTTTAAAAAAATTGATATTATAACCTTAAACTCAACAAAAAAAATTACCGATCCACTTTGAGTGTATTTGGATTCCAATTGTATTATGATTATAATACAAAATGCAAATGTGATGTTTGATTAGCACGATTTACAAAGCATTTAAGATGAATTTAAAATAAAATACATTATATACATGCACACCAAACAATATAAAATACATTAAACTTATAACTCCGTTATAAACATAATTCAATGGAATACAAACATACCCTTTATTATGAAAGCTAAATAAAACAAGCTCTTAAAAAAATCTTATTCAACAAAATAAAAAAATGAATAAAGAAAGCACAAAATCCAAATCACAAAAAACGACACAATTTCAATTAATATATTGAAATAAATAAATTTAAAAGTAGGTCGGTTGCTTGGTGCAAAAGTATCTTTTAGGTTAGAGGCTCGGAGCTAGGCTCGGGTGACACCAAGCGTCCAAGCACCTTCGAAGAAATGAACCCAAAGCCCGAACCAAAGGCTCTTTATAACCCAAGCCTACATCATCTCCCACCTTCTACGACTCTTATTCTTCAACTCCCCCATTTTCAATTTCTCTCACCGCCTCTCTCTCTACAAATCCCCCCTTTCTCAGTTTCTCTCGCCCACACACACTCATCTCCACAACCGCAAAAACCAAAGAAGAGGAAGAGAAACTCTCTTTTCCGAGCATTTAAAACTGGCGATCGACAACAGCGAAACCGCAATCGAGCACAAGAGTGGAGCAAAAATGGTACTTGATTGATCTGTAATCAATCTTGATTTTCATAATGTGGATTTTGACTGAATTTCTGAGGTTTTGGTTGATTTTGAAACAGGGAGGTGATAATCAATGGCCGCCATGGATGGAGCCTCTGCTGAAGGAGAAGTTCTTTGTACAGTGCCCCTTACATGTCGATTCGCACAAGAGCGAATGTAATTTATTCTGCTTGGACTGCATCAATGGTGCTTTTTGCTCGGTTTGTCTTGCTGACCACAAAGAGCATCACTACATTCAGGTCCGTATAAATTTCCTCACATTGTTTCTTTGATTTTCTCCGTCCTTTCTTGCTCGTAACTGCAGCCATTGATTTCAATTTCACTGCAATTACCTAATTTTGAATTTTCAAAATATGGATTTCTCTTTCTTTATTCACATTTTCCAGCTGTTGTTTATTGTTGGGGGGTTTTGCTTACTCGAAGGAAAACGAGAACTTCATTTGCAGCTTCTCTCTTCACATTTTTCCTGTTCCCTAAATTTCCTTTTCCTTTTGTGCCTAAAATTCATGGCCCCAAATCAATTTTGAGTTCTCCTTTTTAGGTCAAATAGATTGTTTAGTCCGTCTGTCTCTCGATTTAATCAATTCCTAAACAATCAATCAACAATCAACGCATTTGTTTACTTGAATTGATGGGTGGATTTGAAAATGCAGATAAGGAGGTCATCATACCATGATGTGATAAGGGTGAATGAGATACAGAAGGTAGTGGATATCAGTGGGATTCAGACATACATAATCAACAGTGCAAGAGTTGTGTTCCTTAATGAAAGGCCACAGCCAAGGCCTGGAAAGGGCGTCACCTACACCTGTCAAGTGTGTGACCGCAGCCTTGTTGATTCCTGCCGTTTTTGCTCTCTTGGTTGTAAGGTAACTCCTTTTCCTTTTATCCTGTTTTCACTCCCACCAACCCACCTTTTTACTCTAACAATGTGTTGATATGGAATTCCGGATACCTTGTAGCCCTTTGATTTCTCAATTGTGAAATTGTGTGGATGTTGCCAATTGTTTTTTTGTTATGTGTAAATTGGTCCTTTTTCTTTGTGGGTTTTCTTAGTTTGATTTTTGTGGTTATTTTTTGCTTTTTGGGGTTGAAGAAGTCAAAATGTGATATGGGTTTGGATGTTGGGTTTTGTTCAGATCAGTTTTGCTTCTCTTCTTTAAGTGTAAAATGTAAGAACTTGGTTTTCAGTGGCCAATTACTTGTTGCAAAGAAAGATACAATTTGAATTGGTCCTTTTTCTCTATGGGTTCTCTTGGTTTGATTTTTGTCAAAAATTTGGCTTCTTGGGTTGAAGAAGTCAAAATGTGATATGGGTTTGTATGTTCAGTTGTTCAGATTAGTTTTGATTCTCTTCTTGGAGTGTGAAATGTAAAAACATGGTTTTCACTTCCCAAGTACAGTACTTGTTAAGACTTGATTATTGCAAAATCTGAATTGGGTTAATTTCTTGAGTGATCAATCCTTGCTTAAATTGGGTCTCTCAGTTTTTCATTTGATCATTGCTGAATATCTTTTGTAGATCGCCGGGACATCGAAGGATTTTAGGAAGAAGCCTAAGAGGAGCCTGCATTCTGAATCCGAGGATTCGTACAACAGCAACAGCAGCAGCCATGAGAAGAATCAGCTGAAGCACAAGCCTCGGAGCTTTCACCCATCGACGCCCCCAGCCGCTGTTAACTTCAGGGCTCCCAAGAGGAGAAAGGGCATTCCCCACAGAGCTCCTCTCAGTGCATCGGCATTGGAGTACTACTAGCTCAAAGGCTGCAACTGGGTAATTAGTTAAAATCTCTCTCTGCAACAAAGTACTATTAGCTGCTCATATGTTACCATATTACCCTTCATGCCAAGCTCAAAGGTCAAAGTCCATTGTTGTACAGAGAAAGAGGGAGAAATTGAAGGTGGGTGTGTTTAATTATGGAGGAAATGTGGATTGGGATGGATATGTTTTCATGGGTAAATTCTATATGTTTTTATAGGTTTTTTTTGCAATGTAGTGGGGGCAATGTACATAACCCTTGGTGTTTTTTGTTCATGTGTAATGATCAAAACTTATGTGGAAGCTGATAAGAAAAGGTTGAGATGAAAAAAAAGTGAGTGGAATAAGCATTTATAATTGCATTATTATAGATCCCAATAATTGTTTTGCATCTTCTTCTTTCTTTGTTGGAAAGTTCTTTGTAATCTTTCCTTCTTTGAAATCTATAGCCTTATCATCTAGTGGCTTTATGGGTTGGATTGTCACAATGACAAGTAATTATATGAGTACAATCTAAATCCGTTTATGATGAATTTATAAAGAAAGGTAAGTCTATGTCTGCCGCAGCGGTAAATATCATTCGATCTGGGTAGAAAACGATATTAGTTCATGTTTGGTCTTTTTCATGAATGAACGAGAGAAAATTAGAATGTGTTCAATTTGAATGGAAAAATATCCCTTTTTTTAAATTAAGATATTTTTCTTCTATGCTAAGTTTTGGAATAGATATGTATATATCACATTGATGGCATCTTTGGAGGGTTCTCTCATCTCTTAAACTTATGGAGCTTTAACGGAAAATGGGAAACAAAAAGGCAGGGAATAAAAAGCTCTCTTTTTGGAGAGGTGTAAATTAGCAAAATCATTGATTTCAGTACTTATTTTTGCATTTACACTTTGATATTTTGTGAATTTCATTGATTATATACTCACTTTTAATTGCAGATTCAACAATATCAAGTTCAATAATGGTTGGATTACTGTATCATTTATCACTGATTTCTATAATTAAAGGAAAATACTCCTATCAAGTTGTCATTCGTTTTTTTAGTGATTGTCTTGTCATAATTCTGATATTTATTTTCAAATTAGTCACACTAATAATATTATACTAACTCCGTTCAGAAATAAGTGACGTTTACTTTTTTTTGATACGTTTTTTAAGGAGTTAAAAATATATAAAAATATCAAAATTTTAATTAATTTTTATATAATTTTATACTTATTAGTAATTATAAGTTTAAAATTAATAAAAAAGTTACCATTTCATATAATTTTTAGCTCGTTAAAAACGTGTCGAAAAGTCAAACGACACTTACTGGTGAAAGTAGGTAGCACATCATTTGATCTCAAATACTTATGAGTCTTATTTTCAAGCACGCGTTTTAATGAGTTAAAGTATTGTATCAACTTTTTTATTAATATTTTTTATAATTTAATACTCCCTTCCATTTTTAATATAAGTCATTTGACTTTTTTGCATGTGGTTTAAGAAGCTAAAGTATAAAATATTGATTTTTTAATTAATTTTTTTTTACTTATAACACTTATTAATAATAAGTGTTATAATGTAGAAAATTTTAATTAAAATTTTAATATTTTATATAGTTTTAATCTACTTAAAACACGTGTAAATAAGTCAAATGTCTTATATTAAAAATCGGAGGGAGTATTTATTACTGATAAATAATATTAAATTTTAAATAAAAATGAAATTTTAAATAGTTTTTTCGTTAATGATCAAATGGAGTTTATGGTTGTATTAATCCCTTTTCATAGCTAGGATAGAAGAAGTATTTAAACCAATAGTTAGGTAGGCATATTTATCTACTTTTCTAGAGGAGGATCTATTCTACCAATTTCATAATAAATGTACATGACCAAATTGAGAGTTGAAAAGTCATGAGATGTGAGATCAATAAAGGAGAATCTCCACTTTAATCGTGTAAATTGATCATTTTTACACCCTACCCTGTATAAAAATAGGTCGGTTCCTCCTATTTAAAACAATATATTTTTACTTTTTAAGGATATACATAATTATCTTTCTTTTTTAATTAAATACTATTTTTTTTTAATTTCATACTTATTAATAATGTATATTCTATATAATTTTTATCTATTTAAAATATATATATATATATATATATAAAATCAAATGACATGTCATGAAAAATTAATAGAATGAAAAAAATGACACCATATGATAAAATTTTAAAGTGATATCGGGTAACGGATAGGAATAACCCTGTTGAATCGGGTATCCGGTTGTGCACACGAGGCAAGACTCACACGGTGGTCTTCAGGATGATTCACACGTGGCGGAATATGATTGGGTGGATGGAAGGTCAATAGAGTCATCAATTGGAAAACCAGCCGCCTTCAGCTTCGGCCTCTATAGATTAGTGGCTCTCTGTGTATTTTAATCATGCGCCAACGCCTACTCCTCCAGTCCTCCTTCCCTATTTTTATACTTATATTTATTTAATGTTTATTTAAATATTATGTCATTGGTGACGGCGTTAATCAACAATACTATTCCTTCCGATCCAAAATATATGACGTTTGACTTATCAACACGTATTTTAAGAAACTAAAAACTATACTCCCTCCGTAACGCAATAGTTGTCCATTTGACCACTTTTTCTTGTAACAAAATATTTATCCATTTGAACCTAATTAATGACAAAATTTTCTAATTTTATCCATTCATCTCATTAATTGTATTTGATTTCCAATAAATTCTATTAATACTCCAACTTCCCATACTATTCTTTTTTTTCATTGGTCCATTTTTTTCCACATTATTTATTTGCTAAATTTTTAATTATTCTACTTTCTAATTGTAGCTTTCTTAAGAAGTGTGAAAACCCTTAAATGGACAACTATTGCGTTACGGAGGGAGTATAAAATATCAACTTTTTTAAAATTATTTTTTTACAACTTAATATTTGTTGGTAATAAGTACCCCCTCCGTCAAAAAATACATGGACTTTTACTATTCATGCACGCCTTTTTATGAGTTAAAAGCTATATAAAATATTAACTTTTTTATTAATTTTTTTTAATAATTACAAACTTATTAGTTAATATTTTATATAGTTTTTACCTTTTTAAAAAAGCGTGCGTGAATAGTAAAGACAATGTATTTTTGGACAGAGGTAGTATTAAATTGTAAAAAAAAAAAGTTAATATATTATATAGTTTTTAACTCCTTAAAATACGTGTTAAAAAGTCAAACGACATATATTTTGAATCGGAGGTAGTATTAACTTTTTATTTCCTCCTCTTTTTTTTTTATAACGTAGAGATTATGACTTCGAAAGTTATAGACTAAGGTCATCCATAATGTTTGTGTGCAAATGTACAAATGTGTATTTTTTAGACATTTTTTTATCCTATTGGTTGTTTTTGGTGTGTACAAATGTACACATTTGAGCATGTAGTGTGCAAATTTGAGCACACCATCTCCCATATATGCAAAAACTTTTACAAAAAAAGCAAAGCAATTTCATTGGTTGATTTTTTATGAATTTTTTTTTGTTTTAAATGAATTGTATTTGAATGGTGTGTAAAAAATGCACATTTCACCGGTGGAGAAAATTGTTAAAAAGTGATGTGTATTTTTACATATCTTGTACAAATGTGTACATTTTACCCAAAACCAAAACCATTGTGAATGATCTAATTCTCCACGGACCGAACGCTAGCCTGTAAAACACTCGATCAGGAAAACCAAGCGGAAAATTATAAGACAGAGTCAAACCCATGTGAGGATAAACCAAAACTTAAATATCCGCCCTAGAACAATTTGCTAATAGTGATATTTAAAACTTTAACCTTATGGTCCTGAGGCATAGAGAACCAACTCTCTCTTAATTAAGTATTGTAAGGTTGGTTGGTGTGAATGGAATGTAACGGGTGCAGAACTGCACATATTGATGTTTTAATGTTTTATTCATTACCACATTTTGGGAAAATGGCGGATTATGAATAATGAACTCATAACTAACTATAGGTGTGTTATTGTGATGGAAAACGCGACAGTGAAGTGAAATGGAGATTGAAAAGAGAGATTGAAATTTGGGGTGTTAAAGTCGATTGGGTTTGGTGGGGTTAAAGATAAGGTAGACGAAGGTCGTGTGTGCGGATTCACATACGGAAGACTCGACTAACACATAAATCCAATGAGATTTTATCTTAAAATCAATAAGCAATTACAGCTCAACTAGCCTTGTATATTTTTCAAGCAATCTCAATATTATCGAAGTGGGACAACCACATTCGGGAGAAATGAAAATTTCAGAGATTGTTAACGATTGAAGAAAGATGGTGTTTTTTTTTTTCATTAGGAAATAATTCGAGGTCGGACAAGCCCGGAACCTTATGAGGCCGACAAAGTCGGCAGACGGCTAGCCGTCTAAACATACAAGATAGAAACAGAAATACAACAAGGAAACAAAAAAAAAAGGTGCAGTACAAGCGGAAGGAGGCACACAAGCGCAGTCGAACAAGCGAACCAAGCCCAAACAAGTCGGAGACAGCGTAGACTAAGAACCGATGCCAAGCACCACCAAGCATGCAGTGACACCGCTGGCCAACGCTACATCAGGAGTCCATGTGGGCAGTGAAGACGATATATCCTCCAAGCAAATTTCCGAAATACGGAGTCGCCTCGATACACACTGCCTCGACCCCAATCAGACCCGACACCGGATGTTATAGCTCCAACTCAGACGAAGAACGCCACGAACAACCAGACTCGCTGCCGAGAACCACCTTAGTGCGGCGCATCAAGAGACCCTTTCGGGATTTAATTGAAGCCCTCTCGGGATTTAAACAAACCCGCCCATTCGAAATTTATATATATACTCGTATATTCATTAAAAATTTAACGAACTGAATAAAAATGATTTATTCGGTGATATTTTAAATATATATATAAGAAAATATATATACACATTTTTATTATGTTTATTTGGGCCCAAAAGAGCACAAGATGGGCTGCATCCACCAAGCCCGGGCCACCTTCGGGCCCAAGGCAACTCGAGCCAAGGAAGGAAGGAGTCGTCATAGCGGAAACCATCCAAACAGGGCACCGACGCCACCGGAGGCCAGCCCTATAGGCGGTACCGGAGGAGAAAGAGGGGACGGAGACGACCTGAAAGACCACCCACCAAGCCTCATGAAAAAAGATGGTGTGTATAAAAGTAAAGGCATTTATGTCTTTTCACTGTATTCCATCATAAAATTAATCTATATCTAACCAAACACAAATAAGATAATTTTCATCTTATCCACCCCTAAAAATAATCTTAAAAAGTACCTCACTGACAAACACACGTAGTCTATTAGTGAATAAAATGAGTATATAGCCCCAATCGGGGTGACCCAGTGGTAAGGAGTAAGGGAATGGGTAAAGGAAATTCCGGTTTCGATCTTTACCTTCGCCTCATTTCTTGGTGAAAATCCAAGGTTAACCTTTTTTTCCTACCACTAGGTCGAGCCGGTCGGCACAAGCCGGTATACCTAACAACACGTGACTCTTGTCGGCTGGGTTACATGCACGTGGCTCTGGCCGTCATAAAAAAAAAAAAGACTATGGGTTCGTATGGGACGGGGTTAATAAATCGACTAAAATTATAAACAGGGTAAAAAATTATAAACTGTTGGTAAAAATAGTTAAAAATTTATGAAAAAATATAAACTCAGTATGGGGCGAAAAACAGTTTATTTGTAAAAAGTTGAGTTTATTTGGTTTTTATTAGGGGTATTGTGGTACTTTCAAACCAAATAAGATAAAAGAGAAGGGGTAAAATAGTAATTATGGAATATAAACCTCAAAATAAGCTTCAATCTGCAGCTTATTTATAAACCTTTTTTTTAACTGACTAAAGCTTCTTCGTTGTTCCCATACACCATTTAAACTCGTTTATTTTTTTAACAGTTAATAATTTCACACTTTTTAATCGACTTATATATCAGCCATACACACCCTATATATTCACAAATTAAATGGCAAGTTAAATTTATTGTACTGTAATTTGAATGGAGAAGGTACGGAATGCGCATCATCGGGATCGGAGACACGTGAAGGGGAGGATACAATGCCACGGCCTACGATAGTTTGCGGTGGTGGCTACAAAGACCGCACGAGGGATGAATCACTAGTTTGGACTTGACACGATGCGTTTTGGGTGGGGACCCACTTGTACAAATATATGAATATTTATGAGATAGAAAAATGACGTGGCTAGCAAGACACGATCCACATTCATCCACGTGTCAAGTTTTCAATTTATTCTCTTACTAAACTAACCGTTTATCTAATCAAATTCCTTGCTCTGCAAGGAGTTCGTGACCAATCGCCACGCACCATCCCGACTTCTTAAAATCCCTCATTTAGGTGAGAAATCGTCGTTGATTTGCACTTTCTTAAGCGTCTTTTCAGTGGTAGTTTACTGTTATCCGCCTCTTCAACGTCGAGACTCAAGACGCCGTGTGATATCTTTGCACTCTTCCATATTCTCTACATTCCAGGACCTTCTAAGGGTATTCCACAACTTTCACGCAGGACAACGATTGCTATGGTTTTATTTTATTTTGAAGACCGGAGCCCTTTTTCTTGTTAATTTGTGTTGTTTGGTGTTGTTTTATGATGATTAGTCCATTTACAATCCGTCGGTCTTTTGAGTTATCGGCCAGTATATTGATTTGGTTAAAGATTTTAAATTGAAAAACTTTTTTTCCCTAAATACAATTACATAAACCTCGTTAAAAATATTTTCAAAGAGGCAAAACTAATTAGAATGTTTAAGCTAAAGACATAAATTATAAAATCTGATAAACTAATTCTCATAACAACATACATTATATTTTTTAAGTGAGTGATATATTTCAATTAAATATATTGAAAGTTCATTGCATGAAAACATAATTTGATAATTGAAATGATTATTATGAAATACCTATTTAAAACAACAACAAAATATTTCAAACTAAAAAATACAAGTTTTCTTTAAATGGGTTGGCAGACTTTTAAGAATGGCAACGGGCGGGGAGTTGTTCTTTTTTTTAAACATTTTGCAAACACATGTATTGGGCTTTGATATATGGGTCGGGCTTCGATATGCCCTTGGGCTGCTTCACTCGGCCCAATAGACTTGTTGACTGCCATGGTGATTGGGCATCCCAACTCATTAGTAGTATGCTAATACAACACTTTCTTTGAACCCGTTTGGTATCGATATCTAGATATCAACTATCACTATCTGTCTATATCAAACTCTATATATCAAATATCATATTAAATGATATCGATATTTATATATACCAAATATTAAATATTAGACATGTAATCAGATCTGGTATCTAATATCTATATATCAATACTAAACGACCTCTGAATGAACATTTTTTTAATTATATTTTTGAATAATAAATGTGGGTTTTATTCTACGATAAACTCAAAAAATATAAGTTGATTAGATTGGAAACTATCTCAAATATTGTAAACTTATATTGGAAATTTTAGATATAGACCCGATCTCAAGGTTACAAGTAACAAGGATATTATGACTTCGTTTTACAATATTAATTTCCCTAAAAATATGCTTGATTTCATATTTAATCTTTTTTTATACAAGACAAAAAATTGGGAATGGTAAACCACAGTTGAGCCACTGCATAAGGGCGTCCTTACAAACGAGATTGTCAATCACACCATCATATCTCTAATCAGTGGGAGTCGAGGCCAATCCAAAGTTTTTGAACCACTTATTATCACTTTCGATTTCAAGATCGAACATACCTAATAGGATTGTTAGGTTAGATGAACTGATCAACTCAAGCTTGGCTTGGGATTGACTAAAAAAAAAGCTCGACTCTACCTCGTTCACTTATCTAAACAAACCAAGTTTGAACATGATTTTAGGTTCGTTTGAAAGTTCAGCTCGTTCAATTTAAGCTCGAGTTTTATCAATTTCTAAATTTTTCTTTAAGTTAACATCTTATGACCAAGTAGAACTGTTTAAAGCTCGCATCAAGCTCGTTCATTTCCTAAACAACCCAAACTTGATAATAAAAAAAAAGCTCGGCTCGACTTGAGCTCGTCTAACAAACGAACCAAACTTGAATATGTCAAGCTCACGGCTCGTTCGACTCGAATAACCACTCTACATACCAATTAATAAATATATAGGCTTCGTTACCAAACAAACCCTTAACATGTTGGCGGGAAAGTGTAACGTACAAGCGGCCGTTACTCCCCCACCACTCCTATAATAACCGCCACCTCCCCCTCCCTTCACGCCATCTCCACCCAAACCCTCTCCTCCTACCAAATAAAATCAATTAAATCCCCAAAATAATAATTAAAAAAAAAAAACATGAGTACTACTCATACCATCCTCCTCCTCCTCCACATCGCCGCCGCGGCCACCGCCACCGCCTCCGTCGTCCACCAAGCCTGCAAGAACTCCTCCTCCCTCGACCCCAACATCCACTACTCCTTCTGCGTCGCGGCCCTGCAGGCGGCCCCCGCGGCCGGCTGCGCCGACCTGCCCCGCCTCGGCCTCCTCACGCTCCGCCTTGTCAAGGACAACGCGACCGACACGCGCTGCCGAATAAGGGGTTTGATCAAGGACAAGTCGACGCCGAAGGCGGCCAGGGCGGCGCTCAAGGACTGCCTCGAGATCTACTCGGACGCGGTGGCGACGGTTAAGGAGGCGGCGGCGGATTACAAGGCGGGGATGTATTTTGATGCCAATGTGAAGGTGAGCGCCGTCATGGACGCCGCCGTGACGTGCGAGGATGGGTTTCAGGACGCCGATGCCGCCTCGCCGTTGTCGAGGCGGAACGGCTTCACCTTCCAGCTCTCCGCCATCGCCCTTTCTATTATGAATCTGCTTCGGTCTTCTGCTTGATTGATTCATCGATTGATTTACAATTTGTTTCCTATTCATATATACATACTTACGTTTGATTAATCTGTACATCTTAATTCATACAGCTATACAAGCATGTTTTTTTTTTCTTTTTCTTTATTTTGGTGTACTTTTTTTTTTCTTTTTCTTATATACATATTTTTATGGTATTCCTCATGTTTGGGTGTGTAATTTGTACACTATTATGGTTAGTTTGATTTTTTTGTTTTAATTTTTTTTTTATCATAGTTGGTAATGTCTAACCGTTTTTTCATTACCTTCTTCAAAATAGAGAATAATAAATAGAAAAATTGGTAAAATATCACCTTTTCCTAATCTAATTAGCTTAATAGCATCTTAACTTTATTTATTGGCCGTGATAGCACCCATTCAATTTTTATTAAGCGTGTAACATCATTACTCTCTCCTCTCTCTTCTCTCCGAACGTCTCGATCGAGGAAGCTCTCGCGCGATTGCCATCATTACTCAGGAAATCTCGGATTGCCGTCGACGAGAAAGCAATGACAAGTCTAGGGTTTTTAGTCGGCGAAATTCGGTCTCTAATCCACATGGATCTCCTCCGGAGCTACGGACACGGCGATTCATCGCCAAAAATCCTTCTTCTTCGCCTGAAGATCTCTAATCTACATCGACGAAGATGGAGACGCGACATGAGCAAGATCCTTCTTCATCCGATTCATCTCCGATTCGTGTACTCTCTCTCCCTACCAAATCGTCTTGAACATCTAGTTGTTGTTGCTGGATTTCAATTTTTTCAATTGCTTGAGTGATGCCATTTTGCCAAGTAAAAGTATCTTTGACCGAGTTTGTGCTTTGAATTTTCACCAATTTCCATTGTCTTGCTTAGATTTGCCATCTGCTGTGTGTGAATTGTCTTGCACCGATTTCCATTGTGGTTTATGTGACAATGTTGGAGATTAGTGCAATTTTTTTCATCAATTCAGCACAACAAATGACAAATTTAAGCAAGACAATGGAAATTGGTGAAAATTCAAAGCACAAACTCGGTCAATGATACTTTTACTTGGCAAAATGGCATCACTCAAGCAATTGAAAAAATTGAAATCCAGCAACAACAACTAGATGTTCAGGACGATTTGGTAGGGAGAGAGAGTACACGAATCGGCGATGAATCGGACGAAGAAGGATCTTGCATCATGTCGCGTCTCCATCTTCGTCGATGTAGATTAGAGATCTTCATGCGAAGAAGAAGGATTTTTGGCGATGAATCGCCGTCTCCGTAGCTCCGGAGGAGATCCATGTGGATTAGAGACCGAATTTCACCAACTAAAAACCCTATACTTGTCATTGCTTTCTCGTCGACGGCAATCCGAGATCTCCTGGGTAATGATGGCAATCGCGCGAGAGCTTCCTCGATCGAGACATTCAGAGAGAAGAGAGAGGAGAGAGTAATGATGTTACACGCTTAAAAAAAATTGAATGGGTGCTATCACGGCCAATAAATAAAGTTAAGATGCTATTAAGCTAATTAGATTAAGAGAATGTGATATTTCACCAAATTTTCTCTTTTATTTTTCTATTTTTTTGCAAATTCCTTAAAATTTTATTTCTGACTAGTATTTTTTTTGGGTAAATTCCTTTTGTGGTCCCTAACCTTTAAGGGTTAGCCACTATCAGTCCCTAACCTTTCTATGTGTTATTTTTAGTCCCTAACGTTTCATATCCTGCTACTATTTGGTCCTTCCGTCCATATTCTCGTTAAAATAAACGATAGAGGGGTTAGGGTTACATGAATGGCGTTTGGCGTTGAATTTGGGGGAAAATAAGAGGGGTTAGGGTTACAAAACAAGTTAGAGATCAAATAAAGATGAAGAAGTTGGAGACTAGAAGGAAATGGTGCGAGAGGGATCCTATGTGCAATCAACCACAATATGGTAAGAATCACTTCTCCTGTAAGCTTAGCTTGATGTATTGTGTGGAAGTTTCAAATTCCTTTTTGCTTCTTGTAGTTGGATCTCTTAGTTTTTGGAATGAAATACCGTGTACAGGCTTCTGTGTGTTGGAGTGTTGGAGCTTGTTTTTTATAGGTTTCAAATCTCAATTTGTTCCATAAATGATACCCATTTCTTTCAATAAAAAATGGCTTGAAAGTCTAAGGTGGGGGCCAAGTTGCTCCAATACCACATGCTCTCTGCTAAAGCACTACCCTATTTGTGTTTCTTTTCCTTTTATGAAGAATTTTATAGTATCTTGTACATGCCTCCTTGATTCTTGCAACATTAATTCTTTTTTTATTTGCATCTATTGGCAGATCCTAATACATGCTATTTTACTATAAAATTCAATCATGGTGGATATTATTCTCAAGAAGGATGGAGAGATTATGTGGACGTGAATGCTACCTACTTTGATTACTGTCATGAAGATGGGATATCATTGGAAACCATTGCTGCAATGTTGAGCCAAATAAGGTATGATATCGATAAGGTTATATTGTTATGGAAGCCGCCTGATTAAAAAATGAGTGAAGTTCACTTTAGGATGGTAAAAGATGATAATGATGTGTTAGATATGGTAACTACACACTTGCCTGGATATCATGTGATAGAAATGTATGTGGTTAGTAAGCAAGTAGAGGGAGATGTCGAGGAGAATATGCTTATGTCTTTAAGTGGTCATGGCGAGGCCAGTGCTATGCTTGACTGTTCTACAATGATTTTAGCCGATCCAATTAGTGATAATAATGAAGAAAATGAGCCATCTTCCGAGGAGGAGTCTCAAAGAGAAGGGCCTAGAATGTTGAATCAGCAAGGTGTAAAGGAGAATATTCTTTATGAAGAGGAGGATTTTCATTTGGAAGATGAGGATAATGACATTGGAGAAGATGATGATCTTGTATTTGAGATGAAGGCACCTCAAGCTCAGAGTGTTATTGCTCAAACAAAGGGGCTTAATTTGCTTAATAAGCAAGAAGTTATGGGTTACTCGTTTGATGTAGACACTGATTATGATGATTCTGACCAGCTGGATAGTCTAGATGAAGATAGTGATGTGGAGAAAGAAAGGTTTCCCAAGTTCAATCCAAAAACCGACATGAAGGATCCAAAGTTCAGACTGACAATGGTTTTTCCATCTTTTGCTGTGCTGAAAGAAGTTGTTCGAGTATATGGTATTAAAAACAGATTTCAGATTAATTTTAAGAAGAATGATTCGAAAAGGCTTAGAGCAACATGTAAAGAGAAGTGTCCTTGGGTGTTATATGCAATTCCTCTCGATGATTCAGGAAAGGTGCAAATTAGAACCTACATTGATGAACACAATTGTAGTAGAGGATTTTCAAATAAGTTTGCTACTCAAGAGTGGATTGCTACCGAGTATTTGGAAACCATCAGAAGAAACCCAGGAATTTCGGTATCGTCACTACAAGAGCAAATTAAGTCCGATCATAACATCTTTGTGAAAAGAGGGAAGACACGCAAGGCAAAACAGCTTGCTCTTAAAATGTTAAGGGGAGATGAAGATGGGCAGTATCGAAAGCTTGCTGATTATGCGGGGGAAATACGAAGGACAAATCCAGGGAGCACGTGTATTTTGTCATTGAATAATTTGACTTTTAAGAGAATGTTTGTTTGTTTATCGGGATGTAAGAATGGTTTCAAGGCTGGTTGTAGACCTTTAATATCAGTTGATGGGTGCTTTCTTAAAGGTATATACGGAGGACAACTACTAGCTGCCACCGCCATTGATCCAAATGATTGCATATGGCCCATAGCATATGCTATGGTTGATGTGGAGAGTAGGGATTCATGGACGTGGTTTTTACAACTGCTTGGTGAAGAGTTGGGGGTTAATAATAGCCATACGTGGACTTTTGTATCCGACAGGCAGAAAGTAACCCCTACTACTTAGACTTTCAATGCCATTTTATTCACACTATATTTATGCTTGAAAACTCACACTAATCTTTTTTATTTGTCATGTGATGTCCAGGGCTTAATTCAAGCTGTGCATGATTTATTTCCCAATTCTGAGCATAGGTTTTGTGTGAGACATTTAATTGCAAATTTTAAGAAAAGTCATCCATGAGAGTTGATGAAGAACACAATATGGGCAGCTGCAAAAAGTTCTTACATGGGGGAGTTCAAGCTAAACATGGAAAAGCTAAAAGGTCTCAGTGTAGATGCTTGGGAATGGATGGAGCAAATTCCAGCTCAACATTGGTCTAGATCACATTTTAAAGAAACGAGTAAGTGTGATATGTTACTAAACAATATTTCAGAGTGCTTCAATAAGTTTATTCTAGATGCAAGAGATAAACCTCTATTGACAATGATGGAGATGATTAAATGCAAGTTAATGGTTAGAATTGCAAGGAAAAGAGAGCAAGTGAGTAAGTGGTCAGGTGATATATGTCCAAAAATTATGAAGAAATTAGAAAAGAATAAGGATGCATCTAGACATTGTTGGCCATCACCTTCAGGAGGAGCACAATTTCAAGTGAGTTCCCCTTTCGGTCTGTTTGTTGTTGATGTTGCAGCTCACACTTGCTCGTGTAGAAAATGGCAGCTCACAGGAATCCCTTGTACTCATGCATGTGCAACCTTAGCTTATAATGGGAATTCAGTAGAGGAATTTGTGGATCAGTGCTATAGTATTTCAACATGGAAGAATGTGTATGGTAACATCATCAATCCAACTACAAGTGTAGATCAGTGGGAAGATGTGCATCATAACCCAATTCAACCTCCTAGCTCAATTCCCCCCAAACAAGGTAGACCAAAGAAGAAGAGGAGAAGGGAAGCTGGTGAAAGAGAACCAACAGGAAACATGAGAAGGTTGAGTATGATTATGCATTGCAAAAATTGTGGTGGATCTGGGCATAATAAGAGAACATGCACAAACCAACCACGGGTACGATTCGCTAAAGTTTTTTGATCGAATGTGAATCTTTCATTAAGAAATGGACTAATGTTGTTGTTTCTTGTTCAAGGCTATGAATTCAAGTAACACAACCATTTCAAGAAAATCAAGGAAGGCTCAAGGAAGCTGGCAAGCTGTAGGAGGGGCTCGAGGAAGCGAACAAGCTGTAGGAGGGACTCGAGGAAGCGAGCAAGCTGTAGGAGGGGCTCGAGGAAGCGAGCAAGCTGTAGGAGGGGCTCGAGGAAGCGGGCAAGCTGTAGGAGAAGCTCAAGGAAGCAAGCAAGCTGTAGGAGGGGCTAAAATCATATAATTTTCTTGTTCATGTTGAATAGGTCATGATGCTGAATTTTTTTTTGGTGTGTAGGAGTGTGCTGTTTTTTGGCTACTGAAAAAAATCAGCAACTTTATTATCCTCATCTTCCAAGTGAAAATCCTCCTCGATGAAAATGTGTTGGTGTTTAGAAGTGTAGAAGTGTGCTGCTTGAAAAATCAGCAACTTTATTTTTGATGGAAATATGTTGGTGTTTCACAAAATTACAAAGTTTTCCTTGTTTTGGTGTGTAGAAGTATGACAGTCTCCTTGTTGGTATTTTTGATGGAAATGTGTTTTGAGCCCCTCCTAAAGCTTAACGGCAGTCGTGTTTTGAATTTATCAGATTTTCCGTTTAGCTTAACGGCAACAATTGAAGGAAGGACTAAATAGTAGCAGGATATGAAACGTCAGGGACTAAAGATAACACATAGAAAGGTTAGAGACTGATAGTGGCTAACCCTTAAAGGTTAGGACACAGAAGGAATTTACCCATTTTTTTTTTTTTGAAGGAGAGTCAGCGTTCCCTTTGTGAGCTGAAGAAGTACAGAAAATATCCACAACCCACACAGCAGTCAGCAGGGGAAGTTGGGCCGCCATGGAAGCCTCATCTTCAATCCTCTCCCTCAACACCTCTCTCCCTTCCCTCCACTCTCAGTGGAAACCCCCTCCTTCAATCCACCTCCCATTTGCTACACCCACTCTCTCCCTCCGCTCAAATCCCCTCCCCAACCGTCATTTTCGGGCCAGATTCAGAGTGCGCGCCGCTGTTGAGGTGCTCACCGTCCAGGAGGAGTCGACGAAGACCGAAATCCCCAATTCCGACTCGAATTTGGCGCGGAGGAAGCTCTACGTTGTCAATTTGCCCTGGACTTTTCCGTCCACGAGTATCAGGGACATGTTCGCTGAATGTGGTCCTATCACCCAAATTGAGGTCTCAATCTCTTTGGTTGAAATTGTTCCTCTTCGGTTAACGATTATGTTTGATTGCTGAGTTGTTATGTTTTTTTTTTCGGCAGATGATAAAGGATAACCTAGGGAGGAACAAAGGATATGCCTTTGTTACGATGGAGACTCCTGAAGCCGCTCAAGCTGCAATTGAGAAATTCAACCTATCTGTGAGTTTTCCTGTTCTTCATTCTCACTCATTGGATTTGATTTGTCACTTGAATTCTGATTATCTCCCGAATTTGTTTTGTTGTGTGAGAAAAATAAATGGCCTGATTTTGGGATGTTAACTTGCTTCTTGTTAACTGAGTGTGTTCGATTTTCGATATAATGTCGGTTTATATTGTGTAGTTCTGGTGCGATAATATGTTTTTATTAGGGTTTCCAAGATTTGAAGTACCTGCTTCAGTGTTTCCTACTCATGCAAAATGAACCTGTTTGTTCCTTGCAATTCCACTCTGAGTTATTTTTCTAACAACCTGAATTTTATTCCTTTAATGGCTTCTTATCATGGAAGTTATTTAGTGCTGAGGCAAACACACATTCATCATCAGACAAAATGTGGAAGATGTTATATGAACTTATCTCTAGTTTAGCAAGCTTTACTAGAATGTACTTGGAGACTATTTATTGCCCGAATGCAGCAATCTTTTTTCAACCTTTTTTTTTTTGGAAAAAAATAAGCGACCTTTTTATACGGTAAGTGTTCCTAAATTGCTATACATGTCATGCCCAATAAAGGGAATTGGAACAACATATCATCACATGCTGGAAATTTGAGTAAATTTGAATGGGACATCAAGATGTTCTTGCCTTTAACAGTAAGAAGGCAATGTACTTTGTGAGGACATATCAGTGAAGGTAGTGGATGTTTTTGGGGCGTTATTAATCTTAAAATGGGTTGTGACACCATTTTATTCTTAATCCACATTTCTTCAACTTGTTTGCACTTGTCTGTGAGGTGGTTTATAGTAATCAGAGTGACAGATTGTGTAGTTGCTTTGGTACATGGCTGGACTCATTGAAAGTTTATCTTTTGTGATTCAGGATGTATCAGGAAGGATCATCAAAGTAGAGTATGCAAAGACTTTGAAGCCTCAATCAGTTCCTATTGAGCCCATTCGCGAGACAGCACATAAGCTTTACGTATCCAATCTTCAGTGGAAAGTAAGGTCCAACAATCTCAGAGATTTCTTTTCTCCTGAGTTTACACCGGTTTCAGCAAGGGTTGTTTTCGAGAACTCTCCAAGACGATCAGCAGGTTATGGTTTTGTCTCCTTTGCAACAAGGGAGGAAGCAGATTCCGCGATAGCTTCTCTAAATGGGAAGGTAAGTAAATCTCATGATCATGTTCTCTTTTTTTTCTGCACTATCTTCTATCCACCAAAGGTCTTTGAATTCATAGCTTGCCCAGATTAAGCTATGTTTGACAATCGATTTCTTTCAAAGTTTAGCCTTTTTTTTTTGAGCTTAAAAGAAAATTATTATGCTCTCATTTCGGTTTGCTGACCAACATTCTTAAAATTGTGTTTTAAATCTTCTATGGCTTTTCTATACTGCAGGAACTAATGGGACGCGCTATCATCTTAAAGTTCAGCGAGACAAAGGACCCAGAATCAGAAGGCCAAGCGGAAGATAAAAAAAGATGATTCAGATGCACTAGGAGACGACGGGCAAAAAGAGGCTCCTCAACCTCAAGAGCAGCCTGAGGTATTGTAGCTTTAGAAACAAAAAAAGTAAACATATGCACTGTTCTACTCTAGTCTACACAGTTTTCATCCGCTTGAGCTGATACAACTTTTCTGCGCGCATGTTAATGATCTGCTGAGAACTTGTAGATACCTTAATCCAAACACTTGCATGAAATGGCACACATGTTTGAACTTGTACCTTTTATGATTGGATAATGCCTTGAAGGTGCCAGTCAAGTATATATGCTTGTGTTAACTTTGTTCTTATTGTGTTTTGTAATTTTCATGTATAACCTTTTAATGAAAGGAGAAATAGGGGCACTGAATCACTGCAAAACAGTAGCTTGGAATACTCTAGTGAAGGGACATGATTTATTGCGAATTGTAGGACATCTATATTACGGTAGCTGAAAGCTTTTCTGTTACACCGAGTTAGGTTAAAGAATAAAGACTATGGAGTGGTAAAGATCTTGTCTTTCAAGTTTGATTTTCGTTGGCCATTATTTGGACTACTTTATGAATGGTCAATATGTAAACTGTTCTCTAAATTGCAGATGTTCTCAAGGCTTATACTTTGAAAACCAGCACTTAAGGAATAATCATTTATCATCACTCTTTACCTTTATAGTGTAATAAAAAAAAAATTGTTCTTGTTTTGCAAATGCTTAGTACATAGTAGTATGATTGTATGAAGGCCCTCCTGGAATGCAGCTTTTCCAACAGAAACTGAGCAAGGCATGCTAATATATTGATGTTTTTTGGGGGTTCAATCCGTACTAATATTATGATGTTTTAAGCTATAGAAAGGATTAAAGAAACAAACACTGTTATTATGATGTTGAGTACTTTTAGAAGCATCTTCATGAAGGCAAATTGCCATTCTTAGTCTTTCATTTAGTCTTAAAGGCTTAGGAAATAGGAATATTGGGGCCCATTCCACGTTAGAAAGAATTTCCGAATGACTTGCATAACATCGTGGTGAGGTGGTTGGAGACTCTCAACTCTGGTTAACCCTTAATCAGATATTCGAGTTCAAATGGATTTCTCGGTGTGAAGTGAGTTAAATCATTGATTAGAACATTTTAGAGGCGACATTTTCACTTTGAGGTAATATGAAAATAATGAATGGAGTGTAGTTCTTGAAATAATGTGAAATTGTGAATTCATTGAGGTCCCAAAACTAATCCAACTTGAGTTGAAATTTGATCTTCTTAAGCTAAAGAGCATCTCTCTTTAAATGGGGAGATTAGTGAATATGAGAAAGCAGAAAGTGATTAAAAATCATATATAATAATTTCAAGCCCAAATTGTCAATCCTTATCTATCTACTATTTAATTTAATGCCTAACCCAAGAGTTTATTAACCTCTAAATCCAACTAGAGAGCATATCTCAATTTAAGTTGAGGGATTTGTTAATATGCAAAAAGTAGAAGCCGCCCAAAACACCAAGAGTTGACTATAATAATTTTATATAATGATTTTTAACAATTTATTCTCTCAAGCAAAAATAAAAATAAATAAATAAATGTATTTGTTTATTTGTTTTTATATTCTTTAGTTACTTTTCTCATAGGTTGTGGCAAAGAGTTGAAGGGAATTAATGTTGGTTATGAATCATAGAGGAATATATGCCTCTTATCACAAAGTAGCATCTCCCATTTCCCCATCTCCCAAATATCCATATATATGAAGCACTCAATTTAGCTGGCCAATAACAAAATTCAACTATAGGGTATATCCTTATTTAATGGGAATAGTTTGGCTAGGTTTCATTTGTTCACACAAGTTAAAAATCTTAATTCCCCCCAAATAAGGCTATTGATCTATCCACTTCATGGAAAGCACACCAAATGTTTGTGCTATGTGATACATTATACCTTATTCATATATAACTTAGGTGTTATTTTTTGTTTATTGTTAGAATTGTGTTTCAAAAATGCATCCCCTAGCAGGATGGTCCAGTGGCGCGGAGTAAGGAGAAGGGTGAGGAGATCGTGGGTTCAATCTCCACTCCACCTCTTTCTTTGGCGGGGTTTACCACCAAATGGTGGATGGTGGATTTCCTCCACATAAAAAAATGTCGAGTTTTTTATTCCATTGTGAAGAATCAAAAGTAAAACGTGAACGATTTATGCGTATTATTTCAGTTACACAAAAGAGAATAAAACTTCATATCTATGAGCTCAAGCAAAGAAGCTAAATGCATACTTTATAAAGGGGATTTCATATGCTTTTGTTATTAATTAGTGATGATTGCATCTACATTGAACTCTAGGAGATTTTTCTTGTATGGAAAAAGAAGTCAAATTCATGTTCAACCAACCAACATATCACACTTTGATGAAAGGCATATGGTGTCTTATGCTGCAATCTCACTTCACTTGCAAGTTGCAACTTACTTTGTGGGGAGAAGAAGTAGAAAAAGAAGAACAAACCAAAAGAGTCAAAAGTGATAAAAACTCAGAACACAAGACCATTGATTGCTTCATAAAATCCAATGCACTTCCCAAACCCACCTCACAACTTGCAGTCAACAATCACCTTCTTCACATAATCATAAAAGCAACAACATATCAAAGGGCTAACAAAAAAAAGCAAAAGAGCAAACCAACAAAAGAATTGAAAAAAGTAAAAGGAACACCACACCCCATTACAAAAGAAAATCCCTACATTCTCCATCTTCATATATTGCCTTTGTTCATTGATTAAGCCACCCCCCCTTTTGTGATCTCTTTCTTCATTGCCCAACCTACCCACTTCATAAAATGAGTGCTTGATGAAGCTAATTTTGAGTGAATATCAACTCAAGATCTTCAAACCAAGCTAGTCAACTAAGGAGAGGCGGCACTCTCCGTGCATTCGTTGTCTTTGTTCATTCATTAAGACACCCTCTTTTGTGACTTGAAATCTCCCAATATCCAACCTACCCACTTCATAAAATGAGTGCTAGATGAAGCTAGTTTTGAGTGAACATCAATTCAAGATCTTCAAATCAAGCTTGCTAGCTAAGGAGAGACAGAACTGTCTGCGCGTTTTATTACCTATCTAGTGAGCCCATGGGGTCACTTAGTAGCCCCAAGACATGGCCACCAAACATGAACACAAAGGACTGCACTCAAGGCTTTTGTAGTGTCTACTGCCCACAGTGGTGCTACCTCATCTTCCCACCTCCACCTCCCATGGATTCCTCCTCTTCCTCCTCATCCTCTACCTCTAGCTTCTCCCCTCTTGTCATAGCCATCATCGGCGTCCTAGCCAGCGCCTTCCTCCTCGTCAGCTACTATGCCGTCATCTCCAAGTTCTGCAAGGTAAGTGGGGACAGGAGCCGCGACTCCTGGCCCCACACTGATGACATGACGAATAATAATGATAATGATAATGATAATGCGGAGCATGAGCCCTGGAATGCCAGGGCTGCAGGCTTGGATGAAGCCCTTATTAAACTGATCTCGGTCCACAAGTACACGAAGGGCGATAAGGCCTTTCCGAGCACTGATTGCTCAGTATGCCTTGGCGAGTTTGAGGAGGGTGAGGTTCTTAGGCTTTTGCCCAAGTGCAGCCATGCCTTCCATGTTGCTTGCATTGATAAGTGGCTCAAGTCGCACTCGAGTTGCCCTCTTTGTCGATCAAACATCGTGTCTATGTTCACTCTCGAGACAATTCAATCCGGTAGGCCAATTGATCATGGTCTCTTGATGCCTCAACATGATAGGATTGATCTAGAAGGAGGTGAAGGTGATGGTGATGGCCAGGAAGAAGTACTGCAAGTGTTACCAACTGAGATCGTTGAGATCAGAGATGAAGCCGAGAGGAGGCGGTCCACAAGGAGGTCTCTCTCGATGGATTATTCGAGAGAGAGGCGAATCTTGATCGAGGACGAGGATTGTGAAGCGGAGGAGTGCCAGCTACATGGGCCTGCAGCTGATCATACAAAGGATTCATCAATGGGAGAAGCTTATAGGGTGTTGCAATGTGTTATGAGGTCTGCTGTGATGAAGAGATCGTTTTCGAGTGGCCGATTCTCGTTCCCGAGGACCGCAAGAGGGCGGAATTCGGTTATTCCTGTATGAATGGGAGGGAAATTTCTTGCAGGATGTGAGGCCAAAAGGCCTAATCTCAATCTTTTCCTGGTTTCCTTTGTCTTTTGGTTTGATACTGATTTGCAATTAGAGAAAAGAGTTTGTTTTTGAGTTTTTTCCATGTTCATTTTTTGGTGTTTGATGGTTACTTTTGGAGTGTCATAACCAAAGATATATTGAGATAGTTAGCTGCAGCTGTGGCTATGCACTTGCTAATGGCTATAGTACCACCATGTTCGAGTGGACGATTGTCGCTCAGAAGGCATATGATAGAGTAGAATGCAATTATTCTTGTATGAATGTGAGGACAAATTTTTTTCTTTTCTGGGTTTTGGTTTGATATTAAATTGCAAGTTGAGAAAAAAGTTGGAGAGTTTTTTTATGGGTTCTTTTGGAGTGGCTAAACCAAGATATATTCTAGGTGATGCCAACTGCCAAAGAACAAGTTAACTCCAGGGCGACTCCGTATTCAAGAAGAAGCTTCCTTAGAGTTTTATTTGTACTTCCCATAGGAGATAGATTTCTACGGTACCGATGGCCCGCGGTGCCCTGTACGGTGGTGGTTGGCTTCGTTCTTCGCCATCGTCTGCAACTATCAGAGTAGTTCTTCTTAGATCGTTCTTATTGTAGAGTTTTTATTGTATGTCTAGGCGTTTTCTGTCAGCCAATTCGTCGGCCTCTCAAGAATCAGGCTTGCACGATCTCGAATTCTTACTTAATTTTTTTTTAAAAAAAGTTATCTTCACTTTAAGTACAAGCGGTTGTGCATCTTTGTTAGGGTTGTTATATGAATTGAACGGCTCGAAAAAGCTCGACTCGAGCTTGCTCACTTATTTAAACGAGCCGAGCTAGAATTTTTTTTTAAACTCGGTTGAAAGCTCGACTTGTTCGAATAAAGTTTGAACAACTCGAATTCTAAGGAATTTCTAAAATTTCTTTTAAGTTAACATGTTATAACTAAGTAGAACTACTTAAATCTCGGCTCGAGTTCGTTCATTTCCTAAACAAACCAAGCTTGAACAAAATAAAAAGCTTGTTTAAAAATTAGGCTCGGCTCGAGTTCGTTTAACAAACGAACCAAACTTGAACATGTTAAGTTCGGCTCGAATAACATCCCTAATCTTTGTTACAGTATATAAAATTCGGCTGACGAATTCAGGGTCCGTTCAACCTTCATTTCATTGAGCTTGATAATGCACAATTTGAATTTTCATACCATACGTTTGGTAAAAGGATTGTTGATCGGTTTAGATAGAGTTTATATAACGGTGTCATTTTACACTTTAATTATTTTGAGTATAATTTTAGCTAGATTATAAAAAATTGTATTTATACTCCACACACATATATTGATATATTTAAAAACATCTGTCATAAATAAAACTGTTTTTGAAAAATCAAAAAATTATTTTCTAAAATAATCCATTTTTTTAATCATTAATACTTTTTAATGTGTATTTTTTTATAATAAAAGGGTATAAATACATGAATATATATGAGTGTATATTATAAATATCATTTTTATAAATTGAAATATATAAAAAGCAATTAAGTGTTAATACTTAATAGTATCCAATGTCAAATTTAGGGTTGAAATTGGTAAAATCCCAAAAAAAAATCATCGTTACAACGTACCAACCAATTATAATTAGTAATGATAAATCTCGTACCATTACGGCGTTACCAACCATTAAAACTCATGTACCGATTTAATTAGTAACTGATGCAATTGATTGGTAATGATAAAACGATTTTTCTATCCTAGGCCCTTAGGGCCTAGGATAAGACCCTAAATTTAATTTTTTTTTTTTAAGTATAATTAGTTTAGCCTTTTATTTAATTAAATTCTTTGGGTTAATTGCCTTTTTGGCAGGGAATCTTTCCTAATTTAGGGTCTTATCCTATGCTCTTGGGCATAAGATAGAAAAAACGATGATAAAATACCAATTTTATCATCAATTGGCAATTCCTTATCAAAATATCAAATTTTGTCATCAATGGTGTGGAACTTCAAAGTTAAATTTCAAATTAAAAAAGTTTTTAAAAATAAATATTACATAGATTAAGATTAAAAGTATTAAAAAAAAAGAAAAAAAAATAATTAAAAAAAAGGCTAAACTAATTATAATTTTTAAAAAAATAAATAAATTTAGGGTCTTATCATATGCCCTTAGGGTCTAGGATAGAAAAATCGTTCCTAATTTAGGGTCTTATCCTATTCTCTTGGACATAAAATAGAAAAACCGATAAAATACCAAGTTTTATCATCAATGGGCAATTCCTTAGCAAAATATCAAATTTTGTCATCAATGGTATGCAACTTCAAAGTTAAATTTCAAATAAAAAAATTAAAAAAATTAATATTACATAGATTAAGATTAAAAGTATTAAAAAAAAGAAAAAAAATATCAAATTTTGTCATCAATGGTATGCAACTTCAAAGTTAAATTTCAAATAAAAAAATAAAAAAATAAATATTACATAGATTAAGATTAAAAGTATTAAAAAAAAATTCAAATAAAAAAAAATAAAAAAATTAATATTACATAGATTAAGATTAAAAGTATTAAAAAAAAGAAAAAAATATCAAATTTTGTCATCAATGGTATGCAACTTCAAAGTTAAATTTCAAATAAAAAAAATAAAAAAATAAATATTACATAGATTAAGATTAAAAGTATTAAAAAAAAAAAAGAAAAAAAAATTGGGTTGAAGATCCACCCGAAGGTGGAAAGCCTTAACCGGATGTGTTGAGAAAAGCCCGAAGGCAGTTCCCGTCCCTGTCAGGGGAGATGCCAACCATCTCTCCTTTCTACGAACACATTAACTGTTCTCACTTACCCCTTATATAAAGGCATTGTGTTTAAGCCTGATAAGCGATGTGGGATAGCCAACATCTACTGGACAGAACAGGGGGCTAAGTTAATGCAGAAAGGAGAAGTCCGGCGCGAGCTAGGATGCTTCCTACAAGGGATGGTGAGGAGGCTGCGCCTACTCTTGCGGTTCCCGCGGTTTTCGTCCACTGTCGAGGAACAATTGTGAGGTAGAACTGTTACACCCATTGGTAATGGGTGATAACGGAGGCCTGGGGATGCACTCGTGACTCGTGAGCATTGTTTCGACGAGTAGTTCCCCTGACAACCGTGCAAAGGGCGGAGAGAGAAGAAGGGTCTACAATACTGAACAACACTACTGAATGTCAAGGGAACTACAATACTGAACAGGATGGGTCTACAATACTGAACAACACTGATTAGACCTGATGATGTCGCAAAATACTCGCTTATGAGTTCGATTGAAACTCGAGAACATCAACCAAGATGGTATGTCAGGTAAGGAGGAGCAAAAGATGGTTGGAATTGCATCCATGGTCACCAAAAACCAATCCCTTTACATTGATTTCTTCTCCCCTGTGAACAAATGATAGCCAAAACTTTCTTTCTTACAATTTCACACAACATATAATCAAAAAATGGATGTACGAACACGATGATTCGGACCCAAGACGAATAATGCAAAACCCTGTGGTCTAGTAGATCAAAACAATCAAAAGAAATCAAAGAAAGGGCAAAATGGTTGCTTTCTTTTCTACATATCACATCACTGCACTTTGATATCCTTATTGATGGTCAGTATGGAGAATGTAGATGAAGCTGTGGGCGGTCTCATGAGCTCGGGACATGGCTCTGGCGACACGTACTTGGAGGAACCGAACACATCCGTGCATACCCACGAGCTGGTGAGGCTGAACGAGACGTTTGATAGGGAGATGGAGGTGAAGGGGGACTCGGATATTCCAGTGAAGTTCCCACTTATGGTGATGTTTCTACCTACAATGTTGTCAAAACTGATGTCTTTCACAACAGGAAGGGCGTCTGGATCGAACCTGTTGTCTGGATGGGACCCGAACTCGCCTGTTGCCTTGATAGCGACGTAAACGTTATCCATCTGGACCTCTGAAATGATCAGACGCTCTATATAACCTCCTCTTCCTCTGGATGTCCTTAGTTCAATTCCGTTGTAGGAGTCTCTTAAGTGAACATCCTTAACGAGCACATCCGATATCCCACCTGACATCTCGCTTCCAAATGCCAAGCCAGCTCCTGAGTAAGATCGGAGACGGGTTGACCTGATCTGAAGATTGGTTGTAGGTTTACCATAGGCGATGCCATATTCATCCCAACCACTCTTGACAACAACAGCGTCGTAGCCCACACTAATGTTGCTATAGCCGATGCAAACATGTTCGGATGAATCTGCATGAAATGAAAGGGCAAGTTAGACGAAATTAGTTGCATCCAAAGATTTGATAAATTTCCTTCAGCATTTCAGATTTACGAACCTGGAACAATGCCATTGGTTTGAGGAGATTCCAATGGAGCATGGACCGTTAAGTTTTCAATTAGAACATGACTGCAACACAACCAGGACCGATATCAAAATCGTAAGGTACAAGTTCAACTTTACTACAGCTTGTAAAGGGTTAAAAAAGTGATGAACTCACTTGCAATATACTGTATGTATGCTCCAAGCTGGGGGATTCAATAACGTTACATTTGAAATTATAACGTCAGTCGAGTTTATAAGTTCCAGGAGATGAGGTCGACTGTAATTCAACGAATGAGTCGAATATGACCCCCACCAAACATATCCTTGACCATCAATAGTCCCATTCCTACCTGGATGAAAGAAATGAAAAACCATAATTGAGACACCGTATGAAGGTTTCTTCTAGTGACGAGTATTGATGATGTGAAACAAGATCATACCGGTTATAACAACATCATGCAAACCATTTCCGGATATTAAGCTGCTATATCTCTGTCCCGGTAGCTCAAGCCCCCGTCCATAAGAGGGGAGAGGCTCAACTACCTCCCAGTGACTGTAATCCTGAACAAATTAACATAACTGAATCAGCTTAAACTGTCTTCATGACTTGATCAGTCAAAAATAAAAAAAAACAAATAAAGAACCTGCTAGAGCTTTATCAAGCAAGTACTAGATTAAGACAACTAAATGAATTAACAAGCAAGATAATAACAACTCAAATTAGTGTTGAAACTCACTTTCTTGACAATTTGGCCACAATTAAACATATTGGTCATGTGAGTATATAAAAGTAACTAAAATTAATATTTGAAATATCATAATAAGTAAGCAAAATATGGGGGAAATTGGGAGTAAGAATCCGTAACCGTGTGGATACATCTCAAAACTCACTGCAGAAGCTTTGACATTTTGGAAGGGTGTAAAGAAAGCAAAAAGTCTAGGAAGTTTCGTCCAACCATTGATTCTATTTTTATTACATTAGAGGTCTTGATATATGCAGACTATAGAAGTAGTAAAACAAAGAAATTAGCAAATGCCAAATTACCAGGAAGACAACTTAACACATTGACTTCTAATAGTTCTAAACCAAATAAATCCGCGAGCGTCAATTCATAGTTTGAACTAAATGCTATTTCAGTATTTATGCTGAAATAGACCTCTGTGAGGTAGTTGCATAGAAATCCTATCCATCCAGAGAAAGATATACTCATACTCATACTACTGCAGGTAAAAGCAATTCAATTTATGAAGTGAATATGTTTTTGAATCTTTCATATTCAAATTAACCAACTAACCCAATAGGATCTCATGGAACCTACGGCGCAAAAAAAGTGTATTGGTATATACTTGAAACTTGAAGAAGACTTCAGATAAATACCACCCAATTTTAACCAGTCCCAGTTTCATTTCATCCAAGTGAGCAGAATTACTTTTAGGAAAGGTACGAAGTTACATAGTAATAAGAAATAACCTGAGAACCAAGGATGACGGCATCTCTTTCCAGAAATATGGTGAGGTGGCTTGTGAGGTTGAAGGAACCGGTAAGCCACCTGCCCGGTGGAACGTAGAGCTGTGCACCTCCCTTATCAACAAAGGTTTTGAGATAGAAGATAGCGTTCTGGAATGCAACTGTATTCAACGTTTTTCCATCGCCAACAGCACCAAATTCAATAATTGATACACTGTGATGCCTTTCGTTGAGGGATTTCTTGAAACCGCATTGATGAGTAGCATCCTCTTGACTACCTTCGCAGCTAACCCCCAGTGTCAACACCAAAAGCAATACCGCCTGAAAGGATTTAAGAGAATGTGAGAACGATAGAAGCAACGAACCTGGAGAACACTTAAACCAGTGTTTGAAACATAACATAATGCATGAATTTGATAACAAGTAAAAAGTTTGCAGTAAAAAGTTTGCAATGTCCAAATGGCAGAGAAAAGTAATCTAGAACTCCAATAATATCACAAATCGAACCTGAAGCCTTCAAAACAGAAAAGAGTAATAGTCCTAACTCCTAAGAGATGAAAACCAAATGTGATTATTCGGTTGAAAAAGTTTGGACTGATCAAATATTCATCAAACCAGAATCCCGAAAATTTTCAATTATCAAAGCCAAATATGTACAGACATTCGCTGAAATTTCATTTCTTCAAAAGAACAAAACACAAACAAGCCAAACTTCGAACACATTCTCAAAGTACTTATGCATCACTCACTGATGATCAAACATGAAACGAAAGATGGAACAAGTGAAACAGAAGACATAGTGTAAGCATAAACCTAAAAATATATGGGGTATCTGATATGTATGAAAATACAACATGGAATACAAACAACAAGCAATCCTACACAGAACTACTGCAATTATTGCTGATAAAGAAGCTTATTTGTGATGGTAAGGAGCTCATAAGCAATCTGAAACAAACCCTAAGAGTCTTTGAAAAGTTATTGATCAATGCAGGCAAACAATACAGTTTCAAGTCCAGTATGTATGAATTCAATCTCATTCAACTACAAGTTCTCAAATACAACACCACACCATAACCAGTGCAATTATTTCCAATCTAAAGGAAGTGGCAAGAAAATGAATGGAAATCACCCTAGTTCAAACCAAATGCATCAACCCTATATTCAGCACAAACCCACAAAAGATCACACTACACTGGATCAAAATTTCCAAAATCCACACCCAAAATTGAGTAAACTGTGGTAAGAACAAACTAAATTCAGTCCAGCAGAAAGTGGAACAGCCCCAATCATAAAACTTGTGAAGTTGAATCAAACATTTACTGCAAACAAAAAAAAAAACAAGAACAGGAGAAACAACATACAAAGCAGCCCATGACACTTCCCATCTTCCAGAACCCTAAGAGACAGCTCCCAGACGCAAACATTGAACAGAAGACAGACAGTCTGAGACAAAGAGAAAAGGTGAAAAGGGCACAATTTATACACACTATATATACATCCAATTATTTCTGAAAGAAAAAAAAAAGGGCTTGGAAACAAGAAAGCAACAAAAATGGTAAGACAAAGCAACAGACAGCAAATCATGTACGAAATTGAAGAAAATAAAATTAACCCACTGGAAATTTGGATCCAAAATCACAACTTACCAAATAAACCCACATTTAGGGGGATAAATCAGTACCAAAAAATCACTGATTAAGACTGCCCAGCAAAGCAAATTCGCCCAGAGCGGCTGATCTTGTTACACTAGAAATTGGGAGATAAATTTGGGGACAGAGAAAGACAGAAGGGTTTGGAGTGTGGGTAGACAAAAGATGCAAAGGAAATGATTGTGGTTTGTGGCAATTAGTGGAAATTAGCATTAATGGGTTTGTTTGCAAGTGAGTAAATGGCATTAATGGGGTTTTGAGACACTCTGGGGCCTGTGTTCATATTCATAATAAGCGTTTATTTTGGAGATGGGAGATCGTCTGTGTGCGTCTTCAGGGTTATTATGTAGACTAGGTATGTTAGGAGTGGGGCCTGTTAATGAGCTGTGTATCGGGCAATGCTTGGCTGGATTCGCCACCCAAGCCAGATCTGTGATTGGGGATGTAACTCGTCCCGGTTCTGTGTTCTTCACACATCAATTTAAACCCAACACTTTTATTTTATTATTATTATTATTATTTATTTTCTCATAGTAAAAGAAACAAAAATGAGTAATTTAAGGTTGGTGTTGTTGTGCAATGGTGGTCGCTCATCGGAAATGACTTGTGGATAGTACTCATAGGTCTTCGGTTCGAACCCCGAAATGACTGTTCTTTATTTACCTATTCAAGTGCAATGTGAGATCATAGGAAAACCGAAGACGAGTCAATAAATCCACATCGTTGATGCTAGGTGAGCATACACCCCTCCTTTCATCTGACGAGTTGCTTATACTTGTTCTACTCGTTGATTGTTTCGTTTTGATATATTATAAGCCCCAATCCAAATTATCCGATACCCGAGCAAAAAGTTAACGTTTAAAAAGTAAACTCAGATTAATCATTTAAAATGTTTTTTATAAACCAAAATGCTTTTATATTTTACTTAACATGAAATTTTAATATTATATTTCAGCTTAAGAGCTTCAAAACAAGAGGTTATATTACTAAATTCAACCATTAGAGAAGAAATTAATTAATTTATTTTTTACATCTTGTTACGTGCTATTGTATGCTAAGAGAACAAAAAATTACATATTGAATCGTTTTATTCGTTTAAAGAGAAAAAATATGCAATAATTAATGACACAATTTTGAACTAAAACATTACCGTTTTGATTTAAAATGTGATTGTATTATTAGAGTTTGGCCTATTTTGTAATCGGATATTCGGGTCCGGCCCAATGGTTCTGAGTGCTGGGTTTGTATTATATAACCCGAGAACTCATTTGTTGTATTTTCTAACTGAACAACAAGTAACAAACTCTGTTCTTCCATCTTCTACCTTCTTCCTCCTCTAACTGAAAATCTATTTCCAAGAAATCAAAACAAACTCCAAACCCAACATGTATTGAACTAAAAAAAAATGTTGTTTTGAGCTAAAAGTGTAAACTAAAATATCATCATTTTGATATGGAAGAGGCACTTAACAATTTATACAAAATCCCCCCCCCCCCCCCCCCCCCCCTATTAGTTTCTGACTCCGTCACTGTGGGAGTACTAAACACAATCCAACTATTGCAAAAGATATCATATCTGATATCATTATTTCGACCTCCTAACTTCCTAAGGACATGTCCAAACACCTTTCAAAGCGTTGATGACCGTCAAACAGTCTCCTTCAACCAACAACTTTGCTGCCCCAAGCTCCTTAATTGCGATGGTATCGAGTTGAAGCCCTAGAATCTCTGTTTGGATAGGAGTGTTGGCGTTGTTCAGTTCTGCACCACAAGACATCGATCTCTAACATTCCATCTTGCCGATGCTAAGCTAGAAGGAGGGCAGGATCCATCGAAGTTCAACTTTAGCCAGCCATTCGATGGTTTCTTCTATCTAAGGTTTTTTTTCCCTTTTTGTTGGGATGTGCCTACTCTTTCGTCTTAAAAAACGTTCTTGTTTCTAATTGTCCACGAAATATCACTATTTTTTTTCTCATTTGTAAGTATTCCAAGAAGCTCAATTATAATTTGTTTTATATCTTTGTTTGAAACGTCAATGCTTCTAATAATATTCTCAATGTCACCACTTATACTTCTTAGGACAAGCAAATGCTAATATGTCAAAATAAATGCCTCTTTAGCCTAGTTCAGCAATGCAAAGAGACGAATATTCATTTACCATATCTTTAGGGAAGCGAACTCGGTCGATGACTCTTTTGTTGTGTTTGCCTTTTTTTCCAGTTGGTTTGCATTTGTTTTTTTTTTTTACCCGCCTTTTAATGTTTTGTCCTCGAAAAGGACTTTAGGGGTATTTTCACTCCTCGACTTGTTTCTTTGTAATTTGTTTAATCTTAGAGAGCTTTGCTCTTCCTCCACCAAAAAAAAAAATCAAGACCTTGTTAGAGCTTTGCTCTCCCTCGCACGTGCAGCTCATTCGTGGCCTTTAGGAGTTCATCTGCTCCCTTATCCGCCTCAAGTTTCTTTTTCGTTGATTGAAGATGACATTAGGGGAAGGGCTACTCCCCGCTCTATTATTGTGTAGCCCATTTTATTTCGTTTTGCTATTGACCGAGAGCCTGCTCTCGACCTTTCCCCACCAAAAAAAAAACAAATGGCCCAAGGATTCATCTCCGCACACGACACACTAGTTTGAAATATAACCCAAGGCAAGGAAAGATACATGCCTCGGCTCCTTTCCGGATGACAAAGATTCAATCTCATCAAGGAACATCGGTTGCTTCACTCCTTGTATTGGTAAATAAAGAGCGTCCATTATCGGTTGCTTCACTCCCTTGATAAACTTCTCGCGGGGAACAAGGACTTGTACATGATTAGGAGCTCTTCTATCAGGCATTCTACAGTCCACACTCATCAAACAAACTTATCATCCAATTTCTGCTAACCCTATTTCTCTTCTTAGAACAATGTTTCATAGAACATCAAGTAAGGTTGTTAACATCAAGTAAGGTTATTACCATTAACTCACACAATACTGAATCCTCGCAGCTGTGAAATGAGTAAATGACATATTTTAAGTCTACACTCTGAAGCAGAACATTCCTTTGTTTCAAGGATTGTGCAACAGATCACAAAACTTCCAAAGATCAACAATTGAAGATGACAATTCAATACGAAAGCAAGAGAATGTACCCTCTAACTAGATTAACTCAAACTTGCGTATACAGGAAGCTGATATTCATGGATTCCAGGAAGAACAAGCAATCTCAAACTAAACAGACATGGTACCCGATTTAATCAGATCACTACATTCCTTAGTTTTCAGGATTGTTCAACGGATCACAAAACTTCCAAAGATCAACAATTGAAGACGACAATTCAATACGCAAGCAAGAGAATGTACCCTCTAACTACATTAACTCAAACTTGCATATACAGGAAGCTGATATTCATGGATTCCAGGAAGAACAAGCAATCTCAAACTAAACAGACATGGTACCTGATTCACTCAGATTTTCAAATAGCAAACAAGCTTCCTGATTAACAATGGTTAATATTGAAGAAACACTACTCTATTGATGATTTGAAAGAGTGAAGCTCAACTTTTACAAAGATCTCAAATTGCTCATTGGTTATCTAGGTAGGGCAGCTTGCCACAGGTTAGAGATCTGATTGGTCCTTGTGCTGAAAGAGCCACCTGATCAAAATTCCATAACAAGATCAGACAAGGAAAATCGTGATGGCAATCATTCAAATTCAATACCAGAAGGAGTTCTAACCTGGCCTTGCTATAACATTGATTCGTGATCGAGGCCCCTCGAACATCCAGGCATCCTCGTCCAAAGATTTCACTTCCTTATTCAGCACATCCATCAAATCCGATTTCAGAGCTGCGAAGCAAAATCCATCCCGAATTAGCCATCGATTTCGAAGAGCTAGGGTTTCAGGGTTCGTCCAGAGTAAGAACAAAAACCCCAACCGACACTAATCCGCGGAATTGAAAGAGGATAAACAGCGAGAAGTTAACGAGGGGAGAGAGGGAGAAAACCTCGAAGAGCTTCGTCCTTGTGGTCCTGCGCCGTGAGAACGTCGACGGGGAAATTGAAGTCGTCGAGAGAGAAAGCGGCATTGTTGACGCTTCCAACGCTGCTAGCGGTGGTGGTGGTTCCCTGAAGCGCCGCCGTGGTGGTTGTGGTGGCCGTCGATGCCTGCGATGGGTGGGCGGGAGAAGAGGAATCGCTCATTGCCGATTTGTGTTGTTTCTTCACTCCGCTTCACTTGGTTGATAGGATGATCCCACCTGTTCTTGTTTTTTGGGCAACTAGACCCGCCACGGGTTCGACCGGCGGGTCACGGATCGGAAACTCATGACCCGAACTCTAATTCGTCTGAACCGGTAAATATATAGATGTGGTGGTTAAACCAAAATAAACAAATTACAAATAAGAGTAGAAGGCGAGTCGACGAGTTAACCCGTGACTGGTCAGACTCAGCTCTATGGGCAACTACGAGACGTCCATCCTTGAATTGGTAAATAACGAGCGGTCATTCCGGAGTTCGAACCGAGAACTTATGAGTACTACTCACAAGTCCTTTCCGGTGAGTCATTCCGGGAACCTACGGGACGCCCATCCGCTTTGAACCAATCTATACTACACCTAAAAGCAGAAGCACTCCTCTCCTACCTGGCTTCTCTAGAGAGCAGAATTCCAGATGTCAAAAGCAGGAAGAGTTTCACCCAAATTGCAGGACGATGTGGAGCAGTTTCACCCACGTGGCGCCACCCTAGCATCTATGTGGCGGTAAAGATGTGGAGCGGTTTCACCCACGTTCTCTATATCCTTCGGCAAAGCGGTTGCAGATTGAACCACCTTCTCCTTTCTCTCAACCCCCTTCTCCTTTCTCGCAATTGGGACGGTCTACATTGCGTAGTCGGTGAACCTCCTCTGCGATTTTCAGTCCGTTCGATTAGGGTTAAGCCATGTAACAGATCCAGTACTCCGAAAAGATTTGCGAGTCGTTGTAGTCGCCGCCGCTGATCTTTGATTAGTTCCGATTGGGATTGGAATCTCTACCCGCCTCCGCCAGTAGCAATGTTTGTTTCCGATTGGGGCTGGAATCAGAAGCCGTCGCTGCCGCTGGTAGCAAATCTTGGTGCTCAATTGGCATCTGTCAAAGCTGGTTTTCAATTTCTCCCCCTTCGTACGTTTGTTCTAAATTCTTCTGATAAGATCCTTCATTCTATATTTCCCCTTTTCTTCCTATCCATCTCCCTTCTAGATCAGTTTCGCATTTGATTCTTCCTCATTAGGTCTAATCGGACTGGCTTGCAGTGCTCTCGCAAGCGCTACTTTCGTTCTCGAAGATCATCTCCTCAAGAGCTTCAAATCAGTTCCCACTTTTCTTGCTCAGGTTCATCTCTCTCTCTCTCTCTCGGATTGCTCAGCTTCAAAGCTGGTTTTCAATTTCTCCCCCTTCATACGTTTGTTCTATTTTTTTTTTTTTTTTTTGCCTATGAATACAATTTGCTTCCAGTTATGAATTCTTAATAATTGATTCTTGGATTGGGAATGAAATCAGAGTTATCAAGGAATAGGTTGGACCTTGTAGGCTGAGTTTGCAAGCAAATTGTGGTTCAGTTTTTCCTGAAGTGACAGAAGCTGTGGTTGGACCTTGTAGGCGGAGTTTGCAAGTAAATTGTGGTATCCATTCCCTATTGTTCCGATGTTTTTTTTTTTTTTGCCTATTTGCCTATGAATCATTCCCTGTTGTTTGGATGAATATTTCCCGAAAAGAATATCAGCTGTTGTTGGAACTTTCAGCTCTCCATTAGTTGTTGCTGCTATAGTGTAGTCAATTTATGCAAGGAATTTACCCAGTAGCTCTTTATTTCAGAATATTATTTTATTAATAATCCTTCACTATTAAAGAGTCAATTTATGAATGGCTTTTAAAGAGTTTTATTGCCAGCCTCTGTAAAAGCATCTTGCATCGGACCAAATATGTTTTATAAATTTCTGAAATATGTGACTATAGCACATTAAAAATTAACCAAATGTGAAATCTGAAATCTTTTTTCTAAATTTCTTAATTTTTAATGTGTTATAAAGCATTTGGTTGCCATTCTTCATTATGTTGTTGTGGAATACGGATTATTCTTCTTTTTACACTTGAATATTCTATATCAATTGCTAGGATGAGTCCTCCTGAGCTATGATATGGCTGCTTATTATGATACCCCGGATACTTGTCATGTTCTTATCTTGTAAATTTTTTAGGAGTTGGAGCTCAAAAAGAAAGTTGAAGAGGAAGTGAAGGTGAAGGAAATAGCTGCTGCTAGGGAGAGCGCCGAATTCGTTGAATCTGACAATAATGCATCTACCAGTCCTACTGAAGGACAATCTGAGAATGAACTGGATGTGCTGGTTCTGTTAGTGTGATGGGTTCCATTATCTGTCATTCTGTTGATCCATTTTGTAATATATAGTCTTTCCTCACTCTTGAATCCCTTTTATGCTCAGGCAAAATGTCTAGGACACTGAGTTGGTGGTGTTTCAATCCAGGAATTGCCATGGAGGACTTTTCCAGAAAAGGGTGTTGGGTCTATAATTTTGACATCCGGGACTTTTGTCTCCCATGGACTCATTTATTCAGTCTCCTACTCAAACTAAGTTTCTGTGACATAATAAAGCTGACAATCACTCTAACAACCCACCTCACAGCCATGTAACCCCCCCAAACATAACATATTTTTATCCTTTTTGTCTTACATTGCTGTTCCATTTCGTTAGTCTTATTTCTATATCTCACTTGCAGTCAACTTTGCCAGAATTGTGCCTGATGGGCTGCTTGTGTTCTTTGCATCATATTACCTCATGGGACATTCTATTAATTATTGGAAGGACAATGTAAGCATATAAGCCCAGTTTTTCGTTATTTTTGGGTTAGGATCTGTATGCAATTCATATGGAAATTTTTGTGTGCAGGTTCATATCAATTCAGCCACTTCAAGTACAATTTTGGAAAGAATGTGCAAACATAAGTGCATGTTGTTGAACCTAGGTAGTCTTCACTTTTTCCTGCATCCATTGAAGCAGGCAGTTTTTTTTTTCTTTGCAATTTATTGTTTCCATTTCAGATGTTAATGCATTACCAATTGATAGTATGACCGCTAAAGATCAATTTCATCCTCAGGACTCTATTTCAAAGCTGAATGATAGATCTACTTCTGGAGCTATGTTTTTTTTTTCGTATGTCGTGGTAAGGTAAAATTGTACTTTGGCATAAAATTCAGATTGATTGAAAGGGATGTGAGTGATTTTTTTAATACAAAACATCAAAATTGGTGGTTGTGTAATTTAATAATTTATTTATGATTATTTTTATTCAATTTGCCCATAACTTCTAACATCGATTTGACAAGTTTGGTTACACAAAATGTTTGTCAAAAACCTTGAGGTTAAAATGTGAGTTTTCTCTAATTTTTTTTTGGATAATGCTTGATCAATAAACTGTGCTTTCTGTTTTTAATGATCTGCTTGATGCTTTATGTTTTCTGATTTCTGGTTTTCTGTTGCTTTATGTGTTTGTAGCTGCTGGCAAGGAGGCATTAATAATCATACCTCTTATGCAGTATATTTGTCAACTGAGAGCTGCAAACATTGCATCTCGGGTATTTCTCTCTTTTATCTGTCATATTAGGATATACATGCATGAACCTTATTTCGTGCTATTTGATCTTAAGCGTATAGGTAGAATATATAATGGGGCTGTCTATTTGAAGTTGGTATAAGTTGCTATTAAACTGCTGCTAATCGTCTCTTCACATGCTATCCCAAAATGGCTAAGTGAGTTGCCATTCCAACGAAAAGTGGTTGTCTATTTGAAGTTGGTATACGGAGGAATTATTAACTAACATACATCTCTTTTGCCTTATCCATTGACTGCAATCAGATTCCTAGCAAAGAGCAGGTTGATGCTCTCTCGAAAGAGTTACGTGAACGCGCTTCCATCCCAGGTACTTTCTCTTTTAACTTCAGGCATTATCATGTACCCATTAAACCGTGCTCCATTGTATTTTGGGCTGTTAAGACCCTTTTCTTCTAGCCTTTTCATTGAGTTTTAGGCTTTCTTTATGGTGTGAATTTTGGTGGATATATTATTCCATTTTTTTCTCCTAAGATTGCATGTTTGTTTGTGGATATTGCTTTGCTTGCAAATTACGTATCCAAGATAATTGATGCTCTGCCTATTGATGCTCATCCAATGACTCAGTTTTCAACTTGTGTCATGGCACTTCAGGTTTTTATATATGTGGATTTTGTCAAATTATAATTACAAATTCTATAATTTTCATGTTCAAAATTCTCCATTTTCCATGGGTTTTCGATATTTTTGCCTTTATCACTTTTGTTTCCTTTCTAAGCTAGAAGTCTAGAATCTAGAACCCAAGATTAATGCTTAAATTTTCATGGAATTGGAAATTTTTTACAAGCCTATGTTAGGTAACATGCTGTGCCTTTTTAGAATATATGGAGTTAGGATAGATTATTCTAGAAGAAAGTGGGTCATGTGCTACATGGTAAACAGCAAGTTGATGAGGGGGAGATGCTTGGGTGACCGGCTGTGAATAGGAATTTGTTAGCTCATAGCTGGTGACTTTAGCTTAAAGTAAGAAGTATAAATATATAAGAGGCTTTTAACCCTGCAGTAGGTATCTAGAACAGATCATTGATAGGCATCCACCCTGACAATTTTGAGTGTCTACTCTTTGGTGGTCAGTTTGAGGTGATATTCATCTAATAGGCTTAGTGGATTATGTTTTGTTCCCTTTAGATTGTGTCCATGTGTGTGTGTTGTGAGTTGAACAAATCTGTGGTTAATTCCCAATTTTGATTCCATTCGCCAGCCTTGAACAACTGGAATTTAGTTTCAAGTTTCAATATGCTATTTTTGCCTTCTGTTGCTATTTGGAGAAAACTTTCTCCTCACCGTGATTGTGCCTTTTCTGTTTTTTACAAAAAATCATTCTATCTTGAAGTGGACATTTTCGTTTAGAGTCGAAAATCATGATAAGATCAATTGCTTGGGATCTTGATTTTCCTAATTTTTATTTTGTATAGTCCATATGAATATCGTTTTATTATTATTATTAGAAGCGCAAAAAAAAAAGATTGCAATTTGTCACTAAATTACTTGTGAAGATGGCTGAAAATGGGAGATTTCTGCTTGAATCAAATTTTATCGGGAGGGTATTACTCCCTTTATCACTAAAAGAGTATTTAGACAGTTATTAGCTATAATAAAACTGAGTTTAATTGCATTCAATCTATGGTAAATTTGGCCACACTTGTATTCTTACAGATCATGTGAGGATGTTGTGGAATCAATACACGACTCTCTCAGAAAGGTGAGCATAAAATGGAGTCTGATGTTCTGTTAAATTTGTATTCGAATCAATAAAAAACAGTCTCGTGCGGATGTACTATGATATGCTGACTCACAATATAAGATAATGTATTGCTCTTTCATTAGGGTTAAATGTTAATTATTTACTCTCCCTGTGAGGGAAGGCTTTGAATATGATGAAGTTGATATACTCCTTAGTTTGTTTACTCTTTATTAAAATTACTTCTAGACGCTTAAAATGAATTTGAATTCTCCACAGATACAAGAAGATATGAGAAAGGGATAAGTAGCACTTGAGAAATATGTCATCACAAAGTCATTAACTAAACCACCCGAAGCATATCCCGATGCTAAGAATCAACCACATGTTCAAGTGAGTAGTGGAACTTATTCAAATCTCAATTTACCACCAGTGAATTCCTACCTGAATTTCACTGTGTTGGGTTTTCAAGATCTGGTATAAACCCCATCCTCATCATATCACATATTTCCTTGGCTTTTATTTGTTCTTCAGGTTGCACTTAGACTAAAACAGAGTGGTTACTCTTCGGGTTGTTTTGCTGGTGACACCGTTCCTTATGTCATATGTTGTGACGAGGTTTGCTACCAATCTTTGATCTTTAGTGACTAGCAAGTCAAATGCATTTACTGGAGATAAATGATGTACCTTGAGGTAGTTCAGGAAGACAAGAACCTCAACAAGGATTGCTCAGCGAGCAAGGCACCATGATGAACTGAAAAAGGATAATGGCAAATGGATGATCGATATTGATTATTATTTGTCTCAGCAGGTAATGCTTTCAACTTGGTTGCAACTTCATTGTGACTTCCCACATCTTCGAATAATCTCCCTCTATATTGCTGATACATTATCGATCCATGCAGATTCATCATGTTGTATCACGTTTATGTGCATGCATCCAGGGTACCAGCCCTGCACGTTTAGCTGACTGCCTAGGGCTTGATTCATCAAAGGTGCCGGTATTTATAATTTTGGCGATGAACCAACTTAGTTGTTTGTCTTGCTGATATTGATTGCCTTTGTTCTGTTTAGTTCCAAAGCAAGACAACAGAAGCAGTCAGCCATGAACCTTCTAGCTTGCTGTTAAGCTCTGCAGATGAAGAGAGGTAAATCTACATATATACTATCTTTCAATTACAATGAACGTGTAAGTCGATTATGTTAATTCTGGTTGTAAGAGTTTACATTAACCATGAGAATGTAGTTTTAGTACTTTCAAGTGAAGATCCTGATGAATTGGTATATTTTATTTTCACCAGAAGAATAAGAAGATCCATTGCTCTATTTTAACTCCCACCTCTTTAAAAAAGGAAACCGGATAATGTTTATTCGGCTGGTGAATCAACTGATTTCACATTCTTAATGGATGAAATTTTTGATAGATGTTTGAAAAGCATATGATAATCAACGATTCTCATTAAATTTATTGAACTGCAGGTATCGGGATTGTGAACCTTTATCTTTGTCATGCCTCAGTTGCTCCAATAGTTTCGAATGTCCAAGTGTGTTCCAGTACCTGCGTAAAGTGGTCAACAACAATGTCAACAAGGGAGCAACTAGAGGAAGAAAACTTGATTGGACACGAGAGTTAATCAAGGGATGAAGAAACTAGACAGCCGTTTATTGCTGGATGACCCCTCATCAGCTTCACCCTCTAAGCAAGAGGGCGAGAAAAGTGCCTTGTCCTCAACGTCCACACCAACCAGACCGGTGTTAGAAGAAAACATTGTCCTTGGTGTTGCACTGGATGGGTCAAAACGTACCCTGCCGATCGAGGGAGTGACGACTTAGGAGGAGAAAAAGGAATCTTATGGCGAGGCATCAACACTTTCAGAAATGTGAAGCTTTTGGTTTATAAATGTGTAACTACTGTCTATTCATATTTAATAGGATGAACAATTGAACATCGATCCAGAAAATTGTGTATAGTTAAACATTGATTCAACATTAAAAGTATGAGATATGCACTTCCATGCTCATGGGTTTGTCATTAGACATTTGACAAGTTTGATAATTGCAAAAAGAGTTACAACTATACAAAGACAAGTGGTGGAGCTTTTACAGATCACGTGATTTTGACTCAAAGTTGACAGATTTTTACCAATTTGAGTTAAAATGATCAATATCAAATTTGAGTTAAAACTAAATACTGATCAATAAGATAGATTTTTACCAATTTTTTTAATTTTTAATATTACACTTAATTCCATCCCATACATCACCCGTTGCCGTTGACATCCAAATTACCCCACTAATTCACCCACATTGGTTCATGATGCATCTGCATAGCAATATAAATTCAAGTGCAATTCATGTTTTTCACCATCGGCAATCACAAGTGGTATTAAGTATTGTGTATGGAATTTTTGGGTTTCAATTAGCTCTATCTACGTTTTTGTTCAATATGTTTCCTTCATATTATCTAATATACAACCTTTTAATCTCATATTATGCCAACTGTCATTTTCTATGTGATGGTTATCAATTTGGCTAATTTATCGTTATTTTCTCTTCATCCATATTTATATGACATTTCTTATTTATTTTATATCTATAATGCTTTAGAAAGTGTTCTCGATGTTGGGTTGAATTGCCAGTTGTGGTACTTTATTTAAATATTCGACATTTGATAAATATTATATCGTTTCATTTTAAATAGTCTAAGAAAAAAGGAATAGAAATAGGATATGAAATGTAGTATATAATTAGAATACTTCGTACCCGTGCCTTAGGCACGGGCCTTACACTAGTTGTCCATAAAAATGGCCGCTAGACGGCTTTGTTTGTTAATATAAGTAGTTTTTTTTTTTGAAACTTTTGGTTTTACAATATTATACTTCATCCGTCATTTAAAATATGTAATTTTAAAAAAAAATTAAAGAAAATAAATTAAAATATACTTATATCCTTAATTATTATTATAATATTTTTGTCAAGTTATGACTATACATTTGCACTTTATTATTGAAAAGTATAACTAACATCTCTCTCATCATTACAATGATAATTTTGAAAAATAAACATAAAAAAATACATTTATTTCTAAAAAAAAAATACATAAAATGACAAAAAAAAATTTAACAAGATTTTATCTCCAAATAACGACATATTTTTCTTAATGGAGGGAATATAGTTTTAACAAGTTAAATTAATTACCAATCACAAGTTGGTGTAGTGGTTATGGGGCTACATCCCATGCCTTGTGGTTCGAAGTTCGTTCGAATCCCCGTTGAAACATGGACACGCTTGTGAGTGAAAGGGTCAACCTTTAATGAGCTTACAGTCAGTGGTGGATCTGTGGAGAGCTCGGGGTGGCTGGAACCCCCCGCCGGCCAGATGTAGAATGGGCTAAGCCCACTTAAACTGGAAATGATCTAAAAAAAAAAAGTTAAATTAATTTGTATCAAACAGACCATAAATCACTACGATAGATTTCATTCAAGATAGTTGCGAAATATTAGTATGAATTTTAAGAGCCACGGTGCTATTAATTATGAGATTTGTGAGTAAATTTGATCGATGAGATTTTTCATCATTAAAGGTTAATGACTTCTGCAGAAAATACATGAAAGTTTTCATTTTCTGAGACCTGTTTTTTTATTGCAACTAGTTCTTTTCCCGAACCGTGTTCGGGTTTTTTCATAATATTTCCGATCGAGTTTGACGTTTTAAATAAAGTATTAGACACGTCAATTTTCTACTAACATATTATCCATGCTTCTTGTCATGTTGTTCTTCAAAATCTTTGTTATCATGGTGAAGTACTCTTTTTTGAGACGATCGATACTTCAAATTTGACAAAGAATATATAGTAAATCAGTTGCTTTCACGGTTCTCTTAACATCCGTCCTAATTTATGTATTGGTTGTGTGAGTGTGAATTGCGAATGTGATTTCATCAATTGATAGCTATATGCTATAATATCTAATTAAGTAGGAACCTAGAACAATAGGTAAAAAAAAACCTTTAAATTAAACAATTAGCAATCCGTTTGCGAATGGAGCTTCAAGAATAGATGACTTGGCATGTGAGCACTTGCTTGTGTGCGTCGCTGATATGGATAAATTAAGGGGGTGAGACCAAGCTTACAACAGTCCTTTGGTTGCGATTAAATGGGAAGGTTAAGGGGAGATTTATGAGACCATGGGGGATATCAAGTCTACCAAATCTTCAATCCCACTTGCTCAAAGACAATCGAACTTTTTAATCGCCTGGTTGAGTTCATTAACCATGAATGAACAACCGCAACAACCTGTTTTTTAGCCTTTAACTTTGGATAACCAAGGAATAAAATGGCACAAGAACATCAGTCAATTGCTCCCAACAAAACTTCTTGGATGGCTAATACTTAACCTTAGAAAAACTCATTTAATCTATCTATATCTATAATACATGAAAAGTTGTGTTCACCTCCAATTTAATGCCCATTCATTTAATGATTTATTTTTAATACTTTTTTTGTTTCTATTTCAAACAATATCAAAAATACTTCTATAACTCAATGGTTAGAAGAGTTGTTTGGTACACATGAGGTCTTGAGTTCAATTCCTATTAGATACACATTGTCCACATTTATTTTCTCTTTAATCTTCATGGTTGTTATGTGTAATGTTAAAATTGAAATCAAATGAGTGTGTATAAAGGAAAACGTGGAGAAAATTGTAAATTCTTTTCTTTTTATATATATTAAAAAAATATCTAAATTATTTTGTCAAAATTTATCTTATATAGTTTATACTATACAAATGTGTTAATTAGATAATTTATCATACCATATCATCATATTCATAATCTTTTTGTAAGTAAATTCTTTTCTTTTTATATATATTAATAAAAAGATCTAAATTATTTTGTCAAAATTTATCATATATAAGTTATACTATACAAATGTGTTCATCAGAGAATTTATCATACCATCGTCATAATATTTTTGTAATTATTTATTCTATCCCTACATAGTTTAGAAAGTTGAATTTGTTGATAAAAAAAAAGGTGAATTCGAAATGTAATTTACTTCTAATTACACATTTAACATATATATTCGTCATCTAAATTACTTCTCCTATTATATAAACTTAAATTGTAAAATTATAATTCATTTAATTAAAAAACTTAATCACTATCTTTTCATCTTCTAATTTATTTACATTTATTAATTTGAATTTATATCTTGCAATAAATTGATTGTCTTTAATTCAAAATAATAATAAATAATTATCTTTTCATCTTCTAAATGATTCAATGCCAACTTCTTGGATTCCAAGTTTCACCTATATATAATATTCCAATGGAAAAGGAGAGTGTCTGCAGGATGAACACCAACGTGACATTAATCAATCGGAGGAAAACTCACGTTGAACGGTCATGCAATGTATCAATTTTTATCTTGGATTTTTATTTTATTTTTTGCATTATTTTCAGTTGTATTTATTTGTAGGTTATGATTTCTTTTCACAATCTTTATGTTGTTACTATATATCATATGTTTTATTTCTTATTTTGTTGAAACAATATATAATTATTTTTTTCTAATTCATATTCTTTTTTTTTTTGGAAGGGTGAAAACTAAAGCGTGTCATATATTCGCCGCGATATGTAAACATTGCAGATTAAGAGTATGTTTCCCCACCTTTTTTTTGTTTTTATTCATAATTGATACATACATTTTATTTCGTCGAAAACAAATTTATGATTAGTGTTTCCCCTTTCTCTCTTGCCTTTATATAAGTATGTACAATTACAAATTTTTGTTTAATTATATTTATTATTAGTATTGATATATTATGAATTTTCTCTAATATATGTTTATGGTGTTATTTTATATCATATGTTATATTTCTTATTTTGTTCAGGGAATATATATATTTGTTAATTTTTCTAATATGTATTCCTATTTTTTAATTGAAGTGTTAAGAATCTTATACCATTTGATCCATTGTTGGAAGCACAGTATGTAATATTTACCGCATATGTAATTTTAAACATAAAGAAATATATTAGTGACATGAAACTCCTCTCTCTCTCTCTCTCTCCCCCTCTCTCTCTCTATCTCTCTCTTTGTGTGTGTGTTTCGATTTGCTAATTTTATACATTGGAGATTGTGAATGTTATTTTTTCATATTTTTAACATATGTGTTAATTATTATTTTGTTCCAATAATATATGATTTTTTAATTCTAACTTGGGATCCAAAAAAATTGTCACTTGAATATTTGTAAAATAAAAAGATAGGCATTTAATATTTTACAATTAAGGCATTCAACTTAATGCATTCAAGATAATATGAGAAAAAAAAAGTTAAATTAATAAATAGGCATGAATTAGAAGATGAAAAGATATTCATTAATTTTTACCTAAATCTAAAGAAACTAATTGGTCATTAAATCATTTAGAATATGAAAAGATATCCATTTAGTTTTTTGCATCTAAGACTATACTTTTATGTATTATTGAATGTAATATGAGAAAAAAAATTAAATGAATTGAAAATGGAAGTATTAAATAAAATTTTGAACTCAATGAAATATAATGCAATTCAAATTAGTATAAATATATTAGATTGTAATTTAACATTTCAAAGTGTTCTTTATAGAAAAATATCAAACATCATTAATAAGGATATTTAAATTATTATAATATATTAACTTAATTATAATAAAATTTATTTCGATCTGAATCAAAATTCATTTAAATTCAAATATGTGTTCTTTTGTTCCATTATGAAAAATATTTTATTTTATGTTTTTTTGCGAGTGAACCAATAATAGATTAAAATCTTTATCAAATAAGAAAGATGTACATTTCTCACCCAACAATCAAAATCTTTATCTGAATAATAAATATAGAATTTTAATGATTATCTTATTTACAACTAAAATCCATTATCATAGATTATATAAATTCATTGAAGCAAATAAAAAATATATAAAAAGGTCAATATGAGAGATATTAATCAACGCATATACTCTTCTTATTAAGTAGCCTTAAAGTGGTAGCCAAATGGGTGAGGATTTTATTAGTATTTAGAATAATGGACAGTATTAATTTACCATGATCAATACATATAAATGTCAATGACTTCTAATATTATTATATCACCATAAATACATACCTCAATACCTCATTACTTCTAATATTATATCAATTTAAAATTTAAAATTATAATTTCTTAAATTAATAAAAATAATGTCTATCTTTTCATCTTCCAAAATTTGTCTATTTATTAATTAATTTTTTTTATTAAATAGAATGTCTTGAATTCAAATAAATATAAATGACTCTCTTTTTATCTTCTAAGTTATTCAATGCATGCTAACCTCTTTGGATTCCAAGTAGTAATCTTCACCTCATAAATCTCATAGCCTCATGCATAAATATATACCTAATAAATCTCATATAACTTTCTCTATACATAAATATTAGAAGAGTTCAAATAGTATTTTTTATTTACTTTCTCTCATTTGTGGTTTATTTTCCCTTATCATTTTTAAAAAAGTCAATATGTACCTTAATATATATATTTATGAGTATAATCGTTAAATATTATATGCTCTTAAAATCACATCTCATGTAACTTTAAAAAGACTCTATAATCTGTTTAAAAATTTATCATTTGATAAGAATTATGGTCATTACATTTCCTTTTTGTTTTTTTTTATACAAAATATATCATTTTGTTGTTCATGGATAAGAATTGAATGATAGTCATTATTGTTCCAGTAATTATAGCAAAATAAATAAAAATCCAAAGATGGAAATTTTGCAAAGTAGGTGGTAAAAAAGATTGAATTGAATAAAATTAATATAAATTTAATTGAATGTGTATGTTTGTAATAGTTTATAATTCACTGTAAAAGTATTTAATTTAATATAAATCAAAAGAGTATTGTATGTATTGTTTTATTTTTTCTTTGAATAATAATATTTTAATTTAATTATTTTTTCATAAAAACTACACTACATGCTATTATTCTCTTCTTTTAAAAATTTATGTAATGTGTTATTTTTTTTATATCTACCAAGTCCGATCTCACTATAATGTTTGGGACCAAATCACATGTCCCGGGCGTAGCACGGGTCTGCCTACCTAGTACCTATAAAAATTGTGTCCATAGCCACCTTAATGACCCTCCCCCTAATAATTCTCCCACCAAATTAAATCACTTCAATGACTTTTGGTTTTCCTTGATTTTATTTAATTTTGTAAATACTAGAAAATATGATATTAATATATGGTTTCCTTGATTTTATTTAATTTTAGACTCTTCAAGTAGTATTTAATTTTAGACTCTTCAAGTAGTTTATATCTATAACTTAATGCATCTTATATTTAATTTAAATAATAAATATAAAAATTGGTTTAAGATTAATAACAGGGCACCCTCTACTCTTCTAGCTCTTTGTCTTATGACATTTCCTATTCTACAAATATTATTATTTGTACATTATATATACTATATTAGATTAGGTTAATATCAATGTACAGTACACGTACTTCAAAATTATGAAAGTTACATAATTAGTTAATTTTAAGTTACGATTAATCATTTAAATTGGATAATAAATTAATCAAGTTATTTTAATTGTAAAAATAAGTTGTCGATTTAAATCCATTAGAAAACACCAAATCAAACTATTTTTATTTAATGTAAAAATAATTACGTTTACATTCAAGCTATTTGTCTTTACCATGCAATTAAAAATCATTACCTACATTCAAGCACTAGAAAATGAATATTCAAACCGTTACCTACAACCCATTGCCTACATTCAAGCACTAGAAGATGAACAGTTTAGAGATTTGTAACTCCAAATCTTCTTCTATTCTATACTTTAAAAGCTAATTAATTAGTGCACTAATAAAAATGTTGATTTTTAATAGCCTTTTCAACTTCTTTCCATACCTTATATATACACATTTGTTATTTCATATATTTATGGTGGTGGCATGGGGTTTTTGTTTCCTGTCTTCTAAAAGTTTGTATATGAGATATTTAGACATCCATTGCTACAAAATCAATCCAAATGGTTGATGTACCTTCGAAGAAACACATTCATCAATTGTCTTAACGGTACGTGTAGTCATATATTGTCTTCTTTATTCAAATAGTCCATAAGTAATTAAGTATATTCCATCTAGGTTGTTCTATACTCATATTTTACTATTAAAATTGTATCCAGATTAATTTGGATACAATTGATTATTATAATATTTTTAATAACTTTATTATCATTTTCTTATATTTTAAATCATTCTATGTGATATTATCTTTATAAGACAAAATATTAATTAAAGGATATAAAATGTCTCTTTGTCTTACAACATTTTTTTTTATCATCAACAGTTTGGATGGGTTCAACTCCAGTCATACCATTAGGGTGAAAGGACGTTTCCAGGGCCAACAACATCTTAAGGTATTTACATTAGCCGTGTAAGTTTAATGCAAAAGTGATTTGTTCCATTTTGTAAGTTTTATTGATCGTATTATTTTAGATCTTTTATATTGAACATGTATTTTGAGTAGTTAAAGGGACTAATTAAAATCATTCTTATTTATTTTTAGTCCTTAAAATATACTGTATAAAATGTAGATTATATTAGAGACTAAAACATGGCCAGCCACAATTTACATCTTTGGTGTGTGGATAACTAAGGGTATCTTGGCAAAAATGGATCGAAACCACGTACATTTTGTAACATCCAAACTTAAGTTATGGCAAATGATGAATGGACATTGGAATTTACCTTTATTACAATAGTACGTATCATTTCAGTTTTTGTAACATTTTGCAACTAATACTATTTAATCTAGAAATATTAACTACCTATCCATCTCTCCCTCTCTATATATTATACTTTTTTGAAATAAGAAATAAAATAATTAATGAATAAGAAAAGAAACAAGAGAAGGGCTTTATAAGAAATGGTTGAGTTTCATAGGATACGATGGAATATGTAAATGTATTTCTCATGCGGGTAATATTGAATGAATTTGTTTTCCTGAATATTTAATGTATTTTTTCAATTCAAAGGCAAATTATAAGTCATTGAACAATGGTGAATATCAAATTAATGACCATTTTAGCCAACAAAAGGTAGGAGGCTTGAAATTATTCCATGAAAGATTCTTACTTTCTTATTATTGATAACAGTTATTCATAAATTTATAATTAAATTAATAGGTAATTTTTTCGCGCGCACACACACATGCATATATAAATTTCAAATTCATTTAACATTTATTCATTTCATATTTGTGATTAAATTAACAGGTAATTTTTTTATTAACAGTTATTCATTTAAATGTTCAATTTCACTCGCATATACTTGATACAAAAATATAGCAAGTTGTCAAATTCGAGTAATTGACAAATGATCGAATTATACATAATAAAGACTAATTGTCACTCGCCTAACAATATCTAAAATGTAATTATATAAGTATTAAAACATATAAGTTAATCCAAATTTAACATGGATAATAATTTATTACTTTTTGATGTCACTTTTTTATACTCTATATTTCTAATCTCCTAATTAAAACATGGTGAAAATTAATTAAAAAAATATTTTACTTTTGGTACCAATATATATCATGATTATCACCATATATCATTTATGTCATAAGACTATAACCAAGATGTTTTTATTTAACTAATTTTTTTTAAAACACCATATAAAATAACTTTATTAAACAAAACAATTTCAAATTGATTATTTAATTAATAAAAATATTTTATATAATATAATCCAACTCCTTTAAAAAAAACTACAAAGACAAGTTGTTAAGAAAAACCTTATTATTCCCACCAAAAAAAAAAAGAAAAAACTTATTATATACAATTCCTTTAAAAAAAAAATGTCAGTTAAATGAGGGCATTTCGATTATAGATTAAAAAATATCACTGAAAACTTGAAATTTTAGTTGTAAAATAAAAGTTGGTGCTTCAATTGATCGAATACCTTATATTATATAAGGTGTTTTTTGTTTTTAAAATTTTAAAAGGTGTTTTTTTATTAAAAAAAAAAATTTGCAAGGTGTCTTCTTGAAGAAAACCCCATAAAAATATAAAAATTTAATAAATAACTTAAACCAAAGTATATAAAATTAACCAAAGTATATAAAATAAGCTCTTAAATAGGCTTATAAAATAGCAAAACTTATATTTACGTCCCGTGCGTAGCACGGGTATGCCTTGGCTAGTAAACCTTAAAAGTTGTGTTCATGGGCAATTTATTGCCATTATTAACTCCACAAAAATTTTGCTATTTTTTCTTATATTCTCAATTTGTATCAAAATAACTTCTTTGGCCTAATGGTAGTAGTTGTTGATGAGAATCCCATCATCCAAGGTTCAAACCTCAATAACTACATCTTTTATTTTCCTACTTTGTCATTTGTCATCTTTGTCATTTTATTTTATAATGCTTTTATATGATTAACTATGAAACGTGTTAACCACTTGAACATGAAAGCGGATAAATTTTATAATGTTTTTAGCAATTTCTTTTGATTTGTAATCCCCTATTATTACAATTTCAAAGAAACAAATTTATAACATCGTTAATTGCAATTCGAAAACAAAGTAAGCCTTCGTTGGGATTATAACGATGTAGTTTTAAAAAATGCTTCTATGCTATTTTTTTTATCTATCTATCTATAATATCTATCTATCTATATAATAATAATACATAAAAAAAGTTGTGTTCAAGGGCAATTCATTGATACTATTAAGTTCATGAAAATTTACACTATTTTTTTTTATTCTTATTCAATTTGGATCAACTTGCATTCTTTAGCTGAATGACTGTAGTTGTTGGGGACTACCTCTTTGTCAAAGGTTCAAACCTTGATAGTTATTTTTTTTCCACTTCTTCATGGCTACATCTTTTATTATTTTTTTTGGTCATTAAATTTATATATGTAATATATAATGTTCGTTTTTTTTTTAAATTTGGTCATTAAATTTATAATATGTTATAATATCCAATATAATATAATTTTGTACATATAATATAATTGTATGGTTATCACATTATTAATTTTTACTGATACAACTTTTGGAAATCTTTTTTTAATTAAATGTCAAATTATATGTCAGCCTCTACGGTTTCTTTGTTTAGATATATGATATCTAATATAATTAATTTTGAATGGATATCACATCATTAATTTTCACCGTTATAACTTTTGAAATTCTTTTTTTTAATTAAATGCCAAATTAGATGTCTTTGTAGTTTCTATGCCATTTTATTGCTAATTGAATGACAAATTAGATGTCTTTGCATATAAAAGGATGTTGATGTACGAAAGGGAGGTGATCGAATGATTTATATTAGCGGAACGGACAAATTAAAAAGACACAAAACTTAGGAGAATGCTGAACAGAAAAAACCAAGCATCAGGTACCCATTTTGATTTAATTAATCATATTTTTAGCAATTTTGTAACTAAATTGTATGTATGATTGATTAATGGTTTTGAAACAGTGATTTTATTTATTTATTCGTAAAAAGACACAAAAGCTTAGGAGAATGCTGAACAGAAAAAACCGAGCATCAGGTACCCATTTTGATTTAATTAATCATATTTTTAGCAATTTTGTAACTAAATTGTATGTATGATGGATTAATGGTTTTGAAACAGTGATTTTATTTATTTATTCGTAAATTATAGACCGATTCTGTTTGATTGCCAAAACCATATCAACCTATACCAAGGTAAGAATGCTCGAAGAAAGGTCAAGGGCCCACACTCTGATATGTTATACAATGATTTGTGATCATATACCTAATTGGTGAGATTATCTATTTTTTTTAAAGTTTATTCATCTAAATACTCCGTATTATTTAAGTAGTTTCTCAAATTTGTTCGCATATATACAATATATATTTGGTCATAGTACCCTCAATCACATGTTTCTTCCTTTTCTGTTTTTATAATTGTTATTGTACAATCTAAAACATATGTTGAGATCTATTTTAATTTAGTTAACATTGCAACAGAGGAAGATGATGGAGGCCGTGCGGAGAGAGCTTGGGAGGAAAGAGCATGATGAGAAAGTGGTGCAAATTGACTACTTGATTCAATAATTAGATTATAATAGATGTGCGGACATGATAGATTTTTGATATAAACAAAGTAGTATATATGTGTGGCATCTCATGAACACGAATAAGTTTGAAGTTGATTCATGGACTTATAAATTAAAATACACAGTGTGGTAGTATATATTATAGTGTATTATCTACACTTTTCGTACCCCGGCCAATTCAATACACATTGTGGTATATATATTGAAATTACACTATAATAATAACAATAATAATACAATGATATCAGAGAGATTAACTCATGTGCTCTATGTTACTGGTGACAAACCAGTAAGGTCTACTATAAGACATTGCGCGATTTCATATTTCCTTGGTGATTACTTCAAGTCGTTTTTTCTGCAATCTATGAATATCTCAACATTTTAAATCTCACGTGTTATTTCTTCAGTTATTTATAGACTAAATCCGATTAAACTGAAATATTTGACACAAAAATTGTCCCGTACGTAGCACGGGCATGCTACCCTAGTATTGCTTCATATAATCAAGTGCATGTGTAATGGAAACCTCTAATCGCTTGCTTTAAAGCAATTATTTACACCAAAGGAGAGAGGGAGCCACTGACTATAAAGCAACCATGCTACTATGCTAGTACAGTGCACAATTTGAGACTTACCTGGCAAAAGGTAAAATCACCGTCGCCTTCATTTGCCATGTTTGAATCACTCAACCGTCCAGACTCCAGGTGTATCAAATTCACCCTACCTGTCAAAAGCTAAATAATCAATCAGTGCCATTTGTTGATTTAGGCACAGAGGGATGCAAGGGCGAGTTTTGTGAGCAAATTCAACTTTCATATTTTGGGCCATCAAAGGGGAGAAGTCAAACGGAATGACAGAAATTATGATCATCAAATACATTCAGAATCCTCAAAACATAGAATTATCCAACCAAATTTTCATCACCATTCAATAAAAAAAACTACCTTGTTAGTATTCTTACTTTCATCTCTCCGTATCACTAACATTGAAAGAAATTCGAAACCACAATTTTGCTCCAGTTATTAATAAATTCAGATACAACAGCAATACAAAAACTGCAGATTCAACACTGGGAATTGTCAATAGCAGGAAAAGAGACACTCCTTAACTAAAATCGAATTGTAAAACCAAATTGGAGAGCGATTATAGACGCCAACTTAGAATATCACCTACTATTGGAATTTGTTATCGCTAAAATCACTTGGAAAAAAAATCCCAACCAAAAATGTATATCATATAAATAAGCACCTCCTCTGCAAGGACTTGTCTACAAAATCACACAGTGGGTCAGAAAATAATCACAGATGTATTATTGAACCGGTTTGGACTGTTTCTGTTTAGCTTAGCTACTGTTGAATTGTGTTCTCATCTCAGTTTAAGCTTATGCTGCAATCTTTTTGCTGTTGTTGTTCTTGAAATATGTTTAACTGTTACCTAAGGATGAAATTGAACATTGTGTTAACCTAATTGACTTGTTGTTCATCTTTCTATATGGTTTCAATCCAGATTCGCATCAACGGTAGCCAATTGAGGCATTTGAACAAATTTATTACCATGTCTGCACCGAAAACTTGCGGTATCATTGAGATCGGTCCTCTGTGGATTGAAGTACAACTCTTCGTCTTTCTGAAAACCATCACAAGCACATCTCTTGCGGCTTCTCTTCCTCGCGACGTAATTGACTATATCAATCCTTATCTGCACGAAACATGGACAGCAGAAACCTAATTCACATCCAGATTCGATCACTATCTCTATTGAAGTTAAAATTTGAAGCGAAAAGTGGAAAGCTAACTAAAGCCTAAGCAAACTTAAAGCCTCAATTTTTAATTCAAGCCCCAAAAATCCAAAACCCTCAATTGCATTTGAAGACAATCACATAGAATTTAAATGGACATCGAGAGGAGAGGAGAGAACCTGACATGGGGTGAAACGTTCTCGATCCGGCAGAAGCAGTTGAATCGAGATCAAGAGGAGGACCTGTCAAGGCTGCCGCCGCGGTAAAGACAATCCAAAGCCTTGTAGAATCCCTCCAAAAGCTAGGGTTTAGCATCAGATCAATGTTCCATTGTAAATGCGATTGTCTCTAAGCACGCTAATTGAAGTTAACTGAGAGGAGAAATTTCTGAGAGCGGCAAAAATTAGGTTACCGGAATCAGATATTGCTCGAGAGTGACCGTTTGATTCGCTCAAGCACGAGATACGTTCGACAAAAATTACCTTGCAGTTTTGGAGAAGAGAGTATAAAGTGCGTGCTGCCTTCAAATTGTTGGTTGGAATGCCCTAATGAAACTCCAGGAGCAATCGCAATGGTGCTGATCTCAATGGGCGTACGAGTCTGAGCAAATAAGAACCGCAATTTGTTGGAGGGATTGGAGGAGAGGGACAACTGGTGGAGCGAATATGGAATTCAAATCAAAATAACTTCATGGCGAGGGCCGATTAGGGAAAATTGAGGAACAAAGAAGGGAGGAATTGTGACTTGCGAGGAGAGGATAATTTCAGAAGCAAGGAGGAGATGAGAGAGTAGAGGGGATTAGAGCGGTTGAAAGAACGTGGGTTAAGAGAGAAAGTGGTTTCTTACTTTGCTCAAAGGTTGACATGCGGCTCAATTTTTTCTGAATACATTGCTTCTGAAATTATAAGTATAAGGGGTGGATTTGCCTCACTACTGTTGGATGATGCAATGGCTGATTAATTAATGGAAGTTGTTAGATTAGAGAGAGAGAGAGACCTAGCTAGTGTTAATTATCTCATCTTTGGCAATTGAGGTTTTTAGTAACTATGGTCGGCCATTTTGTTGTGCAACTACCAATTTTAAGGCTAGTTTATGCAATTAACTATATTTCTTCCTTTAAATAACATTAATGATCAATTTATCTAATTAATTATATTTTATTTCCAAATTAAATACTCTATTAATACTCCAACTTTCGGTACTACAATATTCCTTTTTCGGTTTCGCTATATACACCCCAAATCATGCACGTCCTTAAGAACGTGCATGGTTAAAAGAGGTCAATTAATTTTTTTTAAATGTTAATTAGTCACGAGACTTGCACGTCTTTAAAGACGTGCATTTTTTACCTTGAATTTGTGGTGTATATAACAACACCCTTTTTTTCCATTGGTCCATTTTTTCACATTATTTGTTCGCTAAAATTTTAGCCATTCTTATTTCTATTTTAAGCTTTATTAAAAAGTGTGAATTAAATTGATCAAAATGTCAATTATTTCGTATCGTATTTAACTCCCTGTGTTACCACTCACTCACAGTGGACATTAAGCTAATCCGTAAAAAATAAGTGTTAGCCTATTTGATGAATCTTCGTCGTCATATAGAGCATAATTTATTATCTCTACGGCCTTGTCACACGTCACAATATAGAGAGGTTAACTATATATATATATATATATATATATATATATATATATATATATATATATATATATATATATATATATATATGAATCCATGATTTTGTTGCATATATCTACGCTTTGCCGCATCTTGTATAACCCACAAATGGCTTTACTTTCCACAAGTTGGTTCAGCAATTGAGCTCCCATGAAAACATGTATGAAACTAGCTATGATGGATTATTATTTATTTATTTTTATCAATCATCCAATAGCACTCTTACGAATAGGAGTATAAAGCTTTGGATGAGCGACGAGCAAAACATTATCCATCGAGAACTTGATATGTGTAACTTTATCGCCCATTAAGTTGATTTCGTAAAAAACAAGATTGTAAAAAGATTTCGGTAAAACTTTGATTCATAACAATACATCTGTTGTACCAATCAATTTCTCATGGACAAAACTGTAAGTGTTTGGAGAACTGAGTCCTTACACTACAAAAAATAATTAAATTCGCCACCCTTGCTAGCTTCGGCAGACATGTGCCGTGGCAATTGATACCCTTTTGCCACGGCATTTGCCACGGCAGGCATTGCACTTCGGTGGAAAAGATAAAATATTCACTGATTGTAGCTTCGGCGGGACTTGCCGTGGCTATTGAGTTAATTTTGCCACTTACGGTAGCGATGGCTAGTGTTTGCCGTGGCAAACTATACACCTTTATATAAAAAAAAATATTAAAAAATATAACCCTACTTCTACCCGAGCCCTCTCTCTTTCACTTCGAGAGCGTCCCTCTCTCTGGAATCTGGATGTTGCCTCCAGCCCTCCACCAGACTCCAGTTTTCATCGAACCCTTCTCGTTTCCATGGAGGTCCACCTCTCAGTCTCTCATCTTCTTCTCTTTTGTTCTTACTCTCTCTCTCTGCGTTCTCTTTTCCTCGTTCGTCTTCACTCTCCCCTCGACTCGCTGAACCCAAGTTCTCCCCACGCCAATGCTGCTTCCTCGCCTCCCACTCCCTCTCACTTTGTTACAAATCTCCCTTCTCCAGATCTGCTTCTCCCCGATTTGTTCCTCGCCTCCCTCTCTCTCTCTCCCTCAGATAAGGTCGTCCCTTTGTCTACTATACAGAGCAAACGAAAGAGCGAGATTGTGCTCCACACTGCATAACAGGTGACGAATTCGAGCGAGATTAAGGCCGACAAGATCTTCCCATCGAACTCTCAACTCTCTCATGTGAGTCTTTCAGCCTTTCTCAACTTTCCCTAATTTCTAGGGTTTGGATTTGGCCCTATACCTTATTTGCTTTTCATTTCCCTAAATGTTCATTAGTCAAACCCTAATCTCTGCAATTTTATTTGGGATCTAGGAATCGGAGCAAGAAGATATTATCGCTTCTAGAGGTTATGCATACCTCTTTTGAGGAAGTTGAGCGACTTGAGTGGCTCGCCGCCAAGGAGCTCCAGATGAGTAAGTTTATCTTGATTTATAGGTTATCCCCTTAATTGATTAGATTGAATTCCTTGGTCACTAGTTATCGATTCCTCCAAATGATGTAACAAATTGCAAATTGCATTTTTTTCAGTTTCCTTGTTCTTGATTTGTGGTTTATCTCTATATATCAAGCTTGAAAATGTTTTTCTTCCCAAATCGATCTAAGATAAAAGAAGGGAGACCTAGAAACTCGAACCAACTTACTGAATCTCTGAATATTTTATTTCTTATTTATTGCTCTTTCACCAGATCAGCCACATGAACATGTTGAAGTTTTCAAAGATAACATCATCTTTAAGTTCCTTCAGAACTTTCTACATGATTCTTTTTTTTTTTTTTATTGCTCTTCCTTCATTCGTATTTTGAGTGGTGGTGTTTGTCTTTGAAGGCTGCAGATATGGGGTTTGATCAGCCCAAGAGCAGGGAGATTGGAGAGTAGAGCAGAGCTGCAACTAATAAGATGACGAAATTTTATGGATTCTTAATTTGCTCTGATCATGGATTTATTTTATGCATCATTTTGCAGCATGGTAATGCTCTATTCATTTTGGTATTTTAAGCAGATATATATATTTATAATGATAATAGAATTGCTACTTTTCAGGTTGGAATGGAATATGAAGGTTTTTCCCTATATGATGACATAAGGCTGCTGTCAAATGAGGCGAAGTACTTAAGATTGACATTTTTTTTATTCGACGGCAACATAGCTTTGGGTGAAGCTGCTTTCATTTGCTGTCTGCTTTTTTGTCTTGGTTATTCTCATATAATAACCTGTCAAAGTTACTAGAGTCCTACTTTTAGCCTTTTAGGAAGTGAAAATGGAAACAAAAATGTAATATCTGGCTGACATTAAATTTTCATTGAGGAGTGACTTCAGGAAAGTGGCTTTTCATTGCGCAAGCTGATTCAAGTAATAAGAAATTATGTATAGTTCTAGATTGTAGAAGATCCCTGATCAGAGAGCATAAATTTTTCCTTTTTACCTAATCATTATGTAAAGCAAACGAAGTGACTTTTAAATTGACCTACAACCATGATTCAACAACCTCGAGCTTCATCAACTTGGTTGATACGCTAATTCTTAATTCTTTTGCTTTGTTGTTTTCTTTCACCAAATTGAAGGAATCTTTTTTATGAATAAATGAACTCTTTTTGGTTGTATTGTTTTCCTCTCGCAAAAATATTATATTCAGCTAATGCTATTTCTCGTATGTTACAGCTCAGAAGTGCCTATGCCATTCAAAAACTGAGAAAATCATGTTACTCAAAACATAAGTTTTATGTTGAGCCCTTTAATTTATATAAAGAGGTGTGCTCTTTGTCTTATGTTTCCTTTCTTTCCATTTATCTCCTACTTCTGTTTCATTTAGTTCTATGCCCATACCATGCTAGGCTACGAATTTAAGTTTATAACAGAATAAAAAATGACTTCATTGTTCTTCTTTTTTCTGATAAACTCCTTGCTAGCACATGGTAACAGAAAATCGTTGAGGAAACATGTTACTGAGAAATTTCTCTGCAACTGTAAGCTGCTCATATTTGTATCATGTTGAAAATTATGTCTGCATCTGGTTTCTTTGCTGATTATTGATGGTGAATAATTACAGAAGCTAAAGAATGAGATCAAACACTGAGTCAATGTGGAATTCAGTTTACTGGGAATTTGAGGCTATTTTTATGTGTGTTGATTCAGATGGAGCTCAAAAAGGATCAAAAAGTGCATGTTGTTCTATCTTCTGAATGGCTAGTTAATATTTTCTACCAAATGTTTCAGCTTGTGAGGTTAGTTGAGGTAGTATTATTTATTTCAGTGATTCTAATAAATGAGACTGGTGGTATTTTGCCTGGTATTAATAAATTATTAGTGGTCAATTAAGTATGTATGCTTTTGAATGAACTGAGTATATGGATGTTTATTTTCCAATATTGCATTCTGATTCTGCTCATGTTAAAAATAGCCCAGAAGGCATTGAGAAACTGTGCACATATATTAAGGTGGATCATACAGATGTTAGAATACTGATGTTGGCATGCTAAGGACTATTTTTTAGCTACTGGCAGTGATAGCTTAAGTTTTGGTGCTCTAATCTGTGGATAAAATCTGTTTTAGCTACTGGCAGTGATAGCTTAAGTTTTGGTGCTCTAATTTGTGGATAAAATCTGTTTGATTCACAAATGAGAAAGATGCAATGTGAGAAACAGGGGTTCTTTACTGTAGTAAGTCCACTCATATATGTCTGCTAAAATTTATTGCAAACTTCATTATAAATAATTTTCTTTCCTTGTATGTATGGCTAGAAGTGTTTGTATCAACTATTACTTTCTTATATTTTATTCCTTTTTCAGTGAGTTGTCTTTTTGGATAGTGCAACAGAAACGTTAAACTCTAAGCAATGTTGGCATTGAAGGATTGATGTATGCTGTCAATGATGAATTATTATTCCCTATTTCTAGTTGATTTGGTGGATTATAGGTTGTTCCTTGGGCTAGTTAACTTTTTTTTTTGGTTAAAATGTAATTTTGGACATTTTATTTTATTTATAAATTTTATAATTATGTATATTTATTGTATATAAATTATGTATTTTTTGACATTTTAATTTCTATGTAAATTTTGTATAATTAATGAAATTTTATTATATAGGTAAATTGTGGTCATTATTTTTTTAAAAAAAAAATATTGGACTTTTTAGCCCGGGTCTAAAGAATCCGGGCTAAAAAGCAGTTTTTTTTTTAAATTTTACCCCACACTTTAGCTACGGCAGCAAGCCGTCGCTAATTTTCTTGCTACGGCTATTTGCCGAAGCTATCAAATTTTGCCACCCCACAATTCGCCACCCCCCCATTTGCCGTAGCTAAGCCGAAGCTAGATGGCTTTTGCCACCCCTTGAAGGCCTTTTGCCACGGCTTTTTGCCGAAGCGAATTTCATTTTTTTTTGCAGTGTTAACGGATCTCAGAGACCTACTCCTGTATATATATCAATGGGTGAAAACCCTGAGAGTACAATGGTAACTGTACATGTATAAATAATATGATGCTAACAAAAACTAGAATACCATGACTGAGTTAATAACAGTTACTACAGTATTAGACTCTCCCTTTCAATTATGATTCTCGTCAGCCCCGTCTACTATGAGTCTATGACGAATATTTATAATTTAACTAAATTGCATATAACTTTCTACTTTTTTGTTAAAGTAAGAATTCGAGTTTGAAAAATTCTAATCGAAAGGTCGGTAAAATTGGCAGACATAAATACCATCACATACGAATAAAATTTGAGATCGGACAACCTGATGTTCGAGAGGTCGATCAAACCGGCAGATGGATACACCATCACAAACAAATACAACCATCACACGTGAAAAACAGGAAAAAAAAAAACTCGCATTGAGCAAGCTAAACCCGCAACACTACAAGTGGAAACCAAGACCAAACGAAAACCAACTAGTCGATGAAATAGACGAGCACCAAGCTGTTATGACTCGAGGGTCGATGAGGGTGAATCGAGCAAGAGTAGGGCTCGGGAGAGAGAGGATTAGAGTTCAGAGGAGGTGATCGAAGGTGAAGAAGGAGATATCAGAAGGAGAGAGAGCGAGATAGAAATTGGAAGAGAGATTGTGGTAAATGGTTTGATTATTACTTGGATAAACCCACAATTACAATAACTAAGGGTATTTATACCCTGAACCCTTGATATCTAATAGGTTAATATCTAATAAGGGTCCTAACACAGGCCAAGCACCACCAAGACCAACGATACTTCAAGCCTCGATCTCCTGTGGATAGAAGACGATGCTATATATGTATTTTTCTACTTTATTTGTACTTTTAAAACTATCACTACAAGAAAAACAGTGTATCACAACGACTTTTCGCAACGACCCTTTATTTTCGTTGCAAAAGATATGATTTTTGCAACGACTAAAAATTATCGTTGCAAAAGGTTGTTGCAATAATAAAAAATTTCATTTGGCGCTCGTCCAAGCGTTGGCGGGGATGTTGAAAATTTGGGTTATATCTTTGGCAACAACATTATTGTTGCAATAGAATTTTCATAGATAAAGGTTATATTTTGCAACGACAATTTTTGTTGTTAAAAATCAAGTAACAATATTGCAACAAAAAGTTGTTACCATGGATAAACCAAAAGATTTACATGAAAATATTTTTCATTAAGAAATGTCATAAAAAATCATTAGAAAAGGGGAAAACAAGAACTTCCCTCATACTTTCATACTTTAGAAAACTTATCCCTCATACTTGTCTGGATGTCGTCACCACCACCACCACTACCGCCGCCGTCGCCGTCGCCGTCACCACCACCACTACCGCCACCGCCACCTCTCCTCTTTCTCCCGACTCTCATCCTTGGCTTCTCCTCCTCAACTGACCTCTCTCTCTCTCTCTCTCACACTCGAGAATCCAGATGAGATCTCTCGCCCCTCTTTCTCTACCTCCTTCTCTCGATCTTTCTCCGTTGCCTCTCTCAGTCTCTTACTCGATCTCTCTCTGTCCTTGTTCGCTGCCTCTCTCTTAGATCCCTCGAATCTCGAACCTAAATTGAAAATAGAGGTCGGTATATCTCCTCCCGACTCCGACTGTGTCCAGAGGCCACCTCCAGCAGCACTCTTCCTCTCCTCCTCCACCCGACGTTGGCGGCTAAACCCTGCAGCGGCGACTACTCAATCTAGTCCATGAACGCCACCAAGAGCCAATGATGGTTAGTTCTCCTCCATTGACGCTTTAGATCTAGGTTTAGGGTTCTTTGGTTCAGATCTAGGTTTTCAATTTTGGTAAAGAATTTTCGATCTAGAGTTTAAATTTTGGTAAAATCTACTCTTGCACAGGTGGAGGAGGTTAGGGTTTTCGATTTTCAAATTCATTTCTCTCGGTAAAAGCATATCTTCGTGATTTAATCTTTAAGTTTGTAAACTGAATGAGGTGTTTGTTTTGATTGGCAGAACACACTGAAAAATCTAAAGTACATATGCTTTCCCGATGCCTTTGATTTGGTTAGCAAACAGCTTTAGAAGTTCAAAGCTGAGCTGATACCATATCCGACTTTATATGAGAAACTTCAAGTTGTAACTGGTCGGTAGTTTCCTGTGACTGAATCATTTCTATTTTTTTTGCAATATCTTTTCTGACCCTAGCACTTATGCTCAGTTCTAAATTGTAAGCTGAGAGAGACACTCTTTCATGGCATGAAAGACAAGCAACCATCACAGAAGCAGAATTACAAGGGCTTCAAGTTGCGGTATGATTTATTGGAATTAGCCGTTCATTCTGTTACTTGAGGAGCTCTCCCTTTCTGGTTCATATGGAAAAGATTCGATCATAATTAATTCATTATCATCTTTTCCTTCTTACACTTGAAAGATGATTGTCTATTCGATTGGTCGGTGTTGGATTATCTACATGTAATTGATGCTTCTGTTTTTTAAGTGCGGTAATGTGGTAGTGTCGAATTTGCTAGTTTATGGATATGTTTATACCTTGCAATCTTTGTTGAGTCTTTGCCAAATGAAGTAATGAATGGTGCAACTACGTTTGCTTCCATTTCGTGTGTTCTTATGGGCATATTTCAGAACAACCATGGACTAGAAGGGTTTTTGTGAAGCATGTGGAAACAGTGAGCAACTTTGAGGAGAGCATTGATGTTCTGCAGTCATTTATGGTGGGTATTGTGGATCCTGCATTTCTGCATTTAGATTTCTCTGAAGATGACTCATTTTCGAAAAATTTTGGAGTTATATTGAACATTATCATGCCATTTTATGAGCTTGGTTTTTCCAACCATATTTGGTTATTTTACTTGTACTTTAGTATATTCTTTTTATTCATTTCTAGTGTCACATTTGCTTACCTAAATTTGTTGTAAGTTATTAACACTTCTTCCTATTCATGTGTTGTGCTTTTGCTTGCTCTAGCTAATTGGTTGTGATATTGATTCTAGATCTAAAGCAAGCAGCGGAGAAGGTACTCTTTCAGGAAAGAGGATGTAAGCTCCCCCTCATTTTTTCATGAATTGCTTCTGTATATTTCTGCATCTATGTGTTGATTGGTTTTGTTCCTTGCATTTTATAGCTTCAGTGTTTTTCTCTCTATGAAGGCACATTCAACGCATTTGAATTTTTTTCCAAGGAGATTCTCAACTGTAATTTTCCCCTTTTCTTATTTGAAATGGCAGAAACAAGGCCAACTATTGTCAAAAGCTAAGCAAGATCAAGAGGTAAATTGGACATACTTGTGGTATTACGTTTCTTGTGAGTATATCCATGTGCTCTGCAGTGATGACTTTCTCAAATATATTTTGAGGCAATAGACGCATGCTTAAGCCACATAGCCATCTCTTAGCTCAAGAGTGCTATTTAATCTTCAAGATACATTTCAATTTTATATTAATCTTCTCCACAAAAGCATTGAACACAGAGATACTTGATGATCATCAAGTAGTATCTCTTGCTAATTTATAATTTAAATTTTTTTGACAAAGCATGAAAAAGCTACTCTTAAGCCTATATTGAATTTTATGCTATAGTTTAATAGTTTTTTATTCTATATGTTCTTTTGCAGGAATAGCAAATGCAATAGATTTAGCGGATCATTTCTACTTAGGCTCCATTCTTTAAATTGTAAGCTCTTGACCTTTTTCAATATTGGAGCCAAGTTCTTTCAATTAATATCTTTTTGTTTAGAGTGACATTAAGTAAACCTCAAAATTGTTAGTTGTTTCCTCTTTTATGTTGAGTTCTGAATCCTGAATGTTATAGAAAGCATTTACGCTTTAGTTTGTATGTGTATGCCAACTACTCCTTTGTGTTTTATAGCTAAACAACAACTTGTAATTGATGTTCACCAACTTGCTTGTGACCTTATAGTCAACACCTGATGCCTTGTTATATATGCAACAATGGTATAAAATATGCATTAATTGGCTTGATGCGGGATCTTAGAGGAATTGCAAGGGTAGCTAGCAGGTCAATTGATTATTTAATCAACTTTTACTTCACATAATCCTCATTTGATGTTTATTTATGATCCTTGACACATACTCGTATATTTACTGCAGATGCAAGGCATATGGGTATCTTTTTTATTGGTTGTATCCAGCACATATATGTCACTTATTTTAAAAGTTGTGGATATGTGGGCTGATACCCTCCAGGTATGTTAAGGATTAATTTACCTTGGGCATCTTTTCTTCCTAGCAGTTTATCAATGGGCAATCACACTGAAGAACTTGTCTTTGGATTTTTTTCCTCCAAATTTGTATTGAATGCTTAAAATAGAGTACATGTTAATGAGAATCAAAGTATTAAAGGTTACCTTGCATGAATTCATTAGAAGAATCCGTGAATACATTTTGTATTAGGTTTATAATTTTATCGTGCATCATTGATGTGGCTGAAGTTTGTGATGTTGTACATGTCAGCCATATGCTTCCATTCCTTCTGATGAAAAGTTAGAATAGCTATGTGCATATCTTTTATGGTGTATTGATCTTCCACCTCTTATGTTCTGTAAACATTTTTCTGGGCACAAAAGGCCTATTCAGCTTTATGGAGATAATTCTCAAAGATCATATTAAATTTATTATAGGTCTCGGCACAAATACCTTCTCATATATAGTCAAGTCTCTTGAGTGAGGCCTTCAAGCCTTGGATACCAGTATCATACCACATGTTTGCTTTATGTAATAAATATTTTATCAAGTGAATCACTCTGTAGAGCTCAAGTGATGTCCCACGACTCGTGAGAGACCTTCATAAGTCATGACAAGGGGTTCTGGTTGTTTTGTGAGTTGCTGAGAAGTCCCACGACTCGTGAGAGACCCTTCACGAGTCGTGGAAGGGCCAGTTATGCCCAACCTTTCATATTTCCGGGTGTTTACTTAATTTGTTTTTGGATTATTTTAAGGGGGTCTTTATTTCATTTGGATGTTAATATTTTCAGGACGTGAGTCATTTAAAAAGCTTAATCCCTGTTTAAAATTTTGATGCTCTTTTTCTCCTATCTTGATGTGCCATATCATCCTTGACTTAAACTTGTACATGGTTCTGAAGAGACCATTTTGCAAGTCACCATGTTGGCTCACACCTTGGTGCTACTCTTGACTTTTATGGGGCTTTAGTTGTTGAACATGTGTTACTGTCAGATATAGGCATGATAGGTGTTTTGAAGCCAGAACCAAGACATTATGTATTAATTTCTCTCTGATTTCCAAACTTGTACAAGATCTTGAGTCGGTTATTGCACGTCTACTGTAGCCATTGTTTAATGAACGTATCTGTGCACTTTGTTGCTAGTATCGACTTCCATAACCATAAAGTAGTCTAACATTCTTGGACTATCAGATTTTGGCACGATGGACGAGTTCAAACAAGAACTAAGTGATGGATTTATTGAAGCTTGCCTCCATCTTTTAAACCGAGATCACCATGTAAGATTCTTTCTACTCAACTTGTAGGTCACCATGTAAGATTCTTTCTACTCAACTTGTAGTCATCAGTTATGACCTTGTATAGCTAATAGGTGGCTATTGGTAATAATCAGCTATCATGGAGTTAGAAGTATGAATTGAAGCATGAAAGAGCAAGAAAAAATATATATTTTATAATTATTTTTTTTGCTCTTTTACAAGATTCGGAAAATGAGCAAAGATGATGGATGCAGGTTTTTGTGGGTTAGTTTGCATATGGAAAAAATTATATATATACTTTGTCTTAGACATGAACTTTGATATATATAGCTTGTCTATCTAGGAGAAGGATTTGGAAATATATTTTGCTAGTTACTTTGTCTATGGAAGTGGGTTGTATTTCGCATATGGAAGAATTATGATATGATTATTAGGAATGGAATGAAGAGGTGGTGTGATAAGTATAAGGATGGAGTTATGTGTTGGAAACAAGTATATGTTGTAAGGTTTTTATGAACAACCTATGTATATGGTTGATTTGAAGGATGGCAAATATATTTGCTTACAATAGTATGAATGAATGCAAGACTTGTGTGTATAAAAGTAGGGAATTGCGGAAAAAAAAAGTGACCAAAAAACCTTTACTTACTTTGTCCGTTGCGGAATATCTTATTTATTGCAATACATACCCCTATTGATGCGACATGTCGTTGCAAAATATTTCATTTTATCATAATATAGCTGTTTTGCAACGACAAAGTCGTTACCAAAGCCAATATCTATAGCAACTACTTTTTCGGTTGCAAAAGGTAGTATATATAGCAACGACTATGGTCATTGCAATACATAAAAAGAAATTTTATACACTTTTACCAACAATAATTTCGTTGCAAAAGGTAGTATATATAGCAACGACAAATCTTGTTGCAAAAGAATTAAACAAATTGCAACGACATTTTTTGTTGCTCAAACATGTCATTGTTTTCCAAGATATATGTGTTTAGCAACGATAAAGGTATTGCAACAACATTTGGCGTTGCAAAAGGTCTATTTTTCGCAACGACCAATGTCGTTGCAATAGCCTTTCGCTACGCCTTGACCCGCAACGACTCTGCAACAACATTTGTCGTTGCAATAGCTCTCTATGGCAACGACAATGAGCTTTTCGCAACGACTTTTGTTGTTGCAAAAACCTGTTTTTCTTGTAGTGTATAAAAGTCATTGCTATGTATTTTTATTAGAAAGAAAGAAAAAACAACAAATACCCCTAAAATGAGATTGGGAGCCATACCTAACAAGCGAGTTATTAACATCACAAATATTTCACAATTGATATCTACACAAACAGAAACAGGTTTTTTTTTATCAGGAAATAATTCGAAAGTCGGACAGACTCGGCAACTCGAGAGGCCGATTAAATCGGCAGACGGTGAACCGTTAGAGCATACAATACAATACAATAAGCATAAAAAATGTGAAATACAAACGGTGGAAAGCAAGCAAATGTAGTCGAAACAAGCGATCCAAGCCCGAACACGTTGGGGACAACGTAGACTAAGAGCCGACGGCAAGAACCACCAAACAGTGACACCGTTAGCCAACGATACATCAGGAGTCCCTGTGGGCACTGAAGACTGATAGGGCTAAAGTAAGCCCGTACGGAACTTGAGGGCACAACTGTCTTTTACCAGGTAGCATTTATTTCAACCCTAATTTCCATTATCTATATGGGTGATGAACTAGGGTTTAGGGGGGCTTCTCTCACAGCCGACCCACTCTGACTTGAGCGTCGGAGGCTCATCCGGGGGAGCGAGCCCCGCCTCTTCCTCTCCTTCTATGCAGGTGATCGATCGATGCCGAGAAGGAAGGAGGTGCAGATTTATGCACTTACAAAGACGATCCTCCAAGAAAATTTCCGTATCGCGGAGTCGCCTCGATACACATCGTCTCGACCCCAGCCAGACCCGACACCGGACGCTAGAGCCCCAACTCAGAAAGGGAACGCCGATAACAACCAGACTTACAACTGAGAACCACCATCGAAGACGCACCAGAATCTCATTTAGGCGAACGAGATTTTATTCAAAACTTAACGGGAAATTTGTTCATCACATACAACATGTACTGGCTAGCTTATTCTCTCCAACTCATCATCTTTTCATCACTATTTATGTTTTTATTAGTGTATCCATAATCTTTTCACCGATCGGATCGCGCACCTGACATATACCATTTCTACTGACGAGCTCCTACTTACTGAATCTGTTGATCAATAACTTCTCGTTTTCGTCCGAAAGGATGATCTAGAATGGAGCTATATATTCTAGATTTCCTTTCCTTATTTCAAAAAAAAAATCTATTAACATTGTTAAAGTATAAGCAAATCTTTTTAAGGTAGCCTCGTAATATAAGTCTTTAGAGCCTGTATCAAAATATACGTCATTTAAAATAGTTATAAAATGTAAATTAATTGCCCTCCCGTTTGTGGAGCCTCGTCAAGTTCTTCTTACTCGGTTTAAATTAGTACAAGGTCGATAATAATACACTAATACAGTGCACGTTATAATAGTTTAATACGGAGTAGTTGGTGATGTTATTCATGTTGCCCTTTCGGTCCTGGCAAATCGCACCTTCAATATATAGATTCTCATTCTCTCGTGTAGGCGTGGCCACGGACGGGTTCGACCCGCCGGGTCAAGGGTCGGGGAAGGGCGACCCGAACCCTAACCCGGGAATTCCACGGGTTGACGGGTTCGGGTCAACGGGTTGACCCGTTGACCCGCCGGGTCGACCCGTTGACCCGCCGGATTCCCAAATTAAAAAAAAAAGTTTTAATTTTTTTTATATTTTTGACTAAAAAATTTTTAAAAAAAATGATAGGTAAAGAATTTTTATACATAACACTTTTTATATCCATTTCATTTTAATATGAAGTGGAAAAAAATATGAGAAATTTTATATTTTTATAAAACTTCCTTCATCCACTACAATATAAATGTAGGGATATAAAACTTCTCAAACTTTACTTCATTTCATTATAAGAAATAAAGATTAAAGTGAAGAGTGAGGGTTAAGGGAGGATGGAGTACACATATATATACATCCATCCTTTCTCATTCTATCTCTCAACTTTCAATGTGGGACAAAAGTCTTGTCCCACATTGAAAGTTGAGAAAATAGGGGATGTCTTCCAAATCTATAAAAAGGGAAGGGTGATAGTGTTTTTGACCCACATTGCACATTGCAAACTAATTTATGTTTATATGTTATGAATTATTCTAAAAATAATATACATAATAATTATTATAAATATAAAAAAAATATTTTTTTCAAAAAAAAAAATTGGGATGGCGGGTTGACCCGGCGGGTCGATCCGCCGGGTCATCGGGTTCAAAACCCCTAACCCTAACCCGCAACCCGCCCCCACCCGTTGACCCGGACCCGCCGGGTCAATGACCCGCCGGATCATTGACCCGTACGACCCGTCGGGTCACGGGTTGACCCGTAACCCGTGGCCACCCCTACTCTCGTGTGATTCTGGATCACCATTTTTATTTTTTAATTAATAAAAAAATCCCCATTTAAATAATGATTACGGAGTATAATTTTTTTTAAAGTAGTAACTCCGTAATAGAAAATTCCTCCGTATTACTAATGGTGATGACGTCAGATAGCACCTTCGCTGGTGACGAGCGGCCGCAGGCATCTCGCGTGATTGCCGACGTTGCAACAATCTTTCTGCCACCGTGGATCTGACGAGCGGCCGGTGTATATTTTTCTCAAAATATTTGTATTTTTAAATTTTAATTTACAAATTTACGGGTGTGGTTATATACACACAAATTCAAAGACTGAAAATACACGTCCTTAAGAACGTACAAGCCTTGTGACTAATTAACATTTAAAAAAAATAATTAACCTCTTTTAACCATGCACGTCCTTAAGAACGTGCATGATTTGGGGTGTATATAGCCAACACGAAATTTACTCTTATTTTCTTTCTCTATAAATTCAAGTCACTTTACATTTTAACATAGTCAGATAGTCTTGTTAAAAGCTACTAATTTTTATAAAATATTAATTTTTTGAAATAATATCATATTCATTACAATAAGTATAAAATTTATAATCAAAATATAAAAAATTATAGATTTGTTTTCAATCATAAAGTTTTTGTTAAATACTAGTATTAAAAAAAACATGTTAAAAAATCAAATGATATGTATTTTGAGATGAAGAGAATATTGTAAGTGTAAAAACAAAAACTCTATAAAATATTATTTTTAAAAAAAATAATGCCATACTATTCATTACATATGGATATAAGTCATATAAGTACAAGTCATATAAGTATAAATTTATATTGCAAGAATACATGGCCTTTTAGGCCCATGCACGCTAATTAAGGAACCTATTTTGCATCTTAAATCTAATCATTACTCCAAGAGTTTTATTAAAGGTTAAAATAGTGATTGGATGTTCAAGAGTTTTATTTAACTTTTCCAAGAGTTTTATTTAATTTTAACATGTAAAAAAATAGTAATTTTAGAGGGTAATAATTACCTATACATCTAAAAGCCCATGTATTTTTTACAAAGTTTCAAGTCCTAAAAGACCATGTATTCTTGGACAGAGGGAGTAGTAATCAAGTGTAAAACAATACACTCCGTTTTCTTAAACAACTTTGCAATAAATTTGCATTTCTTATACAAAAATTATCCTTTAACAAATTTCAATCCATATTATTATAAATTACTCAAAGGTTTAGTAGATGAAATATAATTAAAAAATTCATCATACCAGTTAGACTCGTTGCAAATATATATTTTCCTTATATGTTATACAAAAGAAAGCCAGTTTTAAGTAATTGGGATCAGTAATGCAAAATGATAGTGGTTTAGATATGGATATCAACTGCAGAATTCAGGTGAGATGGTAATGGAGGGTTGTTTCAAGAGTTTTGTACAATAGAAACGTGTCTCTGAAACTTAATGGTGTAGATTCTACATAGTGGTGGTTAGACTCGCCTTATTGTATAAGGTAGAACATTGGGTGATCGCTAAATCATAAAAACGGATGTTGATGGTGGCACCGACCCGCCTTGTTGTGTAAGGCATAATATTGGGCAATCACTCAGGTATAAGAATAGAGGTTTGATGGTAGCACATTTGATGGTATCACATATCAAAGTGACCAGGATGTGTGTACATGCTATGCTTGATAGGATTAAAAACGAGGTTCTTCATGATAAGGCGGGAGTGGTCAATATCAAAGTTAAGATGTGTAAGTTGAGACTTTGTTGGTTTGGACACGTGCAAATGAGAGACTTGAATGCCTGTAGGTGCGACAATCTCACAATTGACAATACACAACGTGACATATGGTGACTCGAAAAAAATTGGATAATACATGTTGAGAATATTAGTTGTGGGAATCCACATTGATTAAAAAAGAGAATTCAAGCCTTGTACATAAGTGCGTGGACTACTCCTCTAACACCAATTGGTTTTATGATGGAACCTCATCCGCACTCTCACAAATCACAATTGATAGTAGATGTTTTTATTATTATTATTTTTATATATACAGGTAAGATTTTAAGTGGGGTCTGTCCTTAATACTCAAGAGCATCATTGTGAACGAGAATGCAGAGATTCCTATGTGGCCGAACATCTAAAGGCGCGAGTTATGGTCATCAGTACATATGTAAGTCTCCCGAAAACTGTCCCTTTTCACCTGGATTATAGACAAACCCATGTATATGTGGTACATATGCACACCCAAGGTGTTCCCATCGTTACCGTTCCCAACTCCATTTTTCGTTTTTCCATTTGTTCTGTTTTACCATACTTTCCCTCTAACATGTCATGTTTTATTAGATTTATTTCATGACAAATCTCAAAAGTCTACGGGTGTGTATGGTTACTAAATTATATAATTTTAACTGTTAAAAAATTAAAGTGGGTATGTGAACCCAAAATAAGCCTAAAACAGTTAAAATTATGAGTTAAAAAATAAGCTACTTTAGAGAGCTTATTTGGGGTTTATTTTGTTTAGTTGGTTTGAAAGTACCACAATACCCCTAAAAACAACCAAATAAACTCTACTTTTTACAAATAAACTGTTTTTCGTCCCCTATGGAGTTTATATTTTTTCATAAATTTTTAACTACTTTTACCAACAGTTTATAAATTTTTACCCTATTTATAATTTTAATCAGTTTATTAACCCATCCCATACGAACCCTATATATGATATGAAACAAAATTTGCTCAAAATCGAGGCAGCGTGCATAACTTTCGTCATATATCTATTGAAACAAATTTGAAACCAACAATATTTTATTTTCATGTTGAATGATTTAAATCTTGAATTATATAGATAATTAATTAATTAATTAATCCATAAATCTATGAATTCCTAATTGGGCGATCACGCCCACAACAACTGCACCAGACAGAAAACTTCTCCGAAACTGCGGAAAAACACAAAGAAAACAGTCGCTTTCAAAACCACGCTGTACGCTGTGGGTTTCCTCATATTTTACCTCTCCCTCTCCTCTGTAACCTAAAAGAAGCACAAATCCATTTTGATTTCCTCCATCTCGCCGTTCAGATTCCCTGAAAACCACACTCTCTCATCTCTCTCGCTCGCTGTGCCTCTTCCGCCGCTTCGGAAAACCCTAGGCTTTATCCTCCAAGCCGGATTTCGTTGATGCCTCTCAATCGCTTTCTCCTGTAGGTGATTTCGCTCTGACTTGATTTGCATAGTTGAACGGTTCTTTCGTTTTCGATTTTTTGCTTCCCTTCCTGATTTTTCGTACTTGTTGTTGATCTTATTGGTGTGTTGAAGTTCGGTTCATTTTCCGTTATTCTTATTTGTGGCTCCGGCTGCTACAGATTCCTGCTACTGCTGGTTTAGTTTTGCGTTTTCAGTGTTTTAAATTTTGATTAGATACGAATAGATATTTTTTGAGATTCATTTCAGATGCTTTTGGTTTCGGCGATTTCACTGATTTGTTTGCTTGATCCGCCGCCTTAAACTTTTTTTTTTTTTGGGGGGGGGGGGGGGGGGGGGGGGGCGCGCATTCCTATGTGAAATTTTCGTTATAATTCTCTGTTGAGTTTGAGTTTTATTTTGATGGGGTGGGGATTGAAAAACTAACTGCGACTTATTTGATTGATGTTTGCTTTATAGATAGATATGGTCTGATGATGCTGTTCAGTTCTACACGTGTGTTCTGGTGTAACTAATAGCAACCTGGTGCTTTATAGTCTCCTTGTATCTTCGAAATGTTAGGACATAGAGCGGAAGTTTATTGTTAATTTTTTAGGAAGGGGAGGCTTTTGAATCTTCTTTTCAATTTTGACTACTTGTCAAAGGTGGGGAACTATCTATTTGGTATAGGGATGCATCTCACTTTGTGTTTGTAAGCTTCTTTTGGGGAAACTTTGTGATCTGTCTCAGGTTGTAATCGTACCTTTGCTCTTACTGTTCTCAGACTTCCTTCGAGGTCATATAGATCATTTTATTTAAACTAAAATCGATGCTGTCATTGAAAACTAGTTCAATGAAAAACTCAGTTAGATTATTCGCTAAAGATATTTTTTTGGGATTGAAGTTACAACTACTTTGTTGATTAATTGATACTCTGTATTAAAAACTGATATATTTGTTTGTATGGCGGTTCGTAAACAACATTGATATTTAAGGATATTTAAGGGTATCCCTTTGTAAAGGAAACTGTTGTAATCCTTATTTGTGACACTGTTTTGTTCTGTCATGGATTTGCTGTAGTACCTCTCTCACAATAGAGCTAGTCATGTAATCTCTACCTCTTAGTGCCTTGTGATTCCTGTGCTACTACCTCCTTTCTTTTTTTCTTGTAATTCATTTATTTGTGTGGATTATTACATTTGGGTTTATGTCTTACAACGTTGTTGTTTCCCTTTTAACAGAATGGTTCATTTGGACGCTTAGTTTTGAAGTGGTATGAGTTTCTGTTCCAACTGCTGCTGATTGTGAAAGTTTGCTCTACGTTCAACAATGGATCGTAACGACACATCAGGATTTGTTAGTGGTGGATGCTTGTAAGTGTACACGGCTGCTTGAAGTTCTTCCAAGTTCCAACTGCTGCTGATTGGTAAAGTTCGCTTCCAAGTTTAAAAATGGATCGTAACGATACATCAGGTTTTGTCAGCGGTGGATGCTTCTAAGTCCACACTTCTGGTAGAAGTTTGTGGCCTTCTTGTTTTTATTGAAGTGGCCATCTCAGATATAGGAGTAGATTAGACAATTCATCTTGGTTTTGGTGAGAATAGCTACGTTGTTGGAGGATTGTTCTTGGTGGTTCACCCAGAATGGGTGAGACTGCATTGGTGACCCTATTTTTGATGTTGCTCTAAAGTTATCTTTGAATGGGCACAGGTGTCTTGGGGAGTCTTCTGTGCATAATTTTACCATTACATCTTCGCAACTGTATCTGCTGGAATTATGGTTCAGGGCCTGGATCATTTCAACGGATCCATGTGGAAATGGAATCCCGTGGAGGGAAGGGTGACTTTTGACATTGGTGCATCTTTGGACTTAGGTTTGACCTATTCAGGTGTTTCTTCTAATTGCAATGCCAAATCAGCAACTGCTTGTAGCACCTTAACATCTGGGAGGGAACTGGATTCGCCCATCCTTGATTCAAGCATGGATTTTGGCCTGCATCTTGGGCTTAAGGAGACACGAAATGAAGTCAGAAGCTCCAGTTTGAATTTTGGCGAGCAAGATACCGCAAAATTCAAAGTAGATCTGGACTTAAGTTTGTCAATTGGTGCTGCGGAATCAGATGTCACCAGTTTAACCCTTGCTTCTTCCTCTGTTCAGGCAAGATCAGACACTCAGGTGTCTAGTATGGTCCAACTAGTTGACGAAGGATCAACGTCATCAAAATGGAGGGGGCCTCTTCTGCATCCTTTAATGAACGCTTTTCCAAATTTCGATACTCCGATGGGTTTCGATTCCTACCCCCCCATGAAAGATCCTTTTTCCTGTGCTCTAGGCCTCCCATCGTCCAACATTGGCCTAGTTGAAAACTCAGTACCTGTTGCAAATCCTGGTTCAAATGAACGGCGCACGGTCAATGTGAAGACATGCCAGTTCCCTGGATGTTCAAAGGGAGCAAGAGGTGCTTCTGGCCGCTGCATTTCACACGGTGGCGGTCGACGGTGTAAAAGAGAAGGCTGCCAGAAGGGAGCAGAAGGTAAAACGGTGTTCTGTAAAGCTCATGGTGGTGGTCGTAGATGTGAAGAGTTGGGCTGTACAAAGAGTGCGGAAGGCCGTACCAATTTCTGTATCACCCATGGGGGTGGAAGGAGGTGTAGTCACCCCGAAGGCTGCCAACGTGCTGCTAGGGGCAGGTCGGGTCTCTGTATTCGCCATGGAGGTGGTAAAAGGTGTAAGGTGGAGAATTGTAGCAAGAGTGCAGAAGGACTATCTGGTCGTTGTATTGCTCATGGAGGCGGTCGCCGTTGCCAGTTTTCCAACTGCCCGAAAGGAGCCCAAGGAAGCACAAAGTACTGCAAAGCACATGGTGGGGGCAAAAGATGTACCTTCGAAGGGTGCAATAAGGGTGCAGAGGGCAGCACTCAGCGTTGCAAAGGTCATGGAGGTGGAAAACGCTGCTCATTCAAAGATGGTTGCACGAAGAGTGTCCATGGAGGCACTCTGTTCTGTGTTGCTCACGGGGGTGGTAAAAGGTGCGCAGTGCCTGATTGCTCACGTAGTGCAAGGGGAAAAACGAACTACTGCGTTCGTCATGGGGGTGGGAAGAGGTGCCAACACGAAGGGTGTGGCAAGAGTGCGCAAGGTAGCACTGATTTCTGTAAGGCACACGGTGGAGGGAGACGGTGCTTGTGGGGCCAGCCGGGCTCCCAATTTGGTGCAGATGCGGCTGCTCCTTGTGATAAGTTTGCTAGAGGAAAGATCGGTCTGTGCACTGCTCACACTGTTTACGTGCAGGACAAGTGTGTCCATGGTGACACTACTGCCATTCATATCCTGCAAGAATCTGAACCGACTATGCCCAACAAGGGCAAAGAAATCGCAATGGCTGTGGAGAATGCTCCGTTTACAAGAACGTACAATACCGGTGGGGAAGGAAGCACATTCGGATGGAATGTTTTTGCAGCTGGAAGCACCGGACACTATTCGATGGCAACAAACATCCCAGCCAACGCAAACCTTCTGAACCGAGAGGGCAGGGTTCATGGAGGAGGTCTCATGGCTATGCTGAGGGAGAATCGTCTGAGTTTCGAATCATCTCCCGGAAACCAACCTGTTGGTTCACCATTACAGCACATGACTCGCAACTGTGGTGTGAACCTTTGATGCACTTTATCATGAATCAGTCGTCGTTACGAGGTAAAAACTGTTGGAATATATAAACTTTTTATCTAGCTTTCGTTGTCTAGGTCGCGGCATGTTTGTGGACTTAATCAAACCGCGACGTAAATCAGTACAAAAATAAGTTGGTTGTTGAAACTGTTAAATTTGCTGGTGTTGATTGCTCTTGCTATGTGTGCATTGTTATGCACAAAGACTCTTGTTTGTGTGCCATGCTTGTAATATAAATAAAGGCATGGCTTGTAACATGTGATGTTTGTTTGATACTTATATAGTTATATGTGAAATGTTTGTGATTGTGATATTTGGTCATTTTTATTAGTAGTTTGTAACTCTGTTCTGTAATATGGTCGTTTTGGAAATCACAGTATTATCAGCTTCATCCCATTGATCTTATTTGGTTTAAGCTTCATCTATAGTTCATTTAAACACATTAATCGGAGGAGGGTTTGGGGAGTCGAGGTGTTATTTGAGGGAGGGTTTGGGGGTCGAGCTGTTATTTGAGAGGGTGTTTTTAGATGACCGCAAAACAACCTCATGCAATCCCAAAGGGGATGTTGTTATCTAAACGGGTAATTTTTCGTCAAATGCATTATTTGATTTCTCTAAATAGAGAGCGGTCATCCGAGATTCGAACTAGGGACATTTGAGTACTACTTGCAAGTCCTTTTCGGCTGAACCATTCCGGAACGGTGTGAGAATCCGAGAATTCCGAGCCGAGTCGTATCAAATCGGGAGTCGTGTCGGGTTTTAATTTTGTTTTTGGTTATAAAGTCGGGATCCACCACTTTACACAAAAGTTTAAGCCATTGTGTAGGACTTCCCCCTTCCTTATATTTTGGTTTGATTTGGTTTGATTTTCACCTTGTTTTTCAACGTGGGACTCTTACAACCCCAACAAACGGTTAACGCACGACCTCCCAACCAACACGGGAACTGCGCCATCCATCGATACCGGAAGTCGGTGTCAGCAATTTCACCATAGCACCGACATCGCCTCCACCACGGCACAACACCACAAGTTGCCGACACGGGGAGTTAGTGTCGGTGAGCTCGCCGTGCATTCCGCGAAATCGAACTGTCCCATAGCAAGCCCGATCCCAAATCAACTCTTCTTTGATCGCTCTCTACAATACCGAACACTCTCGATTGCAAGACCTCGCATCTACGCACCGGAGCACTCGGATCAAAATGAATAATAATAAAAAACCTCCGAAACCCCGCTCTGAAGTGCGAGCCCACGTTGGTCACTTCATTGTCCCCCTCTCTTCACGTCCCTCCAAAGTCTTACCCTCTCTAAAAAACTCCACTTCCGAGTCAGATTCCCATCTCTTCCCCCAAAAGGCCAAAAGGCCCAAATCTCTCTTTTTTCAATCAAACCCAGTTCGTCTCTCTCCATACCCAGCGATACCCAGAATCCGCAATGCACTTATAAAGTTATAAGCACCTGTTAATCAATACACTCAAATCGGCAGTTTGATTTGCATCGCATCGTATCTCTTTTGGATTCCGCAGATTCCAGATGGCGCACTGTTTCTTGATTCTCTGCCTGTTTCTACCGCTTGTTCTCGCCAGGGGCTTAGACGCTGGCGCTACTGCGGATTTTGACCCTATTTACAGGTGTGCAAGTTTTTATTGATTCCGTTTTAATTCAAACTCAATTTTAGGTCAAGTTGTGTACTTTTCTTAATCTCTGACTCTGACCCATGCTGATGGAATTAAATTCGATTCTGGAATCAAGTTCAGTGTGGATGAAAAGTGGAATTTGGTGAGAGTTGGGAAATTATTTGGGTCTGGGGGTCCACTCATCGGCATTGGATTTTCCATCAGATTTTTTTTCCTAAAAAAGGACTTGCATCAGAATTTTAAGCTCAAGTACATAGATTGCTCAGATTGATCAGCAATTCAGGTGCAAATTTTAAAGGGTTTTTTGGAAAATAGCCCTTTTGATTGCCATTTATTGTGGAGATGTAAATCTTATCTCATTCATGATTCATTCAAGTTGATTGCTTGTGGACATGATTAAGCATCACATGTTCTCAAAGTGTAGGTAAATGATGTTTATGTAATCCCGTTCAAAGCGAGGTCTAATGTCCTGGTTGTTGCAAGCTTTTTGCAAAGGTTGAGAAGTATTCATCCTTACCTTTTGACACCCCCTTGTGTTGAAGGAAATTTCTAGTCTTCTAGTGTATGACTCGAGGACATGGGCAATGTGTTATGTGGGCTTTTAGATTTATAGCTCAGGAGGTGAAGATCCATTTGAGAACGATGCTTGGTATGTTGTGGCACATTCTTTAGAAATCGTCTAATAAATGGTGAACACAACCATTTAGGGTTTGTTTGGCACAAACTTACTGAGTTTTTTCAAAGCGGTGTGACAAAGCTTTTTGTGCTTTTCGAAAAAATTGCTTTACAAAACTCTTATGTAATTTGACATGCCAAACAAGAATTTACTCTTTTGATCTATCTACAAAAGCTAAAATTTTGATATATTTCTAGAATTTCATGAAAAATTTCATCTAGAATTTAATCTTATGCTAGATTAATCTTTAGTGTGCCCCCCTTATTGGTGCATGCCTGTGAAGTTAATTCATGGTCGTCTAGACCATGTTAGTTGCGACTAAAAGTGAACTTAAACGATTTTTCTAGTAAAACGGATGGCACTCGTGACTTTTGTAGGCTGTGATTTGTAAGGACTTTTTGGATCAATCACCTTGGAGACGAAAGTAAAATATCCTATCTTTACTTGGTTCATATAAAATGTGAGAGGTCCCTTAAACAATCTGTCACAGCTTATTTGAATAGGCATAGAGATTGTTCTGAACTTCTCTTGGCGAATATGTAAAGATTATTCTTTGCACATGTTGTATTCCTTTGCTTTGTAATTGAGAGGTGTCCAAGCTCTGCCTGTCCTGGCTGTGAGGCTGAGCCTGCCACTTTGGTTGCCTGTTGTGCCTGATCGGACTAGGCTGACTCGTGCAGTCGTGCTCTATTCGGTTTAGTTCATTGATTTGAGCCGATATTTTTAGCCTAGAAGCAACCTAGTTATGATGCAATCAATAATTTGTCATGACTAAGTTTTTTACTTTATCAGATCCTGCGTAGGGCAGTGTGAGAAGACGGGATGCATTCAGAAACTATGCTTCCCGAACTGCAAAGATCCTTCTGAAGAAAATGCAACAAATGTCGTTCCATGGTACTTCCAAGAGCCGCTGTACTTGTGGTGGAAGAAATGGGACTGTCGCAGTGACTGTCGATACCATTGCATGCTTGCTATGGAGGAAGAGAGGGAGAAACATGGAGACAAACCCCTTAAGTACCACGGGAAATGGCCATACAAGCGCGTCTTCAGCATTCAGGTTCTTGCATCTTACTTCATAAAATGAACCGACGATGTTAGGTAGGATTACATTTTCTGACCCTTAATATAAGCAATGTCTGTCTGTCATTTCCAGGAACCGGTTTCCGTTGCTCTTTCTACTCTCAATCTCGCCCTCCACTTTCACGGTTGGTTGTCCTTTTTCCTTCTTCTACACTACAAGTTGCCTCTAACGCCCAGTGGCGACACCTACTACCGGTTTGCTGGCTTGTGCAACTTATCCGGGATCTTGGCCATGAACTCTTGGTTCTGGAGTGCTATTTTTCATGGCCGGTATGAATCTGTCTTTTTCGCAAATAGGCCAGCCTTTGATCTAAATCTCCTTATAATATGATTGGAAGATTCTTCTATCTTCAGCTTCTTTATCTGTCATGTAAGACAATGCGAAACTTGCAGGTATGTGGACTTAACAGAGAAGCTCCATTATTCATCCACCGTTATCCTCATTGGATACGGCCTCATACTGTCAATACTACGATCCCTCAACATCCGAGCTGAGGCTCCGAGGGTCATGGTTGCTGCTCCAATCATCTCGTTTGTGACAACTCACTTGCTCTATCTAAACTTAATTGAATTGAACTATGGTATTTCGACAGATCACCTTATTCCGAACACCTTTTTCCCCTTGGTATCTTACACTGCTAATCCGAATGTCTTTTTCCGTCTTCTGTGCTTTTCAGTTCTGAACATGGTCGTGGAGGTGTTACTATTCTCGGTTCAGCTCGTGTTCTGGTCGCTATGGGCTGCTCGTTCACACGAACCGCCGCACAGGAAGCTGTGGGCGGTGGTCATTGGCGGTGCTATCGTTGTGTTCTTACAGGTTTACGACTTTGCGCCTTACAAGGGCTTGGTTGACGCGCACGCAGTCTGCCAGGCCATTTCGGTGCCTCTAACGTACCTATGGTGGAGCGTTATAAGAGACGACGCGGAGTTCACAACCATGGCTCTGATCAACAAGGCCAAATAGCCTCATTGCTTCACTGAATGCCCTTCTGAACATAAACATTTCAATCACTACATTCTTTGGTAAATTCATTTCTGGGGATAAAATCTGTCTTCTTTTAGGGGTTTTTTTTTTGCAAATGGCAGCTGCTTTAGGATGAGTATTACTGCTTTAGGTTGAACATTTAGGGATTTTGACAAAATAAGTGATCTATTTTCTGTTGGATGATCACTATTGAGCAAAACACTCTCTCTCACGGTTGTTACATTAAATTGAGACATTTTCTTGTTAATGAATCTTGTCTCCAACTTGAATAAAGTGAATGACAAATGTTTTCCTTTTCTATTCAAAAGTTTTAAATTTTTTTCAGTTGAGTTGGTGTTAAAGTTGCAAACCCGGAAACGTACTTACGGAATACGTTTCACCCGTATGTAGACCTGTCAAACCCGGTCGACCCGACCGCCCGGAAAATTTTCGACCCGAAATCGGAAATTTTGACCCGGAATTTTTTTCCGACCCGAACCCGAAAACCGGAAATTTTCCGGGTCATCCCGGTGACCCGATTGACCCGGTAATTTTGACCCGGTTGATTTTTAATTAAATATAATTAATTATATATATAATTAAAATTTATTACAAAATTATCAAATCATGATTTTTTTAATTTAAAAAGGAAAAAATTGACAAACCCGAAATCGACCCGAAATGACCCGAAACCCGGTCAAACCCGGGTTCTAGTCAACCCGAAAATACCCGGGACCCGTTTTACCCTGGACCCGAAGTGACCCGACCCGAACCCGACCCGAATGACCCGTTTGAGAGGTCTACCCGTATGTGCATAAGGGGAGAATCCGCCCATTGCCCCCTAATGCACACCCTGTGGAGGTTAGTCAAATTTTGGTCTATACGCACCCAACCACCAGATGAGCACCTTGGGCGCGTTTCCGGGTGTGCACATGCGACCCGTTTTTTTTTTTTTTTATTAGGTAAAAGTTCGAGCTCAAACAAGCCTGAAACTCGAGAGGTCGACGAATCGACAGACGGATTAACCGTCAACATACAAACACACAAATAAACACCGATGAAAGAAACAACCCTAAGAACCCATAAAAGCCATCAGTCAGCGGAGGAGTCGAGGGAGATCTAAGGCGAGCCACGAATGCCGTTTTTAAATGAGTCTTTGTGTTTTCGCTCCCAACTATTATAAGTGAGGTCTCATTTTGTCAATGGTATGTCATGACTCGTTTGCACCGGTGTTAGTTTATCGACTCATAGTTTTTATTTGAATAAGTAAGAATTTGAAATACCATACAAAAGTCTTGTAAATCGGGTGCAAGAAGAGTCAAACGAACAAACCGTCATACGATACAATAATCCACAAAAAATGAACCAATCAACCAAAGCAAAATGAGGAAAACAACCCTCAAAAGCTAAGAACTAAGCAGAAGACGGCTAAGTGGGAATGGAGGACTCGGTGAGAGTACGTGGATAGTGAGCACATGGAAAAACTAAAGCTAAGAAGACGTCTTACCGTCGGGGAGACGGAAAGCATAAGTCCACGACGTTTTCCCCAACTAGAGGGGAGATCTTCGAAGATTACAGACTATTACGATTAGAACAATCAAACAGAGCCTTAAGAGTTAAGACTGCTCCTCATCCGAAACTAACCACGAACCAACGAGTTGAAGGCCCACAACAATCAGAAACCTATCCACCCAACAACACATGGGCAAGTTTTTTTTGTTATTTTCTTTCTTATTGATGTTTTTTTGTTACTTTGTTCTTTTTACTCCGTATTACATTTAAGATAGTTTATATATTTGCAGTAGTTTTGACCTCTCCATTCATTATACGGCATATCGTTTTGTGTTTATAATATTTTTCTTAAAAAAAATACTTCCCTTGTTTTTTTTATTTGTCTTTTTTACAAACAAAAATGGATGTTGTTAGATACACCGCAAATGTACAAACCTTTCCAATTAATTAGCAAGCTAAATTTTTTTTGGAGTGTATTTAGTTTACACGAACAATAATTGAGGATACTATAGAGGTTTTTAAAAATAGATCAAAGTGAAAGCCTTTATGACAAAAGTTCGTCTTTTTTTTTTCCCTCTAGAAACTATGAAAAGCAATAAATAAAAAAGTAAACGGATGAATCAATTAAAAAATTGAAGAAGTATAAAAATTAAACAACTAATCCCCACCAAAAATACTTTATATAACATTAATATGACAGTGAAATGCGAAAAGTAAGTTGGCTTAAATACACAAATACACCCTACACAACTTGAAACCCAAGCTTCCAAATTGTATAAACTCCGTATAATAAACGGCACGTCATCGTTGACCGAGTACCTAACGTTGACTGACGGCGAAGAACCGCCCATAGATTTTTTCCCTCCCACGAACCTTCCTCCTCCAATGAATCCACCGATTAGTCACAAACTGCATTGCTTTTCGTGCAAGCAATCTCACGCCGTTACTCCGCCTTTTAACGATCGTCTTCTCTCTCTCTCTCTTTCGTCGTCCATCAATCTCCCAATTTCCACCACTTTGTCTCCCCTCGATCTCCACTTCTTCTTGCGTAGCCTCCGATTCTCTCTCCTGGAATCCGATCGAGCTCAAGCTGATCCATTACAGGTATATGTATATGTACTCCGATCTGTTTTCCGTCTCCCAGCTTCGTTTCGGTTTCAATTTTGTATTCAGGCTCGCGTCCGTTGGAGTTTGACTTCGGATTTGTACCGATCAGATCGATTTTTGTTGTTTGCTTTCTTCAATTTTCATGCTCAAGGTTCAGATCCAACCGTTTCTTTTGGCGGTGTTCCATGGATTCTTTAATTTCCCCCTGATTTGACCTCGTTTGAATATGATTCAGCTGTGATTTGATTTAATCTTTGGTTAAGTAGTTGAAATCGCATAATTTTAAACTATTTTTTGCTTATTTGGGGGGTTTCCTCCATAATTCAAGCTGCTAGTACTTTTTTTTTTTGATGTTTAAGCTACTGATTTTAATTATGAATAAATACTGTGATAAGATAGGACAACTGAAGCGAAATTGGTAAGAGTTGAGGGCACCAAGAGCTATTTCCCTGAACTATAAGTCCTATGATATATTACTTGATTTGTTCCTCAGAATTCTAATAGGATATACTATTATGGTTTTATCAATGAAAGTTGATCTGTTGCATATTTGATATCTACTTGATGCGTTTGTCATGTGAAAAATATATTTAACTGCCTCGAAAATGGATTGTTTGTCCGTTTTGTTTAGTATTTATCCTGACTTCAATTATTTTCAGTTTCAGGAAAGATTAGATGTTCATCATGGCACCACTTTCCTTTATCATGGTTTGGACTTTTTCGATTTAACGTTCTTTAGGTTGGAAGTTCTCATTTTCAATCTGAAGGAAGGTATATTAGACACAGAAAGAAATGGAAGTAAAAAACGCAAAGGTATCGGATAGTGGGTATAGAGTCGTTCATGTGAGGCGAATAAAACCAGCTAGATATGCAACTCACTCGGTGCGAACGTCTGGAACAGTTGTTCCTCAACTTTCAGCTTTGAAGGCACCATCGGTGAAGCTTGGGAAGCGAAAGAAACCCGAAAGCTGCAAGCTGAAGTGCAGGAGTTGTAAGTTTTCTTCTGAAAGATCTCTGTATCGGTCATATTCAAACTTTATGAGAAGTGGGTTACCTTGTCGATTAATGTCCTATACGAGGGATGAATGGGTTGATCTCCCTTCTGAAATTACTGCCTTTGTTAAAAAGGAATTTAAACTGAAGAAAGGAGCTGTTGAAGTTATATGTAATGGATACCATCTGTTGCTTGATTTTCTGCATAAGGTTCTCTTGGATGTGAAAACTGGCTCGGAGCAGCCAATGGCATGGATTGATGAGGCAGGGAACTGTTTCTTCCCTGAAGTTTTTATTGCTGATGGTGCACGAAGCCAACCTTTAGAGAAGAAGGAAGATTCAACAAAGGTTCATGGTGGTTTTGAAGACCAGGAGATTAAACTGCAGATTCATATTGAGCTGAATGGGGTGAATGATTCACAGCTGGTTGAGGATTGTGGAGAATCAAATCCCCTTGTCAAACGAGTAAACGTTGGGCAAAATTTTATTGAAGATAGTTGTGATAGGGTGGCTGATTCTAAGCCAAATGTTGGTCTTCAAGGAACTGAACAGTTAGAGAAGAACTTGGACGTGGAATTTCATTCCTTGGCATCTGATGAGGTGATGAATATGTTTCTTAAGGGCATGGACTCAGCTATTGGAGTTGATGTGATCAATGTTTCTTCAAACCAAGGTTCGATGCTACAAGGACGGATGGAGCTCTTCCAGAAACAAGTTGAAATAACAAAGAAGTATCGGGGGTTTGCAAATGTTCGATACGCTTGGCTTGCTTTATCAAAAGATGCCTTATCAAGTGTTATGAATTATGGGCTTGGACCCCTAGAGCTTCTCAAATTTAAGACCTCTTATGGAATTGGTGTTCATCTCGTAGCTGCAAATTTTGCAGGCACCAGGTTACAGGCTTTCTCTGTTTTGATATATAATTACATTTGTGCACATAAGTAGTAACTATTCTGCATACTTGCATTATTTAGCCCATGGGCATAACAATGGTATGAAGCTTTGGCATCATAGGTATCTTCATTAGTTGATACATGGTGATAATAATAATAGTAATAATAATAGTAATAATAATATGTTTTCAGATGTGAACATATTTTCCTTTGTTAAATGTGTGTCTTAGAATAATTCCAAGGCATGTCATACAGTTAGATGGTTTCTGTTGTATCTTAGTTGTCATGAGTGCATTTGTAAGGAAAGTATTACTGTTTTTCATATGCAACTCAGTATTTGATGCTTATATGCCTGTCAGTGTTAGCAGTCAGCATTGATGTTTTGCTAAAGATGAAAGAGATATATGCTCAGGGATGTGGTCTAAGCAATGATGAACATAATTGTCCTTTGTTAAATGTGTGTCTTAGAATAATTCCAAGTTAGGCATGTCATACAGTTAGATGGTTTCTGTTGTATCTTAGTTGTCATGAGTGCATTTGTAAGGAAAATATTGCTGTTTTTCATATGCAACTCAGTATTTGATGCTTATATGCCTGTCAGTGTTAGCAGTCAGCATTGATGTTTTGCTAAAGATGAAAGAGATATATGCTCAGGGATGTGGTCTAAGCAATGATGAACTTTCGAGAGGAAGCTTGTATTGCAGTTATTGTAGTTCTAGAGCTGGGTGAATCATCAAGTGCTGTATGAAGAATATATGCCATGAAATGGATACGATTCAATGCAGCTAATTGTCTAGGTTTGAAACTAATTTTTATGCCAGCATCTCCAGAGGTCAAGTTAGTGCGACAACATAAAGAACTATCTGCGGATTGCCACTTTATAGTTGATGTGCTAGCTCTATTATCAGAGGTCAAGTTACTGCATGTCAGACAAACTCGAGATTTGCTAGACTTACCCGCTAACATCTGTGGATCTGTCATACCATTCATACCCAAGACTCTATTATCACCTTCTATCAATACAGACATTTCTGTGTTGTGTGGTTTGCTGAGTGAAATTTCAGGCCAGAGCTCGTTAAAATCAGCCGCCTGATAAGTTTTCTGTCGACTTTGATTTAATGTGGTCACTGGTCAAGACAATCTGTTTGAGCTGTAGCATATCGTCTTATTGTTTCTGCTCCTGTTCACATGCATCATGAGAGACTTGAGAGTGTAGGATACAGCTGACAGGCATATACGAACTGATTATCATCTTGCTAGTCCTATTAGCTATACAGATTTGTTGGAGCCAACTGGCTTGAAAAGGAGTTCGCTTATGTTACTGTCCATGTTAGCTTCTAACTTTAGAATGAGTAACATGCAATATGAAACCAAAATAATAGTATCCTTGTTTTTGTACAGTGCAAACAACTGCGTAGCTGATGAAGATGGTGCAAAGTACATGATTCTTTGTCGTGTGATCATGGGAAATATGGAGCTGATTCAGTCTGGATCAGAGCAGTTCCATCCTAGTAATGAATATTTTGACAGTGGAGTTGATGAGCTTCAGAATCCAAAGTATTATGTTGTCTGGAGCATGAATAGCAGTACTCACATTTATCCTGAATATGTTGTCAGTTTCAAGGTTTCTTCTGAACAAAAAGGTGGGAATTTTTGTAATCCAATGATCTTTTTTGTTTAAATTGAGGGTCTCGGTTTTTGAATTTTTATAAGGACATTATAGTTGTTGAGTTCTCGTGTCATATTTGTTGAGTCCCTATTTCTGGTGATATGGTAATTGTATTAAAAGGCCTTCACATTGTCCTTTAATGTGAAGTAGTTCTAGTGATTGTGTTTTTTGAGGAGGGATATGCTCCTTGTCTGTTCCTTGATGTGCATTTTGTAACTTGGTTTGTTTTCAATATGTAGGCTGCGCTGACAGAAAGGACGGGCTTCAACCTACAGGAGTGATTATGGATAAACAATGTTCTGAAGGCGAGTCAAATGTTGGTTCATTTGCATCTGCTAAAAACATGGTTAGTAGGAGCTTCCAGTTTTGTTGTTATACTATTTACGAGAGTCAAAAAAAGGAAAGGGGATGTTTCACAGTTTTACCCATTTTGAGCCGATGTGCAGTGAAGTGTAGAAAGTTTTTCGCATTTACTTTGCTTAAGCTTTATTCCGTTGTTTCTTTTTTTGCAAATTTCCTTTGTTTAGACTTTTCCTCATCTATTATGCATTATGTTTCTTTTCTTTAAGAGTTTTTTCAAATTTCATAGTATGATCTTAATTTTTCAACACACTTTTTTTAGGTAAGTGATCATCATTCTAATGTGACTTCAGAAGGGTCCAAGGAAAGATCCATTGATTTGAACTCGACCCCTGCAAGGGCACCTAAATCTCAATGGATGCCTTTTCCCATGTTATTTGCTGCTATTACAGATAAAGTTCAATCTGATGATATGAAATCAATTTTTGACCATTATGAACAACTCAGGGTATGAATGCAAGCATTTCTTTTTGCCTGCTGGTTATTTTCCATTTGATTGGTTGGTTTATGACTCACTCCTTCTCTGGGTTTCTATGCTAATGTCCATCTTCTAGGCCAAGAAAATCACCCGAAGTGAATTCGTAAAACAGCTCAGACTGATAGTCGGTGATTCTCTTTTGAGGTCTACAATTACATCTCTCCAAAGCGAGGTATATTTTTATTTGTTTGTTTGTAAAACAAGGCTTTAAGTGTCACTCTTCTGCCATTTACTCGTTACCATTTTTTAAAACTCTTGAGAGTCCTTATTTTGATTTCTCTAAACGTTGCATTAGGTGCCACCCGAAAACAAGAGCGGGATGATAACACCATAGCACAAAGTTGAGGGTTAAAAAGGAGGTGTCTTCTTCAGCATCTGCAAATGCAGCTGCAGGAACTGGGTTCATGTGAAGTCGTTCAAGGTACTGTACAATTATGTCTAAATAAATCATGCTGGTGGAACTTCTAGCATTTTGTAGTTTAATTTCTGGGGTCTTGTAAAGTAGTAAAGTGTGAGCTACTGATGCTGCGTAGTTTAATAAGTGTGCACCTATACTAATGGAGAGAATGTTTCCTGACTGAAATATTTCCACTGTTAACGTTTTTCGGGTTATTGCTTCTAGTTCACTCTGTAGGAGCAATCACCCTTGTAAGTTTGTCTGTTTACCTGTTCTTATATGGGAATCCTGTTATCCTGAACTATTGCAAACTTTGTCTCGAGGGCATCTTGTAACTTTAGAAGTGTTCATTTAGAGTGAGGCTATTTACAAGACAACGGAATGACTACTGATAAGATAATTTTCGCTAAATTGCACAATTAAGTCTTTTTAGTATTCATCCAATCCGACCTTTCTCCCTCAAATCTCCCACTCTCTCTCCGACGCAACCTTGTTGCTGCTGCTGACATCTCCAAGTCCTCCATTGACGGTAGAGCCCATCTCCAAGTCCTTCAACGGGCGAAAGAGTGCGGTGAAAGGAACTGTCGAGAGACGGAGGGCTGTCAAGGTGGCGGTGGTGCGACGACGATGAAGAGATAAGAGGGGTGGGCTCTACCGTCAGGGGCGGAAGTCCGACGACTAGAGGAGGAAAGGTAGGTAGACTGCTGGTGGCGGAGAGGAATGGGCGATGGCGGCCAAGACTGAGGTTGTGTCGGGTGACGAGGGTTGAGATCTCCGGCGTAAGAGGGCTCCTAGTGGTGCGGCTTCGGAGAAGGGAAGAGGCGGTGAGCTTTGCGGTAGTTCCGTGCGAGAAAGGGCTAAGAGGGTGAAGGTTGGGATGCAGGTTGGCTGGAGTAAAGGGAGCTGTTGGCCGCATCCGAAATGGTAGAGGGAGTTGTTGTGCAATTCGGTAGAATTTGTCTTCTCAACATTTTGACAATAGCCTTTATGGTTCACTTTTCACCATGGAAAATATTCTTATAAGGGCATCTTCCCCCGTAAGCCATAATGGTCAGGGGAAATAACCTACTAAAAGAGAATATTCTATTTTACGATTTTGCCGTTTCCCCCGTAGGCTAATTTTGGTAGGTTAAACTTCCTATAAATACTAAAGTAATCATGAAATTTCACATCTCGTTTCCGTCACTCGATCTTATCTTTATTTTTTTTATTATAATTTTGATGAATCTATAATTAAAAAAAAATTGTTATCTTATAAAAATATTATTTATACAATGATAATTCAAATATGTCAAATATTATACTCATATCGAATAACTCTTGAATGTCTTTACAATACTACAAGTTTTATTTTTAATTAAAAATCATAATTATATTATATTTAGATTTATGATTGTGTTATTTATAGGTTTATATAAAAATTAAATGATTAAAAATAAATAAATAAATAAATAATAGGATTTGGCCTTCCAAAATAGTAAGCCAAATTTGACCTTTCTTTTGGAAATAGGCCAAAAACAAAAAGGTCAATTGGGTTTTGACCTAGGGTGGGAGTAAAATTAGATCAAAACCCAATTTTTAGCCTACTATGGGAGATGACCTAAATGGGGAAAGTTGTGTACTTGCACCAAATGCGGAGCAGACGAATATGTGAAAAAGATCTGATAAAATAATTGTATATTTTTGTAAAACGTTGTTTTTCATTATGAGAGTTTATAAACATGTGAATATAGTATATAGAATATAAATATATATTTTTAATTTTTTCAAAATAAAATTATACTCGAAATAAGTATGTGCCACATGAACTGTCTCATGGAGGGGTGTAGAAGATTCTGGCGCTGGATGCCTTGCGACTCAACTCTATATTGTTAAGCGATGACATTACTTCATCCAGGTTGACGGAATCCTTCCCAATAAGGTGGGGAGAGGTAAAAAGAAAACCATGTATCCCCCTTTACATTTAACTATTTAAGTGATGACTTGACTTCTTCCGGGCTTGCAACGCCTCGTTATGTGGTTCTGTTTCAGCGTTGAGGGTTGAAGCCTTGACTCTTAGACTGGGTCTTGCTTCTGCTTTAGAGTGGGGATTTCGAAGATCAAAGTGGAGGGGGACAGTCTTACGATTATGAACTCAATCAAAGGGAGTTGGAAGTGTCCTTGGGAGATTGAGTTGATGATCACCGATGCTTTTATTTTGCTCCACACCTTCGAGTCATTTTCTGTCACCCATGTTTTTCGAGAGGTCAACCAAGTAGCGGACAAAGCGGCTCATCACAGACTGAGGCAAGTTCAGGGGTCGATTGCTTCTCACCCAGAGCTTCTTGCTCTCATCCCAAATAACGCTATTGAGTGGTGGATCAAAAGGGTCTGACACCACCTGAATTCTTGTCTTGTATCAAAACAAAATCCGGGAAGAAGAATGCACCTCATTCCATCAAAATAGCCCTCAACTTTTTAACACCAATAAAATAAAAACATAAGCTAAAGGTTATAGACACTATGAAGTACTTAAAAATGGAGTAAGAGTTACTTGCTTGTAGACTAAAATAAAACAGTTGTAAGCTTGATAAATATGGGAATGGTGTAAATTTATGCATTCGAATTTTCTTGTACAAATACTAGTTGTTTTTCTTTAAGATATGTTAGTATTTTCTTATGATGGCACGTTATGGATAATCTATCTACACACTGAGGTTAAATTTTTTTTTTTTTTTTGAGCAAAACAGAACTAGCTTACACACTGAGGTTAATTGATATGCTTTAAACGGATCAAATAAACACCTTTGATAAAATGTATGCCAATAACTTAATTTAACTTGAGAAATTAGAAGAAAGTCATTAACAAATGGCATACATTTTTTTTCTTCTGATTAGGTAAAAATTCGAGGCCAGACATGTCTGAACCTCGATGGCCGATAAAATTGGCAGACGGTGAACAAATGTCATACATCTACTTTGTCACTCTTATTGTACAGAGTAATTCATCAACCTCACATTGTAAATCACATCAAGTGATCTGTATTTTCAAATCCTGTTATATACGCAGTTAAATTTTCATTAAATACACGATCATTCACCGACTTTCGATGTCAGCAAATTTTTTAGGCGAGAAAAAAGTTTTGGGCTATTTGCACAAATATACACTTTTTTTGGTGTGTTTGCAAAAATACCACTTTTTTAAAAAATTTGCAAAAATACCATATGTGGTATTGGTGCAAATAGGATGGGAAAATTGCTTAGCCGGTTGCAAGTTGTCCCAAGGGGGGAGAGAGAGAGATGACGGCGTAGCGGGAGTCATCGGCGGCGAATTCACTTCGGAGTATTCGTCGTTGTCCAGATCCTGGAGGTTGGAGAATGATTTGTTCGCTCGCGAAGCAAGAGATCTCTTCGGAGTCGGGAGATTCAACCTCCTTGCGAAATTGGAGAATGCTAGGGTTCTGCCGGAGTTGGTGATGATCCTCCTAGGCGTCATCGGCGACAACAACTCCGATCCAGGGCTAGGGCTAGGGCTCGACATATACCAACCATGAGCAAATACGCTTTTCATATCCTTCTCGTTACCTACAAAAGGCAAATTTCTCATGGATTGGGTAATTGCAATCTGAAATTGAACGGAGAAAAAGCAAACCTAAGCAAAACTGAACGAATTAGGGCTAGAAGAGGAGAGAAATTCGAGAGCACCGTACCTTATTCGTCGATTGGAGCCATCGCCATGAGGATAGAGAAAGAACTCGACGAATCGGAACTTTTGGAGATTTCGGAGCATTGAAAAATCGGGATCTGGTGACACGAGACCGACCACCACACACCCCCTCCACCAAGCCCCCCGGCGAACACCATCGGTAACCACTCAGATCCGGAAACCAATAGCTCGGACAAGCGGTGGCGGAGAAACCCTTACCAACGCCCATATCTGAGAAAAAGGCAAGAGCGAGGGAGGAGAGAGAACAGCAACAGTCCAGAGCGCCAGAGCCCACCCCCGGCCAGATCCAGGCCGAGACCGACCACGTACCACACACCCCCTCCACCAAGCCCTCCGGCGAACACCATCGGCAACCACTCAGATCCGGGAACCAATAGCTCGGACAAGCGGCGGCGGAGAAACCCTTACCAACGCCCAGATCTGAGAAAAAGGCAAGAGCGAGGGAGAGGAGAGAGAACATCAACAACCCAGAGTGCCAGAGCCCACCTCCGGCCAGATCCAGGCCGAGACCGACCACCACACACCCCCTCCACCAAGCCCCCCGGCGAACACCATCGGTAACCACTCAGATCCGGGAACCAATAGAAAAGATAATGGAAATCCGCCCCGACGACGACCAAATCTCTAAATTTTTTTGGGGGGGGCATAATAACCTAGGATAGCAGGTTTTGGGGGTATTAACCTGGACATTTTTGCAAATTTGGGGAAAAAATGGTATTTTTGCCAATTTTTCCAAAATGATGGTATTTTTGCAAAGATTTTTGAAAAAGTGGTATTTAGTACCATTTCCTCAAAAGTTTATGGGGAATTTGCACAAATATACACTTTTTTCATCCGGTTTGCACAACTACAACTTTTTGGGAAAATTTGCAAGAATACCATATGTGGTATTAGTGCAAATAGGAGTGGCAATTTGTTTAACCGGTTGCAGGTTGTCCCAGGGGGGGGGAGAGAGAGAGAGAGAGAGAGAGAGAGAGAGAGAGAGAGAGAGAGAGAGAGAGAGAGAGAGAGAGAGAGAGAGAGAGACGGATGGGACATTGGATTGGGTGGGGGATTTTGGCGCCAAAATTGGAGAGAGGAGGTGAGGTGATGGGGAAGGTTTTCCCTCCATTTTTAATGTGTAATAAGAGAGGAGGAGAGAGGACATCAATTTCGGTTTTCCCGTGGAAAAGAGAGCTAGAGAAGAAGGCCACCATTGGAGAAGAAACCATCCGCATTAACGTCCTGTTGGTGAGCACATGTCGGGCTCTTAATTCGTTCGTGTCCGTCTTCGTAAACTTCCGTGTCACATAGATATCTGAGAAACCCTAATTCTAAGTTGCAATGGGTAGGCTTCTCTTCTATTTCTCCTCATGTTTCGTGAAGAGTAGATACCCATTACCAATGGTGTTGATCCGAGTTTAGAATTGCAGGTCAAAACGCCAAAGTATGTGTCACTCTCAACTTCAACGGCCGTTGGCTGTTCGATGGTGCGGGGTGGGTGTATTATGGTGAAACAGAGCGGAAGAATGTTATAATTGAAGAGGGCATCGACTTCGCCTCTCTGACTCAACTGCTGAGGAGGAAGGTCGGCCTTGATTGTTCATGTGAAGAGTGGCGGTTTTCTTACATGCCAAAGGGGGAAGAAGCGGGTCATCCGATTACGATAGGTGATGACGACGACCTTGAGGCTTATAAGTTTCTGAACTCGATGTCTGGGGAACATCCATGGCCCATGGCGATATTTATTGGTACAGTGGCGAAAGAGAGGGTTGAAGTTACACAACCCGGCGTCGGGGAAGAAAGCTTGAGTGGGCCTCGTAACTCTCAAAAGGGGGACGATGATATAAGGGTGAAAAACAATGTGGAAATGGGTTTCGGAAGGGGTGACAAAGATAACTGTGAGGGTGACAAAGTTATGGATCCGGAGGTGATCCTTTTGGATGAGGTAATAGGGGAGAGGTAGGTTGACGCTACTGATAACGGTTTTGGAACTGGTGACAAACGTAATTTTGGAGGTGACAAGGACATGGATGAGGTGATAGGGAAGAGACAGGAGGACGCTACTGAGAGCGGGTTTGGAACTGCTGAAAACCTTAAGAGAGTAGGTGACAAGGGTAAAGGTCCGGAAATGATCGAGTTGGGTGGGGTGATAGGAAAGAGCCCAGAGCACGCAGGTGACAAAGGGGGTGGAACTGGTGACATGGATATTCTTGGAGGTGACATGGATATTCTAGAGGGTGACAAGTGTGATGGTCTAGATGTTATCCACTTGGGTGACACGGACTCATACTCAGATGACACGAAAAAATGTGAAGGTGACAGGTATAAGGGGGTGGATCTCATAGCCATTAGCAGTGAGGAGGAGGACGAGGAGGAGGACTTCGATTCCGGAGTGAAGAGGGAAGAAGATTGTTCATATTATTATGACTGGGAGGAATATGAGGAAGGCCAGGGTATGAGGGTGTCGGAGGAGGAGGACGAAGTTGAGGAGGAGGTGATTAGGGAAGTAGAAGATCGGGTTCCTGGGTCCAGCACATCCCCACCGTCGATGGAGAACGTAGAAGCTATGTTGGACAAAGCAACGCCTCGGACACAGGATCCACGATGGAAGCTGACAGAAATTTCGGAGGGAGAAATGTTCGCCTCGAAGGTAGAATTGCAGACTCGCCTGAAGTGGACTGCAGTGCATAAGTGCTTCGAGTTCGTAGTGAAGAGGTCGTGTAAGAAAACCTATTTAGTTGGTTGTTTGGACACCAAGTGCACGTGGATGTTAAGGGCGTCGACTTACCGGCACACGACAATGTGGTGCATCCGACAGTATGTCCAGGAGCATACATGTGACATTAGCATGATGCACAACCATAGCCGACATGCTACGTCGAACATGATTGGACGCAACCTCGTGACCACGTAAGTGTTAATTTAGTTGCGACCAGCTATTCCTTTCACACAACATTATTCCCCGTGTCACATAACGTAATTCACCATGACACCATTATATGCAGGTTCGCTGGGACTCGAAAGGAGCTCGTTCCCGAGCAAGTCCAGAAAATGACGAGGTCAGAGTATGGAGTATCGTGTAGCTACTGGAAGGCACGAAGGGCACGGGTGACAGTGTTGGAGGTGAAGCATGGGACTTACGAAGACAGCTACCGAGATATTATTCCATACTTGCACATGTTAGAGCAGACGAACCCTGGGACATATACTAAGTTAGAGCTGGACGCATCTCAAAGATTCAAGTACGCCTTTATCAGCTTTGGGGTATGGCGCAAGGCGATTCCCTACCTTCGAAAGGTAATACCCCGTGTCGGTACTAAACTATTGCATGTCACCTAACATACATATCCATGTCCCCTAACGAACTGGTGCTGATATCCATGTCGAGGTGATTTCAGTTGATGGGAGTTTCCTGAAAGGGAAGTTCAGGGGCACGCTTCTCTTTGCCACAGCCCAAGATGCAGACCACAGTATATACCCGATCGCATTTGCAATTGTCGATGGTGAGAATCACGGGTCATGGGGCTTCTTCTTCAAGAACATGCTACATGTCGTCGAGGATACACCGGGCTTAATGTTTGTCTCTGATCGGCATGTTAGTATCGAGAAAGGTTTGAGGGACAATTATTTGTTTGCTAAGCAAGGGGCCTGCCAATATCATCTATTTCAGAATGCGAAGGTAAAGTACAGGGGGGTGACGGCCCTGGACACATTGTTCTTCAAGGCGGCGAAGGCGTACACGAGGGCAGAGTTCGAGAAGCACTATGCTGATTTTTGCGCTCAGGCACCCGGTGCGGGACAATACCTAAGAGAGGCTGGATTCAAGAACTGGGCCCGGGTATACTTCTTGGGGATGCGCTACAACATATTGACGACGAACAACTCGGAGTGTCTGAATTCGGTGTTCAAGGAGCCCCGCGAGCTACCCATCACAGCCCTGATTGATGCTGTCATCGAAACAATATCCAAGTGGTTTTACGATCGACGGGAAAAAATCACGAAATCGAAGACGACGGTCAGCGATTACGTTCACGGTGAGCTGCAGATGAGCTATGCGTTGGCAACATTCATGGATGTCAGAGCCCTCAGCTCACACGAGTACACTGTCCGAAGAGGGTCCGGCACCTGGGTTGTGAACCTGTGTACCCGCACCCGCACATGCAAGCGGTTCGAGATTGACCAGTTTCCGTGCCAGCACGCCATAGCGGCTTCAAGGTATCGAGGTAGCAATTTCTTCTCTCTTGTGAATGACTTCTACAAAGTCGCCGCCTGGAAGGCGTGTTACGAGAATGTGATATATCCTGTCCCTCCAAAAGAAGAGTGGCGAATCCCCCCAGCCATGTCCAGCGCGGTGTGTCACCCCCCTGACGTGAAGCGACGGCCTGGTCGCCCTAAGACTTGTCGATACCCATCTCGGGGAGAATTTAGGCGTTCCAAGCGCCGTCGTTCTTAGATGCGTGCCTCCTTTGGTGGTCCAACGCCTTACCTCAGCAGCTGCGTAGTCTATTGCTTTGGCCGTAGCGGGTCAGTGGTTGGACCATTATCTGTCTATGTTATTTTTGGCAGGGGCAAGTTATTTGGTTGTGTAATTATGCTGTTTGTGCATATGACAAACTGTCAGGAGTCTGCTGTTCTTTTGGGAAGGGTTTCCACACAACAGTTAAGCGGTTAAGAAAGTCGGAGTACATTTTGGGGATGGTTTCAGAACAAAAACCATGTCACCCTAATGGTATTCCCGTGTCAGGTTAAAGGGGTTATCATGTCAGAGGTTTCATTTTCATTGTAGACTTTTAGTCGGGTGAAGCTATGATAATGAATTCAATAATGCATTGCCACTTATTTGTTAAAATGTTCACAGTACTGATTGGTTGTGGTAGTGGTGTTAGGAATTCACCCTTGTGAACATATTGAAATCACCTTCATGACAATGTTGAAGGGGGTATTATGTAAGGTGTCACTGGATTGTAAGTTGGGTGACACGGGCGAATTCCTAACAACTTATAACCAAAGTTTCTACAATAATAACTTGGTCGAACTGGTTGCCCGTACCTACAAAAAAAAGAAAAAAAACAGGAAAAAAAAAAATCTAAAAAAAAAAATATTTAACAAAAATAAAAGAAAACAACAAAGACCAAAAGTTGACAACCGTCCCGGATTTCACCCCACATCTCAAAACCGTTCAAAACCGTGCGATTTCCTGTTTTCCTCGGGACTCCATCTCTAAATTTCCATAACTCAAAACCGTTTGAAAGGGGGAGGAAGAAGAGACGGCGGCGACGAGGTACAACGGGTCGACGAAGATACTGCCGTGGAGTGTCGGATAAGAGAAGAACGCTGCCAGGAAACTCGTAAGGTACGCCCCCTATCTCTGTTGTCCGTTATGTTCGAATCTTGGGTTCAGGATGGGTGGACGGAACAACCTAATATGGTGGTTATGGATTGAACGTTAATGAGGGCGGTACTGTCTATGGTGGAGGTGGTTGCGAAGGAAGGAAAAAGAGCCGGGTTATGGTGATTGGAAAACCCGCGGTTAGGGTTTAGTAAGCCCGAAGAGGATGCCCACGGTTGGGGTCGAAATAGGCAATGGGGTAGATTAGGGGTATGATTGTGAGTGGGGACGATTCGGGGTTCCATTAATTTCAAATTCAGATATCGGGATTTGATGTGGAGTGTATGTCGTCATTGGTAAAGGAACGTTCTGACATTTGTGACATGGGTTTCGAAATTGAATGACATGGGTTTGCAAATGTAGTGACATTGACTATACAGTTTGGCCACAACTTATGGTTGCTCTGACACTGCAGGAAACAAATGGCTCGGACAAAATATACACATCCACAGAATCAGCGGTTACGGCCACGGGTAACCGAAGGGTCGAGTGTGGCGATGCTTGCCAACATCGTCGAATACGTCGAGGAGACGGACGCCGCTAGGGATCTCGTGTGGAAGACACTGGAGAACATTATGGATACCTTGGAGAAGATGGATGATAGGGTACTTTAGTATTTCGCATTATTCACTCTCGTATTGATATTATATGTTTAGGGACTATGGTAAATAGAATAATGAAATGGGACTTACAGTATGTGGCAGTGACACCGGATTTAAAATTGTTGGAGGAGATGGTGGACTTATTGTAACAAGTTATTGTGTGCAGATAAAAATGTTGGAGGAGATGGTCCATGATATGCGGGATGGAAAATTGATTGGAAGAGGCAAGGAACAAAGAGTAAGGGCTAGTGATAAGGAGTATGTACATGTTGGAATCCATCTAAGTTGTAGATCGGTTTTGCAGGTTGTTGATGTTGAAGTACCAGAGGGGGCTAGTGCTGAAGCTGTGGAGCAGCCCCGACAAGTTGCCAAGGTACGCTTCTTGTGGCTCGTGCCATTCAACCGATATGATTTCAATAGTGGCATGAGGATGATAGCTAGGCGACGGGGTTCGGTTTGTTATGTCACATGGGAAATGTTTGTATGCATTCAGAGGTTGTTCGTTGACGAGGAAAGTGAGAGCAAGGCGTCGAAGATTACGAAACCGCGGGCCTGTAAAGGGAAGGACGCCATCGTTCCAGGTGAAGCCGTAGCCATGGGACTAGTTTCTGCGGCGGACTATGAGGCCCTACAGGGGTGGCTCGCAAGGTAACCCATCGTCTCATTTAAGTCTTCATTATACGGCAGAGAAACCCTGTCATTGATTCCACTCCATTGTACGGTCCAGTGCCGACGGTGATAACCTGTCAACGGCTTCCGGCAAGGACCTGTCGAAGGCGTTTTTTACCATCCTCCAGACACCCCGCTATTGGATCTACTCAGAGGTATATTGTAATTGTGGCAGTCTATTATGATTGACCTTGTATACGCAATTCCGTTGCTGTTAGACTATGTTGTGGGTTCTCATGGGGGTTCACTTGACGCAGCACTTCGACCAGTCATGCTACCTGCTACGGAAACAAAGCACGGAGAAGGGCTTCGAAAATGGGCGGCGAGTCATTATGTTGGACGCCTACTTCGCCAGCTTTCTGGAGAGGGAGTGGAAGGAGTACAACTCAGACGTGGGGGGGTATGAGGCCAGTGCCACACTCCTGTCATACTTGGACGGCCGGGCCCCGGCGCCCATGGGGCGGCCGTGGACAGGCGGGGACCTCGTCCTCCTACCCCTCAACCTGAGGGGAAGGCATTGGGTTGTCGTTGCTCTTGATCTGAATGAGTGGCAGTTGAAGCTGTACGACTGCGATGTGCAGTGCGTGAGAGACTCCCAACTCCCACCCCTGCTGATGCACATTACCCACCTCCTCCCCATCATCATGGATGCACACGCTGAGTTGAAGGTCAAGTATGCATCGAAGCTGCCAGGCCCGTTTCGCATTATCCGCGACAAGCGCGTTCCGCAAACCAAGCTCAGGTATGATTGGTGCGACCCCTGTTTTTCATTTTACATGATGATATCTCCGCGTCTGTTTTTACCAAATCTCCGGCATTGCGGTGGGGACTGTGGCCCTTACACGATCAGATTCATGGAGCTCCTCATGGAGATCGATCCCCCCTTCGATGGGCTGGACGACACGTTTATTGGGCCGTACAGACAGATGCTAGCGGCTGCCATCTTCAATGGTCGCCTCGGTGGACGCATCATCTGATCGTCGTTTGGGTGTAGGTTTGGAAGTGATTTGTTGTCTTTTGTTCTGAAGAACGTTGGTTTCAGTCTTTTCCTTAGGTTGTTTGGATACATTTACTTTTGGAAACTGGTTAAACTGTAGTGGTTTGTGGTAAAGAACATCACAGTACTGTCAAAACCCCTGTCACCGTATATGTATTACCGTGTCAGGTTGAAGGGGTTTTCATGTCACTCGTTTAAATTTCAGTATGGAAGTGAATTGTTGTGTTTTGTTATGAAGAACGTTGGTTTTAGTCTTGTCCTTTGGTTGGTTGGATAGATTTACTTTTGGGAAGTGGTTAAACTGTAGGGGTATGTCGTAAACAACATAGCAGTAATTATGTGGAGGTCATGTGTATCATTTGGGAGGCGACACTTAGTTTCAGGTAAAGTTTCATTCTTGTGAGTCTATGTCGAACAGGGCTTCATACCAACCTTGTTACACTATTGAATTGTATATTTGTGCAAGTTCACCTTTAATTCGATTTGAAATCTATCACAATACATATAGTTTCTTCATTCTACCATAACATATATAGTTTGGGAATTCTAGCAATAAAAATATCATTACATGTTAGGGGATACAGAATACATATAGGACGAAAATTATCCAAATTGTGCAATAGTTTATTCGACCATATTTCGTGTAATCCACCCGAGGAAACCCTTGACTAAACCACACTCAATTCTGCACGTGCATTCCTCACACGAAAGAGCATCATCTTTATCTTCAACAAGGAGCTGAAAATTTTTCCAGGGGTTAGATCTTCGACAACTCCGAATCGCCGTTCCATTGGTGATATTTTGACATGTGTTCCGCTTCCATTTAAAGGAAGGTCTTCGAGCAATTATCAGAATATCATGAAAGAGATCATGAACTCTCCGGCGACACGATATTATCTTATAACCCAACTTATGTTTGACACTATTCAGTAATGCAAAGCCTTTGGGTTTGAGGTCTTCAGATCCGCAACAGTACATAGCTATGCCACAAACATAGCTTGCCACGTCGTGGCCCAACTCGGATGCCTTCAGAAGATCTTCAATGCCTGCTTCGTGATCGCAATCTGTGAAGAATTTAACCTGCATTTTTATATGGCGCTATGAGGAACTATGATAAACCATACACCGAAACAAGGATCCTGAACGTACGTCTTACCATTCCTTGCTGAAATATTGCCTCGGTGATATCATCATATTCTACGTGGTATAGGAAATAGTTTGTAGTCGTTTTGAAGTCATTTTTATATGTTTTGCATGTTTTATATAGGTTTTGGTTTAGTTTTTAGAATAGATGTCTACACTCGTATTTTTATTTGTTTTCAGGTGATTTGGAGCTTGTTCGATGTCAATTTGGGATCACGATGGAATAAGATTTATTGAAGCCAAGTTTGACATGTTCATGGACGCCGAATGATCCTTGCATAGAGGTCTCAAGTGCTAGAAATCAAGCTAAGAAGAGCCTATTGCTGAATGGACGTTTTCTGGAGCAATCCTGTTTGGCGACGTCTCAGTAAAATGAGTCGTTTGAGCTCCACAAAATTCGGATCGAGACGTTCTATAGCTTGTTGGAAAGCTGATTCAAATACCTACAACTTTCATGTTGAGCACTTTTGCAAATTCGGCCTGCAAAATGGAGGAATCGAGCCAAGAAGCTGACGCTGAGTTAAAGTATCGACCCGGAACTTTCACATATCGACTCGATACCCACATGTATCGACTCGATACCTTCACATTCCGAGTCCAATTGCTTTACAGTAGCCAAGTACCGACTCGATACTCTGAAGTATCGACTCGATACTTACCTTTCCGCGTTACTACTTCGGGATTTTTTATCAGCTTTTATCTATTGTTGGACGACTTTTTGGAATATTTTATTATTATTTTAGGATTATTTTCAGATCTTTTTTAGAACTATATATAGAGAATTAGGGTTAGATTAGGGAACGTCCAATTTTCACGTCAGAAACTAGTTGCAGACATTGAGAGTTTTAGACTCTTTCAGAGATTTCTCCTTGAAGGTTTGTTTTGCTGGATTCAAGAATAAGTTCTTTTAATCTAGTTTTATATTCTTCCATGATGAATTCTTTGATTATGTCTGAATCCATGTCTGGCTAATTTTCTTGTTCTGGGGTTGGGGTGATCCCAACGATGCTGAGATAGACATGTGCGTGACGATTACCTGAATGAATTCTATTGTTTGTTTGATTCGATCCATGAGTGCTTAATCCGATTAATTCTATGATTGATTGGAATCCTTTTGATATTCAACACGCGCCAGCTGCGAATTGAGATTGGATACATAGACAAAGTTGTTGGAAAACATGGATTGAACTTGAGAGTTGTTTATGAGCAATCTATTTAATTCTCTTGAGGATATTAAACTATCGTAGACAACCTAGGTTTGAATTGATTATGCAGATTGCGCCTGCGATTGTTTGATCGATTTTCTTGCTAGGGTCTAAGTGCTTAATGAGTCCAATTTGATTGATTAATCTACAACAAGCGCAAGCTGAGTGGTAATTGAATGAAATGGACATAGTTATTGCGAGATACGTAGGCTGAGCGTTAATGAATTTAGATAGTTTACCTTCAAATATCTCTTTTCAATTTGGTCAGGCATGAAAATTATTTGGTCTATCGAGGATGCATTGTTGTGGTGAACCTTGACTCTGGAATGTTTCTCATCATATATTCAAAAACTTGCAATTTGTTATTTTTCTTCTTCTTATTTTCTTTATTCCTTCAAAAATCACTTCCGTTATTCGACTTAGTAAACTGGTTGAGGTTCTGCAATTGGTATTCACACAGTCCCTGAGATTCGACACTCGATTACTACAATTGACACCGTACACTTGCGGGGTGTTGGTTTTAGACCGAATCACTCGGGGTTTCCCGCGTTGACGCATTGATTAAAAAAACTTCTGGCGTGCCTATCGTTTCTCGATGCCACAACAACCGAAATTCCCCAGTCATCCTGGTACTCAATTGCCATCTTAGCAAGCACGTACTTGTGTTTTCCAACCAAATCAAATGTTTTGCAACAGCATCACAACGAAGGGAATCAATTTTTTTTCCCAATACCTTAAATTACGATATCAATAGGGGAGGCAATACCTTAACCGTAATCTGAAGACATCTTCTATAGACTCAGTTGCTATTCTACCGACAATATCCAATAGGATGTCCAATGGCAGTGTAAGAAGCGTCGTTGCCTCTGTCGTCCTTGCCCTTAAGTTCTTTCCTTGATCCATTGCAATTGTCTAAATTACGGTTGTAGTTGGTATAGGAGGATGATGCAACTGAAGGGAATGGGATGATGCAATTAAAGGGAGAATGAGTGGCGTATATATAACAACCCGCTTGAGAACGTAACTGCCACCGGAAGAGGAATACCCGAGCCGTGTGGAATGTAATTCAGAGTAACAGATATTCTTAACAAATAACTGTCGTGGTTTTAATCTCATTCTATGAATTGATATTTTCCTATTCTTTTATCTTTTTCTTCAAATAACTGTCGGTTATAATCCTCATATGTGATATTCGTTACCAATATATTTGACAGGAAATAGCACTAAATAACTAAAACGGAATAACCCTAAAAAACAGTTACTAACCCTGGCTTTTCATAAGAGACGGTTTATAGTTTAAATTTTTACCCTTTGTTCAATAAATTAACGGAGACTGGTTAAACTGTGGGGGTCAGTGGTAAAGAACATCGCGGTACTTATGTGGATGGATTATGTGAAAAACCCCTGTCACCCTCTTTGTATTACCGTGTCAGGTTGAAGGGGTTTTCATGTCACTCGTTTACATTTCGGTAGTGAACTGATTTGTTCTCCTTTGTTGTGAAAAACGTTGGTTTCACTCATCTCATTTGGTTGTACGCCGACAGTGACCTTTGTAGACTGGCTAAACTGTGGGGGTAAGTGGTAAACATCATCGCGGTCCTTTTGTGGATGGATTATGTGAAAGACCCCTGTCACCCTCTTTGCATTACCGTGTCAGGTTGAAGGGGTTTTCATGTCACTCGTTTACATTTCGGTACTGAACTGATATGTACAAGGTTAGAAGATGAATGAAACGTTGGTTTCATTCATCTTCTATCGTTGTTTGGCGACATTGGCTTTTGGAGACTGGTTAAACTGTGGGGGTAAGTGGTCAACAAATCGCCGGACTTATGTGGTTGGATTCTGTGAATAACCCCTGACACCCTCTTTGTACTACCGTGTGAGGTAGCAGGGGTTTTCATGTCAGTCGGTTACATTACGTTATTGCCCTGATTTGTTGTCCTTTGTTGTGAACAACGATGGGTACACTCATATCCTCTGCTTGCTTATACTCTAGGGGTGATTGGTAAAGAACATCGCGGTTGTTATGTGCATGGATTCTGTGAAAAACCCATGACACCCTCTATGTAATACCGTGTAAGGTATTAGGGGTTTTCATGTCAGTCGTTTACATTTCGTTATTGAACTGATTTGTTGTCCTTTGTTGTTAACAACGTTGTTTGTAATTTCATTAGGGGCCTGACAATTATACCTACAACGACATTGTTTGCTAATTCAACCATCCATGTTCTGTTAATGCAACCATACATAAATTCAACCCAAAATATGAAACTTTAAGAGTTCATCACATTTTTTTAAGCTCCCATTGCAAAAGATTTGGATACACAAACACACACATATTCAAAGGTTATTGATAACATGCATTTATGTAGGCATAATAGGTTGCATTTAGCTTAGTTAAGATGCATTTCATGGATGGATTAAGCATGATTTGCATATTAGTTCTCTATGTTGTCGGAGTCGGAATCTACACGCTTTTATTGATTATTTCGGGTAATGGTAGATCTGAGGAGAAGACATGAGTTGATAACGCATTTGATGAGAATGTCTAGTTGATCGAAGAAGCTTACATGAAGATCTCAAGAGGTCCTGAGAAGAAGAAACGAACCTAAACGAAGAACAAGTCTGCAGAAATTGTCGCCAGACATGCTGAACTTGTTTTGCACTTTCTGGAGGCCTCGGTTGTCCGATCGACTATTATGACCATGCGTTGGAAAGCTCTTTCAGAGAGCTACAACTTTCATGTTGACGTCGAAAGCTAATTCGAGACGGAATTTTCGGGAAAAACCAATGCAGCGCGGCCGCGCTGCACTAGGCGCGCTCGCGCTGCTACCCGACGCGACCACGTTGAAGAAGGAAGTGCCTGCGCTGTTACAACAGGTAGAAGTAGCAAGACGAGTCTAGGCGCGCCCGCGCTGCTACATGGCGCGCCCGCGTCAGTCCCTGAAGACGGATTCTTATCCGAGTTTCCGTATCTTATTAGTTTTAATATTATATTTTTACGGGATGTTAAACCCGACTTAATTAGTTTATATAGGCCGAGAAGGCAGAAGAGAGGTTATTAGGTTATTTTCCAGAGACGTATTTTCCCTTTTGTTCATCTCACAAACCCTATGGAGAACTAACTCTCCTTTGTTACACTTGGTTCTTTGAAGCATTCAATTGATTTGGTTGTGAGTATTCTACTCTTGTTCGTCCTTTGTTAATTGTTTCGATCTCCTGAGTTTATTGCTTGATTGCTTATTATTGGTTAATCTGGATTGATCACCTAGGTTTATCGATACTAGTCATATTGCTAGGGTTTCCAATTCCAGGTTTGGGGTTGTAGATTCATTGTAGCAAACACAATCTCCATACGCGGGTTGCTTGTGGTAGATTGTGAAGGAGATTCGATTACAGGTTATTTTAACGGGTTGTTAGAATCGCTTGTATCTCATTATAATTCATGTTTGAATGCTATTGCTTTATTATTTGGTGAAGGTTTTCCCTTGTAATTTAGTGATAAGTGCTTTTAGGACTGGTAGGACTAAAAGCTATTACACGATCTGAATTGAGAACAATTACTGGACATTAGAACTTGAGACTCATAGAATGCGATGATGAACCATCTCAATTGTTGTGCGGATAATTACCTGGTGTGATACTTTTCCATCATATATTCGCAACCTTTACTTGCAACTTGTTCTGTCATTGATAACACACAAAACTCCCCCTTGAATCGGTTACTTTTGGGTAATAATACTTGCTCTTACAATTGATTCTGTTTCCCTGTGGGTTCGACCCTAACTTACCTACTATACTTGTTATAGTTTGCATCTTAGGAATTTACTTTGATTTGGCATAACGACCTTAGGCCTGTCAGTTATAACAAAACATAAAACATAGAATCAAACTGAACCTAACTTCATGGACCAAACTGCGGCAAAAGGTTAACCCACCAGATGTCGTGTAATCCACTGAAGCAAACCGTGGACAAACCCACACTCAATTGTGCACGTGCATTCCTCACAAGAAAGAGCATCATCTTCATCTTCAGCAAGTAGCTGATAATTTTTCCAGAAGTTTGACCTTCGACAACTCTGAATTGCCGTTCCATTGGTGATATTGGTACATGTGTTCGGCTTCCACTTGATGGTTGGTGTTCGTCTAGTTTCGATAATGGAATAACAAAGATCAGCAACTCTCCGGCGACACGAAACTATTTTATACCCCAACTTCTGTTTGACACTATTAAGTAATGCAAAGCCCTTGGGTTTCAGGTCTTCACATCCGCAACAACACATAGCTATGCCACAAACATAGGTTGCCACGTCGTGTCCCAACTCCGACGCCTGTAGAAGATCCCGAACGGCTGCCTCGTGATCGCAATTTGTGAAGTAGTTAACCTGCATGTTCAAAATAAGCTATGAGGAACTTTGAAAATGCATACACCGAACCAATCTTTGACAATCACCATCTTACCATTCCTCGCTGAAAGATTGCCTCCGGGTTTCCCGCGTGGATGCATTGATCGAAGAATCTTCTGGCATGAATATCGTTTCTGGAACCGACAACAAGCGACATTCCCCAGTCCTCCGGATAATCAATTGCCATCTTCGCAAGCACACAAGGGTGTTTTCCAACCGCATTAAAAGTTTTGCAACTACATTTCAAATGAGGCACTCAGTGTTTTTGCGATTCCAAATTTCAAGTATATAAACGTGGGAGGGAATACCTTAACCGTAAACTAAAGACATCCTGCATAGATTGGACTCCTAATCGACGGACAATATCCACTAGGAGCTCGATTGGTAGTGTTAGAATCGTCGATTCCTCTGATTTCCTTGCCGTAACGTTACGTCCTTGATCCATTGCAACAACCTTTTTTTGGGTTCTAGTTGGTGAGGGAGGAAGATTGAAATGAAGGGAATGGGAAAATTTGGGTTGTAGTTGGTGAGGGAGGATGATTGAATTGAAGGGAATGGGATGATGCAATTTAAGAGGAAAAGACGTGTGCAAGTGCAGTGCAGTTGTACACGCAATGAATGTGGCCGGATTAGGAAGTGGAAGAGGCACAGTTGTTGTTTTTAAAGGGTCATTATCCGCCGGTTAGTTAATGTCAATGTACTCCTTTTGTTACATTTTGTTTTTGTTCATTTCATAATCGGTTGCAATATTGTTGTGTAATAAAGTGTCGTTGAGTTTTCAAGCTACATAGTCATAATTAAAATTTATAAAATCTATTTAACATATAGGTGTTCATAACAATATTTGTAACAAGTTTGTACTTGATAATAATAGGTAGGACTTCATTTTTTCAAATAAAATCCAAAGTACAGCATTTGTATATTTACTTGTCTCAAAATATCCGGGTGTTAAAAGGCAAAGTCACAAGTTTTCTGGGGATGTTGTTCTCCTTAGCAACGTACAAAAAATACCAACCTTGTTACCATATTCAAATGTATATTAGCGATAATTGACAAATACTGTATTTAATGTTGAACCCAAGGTTATTAGGATCGGGATTATAGGATCGATTGACATTAGGTTCCGTGCATCGGATCTTAACATCCCATTAGGGGATCGTATGATCCTCGAAATATAATTACATAATAAATTACAAATATATGTGATAAAAGTTTATTAATTTTAAGTTATTTAATGACGGATAAGTTATGTTTTACACATTATATTTTTATTTGTAGGCATAAATTCCTACATTTACGAGCTTATACATTGTCATATTGGTTGAAAGGGTTCTTATGTTACTTGACACGGGATCCGATATTTGGTGACCCTCACCAAACCCACAACCCCCACATAGAGCCCCTCTCTCTTCATAATTACCACCACTCCATCGGTCATATCACTCCCAGTCTTCCATTGCAAGCCACAAACAATTTCCGGAAGACGAAGCGACGCCATCATTTTTGGTTCACCAGGGGCGGTAAACCTCATCCAAAATCTTTCAATTCCAAGTAAGTAAAACCCCGATTGCCCTGTCTGTTGAAAATTCAGTGTTCGTAAATTAGGGTTTCCGTCGAATCCTACTTTGTGTTCGAAGCTTTCAAATCCAAGTAAGTACAACCCCAAGTGCCATGTGTGCTTTGTGAAATCAAAATTTCAAGATGTGTTATCTTGAATGTGCTTATTTTTGGTGATATATCATCTCCCTCTCCCATTCATCTTCTTCCTATATACGCACTTGTTATGATTAAAAAACAAATAGCACATATAGCATCCTTCCTGTGTTAATGTAAAGCATAAATATGGTTAAGCATATGAAAGTTGCAACCTTTGTATTTGTCTGTGAAGGTTGTTAGTACGACGGCTGCGAAGTCTTTGTAATTGGTGACACGGGATTCAACTTTTGGTGACACGAGATATGTTAGTTGGTGACACGGGTGATTTTTTCCATTTGCAACATAACTTTGTCATAACTTGAAATCATTAAAATGAGTTTGATTTTCACGCTTGTATATACCAATGACAACTGTGCTTGCACATACTTCTGTCCTTCTAAACATTATAAGGTCCGGACATTATATTACCTTATTTTTAACTTTCTCCTTTACTTGTTGGGGACATATGAATTCCTAACACCATTCATCTTTTCCACATATATGTACTTGTGTCCAACTCTAAAACAGGCTTACATATTTGTCATAGGTACGTATGTTCTTTTATTTGGTTTTATTCTGGCTTCTGACGTTTATTTGCCCTTGTACTGTTGGGAAGCATGTGGCCGCACTAAGATAGCGACATTGACACAGACTCCGACACCGATCGGAGCTATCAAAGTGGCGACGACCGCAGGTACTTCTGGCTCCGTTCAGATTACGACTACGGGAGAAGCCGCAGTGACCGTCGTTATCAGGACGAGGATGATGATGAGTCAGAGGCCGACCAGGTAGCTGAGGACAATGACCTATTTGACTTGGCCGCCGAAGAACTCACCGACCTTCGCCAGCGAGTCCAAAACCTCCTCAACCGGGATGCTGCCCGGGAGGGGGTTATGGCCGCCCAGCGCAATGAACTAGAAGCCGCCCGCAACCGTGTCCAGACAACCACTCTTCAGTTGCAGGCCACCCAGTCCACCCTGGAGGCCACAAATATTGAGTTGGAGTTTACCCAGAGTTCGTTGCAGGCCACAATTGATGAGAACTTGGTCCTCGCCAACAAGTTGGTGAGGAGCGAGGCTTGCAACAGGCACCTGGCGCAGCGTTTGGTCCGGGTGGGCTCCTTCCTATGTGGGAAGTGGGTCGGCCACGCTAGTGACCAGCTCCGCACCAGACACCTCACAAGATGGAACAGGCTGATGGGGTGGCTTCTCGTCCTGATGATGGGAGTTATGGTCTGTCTGGTCACCCGGGCTTAGGATGTTCGAAGATAGTAGTCGTGGTTTTTTTTGCCAAAACTTGTGCTTTTGCTGTAGTAGTTGCCAATTACTCATGTCATCCCAAACAGCAGTTGTTTTTTTGCACTCCCCCACCTTAGTTTGTCCGTATGTGGCGGATGGCCCCCATTTGTTGCAGTTGGGTGGCTATGTATGGGTATTTACAAACAATGTCTCACACACGGTCGGTTAGTTTTCGTATTTAGGAATGCCGAGTGTGGTTGCACCATTTTGAATGGTGCGTGTAGTATCCGATATGGTATGTTTAGGGCAATGTCCCTCGTTTATTCTGCATGTCTAGTAGATTTCCACTTGTTGGTGTTTTGCATGTGTATGGCATTGACTGGTCAATAATTAACCCTTGTTCAAAGACATTGACTGATCCATAGGAGACAAAATGTGAAAGTATGTGTTTCGTATGATAGGGACTTGTCACAATTCGTATATGAACCTATGAACACAGACACAAGGTTAGAAACTGACACTTTGATAGCCAATGGTGACACGGACAATCACGTTATGTGACACGGGATTACAAGTATTGGGACACGGGATTACTAGTGTTGGCACTGGCAAGCCGTGACACGGACATTCACGTAAGGTGACACGGGATTGCAAGGGAGGTGACACGGGAATTTTCCTGTGAACTTCAAATATCAATTTGAACGGACTAACTTCGTTGCTACATGTGATTGAATCATGCAAGAGACCATGATAATACAGGCGCTTCCTATGACACGGCGTTGTGACATTTGGTATTTGAACCTATGAACACGTAAACAAGGTTAGAAAATCACCCTACTCGCCACCAGTGACACGGACAATCACGTTAGGTGACACGGGATTGCAAGTTCGGTGACAATGGATTAGTCCTTACAAAACTTAAATTATGACATTCAACCGACTTACGTCGTTGCTACACCTCATGCAATCATCGACCAGACCTTGGAAATTTATGCGCTTCCTGTCACAAGGCGTTGTCACATTTTGTATATGAACATCTGAACTAATAAACAAGGATAGAGAATCACCCTAGTCACCATCAGGGACAAGGAAAATCACGTTAGTTGACACGGGATTCAAAGTATGGTGACACGAAATTATTTTGGAACTACTTATAACCAATGTTCCAACCATGCCAGCATGGTAAGCAAACGTTTACAAATTCTGATACAAATATAGTATGAGTCCGCAACACATAACCACTCACCAAACACAAACTATGCGAAAAAGTTCAAATACCAACATGGTCAACTCCCATCCACAACTAACTGTGAGAAGCGGCAACCGTGTTCATAAATATCCAACACAATTAAAACGATGTTCATAACATGCTTAGACCATAACATCAAATTTCATCACAACTGAGATCATAACCCTGTACCATTGAAGATGCGAACAGCGAGCATGTGCTTGTACGCCCCAATGAAAACGTCGTCAAGACCGTCGTAGGTGGGGGCGTCCTTCGTGAGGAGTTGCATGAACCTGATCGTGTACGGTCCGCAGTCTCCACTGCAATAGAGAATCGTCGGAGTCATATTCATTAAAGGCAGATGCAAGTATGAGACGAAGATATATTTAAGTGTTGGACATAAATTACCTCTGCTTGTTTTGCGGAATCCTTTTCTCGCGACTAAGGGTGAAGGGGTTTGCCAACTTTTCGCTGTAGGTAGACATCAACGTGGGGTGGCCTTTCATCAGTACGGGGATAAGGTGGGTTATGCAGCTTAAGTGTGCCGGCAGATGGCGGTCCCTGACGATGTACACGTCCGAATCATAAACCCTTACCTGCCACCCCACCAGATCTATCGCGACTGCGATCCAGTGAACACTGTCCACGTTCAAAGGTAGGAGGATGAGTTCAGCCCCTTCCCACGACCGGCCTATCATCGCCGAGGACCGCCCGTCGAAGTAGCCAAGCAGCTTCTCGTCGGCTTCGTAGCTACCTTCATCGCTCTTGTATTTGCCCCACTCGGTCTGCAGATAGCGACCGAAATATGTGTCCACAACGAGAACTCGACCAGCAAAGTCGCCGGCCCTCTCTGTTAACCCTTTCCGAAGAAGATAGCATGCTTGTTCCATGTGCTGCATAGATTACAACCCTTGTCAAAATCCAAATATATTCCACTTCCTTTTACAGTACGTACCTTGTCATTGAAAACACAAAGACAATCACTTAGACGGGTATCGTACCTCAGAGTTTACCCAAACTGTGGGCGTTTTTAGTGCGGTGAAGAACTCCTTACTCAGCGCCGTGCCGTATGCAGTCTTGCATGTGTCCTCTTCCCCGCTGCACAACCACAACCACAATGTTAGGGGATCGGAGTCCTCTATGCAATAAGTTGGATAAGTCTGCTGATTAGTGTCGCCTTTCCATCCACCTGAGGAACCCATCGTTGTTTGACACGGAAACAAGACCCAGCTTAATCGCGACCGCGCCTTCGACAACGTTCTTCCCTTTTCGGGCCCGCGTTTTCTTCTCGGGGGGGGGGGGGGGGGGCTTCACTTCACCTTCACCTCCTTGACCTCTCTTACTCTTCCTGCCTCGAGCGGGCTCCGCTCTTGCAGCCTCTGGGATCTGCCAATAGGTTTTACAGTTAGAACAGTGAAGGAAAATAGATTTTCAACCCCGTGTCACCCTTCATATTTACTCGTGTCGGAAAACGTTGATACACTTGTCACTTACGTACTACTATATATTTAAACGTCAGGAAATGTATCAGCCATATTACCTTGTTCTCATCCTGTCCTTCCCGCGGCGCCTCGTCGATCCCTGTAGGTGGTACACCCGTTGAACCGGCTTTACCGCTTATGTCCTCACCTTCCCTATGGTTCCCGACCTTCTGGTCAGTGACGTATGGCCCAGTTCCTCCAACGGTATCGTCTTTGACCGCCGCTGAGATCTGCCAATTGGTGACGGTTATGTCAACTGTGATTAACATCATATATTTGTTCCCTTGTCGCTTAACATATTAATACGTGTCGATTCACTTGAACAACCGTGTGCGGTGTGTGCAACATAGTCACAAATTACAAATTGCTGATTCTATAACCCCTTCATCCGGGTTACACAAAATACCATGTGCAGTAACAACCAAATTACCTCCTCTTGTCCTTCTGGTCGCTGGTCGTCCACCTTAGTTTGTCCTTCCGTCCCCCCGTTCTTCCGGTCGTTATCCTCTCCACATACATCGCCCACTGGTTTCTGCTCACCTCCTGCATTCGACTGCCCATCTCGCATCCCATTCACAAAACCTTCCAACACCTTCATCTGACACAGAAAGTGCATAAAAGTGGGGTGGTTAGCGAATGTTATTCAGCATTGGGAGAAAAGTTACCCGTGTCACCTCTGACAGTTATCTGTGTCACATATACAATATACTGGTGAGACAAATTGCACAACTGTTACACGTACCTTCTCATCCATGCTCCGCATCCAAGATGACATGGTTCCCATCCTCTCCAACATCAGTTCTACTGACTTCACCAACTTATCCTCCCAGGATTCACTCGTCCCATCTCGTTGCTCCTCACTCGGGCCGGACTTGGATGAGCCTTCACCGTAATAACTCGGTGCCAACGCAGCCTCAATGTCATCAAAGTAGAGGTCATGCGCCTCATGCTGGTAGAAGCACCCGCGCATCAAATCATACTCGCCGGCCTTCAGTACTAATATCGGGTTGTCTTCGACCTTGATTCTATCAGATTTTTCAGGGTCCATGCGCGACTGGACCGTCTCATACATTAGATTGTCGTCATCGGCTGTCCACCTCAGCATGCGAGGCAACGCCGTGTTCGAGACCCGCTTGGCGAACGCCTCCCCAATCCCCGGCACAGCTTCGTACAGCCAAATCTAATACAAGCACACATATCACTCGAATGAGTCCATCAATTCCGCGTACTAGTTCAAGCAGAAGTTCGGTCAGGTAGGTTACCTGGAACGCATACGGAAATCCCATAAGCCCATATCCATATCGATCGTCCTTGTCGTTTGCCTTCGGCTTCAGGTCAGCGACACGTCGTTCTATGACCCCCGACAGGGACTGGTGGGTGGCCTCGTACACAACCCTGCCCCAGGGGTAATCCAGAAATCGATCAACGTTCTCCACAAGCTTCACAATCCACCCTCGTATGGATTTCCTCGGTTCTTCCCCCAGCAGAACTCCTTCGACGATGAGTAGGAGAGCGATCTTAAAACGCTTTCGAGCACTGGGCTCCTTCAATATGGAGTTCTTGAAGGCGTTCTCCAGCTCACCGACCTTCATGTTGTCCGTTCCGAATAAGTCCTTCAGAGCCTTCTTTGTCTTCTTGTCATCCTCCGTCTCTGTGTCTTCCCCCCGAGCTCGACCACACCGCAGCCCAGCCACGAGTGCAAACTCCTTGATAGAGAATCGCCGCAGCTTGCCTTGAAGCATGTACCAAGTCTCCCACTTCTTTTCTGTCACAAGCTGCCTTTGTAACACGTAATGCAGTAGTTGCGACGAGAATTGAACCCGGTTTGCCATTTGCACAATACCCCTTAATTGGCTTCGCTGCAGCTTCTCCCAATCGACGGGGTCAACCCAGTCGTCCATGTTGACGAGCAGAGACACTTTGGAACACTGGTTGACCCGGCCTCGGAAATGCTTCTCTTCCGGCACTGCGAGTCGGGTCTCCACCTTATTAGGTGCCCGGACACCTTTCCTCCTCAAATTCTGGGACCGAACCATGTTCTTCCTGCAATTAAGTGCACATGAACATTATCATTATCCACACAAACTCATCCCCTTCAGAAAAAGTCTGTCTGCGACTGTTTCACGATAAAAAAGCCCATGTCACCTTCTGAAATAACCCTTGTCACCCAACAAAAGAGCTCGTGTCATTATTGTAAATTTTATTGACCCTAGTGTCCTACAGCAACCCGTTTCCGACAGGGGTTTTTCTCCACTATGCCAATCTCGGTAAAACCACCCGCAAGCCTCCGACCCTCTTCTTCAACCTCCGTTTCTCTTCTCTGTCAATTCCTCCCTTCCCCACACCCATTTTATCCCAGATCTGTATTACCCCGTATCCCCATTTCCCCAAATGACAGGAATTCCCCAATTCCCGTAATGACAGTAATTCCAATTCCCCAATTTCTGGTTTTTTTTTCGATCCCAAATAGGATGCCTTACAACGAAACAGTTCAATAATGCAATTGAAGTGGGCAAGATTGGAAATGAAGTGAAGATTCAGCATAGTAGCGATGGGTAGGGACAGATTGAAATAATCAATGAAGTTGTACCTGTATTCCTGTGCCTTCCTCTCCGGTACTGCCTTCTCCGGCGGCTTGGTCCGTTTTCCGCCGGCTTCCTCCCTCTCCGGTCCGAAACAATGGGATAGTACAAATTAAGTGGGGAATAATGCAAATTAAGTAAAGATTATGAGTGTTACATATAGGTGACGACGGATTTTAAATTCCAATTGAGATGTACCTGTTTTCCTCCGCCTTCCTCTCCGGTGTCTTACTCCCTCTCCTGTACGGGTTCTCCCCTTTCCCTTCACTTCACAACCGCCTCCCTTCACTCCTAATATTCGGACTCTATCTCTCTCTCTCTCCTTCCCTTGTGTAGGTGGTGGTTTTTAGTCGCCAACTGCAATGAATGCAAGTTACTTACTATTCTTTTGTTTACCTTTTTCAATTCGAGGAACACAGCAATTTGTTTTGTTTCAAAATTATTATTTTTTAGGTCAATTGAAATCTGCAACCAACTGCCACCCTGTCAAAGATTCCTTTTCCTTTGTCGTTTTGTTTTGTTGTCCCAGTATCGGGTCCCTTATTTCCAATCACGTGTCACCTGCCATGTTTCTTCGTGTCACTTTTAACTGCATCATATTCCTACGTAAAGTGTAAATGACCCATGTCACCCCCTTTAAATCCTCGTGTCACCTTACGACAAATACCTTGTCACCAAATTGGATAGATAAATGCAGCTACACTGCCAACTTTATATACAAATTTGTCACAGTCACCAACAACAACCAATTTTTGCAAAATATCCAAATGTTTTACTTCCACTATTACAAGAGGGTGTTTAAGATTGGAGCCAAGTGTTCAACTACCAAGTCTAGCATCCGAGTCGACCATGGAATACCCCAACAGCTAGCATCTGGCGGTATGCCTCAATGTATGTGTCGTCCAATCCATCGAAGTTAGGGGCGGTCTCCAGCAGGAGGTGCATGAATCGAATGGTGTACGGGCCACAATCACCGCTGCAAAGAGGAACAATAGGTCAGACCGCGGACACCGATTCCCCATCCAATCTAACGAAATTGAACAAAGTCATCCTACTTACCTAAGCTTGTTTTGTGGAAGGCTCTTGTCCCGGCGAATGGCAAACGGCGTGGGGACCTTATCCGCATACTTGACCTTCAGATCTGGGTGTGCACCCATGACGACAGGGATCAGGCTCGTCACAGGCATTAAAAGGCTATGGAGTTGGCGTTCCGTCGCCGTGTGGACGTCGCAGTCATACACCCTTACCTCCCACTCCTTAAGATCGATGGCAAGGGCAACCCAGTGTTGGTTCTTGACGTTGAAGGGGAGGAGGATGAGGTCCGCACCTGACCACGGTCGTCCAAACAGCTTCGGCGACCCCCCGTTGAAGTACGCCATCAATGCATCACTAGGCTTGTACGCTTGGGGGGTGCCGGTGTACTCCTTCCATTCCCTAGGTAGATAATTTCCAGCTAAGCACGAATCGACTACGATCACTCCACTGCCCATGTCACCCGTTCTGTCTGCGACCGCTTTGCGCAGAAGGTAGCAGCACTCCTCCATCTCCTGCATTAAGTGAACCGCAATTACAATCCATAATCCTGACACGCGAAATTTTAGAGGTGACAAGTCGTCATACCACAGTTCCCAACCAATCTTGGGGTTTCTTCAGACGATTGAGTAACTCCTTCCTCATATCCACACCGCAGGGTGACGTGCGCACCTCCGCGTCCCCACTGCACGTTAAGTTTATGTCAGCTATTGTGGACGTCCAACTATCTACCTTCGTCGTCCATTCGAGTGTAATAAACAGAACCTACGTACCTTGCCAACCATCTTGTCATGGCGTCGTTGTCCGTCGCTGACACTATTCCTAGCTGAACAGCATCGGCGGGAACAGTTGTTGCCTTCTGGGCTCGCGGTTTCTTCGCCGGGGGAGCCAACTCCTCTCCAACACCCTTCCTCGTCTTCATCGCCGCCTTAGATACATAAACCTAAGCTACCCTCGGCTTCGGCCTCTCCTCAACTTCATTTTTGTTTCCACCTTCATCTGGACCGGACGCCTTTAAACCAACCTCTCCCACCTGCAAACATATCAAACTTCAGCTAAGATTTCCACTTTCCATTGTCACATAACAGATTTTCTCATGTCACTTGACCTATACTATCATGTCACATATAAAATCACCTTTATTTCATAAATAAACCTTACCTCTTTGGTCTCTCCCTCCACCCCATCACCTGCCTTGACAGAATCAGGTTCTTTATCATTGTCCCCGACATCATGACCACCTTGCTTGCTCTCTCCTGATATCTCATCACTTCCCTTCTCAACACCACCTCCTAACTGAAAATGAATTCAATTTTTATTATTGGCTCATTTTTTCCAGTGTCACTTCACATAAAAAATCATGTCACACAGCTAAAATATTCCTGTCACATTCTTCCAGTGTCGCTGAAATTATCATATCTTCTGATGTTTACCAACAACTTACCTTACCACCTGGTCCACCCTCGCCGGCTTTACCCGCAATTGACTCTATCAACTCGTCCAGATTTTTCTCTTCTCCACCTTCTTTATCGGTTGCTTCTTGCCATGCCGTCCCCTTACACTGCACATCCCGCAGCTCAGTCACGGCCACCTCCAATAATTTCAGCTGCAGATGATCAAATTATTACTTCATATCACCAGACGGTGTGAAAAATCAACACAATTCACCCTTCATACCTATTTCGTTCATTATCTACACTACTTGTCACATGTCCAATTTCACGTGTCCGCAGTCCATTTACCCTAGTTCACAGTTATCCCCAGTATCCACATAACAAACAGTTGGGAAGTTATTGCGTACCTTTTCATCCATCTTCTCCATCCCTGTTGACATTGTGTCAAGCTTGGTCATTACTTGTGCCAAAGTCTTGGCCATGTCCCCCACCCCGTCATCTTTGTCATTGCCTCCTCTTCCCGTACTTGGGGACCTCCCACCAGAGGCTTCGAAATGTCTCAGGAACGGTGCAACTAGGTCATCGAAAAAGGGGTCGGACTTCTCATCATCGTACACACACCCATCCATCAGCTCCAGCTCAGCCTCCTCTGGTGTGAGTATTGGGTTATCATCATTCTCTATGGCCTCCTGTCCCTCTGCTTCCGTGCCCCTGGCTATATCATTATAAGCGAGGTTCTCGTCCTTCAGGGCCCATCTCATGCAACGAGGGAATGCCGTCGTCGACACCTTCTTCGCAAACCGGACCCCCCATTTCGGCATGGATTCCAGCAACCAAATCTGCACCGTATCCCCACTCAAATTAGTACATTTTCAGCATATGATTTACAATTTCATCATGGGTGTGGTCGAGAAGGTTACCTGAAAGGATACCGGATAACCCATCAGCCCATAACCATTGCGCTTCTTTCGATTTTTTGCCTTTATCTCAGCCTCCCGGCGCTTTACGGCGCCGTTCAGCGACACGTGTGTGGCAGCATAGATTACCCTCCCCCATGGGAATGCCAAAAACCTATCAACATTTTCCACCAATCGGACGATCCAGCTCCTCAGCCCCTTCCTCTGGTCCTCTCCTAACAAAACGCCCTCCACAATGTACAGCAGCACTAGCTTGAATCGTCTTCTCGGGCTCCGCAACACCATTACTGAGTTTCTCAGCTCGGTCTCGAGCTCGCCAACCGTCATCTTCTCGCTCCCAAAAAAATCCTTTATAGCTTTCTCGTCCTCCTCCATCTCAGTAGCGGCTGGTTGACTACACCGCAGCCCGGTTACTAAGGCGAACTCCTTGAGGGAGAACCTCCTGTGCTTCCCCTTAATCCGGTACCACGTCTCCCACTCCTTTTTGCTTGTAACCTGTCGCTGGAGTGCATAATGCACAATTTGTGAAGAAAATTTCACAGTGTGCGCCAGCCGCACTACCCCACCTAGCTGGGAGTCCAGCAACTTCTCCCAGTCCCTAGGGTCAACATAATCGTCAATGTTGTTCAGCATTGACATTCTTGAGCCCTGGTTGACCCGGGCCCGGAAATGCCTGTCTTCGGGGAGTAGGTACTCAGGCACTTTGTTCTTCACGCTCACATTCTTCGTCCTCACCATTTTTCTCCTGAAATTTCCATCACACGAACAAACTCAGCTTCTACCATTTATATTCGTCTCCCCTTGTCACCTGACCGACTATCCCATGTCACTCACTGTGAAACCCATGTCACCCATTTTTAATCGGAACCCTATTATAACCAATACCTCATACTCCTTCAATAGGACACCTATGACATCCACATATCCCAATTTCCACTGCTCGCCAATTCTCGTATTCCGCCTACCACAATACATTTACATACCCTTCTCTCCAAATTGGAAACCCTTGTCACCCAATTGTCAAACCCATGTCACCCATTCCGAACCTCATTCCACCAATTTCCCCTATCCATACTTCCCCGACCGTTGCCCTAACCCAATCCGATAACCACTGTCACCCAATTGGAAACCCTAACCACCGATTTCCCCTTTCCATACACGATAACCACCCATGCCACACCACCCGCCATTATCCAAACTAGATAACCACCACCCCGACCCACCATTCACGCCGCCATTGCCCTAACCCCTTCACCAACTGCTTCCCCGACCCACACCCGCGCACCCTACCACCAAAGGGAGAAGAGTAAAAGGGCGTACCTGTTCTGTATGTCGTCGGGTCGTGGCTGCTGTGTCCTTTCCGGCGACGATGGACTTCCCCGCTCTCTCTCCTTTGGTGTATGCTAGAAGAAACCGCTACCGCAACCGCCCTCTCTCTCTTTTTCTTCTGCCATCTCTGCAACTGCCTCTCTCTCTTTGCTTTTACTCCTTCCCGCCTCGCCTCTCCCCTACTAGGTACTAGGTAGGTAATCATTACTCTATTTTTTTTCTCATTTTTCTTTTCCATTAATTACAACTGATTGCCGGTTTGGAGGGGGGTAACAACCTGCACATTTGTGCAAATTTTTCCACGAAATGGCATTTATGCCAATTTTCCGAAAACGTTGGTATTTTTGCAAACTTTTCAGAAAAAGTGATATTTGGTGCTATTCCCTCAAAGTTTATCCACCCCATACACGAGTCTCTTTATATCTCCACCACTCCTTTCAAGTACCTTAAGTTGGTCTAACAAACATACAAATCAATTCAAAACAAAATCTTTATAATATTGCATGTTGTGTAAATTAGTGAATATTAGGGGCGGTTTTGTGTAATTTAGCAAAAGGTGAAGAATATAAAGCGAGCATATTTTACTCTCGTCTCGAGTCTGTGTGAGTGTGTGACGATCGGAGCAGCCAAAATGGGGAAGAAAGCAAACGAAGAACAATCTGATAGAGACGAAGCAATTCGCTTGAAAACCCTCGCCGAGAAGAAATTCAACTCCTCCGACCTCGCCTCCGCCCTGAAATACGCCACACGCGCCCACAGCCTCTGTCCCGCCGTCGACGGCGTCGCCGAGATGGCCGCCACCTTCCGCATCCTCCGCTCTGCCGCCACCGCCGATTCACCTGATTCCGACCCCGAATGGTACAAAATCCTTGACCTTGAACCTTTCGCTCATATCAATTCCATCAAAAGCCAGTACAAGAAGCTCGCGCTGATCCTTCACCCGGACAAGAGCTCTCTGGAAGCCTCCGGGGATGCATTCAAGCTCTTAAACGATGCGTTTCAGGTGCTCTCTGATAGGGTTAGGAGGAGGGAGTATGACCTGAAGCTTAGGGTTGCGTTGCAGATGCAGGCCGCAGCTGCGGCGGCGGAAGCGGATGAAGCGGCGGGGGATACGTTCTGGACTACTTGTTCGCGGTGTCGGTTGCTTCATAAGTTCGAGAGGAAGTACGTTGGTCAGAGCTTGGTTTGCCCTAGCTGCAGGAAGAGCTTTAAGGCGGTTGAGGTTTTGCCGGAGGAGGAGGAGAGGGGCGTCAAAAGGAGTTCAGGACCTAGGGTTTGCAGTGAGATTGGGGGTGGAAAGAAGACGAATTTGGGGGTGAAGAGGAAAATGAGCAGTGTCCAGGAAGTGCTGCAGAGGTCTGATAGAATGAACAAGTTGAAAACCATGGATGGGAGGTCGAAAATGATCGATTCGGTGAGCGGTAGAGAAGGCGAAGATGGCGATGACATGACATTGGCGGAACTGAAAGTGAAATTGAGGAAGAAAACAAAGGTTAGGGAAGAGAATGAATTGATATTGAGAAGTAATGATATGGAGGTGATGAAAGTGGAGGATTCGGATTTCTACGATTTCGATACGGATAGGGCTGAGAGGAGCTTCAAGCAGGGCCAAGTGTGGGCTATATATGACGACGATGATGGAATGCCAAGGCATTATGCGTTGATAGACGAAATTGTTTCAATGAATCCATTTGAGGTGAAAATGAGCTGGTTTGATCTTCAAACCAATGACGATCAGAGCTTGATCTGTTGGGAGAAAATGGGGTTCCATGTTTCGTGTGGGAGGTTTAAGGTCTCTAGGAAAGATACAATCAATCTTGTGAACGTTTTCTCCCATATGGTTAAATGCGAAAGAGTTGCTAGAGAGCTCTATAGGATTTTTCCTCATAAGGGATCGGTTTGGTCCCTCTACAATGTGGACGGGTTAGAGACGGAAGGGAGGATCTCTTCTGCCAAAGAGAAAAGACGGTACGATATTGTTGTGTGCTTGACGAGCTATAGTGAGATGCACGGAATTAGCATGACGCATCTTGAGAAGGTTGATGGCTTCAAGACGATTTTTAGAAGAAAAGAAATCGGTCATCATGCAGTTAAGTGCATTGAGCAATGTGATTTCAGACTCTTTTCGCACCAAATTCCTGCTAGGAAGCTTTGTGATGATGATACCCCCGATCATCTGAAGAACTGCTGGGAACTTGATCCTGCTGCTCTTCCCTCGGATTTGCTTGCAGTAAAGCCTATTTCATGATGATGTGACTGCTTGTGGTTAGTACAGGTTCCATATCCTTATTAGTTTGGTTTCGTTAAAGTTTTGATATCTATAATGGTCTGATATTTTCGTTGTTGCTAGACTGGAATAGGTATATATGAGTTCCTGCTGTTTTACTGCTGCTGTGAAAGCCAAGCAAATTCATAGACAGATACTATTAAAAACCTTAGGAGATTTTGTTGTGTGGTAATTTGGATGGCAATGCCGTTGTTGATCATGAATGTTTCTACTGTCTCAAAATAACTCCTGCTGACAAACTACATTATTATGAAGAGAAAAAATACTGCATAAATATGTTCATCTGTTATGTGAGCTCAATTTTGAATCTGTCTATTCAGACAATGGAAATTAAGGGTCATTGATCTCAGAGTGAGCATATGATTCTTTCTTGCTGTTATTCTTATATTCATGTCAATAATTGTGAGTTGTGCATTCCTCGTCTTGGCAACTCATCAATGTGACTCGATTATCTGCATTTGCTAAATTCTAGTATCACGATTAACACTGTTATATACCAAGAAGCTGTTGGGTAATAATTAGAAGATTTTCCTTTTCCTGCTCTTAATATCTTGTACTGGTTGTTCTTGCAAGAAACTTGGAAAAACTGGTTTCTGTGATGGTGTTCACAAGGATGAGATAGAATAAAATCTTTCCGAAAAGGTAAGCTGGAGGAGGATGATCAGAGGTAAATGAGTAAATCTGTTTGTGAAAAGGTTGAAAGCCATCCAAGAATACTCGGGGTGGGTTGCTTTTGAGTTTGGGCATATCCCCACTTTGGTTGGATCAAGTGCAGGTTGGGTGGGTTAGGTCCTTTTGGGTTGGCAATTATGGCATGTCGAGAAGGTTTGGTCAGTCAGGTCTGTTGACCAATATATGTTTTCAGAAGTTATCTATGAGATGAATGCATCACTGGTTTCATCTCGTATGCCGTCCTTTGAGATTGTTGGTTTTCAGTTGAAAGATGCACACTGTTTGCCCCAGACTATTTGCCCTGAGAGTGAAGGCCGTCAGATTTGAAGATGAGCTTCAGAAGACAGTGAAAATGGTTGCATCGTGTGGCTAATGTTTGGCATCTGTATCGCTAGGAACAATAAAATGCAACTTGAAATTTATCAGATATGTTTGGTATGTGAATAATGTGATACGGCCTGAACGAGATGACTTGTGCTCACCAATGATTCCCGGTGGTAAGGACGAAGCGTTCGTTGATATGGGGTTGAGTAGCTTGATTTATCCGGTTCAGGTGTTTTTGTAAATTAGTCATTGGAGTTGTGTGAGAGATTAGTTATAATTTTGAAACTCTCATTGTAAAAAGAAAAGAAGAAAAAGAAGACGACTTGCATATGATTAGCTCAAGTGAAATTTATGCATAAAGAAACGCAAGCAAGTTGACTTGACTAGCATATGATTAGCTCCAAGTGATAGAAACTCATTTACAAAACCTGCTCTTGTCATCTACTAGTTGTCAAGCTACCACCAAGTTATTTGACGTTTGACGGTTTATTTGGAATTTGAGATTGAGTTTTGTCGTTTTATTTTGTTAATATATAAATTATAGATTCCGATAATTATTGAACATGTTTATGTGATTTTATGTTTGATTTGATATTTAAATCTAAGAGTGTTCACATTGCACATATTTTTGGGCAAAAATGCATAAAACCACCCTTTATTTATTGTTGTTTGCAAATAACCGCCCCTTATTCAAAAATTGTCAAATAACCACCCATTAAACATAAGTTGTTTGCAACTAACCACCCATTCCCCTTTTTTTGTTAAAACTCACTTAATTTAATATGAAAAACAATTATAGCTAGACTTGTCAAAACACAAGCCGACCCGGTCGACCCGAACGTCCGGAAAATTTTCGACCCAAACCCGGAAATTTTGACCCGAATTTTTTTTCCGACCCGAATCCGAAAAACCAGAAATTTTCCGGGTAATCTGGGTTTCGACCCAGTGACCCGATTGACCCGGTAATTTTGACCCGGTTGATTTATAATTATATATAATTAAATTTTTTTATATATAATTAAAATTTATCACAAAACTATCAAATTATGATTTTTTTAATTTAAAAAAGAAAAAAATGACAAACCCGAAATCGACCCTAAATGACATGAAACCCGGGTTGGAATCAACCCGGAAATACTCGGAACCCGCTTTACCCGGGACCCGTTTTACCCGACACCCGAAGTGACCCGACCCGAATGACCTGTTTGACATATCTAATTATAGCCCTATTCTTTAATGTTTTATTTTTAGTAAAAAGACAATTATATTTCTCTCTATTGCTTGATTTTTCAGGAACTCGTTTTACCCAATACCCAAAGTGACCCGATCCGAATGATCCATTTGACAGGTCTAATTGTAAATCAACCGGGTCATCGGGTAAATCGGGTCAAAATTACCGGATCAATCAGGTCACCGGGTCGAAACCCAGATAACTCGGAATATTTTTGGTTTTTCGGGTTCGGGTCGGAAAAAAATTCCGGGTCAAAATTTCCGGGTTCGGGTCGAAAATTTTCCGGGCGTTCGGGTCGGATCGACCGGGTCAGGTTGTGTTTTGACAGGACTAGCTATAATTGTTTTTCATATTAAATTAAGTGAGGTTTAACAAGAAAAGGGGAATGGGTGGTTAGTTGCAAACAACTATGTTTAATGGGTGGTTATTTGACAATTTTTTAATAAGGGGTGGTTATTTGCAAACAACAATGAATAAAGGGTGGTTTTATGCATTTTTGCCTACTTTTTTAGAGTGTCTTTAATTTTAAAAAAAAAGGAAAGAAAATTAAAAACCCAAAATGTCATAGAGTGAGTGTCTTTTAAATGGGATATGTTTCTAGCAATAGAAACTTTTTTTTTTTTTTTTGGTCAGAGCAATAGAAACTCTTGGGGTAAATTAGACATTCACCTCTGACATATTCTGATTTTTTTTTAACTTAATAAACTTTGAGAGTATGTAGATTGTGGGTGGCCTAACAACGGTTAAAATGATCGTGATGTTTATTTGATGTTTATTATGTTTTTGTTTATTTAAGGAAAATTTGATAAAAATAATACCAAGTATCAACTTTTGGCCAAAAATAATACGAACTTTGAAATTGACCGTTTCATATACGAATTATCGCCCTATTAACCGAAAATAATACATATATGTATTCCGATGAACTTTCCGACCAAATACGCCACGTGGACGCCGGAAAACACACATGGCACAAATTTTTGCCACGTCACCAAACTTGTAAGTTATGTCATGTCATAAATTTATTTTTTAGTTTTTTTTTTTTAAAAAAAAAGAAAAATTTAACAAATAGGCAAATAGCTACCGTACCTTTCGAAACAATGGAGGAGAGAACGAACAAATAACATTGAGAAGAAAGTGAAGACGCACACCCTCGATTCCATTGTTTCGAAAGGTACGGTAGCTATTTGCCTATTTGTTTATTTTTTCTTTTTTTTTAAAAAAAAAATTGAAAAAAAAATTTATGACATGACATAACTTACAAGTTTGGTGATGTGGCAAAATTTATGTCATGTGTGTTTTCCGGCGTCCACGTGGCGTATTTGGTTGGAAAGTTCACCGGAATATATGTATTATTTTCGGTTAATATGACGATAATTCGTATATGAAACGGTCAATTTCAAAGTTCGTATTATTTTTGGCCAAAAGTTAATACTTGGTATTATTTTTGTCCATTTTTCCTTTATTTAAAGATGTTAATGACTTTTAAATGTATATTTTATTACATTATATGCGTTTTGGATATGTTCAAGAGTTAAATATAAAAAAATAATAAAAAATCGTTTTATACGTCAATAAGGCCGTCAAACTGTCTTACCGTTTTATGGTACCTTGCCGTCAAGCATCTGTCATTCCTCATTCCATGTCTATATCAATCCATCCCTCATTCCATATCTAACCATTCTAGACTATGATTGGTAAAATAGTAGCTATTAGGTAGGTGAAACTAATTTTGAAGCTAGTAACTTGTGTTAAGTATATGTTAATAAGGTAGTATCGGTTGAAAGTAGGGGTGCTATTCGAGTCGAACGAGTAAAGTATTTAAGTGCTCATGTTTGCTCGCCTTTTTTATTTTTTTATTTTTTATTTTTTTATTTTTATCGAGCCGAGCTTTATTTTTGTTCTGAAATAAGAATTATGCTCATACTCGGCTTACAAGTATTTAACCAAGCCCGAGCTCGTTATTACGAGCCGAGCTCGAGTACTCGTTTTTCAGAAGCTCATTTTGAGTAAACTGGTTTAAACCTAAACTAACGCATTTTGTAAACTCGTATTGAGCTCGTTATAAGCTCCTTTCGAGCTCCTTTTGTGTAAACATACTAATACAAGCTCGGCTCACATATGTTAGATGAGTTACACGAGCAAGCTCGAACTTGGCTTGAGCTGATAACGAGCTCAAAATCTTGCTCATACTCATTCATTTTCAAATATAAACGAGACCGAGTCGAGTTTTAGATGAATAGAGCTCGAGTAGCTCAACTTACATAACACCCTATTGAAAAGATTAAATGAGAAATTGTTGAAACACTTCAATTTCATAAGCAAATTAAACTAAAATTTTATATTTATTTAATTTAAATTTTTATATAATATTCTAAAACAAGGGTGATGTCCAGTGCTGCAGTGACTACAGAGGTATCAAACTGCTGAGTCACACGATGAAGTTGTGGGAGAGAGGTTTAGAGGGAAGGCTTCGGAAGTTGGTTCAAGTTTCTGAGAACCAATTTGGGTTCGTGCCGGGCAGATCAGCGATATAAGCTATTCACTTATTGAGAAGATTGATTGAGATGCACAGGGATCGGAAGAAGAATCTGCATATGGTCTTCATCGACATCGAAAAGGCGTACAACAAAGTTTCGAGAGAGCTGTTATGGAGTTGCTTGGCAGAGAAGGGAGTGTCGGGGGCGTATATCAGAGCTATCAAAGATATGTACGATGGTTCAATGACTAGTGTGAGAACTCCTTGTGGCGACTCAGAGTACTTTCAGGTTCGAGTGGGACTCCATCAGGGTTCTGCTCTAAGTCCGTTCTTGTTTACACTGGTTATTGATGCACTGACCAAAACACTTCAAGAAGAGGTTCCCTGGAGTATGCTGTTCGCAGATGATATTGTGCTGGTGGACAACTCTAGAGATGGATTGGCTCGCAGACTTGAAAGATGGAGAAGTGTGTTGGAGTCGAAGGGTTTCAGACTGAGTAGGACCAAGACCGAGTATGTCCAGTTCTGCTTTGGAGAGGGCAGGGATGCAGGGGATTCAATTTTATTGGGGGAAGAGCTAGTCCCTAGAAAAGAGTTTTTCAGGTACCTTGGCTCGTTCGTTCAAAGCAGTGGGGGTATAGACAAGGACATCGATCATCGAATTCAAGCGGGTTGGCTAAGATGGAGAAGAGCGTCGGGAGTGTTATGTGATAGAAAAGTTCCGGCAAAACTAAAAGGGAAATTCTACATGATGGTTGTTAGACCGACTATTATGTACGGCTCGGAATGTTGGCCGACAACTAAAGCTCAAGAGCATAAGCTGTCAGTGGCTGAGATGAGAATGTTGCGCTGGACGAGTGGACACACAAGACTGGACAAAATCAGAAACGAGGACATCAGGAGCAAGGTTGGAGTGGCGAGTATAGTGGACAAGCTGTGGGAGGGCAGATTGCGTTGGTTTGGACACGTATGCAGGAGACCGTCTTCGGCCACGGTTCGCAGGTGCGAGAGTTTGGATCTCGGAGTTATTTGTAGAGGGAGAGGTAGACCACGGAAGAGCTGGTTGGAGGTTATTCGTAAGGATCTTAACCTTCTAAATATGTCGGAAGATCTCACTTCAGATAGGGACCACTGGAGGCGGTGCATTCGGGTTGCGGAGGGATAGTGTTTCGTGCTGTTATGTTTGGCCTTTTGCCCTTGCGTCTTTTTACCTTTCTCTTGCTTCATCTATGTTTAGGCTTCCTTTGTATGAGTCTTGCTCGCCCATAATTCTAGTTTTCTATTATTCAGGGTCTTTTGGAAACACTCTCTCGACTTGTTCGGAGAATGAGTGCGTACATCCTGACCCCCCAGACCCTACTTTGACGGGATATATATATAGTGGGTAGTTGTTGTTGTTGTATATAATATTCTAAAACAAATTAAACTAAAATTTTATATTTATTTAATTTAAATTTTTATATAATATCAAAACCATAAATTTCAAGTAACCCAAACATAGCCTAACCATTCCTTTTGGTTCGGATTCAAACATAGTTAAAACATTATCTTCACTTGGACCCACTATAGTCCACTTTGTAGTTCATACGTTCCACTTTTCATGTGTGAAGAAAAAAGAAAAGAAAAAGGAAAAGAAAAACTCGTAAATCAAGTAGCCGAGCCAGAGCGAGTGGGCGACGGCGGAAACCCCGCCACTCGCCATCTAAGCCGGACCTTCCGTCGTCAGGTGGCGACTCACAGTACGGCCTGTGAAATTACCAAAAGCCCCTCCAGAGTCCAAACTCCAGCACACACCGCCTCCAATGCAAAGCCATCACCTATTTATACGAGGGGCGTATCCGTCACACACCTCCCCATTCAACTCCCCTCGCTTTCTCTCTCCTCCTCTCCCCGCTCTCCTCCTCACTCCGGCCAAGCACTTCACGAGGACCGCCAGCAGAAGTAGAGGGAGGAAGCGGAGCGGTCGCCGGATTTGTGAGATGCCGTGTGCTTCTGGTCAAGGTCAAGGCGACGCCGGCGGTTCCTGCGGTTTCAAGCTCTCCGAGGCCTCTTTCCTTGCCTCGCTCATGCCGAAGAAGGAGATTGGCGCCGATCGCTTCCTCGAAGCTCATCCTGAGTTCGACGGCCGCGGCGTCCTCATCGCTATCTTCGGTTAATTTGCTTTAACTTCTCCTTTGTCTTGTTTGATTTTTAGTTTTGGAAACGATTTTTTTTGGATTTTAGCGAATTCGTGATTGCTTGTTGCGATTCGGTGTTCTTGTTTGCATGTGACATCGGATTGGGAGATGTCTAGTAACTGAAGGTCGTTTAGCAGTTAGATGCGGTGTTGCATTTGAGTGCCATAGGCTCATTGGTGCAATTGATCAAGCTAATGTCGTTTTTTTCTCCTAGATTCTGGCGTGGATCCAGCTGCACAGGGCTTACAAGTTACTTCGGACGGGAAGCCCAAAGTGCTAGATGTTCTTGACTGGTACTAAAAAACTCTGAGATTGCGTGAATACTGTCCGTTTTTGTTTATTTGTTGGCGAGTGTGTATGTCAGAAAGATCACGTCAATCTGCATCTAGCATCAAACATTGGAGTGTTAGTATTAATAATAAAGATTCCACAGCCCTGCTTCTGTGTGGGGGTTTAGGTGGGGTGGGTGGTGCACTTGAATTGATTTGTCCATGCCAGGAATCTTCTTATGAAGAACTTATCCTGTAGGATGATTCATTGTTCATAATATGATTTCAGTTTCACCTTTATGTGTTCTTTATAGCACTGGAAGTGGCGATATTGATACATCAACTGTGGTGAAGGCGGATGAAAATGGCCTTATTCGGGGAGCATCAGGTCCATAACTTTCTTATTTTACGTCCTGTGCAGATCTCTTTCTATTTAGTTTTCAGATTTAAAGGTTTTAACTAGGTGATAAATTCCAAACTATGCATCTCTCTGCCTCTTGATGAATCAAGAGTGGATATCCAACTTGTATATTTACTCTTGCTAAACTTTATGCCCAAGTCACCAAGTGGATCTTTGAAGGTCTGTCTAGTTGTTGTCTTATATATGCGGTGAATAATGAAACTACTGGCTAACACTTTGGGATCATGCATTTTGATTAGGTTGAAATTCTTGTTGTAAATTATGGATAGCCAGATGCCAACTAGTGAATTGTTATAGTAACTTCCACCTTAATCTCAGAAATTAATGAAATCAGATCACTGAATTTCAATTATAACATATTATGTACACAATCCCTGGTGTAATCCTTTGATAGGTAGACTGTCTTTGTTAGGTAAAAACTTTTCTACCTTGTTGTCACTTGTCATTCCTATACAAGTGCTTTACTCGCAAAAAGCTGGTTCATGCCAAATAATGTCGTAACATGCGGGACGTTTCAATTACTAGTTAATAGTTTCTTTGTTCTTACACTCTTAATTGGGCTCTCTATGCCATCCATATTTTAGTGTTTCTCTCATTTGGGTATACTAATGTTAAAATATATAGGAGCATTACTGGCTGTTAATTCCTCGTGGAAGAATCCTTCCGGTGAATGGCATGTTGGCTGTAAATTTGTATATGAGCTTTTTACGGATACATTAACTTCTCGCCTAAAGGTATCCGTTTATTCTCGCTTTATGAGTAATAAGCTTATTGCTACTTGTCGTATTCACATTAGGTTTATAGATCCCTCTTCAAGCCTTTTTCTCTTAAATTCTTTCCAGAAAGAGAGAAAGAAGAAATGGGATGTGAAGAATCAAGAAGCAGTTGCAGATGCTGTTACGAAGGTTCATGAATTTGATCAGGTCCTGATTAATTTATGAATATACTACATTGTTTTGCAGTAGGCATCTTTTTCTTTTTTGGGAACAACTATGCTCAAACCTCTTTCTACTACAGTAGCAATGACATTTATTTAATGTTTTTCGATACTTTTGTTTTAGGATAATTTTTTTTTACATCTTTATGTTTGACCAAACATGTTCATTTATTATTTATTACTGGTGTGTATTTTTTAATTTCACTTGGGCCTCTCGGAAACAACTTTTCGACCTAGTCGGGGAATCACCTCGGCCCCCTAGACCCTGCTTATGCGGAATTTCTTGGGTAGTTATTTTTTAATTTATTGTTTTTGTTTTTACAGAGGTGTCAGTTGGGAAATTTTGAGCACGTTAGGTTGGGTCCTTTGTTAGGATCATGTCTTGATGCTTTAGTTGGGACCAAATACCATACACTGTTTATCATTTAGTAGACAAGTACATTTAAGCAGCGATTGTTTAGTTTTATTTCTTTTTTCTTTAAGAGTAGTTTCTCTCTATTCTCGTACAGAAGCATCCTAAGGTGGATGATCCAGAACTGAAGAGGGTACGTGAAGACCTTCAAAGTAGAGTAGATTTCCTGCGGAAGCAAGGGGAGGTATGCTTCACGGATTCACAATTGTGTTTCAACATCATCATATTTGTATTTCTTTGTATTAAAGCAGGTCTATAAATTTCAGAACAGTGATGACAAAGGACCAGTGATTGATGCTGTGGTATGGCATGATGGAGAATTATGGAGGGTTGCCGTTGATACTCAAAGCCTTGAGGATGATGAAACAGGCCAAGGGAAGCTTGCAGATTTTGTACCTCTTACTAATTACAGGTATGCTGATATATCTTTTGCATTCTATTCAAGAGTGGAGTTGTGGTGAAAGTGTGAAACGGATTATTTCTTCTTTTTCTTTTTTTAATACTCGAAATATAGCACTATATATATATATATACTAGTATATATTTAATGGTTTTTCTATCCTATGCCGGGCATAGGATAAGAAGCCAAATTGGTAAATATTTCTCCTAGATACACCTGGTTTAGCCATTTTTAAATTAGATTATGGGGTTCACCTATTTCCTTCTAGGGTATTCTTTCCCAATAAAGTATCCTTATCCTATGCTCTTAGGGCACACAATAGACAAACCGATATATTAATACTTACCCTCCAACTTTTGCAGGATTGAACGGAAATTTGGAATATTTAGCAAACTGGATGCTTGTTCGTTTGTGACTAATGTGTATGATGATGGAAATATCTTAAGTATTGTCACAGATAGTTCTCCTCATGGAACGCATGTTGCTGGCATTGCAACTGCCTTCCACCCTGAGGTAGTGTCTTAGTTGCAGTACTTAAAGTCTAGTTCTCTTCACAATATGAAGAATCTAACTGCAGTTCTAAAATGGGAATCCACTTAGCAACCCCTCTTGAATGGAGTTGCACCTGGGGCTCAGATAATATCATGCAAGATTGGCGATTCTCGCTTGGGTTCGATGGAGACAGGAACGGGATTGATTCGTGCATTAATTGCAGCAGTGGATGTGAGTTTTTTATTTTTTAGCCAATTATGGCGAGAAATTAGAATATAGTTGTACTTTTTCTTCAAAATTTTGTAGACCTGCCACCAGTAAGTATCATAGTTATCTGGAAATGTAATATCAAGTGCCTGTTCCATAGTAGTTGCATTGAGGAGAAATGATCAATTGTGTAGTTATTTGCGGAGGTTGTTCGTTCACTTGGAGTTTCTCGTTAGTTCACCCCCACCCCATTGTGACAGGAGGGAGCTTGCCTATTTCCACGATATTGTTATGCCCCATTAACTGGATCTTGAAAGATATGTAATGGAGCTTGACAAAAAAGAATGGCTCCATGAAGAACCAAAAAGTCTCCGGGTCAAAAAATATGCTAGACATGCTCAATTGGGTCATATTAAGGCTTACAAATCATTTTTAGATGTGACAGACGATTACGCGAACTCACCCTCTTCCTTTGAAAGATTAGAAATTAGTGATAAAGGAGGGCATCCTTTGTTTTTTCTTGTTATATATTATTAGTAATGTTCTTAATTGTAAGTTAAAATTGATAAATCTTTTTTTTTTTTTTTTTTGCACTTTCAGCATAAATGTGATCTCATAAACATGAGCTATGGGGAGCCAACATTGTTACCAGACTATGGACGCTTTGTTGACCTGGTTAATGAGGTAATCATTTTGTTGTTATTTCAATAGCTTATCTTGGTGCGAATGCTTATCTGCTACCTTATGATGGCTTTGTAGGAAGTTAGCAGTAGTTTCTCAATTTCATGTTATTTTTGGCCAGGAGTAAATAATTTGTAATTTTGGCCAATTGTCCTACTGTTTTTCACACTAGATAGTTGTATAAGTAATTCTTGCTAGTTGCTAAGTAAATCTGTTTTGTAACTAGGTTGTAAATAAGCACCGCTTGATATTTATTAGCAGTGCTGGCAATAGTGGGCCATCACTGAACACTGTTGGCGCACCCGGAGGCACCAGTTCAAGCATAATTGGAGTCGGTGCTTATGTTTCTCCTCAAATGGCTGTAGGAACTCATTGTCTTGTTGAAGCCCCAAGCGAAGGCCTTGAATACACATGGTAAGCTTTACTCCTTTTGGTCTGGCCGTGTGATTACTACTGAAGATATCTCTTGTTGATGTTGGAAGTTTGATACAATGAGCTCCCTTTGTTATTGTTACAATGGCATTTGATTTACATGCTCGGGTGAGATGACCTGCAGGTCTAGCCGAGGGCCAACAGCTGATGGTGATCTTGGTGTCTGTATAAGTGCTCCTGGGGGTGCTGTGGCTCCTGTCCCCACATGGACCCTCCAAAGTCGAATGCTTATGAATGGAACATCAATGTCATCTCCATGTGCTTGTGGGGGAGCTGCATTGCTTGTTAGTGCAATGAAGGTATTCATTAAATCTCTCTTTATTTGGCAGGTCTATCATTTTGTGCTATTGTGGATGGTATATTTCTACTTTCGAGTATCTTAATCTTTTTACAGGCGGAGGGTCTTGATGTCAGCCCGTACACTGTGAGGAAAGCTCTTGAAAATACATGTTCGCCTATAGGTAGTTTACCAGAAGATGTACTGACCACAGGAATGGGGCTTATGCAAGTCGACAAGTAAATATTTATCAGACTGAAGTTGCCTATACATTTTGCAAAATAATGTAAGATCATAATTTGCATTTTTTTTTTTAATTATCTTCTTCAGAGCACTTGACTATGTCAGACAATACAAGGAGACTCCCATTCAGTATGCCATAAAAGTCAGCGTATCTGGAAAATCAGGTAAATCCTCCTTTCTCATCACACCTTTTCCTCTTAAAACATTTCTTGCTCATGGCTCCTCAAAGTTTTGGTTGTCAGTTTTTTGGGGTTTTGGTTTCAAGCCTTTTCAATCTGTTTATATGAACAAATTTTCATGCTGTTTGTTGCCTATTTTCTTCCAGCACCTACATATCGCGGTATTTATTTGAGGGAGGCTAGTGTTTGCCAACAATCTTCTGAGGTGAGAGAACTACGTTGGTGATTCAGTTTTCATCCTTTTTAATTGTTCTTAATTTTCCGACATGCATACAAAGATGACTTCACTAAAAAAAAATTCCAGCAAAGTCATATTCTGTTTATTATACAGTACCTTTTTATTTCTCATGATATTTAATCGGCTGTTATGAATTTTATATCATTTGAAATAAAAAGTAATTTGGCATCAGTTTCTTTTCATATCCTAATTTTGGTTCTCCTAAAGATTCTTCCATGATTGTGTCTCATCAAAATTTTAATTAAATAAATGCTTGTGCTATTTGATAGTTCAGGGGAATATCCTTAAAAAAAGAACCATCGTCTCCAGCCATTTCAGGTTGAGAAAATGTTCCCTTTTGGTGACAATGGTGTACTTTGAAATTTGAAACCATATAAATTCATATTTTTCAATATCATAGTTTTGATATACTAAGTACTAGCCCTTATTCCTTTTAAAAAACATAGAACAATAGCCCTTATTATATTTTCACTTTTGCTCATATTTTTATTTATTATTATCTATTTATCTTTGACAGTGGACTGTGCAAGTTGAGGCAAAGTTTCATGACGATGCAAGTAAATTAGGTGATTTATGTCCATTTGAGGAGTGCATTGAGTTACACTCCACAAATGACACAGTCGTGAGAGCTCCTCAGTATCTTCTTCTAACTCATAATGGGCGTAGCTTCAAGTTAGTGTCTCTATTATTATGTTGTTGGGCTCTTGAACTTATTTTGAGTTATATTCTATTTCACAGATATTAGGCAAATATGTTCTTAATTATATTAAATGGAACTTCAACGTGGTTGTTTGGCAAGCTCCTTTTTTCTAGTTGATCTGGCTATTGTTTTTGGCCACTGCTTGAGCGACGTTCTTCTTTAATTCCTTAGTTCTTTTCAGTTTTTGAATTAGAGGGTTATTTCGCATCCCTGTTTATTCACGTACCTTAGCAAAGTTAAGCTGGTAACTAACGGTTGAAGGCTTGAAGCAATGGTTTTGATTTTTTTTGTTAGGTAACAAATTGTATTTTATACTAGATGTAATCCAAAAAAGTAAATTAGGAACTCTGTACATCCAAATTGCAAGATTAATCATCTTTGTAGTTGTATCCCATTCTTGCTAGTGGGTATCATCACACAATCACCATCCAAAATGAATTATGAATGTTAGCAAGTGGATGAGAATCATAGTTTGTCTTTGTCACTGTTGTTATTCAACAAGCCTAGTTTTAAAATCCGTTCTTTTCCTCAGAAGATCATCATCCTGAAAAGATGGCCATTACAGTATTTTCTTCTTATTGATTTGAATCTGCTCTAACTCATTTCTACTACAGCATAATTGTGGATCCTACAAGTCTTGAAGCCGGTTTACATTACTATGAGCTGTATGGAATTGATTGCAAAGCATCATGGCGTGGTCCGATTTTCAGAATTCCAGTGACTATCACAAAACCCATGGTTGTGAAAAATAATCCACCTGTGGTTTCATTCACTGGATTGAAATTTACTGCAGGTAAATACTGCTGGGTTTGGGATTTTTTGTTTTTAATGCCAACATATCAGAAAACTATGCTTATTTTCAAATTCTCATCAACTATCTCTTGTCCGTGGCTCCTTGCCCTTATTAAGCTGAAATTTTCTAACCCCTTGTGCTTTCTCATTATTTAAATGATAAATGTTGAGCACAAATGCAAAAAAAATCAATCTGTTTATTTATTTTCACATTGTACCAATCATCCTCTGCCTTTTGGCTTTTCTTTGACACTTGTTATAATATTCAGTCAATAATTGGTCTTCTTTTCTCTTCTGTCAGGAGTTTGTTTTCTGCTAATAAATAATTTCATGTTCTTGATGACCGCGGGATTCTTAAGAAACTATAGGAATTTCCTTCGTTATTATTTTTTTTTAAATTTTTTTGGGGAGATGACCCATTGCCTCAAGTTACGGTTGGTGATAACCCATTCGGTGAGTGTAAAAAAAAGAAAAGAACTCGTGACAATCTCGCTAGCTGCACTGACTTTTTAAAAAAAAATTAAATAATACTCCCTCTGTCTCAAAATACATGTCTTTTTAGGACGGAGCACGAGAATTAAGAAGTATGTTAAATGTAATGATTAGATGTAAAAAGTAGATTAAGTGTAATGATTAGACTTGTATTTGTTTTTTTTTTTAATTTGTGAGGAGGAGGGTAGGGGTGATGTAAAAATTAGAGTAATGATTAGATGTAAAAGTAGGTTAAGTGTAATGATTAAATCTAAAAAGACATGTATTTTTGACAAAATTTTATGGGCTAAAAAGACATGTATTTTGAGACGGAGGGAGTAATAACAATGTGATCACCTTGTCCTTAAGTGGAGCCATTTGACTATTTTAACAAAGTGTTGGCACTACATGACGGGAAATTGAAAATAAGGGGTGATTAAATGTGAAATGACAAACAATTGGGTGATTTTGCCAAATCTGAACTATATTTCAACGGTTTTTTTATGGAAAATCGTAAGGGTGTTAGATTGTTAACAAAATTAAAACGATGTAGACTGAATGAAGACTATCATAAGAAGTGTTTTTAACAAATTAGCCTAATGTATTTTTAGAAAATATGATCTCAAATTTATTCTTCTTCTGCTGTTCTTCAACAAGTGTGAGATTTGTTGGATGAGATATAGATATACTGCTCATCCAGAAGAAAACTGGTGGACCACTATGGAAGCTGGTGGATCTGTTTAATCATTCTTGTGTAGCATTTCCCCCCCTTGTGCATGCTTTTTCACTAAGAAACAAGTTTTTCTCAGTTCTCAATGTGGTTATGTATTTAGATTAACTTGATCAACTATATATGAGCTGAAGTGATATATTATAGATGTTATAGATCCTGGGTATTTGGCAATTTTCTAATTTGGAGGTGTTTTTGCTTTCCCAGGCCACATAGAAAGGCGATTCATAGAAGTACCTCGTGGTGCCAAATGGGCTGAGGCAACAATGAAGACTTCAGGGTTTGATGTTGGTACAAGATTCTTCGTTGACACTGTGCAGGTATTTTTGTACCATCTAGGCTGGGTGGCTGTAGAGCCATCTTCAAGCAAGCATGTAACTCATGCTCGGTATTTATGTTTCTTTGTAATCTCACATGCAGATTTCTCCTTTAAAGAGGCCTATTAAGTGGGAGAATGTAGCACTTTTCTCATCTCCATCTACGAAAATTTTTGCCTTTAAAGTGGAGAGTGGTCGAACAATGGAGTTAACGGTAGCTCAATTTTGGTCAAGTGGAAGAGGAATTCATGAAGACGTTATAGTGGATTTTGAGGTAAATATAAATGTAACATGACTGATACTGCTTTGTCATGTCACTGTAGGCGTGGGGGTTTGGATTTCTTATGTCAGTCTCATATGGTGAAGCATCTTGTGTTCTCTGTGTTTCTCTTTATTTGAATTTATTTTTCTCATCTTTCATTTTAAGAATATTGTATGATACAAAGGGAATGACAGATTTCCTTTCTATCTCATTTCAAAATAAAATCTGAGGTTTAAAAATAGATAAGACTGTAAAATACATTAAAATACCAGTTTAGTTACTGGAACTCAATTGTTTCTGGAACATAGAAAGGGGTCATTGGTCATTTAAATGTGACATTGCAAATAGTTATAACAATCTGCTGCTCAAAATGTCTTCCTTTCTTTTCTGATTCCTTCGTTAAAATAATGATATTTCTCTGGTGTCAACTCCTAACTCACAAGTAAATCCCAGAAGTGTTTATGGATTGAAAATATCGGTTATCGAGGGAGAATTATATTCAATATCTTGTAAGGGCATCAACACTCCTACAATCCATTATGAATTTATAACTCAGCTCTTTCTTCTCTCTACCGCAAAATTTAAAAATCAGTCTTGTATTCTTGATTTCTTTCATAATTTATGGGCTTTTCTTGAACTATGGTTGGAAATTATATTTGTGGTTTGATTATCTCATCACTTTGATGCAACTATGCTAGAGTTAATTAGCACAATTACTTGATTCCGGATAATCATTTAGTTGCACATTAATAACTGTCATGTGAGTTGACACTTGACGAGTTCTTTTCCAGATACGAGAAAATTAGTTAACGAAATAATGACTATAACCTCTGGTTCAAGGTATCCACACATAACAACCACTTTGGGGTCACCTGTTGACTTTCCTAAAGTAATTGTTTGCCCAATCACTGACCTGTGTTGATTTGATCCGCAGATTGGATTTCATGGCATCAGTGTAAAAAATGAGGATATAATGCTGGATGGTAGTGAAGCGCCAGTTAGAATTGAAGCGTGGAGTTTGCTATCATCTCAGAAACTTATTCCATCTGCTACTCTTCAGAAGGTAAGCTAGGGATAATTGGATTGATATGTTTATATACTTGGAGATTAATTCCTTCACACTTTATATCTTTTAAAGCGGTGTTTTGGGATTTTGTTGTTGTTGTTGTTGTTGTAGGTTAGAGTTCCCTACCGTCCCGTTGAGAGCAAGTTCTGTACTCTCCCCTGCACCCGGGACTGTCTACCTTCTGGCAAACAGACACTGGCATTGACATTAAGGTGGCTTTCAATATTCTTTGCATAACTTCTGTCCTTTATTTGCTGCACATACGTTTACTGTGTCCATCCTTGCACCTTTTGCAGTTACAAGTTTAAACTAGAGGAAGGAGCGGAAATAAAACCTCAAATCCCATTATTAAATGATCGCATTTATGACAACAAATTTGAGTCTCAATTCTATATGATTTTGGATTCAAACAAGGTATTATGTTTGTTAATGTTACCCTCTTATCTTTTGATATTTATTGTTTTTCTGAACTCACATGAGTATGGATAAGCTTTAAGCTTTGTTGGGTGGGTGGGGGGAGGGGATATTCATTGAAGCTTAACGACGGTTTCACATTCTTCATACAAGAAGTAACAATCAAAAAACACTTTCAAAAAATGTAATTGTAAATACAAAGACAACTTACTTTTTCACTCAAAAGCATCTTCAAAATTGTGAAAGGGCAAGGTAGCAATCTTGGATATATCAAAAAATTTCAGCACACCTCTACGTTCATTCTTTCAAATTTGAATTTAGCTTTTTTTTAATTATAATTATCTGTATTTAGCTTTCCAATATTATATAATTTAAAGTTTATTTAGTTGCATGTTGATTTTCTCACCCTTGTGATTTTCTGCTATTCAGCGTGTATATGTAATGGGGGATGTCTATCCAAAATCAGCACGACTCCCAAAGGGCGAATTCACTTTGCTCCTTTATTTAAGGTGTGAATACTTTCTCAATGCAGTTTGGAGATTGCTGTTGATTTGCTTCATCTTATATTGATAGATGCATTTACTGGTCCGGTGCTTGCTGAAAAATGTAATTGGATATCAAAGTGTGGTAGATGGTGACATATTTGTTCCTCATATCTTCTTTCAAATCTGTTTATAGCTCCCCAACAAACTATTGACAGGAAATAACTCAATAGGCCTCCCCATCTGGTTCATCCTAACAGTTCTTTTGCTATTTCAGGCATGAAGATGTCCAAATTTTGGAGAAAATGAAGTCTCTTGTTTTGTTTATTGAAAGAAATTTGGAAGACAAGGTATCATTCCTTTCGTGCAAAAGAATTTTAGTTACTTGCAAGAAATACATGCTCACTTCCTTTTGACAGTCACAGTATGATGCATGCACACTGCAGCAAGTATTGAGATTTTTTTAAGGTTAAAATATACAGTATTGAAAACTTGGGAAATATTTACAAGATAACAAGGCTCCATAGGGATCATTTGCTACCAATGGGCCTATATGTAAGCTCCTAGCGGAGCCTAGTAACCTGAGGACTCTAATCCACGAGGCTCTACCATGTGAGGTGGATGGACAATATCGAGTGTGGATCCTATCTCTTCAAGCCTAGGCTATCAGAAGTCGTACACACACACTAATGTAAAGTATTGAAGCATCCCCTTCGGCTATGCCATCAAGGATGTTGCAATACCATACATTAGTACCCCTAAAGTTCCCTGGGTGAAAGAAATCATATAAGTTAAGAACAATATAGGCTTGGCAGTTACAAAAGGAAGTAGATGCCACAACTTTTGTTGTTCACTCTAGTTCTTCTCTTTCTTCTTTGCAAAAGGATGTCCTCCAGTAATGGTTGCAATCTTGGTCTGTCTCTGATTTACTTCTTTGGTTGCTATCCTTCCCCTGGTTGTCTCCTTCAAGGGCCTTCATTTGCATTGTCAGTCCTCCATTAGCCTCCATGACTGTGTGAAGATTTTCATTTGCATATAGCCTTTTGTATACATGAGTCTTGATAGTGTTCACTAGCTCATCTGTTGTCTTCATCTTGCTCTCAAAAGATTTTCATATTCCCGTTTGTTCATATTAAGTAAACAGTTGCCCCTAAAGCCATCCTCCTTGCTTTGCTCATCCAACTTGTTCCTCTGTTATCCTTCTTGATCCATTTGAGTGCATTTGTAAGTGTGTGTATTTCTCTTGTCATGCTGAGCCATTTTTTAATCTGCATCCATACAGTAGAGGTATAAGGGCATATAAAGAATATATGTGCATTAGTTTCAGGAACAGTTGTGGTCTATTTCCCTGTAAGTGATCTTGTCCTTTGTTGCTAGCTTTCCTTTGGCTGCAATCCATGTGATGAAGGAGTGTTTAGGTGTAATTTTCGTATCCCAGACTGTAGTTGGCCCAGGGCTTGGTATTTCATAGTAGGTATCTGTCATGCTCAGTTTGCCACCTTTACTCCATTCTCGAAGTAGGTTTTCAGCTCCAAAAGGAGTTCCTGCAATGTGAATCAGTAGGTCTCTTGCATCAATAATCTTTTTTTATTAGCGGAGAATCATTAACTTTATGTACCATCCCAATTCCAAACATGACTCCTAACTAAGTATTCATGATGTATCCATCTAATTCAAGGAGAGTCCTTTTTCCTGAGAATATCCCAAAGTATTTTGCACATGAAAGCCATGTTCCAATCTTTTAGATTTTTAAGACCTAGTCCTCCTTACCTCTTAGGCAATACAGATTTCTTTCCATTTGACCCTAGGTGATTTCTTTCCATTTAAGACCTATCATTCCTGCTCCTTCCTTGGTTGTTAAAAGTATTGAGAGATCTAGGTTGATTAAACCTTGTTCTGCAACCCTTTTTTGGAATTCTGATAGTTGATTGCTTTCATTCAAAATTCACATTTGCCACAACCATACGTGGATACCTTATGAGAGAGAGGCATATAACCTTGGTCTCCTAATAGTTATTTTGATATCACAGATCTCACAGATCTAACAGCCTCTCTCAACTGCTCAATCAAGTTAACCTGAATAAGCTTCCTAACAACCTATTTCAGAACTAAAAAAATGGTAACATATTCTTGTGGAGGCTAGAAAGGATTGCAGATGTTCCTCGGCGAACTTTAAAGGAATAGAAAAATCATGCTTAAAAATTCCGTTGGGAAGAAATCTTTTACTTTTCAATGTGAGGAGAGGAGGGAGGAAATGCTGTCGTTCTGTTTATTCATCTGCCAACAAGTTTCTTCCACTGAACTTAAATCAACGACTCATGATAATATTTTAACTCTATTCCTCTAAAAATAAAGATAAATGCATATGCTGGATGTTTTATCTGAAGACATTTGGTAGTGTTAACTGTTAACAATGACCCTAACCAGTGAATTGATTACTGACCATATTTGTTATGCCTTCAAATCTTCAATACAGGAGAAAATCCGGTTGAGCTTTTTCACACAGCCAGATGGCCCTTTGATGGGAAATGGTAGCTTTAAGTCCTCCGCTTTAATTCCTGGGTAAAAACTGAACTATTCAATGTTTCTGGGGTATCTGTTCATGCATTTGGTTCAGTTTTGTTCCAAACTGATGATCTTCATTTTGCACAGACTGAATGAAGCTTTTTACGTGAGTCCACCAACCAAAGATCAGCTCCCTAAGGTATATACACAGTGTTTATGACGTTCTGTGTTTTTTGGACAACAAGTTTCAGCTTCTAACTGGACAACATTTGCAGCATTGTCCCGAGGGGTCTGTGCTGTTTGGCGATATCACATATGGAAAACCCTCTTTCCAGGGACAAGGAAATGGAAATGGTTCACAGAAGAATCCCGCTTCTTATCAGATATCTTATGTTGTACCTCCAAACAAGGTTGATGTAGTTATTATTGAATAGTTTAAGCAATTCAAATATTAACGGCTGTTCATTCTGTGTTTCCAATCAATCTTAACCAATTACTTTTAGATTCAGTAGTTTTTTTAATGGTTGTTTCTCTCTCTCTCTCTATCCTGGCATGTTGTTTCAGAATGACAAAGAAAAAGGAAAAGGTTCACCTGCAACATCAACACAGAGTGTGTCCCAGAGACTGGAGGAAGAGGTGAGTGTCTTATTTCTGCACATTAGCACTTCTCATAAGTTGGTGTGTTATTGCTTTTGCATATTTGATATTTTTCTTCATGGATGTGTTATTTGGAAACTGTATATTGGATGGTTTCTACAAACAAAAACACCTATTTTAGAGGTTTTCTGTACAAAATACCAATGAAGGAAATATAAGCAAATGAACATTAAACAAAACATCCAATTCCTAAAATACCAAAATGTAATGTTTTCTTTTCTTTTCCCCAAAAATGAAAATGCTGTGATGTCTATTTGAGGTTCTATAAGACGGTAGATTTGTGTTTCTTTTCTTAGTGAACCGTGATTACAAGTAGATTTTTGTTTCTTTTCTTAGTGAACCATGATTACAAGTGTCCAGCTTAGGTGTTTGGATTGTTGAGAATATCTCACAAAAGACTGACTCAAGCAGGTTTTCTGCTGAAGTGCAGACGCTTCTCTGATGTTCTTTGGCTGTACACTGTTTTCTTCGCTTATTCTTAAGATAATGTTGCTTTTTTGGATGTTCTTTTCTTCCACCAATGCAGTGATGGTTTCTTTTACAGTGGATATTCAGATTTTTTATATTACCTAATCTAGTAATTGATGCTTGCTCAGGTCCGTGATGCTAAAATAAAAGTTTTGACTAGCCTGAAGCTGAATAAAGAAGAAGAGAGTGCAGAATGGAGAAAATTATCAGCATCATTGAAGGCAAGTTGTGTTTCTTGTTCAGAGTCTTCTGAGCTGTTTTATTGTGATTATGGACTTCTAATGCAGTGTTACACATGTATAATTTTCTGTTCAGTCTCATGTGTATTTCTTTCATGATATATTCATTTATGAAATTGTATTATAGTCCTGAATGTTCTGCCTGTTTATGTCATTTTGCAGATTGAATATCCAAAGCACACTCCGCTTCTTGCTAAGATCTTAGATGGTTTGCTCTCTCAAAATAATGCTACTGACAAAATTCACTATTACGAAGAGGTAAATATGATGTCATCCGTTAATTTATTGTGAGATCAATATCAAGAAAAATGAAAATAAGTAATGGTTATTCATCTCATACTGTACCTTAAGAGAAGCCAGACCAACATTGCTTGATAGGCTACAATAGCATGGAAGGCATAGATGGAAGCATTGCATTGGCAGTAAATGCTCGGCTGCTCATCCTTGGTCGTAGAAACTTATGTGTTTTTACTGCTAGTGCAATGCTTTACATTTCAGTAGGATTTTTTGGGTGCAAATAACATAATCCAATGTCTCTATCACACGCATTAGTAAATCTGATTCAATTCATATTTGTTCATACTTTCATGACTGACACTTGTGGACTCAATAGCTGGTAAATAGTAATCGAAGGAGTATTTCCCATTTGATCTCTTCTTCTATTATGCAGGTTGTAGCTGCGGCAAACGAGGTAATTGATAGTGTTGACAGGGATGAGCTAGCAAAATATCTTTCCCAGAAAGGCGAACCAGAGGATGACGAATCAGAGGTAAATGCCTGTGTAAAATCAGACTTGATGAAGTAAATAATTTAGGAAGATATTCTGTGCTCACCCTTGATATGGTATAATTGGTGTGATTTTGCTTTCGAGTGTTGCTGATAAGTAGTAGTTGTTTTCTTGAGATTCTAGCATTTCTTTTCGATCCTTCCTAGTATTATATAGATAAGTTTAATTTATTACAGACGTGAACTAATCTGTAAGGAGAGTCGTCTAATCTAGTCTTTTGCTTTTGCTTCTTATACTTCACCCTTATTCGTTTTAGTAATGAATTGCAGAAAATCAAGAGGCAGATGGAGACTAGCCGAGACCAGTTAGCGGAGGCTCTCTATCAGAAAGGGCTTGCACTGAGTGAGCTTTCCACTTTGAAGGTTATTCTCATTCAACTATGCTTTTTTCTTAATGCTGTACACAACAATGAAGTATATGTTCGTGTTTCCTCGTTCTTTTCCTCTTTTTTTTTGATTTTGAAGGTAAATATATTGAGATGGAAATAAAAATATTTACAAGCGTTCCAAAAGGCCATAGACATAACTAAGGAACCTTAGCTAGCCTTATAGGTGAGTAAGGCTCACATCCTACGGTATCGATGGGGGTATGTAGGACTAAGTCCTTGTGCGGATCCTGTCTCATCAAGCCAAGGCTATCAGAACTCGGACACACACCTCAAGTGTAGCATAATATACCCTCCCCTTCGGCTATGCCATCAAGGAGGCTATATCATACTACACCGAGTACCCCAAAACCATTAAACCTACATGCCTTTATATCTCCAATATCCAAAACGGTAGTGAAACATACAATGAATATAGGCAACCTTAATATCCTGTATCAAATGGAAATCCTCTTGTCATGTTTTTCCAGAGGTGGAAAATGCTGCAGTTTGCTTCTTCAGGTTTTAAGGTTTTTTTTTGGCAAAATTGCAGGAAATATCCCCAACTTTGGGGGTAGTTGCTCTAAATATCCTGAACTTTTCAAATTTCGTGTAATATCCTATACTTTAGGGTAAGTTGCTTTCGGTATCCAATACATATTTTTTCTTTACCACTTATTGAATTTGGGTAGGAATATTAGTATCTTATATATTCCAATCCATATCTCTAGGTTTTTTTTTTCAAATTATGACAAAAAGTAATGACATTAGACTAAAATTAAACCAGCAAAAAAAAAAACTAAAATTGTATTGTCATATGCATTTACAATCATAAGAGGAGAGAATTAATCCAGCAAAAAAAAAAAACTAAAATGTTCCAATCAATATCTTGTACGTACGTATTCCAATCAATATATCATTTTTCCAAGCAATTATGCATTTACTGTCATTTTTCCAATCAAGATATTAAACAAAAGTAAAAAAAAAAAAAACTAAAATTAATCCAGCAAAAAAAAATTGATTCTTCATTAAATATGAAAATAGGGGTGGGCACAAAACCCGCAAATCCCGTTCCGTCCCGATCCCGGTGGGATTTAGAGAAAAAAAATCCAATCCCGTCCCGCAAAAATTACGCGGGATGGAGAGTTTGAATACCGCAAATCTCGTCCCGTCTCGATCCCGTCCCGCAAAAATTATGCGGGATGGAGAGTTTGAATACCGCAAATCTCGTCCCGTCCCGCATATATATAAAATTATATATATTTATATATTTATATATTTTAATTAAAATTAATAGAAATATATAAGAATATATTTATATTACACCTTAACATTTATTTAAACCCAAAATTTAAAATTTAAAATTTAAAATTTAAAATGTGGGATACCGAAAGCAACTTAGCCTAAAGTATAGGATATTACACGAAATTTGAAAAGTTCAAGGTGTTTAGCGCAACTACCCCAAAGTTTGGGATATTTACTGCAATTTTACCTTCTTTTTTTTAAACCGATTAATTTTATATGAACCTCCAACAAGAGAGAAACCCTACCATACAAGGGGTACACCACAAAATACAAAAAAAAAAAGAAAAGAAAAGAAAGAATCTAGCCAAACTAAGGGCCAACTGTAAAACCAAAAAGACGTGGCCTACAAATGGAGCATCACCTTCCATTCCCTATCCACCCTTCTTATAAGTTTCGTTTCCAGTTTCACTTATATCACCTTTCTGTGTTCACCTTGAGTATTTCTTCTTGTTCTTTGTCTTGAAAACCTTTCTTCCCATAAGTCTTGGTTCTCAATTAGAGCTTGGCTGTATAGGTATATTGTATATTTTTATCGACATCCCCCCTAAATTGGTACTGTATACCAGCATACTGCATTACTGCAGCATTTCATAAGAAGGTTTGGGGGGTTCACAAGTATTTTATTCTGTACAAGAGGAAGACAATATGGATGCCTTGATTGGTGATGAAAAAAAATTGTTATTAATTTGAGCTATGTGGTGGCTGCAGGATGAGTCTAAAGCTTCAGAACCTGGTAACGAACAGACTTCTAAACCCAAAGACGGTCCTTTCGAAGAAAATTTCAAGGAACTGAAGAAATGGGTCGATGTGAAGTCTGTTAAGTATGGGATGCTTACTGTGATTAACGAGAAGCGCCATAACAGGCTGGGAACGGCACTGAAGGTGTGTTCTTGTTTTAATCCTACATGTTTTTTTTTCTCTCTCTTGACATTCGTAAGAGTTCATGTGATCTTTATCATCAAGACTAGTTATTTCATGGAGAGAGGAATTCTGGATGTTCACAATCCCAGACTGTTTTGCATTTAGGTATTGGACGGAATGATTCAATCCGACGAGGACCCTCCCAAAAGAAAATTCTACAACACGAAACTTTCTCTGATCGACAATATCGGATGGAAACATGTTGCTGCCCGCGAAAAAGAGTGGATGCTCATCCGCTTCCCTTCAGCTGCACCCCTATTCTGAAGAAAGAAACAAGCTGGAGCTGCTAACTATGTGTCGTTGCATTTACACACAGCTGGCTTTTCCTCAATGGGTATTGCGGTTCTTGATCTTCCCTTACAAACCTGAAATGTTTTTCTTTCCACTTTGTTTTCAAGACGATTAGTTAGAAAACTTTCGTTACCAAGCACTTACGAATCAAAGGGATGAATAGCATTTCGAACTCCTCTTCATCCTCAAGCACTTTGTTTTTCAAGACGATTAGTTAGAAAACTTCCCTCTTATTTTACAAGGTAATTTTAATTTGTTTGTTCTAGGAAGAGGTAAATTGAGTTCTGACCACAAAAAAAATCGTAATCGCAAGCAAGTTTCAGACTTTCACAAGTTCTGACTGTAGGATTTGATCGGACCTATGCTGGGACACAGCGCCTCAAGGCATGTGCAATGACGCAGCGTCTACACATGGGTAGGCAGTTGCATTGTTCCTTGTTGCAAATGGACATAAAGGAAGATCTTTATGCCGGTTTTGGTCTCTGTTGGGGATGCGCAGAAGGTCTTTAGAACATTGCCGAAGGACATGATTGTATGGAATGCAATGATCTCCAGTCAGTGTCCTCGTAGCACAACCAGAGTCACCAGACAACCGCATCCACAACACTCAGAGTCCTCGGCTAGCTTACGATCTCTGGTCAGTGCCAAAGTGGGAGAAGCCTTGAGAGTGTCGAAAATGCACAAAAAGGGATTTGGACTTTAACCAGACAACCGTATCCACAACATTCGGGAGTCCTCGGCTAACTTAGAAGATAAAGATATAGTACAGCTCCATAGAGGTTGCGAGGAAAATTTCGATGACAGTCAAACTGCAGATGTGGCCATAAAGTTGTTTGATCAAATGCTTAAAAGGGTATATTTTTCGCCCTAACCAACTTTGGTAAGTGTTCTTTATACTTCCATCTACACGGCCTTAATCGATCAAAGGAAGTACTATTTCAATTCAGTGCAGGACTTGTTTGGATAAAACCAATACAGGAGCACTATTTTTGCTTGGTGAAGAAGAACCTCCGGTATCACCTTCACCATTTCGAGTTCATATGTAAGCTTAATGATAGGGATATTATAGTTAAGAGACAACAACCGGTATCACCTTTTCAGATCGAGTTTAGTTCCACCTAGCAGTGAAGACGTTGTTTCTCATGATTGACGACAAGGATCTATGTCATGGGTAAGATCGAGGAGGTAATACTATGTGCAGGGTTTGATCCCTGTTATGTCAAAAGTTGTCTTCTTAGCATCTCCAACAGCTTCTTCAAAATAGGAATTTTGGTGATTTTTGGGGAATTTTAGGTGTTTTTTAGGTCCAATAGATTCTCCATTTCATTCTCCAAAATGGGGAAGTAGCAGTAGAAATGGGGAAGCTTCCCCAAATCTGCAGCATTCTCTAAAACTAAATGATTTCCCAAATGGTTGAAATGGAGAAGTTGTTGGAGATGGAACAAAAATAATTTAGAGAATATGTCTTTCAATTCTCCATTTTGAAGAAATTTTTGGAGAAGCCGTTGGAGATGGTTATAAGAGTACGTGACTTGCAAGCACTTGGGGAAAAAATGCAAGTCCATGTTATTACACCCCTTTCTTACTACGCCTCCCATCTTGTAATAGATGATGTCTTAGGATAGTAAACTTGTATTATAAAACTTGATACTATAAGTAATAGAAAGATGGGTGCAAAAAGCTAAAACATATACTCCCTCCGTTCATTAATAAGTGTCGTTTGATTTTTCGGTACGTTTTTTAAGGAGCTAAAATAAAATATTGACTTTTTTTATTAATTTTTTTAAATAGTTTTAAACTTATAACTAATATGTATAAAATTATTTTAAAAAATCAATTAAAACCTTTACTACTATATTTTATATAGTTTTTAACTCCTTAAAAAAGTGTCAAAAAGTCAAACGTCACTTATTTCTGAACGGAGGTATTGTATCTCGACTTTAACATTGCATGTGAACATATATAATTATATATTGTCATGGCATGCTAACTAGAAATTCATTTCTTTCCTATCATGTTATACATAATCATAGTAGTGTGCTAACTAGTTTATTGAAGATTTGAATCTCCGATTGACAACACATGGAACGAAATTAGTGATCGAAATTTGCATTTGTGGCACTGTGTTCACATGTAATTAAAATTCGAGGTTATTTTTCTAACAAAAGTTGTGGTATTTAACTCACAACTCACATCAACTTAAATGTTTGATTATTTGATTTAATTTTTCCAATCATAAAAATTAAAAGGTTGATTAAGCGTAAGTTTCAAATATCTTAAAAATAAACAATAACTTAAATATGTGAATTTTAGGATAAATAATGATGGGTGTGTCGTACAAAATGGCCTAACAAGGGCCGTTTCATACAAAATGACCGAAACAATGGGCGATTTTGTGCAATTTAGGGTGTGTTTGGATTCCATTGCATTTTCACTATAATGCAATTATTTTACATCGTTCCATGTGTGTTTGGTTGTAAAAATAAAAATATCGTAAAAACCGAGGTAAAACCATAACTTAATCAAATAATCACATAAATCGAGATAAAATAATTAAACATCTTAAAATTTTTGTTAACCAAACACCGATCATTTTGCATTATAATGATAATTCATTTGGAATCCAAACACACCTTACGTTACATTCTAAATAGGCCTTTGCAAGGGTATAAATTTAGACACGCCTCTTGCCTCTCCAGTCTCCACTGTGCTTCCCTCAGTTCCCTCCATTCGCGAAATCTCGAGCGAAAACGATAAGGAGATGCGCCTTCACCTCTCCATGGCTCGCTTCTCCAAAGCTTCCATCTCCAATCTCTCCTCCAAACCTCAGTCTCGCTCAATCTTCGCCAATTCATCGCACGTTTCGACTGCGATTCCGTTCAATTTCGCTTGTTGCTCCACTCTTAGCAGCGAACATAAAACCCTAGGTATGCCCCGGATTGTTCCAGAGATTCGGATTCGTTTCTTTCCTTCTCCGGATTTCTCTTTTGTTTTGCTTCTGGCTTTTGTTTCTGATGGATATTTGTTTTTGTTTTTTTTTTTTTCGTTTTTGGAGGATGCTCGGCGAATGGCGATGATAGTGATAAGAATGTGGATAATTTGAAGGTTTTGCGGAGGAAGGTTGAGGCTCTTGGTATTAAATCTGATAGCGCGAGACCTGGTTTTTATGATTACTTGATGTGTCCTAAGGTAACCGACTTCTGTACGATATTTGACGGTTAGATAACTAGCTTATTTCTCACCTTTACCTTTGGATGGAATGACTTTTTCATTTGTATTGATTTCAATCTAAATCCCTAAATTTTGGCGTCTAATGATCATAGAGAAGATACATAGAGATATGCAGTCCATTTTACCTTTCCTCTGTATTCATTTTATTTTACCATTTCACATGGGTCATACAACCAGCTCAAACTATAATCATAGTCAATTCAGATGCAACTCATTAATTGGGGGATAAGTGGATTACTTTGGATTTTGGAAGCATCAGTTATCCCTGAGGGAGCATGATAAAATCCCGAAGCTTCAAACCACCCTGACCTTATATGCAATTAAGGATTAGATGTTCACAATAGGACATAGTTGTATTGTTGGTGGTATGCAGTGTGAAGGGAATGGTGAAGTGTGTTATATATCCAGCAATGGACCTAATGAACTGATAACCATGTTTCCTCTATAATGGCTTCGTTTCACTATCTTGCAAAGCAACTATATGAGTGCTTTCATTTATTCTTTTTTCCATGCTTAAAATTTATTTACTGATAAGTGTGTATGACTGCATGTACTTTACCCAGTGTAATGGTGGGAAGTTGATGGAGAGGACTCTTTCGTTCCATGTTAGTAAAACGCAGTAAGTGTGAAGAGTTGCTTTTGTTTAATTGTTGTCATTTCACTATTTTTAATACGCTGATTCCATTCTGCTTATAGGGATTTCTCCATGTGGAGATGCTTCCACGTTGATTGTGGGTGGGCAGGGCAGGTAATTTTTTTTAATCTTTCTGTAACAACGAAATGTCCTACCTGACTTTTAATACTCTCCAAAATTAATCTTTGACTAATTATTCTCCTATTCAATAAGTCATTATATTTTATAAGAAAATATATCGGGTATTTTTGAAATTTGATTCAGAAGATTCTGGTAGGAAAGTTCTTCCAAAACGGATGGAGTTCTATAAAATATAGATTCAAGGTATCCTTAAATTGGAAACTAAAGGCAGGATTTTCACATATCTAGCAAATCTAACTCCCTTATTATTAGTTTTTTTAATGGATATGTCATCTTTGATAGCATATGAAATTGGGAGAATGTCTTTATGTACCAACAGAATTTGGTAATGCTTTGTCTTGTAGTAACTTCCATTGCAGGCCTTCATAGACAACCAACCAAATCCTCTTAGAGTTGACTGGGCAAGTGATTTTCATTCAATGAAAGCAGGAAGCCTGGGCCTAGAACCATTGGGTGAAAAGGTATGTCAGTTCTACAATTTACAAATTTGTCAAAATTTACTGCAAGTTGTATTCTCTTTTGTCTTTTGTTTGGCCTTTAGTTGTCATGATTGTATACCTATCATGATTCTTTTGTTGATGGTTCTCTTGACTTTTGGATGCTAGCATCATTGTTTGACAAACTTGTCTAGTGCTTAAAGCTTAGCAGTTAGCAGTCAACGACATGCCTTTACTTAGAACAGGTTTAGAACACATTAGAAGAATGTACATCTACACTGTATTCAACTTTTAATGACCGAAGACAACAAATGAGGAAGATAATTTAATTGAAGATATATAAAGATGAATACAAATATCACCAGAATTAATACATAATGAGGGAATTCTTTCCTTAACCATTTTGATAACTTTTGATGGGATAAATGTATTTTCATCTTGCTAATTACTCTTGTTTCCTATCAGCTTCTTTCATACTTTGCTGAAAGAATGATATCAAAGGAAACTCTACAAAGGAATGCTGTCATGCAAGTACGTGGCGATCAGGTCTGGACAGAATTCATTTTATGGCCCAGTAATTCCTTTCTGCCCTATGAATTTTGCAAAATGATATTGGAAACAGAATGAGATATTGATTCAATTCATTGCAAAAACTACAATGGGTCTGCACAGCACATGTTAGATCCCTCATGTTAAATAGTATATCACAGTGCCTTAAAAATTTCCTTAAATGAAAATTTGTGTTCATGTAAAAGCCAAAGGCCCAAAAACAATCTCTGAACAGGAAAATGCAAACATGATGATGGATCTCTTATTACGTTCCTTTTTGTTCTATCCCACTGAATTGAACTGGCTATGCAGAATGCCATTGCATTTTGTTACAGACAAAATGGAGTGCTTGTTGGTTGCAAATATCGAAGAATGGATAAGAAATTCTGGCAGGTATTTATTACGTAGTAGTTGTTTATGTCTAATGACTAAAGAAGGATGATACTGTTTTATCACATAGCTTGAATATTCAGTAGCACTATTTCTTGGAAGTTTCAAAACAAGAGCAAGAAACATAATTATATTACAACTGCAAACTCTTAATAATTTCTCCCGGTGTTTTAAATTTTTTCCTCTTAACTCAAATACGTTGTATTCTTCCCAGGAGAAGGGCACTCAAAGGATTTTTTATGGAGTCGATAATATACAAGGAGCATCTGAAATCATAATCGTAATCAACACAATCTCTTGATGTCTGTTTATCAAATTCAACTTATAAGTTTTCGCTTTTGATATTTTTTTCCGTTTGGTCTATGCCAAATGATCTTAGGTTGAAGGTGAAATGGATAAACTCTCCATGGAAGAAGCTGGGTTTCTGAATTGTGTGAGTGTTCCTGGCGGTGCTCCACAAAAGGTTTCTAATAAAGAACTACCGCCTGTGGAAAAGGTGCGAAGACAACAGCTTTGAAATTCGTAACAATTAGAGGGTGCCAATTGATCCTTTCCCGAGATTTTATTTGGTCTTATCATATTAGAACATCATGTCTATTTCTGCAATAAGTTTCCTTGATCTTTGCTTGTGGGATTGTATATGTTTCTTGTTCACTTTGTCCTAAATTTGGAGTGGCTACAATTGTGTCAGGATGTTGCATATCAATATATTTGGAACTGCAAAGGCTCCCTGGACAAGGTCAGTTAAGGCTAGCTTTCTTTGATTTGCAAATTTTTCTTGTAGCAAGTATCAAAATTTCTCTTTTAGACATTTATTCCCGTGTTCTGTGAATAGGCTTCTCGCATTATACTGGCAACAGATAACGACACGCCAGGCCAAGCTTTGGCTGCAGAACTTGCTCGCCGCCTTGGAAAAGAAAGGTTGAGATTTGGACTAGTTAATATGTGAACGTTCATGAAATTTTAATTGATTACATGTGCTGTTTCTTTTACCTCTCTTTGCTGGATGATATAGATGTTGGCGCGTGTTTTGGCCTCAAAGAGAAGGATCTGATCCCTTTAACGATGCAAATGAGGTTATTCCTATCTCCACTCTTTAGAACATTCAATCATCTTTCCTTTGATCTTTATCTTCCTCTTTAGGATGGTATTCCTATGTTATATTTTACTCCGTAGAATATAGTAGCTTAATAACATTTTCCGAATGATGAAATAGTTTTGCATGCAGATTTGATGATATCTAAGCTGAGAGGGAAAACAAAATAGGCTTTTATTTGATTAATGAACCCTGATGACTTCATTTAAGCTTTTGCAAAAAAGAGCGACAAGAAGCCAGATATACGGTTGTTTCTGGACTAAAATTCAATTTGCAGATCGTTACTTGATCACGACAAATGCAGTAATTCATGTGCTATCTACTTACGTGTTTACTCCTGCGACTCTTCCTCGTAAATTATACTGCCACTGCCACTGCCACTGATTTTTCCGAGCAATGGCAGGTGCTGATGAACCTGGGATCTGATGCTGTGAGGAAGGCAGTTGAAAGTGCTGTGATGTTTGATGCAAGGAGTTGTAGTCCAGGCAAGATAGAAATCGCATTCCATTAAACACAAGCATTTCGGAGCCCATTTGTTTTTGTTTTCCTTTTTTAATGTCTGGCTTCTAATAGAAGTATTCAACACCAAAAATAAAAAGAGTTAACCTGATAACTTCAGCGGCTAGTTGAACACGAAATTGCTGGAAAAAAAAAATCAATCTGAAAATTGTTACAGGAACTATCTACCAACCACTACTAGTGTGAGACGTGAATGAAAATTGCAATACAACCACAAAATTAAATTAATATGAAGGAATGAAAAATTGGTTTAAATGTTACACTTTACTCTCAAACGAGGATCTTGAATCATCCACTTTGAAGAGATTGAACGATGGCATCCACTTTGGATTTTACCCTGTCAAAAATTACGTGCACATTGTTACGGGACGAACCTATTAATCTTGGGTTACTTTAAGAAAAAATATTAAAACTTTTTTTAAGCAATTTTTTTAAAATAATTTCATATTCATTACTAATATGTATAATTTTTTTATTTTTTTTTAAAAAGTATTTTATAGAGTTTTTAGTTAATTTTAAGACCAATGGAGTATTTCAGTACCTGTGCAAGGAATGAACATTACTGGTCCTGTCAAGATTAGTCCTCGTGTTCATCTTCAGAATCTGCAAAAAGATAAAAAAAAAAAAAACTCTGGTTTATGACCTCCAATGTTGCTTAAAAATCTCACTAATCAAAACTAGTAAAATCTACAATTGCTCTGAAATTAATAGGCACAAAAATGATGGTGCAGGAAATACGATGACTCCTCACCAGATCGAACATCTTCGCTGATTTGGCCCTTGGCATTGATTTGCTTCACAAGCATACGGAACATCAAGACCCACCAGTAAATGTGCAGAACAAGCAGGCAGTACAAGAGTGTGTTGAAAACATAGTAGTATATGGGTCCGTCCACCGGGTGCTTTTCCTTGTCCAATGCCAAGACAACTTCATAACTGCAATATAAAACCGAGTTAGAGGGCAATGTAACCAGAAGCAGACTGAATTCTCATACACATATATGAAAAGAAATCATTGATCATGATACGTGAGAAGAAAACAGTACACATAACATATACTTATTAATCAATCTTAAGCTTCAAAAACAAATTCGCTAACTTTAGCATTCAGTATTTTCCATAGAGTTATGCTCTCAAATTAAAGCAAAATGAGGATTAATTAAGATGTCAAGTTTCCATGAGGTTTCTCACCTTGTACTCCAAAGAACCCAAAACGGGTAGTAGGTAAGGCGAAGCAGGACCCAAGATATAACGAAGACAACAAATGAAATACTAGCAAGCCCTTCAGCACCACTGTATTTTGACATCTTCCCAATCTCAAGAAACACATCGCTTGCATCGTGAAGGGCTAATACAACTGAACCAACACGAGCAAACCTGGACATAGAAAAAGAACGAAAGATGTCAACTCAAAGTAGATACATAATTATGCGATAAAAAAACTTACTTTAACAATCACCATTCTAGAAGCACAGAAGGAAACTGATTGAACAACTGGTAGAATACTAATGAATCCAAAAAAAATGTAATGCAGTACTAAATAATGATTGGGGAAAATACCTTAAGACATAAGAGAGCAGAATGAGAATGACGGTTGCAACATGATGTCCCATCGAAACACCAAAGTCAGAACGCCTTGTTTCCCAGAAGATTAGAGCAAATACCGAGTATGTATAGAATCCAGCAGCATACATATACACTCCTTTCAACTTCAACCTGACTTCGGAAAGGGAAAAGTCGCATAACTATACGCTAATAACTCTTAGCATAAGAGCTGTGACTAAATAACTGCAGAAAAGTTCTAACATACTTCATTTTTTGGTCAGGCCAGACCTGATCCCCAGGTCCCACCCAGAAGCTCCTTGTATTAGTGAACCATGGCTCATTATAAGTCACTGCAATAGCCAGGATCTCAGCAGACAGAAAATAAACACATTTCCAAGCTGATTCCTTGAATTTTCTTAGCTTCTTTCTTTTCTCATCTGACTCAACATCTTTCAATTGATATCCCTTGCCAAAAACCATTCTCTTCCCAATTTTCTGGTTCAAATATATATAGGAAATTAGACACTCTTCAGTCAAAAAAATTTCACCAAAAGAGGACAAAGGATGCACAATAAGGACAATATCTTAATCCACTACTTACAGCTGATATGAGATTACAATTGGCTACTGCAAATTTGTAAAAATAGGTTGCCTTTTTCAACATAAAAAAAGTCAATGCAATCCTGGAACTTAAACTTAGCAGAAGAAAGAAGACGCAATGGATAATGATCAACTGAAAGCATGATGTGCGGAGTAAACGTTCAACGGAGCATGAATATGGACCGAATTCCAAAATCAACATCAGATCACCGGAATTAATACGGTCACTCAAATCAATCGATCATACAATCATACAGCTCGTAGGCAAGAGATTCCAATTCCAACTGTACAGCGTAACAAATCGGTAAGATCAAGCTCATTCGAAGCAATCAATCAATCAATGCTACAAGCCCTAAGCAAATCGGAAGCCTCAACAGATTCCAAAACAGAGTAATGACCACACAAAGGACGACATTACCTCAAATACGAATCTATCCAGGAAGAAGCGCACGGAAGGGAAGAAGACGGCAAACAGCGGGAGGACAACGAAGTCGCCATACTCCGGAAACGATTCCTGGTGCCAATCAACAGGAAGAGCGAAATCTGAGAGAACCATCACCAAAACAAAAAAGCGAAAATCGCAATCGGCCGAAATGCGACAATGTCGGAAATGGAGGCGACTAAGGGAGTGGCCGGAGGCTGCGGCGTGAAGTGGCGACGGGAGAAACGTGGGGAGCACGAAGTATTTTGGATCGAAGGAGGAAAGAGCGGTGTGAGCTGCCAAACGCTGCGTCAGGACTGTGTTTTATAGTCAGTCAGTTAACCGCCTTTCAAGGCCATTTCTTCATGTGCCGGCTTGCCGTGGTTCTTAAGGCTGGTGAGTGGTGACCTTGAAATCCAGTCCCGATATTCGGTTAATCCCGATGTTATCTTCGTCGTAGCTTTAATTATTTTGGATATAAATTAACATTTAAAAAAAAATTATTTATGTTTTATACCCTTGTATTAATAGTATCTTTTTATCAGGTTTGGTATCAATATCTTGATATTTAGATATCAGATATATCGGTATCAAGATATCGATATCAACTGATATACCCACAAAATTTGTATATCAAATAGATATAAATCTTAAATCTAGATATTAAGTGATATCGATATCTATCTATACCAAATACTAGATATGAGATACTTACTCCATTAAAAAATATAAGTTCTTTTAGACATTTGTACACAAATTAAGGAAATCATAAACTTATTACATTTATACACATTAATTATCCACAACCCCCTAAACCAATAAAATTTAAGCAAAAAGTAAAAAAAAAATAACGATTCTCATATCCCAATACTTAAAAAACTTAGAAGGATTTATATTTGTAAACGAAATTCTAAGCTTAAAAGGGCTTATATTTTTTAACGGAGATAGTATTAGATTAAACGACATTGATATCTACCAACACTAGATGACCTCTTATAAGTTTTTATCATAAAAAATTTACCATGACACGTTTTGTTTCCCATGCGACCCGTCGACTAATTTCACATGGTATTAGGATTTGTATTCAAGTGCAACTAAAGACAACATAATTTACAAGCCTCTAAAATAGATCATTTATAAGAAAAATTAAAGCACTATACAATGACAACTTCATATCATAACACCCTAAATTTAGTGAATTTGAATGTTTAAAAATGTGACTCCCATAGTTGGTTCAACAACATAACACAACACTTATATAGACATATATAGTCATGTTTTTTACTACATCAGGTAAGGTTCAATCCTATTTCTTCAACAAAACAAAAGGTTAAATCCTATTTCATTATTTTGATTGGTCAGTCCATTATTTTATGAACCAAATAGCAATTGAATAATCTTATCTCAAATGAAATGGCAGGAGAGGCCACGCTAACTGTATGAACAAATCTAAGCAACACAGATTTGTACTGTGGCATGTCGCATGGCAGTGGGACAATAATCTTACGATTTCTTTCGTTTATATGGTTTGATTTGGGCCAATTAATTGGGCCTTAAAATGCCCTCCAAGGCTCCAACAACCAAATATGGGCCTTCGATATCCAGGTTGGTTAACAGAATTTACCACAAATTGATTTTTTTTAATACAAGATGCCTAAAAACTCTATAAAATATATTTTAAAAAATTATGAAATTATTTTAAAAAATTAATAGTTTTTAGAGGCGAGTGTTCTAAGTCCGATTTAAAATCCAATAATAATTTGTAGACAATTGAAATTTAACCAGAATTCCATGCTAATAGTGTTCTAAGTCCGATTTAAAATCGTAAAAAAAGAATCGAAATACTTCATTACTAATCCCTTCATTTTTTTTTAATTGAGCAACAACAAAACCTAGATTATTTTAATTAGTTTAATGAAAGCCCACAAAAAGGAGAGAGAATTAGGCCTGGGTTGATGTCATTTACCATTAATCTAAGAGAGCACTTCACACCGAGATGAGACTATCGATCATAAACTTTATGAAGAAGAAGAAGAAGAAAAAGTGGGTTACAACGAAAACGTGAAATTCTCGCCTTTGCAATTAGTATTCACAATGGAAATGGGAAGCAAATCACAGTTCATCGCGTACAGGAAGATTCGGAACTATATTGCCGTGCATCGCAATCTTGAGACCATCGGCACCAGCAATTTGAGCATCTTTACCCATCATACCTGCTTTTATCATCGAGGTGACCTTCCGCTGTAGCATCAGCAGCCCAATACGCTTCGAGACAACATAAAGGACGGCACAGGCAAACAACAAAAACCCGACTGTGATTATTATCCTGCGAAAGCCATTCCCTTTCAGTTATTTTTGGGAGCATGAAATTCTAGAAGGAAAAGATTTTTCAGGATCAAGTTCTTCACCTGTCAATTACATCTTGACGCTGCATAGTGGAAAGAAGGTTTCGAGTACGCATCAGCAATGAGCGATGACCCTTGTATTCTGTTTCAGCCTTTTGCAGCACTCCAGTTGATTCCTCTACGAAATTCAAATGTTAAATTGCTAGTTGTTGAAGACCTAAAGAGAATGTAGGAGATATCAATGGGCTTCATTATGAACATACCGAATGTCATCAATGTGCTCGCACTCCTCTCCACTTCCTATAGGAAAGAAGCATATACATGTTAAGGCAGAGGTAAGTAATCCTAGTCCAAGGTCTTGAATGACAAAACTCAGTTTTTGGAACAAGTTAAACCAAACATTGACCTGAACCATCAATTGACGAGTGCGTCTGAGGCTCTCGGTGATGCTTTCTGCAGCAGAAGTCATCCCAGCCTTTGTCCTTCACAAGAATGATTTAAAAAAAAAAAATCATGTTTCCAAAAAAACATTATTATACAAGTTATACCCAATACATCAAGTCCCTCTTTCTCCGAGAGCAATAAGAGAACATACTGCAGATTACGCCGGCGAACCGTAGACTCCGTTCCACCACCCAAAAGCAGCTCCCTCTACAGCAGTGAGCATATTCATTCAGCCAAAGTCCAATAACATCTTTTGCGAACACATACAACATTTCACTACCTAGTTGCCTTAATGTATGCTCATGAGTAACAACAGGACAGATCAATCACATAAAAGATGAGCAAGGCAACAATTTGAATATCATTTTCAGTATTAGCATAAGATCCGGAAACTTTTCTAAGGAAACAATTGAAAAGGAACAGGAAACTAAGAAACATTAGAAGCCATGATATTAAGGGGGAGCTTGATACAGAGATTAAACATATGTATTACCTCTTCTTGAGCGGCAGTTCTCATGTTTGCCTTGGCTTGAAGATTTGCCTTCCTTAAGGCAAGTCGTAAACTACAAAAGAAAAGATATATGCATTACAGGAACTTCATCATCAACTTGTACTTGCCATGCATAAATTTCACATCGATTGTTCGGAAAGAATTTGAAGTCCTAGCCAATGAATGCCAGCTCATTTTTCCTTCTTTGTATACTCTCTTCCCTCTTGAAACCTCAGAAGGTCAAAAGACTTGCTTTATTAGAAAGCAATACCTGTGAGATTGTTGCTTCCAACTCTCAAGCAAAGACTGAGCTGACTCAACCTCATCATAGGTTGGAAGTTGTGGTGCCAATACATCCAGCTTGAACTGCAAAGAATCAAGCATAGCTAGCCCATCCTGGGCCAAAGCATTCAATCTTGGAAGGGAGCTCTTCTCGCCATCTGCACTTCTTGATTTTCCATACTGCTCTATCGCCTTGACATGTTCTTGAGTGCTGACCCATGTGTCACCCCATTCTTTTTTAACCTCTTCAACAGCCTTGACCACCTCATCCATGTGAAGACTAGTGTTTCTTATAAAGATGTAAGTCGCTAACAGCTCCTTCCTTCAGTTCAAGGACAGAAGAACACAATATCAGATAGTAACATAAAACGATAGCTTTTCAAAGTGGAAAAAAACAAGGTTTGTACAAAACGAAAATGAAGAATGTGTGCTACATCAACAACACAAGCATTCAATTATTATATATATATATGTTTTATAGTTATAGGTGAATTAGATAGTCTATTTCCAAGATAACGCAAAAGTACATTTTCAGGGCTGTTTCTCCTCAACTTTAAGAAGGGTATTGTGGTAAGATGAACACTTTCCATCTTCTTAATGGCACCAATTAAGACGCAATAAGAGGGCCAAAAACAAAAAGCACGTCCAAACAAATATATAGAAAAGGACCAGAAAAATTAAACATAGCAGTACAAGATTGATAGGCGAGAGAGTTAGCAGAACAGATTCCTCTATGCCAAAATAAGTTCCAACTCAAGAACAAACATCGCCGTTCGAAAGATTCATATACAACAAAACGGAACAGTATGAGAATCCACTGCAAAACCGAAGCCAAATCCGAATCCTTAAAAATACACCAAATTGACCCGTGCACCAACAATCTAGGTATAATAGAGCAAAGTGACTGAATAAAGCATCAGTGGAAACTAAATTCAAAAAGGAAAACAACACAAAAATGCAACACAACTTATCTTCTGAGGTTGAATCCATCACTCACGGGAAATAATAAGAAAGGCTTCATAACACAACACACAAATATGATATGATCAAACAACAAAAAAAGGAGTGATTTCAATTAAGCATTTTATCAAACACTTTATGTGCATTATGATTAGGTATCTATGAAACTAAAACTTTAACATCTATTACCTCATAAATTTTAAAATTCAATCAACAAAGCATAAGAATATCATCACAATTTCACAAAGTCAACCCTAACAGCCTTTTAAGAATAAATTGAATTCAGTAATTCAAACCAGCATAAAAAAAAAAAAAGAACAATTAGAGTTAGATTAAGAATGACAAAGCCACAATCACAAACCTTGAGTCCTTTAGTGCTTCAAGCGGAGAGATTGAGATCGAGACCGAGTCACCGAGAAGGAGAGGAGAGGCTTTGGAGACTGACGCCTGGAGGAAGCGGCGGTGAGTCCGAGGGGCGAACAGGGAGAGGGAGGCTACGCCGGTAGCAGAGAAGGAGAGAGAGACTAACGGCGGTGAGGAGAGATGGGTGAGACCAACTGAGGGTATGAGACGGCAAAAACATGGAAGCAATTAGGAGTGGCAATTTTGTAAATATAAAATGAGATTAAGGGCAAAACGGTAACTCAGGTTTTGGCCAAAGATATACAGTAAGATACTTTTTTTTTTTTTGATCTGAAAGATATACAGTAAGATACTAAGATGTATATATAGATAGATGGCGGGGAAAATTGCAAAAAATAGTCTAATCTTTAGGGGTAGTTGCGCTCAATAGCCTGAACTATAAAAAATGCAGAAAATAGCCTCAAGTATTTAATTGGTTGCAGAAAATAGCCTCAAGCTACACTTAAATTCAAATAATTACCTTCAAATTCAAATCTATCTATATCTATATTTATTTAAAATACTAAAACAGAGGCCGTTGGAGCGACCTCGTGGCCACGGAATTTTCTGGATTAAACGGGATTATTTTTTCCTGCGTGGCATTTTCTAGATTAAAGCGGTATTATATTTCTGGGCCACACCAATTAATAATCCAATATAGTTGGCTAAAAACTTATCTTTTTACATTATTTATTCAATATAACCTTATACCTTATATTTTAATTAGATTATGTGATTAAGATATTTATCCGTTTAACAAAATATATGTTTCGGATAAGATTTCACAAAATTGAATTCAATATCAATTGTTCCATTAAAAACAAAGATCCGATTTTAGATTAATTAGCCCATTTTTAAATTCCCTAACAAAATTTTATCTAATACTCCCTCCGTTAATTAAAACTTGACGTTTTACTATTCACGCACGCTTTTTGAGGTGTTAAAAACTATATAAAATAATAGCTTTTTTAATATATTTTTTTAACAATTTCATACTTATTACTATTAAGTATGAATTTATGAAAACAAATGTGGAAAAAAATTAATATTTTATATAGTTTTTATCATTATAAAAAAGCGTGCATGAATAGTAAACGACAAGTTTTAATTAACAGAGGGAGTATCTAAATACCTATATTTACTAATTTTGATAGATTATATCTTATAAAAGTTACGAAGATAGGAAGATGTCTATATTATACTCCCTCCGTCTCGAAATTCACGTCGTTTTAGCCTTATGCACATATTTTAATAAAAACACCCATTCATCAATCAACATTATCATTTCACTAACTTTTTCATTAATTTTATTACCCACTACATTTTTTAACCAATCAAAACCTTCAAAAAAGTCAATAACACACAAATCAATACAAATCATTACTATCCACTACCTAGAAAACCTAAAACGACATCTATTTTGATACAAAACTAAAGAGCTAAAACGACATGAATTTCGAGACGGAGGGAGTATAACTTTATCACGTAGATATGAAGAGTATTTTTTTAAAGCCCTATCTCAAATTCTCAACTTTTAACCCTATAAATATCACCTAATTTACATCCAATTCAATATACATACAACTACAATATATTTTTTAGTCTTCTTCTTTTCATTTGTTTACGTGTTTCTCCTCTAACTAATTTGATCAATATAGCTATATAATTTTTGAATTGTATGCTCTTTGATTTGTAGGGGTTCGTATTGCCATGCTTTTCATTTTGGAGTGAGTATAATGTAAGACTCCGGGGACTAAAGAAGCTCTAATCCATGAGACCCGGAATGTATACATGTATACCGGTGGCAAGAGCATGGTATAAGACGCAACCACGTACGCAGTGAGCACAAAGCGAACTATTCTTTCGCCTTTTACTAAAGAGCATGGTATAAGTGTTATTTCAAGCATTTTCTAATTAGTTACTCCTTTTATTTTAAGTTGTGCCTACTTTTAACATATATGTCCTTTTATTTTTTGCAGCGCGCCCAAGACAATATTTTGGAATTTGAGATAAATTAAGTTGATTGAGGGACATTGATGAAGAGTATGTTAGATATCATTAGCATAAGTAATAATTTACATTGCCAATAGTATGCCCTTAGTTGTACAACTGAGTATTCTTATCGATTTAGAGCTCATGTAAAATAGATTGATGAGTCAAACGTCTTAATAAAATTTGTATATTAATGAAATGCTTTAATATTTTTATATGTTTTTAATATCAAATGCTTTAATATATATAAAAAAAACTTCACAAAAGTGTAGGTACTTAAATTTTATTTAATTTAAAAATATGTAGTGGTTCATATTGGCAGTTACGAGTATTAGTTAAGGCATCAAGTTTAATACAATAGAAAACATATTTTATACATTGTTTTTAATGTCAAATGCATTAATATTAAAAAAATTATCTTTCAACCTATATTATAAAAGAAATCTATATACAATATATTTATATATAATAGCGGATTCAAATCCGATAACTATCTAATATAAAAATTATATTTATATATAGACTGTTAGTGGTATCATATCTTATCAAATACAATGGACAAATATAATGGAGCGTAACTAATTAATACATGATACAATTTCTTATTTACATTTCTATAACAATTTGTACCAAATGGAGGAATAAATTAATTAATAGGGCCTAGAAAAAACAAGGGCATGATCAACCTGCGGGATTCTTAGAAGTTTTTAACTTAATAATTTATCTTTTTAGATAAAATTAAATATATTTGTATAAATATTCAACCTTACATCTAAATTAGGTAGAAAATCTATCTATAATGGTATAATATATATATATATATATATATATATATATATATATATATATATATATATATATATATATATATATATATATATATATCATAATATTATAAATCTATATTAATCTATATATCTATCTATCTATATAAAATACTAAAGCAGAAGCCAGACCTCTGGTGCGATTTCGCGTCCATAAAATTTTCTGGATTAATACTAAAGCATGAATTTTTCTGGATTAAAACAGGATTATTTTTACTTATGTGTCATATTCTGGATTAAAGTGATATTATATTTTTGGGTCACCTCAATTAATAAGTCAGTATAAGTAGTAAAAAAACTTATCTTTTTAATCAAATAATCTATCCAATATAACCTTATATCTTAATTATGTTTTTTTTTTAATTATAAATATTCAACGTTCATTTGCCGAATTTTGATTTTGCATTGCAAATTTGCAACCGTGGGGCACAATCCCCTTTGGCATTCATCTGAATTCGGTGCATGCGGCTCTAATTTTGCTTCCGTTGATTGACATTCAACAATGTCTTTGATATTCATAAGATTTGTAACTCCATTTTCTAAAGAGTGCAGCTTGGTATGATTGTCAGATGATCGTAATTTCATTGTAGGTTTAGAAGTTAGGTTATTTTTATATTAATTTTTTTCTAGATTTTGTAGTTTAGATTGATTTTTATATATCTTTAGTATAAAAGTAGTTATGACTGATTTGTTTCTTTTAAAGAAATCTTATTTATGTTTTCTCTACATTTTTTGTGAAAGATGTCTAAATAAAGACTAATTAAATATTTAAACTCCAAATATGATATTATTCATACCGGCAATTATACTCTAATTTTGAGCAATTTGACCTACGACGTATAATCTATCTATCTACTACCATCTATGTAACTAAATTTAATTAATTTATGCTGAAACAATAGTGAATTGAAATATATCATGATGATTACGTAGTTTGGTATAGTGTTATCTAGATATAGCTAGCCACATAGGTTTAGAGATATATCATGATTAGCTTTTTATGTTAATTTTATACAGTAAGCTTTAAAAATATTACCTATCATCTTTTCTAGATATCTATATATCTATATATAATCTATTCTAAAATACTAAAAAAAAGGTCTGAAACGGCCACTGGTGCGATTCACATACGTGATATTTTCTAGATTAAAACGGTGTTATTTTTTCGTACGTGTCATATTTTGAATTAAAATGGTGTTATCTTATTTTTTTATTTGATCCATCTTATATCTATCCAATATTTGGTTCATTATTAATAAACCAATATAATTTTGTCATCTCAATTAATGAGTTAGAAAACTTATCTTTTTAGATCAAATAATCTATTCAATATTTGGTCAATTATCCTACGATTTAGATCGAATTTTAGTTTATTGTAACCAGAGACCTGAAATGGCCTCTGGTGTGATTTCACATATATGGAATTTTCTGGATTAAAACGAGATTATTTTTGCTGAAATAGCAGTTCTTAATCAATAAATATGCTATAAAATTCACGTTAAAAAATTAGACTATAAAATTTTCAATTCAGAAAATATCACTTGAACTCATAACTCATATTAGAATGATTTTATTTTTATAAATTATAAAGTGAGCCTTATTAGTTAATTAATTAATTAATCATATATGATCAATCACCAATCTAATTTCTAATAAAAATATATATTATCCATTGAAAACAATAAGATTAAATTTGAATAATATTTTATCCAAAAATATGTGAACTTTTATAGTAACAATCTAAATTTAATATTAATGTCATTTAAAAATAATTGTCAAATTTATCAATAGATTTTGTTTTAAAAAATAACATACGAGACTATAATAGTAAAAAAAAAATTAACATGCCGTGCAAGAGCACGGGTAACATATACTAGTTAATTATAAAAAAACAACCTTAGGTTGACTTTAAATTCAAATTAATTATAAAACCACTTCAAAATAATTTTTATTTAAAAAATCATCACTTCTTATATAAAAAAAAATATTACACTTAATTGTTGTTATCTAAACTCATAGCTAAATTAATTATAAAAACTATCTCAAACCATAAAAATATAACTTAAATTTATTATTCTAAAAAATTAATTAGATTATTTACATATCATTAAAAGTAAAAAAATATTAAGCTTCTATTTACAATTGATCTAATAAGCTTCTATTCATAATTACTTAGATTTTTTAAAAATTTATTTATTTACACAATTTATATGGTATAAGGTAGTTTTTGTAATTAATTTAATGATGAATTTAGCTAATAATGACTTAGTGAGAACAAAAACTTATGAGAAGTGGTAGATTTTAGCAATAAAAATTATGTAGGCCATTTTATATATATATATATATATATGAGAAGTGATGTTTTTTTTTTAAAAAAAATTGTTTTGGAGAATTTTTGTAATTCATTTGAATTTAATGACAACTTAAGACTTTTTTTTTATCATTAATTTTAATTTAAAGGTAATTATTTGAATTTTAATGTAGCTTGAGGCTATTTTCCGCAACCAGTTAAATACCTGAGGCTATTTTCTACATTTTTTTTATAGTTCAGGCTATTGAGCGCAACTAACCCTAAAAGTTAGGCTATTTTTTGCAATTTTTCCTATATGGCGGGATGTTAATCAATCCATAAGACAACCGACTTTACCTTGCGCGGCTCCGGTGAGAATTTTGTGAAGCAGGCAATTGTTGAAGGTGGTGATTGCTCCCTCGATCTCTCCATTCTCTGTATCAGCCATGAAATTGAGAATCAGATCCCTTTCCTCCAAGGAAATCCTAAAGTTGGAAGTTGCTGACACCTGCACTGTTCGCGAATTGAAGGAAAACCTCTCCTTTCGCCTCTCTCATGGCGCCGGCGATTCCTCTTCTTCCCTTTCGCCCGACCGGTTGTTTCTTACCCTTAACCGCAAGGATGAACTTTCTGGGCCCTCTCTTCAATCCGACGGTGTTACTTCAGGTGATCTTATCTTCTACTCCCTCAATCCCAACCCTGACGAATCGTGTTCGCAGATTGTCAATCTTCCGAACCAGATGGGTAGTATTTTAGAGAAATTGGGCGCCGAAAACGCTCCTGGTGTTGAATCAAAGAGTATCGCTCAAGAACTGATAGTGGGGGATTGTAAGATTGGGGAATCGGCGGCTGGTGAAAAAGAAACCCTAGATATAGGCCATGAAGATCCTGGCGGGGAAGGTGAGGGCTTTGAGGATATGGAGGTTGATGATGACAACGGTGATGTTGCTCCTTTGCGTTCCTTGCCAGTTCGTAGCTTTCTGAAGAAGGTGTTTCAGGATGAGATTGGAAGTTCTAGTAATGGCTCTGGCAACCTTCTTTTGATTGTTGCTGTACACACTGTACTGTTGGAGTCTGGCTTTGTGGGATTTGATCCAGTTTCAGGTACAAAACTTGATGGATTTCGTCTTCCTGGTAGATTTCCCTCGTCACCACTGCATTACACAATCCCTCAACTGTTGTGCTCTAAGGATGTTCAGACTGTTTCTGTAAAGTTTCAGAGCATGGGAAAATATGTCAATGTCATTAGTACTCTGGCGGCCAACAAGGTGTTCATCTACCGGCTGTGTCTGGATGGATCACGTTTTATTCCGGCCTTTAACCTGGTGTGGAAGAATGAAAATACTGCAGGAGATTTTGAGAAAGACGTGTTTGAGTTCTGGAAGGATGTGAAAGATGGTATTGCTTTGCCTCTGTTAATTGACCTCTGTCAAAGTGTTGGATTAGTTCCTCCATCATGCTTCATGCTACTTCCTACTGACCTGAAGCTCAAGATCTTGGAATTGCTTCCTGGAGCTGACATTGCGCGAGTTGCAAGCGTCTCTACTGAATTGCGGCTTATTTCCTCAAATAATATGTTGTGGAGGCACAAGTATGGAGAAGAGTTTGGAAATACTGCGGCTAATATGGACACTGAGAGCTCATTCAAGATCATGTTCTCGAGGGCTTGGAAGAGGAGAAAGACGGAAATACAAATTGTTCGCAGGAGAAGAATTCCCGGAGTTGTGACGCCTCATTATCCATTTAGGGATCCAATGGGGTCAGTTCCCTTTTACCCAGTTATATGGTATTCAAGTAACTAAAATATAAATTCCTTGTTGACTTCTTTTGATACATTTAGTGAAGATTAGTTTTCAGTGAGACATAAGCTTCTTGTACTTTATCTCCTACATATAAAATGACAGTAAATATAAATATTCAATTCCCAAAATACCTCGGATTCAAAGTGATGGAAGGTAACATACTTACATGATCAATCACACCTTGTACCATGGGTTTGGATCCTCCATAATAGATCGCGGTTCCACGCTTGTTTTGTGCACAAAGCTCTTGATATTTTAGATCGTTCTTCAAAGCCTCCTTCCTTGCTGCCCAATTATGAGGACTCACAAATTTTGGTTTTCACTTAAGTCTCTTTGCATTGGCATTGGCTCATGAGAGATGTTTAACACATTTTTTCCTTCAAATTCTCCAAACTTGGGCAGAATCCTCAACATTCCAATAATACTACTTCTGATCATCAAAAGAATAAACAATTCACAATACACAAAACTATATACGTTGAATTAAGTATTATAAATGTAATTGTATATACTGCGGTATACAATTACATTTATAATACTTAATTCAACGTATATAGTTTTGTGTATTGTGAATTGTTTATTCTTTTGATGATCAGAAGTAGTATTATAAATGTAATTGTATACCGCAGTATATACAATTTACCTTAAACTCCGCAAACCATTCCTCTTTGATCGTTTCAGGAATGTCTCTCTAATTTTATCATGATCCTTTGTAGTGAGCATGCATGATTCCTCTTTAATCGTTTCAGGCCATACATTCAACACTTTGTTGACAACCTTTTAAGTCCTTGTTCATGAATCACTATTGAATTTTATTTCATCAAAAATGTCCTCTCTAAGACAATGATCTAGTGGTATCAATTTCAGCAGAAATTAAGCTCATAATGCTATTTAAATCACTTTATTCATAGTACTCTTGATTTTCTCATAGGTAAACTGGTTAGATCGAAGTTATGAGCTTGCTTCAACGGCTTAACCTAACCAAATTTGCCACATGTATGGGGTTCTTATTTCAACCCGATTTCTAATTTCTGCTTTACATTGTTGGTATCTCACTTTAAACTCCAAAAGGATGCTTATTCTATCTCTTCCATGGTTGTTCTTCCTCTTATATTCAAAATCAAATTACAAACCATTTTCATTGGCCGTTTACATGCTTAAATAGAAAGATAATGCATTTATGCAAAGTTTAAAGCAAAACGAAGCTAGAATCAATTTATTTTAAGATGAAGAGCAGTAGCACTTTCTTGCCAATTAAATCAGAAGGTCATATATTATACTATATAGCAGATAAAAGGCAAGAATTACTAATTTGTAAAATTAGCTTCAAACTAAAGTTATGATTTGTACACACATAATGGACACAAGATCAGAGCATGTAATAAGTAGATTAATAATCTTAGATAAATTAAATCAGTGTGATTTGCTAGACATTCATGTTCAAGAAGCCAAAATTGCTTCCATGTTTTAAGAAGCAATCAACTTTTCCAAATCAGGCATAGCTTTTGTGGTGCAAGATTAAGATATATATGTATAGTCCTTAATCTTTATACAGTTGATATATCTTTCGTTTTTTAAACACTCATACTCTGATATTTCTAGTGTCATCCCTTGAAAGTGTTTCTGCCTTTTCTGGAATGTATAGCATATATTTTTTCTCATAAAAAAGGTACTAAGACTGGACCAGTGACATGTAAAAAATGGTTACCTTAGAGACTGGTTTAGTCATCATGCTAACGGAATCGTCATGTCTAAATTTTTGCTCAATGATCACTGATGGGGCTATCTAAGCGAGGAAGATTTCAGAGGAAACTCCTAAACATCAATACTCGAGCAATCCCCAAGCAAACCTTCCATTTGGCTTTCATCCTCAACAAGCTGCTCTATATATGCACTGATCTGCGTGTATAGGCTTGCACACTCAGCACCAGAAAGTTACTGTATGTAATAATCTAACTGGAACAGAATCTTCAGTAGAGTTCTACACCCCTATATGAGATTACAGTGTCACCATAAGGCATATATAAGAAGAAAGGTGAACTAACCTGAAAGTGTTTGTTGAGAGAAACTTGTTTATAAATGTGTTTTATAACACTTTACATTCACTTAATGTTATATTCCTTTTTTTTAGTAAGACCTTGCTGCTATACTTCTCAGTATATATAAAATGCAAAGTCCAAAGAAAATTTTAGTATTAAATTGGCCTTATAATAACAAAGGAAAGTTAGAAAAAGTATTGTAATGACTAATGACGTACACCAATACATTCATGTATCCTTACAAAATGGTTTGAATTGACAAACTTGAAGCTCCGGGAACAACCTAATTGTACACCTACATGGCTACATTGCTCCCTTCATTGCCATCCCAAAATCTCCATAAACTCTCCACTTGATTCTTCAAATCACCACAACACAACCATCTGCAGAGGATCGAGTTGTCCTCTTTGGACACCGTAGCTCGCCTTTCTCCACACAATGCCCTCAAAGCTACACATCCAAGCTCTCACAAGTCTCCGAAATCAGTATCTTGGCGTTTAGAGGAGCTATTCGTGGCCTCCGCGACACACTTTTCAGGAGCTGCATTGCCATCGGAGCTAGCGAACTTCAAGTAGTTCTCGATGTCACTGAGATCAGTGCTGCCATTTCGTAGGTGAAACCACTTCCTTCGCGGCATAGGAGGCCTATCGCTGATGGCGATGGCATTGTCGTTAGGGAAGAGGTCATGGAGCACAAAGGCATGGATGATTGTGTTTACTAGAAGCGCCATCACTATCAGCGTTGAGGCGGTGCATAGGACGACTGCCAGTGTCCGAGTGAACCAGTTCTTCACCTCGCTCGAGTACCTGATTGTCGCGATTGCTGCTGCTGTCATCGGAAATGTATACGCCCACCATGCCACTGAGAATCTGCAAGGTATGAAGCAGATCATATTCAGCTTGATGAGCTTGTAAACTGAAGAATCTTTACGGTTTACATAACAACCACCCAGTATATCCCGCAATTAAGCAGGGTCTGAAAGGGTTAGGATGCACACACTCTTTCCCCGAACTAGTCGAGAGAGTGTTTCCAATAGACCCAGAACAATAGGACACATGAACCACTAGGAAACAGGTCCCACAGAAGAGAAAGGACACAACACCGTAACCAAGAGCTCTAAACATCAACAACCCGAATGCACCTCCTCCATTGGTCTCTATCCAATGTCAAATTTTCCGAAAGGTTCAAAAGATCTAAGAATCTTTACATGATTCGGGCAAACGTACCTGAATCCTCGGAAGAAATTGACGCGCACAGCCTGAAGACATTGAATAAAGCGATGAGATGAGATTCTATATGAAAACCAATTGGCAATGAGAGGAGTAGGAACGAGGTCTAACCAAGGAGAAGTAAAGGAACAAGGCAATGAAGTAAGTGATTCGAGCACCATAGTCGAAGGACCCTTGGATCTTAGCCCAAGCCATGGAGGCAACACTAGGAGCTGCGACGAATAGGAAGAACACGGGATGGAGCTCCTTCGGAAGGGTCTCGTTCGTGGGAAGGCGTTGGTAAAGAGTGACAAACAACACAGTGTAGTGAGCCAAGCCGATAGCAAAGAAGAAAAGAGGGCCCTCCTTGAGCCCCATCGACGCACCCAACAAGGCACCAACGAAGTTTCCGACAACTGAGAGGTGGTTACAAGGATTCGCCACCTTAGAAAGCCTCCGTTGCCCCCCCGACATCCACTGCCCATAGATCTTCAGCTCAAGGAAGAACACAGGAACCATTAGGATGTACCAAAGAGCATGATGAAGCGCCTCAAAAACCGATGGAGGGGCTCCAAGACACAGGAAGAGTAAGGAGATCCATGGCGCGAAGAAGAAGTTGACCCTTATAGGATGGTAGTACTCACGACGAACTGCTTCGAAGTAGAAGATGAGCTTCAAAACATAGATGAATCCGACAACTGCAACGAGTGCAACCGAGATGAGCCACAAGATCAGGTTTACTTTGAGGCTTATGTGCAGGAAGCTTGTTGAGACTGATGTTGCTAGGGCTTTCCATAGGATGGCTTGGCTGCTGATCCCGAGGCAGATACCGAAGGAAGGTACCGTGAATCGCAGAAGGAATGGCCATCGCTTGTCATCCGGGAGGACTGCCTCCTCCATTGGCTGTAAGATCAAACAAAGATACAATCTTATCAATGTAACATGTTTTCTCTATGTAGAGACATACTTTTGTTACCAATTGAAACCATACTTCATAGTTCATAAGCAATCATTCAGTTTTTTTAGTAGAAAAGAGGACTTAGTAACTCATTTCCGAACATACCAATAGATCAAAAGTAACATGTTTTCTTATAGTAATGCATAGCTCAACTCGATCAAAGCTTAGCTCAAGCTCGTTCATTTTCTAAACAAGTCGAGTATGATCACATTTTTAAGTTCATTTCAATGCTCGACTCACTCGATTTAAGCTCGAATAGCTCGGATTTTAAAAAAAAAAAAAAATTCCTTTAAATTATTGTGTTCTGACCAAAAAAGGTTTCTTAAGGCTAAAAAAAAAGCTTGGTTTGAGCTCGTTCATTTCCTAAACTAGCTGAGTATAAGCACAGTTTTAAGCTCGAATCCAAATTTAGGCTTGGTTCAACTCGTTTCTAAACGAGCTGAATATGAACAAGTAATATTCGTCTCGAATAACAGCCCTATATTATGAACATATATATAAACGAATCAAACAAACATGTTCTTATGTAAAGACATAAATACATTTTCTAACCAATTGAGAACATATTTCATAAGGAATCATTCATTTTTGTCAATTTAGGTAACATCATCTTATGAAAAAAGGACTTACCCTGAGTGTATCGAGCTCGGGTCCCTCTAGGGCATCGAAGTAACGGTCCACAGGCAAAGCCTCACCTTCCAAGTTGGGGCTTCTACGAGTCTCCGGCTCAGGATCAACAGGCTTACCCCGTAGAATAGTGAGCTGCCTTTCGAGCTTGCCGGACCAAGTCTTGAAGGAATCAAACCTTGTATCCCTTGCATAGTGTGGCTGCTGTGGATGTTTCGACAAGGCTTCATGCTTAGCTGACTGCACGAACAAGGCGCCTTTGGGCATGGGCTGCGAGTAGAATCTCGCCTCACGAGACCCAGTTGCTTCGCTTTGATTCGGAGCACAAGCTTCACTGCCACTGTTGGTGCACAAAGTTGGATCATGGTCACTGAACATGGCTGTTTTCGATCCGTAAAAATGGTATCCTGTAGGCGTTGGTGGCATACTTATGGACACTGATTGAGGCTTCGGATGATCATCAGTTGATTGAGGTAGTGCAGCTTCTTCGGATCCCTTATGTAACCAAAAACATGTAAGTTAGCTTGTTGAATCTTCTTACAAGCATATGAAATTTCTTGATTTTCGTAAATAGAGAGTGGTCATCTAGGAGTCGAACCAGAAACATTCGGATACTACCTGAGATTCTTTCCGGTTCGACCACCCCATACGGTTAGCATATGAAATTTCTAGAAGTAAAGGAAAGGGTGAGTTGGACTCCCCTTCTTTATCTAAAGGTCTCGAGTTCGTTTCTCAGACACCTTTAAAACCTTTAAGGGCGTATTTGGAAAAGATTTTCAAAGCGGTGTGAGAGAACTTTTCATGATTTATGGTTATTATAATACACTCAAAAAGCTTAAAAATTTAATCTATCTATAAATTTTTATAAAATATTTTATTTAATTTATAATTCTATCTAGATTTTAATTTTAAGCGGGATAAATTCTTGACATGTTATAGGACTGCTTGTTTATATTTCAACCAAAAATACAGCAATTCCAGCTTTTCCACTGAGAGTAGAGTTTGAAAAGTCGAGATGTACAATTATTTCTCCGACTATGTCGAAAAGATGTTTCCAAAAGACTCAAGAGTTAACAAACAAAAGTAAAAGAACACTAACAAACCTAAATCAACATAAACACCTTTAAAAAAAAAGGAGATAATGGAATGAACGGTGGAAATTGTGCACACCTACCCTAAAAAAATATTCATAAAATTGCATAAAATCACCAATCAACAAAAATTGCAAAATGTAACCATTAAAAAAACTTGATTAGCAAAATACCCTCCCTGCTTTAATTAGAATTCCTCTAAAGAGCCATTAAAAATAAAGACTTTGTAATTCTAACATTTTTAACTCCAATTGCATCAAATTCATTAAAAAATAAAATAAATTGTTCAACTAATATAAGAGTTGATCATAATTACAAAAGTAAAACAACAATAACAAATATAAATCAACATACACACCTTAAAAAAAAAAGGAGATAATGGAATGAACGGTGGAAATACACCTACCCTAAAAAAAATTCACAAAATTGCAAAAAAAATCACCAATCTACAAAAATTGCAAAAAAGTAACCATTAAAACAATTTGATTAGCAAAATACCCTCCCTGCTTTAATCAGAATTCCTCTAATGAGCCATTAAAAATAAAGAATTTGTAATTCTAACATTTTTAATTTTAACTCCAATTGAATCAAATTAATTAAAAATAAAATAAATTGTTCAACTAACATAAGAGTTTATCACAATTCATACACATTGGAATCAACAGATCTAGCTGAATTACCATGGGTGAAGCACAGAAAGCCATTGATGTCCTTGGTTGATGCAGAGGGGAGATGCTATCAAAATCAGCCAATTCATTTGCAGAAATGCTCTTTATAAGAGATGGAACTTCTCCTTCTTCATGGGAGCTGCCATGTTTCAGTACTGTACATGGATCTTCTGATATCTCCATCACTTCCTCTGTTTCGAATTATTGATGATATGGGTTGAACTGAAACTGCGCTTAATTTAACTCGGAGGAAACAGAATCCGATTCCGGAGCTGTTCGCCTCTCGAGTTGTTTTGAGGAGGAGAAATGAAGTTCCAACCCAAAGCCAGGAATCAGATACACTGATTTGATTTGTGTGTTTATAGCAGCAGATTTTTTTTTTTTTTTTTTTTATAATTATTTTTTAAGATTGGGAATTTGCCAGTTTGATGATTGATAGGCCATGAAAGCGACACCGGTCATCCTTCAAACAAGAAAGCTTTATGCAAATTAAATCTCAATTTGGGTTAGTGGCTTAATAATTTACAGTAATTATTACTGTAAATCTTAAGGTTAAAGTTACGGATTTGAAATAAAAGGGATTAAAGTAATGAAAAAATAAATGGAAGATAGGTACTACGTATGGATTAGAGATGAAGGATTTGACGGCGGCTGCTTAATTGTGACAAACAAAAAAAAAGGATATAATATTAGCAACTTGAGATTTAAAATGTATTTTAAAGAAAAGAGTTTTCTCAGACAAAATAGCAAACCACGTGCCATACTGTAACACTTCATCGTACATGGAATATAACAAATGTTCTGATAGAGATTTATAAATGATTCAGATTATATTCATGTTATAAGAGTTTTTCCTTTTTCGAATTTGATTCTTACACATACCGCATAATATTGCCTTGTCGAAGGAACGAGCATGGGCTTGCCACCTTCAATAAAAACCACAACTGCACGACTTCTTCTTGCTATTGGAATCCAATGCGTTAGTGCCCATATCACATAGTAATATCTAAATCATGTGGAAGTGATAAAAGCCCATTGCTGTCTGGAATGGGCTAGAGCTAGTTTTCAAGAGATGATGGAGTAGAGTCATCATTGAAGGGGATAACCTGGAAGTGATAAAAGCAATAGAAGGCACTAATGCTCCACCCTGAGAGATTCTTAGAGTTATAGAGAAAATCAAGATGCAATGCTTACAAGAAGCAAACACAGCAGCGGATTATATAGCTAAGTGTATAAATTATTGTAATTCTTCCGGCCACCTTCCCTTTGAATAGAGAGTTTTGTAACATCATCCGGCAGGATAATAAAAAATGATCTTTGTTTTCAAAGACATTCTAATGGTTGTCTACTTTTAAAAAAAAATCATGTCGATTTGTCATGATAATAAATCGTTATCATATAATATGTCACAATTTCTAACGACTAGCAAATATGATACCACGATAAAAAAAAAATTAAAAAAAAGTTAAGAGGCAACCTTTTTTTTTTTAGTTTTTAAACCCAATTTTTTCGTTTCCTTGTTGAATATAAATGAAAACGATACAATTGTATTAGCCTTATTAAACATTCATGATACACTCGCGTAATGGGACGAGCTCCGCTGGTATGATCATCAGAGACTGGAACGCAAACCCCATCCAAATAACCTTGTCCGACCTGCAATCCATCATTCGAAATGTGAGGAAAGTTTCCTTTTCTGATACTCCCCGCACAGGTAACAGAATGGCTGATAAGGTTGCACACATTTGTCACTCTGTCAGTCTGCCTATGGGGTCCAACTAACAACTAACAAAGATCTTTAGGATCTCATCCGTCTGGATGCTCTTGGGTAGATTCCTACCCAAATTCTTACCTAATAAAAAAAGAATTCATGATACACTCGTACAAACATACTTTATATTATATTAATCCACCGAAATTTATTAACGACATAATGTCTTTTTGTAGCATGCTTTCTCCAAAATTGTGGAATGAGAATTCAACTTGGGCTCAATTTGAAAAGACTTTTGATTAAACAGCTGTTCCGGAGTCAACTTTAGCATTACTCCATGTGTAGTTAACCACTTAACCTAACTCCGCGTCTAATGCTCCCCATCATATTTAAATATGGGATATTTACGTAAAATCACCCGTCTAATATAGACTTGTATACTTAACCATCCATTAAATATAAAATTACAGAAAATCACCAATTAAATTATTTTTGTAAACGAATCACCACCCGTCCACTACATATTTCTATTAGAATTATACTCCATCTGTTAATTAAAACTTGATGTTTTACTATTCAATCACGCGTTTTTAGGTGTTAAAAAATATATAAAATATTAACTTTTTAAAATAATTTTTTAAAACGATTTCATGCTTATTACTATTAAGTTTGAATTTATAAAAACAAATTTTTAAAAAAATTTAATATTTTATATAGTTTTTATCATTCTAAAAAAACTTGCATGAATAGTAAATGACATGTTTTAATTAATGCAGGGAGTATTAAATATATAGTATATTTTAACATTTTATAATTAAAATTTAAAGCTTAAACTTGCATATGTTTTATTTTATTTTTCAATATTATTCTATATTTTATAAGCATTTGCTTCAATGAGTCTATTTTCAATTTTGAAAATACTTGATATTTTAGGAGATGAATTTTAAAATATTTGATATTTTGTAAACATATATACTCATTCCGTTAATTAAAACTTTCATTTTATGAAGTAAATCTTGTTAAGAAAAACTTGTTATTTTCATCCAACTAATCAAAACTATGTCAAAGACTGAAAGGTATGAATTAGGAATATCAATCGATTACTTTAAGTTCAAGCTCATCACAAAACGTAAGGATATGTTAATTAAAGATTAGGAATAGAGTAATGAAAAGTGAGGCGGATTAATAAAGATAAACACATATTATTAATATAATTATTAGACAAAATTATCATTTGTTCGTCCACCAAACACATGTATGCCTCATAATTCAATTACGCAACCGAATAACATTTGATGTGTTATATTATACTATATTGCTATGGAATTATGAAATAAATTAGTTTGGGTAATAATCAAGTTTGTCCACCGTGTAGCTGGACCATATATTGGCTGGTGTCCGCATAGATTCAATTCAAATTTAAATACAATGTACCCTTCATAACAATTAAAATAAAATGCATGCAATGCAATGCACCAGCTATATATTTTATTTTGGTTTTATTTTTACACCAGAATAAATTGAATTATGAAATAAATTAGTTTGTGTTATATTATATATATATATATATATATGTGTGTGTGTATTTTTATTTTATTTTGGTTTTATTTAAAACAAATAAATTGATACTCCCTTTGTCTGTAATTGGCCTTAAGCCACTTTTTCAATAAAGAAAATATTTGTTCATAAGAAAGTAATGATAAAAATTTCTAATTTTTGTTAATTTATCTTATTAACTATATTTGATTTCAAAGATACTCTATTAATACTCTAACTTTTCTATATTATTCAAATTTTTCACATTATTTATTTGCTAAAATTTTAGCTATTTTGGCCAAATCGTTAATGATACGGAGAGGGAGGTAGTATAGACTAGACTATTATAGATAAAACTTCATAGATTTTATTTCAAAAAAAAATCCATAATATATTCAACCCGCCATATGGAGCAACAGTCATCACCAGCTAATCCTTTGACTACCGAAAAGATAAATAAAACGCAGAAAATAGGGCGCGTGAAAACCACGAAATTAAAAGTCCCAACGATAATTCCGAGAGGACCGAGATGATGAAACGACGCGTGTCGGCTGGCAATTGGTGCCTCGGAGATACAACTCTATAGCGACGAGTTTCTCGAGGAGAGCTTCGACGGTTAACGTCGTGCCGTCGCTAGCGCGAACATCGTCGATCACCGGTTGAAAGGTACTATCCAATCCTTTGAGAACGGCATTGATGATCTGCTTAGGGCTCTGCGGTCTGCCAAGCGTCGCTAGAACGTCAGCATATCTTTTGATTCGTTGCACAAAGTCGGACACTGATTCCGGACCCTTGTTAGCCGTCTTCATCTTTCTGATAAAAAGATTGATGTGATGTCTTGTGGGTTTACCATAAGAGTCGTCCAATCTCTGCCACGCGTCCCGGGATCTCGTGCCACGAGACACCTGATAAGACCACAAGGACGAAAACGCTCGAACGAGGTCATCGTGGATCGAGATTGATAGCGTTCCAAGAAGGGAATCGTAGATCAGCTGATCTTGACGGACCCATGTGTCGTATCCCGGGTTTGGGGACTCCGTGCCAGCAATTTTTATGGTTGGTGATGGTACGGGATTGGTGCAATCTATAAATCCAAACAAACCAAGCCGTTTAAGGATGGACTTGATCTCGGATTGCCAAGCAAGAAAATTTGGGGGAGCTAGCTTCGGAACGTCGGTGAAGTCGACGTTCACTAAAGGCTCAGTGGGTTCAGTCAGATCGGAGAGAGTGAGATCGGAGAGGGTGAAATCTGGGAGGGTGAGCTTGCCGAAAGAAGCCATATGTAACGGATTGAGAGAGATGGTTTGAAGGTATGGTTAGTGAATTCCAAATGAGGAATATATATTGGCTTTACAATGTAACTAATAGAGAGAATATCTCTAATGGGAGAGATTATCTCTAACCATATTTGACTAATTAAACCTATTTTACCAAACCAAATATTAATTGTGTGTCTCGTTTAATTTTCACTTCAAATTTTATTTTTTGCCGTTGAATGCACCGCATTAATTCAAAACAATTTCCAAATTGAATTGATGAATGCACCCAACTCAAAGCAAATGGATGCAGAGTGAAAATTGAATTCAACCTGCATGGTAAACACCGATGAATTAATTTCTCGGTTAATGTATTTTTAAAAAAATTGGGGTTGTAGTCCCTTTTTAAAAAAATTTATATCAGGAAAAAAAAGTTAGGTATTATATAAAATTTGTCGTAGTTTAACTGATTCAACATACTAGAGTATTAAACACCGAGTATAAAAATATGTATAATATAATATATAGAAATATGGGAACATATTATTCAAATCCATTACACAACGGTTTAAGGGAACCATCGAGAATGGAGCAAGATGGAGGTACTCAAGATAAAAATATATTGAAAAGTGTAGTCGTATGTAAAATAGAGCTAAGAATAATCGTCTGAAGCCTGATTTGGTGGAGAATATTTGGCAACAGTTTGGAGCAGGAAATTGAGATAAAATGTGTACTTTTGAATTTTTATTGTTAGTTATTGAAAAAGTGTTGTTTTTTTTTGTTAGTTATTGAAAAAAAGTGTTGTTTTTTTGTTAGTTATTGAAAAAAATATTGTTTTTTTGTTCGTAATATTTTTTTTCTATCTATATTATTTTACTAAATATAAAATATTTTAAATAAAATGTAAGCTACTTCGTATATACAAAAAGTTTATAATTTTGGCAAAAAAGAATTTTGATGCAAAAAGTGAAATAAGATAGTCCTACCAAGTAACATGGTTATGGAGTACCAAATATTAAAATGAGATGGAGGAGAGAGAAATGGCAAAAAAAAAAAAAAGTTATGATACTCATTTTGAGTATCATGGTTAAAGATGCTCCAATAGGTAATGAGAAATACTCTAGAAGGACCGAGGATGAATAGAGTATGAATGATTTTCGCAAATCAAAAACATTTTCACAGTTTTTCAAAACAGTTTGTCAATGTCTTGATATATAGCTATCAAAACTTGACAAAGTGAAAACCGAGAGACAAAGTAAACAAAGTAAATGCGGAACAAATAAATGAACAAGTAAATTGTTAATGAGGTTCTGCACGAACTTGACCTACGTCCATGCATAGGGTTATCCAACCCTCCAACCCGTAGAATTCAAATGCTTCTTATTTCACTTTCCTTAGAGCCCTAGAATATCCTAGAAGAACTTCCCCTTCTTCTATAAAAAACCTCACCGCTTCTATTTTAGCAACCAAACCTTACAAGTGAAATAAAAGTCATCACCACACACAAGAGTGTGTTTTGTTTTGAGTATGAAATACTCTTAGTGTGCTCCAGTCGGGGTGGCTCACTGGTGGAGAGCAAGGGGGGAAGTTAGGAGGTCTTGGGTTCAATCCCTACCTCCGCCCCTTTCCTTGGGTGAAAATCCAAGATTTGCCTTGCTCCACTCCAGTGGATCAAGCCAGTTTACCTAGTGCGTGACTCTTGCCGGTTGGGTCACGTGCTCGTGGTTTGCCACCAAAGGTGGGTTCCTCATCATCAAACAAAAAAAAAAACTCTTACTGTAAGACAAATGAATTGTATGATAAGCTCTTGTGTTTCCCTCAACTCGCAAAATGTAAACTAGCTAAGAACAATGAGAACTTGCGAGGGAAACTAAGATGATGAATGTTATGGGGAACTTGTGATCGCTTGAACTCTTTGCTGCAATGTTGTGTATCGGTCTTCTCTTGCATTCATCTATTTGTAGCCTTCCACGGACTTCATGGATGATTGAGAGCCGTTTGAATTTGAACCTTCCAAATCTTTCCTTTTCAAATCCCCATCCCACAATCTTCACCGTATCTCTAATAGTCAACCATGCACGCCTCTAAAAGATTTGATGGAGTGATTTGTTGGAGCCAATATAATCGAGAGTCCTTAAATAGACTTGGAGCCCAATCCTAAAAATCTCTCAAAATCCAAACTTTTTACAAAAAACAAGTTAGAAGATACACATTGATATATTTTCGATCAATCCAACTCAATGAATATTAAGGCCCAATATTGAGACTCGTATGCTTGAACTCATATGACCTAAAATAGTTTGATCTCACAATATTCCCTACAATATGAAATACAAATATATAAAATGTATCGTCCAGAAAGTATTGTGACCAGACATTTTGGCTTGAAACCAAGTCCTGTTTTGTCTTTTATCATCCTTTAATACGTAGTATCGATCTGCAGGTTAGCATCTCAAGGTCTTACAATCAAGGTGACATGGAGTACGTTTTCCCACTTCATGATTAAAAAAAATATACTCCCTCTGTTAATTAAAACTTGTCGTTTACTATTCATGCACGCTTTTTTAGAACGATAAAAACTATATAAAATACTAACTTTTTTAAAAATTTGTTTTTATAAATTCATACTTAATTGTAATAAGTATGATATTATTTTAAAAAATTGTTTATAAAGTTAATATTTTATATAGTTTTTAACACCTAAAAATGCGTGCATGAATAGTAAAACGTCAAGTTTTAATTAACGGAGGGAGTATAAAAAAGAGGTCCACAATTTGTTGCGAACCTCTTACAGTGTATCCATTATTTTTACTAGTGTGTTTAACTTTTCCGTATTTTTTTCACTCAAATGATTGCTAAACAAGTGTGTCCAGTTATGCAAATTTGAGTAGTAGTGCGTTCTCATATGGCGACGGAGTCTCAATGTGGCGACGGAGTCCCCTTCAATTCCATGACGCATCAGACAAAGAAAAGACGGTTTTAAGGAAAATTGGAGACGTTTACCAGCGGCCAGCTGCCAGCGGCGGTGTATTCAGTATTGTTGGAACACGGCACGCGCTTGGGTGGGTGGGGCCACACACTGTGGGTGGGGCCACACACTGCCGGTGGCGCGCAAGAAATACAGTACAGAGTACTCCGTATAAAAGAGGTTGAAGATGACATTTACACGTAGACAAACCACAAAATATATACTGATAGTTGTATGAGATTGATGTTTAGTGTCAATATTCGAACCTTACAACATTATGAGTAAATAGGTGGCGGTGGGATTTATCTCCTCCTGAAAAAATCATAGATTAATTATTTCTCAATAATCCTAGAGACTAAGGTTTAGAAAGTAAACTCCGGTAAGGAGCTTTCTTGGAGTTTCGTCTGCACTTTCCACAGGAGATAGATTCCTACTGTATCGCTGGTCCACGGTGCTACTGTTCGGTGGTGCTTGACTTCATTCTTCGCCGTCGTCCGCAACTGTTGGGAGTTGGTCTTCTTAGATCGTTCTTGTTGTAGAGTTATTTCTGTTTGTTTTATTACGCAATTTTCTGTTCTTATTGTATGTTTAGGCGGTTTTCGCCTTCCGATTCGTCGGTCTCTCGAGAATCAGGCTTGCCTGATCTCGAATTCTTACTTAATCAAAAAAAAAAAAAAGTAAAGTGCGTCGTATATCATAAAGAGTCTGGAGAGGATGATACTCCCTACGTTAATTAAAACTTGTCATTTGCCACCAAAAATAAAATAAAAAAATGTCATTTTATGTTAATTAAAAAAAACTTGTCATTTTATAAATCTACACACTTATTAAGAAAAATAAACAAAAATACATTTATATTCCTAATTATTACTCTACTTTTTTACTTTCTTATTAACTACAACTAACGACTATCTAACTATTACAAGGGCAATTTCGTAAAGTAGATGACAAAATACCTAAAATGAAAAGTTTTTCTTAACAAGATTTACTTTCTAAAACGAAAAGTTTTAATTAACGGAGGGAGTATTATGTTAACGAGTGGGTAAGAAGACTTCATCAGGTATCTATAATGAGAAATGAGTGACTATTGAGAAGGAAAAGGCATATATCTTACCGACTCCTTGTCACGTATGTGGCAGTAGTGTATCTAATGTTCCAAAGCTAGGTACAGACAAAAATTTACAAGCCAAAATTCAATTAAGAAAACAATACCCCAAAATTGCTAACAACTCATTTGAGATTTTTATAACTCTTAATTAATTAAAGTAATCAAGCTCAGTATTAAAAAAGGTCTATCGATTTTCAGATTTTGAAAACAAAAAATTATAAATGCATTTCGCAAGAGACGAAAGAACGACATGTGGAATGAAAGTGCAACATCTCTTCACTTAACTATCATGTTCTTTCTTCATCTTTTGATTTTGTTAAAAGTAAATTGAGATTATAATTGTTTCTGCCTAGCAAAATTATTATTTTTTGACTCCATCCAAAATTTTCTACCCAGTAGCAGCTGTATTTGCTTACACTGAGGTCCGCCTCTTGTGTGTGGTAGGAAGCTCAAAAGACAAACAAGCGCGAGCCTTTATCAATGGAGTTTCACAAGCAACAAACCCTAGAATAATAAAGTGGAAATTAAATCCAGTAGAAGAAAATAGAAAATCTCTAAAGTTTATGAATAATATTATAATAATGTTCTCAAAACATGTCCGGTTTGTCGAATTCTTTCCTGTTCAAAAAAAAAAAATTAATGTTCTCAAGACTACATATAGAAGAAATCTTAAAGATAGAAAACTGATATTGAAGATCTCCCCCTCCCCCGAAAAAAAAAACTAAAATGCCAATTTAAGCCATGAAAAGAGTTCAAACGCCCGTAAATGCTTATAGCTTGTGGCATAGTAATGAGTTTGATTCCTGAATAGATTCTCGATTCAAAAAGGTATCATGGAGCGCAATCGGACACCGAACACTCGAGATACTTCCGCCAAGGATGTGTGTTTTTACGATCGATATATTTCTCTAGACGTGCATATAACATTATACCCTGTCTATATCACATTAACAATAAGAATTGATTTGATATTCGTAATATGCGAATAACCCAAATGGAATATTAATACATTTAATGGTTTGTTGCGGATTAACATAGATACTTCATACTTGCCAATTTGTCATTGTTGGTTGATATTAAGTAATTAACTAGCAAGCAAGTGATAATGTGTTGATAATGATCCATAAGTTTTATAATAGGTTGATATCTATGCATGTCTCTCTTTGATTTTGGTGGTAATTAAAGAGTAAATTATTAGTATCTCCGTTCAGAAATAGATGTCGTTTGACTTTTTGGCACGTTTTTTAATGAGTTAAAAACTATATAAAATATTAACTTTTTAAACAATTTTTTTAATGATATGATACTTATTATCAATAAGTATTTATATTATATTAAAAAATTACTACAAAATTGATATTTTGTACTACATTCGATCCAAAAAGGATGTCGTTTGACTTTTTACACGTATTTTAAGGAGCTAAAAAACTATATAATATATTAACTTTTTCTTATTATTTTTTATAATCTAATACTTATTACCGACAAATATTAAGTTGTAAAAAAATAATTTAAAAAAAGTTGATATTTTATATAGTTTTAAGCTCCTTAAAATACGTGTTAAAAAGTCAAACGAAAATCTTTTTGGATCAGAGGGAGTATAGTTTTTAGCTCCTTAAAAAACGTGCTAAAAAATCAAACGACACTTATTTCTGAACGGAAGTAGTATAAGTTTAGCACCTCTCTTAAAGCCTTGTAAAATGATCAACAAACAAGCTATATGTTTCCCACCTTGATTTTGGTAAATAAAGATCACTCATTCGGAATTTAAATCAAGGGTCTGAAATTGAATCATTCTTGCTATATGTTTCCATCCACACAACAAGAGAAAGCTATGCGTTTCAAATCGACTAATTGGGCCTTTCTTGGATTCTGGGCTGGTATGGCCCAGCCAAGTGGTTGTAGTCCGTGAAGGAGACCCAATTACTTCATCCCATTTGCGGCCCACATCGACAAGGCCCAATTACTTCCACCTCCTAGTAAATTTGTAATGGACTAATGGGCCAGGCAAGGGTTTGGTAGGTGGCAGAACTTGCTGATTCACCTTTCCTTGGCTTCCTTTCAGATGAGGGATATGAATTTTGGATGAGAAATAAGAGCCTCGTGGTCCATAGAATATTTAAAATGAGCCATCTGGTCAATAACTCGATTGATTTCGTGAAAGATATTGAAAAAAGACACTCATTCAAATTGTTGTCTTTAGACTAAATTAATGATGCAATAACGGTATAAGACCGTATTTATCAAGAGATAATAGAAATACAATTTTTTTTAATTCTCCAATCTGTCTCATCATCCTAATATCTCATTCTTATTTTTTTTATTCATTTTATCAAGAACATCTTTAACATTTCAAAATACCCATCCCTGTCAATTATTTCAATTTTATGAATACATTATTATATTCATTTTTAATTAATAAAATGTTATTATAATACTTATATATTTGAGAATGACTAAAATATGCGAATATTTAATGAAATAAAGTTACAATAACAACCGATTACATTAATTGAAAATGTAGAAAATACATAGAAGGCAAACACTTGATTTAAAACAACCAATAACACATGAGACGACAACACACATAACCAAGAACATATAACAACAATACATAAAATACGATGCAAAATGAAAGATATTTCAAACATAACACTCAAATAAGGTAGGATACTTCAAATATCTTCACAACTGGTTTATGTGATATTAACTCTGAGCTCACCAATGATTTCCACTATCTTCAATTGCAGCTGATGGTCTATGAGAAATGCAACTAGTGGTCCAACATTGGATCTTGGTGTGGTACCTAATGTCTAAGATATTTTTAGCCATGAGCTCACCAGTGATGTCATCCAATTGGTTCATGTGATACCTGAGTTTTTTAGTATCATGTTCTAGTTGATGGGGGTGGGCACAAAACGGGACGGAATTGGGGTCATCCCGCGTCCCATCTCGCGTAATTTTTGTGTGATGGGATCGACCGTGACGATTTTTTTTTTCTTTGATCCCGCATGGATCTTGTACCTCACTGGACGGACTCTGTCCTTTAAATAAAAAAATATTATAAAAAGCATATAAAATTCTCTTTATATTTTACGTTTTTCAGAGAAACACGTACACATTTTTAAGGAATATTTTAACTACCTAATGTGTCTCTAATTTATATCTACATAAAGTCTTAATTTAGAAGAGTTTATGATGATGTGTCAATCTTAGGGGCATTTTAGGAGTCTTGACCATTTTTTTTTTTGCCATTTTTCTTTGATTTTCTTTAATTCTCTTTTCTCTTCAATTCTTTTTCCTTTAATTCTCTTTTTTTCTTTAATTTTACTAACTATTGGGTTTAACTTAAATTTATTTATTAACTATTGGGCTTAATTCAAAACAGTGAATATAACTATTGATTATGACACATCACATTTAAACAATGTTATAATGATATTGATATTATTATTACTGATTAATTTAAAATATCTATATTTATGTATTATAATTTACATAAGATTTTTAAAAAATAATTTTATGAGATAATTATAAGATACATTTGTTGTAATTTTTTTATGATTTTTATCTTAACATTTATTAATATTTATAATATTTTTATATATAATATTTTAGTTTTAAAAACACGTGTCATGGTGCGGGAATTGTACTAGTTAACTCTTTATTCCTACAATTGTGAGTACATACTATCACTCTTTACATTCTTAATTATCCAAAAACAGAGTACAATCACAAGATTAAAATTGGAGTAAAATTTGAAATTATCTAAGACATTCAAATGTTAATCTCAATTATATTGGAGTCAAATAAGTAAGGGTAAATTGGAAAATAAATGGATATTACATAAAATATGTTTTTTCGAACAAATCAAAACTCTAAAATGACGTATTTTCGCGAACGGAAGAAGTATATACATTTCCGGAATGGCTCACTGGAAAGGATTTGTGGATAGTACCCATAAGTCTCCGGTTCAAACTCCGGAATGACCGCTCTTTATTTACCAATTCAAAGGAAGAAGTATATACAAACAATTCCGGAATAGCTCACTAGAAAGGATTTGTGGATAGTATCCATAGGTCTCCGGTTTGAACCCCGAATAACCGCTCTTTATTTACCAAATTCAAGGGAGAAGTATAGTAGACACTTGTTTGGCCAGAAACATGCAACGTGGTATATACTTATCATAGATGCCATTGTAGTACTCCTCGTGAGTTGTAACCCCTGTCATTCACTCATTTGTCCCTATCAATTTTTTTTTTTGGTCAGATGTCCCTATCATATTTGATAGGGTAAAGAATGACCATGGGATCACGACTATTTTTTTTATCTGTTTCTCTTTTGAATGCCTAATTAAATACTCCATTTGTTAATTAAAATTTATCGTTTACTGTTTATGCACACTTTTTTAAAATAATAAAAATTATATAAAATATTAATATTTTTTACATTTGTTTTTATAAATGCATACTTAATTGTAATAAGTATGAAATTATTAAAAAGTTTAATATTTTATATAGTTTTTAGCACCTCAAAAAGCATGCGTGAATAGTAAAACGTTAAGTTTTAATTAACGGAGGGAGTAGGATAATACTACGTAATACTTTATTAAGAAATAAAATCCTAAAAGAAAATGAGTTGACCACATAATCTAATTTAAAAATAATTAAACCGTTTATTTTCCAATTGTGTGTTCTAAGGTCATAGGATAAGGATACTTTATAGACAAAATATTTTCCAATTTGGCTTCTTATCGTGGGCCTCAAGGGTATATGATAGAAAAACCATTTATTTATTTAAGACATTTCTCTCTGTCCTTGTGTCTATAAACTGCTCGAATAACATAGATTATTTAAGATATTTTTTGGTATTTTTTGAACTAATTTTAGGGATAAAATAGTGTAAGAGTAAAAAAATTACAAAGACAACATAGTTTAGTTTGTAAGGAGGGGTAATTATTACCTTGAGAATCCATATTCACTTTTTCATAATCATTCTATTAAATTTTATTTTTAATTCGGGGCATGAAGACAGATTTTGGATTTTCACTCCATGAAAGATGCGGAAGCATGAATCAAACCCGGGAAATAATAAATGATATATACACTAGTACAAAATTGGCCATTAATACCGGTTATTTTCTAAATCGGATACCGGTTATTGGGGCGGTATTAACGGTGGCGGTATTAACTTGCTTAATATCACTTATTATGTAACCGGTATTAATTTTTTTGGTTACCGGTTATTTCATAATAACCGGTGTTAATATGTGGAAATACATATCTTTTTACTTATTGACACGTTTTTTTTAAATTAAAGGAAATTTTTACCTAATAAAAAATAGGGAAAAGATTAATATGGATAGATAGAAGTTTGCACTTTGCACTCTTTTGGACTAAATTTACACTCCTGAAATTAGGGGGAAAATGCATATTTATTACTCCATCCGTTCGGCAAAACTTGTCGTTTATTATTCATGCACGCTTTTTTACAATGATAAAAACTATATAAAATATTCATTTTTTTATAAATTTTTTTTAACAAGTTTGTACTTATTAATAATAATAACTACGAAGTTATTAAAAAAATTATTAAAAAAACTAGATATTTTATATAGTTTTTATCTCCTAAAAAAGCGTGCATTAATAGTAAAGTGTCAAGTTTTTCCGAACGGAGAGTGTATTATTTAACCATATTACTATTAACGTGTGTATATTTCAACAGAAATTATGCATGCATTTTTCACGTTATCCTACCAATTAATTTCACGTTATCCATTTTTATATATGCAAATTGTTGTAACTTGATTGTTTTCCTTACAAACGTTGTACACATTACGTTTTATATACGTGTAAATATTCATATATGTACAAATAGTTCTAACTGAGTTATTTTCCTTATACAATTCTATAATATATAGTAAAAATAATAATTGCATCATTATAAGAAACTGTAAGTATATTATTTTGAAATTTTTTAAGGTAATAAAAATGATGTCTTTCAATTAAAAAAAATATAAAGAAAGGTAGTCTTTTAAAATTTTTATTAATCAAAACAAAAAAGAAACCCAAAACGTACTAAATATTTTAATAAGAATTCATAGTTCCTAGAAAATGTCCGTTTCAATATTATTATTTCATATATTAATTTAGAGTTATAAATTAATTGGTAGGATAACTTTTTATCATTTAATGTATATAAGTCGGGTTGATTAAGAAAACCTAAAAGTTATAATTTGGGTAGTTTAATTAAAACCATAAAATATGGTTGATTTAAGAAAACTTTAAAGTTGCAGTTTGGGTATTTTAAGAAAAAAAAATATATAATTGGGTGAAATTGATGAAATATGATAATTTATAATTAATAACACCTAAAAGTTACAATTTGGGTGGTTTAATTTAAAACATAAAGTATGCTTTATTTGAGAAAACTTTAAAGTTGTAATTTGAGTATTTTAAGAAAAAACATAAAGTTGGGTGAAATTGATAAAATATGAAATTTTATAATTTTGAAAAGACATAAAAGGACATTGAAATTAAAAAATTAATATTTTTAAATTCAAACTTTTTAGGTTAAAAAGGGCATTTTACAAACAAATAAGGAAATTACCTAAAAGGGTATAGCATATAGGAGATGGGAATACAATTTGTAAGGATAAAATAGACATTTCAACCATAAAAAAACAATTAAAAAATTGTAAGTGGGAGTTACTATTCATTTACAACTTTTCATGTTATTATAAGGTTTAAGATATAGTAATATTTCAGTCCTTGTGCTATCAAACGCTCACACTCACACACCACTGGCTTCATAGTTCTTTCCCATTCCTTTCATTTCAAGCATGTCTGATTACATCCCGGACGATGTTTGGCCCCAAATCCTCGAAAAATCGACACCCGAAACCCTAATCCGATGCCGATGCGTTTGCAAGTCGTGGAAATCACTCATCTCTTCCCAACGCTTCATGGCCGCTCACCTCGCCGCCCAAAAGCCCCACCTTATCATCAAGGAGTCTTCCAGCCACCTACAACAAACTCCGGCCCCACCCGAATATTGCGTCGCCTTTTGCCCCGAGACCCTCCCCAGTCGTCTCGATCTGCGCTTCCTAGTGGACTACCCTGGCTCCTGCATTGTCGGATCCGTCATTGGCGTCGTATGTCTGGCCTACGAGTCCTTCGAGGGCACAAACCACGTCGTTGTTTGGAATCCGTCGATCCGGAAATCCGTTTATCCTCCTTGGCTCGCCCCCGGGTACACTTCGACGGTCGGGTTCGGGGTCGATGCCTCGAAGAATGAGTTGAAAGTTGTGAGGATCGCCCGCGTGATCAAGTGCGGCTTGTTTGGTCGTGGTGGTGTTGGTCGTCGGATACCTCCGAAAGCAGAGGTTTACTCGGTTCGAGAAGGGAGGTGGAGGACGATCGATTACGAGTTTTTCGACTGCCACACGTTCCACAACCGGTGGTCGCAGTGCTTGCTGAATGGAGCTGCCCACTGGCTTGCGTACTCGAGGGCGAGAAAGAACGTTTTGTTGTCGTTTCATTTCGAGACGGAGGAGTTCGCGATCATCCAGCTGCCGCCAGAAGTTGAGGTGGCCGAAGCGAGTGTTTCGAAGCTCGGGGATCTACTCGCGGTTTTGCACTACAAGAGGGCGCGTGGGTGTGATGTGTGGGCGATGCGCAAGTACGGCGAGACAAGCTCATGGTGTAAGATGGCGAGTGTCGGATGGGATTGGGAATGGGGAGGGATGGGGACTGTTGTGTGGGTGAGGGAGGATGCCGGAGAGCTGATTGTTTCAACGGAGACAGGGGAGCTGTTGCGCTGCAATACTCGTGATCGGGAAGCTAAACCCATCGGAATTCAATGCGAAGGCGATGGGTCCTTCGCCGATGATTTCATCAGAAGTCTGGTTCTACTGGATGTATGACATTGCCTATAGCACATGAGTACAAAAGAACATCTGGGAAACAGTTACTGTATTTGTGGGTGGATAAATTGTACAACAAATGCAAATTTGCAATGCATAAAGATAGCTATGCAGCTGTTTGCTACTCTTCTCTTCTCTTCTCTTTACTTGAACTGATCAATCTCAAAAACGCGGGCAGTCCTATCCAAGGATACAGATACGATGAAATCACAGCCCGAGGAGACGCTTATGGACTGAACAGGATCGGCATGGCCACTGAATGTCTTGACACATTCGCCGGAGAGACCATCCCATACTCGTACTTTGCCATCCATGGATCCTGTTGCTATAAACCGAGATGCCCCAAGCCATGCTAAGCATGTCACGGTGCCCTGAAAATATTAAAGTGAGATCCCATTTAGATATATGTACTTTTGGAACTTGAAACTTCTACTTGTAAAAGTTGATAAATAGCCTTTTAATAAACATATCAAGCGGCCAAACCTCGTGTTGACATGTGCATCTTGCGGCGGCACGTTGTAAATCCCATACTATTAGTGTTTCATCAGCACTACCAGTTGCAGCCCATAAACCACTGAAATATTACAGAAATCATCATTCATCATCAATGTTGTTGTTGCTAATATATGTGAATCAGTTCTTGCTCATATTAAGGATAAAGGAAGGAACAGAGTATGTGCATCCATTGGAATGATTTGGAGAAAACCAGTTGCATGTACATGTAAAGAAAAATTAACATAAATAAGAAACCCTTGCTTCAATGATGTTGCAAGCTTCCTTTTTCGTCATTAACCACCGTATCTACTTAAGAACTCTCACCTAGAAGCCTATGAAAAATAAGATTAAGCTGCAATTGCATGCTGGCTTCCAACATATGCGTTGTAAGTTAACATATACTCCGGAGAATTATTAAAGTTCTTTGATGGGGAGTAGAGTGGATAAGGCCATACGAACCGGGCACAACATTGGCAAAGTTAGGAAGGTGGGAAAGACAAACCTGGTTGAAAATGCAGCGCATTCAACTGATTCTGTGTGAGCAGTCAAAGAGCAAACTACCTGCAAACATAACAAGCTTCAGTGCTAACAGAATTGCAACCTAAAGTTGGTATATACACAATAGATAAATACAATTCACCATGGCATATCAAAGATAGCACAATAACCAGTATTCCAAAGTTAAATACCTGCCATACAAGTTTGGATTCCATTGCATTTTAATTATAATGCAATTATTCTACCTCGTTTTATGTGCCCGTTTGTTTCTAAAAATAAAAATATCGTAAAAATCGAGTTAAAATCATAATTTAATCAAATAATCACATAAATTGAGATAAAATAATTGCATTATAATTAATATACACCGTGAAATCCAAAAACTTCATAATTTAAACACCTAAAAAATTATGTCAACCAAACACCGCCTTATCATTTTGTATTATAAACATAATGCATTTGGAATCCAAACACACCCAAGGAAGCCATTAATTCATTATGATCTTTCAATCTCTCATAGGTTTATACATTTCTGTGTTATTGAAACAATGAAACCTTATTTTGAATCCAACTTTAGGCTACACAAACGTCTGGACAGCCAATTTAACATAATATTCATGTAAAAAGCATGAAATAAAGGTGAGCTAACAATTAAGAAAAAGAGCGATTATGAAACAAATTAGTCATCTCTTCAGATAGCCAACTAATAGTAGAGATTCAACCAAAATATAGCTCCTCGCTCCAACAACAGACTCACTCAATGCATTCGATAAAATATATCACCAATAGTAACCTCTCAAACTATCAAGACTTTGCGACAAAACAACTAGCGCAGACTAACCTGACAGATTAGCTTTACTTACGTAATATGTCACCAAAAAAGGTATATGAATATGATCATAATGCAACCACCAAATGAATAAATAAGTTATTGCACAACCAATGCTCAACACTGAAAATCGTTTCATAATTGACCTTTTTAGGTCTGCTTGAAACATATAGATAAAATTTAGAATCTGGTATTAACTAAGCAGGGAATGTTGATTGTTGAGGACAAGACCAAGACATACCTTTCCGGTCAAAATATTGACAATGTGCACAGAGCTGTCTTGTGAACCAGTTAAAGCAAGAGTTGAATCAGCACTCAATGACAAGCATGTCAATCCTTGAGTATGATATGGATAACCTGCACAGAAGGAAAAAAACAAGGGCATATGCTTGGAATCAAGAAAAGCAGTACTCTAAAATGTTGTTCAACGACATCTCTAATCCCCCAATTCAGCCTTTGAATTCAACTATCATAGATCTCAACCAAAAGTATATGGCGGTTAGGTAAATTATAGCTACAGTAACACATGACCACTGACAGGTTGCATATGCTAGATTCACTAGAAATGTGAAACTGGTTATTTTTACATATATCATTTAAGGAAACAAAATACTCAAGCAGGCATACCTGTGACAACATGGATATTCTCGGCATTTTTTGGATTCCATATCCGAAGGGAAGCATCATCTGAGCCAGTGCATATTGTTTTCCCTTGGAAGACAAAAGAGTGGCCATTTCAGATTCTTCTTGTGGTTACAAAAGTAAAACAGAAAAGAGGGCAAAATAGAAAATACACGCATCTCACATTTTTTTTAAATCACAAAAGGGTGAAGGTATTACCATCAGGGGTGAAATCACCGCATGTAACACTAGCCCCATGACCTGAAAACATGTTAAGGTAGGCACCATTGTCAGCATTCCACATCCAAATGCTACAATCTGATGAACCAGCCAAGATTAGATGTCCTCTTGGATGCCATTTGATCCACTGAAAATCAAACATAAATTATTTCCTGTCCATAGGCATATTACATATATGACTGAATAACCTTGAAGCATTTAAAAGAAAATACCTCAATGTCCCCTCCAGGTCCTTCTAAAGTATGTTTAAGGCTTAGTGAAGTGACATCCCAGATTTTAATAACTCCATCTAAGCTTCCAGATGCAAGTAATTGCCCATCATAACTGAAAGCTAAACTAGAAATAGTCTCTGCATGACCTATAAAAACAAGTTTATAACGCATAAATGACAAACAGGTAAATGAATGGTAGTAATTTACATAAATTACATAGGCAAACACTCTTACATAAATCAAGGAGTACAAGGCAAAAACTCATTCTACGTGGAAATAGTAATATGGTATACCTCCAAGCTCAAAGGCCCAATCTCCTTGACCTATTCTCCACATGAATCCTTTATCATCTGAACCACCTGTTGCCACAAATGTTGCATCCCTCGGACTGCACACCACACAGAAGACTTCATCTGCACCAACCAATAAAAAACCATTGATCCAACCACTATTTGGCTTTGAAAAGGTAACTCATGGTCTCATCTCATGTAGGTCGACGCACACCAGTAAATGAAAATTTAGATCAAGCAAACCTTCCAAGCCACTCAAATTACATGGCCTAATCAATCAACACATCAATTTCAAGTCCTTTTCAATTGAATGTATAATCAATTATACACACTCTGCTGCGAATTGTATTTACATTTTTTTATTCGGCCTAATCCTCGATTCCTCTATCTAAATAGGCCAAATTCATTGGAAAATGGACAACACACTAAATCAGATTAGTTGCTTAAATAAAGAAAAAGGAAAAACAGAGAAATCATAATCGATAAGATAAGTTTTCTGAAAGCAAGAAGATTTTGAGCAAAAATGCTTTACCTGTGTGACCAGTGAATATGTGCATAGAATCATCTGGTTCATCTACATATATATATTTTCCAGATCAAACAAAGAAAACAACGGATTAACATACGTATATTAACAAAGCTGCAACTAACAACTAAGAGCTTCAAAACACTTCCAGATAAAAAATTATCTTCAACCTTGTTCCTCTTCTTCGGCCTCAGGAAGATCTGAAATTGAAAATCAAACACACACGGATCAAACCAAACAGAAAAAATTGCAATAACGACAGCAGTAATCGGAACAGGAATAACAGGGAAAGGGAAAGAAATGAGAAATTCGCAGTATTAGCTGGGAGATAGAACGAAACCTTCATCATCCAGGGGGATTTCTTCAATAATATCAGATTCGTCAATGAAAACCTCTTCATCTTGTTCCTCTTCATCGTTAGGAGCCATCTTTATCTCTCACTCGCACGCACAGAAGGGTTTAGGGTTTTTGCTGGCTTTCGGCTTCGTAATCGACAAACAAGGACGATTAAATTTGTAAAACAGATCATTTATAGGGAAAATTACACTAAATAACCCCAACTTTGGTGCAGTCTGCGGAAAATAACCTGAACTTTTAAGATTACACAAACTGCACCTGCCATCTAAATTAAATTGTAAAATTTTGTGATTCAACATTTGTGGATAACTTGTAGTTAAGACTAATGTTTTTTTGTTATTCAACAAGTGATTATTATCAAGGCCTGCAAAAACCGGATTTCCATCAAATGCAAATGCAAGACCAAGGCGGAGAAGTTGTGGGTGAAGAGACTCATGAGGCATTGAGGCTAGCTCATGACTAGGAGAGAGTAGAGTTTGGATGTATAGAGGGCTAGTATCCGATTTATATTCAGGAAAGAAGAGTTTTTTTGAGAGGTATACATCACATGTATTTTCCTACGAGACCCTTTGTCTGGTCTGCGTGCTTTTGTAACTTGGTTACACCCCTCATATATATATTTTACCAGTTCAGAACATGTGATTCACATTTGTAGATATCGTGTGGTTAAGACTGTCATTCGGAACTTTGTAGATGCCTAATCATAACGAAGGGATCAACGGTTCACAGGAGTGAATTCCAGAACTAAAACCTAGTATTTTCCTGTCTCAATATGTTTGTGTTTGGTAATGACAAAGAGATCAAAACTTTGCACTCATATTGCAAAATAGAAACTTTCTTTATACTGGTAATTTGTTACGAATGTGAACACTGGGATGGTCTCAGCCAAGAAAAATGGTTTGCATTATAACCATTTTTACCTCAATAGTACCAATTATCACATCCATGATTCCATACCAATTGACAAGTTTTGCTAGTAAAGGAGACATTGCTGCTATTTGCAAAAGCAAACACAAAAGAAAACTGTTGCTTAGTAACCAGGTACAGCTTCCCTCTTGACTCATTCTTGGGAGTGCGTTCATAGGGTCAGTAACTCGGATTCCAATCAAAACATTTACAGTGTCGCTATTCGCTACATCTCCTATGTTTCTTTAAATATCTATCTTCCTCCAAATTTGACAAGACAAAAACTAGGCACCGTAGAAAATCGAGACCGGGCATATTTCTTGCAAATGGTCTCAAATACAAACAAGTGCTCAGAGAGAAAAATACTTCTGTAAAGCTACAAGTACAGAGAGTTGGCAAACATGATGCCATGGCGAAGGCTTGCACTGGCCTCGGAAAACTTGTTCTCTAGATCAGTCTCTCCGACAGCGTTAGCTGCACCTTTCAACTGCAAAAGGGTGAAGAAATGACCGACCAGTCGTTTGATGAAAGTTTCATTTTTTTGTACTTGAAAAAAATCACGTGCAACAGATACATGAGAATGTAAAACATACCTGATTAATAAACTCGTCTAGCCTCCTCGCAAGTCTGATAATGCTTCCTTCAAATATATCGGTCATTTGAATAACTTCGGAAAAGTTAGCCCCCTGCGAAGAACAGTAATGAATATTCAAGAGCAGCAGGGAAGAGTTTAGTTTAACCTTCCCACAAATGAGAATGTAAAGGCATGAAAAAGAGAGCAAAATAACGAGATCAACCCTCTCTGATTTTGGGAGTCCTCTCAGCAGAAGAAAATCTCCAATACATTATTTCATATGCATCAATTTGCACATTACAAATCACAACTATTAACAAAACCAAAAATTAAGATTCTCTTAACATGAAAAGCTAGAGCCGCGCAGTCCTTCAGACCCTTAATGAACTCAGAACATAAAGAGATCCATATAAAGCCCGGCATTTTTTTAACTTTTAAAGCTGGATAGCTAAATCCAGCTATCAAACTACACATGGCCACATGCAGGGCAAGCAAAAAGTCTAATTTTCCAAATCTAGCTATCAAACAGGAAATGCATCAAGCATTGTATGTTGAGACACCTCCCTCCTGGAACATCGACGAGGGCTACTAATCACTGTAAAGTAATAATGATAAAAAGTAGGATTCTAACCTTTGACCAGCAATAGATCACATCCATTAAATATGGTCGGACTGTTGATTCAACGTATTCTTCCACATTCACCTCAAGCTTGCACTCATGTTGGATCTGCAACCAGAATAAAATATTCATCACACTGAACAGAGGTGGAACATATATCTGCAAATTCTCAACAAAAAGATTTTGTACCTCTGCTATTTTTCTTGCACTGTCTTGGAGTTGTTGTAATGGTTTAGCAAGCTCCGTTCTTAAATTTATCTGCTCATTTGATTTATCTCCGGGAATAAAGCAACTTGCAAGAGCTGCAACTTGGTGATGATCAAGATCATTGAATGTACCTATTAAAATTCACCTACTAAGTCAGTGTATGAAAACGTGGTTTACAGGATCAAGCAAGCAACAGAAGAACATAGAACAATCAAAATAAAAAACAAAGCATATAAAAAGGCAGCAGATTTGGAACTTAATATAGTAACAATATTGCAAATTATGTAGAAACCAGTAAAGTACAAGACTTGTTGCTTTCGATGATCTGCCAGGTGTAATGGGACATAACCCAGTAAAACTAAAGTAAAAAGCGATCCAAAAGAAACATTCGAAAATTCCTGTGTTCTACAGCTTGCTGCTTTCTATGATGCGCTATGTTTGATGGGACAGGATTCAACAAAAAGAATGTGACGAGATTGGAAGAACATATTTGGATCATTCCAATGTTCTATTTACAGGAAGAATCAAGAAGACATGTCATAAATGCATAGTGAAGCCAAATAATGAACAAGTCATCTCGCACAATACACCTAGTGCCTAGTGGTACAAGTAGAAGAAGTCCTGGTTCAATCCAAAAACCTTGCACCAAAAGACATGTATCACCACATCTCACACAACACAAAAATGTGTCCATGCAAGCGAGAGCAAAAACATTTCCTCTAAGCATGAGAGACAAGAAATGTACGCCAATATACACTTATTCAAAAACACTGAAGTCTAGACAAAACATATTTACCATTGAACATAAGCTCAGTCACAAGTAGTTCGTCTCCGGTGTCTATTAAGGCTGCAGCTCTCCCCTTTAACTGAAGAACACCTTCTGAATCAATATGACCAAGCTTCTTAAGAACTCTAGACCTGTTTGTGAGCTCATCACGAAATCTTTGAAGCTGCAAAAGGTCAAAAAACAATGAAACTATTCAGTGATACTCAAAGTCTCAAATAGATACTAACCCACTCACAGTAAGCACAGGCGCACAAATGATGACTCTTCACACACTTGGGGTATGGCTAAAACACATAAATACTATTATCTCAAGTGATTACCAACTACACAAAAAAGAATGAAAACTCAAAAACAAGAATTTAACAAGAGGTGAATTCTGATCTACAGCAAAAAAAAACAAATTCAGACTCAAGTGAAAACAGAAAAACTTGTATTCCAACACGGTAAATTATATTAAAATGGTTGTCCACCTCAGCATAATCAAAGAAAAGAGGGTATAAAGTCTTGCTCCAATTGATAGAAAAAAACCAGCCTGCAATTAGATAAAACTGTATTTCCACAATCTTCCTCTAACGACAAAAGAAAGAAAAAAGGTCATTTTAAAAAAAAAATCAATGGAAGGAAGAAATATATTTGTACTTCCAAATATAGAAGCAAGAATCCCAAAATAAACAATTCTGCAATTTTAGTCAAAACTTTAGAACCTGATAAGACTAACTCCAATGGTTGTGTGCAAATGTCTAAATGTGCATTTTTTTGACATTTTTTAGCTCCATTGGTTGCTTTTGGGGTGTGCAAAAGTGTACATTTGAGCATGTGATGTGCAAATTTGAGCACATCACCTCCCCTATGTGCAAAAACTTTTTCAAAAAGCAAGACAATCTTATTGGTGTGTTTTTTATGATTTTTGTTTTCTTTTTTGTTTTAAATTATTTGTATTTGAATGGTGTGTAAAAAATACACATTTGACCATTGGAGCAAAATAACAAAAAGTAAAGTGTATTTACATTATAGACAAAATCATTGTGGATAGTCTAAGAGATTAAAATACAGCTACAAATACCTGAGACTCCCTCATCTTAGATTTGAGCTGTTGAATCTCATGATTCACCTCAGCTTTCCTCTGGAAACATTTCATCTGATGGACATCTTGTGACTGATTAAAAGATACCACACCAGAGAAATTTTCTAGTCAGTTAATAGGAAAGGAAAACACTCACAATCAGTTTACGAACTACCTAAACAAAGATAACTAATACTACGTAATAAAGAAACCTTGTGCATGGGATGAGCACATAATTTCTGCTCAAGTTGTTCAATCTGATCGACCAATTCAACAATTTCTGGTTCTTCAATGCCCATATCCTGAGGGGAGGAAATCAAAAGGTAAGAAGGTCTATTGAATAGGCAAATGAGAAGTTGAAGAAAATATATTAAACCAAAATAGACAAAACAAGTTCCAACTATATGGCAATTCAAAAAAACTGGAATAGTAAGGTCATATCATAAAACCTTAATCATCGTATAATTTATAGGAAACATCCTAAATAAGAATAATGTTTTGACAAAACGATTGAACCCATCAAGAACCACCACCTGCACGCTTTTGACAAAACATCATAAATAGGCTGAAATTCCTTGAAGAACATGGAAATAGTCCCCTTGCAATTGAGACCAGCCTAGTGGATGCTCTTGTACAATTTAATTGTAAACATCTAAAATGTCCTACACTCCTACTTGCAATTGCAAGTGTCAGAAACATTTCAGAAGACTGTTCAAGAAAGCTTGCTACTCATTAAACAATTGACCTGAACATGAAAATCATGATCAACCTTCTTTCAATGTTTTCCTCCGTGGACGTTCATTTAGCTGATATTGCATCTTTAAAAGAATGTTTGTACACCAATGCATGACTGGGGCTAAATCACTAGAATGATCACTTGTGGTAATGAAAGATTAACTTCAAAATACGTGTTCTCACTGCATAAAAAACCTATAATCTTTCTTTAGGGAAGAAAGGAATGAATGATTTCAAGAGAGGTGCTAATCCAAGATAGTTTGCAAAGGGCGAAATCTCTCACATTCCTTTTGAAAAGTTCTACCTGACCTGTATAGAGTTTATGTATGCCAATTGACACATATACATTGTAGGATGGCTACATTGTTAGTAAGCAAAACTTCTGTAATGAGTAGCAATCACAAGACCTTCATCAAATGTTAGATGACACTGATGAAAGCTAGGCTTAAAGAGGAGATGTTCAAGGAGGAAAGCAAGGACTGGGCAATGCTGAGGGAGTAGATTCCTGATACAGTTATTTCCTACCAAGCAACAAATAACTTCTCTTGAATTCCCATCAGCATTCTTATTTGTATCAATTTTTTCTTGGGCACAAAAAATTCAACATTTCATTAATTCATTCTTCCTTTTCTTTGTTGAATTCTTTATTCAAGTTATAAGGAATCGGAGGAAGATGCGACAATTTTTCCCTCGAAGCAAATCATAATGATTCTTGTTTCTATTTTTCGTCATCATATGGTGCCTTCACTGCCTTGCAATCGATTCCTCTCTAACAACTTTATCCAGAAACAATCATCTAAATCAAGATTATACAAGATTCTGCAACTGATTTCATCTATATCTACTTTGAAAAAGAACTACCTTCACAGGATTAAGCCTTGGGAGACCCTGAGGAAAACGTTTCTCCAGTTCCTGTAAAGCTAGAAGTATACTTTGCCTTGCCTCAACTGGCCGCAGATCAGATGGAATTGAAATCCTTAATTTGCTAAGAGCAGATATGAGAGTCAAGTGAACAGGAACCTAGATTCAAAGAAAGGCAACATTTAGCTCAAAAGGCAAGTTCTTTAAATAATTGATGAGTGCACTATTCAACTAAAGATGATATTAACAAACAAAACACCATTAAAAAATATAACTTACCACATGCATCTCACCCTTCTCCCCAGGACGAGGTGGACATGGTCTTGGCTTGGAGCCATTATCATTAGAACCAAGAGAGCAATGTAACAACGTATCTACTATATAACCCCCGCCACGCGAGGCAGGTGTTCCAGGAAGGGATGATGCAGGGGGCTTTTTGACCACATTAACAACCACCCCCCAACCCCAATCTGTGCCTCCTTCACGAACCTTAACCTGAATGAATATCAGATGATAGATAAATATAAACAACAAACAAAAACTGAATGTAGCAAAGAATGATAGGATGTTTCAATTAGAAACGGAAACCCTAGGGACACTGCAAGCAAGAAATGTAGCACAACAACTAGCATAGTACCCGTGCGTTACGCACGGGATTTGCAAAATATATTATATTGCTTAAAAGTTATTATCATTTTATATTTATATTAGATATTAGATATATTATAATAATATAATAATATGAAAATGATATAGCCAAATAATATTAATTTGGAAAAAAAGAATTTTATTATAACAGTATATAATCTATGTGGCAAACATCAATGTCTCATCTTTTTAGATAGAAATAGTTGCATGGACTAATATGGAGAGTGTTTAATTTTTTTTCCTCCTTCTGATTGTTTTTTAGCAACTTGATTGGTTACTTTGAACATTAAACAAATATTTGTTGTCATAATAAGCTGAAAGGCATAACCAAATACTTTGTTAGGTGGACTACACATTTGACAAATGCTAGGTGTATGAAATTTTAAGCACTCTGGGATGAAAGCACATAAAAATGTCAGAGAAGATATATTGATGTAATAATATAGAATCACATTAACGACTAAACAACTTAAATTTTAATTATTTTGATTGGACCATCTAACATCCATCCAACTAAAGAAATACCAATCATCCTACGAATAAATCAAATTTTCATATTTAGAGTAATAATTTTTTTTTCTACATTCATTAAGTCTATTAAAACAATCTAGGTTTTATAAGTGGCTAATTATCTGTTTAAACTCCATCTTCAATTAAATTAATTTAAGTTCATTTCAACTGTCCAAAATAAAGGCTAAACAATAATCTATATCTATTTACTGAATAATGAATAATTTTGTTTTTTTTGAAATTTATATATTAGGAGTATGTAAATGATTCATGTTAAGTATTAGTTGATTGGATAAAATCATCATTTTTCGAATCTCATTTAATCAAATTTGAAATGAGATTTTATTTAGCAACATTATACATTTTTCATTTGAATTCTAAGCATAGCTTTATATTCATCCGATCACAACTTTTTTTAGTAATAAAATAGATTTGATTACTTATTAATATTTTGTAGCATCTTATTTAATCAAATTTGAAATTGGATTTTATTGAGCAATATTATACATCTTTCATTTGAATTCTAAGCATAGCTATATATTTAGTTAATGACCAATTTTTGTAGTAATAAATTAGATTTGAATACTGATTAATATTCATGATAAAACACATAGATAGGTGATAAGCATTCGATTTAGTTTAAATTTTTTTGTTATCAAACTGATATTTTGATTTTTCAATAAGTTATATTAATTTTTTTTAAATTGAATTTCAAATATTTTAGTGAAAATGCATTAAAATATCTGGAAGAAAATCTTTATCAAATTTGTAACTTGAGAAATTTAATTATTTATTTGATAATTGTTAAATTGGGGCCCACAAATAATTATAAACCAATGGAATTTTTGAAGTCAATGGGGTTGTGGCATTAGCATATGGTGCCATATGACATTTTTAATGTGAGGCCGTCATGTGTATCCTCCGCTTCCGTTTTAGTATTATTAAATATAAAAATAGAGTTAGAAAATATATAATAAAAATCAGTAAATTTTAAGTGATAAATATTCAATTTAGTTTAAATTTTTTTGTTATGAAATCGATATTTTGATTTATCAATCAGTTTTATTAATTTGTTTTTAAAAAAAAAGAGAATTTCGAATATTTCAGTGAAAATGGATTAAAATATATGGAAGAAAATCTTTATAAAATTTATAATTTATGAAATTTATTTATTTAATTATTTATTTGCTAATTGTTAAATTGGGGCCCATAAATAATTATAAGCCAATGAATTTTTTTTTAAAAAAAAAGAGAATTTCAAATATTTTAGTGTTTTTAAAATTAGAATCCATTAAGGTGGACTATTATTTTATGATTAATTAAGATTCATTAGTAAAATGGGAAAATGAAGATCCTTAAATTTAATCTAATTAACCATTGACATTTTATTCAATCATTAAAAAAAAGAAACGGTTGATTAGGATAGATATTATGGTAAATTAGGAAAAAGGAAGATAAATTTGATTTAGTTAATAAAAAATAACAACAAATCAGCTATTGGGATAATTGATAGTGATTGATATAATTAGTAGGGATTGATATATAATCGAGATTGATCGGGAAAAGAAATTGATTTCTTATAATATTGACAAATCTTAAATTATGCAACTTTGATTTCAACTTTAACTGTAACTTTATATTCGGTTGATTACCATAGTTTGTATATAGTAGTAATTAAAAAGAATTCATTATTGATTAGTATTGGATAAGGAAATCTTAACGGCTGCAATAGAATCCTCAAATATCTAATAAAGAAGTTTTAAAAATTTAAAAAAATGAATTTTAGGTAACATTCATTCAAAAAAGTTTAGTGAAATTTATTTATTAATAATATACTGATTTATTATTTTCTGGATTTTAAAAATCCTAGATAAAAAATAATCTGCAAAATTGGAGAAGTTGTTATCATTTGGTCAACAAACTCAATATTTTAATTAATAAAATTGATTTTAAGCTTATTTATTTTAAATATATATGGGGGTTTGTTAAGTGAATGGCTGCCACGTGGCACTTTCAATGTTAGGCCGACACGTGTATCCTTCGCGGTTGTTTTAGTATTATATTAGATATTAGATATTAGATATTAGATATGAGTTCTGCAGCATTACTATATAAAAAAACCTTAAGCCATATCAAACTGTTGAATTAATACCAGTCTTCCGGGAAGAAGGTAATAAAGAACTCTTTCTGGCCTTGTTATCTCTGACATCATTTTCTTCTCGAGCAAAGCCAAATCAAGCCTTAACTTATGATATTCTGCAACATCAACCTACGAACAACAGCCAGTGTAAGGTGCTTGCCCCAAAATTGAGTGAATATACATAGAGAAGCAAATTATACCTCTCCTGAGGCATCAAGCAACGCAACTTCCTCTTCAAGCTTCTGAATTTTTCTCCCAATATCAGGTAAAGCCTGAAAGAAAGAAATACAATGTCAATGCCAGTAAAAAAATAATAAGGATTGAACCCTTCTCTGGAAGAAACAAAATAAATCGATTTTGAAATAGTAACTAGAAAAGAAAGAAAGGTGATAGAAAAACCTTCTCATATTGAAATTGATGAAACGAGTTCTTAATAACATGTTCAGCTGTAAACTGTCCTTCGGCCCGGCACATCAAATTCAAAATGGAGTAGTAGCTTAATCTAAAGGTACTGACCAAAGGAGCTGGTCTACCCAACATCATGTCATTCAATGTGTTCATTTCCATCTGGGAGGATTGAAAACGTAAGTTACTCACATGTCTCAACAGATTCATATAGCAACTGAAAAAGTGGAGCAAATATCAGTGAAGTGCTTCAGCAAGTGCATGCAGACTTAAGTTTCTTTCAAGAACCCTGTGCAACACACCTCAAAGAGGTGGGTACATCCTATTCAATGTGAATGCAACAAAGAAATCAGTGCCACTGAAATTCTATAAAAATTGACATCTTGATATGTGAATGCAACAAGGAAATCAAACCCACAACCCAACTATCAGCATGCCTGCAGTTTTTATAACTCCTATGTATATAAAAAAAATGTGCCAAGGCTAAAAATGAGCACTGCAATTGCAGATTTACACCTTTTTATCCTGTGGTTGTAAACCTTTTTTTCATTACGTTTGAGATTTATAGCACACAATTTTCTTTGGCAACACCATTCAAGCATAAGATAAGAAATACCAAGTGGCCAGCTACCCACTATATTCATTATTAGGCTATTTAAATCTCCCACCAAACAATAGATAAGTGCAATATATTTGATATATAAGATCATGCTAAATGAGTAACCATATTCCTCCCAACTTAATATCAAACCACGAAAGTACCAATTTACCTGCTCATCAATCATTATGATGCAAATGCCTCTTTCATCTTTGCCTCGTCGGCCCGCTCTTCCACTCATCTTTAGATACAACCAACAAACACAAATCATCAAACATGATGCAACAGGTTTGCACATATCTTACAAAACTGTAGGTAAACCTCACTCACCTGAATATACTCACCAGACCCAATGTATCTATGACTATCCCCATCCCATTTCTTGACAGCTGTGAATACAACAGTTTTTGCAGGCATATTTAGGCCCATGGCAAACTGGAGGCATCAAAAGAACAGCATTGTAAGAACCAAAAAATAAAGATAACGGGAAAATGCAACACATAGCATTAAAAGAAAAGCATGATATGTTTAATCATTTCATCTGATTATAATACTTTAAATAAGAAGCAAAGGATACTTTTACAGCTTAAAAGGCATGGCAATTTTCCAAGATCAATTTTCAATAAGTATAAAATATAGCAATTTGCCAACGTAGAGGGGATACACACATATTAACTTTCTTTAGACCCCTCCTTGAACCATGAAGCAAAGAAACCAAGGTATCAGCAGCATCAAATTTTAACTTAAGGAATTGATAATGAGCTAGCTGAAAAGAATGATAATTTTCCTCCATATACAAATAAGCTCGGATCCATTTGTAGGAAGTCACCATATATAACATAGGAATCAACAATTAAAAAGGAGGAAATCCCATAGTTAATCAGGCAATGAAGCACATTAGACAATATTGCATCGATATCAAGTGTGCAAATAGAAAAAAAATACATACAACAAAACTTCCTGGGACAGAGAAAAAAAGAGCATAGAAATCTATTACCGTCTCTGTAGCGAACAGGGCTTTCACAAGGCCTTCTTGAAAGAGAAGCTCCACCAATTCTTTGATAATTGGAAGAAGTCCTGAATGATGAACAGCGATTCCTCGTTTAAGAAGAGGAAGCATCAATTCTATAGCCGGTAGGCTTCTGTCCTCCTCATTCAAGCAAAGGATTGCGTTTTTGAAAACTTCTTCCACATCCTCTTTCTCCTGATCTGTATTAAAGTCAAGCTTAGACATAGACATGGCATGCTGTTCGCACTCTCTTCGGCTGAAGCTGAAGATAATGACTGGCTGAAACTTGCGCTCCATAATCATCTGTGGTAAAAAGATGCATTTCAAAAATAAAACAATAGAATAAAAAAATACATGGCATTATGCTAATATGGATAAAGTCATTGTAGAATAACTTTAAATAGTACAACTACAATATGTGCGTCTTTGTACTTAAGTCCCAACTAAAAAAATAAAATATGTTCAATCTCTGAATCTCATTTCTTCATTTAGTACAAATATCAAAATTAATCTCGCCCAGTTTCCAGAATACATAAAAGTATAACAATAGAAAAGATAAACATAATCACATCACATCCAATATCCCAACATCAGGTAACAACAGGGGTGAACTCATTGCTGTCATTCACAGGAATCCATGTACTCTTCTCAAAAACATAACACATAAATCCAAGAGGGGAAAAGTCTGGACACAAACCTTTACAATCTTGTAGATATCAGAACCACCGGAACCAGAACCATTCTTTGCAATCCTTCCACTACCCCTAGACTTAACCCCGCTATCGAGCTTTGGCTTGGAAAAGGAGCCCTGCAGCTTAACAAAATTGTCCTCTCTAAACTGCTCATTCTCATCAACCATCAAGTAAAGCCCCACACCACCAACAGGAAACACGTAATGCTGAAGGGGGGTAGGCCTGAAATCAGTATACACCACATGACAGGGCTGCTTGTGTATATTGCAAATCCACTCTGCAAACTCTGTGGCATTCGACATTGTTGCAGACAGAAACACCATCTTTATCTCAGGGGGCAAGAAGATTATACTCTCCTCCCAAACAACACCTCTCTCCCTATCCTTCATATAATGTATTTCGTCAAAGATAACCCAAGCAACCTCCTTGAGCACCTCAGATCCCCTGTAAAGCATTCCCCGGAGGATCTCCGTGGTCATAACCAAACAACTCGCATTTGGGGCAATTGTGACGTCGCCAGTCATCAATCCAACGTCGGAGAACTCCTGGCTGAGCTCCCTATACTTCTGGTTGCTCAGAGCCTTCAATGGAGAGGTATAAATCACCCGCTGTTTATCCCTGAACGACATGGCAATGGCGTATTCAGCCACAGCGGTCTTGCCGGCGGAGGTATGAGCAGAAACCAGCACAGACTCATTACGCTCGAGGCAGGCGACGGAGACGCGTTGGAACGGGTCGAGGGTGAAGGAATAGGTTTTCGCGGGGGAGCCATTGAAGAGAGGGGAGGAGAGCGTACCGTGGACGGATTCGTCCTTGCCGGAGACGTAGCCTGTGGGAACTGCGACTTCGTGGACGCAGGTCCTAGACAACGAGGACGGGCGCTTCTTCGGCGGCTCAGGTGGCTGCTCGTCGGCGGGGAGTACGGGTTCCTCGCCTTGCTTGCGTTTCCCGAGCGGCGAATCCGGCGGCGGGGGTGCTACTGGAGGTGGCTCCAGCGGCGGTGCCGGCGCTGGTGGGGCGGAATCTGCCATGGATGGGGATTGGAGTTGATTTCTAGGGTTAGGTTTTGGTAGGGTTCTACTGGAAAGAAAGGGGAAATTTGTAAGGTTACCCTAATCTCCTGAAGGGTTTTTACTTTTTAGACGGTTTAAAGGACGGGATTGGGAAATGATACAGGATGATGGTAATTGGTAGTAAGTCCGGAGTATTACACAAATAACTTAAATTAGGTATTTATATTTTTTTTAAAGGATATTTTAATTAAATTTAAATCATTCAAATGTTATGACATTGTAAAATAGTTTGTTTTTAAAAAATGATGAAAAGTATAAAATATCAACTTTATTTATTTTTTAAATAATTTCGTATTTATTACTGATAAGGTTTGAGGAGTAGCGAATTCGTGATGCGTAAAGACCGAAAATTTTAATTATTATTTAATTAATTTCCGAGGGATAATCCGAGCAATTATCCTCCTTTTACGATTTTGAAAACCCGGGAAAAATTAAAAATTTTGAATGGCATATTTTATATGTAAAGAGGATTACAATTCCGATCTAATGGAATTCGTATGATAATTTTCCGAAAAATATTGATGAGGCAAAGGAGAGCCACAAAAGCTCAACCACTTCATTTGACTAACATGTCATCATTTTTTTAAAAACAAATCCCCTTTATTAAACCCAATGCTGCCAGCCTCAAGGAGAGCCATAAAAGCTCAACCACTCCATTTGACTAAAATGACCCCATCTTACCTAGCTTCCACTATTCATGTCCCTAGTGTAACCCTAGTGTTTGGATGACATTTTGACCACTTAACCACGTCTATCCTCATATATATATAAACCCATAAACTCAGTTTGAGCTCCCCATCCACAAAGCCTCTCGGCACTAGAGAGAAAAGAGAAAGAAAAAGAAAGAGAAAGAGAAGAGGGAAGCCATTGTTGGCCTAGCAACACCTCAACATCAAACCATCATAACTCCCTCCTCGCTCAAGCTTTTTGGCTGATTCTTGAAGCCAAATATCCACAAAAGAGAGGCCTTTCCAACCATATTGAGTTCACAAAAATCCAATCCCAACAAGCTGCCCGTTGAGGCCCATTTTCGAGCCAGCTGTGTCGAGCCCTTTGTGTTCTTGAGGTTTTCAAGTGTGTTTGGGTGAGTCTTGGTTTCCTCCCCTTCAAATCTGATGTTATACTTGTTTTACAACGAATTTTGAAGGTTTTTGTCTAAGAATTCCTTTTATGTTTAGGTATGGATTTGTCAAAAATGCTAGGTGTTTGGCGCAAGGTCCCGGGAAGCTTTGAGGGGTAATTTGGTCTTTTTCGAGAGAGGCTTCGAGGGTAATCTCTCGCCCACCTTTCCCTCTATAGGTTAAGAGACTTATGTTTAAATTAGGGCTTAGGAAGTGGAGCATCTATGTGTTTTTGGTTGCGTTTTGTAGCAAACGTCACAACAAACAAAATGGATATATGTGCCTCTGTAATTTGGACTTTAATTCCAATCCAACGGTCTGATTCGGCTGAAATCTTAATATGATGTTCATGCGAATGTTATCTAACTGTTCTTCAAATATTAGAGCGATCCAACGGTTGGATCAAGAGTTATTATAATTTTAGTAACCAGTGTTTATAATGACTGGGTTAGAAAACTTGGTTAAGGGAATGCTAAGAATATGGTTAAATATGTGATGGCATAACCGAAACTTAGAGCATATAAAATACAGAAATGAAGTATACCCATAACTTGGCTTATGACCCGATAATAAGAAAATCGATTATATGATAATACGATATATATTATAACTGGTTAAGTGTCATGGATATGGGTATTAGAGGGTATTAGTATAAATACCTCTTATTAGTTGTAATGGGATATCTTAGAAAATAATGAAATGTCAATTACCCCTTTTCTTTCTAACCCTTTACTCTCTCTCCCTCTCTAAACCCTAATCTCTCTTTCCCTAATTCATCATCTTCTTCCCTAAATCTCTCATTTACTATTAATCTAGGTTATGATCCATTAGGGACATCACAAATTGGTATCAGAGCAAGGTTTCTGAATTCGAAATCATCCCTATCGAATTCGAAAATTCTTGATTTTTTTTAGATCCGTGGTTGTGATTAGCGTTCAGCAATGGCGGTAGAGGAATGGTATCAGCGTCTCCAAGAAGAAAGTAGGCAATTCATGGTAGAAAACCAGCGACAGTGGGACGAGCGGCAAAGAGAATGGGACCGACGGCGAATCGCGGATGAACGACGGCAAACTGAAAGCCAAATCGCAGATCAAGAACGGGATCGACGGAGAATCGCGGATCAAGAATGGAAGTGGCGAATGCAAGACTCGGAACGGCGATTTAACAGGAGTCTCAATGAAATCAGAGTTCAATTCGGGATGCCTCCGGTTGATTATCCTTGTGATGCAATCGCAGAAAAAAACCGAGGGGAGGAGACGAAAGTAGAAGCAACAACGTCGGAAGAAATTGAAGCATCGAAGCCGATTGTTCTTGACAGTGAAGAAACCGAGTTCGTCGTCACCACTGAAGAGGTGCAGACCCCGCTCAACAGCGTGGATGTTTTGGGTCCATGCGAAGGCTTGTCTAGGGTTCAACGGTTCCAGGAAGGGATCGAAAATCGCCGGGAATTGGTCGTCGAAGATGGGATTGAACCAGAGCTCGTACCGGAGGAGCAGATCACAAACTTGAGTCAAGAAATCAATCCGAATATGCACCTCATCCAGGATCGGAAACATCTTCAACAGCATTGTGAATCTTCAAAGGTAATTCCTCCTCCTTTGCAAGACGTAGTTGCTGAAGTCGCATCCAAAGAGTTGGGAAAATTAGTCCAATTGTTGATTGAATTGATTGAAATCAGATTGGCTAATGGTAGGACAAGTAGCATGACTGATATTGGGTTGTGTCCAATAGAATTTTTAGAACTCTATGATGCACAGAAGCTGTTTGTAGAAATACCCAAAAAAGAGTCTCTCTTGCAGATTGCATTCGTTAAAGACAAAATTTGTATGGCTAAGGAAATGAGATTGATTGTTGGAGCAAATCGGGGATCGCCATACTTGATAAGTTTTGACCCGGGTGGCAATAATCATGGTTGTTTAAGTGTTGTTCACGAAATTGGGTATAGAGATGAGATAATTGGGATAAGTCTTGAAGAGCATCATGCCCGGGATGGTCCCATCATGGGGCAGTCATTAGCAGATCAAGAATTTGATCTCAAGTCCTTAAAGAATGGCTTGCAATTATTGCCTTTTGATAGAGGAATAGCTAGCATTGGTGTTATTGATATCCAGTTGAGACCATCTATGGCATTTGTTTTCGATCCAGGAAAATGTTCTGTGGTCCAAACTATGGAACAAGGGCTGAAAATGATGAGAAGAAGCTCTAAGTCTACGCTGCATCATTCATTGTTGGTAATGAAAATATGTTGTGTAATTGGGAGCATATGGGTTTTTGATCCGGGTGGAAAGGCTGATGGTGTTGGTATGAGTACTGGCTTGGCAGTTGCTTTTGGAATCTGAGAAACCTTATTCAAGTTTAGGTACTACTCCGTATATCATAGCTCATGTACTGTATAGTGCAAGCAAAAGGATGGGGAAAAAAAAGTGTACGTGCTGTCAAACCGGGTAGCTGCTAGTTCATCAATGTTGCTAATTTTGCTCCAAGTAAATATCCCTTGTACTGTGGGCATATGGAGCTCCTGTTGGGGCTATTCTTTTATCTTTTGTATGGCTAGACATTTTGGGAATGCTAGCTGGTGGAGCATTACTTTTATCATTTCTAAGTAACTAGTAGTTTTACTTTTATATAGTCATGTATACATGTTATGGTATGGGCTGTGCATACTTTGTATTAAGCTTTAAGGACAAAGCTTTTATAAGGGGTAGGTAATGTCATGGATATGGGTATTAGAGGGTATTAGTATAAATACCTCTTATTAGTTGTAATGGGATATCTTAGAAAATAATGAAATGTCAATTACCCCTTTTATTTCTAACCCTTTACTCTCTCTCCCTCTCTAAACCCTAATCTCTCTTTCTCTAATTCATCATCTTCTTCCCTAAATCTCTCCTTTACTATCAATCTAGGTTATGATCCGTTAGGGACATAACATTAAGTCCGGATCACTTAACCAAAGTGTGTAATCTATAGAATCGTGAATCTCATGTGGATGTATGTTGATTATTAGGTTAGGTACCATGCATTAGAATACCATCTAATGAAAGATTAATGAAATTAATAGGCTCTTGTTGATTGGATCCTTGGTTGTGCACTTTATTGCTTGCTTATTCTCCGGACTCCAGGTAAGTCCCCTGGACTTACTCATGATGGATTTATGTGATACTCTTTGTCTTATCGAGAGTCTTCATGCATCACGCGACCTAGTAACATGTTTAGGAATATAAACTGGTAATATGACGTAGGATGAACTTAGTAAATCCAATAATTCTTATGTATGCTATGTGTCTATAGTAGGACGACCGTCAAAATCTGAATAAATGACTTATATTCGATGGAACACGAATGAAATGATGAAAGACTTACGATGAGAAAGAATGAGTATGTGTGAGAAGGATGAGTACGTTTGAGAAGATATTATGATATGATGGTGATGATGATGATGATGATGATACGGGCCCTTGTGTGTTTATTTCGCATTTATATATATCCATACACTTGCTTATGTGTTACATTTTAACATTCATGTAGTCTAAGTATGCCTCTTTATATGGCATTGAGTGTGCATATTTCCGACGATTGACCCCGATTTATTTCTTGTTTTTAGATTCAGGTACCCCTTACCCGATATGACTTACTTATGTGGATGCTTGTCGGGACAGACCTTTTGGACGATTAGAGTGAGGGAGGCGCTTGACATTCATACTCTTTTGCTCATACGTTTTATCGTTTTGACCCGGCGCGGCCGTGTCGTTTTGTTGTATTTATGATTTCCGCTTTTATTTTTATTCGAAACGTTTTCGCGATAGTCTATGACAGGTAAAGCCTCCAACGGGCTTACAATCTTTTTGGGGTTCGCAATCCCCATCTTTTGACAACTAAATCTTCCGCTAAAATGAACCTAATAATAACTCGTACTCGGTCGTAAGATCCAAAGCTCACGGGAGAAGATCAAACTTCTCCTATAACGTTCCCCGATAATCTAATACTCCGAACCTTATTTACCTTCTAAGTAGGTTTATGGAGGTTAATTCGGGTACTTAAATTCCGGGTCGTTACATGATATATGTCCCATTATATGATTATATCAATAGAGCGATTTACGATTGACCCAACACAAAATCACAAATACACTACAAACAAATAAAAAATGAAAAATAGAAAACAAAAACAAACAACATGTTACAAATGAGTATGGTGTGTTAACCTGATGATGCGCCTTTTACCGTATTTTGACGGTGTTTCTCCCTGCCGGTTTTATCGATCTCTCGAGAATCAAATGTAGGGGTGGGCGCGGGACAGGATGATACGAGACGGGACCGGGATAGGGCTCGCCCCGCTTAATAGGACCGGGACGGGATTCACTCTTTTTTTTTAATCCCCCACGAGTCTTATCTCGCACGGGACGAGACGGGACCGGAATGGGCCTTCCTCGGATAAAAATAATAAAATATTATAAAAAAAAACTTGAACAATAAAAAAATATTTTCATTATAAAAATAAACATCACTACCACTTAAAAAACATCTTACTTATTAAAAAAACACAAAAACAAAAATTCAAACAAAGAAATATACACTGTCACTTAAAACATTAGGATAATTTCACTCGAGCAATGGTTTAGAGTATGTAATCAGTGTAGTGTTTAAAATTTAAATGAAAATATAAGAACTAAATATGTAAATAAAAAAATTGTAACATTGCCTTAAAAAATATATATGTAAAAAAAAGAATCACTACTATTAATATTAAATATATATATATAAATAATATATATATATTATATATATGCGAGGCGGAACCGGGATTTGCAGAATCCCATAGTCTCGTCCCGCATCCCGTCCCGCGTAATTTTTGCGGGACGAGACCAGGACAGGATTTACTTTTTTTTCCTCAAATCCCACCGGGATCGGGACGGGACCGGAATTTGTGTCCATCCCTAATCAAATCTATCCGATCTCGAATTACTACTTTATATAAAAAAAAAAAATTAAAAAAATAAATGAATAAAAAGAGGAAACAAGGAGACCTAAATAAAATCGAGAAGCTGAAACAAAGACAAGAACTAAAAGCCGCGACCATCTCATCTCATAACTTGAACTATACATGATTGTTATTCTGTTAGCCCTAGACGTTTTATCCTCGGTGTGATTGAAGTCCCCCTTCTATAGAAAAATGAAGATCAGAAGCAACACTAAACCAACCAATTTGCTTCAAAAGATGAATTTGTTCTAGACAAGGCCCTAAACAAAAATCACTTCAAATTTAGAACAGGGATTGCTTTGTATATGCCTCCTAAAATCAGCATCTCCTTGGAATCTGAACGTGTACAGAGCCTGTTTCTGTGTCAAGCCATGAGGGTAAATCCTATAGATTTTCAGCTCATCGCCTCCCCTGAGGCTTTCGGGCCTCTCCTGTTTCCATATGGGCACGTGTTTCAAGTGATTAAATTTCTCAAGGACGGCGTGATTGAGGGCTTCCAGCGTCAAATTGTTCGACCTGTCCAGTAGAACAACATGAATAAAAGCGGTGATCCATATCATGATAATTTCAAGCCGAACAACGTATGTGCATTGGATTGAATGATTTATATGAGGTGCTTCCTCCTAGACTGTGATTCGTCTTCCAGCAATGGCTCTAATAGAGGTTAATATTATTGAAAGAAGATTACCTGAGGAAAATGGACTCCATTTCAAATCTCCCTCTTTCTCTGATATATACATGATAAACAGTTTCAGGACCTCTGGTACATTTGCAGGGGCGTCTTGACAATGAGCTCTTTTCTTCCCTCTCTCGGATGCTAGTTGCCAGAAAAATACAAAGACGGCAAGAAGAGTGCACGGCAGCCATATCAAGAAGTGCTTTAAATGAGTCTGATGGGCCTTCATGCTTCCACCTTTTAGCCAAGAAGCAATAAGATCAATTAGCGTTCTCCTAGCAAAGAGATTGCCAAGCCTAGCCATGGTGTAGAGAAAGGGTTGTTGCAAAAGCATAATCTTAAGAGTTTACCTCAACAACTGGTTGTATGCGTCAGGGTTATCAACAAGATGTTTCATTGTCTTTGCAACTGACCTAACATCTGCTAGCTCCTTGATATGCAGCACAGATCCAGCACAAGGTGCGAACTCTTGAATATTTGGAGCACCAACAACCACAGGAATGGTTCCTGTAAATTTTGAAGGTGGCTAAGAGTCACAACGGTTAAAAAATAATCATTAGTTAAATATGATGCTCAATAAGCATCAGATTTTAAATAATTATGTTTAGTTAGAAGTTAAAACTGATACCCGTTAAAAAAAGGCCAACTACAGAATTTGAATAGAATATCATGCGGTGTTCATTGCTGGATGATGACTCCCAAAAAAAAAAGCCTTCTGGCAAGGCTAGAAAGAGACTGATATATTGGGTAATTGCAAATGTCACAACCAAGTGGCAGCTCAACTAGATACCATTATACATCATCTACCAGATGAATGCTGCGGCATAAGGAAAAATAAGACCTAAACTGAACATTATTCTTAACTTCCTACAGTTAGTCCCTTGATTCATTCACCTTTTCCAGCCCTTGAGAACTTGACGTTATTAGTGAAAATAAAAATTGAAAGAGATAGAAAACTCAAATCACAAGCAGGAACCAACAAAGAGTAAGATAGGGAGAGTTTTGCTTTTATACCAGCTACAAGAGATTGGAAAAACTTCTCGGTAACATAATCCTCCTCATTTGAGTTTTCAAATGCCAAGCTGAACTTGTAGTGTTTCAGAGCCTCTAGCTTGCTAACTGTAAAGTTGGAAAAAATGAGGTTGGCATTACATAATTACTTATCCTTCCTTTAATAATAATAATAATAATAAGAAGATGAAGAAGATGAAGAAGAAGAAGAAGAAGAAGAAGATGTCATTTTAGCCTCATTTTCTTGTCTAGTAAAATATGACATTTTAGATTCTCTAGGCAATAATTATGGGTGAATTATGATGTTTCTTATTGAAAATTGCACATATGGAGACTTTTCATGACAACTCTCTACATTCAATGGCTCGCCAGATACTTTACTTTTCCTTAAATAGTGTGTCTAAACTCACTCTAAAGCTAAAATGACATGTTTTTATTATTGATGGAGGGAGTAATTCGCAAAGAGAATCTTTGTCAATTAACTTTGTTGTTTAAAAGAAGATACTTGCTAACAAGTACGGAAAGTCGGAAACAATGAAACAAACAATACAATAGCAAATGGACAAAACATAGCTTACAATAGCTTAAAAAATAAAATAAGTAACCCCAACACCCTCTCCCCCCAAGCCAAAGCATCTTCCTATCATAACAATTTAAGTTCTCACTACATAGTCACATGTCACTTTTACATGTGCTCCATAACCAGAAATACCTTGCATCCACCACAATAAGAATATGTTGGCATAAATTGACCAGCAGCCACAACAAATTGAAAGTGGAAACTGATCAAGAAAGACTAATGCCATGCACAGCACATTATATTCATTAACAATCATTTCTCTTCTTTCCACGTATCTCTCATTTTCGCTAATTTTGTGATTACTTAAAATGTTATTTTAAACCTTAACCATTTGTTCTAGTTGAACTAAATTCAAGTTCTTAGTTTTCATCCTATGATAAATACATCCCCAAGTGACTCAATGAGCAAAGACGAAACCTAGCATCGTATGTTTCTAAAAACTCTGCATACAAACATCCAAATGGACTCAAACATGGATCTTATTTGTCAATTCTTATAAAACTTTCATAGAAGCCACTACCGTTATAACTTAAATACTGAACTGTAAATTTTCCGGCATGTCACGAGGATTCAGTACATAAAACAATGTAATACTATCATTGATTGAAAGAATAGCAAGAATTAGGGCCTATACACATGAACTAATAAGCCAACTTTCTGACAAAAAAAAAACTAGTAAGCAAACAAAGAAGCTAGAATATGCAAACCTTTTCCATTACGGTTTCCATGGCAACTACCATAAGAATCTATCTTAATCCCACTGCTTTCAAGAGCGTCAAGAGCTTGCATCCGGAAGTTATGAGCAGCACAATTAGAGATGAAAGCCGCTGCAAGAGCACTTTCATTTTTCTCTTCCAGGGGTCTCATAATATCGTACTCAGCCCAAGAGAAGTATCCAACTGGAATATCAGAAGAGAGGCTAGTTGTCATCACAATGGTATAGCCGAGTCTGAAGCACAAAAAATAAGTCTCAACCACATATTTTACTTAAATATTAGATGCTCCAAAAAGCAAGAACACGTTAACAATTTTAGAAAAGGGGATGTATAATATAATCCCTGTCCCTATGGGGCTGTGACTCATCGTGAAACAATTAAGCTACAGTTTTTATAATATGAAAAGTAGACCACAGTATTAATTCATTCAAGAGTATAAGCTTTAGGTTCAAACTCAAAGTGGCTAGACCAATATATTTCAGCAAACAGCTAAGGTGACAAGAAGGTCTAGAACAACATCTGGGTGCACATGACTATTAGCATTGATATTGATAATCTCAACAATTTGAAATGAAAATTTCTAATTTTTACTTTTATAAAGACAATGATTTGCTTCTTTAGTTGGTTTTCCAAAAGTATCTAGGCAATTCTTAGTTCGAGATTTCTAGTAAATCTTAATGAACCATGGTAGTGATTTTCATTCAGAAATTAAAGTAAAGGAAGAAGCACCTCATTTAAAGGATGGACAAAAAGATGCAGTGTACTATCCTTTCACCCACATTCACTTACAAACCATCCAAGAGCTTGACATAAATGATTCAGAAGAAAGTTATGAAATCCCTGTTCACTCTTTACTTACAGTTTGTCGTCATTGTGCATACAAGTCATCCAAAACGGGATCAAATATCACATCTATCTCATACTGGTAAAACAACATAATGCATTTCCAGAAGCAATGAAGAAAGTCTCGGATTTGTCCTTAATAACAAATAGTTCACGTGATGTATTACAACTATCATATTCCTAAAAACCTGTCATGTAATAACTATTGAACTATTGAAGGACCGTAAGCCGCAAGATACATAACTGAAGAGTATAATAACATATCCCTTTTGTTTGAAAACGTACTATACACGTTTTCCAAGGAAAAAGCATAGGTTACATAGATCACGTTTCCATTATTCAGTATTAAAATGAAACATACCGTCTTGCATTGGGAATCTTATTATCTGGATAATATGCTGATGATTCCATGGACCTGTGAACACCGGCAATTCCTTTTTCTTGTGGGCTAAATGCAGCATCACGCTTCCCAGGTAGAGTAAGCCCAAACTTACATCCAACAGAGCAACCTTTCACGTTCTAAATGCATGGAGCAAATAATTTAATCAAAATAGAGCTGGAAAATAAAGTTTGCATTGAATTCAAAATTTTGGTTTATAAGCTTCACAATATTTAGGCTTTGTGTATCGCGTCAAAACTTAATACATTAAAAGAACATTTTCTGCACAAACAAGTACCTTATGAGCATAACAACCCCTAATGCTCTATGAACTTCTAATCCCTGATATTTGATCAACTTCTCTTTACAATCTTCCTAAGCATGCAAAGAGTATGCATCACATCAACATTGTTGATCCAAGATTAGTTATCTTACCAACATTTTTCTATCATATATACATATTTTCTTTTCAACACTCCAAAATCACACCTCACTACCACTTTACTCTCAATTCTCAATAGCATCGGTAGAAGACCTTCCCTTACATATATCAAGTCCTCAAACAATTTCCCAGCTCATCCCATAGCACAAATAGGGCAAAACTGAATCATAGCAGACCATTTCACCAGCATACAAGGCCCGATTCATAATGTAAGAAATATTAAAACCTAGTCCCCAATATTACTTTGGCCGATCAAATTCAGTGGTTAGCAAGATATGTAATCAGTATTCCTTATACCAAATCCACTAATGTATGGTCATAAAAGAGGAAATACAGTACGATACAAACATCATTGCAATTTGCTAACCTCTTCAACACCAACGGCGACCGCAATAGGATCTTTCTGGAAATCCCTAGAGTATAGCACAGCATCTTCTCTCTCCAGCCAGCTTTCGCAACTCTCATCCTCCTCCACCACCTCCGTTGATCTTCCATGAGAATACGAGTTAGGGAGCGAGGCTTGTTGAGCTTCGGAAGGGTAGAACGAATCGGACCACCAGGAGTTGACCAAAGCGGCGTTCTTAGCGACGTCGAGTCTCCCTAAGAAGGCGATCTCTGCGACGAATACAAGAGCTACGAAAAGAGGCATCAAATTCCACCATTTCTTCTTCGGATTTTCATGGTTCGCCCCCGCTCTGGTGCTGCTACTGCTGGCGTAACTACTCCCAGTCAGAGAACTCATCAATTCCTCTCGGATCGTATCTGGATGTATTGCCTTCAGAGGAGTGTCGATCGACCCCCACCCTCTACCAAGAGGATTTTGCAGACAGCGTTGATTCAGGATCAAAAGAAAAAGTCATTTGGGAATCCAGGTTTTCTTTCGGTGACGTGAAAATGAAGGTCATATAAACAATTTTTATTTATTTTTCCAATCCAAAATAAATTTTCCTTTTTATTAGTTACTAAATTCGACTGAAACTCGAAACCGACGAATCAGTAGCCGGGCTAACCGTCAACCTACAACCTACTAAACACACAAATGAATTAAAGGCTCAGACAACCCGAAGAAGTCGACTGCGGGCATAGGAGTCGAGGGAAATGATTGAGTGGCGGATCTAATATTTTAAAGTTAGGTGAGCGAAAAAATATTTATTGTGAAAAGGTCCATTTTTTTTTTCAGACCAAAATATAATTCTTATATAGTTTTTCACCAAAAATATAAAATAGATTTAAATTTTGATAATTAAAAGAGTCACAAAATATTTATTATAAGAAATACTCTAATTACAAATAAAAAGCACAAATAGAAGACTTTTAAATTTACAAGTGAGTCTAATTAAAATAAGGCTAAAAAGAAAATAATTACCCTAGCAAAAAAAAAGTATAAGGTTAAAAACAAAAATTTCACCCAGCATCAGCTGGGTTTGCGCTTTGAGAGATCCGCCTCTCGGAAATCCACGAATGTCGAGAACACGGGAAAGCGCGAAAACTCACAAATCGTCTCGCCACCGAGAAGGCGGATAATAGTAACCCACTATCGAAAAGGGCGGATCTGGGGAAGTGCGGATCGCTGACATTGCCCCAGCCTAAATGAGAGATCTTCGAAGACCACGAACACAACCATGATCATCTCAATCATACAGGAAGTCTGATACTGCATCCTAACTCATAACTAAACGCCACCACGTCATAGCAACGACCTGAACCAAATTACATTTTTTTTTATGGCTCAACTTGTTAGATGATTTAGTTTTGTCTAAATTCTCTATTGTAGGGCAAATTTTGTACAGTATTTTTTGACGGTCTTTCATCTCCCGACTTGTCAGCCATCGAGATTCAGATATATCTGATCTCGAATTATTACTTTAAATTGTGTTCAAGTTATTTTCCAAACCAAAAAGAGAGAAAAAAAACATAACAACTTCAGCGACAAGTTCTCCTCAGACCGGACACTAGACAATCACATGAGGCGCCAACAAACGTAACTATGACAAATTCCGACGGCAGTGTATGTAAGGCCTCGTGTAGAGAGGTTTGTAAACCGCATGCTGCATATGGTAGCGTGGAAAGAGGTTTGTAAACCGAAATAATTTGGAGGGTTGGGCATTCGCTGCATGACATACATGAATTTGACACTGGTTGGTAAGCTTGTGGCGCTTTTTGACGAATGATGAGGCTCTGAGGGTCAATGTGTTTCGGTGCAACTATGGGAGAGAATCAGGTGCTCAGATAGCGGAACCATCTCATGTGTGGCGGAGTATCCGAGCTGGGGCTGCTGAAGTGATGCAACAAGGTTCGAAATGGGGCTTGGCGGTGGCAAAAGCATAAGGTTTTGGCTTGACCCCGCCACGGGTGCTAGAAGAGCCACTGTTGTAGATTGCTACTAAGAGAATCCCACAGGAGGTAGCAACGTATGGTGGCAGATTTCTGGGCTGAAGAAGGGCATTGGGAGTGGCTGAATTATTGCCCAGGGAGGTGATTTTGCAACTGTGAGGATGGGATGTGCAGACGGAGGGATGAGAGGATGAAATAAGTTGGGCTTTCTCAGAGTTTGGGGAATACATTGTGAAGTCAGATTACGACCTTATCCACAGCAAGAGAGGTGTCCACTCGATGGACCGATCCATATTCAAAGGGATTTGGAAACGTTATGTGCAGGAGCGTATTCGCGCATTCATCTAGAAATGCTTGCAGGAGCCGTGCTTACTAATTCGGAGAGAACAAGAAGGCACCTTGCTAGCTCCCCAGAATGCACGAGCTGCGTGAATCATGAGGAAACCATGAGCCACTTGTTCAGAGATTGTTGGAAGGCAAGATGTGTGTGGGACAGTTTGAATGCCACCCATTTCGACAAAGAGTTCTACAAATCAGAGTTCGCGCCTTGGATAAGAGGTAACATTATGAACTCATTCTTCTCATAATAAATTAATAATAATAATATTTTGTGGAGAGACCTATTTGCATGGACCTTATGGTGGCTATGGAAGTGACGGAATGAAAGAGTTTTCAACAAGGAAGAATGGAGATGATGTAAGAAGAGCTTTATCTTGACCTAGGCGAAGGTCAATAATGAGAGCTGGAGCCAACACGTCAGGTAGGATGAGAGGAGAAAGAAGACTGAAGTGATGATAGCATGGAAGAAGCCAAAGAAATGATGGATTAAAATGAACACTGATGGCGCGGTTCGTAGAAATGGACACGCTTCTGCAGTCGGGATCATTAGAGGAGATGCGGGCGAATGGCATCGTGGATTCTGTATGAACTTGGGCAATTGTACAATCCCTAAAGATGAACTTAATTTAGGGAGTGTTACGGGGGCTTAAGATGGCCTGAGAGGGGGGCTACAAACGGGTTGTTCTAGAAATAGAGCATTGTGGTTGCCCATATAGGAAAACAGATGCCACGTTGACATCCGTTGGCTAGCCTGGTTAGTAAGTGCCAAAGCTTTTTGAAAATAAACTGGGTTATCCAGTTTCGGCATATGCTCCGCAAAACGAATTGCGTATCAGATCACCTCGTTGGTCTAGCGTTCTTTTATGACATCTATAATCTATAATCTATAATATAACAAGAAAAGTTGTGTGCAAGCCTTCATTAATGTGTATTCAATTTGTTTTTCTCTCACAAAATTAATCAATAGGAGTTTCATATTCCGCAGTATTTAGGACAAAACTTAATTGCCCTCTTTCCGTTACTATATATCATCCTAGCCTAGGTATATAACAAGTTACTAACATTCAATTGATTCACAAAATTAACTTTAGCCGTTTCACCATCAAAAAATTAATTATAGACTTTCAACATTCTAGTCGTTTCCCCTCTTACCTTATTTTATGAGATAGAGCTATGAGCTCCTGCTATTCACTGTACCATGCGAGCTGGTACTCCCCAAAACTCAATTTGTTTAGGGCCCAATGAAAGAAAGCATTCATTTTATATAAATTATCGCTTAACTTACATCTCTGCTGCCTGTTGGTGAGTAATTGATATCTGATGTAGCTATTTGTTGATATTTTTATGCTGAGACCATGTCCTACTGTTTCTTTCATTGCTCCCAAATCATATTGTTATAAAAGTGTAGAGTGCGAAAAAATCTTGCTATAAACTTTAAACATCAAATTTGGTTCACCTAGGTTACTTGTATTCATTTCGGATTTGCATAGTTTATAAAATAGCTTCTTGTGTGCAGGAGAAAGAGATGAAGATCAGGTTGCAGGAAGAGGCAGAAAAAAGGAGAAACGTCGTGAAAAAAGAAGATTCTGAAATGAGAAAACAACTCAAGAGGAAGCAAGAGGAAATGGAGCTAGAGAGATCAACGCCGCCAAGAGAAAGAAGAAGTTGAGCAGCAGAAGAAGCGCTCTCTACAAAAGCAAGCTTCAATTATGGAACGATTTCTCCAAAAGAACAAGAATGATTCGGTTTCCCATATTACACAAGCAGAAAATGTTGCTATAGCATCTGAACCATCAAGTAGAAAAGAGAAAATGCATGAAGCTGTCACACTTTTGATGGATTCTGCTCTGTCGCAGAAGGAGCAAGTTGATATGGAAGAAGTTCGCAATTAAGCTTTAGCAATGCAGTTTAAGTAGTTAACTCTCTGTTTGCGTGTGTCTCACAATTTGACAAAAGCAACAGACCTGCTTTTTATGGTGTTTGGCCTAAGAAACTAACATATGGTAGGCTCAATTGTCTATTCTAATTACATATGGATTTAAATTTAATATATAATTCAATTCGTTGTTACTTCATACTTAATATTTATTTTTAAATAATTGGTGATTTTCAAATGTTAATTGAAATATTTATAATGTAGAGACTCTTCGTTGAAGCACACTATTTTTTTTTCTATTATTGTAAATTATAAATTAAATTTCTACTTCTCAAAATATCAATACTCAAAAGTCTATACATACCAGCAAATAACTACAAAAAAATCCTTATCAAATACATATATTGTTAACATATTTAAAAGATTATCAAAAAAAAAACATATTTAAAAGAAAGGTCTAAAATAATGATATTCAATTTAAAAAATAATCAAACAAATAATTCAAAGTATGACATTTAGGTTAAAATCTTCTAAAGCTTTCAAGTGTTAGATTTTGAAATAATAAACTCCTTTAAGTACCAATGTTAAAAAATTATGTACAATCAAACTCCCAATTAAATACAAAGATAATACTCTATAAATTGAAATTACAAACGTATTAAGAAATACTTAAATGAGTACTACGTATAATTTATTATGCAGTAGTTACTTTTCTCTTCAAATTCTCGAGTAATAAATTAAAGGAGTTATGAGTTGTTATAAATAAAATTGACAATAAATATAACAATTGATGTTTGTGAGTAATTTTCAATTTAAAAATTGCACCAACATTTCCCTATGAATATCCATTTTTATTTGGTAGTTCATTTATATTTATTGTTTTTTGGTATTACAACACAACCATTTACTAAATAACTAGGTAGGCAGACCCGTGCTACGCCCGGGAACATGTGATTTTGTTCCAAATATTGCAGTGAGATTGGACATTCGGACTTGGTAAATACAGGAAAAAATTACACATTATATAAATTTTTAAAAGAAGAGAATAATAGCATGCAGTGTAGTTTTTACAAACAATAATCAAAATTGAAATATTATTATTCAAAGAAAAAGATAAAACAATATCCACTACTATATATAGCAAACAAAAATCTAGGCACATGAGTGAAGAGATCAAATTTGAGGGAAATTTAAAGATGAAATTATTTTTATGTATTTGATAATGCCATAAAAAAGTTAATTAAATATCATGCCGGGAATTGATTTTTTCCACAATTTTTGCAATTATGTTTTAAGAAGCTAAATGACGTATTATATCCGACGTTGTCATTAAATTTGGGCAAATTTGTTTGTGACAAAACTAAATAGCTACTTCATTTTCTAAACTCCCTACCTATAAACAATGAATATTTCAACGACATTTCTCATAAATTTGAATTCAATATTGAGTTATTATTTATGTATGTTAATAAGGTAATAATTGCATAATGCATTGGTTAGAAGCTAAAACATTTTTTATTTCAAAAAATAAAAAATATGATACTCAGTATAAAGTAACAACATAAAATTTGAAAATTAAAATCATATATAATCTACTAATACAAATAAGAAAGTATAATTAAAAATAAATCAAAGCAACGAATAAACGAAATTTGAAAAAGGAAAATAAAAGATGAATAGAAGCTTATCTATCCGTATATCCTTCTTCTCTTATTTGATTGCAAGACAATGAATTTTATGAGTCATGACATTGAAATAATTGACTATTAATAGGAAAATCTACACTTTAACACAAAAAGACAAACATTCACCCTTTGATTATCTCACCCTTTGGTTATCACACATTCAACCCTTTGACTACTCTATTTAAAGCATTGTTTGAAAATAAAATCCAAAATTGTATGTAAAAAGAATTCGAGATAATTTTTTAAAATAGAAAAATCACACATTCATGTTATAAATTTATATGAAATTAGAATAATGAACAAAAATTTGTATCGTTCAAAATTTTCTTAAAACACTTATCCTCATAAATAAATAAATAAAAATGCATTAAAAAATATCTGAACATACCACGTTTTCTTATAAGCCAAACAACGACTGGGTCATTTCAACTCTCAACTCATTTGTAATAACATCATTGTATCCTAATTTCAATAAAAATTTATAAAAAATAGACAACGACTTAGAGCCATAGAGTATATATAATATAGTTAAAATACAACATATCCAAGTGTTACATAAAATTGAATAGATAACTGTACAGAACAAATTTACTTCAAAAGTTGTGCGACTAAATTTAAGATATTTTCCTTGCTATTCTTTCATAAAACATGTGTCTTCTTATTTCATCAAGGGCTCCGCCAATACGGGAATGTCGGGAAAAAAAGTAACCGGTGGTTGACGATGAATCAGGAAGTCCCTGAAGTAAACTTGCGATTATAAGTTTGTTCAAATTTGTAAAATAAAATATAATTAGAATAAGAATTAGAAAATTAACTATGATATAAGTATAAAATTTTAAATTATGATAAAATTAAACAATATAAATAATACGTATGTAATTAAGGATATAAATCCTATGCTACAAATGAGAAAGGGTAAGGATATCGATATATAAAAAATTAGAGCAACAAACAAATTGTTTAATCAAAGAATGATAGGTAGAAGAGGGACCAAAACAAATTGTTACTAATGTAACGGCCCAAAATTATGATTTCTGGGTTACGTTTCAAGGGATAAAACCCCTTGTTCGGATCTTGCAATCCAGGTACGGGTCGAGGTTTGAAATTCTAGACTGACGTTTTCAAGAGGGGGATTTCATACCCAAAATCGAAGGGATCGTTGGAATCCCCGGGGAAGTCCCCTGTACCTGTCGTAAGTCTAAGCGTGGAAATCAGAAATAGTGCGACTAGCGGAAATAAGTGTAATACAAGGGGGTGCCACGGCGGAGCCGGGTCAAAACCAAATCAATACGCGTATTTATCGAAATGTAAGGTTAGACAATTTCTTTACAATCGCCCAAGAGAGTTCCCACGTCACAGAAGCAAGGAACAATAATGCTGCAAAACAAACCTAAAAAAAATGTATGCGGGGCGGTGTCAGATCGAAGCCCTACGCAATATAGTCCCAAACAAGCAGACACATACACACGCTAGTCCTGATAAAGATGCTTCTAGATGCAAGGCGGAATATTAACACACTAACATGCCCCTAAGATCAAGTGCGTAAATATAATAAGGCCTTAGCACCGAATACCAAGTGGTATATCCCTCTCCTACCTCCACCCCTTCCGATAGGTGGAGACTGGCCAGCTCGTGAATGCATTCATTCATAATAGGGCGGCACGCATGCCTAACCCGCTCCACAAATAAGCCCGCAGGCATCTCAAAATAAAAGGAAGTGCATGACTCGATTGACTCAGGGTACCCGATGAGGCTGGGCTACCCTATGACCCTAGCAATGACTCTAGTTACTTCACAGATAACGGCCGTTCTGTTTACAAAAGCAATGAGTAAACGAATGCTCAATCATGAGTGCAATCCTAGCAGGATACTACATGTCATGCTTTATTATGAATGCAAGCACCTAGTATGCACATGGCTACAAGCAGGGAGATCCCTCTTTTCGAATCTGAGTGAGCTCATATAGGAACTCACCTGGAAGTGCAGAACAGCAAGATAACACAAGCAATGGCCCAAATGCAAGTCCAAAAGCAATACACACCTATCATCAAGTCAATTCCATAAGCTACCAGACCGACATCCATACACACATAACCCACGTTCTCAACATTCCCAAAACCAATCGATAGTAAAACCATTTTCCAAGACATTTCCGATACGATCAACATCAACTAAAATCATTCACTCCCGATCAACCTCATTGATAAAATCGTATCAACCATATTTTCCAAACTTTTAAATCTCAAATTAAGTCAACTCATTTTCAAAACAATTTCCCAAATCCTCTCTGGTCAAAATCTATTAATAGAATATTATCCTTTAAATCCACTTACTATTATTATTTTATCAACAATTCCGACAAGGTTAGATCATTTCCTAAAATCCTCTTCTTAACTTCTATTAAATTCTTTTCCATTCATCAAATCAATTTCCAACCTTGAAAACCTTTTTCCAATTCTCTTTCAAATCCAAGTCCAAATAATATTTTGTTTTAATCCCTTTATATTTTAAGATCCGTAATTTAATAATATATATATAATCCAATTTGTTAATAATTTAACAATTTCTGAAAATTACCCGAAATCAAGTCTTATATTTAATACACATTTTATAAACACAATCAATGACAAAATTAGGGCCAAAGGAAGAAATAGGCCCAAATCCTTCTTAAATTTCGGATCCAAACAAAGCCCAGCCCATCTCTTATACCAAGTCTGATTTTTTTGTGAGGAAACCGAACCGGACATAATAAATAAGCTGAACCGGACCGAAATAAAAGAAACAAAAAGAACCCAACCCGGGTTACTGTTCATCTTCCCCAAAAACACCATCTGCGTTCGAAAGAAGAAGGAAAGGTGGGGGCTTTGGAGCTCGCCGACGACGATGCTCAGCTCCGACCACGAAGACGACCCTCACCCGACACAGACAGGAACGAAAGAAGGAAGGAGAAGGAAGAAGCTCACCGAGGGGGGGTCTCGAAGGCTTCGCCGGAAATCTCCGTCGGGGCACAATTCAGCTTCGTCGGGATGCGATTGAGCTTGCCGGAGGCTCAGGGCTGCATCTCTCGGCCTAGGTTGAAGGTAAGAGGCTTAAAGGTGAAACCTTGCAACATTTTCGATCGGAAGGGAGGAGGGGAGTCTTACCGATTCAAAAATCGAAACCAAAGGAGGAGGAGCGAAGGCTGCGCTCGGGCTCGGTCTCCGGACTCCTGGCGGCGCTGCTGCTACTGGCGACTCCGGGGAGATGCGGCTGCTGCTCCTGGGCTCGACAGTCTCACCATGAGATCCGGGAGGGGCGACTTGGGTGGTGTAGCTGGCGCTCTGGCGGCGCTCGAAACAGGGGCTGGCGGGAGCGGCTCGAGGTGGTGACGTTGTGGTGGTGCGACGGTGAGCTGGTGGCCGGAAGAATCAGTAGGAGGAGGAGGAGTGGTGTTGCAGTGGAGGGAATGGGGAGCTCCCCTCGGTGACTCACAAGGGAGAAAGGGGTGTGCTTGAGCTGTGAAATGAGGAAGTGAGGAAAATGGGTTGTCCATTTGATTTTCCCATAGGTCCTTTGGTCAATAGGGAGAAGAATTGAGGGTTGCTGTTTGTTTTTGTAAAAGAAAAGGAAATCAAGGATGGAGGGGATAAGATTTACCCAAAGTAGAGAAAGTGTGTTGAAATTGGTCAAATATGGGGACCAAGTGTGTAAGAATAGGTGATGGGAGACGGAATTGTGGTCCCGACGTCGGAAATTTAAATCTTCGAGGTGAGAGAGTCGATCTTTAAAGTAAAAAAAAAATTTGGGTCGGAATTCGCTTGAAGAATTTCAATTTCGATTTAGGAGATTAAGGAGATTAAGGACGAGTTTTTCTTGAAATATCCGAATTTTTATTTTACCTTATCTTATATATATATATATATATATATATATTTCCGACTTGAATCCATTTATATTATTTATTGAAATTTATTATTTAAAAATCCGGGCCTTTACATCATCCACCTCTAAAAACAAGTCTCGTCCCCGAGACTAAAACCAAAATAAAGTAGGGGATGAAGTTTGAAATGGATGAGTCCCAGGACTATGTCTAGAATCTTGTAATCATCTCGGTTGCGTCTTCCGGGATTCTCACAACATCCCAGTCACGGTCGTGACATCTCCAATTGGCCTTGACAAGTATGCGATAAGCGCCCCTATCACATACTCGCTTCGACCTTTCGGAAGAACCACAACTCTAAAAGTTCTATAATATCATCACTAGGTCTTAGCAAACACCCTACAGGCGCCCCCATAAAATGCATGTATCCACTTCGTGAAATATCATAGAGCTGCCCGGGTTTGGAAATTCTCTAAAAGGGATTCCGCAATTGAAAATAAAGATTAACCTCGAAATCGTTGAAATTCTCGGTAACGTTTATCCTTTAAAACCCCAAGTAATTCATTTTCAAACCGCTCAAAATCTTCAAATAAGACGTTTAACCAAGCAACTTTACACCGACACCCGTAAAATCCATTCGATCAAAATTTCGTCAAAACCTTCCAAACCCAAATCAGTTTACCACATAACAATCAATCAAATTCAGAAGCTCGGAGGTGGTATCATCCACCTCTAAGGGCTAATCCCATATTCTATTCCTAGTTTCCATAATCAAATCAATCTCCATTCAAACAAGATTCATACGCCATAACAAATGCATAACGGCTTAAACCAAACAATCTCCAACCATCACATCATACGACAAGTCTCAACCATGTACCCACACAGTGCCACAAGGTCACATCAAGCATCTCCAAATCATACTAAAGGTTATAATGTGCATCTCACAACACATCAAAATCATAACAACGTCTCGACATCACACCATAAATCATAAAAGGTATCTCATTATCGCGTATCAACACCGCAATCATAGTAGGGTCAGTCACAACAAGGGATATCATTTAACCCACAAATTCACATAGTCATCCTATCCAATTCCTATCCAGCATTAGCATAACATTTTTATCACATCAATCATTGGTACTTGCAAGGTTAGCCATAGCGAAATTTCATCATAAGTCAACGGAACAAAACTACTTATCGACACACCAATATCGTCAAGGTCATGCTATTAAGATTCAATAAAAAGGGAAGGTCATGAAGTATATCACCATCAAAATGCCAACACGCTCTCTAGAAATCATCTTAACTCATCACAATGTTATATAACGATCATTTAGTAATCAGACACCATTATCTCATATATATACAAATCATATTCACATTCCAAGTCATACTCATCATTTAACATATCAATAGTCATGCTTGTCAACCATATAATACAACATCATGATTACCACCACATACTATAACACCATGCCTTCACATAATAACACATTATTGTCTCATGTATCATATCACAACACATCCTATCATGCTTCTAAAATAATATAACAGGATAGCAAGCATCAATACCTCATGATGACACTTGTCACTACCAATTAGATTTTAATATTGCATAACAACATGTAATGTCATTCTGTATCAGATTCCTCATGGTCGTTATCTAATTATCATGCAAGCACATATTAATAAATCACAATATCAAGAAGATCCTCACATCATCACCAACCAAAATAAAACACAATCTCCACTCGCCCATCTCCACTCTCAAGCCAAGACTAATCCTCTTCTAGACTCACCAACATCAAATCAAGTCACAATCCATCTCGATATTCCAATCTCGCCCCTCATTCCACCAAGCACTCTCACTAGCCATCCACCTCTAAGAACACAACTCCTATCTCTAACCTCATGCCCGAGTACCCTCTTGTACTATGTCTTCAACATCCACAAGGTCATTTCTTACGCTTCTCACACATCCCAAGGTTTCACACGCATCCTGCCCTGCTAATCGTACATCTCCGCTAGAAATTCCTCGATCATCGCCTAGCCGACCTATTCATAGTCATACCCTCACCCAAGATTCACCCCTAAGCTCATCGGAACCACCCAAGCATTGCCTCTCATAAATCCCAAACTCACTCAGTCTTACCTAAGCCAACATTGTTTCCTGCAACTCGACCTTATATCACCATCGATCATCCTAACGACTCAAATCCCTTCACCATTTTCTGACCGCTCCACAAAAGTATCTCACCCACAAGTTCAAAAAGAAAGAATCATGGACATTATTACACATAAGGACTACATCATATCAACTAGCATTTATAAACATAACATCATGAGTTCACAAGTCTCAGTTTACCATCATGCTCAATAATCATTGCAAACATCATATATGAACATAATGAAGTCAAGCTAACAAGTTTCATCATAACCTTAACAGTTAAACAATTCAGGTTTCACAACATTTGCAGTTCATTCTTTTATAGGCAAAGGAATTTAGATCATGCTTAGCAACTCAGAGTATCAACACTTCAAGGCATCATGACACATTAGAACTATAAAGCATCAAATCATATCATCATAGACAACGGACAATCAGACAACAATCATCCCCAAGTCAGCACATCAACACGTAATTCTCATCGTCAGGTCAGTGCAATGTTGTCATTAACAACCTTAGAAGGATTATCAATTCGAACGAAAGACACTCTCGCTCGCAAGTCATATCGCACTCAGTAACCGCAATCCTCGACACGTGCTTGTTCTACCGACATCATTGATCCTGAGGCCCGTGGGTTATGGGCCCACGCTTCTACTATGCCGCTCTATCGTTATCTAACTTGTCGTTCTCTTTCCCATGCGGTCGCTCGTCCAAGTACCGCAAAGGAGTCTAAGTTAGCAGAGATAGGGGAGTGACAAGAGAAGACAACCCCAATTCCTTTCGGAAACAACCAAGAATAAAGCTAAGGATGCCAAGACTAGGGACTAGACTCTGACCCGAGAATAACAATAATGCCCTTATGGAAGTCTATTAGGTTATAATCGCTACAAGTAACACGAATTCATCATGGAGCATATCAATTTCACTAACCCACATTAACATGTACCTATCTCAAAGGAAAAGAACATGCGTATTCATTCTAAAAGACACAATCAAGTCCTACACGGATGCATGTGAGATAACTAGTAGTATGTGATTCAATGGAAACAGATATGCTCAGCAACTTTAAACAGGATACGCGGGATTTATTGAGCATCACAATTATCACATATATGAACAATGCACGAGCTTAGTGTATGCATCATATGAGAACATATAATAGCAACATAGTAACCATCTCATCTAACACAATGATCATATAATAGGTCAATCATGGCACGTAATCATATGACGAGGTACATTTAGAAATCATGGGTCCCACACGATACTAGCGATACATGATGTAATACAAGCATAGTCAAGAGTCATTAAGAGGAGGTCAACCTAATGTTCACGAAACATGAGGCATCATCAAAATAACAAGAAGGGCATCATTGGCGACATATTATAATCATGTTCAGAGCGAACCATCATAGAGCACATATATAGTACAATAGTCATCACATCATAGAACAGGGGCAACAAGTGATCCTTTTGGTTAGTTATATTGGAAATCATGAGCCCTACCAGACACTACTAGCACTTATCAAACATTAACACAATCAAGGTAACCCGACTAAATCCGTTCTAACATTCGTGCATCATGCGTATGCGAAATCATGATATAGCGTGGTGTGTGATCATGCGAGGTGTCCAGTCATACGTTCATGCAAGCACGAGAGAATATCATAGGGTAATAGGGAAATACCACCGAGCGATAACATATAAGCATGCTAGGATTTACCATCACGAAAAGCAAATCGATCATCGAATTCAGCATCAGTCTAATCAGGATGAGTAAAACGCTTTAAGAAGAGGGAAGAATCACACTATCAAGGACCTAGCCTGGAAGACAATTAGCAATACTGTAGGCAAGATATAAGCTCACACCAGTCACAACCAAGGGTCCTACATAACACTAATAGCTCAACATAACGTACGATACATGCATGCAACTAATCATGACAACGCGTGAGAAATCACTCAATCATATTCCACGATATAGAAGCATAAGAAAAGTTAAATGATGCATAATACGAGTCTAAGTAATGGGTAATATGATTATAATACAGGGCATGAGTGCAGATCAACACATACTAGAACGAAACATGCATTCATCAAGACTCAATTATATCACATATTCTCCATCCAACGCAAGTAATCACACAACAACACAAATTGCAAAACAATCAACGTTAATTAATCTGACGAATACAGAACAGATGGGAATACTATAGATTCTTGTTACCAAAGGATAATAAGCATTGACACGTCATCATCCAACATGCTAAGACGATCATCTATCAGTATTCATACAAAGAGGAGTTGATCACACTATCATGCACCTAACCCAAGCAAAACAACAAACATATAGGTTCATATCATGTGGTTCATGCTTTCAATTGATCATTAGCACAATTAATACAATATGTCAAGTAGGCATGCTATAAACAACATATAATCATGATAGAAAACAATACGTAACACAAGACCTAAGCAATGCAACCAGTCCTAGATGCCACAACATGAGTAGCTTTTTACCAATGGGCATTCACAGGGTACATGCCAAAGATTACAAAATTATGTCATGCAATTCAGAGAGAGTCACCATTACAACCGAACAGAGATTCCTAAGGGCATCCACTGACTTTTCCCAACCCACTCATCACCCTTGCTTCCCGTGAGACTCTGCTATGACTCTTTGTGTCAAGAAAACACTGATTGATTATAAGGAAGGACAGCCCCATAAACACCTCACTTTTAACTCAAGTGACATCAAGGACTTCCAACACTCACTCAGACAACCTAACATCCAACCATAATTCCCGAAACAATGTGTTTACCAAACCAATTTCCCGGGGAAGACACTGGCATCAAAGAAAGCCTAGATAGACCCGTCAATGGGTTAACAAACATAGTGGAATGGGCTATTACACAAAGCTGGGTTGACCATACAGAAACAAGGGTACTCTCGCTATCCCGTTTGCACAGATTAGTCAATACACATTTAATAGTCAGGCATACCAATCAGATATCTAGCATAGCAACCACTCAACATAGAATCAGTTAGTGACACTCATAATGACCTCCTTGGAGTCTTCCAGACCCATCTGTAAAGAACAAGCTAATATTTCGCCTACCCATTTCCAACTACACCCAATAGGGGTGGTCTAGCGCCTTTACTACCCACTTGCGTCCCTGTTTAGTCGGTTTTTCTCTTTTATTACAAGTCGAGTTCATTACTTAGTCCAATTTAGGTTAGACATCTTAAATTCATTTTGCCCCTTTAAAACACGTTCAAAACCTTTGAAATTCATGGGCAGTTTTCCAAAACATACACTCGACCCTTTTGTACCCGAATTGCACAACCTCAGCTCTGATACCATCTTTGTAACGGCCCAAAATTATGATTTCTGGGTTACGTTTCAAGGGATAAAACCCCTTGTTCGGATCTTGCAATCCAGGTACGGGTCGAGGTTTGAAATTCTAGACTGACGTTTTCAAGAGGGGGATTTCATACCCAAAATCGAAGGGATCGTTGGAATCCCCGGGGAAGTCCCCTGTACCTGTCGTAAGTCTAAGCGTGGAAATCAGAAATAGTGCGACTAGCGGAAATAAGTGTAATACAAGGGGGTGCCACGGCGGAGCCGGGTCAAAACCAAATCAATACGCGTATTTATCGAAATGTAAGGTTAGACAATTTCTTTACAATCGCCCAAGAGAGTTCCCACGTCACAGAAGCAAGGAACAATAATGCTGCAAAACAAACCTAAAAAAAATGTATGCGGGGCGGTGTCAGATCGAAGCCCTACGCAATATAGTCCCAAACAAGCAGACACATACACACGCTAGTCCTGATAAAGATGCTTCTAGATGCAAGGCGGAATATTAACACACTAACATGCCCCTAAGATCAAGTGCGTAAATATAATAAGGCCTTAGCACCGAATACCAAGTGGTATATCCCTCTCCTACCTCCACCCCTTCCGATAGGTGGAGACTGGCCAGCTCGTGAATGCATTCATTCATAATAGGGCGGCACGCATGCCTAACCCGCTCCACAAATAAGCCCGCAGGCATCTCAAAATAAAAGGAAGTGCATGACTCGATTGACTCAGGGTACCCGATGAGGCTGGGCTACCCTATGACCCTAGCAATGACTCTAGTTACTTCACAGATAACGGCCGTTCTGTTTACAAAAGCAATGAGTAAACGAATGCTCAATCATGAGTGCAATCCTAGCAGGATACTACATGTCATGCTTTATTATGAATGCAAGCACCTAGTATGCACATGGCTACAAGCAGGGAGATCCCTCTTTTCGAATCTGAGTGAGCTCATATAGGAACTCACCTGGAAGTGCAGAACAGCAAGATAACACAAGCAATGGCCCAAATGCAAGTCCAAAAGCAATACACACCTATCATCAAGTCAATTCCATAAGCTACCAGACCGACATCCATACACACATAACCCACGTTCTCAACATTCCCAAAACCAATCGATAGTAAAACCATTTTCCAAGACATTTCCGATACGATCAACATCAACTAAAATCATTCACTCCCGATCAACCTCATTGATAAAATCGTATCAACCATATTTTCCAAACTTTTAAATCTCAAATTAAGTCAACTCATTTTCAAAACAATTTCCCAAATCCTCTCTGGTCAAAATCTATTAATAGAATATTATCCTTTAAATCCACTTACTATTATTATTTTATCAACAATTCCGACAAGGTTAGATCATTTCCTAAAATCCTCTTCTTAACTTCTATTAAATTCTTTTCCATTCATCAAATCAATTTCCAACCTTGAAAACCTTTTTCCAATTCTCTTTCAAATCCAAGTCCAAATAATATTTTGTTTTAATCCCTTTATATTTTAAGATCCGTAATTTAATAATATATATATAATCCAATTTGTTAATAATTTAACAATTTCCGAAAATTACCCGAAATCAAGTCTTATATTTAATACACATTTTATAAACACAATCAATGACAAAATTAGGGCCAAAGGAAGAAATAGGCCCAAATCCTTCTTAAATTTCGGATCCAAACAAAGCCCAGCCCATCTCTTATACCAAGTCTGATTTTTTTGTGAGGAAACCGAACCGGACATAATAAATAAGCTGAACCGGACCGAAATAAAAGAAACAAAAAGAACCCAACCCGGGTTACTGTTCATCTTCCCCAAAAACACCATCTGCGTTCGAAAGAAGAAGGAAAGGTGGGGGCTTTGGAGCTCGCCGACGACGATGCTCAGCTCCGACCACGAAGACGACCCTCACCCGACACAGACAGGAACGAAAGAAGGAAGGAGAAGGAAGAAGCTCACCGAGGGGGGGTCTCGAAGGCTTCGCCGGAAATCTCCGTCGGGGCACAATTCAGCTTCGTCGGGATGCGATTGAGCTTGCCGGAGGCTCAGGGCTGCATCTCTCGGCCTAGGTTGAAGGTAAGAGGCTTAAAGGTGAAACCTTGCAACATTTTCGATCGGAAGGGAGGAGGGGAGTCTTACCGATTCAAAAATCGAAACCAAAGGAGGAGGAGCGAAGGCTGCGCTCGGGCTCGGTCTCCGGACTCCTGGCGGCGCTGCTGCTACTGGCGACTCCGGGGAGATGCGGCTGCTGCTCCTGGGCTCGACAGTCTCACCATGAGATCCGGGAGGGGCGACTTGGGTGGTGTAGCTGGCGCTCTGGCGGCGCTCGAAACAGGGGCTGGCGGGAGCGGCTCGAGGTGGTGACGTTGTGGTGGTGCGACGGTGAGCTGGTGGCCGGAAGAATCAGTAGGAGGAGGAGGAGTGGTGTTGCAGTGGAGGGAATGGGGAGCTCCCCTCGGTGACTCACAAGGGAGAAAGGGGTGTGCTTGAGCTGTGAAATGAGGAAGTGAGGAAAATGGGTTGTCCATTTGATTTTCCCATAGGTCCTTTGGTCAATAGGGAGAAGAATTGAGGGTTGCTGTTTGTTTTTGTAAAAGAAAAGGAAATCAAGGATGGAGGGGATAAGATTTACCCAAAGTAGAGAAAGTGTGTTGAAATTGGTCAAATATGGGGACCAAGTGTGTAAGAATAGGTGATGGGAGACGGAATTGTGGTCCCGACGTCGGAAATTTAAATCTTCGAGGTGAGAGAGTCGATCTTTAAAGTAAAAAAAAAATTTGGGTCGGAATTCGCTTGAAGAATTTCAATTTCGATTTAGGAGATTAAGGAGATTAAGGACGAGTTTTTCTTGAAATATCCGAATTTTTATTTTACCTTATCTTATATATATATATATATATATATATTTCCGACTTGAATCCATTTATATTATTTATTGAAATTTATTATTTAAAAATCCGGGCCTTTACAACTAACCATCAAATGATTGAGTGAAGATAGTTCTACTAATAGGTAAATCTGCAAAACAAAAGAAAATAGTAAAATTAGAAAAATAATATTGTAACAAATATAACCATAATATTCAAAATTATGATAAAGGATAAACGTATATGAGAAATAATAAATTAGATAAGTTGCATATATTATACCAAAAAAAAAAGATAAGTCGCATATAAGTCCCTACTGCATATGAGAAAGGATGAACGTATAACAAAATTAGAATAACAAACAAATAGATGAATCATATATCAAAGAAGGAAGAGGAGCCAGCAAATTTTTTACCGGCCAAATGATCAAGTATGTTCTCTCCCATCTATTTATATTGACTAAGAAAATGAAATAATTTTTCCCTAAAATCAATATGTGAATACAATTAATTGGAAAATAAATAAAAATTATTTTAAACGGTTGAAGATGTACGGTTGTAACAATTTAATGACATTAGATATCTTGTAATGTAATTAAAATTGGGAATATGAAATGTTTGAATTTCAATATACAAACGGCCGAACACAATTATATCATAGAGGTATTAATATTGTGGATGATTATACTAACGGCTAATTAAATCATAGGTGTATTAATTGAGTAAATGCCTTATAGTTATAGTGGATTCAATCAACCGATTGAACATAATTTTCTGGGAAAAAAAGCAAATTAGATACACATTTGTTATGTTATATTATAGGTAGACGTATTATAGATTTTAAATAATTAAACCTAAAAAATGATAATTTAAGATAAAATAAAACTGTAGAATATTGACAAAGAGTAGCGAATGTGATTTGAAACCAAAACCTTATGCGTAACGAATCATCAATCAACCAAAAAATGATAATTTAATAGATTATAGATTATATTCCATTTTAAAAAATTACACATAACAAACATAAAAATTATAGATTATATTCAATTTTTAAAAATTACACATAACAAACATAAAAATTTAAGAGGAAATAAAAATTATAGATTATATTCCATTTTAAAAAATTACACATACCAAACATGAAAATTGATTATTATATTCAATTTTTAAAAATTACACATAACAAAACATGAAAATTTAAGAGAATCGAAATAAAATTTTTGCAAAATGTGGCCAAATTCACAAAGTGTAACTAATGGGATTTGAACTCAAGACCTCATGCATACCAAACAACATTCCCAACCATTGAGCTACATAAGTACTTTTGACATTTTATGGAATAGAAACAAAAAAACTATAAAAAATGAATCATTAAATGAATGGGCATTAAATTGGAGGTGAACACAACTTTTTATGTTTTATATTTATTTATAGATAGATGTGGCCAAATTGTAACTAATGGGATTTGAACTCAAGACCTCATGTATACCAAACAACATTCCCAACCATTGAGCTACATAAGTACTTTTGACATTTTATGGAATAGAAACAAAAAAACTATAAAAAAAAATGAATCATTAAATGAATGGGCATTAAATTGGAGGTGAACACAACTTTTTATGTTTTATAGATAGATTTTGATTTACTTTATTGGAGTTTGATTATGCATTCTTTATCATATCAATATACTTTTATTTATAATAATTACATGTTATTTACATAATTATAAAATGTAAACAAATTACAAGCTCCACCGCTTAGCCCTTCAAAATAGCAAAATCAATTGTTTTAATTTTCTTTAAAAAAAAATCAAATTTTAATCATCTAATATCTTTGTATTATTTTTATTAGAGTGTAAGGTATGTTTCATTAAGAGTTTAATCATCTACTGTAATATATTTTAATTATAGTATAGGTAGGGTCGTAGGGTATATATGTTTTATGAGTTATAATTGATACTTATTTTTATTTTTGCTAGGTTTTGATATCATTTGGAGTAAGCAATGTGAATATGAGGAATACGAGAGAATCAAACTAAGAGGCACATAACAAAGAACATTAAATAGAATGTATATTTAATGTAATTTAATTTAATCGTTTTGTATTTTTCGTTATTTAATTACATTATTTTTTTATTATATATTCCATTAAATGTTTGAGCATGATAGAGATTTATCAAGAATATGAATAATTTGAATAAATATATTAAAAACAAATGAAAAATAAACTTTCTAAAAGTTTTAATAATAATAATAATTTTAGTGAAATGAATCTTTTAGTTTTATTGATTGATTTTTTTTAAAATTCAATTCCCATAATGTGATTGTTATTTAGATATATATATATATATATATATATATATATATATATATATATATATATATATATATATATATATATAATACTTAAAACACACGACAATAAGCGATCCTAACCCGTATCAATTACAACAAAAATTCACACAAGCATTTGATCTTATTTTCATTAATAAGAACCAAGCATATAAAACCTTAATATGTTAAGATTCAATTTTATTGAACCATGGCCCGTGCGTAGCACGAGTATGCTCACTATTTTGATATAATGAGTGTCTTCTTTGTAAGACAAGAGGTATTAAAAGAAGTAAAACCATACTAAATCGCCCTCTCAAATCCGTTGTCCTTGGAGTCGGGAAATAAAGAGCTCTTGTGAGCTAGGTATAATTTGAATCACTTATAAATCACTCCGAACATCCTTATTATATCAAATGTAGGATGTTGTGTTATAATCTCCCCCACTTAAAGACATGATCACCCCGTTACTGTTATAGATAATTACGAGAATCTGCACATTTTCCTTTCACATATAACTTGATAGCGTTACAAAAATGGTCTAAACAAGCAAAATCAGGACCAGAAACATCAAAATTTCCGGAGTGATCAAACCAAAAACAACCCCACAGTGAAATCATGTCTGAAGTAACTATAATTCTTGTAACTAACACTTATTTACGCTCTTCTATAATATCATTTGTCTCAATATGTTTTTTTTCCTTAGGGAACTTAAACTTCCTCATACACGGGTCATCCACTCCTAACACTACCTTATCGTAGTAGAGATGTCCCCCGCCATTATACAAAATCTGCAACAAAAAACATCATTTTCAAAGTTCCATTCTAGTTCAACAGTGAATATCAGAATGATCTCATTCATCCATAGCAGTTCAAATAAATTCTCAAGAAATTTAATTAGTCATTGTTTTCCGCCTTTAAAAAAACTAATTAGTAATTCAATTCATTCGGGCTAAAATTGAATTTTTTTTGTTTCGATTTTATTTTTCGAACTAAAACCAATTTCTAGAATTTTACAAATCGTAGCCCGATCTGAATGGTACCCGGGCTGAACCCAAACTAGGTTTTTCGAATCGGTTTGGGTTTGGTTTTCAGATCAGTTTGCGTCTTGAGCTACTCTATCCTCACTTGGAGCCTAAACCGTCTTGCACTTTTGCCTTTCCTACTCTTGTGGGGGACTTGCCCTCCCAACATCAAATTCATCCTTGTCATACATAAATGGGTAATATCCCACCTTAGTAAAAAAAACAACTCATTTGATGGTGATTGCAATACACGAGGTATTAAAAGAAGTAAAACCATGCTAAATCTCCCTCTCAAATCCGTTGTCCTTACTTGGAGTCGGGAAATAAAGAGCTCTTGTGAGCTATGTATAACTTGAATCACTTATAAATCACTCCGAACATCCTTATTATATCAAATGTAGGATGTTGTGTTATAATATCCCACACTTAAAGACATGTTCACCCCGTTACTATTATAGATAATGACGAAAATCTGCACATTTTCCTTTCACATATAACTTGATAGCGTCACAAAAGGGGTCTAAACAAGCAAAATCAGGACCAGAAACATCAAAATTTCCAGAGTGGTCAAACAAAAAACAAACCCACAGTGAAATCATGTCTGAAGTAACTATAATTCTTGTAACTAACACTTATTTACGCTCTTCTATAATATCATCTGTCTCTATATGTTTTTTTTTCCTTAGGGAACTTAAACTCCCTCATACACAGGTCATCCACTCCTAACACTACCTTATCGTAGTAGTTCTTATATTTCTCTTGCACATTTTCTTCGCCCTTGATTGGTTTAGTTAGCACCATTACACAGCAGCTTGGTCTCTTGCCAGCCTTAGCGAGCTTCTTGGCGAGCTTCTACAAGATCCATAGAAAGGTTGGTCAGATATAATATCAATTGATAAAAAAAGGCAGGTAGATGAAAGAAGGCTTACCTTCTTTGTAGAAACAAAGACATACGGGATCTGTTTATCCTCGCACAATCTCAGAAAATGGGAGGGGACATCCGAAGGAGAGATGTCCCCCGCCATTATACAAAATCTGCAACAAAAAACATCATTTTCAAAGTTCCATTCTAGTTCAATAGTGAATATCAGAATGATCTCATTCATCCATAGCAGTTCAAATAAATTCTCAAGAAATGTAATTAGTCATTGTTTTCCGCCTTTAAAAAAAATAATTAGTAATTCAATTCATTCGGGCTAAAATTGAATTTTTTTTGTTTCGATTTCATTTTTCGAACTAAAACCAATTTCTAGAATTTTACAAATCGTAGCCCGATCTGAATGGTACCCGGGCTGAACCCAAACTAGGTTTTTCGAATCGGTTTGGGTTTGGTTTTCAGATCAGTTTGCGTCTTGAGCTACTCTATCCTCACTTGGAGCCTAAACCGTCTTGCACTTTTGCCTTTCCTACTCTTGTGGGGGACTTGCCCTCCCAACATCAAATTCATCCTTGTCATACATAAATGGGTAATATCCTACCTTAGTAAAAAAACAACTCATTTGATGGTGATTGCAATACACGAGGTATTAAAAGAAGTAAAACCATGCTAAATCGCCCTCTCAAATCCGTTGTCCTTACTTGGAGTCGGGAAATAAAGAGCTCTTGTGAGCTATGTATAACTTGAATCACTTATAAATCACTCCGAACATCCTTATTCTATCAGATGTAGGATGTTGTGTTATAATCTCCCCCACTTAAAGACATGATCACCTCGTTACTGTTATAGATAATGACGAAAATCTGCACATTTTCCTTTCACATATAACTTGATAGCGTCACAAAAAGGGTCTAAACAAGCAAAATCAGGACCAGAAACATCAAAATTTCTAGAGTGGTCAAACAAAAAACAAACCCACAGTGAAATCATGTCTGAAGTAACTATAATTCTTGTAACTAACACTTATTTACGCTCTTCTATAATATCATCTGTCTCTATATGTTTTTTTTCCTTAGGGAACTTAAACTCCCTCATACACAGGTCATCCACTCCTAACACTACCTTATCGTAGTAGTTCTTATATTTCTCTTGCACATTTTCTTCGCCCTTGATTGGTTTAGTTAGCACCATTACACAGTAGCTTGGTCTCTTGCTAGCCTTAGCGAGCTTCTACAAGATCCATAGAAAGGTTGGTCGAATATAATATCAATTGATAAAAAAAGGAAGGTAGATGAAAGAAGGCTTACCTTCTTTGTTGAAACAAAGACATACGGGATCTGTTTATCCTCGCACAATCTCAGAAAATGGGAGGGGACATCCGAAGGAGAGATGTCCCCCGCCATGATACAAAATCTGCAACAAAAAACATCATTTTCAAAGTTCCATTCAAGTTCAACAGTGAATATCAGAATGGTCTCATTCATCCCTAGCTACTGCAATCATTCATCCAGTTCAAATAAATTCTCAAGAAATGTAATTAGTCATTGTTTTCCGCCTTAAAAAAAACTAATTAGTAATTCAGTTCATTCGGGCTAAAATTGATTTTTTTTTTGTTTCGATTTCATTTTTCGAACTAAAAACAATTTCTAGAATTTTACAAATCGTAGCCCGATCTGAATGGTACCCGGGCTGAACCAAAACTAGGTTTTTCGAATCGGTTTGTGTTTGGTTTTCATATCAGTTTGCTTCTTGAGCCACTCTATCCTCACTTGGAGCCTGGACCGTCTTGCACTTTTGCCTTTTCTACTCTTGTGGGGGACTTGCCCTCCCAACATCAAATTCATCCTTGTCACACATAAATGGGTAATATCCCACGTTAGTCAGAAAACAACTCGTTTGATGGTGATTGCAATAGGGTTCATGTACGTACATCAACATCCTCCCTCTTATCCCTTCAAAGTCGACTCTTTATGTCTTCGACAACCTTCAAAATCTCATCCATCTTTGCAATCAACTGCTCATGTCGCTGCTTAGGAACTTTACCAAGCCTTGTAAAAGATCTGAGGAAATTACCATAGCCTTAGTTGCATTTGAGGTGTACTAAATGGTTCTACTAAAGTTAGGGAATATTATGGCACCTCTTTCCCTCTCTACCACAAATAAAGGCTTTCCATGTTACACCCGGTGCTTGAACGGTTGCTCAATAACATCCGTTATTTTGTTGAGGTGGAACATACCAAGAAGACAACCCCTAATAAAATCTGGAAGAATTGGAACATATGAGATGTTGTCGTGGTTATACTCTCTTAAGATCTTCTCTTTGTACATATTCAAAGTCCGAAACTTAGGAGGGGACGTCCGAAGGAGAGATGTCCCCCGCCATGATACAAAATCTGCAACAAAAAAACATCATTTTCAAAGTTCCATTCCAGTTCAACAGTGAATATCAGAATGGTCTCATTCATCCCTAGCTACTGCAATCATTCATCCAGTTCAAATAAATTCTAAAGAAATGTAATTAGTCATTGTTTTCCGCCTTTAAAAAAACTAATTAGTAATTCAGTTCATTCGGGCTAAAACTGATTTTTTTTATTCGATTTCATTTTTCGAACTAAACCCAATTTCTATAATTTTACAAATCGTAGCCCGATCTGAATGGTACCCGGGCTGAACCAAAACTAGGTTTTTCGAATCGGTTTGGGTTTGGTTTTCATATCAGTTTGCTTCTTGAGCCACTCTATCCTCACTTGGAGCCTGAACCGTCTTGCACTTTTGCCTTTCATACTCTTGTGGGGGACTTCCCCTCCCAACATCAAATTCATCCTTGTCATACACAAATGGGTAATATCCCACGTTAGTCGGGAAACAACTCGTTTGATGGTGATTGCAATAGGGTTCATGTACATACATCAACATCCTCCCTCTTATCCCTTCAAAGTCGACTCTTTATATCTTCGACAACCTTCAAAATCTCATCCATCTTTGCAATCAACTGCTCATGTCGCTGCTTAGGAACTTTACCAAGCCTTGTAAAAGATCTGAGGAAATTACCATAGCCTTAGTTGCATTTGAGGTGTACTAAATGGTTCTACTAAAGTTAGGGAATATTATGGCACCTCTTTCCCTCTCTACCACAAATAAAGGCTTTCCATGTTACACCCGGTGCTTGAACGGTTGCTCAATAACATCCGTTATTTTGTTGAGGTGGAACATACCAAGAAGACAACCCCTAATAAAATCTGGAAGAATTGGAACATATGAGATGTTGTCGTGGTTATACTCTCTTAAGATCTTCTCTTTGTACATATTCAAAGTCCGAAACTTAGGAGGGGACGTCCGAAGGAGAGATGTCCCCCGCCATGATACAAAATCTGCAACAAAAAAACATCATTTTCAAAGTTCCATTCCAGTTCAACAGTGAATATCAAAATGGTCTCATTCATCCCTAGCTACTGCAATCATTCATCCAGTTCAAATAAATTCTAAAGAAATGTAATTAGTCATTGTTTTCCGCCTTTAAAAAAACTAATTAGTAATTCAGTTCATTCGGGCTAAAACTGATTTTTTTTATTCGATTTCATTTTTCGAACTAAACCCAATTTCTATAATTTTACAAATCGTAGCCCGATCTGAATGGTACCCGGGCTGAACCAAAACTAGGTTTTTCGAATCGGTTTGGGTTTGGTTTTCATATCAGTTTGCTTCTTGAGCCACTCTATCCTCACTTGGAGCCTGAACCGTCTTGCACTTTTGCCTTTCATACTCTTGTGGGGGACTTCCCCTCCCAACATCAAATTCATCCTTGTCATACACAAATGGGTAATATCCCACGTTAGTCGGGAAACAACTCGTTTGATGGTGATTGCAATAGGGTTCATGTACATACATCAACATCCTCCCTCTTATCCCTTCAAAGTCGACTCTTTATATCTTCGACAACCTTCAAAATCTCATCCATCTTTGCAATCAACTGCTCATGTCGCTGCTTAGGAACTTTACCAAGCCTTGTAAAAGATCCGAGGAAATTACCATAGCCTTAGTTGCATTTGAGGTGTGCTAAATGGTTCTACTAAAGTTAGGGAATATTATGGCACCTCTTTCCCTCTCTACCACAAATAAAGGCTTTCCATGTTGCACCCGGTGCTTGCACGGTTGCTCAATAACATCCGTTATTTGGTTGAGGTGGAACATACCAAGAAGACAACCCCTAATAAAATCTGGAAGAATGGGAACATATAAGATGTTGTCGTGGTTCTACTCTCTTAAGATCTTCTCTTTGTACATATTCAAAGTCCAAAACTTGGGATATAGCAGCACAGTGTGATTCAACTTGTCTTTACCTATGAATCGAATCTCTCGTTGGGGCCACATAAGACATGGGTGACTAAAGCTATCATCAATTGGTGTGGGCATTGTTGCACCTTCTTCAGCGGCTACCATATACAGAGTGTTATTAAGTCTATTATCCCAAACCTCATATAGAAATGAGTAATCCAAAAAAGTTGATATGCGTTTATATCTAACACTATTGGACAATGCAAAATTACTCATATGAGGAAAATCTGTATAATCCTGAAATCAAAGAATGAACAAACAAAACACTAGCCCTCTCAAACCAAATGGCATAACAACATATGCACAAATTAATTTTAAATGTTGGACTAAAGGAGGAAAGAACTCATGTGAGTGTGCAAAATAGTCCTATCGGTGGAAACGATTTTGCAAAATGTAAATAATAATATACTCATTTGACATCGTTTGCCACCTAACCCTCTCAAACCCGTTATCTTCACTTGAAGCCTGAAAAATAATAAGGGTGTTCTGAGTGATTTATAAGTGATTCAAGTCACACCCACATCACAAGAGCTATTTCCAATATCTAGGCTTACCCCGATGAGAGTTGGATCTTTTCCCATGAGGTTCTCGGTCGTGATCTTGTTTCGACAACTAGGGCTGCCTATGAGCAAGGCTTCATATATTGTCGCGTGGTGGTGGTCATCACATCTACGCACTAGTTGGTGAGAAGAATCTGTTTGTATGAAAACAATAAATGGAAATTACACGATCGAGTATATATATGGCCGGATGAGGTCGGGTAATGTCGGGTAGTCAAAACTGTTTGGGACATTCTCGAGTGTAGGAATGCTAGTTGCACATGAAACAAATCCTTGATCCGTTACACATGAAACAGGTCCTTGATCCGTTACACATGAAACGGGTCCTTAATCCGTTCATAGCAGTTTTAATGTCAAACGTATTTAATGTCGGGTACATCTTACATTGTGGTTCCAATAGATCTACAATCCGTTCATGTTGCGTGTATGTAGTTTAAAATTCCAACTTTAGGAATCATTGTAAAAATAACTTGACGTTCCAAATTCGTGCAAAATATTCCCATAGGCGAAACAATTTTGCAAAATGTAAAACTTTCAAAGTCATGCAATCTAACTCAAACCTCACCAAACGCAACCTTTATTTTATTTATTTTTTTTTGATTAGGAAATAATTCGAGACCGGACATGCCCGGACCTCGAGAGGCCGACAAAGTCGGCAGACGACAAGCCGTCAAAACATACAACATAACAAAAGAAAATACAACAAGGAAAAAGAAATAAGACACCTAATACAACAAAATAACTACGCAAAAGCAACCTTTATGATCATCAACACCAATACATAAGTAGGGCTCGGTTGGTTCAAATTTTGGAAAGGTAAAAGGAAATGAAATTAATGTAGTTTTTATATAGTTTAAAATACATTGTTAAAAATTTAATCATTATTTCTCCTCTAAACTTTTCATACAAAATTAATTTTATTCCTCCTTATTTCAATCACTCATTTGCAGTGGCGGAACCTCAAACTTAATAATGAGGGGGGCAAACAAAAACAAATAATTTTTTTAAGGTTTGGAACCCGGCTAAATCGGAAGGCTCATCCCCACACTTCTTTTATTATTTCAATATTTAAAATACAATTAGAAGGGATGACATTTTGAAGTCAAAACCCTTCTACAAAATCAAAATACCAACTTTAAGAACCCAAATTTCTCATAAAGATTCATTTCAACTGACATTTTGCTCTATTTACCCATAACCTACAAAGATGAAGACTCATTTCATCAATGGTTATTCATTTCATGAGAAGATTTATTTCAGCAGATCATTAATTACCTAAATCTATTAAAAAAACAAATTTGAAGAACCTAAATTTCTCATGAATTGTTTCCTGCAATTTTCTATAATCCTATCAATGTATCATCAAGATTCAAAAAAACAAATTTATCAAATGAAAAAGAATTGAATGATTAAAACAAATTGGGGGCAGTGGCGAAGCATCAACTGAAAAGCAATTGAAGGATTAAAACAAATTTTACATGAGTTAGATTGCTTCAAATGAAAATCAATTGAAAGATTAAAACAAAATAAAAGCGAAAGAAATGTATAGAACTTATTGTTTGTGGATAGGGGAAGGTGTGTTGAGTTTGTGGTTCACAAATCGCAATTTATGGGCATGTACCTCATGGATAAACGAGATGGTGGCATCCTGGCGGAACATTTGCACCGCACCAGCAAGACGAGGCGTGGGTATGGAGGATAGTGATTGTGGATGAGCGTGCTTGCGGTGGTGCTACTCCATGGAAAGTTGTAATGGGGTAAATGAATTTTGGGAAATTGGGGGAGATGGAGCAAGAGACTACGGGAGAAGGCAATCAAGTGTGGGTGTGGGGGCCACTTCATTTATCTTCCAACTTTCCTTACATATTTGTGTTTTTGGCTGTGGGGGTCAGGGCCTCCTCTGGCCTCCATCACGTTCCGCCTCTGCTCATTTGAACAAGATAGTCATTTCCCCTATACTTCTTATTACCCATCCTATCTTATTTTTCATACAAAAAATAGCATTATTCTCTTATCTAGATATATTTTTCTAAATAAATTTGATTTCCATTCCATTTAGCTCATAACAAACGAGCCCTTAACTTCAATGAACTCTACTAGCAACCATCCATCACATAGTTGGAACTATTTACAGCATATTTCAAAAATCGAGGCTAGTTGGTTTAGTAATTAGTAGTATTGTTCGACCCTCCATAGGATGCTTTAGCTTTATTGCAAAATGATATTAGGGGTCGGACTATACTTCTTTTAACAAAAATACTCCATCCGTTTTCTTTTAAGTGACTTTTTCAAGTCATACACGTAGTTTTAGAACGATAAAAACTATATTAAATATTAATATTTTAATAATATTTTTTTAATAATATTATACTAATCACCAATAAGTATGAGATTATTGAAAAAAATATTTTAAAAATTTATTATTTCATATAGTTTTTTACACCTTAAAAAACGTGCATGAATAGCAAAAAGTCAATTAAAAATAAACGGATGGAGTAAATCTATATCTATTATCTATTAATATTACTAATTCTGCTAGCATTTTGCTGACGTGTCACGCCCACAATTAAAGTTGAATTTTTTATTCAAATGCGATTTTCTTATTGCTCAATATTATTATGGAAACTTTAAAATATTTGTTTCCTATTTTAAATATGATTTGAATCCATTCCCTTTTTTTTTTATTTTCGGTTATATTGTCGTAAATATTGAGACATGTTTCCACTTTTTTCCCGATTGCAATCTCTTTTCGGTTATATTGATGATGTGTCACGCTCGCAATTAAATTTGAATTTTTTATTCAAATGGTATTTTCTTATTGGTCAATATTATTGCTGAAATTTTAAAATATCTGTTTCCTATTTTAAACATATTTGTTTCCTATTTTTATACTAAAATATTATTTAATTTGATATGTTGTATGTCAATTTGTGATCTATTTTAATCGTCTACGTACATTGAACATTCGTCAATTCTTGGCTAATTTTATTCTTGGATATTGAAATTGTTGATTTATCATTTTTAACCGATTGCAATATTTCCCACAATGTCTACATCCAACGAACATGTAATAATCAATTTGTAAATATTCGATTTCAAAAATTAATTATAAAAATCAATTAGAGTCAAATAAGTGTTATTTTATAATTTAATTATTTTAGACATCTTAAATGACTATCGAAAAATAAATAATATTTTAAGACTCACAAGCATTACTAATGCTTATTTTACATAGTGGATGAGGCTTCTTAGATCACTTTTCTACCTTTAAGGATCTTTTTTTTACCATCTTGTCTTTATTTTCACTATTAATTTCTCTATCTTTCTAACCATCTTTCTCATGAAAATAATCAATAAGTTATGTACATCTACATATTTAACTTCAAAATTATTCACACAATCATGTGTTTATGATTTTTTAATATTTGTACGGGAGCTTATATTTTACCTTTTTAGATCTATGCTAATGATAATAATTATATATTTATTTCAAATTATATTAGATGGTGTGTTTGGGTATTATTACTACTTTACCTTATTAAATCATTTTCAAAATTTGTATCGTATCTCTTTTCAACTAATTTATAAATTATAAAAAAATATTTTATACATATTTTTGTTGTAAACACGTGTATTGTAAAGACCGAATATATTTTATATATTATTTTATTATGATTTTAATTAGATATATATGGATTATAAAAGTTGGAGAAAACTCGCCCTCGAGCACCAAGTTTAAATTTTAAAATCCTTCCGGCATCGTTTTAGGATTTGAATTTTGACGAAATTTGATTCCGCTTTCGAGCTTCGAGTCGTGATAAATTATTTTAATTCCGTTATTGATTTAAAATTTGATTTAGTCAGAATTTGTACATACGAATTTCGAATCTATTCCGCTATTTTAAATTCTTTGGCTTTTGGGGACCATTCTCAAATTGTATTCTCTTTTCCCTTCCCCTCTCCCTCTCTCTCTCTCTCTCCTTCGTTTCAGATGTCTGTTCCCCTTTTTCCTTGCCTAACACAGCTCATGTTTTGTCCATATTCCCCAATTGCACAGCCTCCTCATCATATCTGTACACACCCTCCCCTACATCTTTCATCCTCACCAAAAACCCACAAGAAAACCCTCAAAAGAGCCCCCTTTCTTCCTCCCCTTCGGCTCTGCAGATGCCCAGGAAACCACCCTCGTTCCTCTTTCCCCGTCGTCGTTGCCGAGAGCCAGCAGCACCACCTGAGACACAACAATCCACGCCACCATCAGCCCCTTCCTTCTCCTCCGGTTCCGAGCAGCAGCAGAAGCGGCAAGGATGGACCCCGTCGCAGCCGCCAGGAGCTCAGCCACCGAAACGAGGCCGAGCTCCAAACCTCCAGTTCTCCTCCTCTCGCGACCAGCAGCAGCTGCTTTCTACGGCGTCTCAGGCGAAGCCGAGCGAGCGCCCAGAGCCGGAAGGAGCCCAGTCGCAGGCGCCTCCTTCCCCGTCTCCCTTGGTCGTGCGTAAGGACGGTTTCTTTCTCTTCCGTTTTCGTTCCGACCCGAAATCGATGTAAAGGCGCACCTTTAACCCCCCCTATACTCTCTCCAGGCCACTAGAAGTTCGAATTCCCCTTCACCGGAGCTCAATCGGCCACCTCGGCCATTTTCCGACGAGGTCTTCGAACCGCGGTAACTCTTCCTCTTCTCTTCTCCTTCCCTGTGTCCGCGTTTGAAATTGATTGTTCGAGTCATGGTCGGAATCTCATTTCGGAACTCTGGGTGAAGATTCAGGTTGGACGGACCACCGGTTTGCCGAGCTCTCTCCTTCCTCTCCGTTCTCCGTCGCTCGTCTGATTCCAAGGTTGAGGGTGAGCCTTCTTCCCTTTCTTTCTCTGTGTGGGCTTGGGCCTATTTCTGGTCCGGATCCGGGTCCAAATTGGATCCTCCTCCTTTAGTTTTCCTGAGATCCGGATCCATCTCTCCTTTCTTTCCTTATTGTTGGGTTCGGGTTGGGGCCTGAATTCGGGTTTGGGCTGTTTTTCGGGCCTTTTAGGTTGGGTTTAATTGATGGGTTGTTGTTATTTAAATGTTGATATTTATATATGTTATGATGGGTATTTTGGGGGAATTTTATATAGGGGTTATATTATATTATGGTATTATTATAGATAAATGTTGCTTTATAAATATGGTTTAATAAAGATGGATTTATTTAAATGTTTATTTTAGATAAACATTGTTGCTAAATTATTTAGAAAGTGCTTTAAGTCGTCCGAAAATGATTCTTAAAAGATTTGATGCATTGAAACCGAAATGCCGGAACTACCTCTATAATATAATATGCTTTTGAGAGATTGGTTTTAAGGTTTAAATGATTAATATCAAAATTTGGCCAAGTATGATTTGAGAAATTATTTTTAAATATGAGTTGACTTAATTTGGGATTTATGAGTTTGGAAAATATGGTTGGTATGCTTTTATCAATGGGTTTGATTGGAATAATGATTTTGGTTGATGTTGATCAAATCGGAAAGGTTTTGGAAAATGGTTTTACTATCGGTTGGTTTTGAGCATGTTGAGAACGTGGAGTTTGTGTGTATGAATGATGGACCGGTAGCTTATGGAAATGACTTGATGATAGGTGTGTATTGTTTTTGGATTGCTTTGGACTTGCATTTGGGCCATTGCTTGTGTTATCTTGCTGTTCTGCATCTTCAGGTAAGTTCCCTAGGGGGCTTACTCAGGTTGGACATTTATGCCTGTTGTTGCATTTTATGTTAGGTGTTGCATATGCATAAAAGCATGCCATGTAGTATCATGTTTAGGTTGCACTAATTGATTGAGCATCCGCTTACTTATGCGTTTGAAAAGAGAACGGCCGTTATCTGAGTCTTTAGAGTCGTTGCTAGGGTCATTGGGGCATTCGTGTTTCATATCGTTTTGGTCCCAGTCGAGTCTTATATATGATCTGGCTGCGGCGGTGACCGAGCGTCCTACTTGGGCTGCTTCGGAGTGAGGTACGGACTGATAGGCTGCGGCACCGACCGAGCGTCCTACCTGGGCTGCTTCGGAGCGAGGTACGGACATATATGCCCAGAGTGGGCACGGATCAGGGGATATGCCTTTTGGCATTGTCTTGGGCCCTTTATAGTATTTCTGCTTATTATTACCACTAGGAGCATGCTAGTGTGTTTAACCTTCGTACTGCATTAGAACATCTTTATTAGGTATAGCACATACTATGTGGCCTCAGCGAGGACTGCCGGTCCCGCATGAGTGGCTCGATCTGACTCCTTTCCCCGTTCTTCTTTTAAAGGTATTTTCTGCAGATTTTGAGTGCTCGATGTCTATATGACCGGGTTCCCTTTTGGCGAATCGAAGAATCTGGCTAACATTCTAAGTTGGTAAAATGGTAATAACTCACTTATGATTTGGTCTTGACCCGGCTTTGCCGTGGCGTTTGTATTTAAACTTTGCTTTCGCTTTACTTTCGTTTGAATTGGATTTCGCGATATAGTCTTAGGACAGGTTCAGGGTACCCAACGACCCTTCGAGATTTTAGGGTTCGAAATCCCTCTTTCTACTAATCTTAAAATGAGTTTGAAACCTCGACCCGTACCTGGATTGCAAGATCCGAACAAGGGGTTTCATCCCTTGAAACGTAACCCGGAAATCATAATTCTGGGCCGTTACAAAGATGGTATCAGAGCTGAGGTTGTGCAATTCGGGTACACAAGGGTCGAGAGTATGTTTTGGAAACCGCCCACGAATTTCAAGGACTTTTTAAAAGGATTTAAAGAGGCAAAATGAACTTAAGACGTCTAACCCAAACCGGACTAAGTAACGAACTTGGCTTGTTATAAAAGAGGAAAACCGACTAAAGAGGGACCGAGTGGGTAGAAAGGCGTTAGACTGTCCCTTTTGGATGTAGTTGAGAATGAGTAGGCAAAATATCAGCTTGTTTTTTTACAGATGGGTTGGGAGACTCCAAGAGATCATTATGAGTGTTATCAACTGATTCTGTGCTGAGTGCTTGCTATGCTAGAGATCTGATTTGGATACCCTAACTATGAAAGGTGTATTGACTTACCTGTGCAAACGAGATAGCGGGAGTACCTTTACTTCTATATGGTCAAGCCCAACTTGTGTGAAATAGCCCTTTCTACTATGTTAACCACTTTTTCGGTTCTATCGAATCTCTTTCCCGGATGTCAGTATCTTTCACGGGAAATCGGGTTGGTAAACACATTGTGTCGGGGATCATGGTTGGATATTAAGTTTGTCTGAGTGAGTGTTGGAAGTTTTTGATGTCACTTTGAGCCAGAAGTAAGGTGTTTCTGCGGATGTCTTTCCTTATTCATATGATGATCAACCTTTATTTTTCTTACCACAAAGAGTCGTACCAAAGTCCCACGGGAAAAAAGGGTAATTAATGAGTCAGTTGGTGAAGGTCAATGGTTGCCCTTAGGAATCTCTGTCCGGTTGTAATGCTGACTCTCTCTGAATTACATGACATGATTTTATAATCTCCCGCCTGCGCCTTGCCAATGAGCATTAGCAAAAAGCTACTCATGTTATGCCTTGCTTTCCATCATGATTATATGTTGTCATAACATGTCTACACTGCCTATTGTATTGCCTGTATGATCGATTTGAAGCATGAACCACATGATGTGAACCTAGGTGATTGTTGTTTTCTCCTGGATTAGGTTCATGATAGTGTGATCAACTCTCCTTTGTATGAGTGCTTGTAGATGATCGTCTTGGCATGTTGAATGATGACGTGTCAATTCTTATTATCCTTTTGGTGACAAAAATCTATAGCATGCCCATCTGTTCTGTATTCGTCAGATTAGTTAATGTTGGTTGTTTTGCAATTAGTATTGTTGTGTGATTACCTGCTTTGGATGGAGAATATGTGATATAATTGAGCCTTGAGAAATGCATGTTTTATTCTAGTATGTGTTAATTTGAGCTCATGTCCCCGGATTCTAGTCATATTGCCATTTCTTAGACTCGTATTATGCGTCGTTAAACTTTTCACATGCTTCTATATCGTTGGAATATGATCGAGTGATTCTTACGCATCGTCCTGATTAAGTGCATGTATGTATCGCATGTTATGATGAGCCTTTAGCATCATGTAGGATCCTTGGTTGTGACCCTTGCGAGTTTACATCTTGCCTGCATTATGTTGTTTCTCTCTCGACCTAGGTTCCTGATAGTGTGGTTCTTCCCTCTTTCTATTACCTCGACGTGTTTTACTCATGCGAGTTAGTTGATGTCGAATTCAATGATTGTTTTGCTCTCCGTGATGGTTATTCCAGCATGCTTACATGTTATCGCTCGGTGGTGTTCCACTATTATCTTATGATATACTCTCGTACTTGCATGAACATATGACCTTACACCTCGCATGATCACCCACCACGCTATATCATGTTTCACATACGTAGGACGCATGAATGTTGGAATGAATCTAGTCGAACTACATTGATTATGCTCATGTTCGATGTGTGCTATTAGCATCTTGTAGGGTTTATGCTCCCCAATATGACTCGCTAAATGACCACATGTTGTACTTGTTCTATGATGTGATAACTATTGTACCGTTATATGTGCCCTATGATGGTTCGTTCCTAGCATGATTACGATCTACCGCTCATGATGTCTTTTCTGTTACTTTTGATGATGCCTCATGCTTCATGAATATTATGTTGAACTCCTCTTAATGGCTCTTGACTATGTTTGTATCACATCATGTATCGCTAGTATAATGTAGGACCCATGCTTTCTAAATGTATTCCGTCATATGATTACGTGTCATGTTTAACCTATTATATGATCATTGTGTCAGATGAGACAGTTACTATGTTGCTCATATATGTTCTCGTATGATACATACACCAAGCTTGTGCATTGTTCATATGTGATAATTGTGATACCCATTAAATCTCGCATATCTTGCTTAAGTTGCTAGGCATACCTGCTTCATGGGATAATAGACTACTATCTTGTCTCGCATGCATCTGTGTAGCACTCGAATATGTCTTTCTGGAATGCATACGTATGTCGTGCTCCTCGAGATAGGTACATGTTAGTGTAGGTTAAAATGATTGATATGCTCCGTGATGGATTCGTGTTTGCTTGTCGCGATTATAACCTAAATAGACTTCCATAAGGGCATCGTTGCTATTCTCAAGTCGGAGTTTCGTCTCTAGTTGTCGTCTTTAGTTGTGGTCCGTGTTTGTCCCCGAAAGGAATTTGGGTTGTCTTCTCTTGTCACTCCCCTATCTCCGCTAACTTGGACTTTTGCGCGATACGTTGGGTGAGCGACCACGTGGAAGAGGGAACGGAAAGTTGCATGGCGATAGAACAGTACAGCAGAAGCGTGGGCCCATAACCCACGGGCCTCAGGATCTATGATGTCGGCAGAACGGGCACGCATCGAGAATTTTGGTTACTGTGTACGATATGACTTGCAAGCGGGATTGTTCTCCGTTCGAATTGCTAACCCTTTTGAATTTGTTGACGGCGATATTGCACTGACCTAGCGATGTGATTTATGTGTTGATGTGTTGACTTGATGATGACTGTTTCCTGATTTTCTATGGTGATATGAATCGATGCCTTACAGTTCTAATGTGCCAAGGTGCCTTGATGCGTTGATACTCTGAGTTGCTAAGCATGATTTAAATTACTCGCCTGTAAAATGTGAACTGTAAATGTTGATAAGCCTGAATTGTTATCTGATAAGGTTATGATGAAAATTGCTAGCTTGAATTGACTATATTCATATATGGTGTTTAGCTATAATTTTGAGCATGATGGTAAAATTTAGGCTTGTTGAACCCATGATGTATGTTTATAAATGCAAATTGATATGATGTAGACCTTATGTTCGATAATTTCCATGATTTCTTCTTTTGTAAACCTGTGGGTGAGGTCATTTGGTAGAGTGGTTGGAGAGTGGTGAAAGAATTTAAGCGGTTAGGATGAACGATGATGTTGTGAGGTAAGTCGCGAGAGAGGGATGTTGACTGAGGTAAGATTGAGTGAGTTTTGGGATGTACGGGAGACAATACTTGGTGGTTTCCGATGAGCTTTTGGGTGATGCTTGTGATGTCTTGGGTAGTACGAGAAGTGTAAGAAATGGCTTTTGAGAGCATTGAGAACATAGAATGAGAGGGTACTCGGGTGTGAAGTTAGAGATAGGAGTTGGGCTCTTAGAGGTCGGGATTGCTAGTGAGAGTGCTTAGTAGAAGGAGGGGCGAGATTTGAGCATCTAGATGAATTGGGATTTCTTTGGGAATTTTTGTCTGAGTTGGCGTTGGCGAGTCTAGAAGAGGATTAGTCTTGGCTTGAGAGTGGAGATGGACGAGTGTGGATTATGTTTTATTTTGACTGGTATGATATGAGGATTTTCTTGACTATGTGATTTATTTATATGTGCTGGCATGATGTTAGATAACAACTATGATGAATCTGATAGAGAATGATATTACATGTTGATATGCGATACTGAAACCTAATTGGTAGGCGACAAATGTTATCATGATATATTGATGCATTGCTATCCTGTTATGTTCTTCTAGAAGCATGTTATGATGTGTTATAGGAATCAGGAGATAATGATATGTTGCTATTTGAAAGTATGACGTTATACTATGTGGTGATAAGCATGATGTTATATTAGATGGTTGGTAAGCATGATTAGGGGAGGTGTTAAATGATAGATGTGACTTGAAGTGTGAACATGACTTGTATATATGAGATAATGATGCATTATTGCCAAATGATCGTTATGTGACATTATAACGAGTTGAAATGATGTTTTGTGAGCATGTTAACAGTTTGACGATTGATATATGGTTATATCTTTCCTTTTGCTGATTCTTGAATGGCATGACCTTGCGTGTTAATGTGTTGACAATTAGTATTAGTCCGTTGATCTTATGATGAGATTCTGCTATGACTACCTTTACAATGCTAATGTTTGAATTGACATCCTAAATCTGTTAGGACCACCCAGCATAGAATGCAGATAGGTTGATAAGATGATTAGGTGAGTTATGTGTTCATTAAGTGAAAAACCCCTGATGTGACTAGTTCTACTGGTATTGCGATGTTGAGATGCGATCGTGAGATTTGACTTGTAGTGGCGTACTGACTCCATGACACCTAACCTCTTTGATCTCTTGACATGTGTGCTTGCGTGATGAGTTATGAGAATTCGTTGATACACTTGTGATGCCTTCTGTATGATGAAGATATACTTTATGACTTGTGGTATGATGTTGAGATTTTTTTTTATTTGCTTTTGGCGTGTTTGAAGGGATAGTATGATTATGTTATGAGAAAACATGTTATGTTGTTGAGATATCGATTGGTTGAGATTATCATGATTGGTGTTGAGATCTGCTATATGAGAGGTGGCGGGTGATATTATGAGTTGATAAGTTGATTCACTTTTGTTCATGTTGAGTGAGAATGATGATGGAATGATTCTGGAAATTAGGAAGAGAATATGGGATTAGCCCTTAGAGGTGGATGATTCCACCTCATGTGATCTGAAATTGCTTGTCTGGAAGTTGGATTTGAAGATTTTGAACTGTTTTGAAAAAGGCTAGCTTGGATTTTAAAGGGATAAACACTATCGAGAATTTCAGGGACTTCAAGTTCAACCTTCTTATTACAACACTTTATTGAACTTTCAGAATTGGATTTTAGTTATGATGCTTTTGAGTTATGATATAACTGAGAAGTCGAGATAAGAATGTGATAAGGGCCCATATCACATACTTATTACAACCCATTGGGGATATCATGGTCATGACGAAGATATTGTAAGGGCCTTATAGGTGCACTTATGAGGTTCTTACAGGGTCTATGGCGTGATCTTCGGACTCACCGATTTTCCCTTCCTTCCCTTGACTTTAGAATGATTTTAGTCTCGGGGACGAGACTTGTTTTTAGAGGTGGATGAATGTAAAGACCGAATATATTTTATATATTATTTTATTATGATTTTAATTAGATATATATGGATTATAAAAGTTGGAGAAAACTCGCCCTCGAGCACCAAGTTTAAATTTTAAAATCCTTCCGGCATCGTTTTAGGATTTGAATTTTGACGAAATTTGATTCCGCTTTCGAGCTTCGAGTCGTGATAAATTATTTTAATTCCGTTATTGATTTAAAATTTGATTTAGTCAGAATTTGTACATACGAATTTCGAGTCTATTCCGCTATTTTAAATTCTTTGGCTTTTGGGGACCATTCTCAAATTGTATTCTCTTTTCCCTTCCCCTCTCCCTCTCTCTCTCTCTCCTTCGTTTCAGATGTCTGTTCCCCTTTTTCCTTGCCTAACACAGCTCATGTTTTGTCCATATTCCCCAATTGCACAGCCTCCTCATCATATCTGTACACACCCTCCCCTACATCTTTCATCCTCACCAAAAACCCACAAGAAAACCCTCAAAAGAGCCCCCTTTCTTCCTCCCCTTCGGCTCTGCAGATGCCCAGGAAACCACCCTCGTTCCTCTTTCCCCGTCGTCGTTGCCGAGAGCCAGCAGCACCACCTGAGACACAACAATCCACGCCACCATCAGCCCCTTCCTTCTCCTCCGGTTCCGAGCAGCAGCAGAAGCGGCAAGGATGGACCCCGTCGCAGCCGCCAGGAGCTCAGCCACCGAAACGAGGCCGAGCTCCAAACCTCCAGTTCTCCTCCTCTCGCGACCAGCAGCAGCTGCTTTCTACGGCGTCTCAGGCGAAGCCGAGCGAGCGCCCAGAGCCGGAAGGAGCCCAGTCGCAGGCGCCTCCTTCCCCGTCTCCCTTGGTCGTGCGTAAGGACGGTTTCTTTCTCTTCCGTTTTCGTTCCGACCCGAAATCGATGTAAAGGCGCACCTTTAACCCCCCCTATACTCTCTCCAGGCCACTAGAAGTTCGAATTCCCCTTCACCGGAGCTCAATCGGCCACCTCGGCCATTTTCCGACGAGGTCTTCGAACCGCGGTAACTCTTCCTCTTCTCTTCTCCTTCCCTGTGTCCGCGTTTGAAATTGATTGTTCGAGTCATGGTCGGAATCTCATTTCGGAACTCTGGGTGAAGATTCAGGTTGGACGGACCACCGGTTTGCCGAGCTCTCTCCTTCCTCTCCGTTCTCCGTCGCTCGTCTGATTCCAAGGTTGAGGGTGAGCCTTCTTCCCTTTCTTTCTCTGTGTGGGCTTGGGCCTATTTCTGGTCCGGATCCGGGTCCAAATTGGATCCTCCTCCTTTAGTTTTCCTGAGATCCGGATCCATCTCTCCTTTCTTTCCTTATTGTTGGGTTCGGGTTGGGGCCTGAATTCGGGTTTGGGCTGTTTTTCGGGCCTTTTAGGTTGGGTTTAATTGATGGGTTGTTGTTATTTAAATGTTGATATTTATATATGTTATGATGGGTATTTTGGGGGAATTTTATATAGGGGTTATATTATATTATGGTATTATTATAGATAAATGTTGCTTTATAAATATGGTTTAATAAAGATGGATTTATTTAAATGTTTATTTTAGATAAACATTGTTGCTAAATTATTTAGAAAGTGCTTTAAGTCGTCCGAAAATGATTCTTAAAAGATTTGATGCATTGAAACCGAAATGCCGGAACTACCTCTATAATATAATATGCTTTTGAGAGATTGGTTTTAAGGTTTAAATGATTAATATCAAAATTTGGCCAAGTATGATTTGAGAAATTATTTTTAAATATGAGTTGACTTAATTTGGGATTTATGAGTTTGGAAAATATGGTTGGTATGCTTTTATCAATGGGTTTGATTGGAATAATGATTTTGGTTGATGTTGATCAAATCGGAAAGGTTTTGGAAAATGGTTTTACTATCGGTTGGTTTTGAGCATGTTGAGAACGTGGAGTTTGTGTGTATGAATGATGGACCGGTAGCTTATGGAAATGACTTGATGATAGGTGTGTATTGTTTTTGGATTGCTTTGGACTTGCATTTGGGCCATTGCTTGTGTTATCTTGCTGTTCTGCATCTTCAGGTAAGTTCCCTAGGGGGCTTACTCAGGTTGGACATTTATGCCTGTTGTTGCATTTTATGTTAGGTGTTGCATATGCATAAAAGCATGCCATGTAGTATCATGTTTAGGTTGCACTAATTGATTGAGCATCCGCTTACTTATGCGTTTGAAAAGAGAACGGCCGTTATCTGAGTCTTTAGAGTCGTTGCTAGGGTCATTGGGGCATTCGTGTTTCATATCGTTTTGGTCCCAGTCGAGTCTTATATATGATCTGGCTGCGGCGGTGACCGAGCGTCCTACTTGGGCTGCTTCGGAGTGAGGTACGGACTGATAGGCTGCGGCACCGACCGAGCGTCCTACCTGGGCTGCTTCGGAGCGAGGTACGGACATATATGCCCAGAGTGGGCACGGATCAGGGGATATGCCTTTTGGCATTGTCTTGGGCCCTTTATAGTATTTCTGCTTATTATTACCACTAGGAGCATGCTAGTGTGTTTAACCTTCGTACTGCATTAGAACATCTTTATTAGGTATAGCACATACTATGTGGCCTCAGCGAGGACTGCCGGTCCCGCATGAGTGGCTCGATCTGACTCCTTTCCCCGTTCTTCTTTTAAAGGTATTTTCTGCAGATTTTGAGTGCTCGATGTCTATATGACCGGGTTCCCTTTTGGCGAATCGAAGAATTTGGCTAACATTCTAAGTTGGTAAAATGGTAATAACTCACTTATGATTTGGTCTTGACTCGGCTTTGCCGTGGCGTTTGTATTTAAACTTTGCTTTCGCTTTACTTTCGTTTGAATTGGATTTCGCGATATAGTCTTAGGACAGGTTCAGGGTACCCAACGACCCTTCGAGATTTTAGGGTTCGAAATCCCTCTTTCTACTAATCTTAAAATGAGTTTGAAACCTCGACCCGTACCTGGATTGCAAGATCCGAACAAGGGGTTTCATCCCTTGAAACGTAACCCGGAAATCATAATTCTGGGCCGTTACATGTATATATATATATATATTATATAGATATATAAAATGATGTTCAAATTAAAATGGATCAAGCTCCCGTGCCTTCAAGGCACGGGTATTACACTAGTACATATACTAAAACCGATGCATAGCGTCCTGCGTGGCGGCGTGTGAGTGAATCTGCCTACGTGGCGACGCGTGAGTGCGTCTCGCAAAACTTTCTCCCGTCAAAAAGAAAATCTAATAAAAATAATTAAAGTTGTATAATTAAAACTATATCAATAATAATAATAATAATAATAATAATAATAAATATTATAAGGAAAAAACTATATCGATATAACACAATCATCATCAATAATAATAATAATAATAATAAACTATATTATAACCATCCATCCATTTTCCTAATAGAGAATAAATTATATTATGTCACCCAATTACCATATGCAAATTATATTATATTCACCAAATTTCCATCCTATCTAATCTAATCATATATATCCTATCTATGTCAATTTCCACTAAAAATAATAATCTAAATAACTACATTGTCTTAATCTAAATATTGTATTAATACCTAAATTTAGATTATTTACGTAGATATATATGAAGGATTGTTTATTTGTTGAAATAATAATCTAAAATACGTATAAGTGTATCTAATTAACAACTTTGGCATATACAGATATACAAATGGTCATATAAGTGTATATATCTCCATCTGGATTATAAATAATATATTATACAAATGGTCATATAAGTGTATCTCCATCTGGATTATAAATAATATATTCAATGGACAGTTTATATATAAATTACAACATATGGACGGGACCTAAAAAAGAAATTAGGTTCATCCAATTGCCATGTGGACGAATTTTATGGCGGGTCTTTGGGGTCTAGCGGGTTTTGGTGACCTTGAAGACCTTGGCGGAGGGGTGAGGTAAGGGGTTTAGGTGGGGGTCTAGGCGAGCCTTGAAGGGTTTTTTTAGAACAGTTATCATAATTACCAAAAATATTAATAGATACATAGTCGTAAATATTTGATAGGTGTTATCGATTATTTTTTGTGGAAAGAATTATTTATATCAAAATTAATTATTTCATATTTATTTTTATTTATATCTATATTATTTTTTTAGGAGAATGAGTTATTTAGATCTAGATTAATTATAATCTTATATTTTTAGTTATTAGTTTAAATATCATAATGTAATTCACATTTATTTATTTATTTATTTTCATATTTATAATAGGATTTTTTATAGATAATAAATGTAATTTTATAATATTGTGTTAACACATTCCCGTGCAGGGGACGGGGCATACACTAGTAAATAAATAAACGGAAATTTCGCCTGGTACCCCTGAGGTATTGGCTTTTTCGCCCGGTGTACAAGAGTTTCACCTATTTCGCCCGATATCCCTGAGTTTTATAGTAATTTCGCATGGTACCCTTACAAAGTTAAAATGAACTAAACTAAGCAACTCCGTCAGTTTTGATTTTTTTTAAAAAAAAGTGAACAGTTAAAAGAGACTGATAGAAGAAGATTGAAGAATCCGACTCAGGTCGGGAGAGAGATGGAGGCGGCGGCACAACGGAGGAGGTGACGGAGCCACACCGAGCTGAATTTAGATCTACGTGGTCCTTCATTGTCTGCAAATCTGCCTTCTAAGCCTCTGATTTCTCCCCCAATTGCTATTTTGAATTCAAATTAGGGTTACTGAAGTTGTTGAAAGCAATTGACTCTTCAATCTCTTTATTAATTTCACCCCTATTAGCCTGCCCACCTTGCGAACTCTCAATTCCTTCCATAGGCAGATGATCAGCTCGCTACTTTTCCTCTTTCAGTTGCACTTCTACCTAATCAGCTCCAATTCTAGGTCTAGGTCCAAACCCAGAACAGGATGCAAAAACCTCAATTGTAGAATTCGCCCTGGTTAAGGAGCGGCATGTGCGACTTCTTTCTTCCTGCTGGCCGGAGGAGGACTTAATATGCCAAAGCTCTAGCAGAGTGCGAAACGTCGACCTCTCGTTGGAGCGTTTCCATTCGCAGCGGCGGAGCCTCGGAAGATGGATTTTAAAGCATAGGAGGTGAGTTTGTCGCCGACAATGGGAGCAGCGGCGGAGGAAGACGAGTTTTGATCTGAACGGAGAGGCGCTAGAAGAGGCAGGAAAGGCAAAATCCGATGAAGTGCTTATCGGGGTGGCACTCGCAACTAGCAGTGGAGATGCGGTGGGGCTTGGGTGGCTGAGGCGTTGGTAAAAGCTGCTCTTCCACCGGACATCAGTTCTCCCACTGAAATTGTTAGGTTTCCACCGGGAAGAAGCATAGGAGGCCACTTTGTTCTCCTTTTCTTTCTCTCTCTTCTAACTTTTCACTCTTTTTTTTCTAATTCAAAACTAACGGAGTTGCTTAGCTTTCGTTAACTTTAACTTTACAAGGGTACTATGCGAAATTACTATAAAACTCAGGGGTACCGGATGAAATAAGTGAAACTCTTGTACACTAGGTGAAAAAGCCTATACCTCAGGGGTACCAGTCGAAATTTCCGATAAATAAATTCCAACACATTTTTCTTTCCCCTAATTTTTATGGATTGTGCTATATACACCGGGTGCAGGTTCTTTATACACTACGTGGTCGGATCATAGATCCGTTGCATCTACAACACGACACCTGTCCAATAATTATTACAAGTTTTTAAAAAAATACACGGACGGATCTAGGATCCGTCCGTTGTAAAAAAAAAAAAATTTACAAAGGACGGATCTTATATAAAATAAAAACAAAAAAAATCAACCAAAAAGCTGCCAATGCAGCATAAAGAAAGAAAACAAAAAAAAAAAAATTCAAAATCAAGTACGGATGGTGGATCCGTGCTTGAACCCAAAAACCCAAAAGAAAAAGCTGCTTTTTGCAAATTTTCTATTCTTTTTTTTTTTTTTTTTTTATAGATAGGACGGATCTAGGATCCGTCCTATGTAAATTTTTCTATTTTTTTTATAACGGACGGATCTTAAATCCGTCCGTATATTTTTTTAAAAAATTACAACTGACGGATCTATGATCCGACCTCGTAGTGTACAGCACCTGTCCCCGGTGCATATAGCCAAGCCGATTTTTATCCACATTGTCAATTGGGGCGGGTCGAACCCGTGAACAGCAGAACAGGTCGTCACTGCTTATAAGTTGTATCGGAATCTCCGCCTTCCATTGTTCGCCTTCTTCACATCTCTCTCCTTACAGACTACACAGTACACTCCTGCTCTCTTCCCTCATCAATGGCGTCAACATCTCTATCTCACTCTCTCGCATACTCTCTCAATTCCTCCCCTTCCTCCACTAATCGCAAGCAGCTACGCCGATCCGCCTTCTTCCCGGCGTCGATCCACGTCCGCACCGCCGAATCTCAGTCAGTATCCGCTTCTTTGTCATCCTCTCTCAACAAATCGTCGCTCGTTGCTCGTTCTTCTCCCGTAGACGGCGCGGCGAGCACCACCTCCGATGAAATCCCCATCGAAAAGAGTAAGATTTCTCTTGCACTGTGCTCCATCTATCAATGTCGTTATCCCTAATTGATCACCGTCTTGCCTCTTTAATCTTCCCCTAGGGTTTCCAGCGTTTCCGACTGTCCTCGATATCAATCAGATTCGCGAGATCTTACCCCATCGGTTAGTAAAAGATGCTTGTGTAGCAGATCTCAATTGCACTGTCTGTGAAACATGATTGCAGTTTCTTTATGTGCGATTTATTGTTGATTTGTGTGCGTTTGTGCATCTTATTGGGGCTTTTTAGGTTTCCATTTTTGCTGGTTGATAGAGTGATAGAGCACACTCCAGGAGTTTCAGCTGTTGCTATTAAGAATGTGACCATAAATGACAACTTCTTCCCTGGTCATTTCCCTGAGAGACCTATCATGCCTGGTGTTCTTATGGTTGAGGTATGGATCTCCATTCCATGATCTTCATCCTCTTCATGTATGCTACAGGCGTTTAGGCCTTGAGTGCATTTGTCTGCTTTATTGCAGCTTCCTACTGGCTACTGATACATTTCTCCCAAAGCTTTTGCCACTGTGTACTGCTACTCCATGGGAAATTGAAACAATGCCAAAGTAATTAGATAAGAGGCATATATCTGAGATGTTAAATAGATAAGCAAAGATGAACCACTACCACTTGTATCCTTGTCGTTAAGGCGATAAGATGCCAACGGACATACTTGTTTGATCAATAATTCGTCGAAATGGGCATCATTGGATGTAATACTTTTTCTATTTTTTTTAGCATATGGTATAAGCCTATGAATGATTAGATAGATTTGTTGGAGTTGAAGCTTTGATGCTTCGACAATGATGGAAATGAAGAAAGCTCCGTAACAGAAACGAAAAGAGAAATTGGAGAGAGGAGGGAGAGAGTAGGTGTATGGCCAAGGTTTAGATAGCTGTGTTGGAGTTGAACCTTAATGAAACCTAGTTCATTGATACTTAACAATGTAACTAGAATATCTCTTTAAGCTTCATATTCCGTGAGCTTCTAGTATGCTTTGCTGTTACATGGGTGATTGACATTGGTAAAATGTTAAGCATCTCGAATATGCTTCTTATTTATTCTTTATTTTCCTTCTGAATTGATAAAATCAGATGTATATCCTTTCAGGCAATGGCACAGGTTGGGGGTTTAGCGATGTGGCAACCTGAAGTTAGTGGTTTGGGCGAGAATTTCTTCTTTGCAGGAATCGACAAGGTAAGATTTCGTAAACCAGTTATCGCTGGGGATACCTTGATAATGAGAATGACTTTGGTGAAGCTGCAAAAAACCTATGGGATAGCGAAAATGGAAGGCAAAGCATATGTTGGAAATGATCTAGTATGCGAGGGAGAGTTTTTGATGGCAATGGGTAAGTGAATGATTTCGAATGAGTGTCAGCATTTTCTGAAAGTCAGTGTTTGTGTATTACATTTTCGTGTGAGAGAACTTGTAACTTTTCGACTTGGCTGAGTCTTTGTAGGAATAAATGTTATGAACCATACTATCTATTTTGTAGTTCTTGCATTTCCATTTACCTAGTTGAAAGTTCCTGCATTTCCATTAACCTAATTGAAAAGATCTGAGCACCATGAACAGTTGTTATAGTAGTTTTGTTTAAAATTTCCACATCCCTGATTCTTCATCTAATCACTTGCTTATAACAAAAATATGAATTGATTAATTAATAAATCATCCAGAATATGCTCAAAATAAGATTAAGTAGGAGCTCGAGTAAATATGATTTTTTAAGGTGGAAAGTAAATGTGAATGGCTCAAGTGCTCAACCTTGGATTTGATCTTTGAGTGAACTTAACCTTATTTTTGTCGATTACATCTTTGGTGTGCAAGTTGCCTAGAGGTCCCAAACCCATACTTGTAACATGTAATTGATTTGACATGTAAATATGTAATTGATTTGTAATACTTGTAACATGAAAACAATTCGATCCACACCCTATATACCCTCGACAGATTTACAAGGCCACATGTAACCTATAACTTGATCCATCAAACAAACCTGAGCTTACCTTTGTGTTGATAAAACACTTGTACATGGTTCTAATTTATCTCTTGGAAAGTTAGATCTAAATTAGGTGCAAATCAAGTCGATTGGGTTGAGTTCATGTCAACTGCATTAAAGCTCAAATTACTCTTTATAATCAATTTTGGATCGAGTGATTATCAAGTTGAGTTAGTTTCAAATCTAGGTCAAAATTAGATTGGATTATGATGTTCGCATATCATGTTCAACCTACTTAGGATTTAGGTTAGTTTGAAAAAAAAGGTTCGGGTTTGGTTCAAGTTAGATTCGGGCCCGTAAATCCATAGAAATACCCAAATTAACTCGTGGGAAATTCATTCAAACTCATATTTTACTGATCTAAATTCCTGTTTGAGTCGGTCTCAACTGCCTTTGATATCCGTGACCATCTAGTATTTGTTGTGTCCTCAAGTTCCTCGCTTTGTGGTGATGTCTCCTGAATCAAGGCGAATACTTAAAACATTTCTTTCGAGTCTTCGAGCTGCTCAGGATTCTAGCGCTGGGCGCATTGAAATTGGGAATAACAACTTCACACTCATCAAGGTTATTCCGAACTTTTGGCACTACCATTAGAAGATTTAGATGATTGTTACGGAAATCTTATTCCTCCTCTTACATTTCAACTTAATAAATTACAAACATATCTTCAAATAGGTCATCAAGAAAACGGATAAAGTGCTTCACTCCATACATACCTGAACCACGAGGCTATCTTGTCCCATTCGAAGTTCTTAGACCTCATTCTAAGTAACACTATTAATGACATATCACAGTCAAATATTCACCGTGTATAAAATAATTTTCTTTTCTTTTTGATTGGGTAAAAATAATAATGGTTTTTCTATCCCATATTTAAAAGGTATAGAATAAGAAGCTAAATTGGAAAATATTTTTTCTAGATACATCTGAGTTAATAATTTTTAAATTAGATTACGGAGTTTAACTATTTTCTTTTATAATTTTTTTTCTAATAAAGTATTATTATCTAGAGACATGGACAAACCGAAATAATTTTTTTTAGAACACAAACTGAAATAATAATAATAATATTTACCATGTATAAAATAATAATAATATAATAATAATAAATGCACCCAAAAAAGTAAAAAATAAAAAGAAACCGATCGACGACCCCGATTGTCCATCCTTCCTCCTCTTCTACCCGGATCTATAATCTCTGTAGATCGAAGGCCGGGTGACATCTCAGCCGGCTGATCTCTCTCCCTCCAAAGGGAACGAAGAGATCGAGACAACTGTGGAAACCAATCCCCGCTTCAATTTCTCCCGGGATTGAAATCCTCCACACTCGCAAAAAGCAACCGCGAGATTTGTTTCCAGTGATCTCGATTTTGGTCCCGCATCAATGGCGCCGGTTTCAGCACTCGCCAAGTACAAGCTCGTCTTCTTGGGGGATCAATCGGTCGGAAAAACAAGCATCATTACTCGATTCATGTACGACAAGTTCGACAACACATACCAGGTAACGCTCGATTGTGACTGGTTTATGAGATCATGGAGTGGATTTTTGTCTAATTTCGTTGACGAAGGTCTTGTTAACCGGATCGGTCGATGATTTTGTTCTTACTTGCTGGATCTAGTCGGTGTAGGGAATTTGTCCTTCCGGTGTTGGTTCGAGGGTTTTGTTGTTTGTTTCGATGGATTTGATGTTGATCCTCTTGCATAACCATTGCTTCTGTCGCTGTAAGATAGGTTTAAACGCTCTTCCAACATTTTGAATTGATTTGAGTCGGGTTTAAATGTAAGGTTTTCTCCTGTGGCTCCCTTTTGATCTCTCACTGGATTTTCCTTGTTGCACGTTTGGTTCTGAATGTTTGTGGCTTGTTTGAACAAGTATTTCTCAAAATTCAGTTTCTTCTTTGCCTAAAATTCGAAACCTATTCATTCATGCCCTAAATTATACCAAGTGTCATGTTGCTACTTCTGGGGTATCAGATAATCAAATTGGATCTGTAATTTGGAAAGATGATGAGTTGGTCATGGAGGTTTTTAAGGATGGTTCCTCAAGAATTACTTGTTTGGTTTATTGATCTGGACACTGGTTGAGTTTTTTTCAAAGTAATTTCCACTGGGGAAATATGATTGCAGATGAGTTCACAGTAGGTAGGATCACATGAGAAGCTCATCCTTTTCCATATGAGAAGAGTCATTATAACCACAATTCTTATGATCTGTTTGTACCAAAATTATTCTGATATTTATATGGCAGGCATCTATTTTCCTATGATGGCAATATGGTTATCAATATCATTCTTTTTATTTGACCAAACTTAGCTATGTAAATGCGAAAACGGCAAATATTGACTTGCTCCCTCTATGCTTAATTGCTTACACAACCTTCCTTTTGATATTATCTTATGTTGTTATGCTGTCTTTAATTGGCTTTCTTTCACTACATATTTTGTATACATGTGCATTTTCTTCATTGTATTATTTTTAGTTTGAAATTTTGCGGCCTCTAGTGCTTGGACTGAACTTATAATTGTATATTGCATTTGTCAGGCTACCATTGGAATTGATTTCTTATCAAAGACAATGTATCTTGAAGATCGGACTGTACGATTGCAGTTGTGGTAAGATTCAGTAACTATTTTCTTTTGCCTTTCATGTTAGGCTTGTAGTTTTGTAATGGGGAAAGGGGTGATGGGCAGAGTCAAAGCTTGGTATAGGGTGAGAGGGTGACAAAGTCGGGGAGGTGGGAAATCTGGGTTTGGTACTGCATGGAAAGGGAGAGATGGTTAGTGATGCACCTCACTCCACTCAAGCGTGAACCTTCACTATATCTATTTTCCTCATGCAATTGAAGAATCTAGCACCTTGGATGCATCTCGTGCCTATGAAAGATGTTTATAACTTTCTTCGTTATGTATTGTGTTTTGATTTTGACTTGACTGTTTTGAATGGTTTCCTTATATGTAGGGATACAGCTGGACAAGAAAGATTTAGGAGTCTTATACCCAGTTATATAAGGGATTCATCAGTTGCTGTCATTGTATTTGATGTTGCAAGTGAGGAAATTTTGTCATCTCTCTTGAATGCTCAATTTGAACTTTTAATTAACTTGCATCATTTTCATTAGCTGCATCCCATTGAAAATTACTAGTTTCTTTTCCCAACACATTTTTCCCATTCCAACCCTTGGAAGTTGGACTGTTGTATCAGCATGTGCAGTAACTGGTAGCACCAATCTTGCTTTCTTTTGTCAGGTCGGCAGTCCTTTCTGAATACATCAAAATGGATTGAGGAGGTTCGCACTGAAAGAGGCAGTGATGTCATCATTGTCCTTGTTGGAAATAAAACTGACCTTGTTGATAAAAGGTATAGTTGAAAAAAAAAACCTTCTAGCTTTAATTCAGTAGCAAGTTCCTTTACCTAATAACTGTTTTATTGTATGATTTGAGTGTATCTTCCTCGTAAATATCATATCAGTGTTTGATTGCCTTGTTATTTTTGCCATGCCCTTTCTGAATCACTTGAAAAAGAAATGAACTGGACATTTTCATCACATTACACAATTATGTGTGCAACTATTTCGTTTTCACTGAAATGAACTGGGCATTGATTTTGAAGGCAAGTGTCCATTGAGGAGGGAGAAGCCAAAGCTCGTGATCTCAATGTCATGTTCATTGAAACCAGTGCAAAGGCTGGATTCAACATTAAGGTAAACCATAATCTGGACATTTAGTTTTTAATTAACTGTAAATAACCATTCATAAGATCACTGAATAGCTCCCATTATGTACCAATTGTTTAGGTCTTGTTTGGTTCAGCTTTGTGTTTCTGTAAGCAGATTGGGAAATAAAAATGCGTGAAAACTAAAAAATCGAAGTTGAACCAAACAAGCCCTTATTGTTTAGGTTTCTGGATTAAACTTGACTGAGTAGGGGGGAATTTATAGCAGAGGCAATCTCAATGCAAGTAGGAATGCATTTTCTCCCACCATGACCTGTTTTCTAGCATATGACTCCTGAAAAAAGAATAAATCGTACCTTCATTGATGTGAAATGGGATCACAGGGTTGGCCTGCAGGCACAACCCGTATTTGGCACCACTCATGTCATGTTTTCACCCTTACGGAATCCATGAAACATCAGTTTACTCAATCTCTATATTAAATACTTTCCAGAAGCGGTTTAGTTGCATATCATCATGCACCTGAAACTGATAAATATGCTATATAAGCCAACTTTGGGCTCTACCCTTTTTATAAGGGAGGCGTAAAGACTAGTATAGAGTGGCTGGGTGCTCAGCCTAATCATTAAACTCTTTGTAAATTTGATGAACTTTGATTTGTATTCCATTTGAACCTCTCAGTTTTCCATGTATATCTTATATATGCTGCCCAATCCTTATAACACAGTATTTTTTTCCTTCATCCTTTTCCTTGTCCTCATCTTTTCACTTCAATACAGCCGCTATTCCGGAAGATTGCTGCTGCTTTACCCGGAATGGAAACGCTTTCATCAACAAAGCAAGAGGATATGGTTGATGTAAGCCTGAAGTCATCATCAAATGCACCACAGTCGCAGCCTCAGTCAGGTGGTTGTGCCTGCTAAACAACATCATACATCGTAAAGTGCTTTCTTCTGCTTCATCTCCTGTACCTTTTTATTAGCATTATCTTGCTTCTCAGGGTCCGTAGCCGTAATTTTGAAGGATATAGAAATGGTTGTCATATATTCTTTTTCTTTGCTAGCAAACGGTACTGCCTGCGTGATGACTTGTTTTTTTGTTGGTTCTACGTCTGGGTCCTTATCTGCCTGAATGTTAGCCCTACTCTTTCGACCTGAAATCAACAATTTCCGTTCGGTCCAGAATGGTGGAAACTGGACCGGACTGATCCCGATTCAATTTTGAACTGAATGCAAATGTTTTTCCCCGAACACAAAGATGTATTCGTTCGACATTCGACCTCATTATGCAGAAAATGTACTTGATGATATTGTAATGCTTTGATTCGGCTCTGATTTAGGCAAAAATGTGAGTAGGTAGGTTACCTACCTCCTCGTCTCCTCGATAGTTTGTAGGCATGAATGTCTTTTTTAGCTTTGATCATTTTGAAATTTTGAATGCTATGTACTTCGAATGTTATGAAATTAGATTTTTTGCTTAAGCTAGGTTTCTCCTTGTTAGTGAAGTTCTTATTACCGCAATTTAGCAGTATGAGTCCTCCGGTATACATCTCTTCAGAGAAGGTAACAGGGCTGCGGACTGGGTGACACATTGTGGGTTTGATTCGATTTCCTCGATTTTGAGGTCCCTTTCAGAGCTAGATGCTCTCGTTCAAGGATGCGTTTGGGTGGTGGTATAGCAGAGTCTGATTCCATTCAAAATCTCGGCTAGGTAAAAAATAAATAAAAGGGCTCTAGTTTCGTACATTGACAATTGATTTCTTGCTTATGTCTGCATATTTGATATTTTGTTGAAAAAAATAAAATTGCTATCTTGATCATTTTTAAGTGGGAACATGATCGTTTTGAGTAAGAAAAAAACTCTCTTTGCAAAGAGAGAAAACTTGGCTCATGCCATCTAACCCGGCTTCGACCACCTTATCTCGGCTTTGACCGTCCTAAATTGCATCTGGTTGTCTCCGATCTGGCTCGTTTCGAGTCGATTTAGGTCTCGCCTCACCCACTTCCCCTCGGGAGTTGTTTGGTTCTGGTGTGGGTGGTCGTATCCCCTCCGTCCGGGGTTCGCATCTCTAGGTCTTTCGCCTTTGGATTTCATCTCCTCCTTCTGGTCTCCAGTGTAACGTCCTCCAAATCCAATTGGTCTCTCGCAATCGCGTTCCCCCCGGTCTCGATTCGGAGCTCCCATTTTGCTTATCACCTCTCCTCTTGTCAAGATATCATTTGAATCTAAACATATTTTGAATATATATTAAGATCCTTATTAATAAATTGCATATAAAATATACTTTCATTAGCAAATATGTTATGTTGAATCTTCTAATTTAATAAAGGACTTTCTATCAAAATAAATAAAAAGAAAGAGATTTTACATTTGTATCTTTAACAAAAATGTAGTATACAGTATACACTAAACACATATCTTACTTTTTTAGCGAAAACATTAGAGCCAAATAAATCAAATATTAAAATGAATCATGTATAACATTATAGGTGAATATTTAACCGTCATTCTTGAATCTGCTTCATAACTTTAAGTTTATTTTCTCACTTTTCAACTCATTTTTCTTCCATATTTTTTAAAATATATTTTAGAGGTTTAATTTTGGTTCTTTAATGCATGTTATTGTTTTCTCTCGAATCGTTTCCACTTACTAATCAACCTTTTTTTTAAATTGTGACACCATTTAGATTTGGGTAAATCACACTTAAAAAAAAATGGAAGCATATGTGAAGTTTAACTCTTTTTTTTGGGGGGTAACGTGAGAGGTTCCAAGGTTGTCAACTAACCTCCCACGGACCCGAACATGCAAAGGACTCCAACCGATAAATCCAACGACAAGCCACCAGACAGGCTCGTCCAAGCCAATGAAAGCTTGAGCTGTGTGATTTATCTTGCAAGGGCCACCTCTCACTTACCATTAACACAAGAGGTCATTGGTTGAAGCTAAAACTTTTTGTCTTGAATCTCCCTCGCAACTTTTGTTTATCTTCTCACTTTCAACTCGTTTTTCTTCCATATGTTCTTTTTCCTCTTTATTTTAGAGGTATAATCTTGATTATTTAATGCATGTTATTGTTTTCTTTCGAAGTATTTTCCATTACTTTTTTTTTTTGGTGCAACGGCGGGCTAAGCCCTGTTTTATTGAATAGTAACAAATCAGATTGTCATCCCAATAGGTGGGATCAGTGAGGGAACATTTCTGAGGCAAGCAGGGATTTCCTCAAAGGTGAGGATGGGGCTAGCTAATAAGAGGGACGAATTTGCAAGCATATCCGCCTCTTTGTTCGCTTGTCTCCGAATCAGGCTAAGGGTCACCTCCCATGGCGTGTTTCGAATGAGCTGCCGGATCGATTGATCAGCTGTTGATCGGCATGAGTCTCCTCCTCTAGTCCTCTTCCATACTGAGTCGATCAAAAGTAATCGCGCTATCCATCTCCACAACAATCCTTGTGATCCCCATCTCTTTCGCAAGTTGTAGGCCATGGAACACCGCCCAAGCTTCCGCTGTATTCACCGAGCAAGTTCCACACTTGAAAGCAAAGGCCCTCTTGAAGAAACCATTGTCATCCCGGATTCCGCCGTATTTTCCATTACTAATCAATTGTTTTTGTAAGCAATTCATTTGGATGATGAGACACCTACATGAATATGCATAAACAACCAAGGGTGGTCTAGGTAAGTGGTTTTAACTCCATGTTGATCATATACATATCAAAATTTATCATTTATATATCCAGATGTTTGTAGAGAGGTTACACACCCAACATCATAATGCTATACTTATGTTATACATTTGATAGGAATGTAGTTTTGCATAGTATACATAGAAATAGGTGAAAAAAGATTAAACTAGAAATTTTATTTTTAAAAAAATAATCATATGAATTAAAATATTTATTATATGAAATATAGAAAAGTTCAAATACAAATAACGAATAAAGTTAATGACAAAAATAAATTTTTAGTACTTTAACATAACATAATAAAATATTAATCTAATTAAAAGGCACAGGAATTAAACTAGTTGTGTACTAAAGTAACTAAACTAGTAGTGTCAAATAAACTACAAAAAATAAAATAAAAAGCCTTGTTCATATGCATTGAAAGTAGTCACAATGTTTCACTTTCAGGGTGGAAAAATAAATACAAAGTATAGTCACAAAGTACAACTCCTGGATTGGAATTAATATATTCAGTTTTATCAAACAAACAAAAAATTAAGATATGCAGAACAAAAAAACCAAGCCAGAGGATAGGTAATGAACATAGATACTCCGTATGAGTAAAGGTTGGTTACGTTACTTCCCAGTAAGAAGACCAATGAGACAGTCACTGGTAACTAATTGCAGAGCCAAATAATATAGCAGAATTTCTGGTGGGAATTGTACTGCCCAGAGCACTTCTTCAAGACAGATCTGAGCAACTTGAAAATTCTAATTCGACTGGATTTATGTAAAGGCAGCTCTTTTTCCCGCGTGAAGACGAACTGGGTACCGGTTTGTATCCAGTATATTTATGCTCCAACTTGGCCTCACATAGTTTAACTATTAGCTTGAAAACACCATGTTTCTCAACAATAGGTTGGGCTGCAAACTCTTTAATCGGCATCCACTGCAGAGAAAGACAGCATATATATTATATACGTCGATAAATTTCTGAGATACGTGTATTTCTTTTGTGTATTCTCTAAATCACAGTCAAAACAATTCTATGGACAGTAGCTCAATTGATTTGGCATCGCAAGCCAAGAGGTCTTCAGCCTCTTATTTTTAAACTATCATAATTTTTATGAACTCATTTTTCAAAATAGGGGTTCTACACAACCTTTTAGACCCAAAAGGGCATCCCTTTCAGCAGAAGTTGTATGGGTAAGGGATGGAGGAGGTAGAAGAGGGCTGATAACAAATTTAGGATGATAGTGTAGCTTCCTTTATTTTTTAACCACAGTTTCAAACCTTTTAGAAGCAATTTAGCAAAGCAAGAAATGTAGACATATCAGAGTAGACAGGTGGAAACTGGAAAGCTTGCCTACCTGGGCTGCATCAATTTCTAGCTCTTGCGTTTGGATGTCGAAAGACAAAGGGCGCAAGAAGCATATAAAGAACAGATCTGACTTCTCAAAAAATGATTTGTGGGTTTGCCTGCAATTACAGAGTACAGATTCCAGTCATGCACATCATATTTACACTTCAACTGATACTTACACTTCAACAATGGATGAGGTCTAGAGGAAATTCATGCACATGAATAATCACCCAGGTAATTTTCTCCTAGTTTCACATGTCACAAATCACAAGACAGATTGCAAATGAGCAATTAAAGTTTCAAGTTTAGCTACTCTGAAGTCTGAAGTAACATGGCTTACTTCTATCATGCAACAATAGCATGGGAATTTTCCTATTCTATCTATTTCCAATAACCAGTACATGAACATTTTTTTCTATATAGGCCCAAACAATGTTCTAAAAATCGCGCCTAGGCGCTAGGCGAGAAGGCACCTAGGAATTTTTACGCCTTGACGGGTCTCTAGACCTAGACACCACCTAGAGTGGTGTCTACCACACTGCATATTCAATCTATAAATATGATTTGATAAAAAAAAAAAAGTTTAATAGCCTTTTAAATTTAATTTTAGTGAATTTTTTATATAACTTTTATGATTTGATAAAAACACTTAGTCTACAACACAATCTCAAAATTAGTATTTAAACAAATAATACCTATGATATATATATATATATATATATAAATACTACAGTATTATATATGGATTTGTTCTATTAGAATATGGTAATGTGGTTTTATTTAGCTTTTACAAATTTCTGAAAATTATCTCTTATGCAAACAACTGTTAGTCTTTAAAAACATTTTAAAATTTCATTCATAGACAAAAACTTATACAGAGGCCACAAGGTATTGGCATTCAGGAATGACATAAAGTGACTAGTGAGAAGAAATTCACCAAAAACCAAAGGTTGCATAACAAAAATGTAGCATAGGAAGCTTCCCAATATCATATACCTGAATGCCAATACCTCAATAAATTCTGTGTCAATCTGAAGAAAACAAAACCAAGTTCAAGTGAGTCCAGGTAAGAAGAAGTGACACTTCATTAGTCAGACAAAGTAATATTTGACAGAAAAATCAAGAGTAAACAACATACTCCTGTTTCTTCTTTCACTTCTCTCACAGCTGCTGCACATATATCCTCTCCCTGTACATAAAAAAAAAAAAACCCATAATGTCATGTATATTCATACTATTTTGAACGGCCTGAATCATCAAATTGGTATAAAAAAGTGTCGCATGACAACAAATTGCTGTAGTATTTGATATTTTTATAATTAAAAAACCATGATTGTTAAGGTTCTTTTTGTAATCTTCTTCGCCATCAAGAAATAAAATAAGATCTCATGTTCAAATATTTATATTTTTCCACCAAAGTTATGGTTGACAGCCCAAATCTCTCTTTAACATGATGCTTTTTTTTAAAATAGTTTTTGTTACATATGAATACTAGATAATATTCCTTTTTATAAAAAAAATCAAAACACACAATAATCTATATATCTATCTATATCTATATCTATATACAACAACAACAACATCCCGGTAAATCCCGCGTAAAGGCAATTGCCAACCGGTGCGATTCGCATACATGTCATATTCTGGATTAATATGGTGTTATCTTTGCATACGTGTCATATTCTGAATTAATATGGTGTTATCTTTTTTAGCCACATCAATTAATAAACCAAATATAATTTTGCCATCTTGGTTCACTTATTTACGGAGTAGTAATTCAAATATTTGGTGATTTTATAAAATCTAATATTTGGTGTTTTGACATGTGTATTGTATACTTATAAAAATATTTTTTAACCATTTTTTAATAAGAGAACAAACATGATTAACTAGACTCAAACATGTGTTTACATTCTAAAAAAAAATAACACAATTGGAAATTATATGTACTTTATATGGAGTAGTAATTTATATTAATTCAAAGATGGTTTATATAATAAAACTTATTAACAAATCGCGCAACGGGCGAGTAATAAAACTAGTCACCCAAATAAATCAACTATTTTGATTTATTTCAGCTAATATTTTTGAGCAACTTTTCTCTTGTACGACGAAATTTCTATGGCAGCGTATAAAAGAAGCAGCTTAAAGGCAATGGGTTTTTTCCCTTAAATTACCAAATTTTTCCAGGTTATTTTATTTATACCAATCAGGTAATTCAATCGCTTTTCATTGTGATGTTGAAAAAAATTTATCAGGGGCAGTTACCTCCTCCAAAGTTCCAGTAGGGATTTTCCAAACACCCGATCCACGTAATACACCATTGCTTTCTTGAACAACAAGCAACTGTATATCACAAAATTGAAACATTAAAATTACGGGGTTGGATCAAAAAGTTAGCTGCTAAATAAATATCATAGAAATAAAGGAAGAAATATAGAAGTTTCAAGATCAAGTGTCTCAGTTATTCATCATTCAAATAATGAACTACAGCTTAATGCAAACATTATATCACTTATGTGGAATCAGGATGGAGCCTTTTGCAAAGTCCTTGGATGATCAAATTATGAACATTGTTTTATCAATATGAATACAGAAGTTCTATGAACAGTATGAAGATAAAACTCTTTTAACTTACTCCTTCTTGACCTTAACAGAAAAAACTATACAGCAATTAAATCAAACAAGTTAATAAGAAGGCCACAATTACCTCTTTATTTTCCGTGATGATTATGGCACCAATTCCAACACAATGAGAAGCATTTGCAGGAATGGTGGAGTTAATTTTGGGAATCCACTGAACTAACATCAAGTAATTTGGCTCTGCATGGTGGTACCAAAATCCCTCCTGAGATTAACACATAATCTTGCAATAAGAAAGTCAAAAGCCAAACTAAGATAAGTGCATAAAAAAGGGAACAAAGAGACAGCAAGCTCTAATGATACTGAGCCATTCATTGATTACTAGATAATGGATACTGAAAACCATTTTATTCTTCATTTCTACACCAAAAAGATACATGGTAATTACAAGTCATATTTCAGATTAGTAACTGATACTTGGCTAGCATACCTTAACTGCACTTTCAATGAGGTTTGCAAGTCCAATGGGCAATTTCAACCAAACTCCTTTTTTCCCCTGTGTATAACTAAAAAAAATCAACTTCCTGTTTCTATTACAGGCAGAAAGCACAGTCAACTTATTGTAAAAAAATGTGGCAAGAATCAAGAAATACATTTGGCATATGGAACGCGTAATAATTTCACCTCTTGACACCATTTTGACATTGATGCTTTAAGTATAGTCTGAAATGCCTTGCAGTCCATTGGATCTTTCATCTCAACAATGACACCCTCGTGTTCATCATTAATTGCAGAAAGTGTCTCAACTCCGTTATCAGAAAATACATCAGCCATTGGCAAATTATTGGCTGATTCTAGTGTAATCAGTTGTGAAGGAATGTCAGGTCTGGAAAGCAAGCTGTATCCAAATAGCAGTCTGTGAAGGAATGTCAGGTCTGGAAAGCAAGCTGTATCCAAATAGCAGTCTAAGTTTGCACAGTCTTCAAGGTGCAAAAAAGAAAAAAGGGGATATATAAAAACACTAAATAGTTGGTCACATAACATGTGAAGCAAAGGACATTTGAGCAATTTATGTGCAACTGTAAGTTGATGAAGCCACACTTGCAATAAGATCACAAAACATAAAGGAACCTGGACTAGATAGCCAAATGCCAAACTTTTACTAATATCCTCTCTTCGCAAGCTTATTTATATTTTGAACAATTTTAACTATGCAATTTGATTGCATCCTCAAAAGAGGGAGCGCAGAATTAATACTTTAAGCATCAATACGGTTCAAACTAAAGCACTTGCACGCAGAAAGTATCATAAGGGGCCATTTAGCACGATGTGTGTATCGCTTATAATGTACTAATTTGTTCTGATTAAGCACTACTTTTGTATAAAAAAAAATGATTATTTGTGCAGATAAGGTACTTGTAGGTAGTTCATAGCAGACCAACAGAACCAAATGCATGAATTCATGAATAGAGGTAGGGGCACCGGCGGATCTAAGATTTATGTTAAGTGGGGGCTGAAAACTACAAATAACGATAATAAAATTCATCTTATGTGTTCAATATAACAAATAAGCTCAGTACTAGAAACAAGTTCAGTACTAGAACATCCCTCCTTGGCAAAAACCCAATCCCCATGTTTTGCTCCTTCTATCATCTCTAGAAACATCTTGCTCAGTCACAATCACAACAACCTTTTGAGATGGATTAGGAAATTGGTTGAAGGAGTTGAAAATCCATCACTTTGAAGAAATGACTTAGATCGAATAATAAAGTTGGCCATATTATATACTCCTAAGAATGAATACACCACAAACCACAATTCCAAATCACAAGTTCACAGATTTATTTTTCAAAACCACAAATTCTAATCACCAAATCTCAAAATTTATTCTCAAAATCGCAAACCCTAATTGAAATTGAAATTTAACCTAAATGGCCAAACTGATTCTCAAATCCACAAATTATAATATAAATTCATTCTCATGTCAATGAATTGAGCATAAAAACAATGAAATTAAAAGGTAGAGAAGCAAAATAACCTTGAAGTCGGTAGATCTGTCTGGACAAGATTAGAAGAAGAAGAAGAAGCGAAGAACAACCGTATGTTGCGCTGCGGGGGTCCGCCGGACTAGGGAGGAGCTTGCGTCTGTGGAGGTCGACTGCTTGCGGTGCGCCGATGCTAGCGGGTCAGACGGAGAATGAGCCTGCGGCGGTGGTCAGGGCCTCGGAGAAGCCTCCTTTCTCCATTTCTCGGCTCTGTTTGTCACTTGGGTCTGTCACTCTGTCTGAAAGGGGAAAAAAATTTGGTCTGCGTCTATCTGAAGGGGAAAAAAAAAATAAAAAATGTAAATTGCGAAAAATAGCATGAACTTTACACCAACTATGGTTCAGGTTGCAATAAGTGGCACATCTATTTTTTTTTTTTAAATATCACCTCTTATTAAACTTCTTTTTAGAAAAAAAATCATCCAATTTTCAATTTTTTAAAAAAATGCTCATATTTTATTTTTAAAAACAATCCATTTTCATTTTTAATTTTAGAAAATATAATTTATTTTATAAAACACTACTTTTCCCATTTTTTCTTGAAAGAATACACGCATTTTTACATCTGGTTAAAAAAAGAACTAATTTTATTTTCTCCACACACTCATTTTTTTTCAAAAAATTAAATAATAAGCAATGTCTTTAAAATGAAAAATGAAAGAAAATTTTGAGTGGGTTTAAAAAACAATGGAAAAATGTGATTTTTTTTTTGTAAATAAAATGCTAAAAGGGGTGTACTTTTGGTTGTGCTACTAACCACATTACCACAACCACCCTTTAAAGTTGGTGATTATTATAGAATTTTTGAAAGTTGGTGCCACCTAATGCAACCACCTCTAAAGTTCGTATTATTTTTTGCAATTTGCCAAAAAAAAAAATTGGGCTTTCGAAGTTTAGGGGGTAAAAAAATAGATGCAAACATGGGATTCGAACCTGGATCTCTAAAGACTCGGCTGTGAAATCAAGGCGACAATATGTGAAACTCAACGACCCAAGTGCGTTCTTTCAAACAAGAGTAGATAGATCTGGTCCTCTGGATGTGAAATCAAGGGGATAATATGTGAAATGAGCCAAAGATGTACCATGTCTGCCCACCTATTAATCTCTCGAAAAAATACGAGTGCAAGAACCCACCATGAACGACTATAAAAGAACAATGTAGTTTGATACGTAATATTTTAATGGGTACATAAAGGTAGCCATCACTATTTGTTGGCTACCTTTATGCACCCATTAAAATATTACATTTTTTTTTTGAGAAAATTAAAATATTACATATTTTCTAATCAATTGGTTTTTTTTAACAGTAAATAATTCGAATTCCCGAACAGCAATGGAAATATGAGAAAACGAGAGGCCGAGGGAAATCGACAAACAGGCTAACCGTCAGGCAAAAACAAAAACAAAAAGAAAACCCGAATACAAACGATCTCAACAAAGAAGACCAACAGAGAGAAAGCCGAAGGATACCAAGTGAAGACAGTGAATGTCGAGAATATGGAAAAGTCGAGGGACTGACACGACATCTCGATGCCGGGGAGAGAGAAGCAGAAACTCATCAACGGAAAAAGCGTTTCCTGAAAAAGTGTGGATCAATGACGTTCCCCCACCAAGACGAGGGATCTTCAAGAATCAATTTGTTCAATTCAAAATATTTTAATGCTAATTTTTAGTCAGTAAAATTACAAATTTACAATAGTATTTTTTCCTTAATATATTATGTATTTTCTAATCAATTGGTTTAATTCAAAATATTTTAATTTTTAAATTTATATCTAACTATTAAATATAATTTTATATATATATCTATTAACTAAGATTTTTTTTGCTCCAACCTCATAATTGTTAACAAGTGAAAATTTTACAATTTTTTTAAATAATCTATCGATATCTAACTATGAATTTTCATAACTACCTTAATTTTATGTTTTTTTGTACATTTTTTTTTTGGTCTAGCTTTTTGTACATTTTTTACTTTATTAACTCTACCCTTTTTATATTATTTTAACCTTTTTAAAAATTTAATTTAATTTTATAAAAGTAATTTGTTATATTATTAATATTTTATTTTAAAAAAATGATGCATGTCATGAAAATTGTACTAATAATACTTAAAAATTTAAAATCATAATAATTTTTATTTATTACAAAAATATCCAAATATACATCATTTGCAATTGCAATTTGGTAAAACTATTACATTTGCAAACTTTTTTTTTTAATGGGTGTAAGTTATTTCTGCAAATTGGCCTTCTTCTATAATCTCTCTGTAGATCGAAGGCCGAGTGACATCTCAGCCGGCTGATCTCTCCCTCGAAGGGGAACGAAGAGATCGAGACAACAGTAGAAATCAATCCCCGATTCAATTTCTTCCGGGATTGAAATCCTCCACACTCGCGAAAACCAACCGCGAGATCATTTCCAGAGATCTCGATTTTGGTCCCGCGTCAATGGCGCCGGTTTCAGCACTCGCCAAGTACAAGCTCGTCTTCTTGGGGGATCAATCGGTCGGCAAAACAAGCATCATTACTCGATTCATGTACGACAAGTTCGATAACACATACCAGGTAACGCTCGACTGTGACTGATTTATGAGATCATTTTGTGCATTTCGTCTGATTTCGTTGCCGCGTGTCTTGTTAACGGGATCGGTCGATGATTTTGTTCTTACTTACTGGATCTAGTCGGTGTTGTTGGTTGTTTCGATGGATTTGATGTTGATCTTCGTGCGTAACCGTTGCTGCTGTCGCTGTAACAATGTGTAGGATTAGGCTTAAACGCTCTTCCAAAAATTTGAATTGATTTGAGTCGAGTTAGATGTTAGGGTTTGTCTTGTGGCTCTTTTAGATCTGTCACTGATTTTCCCTGTTGCGCGTTTGGTTCTAAATGTTTGTGCCTTGTTTGAACAATTATTTCTCAAAATTCGGTTTCTTCTTTGCCAAAAATTCGAAACTTATTCATTAAAGCACAACATTAACCTATGATGGCAATTGTGGCATGATGCCACTACTGGGGAATCAGATAATCAAATTAGATCTGTAATTTGGAAAGATGATGAGATGGTCATGGAGGTTTTTAAGGATGGTTCTACTAGAATTACTTGTTTGGTTTAGTGATCTGGACAATGGTTAAATTTTTTCAAAGTAATTGCTACTGGGGAAATATGACTGTAGATGAGTTCACAGTAGGTAGGATCGCAGGGGAAGCTTATCCTTTTCCACATGAGATGAATCATTTTAACCACAAATCTTATGATCTGTTTGTACCAAAATTATTCTGATGTTATATATGACAGGCATCTATTTTCCTATGACGGCAATGTGGTTAATGTTATCAATATCATTCTTTTTATTTAACGAGAGTCTGGTTAAAATTGAAGTGAAGTGCATATAACTAGAAAATGATGGCAATGTGGTTGATGTTATCAATATCATGTCGTTGAAATTTGTCTAGCTTTTCCTATGACCATCCCTGATTGGGGAAATATTGACTTGCTCCCTCTATGCTTACAGAAGCTTCGTTTTGATATTCTCTTCTGTTGTCATGTTGCCCTTCTTTAGTTTTCTTTAACTACATATTTTGTATACGGATGCACTTTCTTTATTGTATTATCTGTAACTTGAAATTTTGCAGCTTTTCGGGGTGCTTGGACTAAACATATAATTGTATATTGCTTTTTGTCAGGCTACAATTGGAATTGATTTCTTATCAAAAACAATGTATCTTGAAGATCGAACTGTACGTTTGCAGTTGTGGTAAGATTCAATGGCTGTTTTCTTTTACCTTTCATGTTAGGCTTGTAGTTGTGTAATGGAGAAAAGGGGTGATGGACAGAGTCAAAACTTGACATAGGGTGATAGAGTGATGAAGAAGGGGAGGTGAGAAATCCGGGTTTGGTATGAGTGTAGGACATGGGAAGGAGAGATGGTTAGTGATGTGTGAAAGTATATACAATAATGGAAAAAGGTAACCAAGCAACGTGCATATTTTCGAGTTATATGCACCTCATTTCACTCTAGCATGCACCTTCTCTGCATCTATTTTCCTCATGCAATAGAAGAATCTAGCACCCTGGATGCACCTCATGCCTATGAAAGACGATTATAACTTTCTTCATTATTTGTTATGTTTTGATTTTGACTTGACAGTTTTGAATGGTTTCCTTATGTGTAGGGATACAGCTGGACAAGAAAGATTTAGGAGTCTTATACCCAGTTATATAAGGGATTCGTCAGTTGCTGTCATTGTATTTGATGTTGCAAGTGAGGAAATTTTTTCATACTTGGAGTATTTAAGTACTTTTTTCATCTATCTTGAATGCTCAATTTGAACATTTAATTAACTTGCATTGTTTTCTTTAGCTGCATCCCAGTGAAAAATACTACTAGTTTTTTTTCCCTGTACTTTTTTCCCCATTCCAACTCCTTTGGAAGTTGGACTGCTGTATCAGCATCTGCAATAACTGGTAGCACCAATCTTGCTTTCTTTTGTAAGGTCGGCAGTCCTTTCTGAATACATCAAAATGGATTGAGGAGGTTCGCACTGAAAGAGGCAGTGATGTCATCATTGTCCTTGTTGGAAATAAAACTGATCTTGTTGATAAAAGGTATAGTTGAAAAAAAAATCGAGCTTTAATTCAGTACCAATTGACTTCAGCTAATAATTGTTTATAGTATGATTTTAGACGATCTTCGTTGTAAATATCATATTGGTGTTTGATAGCATTGCTATTTTTGCCATGCCCTTTCTGAATCATTTGATTTTTCATCACATTACACAATTGTGTATGCAACTATTTCCTATTTGCTTTTTCGGACATGGCTGTCTAAATAGCAACTACTTTAGGTGGATTTGAGATACTACACCATCCCTTTAAGCATGAATTTGTTTTTGTATGTACTAATTCTTGGGCATTGATTTTGAAGGTAAGCATGAATTTGTTTTTGTATGTACTAATTCTTGGGCATTGATTTTGAAGGCAAGTGTCCATTGAGGAGGGAGAAGCCAAAGCTCGTGATCTCAATGTCATGTTCATTGAAACTAGTGCAAAGGCTGGATTCAACATTAAGGTAAACCATAATCTGGACATTTAGTTTTAATAAGATAACATGTTAGGAGTAGGGGCAATTTATACCAGAGACAATCACAACACACGTAGGAATTGTCCCATCATGACCTGCTTTCTAGCATATGACTCATAAAAAACAGAATAAATTGTGCCTTCATTGATGTGAAGTGGGGTCACAGGTTTGGCCCACAGTCTCAACATGTATTTTGCACCATTCATGTCATGTTTTCATCCTTACAGAATCCATGAAATATCAATTTACTCAATCTCTATATTAAATACTTTCCAGAAGCAGTTTAGTTGCACATCATCATTGTTAAGTGTGGCCAGGAGCCAATTCATTGTTAAACTCTGCGTAAATTTGATGAACACTGATTTGTATTCCATCTAAACCTCTCTGTTCTCCATGTATCTCTCATATGCTGCCCATCCTGATCTTTTCATTTCGATGCAGCCACTCTTCCGGAAGATTGCTGCTGCTCTACCTGGAATGGAAACGCTTTCATCAACGAAGCAAGAGGACATGGTTGATGTCAGCCTGAAGTCTTCATCTAACGCACCACAGTCGCAGCCTCAGTCAGGTGGCTGTGCTTGCTAAACAACACCATACATCGTAAAGTGCTTTCTTCTACTTCATCTCATGTACCTTTTAAACACTCCCTTGATTCTAGAAGACCTTTCTGCTGTTACATCTTGCTTCTTCGGGTCTGTAGCCCTAATTTTGAAGGATATAGAAATGGTTGTCATATATTCTTTTTATTTGCTAGCAAACGGTACTGCCTGCGTGATGGTGTAACATGACCTGATTTTTGTCTGTTCTACTTGGATTCTGGGTCCTTCTCTGCTTGATTGTTAGTCCTACCCTTTCGACCGCCATCAACAATTCCGGTTCGGTCTGTGTTGGTAGAAGCCGGACCGGACTCATGTTTGCACTAAATGCAGATATTTTTCACCACCTACGGCTTGATCGGATGGGTTCAGGGTTTCCTCGAGTCTGTCCCGGTTCATATTTGTGCACCCTTACTATGTGGATATCCACCCTGGACCACCCGAAATCCAGCTCATCCGAAACACGAACACATGTTCGGTCGATATTATTTTGCGAAAACATACTCTGTTATCATTGTAATGCCTTGATTCAGCTGTGTTTAAGGCAAAAATGTGAGTAGTAGGTAGGTTACCTAACACCTTGTCTCCTCGATCATTTATAGGGATGAATGTTTATGCTTCATACAACACTTCAATTATGATTGTAACATAAAGGGACAAGCTTCGTTCATTTTCTGTCCTTACACAGTTACACGTCTCAATACAACTGTGTTAATTTGATCATTTTGATGCCCCCACAAACCTTTACTTCTTATACCCATTTGATTTTTGGTTTATAGTATACTATATATAACCATGAAATATCACTTTAAGAAAACGATTCAAATTGAATTCATTTTTTTTTCTCCATAAATACAATATATCTTATCAAATCTTGATCAAATTCAGTGTGATAAAATCGGAATCTAAACGAATCTATCTAATTCTATCTAAAAATGGGATAAAATCTGTGTAAAATCTCGTTCAGATGGCCCATACCGAGTGCGCCCCTGATCGGTACCGAGCACTATTCACCTTGGTGTGGCTTATGTTGGTCAATATTTTATCTATCAGGGGGTCGGTACTGACCCACTCCAGGTCAAAATGAGAGTCGGTATGACTTTTGTTGGCTCAAATTCACATCTCGTTCTTCCGCTTTTCGGGTCAGTGCCGATCCACCCAGGTCGGTATGGCATCGGTATGACCGCTGTTTTCAGCTTGGGCGAAAATAGGGCGTTTCTCGACTTTGTTGGTCTTCATCTTATTCTTATTATGTGTGTATGATTTTTACATTGTTGCTAACTTAGCAGTTATGCATAGCTGCTGAGTTGAGTGCTTGTCTCTAATGTACATTGACATGGAGTGGGTTCAACAACTAAATTGAATTAGATGGATGTGAAAAAGAATACCCTTCACATATCAGACAGGAGAGACAGATTGCCCTTTCATGTGAACATTGGAAAGTGTAAATTGCTCTAACCATATATCTACTTGTGTGATACTTTTTCAGCAATGGCGTCGATTGCAGCGTACACAAGGACAATATAACGGGAATGAGCAATGGAGCCTATTACGCTAATCTATTAGCTGAAAGGGAGAGCCAATCTTGATCCTTGGCTTTCTACCGCGCCAAGAGTACATAACTGGTGGCTAAAGAGGGTTAAAACGCCATCCTCCTCGCTTTTGGAGAACCTCAAACCCTTCAAACCCGCTACTGCATGAACATGAACTCCCCCGCTTAACTAAAACTGCAAAGCAAAGCGTGTAATGATCATACCTTTGGGTGCACCAAATCGTGTACGATCACTGGATGATGACCGAGCTTTATGTGGCTCACGCGTATTACCATCTTTCATCTCCCAGCCAGTTGTTCTTTTCCTTGGGTCCAGTTGGCCCTTCCTCGCCATAAAGCTCCGTAGGAAACAAATCTATGAGGTTCTCAACGGAAAACCTCACGAAGATCGGAAGGTGGTTTAGGATCTTATCTATCTCAGAGCGTGAATCGTACATAATAGTTGGCCCCCACTCTCGCATGTACTGCAGCCAAGACGGCTCTTCCACCGCGTCCCCAAGGTACTCGGTTGCAACAATCTGGTACTTCGTGCTAGAATCCACAAAGTGTTTGCTCCTAGCAACATCATTTCGTACTCCCACTTTGAGCCTTGATGGCCCCCAAATGTATGAACCGGGATGGGGGAAGTTCGCATGACCATCCTTGGACGAGTAAACCACTGACTTATTCCCCTCTATGAACTCCAGGTCACAAGCATCAACCCATTCCCCCCCACTATGCTGGGAGAAGTACGCGCTCCACAGCTCCCCAGTGAAGTTGCTAAGGCGGAGAGTGAAGTGCTCCCAATCACCGACGTGTTCACCTATCATGCCAAACGCCATACTGGCTAAGCCGACTTTTAGGGTGGCCGGTCCATTGAAAGGGCAGAAGACCCACATGACAATGTCAGTGAATGTTCCTCCAAGAGCTGGTTTAATATGAACATAGAGTTTGGCACTCTCTAGGTTCCCACACTTGAGATGGTTTCTCTTATCCTCATCGTCGGGCAAGTCTATCCAATAGTTTCCGTCATTGGAGCCACCACGGGGCAAGTTTGAGCCGCTGGAATCGATCCGCTCTCCATATTCTTTACCATTTTTGTACAGAAGCGCCCCATTGTTAAAGAACCATGGCACTGAAGAGGGCAAGTATATCTCTTCAGGATAGAAGAACACAGTTGGCCCGTAGTGCTTGATTAAGGCATGAGCTTGGTCAAGATTCGGCATGGCATGTAGAGTGGAATCCAGATTCTTCAAACACCCAGTGCTCACTTTATCATCGCAAGCAATCGGGTCTGTACAGCAAAAGAAAGTCCCCACAGGCACACCCTTACCCAACATTCCTCTTTTCCGAGGCCTTGTGCACCAAACCTGACAAGGATATTTCGGGCTGAAATCAATGTCAAGTAACAACTCACAGGCTTCACATGGCAACACCAGATCATCTCGGACGCATCTGATCTCGTCAAGGGACGGTTGTGTAGGTTCATCAGTGACCACAAATCCCAATCCTTTATAGCCTTTTGGAGCCCGAGGCATCCAAATGTAACCGCACCCTTTTTGCTGCGTATCTGAATCCCACACCAATGTATAGTCAAGTGGACTTGTGAGAGCAGGAACCTCGGAAATGCCCAAATCTCGAGCCACAAGGACAAACCCCGATAATGGGCGACCGTCAGATTGGCAATAGTGACCAAGACAGTGAAATCCATCAGGGATCTCAACCGGTTTGTAGAACGTCACTCCTTTAGCTTTCCCGCGGATTGGGCTGCAACTCCATACAGATTCAAATGTGGTGATCATGGAAACCTCTAGTTCTCCTAGGCTTATTCTACCCGACCCGAAACCGCCACCTAAGAACATACAAAAATGTTCATCATCAAACACACAAGTCAACAGAATAACTCAAAGTCATATATCTAAAACCTTTACCAATCCATATATTCAATCAAGATTCCTTTTTGAGGGATCTATTGGACATCACAGTTCTAAATTTCTAAATTGAACATATAAGTGCAACTTTTAATTATGATTATCAAGTTCATCTATTTGGAAAATACCAAAACAAAACAAGATTCAGACATGGTTGGGACTACATCATCACAGTACAAAAAAATGCAAATTAAAACCAAATTGCTCACAATGTTTTAGACCAAGTGACATTTGAACCAATAAAAGTCATTTTAGTGCGTTGCATAGTACAAAGAAGAGAAATCAGAAGCAAATTTGAACTTCTCTAATTAGCTGTGCATCACAAGAGCACAGAATGAACTGAGGATAAGTCATTTTATGCAACAGAAAAGGATCACTGTTATTAAAACTAAAAATATTATTTACTCCTAACAGACCTTATTACCTTAATTTGGTAACTAGTATCTCAAATAGACCCTTTAATTTGGTAATTTCAGAAAAAAATTGCAATTTTAAGAACAGAAGGAAGAACACAGCTTTAACAACCCCAAAGGGACATACCTGAAGGCCATTGAGGGAGAGGAACTGGCAGAGAAAACGGTTCTGGTTCTGGTTCGGATCCGAGATAGTACGAATCGGACAATCGAGTGCTCCAGTAGAAGCAATCGCACCCAATCATCTTATCAGGGAATTAAAAAAAAGTTCCAATTTGGGTTTCAATTCGATCACAAAACCCAAATCCCAGAAAAACCCACAAACAATTTGAGCTCTATTGAACCTTCCCAAGCCTCCAAGACCTTTCTACGCCAAATTCAAGAGCCCCGCCATTGAAGAGAGCAGGGAGCATAGAAAGGGGGAAAAGGGGATGTCTTTGCCTTGGAAGAGGTGGAGTTGAAAGAAAGCAACCTGGTGAATTTTAATTGTCTTGGTGGGTTTGAGTTTGTTTTGGTTTTGCTCAGCAAACTCAAATTGAAATCAAAAATGAAAAAGATATCTTGACTTTGATTGCTGTAGTGGGGCATATATTTATTGCTTTCATTTTTTAGTGCTAGTCAATTGTCATCCATTTTGATTTTGCCCCTTTTTTTGTTTGGTCATAAGTTGGGCACGAAGTGTTTGTTTGGTGTGCTTTGAGGACCTTGATTTTTAAAGCTACGTTTTTGTTGTTGTTTAATCATATGAACACAACGGCATGTTTGGGTCACTCGAGTCGGGTTTAGCCTTTAGTTGACCTAAGTTGAGTTTGTGTCAAATTTTAGAATTGAGTCACAAATTTTAAGTCAATTTAGTGTGAAATATTTTATTGTATTTCAAATTAGTCTGATGAGTTAAGAAGGTTAATTCTAGTTTGGATTATTTTGAATATTTGATTAATTTCAATATTAATAAAAAATTAGGTTGAATCAAATTAGATTGATTTCAATTCGATCGAACTCAATCGTTTATATCTAGTTAATCAGCTATTTAAAGAGTTGAAATCAAATTAGATTGATCTCAATTCGAATTCAGCCGTTTTGTATCTGATGTAGTAATAAATAATGTATTTAAAGAGTTGACTATTTTCGACTCACAAGTAGAAAATTTATATAAGGGCCTTATTTAAATACCAAAGAGAGTTGCAAGTGTTATTTCTTTGAGTACATTTTGTGTTGCGCGTTCCTTCATACACATCATGTTCGGGTTGTGGCTTGTGCATGCTTTTGGATTGTTCTAGTTTCGTTTGGTCTGGTTGACGGTGTGATGCTCGGAGCCGGGTCTGGTTGGGGTCGTGGTGGTGTGCTCATAGACGACTCCGTTTCTAGGAGACTGCTCCTTGGAGTTTCCGTCTCCACTGCCCACAAAAGATGACATCCTAACGTACCGCTGATCAGCAGTGTTGCTATGGTGGTGCTTTGCTTCAGTTTGCGTCTACGCTATTGGCCAAAGGTCTTTATTTAGCCTAGGACCTAGGTCTCTCCTTTTGTATGCATGAGTTCAATCTTGTTGCACATGTTTTTGGTTCACCTTTTGTTGTATTGTTTTCGATGGTTAGTCCGTTTATCGATTCGTCGGTCTCTCAGGGAGTCATGTCTGTCTGGCCCCCGAATCTTTACCTCATCCAAAAAAAAAAAGATAGGAAAAGTAGTGCCAAAATCATTATAAAAACTTCTATGTTTTTTCTTTCATTAGATATGTGTTTTACTCGGTTGTATATTCAAGTAATGCACCTGTCGATTCTTCGGTCTCTTGAGATTATCGGTGTATCGGTTATCTCAAATTTTTACCAACTCAAAAAATAAGATAAAATGACAAATTAGCTTTTAGTCTGACAACAATCCACAATATTGATTATTGAATACCGTTTTATTGTTAAGAGCCCCGTATTATGAAGGTTACCCTATGATTCATCTTCATGGATTGTGAGTTCCAAAATGTGATTCCCACCTTATAGTTTATCCACCAATCCCACCCAACAGGAGTTATCACTGAATCAATTTTTAAACAAAATTTGGAGTAGATATCCATTTAATCGAAGTTATAGCAGATATGATGTACTACCGCACACTCCATTAACACACAGACAGGGTTCGAGGCCCAGACTACCCATCTTGTTCGGAAGGAACCCCTGACAAAATCCCAACCCACGCTGGCTTAAATCCCAATGGCGAAGGCAAATTAGATTCTGAAATACCGGAACCCATTCAAAATCTTCTATATTAAAACCACTGCAAGCGAAAGATTGAAAACAAATCGAGTCTGGCTAGCTATATAATCATTAACCAATGCATCTCTTTGAAGTGAATAAGCAAGCAGCTTAGGCTCGTACAATACTCCAAAGTATGAGGAACGATCCTGAAACATATCCGACAACTGCAATTGCTACAAGTGGGGGATACAGAGAAAGACTCGTGCAGATTTGTTTTTACAGATTCCATTTATAGTTGAAAGGCATACCAATGTATGTCACTTACATAGGATTATTGCAGCTGAAGGAAATGGCGGAAAGAAACATTAAATTTTGCTTACAGCAAGGTATTTGGTGTGGCGCCCCTGAGCTATCAGCTTCCCCGTTGCTTTCTTTCTAAGATCTACACTCACAACCGCAACTGTTCTTCCAACTCGTAGATTCTTGGCTTCAATCTCAATCTCTTCCTGCATTCCACATCCAAGCAACTCGGTGAAAGGTCATAGTAGGACTTGAATAAAAGTATAAAACATGTTTAGCCAGGTTCTTTCTAGCAAGGGACTTTGAAACTAACACAACAGCCTATCAACATGCGTCCCGTGCTAGAAAATGTCATCCCCAAAAGATGAAGATTCGGGTTACAAATAAGCCATTCAGAGATTCAATAAGCCGCTCATATTTCGTATCTGGCAGTGGAAAGTCACTTAAGTGTCATGATATACAAGATAGATAGATGTAAGCATGGTTTTTAACAAGAATATGCAGGTTTCGAAGCCCAAAGCGGCATCAGTACTAAGATCATTCACAATCACATTGCCGATATAAAGGCCATTCGATTTCAGTTTTCAGTATATGGAAGTGTATCTAAGCCCCAGGTAAGTTAAAAAAAACTCTTCATAAATCGGGATAACCACTTATCCAATTCATAAATCATATGATAAAATGGATTCCAACTACACAATGAAAACTTCCAAGATAGTGAATCTCAGCAAGTGAACCCCAACAATGGCGTCAATGACAGTAACTCAGAGTGAAATATCCAATTCCACAAATCATGATAAGAATGAAAATTCTAACTAGAATGTGGAAATTAGCGATACAGTTGTCCCTAAACAACGGCAAATCTCAACAAACGAACCCCATCTATCAAAGACCTCAACACTGCAATGACAATCTCACTTGTTTGTACAGGATGAAAATCTCAACCCAATAACTCTGAAATTACCACCACAAGGGAATCTAAATTCTTATCTCTTCCAATCAAAACCTATCACGGAACTCCGGAAGAAAGGAACTACTGTATTTTTTTTGTTCTGGAATAAGCATTCGCAATTGTCGGATCTAAGAGAATCAGAAACTAATCTTGAATTTTGAATCAATTCAAAATCAGTTTCACTATTTCCTTGCAACTAAAAAAATCGACAGAGAGAGAGGGAGGGAGGGAGAAATATACATCGGCAAGGGCAGCATCCAAGTAGGAAACGTTGATTTCTACAGAAACCCCGGAGGTAGGAGCACCAGAAGCGTATATGGCAGCTGATCCAATCAAATCGACCAGGGAAGCAATTGCTCCTCCGTGCAGCGTGTTCGCCGTGTTCTTGATTCAAATTTCAAACAAAAAACCCATTGAAATCAAAGTAGCAACGCAGTAGAGAGAGCAAAAAATTAGGGTTGTGGAAGAGGAAAGAGAGTGAAAGGGGCTAAATTCGTAGTTACCAGGAGACGGACAGGGACTTTGAAGGAGCAAACGATCCGATGGGGTTCGACGAGATCCAAATGAAGGCCTTGAAGAATGAAGGGGTCGAAGAATTTGTAGGGCAATTCGTGGATTTTGGTAGGCTCGTCTTCCTTGGGCTGTTTCTCCAAATACTTCCTGATCGTCTCGAAATCCATCTTTGCTCCTCCCGTTCTTCGTTCGTCTTCTACCTTCTTTTGTAGAAATTACAAATTTGGGAGTAAGAGCCTGTTGAACAGTAAAATGACCTTTGTATCCATGGTCTTTGTAATATTTCCGCCCGCGTCCACTCTGTCCCATTCTCCTTCTCTTCCCGTTTGTTTGGCTCTGTTTCTGATCGCCCCCACTCGCCTCTTCCCCGTCAAAATCGAGCTTAAGCTCTCTACCATGGCAGCCCGCTCTTGCTTTTCTCTTGTTCTCGCTACCTCGCTGCTCAAACTACCTTCCTCCATGGTCGTCCTTCTTCCTCGCGTAAGCAGGCCTGACGAGCACCGTGCGCCTCGCCCGAGCAGCTAACAGCACCTGCAGCAGCCGAGGCCAGCCCATTGCCAGCTCCAAGCAGCGTCTCCGACCACCTTTCTCTCCTCACTCCTCCATTGAAGCCCTTGATGTGAGTTTCTCAAAACCCCAAATTTCTAGGGTTTTCCTAATTTGTTAAAGTTGAGAAATTTGGGAATGCCGGCATGAATTTAGGATTTAATTGTAAGGAATTTGTGATTGGAATAAGATTGATTGAGAACAAGGGTGATTGGGAATGCCAGATTGGAAATGCCAGGTTCAACAAGAACAGTGGTGATTGGAATTTGTTAAAGTTAAGATTGATTGGGAATGCCAGATTCAACAAGAATAGGGGTGATAAAATTGGAAAACTAAAGTAATTGTTTAAGTTTTCTCAAATCTTGTTTTTCAGCTTTCTAATGGAGGTTTGGGACTATTAGGATAATGTGTGGGATGAATTTACATATTAATCAAATTCATTAAAGTTAAGCTCTTTGGGATAACTTTGTTTTATGGATTTTGCTTTACTAATTGACTTGTGATGAAATTCGTGAAAGTTAACTCTTTCGCATTTATAAATAAAGAAACATGGATAACATCAGGAGAAATTAGAGGAGCTTTGAGTCCTTAAAGTGCAGGTGCATATGTATAAGAGATAGAAAGCTGTGTATGCATAAGGATTGTGCTTTGAAACATGAAATGAAAGGGGCATGGCAGACCCAAAGGAATCTAAATTGTATAAGAATTTTAACCATCATTACCCATTCCACATTTGTCTAAACACATTTTCCATTTAAGACATTTCTTCCGGATGGTAAAGGGTATATCTTACTCAAAATAAGGTTATATCCATTTAAGTATGAGTTTGAGTTGGCCTTGTTTTTTTTTTAGTTCTTTGTCACCTTTAACTCTTGATAGAGTTGGCCTCAATTAGAAAGATTATTTACATCAAGTATGAGTTTGAGTTAACCTTATTTGCTTGGCTACCTCTATTACACAGGATTTGCATAGTTGTTAATTAGACATGTCTTAATTACTCATTTCCAATTAATCTTTTTTGTGAACTTATTTTTTTCGGTTTACTGTTATTTATCTTTTATTAAACAAGTAATAAAATTACACCAAACCATTAAAAAAAAGAAATTTAAGAACTACTATAATGGCTATGTATTTAAAAAATGAATGATTTAAATAAATAGATGAACAAATAAATTAGTATTTTTCAAGTAATAAATAGAATCAGGTCAATGTTAATAACGAAACCAAAGTTTAAAGTATTATGCATGGTTAAAGTGAGTTTAGTAAATATAATAATATAAGAACTGAAACAGTGGGAATAAACCGGTGATACTACTCTGCCTTACACTCTGCTTCTAAGATACAAGATAACATCGGCCTTGCTCAACTATCAATCAACTAACCACCTAGCTTTCATCTTTTTCCTTGTGTAGACCATTAGGCTCTTGACTGAATGCTTTACAAATTTGTGCTCTAACTAAGGATTTATAAGTTTTTCCTTTGAGAAAACATAGTCATCCCTTACCTAGATAATGATGCATTAAGCTAAATTGCATCGTCGCAAATTAAAGATTGGTTTCAGATTGGTTTCATTTAAGCGATGTAATCTTGCGCTAAGTTTTTTTTTAAGTTGAATAACTAAATTCCTAAATTTTGAGTTTAGACTGAACAGATTGTTCCGTGGATATTTTTATACTGTCAACATTTGCTAATGGACGGATTACCTAAAAAAAAAACACTGCTAATTGATTGTATTCCATAAAAAAAAAGGGCTTTGCTGATGCTGATTAGAATATTTCATTGCCTTGATCTAAAATTTCAGAAGCTTTTATTTATGACATTTCTGGGATTGTCATGTGATTCATGTATACACCCAGGTTACATGCATTGCTCTTGATTGGAGAGAGATTATAATTTTAATTTTATGCGTCAAACTTTTACTAATGCAAAATGCTATTTAATCCATTTAACATGGTTGGAGTATGAACTATTTAAATTGTTTTTATTTTGAGGTGTTTAATAAAATGCTTAATTGAAATTACTCCTTATGTCGCTGATAGTTTTGGATTTCGAGCTAGATTGATGGTGTTACCGAACAGGAGATGAACTAATGTGTTAAACTCGCACAAAGCTGACTATGAATTAGGGATTTTGGGATGACCTTGTTTCTTTAACTAAGAAATCATCGTCATTTGGGATCGTTGGACTTCAGGTGGCTATTGCTGTTAATTTGATTGAGAGGCTTAAATTTGTTGTCTTACAGAGTTAAGGTGATCTTTTCTGTTTGAATTTGGACTGAAATTAGGGCTTTCAACTGCAGGTACAACCCTAGCAACGAGAGAGGTAGAGACGAGTTCTAACAACACAACTTAATCTGAAGATGAGGAGAGTTGAGAGCTGAGCTTATTAACAAAAGGCAACAAAATTGATGGGTGAGATTTTCCAGCTTCAATCACAACAGTTATCCTGTTTATGTTTAAAGAACTTATTTTGTCTTGGCTTATATTGAACCTACAGCAGAGCTGTAAAACACACAAATAGACGGTTCTATTACTATGATCAAACACAAAAATGACGACAAAAGGATTAATAGTGTAAAAGCAAGCTGTAAGTTACTCTTGATGAGAGTTTTTACAACATATTTAAATCGGAAAACTCACTTTTAATCCATAAAGCGTGGTAAAGCAAGCCCGGTGTCACTTCTCCAATCACATAATATAATTTATAAAGGGACACAATATGCATTGCAAAAATACAGTTTTAAGACCAGCCATCCTAAAAATTCAGGAAAACTCAAAAATATTAGGAAAACAACAGCTTCTTAAAGGAAACCTAAACAGAAGGTGTCGTATCTTTTGCATGGTCACTGATTTCTCACCAGAGGAGTCAAGACCCAAATTTTCATAAGCAATCTTAAAAGTCGATGTATGCTTAGTAAGGGTAAACTATGATTATACAGCCACCAAAATTAAGCAGCTGTAAAACTAAGAACACTGAAGAAATAAAACCCAAATTCACTTCAAAGTCAAATTCTCAACCACTACTCTGTCCATTTTTTTGGTGTTCCTTTTTTTTGGTGATCTTTTTAGTGTTGCTAGGTGCTTGAGTTATAACTTTATGATGCTGGATTTTTATTTTTATGACTCTGCTGATTCTATTGTCTTTTTTTTTTAAAATTAAAGATTACCTTTGTCCTTTGGTTAGGAATATGAAAATGTTCAGTTAAATGTCCATAACAAAATTTCTGATTATATGCCTAAGAGTGATAATTGAATCATCATTTGTCATGGCCTCTAGCTTCCATTCACAATTCATGTTTTTTCTAATGGAATTACTTGTATCTCAGATTGAAAAACGTAACGATGGAAAGACAACAGATCATCCTCCAAGCTTATTCTTCAAGCATGTCGGGCATCGGTAAGGAGATCTTTCCACCCCGCAACATCACACCCAGAAATAGAAAAAAGAAGAAAAGAAGTTACATGCTTTACATCTGCATATCTGATTGTATGAGTCACAATAGATAAGAAGAAAAGATCCTGTTGGCTTATGTCCCGTGCATATTAGGTTCGGATATATTGGTCATGTGGGGGTATTATTGTACCATTCGGCAATAATCCATCCATCAGAAGCTAAAAATATGCAGAGATATGTAAAAAATTACAATAAGAGAATCGCAGTCAAAATTGATCAAGCTGAATATCAATTGCAGGCTTTTAAATCAATTTGACTTGCTTCAACTTTTTATTTGTTTGCTAGGGACAAAGTTGTGGATTTCCACTGGAATGCCATTGATCCATGGACAGTTGTAAGTGTTTCCGATGACTCGGCTGGTGGTGGGACATTGCAGGTAAATCTTTATTTTCCGTCTGTATTCTAAGGATAGGAAGATCTACTCTAGCTTGACAAATAACAGAGCTGGTGACTTTGCAAAGCATGAAAATATTCAGTTCGTCATTTTGAGTACACATCAGAATTGGTGATTCACAAAGCAAATATCATGCTAAAAATACAACTCAGCTGAGGCTTTCATTACCCTCTTGATTAAAAAGTGATTTACTGAACAAGGTTTTCGGATAGGCTTAGTTTCTATCTATGAATTGCAAACTACTACATATTAACAATTTGGTTATATTTTGCCTATCCAAAATATAAGAAATTCTTGGATGGTAAGCTGGATTGTTGCTTAAGCAACATTTAGTTTTTGTATCAGCTTTTGAGTAGAAAAATACAGTACTCTTTGATGAGAGAGGAATGGCTTTTTGGTTTGTCTATTTTTATGTTGTTGTTTATGTTTTTAAAATAATGTTTCCTCTGGTTTCATCACATTTGATCTGTTGCATTTGCATTGTAGGTGAATTAATGTCGTTTATTGGTGATTGCTATGAAGAGGGCTGGGCTGCTGCATTCTCAAGCATCACAAGTTGCTGTTTTAGACTCCTTTGATCCCTCCGCTTTCTCCACCATTTCATCTCCTAATGGCACCTTAAGCCTAGATGAATGGAGCTTATTTCACTCTTTGTTCAACGAGTTCAAATGCACAGCAATACAGCCTTTCAACAATTTCAGCTCCATCTCTCGATCCACCAATAGAGCCTTTAACTCCAATTTATTGTGCTTGAGCTGCAATATACTCTGGTTGAGACCTTCGAGTTGTGAGGTTAACTTATTGGACTCTAGCTCCATGTTTATTGGCGCACGCGGTATCACCGCTAGTCTATATGTAAAAAGCGAGCAAGGCCATCTTAAACAGTTAAATGACCTTTTTATCCCTGATCTTTTGTAAAATTCCCGCGTCCACTCTATCTGATTCTCTCCTTCTCTCCCCTTTGGCTTCGTTTCTGATCGTCTCCGACTATTCTCATATCTCTTGCCCTCTCTCTCATCCCGTGCACAGACAACCTCTTTTCTCTTTTCTCTTTTACCGTCTAAGTCTCTCCCCTGGAGGAACATTCAGTGGGTGTTTCTGGGTGCCCCGACGTCGGAAAGGGCACCTATGCCAGTCGTCTCTCCTCGCTCATCGACGTCCATCATAATGCCACCGGAGACCTTGTTCGCAACGAGCTCTCCTCCTCCAGTCCTCTTTTTCAGCAGGTTATTCATCCCTCCTTCGTGTTTGATTTTCTGAAATTAGGATTTAGGATTGATTAATTCAGCCTTCTAATTTCGAAATTGGTATGTTTGAACCTTTGATTTGAAGACTTAGAGGAAAGGACTTTGTTTATTTGCAGTTAGGGATCTTCGATGTGTTCTGAATATAGAAAAAACCTTTCATTATACCTCATCTTCCATGTTTCAACGATGCACGCAAACTGTTTGACAAAATGCCTATATCAAGAGATATTGCACCGTAAAAAACCCATTTTTATAGCCCTTGCTTCTTATGTCCTTTTGGTTATTTTTGTAAAATTTGTAGCTTCTAATTTGCTATAAAAATGAGAATTGGAGTTTGGTATTCGGTGACAACAAGTGTTTCTACCAAACCTCAAGTTGTGAACATTGGAGCTATCTTTCCCTTCAACAAATTTATCTCTTTGTTGTGCTCGCCAGGCTCTGATTGACGATAAAACCAAAGAGGTTACAGAAGTGGTATAATCCTCAAGCATAGAATTGTTTTATATCAAGTTAGTGGGTAAGTGCTGCAAGAGACATTTTAATTCTTGCCCGTTCATCCTATATTGGAATGCCAACAGTTGAGTCATTTTAATTGTTATGTTGTCAATTAGCATATAAAACAGAGAGAAAACTTATCAAGGGGGGAGATGTGGTTGGAGCCAAGAAGATCCACACAGTGCTATACGTATTCAACATTTTGCTGATGTTCTTCATGGGCATGTACACTGCTCTGCCTTGCTACTTTCCTGTGCTCAACATCACCTTCGTCGGCCTCAACAAGGTAATAATTTTAAAACCCCTCATCTTTCTTTGATGAAAGTTACCTATCAATACAGTTTTTGTTCCATTTTAGTACTATTTTCCCTCCTAATTGATTCAAGACTGAAAATTTTGGATTTTTTAATTTAGTTTTATGTTGTTGGAGGGAAACAATGGAAATGGAATGAGAGTAATTTTAATCTTCTACTTTCTGACTTTTTAAGATGATTATTTATCATTCATTTTCTTGTATACTATCTTATAATAAAGTGTGTTTATGCAAATGTTTATGTGATGATCAAATGATAAAGATTGATGAATTGTATATACTATGTTAAACCCTTTTGAGTCTTAATGGCCTTAAAAAGGAAAATATGCATTTATGTAGGTTATGTACTTTTATAGGGGGGGAAACCCCATGGTGTGGGGGCTAGCAAAGTTGAAATCACCCAGCTATGTCATTCAAATGTTTGTTGATGATGCATCTGATCAAACTTAATTATTTCATGAGTTATTTTTTGAAACTCTGACCTACCTGGCACGTAACCATCCATCTGTTGCAAAGATTCCCATGAAGTTTCAGGTTGTCTCAACAAATCCAACTGGCATTTGGAAGCCTTAAGCATCATCATGGTAAGGCAGCGATGCTTGAGCATGATGATGTTGAGAAAGGCCAGGAGCAGGAAGGCAAACTCTCTCTTATATTGCTCTTAGGTTTTCTAAGTCAACCGCTTTATTTGAGAAGTATAGCTCATCATCAGGTAAGTGTAAAAGAATTTCCATATTATTCTCACCAGCAGTTAAACTTCGATTAATTTCTACTTGATTCTCTTCAATCTTAATGAATCTTATTCTTCTTTCTATGATTTATGTATTAATATTTCTACACTAGGACGGACTGGTTTATTCTCAAGGCAAAAAAAACGTTCTCTTACTTTTCATTCTTAAGTAAAATACTGACTTTATGTTGCCTATGACAAACTTTTGGACTCTTCCTTGCCTTATTACAGGAGTGGCAGCTATGCCTCCTCTATTGAATCTAATCATATTCACTCCCATCCTTCATGCTCAACCAATCCTTACTGTATCCCCTCCCTTCTACATCCTCACCGTATCCCCTCCCTTGAACTTATAAACCTAAATGATAGAATTTCGTTCAGAATTAATATTGTTTACTTAACATAAGCCTAAATGATAGAGTTTCATTAAGGGAAAAAAAACTATTTTTACAAAAAAAAAAAAAAAATCTCTGAAAATTCCACCAAATTTCACCTTAATTCAAAAAAAAGGTTCAGTCCCATGAGAGAAATTTATCTTGCTTAGGCTTTCTAGAGATTTCTTTAGAATGCATAGATATTTTACACACAATTCACCACCATCACATAAAGTTGAACTATGACGTGCTTTGCTTTGAACCAATCACGTTTGAAAAAAGATGGGAGTGTTGAACCAATCAAGTCATTTGATGTTACACCAATATGTGCGAGGGCTAATGAAAATTACATGACCCTTAGGAACTGAGTTTTGGGCATTACAATTAAATTTGGCCTTAGCTAAGCTTAGCTTATAAAGAACTCAAGATGCAAAACAGCTATGTTCAGTATATTTAGATCTCTAACTCAAGCATCAGTTATTTCATCTGTTGTCTCATGGCACTATTTCTGTGTTTGAAAGTAATTCGCACATAGCATGCAATTTTAACAATTAGAATAATTTATGATCATTTACGCCACACTTCAGCAAATCAAGTTTCTTCATTGTCATTCTCTTACTAAAAAGGAAAAAAATTTGCTTCTGCTATTCTTGTGCATTGGGATAATTCCTTCGCTAATTACAGACTTTACAGCCATTTGGTTGTGTCTCAAATAAGTCTTGCTCTGAAGCCAGAAGTGATCAATCAATTTCAGTAGTATCTGGTTATATGCATCAACTCTACTTTATTATTAATATGATAGAAAGTTTTTCTGTTACTTCTCTGCTTCTTTTTTCTTTATTTGTCATTTGTGGAAAAAGCAGAAGCATATGCACATATATTTTGAAGATAGGCATGAAAATAAGAATTCAAAATAATAATTAGAAATTTCAGCTTTATCTATTTTTTTTTTTTTTTTTTTTTTTTGTCTCTTAAGGAATAATTGAGTTGTTACCTTTATTAGTAGCTGTTTTGAATCAAAAACGTTACCAGCTTGAGTAATTCAGCAGTCATGTTCTTATAGGTTCAAATATACATTTGGTTACTTTTGTATCTAAAACATTACCCGCTTGTATTCTCTTAATACACTATATATTCTAATGGATCTTAAAATCCTCAATTACAGGTCAATGTCTTGTATGAAGATGGCACTACTGTTGATGCAAAGGGAATCGGAAGAAAAATCATTGATAAGGTGAAAGAGACCTATGATACTGAGCGGGGAGGCAAGGACTTTGCCTACGATGGTGAGAAGAGTTTATTCACTGTTGGGTCACTACCCACTAACAAGCACGAGTTTACTGTTGTGCTGGAAGATGTTGTCTCGAGCGGGTAAAATTTGTTGTGTTTTTGTTGAATTGTTATTCTTTAATACACGGTATATATTACCATATCATATATGTGTGACATTTGTTCTTTCTGCAGGAACAATGGGAATGCCAATCCCGATCAAGAAAATCAAAATGATGCAGACATGAAGAGGGTGAGGACTGAGGAGGCCCTATCAATCTAAAAGTTTTAGGGTTGAACTCAGCTTTGCGGCCAAGATTCCCATGCAGGCACTTGCTAATGTTATCAAGGGCTAAGAAAATGAAAACACCTAAGAAGCATTGAGGGTTCACGACATCATCCTGAGGCAAAATGCTGCCAAACAGTGGGTTTAATAAATGGCAAAATTACAGAAAACCACCCTTTAAATAGGGGTGTTTTCACTTAACCACCCGTTAAATTCAAAATTACATAAAACCACCCTTTAAATGGTATTTGCTTACAACTCACCACCCATTCAACTATTTTCGTTACTTTATCACCCCTTAAATATATTATATTTTAATATTTTTAAACTCAAATTTGATTGTAAATATATTCATATTTTGAATTTAAGGGCTCGATCATATTTTAGGGATTATTTTATTTATTTTAAAATAATAATAATAAATATAGCCTAGAATTATTATCTTAATTTATGGTTGAAAATGTTTATACAACAACAACAACAACAACCCAGTATATCCCGCAACGAAGCGGGGTCTGGGGGGTCAGGATGTACGCACTCTTTCCCCGAACTAGTCGAGAGAGTATTTCCGACAGACCCAAAACCATAGAGCAAAGGAAACCCAACGTCTCAGGGCATCTAGTAGCAGATAGGTAGTAGCCAACAGAAAGATAGAGAACAGATATATAGATAATCGACAGAAAGCAGATAGAAACAGGAAGCAAGGAAGAACGGAAGCAAAATGAATGACTCATCACCCATCCTAGGGATTCTAGACATCCGACGCCCGAATGCATCTCCTCCAGTGGTCCCTATCCGAAGTCATATCCTCCGAGAGGTTCAGCGCAATGAGATCCTGTCGAATAACCTCCATCCAGCTCTTCTTCGGTCGACCTCTTCCTCGACACAAAGCTCCAAGCTCCAAACTCTCACACCGTCGCACAGGCGCTGTAATTTGCCTCCTAAGAACATGCCCAAACCATCGCAATCTGGACTCCCGAAGTTTATCAACGATACTGACAACCCCAACCTTGCTTCTAATGTCCACATTTCTGATTCTGTCTAGCCTCGTATGCCCACTCATCCATCTCAGCATTCTCATCTCAGCCACCGCCAACTTCTGTTCTTGAGCTTTAGTACTAGGCCAACACTCTGCGCCATACAACAGGGTCGGCCTGACAACCACCTTATAGAATTTCCCTTTTAACTTAGCCGGGACTTTCCTGTCACAGAGGACCCCAGAAGCTCTCCTCCATCTCATCCACCCAGCCTGGATTCTATGCTCAATATCCTTGTCGATACCCCCATCGCTTTGGAGGTACGAGCCAAGGTACTTGAAATGCTCCTTCCTTGGGACAAGATCCTCCCCCAACCGAACGGAAGTCTCAGGGACCCTGGCCTCTCCAAAGCTGAACTTCATATATTCGGTCTTGGTCCTACTCATCCTGAAACCCTTAGACTCCAACACTTCTCTCCAATTTTCTAGTCTGCGAGCCAACTCCGAACTAGATACGTCCACTAGAACAATATCGTCGGCAAACAACATGCACCAAGGCAACTCCTCTTGGAGAGAAGCAGACAGTGAGTCCATAACTAAAGTGAATAGTAGCGGACTAAGCGCAGAGCCCTGGTGAAGCCCCACTCGAACCTCAAAATACTCTGAATCCCCACACGACGTTCTAACACTTGTCAACGAATCATCATACATATCCCTGATAACTCTGATATACGACCCAGGCACTCCCTTTTCTGTCAAACATCTCCAAAGAAGCTCTCTCGAAACCCTGTCGTAGGCCTTTTCTATATCAATAAAGGCCATATGCAGATTCTTCTTTCTATCTCTGTGCATCTCGATCAGTCGTCTTAACAAGTGAATAGCCTCAACCGCAGATCTGCCCGGCAAAAATCCAAACTGATTCTCCGACACGTGAACCGATCTCTGTAGTCTCATCCCGATCACTCTCTCCCAAACCTTCATAGTGTGGCTCAGCAATTTGATTCCTCTGTAGTTACTGCAACATTGAACGTCCCCTTTATTCTTGTAGACCGGGACCAATTTACTAAGTCTCCACTCCGAAGGCATCTTAGCTGACGATAGGATAGCATTGAAAAGTGAGGTAAGCCAAACCAAACCTTTGGGCCCTAACCATTTCTGTAAAGGCTCGGAATTTTAAATCCTAATTTTTCAAAAAATAATAATAATTAAAAATGAATTTAAAAGCGGAATTTAACGGAAAACTAGCTAACTCGAATTTTAGAACTCATGAAACGAATTTTCGACCTAAAATAAAAAAAAAAGCATCTCCTACCACTTTCCCATTTCTTAAATTGGAGAAACACCCACAAATTTCTTTTTCATCTCCATCCTTACTCTCTCTCTTTATATGGCAAACAAACAAGCCCTATGGCCCCCTAGCTCATCTGAAATCTGTACCCCAAACCCTCCCACACACTCCATAAAAATCAGACCTTTGACCCAACTCAACACACCCTCAAGCACCAAACCCTCCTCTTATCTTTTGATTTCGGCACCCCAGCAACTGCTTCCACCCGCCCTTGTCGCCGACATCACAAAACCAAGCCTCCTCCTCGCTCCTCCGTTCCTGAAGAAGAATCCGAGCAACAACGGCTTCCCCCGACGGCCACCAGCTCCACCTCCTTTGTTTCGCCGAGCAGTAGCCTCCTCCTCCCAGCATCGACGAACCGAGCAGCAACCCAGGAGCTGCCCTGAGCCACTGACGCCGAGCCCATCACCCCTGTCTCGCCCGAGAAGCCTCGGTAAGCCTTCAATCCTTCGATTCCGATCGAAAACCTTGTAAAGGTTCCCCCTTTAACCTCCTTCTTCCTTCCTAGGCCACGCTTGGTTGGTTCCGACCTCGGCGAAGCCAAATCGCGCCTCCGACATGAATCCGGCTCCGACGGAGCACCCCGGCGAGATGTCGAGGCCCTTCGGTGAGCTTCCCTTTCTCTCCCTCCCTCCTGATTTCGAACGCAGAAACTTCAAGGGAGATGATGAACAGTGTTTGCTGGGTTCGGTTTGTTTTAAAAATTCCCTTGGGTCCGGTTCAGTGGTTTTCTAAAACAAAATGAGGGTTGGTCTGGTTCACATCAAAAAGGAGTTGGGTTGGGTTGTGGATCCGAATCTATTGGGCCTATCTTGTGGGCCTAATTCTTCCAAGCAAATCAAATTGGATCTATCTTGTAAATAAAATTCGGTTGGAGGTCTAGCAAATAAAAGAAGGGTTTTTGGTAATTTAAAATGAAAAGGGGTCGGTTTTAGTGATTTTAAAAAGGCTGATTTTATTAAATAAAATAGTTGAGATTTTTAAGGGATTTAGAAATAATTATGAAAGTGTTTAATAAAAGGGTATTTAAAATATTATATAATATCATGTAAGATTTAAAATAATAAAATATTATTATTGAGATTTAAAGGTATTATATCATGGTTATTTAAAAATATGATATTATGATACTTGGATTTTAGAAAAGGAAATTTGGCGAATATATTCCTAAGGTTGGAAATTCTAACTATTTGACTCGGATTTTGAAACGGTTTTCGGGACTAACTCGGGAATTATGTGCTCGATGACTAACTAGCATGATTGATGTGAATGATTGTCTAATATCATGATTTGTGTGGATTGATAGCATGAATGAATGACTAACGACATGATGAGACATTAGAATTTCGTATCATTTGACTTATGCCTTATGAGCTATGATTAATATGATGAACTTTGGAGACATATGATCATGCGGATATATGAGTATTATTGCGAATATAAGAATGTGGAGGAACGGAATGATGATAATGATGTGGTCTTATGGAATGTGGCATCATGATGAGTGGTTGAACTTGAAGAAATGACGATTGCGATATGGTTGTTATTCTCGTTGAATGATGTATGCTTTGAGTGCTTGAATGGTTAAATGTAGACTTATATGGACGTTATGATATGTATCTAGGTGATCTGTAATCTATCGTAATGCTTGTCTTGCTGTTCTGCACCGCCAGGTAAGTCTCTTCGGAGCTTACTCAGATTGAATAGAGCTATTCCCTGCTTTAGGTGCATGATATACTAGGTGCTTGCATTCATGATCAGCATGCCATGTAGTACCATGCTAGGTTGCATCGATCGTTGAGCATTCTGATTCTTTGTGCGTATGTAAACAGAACGGCCGTTATCTGTGATAGTCCTAGAAGTCTTTGCTAGGGTCATAGGGTAGCCCAGCCTCATCGGGTACCCTGAGTCAATCGAGTACTTCCTTATATTATGATATGCCTGCGGGCTTTATTGTGGAGCGGGTTAGGCATGCGTGCCGCCCTATTATGAATGAATGCATTCACGAGCTGGCCAGTCTCCGCCTGTCGGAAGGGGTGGAGGTAGGAGAGGGATATACCACTTGGTATTCTGTGCTAAGGCCTTATTATTATTATGTACTTGATCTTAGGAGCATGTTAGTGTGTTAATATTCCGCCATGCATCTAGAAGCATCTTTATTAGGTATAGCGTATATGTGTGCTTATGGTTGGGATGCAGAGTTAAGTGGGCATCGATCTGATCCCGCCCCATATCAATTTTTTTAGGTATCTGTTGTGCTTACTACTATTGATGCTGATTTGAGTCCATGACCGTTGGGTCTAACATGGCGGAAAGAGAGAGCTGAGATTCTGACTTCACCAATTCAATTACGGCTCGAATTTGAATGGTTGATCATATTTTGACCTGCCGTGACACCCCTTTGTATTATGCTTTACTTCCGTTATTTGTGTGACCTTTGGTTTTCCACGCTTAGACTTATGACAGGTACAAGGGACTTCCCCGGGGATTCCAACGATCCCTTCGGATGTTGGGTATGAATTCCCACTTGAAAACGTTAGAGTAGAATTTCAAACCTTCAACCTGTACTCGGGGCGCAAGATCCTAACGAGGGGTTTTATCCCTCGAAACGTAACTCGGGAATCATAATCCCGGGCCGTTACAAAGATGGTATCAGAGCTGAGGTTGTGCAAACCGAGTATGATAGGTTGAAGTGGTTTTGAAAATGGCCCAAGGTTTTCAAATGGTTTTCCAAACTGTTTTAGAAAGGGCAAAATGAATTTAATATGACTAACTCAAATGGACTAAATACGAACTTGACTCTATAAATCCGGTAATCAAATAAAGGGAAACGAAGGGGTAGTAAAGGCGTTAGACCATCCCTATTGGATGTAGTTATGAACGGGTAGGCAAAATACTAGCTTTCTCTTACAGATGGGTTTAAAGACTCCAAGGAACCCGAAGGTTGGAGTACGTAGCATGGGCTATGAGACCGTGAGGCATTTTCCCCTCCGGTCGGCCGTCTCTTGGAGGATGGTATAGATCGTCTCTGTGATTGTATGCATTATGTCTAAATGGGCCCGAGGGCGATCCTCCTCGAAGAGGATCATATCAATTCCATTGATTGCTTCCATGCTGAGTGTTATTGTGATTAGGGTAGAAAGCTAGTTGATATGCCTTAACTTGATCATGTAAATGGGTGAACGAGATAGCGGGAGGAAACCTTGTCCTTATGTCGTCGGAATTCCCGTCTTGTCAGGATAGCCCTTCCCTGATTCAAGCCCCTTGATAATCCTGACTTTGTCATGCGCCCTACCAAAACATCTAAGCATGTTAGCAAGGGTTGAGAAGCGTCCGCTATCCCCGTTTTGAGTCCTACTTGATATCCCACTGTCTATGCTTCTATCGAGTCTCGTATTTGAGGTTTGTGTCTCCCACAAGAAAATTTGGGTCGGTCAACTAAATACTTTTGGGAATCGTGTCGGGGTGAGGGTTACTTGAGTATGCTAGTGGGGGTGATGATTGAAATAGTTCGAGTTAGAAGTGAGTTGTCTGACGAGTCGTCCCTCTCGATCCTCGTGTTGGTTGACTATGTCTTCTTGCCACAAGAGTCTAAGCACGAGTTTTGCCCTCACCTCTCGGAAACAACGTGAATGTCTCTGTGTCCTACCAAGCGAATCATGCTAGCGTCCCACGGGAAATGGGGTAACGAGTCGGTGAATGCCCTTAGAGAATTTGGTCCGGTTATGATAGTAGCCCATCTTGTGATTGCATGACATAATGCATTAATATATTTCAGCATGATTTGTCTGATATCTTGCATGATTGCAATTGTGAATGAGTATATGTGTCGCGTGTATGAATTTCCATGATTATTGTCTTCCCATGAATTAGGTCCATGATAGTGTGGTCAACCCTCGTTGAATATTTAACATATGAAAAATATTCTTAGCATGCTAAGTTATTCAAATTGAACCGCGTTGACTGTGTACATGCTTAAATAATGAGTGTTTTTAGTACCATGTAGGACGCATGCCTTCTAATCATAGGCCCTCGCATGATTGTGTGCCATCTTGTCTTGTTATATGAACATGATTGTATTTGATGTGATGGTTACTATGCCCATATGACCTTACCATATCCTCTAGCATGATTATTAGGGTGCATCTCAACATGCTCGAAATTGACTTCGCATTGTCTCGATTTGCTTATGTGTGTTTCTAAAATGAGTGATGAATCATACCTGTGACATTCTACAATGCCCGTTGTGTCGTACATAACTCATCATGTATATGTCTATTGTCGGTTTGTGCATATATGATCTTAATATATATCGAGCATGATTAGTGAATGATACAATAGGTTGCTAGCTTGTTCCGCGTGCATGAAAAGTTGATTATATGAATATGATATGAATGTATAGATCGATATCCCTTGAGATAGGTATATGCTAGTGTGGAATGATGTGATGATATTCATGAGTATTATGTGTTTGTGTGTCACACTTATAACCTCATAGAATACCCTAAGGAAATCGTTGTAATCCTCGAGTGAGGATTCTATCTTGGTCTCGTTGTCCCTAGTCCTAGTGCATGTCTGAAATCCTTTAGGGTGTGTGTCGTCTGCCCTTGTCTCTCCCCTATCTCCGTAACGTCTAACCCTTGCGATCCCTTGATGACCGTCGACACAAAAGGAAGAGCTGATGACCAAGTGGCACCGGAACGGCGCAACGGAAGCGTGGTGGGTCCATGACCCATAGACTCCAAGGACGACGTCTCCGATGACAAAAAGGACGGATATGCTTCAAGAACTGCAGTCGTGAGCAAGATTCTCCCAACTAACCCGAGGAAGAGCATTCTTAATTCAAACCACGAATTCTTCTATTAGTTGGAATTGATGTTTTGCGCTAGGCCTAGAAATGACATAATTGGAAGTGAATGATTGCCTGACTTACTTGCGTTTGTGATGATGTGCCTTTATGCTTAAGTATACTGACCTTCTAGTAAATCGGTTATGAGTTATCCAGGTGGTGTTGTTTTCTTCAAGAGCTTGGGTCATGAGACTCTTCGGTGAGATGGGTCGGAAAGTGGCAGGTAGATTAGAGCCTTCCAGTTGGGTCATTGGTTGTGTGAGATGAGGTATAGGAAGAATGCGTCAGCTTGAGAAGAGCCGAGTGAGTTAGGACTTGGCGGGGATAGTGGTCAGTGAGTATAGTTGAGCTTTCAAGGAGGTAATCGGTGAGGAATAGAATTGTATGGCGAGATTTCGAGGGAAAGGTCGTCGTAGAAGTGGTGTGGGGGAAATAGCGTGTACGGGTAGTGTAGTTCTAGAGGTGGATGAGTAAGTTAAAGTGGATCGGTTAAGGAATGTCTAAGAAATCGTAGAATTTGGAGCTAGGTTGTGTATGCAATGATTGGGAACAGTTTGGGTAAAGGATGAGAATGAGGAATTGCTAAGAAAGAGTAGTATAAGGTTGCTTGGGAAATTGTCGACCTTCATTATTTGGTTGTTCATATCAGGGTTGTACGTGTGAGGGGTATTTGGAGATTGTTTTGATAGAATTGGTAGTGCTTGGAGAATTCATGAGTGCAGGGTTTCTTGATGCGTTGTTGGAGGATTTTAGCACATGGAATGAATCGGGATTTACGAGTGGAGGTTATTGTGGCTATGGAGGCATTTGAGGACGTGAGATGAGTCTTCGAGGGAAGATTGGTAACTGGGTAAGGATTTCGTTGAGAATTCTAGTAAGACTGTTTACTTGAGGTTGAGATGGGAAGATTCTGATAATGGATTTGGGAACTAGGCAAGCGGGAGGTATTGGAAACACTAGAGGAAGAAGGATTTTAAAAGGTTTGGCGAAGATGTGGGACTTGGGAAACTCGAGTGATGGTAATTTAGGGATTCTGCGGAAATGATGATCGGTAAAAGAGGCCTTGGACGGTAAGGTGTCATGGTTAGGAAGTGGGAGCTTGAGGCAATTTAGGATATGAAGAGATGAGGAACTAGAGTAGAGTGACTTGAGGATTTCGAATGGTTAAAGTTTAGTAAGATTTGGAATGAGAAAAAAAAATTGGGAGTATACTGAGACGACGATCTATGATAGGTTGGATGAGGAGTCGTGGATGATTAGGTTTCGTGATATTCGGAATGGGACAAGTAGGTAGAACTTGTGATCGATCATTTAGGATAGACACGGCTGATGAGGAACTCGGTGATTCGTGGTTATGAGTTAGCACTAGACGGCTTTCTGCGTTAGAGTTATCAAGAGTAGGCGGTTGAGTGGATTCTAGCAAGGTAGGATGCTTGTGTTGGTGATGCCGAGGATAATGATGGGAGTGTCAGGTGTGAAATGGTCAGACAGATGGGAAGAGTAAGCGAGATTGTTAAGGAGCACCGAGGTCGATCGAGAGAGCAGTTCAGTCGAGGACTTGGGATTTCTCTTAGAAGGTGAAGATGAGACTGGTAGAGGGCCTCTAGGATGAAGGTATGCTTTATAGAGAGTCTTTGTAGTCGATCGAGTTTTAGGCTTGTCGGATAAAGGTCTTTTAAGGGAATTATGCGATTGGGAACTCCATGAGATGGTTTAGATGGTCGAGTGAAAGGTAGGACGTGAGATTGGGTGTTGAGATAGATTGATCTTTAGATGGCTTAATGACATATGATTTGGGATGCCTAGTAGTCGGTTTTGGGGATCTGGTCTTGATTATGAATCGTTATGAGGCTAGAGAGTTGTATATGAGCGGGATGCAATGGTATTTAGAAATAGTATCGGATTTGAGTTGGTGGACCTGATGAGGTTGATCTTGATGCGAGAGATAAGGAGCACGTAGTGGTCATGTCTTGTTATGGTTGATAGTTATAAGCAAATTCTCTTGAGAATGTGATCTAGTGTATGCTTTACTTGGGGCCGAATGTTTTGCGAATTCTATTCGATAGACAATGCTGATTCCTTGATGAATTGCCATAACCAATAGTGAGCTATTAGTACTGACATAGTCTTCCCCTGAGCTTGATGAAATGCTAGTGTGCGGAGGTCCTTGATGCCTCTAAATGTGAGGATGCTTGGTAGTTAGTAAGGGTATTATGTGATTATCTGATTGATACAATGTGCAACCCCTCATATGTTATGATAAATGCTACTATATACGATACTATGCTAGATCTGTTATGATATGTGACTATCCTTGACATGGATATGATTTGTTTATGAATGTATGATACGAGTGCTATGTTATATGATGTCGTGAACTGGAATTGAGAGGATGTTAGGACTTAATTGGTGGAATTTGATTTTGACTTGGAATCTAGGGAGAAAATATGGGATTAGCCCTTAGAGGTGGATGATTCCACCTCATGAAGTTGAAACTTGCTTGACTAACATCGGGTTAAGGGATTTGAATGATGTTTAAAAAGAACTAACTTGGACTTTGGGGAATTTAATGCGATTGAGAATGTCAATGATTTTGAAACAAACCTTTCAAACTGAGACCCCCCCTTGAAATTTTCTAGCCGAGCTTGCGTTATGACGTCCCACAAAGTGGATACATGCATTTTATAGGGGCCCTTATAGACTGCTTGCTAAGACCTAGTGAAGATGTCATAGTGCTTTTTGAGTTTTGATATGACCGAGAAGTCGGGGTAAGGATGTGGTAAGGGCCCATATCACACTCTCACTACGACCTATTGGGGATATTATGATCATAACGACGATACTGTGAGAATCTCATAGGGGCACTTATGAGGCACTTACGGGGTCAACGGAATGATCCTTGGACTCACCTATTCCAACTTCATCCCCTACCTTGTGTTGGTTTTAGTCTCGGGGACGAGACTTGTTTTTAGAGGTGGATGATGTAAAGGCTCGGAATTTTAAATCATAATTTTTCAAAAAATAATAATAATTAAAAATGAATTTAAAAGCGGAATTTAACGGAAAACTAGCTAACTCGAATTTTAGAACTCATGAAACGAATTTTCGACCTAAAATAAAAAAAAAGCATCTCCTACCACTTTCCCATTTCTTAAATTGGAGAAACACCCACAAATTTCTTTTTCATCTCCATCCTTACTCTCTCTCTTTATATGGCAAACAAACAAGCCCTATGGCCCCCTAGCTCATCTGAAATCTGTACCCCAAACCCTCCCACACACTCCATAAAAATCAGACCTTTGACCCAACTCAACACACCCTCAAGCACCAAACCCTCCTCTTATCTTTTGATTTCGGCACCCCAGCAACTGCTTCCACCCGCCCATGTCGCCGACATCACAAAACCAAGCCTCCTCCTCGCTCCTCCGTTCCTGAAGAAGAATCCGAGCAACAACGGCTTCCCCCGACGGCCACCGGCTCCACCTCCTTTGTTTCGCCGAGCAGTAGCCTCCTCCTCCCAGCATCGACGAACCGAGCAGCAACCCAGGAGCTGCCCTGAGCCACTGACGCCGAGCCCATCACCCCTGTCTCGCCCGAGAAGCCTCGGTAAGCCTTCAATCCTTCGATTCCGATCGAAAACCTTGTAAAGGTTCCCCCTTTAACCTCCTTCTTCCTTCCTAGGCCACGCTTGGTTGGTTCCGACCTCGGCGAAGCCAAATCGCGCCTCCGACATGAATCCGGCTCCGACGGAGCACCCCGGCGAGATGTCGAGGCCCTTCGGTGAGCTTCCCTTTCTCTCCCTCCCTCCTGATTTCGAACGCAGAAACTTCAAGGGAGATGATGAACAGTGTTTGTTGGGTTCGGTTTGTTTTAAAAATTCCCTTGGGTCCGGTTCAGTGGTTTTCTAAAACAAAATGAGGGTTGGTCTGGTTCACATCAAAAAGGAGTTGGGTTGGGTTGTGGATCCGAATCTATTGGGCCTATCTTGTGGGCCTAATTCTTCCAAGCAAATCAAATTGGATCTATCTTGTAAATAAAATTCGGTTGGAGGTCTAGCAAATAAAAGGGTGGTTTTTAGTGATTTTAAAAAGGCTGATTTTATTAAATAAAATAGTTGAGATTTTTAAGGGATTTAGAAATAATTATGAAAGTGTTTAATAAAAGGGTATTTAAAATATTATATAATATCATGTAAGATTTAAAATAATAAAATATTATTATTGAGATTTAAAGGTATTATATCATGGTTATTTAAAAATATGATATTATGATACTTGGATTTTAGAAAAGGAAATTTGGCGAATATATTCCTAAGGTTGGAAATTCTAACTATTTGACTCGGATTTTGAAACGGTTTTCGGGACTAACTCGGGAATTATGTGCTCGATGACTAACTAGCATGATTGATGTGAATGATTGTCTAATATCATGATTTGTGTGGATTGATAGCATGAATGAATGACTAACGACATGATGAGACATTAGAATTTCGTATCATTTGACTTATGCCTTATGAGCTATGATTAATATGATGAACTTTGGAGACATATGATCATGCGGATATATGAGTATTATTGCGAATATAAGAATGTGGAGGAACGGAATGATGATAATGATGTGGTCTTATGGAATGTGGCATCATGATGAGTGGTTGAACTTGAAGAAATGACGATTGCGATATGGTTGTTATTCTCGTTGAATGATGTATGCTTTGAGTGCTTGAATGGTTAAATGTAGACTTATATGGACGTTATGATATGTATCTAGGTGATCTGTAATCTATCGTAATGCTTGTCTTGCTGTTCTGCACCGCCAGGTAAGTCTCTTCGGAGCTTACTCAGATTGAATAGAGCTATTCCCTGCTTTAGGTGCATGATATACTAGGTGCTTGCATTCATGATCAGCATGCCATGTAGTACCATGCTAGGTTGCATCGATCGTTGAGCATTCTGATTCTTTGTGCGTATGTAAACAGAACGGCCGTTATCTGTGATAGTCCTAGAAGTCTTTGCTAGGGTCATAGGGTAGCCCAGCCTCATCGGGTACCCTGAGTCAATCGAGTACTTCCTTATATTATGATATGCCTGCGGGCTTTATTGTGGAGCGGGTTAGGCATGCGTGCCGCCCTATTATGAATGAATGCATTCACGAGCTGGCCAGTCTCCGCCTGTCGGAAGGGGTGGAGGTAGGAGAGGGATATACCACTTGGTATTCTGTGCTAAGGCCTTATTATTATTATGTACTTGATCTTAGGAGCATGTTAGTGTGTTAATATTCCGCCATGCATCTAGAAGCATCTTTATTAGGTATAGCGTATATGTGTGCTTATGGTTGGGATGCAGAGTTAAGTGGGCATCGATCTGATCCCGCCCCATATCAATTTTTTTAGGTATCTGTTGTGCTTACTACTATTGATGCTGATTTGAGTCCATGACCGTTGGGTCTAACATGGCGGAAAGAGAGAGCTGAGATTCTGACTTCACCAATTCAATTACGGCTCGAATTTGAATGGTTGATCATATTTTGACCTGCCGTGACACCCCTTTGTATTATGCTTTACTTCCGTTATTTGTGTGACCTTTGGTTTTCCACGCTTAGACTTATGACAGGTACAGGGGACTTCCCCGGGGATTCCAACGATCCCTTCGGATGTTGGGTATGAATTCCCACTTGAAAACGTTAGAGTAGAATTTCAAACCTTCAACCTGTACTCGGGGCGCAAGATCCTAACGAGGGGTTTTATCCCTCGAAACGTAACTCGGGAATCATAATCCCGGGCCGTTACAAAGATGGTATCAGAGCTGAGGTTGTGCAAACCGAGTATGATAGGTTGAAGTGGTTTTGAAAATGGCCCAAGGTTTTCAAATGGTTTTCCAAACTGTTTTAGAAAGGGCAAAATGAATTTAATATGACTAACTCAAATGGACTAAATACGAACTTGACTCTATAAATCCGGTAATCAAATAAAGGGAAACGAAGGGGTAGTAAAGGCGTTAGACCATCCCTATTGGATGTAGTTATGAACGGGTAGGCAAAATACTAGCTTTCTCTTACAGATGGGTTTAAAGACTCCAAGGAACCCGAAGGTTGGAGTACGTAGCATGGGCTATGAGACCGTGAGGCATTTTCCCCTCCGGTCGGCCGTCTCTTGGAGGATGGTATAGATCGTCTCTGTGATTGTATGCATTATGTCTAAATGGGCCCGAGGGCGATCCTCCTCGAAGAGGATCATATCAATTCCATTGATTGCTTCCATGCTGAGTGTTATTGTGATTAGGGTAGAAAGCTAGTTGATATGCCTTAACTTGATCATGTAAATGGGTGAACGAGATAGCGGGAGGAAACCTTGTCCTTATGTCGTCGGAATTCCCGTCTTGTCAGGATAGCCCTTCCCTGATTCAAGCCCCTTGATAATCCTGACTTTGTCATGCGCCCTACCAAAACATCTAAGCATGTTAGCAAGGGTTGAGAAGCGTCCGCTATCCCCGTTTTGAGTCCTACTTGATATCCCACTGTCTATGCTTCTATCGAGTCTCGTATTTGAGGTTTGTGTCTCCCACAAGAAAATTTGGGTCGGTCAACTAAATACTTTTGGGAATCGTGTCGGGGTGAGGGTTACTTGAGTATGCTAGTGGGGGTGATGATTGAAATAGTTCGAGTTAGAAGTGAGTTGTCTTACGAGTCGTCCCTCTCGATCCTCGTGTTGGTTGACTATGTCTTCTTGCCACAAGAGTCTAAGCACGAGTTTTGCCCTCACCTCTCGGAAACAACGTGAATGTCTCTGTGTCCTACCAAGCGAATCATGCTAGCGTCCCACGGGAAATGGGGTAACGAGTCGGTGAATGCCCTTAGAGAATTTGGTCCGGTTATGATAGTAGCCCATCTTGTGATTGCATGACATAATGCATTAATATATTTCAGCATGATTTGTCTGATATCTTGCATGATTGCAATTGTGAATGAGTATATGTGTCGCGTGTATGAATTTCCATGATTATTGTCTTCCCATGAATTAGGTCCATGATAGTGTGGTCAACCCTCGTTGAATATTTAACATATGAAAAATATTCTTAGCATGCTAAGTTATTCAAATTGAACCGCGTTGACTGTGTACATGCTTAAATAATGAGTGTTTTTAGTACCATGTAGGACGCATGCCTTCTAATCATAGGCCCTCGCATGATTGTGTGCCATCTTGTCTTGTTATATGAACATGATTGTATTTGATGTGATGGTTACTATGCCCATATGACCTTACCATATCCTCTAGCATGATTATTAGGGTGCATCTCAACATGCTCGGAATTGACTTCGCATTGTCTCGATTTGCTTATGTGTGTTTCTAAAATGAGTGATGAATCATACCTGTGACATTCTACAATGCTCGTTGTGTCGTACATAACTCATCATGTATATGTCTATTGTCGGTTTGTGCATATATGATCTTAATATATATCGAGCATGATTAGTGAATGATACAATAGGTTGCTAGCTTGTTCCGCGTGCATGAAAAGTTGATTATATGAATATGATATGAATGTATAGATCGATATCTCTTGAGATAGGTATATGCTAGTGTGGAATGATGTGATGATATTCATGAGTATTATGTGTTTGTGTGTCACACTTATAACCTCATAGAATACCCTAAGGAAATCGTTGTAATCCTCGAGTGAGGATTCTATCTTGGTCTCGTTGTCCCTAGTCCTAGTGCATGTCTGAAATCCTTTAGGGTGTGTGTCGTTTGCCCGCGTGCAAAGCACGCCGAGCAGCCACTAGTGACAGTAAACGACAAACAAAATAACACCTTGTTTGGTTTGTGAATAAATATGTACAACATGTTTACCAGAAGTAAAAAAATGATCCGGGGCCATTTTTTTTATTTTTTTTAATCGTTGTTTATCTTATATTGCAGGGAAATTAACAAGACTCTACATCGTCTATATTTATAGCAATGGTAAAAATTCCTACTCCAACGGTTTATCTATCCTATACTTTGCAATAGAGAACTAATAAGGAGAGAAAAATTATTTATATTTATAGCAATGGTAAAAAATTTATGAACACTATGAATTGAATATTTGAATGTTAGTACAAGTCGTAATGAAATTCAACCATAGATCGAGAATGGAGGAGTGAAAATAAAATTTTATATATCTGTTTTAATTTAAGTAGATAAAAGTACGTAGTATTACTGTATTAATAATATTTAAAACATCTATTAAATGTAGAAATATGCAAAACATCTAGTAAAAAATCTTACATTTTTGTTTTTGATAACAAAAATCTTACATTTTAGATAGAAGGGAATATAGTTTTTAGTTGTTTAAAAAACATGTTAAAAAGTTAAACGACTTATTTTACGAGACAGAGAGAATTTCCTTCTCATTTTAAAGATTTTTTTTTACAAAATCACATGAACAAAACCAAATTACCTCACCTCATGGAGGGGAGACAATGAATGATTGGTCCATAGAGTCTAGTTTTGTCTCTTGTTTGATGAACACGAGTGTGAATATTCGTACAAACGTCACCTTCAATCAATGCAACAGCTAGCTAGGTGTAGCCGATATACTCCTATTATTATAGCACCCACAGCCACAGGTACACATGCATATATGATATAGGAGTATACATTACATATATACACACACACACACTTGTCTCTTTAACTTTGGTTACCCCCACACACTACTACCTACTTGCTGCTTATTAACCCCACGAGTTTACTCGCCCGCACATGCTCCTTTCCCACCGTACACGTTGTATCATCGTTCGTACCTGGCCTTGCAACCCAGCTCGAGAGATAAGGGTACGTACCTCAAGCTGGATCCACGATTCTGACGATTTTTGTCGAGACGTGAAAGGAAATGGTTTATTGCACAATGGAAGCATGTATAAAGTCGAGGGGTTAGTATTCTTGGTTTCATGGTGGAATCTCACCAAACTAGTTCTCGATAAACGTACCTCAAGCTGGATCCATGATTCTAACGATTTCTGTCGAGACATGAAAGGAAATGGTTTGTTGCACAACGGAAGCATGGGTAAAGTCGATGGGTTAGTATTTAATTTTGGTTTTATATATGATGGAATCTCACCAAACTAGTTCTCGATAAATGTTCGTACCTCGAGCTGGATCCATGATTCTAACGATTTCTGTCGAGACATGAAAGGAAATGGTTTATTGCACAACAGAAGCATGTATAAAGTCGATGGGTTAGTATTCTTGGTTTTATATATGATGGAATCTCACCAAACTAGTTCTTGATAAATGTACCTCAAGCTGGATCCATGATTCTAACGATTTCTGTCGAGACATGAAAGGAAATGGTTTGTTGCACATCGGAAGCATGTATAAAGTCGACGAGTTAGTATTCTTATTGCAATTGGTTTTATGATGGAATCTCACCAAACTAGTTCTTGATAAACGTACCTCGAGCTGGATCCACGATTCTAGCGATTTTTCCGAGGTAGTGAAGGAAATGGTTTTGTTGCATATCGTGTTGTGTTTCCCTCCTATATGGGGGAAGAGTCCAATGGACTATTTACCATGTGGTTTTTACCATGTGAAGTTTTACCCTCCTCCTTTATAAAAGGGGATGTCTTTCCATTTGGGAAAGTAAGAAAGAGAAAACCAAGAGTGAGAAAGGGAGAAAAGAGAGAGCTTTGGAGGGATTTTCGTATGCAACCATTCAGCCAACTTTGAAGTGCCCCGATCGACGACCAAACGACCTCCGATTGGGACGATTTTCTGGTATGTTGTTCACCTCATCATAGGCTTCATTTTGTACGGTTGGATCATCGTTTTGAGCCTCCAATCTCATATCCCCTTTGTTAGTGTCCTCTCTTGGGTTTTGTTGATTTCCACCAATTGGGTGATGATAGTTGGAGATTTGGCCAAGCTTGTTGATGCTTGATGATGTTGTATGCCTCTAGCTTTGTCTAGGGAAGATTGTACCCACTTGTTATTGTTGATAGTGGAAGTTTCTGTCTCCCGTGGTTTTTTCCCCGTTTTGGGGTTTCCACGTAAATCTGGTGTTCTTTGTGCTTGGTTATTTATCTTCTGTTTGTGTCTGATTGTTGGTTTGGGTTTCTTGAGTTTGGCTCTCTGGTTTACAGTTCTTGTCCATCCCGATTCGTGTGTGTTAAAAGGGTTTGTCTGACGTCCCTTGCTTCCCGGCTCAACAGACTGGTATCAGAGCATTTGGTTTAGGATGGAGGAAAAGAACAGTTTTTAGGGAATGATTGTGTTGAATTCGGGCAACTACTCAGATTGGAAGATAAAGATGGAAGATCTTTTGTATGTGAAAGATCTGTATGAGCCGATTGTGCACAAAGAGATTCCAACAGGTGTCGTTGATGTTGAATGGAAGATTCTGAATCGAAAAGCGGTTGCTACGATCAGACAATTTGTTGATGTGAGTGTGCTCCAGCATATTGCCAATGACACGAATGCTTATGAGTTATGGTATAAGCTTGAAGGGATGTATGAGAGGAAGAACGCTCTCAACAAGGCGTCATTGATGAGAAAGCTTGTGAAATTGGAGTACAAAGATGGTGAGAGCATTGTTGTGCATTTGAGCACATTTCAGGGATTTGTGAATCAGTTAGCTTCTGCGAAAATGTCGTTAGATGATGAGTTGCAGGCTCTACTACTTCTCTCCTCATTGCCGGATAGTTGGGGCACACTTGTCGTGTCACTTAGTAATTCCGCTCCGGAAGGCAAGCTGACTATGGAATGTGTGAAAGCTAGTCTTTTGAACGAAGAGACTAGAAGGAAGGAGATGGGTGTCTCCTCACAGTCAGAGGCTAATGTGACGCAGGGTTCTGGTAACAATAGAGGAAGAAGTAAGCAACGACAGCAGCAGAACAGAGACAAGTCCAAAGGGAGATCGAAGTCTAGAAGCAAGTACATTTGCTATTATTGTGAGAAGCCGGGTCACATTCAAAAGTATTGCCGAAAGTTCAAGAGGGACAAAGGCAAAGAACCTGAGAAGTCAGAGACTTTGAGAAATCAAGAAGATAAAGACATTGCCGCTCTTACAATCAGTGATGACATAGTGGAGTTGTTTGTGGCGGCTGATGAAGGTTCCTTGAATCTTGCAAGTGGTGAGTGCACTTGGATTGTTGATTCAGCTGCTTCATATCACATTACTCCACACACGGAGTACTTCTTGTCTTACACTTGTGGAGATTTTGGCCGTGTGAGGATGGGAAATGATGGCGTGTCCAATGTTGTTGGCATGGGCACAGTTTGTTTGTTGACATCCACTGGTTGCAGTTTGATTTTGAGAAATGTTCGCCATGTTCCTGATATCAGATTGAATTTGATATCTTCTGGGATACTTGATGATGATGGTTATGCTCAAAATGCACAAGGCGGTGTTTGGAAGTGCTCCAAGGGAAACTTGATTGTAGCCCGGGCAAAGAAGCAGAATACTATGTATGTGATGCAAGCCAAGATTTGCAGAGAAGAAGCAAATGTGATTAATGATGGTGCCGGAGAGCTATGGCACAAGCGGCTTGGACACATGAGCGAGCGGGGTTTGCAAATGCTTGCCAAGAAAGACATTCTCCCGGATATGCAAGGTATTTCTCTCAAACCTTGTGTTGATTGCCTAGCTGGAAAGCAACATCGAGTAGCCTTTCATACCCGACCTCCATCTAGAAGAAAGCATGCATTAGATCTTGTTCATACTGATGTGTGCTCTATGGATTGCAAGTCACTTGGTGGTGCACAATATTTTGTCACTTTTATTGATGACTATTCTAGAAAATTGTGGGCTTTTGTGTTGGAAAGCAAAGATCAGGTTCTGACAGTTTTCAAGGAGTTCCAAGCCAGAGTTGAACGAGAGACTGGTTTGAAGTTGAAGTGTGTCAGATCAGATAATGACGGAGAGTATAGGGGTCCGTTTGAGCAGTATTGCAAGAGTCAGGGCATCAGGCTTGAGAAAACAGTTCCGAAGACGCCGCAGCTGAATGGGCTTGCAGAGAGGATGAACAGAACCATAGCAGAAAGAGTCAGAAGTATGTTGTCGACTGCAAAGCTGCCAAAGTCCTATTGGGCGGAGGCAATGTTGACTGTTGTGTATCTCATCAACCGCTCGCCTTCAGTTCCTCTTGATGGTGATGTTCCACAGAGGGTTTGGACTGGGAGATATGGTTCCTTCCAGCATCTGAGAGTCTTTGGATGCCTAGCATATGTTCATGTTGCTAGAGATCAGAGATCCAAGCTTGATAGCAAGACAAAGCCATGCATCTTCCTAGGGTACTCAGAGGATGAATTTGGGTACAGATTGTGGGATCTTACAAACAAGAAAGTGGTCAGAAGCAGAGATGTTGTGTTCATGGAAGACAAGACTATTGATGACTGGAAGCTCCAGCGACCGTCGTCTTCCTCTCCTGCTCCAGTCACCTTTGATCCCGTTTTTCCTCAAGTTGTGCAGAGAAGTTCAGTTCAGAATCAGCAGGAAGATGAGCATGATGATGGTGATGTTGATCCACCAGAAGTTCCACAACCTCAACAAGAGGAGCCCCCTATCCAACCTGAAGTTGAGTTGAGAAGATCCACCAGAGAGAGACAGACTTCCTCCCGATACTCAACCAACGATTATGTGTTGTTGACTGACTCAGGAGAGCCTGAATGCTACGAGGAAGCTATGTCAGATGTGCATCAGAAGGAGTGGTACAATGCCATGCAGGATGAGATGAGTTCCTTGCATGAGAACCACACCTATGACTTGGTGAAATTGCCTAAGGGCAAGAAAGCTCTCAAGAACAAATGGGTTTTTCGTTTGAAGTCTGGAGAAGATGGTACACCTCCCAGGTTCAAAGCCAGAGTTGTGGTGAAGGGTTTTGAGCAGAAAAAGGGTGTAGATTTTGATGAGATTTTCTCTCCAGTTGTGAAGATGTCATCCATCTGGGTTGTTCTAGGCATGGCTGCTAGCATGGACCTAGAGGTCGAGCAGCTTGATGTGAAAACCGCCTTCCTTCATGGTGATTTGGAAGAAGAAATCTACATGGAGCAACCTGAAGGTTTTGAAGTCAAGGGAAAAGAGAAGATGGTTTGTCGTCTCAGAAAGAGCTTGTATGGTTTGAAACAAGCGCCTCGACAATGGTACAAGAAGTTCGAGTCTTTTATGATCGACCACAAATTCCACAAGACACATGCCGACCACTGCGTGTTTGTGAAGAATTACGTCGAAGGTGACTTTCTGATTCTCTTGCTTTATGTGGATGATATGCTTATTGTTGGTCGGGATTCCAACAAGATTGCTAGTTTGAAGACTGCTTTGAAGAAGTCCTTTGCTATGAAGGACCTTGGCCCTGCAAGACAGATTTTGGGTATGCAGATTACCCGTGATAGAAAGAATCAGAAGTTGTGGATATCACAAGAAAGATACATTGAGAAGGTGCTGCAAAGATTCAACATGGACAAGGCTAAACCCGTGAGTTCTCCACTTGCAGTGAACATGAAGTTGAGTTCTGATCAGTGTCCTACAAGTGAGAAAGAGAAACAGGAGATGAAGAAGGTGCCTTATGCTTCAGCCGTTGGTAGTCTGATGTATGCCATGGTTTGCACTAGGCCAGACATCGCCTATGGAGTTGGGGTTATCAGCAGGTTCATGAGTAATCCTGGAAAGGAGCATTGGGCTGCAGTGAAATGGATTCTCAAGTATCTCAGAGGCACTTCGAGAGTGTGTTTGTGCTTTGGTCCTGGAAAACCTATGCTTGATGGTTTTACAGATGCAGACATGTCAGGTGATATTGACACGAGCCGATCCACATCTGGATATCTGATTACATTTGCAGGGGGAGCAGTCTCATGGCAATCGAGACTGCAGAAGTGTGTTGCTTTGTCAACGACAGAAGCAGAGTATATGGCTGCAGTTGAAGCTGGTAAGGAGCTGATATGGATGAGAGACTTCCTAGAGGAGTTGGGAGTGGAGCAAGCTAGCTACCCACTCTATTGTGACAATCAGAGTGCCATCCACCTTGCCAAGAATGCCGCCTACCATTCTCGAACCAAGCACATCCGAAGAAGGTATCATTGGCTTTGAGAAAGAGTAGAAGATGAAGATTTTGAGCTCATGAAGATCCACACAAATGAAAACGGATCGGATATGCTGACGAAGACTTTGTCAAAGGAGAAGCTCATCAAGTGCCGCTCAAAGGCGGGCTTGCTCGAGCCCCCCATATAGGATTGAGGGGGAGCTATGTTGTGTTTCCCTCCTATATGGGGGAAGAGTCCAATGGACTATTTACCATGTGGTTTTTACCATGTGAAGTTTTACCCTCCTCCTTTATAAAAGGGGATGTCTTTCCATTTGGGAAAGTAAGAGAGATAAAACCAAGAGTGAGAAAGGGAGAAAAGAGAGAGCTTTGAAGGGATTTTCGTATGCAACCATTCAGCCAACTTTGAAGTGCCCCGATCGACGACCAAACGACCTCCGATTGGGACGATTTTCTGGTATGTTGTTCACCTCATCATAGGCTTCATTTTGTACGGTTGGATCGTCGTTTTGAGCCTCCAATCTCATATCCCCTTTGTTAGTGTCCTCTCTTGGGTTTTGTTGATTTCCACCAATTGGGTGATGATAGTTGGAGATTTGGCCAAGCTTGTTGATGCTTGATGATGTTGTATGCCTCTAGCTTTGTCTAGGGAAGATTGTACCCACTTGTTATTGTTGATAGTGGAAGTTTCTGTCTCCCGTGGTTTTTTCCCCGTTTTGGGGTTTCCACGTAAATCTGGTGTTCTTTGTGCTTGGTTATTTATCTTCTGTTTGTGTCTGATTGTTGGTTTGGGTTGCTTGAGTTTGGCTCTCTGGTTTACAGTTCTTGTCCATCCCGATTCGTGTGTGTTAAAAGGGTTTGTCTGACGTCCCTTGCTTCCCGGCTCAACATATCGAAAACATGATAACACATAAGGTGGTGGGTAATTAATTAGTACACTTATTACTAATTGGTTTTATGATGAAATCTCATCGAATTTATGTATTGTACGTGCTTGGATTGGCGTCGTCTGATGCACTGTGACGAACGTGATAGTTGATACTTACCAATGCGTTGGAGTAGTTAAATTATATATTCATCAATTTTATAGTTGATATAATATATTTGTTCCCCGCTAGGATATTGGATGTAAATGAGCTATTCTTTGGTTTTGTGACGAGAGATGTGAATAAGATAAAAAAAGTCTCACATTGAAAGTTGAGTATAACAAACATTAACGGACTTCAGTATTTTGAATTGAAACCTCATATGTTGTGGGTTAGGTTTGAGATTATTGTCCACCTCTCCCTTATTGAGATTTATGATTATCGACGTCAGAGTCTCGATGTTGTACGTGTAGTTGGAAAAGTCGGGTAAGATGTGATGCTACGAACACTTGAACGAATCCCTTTCGGCAAAGGGGATCCACTTTTTTAGACATAAAAAAACCCACAAAATTCAAACGATGCCTAAAAACTAAAAAAAAATCTCATTTTAGACTCAAGTAATTTCATTTTATTCATTATAAAGACGAAAAATAAAAACAACAACTATATATAAAGATGAAAATAAAAACAACAACAACAACAACAAAGTTATACCGCTATTTTTGAAATAATGTCAGACAAATTGTCACAAAGGAGCAAAGGGTTATTTTTGTATTTTAGTGTTTATTTTCGTTTCACTATCAACGCGGGATCCCAACATCAATTGATAGATACCATGATATTAATTAGGCTCTATTATCGTATGTAGGCCATATGTGACATATCAACCATACAATTTTTTTTATTGTCAGAATATAAATCAACCATACAAGTTGTCGTACATCCTCATCAAACTGAAGTAACGGTATTATATATAGAGATTACCAATCTTAATTTATTGTCATTGATTAAGTTGATGAAGGGAAAAATATACAATATTTAAGCCTAATAACACATTTATAATGTTTATTTTATTTTAAATATATACCGCATAAATTAATAAGCTTAAAACTAGGGAATTGAATTGAATGAAGTGCAGCAGCCAAAAGAACTGAACTGCAAAAATTGATCCTTGAGGAATAAAAGCTTTTATTCTCTCAATTTATTTTAATTTTATCAGGAAAGTGTTTCGATCCACCAGAAGAAGTAACCTTGAACGAACCAATCCATGGTTTACTCACTAGTAGACGACGAAGTTGTCGAAGAAGTGACGCCCAAGTGCAACCATGAAGAAGATTTCCCTTTCCACTGCATCTCCATTGGCATTGAATCCTCGCCATTGAATAGTGATAAGGTGGTGTTACATTTATACGAGCAATGTCGACTTTTGAAGTAGTGTGACGTCTTCGTTTTCGTTTTCTTAGACATTGGCCCAAGAAAAGTTACCGTCGGTCCGGCATTGGTGATTCCAGCCGAAATGTCTAGGGACATTCCGAGACTCGGAAATGGAGGGGCTATAGAGAGATGGTTTAGATCCGGGTGTGATGATATTATGGTGTATCTTGGCTTCTTATTAGGGTTGCCTAGGTTTTGTGGCCGGGATTCGTCAACATCTAAGAAGTTGTGGAACTTTATAGGTTGTGGAGGTGGTGGAGGGACGGTGGCGGTTTGATATGGTGGTGGTGGGGGAAAGGTGTAAGGCAGCCAATGACACCTCTTATGGCCACCAAGGGCTTGCCCTGATGGGAAAACCTTGTGGCAAATGGAGCACTCATGGGATTTGTTTGGTTTCTTGGATGACGAAGAGGACAACGAAATAAGATCATCATTAGCGGTTGGTGAGGCGGCTGGTGGAGGGTCGTCTTGGTTGTCGTCGTTGTCAAGATTGGCCACGATGACATTGGCTGCAAAGCAGCCCTTGACTTTCTTGTGGCTCGCCCTGTGGCCGCCTAGGGCTTGGTGGGAGTTGAACACTTTGCTACATGCCTTGCACTCAAACTTACCCCTGGCCTGTGGCTCGATGGGTTGATTCCGAACCTTAATGGGTTCGAGATCAGAAGCTTTAGGGTTTTGAGACGACCCCATCAAGACCAAAGCTAGGGGCTTGAGGGTGCCATTGGACAACAAGACCATGCAGCTGCCTAAGTCAGGTTCTCGGGGGTCTCGAGACCCGTCTTTCGAGGCCGATTGAGGGTTGGATGGAAGCGCCACGACGTGCTTTTGACGTTGATCCAAGTAACCAGAGTGATAGCTAGAGAAGTAGTGATGAATGCCATGGGCGTTCATGTGAAGCCAAAGAGCTTTCTCAGTGCCAAGCTCCTTGTTGCAGACTTTGCATGGATGCATGCCCACATTGTTCACGTTGGCCGACATCAATAATGAAGTTATAGTATGTACTAGATTTGGGAGAAGCTGGAGAGATTGGGAGATCGAAGGGCTGACACTGGGTCGGGTGGTTTGTTATGGCGAAATAATGAACTATATGTATAGGATATATATGAATTCAAGGAGGCTCTAGGGCTAACTAGAAGTAAAGAGAAAGGGAGTAATAAATTGAGGGCTTTATGGTACAATAAGGGTTAGGTTTGCACTTGAATGCATCCAAATGTGTGTTGGAAGCTGCATGTGAGGAGTAACCTATATACTACCTCCGTCTTAAAAAAAATATACGTTTTGTAAAGAGCTAAAAAATATATAAATTATTAGTTTTTTTTATAATAATACTATACTTATTTATAAAAAAAGACATGACAAAAAGTAAAACGATTTATATTTTGAGACATAAGTAGTATTTAGTTGTAAATATATTACTTCCTCTATCTGTCTCAAAACTATAGATCGTTTTATTTTTTGGCACATTTTTTTTAATAATCTAAAGCCTCTATAAAATATTAATTTATATAGTTTTTAACTCCTTAAAAAATCTTACAAAAAGTAAAACAACTTATATTTTGAGATGGAGGTAATATTTAGTTGTAAATATATTACTTCCCCTACCTCAAAATATAGATTGTTTTATTTTTAACACGTTTTTAATAACCTAAAGCATGTAATTATTATTAATAAATATAATATTATTTTAAAAAATTAATTAAATTTTTTAAATATTTTATAGAGTTTTTAACTCTTAAAAAATGTGTCAAAAAAGTAAAACAACGTATATTTTACGACAGATGGATTACTTAGGGCGTGTTTGGCAGGGGATGCAAGAGGATGGACGGGATGGGGGTGGGTTTTCGGGAACAGCGCCCGCATGTTTGGCAAGAGGATGTCGCGGGTGGAGAGGGATGCCAATCAGGGGATGGAAGGGGTGAGACGGGATGACGGATGCACCTCCTCCAAGGGAGGTGGACGGGATGCGAACTGTTTCCATCCCCAGATTGCCCCTATATTTCTATTTCACACTCTCTGGTAAGGTCCACATTCCCTCTCTCCTACCCCTACAGCCACCGACGCCACCGCCCACCGCTGACACCCCCGCCCACCACCGTCGATGCCCTTGCCGGCCGACCACCACAACCACCGACCACCAACGCCGCCGCCCATGGCCGATGTCGCTGCCCATGGCCTCGACATTTCTCCGTCGTCGTCGTTGATGCGCCTCTCCCGTGCTGTTCTTGATTCAGAGCCTAGATAGGTTGATCCTGTGCTTGGGTTGTTTCTGGATCCGGATTAAGAAAACTAAGCCGGTCCCAAATTCCGGTTCCGATGTTGAATCCGGTGACGGCGATGGTTACTTCCCCATGGTTCTTGTTCAGATCCCCATGTGCAATGAGAGAGAGGTGAATTTTCCATTTCAACAGCAATTGCAAATTAGGGCTTTTCCATTTCAACAGCAATTGACTGTCATCCATTTCAAGGTAATTTGATGAATTGGCAAAGTGGATGTATCAATTTCGGGTGTTTGGTATTGAGAAATGGGGTGATGTCTATGACATTGCAGGACAAGGAGGAAGTAGGTTTAGTTCAGGCTAGATGGTCAATGTCGGAATCCTTGCCAATGTCGGCACCCCGACGCTCGGCTCCACCGGCTTCGAGCTCCCGTCGCAAACCTCCCGCCACCCCGACGCTTCAGAGACGATTGAAGAAGATGAAGAAATCATTTTAGGGTATTGGGGGCATTTTCGTCATCTTATGTGGGTTAGTGGGGGCAATTTGGACTTTGTTCACTTCTCCATCCTCCTAACAATCAAAATACAACCAAACACAAATGGGATTAAACTGACTTCAAAACTCCACCCCCGTCCACCCCGAGATTCCATCTCCATCCCTTCCATCCCCAAAAATCCATCCTCATCCACCTAACCCATCCCGTTGCCAAACACGCCCTTAATGTGAGGGTGTGGTCCACTCAACTTATGGGGCCCATGAACTTTCCATGTAGACATTATTTGCATGCATGTAAAGTTAGATTTGATACATGATACATCAATTTCGTTATATAGTTATATATAGTTGAGTTGATACCGTCCCCAAGATTTTAATGACAATTTAAGTTGCAAATGATCTTGACAATCTGTATATTGATGATTGATTCGATCCTAATAATATGGCCGAATTGATTTTCTCATGGTGAGTGATCTATGCATTTCTCATATGTGTGTGACATTCTCTTATTAAACCCACACACAAGTTTTACCATGGCCCATGCTAAAATTTACCGGAAGAAATTGAAGAATTTTGTCGGAAATCCTACAAGAAACATTCGTAAAAACACGAGTTGAGATTCTACTTGAAGTCAGAAGGAGTATTTGGCTGGATCTTACTATCTCCAGCCAAATGCTCCTTATTATCTAGTTAGGTAATTTGTAATAGGTTTCTCACCCGAGATAGATCATAGTGTGCGTCCTTTGCAATGATCACGGATAACAACATTCTTGGGAAGCTTTGCTTGCCACTTTTGCCTATTTTATTTAGCTCATGGTAGGGGTTGGATTGGGATTGATTTGGTGTGAAATTTTACGAGAATATTTTGTCCACGGATCAAATTTAAAAAGGGAAAAATGAAAAATAGGGTAGTTATTTAAGGTGACAAAGGAGTAAGATTTAACTCTATGCAAGGTCATGTGGACATATAATGCACGGGTACATGTCTCGTGTCCTTCGATGGTTATTCAGTTGTAGTGAGTACGAGTGAAGTGGATAATCATTCTTTGTAATGGACGATTATTCGGTTGTAATAGATACTTAGTTGTAGTGGGTAGTTAGATCAGTTGCAACAAGTAGTTATTCAGTTGTAGTGAGTAGTTATTTGACTGTAACAAATTATTTATTTAGAGTGAATGTTACCCAATTGCCTTAGGCTATTTACTTAAGATCGGAGGTTAATCAGTTTTCCGTTGGAGTGAATAGCTACTCAATTGCACCAGCCACCAAGTGTAATTATTCGGTTGTATTGTGCAATTATTCGATCACCTATCGATAAATTGTACCAAAGCTATTATCAGCATATGATCTTTTGCCCCTATTGCACATATTTTAGATTTGTTATAAACACATTTGATCTAGTTATTAAAGAGATTGAAGTGCTAGATTGGAACACACATATAGTTGGGCGAGCTATTAAAGGGATTGGACAAAACCTGCCATGAAGTTCCATGAAAGCTTCATGTACAATGGGTAGGTTTGGGGGCTTTATTAGAGGTGGACGTGGCTTGTGGAGGTGACGGGCCTGACGGCTGCCTAATGGGCCCAATTCCAAAGGTGGGCCCAGAAGGCAGATGCACTTTATAAAAATTCCTGCGCAACTTTATGGGTAAACTTCGGAATACCACCCTTAAAATGCAGTGTTTTTTTAACAACAACAACCATCACTTAATATATCTCACGATTAAGCACAGTCTGGAGGATCAAGATGTACGCATTCGTTCCCTGAAGAAGTCGGGAGAGTGTTTTCGATAGACCCAAAATAATAAGATATGAGAACGACATGATACTAGACCACACAAGAGGAAAAGTAGAGTAAAAAAGCATAAAAGAAGTCAGAAAGGAAGCAAAGCCAAAATGACCTCCCACTCAGAACACAGTTGCCTAGAATTCTATAAAGGACCGCAACCAAAACTCAAACATCACAACCAAAACTATAAAGATCTGCAGCCCGAATGCCAGCGCCTCCAAGGGTCTCTATCCAATGTCATATCTTCTGAGAGGTTAAGAAGGTGAGGTCATGTCGGATAACATTCATCCAACTCTTTTTCGGTCTACCCCTCCCTCTCTGTGTAGCTCCAAGATCCAAGCTTCCGCACCTTCAAATTGGTGCTGACGCAGGTCTCCTACGAACATGCCCAAACCAACGCAATATGGATTCCCACAGTTTGTCCACTGTACTCACAACTCCAGCCTCGCTCCTAATGTTGACATTTCTGATTCTGTCAAGCCTCGTATGCCCACTCATCTATCGCAACATCCTCATCTCAGCCACATATAACTTCTATTCTTGAGCTTTAGTATTAGGCCATCATTCAGAGTCATATAGTAAGGCCGGTCTAACAACCACCTTGTAGAATTAATTTCCCTTTTAGTTTTCCCGGAACTTTCTTGTCACAAAGCACCCCGACACTCTTCTCCATCTGAGCCACCCCGCATGGACACGATGATCGATATCTTTATCGATACCCCAATCGCTTTGGACACATACGAGCCTAAAGTACTTGAAGAACTCTTTCCCAAGGACACGGTCTTCCCCCGATAAAACTGAAGTACCTAGAAGTCTAGAACTCTGCCCTCTCCAAAACGAAATTCAACATCCTCAATAATCCTTAAGTTTTTGTTTTTTTAACAAAAATTGCAAAATAATCCTTAAAGTTTAGAAACTGTACGTGGGAAATTACTCATGAAATTGTTTTCTTTCAAAGATCCTCGTGCATTTTTCTCCCCACAAATCTTATTAATTGTCCAAAAGGGAAATTAATTAACGCTATGTTACAATAACTATTAGTGAATATTAAGAAAATAAATTTTAATATTTTTTTAAAACATGATTTTTTCCAAAAAAAAATTTATAAACATGCAAATACAAATATTAGGAATGTAAATACTTTTTAAATTTTTTTAGTGGTGTACCGTACGGTGGATCGAGAATTGTAGAGGGTCTGGACTGGATTATAACCGTTAGCAATGCCAATGTAGGGTACAGGGGCGGCGGGGGGGGGGGGGGGGGGCGCCCCACCCTCTGGCGACATAATTTCGTAGTATATATATGTTAAAAAAATATAAAAAAAAATAAAAAATTAGGTAAAAAGAAAAAAAAAAAGTGAAATAGAACACTAAAATTGTCTAGTTTTGTTGGTGAGAAGGAAGGAAGCAAGGAAAATGGATCCAAGAGGTCATGGGTTCAAACCTTATTCTTTTTCCACTATTTTTTATTCCAACCAAATTTTCCCTATTATAAATGTCATATTTAAATAAAATTATATATTTTTCTTTTAATATTTTTAATAAGATTATTCATTATGTTACACATATATTTCAAAAAATTCTTCTCACTATTTTTTATCCCAACCAAATTTTCCCTATTATAAATGTCATATTGAAATCAAATTTTATATTTTTCTTTTAATATTTTTAATAAGATTATTCATTATGTTACACATATATTTAAAAAAATTCTTCTAATTTTTATTCATATGAAAAAAATGTAGTTAAATAACAATTTATGAGGTTTTTTGTTATAGTTTTCAATCTAATCAAATTTTTTTTTCATTTACCAATGATCAATTCTTTAAAAAATTTATAATTTTCTTTCAATATTTTAAAAAAAAATCTTAATCATGCTACACACATATAAAATATTAAATTATTGCATGATTTTTTGTAATAAATATCATATTTATACCACAATTTATAGTTTTTTTTCAATATATTTAAAAAAAATCTTTATTATATATACCGAGGAATTTTTTTTCCCACGGCAAACAATTTCGCCCCCCCCTCTAGCGATTCATGCGGCCGCCACTGGTTGGGTACATAGGGAAATTTTGAAAAAACCATTCTGGAATGGCTCACTGAAAAGAACTTATGGGTAGTATTCATAGTCCCCAGATAACCGCTCTTTATTTACCAATTCAATGGGAAATTTTGAAAAAAAATAAGTAAAAAAAACCTGGAAATAATGTAGGTGGAAAATGACCCAAGTAAACCCTAGGTAGGGTGGTAGTACTATATTAGTATTACTATTACTATTACTATAGGCTTATTACGTACAGTAAAGTGAGTAAATATACTCCTACTTTGGAGTAATTGGGAGCGACGGTATATCCATCCAACTGTCACTTCAGCTCATTAATCACGTGGTGACAAAATATACATTTTTACAAACGTGACAGTTACTCCGTATAGTACCCAGTAAAAATACATAGGGAGTACATTATACTACTATCTCCATTAATTATAGGCAAAATTACTTATTTATTTTAAAATTACAGAATCAAATTACAGAAAACCACCATTTAAATGGTATTTGTTTACAACTCACCACTCATTAATTCAACTATTTTCTTTAATTTATCATTAAATATATTATATTTTAATATTTTTAAACTCAAATTTGATTGTAAATATATTCATATTTTGAATTTAAGGGCTCGATCATATTTTGGAGATTATTTATTTATTTTAAAATATTAATAATAAATTAATATAGCCTAGAATTATTATCTTAATTTATGGTTGAAAATGTTTATAAAATTTTAAAACATTATGTAAATTACTCTTATTTAAAATATTAAATAAGAGTAATTTACATAATATTTTAAAATTTTATAAACATTTTCAAACATAAATTAAGATAATAATTCAAGGCTTTATTGATTATTATTTTTAAAAATAAATACAATGATCCCTAAATGTATAATTGAGCCCTTAAATTCAAAATTTGAATATATTTACAATTAAATTTGAGTTTAAAAATATTAAAATATAATATATTTAATGATAAAATAACGAAAATAGTTGAATGGGTGGTGAGTTGTAAATAAATACCATTTAAAGGGAGGTTAAGTAAAAACACCCATATTTAAAGGGTGGTTTTATGTAATTTTCCCTTAATTATAACTTGATGGTTTACTAATATTAATGTGCACCTTTTGAAGTGTTAAAAACTATGGAGTATATAAAATATTGATTTTTTTAATCCTCCATCCGTAACAGGATAATTGGCCTTTTGGCCAATTTTATACTCCTCCTAATTTTTAATATAAGACACATTTGACTTTTACGCACGTAGTTTAATGAGATAAAAACTATATAAAATATTGATTTTTTTAATTATTTTTTTTACATTATAATACTTATTAAAAAAATTTAATTAAAAAAATCAATTTTTAATATAGTTTTTAGCTCCTCAAAATACGTGCACAAAAATCAAACGCCTTATATTTCCAATCGGAGGGAGTATTTTTTAAGAAAACTAAAAATAGAAAGAAGAATAGTTAAAATTTTAGCAAATAAATAATGTGGAAAAAATGGACCAATGAAAAAAAAGAATAGTATTGGAAGTTAGAGCATTAATAGAGTATCTTGGAAATCAAATACATTTAATGAGATGAATTGACAAAATTAAAAAAATTTGTCATTAATGTTGTTCAAAGAGACAAATATTTTGTTACAAGAAAAATGGCCCAACATGCTAATTATTGTATTTCCTTACGGAGGGAGTATATTATTTTTAACAATTTCATATTTATTACTATTAAGTATGAACTTATAAAAACAAATGTGAAAAAGTTAATATTTTATATATTTTTTTATCATTCTAAAAAGTTTGCATGAATAGTAAGCGATAACTTTTAATTAAAGGATGGAGTATTACGTAGTAAAAATACATACCGAGAGTATATTAGGTGAATATACCATTTTACATTTTTTATGAATAATTATATTCAAGGAGTTTTTTTTTATTGTATCTTTTTTTTTTATTAATGACTGATTTGCCAGTAGAGAATCTTCCTTGAATCACGTAAATTGTAACTGACAATTTCTACCTTTCATGTTTATGTTTATAACTTTATAACGTGCTTATAAACATAAACACTTGAAAAGTGTTTGTTTAACTTATTTTATTCGATGCTACAAGTAGCATAAATATAAAAGAAAATATCATTTAAATTATGTTGACTAAATAATTACTACTACGTATTGCTTTAAGTCTAAAATTATTTTATAAACTTAATGTAATTAATTTATACCATTTATAAAATATTTTATCGTAAAATTACGTTATTATATATGAATTGTAAATTATTTCTACCAAACACTTTATAAGTGTTTATATTTATAATCATAATGCAAACACACCCTTACTTAATGTTAACATAAAAAAAGGGATTGACAATGTTTATATATATATATATATATATATATATATATATATATATATATATATATATATATATATATATAGGGATTGACTCGGGTGAGGACCATTTCTTATAGTGAAAACCGAAAGGACTAATCCTATTGGCTGCTTTTTAACAGTGGACCCCTCCACTTTTCAACTAAAATCCAACCAAAAAACCAAAAATTACATAGAACATCCACTAGTTTTGGAATTTCAATTAGTGTGTTATTTTAAGTTTTCGTTATGATTCCGCATTTATCTTCTTATTATTTGTGATCCTGCAATTTGGTATCAGAGCCTAGTTAATTAAAAATAAATATGTATTTATCTATAAGACAATCTGGAGGTGTATACTAATTGCCCCCATAAGACTTATCCTCATGTTTTACATTTAGATGTAAACGATAAGCATTTTGGAGCAATTTTAAATGCCATTTCAGACCAACTTATAGATCTAAAACTCGAAGTTAAAAATTTAGAACAATTATATATTGAGATTAGCAGTAAAATATTTAAGACTGTAAAACAAACAAGCGAAGTACATCACTCAACAAATCTAAAAGCCATTAACGAAATTAGCCATCAGATAAGCCTAACATCAGGTGATGAAATTAAGAAAGGAGATCCTTTTAAATACAGTTATCCATTTAAAAAATCCAAAAAGAAGTTTTCTAATAAATTAGATAATATAAAGAACAAGGCAACAGTAGAAGAAGATCAAGACGAAAATCAAAACCCTAAAAATGAATCAACATCCAATTCGACAAATAAAGAGATTTAGTACTAAGTTGGATGACCCAGAATGGAAGATGAAATTACAGAAACAAAAAGCCATTGAAACTAACTCTATGAACCAAGAGGTCATGAGCGACGACGAGTCTGAAAAGAATTCAGATGAAGAAGCTGTGTATCAACAAATGGGATTAATTAACTTAAAAGATATGGAAAACATTCCCATATCTAGAGTCCAAAAAAGGTTAAATGAAATTTCAAGACAAAGAAGGCTGAGGGAGAATGAACCTGTAGAATAAAATGAAGCTAGAAGACATTCCAGACGATATGAACATGGTTCTACCAGCAATTACAGACCTAGGTTAAAGCCTAAAGAATTTCTTGAGAAGCATGAAAGATTTGGAGTAAGCATTATGCCAAACCATAGACCAAATCAAAGAGAAATTAACCTAGAACACATAAGTGAAATAGGTTATAAATTAAACCTAGATGGTGTAAGGAATAGGCGCGAAATCATAGAGTTATGGAAGAAAAGTATGATGAGTGTATTAAACATGAACGTAGGATGGAACTCTTCTCAATTCCTTAATTACATAGAACATAGTTTCTATGGATGTATTGCCGACTGGTATGGAGCTATTGGTGATGACCCAAAACAAGAACTTAGGAATTTGGCAAGCCTAGTAACGATGTTCACGTTAATATGTGATTTAATAGAAGACGAATTCATTGGAGAAAAAGAAGATGAAGATAAGGAAGCATTAAAATGGCAAAGAACCTTAAACAATCTTGAAATCTGTAACATGAAATATGTTGATAATTACATAACAGAATTCGAGAAGTATTATTATAAGATAGGGGAAAACAACACTAATCTGCAAATGTTCTTTGATAAACTTCCTGCCCCAATTAATGAACAAATAAGAGAGTATCGAGAGTTAATTAAAAATGGAGATAAAGATACTCTTGGTAACAGAATTTCCTATGTTAGGATATAGGTCGAGACGTAAGAAGCACCCAAAGAATGAAAAAACAATTCTTAACCTGTTGGGAGACGCCAACGGAATAGGGATGTAATAATAGAGATTACCAAGGAAAAAGAAACTATAAGAGAAAAAGTTTTAATAAACAAAGAGGTGAAAAATATTATAAGAAGTATTATAAAAAACCATTCTCTAAAAATAGAAGGTTTTTCCAAAAAGCTTCGTTCTGTCTTGAGGAAAAAAAACTGCAAGTGTTGGGCATGCGGAGAATCCGATCATTATGCTAATGAATGCAAAAACAAGAAGAGCAATAGATTAGTAGAAGCCCTAGGTAGTTTGGATTATATCGAGCTATATGAAGATGAAGCAGTAGACCTAGCCCTAAGAAATAACAAAGGGATAGTAGAAATAATAGAAGAAAAACTTGAAGAAGAAATAGAATCTGAAAATGAGTCAATAGAAGGTGAAAAGATTAATGAAATGATGGAAGGAGAATCCCCTAGTGAGTTCTCTGATGAATATGAAATGAATACTTTAGCTCAACTTCAACAAGCTAAAACCTCTATTGGTGAAGAACAAGTTGAAGAAATGACGAGGTCAAGGGTTGATTTCCCGATCATCACTAAAGAACAGTTTGTTAAGAAATCATTATTCTCTAAATACGCTAAATATGTTTGCGAAGAAATGTCTGAAGATGTAACTGTCAAGAATAATGAAAATCAAGCAGCTGAAGTAAACCTAATCAATTGGGCAAACATTCAGAAACATAACAAAGATAAAAAAAATTAAATATAATTTCATATGTGGCATCCAAGTAATTATAACTCCATTACAAGACTATGGAAAAGATGTGCAATGCATTAATTTTGTTTGTGACATTAGGCATAAAAAGTTTAGTGATCAATGCATCAGTGGTATAGTCTGTAATTTGAGTCAATGAGCAGTTTCTTGGATTTGCAGGTCTAACTATTATGTTAGTCTAGAAGATCATTATGCATCTAAGCTCTTAGCTATAAAATTGTTAACAGAAGGTATTAGTATGCATAAGGGAACTTGTCCTTTACAATTAAAGTGGAAGGTAGTTTATAAACTTGAGAATACTACAAATCCTCCACAAAAATGCCATATAGTGGAAGCTGAGAAACACGAGGTTGTAGGTCCAAGCAAAGAGGTTGTACTTGTTAAGCTAAGAACTGATCAAATAAGACTTAAGACCATTTGGATAAACGCATTTAAAAATTCTACGGGTACTAGCAGTAATAAGGTTTTAACCATAGATGAAGAAGGTAGAATCCATATGAATGCTAAACCACCAGTCAGTCTCTCTAGATGTCCAAGTTTGTCTAGAAACACTAGTTTTAGGTTCAATCCTAATCTTAGTAATACTCCGAGGAATCAGGGAGCTACCACTAGTAGAAAAGACAAATCGTTTATGGTAGATGAAGACATAGTAAGCATGATAGCGGCATTAAACAAGAGGTTAGAAAATAAAATTATAAAAGAACCAAACAAACATAGTATAGATCTAGGTTCTAGCCCATTTAGGGAATCAATACCATCAATTCCCCCAATAGTTCAAAAGGTTAGAGAAAATCAAGAAGGATCATCTAGTTATGAGCCAAAAGGAAAGCTAATAGGGCATTCCACTAAACCCATTAGTAAACCTATCTATGAAAATGATCCAAGGGATAAAGATTTAAAAGAATCTCTCACAGATTCTTTATTTGAAGACGAAGTAGGAATGATAATGGAAGTACTAGACCTCAGACATCTCTATGGAGATAATATGAGGGTAGAGGAAAGTCTTGAACATGTCAGCAAAGAGCCACTAAAGAAAAATTATAGAATTACCAATCCCAATAGCATTTATATCCCAATAAGTATTTGATTAGAAGGGTTCAATAAATATGAATTATGTGCCTCTGTAGACAGCGGATGTTCAGTATGCTTTGGTAAAAAAGCATTATTTCCTGAGTTTATTTGGCAGAAGTCTCATAGACCAATTCAAGTTAGGATAGCTGATGATAGTATCATGGTTTATTCAGAATCAACTTCTGATGTACCTATCATGATAGGAGGAGTCCAATGTGTAATTCCTACACTCTAGGCTACTGATCAGCTCTCACATGATATGTTAATTGGAAATAATTTCCAAAGACTCCATGTTCCAGTAACTCAGCACCTAGACATGATGGTCTTCAACATAAATGGAGAAGACGCTCGAGTTAAAAAGATAAAACAAGCTTATACACACCAATCAATCGAGTTTATGCGCACTAAGCGTGGTGAGGAATATATTCTTCCTACACAAAGAGAATTTGCACTCTCTATATGTGAAGTAACATTAAAAGATAAAATTCTTAGACAACAAGAAAAAATGTGCAAGAAGTTATATTATGAGAATCCTTTAAAATTTTGGGAAAAAGATAAGTCATTTGCTACCATAGATAGAACTAATAGATCCAAAAGCTGTCATTAGAGTAAAACAAATGGTTTACACTTATAAAGATCAACAAGAATTTAAAGAACAAATTGATGAACTTTTAAAGAAGGGTTTAATTCGAGAAAGTAAAAGTCCTCATTCTAGTCATGCCTTTATGATCAGGAATCATGCTGAAGAAAAAAGAGGAAAAGCTAGAATGGTTATCAATTACAAAAAGTTTAATGATAATACTGTTTTTGATGGGTATTATATTCCTAATAAGACGGTTTGATTTCATAGAATACAGGGAGCCACTTGGTTCTCTAAAATGGATTGTAAAAGTGGTTATTAGCAGGTAAGAATGGATGAAAAAAGTATTCCACTTACTGCATTTACTGCTCCACAAGGACACTATGAATGGGTAGTCATGCACTCATGCCCTTTGGTTTGAAAAATGCACCACAGATATTTCAGAAAAGAATAGACAATGTCTTTAAAGAATTTAAACATTGCTGTCTTGTTTATATTGATGATATCTTAATCTTCTCTAAAACTATACAACAACATAAGCATGACTTGAAAGCTATAACTCAAAAATGTATTGACCATGGAATAATTTTAGGACAGAAAAAATGCATTTATGCTGAGCCTGAAATTGAGTTCTTAGGATTAAAGATTAAAGCAGGTCAAATTGTTTTACAAGAACATATCTTAGAAAAGGTAGAAAAAATTCCTGATGAAATGAAGGATAGAAAACAACTAGAAAGATTTCTAGGTTGTCTTACATATGCTTCTTATTTTATTAAATATCTAGCCAAGTTGAGAAAACCTCTACAAGTTAAATTAAAGAAAGTTCAAGTTTGGAGTTGGACTCACTTAGATACTAAAATAGTCAAATAGCTGAAAAGAAGATATGAAAAACTTCCAATATTGACTTTACCTAATGAAGAGGATGAGCTAGTTCTAGAAACAGATGCTAGTAATTATCATTGGGGAGGTGTTTTAAAAATAAAGAAAGATAACAAGCTTTGTAGGTATAGCAGTGGCAACTTCAACAAATCTGAGTATAATTACACTGTCATGGAAAAGGAGATTCTTGCAATTTATCGTGGAATCCAGAAGTTTATAATCTTCCTAGCTCCTAAACCTTTTATAGTCAGAACAGATTGTAAAGGAATATTGGGTTTCATAAATAATAATCTTGATAATATGAAAGCGCATGGGAGACTCGTGCGTTGGCAATTAACCCTTAATCAATTCACTTTTACCATTGAACATGTGCAAGGATCGAAAAATTCTCTAGCTGACAGCTTAACGAGAGAGTTAGCTGATGGATCAGAGAAATCAAACTCGGTGGGAAAATCCGCAGTGGGTGTTCCACCCATGGGATATTAATCTCTTAGGAGAAATACGAGGATACCAAGGATGGGTTTCCCCTCCAAGTTTTTATATTTCTGTTGATTTTGGAAGATTTACTGAGAATAGATTCCGTCGTGGACTCTTACAAGCGAGACACCGAGCGGTTATACGAATGTTAACCCTAGAGATAATTATAAAAGTTCTCCAGCTGCCTATTGAACTCCAGGAAGATATCTGTAGAAGATGGAGGATGAGAGATTTTGAAAACTTCTACTGGATGGTAGCAATGAGGGATCACGATACTCCAACAAGGATAAGAGAATGGTGTAGCCATTTTTGTGTAAACAATGGCGCCGGATTGAGAGGATTATCTTTACCCATCATGCCAGATGAAGATGCAGATTGCTTAAAATCATGGAAATATGGAATGTGTAATGGAATCTACAATTACAGGCGACCATGGCCAAAGAAAGAAGAAGAGAGCATCTTGTACAAGTACTTCACTAAGTTCCAGAAGGAGGTCTTCCTTGGAGCAACAAAATTTGAAAAGATAGAAGACATAAATTGTTGTCGTGTTATCAGTGCCTGCATAGATGTTAGCCAGGGAAAAACCCGGCTACCACATTACCTAATCTTCCTACTATTAAGGGAAGACCACTAGTACGTGAAAGATCCAGTAGTGGAAGGAAGAATCGACTTAGTAAGGTATACATGGGAGGCAAGAGCAAAAGGATTCTTTTACATCTACTACAACATCACCAAGTTTAGGCAGACTGACTGTGGGATATTCAAAGTTGGATATACAACCTTCATCGTAACCCCACAACTCAATCCATTAATGCAGCAAGCCATAAACATGACCGAATCTATCGAGCTTTACTTAGCAGAAATAGAGGCCGGAGACTTTTTAGATAAAAGAGGACATGAGAGGATGATCGATTTACTGATTGCATGGGATCAAGAATATACTGAAGGATTAATGCTTGATCTCGATCTAGACAACGATCAAGATCTAGAGTTTGATAATACTTTAGATCTAGTTCAAGATTACAATAATGATGACCCGGAAGCCAACATGGGTGAAGAAGGAGTCTGGAACTTGGACGAATGCAGCTAAATTATTGAAGAATCTAGTCAGCCTTTACAGGTTTTGTCTTTTTCTTTTTACTGTTTAGCATGTGAGTGTTATTATTGAGTCAGCACTGTGTGCTTTTATTGATTTCTGAGTGCTTTTTATTGCTTTTTGAGTAGGGGCCCATATGTCGGCCATTTGTCGAAAAGAGACGTTGGAAGGTATCCAATGCTCTCTCTCTTCGGCTCTATAAATAGAGCCATTCTCAGACTTCTCAGAACACAGAAATCCAGAGAGAGAAAAAACCATATGAGAAGAGAGAAAGAGTCTTGTAAATCAGAAAGAGAAGTAGAAGCGTTTTGAATTTGAGTAGATTGGTATTTCTATCACTCTAAGGTTCAAAACCCTTCAATGAATCTTCTGATATGAGTGTTAAGTGTGTTTAAGTTTTAAGTTAAGAGTGTTTGTGTGTTGTAATATTTCCCAGATTCAATAAAGTTTGTTTTTAAGAAAGGGAAAGCTACTTAATTGAACACTACATGTTCTGAATACTTTGTTTTCTTGATTCAAATCTCTTCACCCTCTCAAAATCAAAACCAAAAGTTATAGACTACGGTCTGAGGTAGGAAACGAAACAGATCTGTCCTCAATCTGAACTAAGGGAGGCCTGGTTGAAGGTTAGCCACCTCTAGAAAGTCGGAAGCTACAGGAACGCCGACGGTCCAGAGTAACTACGTTCAGGTATGGGTCAAACCTCTTTAGCTTGAAATCTTAGTTGCAGAGCGTGATGGGCTTAAAACCATAGAAAACTTATTATTCATAATATAGTTAGTAGATTATGGTAGTTAGTACCACTAAAAGTCATTTATAAATCTTCGTTATTTCACTTTGATAAAATTATAAAAAATTTGAACAATTTCGTAATTTCTATAAAACTTGGGTAAAGTTGCAATTTACTATCAGAATTGCCCCAAAATGTCAACTAATCAAAACGCTCTTCACGGTTTCTACCACAATATTGGTTTTCACCGGAGCGCGACCTATATATATATATATATATATATATATATATATATATATATATATATATATATATAAGGATATTTATCAGACTAAACCATTAATAAATAAACTTTAATAAAAAAGATTCGATATTACAGAAAAATCTAATTTATAAATTGATTGTATTTTAATAGGGGATGTTATACACACGAACAATTTCTCGCTAGTGTCACGGTACTATGCCGATCTTCGGAGGTGTCAAGAATATTGCAGACACAAGATCCCAAGAACAACAAGTCACAACCAAAGCCGACTCCCTAGGTCGGCAATATCATATTCCTGAACCTGCATGATTTTTGAATCTGCGAGATGCCCCGTCGATCTAAGTCGGTACCGAATCCCTAGGTTGGCATTGGCAAAAGCTGCAACATCCTGAGCGGGTCAACCTGCAAGATTCCTGAATTCTGTGAGCATTCTCGTAAACTTGAGTCGGTGCTGACTTAGGAGGTAGGTGTAGACATTTTGCTTACCGCCCCATGAAGTTGAACACTGGAATCGACAATCTGCTTACCGAACTTGAAATTTGGTAGAAATACCGTGCAATATGTGAGATTTTGCCGTACGTGCAAATAACATAACCGTTAATAAGTCGGCTTAAAACATTTAAAAAGGAAAAAGACAAGAGAAAGGGTAACCTACGCAACCAAAGTGACCGGCTATTTAATTTAGGGTCATGTTATTCACACGATCATTTTTTTGCTATTCGCACGGTGCCGATGCCGAGTTCCCGAGTCGGCAACCTTGCACTTGTCGGCAGCCCTTCACTGAGTGGGAGATCACCGTTGGATTAAGTCGGCTCCTCTGTCGATGCTGACTTCCCAGGTAGGCAAACCACCCTTGCCGGACTTCGAGATCGACACCGTGCAGATTGCTAAATTTCGCCGTGCAAACAGCGAGACCGTTAATTTATCATTTCATAGCTACAATAAGTATTTTTGTACGTATGTGTTCACACGCATGTCTCTCTCTATGTTATATACTTATATGTACACTACAAATTACATGGCTAATTATGGGCAGACATCCCTTAATTAAACTTGCACTTGCTTGTTAAAAAAAAAAACCACCACGTGGAGAAATAGTTTCGTCGGTTTGATCGGCCGGTAGAGTTAAATTTCTTTAATTAGTCTTAAAAAAAGGTTTGTTCTTCGTACGAACAAATCTCGTCAAATGCACGGTGAGGAGTGTCGATTTTAGGAGTCAGTGTCGACAAGGTGTGTTAATTCGTATGCTGTTGTTGGCTGTCTGGCGGGAGTGTTGGCGGCTAACGAGTCAGGGAGTCGATTTCGGGAGTTTTGACTGTGCGGATAGTGATAAATTCGCGGTGTACATGGGACACTATAAAAATGAAAGAGAAGAAAATGTTGGTTTAAGAGAGTAATTAACTTCACTCATCGTTTAGATCCGTTGGCTACTTGATTATGATCCGTTTCGCACATAAGTTAGCTTTGCATAGCTTAAAAATTTGATCTTATATGGTCTTAAATGAAAATAAATATAAGATTTAAATTTAATTAGATTTTGAAATAATAGCTCTTTAACAATTACTCACTCAAACTTTTTAGAGTTTATGATTATCTATTCATAAGTTTCCATCAGCTACCTTAAGAGTTAGGTATATCAAACAACATACTAACTTATTAACATATATTTAACACAAATCATTCATTAGTTTCAGTTACCCCATCAACTATATATCTTTTTACCAAACAAAACCTACATTACATGTGTTAGAACTATGAAATACAAGTTTAATATAATTTCATCTTAAAATTAATTGAAAATAAGAGAAATAATATATAACACTTACCTAGCTTCTACGTAAGTTTATATATCTCTTCACATTTCAACACATAGATGCATTTGATCCAATTAGAAAAAAGAAAAACTTTGCTAGAGCCGATTCATACTCTTCTTATATCATTTTTGTTGCAGATTTATTTTTGTTTGTTTCATATCGCCATTTTCTGTTCTTACTGTATGGCTAGATGGAAACTGCCCGTCGATTCGCCGACCTCTAAAAAATTCTTGCTTTATCAAAAAAAAAATATCGCTAACACAAATAGATACATAACATAAGCTCATAATCAATATTAATATATATGTGCATCTTTGGTTAATACCTAAAGTGTTATAATTATACCATAAGATCAGCTGTCTACAAAGTATATATAAATAAAATAAAATCATGTCATATTAATAAATGGGGAATACGAATTGTAGTTTCCTTTCCCTTTTAAGGGCCTAAAAAAATGTTGGTTTCATATGGCCCATTGGCCCATCTTATCAGGTTGACATATATGCTGAAAGGTGCCCCTCATTGGTAGGGTAAGGTCCCCTTTAAAAGGATACACCCCCCTACACCCCCTCAACTTATACATTAATTATAAGATAACATTTTCCCACCCAGGATAACAACAACAACAACCCGGTTTATCCCACCACATGATAAATTTCATAAATTAACCGGCCTAGCCAACCGCACAACATCCATCCATACGAATATACGATCTATATGTTGAGATGTGAATGAACAAATATCGCCCCACATCGAAAGTTTGAACAAACTAAACCTAATATAAAAGCGAATGGAACTTCACCGTACTTATGTGCTAGTTTTATTAAATGTAGATCAATTTATTTGGCTTTCAGTATCAATAATTTTTTATTTTTTTTTTGCCTAAAATGAGGCGTCGATAAACTATTTTCAAACAAAAAAAACTCGTTGACACCGAATAGTTGTACATTTGATGAGAAATTGACCGTACATATAACAGTTAGATTTGACCATCTAGTATATTTCATAATACCTTGGGTTTTTAACTTATTTCTTCAATTGTTTTCACTATTTAATTTTAACTAAATTCTCATATATGTCTCTCTACCAAAATCTTAATGTTTTGTGAGAGGGAGGTTGTTACATGATACTGGCTCTTGTAGGATTTTAGAATTGATGTAAAGTCCCCCTTGAGGGTTTTATTCATTAGACAAGGATATATATATATATATATATATATATATATATATATATATATATATATATATATATATATATATATATATATATATATATATATATATATATATATATATATATATATATATATATATATATATATATATATATATATATATATATAGGTTACAAGGTATTGGGCCTTTGGGCCCACTATACAATATGAGACCTATGTAATCTATCAAACCCCCGCAGTCGAAAGTGGAGGGTCCCGTACTGTAAGACTAGACCAAAAACCGAGGAACAAATGTCGAGGTAAACCCTTGGTGAAGATATCAGCGTACTGATAGGAGGACGGGACATGAAGAACACGAACATGTCCAAGAGTAACCTTGTCCCGAACGAAGTGGAGATCGAGCTCAATGTGCTTCGTTCGCTGATGCTGGACTGGGTTGCTGGCCAGATAGACGGCGGAGACGTTGTTGGTGTAGACCAGGGTGGCCTTCTGAAGAGGGCAGCGGAGCTCAAGAAGAAGATTGCGCAGCCAAGAGCAATCGGAGACAACGTTGGCGACACCTCTGTACTCTGCCTCAGCGCTAGAGCGAGACACCACAGACTGTCGCTTTGCGGACCACGACACAAAGGTGTCGTTGAGGAAGACACAGTAGCCAGACGTGGAGAGACGTGTGTCAGGACAACCACCCCAATCCGCATCAGTGTAAGCGACGAGGTCAAGCCGAGAGGAAGGGGTGATTGTGGTTCCCAGCTCAAGGGTACCGCTGATGTACCGGATGATCCGCTTCAAGGCCTGAAAGTGCGGTTCCCTGGGCGCATGCATGAACAGGAAGATCTGCTGAACGTCGTAACTGATGTCTGGCCGAGTGAACGTAAGATACTGCAAAGCACCGGCGAGGCTTCGGTACAACGTTGGATCATCAAACAGAGGACCAGAGTGAGAACTGAGCTTGTTGGAAGTATCCACAGGGGTGGAAACAGGCTTGCAGTTACTCATCTTGGCTCGATCAACAATCTCGGCAGCATACTTATTCTGAGAGAGAAACAGCCCAGACGCATGACGATGCATGACGACACCCAAGAAGTAAGACAACGGACCCAGATTTGACATGGCGAACTCGGCACTCAACTGGGAAATAATAGACGTCCGAAGTGCATCAAAAGAGGCGGTGAGGATGATGTCATCGACATATAGTAAAAGAAAGGTCATGTCCGAGCCTCTGCGATAGATAAACAGAGACATATCTGAGCGGCTGCCAATGAAGCCCAAACGTAGCAGATGTGAAGCAAAGCGTTGGAACCAAGCTCGCAGAGCCTATTTCAGACCATACAGAGAGCGCTTCAAAAGACACACGTGCTTGGGACGATCAGTATCAGCGAACCCCGGCGGCTGAAACATGTAAACTGTCTCATTCAGATGACCATGCAGAAAGGCGTTCTTGACATCCAGCTGATGAATGGCCCACTGTCGCGACAACGCTAAGCTCAACACCACTCGGATAGTGGCAGGCTTGACCACAAGACTGAATGTCTCATAACAATCAATACCTGCCTGCTGAGATCGACCGTTGACCACAAGACGAGCTTTGTAGCGCTCTAATGTCTCATCGGAACGGAACTTGTGGCGGAAGAGCCACATGCATCGGATGACGTTCGCCTCAGGAGGGAGAGGAACCAGAACCCAAGTACCATTCCTTGTGAGAGCCCTGTATTCGCCGAGCATAGCCGTCTGCCGATTCGGGTCGAGGAGGGTTGTTTTGTGGGAGGTGGGGATGGGGGAAAGGGAGGTCGGGGGTGAGGTAGGAGGTGGGTGGGATTCGGTGGGGACGACAGTAGAGGGTGCAGCGGGCGGAGCAAAAAGCGGCGGCCGCGACATTTGATGTGCTGCGGGCCTACGGCCGCGGCATGATGTTGCGGGGCGCGACATCGGGTGTGACGGGGGGGGGGGAGCTGGGAGGTCATAGGGGAATGGTTGGTGGGATTATGTGTGGCGTACATGGAGATGATCTGACGAGGTCTGAAAACACCGGAGATGCTGCGGGTGTGCGGTCTAGAGGTAGTAGGAGGGGGTGGCGGTGGGGGGTGGTGTAGGGGGAAAGGCAGGAGCATCGGGAGTGCTCTGGGGAAGGATAAAGTGAGGGAAGGAAGACTCCGACTCAGACTGAGACACAGGAGGTGTGGAAGAGGGGAGAGGAGAAGAAGAAAAGGGAAAGCGAGACTCATCAAAAGTGACATGACGTGACACAATAAGCTTATGGGTCTTGACATTGAGGCAAAGGTAACCACGATGATCAGACGGATAGCCTAGGAAGACACATGGAGTGAAGCGCGAGTGAAGCTTGTATGGGGCGGTGGAGGACTGGTTTGGGAAGCACAAGCACCCAAAGGTACGAAGGTGATCATACCTAGGCAAGGTGCAATAGAGGGCCTGAGTTGGCGAGCGATGGTGTAGGGTAGTAGATGGTAGAATGTTGAGGAGATAGCATGTGGTTGATAAGGCGTAAGGCCAAAAGGAAAGGGGAATAGATGTGTGGAAGAGGAGAGAGCGCATCATGTTGGTTATGGTTCTAATGATTCGTTCGGCCTTGCCATTCTGCTGGGAAGTATAGGGGCAAGACAAGCGATAGGAGATCCCATTTGTGGTGAAGAAAGAGTGAAAGTCTTTGTTGTCAAATTCACGGCCATTGTCACATTGGAAACCTTTTATGGATGTGTGAAACTGTGTTTTGATGTAGGCATGAAATTTGGCAAAGACAGGAAACACTTGAGACTTGAAATGCAAGGGGAAGACCCATAAGAAATGAGTGTAATCATCAAGAAACAAGAGGCAGTACTTGTGACCCTCCTTGCTAGGCACAGGAGAGGTTCAAATGTCACTATGAATGATATCAAAAGGAGCAAGGGTGGGGTTCAAAGACCGTTGGAACGGCAGTCTTGCATGTTTGCCTAAAGACTAAAGCGTGGGTCTTTATTATAGGTGACAAGACTCTGAGAACGGAGGACATATAGAACGGCAGCACTGGGGTGGCTCAGGCGTGCATGCCACAGGGTGGACGACGATGCCGAGAGGGCGACCGGACACGACTGACTGGACGCAGGAGGTGGTGTGACAGGGTAGAACTCCTCGGTGCTGTTACATCTCATGCGAGTAACCCCCGTAGTAAGATCGTTCACAGAGAAACCAAAGAGATCAAACTCAAGAGAAACGTTAGTGTCAGTAGTGAACCGACGGACAGAGATAAGGTTTTTGACAATCTTTGGGGCAATGAGGACATTGTTAAGGTGTAGTGGGTGGGTTGGGGTCTGTAATTTGGCGTGGCCAATCCCCGAAGTAGAAATACGACCACCATTGCCGACGATAATAGAGTGTGCATGGCCTTTAAAAGAAATAGATGAGAGGTTACTTGAGGAGTTCGTCATGTGGGAAGTGGCACCAGTGTCCATGTACCAAGAAGAGTCAGGAGATGTCGGCTGCATAGAGGAGAAGGTGTGATGCCCATCAGGCGGAACATAGTCTTGATCAGACGATGTCAGATAGGCCTGAGGACCGGCATGTCGCAGGGCAGGAGAGCCGGAGTGTATTCAATGAGGGTTGAAGCCAGGCACCGGGGACCACCGAGGGGCGGCGGTCGAAGGAGGAGGGCCGCGAGTCCTCGTATGCCGCGACCGCTGCAGATGTCGATGCCGATGTCGCAGCTGATGCCATAGGAGAACATTTTTTTTCCAGAAAGGAAACGGGCTCTCAACTCGGGGTGACGCCGGTGGTGCTCGTCTGGTCATATCTAGATGGAGAGGCGGTGGTGCGGCGTCCGTCGAGAGTTGGCAAGGCGGTTCAGCGAGAGGGGCGAGGAAGAGGAAGAAGACGGTTAGGGGCTGCTAGGGTTTTGAACTGTCGGAGGCGGGGAGAGAAGCTGTCAGGGGGAGGGAGGAAGCACTGGGTTCGGCAGGGTGGTGCAGGTGCTCGGAGTGGGTGGATCCGGGGTCAAGACGGCCGGATTTGGACAGGGAGGAGGAAGACGGTTAGGGAGGCCGATCAACGGCGACGAGGGGCCGGTGAGGGAGGCCGGTCGGCGGCGGGGAGGGGTCGGTGAGGCGAGGAGAGAGAGAGAGAGAGAGAGGCGGCGAGGAGGCGACGCCGGCGGCGGTAAGAGGAAGGGTGGGGCGGAAGGATCAAATTAGGGTTCCGTGAGGAAGAAAAGGTTGTGATACCTGCATGTAAGATTCTAGAATTGATGTAAAGTCCTCATTGAGGGTTTTATTCATTAGACAAGGATATATATAGGTTATAAGGTATTAGGCATTTGGACCCACTATACAATATGAGACCTATGTAATCTATTAACTCTTTATTGTTAAAGTCTGCTAGATTTGGTGTGGGATTACAATGCAGGAAGGTCATGTGTTGGTTTATATAGGGAAGATATGAATAACACATAAACTCTGCATATGATACTGTGTAGTATGTGTTTAAATCGAATGGGCCTTGCACACGAACAACGTATAATTCCAATAAGATTTTATTTCAAAATCAGTTGACAATAAATAATTTAAAAAGAGTAATCTATCAAACTTATTTACTACCTTCATCCAAAAATACCCGTCCTTTTACTATTTATGTACGTTTTTTTTCGGAGTTAAAAACTATATAAAATATTAACTTTTTTAAAAAAAAATTAATAATTACAAACTTATTATCAATAAGTTTATAATTATTAAAAAAAATATAAAAGTTAATATTTTATATAGTTTTTAACTTAAAAAAAAACGTGTATAAATAGTAAAATAATATTTTTGGACGGAGGGATCAACATTTTTTTAAATGAAACAACCACGTTCCCATACTCATATATATAATAATTATATATACAGTTATATATTGGTCCCGAGCTTTATAATAAATTTACTTATCCCACACCATCCAACGAGACCTTCAATTTGTTATAAAGATAATCTTCCTACTATTATTTTTTTTTATTAGGAAATAATTCGGGTGGGCTGGCCCTACTCGGCAGCATCCTTGCGGATGAGGTCAAGAAGACCTGTGTCATTTTTAATATCGACTCCTCGGGCAGAGTGGCTAAGGTGTGCAACCTTATCTGCCACTCTGTTGCCCATACGAGGAACATGAAAGAAAACTGCTTCTTTCAAAGTCGATAACAGAATTTGTACATCAGAAATGATTACTTCGATTTCCCATGGACAGTTAGATTTCCTGTTTAAGTGATCAATGATTATCTTACAATCACCTTCGATATGGATTTTGTCGATATTGAGTTGACATACGTGTTGGATTCCCATTTTGAGAGCTAGGGCTTCCGCTGTGAGCGGATTTTGTTTTCCTAGCTTCTGGTGACAAATAGCAATAGAGCGGCCTTCCCAGTCCCTGATAATGGCTCCAGCAGAACTTTCGCGGTTTGTTAGCGTTGACCCATCAAAATTTAGTTTCAGCATACCCCGAGGCGGCTTGCGCCAAGAGATACTTTTTTGTTTCTTATTCTGCATTGGAGGTTTGGTCCGAAGAGGGCGAACCTCCTCCTCTAACTCAGCTTCAACTACAGAGGTTTTATTCCAGTTATCTATATGTGATTTAATTAGTCGTAAGACTTTATCTTTTTGCGGGATTGCTACCTGCTGAAATAGGTATTGATTCCTAACATACCATATAGACCACCAAGAGAAAGCGAGGCTAACCTGAGCGGTAGGATTTAGGCTCTTCCCAAGAAAGGAAAGAATAGGCTTAACATCCCTGGACTGGACAATCAAGCAGGCAATCGCTGATTGAACATTGGAAGGAAATTGGTGGATGGCTTGGATGAAAGGGCATTCCAGAAAAATGTGGATCTCATCCTCGAGAGCCCTATTACATAAAGAACATGTAGAAGGGACCGTCGAACCCCGACTGGACAGTCTAGCGGCGGTTGGCAAGCCATCCTGAGCTATTTTCCAAAGAAAGTTTTTAACTTTCGGGGGAATATTAACCTTCCAAATCCATGCATTACTGTCCGAGAGCGGAGTTGACTGAGCTGTTATCAATTTAAATGCACTGGCACTAGAAAACCATCCTTCCCTATCAGGCCACCAGTACAAACGGTCTTGAAGGTTCGAGGCAGGTAGAGGGATGTCAAGAATCTCAAGTACTAAACAATTAGGTAAAACTCCCTGTAATTTTTCCTTCCACCACTTGCCCCCCAAAATATAATCACTAACTGTCTCATCTCGATTACAATCTTGAGGACATTCTTCCCTGGACAACAACGAAGAGGTTGTGATCCAGCTATCCGTCCAGAACTTAATTGAATGCCCATTTCCTACAGTCCAAATAAGCCCAGATTTAAATTTATCAATTAAAGATGTCAGCTTGGTCCACTGCCAAGAGCTAGGCCCTGCCTTTTTGTAGTCGAAAATACTGGCAGAACGAAGGTATTTATGTCTAATCAGCAACACACAAACGTTACAAGGCTCAGCCAGGATCTTCCACAGAAGCTTCATCTGGAGAGCCTCATTCATGTCGCTAGATTTCCGAATCCCTAGCCCCCCATATTGCTTCGGTTTGCAAATCCTATCCCAACTAATCAGCGGCCGGTACTGGAGATATTTATTAAAAAAGAAAGAGCGGTTTATCTGGTCGAGTTCTTTGTGTATAGCTGCGGGTAGCATAAAATTCTGCATGAAGTGTAGCGGCTTAGCAGAAAGGTTAGAGTTGATTAGGGTAGCACGACCTTGTTGAGAGAGGGCATTAGCCCTCCATTTTGACAATTGTTGTTTAGATTTACAAATAATATCTTCGAATGTACATTTTGTAACTCTTCCATTGATAATAGGGCAGCCTAAATACTTTTCTATGGAATTTTCATTTGAAATATTGAGACAGTTGTATAGCTCGAGAATCCTATGGTTAGGAATACCTCTCGTAGCATGGAAGCTAGATTTATGGTAATTAACCTTTTGACCTGATACTTTGTAGTATGAATCAACAATTGACTTTACTTTGTGCCCAGCATCCAGGCTACCTTTTGAGAAGATTATGATATCGTCAGCAAAGGAAAGAAACGGGATTCGAGGCCTGTCATGTCCAACCGGAAAACCAATGTGAGTCTTATCCAAGCTAGCCTCAACAGCTAGTTTTCGGGCCAGTATCTCAGCACCTAGAATGAATAGGAAAGGGGATATTGGATCCCCCTGACGGAGGCCCCTCGTGGGGAAGATCAGATCTGTAGGACCATTGTTTACTGAAACTGAGAAAGATACCGTCATAATGCATTCCATGACCCATGAAATAAACGTATCGTGGAAACCAAACCTTCCAAGCACCTTCTGTATGAAATTCCAATCGACTCTATCATATGCTTTCTCCATATCTAATTTTTTGGCTAACCATCCTTCCCTACCCTTCCGATTTTTGTAGGAGTGAAAGATTTCATGAGCTATCAAGACATTATCTTGAATAGCCCTGTCTGATACGAACGCACCCTGAAGAGGATGTATAAGTTTTCCAATAACTTTTTTCATTCTGTCAGTCAAGATTTTGGAGATAATTTTGTAGATATTTGAATATAAGCTGATAGGACGGTAGTGGCTGGTGGCAGTTGGATCGTCTCTTTTTGGGAGAAGGGAGATGAAGGTATGATTTATCTGTTTGAGCATTTTTTCCCAGAGTGGAAAAAACCTTTGACCGCACAAATTATAGATTTACCTACAATATCCCAGTATTTTTTATAGAATTCAGATGTGAAGCCATCAGGGCCCGGGGATTTGTTTTTCCCTAGATTGAAAACTGCAGTTTTAATTTCCGTGTTAGATGGAGGTTGTATAAGAAAACTGTTCTCCTCAGGCGAGATAGAAGGTTGTATTAGCTCGAACAACTCGCTAAGGAGTCTGTCATCTGCCGGTTCTTTCTTGAATCTTTTCTCAAAGTCCTCTTTTATTTCATTCCTCACATTTTCCTCGCCCACGACAACCGTACCAGTGGAAGAGGTGATGTTGCGTATTTGTTTCCTGTGCCTTCGCCCTGACGCCACACGGTGAAAATATGCTGTGTTAGAATATGAGAGTTTAAGATGTTTGGTTTTGGCTCTTTGGCTCCAAAATGATTTTTGAAACAACAAGAGCTTCTCTTTTTTTTTTTTTGTGATGAGGCGCTTTTCCTTGTTATGGTTTTGTTGAGAAATAGCCCCGGCTCCAGTAGATTGAATATGTAAAAGCTCCGACTCCACCTCTTTTAGCTGACGGAAGATGTTTCCAAAACTCGTTTTATTCCATTCTTTTGCCTTTTTTTTTAAGTATTTTTTGTTTAAACATTAATTGGAACATGGCAGAGCCAGGGCAAGAGGCCCGCCAGGATTGCTTAACTATGATGCGGAAATCTTTCCGAAGTAGCCAGGCATTCTCGAATTTGAATGGTGGGGCTTTAAATATTGGGTTACCCTCCAAGGAGAATGAAATTGGGCAGTGATCTGAAGAGGAGAAAGCTCCGTTATATGTGATCATGTTAGGAAAAGTTTCAATAACCTGTTGGTGGACAAGCACCCGGTCAAGCTTTTCGCGGATGTTGAAATCTTCCTCCGGATTCTTCCTCCAAGCACCCGGTCTAACAGTGCCCCGCCGAGCTTGTCAGCACTGCAAAGAATTTCATTTAAATCTCCAAGGACTATACACGGGATAGATGAATCATTTACAATAGTTTTTAACATTTCCCAAAACGGTTCTTTTTCATTTGGGTTTGGAGGGGCATAGACGAATAGGACAAGGATCGGGAACCCAACTAGCAGGCTTTCCAGTTTGAGACCAATGATACGCGGTGATTGGACAACAATGGTGATCGTAAAATTCAATAGTTGGTGGGATTTCCATAGAACTCTTATTCCTCCTGATTGACCGATAGCCGGAGACCAGGCCGCTTCGTCAAATCCAATATTCCTCCAAGTCTTATCGTCGGGGATATTTTCCGACTTAGTTTCCGCTAGAGCCATAATTTGAATATGCTCGTTTTTACACATAGTATCAATTTCCGTCCAAAAAGTTCTCTTTCCTATCCCTCTACAATTCCAAAAGCAAATCTTCATGTATAATTGTCAACGATAAAAGGACATGCTTTCGGAGTCCTTAAATCAAGATGTTTTTGAAATTTTATTAAGAGAGGAGCAACAATTGATATTTTGGATTGGAGGTTAACGTTGCAATCATGAAGGGCCAAACCAAGCCAAGAGGCCCCAACGACGGAAAGCAACCGGCATGCCCATCAAAACCGAACCGAAACCTTGTACGAGCAATTTAGCAGGGGTGATGACCAGCACACATTATGTGAACTACACAACAAGCAAACACTTTGATGGAGATCATCCACCGACAAACACGATCCCGATCGAAGATCGTTTGTAAAATAGGATTGAAATGAAACAAAGAGCCTGACATCGATGGCGATTTGACCAAGCTTAAGTCGATAGAAATCACACCAGCTGCTAAATTGAGACAAAATTACAGGAAGCCGAACAGCAGCTGCAAACCGGCATCCACCGACCCAACTGATGCAAACAAACCATTCATATACAAAGATACGAGGGATACAAATGCAAACATATTTTTTTGATACAGCAGATCAAGTTTTATTACTTCTAAATTTGAACCTTACAAAGGGACTTGCAGAAAGTTTTGATGGAAAATCATAAACCAACCAACTAGATCCTCTCATATAATCCCCACTAATTGCAAAGCTTGGAGAATTCCAAGTAGCTGCACAGTTATGTTGTTGCCGCACAAACCAAACGACTGAATTGTAAAGCTTGATCAAGGACTGGTATACAGTAGGGGCATCATATAGGAACATTTTGGAAAAATGAAATTGAATTTTAGGATGACAGTCAGACTGCCAATTCTCATCCGGAAGCGAGCTCCCTTCTGAGTGATTTGCCTCGCTAGGAGGATTTGTGCCCTTTCGGGAGTTGTTTGGGGCCTCGTTGAGAGGATTTGTGCCCTTTCGGGAGTTGTAAGAAAACAAGTTTACCACAGAATTAAGCTCCAAGGAAGAGTATAAGAACTGATCATTGAAACATGAAACCAACTTATAGTTACAAAGCACAAAAATATTTATAAACATTAATACAATACAGTTGGACTTATCAACTAAACCACCTCTTGGATTCGAACTTGGAGAGGACCGACATCCACCCTCTAACACAGATTTTTCCAAACACCGAAACCTGATGAAATAATGTTTTGAACACATCAGGTGCGCCCGATTCAAAGAGCAGACAATGGATCTCACAATGGTTCTAGGACAGTTGAGGATCCTGAAAGGGAGTATAAAAAATAACCTGATTATTGACGAAGAGGTTGAACTCGCACCGAAGGAAGACAGAGGACCGCCGCCAGAATGGAGAGGCGAGAAGCCCACGGGGGACTGGGCAGACTCCCACCACGGCCACCGCCACCCGACGCAACCAGTCGGACTGAATCGGCCTCGCCGAGGTCCCAACCACCGAGACCACAAGAGCCGCCAAAGATACCCCCAGACAAGGAGAATCCCCCCCAAGAAACAGACTTTCGCAGTGCCGGACTCGCACCGCATCAAATCGGGCGACACAACACCAGTCGGGAAGCCGAAGGGCCTTCCCCGCCAACGAACCTCCTTCTTCCTTACTTTTTTCCTCGGAAATTTTTGACGTTTAGGGCTAGCAGTGAAGGAACCGGGCAAAACAACCACCATAGAGGTAGGATTGAGATTCGGATGAGAAGCCAATGCCCAGGCATCGGAGCCACCAACACCCGAACCGACATCATAGGGGCGTAATCGGCTCCAAGAAGCCAGAAGAACGCCGGATCGGGCTCTCGAAAGAGGATTGAAGAGGAAGATTTGGCAAGATTGAGTTTCTAAAATTAGGGATTTCGAGTCCATGGGGACCAAGAGAGGGAGGGCGCGTGAGAGGCGCGTTCTCATGCCCTCGGAAGGGTTTTTCCAGACTTGTGGATTTCATACCATTATTTTTTTTATATATATAAGGAAAGAATTCGGGTGGGCAAGCCCTACCCGGCGGCATCCTGACGGATGAGGTCAAGAAGACCAGGATCATTTGTAACATCGACTCCTCGGGCAGAGTGGCTAAGGTGTGCAACCTTATCCGCCACTCTATTGCCCATACGAGGAACATGGAAGAAAACTACTTCTTCCACAGTCGATAACATAACTTGTGTATCCGAAAGTATTAGTTCAATCTCCCATGGACAGTTTGATTTCCTATTTAAATGATCAATGATTATTTTGCTATCACCTTCTATATGGATCTTTTTGATACTGAGTTTCCGAACCTGTTGTATCCCTAATTGAAGGGCTAGGGCCTCCGCTGTCTGTGGTTTTTGTTTGCCCAGACGAAGGTGTTGAATAGAAATTGGGTGGCCGACCCAGTCCCTAATGACAACACCCGCAGTGCTTTCTCCATTAGGGAGAGTAGACCCATCAAAATTCAGTTTGAACGTGCCCCGGGGAGGCTTGCGCCAAGCGATGGTTTTTTGTTTTCTGTTCTTTGGATGAGTGCACCGCCGAATAGGGCGAAAGTCATCCTCAAAGTCGGACTCAGCAGCAGCTATTTTGTTCCAATTCTCAATATGAGATTGGATCAATCGTAAAGCTCTATCCTTGTGCGGAATTCCAGTTTGCTGAAATAGGTTTTGGTTCCTGATATACCACGTTGTCCACCAAGAAAAGGCGAGTTTGGTTAGATCAGTAGACTGTAAGTTCTTCCTTAGAGCAGATAGAATGGGCTTAATATCTCGGGATTGTGCAATCAAACAAGCAATGTTTGATTGGACTTGGTACGGGAGTTGGTGGATTGCTTGGATGAAAGGGCATTCTAGAAACAGATGAACCTCATCCTCAGGCGCCATATTGCACAATGAGCAAGTGGAAGGGATAGACGCCCCCCTACTGGTCAACCTAGTGGACGTGGGGAGGCCATTCTGAGCTATTTTCCAAAGAAATTTTTTTACTTTCGGGGGGACATTAATCTTCCATATCCAGGCATTACAGTCAAGGTGTGCTGCTGATTGAGTTGTTATTAATCTATATGCACTGGCAGTAGTAAACCAGTCTTCCCTATCCGGCCACCAGTATAGGCGATCTTGCATAGTTGAGACAGGTAGAGGGATGTCAAGGATCTCTCGCACTAATTCCATAGGAAGAGAAACCTTGAGTTTTTCTTCCCACCATTTGCCCCCCAATATATAGTCACTCACCTTTTCGTCCCGATCGAAGTTCTGAGGGCAGTCCTCCCTAATCGACAGAGAAGAGGTAGTGATCCAATTATATGTCCAAAACTTAACTGATTGCCCATTACCTATAGACCAAATAAGGCCTTTTTTGAATTTATCGATTAAGGCGGACAACTTGGACCATTGCCAAGAGCAAGACCCCGTGGTTTTGTAGTCAAAGATGCTGGCAGAACGCAGGTATTTATGTCTGATTAATGTCACCCATACATTACTGGGCTCGGCCAGAATTTTCCAAAGTAACTTCATCTGGAGGGCCACATTCATGTCGCCGGATTTCCGAATCCCCAGCCCTCCAGACCGTTTTGGTTTGCAAATCCGGTCTCAGCTTATCAGCGGCCTGTACTGAAGATCCTTATTCCAAAAGAAAGAGCGGTTTATCTGGTCGAGTTCTTTATGCAGAGAAGCATGGAGCATAAAATTCTGCATAACATATAGTGGCTTAGCGGAAAGGTTGGAGTTGATTAGGGTAGCACGGCCTTGTTGTGAGAGGGCATTAGCCCTCCATTTTGTCAATTGTTGTTTTGATTTACAAATGATATCTTCAAAAGTGGTTTTGGTAACTCTTCCATTGATAATTGGACAACCTAAATACCGCTCTAAAGAATTCTCATTAGAAATATTGAGGCAGGTACTTAATTCAAGGATCCTATGGTTGGGAATCCCTTTCGTAGCTTGGAAACTTGATTTGTTCTAGTTGACCTTTTGACCTGATACTTTGCAGTATGAATCTACAATCGTCTTCACTTTGCGACCTGCGTCCAGGCTTCCTTTGGAGAAGATAATGATATCATCTGCTAAAGAAAGGAACGGAATTCGATAACCGTTTTGTCCAATCGGGAACCCAATGTGTGTTTTGTCTAGGCTAGCTTCAGCAGCTAGTTTCCGTGCCAGAATCTCTGCCCCTAAGATAAACAGAAATGGGGATAGTGGGTCTCCCTGTCGGAGACCCCGAGTGGGATAAATCAAATCCGTTGGACCATTGTTGACTAATACCGAAAAGGAAACCGTCGTGATACACTCCATTATCCAAGAGATAAATGTATCGTGGAATCCAAAACTTTGAAGCATCTTTTTTATAAAATTCCAATCAACTCTGTCATATGCTTTTTCCATATCTAGTTTAATTGTCAGCCATCCTTCCCGTCCTCTCCTAAGCTTGTAGGAGTGGAAAATTTCGTGAGCTATCAGGACATTGTCTTGAATAGCCCTATCTGATACAAAGGCACCCTGAAGAGGATGTATGAGTTTACCGACAACATTTTTCATTCTGTCAGTCAAGATTTTGGATATGATTTTGTAGACATTGGAGAATAAGCTGATTGGGCGGTAGTGATTGGTGGTTGTTGGGTCGTCTCTTTTAGGAAGGAGGGAGATAAAAGTATGGTTTATCTGTTTAAGCATTTTCCCGGAGTGAAAGAATCCTTTGACCGCACAGATTACAGAATTACCTATGATATCCCAATATTTTTTATAAAATTCAGATGTGAAGCCATCGGGACCCGGAGATTTGTTCCTTCCAAGGTTGAAGACCGTTGTTTTGATTTCTGTGTTAGATGGGATTTTTATAAGACAGTTGTTTTCCTCTGACGAAATTGAGGGTTGTATTAGTTCCAACAACTCGCTGAGGAGCCTTTCGTTTATTGGTTCCTTTTTAAATCTTTTCTCAAAATCTTTTTTTATCTCATTCCTAACATTCTCTTCGCCCACAACCATCGTGCCAGATGAAGAGACGATGTTGCGGATCTGTTTCCTATGTCTTCGTCCTGTCGCCACTCGATGAAAATATGCTGTGTTTGAATCCGAGAGTTTGAGATGTTTGGTTTTGGCCCTTTGGCTCCAAAACGACTTTTGAAATAATAGGAGCTTCTCTTTCTTAGCGACGAGGCGTTTTTCCTTACACAGATTGGATTGATGGACAATCCCGTTACCCATTGATTGGATATGTAGGAGCTCCGCATCCACCTCTTTTAATTGGCGGAAAATGTTCCCGAAACTCATTTTATTCCATTCTTTCGCCTTTTTTTTCAGGATTTTTTGTTTAAACATTAATTGGAACATGGCGGAGCCAGGGCAAGTGGCCCGCCAGGATTGCTTGACTATGTTGCGAAAGTCCTTCCGAAGAAGCCATGCGTTTTCGAATTTGAAAGGTGGGGCTTTGAAGTTAGAATTAACCTCGAAGGAGATGGAAATCGGGCAATGGTCCGAAGAGGAGAAAGCACCATTAAAAGTGATCATGTTAGGAAAAGTTTCGATAACCTGTTGATGGACAAGCACCCGATCAAGCTTTTCACGGATGTTGAAGTTTTCCTCCGGGTTCTTCCTCCATGTGAACGGATTACCAAATGTGGGTATATCTAGAAGTGAGCATTCATTTTTGAATGAGATTAGCCGAGAGAACCTGGATGGTCGGGAAGAAGCCCCACCATTATTAATTACGGTATTGACGGCTAGTGAAAATCTTATTTTCCCTTTTTTTTATTTAATTTTATTTTACATGCATGCATGATTTAAAAACAGTAAAAAAATTACATTACCACAAGTTAAAGTAAAAAATTAAAAATTAAACAAAAATTGAACTTCCAACTTAAAAACTTGAACCTCAAATTTTGAACTTTTAAGATAATAATTTTGAATCATCCAAAAATCGTGAATAAATTTCGATCCAACATACATACACTACCAAAAAAAAAGATTTTTGGGCGACAAAATTGTGAAGTTAAGGTGACAGATATACTTTTTGTCGCCCTAATTAATTTTTGATAATTAAATAAATAAATAAAGCTTTCAATAATTAAAATAAATAAATAAAGCTTTCAATAATTAATTAGTAAGCCATCAACAAAAATTTTAAAAACTTAACAATTAATTGAGTACATTTCATTTCATTTATTTATTTAATTTGATAATATTAAAAAACATATAACAGTAATGATCCAATAAATGTACAATAAATCAACAAAAAAAATGTACTACGAGATTTTTACCACCATTTATTTATTTATTTATACATTGCCATAGATAAATGACATCATATATGGCTACCCACAGGAGTTCGAGTCCTGCTGTCAGTGTTGTACCGTTGCGTTGACCCGTGCCACTGTTGGGAGCTGGTCTTCTTGGATCGTCTTTTTGTAGAGTTTATTTCTACATATTTCATTTTGCTTGTTATTTGTATTTCCGTCTTTTTAGGTTGTATGTTTGATGATTCACCGTCTGTCGACTTTGTCGGTCTCTCGATAAGTCAGACCTATCTGACATTCGAATTATTGACTTATCAAGAAAAAAATGTAAAAAAGGGTACAATGGATCAAATATATAGGTAGATCGAGATCGATCACATTCATTTGCAATTCGATCATTACTACTACATGTGGGATTTTAGGTTTGTTCTCTTGGCACACGTCGTTTTTGCACATCATGTTCGCATTTTCGTATTAAAACGACATTGCCTGGGTTTTTTTCAAAAAAATATTATTATATATACCTATAACCATCAAGTTTAATTTTGGGGAGCACTCCATCATTCATTTATTGTATACCTCACTCTGTACCCGTTATATGCCCTACCTGTTTCTATCAACACACCATGTACGTTGTAACATAGCCCGCATTTTTCACGAGATAATTAAGGCCGCTAATTAATTATTAAGGCCTCGTTTGGTTAGTCACTTAAAAACACATGAAGTTAAAAAATCCAGAAAATATGATATATTTCTGTGTTTGATTGAAAGAATGATACAATAATTCAACTTCTCAGGAATTTCAATTCTTACAAATCGTAGGAAGTTCACTTACCTAGGGGGACTAGGTAAGTTCAACTTCCCCATTTTTTAACATGAATTTATTTATTTCTCTCTTTATATTACTAAAAACCAAAATTCAAGCAAACAACTTTTTTTAATTCATAGGAAGTGCATTTCACGGGAATTCAATTCATGGGAAGTAAATTCCCGGAAATTGTACTTCCCGCATTCATCCAAACGAACCGTAAGTTGGTTTCTTAATTTTATCACAAAAATCACATTTGTATATCACTAAATGAATGATTATATCATAAAATATTTTTAATGTTTTTTTCACTATAAAAGAATTTTAAAATTTATATTTATGTTTGATATATTGTATTTATAAGTTTATAATATATAGTAAAACATAAATATAATTTTTAAAATTATTTTGAAGTCAAATTAATGTGATATTTGAAATAATTAAATAAATCTATGCATCACCAAATGTTGAGGGCCCAATATATACATTTTATATAGCTTGGCGAAAGTGTAGTTTTCGTAAATAAAAGACAACGCAGTGCAATTTTTGAGAGAAACAGATCGAGGAATTAAATCAAGGAATTAAATCAAGGAATGTAAAGCCTCTTAATTATCAACTCTCTCACACTTAAATACTCACTTACATAGTTACATGCATTTAAAAAAAAATAAAAATAAAATATTCTGTAAAATTTTTTTTTTAAAATAATTTTAGGAAATACAAAAATTATTTTTAAAAAAATTATTTTTAAAAATTAATAAAAATTTATATTTTATAAAGTTTTTAACTGTAGATGGGTACAATATTCAACTACACGATTGAAACTGGCTGTTTCATTAATGCGGTTTAATTTAAAAGTTACAAATAAGTGAAAGGGAAACCATAGAATTAATGAGAAACGACATACAAATAAGCATTATATATACACATTGAATGTTGTATATAAATCTATCCATGTTATTCTAGCTTAATTAGTTAATAATTAATGCATATTTAAGAATATACTCCTAGATAGTGTATATATATATATATATATATATATATATATATATATATATATATATATATATATATATATATATATATATATATATATATATATATATATATATATTGTACGAATACACATACGCACGCACACACACTGTATGTATATTTCTTCACCAATTTATTTTACTTCTTTGAATTTGTAAATAGAGAGTGGTCATATCCAATTTATTTTACTTCATTTACTCCATAAATGCAAAGTCTTGGACATAAGTTTTACTTGATAGAATCATCATATTAATCGATAAGCAATATTGAGTTAAACTGCGGATTATGACTACCAAAATCATTCGAACACAAAATTGTCAAAAAAATATTTTTTTATTCGTTGTGAAATATACTCGTATATATTCGCACAAAATATTATTATATTAAGTCAACTATATATACATTAGGTGCCAATTCAAACTACGATCGAATACATGTTGTCTCAGTTGATAAAGACGATTATCATACATCCAAATGTTTTGGAATGACTCGCAACCAATGTGAAGACTATGTTTGCATCGATACCTTTATATATAAATGGCTTGTGATCCTAGGCAGACCTTTAATTAGCTCGAGTGTTGTGAACAGAGCTGAACACTAACTGGCGATTTGGCCTTATGATCAACGTACCATATATATCAGATATTTATAGGATGCGAAAGATGAAAGCTTAATCTTTGTGCGGGTAGATGTGAGGAAGGTATAGCGAAATGGCGTTCTCCACAAAGATTGGAAATGGACATGAAGGTCGGGGGCGTTGCAAATATGATAGAAAGGCACAAGTGATTCATTCTATGTGGAGAGATGTGAATAAGACCAAAAGTGTTCCACATATATGAATCTTGGTCGACTAAACGCATCTATAAGATCTGTACATTTATCCAGGAACCTAAATTGTTGGTCAAACCCGCTAATAGGCATTGCCCCTGCAATGGTCTTCGCAGAATTCTGTATCACAGAAGCCTCACATACTCCAATCAACCGAGTCAGTTCGCATGCTGCTGGCAAATCAGCACTGGCAAATAATATTGCTGATAATAGAGACAGATACAGGAAAATGGGGATAAAAAAACCCAAAAACCTGCCAAGTGACTTGTGACATTACAACAACAGTTGCTAGAAGTTGGATAATTGTAAAAGAAACACCTCCCATTAGTCGTGGAATGTTCATATCCACGTCACTTGGGTTTGTGGAAACCATGTTCAAAATCCTTCCACTTGGAGTGGAGTCGAAGAATGCCATTGGAGCACGGAAAATGCATAGATGCATTTTATTGAAAAGTATGGTTGTTGTCTTGTATGCAACTGTTGAAACGAGATTGTCCCTGAAGAGGATGCAGAGTGCACTTCCAACCGAAAATGCAATAAACACGATAAAGAGATCGAGTAATTGCTTTAACAAAAGGTTTAACATCCGCAGAGACGGGAGTTGCCCATGCCATCCAGTAGTTACTTCCAACTTGAAGAATTTGAAAAGAAATGTGTGCAAGCAATATGAAGGGTACAAGAGCTCCTCCGAAAGTTGTTGTCATGTACTTCCAGACTCCGGTACACGGTAAAACCAACTTTTCCCTTCACTCTTTCTTCTTCCTGGATGAGTTGTGCCTTCTGTTCAACGATATCTTCAGAGCGTCTTCGGAACCCTGTGATGCTTCAACATCTTCATTCTCCTAAATGGTTGTTGAATTTGAAGGCCTTCTCGTGTGCCCCAACAAGTTCCATGAAGTCCGATCCATAAGCAAGAATATCATCGTACTTGCATGTTTGTGATATTCGACCATCTTTCATGACCAACATCCCATGACCACTCGAGCTATCAAAGTTAGACTCAGACTGGTGATTGGGGGTCGTGTGCACGAGCGCGAGTAGCCTAGCACACAAGCCAATTGATGTTCCATTCTAAAACCAATTGGCAATAGAAAGAGTAGCTCACCGACTCATATACTAGGGCTTATTATGTTCAGCTTTCGACGTGGGACACTTTTGATTTCATTCACATATCTCAACATTCTACAATGATCAAATGTCCACCTTGAAAAGCCCCTCCTCACATGCACGTTTTTGTGTTCCTAGCTATCCCTTGTTTGGTTAGGAGCTAACTTAATTAGCTCATTGATTATACACTAAACTTGGTTAATTTCTAGGGTTTGGACTTTGGATCTACTTTGAGTAATGTTACATTCTAGTTCTAGCATTTCCCTCCTTTGTCAGAAAAACTTCGCGTATAAGGGATGCGACTCCAATCAGAGGCTTAGATGATCGAAATCGTTAAACAGAGGCTTAGATGATTGATTGACTTTTAGAGTCTATTTGGTATGAAATTTAGAAAGGTAAACGAAAATAAAATGAATGTAGTCTATTTTTAATTCAGGTATATACATTATTAGAATTTTAATCATTACCCTCGTATTTCCATTTTTTATACAAAATTTGTTTTGTTTATCTCATTTTAATCACCTATTTGAAAAGGGGGTAACCGTATCCCTTATACGTACTCTTCTAATAACCATTACCCATATCTTATTTTTCATGTAAAAATGAGCATTTTTCTCTCATTTACCGTAATTGTACTTTTTATTATTATTAATGACTAATTTTCCCATAGAGAGGAAAAAAATAGAGATGATAATTTCCATAAATCACGTAGATTGTAACCGACTCTTTCTTCCCAAATTGATTAAAACTAGGGATAATCGCTCGATACAACCGCTTCTCATCCATCAATTTATTTTGATGCTTCTGTAAGCAGTGTCAATTGACATCAAGTTACAAGATTGAAGGTATAGGATTATGTATTTCATGCTATAACTATTACGGTCGCTCGATACAACAACTTCTCATCCATCAATTTATTTTGATCCTTCTGTAAGCACGCAGTGTCAATTGAAATCAAGTTACAAGATTGAAGGTATATGATTATGTATTTTATGCTATAACTATTACGGTATATTCCATATCTATTGGCGGTTTCAAGATGATTATGCTATAACTATTATGGTCTATGATTCTGTAAACAGGTGTATTTTATTCTATAGCTATTATGGTATATGATTATGTATTTATTTTTAACAAAACCCTAACCCAGTACTTCGTCTCCCTCATATCTGCTTCATTGCCGCTCCTCCATAGACAATCGACATTGCAGTCTCCCTCACATCTGCTCATCTCCCTCGCTCGGATTTGAGGTCGGGGCACCCAGATTCGGAGAAGGTGGAGGTCTCTCGCCGCGCCGCACCGCCCACGACCTCCTCTCTTGGATTCGAGATGGTGGCCAACACCAGCAATGACAAATTCTTCAGCGAGGACGGATAAATCGGAGATCGAGAGGCGCTGGTCATGGATTCGGCAAGGAAATCGAATATCATGGCAGATCTGAGGGGGTTCGTCGTCGGACCGTCTCTCTACCAGAACGCCGCTCACCTCTCCTCACCTCGTCGTGGCCGTCGCTCTACCAGAACACCGTCGGACCTTGCGCCTCTAGTTTTCTATTTCAGATATATATTTTTATAGGTTTGTTCTATTAATATATTACTATGAAGTACTTGTCGAATATTTGGCAAATTCAGAGTAATTATTCGTTGAGAATCAGGAATTGTTCATATAAATGGGGCAATTAGATATAGGTTTTTTGAAATTCAAACTCATGACTTTATCGACTATTCGGCAAGTTCATGTCATTGTTCGTTGATAATTAGAAATTATTCATATGTATAGAGGCAATTACATGCAGTCTTGTTGAAATTCCAACTTTGTCTAAAATTGTTTATGAATTGATCGACTATTTGACTAGTTCAGAGTAACTATTCGTTGATAATAAGGAATTATTCATATGTATGTGGGTAATTAGATGCGGTAAATCAAGAATTACATTTATATATTCTTTCAACCTAGCGAATAATTACTATTAATCTAGCGAATAGTTGCTAAATTGATCAACTCTTTTGCTATTCGACAAGCTTAGAGTAACTATTCGTTGATAATAAGGAATTATTCATAGGTATGTGGGTAATTAGATGCGGTAAATCAAGAATTACATTTATATATTCTTTCAACCTAGCGAATAATTACTAATAATCTAGTGAATAGTTGCTAATTGATCAACTCTTGTGCTATTATCTAGACGATTACTCCTCTTTATAGATGAATAATAACGATAAGTTAGTGAATAATTAATATCATCTTATCGAATAGTTCAAACAGTGCACCACAAAAAAAAAAAAAATTACCCCAATACCGAGCAAGTGGGCAAGGAAAGAGGTGTGTCCCATTAATTTTTAATTAAAGAAAAAACCCAAATTGTCAAATAATCTCAACCACTCATTTCATTCAATCAAATGCCTAGATCTGTTAACATTTAACACCATAACGGATGCTAACACAGGACCTATATATATATATATATATATATATATATATATATATATATATATATATATATATATATATATATATATATATATATATATATATATATATATATATATATATAAAATATGCGGGACGGGACGGGATTTGGGGGATTCGAACTCTCCGTCCCGCGTAATTTTTACGAGACGGGATTGAATTTTTTTTTTACCAAACCCCACCGGGATTGAGACAGGATGCAAGACGGGACGGAATTTGTGGGATTTGTGCCCACCCCTAATAAGTTGCATGTACGTGGTCCTGTCAAGGAGAGCCAGACCTGCCTACTAGCTAGGTTGGTCCAAATAGCATTAACTCTGTTCTAAAATAAATGGGCTTTTAAATGATAGCTTTTATTTTAAAATAAATAGATTGTAATGATTGTGTGTTGGTGTCGTTTTAAAATATTATGATTAGTTAAATGTACAGTGACATTAAAAAATAATAAAATTTATGAAAAAACTAGCGGAATGATGATATTTTTTTAAAAGTGAAGTTTTTTTATTATAACTTGTGCAAATCGTGACAGACAGAGTTAAAATTTTCGATAGATTCTCACAAAAAAAAATTGGGTTTTTTTTCTTCTCTCAGTATCAATTAGGAATAAAAAAATAGTGAGAGAAATCTCTAAAAGTACGGTTTAAATTTTCATTTAAAAAAATGATATGAACAAACCGAGCTAATTAATGAACTTCCTTGTCTTCTTGGACACAAGTATGAGAAATCGAGAGTGGGCAAGTAGTGTCAGACGGATAAATCGTCATGACACATAGGAAAAACCAAAACAATCGATAATCTATGAACCATTCAGTCCAGCAAGACGAAGAAAACAACTCTCAAAACTATAAACTTCCTTATATCTCTTTTATACACGTGATTTTTTTTTTTGTAAAAAAAACACCACCAAGCTAGGGCCTTCAGCCACGTATCCCGAGCCCCCTAACTTCGCCTATAATATCTAGGGTTGGTTACCTAGAAGATGCAAACCAATCAATTAGTTTTTTGGGCATGTCATGGCTATTCATAGTACTAGCTAGTGCATAACTAGTACTTCCAAATATATTCCCATCAATATTGTTCTACTTCTTTGTTTATTGGTGAATCATTTGGTATGTTTGGTAATCTTGCTCCTCAAACTTTGTATACTCCCTTCATAACCGAATAATTGATCTTTTAGCCAATTTCACACTTTAAAAAAATATATAAATAGAAAGAATAATATTTAAAATTTTAGCAAATAAATAATGTGGAAAAAAATGGATCAGTGAAAAAAAATAGTATGAGAAGTTGGAGCATTAATAGAGTATCTTGAAAATCAAATATAATTAATGAGATTAATTGAGAAAATTTTGTCATTAATGTTGTTCAAAATGACAAATATTTTGTTACATGAAAAAGTTGGTCAAAATACCCATTATTTCATTACGGAGTTAGTACTAAAGGTTTATTTACCCTAGACATTACGTAATCGAGTTTTTAATTTTTCTTTTTCTGAAACCATTATACAAGGGGCTTGACTTTGTGCAAAATATGAATTTATATCCAAAATAATCTATATAAACTCTTAATTTAGAAGAGTTTATGATGAGGTGTCAACATTAGAGAGATTTTAGGGGCTTTAACCAATTTTCATTTTCTTTTTTCTCTTTAATCTTTTTTTTTAATTCTCCTTTTTTCTTGTTTTTCTTTTAATTCTTTTTTTTCTTTAATCTTACTAACTATTGGGCTTAAATCAAAATATTGAATTCAATCTAATATATTGGGCTTAATTCAAAATATTATTTACATAATATCATTTTATTATGGTAACTATATTTTCTAATAATATTTTGTTTGAAAAATATTCTAATATTAATTAATTATTTGATGTTACATTTTTTAACCAATCTATATAAACTCTTAATTTTCTGATGAGGTGTCAACATTAGAGAGATTTTAGGGGTTTTAACCAATTTTCATTTTCGTTTTTCTCTTTAATCTTTTTTTTTTAATTCGCCTTTTTTCTTCTTTTTCTTTTAATTCTTTTTTTTTTAATCTTACTAACTATTGTGCTTAATTCAAAATATTGAATTTAATCTAATATAACTATTGGGCTTAATTCAAAATATTATTTACATAATATCATTTTATTATGGTAACTATATTTTCTAATAATATTTTGTTTGAAAAATATTCTAATATTAATTAATTATTTGATGTTACATTTTTTAACCATTGGGATTAATTCAAAACTTTTATCTTTCATTATTTATTATTTATTTTTCTCTTTATCTCTTTAACCCAAGTGTATTTTTTTTCTATTATTTTTAACACATTTACTAATCAATGGGTTTAATTAAAAACATTTAAATAAATCTAATGTCTATGATTTATCTATATCTAAATATTATTTATAAAAAAATCGCGCCATGGCGCGGGGATCGTACTAGTTAAGTGTTAAGGGGGAAAATGATCGGACCCAAAAGATCGAGTTTGGGCATAACCCAAGATTTTTATATTAAACAATTATTGTTGGGCCCAAATCCAAAATATTTAAGTGGGCTTAAGCACGTACCGAAAGGTTAAGGCCAATAAATAGTGACAGTATTAAGAAGTTGGGCTTTGGCCCAATTATTTTGGTAAAAATTCATTATTTAGATGTGAGCGAGTTTTTATTGTAATCAAATGGGAAAACTAATTAAAATACCCTCACTTTTGAAGGTATGGTAAAAATATATCATCAACTTTCAAATGCAATAAAAATATCCCGACCTTTGAGAAAAGTGGTAATATATTACCACGAGTTTTTCACGGGTAAAAAATGCTGAGAAGACAGCCTGCATATATATTTTTTTTGACAAGGATTTTCTTGAACGGTTTCCTTAGGAAAAAACAAAAAGTTGGACCGGGTTCATACTAAATATCCTTTCCTCTCTCCTATATTCTTCTATGGTCACCCCTTGAACTGTCTTCCAGGTAGCTCATGGTTCCTCTTCAATGACAGTCTTCCTCCCTCATGGTCGCTTATCTTGAGCTGTCTCTCTTACATCTTCCTCTTTGATTCGTTCCCGGACTTGGCTGAGTAAGTTTTATTTTCCCCCTCTTCGTTGTTGCTGTTGTTGTTGTTAAGTTTTGTTCTTCCCCTCTTCGTTGTTGCTATATATTGTTATTGGTTTGGTGTTAGGAATACCCGTGCTGTGTTAATTTGAGGCAATTTTGACCGGATTAGTTGCTTGGTTTGAATCAATTTTGTTTTTTCGGCTTTAATTTTGTTGTCGGTTAATTTTTTTCATAAGGAAACCGTTCAAGATAACCCAATTTACGTGCTAATTTGTAACATATAGGCTGCCTTGTCAAAAAAAAAAAATCAATGTAAGTTGCATTGTCAGCATTTTTGACCCGTGCCGTGAGAAAACCCGTGGTAATATTTGACCACTACCCTCAAAGGTCGAGATATTTTTATTACATTTGAAAGTTGAGGATATATTTTTACCATACTCCCAAAGGTGGGGAGTATTTTAATTAGTTTTCCCTAATCAAATTATATCACACGACTTAGAAAAAGTAGTTGGCCCTAATAAGCACGATTTAAAGAAAAAAAAGTAGTATATAGTTAGCAAATGCACTTTCTTTAATTTTTCCAATCATAAGTTGATCTAGTGATTAAGTATAGAATATACTCCTCCCGTTAAGAAAAACATGTCGTTTTAGAATGTAAATCTTGTTAAGAAAAACATGTCATTTTAGATATATATTTTGTCATCTATTTTACAAAATTGTCATTGTAATGATTACACATGTAGAGTAATAATTAGGGGTATTAGTGTGTTTTTGTTTGCTTTATTAAAAAATGTGCAGATTTCTAAAATGACAAGCTTTAATTAACAGAGGGAGTATCACATTAGAAATTTGGTCATTATTGTGTACTCTCTTCGTCTCGCAATAGTTTCGTTTTAGAGTAGTAAACTTGTATCAAAAAACTTATTGTTTTAACTATACTTATTATCTGTGTAAGTGATGATTGCTTATATATATATATATTATAAGCAATAATTAGTTAATTAATGCTTTTAGTTATTTTATCCTATAAAAGTAAAGAAAATATAAGTTTTTATTAATAAGTGTGCATAAAGCTAAAACAACGAGTTTTGTGATACAAAGGGAGTATTACGGCGTATAAGTCATAATAAATGATCAAAGGAACCCTAAGTTGATCTAGTAATTAAGTGTAATCAATTTAGTCATTATTTTTTTTATCTCTCGATGTTAACATCATTTTTTTTTTGTTCATATGTAGACACTTAAGCCATTACAATACGAGGAGGGGTATTCGAACTCGTGATATATTGATATCCTTATCAACAGTTAGTAAAACATGGAAACATTAGTTACATTATTAAATAAAACGTTCCGGCTATATACACCACAAATCATGCACGTCCTTAAGGACGTGCATGATTAAAAGGCTTGCACGTCCTTAAGGACGTGTAATATTAACCTTGTGATTTACGGTGTATATAGAAACACCCAAATAAAATGAGACTTGATGAAATTGAAGGAGTTAAAGTAGAATGATTACCTCTTGCGTGTACACAATTCCTTGCTTAATTGGAAAAAAACAAATCAAGTTGTGACCAAATTGGGGAAGATAAGGCCCACTTTGCACTTTATTGATCCATCTTATAATCATATTCATATAATTGAATATGCGTATAGAACTCCCTCGTAACCTCGTTGCCCACCCAAATTATTGAAATTAAGGGTTTTATCTGTTGAGTGACACAGAGCGCGGAAAAATTGGTTAGAGCTGTGTATGCGTGTGCTCTGCAGTTGTAACTGAATTGTGATTGAATTGGAGCTGTGCCTCCTCTATAAATACATGTTGATCCCACTTCTGTAAAACGTCTTATTCATTGAATAAGAAACACTTTTCCAGATCTTCCATTTTCTCTCTTATTTTTCATTGCTTCCGCTTTCTACTTTGTAACATGGTATCAGCTAGAGTTCCGATTCCTTGAGCTCTTGGTGATCTCCCATGGCGTTTCAACCGGTTCCAGATCCCCGGTTTCCTGCTCCTTCCGCTGTCGATCCGCTCAGTGAACTGTTCCTTCACAATTCTGATCATCCCAATTTCGTTCTTGCTACGAATTTATTGGATGATAGGAATTTCAACCATTGGAAGCGCGCTGCTGAGGTCTCTCTGATTGCCAAAAACAAACTTGGATTTGTTACTGGCACCTGTCGTCCTCCTCCAGATGATCCTGCGCTTCTGATGCAATGGGACAGATGTAATCATATGGTCCTCTCCTGGATCTTTCACTCCGTCAGCAAAGAGATTGCGGAATCGATTGTCTACTGTCGATCTGCTTCTCAAGCATGGAGAGATCTTGCGAAACGGTTTGGTAAACCAAATCGCACTCGCGTTTATCAGGTTCAACGAGATTTGAGTTCTCTTTCTCAAGGATCTTTGTCGATCACTGGTTATTTTACGAAGTGTAAGAAACTCTGGGATGAGTATCTCCAACTTCTTAATGCAAAAGTCTGTGCCTGTGGATCGTCTGCGATTGTGCTCGAAATCTTGCGCGATCAACAGGTTATTCAATTCCTCATGGGATTGAACGCCGCCTATTCGGTTACTCGGGGGAACATTTTGCTTATCAATCCCCCTCCATCACTGGATGATGTCTACCAGATGCTTCTCCAAGATGAAGAGCAGCGTTCGATTAATGGTGTAGATGCTCCTGTTGACCAAGATTCAACTGCTTTAGCTGCACAATCCAAGCAATCCACTTCGTCGAAGCCTGCCTCTTCTTCCAAACCTGTTTCTGGAAAAGGTTCTGGCAAGAAAAACCAGTTCTTCTGTGAGCATTGTAAACAGACCAACCACACCATTGATCGTTGCTGGAAGCTTCATGGTTATCCCTCTCAGCAATCAAAAGGGGGACACAGTGCTGCCAATGCTTCTTCATCTACAGCTTCTGCTGATCAAGCTGCTGCTCCTGTTTCTCTGACTACTGAACAATACAATCAGTTGATTTCTCTTCTTGGTAAGGTGTCCACGGAGACCAATGATTCTTGTGCTTTTCTAGCAGGTATTGCATCTTCTTGCTTTCTTTCTTCATGTGCTAATCCCTCTTGGATCATCGACAGTGGAGCTACTGATCATATCACTCCACAACTTTCTTTCCTATCTTCTTATCATCCAGTGTCCAAACCAACAACTATTACTATGCCTAATGGTAACAGGTCCAGTGTTGAGCATGTTGGCTCTGCACAATTTCGTGACACATTGTCCATTTCAGATGTCCTACATGTTCCAGATTTTTGCTTCAGTTTGCTTTCCATTAGCAAGCTTACCAAGTCATTGAAATCTAATGTCCTCTTCACCTCTGATGCTTGTTATATTCAGGACCCTTTGAGGAAGACGCTATAGTTGATTGGTAAAGAAGAGAAAGGTTTATATGTGCTTGACAAGTCTGTCATGGCCACTCCATCTTCATTAGACAATGGATCTCCAACTGCGCTTGCTTCCTTCACCAATAGCCCTGATCTCTGGCATTGTAGGCTTGGTCACGCTGCTTATGACCAACTGAAGTACATCCCTGATTTTACTTTCTCTAAATCTCCCTTCATTTGTAAAATCTGTCCACAGGCTAAGCAACATAGAAAGCCTTTTATTGTCTCTCATTCTCGAGCTTTATTTCCTTTTGAGCTTGTCCATATAGATACCTGGGGTCCCTATAAGACCACCACCTACAATGGTTTTAGATTTTTTCTTACCATTGTGGATGATTACTCACGATGTACTTGGCTGTTTCTCATGTCGAATAAAAGTAATGCCTTGTCTGTTCTCAAGACTTTTTCCTCTCTTGTTGCCAATCAATTCAATACCTCTATTAAGAACATTCGTTCAGACAATGCTCCTGAATTTTCTGATTCTTCTGCTCGACAGTTTTACTCTGAGAAAGGAATTTGCCATCAAACATCTTGTGTTGATTCTCCTCAACAAAATGGGCGGGTTGAGAGAAAACATAAACACCTCCTTGAGGTAGCTCGTGCCTTGCTTTTTCAGTCCAACCTTCCACAAGAATATTGGGGTCATTGTGTCTTGACTGCTACCTACTTGATAAACAGAACTCCTTTGTCTTCCCTTGACCACAAATCCCCTTATGAGTTACTGTTTCATAAGCCCCCTGACTACTCCTTTCTCAGATCCTTTGGTTGCTTGGTGTTTGCTTCTACTTCCAAACGTTTGAGAGACAAGTTGCAGCCTCGTGCCCATCCCAGTGTTTTCCTTGGGTACTCTTTTGGCAAAAAGTCCTACATTGCCTTAGATCTTACCACACAAAAGGTCTTTCACACAAGGGATTTGGTTTTTCATGAGAAACATTTCCCCTTTCAGTATATGAAACATATCACTGATAACACTTTACCCACCCTCATTTTTTACTATCCAGACCACATTTTTTACCCTACAAACACTGAATTTACACCTCCTGCAACCCCTTCTAGTCATGACAGCAACCTTCATTTGGTCCCCACTATGGATAATCCTCCTCCTCCCTTGGTCCCCACCAATCCTACCCCATCTGTCCCTCTCAGGAGATCCACTAGGACCACAAAACAGCCCTCTTATCTGAGTGATTACTCTTGCACATATAAGCCTTCTTCCTCTGCATCAGTCAACATGGTAACTTCCTCTCTCTTACCTTCCTCTCACTTTACTTTTGTTTCCACTGTCTCCTCTTACTTTGAACCTTCAACTTATCTTCAAGCTGCTTCTGATCCAAATTGGATTTTAGCCATGAAGAAAGAAATTGATGCACTGCATTCTAATGGCACTTGGGATCTGGTTCCCTTACCTAGTGGGAAGAAGCCTATTGGATGCAAGTGGGTGTTCAAAGTAAAATTGAAAGCTGATGGTTCTCTTGAAAGGTACAAGGCCCGTTTGGTGGCTAAAGGCTTTAATCAAAAGCATGGCATAGACTACCATGAAACGTTTTCTCCAGTGGTAAAAATGCCCACCATCAGAAGTCTCATTTCAGTTGCTGCCTCTAAGCACTGGCCAATACATCAGTTGGATGTAAATAATGCCTTCTTACATGGCAATCTTTTTGAAGATGTATACATGAAGATGCCAGATGGTATTCCTAATCCTGACAATCTAGTTTGCAAGCTAAGGAAATCCTTATATGGCTTGAAACAGGCTTCAAGGCAATGGTTTCATCGTCTGTCTGTTGCTCTTGAAACTCTTGGCTTCGTGCAATCTAAGAATGATTATTCCCTCTTCACTTTATCTACAAGTGGTCATCTTACATTAGTTGCCATCTATGTCGATGACCTGCTCATCACAGGCTCGAATGCTGCCACAATCACTCGTCTCAAGCAGTTCCTGGATAGTGAGTTCAGCATTAAGGATCTTGGCTTGTTGAATTACTTTCTAGGTATTGAGGCATCTTATCTTGACAAAGGCATCGCCCTCACACAGCAGAAGTTTACACAGGAGCTCCTTAAGGATGTTGATCTCTCAGGCCTTACATCAGTTTGCACACCTCTACCACTTCATTGCAAACTTGCTCCTGATATGGATGCTCCTTTCAGTGATCCTTCTAGATACAGGCAGCTAGTTGGGAAGCTCAATTTTTTAACTCACACAAGGCCTGACTTGAGTTATGCAGTACAAACTCTGAGTCAGTTTATGGCTGCTCCTTGTGTCTCTCATTATCAGGCTCTGCTTCATGTTCTTCGATATGTCCAAGGAACTGTTGGTAATGGAATTTTGTTGAATGGTGCTGATTGCCCAGTTCTCTCTGCGTACTCAGACTCCGATTGGGCATCCTGTCCTTTTACTCGAAGGTCTGTTACTGGCTATGTATTGATGCTTGGATCTTCTCCCATTAGTTGGAAATCCAAAAAGCAATCAGTGGTTTCTCGCAGCTCTGCTGAAGCCGAATATCGAGCCATGTCTCAAGCTGCTGCAGAGACAACTTGGCTTGTTCGCTTGCTTTCAGATATGGGAATCTCTTCTCTCCAACCTGTCACCCTTCATTGCGACAACAGCTCTGCCCTTCAAATTGCCAAAAACCCGGTGTTTCATGAGAGGACGAAACACATCGAGGTTGACTGCCACTTCACCAGAGACAAAGTTATGGAGGGTCTCCTTCAGCTATCCTACATTCCCACCACAGAGCAATTAGCAGATGTTTTTACCAAGGTTTTGCCTTCGGCACAGCAAAATCGTTTACTGTCCAAGCTGGGTTTCTTTCGCCCTCCAGCTTGCGGGGGGGTGTTGAGTGACACAGAGCGCGGAAAAATTGGTTAGAGCTGTGTATGCGTGTGCTCTGCAGTTGTAACTGAATTGTGATTGAATTGGAGCTGTGCCTCCTCTATAAATACATGTTGATCCCACTTCTGTAAAACGTCTTATTCATTGAATAAGAAACACTTTTCCAGATCTTCCATTTTCTCTCTTATTTTTCATTGCTTCCGCTTTCTACTTTGTAACATTATCAAGAAAAATAATGCGTATAGAAAAATTTAGCATATTCAAATTTTAATTTCTGAATCCATGTCTGGCGACATTCCAATAATTTACACCTAAAAATTTAAGCCGTTATATGTGAATACATTACACTCTTGTTATTGAGCATATCTCTTTTCAACTCTCATTAACGCTTTCAAAATTTCAGCCCAACAGTGTAAAATAATAGCTGTGTTGTATTGTGTTGTACGTTTATAGAGTCATAAAATATCACAAAAATATAAGAGGTAGGTCAAATTATTGTACTACATATAATGTTTTAAATTTTTGTGGCCGATAAAAGGTGAATTCCAATCTTATAATAATCAACCTAATTTAAAACAAAAACAAATTCAACACGACTCTTATTTTACACTAGCGTCGATGAGATTTCAGAAGAGATATGCTTGATAACAAGAGATTAATTAACATATTCATGTAAAAGTATTATGTTGTGGGGACGGGGCTTAAGCTCACCGCACCCTTCCCGTAACACAATATTGAAGGGTTCGGTGAACTTAGCCCCATCCCTGCAACACATTACGTTTCGCTAGTCTTAAATCCTACTGTATTTTTAATTATTAATCGATTTTTCTAATGTATACCTATTAACGCATGTACGTAAATAGAATTTTTTTTTATTAATTAATTTTTCTCAAATTATTATATCTATACAATTATATAGTAATGTGTTGTTTGTGAAACCAAACATACTATATTATATTAAATTAATTTTTTTTTGTTAATTAATGAGTAAACTCACCAAAAAAATGACTGAAAGTACTAGCTAGCGTAGATTGCACATAACAAAATAAATTAATAAAATAGAGGTGGTAGATCATTGGAATGCACTTTCATTGGAATGCATTTTCTATAAAGGTTAGAAAATTAACATGCTCTCTTTTCTCCCTAAAAAGAAATATTATTCTTTGAAAAAAATGTAAATTTTGTACATGAAGTAGGTAATTTTGTTAGTCGTGAGTGAGTAGGTTTGAACTGGGTTATATTAAAAATAATGTGATGGAAAAATAGATGGCAAAAAGTGAAGCAAATAGATTCTTCAAAACCTAAATTTTGACATTAACAAAAGCTGCCAGCTTCTATATACATTGAGAAAACCTAAATTTTGACATTAACAAAAGCTTCACTAAAGAGGCGGTGAGAGGAAGGAGGAAGAAGGACGTGTGGTCGGATGTGTATTAACTTAGTTTATGCACGTCTATGGTGTGCACAAAATGTGAACAACCTGAAATCCCTGCACAAGTTTGCTTGACACAACAAATATCAAAGCAAAATAAATGCTCACCACAATACTAGTTCATTCAATGAACAAAATGAGGAAAGAAGCCAAAAGCGGCTATGCAGTAAAGCTGCATCTTGATGATCCCAAAAACCCTACAGTGCTTAGGTGACATCTTGGCTTTTATGCCACCATAACTCACCTCTCACATGCATAACACATGCCTTAAAGGCTTATTATTACAGTAAGGCCAAAAGAAGGGATCAAAATTACATAAAAGCCTGGACATAAGCTAGCTAGCACAAATGATAAAAGACATATGAAAACCATATGTTATTCTTCATACAAAAAAAGAGAATTAATTGGCCTATATGCAACCAGGGTGCGCGTAAACTAAATGGGACAAATTCAAATTTTGGTCTATATGCACCAGAGTAGGCGTGGCCAAGGGTCGGACCCGCCGGGTCGACAGGTTCGACCCACCGGGTCAAGGGTCAGGATAGGTCGACCCGAACCCTAACCCGGAAATTTACGGGTTGACGGGTTCGGGTCGACCCGTTGACCCGCCGGGTCGGACCCGCCGGGTCAGCGAGTTTTCAAACCCCCGACCCTAACCCTAACCCGCAACCCGCCTTGACCCTTTGACCCGAGAGCCTGCACCCGTCGAGTCACTGACCCGGCGGGTTACTGACCCGTAAGACCCGGCGGGTCACGGGTCGACCCGTGACCCGTGGCCACGCCTACACCAGAGTGTGCGTAGACCCATATTTTTTTTAGCATTATTTACACGGAGTTGATCTAGATTTTTCAAACTTACACGGAGTTGAAAAATGAAATTAATTTATTTGAGAAACAAAAAGAAAAATAATGAGATCCAATTCTTGTATATATATATATATATATATATATATATATATATAGGGAGTGGTTCCCTTGTGCACACCCATTATAGTGTATTTAGTGCACAAATTTGGACCTTTGATCTCAAGGAATGAATGGCCAAGATTAAATTGAGTTTTTTTTTTTTTTTTGCTTTAAAATTCGTGGGACCCACGTCCAATTCCCACTTACTCTTCCAAATTCGGGCGCGTGTGTCATAGCCTCAATTGTAGTGGGGGCCACACAAGCACAAAACTCCCATTTTCCCTTACAGTTCGTGATTTTTTTTTTTAAAAAAAAATAATTTCCATCTTTATTTTGGTTTGTACATTTTTTTAAAGGTGGGTGGGATCCATAACATTTGCCTTTTTGAAAATCAAATCATTTTTTTAAATAGTAGTGGGGATTTACCAAATCATTCCTCTTGCCACTCTTATTTATTTCATTTGTTTTAAAAATTGACAATTTCAATGAATAATGTTTCACATGCTATCGAATAAAGTTATGTTATCTTTTTTCATTCAGTTCAAATCAAAATTTACCAATTCCACCGAATAATTTGTCACAGGCCACCGAATAATATTTTTTTGTTCATCATTTCAGATAAAAAAACCCAAAATCTCTAAACAATAGTTAAGATTTATACGAATAATGCTTCATATTTAACCGAATAATGTTTCATATTTCACTGAATAATGTTTTCTAAGTTGTTTATCAAACCGAAAACTCTATAAACTGACGAATAATGACTCATATTTCACTGAATAATTGATCGACACATTACCACTAATAACCAAAAAACGAATCATACATCCGAATAATTAACTAATAATGAATCAAATTATGTATCTCGAAACCCCTACACTTAATTCGATACATAACTAATATACATCTCGAATAATGTTGAAATCGGGTCGATCAATGTTAAGACCAACAAATAAATATAGCAGGAATTCAAGTTGAAAGCTTGATCAATGTTCAACAGCTTCATGTATCCACAAGAAAGAACGACTAATGATCATGGTTGAAAGCTTCAACCGTGTTCGATAGGACGAAGTGGTGGTCGTCGGCCGTCTCGCACCAACCGAAGACAAAAAAAACTCTCTTCGTAGCCCCTTGGAGTCGATTCGCCTGGACTCCTTCGATCCAAGAATCGATTCGCAACGCCTTGATCGAGCCCATATCCATCAAAAACCCTCAATCGATCAATTAAGCGCAATGATCTTATATTCAAGCCCAAAACCTTCAATCAATCTAATTCAATCACAAATCCATAAAAAACAATTTTCAATTTCACCCATTCAATTCTAAAGTTTTACAAATTTAATCAATTTAGCAAAATCTCAAAATTGGGGTTTATAGAAACTTAATTGAGGATTCAATGGAGGAGGAGAGGAGAAATTTACTTGAGGATTCAGCCCAATCGCCGCCGCCGATTGCCTAGATCGGATCTCGCCGCCACCGCCGATTGCGACGTCGACGCTCTGCCCTTCCAATCGCACACGAATCGCCGTCCTCCCAATCGCGGAGGTCGCCGGCGAAGGTCGTGCTCATGGCGCTGGGTCTCGTCCTCGTCGTTGCTCACGCTCGCGCCCTCATTCACTCTCTCTCCGGTCGAACTCAAGGCCCTTCCCTCTCTCTCCTGTCGAAGGTGAAGCATAGGGATGGTGAAGAGGTAAAGACGAGGAAGGTACACGCGCTTGACATGGGCTTTGGGCATTTTTTTTCCCAATTTTGTTTAAAAACCCATTCATTACGTGGCGCAATCTTGACCATCTATATTTTTAAATCAATGGTCAAAATTTGTGCACAAGGTACATCCTAAGCCTTGTGCACAAGTTACCCTCTCTCTCTCTCTCTCTCTCTCTCTCTCTCTCTCTCTCTCTCTCTATATATATATATATATATATATATATATATATATATATATATATATATATATATATATATATATGGTGTGGTTCTGGTGTTCACAACCCTTAGAGTGTACCTTGTACACAAATATGAACCATAGATCTTATTGAAATCAAGGGGTTATAACGCGCCACGTCATATAGTTTTTTTTAAAAAAAAAAAACAAAACCCAATCTTCAACACTATCCTGGGAGAGTGGAGCGTGTGCGATTCGTGGAGGATTAAAACCCTAACACCGATTGTCTTCTTCTTTACATCTGAACGAGCGTTCCTCCTCCAAAGCTTTGGCGATCGTGTTTCACCATCCCCGCAAATTGTGTTATTAACCGGCGGCGAGAGCAATTCTTAGTGGCGAAACCAGCGGTGGCTCGAATCGAAGAGGAAGGCGAATCGGCGGCTCAATGATTCGAAACGAACTGGGTGGCCAGTCGATTCCGCCCACGAGACCACTCAAATTGGTGGTCTGTCTGCGAGTTGGGTCCGACAGCGAGTTCTTCTAGGCGGAACCGGCGGCGAAGAGAAGTAGAGAAGGCGGAGGCGTACCGGTGGCGAGGGTAAGCCTATCAACAAACTCATCCGCTTTCGTAATTAATTGATGAGCGGTTTTTAGTCGTCTGTAAACCGTATCAAAATAAAACTCAAACCTACAAACTAGTATAGCAAGCAAGTAAGAGGTCGATCCCACAGAGAATCAAGTATTCCTTTGCAAAGTGTATTTACCAATTAGTAGAAAGGGGGGTTTTGGTTGATTGAGATTGAAAAGAAAACAAAATAAAATATAAACAAATAATGCAAAACAAATTAGAGAAGATCGCTCTACCTACAACTATCCACTTTATTTGGTTGAATTGATATTGTAACTTCCTCTTGTCCTTTTAGGTTTCCTATGAATGCCCTTGTCCCGACCTAATAAAGTTACTAGTCCAATCAGTCCTAGAAACCCTTATCAATCGAACAGTCCCTAAAGAAGGATTTAACCCAATTGATAGCTTTAAGTTCAGAGATTGACCAAGGTATTTGCAGTCCCTAAAGAAGGATTTAACAACACATTCAACTTCCTACTCATTCAATTAGTTCAATCAGCCCTAAAGGAACAAGTTTGCCACTTGGGTTAAGGTTCGCAATCAGGAATCTACAAAACCCTAGCAATTGAATTGATTCTACCAAGTTGATCAGTCGAGATAGAATAAAACAATCAAACATTCAAGCACAAAGAAGTCGAAACATTCAATATAGGAAACAAGGAACAAGATTTAGAAACTCACAATCAATCCAAATAAAGCTTCAAATTGTAAGGAGAACGAAGAGAGTTTTTAGTCGCCCATGGCGAACATCGCTCTCTCTCTAATTGTCTCAGTGTTCAATGAATAGAATGAATGATAAAGAAAAATAACATAAAAAGCCTAAAACAAACATCCAAAGTCGGCCCAAAAGGAAACAACTAAAAACTAGGGTTTTCTTAAACTAAAACGGCGCGCGGCAGAGGTGCGGCGGCCGCGGCAAGAGGTGCGGCGGGCGCGGCACAGGAGCAGCGGCGGGCGCAGCTGAAATCGGCCCTCTGGCGGCGGGCACCGCAGGTGACAGCGGCGGGCGCGGCAACTTTTGCGGCGGGCGCTGCATTGGGTTTTCCCGAAAATTCCGTCTCGAATTAGCTCTCGACGTCAACATGAAAGTGGTAGCTCTCTGAAAGAGCTTTCCAACGCATGGTCATAATAGTCGATCGGACAACCGAGGCCTCCAGAAAGTGCAAAACAAGTTCAGCATGTCTGGCGACAACTTCTGCAGACTTGTTCTTCGTTTAGGTTCGCTTCTTCTTCTCAGGACCTCTTGAGATCTTCATGTAAGCTTCTTCGATCAACTAGACATTCTCATCCAATGCGTTATGAACCCATGTCTCCTCCTCGGATCCACGATTACCTGAAATAATCAATAAAAGCGTGTAGATTCCGATTCCACCAACATAGAGAGCAAATATGCAAATTGTAATCAAATCATGGATGAAATGCATCTTAAATAAGCTAAATGCAACCTATTATGCCTACCTAAATGCATGCTATCAAACTCCTCCACACTTAACCTTTGCTTGTCCTCAAGCAATGATAGAATGAACATGAATCAACGCATCCCACAGGAAATCCCTTCAAGTTTCAACCTCATCAAAAAGCAACATCATAGCAGGTGAAAACATAAACCAAGCAAACAAACGTCATAGCATGTATTCCAGTGATCAAAGCTTAGAAGTAGACATCATCCAACCTCACCCGAAATATGTGTTTCACTCATGTGTTTAGGCTTTTAAATACAACTCTCAACTCAAACCAATAATGCACTAAGCTCATAGACATTGACCCCCATATCACCAATTAACTACCGAAATGTCATTACTTGCGGGACACAATAAAGAAAATAAAATTCAACACTTTTTTTTTTTTTCTTTTCTTTGTCTTTCTTTCTCTTTTTTTTTTCTTTTTCTTGTCTTGGTGCTTTCCTTACGCGAAGCGCAAACATGGGTGTCATGAATGGCCCCGGTCTATCAACACCTCAACTATTAATATGAAGTCCACTTGAACACCTTTTGACGCGAGTTGCAAACATGGGTGTCATGAATGAACCTGGTTACTCAATGATCAAGCTTTCTTTCCTAGTGGATAATTTTCAACACCTTTTTGCGCGAATCATACCCATGGGTGTCATGCGTAGATCCGGTTACTAAGTGCATCAACCATTGCCACCTTATTCACTAAGTATGCATAAAATGAAATAAAAAGACTCAAAATATAAACATAAATTCCGCAAGCAACAAACATGTGCATCGGTCTTCAAAAATAGATACTGCAGTCAATATCAAGAGGTAGCAACACTAGGCGAGTAATTCACACAATTGAGCAAAAGAATTCAAATAAGGCCAAACATCCTCACAGGGTCATGTTTTTAGGACTTCAATCATACTTTAGCTCAATCATACATGCTCAATTATATTTGCTAGCTCATGTTCCACAAAAATCAAATACAGACAAAAATCAAAACATCCAGAACTCCATGGGATTTTTATGAATCATGCTTGAAATTTAAAATAGAGGACAAACTAAGTCAGATGGGTATTTAATAACACTTAAATGCAATGATGCTCTAATTCTACTAATTTTCGAAATTAAATAATAATAATAAATTTTTTTTTTTTTAAATGCAGTATATGAATAAAAATAAACATGACAACATAAATAAACATGATAACATAAGTAAACATGATATGCAAATTCTATCTATATGCAATGCAATCCCTCCCCCACACTTAAACCTTTCATTGTCCTCAATGAAACATAAAAGACAACAAAAAATAAAAACATAGAGAAAGAGATGAATGAAATACTCACAATGTGGTGGAAGGGCGATATAGGTCGGATCTGAGCATTGCGCGCGTCGGGTTAAAGAAAACTAGCTAACTAGGAATTGAAATAACTAAAGCTTACCTCGGGTTGCCTCCCGAGAAGCGCCTCTCTTTAATGTCATTGGCTTGACTTATTCTCAATCTCAAGACCTTATTTCTCAGACATTGTCAAAGCCCTCAGTAGCCTATCATATTCCTGTGCACACATCTTACAAGGCACATCATAGCACAATAAATTGAAAGCATAAAATGTGGAACTCACGAACCCTTTCAATCTATCAAAGAGTCTAGCATGACTCTCTGCAGAAGGAATATGATACCACCAACACAGTTCCGCTGGTGGCTTTTCAAAATAGCAATCAAAAGGATCAACATATACACCATTAACTTCAAAATTGCAAAAGTTTACCTTTATTACCTCTTTAGCCTCAGCTGATGGCTCTAGACCTGGTTCATCAATGGGCGAGATTAGAATGGATGGTGCAGATGGAGTAGGAGACACATCACATGTAACCTCATGCGTCGACTCATGAGATTCCAAGTCAGGAAGCACTAGACCCTCTCCTCCATCATCTAAGAAACTATCGTTGTCTGCAACCAATTCCTCATCTTCTTCTTCGAAGCTCCTTTCTTTCTCACCTTTTGCACTTAGAATTTGAATGAGTTGGTTCATTTGTTCCTCCAATTTTCCGATTCGGCTCATGTTTCTTTCCTCTAACTGCTGCAACACTTGTGTGAGAGTTCGGATTGATACTTCCTGCTCAACCTGTCGACTCATGTTGTAGAAAAAATCCCAAATCTCAAAGAGTCCCATATCCAATAGGCCTCCATTACTCATGGACTCAGCAAGATTCCGTGTTTCAGCATTCATCCCATCAAATATGCAAACACACATCTCCCGTACACCATATTGATAACCCCATGAACCAAGGTCATTAACATACTCATGCAATCTAGTGAAATATTGGTGAAAGTTCTCACCTTCAAACTGCAACAATCTCAACATCTTAAAAAGTTAGTAGCAAGGGGGTTGTGAACCGTAAGATAGGTTCACAACAAAGTTAGATATATAAACAAAAATTAATAAATACACACAACAAAGAAATAAACTTGATTCCCCGGCAACGGCGCCAATTTGATGAGCGGTTTTTAGTCGTCTGTAAACCGTATCAAAATAAAACTCAAACCTACAAACTAGTATAGCAAGCAAGTAAGAGGTCGATCCCACAGAGAATCAAGTATTCCTTTGCAAAGTGTATTTACCAATTAGTAGAAAGGGGGGTTTTGGTTGATTGAGATTGAAAAGAAAACAAAATAAAATATAAACAAATAATGCAAAACAAATTAGAGAAGATCGCTCTACCTACAACTATCCACTTTATTTGGTTGAATTGATATTGTAACTTCCTCTTGTCCTTTTAGGTTTCCTATGAATGCCCTTGTCCCGACCTAATAAAGTTACTAGTCCAATCAGTCCTAGAAACCCTTATCAATCGAACAGTCCCTAAAGAAGGATTTAACCCAATTGATAGCTTTAAGTTCAGAGATTGACCAAGGTATTTGCAGTCCCTAAAGAAGGATTTAACAACACATTCAACTTCCTACTCATTCAATTAGTTCAATCAGCCCTAAAGGAACAAGTTTGCCACTTGGGTTAAGGTTCGCAATCAGGAATCTACAAAACCCTAGCAATTGAATTGATTCTACCAAGTTGATCAGTCGAGATAGAATAAAACAATCAAACATTCAAGCACAAAGAAGTCGAAACATTCAATATAGGAAACAAGGAACAAGATTTAGAAACTCACAATCAATCCAAATAAAGCTTCAAATTGTAAGGAGAACGAAGAGAGTTTTTAGTCGCCCATGGCGAACATCGCTCTCTCTCTAATTGTCTCAGTGTTCAATGAATAGAATGAATGATAAAGAAAAATAACATAAAAAGCCTAAAACAAACATCCAAAGTCGGCCCAAAAGGAAACAACTAAAAACTAGGGTTTTCTTAAACTAAAACGGCGCGCGGCAGAGGTGCGGCGGCCGCGGCAAGAGGTGCGGCGGGCGCGGCACAGGAGCAGCGGCGGGCGCAGCTGAAATCGGCCCTCTGGCGGCGGGCACCGCAGGTGACAGCGGCGGGCGCGGCAACTTTTGCGGCGGGCGCTGCATTGGGTTTTCCCGAAAATTCCGTCTCGAATTAGCTCTCGACGTCAACATGAAAGTGGTAGCTCTCTGAAAGAGCTTTCCAACGCATGGTCATAATAGTCGATCGGACAACCGAGGCCTCCAGAAAGTGCAAAACAAGTTCAGCATGTCTGGCGACAACTTCTGCAGACTTGTTCTTCGTTTAGGTTCGCTTCTTCTTCTCAGGACCTCTTGAGATCTTCATGTAAGCTTCTTCGATCAACTAGACATTCTCATCCAATGCGTTATGAACCCATGTCTCCTCCTCGGATCCACGATTACCTGAAATAATCAATAAAAGCGTGTAGATTCCGATTCCACCAACATAGAGAGCAAATATGCAAATTGTAATCAAATCATGGATGAAATGCATCTTAAATAAGCTAAATGCAACCTATTATGCCTACCTAAATGCATGCTATCATTAATCCTCAAAACTTCGATTAAAATCTTCATTCGGTGAGAGTGTAGGCGGCGACGAAGGTAGAGGACCTGTCTCCGACGTTGAAGAGCCACGAAATAAATTGGATCCCTGAATCCCTGAACATGGACCTCTTTCAATTCACCGGTGCACAGTAGTACGGTACTGCCTCTTTCCGGCTCTTGAGTGGGTAAAAATCAATCTTTGGAATTGGGGATATTTGTTGATTGTAATAGGTATTTTGAGTGGTTTTGTTTTTTGTTTTTTTTTTTAGGATTTTTTGTGTACCTCGTAAAACAAAGAATTCGACTGAATAATCTCTCCATTATCGTTTAGTATACACATTAAATCGACCGATTCAACCGAATAATACTAAAAATTTACTTATTCATAACGGGCATGTAATTATACATCGCTTTTGTATACCTCATAAAAATAAGAATTCACTGAATAATCTCCAAATTATTGTTCAATTTACACGTTAAAGCGACCGATTCAACCTAATAATTCTAAAATCTACTTATCCACTATGGCCATGCAATTATTCATCGCTTCTGTTTACTTGTCAAATTAAGAATTCCGCTGAATAATCTCTCAACTATCGTTCAATGTACGCGAGAAATCTACGGATTCAACCGAATACTTCTAAAAATTTACTTATTCACAACGGTTATGCAATTATATATTCGTCGCGTTTGCGTACCTCGCAAAAATAAGAATTATACTTAATAATCTATCAATTGTCGTTCTATGTACGCGTGAAATCGACCGATTCAACCAAATACTTTTAAAATTTTACTTATTCAGAACGGTTGCGCAATTATATATTCGTCCCTTATGTGTATATCGCAAAAATAAGAATTTCACTGAATAATCTCCCAATTATCGTTCAATTTTACTTATTCATTGCTTCTCTGGACCTCATAAAAATAAGAATTCCACTGAATAAACTCTCAATTATTGTTCAATGTATATATTAAATCGACTGTTTCAACCGAATAATTCTAAAAATTTACTTATTCACAATGGTTATACAATTCTACGTTGTTTCTATTACCTCGTAAGAAATAAGAATTCCACTGAATAATTTCAAGATGAATAATTTCCAGATCATCATTCAATATGCGCGTTAAATTGATCAATTCAATCGAATAATTCTAAAAATTTACTTATTCACAACGGTTATGCAATTATTCATCGCTTTTTTGTACCTCGTAAAAATAAGAATTACACTGAATAATCTCTCCATTATCGTTCAATGCACGCGTTAAATCTACCAATTCAATGTACGCGTTTAATGTGCAATTATTGATTTTTTTATCCACTAACATTTAAAAAAAAAAAGATTATATCCGATTTTATGGGTTTACATACAAATATCTTTGATTGTATATCATCCGATATTGTGAATCAAATTAATGGTTTGATTTGATCTACGTCAAAATCATTATAAAAAAAATATGGATAAACTACTTGTTAATAAAATAAAATATAAAGAGTGGATTTGTATTATTTGGATTTGAAAGATTGAAATTTTTACTTTCCACTATTGATCGGGTCCCACACCACAATCTAAAATTTGCCCCCTCCCATTTCCGAATCAAAAGAGCAGTTTCTAGTAATTTTTTAGTGGGTCCCACTTCCTCCCAACCTTCACACTCCACACGCGCCCCTGGTGAGAGTTACAGTGATTTCAGTGGGTCCCACGTTTAATTTATTTAAGAAAAGGAGAAAAATTCCTTTTAATCTGGGTCATCCATTGCAATAAGATCAAAGGCCCACAATTGTGTACAAGGTACACCCTAAGGCTTGTGAACAAAAGATCCATACTCTATATATATAAAATAGCACACACTTGATTACTTGAATATATCCATGACGAGTCGGAATATACCGGGAGTTCAAATTCGATTCGTCAATGATACACCAAATTTAATCAAAATTTTAGAAACATTATCCTAACTCATTTAAGATTTACCATTATTAGATTATTTTAAATTTTAATCATCATTCCTAAAAAAAAAGGTGAGATTTTAGATAAAATTTTAAAATTAAATCTAAATTTTGCCCTTAATGCCCTGAAAATTTGCACATATGTATTCTAGATGCCCTGAAAATTTACACACTTGTATTTTAAAATTAATATAATTGTGCACATTACACCTATGCTTGGATGTATGACAATGCCCTGAAAATTTGCCCTTAAGAACATCGCATGATTAGTTGGCTTGAAACAATAAAAGAACTACCTTGAAGAGAAGGACAAAATCTCAGACATGGAGCTTATGAAAGTATTATCGATACAATTTACCTGGTACGTATATAGTTTTACATATATTAAAGGCATTCTCTGGCTTAACTTGTTGTAGTGGTTTATCACACGATGAACTATTTCGGGTACATACTCAGATAGAGCTTTTCCTTATCAGTTGTTGAGAAGAAACAATGCTTCAAAGAGACAACATTAGGATGGTCAAGAATACGCATTGTCTGCATCTCACAATTGGTGTATCTCTTGTCCGAAGAACCTTCTTTATGGCCATGGTTTCCCTGTCTCTAAGCATTTGGTTTGAGTAACATGAAACATTGAATCATCCACCAAAACTAACAGCCAGCGGCTGAATTACATATTCAAGTGCTTATGAAAGACATAATCAAGAACACTACCTTATCATCTCTGATTATTCATATCGCTCATCTCCTATCAACACCACCATGGTCACCACTAACGTCTCTAAGACCAGAGGTGAGCGCCACCCCAACTAAAGTCATTGTTATGGTGCAGTGCACACTCAACTCAAACCCACATCTAATCTGATAACGCAAAAAAGAGAAGAGCATCAGCCAAGTTTAAATACATAAGATATAATGTCTGCAAGAAAGCACATTTACAGGGGAGGATATATATGTAAAGATATAATGTCTGCAAGGAAGAGCTTGAAAATAGAAGCACATTTATAGGGGTGGATATCTAAAAAATAAGCAATCTTGAATATGATTTCAGAATGAAGCATAAAAGTGAGAATTCACTTCATGATATTAAAAAAAAAAACGTCGATGAAATATTTTGTATCATGAAATCATTTTAATGAGCACACATTTATATCATGTCAACAAACAATCAAAAGAGAATACTAAAACAGTCATCTAGAAGTACAAAACTAAATACGTACAATGAAAAAGCATAGAGAATTTAAGAATATAATTTAAAAGACCTATCTTCGAACGAAGCTAATAGTACCACCAAAGGAGAGTCTGGTTTCATCTTTATAACAACTCAATTTGGAAGAAAGTAAATTCATTTACACATCCCTTTGGTTTTCCAAAACGCCATAGAAGTAATAAGGTCTCCAAAGAGATCATAGAGATGGATGCCCCCATCTCAATGTCATCCAAATAGAATGCTTGGATTTGATATCTCAATAGCAAAGTTCTCCCTTTCCTAACTTGCAAACAGTAGGGAATGTACCTAATGATCAATGAAGACCGGATAAAATTTCTCCTTTTCGATAGGATCAACTCATAAGGTGCATTTCTGTCTTCCAGTGCATATATTATCAGTGACAATCACATTAAATCACCATAAGATTCAATGCTAGGAATAAGAATGGTTCAATATTCTCCAAACTCGGTACTAATAATAGAGGTAAAATGTTTTTCAAAAAAGTTGAAGCACTGACAACTCTCTCCATTGCAGAACAACTTGCTTTTTTTTTTTATGAGAGAGATGGAAATCTACTGCACCTCAAGGATCATCTACAACCACAAGTAACGATTGAAGAACGAATGAAAAGCAGTTAAGATGATACGAATAGGAAAGCATAAACCCTAATTAATAGATTTCAGAGGAGAAGAGAGTGATACCTGCCAAAAAACAAAAGACGCTTCTTGGCGTTGAGCTTGTGGTTGGAGCTGAGCTTAGTTCGCTTCCAAACTTGATGCACAACAGGTCGGGACACCCTAACTCCATAGCGACAGAGAAAAAAGGTGGAATGGCACAGAACTCCCTGGCCGAATATATTCGGCCAGGGATTTCCTGTGTCGGCTCTACCAACTGGTGGATGAGTTGCTGCACACTACTCCTATTCTTTTATTATTTATGCTAGTCTTTGCCTTTAATTGCACCCTTATACTTTGGTGATTTTGCCTCGTTGTAATTTGATGTCTTTAGCTTCTTTTTTTGACGGTTTTTTCCGTCGGAGATTTATTCGGCCTATCGACTCATCGGGCTTGTCCGATGTGTCGAATTCTTACCTGATAAAAAAAGGGCTCGTTTGATTTGATGTGCGAATTGAAATTTTCGGGATCTTATTTCATGAGAATTGAATTCTCATAAAGTTCTAATATGTTTGGTTATTTTTATTCTAAATTAATGATTAAATAGAGGAATTGATAATTTCTAAATTAAAAATGGTGGAAGTTGAACTTTTTTCTTCTACATCTGAGATTATATACTTCTTGGATTTTCAAATTACCAAACAAACAAGGCCTAGAAAACTCTTCTTCTTCTTCTTTTATTTTTAAAGAAACACTAAAAATTAACTTATTGATACAATACAAATTTATGGAAAATATATGGTTCCCACTCACAAGCCTAAACAAGTTGTATTAATAGTCTACTAAATTAAATTTCAATACATCTCCTAAACTGGATTTTTGATCCTTCAATCATGCCCAAATTTCAATAGAAAAAAATGGAAGTTGGAAGTGGACATTAGTAACACACACTTTTCCAAATTCAAAGATAACACACTTTATGCAGAGGCAAAATGAAGCACCTCCCTCCCCACCATTAAGAAACTCAAAACCCTCCCCACTCAGAAAAAGTTCAAAAGCCAAATAATTGCACCTTTTTTCTGCACTGCACGCAATCTTATATCAGTCCGGCCATACAAATGGTTTGCAGCATAGCAGGCAATCTTCTATGAGAGAGGATCTGCTGTAGTTGGGCAATCTTATATCAGTCCGGCCATACAAAAGGGGAGGGTAAGTTTACCATCCTTTTTTAAAATAAAAAAAAATCAAAAAGTAATTAAGTGGGACCGAAGACCATTAATGAGGGAGATTAATGAGTGGTTAATAATTACCCACTATATATTTCCCTATTACCCCAATATTTAAGGATAATTGCAACTAACACCCGTAATTTGTCATATTTTACATAATATCATAATTATTTTTTTGCTCGGAAAAATATCCTAATTTTAAAAGGTCGTTGTGGTTCGATTTATGTGGCCAATTTCTCTCGTTCTCTCTCTATCTTATTTTTCCCAATTAGTAGTTACTTATATGATTTTTCCTTAAAACACACACTAATAGTATTCTTATAACAATATATTAATTAATATAAGGTTTTATCCAACAATTATTAGTTACTTATATGATTTTTTTCTCAAAACACACATTTATAGTATTCTTATAAGAATTTATTAGATAGTATAAGGTTTTATTCAATAATTATTATTTACTTATAAAATTTTTCCTCAAAACACACACTTATTGGGAGAGAATAAAATAGGAGGGAATGAAATTTTATTGGGAGGGAATGAAATTTTATAGGAGGGAAGGGGGGGAATATAGGAGGGAAATTTTATTGGGAAGGAAATGTAAAAGTAAAATAGGAAGGAATGGAGGGAAATATAAAAGGGAAAAATATTTCATCGTTCTTAAATTGGCTTATACGTTATAAAATATTTAATCGTTCAAATATTATATATCAAGATTGATATATAATTGCAAATATGCATATAAGATTAATTCACATTTTAGTTGAAACAATAAAAAAAAAAATTATTCCTGAAAATCAATACTTTAAACTATAACATTGAATAAAACAAAGCAAAAATATATAAGTACGCATATGAATTCGGAAAACTATACACTGGATATATAATATTTGAACTGAAATATTTTATAACTTATAAGATTAAAATTGTTTTTAAACGATTGAAAAAAAAACTAGAATAATAAATGGTGAAAATTGATTAAATTGAGCTCGAAAAAGAAAAAGAAAAATACATAAAGCAAGCGTGCATTTATTGTCGTTAGATTAATTTCAATCCGATGGTCCTCATTAGTGATCCGCGTGCTATCAATCTTGGCCTATGGTAGAGAGTCGACTGGCAATTTTATTTTCCTTAATTTTTTTTCCATTGGTAATAGTGGAGCAAAAAAAGGGGGGGGGGGGGGGGGTATCACACGCCTAGAAGGATTCGAACCCTGGTTGATGTAGCAGTGTGATGGGAGCGTAGCCAAGGGGGCGTCTGATCCCCGTGGTTACTCACCAAACAAAAATATACATGACACAAAATAAATTTGAAATAAAACAACTATTTTATTCATATAAGTTACCTAATATATGATCAAACATATAAGGTCTCAACCAATCAAGAATTAAAAGAAGTTCATTGAAAAAGAAAGTGGAAGAAAAAAAAGATGGAAATTGAACGTCATTGAGTCATTGACCCAATGAAATAATTGAATTGGAGCAAAACGTACTAAAATTGAGAATTATTGAAAGTGGAGGCAGGCAAGTAACCAAAATAATGTAAATTGAAAATCAAATCAAAGCGCCAGATGCCAATTGAAGCGGGAGTGAATTTTTTTTTTGAGCGGGTCGGGATTGAAATTGAAGAATACCTAGTTTCATAGTACCAGCCCCATTTACAATTTATTTCCTATCTCTCGCCGTTTTTCATTTCTTTCAATCTAAACGATCCCTTCACCTCCCTCTCCCACTATCCCTTCTTAATCGAAACTATCATGATGAGGTTGGATTTGGTGGAATTTCGAATTGGGGGAAATTTTGTTAGGGTTTGATTTGATTCGAAAACTTCAAATTGGACAAGGGATTAGCTTTAGAATCAGTTTTGGATCACTTTGGAATTGATTTTGTTGAGATTAAAGCGATATTTGAGGGGATTCGAATTCATGGGTTTATCACAGTGAAAGCGCATGTGCGTTGTCTGGGGTTGAAGATGAAGATCCGGTTTCAGGATCCGAATCTAGATTCGGATCCTAACCGGTCGGGTTTTTTTTAATATAAAATCCGAAAATGTATTTATATATCAAAATATTATGGGTTCACATTAACTTAAATATCTTTTAAAAATATAGTTCAAATAAATAATTTCCTTATTTAATAATAAATTTAAAAATTACATTAGATAATTATTAATTAGTCATAAGAATTTATTAGATAGTATAAGGTTTTATTCAATAGTTATTACTTACTTATAAGATTTTTCCTCAAAACTAACACTTATAGTATTCATAATAATATATTAGTTAATATAAGGTTTTATCCAACAATTATTAGTTACTTATATGATTTTTCCTCAAACACACTATAGTATTATTATAAGAATTTATTAATAATATAAGGTTTTATACAACACTTATTAGTTCTTATGTGATTTTTACTCAAAACTTGCTCTTGTAGTATTCTTATAAGAATTTATTAGATAGTATAAGGTTTTATTCAATAGTTATTACTTACTTATAAGAAATTTCCTCAAAACTAACACTTATAGTATTCATAACAATATATTAGTTAATATAAGGTTTTATCCAACAATTATTAGTTACTTATATGATTTTTCCTCAAACACACTATAGTATTATTATAAGAATTTATTAATAATATAAGATTTTATACAACACTTATTAGTTCTTATGTGATTTTTACTCAAAACTTGCTCTTGTAGTATTCTTATAAGAATTTATTAGATAGTATAAGGTTTTATTCAATAGTTATTATTTACTTATAAGAATTTTCCTCAAAACTAACACTTGTAGTATTCTCATAACAATATATTAGTTAATATAAGGTTTTATCCAACAATTATTAGTTACTTATATGATTTTTCCTCAAAACTAACACTTGTAGTATTCTCATAACAATATATTAGTTAATATAAGGTTTTATCCAACAATTATTAGTTACTTATATGATTTTTCCTCAAACACACTATAGTATTATTATAAGAATTTATTAATAATATAAGGTTTTATACAACACTTATTAGTTCTTATGTGATTTTTACTCAAAACTTGCTCTTGTAGTATTCTTATAAGAATTTATTAGATAGTATAAGGTTTTATTCAATAGTTATTATTTACTTATAAGATTTTTCCTCAAAACTAACACTTGTAGTATTCTCATAACAATATATTAGTTAATATAATTTTATCCAACAATTATTAGTTACTTATATGATTTTTCCTCAAAACTAACACTTGTAGTATTCTCATAACAATATATTAGTTAATATAAGGTTTTATCCAACAATTATTAGTTACTTATATGATTTTTCCTCAAACACACTATAGTATTATTATAAGAATTTATTAATAATATAAGGTTTTATACAACACTTATTAGTTCTTATGTGATTTTTACTCAAAACTTGCTCTTGTAGTATTCTTATAAGAATTTATTAGATAGTATAAGATTTAATTCAATAGTTATTATTTACTTATAAGATCTTTCCTCAAAACTAACAAGATTTAAACTAACAAGATTTTGACTTGCTTTATCATTTTGACTTATAAGATCTTTCCTCAAAACTAACAAGATATATATTATGACTTTATGATTTTGACTTGCTTTATCATTTATACTAACAAGATTTAAAAAAAAATATGTATAACTTCATGTTAGTACTAAAATCTAACAATCGTGTCTTTTGGGCTTAGACTTAGGGTGCTCATTTGAGAAAATTTTGAAAAGTTTGGATGGGTGTATAAGAACTAGGGTGTTCATTTGAGAGAAAATTTTTTTTTTTAGATAATTACGTAAGAAATACGGTGCCGTTTTTTAAGAATATAGGAAGTTTAAGCATTAGACTCTGAGAACAAAATACGTTCTAAGTAAAGCCCATACCCAGCCCAAGCCCAACATAGTCCAATATTATCAATAGAACCCCAAGAAACCCTAGAACTGAACTTTGAACTCATGAACGCCGACATTCATCCATCGTCCCTGCTCCTACATTTGCTCGCTAGATAATTTGTAAACGTCAAGAGAGATAGAACATGGTTGACATGAGATTTTAGGGAGGTGGCGAGCGACAAGCGAGAGGAGGAAGAAGGAGATTAAGATAGAAAGGTAGCGATTTTAGTTCCGGCGTCTCTCCGTCGTCCATCCTGCCCCGCCACCGCCCCTGCCACCACCGGAGCAACTGTAGTACCTTTTCTACTACTCCCACTCGTCATCTTTCCCTCGGATTCGAAGACTTAACCGCTATCACCCATAACAAGGTTCCTACTTTATGCTCTCAATTACGGAATTATTTCTTGAATTTATCCTTTATGGCTCTTGCGTTGGTGTGTAAATGATTCCAAGAGCGATTAATGTGATTATTGCTCTACAATTAGGCTCGAATCAGAGTAGATGTACTTCGATTGCACCTTTGCAAAAAATAATAATTTTACAAACGATTGGGAAAATTACTTGGTTATTTGTTGCCCTTGGTGAATTCCTGCTGCATGTTTGTTTGCTGAAACCAGGAAAATTACATTTCGTTTACTCTTCCATTATTAATTTCCAACAGATTTTGCACATTATTGATAACATAGCTTGAAATACTCTCCATTTCTATGCATTATACGAGTTTAGCTGTGATTTAGGTACTTAATCACAAATTCTTTTCTTCCATTTCCAATTAAATGAAACAAGCAAAAATTATATATATGCTCTGATTATCTTTTTCCTGTTGCTTGAATGTCATAGTTTGACTGAATATATTAGCAAAAATTACATATTCATGATGAGATTACATGGGCATTTGATACAGGGAGGGCTCAAAGTCGTAGAGAAGAGATATCATTTTTTCATGTTTAGTTCTTACAGATAAGAAAATAGACATATATGAAAAATTTGAAGTCTATTAGCTCAAATGGTAGAGCGATGTGTCTACGCACATAAGTGTGGGTTCAATTCCCACATAGACTAATTCGATCCTAATTTCAAATAAGAATGAGATAGTTGATATAAATTTAATGTGTTAACTAGAGATGTATTGGATGTTTTTATTTATGAGATATTTTTAAGCATCAAAATTCGATCGGATACTATTTTTGTTGTGCTTACTTGACTTTCATGGTCATGCAAGGCGGTCAGAATGGATATAATTGAGAGTAGTATAATCGAGAGTAGAAATGGGGAAAGGACAAGAGAAGAATATCGTCCTTTATACTAAAACGCTTATGGAGATTTTGAGGCATTTGACCGAATATTATTTATAAGAGTTTCCCAAATAATTTTTTCCCATATAAATATTTTTTTAGAAATTTAACGTTGTAAATGATAATATATGGGTATCATGCTTAGTTTCGAACACCATGCTTAAAATCTTTAAAAATACGGGTCTCTCTAAGAAATATTGGAAGATTTGAGGGTGTTAATGAAAAATTATTTTATTTTTACAACATTGGTAAGACAAATAATCAATCATAAATGTTGTAATCATTATCTATAATAAATCACTCTCTTTTCACCTTTTTACCTATAATTTTACGAAATTGCCCTTGGGTAATTTTACCCAGTAGGTAAACGTATCAGCATCCAGTGTTGTGTCAATTTTGCTGTCCTCTCTCTCTCTCTCATAAATCTCTTCAATTTTTTTCTTTTTAACTTATTATTTTAATTTTAATTTTTTTTTTAAAATTGGGGTGTGTGGAGGTACAGACAGGGGCACGGTATTTGGTGACAGTTGATCCCATTTGATCTTCTATCGGGCTCGCGGTATATCAACTTTTTAGAATTACTATTTTTCGGTGTTTCGCTATGTCATATATTTCGGTGTTTATATTGAGAGATGTGGAAAAAATTAAGAGAGTCTCACATCGAAAGTTGAACAAAACAAGACTTAGTATATGAGTTGATGAGCTACTCATTTTATTGTCAATTGGTTTTAGAATGGAACTCTACTCGTCACTAGCGCCCAATGTTCCAATAAACGCTTGGTGGGTGCTTGGCGGTAGGGTAGGGTAGGGTCAAGGGTCTAGGCGGATTTCATGGCGGGTCTTTGCAGTCTAGGCGGGTTTTTATGACCTTGACGGCCTTGGCGGTGGGGTGAGTTCAAGGGTTTAGGCGGGGGTCTAGGCGGATCTTGAAGGGTTTTTTAGAACAGTGCTAGCGCCTGTGCACAACCCCCAGTCATCGGTCTAAATCGGACATTGTTTTTTTAGTTAAATTGTGTCGAGATGTGGGTTTTCCATTAGAATTAATCGGGTGAAACCCTTTTATAATGGCTAAGTTTTTGTGCTAGAAGGTGAATCCTGAACTAGCCGACCTTTAATTAAGGCATGACATCAAGTGCAAGTGTCATATATTTTAGGATCAAACAGGACTGGAAACATGATAAACCTCAATTGATTTTATGATGAAACTCTAGTAGACTTATGTGATGGCCGATCTGAGTTTGGGTGCATGATGCGCTTATACGGACATGTAGACCCCTATGCTATGAATGGAATTTATCATGTTACCACATATCGGTTACAAGACATTTGAATGAGTCATTTATAACGAGAGATGAAACCTCTATACAATGGTTTAGTCATGCCTTCAAACTCCCATCTAACCACATTCCAAGTACAACCGTGATGCAATTGGCTAGGAATTCTTTAGGAATTCGAGGATGTTGATTGCTTTGTCAACAGAAATGACAAAGATTCAATTCTTTCTCAATTTCATGTGATAGAATGGAACATCAATTTTAAGGCAGGGTCAGAGAATGCAAAGTTTCAATACAATAGTTTAAACTTTTGTGTTATATAAGTGAATTCTAATCCCTTACAAGCAGTGGCGGAAGGTGTACGGGGCGGGTGGGGGCCATGGCCACCCCGGCAAAAAAATTTTTATACTGTAACAATATATGTATATAATATGCTAAATAGGAATTACTGGACAAGCCCATCAGAACAGCCCAATGAAAGCCCATGAAGACAAAGAAAAGTAAGGCCCTAAACAGCATTCCTACTGTCTTACAATAGCTTTCATCAATCCCAAAGTCCCCTTAGGAACGGAGTACTTATTAGTTAGATTTCCTTTATTTTTTTTTATAACATTTAGATTTCCTCCCCTTAAAAGATTTTATTTAGTTGACAAAAAAAAAAATATTTTCAACTTTCATATTTTTAATACGGAGTATATCAACTACTTAATACGGTATCCCCTAAATCCTAATTTAAACCTTAATTCAAACGGTGGAATAATCGAATATCTCAAAATCCTAATTCAAAATGAAAAGGATGAAAACCATGGATTCTTTCTTCCAAAAAAAATAAGAAGAAACATCTCCAAATCCTCCAACAGAAGTCAAAGGCGCTTACTAATGCTGCTCCATTGAGCATTCAGATTGACGCTATCGTTCTCGAACCTCTTGCTAATCATCCAAGAAGTGATCTAGAAGTTGTAGCACCCGAGGATCAAGATATTCGATCGAGTAGACTTAATTAAACATTCTTATATTTGTACTTTGTTTTTTCGTATAAATGAAAAAGGCGCAGGGATGAGCTAGGTTCCAAACCCTAAAAAAAAAAAATTGGCCCCGACAGAACTTTTGTTCAAGTTCCGCCACTGCTTACAAGATTAACATAACCACAACACGTGTAGCTATCCATGCAACTCACCGACTAATATCACAAATTGCAATATATAATTGGATTCGTCAAAATAAAAAAGAAATTGTGAATCACCTCCAATCCGATCCCATTGAAATCACCCAATATTGCAAAATATGTGGCATTTTTTAGACTAATTGAGTATATTTTTTTAATTAAATAAAAACGATTTTAATCATAAATAATATAATATAAAAAATAAACACGATAAATCAGAAATGACAATCCAAACATAAGCACCACCACGACCTATCTTCAACTTATTGGGATTAGATTTGATTAGATTGTTCTGCTATAGAGTTTGTTTCTTCTGCTTGTCCGATGCGTCTTTTTCTGTCTTTTTTATATATTTAGTCAATTTCTGCATGACGACTTGTCGACTTCTTGAATATCATAGTTGTCTAATCTCAGATTTTTACTTAATAAAAAAAATATATATGATCTAAGTCCAACCCATCCGATTGTACCTTTAATCCACCTCTCAAGCCCCTTATTTATACAACTCCTACTAGCTCATCACCACCTTCCATCATGCAAAAACAAACTCTCCCCTCTCTCCTTAAACCTCCCAAAATCAAATCAAATGTCTCAAATCCACACAAGATCACCAAAACACTGCGCCCAAAGAGGATTCTTCCACCTCCACAAAAAACTCCTTTACACCTCCTCAACAATCTTCCTCTCCATCCTCTCCTTCATCCTCCTCCTTTGGCTTATCCTCCACCCCACAAAGCCACACTTCACCCTCTTGCAAGCCCAAATCTACCAACTCAACCTCTCCTCCAACCCCAATTACCACCTCCTCTCCTCCTCCCTCCAACTCACCCTCGAGTCGAGAAACCCTAACACCAAAGTCGGTGTCTACTACGACCACCTCGTCGCCTACGCGTCCTACAAGGGCCAGCCCATCACGGCTCGCGCCTCCCTCCCGCCCTTTTTCCAGGGTCAGCAAGAGAGCTATGTCTTCTCCATGTCTCTCGGTGCAAGTTCGTTGCCCGTTGCTCCTTTGTTCGGGTTTGACATCGCAAGAGATGAGGTAATGATATTTTATTTTATTTTTTAAATGAGTTAGAGATTATATAAAATATCAAATTTTTTTAATTAATTTTTAAAAATTAGTTATTAATACTATATCCGTTTTAAAACGTTTTTTTAATGAGATTAAAAATTATATAAAATATTAATTTTTTTATTAAATTTTAAAATAATGTTATATGTATAATATTATTTTAAAATTTTTGATATTTTATAGAGTTAAAAACTTGCTAAAAAAATTTAAACGACTTATATTTTGAAATAAATGGAGTATTAAATATGGAATTGTTTTTAAAAATTAATATTTTATATAGTTTTCAACTGTTTAATATTTTTAAAATGAATTATATATATGTAAACTTTGAATTTTGATGGTTCAAATCTTACTCTTTCTATAGGTGGCTGGGAGGATGGTGGTGGTGTTCAAGGTGGACGGCAGGCTGCGGTGGAAGGTGGGGAGTTGGGTTTCCGGCGGGCATCGGATTGATGTCGATTGCACGGCGGTTTTACCGTTTGGTGTGACGGTTGCGCCGGTTAGTTCAGCTGGGGAGGGAACTCACTGTGCTACAAGTGTGTGAAATATTGATATTTGTCGGAATTAATTAATATAGATGCTTTGTTAACAAGTTTAATTTCTCCCATGTATATAAATACTTGTGCATATATAATTAATGTTGGTAATCAATGATTTGGAGTAACATTTGTAGCAATTCTAATTTAAAATAAACGGATTGAAACCGATTGAAATAAAGACTATTATATGAGCTAAACAGCTCGAGCTTTAATTGGTTCAGGATCGGTTCGAAAAAAGCTCGTCTTAAGCTTGTTCACTTACCTAAACAAGTCGAGTTTGAACATAATTTTAAGCTCGATCGATTGAAAGCTCGACTTGTTCGATTTAAGTTCGAATAGCTCGAATTTTATGGAATTTCTAAATTTTTTTATAAGTTAATAGGTTTGGAAATAGTTTTCAACCAGCAATTGACGCGCCTCGATTATTACCTCACTAGATGGAGGAATCAACTAGCTCTGATACCAATTTGTTATGTCATTTCATGAATCATAACCAAAAAACAAGGGAGATTAGGGAAAAAGATCAGGGATAAGGAAGAAGATAAGGTTTAGGGAAAAAGGAAGGTAAGAGAGAGAGTAAGAGTAGAGAGAAAAAGGTAATTTTGGTATTTGATTCATTGATAACTATTACAAGATATTAGGGTATATTTATACCCTACTAATACATGGGGTCATTACACATTGCCCCAAGCGCAAAGATTGAACAAAAAGCTCGGCACGAGCTCGTTCATTTATTAAAACAAGGCAAAGCTTGAACAAAAAAGCAAGCTTGTTTAAAAATTAGGCTCGGTTCGACTCGAACTCGTTCAACAAATGAATTAAGCTTGAACATATTAAACTCAGCTCGTTTGCGAACCATTTAATTTAAAGCCATATAGCTTGAATTCGTGACGGATGACTATAGTATTTGTTAGTGGTTTTATGAAGAAAAATTAAAACGCCTTTTCTAATCTATACTCATGTCATGTCTCTCGTAAAGAAAACCATATTATTGTATAATTAATAAATTCTATAAAAGAAATGTATAAAACAAAATTCAATAAAATTAACTTGTATGTTAGAAAGTCAGGAGGTGAGTACAGCTGAAAGATTCTAAAGGGAGAAAAGGAGGGCAAAATAAAGACAAAGATAAGACAAAAGGTGGAATTATCATGTAGTATGAATGTATGATATGATGTATCTATAATCTATATATATATATATATATCCTTGTATATCTTTCTAACTAAGGAATCCCCCAACAATTATTGATGTCTAAATACCATCATCAGTATATGCATCACATATCCTGCCACAAAAGATCAGCTTTAATAATGAAATTGATCTTTCTTCCTAATTACTCAATCCGTTCGCCAAAACTTGTCATTTTAACTCTCCACACAACTTTTAATAAAACTAATAATTACACTTCTTTTTTACTAATTTACCCTCAATTATTACTCTACTTTTTACTTTATCGAAAACTACAACTCACAACACATCAATCAAATCAAGGGCATTTTAGTAAAGTAAAAGCAAAAATAACTAAAATGACAAGTTTTTTCGAACAAAAACAAAACTCTAAAACGACAAGTTTTGCCGAACGGAAGGAGTATTAGGTACAGTACAATTTTTATTTAGCCGTAAAGACAAATTGGTATATTTAAATACTCTCTTGAGGCAGATTGGTATATTTAAAAGAAAAAGAGACAAAAAGTTATATAAAAAGTGGTTATGGGGACAGACGACCCCTTTTCCCTTGTCGAGGTCGGTTCACTCATTATAATTCAGTTTTTTTATTATTATTTTCACCCGGTTTTGTGCCAAACCAATTAAACCCATACCACAAATAAAACTAAACTCCTAAATCGTTCTCCCAACTCCGAGATTACTTCTTTGTACGATGACTTTCGCTATGGCGATGGGCGAACTTGAGGAAGATGGACTCTACGAGGATCAAGTGTATAGCAAAGCATATGCCAAAGGTGAGTTCTCTTATAAAGGCTGGAAATTTCAAATTCTATTTCTCTTGTTTGGTTCTTTTTTATCATGTTTGAATAGTTAGGGTTTAATACTTTGATAATATAGGGTTTCAATAAGAAGTTAGAAGTGTTATGAATTCAACTATATATCTGCTTCCAGAACATTGATGGATCGAACAACACAAAGCGTGAGAAGAAAATTGACCCCAAGGAGGCAAGAAAGGGCTGACATGGAGCCTTCATTCCTAGAACAAAATGACTGTGTTGGCACAATAGAAGATGAAGCTATATAAATGGTAGAAGTAAGGATAAAGGGAAAGGGAAAGTGTTAGAGGAGGATAATGAAGAACCATTTTTTGAAGGTGAATTGGAAGATGAATTTGAGGGTTATGATTTATGTGAGGAAGACAATGATGGTGTTCATTCAGATAGCTCAATCGAGTGTGGCGATCAGTTTATAGAGGAACTGCAATATGATATCGACGAATTGATCGATTCTTATTAGAGAATTAAATCTAAATTTGAGGAGGGTGCAAAAGAATTCGGTTGAACCAGTTCCTACAAGTCAAATCCCTTGGGTTGATCCATCCGCTGGATGTGAAAATCATGAAGATGGTATGTTGTCTTTCATTTTATAATATGCAACTCTATTTTTCTAACATCATAAATTTGTATATATATTAATTTTATGTTTAAATAGGTGGCATGCATGATTCTTTGGTATTAGGCTATTAGCTAGTGAGCAACAACCCGTAACAAAGGCACCACATGAGGGGAAAAGTGTGTCATCAAGCAAGTGACCATGATACTGGACGACTTATGAAGGTGGTTATTATTCAGACAAAAAGGATACAGATGATGAGGGACCTATTAACCAAGATGAGGATGAAAAACCTCAAGTTGAGCATGTGGTGGGAGGAGGGATGATTGCAATTCATCAATTCAGATTTCGAAATTGAAGAAGAAAACTCACCATTGGACGATTTCTTTCTTCAACTCTACTATTTGCCTCTTCACTCGTCGCCTTCTTTTCTATTCCATAATCGTCCTCTTTGCTTTGTCACTCTTCGCCCTCTTTGCCGGTTCGTCTCCAATCCTTCATCGTTCTTCAATTTGTGAGTTTGGTTCAAGCCCTTCTTTTTCAATGAACCAGTTTCAGTATATGGAGAACCCAAATCAATTTTTTGTACCAGCTAAATTGTGGGTGAATGATTTACTTGTCCCAAGTAACACCTTAAAAATACTAATTTGTTCCTCCGGACTTTAAATATACCAATTTATCCCGAGGGGGTGTTTTAATATACCAATTTATCTTTTCGACCATTTTTATTTACAATTTTATCTTTGAATTAAAAAGAAAGAAATAGTTTTTTTATTATAAAAAACTATAGTCATTATTTAACTTCCAAATCTCTAAATACAATGTCCAATAAAACAGGAGAAAAAAAGAGTTTTGACTACCATCATTCAAAAGATTATACAGAGTAACAATTAAGCATGTATCTCGATTTATGAGGTTTATTTTAAAAAATTTACAATTTAGTACTCACTATTAATTTGTAAAAAAATCTTTAAAAATTAATATATTATATAGTTTTTAGTCTTTTAAAATACAATTTTGGATCGGAGAGAGAATAAAGGTTGGGATTAGCGCCTATAAATTACTCCGTAATTATTATATAATCACAATGGTTTTTTAAAATTATATTTATTTGAAATATCCCTATTTGAAAACTAGAGGGAAATTGAATTTGATTTATAATGTGTAGTTGTATGCATATGCACTATTAGGTAACAAAATTTACAAAAATGTTCATTGAATATATGATGCCTTCAAAGCTATTTTAAACCTATTAAAATTGAGACTTCTATACCATTTCTGATCGTAAATTGCACGGTTTATGTTTATTTAATTTTGATCACATCTTAAAACAAAAACCGGTGATTTAGGGAGTGCCTAATTACTCATCCACACATATTTTAAGCAAATCCTTTATTCAAGGATCAATCGCTCTCTTAATTCCTACAATCTCATTTCTCCATGTTCAGTTCCATCTCCTCTCCTTCAATCCATCTCCATTTTGTTGATCCCTCTCATTTGTAAAAAGAGAATAAGCCAAGTACATCAACATGGTATGTGCTCTTCTTGATATTCGCTATTCTCTTTTTTGGATGCGTCTCTGGTTTTTCCGTGTAGTTTTACACGTCGAGTTTATATGTGACGATATTGTTCTAACGTAAATTAGTTTGACATTAGTTGATGGATCGCTTGAGAGTATACGTAAAGCTTTGCCGACCATTATAAATTACCCTTTTTAATGACTTGTAAAGTATGTGAGATGTGTTTTTACTTAACATCTCCAACCACATCTCAATGCCCTCTCAAGTTCTGATACCATATGAAATTATGTGACAGTTCATGTGAAGGGCATATGTAAAGCTTTAAACATAAATTAGTTTGAAATTAGATTATGGATCACTTGAGAGCTTATGTAAAGCTTAAACTAATGTGTTCTAAAGGATTCACCTTTTAACATAAATTAGTTGATGGATCTATTGAGAGCATATGTAAAGCTTTGCCCTACCATCTCACATCGCTTGTAACTGATGTGAGATGTGTTTTTATTGAACATCCACACCCACATCTCAATACCTTCTCAAGTTCTGATATCATATGAAACTATGCGATGATTTGTGAGGGGCAGGATCCACATTTTAACACAAAAGCTTAAATGTAGAGCTTAGACTTATAAATTGTAACCCAGGCTGGATTCCTTTTATTGGTCATCCACGACCCTAGATTCATTTTTCTTAAAAGCGGATCATGTTTCGACGAATTTCATGTGTGTGCAGGCAAATGCGGCGTCTGGAATGGCGGTGGCCGACGAATGCAAGCTGAAGTTCCAAGAGCTGAAATCAAAGAGGTCATTTAGATTCATCACCTACAAGATCTGTGACCAACAGGTCGGGGTGGACAAGATCGGAGACCATGACCAAAACTATGACGATTTCACCAAATCTCTCCCCGAAAACGAGTGTCGCTACGCTGTCTTCGACTTCGATTTCACCACTTCTGAGAATGTCCAAAAGAGCAAGATTGTCTTCATTGCTTGGTAAGCACATACTTTAATAACAACCATATCATTAAAAAGCTCCGACATCGTTCGATAAACAGGCGAAAAGAGAGAGTTACAAGTCACTTCGATGTGTAAGTCGAAAGATACGAAACTCAAACTGTAAAATCCAATCCGAAATGATCTCATTATGCAATATAAAACTGTTGATATCATTGCGAAACACTGTAGGGCACCCGATACATCGAATGTGAGGATGAAGATGGTATATGCAAGCTCCAAGGACAGGTTCAAGAGAGAACTAGATGGCATCCAGGTCGAGATCCAAGCTACAGATCCAAGTGAGATGAGCCTCGACATTGTTCAAGGACGAGCATTTTGAAAACAAACTCGGGTCGGGTTTTGATAGCTCTGACGAAGATTTCGCCATGAATGGGGCTCTTAGGATGCATTCTTCCATTTTACGACTATAAAAAAACCAAAATGGTAGATGCATTCTTTACATACCCTCCTCCTTATTCTACCTGTTTTTTTTTTCACAAGAGTTTTTCACCTGCCATTTTTTACCAATGTCATTTTTCTTTACCTTTGGAAACCATCATTTTATTACCCAACATAATGTACTATGATCATTTTAGAACAATTGTATTATAAATTGCAAAACCCATTATATATAATTTTAAATTAGATCGAAACCCTTTGTACACTTTACACTTCTGTTCTTGTCCTGTGCTGAGTAAATATTTTATTTCACTTGACATGGTTTGTTTGAAAACATCGCTAACACAATCAACTCATTGCGCCAAACAGACCTAAATATTTTTTTTTTTTTGAAAAGGAAACAGATGCCATGACAAACCAAGTAAAATTCATGATAAGGATAGTGTTATGGTTCTGATTAGGAAACTAGCCTTATATAACAACCTTTAAATACCGTCGAAACTCATTACCCTAGCATGCAACAATCCATGTATCTCCATAGTTCATACACAGTAGTAGTCATTCCTTAAGTTAAGAGGCATGAGTCTTACCATTAGAGTTTGACCAAGAACCTCCCCACAGTTCTTCCAACTCTCTTCTCATCCAAGAGACTAAGATAACCGGCCCCAATATTGACGGCACCTGCATCAACAGAATCTAAGTACAAAGAAACATATGTGTGATAGGCAGTGGATAAATGCTCATGAGACCAAGAGTGAGCTCATGGCACAAAGAAAGCGTTAACAGGGTTACACCATAAGTTAGGTATGCCTTTTCTGAACTCTTTTGAGTATCAAAGGCTGGAGGAAAGGAAACTGGTACTAAGTTATTCGAGGGGGAGAGAAACAAGTTGCAGAAGTGCCTGACTCCTTTTCTGGTACATAAAGTTCAATTCTGTCCCCATTTTATAACAATGTGGGGAAAAACATATAGTCATGACTCACGAAGTTTAGTCGCTTGCCTTAAGAACTAAAGCGGGCGAGTCCTGTCACCCCAACGGCATCAAAATTTCATTTCTTATTCCATGATAAATAAAATGCAAGAAGATGAAATAAAGTAGACAATACCAGGTATAAAAGGGCAGGCTGACCCGAGCGTGTTAAAAATGAAGTTGCCATAGAAGCAACTAGTCCAATTGCGTATCCAGATATTGCATACCATGTATACTTGTGGTCTTTGGAGGATATAAGGTCTAAGAGACTGACTTTGTCCTGACTCTTTCTATAATCAAAGCAGAGGATCAATGCCAACAGCACAGCAGGCAGTGCCTGCAAACCGAAAAGAACCACACAATAGTCATGCAGATTATGGATGAAGTTGAAGATCAACAACAGAAATTACCATGCAAAAGTAACAAAAATGGCAACTAATGTAAGCATACTGCATACAAGCATTTCATTAGATAATTGAGGGGAAAAAATCAACATTAATATCCTGTACTCATTACATAAATTTGAAGTTAAACCAATCTTCAGAGAAATCAGGCAAAAAAACAGCAATTAGATATACAATCAGGATGCTAAGAACTGTTTGCTGCTTAGGTTTTCTACTTGGTTGCTACAGCCAATAGTCATACTGACTCATACATTTATGGATATAAGTTGATCATCATTGCTTCTTAAAACCAATAAACCAGTCGATATTAATTTTATGGAGCATCTCTTCTATCTACAGTAGAAGTGATGAATCACAATATAGCACGAAGATTAGTCTTAGATTCAAATATCTCATTCCTGCCACTGTTTCCATTTACAGATCAATACAAGCCTCTATGATTATAAACATGGTGAGCACAGTAAACTGCAAATATAACACATAATGACCCGACTTGAGGCTGAAACATGAAGATTCCCAGGTGATTCTGGTTAAGGCACAATAGTAAAGTGACGTCTTAAAGTTTGGATTCTTGACAATTTAAGACAAAGTAAACATTATGACAAAGCAAAAGGCAACTCCATAGATCAATTCAACAAAGAAACAATCATATAACTAGATTAATAAGTAGAATAGAAAGGTTAGTAGAAAAGAATCAAATACCATGTCTCCCAGCCCAAGCATAGCATAATGTGACTCCTCCTCGGGCAGCCCACCAAACAAATTTTGAGGGAAGATCAATTTCCCAGGCAATTCCATATCTTTCTTAATCCATTGCAGTCCAGGAAGATTCAATCGGTTGGCAACTGTATAAATAGGATTGACTGCCTGCTTGATTGCAACAGACTCCATCACATTTTTACCGAAGAATCTCTCCGAATAGAACACCCAGAAGATGTCATACACAAACAAACACATCAGAAGCACCACACAGATTTTAAAATTTGGGAGCCGTAAGTGAGTCACCAACAGGAAAACATTGGAAATTCCTAAGAGGTTGTAGAGAATCCAATTCCCCGAAACCAGCCATGTAACAACTACACCAAAGCAGACCGCCAACACAACGCAACGAACCACTATCATAGACTGCAATCTCAGTTTATAAAGGTATGGGATGAAGCATAAATAGAGGGACATAGCACTAGTAATGGACATAAATATGGTCAGTAGCTGTTCCACAGTGGAAAAGAAGTAAAACAGGATCATCAAGGTGAAGGAACATGCCACTGGAATCATCAAGGCATGAAACTTGTTCAAGTTGACTAAGATTGGATTGTTTTCAATTTCCTTGCTATAGTTGAGAGCTCTAAAAGCGGATGCAAATGTGACCAAAACAGCAGTCACCAAGACAGCAATGGTGGCGGGCTCCAGCAAAAACGACAGTTTCCACAACGGCTCCATTGCTTTTCCCCAAAATATGTGAATCAAAACCACCTTAAATTCAGCGATTTCTCTCCGGCGTAATCTTGATCGGAGGAATCAAAGCAACCTGAACAAGACAGGAAGTAACTGATGAACTGTACATGATGAAGAGCTAGGGTTTGGAAGAACAGTGAAAGACGTAATCGATGATTGAATCAGCAAAGCAAGATCATGAAATGAGAAATTAGGGCGGGAATTCAGAGAGTGAGGAGAAATCGCAAGGAGCGAAGGAGGGAGAGAGCGAGGACCTTGTGTACCGTACAGCTTCGGAGCAAATGCAAGTCGCCATACTCAGAAGTCGGTAGGGACGACTGACGAGACGGCAAAAGTCTGTAATCCGGACTCCGGAGTACAAAACGGAGTACGGAGTAACAATTTTGGAATTAAGGGTAAATTACACATGACCACCCGTAAATTATATTACTTTTCACATAACCACCCATAAAAACTTAAATTACAGTAAACCACCCATAAATTTGATTTATTTTCATATGACCACCCACTCATTAAACCTCTATTTGTTTTGTTTAAAATGACTAAAATATCCCTAATTCAAGCTTATTTGTTTGTACTTTGTAAAGGAAAGATGTTGCGTGTATATAAGTATGTGTTTGGATTCCAATTGTATTATGTTTATAATGTAAAATAGACAATGTCGTCTTTGGTAAACAAAAAATTTAAGATAAATTAAAGGTGTGTTTGGATTCCATAATTTATTAATTATATATAATGTAATAGTTTTATCCAAATATATGTGATTATTTGGTTAAATTATTATTTTACCTCATTTTTTTTATGAGATTTTTAGTTATACAACCAACTGCTCACATATATAAACTGAAGTAAATAATTGAATTATAGTTAAATTACAAACCATATCATTTAAAAATTAAGCTTATACATATCATTTGACAAATTAAGGGTATATTAATCTTTTTAAACAAAACAAATAGAGGTTTAATGGGTGGGTGGTCTTATGAAAAGATAACTAATTTATGGGTGATTTACTGTAATTTAAGTTTTTATGGGTGGTTATGTGAAAAATACCATAATTTTATGGGTGGTTATGTGTAATTTACCCATTAAAAATTTACGAAATTAGTAAAAGGACGAAGCAATGTTGTTATATACACCACAAATTTGTTTCATATACCAACTCCATGGGATCCAAACCTCATGTTATGTTACTAATTAATGTTGAAACAAATATTATACAATGTTTGGTTGGGTATGGTTGGTTGGAGAAGTTATCGACATTCAGTGGCGGAGCTAGGGGGTGCTCGAGCACCCCCCGGCCCGGAAAAAAAATACAAAAAAAAATTATATTTTTTTGCATATATTTAGTATTTTTAAGGTAATATAACATCTTTAAATATTTAAAACAAGATTGATATCTAGCTCAAGTGGTAAAAGAAGGAAGGAAGGAAGAAAGAGGTCTTGGGTTCAAATCCTAACTCTTTCACTTTTTTATTTGTTTTACTCTATCATTTATTTTTCTTTATTTCTCTCTATATTTTTTTCTATCAACTACTCCCTCCGTTAAGAAAAACATGTCGTTTTTGGAGTAAAATCTTGTTAAGAAAAACTTGTCGTTTTAGGTATTTTGGTGTTCACTTTCCAAAATTACCCTTGTTATGATTAGATGTTTGTTAGTTGTAGTTTTCAATAAAGTGGAAAAGTAAAGTAATAATTAGGGATATAAGTGTATTTTTGTTTGCTTTTATTTACTTTCTTAAATAATGTGCAAATGTCTAAAACGACATGTTTTGATTAACGGAGGGAGTATTTCATTAAAACAATGTCATTTATGTTTGAAATTAAATGTTTAAATTAAAAAAGGTCAAAATCTTAGTGTTTTTTCAATATTTTTTTAAAAAATCTTCTTAATAAATATACACGAAAAAACAATATTTCACACAAAAAAAATTAGCACCCCCCTAGCCAAATTCCTGGCTCCGCCACTGTCGACATTACTGGATGACAATTAGACCTGTCAAACGGGTCATTCCGGTCGGGTTCGGGTCGGGTCGGGTCACTCCGGGTCTCGGGTAAAACGGGTTTCGGGTTTTTCGGGTTGACTAGAACCCGGGTTTGATCGGGTTTTGGGCGGGTTCGGGTCGATTTCGGGTTTGTCAATTTTTTCTTTTTTAAATTAAAAAAATCATAATTTGATAATTTTGCGATAAATTTTAATTAAATATAAAAAAAATTAATAATATTTAATTATAAATCAACCGGGTCAATCGGGAAAATCGGGTCAAAATTACCGGGTCAATCGGGTCACCGGGTCCAAACCCAGATTACACGGAAAATTTTCGGGTTTTCGGGTTCGGGTCGAAAAAAATTCCCGGGTCTTGACCCAAAAAATTTCGGTCGGTCGGGTCGAGTCACCGGGTCGGGTTGTGTTTTGACAGGTCTAATGACAATCCATCACACAAAAAAAAAACCAACAACGTTCAAAGGAACGTTGTGCATGCCTAGTCGGGTCCGACCCAATCATCCCCTAGCTATTAAGTAACGTCAATAATTTTTCTAATTAATAACGTGCAATTCGATGTTGTTTAATGTCAATTAGACATTAAATATGGGCATACCATGTTTCCAGTTTGGTGTATATAAATATATGATTATACATTTTTTGCACTCTTTATAAAGTCTATTAACTTAACTGATAATCTGATATAGACACACAATGTCTGTATAAATATGTGGATTTAACCAACTTTTGCATTTCCGAACCCAAAATAACACTACCACTAATATTTGCGACCAAGTTTAGATTTGGACAAAAGTCTAAAGAAAAAGGATCATTGGTGAGGTGGCAAGTGTCCTAAAGTGTCAAACAAGTGTCATGTCATTTCCAAATATAAGACACGAATATGTTACCTCCCTAAAAAAATACCCCTGTTATATACTCCCTTCGTCCAAGAATACATGACATTTTAGGCCTTGAAACTTTGTCAAAAATACATGGTCTTGAAAAATTAAATAAAACTTTTGGAAAAATTAAAGAAAACCCTTGAACTTTCGATTACTATTTTAACCTTTAATAATAATAGTGAGATTTAAGATGCAAAATAGGTTCCTTAATTAGCGTGCATGAGCCTAAAAGACCATGTATTCTTGGACAGAGGGAGTAGATATCGAGTAATAGTTTTTTCCGATTGCTCCATTGGTTTGGCTATTGAGTTGTGATTTTGAGTCTATTACCTTAAATATGTGTTTTCAAATTCTACAAAAGTTAGATATATCAATCTCTTAAAAATTCTATATGTATAACTTAACAAACTTGTTCACTCTAAAATAACCATAAATATATTTAACAGGATCTTAATTCGACTGACTTCTACAAATAACAAATTTAACAACAAATTCATCCTTTGATTTCCTTCTGAAAAGAGTTGATCATCATCCTCACGAGGAACAATTCTAGCCATACAGTGAGCTACCGTAATACCCGAATTACGTACAAGATTCATGAAAAATAGAACAAAAAACAACAAAGATGTAGTAACTAGCTAGCAACTAGTCCACTGCATCAAAAGCTATGATGAGTCTCCACTGGAAACAGCTAATCAAAGATGTACACTCTAGTTAGGTGAATGCATCATGATGGTACTATAGACATACGCTTCGGAAATCACTTGAGCTACAGATCAGTGAAGCTCGTCGCGTTTGTTGTTATGTTGTTGCTTCTTTCCCTGGAAAGGTTGGAGCATCGTCTGAGAATTGATGGCTCCCAAATGGCGTCTCGCTCCAGGGACTCGGTAGGCAGGCAAACTGGCACCTTTTGCGACATCTGGCATGTGCAAAACTGGCGGATTGAATCCTGAATCGAGGCAAACATGACTAGGAACTCAGCTGCATCAGTTGGATTCAGCACCTTCTTCACAATCAGCTCCAGGACCCTGAACCTGGGAGTTAATTCAAACTTATCATTCACAAGAGGAACCCACAATGCATTCTGATTTCTTAAAGCTGTTTCAAAATGTGATTAATGATTAGCAGCTTAAACTCATATCTCATGATTCAAAACTACTAGTTCTAACTTGATTACTTGTTTCAACTACTTCAATTCAAATGCTGCATCAGATTGTACCATTTTGAAGGAGAAGAGGGCATTTACCTTAGTTTTTGGGCCTTGGAAAGGACGCGTTCAATCTTCTTGAACTCGGACAGGATCTTCTGAAGGGGTGAACCACCAGTTCTACCCACTGGAGCAAAAGGTAACTCAAGGATACAAGTGGATTGGATCTCCCCCATCTCCTCATCGAGGATGGTCTCTTCAACCTTGATCTCCCTGATCAGCTTGGAGAGAACCCGGTCCATATTAACCTGATCGGATGGGGAGGCTGAGAATGAGAAAGAGGACAACCGAGCTAGGGAATGAAGAAGCTCCAGGATGGAGCTTGGGCGCCAGTCGCCCATCCAGCCCAATGATGCCATCTCAAGAGGAGTAGCCCATTCCGGCATGAGGATATGTGGCACGTCCCTGGGTAAGATTAGACCTCCAGACTGGTTGTAGTGGCCATTGAAACGGGCTAGTTGCTCGTCTATAAGGTCTTCCAGAGCCCACTTTGCTTTTAGCTGCTTCTCTATCTTTGCAACTCTTGTTTTCTGCTGGTTCCTCTGTGAACCCAGCATTCCTGCTAAGACAACTTCACCTGGTAGCCCCCAAAAGAACTTTAATCAAATTGAAGAGTACTGTGGAAAAGATGCAAAAATAAGTGCAGAAAACAAAATTGAGCAAATCAGTATGCATAAAGCTTGTTGGAAATGCAAAATCAAGTCCATGTCAACCAGATATCCCAGAAAATCAAGCATGCAGACAGGAGAGAAATCGAAATCGATGCAAGATAAACTGTTTACTACTCTGATTAGTACTTGATCAGAGCCTAATTTGCATCCGTTTCATCACAGCAATGGAGGAATCATCGATTAGTTCTTTTTTCTTCCAAGAACATCGAAGCATGATTTTCTTGTTTAAAAAGGAGCGAGCGAGCGAGCGAGAGAGAGAGAAAACCTAATTTGAAATTATGGCGCTTCTGAGAGTGGAGCGTCATACGAGAGACTCGATCAGTCAATTCAGCATCAGCCTCGTGGCCATTCCTCGCCGAGAAACCGCCATCTCCACAAGAATCGGTTGATTTTCGGGAGCCACTTCCATGTCTGCCGAACAGGAATTTATCGAAGGATTGAGCAGTCTTTATTTATACAGTCGGAAGCGGAATTGGTTGGAAAAAGGATGAATTGAAAGAGGGAAAGGGAGAAGAAGAGGTTTCTACACGTACCGAAGAGGGAGAGAGAATGCCGACGTCTTCTTTTCCGACGACATTCGTGAGAACTCCGATGAATTATGGTGACAGTCGCCGCTCGGCGATCGCTGTTGCTGAATTGCTGGATTTGAATGTCTTGATTTGGCACCAAATGACGGTCAGTGACTCGGCCAATTTTTATAAGGTGTGAGAGAAATAAAGACGGTAGTATATACTCTCTCCGTTCAACAAAACTTGACGTTTTACTATTCATGCACGTTTTTTTAGGAGCTCAACACTTTATAAAATATTGACTTTTTAAATAATTTTTTTTAACAATTTCGTAGTTATTATTAATAAGTACAAACTTGTTAAAATTTTTTTTTTTTAAAATGAATATTTTATATAGTTTTTATCATTCTAAAAAAGCGTGCGTGAATAGTAAACGACAAGTTTTGTTGAACGGAGGGAGTAAGACTAAAGGGTGTTTGGTTGGTTTTTTTTTTTTTTTTTTTAAAATGATGAGGAACCCACCTTTGGTGGCAAACCCCGGGCACACAGGGGCAGCGGGAGGCACGTGCCCCCCCTATAATTTGACGAAACTACCTAGGTGTATTCTCACCGTCGATAGCTTCGTTTTGATATATAATACGCCTTAATCCGACATCTGAGTAAAAAGTTATGAATGTTTTAAAATTAAAGGTATATTAATCACTTTAATTGTGTTTCAATAAACTATGCTTTTATATTTTACTTAAATTAATATTTACATACTATAATTCATCCCGAGAGCTTCGAAATGAGGGGTTATACTAATCATTTCGACAATTAGATAAAAAGTTACACAAGTTTAAATTTTTTATATCTAGTTATACATTATTATATATTATGAGTGCAATAAGTTATACTCTATATTAACTAGGGTTGTTATTCGAGTAAAAAAAATCTAGTATTGTTTCATTATATTTAGCTCATTTAGAAACAAGTCAATTAAGCTCGAGTCGAACATATATTTTAACTTGAACTCATACTCGACTTGTTTAGTAAATGAACGAGTTTGAGCTGAGTTTTTTTCCCCAAGTATTATGCAACTTTACTTGCTCATCACATAGTAAATAAAAAGAAAATATGTAAATTTCACAAAATTCGTGTTATTTGAGTTTCAATTGAGCCGAGGTGGGCGCGCTTTTGAATCGAGCATAAAAATGTTCTCATAATTAACTCATTTTGTAAATGATGCTCGAGCGACTTTTATTGAGCAAAACTTGAGCTACTCGGCTCATATAACAACCATAATCTTAACTTAATGTTTATTATATTGCGTTTTCTATACTTATTTAGTTCATTTTTTTCGGATATTTCATTTATGTATTTATATTTCTTTTTTTTTTAGGTGCGAAAAAAATGATATTGTTTTAGCATAAACCGATGACATTTTATCTTAAAATAACATCATTTATTATCGTATTATATATAACTCTTTATGTCACTTTAATACAAAACTATATCGTATTGTGCCCCCCTCCGAAAATTTTCTGGCTCCGCCACTACGGGCACATGACCCAGCCGGCAAGAGCCACGCACCAGGTAAACCGGCTTGCGCCGACCGGCTCGACCCACTGATAAGGAGCAAGGCAAACCTTGTTGGAATGGTGGTTGTCCCACATCGGTAATTTAGAGAATACTTGAACAACATATAAGGTTGGTGGGCTACTCCTCTCATTGTCAATTGGTTTTGAGATGGAACCCCGCTCGGGTTTATCTGTTGTTCAAGTCTCCCGAATGTGGGCCCGCACACACGACCTCCCTCCAGCGTCTTGACCCGCACCAGGACCAACCGAGTTTAACATGGTATCAGAGCCGGGTTCGGCTAGTTTCGGTCTTCGGATTGGTGGGGTCCCTTGCTGGCCTTGTGGCATGTCGCGGGCATTGGTTCCCATATAAGCGCACTTGTTGGCTAAAAATGTCGTTGCACTTGAGGGGCGTGTTGGAATGGTGGTTGTCCCACATCGGTAATTTAGAGAATACTTGAACATATAAGGTTGGTGGGCTACTCCTCCCATTGCCGATTGGTTTTGAGATGGAACCCCGCTCGGGTTTATGTGTTGTTCAAGTCTCCCGTATGTGGGCCCGCACACACGACCTCCCTCCAGCGTCTTGACCCGCACCAGGACCAACATCAAAACGACGTGTTTATTGAGATAGAATTATTGGGGTATGTCAATGAGGTTAACTAGGATCAACTTTGATGGATTTTTGTTGCTTTTATGCAAGTTGCACTGGATTTGTTATTCATGTCCACATTGGAAATGTTCGGATGTGCAATGTCTTGTTGTGTGGTTTGATTTCGATATTGAAGATGGAAGCATTGGGTTTAGTTACTACAAATAACTGGGATTGAAGCGGACTGAGATTAAAGAGAACACTCTCATTGTTATCAACTCTATTGGAGGGTTATGGAAATGCTTTCGGGAGATTGAGATGGTGATTTTGGACATTCTCATCATGGTTCAGGTATTTGTCAACCACGTGGCGGACAAAGTTGCACATCTTTGATTTTTGATGAAAGGTATTTCACTCCTCAGTTACCTAGAGATCCTTGCTCTTGTTCGAAATGACGCTTTCGAAATGATACTATTAAAGTATGAAGTGGTGTGTCAACATGACCAGACATTTCATGAATCCTTTCATAAAATTTTAATATGCGAAATGTTTCTCTCCTATTATGAAAGTGAGAGTAGGTAGATTTGAGTGTTGTAGTTTTTCGTCTTTATAAACATTGCATAACTAAGATCTTATGATAAATTCGTGTTAATCGGTTTTGAATTGAAAAAGTTTTTTTGACATAAAAGTTTGGGAGGGTTCGATTCTAGTCACACCACATGATTAAAGATTCGTATCATACCCCCTAGAACAACAACTACTTATAAAGGTAACCAAACAACATTTTGATAGAAAATGACCCATCTTTACCAACTGAGCCAATATGGGTTAGAAACTTAGAAACAAGCTGGGAAAAAAAAGACATTAGCAATGGAAACATCATCGCCCATTTTGAATCTCGCCTTAGTTGAATGATAAACATACACCCTAAATAAATACACCAGCATTCGCAATAAAAATAATTTTGTCATAAAATTCACTCAAACCTCATGCGATTTCTCTAACCTTGTTATGATTTTAGCTTAACAAACAAGTGCGAAATAAGGTTACAGCTTATGATACAATCCACTAAAATAACCCCTAACCTGATGCAATCTTATGTGCCCCATTAAAATGCTAAGATTCACATTATTGTAATGAGCCAAAGGTGGAAATCGGATGGATAATTTATTTCCTAAATGTGGCAAAACCAGAAAAATTCATGTAAATTGAGAATTGGTCTTCAGGCATTCCAGCCCTAGTGATGATGGGTGAAACCAAGAGATTCATTCATGTACTAACTCCTCATCAAACTTTGCACATTTTCCGCTACAAGCTGCTTTCCACGGTCGCCTTTAGCTGAATTCAATTGAACGATAGGATATTACACCTTTGCTTGTGAAAGCCTTGACAAAAGGTGGCGAAGTTTTTATCACTCCTTTGTTCTGTAAATGATCCAAACCAAACAAAGTGTATGCCATTAATAACTGGAAGTGAAGAAAGAGGAGACTGGTTTTCAGAAGAAGAAACCTATAAAATCATGGATTCCTTACCTGGTCATATATGAGTCGTCCACTGTACTGATAACTATTGAATCACCCGTTACAATGAAGGGTGGGGCCTGGTTTCATGAAAATGCAAGAGAGGTTAAGGAATGCCCATTTAAAAGAGCAAATTATACAAAGAGAGTTTCACTTACAAGGACAGTCAGGCCGTTATCAAGCAAAACTCTCTTGTACCTATGTCGAGGAAAGCAAGAAAAGGCAATGATAAGTGTGTACACAAAAGAAGAATTTACAAGAAGTATTGCAGAAATAATTCATAGCATATATTATATAGCTCCTACAACTCTACTAGTGTGGTTTTTGAAGCATTGTAATTCCAATTAGCCTGCCAAATATACTTCCAAGAAATTACACGGCGTCAAGGCAGTTCTTATTTCTTAAGAGCATGCAGCATCTAGAAATGGTAGACAATGGTGCAGTCATCAGATAACACAAGAGCGAATGTCCAGAGTAATTCAAACATGCAAGAGTCAATTTCAAGAGTAATATGACATACTGAGGTGTGGCTGAAATTCCTTTCATAGGAGTTTGTGCCTCCACGACCTTGCATGTCACACGCTGTGGAACTGAAGCAGACATGGGTCTCCCATCAAAATATTGCACTGTAACCTTCATATCATCTGCATGCCACAAATGCAAGACAGAACACGGTTAACAAAAAAAAAAAAAAAAGGATGTACTTGCAGAAGCAAAGGTTCTCCATGGGGGCTAGAATGAAATCCACAACACAGTGACACACTGATATTTCTTGGCAATTTTGTAAGCAAAGCATGACATAAATCATACGTTGCACTGGATGGAAACCCCACAGACCACAACACTGTTCAAATATTTTCTTTGTACCGAAAATAACAAGTTCCTGATGTTGTTTCCTAATGTTGTTTGGTCAAATTTAATACTGAAAGATGTTTGCTTGCAACTTGCAAATTTCTGACAAAGGTATCATAAATCATCTTATGAATATGAAGCATTGTTGGTGTCCATGAGGACAATGCTAATCTTTTAATTAAATCTTTCTGTTCCTTCTACTATTCCAATTGCTAGGTAGCATAAATTTGCAACTCCATTTCTCTTTCCCCTTTTTTGAGAATATTAACTTCATATATTGTCCTCCTGGTACACCATTCATTAAATCGCCTTGATTGGCCATTTAATCAAATCATGAAAATGCACCAACAGAAATAATTCACAAGTAGTAGACAGCTTGATTCTACATGCATCAAAAGACAACAATATAGCAGACACAAACATCACAGATGACACAAAGCCACATGGCAACAACTAACCCAGCCATCAGACATTCATGCATATTAAGAAAATCTCATAAGGTGTTAAAGTCAGATGTGTAAACATCAAGGTGTCACACCAAATAATCAACTACGTCTAGGCATGGACATAAGTAAAATATTTAATTGGTTTCTAAGAAAAAGTAGAATAAGTAATGTTTATCTAGTTGCAGCATATGAGAAAGCCTTTCCATTGAATGATATCAAAGCTATAACTTGAATATAAATACCACTGCTCTCAACCCACTAAGTATTATAAGGTTGAAGATCTGAATATTAGCTTAACAAGCAGTATCAAAATACAAGGCATCAAACAGCACAGACCTGAATTACTCACCTTTGAGGTACACTGCAGCCTTTCCAAGCAAATCTGACGAAATTTCAATTTGCTCAAATGATTTGGGGCTGCAAAAACCATAAGAAATGATCAGAGTCATATGAAGTGTTCACACAAGGTTTAATGCATAATTGCATATCAACTAAAGTAAAAGCCAAAACTTACTCCATTAGCACTATAGTTTTTCCCTCAGCATACAAATAAGTGAAAGACTTCTCCTCAACAAATACCCCTGGATCATACAAAAATATTAGAAGAATCCTTCTCTTAAATATCATATATTGTGTGACTTGTTTGCAAGGATGACAAAACAAAGCACAGAAATTTCTAAAGGAAGTAGGAAAAATCCAAACAGGACTGAAGCAACTTATTTCTTTGTAATATACAAGATGAAGATTATATGCCAATTGCCAAACATAAGAAATTAGAGTAAAAGGCGTACTCTCTATCGATTCATCTGTACGAAATCTTTCAGTTACTTTATTTCCACTGTCGACATCACGAAGCTCCACCTGAAACATGAATGTGCAGCATGATCTAACTGTCTAAGAAAAATGGAATACATAAATGCTAAACTTTCCTCTGGACACATAAAATACATAGCTCTGTCAAAACCAACAGAGTCTGCAAAATCTCATCATATGATTGGAAATTTGAGTAAAAAATGGTCTCTTTGAATATATCCTATTTAAATTATACAGCGTCTGCCACCATAAACTTGCAAGTTTGAATGTATGCTTGTGTCAGATGTCTTGTATTATTAGATGAAAGTTGCGGATTCAAATCAATTGCTTTTGAAGTCACATATGAATGAGAGCAGAGAAACAAACCTGAATGGATGCTCCTCCTCTTCCATGTTGTGTATGTTGTGCTTTCAGAACCTAATCATCGACGGATTTATAAGAAACGGAAGAATCGAAAACCTATCGGATTAAGATGAAGTTGCTAAAAAAGTACCTGGTAGACGCGGCCTAAAGCAGTTGATTGAACGCCAGCCACAATCACACAGGTTTCGGATTGAGTCAGCAGACAATGAGAATCAAACTCAAGAGATGCAATCAGATCGAAACGGAGACAAACCTTTTCTTTGAACGATATTCCCCACTCTAACCTGCACATACATACATCATCTTCTTCACCACCGAGATGCAATTCAACTTACAAACGAGTAAAGATCAGAGAGTAACAAAGAGAGAGAGACATCGGTTCCAAGGACTTTCGCACCGCGTTGCTGAGAGAAGAACCATGGAGACCTCGACAGTAGATTGTTTGAAGAATGCGGCTTCATCAAACCTTTGAAGAATCTCATATCAGTCGTGAAACTTCTTTGATCGGCTATGGCGTCAGTGAAGCTCCGAGTGATGGCTTTCCATATCCACCGTTTTCCGATGAGGCTCCTCATCGTCGTTCCTAGACGCTTCGGCTCCTGCTTGCTGAATGAAAACCTAGCAGCTCAGTTCCGCCTCCGATGACAGCGCCAATCACATCGGAGGCGCTCTAATAGTAATAAAGGCTTGGAGTGTACCGAGAGGTGCCGTGTTCGATTCACGTCCCACGCAATTTTATTCTTTATTTTTAGGGTTTTTTGTTTTTATGATAGTTCGACAGACACACCAGACATTCTCGACGGGCGATTGAGAGAAAGAGAAGCCAAGCGAAGCGGCGACTCACTTCCTGTCCGCCCTCCGCCGCTACTGCCGGCTCCTCCTCCACCGAACCGTCGGCCTTTGCCCTCCTGGCTCCTGTACACCGAACGCAGCATTGCAGCAACCAGCAGCTTCTTCTTCCCCTCCCAATCCTAGATCCGAATTCGCTCAATTATTGAAAGGTCAGAGTTTTATACCTTATACTTTTTGATTTCAGTCCGGGGCCGAGCACCCCGTGGATCCGCTACTAGTTATGGATTGTTCCATTCACTTGTTGAGCTTCGATTGATGCATTTGTTTAGTCAATGGTTGAGTATGTTACCTTGATGTTGTTGATCTCGAGATTTTAAGGAAACCTTATTGCAGAGCACCAATGGCGTCCAGTTGCAGAAGATTCGCATTCAGAACAGCAGCTTCGGCTTTTAAATCTGCAACCGGATCAGCTGCTAAATCAGCCTCAGCTCCAAAGTCTGCAGGATTTTCGTCTACGTTCAAAGCTAACTCTTCACCTACCCCTCGTTTCAGCTTCTCCAGGTTCTCCCACCTCTCAATGGCTCTATGTGTTTTCCTCCATGTTTGTGATCAGTTTAATTTGCTTGAGACTTTGGTTGAGGTAATTGATTTTGAACAATGAATTTTGGTGACAGAGTTCCTTCGGAGCTGGGATGCATGCAGTCACTGTTGCCACTTCACAGTGCAGTTGCAGTGGCTAGGATGACATCCTGCCTTAGCACATCGTCGCAGAATTGTCGGTCACTTTTACAGGGTACACTCTGCCGGACCTCTCCCAGCCTCTAATTTCTGTTTCCACTTGTTTATGTGAGTGGCTTTTACTCCTTACTATGGTGATTCCAAGGGAAAATCTTTGTGATTTTTTGTTGAACTTGGTGGTGCCTTCTTTCTCCTTTTCATGGATTTGGTTTTTCCCAATTAATTATATGACATTATGTCTTTCTATTGATGTTTAAAATTTTTTCTGCCTGCACATTTTGGTTGTTTGTGTGTTTATTCTCGACCCTATTCCGTTTATGAAGTTTTCATCTTGATAGCAAGCTGCAAAAAAGCCTTGTGATTATAATATTATTATAGTAAAAGCATACTGATAGTATATTACCACATAACAATTTTCTTAAAGAAATCTAGTGATGCAAATAATGCCAAGTAAACGAATTTTCGGTCCTTCTTTTGATGTATGTAAGGATTAAGGACTAGACCTGCATATAAACTCTGCTCCGGTTATAATTAAAACTTCTTGATAAGAATGTGATTAAGCTGCACCTTTTATTTATCTGAGATTAGCCCTTCATATATTGACTGATCTTTTAAAAATCCTTGAAATAGAAATAACTAATACATCCGTGATGAGGGAGACTAACAGTTATAATCTAATTAAGGAAAACATAGTTGTAATCTGACTGGAATATTTCCTTCCTGCAGGCACATAATTTGTAGGGTTGAAAGAAATATTCTGGGACCTGCCAATATTGATTTTCTTCATCGTTCTCAAGTATGACACTATGAACATTCTCTAAAGATGTCAAACATCCTTTTTATTTGAGGATTTTGTTCTTTGCCTTAACTTCTAAACTTCAAAACCCGTGGAAAGTATCTGGAAACAGTGGAAATATCTGGAAACAGTGGTTGATTCAGATAGTTTTTTTAGTTCAGTCTTCTATTATTCCGTCCTTGTCAAATATCTGGAAACAGTGGAAAGTATTTGGTGTAAACCTATATTTCTTTGATGTCTTGAATGATCTCATTGCTGGATGAATATGAGTTGGTTTATTCTCTGTCGTGAAATAGTGTATGTGATTCTGTTTTACAGACATTAAAGAAATATTTTTTATAACAGGATCCATGGCCGACTTTGTGATGCTAAATGTGATTGGCTGCTCTAATTTCACATATTTGCTTTGTTGATTCGGTAGTTCTTAGACGATGACAGCAGGTTGTGTTTAATCCTAAACAGTCTCTCCACTTCTTGTTGATAGGAGTATAGGACCATACATTATATGTCCGCCCAAGCTGAATTTGCTTGATGTGCATAATCTCAAAACATGCAAATTCTAGTTGTAGGGATATTTGTAAAGTAAATAGTTAATGCATGAACTAGTATGAATGTCATGGTAACGAACCTGCTTGTTTTCCCAGATGAAATTGATGGTACGTGAAAGGACGGCTGTTTTTTGAAGGTTGGCCAAGTCACCTTTGATCCCAATGTTTTCAAGTGCTTGAAATTCTTGTACTCAATACCTTCTGTTTTGTCTTCGTTGAACACTTTTAACTGTTCATCTCTTGCCAACCTTCAGCTTGCATTGTTTGTCAAACATTCCGATCACACAACGTAACTTCATTAGCATGTCAATCTCAGCACTGTCAGTTCATAAAATTGTGTTCTTCCTTCAGCAAATTCTTACAGAACTCTTAAAATTTTGTGTGCTAGTGCTTGGCCAATCGGTTCCAAGGTGACTGACTGCAATAGGATCTGCAATTACAAGAAGCTGCTGCCAAATGATGCAAAGTCGGATTTTTCGCAATTTATAGACTCAAGATTTAATCTAGTCCATGGAATATATTGTTCAAAATGAGTTCTTTTGAAGTTGTTCTATTATTGGTCATCAGCCTTTACATTGTTCTAACATACGGTAGTCCCTAGATTAATGAAAGTGTTCCCAATTTCATCCCTATATACTTTAGCTGTAATTTGCTGTTATTCTTCCCAAATGGCAGCCAGCATGGTGATTAATAAACCATTTAAAGATTTAGCTGCTCTTCTTGGAGGGATTCTTTGTCCTGATTTTTGCAGTTGGAGGCAAAAGCAAATACAATTTTTTTTGCCAATTTTATGATATATGAAACCTTGGGCATTGAGAATTCAGGATGTGTGTTCTAAATTAGGGCTTGAATTGTCATTTTCCCCTTCACTCCACCTCCATAGCGCTCAGTCTTGAAAACCAAAAATGGATACAAGTCTATAGATGATTAAATTGCTGCGCTAATCCTTTCAGACTTCACCACTGAGATGCAGTTCAACTTACAAATGAGTAAACATCAGAGTAAGTAAGAAAGAGAGAGAGATATAAGTTCCAAGGACTTTCGCACCGCATTGCTGAGAGAAGAACCATGGAGACCTCGAGTCGAGAGTAGATTATTTGAAGAATGCGATCCGGTCCGTATGAATACATCTCTGAAACTGGCAAGGAAGTCGACTACCTTATTGGCCTCATGAATACATGTCGGAACCGGATACTCCAGTTCCTATGAAAAAAGACTTAACATATAAGTACCGGGCTAGGCTAGAGCACAATATATGTTTTAGTAATATTTTTATACTGTCGAAATTTTGCCTTGTCTGCAATTTGTATTGTACATCATGTACATTCGCATATAATATTATTATATATTAATTTGAAAAATGTATGATCAATAATGTATAGGTACCCTTATTTTGACTATTTTGAGATAATGTTTTTGAATGATTCAATATAGCTATAAGACTAGACAAACAAGCATAACCAACCAAAAAAAAAAGACGCAAATGACCAAGAAAAGACGATGTCGTATCAAATAACCACATAAATTGAGATAAAATAATTACATTAGAATCAATACATCATGGAATCCAAACACACCCTAAACATCTTTAAAATGTGTTAATCAAACATCACCTTATCTATTTGCATTTTAAACATAATACAATTGGAATCCAAACACAGGCCTTTAGCCGGACAAGAGTGAAAAACCCTATTCAAAAAGAGGATGAGGTGATGCCAGCAGGCAAGTAAGCGAGAGCGGTTAGTATGAACTAACTAGAACCCCGAAGGAGACAATGAAGTGTTGAATTGATGTTGTTGCATAGGATGATGTTGGGAATGCATGTTTTATGACCAATGGGAGTTTATTTCTCGAGGTTGTTGAGGCCAAAGTCATATCTTGATTGGACTCTACCACCACATTGGAGTTTATCCAATGTGGTAGTGGGTCCAACCGTCCAACGGTCTACGTGAATGATATATACCACTATATACATGTTCTTCTCATTTTACATGAATTTGGTTAGGGTTTTGAGTTTTCCTTGCACAATTTCTTTCGAATGATGTTTTCTTCTTTTAATAAGACTCCCGTAACTTTTTCGTCTTGAATGTTACACGAGACCTTTGCCAATTGGTATGAGAATTGATTCGTCTATGCGAACGGATTACCTCTCCTTGTTGATTGGGAATAGTTTTGGCTCATAGAAGTAGAGTGCATATAAATTGGTTGTTGATTTATGTCGGTTGATCCGTTGTTGACAAAGCTACCTTCTCTTTGTGGCCTACTCAAAAAAAGAAAAAGTTACATGTCAAAATTTCAGTTTATATAACTGAGTATATTGTAAAAATATGAATCTCGACCTTATAATAATTTTAAAAAAAATGCTATAAAAATGTTATAACTCGACCCTACAAGGAAGATTTAGTTACCCATAAGGAGGTGTGTTACTGTAAAAGTTTTGCCCCATGTAGGTACCTGCAATAGTGGGTATTGTAGTGGATATCAAACATCAATTAATCAAAACTAAGACTACTAAAGTTACAATGGTGATTGAGAAAATAGAGATGATTTATGTGATTGTGAGGGTGCTATGAATGAGGTATAAAACCTGGCATTTGATGACCAACACTAGTAGAAGAGTTGCATTGAGAACTTGACAAGTTACCGGGTTCCGCTTGCATTGGTTCCATTGAAGGAAACTTCACAAAACACCAAGGTGGATCGGTTTATGTTAGCCACTAATTTAAGGTCATATCTTAAATCACTTTGGTGTTAATTTACGAGTTGCAATCATAGATTGATGTATGATGATGCATTCATACCGATTTCGTAGGTCCTTGGTTGAGCTCGGTGTTGATATCAAAAGGGTTGGTTGACCTAGGTGGACTTGCAGAAGTTGGCCTTTGCTGAAAACATAAAATTTAAACTCTTAAGAAGCCAAACTTCAGGGTTTGTTTCGAAATCGGGTCAAATCTATTGTTGGTCATAAGTATAGAAAAAAGTTTTGGGTTAGGGTTTGGGAAAATTGAAACATGTCTCAGCTCTATCAACTAACCATGTTTAGAGTGGTTAGTAACTCAAACAAATAACATTTTTAAAAAAAAATCAATACAAGTTGAAATGTTGACAAAAACATACTTAGCATAAAATACAAATGCTTTAAAATCTAATGGGGCAAACATATAGTACCATGAAAGATGGGTATTGATATTGCACGTTATAGCCCATGTTGTTATATGAGCCATTTTGCCACCACGGTAAGGGTTCCGGTGGGTTTGGTGAACCAAGTGAGCTAAAAAGATCCTACAAAAAATCTTAATATAAGTTATGTATACTTCTATGAAAGGGAATGAATCAAGTCATGCACTAATTCTTACATAAGGTATCTCCTTCCTTTGTATAGGGTTTTGTTGAGCAAAAGTTGGTTGCATTGACAAACTAGAGCTTGCACCTTGCCGAGCTTCTCCGCCATGACCAAAGTTCATTGATTGCTTTGTTGTGGAGTTATGACATTCTTGGTTGTTTTGATGGACCGTTTCTGGCTGCAAATTAAAAGATATAACCAAATCAAATACTACACCTAAGTGTCCTAAATACAACTTTATATATATAGTGTGAAAGTCACAAGAAAACGTCACCCGATTATTAATGGGCAATGACTGTGTTCTTGATAAAGGCACTAATGCCAAATTGTCACCCGGAGATTGTGTTGAGATGGTTTCTGTCGCATAAGTAGGCGACATCAGGCCAAATAAGGATGCCTCCATGCTTTCTGATGTCTCCATTTCACTAGTTCTTGTAACGCCCTCAACTGACATTGTATTTTGTGTCATCCAATTTGGTGATAAGGGAGCATCCGGGAGTACAGGAGCGCTCCTTGTGGAAACTAAGGCAAGATTAGTCGAAGGAGTAAACTCGTTCTCAAGAGGGTTAGAAGGCGCGCTCTTTGGTGTTGTCGTAGAAGCCATGTCTTGGTCATACAATACCAATTCATTGTTAGATGAGGTTTCTTGTGGATTGCTATTGTTGTTGCCCGATGGTGTAGCCGGAGTTGTCAATTCAAATAATAAGTATTCTAATGTATTCTTATGAACAACTTTCTTTTCATCCGATTCTAATGAAGGTTCGGGTTGTGTTGTAAAATCAACCAAGGGTTCTGAGTTTGACCTCTCGTCTTTCGTAGATGCTTCCTTCTGAGCTCAAGAAATTACAAGTGAGAAAATGTTACATGTCAATGACTTCATGAAAGTACCATTGTAATTGTTATGTTATTACACGAAACTAAGATAAGCGAGACGATACAAACTTACTTTATGTTGCACATCAATAGACTTATCGTGGCCTTTTGAGCTCTGTGGTTGTAGAGAGTGATGAACCTGTTCCACGTAAGGTAGGTGTCGATTTGCTTTATAAAAAGAAGATATCAATGAACTTCTATGAAATGCTTTTACGGGATTAAGCCAATTTTCTCTTGTCCATTGTTCCAAAACTTGACATATGAATCATGTTTAGGGCACAACTTATACCTTATCAGAAGTACGAGGAGATTTTACTCGATTTCCTTTACGTAGCTTCTCAATCCGTATTTTTGGAACATTTCCTCCAAGAAGCTCTTGGATGGAGCTCGACACGGGGGGAGTGGACACTCCTCTACTATTCGAATAAATTGACGAATGCTTATCTCGAGGAAGATCCTTAGTCGTAAACATCTCAGTAGCTGATCGCCTAAGAAATCGAGGATCCCTCTCGTCGAAACCATCAAACCTCGATTCTTTGCTCGGACTATGTCCCTGACTACGGTTTTCTCGTAAAGAAACACTTTTTCCTTCTCCAGATAAGTGAATTCTCGTGTCATCGTGTTTCCTAGAAAACTCATGTCTTTCACCATATTTTTGTTTGTAAGGATCCTCCTTCTCATTCTGTAAAACATTTAAGATACATATCTATGATAAAATCCCAAATATCTATATTTAGACAAAAAAATGAATGAGATGAAAATTTAATTACCAATGTACTCCTAGAGAACCTATTGATATCACCGGTGTATCTTCTTTCCTCGTAAACATGTTTAATAAAATCACGGAGTTTGTTTATATTACTGCATCCAATATTCAAATAGATAGATATTATAAATTCCATCATAAAATTAGGAAACAACAGCAAGATCAAGGCTGGACCTGAGGGGAGGCGAAAGTGGCCTCCGCCTGGGGCCCAAATTTATGAGGGGCCCAATTTTTTTATTTTTTTTAAGTATATGAATTTTTTTATTATTAAGTTTAACTAAAGTCATTATAGTGTATTGATTAAAAATCTTATTCTTTCTCATTAGTCAATGATTCAATTCTCTTTGTTACATATTAATTTGGTTGCATTTTTCCTTCAAAATTTTATTTAATAATCACTAAAAACCACCAATAAAATAGAAATTATCCATTATATATACATGATTATGAAAAATAAATAATATTTTATTTCTTTTTATCTTCTACAATTTCACATTTTAAACAAAAAATTTAGATTTTCACAAACCTTTTCTAAAAGAATAATTGCCCAAAATCACAAATAAAAAAAATATTTAAAACCACCCATATTGAGTTTTTTTATATAAAAAAATAGCTAAATAAAATAAAATAAAGAAACGAAATGATAAAGAAAATTCTCCAACAAAATATAGTAGAGGGCCCATTTTTATATCTAGCTTCGGGCCTTTTAAATCTCAGGTCCGACCCTGAGCAAGACTTATAGTATTAGTGATTCAATTTCTCACGTATTATGTGGAAGAGAATTACGTCCTGGATCCCATGTCTTTAGATAAGTTTGTCTTGCAACCTGCACCAAAAAAAAAGCAACAATAGTTACAAAATAATGAAAGAAAAACTATAAGAATTAACGATTTATTTTATACCGAATTTATAGAGGATTAAATAAAGTTTTATTAATCTTAATGTTAAGTCTTAAGAATTTGATAAATTATATCGAACGTGACTCTGGATGATAGAAAAGTTATTTATAAGCGAATAAATTAATTGTTATTAAAATCAATATGAAAATTTGAATTTAAAATCACAAGTGATAAAGGACAACGAACCTGAAAGAATTGTAATTGACATGAGTTAGTACTTTATTTTCCAAGAATGCACGAAATGTACCTCATTTCCTCCGGTATGAAGAGCATAGACCTCCTCATCGGTGAATTTTGCCATTGATACTGATTTTACTCGATGAGTGAACTCTCGACTGTAACGATTTAAGTTTATCACAACATTTTGTCATCATGCCAAAAATGAATGATATTGTGAGCAAAAGTTGTTGAATAAAACTTACTGCACTCCACTACAACTTGTGCAAATGAATGTCCGAAATGTTGTGCAAACATATTGTGGCCCCTGCATTGGTAATTCCTAATAATTTTAGGGCTCGTTTGCTTTAAATTTTGAAAAGATAAAAGAAAGCGAAATGAATGAAATAATTCATTTATAACTCAAGATACATCGTTAAAAATTCTAATCATTACCCTCTTCTCCCAACTTTATATACAAAATTGATTTTATTTCCTCCCTTTCAATCAATCATTTGTATAGGTAACCACATCTCATATAAAGAAGCGACCCTATGAAAGTAATTTCACACAAAATCGGATTTTCTAAGAACCTTAATCGGGAAAGATTCCTTACAAAATAATGAAACGATCATAGGAAAGTAATTTTGAGAAAAACTGAAATAATTTAAATTTGAAAAATCTTTTTCGATTGAGGTCGTTATGTCAAGGACACAACTCACACAAGATATCAAAGATAGAGATAAAAATTTTTATAATATATTTTCTCTGTGAATATCTTCTGCAATACAGAGTATCTTTTAGGTAAACTCTGTCTATAAATACATAACCCCAGTACAATCAAATAATCAACCGAGTTCATAGTCTTATAATAGGATATAAAATCGGTAAATAAAAATTACCAATTGTTGAAATGTGATTAGCCATTCAATATAATTCATTCAAGCAATGAGAAAGATACAAAAGGCAAACATAAACCCCATACCAAACTGTTGCAATTAATGCACCTCCGATTCTCCGGCAATTTCAACAAATATCGTATCATCTTTTCATTTCGATCCTCTCCCTTCGTCTTTCCCCCCATTTTTAACGAAAACAAATTTCAAAAAATATTTCCCTTCTGCAAAAATTCAACAAAACATTGAATCAAATGCAAATCGAAGGGGGGTTGGAAGGGAGAATTTTTTATTTTTTTTGGTCTTCTCAGAGACTATGATTTTTTTTTTCCAGAGAGGTATATGAACATTGATAACAAAATTAGGGAGTTGCTGCCAAATAAGGAGAGGGCGTAGGAATCGTAGATTTTGCCATCACCAACTAAAGATAGGTTTTTTTTTTAATGTTAAAAAAGGTGAGAATTTATGTATTTTGAAAAAGATGTAGTTTTTTTCCTTGTCACACACAAATATATACTTTCCCTCTTTGTGAAGGAAATAACACTTTGGATCCAAACTTAGGAAATAAGAGCATCCGCATCCATGGAACCAGTTCGGTTTCTTAACTCTTTTTTTTATTTTTCTCTCTTCTTAAGAAACCCAACTTAATTTTTTACTCGTATCCCTACAATCCATTTCATTATAAACTAAATAATAGTAGTATAAAATTAAAAATAGCCCTACCACTTATCTCAAATCCCTCTCTTTCTCTCACCTATATGTCTCTCACTTTCTTTCTTTCTTTGGTTTTTAAGAGTTTCTTACTAACAAACTCATCACATCATTCTATAATAAAACACCTCCCTCCTTTATTATTTTATTGTTAAGTTCCTTATTTTGATTTTTTTTTTCAAAATATTCACTAAAAAATAAATAATTAACAAAATATTCACACTTTCAAAATATTTACAAAAATATTTATTTTTTGCAGGGTTGTCGGAAAAACGCGGTCTCAGACCGCGTTTTAGGTAGGAAGTGAAAATTTTATAATTGAAGAAAAAAGTGAGAAAAAATTAACAAAAGAAACGTGGGTTGAACCCGCGTTTCTATTGTTAATTTTATTTCGGGATAAAATATGTAATTGTTCAAAAAAATTTACACTAGACACGCGGCCCTAAACCGCGTGTCTCTGTTTTTTTTTTAAAAAAAAGGAAACTGAAAATGGGAGGTCGAAGGAGGAGGCCGCCGGAGAACGGACGTAGACAGAAAGTGGGAGCTTTCGTCGACAGCGGATGCCCGCTCCGCCACGATCTCCCGGGACTAGAATCAGGCCGCCGGAGCCCTCGTCGGCAGCGGATGCCTCGAGCCCAACCCCCAAATCTCCCGGCTCGTCTCCGATCAAAGGCCGCTTTGTGGCGAGGCTCGCAATACCGCCCATCTTCGATCGAAAACCCGTCGGAACACGGGATTGAACCTCCAGGCGGGCCGAATCGAAGGCGAGAGGAGGAAGATTGCGCGAATCGAGGCGGCCAGAGCGTGGCATGAGGAGACGGAGCTGCAAATCGGGGAGTTAGGGTTGGGGGTGGGGGTGAGAGGTCTCCGGCCGCTCATCCTTCCACCAGATCCGGCGCCTCCTCCTTCCACCAGATTCGGCGCCTCCTCCTTCCTCCGGCCTCTCCTCCTCCTCCTCCTCCTCCTCCTCCGGCGTACCTCCTCCCCCCCCCCCCCCCCCCTTCGACGTCTCTCCTTGCTCCTCCCGACCTTGTTTTCAGTTTCTTTTTTTTTTAAAAAAAAAAAGAAGACACGCGGCCCTAAACCGTGTGTCTAGTGTAAAAAAATTTGAAAAATTACCTATTTTATCCCGAAATAAAATTAACAATAGAAGCGCGGGTTCAACCCGGGTTTCTATTGATAATTTTTTCTCACCTTTTTCTTCAATTATAAAATTTTCACTTTCTACATAAAACGCGGTCTCAGACCGCGTTTTTCCGACAATCCTGTAAAGAATGAATATTTTTGTAAATATTTTAAAAGTGTGAATATTTGGTTAATTATTTATTTTTTATTGAATATTTTGAAAACAAAATTCCCTTATTTTCATCCTTTAAACATCCCGATGTGGGTGCTCAAAGTTATTTCAATTCTTGTCACTTATAAGGGAAATATATAGTTTTTCGTCTAATGAATATTAATATGGAAAATTCTAACATATATCTTCGAGATATAATTTAGTAATCTATATTGAATGATCTATGAATAAAATATAGTTTTTTTTTGGAGAAAGTTATCCACCAATCAAGCTACATAAGTTTGGAAGAAATCGATATAGAATTTGGAGATAGACTCATGAATAGTTAAAAAAAAAGAGTTAAGGTATTTTTAAATAGGGAAAATTACAGAAAACCACCCTTTAAATATGGTTGTTTTCACTTAACCACCCCTTAAATTCAAAATTACAGAAAACCACCCTTTAAATGGTATTTCTTTACAACTCACCACCCATTCAACTATTTTCATTACTTTATCATTAAATATATTATATTTTAATATTTTTAAACTCAAATTTTGATTGTAAATATATTCAAATTTTGAATTTAAGGGCCCAATTATATTTTAGGGATCATTGTATTTTTTTTTAAAATAATAATCAATAAAGCCTAGAATTATTATCTTAATTTATGTTTGAAAATGTTTATAAATTTTTAAAACATTATGTAAATTACTCTTATTTAAAATATAAATAAATAAGAGTAATTTCCATAATATTTTAAAATTTTATAAACATTTTCAACCATAAATTAAGATAATAATTCTAGGCTATATTTATTTTTATTTTTTTTAAATAAATTAAATAATCCCTAAAATATGACCGAGCCCTTAAATTCAAAAGATGAATATATTTACAATCAAATTTGAGTTTAAAAATATTAAAATATAATATATTTAATGATAAATTAAACAAAATAGTTGAATGGGTGGTGAGTTGTAAAGAAATACCATTTAAAGGGTGGTTTTCTGTAATTTTGAATTTAAGGGGTGGTTAAGTGAAAACACCCATATTTAAAGGGTGGTTTTCTGTAATTTTGCCTTTTAAATATATATATTAACTAAGTATAGTTTCCGCCCGGCGATGTTTTAGAAATAAAATTCTAATAGTATAATATGAATATTAATTATAAATTAAAATAAAGGATTATAAAAAGTTAGTATAAAAAAGAGATAGAGTTGATAAATTAAAAAATAGAAACTATAATTTTTTATTATTAAATATAAGAAATATTTATGAAAATTAAACTATCTTTAAAAAAATTCTTCTAATTTAAAGCAGTATATAGATATAGATATAAATATATTGAAGATCAAATAAAAAAAATATGTTATGAAAATAATGAATAATTGATGATAAAAAAAAACATCAATATAATTTTATTAGCTTCTATGGATATAATGCCTCTCTTTTTTTCTCATTTAATGTAGTATATAAATAAATATAAATATAAATATAGATGTTTTGAAGTAATCTAGTTTGTTATTATAAGAAAATAAAATCAAAAGTATAAATGATTAAAATTATAAAAGTACTCTTGATCAACAATGTTGATATAAAAAAAAATTGTAAATCAACAATGTTGATATAAAAAAAAACTACATTTTTTTCAACGGTAGGCAAGAAGAGGAATGTTAAATAATAACAATCTCGAATTGGTTGATGATGTGCTTGATTTCTTCCGTAGCCACTAAGATCTCCCAAGGCATGGTGCCCTTACTGTCAATTGACCGTAATTCGACTATCACATTCAATAATGGGTTTCTCGATGCCTAATGAGAGGGCTCGCTTGATTCCTTCCTTGGAAGGTAATGCTTCAATTCGCAAGGCAGTGCCAGGTGAAGTCTCTTGTCGGAAAAGATCGACCACTTGACTTGTCTTATCTCGTATAATATTCAATGTGAGATTCTCCTGTTGATTTAACAGGGTATATTAAGTTTGTGTAAACCATTAAGTATTTTTTTTTTCAAAGCACCCATTTCGTAGACATTACCCACAACAAAGAAAATTCCTCCTTGTAACTTAATTTCCACTGCCTGTGCCCTTGAGATAGATATAGCTTGTCATTGGTGTCTACATGTTATCTTTTGCAACTTTGAAAGTTCAGTGCATTTTTCGTATTTATCCCAAAAGTTGGTGCTATTTCCCGTAGTTTACATAAATAATGGTCGGTTGCGGGTAGCGGGTAGCCTTTAAACACGACTGAGCGGAGCATAAGCCGTTTGTCATTCTCTCATCTATCCACGATTTATTTCATCACAAAATCCACAAACCCTAGACTCTCTCTCTCACCCTGCTCTTCCCCGCCGATTAATCGATTTTACCCTTTCTCCCTCCCTCCACCCACTCTCGTTCTTGTAAATCAATCGCTGAATCGAAACCCCTAATCAATTTCTCCGTCGCCGATTGATTTGCTTGTGTTGTCGATTTCTCCAGCGAAACCCTAATCTGCTGTGTGTTTTCGTCTGCGCCCGGTTTGTGTTTTTTCATATACGTCTCACGTCTTTTGGATTTCTGATCTAATCGACACCTTTCCCCACTTGTGCATATAATTTTTTTGGTTTCAGCTTCTCTAATATTTAGTTTTGTTGGAATAAAACTGGCTTTCTGATTCAATAAATTCGGCAGAGTCTCGTTCTGTTTAGGTTCCGATTTTGACAATTCTGAGAATTTGTGTTTTTGCGGCGTCGGAGATCCCCCTATAATTTTGCTTCCCTGTTTCTTCCTGGACATTTTCTGTCGATTTTCGGTGTAGTGATGGCGGGTGGTAGTATGAGGAGGGATGAAGGTTCCTTCACCATTAACAACACTAATGTTTTCTCGGCCCTTGAGTCTCTCCGTAAGAAGAAGAAGTCAGACAAGGAAAAGAAAGGCAAGAGCTCTTCGAAAGCCAAGGAGCCAGAGCCCCAGTTGTTTTGGTCTCCTGCTCCGTTGACTGTGAAATCTTGGGCTGATGTGAGCGACGAGGATGATGACGATTACTATGCAACCACAGCACCGCCTCAGGCTGCCTGGATTAATCAGGAGTCACACCAGAGCAAGGAAGCCGCAGCTGAGGTCGGTGATTTAGTTGCTAACTCATCATTGTTGATACTTTTAATAGTTTTTGTTTCATTGTTAATCTTATCCTTGTTTGATTTCTAAATTACAACATGTTCATATTTTTCTGGTGTTATTTGGCTGCCAGTTAATGGTTTAATGAGTTAATTGATCGTGTTCCCACTGCTCTGACTATTTTGCAAGTGTTTTAAGATCAATTCCCCCCTTTTTTGCTAAAAGGGTGAATTGGTTGGCCAGTGTTAGTGGTGAAGTGTAAGGCTATGGATTCTCTTATTCTATCATTATGGATTATGTAAGGGATGATTGTTCATGGGTGTTTGGTGGAGAATGGAAGTATGTGTTGATATTTTTTAGTTGGCTTCTTTTGATGTGACTAGTGTGAGTACAGTATTTGTAACTTCTAAACTTTGGTTTGCTAATGAAGACCTATCTATATTCATAGCAAGCAGTTCTGGCCTTGCATTTACATGGGTGCCTCAAATGGTCAGAACTGCTCAAGTATAGATATGTGCATTGTAGTTGCAAAAAGAAAGATTTACGATTCCATACAATCATGCCAGTCCAATACTTCATACATGGAAAAGCTGGGTATTGCTTTCACTGTAAATAGGAATCAGACCTGAAATGTGTCCCAAATGCATTGTGAATCTAAGTGAGTTAATTAAGAGCATTTGCCTACCTCCTTCGTGTTCTCTCGTCATTGAGGGAGAGAGAGAGGAGGTACAGAAATTGATTCTTTGAGAACGTATGTTTTGTGTATGTTTTTTTACTGCTATTTGTCTGGAAATAATAGTTTTTTTTTAAAAATAACTATAGATGTGTGTCCATCTTGTATGTTTTCGTCTGTCATTTCCCATAGTAGAGTTATGCAGTCACTTATTTCCCTATTCATTTCCATTTGAGTTAGATGCCCATTTGGAGCATATAATTTTGGTTACTTTTGACTTGCTAAAATAAAATATTGTCCCAACAACTCTCTCTTATTCTTTAAATTTGAAACATTGGGACTGTGTTCCTGCATCTATACGATTGAAGATACCTTATAAAAGTACTACGAAATCATAATGTAAGACATAATGAACTTTGTGCCTCGTGTTCACGAGGTGAGCAGTGTGCACTTCTACCCTTACGCAATAAGCTTCTTCAGCACTCTTTTGCGCCTCACATCTGCTCTCTCTCTTTTTTATTTGACCGGTTTTCACTTTTCACTGCTCTCTCCATTGGAAAAGGAGGTAGAAAGATGCATGTTGTCAGTGTTTCTGCTATTTATGCTTGTTGGGTTTCTTCATTGACAGCTGCACTTAAAAGATTATTAGAATAATCTCTTAACATCAAGCAAGATAAAAAGTCGAATGTTTTCTTGTATCCTGCTCTTCAGCCTAGTACGTCCTATAATATTTTCTTCAGGGGTGTTTAAATTTATGAATGGCACAATACAGGTGCCTTCCACCAGTGCTAGTTATTGTATCTTACATTTTACTATGTCCCCTCCCTGGCATTACTTGCCACATTTCTTTTGTCCTGTGGCTTGAATATTACTTTTATATTGTTCTGTTGGTCTTGGTTATAATTTGTAAGTCTAGCTGCAGTTTGATTTGTTTGAGTATTACTTGTATGTATTTTTTATGGTTTTGGGCACAATAAGTTTATTCAAAAAGGGCTCCCTTTTTGTGTATAATAATTTATCATTTTTGCAAGGGCATTGTTTTTATAAACGTTTGTCTATCATTTATAGCATCTCCTTTGGCTGCAGAAGAATTTCTGAACTAATGATTGTTGCCTTCAATTACAGGAGAGTGAAAGTGAAGATGATATGCTTGATTTAGGCGACGAAGATATAGAAGAAGAGCATGAACATGAACAGGAGGTTGTGCATCCTGAGCCAGTTGTGGAAAAGGCACCTGAAGCTCCTGTACCGGCCAAAGAGACTGAGAGACAGCTTTCAAAGAAGGAAAGAAAGAAGAAGGAGCTTGAAGAACTGGAGGCTCTCCTGGCTGATTTCGGAGTAAGCCAAAAGGAAGGTGACAGCCAAAGTAAGTAAAACTGTAAAAGTTTGCTCACCTTTCCTGCTATTGGTGCCAAGCACTTGCACTTATTTGGATGAGTAGGAATATATATCGTGAGAAAGCATTTGAATGATGGAGTTGTTGTTCTCGATTTTGTCTTTCTGTATCAGGACCGAGTAGCATCCTCCTTTTTCAAGGATGTTTCCATTCTTGATATTGTTTGAAATTAATGTCTTCTTATTTGCAAGTGGTCGCATATGGAATATCATTGAAAGTTATAATGCTCTTTAAACCTAACTTGCAGCTGGTGGACAAGAGAGGAACGAGGCTGAGCTGAAGAAAGGAGAGAGTGCTGATAACGGAGACAAGAAGGATGTTGCCCCTTCAGAGTCCAAGAATGCAAAGAAGAAGAAGAAGAAGAACAAGTCTTTGAAGGAGGCTGAGGAAACTCAAGACCAGCCAAACAGTTCAGATGTCAATGGTGGAGAGCCCAATGAACAAGCTGGAACAGAACAGACAGACGAGGATGCATCAGCTGTGGACGTCAAGGAAAGGCTAAAGAAGGTAGCTTCAATGAAGAAGAAGAAATCAGGAAAGGAGCTGGATGGTGCTGCCAAAGCTGCAGCCCAAGAAGCCGCTGCCAGGAGCGCAAGACTGGCCGCTTCAAAGAAGAAGGAGAAGAACCACTACAACCAGCAGCCAGTTAGGTAAAGGGCATAAAACATTTCACTGCTTGCCGGGCATTTGGAACACATCCATCCTTGTTCGTTCATTAGACGATGTGCAATAAGTGGTATTTTGGAAATGGTCGGCTGTCTCCCAGAGTCGTCTTATGTGTAGCCAGGAATGTTTTCCAGTTGTCTTTCCGTGGACCGTGTTGCTGTTGCTTATACTGAAAGTACACCCATATTCAGGCGTTTTACTCTTTTGAGTCCATATTTTCATATGCTTGAACTCAAATATGGTAGCACCTGTTGCCTTGATAACCCCTCTGAAGTGGGGAATGTTCTATCACAAGGAAACAGGGTCTTTTGTTTTATGATATGATGATGAAAGTTTTTTTCCTTGAAAGTTTATGTTCTCTCCCCAGATTTCTGATTCCTATTTGTAGATCTTTCTTTTCAGTATACTGATGTCATCAAAAGGTCTGATTAACTGTCACCAGAATTGAAATTTTAGGATCAGCTACATTTATGGACCATCTTCATCACAGTCAAGTTCTAGAGCTGAATCAAAGCTAACTTGAATGTTTCAATCTATGCTGGGATTGCACATTTGAAGGAAGATATTGGCCAATCCAGGCAGATCTTAGGCAGGGAGGGGCTGCCTCTAGCTAGCGCCTAGACATGATTTTTAGAACAGTGGCCAATCCACAAGCGCATTCCCCGATAGGGCAAGTTCTTCGTGTATGTGTTCGTGAAGATCTCCTAATACCCTAATTTCGTTGCAAGGATGGTCTGATTGTATAATTGGCAAAAACCAGGCAAAAGAAAACCAAAACAACAGGTCACTCATAAAGAGATCATATAAACCACAGGAGGAGATTCACAATATACTTGATGACCATATCTACACTGCGAGTGCACACAACCAGAAACGTCGAAGTATACTGTTCAAAGTGTGTATCAACCTACCAGTAATTTTTTGGTATTCCTCTGGCCAAAAGGAGAGGTTGTCTGTCAACATCACATATTATATCATATCTCGCTACAAATCAACGCCACCTTGCGATTTCAATGAAACCAGATCACTTTGCTATAAATTCAGGGTCTCTGCAGTTGATATCTACAAGCCGTTGCTTCTTCCTAGGCTACTGCTCAGGCTTCTGTCGGCGTGTCTAAGGGTGGCAGTTGCCTCGGCCAGTGAGCTCAAAACACTCACACCAACATCGGCCTTGCAGAGTGGGCAGAGTGCATTTATCTTCAGCCATTTATCGACACAGTCCTTGTGGAACAGATGAACGCATGGCAGCTCCCTTAGCTCGTCGTTGTTTGCGTACTTTGCTAAGCAGATGCAGCAAACCTGTCATGGACAGTACAGAAGAAAGATGTACTGAGAAATAATTCATGATTGAGGCTTCTTTGGAAAAATGGGAACTTAAGCTTAAATGTTCAAACTCCTTTTGGTAAGGCAAAATAATCTCCAAGAACGCCAAAGGTTTGGCAGAAACGCTTCTTGCCAAATATAGTAATAACAAATACATTTTGGCAGAGAGGAAGCTTATCTACAGCGTGATAATATTTAAACTAGCAACATCAAGAGGGAAAAAAAGGACTCTCTTGGACACTTTTTTTCGAAAGGATATCAATTGATGACACGAGGCAGGAAACTTAAAAAAAAACTTGTCAAATCGACAAATAGGGAACTAAATGCACCTTGACTCCTAAAATAAGAACAAAAAATAGAGGGAAAATGTGAAATGGATAAGAGAAAGAGAGCGAGAACAGGAAAACAAATACAAGATAGCGGAATTAAGAAGAAAATCTTGATTACTTACAGCATCTTCCCCTGATATCACCTTCTCCTTGTCAGTCCCGGCACCCACAACTCCAGTTTCAGAACCATCGGTGCTATCACCATCCTTGTGCTTCTTTAGCTTAAATTCATAAACCGGGAGGGCATTAATAGAATCCGCTGTGGCCCCTCTCATCTGACTTAGATCTTCTCTGAAGCCCACTAAAGAAATAATACATGGCAGGCAACAACAAATTGTGGCACATAGTAAAAATGGCATAGCATATCCAATGCAACTGATGACAAGGAACGCTACAGATAACCTGAAAAAAGGAAATGTTTTATATATAGTTACACTTACGAATCCATGGTATTGTGGTAAAGCCATAGAAAAAAGTATTACGCGTGTAAGTTCTTTTCATTCCTTTTTGGGGAGGAAAGTAAGCAACATCAGAGATATGAAATACCTGTACAAGTTAGGAGCATCGGCAGAAGAGGTATGACCACCAAAGACCCACACGTTGCCAACCACAAACCAGATAGCAAAGAAGCAGTCTAATGCCATCTTGAGATACTCAAACAAGGCCTTAACTCTGTTGTATGTAAAAGGCACATTATATCAACATCAAGAAAAATGACAAGCAAACATAAACAATCATTAGGCCACGACTTCCCTGACCTTCCAAGTTACTTAATATGGATTGCAATTTTCAAGCAACGTCCATAAAATGAATAAATACAAGAGCCCATAACAATTCAGGAAACTTATGTGTGATTGAATAATGAAAGCATACATCAACTAGAAAAAAAATCCCTGGACTGATCTAACTGGGTGGAATGGTGGATGGAATCAACACGAGAACAATATGCCTTCTACAACATGATTTATAAGGGAATTTGGGATTTAAGTGACAAAATAAAGGGAAACATGTTTATATGTATATATAAGCTCTGCTTAATGGGTTACAAATATCAACGCATTAAAAAGAAAAATATTGTAGTTTAATTTGAACGAGGAAAGCTCTAACCAACTGAACCTATTAAATTGAGTACTAGCAAAAGGTAGACTTAAGAAAATAGAAAAGATTACAATGGATCAAGCATATACAAGGTATAAAGGTGTATCAGATGAGGATAAAGATCTTTCTGTGGTTGGTGACTGGAGGCTATGAAGCAGAGAAATACAATGATAAAGGCCCCGTGGTGAAGCGCCATATCAAATGACAAAGGCTTGTGCTCAGGAAGTTAAGTAGGGTCAAGTTATTCTCCAATCACTAGAGATATGCTACTTCTTTTTGCTTGTGAGGATGAGTCCTTTTTATTGCACAAATTTTAAAAGGAAAAACAAAACTCAATGCATAAATGTACAAAAGAGGTTTCAGAGGAAATCCCCTTAAATCACTTCATTATCATAACAAGTTCTTGTTCCCCTATTTGTGTTGATTGTTAAGTTCATTAAATACAAACATAATCCATTTTGTTTGGTGAGTACTCCCGGAAGCAGAAGTTCCTTTTTTTAGAAGAAAATAATGACAGATTAAGACAATTTTGCTTAGTGTTGGTGCGCATTAATAAAGAAAATAACTATACTAACAGCTTCATAGACTGGGAAAATAAAGTAATGCAACATAACAAATTATTCACAAACACCGTCTCAGAAAAGAGCTTAGCTATACCTTGGATTATTATGGGTTCCGCTGTTTTGGCCTACTCTTCTTCTACTTGAGGAACTGGATGACCGATTATGATCACTCTCTGGGCTCTGGGAAACAGAAAGGGAAAAGGAAAGTCCATTGATAACATTAGCAGAGTTCTGACGAGACTGAGTTGAATCTTGGTCAGAAGTTTGATTGCGTAGTACATAACGTCGATATATGAGAGGAAGCGTTGCCACACATCCAGCTGCATATCCAACAATCCATGCAAATAACGGAGCGTGTGGGTTTTCATGCCTTGACACAGACAGAACAATAACTGCAGCAATTATCTGGCTTAATATAAGAAACAACTCGAAAGATATCCATAACCCTGAGTTGAAAGGACTCCTGCGGCGCCGACCATGATCATTGGCTGACCTACCAGAAGAAGAGGCTCTGGAAGTTGTAACATTAGAAGGAGGAGTTGACACCTCAGTAAAAGAACCCCTCATACTACTAGAAGGTTGGTCCTCATGCTGTGAAATATCCGTTTCATTCGAAGTTCTTACATGACCGGATCTAGAAGAGGAGGCTTCCTCATTATTGGGTATATCAATCACAAGCTCCTTGTCAGTTTGTCTAGCTGGTGGCTCCATCAGTATTAGATGTTGATCAAATTAGTTGTAGTTAACTTAGTTCCACCACTCAATCGCCCATCTAAGCAAGATGATCGATGACAAGCAGATAACAGGAGCATCTAGAACTTGAAGAATAGCTTAAAACCTCTCCGAATAGATCTGCTCTCAACTGTTTATCACGCCACTGTTTATCACGCCACTGAAGGCTGATCACTCAATTGTTCAATCTGCTCAAGAACAAGGCAAGCAAATGCATTAATCATCTACCCCTCTTTCCTGAATTGGTAAATTATATTGATGTCAATATAAGATGAAGCAGATTAAGGCCGAGAGACCTATAAAATGGGTACACCCACCACCCACCATTAAAAAAAAAAACAAAGCTGCCCCTATACAAAAATCAAGCCATACCCACAGAAATCCACCAATCAGCCCAACTAAAACACCGAGTGAAGCAAGGTATCTCCTAACCCCTTTCCCCTTATCTAGAATCAGAAGCTTTACATTTAACCCGAAATCAAGCCATCTACCCCTCTTTCACTGGAACAAAATGGCACAAATATTTTTCATTCTAAACTTTTACTTTATCAAAACAAAACTTCCCCTATGTGAAAGCACATGTAGAAAACTCAGAAACCTGTACTTTTTCTAGGTCAAGGGTTAACACAAATCAAACAATCAACCATTAGAAATCACATTACACCTACAAAAATTAGGTCAAAATCCAGACCTAATTGATCCAGAAAACAAAGTCTCAATCACTTCAGCGTTGACTGAATTATCACAAGACGCCCGTATAAAAGAGGGAAGAACATAGGTCAAAAATTAGAAACCATGGAATTCGTTCCGATTGATACCCACAAAAAATGAAAACAAACAGAATCAAAGATTGGACCTATCAAGAACAACGCAATGAACCCTCTTCATATAAATTAAATTCCAACAAGCTCTTACCAGAAGAACCAAGAAAACCCATAAAAAAATATGATCAATCAAGCTCAATAGAGTGAGAAAGAAGCTCACCAGGTGAGATTGCGGGCTTAGATGGAAGAGGGTTTTGCGATCGGCGAGAAATTGCGCTGGGAAATTCAGAAAAGATTGGGTCTTTGTGCTTGTTTTACGGTTTCTAGTAACCGGGTTTGTCTTTTCTTTTCTTGCGGTGATTCCCGAGAGGGAGAGGGCGAGATAAAACTCCTTATATCTTCAATTTTGACTAACGCTAAGCCCAGTGGCCCCTGCCCCTCTGTCAGAGCTAAGACTTAACACGGAGCACTACTATTCAGTATTCACGATTCACGAACCTGTCAAAAGAGAGATTTTGGGTAAATCTTCAACATCCCTTTTTGGAGCTCCATTTGACAACTTCCGACTGATGGATAATTGGGTTGGCGTTGCCCGTTGGAATCACTCGCAAATTAACACAATGGAATGGTCATGGTCCTTATGGATTTTATAGAAGCGTAAATTACCCATAACCACCCGTAAATTAGGTTAATTTTCATATAACCACCTAGTATAAAATTATAAATCATAAAAAACCACCCAAAATTATATTTGTTTTCGTAAGACTACTTACCTATTAAACCTCTATTTGTTTTGTCGAAAATACTAAAATACTTATAATTCAAACAATTTAGAGAATATATAAATGTCACAACTAATATTTTTACATCAATTTTGCAATGTGAAAATCATAGATTTGCAATGACTCATAACAGTCTCCTCTTTTTCAAATATTGAATAAGACATGAATAAACTCTATAAAAAATTCAGATTATTACTTTTAAAAGCTAAGATATGAGTGGTCTTCTGAAAATAAATCATATTTACGGGTGGTTCTGTGTAATTTATCCTTATAAAAAAAAATTCATTAATTTTTTATCCCGTTGCTTCCATTTTTATCATTTTTCATACCTTAAGATGATATTAAGAAGATGTCATTGTGGGCTGAATTTCGGGTAATCAACAAGGCTTTTCTTTGATGAGTGATGACTCATTTGGACTATTAGTTGTGTGAATGTTAGAGATACGTCAAGGGAAACCCATGGTAAGTCAGCATCAATAATATTTCACACAACTTTTTGTATTTTCTTTAACCTTGATGAGCTATTCAATTTGATCTCTAGTTCACAAGCCGTTAAATCCAAATTCGGATACAAAATGCTGAAACTATTATAGTTTCTGATTATTTTAGAGAGTGATGTTCCTCCTAAATTGCATTTTTCATTACTTTAGTGAAATTTTAATAAAGCCTTTATTTGGTATATTTACCCTCTCTTTCGATTAATTTTTCGTGATATCGGGTAAAAAAACGGTTCTTCAGGCATCTGAAACAATCGTACCAAGGGAAGTTTGATGATGATATAGGCCAATGCATAAACAGAGCTTGTTCTCATCAACACTTCACAACACAAGATGTGTCGGATCGGTTTTTGTCTCTCATTACAGCTTAGTTGAACATACAAATGGATCCATTGTGTCCTTTCAAGATGACCCCATAGAATGTTGATTGGGGATTCGAGATCCCCTACATGTTCAAAGCCTTCGCCGGTCAGCACCTGCAAGCTGCAAGCTTCAAGCTTCCCTTGCTGGGTTTTGTAAGGGTGTAATGATATTGACAATAGACATGAATGAAGTGCACTTTTTCTTTTCTATACTAATCTAGCTACCTATCAACATTCTAACAATTCCCAGATGAACTCTGCAATGGTTATCTATCTTATATGAACAACAAAAATAGAAGTACAAACAGAGACATACTTACAGAAATGTATCAGAAAACAATTCTAATAATTCTCAGATGAACTGTGCAATGGTTATCGATCTGTCTTAGACGAACAACAAAAATAGAAGTACAAACAGAGACATACTTACCGAAATGTATCAGAAAACAATTCTAACAATTCTCAGATGAACTCTGCAATGGTTATCTATCTTATACGAACAACAAAAATATAAGTACAAACAGAACAGAGACATACTTACCGAAATGTATCAGAAAACAATGTGCAAATCCTCTATTCATGTACCAAATGTTGGAAAGAAAGAGCAGTACAATCAAACAATTGGGTATGTTAAAAGAGATTCTGAGAAACAAACAATCAATCAACAAATCACTGTTCGTGTAAAAAACGGTGTAATCTGAATGCTGACAAAATTCTGTACCTGAGTATGCTACACCATAAAACAATTCTTCCACTACTGCCTCGTATATACCATAAAACAATTCTTCCAGAAAATCAGGTGACAATGGCAGCTTAGGATATTCGGCAAGAAACATTGTTGGTACCGTAACTAACTGCTTGAAGGCTTGTATCTGACATGTTTGTCACCCATCTTTGAGGGCCACCATTGTCCCCCAAAATATTGTATGCATAGGAAGGCCATACTGCGTCGATGGAACATGAATCTGACATACCCTTCTGGAGCAACCGCTGAGTCCGTCCAAGCACTACAAGACTTGAAAATGTCGAGAAGCTATTTCCGAAGAAAATGTCTGCCCTGGAGCACACCTCATAGTCGATTGCAGATTTGATAAGATAAGAGTGCTTCTCATAAATCGAATGAGCACCCAATCTATTCTTGTCAAGAGGCATCAATCTGGCGTTCCACCCTTCAAATATCGTCCTATCTTCAAGAAGGCTATCAGCCACAGCGAGGTAAACCACTGTGGGTGTACTTGAATTCACAATCTTCCCTACTCTCTCAACAATATCTTCCTTGCTACTACAGATTTGATTAATGTTGTGCTTACGCTCGAGATTCTTACAATGTATCATCCAGTCTTTCTCTATCCTCATATGCACAGCAACGTAGCGGATAGGCTGTAACTGTAACATAGGGCTCGTCGGGGTCTTACCGTCCACTGGAGGCTCTACCGTTCCTCGTGCTTCCTCTCCTGCCATCTGTATCTTAGAGATGACTCTATCGGCTTCTTTTGCATACTCATCCACAAGAACCATACACCCGAAAACCCTTGCATAGTCCTCAAGAGGCCAGTGATCATGCCACAAGAAGGGATTCTTGCCAGTTATCTTTATGACCTCGAATCGATCATATGGATCGTCATGGAACTGCCTCAGCTGATCAAGATCTCTCTCAGGGGTCCACCGTCTTCCACTCCCCTTCTGGAGCTCAATTCTATCTGTCTGATTCAACACATCCGAGTAGCGACCGAGCTGGACAAACCCTCTGCAGCGCGAATTAAACCTCTCGAAATCGAAGACCTGGTCAAACCAAACAGGTTTCAGCTGATCCACTTCTTTGTAGAACAACGAAGCACTCAAACTCGGCATCAGAAGAGTCCGATTCAGCACTCTGGCTGTAAGACATGCCCTAGCAAACGCAATTTTCTGATTATTCAATCCCCAAACTATCTGAGGAACCTCCAAAAACCTACGGCTTCGAAATCCAGAATCCGAATTCGACCGAAACGCATAGGTCCGCACCGATTCAAATCCACCTTTGATACCACTCCAACCATATCCAGAAAGATCCGCAAAGAAAACAGCTCTAACTACAACAACAATTACAAGCAGAGCAAGACATTTACACGCCGCCGAGCTCCAATTAAGCCCCGCAAACCTCCTAAACTCGAACTTCGAAGGCCTCATCTCGTACACAGATACTCAACGAATCGCTACGATTTCCATTGAATCGAATCATGGAATTGAATATACAATTGAAGAAAGTAAACGCACCTAGGGTTGAATCGCTGTAGCTTCGGCGATGGAGAGCCGGAATTGAGAAGATCCAGATCGGGATCGAGGGAGATGGGGAGGTGTGAAGTGGTTTATGAGGAACACCGGCGGAAATCGCAATGGAGTTCACTTTATCCTTTTTTCCTTTTTTGTATTTTTTTTTGGTATACTTGTTTAAATAAATTGAATTAAATAAAATGGACAACTGTATGAAAATGGTCAGGAATTTAGAGTTACAAGAACAGATCTTCCTCAGTAGAAAGTACCCATTATTAGTTGTTACCAAACTCTGACAAGTAGGGTGCCATTTTTAGTTTTGTTTGGAGTTTCACATTCGTTTTGCATTTATTTATGGTGGGTCTTACTTTGGTTTTATTTTTAGTGAGTATTTTTGTTCAATAAAAGGAATTTTTGTTGCATTTATTAAGCTTTGAAAGATTCGATAGGTTGTAAAAATGATTATCGTTATGAAGTAGATAACAGAAAAAAATAGAAAATTGATTTTATTCCAAATCAAATGAAAATTTTATGGGGAAATTGTTTTAGACACGGAGAAGTTTTTTAACGGCTAAAGTTGAGGATATTGTGATTGATCGGTCTCGATAAAAAAGACTATTCAAATCGAGGTGGGCTAGCTTATGTGGACCAGGTGGCTTAGGGTGGCAAATGATCCTTTATTAATGAGAGACTTCCTTATAATTGTCAAACCTTTTTGTTATCTGCACGGCGGCATATTGTCATCGGCACGGTGCCGGTGGCGAGCTCCGAAGTCGGCAGCATCTTCTGCAGGTGCCGAGCTCCCCATTCGGCAGATTCCCTGCAGGTGCCGAGCTCCCAAATCGGCATCCAATGCCCGAGGTAAGTTCGAAAGCTTATATAAAGAAGCGATGCCCGAGTTAAACTACAATGTTTTCGATTCAAAATCCATATTCTTACATCGGAGGAAATGACGTTACCGGAAGAAGATGGCGGAGGCGGTTTACCGTTCGACATTTTTAGCTTTAGTGATCCGGATGAGCTCGTGAAGAATCTCGGGGTAAGTTAATATTGTTACAGCGGATCGTTTATATATAGCGGAACCTTTATATAATTATGTTTGAATAGAATCATATTATAGCGGAAATATATATAGCGGAAATTTTTTATATAATTAAGTTTGAATAGAATCATATTATAGCGGAACGTTATATAGAGGGAACCTTTATATAATTATGTTTGAATGGATATGTTGTTTGAATCGAAACATAATAAAACATAGTTTTGTTAAACGAAACCATCATATAATATAGCGTTATTGATAATATTTTGTAAAATTTCTTATAGTGAGATTGTGTGCGAAAAAGTTCTTAGTACAAAAGTGACATTATGCAGGAACAAAACCAACCTCTAGATGTGGGTACAGAATATGGTTCGATGTTTACGTACAGTCGATGGTTATTGGGCCGATCAAGTAAACATGAAGGCATGGGCTAGATACGTAGGGAAGATTAAGAACATGGTACTTGTGATCACTCGGTCATGGAAGAACAAAATGAGTGGATTGGGTACCTTTCGTCTAGTGTGTGATAGGTACGGAGGGGGTAGAGATATTCCAGATGTCAACTTGGATTTTCCTCCCGCAGTGAGTAGGCGAGGCCGCGAGGGAGAACGACGAAGCTCGGATGCTTGTTTGAGTTGGAGGGTCGTCAAAATGATGCTGACAATTGGACCATGAAGGTTATATGCGGTGTGCATAACCACAAGCTAAACGATGTGATGTTAGGACATCCCTATGCGGGTAGATTAACCCCAGATCAACATCGGCAGGTTCGTCGTGATACAGTGATTGGGATAAAACCGGGGGATATGCTGCGCGGGATGAAGTATGATGATCATGACTGCGTGACGGGCATTCGTCAAGTGTACAATGCACGAGCCCAGTTGCGGAGAAGCGCCACAGAAGGACGGAGGGACCTGCCTCAAGCGCTTCACAAACTCAAACAAAAGGGATACTTTACCGCCACACGGAATTCCTCTAAAGCAAGAGTAGACGAGGTTACTGACGTGTTTTTGTCACATCCGAACTCCCGACGTCTTCTGATGTTGTTTCCATATGTTATTGTGATGGACTCGACCTACAAGACGAACGAGTATGAGGAATCACATTAATACTTTTATATCTGTCATACGTTGTAGCAATTTGATTGACTAATTCATTGATGGTGGGTACGAAATGTCGTTGCTAGAGATCGTTGGGATTACTAGCACGAAGAACACATTTGCAATTGCGTTTGTATTCATATATGGCAGGCGACATGATGTGACTCGGCGTCAGATGAGATGACTCGGCGTGGGATTCCCTGCAAAAGCGGTAGATTCCTTGTCCGTGTCTGCCGACTTGGGAGATCGGCTTCGGTAGAAGACTTGCCGACCTGGGAGTCCGGCACCGACATCACGTACTGCCGACTAGGGACCTCGGCACCGGAACCGTGCCAATGGCGAGAAAATCTCCGTGCAAATAACAGGCCCGTTGTCAAATGAATCTCGGCCTTTAAACCAAATCAATGGCTAAGATGAACCAAAAACAAAATCAATGGCTAAGATTAAATAACTACAATTAATTCATTTTAAAATAATTAATCATTATCGCAAATAATCTTTTCTCTTCCAATCGTTCAATTGAATCTCGTGAACTACAAAGGGGCATATTTGATTGGAGGAGGGAGAGGGAGTGATTTCGCTAGCGACACCGATGAGGGAGCCGCTGGTATTGTGGATGGAGTCCGGCTCGTTGGAGGAGAACACGACGAAGAGGAAGGAGCCGCGCTCGGGAGGAGAGAAACTGAATGGCGAGGAGGAGGAGATGTCCAACAGGGATGAGCAGCTCGGAGATGGACTTGATGATGGCGTAAAGAGCAAATATACATGAAACAGCAAAAACTGAAGATGAAAAAGAGTTAATTATTTTATTAATTAATTATAGTTATCTAGTTTTATCCGTTGATTTGATTTAAGGGCCGATGTTGTTTTATTAGGTAATTATAAGAAAGTCTCTCGTTACTTCATTAGAAGAAGATTTTGATCCAGGATATCTTTTAGCATTGTTCCTCGGTTTCTTTATCATATTATTTTTGTCTCTATGTGGTACTTGTTTGTGTTTGTTGGCTTATTTATACTTTGGGGCAGAGATGACAAACAGTTTCCTTCGAAGAGCATCTAGCTAGGACAAGTTGGATTACTCGACATTATCCAAGCTCGAGTAGCATCACTTATATGATATTATGTGCAACAATATATAGATAACAGATCATATTTGTTACCGAGCCAAAATACACTATTATATGTTTTCAATTTAGGAAGGTCAAAACCACCTGATTCCACTATAGGGGTTGCAATCCGTTCAGATTAAATTGGATTCGAACCCTACTTTTGTTTTACTCCTATTTAACATTGGTTGAGTTCAAGCTAGGGGTGGGCACAAATCCCGTAAATCCCGTCCCGTCCCGCATCCCGGTGGGATTTAGAGAGAAAATTTTCAATCCCGTCCCGCAAAAATTACGCGGGACGGGACGCAGGACAGAGAGTTAGAATCCCGCAAATCCCGCCCCGTCCCGCATATATATATATAATTATATATATTTATATATTTAATTAAAATTAATAAAAATATATAAGAATATATTTATATTATACCTTAACATTTATTTAAACCCAAAATTTATAATTTAAAATAATAATAAAAACACTAAAAAATATAGAAAATGACTTACTGTTGTTACTACTAGCGTTGCTACTGTATTTTTCTGGACTTGCTACTTTTTTTTTTTTTTGATAAGGAAAGGATTCGGGTGGGCTGACCCTATCCGGCAGCATCCTTGCAGATGAGGTCAAGGAGACCAGGATCGTTTTTAATATCGACTCCTCGGGCAGAGTGGCTAAGGTGTGCAACCTTATCTGCCACTCTATTGCCCATGCGAGGAACATGGAAGAAAACTACGTCTTCCATAGTCGATAGCTGGACTTGAACATCCGACAATATTAGTTCGATCTCCCAGGGGCATTTGGATTTCCTATTTAAGTGATCGATGATAATCTTGCTGTCGCCTTCAATCTGGATCTTTCCTATATGTAGTTGCCGCACCTGTTGGATCCCTAGTTTAAGATTCTGGACTTGCTACTGTATTTTCATTCTATGAATTCAATTTGTTGATTTTTTTTATAGCAAATACCTACTGATTTTTTATATATTAGTGGGGTTATGAAGTTATTATGCATCAACCATGACTTTAATTTGCACATTTACACTTGTTATATTTAGATTGTGTTTTATACATTTTTTACGAGGGATAAATCTCGTCCCGTTCCGATCCCGTCCCGTCCCGAGAGGAATAAAACCCGGCGGGATTTGAAAAAAAAAAATCAATCCCGTCCAACAAAAAATATGCGGGACGGGACGCGGGATTACCCCAATTCCGTCCTGTCCCGTCCCATGCCCACCCCTAGTTCAAGCTGTTCAAATATCGAGTTGCTTGCCATCTTTGTTCAACCCTAGTTTGTTCTTCTAGTGACCGTTTGTTTGCCATATTTGTGTTGCACCTTTTTATTATTATGATTGTATGTTTGACGGTTCGCCGTCTGCCGACTCTATCGGCCTCTCGATGAGCTAGATCTGTCTAACCATCGAATTATTACCTGATAAAAAAAAAAAAAATCAAGTTGCTAGATCTAGCAACAAGTTGTATCTTCTCGAAACTTAGGCAGCTGCACATCTTAAAAGGAATTTTGATGAATACATTTGTTGGATTTTATTTTTTTTGATTAGGATTTGTTGGATTTTAATCACCTCTTGAGCTAGTATTTAGTTTGGTTGAAAAAAAAAAGGTTGGGTTATATACTGTAATTTGCCTTATTTTATATGGACCTTATCTCAACTTCTTATCCTTGCCCATTCGAAATTCCCTCTCCCCCCTCTCCCGAAAATGAATGACAGCAAAAATAAATTCTGGAAATCCCACATTTGCCAGTGCTTGAGTCGGCTCATAACTCTCCGGCGCCACCGCCCCGTCACCGTCACCGTCGCCTCCGGCCGCCTTCACACGGCGGAGGAGTTCGCGAACGGAGTTTTCAGCCTCGCAGCTGGCCTCGCCCGCCTTGGTATCAGGCCAGGTGACGTTATCGCCATCTGTGCTTTCAACAGGTTCATTGTGCTGTTTTCCCCCAAATTCAGTCGATTAACACGAAATTGAAGAAATAAATTACCATATATGTGTGCATTTATTTCATAGCAATTTGAAATTGAAACCAATCTTTACTATGTCATGTTCTACTGTAGAATTTGTAAATTTATGACTATAGGTTTCTGATACAATTTGAGCTATTAAACTATCTCTTGCTTGGTAAAGTGCTCTGCAGATGTTTGATTTAACATTTTAAACCTAAGCTGTCAAACTAATTTTGAATCTAAGCTATCCTCTTGGGCTATATCTATGACAGTGGTTTCTACTTGGAATGGCTTCTTGCTGTCACTTATGTTGGTGGGATCGTGGCTCCTCTTAATTATCGATGGGTATGTGTATCGGTTTTCTTCAACAAATAATCATCTTGAAAGTTCTCTTTGATGCAGATTGCAATATTATGTGAACTGTTGAGTATTTATGCCATTTTTTTTGCAATTAGCTGATAAATTGTGGCTCAGGTGATGTTTAAACCATTTCGCTTGCGATTAAATAACATCACTTGTATGATATCTAACACACAGAGCTTTGAAGAGTCAAGATTTGCACTGGAGTTGGTGCAGCCTGTAATGTTGGTCACTGATAACAGCTGCCAGTGGAGTTCAGGGTTATTCAAGAATATAGTTTCTTCTTGCAGGTGGCGTGTTCATGTTGGTACTTCTAATGCTGTTTCAGACACTGTAGAGAATGGTATGCGGTATTTCCCTTAGAATCAACTTTCTAAGAGGTGGATGGAGGGTTAGCTGTTCAAATTTCAACTGTCATTCATTGCTTTTATAGAGGATTGATACTTGGCCGCCTTCTTTATCAGTGCTGACTCCTGAAATGATCAAAAGAGCTAGCACTAAATCTGCATCGTTTGGTTACCTCTGGGCCCCTAATGATGCTGCTATAATATGCTTCACTTCAGGTAATCTATATTCTATACCTCATTGTTGCAACTGCTTTCTGATGATTCGCAGAATGATAAATGGAAGAAAAAGAAAATTGATCTCCTGCCAGCTTGGATATTCTATTTGTGTAACTTGATTGTATAATTTCCCAAGAAAGATGGATTTTAGGTTGTTCTATTTCCTACAGGAACCACTGGAAGGCCAAAGGGAGTTACCATAAGCCATACAGCTTTGATTGTACAGTCACTTGCAAAGATTGCTATTGTGGGCTATAATGAGCACGACGTACGTCTTTCATACATGTTCTCTCTTATGAATACTGATCAATAGCGTCACAGAAAAGGGTTCATCTGATCATTCTTTCTCGAATATAGGTATATCTTCATACAGCACCTTTATGCCACATTGGAGGGATATCATCGGCATTGGCAATGCTAATGGCAGGAGGGTGTCATGTGTTGATCCCCAAGTTCGAAGCTAACTTAGCAGTTGAAGCCACGGAGAAGCATAGTGTGACTTCTTTCATCACTGTCCCGGCAATAATGGCTGATCTTGTATCAGTGATCAGGTAAATATATAACACCATTCTTCAGAAAAGGGGAATTTTGTTTTCCTAAAGCCAACGTGCAGCTCTACTCAGTGAAATACTTGTAACTGATTGATGTTTTCGTCATCCAGGTTAAAGAAAGATTGGACAGGGAGCAAAACTGTGAAGAAGATATTGAATGGCGGTGGCAGTCTTTCAAATGTACTTTTGAAAGATGCAGTCGAAATCTTTCCAAGTGCCATGATTTTCTCTGCCTATGGTACGCCTTGCTTCGTACAGAAACCTTTCTTTGCTTGAAACAGATGTGAAATGTCTTCATTTAGATACTTGTCATGTTATAATTATTATGACACAGAGCAAGCATTTGTCTTTTAATCACTTCAGAGGGAAAATAGCCCTTAAACTAAGACCTTGTCCAGTGGGTTATAACTACAAGTACTCCATATGATCATATAAGCTAGAGGAAACTTTAGAAAACCACCTCTAATCTCGATTGTCTTCTTCAAGATCACACCTGATTTTCAGGTTTTTGTCAAATAATTACTGAATATCATGCATGATTTGGATCAAAATCACCACCCATAGAATTTAAACAAATACTTTTGCAAAAAAACTAAAAATTTGTGTCATTTTGCGAAAAAGTTAAAACTGTAGTAGACTAGTAATTTAGGTAAAAACCTCTTATGATGCTAGATTGCTAGGGGTGTTTTTTTTTTTTTTGGAAAAGAACCCTATAAGACTGATCAACTTTTAATTTACTTGCATATATACAGGAATGACAGAGACATGCTCTTCTATGACCTTTATGTCCTTAACTGATCCAACAAGCAGGCAGTTTGATCATCCAGTAGAAGCCCTTAAGCCGGAAATGCACCAAGAGGGAGGCATTTGTGTCGGCAAGCCTGCACCGCACGTTGAGATGACGATCAGCAGCACAGACTCTTCTGGTGTCGGAAGGATTTGCACTCGGGGACCCCACGTTATGTCTCAATATTGGGGCCAAACTACTAGTTCATCAACGTCGAGTCCCAATCTTGAAGACTGGCTCGACACTGGTGACATAGGGAAGATTGACCACCATGGAAACGTATGGCTCATGGGACGCGACAAGGATCGGATCAAAAGCGGTGGAGAGAACATTTACCCTGAAGAGGTGTGATCAAATCCATTCATCTTATGACTTAGTTTTTTTCCCCTCTCATTCTGCCATGTTTCGGTTCATAGATTGAGGCAGTCCTATCCCAACATCCGGGGATCACTGGTGTCGTAGTTGTTGGGCTTCCACATCCCCGTCTTACTGAGGTGGCTGTCGCCTGTCTTCAAGTCAAAAAAGGTTGGCATTGGACGGATTCAAGTGACACGGACAGTGTGGAATGCAAAGAGCAATGCTTGTCAAGTGAAATGCTGAAGCAATACTGTAGGAAGAAAAGCTTATCCAGGTCTCTATCTTACTCTTTGATGTGTATGTCTATGTATGTATATGTATATGTATATGAATTTGCTCGTTTTTGGGTGAACTGTTGAATATGCTCGTAGGTACAAGACCCCGAAAGCTTTTGTGGTAACGAGGAAGCCATTTCCACGCACAAGTACAGGAAAGCTAAAGAGAGAAGAAGTTAGAAGGGAAGCTGTATTATACCTGCAAATGTCTCTGAGCAATCTCTGATTAGTCCATTGTATGTAGATAGAGTTAGTTTCATGAATGTTTGTATAAGGTATTTTCATTATGTTATGAATTAAACAAATCATCACTATTTAAGTTCTACTAAAGTACTTGAATAAAGTGGAACATGATCCATTTGGTTAGCATTTATTTTTATTTAAACTTTTCCTATGAAAAAAAGAGATAAATTGCTGCAATGATTCTTTTAAAAATGTTCCAACAAAAATTTATTTGGTCGATGACCCTACTAGACTACTAGTAGTAGGATTTTTTACTATTCAACACGTATTTTTAAAGCGATAAAACTATATAAAATAATAATTTTTAAAAATAAATTTAATATTTATTACTACTGAGTATTTAGTTTTTAAAAAATAATAATATTGTATATAATTATTAGCTCCTTAAAATACGGGTTGAAAAGTAAACATCTTACCGAGTACTACGGAGTATTTTTCCTTAAAAGGAGTATATACAAGTTTTTAGCTTCTTAAAATATATGCCGAAGAGTCAAACAAGATGTATTTTAAATCGGAGGGAGTAATATTTATAATCAACCGTCACACTAAATTCCATTTTTTTTTATTGATACAAGGCAAGGATTCGGGGAAAGGTTAATGACGATTAACCCACCGCTCGATGGTGTCCCAACGAACAAGATCAATGACCCCAGCTGGAACGCAGTCAGAAACGAAATGCGAAGAGAACCCTAGATGCGCCAAATGATCTGCCACCCGGTTCTCCTCCCTGAAGATGTGCGCGAAGGTGACCTGCTCGAAAGAATGACAAAGATCCAGGATATCCGAGATCGACATCTCTATCTCCCACAAACACTGCCAAGGGCCCCGCAAAACGTTGATGATGGTGAGACATTCACCTTCAATCTCCAATCGCTCGAACCCTTTCTTGGAAGCTTCCAGGAGGCCATCAATAAGACCATAACACTCCACATGAACAGCTGACACCGACCCATGGCACCGGGCACCACATGAGTCACCCTACCCAGACTATCACGGATTACAATTCAAAGTCGGAAGCGACACGGTTTGATCCAGTCCGAGCCCCATCGAAATTTAGTTTGACATAATCTTCAGCATGCTTTTTCCATCTTACTGCTTTCGGTTTTGTGTTTCTTTTTTTTGACGAGGTAGTTCTTTGATTGTCAATTTCATTTATTTGTTCGTCTGTTTGTGCTTTTTCCCACATTTTCCTAAATTGTTTTATATTTTTTTATCCAATCTTCCATCGATCTTATATCACTGTTGTCAAAGGTTATTCGATTTCTCATTGACCATATGTCGAAATTATGTCATTGTATGACTTGTTTCTTTTGTCAGTGTTCCCGGATCATTTGTTCAATCTGCCTATCGAAACTCCCAACAAAGGATAGGGAAATCTAGCATTCAGACAAGAGGTGAGTGTTGTCTTCGTCATGGTTGAAGCACGGGGGCACTGCAGTGACATATGAATCCCTTTACCTTGAAACCTAACTTTTGTTGGGGTTCCATTTAGTAGGTTTTTCCATAGAAAATTTTTGATTTTTAGTGGGCAATCAATATTCCATATCCAATCCAAAAGGTCAAGGTTGGACCTTCTAGTTCGAGTGACGTGATCTAAGGCACTAGCAGTAAAAAATCAACCATTTTTGCTAGCTTTTCAGTAGAGTCTATCTTCAAATTCATTGGAGGGTATATAGACATCTAGAATTTTGTCAACAATTTCTAACGGAAGATACAAACTCGATTATCTTTGTCCTAGGTCTTGTCCGGTCTCATAAAATTGTCAATAGTCTCTTATTCAACTATTTGGTCGATGATACGTTTTTGTCACAAAATCCCTTCATTTTGGAGCTATTTAATTATCGGTCCAGAATCTTATAGATTTCTCATTTCCAACTTGCCAAATAAGTCCAACACAAAATTCGTCTTTGATATCCATTAATTTTGCCCATTGTCAAGAGGAATTTCCTTTTCGTTGGCAATTCTAAATATTCTCATTTCTGAGGTTATGCTTGATCATTTTAACTCATTCATTTTCTGGCTCTGCCATGATTTTCCAAAGCAATTTCATTTGCAATGCTTTGTTCATGTCTTTAGTCTTATGAAGTCCGAGTCCTCCTTCTTTCGTTGGTCTGCAAACGTTATCCCACCCAATTAATGGCTTGTATTGGGGATCTTTGTTCCATAAGAAACATATGTTGATTCGGTCCAAGTCGTTCTGTATGCTTCCAGGAAGCATGAACTTTTGCATAATGTAGCTTGGTTTTTGCCGCTAGGTTTGCTTTTACTAGAACCGCTCGTCCTTGTTGGGTGAGTTCATTTGTTCTCCATTTTGTTAATTGGATCTTTGTTTTCCCAATGACTTCTTCAAAAGTATCTTTGTTCACTCTTCCATTTATTATGGGGCATCTAAGATATTTTTCTAGAGCAGCTTGGTTTGTTATTTGTAGGCAAGATTGGATTCATTGTCTTTGTTCGTTCGTAATCCCTTTTGTGGCTTGAAATGTGGATTTTTGAAAATTTACTTTCTGCCAGAAATATCGCAGTATTCAACGATGATATTCTTCACTGTTCTATAGGCTTCTGGGATTGCCTTTGAAAAAATCATAATGTCGTCTGCAACAAGTCAAGCTAATTTTTTATTTCAAGCCTCAAGGGTACAACAAAATTGTCCATCACAAGTCGCAACAAATCAAGCCTCAAGGGTACAACAACTCTTCATCACAAGTCGCAAAACACTAATTGTCCATCACATAATCAGATTCTTTTTTGGATTCCTTCATACTATTCTCCAAAAACATATGCATATTGCATATATAGTTTAGTTTTCCCTAATTCATTGACAAAATTGTCTGTTTGTCACACCTCTTATATTCATTCACAAAACTGCATGATTTAGTTTAGTTTTCCCAAATTCATTGACAAAATTTTCCCTAATTCATTGTCTGTCATAATATTCTTCGTTGACAAAATTGCATAGTTTAGAGGTTCCATTCACAGTCCGTCATACTATTCTCCATTCCATAGTATTCCCTAATTTACCAAGCCAACCCATTCGAGTTCGAATCGGTATTGAAACCATCAATGCAACCAAAATTGCCAAGCTAACCCATCAAAACCAATAGCCCCCACAAACAGCTCAATTTAGAGGTTTCAAGCAACTCAATTTCATCAAAGAAAGAATCAATTGGAGAAATTAGGGACTGATATATTAGGGTTCACATACCCAACAAAGGCATCGTTGGAGAGGGTTCGTCGTGTCCGCTACCATCCCTTTCATTTTGTATCTTCGTATGGAGGCAGAAACAAGGGGTTTGATTCGGTCCACAAGGCGAAGGGGAAGAGAGGTGCACCATCCCGTCTGGGGCTCTGCGCTCTTTCTTTTTGTGTGGGACGATGCCGGAGAGAAGGAATTGCGTTGAGGCAGCAAACAACAACAACACAACTCCATGGAATGAGCCTAGTGCATTCGACCGATGGATAAGAGATCGCCCTGACCACGTCGACAACTCTCTGGCGGCTCTCTTTTGCTCTGTGTGGTGATGAGAAGAATAAGTTTGAAGAGTTAATTAAAAAATGTAAAAACAAGTTGGTTTAATATTTAATAAACCGGGTTTAGAAGAGCAAGTTGAAAGAGCCAGCTGGTCCAATCAAACTCAAGGGACAGTGGGAGGGGATTGGCTTGGGGACAGCTGATTCAAAGCCTCTAATCCCACCCGCCATCTTCGTCAGGTGCCTCAAGCTGAAGGTTGAGTGCTTGGAGTTTCAAGTACCAACCCGCCATCATTTGGAGGACTTGAATGCCAAATTGGGACGCAAGCTTCATCATCTTCGCAAATGGTCACCCAAGATGTTAGGAACCCTTAAACTCTTATGGATCAAGACTTTGGTTATAATTAGCGTTTGACATATTTTTGTATGGCTATCAATATCATAGTTCCAAAGTTGGGTATTTTATTATTGTTTTGTAATTATCTATTCTCAAACTTCGATGAGAAATATTGGCACATTCCCAAACTTTGATATAGTTACATTGTGAGCAATGTCAAGCTAAAACAAGCATATTTTGGTATAGTATATTGCATAATGTAAAACTAGCATATTTCCATTATATTATAATAGCAAAGTATTTTGATTAATATACCAGTGGCAAACGAAATGTTTGAGAAAGTAAAAAAAATAATCAATGTAGATCTATGGCAGATGAGGGGAAAGTGGTGGTGGGCGGTGGTTTTCGGCTTCATCTGGATTCCACTCTTCTCTTGTCATTAGTCGATTTGTGTAGATCTATGGCAGATGAGGGGTTTCGATTTTGGGATTTTGGGACTAGGGTTTATGTGATTTTCATGGTGCTGCGACTTCCCTCCTCTTTCTTGTGCCTGCAGTAGCGTTTGAAGACATTTCTTGATGTTGCAGCCTTGCACTACAAAAAAAAATTAAATTGGCCACGCAAGGTAGCTTCGGCTAGTGTTTTCCGTGGCAATTGATAGTCTTTTGCCACGGAAATAGCCACGGCTTCCGTTAAATCCGGAAAAATCCAACACATTGGGAGTTGATGGTATCTTCGGCCATGGTTGCCGTGGCAAAAGATACAAATTTACCCAAAAAAAAATGAAAACAGGAAATGTAAATAGCAAAATAAATTCACCAGCGCCTTAATGAAATTTCAGATCTCCCTCCATCCTCTCCCTCGCTCGTCTCCCTCGCTGTTCTCCCTCCCTCTTCTTTATTCATCTCCCGCAGTCCTCCCTCACTCTTCTCCATTCATCTCCCTCAGTCCTCATTCCTCTCTTCGATTCTTCATTCCTCTCTTCGAATTCGTCTCCCCTTAGTGGTGGCGGTCACGTCGGCGAGGTTAGGGTTTTAGTTTTTCCGATTAGGGTTTCAATGTGAAGGTTTTGCAAAACTTATTTTGATTTTTGTTTTTATACAGGCCCCTTCGAAGCTCAATAGGCAAGAGTCGAAGTTCAGAGCTGCATACAGAAGGTAACCTCTAGAATCAGGCAATTTCGATTTTGATACATGGTCTTCTCCTTCAGATTTTAATTCCAATCGATTCCATTTCCATTTGCTCATCAAATAGAAGCCCCATCTTGGAGATTTTGATACATTGCTTCCATTTTTCTGTTATTTGCCTATTTGCAGAATGTCCTTAGCTCATTGGTGAAAAAATGTTGTTTTCTAGTGTTCCTGACAAGTACTCATTGTAGTTTTGTAACAGGTGGAAGTATAGAAAGTGTCTCCTTGGCTTTATATTAGTGTCACCTCGCTAAATATCCTACAATTCATGGACTGAAGGGTTTTCTATTAGGTGAATTTCTGGGATGAGGTCGTAGTTTTGGTAAAGTATTTGTATATAAAATAATACTAAAAACTGACCTGGTGATTTCAAACTGTAGCTGATGCAAATTTGCTTAATTTCTTTGTGTGGTTTGCTGAAAGCATGTCTGCTGAAGAGATACTTCAGTGAGATATGGTTGTAATTTTGGTTATACCTCAATTTTTAATTGTTTAACATGTATATATTAGGCATCCGTATAATGCAGCTCCTTAACCTGTAGGAACTTTGTGATACATACTAGATCCCTGGGATGAGGTCGTAGTTTTGGTAAAGTATTTGTATATAAAATAATACTAAAAACTGACCTGGTGATTTCAAACTGTAGCTGATGCAAATTTGCTTAATTTCTTTGTGTAGAATTGAAATGTCTACATTGCTTGATGGATAATAGGTTGTGAAACATGTACTGCAGTAGCGAGCTTTTGACATGTTTTTGATGGATAACAGGCTGTATATACGCTGTAGTAGACGAAATAGACATGTTTTGGCATGTTTTTGATGAGATGGTGTGATTTTTATACAATTTGGCTTTATTTTTTGCATTTATCTTTCCTTGGCTCATATATTTATTTCATTAGTGATGAATTCATGCTTTATTAACAATATGTTTTAAACTAATACGAAATATACATATCTAATATCTAGAAATTTCATACCAAAAGCACACCAAACAAGGATATATCGATATCAGGATATCAATACTAAACGAGCCCTAAATTTTGCCCTGATGTTTGAATCGTCTGCTTTGGGTTTGATTGATTCTCTTTTCCCCTTTTCATATGAACCAGGGCTAACTAACTGGCACAATTAAGGCTCGAGCTTTGCTGGTCAATTTGCACAGATTTAATTTAAGCAGAAAAGTATGCTCTCTTTGATTTCGATATTCGCATGGCTGACTGCAGTAGAATCTGCTCTCTTAAGAATTTGTGTGTGTTTATGTCCAGGTTATGGATCGATCTCAACTTTTAGATGAATTTAGAAGACAAGTAGGAAGGTTGGGGGCTGTAAATGCCTACCAATACATGAAGGATAACCACAAGGCTGATATGGAAGCAAGTGAGGCTAATTGGAGCATTGAAGGAGAAGTTCCTGACGTGGCTGTTGGGATGATCTTCAGAAGCTTCTATGAGTTGATGGTTGTAGGTGTCCATGGCTCAAGACACCGTTTTATATATCACAAGCTACCTCTCAATGGCGCTAAATCAATTGCATTTTCTGTTGTCATCGAAGCAAATTCGCCACTTAATGAAGCAGGCAACTGTGATATTATTGTATGTGGAGGTGAAGGTGGGAATCCCAATGCCACAACGCCAGGTGCGACACTTTATAGTAATGATCAGATTATGACCGATGGCAATGCTGCGATGGCTCGTAGCATTGAAGCTGGAAATGCAATTCGCGTCATCAAAGAGGTGGACGGCGAGTATAGGTACGAGGGCCTATACCAAACTTTTGGCTGGGAGAGCACGATTATGGAGGGTTCTGGAGCCATCGCCTACAAATTCATGCTCAAAAGGATGGAGTAAAGTAGCACCTTTAGTATTTCAAATGTGTCTTAAAACACATAACTGACATAAGTACTCTTGATCTGCTTTTATGATTTACTAGTAGTGATCGATGTCTCAACATACAATGCTTGATGCATTTGATGTCTGGCTTTCTATGGAGATCTTTTATGTCCTGAGTTCAGTAAGGGTCTGAAGGACTGCTTCAAGGCTCTAGCTTTTCATGTTAAGAGAATCTTTATTTTGGTTTTGTTAATAGTTGTGATTTGCAATATGCAAATTGATGGATATGAAATAATGTATTGAAGATTTTCTTCTGCTGAGAGGACTCCCAAGAATGAGTCAAGACTACAAGAGGGAAGCTAATACCTGGGTAAGCAACCGTTTTCTTTTGTGTTGCTTTTGCAAATAGCAGCAATGTCTCCTTTACTTGCAGAAGTTGTCAATTGGTATGGATGCGATAATTGGTACTATTGCAGTAATAATGCAAACCATTTTCCTTGGCTGAGATGGTAACTACTCACTTCCTTTCATCCCATTGTTCACATTCGTACCAAGAAAATTTCTATTTTGCAATATGAGTGCCAAGTTTTGATCTCTTCATTGCCAAACGCAGGCATATTGAGACAGAAAAATGTTAACATTTGCTTGGCACTCATATTGCAAAACTTGGCACTCATAAGTTTTTTCAACACCATTGAACCCTTCTCCTGGGCTTGAGAAAAGATGTTTGTATATTCCATTGAGGTCTCGATAGCTTCCGACAGTTTAACCCTCGGATCTTCTTCCTTGCGAGCTTTCATTTTCAAAGCCCTTGCTTCAGCCTCCCCTTCTGAATAGGAAGTAACCATGGCTTGCTCCACATGGGAGCTATCCCAGAGTGACTTTGCAAAAATGCTTCATCAACTGCAGATTATACAAACACAGAGATAGAATTTCTTAAGTAAACATAACTTGGAACCCATATCCATGAACTGGGCATTCCCATATCAACTGCTTGACTGCTTTCTATGGTGACTGAAGCTTCTTCGGTAGCTTGTTGTGTCATATCGGGGGATTTAGCTGGCCATAATAAGAGGAGAAGGAAGACTTATCCTTTCATTTGCATCAGACTTGGGACCATCAACAGCAATAAGTGCCAACTCTCCATGCTCGGCAACTGCTCTTGCTTGTTGATCCTTCAGTTTCATCTCTTCTTTCTTCTTTGTCTCTATATCGATTGGAGCAACTCCAGCATCCACGAAAACAACTCTGAAATCAAATAATTTTTGTGAGCAATCGTAACCAAATAATATGTGATAAATCTGTAAAATTGAAGTTACAAAAAACAAATTCTTCAAGATTTAAAGGTATTGGCAGAAAGAATTCCTTTCCAAAAGAGGAAAATGAAAAGTTGAAAAATATGCGAGGCACAACAAACTCTGTAAGGTATACATACAATCGGAAGGGGCAAATAATACTTATATGAGGTCAATGAGTTAGCATCATGCTTTGATTTGAATATCAATTTCATTTCAACAGGAAAGCAGACACAAATCACTTAATAGTAGATTAGTAGTAGTGGGAGTAACCACAAACAGCTGTCTCCGATGCCAAACAGCACTTGTTGCATAAGGTATTGAAACATCTCCCAAGTATCTGTATTGAGGCCGCAAGGAGGATATGACAATGTATTGTTGATAGGCGAAGGCACAATACTCAACCCACTCTAGTTGAGGGAGAAGTCCACCCACTGGTTGAAAAGTTTCCCAACTGAACAGATGACATAAGATCAATCAACTAAGAAGAGAATAGATAGTTAACAACATATTCCTCAAGCAGGCATTGTCATATACGTACAACGATCAAAAGTTGCTACCATATACCAAGTATTACCAACGACATATCATTAAGTATATCACAGGAAAAAGCATAGATCACAACTGGACCAACATTGAGACAATATATTAGAGTCTAGCACAAAATACTATATGAAAATACTTTGTGCAGCCTAACATATATCACCAAACTAATCATATACGCTGCTAATAAATATTTAGCCAGAAAACAATATCATCCAACAAAATTTGATGCCTTAACATGAGAAAATTTGATGTCTAATCACCATCATTTCAATAGTTTGTTAGGTTATACTTTTAAAATGCAGAGAAAATGTTCAGAAGATGAAATGTGTTATTTTTTCATACTTGGTGAGCAACGCATGCAGACTGGTCTAAGGCTAAAGGAATTAGACAAAGTACTTGGCCATCCGCAATGGTTGCAACAATACACACGAACGCCGGGATGAATTCCCATCATCTAAAGCATTAAAAGAAGAAACTCCGTTTCCAAAACCTGATAAAGACATTGATTGTATAGTTGATATTGCTGTGTAGGCTGTAGCAGCAGTAGGACTAACCTGGCGAGATGTCCTATAGGCAATGCAAAGTAGTCACCCCACCCTGTAAGCCAATAACCTGCAATGCATAGCTTTCAAATGAGTTATTTTGTCATAGGATCAGCAACCATGATCTTTATCAAAACGAAGAAACTCATACGAAAAAGTCTACGGAAGGACAAAGGCAGGTTAGATGTCTCTAATCATTTAATATAGCAGATATAACTATCTGTATAGCATATGCACACAAGTATAAAGTCTGTAAACAATTCGTACCATGCTCAAGGCATGCCATGACAGGTAAAATGTCAAATTCAAATCATAGCAGGCAAAGCTATAAAGATGGTAGGCAAAACTAGCAATGCAGTTTCAAAATTAAAAACAAGCCATCTTACAAAGCAATCTAAGGTGAGTACAAAAGAGCCCCAGGGATCTCCAAAATATAATTATATATGGGCATGCTTGCTTCAGTGGTGAATGGGTTCTCAAAACTAAGGATTAAACAAGTATGGCCCTATAGGCTTATAGTATAAAAAGGATAGAAGAAAGAAGAAAAGGTACATTTAGAAGGTATAATGAGTACAATTCTAAAAACCAAACAACTTATTTACAAACAATATGCATGAAGCAGAGCTACAGACATTAAGTTTCTTGTGGAATGCAAGCGCTTGGGGAGGAACCAAAGACGAATGTTCACACAATGGCCTTGTAAGTGCAGAGTAAGTAGGATGTTCAATGGCCCTACAAAGATCCACAAGATTTTATTTCTTAAACACCATCAAACTGACGAGACAGGAAATGTGCATCAGCAGCTATTTATAGTTCAAGAGAAAAAAAAAAATTCAGGCTCAATCACAACATCAACTACGTAACAGAGACCAAGATATGTAAAAGAATTATTTCAAGGAAAAAGAACACGCAAGCACTTAGGGCAAAAAAAAACAGAGAGAAGATAGAAGTGTACCATATATGAGAGTCCTTTAACACAAGTTAAAATATCGAGATTTGGAGCTCGGGGATGGCACCAAGATGTCACACTATAGCAAACCATCTTTGAAACAGGTTTTCTACGCCGCATCTCCTGAAATAATAGCATATATGAAGTAAAAGAAGAATAAAAATCAAATCATATGTATTGTGGTTCTTATACTCTCCCATTCAATGGCCGTAGAGCCTAGCAAAAACTCAGCGACAATACTTGAGGATTTTGGTTTCCAATCCTGTCCTTTTACAAGGTTATTCTAATCTTTTCTAATTTCTTGTCAGAAAATTCAAGTGGAAGCATGAGAACTAAAACAAAGTCTTAAGTACATTTCCATTTTCAAAATTTGCACTTTATAAATTTGAAAAAACTAAGGAGGCATAGCAGAGCAAGTAACTTGTAAGATATTGTATCCCAGATAGCCAAGGTTTTGACAGCGCCAATGGTAATAAGCTGCGGTGCACCTCCCATCGCTCTACATAGCTCAACAGCTACAACCCTGCCGTCATGTGCCTTAAAAAACTCCAAATATCAGTATTCAGCTAGAAAAGGATATTATCAAGATGAAACTGGCAAAAATGGGCCTCCAAGGTTACAATATCAAAGGTGATTTACAAAGCCTATACCAGTTTACTTGAATATGGGAACTTGAGAAATGTGAAAAGCTTCAAAGTTGGCATAGAGAAGGATAAATTTTCAATGTATTAATAAGAAATTACAAAATAAAAGAGATGATGAGAGAAACTGAGAAGAATAAAAACCTTTAAACTTAGCTTTGGTGCGAGTTCTCGTGAATCATGGCCATGGTCTGCACTCCAAAGAATAAGTAAACCATCGCTACCACCAGAGACCAAAAGCGCCTATCACCACATACAAGCCAGCACAATCAACAAACAAAATCTCGTCCATCAAATAAATATGACAAGTTGTTAATCAAACTCATTTATCCATCAAGATGACCATAGACTTTGGACATAAAGAAAAAGTTGAAACACACATGCCCCTAGTTTAAATTATTCCGCAGATTCTATATCTACATAACGGTTCAATTTTCCAGCCTGAAACTTCATTGGAAACATGTGGCCCTAGATAGCATCATGGTTATCTTCCCAACAGAACAAGTTTCTGATGCCACATCACTGTTCATATATTTAATCTGTTACCTGCCGCTGCAAAGCTTCGAATATTACAAGATGGTCTACCGTCTATGATGTCTAACATCTAAAAGATACGTTCCACAATAGATATGCAGATACAATTTTCATGCAGTGCTAGGATAGAACAAGTTCTCAAATGTACTCAACCAAAGGATGAAGGATTACAGAAATTCTCACTGAAAAATTAAGGAATGTTGTATATAAAGTAGTCTGTGGTTCTCACAGTGCTTTCATCAGTGGTAAATCGGTTATGCACATCTGTTTTATTTGATGTGAGACGATATTATTAAGCGATGTGGCAGGCATACCTTTCCCCACAGGCCACAGATGCTCTATGAAGATTGACATACATAAGATCTATGATAAATAAGATACCTTAACTTTCACAAAATTTGCAATATGGCTTGAGAATTTGATATAAATGAATGCATTTCCTTATCTTCTTGTTCTGGCTATGGAACTTCTAGCTAGGGCATTCATAAAGGAAACCAGGGGAAATGGTTTAAACCTCACTCAAGATGCAAAAAGGCCATACTTGACCACTCCTGTTTTCAAGAAGATTTGATGGAGCTCTGTAAAGCTGAATGAATAAGCTATGACTCTGGGTAGATTAGCAAAGGTGATCAGGTTATGGAAAAAAGGCTAAGATTCAGGTACTGACTGGTGACATAAGTAAGGTGGGGACAATAGAGTTACTGAAATGCCTAAGATTACAGAACAGATCCCATCAGGGCTGTACTGCTGATAAATCCCATCTTTTATTCAATGAACACTAAAATAAAACGAGCAAATGTGAAGCAAAATGGATTCAAACTAATGCATCAAATAATTACCTCGCCTGAAGAAGCCATGAATGTCATTAAGCATTTTATAGGTCCTTTATGGCCTCCAGTGTAGCTTCGAGCAAGCTGTACAAGAGTGAACATCATGGCCCACCGGTTCTTTCCATGGTAACATAGAAGGTGACTCGTGTGACACAAAATTGTAAAATGAGCAACTTTAGAATCTCACCTTCCATGTTATCATGGAAAGGGATTTGAATTCGGCGCAGTACTGCACCATCAAGTTTGTTTTCTCCTCACAAATTTTAATTTTAGTTTTCTTTTGATGGTTAGGATTTTTTTACATCACCGTACAATACTTGAGTGGAGCCAAATCCCATGGAAGGAACTCCATGTAATAAGCCAAAGTAATGAATAAATTAAAGATCAATACTAGAAAAGAAGACAACAGAGTGGAGTTAAGAGTTTACACCGCGCAGGAAAAGAATATGAATACAGAGAGAGGGAACAGGGGAAAAATTGCACTTCTAAATTAGTTATACATATGAAAAAGTTACAAGTGCAAAGTGAAAAGAATAGATTTTTTTATGCAATGTAACATAACACCTAAGCTATGTTATTCCATGGGTATTTCATATGGACACCAGTGTGGTCACCTATATGTGTATTTGGAGAAGAACCCGGGATTTTACCCTTCTTAGACCAAAGCCAAATCTTTGAAACCGAAAAGCTCTCGTTCTTACTCGCCATGTTAATCTTCTTGCCCTTGACATCCGTATCAAACAAGGAGGAAGGATTTTCATCCTGCCATTGCCCAACTCTCCCCTTGGCAATCCTCGGATCGCCACCATTGGCAGTCCTGTTTGACGACAAGGCAACCTGTAGCTCTGAATCAGCAACCACATACTGGTAAGAACCCATAGAAAAACACCTCCTAGCATCCAAATTGCTGCTACTAGTCTCACCAGCATCTCTTCCTCTCCGTTCAGTTCTCGCTACTCCTTGAACTTCATTATTTGAGCTCCTATATTTCCCAAGTTTCACAGACATGACCATCCTTTTCTCACCCATAATTTCTACCTCATTCGGCTTTTGGCTAACAACACTAATCCTACCACTCTCACCTACATTGCTAGCTAACCCAACACCACCACCACCACAATCTTCCTCCCTCCAATCTTCAAAATCGAAAACCGGGTTTTCAATGGTTATTCCAGGGGTGTAAAGAGCACCCCTACAAAGAGGGCAAGTCGAATTCGACAACAGCCATGTATCGATACAATCAATGTGGAAGGCATGACTGCAAAGAGGCAGCAACCGGAGCTTGTCCTGCTCTGAAAACTGGCTCAAACAAACTGCACAATCGAATGGTTCCTTTAAGCCCATGATCTCCTTGTACAGGAACACTGGTAGAGCATCTATGAATGCCTGGTCAAGGCCTGAATCATGAAGGGTAAAGAGCTGCTGCAACTGTCTCTGGAATGCTTCCGAATTCGACACTTCTGGATGGTGATCAGATAAGTTATCTGAAGAGGAAGATCTGTGTCTTGTGATGAACCTTGCTAGTAAATGAAGTAATCCGGAGATGAAGAACATGGCAGCCAAGATAACTATAATGAACAATATGGCTGGGCTAGTTTTACCATTGGATGGCAGAGGAGGCGGTGGCGATACTGGTGGTGATGGAGGGTTTTCAGATTGCAACCAAGACATTTTCACCACACCCTTGTTTCCAATTTCACAGCTATACCCCCAAAATCAGATCAGAAAAATCACAAACACATCGCAGATGGGCTCTCAATCAACCATTTATCGAGATACCCAAATGGGGAAAACTAGCAAATTAATCAACTGTAAGCAAGAGAGAAATCAAATCTTTCACCTGCAAGATTGGGGGAGGTGGGGTTAGTTCAGTTGAGTTACTTGAGGATGAACTTTTGGGAGCCTGAAAAACTGAAATGTTTGTCCAATTTGCAGAAAGCTTCAACCTTTCACACAAGAGACAAGAGGTCAACACTGAAGATTTGATGAGGGTTTATGGTTTGTACTCAGAAAACCCCAAATCCTAAATTTCAGGGCTATCAATTGAAATTAGGGGCTTCCAATGTTTTCCCAATCCCCTTATATAGAAGAAGAAAAAGATATGAAAAGTGATTGCAACTAGGAGCTGCCAAAACCCAAAGGCCGTGGGGTTTCTGGCGATTTCGGCGGTGTAGAAAGAAACACAGAGAAAGGACATAGAAAATGGAAAGGGCATTTCTGTAATTTAGTAGATTCGCTGTCTGGTTCCTCCGTGATCTGTTGACAAATGAAAGCCCGTGTAATAAGATCAGATCCAGAAGTAATAAACGGTTCATCCCCATCTCCCTCATCCACTTGGGAACCATTTATGTTTAAGACTGATGTTATATTGTGATGCAAATGAAACAATAATCCACTAGTTTAGAGTGCATTTAGAGTACATACATTCAAGTCGATTTTTCAACTCAATACATGGGAATTTAAAAATTATTTTATTAGAGACGAGATTGCATATATTTCATACTAATGTAGGTCACGTCCCGAGTACGAATAATACGTTAATACAATATTACAAATAATCTAGATAAATTTCTAATTATCTTTTATTTGTATTTTCTAAAAATATAAATAAAATTCATGTTTATAAGGTGAATGTTTTTTTTCATAATATGTCGCTAATTAGATCCTTGTGTAATTAAAGAATAATATTTTATTATTCTTTTTTTTTTGTAAATATTGTATGTAGTGTATATTTATTACGTTAGTTTACTAAAATATCTATGCACAGATAGATTGTGTTATAGAGTATTGATATAGTTTTTTCCTTATATAATATTTACTATTTTATAAGATTCTATCCAATTATACGAGTTAATGGTAAAATAAAATAATTATTTTTAATTATATAGATTAGAATTATCTAATTTATTTTATTATATTTTTTTTTTTACGCGAGAAAACTTTGGAAGATGCACTCAAACGCCGCCACGTAGACATGCAATGCATCGATTTTAATATATGTATATAGAATAGATTCTATTTCAAAGGGGATCAAGACAAAATGCCTTGAACTGATCAATCAACCATACCTTTTACTTACCAATATAAAGAAAATGACAAGTATAAATTTGGGAAGAAATCGAATTAATTAAGTTCCACCATGCAAGATGACAGCTTGTCATCTGAAGATTCAAAGTTGTCATGCCATGTGTATACACCAACTAATATAAATAAGATATTATATATATCATACATTAATTTTATAGTTCAAAATAAACCCAATCGAACAAGAAATCTTGCATTTGTCCAAAAAAAAAAATCAAATACTGTATTAAATATGGGGTAAATTTCAGTGAGGTGTACAATGTAGCTTGTAAGGTTAGTGAATGATGTCTTTCCCTTTTTCTTTTAAAAGACTTTAGAAGTATATATAACAATTAACAAATTACCTTATTCTTCTACCAAAAAAAACAAAAAACAAATTACCTTATTCAATTTCCTACTCAAACTTTAATTGTTCCTTACTGACCACTAAAATTATAACAATTTTTTCAAACAACAAAAAAAGACAATAAATTTTAGGATAAAGTTGTAAATTTTCAATCTTTACTTTGTTATACAAATGTGACAAGAAGGAAAACCCAACTCTCATGTAGTTTCTTATATAATTCCATTAATATTAGATTCAAACTCACGTTTCCGTGGCTATTACATTTTTTAATACAAATATCACAAAAATTGTTGTTAGATCAATCAAGAGGGCAAAAAAATCGTCAAATGAATTGATTATCATTATACAATAAAAAAAAATGTTAATAGTGAGAATCTGGTATCGCCAAAGCAAAACCGAAAGGATGTAAATAGAAGAGATAAATGTCCATCGCATTATCAAATTAGTTCCTTTCTCTAGCTCTTGAAATATTTTAGCATTCGTCTGATCCAACCCGTGGCTACGCCTACGTAGATATACAAATGAACATTTATATTTCCTACATTGATGTAATTTTTTTGACTATATTTTTGCAAGTGGACATGCATTATTTGAGGTGTTTGATGGAATGATGTGTAAACTAGAAGTCAAAATATATGCTGCATTTATGTTGCATATATTTTTGACTTCTAGTGGCTAATCTCTTCCTTGCAGCTAGCCATATGATGAATTAAGGAATGTTTAAGAGTGAAGGTTGAACCCCAAATAGTTTTGCTCCATGGGCTGGGATTGGCTCTGGATCTTATGGCTTAATATGCTGCTTGTAGATTAAATTTCCCATCTTTGATCCAGCTTTGTAGGAGCTGTTCAGCTTCTTGTAGTCCTCCAGCTAGCTTCACTACTAGGTCCCTGATTTGAAGGGGTCTCTTGATGAGAGGTGAATCATTTGTTTTGTGCACTGACCATTGCCATACACTTCCTTGCTGCAAGCACTGGTGATGTACCCATCTAATCCATAGCGTCTCTTTTTCGCCCACACCTTGAGGTTCTTTAGGCCTAATCCTCCTCATGATTTGGGAAAACATACATCCTTCCATCTTACACTGGCTATTGTTGTTCATAATAACAGCTTCTGGAGAAGGTATGATTGAAAACCAGAATCCTTCAAATCCTTGGAGTACAGACCGGATGAGTTCTAATTTTCCTGCATAAGTTAGTGTTCTAGTATTCCAGGCATTTAATTAACCTTCCTGAGGAGATGGGTATTCCTAAATAGGTGAAAGGAAAAGATCCTTGTGCAAAGCCTGACCACTCAATCAATTGCTGCACATCTTCATCTTTAACTCCTGCAGTGCAGAAAAAGGACTTGGAGGGAATGACTTGAATTCCGGAACTAATTCTGAATTGTTGGAGACAATCAATTAGTATCTTCATTGATGATGCATCTCCTCTAGAAAATCGGATAAGATCATCTGCATAGGCAAGATGGGTTAATTGCAGTAAATCACACTTGGGATGGAATTTGAATCTGGGGTTCCTTGTTCTGCATTTTAGTAGCTGAGAGAGGTAGTCAGTCAGTGCATAGGACAAATAAGAGAGGAGACAAGGGATCTCCTTGCTTAAGTCCCCTTTGTCCATGGAAGAAACCCTGCATATGTTACCATTTTTATTTCGAAGAGAAGGAAGTAGTACATGGGCATTGTAGAATCCAGTTTATAAAGATAGGCGGAAAATTCAGAGAGATTAGCGTATCTTTTAGAAAATCCCATGATATTGTATCATATGCTTTCCTTAGATCGATTTTCAAAATGCACCTTGAACTAATTCTCTTCCTTGTATACTTCCTCATCAGTTTGAGTTCAGCATCCCTCAGTTTGAGGCGGAAAATATGCCAGCAATTTTAAAATGCACTGAGTTTTTGCTAGTTGTGAGTGAAATTTGAGTTCAGCATCCCTCAGTTTGAGAGCCTTTGTTTTAGCAGCCTCCATACAGTCTTCAGCTCAACTGAATCAGTACAGTCATTATACGCTTGAAAAGCTGTGCTATAAGCCTCTTCTACTTCATTTGCCCTTCCGGATATGTTTGAGAAGTGTTCCTTATTGAGGCTCTTCAGGGAGCGCTTAAGATTTTGTAGTTTTTTGCATAAGTTAAACTGTGTAGCCCCCCATCCATTAAACACCCAGTGATCTGAGATTAGCTCCTAAAACTTGTGATGATCCACCCACCTATTGTAAAATTTGAATGAGCTTTTCTTTTTCCTTTCCTGATCTAAGACTTCCACTGCAATTTGGGAATGAGCTCTACAGTATTAGTTCCTATGATTCCAATCATTGTTAACCATTACTCTATCTATTTTGGTAGACTTTTTTGCTGCAAACCAAGTGTGTTCTTGTCCTGTGCCGATTTGCATCTGTTAAGCCAAGGTCTGTGCAGCATTTCCACAAGTCAGCAACTTCATATGCAGCAACAATTTTGCCATTTCTCCTCTCACAGCTCTTGAGTACCGACTTCAAATCACCCATAACAAGCCAAGGGCTATAGTATTAAATTGCTGGCATATTTGAGTAAGGTCCCTCCATAGAGTTCTCCTTATGATGGTGTGCAATCCATATAACTCTGCTAGTAAAAACTCTTTCTCAGAAGTTTTTCATCTAACTCTACCAGTTATCATCTGATCCGTGAGTATAAGGGGGTGAATCCCACTAGAATCACTAGATTGGTGTGCAATCCATATTATCATAGATTTAGTTTGTCTTGTTTTGTGATTGAAAAAATGTAGAATTACATAATGGCTCTTTGTTTCGTGTATGGAGAATCAAAGTGAGGGTGAGTTTGGGGTGGAGAAGGACAGAGGGTGGACGGAAAAAGAGGAGAAAGAAAGTTTTCCGACTAGGGTTCGCCCCTGGTTGAAGGAATTTGGGGCTTTCTTTGATACTGTGAATTATCGGTTTTCCCTATGGATTTAGGCCATTGAAGCTATAAGGAAGCTTAAGAAAGAGTCAATTTTGGGTAAAGACACCAGGAGGAGGGCCGAAAAAGTGTAAAGTTGAGGTAGATGAAGGCCTAGGTCATCGTCTTCACCCTTGATTTTGCCCTGTAACCAATCTTCAATTTCGACTTTGATTTTATAAGTGTAGCTTTCTACGGCGCCGTAGGTTGCGAATCCAAGCTCTGAAGTTGTTTTCCGTCACCGGAGGTCACCGGAAATACGAGTTGCAGTTAACTTGTCAGGTTGTCAGAATTCTGCTAACGGTCGGAAATTTGAAAATTTCGACCGTTGGATCGTACGACTCCTATCTGGGACACTCGTTTGCTGTGCGGCTCGGTTTGCTGCTAGTGCTGACGGGGTATCTGGCTGTTCTCTGGTGTTTCTGGCTCCAGCCAGTTGTGGCGCCACCGCCGGAGGTACGGTGAAGCTTAACCTTGCTTTCAGATCTTGTATAAATGCACTGAGTTTCACCTGGGATGGAGTTTCCTCGTACAATCAATGAAGGTGGTAATTAATACCGATCAGACTCGAATGGGTAGAATGAATGCTGGTTGATGGAGCACAATAAAAGCTTGTCGGATGTAGGGTGGTAGAGAAGGAAGATGTGGGTTGTCAGGAAGTAGGAGGTAAGTAGAGGGCTGTCGGTTTAGGCGAAGCAAAGCAATAAGTGAGATACGATAGAGGACAATGCTGGACGCCGATGAGTGTGGAGGTCACCGGAGACAAGGACGGTGGCCGGAAAGCGCTACTCCGATCAAGGGGGAGAGACAAGCAAGGAAGTATTCCTTCCTTTGAGAGTATTCCTTTGAGTTGTTGACAACCTTCTTAAGAGTCCATCTGGTGCAACTGTGCAACATAAAAGGCGACTAACTTCTACCCTGCATTACGTATGCCGTTTTTACCAAGGTTTATCAAATGTTTCTCTGGAAAATAAAATTGTACTAGAATGTGTTCCCTTCTCTTTGTATGGTAACAAATTCCTCCCTCCATACTCCATTGGGACATTTAGTATCCTAGTGTACAAAGGGAGTGACTCTTTTATCTGCCATACTTTTCGCTTATCTTCCCATCAACCTTTGAGCCATGTCTTGTAATCTTGGCACTGTTCAACAAGGCAACATTTGTTTTCTTATTAAAGGATCATAGATCACTAAAGTCGTTTCTTCAAAGGCGAAACTATTAGTAAGCTGTAGTGGTGCTCTATATTCTCATACCATATGAATGTGCTTATGATTATATTGTTGCTTTGCTAGCTGTATGTACTAAGGATTTAAATGTCTCTTATATTTCATATTATTTTGGAATAAAATGTTGTGTTTCATTCACTTGGTTACTATTCTGTTGCCAGGTTATCCAGGTTGGGGGCTCAGAAGATCGAAGCTTATTCAGTTGTCGAACCCTTATTTCTTTCTATGGGAAAACCCTTAAGTTCTGTAATATTTGGGCCATGTATTCTAATTTATATATCTTATGACATCTTAACCGAAATAGAAGACTATACACTCAATCTTATACTCCTTTGCAATGTAGGCTCCTAGGAAAGGGTTAAAAAACCCCAACTTGCTAGAATCAAACACCACACCACTCGGCTTCAAAAAATTTCTTCCAACCATCACATGCACAAGAGGAGGAACATCCTCTGCAAAAAAAAAAAAAAAAAAAAATATTATTCCCTCGGAGAATTTCGACAACAACAACGAAAAACCTTACCGTTATCCAAGATTTCGCGCCGCTTTAAAAATATTCCCTCCGAGGCGAATCCAGTGCTTGCACAAGGGGTGCACCATATGCGTGCGCGGAGCTCCTCAAACCGTTCTTTAGGCGCAGACTCGATGAGATCTGCAATCACATATTGTAGCATACGATGAAAGTTCAGTGACCACTTACTAACAAGTAATTCATCAATTAATTTCAAATATTTTAGAATTTGTTACGTCCTTTTGTCTCAAGGTCAAAGCTAGATAATCTCACAAATTAAATTATTACATAAACATAAACCCAAAGCTCTTGCTTCTTCCTCCTCAACTCTTCAGCGGCAGAAGTCAATTGGTTGATAACGTTGATGATGCGACTATTGCAACAACACTCCATCCTGTACGGTTGTACCCCTTTGCAATGTAGGCTCCTACAAAGGGGTTAAAAAACCCCACCTCGACGGGGTGAAAAGCCATAGCCTCTGGCTTTGTAAAGTTCCTCTCGAGCTCCTCCAGCAAGTGATGAGGAATATCATTTGCAAAAAAATAAATAAATAATACAGTATATCATAATTAGGAAGGGATTTGAACAACTACTAAAAACCTTACTCTTATCCAATGCTATTTGCTCTTCTAAAAATACTTCTTCTGAGGTGAATTTAGTTCCTGCATAAGGGATGCCCCATATCCTTGTGAGGACCTCCTAATATGTTCTTCGGGCGTAGACTCGAGCATAGAAAGTGGAACGTGCGACCGCCAAAATGCATACCCTGATCGTGAAAACCCAAGTAAGAAAGTATGAGGTGGCTCTATGTGATCTGTAATCACATATTGATTACATAAACTTGCAAAAGTAATCTAAATTCATAACAGAAAATGTAATGTCCCATCCAACGATTAGTAACCCTCGTGGAAGTCCCAAGAGGGCGGTGTCTCAACATACAATACTATTGAGGTAGTCTACTACAACACCTAGAGTGACCTCTACTACTACTAGTCTACTACTACATGCTCTTCAATCCTACCTCCTCATCACCCTCTATTCAGCATCGGAAGTCAAATTGTTGACGAAGTTGATGATGTGAAGAGTGTAGCGACACTTTATCATGTACACGCTTGCAATATAGGCTCCTAGGAAGGGATTAAAAAAAACCCAACTCGATGGAATTAAACACCACACCACCCAGCCTCATAAAATTCCTAGCGATTATCTGCTACACGAGATCAGAAATACCCTCTGCAAAAAAAAAAACAAACAAATACAAAATAATATATTATAATTGGGAGAGGATTTGAACAATAACAACTAAAAACCTTATCGTTATCCAAGATTTTTTGCTACTCTAAAAATACTCCCTCCATGGTGAATCCAATGCATGCAGAAGGGACGCACACTACGCGACGACTTATGCGGAGCTTCTCAAACTGTTCCTCAGGCGTAGACTCGATATTAGAAAGGGGAATGTACGACAACCACAATCTATACCCTGGTTGTGAAATGCTAAGCAAGTAAATCTCCGCGAGATCTGAAATCATAAAATAAAATAAATTTGTTTCTTCTTCTTTTTTCAATAAATTTGGCTCTATGAGATATGTAATCACATATTATTTACATAAACTTGCAAAAGTACTCTAAATTCATGACGGGGAAATGTAATGTCCCATCATACGTCAGATATAATAAGGATGTTCGGAGTGATTTACAAAAATAATGTTTTTCACAATCAGAGTATGAACCATGTTATCACCCGACTTGAACTTCTAGATTTCTTCATAGAGGAAGAATAAACTTCTGGGGATGTTGTAACCATCTACAAAAGCATGTGGCGACACCACAGACGTGCTATGCAAAGAAGTCGGGCTAATTGGTCCACTTTAGGACATGTTCCCGATGTGGATGTTAATATGGTATTCGTGAGCTTCTACAAGCTAATGGTGGTAGGCCTCCATGGCTGAATAGCCCGTGGGATATATTGCAAGCAACCTGACATTGGCGCTAGAGCCATTGTATACTCCGTCGTCCTCAAATTAGAAGGGTCCTTAACCAAATAGGCAATGACAATCTAATTAAGTGTGGAGGTGGAGGTGAAGGTGGGAGACCCATAGCACGTCTGTGGCGAGACCACAGACGTGCTATGCAAAGAAGTCGGGCTAATTGGTCCACTTTAGGACATGTTCCTGATGTGGATGTTAATATGGTGTTCGGAAGCTTCTACAAGCTAATGGTGGTAGGCCTCCATGGCTTAATAGCCCATGGGATATATTGCAAGCAACCTGGCATTGGCGCTAGAGCCATTGTATACTCCGTCGTCCTCAAATTAGAAGGGTTCCTTAACCAAATAGGCAATGGCAATCTAATTAAGTGTGGAGGTGAAGGTGGGAGACCCTTTGCCACGAGCCCGCATGAGAGACTGGATTCTAATGATCAGACAATGGTTGAAGGCAATGCTGCCATGGCTCGAAGCATTGAGCTGGGAAATCCTATTCGTCTCATCGCGGAAGTGGCTGAGCGGACGTATAGGTACGAGGGTCTATACCAAGCTTTTGGCTGGAAGGGCAGGATGGTGGGTAACAGGTCCATTGGCTACGAATTCCAGCTCAGAAGGATTCACGAGAACCCGTAGTTATGCTCCATGGACGGAAGTAATGCAACTCATTCTCACTACATTTTCTAGTTTGGTAGACGTTTTTTTATGTTCGTTTGGTCGGATGTTTTATAGTTTAATTAAGCAGTGGAATGTCAGACTACTCCATGAATTATTTATGTTTTCCATATGTTAAAAATCAGCAGGGATATATCAGAGTGCTAGGACGCCAAGTGGGAATATTTAACCAGCAAACAATTTCATCCAACAAAATATTCGGAGTGATTTACAAAAATAATCAAAGTGGGAATATTGACAAGTGGAGGTGAAGGTGAGAATATTGAAACCAGGACGCCAAGTGCAACACTTGATGGTTATGATCAGACTATGACCCTATGAAATGATGTGATGACTCGTTCCATTAATCAAGGAAATTTGATTCGCGTCATCAAAATGGTGAACCCCGACAGGTATAGGTACGAGGGCGTATACGAAACCATTGGCTGGCAGAACAAGATTATGGAGGGTTCTGGTGCCGTCGCCTACCAATTCACACTGGGGAGGAGATGAGAAGGATGTACTAGCGTAAATTGGCCAATGCCTAGAAGGATGTTAGAGCACTCGTAATGTTAGTTTTATCTTGTTTGCCATGGATGTTAAGACTTCCTCTGTTTGAAGACATGTGGTTGCTTGATAACTAATTTTATTTTATGTCATTATCCATGTTTGTAACCACTGATCATTATCCATATCTCAATTTCAACCGGCAGCCTAACCGAGCTTTGTAATTTCAAAATGTTTTCGTCTTCAATAAATTCATAATTCCAAAACAAAAACACCAAATCTAAGAACTCCTATAGGCGTGTCCCCTAAAATCAATTTATCAAAAGCATTAACAAAACCCCAATTTCTTCAGCTGGTGACATAAACCTCCAAATAGAACAACATTGACATAAATTTTAATGCAGATTTTGTATCCTGACGGGCAACATCTACAGATGTCCCCCTCATTTTATGAGATTATGTGAGGACAAGGAGATCCCTTATATCTTTCTTTCAGCAAAGAAGGTCAGCCTTCTTTCATCGACTTCTTTCATCTATCAATTGATATTATATTTAACCAACAACCTTTCTATGCTTCTTGTAGAAACTCGCCAAGAAGCTCGCCAGACTTGGCGAGAGATTAAGCCGCTATGTCATGGTCCTAACTATGCAGGAGAAATACAAGAAGTTCTATGATAAGGTAGTTTTAGGGGTTGATCAACAGTGTATGAGGGAGTTGGGAGTTTAAAAACATATATAGACAGATGAGTGTTAGTTATTACTTCAGACATGATTGCTGTCGTTTTTGAGGTTGCTAGGCTTTCGTTTTATGCCCGGACAATTGAAAATTATATGGGTGTTGGTTGTACAGTATGGTATGGTTTTGCTCCAGACATCATATGTGTGTTGGTTGTACAGTATGGTATGGTTTTGCTCTAGGGGATTGAAAATTATGCCCGTAGTTATGCTCCATGGACGGAAGTAGTGCAATTCATTCTCCCTACATTTTTTAGTTTTCTAGTTTGGTAGACGTTTTCTGATGTTCGTTTGGTAGGATGTTTTATAGTTTAATTAAGCAGTGGAATGTCAGACTCCCTACTCCATGAATTATTTATGTTTTCCATATGTTAAAAATCAGCAGGGATATGTCAGAGTGCTAGGACGCCAAGTGGGAATATTTAACAAGCAAACAATCTCATCCAACAAAATATTCGGAGTGATTTACAAAAATAATCAAAGTGGGAATATTGACAAGTGGAGGTGAAGGTGAGAATATTGAAACCAGGACGCCAAGTGCAACACTTGATGGTTATGATCAGACTATGACCATAGGAAATGCTGTGATGACTCGTTCCATTAATCAAGGAAATTTGATTCGCGTCATCAAAATGGCGAACCCCGACAGGTATAGGTACTAGGGCGTATACGAAACCGTTGGCTGACAGAACAAGATTATGGAGGGTTCTGGTGCCGTCGCCTACCAATTCATGCTGAGGAGGAGATGAGAAGGATGGACTAGCGTAAATTGGCCAATGGCTAGAAGGATGTTAGAGCACTCGTAATGTTAGTTTTATCTTGTTTGCCATGGATGTTAAGACTTCCTCTGTTTGAAGACATGTGGTTGCTTGATAACTAATTTTATTTTATGCCATTATCCATGTTTGTAACCACTGATCATTATCCATATCTCAATTTCAACTGGCAGCCTAACCGAGCTTTGCAATTTCAAGATGTTTTTGTCTTTAATAAATTCATAATTCCAAAACAAAAACACCAAATCTAAGAACTCCTACAGGCGTGTCCCCTAAAATCAATTTATCAAAAGCATTGACAAAACCCCCATTTCTTCAGCTGGTGACATAAACCTCCAAATAGAACAACATTGACATAAATTTATCTCTAAATCTAACCCTCGTACTCCAATGTGAAGATCATAAGATTGTAATCCAATCCAAAAACCCAATTCGATAAAAACCTAAATCCCCAAATTTTATAACCCAAAACCCGTGGAAAACGAAACAAGTCACACCTTCGAGACATTCTGATAGGCTAAAAACCTACACCCACAAGTGTATAGGGTTCAGCTGTAGTAATCAAGTGTCGTATCCACAAGGACCGGAGGAATATCGATTGTCAATTTCAAACTAGTTGGACTAAGCCCAAAAGTAACGAACAAATTGAGGGAAAATGTGTGTGTAAGGAAATAGAAAACACCAACGATGCATCGTCAATAGACCAAAATATATTCTCGCTTGAATGATTTCTAACTCAAAAGTGAAGGTGGATTGTCTAAGGTAATCGCAAACTCCTTTCGGAATCGAAGCGAATGTGTCTAAATTGATTAACGATCTCCTTTCGGTTTCAAGCAACCAATTTAGAACCCTTAAGCGCTTAGAATTCTAAATGAAAATCACATCAACTTCGCCTTTCGGTCTCAGTTGATATAACGATCATCTAGAATATCTATAACAATCCATAATCCTCAAGAAGTTCAATTTCACTTTCGATCAACTAAACTTCGGGTTTAATCCTATGGTTCCAATGGATCAAATAGCCTTTCAGCCTAAATTCACCATCTAAATTCCAATTTAGGGTTTTAGTCTTTCGATTTCAAACCCAAAATCAGTTCTAACCAATTCTCATCGATTAGGGCTGGCACAATAGAATTAAATCACCAAACATAATCAGAAATCAATCAAACAATACTAAGAACGAGTATACTTCCGCATCGCCAGGATCACCCCGACCCTAGAACAAGAGATCTAGCCACTCATGGAAAAGTACATGCTTGATTCAATCGAATTCGGCAAGGCAAACATAGAACAACGGAGATAGAAACGGAAATTACCGAAATTTGATAGATCGAACAAGTTTTTCTTTCCAAAAATCTCTAGTCTCCCAAAGCTCTCAAAAGCTCCCCTCCAATATCAGATTTTCGGCCCCAACTGATCTCCCCCATTTCAACCTTTCGAATCCCCTTTTGTTTAGAAAAGAAAACGAATTTAATTCGGAACACAAGAAACACTCGGCCGAGTGGTTTCTGCACTCGGTCGAGTGGACTCTCGAGTGGTTTCTGCACTCGGTCGAGTGCCTTCTGGCTTGTTCATCTTGACTTCACTCTGGCACCACTCGGCCGAGTGGTTTCTGGAGCTTAACTTTGTCGAGCTTGCTTCGCTTCTTTTGGCACGTTTCCTTGATCACGTGCCTCCTAGCTCATCTTTGACGACTTTTTAGCGTAGCGAAGATCATCGAACCACCTCTTTTTCCTTAAGCTCTCGAATAGATACCAAAACCACTCCGAAACACCTGAAATCATAATAAACAGGCAGTAGACATCGATTCTTCGAAACGGGACACAAAAGGCTAAGAAATAGGCAAAATGCTCGAGTAAAACTCCCTAAACTCTATGCAAGATTGACCTAAAAACAAGGATAGAATAGACGCTATCACATTCACAGGTCGCGCATACAGAGCTCGGAGTCGTCTGCCTTCTCCCTCCTCGCGTATATCCTTCCGTCTCCACCGGCGTCGGGAACGGCAGACTGTTAACCTCTCAACCGTGAGCTTTAAATCATAACAGGCAAAGCTATAAAGATGGTAAGGCAATACTAGTAAATAAAAACCAACAATGCAGTTTCAACATTAAATACAAGCCATCTTACAAAGCAATCTATCGTGAGTACAAAAGAGCCCCAAGGATCTCCAAAATATAACATGGGCATGCTTGCTTCAGTGGTGAATGGGTTCTCAAAACTAAGGATTAATCACCAAATAAAGCTCAATTGTGTTGCTATGTAAGATTAAGTCCGATTCGAGTTCGTACAAGAGTCAAGAACACAAATCCTAATCTAGAATGCGGAAGCGTAAAGAACACAAAGACGTTGGTGACGCGGTTCGGCGAACCTACTCCGCGGGGTCTCAAGAAGGGGAGATCCGGGCCCGATTTCACTAAGCAACGCAGATCTTACAAGGTAACAACAACTAAGGCAAGCGGCAAGCAAATACAGACAACAGGACAGATCTTAGGAATACGCAAGCAAAGGAACACGAAGCAAGAAACAGAAAACCCCCTTAATATCTCAGATCCAAGATCTGAGATGGAGTCGATGAGGCCAAGCTTGGAGGTTAAGCTATGGTTGTGTCTTCTTCCTTCTTCTAGCAGGACCTTTGGCTTCAGACCACCAATGAAGGAAGATCTTCTCTTCCAATGGCGGATTTCTCCTGAGTCTCTTCGAAGCTCTCTCGCTCTCTCTTTCTCTGGTGTTGGTTTACCCGAAGACGCCGAAGTGAAGTGAGGAGCTAGGGTTTGGTAGAGAGCTTATATAGGAGTCGTCCAAGTTGAAACGCAGCGTTCCAACTTAGGGTTTCCAAAGCTCCCAGACACAAGCTACACACAACTGGATCTGTCGAGAGAAGAGCTGGGCCGAGCTGGCTTCTAGATTGGGCTATACGGCCCAATACTTACAACCCCTAGATCTGGTCCAAATTACATGTAATAGCCTACCTAGCTTGCCTTAATATAAGTTGTTACATTTTATACAAATACAAAGTAGGAGAATTATAAGCTTTACATGCTACAACCAGATCCCCCAATCATAGTTATAATCAAGAAACATGTGCATTGCAACCTCATAACATTTGGCAATGATGGAGGTCCATTATAGTAAACTGAAATTTAATTCAATCTAACTCTTGGAAATTCCAAGTTCAGAGCAGCATAGTCATCTGTGTTTGTTGATACCATGAAAATAAATAACAAAATACACCGTGCAGCAAGTGCAGACAAATACTGGTTCATTGTGGGTGCCCACTGATCTCATTAGAATGTTTGATGTTCCATCATCCAATCAAATACGGACTTGAACAGAGGCTGGTGAAGCCGCACTAGCAGCAACAGCAGCTTCCCTTGCTTTTCTTGATGAACCCTCCTTATGAACCACAGGAATAGGAGGAGGTAATGCTGATTCCAACATGGTAAATCTGTCACGGCAGTTATCCCATGCTAAAAGTCTTGCACTTCCAGAATCAACAACGGACCAGTCGCTGACCTTGAATATCGAGAAATACCTGCATTTGCTCACAATATTAGAGAGCTAATATGCTAAACAATCAAACCTTGTTCATTTGACACAAACTGTACGCTGATTTAAGAATAAATGCTGAAAGGAAAAAAGGTAGCTGACTTACTTTCCTGAGCTGCTCACAGATAGAAAAAAAGGGTGGCACTGGTGTACTTGTATGCTTCTTAACCTGCTTGCCTTGTATCTGTTCTATTGACTCCCCTCTGGTTCTTCCTGATTCAGTCAAAGAACCATAACTTCCAAGGGTGGGGGTGGGATTTTCAGAGTTGGACAGCTGAAAGTTTAGCAACTTCAGCTCTCTCTCTCTCTCTCTCAACTACAAACACAGCAGAATGCTCCCGGCTGCCTGGAGGAGAAGGTAGAGGCACCAAAGGTGGAAGAGACTGAAAATCAAACTCTCGTGATGCTCTCATGATTTAGTAGTCGCTGGGTGGTGTTTTCTGGTGCTGCTGAAATGATAAAATCATGATGTTTAGTAGTGCTGGACTGTTGGCGAGTGGGTAAAATGTAGGTATATGATCAAAGAAAAGTTGTTTTTTCAAAGAAGAAAAAAAGTTTATGTGTTTTATTCACAGTCCAACTGTTGATTCTTTTTAGGCAACAGATAAGTCTAAACAAACCAACAGAATGACAGATAAGTCTAGACAATTGCCATTTCCATGAAAGATAAATCTCAAGTAATTTAACAATAAGGCACAAGGTGACTCTTGCCCTTGCAAAGTTGCAAGTATTATAATTTATGCATATCACTAAATAATGAAAGAACTGGATCAAATTACAAGGTGCTAATTCAACAATCCAAGCAAATAACAGAGCGTGTGGGTTTTCACGCCTTGACAGTTGACACAGACAGAACAACAACTGAAGCAACGATCTGGCTCAATATAAGAAACAGCTTGAAAGATATCCATGACCCTGAGTTGAAAGCACTCCTGCGGCGCCGACCATGATCATTGGCTGACCTACCAGAAGAAGAGGCTCCGGAGGTTGTGACATTAGGAGGAGTTGACACCTCAGTAAAAGAACCCCTCACACTAATAGAAGGTTGGTCCTCTTGCTGTGAGATATCCGTTTCATTCGAAGTTCTTACATGACCGGGTCTAGAAGAGGAGGCTTGCTCATTATTCGGTACATCAAGCACAAGCTCCTTGTCAGTTTGTCTAGCTGGTGGCTCGATCAATATTAGATGTTGATCAAATTAGTTGTAGTTAACTTAGTTCCACGACTCAAACGCCCATCTAAGCAAGGTGATCAGATGACAAGCAGATAACAGGAGCATCTAGAACTAGAAGAATAGCTTAAAACCTCTCCGAATAGATCTGCTCTTAAATGTCTATCACGCCACTCAACGCTGATCACTCAATTGTTCAATCTGACATATCCTTCTGGAGCAACCGCTGACCGCTGAGTCCGTCCAAGCACTCCAAGACGTCAAGACTTAAAAATGTCGAGAAGCTATTCCCGAAAAGATGTCTGCCCTGGAACACACCTTATAATCGATTGCAGATTTGATAAGATAAGAGTGCTTCTCGTAAATTGAATGAGCACCCAATCTATTCGTTGTCAAGAGGCATCAATCCCGGCGTTCCACCCTTCAAACATCGTCCTATCTTCAAGAAGGCTATCGGCCACAGCAAGGTAAACCACTGTGGGCGTACTCGAATTCACAATCTTCCCTACTCTCTCAACAATTTCTTCCTTGCTACTACAGATTTGATTAATGTTCCAGATTCTTACAATGTATCATCCAGTCTTTCTCTATCCTCATACGCACAGCAATGTAGCGGATAGGCTGTAACTGTAACATAGGGCTCTCCGGAGTCTTACCGTCTACTGGAGGCTCTACCGTTCCTCGTGCTTCCTCTCCTGCCATCTGTATCTTAGAGATGACTCTATCGGCTTCTTTTGCATACTCATCCACAAGAACCATACACCCGAAAACCTTTGCATAGTCCTCAAGAGGCCAATGATCATGCCACAAGAAGGGATTCTTGCCTGTTATCTTTATGACCTCGAACCGATTATATGGATCTTGATGGAAATGCCTCAGCTGATCAAGATCTTTCTCAGGGGTCCACCGTCTTCCACTCCCCTTCTGGAGCTTAGCTCTATCTGTTTGATTCAACACATCCGAGCACAGCGACCGAGTTGGACAAACCCTCTGCAGCGCGAATTAAACCTCTCGAAATCGAAGACCTGGTCGAACCAAACAGGTTTCAGCTGATCCACTTCTTTGTAGAACAACGAAGCACTCAAACTCGGCATCAGAAGAGTCCGACTCAGCACTCTGGCTGTTAGACATGCCCTAGCAAACGCAATTTTCTGATTGTTCAAGCCCCAAACTATCCGAGGGACCTTCAGAAACCTCTGGCTTCGAAATCCAGAATCTGAATTCGACCGAAACGCATAGGTCCGCACCGATTCAAATCCACCATTGATACCAATCCAACCATATCCAGAAAGATCCGCAAAGAAAACAGCTCTGACTACAACAACAATTACAAGCAGAGCAAGACATTTACACGCCGCCGAGCTCAAATTAAGCCCCGCAAACCTCCTAAACTCGAACTTCAAAAGCCTCATTTCGTACACAGATACTCAACGAATCGCAACGATTTCCATGGAATCGAATCATGGAATTGAATATATACAAGAACAGATCTTCCTCAGTAGAAAGTACCCATTATTAGTTGTTTTGAGTTTCACATTCGTTTTGCATTTATGGTAGGTCTACACTTGGTTTTATTTTTAGTGAATATTTTTGTTAAATAAAAGGAATTTGAGCCCTTTAAAATTTTGAAAGATTCTATAGGTTGTAAAAGGGTAAATTCTCTAACCTTTAAGGGTTAGCCACTATCAGTCTCTAACCTTTTTAAGTGTTAATTTTAGTCCCTAACCTTTTACATATTGCTACTATTGGTCCTTCCATCCAATTAAATGCCAACATTTTATTAAATGTACATTTTATAATTGTTTTTTCTAAATGAAAAACTATTTTAGTTATTGAGCCTCCTTATTAACTATTTTTATTTGTTATTTTAATACAAACTCTTGTATTAGAATATAATTTATTACTCCCTCCGTCTTAAAATACATGTCTTTTAAGCCCCTAAAATTTTGTCAAAAATACATGTCTTTTAAGATTTAATCATTACCCATAACCTACTTTTATATCTAATCATTACCCTAATTTTTACATCACCACTACTCTTCTCCTCACAATTTTTTTTAAACAATAAACAAATACTCTATTACCAAAGTCTAATCATTACACTTACCCTACTTTTTACATCTAATCATTACACTTAACCTACTCCTTAATTCCCGTGTTCCGTCCTAAAAAGACATGTATTTTAAGACGGAGGGAGTATATTTTAAGATTTTTTACATATATATTCAAAATTTTATTTGTAAATTATAACTTCACACAATGAATGTGTAATGATCATAGGTCTAAGGGTACCCTAATGGGTGTTGGTATCATATTGATGTATAAATACTCAATGGGTTGTATTACACAAGGCATTATACCAATAATCAAATACATACTCTTAACCCTCTCATCTAATCTCTCTTTCCTCTTCCCTCAACCCCTCTAAACTCTATCTCTCTCAATCTCCTTCCTCTTCCTCTCTCAATCCCCATGGAAAGCTAAGCTTTCTCTATCCATGTCCTTTGGGACATAACAGAATGAGTTTTTAATGTGAAAATACTATATGTATTGATACATAATTAAAAAAATTAAAATATATGACTTAAAATCAAATAGGAAGAAGTCCTATATTAAATTTATTTGGGCATTTTTTTAATTATCCTATTTAAAGGAATACATTTATTTTACATAATTTATATGCTACATGTTTTTGAAAGATTGGTAAATGTAATAAGTACTCTATTTGTATCAAAATAGTGGATGCTTAACTTGTTGACACATTTTTTAATAAGTTAAAAACTACACATAAAATATTTTTTTAATAATTAGCAAGTGGGAAAAAATCAAATATTTTAAGATTAAGGTAATATTGAACGGGACCCCTAAAATTCATTAGACGTAAGTCACGGAACCATTTTCTAATCTCTCTTGGATTTATTTAGAAAATTAAATAATTTTATTATTTAGTTTAATTAGAAAATAGACGTGAGGACCAAATAGTAGCAATACCTAAAAGGTTAAGGACTAAAAGTAACACTTACAAAGGTTGGGGACCAATAGTGACTAACCCTTAAAGGTTAGGGACCACCAAAGGAATTTACCCGTTGTAAAAAGGGTGTTTTTGCTAAATAGCTTATTTTGAACCTTTAATTAGATAATTAGCATCCAAATTAATTTTATTAGGTAGGCTAGCACCCTTCCCAATCGGTCAACATTGACCGTTGACTCTTTCGGTTTATATATATATAAACCAATTGATGCCACTTTTTTGATGTCATTTTTCATAGTGTTTTGATACCAAATTTTTAATTGCATTTTTTTCTTTAATGTGATGCCACTTTTTAAAGTAGCGTTTTTGATGTTATGTGATGCCACTTTTTTAAAACTTTGATGACATTTTTTTTACTGTGATGTCATGTGGACCATTGATGCCTTTTTTTTACTATTGACTACTGATGGCACTTTTTTATGTCAATGTTTTGATGATATGTTTTTTTACCATGATGCCATATTTTTTCAAAGTAGTATTTTGATGACATTTTTTTTCTTTAATGTGATGCAAGTTTTTCAAATTAGTGTTTTGATACCATTTTTCTAATGTAATTATTTTATCTCACTTTTTTTAATCAAATCGTTTGATGCCGTATTTTTTTTTCAAGGTACTGTTTTCGTGGTGCCGTATTTTTTCAAGGTAATGTTTAGATGACATTTTTTTCTTTAATGTGATGCAACTTTTTCAAAGCAGTGTTTTGATGTCATTTTTCTAGTGTAATTATTTGATGATATTTTTTTAATCAAATCGTTTGATTTTCTAATAAAATGGATTGATGACACTTTTTTAATGCCACTTTTTTCAAATCTTGCTAATATTTTTTTGTTTACTGTGATGCCACATTTACCATTGATGTCATTTTTTTTACCGTTGACTACTGATGACACTTTTTTTATATCAATTTTTTGATGATATTTTTTTTTCCGTAATGCCATATTTTTTCAAGGTAACGTTTTGATGACAATTTTTTCTTTAATGTAATGCAACTTTTTCAAATCAGTGTTTTGATTCCATTTTTCTAATGTAATTATTTGATGCCATTTTTTTAATCAAATCGTTTGATGCCACTTTTTTTTATTTAATCAATTATATATCGATATATTTTCATCGATTCTACTTTTTATTGACTGATGACACGTTTGTGATTATACTTCATTGATGACATTTGTATCCAATAACTCAGTCAGCTCTTCAAACAAGAGTCGTGCAACTCTTACCACAGAGGCGTGCAACTCTTACAACAGAGTCGTGCAACTCTTACATCGTATGTTGTGCAAAATATAATTTTTTTCCGCTTTTTTTTTCGTTTCAGAACTTTTTGTTTTGCAAAAATAATTTTACGTTGTGCACATATATCATATATGGACTGATCGAGTCGCACATCCAGATCGCATATAAAAATATAGAAGAAGTGAATCATATAATAAAATACAAATAGTTTTTTTCATTCTTATATTTATGGGTTAATTTTTGTAATTTTACAAAAATTGCTATTTATGGGTTAATTTTTGTAATTTTGTAAAATATGCTTCTTCAACCTCTGTATGCTTCTTCAACCTCTGCCGCCGGCCGCCACTCGTCAATCCCTCGCTCCGGGCGCCGCTCCTGGATCCCTCGCTCCGGCCGATCGACCTCGCTCGCTCCGGAAGCTCCGCCGCTCGTTCCCTCCCTCGCTCGCTCATCACCGCCTCCTTCCCTCGCTCAGATCTGGACTCGCTCGCTTCGCCTCGCTCGTCCTCGGCTCAGATCTGGCGCCTCCACACCAGATCCGGCGCTCCCTCACCATATCCGCCCTCCTTGGCCACCAGTTCCGGCCATCCCGAGCCCAAATCCCGTCGATCCGACACCCAGTCCCCACCGACGAAGCCTCGCAAACTCCCTCCCGTTCTTGCACCGGCCCAGAAGCTTCGCCGAAGATCTCTGACCACCCATTCCGGCCACCTCTCACCAGATCCGAGTCGGATCCACCGCCCTCGCACATCGCCGAGCCGGATTCCTCACCGTCCAGTGGTTGGAGGAGAAGTCCAGAAGAATAATGAGTGTGAGAGAGGGCAAACAGGTGGAGTGTTAGGAGGCTAATTTTTTTTAATAAGGTGTTATAAAGGTCAATTTATTTTATTAGGGTGCTAATAACCTAATTGAATTAGCAAAAAGGTGATATTTCAGCAAATTTTCTCTTGTAAAAATGATAACAGAAAAATAGAAATTTGTAATGTACTAATGTAATGTAATGTTCTTCTGATGACAAAGGAATTGAGGGATAAGCCAGTTAACTATGGGTGGCCGCAGGGGCGGAGCCAGGAATCTGTCCAGGGGGGGCTCAACTTCTGGATGGATTGGAGCCACCGAATTGAACCTGGATGGCGAGCCTTGTTGTCTCATTGTGCGCCGCCACCTTCTTGTTTCTCTCGACTCTAGTAGTTGTCTTTGAGTTTTATGAAAGGAAAAAAAAAGAGGGCCAACAGAGGGTTTAGAAGTTGTCTCTAAGTTATATGAAAAGGCAAATTTGAACGGAAAAAATAGAGGGCCAACAGAGGGGCGGAAAATGAAAAAAAAAAATAGAGGGCCAAGAAGGAGGTTTTAAAAGAAAAATTGAAAGAAGGAGGTTTAAGAAAATTTAAAAATAAGGGCGGAAAAAGAAAAAAAGAAAAGAAAAGAGGGCATAATTTTGCACGCGATCCCGTAATATGGATTGCTGTCTTTTGTTATTAAGTTACTCCTCACATATATACATTTACGAGTTCAAGAAGACATAATTTTATCTTATGTGATTGTGAATCCATGCCATTATCAATATTTGTGAAGATATATACTCTTCTTTATTTGTGTAAATCCACAAAGTATTACATTGTGAAACACGTACATCAAACATATAGCTTACAGTAAAATCATATTACACCGTTACTGAGAGTCGGAAAAACACCATTGATTCAGGCATCCACGTTCCTCTGATCACCGACGCTTTTGAGCATTCCATCTCCGTCAAAACCTCTGCTATCGAGAGAAGACGCAACTCTCTTCTTGTACACTTGTCTGAATAATGCCTTCTCGTTGTTCCATTTACTCATAAATCTCTCATTCTGACCAGTCCATTTCAAACACGAATTCGAATAAACACAACATAAAGACAATACAACACAGTTAATACTTCGATCAATCACAATCTAATTTAGCATTACCACTCGGTTTATAAGTTCCTGGAGCCCCAATATATCCTTCTTCATCACAAGTTCCTTGGTACTTTTCGATGTCGCAACATACTCATCATAATCCTACAAATTTACAAGTAGCACGTACCGAGTAAATATCGATCGACGTCGAATTGATTAGTATAGAACAAATTATCGATCTCACAGCTCTGATGGTGGCTTGTAGTCTGGTTGAATCCAAGATACACTCATGAGCTTTGGCTTTCTCCTTGTTTATATCTAATAGCTTCTTCTCGAAGCTTTGCAAATCCTTTTCAACAATTCTGTGCTGCTTTTCAAGGCATTCGACTAATTCCCTATCCTCGACCTTCGAATTTGTGGTCTGCATCCTCTGTAAGAAGTGAAAGTAAACCAATTGGCAGTGAGAACAGTAGTCGACCATCGATCAACCTTTTATATATGTATGTTGTTCACATACTTGAATTCGTTGTCTTATTTCCTCCTTTGACCCCCACTGCTGAATGATCTTGGCGTTCTCCTCTGCCTGCGAAGGACGATCAACAAGCTCTTTCATTCGTAGGAGAGCGTCAAGGTCCTTGATGATCTTGCGCTCTCTTGCCTGGCTCGGTCTCTGATCATGAACCAACCGACGCTGCAACTCCTTGACTTGTTTCTCCAACTGGCCTTATAACAAGAAAACATTAACCTCATACGCGAATAAACGAATGAATTGTTGACTAGTTTTCGCAAACTTACATCTTCGTCGAAAGTAAGCTTGCGGAGAGATGCTTGAAGGAAGTCGAGATGACGCGTCTTGTAGTTACGATCCCACGGCCACTCCACGAATTGCCGGCCTCGGTGTCTATAGCGACGGTGCCAGTTCAATTTGTCGCGATCCATCTGCACATTTGCAGCGATCGATTCAATTAATTCGATTGGGTTTCATAGAAAGCGATATATATATATATAGCAATGATCAGGAAGGTGTACGTGTGTTTTACCTTTCGGAACTCGAAATCTTCGACGACTGGTGCTCGGGACTCGGAAATTCTTCTGATCACTCCTTGAGCTCGCTTGATTGCGGATTCGAGTTCCGGATCTTTGTAAGGGTGAAGTTTGACCAGGTAGAACCGGTGGACGATTCGTTTGACCGCTGGAGCTTCATCATCGTGATGGTGATCCGCTGCCGCGGAGCGATGTTCGGTGTCATGTAATTGTGATTGTGATGGATAAACTTGGATTGGATCCATGGAAAGGATGAAATTGGTAATTTTGATATCAGTCGACCGAGACGATAACGGTACTCTTTTGGATCGGAAAATGAATATATAATAATAATAATAATAATAATAATAAAGTGATTGCAGTTGAGCAACGCTTGCAGCGCACGGCAAGAAAACGGATGAGTGAGTAGCAAGGGTCTTAAAATAAGAAGATGTCAATGGAGCAATCTTAAATTAAATAGGTATGACCCGGGCTAAGGTACCTCCATTTTAATAACCAATCATTGAGATTTGTGGTCTTTCTTCTCCAACCGTGCGAAAGGTCGTAGATATAATCGAGATCTGATAACTCATTGTCGATTGAGTCCAAATCTAAGGTCTTTACTTTTGTTTCTCATGGTGCTCCTGCGTTGCCTCTACCAACCGTCAGGACTCGAGAGTGATAACGCACATTGTTCCGGTTTCAACACCGTTCGCCTTTGTTAGTCTTGGGCTTCTTTCTCTAGTTTGTTTGTGGTGCTTTTGTCTCTGTTGTTTGGTCTTGTAATTTTCATTTCTTTTCATAACGGTTTTTCCGTTGCCGATCTTTTTGACCTCTCGACTCACTGGGTATGTTCGGTAGTCGAATTATTTCTGGTTCGAAAAAAAACCGATGAATAAAAAAAATCACCCCATTCTTCATTTATCTGGCTAATATTATATTATTGCGTCCCCAACCCTTGAATGGGTTGCCTAAAAATCTTTACAGGTGCAAACCTTCCTACTCTCTATATCTTTGATCCCATCGTAGTCAATATGTTCTATAAACTGGTTTTTATTATATGAGCTGAAGAACTCGAGCTCGTTCACTTACCTAAACAAGTCGAGTCTGAACATGATTTGAAGTTCGGTTGAAAGCTCAGCTCGTTCGATTTAGGCTCGAATAACTCGAATAATATGAAATTTCTAAAATTTTCTTTAAATTAATATGTTATGACCAAAGCTCGGAAAAAACTCGCATCGAGCTCGCTCATTTACTAAAACAAGCCGAGTTTGAACAAAAAAGAAAGCTCGTTTAAAAATTGGGCTCGGCTCGGCTCGAGCTCGTTTAACAAATGAACAAACTTGAACATGTCAAGCTCGGCTTGTTCGGCTCGAATAACACCCCTGTTTGGGGGATAGGGAGATCGTTTTGTTTTTTCATCCCCTATTGTCTCTCAACTGTTTGGATGTTGTTTGGCCCCAATTCTGGTTGTGAGTTTGTCTGTCATCCGGGCCGGTCCTATTATGTTATAGGCCCAGGGTGAACTAAAATCTAAAGGACCCGATAAACATTATTCCGTAAAAAAAAAAAATGTGTATAACTTCATAAAAATTTTATATGATTTTTATTTTTGAATTATTTTTCAAATTTAAGAAAATAAAAGTAGGTCAATGAATAAAAAATAATATACACTAAAAAAATTAAACAATATAATTGTAGTGAAATCAGTTATTTTTGCTTGGTATCCCGTATAATATGTCAACAAGTACGTAAGTTGTTGTGTAGAGGAATAATAAAAAATGTCTAACAATACTAAATATAGTTTTTGTTCTAAGAGATCACATATGTGACCTCATATGACATTACCTATATGAACTAAAACAAAAATAAAAAAAGGGATTTTTTTATAAAAAAAAATAAAAGGGTAAATTAGATACATCGAGCATGTATAAAGAAATAAATAAAAACAATACATTTTCCTCAAATGAAATAGAAAGAGTTATATATGTAAACAATATAGCTTTATTTGTCACATAAAAAAAAGTGTCTAATATTGTGTTGAAAATAAAAAAAGTATAAAAAATCGTGTCTAAATTAAATGGATATAGACTCCTCTATAAAAATATAAAAAATGCAAAATTTAATGGATATAGGGCATCTCTATAAAAACATAAAAAATGCAAATAGAGAGATTTGAACTCTACACGTTTATGAATCCAAAATAATATTTTGTTAAGATTTAAACTTACTATATATTGAGCTAAACTCGTACTTTGTTATATTTTTTAAAAATACATATACATGACATATATTTTTAATAGACCCTTACCGAAAATAGACCTTGGGCGGTCGCACAGCCTGTCCATTATGATTGTCGAACTATCGCTCGTAATGGTAACAATTGTTATGAATTGTGGTTGTGAATTGTGCAATGGATACAAATTTCAAGTGAACAAACTAAGTGTGCAATTGGATTGTTTGAATCATGTTTGATGCAATTTGAAGACAGGAACTTTGTCATCCCCACTTCCCTTCATGCTACTTGGCATTCTCATAAATCGGATCCTCTCTCTTCCTATCAAAAATGTTGGAATGAGCATAGTCTGTTCTCCCATCCCAAGCATTGGCTCGTGTACTAAAGAACGTTGGGTAAAAGCTTGATTCTTTTCATTGATTTGCTTGAGAATTTATGATAGAGTTACAAGGAAAATTCTATCTAACTAATAAGATATTCTATCTAACAAATACTGATATAGAGATAGATCTTGTAACTAATTACAACTAAGATATGATATCGATCTCATAAAACTCATGTTCAAGTTGGAGCATGGTTTTGATGAATGCCCAACTTGTCCAAAAGAAAGTGAAATTGTTGTTGCCCAAGAGCCTTGGAAAAGATGTATGCGAGTTGATTGGAAGAACGGACAAGTTGGAGTATGGGTTTGTTTGTTTTTTTATCAGGTAAAAATTCGTGTCCAGACAAGCCTGAAGCTTGAGAGGTCGACGAATCAATCGACGGGCGATCCGTCAACATACAACACACAACCCTAACATACAACTCATAAAATTCGCCAGCCAGCAGAGGAGTCGATAAAGATTAAAGACAGGCCACGAATGTAGGCCTGTCCACGGGGTTGGACCTGCTTGGTCGCTGGGTCGAGAAGTCATGACCCGAACCCGTAGAGATGCGGGTCATCGACCCGCCAAGTCAATTTTTCAAAACCCTTGACCTTAACCCGAACTCGTGACCCACCACGACCCGCGACTCGTCTGACCCAGACTACGGGTCACGATTCAACCGTGACCCGTGGACAGGCTTACACGAATGTTAAGAATACGGAAGAGTACAACTACTCATACGAGACGCTAATCCCCAACTAGTTTTTCCTTTAAAAACAAAACCTTTTTTTTTTAATTTGAAAATTTATGCCAAATTTTAGGGTTTTAATTTTAGGAAAGGGCTTAGCCTACAAATACTCACGTAAGAACCCTAAACCGCATCTCCCCACCCGGTCTCTCTCCCTCTCTATTATAGACGAGCTATGGCGTCCGATGTAAGCAGAAGAAATCCAGTTAAAACGTATGTAGTGTGCATCACCTCCTCCGGCTACGCCCTCTATCATGCCGTTGGCCTCGATCCATATCAGACCAACAAGGACTCCTTTCTCCATGCCGTTAGAGGCGACCTCTCCAGCTTCCTATCTGTTACGAAATTGCTGGATTCTCATGACTTCCAATCGGAAGCTGAATTTTGCGAGGAAAAGTCGGTTGTGCACTAAGGTTAAATTTGTAGGAAAATTAGATGCGCAGCGGAAGGGTAGAAAACTATTTTCTAACATCTAATTCGGGATCTCATGCATGAATTGATATGAACAATATAGAGGGGAAAAGTCGTACCTTTCTTGTGCGGAACCTTGATTCGAAATCACCTTTGGAGAAAAGAGCCTCAAACGCGACTCCTCTACTTGGTCCACACGAGCACGGGATTGGATCTCCTTGTCTCCGTTTGCTAGAACGAATGATCGAAGGATTGCAACTCACACCCTACGGGTTAGGGAAGCTAGCGATTTGTGGTGGGAGGAGATTTTGGAGACACGTATAATCCAATATCAAGTTAAGACTTATTCTCAATAAGTCTCCTTATATATTGTAGAAACTAGGTCAACTTATTCCTAATAAGTCACCTTTATCTTTTATCTTCTATCCACAAACTATATCAACAATAATAACTTATTATTATTATTAATCAATTATCCAATTCCTAATACTCTTTGTGTGTGACCTTATAGGACCTGAATAAAATAGCAATAGATTAAATATAATTTAATCTATAAATTATAGTTGGCTTCTAGCAAAGCACTATAATTACCTAAATTATTCAAATTATAAATCTCCATTTTAATCCTATTATATCATTAGTATTTTACACATCAATTAAAGGACATCAATTCCTATTCTTCATTGTCTTTAATCAACGGTCTAGCTAACTTTCATCGTGTTTTGTCAGTTTGACAAGGGGAAGGAAAAGAAGATGAAGAAGGCGGAGAAGAAGAGGAAGAGGAAGGAGGAGGCAGAGAAAACTCACGACAAGGAAGTCCACAATGTCAAGTCAGAGAAGAAGCGTAAATTGGCCAAATGCTCACATGGATCGGAGAAGGAAGAGAAGAAGTTACAATATAGGAAGGAGATAGCAAAGAGGGAGAGGTCTCAGCAGAAGTTAGTTACGCAGGGGTTGATGGTATTGGCTGACGAGTCGTGTGAGGTTGACATTGTTAGCCATCTATTCCTATTCTTCATTGTCTTTAATCAACGGTCTAGCTAACTTTCATCGTGTTTTGTCAGTTTGACAAGGGGAAGGAAAAGAAGATGAAGAAGGCGGAGAAGAAGAGGAAGAGGAAGGAGGAGGCAGAGAAAACTCACGACAAGGAAGTCCACAATGTCAAGTCAGAGAAGAAGCGTAAATTGGCCAAATGCTCACATGGATCGGAGAAGGAAGAGAAGAAGTTACAATATAGGAAGGAGATAGCAAAGAGGGAGAGGTCTCAGCAGAAGTTAGTTACGCAGGGGTTGATGGTATTGGCTGACGAGTCGTGTGAGGTTGACATTGTTAGCCATCTATTCCTATTCTTCATTGTCTTTAATCAACGGTCTAGCTAACTTTCATCGTGTTTTGTCAGTTTGACAAGGGGAAGGAAAAGAAGATGAAGAAGGCGGAGAAGAAGAGGAAGAGGAAGGAGGAGGCAGAGAAAACTCACGACAAGGAAGTCCACAATGTCAAGTCAGAGAAGAAGCGTAAATTGGCCAAATGCTCACATGGATCGGAGAAGGAAGAGAAGAAGTTACAATATAGGAAGGAGATAGCAAAGAGGGAGAGGTCTCAGCAGAAGTTAGTTACGCAGGGGTTGATGGTATTGGCTGACGAGTCGTGTGAGGTTGACATTGTTAGCCATCTATTCCTATTCTTCATTGTCTTTAATCAACGGTCTAGCTAACTTTCATCGTGTTTTGTCAGTTTGACAAGGGGAAGGAAAAGAAGATGAAGAAGGCGGAGAGGAAGAGGAAGCGGAAGGAGGAGGAAGAGAAAACTCATGACAAGGAAGTCCACAATGTCAAGTCAGAGAAGAAGCGTAAATTGGCCAAATGCTCACATGGAAGGACTTCAAAGTCGGAGAAGAAAAAGAAGAAGTTGCGCAAGTTAGAGCACTCGTAATGATGTTGTAGCTACTTGTTTGAAGTGGTTGCGAGTAGTGTTGGAATTTTTTTTTGCAAGTAGCTAGGTTGATGGAAAGAATATGTATGGAGGGTTCTTGTTGGGAAAGTAGGTTTTAGGCCGATTTTGCACGCGATCGGGATCGCGGTCTTTTGTTATTAAGTTACCCCTCACATATATACATTTACGAGTTCAAGAAGACATAATTTTATCTTACGTGATTGTGAATCCATGCCATTATCAATATTTGTGACCACTTCCTTGGCAACTTATTAATTGTAGCATACCATCAGGAATACTAAACTGAAGAGACATACTCTTCTTTATTTGTGTAGTAAGAGCTTACTACACAAATCAGCCGCTGATCATGAGGGTTGATTTTTCAGGTTGATGTTGGTTGTCATTGTGGACGGTGAGTTTCAGAGTTTGTTTACTGAGGGTTGTATGCCTCTCCTGTAAAGTAAGGATAGTTTTGTGAGAATAAGCCAATACTGGGGTAGTAATAACGTTAATTAATATGCGACTATCGGATGATAATTGATTTTTTTATTAATTAGTAACTTAAATTATTTTCATCTACCAAATTATCTTTATTTAACCTGTTTTTTTTTTTATTGTCGGTAAATATAATCATTTAAGATGAAGATACATGAAATATATATAATTTCCATTACGTATTATGAATTAGCTAGGAATCATACAATAATAAATATATATTTTCTTATTCCCATAGTCAACCATTAAATTTATTCGATAAATGAAATTAAAGTATATCAATAGATATTTTTCTAAAAATAACAATATCAATGGATATTTTGGCAAAAATAAAGATTTTATGATAATATATATGTACCTTTCAGAATTATATATATACATACACGTAGTTGCCAAAATTAAAAATAATAATATCAGCTTCTAGTAATATCGAATAATTAAATATAATTAGGTGGATAAGTAAATAACAAATAATGAGGGGTTAAATTTTGACCGGGAAACAAATTTACCAGAGGTCGTCACGTGTCCTAATCCGCTATTACCAGCCATTACTTTAGTATTGTTTAGGATTAGGATTAGTCTACAAACACCCGCATAAGAACCCTAAACCGCATCTCCCCGCCCGGTCACTCTCTCTCTCTCTCTATTTGATGAGCTATGGCGTCCGATGGAAGCAGAAGAAATCCAGTTAAAACGTATGTAGTTTGCATCACCTCCACCGGCTACGCCCTTTATCATGCCGTTGGCCTCGATCCATATCAAACCAACAAGGACTCCTTTCTCCAATCTGTTAGAGGCGACCTCTCCAGCTTCCAATCTGTTATGGCATTGCGGGATTTTCATGACTTCGATTCGGAAGCCGATTTTTGTGTGGAAAAGCGCGCCCTCTCTGACCCCGACGGTAAGCTTTGATCTTTGTTTGAGTTTAGTGTGCGCAGAACCTCCATTCACACACCGATCACCTTACCTCAAACGCACGATTATGTTCGAATTCAATTGTGAATTTTGTAATTTCAAGGGATTGTAAGCTGTGTGTGAAATTTGCAATTCGCAATTCGCAATTTCTAGAGAGTGCAGTATGTGTGTGATTTTGCAATTTCAAGTGACTGCAATTTATCTGTCTTTGTTAAACTTACTTTGGATATATGGTGATTCTGCTAGTATTTTTTCTGTGTAGAACTATTCGATGACGCTTACGTGCTGGGTGATTTTCTGCACCTCCGTGATTATGAATCCGTTGAGCTTGGAGTTTTTGCTCCACATATCACAGAATTTCTAAGAGAATATGCAGATATTCCAGATTGTGTGTTCAATGAGTTCTATCTCGAAGTTTCAAAGTGTGCAGGGAGGAACTACGATAAGTTTGTCTACCTCTACTGTCCGGTTGGTTTGCCATCAAAATTAATTCCTCCCCTTCTTGATTGTTTTCAACTGTCCAGTCTATGTTGTAATGTAATGTAATGTTCTTCTGATGACAAAGATACGTAGGGAGGAGTTAGCACAGAGCAGGGAGAGCTATCAGCAGAACTTAGTTAAGTGGTCAATGATATCGACCAAGGAGTCGCATGAGGTTGACATTTTTAGCCATCTATTCCTATTCTTCGTTGTTTTTAATCAACTCTCTGACTAACTTTCATCGCGTTTGTTACTTTGACAAGGGGGAGGAAAGGAAGATGAAGAAGACTAAGGAAGAGGAAACTCACGACAAAGAAGCCCACAATGTCAAGTCAGAGAAGAAGGAGAAGCGTAAATTGGCCAAATGCTCACATGGAAGGACTTCAAAGTCGGAGAAGAAAGAGAAGAAGTTACAATATAGGAAGGAGATAGCAAAGAGGGAGAGGTCTCAACAGAAGTTAGTTAAGCAGGGGTTGATGGCATTGGTCGAGGAGTCGCATGAGGTTGACATTGTTACCCATCTATTCTTATATATTCTTCATTGTTTTTAATCAAATGTCTAACTAACTTTCAATCTTTCATCGTGTTTTGTCACTTTGACAAGGGGAAGGAAAAGAAGATGAAGAAGTGGAAGAGGAAGAGGGAGGAAGAAGGAACTCACGACAAGGAAGTCCACAATGTTAAGTCAGAGAAGAAAAAGAAGCGTAAATTGGCCAAATCCTCACATAGAAGGACTTCAAAGTCGCTCAAGTTAGAGCACTCGTAATGTTATCCTCGCATGGAAGGACCTTCAGAGTTGAAAAAGAAAGCTAAAAAGTTGTGCAACTCGTAATTTAGGTTCAACTCATTTAATCTATTATGCTATGGATGTTATGTGATTATGAATCTATGCTATTATCTATGTTTGTAACCTCTCTAGGAGAGCTCTAGAAACCATTTTTAACAAATACGAGTAGCAAATTACTGTAGCAACTTACTATCATACATTTTCTAATTGGAATTTGTTTTTTATGATCACAACATTAATTTTCTGCATTATCTTTTTATGATGAGGTATTATCATCGCATTATTTGTAACCAAAAGAAATTAATTTTAGTTTTATTTTATTTTTCTTAAAATATTCTATATTTTCTAATCAATGAGTATAATGTAAAATATTTATTTTTATATATACTTTAAATGATAAGAAATTTTTAGATTAAGTTTCATAAATATTTTTATGGTACTTTTTTTTGGTAGAATTATGTTACTTTTAGGGTAAATATTTTTATCTTTTTTTTTTATTTATTTTATCAACTCTATCTTTCTTATTTTATACTCACCATGGTTAATATTTTATTTATTTTTATAATCTTACTTTCTTATATTATTAAAATTTTATTTCAAAAAATTCGCGTCATGTGTACGGGAACTATACTAGTGACTAGTCTATGTTGGTAAGTGGTAACCACTCCCAGATAGTCCTATACTACTACTCTAGAAACCATTTTTAACAATTACTAGCAAATTAGCAACTTACTATTGTTATTCGAGTCAAAGACATGTATTGTCACAAACTCATAATTAATTATTATTCGAGTCAAATGAGTTAAGCTGACATGTTCAAACTTGGTTTATTTATTAAATGAGCTCGAATCGAGCTGAGCCCAATTTTCAAATGAGTTTTTTTGTAAGCGAGTTTGAACGAGTCGGCTTGTTTAGGAAGTGAACGAGTTTGAGATGAGCTTTATGTAGTTTTACCTAGTCATAACATATTAACTTAAAGAAAGTTTTACAAATTTCATAAAATTTGATCTATTCGAGCTTACATCAAACGAGCCGAGCTTAAAATTCCGTTCAGGCTCGACTTGTTTATGTAAGTGAAGAGGCTCGAGTCGAGTTTTGTTTAGACAAGTGAGCAAGCTCGAGCGAGCCGAACGTTTTTCGAGCCGAGCTCATGCGCTTCGGTTCCTACTTCCTATATAATACATGGAATACCCACAAAAAAAAAAAAAAAAAGCCCAAAATGAAACTCCTACTAAAACTTTCCCTCCCAAAATGAAACTCCTCGCGCTCAAACGCCTTCCTATGGCTTCTCCAATCTCCACTTGTTAATTCCTCCCACTCTACTTGCCTCCGTTGTCAACCTCTAATCTCCCTCCCTCTCCTCCTCTTCCAATCCCATATGCGCTCAATTTCCTCGCTGCAAGCCAGCGGTGTCACGATTCTCCGATTTCGCTAGGGTTTAGTGTCTCTGACTGAAATTAGGGTTCAATATGGCGGTTCAGTTGTCGCAGGGTGCGATTGAGAGGATGTGCAACGGGGACCTCGATATTAAGCCGATTCTCCAGGTCATGGAGATCAGGCTCGTCAATACTTCGAACCAGCCTGCGGCGAGTGAGCGGTATCGGATGATGGTCTCCGATGGCACTCACTCGCAGCAAGGGATGCTCGCTACTCAGAGGAATGAACTGGTCAAGACTGGGGTGCTGCAAAAGGGTTCAATTGTCCTGTTGCACAAGTTTGTCTGTAATAGTATCCAGGAAAGGAAGTGAGTTTTCCTCCCTCCCTCCCTCCGCTTGGCATGTAATTGTTTCAATTGGTGTTCCTCTTTTTTTTTTTTTTTTTTTGGGATGTTGTTTGTTGTCCATATGAATTGTTTGTTGTTCTATTGTTATGATGTGTGTTGTGATTGTGTTTTGTTTGGTGTGCTTCTGATGATTATTTGGGATGTATGCCGCTTTGATGCAACTGTTTTGTTGGCTGGGTCTTTCTTATGATTTATGTATGTTAGGTGGATGCTAACTGCTTACCAGAATGATTCTTTTAGGATGCAATGATTCTTTTGCAGTAGCCATTTTTTTTATGTCAGTTTAGGTGCAAATCTTACTTATTCATCCTTGATTCTGCAAAAAATGTGTGCAGAGTTATAATTATTATTGAACTGGAGGTGATCCAGGAGAATTGTGATCCAATTGGGCAGCCAACACTTTATGTGCTTCCTGGTAGTGAAAGACCTCCTCAGTTGCAGTCTTCTGCAGATCAGAGGAAGACATTGTATGGGAGTCCTCAACTTGGAAATGCTCAATCCCCAAATTTAACAGGAGGTCCTTCTCTGCAGCCCCCAAGACTTGAACACAGTCCTTTGGTGCAATCTTACGGTAGTTCTTATGCAAGTAACAGTCCTTTGGTGCAAGCTTACATTAGTTCTTATGCAAGTAATTCTGACACAGGAAGGTTTGCTCCTACAAATCCTCCTTTGCATCCTAGACCTGGATTTGGCTCTGGAAATGCCGTGGCTTCCTCTACTGCCGGTGGTTTTAACAACTCTAGGACTCAAGTCTTTCATTCCCTTCCTAATTCTCGACCTGTGAATCAGCAGCCTCCACCCATGTACATGAACAGGGGTCCGATTGCTAAAAATGAAGCTCCTCCAAGGATAATTCCGATTGCTGCATTAAATCCTTACCAAGGTCGGTGGACAATAATGGCCAGGGTGACTGCAAAGACTGTTTTGAGGCATTATACCAATGCCCGTGGGGATGGGAAAGTTTTCTCCTTTGATCTTCTAGATTCTGATGGCGGAGAGATTCGAGTCACCTGCTTTAATGCTGTTGCTGATCAGTTTTTCAACCAAATAGAAGTTGGTCGAGTGTATTTGATTTCTAAGGGAAGCTTGAAGCCTGCTCAAAAAAACTTCAACCATCTCCGTAATGATCACGAGATCTTCCTAGAGTCCACATCAGTAGTACAACCTTGTTCTGATGATGACAGCTCAATTCCTAGACAACAGTTTTGCTTTTGTTCCATCAGTGATGTTGAGGGGATGGAGAATAATAAGATTGTGGATATAATTGGCATAGTATCTTCAATTAATCCTACAACAACAATCATGAAAAAAGATAGTACTGAGACACAGAAGAGAAGCCTTCAGTTGAAAGACACGTCTGGAAAGAGTGTTGAGCTGGTCTTGTGGGGCAACTTCTGCAATGCTGAAGGTCAGGAACTGCAAAGCTTATGTGATTCTGGGGAATTTCCTGTATTAGCCATAAAAGCTGCTAGGATCAATGAATTTAATGGAAAGGCTGTGGGGTCTCTTTCAATCAGTCAGCTCTTCATAGAGCCAGATATTCCTGAAGCTCGCACCTTGAAGGAATGGTTTGACAGGGAAGGGAGGAACACACCCTGTGTGTCAATTTCAAGGGAGAATACGGGCTTCTCGAGAACCGATGTTCGAAAAACTATATCCCAAATCAAGGATGAGAAGTTAGGTACATCCGAGAAGCCTGATTATATTACCGTTTGTGCTCATATATCATTCATGAAGCTTGACAACTTTTGTTACACTGCATGCCCCATCATGGCTGGGGAGAGGAAATGCAGCAAGAAGGTCACAAACAATGGGGATGGGAAATGGCACTGTGATAGGTGTGATCAGTCGGTTGATGAATGTGAGTATAGGTACATTCTACAGTGTCAGATACAAGATCATACTGGCATTACATGGATTACTGCATTCCAGGAATTTGGAGAGGAGATTATTGGAATGCCAGCTAAAGAGTTGTTCTTTTTGAAATACGAAGAGCAGGATGACGAGAAATTCAGTGAAATCATTCGCCGTGTCCTATTTAGTAAGTACATACTTAAGTTGAAGGTGAAGGAAGAGACCTTCAACGATGAGCAGAGGGTCAAGTCCACTGTAGTGAAAGCAGACATGTTGAATTTCTCATCTGAAGCAAGGTTTCTTGTAGATTTGATGACTAAGCTGAAATCAGATGGTTCAAATACCCCCTTCAATGCTGGAAACAATTATGCAACAGGGCAGCCCACAGCCTCTAGTGCCAACTATGGTGGAACCACTGGGTTCTCTGCTGGAGCAACTGGACCATCTACCAACCAAGCAGGGGCCTATGGAGCTCAATTCAGTGGTTCTAGGCACCCTATGAGCAACACTTCTGGTGGTACATTTGCATCCTGCAGCAGCTGTGGAGGAACGGGCCACAGTGCAGCGAACTGCCCTAGTGTAAACAGCGGCCCTGGGTATCTAACAGGTGGTTATGTTAGTCAAGTGCAGCCTGCACCTGGAGCAGGAGGTTCCAGTGGGGAAGAGTGCTTTAAATGCCACCAGATGGGGCATTGGTCCAGAGACTGTCCGAACTCAAGTGCAGTCACTCCATCTGGGTCAGCCAGTGGTGGAGCCAGTGGAGAGTGCTATAAATGCCATCAGACTGGGCACTGGGCCAATAACTGTCCAAGTTCAAATGTCGCAGGTGGAGGTGGAGGTGGAGCCGGTAAAGAGTGCTTCAAATGCCACCAGTTTGGGCACTGGGCCAAAGACTGTCCTGGCATAAGCTCAGTTCCTCCTGCATATGGGTCTTATGGGATGCAAAAGCAGAACCTTGGTCATTACTAGTCTTCTTGCGAGGATCATTTCTATAGCAGCAGTGGAACCGTGCAAAATAACACCCTGCGTCTGGACAGCTGCATGTTTTTGAAGTGAATTGGTGTCTTCCTTAAATGGAAACTGTCAGGTACCAGGTGGTTTGGAAGGGTTTGCTTGAGCTAAATTTTTATTCACTGGTTTGCTTCTATGCATATGGGATGAGACCATAAGTTCCCTTTCCAAAGACAATTAGTGGTTGAATACTTGAATCTATGTTTTTTTTAATTGGTTGGTGCAGACAAAGTCTTCTGTATGGCGTGCAGTCCGAAGGATGCAACATTGCAGGTGGTTCAGATGATAAAGGGTTCATGTGGAGAATTGGGCAAGGGGATTGGGCCTTTGAGCTTGAAGGTATACCATATTAACTGGTTCACAAGATAGCTCTGTGCACAACTGCACATTGTCAATATTCTGACTGGGAAGATATGTTTTGGTCTTGTCCTCAACTTTCCCTGTGTAGTTAATCCCAGATTCTAAATTTTAACCATATGATTCAGGCAGTGCTAAAAAGGGTCAGTTAAGAAATGATTTCAAGTGTTCAGTGTTGGTTGTGGCGTAACTTTTTTTTTTTTTTTGATACAAGGCAACGATTTGGGATTGGTCAGACCCTGCATATACACCACCCATGTTTGTGGCATAAGTGCATAACTCATTATTCATTTGGTGGTTGAATCATGGATCATATTACCTTTTTGTGGCAAAATATTATTCTAGTAAAAATAATCTGTTAGGTTAGGCTGCGATAGTAGTTTTGTAGCTAAGTCTTGATATTTTGAGTGGTTACTTTTGGTGATATATTTTTTTGAACGCATTGAGTGACTCTTTGGAGAGAGAAGATATATTCTTGTTGAAGCTGTACTATTAGCTGCCTATCTGAATAGATGACTAAATTGTTTTGTAATTGCTCTTTTTCTTAATTATTAGCTCACCTTTATTTCATACTTGACATGAATATTATGTTAATACTTGGCTCTCCAAACATGTCTGTAGCCTAAAGTTGGATTCAAAACTAGGTTTCATTGTTTCAATAACACAGAAATTTATTAACCTACGAGAGAGATTGAAAGATCATAATGAATTTAATGGCTTCATTATTTCGTGGTTGAAGGACTAACTTGCATTTTCTCCAATAATTTAACTAAATGACTAATTCAGCCTGGGATTTGTTGGGTAGGTATTCAACTTTGGAATACTGGTTAATTTTTTTTTATCTTTGATATGCCATGGTGAATCGTGTTTATCTATTGTGTATATACCAACATTAGGTTGCAATACTGGTTATTTTGTTAGCTTTGTCTTACTTTTTCATAGGCTTCTAGGTGAGAGTTTTTAGTAGACAAGGGTTTACTACCCTTTATGTTTCTTGTGTTTCTGCCAATTTATTAGCTGCCGAGGTAGGGTATGAAGGTTAATGACGAAAAAAAAGGAAGGTTGTGACTTGTGACATCATTGAGGCAAGGGTTTCTTATTTATGTCGATTTTTTGACATGGACTTGCATTTGGTCATTCTGATGGATGCACATTTGATGTTCCTTCATTTATCCTTAATATGAGCAAGAACTGATTCACATATATTAACAACAACAAAATTGATGATGATGTTGTAATATTTCAGGGGTTTATGGGCTGCAACTGATACTGCTGATGAAACACTAATAGTATAGGATTTACAGTCAAGATGCACTTGTCAACACGAGGTTTGCGCAAGTTAGAGCACTCGTAATGTTAGTTTTACCATGTTTTGTTTATTTTGCTAGAGAAGGGATGTTATGTAACTGCTTGCATTTGAAGACGTGTGCTTGCGAGTAGTGTTAAACAGTTTTTCACAAGGATAGGTCGATGGAAAGGGTATGTAGGAAGGGTTCTTTTTGGGATTAAGGTCTTAGGCCGATTTAGCAAGCTGTTCTTTAATATGGATTGCGGTCTTTTGTAATTAAGTCCACTCCTCACGTGTATATATTTAACTCATTCAACCATTTTTTACAGTTAGCAAATTGACTGTTCAATACACGACTCTTTCTAATGCTGTGTAAACATTAGTCAAGTACAAGCACACATTAGTCAAGTACAACTACCAACTACTTAACCCAAGATATATAGGGTGTGTTTGGCAAAATGGTAGCTGTTGGAGGAGCTGAAGCTGTTGGGTAGCTGAAGTTGTTGGATTATTTGAGTTAAATATATGTTAATAAGCTAGTATACTATTTGATAAACCTAGCTATTAGGGTAGCTGTTGAAAACTTGTGAATAAAAAACCAAAAGCTCCGAAAAGCTTGGGTGAATAGCTATTGAAAAGCTTTTAATTTGAATTACTATTGTACTTTTTAGGGGTAATAATTACCCTATAACCCTAAAAACCCATATATTTTGATTTCAAAAAAAAAACCCATGTATTTTTTTGCAAAATTTCAAGGCCCAAAAGGCCATGTATTTTAGGACGGAGGGAGTATTTATTTAATTTAACACTATAGAATATCAAAACCAAAAGCTACGAAAAGCTACTTGCTTTTGCCAAACATACCCATACTCTTCTTTATTTGTGTAGTAAGCTCTTGGGATCAACTCCACATGATCATCTGTTGATTCGGACATCTGATTCGTTTTTCATGTTGCTGTTGTTTGTCACTTGTTTGCTTATGTTCGTGATTGCATTTGTTAAGGACAGTGAGTTTCAGAGTTTGTTTGCTAAGGGTTTTGTGCTTCTCCAGTTCTCCATGACTCTTATTTGTGTAGATGACTCTTTATTTTTATTTTGTTCGTGATTGCATTTGTTAACAACAAGCTCGATAGAGCGTGTGTGGATTGTGGATTGTGGACCATTGACCAAAAAATAGCCTTGAAACTAAGAACTTGTATAGTACCGGATGATTTCATGTATTATATCGGTCTTTCTAACAAGAGGATATTAATCAGTAAAGATTATCTACTAAATAAAGAATCAATTCAAAACGGTTATATTAAAATAACAAAAAAAGATAAAATAATTTAAGTTAGAGAAACCGTTAATACGAATTGTGCTACTCTCAATTAATGTTTAGTTTAAAAGAAATGAAAATAAAGGGTAGTTTTGTGAGAATAAACCAATAATGGGGTGGTTAAATGTAAGTTGTCGAGACTCGAGAGAGATTGCAACATTGCAGAACGGTGCCGTTTCACATTGAAATTCGGGAAAAGAAAATGAAAAAGGCAAATTGATAAACTTGGAAGATAACCGGGAACTCCGAACTCTAGTGCTCCCATTCCATCTTCCGGCGCGATCTCCACCAGCGAAAGAGCCATTGATGGCGCTCAGCAGATTCAGATCATCATTTTCTTCTTCCATTATCAAATTCACGCCTATCCTCTCTTTGTTCCAATCGCCTTCTTCGTTTCGCCACTTCAGTTCCTCAAATTTACCTTCAGAGTTAAAGGTATGATCACTCATCTGTTACTTCTTTTTTTGTTCTATGCTTACTGATGTGGCCTAGTATTTAGGGTTTCGAATTGAGTTTCTAATCTTCATTTGGTAGACGATTCGCCTTGAGACTTTCTAGTTTAATTTCACGAAGATTTATGTAGCAACTTGTGGTGGTACGGTAATGTCGATTCCACGAAGCTAGGTCAACAACCGGTCAATGCTTCCAAAATCCTGAGGTGAGCCTCAGGGGAGATCCTCAACAAAAAATTGTTAGTGTAAAGAGAAGCTTGAGTAGGTTTTACCCCTATTCATATCTGTGTTTGAGTTTCCATCTAGTTTGATACCTGCATGATCAGATTGTTCCTAAGGCAGATTCGAAGATAAAACCTTGATGAAATTGAATTTTATTATAAGTTGAACTTTCCTGAGTAAAATCTGAAGGCAATGGAGAAGAGGGATGACTAGAACCCAAGGGCGATCTTGATTGATTTAAATGACATGGCCTGGTCTAGAGAAATACAATTCTTTTTTACTCCCATAGCTATTTCTATTCTTGTTATCATAAAATTTAGTCTGTCTTGTTTTTATGATTGAGTGATTTGCTTTTCCATGCATTGAGCTTTCTTTTCTCAACCTATGCTTTGAACTTTCTCTAAAAGTGTCCGCCATTTCAAGTTTTGATTGAAGTATCTTTTCCATGGTTGCATTGTAATTATATCCATTTAAGTGGAATTACAGAATGGCTCTTTGTTCGTATTTGTATTACAGAATGTTGGTTTTATTGGGTTAGGGAACATGGGATCGCGTATGGCGCTGAACCTGATGAAGTCAGGTTTCAAAGTTTCTGTCCATGACTTGTAAGTTATATTTCTATCTGGCTTTTCTTTTACTATTGACTTTTTTGTGAGGCATTTTCCTGAAAAATAGTAACTTTAGCACTCCGCATTCATCTTACCAATCTGCTCTGGGGATTAATGTGGCATTTATTCGTGATCTGTTACAACATATTCTTTGACTATGTTGGGAAACTGGTTTCAGAAATTCCAGTGCAGTAGCAACACTCGTAAACAAAGGAGCTGCTGTAAAAGAAACACCAGCTGCACTTGCAGAAGCTAGTGACGCGGTGATCACCATGTTACCTTCGTCTGTTCATGTGAGTTTCTTGAGTGTTGCTTCTTTTATATCCAAAGGAAAATAAATCTGAATTCTTGTATCCCTCGTATAGGTGGTTGACGTTTATACTGGACCAAATGGGCTACTTTATAGCGGGGAACTTTTGAGGCCGTGTTTATTTATCGATTCTTCTACAATTGATCCCCAAACATCAAGAAAGCTCTCTCTAGCTGTAGCAGAGAGGCATTTGAGACAAAAGAAAGGTGCTGCTTACGACTGATAGCAATCTAGCTGTGATTTGCTTGTTAGATATTGTCTATGATATGCTGCATGATATGCTTTTAGATGATTTCTCCTCAGTGGATTATTTCTCTAATAGACGACTGAGTTTCATGATGTTGAGTCTATGATGGATATTATGTATCTAATGCACCATATACTTTTAAATTTAGTTTTTTCATATGAACTCTTGTTTGGGTTGATAAATAGACGATCTTATCTCTTTTTCCTCTTTGTCTTCTTCTTAGTGCAAATTATTTGCAGTAAACCCTTAACAATGATGGTTAGAGCTTAGCGCACACAAAAAGTAATTTAAATCGAATGACTGTGAGCTTGCACTTTGGTTATATGGTTTCGCAGCATTAGAAAGAGTTGTGTTGTGTAGGTCAATGGGAGAATCCTGTCTTGTTGGATGCTCCTGTTTCCGGTGGTATTCTTGCTGCAGAAGCTGCTACACTGACTTTTATGGTATGCTACATATTTTTTCTGCTTCACACAGTAATTTGCCAATTTTCTGTTGTTGATGATGGTCCCTAGATGGACATGAGCTTTAGGATACTATGTTGAGTTGTTGACAACATTGTTAAGAGTTAATCTGGTGCAACCGTGCAACATAAAAGGGGGACTAACTGCTACCCCACATTACTTACGCCCTTTTTACCAAGGTCTGCAAAATGTTTCTCTGGAAAATAAAATTGTACTAGAATGTGTTCCCTTCTCTTTGTATGGTAGCAAATTCCTCCCTCCATTGGGACATTTAGTATCCTAGTATATAAACGGTGTGACTCTTTTATCTGCAATGCCTTTCGCTTATCTTCCCATCAAACTTGAGCCATGTCTTGTAATCTTGGCACTTTTCAACAAGGAAAAGTTTGTTTTCTTACCAAGGATCACAGGTCAGTACAGTCGCTTCGTCAAAGGTGACGCTATTAGTAAGCTATAGTGGTGCTGTCTATTCTCAAACCATATGAATGTGCTTACGATTATACTGTTGCTTTGCTAGCGGTATGTACTAAGGATTTAAATGTCTCTTATGTTTCATATTGTTTTGGAATAAAATATTGGGTTTCATTCACTTAGTTACTATTCTGTTGCCATGATATCCAGGTTGGGGGCTCAAAAGAAGCTTATTCAGTTGCCGAACCCTTATTTCTTTCTATGGGAAAAGCCTCAATTTATTGTGGTGCATCAGGAAATGGTTCTGTAAGTTCTGTAATATTTGGGTTATGTATTCTAATTTATATATCTCATGGCATCTTAACTGAAATAGAAGGTTAACTTAATGCATCGAAAGCTCCTCAAAAAATACTCAATGCTCCCTTTTATGGCACACATTAAAAAATAAAGATGGTCATATTTGAAGATGAATATTCCTTTCTAAAGGTGTCATGTCCTGAGTTTTCAACATCATTGTGATCATTATGAGATGGCTTTGGTTTGTTGCATTGTCATATTTATGAAGAGATTAGAGATCCTTCAGCAATCATCTCAAACTTTTAGCATCATCTTGTGCCAGGGTCCAATTGAAAGTAATGCCAATGTAACCCTTTTAATATGGATTCTCCTAGATCATCTGTTCAGTCATGATTTTAGTTATATAGGAGATGCTTTCAAGTTTCAATTGTTGAGCAGAGTAGAAAGTGGAAGTATGCTTTTAGTTTTGTTGGGTTCATGCGAAATGAGAATTTATTTTGAAAAATAATGAGTTTGAATATTCAGTTGATTGCACAGCCAAGTATAATTTTTTAATGCTATGAAATTTAGTTTCTTTTTGCATTTAGTTTTTTGGATTTTCCATCAAAGGATCCAGAATGGCAACTTCAAGAAAGAAACAGCAGTTTGGCTGCAACTTCGTAGATATTCATTTGCAGGACAATACCCTCATCTTCTCTCAATCATAACCTATATGGATATAATATATGTGTATATTTATTGTGAGGTGTGTTTGATGGATTTTGCGTGAAGTAAGAAATGGATTTGTGACATTAGGCTGCAAAAATTTGCAATAATCTCGCAATGGCGGTTAGCATGCTTGGAGTGTCAGAAGCATTTACTCTTGGTCAGTCATTGGGAATTGATTTGAAAACCCTCACCAAGATATTCAACTCCTCTAGTGCTCGCTGTTGGAGTAGGTAACTGCTACTAAAAAACTTTCATTCTTTTTACTCATTGCAGTCGAATGGCCTAATTTTTTTAGTCTCTTAACATTTTTGCAAGACTGCAACTTGATTGAACTTTATGCTGATGCTTTTCTGATTTATATTGTATGTTAGTGATAGTTACAATCCAGTACCAGGAGTGATGGATGGGGTCCCTTCTTCAAGAAATTATCAGGGTGGATTTTCCTCTAAGCTTATGGTATGTGATGTGCTATTTTAAATCTAAGTCAAGATATATGACAGGCATTTTTCTACTAACCGTGTTACATTTCATGCTTTTCTTATCATTTCCATGAAATCTTTTCAGAATGCATCACATTTCAGGCTTATTTGTCCTTGATTTTATGAGAAGTAGCTCCTTCCTGTGCAACACACACTGATTATTGTAATCCTTCCCTGATTGAAGAATAAAGGCAGTCATTTTTCTTAATTCAGCTTAATGGTTATAATTGTAAAAAGCAACTTGTATCAAGAGTCTAATACTCTGATCTGGTATTTTTCTAGCATTTATCACATTCTGAAGGAAGAAAACTAACGAAAAGTGTTTGAATGGCATTTTTTTGGGCATGTTGCTTTGTTTGAGAATCGGACATTATTCTGTGGTAAAATATTAAGAATATGAATTGAAGCAAAGGTCAGCACCTCTAGCCTCAACCAAAGATTCTTCTCCTTGTGAATCTAGATTAGGCATTTTCTCAAGGATGTGCTTTCAGCTGATAGTTCTCATGAATTCATAGTAGATTTGACCAGTGCTTAACAGTCAGTTAGATGGTAGTCATGGTTCCTTTTGGTCAAATTTTGAATATACAAACGTAAAAACCTCTTTTGGCACTTTTCCAGCTCTCCAAAAACCTGTTGGTTGATGAACACATATTTGGAACCTTGTTTACCGTTGTGCTCGCTCAATATTAGATGGAAGTATGAGTTTTACTAGCCTTTACAGAAAATATTTCTTCATGATAAACTGGGACACTTCTCTCATTAGCTGAATTCCAATCCTTGTGCAGGCTAAGGACTTGAAGCTTGCTGCTGTATCCGCAGAAGAAGCAGGCATTAAATCCCCACTAACATCACAAGCTCAAGAAATGTACACTCTCTAATCCCTTTTCACTTATGGTAATGTGATAGTGTAGAATTCATATCATCATCTATGAAATACAAGAAGATTCTTTATTATAATCGATAATAGGTAAGCTTTCACTTGCATCTATAATAGGTAAGTTTTATATTTTGAGTACCCTTATAATTCCATTGCTACTGCCTCTTTTTGGAGGAAGTGTAATTCTGTCAATGAAAGGTTAATTTATATGACTATTTTTAGTTATTTCATGAAGACTAGCTGCAATCTCTAGCATGATTTTGAGCCATAAATCATATATCCGTCGTATTTGTCAGCTATTAAATCCCGTGTCATGGCTACGGTTATGGTAGTTCCTTATAGACTAAAACAAGCAACACGAGTTCTTCTCACTGGATCTAACTGTTGAAACTTCTGATCCCTACTGCATATCTTAATAAACTGTCCTTCCATTCCAATGTTCACCTTGCACAAGCATCTTATAGTGTTCCTGTGAGGTGACTTCTACCATTCTTCTACTGCAGCTTCAATAAACTCTGCAAGGATGGTCACGATACAGAAGATTTCTCATGTGTATTCCGCCATTTCTATTCCGGGAAGGATGAGATTTGAGGGCCTGTACATTATCATTGTTGTAATACACTGCAACTAGGTTATGCACTCACTGCAACTATGTAGGTTATGCACTCATCCTTTTCTCATGCAAGCTTGATTACACAAGAACAGTGAATCGTTGTCACACCGTGGGAAGGTAACGCTCCCATCGCCTTTTCTGTCTGTTTCGTATTTGATTAAAGCTATGATTGACAATCATCATTTACGCAATCAGATGATTGCTTAAGATCCATCATCCATCCATGTTTTATGGAGAATGAACAAATTGATGGGTTCAATCTTGGATTTGATCACTTGGGTGTAGAGGTGTTAATCTTATGGTTTCCCTTGGTCCATTTCAATGTTGGGCTATGTTTTGTTTATTTTGGGCTGGCTTCATGACTGGTAACTTTTATATTTTTAAAGTTTTTTTTTAATGTTGTGTTTGATGGGTTTTGTGACTTATGTCCCTTCTTAAAAATTGATTATGTATGTGTTTTTTTTTTTAAGTTTCTAGTTTTCTAACTAGGAAAGATAATGCATATTTTAATAACCTTTTTTTTATATTAATTCAGCATTATTTTTCCTTTAACAATCAAGCCCTTTTTTAATTTTAGTTTGAAAAATTCTGCCAAATTTTAAGTTGGGTTCTTGGATTTTAATTCTGCCAAATGTAGCATTTTAAAAAAAATCATACTAATAATTATTACATCCAAGTGTGTCAACTGCCGACCAAAATCTTCATAAATCTACGAGCACAAAATCCCTGAACACACCAAAATTTAAAAACAATTAATTCAAAAATAAAGTCGTACTTACAGAATGAAGATTTGATCGATTCAATTCAAGGGCCAACCAACCAAAAAAATTGAAATCATGTGAGTCATCAAAGATCATATTTCAGCAAGTCTTTAATAACTAGTGATGTTTGACGGGGTTCCAGCGGAGCTATAACTGACCCGTAACAATCTACAGTCAATCCATTTTATTGCTTATTTAGTTGTACTTTTGATCTTTGTAATGTCTTAATTTGTCACAAAAAAAAAAAATTGAATTAAGAATGAAGAAATTGCAGCAAGTAATAAAAGAGGGTGTGGGGAACACAGGCAAGAGTCCAAAAAAGAAGAACGAAAGCAACGAGAGAGAGGTGGGGGAGGGTGGGGGTGGGCCCCGGTGGTGGGGTCTGAGGGCCCCATTGCCACTGTCTTCTTCGGTCAAACTCTGGGTGGTCAAACTGACCTCTCCTCTGCCTCCTCTGCTCCTCCTTTCTGATCCTCTCTCTGTTTCCCTTAGCTGTCCATCCCTCTTTCTTTCTTTTTTTCACCCTAAATAAATTTTTTTAGAAAGTGGATTAATTTTTTTTAAAAAAAAGTATAATTAAAATTAAATTTGGGGCTTCTTGGTTCGGTATTTTTTGGTAAATATAACATCAGATGGATTAAAAATAGTGCTCCTTTAATATGCTACTGTATGTTGTAAGGAGTATTATTTTATAAATTTTAGAAAATCAACAAATATACTACTCTGTAAAACAGTGATCTTAGATTCTTGTGTGTAGAAGTAAACTTTTATAGGTGTGAACTAAAATGGCAGTGAAAATTTGATTTATATAACCTCAAACTCCGAAAACAATTCTAACAATCCTAAAACTAATGTTAATCCAAACTCAATAGGAATGGAATTATAAGGGTATTCAAAATATAAAAGTTGAAAATTTGGTTTTAATTGGAAAAAAAAACCTGGGTTTTAAACTAAACTTTGACGTTTCTTTCTGAGATAACGAAAATTATACAATTGATTTCGGTCATGCTAATTGCACGGCGATCTTCTCGCCAGACGCACGGTGCCGGTGCCGGATTCTCAAACCGACAGACCCTGATGCCGATGCCGGACTCCCAATTCGGCAGGCGTGGTTGAGGGAATCTGCAACTTTCGTCACATCAGTCAAACCGACTGGAAAAGCTGCACCACACTGCACGCCGGTGCCGGACTCCGGATCCGGTTCGGTCACATCACTCACATCGATTGAAAAAGCTGCAAATTTCCCGCCGCTTACCTCGGGCATTGGATGCCGGTTTGGGAGTCCGGCAAGGGCATTGGATGCCGATTTGGGAGTCCGGCAATGGCATATATTCTGCCGGTTTGGGAGTCCGGGAAGGCCAAGACTGACTGCCGGTTTGAGAAGCCGACACCGGCACCGTGTGTTTGGCGAGAAACCGCCGTGCAAGTAACAAAAAGGATTGATTTTGTGATATGAGATCGTGAAATGAAGCAAATTGGGCCGCAATGAAGGATGGTAGTATCTCGTCTTGCTCGATTATCAGAGCTAAGACTTGAGAGAGGGAATTCATACTAAAAGTTAATATCCAAAACATTGAAATCCATGGTAGGTAATAACATTTGTATTATTAATTAATACACTCAATGGTATTTTTTTTGGGGGGTTGAATACACTTAATGGTATTTTGAAATGCTCTTGGGAAGAAGAAACGATAATTTATTATTCTTTGATGGACCCTTGTCATTTTCATACCGTTTAAATTTAGTAAGTGTTTAGGAAAATTAATAACGTAGCGATCACATTGACATTTTTGGATCATACAACCAATATCCTAAGGATATCAACCATATCATAAATTTAGAACATTAGGTTTTCATTCGAAATGATGCTCTAAGACGGACTACCAATCATGTATAGTTCACCTTAATCACTTTATTTTTTTTTTGTTTTAAATATATAACTCCTTAGTTAAGCAAAACGAGACACTTGACCAATTCATACATATTTTCTAAAGAGCTAAAAAAATATACAGAATATCAATTTTATTAATTTTGGAAGTTATTAGTAATAAGTGTGAAGTTATTTTAAAAAAATAAGAAGAAAGTTGATGCTTTTTTTATAGTTTTATCTTCCATAAAAACCTACGTGAATAGTAAACATGTTTTGACAAAACAGAGGGAAATCATCTAAAAAAACTCTCTTTTTGAGAGAGAAAAAAACCCTTTCTTCAGGAAGGTTGACACCACCGCCCACGGGCCTTGCCAACTACCACACACAGGTATCGACTGCAAAACACCTTATGAGGTATGGACTGGAAAGGCTGCTGATTACTCTAATCTGAGGGTTTTTGGGTGCATTGCTTATTATCATGTTGATGAGGGTAAGCTAGAGCCAAGAGCTAAGAAGGGAGTCTTCATGGGCTATGGTACTGGTGTGAAAGGGTACAGGATCTGGTCTGACAGCAAGATTATACTTAGCAGAAGTGTAGTCTTTGATGAGAGTTCTTTGCTGAATTCTAGGAAGAAGACCAGTGATGCAGTTGAGAAACAGGTTGTTGCTGAGGAGGTGGAGTTGGACTTCACTCCATCTGAGAGTCAGGTACCTGATTTGGTCACAAACCAATCAGGTACTATTGAGTCGGACACTGCTGAGACAGAGGCTATACCACTAGACACAGGAGCAGGTGGAGCGACACATCGCAGTATTGCTCTAGATCGGCCAAGAAGGGCTGTCATTAGACCTCCTGCGAGATATAGGTCTGATGAGTTGGTGGGATATGCCTTGCAGGTGGCCGAGGAGGTGGAGGATGATGCTCCGCCCACCTACAAGGCTGCTATTTCTGGAGATGAGTCAGCACAGTGGCTTGCAGCAATGGGAGAAGAGATGGAGTCTCTTCAGAAGAATCAGACTTGGGAGCTTGTCAAATTGCCTGCTGATAGGAAGGTGATTACTTGCAAATGGGTCTTCAGGAAGAAGGAAGGACTATCAGCTGCTGAGGGTATTAAGTACAAAGCACGAGTAGTTGCAAGAGGTTTCAATCAGCGAGAGGGAGTAGACTACAATGAGATTTTCTCACCAGTGGTCAGACATACTTCTATCAGGGTGCTACTAGCAATGGTTGCACATCAGGATTTGGAGCTTGAGCAACTAGATGTGAAGACAACTTTCCTACATGGAGAGTTGGAGGAGGAAATATACATGTCTCAGCCGGATGGTTTTCAGGTTCCTGGAAAAGAGAACCATGTTTGCAGACTGAAGAAGTCTTTGTATGGGCTGAAACAGTCACCAAGGCAGTGGTACAAGCGATTTGATAGCTATATGGTGCAGCTGGGATACAACAGGAGTTCATATGATTGTTGTGTTTACCACAACAGTCTGGATGATGGTTCGCGTATTTACCTAGTATTGTACGTGGATGATATGTTGATTGCTGCTCAGAACAAGTCAGATATCCAGAAGCTGAAGGATTGTCTCGGTGCAGAGTTTGATATGAAAGATCTGGGTGCTGCTCGAAAGATTCTGGGAGTAGAGATCTATAGAGACAGGAAGCAGAGAAAACTCTTCTTATCTCAAGAAGGGTACATCAAGAAGATATTGAGCAGGTTTGGAATGTCTTCGGCTAAGTCTATAGATACTCCAATGGCGTCTAACAGCAAGCTGGGAATGTACACACTTCAGACCGAGGATGAGAAGGAGTACATGTCTAAGGTCCCTTATGCCAGCGCAGTGGGGAGTCTGATGTATGCTATGGTCTGCACTCGACCAGATCTAGCATTTGCTGTTAGTGTGGTAAGCCGCTTTATGGTTCAGCCTGGGAAGGAACACTGGCAAGATGTGAAGAGGATCTTCAGGTATCTCAGAGGCACTACGGATGTTGGTTTGTGCTATGGGAATGATACAGAGTGCTTGGTTGCTGGGTTTTCAGACTCTGATTATGCCGGCGATGTGGACAGTAGGAGATCGATGACTGGCTATGTTTTCACTCTTGGGAGTTCTGTGGTGAGTTGGAAAGCAACTCTACAACCTACAGTCACTTTGTCTACCACAGAGGCAGAGTACATGGCGTTGACAGAAGCTGCTAAGGAGGGAATCTGGCTGAAAGGCTTGGTCAATGATCTAGGCCTACATCAGGATCAGGCTTTAGTGTATTGCGACAGCTTGAGTGCAATATGCTTAACCAAGGATCAAGTTCATCATGAGAAGACGAAGCACATTGATGCCAGGTACCATTTTCTGAGGAATGAGAAGAGAATCAGGGTGAAGAAGGTGGGAACTGCTGATAATCCCGCTGATATGTTCACTAAGCCAGTTCCAGAGAGCAAGTTCCAACATTGTTTGGACTTGCTTAATATCACCAGCTGTTGAGTTGCCCTAAGGGGCAGTCTGGGTCCTTCTCCAAGGACCAATCTGAGGCAGAGAACGTCTGGGCACTTTGTCATAGGTGCATCTGTTTTATGAGAGGATTCAAGTCAAGGTGGAGATTTGTTAATGTGCCTTGAACGACTGTTGACCGGCGACGCATCGGGGGTCCAGGGGGCGACGCGCCCCTGGCGGGGGGGCTAGGGGGGGCAGCGCCACCCCGCCTTTACGGTATGCAATGTTTATTGTAAACGGGCCTATCGTCTGTCTATTTTGGGCTTTCAGCCCATTGTCTGTTTAGGGTTCCATGAGTCTCTTCATATACTCATGGAACGCCAACCCCTGTAACCTAATCTGTTTTCGCTTCCTCTAATAAGAAATCTGGTTCTCTGCCCGTGGACGTAGGCAACACACCGTTGCTGAACCACGTAAATCTCTGTGTCTTTCTTCGCTATTATCGTTCTCGTTATAACAGGTTGGGATGGCCCGGGATTTCGGTTGTTCACCTTCTATTAGGTTCCATCGGTGGGTCTCGTTGGGGCCTGTCGTTGCTATCCTCTTGCTCGACGTTTGCCTCCTTTCACCCCCAATTTCCCTGTCCCAGTCTTGTGTGTTGTATTTATTGTTGTCGTTGGTCGTGGGAGGGGATGCTCCGTCCGTTTCTTCTCCTCCTCCGATTTGACCGGGTTGGCCATTTCTTCATTTTGGGTCTGGGGTTGCACCCCGGGCCCAAGGCAAAACCTTGGGCCCGGGGTGGCCCGAAATGAAGCCCAAAACTAAATTAATTATCAATTAAATTATCTATAAATTTGTCGGTTAATATATATTCGATCTCTTTATATGAATGGGCGAGTAATAAATCTCGTTGGATTAAAGAATAAATTAACAAAATTAATTGAAGTAAAGTATAATAAATAACTATATATAAAAAATTCCATGTGAGGCTTGTGTAAATCCCGTTAAGGTTTCTGGTGCGTTTTGGTTCGGGCATCGTCTGGCATGACTGGACTTTCATTTCCGTTTGATGGGGTTCTCGCAGTCGGAGTCGGGATAGGTTGGGTCGCGGTAGTGTGTATTGAGGCGTCTCCTTTTTATGGAAGAATGGTTCCTTGGAGGTTCGTCTTCACTGCCCACAGTTGACTCCTAATGTGTCGCTGGCCTACGATACTGCTTCAGTGTAGTGCTTGGCTTCGTCCTTCTTCTACGCCCTAGTACTGTTCGGTTTAATTTGTTGTTGTCTAGTTTCACATTGTAGAGCGCATTTGCATGTATGTTGCACCCTCTTTGTATTTTTGTTTGTTTTTTACGGTTATCCGTCTGCCGACTTGTCGGCCTTCGAGGTCCAGGTATGTCTGACTTCGAATTTTTACCTAATCAAAAAAAGAAGAAGAGGGAAATCATCTAACTACATGCATATAGTGCGAGATAAAAACCATCATCTCCCTTTGCCTTGGGGAGGATTTTGACTAGGTACACTTATTTTACTAAGCGAAAATTCTAAAACACCTTAGTACAACTCGTAGCACTAGTTGTTGACCATTAACCACCAATAAAAAACCGCAAGTACACTATTACACAAACTCGAAAACTAATAAGACACAACGAAGAACACAAGCAACTCATGCAAACCTAAACCCGTGGAAGTGTTGCACTACACCTGTGAGCTTCGAATAATGTAGTGTGTCTTCTTCTTCTTCTTCTTCTCCTGGATCATCTTCCACACCTTTTCCTTCTTCTATTCGTTCCCTTGAATCTCTTCAATTGTCTTTACACAAAGACACACTTCCATCGTGGCGTAGGGAAACAAATCTTCTATCTTGAAAACTTTGACACGTTTTTTAGGGGAGAGATATCTTCAATCTTCCAAATCTGCACTCCACAATCAAATCAACCATGATAACTGAATATTTTACGGATCCACGAGATTAACTCATGCAATATGGTCAACTCGACATCCACTACATAACGTTCTATAGAGGTCTTCATAACCCTCAAGTCTCAACCAGGGGCGGAGGGTGGGGGGCATGAGGTGGCTCGAGTCCTCCTGGGTCGGGGGAAAACGTAAAAAAAATGTATTTTTTTTTGTAATTTTTGATAATTTAAGGGTTAAAAATAGTTAAAAAGAGTATTGAATCAATAAGTTTGCTTAGCTTAGTTGGTATGGGTTGAGAAATAGAATGATAAGGTCTTGAGTTTGAATCCTTATAGCTTCATTTTAGGGATTTTTTCCTCCTTTTAGCATTTTAAACTCAAACTAGCTATTTAAAGCATGCATTTAGTGTGTTTTATACTATATTTCTTATAACAAAAATTGCATCTTATATATATCTCCAAAAAAAAATCCCGAAAATATAGTTGAGCCCCCCCCCTCGGATTTTTTCTGGCTCCGCCTCTGGTCTCAACACATGGTATTCATGACCTTCTTCTTAACCTGTCGAACTACAAAGATACAATACACATCTAATAAGCCACAGAGCTTTTGGCAAGCATCAAACCACAAATGTCCAACACCTCCAACAATTTACATAAATGTTAAATGATGTATTTTTATTTAGCTCATGGAGTATAAGATACAGAACATTTTTTTTTTGATTAAGTAAGAATTCGAGCTTAGACAAGTCTGAAACTCGAGAGATCGACGAATCGAGACAGACTAATCGTCAACAAACAATATACTAAAAAAAACACAAATCAATACAGATGAAAGAAAAACTCAAACAACCCGAAAAAGTCGTAATAAGTGCGGGCAATGTCAAGGGATGGATGACCATGCCTATTTTTATTTACTCCCTCCGTCCCACAATAGATGTCTTTGGACTATATATTAATGCACGCTTTTTAATAAGCTAAAAACTATATAAAATATCCATTTTTTAAGTAATTTTTTAAAATAGTTCTATACTTATTAGTAATATGTATGATATTATTTAAAAATATTTAATAAAATGCTGATATTTTATATAGTTTTTAGCTTTTTAAGAATACGTATATGAATAGTAAAAGATATCTATTGTGGGACGGAAAGAGTATTTATTAATGGTTGTTGTAATGACGACTTCACCCCAGGCTCCTAGTAGTAAGTGTGGGAAATATCAAGGGTAATTTGGTAATCTCGAGCCAAACTTATTGGAATCTAGTGTAATTGGTCGGTACCTTGAAATTTCGAAATCATAACCTAAAAAAATGATTTGATAGAATTTAAGCCAAATCTATGTAACTTGTTTGTATATGGGACTATATATATGGAATGGAAGTGACCACTGACCAGTCTCATCTCATGTACCTATAGTTGTGTCCTTCCCACCTTTAATAAATTGTTTTGAATTATTGTTTGTTGAGATGTAAAAAAATAATACTCCTTACTCCCTTCGATCCGAAAAGGATGTCGTTTGACTTTTTAACACGTATTTTAAAGAGCTAAAAACTATATAATATATTAACTTTTTTATTATTATTTTTTTATGATCTAATACTTATTACCAAAAAATATTAAGTTGTAAAAAAATAATTTAAAAAAAGTTGATATTTTATATAGTTTTTAGCTCCTTAAAATACGTGTTAAAAAGTCAAACGACATTCTTTTTGGATCGGGGGTAGTATCATATTATCATATACTGTATTTAAAGTGTAGAGTTGTTGATGTTCTATGCAGAGACAGCCTCTTGTAACAAATCTAGATTTTTTAGACCTCATCCATCAGGATGCGATCGACTAGGTCTTTGCCAGCCGAAATCTTTCCTCGTCAAAAAATAAATAAATTGGAAGTGTAGAATAATACCTACGGAGTATTAATTAATACTATAGTTTATAAATATTAAAAAAAAAAGGGCTTTATCTTAAAATGGGGTTGGATCGGAAAAGGTCACGTGATTAGTCCAATGTAAATTGCAGACCTAGTAAATGACATGAATGAATAAGGCGGAGGTGTGCCTCAATGATTAAAAGCATACACTAAAACCCTAATTAATTATGGCAGTGTTAAATAAATTAAATATGTAGATATACTTATATGATTAAAGTAACACTTTAGAGGCCTGGAGAATATAAGGGAAAATAGAAGATCTTGCATAGGTTTGTTGGTGACTTGTGACAAACCCTAGTAATTAATTAAGATACATAAGGAACCTAATCAAATGATTAGGGTGATTTGCATGGCCATGCATGCTTTTGCCCTTTAATTTGATCTTTTAGTCTTTCCATGTAGATTTTGTCTTTGATCAAATATCCTCATTATTAATCCATTTACTTCAATTCCTTTTTTTTTTTTGAAAACGAAATAATTCGAGATCCCAGATTACAACAGTAATATGGGAAATCGAGAGGCCGAAGGAAATCGGTTGACGGGCCAACCGTCATGAAACGGCCTGTAAAAAGCAAATACAAGAAAAAACACAAAATCTCAGGACACAAGGTCAGCAGAGTTCGAAGGACACCACGTGACGACATCGAATGTCGAGAAGATGGGAAAGTCGAGAGACTGACACGACGTCTCGGCGCCGGGGAGACAGAAGCAGAAACTCAATAGCGGAAAAGGCGTCTCCTGGGGTAGTGTGGATCAACGACGTTCCCCCCCACCTAGATGGGGGATCTTTGAGAATCACGAACACTACCACGGTCAAATCGAACAATAGGGTGCCCGAGACTGCAACTTCATCCGGAGCTAAACGAAGTCGAACCAAGAAATGACACCACTCAGAGAGGCCAAATAAACCAAGATAAGTGAAAATGGGTTAAAGGGTTAACGCGAGTAAGTCATTTACTTCAATTCCTTATTTTTCAAATTATAAATTAGGCTAGGAATATCCTCTCGTTTTTATTTTCTTTATTTTTGCGCACCAAACAATTTAGATAAGACGCATTTTGGGTATTTTTCATTAATTAGATCGACAACTCTTTGGTTGAATATCTTCCGATCCTAATACATACATATATACATACATACGTTAGTACACTACTACATGTTTTAAAACTCCGCTAAATGTCATCTAGATCTCGCTTGAATCCTTAACAACAATTCACCGTTAAGATTGTCAAAACTCGCTTAAACCGCTAAAAGCCTAAAACCCATCATAAAAAAAAATAAAAAAACTCGCCTAAACCCTTTACTATACCGTCGAAATTAAATCCACCAAATGTCCTTCAGAAATATTTATTTATTAATATTAGGAGCCCACAAGCCATACATTTCATTATTATTGGCGGGTCCCAAAAAATTTCCAACATTTCACTTGTAGATTTTGACACAGTAGAGCCCAACATATAAATATACAATGCTTACTAACTTTAAGGTGGTTTTTATCACAAATAATATAAATAAAAATAATCCATGAACTCTTTCTTTTTTGAAGGAGAAAAATTGTTTGTGGATCCAAATTATAAGGACAATTAAGGACGATGTTAGTAAGCAGGGCTTGATTTCATATTAAAAAAAAAGACAATGTTAGTCCAAATATACATTTTTAGGGGTCGTTTGTTTATATAAGAGGGGAATGGAAAGAAAAGGTATTAAACCATTTTAGAGCCCAAACATCATTTTTTGTGAGCTTAGAGAAGAGAGTGGAGGAAATAATTATACTACCCTCCTTCAAATTAGGGAACAGATTGTGGGAAAAGGTAACAAATTTTGTACGAAAAATAAGAGAAGAATTATGAGAATGATTAGAAGAGTGATCAATGGATCTTAACTTAAATATGGATTATATTTATAAGAGTAATCATTACCTTTCTCTACACAAAAACAAAAGGAGGATTAAGTGTTTCATGGGTTTATATTCACACTATTAGAGCTAGAGATCAACCATATATCTCGACCTTGGGTAAATCGATCGTGATCATCATCCTACATTTTTTTTTATCACTCGTCGTTATATATTGCCTTTTTTTATACAAGATAAGGATTTGGGTGGCGTTAGGTCCTGCTAACCCACCACCCAATAGCGTCCCTTCGGACGAGGACCAAAAACTCCGGATGCGACGAAAAGGAATCAAGATCCATCGGATAACGGACTTGAGCCACCTTGTCTGCAACCTGGTTCACTTCTCGGAACACATGCTTGCTGATAGCAGTCTCAAGCTGTTGTAGTAAGTACGTGCTGGATGTCGATGAAATCATGAAAATCATCTCGATCTCCCAGGGGTGCCATTGCCACACACTAGACACCGAATTAATCACTGTGAGGCTATCACCTTCAAACTCGATGCGTCGGAAGCCCAAGTCTCTAGCCGCTATAGTCCAGAGTGAAGAGCCAGGGCTTCAGCCATTAAGGTTGAAACGGAGCCGCACAAGGAGGCGCCAGTGGATAAGACACGGCCCTGGTGATCCCGGATAACGAAACTAGTAGCTGCCTCACCCGACGGCAGCTTGGAGCCATCAAAGTTGATCTTGAACACACCAAAAGTCGGTTTGGACCATCTGAGGTTTTTCCGCCGCCTAGTTGTAGGGCGTGGTTGTGCTTCCTTTGGTTCCATCTCTTCCCAGTATAATATTTTGGATTCCTTTAGTTGGTTTAGTTGTTGTCGTAGATACATCTCTTGTTTGTTTGTTTTTGTCCGTGTAGTTGTCATCGTTAAAGACAATTTTGTTTCTTATGGTCCATAATCCCCACCATATGGTGGCTAAGGTTATTTGCTGGTCTTTTTTTAGTTTATATATCGCCTTTTGAAATCTTTATAAGAAATCAACCAAAGTTATAAGAATTAATATGAACTATAGGATCGAATGTGGAGTTGTACGAGAATCGGATCGTATGTGGATTCGTCTTTTACAGAGTGTGTGATGCATGTTTATTGTACCATTTTTCTATGTTCTACTGTATGTTTCGACGATCTTCCATTTGTCTACCTTTACTATCGAATTCTTACTTTATCCCGAAAAAAAAAATAGTTGTAGGATTGTTAGAGTTGTATTCAGAGTTTGAGATTTAATTAAATAAATCGATTTTTCACTGTCAGTTTATACCACACCTATAATAGATTAATTCTACCTAAGAATCTAAGATCATGGATTGTTTCATCCATTTCAGATTGCATAATTCAACCAAAACTCTAATATATCACATTTATCTTTATCAGCTCCTTGTAAAAAATAATAACCATAATCTCTCTTTCATCGCAGCTTTGGGTATGATTTTGTCGATTCACCGATATATATATTCGATTTAGGTTCGTTTTGTTGCTATTTTTTGCTGATCTATATTCAAAATAATCAACAAAATGTAATCATCCAATAAACTTGAAAAATCACACCATTTCCTTTTGCAAAATGAAAATAAAAATTGATACAACTAAAAGAAAATTCATCAAAAATGTTTGTGATTTCGTTATCCCTATATCAATGTGTACCGTACTCCTAGTGAGACACTTTGTGGTCACGGACCCAACCCCACACCACACATAGACTACAGAGCTCTTTGATGTACCTTTTTAGGGAGCACTGGTTTAAATCACTGGTTTTAGATTTGTGCCTTTAACTTTCAAGATTCTTTAACTTAATCCTTTTTAGGGATCTCATGGCTTACCGCCCTGATTATTTATTAATTATTTATTTATTTTAAACACCAAAAAGTTTCTAACATTTTGCCTTTTTTTCTTCTTAGATGTATTATATAATTTTAAGGTAAAACTAATTCAAATAACCCAAACTTTGGTTGGGTGAGCAGGTAGCACCACGAACTTTATAAAGTGACAAAAATAATCCAAACTTTTACTATTATGTGCTTATATCACCACCAGACACCAATATCTTTTTTAAATAAAAAAATAACACCTAACTTTTATAGTTTTGAAATAAAATCTAAAACAATACTTAAACTAGGTTTTTTAAATCGAAATAACACAAAAGGTAATTTTTTTAAAATGAAAAATAAATTTTCGACTTAAGATAATTAAAAAAAATATCGCTAATTTATGTCATATTTTAAAAACCCAAAATCTGGTTTGAACAAATGATATAAGTTAGAAATATTTTTGTAAAATATTTCTCAAATGAATTTTTTAATAAAAATTACACAAAATATAACTTTTTACGTATATTACCTTTAAATATTTCTCAAATGATATAACTTTTTATATCTTTCAAATAGGACCTAAAAAATATTAAACTAGGTTTTTAATCAAAATTACACAAAATATACATTTTCTAAAATAAAAAAATAAAATTTTCTGCTTAAGATAATTGGAAAAAAAATCGCTAATTTATTTCATATTTCAAAAACCCATGATTTGGTTAGAATAAATTATATAAGTTAGAAATATTCTCAACTGAAATACTCCTTATATTTTTAATTTGTTGTATTTTTGTTAATTTATTATTATTTTTAATTAAATAATAAATTAAAATAACTCATTTGAGAAATATTTTACAAATATAATTCTAACTTATATCATTTGTTCAAACCAAATTTTGGTTGTTTAAAATATGACGTAAATTAGCGATATTTTTTTCAACTATCTTAAGTCAAAAAAACTTATTTTCATTTAAAAAAAATTACCTTTTGTGTAATTTTGATTAAAAAAACCTAGTTTAATATTGTTTAGGTTCTATTTCAAAACTATAAAAGTTATGTGTTATTTTTTATTTTAAAAAAGACCTTGGTGGTGATATAAGCACATAGTAGTAAAAGATTGGGTTATTTTTGTCACTTTATAAAGTTCGTGGTGCTACCTGCTCACCCTACCAAAGTTTGGGTTATTTGAATTAGTTTTACCTAATTTTAATTTCCTTTTAGAGTTCAACTGAAAAAGTGGAGACCCATGAACAAGAAAAACCCATAAAAAGTTTCCATATGTATAATTAATGTATCTTTTATCCTCTTGTAGCTTTTGGATTGCATATGCACTTGCACTGCCACTGCGTTACACAATACATATATTAATGTTGTGTTGGTAGTCAATTATTGCTTTGCAATCTCCCTCCTAGCAATTAAAGGCCAAATGTATATTCATCTCACATATGTAGGTTTAGGAATGTATAGCTCTTTTTCTTTTCTTTTTTAATCTTAATGTGATTTGATCTTGAAGACATTTTAGTCTATTTCTTTGTTTTTTTTAAGTTGAATTTATATCTATGGACGTTCCGAAGGTTGAAGATCTAACACAATATTAAAAAAAGTTGACTAAGAAATCAAGATTCAGGCGTATAGATCATAGTTTCAAGGTAAAAAATAAACCCTCAACTTGTGGAATGGACAGTCTGACGGTTGTCAACTTGATTCGAGGTCTTTGAAAATACTAGTGGGAGATATGATTGAGATGATGATTGTGGATCGTGGACACTCTCCTTTTGACTTAGGTCTCAGATCGATGTTGTTACTGGCACAATGTCACCCATGTGTTTTAAGAGTAGATAGCAGATCGCGTGACACACCTTCAATTTTCACAGTCCTAAAGACTAATTATATCTCACATAGAGATTTTAGCTCTCTTAGAGATCAATAAAATCTGAAACCATCCAAATTCTTAATTTTATTCTATTTATTTAAAAAAAAAAAAAAACTCAAACCCCACAAGGTCTTCCCCATACATTCATCCCCCAACCCAACCCACACATTTTCATCTATTAAATGAGCTTGTAATCTAAAGTTAAAACAAAGCCCTGGTATATCCTTACAGAAAAAGTGAGAATATTTAATGAGCTTTGACCTATACAAGTATACAACAACACTACTATCTCTCCTCCTCCAATCTCAATAATCTACCACCTCCTTTTTTAATTTTCCCTTTTTTTCACTAAAAAAAATTAATTTAATTTTGACTGGCCTCTTGGCCTTTTCCCCAGCAAAGCTTTGAACTCCACAGTAATTAACCATCACCATCATCTCCCCCACCCCCACCCCCACCCTCAAAAATGAAATCCAACTCAATCTCCTCCTCCCTCTCTCTCCCCCAACCTCATAACCTAATTTATTGATACAAAACACCAAAAAATTACTACCCATGTCCCTATTTACCCATTCTTGATTGGTTTCCTCACTAAAGATTCAATCTTCCATCTGTTTCCTCATTAAAGATTCAATCTTTGATCTGTTTCCTCACTAAAGATTCAATCTTTAAACCCACATCATTGATGAAAACTTGTATGAGAGTCATACATCCATGGCAGATCACCACCCCCACCACCATCAGCATCACCACCACCATCATCAAGGTGGTGGGAGTGGTGGAGCCACCACCAGCAGCAGCCTGATGAGGGAGTACAGGAAGGGGAACTGGACCTTGCAGGAAACAATGGTGCTGATTGAGGCCAAGAAGATGGATGATGAAAGGAGGCAAATGAAGAAACAACACCATCACCATCATCATCAACAACAACAACAACATCCACATACCATGATGGGCATACATCATCACCATCATCATCAGAAACAACAGGTAGGGCAGCAAGGGAAGCAGCCCACTGAGCTGAGGTGGAAGTGGGTGGAGGACTACTGCTGGAACAAAGGCTGTTACAGGAGCCAGAACCAGTGCAATGACAAGTGGGATAACCTGATGAGGGACTACAAGAAGGTCAGGGATTACCAGCGCCGGCTCGGCGGCTTCCCGGCTGGAGCCGATGACGAGAAGCTGACGTCACCCCCTTCTTCCTCCTCCTCATTCGCCGGTGGTGGTTGCTATTGGAAGATGGAGAGGAGTGAGAGGAAAGATAAGAACTTGCCCACTAATATGTCTCCTCAGATTTATGAGGCCTTGCTTGAGGTTGTGGAGAGGAGTAGTACTCCTACTCCTACTCATACTCCTCCTCCCATGGTGGGCCCACCTCCTCCTCCTCCGCCGCCGCCTCTTCTACCTCCACCGCCGCCGCCTAGTGGCGGTGGCGGTGGTTGCTCAGCTAATTTTAACTTTAGTGTTTCAATGCCACCACTCCAACTGCCTTTGACTGTGCCCTCACCTTTGCCCCTATCGCCGCCACCGCCGCCACCGCCGTTACCGGCTCCAGGTATATATATGATGAACATTAATACATTATTTAGTTTAATTTGGTGTTAATTTGATTTTTGAAGGATATATATTTGGGGGAATGACATAAAATGTTATGGCATGAATTGAAATTGTACATTTTTTTTAATGATCATACATTTAAATTGCAATTAATAGAACATAGCTAATTAGGTGAATGTATTTAGTTTGAAGGATGAATACATTGTGATAAGTTGTTTTTTTTTATAGAAAAAAAGAGAGAAAGTGATCATTTTTATTTCAAAATTTATGTTAATTAACTAAGCACTTCCTTGTCATTTGGAGAGCTTAAATTAGTTATTTTGAACATACATTTAATGTGATTTTATTTATATGTATACATTTCTTGATGATCTTGTCATTTTAGACATTGCATTTTATTAAATATCTTATTTATGGAATGAAACATTTATCTACACATATCTTATATCTTCTTTCTATTCTTTTCTAAATCCTTTTTTTTTAATGAAAAAAGATTAAATCCTTGATATATACTAGGAATAAGAGTCAATTCATGGCTTTAAGTAGTAAAAAACTTTTAGATGAATGAACTTAGCATTAAACATTTTGTGTAGCATTTTGAAGGTTTTATAAACCCTATAAGTAGTAACACTATTTGCACTATAGCCACTCAAGTCTAGTTATTACCTCTTTGCATTTTCATTAGGCAGTAAGTAGGGGTAAAAAAAAGATTGGAATGAAAGATTTGGAAGATATCAAAGTAAATTTTTTGGTTGCCTAAAAATGGTAAAAGAGCTTAAAAAGCATATCATTTGATCATATGAACATTTACTTTCATACTATGTTTTAATATCTTTGCACACAAGTACCATCAAAGTTTCGTATTCATAAATGGCGCGAAGATGTAATTTTTGCTAAGAGATTGATCGCGATAAACTGAAAGTTTACAACAATACTTGATCAGTACAAACTGCAGATCATGACACATTGAGGGAGGATTCAGACTCGTCGCAAGCAAAGCGAAGGAGGACAGCTCAAGAAGGCGAACATGAACAGCAACAACAGCAACAAGAGGAAGAGCAACAAGAAGAGGAACTCGCAAGAGCAACGACGAGTGGTGGCCATGATTCTCCACTAGTGATGACGCCGTCCTCCTCCTCATTGCAAGAAGCCATCAGCTCAGCCATCTCAGCGAGTGCTTCGGTCATTGCAGAGGCGATTCGAGGGAGCCGAGAGGGGGAGGAGAGGAGGCACAGGGAGATGCTGAGCTTGCAGGAGAGAGTGATTGAGATTGACAAGGCCAAGTTGGAGATGAGTGGTGCAATGGTTGACGCCATTAACAAGCTTAGTAGCTCTATCAATTGTTTGGCCAATTCTCACAACCGTAATAACCACTAGTTGAGATGATATATGATTGGTCTCTATTAGTATGATTAAAAAAGCCTCCAAAATTTTAAAACTCACCACCGGCTAATTTGTTTATTTTTAATTACCTATTATGTTAATTATCAATTTGTTAAATCCTATCAATTTGTTAAATCCTAGTGAGTAAATATACCTTCCAACATATTTTGCTTTGTAGCATTTGGGACTCAATTTGAGTGAATTTCTGGTGAACTTGTTATTAGATGATTATTCAATTCAACCATTGCGGTCAAAATCTTTGTTTGAGTTTGAATGGAGTTTCAAGAATGTCTCTATATATAAACTCTGAAAACGTCTCATATTTTGTATTTTTTGGTGTTCGTGGATTAGATAACATGTTGTTGATGAACCACATAAATCCACGTATTCTTATTGTTCGTGTTCTCGAATCTTTCAAGCCTATCGTAACACATTGCAATAGTTACTTCGATCATTATAGCTCAAGTAGAGGGTAATATTCTCTTGCACGGGTTTTAAAGGTAAACTCGGATTTCTGATCAAATAATGAGAGCTCATAGCGAGCTTACAAACTTTAGAAGACAAATTAACATGTTCTTTTCTGTAAGTGTTTAGCGGTCTTTCTATTCTATGCCCTTAGGGGGTAGGATAAGCAAACCATACTCTATATTTGGATGCTTGTGCCTGAGAAAGTATTATTAAAATGTTTTTTTTTCCCTAATGGTTAGAAAACCGTTAGCCTAATTAGGAACTTAATTTGACTAGTACACAATTGAAGACAAAATGACATGGGAAGCTCATTAATTCATTTTACAACCAATTGATCACTAGTACAAAGTATTGAAGTTGCCCACACAAACTAACAAGAAAATGAATTCATCATCAGCTATAAGGCCATCTACCTTCAGCCTTGAGCCAGTACGTCCTTGTATTTTGAGTTGTTGGCTGCATTGCGACGAGTGATTGGAATCACTTGTACAAATTTAGACATTATGGTCGATGCCCTGAAGACGCGCATTATCGTTGAGGAATGGAGCACCTTTAGAGGGACGAAACGGGCAACTATGGGAAGTATATGCTTACATATCCCCCTCTCTAACATCAATGAAAAGATGGACAACGCTTCATCCGGGCGCCCCACAGACCATGTCCTGAACCGATTCAAGCTCGCTGCTATGAGCCCATTACCATGTAGTCAATGAAAAGTGTCCTAACTATGAGCCCCAAAAGGATACCTTAACCCTGATTTGATTTTTATCCTAAATTAACACATAATTCATCATTTCATCATCACTTATCAGCCTAATAAAAGAGATTCTGAATATAATCTGTCCTAAAGATTTAGGCAGTGTGGGAATAGATACACTGGGCGGGTCTGAGCATTGGCCCATCCCTTTATAATATAAAGTTGGTGGAAAACAAGTACTATAGTAAAATTTATTCGTGCACCATCTTTCAACTTTAAAAAAAAAAAAAAAAAATTGGAAAGAATTCGGGTTGACAGTTAGACCATTCACAATGGTTGTGTGTAAATGTGTATTTTTTAGACATTTTTAACTCCATTGATTGTTTTGGGTATGTGCAAATGTACACATTTGAGGATGTAATATGCAAATTTGAACACAACACCTCCCTGTGCAAAAAGCAAGACAATTTCATTAGTTGGTTTTTTTATGATTTTATTTTCCATTTATTTTAAATAAATTGTGTTTTAATGATGTTTAAAAAATGCACATTTAACCAATGAGGCAAATTGTTAAAAAGTGATGTGTATTTTTACACATCTTGTGTAAATGTATACATTTTATCCAAAACCATTGTAGATGGTCTTACGATCGAATCCTCATCGCTCGAGTGCATCCTGTCGGTCCTTTCGGATGAGGTCCAAGAGACCCCGAGTGCATCCTTTCTGATAATGTCCAAGAAACCTGGTTGCTAACTAAGATGTGCAACCTTATTGACCTACTACCGTGTTATATTCGCGTAAAGTATGAGAAAAAAAAAGGGTTCGGATCAATTCCATGTTTTTATTGTTCATCCATGTCCATATCAGCTGGCTGGATGGGCTAGTTGATGTTGATCGGGTCTAAGACGATGAACTAAAGGGTTACATTTGATCGCTCTCTAACCTCTAACTCGACGCCATCCACCCGACTCGAAAATAGGGATTATATGCTGCAATAAACAGTCAAATGCAAGCCCAGATTCGGTTAGCTGGGTTGTATGCTGTTTCTACATCCGCGTTAGATGGCTCCTGGTCTGGTATTGGAGGCAAGAAGCCGAGGCCCGATCGTAAAAAATCGTCGGGCAGGAGCCATTTCCTACCGAACATAAGCGTAGTAGTTCACAAAAGAGAAGTTCTTTAGTCGCGTAGATAGCATCACTAGTAGTCTAGGAGGATCCTTGCAGCGAAGAAGCATGCCACTCCCATACGACATCGTATTCATGGTGTGGACTCACACTGCCTATATGGTCTTCAGTTTTGCTCTTGAAGACAGCAATCTGCGAAGCAAACCCTGGCTCCACGCCTGCAACTCCACCGACTCCGTTGAATTCGACACTGTAAGTGTGCCTAGACGCCAGGTCTGTGGCCCAGCACCTGAATTGCTCCCTCGTCCACTCAAACTTGTGGTCATGGTTGCGGAATTTACAGGAGTGCTGCTGTGGGTTGTCGTCTCCGTCATCCTCTTGCTTTGACAAATCGTGTTTCTGAAGTATGACATTGTACTCGTAGTTCGGGGTTGAAACGATGAGAATCCTTGGACGGAAGGAACTGAGCACGATATCCCCAAATAAGCAGGCCTGATCCTCCTCCATATGTTCAATTACCTGCAGTCTCAGACGTGTCAAAGTTCGCTTCGAGATCACGATAACAGAAACAGAATACCGCGGGTTCAACTTCAATAAAGTACAGAATGATAAAAATGCCTTACAATAGGGTTTCATTTTAATTTTAAGTGTAGGGTTTTTTTTCGAGGACCCCGTTTCAGTGGTTTCTTGTAATTCCCGAAATATGTTACCACCCCAATCACTACCAGCAAAGATGAAAATGTGTACTTATGCTATGTGAGAATCAGAGTTTAGTAGGAAATTAAGGGGAGCAAAAAATATGGAAGCTATGATTGATAAGATGTACTAACCTCCAGGCAAGTTCCAATGTCGAAACCATATACTCTAGAATCAAAAACAGTAATAGATCCTTCGTATAGAATTATCGATTTGACATTTGATATGGGTACCGCACCATCTGATCTGACCAATTTTGAATTAAGAACCTGCATTTTTATACAGATTGTAAAATGTCAGGACAAATTTGCACACCAAAAAAGGGCTCAAGAAGATGCTAATGCAACTTCTGAACTTGAAATAGTATTTCATAAGCAGCAATTTCCTCCAATCAAGCATAAATTGCTTTCACAAGGAAGGTTGTTATAATATCAAAGGATGCAAAAACTAAGACCTTTGCAGCACGGATGAGGCCCTTTTGAGAGACATCTACACCTACAACAGTTTCCAGTGAAGTAGTACAATCAATTAAGGAATCCAACAAGCTTCCGGATCCACACCCAAAATCAATCTGCCAAAATAATGGATGAGTCATTAACTGATCATTAATTACCAGATAATACAACACCCAATTAGTCAAAGATTTACCAAAGAAGTAGCACTGGATTCCCCGATGTGCTGCAACGCAAATCCAAGACGCTGCTTAGATAGTGGAGGACTGAAAAGAGCCTGCTCTATCCTGTCCTCCAATGGTTCTGTTATCCGCAGTAAAGTAACCGAACACTCCAAGTTGCAAGCTTCTGAAATTTAAAAGGCACACAGGTATAATGCATATAGAATCAAGGAGCCAAATAAGCAAACAAAGAACCTCCAGCAAAGGAAGCAAGCATTTTTCAATTTTGGATTCATACCTCAAAGTAAAGTTGCGATGCTCATATTTTCCAAAATTTCAATGCTTGTAAAACCACCCAAGAAAAAGTACCAATTGATAAAACTAAAATAAGAGGAAAGGGCCAGCTTACTAGAAGATAGCGTGGTAAAAATCTTGGACGGATCAGCAGCTGCAGCTAGAATACACTCATGAGGAGGCAAGTCAACCTTATAGCAAGCAGATTGTCCCACAGCCAGCTGCAGTACAGCTGCTTCAATACTAGGAATCACAGATCCAGTTCCTATCTCAAATTCAAATTCATCACTACTCTCCAGATGCTGTTTTTCAACCTCTGACACCAGAAAAACATTGTACTTTATAGAAACCAATGATCCATTTGATGGGACAGGTCCATTTTCTGGTCCTTCTATGGCTAAATTTTCAACATCATGCCCAAGCATATTACTCTGCTGATTGATCTGGTTGAGAAAACCTCCTTGTGGATCAATTTTCGTCCATAAAGCATGGATCGATTGATACAGATGAAATTCCTTCAAAAACTGAGAAGTGTCACAATGAATGCCAGAAGCAGCACCAAAAGAAGTTAGCTTCTCCGAAAGTATATCTGGTTGCATGAAGTATATATTCAACCATAAGAGAACTCTCAAAGAAGCATTCTGTACTGCATCACTCTGCTTTTTGTACGATTCTTTAGGGGTACATTGAAGAAGTAACCGCTGACTCTTTGAAAATAACCTTACTTCACATCTGAATTTTCCCTCCAAAGCAATGGTATCCTTGCCATTGGCAACTAAACAATTTTCATTACCAGTTGCTACCACATTAGAATCTTTAACCTTCAATTTCTTGCAAGATTCGGTTGATCCCCTTTCTGGTTCTAAGGGATCAGATATTACAGAGAATGTTGGTTCAGACAGCCAGTGTTGACGGCACAGAGTACACACAAGCTCCCTTGGTAAAAGGCCTCTCCAGTGTGTCCTGGTAGTGAAAACTTCAGGCAGCTCTGCTGCAAGTAAAGATTCTCTGGATAATTTGCAAAGCCCACCAGGCATTCTACCCACAAGCATCCTGCAATGTTTCCTCAGTTAAGTTTCATACACGATAAAAGGATGAAATGTTTTCCCACAAGAACATGTAATTTACCCCTCTGCGAAAATGTAAGTAATTATTGATGAGGACTACGACATGGACATTGGTTGTAGTATCTGACTGACCACTAAGAAAACAAATAAACAAGTTGCAGCAAATTCCCTTGACAAATGGCAGTCCCTACCCTTGGTCTTCTTTCTTCTTTTAAAAATAAAAAATAAAAATTCCTTGCCATTTTTTACATGGAGTGTACAAACTAAAAGCTAACGGTGAAGGTCTTCACCATGAAACCTAAGCAAAATAATAGGTAACTACAATTGAGCCATTTCAGCAACTGTATTTCATGGAATCCCAGTCTGAGAAAGGCCTAGCCATAGTTCAGTCAGATACATCATACATGTTATGGATGCAGTTTTGTAATTTTGTCAGTAGATAAAAAAATTTAAATCTCAAAAGCAAAGAGGAAATTGAAGTAGATACTGGATCTGGATCCCTTTATGCACACACACACACGGTATTGACAGTTATACATGGGCTAATAGAAAAAAATGGCAGTTCTAAATGAGGATGAAGACCTGAAATAAGTACGCAATGGTACATCTTCATAGAACAGGTCTGCTGACCTCCATGTATAACCAATGGATGCTAAAATGGCACTACCATAGACTTTCTGCCCAAATAGGAAACTTGCACGTGTATTAAAATTTTCATCATAGACCGAATCCTTGAGACCTTGAGTATCTGAAAATGAATCCAATTTACATGTCTCTGATGCCAAAAAATGCAACCTCATCTCTGATGAAGCTTTACCAATTGCCCTGAAAAGCAAAAGGCAAAAAGAAAAAAGGTATTACTACTAATAATACAAGGCAACAGATGTTCAACAGAACCCACATATGTTTGTCATTGTGGTTTTGCCTGTTTGAACATGCACAATAGGATTTGGTGACCGGTATTGAGAGGCTTACCCACCAAAGTCCAACTAGATGGATTCAGGAGAATTGAACAACAAAATCACAAACCAAAACCTGACATACCTTGATATGAAAACCTTGGAAGCCTCAGGTACACCAAGCTCTTGTGCTATGGTATCCAAATAATAAGCTCTTGAAAAGACATTAACACGGATTTGCTGAACCGGAACACTAACTGAAGACGGAATAAATGTTGCCTCGACCCACTGGTTCTCAGTCACGTGATTGGATAATGATTCAATCAGCTCAGAAGGGTAAGGATTTTTTCTGCGAATCCACAGCTGATCATCAGAAATAACAAGGAGATCTGGCAAACTTGAAGCAGCTCTTCTGATGAGAGGTAAAGCCAGGACTGGATAAGACTCCACCATGGGATTAATAGATTTACACAGGTTACTGATCTTTGTGTCTAGGGCAATAAGGACAGAAACGGGAAATAGACCATTAAGTTCTCCCTCTCTCCTCAAAGCTGCTTTCATGTGACTGCTGAGCGGATTTAGCGGATTTGTCGGATTTGGCCTCAATAAGAACTATTAAAAATAGTCAAAAGGTATTTTGCAGTTAATAGTATTATCATACCATTGTTTAAAAAAAAATAACAGAGACCCCTCAAAAACTCAAGACCTAAAACGAAACCAAGTACAACAATTCGAAAAAGAACAATCGGGCATGAAAGTCCACATATATCAAGCTCATTAAACCAAATACAGGACTTCAGCAAAGCACGACCATGCTTAGATTCCTCTTGTGTCTAACACCCTGATTCTCTTTCAGAACCAAACTCATACAGACTTCAAGATTTTCAATTCTAAAATTTCCATGAAATGTGAGGAGTTCTTCCAATAGATTATAAACCTTCCAAGTTTCAACATTTTGACAAAATGAATTTTTTGGCTATATCTAGAAGACTCACTGCACCACCCCTTTCAGTTTCTTAGTATTCAAACTTCTTCCTGAAAAAGAGTGCTACATAGCCATTGATATCACACTCAAAAAGCAATCCTCACAAATGACTTCAAACACATACCCAATAAAGGGGGAATTAGCAACAGTACATTGTTCCAAAATAGTTAGAAACTGCTCAATTTTGAAGTTTAAAAGCCCATTAATCCACTCATCAGTAAACTGGAGTCATTCCCAAGCACAAACTGCATTACTCAGCCACATGTAGGATAAATTGTTCAAGCGAGAATGCAGATCTCCCCCCCCCCCCCCAAGTTACTACCCATAAGAACCCAGGCTCTTACTAATTTGTATAGCCTTTGGTTTTCTAATACAGAAATAAATAAATTTTGTGCATTGTGGAATAACTTGGACCAGTACAGAAATGATACATCACATACTAGAAATCACATTGTATATTCATCCATGAAGTGGATACATATAGTTTCATAAATACTGACACAAATTCAGAAAACTACTCTAGATTCACAATCTTCTTTATCTAGTTATCTTTATCTCAAAATTCCTAGGATTAAAAGGGGTTGTAAAAAAAAACCTACAGTGCAAGCAGATATATAAAGATCAGTAGCCTGGACAAGAAAATAAAAGGCACGTAACTAAAAAGGATCCACCTCATCTGAAAACAGATATGATAGGCGAGCAACCAACTCATCTTCTGGATTCCGCGTAGGTGCACTGCTTGATTTGGAATCAAAGCCAAGCTGAAACAGAAGTTTTTTTTAAAAAGATGTATTAATTATACATATAACAATATTATGTCAAAGAAGCAGTAAATAGACTTCAAGCATATAGCCGTGTACAAATATGACAGAGGTAATAATAAAAATATAACAATAATATGTCAAAGAAGCAGTAAATAGACTTCAAGCATATAGCCGTGTACAAATATGACAGAGGTAATAATAAAAATAGTGTTTCACGTTACGCAAAAGGCAAGGGTATGTGTACTCCATGCTCCATCTTGTAACTTGGAAGCATTGTTGCATTTTGGAAATATAATCCACTGTTTCCAATTTTTTTATTTTTTTTTTAAAAAAGAGAAGACAAATTCATTTTATTTTATTCTAGAAAAAATATAACAAAAAATCCCTATAAGTGTGATCATGTCAATTAACCATAACGCAAATGATATATGCAAACATCATATCATTGCTAATTTGCTAACATCCAATTTCAAGCTAAGGAAACCTAAGAATCCATTATGCTCTGATTGCTCTCCCCATAAGAAACTAATACTGCTTTGCTGCATTCGAGATTTGAACCACAAAATATTCAACAGAAAGGAAAAAAAAAGCCCAAATCACCCTCTACACAAAAACCCAAATCATAATCTGCATAGAAGCACAAAACCCTAAATCATAGTCTCATGGAAGCACAAAATATCTCCAAAAATTGCATAAAGAGGAAAAAGATCAAACCTTTATCAAAGCTAATTCGGCAGCCGATTGCTCCGCCTCCTTCTTCCTCCTACAAGGTTTCGAAACAACGCAGAAATCAGGAAGCTGCAACCGGCAACGGAACAGGCAGGGACCCTTCTGAGGAACCACGAGCCCCGGACACTCATTTCCACTGCCCTCTACAACTTCCTCGATGGTGTAACTTGCTTCGGCCCCGAATTTCTGGTGTATTACCGCCTTCGAAGTCAAGGTCGGCTTCTTCGCTGGGGCAACTGATGGTTCATCGCCGGGCATTTTCGTCCCCCTCTTTACTCACTCCCAAGCGTTTCGTCCTTTTGGGTTCTCTTTCCGAAACGCAATTCCACACAAAAAAAAAGGGCGAAGAGAAACGGGTAGTGAATGCAGAACGACTCAACAATGAAACCCTACAAGCGGAAGGTTGAAGATAACATGCAGATTAGCAGTTTCGCTTCTTCAGTGTTCTGGGAGGGGAAGAACAATGAAAGCGTGAATGGTCAGCCAACTATACATTCCCACCTTTTTCAAAAGAAAAAACACAAATCGAGACGAGACTGGAGAGACCTGTGCCGATTTAGGCGAGATTACCCTTTCAGGCAGTTGGATTAGACTTACTCTAATGGTTAAATGTGCAAATTTACATATTTTGATGTTTTACTCTATTGGTTTAATGTGTACTATCTCTAAATAAATATCATTAAATTAAAAGGGAAAAGAAAACAATAAAAAACAACCAATAGAAATAACTTTACTTTATTGAAAAGTGATAAAAAGTTTTTGCGTATGGGGAGGTGATGGGCTTATATTTGATCACTTTGTGTGCAAATGTGCACATTTTAAACACTCAAAACTAACCATTGAAGCACAATTTGCATCAAAATGTGCATATTTGAACATTTGCACCATGCCATTGGAGTTAGCCTTATAGCAGAGTGGTAAATTAAGGAGTAGCTGTTAATTAAAACATCATTTAAAAAAAACTGCATTACATAAAATATTAACTCATTTTACATTTACTTTTATAATTTTATATTAGTAAGAAGTATGAAATTATTAAAAAATAAATAAATGGTTAATATTTTATATAGTTTTGAACACTTAAAAACGTGCGTAAATAGCAAAATGTCAAGTTTTAACTCACGGATGGAGTATAATAGATGGACATCTAAACCGATCCTTTTAATTTTTTTTTAGATTATTATTGTTGTTTTTTTTTTTAATAGTACAAGATAAGAATTTGTACGACGTTAAACTCTGTTAACCCACCACCACCCAATAGCGTCCTTTCGTACAAGGACCAAGAACTATGAATGTGACCCCAAAGAATCGAGATCCATCGCAAAACGGAGTTGAGCCACCTTGTCCGCAACCTGGTTCACTTATCGGACACATGCTTGCAGCCTCCTCAAACTGTTGTAGTAAGTGTTGGATGTCGATTTCCCAGGGGCATTGCCACACAGCATACATCGAATTAATCACCGTGATCGTGAGGCTATCACCTTCAAACTCGATCCGTCGGTAGCCCCAAGTCTCTAGCCGCTAACAAGCCTAAGTGAAGAGTCAGAGTTTGCCATCGAGGCCGAAACGGAGCCGCACAAGAAGGCACCAATGGATATGACTCGGCCCTGGTGATCCTGGATAACATAACAAGTTCTTGCCTTACCCGATGACAGCTTGGAGTCATCAAAGTAGATCTTGAATACACCAAGCGTCGGTTTGGACCATCTAGGGTTTTTCCGACACCTAGATGTTGGATGTGGTTATGATTCCTTTATCTCTTCCCATTCTAATATTTTAGAATCCTTTAGTTGTTGTAGTAGATACATCTTTTTTCTTTTTCTTTTTTTTTGTATAGTTGTCGTCGTTAAAGACAATATTGTTTCTTATGGTCCATAATCCCCACCATATGGTGGCTAAGGTGACATATTGGTCTCTTTTGAGTTTCGAGAAGATCTCGTTTGAAATTTGTCTAATTGGTCGATCTATTAAAGTTAGTCCTTGAATTATTTGTCCAATCTTATGGTCAATCTTCGAAATCATTTGGAGTGAATGATTACAAGTCGTGAACAAGTGTTAAGCACTTTCATCCGCATTGTTGCAGAAGCGGGACCGCGCTACACCTTTATTCGCTAGTCTAGTTTTCGCATGTGTTTCATTCATTGCAAATTTCCACAATTTTTTTTAAAACTTTTGTGAAGTAGTTTAGTCGCCAAATCTATACAATGTCACTTTTTTGTGTTTTGTAGTGTCCCATAATTTTATCTAATGAGGCCGAGCTCGAGAACTAACCGTAGCGGCTTGTTTTCCAATATACTCGGTCTTCTGTTGTAGGAATTTTGACTTTAAAATCTTTTGCAGAATATTTATTTGTTAATACTCTTTGCAGTTGGTCGATTCTCCGGCATCTGTTTGGTCCTATATATGCAATGTTCGATTATCTCCTCTTCGTTGATTGCACAATTTGGGTCTTGTAGGCCTATGAGTTTTGCTTCTTCCATCCATTCGTCTTTCCATAACCTTATTGTCTTTGTTGTTGTTGGTGTTGTTTTTGTTGTTGTTGTAATGTAAGGTGTTGTTATAGGTTACTTTATTATAAAAGTCATGTTTGGATTCCAATACATTATGTTTATATTATAGTTGTACTTATAATTTATAAATAGCTAAATAGTGTTTGGTTACCCATTTTATAATGTGTTTAAAAAAACATCAATTTTAAATATAACTAGTACTTTTCCCGAACCATGTTCGGGTTTTTTTCGATATATTTTCGATCGAACGTCAATTTTCAACCAATACACTTCCCACCTTGTTGTTCTTCGAAATCTTTGGTTGTCATGGTGAATTATATCAAACTCCCAAACTATATTTCATACCATGAAAAATAACAACTCGACCCAAACTATATCAAACTCCCAAACTATATGAAACTATGTTAATTAAGATGCAAGCTACATTGAATCCAAATACACATGATCCATAACAATTTCGTCCTTCACAACAAACTAAAGACTTTTACTCAGCACATTTCACAACACGGGCATGAAAAAAAATATGGCCATAACAACAGCAATGGCATGTGTTAAACAGATCTAACAGCTACGCCATGAAATAAGTATGGTTATAAGAACAACAATCAACCAACACAACTCAACATTAATAAGCATTAATCCTGAATTCCAATCCCAATTCCTCTCTCAATTTCTCCTCTTTTTTTGTTCAATCTCAATCTTCGGGTTCGCGGCCAGGGGAGATGATGATGGGCGGCAGAGTGCCAAGCTCTGTCGGCGGGAGCCCCAGGTTTCTGACGGCGTTGCAAACAGGATTAAGGAGTTGGTTCGTTTTTTGGCTGCATAGTCGGTCACGTTGCAAACAGGATTAAGGAGAGGAAGTTCACTCTTGATGGTGCTGACTACTCCTTGCCCATCAACAACCATCCGAATAGTCTCCATGGTATATATCATTCTAATTCATTTCAGGTTTCAACCTATATAAATTCGCTCTATGAATATAGTGTTTACAATATCCACAACTTGTTTTTAGTCATATACAATTAACCTGTTAGTAACATTAGAGTTTTCACCGTTCATAATCACCAAAAATACACTATACTGTGATCATCAATCGTTTATAGCATGCGTCTGTCTCGAGTCAAGAAGCCTTAACTCAATCTTGTCTGTAAGTTTGATTCCTCAAAATTGCATTTCAAAATGTTATTTCAAAACCATAAATTCAGACAATTTGATTTCGGGAACCACTAATCTTTTTTTCTCGTGATTCTATCTATGGCATTTCATCAAACAGGCAGAGTGCATGACTAAATGGTACTTCAAAACCATAAATGTTAGGAGCTTTTATTCGTCTAAACTTTATATGTAATCAAATACATGTAACTTCCTGAAATTGAAACCCCTAAGGCCCTAACCCCTAATTGAGTTTGAGTTGAGCCAAAATTATCAAGCTCGGATTGAACTCAAATACCACATTCAATCGAACCAACAAATTGAGTCAGAATTCATGAAATTGAAAGAAGTAAATTTTGACAAAACTGAAAATGGAATAAGGTGAATACCTCTTTTGATGAATTTTCTAGTTATTTCTAAAACCTAGATCAATGACAAAAAAAAAGAGGGCGTTAAGGGTGCATACCAATTGCCCTCCTCCCGGCGCCGACTGATTCCGCTCGTCCAAGATTCCAACGGCGAGGCGAGAATAGGCGAGTGGAGGTCTAGTAGAGCGACGGCCAGACGGAAAATCCGAGCGAAGAATTCATATTGGATCCACACAAGGGAGGCCGTGGATCTGGTAGAGCGACGGTCCGACGGTTACGGTTGACAGTAGAGCAACCGTCCGGCGAGAGGAGATGCGAGGGAGGTCGTGGATCCGGTAGAGCGACGGTTCGGCGGAGAGGAGATGCGAGGGAAGCCGTGGGGGTGCGGCGCGGCGAGGGACCTCCACCTTCTCCGGATCTGGGTGCCCCGACCTCGAATCCGAGCGAGGGAGATGAACGGATGTGAGCGAGACTGCGATGTCGATTGTGGAGCGGCAATGAAGCTGATGTGAGGGATAGAGTTGTGCAGAAAAACCCGACACGACTGACCCGACACGAAACCGGGGCGATACGACATGAAAAAACACGACACGATAATGACACGAATCGTGAAAATACGAAAATTAATGGTTCGTGTATGGCTCGGGCAAATCTCGTTACCGGATACCCGACACGAACCATCGAACCGTTTATTTTTATTTTTATTAAAAAAATATAGCGAGCTGTGTATTTATATATATTAGATGTAGTTAATTAAGATCACTAAGTCATGATAGCTCAATTGGTTGGCTGTGTGGGGAGAGTTTCAAAAGAGACTTGGAGTGGTGGGTTCAAATCTCATTACTTCCTAATTTTTTGTGTAGGGTAAAAGGCTAAAAAATTGGCTTCATAGAAGGACACGTGGCACAATATTTTGTGAAGACATTACTTCTAAAATAATAAGTATAAGGGGTGGATATCATATACATTATGTCAATTAATTATAAGTTTACAATGTAATTATAAACTCTACTCAATAGTGAGTGTTTAATCGACACAAGTTATAATGTATTTTATTTAAAATTTATGTTATTTTAAACGCATTATAAAATGTGTAGCCATCAACTATTGAAATGTTTATAATCATAAAATATAATGTACTAGAATCCAAAGACACCCTTACGTGTTTACTTGTGAACCAAAAAAATAAAATATTATTACCTTATTATTTAAAAAAATCGATTGGTGAAAATGAGTCAAATAGAACATAAAACATTATTATTCGTATACTTACAGAAGGGATGTAATATTACACTCACTTATATGTCTCCCATGTGGATTGTGCAAGAGAGACTTGGGAGAAGAAATGCATTTGAAATGTTCAAGAGGTGCAGAAGACTAGGTACTCAATAGTAAACTCAAATGGTGCAATTACATATAAATATATACGCACCATTCGATTTAGGTGCAATACCTATCAAAACATGGCCCAATTTGTTTTATTGTTTAGCATGACTAGAGTTATATGCATGCTCAGATTGTCCACGACTGTTTATACTCGATCTGTCATCCACTTTATAAAAATATTTGTTTTATCAAGTGCTCTTCGAGATCAATATATTTGCTATATATAGAGAGATGTTGAAGCTTAATTTTAATTTGGATAAAGTAGGGAGGTTAATTGAGTTTTTATTAAGAGTTTAACACTTTCTATATGAAAATTATAACATAGTATAAGCAAGAATTAGAAGGTAATTTTTTTGTTAAACTGTGTTTGGAACAACGTTTAAAAAAAATCAAACATAAAAAATTTAATGATTCATTTCTTATTTCTCCTATACTTTTGTCAATTTCACTACATTATTTCTCATTTTCTCTTTTTTTTTTCTTTCAAATTGAGACAGTTAAACTTGATAAATTTAGATGATATAAAAAATATGGATTAGGATAACTTATAATCAATCACAAGTTGGTGTAGTGGTTGTAGGGCTACACCCTATGCTAAGAGGTTCGAATCCCCTTGAAAACATAGAGTCGCTTATGATTGAGATGGTCTAATCCCTTAAATGGGTCACATAGTACCCAATCCAGACGTAGAGCGACTGAGCCGATCGAATTAGACTAAAAAAAAAAAAAAAGATAACTTATATATATATATATATATATATATATATATACATACAAAGTAAGACTAAGATTGGTACCCTAGGGCTCCCACAAGCGATTTCCGGCGTCTACCCCCCGGTGTCTCCGGTCGCTTGTTCCTCTCTCCAGTCTAGGGCCGTGAGAGCTAGGTTGTCCTCGCCGTCACCGTGCGAGATTCACCATCACTCAGGTAAGTGTTTTGCCATCAGATTCTGTGTAGTTAGGGTTAGTTCATTGCTATCGGGTCGATGGGAAGCAAAGGTAAAGGGATTCATCTCACGGAAGATGAGGCAGTGCCGTTGGATGGAGATGAGGCAGTGGCGCAGGAGAAGCCGATTCAAAGTAAACTGGTTTTGATCGGGAAAGTGTTGTCGGCAAGGGCTCCGAATGCGCAGGCTTTGCGAGCGACGATGAAGGGAGCATGGAAACTCAAACATGAATTCCTATTCCGAGAGATTAAGGAGAACTTATTTAGCTTTCAGTTTAGAGACAAAGTCGATAAGGAGAAGGTAATGGAAGGTGGACCATGGTCGTTTGATAGGGCCTTGTTGGTGCTGAAGGAACCCGGAATGGAGCAGGTGATGCAACTGAGTTTCACAAAGACAGCGTTCTGGGTGCAGATTTATGATTTACCGTATGAGGCTTATACGAAGGCCATGACGAACATGTTGGGACGAGTGTTTGGGGGGATTTTGGAGATGGATGAGAGTGATTTGCTTATCTGTTGGAGGTTCATTAGAATGAGGGTGATGTTGGATCTAACAAAGCCTTTAAGAAGGGGAATCATGATCACTCTCGGGGGGAAGAAGATGTGGCTGGAGGTGAAGTATGAACGTTTACCAAACTTTTGTTACTCGTGTGGTCTAATTGGGCATGTTGCCGTCGATTGCGAGATGGAAGACGACGAAGGAAAGCTCACAGAGGAGTACGGGGATTGGATGCGAGCGTCGCCTATGAAAGCTCACAAGGAAAAGAGTGGGTATGAGAGAGAGAGAGAAGGAGAGGGATTTCCTGGAGAAAATAAGGGGGCGAAAGAAGGGGAAAAAGAGAGGGATAAAAGGAAGGGTGGTGGGAGGAAAACTTTGATTGAACTGTTGGAAGAGAGGGAGAGGGAGGAGGAGGGTATGCATGCTGTTGAAAAGGAGCTGAGCATGGAGGCTGAGAATGTGATTGTGAGGGTTGAAAAAGTTAAAATTAGTAGGGGAAAAGGAGGGAGTTTATAATGGGGGGAGTGAGGAGCAAGTTGTAGGACAAAAGGAAGGGGATGGCGTGAGATTGGGGAGCAAGAGTGGTAATGGGGGGGGGGGGGGGGGGAATAGGCAGTGGTATAGAGAGAGGAGTAGGTGAGAGGGGTAATATTATACATTCCAAAGAAAAAAGGAGGGAGTAGGTAGTTGGAAGAGGGCTGCCAGGGGAGTGGGAGGAGGGGTGAATTTAGAGGGGGACCCAAAAAATGCAATTAGTGGAAAAAAGAGGAAGGAGGACGAAGGAGGGGAGCTAGGGAGGAGCGACAGAGAGGGTTATGCAATGGAGGGCAACAGTGGAGATATTGAGAAGAAGAGACGGATAGATGGAAGTATGACGGATGTTAATATGATATCGGCCGGGGACGAGGTCCCCCGCCGGACACAGTGAATTGCATTAGTTATAACTGCCGGGGAGTGGGGAAGGCCCGTGCAGTTGACAAGCTTACCATGATGGTAAGAAGAGAGGCCCCGGGGATATTATTTTTGATGGAAACTAAAAGCGACAGGAGGGAAATGGATGACTTAAGGTCAAAACTTGGATACAAGAACATGTTTGTGGTGGACAAAATAGGAAGATCTGGGGGGTTAGCACTACTGTGGGGGGAGGAATGTAGTGTTAGTGTGGTGTCCTATACCCAGCATCATATTGATGCTATGGTCCAAATGGAAGGGGGAGTGCAGTGGAGAATTACAGGTGTTTATGGTTGGGCTCACGGAGTACAAAAACACTACACTCTAGGCCTTTTGTCAAGACTGCATGAGGATCCTCATCAGGCTTGGATGTGTTTGGGGGATTTCAATCTCCTAACATCGCTAGAAGACAAAGAGGGCGGCAACATACCCGACTTTGGGCGTTTAGTGGAGTTTCGGGAAGTAATTGAGAAATGTGGATTGAGTGAGGTGCCTTTTACAGGAAGTCGGTTTACGTGGGATAACGGTCCTGAGGATGATGAGTTTATTCAGGAAAGGCTTGATATGGCGTTTTGCAATGAACAAATGGCTGAAATGTTCCCGCACATCTTGGTTCGACACTTGGAGAGGTGCAAGTCGGACCATCTACCGATCAAGGTATCACTAGAGGGGGATGTCAAGGGTAATCGGAGACGGAGGAAAAGGCCGTTTAGATTCGAATCAATGTGGCTAACCGAAGAGGACTGCTTAGAAGTCATTCAGAACGGCTGGGCTAATCCGGGGTCAGGGCAGGTTGATCGGAGTGTCATGGGTAAAATTGAGAGGTGTGCTGCTGATTTGAAGGAGTGGGATGGACACTGGTTTGGGCATGTCAGAACTAGGTTGGATGTGATACGGAGCCGATTGAAGGAGCTCTCGGCTAATGGAATGAGAGGGGATCTAGTAAGGGTAAGAAAGGAGCTGGAGAGGGAGGAGAGAGAGCTTATGGATAAGGAAGAGATGATGTGGTTTCAGCGGGCGAGAGCTAATGAGTTTCGGTGTGGAGATCGGAACACGCAATATTTTCATAAGAAGGCAACGGGTAGGAGAAGAAGAAATAAGCTTCGTAGGTTGATTGATGATGATGGAGTGGAGGAAAAGTCCTTTGATGGGATGGTGAGGATAGCAATGAACTATTTTAATAATCTATTTGAATCTGATGTCAAAGCACCCCCGGAGGTGGCTACTCAAGGAATCGAGCCTTTCGTGACGGATGAGGATAACATGGAGCTGTTACGGCCCTTCACTGCAAATGAGGTAAAACACGCCCTTTTCTCAATGCATCCAACAAAAGCACCCGAGCCGGATGGTATGCCTGCACTTTTTTATCAAAGGTGCTGGCATGTTGTTGGGACCGATGTGACCAATTATGTGCTTGATATCCTAAACGGACAACCGATGCCCCAGGGGCTCAATCACACGTTTATAACGTTGATCCCTAAGGTGTCGGACCCGTCTAGGATGAAAGATTTACGCCCTATGAGTTTATGTAATGTAGTTTACAAGATTGTGTCAAAGGTGATTACCAACAGGTTGAAAAAGATTCTAGGGAAATTGATTGCGCCGAGTCAGAGTGCTTTTGTCCCCGGGAGATTAATTACAGACAATGTGTTGGCAGCGTTCGAGTTGTTCCACTTTATGAAGACTAGGCAGGGAGGAAAAAGAGGGTATATGGCACTCAAGCTCGACATGGCTAAAGCTTATGATAGGGTTGAGTGGACTTTTTTGGAGCACTGTATGATCAGGTTTGGCTTTGATGAACGATGGATCTCGCCGGTGATGAAGTGTGTCAGTACCGTGTCTTTCTCGGTGCTAATGGATGGAGAGCCGTCTCCAGAGATCGTGCCAACGAGGGGACTAAGACAAGGGGATCCACTGTCTCCTTTTTTGTTCTTGCTTTGTGCTGAGGGTTTGTCTGGAATGCTACGAGCGAGTGAGGCTCAAGGGCGGCTTCAAGGAGTTCAAGGAATCCGAATTGCTGCGACATCACCCGTTATTTCACACCTTTTCTTTGCTGATGATTGTGTCCTATTTTTGAGAGCATCCTGTCAACAGAGTAGCGAAGTTGTCAATATCCTCCATAGTTATGGAGAGACGTCCGGTCAACAGGTGAATTTTTCAAAGTCGGAGATCTCTTTCAGTAAGAATGTGGACAATGACAAACGGGTGGTAATCAAGGATCGGCTAGGGATTCGAGAAGTCGATAAGCATGAGAAGTACCTGGGCTTGCCGACGATGATAGGAAGGTCTAAGAAGGTCATATTCCAACAATTGAAGGAGCGGGTATGGAAGAAGGTAAAGGGATGGAAGGAGAAGTGTCTATCAAGAGCCGGGAAGGAAGTCTTGATTAAGTCTGTTGCTCAAGCAATTCCCACATACACGATGTCGTGCTTCCAGATTCCAGTGGGCCTGTGTAGGGAGATTGAGAATGTGTTGGGGGATTTCTGGTGGGGGGATGGAGACAGACGGAAGAGAGTTCATTGGATGAGTTGGAAGCGTATGTGTCGGTCTAAGAAAGATGGGGGAATGGGATTCAGAGATCTTGAGCTCTTTAACCTCGCTCTTCTAGCTAAGCAAGGGTGGAGGTTGGTGAGAGAACCGGATTCGCTAGTCGGCAGGCTGCTTAAGGCTAGATACTTCCCAAACACATCTTTCTTGCAAGCAAAGTTGGGGTACAATCCAAGTTTATATGGAGCATTGGTAATGGGGTGGACGTGAGTGTGTGGGACGATCGGTGGACACCTCGACCGAGCTCTTTCAAAGTGGTGGGTAATGTCAAAGGCGGGGATCCAAATATGCGGGTTGTTGAATTGATTGATTGGGCAAGTGGGCGTTGGGATATTGGCAAGGTGAGGCAAGTTCTTCTCCCTTGTGATGCTGAATTGGTGCTCCAGATTAAGCTTATTGACCCGGGCTGCGCTGATCATCATGTTTGGTATCAAAATAAGAATGGTTTGTTTTCTGTGCGATCAGCATATTATATGCAACTAGAGAGGAGAGGTGCAGATGGAGGGGATGTAGGACCAGCAGATAGAAGCCAACAAGATATAGCCTGGAAGGCGCTATGGAAGATGAAAATGATACCGAAAGTATCGTCCTTTGTATGGAGGGCAGCACGAGAGATTTTACCTTGCAAGGTAAACCTTCTTAAGAGGAAAATTACGAGGGATGATTTATGTGAATTATGTGGAAGACAAGAGAGCGGCTTCCATGTGTTGTATGAGTGTCGAACAGCTGCAGAAGTGTGGAAGGGAGCTGCAAGCTTGAAGAGGTATTGGAGGAGACCGCGATCGGTGTATGAGACCTTCCAGAATGTCTTCACGCGAGGATCGATGACGGAGAGGCAAAGATGGGCGATGATCGTGTGGCATATTTGGAGGAATAGAAACAGGAGGATATTCGAGGGAGGGGAGAAGCTGGCAAGGGAGGTGCTGCAGGGAGCGGATGCGGAGCTCAAGGAGTACCGAAGGTATACGGACTGCACGACAGTGGAGCGTACAATGGCTGCATAACCAGGGAGCACAGTATGGGAGAGACCGAGAAGGGGATTCACAAAGTTCAACTGTGATGCGGCAGTCACGAAGGAGAGGGGATCAAGTATTAGCTTTATCGGACGAGCAAGTGATGGGAGTTTTGTTATGGCGGGTCAGCGAGAGATTGTATGCACGAGTGATGTGGAGGTTGCCGAAGCTGAAGCGGTTCGATGAGCTGTAGAGATTGCGAGGGAGAGAGGGATGCATGACGTTCACTTTGAATCAGATTGTCTCTCATTGATAACGAAGCTTCGAGGTGACTATGTGGGGCTGGACGTCCTCGGTATGCTGATTGAAACTATAAAGATGGCTGCAAGCTATTTCAGGGAGGTGGTGTGGTCGCATGTTCGGCGAGACGGCAATAAGGCAGCTCACAATTTGACAGGGATTAGACCCATTCGAAATTCACTGTATTTTACTCTTCATTCATTACCTAGTGACGTTAATGTATTTCTTGCATATGATTTATAATGAATGGGTGGGTTGGTGCTCAAAAAAAAAAAAAATTCGAAATCTCAGACGACAACAGAAATATGAGAAAAAGAAAGGTCGAAGGGAATCGACAAACGAGTTAACCATTATGGTATAATCAGAAGTAAGCAAAACACAAAAGAAAAACCAGAATACAAAAGATATCAGCAAAAAAGACCAACCAAATGACAATCGAAGGACACCAAGTGAAAGCTGCGTATACCGAGAATATGAGAAAGTCGAGGGGCTACACAACACAACGTCTCGACGCCGGGGAGACAAATGCAAACACGGGCCAGTACATACCCGTCCGGCCATCCCGGGTTCGAGTGCACTGGTCCGGTTCAATTTAGTTTGCGAACCGAACCTGTTTTTTGAAAACCGCTACTTTACTCTTGGGCTCGATTGACTGTTTTCCTATTCGAACTGGGAGAACGAAAGCTATACTCCTCCTGCTCTTCGCCAGATCTGGTCATTTTGCGCGACGAGCTATCGATCGAGCGAGCGGGAGGGAAGTGGTTGTATGTAGGGGCGGAGTGATGTTGAGGCTACGAGCATTTCGTCCGACGAACGAGAGGATCGTCAAGATCCAGGTCCATCCCACGCATCCATGGCTCGTCACAGCCGATGCCTCCGATCACGTATCCGTTTGGAATTGGGAACATCGGCAGGTATTGTCTCTTTTGTAACTGATTCTTAATTTTGATTTTGTTTCGGTGTGGAGTCAAGTGTTTGCTCGTGTATTCTTTCGGTTGCAGGTGATTTATGAGCTTAAAGCAGGTGGAATTGATGAACGGCGCCTGGTTGGGGACAAATTGGAGAAGCTCGCTGAGGGCGAAACTAGTACGATTTCTGGAAATTTTGACGTTTCTTGTGCTGATTTTGCTTGTTTCCCCAAACTGAACTAATGCTATCGTGATTCAGTTTTACTTGTATATTGCGTGGGTATAATCGAATAAGGTGAGGGGTTCTTTTGTTGATACGAGTCGCTTGCAAATGAGGATGACTATGACTACTTGCACTTTAGATCCATAATTGTGTTATGTCATTGTGGATCATATCCTCAGTTAAATAACATGGATTGTATATAGTTTTTACACGACAGTAGTTTCTTAAGTCGAGGTTCCATTGTTGATTGCGATATGATGCATTGCAGTTGGCGAATTCATTAATCATGATAGTCTTTTTGTTAAATCCCTTTATCAAGTTGCTAAAAGAGTTGGTTTGTTCTGAATCTTGTGACGGGGTCAGGGCTCGTTATAGATTCTGCAATGAGAATGTTGACATAAAATTGTGCATTTGAGTTTCACTTGAATTATATGTTTGTATATTCAAGGCACTTTTGTGAATTTACGACATTCTTCCTAAGGAGCGTTTTTTTTATCATTTCTAGATCATAAAGGAAAGCCTACAGAGGCCATTCGTGGAGGCAGGTAAGGAGTTTGCATCTGCTCTTTGATGCTTAAGTTAGTTTGCAGTCTCTGTTTTTATTGTCGAAATATAGACTCACCATGGAGACACTGTGTCGTGTGAAGTGTTAAGCAGGTGAGCTTTTATGATGACGATGTGCGGCACTGGCAGCTTTGGCGCAATCGCTCTGCTGCTGCAGAATCTCCATCTGCAGTTAGTCATGTCACTTCTGCTCTTAGCTCTCTTGCTCCAGCTACAAAAGGAAGACATTTTTTAGTCATCTGTTGTGAGAATAAAGCTATATTTCTGGACTTGGTGACAATGCGAGGCCGTGATGTGCCTAAGCAAGAACTTGATAATAAGTCATTAGTCTGGTCAGTGCTTTTCTTGCGCGGATTTCCCCTTTTGTGGGACTTTTGAGTCGAATTTTGGTAGATCGAGATGATGATATTTAAACCTGATCTTGCAGCATGGAGTTCCTTACTAGGTCAACTGCTGGTGATGGCCCTCTTGTTGCTTTTGGGGGTTCTGATGGTGTTATTAGGGTTCTTTCCATGATAACATGGAAGGTGAGACTCTGAAGTTGCTCATTTTACAATTTTGTCTGGTGGGCCATGATATTGACTCTTGTACAGCTTGCTCGAAGGTACACTGGAGGCCATAAAGGACCTATAACATGCTTAATGACATTCATGGCTTCTTCAGGCGAGGTAATTATTTGATGCATTAGTTTGAAGCCATTTTGCTTCACATTTACTTGTTTTATTTTAGTGTTCAATGAATAAAAGATGGGATTTATCAGCAGTGGCCTGCCTTTTAGCTTAGAAGAATACTTCTAGAGCCCTGATGGGATCTGTTCTGTAATCTTAGGCATTTCAGTAACTGTATTGTCTCCACCTTACTTATGTCACCAGTCAGTACCTGAATCTTATCCCTTTTTCTATAACCTGATCACCTTTGCTAACCTACCCAAGGTTCTCACCAGAGTAATAGCTGATTCATTATCAGCTTTATAGAGCTCCATCAAATCTCCTTGAAACTTGGAAACAGGAGTGGTCAATAATGGCCTTTTTGCATCTCGAGTGAGGTTTAAACCATTTCCCTTGGTTTCCTTTATGAATGCCTTAGTTAGAAGTTCCATAGCCAGAACAGGAAGACAAGGAAATGCATTCATGTATATCAAATTCTCAAGCCATATTGCAAATTTTGTGAAAGTTATCGTATCTTATTTATCATTGGTCTTATGTATGTTAATCTTCATAGAGCATCTGTGGGGAAGGGTATGCCTGCCACATCGCTTAATAATATCCTCTCACATCAAATAAAACAAATGTGCATAATCGATTTATCCCTGATGAAAGCACTGTGAGAACCACAGACTACTTTATCTACAGCATTCTTTAATTATTCAGCGAGAATTTCTGTAATCCTTCATCCTTTGGTTGATAACATTTGAGAAGTTGTTATTCTATCCTAGCACTGCATGAAAAATAGATTTTTTGCTTCAGCGGAGATAATGAATCACCTATCCTTGAAAGCTATTGCTGCCAGTTGTCGACAAATAAAAACGATATCTGCATATCTATTGTGGAATGTATCTTTTAGATGCTAGACATCGTAGACAGTAGACCATCCTGTAATATTCGAAGCTCTGCAGCGGCAACTAACAGATTAAATGCATGAACAGTAATGTGGCATCAGAAACTTGTTCTGTTTGGAAGATAACCATGATGCTATCTAGGGCCACATGATTCCAATGGAGTTTCAGGCTGGAAAATTGAACTATTATGTAGATATAGAATCTGCAGAATAATTCAAACAAGGGGCATGTGGGTTTCAACTTTTGCTTCATGTCCAAAGTCTATGGTCATCTTGATGGATAAATGAGTTTGATTAACAACTTGTCATATTTATTTGATGGAGGGGATTTTGTTTGTTGATTGTGCTGGCTTGTATGTGGTGATAGGCACTTTTGGTCTCTGGTGGTAGTGATGGTTTACTTATTCTCTGGAGTGCAGACCATGGCCATGATTCACGAGAACTCGCACCAAAGCTAAGTTTAAAGGTTTTTATTCTTCTCAGTTTCTCTCATCATCTCTTTCATTTTGTAATTTCTTATTAATGCATTGAAACTTTATCCTTCTCTATGCCACATTTGAAGCTTTTCACATTTCTCAAGTTCTCATATTTAAGTAAACTGGTATAAGGCTTTGTAATTCACCTTTGATATTGTAACCTGGAGGTCCATTTATGCCCGTTTCATCTCGATGATATCCCTTTCTAGCTGAATACTGATATTTGGAGTTTTTTAGGCACATGACGGCGGGGTTGTAGCTGTTGAGCTATCTAGAGTGATGGGAGGTGCACCGCAGCTTATTACCATTGGCAATGACAAAACCTTGGCTATCTGGGATACAGTATCTTTCAAGGTACTTACTCTGCTATGCCTCAATTTTTTCAAAATTATAAATTGCAAATTTTGAAAATGGAAGTGTATTTAAGACTTTGTTTTAGTTCTCAAGCTTCCACTTGAAGTTTCTGACTAGAAATTAGAAAAGATTAGAATAACCTTGTAAAAGGACAGGATTGGAAACCAAAATCCTCAAGTATTGTTGCTGAGTTTTTGCTAGGCTCTACGGCCATTGAATGGGAGAGTGTAAGAACCACAATACATATGATTTGATTTTTATTCTTCTTTTACTTCATATATGCTATTCTTTCAGGAGATGCGGCGTATAAAACCTGTTTCAAAGATGGTTTGCCATAGTGTGGCATCTTGGTGCCATCCCCGAGCTCCAAATCTCGACATTTTAACTTGTGTTAAGGACTCTCATATATGGTACACTTCTATCTTCTCTCTGTTTTTTTTCTTCCTGTTTGTAAGTCCTTGCGTGTTCTTTTGCCTTGAAAGAATGCTTTTACATATCGTGGTCTCTGTTACGCAGTTGATATTGTGATTGAGCCTGAATTTTTTTTCTCTTGAACTATAAATACCTGCTGATGCACATTTCATGTCTCATCAGTTTGATGGTGTTTAGGTGTTTAAGAAATAAAATTTGGTGGATCTTTGCAGGGCTATCGAACATCCTACTTACTCCGCGCTTACAAGGCCATTGTGTGAACTTTCGTCATTGGTTCCTCCCCAAGCGCTTGCATCCCACAAGAAACTTAAGGTCTGTTGCTCACAAATTGTTTGTAAATAAGTAGTTTGGTTTTTAGAATTGTACTCTTTATACCTTATAAATGTACTGTGTCTTCTTTCTTCTATCCTTTTTATACTATAAGCCTATAGGGTCATACTTGTTTATACTTAATATTTTTTATGGCTTTTTACCAACTATTGTCTGCATCATTGTTTAACTTCACCATAAGACAGCGTATCAATTTGTATCTGTCATCATTATGTTCGTTGAAAGCTTATTTGTTGGCTATTTCTCAAGCAAGGGCAATTGTGTGCACGTTTGCATGTGATGTTGGATTAGCACCTTGTAATTTGATCCAGTTCTTTCATTATTTAGTGATGAGTAAATTATAATACTTGCAAGGGTAAGAGTCACCTTGTGCCTTATTGTTGAATTACTTGAGATTGATCTTTCATGGAAATGGCAATTGTCTAGACATACCAGTTGGTTTGTTTAGATTCGCTAAAAAACTAATTATTTGGATTCTAGGAAAATGTAATATAAAAAACCCGATCGTTGCCTATGATTCTGCTTTTTTAGAATTTCATGCCAACAATATTAAATATTTATTTGTGGCATAAAATACCTATGCCAGATCAACATTGTTAGTTTCTCAATTAATTTTGCAATGACATTGCCTAAAAAGAATCACCAGTTGAACTGTATATAAAATACATTTAACTTTTTTCTTTGAAAAAACAACTTTTCTTTGATATACCCTACTTTTTACCCACTCGCCAACAGTCCAGCACTACTAAACATCACGATGTTATCATTTCAGCAGCACCAGAAAACACCACCTAACACCCAATGACCACTAAATCACGAGAGCATCACTATGGCTAAAACATTAGTTTTTGCAGGTTTATTGCATGGTCGCCCATCCATTGCAGCCACATCTTGTTGCCACTGGAACCAATATTGGGGTCATAATCAGTGAGTTTGATTTTCGGTCTCTTCCACCTGTGGTGCCTTTACCTTCTCCTCCAGGCAGCCGGGAGCATTCTGCTGTGTTTGTAGTTGAGAGAGAGCTGAAGTTGCTAAACTTTCAGTTGTCCAACACGGAAAATCCCTCCCTTGGAAGTTATGGTTCTTTGGCTGAATCAGGAAGAACCAGAGGAGAGTCAGTAGAACAGTTGCAAGTCAAGCAGGTTAAGAAGCATATAAGTACACCAGTTCCACACGACTCATACTCTGTTCTATCTGTGAGCAGTTCAGGAAAGTAAGTCAGCAACCCGTTTTGCTTTCAGCATTTATTCTTAAACACGTGTACAATTTGTATCTAATGAACAAGGTTTGATTTTTGAGCATATTAGCTCTCTAATATTGTGAGCAAATGCAGGTATCTTGCAGCTGTATGGCCTGATATTCCTTATTTCTCGATATTCAAGGTCAGCGACTGGTCAGTTGTTGATTCTGGAAGTGCAAGACTTTTGGCATGGGATAACTGCCGTGACAGATTTGCCATATTGGAATCAGCATTACCTCCTCGTATTCCTGTGGTTCATAAGGGGGGCTCATCAAGAAAAGCAAGGGAAGCTGCTGCCGCTGCAGCACAAGCAGCTGCTGTGGCTGCTAGTGCGGCTTCATCAGCCTCTGTTCAAGTCCGTATTTTATTGGATGATGGAACATCAAACATTCTAATGAGATCAGTGGGCACCCACAATGAACCGGTATTTGTCTGCACTTGCTGCACTGTGTATTTTGTTATTTGTTTTCATGGTATCAACACATATGGCTATGCTGCTTTGACCTTAGAATTTCCAGAGTTCGATTGAATTAAGTTTAAGTTTAATGGACCTCCATCATTGCCAAATGCTATGAGGTTGCAATGCACGTGTTTCTTGATTATAACTATGATTGGGGGTTCTGGTTGTAGCAACACAATTGATCTATATTTGGTGATTAATCCTTAGTTTTGAGAACCCATTCACCACTGAAGCAACCATGCCCATATATAATTATATTTTGGAGATCCTTGGGGCTCTTTTGTACTCACGTTAGATTGCTTGGTAAGATGGCTTGTATTTATTTTTGAAACTGCATTGCTAGTTTTTTTTACTAGTATTGCCTACCATCTTTATAGCTTTGCCTGTTATGATTTGAATTTGACATTTTACCTATCATGGCATGCCTCGAGTACGTACGAATGGTTTACAGACTTTATACTTGTGTGCATATGCTATACAGATAGTTATATCTGCTATATTAAACGGTTAGAGACATCTAACCTGCCTTTGTCCTTCCGTAGAGTTTTTCGTGTGAGTTTCTTCGTTGTGATAAAGACCATGGTTGCTGATCCTATGACAAAATAACTCATTTGAAAGTTATGCATTACAGGTTATTGGCTTACATGGGGGTTCACTACTTGGCATTGCCTATAGGACATCTCGCCGGGTTAGTCCTAATGCGGCTACAGCAATATCAACTATACAGTCAATGCCTTTATCTGGTTTTGGAAACGGAGTTTCTTCTTTTAATGCTTTAGATGATGGGAGTTCATCGCGGCGTTCATTTGAAGCAGCCCCTCAAAATTTTCAGCTATACAGGTGAGATTTGTTCCATCTTTGGTAAAGCATGAGTATTGTTGCAACAATTGCGGATGACCAACTTTGTCTAATTTCTTTTGCCTTAGACCAGTCTGCATGCAGTGCTCACTGAGTATGAAAAAATAACACATTTCATCTTCTGAACATTTTCTCTGCATTTTAAAAGTATAACCTAACAAACTACTGAAATGATGGTGCTTAGACATCAAATTTTCTCATGTTAAAGGCATCAAATTTTGTTAGATGAGATTGTTTGCTGGTTAAATATTTATTAGCAGCGTATATGATTAGTTTGGTGATATACGTTAGGCTGCACAAAGTAGTTTCATCTCGTATTTTTTTTTCTAGACTGATATATCCATTTTGATTTTTAAAATATGGAAAACGTAAATAATTGTCTCAATATTGGTCCGGTTATGATATATGTTTTTTCCTGGAGTGGGGAGTCTGGACATGCCACTGCTTAATTAAACTCACAAATTAGTTGAAGTAGGTTTTGACACGTGGAAAACCTAACTTCCTTTCTTGATTGACGTGAGAGAACAAAAACAATGTTCAAGGGGTGGATGGGATATCCTCGAATAAGCAAGAAATAGGAGATTGAAACATATTACAAAAGTCCTAAAAATTGCGTTTGGAGAAGAGAACGTTGTTAAAATTCCCCACTTCCCTCAACATTAATTTCTTGGGAACCTCTACTTAATGATATGTTGTTGATATATGGTAGCAACTTGATCGTTGTATATGACAATGCTTGCTTTAGGAATATGTTGTTAGCTATCTATTCTCTTCTTAGTTGATTGATCTCATGTCCTCTGTTCAGCTGGGAAACTTTTCAACCAGTGGGCGGACTTCTCCCTCAACCAGAGTGGGCAGCGTGGGACCAGACTGTTGAGTATTGTGCCTTTGCCTATCAACAATACATTGTCATATCCTCCTTGCGGCCTCAATACCGATACTTGGGAGATGTTGCAATACCTTATGCAACAAGTGCTGTTTGGCATCGGAGACAGCTGTTTGTGGTTACTCCCACTACTATTGAGTAAGTGATTTGTGACTGCTTTCCTGTTGAAATTGATAATCTATGAATTATGTTGCTGTCCTAATTTATTCAAATCAAAGCATGATGCTAACTCATTGAACTCGTATAAGTATTATTTTCCCCTTCCGATTGTATGTATACCTTACAGAGTTTGTTATACCTAGCATATTTTTCAACTTTTCATTTTCCTCTTTTGGAAAGGAATTCTTTCTGCCAATACCATTAAATCTTCAAGAATTAGTTTTTAGTAACTTGCTTTGTGACACTATTTTACAGATTTGTCGCATGTTATTTGGTTACGATTGCTCACAAAAATTATTTGATTTCAGGGTTGTTTTCGTGGATGCTGGAGTTGCTCCAATCGATATAGAGACAAAGAAGAAGAAGGAAGAGATGAAACTGAAGGATCAACAAGCAAGAGCAGTTGCCGAGCATGGAGAGCTGGCACTTATTGCTGTTGATGGTCCTAAGTCTAATGCAAATGAAAGGATAAACCTTAGACCACCAATGCTTCAGGTAGTTCTTCCCCTAGATTTCTCACCTATTTCTTTCTTTATGACACAAGTTTTCTGGTTATGACTATAAAATGCACTGTCCTTGCTTCTTATTTGAACGCAGTAGTAAATCAGTACAGAGTCTATGTGTGGCACATAATGTGCCAAGCTTCTAAACTTGTGTGTGTAATGACTATAAAATGCACTGTCCTTGCTTCTTCTTTCAATGTAGGAGTAAATCAGTGAAACTCTTTCCTGTCCGCTTGGTTAAAGATCATGGGAACGGAACGGGAAATGAAGCAATACAGTTCACTTTTAAGTTATTATTCCTGAATTATATTGTGATGAACTCATGTTTCTTCATGTTCCATACAAAATCTGTTTTCATTCCTTCCATTCCATTCCTCATATTGCACATGGGATTCAAAATGATGGAATTCCTTCCATTACACCCTCCTCAAAAAACAGTTGCACTTGGGCAAGAATATGTTGATTGTTGACTTCTTATCAAAATTACACTATCTTAGTCCCCTTTCCCATTTTCATTTACATGATCTTCAACAAACAGGCTTGTATTGTTATCATGAATCAGCCTCTTTGCAATTGTATTCTATAGGTTTAGAGATGTAAACATCTGACCCCCCTAAATTGTTGTTGGAGGACCCTTGTGCATCCAGGTTTCAATTTAGCTAGTCTTTGTAGTCCTGTGTCCTAATTTTACAAAGGGAGATAAGAGAATATGAATTCCAATCACTAAGTTTAGCACAAATCTCATTTAGGTGCAATGAGGGGATCTTAGGTTTTATGAGGTTTGAGAAATATCATTTAGGTGATTTGAGGTTTGGATTAGTTCCATTTAAGTGACAGTCTACCGACATCAATGTTATTACCACAAGTGATGAAGCCTACTAACATGTTATTAAAGTCTAATACAGGTTATAAAGTATCATAACAAAACCTGAATGACTCTAGTGCAAATGAACTTTTTATGACTTATACATTAGTTTTTTTTAAAATAATATTAAGATTCACGTTGTGAGACTTTATGTTGGTAGGGCGTCTTTAAGGAAAGACAAAAATTCAAACACTATGTCACCTCAAAGAATTTACTAAACCTCTGACACAGAAGTGAAAATACGCCAAATGTTATGGTACCTAAATTAAATTTTATGAAGTTGCTTGTTCCACTGAAGCAGAACTGAAGTAGCCCAAGAATTTCAGGTTCTTGAGCTATATGTAGTTATGTACTTGTTAAGGTAAGCATGGGGTGTGCATTTTGACCATTTTGGTTTGTGGGCTGCTAAACCATTCCGGAATGGCTCAACTGGAAAGGACTTGCGGGTAGTACCCAAAGGTCCCCGGTTCGAACCCCGGATGGCCGCTCTTTATTTACCAATTCAAGGTTTGTGGGCTGCAAATTTTGACAGTAACGAGTCTGGAAGGTAGCACTGGTGACAGATATGTTGGTTCCACTTGGAATTGCTAAAACTAAAAAAAATCATACGTAGTATTTGAATAAATTTTGAATCAAACTACAAATGTTGTTCCAACTAAATCTAACTACTAAACTGATAAGCAAATCAGCAAGGGGAGGATGATGGATTTTGGGAGAAATTTCTTCTCTGTAAATTTAATGATATTCTGTTTTGTATCATCTGAAGTCGTTATCCAAGAGTCTTCTCTACTGTTCAGGTTGTGAGATTAGCTTCATTTCAACAATCTCCCTCAATACCTCCTTTCTTGATGGTGCCAAAAGCATCTAAAATTGGTGGAGAGGATCCAGCCATACTTGAAGAAAGGCGGGCTAGTGAGATTGCAGTTGGTGGTGGAGGAGTTTCTGTTGCAGTGACTCGGTTTCCATCAGAGCAGAAACGGCCAATTGGCCCACTTGTAGTAGTGGGTGTCAGGGATGGAGTACTGTGGCTCATTGACAGGTCAATATTTTATTTGCCTAATGCTATTTTTGTTATAAAACTCTTGTTCTTGGTTGTTTAGAAGTATTCTTGGTTTAACATGCATGTTTGGTCAATAGATCAATTTAGTCATGCATCTGAAATTGGCCCACAACTATGAAGCAAAAAAAAATTCAAGGGTTAATGGCATGTAATTCACCATTCACGAAACCACCATCTTCTAAATTTTTTTTGGTGACCAAACCACCATCTTCTAAATGAAACATCATTTAAACACTTAAGTTTGCTATAAATTAATGAGATATCACCCCTCACCATTATTCCATTTACTAAACTGCTAATAACTGGTGCCAAAATGACATAAATGCCCTTATTTTTTCTTCCAAATCCCCCCCCCCCCCCCAAAACCCAAATTTTGATTTCTAACCCTCACATTCTTAAAGTTCCCCATGAAATTCAAACCCTAATTAGACTATCTAGTAAATCTGAAAATGGTTCTGGTAATTAGGTAGACGACTTACACGTAGAAACGGTAGTAAGACAAACACATTCTAACCTTCGCTTTCTTAAAGTTCTCCATGGATTGATGGCTGACAATAACATTTTGGGTCTCCCTCATTGAGTGAAGACCGGAGAAATGATCTTGGATCCAGCTTTACAAACTTATCTAGTCTCGCATCTTATCTGCCTGGAGATGCTTACATGTGTAACACTACAATCTCTTCCAGGTACATGCATGCACATGCCTTACCTCTTAGCCATCCTGGCATTCGTTGCCGCTGTCTTGCTGCTTATGGTGATGCTGTCAGTGCTGTAAAATGGTAGTGATATTCTCTCAACAAATTCCTAAATAATTGTTAGTGCAATTTGAAATTCTAACCAATTTTACCTTTTGCAGGGCTAGTAGACTTGGTAGGGAACATCATGACGATCTAGCAGAGTTTATGCTTCGCATGGGTTATGCTGCTGAAGCGCTTCATTTGCCTGGAATATCTAAAAGGTTTCTCCTATTCCATCCTCTTGCTAATTGCTTCAAAATGGACGCTTTTCTATTCTGATTTGCAGCAGCACAAGGTTTTTAGTGCTAGAAGAATGTCAAGTAATTAAAGTGCCACTGGTGTGAAACTGATGTGTGACACTGCACACTGCATTTGTCTCATTTTATCTCCTGTGAAAATTTTGATCTTTTGTTTCTTTCTTCTATCACAGGTTGGAGTTTGAACTGGCTATGCAGGGCAGTGATTTGAAAAGAGCTCTTTTGTGCCTTCTGACAATGAGCAATAGCAGTGACATCGGCCAGGAAACTGCTGGGCTTGATTTGACAAATATAATGAATGTGGCTGCTAGAAAAGAAAATATTTTAGATGCTGTGCAAGGAATAGCCAAATACGGAAAAGAGTTTTTGAATCTCATTGATGCTGCAGATGCTACAGGACAAGCCGATATTGCTCGAGAAGCTTTGAAGAGATTAGCTGCTGCTGGTTCCGTCAAGGGAGCTTTACAAGGTCAGGAGTTGAGGGGACTTGCATTGCGTCTTGCAAATCACGGAGAGTTGACACGGCTAAGTGTAAGCAAAAGCTTCTTAAACCCTTTGATTTTCTGTGAAGTTGTGTTGATGCCTGACGGACTCTGCTATTTTGACCTTTTCCTCGGGATGAACTTGTCCTTGTTGAAGCTGCTTAATCTATACTAGCTTTTCATTTGCTTCTTTATCATTAATATATGCTTGAAATATTTTTTGTACTAGTAAAAATTGAAAACGTGGACCTAAAAGCACCCAAAATTCAAGTTGGCAGACTCAAATTGGTGTAAAAGTTGCATATTGTAACTTTGAAAAACCGCCTGAGGAAGTGCAGCTGGCATATATAAGAGCTCCTGTTGTTGATTTCTACATTATTTCCACTTCTAAAGCTATGATGTCTGACAAAAGAAGATTACATTGCAGATGCTAATTTATCTTACATGGCTGATCTACATATCCCATTCATCACTCCCCAAAAAAGGACCAAGAAAAACTCAGTTCTGCATCTATATATATTTTTTTATAGAAAGGTTTCCCCGTCATTGATTTACCCTTGAAATGGCTGTTATGTTATCACCTGCAGGGGTTGGTAAATAATCTGATCACAGTTGGCTTGGGCCGTGAAGCTGCATTTTCTGCTGCAGTATTGGGAGACAATGCTCTGATGGAGAAGGCGTGGCAAGACACTGGGATGCTTGCAGAAGCTGTCCTTCATGCTCATGTACAGTCCTTTGTTTTGTGCAAAATTGTTTTAGGACAATCATTCGACAATTTTATCTGACAAATGACGAATCCATTTCTTCAGGCTCACGGACGACCTACTCTAAAGAACTTGATTGAGGCATGGAACGCAACGCTGCAGAAAGAAATGGAGCATACCAAAACAACCAAGACAGATGCCACAGCTGCCTTCCTGCAGTCTTTGGAGGATCCCCAGCTTCCAAGTCTAGGAGAGATCGACAAGAAGCCTGTAATCCAGATTCTTCCTCCTGGAATGACATCACTCTCGCAAGTTGTTTCCATTCAGAAAAAGCCAGCACCATCAGCAAATAAACTGCCAGAGCCAAGCAAGCCGCTGTTACTGACAAACGCTCCAGACCCCAGTACTTCTGCTCCACCTGCAGCAAACCCAGCTGAAGCTGCTCCAGCTGATTCTAGTCAAATCAGCACTCCAGCTCCACCGGATTCAAGTCAACCTGGCGTGCCGCCTCCTGAAAATTCTAACCAGTCTGGTACTCCAACTACCGCGGATCCCAATCAATCGGATGCTCCACCCGCTTCAGATCCTAGCCAAGTGGGTGCTCCATCCGTCACGGATCAAAGCCAACCCAATGCTGAACCTTCAGTTGACAGCGTTCCCCCTTCAGGAGACATGAGTCAGCTGGCTCTTGAAACTAAATCTCCCGATACAACACAACAAGCTACCGAAGAAGCTTCAGTCACCGTAGAAAGCAGTCAAGCAGCTGCGACGAGCAGCTTGGATCTCCTAAATGTTCCGAAAGTACCTCCTGCCCAAGGTCCAAACATTGACATAGGAATGCCCAGTTCATGGTTATGAGTTTCAAGCTTTGTTTACTTCAGAAGTTCTATCTTTGTGTTTGTATAATCTGCAGTTGCTGAAGCATTTTTGCTTGATCTGATAGTTCTGTATTTTTTTTTAATCTTTGGGTTGTGCGGCATTCATTGTATTATTGTAGATGAAACTGTTGATTTGTTTACATTCAAGGTCTGATTCGATTTGTTTGTATTGTATTCTCAAATCCGCAAAATTCATCCGACATTTACGGATTAAAGAGATGCTTCAACGAAAATTACATGTTTCCAAAATGTATTAAACTTTATACTCCCTCCGTCCGCGAAAACTTGTCATTTTAGAGGTTCGATTTTGTTCATAAAAACATGTCATTGTGGGTATTTTTGTTTTCACTTTACGAAAATGCCCTTGACATGATTGATGAGTTGAGTAGTAAATTGTAGCAAAAATCTCAATTTTTTAGGATAATAAGGGATTCTACTAAGTTTTTCTTATTTATATTTTTCATGAAATTTTGTAACGTATATTATATATGAGCATATATAACCAACCTAAAAAGATAATATTTTTTATGAAGTGTTTTTTTTTCTAATTTTAATACAGTATCTAGATCAATATATTGAAATTATGATTTTTTTTTTTCATTTTTTGAGATTTCTAATATATTATTGACACATTGGAAAAAAAAAAAATTCATTAAGCATACCCGAAGGGTTATGTTGCGCACGTTCTCCTAATTTGTGACCAGCATGAAATGGAGAGTGCTGCTTTGAATTTTAATTATACCCTATGAGGAGGTAAAAAGAAATCCCTTTGCACCAAAAAAAAAAAAGAAATCCCTTATTCCTTTTACAAATTTTTTGTGTTGTTTTATTTATCATATTCAAATTTGAAACTTTTAGGCTAGGTGTAACCGTGTAAGTGGTACGTACCCTCTCAACGTAAAGAAAGGATGTGTACACCTCAACCTTCATACTCATACTCCTACTCTGTTTTAAACGAGATATACTGAAGTTATTATTGTTGTGGTAGGGATGGCAACGGGGCGGGTTCGGGGCGGGGAGTACCCTCCCCGTCCCCGTTCGGGGATCAAAAATACCCCCGTCCCCATCCCCGTCGGGTCTCCGTCACCATCGGGGAATCCCCGTCCCCGCTTAATTTTCCCTGTTTGCATTCCCTGCAGGTTTCCCCGTCGGGTTCCCCGTTTAAAACCCATGGTTTCCCCCCATTTAATAGAAAACTATAAGATATTTTTAAAGTTATGTAAAAAATATAACATAAATATTACATATAATTGGGGATTTCATACTCCCTATCGGGGATCTCCGCGGGGGTCCCAACGGGGACGGAGCGGGGATCGGGGTGGGGACTACTATCCCCGTCCCCATCCCCGTCCCCGCGTGGGGAATCACTTTGCCCCCATCCCCGTCCCCATCCGCGTTTAAAATCCCCATCCCCGTCCCCGTCGCGGGGATTCCCCGCGGGGAACGGGGAGTCCCCGCCCCATTGCCATCCCTATGTTGTGGTGGTAGTGTACACATCAACCCTCATACTCCTACTCTGTTTTAAACGAGATATACTGGACTTATTATTGTTGTGGTGGTAGTTAAGAACTATGAGTCTCTTATTAATAACTCATCAATTGTGGCTATTGTTGTTGCTTGAATTGGTAAATAAAAAGCGGCTATCCGGGGTTTGAACTGGGGACCTGTGGGTACTACCCGCAAGTCATTTCCAGTGAGTCATTCCGGCACGTCATACGGCCCACTGTGATTTAACATGGTATCAGAGCAGTGCGGTCTGGGATCCTGGTCTAATGGGCCGGCCGGCCTTAAGGCTTAAGCCGTCAAGTGCAACTGACAGATACTGCGAGGCCAGACAATTGCACTTGAGGGGTACCAGTGTGAAAAGATGTGAAATATAATATCCCACATTGATTAAATAATGAATCCAAGCCTTACATATAAGCCGATGGGCTACCCCACCTAACACCAATTGATTTTAGGATGGATCCCCACTCGGTTTCTGTGCTCGACTTGGTTAGCGCATGGTGCGCTCGGACGTGCGTGATCCCCCATGTCATATGACCCACCGGGATTTAACAGAAACCATCCAAAAACAAAACTTATTTCCTTCGTATTCTAAAATACAAATGAGAGATCATTTGGTAACAAAGATTTTAAGCCTAAAATTAGTGCAACCTGTAACACCCCTTCTTAATACACTGAAGAGATGTTGCAGCGCCAGCAATTACGCAGACTTTAATGTCTTTGTAACCGCCTTAGGCTTATAGGGACATGCAGCCATGCTCCCACAAACAAGATGACAGTAAGCAAATATTAAATAAGCGGAAGACTTAAATATAAAATAACATTCTAAAATAAATTAAGTTACCCAAAACAAAGGGGTCCAAAAACAATAACCAGATTGATGAAATAGTAGCAGCGGAAATAATAAGATAAATCTCATAAATTCTTAAAGTTTGTACCTTAAGTCAAAAACACAATGAATTGAAAACAATGAAATCTTTTATTCTTCAGCGCCTCAAGACCGTCTTTTTACGACTAGCAAGCAGCAGAAAGTAAAATGTTCAAGACTCCGTCTACCACCCATTGACCATAAAAGGGTATTGGTGATTGTAGACTAAAAATAAAAATAGAGATTTATGTAAGTGGATACAAGACTCGTTTCATTAAATAAAAACATTAACATAATAGGATGATCCAAAAGGACCGAGTGTTTGAATGGGATGCGGATCCGAAGATCCTAAGGAATCATATTCCGAGTACGGAAAGAATATGATATAACGTCACTAAAAGTGGGTCACCTATTAGTAAGTAATGTACAACGCAATAATAGTAATAACACAATATACACAACATTATCGTTTATTTATGACAAGTGATACCGGCCTCGGCCGCATATACTGGGCGGATGACCTACTACCCTTAGGTAGATGTACCCATTCGAGAGATTTGCAATTTCGAAGGGGCATCTCATGAGACGTTTATAGAGCAAGGTATAACCGAACCTTGACCTGACTTTACCCTTTTTTTCCATTATTTAAGACACATCATAATAACAATAACAACAACAACAATAATAATAACACAACTCGTATAAGTACCGATCCACAAATACATCCTAGGTGACCACAAAAGGCATAATGTACACTTTAGATCTATAAAGTGCACGAAATAATATAACTGGCAAGCATGGATATTCAAAACCAATAACATACCATACTTAACTAGCATGAAGGAACAAAATGGACAAATCATGCTTTTTTAGGAAGTTCGGGCATCTAATATAATTTTCTCAAACCATAGGGTCAAATTATAATTACCCGAGTTGACATGTGAGATTAAGGAATTGATAAATAGCAACAAACTGAACTAACTTGCATATTTATCACAAACTCATAGCATGGAACTTATAAAGGACACAAAAAGCAATAATTGCGTAAAAGGCACGAAATTTGCAGAAATGCACTGATTGAACCAAACTACTTGCCTTAATCCGACGAAATGCTGATTCGTGGTTGAGCAAAATAATCTGATAAAGGACCTGAGATTTTTACAGAATTAAATAGGGTATTAGTAACTTTTTAGAAATTACGGAAACGGCACCGTAACTTTTAAAAAGTACAAAACTTACCCTTGCTTTTCCCAAAAGGCCACCCGATTCTGTCTCACAAAATCTCAGGAGCTGTAAAGGAACTGTAAAGGTTGTAAACTGTTCCAAAACAGTAGGTAGGTTAGATTAAACATCGCATACTTGTTCGAAACTCGACAACTTGCGATGAATAGAGCGGATCTTACCCAAACGAGACTCGAAAACGTCCAAGTTTCAAGCTTATGAACCCTTGGATATGGTATGAATCTGAAAGGAATAATTTTGGTCAGATAACAGCCCTTGGATTGAAGGAAAGAAAGAAAAACGAACATAAATCACGTTTTTCTGAACTACAGAAACACTTCTCACCAGTCAAGTTCGAGGCTGTGTTGCGATCGCCTCGAAGAAGGTATGAAGGAATGGACAAATGGGTTCAATAGAGGGTGTTGCAATCTTTCTGATGCAGTCAGATTAGTTGGCGTCGGACAACGTTGCTGGTGGTGGCGGAGCCAGAAAGTAGGCTCGTCGAACACTGTTCTGCAGAAACTTCCGATCGCGTTTTCGTATACCTCCCGGTGATCTGCTGCTATGGCGCCTTCACGGTGGTTGCCTGGGTGTTGTAGGAGACCAGTGGTGGCGGCCTTCAGCCCTGGTTTCGCCGGAATCGCGGTCGAGGGTGATCGGAGATAGTTGGTGGACTGTGCTCTTTGGTCGCTGTTTGGGGGTTTGTAGAGAATGAATGGGAATTGTTGATGGCGAGAGGGTTAACTGGAATATAAGTCTGCAGCGTTCTCTTGAGGTTGACTTAATTCGAATTCCCTAAAGATAGGGATTTGAGGTTGAAAGATCTGGCCAAAGATAACTAGTTATCCTATAGTTAAAGATATAATTTATTTAAGAAAAAAAATCTGATTTCATTCCCGAACACTTCCGTGTGCTGATTTGGGCTGGTGACGAGCAGCTCTGTGGGCCGGCTTCATTTGACACCCACATATATACTTAGTATATATTTGTATATACCCGTATATATGTATATTATACCTAAATATATATAACTAGTTATCCACTAATTTACCTATAAATAATATATACTACCTCCGTTTCAAAATAAGTGTCGCTTGATTTTTTTTCACGTTTTTTAAGACGGTAAAAACTCTAATAAATATTATTTTTTTAATCAATTTTTTTTAATAAATTGATACTTATTAGTAATAAGTATCAATTTATTAAAAAAAATTGATTAAAAAAATAATATTTTATAGAGTTTTTACCTCCTTAAAAAACGTGAAAAAAGTCAAGCGACTTTTATTTTGAAACGGAGGGAGTAAATATTATTTGTAAAACTTTAATTTATTTAAATAAATTAATTTCCCACATTTCACATTATAAAATGTGAAATAATTATCTTACGAACTGGACACATTAAAATAATAGAAATAAGAAGTAATTCCGACTTTTATTTAATTCAATTCTAAAATTAAATTAACGGAAATACGAGGGTATTTCACAACCCCCATGTCATATGACCCACCGAGATTTAACAGAAACCACCCAAAAACAAAACTTATTTCCTTCGTATTCTAAAATACAAACGAGAGATCATTTGGTAACAAAGATTTAAACCTAAAATTAGTGCAATTCTAAAATACAAATGAGAGAACATTTGTTACTCGTATTCTAAAATACAAATGATAAAACAATATTCATATGATTAGACTTGGGCAAACGCGGGTAGGCCCGCCCGGCCCGGCCCGCCCGCCCACATTAGCGGATAGGCTTGGACATGGGGAAAAGCCCACGCGGGCTGCTAGGCCCGGCCCGCGCCCGCAACGGGAGCGGGATTGGACATATCAATCAACCCGTTACGGGCCGCTAGGCCCGTAACGGGTACCCGCCTTTTTTTTAATTAAAACTAATATATACAGTATGTAATAAATAATATTATTTATTCATTTTAAAAAAATAATTAAAACAATATCTAATACGCACATAAATAAATAAATAAATAAATAAATATATATATATATTTAACTTACTATATATGCAATATATACATAATTTGAGAATAAAAACAGTATCTTATGTACGTATTCAATTTTTTATAGAATAAAAACAGTAAGCAATAATGTATGTATTCAATTTAAAAACCAAAAAAACAGTAAGTATATACTGTATATTAGAATTGATTAAAATTGATTACATATATTAAAATGGATCACAATAGTCTAAGTATATCTTTAATAAGAAAAATTGTTTAGGTTTGCGGGTACCCGCGGGCTACCCGCACCCGCATTCGCGGACGAGCTTGGACACGCCTTCCAACCCGTTAAGCGGGCTTAGCCCGGCCCGCGCCCGCAACAACGGGACAAAATTTCGGATAAAGCCCGTCCCAAGCCCGACCCGCGCCCGCGTTTGCCCGGGTCTACATATGATCCAGAAATCACCCAAAAATAAAACCATATTCATATGATCCAGAAATCACCCAAAAACAAAACTTATTTCCTTCGTATTCTAAAATACAAATGAGAGATCATTTGGTAACAAAGATTCAAACCTAAAATTAGTGCGACTTACCCAAACCAAAAACCACTTCTAAAATACAAATGAGAGAACATTTGTTACTCGTATTCTAAAATACAAATGATAAAACCATATTCAGTAAAAAAATTACCGGTCAACACATAAAATATGATCAACAATGATATTTGATGATATATCGACGATATGTTTAAATATAATGATTTTGACTAAAAATTAGCAAATAGTATAAATCGAATATATCTTTGATGTATCATTTTCCCTGAACAAATACGATGCTAATAAGCAATATTTACATCATTGAACATAACTGACTCAAGACTTTGTAATTATTATTATTATTTTTGTATAGATTTAAAAGTTGGGGTCTCGATTATCAAAAAAGAAGAAGTTAGGGCCTCATTGTAATAAATTATAGAAATTGGGGATAGTTAATGTAATTTTTCGAGTGGGCTAAACTGGATAAATAAAATAGGCCGTAGGGTTCGGGGCGTGGTGAAGCATCTCTCTGAGAGATCGAGAGAAACTGTGGAGCGCAGCAACTAGAAGAGAGGTCGAGCGAGAGCTTCCGGGAGGTGTGCGGCCATGCCGACCAATGCCAGGGACGCGCGACGGAGGCGGATACTCCAAGGGAGCCAAGATCGCCTCAATCTCATCACCGGCCGCGTCACGAACATTCCTTCATCCGATTCTCAAACCACCTTCCCTGACATCATCGCCTCCGATGATGAAACCGATGTCGCTCCCTCCCTATCACCGCCCTTGATTTCTCCAGATCTCGATCCTTTGCCACACCTCTCGGATCACCACCTCCCAGGTCATTTTTGATTCACCGACTCTGTAAATCTGATTCTATCTATCTCAGGCTCTTTGTTTGATTCAATTCTATCTATCTCATGCTCTTTGTTTGATTCGAGATTTCTAGAAATTTTGTTTATGAGATGCTTTTCGGTAGCTTAATTTGATGTACTGGATTAGAAATGGATTAGAAATTGGAGATTAGACATCCAGCTCTAGGAATTTTTTTTGAAGCTCTCATTTTTTATTAGTTGTCGAGTTGTTTATGTTTAGTATATTGTTGTCATTCATGTTTCTGGATGGAGATTCAGTGATTTGACCCACATGAATACAGTAATCACCGAATTCCTGGTTGAAAGAGTTGTTTTTCCCTTTAACCTTTAGAGCTTGATCAAGTAAATTTGATCACGTATAGGTCTTTGTTCTAATCATTTGGAATGTGGATTGTAGAGGAAAATTTAATGTAGCATGAATATGATATTTTAAGCCAACTGATTGCATCCAAAATTTGTGGGTTAGTAAATGAAAATGTTGAGCAAGTATCGGTTGTTGTTCTAATCATTTGGAAGGTGGATTGTAGAGGAAAATGGAATGTAGCATGAATATGATATTTTAAGCCAACTGATTGCATCCAAAATTTGTGGGTTAGTAAATAAAAATGGTGATGCAATCATGCTCAACATTTTCCAAGGAAAATTTCCTTTTCCGAGGAACATTTCCCTAGTTGGAAGAGTGATTTGAAGTTGCATAGCATTCCAATATCTCTCGTAGGGAAGAGTGATTTGCAGTTGCATAGCATCCCAATATGTCTTAGGGATGTTCTAGTAGATTAGAGATTAGTGAGTTGTAAAGGAAAACCTTCAATTCATAGCTTTTGTTGAAGTAATGGTGTGAATTTCTATTATATTTCAACTCTTTTGTTTTTGCATGAAGCAGATAAACATAGCGATACGGTTTCTAGACATGATGAAGTTATTGTATCCAACGAGAATGATAGCATTGGTGTTGGAAGTAGAGAAGAGACCAATTTGCGTAAACGTGGTACAAGCAATGATCTTTCTAAAGCTTCTTCTTCCGAGGTTAGGGTAGAATCATCTCCAGCGATTCAGAGGCAACCTATCCCTCCCACCCGTCATGAGCAACTTTTAGCTTCTCTGTTTAATGTTTTTGGGCCGGTGACTGCACACCAACTAAACTCAGCTATATCAAGTACAGAGCAAAGTCGTCGGATACTTTCCATAACAATGGCTCTCTTAGTGCTTCTCTCTTATTTCGGGTTTCCTATAGTTGGCAACAAGCTCATAAAGAGCATCATTCTATTTCGACCTTTTTTTCTCCTCCTGGTGATGAACATCTCACTTGTAATCTTGAGAATTCAAGCTGATCTTGAACAAGGGCCCAAAGATCTTCATAAGTCATCGGGATTGGAAGGACTTGGTGCATCAGAGGGTCTCAATTGGGCTGCAGAAGCTGGTAGGGCATTAGAAGTGGGATTAATGTTGCAAAACGTCTTCGGATCCCTCTTCATGGACTTCGGTGTGTATGCCTTGATCATTATATGTGGTTTTTGCTTGGCCGGTTAGATGTTTCTTCTGGATCTTGCAGTTGTATAATCATCCTCTAGTTTCTTGTTGAAGAAATAAGACTCTTTGTCTTTGATTTTATATGTTTAAGACAATTTCTTTTAGGAACATGCCTTAGGACTAAAACACATTGTATTTTGTATATTCAATGAAAGGCAGGGAAGTTTTACTGAGTATTGTAAGCAAGTATGAACATGATTTGACAGGACAGGTTAGAATGGTTGAATTTTTTGGATATTATTGTGTTTGCTTTTGCATTTGATGATAGACAGGTGAGTTTTATTGTAACCTAACATGGATATGATTTGATGAGAGTCTAGAATGGTTGAATTTTTTGGTTGTCATTTGTTACATATCTGATGAGTCCTTTTATGGAATTTTGAACACATTACCTTCACCAAGAATCAAAGTGAAAGATCAATAGCAGTTGGAATTCAGCATCATCTTAAATTACCCATTTCAACCACAACTTACACAAGATAAGATTAAAACAGAAGAAAAAGGGAGATGTGAAAAATGTCCAAGCATTCACAGAAAACATGCACATGATGGATGTGAAAATGTCAAGAAGGGCCACCATTACTAGGGTTTTGGGAAAGAGCAAGGAACCTTAGCCTGCTGTATGCATCAGCACAGGCATGAGAGTAATCCGACATTGCCCGAAAGAGCTCCGGCAGCCTCGTCTTGAGGCTCCCCATCGACTTCTCCCGCACCTGCAGGCAATGCTTTCGGTGATCCTCAACCTCTTCGTCCAGCCGCTTCTTCAGGCTGTCCACCACAAATCGTCTCTCCGACACAGGGTCCCTGTCGACTGCGGCCAGCTCGTCTCCTGCTCCAGCCCCTGGCTCGTCTTCTGGGTCGCCGTGGTTGCCTCTACCGATACGCTTGTTGTGCTTGTGGAACCACTCCTCGAATGCCTGCTTCTTTCGCCGATACTCCTTGTTTGTGTCTTCCCACTTCTCCTTCAACTTTATCTCCTCCTCTTGATGAAGTATTATGGTCCTGATCACGGCTGCAAACTGAGATATGGAGGTTATCACAAGCTCGTCGGGAAGCTTTTCCATGAACTCGTTCCAGGATTGAATGAGGGCTTTGATTGGAGGATCTTGGATCCTTGGCGGGGAAGCGACCTTCTCCTTTAGGGAGCTCTCTATAGGAATGAGGTTCAGCTTCAGCCAGCTGTGTAGGGCACCGACGTAGCTCTTTTGATTGGTCACAAGCTTTTCGAACTGCGTTTGCCATGCTTCGACAACACTCAGAAACTCGGCAGTTTGATCAAAGTGGTCCCTCGTGGTCTCCCGAGATAAGATTATGATATCTAGGGATTTTATGTCTGTCACAATCTTCAGTTGGTCGTCGTGGTGTGCAGACATGGCCTCCCACATATTCGCCATCCTGCACGAATATGACTCGAATGTTAGAACTAGTAAGGTTTTCCTTCAGCAACAATTTAATCAATTTTGCAAAGAACCACTCTTAAGCAAAATTGCATTTAACGACCCGTTATCCATTTTTGCTAGTAAATGTACTTATCTATCCAAGCAGATAAGACGGGATTAGCTCCTCTCATTCTATTTCAATCCGAACAAGCTATCATTCTAGTATGTCATCAAATGGATTGCTTAGTATAGATTCTTCACCACATTGATTGGTCAGTGCTGAAATCATTGTACAACAAATGGACAAAATCTACAACACATCATGATGCCACAAAGAACAAGACAATGACACTAGCTTGCCCTACGAAATAATGAGATGTGTGATAGTATTAGGAACATTCAGTGCATGCTGCTCCAAATATAAATAAGCACAGAATCTATCCTGGTTTTGTACTCCACCTTATACATTTAGAAAAAACCAAACCATTAATAAGACGAGGAAAACAATATTACATTAGATGGAGATAAATGAATGAGAATGCAATCAACAATCAGTAGAAATTAAAACGGAACATAAAGCAAATAGAAACAAAGTGGTGTATCAAAATATGCAAACTATTTTGAACCTCCTAGGCTCTATCAAAAAAGATAGGTGTGACTATATAAAAATTAAAGTTTTAGTGCGAAGTGGACTGTCATTGTAAGCCTGAAATGAAAATGTTCAAGACATTTCATTCAGTGCAACTCCGCAATGACTTTCAGATCCTTTTTCCTTAAGTAAAGAGATGGGGAAAGCAAGAGTTAAGAGGTGTAAAAACCAGGCAATTCCTCATCAAGCAAAACTAGCTACTTTTGCCGTTATAAATGTGTTATTTGCCATCTACTAAGGACTAAGGAGCACTGACTTTATTGCCAATGTAAGTAGTTGGCGAAATGAGTCACCATCCACAGTAGAATTTATGTATAGGAAGAAAGAAGTAATCAAAAATCTTTTCTTCATCATATATGCAAGCATCAATCAGCAATCTATCATCTTTCTATTATGCCAAGAACGTACTGAAACTATCAAACTATAAGCTATGTCTATGCTATAGTTTCATAATTGCAGGCAATTTTGCGTAGGCATAAAAAGGATATAAACTTCCATCGCACATAAATCGATCAATCTGGACAAAATTAAAGAAAGCAGCAACAGATTCGAATTTGCTAACAGAATAAAAGCTTAGAAATGGTACAATCATCCCTACCCCAAATGGTAACTTATGAGATATTCTTTACCAAACTGCATCATAACAGTAGTATAATTCTACATCAGGAGAAAACATTGATTAGATTCATAAATCTTTGCTTGCAATATAGGGAAACTTACGCATCAACCAGTTCAACGAGTTTGGGGTACAGCTGGTGGTCACGAAGCTCATTCACTTCTGATACAGTTGAATCCATCGACTGCATGTCAACGATGTATCTGGTGTGCAGATGACTGACAGCTGCCTTTGTTTTCTCCAGTGATTCAGCACCGGCACCACGTTTCTTCTGTTTCATAAGCAGGGCAACTTTTCTCTGATACTCCATCTTCATAAGTTCACTAGCCTGTTACATATACATGACATTACAACACTAGAAATTGGAAAAGGAAACATAATTGACGAAAATTCCAATGACGTTGACAATGCAGTTAACTTATATGTCCATTGGGCTCAATACCGTTGGGGCACTAACGAACTCATGGGAAAGTCAAAGCAACCTAAACTTCAATTGGTAGGTTTAGCAACACCTGAGGAAGCAAGCTGACTCAGGAATTGTATTTGCCAAGCTTGTGTGAGAAATCTCCTTTTACAAGGAAAATTGTTACACGTCAAACTAAAAACACATATTACATTACTACATGTTGAAATATGCCAACTTTCTCCACAAGACCAGGACCATTCCTGTGGTGCTTCACTTGGGGTGATAGGACAAGTTAATTTCTTCCGAGCATTCTCAACTTTTAAGGGTACATATAAATGACATGAATTTTGCCAATGCACGTCATCAATGATACATAACGGAAAAACTGAACAAAAATTCAGCTCTACTATAAGCTAACAAACTATATATAAGTTTGTTTGCCGGGGATCTTTCCAGCTTAATATACTTCATTATACTTGTCTTTATAAGTAAACTCCAGGCATTCTTTAACAAAACATATGCACGTCATCAATGAAACTATTCCAAATTACCTGTCGCTAGCTTTTCCAAAAAGTCGGCCACAGGAACATAACGATAACAAACAGTACATCATCTGACGTATACAAACTGTATCTTCAAAGTAAGAAATGGAAGCCACAGCCACAGCCTTTATTGGAGAGAGTTGCTGTTGTTTTTTCATTTATATATTTAGTTTGGACCAACTATCGACAGATTACCTTCTCTTTTCTTCTGAAAAGGTGGAAATATACACATTCCGAAAATGGAGCCAGAAACTGGCAGATCTCATACATCATAGAACAATCAGGACTTCAAAATGTAACTGCTACCATGGAAATGGGTAATATGATAGGCAATCCAATAAATGAGCAAGCAAAGTAAAAAAAAAAAAACAGCACCTTCACTTCATCATAAAGCTTTTTCTCCCATGCCATCAACTTATCCAAAACAATGGCATGTGTTTCATTATCTTCACAGTAATAATCATCCTTTCCGTTACCAGCAGCATCTGGCCGATTCCATGTAATCACACGCATCACCCTTGCAGCGTGGTCAACCGGCACTGCATAAGATAACTAGCCATCAGGAAAAGAACTCTTTTTCACACAAGGAAATAAAGTCTTTTTAGGAAATAAAGTTGACTCTCTAAAAACTAGATTTGACAATATATTGAAGGGCAGTCATCAATGGTGGAATATACAGGAAACAATTCAGCAACAAAGTGTAATGTTCTACAGATTTGATGATGCCAAAACTCCAAAAGTCAATAAGATATTCATGACTCATGTGGTCCTAATACCATCCAGTGTGCTCACATACGACGAATCATAATCTTACAAATGCAATTCAACCAATGCGCGAAAAAACTATCTCAATTCACAAATTATAAGATCAAGATGTCTCAAAATTCACATCTTTATAGGCTGCAACTCTGCCAACTTGTAGATTACTCAATTAAACAATCAAGCAACCAACTTCAACTTCAAGGACCGCAGGAAGAAAGGAGAACAATAAACTATTGTTAATGAACCAAAAAACGATTAAACAAACAAACAAAATTAAAAGTAACAATGTCAAGTAAAATTTGAAAGCAAAGAACAACAACCTCTTGTGTCAGCAAAATTGTAATGGTACTGATACCGATTCGCCTCAAGCAACCTTGAAACGTCTTGGGCGCAATCGGAAGCCTTAAGGAAGTGGTCATCAATGTCCTTTAACACCTTAAACCAATTCACACTGTTCCTCCCACCTCCATTCCCATTGCCATTCCCGAACACCGCCTTGCTTGTCCTCCTAATATCGGTTGGGGCTGTGTTTGAATGGATAAGATGATTCGGTTTCGGAGTCTCCATCTCCGAAACCGACCCCTCCTCTTCCTCCTCCTCCACCACAACCTCCATCTTCCCCATCTTCTCCGGAGTTTGGAACTCGAATTCCATTCCATTTACATTCATACCCACCTTCTCACGATCATGATGATCATGACCATGATGAAGTTGATTATGGTGACGAAGATCGTCGTCGTCGCCTTCATCATCATCTTCTTCTTCTTCTTCGTATTCTTCCTGATTCATGTCAAAGTAATCCCAACACGGCGGTGCAGGCGGCGTGTGTACACCGCCATTCTCTTTAATCTCCCGATTATTCACCGTCTCCTCCAAAACGGCGTCGTCCTCAGGGCCGGAAATCGAGCCCATCCTCGAAACGCCGCGCTTCGAAACGGGGAGCTCCGGCATAGTGACAGACCGCTGGAGCGAGGCAGGGGAAGGGGAGAACGAGGGGAGAGGCGGAGGGGGCGGAAACATCTGCTCCTGCGGCGGCGGTGGAGGAGGAGGCGGTACGGCGGCGGATTCAGGCGGAGGCGGAGGACCGGAGATTCCTGGGTTGTCGGCGGTGGCGGAGGCCTCACCGTGGGCGTAGCCGCTGAGGGCGATGCCGGTGTTCTTAAGGGCGACAGCGTAAGCAAAGTGAGCGGCGGCGAAGGCGTTGCGCGCGGTGAGAGCTTGCTTCATCATCAGCTTCCGGTCTTTGCAGCGCGAAACCGCTTCCTCGTTGTCTATTCTCGACTGCGCGCACCCCATTTCCGACGATCTGCACTCTTAACACCACACAATCGGATCAAAGACTGTGACTTTATACTTCCTTTCCGTTGATTTCGACGGCTTCAAAGCTCCAATCTTTAAAAAAAAACGAAATGAATCTCCACAGAACCAAATTGGGAAAATGGGGGGTTTAACAAGAAAAGATTGAATCCCAATTTGCTTCCATTCTTCAAATTCAGGGGCGACAAATGGGGGTGGAGAGGCGGAGAGCAAATTAACCCCCAGCTAAAAAATGTGAACTTTTTCTCTTCTTTTTCGGGAGGAATTAGCGGAAAAGGAGATCGATTTCTGGGGAGGAAGAAGACGACAGTGAAAGGAAGGGGCTTTACTCTTTTGAAGGGCTAGGAAGAAGCCATGTGAGGACTGAGATGAGGAGGAAAATGGCGTTCATCTGATAGAGGAGAGAGAGGGGGGCACTGAGACAGGAGTACACTGACAAGTTTTTCAGAGTGGGGAGTGAAAGAGAGAGAGAAAGCGGTGGGAGATGGTGCAGAGAGAGGAGGGGTTTGCTGAAGAGCCACGCGCGGGGGGTATGGGGAGTGGGTGCCACTCGCGGGATTTGGGGGTTGATGAGTGTCCTTGTCACCATATTTAAAAGTCCAACGGACACATTTTTTGAGGTCTCTGCACGACGTCGTTTTTGACCGCGTTTCCCATGTCGATTGTTTTTGTAACGTTCGTTTCTTGTTACCCACTTACCACCCCTCGTGGAAATAACAGATTTAGTAATGTACATTACCGTCATTAATGAAATATCCGAGTTAAACTTAAGAATAACATTTTTAGAGAATACTCCCTAATAATGTGTTATAATTATAATGTAAAAAAATTAATTAAAAAAATTAATATTGTATACTTCGTAATTTTTAGCTCCTTAAACTACGTGTATAAAAGTCAAATATCTTAGGTTTACAATCAAAGAGAGTGATAGAGCAAAAGTAATTTCATAAAAGATCCATGAGCATAATCGTTATTTATAAGGTGAATCATAATCAAATCCTAATTCTAATTATATATAAAATTATATATAAGGATGATTTGCTAGAGTTTAGGGAGGCTTCTCGAATGGCCGACAAAATCTGACTTGAGCGTCGGAGGCTCCTCCGGGGGTGCGAGCCCCGCCTCTTCTTCTTCATTTATGTAGGAAGATCAATCGATGTGAGCAATGTCAATGTGAATCTATGTGCGAATTTATCCCAAAACATTTGGTGTCGTATGTGGAAATTCGATCGAAAAGTCATAAGATCGGATCTCTCAATGAAAAAAACAACAAAGATCGGTCATTTGTGAGGATGTATGAAGCGGTGGATCCGCAGGAGTAGCAACTACCACCGCCAACCAGCATCGCCGCCTCCACTTCCAGCGTTGAATCCAAAGCCACCACGACGTCCTTCGCCGACCGAGACGCTGTACTCGACGGGATCGCCCTCTCTCATGGTTTGAAACCCGTCAGATTCGATCGATGACTGGTGCACGAACATATCCTCACTCTCATCGTCAAGCGTGATGATCGAAGTCGTAGCTCTTCTGGCCATTGAACCACCACACTACGCAGGTTGATCGAGCCTCCATCGCCACCATAGCCGTCGATTCCGACCTCCTCTGTCTCTCTCTATGTGACTCTGATTGGATCTGGTTTGGGATTGCACCATACCCGCCACTACCGAGCATCACATTTCACTGAGCCACGAGGACGCTACCGGTTGCTAGCCCACGTTTGAGTCTCACCGCACCACCGCCTCTGACCGCCACCTACACGCAGCACTTAAGGCGAGAGGGAGACAGATGGTGATGCATCGGCGGAGCTCTGGCTCCTGTACTCATCCCTAGTCGCTCGACGCCGCCTCACTCATTGTTGCTGTTTGCTCGACTTCAATCCTCTTCCGAAGACACATGACAACTGCAGGCCGGTATCGTTGATTTCTAATTTCGATTCAGTTTCGATTTCAACCGGTTCTAGCAGCTATCTCTAACCTTAGATCAAGGTCTTCTTTCTCCAATTTCTCGTCCGTCCGGTATGTGCAGGTTTGAAATTGATTCTCCTTGTCACTTGTAGTCAATTTCAAATCTAGATTTAGTGAATTTGATTCCGATCAGGGGCAAGGTTGATTGTCGATGATCTAATATGATATCGCAGAATAGTTGTGTTTGCTCGATTTGATCGGGCCACCCCGGATTAATTGATGGTTGAATGGGGTTGCACAAATTTGAATTTATATGTAGCATACTATGTTGATTGCTTTTACTTTTTACATGTTTCCTGCTCCCTGAAGTCATATGTATGCACTGATGTTTATGATTGAGTTAGAAATGATTTTACTCGCGCTTATGAGGCTAGATACTTGACATGAGTGAGTTTGAGTTGAATGCGTTTGAATTGAGTTGTTGATCATGTTCTTATTCTTATTGTTTCGATAGTCGGATGTGTCTACTGCTTTGTTGTCATTTGCTTCGCTAGTGTTGTACTCATGAATAGGTGTTTATAAAGGGAGTATAAGCAACAAGCATCGAGTGTATTTCCCCGAGGAAAGCATGACTTCAAGTCTCACAATCAAATCGGAGCAAGATTCAATACTACAAAGTGCGTTGGGATAGCTATAATGATTTGAGGCATCAAGAGCTAAAAAGACACAAGCAAGTTAGAGGTGTAATATTCTACCTAAAGCCAACTCCTAACCATGTCAAGAATAGCACTACAGCAAAATTGGGGGTAATAAAGGCCTCCAAGGCTCCTATTACTCAACTATAGATGTCATGGAACGACGTTTTTTAAGCTAAAACAATCGTTCAAAAAAGTCAAAAAATCGCCACTCAAGGCCAAAAAATCGCCACTTATGGCAAACAGAATCGCCACTCATGGCCAATAGAATCGCCACTCATGGCCAAAGAATCGCCATTTAAGGCCACGAGTACGCTACTTAAGGCCAAGAGAACGCTGATTTCAGGTCATGAGTACGCCACTTAAGGCCAAAAGAACGCCAATTTCAGGCCACGAGTACGCTACTTAAGGCCAAAAGATCGCCACTTACGGCCAAAAGATCGCGACTTATGGCCAAATAACCGTCACTTACGACCAATTAAAGCCATAATAACCCTGCTAAGGGCCATCGAAAGTCAAAATCGAGCAGTAAGAATGTTATTTAAGGCGAAATGTTCAACCCTTAATAAAAGCCGCCAAATTATCAATCATAAATGAAAGTTAAGCAAGAATGTCATAAAGACATAAACTAACATTGTTTTCTCAACCATGGCCAAAAACTTATCTAATCATTTTGAGCAGTAACTTTCAGTTGGTTGATTAACAATGCGCTAGTTACGTTACATTGTGTTTATTGGTTGAGAATGTTAAGCATGGAGGATACAATTAAGGCAAAAGGGCAAGTATTAATGATTGTCGTCAATAAAAGAAAGTGAAGAGCATCAAATTTTTCGTCTTCCCTCATCACTAGATCGTGATAAGGAAACCCGAGGGGCAACTGATAGAGCAAAAGTAATTTCATAAGAGATTCAGGGACATAATTGTCATTTACAAGGCGAATCATAATCAAACCCTAATTCTAATTATATAAGGATGATTTACTAGGGTTTAGGGAGGCTTCTCGAATGGTTGATAAAATCTGACTTGCGCGTCGGAGGCTCTTCCGAGAGCGAGTCCCGCCTCTTCTAAGTCTTCTTCTTCATTTATGTAGGAAGATCAATCTATGAGAGCAATGTCAATGTGAATCTATGTGTGGATTTATCCCAAAACAAAGAGTATAAAAATTTGATACTCCGTGTTTAAGCTGAAAATAGTTACTGATCTTATTTACTCGTATTTATTTTTGTCCTTATCAAATACATTTAATTTTTAATAATGGAAAAAAATTAGCACAAGTATTAATCTAAAATAAAGCATTATCAATTTATCATTATCATTATCATTATAATAAGGCCGATTTGCGAAAATACACCAAATCAGTGTTCTGTTTGCAAAAATATACCCGTTTTGTGAGAATAGCAAAAATAGGATAGTGGGTCATTTATGCTAAAAAATAAGGGATAATTTTGCCTTTAAATTTAAATTTAAAAATCTTTAAAAGGAATATTTTAAAATAAAAGAAAACTTAAAAAAACTGAAATATCTATTAAAATAATTTTTTTATTATCTTTTTCAGAAAATAATAAAATTCAGAAAAAATAAAAATCTTGACTTGGTAAGGAATTAGAAAAGGAACTAGTACAGTACCCGTGCCTGAGGCACGGGAGTATAATTATACATTGTAATCAATATGCATATGATATAATTGATTTTTCTAACTTGCGATCTTGTGACATACTTTTTATAAATTTTGAATTCGGAAAATATTATATGAGACTAAGTAAATTAGTATTTCTAGGTAATCTATTTTCATATTTAGATTATTAACCATAACTGCTTCGATTGATGTTGTCATTCCTCATTCTCGTCTTGATTTTGATCATCCTAGCCTCTTCATTTCTTCCATATTTTATATAATATATACGGAGTATTATATTTCCTTTATAATCTTCTTTATCCCCATCTTCCTTAACTTGTTCAACTAAATAATCCTCATTAGCTTCACCACACACCAAATATTGAATCTTTAGCCTCTACATGCTTGTAATTAGACCTGTCAAACAGGTCATTCGTGTCGGGTTCGGGTAGGGTCACTTCGGGTCCCGAGTAAAACGGGTTCTGGGTATTTCCGGGTTGACGCGAACCCAGGTTTGACCGGGTTTCGGGTCGAGTTCGGGTCTGTCAGTTTTTTCTTTTTTAAATTAAAAAAATCATGATTTGATAATTTTGCGATAAATTTAAAATTCTAAAAATAAAGACGTTGTTCATAAGTTCTAGTGCTTGTAATTATATATTATATCTGAACTAAAATATTTGATTTTTTATTATTTCTCATAATTTTTAATAAAATGTAATAATATATAAATATCAAAATTTTAAATAATTTTTTAAATATAATTTTATGAAAAATTTGATATTTTATATATTATTACATTTTATTAAAAACATTTGATTTTTATTATTTCTCATAATTTTTAATCAAATGAAATAATATATAAAATATCAAATTTTTAAATAATTTTTTTAAAATAATTTCATGCAATTAGTAATAAGCATAGAATTGTTTTAATATTTTAATTTTTTTTTAGAATTTTTATCTTCTTAAAAATGTGTTGAAAAATAAAAAATCAAATAATATCGATGGGATGGAGTATTACACAATAAAATTAAATATAAAAATTGAATTGAAAATGAAAGATCAAGTGATTGTAATTATAAAATGTAATAAATTGGAATCTCCATAAAAAAAATTTAATCATATGTAATTAAAAATCAACTGGGTCATTCGGGTCAACATTATCGGGTCAATCAGGTCACCGGGTCGAAACCCAGATTACCCGGAATTTTTTTGGGTTTTCGGGTTCGGGTCGGAAAAAATTCCCTGGTCAAAATTTCCGTGTTCGGGTCGGAAAATTTCCGAGCGTTCAGGTCGGGTTGTGTTTTGACATGTCTAATAATATCTTCTTAAAAAATGTGTTGAAAAATAAAAAATCAAATAATATCGATGGGATGGAGTATTACACAATAAAATTAAATTAAAATTGAATTGAAAATGAAAGATCAAGTGATTGTAATTATAAAATGTAATAAATTATAATTCCCATAAAACAATTTAATCATATATAATTAAAAATCAACTGGGTCATTCGGGTCAAAATTATCGGGTCAATCAGGTCACCGAGTCGAAACCCAAATTACCCGAAATTTTTTTGGGCTTTCAGGTTCGGATCGGAAAAAATTCCCGGGTAAAAATTTCCGTGTTCGGGTCGGAAAATTTCCGAGCGTTCGGATCGGGTTGTGTTTTGACATGTCTACTTGTAAGAGTATAGTAAATGTGATTATATAACTTTAAATTAATTCATAAGTTTAAAGTTTTTTATTCCAAAAAAATCCATATTATTATTTTATTTTTATATGCAAAGATTGTTTCTATTTTTTTTATTATCTTCTCATCTTATAATCTTTTAGAGTTTGTTAATTCTTTGTATATTCTAACTATATATTATTGGGCGATTTTGGTACATGGCCTTTTTTAAATATCCAATTAATCACCTAGCCCATAAATCAATTTAATTAGTTTGCCCTAGCCCCTTTCCCAATTGAGTGGGTTGGTCAATGGTCAACGGTTGACCGTTGACCGGTCAACGTTGACCAACCCATTTTGATGCCAACTTTTTTTTTTTTTTTTTTTTGATGCCAACTTTTTTTGATGCCAACTTTTTTTTTTTAGTGATGCCATATTTTACCGTTTTGATGCCAAAATTTTACTATATTTTATTTTCACTTTGATGCCACTTTTTTATGTCAATTTTTTTATAATATTTTTTTTACCGTGATGCCATATTTTTGATGATATTTTTTCAAAGTAGTATTTTTGATGACATTTTTTTCTTTAATGTGATACAAATTTTTCAAAATGGCATCAATGGTCAACGTGACATTAGAGTAAACAAAAAATGTCATCAAAGTTTAAAAAAAGTGTCATCCAATAATTTAATTAGAAAAGTGGCATCAGATTGAAAATAAAATGTAATAAAATTTTGGCATCAAAACGGTAAAATATGACATCACAAAAAATGTCATCAATGTTTTAAAAAAGTGGCATTAAAAAAAAAGTCATCTAATCATTTCATTAGAAAAGTGACAATATTTTGATTCCACGTTTTAATCTCTTATGCCATCAATTATATAAAATTGTCACCACAAAATGTTGGCATCAAAATGGTAAAATATGCCATCACAAAAAAAAAAAAAAAAAAAAAATGGGCATCAAAAAAAAAAAAAGTTGGCATCAAAAAAAAAAAAAAAAAAAAAGTTGGCATCAAAATGGGTTGACCGGTCAAGAGGGCTAAGCAATCTAAAAAAACAATTAATGGGCTAAGCATACTAAAAAACAATTAATGAACCTATCTAGCTAACCAAATATGCTAAAAGGGCTTTTTTACCAAATTCCCTCTGTATTATTCCAGTTTAAAACTAACTCAAATTTTTAAATAATTTGTTAGCAGAGAAAAAGTAAATTGAATTATTTATGTTTTGATTATAAATATCTCTTTGTTTTTTTTTTCTCAATGGGATCAAAATAAAATAGTTCTTAACAAAAATAGAAATATTTTGTTAAATACACTGTATGAATGTTTCATAGATTAAAGGAACGAAAAAAATGTATTTTTTAAAATGTAGGATTCTATCAAAATGAATATATAATAATATGATATAGAAAGTAAAAATATGGGATGTATAACCCTTTAAATGACTTATATATAATACATAATTAAAATATATATTGAATGAACCCATTCGAATTAAAAAACCTAAAAAGTAAAACAACAAATTAACGTAGCAATTAATCTTACATTTAGCTAGATTATCGGAGATTGATAAGAAGAAAACATAAAATCAATACATGTGATAAAAGAATATGTGATATGGTTAAAAATAATATAACCCTAAAAATATATATATTAAGTTAAAACTGATTTAAGTAATTTAATACAGTTGGTAAAATAAATAAAAATTAATCATTGTTTAAATAATTGTCAATAAATGGTATATTTCAATTGCAATTATTTGATATTTGATATGGATGTTTAGATTAGCTTGATTTTTTGGGTAGAATTATTTGAATTACAATTATTTGATATTTGATATGAATGTTTAGATTAGCTTGATTTTTTCGATAGAATTTTAGTGCAGAGCAGTGGGCTATTCTCTTGAATGAGATTTGGAGAGCTGTTCGTTTTTTAAGGTACGAAGAGTCGACCGCCTGTGATGATGGTTGAGGAAGCTTGGGCTAGGCATGAGGTGAGGAGTACCTGAGAGCAAAGGAGAGAACGTTGTTGCGCCTGTAATGGGTGGGGTCGGTACAAAGTGGAAGAAGCCGGAGTTTGGGCTGATCAAAGTGAACTGCAACACGCGGCGGTCAGCGATCAGCGAGGTTGTAGGATTGGCCTAGCTAGTGGCAAGGGACGACAAAGGAGATATATGCTTGGTGGGATCGAGGGCGGTAAAAACTACGTCGGGTGCTACAATGGCAAAAGTAGAAGCTATCTTGTGGGCAGGGTTTGCGGTGAGGCCGGGATGACTCATGTAGTGTGTGAATTAGACTGCGAGGCCATCATCCGGCAGCTACAGAGGGGAACAAAGGTTAAGGGAGAGACTGATATGCTTCTAGCTCGGATTCGGAGGTTGGCCAGTGAGTTCGATGTGATTCATTGGCCGAGTTTTGTTCGATGCCAGGGCAACAACGCATCTCACTTTATGACTCAAATTAGACCTACAGTAGGTTATCTTTGTAGCGTTGAATCTGAATTTCCCAGTGGTTTGGATCTTGTTTTAATTTGTTGGATGATTTACTTTAATTAATGAGCATGTTTTGGTGTTAAGAAATTAAATATACAATTTTTTAATTGAAATTAATAGTGTTAGGTTGACTTATTTTAATGATATGGAAGATTAGATTAGTTGTGATTTTTTTCCGTACAATTAGGTTATCAATTAAGATAGGTAGATAATTGCTGGGAAAGATTTTAATTAAACAAATTAAGAAATTAAATGTATAATTGATTAAATTAAGGTGGAGCCATGTTTAATTTGAAGCGGCCACGTAAGCCTATAGTTAAGGAGGATTTGACATGTGGCAGCGGAAGCAGCTGCTTTGGTATTATATTAGATGTATACGTGTGGCTCCACACCATAACGTTTTTATGGTGACGGGATGAATGTTAAAAGTGACAAGCCGAGCATTAATATTGACAGAATGAAAACAACAATCGGAAGAGACACTAAAAATACGATTTTATTCAAAAGCATAACTGCTAGATTAGTAACCCTAATTAAAAGAGGCATGCGAAGACGTGTTTCAACACTATAACATTTTAACAGCAAAACACAGTATCAACGGAAATAAATTCAATACACCAGTAAATGCTCAACCATAAAGGCAAACAATGATAACCTTTTTATTTTTTTAATATTGTATCCAAGTACTAAAACCGTGGAAATATGGAGTCCAATACAAGCACTAAAGCATCGTATCATTTGATGCAAAACCTTCTTAATATTGTAACAAAAAATAATTGTACCATCGTACATGTACATATTCACGTCGAAACAAAACAATAGCTACAACGTCAGCCTAAACGAATCAACAAGTTTGCGGCACAATATTGTCAGGCCCTGTTCCACTTGCAGTTGAAGATGTTATGCGCCATCTCATTCCTAAACGAATCAACAAGTTTATCTGACACAGCCAACAAATCCGTCTTCTCATTACTTAGAAGTGCAATATACTTGAGTGTGTACACCCCACAATCCCCCCTGCAGATTTATTGACATCATGATTAATAAGGATTCTATGTTGAAAACCTTCATAAAAACACATCAAAAGTTTGCTAGATACACTTACCCACGCTTGTTTGTTTCCAAACCTTTCACCCAATTGATACTCAAAAGAGGCTTCTAAACTGTGCATGCTTCTTTGCTAGAAGCTCATTTCTTTTTACGCTTTAGCCGTCTAAACAAAACATGGTGCAAAAGATGAGATGATATATAGCTTCACTGACTTCATCATCTTCACAATTTTGTCGAATGACCATCTCAATTAGCCGAAGATACACAAGTCTAGAGTTTTGGTTTATTATACCATAAAACATACGCTCACTTTTATATTTCAATTTCACCTGCATGATGAAGTTCTTTCCTCTTGTACCAGCCATAGAAGTTAGCAAGGTTGTCATCTATAATCAAATAACCCACTATCAACATTTTATATCCAATAATATAGACTAAAGTATGAACATAAAAATTACATCCATATTGACACAAGCATCTACGTTGTCTAAATACTATAGAGTAATATCCATAGACCGAACCAATTCAACCCCACTTAAGCATGTTCATACAAATCGATTTCTGCACGTTCATACTCTAGTTGCAAATAAATGTTCCTTTTTTCCCTTGGTTTGATATTCTTTACTTGAAACTAAAATCATGCTATCTATCTGGATAATGATGAGAAAGATCATAAATCATGTGTTACTTAATCTTGCTCTTTACTAAAATTGGACTTGAACTAGAAATGACACTAATTTCTTTCAAAAAACCATTCTTCTAATTATATAGAATAAATCACGAACATAAAAATTAGAACCATCTTGACACAAGCATCTACGTTGCCTAAACAATAATAAATAAGTCATGAGTACATTCCAGCGTGAGTGTGCTTAAGAAGGGATATATAAACTCATAACAAAAAAAAAACAATCTTATAAACCTTGAAAGAAGGTAGCATGACAGAACTGAGAACATATGATCAATCGTGAACCAAGAAGACGCTCTGGAGGTCGAGCGAAATTAGGACAAGTTACAATTTACATGATATGAATTTCAAATCTTGGATGATTCAGTGACTCCTACTATGGGAGTGATATGTATATTACCACTAAAAAACTTCAAAAAATCATCACCCTAATTCATATATAATACTTTGTGCCAACAATTACCACCTTAATATAATAGTAGAACAAATTCAAAATATTGAGAAGCCAAGCAACCAAGGATGCAAGTGATAATGAGACAGAGTTCAAAGGTGATCAATTCCATCTAATACCAAATGCAATTGCTAATATCAAGTTGCAAGTAGTGTTACATAGGGTGACCTTCGTTGAGAAACTTACCGATCGAGGTTGCAAGGTAGGGCACCCAATCAAGACGACTAAGAAGAGGGCAACGATGGCGCAGGGTCAGGGTGGCGATGCCATTGAATCGATATAGGCCGGGAGGGTGAGGGTGATGGCAACGGTGTTGGATAGTGAGGGTGACGACCCAGAGAGGGTGGGTGCGAGCGATCGTCGACCAATCAATACGACTCGACACAACGCCGAAGGGTTAGGTCGATTTCGCCGGAAGGTGACATCAATGGCCCCGAACCGAAGTGGGTGGGCGACAAGCCGACGGTGAGGGTGGAGCCATAGCCGGAGGGTGAGGCTTCTTGGGGCTCGGCGGAGAGAGAGTCGGGTGTCACTTGTGTTAGGGCTTGGGGTTGTTATGATTTGTTATTTTTTTTTATTTTTTTTGATAAGGAAATAATTCGAGGCCGGACAGGCCCGAACCTCGAGAGGCCGACAAAATCGGCAGACGGCAAGCCGTCTAAACATACAACAACGAAATAAAAAGTATAACATAAAATACAATAAAGGAGCACCCAAAGAAAACCCGGAAAAAACCCAAGACAAATCAAACCAGCGAACGATATGATTTGTTTTTTTGTACGCTTTAACATTTTTATTACTTTTGTTTATTTTTATTATTTAATTATTTAATATAATTTAAATATAATAGAAAAAAGATAAATACCAAAAATATTTTACCTTTTTTTATTTTCTGATTTTTTTAGGTGGTGGGGTAGTTTTGTTAATTAAATAGAGTATTTTTGCAAATAATAATAAGTGGGTGCAATTGTTTTCAAAAGTGAATATTTTTGCAACTCAAATATCAAAGTGGGGTATTTATTACTAATTCCCCTTATTAATAAAGAGAGTTCTAAGTAAAAAAAAAAACATAAATACTCTCTCAAATCTAAAACATACGTCATTAGAGTTTTTATGTATGTATATTTATGAGATAAAAATTATATAAAATATTAATTTTTAAAATATTTTTATAATTTGATATTTATTAATAAAAAGTACTTAATATGAAATTAATATTTTATATATAGCTTTTAAATCATGCAAAAGTAAGTACTTTTTACATTAACATCGAGTACAAGACTCCAAGTAAACTAATGAATTAAGCTTAGCTTTTGGTCGGGTCCCAATTCCAGATTTGGGCTTCTCATTTTAATAGGACCTACATCTAGAATTGGACTTTCATTTTCCCTCAAATAGAGGAATTGAGTCTATATAAAGTTGTTGTGTACTTCAATATCTTGTTCTATGTAATAGCATGTGATGTGTAGTGTTTTTTTTTTAAGTAAATGGTGTCACTTTAGATGTTTTGATATTTAATTTACATAAATACATTATAATCTTTAATAATGAGTTAGAGCGTCTCCAACAGCTTCGGTAAAATAGAGAAAATGAGAAAATTTAGATAAAATTTAGATTTTATGACTTTCATAGCTCCTATACGTGCATCTGCAAAATAGAGAAATATAAAGAGAGAGAAGACATTTCTCTAAATTTAGAGGAGGACGAAATTTCTTTAAAATTAAATTCTTCATCAATACCCATGTGAATTTATCTGTGTTTATTATCAATTTACTTTCTTAGTTCAGTCGGCATCCAGAATTTGTTTGTAGTTCGAATCATTTATCAATTTCCTTCCATTGTTTTGAATTTTCTCATTTGTTTTTGCATTTGATTTTTGCATTCAGTTAGTTGTTGCACATTTGATTTGTTCATTCGATTTTTAACGATTTAATTATTTGGTGGACATTTGATTTGTACATACTTAATTTATTAATAGAATTGAGTTGTAATTTTGCACAAGAGTTAACAAAACTAAAATTGTACTTTCTATCATCTAAAATATAAGGCTTTAGACTTTATGACACATATTTTAAGGAAAAACTATATAAGATATTAACTTTTTTTTATGATTTTTTACAATGTAATATTTTTTACTAATAAGTATAAATTGTAAAAAAATTAATGAAAATAATTTAACATTTTATATAGTTTTTAGCTCTTTAAAACGAGTGTCGATAAATCAAATACAATATCTTATATTACTCATCGAAGGGAGTATTTGTTTTAAATAGAGAGTATTTTTAAAATAATGTTATGCATTATTTTTAAAAAAATTAATAAAAATGTTAATATTTTATAGAGGTTTTAGCTCTTTAAAGTAAAATAAAGTCAAACGACCTATATTTTGAAACGGACGAAGTAATTAATAATCACTCTAATTCATAAATTATAGTTTATTTGACTTGATATGTTAATTACCAATCTCAAGAGGTTAATAACAATAACAATAACCACAATAATAATAAATCACCGACCTCATGATAATGTTGCAAGTGTAATTAAGTCACTAATGCTCCAGGAAGAGAATAAGGTGGCAGATAAGGTTGCACACCTTAGCCATTCTTTTACTGGACTTGCACTAACATCACGTAAAAATCTCACTGATCTATCCGCAAAGACGCTATCGACTAGGTTTAACCAATCAATCAGCCGAACTCTTACTCTATAAAAAAAAAAGTCACTAATCTAGATCCATCAATAATTTTTACATTCAGTGATTTTACAAGTGACTCTGCAAATGAATGAGTGAAGTAGTAGGTAAATGATCCAGTACGTAGAAACAGTATAAGTTAAGGGCGTGTTTGGATGATGATATTGTAGTTTCGTCAACGTAAATGTGGACAAGTTAAATGGGTTCCAATTACTGGATTACATGTAGGCTATGTAGCTATTAACCACACGCAGAGATTAACCCTCCTACTCAAGTTTTTCAACTTAATTAGTCCCTTCACTTTATCTTATACGAGTATAATAATTTCATATATATAAACAATTTATATATAGATTGTCCTTAAGAAACATACAAATATAAAGGTGACAATGTGACATAGACCTTTTGTCTCTTTCACTAGCTACATTATCAGTCGTGGGTGAAACAATACAACTATATCTAGCTAGTGTACTATATACAGCTTATGGTAAACAAATGTTTTAGATATTTCACCTGGTAACCCTGGGGTTTCGAAATATTTTGCCTCGTGCCCAGAAAGGTTACTTTGGCCAAAAGTGTCATTTTTAAGTTGTAAACGGGTAAATAATGTAATATTAATAAAACTTGTGGAGCATTTTTACAAAATGGACCTTTTCAATGTTTTTGTGAATGAAGAAGAGATGAGCGGGGGTAGCAGGGCGACTGGGGGAGGAGAAGAAGTGCAGAGACAGTCCGGCGGCTTCAGCGACGGTGACGGGTGAGAGATGGGGGGCGGCGGCGGAATAGGAGTAATCTTTCCGACATTGAAGCTGAACTTAATGGCCACCTGTGAAAAGAAGTTGAAGGCTCCCCCCAAAACCCCCCGCATACGCAAAATGAACGCGCCTAACCCTAAATCACGCGCCCCCAATCCTACTCATCTGAGCCTCAAATCTTCAATCCAAAGGTCGAATTAGGATGGGTTCATGTCCAATTCAAGCCACAAATCATCCATAGCTGCAAAATCGATACTCAATTTCGACCTCCTTACCCTTCAAAAACTACAAACCTCAAGAAAAGGCAATAATCAATAGGAGTTCTTTTCGACCTGGTGTTCTAGCTGCTTGAGTGCAGCGTTTCAAATGCATTGCAGTCGAGATTCGATTGAGGTAAGGAAGGGTTTTAGAAAGAGGAAGAAGATGACTCGCCGTTGGGGGCAATGGATTCGCGCTTTTCTGTCGAGTGTCCGTTGTTGGCCTGGTTCGGGGGTGAATTTCGCCGGCGCTGTTATCCAGATCTTGCACCGCTGTTGGGACCCGCCGCCACCACCCCATTACCGCCGACGGTCTCACCTTCTTCTTCTTTTCTTCGCGTCTGTCGCGTTTTCATCATCTTCTTCGTGATTCAAGAATTTAGAAGATAATAAGATTTATTCTTAAAGAAACCCAATAATTCTTCAATATTACAAAATACCACCCTATCAAAGTTGAAACTCTTATTTCTCAACCAAAACAAAAGTTTTGGGCGCGAGGCAAAACATTTCGAAACCCCAGGGTTACCAGACGAAATATCTGAAACCTTTGTTTACCACGCGAAATACGCGAAACCTCAGGGTTACCACGCGAAATTTCCGTATATATATTTACCCAACCAATTAATTAACGTCTTAAAGGTTTAGGGAAGCCTACTGGAGACTCTGAAATGATTGTCTCGGACAGTCTAGTCTCGCTGGGTTTCTTTGGTTCTGTCGAGATTCGTCATGTCTTCCGAGAAGCAAATTCTGTAGCTGATCGCCTATCGCGTATTAGCTATGCTTCACACGGACCTTTGGTGCCTGATGACTCTCTGTTACGTCTTCTCATCCGCAAGGATGCTCTTGGCTGATAAGGCTTAGCTCTATAGCCAAATTTTTTGCGTTTTTTTTTTTTTAAAAAAAAAGAAGAAGAAATTATGTAGGATAAAAATAGATGAATTTATACTAGCCAGTGTAATCCATCTCATTATTACCGGGTTTGTCCACGGGTCACGGGTTGAATCGTGATCCGGCGAGTCAGACGGGTCGTGGCAGGTCACGGGTTCATTTAAAGGAGGAATACCCAATTATGTACATAAATATTGATTCCGGTCATGATGGGTCACAGGTTCAATGATCCGGATTTATTGTGTACATGAACATGTATATTGATCTATTACATATAGAGAGAAGAGAGATTATTGGTTCGATATGGAGTACACAACTCTTATGGTACATGCTTTATCGACCGTGTACGCATAAGTTCTTCGAATGATTATTCATTTACAACAATGTAATTATTCCTCGGTACAAAAAGTGTAAAAAATATAAATTTCATTTTAACAAATAATCGCCCAGTACCAACAAACAATTAATTAATATAAATTTACTTTTAATCTCATGTATTGATCTTTTTAATTCAATAACCCAAATTTATTAACACAGTCAACATGAGTTTTGTGTACATAAGATCTACTACTTATTTTGTGTGTGTGTATATATAAGAAAGATAACTTGATAACATGAATCAAGATTTAAAGTCATGCGTTCACATTCACGGAAGACAATTTAGAATTCAAAATTTCCTTATAAATATGGAAATCGGTCACTAAACACATAACTTCATAATTAATAAGCATATAAGTTCATATTTGAGGGAATGGAGGGCTCTCTCCTATCATCAACCATTATCGTCTTCCTTACTGCAGTAAATTAAACTTCTCTTCTATCTTCAACCCCAATCTTTCACATGATTTTTAAGTTAGCTTCCAATTGTATTTATGGAATTTATGCACTGTACTAATTTTAATGTAATTGGCATGTAGGTTGCAGTGGTGGGGAGCAGTGATCATGTACCTGCTGAGAAATATTGGAAACAAGTGCTCCCAAACACCCCCATCCCTAAAGCCCTCAAGGACTCCCTTCACACTAGCGCACCTGGTTTGTTATTTTAGTAATTGATTGATGTATTATATTTTGGAATTAAATAGAAAAATATTTTACTCAATAATGAAAATAATACTTCCACCACAAAAAAAAAATAAAAAAAAAAAAAAATATATATATATATATATATACTTCATCAATTTGCCAAAATTAAACTAATCATCCTATCTGTATGCACATTTTTTAAGAAAATTAACAAATATATATACTATTTTACTCTTATTTATTACATTTTTTTTTACTTTATTAAAAATGACAATTAAAAACCCGCTAATCATTATAAAGGACATTTTCGTAAAGTAAAATCCAAAATGCATATATATGTTTTTATGAACAAAACTAACACTCTAAAATGTCATGTTTGTCAAACTTATATAAGAAGTACTCCATTCGTTAAATAAAACATAAAAGATATTAACTTTTTTTTATTGGGTTTATTTTATAATTTTAAATGGTTTTTATATATCATCTAAAAAAATGCGTGAAAAGTAAATCTAATCAACCTTAATTTTGCTTAGTGGGTGCGGGTGTGACGGTTGGGAAAGGAGGAACGAGGGTGAATGTCAGCGGCCCCAAATCGAAAACCCACGTCGCGGTCGGAAAAGGAGGAACCAACGTCAACTTCAACGGTCCGAACGGTAAGCAAGCCATAGTGACGGTAAAACCGGGCCCCAAAAACTTCCTCTACAAGTACGCCGCAACCGACACCCAACTCCATGACGATCCAAACACGGCCTTATTCTTCCTCGAAAAAGACCTTATTACCCCTACTGGTAAGGATTTGAGCCTCCGCTTCACCTCTACCACCCCTACCACCACCTTCCTACCACGTCAGGTTGAAGACTCTACACCATTCGAATCAAACAAACTGTATGATATTCTAACCCGCCTCGGCGTTGCTCGAGGCTCCGCCGAGGCGGACGTCATGAAGACGACTATAAAAGAGTGCGAAGAAAAGCCGGTGAAAGGAGAAGACAAGAAGTGTGTGGCCTCATTGGAGGCAATGGTTGACTACGCAACCTCCAAGCTCGGGACACGTGTGAGTGTTGCATCAACCGATGCAGGTAACGACAAAGAGGAGAAGTACAAGATAGTGAAGGCGGTGAGGATAGGGCGGAGGGAGGAGGCACACGCGGTGGTCTGCCATAAGCAGAGTTACCCATATGCGGTGTTCTATTGCCATGAGACGTTAACGACTAGAGTTTATGGGGTGTCGCTGGAGGGCGTGGGAGGGGCCGAAGTGAAGGCGGTGGCGGTGTGCCACACAGACACGTCAGAGTGGAACCCTAAGCACTTGGCTTTCATGGTGTTGAAGGTTAGGCCGGGGAGTGTCCCGGTTTGCCATTTTCTGCCGGATGATCATGTTGCGTGGGTGCCCAAATGAGGATGAATTAGGGTTTGATTAGGTTGTTCTCACTCTAATATAAGATATATGTGCAATGCATGTTATATATATTATCGATACAATGTGTGTGCTTTTATGTACATGGAGATTTATGCGTGTTTGTCCCACCTTGTAATAAACTCCATATTAATAAGATCTACGATCGAGGTCGATCGATCTAGTTATATACTACCCCGTACGTTTACCAATACTTATCACACAATTATTATTATACTTGTCAAGATTTATTCTAATATGAATAGAGCTTAAATTAATGGATATTTAATTTTGTGAGTTAACCCTGTGTATAGTGTAATTCGGATGGTAAACAAGAGTTTCAAGTTTTTCGACTGGTAACCTTGAGGTTTCAAAACTTTTTACGTCGCACCCAAAACTCTTGTTTTGGTTGAGAAATGAAAGTTTCAACCTTGAGATTTGAAGTTGCAATCGGCCGAAGAAAAAAGTTCGGAGAGATTCGTCACTGTCTACGGTGGTTCATATTTCTTCGAATGGAGGAAAATGGTATGTTAGAAGAGGGTCGTCCGACGTGGGATGGGGGCACGCACGCCAAGCGTAACACGCGTCACCCAAGCCGAGCACACAAGCCGAGTGGGGTTCCATCATAAAACCAATAGGTGTTAGGTGGGGTAGCTCACCAGCTTATATGCAAGACTTGGATTCATTATTTAATCAATGTGGGATATGTCATATTTCACATCTTTCCACACACACCCTCAAGCGTAACTGTCTGGCCACGCAATATTTGCCAGTTGTGCTTGACGACATATGCCTTAAGGCCGGCCAACCAATTAGACCAGGAACTCAAACCACACCGCACCCAACCGAACCTCGGCTCTGATACCATGTTAAATCACGGTAGGTCATCCGACGGTGGGTCACCCCTTTTCTTTTTGGTGTTTCTTCTTTTGTTGCTCATTATTTCCGATGTTGTATGCTTTAATTAGTTCCATGACGATTAGTTCGTCGTCGAACTTTTAGGCCTTTCGATTCATTGAACTTATTCGGTGTGTCGAATTACTTTCCGTTTTAAAAAAAAGTGGACATAACGTTTTTTTCTTCTTAAAAGCATTGCAAGAAGCTCAAATGTTTGGAGTATTAAAAATTGAAAGAAGTATTATATACAACAACAACAACAACGTCCCAGTGTATCCCGCAATTAAGCAGGGTCTGGGGGGTCGGGATGTACGCACTCTTACCCCGGAAAGCCCGAGAGAGTGTTTCCGAAAGACCCAAAACGAAATATAACAAGAACCCTAGTAAAGCATGAACACAAATCTAGTCACGGAGCAAGCAAACAAAAGAGAAACAAAGCAAAAGCAAGACAAGCACACACAACACCACTCCCCCCGCACTAAACGTCTGCCACCCGTATGCGTCTCCTCCAGTTGTCTCTGTCCAATGCCATATCCTCTGAAAGCTGCAGTAAATTGAGGTCCTGACGGATAGTCCCCATCCAACTCTTCTTTGGTCTGCCTCTCCCCCTACGAAAAGCTCCAAGATCCAGAATCTCGCACCTCCGAACCGGGGCCGATCTAGGTCTTCTTTGCACATGTCCGAACCAACACAATCTGACTTCTCGCAGTTTGTCAACGATATTCACCACTCCAACTTTCCTTCTAATGTCGGCATTCCTGATTCTGTCAAGTCTCGTAAGCCCGCACATCCAACGCAACATTCTCATCTCTGCCACTGACAACTTCTGTTCCTGAGCTTTAGTGACTGGCCAGCACTCTGAGCCGTAAAGAAGGGCCGGTCTGACAACCATTTTGTAGAATTTACCTTTCAGTTTTAATGGGACTTTCTTGTCACAAAGCACCCCTGAAGCTCTTCTCCATCTCAACCACCCTGCCTGAATCCGATGATCGATATCCCTATCCAATCCACCGTCACTTTGAACGTACGATCCCAGGTATTTGAAAACCTCCTTCTTGGGAATAAGATCTTCCCCCAGAACCACGGACGAATCAGGATCCCTGACCTCTCTGAAGCGAAAAAGGACGTATTCGGTCTTGGTCCTACTCAATCTAAAACCCTTTGACTCCAACACCTCTCTCCAGGATTCCAGCCTGCGAGCCAATCCCGATCTAGAGTTGTCGACAAGCACAATGTCGTCCGCAAACAACATGCACCAAGGAACCTCTTCTTGAAGCGGAGCAGAAAGAGTATCCATAACCAACGTGAACAGAAACGGGCTGAGAGCAGATCCCTGGTGGAGCCCCACACGAACCTGGAAGTAGTCTGAATCCCCACACGGAGTTCTGACACTGGTCATGGCTCCATCGTACATATCTCTGATAACTCTAATATAAGACCCTGTCACTCCTTTCTCAATCAAGCATCTCCACAGCAGCTCTCTCGAAACCTTGTCGTATGCTTTTTCTAAATCAATGAAGGCCATGTGCAGATTCTTCTTTCGATCTCTGTGCAACTCAATCAAACGTCTCAGCAAATGGATAGCTTCCATAGCAGATCTACCAGACATGAAACCAAACTGGTTCTCAGAAATGTGCACTAGTCTCCGGAGTCTAACCTCAACAACTCTCTCCCACAACTTCATCGTGTGACTCAGCAGCTTGATACCCCTGTAGTTACCGCAACATTGGACATCCCCCTTGTTCTTGTAGACCGGGACCAATTTACTAAGTCTCCATTCAGATGGCATCTTAGCAGACCGAAAGATAGCATTGAAAAGAGAAGTCAACCAGACAAGACCCTTGGCCCCTAACCATTTCCACACGTCACCCGGAATATCATCTGGACCAGCAGCTCTGTTGTTCTTCATTTTACAAATAGCTCCCTTAACTTCCTCGATAGTAATGCGCCGATGGAAGCCGAGCTCGATAGGAATTGAAGGACCATTACTCCCTCCTGAGAAGTAGGGTACCTCATTGAGCAGTTCAGAGAAATATGTCTTCCATCTGCCCTTGATCTGCCGATCATCAACCAACACTTGATCGCTTTCGTCCTTGATGCATCTAACGGTGTCGATGTCCCTGTTCGATCTCTCTCTATGCCTTGCAAGTCGATAGAGCACCCGCTCCCCTCCCTTCTCGTCCAAAGCCTTGTACAAACTCTCAAAGGCTTTGTCTTTTGCCTTAGCAACTGCTCTCTTGGCCACCATCTTGGCGACATTGTACCTGAATCTGAGCTCCACACAGTCGTCATCAATGTCTCTATGTAACCATCTTTGGAACGCCAATTGTTTAGCCTTCACCTTCTCCTTCACCTCCTCGCTCCACCACGCAGCCCCTCTGAAGGGTCCAAGACCCCCTCTAGAAACCCCCAGCCCCTCTGAAAGAAGTATTATATATGAAGTATTATTCAAACCGACTTGCTATTCATCGGTTTTGTTTTGCCAAATACTAGTGAGTTCACCGGCTTCCCGTTTCGTTAAGAGTTTTTTGCCTGAAAAAATTTGTCGACAAGGGAAGCCGGTCGCAAAATGTCTGTCAATTTTGCTAACACTGACTTTTCGGTGTCATCAATCTTTTTTTAGGTAAAAAACGCTCACCAACACTAAAAGCCGATAAATGACTGTGCATTTGGCGAAATTTGGGTCGTGCGTTTAACATGTCCCTTATTAAAATACACATTATTATCAAATATATTAATTAATACAGTATATATGTTAAAAAGGAAATAAAAATTTGAATGAGGATTTTATGAAATAATAGAACTTTTATTTTGGTAAATATAGATAGTTTATCATGATAACCAATGAATAAGCATATTTACTTTCTTTTTTGGCCTAAAAATACAACATTTACTTACATACCTCGTATAAATAGTTAACTACCTTAAGTGACAAATTCTTTCAAGCCTATAAATAAGGATTAGTACTTTGAAGACATCACATTCTTAAACCTCTTTTTCCCTCCAAATGACATTTGATAGATAAATCGCGATTTTATTAATTTGTCACTTTAGAAATCTAAAAATGTAAAAGTATAAACTTCAAGGGATCAACACTTCCACTTCGCAGATGGTATGATTTTTTGATAAATACTATTTATGATCACAGTTTTGAATTTATCATATTAAAATTTTATATTTTTAACAACAAAATAAATCATCGAATATTGTTTCAATATGTATCCTAAATGCATATAAATATTCAAATTATGCATATGTACCTAGTTATTATAATGGAAAAATTATGTTATATTAACGAAACGACGCCGTTTTTTGCTACTAGAAAGAAAAATACAAATTCGTTTTTTGAGAGATTTTTGTATACGGGCAGATCCAACTCCCGTTTCATCTGCTAGTGATCGGCCGTTCGCTTCAACGCCTCCGCCCTAATCGCCGGATTTCTCCCCAAGTCCCACCGCCGTCGATATCGCCGCCGGCATCCGCCATGGCTCCTCCTCCGGCTTCACAGCAGCGCTATCCCTCTCCATCTCAGCCTTCGGGGTAACACACACTCTCAATCCATCTGAATTCACCTAAAATCGGATCGAATTTTGACGATCTCGGAAACGCTAATCATCCAATTCAATGCAGGAAAGGCGAGGTGTCCGATCTGAAGATTCAACTCCGGCAGCTCGCTGGAAGCCGAGCTCCCGGCGCAGACGACACGAAGCGGGAGCTCTTCAAGAAGGTGATCTCCTACATGACCATCGGCATCGATGTGTCCGCGCTCTTCAGCGAGATGGTGATGTGCTCCGCCACTTCAGATATCGTCCTCAAGAAGATGTGCTACCTCTACGTTAGTAATTACGCTAAGAGCAATCCCGATCTGGCGCTCCTCACCATCAATTTCCTGCAACGGGATTGCAAGGATCAGGATCCCATGATCCGAGGGCTGGCGCTGAGGAGTTTAGGCTCCCTGCGGGTCACGAACCTGGTTGAGTATCTGGTTGGCCCGTTGAATTCCGGTTTGAAGGATGGGAGCGCGTATGTTAGGACGGTTGCTGCCATTGGGGTTTTGAAGTTGTACCATATTTCCGCGTCTACTTGTGTGGATGCGGATTTCACTTCGATGCTCAAGCATATGATGCTTAATGATAAGGATACTCAGGTAGGCCGGATCTTAATTGACTATATTTCTGGAGGATTTTGCATTTTATTGTTTGGATAGAAAATGCTTTGATTCAAGGTTAGGGAAGGGGTTGGTTGTCACTCGTCTGCTAAGTTTAGTCCATACCATGTTGGATGATGCATCACTTATGTTGTTCGTGCAATATAGGTTTCTGGAATTTTTACTTATCATCATGGAATGCAACCTTCAAATGGCTGTTGCTTCTATTGTGTGAATAATTAACTGTTAGGATTTTTAAAAAAAAAAATCTTAATTTTGTAATCTGTTTTCTTATGTGGTAGAAATGTTTGTTGTTGAAGTCTTGAAATGATCATGATGCAACCAAACTAGTTGTTAGGCATTTGACAAACTTGCCCCCTTCTTTGGTTCTTATCTTCAGAAACATGTCACAGGCCCTGGATGTTGTACTGCTCTGAAGAAACATGAATGGCTTAACTTGACTGCAGTGTTTGTCTTGAAGTATTTAAATGAGTATTGTATTTGAGAATTAGTTACCAATGTGGGCAGCTGAAACAGTTTTCATGTACTTCTGATATGGAAATTTGGTTACAACTTGCGAATGCAGAAGCCATGGAGTTGGATTATAGTTATTAAATCATTTTATGCCTTGTCTAGTCACTTTTATTGATAGTCCTGTTATTTTGTTGGATGTGCCCAAAGAGATAAGACACTACAAGTCACACCTTTACCTGTTGTTCCCTATTCTGGTGCCAGGTTGTTGCCAATTGCTTAGCAGCCCTTCAGGAGATATGGAGTGCAGAAGCAAGCCATTCTGAAGAAGCAGTCCGCGAGAGAGATGCTTTGCTTGGGAAGCCCCTTGTATATTACCTTCTAAACAGGTACAATTTTTTTTAATCTACAACCATTGAATAATGTTCCATATTTCTACAAGCTTTGAAACATAGCTCTAGTTTAAAGAGTTGCAATGGGTATGATGGACTTGAATCACTTCTACATCCAACATGATGTTCCTCTATCCAATGTTCGCTAGGAGCCTTATTAATGCGAATCAAGACTATCAAGTAATGGAAACCTTTAAAAGTGTTGATTACATGTATATTTTTTTAAAAACTACTGTATATAGTAAATCAAATACCCTAATTATTATTATTATTATTTTATCTTTCTCAATTATGATTTTATTTTTATGATTGATTAAATAAGTGAAGCAGATCTTGAATATCAGGATTACTATTTTATAATTTCAACAAAACTATCAGCTGGCCTCCTAGAGGTTTGAGGTACTGCGAATGCTATATGGTAGGAAAATCTTGACACTGTTGAAAGTTAGAAGTTTAGCGCACATGTTCTTAATAAAGTTTTGTGAATATATGGAACTGGCAAAAATCTAAAATATTCAGTGGCACATATCATCTTGGAAAAATATGCAATTAGGTCTTGCTACTTTCTGTTGGGGGGGGGGGGTGTTGGGGGGTTTCATTGTGACTTTTCCCTCCCTTTTCCATGTCTTGCAAGACCATGCCTTATGTTCTTTAAGCTCCTGAATGTGCAGGATCCGGGAATTCAGTGAATGGGCTCAATGTCTTGTGCTTGAACTAGTGGTTAAATATGTCCCATCTGAAAGTGAAGAAATATTTGACATCATGAACATCCTTGAGGACAGGCTTCAGCATGCTAACAGTGCTGTTGTTTTAGCAACCGTAAAGGTTTTCCTGCACCTGACCCTGTCCATGACTGATGTTCATCAGCAGGTACTATTCTTGTACATATATGGCTCTATTATGAAGCCTATCTATTTTTTTAACTATTCCCGTTTTATTAAATTGAATCTAATACACAGTATCAATTAATGGAGGGAAAATTTATCACCTAACCTGAACTAAGGATTATAGCATTATATTGGATTAAGTGTAAAGAGATAAATGCCTAAATTTTGTATATACCCTTGGCATATATCCCATGCCATTTCTTGCGAAGAGCTGTCGGTTAAGCCCTATTGTTTAAGTGTCAAGTTGATGTATCAAACCATAAATTCAAACCAGAAGTTTAAATATGATTGTAAATGAAACCAATGAATAGATACCCTTAATTTCCATTATGAAACCCTAAAAATTTTCGAGGAGGCGAGGGGTGGGCTTTGATGGGGAGGGTGTAACAGAGGAAACTTCATGGTGTGTAAGAGTGCATAATGGGCTGTTTAAGGTTCTTCGGAAGAGAGTAAGTTTTATCCAGATCTAGCAGAGGTTGGGGTGCCTCCAAGGACTTAACCATAAACGGCGTTGACCAGGAAACCAAGGGGACTTTAACATTACTTATATCTTATGGTATTGACTGTTGATCAGTAAAACAATCCCTCTTAATACTCAACCACGTATGTGCCAAATTCCAGCTGTTATTCCCGCAGAATTCATGAAGTTGGCAATTCCATTTCAGGTATATGAACGGATTAAGCCACCTTTGATCACATTAGTCAGTACGGGAAGTTCAGAACTGTCTTATGCAGTGCTAAGCCATCTTCATCTGCTAGTGATGCGTGCACCAATGCTATTCTCTTCCGATTACAAGCATTTTTACTGTCAGTACAATGAGCCATCTTATGTGAAGAAGTTGAAGCTAGAAATGTTGACAGCAGTAGCAAATGAGAATAATACATATGAAATTGGTATGAAATCCTCTTACCTTCTTAGTTGTAATTGTGGAATTAAAAAGCTTTTACGCGTTAACTAAAAAAGTCTTTTTAAGTTGAGACTTTTTCTTTATTTTCTAGAATTCCAACCTGTTGATGTTGATTGACATCTTGTTCTTTCCACGTTTCAGTTACGGAATTATGTGAATATGCGGCCAATGTTGATGTTCCTATTGCAAGAGAATCAATCCGGGCTGTTGGAAAGATAGCATTGCAGCAGTATGATGTGAATGCAATTGTTGACAGGCTGCTTCAATTCCTAGAGATGGAAAAAGATCATGTTACTGCTGAAACTCTTGTAAGTATTCTTGTAAAGCACCACACTTGTATAGCATCAGTATTATGTGCTGAATTTCAATGTTACAAACTGCTGCAACAGGTCCTTATCAAAGATCTGCTGCGTAAATATCCGCAATGGAGTCAAGACTGCATTGCTGTTGTTGGCAGTATTAGCAGTAAAAATGTTCAGGAACCGAAGGCAAAGGCAGCTCTTATCTGGATGCTTGGGGAATATGCCCAGGAAATGGCTGATGCTCCTTATATCCTGGAAGGTTTTATTGAGAACTGGGAGGAAGAGCATTCAGCTGAGGTAATGATCCTTCTGAGTTTGTAGATTTCCTGGCAAACTCAAGAAGACAAATTTGTGATATGATCAATTGGACCTTGACTAATTAGCAGTTATTGCATTTTGAAGTGGGTAGCTAAATTTTACTTTGCACAAGTATAGGAAAGGAATGTGTTAATTATGATCCTGTATGAATATGTTAAGAATTTGCCGGCAAGGACAGTAGACACCTTTATCATGTATAGCTCCACTTGCAAAGAACTTGACTTTCAGTTGCAGCATCAGTCACCAGTCTCATGTTTGCCAATTTGGTTGTTGTTGGATTAATTTTGGTGCCTCATTAACTTTCATCCTTTATTTATGTTATGTAAGGGATATGAATATCCCATAGAATTTCATGTTGGTGAGCTTTCTATTGACATTGGCATTATTCTACTTGCTTTTGCTATTTGAACAGGTTCGCTTGCATCTTCTAACAGCTGTAATGAAGTGTTTCTTTACAAAGCCACCTGAAACTCAAAAGGCACTAGGAGCAGCATTGGCTGCTGGGATTTCAGATTTCCACCAAGTATGAAATATATTCTTAATTCAGAGGTCAAGTTATTATGACAAGGATAAGTTTGATTTAACCGTCAATTTATTGCAGGATGTTCATGATAGGGCCTTGTTCTATTATAGGCTTTTGCAATACAATATTTCCGTAGCTGAAAAAGTTGTGAACCCTCCAAAGCAAGCAGTCTCAGTCTTTGCTGATACGCAAAGTAGTGAGATCAAAGATCGGATATTTGACGAGTTCAACAGTCTATCTGTTGTTTATGAGAAGGTATCTTAAACTTCCCTGTTCAAACTAATTGTTGCTGCAAACTGTATTTTGTTTTGCTTGTTGTCTTTCTGTGACTCTGAGCGATATGTGCTCAAAGAAGAGCTATCTGCTAATTATTAATCCACTAGGGAATTCTGGGCAACTTGATACCAATACCAGATGCAACTTTATCATTATTGGATTGTCATTAATATTGTTTCTGTAGATGAAGTTTTCTGCCTCACAAGATATGCTTCGGACGTTCTTCCCTCTTATCATCCCTTGCTGGTTATTAGTGTCTAGTTTAGGGAGTAGGTTGCCTATTATTCAGTTCTTTGGGAAATTGTTGCCATTCTTCTGATGTTGAAATCTTAAAAAAAAAGTCTTAGATTGTTTTTTAAGAATCAATATTTTATTAGCTTAAAAGCTCCTTGCAATGATCTTTTCTCCTCTTTTTACACTTTTTGTTGTCCTTGTCTGTCACTCTATCCCTTCTCCATCTTGAAATTCCATATACTCAATGGCTCAGCATTTTTGTCAAGTCCTATCTCCCCACCTTACTGCTTTCTTCTGACCTGCTCCTCTCTTTTGTGGCTTCTCTTCCAATTATACTGGAGGCGCTCTTTGTGCTTGCAAAAAGATTAACTGGATATGTTTAGGTTGATTAGACTCGTTAAAACTTAGCCTGACCAAATCCGAACAAAACCACCTAACTGCAAAGGGGCCCAGATTGTGATATCTTTGAGCATTGTTTTATGGTGATTGGAAATTGTATCGGCAATTTGAGTCTTATTGGTGAGATTGTGATATCTTTGAGCATTGTTTTATGGTGATTGGAAATTGTATCGGCAATTTGAGTCTTATTGGTGTGATCGTTTGTAAATTCTAGTTTACACTGGATTCATTTTATTAAGATGATTTCTCAACATCTTGCAGCCTTCTTTCATGTTCACTGACAAGGAACATCGAGCACCATTCGAGTTTTCAGATGAGATTGGAAACCTAGCTATTGGAGCAGAGTCTGCTGATAGTGTTGTCCTTGCTCAAAGAGTTGAAGAAAATGATAAGGATCTTCTTCTTACCACGTCAGAGAAGGAACAGAATGGAGCTCTCAGTCATAATGGCTCTGCATACGACGCTCCACTTTATAGCTCTTCAGCTCTTGTGCCAATACCAGACACACAATCTTCAGCTCAAACTCAGCAGCCAAGCCTGGCGATTGATGACTTACTGGGTCTGAGTTTACAACCCGAACCCGCTCCTCTTTCTCTGAAACTTAAAGAAAAGGCTGTTCTTGATCCTGCCACTTTCCAGCAAAAATGGCGCCAACTTCCCATATCATTGTCAAAGGTTTGCTTTATTTTATACATTTCAAACTTTTAGTTTTTTTCCTTGCTAACTTTGTGTACTGTTGTTCTGCCTATGAGAGAAAATTTCTATGAAACTTGGAGGATGCATCCTTTGCATAAATGCTGGAATGGTAAATACTATATTGAAAGAAAATAACTTTGGTATAATAAGTCCAAACTAAGGGACTAATCATAAAAAACCCGAGACCAAAAACCTCACCCTGAAGTGTACAAGCCCCTTGCATAAATGACTTAAACGCTCTAGTCCATAATCTGATTTGCTAGGTTGTTCACTTTTCTTTCTTACTCTCAATGTGCTGTTCTTTTTTATTCTTTTTACATGCATATATTTTTGACACTTTGTGCTCTTCGAATTCTGTATTTTGGGACGATCCCAATTTTTTCCCGGTGTTCTTTGTGATGGACAAGATTTCAAACTTGTTGCAGGAATCCTCCCTAAGCCCTCTTGTAGTAGCAGCCTTGACAACGCCCCAAACACTCCTCCAGCATATGGTCGCGCAATCCATTCATTGCATTGCATCTGGTGGTCAAGCCCCCAATTTCAAGTACTTCTTCTACGCGCAAAAAGCGGAGGATACATCAACCTTCTTAGTCGAGTGCGTCATCAACACTTCGTCTTGTAAAGCACAGATAAAGATCAAAGCAGACGATCAAAACACATCCCAAGCCTTCTCCGATCTGTTCCAAACAGCGTTATCCACATTCGGTTCATTGTAAGTCGTTCAATTTTCCTACAAAACCCTTTCTCTTGTATTGCCTCCTTGGTATTAAATACATCAGAAGATAGAAATCCAGAGATCTTTAAATGCAGCGTTTTCTTGGCTTTGAAACCATGTACAAGTTTTCGTTTCCTCGAGTTGGTCCTATCAGCAGTGATTCGTGCTGTTTTTGTCACCATAGTATAAGGTAAAGTGACCGTGAATGCATACCATTTGTTGCAAATGCATACCATTTGTTGTAATTTTAACTTTTCCGGGGTGTAGTGGTGGTGGTGGGGACGGTGGGGTGTCATTGTTTGAAGAAATTGGGATCAATGTGTAGTCATTTTATTTGAGAACCTAGTATAACACAGAATGGATACAAGTGAACGGTTGTCAAACATACGAAGGTTAAGGGTAAAAATTATTCTTTTTATAGCACTATTGGTTAACAAAAGTAAAGTAAGTTTATGTTTGTCAGTTTTATCGGCCTCTCAAGAATCAGGCATGTTTGATACCGACTTCGGATGCAGATATCGGCAAAAGAGTCAGTGTGTGCTTCGTTGTGGCGATGTTGCTTTATCATCACCGGTTCCTAGTGTCGGTGACCATGACCGTGTGTTTGGTGAGATAATGGTCTTGTCAAGTAGGGTTGTTCAAAATTCGGTTCAAACCAACCAAATCGAGCCTATAACCGAATATCTTAGGTTAGGTTTTTGGTCCAGTTCGATTTAAGTTTTTTTCAGTTCAAACCTAACTTTTATGAATTTAAATAAAAACATTATACGATACTAGTTTGGGTTCAATCAATTCTCATAAAAAAAATTATAATCCATTATAAGATATTTTAGGTATTTTAAAGAAATTTTCTACTCCGTATAACATAATTTTTTTAAAAAAAAGATTAAATATTTTTTTATAATTAATTGCCAATTAGACTCAGTTAGATTCGAAATCTGAACCGAACCTAAATCAATCGAATTGAACCTTTTTTTTTTTGGTTAAAAGGAGAGTCGGGGCTCTCCGCGCATCTAGCCGCGCTTTTATTAAAATAGAAAAGGGCTAAGTAATCAGCATACGGGGGATAGCCCGACCCCTAACATCATTGTGCAAGAACGATAAAACACCCTCAGGCGGGTCAAACAATACATAAAGACCAATGTCATAACTAAAAGCTAAATTAGCAAGGAGATCCGCCGTGCCATTGGCTTCACGGTATACATGTCGAAACTGGATAGTCCAGTCTCTACTTATTAAGCCATGGCACTTGCGTACCAGGCTAGCAAGGGTGTGACCTCGAGGGATTCTATGATTCCTTAAGAGAGTTGCTATGACTTGTGAATCCGTCTCCAGAGTCACTCGTCTATAGCCGCTCTCCCAGGCCAATTTCAGCCCTTGATACACTCCCCAAAGCTCCGCTTTAGGAACCGTACAAGTGCCAATATTCATCAGAAATCCTCGATGCCACTCCCCTGCACTCCCTCTAATAACACCAGCCGCAGTGGCATGGCCATCATACCTCGCTGCTCCGTCGGTGTTGACTTTAACCCACCCTTCCTGCGGTTTCTCCCACGCAATCTTCACCAATCTTTTTGCACCTTTCTCCTGCCTTCCGACGCGATTGTCCCAGCCATTCTTGTACTCGGTAGTTAGCTTGATAATGTGCTTATCCTTGTCGGGCTGATTGGCTCTGTCCTCGAACACCTTCTCATTGCGCCACTTCCATAACCACCAGAGCGTACCTGCGAAAATGTCTCTCCACATACAAATTTTATTAAAATTCACAGTGCTCAAGATATTACCTCTTAGCCAAGCCGCGAAAGGAGTATCATAGAATCCCGCATCGAACCGGTTGGCCGAGAGCTTCTCCCACACCGCCTTGGCCTCTTTGCAGTCTCTGAACAGATGTATGAGCTCCTCAGCATGTCCTTGACAGCTCACACAGTCCGCATTCTGAGCCATATGCCGCCTAAATCTTTCAGCGTTGGTGAGGATGGCCCCCAGCATACATCTCCAAATGAAGACTCTAATTCTCTCATGAGTCATCAGCTTCCAAATACCTCTGAATGCAGCAGCATCCACAGTCACGTACTTATCATTACCTTGAATCAAATTATAGGCGGACGTAACTGTGTATTCCCCGGAGTCCGTAGCTGCCCAGCACACCTCATCATGTCCATCCGTAGGATAAATGTCCATCCCGGACAGTTGCAGTAGCTCTTCTTTGGGCAGCTTGTCGTTGATCAGGTCCCATCTCCAGCGCCCTTCATCACTCCAGAGATCCGCCACCCGCCACTCCAGCTCCTCAATCGACAAGCCAACACTCGCCTTCTCAATCAACGGATTGCTCGTTAACCAGCAGTCCGTCCAGAAACGAACACTCTCCCCATCACTCACAGTCCATCGCAGCCCTTCTCGCAAGACCTCAGTGGCAGCAGTGCGTATGCTTCTCCAAATGGGGGAGGATCCGCTCATGATGACCCTCGAACCACGGACGTATTTGGCCCTTAGAGCTTCAACCCACAGAGCATCGTCATCCGTCAGAGCGCGCCAAGCCAACTTACCAACGAGAGCGAGGTTCATGCTTCTCAAGTCACGAATACCCAGGCCTCCAGCCTCGATCGGTTTGCAAATATGATTCCAAGCAACTAAATGAATCTTCCGAGCTTCACCCTCCTCACCCCAAATGAACTTCCTGCAGAGCTTTTCTATATCCTGTATGACCAAGTTCGGAAGCATCAGCGTAGTCATGGCGTAGTTGGGCATCGCCGTAAGCACCGATTTAGTAAGGGTGATTCTACCCGCCATACTCAAGGTTCTACTCTTCCAACCCGCAAGTTTGCCATTAATCTTATCCAGGAGCGGCTTGAACTGATCTTTAGAGACTCTGTCATGCAGCATCGGCATCCCAAGGTAATTCCCCAAATTATTCGTGACCTTAATCCCACTAATATCATGAAGTTTAGTTTTAAGATCAGCAGGAACGTTGCCGGAGACAAAGATCTTGGACTTCTCTTTACTGATCTTCTGACCCGAGGCTTTACAGAAGATGTCGAGAACCTCAAGGATCACTCCCATTTGAACCTCCGACGCCTCCGCACACAAAATAATATCATCCGCGAACAGCAAGTGAGAAATATGGGGCCCATTTCTGGAGATGCGAATAGGCTTCCAACGACCCTCATCAATGGCATCAAGGATCAGGTGGCTAAGTCTCTCAATACAAAGAACGAACAGGTAAGGCGAAATCGGATCCCCTTGCCTGATACCCCTTTCCGACTTGAAGCTCTTAGTCATCTCACCATTCCATAGAACTTGCATAGAGACCGTTCGAATACAAGCGCCAATCCACTGAATCCAAAGAGCCGGAAAGCCGGCCTTATCCAGAGTCTCCTCCACGAAGTCCCATCTAAGTCTGTCATAAGCTTTCTCAAGGTCAAGCTTGAGCACCATCCATCTCCTCCCAGTTTTCTTCCTTCTCAGCGTATGCACCACCTCCTGGGCAAGAACTATATTGTCTTGAATCCATCTCCCAGGCAAAAAGCTACCCTGCGTAGGGCCAATAAGATCTTTCATCACCCCTTGCATTCTCATCACAAGGGTCTTGGTGATTATCTTGTATAAGACATTGCAGAGGGCAATGGGCCGGAACTGTCTCACGTACTCCGGCTTTCCCACTTTAGCAATGAGCACAACCAGGGTGTTGTTCACCCCTTCGCTCAATTTCCTTTCTCTGAAGAATCTCTGAACCTCGTCAATGACCGAGCTCCCAACAATGTCCCAGTACTTCTGGAAGAACACCGGTTGGTAGCCATCCGGGCCCGGGCTTTTGAGAGGGCCCATCCCTTTGACCGCCGCCCAGATATCCTCCCTAGTAAAGGGTGTGGAGAGATGAGCCCACTTGTTACTGTCTATCTCCGGGAAACCCCCAGCCTGGATCACACAAGTCTGATTGGGATGCATATCGGCAAGACTGTACAACTGCTTGAAATACTTTCTAGCGACCATCTCCATGCTTTTATTATCCTCAATCCAGACCCCCCTGTCATCGAACAAACCCTCAACAGCATTCCTTCTTCTTCTTATAATAGTGGTGAGATGATAGAAAGCGGTGTTGCGATCTCCTTGAGTGAGCCAGTCCTCCCGGGATTTTTGAAGCCAGATCTGCTCTTCCTGATCCAGAGTTCTTTCAAGCTCCTCTTGGAGGGCCCTTTCTTGTTCCAACAAAACACTCGAATTATGCAGATTAGAATCCTTTTGGATCTTTTCAATCTTTTGAATAAGATCCTTCTTCCTGTAGAAAACATTTCCAAACACCTTGCGATTCCAATTAATTAAAACATCTTGGAGATAAGACAAGGAACAACTGACCTTGATATCAGGTTGCCAATTATCTTTGACCACCAATTTGAACTCCGGGTGTGTAGTCCACGCCGTCTCAAAACGAAACGGACGTCTCTTGGAATCATTGACCCGTCTAGGCGCAAGCGAAGTGAGGATCGGAGCGTGATCGGATGAAAATCTCGCTAGATGCCTTACTCTAGCCTCGGGCCAGGCCAATCTAGCTTCTCTGTTCATAAAAACACGATCGAGTCTTTTGGCCACACGGTTAGAAACGTCCGTACCTCTCGACCAAGTAAAGTTCGATCCTGTGTAGCCCATATCGATGAGTTGTTCTCTGTCAACAAGCTGATTAAAAACCTCCGAATCTCTATGTAGCCCTCCCGAGCCACCCTCCCGCTCCTCAAGGCGGAGAATGCAATTGAAATCCCCACCCACAAGGAGGGGAGCATCAACTGTATTAATTTCAGCCCCGAGAAGTGGCCAGAAACTCCTTCTTTCCTCTGCAGTAGCAGGAGCATAGATAGCAATAATATGAATAATACTCTTACCAAAGCTTACCTTGGCATGAATGAAGTGCCTGTGAGTGGTGATGATCGAGACATTGAGTTTATCATCGTTCCAAAGGAGCCATAACCCCCCCGATCTGCCTGTGGCCTCCACCCGTGCACAGTTGTTAAAGTTCAGTCTAGCACAGACTTTATCCGCTCTGTCTCCCGAGATTTTGGTCTCAAACACAGCCGTCAGGTCGACTTTATGATGCTTACTAATGTATCTCATCGCTCTACGGAAGCCATCTTTACCCGCCCCGTAACAATTCCAAAATAAACAATCCATAAAAAAAACAAAAGGAGGGAAAGAGACAAACCTCACTGCTGCATATCGTCCCTGCGCGGGAGGCCATGCTTATCCTCCGTCTCCAATTCTTCTCCCATCGGTACAGCCTCAATATGCTCCGGATTGCCGCCCTCCTTCATAACAACTTGGTTTTGTGCCCGAGAGGGATCCTCAACACATGATCTGTCCTCCCCGATACACCCACTGGTGTTCTGAGCCAAAGAAGGATTCTCCGGGAGGTCAACCTGTTGATCAGCAGCTGTCGAGATGTTCGAGGCAGCGCCCGTAACTTCTTTCTTAGTTTCTGTCTGGTCCATCTCGTCCTCCGTCTGAAACCTTCTCCTCTTACCGATCACCGTGTCACCTACAACTTCTTCCTCTTCAATCTTCTTGAGCGCTTTCTTCCTTGCCGTACTCCTGTTCTTATTTTTCGTTTTGTTGTTGGATTTAGTACCTGATGTGCTTGCTTCGTTCTCCTTACTGGTGAATATAGTGATGACTTGGACTCTTTGCTTCTCTTCCCCTCTGGTTTCTTTGCCAGTTTTCCTGTCTCTGGTACCATTCTGATTGGTGGTCTTCTCAGCACTCTCACCTCTGCCAGACTTACTCTGTTCCCCCACAGCATCCCCCTCCTTCACGCTCCCTAGTGCCTCAAACATGTTGCTAGTTTTGTACTGTTTTTTATCCTGTGCTCCATGCATCCCGGCCTTGACCTTAGTCTGTCTGTTAGCGCTGTTGTAATGCTCACCAAAACCATTGCCAGCTTTTCCAGTGTACTGACCTCTCCCGTGGGTCTTATTCTTCTGTCCTACAGGCTTCTTCTGAGGGTGCATCCAAGGACCGTACTCCGATCCTTTCTTCGAGTCCCCAGTGTTGAACATCTTTGCCTTGCCAGCTCTGGCCTCCGTCTGTTCCCCATTCTCCCTTGTTCTTTCTCCCGTACCGTCTTGAGCAGACCCACTCTCTATCCTCAGAATAAATGGGCAATGCGCAGCATAATGGCCATATCTCCCGCAACTATAGCAGATTGTTTGTAGGCCCTCGTATTCAATAGGACATCTTCTGCCATTAATGAAAATAGCTTTCCTCAGCGGTTTCCCAAGATCGATCTCTACGCACACCCGGGCAAATCTTCCTCTGTTCAAATACAGCGTCTTAGGGTCAACCACAATTGGTTTCCCTACCCCGGCTGCCATTTTCCATAGTATAGATTCCTCGTACCATTGGATAGGGACTTCGGTGATCCTTAGCCAAATAGGGGCGGAGGTGATCGGTTCTGTATGGGAGAACTCCGGTGACCACTTTCGCATGATCAAACATCTTCCAAAGATAGACCATGGTCCCCCGGTAAGCACATTTGTCAGATCGTTTTCATTGTCAAACCGTGCCATAAAGTATTCATTAGGTAAATCAATGATCTGCACACTATTCCCTAGTTTCCATAGTTCCCTGACTTTCCTTTCCATAACTGGAAACGCTACTGGGAACCCTAGCACTTTGAAAACAATGGCGTTTCTCCACGCATCTTCCAGCAGTGCGGCAACATCATTGGCCACTGTGATAACCGGATCCCCATCCGGACCAAAAGGGTACTCAGTGGTGATCTTTCCGTCAAAGGAGTTTCGGTGCAGCAGTGGTTTGGGTGAACCGCCAGCACAACCTCCTTTCGCCACTTCCATCCAAGAAAGATTCCGTTTCTGAGACCCTCGACCCGAGCCGGTCTGGGCCGTCCCAGAAGTTTCTGAATCAGCACTTCCTTTTCCTATCGCAAACTGTAATGGGATATCCGCAGAGAAACTGCTGCCCACAGGGCTATTACCACTTACATGATTTCCATCGACCATAACTGCATCTTGGTGAGTGTCCTTCGTCGTGTCTGTAACCGGCGGAGTGGCTTGGCCCCCCGTCTCCGGGGCTCCGCCGTCCATGGAACGCGAAGAAGAGTGAAGGGCACGCTAGGGCACACAATCGCAAATCGCCTTTCAAAATCGCCAATCGCCAATCGTCCTGGATACTTATTTCCTTCAATCGAATTGAACCTAAGGTGTTAGGTTCGGTTTTTTATTTGCAATTTTTAAAAATTCGATCTTTAGTTCGGTTGACCTGATTTTGAACCGACCGACCTAATTCCAGTGTCATTTTTCATGTATGGTACCGAATCCTAGTCCTAGTCCTACTTCCTTTTCCAGAATATATATCCACTTTTAGAAAATCTTTTATTTACGAAAATATCGAATATCCCACAATAAAAAGTCGTATTATGACAGATTTGAAGATATTTTACGTTGTATATTCCAATTCGAAAAACGTTTTCATAAATATACTCCGTACTATTTGAAGCATTTAAAAATTCGAATTCGAAAAACGTTTTCACAAATATACTTCGCATATGTAAAATTGCCTCAATACTTTTAAATTCTTTTGAAAAGTCAAAATTAGAATATTATAAAAAGTGCATATTCTATTTTATTTTTATATTAATTCCATATGAAAATACATGTCATTTTATTTTTTGTTACGTTTTTTAGGAGATAAAAATTATATAAAAATTTTTAATTTTTTTTTAATAGTTACAATAAGTTGATATTTTATATATATTTTTTTAACTCTAAAAAATGTTTCATAAAGTCAAATGATATGTATTTCCGAACGGGAGAAGGATATAAAGGAGAAGTTGCATTTCGCAAAAAAAAAAATATTCTTAATCGTAATATTTTTAACTAATTGAAAATAATCTATACAATATAATGATATATGTTCAAGAGAAATTGTACTAAATTTTTTTCTGTCTCGACCTAAATATGAATATACTCGTATTATATTATGTGTCTTTTATTTATATAGTTTTTTTTTTTTGGATTTACATAGGTATTTGAGACTATTAACACTTACTAATTACATATGGGCCCCGAAGTTAACGATTAGGTAAATCTTCAATTGCCACTCTCACCTCTTGGTCGGATTCAAACTAGAGACCTTTGGCTACTATCCGCATACCCCGAACCTGATGAACTAACCGAAGATATATGGTTTTATTTATATAGTTTTTTATTATATTAAAAAAACGTGTGTGAATAGAAAACAACATCCGTTTATAATAATTTAATTAATAGAATATTTATAACATAATATTATGATAATAATAATAATAAAAATCGAAATGAATATATAATACGGAGTATGTTTCATTCATTACTAATGTATTATAAAATTTGCTAAAAATAGCACAAATTTGAACCATTACTTTTGTTTTCTTTTTGATCAAAGTGGACCCTACATCTGGATCGGATTACTGTAGGCCCGTTTAAAGGGTTGACCCTCCCACTCAAGCGTCTCCGGTTTCCACGGGGATTCGAACTTCGAACCTCGAGGCATGAGATGTAGCCCCATAACCACTACACCAACTTGTGATTAATACAAAAACTCAATATATAACTAATTGAATGTCACCAAAGATCATAGCACTTGTGCCGTTAATAACTACCACCCTCGATGCGCGCGCTAAACGGTTTCCATCCTTGGTTGGTTGCAGTTGATCCAACCCAACTGCTTAAGCTCATCGAATTGCACATCGTCCTCCCATCCATAGTTGGCTAAGAGGCGCGGGTCGATATCGACTAACAACGAGGCTTCTTTCTCGGCCTCTTCACACTCGGCAGCCCACGCTAGGCTCCTCTCACGCTCCCTATCCAAGTCCGAGACGAGCTCGGGGTCGATGCTCGCATCCCAATCGACCTCATCGATGTAGATGTTCGGATCAGGCAACTTCGCGTCGCAATGGGAGCCGTTCACCTGCGCCCAGTACCGTTTCTTGGCGCTCTTGAACGCCTCCTCGCCGGCCCTGTCGTTCCACCCGACGACGTTGGGGTATAGGTGCATATATTTCTTCATCTCGACGACCTTTCGCCATGGAATCATACCAATTGTCGCGCAGAATCTCTTTTCCCATGAAGGAACGGATCTTTCCAGGCGTTTGGTAACGCTGCCGGATAATCCGTTCCTCCAAGAGTCGCATGAAGTGTCACAGTTTCTCCAACTCATTCTCTTAGCAACACTGCAGCAATTCATACCCGAACCCGAAAACGATCCGAAAATTGGGAACCAACGAAAACAATCAAAGGAATTGAGAATTTAATGGGGTGAGCCAACTGGAGAGTGATTCTATTACACTAGTGTCATTTGACACTAATAATATTTAAGGAAGGTTTTTTTTTACTTTCCGTTTCATTCATCTACTCTTTGTTTCCTTTTTTTTTTTCCACGCCTGTTTTTTTTCTTTCTTCTTTTATTTTAATATTCCCAATGTAAAATTAATTAGGCTAAAATTAATATTTTAAACACTTATATTACTATTGTATTGTAAACTATGATTCTAATATATGTTTTGACTTTGAACATTGTATATAGGAAACTTAAAAATGCTACAAAATATTATTTTTAAAACACTTTATAAAATATTAATTTTATATTAATTTTTAAAAATAATTTTATACTTAATATGTATAACATTATTTTAAAACTTTAATAATTTTTTTTTATAATTTATAATAAGTATAAAATTATATTAAATTTACTTTTAACTTTGCACAAACCACCCATTATTTGCGTAAATTTAACACAAAAGTGACAAGACCACCCTTATTTTTAAAATTTAGCAAATGCTCATGTTGTTTCTAAAAAATTTAGAACGAAATGATTTGTTATTTTTAAAATTACTCAAAAGATTTTTATTTTCCATCCGTTATTTGTAAAACTAATTTGCACAAAACCACTATCTTATTATGTAAACAAAAACATGCATAAAATTTCTCTTTATGCTTTTAAAATTGTACAAAACCAAATGCATTTCTTTTGTTTAGAATACACATAATATAATAAGACGAGAATGATTAATCTTTATTCTATTCTTCATCCACAAAAGAAGAAAATGAAGTAAATAAAGTTTACTTTTTTTTCTTCGATAAAATTATAATTGAGTATTGGGTTAGAAATATCAATCATATTTACAAACATTTAACGTAAGTGAACTTATTACAAGAGTTATATGTATCGTATTCAATGTTTACAAATAACATATTCTCTATTTATGTTTGTTTTGAGAAGGAGAGGGTAAATTTTTTTAATTCACTTATTGAAATTTTGAGATGGAGGATTAGGGAGAGTAGTGTTTTTTTTACAAAGGAAAATATTTGAGATACGGTCCATACGGAGTACCATACAATACACTGTTTGGTAACTACAGAGATCGATGTATTGAAAAATGGACTAACCGTCGTAAAACAAGATAAAAGTTTAGAAATATCACAAATAAAAATAAGGAAAAATGACATGAAACACAACAAATCACAATAAAGTTTTTGTGTAAGTATGTTTCCTATATATTTTTTCAAGGGTGGGTACAAATTCCGCAAATCCCAATCCCGTCCTGATTCTAGTGAAATTTCGTGGGAAAAAATAGTGAATTTTTTCGAGATAGGATCAAGACGGCAACTCCTCATCCCAAAATTCTCATCTTGTCTCACATATATAATATAATATAACTAGTCTTTTACTCGTGCTATGCATGAATCAAACTCAACGTGTTTGAAAACATGCTTGTTAAAACAAAATCCATTCAATAACCATTCAAATAAATTTTGTGTTTTATTTTATTTTGTGATAAAGTGTGTGAATATTTAATTTGATTATTGAAGTGATATGTTTTGCTAAAAAATATTATGTCATTAAAAATAAATATTTTTTATCTATAAAAATCATTAAAATTAGTACAAAAATGATACTTCTTTCGTACTTTTTTTTTTATCATTGACTTAGTTATAATTGCTAATCATGTTTAAGGTAAACTAGTACGACTCCCGCGCCATGGCGCGTTTTTTAAAAACTAAAATACTATATATAAAAATATTAATAAATATTAATAAATGTTTAATATAAAAATCATATAAAAAAACTTTACAATAAATGTATCATATAATTATTTCAGAAAGTTATTTTTAAAAATCTTATGTAAAATATAATACATAAATATAGATATCTTAAATTACTCAGTAATAATAATATCAATATCATTATAACATTGTTTAAATGTGACGTGTTATAATCAATAGTTATATTCAATGTTTTGAATTAAGCCCAATAGTTAGTAAATAAATTTGATTAAGCCTAATAGTTATATTTGATTGAATTCAATGTTTTTTTTTGAGAGCTTGCTCTCACTTTCTCACCAAAAAAAAAGAAGAGAGAATTAAAGGAAAAAGAAGAAGAAATGAGAATTAAAGAAAAATGGGAAAATAAAAATGATTAGTTAATACTCCTAAAGTGCCTCTAAGATTGACACATCATCCTAAACTCTTCTAAATTAAGAGTTTATATAGATATAGATTACAAAAGAAAAAAAAAGATACTCCTTTCGTATAAGAACTTGTTCTTCTAACAAATTTCTCACTTTTTGAGATAAAAATAAAAAGAATACTGATTATCTTTTTAGCCATTTTTATTTTCATCGCAATAAATTAATAATGTAAGGATGAAACTGGATAATGAACAAAGAAGAAGGATATGAGAAATTGGAAAATTAATAATAAAAAATAGTGGAAATCAAAACTAATGAAAAGGATATTATTAAAATTATAATTTTTGGACATTAAATATATCTAGAAGAATAAGTTTTAATAGAAATATAATAATAAAACACATCAATATCAATAATAATTCTAGTTTGAGGGATAAGACTTGTCCCGTCCCATCCCGCGAGGAATGAGGTCGGTACGAGATTAAAAAAAAATCGTCTCATAAAAATTACACGGAGCGACCCTTCCTTTCCCATATATGCCCACCCCTTACATTTTTCTTTCATTATACAATATTTATTTAAATTTAATTATAATAAATACAGAGTATTGTTTTTGTGTACTTCACCAATATATAATTTTAAAATTTAATGAATGAAATATTTTTGGCTGGCTTAATGAATTAAATATTTTTGGCTCCATTTGCGTTTTTGTGTTAAAGAATTAATTGAAGCAAAGGTGGTGGGACCTTGTCAAATTTAAAAAAAAAAGAGTATTAACCGGTAATTAATTTAAGATAGTAATCGGTAATTATATAGAGGTGAGACTATTAGGAAAGAATGGCTAGTGTCAAATGACACTAGTGTCATCCAATGATTTTCCGCTTAACATACAAGGATTTTGCAGGTAAAATATATCTATCTTTAATTATTTTTTTGTAAGGAAACTCAATCTACCTATTGATTCACAAAATAAAATATTATATTTTTCACATATCTGAAGTAGATTTTGATACATATATGGAATATGGGATTTTGGAAAATCTATACTCATTTATCTAGAAATTTTATCAAAAAATATGAAAATACACGGAATATGGGATTTTGGAAAAAGGTGAAAATACTCAAAATAGGATTGGATTTTTTTTTCATTTGGGGAATTATTAGTAAATACCCCATTTTGATATTTGGTTTGCAAAAATACCTAGGTTTGAAAACAATTGCATCAATATATGGAAATTTACAAAAATACCTTATTTTATTATCAAAACTACCCACCACCCCAAAAAATCAGGAAAAAAAAAGTTAAATATTTTAAGTATTTTTCAATTTTATGATATTTTTAAATTATATTAAATAATCAAATAATAATAAAAATCTGAAAGTAAAAAAATATATTAAAATCTCAATCCCCTTCATCCGGACTAATAGACCCGACCCCCAAATCCCAATCCAAACCCTAACCAAAAACACCCAACCCCAGATCTCCGGCGCTCAGCCCCAACCCCAGGTATTCGGCGCTCGGACCATAGCTCGCGTCTCCGGCTTCCTCGCCTGCGCCTACACTTCCGCGCCCCGACCGACCCAATCCCAATTGCTAACCAGAACAAACAAGCGCCCCGACCGTCGCCGCCCATACCCTCCGTCGTTGTGCGAGCAATCCGGCGCAATCTTTACACAATCTCCCGCCGATTTTTTATCATATCCTGTCAGTATTCATATTTAAGATTTTCAAGAACCCCATTTATCCTGTCACTATGGATAATAATCCTGAAGATATATGTTGACAATCATTTTGTAAATATGGTTAATAATCCTGAAGATATGATTTACCGTATCTTCATTGATTCTCTCCCCGATTATAGGTTTAATCCTGTCGGAATAAACATGAAGCCTGTCACTATAAACATTTTTCCTGTCATTTCGAACAAATAACTTTGTCACCTTGGGCAGACCTTATAATTTCTAGTTATGATATGGATAAAATCGTATCCTTATTCTCTTCCCTATTATAAACCCCATCCTGTCATTATTAGATATCTGTTTTGTCATAAAAAACATATATCATGTCAATAACAAATATATCCTTGTCAATAATTGATTCTTTTAATAAGACAATGATTTTCATCCGGCTAGTTTTATTATTCTTAATTTCCGAGAAAAATATATTAAAAACATTATTTTAATATATATATATATATATATATATATATATATTTAAATATTTTTTAATCTTCTTTGAATTCATAATACTCCTTTTAATGATTTTTATATTTAAATTTAAAAGTAAAATCAGTCATAATTTTTTAGCACAAATAGCATATTTTTTAGCACATATGACCCACCTATTCTATTTTTTCTATTATCAGCAAACAGGTATACTTTTGCAAACCGAACACCGATTTGGTGTATTTCTGCAAATCGGCCTTTTATTTTAATAATAAAGTAAGATAAATAAATATTGGTTTATATATCCCACTTTTTCATAAAAAAATAATATTTAGATAATAAAATATATCTATCTTTATTTTTTTGTAAGGAAACTCAATCTATCTTTTGATTCACAAAATTAAATATTATATTTTTCAGATATATATATATGGAAAATCTAATTTTGGTATTAATATCTGAAGTAGATTTTGATACCTATATACATGCATTATCACTAAGAGATTTCAAATCTATACTCATTTATCTAGATGAATTTATCAAAAAATATGAAAATACACGGAATAAATATGGAATAATGGGATTTTGGAAAAAGGTGAAAGTAGGATTGGATTTTTTTTTTTATTTTAATAAATAAGTATTATTTTATCGGGTTTTCTATCCTATGTCCTTGGGGGTATATGATAACAATCTCAATCGGAAAAGATTCCAAAATTTAAATTATTTTTAGCTATTTTAAATATTGTTTTTTCTATAGTCACTTATTTATTTGATAGTGAATCTTTTCCGATTAAAATTGTTATCTTATGTCCGAATGACATAGGATAGAAAGAATGTTGTTTTAATTGTTATCTTATATCTCATTTTTTACAAACATTTGTTGGTCTCCTGCCACCGGTCGGGCAGGTGGACTGTGCCTTCTGTGGAACGAAACCTCATTCGTAAATGAAACCATCTCTATCGTTTTACATCTCCCGAGAATTATTGGAGTAAAATACGAAAACATTAAAGAACAGTTTCACTGTATGTTGCTCTTTGTCTACGCTCCACCTAACCTGCCTGACAAAGAGGATTTCTGGAGGAGTCTACGAGAACTAATTTCCAAGAGTGAGTATCCTTGCTTAATAATGGGTGACTTAAATGAAATAAGCTTGCCTTCAGACAAACTGGGAGGAGCTGAAACGCTACCGGGTCGGTTCCAAAGGCTACTTGAGTTCAAAAACGAATGCTCCATGACAGAAATACCTTCCTTCGGTAACCCTTTCACTTGGAGAAAGAAACAATTTGGAACAGACGACATACTGGAGAAATTGGACAGAGTACTAGTTCAACACGAAATAATCGATATGTTCCCGGAACTAGCTACTTCTAACGGGGCATTTTCTAACTCGGACCACTGCCCCATAACAATTAACTTGTCTAAGAACAATAATTTCAAACCACCCCCTTTCAAATTCGAAAACATGTGGTTGCAGAGAAAGGATTTCCGGAATATTGTCAAACAGGCATGGCGATCCTCCTGCGCAGGTTCGGCTATGTTCCGCGTATCTCATAAAACAAAAATCCTCAAACAAAAGGCCAAAGCGTGGAATAAGAAAACCTTTGGAAATATCTTCCGCCAAATTCAAACGGTGGATGTAGAACTAATCGATCTTCAATCCACACTACATAATAGCCAAAGCCAAGATAGATATACAAAAGAACGAAATCTACTCTCCAAAAGAGAAAATCTACTTCTTTTCCACAAAACGTATTGGAATCAACGAGCTAAATCGAAACACCTAAAGCTAGCAGACACAAACTCATCGTATTTTCATAGGGTAGCAACTGGAAGACGAAACAGAAAGATAATTAGGACAATAACCTCAGCAGAAGGAACCTACATTACGGGTGATGAAAATGTCAAAAGGGAAATCCAACGGGATTTTGAGAAAAGATTTAACCGAGAACAAAACTACACGACCTCTCAACTTGAAGGCTATCTGACCGAAATTCACCCAATGATCACAGATGAGGAGAATAAATATCTTATCCAACAGCCGACAAATAGTGAAATAAAAAGTGCTGTTCTGGCTTTAGGGAACAACAAATCCCCGGGGCCGGATGGCATGACGACGAAATTTTATAAAAAATACTGGGACATCGTGGGCATAGATATTACCAGAGCCATAAAAGCCTTCTTCCACTCCGGAAATCTATTAAAACAAATAAATCACACATTCATCTCTCTTATTCCAAAAACAGACAACCCCACCATGACAACACACTACCGACCGATAAGCCTGTGCTCTACACTTTACAAGATTATCTCCAAAATAATAACAGAAAGACTTAAGAGAATAATAGGGAAGCTTATTCATCCTCTTCAAGGAGCTTTCGTTGCGGACAGGGCAATCCAAGATAACGTACTGATAGCACATGAGATATTTCACTCATTCAGAACGCGAAAAGGGTCATTGGGATGGACGGCAATAAAACTCGATATGGAAAAAGCATACGATCGCGTCGATTGGCAATTTCTGAGACTAATTCTCTTAAAATTTGGTTTCCATTCATACTTCGTGGATATTATCATGGAATGTGTGACGACAATATCCTTCTCTGTTCTAGTAAATAACGGCCCAACAGAGCCCTTTAAACCAACGAGGGGATTAAGACAGGGTGATCCTCTTTCCCCGTTTCTCTTCCTACTAGGGGGTAGAAGTTCTTGCTCGTAAACTAGCGCATGAAGCGGAGTCACATAATAAGAGTGTAGGATTTAAATTTGGCCACTCTGGCCCCAGCATACCGTTTCTGGCCTTCGCGGATGACATCTTAATCTTTGCCAAAGGAAGTAATTCCGCTTGTGCAAAGGTTAAAGAGATCATTGATGAATACTGCAGATTCTCATGACAAAAAGTCAACTACCACAAATCTGCCTTCCAAACTACTCCAGGAATCCCTCGTAACAGGGCACGCGATCTAGAAAGAGTACTTAATATTCCACTAGAAAGAAATTTGGAAAAATATCTTGGCTGCCTGATTATAAATGGAAGGGTCACTAAGGAAACCTTCGGTGACATTATCTGTAAAGCAAACGACCAATTGAGCAAATGGCGAGCAAATGCACTATCACAGCAGGGTAGAGCTACTTTGATTGCCTCAAACCTAGCTTCAAAACCCTTATACTCAATGCAGTGCTTTATGCTTCCGGCCACGGTTCATAAAAAGCTAGATCAAATAAACAGAACTTTCTTCTGGAACAAAGACGCCCAACATAGCCCACTCATCAGCTGGGATAAAATTTGTAAACCCAAGTCGAAAATGGGTTTGGGTATTCGGAAAGCAGGAGACATGAATGAAGCTCTACAATTAAAACTCCTTTGGAAAATCCTTGCAGAACCAGAAAATTACTGAGTCAAAATTATCCAGCATAAATACCTTAAAGAAAATCATATTTTGAATTATTCCCGAAAAGGCAATGCTTCTTGGCAATGGTCGAAACTAAGCGTGTTAATCCCAAAATTCAAAACTGGACTCATCTGGCAAGTGGGTGATGGAAAATCAATCAAGTTTTGGAAGGATAACTGGGTAACAACGACTCCACTGATCAACAGAATTGATCCCCAACATATTCAGAACAGTCAGGAGTTGGTGAGTGATTACGTATTAGGAGGTCAGTGGTGGGAGGAGAAATTACTATCTATACTCCCAGGGCACATAGCAGAAGAAATCCTAAAGATTCCACTGCCAATCGGCTCGTTTACGGACAGACTCTACTGGTGGCCTGACAAAAAGGGTTGGTTCACCACGTCAAGCGCTTACAACTTAGTAATAGCCAACTCACAGAGACCTTCGGGGGGTTTTGCATGGATTTGGAATCTTGATGCCCCTCCCAAAGTGAAGAATTTTCTATGGAAAATTAAACATAAGGGACTTCCGACTGCAACACGCTTGTCTCAAAAAGGGGTATCTGTGCCCAATACGTGCATATTTTGCAATCAGTCTACCGAAGATGACATTCATCTTTTCATAGAATGCCCAATCAATAACTTCGACCAACAATTCCCGAGAGAAATTGAGCATAAGATTCACTCCTTAATAGGTACTGATAGGGATATGGACCAAATACTGGAAATTATAGGCTCGACCCTTTTAGCACAGCAGCGACAAAAGACATCCATCAGATGGTGGACCGTATGGTTTGCTAGAAACCAAACGATTTTCAGGGGAAAGGGTATTCCCACCGCTGATGGCTTCAGGAAAATGATTAGAGACAACATAGAGAACTGGAAAAGGGCATGCAGATGGAGCGAAATGGAACCTGAGGAACCAGACAACCAAAAGAGGAAAAAGGACCATCCAATCTATAATAACAAAACACGCCAATGGAAGAAGCCCCCCTTCGGTCAGTACAAACTAAACTTCGATGGATCATCCAGATCGACAACCTCAAGTTCGATTGGGTTTATCATCAGAGACTGGAGTGGTACCCCCGTCAGCATTGGAGGAAAATGCATCGGGGGACAATCTCCCCTAATGGCGGAAGCGCTCGCTTTGCGTCATGGGCTAGAGAAGGTAAAAGAACTAGGGATAGCCGACCTGATTATTGAAGGCGATTCGAAAATCATAACGGACTGTCTAACGCTACAGAATGGATGTCCATGGGAAATAGAAATAATTATATCGGATATCCAAACCCTTTTAAAGGGGGTCAAAAATACTAAAATATCACATATTCCCCGCATTGGTAACCGAGTAGCGGATAAGGTTGCACACCTTTGTTACTCGACTATGGGGACAAATTTGCTTCTCGACACAGGCCTTCTAGGTCTCATCCGTCAGGATGCTTTCGGATAAGGTTCTCCCTATCCGAATTTTTACCTAATAAAAAAAAAAATATATATATATATCTCATTTTTTCATAAAATACATATTCAGATAATATTCACTCTCGATTCAATCGACATGCCCAATTGATTTGGAATATAGATGATATTTGTGCTTGCGTTGCAAGTATGGCCAAGCATGTTTTCATACTTGCTATGCAAGTTTGATTGATTTTCTTCCCTCTTCGAATCCATGTATCTTTGATTGGGAATAGGAAAAATGAATAGACCGAAAAAACATAAATTATTAAATTATATATGGATGAACAATTTCCTTTCATCATTCTTCTTCTTTCATGAGAACTACCATAAAAATAAAGGTTGTTGGCACGAAAAATAAAAGAAATGACATGAAAAATGAAGTGGATGACACGAAAAATAGACGACATCTAGGAGGGAGGGAGAGAGATGAGGGGAAATGTAAGGCAAAATTATTGTGGGTGACCGGTATGAGAAAAATAGAATGAGACATTGTGTTCGATTTTAGAAGAGAGATGGAGGGAAATGTGGGAAAACATTTATTGTGAGTGTGTTCTTGCTAAAATTTCAATGGAAAGACAAGTTGAAACGTGATATGTGATTGGAATTAAAGAGACATGGAGACAGTATAAGACCATATTTATCAGTTACTATTCAAGATACTAAAATTACTATTTTTTTATTCATCTCTCTCCGCCGCATCAGCATAGCATCTTTTCCTCACTTTTTCCACTTTAACTTTAGCATTTCACAATCCGTCTTTTTTTACCAATTTAATTTACGAATATACCCTTTTATAACAATTATTTCCAACATATTTATAATATTATATTAATATTTAATTACTAAAATATAATTATAAAATTTAGATCATTTATAAAATGATAAGTAATCGGACACCGAACGCCCAAGAACCAATTTACCGAGGAAAATTACAATATAAATATATCAAAAAAATAAATTTTTTTTCAAAATATGTCGAAATATATTCAAAATTGATGTCTATGTGTAGAGAAAAATTAATCTAGTATTATGGTACTTTTTTTAAAAAAAATGTACATTTTAAATAGCGAAAATGACATTATTTAAATGTAATTAAAATAGGTCAGATTAAATCTCAGTCGTTGCTTTAATTCGATCTCAGCCACTCCTTCCCACCGCCTATGAGAGCTTGTCACGTGTCCCCCCTTCTCCTTGCCAAAAGCCTGAAGCGTCGATCCTAAATTAGCATCTTCCAAGCATCTCTCACCCCCACCTTTAATATTTTATTAATATTTTCTCTTTTAGCATCTTCAACAGTGCATTGTTAAAAGTGCTTTAAAGGCATTTAAGTTTTAAGAAGAGAGAGTCGGAAGGGTGGAACTCAATGGGATGTCACTGATGGTCGTGGGCTAGATGCAGGCAAGCTAGTTGTTATATATTGCATGTCAACTGAGACAACATACGTGATAGTTTGACACGAATACAATATTAGTGATGGCCGAAGAATATAGACCAACATTGTGGACTGTACCTATATGTACCATGTGACCTTGTGGGTGACACTTTGGCTGAGTATTTTTTTTTATTTTATTCAGGTGCTACCTATGTTTGACAATACGTACATTTCAATCTATAAGTGACTTTTGTATTTTGGTCTTCGATTATATAGTTTGTGTTGGTTGTACAGTCCCTGAATGCATAAAAATGTCTTAGGTTAACATGATACAACTCAATAGAAATTACCAATGTAGTCGTAACATATTATGCCAAATTAATTTATAGACACTGAAAGTGCAAATCTTCAGCGTGACACCAACAAAAAAATTCATGACACACCCACATAAATTTGTATAACATTTTTTTTTCTTGAAGTCATAATTCTCAATGGGTGGTCGGAATCCTCCCCTTCCTTCACAATCCATTAGAGTTACACATAAACACAAACAACCTCGCCCTTTCCTTTGGTGTTCTTCTCACCGACGACTCCCAAACACCCTTGCCGAGTACGCGTTGAGGCAGTTCAACAACCTCGACTTCTTCGACATATCGCTGGTGGACGGGTTCAACGTGCCGATCATGCGACGGGGGACCTAGCCGGTAATGGCGACGATGGGGACGGAGTCGAGAAGGTCGTTAGCAAGTCCAGAGACGAGGTTGGTGGCGCCGAGAGCGAAGGTGGCGATGCAGACGCCGACGAAGCTTGTAGCGCGGCCGTATCCCTTGGCGGCGAAGACGCTGCCTTGCTCGTGGCCGGGGAGGACGTTGCGGATGGTGAGGGAGTGGGCCAGGGCTTGGTGGATCTCCATGGAGGCGCCTCCAGGGTAGGCGAAGACATTGGTGACGCCCTCGCGCTCCAGGGCCTTGACGAGGACATCGTTACCCTTGTTGGGCTCGCCATTGGGAAATCAGGAGGCTAAAAGCGTGCTAAAAACGTAAAATGTCATGTATTTCTAGACAGATGAAGTATATGTTAATAAGGGAGTATAGTGTTTGATAAATCTAATTGTTAGATAGTTGATAAAACTAAAAATCTTGATGAGTGAATAATTATTAAAAAGTTATGATTCTAAAAACTAATTAAATAAAAAAAATTATACTTATTTTATTTCAAACTATACTCCGTATAATATTATAATAATGTATCAAAATCATTTTTTTTTTGATGACGAGGGGAGGAACCTACATTCGGTGATAAAACCCGAGCACGTGACCCAGCCGACGAGAGTCATGTACCAGATAAACCGACTTACGCCGACCGGCTCGACCCACGTATCAAAATCAATTGATTTGTCAAATGGAGCCTAAATGCCTAATTCAATACAAGCCTCATTTAGTGCTAAGAGTAGTAAAGAAGCAGATGAATATCCTCCACTCATAACTAAAGTATAACCCTAACCAGATTCCTCAGCCGTCCTCTTCCTCCTTCCTTCTGAAATCATGGCGACCACCACCTCCACCCCTCCCAAATCCCTCTTCCCATCCTTCCAAACCCTAACCCTAACCAAATCCCCCAATTCCCTCTCCTCCTCCTCCGTCCGCCCACTCCTCCCCCTTCGCCGCCGCCCTTTCCGACCACTCTGTTCCGCCGCCCCCAAACCCCCCTCCGCCGCCGCCTCCTCCTCCTTCGCCCCCGCCCTCACTGTCAATCCCCAATTCGCCTCCCGATTTCCCGATGGCGAGCCCAGGAAGGGCTGCGACGTCCTCGTCGAGGCCCTGGAGCGCGAGGGCGTCACCAATGTCTTCGCCTACCCTGGAGGTGCCTCCATGGAGATCCACCAGGCCCTGACCCGCTCCCAAACTATCCGCAACGTCCTCCCCCGGCACGAGCAGGGCGGCGTCTTCGCCGCTGAGGGATACGCCCGCGCTACAGGCTCCGTCGGTGTCTGCATCGCCACCTCCGGCCCCGGCGCCACCAACCTCGTATCTGGACTTGCTGACGCCCTCCTCGACTCCGTCCCCATCGTCGCCATTACCGGCCAGGTCCCCCGCCGCATGATCGGCACTGACGCTTTCCAGGAAACCCCCATTGTTGAGGTAACTCGCTCCATCACTAAGCACAATTACCTCGTTCTCGACGTCGAAGACATCCCTAGGGTTGTAAAGGAGGCCTTTTTCCTCGCCCGTTCAGGCCGCCCGGGCCCCGTCCTCATCGACGTCCCTAAGGATATCCAGCAGCAAATGGTGGTTCCGAATTGGGATCAGCCGATGAAGCTGCCCGGCTACTTGGCCAGGCTCCCGAAACCCCCTTGCGAGATGCATTTGGATCAGATTGTCAGGCTCATCTCTGAATCCAAGAAGCCTGTGCTGTACGTCGGTGGCGGCTGCTTGAATTCGAGCGAGGAACTGAGGAAATTCGTCGAGTTGACCGGTATCCCGGTGGCCAGTACCTTGATGGGCCTCGGATCCTATCCGGGTTCCGACGAGCTCTCGTTGCAGATGCTAGGGATGCACGGAACCGTCTATGCCAACTATGCTGTAGACAAGGCTGATCTGTTGCTAGCTTTCGGGGTTAGGTTTGATGATCGGGTGACGGGCAAGCTTGAGGCTTTTGCAAGCAGGGCTAAGATTGTTCATATTGACATCGATTCGGCTGAGATTGGGAAGAACAAGCAGCCCCATGTGTCCATATGTGGAGATGTGAAGCTGGCATTGCAAGGGATGAATCAGATTTTGGAGTCGAAGCGGGAAGGAAAGGCGACGAAGTTGGACTTCTCTGCGTGGAGAGAAGAGCTGAACGAGCAGAAGACGAAGTTCCCCCTGAGTTTCAAGACGTTTGGGGATGCAATCCCGCCACAGTATGCTATTCAAGTTCTCGATGAGCTTACAAATGGGAATGCTATCATAAGCACCGGTGTTGGACAGCATCAGATGTGGGCAGCACAATTCTACAAGTACAACAAACCTAGACAGTGGTTGACCTCGGGAGGTTTGGGTGCCATGGGGTTTGGCTTACCAGCTGCAATGGGTGCAGCTGTCGGTAGGCCAGATGCTGTCGTGGTGGACATTGACGGGGACGGAAGCTTTATCATGAATGTGCAAGAGCTGGCAACAATAAAGGTGGAGAATCTGCCTGTCAAGATCATGATCTTGAATAACCAACATCTGGGTATGGTGATGCAATGGGAGGACAGATTCTACAAGGCCAATCGAGCTCACACTTTTCTCGGAAACCCAGCGAATTCCTTGGAGATCTACCCAAACATGCTGAAGTTTGCTGAGGCGTGTGGCATACCAGCTGCTCGGGTGACGCACATGGCGGATCTCAGGGCTGCAATTCAGAAGATGCTAGATACACCCGGCCCGTATCTGTTGGATGTGATCGTGCCCCATCAAGAGCATGTGTTGCCCATGATCCCCAGTGGTGGTGCATTCAAGGATGTGATCACCGAAGGTGACGGAAGAATATCATATGGATAAGTGCAAACCAAAGTGCCTTGTTGTGTACCATCCCTTTCTTGCCATCTGCTATGATGATATTTATATATGATGAGCTGTTGCTGAAAGTGTCAAACGTTTTACTTTCTAGAGCTATGTATCTGTTTGCATCGCGCACTTTATTCGCTTATACTAGTTGTTATGTTTTAAGGATGTTCAATTCTGACATACTGATTGCTGGATTATGTGTTTTTATGATACGAACCTAGGGAAGGCTGATTGATTAGTATAATTAGGTTATTCTAGTTAAGTATTTTATTTATGCATTTGTTTATTTATGCAGTTGAGTCAGTTTTAGCTAAGAATTAGTCAAAGTTAGTTTCCTTCAATTGTAGTGCTTTAGTAGTTAGTGGGTTTAGTGGGTAGTTACAGGGCAGTTTCTGCAGTAGCCTATTTAAGTCTTAGTTAGGGTTATTTGTAAGACATGAAAAGTTTATCAATCAATTGAGTCACAAAAGTGGGAATTCTCCTGCACAAATTGTCCTCTTGGTATTTGCCTAGAGTGGTTTTCCTCTTGCAAATCAATTGCTTGAGTGGTGTCCTGTGTACGAGTCCATCGTACTCAGTGGAATCTATCAATTGGTATCCGAGCCGTTCATCCTCATGGCGAATACACGTTCTTCCGCCACCAATCCTTCCCATAACAACCCGCCACCACCGCCACCGCCACCACCACCGCCGCCACCGCCACCACCTCCTCCCCCAGCCGACAATATTCTCCAGGAACTTATTTCGGCAATTCGAACCTTGTCTGATAGGGTTTCAACCATGCCGAACCCAACCCATTCCCTTGATGGTAACCCAGGGAGTTCTCATCAAGGCCAGCCGAGAGGTTCCCGGGTCTCACATCATGAGCGACGCCGGTTCCAGGGGTGGGCAGAGCATGAAGATGAAGATGACGACCGCCGGAGTTTTCACTCGGATCGAAAACCGCGAGCCAAGATTGTTTTCCCCAAATTCGAAGGGGGTGATCCTCGGGGATGGGTGCTCAAAGCCGAAAAATATTTCCGCTACTTCCAAATTGCGGATGATATGAAGGTAGAAGTTGCGGCTATGCATTTGGAGGGCGATGCCCTAGATCTCTACGCTTGGACTAATGGGGACGGCCAACTGATGTTCTGGGAGGACCTGGTGCGAGTCTTCCAGGAGAACTATGGTCCTCCAGAGTTTCAGAATCCTGACGAATTTCTCTCTACAATCAAACAGACGGGGACAGTGGCTGAGTACCGCCAGGAGTTTGCCCGGAGAGTTGCTAGGGTACGAGATTGGCCGGACCATTGCCTTCTCGGTGTGTTCCTGACTGGGCTTCGAGATGATCTGAAAACGGAGGTGCGAATTCAGAAGCCACGTTCTGTTTACCAAGCTGCCAGCCTTGCTTTGGAGTATGAAGCCAAGTTGGGCCAAACTCAAGGCCCACCCCAACCTTCTTTCTCTCATAGGCCCACTCCTCCTCACGATCCATCTTCTAAACCTAGTTTCCACCACTGGCCAAACTCACACACCGTCGATCAGCAATCCCCTGCCATTCCTTCCCACAGTAACCTTCGCACCCAAGCCTCTGCGCCCAAGCCAGAGGAGAATGAGAGGTGGTTGCGTCGGGAGAAAGGGTTATGCTATAGATGTGGTGACAAATTTGTTCCAGGCCATCAGTGCCGAAAGTCTCTGTCAACATTGGAAGGTGTGGCCGACGTTGGTGATTCTGGTTTCAACCCCAATGATGCAGAGGTCCAGTTTTACGGTCTGGAGGAGGAAGTTAAGGGCACGGCTTCAATTTCCTTCCATCAAATTTCGGATCAGCATCACACTTCCACCATGAAGGTCTACGGATCATTACAACACCGCCGAGTCCTAGTCTTGGTGGACAGTGGTTCAACCCACAATTTCATCTCCAGCAAACTCGTCGAGGAGTTGGCACTGCCCACTGAAAGTGTTCCCCGGTTTGGAGTCACAATTGGCAATGGAGAGGTCTTACCTTGCAATCAAGTATGTCCGGGCGTGCCAATTCAATTCCCTGGACTCATCATCAAGGAAGATTTCCACCCATTCCCCTTGGGTGGGGCTGATTTGGTTTTAGGGATCAAATGGCTGGCAACATTGAACACAGTCATAGCAAATTGGAAGGATAGGTTCTTTGTTTTCAAGTACAAGGGGAAGAAGTATAGGCTGCAAGGAATCCCTCCTCCAAACTCTGACAGCCTCAACACTCTCCAGCTCCATTCAACGGGCCATTACCCCCCGCTGCTCAATGACGACACTGAAATTGCGGATCGACTTGAGGACAAGTCGATTTTTCAGGGGGGGTGTAATGATACGAACCTAGGGAAGGCTGATTGATTAGTATAATTAGGTTATTCTAGTTAAGTATTTTATTTATGCATTTGTTTATTTATGCAGTTGAGTCAGTTTTAGCTAAGAATTAGTCAAAGTTAGTTTCCTTCAATTGTAGTGCTTTAGTAGTTAGTGGGTTTAGTGGGTAGTTACAGGGCAGTTTCTGCAGTAGCCTATTTAAGTCTTAGTTAGGGTTATTTGTAAGACATGAAAAGTTTATCAATCAATTGAGTCACAAAAGTGGGAATTCTCCTGCACAAATTGTCCTCTTGGTATTTGCCTAGAGTGGTTTTCCTCTTGCAAATCAATTGCTTGAGTGGTGTCCTGTGTACGAGTCCATCGTACTCAGTGGAATCTATCATTTTATCATCGAAACTTGTTGGCATGAACACTTGAGAGTTGTAGCTAATTTCAATAGTTTTACTCTTTGCTGACTTGATTCCCCATCAGTTGGCTTCACTTTTCACCAAGTTAACTCTCATTATGTGCAAATTAGAAAGCATACTTGATTAGTCAAATACAGTAGATGTTGTCTAAGAACTGCTTCCATGGCAGTACAATCTGTGTTACTGTGTAACCTGCAAGGTCCCACCATAGAGAAGGCCTCAATTGACTATAAGAAGCATCAACCATTGAAATGCATTAATGAGTTTTATTCATTTAGAATGCAGGGTACAGTGTCAAAGATGAGAACACAAGTGAGTGGATTGAACCAATATGTAACATGTGTTACATTGATCAGATCATTCCTGAAAAGGAAAGACCTTCTCAATACACTGTTGCTATGAGTTATATTCAGAAGAAATGTAAGGAACCATATATGGTGTTGAACACTTGAACAGGAAAGCTACTTGTGTGGTTGACCAGAAAACAGTGACAGTGTGACACAATCTCTCTCAATTCTTAACCACATATGTACCAGATTCCATCAGTATTCATGAAGTTGATACCTTTGACCACATTAATCACCATGGAATGTTCAGAACTGTCTTATGCAGTGCTAACTGCTAAGCCATCTTCATCTGTTGTTGGTGATGCGTGCACTGATGCTATTCTCTTCCTATTACTAGCATTTTTATTGTCAGTACAATGAGCCATCTTATATATGTGAAGAAGTCGGAGCTAGAAATGTGGACTGCAGTAGCAGATGATGATACATATGGAATTGGTATGAAAATCCTCTTACCTTGTTACTTGTGATTGTGGAATTGAAGCTTCTATTGTTTTCTAGAATTAATCCCTCTGAATTGCTATTGATTGGCACCATGTTCTTGCTATGTTTCAGCTACAGAATTATGTGAATATGCGGCCAATGTTGATGTTCCTATTGCAATTGCTGACGCCTGCTTCGGTTCCTAGAGATGGAAGACGATCACGCTATCGCTGAAACTCTTGTAAGTATATTCTTGTAACGCACCACAAACTATCTATGAACAGAAGCTTGTAGGATTGGAATGATTGCCAGCCTCTAATAAGAAGTTCCAGAATTTGCCCCTGGAGGAAACTAAGTTGTCTTCACAGAGGAACTCCCATGAAAACCATTTCTCTATGACCCGATCCACATCATGTACCACCACATTTGTGCGGTTCCCAGACAACCTAGCCAGCAGGCTTGCGCTGTAGATTGCAGGCATCCTCCCGGGAGCATCCTGCCTGTCACCACTCGGCCCATCCACGATGATCACATCCCACCTATGCTTGTACACTTCCTCTGGCAGGTCTGTCAATGCTAACCTGCACTTTGATGCTTGGAGTGGCCCAGAGCGAGGCCAGCAGCTGGGCTTCTTCCGCGCTTGTTTGAGAGCCCTGTATGCCTCTTTTGCTGGCATTACATGCTCCACCTTGTGGATTCTCAGTCTCGTGTTGTTGTTGTTTGATCTCCACGCCTGCAGCTGCAGCTTTGCAGGGTTATCCTCCAGGATGATGGTTGTTCCTTGTGAGTTGATCTCTGAGAGGATGATGTACTCCGGCTCCAAACCGAAGATAAGAAGATTGCAGGGTGCTTTCTGGGAGACAAGATCCGTCAAGAACTTGAGCTCTTTAATCGTAAGAGCCGGGGAAGGTGTAGGGATGATTGAGAAGCCATCACATGCTGAATCCGCAGGGCTGCAGCTCCTCCTCAACAATGATGGCACGGGCGAGTAAGGGAATGTGGTGATTGCAAGCCGTACAAGGCGGAAGACAGACATACAAGCTAGCACAAGAACGAGCATATGAACGAGCCTCGTCTTGGTGATCATCCCTTTTGTCTTGTGGTATGATGGCAAACGAGGAGGAGAATCTTCTGTGCTCATCGGACTCCGCTGCAGGACGAGCTCTTGATCAACATCTGGTGGGGCTCTCTTGCTTATTAAAACCAAAAGAAAAACTCTGGCATTGGGTGGGAAGAGGTTGCAATGCTTCGGTTTGAAGCATCATCAGAGCATTAAAGAAAGCCAAGAGATCAAACAAAGCTTTCACTTTTCAGTGTGTGCAACAGAAAGTGAAAGTTGATGAGAAACTAACTTGGTTGGTTGGCATTTCAATCATCCCATTGAGGTTGGTTTGATGATGGTGATGGATGGCATTCCTTGTGGAAGATTTCATGTTTTAGGTTGAGTGATTTTCAAGGGTTGGATGAACTCATAAAACCAGTGTTAGATTCTAAAATGCCGAGAACATCGCAACTACTATGCATTCGATTTTTCGAACCATTCGGTGGTTCATTGCCATCTGAAATTCAATGTAATACTCGACTTGCTCGACTTTTCATTCTCCGTTTAAGAGGAGTCGAGCAAGTCGAGTTGAGGTTAGATCGTCGGCTAGCGAAAATTTAAACCCTAATCCGATTTTGATACTTGAAAGTAGATTAGATGTACAAAATGCAGTATTTCTTTGGCTGGCAATTTGTCCTTGCAACAATGTAAAGTGTCAAAGTGGGTTAGGTTGTGTTAAGTGGTCCATACTCCATAAGTGTTCACCCTACAAAAGAGAAAACACAGACAACTACACAAGAGGAGAAGAAGAAAGAAAGGGAAAAAAAACAGATGCTTTCAAGAGTAAAATACAAGCACAAGACTAAGTATTTTTGGACAGCTTAAAGAAAGGTGAGAAAAAAAAAATGTACTTTAAGACTTTAGTGGTTAAACTCCAGCAAAGCTACCTCAGTGACCACACCTAACTTGGTATGCATCTACTCCTTTTTCATTTATCCCTCTTTTTATTGTTTCCCTTATGTTCTGATTACGGTTGTTATATGAGTCGGGTAGTTCGAGTTCGGTCCAAGTTTGATTTTAAGATCTGTTCGAATCGAGGTTCGGCTCGACTCAAGTTTGAATACTTTGAATGTTGTAAAATTTGTAAAATTCCCCTTGAGTTATTTACTAAACGAATAGAGTATGAACATATTTTTAAGTTCGAGTTCAAATTTAGCATCGGTTCGAACTTGAATTGTTTCTAAACGTACTAAATACGAGCAACCAATACTCAACTCGTTTAACCTAAATAATAGTTATAATGCACTGAAAATCTCATCATTTAAATTAGGGTAAACTAGACATTAGAAAATAACAATAAAAACACCCTCTTATTGAGGCCCAACCTTGATATTAACAAACAAATATAGATGATTAGCATATAATGCCATGTAGCTAACAACAAAAACTAACCTAATAGCTTACCCTCCCTCCACCATTTGCCCCCTAACCCCCCCCCCCCTGCATATAGTATTATACAGAGTGACAGAGATATAGATAGATATTTAATAAATCATGGAGCTAGCTAGGCATGTGAACACACTCCTTAAAATGCAGCTGGATAATAAAAAATTAAAAATAATCATTTTTTTTTAATTAGGAAATAATTCGAGACCGGACAGGCCCGGACCTCGAGAGGCCGACAAAGTCGGCAGACGGCAAGCCGTCTAAACATACAGCAAAGCAAAAGAAAATACAACATGAAAACCTAATACAGACACCTAATACAACAAAAGAACTAAAAACCCGGAAAACACCAGGCCCAAAACACACAAGCGGACACAACAGCGAGAAGAAGGAGACCCGACACGGAGAAGTGGATAGCGAGCGCCACACACAAATTTATGCCCTAAGAATGCCTACGTTATGCTAAACCTATTAATCTTTTTTTTTTAATACATGAAAGGATTTTAAACTAGCTGTCATAATACATTACAAAGAAAAATACAACATATAAATCAGAAATAACAAAAAAGTTTGAATATATATAATTATAAGTTCAAAATTCAAGTGTTTAATTTTGGTTTTGAGTCATTTGGAGTCTTTAACTTTCGAGTTCGGCTTGTTTCAACTCTATTATAGAAAAATCTATACTGATTCCCAATACTGATAATATGAACAGGTTCGAATCGGGTTTTCGGATCAAGTCGGAATCTACACAGGGTGTACTAACAAGCATGCTGAAGGAATCATTGTCTTACTCATCCATAGTAGAAGTACACCATGGAAAAGGTTGAGTGTTGGAGCACTATGAATATATGTGAAGTGGAAATTGAAGGGCATTGGCATTTGGCTGAAGTTGTGCATATGCATCCCACTTTGGGCTGTCATCAACTCAATCATCAACCTCAATTTTATGTTATCTGATAATGTACATTTTTCTTGTGGCCCCTGTTGTGTATGGATATTGGATTGGGTTCTATGGACCATGGGTAGGTCCCTCCCACTCCCACATTTGACCTAGGTGTAAGTAAAATCCAACAACCCTAAATTACACATTTTAAAATTTTGCATATATTTTTTTTAAAAATTAAACAAAACTACATTAATATTTTTAATTATTATTGTACTTTTTTCACTTTATCAAAAATTATAACTATAATTTTTCTAATCATTATAAAAGCAATTTTGAAACGTGGACACCAAAATACAAAATACTTAAAACAATATATTTTTCTTAACCCGATTCTCTATCTAAAATGACTCTTTTTTTTTAACGGAGAAAGTATATGATATTGAAGTTTTTAATTGATCAATCCTGCACATCGTGATTAGACCTGAGCAAATATGGGTCAACCCGTCCGGCCCGCCTAAAGATATGAACTTAATGATTTTAACCTAGATTCTGTTTTATGTTGTATTTTTGTTATTTTTTTTATAATATATTTACCCTTGAGAGAAAAATCGTAAATTTACACACTTTTAAATGCTTTGAAAGTGAGTCCTTTTTACATCTCTTCACTATCAAGTCTCTTAATCACTCATTTTGCTATACGGATGTTTCATCTTTATTGTCACTTTTGTTCTTTTGGTATTGTGATTAGTGCAATAGTCTTTTTGTTTTAGAGTTTTGTTTTTGTTCGGAAAAAACAAAACTCTAAAACGCCCCTACCTGATTTGATTGATGTGTTGTGATTTGTAGTTTTTGATAAAGTAAAAAGTAGAGTGATAAGTGAGGGTAAATTAGTAAAAAAGAAGTGTAATTATTAACTTTATTAAAAGTTGTGTGGAGAGTTAAAATGACAAGTTTTGCCGAACGGGGATGTAGTATATAACAAGTTGGAAAACAAAGATAACCAAAAAACTACAGTAACCAAATGATTCTGCCCTTTTATCTCCCAAACTGTACGACTGATTGGGGTAACGTTGTTGTGGATCCCACCAGGTTGTAGTTTCATTCCCCCCTTCATCCCACGCGCTCTTCACCAAATAACACTATTTTTCTTTTCTTTTTCTTTTTTTTAAAAAAAGAATCAGAATTCGACGTATCGATTGGTTACATTCGATGAATTGAGGGGTAAAAAAAATGGACAACGATCAAACAATTATAACAAGAGAGAGAGAGAGAAATGCATCAACAAAGGAAAAAAGGTGGAGAAATTGGGATGTGATAAAACATGCTGACACAAATGTAAAACGGATGCATTTTCTCTAAATAATACGGAGTAAAAAATATCTTTTCACTCAAAATCTAATAATACATCTGTTCAGAAATAGATGTCATTTGACTTTTTGACACGCTTTTTTAATGAGCTAAAAACTATATAAAATATTAATTTTTTAAACAATTTTTTAAAATAATATGATACTTATTATCAATAAGTATTTATATTATATTATTAAATTACTAAAAAATTGATATTTTATACTCCCTCCGTTCGGCAAAACTTGTCATTTTAACTCTCCACACAACTTTTAATAAAACTAATAATTACACTTATTTTTTTACTAATTTACCCTCAATTATTACTCTACTTTTTACTTTATCAAAAACTACAAATCACAACACATCAATCAAATCAAGGGCATTTTAGTAAAGTAGAAGCAAAAATATCTAAAATGACAAGTTTTTCCGAACAAAAACAAAACTCTAAAACGACAAGTTTTGCCGAACGGAGGGAGTATATTTTTTAGCTCCTTAAAAAACGTGTCAAAAAGTCAAACGACATCTATTTCTGAATGGATGTAGTAGGTTTTATGTCGATTTTTTAAAATGATTTTAGCCATTTTTCAGTTTTATATAATTTTAGCTATTTTTAATAATGCTTTTCTAAGATTTATACTTCTAATTATTACGGTCTTCTATCCTATGACTTACCAAAAAAATTGAGAGAGATTCTCTATCAAAAAAAACACTAGGATCTAATTAAAAAAAACTAAACTGATTAAAATTTGAAAAACATTTCAAATTAGTACTATTATCATATGTTGGGGAATAGGATATAAAAATCGCTATTAATATATCTTTTCACTTTATTAAAAACTAAAATAATTAAAGAGCAATTATAAAAAAAAATGGATACAAAATAACTAAAATAACATTTTTTCTATAAAATAACGGATGTAGAGCTATGAAGTTTAACACGCGCGAGTGACAGCAGGTGGGATTCGCTTCCACCGGAAAACGCCAATCACGGGGCCGCTAACAGTCCGTCCGTCACGGGACCAAAAACTCAACCCCATGACCGTCTGTCACTCTTTAACTACCTCCCAAATTTTTATTTAAATAAAAAACAAAATTCCAACCCACACTTCCATTTTGGTTAACTTATAACTGACTTTCACTCTCCCTCACCCTCTACTTCACTCCCAATTTTTCCGGCAATGTCCTCGCCGGCGCTGCCTCCCGCTACTTCATCACCGGCGGATGGTGCATCACCGCCTATCCTCCTTCCTCTTGTAAGCCCCGTCACTCCTCCGACGCCCCTCCCTCTCCCGCCAATACCAATCATTGCCGCGCCGGAGGTTTCCCCGCCGGCACCACCGCTGCCCCCTCCGCCTTCGCCAGCGATAATCTCACCGGCTCCCTCTCTCTCTCCCCCTCCTTTACCTTCATTGCCTCCAATTCCGTCTTCCTCGGCGCCTCCGCCATTGCCATTGCCGATAACGCCTCCGCCGGTATCACCGCCGGCGCCGGCTCTGATCTCGCCGCCTGCACCGGTGGTGTTCAATCCGACTCCCCACCCACCGGCATTGCCAAATACACCTCCGGCTCCTGTAATCCCCAACCCGCAGCCGCCTTCAATTTCCTCTCCGGCCACCCTACCACCGCCGGCGGAGACACCGCAATCGCCGCTGACAATCAAGTCTCCTCCCGGGCGGAGCCATTCATCTCGTTCTGGATCGAAATCCAAGACTTCGAGCCTACGAGGGTCTAAAACGCTTCCGAACACCACTCCTCCACCGCTGCCGTCTCCGGCGCCGGCCACTCCCGTTGCCGGACCATCGAGTCAGCCAGCCTACGAAGGCAGTACCGATGGCGATTCGCCTCTCAAGGCGTTTTTCCCTTCAGCACCTTCCGCGGGGGGCGGTGGTGCTCAGCCAGCAAATCCGGCAATAGCTGTGCATCCTTTGAGAATCAATGGAAGCTCAGATTTACAGGCAACAGAGGTGGGACAGGGAGGTGTTTCTACGGGGATCGTAGCGGGGCTGTGCGTCGGCGGCGTGGTATTGGTGGCGCTCTTGGTGTTTGGGATATTGGTGGTGCTTTGCCGGAGGAAGAAGGGCTCTTCCTTTGATGATTGTGGCTCCTTTGCTTGCAATTCTAAGTCCGATTTCCAAGGTGAGACCATATAACGGCTTAAGCTTTTGTGATAGAAAGATAGATTTTAAATGTTTTTTTTTTGGTTAGGTAAGCTTTCAATGTCGAGTTACACAAAGAGGAACACAAGCCTCCCCGATACCGAAGCATGGGGAGGCTACAACGGAGGCTCGGGTTCAGCCAAATCGGCCAACGGAATGGCATTGCCCGGTGTCCCGAAGGCGGTGCAATCGAGTGGCACGTTCACCTACGAGGAGTTGGTGGCAGCCACAAGTGGGTTTTCGGAGGCGAACCTACTAGGGCAGGGTGGATTCGGCTACGTGCACAAGGGAGTGTTGCCCAACGGGAAGGAAGTTGCGGTGAAGCAGCTTAAGATGGGCGGACAGCAAGGCGAGAGGGAGTTTCGGGCAGAGGTGGACACCATAAGCCAAGTGCATCACAAGCACTTGGTTTCGTTGGTAGGATACTGCATCGCTGGAGCCGAGAGGCTGCTAGTTTACGAGTTTGTGACGAATAAGACCATGGAGTTTCACTTGCACGGTAAGCGGTTTATTGCCCTATGATCCGTTTAGATTGCTCGTGATTCACGACAATCATACTGACTCGTGTCTTGGGAGAGTCGCAGAGAAGGGTCAGCCGGTCATGGAGTGGAGTACGAGGCTCAAGATCGCGGTAGGATCTGCTAAAGGATTGGCTTATCTCCATGAAGATTGTAAGTTCGAATCACGCCCTATCTTGGCCACTCGTCCCTTACTCGTCTTATGATGCATTGACGCGTTTTTTAAGGTAATCCTACGATCATTCACCGCGACATCAAGGCTTCTAACATTCTCTTAGACCTCAATTGTGAGGCAAAGGTAAACCATTTAGTTGTACATTCATTTACCAAGTTTACAATTGCTTATATGTATGCATAGTTTAAGCTCGAGGCTCATTGTTGTACAGGTTTCTGATTTCGGATTGGCCAAATTTTTTTCGAACACCAGTCCCTCGGTTACTCATATCACCACCCGGGTGGTAGGCACTTTCGGGTAAGGAGACAATCCCTTGTATTCGAGTTGCAAACGTCGTCACATTGATGCTAAGAAGTCGCGTTCCTATTTTAGGTACTTGGCTCCGGAGTATGCATCGAGTGGGAAGGTCACGGACAAATCGGATGTGTATTCCTATGGCGTTATGCTGCTCGAACTGATTACTGGTCGTCCACCGATTAACATTTCCGAATCTGAAATGAATGGCAGCTTAGTGAACTGGGTATGCCTCACTATGCGATACACTTGAAAATGACAGATTGGGTCAGTTGTTGAAACACTTGTTTTATACTACTGATTTCATGCCTATAGGCTAGGCCTTTGCTTGCACAAGCCATCGAGGAGGGCAACTTCGACACCTTGGCCGACCCAAGACTGCAAGGCAACTACAACGTTGATGAGATGACTAACATGGTGGCCTGTGCAGCCGCCTGCGTGAGGCTTTCAGCGTGGAGACGACCACGAATGAGTCAGGTACTAGGACTCTGGATGGGATACATCGGTGCTTAATGCTTGGAGTTGCATTCTTATGCAGATATATATGATTGATGACAATGCAGGTGATTCGCGCCCTAGAAGGAGATCTCTCTCCCTCAGACCTAGATGATGGGGTGAGGCCCGGACACAGCTCAATGCACTTCCCATACGAAAGCTTGGACTTTGACGCGCGAAAGTATGTGGAAGAGATGAAGAGGTTTAGAATGGCACTATCAGGCAGTGCTGAAGCTGACCGTACGAAGGGTCAGTATAGCGGGAACACTAGTGACTATGGCCTTCATCTCTCCATTTCGAGTGCAGATAGCCATGAATCCGACTCAAGAAGCTTTTAAACTCAACCGCGATTAGCACCCATTTATTGATTCAGATCAATATGTTGATTTTGTATCATAGATCATTAAGCTTTGGGATCTTTCTCTTCTGTTTCATGATCACATGTGGTTTTGATGAAGTAAACTGTTGTAATGTAAAAGCAAATGAAGCAACTTTAACAGGTGTTCAATTAAGGTTCTCATAAATAACCTGATCCAAAAAGACCCGATCGAAACTCGTCACTTGAACCTCAACTCGCTTTCAACGGTCTCGGTTTGGCATCTGAAAATTTGTCAAACAAATGGCAGATATTGGGTTAGGATTCGCCCTTCACATATACCAAACGCCACCTAAGAAGTGTTCAAAATTTTCTAAGCAACAGAACAATGCCAGCAAGGCCGGTAAATGACCAAATATGTAAAGCACTGACAAATATGCACAGATCAGAAAAGCTCTGATAAGGAACAGATGGAGCTCTTATTCTACAACAATGAGAGATTGAAGAGTCTATGATTTACATCATTGAGCTTTAGGCTTCTTGGTGGATGAATCCGTCTCTGGAGGGGAAGGGGTTAAGCTGAGAAGCCAAACCAAGAGCACGCCAACAAGAGCGCCAGAGAGATGAGCGATGTGGTTCACAGTCTGCACCGAATGGCCCCCTACTAAGCCATTTGCCATTCCTGCTGAAGCCTGGGCTGCTTCCATTACCTACCAGCATTACAAACACTATCAGGCTCTTTTTTTTTGTTTAATAGACTTGAAACTCGGAAGGACTGAAACTTTTTCGGAAAAAAATTGAAGACTTCCATGAAAATGCTTTTAGCGGTAACAGTACGCCAAAAGGTATGCAACAGGAGGATGGCAGCTAAAAACAAAGCTATTCAAATATTTGAATTGAAGCAGGACACGAATTCAGAGACATGGATAGCTTATGCAAGTAGGAGATGGAAAGATAGCTAATACAGCATTTCTAATAAGTTGGTGAAGTTTGCAGCATGAACTCTAGCAACAAAAATCATGTCTATAATGAAGCTAATAGCTAAGTTAGACATGTACAAATGAAAAAAAGGAAAAGGAAAGAGGGGGCAACAAATAAGAAACTGTGTCTACAACCAGTTTACATATCATTTCCTACATTCTCTCTTTCGCTTATTCTGCTAAAGAAAAATTAAGGGAAAAAATAATTGTGTGGGTGGGGAAACTAATGGCTAAGATAGGAAACACACCTTCATTCAACTGACAACCAAATAGTTATTAACGTATCCAATGGTAGAAATATGAAAGTAAGAAATTGCTTACCCTCTCTATCACAAATTGACCAAGTATAAGCACTTCAAGTATCTTCCTCCAGTCCCATGACATCTGAAAGGACGAGAGTGTCAGAAGCCCATCTAGGTTCACAATAATAATATATTTCAAAATCTTAAATATTAATTGTAATTTATTAATACCTTCACAAAAACACTAATTGCAAATAACCCAAAAACAGCACCAGAAGCTCCAACAGAAACTACATTTCTTGGGAGAACAAGCCATGAAACAAGGTTTGCGCCAGCTCCTGTTAGAATGTAAGAAAGCCACAATGCTAAGTTGCCTTCTTCTTCTTCCACAAGCTTCCCTTTTTATAGAAAGCACAAAGATATAAGCAGATTGTAAGATACAGGGTGCATAAAAATAACATCAAAGGGTCATGTTAAATGTAAATGGAGGTATATTAAAGTTTTACAGAGATAAATGTCTTACCAAAAATATAAAGGAAGAAAAGATTGCTTGAGAGATGATTCCTACAAAGAAAACAATAAACATGGTTCAAGTATCGTAGGAAAATGAAGATTTGAAGATTTTTTTTTTAACATTAAAGTAAAAGGAAGAGTATTTAGTCATCATTAGGAAGTGGGAAATGAAAAGTGCGTACAAATATGCAGGATGCGGTCTTTCTACTATTGTTTCATATTGTACGTATTTCATAGTTAAACATTAGAATCTGCTCAGTGCTTACCAATTTGTATGGCAAAATGCAGCTGTTATAAACTGATACCAATTAGGCCGACTGTGAAACAAATATAGGGATTTGGTCGCTCGCACCTGAAGAAAATAGACAGCAAACTTTATATTTATAACAGGAATAAAAATTAAAATGAAGCTCTAGTGAGGCTGTTCTGAAAAGCTATCAAGAAGATGAGCTCAATTTTTTTTATTTATGTTTCTCCTTGAGTTAGAAAACATAATACTCAAAAGTCTACAGCCTTTTGTTCAAACGAGCATTTATACAAGGATCTAAAGTTAGTTCACATAAACAAGTCATAATATTTGTTTTTCACGAACCACTTTTTAGTATAAGACCATTTGAGATGCTGCTCAATAATATATCAAGCAATTTAAAATGAATAAGTTATAATCATAATCTAATCAATATGGGAGAGAATTTCCTTGCCTGAAGAATATGATCAGCCACAAATATCCCAAGATTCAGAAGAATAATCCAAAATACTCCATTCACACGCTTCTCAGGCTTGCGTCTGTGCTCTGGCTTCTCTAGCTCCAATTGTGGCATTATATCTTATAAGAAAAGATATATAAAAAAAAATCAGTATGCTTAAACCAAAGTTAAACCTTACAAGGGGAATAAGTGAGATAAAATTCAAATCTCAGAAGAAAAGCATGTCAGATAGACATCCCTAGATGATCTTGTGGACTGCAGTGGCATAACTAAGGAATTTCTGCCTCACCGGACAACAACACACACAAGCCACCACAAAAAACCAAAAACCAAAAAAAAAAAAAGAAAAGGAAAAAGCGATTGAATGCAGGAGCCAGGAAGAGGGAACAACGAACAGTTGCTGACATATGCTTCAGTCAAACATGATAAAAAGAGCCCAATAGTAGTTGAATAATCCTAACCTCTAATCTATTCAAAACACGATGACAAACTCAACTTGGAGTTCATAGTGTGAAGCTTCAGGCATTAGTTTATCAATAACTTTATACTGAAGAAACATAAGAAAAACGAGCCCACGAATTTGGAAGTGAGTTCCAAACAATGTTGTCTAAATCAATGTCATGTTCCTAGTTAATGGTTTGGGAAAAAGAATTGGTGAGACTTCCTATGGAAAGAAGATTGTAACTTTTACCGCAATTTAGATTCTATGCAAGAAAATAGGAGAAAAGACTGAATCGACTGATTGTTCGGCCAAACATACCAAACAATAAATTGGCAAGTAAAGCCTAAGAGATCAAACAAGAACCTAGACCCAAGAGTTAACATTCAGACACTGACATTGTTCTTTGTGATCATAATATGCAATCTGTATCTTAAGTACTCTGCCAAAACTCAGAAAACAGTAACCAAAATAGGCATTTGTAATCTAATACAAAAAATGCAGAAAATTTTATACCCCCTCCACGGTGATAAATGCAAGAGTTAGCATCTATGGAGCAATCTTCAGTCTCTCAGCTTTCTCAATATTGGCGAGTGATTAAAACAAAATGATTCAAGAATATTCCAAGAAAAATAGATTACCAGGGAAACATATTAACTTTCATATCATAGGAATGAAGTTTCTGGTTCGAGTTACACTACCATTTGATAACTTCAGCGACGGCATGAACGCCTATGGTAGATGATATGAGCACCCCCTTATAACCAAAAAAAACTCACAAATAGCATTCTCAGAAAGTGCTAACTGATCCACTCTGGAGTTTGTCTTCAAACTAACAAGAAAAAATCTAGCTCGTTGAAATCAATTTCATGAGAACATTACAAATTGTTGCTAAACACACTCCTGTAGTTATTTGCGATCTCACTATCAACCTATCCAGCTAAGTTCAATCGAAACGGTCAAAAATCGAGAAGGTCCTTATCGACACATAGAACACACGAAACGAGGATACACTAAAACCAGCACAATTCTTTCAATTCATGGAATAAACCGTGAAATTGATGTCAGAAAAAAGGAAGACAGGGTACCAGAGCCGCTGAAATTGCAGGCGAACGGGGAGAGAGAAACGGGAGACCGGAGAATAAGAGGATGATGAGAGATACGCGCCTGCGGATGGAAGAGAACGGAACAGGGACTGGAACGAAGGAGAAGGTGAGGTTGCGATTGCGAATGCAAGCAGTGAAGATGAAGAGGCGGCCGCGAGCAAGACGACGAAGAAGAGCTTTTGAGCATCGGAGGATGTAGGAGTTGCGCCATGGCAGCAGCGACCTCCACCGCTCCACGGCTCCCACCTCCACCTTGATAACCTCAATTTTATATTTTCTTTCATTTTTTGCATTGTATTTTTTTTTTATCGAGTAATTAATTCGAGGACTGGACAAATCTTTTCTCCGGTTATGAGACTTCTGACGACTCTGCGCTCTGCAATCTCATCCGTTTTCACATTGAAAAACAAGGTGAAAACTAAACCAACATATAAGTAAGGGGAAAGTCTTAAACAATGGCTTAAGCTTTTGTGTAAAGTGGTGGATTCCGACCTTATAACAAAAACAAAATTAAACCCGACACGACTCCCGATTTGATACGACTCGGCTCGGGATTCTCGGATTCTCACATGGTATCAGAGCAGGTTTGAGTCGGGTCGGTTTTCCTAGCTTCGGGATAGGCGATTGCGATGCTGAAACCCGTCGGGCGTGTTGGGATAAATAGTCATCCCACATTGATTGTGGGTGATATAACAAACCAAAAATATAATATTGGAAGAAGCCCCTACACATTGGCTTAAGCTTTTGGATAAAGTGGTGGATCCCGGCCTTATAAACAAAAATAAAAATAAACCCGACACGACTCCCGATTTGATACGACCCGGCTCGGGATTCTCGGATTCTCACATCTATTGCCAAATTATTTTCGGTTAAAAACAAAAAAACAAAGACTCAAAACTATAGCTTCCCATTAACGGCCATATAGACCAGAGGAATGCAGTAACTACATCTCTAGTATTAGGGAAGCTTTAACTATCTATAACAGATTATTCCAAATACCGAAACCAAGCAAGAAAGTATATTGCCTCTGTGTGGTATGTCTCTCAAATGCTCACTAATTGAACCTTACATATATCACAGAAAAGAATTGGCAAAACCAATTAACATACCCAATAGTTGCTGAAACAGGAGAACCAAACATCAGCAAATGTCAGCAAAATTATGAAAAAAATACACAACCATGATCGAACTCAGATCAGAAGCAAGAACAGTGATCAATTTAATAACAGTGTCCTGTGAAGAACTCACTGAACGACCAATTAAATTTCAGTCTAATCCATGGCGATCAACTTGATAACTCTCTAAAAGTATAAAACCCAATAAACAAACTTAGTTAGTTACTACAACAAGGAAACCAAACATTGGAAATCTTTTCAAGTCCTTCTGCTGATGATGGATCGCTCCTAGCTTCTCCATAAAATGGAGAAGACCACGGACACAATGTAATCGGAAGACAATTGTGCGCAGCGGCCGAAGAATGTGTCTCTGTTGTCCTCAACTTAGAAGGATCCACAAATACCTCTTTAGCACTCCCAAGATCAATAGCCTTCATATTCCTGCACGTATCTACTACAATAAAACAAAACAGCTCATCATTACAAGGATCCGGAGCAACCAGTTTTCTCAACCCTCTTAACTGCTCATCCACCAACAACGGACTGATTGGACATGTTTGCTCCAGGCACCACTCACCCTTGGCGTGGTCTAATAACTCCCACACACGCAGCCTCCGACCATGATCGTTGCAACACTCTATGTCACCAAACTTGAGCACGTCTTCATGCCCAAAAAGAATCAGATTCATGCCCGAGTTTTCCGCCTGATCCACTAGGCAGCTGAATGTGGCAAAATCTATCAGGGCTATTGTAGGGATCATAAGTTATTACACTACTATTATACCAATCAAACCAGTGCAAGATACCCCTCCAAGTGAAGCTTTCCTTCCTCGTGCTAAGTAAGGCTACTTCCCGACAAGGAGTCATCATTTTCTTTTGAGTCCATCTCCCAATATCTGAAGAGAAAGTATATATTTCAAAGTCGTAAGGATCATCACCAGGATGAAAGGCCTTTGTATTCTGAATTACCACAACTTTGTATGTGATGTAGGCTGGATGGTCACCTCCTGCAGGTTGGACATGACGTGTCGCTAAACCAAACGCCAATTCAAAGCAACTGTGAAACGATAACAAAGGCAGCTTGGCTGATTGCTTGGTGAGAGGGTTCAAGACGCGGATACCTTCTTTCAATCCTTCAGAGAGTATCAGTCCACCGCTTGAGGCCATGATCTGATCCTCATAAAGCCAGTATGATTTATGGCCGAGGGATGAATAGAGGGAGGGTGGAGCATTGGCATCAGTTCCATGGAGAGTAGAAACTGGCTTGCTTGAATCTCCCAATTTACACCAATGTTAAAAAATATGTGTGCTCGCCAATACCGGATCCAGGATTCCCCAAAGGTGCCAATGAGACGACGATTTGGAGGAAGAGCTTTCTTGTTGCAGATAACAATGTGCGAATTTCGGATGGGAGATGATGGAATTTCACCGCTTCGAGATGAGCTTGAATCTGAACAAATGCCTGATGTGCAGTCTTAGTAAATTTCATTTACAAGCTCTTCTGGAAGACAGATTGTGCCTTGATTGCCATCGTCCTTTGCTGCGATTTTCCTTCCTTTACTATTTCAACTTACCCGTTCATATTTCAATCCTCAAATCTCAAACCCTAATCTAACAAATCCATTTCAATTGTCCAAATCAATTCAACAAAATCATTTCATTAATGTGCATAAACATTCCTAAACAAAAAACCCCAATTCATATTTCAAACCTCTCATAAACTCAAACCCTAATCTAACAAATTCATTTCAATTCTTTAAATCAATTCAACAGAATTCACTCAAAAGGATACAAATCAGACGTAAATTGGGAAACTTTACACATTCTTCGTTCCGCCACGGAATGCCTAGAGCCTCGGACCCCCGCCGGCCGTCACCAGTCGCCTCGCACCTCGCCGGCTCGCCTCGCAGGATTAATTGTTCGTGGGCTTTAGCCCTCTCTATGCAAGCCCATGGGCTGAGGATTAATTGTTCATGGCCCAAACAAACAGAAGTAATGTATCTTCGGTGGTACTTGATTGGGAAATTCGTTTTTGCTGGTATAATACGATAACCATTAGGTTTTTTAAGTGGGTAAATGATAATCGCGAGGTTTTGATAAATCAGCCTTAGGGCTGTTATATGAACATAACAGCTCGGGATCGCCTCGAAAAAGTTCGACTCGAGCTCGCTCACTTATTTAAACAAGCCGAGCTTGAACAAAATTTTAAGCTCGGTTGAAAGCTCGGCTCATTCGAATAAAGCTCGAATTCTATGGAATTTCTAAAATTTTCTTTAAGTTAACATGTTATAACCAAGTAGAACTACTTAAAAGCTCGAAAAAAGCTCGGCTCGAGCTCGTTCATATCCTAAACAAGCCGAGCTTGAACCAAATAAAAAGCTCGTTTAAAAATTAGGCTCGGCTCGGCTCGAGCTCGTTTAACAAATGAACAAGCTTGAACATGCCAAGCTCGGCTCGTTCGGCTCGAATAACACCCCTAATCAGCCTATATGCAATCATATTATATATTTTTATTTTATTAGTGTGCATTATTGGAATAATGGTTTGACACCTTAAGTCGAGTATTAAAAGTAAAAAACTAAACGTTAAGAAGCAATTAGAATTATGTGGGTAAGATTATGAACAAAAACAAAAATAGCTGGATAATTTGTAAGAAAATGTATAAAAAAAAACTTAGTTTTTAAATATATTAAAATTAATGCATAATGTTATAAAGTGTTTTCCAAAATAAGTTACTCCGTATATTATAATATCATTTCGATCAATAGAGTTCTAAGGAGTTTTCTTTGTCCATGACACACATTAAGCAACTTAAAAAAAGGAAAATATATTTATAGAAAATACGTTTTTCTATCCAGTCAGGGTGACCCAGTGGTAAGGAGCAAGGAGAGGGGTAAGAAGGTTCCGGATTCGATCCCTACCCAGTAGTTGGAACAAGCCGGTTACCTAATAGTAAATGCTATATTTTTCTCAATAGTAAATGGAGTATAATTGTAGTTCTTAAAAATGTGTTAAGTGAAAAGGCAGGTAGTTAGTAGAGTACTCCGTATATTCTTAGATAGTAGGAGAGAGTACTCCCGGTTCGAACCCCGGAATAACCGCTCTTTATTTACCAATTCAAGGAGAGAGTATTAAAATTAGACGGCACGGACATTAACGTATAAGCATACAAAAACAATACTGACATTAAATAATTTGTTCATATATGGTTTGGACTTTTATTTAGGCGTTACGGTGGGCTAGATTTAAAAAAAAAAAAAAAAAAGTGATAAGATAAGGAGGCTGGAACAGGGGCACGTCCAGCGACAGTACGTGTGGGACCCAGGGACCCAAGTTGACCCCATGCATTTATTTAATGTGTAAAAAATAATGCGTGACAGCTGTCCAATTTGTGGATACCATACCAAGTGCTTGATAAGTAGGGTATCCGAAGTACATGAAATTTAATGGACTCACCCTTCAATCTTTATTTGATAGGTTCATTCGGATACTCCCTCCGTTCCATAATACATGTCCTTTTGCTTTTCGACACGCTTTTTAATGAACGAAAAACTCTATAAAATATTATTTTTTTCATTAATTTTTTTATATAATATGATACTTATTAGTAATAAGTATCATATTATATAAAAAAATTAATTAAAAAAATAATATTTTATAGAGTTTTTCGCTCATTAAAAAGCGTGCCGAAAAGCAAAGGGACATGTATTATGGAACGGAGGGAGTATCATTTAGTAATATATACTACGTATTACAGTATATGTTATATATAATATAATTTGATACAAAAGGCCTCTTTAGTCAATCAAACGACGCTGTTCTGGTCTACATTTTCAACGTTTTAATAATTCATCACAAAATTATTGGGTAAGTTCAACAAAGGCACCTATTATTTCCATATATATATATATATATATATATATATATATATATATATATATATATATATTGACGTTGGCCGTTGTTATTAGATACACTGCAAATCCTCCATGAAAAGTGCATGTCGAAATTAATATGTAGACTTTTTCAATTACTTAATCCACTTCAACCCTAGCGTGATTTGAGATATATATAAAAAAAAATACCTTTTTAAAAAAATTGAGATCGATGAATTTGGTCCATGTTTTTTTTTATATTAGGCGAAAGTTGAGATGTTTTTAATTAAATTTGAACACTGTTTTATATAATCAGGATTGGGAATATTTACGTACCAACTATTTCAACAACTATATTTGTAAATATGAGATATGTAAACCTAATGGATTGTGAATGTGATCTTAACATAGCCTTTGGATCCCATTTTATGATGGGTAGTTAGATGAAGCTATATAGCTAATACCTATGAGCCTATGACACCAAAAAAAATATATATATATATACCTAATAGCTAAGTAACAATTGAATTTGTGTTATTTTACTCTTACTACAATTATTAAGTCTTGCTTTAGTGGGTTTGGACCTACCTTATGTTATATTATATATATGCATCATTCATATTTGATATATTACGTACTTAAAAATATATCGATCATAAAAATCATTCATATTTAATAATAAGTATAATATTATTAGAAAAACTCAATTAAAATTTTAATATTTTATATAGTTTTTACCCTCTTAAAAATATATATTTGACTTGAAAAGAGCACTTATTTAGAAATGGATGGAGTATGTTCCAGCTCAACACCCTAGCAAAAAGCTATATGTATATGTAACGGGCCGCGTTTCCGACTCCGGAACAATCCGGTGATGCCTCCGCTAGCTTCTGGGCTGATCTAGAGATGTCCGGAATGTTCTAGAATCCTGGAGAACCTTATGGAGGTCTCCACCCTTGTGTAGAAGTCTCCGGAACCTTACGGAGACTTGTAGAGATTTGTAGGGATCCTTAGCCATGTATAGATAGTCCTAGAGAATTCTAGAGACTTAGGAAGCTAGCTTAGCCCGGGAAGGATCTAGAAAGACCTAGCTAAGCCTTGGTCTAGAATTTTCCTTGTACATGGGGCCTTGGCTATAAATAAGGAGCCACCCCACCATTGGTAACCATCCAAGCATTCACAAGCAATCAAAGCTCTCATTTCCCACACAAAGCCTTCTTAAAACCTTCCAACAACTTTCGGAGTTCTTAGCCATCTCTCTTCCGCTAAACTCAAGGCTTGACTTAGTCACTGACCGAGAAAAGTGCCTAAGAGCCGCACGACTAGCATCCAAAGTAAGTCGAGTCGTGTCAAGTGGTATCAGAGCCTAAGGTTCGAGATGGCCGAATTTCCTACACCCGATGTTTTCGATCAAACCCAGAAGAAGAAGATCACCCGTGGGGCTTCCAAGGACATCGTGGCAAGCTTTGAGGCTCGCTTGGAGAAGGTAGAGCTATCCATGGGAGAAGTCCGTGACAACATCGAGGACACCATCGGAAGGGTCGACGACATGGAGAAGTCCGTCGATGATCTCAAGGGTGCCCATGAAGATCTGTCCAAGAAGGACGATGATCTCGAGGCCATGGTGGTGGCCGTGACCAGGCGCAATGAGACTCTTGAGGAGTTGGTGGTGACAATGCGCGAGAAGATGGAGAAGCTCGAGAGGGAGCTCGAGGCATGCAAGACGGCGGTGGGTGCCGGCATGCTTGGGGGAACCATCATGCCCGCGCAAAAGGTGGATACACCTAAACCGAAGGAGTTCAAGGGGAGCCGGTCAGCGAAGGATGTGGAAAACTTCCTTTGGGGCATGGAGCAATACTTCCGAGTGGTGGGGATCACGGACGATGAACGAAAGGTAAGTACTGCAACCCTTTACCTTTCCGATATAGCCTTACTTTGGTGGAGGCGTAGAACTAGTGACCGGGCTGGAGGTGCCCCGATCACAACTTGGGCCGACTTTGAAGCCGAGTTCAAGAAGCAATTCTACCCCACCTATGCCAACGACGAAGCCCGGGCCAAGCTTCGTCGACTCACGCAACGAGGGACTGTGCGTGAGTATGTCAAGGAGTTTTCGGAGCTCATGCTCCAAATCACCAACCTTGGTGAGGAGGAGGCATTCTTTGGGTTCATGGATGGACTCAAACCGTGGGCAAAGCTAGAGCTCCAACGTCGGAACGTTGCCAACATAACCGACGCCATGACCACCGCTGACTCCTTGTTCGAGTTCACTAAGGGACAGGAGAGCGGAGACTCCTCGAAGAACAAGGGACGTACCGGTAGGGACCGTGAGCGGAGCAAGCCTAAGTCCCCAAGGAGCGACGAGGAGTCTAAGGAGTCCAAGGAGTCTAGGACCAAGGACAAGCCGCGGTGGGACCGAAACAAGGGCAAGAGACCGGAGAGACAGCCCTTGACATGCTTCCTTTGTGATGGGAACCACCTGATGAGGGACTGTCCGACGAAGGCCAAGTTAACTGCCATAGCATCGCAAGACCGAGAGCCAGAGGCGGACAGACTTAAGCTGGGCGCCATGATGCTAAGTTCCATCAAGGCGAAGGGGTTCGCCAAGAAGAAGGGACTAATGTTCGTAGACACCGTGGTAGCGGGGACAAAGCTTAGTGCCTTGGTTGACACCGGAGCTTCCGACTTATTTATGTCCGAAGGCACAGCTAAGAAGCTAGGACTTGTGGTGTCCGAGAGCAATGGGTGGATCAAGACCGTGAACTCCAAGGAAGTGCCGACCCTTGGGATCGCACGAGGAGTCGAGGTGAAGCTAGGCGACTGGACCGGCAAGGTCCCGATCGAGGTAATCCCCCTTGATGACTATGATCTCGTTATCGGTCTTAACTTCCTCGATCGTATCCATGCTCTCCTTGTGCCGTTTGCCAACTGCATATGCATCTTGGACCCGGAGCACCAATGTGTGGTACAAGTCCGGCGAGAAACGGGTCCAAGCCCCCATGTTGTCTCAGCTATTCAACTTGCTAAGGGGCTAAGGCATGAGGAGCCCACTTATTTGGCGACTCTCAGGATAGAAGAGCCGACCATGGAGGAGACTAAGGCTCCACCCGAGGTAGGTGCAGTTCTTGAAGCATACCAAGATGTTATGCCACCCGAGCTCCCGAAGAGACTTCCTCCGAAAAGGGAAGTCGATCATAAGATCGAGTTGGTGCCCGAAGCTCAGCCTCCTGCCCGAGCACCCTATCGCATGGCCCCGCCAGAGCTGGAGGAGCTCAGGAAGCAACTTAAGGACTTGCTTGATGCCGGCTACATCCGTCCATCCAAGTCCCCATATGGAGCGCCCGTCTTGTTCCAATGGAAGCACGATGGTAGTCTTCGGATGTGCATCGACTACCGGGCGCTGAACAAGCTGACCATCAAGAACAAGTACCCGATCCCTCTCATTGACGAGCTCTTCGATCGACTTGGAGATGCTCGGTGGTTCACGAAGCTCGACTTGAGGTCCGGGTACTATCAAGTGAGGATCGCAGAAGGCGATGAGGAGAAGACGGCGTGCGTGACTCGGTACGGGGCGTACGAGTTCCTAGTCATGCCCTTCGGGCTGACCAACGCACCGGCAACCTTCTGCACCTTGATGAACAAGGTACTCCATCATTTCCTTGATAAATTTGTGGTGGTTTACCTTGATGACATAGTCATCTATAGCCGCAACCTTGAGGAGCACGTGGAGCACTTGCGGCAAGTATTCGAAGTACTCAGGGAGCACGAGCTCTATGTGAAGAAGGAGAAATGCTCCTTTGCTCAGAAGGAAGTGCCCTTCCTTGGCCACATTGTGGGAAGTGGCCGCCTACGCATGGACCCGACAAAGATCAAGGCGATCGTGGAATGGGAGCCGCCGACTAAGGTACCTGAACTTCGCTCCTTCCTTGGGCTAGCCAACTATTATCGTCGGTTCGTGCAGAGATATTCGCACATCGCCACCCCACTTACAAACTTGCTCAAGAAGGGCGTAACGTGGGCGTGGAGTCCGGAGTGCCAGGAGGCCTTTGACCGACTTAAGAGGGCTATGACTGAGGAGCCCGTGCTAGCCCTGCCCAACTATACGGTGCCTTTCGAAGTTCACACCGACGCCTCCGACTTTGCTATCGGAGGAGTACTGATGCAAGAGGGGCATCCCATAGCTTTCGAGAGCCGGAAGCTTAATGAAACTGAGCGGCGCTACACCGTTCAGGAGAAGGAGATGACGGCCATCGTCCATTGCCTAAGGACTTGGCGTCACTACCTCCTCGGGTCCAAGTTCGTGGTAAAGACGGACAACGTCGCCACGAGTTACTTCCAAAGCCAGAAGAAGCTGACGCCCAAGCAAGCAAGGTGGCAGGACTTCCTTGCGGAATTCGATTATGAACTGGAGTACAAGCCGGGCAAAGCGAACGTTGTGGCCGATGCTCTAAGCCGGAAGGTCGAGTTACTTGCCATTAGCAGGCCACAAGGGGCTTTGGACGAGCAAATCAAAGAAGGTCTCGATCACGATCCAGCCGTGAGATCACTCAAGGAGGCCATTCAAGAAGGAAAGACCCGGCGATTTTGGATCGAAGGAGACCTTATATACACGAAGGGACGACGGGTCTATGTGCCCCACTATGGAGGACTACGGAGAGAAGTCCTCCGGGAATGCCATGACTCCAAGTGGGCCGGACACCCAGGAGTCACTCGCACTTTGGCGCTTGTGGAAGAACGCTACTATTGGCCGCAGCTCCGCGATGATGTGGAGGCTTATGTCCGGACGTGTCTTGTGTGCCAACAAGACAAGATCGAGCCGCGGCTACCCGCTGGGCTATTGGAGCCCTTGCCTGTGCCGGAGCGACCTTGGCAAAGCATCAGCATGGACTTCATCGTGGGATTGCCCAAGGTCGAGGGATATGGGAGCATCCTAGTCATCATGGATCGACTTTCCAAGTATGCTACCTTCATTCCGGCATCCAAAGAGTGCCCTGCCGAGGAAGCAGCCCGCCTTTTTCTAAAGCACATCGTCAAGTATTGGGGGCTGCCCGAGACCATCATCAGTGATCGTGATGCTCGGTTCACGGGGCGATTCTGGACCGAGTTGTTCAAACTACTCGGATCAGACTTGAGGTTCAGCACGGCCTTCCATCCTCAGACCGACGGACAGACCGAGAGGGCCAACAACTTGCTCGAGACGTACTTGAGACATTATGTGAGCGCATCCCAGAAGGACTGGCCCAAGCTCCTTGATGTCGCCCAGTTCTCGTTCAACCTCCAACGGAACGAGTCCACAGGGAAAAGTCCGTTCGAGATCGTGATGGGATTCCAGCCGAGCACCCCGAGCACCATCAACTCGGGCTATAAGGGTTCAACTCCTGCGGCTTACAAGTTCGCTAAAGGATGGCAAGAGGAGCTGGATCTCACGCAGGCCTGCCTTCACATGGCGAACAAGCGCACCAAGAAGTGGGCAGACCAGCGTCGAAGGGACATCGAGTATCAAGTAGGCGACATGGTACTCGTAAAGCTTCACTTCATCATGCGGCATTCGGGGCTACACAAGGCCCTAATACGGCGGTACGAGGGACCTTTCAGAGTTCTCAAGAGGATCGGCAAGGCCGCCTACAAGGTAGAGTTGCCGCCAAAGTTCAAGATTCATCCGGTCTTCCACGTGAGTATGCTCAAGCCTTATCACGAAGACAAGGATGATCCTGCTCGAGGTCGAGACCAACGAGCACCCATGGGCATCAAGGCATCATTCGACAGAGAGGTCGAAGAGATCGTATCCGACCGAGAGGTGCGACAGAAGTACCGACGTCCGAGGCTCGAATACTTAGTCCGATGGAAGGGACTACCAGAGTCCGAGATGTCGTGGGAACCAGCTGAGTCCTTGTGGCAATTCAAGGACAAGATCGAGCACTACGAAGACACCGCAACGAGGGCGTTGCGAGAATCAGTGGGGGAGACTGTAACGGGCCGCGTTTCCGACTCCGGAACAATCCGGTGATGCCTCCGCTAGCTTCTGGGCTGATCTAGAGATGTCCGGAATGTTCTAGAATCCTGGAGAACCTTATGGAGGTCTCCACCCTTGTGTAGAAGTCTCCGGAACCTTACGGAGACTTGTAGAGATTTGTAGGGATCCTTAGCCATGTATAGATAGTCCTAGAGAATTCTAGAGACTTAGGAAGCTAGCTTAGCCCGGGAAGGATCTAGAAAGACCTAGCTAAGCCTTGGTCTAGAATTTTCCTTGTACATGGGGCCTTGGCTATAAATAAGGAGCCACCCCACCATTGGTAACCATCCAAGCATTCACAAGCAATCAAAGCTCTCATTTCCCACACAAAGCCTTCTTAAAACCTTCCAACAACTTTCGGAGTTCTTAGCCATCTCTCTTCCGCTAAACTCAAGGCTTGACTTAGTCACTGACCGAGAAAAGTGCCTAAGAGCCGCACGACTAGCATCCAAAGTAAGTCGAGTCGTGTCATATACATGTTCATCATACATTTTACATGTTGTTCAATAATGTAGATATAAATAAATAAAATAATCTATTACTCCAAAAGCTAAATTAATATAGATATAGATAAAAATAACTAGAAAATAATTAATTTTGGTATAAATAATTCTTTCCACCAAAAAATAATTATATATATATATAAATAAATTATCAACCATCAAATATTTACTATATCTATTGTAATATTTTGGTAAGTATAATTACAAAATGATTTTGATTTATATTTTTATCAATTAGCTAAAATATATATAGATTATAAATAGATTGTGTTTTATGGTAGCTTTTTACAAAGAATGATAACGTATTATTTAATAATTTGTTCCTAGTATCTTATGTATTGATTGTTGATTTTAGTATATGTATACATAGATTCTTAATCTAAGTAATCATAGGGAAGTTAATTGGGAATTAAGTGCTCGTTTGGATAAAAGGGGTAAATACAATTCCTGAGAATATAATATATGGAAAGTCTAATTCCCTAGAATTGAAATTATTGGGGTTTTGAAAAATACGTTTGGTTAACTTTTAATTCCCATGAATTAAATTACCACATTTCGTTTGGTTGCACTAGAGAATTTTATGGGAATTTATGTGTAATTACTATTTTAACCTTTATCTATAAAGGATGGGATATACATGGAGGGTAAAAATAGCGATTTTATTTGTTGGTAAAAAAAGGGGGATTTTAAAAGGGTGGAAGAAATCTTACCTACTCCCCCCTTGGTGATTCCACTTCCTGTATTCTGGAGGAAGTAAAAATCCCACGAAGATAACTTTCAGAGTTTTTCAATTTTTATTTTTTCATCCAAACACATATATTAACACGGGCTTCCTGGATTATTGCAATTTCTGGGATTTTTAACACTATCCAAACAAGCACTAAGTCGTTGAAGACAAAATTAATTAATCTAATGCGATTAATTTGCTTGAATCGTAATTCATCGATTGACTTGTTATGAAACTCAATCGATCTCTAGTTAATTAATTCGCCCATCGATATAGATCGACGTGGACAGATAAGTTTGCAATGGAATATATTTCAATGTTTAATTGGCAACTATACATAGGCAGCCATAATCAAGCTCAACTTGAACGTCTCTTCCTCCACATCAATTAGAATATAATTAATAATATTCACAGATAACGATTAAAGCACGGATGTTTTTTTTTTTTTTTTTTTGTCGATATCACCCACGGATTCATATGTATCTAAATTCCGTTACTTGTTGGAGTTGCTTACTCTTCGTCGGACCATCCACGGTGATGATGTGCAAATGTGTATTTTTTACACATATTTTTAGCTCTATTAGTTATTTTAGGTATGTTTTACCGTGAGGCTAATAGAGTTGCAGATTATCTCGCTAGCTTAGCTTTTTCTTATGGCATTAGTTTGATTGTATTGTTTGATCCATCCGAGGATGCTTTAAATTTCTTGCATGACGATGAAAGGGGTCGAGCTATCATTGAATTGGTAAATAAAGAGCGGTCATTCCGGGGTTCGAAACGGGGGTACTACTCACAAGTCCTTTTCGGTGAGTCATTCCAGAATGGTTGGGTCGAGCTATCCCCGTATGCTGACTACTTAGTTTTTTTTTTTTTTCAGTAAAAGTGCGGCTAGAGGCGGGGAGAGACGGATCTCGCCTCTCCTTTCGACCAAAAAAAAAAGAAGTTATTTTAGGTATGTTCAAATTTGATCACACCACCCCATCTGGGAATTAGGAATGGTTGGTGAATATTCATATTGTGGATGATGTTTTTTAGTGGTGGATTACTGGATTGTGTGCTTGAGGTATCCTTAGGAGGTGTTTGATTATTGCTAGTAATTTTTTCATTACTTGGGACCTAAAGAAGGATAAAATTCACTTAGGGGTAAAAGTCAAGGAAAATCATTTAATATAACATGAAAAATAACATAAAAAAAAACAAAAAAGAGAATAAAGGATTGAGTTGAGTATGGTTTGTAAAGTTATATGCTTGAGATTGGAGTTGTATGACATTGTAGAGATATGGTATGAGTTTATGAGTGGTATTGTGATTTGGTTGCTTCCTAAGTTCCCGGATTATGAGCACCACATGACCTAAATTGTTCCATATCTTATATTTTGGGTGTGGTTATATACACCACAAACCCAAAGGCTGAAAATGCACGTCCTTAAGGACGTGCAAGCCTTGTGACTAGCTAATTAACTTTTTAAAAAAATTAATTAACCCCTTTTAACCATGCACGTCCTTAAGGACGTGCATGATTTGGGGTGTATATAGCCAACACGTATATTTTCTACCTTGACCCCATTACAACTCAATTGAAAGACCTCGTGATTTTTTGTTGTGTGTAGAGTCACCAGCGGTGGAGAGCTAGAACACTGGTGCAAGGCCATTGTAGCTAAACTTTTGAAGATTGAGTTTTGAGCGTAAACATTTAACCCTAAACACGTTCTCAAAAAAGAAAATTTGATCACACCACCCCATGTGTATTTTTTTTTTGAATCAAACAATTTTATTGGTTTATTTTTTTTATTTCTCTTTTTGTTTTTAAATCAATTGTATTTGAGTGATGTGTAAAAAATACATATTTTAACAATGCAGCAAATTTAAGAAAGTAATGTGTTTTTTTATCCATTTTTTATAAATGTGTATATTTTAGGCAAAACCGTTAGCAACCGTTGAAGGGTGTTATGTGAGACAAGCTACTCGTGACCAGCTCGGGTTCGACTCGTATAAAACTCGACTCGAGCTCGTTCATTTTCTAAACAAGCCGAGTATGAGCACATTTTTAAGCTCGGTCCAAAGCTCGGCTCGTTCGAATTAAACTCGAATAGCTCGAATTTTATAAAATTTCTAAAATTTTCCTAAAGTTATTGTATAATGAGCAAGTAGAATTGCCTAAAGCTCGAAAAAAGCTCAGCTCGAACTCGCTCATTTCCTAAACGAGCCGAATATGAGCACATTTTTAAGCTCGAGTAAAAAATTAGGCTCGGCTCGAGCTCGTTCATATTATAAATGAACTAAATATGAACAAATAATACTCGGTTCGTTTGGCTCAAATAACAGCCCTAGAAGTGATAACCAGGATCCTCTATATGATAGGGGATAGATAATCAAATCACGCTTTCCAGATGTGAATAAGAATTTCCTCGTGTTATGAATGTACATTTGACACCGGCATTAATTGTTGACTGACTATTTGACTAATACATATACATTCTTACTTTGCCTTACTTTAATTCTTTAATGGGCCTTTAGCTAGCAGCCATTGAAACGTTGGTCTATACTTTAGTAAAACTTTGTTGTCCTTTTTTTTTTTCTCGGTTTTTTTTTTTCCTGAGCAACTGGTCTATACTTTAGTAAAACTTTGCTATATACCGGGTTCGTATGAGACGGAGTTAATAAACTGACTAAAATTATAAATAGGATAAAATTTATAAACTGTTGGTAAAAAGTAGTTAAAAATTTATAAAAAAAATATAAACTCCGTATGGGACGAAAAACAGTTTATTTGTAAAAAGTGGAGTTTATTTGGTTGTTATTAGGGGTATTATGGTATTTTCAAATAAAATAATAATAAACTCCCAAAAAGCTATCAAAATTAGCTTCTTAAATAAACCCCAAAATAAACTAAAATCTACTAAATAACCCATCCCCATACAGAGTTAAAAATAAAAACCTTCAATTTTTAACTGTTAAAAAAAATTAAACTGGTAACCATACACACCCATAGTATATAATTTAAATCCTCATTTAATTTAAAACTTGACTATGATAAACTTAAATTTAAAGGGTATAGTATATACTAGTATATATATAATTCTCTACTACTCCCTCCGTTCGGCAAAACTTGTCGTTTACTATTCATGCACGCTTTTTTAGAACGATAAAAACTATATAAAATATTAATTTTTTTATAAATTTTTTTTAACAAGTTTGTACTTATTAATAATAACTACGAAGTTGTTAAAAAAATTATTAAAAAAACTAAATATTTTATATAGTTTTTATCTCCTAAAAAAGCGTGCGTGAATAGTAAAGTGACAAGTTTTTCCGAACGGAGGTAGTAATAAATAAGTTATTACTATTTACTCACCACATTTTAAAAAAACAAGTCCTTTGATTTTTTTGCACGCTTTTTAACATGCTAAAAACTATGTAACATATTAATTTTTTAAAACAATATTATAGGTATGAATCCTCGTTTAAAATGAAAGAAATTCCTTTTTTGTGTTTGTCAAAATCATGGATATATTTTGTTTGGTTGGTTTGCTGTTGTTTGTGTGTTGTTCTTTTCGGTTCTTCCGATTACCGATGTTTCGGTCCCTCGAGTTACCAAAGCTATTTGGTTTCTCGAATTCTTTCCAGTTCAAAAAGATAATAATCATGGATATATTATTTTTTTCTTGTTGAGAGGTTAAGAGAGTGAACCAGTATGAACTTAGTATAAAATAAGTCAGTGAATTATTCTCTTATTATCAATTGATTTTATGATAGACACTCATTAGGTTTATGTGTAGCATCACACATGTACGCTCATGCACACCATCTCCCATCATGAGTTATACTTATAACGGACTTTAATGCTAAGTGGTCAGTCAAATAATTCGACCCTTAGTCCTAAGCTAGCTATAAATATTTTTTTTTAAAGACGCTAAAATTGTTTGTTTAAGTGTCAACTAAATAACCTTTCTCCTATTGCCAATGGATTTTTCCGATCATGATTTTCAACGGATTTCAATACCTCTCAACATATATTGCATTCGATCTAAAATGTTTGATCGATATTTTAGGTGATTAAATTTAATTTTAAAAAATTGATGTTTTATAAAGCATAATTAAAAATATGTTTACTTTTAAGATAAAATATAATTTTATTATAGTTTTAACCAATTAAATTGTACTTTTAAACTATTTCAGTTTTCTTTATGAAATTTAATGTAAAAATAATATTTCTTAATTCTTGTGCCTAAGTCTAAAACCTAACCTAGTTTAGATCGAACAGAATGGAGTCTATTTATAATATGTTTTAGAACACACTTTTTATGAGTAGTTTTATGAATTATTAAGAGGGGACCTTTGGAGCACTAACTAACTCGATCATGATGGGATATATATCATACATCCCGGCCCTTTCCACCTGTTGTGTTGATAACCTTTCATTTTTTTCAAGAATATTCGATACGTACATACTGTCAGTGGCGAAGCCAGCCCGTAACATATGAGTGGGCGAAATTTAGGCTAAAAATTAAGTAATAATGAAACGAGTTTTAACACCACCCTTTATATTCATAATTGCTAAAAATCACCCATTATAAGTTATAACTTGTAACTATTCCGTTAGCAATCAACCATCCTATTCCACTTTTCATCCAAAGTTTCGTTAAGTATTATGTAGTTTAATTATGTTGGAAGAGAGGAGCGTTTTTAATTCAACTCCTCAATTCTATTGATTTGATAAAAGAGATTACAATTTAGAGAAAAAACTAAACCTAAAATTGAACGGTTATGAGACACTTTTATCCCCACTAATCAACCCACTAATTAATCTTAAAAACTAACTCTAACCGGCACTTGCGGATGCACAATCTCAGCCCACTAATTAATTAATTTCTACCTGATTTAATTTTGAATCATAATCTAACATCTTCCCTTGATTCAAAATTCCACAAAATAAAAAAAAATCTTTCAAACGCACATCATCATCTTCATCTTTAATTTCTTCCAGTAGATGCACTTCATCATCTTCAACTTTTCTCGACGCATACGCACTTCATCGTCTTCGATTCATGGAGCAATTTCGGATCTACATAAATGCCTCCTTCGACACTTTTCTTCTTGGTTGCGGCCATTGCGGTGCCGCCGTCCTCCGACCGGACTCTACATCGGAGCCCTCTTCTTCATCAACGAACTGTCTTCTTTGGCCGGACTCTCCCCATCGGAGCCCACTTCTTCAACTTCGACCTTCATCGATCGGACTCTCATCGGAGTCGTTCAACTGCGCCCTTCTTCGGCCTTCGCCTTCTTGTCGGGCGTTCTTCTCGATCCGGGCATCATCATCTCCAGACACTCTCATCTTTGATTCAGCCTTTCATCTTCGCCCTCATCTTCAACTTCCGCCTTCTCTTCTTGTAGTCGGTGCTGCCCTCCATAGACAACTTCTTTCCAGACTCTTCTTCTCGGGCACTTCAACCTCCGGGTTCTTCATCTCCGGATCAACACTCCTCGCCTTCATCTTCGGCGACACTGGAGTACCATCTCTGGGCCTCCTCATGATTCCCTTACTTGGAATCATCTTCAACTCACGGAGCACCATTTTCTAGGCCTCCTTCTTCACGATTCCTTCGGTTGGAATTGTCTTCGACAAACATGGTGTCTTCCTCTTGATGGAAAGACATAGATGAAGCACCATCTCTCCAATCTTCAATAGGATCGAACTCGGAATAGGATCTCGAACCCTAGCTCTGATACCATATTGGAAGAGATGAACGTTTTCAATTCAACTCCTCAATTCTATAGATTTGATAAAAGAGATTAGAATTTATAGAAAAACCTAAATCTAAAATTGAACGGTTATGAGACACTTTTATCCCCACTAATCAAGCCACTAATTACTCCTAAAAACTAACCCTAATCGGCACTTGCGGATGCACAATCTCAGCCCACTAATATCTTAACTACCTAATTAATTAATTTCTACCTGATTTAATTTTGAATCATAATCTAAAAGTTTAATTATTTTAATATAAATAAAATATAAAAAAATAGAATGTACAAAGTATAACATGATGAATTTGAAGAGAGTAGAATCGGAGATCTGAAATCACAAATTGAAGAACAGTAGGGCAGATCGCCGCATACGCCATGGTCGGAGCTCAAGGTAGAGGATAGTGAATAGTAATTTTGTGAAAACTCAAATTCGATCCCAAGGAAAGGCCGAAATTGAAGTGGAAGAGGGGCGGGTTTTGCCGGTTGAGGGGAGCAAATTAAACCAGGCTCGGATCTATCAGATCTGGCTCTCTATCACCATAGATGAACAAACCAGGCTCGGATCTATCAGATTCGCACCTTTCAGAGCTAGATCCGGCTCTACCTAGACCGGATCTAAAGAGGCCCTACTGTTCATCGTTGTCATGGGGTTGAAGCTAATGAAATTGAAAAGTTTTCTCTCCCTATCTCTCCATTCCCATATAGACTTTTCTGGTGGCCGGATAAAGAGGGTTGGTTCACAACAACAAGTGTATTAAAACTTATTACAAATTCTGACAACGTGACAGACGACCCCAATTCATGGATATGGAAACTAAATATTCCTCCAAAGATTTTTTTTTTGTGGAAATTAGTTCAAAAGGGGCTCCCAACCCAACGACATCTCGACTATCTCAGAGAGGTGTTTATGTCCCAACTCCGTGTAACATGTGTAATCACCATTTTGAAGATGATGCACATTTTTTTTTGGAATGTTGTCTCGTAAAATATTCTTCTTTGAAGGTACAATCAATCCAAAACATCGCACCCAATATACTAAGAAACACAAGGGATATTAAAGTGATCATGAGTACCTTAGGGGATAGACTCAGTACCACAGAGAAATAAACACTTGCTTTTAAATGGTGGACCATTTGGTTTTACAGAAATTAGATAACCTTTCGGGATGACCACGTATCATTAAACATAGAAACTCAATTGTTCATCAACACAATCAGAGAGAACTGGAGAAAAACATGTAAACAAGAGGAAGATATAGGAATTGAAACTGCAAAGGACAAGTCTAGTCGAAAACCCAAAAAATCAAAAATAAAATGGAGAAAACTGAGGATTGGTTTCATGAAACTAAACTTTGACGGTGCTTCTTCAATCATGAATGAAAGTACCACGGGGTTTATTATCCGTGATTGGAAGGGGAAACCCATTACTTTGGGATACAAACATATAGGCAAACAAATTCCTCTTATGGCAGAAGCCCTTGCCCTAAGAGAAGGACTACTCAAAGCTAGAGAACTCCATATCAGAAAACTCGATATTGAAGACACACAAATCATCATCAACCACCTCGCAAATAAAGGAAAATATCCATGGGAAATTCAACTGACTATGGGAGATATTAAAACAATCATTCAACATTTTCAAGAAGTATCCTTCTCGCATGTTCTCCGCATTGGTAATAGAGTGACAGATAAGGTTGCACACCTTAGTCGCTCTTTGCGGGAGAGCAGCACATGCAACAAATCCAGGTCTCTTAGACCTCATCCGTCAGGATGCGACCGACTAGGTCTCTGCTAGTTGAAATCTTTCCTTATCAAAAAAAAAATTGAAAAGTGGTTGATGTTGGACCGATTCATCCATTTTTGGTGTGAGCCTTGCAAGGTAATGGCAGGGAGAGAGGTAGAAGAAAGAGAGGATAACCTCTGTCACTGCTTGGCGGTGCTTAGCATCGGTTCCTAGTCTACGATGTCTCTAGTTTTGTTGGGCTTAGTTCGCTTATTCGACTGTATTTGTGTGCATCCCATCGCTTGCACTGCACCTTTTTTCTGTTTCTATGTTGTATTTCTTGTTTCTATGTTGTATGTTTAGACGACGAGCTGTCTGCTGACTTTGTTGGCCTCTCGAGGTTTCAGGCCTGTCCGACCTCGAATGATTTTCTAATAAAAAAAGATAGCCTCCATCCAAATTCTTAACATGCCATTTTAACCATAGTAAAAGTCAAATGGTAAAATTGTAATTTCATACTTTCTTAACAGAAAACTTAACGAAACAGGGGATGGGTGGTGATTCGTAACGGAATGGATTTAAAGGGTGGCTTTCTGCAATTTCAGTTTTAAGATGTGGTTTTGTGCAAAACAACGTATTTAAGGGGTGGTTTTATGCAATTTACCCTATATATTTACCAATTTATTAATTTGGCCTCGTTTTAATTAAACAAAGTACAACAACAACAACAAGCCCATATATATCCCGCTCAGAGCAGGGTCTGGGGTCGAACGCACCCTTATCCCGACTAGGTCGAGGGGTTTCCTAGTGACCAATGAGAAGACATCAAGGAAAGATGATAGTACACATACTACAAAACTGTAATTTAAAAATTAAATATAAACAAAGAAAAAAACGACGGAAAAGATGCGCGTAAGAAAGTTATGAAATAAGGGAAGGGAAGCATGATTCGGAAAACGTTGCACCTGACTAGTGTTCGTCAACTCGGATGATACTCCTCCACTGCATCTTATCACGTGTCATCTCCTCAGTGAGTCCTAGAGCGGCCAGGTCATGTCTAATCACTTCACCCCAACTCTTCTTTCAACGCCCTCTGCCCTGACGAACGTTTTCGATAGCCAAGTTGTCACATCTACGCACATCCCTCCTCTGCACATGACCATACCAGCTGGTAGCCTAATTAAACAAAGTGTTCCTTTCAATCTCTAGATCGAAACGGTTTATTTATCTAATTATCTCAAAGTCTCAACGACATACATGTAATATTTTTGTAAAGTGTTATAAGTGTTAGAGTGAGGGGGGGTATTTTGATCATTTCAGGGTGTTCAAATGGTAGTTAGAAGGTTGTTACAACCTCTTCTTCCACCGTCTGTACTCAGTACATAAGGGGCATTTAGTTTGTTGTAACAGATTGATTTTGTTGGTTGTTTTGCTCTCAATTCAGAAACCAATTTCTTCCTCCATTTTGGATCTCTCGTTTACTTCAAATGGTATCAGAGCGCAATGAATCTCCTTGAGAAAACTGTGTTTTTGTTCTTCGATTGTGATCTGTGAGATCTCGCTTCTTCTGCTTTCGTGATGGCTGGGAGAGGTTCTGGCTCTTCTCCACATCAAACTAGAAATGGATCTGGTGTTGGTGCCGGTAATGGCGTCGGACGAGGAACATTTTTGACGCCACCAGCACCTGGATCTTGAATCGGCATGCCTGGAACAAGTCGTGGAGCTTCGAGAGGTGCTGCTACTGGTGCATTTGCACCGAATCAGATGCAATTTGGTGATTTCACACAACGTATGAACAATATTCATACCAATCCGTATTTTCTTTCAAACTCGGACCACCCGGGGATGTAACTCGTGTCCACCTTGTTCAATGGAATGAACTTTACTAGCTGGAGTAGGGGCCTTAGGATGGCGTTAGGAGCCAAAGAGAAACTAGGATTCATCACCGGAAGTTGTGTGAGACCTGATGAGACTAGTGAAGATTTTGAGAGATGGAGTAGAGCAGATTATATGGTCATGTGCTGGCTCATCAATTCGAGGACCAACGAAGTAGGTGAACACTTCATGTATGTGCAATCCTCGAAGGAACTGTGGGACGAGATTAGGGAGAGGTTCTATGAGTCGAATGATCCACTCATTTATCAGTTAAGAAGAGAACTTAGTAACCTACATCAGGAGAACTTGTCTGTTATTGCCTATTATGGCAAACTTAAGCGGATCTGGGATGAATTGCAGCTCCTTGATCCCTTGCTAGTCTGTAATTGTGAAGGAATCAATCGGTGCATATGTTTGATCTTGAAAAAGATAGTGGATATGGAGACTAAAGAAAAGGTTATGCAGTTTCTAATGGGGCTTAACAATGGATATGAACATCTTAGAAACAATGTACTGTCCATGGATCAAATCCTTGGAATTAACAAAGTATTTCAAATGGCAGTTCAGATTGAAAGGCAGAGAGGAATTACATCTCCTCAAACTAATCTGAATGCTCTTGCTGTGGGAAGGAATGCTTCATCTGATGGGAATGTATTTGCTGTTAACAAGAATTTCCAGTCCAAGGTACAGGATCAGCAAAGAAAGGAGTTCAAGAAACCTAAGTTTGATAGATTATGTGAGCATTGCAAGGAGAAGGGCCATACCAGGGACTACTGATTCAAATTAGTGGGGTATCCAGAGTGGTTTAAGGGACCACGTGATGAGGATTCTCAGAAGGCCAATGGTAGGTTTGCTGCTAACATTGATGGTTTTCAGGGTGATAATGGTCAGCTTGAGCATCCCATGGAGTTTGATGATGCCAAGCCGGACCCAAGCATGGTTAATGCTATCTTCCAGGAAGTCATGAAGATGATGAAGGGCAAAGCCAAGATGGACGAGGTTGATACATATGTCAACCATGCCTTTTTCAATTTTACTGGTAATATGAGTCATTCTTTTCTTGTTGGTGATCACAAGGCAGACAAATCAATGTGGATTGTAGACTCGGGAGCTACATATCACATTGCTTTTGACAAAAGCATTTTCACTGCTTTGTATCCTTTAAGTAAAGTGGTATCACTGGGATTACCTGATGGCACCACTTTCCTTGTTCGTGAGTATGGAATTGTGGTTGTGTCTGACCTGATGAGCTTGAAACATGTCCTGTTTGTGTCCCAATTTCGTCACAACCTGTTGTCTGTGTCCAAGATTCTTTCTGCACAACAGTTGAGATTTGGTTTTGATTCAATCTCATGTGTATTACAGGACCTTATAACTAGTAATGTTGTTGCCAAAGGGACAGAAGAAGGAGGTTTATACTTCTTGAAGTCTCAGTTTGTTGGGAAACCTAAAGATGTTGATTCTCAGTTTGCTTTTGCTAAGAACCTGCAGTCTATTGTTCAGAGTGTTTGTAATAAACTCGACAATGTGTCACTTGTTCATGCCATATTGGGGCATCTTTCTGTGTCTAAGATGAAACATCTTGATGTCTGTAATGGATTTAATTTTAGTTCTTTCTCCTGTGAGTCATGTGGCATGACTAAACACCACAGATTACAGTTTAATATAAGTGCTTCTCTTGCTGAGTTCCCATTCCAGCTAGTGCACATGGATGTGTGGGGGCCTTATGAGGCCACATCATTATGTGGTGCTAAATATTTTTTAACTGTCCTTGATGATTACTCAAGGGCTACTTGGGTCTATTTGATTTAGGACAAGGCACAGGTGTACAAGGTTATTTGTGCTTTTGTGCAAATGGTTGAGAATCGATTTAATTCAACCATCAAAACCATTAGAACTGATAATGGTACTGAGTTCACACAGAGAGTTTGCAAGTTTTTTTTTTTTTGAAAAGAAAGGCATTGTGCATCAAAGATCGGCTCCAGGGGTTCCTGAGCAAAACGGAAGAGTAGAGCGCAAGCACAGGCATCTTGCTGAGACAACTAGGGCCATAAGGCATCATGTTGGTCCTCCCATTCAGTTCTGGGGAGATTGTATTCTCAGTGCCACATACCTGATCAATAAGATGTCCTCATCTGTTCTTCATTGGAAATCCCTTTTTGAGGTTTTGTACAAGGTGTCTCCCTCTCTTGACAGTTTGAGAACTGTGGGGTGTCTTTGTTTTGCTTTCCAACCTAATGATCTACATGATAAGTTGAGGGTTAAGGCTAGGAGGTGTGTATTTCTTGGATATCCTCCGAATCAGAAAGCTTTCAAATTCTTTGACATGGACAGGAAGACAGTCCTTATTAGTCGTCATGTGAAGTTTGAGGAACATATATTCCCATTCAGAGGTCAATCTCTTGCTTCTTCAACACCTCAACCCTCTTCAGTTCCTACTACAAAATTGCCTCTGGTCACTCCTGCCACAGATGACAGTGTTTCACTTCCCATCCACACCTCTTCTGATCAAGTATTTCACCCTCCTCATTACAGTCCATCTATTTCACCTTCCAGCAGCGAAGGCAGTGCTTCATCTCCTTATTTAGATGGATCTATGGTGGCTCTAGATTATTTGGGTAGTGTTTCTCCTATACCTGAGTTGGTTCCTCTCACTGAATTAGGCAGGTCTAAGAGAGTTATTCACCAACCCCCAAGATTGAATGAGTATATTTGTTCAAACTTACCCACTAGGAAACAACATTCATTTGATTCAGCAAGTCAGTCTTTTTCAGTATTTTCTATTCAAAACTTGACTCATCTCTCTTCAAACTACATTCAATCTCTAGTGAATGTGTGTTCAGTGTTTGAGCCTCAGACATACAATCAGGTAAAGGATGATCATCAGTGGCAAATGGCTATGAAGGCAGAATTGGATGCTTTAGAGACTAATCAGACTTGGTCTCTCACTTCTTTGCCACAAGAAAAGAGGGCAATTGGTTCTAGATGGATCTACAAGGTTAAGTACAAACCTGATGGAGAGATTGAAAGGTTCAAATCTAGGCTAGTAGCAAAAGGGTATACACAAGTGAAGGATAAGGACTATAAGCAAACATTCTCACCAGTAGCAAAGTTCTCTACTGTTCGTATTGTGTTGGCTCTTGCTGCTGCTAAAAATTGGAAGCTTAATCAGTTAGATGTCAACAACGCTTTTCTCCATGGTTTTCTAGATGAAGAAGTGTACATGGAACCACCTCATGGCTACATCAAAGCTCTTTCTGATCAGGCTTGCAAGCTGCATAGATCCCTCTATGATTTGAAACAGGCTAGCGGGCAATGGAACTTAGAGCTCACTAAATTCTTATCTTCTCCGGGTTTCTCTCCGTCCATGCATGATTATTCCTTATTCACCAGAGTGGTTGATACATCCTTTACTGTGACTTTGGTATATGTGGATGATATGCTCATCATGGGCAATGACAGTTCCATGATCACTCACACTAAGAATGCTCTCCACTCTACTTTCACTATTAAAGATCTTGGGGTAGCCAGATACTTTCTACAAATGGAAATTTCAAGGTCTTCAACAAGTATTCTCTTGAATCAACGAAAGTGCATCTTGGATATTTTAAAAGATAGGCATATGACAGAGTGCAAGATTGCTTCATTTCCTATGCAAAATGGGGCCAAGCTTTCTATAGATGGTGGTGATCCAATCAGCTCTCCTGAGAGTTATAGAAGGTTAATTGGTCGGTTGTTGTACTTGACTTTGACAAGGCCGGATATATCCTTCAGTGTACAACAACTCAGTCAATTTCTTCAAAATCCCTTGCAACCACACTAGAATGCAGCAATGTATTTGCTTAGATATCTCAAGGCCAGTTTCAATTTAGCTTTGTTCTATTCTGCACAGTCTAATTTGCGGTTGAAGGTTTATTGTGATGTTGATTGGGGCAACTGTCCTTATACAGGTCGATCACTCTCAGGCTACTGTATGTTTATTGGTTCTTCCTTGGTATCGTGGAAGTCTAAGAAGCAAAATGTAGTCTCTAAATCCTCTATTGAGAGTGAATACCGTAGTATGTCATATGCATCAAGTGAAATCATATGGTTACAAGGTACTCTTAATGATCTTCAAGTGAAAGTTCAAACTCCTGTCACCCTGCTATGTGATAACCGTGTGACTTAGTGTTTGGCTTCCAATCATGTTTTCTATGATCGCACCAAACATGTTTGAATTTATGCTCATTTCATCCGAGAGTTGGTTCAGCAAGGTCTCATTGTCACCAATCATGTCTCCACAGAGCAACAACTTGTTGATCTCATGACCAAGGCACTAGGGGCTCATCAACACCATGTCTTATGTTCCAAGCTTGACCTTGTGGTACATTCCACATGTCCAGCTTGAGGGGGGTATGTAGAGTGTTATAATTGTTAGAGTGAGGGGGGTATTTTGATCATTTCAGGGTGTTCAAATGGTAGTTAGAAGGTTGTTACAACCTCTTCTTCCACCGTCTGTACTCAGTACATAAGGGGCATTTAGTTTGCTGTAACAGATTGATTTTGTTGGTTGTTTTGCTCTCAATTTAGAAACCATTTTCTTCCTCCATTTTGGATCTCTCGTTTACTTCAAAAGTTTATCAACTGGCTGTTTGGAATCTTATTTTCTATTGCATTATATTGGGTTTTTTATAGATAAAATATCTATGTTTTTTTTGTCTATTTATTTAAACATATCTATCACATTTTTTTTTGCATGCATAGGAATTCGAAATATCAAATAAACTATTGCCTAATAAATAGATAGGTAGAAAAAATATAGACGAATTGAAGATATTGTTGAAGAAAAGATCAAGCACGAGAAATCGAGTCTAATAGCTAGTGAGAGAAGGCGCGACAAACATCCAGTAAAACATCAAACTGAGAATAAGGATGTACTTTTTTTTTATATAGGAAAGTATAGTATCTAGACCAAAAAATGAGCCTTTTTGCAAAACTAGACAACGGGTCCAAGAATTTGCAAAACTAGACAAGTTCCAACAAGTTACAAGGGGGGGATGGGAAGGGCTACAACCAGTGAACCAATCACCAGAAAAGGCTTCACTTTCACTCCGCCTTGCTCACGGTCGTCATCTCCGGTCATCTTCTTCGTCTCCCACTATCCATGGCTGCGAGCTCGGAGCTTCGTTCGCTTCCTCCTTCGACAGGGATTCACCGTCAACATAGGTGGTGACACCATCGCCTCCTAGAGCAGCGAGGTGGGGGATGATCCTGGAGGTTGAAGGTGGGAGGGGAAAAGTTTATAAGGGAAAGGGTAAAATTGTCAATTTGGGACACTTGCTTAATTTTCTAATGAAAATGGACAAGGAGCTAAAAATTGGATACCAAATGGACATATACCAAATTTTTCCTTAATTAATTAAGAATATTTTTTTCTACTTTTATGTTTTTTGTAGGTTGAGATCACCTAATCCGCACTTATGGTGCATAACATAGTCTGTATCGCGTGATTGGATGTGCCGAATCATTTAACATTGTCTGTACTTATTGTTTTCAATTAATAAAAAAACGCGGACTGTAAAAAAGACTATAAATGCGGACTTGAGGATCATCGCCAGTTTTTTGTACATTTTTTATTTTATCAACTTTACTCCTCTCCTATTATGCTAACTTTGTTAATATTTTATTTAATTTTATAATAGTAGTATAACAAAACTTGAAGATGTATTGGTGATTTGGGAAGAACGAAAAACAAAGTGCGGGAAGATGAAGGTTTCTTCATCAATAACAGAAAACAAGATAAAAAGAGTTCAAGATACAACTTAATACAATCTATCTCTTTATTTATACTCCTTCGTTAATTTTACATAATATGTTACAAACACCCACTCTGTAAAAGAGTTTGTTTCAGCTTGACTCAAACACAAACAAATTGCCGTTGTTGACTATACTAACATGTATTAGAGCTGACATGGCAATGAATCGAATCGGTTTTTTTTTTTTTTACATTAGGCAAGAAGTAGATCAACGGATCGATTTTGAAGCCATCTACGGATGGCTTGATGACCCTACACAGAGGGTCGCTGGAAAAAAGAAAAAAGAAAAAAAAACTACCAGAGAACAAAGATTACAAACACCAACAAAACTATAATTAAAAGATCTAAAATCAGGACCCTTGATTCTTGATTTCCATTCCTGATGCGAAAATAGTTGTCGTGATATCTGCACTGGCCACGGTAGATTGAATTAGGTGGCGATGATGTCGGATCTAGATCTAGGAGTCGTAGATCAGAGCACCATCAACCGACTATTTGGATTTTGCAATTTTTAGGGGAGACTGAGGTCGTCGTCGTGGGAGTCGGCACCACCGGCACGGCAACAGGGAGGAGGCACGAGCTGAGGAGGTCGACATCGGGCTGTGGAGAAGAAGCTGGCCAGACAGATAGAGTAGTTGAGGAGAGGGGCACCTGAGGATGGGAAGGAGCGGGTCGCCAAGGGACGAGGGGGATAGACTTTGCGACGTCTCTGACCAACCACGGCCAGGATCTGAGAGGCGTGAGAAACCAGGGAGACGTCGGAGGTTGAAAGCTGGGCGGCGGGAAGCAGCCACACAGGGCCACCGAAGGATGGATGAGAGGCGGCGACGGCAGATCCAGGCTTGAAGCTGAACATCCGAGCAAAGGTTGATGGGAGGGTGGCCAGTCAATCAGGAGGAGCGCACAGCGAAAGCCACGAACTACTACGGCGGTGGGTTATCGACAGAGGATGCTTTGTTGGGAAAGGGGTTTTTATGGCCGGCGGGGAGCCAGCGAGCTGACCGATCACATCTTGGAGGCGGCTAGGGTTGAAGATGAATAGGGTTTTCCTCTGGGAGCGTTTGGAGGCGGCTAGCCTTTACTCCAGGACCAAAAAAAATATTGTATTGAAGATTGACATTAGTACGTACTCTGGAGTAATTTGTTATATTATTACTTCAAAATATGCGTCAGGGGATTGAACTGGTTATATAAACAACATCTTGATTTGCATGAAACACATCCATTCTAAAGTTATACAGTACCGTTGGTCTGCGGTGTTGCTTCTGGGTAGCGATTGGTTTCGTTCGTTTGTCTACGTCCTCATCTCTTCTGGTTTATCCGGGTTTAGTTTCGTTTTGTAGAGCGCTTGACTTGTATTTTGCACATTCGTTGCATTTTTGTTTGTTTTGGTTATATGTCTGTCGACTTGTCGGCTTTCGAGGTCCAGATATGTCTGACCTTAAATTTTTACTAGTAAAAAAATGAATAGGGAGGTGGGGCCCGGCCGACTCACGTGTTTAAAATGGGCTGCTATCAAAACGATTAATTACGTAATCAGACTGCCAAAAGTTAATTATGTAATCAACGGCAGCGATAAGCTTGTTTTTTTCTTTTCCATTTTCCATTTTAAATTAAGAAAAAATAGTTTGGTTTATTAGAGGTATATTCTCTTTATATTTCAGAAAATATTAATAATAAAAAAAATAGATTCTCTTGGATTCTTTCTCACTCAATAATTGTCGCTAATTTATTTGAAAAAGGACAAAATGTATAATGACAAAATTCAATTACGTCTTTAAAATTATTTTAGGACAGCACATTTATTGAGATAAGATTTGTATATAGATTTGAGGTTATTATATGTAGAGTATCTTATATTTTTAGTTAGGAAAGATTTAACCTAATTGGCTAATTCTCTTGTATCTCTTGTATTTATACCTTTCAATTTCCAATGAAAAGAGTACAGCTTACGCCCTACCTTCATCTACAACACTATATATCTTGTCTAATTTTAAAATGATGAAGCAACGTTTATCGATCATCTATCTATTCTATATTCTATATTCTATATAATACTTTAAATGATAAGTATTTTTGATGATGTGTCTCTCTCTTTAAAAGTAGGGTATTCAATCAATTTTTGAAAAAATTTAATTAATCCATGACTTTAGCCTAAATTATATATTGTTTTTTCAACCAATGAGTTTAATTCAAAACATTTAATTATTTGAAATTTTACTATTATTTTATAATATTAATTTAACTATCAGAAAACTTGTCATTAATATTGATTCCCTTTTTTCCTATTTCACCATATTTTTCCTCTTAAATTTTAAAAATTTACAAAAGAGAAAATTGAATAGTACTTGTTGTAAAACAAACTATACGAATTATACTATTGATATATACGTCACCGACAAGTGAAAATGTACGTGGGAGATCGAGATGATTATCGATCACAGACATCAGATTATCTGGAGGCTGACGAATAGAGGAAAACAGAGCAAAGGATTTACTTGCAGCAAAAGTTGTTCCATCTTGGGACGACTATGCACTAATTCAGTAATTCCTCCCCCAGCAACGTCAACTTGCTTCACGAGGTAATACGCTCGATTGATAGTTGGAAGAAGATCATTGGATAAAATCTGATTCCTCATACTGTCATATGTATCACCGAGTCCCATCAGAAATTGGAGAAGTTTGCTGCGATTGTCTATTTATTCCATTTTCTTGGGCAAATCGCAAGTGCATCGAGTCCTTGCCCCACAAGTGCACTTAATTAGGCACTCTTTCAAGAGTGAGGATCTCGTCCCGCAACTTCTTCAACTTGCTGAAGTAGCCAGGCACACCTAAGGAACCTTGAGTTTACATCAACTCTTCTTCAATTTATAAAGAAGAGGACCATTAGTTTGTGCATAGCGCTCGACGATTTCATCCCAGAGTTCTTTTGAGGAATCGACATAAATAAATCCTTCAACAATCTATGCATTTATAGAATTAAGGATCCAACATCTTACCATGACTGTTTCCACCTTGGAATATCTGTTGGCGGGACTAAATCAAGATCTGAACTCCCATCTATGAAGGCAATTTTGTATTTCGCTGCAAGCGCCATCTTTATCCCTCTACTCCAACTCGGGAAATTGAGACAATTGAACGAGCTCACCACCAATTGCGCTCCAGGATGATCGGAATTGGAGAGGCTGAGTGGATCATTCATGTTTCCACTACAAGATCCAATTTCTCTTATCACAACGTTCCGAGCAACAACGTTGTCTCCCATGGCTTCTGCTCAACCGGATTTCGTCTGCAAACAACTTCTTAGCGTCGATCGAACATCGTACGCTCTGATACCATGTAAAGAAATCAAATCGAAGCTCAGATCTATACGCCATGGAAGCTCAAGAACATGAAAGGAAGAAGATAACAAACTCAATTGATTTTCTCTCAATCAGTTTTGGTTACAAATTGGGCCTTTTTTATAATACCCATTACACTAGACTACCCCTAATTTGTTATGACAAAATATCAAAATACCCCTAACTTGGTCAAGACTTATATGGTTAATAAATCTCACCAGACTTGTGTGCTAGTAGATACTACCGTGCGGACTTTGATAATCTCCAGTCATCAGATTCGGACTTTAATATACTATATGATGTGACGACGTACTCATTTTTAATCTCACAGTCAAAATTCAAGAAGAGCAGATAAGGTGATAGCATGCATTTAGGTAGGCATAATAGGTTGCATTTAGCTTAGTTAAGATGCATTTCATTGATGGATTAAGCACGATTTGCATATTAGTTCTCTATGTTGTCGGAGTCGGAATCTACACGCTTTTATTGATTATTTCAGGTAATGGTGGATCCGAGGAGGAGACATGAGTTGATAACGCATTGGATGAGAATGTCTAGTTGATCGAAGAAGCTTACATGAAGATTTCAAGAGGTCCTGAGAAGAAGAAGCGAGCCTAAACGAAGAACAAGTCTGCAGAAGTTGTCGCCAGACATGCTGAACTTGTTTTGCACTTTTTGGAGGCCTCGGTTGTCCGATTGACTATTATGACCATGCGTTGGAAAGCTCTTTCAGAGAACTACAACTTTCCTGTTGACAAGAAGAGCGAATTCATGATAGATTTTCCGTGAAAAGCCCATGGCTGCGGCTGCAGCAACCTTGCGGCGCCCGCGGCCAATCAATTTGCAAAGGGTTGGAGGAAACAGTGTGCGGCGGGCGCAACACCTATGCTACGCCCGCAGCATTGGTCGTCAGCGTTAATTCGCAACGTTTTGATTAATGAAAACCCTAGAACTTATTTATTTCTTTCATGGCCGACTTTGATGTTTTAAAAGGCCAAGTTTTATGTTATTTTCATAACTTCTATTTTTATTCATTCATTAGACGCTTTAGAGATTTTGAGCGATGTCTTCCATGAGGAACTAAACTCATCTATTCTGCCTGCAATTTGAAGCTTTATTTGGATTGATTGTGAGTTTCTAATTCTCGTTCCTTGTTTCCTATATTTGAATGCTTCAACTTCTTTGTGCTTGATTGTTTATTGTTTTGTTCTATCTTGTCTGGCCAACTTGTTAGATCAATTCAATTGCTAAGGTTTTGTAGATTCCTGGTTGTGAACCTTAACCTAAGTGGCAAACTTGTTCCTTTAGGGCCGGTTGAACTAATTGAATAAGTAGGAAGTTGAATGTGTTGTTAAATCCTTTTTTAGGGACTGTAAATACCTTGGCTAATCTCTGAAATTAAAGCTATCAATTGGGTTAAATTCTTCTTTAGGGACTGTTCGATTGATAAGGGTTGATAGGACTGGTTGGACTAGTAACTATATTAGGTCGGGACAAGGGCATTCACATGAAACTTAATAGGACGAGAAGAAGTTACAAGGATCGTTTCAATCCAATAAAGTGGAAAATTGTAGGTAGAATTGCTTATCCTAATTGTTTGAAATACAATTATTTACTTTTGTTTACTTCAATCCGCTTTGATAAAAGGCGGAACTTTCACACTAAAACCCCCCCATCTTTGGTTACTTAATTGGCATCTAAATCACACTTGAATAGTAATTTCCCTGTGGGATCGACCTCTTGCTTATTGCTATACTAGTTATAGGTTTGAGTTTACCTTGACGGGATCAACGACAGGTTTTCCCTCCGTCATAAGGCAATTGTAGGAGTTCAAGAAAATCAATGATCAGAGAATGTAACAGCTTGCAGAGTTCGTAAGGAATCCACTCGATCCTGGAGGCATGAGAGACCGACAGGGTGACGGAACCAGGAATGATTCACAGCAGTCACGAGGGGACCGAGACTCCCTAAGGGGATCAGGTCCAGCGGATCAAGAAATTCCAGGCTCACGGTGGCACCCGAGCTTCAATGGAGGTCAATCAAGCTCGAGTCATGGTCAGTGATGTGTTCCGGCCCCCTACGACTCCGACGTCGCGTTAATAAAGCATTTATTATTATATCAACTCATTTCTATTTTTAGTATTGTTTCTTAATAAGAGGTGTGGACTTACTTTACATAGTAAGTCCAACCCGTTAGTCAATTAGGCCCATTAGTAATCAGGGTTTTATTAGTTTTCTTTAAATACGCTATTAAGGTTAATGTTTATTCTTACGTCAAATTTAGAAGAATTGAAGTGCGTTGAGTTGAGACTCCCCTTTTCCTCTATCGTTCTCTTTGTTACTTAATTGGTTACTGCTGAATTGAGGTTCTCGCTGGAATTGATTGAAGATCGGGATCTCATCCTCGTTTGGAAGAGATTCGTCTTGCTCCGATCACCACCGCCTCTCCGCTATCGTCCCTCTGCCTTCACCACCGAACACCCGCCACCACTGCTATCGCACTCAAGGTCGCACCCTGCCGGCCGAGACTCACTGCCGAGCGGTCTAAGTGGGAGAACGCTCCTATGCTATCGATAATTAATTAGCAATTGCTAATTAATTAATCAAAGTCAATCGTTTCAGCCGCCGTTCAACAATTTCAATTGAAGTCGAGGTCAACGCGGCACTTTGATTACAAAGTCAACCGAGCACTTTGAATTATTTGTGAAATTTGGCCTACTGCGATATCACGTGAGCTCTACCTAGATCGAGTCCTATTCCACGACACAAGGGTCGATTGATTTACCTTGACACCGGACGATTGGGAGTTGTGCTCGCTTTACCCGAGTCGAGTACGTATCAGTCAGTCCAATTCAAACCAGGGACATTTCAATCCAAATCAGGGATTCAATGACAATCGTTTCCATCGACTTCCCAAGTTGGATTTTACAAGCTTTGATGGAAAGAAACCGAGGAATTGGATACGCAAATGCGAGAAATATTTCGAGATCTTTGCAATTCCAAAATCATAGCAGGTCGAAATTACAACGATGTACTTGACGGATAAAGCAGACACGTGGTTACAGGGTTACCTGATGCAGAATCCGCGAGTGACATGGCAGAGTTTCTGTGATGATCTTTGCTTGAGATTTGGGGATCGCAGGGAAGCAGAGATAGTAGGCGAGTTCAACAAGCTAGAGCAACAGGAAGATCTTGAGAAATAAAACGATTCAATCATCAACTTTCAGAGTCTTATTTTGTTTCAAGCTACATTAGCGGCTTGAGATCTAAAATTCAGTCGTTGGTCAAATTGGGAAGACCAACTTCCATGGCGGAGGTTATTGAACAAGCTAGATTGCACTATAAGGCGGTCCAAGCCCTGATTCGTGTCTCTAAACCTCAATGGAGACGGAAATCGTCTGGATCTTTCAATTCAGGATTCAGAAATTCCTGGTCTAAGGAAACTGGTAGCAAGATTCAGTTGGGAGATAAGGGAGACGCAAGAAACACGTTAACAGGCCTCAAAGAATCTTCTTCTTCTAGCTCTAAAGCGAGTACAGGTCGCTCGAATGAGGTCAGGAAAGGCCCGTGTTACAAATTATGTGGGGATAAGTTTTTCCATGGCCATAAATGCAAGACGCGGTCGTTGTTCAGTTTGATTGCGCAAGAGGTACAAGAACGTGATCAAGAAGCAGAAATGTCTTATCAGGAAGTGAGTCATGAATAAGAGCAAGAGGACACTGAAGTCTATGTTCACGCTCTCACAGGTGAGGAATCAGGGAGCACCATTCGTGTGAGGGGTTAGTGAAAGGGAGGCCGATCACAATCTTGATTGATAGTGGTGCAATGCATAACTTCCTGGATTCAAGAGTTACAAGGGAAGCGGGGTTTGAGATCAGCAAGGCAAATGTAATGCAGGTCAACACCATAAATGGAATGATGGTCAGTGGAAAAGTTTGCAAAGGCTTTATGTGGGAAATGCAAGGATGTGAATGTGAGCATGACATTCGTCTAGTAAGAAACTGAATTGCTACCTGTAATCAGTACTGTAATTCTGGATTTTGATGATGTCTTTCAAGAGCCTAAAGAGCTCCCTTCAGTAAGAAACCATGAGCATTCAATCAACTTGAAGGTTGGATCAGTTCCAGTAGCTTCTCGACCTTACAAGTACCCATACTTTCAAAAGACTGAAATTGAGAAACAGGTATCTGAGATGCTGAGTAAAGGAATTATAAGGCCTAGTCATAGTTCTTTTGCTTCCCAAACTTGTTGGTTAAGAAAAAAGATGGTTCTTGGAGGTTTTGTGTTGATTATAGACGTCTGAATGAGCTTACTGTAAAGGATAAGTTTCCAATACCTCATATCGAAGATCTTTTAGATGAATAAGTTGGTGCTGGTATTTTCTCAAAACTGGACTTATGGGCAGGTTACCATCAAGTAAGAATGGTAGAGGATGACATTGCTAAGACTGCATTCAGGACTCATCATGGTCACTATGAGTTTAGAGTAATGCCCTTTGGATTGACCAATGCACCAGCTACTTTCCAGTGTCTCATGAATGATATTTGTGGGAAGTTATTAAGAAAATCAGTCTTGGTGTTCTTTGATGATATACTAGTTTATAGTAGGTCTTTGGATCAGCATGTCATTCATTTGAGAGAGGTATTGTCTGTCATGAGGGATCACAAGCTTGTTGCTAAGAGGTCTAAATGTGAGTTTGCACAACATGAGGTGGAGTACTTAGGCCATATTATTTATGGGTTAGGAGTATTCACCGATCCTAAGAAAATTGACTCTGTGTTAAAGTGGCCTGTCCCCAAGAATGTGAAAGCATTGAGAGGTTTTTTGGGTCTCACGAGATATTATAGAAGATTTATCAAAAGTTATGGTTGTATTGCAAAACCATTGACTGGACTCTTGAAGAAAGACAGTTTTGTATGCTCACCAAGTGATGAGAAAACCTTCAATGACCTTAAGCAAATCCTCACTTCTCCCCCTGTGCTTGCTATGCCTGATTTTGGGTTACCTTTTACTGTGGAAACTGATGCTTGTGAATCTAGTATGGGGGCAGTATTAATGCAAAAAGGCAGACCTATTGCTTACATCAGTCAGGCCCTCCATGGGAGGCATTTGCTTTTGGTTGTGTATGAAAAAGAGCTCTTGGCTATATTGCTAGCCATTGATAAATGGAGACATTATTTGGAAGGCAGAAAATTTGTCATTAAAACGGATCATCAACCTTTAAAGCATCTCTTGGACCAACGACTATCCACTCAAATTCAGAGGAAGGCAGTTAGAAAATTGCTAGGTTTGAATTATGATATTGCTTATAAAAAAGGGGTGGAGAATAAAGCTGCAGATGCGTTGTCAAGGATGTTTGAGAATCAAACATGTGAGTGTACAACGGTGATAGTGGTCCAACCCTCTTGACTCACTGAGGTATTTGATAACTATAAGGGTGATCAAGTGGTCCAAGGGTTGCTCCTTACCGCCTTATCTGATACCCCTGGTCAATTCACAGTTGTTGATGGCCTTTTGAGGTACAAAGGCAGGTTACTTATTGGGTGAAAATCGGGTTTGAGAACCTAATTGCTCACTTCTTTTCATGACGATGCTATGGGGGGTCATTTTGGTATTCATGCCACTTATCAGAGACTGAAGAGTCTGTTTTATTGGTAAGGTATGAAAGCTTATACTCGTGATTTTGTTAACAACTGTGAGACTTGTCAAAGGTGTAAGTATGAAAATGTTGCTACGCCTGGGCTACTACTGCATATTCCAATCCCTGATAAACCTTGGAGCCACATTAGTCTTGACTTTGTGAAAGGTTTGCCTAAGTAGCAGGGTAAAGACCAAGGTTCTAAATATCGAGTATCGGGTCGTATCGGTTAGGAGTAAAAATGATATATCGGAGATATATCGGGGATATATCGGAGATATATCGGGGATATATCGGAGATATATCGGGATATATCGGATTCATCGATTTTGCTAATTTTTATTATAAATATTATATTTATACTTCAAAATGTAAAAATATAAATGAAAAATGAATATTTAAAATACAAAATTACCAAATAAACTTCACAAAATAAAAACAACTCCATTCATAAAGGCTAAAGTTACCTTATCAAAGTTGACAATTTTAAATATCTCCGATATATCGCCGATATTGACCCGATATATCGGGTCATAAAGGCTAAAATTCCCTTATAAAAGTTGGCAATTGTAAATATCCCCGATATTGACCCGATATATCGGCGTTGACCCGATATATCACCGATATTGATCAGATATATCACGTTGACCGATATTTTCACCCGATATGCCGATATTGTATTGGATTCTAAATATACTATATCCGATATTTAGAACACTAGTAAAGACACTATCCTAGTGGTGGTGGATAGACTTACAAAATACTCTCATTTCATTGCCCTCTCTCATCCATTCACTGCTACAAAGGTGGCCTCACTTTTCATGAACAACATCTATAAACTTCATGGGTTACCTAGCAGTATTGTATCGGATAAAGATAAGGTTTTTGTCAGCCAGTTTTGGCAGCAAATGTTCAAGTCCTTGCATACAAGATTGGATATGAGCTCAGTCTACCATCCTCAGTTGGACGGCCAGACTGAGAGGGTAAATCGTTGCCTGGAAACCTATTTGAGATGCATGACCTCTGAAAATCCAACGAAATGGGTCCATTGGCTGGGAGTAAGGTAAACCTTGGATTTTCACCTAAGGAAAGAGATGGAAGCAGGGATCGAACCCAATACCTCCTTACTCCTTACCACTAGGCCACCCCGACTGGGGCAAGCCAAGCCAAATGATTTCGTGCACACGAAAGTATAAACTATAAAGTATAGTATATTTTTCGCATTTTCAAAAATATTTTTTCTTTAGTTTTTCCTCTAAAACTTGAATAATCAGTTCAGAACCTCAGATCCATAGCAATATTTTATTGGGTCGTCAGATCCACAATTAAAAAAAAAAGTATATTCGAGATCAGTTTTTAGATCGACCTTCATCTATCAAAGAGAAACAAAATTAGAATCCCCAAATAATTAAATCCAAAAATTAAATTTGGCTGCAGTATTTTACTATAATAATAATATAGGGCCACACATAAAGTGATAAAACAAAACCCTTTTGTTTGCATCCTTCACATTTTCTCCTCCATACGAATTTATCATTTCAATTTCCCCAAGAAAATCAGAATTAGTGGTAAAAAGAGGACAAGATGAGTCGAGCACCACTTATCATCCTGAGATGTACGATCGTTATATTATATGCACAGAAAATATCAGATTTGCATGCATCAAATACGGCCAAATTTCGATAGAAACTATGTGAAAATGTATTATCTTGTCAATAGGTAACAAGTAACAATTCAAGGTAACAAGTAACAAAACAACAACAATAGTAATAATATATGATAGAAAATCTATTTCAATTTTAGGCAATGCATTATATTATTTATATGTTACAATGAACCAGAGGCGGATCCACGAATTTGGAGTGATTAAAGCGCGATTTCTATTTTGGAAGAAAAAAAATAAGAAAATAGACTGTGTGTGTTTTTTTATACTCCCTCTGTTAATTAAAACTTGTCGTTTACTATTCATGCACGCTTTTTTAGAACGATAAAAACTATATAAAATATTAAGTTTTTGTTACATTTGTTTTTATAAACTCATACCTAATAGTACTAAGTATGATATTATTTTAAAAAATTATTAAAAAAGTCAATATTTTATATAGTTTTTAACACCTAAAAATGCGTGCGTGAATAGTAAAACGTCAAGTTTTAATTAACGGAGGGAGTATTAATTTTACTGATTTTAAAACTAAAATAGTAGTACTAAAAAAGTAAATAGTTATAAAGAGAGTTTAGCCTTAGTTGGAAAGGAGTGAATATATAATTTTAAAGTAGCGAGTTTAAATCTCTTTACCATCATTTAAAAAAAAATCAGGTCTCATCTGGTTGGTAGGGGATGGAAAATCTATTAAGTTTTGGACGGATAACTGGGTAACAACGCATCCCATTATTGACAGAGTTGGACCCCATCAAAGTCCTAACCTTTCAGAAACTGTCAGTAACTATATAATAGGAGGGCAATGGTGGAAAGAAAAACTGGAAGCTGCGCTTCCAACCCAAGTATTGGAGGAAGTCCTCAGAATCCCCCTGCCAATCACGACCTTTACAATTAGACTCTACCGGTGACCCGAAAAAAAAGGATGGTTCACGACGTCGAGTGCGTACCAGCTTGTATCAACCACAACTCAGGAATCTTCTGGGGAGTACTCGTGGATTTGGGATCTTGACGCCCCGCTGAAGGTCAAGAATTTTATATGGAAAATAAAGCATAACGGACTAGCCACGGCTACCCGGCTAGTCCAAAAAGGGGTTTCAGTTCCACAAACATGTATATTTTGTAACCATAGTGAGGAAGACGATATCCATTTATTTATTGAATGCCCAATCAATAACTTTCAACAACAACTCACTAGAGAAATATCTGTACAAATTCACACACTGCTACAAAATAATAGAAGCATGGATCAAATTTTACAAATCATAGGGAGCAACCTATCTCGGGGACGTGAGGAAAAATATAGCAATCAGATGGTGGACCGTATGGTTTATCAGAAACCCAAATATCTTTAAAGGAAAAGACATCCCCTCCACGGAGGGCTGATCAGGAAAATGACAATGGACAACATTGAAAACCGGAGAAGAGCGTGCAAGTGGGAGGACACAGAAAAGACAACTGCAGAAACTCAGGAGAACAAAACCCACAAATCTATAAAGAATAAAGCAAACAGTCGATGGAAGAAGCCCCTGATAGGCAAATACAAACTAAACTTTGATGGATCATTCATATCAACGACAAAATCCTCGATTGGATTCATCATTAGAAACTGGCATGGGGAGATAATTACCATTGGAGGCCGAACCATAAATGCTCAATCCCCGCTCATGACAGAAGCTCTGGCTCTCTGCTATGGGATTGAAAAAGCCAGGGAGCTAAAAATAACAGATCTAATAATTGAAGGAGATTCGAAAATCATTACGAACTCACTTAATTCACATACTACCTGCCCATGGGAAATAGAGATGATGATTTCTGACACCCAGGCGTTTCTTCGAACAATTAAGACGGTTAAAATTTCTCATATTCCCCGCATTGGTAACAGGGTAGCGAATAAGGTTGCACACCTTCGCTACTCTACCGGGGTCCCAGATCTTTATCTTGGCAGGCCTCATCCGACAGGATACTTTCGGAAAGAGTTTTCCCATCTGAATTTTTACCTAATAAAAAAAAATTAAGGTTTTTTTAAATATATTTAATTATTTTTATTCTTCATATGTATATATATATATATAAAAATCTTGAAAGAACCTTTAGCCCCCCCCCCCCCTTTTAGATCTGTTACTAGTTAAAACGATATCGGAAACACTCTCTCGACTTATTTGGAGAAAAATTGTGTACACCATGACCCCCCGAACCCCGCTTAAATGTGGGATTAACTGAGTTGTTATTGTTGTTGTTGTTACTAGTTAGAACGATGTACAATATCGCCTCATGAGCTAAGATTTTAAATGTTGTCGGGGTTCAATTCCCGCAAAAAGATGAGAACAATAAGGTTAATCTATACCCATTGTCATCTCTTTCTGAAAGTCTCACTTAATATAGGAATGTGTTTAAGAAAGTTGTACATCTTCTATCCCAATTGATATCATGCTCATAATTATATATATTAATATTGAAAATTAATGATTTAACATGTACATTTATTAGATAGGCAATAGAGTAGCGGATAAGGTTGCACACATTTGCCACTTTGCCTAAGGTGTCGATATTTATAATGATTTTGATCTTTGAGACCTCATCCATAAGGATGCTGCTAGATAGAGCTCGCTCGCCCGAATTTTTTCCTAATAAAAAAAATAGACAGTATTGTGAAAATCATAATAGTTTATAAAATACAAAGTAATTATGAGAAGAAGTTATAAAATAGCATCATTTTTGTCCTAATAATTAATTTGATACTAATATTGTGATATCATGATTGAAATGAAGAGCGATCTACACATGCACAGAATCAGAAATTAAAATTCAGGTAGGATAAATAGGCTAAATTTTTCTTATACACATAATTTTCATTAACAAAACCCTTGATTTAATAAATAAATTTTATTAATTTCTCAAAAAAAAATTACCTATGATTTTATTTTAATTTAAAATGGGCGGGTTGTCCCTAAATCTACACTCGTATAATAAAATAGATTATAAATTAGTTGTACATGAATGAATATTTCTAAATTTATAAACTCCATGGTCGTCGCCTGAATTACCAGGTAATAAAAAAAAACAGATAAGATTTTTTTTTACAGTAGGCAATAATTGGATCGACACAGTGATCTTGGAGCCATCAAAAGATGGCTTGAAAGACCCTACGTCGAGGGTCGCCAGTCAAAAGAAAAAAAACTACGATTACATATACATAAAACTTATAGTTAAATTAGCTAAAATATTGAATCCTTTGCAACATGAGATATGGTAGAGCGAGCTCTTGCATCTTAATTGAGATCTGGTTCAACGACTTGGATAGCTTACATGCAGGCTAATGAGGTTGTTGATTTTGAACGGGATTAGAGGTAGTGGCAGTTGGGGGTTGTTTGGGAACAACACGGAGGGATTGAAATTTTGGGTTTTATAGAAGGAGAAACAATTGCATGCAGGAGGTAAGATCTGAAAAAGGAGAGATTTAGTCCAAAAAATTCAAGGTTGGAGGGGATCAAGAAACAAATAGTTGTGATGGATTCAAGATTTGAGATTTTGGGTTTGGAGGTATGATCCTAAAATTTTGATGTGGGTTGGGCAAAGTTTGGAGAGGGTAAAATTTTCAGATTGGGGATTTTCCGTGGCTACAGGGAGGTGGGGTAAAGGCATCACCGCATCAGTGATTCTGAGCCAACAGGAACCATGGTAGGGAAGCTGAAGACGGTGGGAGTAGTCGGAGGTTGGGAGCCGCCGTCAGGAGCGGGTGGCTCAAGGAGGGTTGGCCGCACAAGGGCGACAGATGAGGTGGGGATAGGGGTGAGGGGAAGGAGGAGGAGGAAGTGCGACGCTAGGGGCCTTCCTATAGGAAGAAGCTAGGGCGGCGACGAGTCGGTGCCGATGAAGGTGGTCGGAAAAGAGGGAGGACGAGGGAGAGCGCCCACAAGGGGGGGCTCAGGGGAGCGGTCCGGAAGATCCTCCCACCGAAGCAGGCGAGGCGAGGCCGCCGGAGGGGATATCATCGGCACACTGGGAGGCGCGCATGGAACCGCATAGTCGTCGGGCCGGTTGGAGGGGAAGAGCCGACATGGTTGCCTGTGTTTGTGGCTGCCGCGGAAGGGTCATACATGGGTAGGAGCTTCTGTCTGGGCGACGTCGGGGAGAAGCACCAGGGTAGGGCAGGCGGCGGCGCTAGAAAGTATTGAAGTTTTGGGGCTAGGGATTTTCGGTGATTTGTTATCTGAGATGTAATCTGGTGTAGTATTGCTTGACAATATAATTACATGATAAACAGAGTACTCCCTTTTTTTCACAAGTCTTTTTATTATTTACGTACATTTTCTTAAGATGATAAAAAAATATAATTTTTTATATATAAGTTCGTACTCATGCTTATAATAAGTATGGAAATATATATTTTTAAAAATAATATTTTATATAGATTTATTGTTTTAATATATATAGTAAAAGATTTTTTTAAAAGAACAAAAACTTGAAAAAAAAAACAAAATAAGCCGCAACAAGCCAACAACCTACCTTTTTTCCGAAAGTAGTTAAGGCAACTACCCGAAATTTATCCCACCAACTGAATCGCTTTACCCTTTAACCCGTTCCTTTTGATCTTGGTTTGTTTGGCCCAGTAGAGTGGAGTCGTTTCTTGGGTGTGAGTTCGTTTAGTTCCGGATGATTTGCAGTCTCGAGCGCCCTGTTGTTCGAATTGAGCATGGCAATGTTCGTGATTCTCGAAGATCTCTCATCTAGGTGGGGGGAACGTCGTTGATCCGCATTTCCCCAGGTGACGCCTTTTCCGATGGGTTTCTGCATCTGTCTCCCCGGCGTTGAGTCGTCGTGTCAGTCCATCGACTTTCCCATGTTCTCGGCTTTCGCTGCTCCACTCGGTGTCCTTCGACTGTCTCTCTTCTGGCCTTCTTGCTGAGATCTTTTGTTTTCGGGTTAATTATTTTAGTTTTTTGTATCATGACGGTTAGCACGTCTGTCTCTTTCGGCCTCTCATTGCTCCAGACTTCAGTTGAAGTTTTGGACTACGAATTATTTCATGTTAAAAAAAAAACAAAAAAAAAAAGTTAAGGCAACCACCCTTACTCAAATCTACCTTAAATATTGGAATTTGTTACAACTAAATTACAGAGTACAAATATATACAAGTACCATTGATTAAAAAATAAATTACAAGTGCCATTTATTTATCTATTTTTCTATCCTACACCCGGTATAGGATAAGAACCTAAAAAAAATTATTTTCTACAAAAAAAACATAGTGGATCCTAGGAATCTAATTAAAAGAAATACTAAATTAATTTAAATTTAAAAAATAATTCCAATCTATATCTATATCTATCTATATAATATCTTAATTTAGAATACTTTTGATGATGTGTCAACACCTTCTTAATTTAAAATTTTTAAACTATTCACATTTTCTCTTATTATTATTATTATTTTTTCTCTCCATCTCTTTCATACATTTACATTTTCCTGGCCCCCCTTTTTTACCAATTTAATTACTAACCAGTGACATCTATATCTATATAATATCTTAATTTATAATACTTTTGATGATGTGTCAACACCTTCCTAATTTAAAAATTTTAAACTAATCATATTTTTCTCTTATTATTATTTTTCTTTTTTTTTTCTCTCCATCAATCTCTTTCATACATTTACATTAATCCGGCCCCCTTTTATTTATTTTTACCCATTTACTAACCATTGGCATGAGTTTAAATCAAAATATTGGATAAAATCTAATGTCTACTATTAATCTATATTTAAATCTTTATATATTACAATACTAATAATCTATATCAATATAATATCTTAATTTAAAAACCTTTTTATGGAGCCCAACTTTACGGTTAATATTTTTACCATCTTCTTAAAGATTTCAAGTCTAACTTCATTATTTTATTTATTAAAATGTGTGTCATGGCACGTGGATTATACTAGTTTGGAATTGTTATCCTATGCACTTGGGGTATAGGATAGAAAAATCGTTTATTTATTTATGTGTCACAAGTTTAATGTTAATAATTAATGGAGTACATAATTTTGTTGAAGAAATACAATGAAACAAAATTGCAAATATATATATATACTCAGTGTTCTAAAAATCGCGGCGCCGCCTAGGCGCTAGGCGGGACGGGACCTAGGAATTTCTAAGCCTAGGCGGACCTCTAGGCGGAAATTCGTCCAGGAACCGCCTAGTCCCGCCTAGCCGCCGCCTGGTCCCGCCTAGGCGCCGTCTGGGCCCGACTAGTCCCGCCTAGGCGCTGCCTGGGCCCGCCTAGTCCAACGATTATTCAATTTGCGCTTTTAAGCATATGATTAGTTGACTTAGGGTTTTTTTATCCCCCATGTCGGGATGCATTTGCTTTTCAATCAAACTTATAGTTTTGGATTTTAGGAGGTTTAGAATTGTTAGTCAGACATGTACTTTTGCATTTATTTACTTTAGTGTTAGTTAACTACTACAAATTTGGGTTTATGAGTGATATTATGGATTATTATTACATTATATGAATTATTGACAAGTGTTATTCGTCAAAATATAAGGAAATAATCAAGTTTGTTCTAAGTCCGCCTAGGCGCCGCCTAGACACCCGCCTAACCGCCTAGCGGCCGCCTAACGCCTTTTAGAACATTGTATATACTCCCAAAATAATACAGTGATTGATGTAAGAAATAATTAATTTAAGTTCTTTATTATTATATCTACGTACATCATTAATTATTAATAATACCATGTGAGTCCTAAGAAATTGAAATTTCGTTTCTCAAGACAAAGAGATGTGAAATTTCCATCTCCTATATATACCTACAATATATGGTTGCAGCTTGCAACTCCTATACTTTTTATACAATAAACGTTATTTCTCAATGTGTATATTCAACGTAATAGACAAATGTGAGAACCATACCTCTTATTTGACAATCGTATTTCTATATATACACTATCTGCACTTTATTTGTACATATATAAAAGGGTTATAAATTAAACTTCAATACGAGCAAGTAGCTACGAAACCATAAATTAAAATTTTAACGGGCTAAGTAGTTTAAATTTTACCTAAATAAACATAATTTTTATTAACAAAACTCTTATTCTAATAAAAAAACATAATTTTTTAATTAATTTTCCTTGTTTATTTTTACCGATTTTTTAATTTATAAAAAAATGGGACGGGTTGGAGTCTATGCCTACACGCAAGCGTGAAAACCATAAATCACAAGTATGTAATCATTACACACTCAATCCGTTAATTAAAACATGTCATTATTTTATATGTATTTTTTATTATAAAGAAAGAGTTTGGAAGGTGGGTCAGATTTTATTAACCCTCCTTCCAAGAGCATCATCACCTTCACGGATAAGCTAGGTTCTAAAGGCTGAGATGAAAGAGGTCAAGGCCTTCGCATGGCATTGAGTGAGGGATTCAAATACACGAGTTTGTCAGTGACTTTGTTGATCTCACGAACGCATGGGCAATTGGCTCCTCCTAAAAGGTCTGAAGATGGCAAATGTAGTCGGGGGATGGCGATCTTGATCTCCTAGGGTGGTTTTGAGATGTCACGAATGTTGTTGATAAATGACAATTAAGCAATCTCCCTTAATGAAGATGTTTTAGATCATATCCCAAGCTCAATGGCATTTTGGATGCCAGCATGTAGAGTTGTTACTTTAGACTCCACAATTGATGAGGATATGCATTGGAGCTCACCAATCATCGTGATTCCTCCATATTTATCTCTGATAACATAACCTACAGATGTTTTACCATGTGACAATTTTGAAGCATTAGAGTATATTTCATCTTTTCCTTTGCCTACTCGATTTTGTTTTATGTTTGGTGTCAGATTCCTCATCATCAAGGTTGATTTTTGAGTAGTTGTTTAGCCCGTTATTCTATGACCGAGATCTCTCATATATTTATAATTTTGAAAATTTGAAAATCATCTTATCCCAGTTTATCCATGTGCACTACCAGGTTGTTGACACATTGATCTCCTTTTTTAAAAAAAAAAACAGTTCATGAATTATATTTTTATTGGTTTGTTATCCATACTGTAACACTCCCGTCCCATCTCGGATATCATAAGGATGTTGAGAGTGATTTATAAGTTATTCAAGATCTACCTATGTTACAAGAGCTCTTTCTTTTCAGACTTAAATGAGTACAACAAACCTGAGAGGGATGCTAGAGCGCTAACATTACCTCAAATGTAAAACAACCATATTGAGATAAATTTTCCAAAAATAATCGTTGTGACACAACGGATAAAATATGGGACCTTTAAACATTTGAATGCAAATTTCCCAAAAGTTCATCCTCCAACTGCAATTATACAAAATGTAGGTCGCTTAAACAAAATTTTTATTTATTATTTTTGCACCCATGGAAATAAAGAGAGGTCAATGATTTTGGCCTCTACCACATAAATCAAGTAAATCACGGATCTTTCTCCTCTCAACCGGCCAAACCTCCTCTAATATCTCTCTTTATACTGAGTATATCAAAGCTCTATTCAAGAAATTTCTCTTCACAACCCCACTTTGTGAAAATTGAGTGTGAAACTTTGGGTAGGGTTTCAGTATCCGTAAAGATTGCTATCAAATTGGCATTTAAAGGTCTTATCTTTCTGTCTTCTTTCAAATTGCTCTTCCATTTTTGTGGGGCAATCGATTTGTAATTGTAGGAGGGGTGAAAAAAGATACCTTCTCTTTGAATATTCCCCGGGTAGCGCAAGTCTATATAAAAGGGGAAAAGGAGGGTGTTCATTTTCAGAGTATAATTTCATCTCTTCTTCCCCAAATCACTCCTTTCTGAAGAAATTTGTGGTTTCTTCAACTGATTTTAGGGGAATTTCATCTGGGTCTGGGTTTCTTTTCTTAGATTTTTCAAGGGTCTGAAAATGGGTTCAGTTGGAAGGGATCAGATATGGAGGTTTTTGAGATCATTTGGGAGGATCTCTTTCAGTTTCTTGATGGCCGCCTTGCTTGTTTCTGCTGAAAGAGGCTTAAAATTTGACATTGCAAGGGCCAATGATGTCTCTGAACCGGCTCAGCTTGGTGTTCTCTCAAAAGCTCTCAACTTTCTATGGCAACCTGATCAATCTGGATACCAACATGTTTGGCCGGTAAACCACACAATATCTAGAACCAAGTTCATACTTTTTGAGTGAAATCCATTCATTTTTTATTTGTTTTTTGTTTTCTTTTTTAATTGTTCCTTTTTACTGCTTTTACACCCTTTATCCCTTGTGTGATGAATAGTTTTGTTTGTTTAGTGATCATTTGTATCACTTGTGTTTTAGATTTTTAGATCCAATGGGCCAAGACTCAAGAGGGTATGATGATAAAAGAGATGTTGGTTAATTTCTTTATTGATTATCTTTTAAGTACAATAAAGTAAAAAGTTAAGCGGCTAAAGGTAATTAATCTTCAAAGAGTGGATGCATGATTTTTTTTTAAAGATGTGTTTTGTATCCCTAGGAAATTGACAAGTTTGTGTATTGTCTGATAGTATTCAATTTAACCTTTTTGGCTTTTGTGATTGTTTGGGGAAGCCATGGAATCAATAAGAAAATACAGTGTTAAACTGGATAAGGCCAAAGGTCTTCTTTGTCTTGTGAGTTACTCTATTGTGTTATGGACAAACTCAGCTAATTCATTGAGTTTGTATTTCTGTGTAATCGGAAAGGGTTCGGATCCAATAGAGTTTAACTTCGTGGAGTTCAACTATTACCCTAATAGAAATCTATAAATCCTAAAAAAAGATATTAATAAAATAGCTAAAACTATTTTAAATCTCAATCATTTGAATTTAAATTGATTTGTTAAGATTTTTCTAAACTTGACATGATGTTAAAATATCAAACTCCATGGGTTCTTTTAAGAAAAAGTGCTAGATCTACAAGTTATGCTAAGAATGATCCGATATTTGTGTTACAGGACATGAAATTCGGATGGCAAATTGTACTTGGTTCTTTTATTGGATTTTGTGGAGCTGCATTTGGAAGTGTTGGTGGTGTTGGTGGCGGTGGTATTTATGTCCCAATGTTGTCCCTGATCATCGGGTTTGATCCTAAATCTGCAACTGCTATATCAAAGTGTAAGAATCTCACCTATGTTTTTTACACTGATAATTGGTTAATTTTCTTGTTAAGTGAATACATGAATATCAGATATATTATTTGCTTATCTGACCTGTAAGTTTCATGCAAGTGATATGGTGTTGTTTATATTTGGCTCAGGTATGATCATGGGAGCAGCTGCTTCAACTGTATACTATAACCTGAAGCTAAGGCACCCGTCACTCGACATGCCCATCATAGATTATGACTTGGCGCTTCTCTTCCAGCCTATGCTTATGTTGGGTATTAGCATTGGAGTTGCATTCAATGTGCTTTTTGCCGATTGGATGGTGACGGTTCTATTGATTATCCTATTTATAGGTACTTGAAATGCAATCTGACTTACAGTTCGTAGCGTTAGGATCTTTGGAAGTCGTTTGATGAATCTAGATTGATTATGGTTTTGCAGGCACATCGACAAAGGCATTCATGAGGGGAGTTGATACCTGGAAAAAAGAAACCATTTCGAAAAAGGTGATTCCAACCTCTAAAACTCGCTGTTCTATGTCTGTTTTAACCAAGCATCTGTTGCAGATGAATATTTTTCTTTCCTAAAGCATTAAAAAGGCAAATGTGTAAAATCTCTCGAATGGATTGGACTGATAAACTTATTCTGTTTTTAAAGTATTTGTGTCATTTCTTCTGGAAAATAGTTATTTCATAAAATTGCTGGGTGATCGAAAGAAAGACCAACTGAATTTTTTGTTATATTCTGGAAATTTCTTATAAGAAAAAATAAAAATAAAATCGGTGTCTAACTATGACTGTCTTGGTTTCAGGAGGCTGCTAAGCGTGCGGATGCCAATGGCGACGATGTGGAGTACAAAGCACTCCCTGGTGGCCCAGCCAAGACAGCGCTAGAAAATGCAGATCGAGAAGTGAGTAGATCGTCTAAAGATTTGGTCATATATTCACCCCTTGTTATTTGTTACTCAAAAGTGCTCTCAATACAACAGGTCCCTATTCTTGAGAATGTTTCCTGGAAAGAATGCGGTCTCCTTACCTTTGTTTGGGTCGCATTCCTCGTCCTGCAGATTGTGAAGGTTCGCTCATCCTTCTTTCAAGTTGCTTCGCTATTACCTCATAGTGGCTTCTCTTACCACCAATATTTCACTGCTGACACAAAATTTTGTCTCCAATACAGAATGATACGCCTAATTGTTCATTGCAGTACTGGATCCTGAATTTATTGCAGGTATATTCGGTTAAACATTATCAATTAGGAACCCGAAAACTCATGATTTGACCTTCATTTATTTATTTATTTATTTTTAGGTTCCTGTGGCAATGGGAGTATCCATTTACGAAGCAGTGAGCTTGTATCAAGGGAAAAGAGTCATTTCATCCAAAGGGGGCTCGGCCACTAACTTCAAAGTACACCAGCTCGTGTTGTACTGCTTCTGCGGCGTGCTGGCTGGTGTAGTTGGTGGGCTGCTCGGCCTTGGCGGTGGCTTCATTCTTGGCCCATTGTTCTTGGAGCTTGGGGTTCCTCCTCAGGTGAGTCACTTGCTTCGGAGTTGCTAATGCACTAAAGCCATTAACACAATTCAGTGTTGTGACAGTGATGAATCAAACTGATCTACAGGTTTCGAGTGCGACAGCCACCTTCGCAATGACCTTCTCTTCGTCCATGTCAGTCGTGGAGTACTACCTCCTAAAGCGTTTCCCTGTTCCTTACGGTAAGCAAAGGACTTCATTCCCGCCCCACACCCGAATAACTTCTCTTTCACACTTGAAACGAAGATTATTGTTAACGATTCTTGATTGTCGTTCCTTGTCTCGATGGGAAATTTCTCTTACTTGTTTTCTTCTGTCATGGGCGTATGTAGCACTCTACTTCGTCGCTGTGGCAACTGTTGCTGCTTTCGTAGGACAACATGTTGTCCGTAGGCTGATTATTGTTTTGGGGAGAGCTTCTCTCATCATCTTCATTCTGGCATCCACGATCCTTGTCAGCGCAATTTCGCTAGGTGCGTCGACTTCCCTACTCATTTCCTACTAAAAAAAAATTGTAAATGTGAATCCTTGGATGTTAAAATCCTCGCGCATTTCTCGCGTTTTGATGCCGTAGGTGGAGTTGGCATATCAAACATGATTGGCAAGATTCACCGGCACGAATACATGGGATTCGAGAACCTTTGCAAGTACGAGGCCTGATTGGTTCGTCCGAGAGTGAAGAAGGATTCTTCCAACCCGGTGATTCTTTGTCGAGCAAATCCGACTTCAGAAGTTGGATCTTGTGTGCTTCTCCTTGTCATTCAGTTTCGTTTTCCATAAGAACACTTGTTCTGCCCTCCATTTGTTTGAAGACGTAAAAGGTCGCCTTCTCGAAACACACGAACCGGATCGGATGAAGCGAAGAGCGTCGATCTTTGTGAATGCTCCATAACAAATTCTTCGGAGGTGTTTACCTGATTTTGTTTTCTGGTCTGTCACATTCATTTGGTGAACATATTCATGATTTGAACTCTCTTTTGAGAGACTTTTGGCTTCGATCTAGTGTTTAATTTTTGCCCATCCTTGAAGACTCTTCCAATAACCAAAGATTTCGAATTCGAGCGATGTGAATGAAACACCTTTAAACCACTTTGGGATACCATATGGTCACATTGTCCAACCAACAAGCAAACGATAACTCACTTGATTCACTGCCCCAAACAAGGGGTATGCATTGGTCATTTGATATCAAGAAGATGAAACCCATGATGAGGACTGAGGAGGTAGAGGAGCAACCAAGCACATACTTCTATGCCAAGCTGAACGAGTTGATCATTAATTGTTCATGTTTAGTTTGTTTTAGAAACGAGTCGAGCCTAAATATGTACTCAAACTACTTGGCTTATAATGCAGTTCTAATGGCTGATGAGTGATAACATAAAAATTTATAAATTCAAATCAAACATAAAAATGTTTCCATTCTTCTTTTTCTCCTATTTTAGAAATGAGTATTTTTTTTAAATTTAGCTCAAACTACTAGGTTCAAATAACATTCATTCCTACTTCAAGTGAATTTAACTAGATAGTGATTTTAAATTATGAACAACATTTTTTTTTAGCAGTTTCTTGAATTATAACTTTATTTTTTTTCATTTTTCTTTCGTGCAAAATCTTGTATATTATAAGGTCAAACTAGTAATGTGTACTACGGAGTATATGCCATTTACTATTCATATGTTTTTTTAAGATGATAAAAACTATATAAGTATAAGGTCATTAAAAAAAATAATTAAAAGTTAATATTTTTCATTTTTCTTTCATTGCTTGTTTTGCATGGTCCTTTGCACTTTTTTTTTTAATATATATTTATGTCGTATGTTTGACGGTTTGCCGTTCGCCAATTTGTCGACCTCTCGAGCTTCGAGCTTATCTGAGCTAGAATTTTTACTTAATAAAAAAAACTAAAAGAATTACAAATCATAGTCATTGTCATTGATAACTAAAAATCACCGAAAATGGTCCTTTTTATCTGATTTTGTCAATTATCTACGGAGCCAATTCGTTTATTATACAAGTGTCGTTTGTCTTTTAATGCACGCTTTTTAAGGAGGTAAAAACTCTATAAAATATTATTTTATTAATAATTTTATACTTATTAGTAATAAGTATCAATTTATATATAAAAAATTTGATTAAAAAAGTAACATTTTTATAGAGTTTTACTTCCTTAAAAAACGTGTACAAACGTCATACGACATTTATTTTGAAACAGAGGGTATAAAAGTAGACAAAAAAAAAAGAAATAAAGGGTAAAAATTTAAATACCGGATTCTGAATTTATATTTTGGGTAAAATCCACCTACGGTCCCTAAACTTTGAACACATGTTCAAATGGACACCTAAACTTTATTTTTGTTCATTAAAGTCCCTGAACTTTGAGATTTTGTACACATTTGGTCCTTCCTTTAATAAAGTTGTCAAATATGTGTTAAGTAATGATATAAAATCAATGTATTTTTGTATTAATTACACGAGTTAGGTTATAAAATTGTAATTGCCCAGTATTTGTTTTACTAAAGTAAAAAATTAAGCTTTTTTCCTCTCAAAAGTCATCATATATAATACTAGAGTTTTCTTAAAACAAAGCATATTTAAAATTTTTTTTTTATCAAAAACACTTTGTATTTTTTTTTACCAAATGTTATAATTTTTCAATAATATTTTATTTTAAAGTATTTTAATGAAAGAAATTTCCTTATTTAATTAAAAATAGAGTTTATATTGGTAACACAAATAAAATTTAATTTTTATAGCAAAATGAGATTTTATTTTTTTAACAAAACACATTTTAATTTTTTTGATTAAATAAGAAATTTTCGGTCACTAAAATACTTTAAAATAAAATATCATTGGAATATTATACCATTTAGTTGAAAAATAGAATGTTTTTTTTATTATAAAAATATTTTAAAAAATATATGTTTTTAATATAATATAATTTTTTTTACTTTAGTAAAACAAATACCAAACAATTATATGTGTATAACCTAACTTATGCCATTAATATACCAAAATACATTGATTCAATATCATTATTTAATACATATTTAACAAATTTACTAAAAAAAGGACCAAATGTGTACAAAATATCAAAGTTTCATGGACTTCAATGAACAAAAATAAAGTTCAGACACCCGTTTAAACATTTTGTCAAAGTTTAGGGACTATAAGTGGATTTTAGCCTTTGTATTCTCGTCTACCAGCGGAGCGAAAGATTCTGACATTTGTTGACTACAAGCAGCGCGAAAATGGAGGACGAGCTAGTTGAGAGCGACACCCCTTGTTCTTCAATCGCCGTCGAACATATCCTCCGCCTTGGAACCGTATACTTCCTCCCCTTTCCGATTGCACCATTTCAAGACGAAATTTCATAATTTCATCTGCTCTTTGTTGAAACCCTAGAGGCGGTTTTACCTCTTCTGCTTGCAAATTTACTCCTTTCTTTGTCAAATTCCAGGCCGGAGCACTGTGGGGATTGTGTAGCGGCCCCTACGATGCGAAGAAATTAGGTATTCACAGTTGTGGAAACATCGACGTCCACTGTGATTTTGTCTTCGTTCACTGTTTTGTTGTTTGTTTGGTGTGTTAAATTGGATGTGTGTTTTCTGATACAGGGCTCACTGGTTTGGCTCGCACTTCCTTTGTGGTAAGGTTGTAATGTAAGATGATTTGCGATCTCTCTTTGATTAGTAGAAAGCTCTGTGCAGGTGTTTATCCGATTGGTTAACGATGAAGTGTGTAATGTGTCTAATGCAGGCTAAATCGATGGCTAGCTTTGGGGTGCAATGTGGTGAGTGTACAGATAATCTGTTTATTAATCAAAACTGTTGAGCATTTTGCTGCATAATACGTTTCTATATGACATGCTTGATGCTTCCATACACAGTAATTCAATATATTAGGGCTGTTCTGTTGAAATTTGTCAGCTGTTTATTTTTGAAACAGTGAGTGCTTTGTTGCTGTGTTACTGATGAATGATGATGCAATCCTTTTTGGTTCGTTTGGTTTTGGCAATTCCTTAGAAGTTGCAAGCTCGTGCTCAGTAATTGAATATTTGTAAACCCTTTTTCTCAATGAGTTCTTCATGAAATTTAGGGACCAAGGGTGCAAACTCCGTCTCTCAGGATCTAGGCGATTCCATTTTTTATGGTTTTTATCCCTCCATTTGAGGTCTTAATAGAAGTAGCAGTATAAGATATCTCCATGACTATCATGTGAACTGTAACTCCTGAAGAGTGGTAGTGGTTCGAGTATTCCGCTTTGATTATTAGGATGAATTGAGATGAGAATTGAGATTCTAGGCTTTAGAGTGCTATTCTATGTGAAGATGAACACTTCCTTTTTTGGTATAACTGAGGATAATGAAGCAAAAAGGTTACATATGCATTGTAAACTATTTTATCATGTACTGTTCATTTAAGTGATCATTACCATGTACATTCTCTTCATATTTGGTTTGACCCTTCCTAGTTTCCTCCCAATACTAGGATTTTTTGCTGGAGTTTTTTCTATTATTCGACGTGGACCTGCTCGATTTGGTTTCAAACCAATCCACCTCAATTTCTCCAAAGTGCTCAATATACTGGGCTTCCGTTCGCTCCATTCACTCCCCTCAATACCCCATAAAATTCCCAAGCACCACTACTGCAATTTCACATCAACTGAAATCCAGATCCTCACTTGTCTTACGAATGGAAACTTCTGCCATGTGCACCAGCTGCTTGAGCAAGTGCCTGAGAAAACCCGCAGATCTCCTGTCATTGCTTGGACCTCGTTGCTATCCAGGTTCTTGAAAAAAGAGCTTATTGATGAGGCACGAGCCCTCTTTGACATAATTCCAGAGAGGAATGTGGTCACATACAACGTAATGCTATCCGGTTTTATTCAGTCAGGTAGGGTGACTGAGGCAATGAGATTCTTTGAGGGCATGCAAGAAAAGAATGTAGTCTCATGGACATCAATGCTACATGGATTGATGAGTTTTGGAATGGTTGAAGAGGGTAAGAGGCTGTTTGTTGCAATGCCTGAGAGGAATGTTGTTAGTTGGAACTCCGTGCTTGTTGGCTTGGCTAAGAATGGGGATTTGGACGGAGCCAGGAGTGTTTTTGATATGATGCCGGTTAAGGATTTGGTTTCTTGGAATTCTATGTTGGTTGGGTATGTGGAGAACTGCAGAATGGAGGAGGCCAGGGCTTTATTTGATGTGATGGCTGATAAGAATGTAACAACATGGACTATATTGCTATTTGGATACTGCAGAATTGCAGATGTAGACGAGGCTTATGAGTTATTTAAGGAAATGCCTGAAAAGAATGTGGTTTGTTGGACAGCCATGATATCTGGATTTGCTTGGAATGGTTTTCATGAACAAGCTCTATTATTGTTTCTTGAAATGAGAGGATGCAGTAATGTTAAGCCAAACAATGAGACCTTTGTTTCATTAGCTTATGCTTGTGGTGGTTTGGGCTTTCGTCGTCTCGGTTTGCAGTTACATGCCCAGGTTGTTGTTAGTGGTTGGGAATATCATTACGATGACAGACGGCACGTTGATTGCCTAATTTATATGTATTCAAAACTTCTAATGATGGATTATGCAAAGTCTATTCTCTTTAGAAACTCAAAAACTCGGAGGCTTCAGTCTTGTAATTTTCTGATAAATGGTTATGTTCAGAAGGGTGAGTTAGAGAAGGCACAATATATATTTGACATTGCACCTTCTCGTGATAAAATTTCATGGACTTCTATGATCAATGGGTATCTTAATGTAGGAGAGGTTGCAAAGGCGTGTAAACTATTTGATAACATGCCTGGAAAGGATGCCATTGCTTGGACCGCAATGATTTCTGGACATGTGCAGAATGAGTTGTTTCTGGAAGCTAAGATTTTGTTCTCCCAGATGAGGATTCAGGGGGTTCCCCCCTTACAGGCTACATATTCATGTCTCCTAGGAGCTGTTGGTGCTACTACTGATATTGATCAAGGAACCCAATTGCATTGCTTGTTGCTAAAATCACAACTTCCAATGGATCTGATACTTGAAAATGCCCTTCTCTCAATGTATGCCAAATGTGGTAAAGTAGATGATGCTTATGCTATTTTCTCAAAGATGAATTGTCGAGATATAGTCTCATGGAACTCCATGATTATGGGTTATTCAAACCATGGGAAGGCTCATGAGTCTCTGGAGCTCTTTGAAGCCATGATAAATTCAGGAGCCAAGCCAAATTCTGTTACATTTCTTGGTCTTCTCTCTGCTTGCAGCGATGCAGGATTGCTCAATCAAGGGTCGGCGCTGTTTAGAAAAATGAGTGATATTTATGGTGTCAAACCAGACTATCAACACTATGTTTGCATAATTAATCTTTTGGGAAGGGCTGGCAAAATAGAGGAAGCAGAACAGTTTGTGTTGAGCTTACCATCTCAGCAAGGGGTTGCTGTTTGGGGAGCTTTGCTTGGTATTTGTGGATTGAATGATATAAATAATGTGATTAATGCCAAGGTTGCTAAATTGTCAAGCAATCAACTGCTTCAGCTGGACCCTACTAATACACCAGCTCACGTTGTGCTGTGCAACTTGCACACATCAACTGGCCACTATGGAGACGAGGGAATGCTTAGAAAGGAGATGAGAGTTAAAGGAATGAGGAAGGTTCCAGGATGTAGCTGGGTTTCAAATAGGGGTAAAATTCACTCATTCTTCTCAGGAGATAAAACAAATGTAGAAGAAGATGACGAGCTACTCTATAACTTAAGTTGCTCCAACCATTCGATAGAAATTGGGACATGTCAGACTTAAGATGCAGCTTTTATCTTCTTCAACCTCGAGTTTAGGAGCATGACTATGACATGGAGACAGGATCAGATTGAATCGATTAACCACTCATAAAGTTCAACTGCTACCTCTTGGGTTCCATGTGGTGACCGGTCACTTGGTGAGTTTAAAGACAATCCATGTATCATTCCAGACTGTAAAACATTTTGCTGGATACTTCTCTACTTGGTTTACTTCTATACATAGTAAACTCCTAAATTTTCATTTTAACTCACCCTTGAAAGAAATAGTAAAATGCTTTGTGACTATTATACTGGGGCTCCATTTGTGTGGTGGGTTTAGAGGAGTTGCAACTTGCAAGTTCTTACTCAATAATTGCCAAATTCCAAACATTTTTCCTTAATGAGTTCTTCACGAAATGTAGAGACCATGGAGACAGACCTTTTTGTCTTTGAGAATGTAGACAGTTCCATCATTAAGTTTATTATCCCTTCATTTGAGGTTCTTATAGAAGTAGAAGAAAAAAATTTCAGTAGACGACAAATTAAGTGCAAATTTTGTTTGGGAGTAGTGCGATGGGGTGATGCATTCCACATCAGTTACAAGGATGACTTGAGATTGTCTTTCCATTAATATGAACAAGGATGAACTGGTTTCTGGTTTCCTAATTATTAATTGATCATTTTCCTGTTTATTCTCTTCTTGTTTGTTGTAACCCATCCAAGTTTTTGTCTCCTTACTAGGATATTTTGCTGGAGTTTTTTCTCTGACTCGCTGTGGGGTTCAAAGATATCGTGGAGAGAATGACGTGGTTAGTTCTCCTTTAATCACTCTTCTGTTTATATGTTCCGGTTTACATTAACAGATCATCATGTTTTTATTTAGTACAATTAAATATGTACGCTGTTTTTACATCTGAGATTGTTAAGGTGGAACATATCCTTTCTTGTTCTTAATGTTGGTTGATTTCTAATAATTTGTCGATATCTCATACCTATTCTTAATATTGAAGTGCTAGTGACTCTAGTAGGAACAGAGGATGACAAATTTTGAATAGTCTAAGGGTCGGGCTGCGAGGGAACTTCTTTTCGCATGAAACACAAGGTTCACATCACAATTACTCTACTAGGTGATTTGAGAAGTTAGCAACAGTGCAATGCTCTTCTCGAGTTCAGTCTGATTTCTCTTCACTCATTATCAGTATTAGTGTTAGACTGTGTTGCATATAATTAAATAAAAGTTAACCTTCAGTCTCAAGCTCTTAATCCCATGTTCTAGTAGTTGAATTCTGAAGATGTGGTTCATGTAAGTCTAAGAAATTCACACTTTTAGCAGATTCTAAGCATGATGTTGGCCATTTTTCCTTGTGTCCCCCTTTATGAAATGTATATATTAAATGGAATAAGATGATGCAACTGATTTCAGTAGAGTTTGCCGGATTCTGATTTGAGTTATCTGCAGTTCAATGCGGCACTAGCTGGGGCGGTAGCTGGAGCGATGGTTGCTGTAAGGACGCGTAGCTTCAAACAGGTCATGGGTTTTTCTGCCCTTCTTGCCACTGTTGGCGCTGCAGCTGATTACACCAGAGCAGTTTGACATGCCTAGAGGCCATTGAAATAATTTACACAGAGGCAAATTCAAGGCAAATCTCGACTTCCTAATCTGTATACCATCACTCTGGCTGCCATGGACTAGAAGTTGATTCGAGTTCAAGGTTCAGGGTATGAGACCTACCCTAAATTCTACCATTACCTGTGCTCTCACTCCTCCGTCATAACTCGGTAAGATTATGTTGGATGATTTCATATTTTTTTAGGCAGTTAGTGTTTATGCAGCCGTTGAACTGGAACGTATTGCCCTCAAAGAGTTGTATGGACTAATTTATTGGACTACTATTGGGCGGATTAGACAATTTGGACATTGGAAATGTCAGTTTGATCAAAATTGACAGTGGAAAAGATTCCAATTCCAAATCCAAACGGGTCATTATCTACAGTAGCATCTGAGTATCCAACTACACTTGCAAATTGAAATGAAGAGCTAAATTGCACACATATATTCAAGTAATTTGATTTTTTTTTAAAAAAATTGTTAGTCAGTTCGACTGGATTCATTTCCTCTACATTTAGATTGGATATTGTATGATTCATTTAAGGGCTTACTTTTTAACTTACAAGGGGCTTTATGTTTACCATAACTTACTCGGTGAGGATCCTCTAGTCCACCTTATTTTATTGATGGTATTGGTAGACAATTATAAAAGTACCCATTTATTAAGAAAAATAATAAAATAATTCAACGTATTCAATCAAGCGATGTGGACTATATAACGAATCATAATGGCGGCCTAGGTGATCTCAACCATAACTGACCCCATCAACTAGTGAGTTGTGACTGATTTTGAATAATTTATTGTCGTATCCCTATTCCATCCCCACAATTGGTTTTGAGCAGGAGTGAGTGTGAGACGGGATGAGACAGAGTCATTTCGCATCACGTTCTGTGTAATTTTTGTGAGACGAGATTGAAACGGGATTTACTATTTTATTTTCAATCTTGCGCGGGCTTTGTTCCTCAAATAAAAAAAAATATAAACAAATTCTAAAATTCCTATATATTTTACGGTTTACAATATCAATTATTTTGAGGCAGAGAATTTTTCCCAAGTACAAAGACACAATACTTGTTTTTTTACTTTTTTTTTTTATTACTTTTATTTTGTTATCTTCCCAAGTTATTTTCTCCCATATTATACATGTAAATAAATAATGGATTTTCTATCCTATGCCCCAAGGGCCAAGGCCATAGGATAAGAGGTCATATTGGAAAATATTTTCTCTAGATACACCCGGTTTAATCATTTTTAAATTAAATGATGACATTCGTCCATTTCCTTTTAGGATTTTCTTTTATAATAAAGTATTATTATCCTATGTCATTGGAGCACATAACAGACAAACCGAATAAATTAAGGAAAAATACTAAGTATGAAAAAAGGGAAATTTACAGAAAACCACCCCTTAAATATGTTGGTTTTCATTTAACCACCCTTTAAATTAAAAATTACAGAAAACCACCCCTTAAATGATACTCATCAACAAATCACCACCCTTGGTCTATTTTTGTTAAGTCATCCTTAAATATATTATATTTTAATAATTTTAAACTCAAAATTTATGTATAAATATATTTAAAATTTGAATTGAAGGGGTTGGATTGTATTATAGATATCATTGAAAAAAACGTACTTATAAATATAACTTAGAAATATCTTTCGATTTATGTCTTAAAATAATTTTATAAATATTATTTAAATTATTTTTTAAGTATAATATGATTATAAATAATAATTTCCATTTATAAAGTTAAAAGTAATATTAAAATTATTTATTTATATTTTAAAAATTGTATTTCAATAATTAACCTTTGAAGAAAAATTATAATTAGCCTTTAAAAATAGGTTATTACTAACAATTAAAATAATTAAACGCATATTTTAAGTTGAAAAATATGAAAATATAATTTATTTAACGAAAACATAATGTAAATTGGTGATGGGTGGTGATTTGTTAACGAAAACCATTTAAGAGGTGGTTTACTGTAATTTCAAATTTAAGGGGTGATTAAGTGAAAAGACCAACATTTATGAGGTGGTTTTCTGTAAATTTCCCAAAGAAGAAAACAATGATTTGGGCCAAAAATAAAAAAGAAAAATGGGATGAAAACCATTTGAACCGGATTCTGTTTGCTCATCCGCCCAATTCCCTCCACGTCCGTTCCCTCCCATCCAGGTGTTTCGTGTGTCAAGCGCGTGAGGAACGCCACCGCCCTACACATACCGAGGTTCGTTCCGCCGTGTCCGTATCCAATTTGAACCGAAAGCATCGGATTCGATTCGGCGATGCGGTGTCCAATAAACACAAATCTGAATTGGGTGCTTACTTCTTTATGACGCAGTTTGAAATGGGAAATGCAAATTGAATGACAAGTACAGCCAATTTGCGGAGTCACTGTCCACTTCGTGGACCGTTACCGATTCCTTGCCCTAAACCTGCAACTCTCAGATTTCTTTCCTCCTCTGGCGATTTCCCTATCGGAGTCCGAATTTGATTGCGAGTGTGACTGAGAAACAAGAAAAAAGGTGTCTTTTTCACTGTTTGATGGTTTGTTGTTGTTGGGTTACTTACTTTGTTTTTATCGCTGATAAGCAACTGGTAGGGCGCGGGGACTGTAAAGGTTGAGTCTTTTTCTGTTCCTTTTGGGTGTGATGTGATGGGTTTCTTCAGTACTGTACTTGGATGTGCTGGGTTTGGAATTGGGATTTCGATTGGTCTTGTTATTGGGTATTTCATCTTCATCTACTCCCAGCCCACCGATGTTAAGGTCGCTCTTTCTCTCTTCTTTTCGCAATATATTTTTTATTTTGGTTTTATATTACCGACTGTTTTGAGCAAATCTGTGTTTCTTATTGATATGATGACTATGTTCTTGATTGGCCCTTGTTTGATTTTTTTTTCCCTGTGGTTTTTTCAGAAATGGAACACTTTGAATTGTTCAGTTCTTCATGAAATCATGGTTACAAATTGCATTTGCATGTAGATTCAAACTGGGTCATATGATACGGGTAGTTTGCACTTTGAATTGTTTGCTTCTTCATTGAAGTTTCGGTAAAGATTTTCAAATTTCGATCATTTTAGCCATTTTTTAAATTGATTTTCCTAGGGTTTATAGATTGAAACCTAGATAATATTTTCCAATTTGGTATCTTTCCTTGCTTGGTGAACCGAAAATGCTGATGATACAAGTGACCTGCTTATTTTGAAGAGATTGGCCTTCCTAGTTGTTTAGTGTTTAAAACTTGCCTTCCCAATTGTGGGTAAGACAGGATAAGAAAAGAGATGAAAGTCTTTGTTCTATAAGGGGGTTAGGTTCAGATTAGAGCTGAAAACTAAATGTTTTTGTGCTTTTAGATCTGGATAATGAGTTGTAGCTTGTTTTTATTTCGTTGTAATACTTTCGGTGATCGACGAGGGGTGAGACAAAGATAATTAAGAGGTTTAGTCTTAAATCATTTTATTTTTCCTGTTTTATCACCAGGAGGGAAATTGTTGTCCTTGTTTTTGTGTCACTGTATTGAAGGGAATTGAAAACTTGCGGATAGAAATCAGTTCTTTTGACTCTGTCTTGTATTTTTGGTTGATGGTATGTTGTCTCACTCTTGATCAGGATCCTCATGTTCGTCCACTGGCTGAGCAAGATTCCGAGACATTGCAGCGACTGCTTCCTGAAATACCCCTTTGGGTGAAAAATCCAGACTATGATAGAGTATGTACTTTGTTTCTGTGGCTTGTAGGCAGGCTAAGTACAAAAAGATTTGCCTATATGAGAAAAAATACACACAGTTTATTTATAAATGATTATATCGTTCTAGTACCAGATACTAACCGTTAAATCTCATTGATAGACTATAATCGAACTCGTCTTTGATGCTCCTTTTGTTGTTTTGCAAGCAAAGGTTGACTGGCTGAACAAGCTTATAGCTTACATGTGGCCTTACCTTGACAAGGTATCCAATCATTGCAAATGCCCTATTTATACTGCAAAAATTACAAGTTGGTTCTTTTCTCATCTTGTTCTACAACATTGGCTAAAATCAATTATGGTTCTAACTTGTATTGCAAGGCGATATGTAAAACCGTTAAGGATGCTGCAACACCGATCATTGCTGAGCAGATTCCCAAGTATAAAATTGACTCTGTTGAATTCGAGTCGCTCACTTTGGGTACTCTGCCTCCTACTTTCCAAGGTCAGTGCCATATTCTATCAATAATCTCGTGGGTGTGATCTCAGCCCTTATGATTTCCTTTTTAAGCAAGACACTTGGTGAAGAGAAAATGTATAGAGATATCAAATACCGATTTTTTTTTGGTTGTGTAATAGGGGTATTTCAGAAAATTATACAGTTTAAAGATAGTGTGTGCAGTGTCTAATACAGAATCTCAAGTTAATGTTAATGTTTGTTCAATCTGCTCATCCTACATGTCTAAGCCATGTGTCATTGATCTCTTGTTACTTTATTAGATGTAATTTCATGTTGTGAATTTTAACTTAATAGAAAGTGGTGTATCATCGCTAATATTCTTCTCATTGTCTATTGCATTTGCCATTTCATGTTCTTGTTCTCTTATCAGGCATAAAAGTCTATGTTACTGATGAGAAAGAATTGATGATGGAACCACATTTGAAGTGGGCTGCAAATCCTAATATTCTGGTTACTGTGAAAGCATTTGGCTTGAAGGCAACTGCTCAGGTTGCTCGTTTTCTTCTTTTATTCTTCCTTTTATCTCCTTATCTTTCCTTTTCCCCAATGCTAATGCCCTCCTCTTTTGCTTCCGTCTCGCAAAATGTTTTAGGTGGTGGATTTGCAAGTCTTTGCAGCTCCTCGGATTATTTTGAAGCCACTTGTTCCTAGTTTTCCTTGTTTTTGCAATATATTCGTGTCGCTTATGGAAAAGGTAAGATTGATTCTGCTTTTTTTCTTTTGACAGAATATATTGCTTTTCTATTGGTATCCTATTTTTTCAAGGAAGCAACATTACAAGTTGCGGTCTTTAGTCGTTACATGCTGCAAGTTTAAAAGAAACTTTTAAAATTTTCTTAACACATTGACTGATCTACTGCAGCCACATGTTGACTTTGGGCTAAAGCTTATAGGAGCTGATCTTATGGCTATTCCTGGCCTGTACCGGTTTGTCCAGGTAGAGTGAATGTCGATGCTTTACAATTTCTTCGTAATTTATGAATTTTGCTTACTGTTAATGGTGTGAGTTGTAACTGTTTTTTTTTACCCGATATGCATGGATTGGTATGCAGTTGCTGATCACAAACTTGCAATTCATCTCTTTGCCACTTTAGTCTTTGTTTTCGCTCACATACATGCTCCCTTTTTACAGGAAACGATCAAAGAGCAAGTTGCTAACCTGTATCTTTGGCCTCGCTCCTTGGAAGTGCCTATCTTGGATCCAGCAAAGTATGTGTGTAATTTTTTATCATGCCAAATTATTGCATTTTGTGGGCCGTAGATTGGCTTTGGAGCTCGATCAATGATCCATTGGAGAGAATTTATTGTTGCAGAGCTCTTAGGAAGCCTGTGGGCATTCTACATGTGAAAGTTCTAAGAGCCTCAAAACTGAGAAAGAAGGATCTTTTCGGCGCTTCAGACCCATATGTGAAATTAAAAATCACTGAAGACAGAGCTCCGTCAAAGAAAACCACCGTGAAGCACAAGAACTTGAATCCTGAATGGAATGAGGAGTTCAACATAGTAGTTAGAGATCCACAAACCCAGACACTAGAACTCAATGTTTATGACTGGGAGCAGGTACGCACGCGTCTATGCCCTTGATTCGCAAGCTCAGAATCTCTTGTTCGAATATACTTATCGGTTACTGACATGGTTTTAACCCTTTGCAAGGTTGGGAAGCATGACAAGATGGGTATGAATATGGTTGAACTAAAAGACCTTCCTCACAACGAGCCAAAAGTCGTGACTCTTGAGCTCGTCAAAACCATGGACCCAAATGATCCTCAGAATGATAAGTCGCGTGGACAGGTTGAGGTTGAATTGACGTACAAACCTTTTGACGAGGAGCAGCTGAAAAAAGAATATGGTGAGGCAAATGCAGTGGTAAATGCACCGGAAGGAACGCCCGCAGGTGGAGGGGTGCTTGTCGTTAGAGTGCACGAGGCGCAAGATTTGGAAGGAAAGCACCATACCAATCCGTCTGTTCGGATTATTTTCAGAGGTGAAGAGAAGAGGACCAAGGTATTTGCAATACTGATGTATATCATGAGAATTTTCGGTTCTTATAGTCATCTGAAGTTGTCAAGAGTAACTTAGGACTTGAAGATTATGTAGATAAGTTCATGAAAATTCAATTGGTTACTTGAATTGATAGTCCTGATTCTTCTTTTGATAGACTGTCAAGAAGAACCGAGATCCGAAATGGGATGACGAGTTCCAGTTTGTGTTGGAGGAACCACCCACTCATGACAGGTTACATGTGGAAGTTCTAAGTACCTCGTCGAGGAGCTTGTTGCACCAAAAGGTCCGCCTCCAGATTTCTCGTTTCCCTGCATCATATTCATCATCGCACTCTTTCTATTATTACTCACCAAGTGAGTTTGAGGTTTGTGTAACGAATTCCCATTTGGTTTGTGCAGGAATCGTTGGGGTACGTCGATATCAATTTGTCAGATGTCATCAGCAACAAGAGAATCAACGAGAAGTTCCACCTCATAGACTCCAAGAACGGACGAATCCAGATTGAGATGCAATGGAGAACAGTCAAATGAGAGCATTAGAATAAAAGGTTTTACCCCCTTTCCTTCTCCTTCGTCGCAGTTCATATGCTCAAATCATCACAAATCGCATATGTTCAAATGCAATCAAATTATGTACCTTTATGTTCTATAGAATTTGGATGAACCATCTGTCTGTGATTATATAATACTCTAGTTTTTGGTTCCTTTGGCAGATCCAACTTATATGCTAAATCACCTTATGAACACAGCCTTAACTTGTCAACACCTTGTGAGCAATCAACAAAGTATGTCAAACTAAGCAAAATCCACTCCATTTTCATCATGTGTGGTATTGCACTCACAACCCTGCATTCACGGTTTAGGCTGCTCTCATTTCGCTCGCCCCTACTATAGGATAATAGGAATCACTTTTGCTTTCTTTTTCCTTGTATTAAAAATGTTTTATTTCAATGAAGAGGACTCGAACCTCCACGCTCTTTAGCACTCTGAGTCTCGCGTGTCTACCATATCACCATTAACACATATTGAAAGTGACTTGTATTTCATGAATATGATACTCACCCAATGAACATATCCAAGCATTTTATATGATCTCAAACTAACCAATTAGGATTAGTATTTTAGTATGTTGGTGACGAAATCAAATTTATGTTCTTAACCCGTAAGTTGAGAGGATGTCATTAACTCTACTTAATAAACTATCAATTCAAATAGGTTAACATGAGATTGGACTAAATGGCTACACATTAACAATGTTGGTGACAAAATCAAATTTACTAGTTTTGTTGTGGAATTACACTATATAGCTTATTCAACAATGAATGCTACGGAGTATTTTTTAGGTAGCTAGTTTGCTTCTACTTAATTTATTGTTTATATATAAGATGTGACATTACTTAATTGCGATGTATTTTAAGATTCTCCTACTATATATTTCCAATTTTTTTTCTATGAAATTATTTTCATCAATTATGGAGTATGTATTATTTCCTTTAGTTTTTAAATAAAAAAGAAGAAGTTAAGGGCGATTATAAAATGAAATAATGACGATTTTTTTTTGAATTTAGTTCAGTTCGATCGACTCAGTCGCTCTACATCTAGATCGGGTACTGTATGACTCATTTAAGGGGTTGACCCTCTCACTCACAAGTGACTCAGTGTTTCCAAGGAGATTCAAATTTTGAACCTCTTGACATGGGATGTAGCCCCACAGGCCACAACCACTGCACCAACTTGTGATTGGTAATGATGACTAATTATTTATGGCTAGTTAGGGGCACTAATTGTGGTTAATTGGTTATCATCGCATCGATGCACACTTCATTAGTAACCGACTAAGGCCATGTATATTCGTGTACACCTCTATCTGTACTTCCCTCACTTTTTTCCTGCCACATCAGCATAAGAACACTCCTTCAACTACTTTATGAATTTCACTCACATCCGTGTACTCCATTCTCGACTCGTACACTGATTATTTAATTATTTATTTTAGTCTTATTATATGCAATTATAAATTTATTTGTTTATTAAATTAATATTTGAAATTCTTTTGGATTATGATATTATTTTTATTTAAATGATATTTTTTTTTAACAATTATTAAAATAACATATCATATTAAAATATCCAAATATATATTCAAATTGCAAAGATTTAATTATACTCATTTTTTGTTTTTACTTAAATATAGTCAAAATAGGTGTCTATAAAAAGATAAAATTATTGTCTATTCAAATATAAATTTATTTATTTATTTTAATATTTTTAAATATCTGAAAAGTGGATTTGAAATAAATAAAACCTATGATGTTGGTGTACTCCACCATGTTCTCAAATAAAAACACTTCTAGAGTGTACTTGAGCTTTTCCTTTTTTATTTAATTAGTTTTGGCTTAAGTACACCCCAAATGTACAGGGGTGTACATGCCCTAAGAGACTCTTTTCTCACTCAAAGTGAAAACAAAAAGGAAAAAAAAACTTATCTCTCTTACATTATTTGTAGACGACCATGTCTAGTTTTAGATATATCTGATTCGAAATCTTACCTAATCAAAAAATAAAATTTTTAGAGGACCATGGTAGGCATGTTCACTAGGATGGTTTTTATTTTCTTTTATTTTGTCTATTTTTAATCATTTAAGGTTTGTTTTAACATGATAGTTTGTTCGTCTACCATTTGACAACATTTTGATAATATATTTGTTGGTTGAATTGTTTTTTTTTTGTGTGTTAAAAATGATATGCCCCTCTTTGAGTATTGTTTGTAGCTCATTCCACCCGAAAACGATGTGGCCATCTTTTTTTGGCTATTAAATCTTAGGAGATCCATCTATATACAATTATGCCAAATTATATTTAAGTTTTCTTTTAAAAAAATAAAATAAAATTGTGCTTATAAGCTAAATGATGACATTTATTTATCATTTTTTTTAAAGTAATTAAATAAACAAATACTCCCTCCGTCCAAAAATACATGACTTTTACTATTCATGCACGCTTTTTTAGGAGCTAAAAACTATATAAAATATTAACTTTTTTATTAATTTTTTCCTTATATAGTTTTTACCTTCTTAAAAAAGCGTGCGTGAATAGTAAAGTCCATGTATTTTTGGACGGAGGTAGTAGTACTTATTAATTTAATAAAAAAAAACGATTGTGTATATTGAGCAAATAACTATGGGCTCTTTATTTTTATTTTATTTTAAATGGAAAGCTATTAGGATGGCTAGACAAGTAGTCCTTTTTAGAACATCATTTCGGATGAGAATATGTAGTTTTAAATCTGTGTTAGAGTTGAGAATAATGATTGTGTGACCAAAACAAGCCAATATGTCTGCTACCCTGTTAATTTTCTTAAACGCGAACTGTCTGAAATCGTCATAGATTCATCAAAGAGTCGGAAATTATCATTTCGACTTCTCAAAGACATTTTCAAATGTCTTGAAGTATATTAATAATACAAAGATCAATTACCCCTTCTATTTCAATGTTTTAAATATTAAACTGTAATGCTTTATGAATTCCTTCTCTCAGCTCTGGTATCTCTGCTATGATAATCGAGTAAGAACTATGTGTTCTTCTTATCCTATGTGACTTTCATCATTGAAATTTATGATATCAAACCAAATAACTATGGGCTAAGCTAGAAATTGACAAGTTAGGTTGATAGGTGGAAAGTTGTAATATTTGACCCCCCACTCACAGTATTACTGATGCAATGTTGTATATCAATCATTTATTTATGGCATCTAAATAATAGTTTAGATAAGAACATAGTGTTTGTGACATTAATACAATTAGGTAACGCCAATACGTTACATAATAATAATAATATTCGGTCTAAAGGTGGACATCACGGGGCCCACAAATCCAACTAGCATTTTTTATATCGTAGTGGAATTGACATCTTAGCTAGCTAACTCCAAATCACCACCTTAATTGAAATTAAAATTAATTTCCACCTATAAAATATAAACCTCGATCGAGGTTGTGTGCACCGGCGCATATGTGTTAGACTGTTAGTACCTAAATACAAGACTTGTTAAGTTTATATTTTCGATGTGGGACACTTATCATTTTATATCTTAGTTATATAAACAAAAATGTTTTCTTCCCCAAAATAAAACAATAGAGAATATTAATTATAGCACATATATATAGAAAAATAGATAGACACCTAAACTTGGAGACTTGAAAACGTCTCTTGAAAGACGCCTTGACTAATTGCTTGTTTGCTAGAGAGGAATGGGAGAACTCTAAACAACATTTAGGCAAACCATCATAGTCTAATTAATTAATTAAACAATCTTATGCATTCTATTATTATAATAATCATATTAAATTATGTCACAATCTCAAATCATTAAATAATAATTTAGGGTTATTTATTCTAATAGTACTATATGCTTCCTAATTCCTATCAACCCATATTGTTATAATGTCATGCATTATATTTTTTTCATATAAATAATTTTAACACATAACCACATCAACAAAATTCCCTATTGTAAAAAAAAAAAAAGATGCTTTTGTAATTTATGGTTGGAGAAGTAAAGAAATTTGAAACTCAAACAAGCACATCTACAAAGAAAAGCCTCTTTTTTCCTCTTCTTCCAATCTTTATCAAAGCAAAAGGCTTTAAAGCAAAGCCTCACTTTTTTTTTAATTCTCTTTTTTCCCCCACAATATATGATGATCTACCTTAAGATTTTCTCTACTCTATCATAATTTTATTATTTTTAATGATTGTTTTATAACGACATGTCTATTTGTTCATTTTTTGACCAAATTTTTTCTACATTCATAATTTAAAGGTTACATAAAGTGTGCTAGATCATATATATGTAGCTAATAAAAGGCAAATAATGTGTAAATTAAAACCAACATAATCTCGGTAAATGTACATATAGGCAGATAGATAACCAACACCTTATACATCTTCCTTGGATTAGAGATCTACCGACACATAGATTAGAGATCTAATTACAGTGATATTGGATTGATTAATTATCATAACATTTACAACTATCAAACCCCCAAAACCCCTTTCATCAAAGGTTACTTTCATCAAGTTGTAATTTCATCCCTTAGCAATCCCAAACACACTATCAATCCCATGAGTAATTAAAAAAAAAAAAACAGAGCACTAAAAATGGAGTTAGGAACATCAATGCCTCTCAAAAATGGGGTCAGAACTCCCCCAAATCGTTCGGGATTTTTGCTCTTCCTCATATTATGGATCCCTAATTCCTGCTTTTTGGAGAAGAAAGTGAAAATCAGTATGGAGATGGATCGAGTTTTATTTGTTTGTGTCTGGATTCGATCAGTTTGCGCGGTCGGTGATGACATCGAACCCCATCTCGCTCAGATCGGTTGCTTGCAGCTCGTAATGGATTCCTTCAAGCGCTCTCCTCAGCCCGTCCTTGGAGGTTGCGTACAGGATCTTCGCTCTTATTCTCGACTCCGTCGGCGCCCTGACGAATCAATCCGAATTAATTACCAGAAATTGAAGTCAGAAAATTCCAATTCAACTCAAAATTAGGGATCAGTTAGGCCGAATTGAGTATACAGACCAGGCGATGAAGAAGATCTTGCTCTTGCGGCAGTTGTCGACGGTGACGAAATCGAAGTCGAAGACGGCGTAGCGGCAGTCGTCGGAGGGGAGCGAGGCGGCGAGATCGGCGTAGCCTTCGCCCGCGGATCCGACCTTGTCCACGGTGACTCGGCGGGATTTCTCGTCGATCTTGAAGACGATGTAGCGGTGGACCTTCTTCCACTTCATCTCCATGAACGAGTTCTTGCATTCATCCGTCACCTTCATCCCCGTCGTCGCCTGGAAAAAAAAAACACAATTACGCAGTTGAAATTAACTCCGAACCAGATCGGAAAACATCAATTAGGTGGAGATCAAACGATCGAAGATGAGAATTAGATGGATGAGGGAGCCAACCATCATGAAAGCCATCGCCATTGTTGATTGCTGGTAAAGACTGAAAAGGTTGAAAGTGGAGTCGGAGAGATTCCTTGCAATGAGAGTGAAGCGTCACGACTCACGGTGTGCTGCTTATATACAAGGGAAAATTACAGGAAACCACCCGTTAGTTACACTATTTACATAAAATCACCTATAATAATTAAATATGCAAAAACCACCCAAATGTCATATCACATTTGCAAATCACCCACCCGTGTTAGTCTTCCAATATACCTCCAAAGGTGTCGATTACATAGGCTGTGTATGGTTACTATATTAGCAGGTTAAAAAGTGTGAAATTATTAGCTGTTAAAAAAATAAACGGGTTTAAATGGTGTATGGTAACAACAAATAAGCTTTAGTCGGTTAAAAAAAGGGTTTATAAATAAGCTGCAGATTGAAGCTTATTTTGAGGTTTATATTCCATAATTACTATTTTACCCCTTCTCTTTTATCTTATTTGGTTTGAAAGTACTACAATACCCCTAATAAAAACCAAATAAACTCCACTTTTTACAAATAAACTGTTTTTCGCCCCATACGGAGTTTCTATTTTTTCATAAAATTTTAACTACTTTTACCAACAGTTTATAAATTTTTACCTTGTTTATAATTTTAGTCAGTTTATTAACCCCGTCCCATACGAACCCATACTCTATCCATGAAGAAAAATATGTTATCTTAGGAAGAGAATCTTGTTAAGAAAAAAAAAAACTCTCTCCGTCTCAAAAAAGTTGTAGTTTTACTTTTTTTTTTGCACGTTTTTTAAAAAACTAAAAACTCTATAAAATATTAATTTTTAATAATGTCATAGATAATTGTATTAAATATGAAATTATTTGTTAAAGTTAATAAAATCATTGATATTTTATAGAGTTTTTACCGTTCTTGAAAAACGTGTTAAAAGGAAAGCAAAAAGTTTTGCGAGACGGAGATAGTATCATTTTAGGTATTTTAATGGCCAATTTCCAAAATTACCCTTGTAATGGATAAATGGTAATTGTAGTTTTCGATAAAGTAAAAAAATAGAGTAATAATCAATTCTCCACTCTATCCATTAAGAACAATATGTTATGTTATTTTATGAAGAGAATCTTATTAATTTTTTTTTTTTTTTTTATCATTGTAGGTATTTTAATGTCAACTTTTCAAAATTATCCTTGATTAGAGAAATGATAATGGTATTTTTTTAAAAAAAAAATAATAATCAACATACTACATTAATCAAATGTAGGTTTAGTGAATGATGAACCATTTCTGCGTAATAGCTTAAATACACTTGCTAAAACGTCCTTTAATATATCATTGCCCTGGGGATGATTTTAAATTCATGAGATTAAGGTGATCAAAATTTGGTGACGGCACATTACCATTTTTAGAGTTGGGATACATGCATGGTTCTGAATTAAATAATAAATATAACTATTTTTTTAATTAAAAAATCTAGGCGAAACTAATTAAAATAACCCGACCGTTAAGAGTGTGTTAAACATATATCCTAACCTTTCAAGTGTAAGATAAATATCCCGACCTTTAAAGGGGTGTTAAAAATATATTTTAACATTTCAAATGTAATATAAATATCTCGACCTTTATAGGTGATGTTAAAATAATACCTCAAAAAAAAATTGTACAAAAAAAAAGCCAATCGGACATGCATATATGACAAAAAAAATTAATAAAAAAAAACTATAAAAAATCTATATAAAAAAATTATAGATTTACATATCTTTCGTCTTTTATATTTTATACACACTATTTTCTTATAAATCTATATTAAAAACCTTGTTTTATTAAACAACTTTTCTTTTTTCTTTTTTTATCAAGGGAAAGAAATAAATTAATAAAATATAAATATATATAAAAAATGATATATTTACAAGTGTTTAATATTTTATTTAGATTATTTTTATATTTGAGGGATAACACCCATATTCGTATAATGGATCATTTAACTAATTTCGCATTTTTGATGAAAATTTAAAATAGAAAGAAGAATAGTTAGAATTTTAGTAAATAAATTATGTAAAAAAAAAGGGGACAATTGAACAAAGAAGAATAATATGGAAAATTGAAATATTATAAAGTGTCTTGAATTTTTTTTAAATAATAAATGAAAAAACTTGTTTTCTTAAACCCTTCTATTAATTTTTTATATATTTTTTTTAAATTTTATTTTTTTATTAATTTAGTTTGCCACATATGTATGCCATGTTGGTTTTTTTTGGTAGAGAATTATTTTATATATTATTTGAACATCACTTATAAAGGTTGATATATTTATCTTACATTTGAAAGGTAGGGATATATTTTTAACATATCCTTAAAGGTCGGGATATTTATCTTACATTTTAAAGGTTAAGATATATTTTTAACACACCCTTAAAGGTCGGGTTATTTTAATTAGTTTCGCCAAAAATCTATTAATTATTTATGACTAATTTATTATCAACTCATTTTCAAAAGTTCATAAAAATCCATGGATTATTTAATTTCTTACAATAAGCATACCTGATCCCATGTTTAATCTCTACTTACGCTCATTCTCTTGGGTGAAAAAAAAAATTAAATCAACATTCACATTACTTAATTCTTACCATGGAATCGAGTCGATTGACGCAAGCCGGTTTGATTTATTTGGTGTGTGACTTTTGTCGACTGGATTACGTGTCGACTTTTGTCATAAATTACTTAGGTGGGGTAGCCGGAGTCATCTTGGATCACAAAAATGTTGTTAATTGTACCTTCCCCATGCCATCCATTATTTAGGGGGTTTGATTGAGTAGCTCAAGAGATCGACTTTCAAGTAAAATTAGGAAGAGGGAGAAGAACAAGAGATATGTAGGTTTGGAGGCATGGCATTTATTGGGCAAAAAGCCTATATATGTGGACTATTGTTTAAAACACCAAATCCCTAAATTGATACTCGAGTGGAGAGTTTAAATTTGTTGCATGTTCAAAGGATGTCTCATTTGTCATCTATTATCTATTATATATAACGTATATATAATAAAGGAGAAGTCGATTGTGCACACATAATTTCCTTAATTGTAGGTCTATTAACCAATTGAAAATTTTCCCTGCTAATCAATAAATATAATAATATGAACTTGTGATAAAATTTTATCAAATTTTGTTAGATATCGATATATTATTATAAGATTATATATAGGTTCAAGATAAGATTTTACTCAATTTTGTTAGATATGATTAGATTATATCAATCAATCTATTATATCCAAAATTAATCCTATCACTTTCCAAAAATTAAACCTTTATTTAAATTTCTATCAAATTTAATAATCTATTATATAATTTTTTTTTATTGGTAATTGATTAAAAATTATATGTTTTAAGTGAAAAATTATATGTTTTAAGTGAAAAATAACGTGAAACATAGTGAATTGAAGCATTTTATCTTAATCATTTCCCAAGGGTAATTAAACTTAAATAATTTAGTATATTTGAATGAAATAATTTAGTAATTGATCCTTAAACTATAATAAATCTATATCACAATTAGCCTCAAACGGTCAAACCTAATTTTTTGAAGAAGGATGGCTATGGTATGAGTTGGAATTCATGGAAGATCCGGAGTTCGTGGCATTGTAGTTCATCGAATCTCGAAATGTTGAGTTGTTTTATTTTGAATAAAATGTGTCAAACATCCCCTTTAATTTTGAATGTAGATTGAAAATATAGGTATATGAAATGAAAATTTATGGCTGGCTAATGGTATATAAATTACCATACCAACCACGTACCAACCACAAACCGATTATGTTGGTAACTACACATGTGGTAACCAAAATGACGGTAACCATTGTGATGGTAACCACGTGAAGGTGGTACGATAATGGTAATGAAATCTGAATACCATGGTTACCGAGTATATATGTATATATATTAATTTTTATTTTTATTTAATATTTTATAGTTTTTACCTTTAAGTTTTAAGTTTTTACTTTATATTTCGTGTTTTGATTTTGACCTAAATTGGTCATTTTCACTGTTTCTAGTCTCTTCGTTAGTTCATTCAAACAGACAAACACAAATTGGTCCCTTCTACCATTTTGATTTTGACCTAAATTGATCCTTTAATTTCTACTGTTTTGAATTTTATTCTAATGTTTTATTGGTTTTGAACATGGTTTATTTGAACTTTTAACATGTAGTAACCATATTATTTTGAGATAATTGGATGAATTAGACCCCTTTTAATAGTTTTATTAGTGGATAACCCCCTCAATAAATTTTAGAGTTATATAGACTCTTCTCTATTTACTATTACTAATTTACCCTTGAAATAGGTTTCAAAACGTTTTTTTATCAAATTGAGCTTCCTCTCTTAGAGCATGTGCAATGGTGAGCCTTGGGGCTCTTATAGTTGCCACATAGGATGAAAATGGGGGGAAATAAAATTTTAATATAAGGGCTCATTGTTTGGGTCTCTTATATATGAGACCCAAAAAGTAAGGCTCATAACTGCCACGTGGCAGAGCTTATGTTTTATTTACTTTTAAATGATTTTTGGTTGTTTTTAATTTATTTAAAAAAAGTAAAAAAATTATTTTTTGGATTTAATTTATTTTTATCTACACATAGACACCCCTATTGCATATGTTTGTTGGAAAAAAAAAATTCATTTGAATAATACCCATATTTTCCTTTTTAAACATTAAAAAATTATTATTTTTATGCTATGTTATTATAAATTAATTACTTAATATTTTTATTATTAATAATAATAAAAGAATTGAGTAAATAAAAAGGAAAAATAATAAAAGGTAATTTAAGGGCCCAAGACTTGGGCTCACGAATGAAGGTGAAAAATTTAAAAGTTAGAATGAGGCCCTTAGACTGATGTGGCATAAGAAAAGTATATTAAGGGCCCGAGGTTGGGGCTCACCATTGAATATGCTCTTAGGATTTCGGTTACGCTGGGAATTAATTCCATGGTGAATTCGATCGTATTATCCATCATTTTTTTTCAATATAATTAGCAGTATGTGCTTAATCTATTGCTTTATTTTATTTTATTTTATTTTTTGCATTTTGAGGTGTGATTTTTGTAGCCTTTGACGATGAAACGATCGATCGATTACAATAGATCACGAAACCTAATATAAATATTACAATAAATTACATGCATGCACTTTAACATTTTAATAAACTACATTACAATAAATTACAATTCTTTTGTTACAAACTTACAATATAATTTACACACACGCACTATGCATTTTAATTGACATAGTAAAAACGATTACAATACATCACAATATAATATTTCTTGTAACACAATACACACTTACAATATCATGTTACCATACCACTTTCTTTCTCATTACACTAAATTTCATGCTTATTGTAACGACCTATCATCACTCAAAACCCTCTCTCAACTCCCCTCTCAAATTAACTCCTCCATTGTTTTCGACAACCAAAATTCAATACCCTGTTACAATATTAACCAACATATTCGAACCGGACCGACCGACTGTTGAATTGCTCAATTCCATACCGAACCTTAATATTAGTTGAACACGTTACACATATGTCATCGGAATGACAATTTGCACTCTTAAATGGAGAAACTTACATTAAATCAAATTTGTAATTTCAATTCCGTAAATTACATTACCACAATACTTACCCTTCAATGGTGAAATCGTGGACATTTGGATCTTCCGAACACGTACGCTTTGTACTCTTCAATGACAGTTTTCGCTTTACGAAACGTGATGGCCTTGGTAATTAGCACCGTAATATGCAATTAGAAAAGAGATTTGATTTTGATTGTGTGGATTACAACTTAAATGAGAAGGATTTGATTGTGGACTGATTAGAGAGGAAGGGGGTTGTTAAGATTTTTTTTTTCATAATTAATTTAGGGATTTAAGTTTGTACGGTAGTGGAGTGGAAATTAACCATAAGGGCTTTTTTGGCATCACAAAATATAAAAAGTCTAAATTACAATAAAAATATTAGAGGGGTCTATTTACCTTTACAATTAATGAAAAGAGTCTATATACCCCATTTGATAACCATATTTTTTCGTTCGATAACTTTAATGACTATCGAACGGTAGTCAAGGGGTTTCAAAAAAACTAGTGTAAGTCCCGTGTCTTAGACATGGGTATTTTAATATTTGGTTAATTTTTTGGGTAAATTACAGAAAACCACCCTTAAAATATGTGAGTTTTCACAAAACCACCCTTAAAATAATTTTTTACAGAAAATCACCCATAAACCTATTTTTCTTTCAGAAAGCCACCCTTAACCCTTATTTTTGTGTAAAAAGTGTTTTAAAATGTTAAATTCTCATTTTTTGTATTCAGAGTAGACTAATTATATAATAAAATAACCAAAATATTTAAGAAAATATAATTTTTTTTTTTAGCTTTTTACACATAAAAATGGTCATGGGTGGTTCTCTGAAATACAAGTAAATTTACGGGTGGTTTTCTACAAAGTTTTATTTTAAGGGTGGTTTTGTGAAAACTCACATATTTTAAGGGTAGTTTTCTGTAATTTATCCTAATTTTTTTTATATATTTTACAATCTAATAATAATATAAGTAATTTAGAGAGTATAGTGGTAGGGATATGTTAAAAAATACGTAAAAGAATTTAATAATCTATAAAGACAATGAAATAATAAAAACGAAAATAATAGTTCGTTAGAAATTTATTTATAAATCCTTAACCGAATAATTTCTAAACAATAATATAAAGAGAAGTATTATCAAGATGGCAATATTGAGTATACATATATAATAAACTTTATTAGATAGCTCAAGTTTTTTTAAAAAGGTTAATAATTGTGGTTATATTAAAAAACTATTTATTTTATAATAAAATATATCATATAGTTTTTTCTTTAATAATATCATTTTCTCTTATTTTATTAATAAACTAAATAGCTTTATAGTGTGAAATTAGTTTAATTTCATGAGTATTTAAAAATGTTTTAGTGGGGTTAGTGGGTGGTTAGTGAACTTAGTGGGGTAGTTAGTAGTGGTGTGGCGGTTACCATGAAGATGTGGCAAAAATTAACCAAGTGGATGAAAATTAGTGGTACACTTGGAGATAGAAAAAAGAGTGGGAGATGTGGAATCCTTCCTATTGTGACATGTGGAATGGAGCCTCCTCGTGAAGCCACGTAGGCAGGAGATGCTTCTGTTTTTAGTATTAGTATAGATATAAACAAAATTACAGCATGGTAATGTACCGATGGTAACCACAAGTCATGGTTACCACATATGTGGTAACCACGATGTGTGGTTGGTACGTGATATGAAAATTTGTATATCACCAATTGGTGGTTGGTACGTGATAATCGCCATTTTTTTTCTTATTAGTGTACCATGCCAACCCTATGAAAAATGTCACTTAATTCGGGTTGGGAAAACATGCCCCTTTAACCTTTAAGTATATATACGAGAACTCGACCATATAATAATGGATAGTATAATTTTGCCCTAAAGAAATAAATGCTATTTAATTTTAGTAGGACTATAATACATAAAATAGCAATATATAGTCAATTAACCAGCAAGAAACCAATCCAAGTAGATGAGCGAACAAATTACAACAAACGCATAAAAAATGCTACCCTTTTTTGCCACAATGAATTTGAACGGTACTACTAAGGCCTCGTTTGATTAGTCAGTTAAAAAAATCAGGAAGTTTAAAAACACAGAAAGTATGTTATATTATTGTGTTTAGTTGACCGTAACACACATGAATTTAACTTTCCATAAATATCAATTTCTCCAAAACATAGGAAGTTCACCTACCTAGGGACTTGATAAGTTCAACTTTTAAATGTAATTTCTTTTATTTTTTTTATTTATATTTCTAAAAATCAATTCAAAATTCAATCAAATAACTTTTTTTCATTAATGAAAAGTATATTTTCCGGAAATTCAATTAATGGGAAGTAAATTTCCGAAAATTGTACTTTTTACATTCAACCAAACGAGCCCGGATTGCGGTGAAACGGGCCATTTGGTACAAGTTTTGAACAGAAGTTGCATTAAGTATGAATGTTGCTACACTCAATAGGCTATATATTTATAGAGCTCCATTAGTTGTCGATTGGCCGGGTAGGCCGTGTGTGTATACCTTCGATAATGACTGCTCAACATCCATATAGTTAATTTTTTGGCCATTTGTATTTGTGCTATTTTGGAGTGTAAATACGTACAGGGGCCCCTTTCCCCCCTGTGTCAAATAATTGCGTTGACATGTTGTTTTAACTTCACCTTATTACTCCTTCCGTTCTTTTTCACTTAAAACATGCTACTCAAGAGCGTCCTTTCGAACGAGAATCTGAATCTTAGGATGAGACACAGGACGGTCTTGGTTGAGATAAGACTCAAGTGTGCCACTTTATCCGCAACTAGATTAATCTCCCTAAAAACATGGACACAGGAAACCATAAGGAACTTATGAAGCAGCTTCCGAGAATCGGCCATGATGATCTCGATCTTCCCAGAACAACTCTAGACTTCATTGATAGCATTCATAACTGCTAGGCAATTACCTTCGACCTCGAGCCTCAAAATCCCAATCTGACGGGCTGCAACCAAACCCTAGTGAAAAGCCAAAGCCTCCGCCTTGAGAGCATACATCTCCCCCGCAGTGCGAACCTTGACAGAAAACTACCGAGTCACGATGATCTCGAATCACAATGCCAATATTCGCCGCGCCTGAAGAACTCATCGCCGCATCAAAGTTCAGTTTGAAATAACCTTCCACCGGTTTTCTATCTCAAGTTCTTCATTTTCTTTGAGTTGTTTGCCTTTTCCTCGTTTCCCTCCTATGCCCAGAAGACATGTTTAGATTCTTTCCATTATGATATGTGGTATTTTGTCTATTGTTCTTGTTGTTGGATTTTGAGGTTCTGACCCCCCTCAAATATAATCTTATTCCTAATTGTCGATATGGACCACCATATAATGTCTAGAAGTGATTTTGGTTTGTAGGTAGCTTCTCTAAAATCTCGGCGGTCAACTGCTTTATGTTTTTATATTATTTGTTATGTGTATTCCAAATAATTTCTCCTAATTGATGATCAATTTTTTGTATGAGGTATGTTGTGACAATTGATAAACATGTGAACTGAGTCTTTATCCCATTGGTTACCTAGCTAGTTTGCAAAAAAAAAAAAAAATTCTACAAACAATGTTTCGGAACGAATTACATATTTTCCCATAAAAACTTAAAATACCAAGAAACGTTTCTCAGTATAATTCGCAGATTCCGCGTTTTATTAGTTTGTTATGGGAAAGTAGACCTTAGCAAAGGAAGGGCCGGGCGGGCTTGAGTTGGATCTCGACCAAAATTCCAGCCCATTAAATCGGGTCGGGGTTGAGTCAGGCCCGATATTTGGGTTTAGCTAGACATGAGCACGGGTCCGACCCGCCGGGTCAAGGGTCGGGATATCTCTAACCCTAACCCTGACCCTTCCAAGCCCCGGGTCAACGGGTTGTGGTGACCCGCCGGGTCAAGGGTCGACCCTTTGACCCGTCGGGTCATGACATGTCATTTTTTTAAATAGTTTTTTAAGTTTAAATAAATAAAAATAACAAGGAAGAATGGTATGAACCGGTTTTCTAGTTGTGTACGTATCTCTCGGGGAAGAGGAATGAAAGCTCACGTAGTTCTTTACATTCGTTCTGATCGCTACTTACCTTATCTCATGCTAAGACTTTTCTCCTTGCTTTGCATATGAGCTCCTGACCATTGTGTCATCGTCGAGTTCTTTATCCGATTCTGACTCGATTAAGTGGTCATTATTTTGAATTCACATCTCCACCCTCTTCCAATCGTTTAGGCAAACTTGACCTTCCAGAGTCTTGGGCAAGAGTCTTGATCTCTTCTCGCTTAATATTTGACCACATTGGCTAAAACGTTGCTCCACCGCTAGAGTTGAGCATGGAGCAGCGAATATTTGACGAGCGATTGCCTACGTAGTAGGAAATTGGGATCTCTCTAGATTGCTATGTCATTCTATAATGTTGAATTCCTCTTCCTCTTTACCTTGATTTTTTGGAAAAAAATAGATGACCCTAAGGGTCGACCCTTCGGGTCCGCGGGTCAAAATCAACATGACCCTAACACTAACCCTTGACCCGCCTCGACCCTGACCCTTGTTGACCCTAACCCGCCGGGTCGTCGACCCTTCGGGTTCCCGCCGGGTCAAAACCCGTCGGGTCCGGGTCAACCCTTGACCCTTGCTCATGTCTAGGTTTAGCGCCTTGTCCAAGCCCGTCCTCTTTGTTGGCTCGGGCCGCTCACCGGGCCAAGTGGGCCTAGTATCTCAAATTCGTTATCTATCCGAAATCGAACTAAAAAAAAGTGGCAAATTACAACATTGTATAAATACTTTCAAATGCGAGGCAAATCTGGACAATATTAGCTTACTAAGAGCATGTGCAATGGGGGTTCTTTAACCCAAATTTAAGAAATTTAATACTATTTTATTTGAGATTGTAAAAAATGGGTTAAGGAACGATTTGACATGTTCTTTCCTAAGGAACTCTTAAACACCCTATAAAAGAGAGAAATTGGGGACCACATCAAAAAAAAGTTGAAAGAAGAGTGAAGAGATAAAAGATAAAAAGGGAGTTAAGAAACTCTTATGGGTTCTAGGGATGTGAGTGAAAATGTATAATGGGTTGTTTAAAGAATAGTAAAGAGAGAGAAAGATAAAAAGTGGAGTTAAGAAACCCAAATGAGTTCGAGGGATGCGGATGCTCTAACAAATGCAAATCAACGTTATAGTGTACCAATACTTTCAAGCGTCACTTGGGCTATGCGAGAGAGAACATTTAGGGTTTTATAAGCGCTCTTGGGTGGGGTGAGAGCGTTTATGGTTGGGAATAGTTAGCACTTAGCACTAGTATGACACCGGTAATATAGTTATAAGTTATATAAATTTTGTATATATTTTTACAATACTCTATATAATTTATATAATTATAATTATATATAATATTATTATGAAACCTATATTAATTATTATGAAACCGATAGGCCCTCTTGGACCAACTACTCTATCCAAACCAGCATATTTTGTCAGACGGGTTGGACGTGCCGGACGGGTTGGCCCATAAAGCCCAGGTCTCTTATTGACTTACTCTATCAAAAATACGTTTCTTTTTGCTTAAAAAATACGTTTCTTCTACATAGAAACGGCAGATCAAAGTCAAAGTCAACTGGCAACACCAACTGTGTATATATAAGCTTATGATAATCAAATCTTGCACTTCCTCCCTAATCCTGATCCATCTGATCACCATCTTCCTAAAAAGCTTCTGCGAATTCTTCGACAATGGAAGGCAGTCAAGCTGCGTGAGTCGATCTATGCTACATTTCGTTGACCCTTTTGCAGTTTTGATTTGGATTACTAGCTTAAAATATCATGACTCATGAGATTATGTGTTTAACAACAAACTTGATGTTCATGATCCGTGCAGGTCAGGCTCAGATGATGTCCAGAATGTGGATGTGTACACAGCCAAAGGCCTTCTTGAGACCGGTTACAAATACTTGGATGTCAGGTGAGACGTCGATATTCAATTTCTAATAAGCTTAAGCCAATGTGTAAGAGCTTCACCCATACTGCCTTGTATATTGTTGACCTTTTGTTACTCCCAACCGATGTGTGTGATTTCAACTGTCAATCATCAACAAGTTTAATTGGATCAAAGATGGATATGAAGATAGATTGATCTATATGTTTGGTAGGACAAAGGAGGAGTATGAGGAGAGCCATGAAGAGAATGCCTTGAACATCCCTTACATGTTCAAGACACAAGAAGGTACTTAAATCCATTACCAAATCATATATTGTGTATATAGTAAGGTGTAGACTCTAGAACAAAAGATTTATACTTCCTACTTTGGTTAAAAAAAAAAAAACCAGGAAGAGTGAAGAACCCAGACTTCCTAGCCAGAGTTTCGGAGATCTGCGACAAGGACGATCATTTAATTGTGGTAAGACTTCAGTTTGATCAATGTGTCTCGACACATTCGTGCAACATCAAAGCTAACTAAAATCAGAAGATAGAAGAGCCGAAGAGGCCATTGTTATGAGGCATGTTTGACTAACTGACTTACACTGGCTTTGATGAAGGGATGCAACTCTGGAGGAAGGGCTCACCGAGCCTGTGTCGATCTTCAGAATGCAGTAAGTAAAATCCATCCTAGATTTGTGAGTATTTTTTGTGCAAGATTTAGTATATGTTACATTGTTATGTGATACATTGATAGGGATTCGAGCATGTGAAGAACATCGAAGGCGGATACTCTGCGTGGGTGAAAGCCGGGCTAGCTGGTGAGGATGCCAAAAGCCTCAACATTGCTTGCAAATTTCGCGGCTGAGAACCCGAAGATGGAAATTTACTGTCATCTGCAGCTGCAGCTAATGTCATTAGTTGCTACACTTTGGAGTTGTACTGTATCTATGCCTGTTGTGCTAACTCATATGGATCAATTGCTGATGTTTGATTGTTTGTATTACCATTAAACACATGGAAGATTGAATTGCTTATACTAAAAATTAACTTGTTTTTAGCTTTACTGAAATTGATTGTCTGATATGTGAATTTTAAACCTTTATCACGCCTAAATAGTGCAATAGGTAAATCTCAAAGTGTAATTCATAATGCTGGAAGTAATCATATATTCATATTTGATATTTCTATGAATCTATTCCAAAGGGGGAAAAAATCACCATTTTACAATAACAAGTATGTTTATGTTTAAGAAGTGACCATGGTAAGGGTATTACGCATCCCAGGATTTCTAGCACACCAAAGAGGCTGAATCGGCTCGGTCGCCACTATTATATAGATATAGATTTTGAAAAGTGAATCTCACATACATTAAGAGTGTTCAAGACATAAGAAGGTGTTTTGCATTTACTTGACTAATATGTTACTAAGATGATCTTTGTTTATAGCCCTCTTTCGTTGTCATAAGCCCCCAGAAAGAGTGAACAATCCAGACTTCTTAGCCCAAGTTTCGGAGATCTTCAACAAGGATGATCGTTTCGTTGTGGTAAGACTTCAATTCGACCGCCTTTAGCACTTGATCGAGAACCCGGAAATGAAGATTTACCATCACCTGCAGCTAATGTCATTAGTTGCTCCACTGTCGTAGCAGCTAGGGCTGTTCTCTTTGCTTTAGCTTTCCAATCTTTTCCTCTAGCTTCCTTCTTCATCCATTTGAGAGCTCCTTGCATTGTGTTCACTCCTCTCCAAATATCCAGCCAGTTTTTAACCTGCATTCATATATTCGAGGAGAAATTACAAGCAAAGAAGATGTGCTCATGTGATTCAGGGGCTATGTTACAAAAGGAGCAAGAGAGTTCCACTTTCCTAGACTTTATGAGGTCTTTAGTTGCTAGTCTTTTCTGTGCAGCGAGCCATAGGATGAAAGAGTGTTTGGGAAGGATAGTGTTATCCCATACAACACTAAACCATGGTCTTATAGGAGCTTTCCTTCGAAAGTGTTCATAAGCTCCCTGGATCCTGAATTTTCCTCCTATATCCAAGTGTTTAGGAGTTCTATTGCTCTCTCTTCAGAACCTGCATGTGTTAGTAGATCATCTCTAATAGATAGGATTTTTTTTTTTTATCAAAGGGGAATCATTTACTTTGTGAACCCTCCAAGACCAAATACTTCCTTGTTGTAAATATTGGTGGTGTATCCATCTGATCCAGAGGCTATCTTTTTTCTGAATGATGTCCCATAATTGTCTAGATAGGAAGGACATGTTCCATGTTTTGAGATCTTTAAGTCCAAGGCATCCTTCTTCTTTAGGCAGGCATATATCCTTCCATTTGATCATGTGGGATTTCCATAGAAATTTGGCGCAAAGGCTATTGGTTTTCTGCATTAATATAACTGGTGAGGGGAGTAATGAAAACCAAAAAGCCTCTATGCCCTACAGTACCGCTCTAATAAGCTCAATTTTCCCTGCATAAGAGAGAGTTTTAGAGTTCCAATAACTAATGTTAGTCAAAAGCTTATCCAGGAGGGGTGTGAACTGAGAGATAGTTAGCCTCCCTGAAGATATTGGTATGCCAAGGTATTTGAAGGGGAAGCTTCCATGGCAAAAATCTGTTCTGGAGAATAGGTACAGCTTACCATCTTCTTGGGCACCAGCAAGGTAGTAGGAGAACTTCCTAGAATTCACCTCTAGCCCAGAAGCTACTTTGAATAAGTCAAGAGAGTCCAAGAGTATTTTCATTGAAGTCTTATCACCCCTTGAAAGCAGAATCAGATCATCTGCATAAGCTAGATGTGTGATCTGTAGACGTCCACACTTCAGATGAAATTTAAAAGAGGGATGTCTGGTCCTGCACTTGAGAATTCTAGAGAGATAGTCAGTACAAAGAACAAAAATCAAATGGGATATGGGATCACCTTGCCTCAGGCCTCGTTTGCCATGGAAGAACCCCTGCATATTACCATTTATATTTGTAGAGAAGGAGGGAGAGCAAATACATTCAATGAGCCAATTAATAAACAAAGGAGGAAAATTAAGGTGGGTGAGCATCTGCTTGATAAATTTCCAAGAAAGGGAGTCATAAGCTTTTCTGAGATCAAGGTTGAGGATACATCTGGGGCTAATTCTCTTTCTTGTATACTTTCTGATCAGCTCTTGTAGCAGCATAACATTCTCACCCATCAGCCTGCCTTCTATGAAACCAGCTTGCGCAGAAGAGATGGGAGACTTAAGTTCAGGCCTGAGTCTGGAGGCTAAGATCTTGGAAATGATCTTGTAAGTTACATTGCAGCATGAGATAGGCCTAAACTCCCCCACTGTGTTGGCATTCTGGTTCTTAGCAATCATCGAGATACTTGTATGATTCACTTGCTTGAGGAGTTGTCCAGTTTCAAAAAATTCCATAACAACCCTGCAGAGTTGGATGCATGTAGTACTCCAAGTTTCTTTGAAGAATTTCGAAGTATATCCATCTGGACCAGGGGACTTGTCATCCCCTATACCCCATAGAGCACTCTTGATTTCTTCTACAGAGACTGGCATAGTCAAAGCTAGGTGTCTGTCTTCATTCAAAATAGTACCCCCTTCTCGAATTATTCTCTCATCAGTGCCTGTGGTATCCTTCCGGGTTCCTAGAAGCTCCTTATAGAATAGTTCAAACTGGTTTCCCACATCTTCTAAAGAGGTTGTTTCAGTACCATCTTCTTTAATAAGAGAGCTGATGTGGTTTCTCCTCATGTTTTTCCTCATTAATCCATGAAAATAGGCATTGCACTTGTCTCCCTTGAAGGTATGCTTTGCCTTAGCCAGCTATGAATGTGTTATATCCCTATGTAGATAGTATAGTTTCTTTTGAATTGTATAAGCTTTAGGACAAAGCTTTTGTAAGGGGAAAGTATTGTTATATCCCTATGTAGATTTTAGGGTATAAATACTCTAGACATTGTAATTGAGATGTTAACCAGGAATAATCAAATCATTTCCCTAATCTCTCCTATCTTCTTTCTCTCGCTTCTCATCTCCTTCTTCTATCTCTATTTCTCACCTTATTCTAATTCTTTCCTCAACTGGTTACTGTCAAATTGATCATCTGATCAGTTTGGTGTTCTGTTAGCCGGGACATAACAATGGTATCGTTACTCTCACTCTATGAAAAAGAATTATAATCTGGCTTCTCCTAAGCTCAACCTTGGTTCCCCTACCTGTATAACAAATGACAGTCCGAAACAGCTCATCTGCCCCACAATACGCAACATGGGATATGCGTTCATCCACCTTGAATGATTGAGCATCAAACCCTTCAAACTTAAACCTTGACACAATCCTTACTTGCTTCATACTAGCCTGAACACGAGTCTTCAAGAATTTATCCAACCCAATACTGATTTGAGCAATTCCAGGATCAAAAACTGAATTCCCATCATGTACTCTATGCTTAACCACAGCTGCAGCAATTGCAAATGATGATTCAGTTGGCCCAGACATTTCTACAAACACCTTATGTGCAACAGAAATCCCTAAACATTCAATTGCTACAATCCTAAAATCAGTCAACGCCATCTCCATTCCATTAAAATTGTCATGATTTGCACAATTAGTTTCATCACTTCCAACAGATTCCAGTGGTGCAACTTCATTCTTGCCATTATTTAGGGATTCGAAGGTTACCTTAGAGAAATTCGTCACATCTCCGCCGGTTCCTTCAATTTCAGAAGAAAAATCATTGGCGCCAATGGCTTGCGAGATCTCTACCGGGGTTCCTTGATGAAGTGTCGGCGTTTGCTGCTCCATCTGTTCAAGCTCGAATTCATCATTGCGAACCTTTAGCGTATAGACTGAGAGTTGTGACCCGCCTTTGACAAAATCCCTGGAGGAACACTCCAGTTCTGGTTCTTGACTTGGATTTGTGATCTCTTCAGTTTCCAATTCATTATAGTTCTCGACACTTGAAGAAGCCCCTTCAATTTCCTCAAGAGTTGCGCTTCCTTCATCTGCCGATGACGAATCCATTGAAACCGTCGTATATATTCCGGCCATTGAGAGACTCAAAAGCCCTGATAGTCGATGCTTTCTCGAAGAAATGAATTGTTGAATGAAATCCACTGCTTAATCTTTCGATTCTAATAAGAATCCCAAATTCAGAGAATATCGAATCCAAAATTTCACAAGAAATCGGATAGCTTTCATTCTGAATCTTCACAAATATTGTTCGATCATTAAGCAAATTCCCGATCGGATCGGAACGATGATTCAGCGGAGGCACACCTTGTCGAATTCTGACGTTGTTGAGCGTCTGATAGAAGCTTCGATTAGTTTCTTGCCATTGAATCCTCCATTCATCCTCTGTTGAAGCATTTGACTCCGAAGAAACCACCGTCTCCATTGTCGTCCTTTCGAGTTGCGAGGGCGAAGACCCCGCCACCATCGACTCCGCCGCTGCCGAACGATTCAGCTGGTCAGAGTCTACCATGGCCGATCAAAACTTCCAAAAAAAAAAAAAAAATCCGCGAATCTGGTCGGAGGAAACGACTGCTCTTGATACCATTGTTATGTCCGGCTAACAGAACACCAAACTGATCAGATGATCAATTTGACAGTAACCAGTTGAAGATATAGAGATAGAAGAAGGAGATGAGAAGCGAGAGAAAGAAGATAGGAGAGATTAGGGAAATGATTTGATTATTCTGGGTTAACATCTCAATTACAATGTCTAGAGTATTTATACCCTAAAATCTACATAGGGATATAACAGAATGAAATTTGTATTCAGCTTCCTTTCGTCTGCGAGCTCTTTTCAGTGCAGTCTCTAGTTCTTGTAGTAAGATGGGATTCTGAATCTTCCCTTAGTGCAATGAAGGTTCTATCATAATCTTCTTCAGCAGCTTTGGCTCTAGCTGTAATATTGGAGAAGTGCAGCTTGTTCAGTTTTTTTAGTGGCTGCTTTAGCTGCTGCAATTTTTTGCACAAAACGTATTGTTGAGTATCCCATCCAGTGAAGCTCCAATTCTGAGCAACTGTGTCTTGAAAGGTTTGGTGCTCTAACCACATATTGAAAAACTTAAAGGGGCTTTTCTTTTTCGCTTGCTGGTCAAGCACTTGTACCAATACTTGACAATGATCAGAAAATACTTTAGGAAGTAGGAACGAAGCTTTGCAAAAATAAATCATGGAAGTCCACACATCATTAATCATCACTCTGTCTATCTTACTGGACTTGCTCCCCTTAAACCAAGTGTGTTCCTGGCCTGAGCCTGGTGCATCTCTAAGTCCAATTTCAGCGCAACAATTCCATAGATCAGCAATCTCATAAGCTGTTACTGTATTGCCATTTTTCCTCTCGCAAGACCTCATTACAACATTGAAGTCTCCCAAAACCACCCAAGGGCCTTGTCGACTGTTGCATTCTTCAGTTATCTCAGTCCAAAGTGTTCTTCTTTTTACTATAGTATCCAAACCATAAACCTGAGCAAGTTCAAATTCTTTCCCAAATACTTTGCATCTCAAGTTTCCACATATCATCTGCTCAGTAGTTCTCTTGTGCTCAAAATCTACCCTGCTCTTATCCCAAATTACCATAACTCTACCTGCTTGGCTATGCTCGAAATTATGCAAAAAAACTCCACTGACTAAAACTCTTTGACATAATATCTTCCAACTTTCTCTGATTTAGTTTTGTTTCGAGAATTCCTAAGAAAGCAACATTTTTCTCTCTTAGGAATGCTTTTACAGCTTTTTGCTTTGGGGAGCTGTTGAAACCCCTTATGTTCCATGAGCCTATGATCATAAGCCTTTCTTAGGAAGGGTTGTGCAGTGCAGCATCACAATAATCGCATTTCTCTGTGTGGGAAGCTGCTATAGGTACATTCTTACTCAATCTCTCACTCCTTCTAACTTCAATGTGGTCATTCTCTTGGTTTCTTTGCTTCATAGTGGCTTTTCCTTTGTCTTTGCTAGTAATCCTCTCATTCTGTGTGTTCTTTGTACTGTTCTTTTCATGAGGTGGGAGATGGGCTAACTTATCTTGGTCATGTGTCTCTTATAATGGGAAATAATTATGTAGAATGAAAAGTGATTTATTAATGATCATAATTGTTCTATTTATACAAAGAGAATTCTGAGAGAATAAATCAATCAAGGGATTATATCCTACAATTACTCTAGCTTATTTAGGAAAGTATAATTTTGAAGATAAGCATAGATAAATCAAGGAATCATAATAATATGTTTCCTTATATGCCCCCTCAAGCGTGACTCCATGTTCGAAGTCCAAGCTTGTGAATGAGTTGGTCAAACCGAGATCATAGCAATGGCTTTGTGAGGATGTCGGCAAGTTGCTCGGTGGTTGAGACATGTGACACCCTGAACGTCCCTTGTTGCACATGTTGTCGAACAAAGTGGAAGGCAGGAGCTATATGCTTCATTCGTGAGTGGAAGACCGGGTTAGCACTAAGACTCGTAGCGCCCATGTTGTCACAATAGATAACCGGTTTTTGGATGGATTGTATACCAAGCTCTTGCATCAAAGATAGAACCCACAATAGTTCCGATGCTGTGTCCGCAAGAGCTTTGTACTCGGCTTCGGTGGATGATCTTGCTACTGATTTTTGTTTACGAGAGCTCCAAGATATTGGCGTTGAACCAAAATAAAGTATGTAACCAGTAGTAGATATATAGTCGTCCTTATCACCCGCCCAATCCGCATCCGAGAAGGCGTGAAGAATTGGGGGAGACAAAGATGAAATGCGAAGACCAAGATTGAGTGTTCCAGCAAGATATCTTAGTAGTCTTTTGAGAGCGAGCCAATGATCAGAAGATGGCATTTGCATGAATTGGGACAACTTATTGAGGGTGTAGGCAATGTCAAGCCGGGTTAGACACAAATATTGCAAGCTTCCCACTAAGGTTCGATAATCTGAGGGAGTGGGAAGGGGCTGACCTGAGTGACGAACCAGAGGAGATGTGGCTGACATAGGCGTGGAGACGGGTTTGGTGGTCTCCATGCCGGCTTTGAGTAGGAGATCTTGTATGTACTTCTTTTGGGAGAGGAGGATACCATTTGGTTGTGGTATAACTTCAACGCCCAAAAAATAAGATAGAGGGCCGAGATCTTTGAGCGAGAACTTGGAAGCAAGAGAGGTCACCAGCTTGGCCATGGTTGGTTGGTGATTTCCGGTGATGATAATGTCATCAACGTAAACTAGTAGGAGAATCATGTGAGGGCCTTGGCGGTAGATGAAGAGAGAGACATCGGCGATGGAGTTGACAAAACCGATATGAAGTAGATATTGGCGAAGCTCATTGTACCAAGCCCTCGGTGCTTGCTTTAAACCATACAACGCCTTCTTTAGTTTGCAAACATGCGTCGATTGATCCTTGTTGATGAAGCCGGGTGGTTGTATCAAGTAAACCTCTTCATGAAGAGTTCCATGAAGGAATGCATTATTGACATCAAGTTGTTGGATCGACCACCCCGATTGAACCGCAAGTGTTAACACAAGACGAACGGTAACCGGTTTGATCACGGGACTGAAGGTTTCGGTGTAGTCGAGACCGGGTCGTTGATGAAAACCTTTGGCGACGAGGCGAGCCTTGTAGCGGTCGATGGATCCATCTGACTTGTATTTGATTCTAAACACCCATTTGCACCCAACAAGGTTTTGTTTGGAAGTATGCGGGACTAGAGACCAAGTTTGGTTTGAACACAAGGCATCAAACTCCTCTTGCATGGCTTTTCTCCAATCTGGGTCTTTTAGAGCTTGAGTTATGGTTTTTGGTTCTTGGGGAGGAGAGAGTTGAGTGGTGAGGTTTAGTTTTTGAATGGGTTTCTGGATGTTATTTTTGGACCTGGTGATAATTCCATGGTTGGGAGATGGTGGGGAAGGTTGATTGGTGATGAGCGATGCGGCCGCGTCCGGTGGAGTGTGGGTGGTAGGCGAGGAGAGGATGAGGGGGGGTTGATTTTGGTTAGGATCTGGGTGATTTGGTGTAGGGATTTCATGAGAGATATTGCGGTTGATTTGGTGAAGATTTGTAGCATCCATTAAGGGGGGTGGGCCCATTTGATTTGGTAAATCAAATGAAGATGTGGTGGCTGAATTTGGGGGAATTATACTGGGTAATATATGAAATGGGGCTGATCTTGTGGTAGACGGTGCATCCACTGGAAGTGAGATTGAACCCCACTCAACTTCCGATGATTGCAAAGGTTCTTTTGTGGTTTGAATGGTGGCATACGGAAACTCGGTTTCAATAAACTTAACATGCCTAGAAGTATAAATCCGACGAGTTGTAGGATCCATACAATAATAAGCACTTTGAGTCGTTGAATAGCCAAGAAACACGCATGAGATGGACCTTGATTCGAGCTTGTGAGAGTTGTAGGGACGGAGCCATGGAAAGCACAAGCAACCAAAACTTTTAAATTTTTTGTAATCTGGTTCTCGTTTTAAAAGCTTTGAAAAAGGAGAAGCATTTTGTAAAGATGGAGTTGGTAGCCGGTTGATCAAGTAAACCGTAGTACTTAGAGCATGAGGCCAAAGATCAATAGGCATACTTGAAAATTTTAATAATGAAAGTCCGGTTTCAACAATATGTCGATGTCGTCTTTCATACATGCCATTGTGCTCGGGTGTGTGAGGAGGAGTGGTGAGATGGGTGATTCCATTAGTGCTAAAAAAGGATTTTAAAGCAATGTATTCCCCTCCATTATCAGAATATAAAACTTTGATTTTATTTTTAAAGAAATTTTCGACCAAAGCCTTATATTTGATAAATATGTCATGTGTTTCAGATTTCTTTTTCATGGGATAAAGCCAGATATATTTAGTATAATGGTCTACAAATATAATATAATACTTAAAACCATTATAGGATAAAACAGGAGATGTCCAAACATCCGAATAGATAATTTCAAGGGGAAAAGTAGATACAAGAGATGATTCCTTAAAAGGGAGTTTGTGACTCTTGCTTATTTGACATGAAACACAATCAGACAACTTGAAGGTAGAACAACCTAGGCTGAAAGTCTTTTGAAGAAATTGATAAACTTGAGTGGAAGGATGTCCTAATTTGTGGTGGAGGAGAGTCGGCTGATGAAGGCTTGCCGAGTTGACAGTAGGTGTGTTTTGTGGCCAAAGATAGACTCCATCAACACAAGGTCCTCTAATGATGATTTTGCCCGTATTGAGTTCCTTCACATAAAAACAATTTGATAAGAATAAAATTCCACAATTGTTTTGTTTACAAAATTTAGAGACTGAAATCACATTTTTAGACATAGTTGGAACACAAAGAACTTTTGAGAGGGGAAAGCTTCGATTTAAAACTTTTAAGAAAAGAGAACCAGAGTGTGAAATAGTTAAACCTGTGCCATCGCCCACAAAGAGCTCGTCGGGGCCATCGTAAGGGTGGTGTAGGGAGAGGTTGTTTAGATCATTAGTGACGTGATGCGACGCACCGCTATCAACTAACCATTGACTTTGAGAAGAGTTGGGCATGGTTATGTTGGCTTGTGGTTGAACCGGATTGGACGGAAAACGGGCCGAGTTAGGCAATTGGACAGTGGGGTATTGTTGGCGAAATTGGTTGCACTGGGTGAGCACATGTCCAACCGCTCGACACCATTGACATCTTCCTTTGAAAGGTTTGTTTTGAGGAGGTTGATTTTGGTTTTGTGGGCGGTTTTGTTGGTTGAATGGGATCCAATTTTGTGGTGGAGAGGGTGGTTGAGTTGAAGGTTGCCAATGCATAGGGGAAGTCGGAGCCTTGTTCTTCTTACCATTCTTGGTCTGGACAGTGAGAGCACTAGCCGGAGAGCCATCAGATGATGCCGATTGTTTGAGATCCATCTCTTTTATGATCAGCTTCTCATGAAGTTCTTCAAAAGAGATTGGAGTCTCTCTCATGTTGACTCCATCTATGACCGACTGATAAGAAGCATCGAGTCCCTTGAGAATGTGATCAGTCAGATCCTCTTGAGAGATCGGAGCTTGAAGAGAGGCTAAGAGATCAGCCGATGTCTTCATTGTCTGCATGTAGTCCGATATTGAAGAATTGCCTTTCTTTAAATTCCGAATTTTGTGTTTGATTTGTTGCTTATGACCGCGTGAGGCAGTAGCATAAGTCTTTTCAAGGGTTTCCCAAATGGCTTTGGTGGTTGTGGCTTGGGTAACTAGATTGGCAACCGAAGTTGTGAGGGTGCCAATGAGAGCACCGTAGAGTAGTTGATCTTGCCTTTGCCAGGTAAGAAAGGCAGGATTCGGTAGAGTTGTGTTGCCTGAACCGGTTATTGTGGTTGGTGGTGAAGGATGAGTACCATCTAGAAATTGAAACAGACCATAGCCTTGAAGAGTGGCTTTGATCTGAGTTTTCCATGCAAGGTAATTTGTGGGACTCAATTTGAGAATATTGGAAAAGTGAACAATGGTAAAGGGTTTGTTGGTTTCATGGGGATTGGCAAGGGAAGTGGGAAATTCAGCCATTGTTGTTGAGGAGGGTGATCGTGGGTTTTGTAAAGGGTGCCAAGGAAAAGGCTGATACCATATAAAGGGAAATAATTATGTAGAATGAAAAGTGATTTATTAATGATCATAATTGTTCTATTTATACAAAGAGAATTCTGAGAGAATAAATCAATCAAGGGATTATATCCTACAATTACTCTAGCTTATTTAGGAAAGTATAATTTTGAAGATAAGCATAGATAAATCGAGGAATCATAATAATATGTTTCCTTATATCTCTCATGTGCTTTGTAGATCAGACATCACTTACCATCTGTTCTCATTCTCAAAGATCACCTTTTTCTTCTTCTTGGTAGCAATCTGGTGGAGCTCATTGTTGAGTTTCTGAGAAGCCTCCTCATATGGGGCTTGAATAAGGTGTTCATCAACAATTTTGAGGTGGGGGAGGGGGAGGTGGTGGAGAGGCCTTTTTCTTTTGGTAGGCTTGGTTGATTCGATTGATGGGGGAGAAAAGAGAGGATTTCACATTAGTTCTTGTGGAGAAAGAAATAGGGGAGTTGGAAGTGGAGGCACCATGTAGGGAGGTAGATAGGGATTTTTGGTTAGGCTGGCATTGGGGGGCAGGCCTAGAGCCAGCGAGCCAGAGGGTGGTGGGGGCCAGGTGGGGGTGTATGGGGGGGGGGGGTCTAGATCAGTTGTGTTGATTAGCCCCATCATTTCTGGGGGGGAGCACCTTGTTCAGTTGACACACTTTTGCCCTTGTCGATGTTGGAGGACTTGTTTACGGGACATTTTATGGTTTCATGCCCATAAGTTAGGCATTTGTTGCACCTTGGGGGAAGTTTTCATAGTCAATGTAGCATGTGTGGTCAGGTGCATCTTGGAAGTGGATCTTCACCATTTTCTTGAGTTCTTTCGAGCAGTCCATCTCAACTAACACCTGCATATATTTGTTTTGATCTTCTCAGTGTATAAGTCGGTCATGATTGCTTCACCAATTTTAGAGGTTGTTTTCTCCAACATGACGGTAGTCCAAAAATCAGTGAGGAGCTTATGGATTTGTATCCAAATGGGAAGGTAGAGAATAGAGCCTTGTCAAAGGTGAACCTCTTAGGAACTCTCTTGAGTAAAAGAGTAAAACCAGGTCCTGTATAGGGTCCATTCATGAGTACAACATCCCTATCAACTTCCTTTTTGAACTTCTACATCAGCCACCCTCCTTGTGCATTGAACTCATGTTCATGCCAGTTTCTTTTGATTTTCATTATAGCCTCGAAGCCCGTGAATCTTCCAACTACATATCCCACGAGTGTAAATCCCCAAGCATCTTCAAGGCTTAGGCATTCCTCCTTTTTTGCCAGAATTGTATCTTCATCTCCCGAGTTGTTGTAGGCAAGTTTGTATCCACACTGCTTTAGGAGGTGAGAGGGCTTTGATTGCCTTGCAGTCCAAGCACCCTGCAGCTGCCGGATGAGGGTTGGTTGGGGGAGTGGTTTGGAGGTTTTGGTATAGGCTTCAGCAGGGGTAGGCTCAGCCACAGATCTTTCAGGGACATTAATCTGAACAGAGCTAACAAGCTGAGCAGAAGAAGGGCAATCTACACTGATGTTTTCAGAAGCATTCAAATCAAGATTAGAGAAGCCTGCATTACCAACTTCAGTAGGATCTTTACCCTGTTCTTGAGCAGGAGTCTTAATTATATTTCCAGACAAAGTGTAAGGTTCAAGGATCACAACAGGTGTGGAAGGGTTTTGATGGACCAAAGCATCTTCAGAAACAGTAGCAATTACATTGTGTGCCTTCTGGTTGTTGCTGGTTCACCTTGTCTGTGGAAGAATCACTGAGAGAAGAGCTGGTCTTCGGTAGTACCCCAAGGACTGTCATCCTCGAGGTCAGGCCTTGTTTTGGAGTTGATAGGATCGGGCTAGGAGCAAGGTTGATAGTGCGACGACCCTGTGTGGGCGATTTTCCGTTGTCAATAGAGTCGTCACTCAGAGAGAAAGTGTCGATTCAAAGGAGCAGGGATAGATGGGACCGGCCATGAAAAAGGGGACGGGGTATACTGAGGTTGAGTCAATTTCAGGCAAGAGTTGAGGGAGAAGGGTCAATTCAGGGGAGAGAGAATCAAGGGTTGAAGCTCGTAAGAACTCCGACCCCTAGAAGGGGTTTCCTTCAATTCGTGGCCAAATTCAAAAGGTTTATGAATTATGGCTTCTTCTTCAACCTCTGAGAGCAACGATTTTCATTTCTTCACTTCATGTGGGCTGAGATTCGCTTCGTTGTCAGATTGTCCGAGTTTCAGCAACGGTAAAAAAATTTGAATGTTTTCGACCGTTGTTGTGAATAACTGCTAGCTTTTCAGTCCTCTTCCGCTTGGGACGATCTGCTTCTTGTAGGCTCTCCGGTGTTTCAATTGGTGGTGGTTACTGGTTAGGGCCTCAGATCCAGCGGTGGAGGCCCCACCGGAGCTCAGTACTGAAGTCCGTTGGGATTCCGGGGGTCGTGTGTGCACGTGCGCCCATGCGCTAATAGCCTAGTACATAAGTCGAGCGGGGTTCCATCCTAAAATCCCCCAATTGGTTTTAGGAGGAGTAACCCACTAGCTTATATACTATGGCTTGATCTTTCATACTTTCGATGTGAGACTCTTTTGATCTCTTCACATCTTTCATTCTCTCAACACAGCTACTCCTCTTCTAAGCGCCTCCTTTTTGAGCTACTATTATGATATAATATTAGTCAGGATATATTTCTATCCTTTTGTATCTTTGTATATCTTTCCATATCCGTTGTGCATATCCAATAGGCCTTAGAGCCCAAGTATTGTAACTATATATTCATTCCAAGTCAATGAAAGAAATCAAGAATCACAATTATCAAACCCTATTGATTATTTACATGGTATCAGCCTTAACCCGATCCTTCTAATCTTTTCCCCTTTCGCCGCCGCCGACCATGTCTGCCGACCAAACCCCGTCCTCCGGCGCCGGCGTTTCCGGCAACACACCCAACCCCACCGACGGCACCAAGAACTCCGGCAACATCCTCCTAGCGGCCTCTGGAACCGGCCCTCTCCCGACTCTCCAATTCCCCAATCTCAATGTTCGCCTTGATCGCTCCAATTATACCCTCTGGAGACACACAATCAAATCTGCCCTCGAGGCGTTTGACCTTGAATCCTTTCTTCTCAAATCCAACGTTCCCACAACCACCCTTGATGCCCCCACCACCACTCCCGACACTGGCGCGCCCGCGTCACCCAACCCCGCCTATGCCGATTGGAAGAAGAAGGACCGTCTGGTTCTTCTTTGGATCCGATCAACCCTCACAACACCGCTCCTCGCTCATGTTGCTCGTGCGCAGTCCACCCATGAAGCCTGGGCAATCCTTGAGCGTATGTTCTTCGCTCAGACTCGTGCTCGTCAGATGCATCTCAAACAGCAGATGCAAAATCTTCAGAAAGGTTCGCTCACCATTCTCGAGTATGTTGAGAAAAAGCGTTCCTTTTCTGATGCTTTAGCAGAATGCGCCTACATTGTTTCTGATGCCGACTTCGTCGAATGCATTCTCAACGGCCTTGGAGCATCTTACTCGGCCTTTCTCACATCCTACAACATGCAGAGGGATCCGATTTCCTCTGATGAATTACTTGGTCTTCTTCTTCGAGAGGAGGAGCACATTGTAGCGTCTCTTGTTCCCGCCTCTGACTCGGCACTCTCGGCTAATGTGGCAAGTCGTGGCAGTCGCTCATCCCAAACCACAGGGCGTCCCGAACAGCCTCCTAATGATCCCTCTCGACCACGTCCTCAATGTCAGATCTGCTCTAGGACTGGTCATGAGGCCATCAACTGCTGGCAGCGTCTCAACACCAACGACTTTCCTCCCACGAACAACACCAGCGGTCGTCGCGGTGGTAGAGGAGGCGGTCGTGGAGGCAGATCTGGCGGCGGCCGCGGCACACCCCAGCCTTCCGACCAGCAGCAGTTTCAGCAGCCCTCGCCACAGCGCCATGCCTTCACCGTTGGTGCTCCTCCGTCGACACTAGTTGGCCCCAACTGGTACTTTGACTCTGGTGCAACCAACCATGTGACGGCTGATTTCGGTAATCTTTCTGTTCACTCTGATTACACTGGCAATGAAGGTCTGCAGGTGGGCAATGGTATGTCCCTTCCTATTACTTATTTGGGCTCTTCTTCCTTGCCTGCCAATCCTAAACCTATTCGTTTACATAACATCCTATTTGTTCCTCAAATTCGAAAAAGCCTCTTGAGTGTTTCTCAATTGACCAAAGACAACAATGTTTACATGTTATTTTACCCATCTGCTTGCTTTGTGAAGGACATGCAGGGCCGCACCCTCCTCAAAGGAATCGTTGAGAACGGGCTTTACCATCTCCAACCACCTGATCCATCTCGGCCACCCCATCAAGCCTTTCTTGGAGAAAAGACAAGCCTTCAAACATGGCATGAGCATCTTGGTCATCCGCATGAGTCTGTTTTCCGTCGTTTAGTATCTAGATTTCAATTACCAGTGTCTTTGAATAATCTCAAAAGAGTTTGTGAGTCCTGTCAACTTGGGAAGAGTCATCGACTCCCTCTCAATAGTCCACATGAGTCCAGTCAGCATCCTTTTGAATTAGTGTACTCTGATGTCTGGGGCCCTGCTCCTGTTGCATCCTTTAATGGCAATTCATATTTTTTAATTTTTGTGGATGATCACACCAAATTTGTCTGGATATATTTTCTGACTCATAAATCTCAGGTCCTTCATCATGTTCAGTTATTTCATAAAATGGTTGAGACCCAATTCTCTAGCAAAATCAAACAGTTCCAATCAGATTGGGGAGGAGAATATCGAAATGTCTCCTCTTTCCTTCAGTCTCAAGGTATTTTACACAGAGTCTCCTGTCCTCACACCCAATCCCAAAATGGGGCTGCTGAGCGTCGTCACAGGACCATTGTTGAAAAGGGTCTTGCCATGCTCTCTCACGCTAAACTCCCTCGGAGCTTCTGGGAGCACGCGTTTCACACGCCAGTCTACCTTCACAACAGGACTCTCACTCCTGTGTTGCATTACAAGTCTCCCTTTGAGAGTCTTTATGGCAAAATCCCTGATTACAAATTCCTTAAGACTTTTGGGTGCCTCTGTTATCCTTTTCTGCGTCCTTACACCTCCAACAAATTGGAGTTTCGGTCATCCCCTTGCATTTTCATTGGCTACAGCTCCAAACACAAAGGGTACTTGTGCCTTCATGTTCCCACAAATCGAGTCTATGTCGCTCGTCATGTCATGTTTGATGAAGCCACCTTCCCATACCCGTCTCATACAGCCGTTCACTCCCCCTCACCATTCTCCGACTCGTGTCTCCCCACCCTAAGCCTATTACAGCAAGCTTCCTCCCCTTGGCTACCATTGCCCCTACCCTCACCACAATCTCCAGCCGACACCCCTGGCGCGCCCACGCCTGAAACTGGCGCGCCCGCGCTGTATCCTGACGCGCCCGCGCTGGATCCTGGCGCGCCCGCGTCGACCACTCCAGGCTCGGTCTCACGTTCTTTAGAGGAGGAGCTTGCGGCTCAAGTGTCTCCATCTCAAGGTACGTCTCCCTCTCCTATCTCTTCTGAGAAACCCATCATTCCATCCTATTTTCACCCTGCCACTGATAGCACACATCCCATGCTCACACGAGCACAAACAAACAAATTGAAACCCAAAGCTCTTATCACCACAAATCACCCTCTTCCCTCTGTTCCTGATTTGTATGATGAACCAAAAACCTTCCTTCAAGCCTCCAAATCCCCTGAGTGGCAGAATGCCATGCAAGTTGAATTTGATGCCCTCATACGTAATGGGACTTGAACTCTTGTCCAACGCCCTCTGCATGCTAACATTGTTGGTTGTAAGTGGGTTTACAGGATCAAGCGTCGCGCTGATGGTTCCATTGAGCGTTATAAGGCTCGCCTTGTTGCAAAGGGCTTTAATCAGGAAGAAGGGGTTGATTACTTTGACACCTTCAGTCCAGTTGTCAAACCCACCACCATTCGCATTGTGCTCTCCCTGGCTCTCCATCAGTCCTGGCCTCTCCGACAGGTTGACATTAATAACGCCTTTTTGAATGGTGATCTTTCTGAACAGGTGTATATGGCACAACCTCCAGGGTTCGTTGATCAGTCTTCTCCTCATGCTGTCTGTCTGCTTCGCAAAGCTCTTTATGGCCTGAAGCAAGCACCCCGTGCCTGGTTCACAAAGCTTCGGCAATTTCTCCTCCAGCATCGCTTCCGTTCTTGCCGGTCAGATACCTCGCTATTCATTCGGCGTCAGGGGTCATCCACTCTCCTCGTCTTGGTCTATGTTGATGACCTCATTGTCACTGGATCTGTGCCTGCAGAGATTGATACATTCATTGGGCTTCTCAATCAGACGTTCTCTTTGCGCGACTTAGGTGACCTTCACTACTTTCTCGGCATTGAACTAAGCCGCCAATCAAATCAGATCGTCCTCTCTCAGCAGAAGTATATTCGCGATCTTCTCTTGCGAAGTAAAATGCAAGATGCTCGCCCCATTTCGTCTCCTGCTGAGCTGGCCTCTCGGTTAGTTCGTGACGGTGATCCTCACTCGAATCCACACCTCTACAGGAGCATTGTTGGTGCCCTTCAGTATGCCACCATTACTCGGCCGGAAATTTCGTATGCTGTCAACCGGGTTTGTCAGTTCATGCACTCCCCTACTGAGGTTCATTGGTCAGCTGTTAAGCGGATCCTTCGCTACTTGAAAGGTACTCTTTCCTCTGGCCTTGTCTTTCGTCCCCTTACTGACAGTCGTCTTGTGGCCTTCTCTGATGCCGGTTGGGCATCTGATGGTGATGACTGTCGCTCTCAGCATGGGTTTGCCATCTACTATGGTGGTAATCTTATCAGCTGGGCATCTAAGAAGCAAAATGTTGTCGCCAAATCCAGTACGGAAGCTGAATACAGGGCCATTGCCTTCGCCGCTACAGAGCTCATTTGGATTCAACAATTGCTGTCTGAATTGCGAGCTCTAGCTGTTCGACCTCCCATAGTTTTGTGTGACAATTTGAGTGCAACCTACATGTCCGCCAATCCAGTTTTCCATCAGCGGTCTAAACACATCAAGATTGATTACTACTTTGTTCGCGAGCAAGTTGAGGATGGCTCTCTGATTGTTCGTCATGTCCGCGGTCAGGATCAGATTGCTGACATCTTCACCAAGGCGGTCGGTACGGCTCGTTTCCTCTCCCTGCGCTCCAAGCTCCATGTTCGTGACCCTCCATGAGCTTGCGGGGGGTATTAGGATATAATATTAGTCAGGATATATTTCTATCCTTTTGTATCTTTGTATATTTTTCCATATCCGGTGTGCATATCCAATAGGCCTTAGAGCCCAAGTATTGTAACTATATATTCATTCCAAGTCAATGAAAGAAATCAAGAATCACAATTATCAAACCCTATTGATTATTTACAGCTACAAAGTAATTTTCACCGCTTTGGAGAATTAATTGCGTACAGCTGCAATCCAATTTTAGTTTTCAATGGAATGAATGACTAAGTTGACATTTTAGTTTTGCTATAAATTTTAATTTTTTAGCCTGTCGTGAATTTAAGTCTTTTGATGCTCTTATTATTACTTTATTATTAGGATCTTGACATTGCTCCATTTTCTTTTTGAAAGAAAATGAGCAGAGAGCCATGAAGAGACTGCATTGAACATCCCTTACATGTTCAAGACATAAGAAGGTGATGATCTTTGTTTATAGCCCTCTTTCGTTGCCGTAAACCCCCAGGAAGAGTGAACAATCCAGACTTCTTAGCCCAAGTTTCGGAGATCTTCAACAAGGATGATTGTTTCGTTGTGGTAAGACTTGAATTCAACCGCCTTTAGCATTTGATCGAGAACCCGGAAACGGAGATTTACCATCACCTGCAGCTATTGTCATTAGTTGCTCTACTTTTGTGTAGTTGTTGAGAGATTGCTTGGAGTTGTATCTATGCCTGTTAACTCATATATCAATTGCTGATGTTTGATCGTTTGTCTTGCCTTTAAACACATGGATGATTGAATTGCTTAACCAGATATACAAATGATTCGATCCATCAGACATGTCTGGTGTATCGAGAGGCAACAATTAGCACTCGAACCTCCTCGAGTTTTAGACTTGAAATGGCGCACTTTTTAGAATATGTGAGGACGCTTTAACCTTTTATCAGGCCTACATAGTGCAATATGGTAAATCATATATTCATATTTGTATGAATCTATTCCAAAGGGATTAAAAATTAACAAGCATGTCTAAGTGTCCGAGTTAAGGGTATTACACATCCCAGGATTCCGAGCACACCAAAGAGGCTGAATCGGCTCGGCCGCCACTCCTCTCTCAACCATCCGATGCCGCCACTCGCTCAGCCTATCCGTGGCCTCCGCGTACCGCTTCCTCCCGGTCTTGTCCCGGTTCCCTGACCATAGAGCCTCTGCCATTGCAGCAGCCCTCGGCCACACCCTCCCATCCAGCACTGTCGGATCAGCCTGTTCCGACCACATGGCCACCTCCCCACCCAGCACCAGCTTCCTCTCCTCCGAGCTCAGCCCCTCCAAGATGTCGTAGTCGTATATCCTCTGCCATGTCTTGAAAGGGTTGCACCACGACCCTCCGTTTCCTTGGCTCCCGCTCTTGTCGTACTGGCTGTCGTTCCCCACAAAGCCGCCATGGCCACAATCCAGGTAGTAGTAATCGGACGATGACACGATCGTCCTATACCCGGATGATACAAGCCGTTTCGTGTTGGCTGGACCGCCATTCCACGTCTGTAGAATCACGTGTTCTTTGGGTAGAACCGAAGCGTTCACGTTGATGATCTGGTCCAACAGAACGTCCTCCCAGTACACTGCGGTCTTGTTGCGGTTCACTATCATCGGGAGCGTCGAATTGACGAACTTCTCCAAGAGCTGAGACAGGGTTCCGCCATTCGAGAGGAAGGTCTGGATCGATGGATCAGCTTTCCAGCAACCAGAGACGACCTCATCCGCACCCCCGTGGTAGAAGCTTTCAGGGAATAGGGAGGCCATGTCCTTGATGATGTTGCCCATGACCTTGTAAGTGTTGGGGTTCAGTGGGTTGAGCTGACCCGATCCGGGTTCCGACGCCAATCGATCGGCCCAATCCGATCCCGCCGGCCACCAGAACATTCCAGCACAGCTCACAATCTCTGGATAAGCTGCTGCCCATGATCCAGTATGCCCTGATGTTTTCAAGGTTCATCTCATTAGGTATCTATGAAACACTAATCAAAGATTTGTTTTTTTATCACGTCAGATACTCAGATGAGGTCAACTTGATTCATCTAATTCACCAATTACTCGAATCCGGATTAGTTGGCCTACTAGATTTGGATTATTTCAATTTCTGAATCAGTAATCAACAAATGTAAACAAAACCGATTTCTGAATTCTTATACTGTCAGAGGCTGCAAACTTTAATTTTCAAACTTCCCAAATTCAGGAAGAAAACACAAAATTGGAGCCTTTGACGGATTCGTACCTGGTGAGTCGATCTCCGGCATGACACGGACGCCATGATCGAATCCGAATTGAACGATCCGCTTCACATCTTGAGGGGAGTACTGCATTGTGGGACCATAAGAGCCCTTACCGGCGAGGGCGGGCTCCGACGGAAGAACCAGCGGGAACGACTGGGAATCGGTGATGTGCCAGTGGAAGACGTTGAGCTTGGTGGCGCTCATGGCGGCGATCGTCCTTAGAATGTCGTCGACTGGGTAGAAATTTCTGGAAGTGTCGAGAAGAAGCCCCCTGTGCGGGAAAATCGGGGAGTCCGAGATGCGCAAACCGACGGCAACAGCGATGGAATCCGGGGAATTAGATGTTCTATAGACAAGCTGGGAAAAGGTATCGAGGCCGCGCATAGCGCCCCAGACGGTGGGGGCGGCAAGGGTAGCGGCGGAGCGGGTGACGGTGAGAGTGTAGGACTCGTCGACGCCGTGGACGAGCGGTGTTGAGAGGTCGGAGACCGAGATATCTAGAGACTTTAGGGGGAGGGAGGAGGAGAGTGGGATTGGAGGTGAGGTGAGGGGTTGGTGGGGGTTGGAGAGGATGAGGCGGCGGTAGCGGCGGACGGCGGGGGTGAGATGGCGGTGGGGAGGGGAGGAGATTGTGAAGTGTTGGGAGAGGAAAGTGGAATCTGGGTGGGGCTGCAGCCATTGGAAAGACCTTGGCTTTGGCCACAATTTGAGGGATTGGGATTGAGTCGATGCAATTGCAGTTGCAGATACACATCCAAACCAGACGATAATCAAGGAGGAGAACAAGTAGGGGGAGCTCATTTCTGGTTCAAAGTGGAATCAAATCTTCAAATGGCAATTGGGAACAAATACTTTGTAGCTTCAATATGTAAAGTGGAATCAAATCTTCAAATGGCAATTGGGAACAAATACTTTGTAGCTTCAATATGTAAAGTGGAATCAAATCTTCAAATCTTTGCTAAATCTAGATAAGTATATACGTTGACTTACTCTAGAAGCTTAATTCATCCGTATGTTGTGAGCAAAGCAAATTGAATTGAATTTGGGTGAAAGCCCCGAAATTTGGGGGCTTTAGATTCTTCACTCATAACGTGGCTTTGAACATAGACTGAGATGTACATTGAATTGTAGGATTAGTCATTGATTGCTTTTTGCATTACTGGAGTTTAATAGCAAGCAAAGTTATAAAAGATACAGTATTTACCAAGTTTTGATTTGCGTTAATCAGCGAAGTTTTGATTTGAAAAGCTATCGTCTTTTTGCCATCGTCAATAGCCCTAAATTTATGCTTGACGATGGCAAAAATGATAGCTTTTCAATGTAAGGTTTTGATAAGAACTGTGCATAGGAGTAAAAAGGAGTCTAACGACAATAGCTATACATATTATGAAAATGTGTCTACAAGATGAGTCTAACAACAATTACTAGGAATCTGATGACCATTTCCACAGACGGAGCTCAGCAAAAACCAATCATGGTTGGTAAATAACTAAGGCAAGAACACAGAGAGATCAACATTGCACCTCTTACTCACGCTGTGCCTAAATACTTGCTCTTCTCTTCAATTGCTTTTTGAACAACATTTTATCCTCTGTGCTTTTAAGAAGATGCATCATGGAAGCAACATATATCAAGTTTAATCTGCAATCTGAATACATAATTGCAGTTTGGGTAAGCTACAAAATTTGCTAAACTATGTATAAAAAAATGCATTATTAGGGATGGCTTTCTGTAGTTACCCTTTGGATCTAACACATTCCATTAATTCATTTCAGATGCCCTTTGCAAAATTGGATGGATCTCAGATGCCAGACCTTAGAGTAAAGGAGTTGATACTTTGTAGGCAGCTTAGAACATCGGAAGTCCGAATCACACTGGAAGAATGTCTCAAACAGGAGCAGGTAAGCCCTGAACTTTCATCATGTAGTGGTACTTTTTAGGCGGCTTAGCACCCGCCTGTGCACAGAGCTCCACCAAAGCTGGAGCCTGACCATAGAAACCCCGACCTTCGTGCACAAGGACACGAGGGTCTTGAGGCCTCCGCCGCCAGGCAATCTTAGGTGGCACCAAATCATCAACACTTGCCTTGTTCCAAAAGTGTGCACCGCGCCAGCTCTCGTACTTGAATACACCACAAAGTCGAGCCCTGTGGCCTGAAGGTCCAACATGGACTTCCGAACAGTGCTTGCAAACTTTTGCTGGATAAAGAAACAGAAGTTTTTGCACACCAGATCTCACTGTTTCCCAGGACTTCAGTGTTTGTTTCGCCACCCAACTCCAGTCATCGTTAGACAACGTATCAGCGGCAACCGAAGCAGCATGTTCAATAAGCATGCTCTCCTTGGAGGGTTCAACAACTTTGTCATAGGGATTTGCTCCTGCCTGCCAGCATAGCTCAAGAACTGCAGGAATACGGTCGAAATCAAATCTTTGATCATGTTTGATTACACCTTGAAACATATTCTCAAGGTGAAATGCCTCTACTGGGACAATTATATCATTTAGGGCACCCGGGATCCATTGATGGTGCATATTCTTATTAAGACGCTTGGAACCAAAGCAAGTCCTAATCAAATGGCCCTCCTCCCCAATGTATACCTCAGAGCAGAACCTGGTAGCAGTTTCAGGTTTTAGAGCAAAGGATGGACTATTTCTACATTCTTAAAAACCAATTAGATATACAAGGATTTATCGATCTAATAAAGCATTAAGCAGGAAGACACACAGATACATAATGGATTTTCAGGTAGGGGACCCGAAAATCTTAAACAAAAGTATGATACGAAATTGTTAATGTGAATCATTCAAGACATAGTACTCATTCTACAGCATAGTCAAGAAAAACACTGTCAACCCAACTTCAACTGACCAATTACTTGTGCAGTGTGAAAAAATCGAACAGTTATTTCAACAATGAGAAGCTCAATCTCTGAAGATTATGTTCTGTATAAATGAAACAAAAATCGTATATATGTTCTTCCACATTACAAATTACGTTCTGTGGGACTTTAAATATTCGATATACAAAGATCATAGAGTGCGCTCCTTTGGTCGATAACATAAGTTTAACATGACCCAAACTTGAAATAAATTTTAATATTTTCACAATTTACTTTAATGAAACAATTAGAATTAAACCAACACAGTAATAACATGAACCCATTAATATGAAATTAAATTGGAATGAATAAAAAATCGTCGAGTTATACACCTCGCATTTAATGGAGGGTAAATATTACTGCCACATGGGGCAGATGCAGTAAAAGATTGAAAGGTATTTTGACATTAGAGGTAAAATTTCGTAGAAGTTTAACCAAATGGAAGCTTGTGCCAAATCTAAGGTGGTTATTTGCTTGTCATTGGTTTTTCCATTGAAGCTGCATCATAGAGTTCTAGGTTTTCTGCCTCTAAATTTGCCTGGCTTAATTTGTTGTGCTACATAACGGTTTTGTTTCAATTTGATTTTTGTCATAGCTTACTAGTGCATCTCTACACTAACATCAGGTTACTAAATTATTTCATGAGTCTCTTGGACCCTTTGTAGAAATTGTAACTAGACCAATACAGTAGTAAACTATGAAATTTTGACAAAATTTGCAAAAATTAAGCAAAGTTTGAGAGGATTAACGGATACCTACTTGCAGGCTAGGACAGGAACAAGTTTGAGAAGGGTGGAAACGCCATGGATGAGGGAGGACCGAGCTTGCAATACCTCACGAGCCACAGGAATCATTTCGTTCACAGGATAAAATCCAGCCCTTTCCTCTATCCTCTTCATAATCATCGGCCGCAGCTTCCTCAAATCATCTTTCGTGCTATAACGCCTTTTCCCCATTTCAATCTCAACTCCACCATCCATAACAATGCTCCAAACCCCAACTCTTTTCCAAACCCACGGCCAGTCCTTGATTATCCTCATAGACGTATTCAGATCTCCCAGAATCTGAGAAATTAAGATCAGGTTAGGGCCGTAAACAGGGATGGAGTTTGAGGGGGGCACAATCCAACCTAAGTATGCGACTTAAACTAGATGGTAAATCCATAAGTTCTCACCAATAGCGAAAAAAATTCAGCTAAAAATACAATATTGATAGTATTGCAAGCCAAAGGAATCCAAAGTTAGACTAGCAGGTAGAGGAATGGTTCAGGATCACAAAATAAAGCCTATGACAGAATCATTTTCTAATTACTACAGAAAAAACTCTAAAACAGCAAGGAATTTAACTAGATTTCATGGATCAGTTGTTGCAAGTTAACACAATTTCATTCAGAATCAACCATCACAACCCTCATCATAACTGAATGAATGCCAAGCCAAAATCATTTTCTTATTGCAACAGGAAATTCTAAGACAACAAAAAATTGAACTTAACTTCATGGCTCAGTTGTTGCAAATCAACACAAATTTTCATTCAGAGTCAACCATCACAATACTTGATCATAATTGACAGCAAATCCAGAAAGAAACTCACCACTAGTGAAGGAACATGTCAAACCAACGGAGAAGGAAAGAGCGATGGTGAAAATCCCCAGAAGCAAATAGTTCACAGGATGGCGCTGATGGTAATAGTACAACGGGCATAACACTGCAATTCAGCAACAAAGAAAGAAAGCCAAAAAAAAAAATCAACAGAAACGGGGGGAAAAGAAACCCTAATTCGAAAATCGAACTGATACAGCCTCCATCGCCATTTCAATAATCCCTTCCGATTCCTCCAATGATTTTATAATACCTATGAAGCGAGTGATGATGAGGACGATGTAGACGGCGAAGCCTGCGCTGGCGTCGACTTCGTGGCTCGTGCGAGGGCAACAGGTTGAGCGTGGGCTAGAACGCCATTGATGGGGGAGCTTGCTAGCTCATAGGGGTGGAAATGGGTTCGGCTGGACGGGCGGATCCATTTTTTCACCCGACCCGTCACAAAAAAATTTCACCCGACCCATCACCCACCCGTTTAATGTTTCACCCATCATCCGAGCCGTCGGGTGAATCGGGTGGTTAATCGGGTGAAGAAATTAAAAAAAAATGAGTTACAAGACATACCTAAAAATCATTGAGCGATTTTGGTACTTGGCATTTTTTAAATATCCAATTAATCACCTAGCTCATAAATCAATTTAATTAGTTTGCCCTAGCCCCTTTCCCAATAGGGTGGGTTGGTCAATGGTCAACCGTTTGACCATTGACCGGTCAACGTTGACCAACCCATTTTGATGCCAACTTTTTTTTTTTTTTTGATGCCAACTTTTTTTTGATGCCGACTTTTTTTTTTAGTGATGCCATATTTTACCGTTTTGATGTCAAAATTTTACTATATTTTATTTTCACTTTGATGCCACTTTTTTATGTCAATTTTTTTATAATATTTTTTTTACCGTGATGCCATATTTTTGATGATATTTTTTCAAAGTAGTATTTTTGATGACATTTTTTTCTTTAATGTGATACAAATTTTTCAAAATGGCATCAATGGTCAACGTGACATTAGAGTAAACAAAAAATGTCATCAAAGTTTAAAAAAAGTGTCATCCAATAATTTAATTAGAAAAGTGGCATCAGATTGAAAATAAAATGTAATAAAATTTTGGCATCAAAACGGTAAAATATGACATCACAAAAAATGTCATCAATGTTTTAAAAAAGTGGCATTAAAAAAAAGTCATCCAATCATTTCATTAGAAAAGTGACAATAAGGTGACAATATTTTGATTCCACGTTTTAAGCTCTTATCCCATCAATTATATAAAATTGTCACTACAAAATGTTGGCATCAAAACGGTAAAATATGGCATCACAAAAAAAAAAAAAAAAAATTGGCATCAAAAAAAAAAAAAAAAAAAAAGTTGGCATCAAAATGGGTTGACCGGTCAAGAGGGCTAAGCAAGCTAAAAAAACAATTAATGGGCTAAGCATACTAAAAAAACAATTAATGGGCCTATCTAGCTAACCAAATATGCTAAAAGGGTTTTTTCACCAAATTCCCTCAAAATCATTTATATTTGATAATTTTATAAACTTTTTTTTTTTTTGATTAGGAAATAATTCGAGACCAGACAAACCTGGATCTCGAAGGCCGACAAGTCGGCAGACGGAGACCGTCGAAAAGGAAAAATACAACGAAGGTGCAAGAAACAAGTACATGAGCTCTACAAAGAGAAACAAGCCCAACTAAACCGGACGAGATGCGGACGTAGACGAACGAACGAAGCCAAGCGCTACAAGCAGCAACACCGCAGGCCGGCGGTACATCAGGAGATACCTGTGGGCAGTGAAGACGAACCTCCAAGGAAACAGCCTTCCGGGAAAAGGAGACGCCTCGATACACACTGCCACGACCCTAGCCTGACCCGACTCCGAACAGCCAGAACCCCATCAACCGAAGAAGAAAAGCCAGTCCCCCCAAACCACAGAGCAACACCACCTGAATCGAAACGCACCATAAACCCGAGCGGGAGATAAACTAGCCCAATCCGGGGATTATTTAGCTATATATATAAAGACGTATATATAGATGTAGAATAATTTTTCCTTAAATTTCTTTTATTTATTTATTTATTTTTCCAACATGGGTTGTCCCGGGCCCAAGAATTAACCTTGGGCCCAAAGGACCACAAACGGGTCAACCCCAACAGGCTGCGGGCCAGCCCGGGCACAAGGGAAACCCGGAGAGACCAAGGCAGCAGGAGCGCACTGAGGGCAGTCTGACCGAGCCAGAGGTGGTCATGTGAACGGCCACGACCATGAGGGAGAGGGAGACTCAGTGAGGGCACACCATGGGCTGGACAACCGCCGACAACGATGCCAACCCAGAGCTCCGAGAGATGGCAATGAACAGACACCCCACCTAGAGATGCAGATGAAGGTGTAAGACGAGAGGGAGACCAGCCCGGACGGCCACCCACCCCGAACCAAGCCCAAATCGGGTGGAGGGAGGCCAGCCCCAACAGGGACACGGGATCGACAAACTCGACCAGCCAGACGAGAAATCGAGTGACGGGGGAGAAGATGACTGTGCAAAGATTTGCAGAAACCACAAAAGAAGAGGATCCAAAAATTAAAGATTGGAAGGTTTGAAATGGGCAAGATTGAATCAAGAAGGAAATATTCAATCGGGGTTCACAAAACTCCAATGTTTCCATTTTAAAGCTTTGCCCAGTGGCAAATGTTAAAACAGTGAACAAAAACAGAAAATGGTGACTTGTAATATAATCTTTGCAAACTTCTTCATCTGAACAAAAAGGTAGATCAAGAAACTTTGAAACCGGTTGTTGAAATCCTCCGAAGAGGGATTGATTGCCTCCGAAGAGGGGTTGTAATGCTCCGATAAGAGGACCACCGGCCTCCGACGAGCGTTTCCGAGCACTCTCTCACTCTAGAAATGAGGAGAGAGGAGAGAGATTGATAATTTTATAAACTATGTCAACGTATGAATCTTACTAAATTAATAAAAGACTTATTCATACATTATATCACTATCCTTAACTTACAAAATTAGTATTAGAAGTTTAATATCAAACTGAATGAGATGAATTTAACTCGGTTACTAGACTCAATATAAAAAAATGGTATAGAAAAAACTATGTCCTTAGAAAATGTCATTTCTTTAATATCTTGATTTGCTAGTTTCTTTAATATCTTAATTTGCATTAAGAGGATTGTTGTTACGAGTCTCATGACAAATTGGGAAAATATGATTTGGTTAATCATGTATTAATACAGTAAATGTTAACAAAGTTGTTGGAAAAAGCCAAATTGCGTACACTCTATTGGTATATGCAAAACAAATAAAAGAAATTTTATTATTTTAAAAAGACATGGAGTTAAATAATGCAAGTTTTTTTAGACCTTTTTAACAAGAACACTTGGAAAAAGTAGATGTAGAAAAGGAGAAATATGTTAGTTGTGATAAATTATACGTAGTATTATTTATATACTAGCCTCTTTTGGTGGGCTAACGGGTGGTTAAGCGGGTCGGGTAATGGATCGGGTGATGGCTCGGGTAATGGGTGGAAAATATATCACCCATCACCCGACCCATCACCCATCCGTCACCCGGATTTTTTCGAGTTTTCACCCTAATAATCGGGTCGGATGGGTCGGGTGAGTCGGTCACTAACGGGTGATTTCCAGCCCTAGTAGCTCAAGAGAGAGGACGGAGATTGAGGGAGGTTGCCGCCGGAGGAGTCTTAACCCGGATCTGGATTGCAGGGGGTCCAAGTTTGCAAATAATGGACCGAGTGTTCTAGTTTTGCAAACGGCCCAAAAATATGGTCTAGTTACTACCCTTTCCTCAATTGAGAATAGGGTTGTTATATGAGCTGAATCGCTCGAGCTCGGCCCGGGATCGGCTCGAAAAAAGCTCGACACGAGCTCGTTCACTCACATAAACAAGCCGAGTCTGAATATGATTTTAAGCTCGGTTGAAAGCTCGATTCGTTCGATTTAAGCTCGAATTTTATAGAATTTCTAAAATTTTCTTTAATTTAATATGTTATAACCAAGTAAAACCGCTTAAAATTCGAAAAAAGTTTGGCTCGAGCTCGTTCATTTACTAAAATAAGCCAAATTTGAACAAAAAAAAAAACTATTTTAAAAATTGGGCTCGACTCGGCTCGAGCTCGTTTAACAAATGAACAAAACTTGAGTCTGTCAAGTTTGGTCCGTTCGACTCGAATAACACCTCTAATTGAGAAATGAGATTATAATTGTTATGCATGGATTTTAATGGCTAAAACCCTAAAATTAGACTCTTTTTTTTTTATATACTAACTAGCTGAATCCGTCAAGGACTGCTTAAGATCTACCAAGAAAATGAAGAAATTCATCAAGATCGGTAAAAAAATTCATCAAAACTCGCTTAGGACCACCAAAATCGACCAAGACTTGTTTTAAAATTGATTGATTCAAGGATAATGTACTTTCGACGATGAAATTAATAAAAGTGTAGCTTTTAAAGAATAAAATAAAGAATGTGTTAAAGCAAGGCGATCAATCACTAGCAAGGCCATCAGGACTCCTGATTGTAATGCCTGGATTTGAAAGTTTAATATCCCTTCGAAAGTTAAAAATTTTCTATGAAAGATTGCGCAAAACGGCCTGCCCACATCCTCTAGGTTGGCGTGTAGGGGTTCTGCAGTTCCCCCCACTTGCTCCTTGTGCAATTCGGCACCTGAGGACGAGGTCCATTTGTTTTTAGAATGCTACTTCATCAAAGCAATTCACAAATTTCCAACCCAAGACCAATCAACTATTGCTTGTCTGATTGCTCAATCTCGGGATTTCAGACCTATTCTATCTGCGTTTGGGAAGAGTCTACAACCTGCGGCCCTGTCTAACCTCGCTTTTGCTTGGTGGACGACTTGGAACATCAGGAACCAACACTTGTTTCAACAGACCGCTATCCCGAGAAAAGATTCGGTCCTACGACTGATCAAATCTCACATAGATAACTGGAACAAAACGTTCGCTGCCGAGACAGAATTCGAGGAGGTTATACGACCCCATCGGGGGGTATCTTCAAAAAAGAGCAACAAACAAAAAAAGATTCAGTGGCGCAAGCCTCCAAGGGGTATGTTCAAACTTAATTTCGATGGTTCCTCTCTTTCTAATGGCGACAGTTCCTCCGATGTCGTTATTAGAGATTGGGAAGGTCGCCCAGTCTCCATTCACCACCAGCAACTTGGTAAACAGAATCCACTTACAGCAGAGGCTCTTGCCCTCAAAATGGGGGTCCGTCTAGTAATGCGACTCAATTTAGATAGGATCCAAATTGAAGGTGATTGTAAGATAATCATGGACCATCTAAAAGGGAAATCTAAATGCCCTTGGGAGATAGAACTAATTCTTTCTGACGTTCAAGTCATGCTATCGATTGTGAGAGAAGTAGTGTTCTTTCACGTTCCTCGTATGGGCAATAAAGGGGCAGATAAGGTTGCACACCTTTGTCACTCTGCCCGAGGAGTCGATATCGAAAATGACTCGGGTCTCCTTGACCTCATCCGTAAGGATGCTGCCGGGTAGGGTCAGCCCACCCGAATTCTTTCCTAATCAAAAAAAAAAAAAAAAAACAAACAAACAAACAAACCAGCATTAGACCGTATTAGATCATTTGCATGTAGATCTAGATAAACTGCAAGTGGGATGAGTTTGAGTTTAAGATTGTTAGGTTAAATACTTAAATCCACATCATGTTGAGTCAGTCTATATCATGTTTGAGTCTGGTTACAATTTGGTCATATATTTTGGGCATTACATTTTTAATTGGGCCACTTGTTATTTACTCTTTATATTCGGTTTTGTAGCTACCGGTTATGTTAATATATGTGCATTGAATCATCGTTGACCGGCGATGCATCTGGGAATCCGAGGGCGGAACCCCTCGACGGTGGTCTCTCTGACCGGTTGATACGGGGTTAGCCGTGTGATGGTCCGATCTTCGACAACAAGCAAGAAACTCAAGAAAGACTCAAGAACTCAAACTGACGCAGCAAAGAAACTTAAAGAATCGATCAAGAAACAAGCAAGATCGATCAAGACTCAACAAGAACGCAGCAAGACTTCAAGAACTCGACCAAGAATTGATCAAGAACTCCAAGAACGACGCAAGACAGCAACAAGAACAATAAAGACTCGACAAAGATAGATAAAGACTCGAAATTGAATGCAAGAATGGAAAGACACGACCTGATATGGACTGAGTCGATCTATGCAGAACAAGATAAAGACCCCAGGCCTCCTCAGAGGGTAGGAACCAATACCAATGACTACACAACCCGCCTCTACAACCCTACACAATCAAGCGGACAACTTGAAGGCACAAGGAGGGGGCTTGTGGATACTAGATTCACCAAGTCTTGCGAAGTTGATGAACGACAAAGCAAACCAAGCTAGATCAAACCAATTCGATGATCAACGAGCACAGCTCTAGTTGGATCAACAAGACACTCCATGTGTTTCACACAATTTGAGAGATCTAAATTCTATTCATAATGTTCTTATTGAATTACAATAGGAGAACTCGGAATATATAGGCCACGCAGGGCTGTTGGGCCGAGTTAGATGATAGAATAAGATAAAACTAACATCTAATGGAAATAATAAAAATAACCTTAAAGTTTCCTAAAATAACTTAAGTAAAAGAAATACTAAAAATAGGAAATAAATATAATGTTCCAAAACTTAACAAAATCCCGTCAAAACCAGCAGCAGCTCAAAGAATGTGGATTTCGGCCAAGCTATAGGACGAATCTGGAAAAACCTTCAACAGCAAAGTTGTAGATCTCTTCGTCCTCGTTCCAACAAGGTATGGCACGCCTCAATCCGATCAATATTGAATCCGTACGACCCATTTTACAGAGACGTCGAAAAGCTGTCAAACTTCTGAACGAGAGTCTAAAACGTGATTAATCCAAGCTTGCACCTTTGGAGCATCTCCCATGGTGGAGCCTTCTTCTTCCTCTTGAGGATGACTTCCTTCTCACGAGCTCGAATCATAGGTGTGTCCGGAGGTGTCGTTGATGATGGCTTGGACGGTCCCGCATCAATCTCCCTTTCTTGAAAAGGATTCGTCCTCGAATCCAAGGTCGCATTTGATTCCGCAAAGGCATCCACACGAGCTCCTGGATCGAATACCACATGTCCATGGAAATCTATCTCAAGAACGATTGGTGTAGAGATTGACCACTCCTCGATGGTTATTGTCTCAGCTTCATCTACAAAATCAAGAGAAGAAACTTTATTAGTGCATAATTCATATTTCATGTCATCTTCATGATGTTCTAACTTAATATGCACTTGAGCTTGGTCATTAATCCCTAAGTTTTCATCCAATGCTAGCAAGTTTTCATCCTTTTTCAAGGCTGAATTTTCAATTAACTCAATGCTAGCAATAGTAGGAGTTTCATCATCAATGATCATATTAGAAACTATGTCTTCTTCTAAGCGTGTAGTTTGACACAAATCTTTGCTTTGATTATCAGCACAATGTAAATGTTGAACATTTAAATCAATCAAAGAATCAACATGCTCATGTTCAAGGCAGTCATCTTTAGAGGCAAGTAAACTAATATCTTGATCATTATGAACATGCTCATCAAGAATTGATACGGGGTTAGCCGTGTGATGGTCCGATCTTCGACAACAAGCAAGAAACTCAAGAAAGACTCAAGAACTCAAACTGACGCAGCAAAGAAACTTAAAGAATCGATCAAGAAACAAGCAAGATCGATCAAGACTCAACAAGAACGCAGCAAGACTTCAAGAACTCGACCAAGAATTGATCAAGAACTCCAAGAACGACGCAAGACAGCAACAAGAACAATAAAGACTCGACAAAGATAGATAAAGACTCGAAATTGAATGCAAGAATGGAAAGACACGACCTGATATGGACTGAGTCGATCTATGCAGAACAAGATAAAGACTCCAGGCCTCCTCAGAGGGTAGGAACCAATACCAATGACTACACAACCCGCCTCTACAACCCTACACAATCAAGCGGACAACTTGAAGGCACAAGGAGGGGGCTTGTGGATACTAGATTCACCAAGTCTTGCGAAGTTGATGAACGACAAAGCAAACCAAGCTAGATCAAACCAATTCGATGATCAACGAGCACAGCTCTAGTTGGATCAACAAGACACTCCATGTGTTTCACACAATTTGAGAGATCTAAATTCTATTCATAATGTTCTTATTGAATTACAATAGGAGAACTCGGAATATATAGGCCACGCAGGGCTGTTGGGCCGAGTTAGATGATAGAATAAGATAAAACTAACATCTAATGGAAATAATAAAAATAACCTTAAAGTTTCCTAAAATAACTTAAGTAAAAGAAATACTAAAAATAGGAAATAAATATAATGTTCCAAAACTTAACAAAATCCCGTCAAAACCAGCAGCAGCTCAAAGAATGTGGATTTCGGCCAAGCTATAGGACGAATCTGGAAAAACCTTCAACATCAAAGTTGTAGATCTCTTCGTCCTCGTTCCAACAAGGTATGGCACACCTCAATCCGATCAATATTGAATCCGTACGACCCATTTTACAGAGACGTCGAAAAGCTGTCAAACTTCTGAACGAGAGTCTAAAACGTGATTAATCCAAGCTTGCACCTTTGGAGCATCTCCCATGGTGGAGCCTTCTTCTTCCTCTTGAGGATGACTTCCTTCTCACGAGCTCGAATCATAGGTGTGTCCGGAGGTGTCGTTGATGATGGCTTGGACGGTCCCGCATCACCGGTCAGCGAGTCGGGGGTCCGGAGGCCGCGCCACCCCGCCTTTACGGTATGCGATATTTATTGTAAATGGGTCTATCGTTTGTCTATTTTGGGCTTTCAGTCCATTGTCTGTTTAGGGTTTCATGAGTTTCTTCATGTACTCATGAAACGCCGACCCCTTGTAAATCTAATCGGTTATGCTTCCTCTAATACAAATCCGGTTCTCTGCCCGTGGACATAGGTAACACACCCTTGCCGAACCACGTAAATCTCTGTCTCGTTCTTCGCTTTATCATTCTCACTATAACAGGTTAGAAACTAGCTCATAAATTTCATTGATACTGGGATTATTTCGAGTTCAAACATATCTGAAATTCGAAGGTCGATCAAATCGACAGACGGAAAAATCGTCTAAAAATCATAACATACTAATACAGAATGGTGCAAACTCGGACAAAATCACTCTACATAAAACGGAAATTGGTAAGGTAATTTTTTTATTTATCAAAATTGCCGGGTATATCAAATATATTTATACATTCAAAGAATTAAAAGAATTAATATAGATCTACCCTATGCTATCATGTGAATCACTCTATTTGAAAAATGATTAAACTAAATATAGCGAGGAAAATATTTCTCAAATTAAAATGTTTATATAAGAGGATAGGATAGAAAATCCAAAATAAACAATGCACGTGAGTAAAGAAATTGCTCGTACATTTATTATTTGTCATTGTCAAGTGAATTTTCAAAGGTCCCCATGTTTAACTTATGAATTACGAACATATAATTCTCATCACAGCTCGACCACATATATACATTCGTACGTTTTTGATAAACACCCTAAGGTAACAATTTGACCTAAACGCTCTGAATTTTTATTTATTTTTTTTTTTTTTTTTGATAAGGAAATAATTCGAGGCCGGACAGGCCCGGACCTCGAGAGGCCGACAAAGACGGCAAGCCGCCTAAACATACAACATAGAAAAACAAATACAACATACAACAACTACCTAATACAACAAAAGAACTACAAGAAACAAATCCGGAAAACCCCAAACCCTAAGCACACAAACGGACACAGCAACGAGAAGATGGAGACCCGATGTAGAGAAGTGGATAGCGAGCGCATGGGACAGCACAGCTGACACGATATCTCGCCGCCGAAAAGACGGAAAGCAGCAATCCACGTAGGGCAAAGACGACACCTGGGGAAGTGTAGATCACACGACGTTCCCTTCACCTAGATGAAGGATATTCGGAGACCACGAACACCACCAACACGATCACTTCGATCAAGCAGGGCCGCAAAACTGCTCCTCAACCGAAACTAACCACGAATACACAAACAGAACTCCAACCAACTCGAGAAAATGAAGCACGACCGCGAGAGGGCAAAGAGCGCAAGAGTAATCCGGATTTAATAATATACGTTGATATTAATTAAAGATGCTTTAAATCAATACCGGTAAGATTTTACTAATTTTAATTTTGGTTAAACAATTTCCAAAGTCCATCGGGCCAGCTTTGGGCCAAAAGCTTTGCCTTGGGCCCAAAGAACAAACCAGGGGCCCGAGGAGAAGATGGGAGTACGCCGTACGCGACCAGCGGTGCAACTAGCACAGCACATCCGGTAGAAGCAGGGAGGCGCTATCGGCATGGAGAAAAGCAACGGAAATCCAAGCCGAGCAGGGAGAGGTATCCGGCAGGAGCAGCACACTAGTACCTCCGGCCGAAACCAGAAACGCAGCGACCGGGAGGCACTGGGTGGCCGAGCCGAGGCAGCGGCAAGGGTTCAGAAAGCGGAAGGTGCAATGGTTTCAATTCAATCGGCAAAACGACGAGCAAACTATTGGTGAGGGTGAGTCTGTAGGAGGCCGCGAAACCGAGCACCGGGTCGGAGCACCACCCACTAGAACAACCGGCGTTGGAAGGGAGGAAAGAAAGGGTTCATTCCACAACCCGGATTTGGCAACCGGTGAATCGAGTGCAACGAAGCCCTAGAGCCTCAAACACACCCAAGACAAGGGATTGAAGAAATTCGGTTCATCAGAACCGAATCGGACATGGATATGGGTTAGATTGATGAAGAGGAGCGAAAATTTGCAAAGCCCCAATTTGTTGAAACACATAACAGATCCGAAGGAGGGGGCGCACACTTTAGGAGACGTCAATCGCCAAACGGACCTGGAATGGGGGCGCCCGGACAGAAGGTGGAGCGGAGCGGCGAAGCGGGTTGAGGCCGAAGCGGAGGACCTAAACGCTCTGATTGAGCATCACCAACTTTGGCTTCCCGCCGCCTCCGTCCTTTGCCTTCCATGGCTTTTCTAATTCACCAGTTTCCTCCATGGCTTCCTCTCCCCTTCCATCGATTCCTCCCTATCCATCTATTCTCCAATAGCACGCGGCTCCCCGCCGTCACTCACCGCCTTACTTCGGATCCGCCGCCTCCACCAACACCCTTGATTCCGCCTTAGTTTCGACCTTGGCTCACCACCGTCTCACCCCCCCTACGTTTGATTTTTCTCCATATGGTTCAGCAGGTGTTTCGCCCATTTCGCCCCAAAATCGGCGCCGCCACTAACGAATAACTCCACCACCTTCCAACCGCCTAGTTCCGACTCAGCACCGCTCTCGGCTCACCTCCGCCTCAAGACCCACCTTCGCGACTTGCTACCCGCCTAAGCTTGGTGCTCGGGTGCCACCGCCGCCACCATCAACTCCACTCCAGGCTCTCCACCGCCTACTGCGCCACCTTTGGGTGTTTCCAGGGCCACCGACCCTTCTTCGCTGCTCTTCTTTCGTAATCTGGTTGGACGCCGCCCTTCTCGGGCATCAGCGTTGTTGCAACGCTTCTTTGGTTAAAAGAAAAGAAAAATAACTTTAATAAATAGGGGCATGTGAGCCTTATGGGTTCGTTTTCTAACCGCTTTTTGATCTTTTAGCCGGTTGATTATTGTTGGTTATTTATTCCTATCGCGTTTTATACGTTTCCTCTATTTTGGTTTACCCTTGTGGTAACCTCTTACGATCTTTGTTATCGTCCTTGAGGGTGTGAGATGGGTTTTGGGATTTGTAATGGCAATGGTTTGGCTAGAGTTTTTTTCTGCGGGTTAGTGTGCTCTGCTTCTCTTGTTGTATTACAGGTTTCATATGAACGGTGGCTGGCTTGTCAACCTAATAGACGTCGTGGAAATGCGATTGATACCTGTTGATTCTGTTTAGAGTCCAAGTTGAGGTGTCCGCTAGTGATCCCCAGAGTTCTCTGTGTACGTCTTCCGTTTGGCTGGTCGGTTATTGGTTCTGCTTGCTTGTAATTTATAGTGTAGGTTGGCATGTACTTTATTTCTGCATTTTTCTTTCATGTCATTTGCTTCTTGTTATTTCCATTCAGTCATTTGCTTCTGTTTGTACATGATGGTTAGTCCATCTCCCGGCTTGTTTGGGCTCTCGGTTCTCTAGACTTGTCTAGAGAATCGAATTTCTTTCCTTATATCAAAAAAACAAAAAATACATTCGTACGTAGCTCGAATTTGGCATGTTTTTTTACTGGAAAAAAGCTTGGGACCGTTTATGTAATTAATAGTTTGGGACCATTTAATAAATTTAAAGTTCACATTTGCATAATTAATCTTTTTCATATAAAACGCTTGTCCGAAGCAGTGTTCTAAAAGGCATTAGGCAGCCGCTAGGCGGTGATTGGCCGCCTAGAACCTAGGCGATTAGGCGGGTGTCTAGGCGATGCCTAGGCGGACATATACTAAATTTGATTATTTCTCTATATTTCAATGGATAGAACATGTCAATAGTTTATATAATGTAGTAATATCTATAATATCACTCATAAACCCAAATTTGGTGTGCTTAACTAACACTAAAGTCAATAAATGTAAAAGCCCTCGTCCGGCTGATAACTTTAAACTGCCTAAAAACTGAAACCATAGGCTTGAATCAAAAGTAAATGCATTCCGACTTGGGGGATAAAAAAACTATAAGGTGACTAATCACTCTCCTAGAAACTAAATCTAAATAATCACCCACCTAGGCGGAGGACTATACGACACCTAGGGGGGATTAGGCCGCGCTTAGGCGGAAATCCACCTAGAGACTGCCTAGGCGTAAAAATTTCTAGGTGCCTTGTCGCCTAGTGCCTAGGCGGGATTTTTAGAACAGTGGTCCGAAGGGAAAAAATTGAAGGAGGCAGGGATCGAACCAGGACCTTCTTCCCTACTCCTTGCTACACACCAATAGGCCACCCCAACTGGGGCAACATCATATATATTAACAACAACAAAATTGCAGGTTGGGTAGATAATCCACAATATATATATATCAATCTAAAATCAGATCATGTGACACAAGTTAAACTCGGAGATAATGAGATCATAGCAATACATACTAACAAATTTGAAGAAACTAAAAATCAAAATCAACAAAGGAAAACACCATTGAAGATCTAAAATCAAGATCTAGAATTGTTTGTTTACAGCCGGAAAACCTTCAACTGCAATTGGCGCCTAAACCCCCCCTTTATACAAACCATACGTCCATATCCGCTGATCTGTTTGTTGAATGACCAAAATACCCTTCCCAATATAAAGAAATTACAAGCTCACATTTGGTATTACAAAGCATATGTACCCATAACAACAAACACAAGTTCAGGCTAAAAAATCACAAAAAACACAAAATTTAAATTATATAGATAGATTATTAGATATTTTCCTTTTATGGGCCGTTTTTTTTTTATATATATCTTGATAATTCGGTTTACCATTTTTAACATATATAAATCATCTCAATCGACCATAAATAATGTAATCCAAATTCGAATACTGCACAGTTCCAAGTGAGTTTAGAATTAGGGGCGCCATCCACATGTCTATTAAATTAATTTAAATATATTACTCCTTTGGGTAGGTTATTAAGATCGCTTTCAAAAAAAATGAAAAAAGGTTATTAAGATCGATATAGATCCTATTATTGTGACACCATAAAAATTCTACAAATAAGTTATAATTAAAAAATATAATATAATATAATATAATTAAATTTTTTATTTTAAAAAGTAATTGTAAGATGGAGGGAAATATGGAGGAAGGAAGAGTAGATCGAGAAATGGAGGTCGATGTTAACAACGTTGTCGTCAACGTCAGTAATATTGGCGTCGGCGTCAACCACGTCAGCGTCCACGTCAACAACATCCACGTAAAAAAAAGTGAAAAATGTGGACATATGGATAAACACCTTATAATCTAATCCAAATTCGAATACTCCAGCAAGCAATAGAGGTTTTGGTGGCTTTATATTGTACCTTTTTTCTTTCTGGTGCATGTTCCGACGGTTCGTCGTCTGTCATTTACGGACTAATACTTAAAATACAAGATCATATATGGCTGAGGGTTGAGCTGTGTAACCTTCAAAGTGTTTTATACAAGTTTGATGAGCTATTAAGGGTATCATTAATTGATTTAGTATAAAATTCATTGATCTTGTATAAGGAGTTTCTATCAATACCTAGCTATATTGTCTTAGTTGATAAGGATGTCTTGTTTTTATATATAAAAATATATAAAAAAACGTGTTTTTAATTTCTGCTACTAACTTTTTGTTTTAAGAGTGAAAGATTATTTATTAGACTGTGTAATATTTGATGTTATCCGAAATTATTTTAACTCAAAATTGTTGATAATTTTTTGAATTTTTTTAAATAAAAATATTTTTCTAAAAACAAATATTAGTATACATGACAAAATAGCAATTATTTTTTAAAATCATAAACTATAAATATATAGTTATAATTTTTTTTAAATATTAATAATGTTAAGTTGAAATAATTTTATATAACATCGAGTTAGAAGTAAACACGTTAAAGTTAATTTAAGTGTGAATATCCAACTTCGTTCATCTTCGCTGGTTTCGACCTTCGATCTCTAGATTATTTGTGGTGGTTTTGTCTTTGTTGATTATATTTGTCTGTGTATTTTCTGTTCTTTCATAATGGTTTGTCCGTTGCCGTTCTTTCGGCCTCTCGTTTCATCCGGTGAGTCGAATTCTTTCCGGTAAAAAAAAAAAAGTGTGAATATCCAAAATCAAACACGAGCTAGACATACATTCATGATTCAACTATATATATATATATATATATATATATATATATATATATATATATATATATATATAACCTCATCTAGCTACTCTTCCAAACCCATCACTAGACGTCTCTCTTAATCCATCCGATGGAGATTGAAACCTCTCAAAGACCATTCACATTTCTCTGCATCTTCATCTTCTTGTTGATACTGCAATTCGGCCGCCACGAAGCAGATGGAGCAAACCCTACAAAGACCTTAATGGCAATCCACCATGCTAACAAGTTAGGCCCTTACATTGGCCTTGTCATCCCTAACCAGTTTGAGATGAACCCTCTTCTCTCCTCCTCCAATTTCACCTCTTCCTTCACCATTGATTGTTCAGGTAAATCCAGTTCGATCAAATTCGATCTTAATTTAAACTTGTTTGTTTGTTCGTCGCTAATAGTTTGTATGATCTTATATCTCAAGGTCGGAGATTCAGGTTCGGAACCATAGAGGGGAAGAAAGTGATAATCGTCATGACCGGACTTGGAATGGTACGGCCAATTCGCTATATATGTCAATGTAATGCTTAAAATCGCGCTATCCATATAGTTAAGTTTTGGCGACGATTTGTTCAAACCGCTGCAGATAAACGCCGGAGTAACGACGCAATTGCTACTGAGTTTGTTCTATGTGGAGGGAGTGTTGCATTACGGAATCGCTGGGAATGCAAACCCGTCACTACACATTGGTGACGTCACCATCCCTAAGTACTGGGCCCACACCGGCCTTTGGAATTGGCAGGTTTTGATTTTAATTTCATGCACATGTGATATTGTAACGTTGATTTTTCATACTTATGTCAATTTCTGCGTCCGTCACTAATTTGATATATTTTTCGAATATGATGCAGAGGTTCGGGGATGGGCCGGAAGACGAGCTATCGTTGGAGGTGAACGGAGACTACACCAGGGAAATCGGGTACTTGAAGTTCGCAGACTACAACGTCGGGGTAAATAGAAGTGGCGACGGAGCTAAGAACTTGTCAAAGACGACGGATAATCTGTTGAACAATGTGTGGTATCAAAGGGACGAAGTGTTTCCAATTGATGGAGTTCCTGAAGAAAGACAACATGTTTTCTGGCTCCCTGTTGACTCCCACTACTATAGCCTTTCTAAGGCTTTGCTGGTAAAACTTATACAATCTTTCTTTTTTATTTTTGAAAACTTTAATTAATTTATAGTATATAATTCTATTTAAACTATGAGCTACTCAGATAGATATAGACAAAAAAAAAATCACAACTTCAAAAACTATAAAATTTTAATTTACATACCAAGAGCTGAGTTGTTTGTTTTGGAAAATATAATTAACTTAATTTTTCAATGCCTAGTTCAGCTTTCACTAATATTCCAAGTGGAGTTCTAATTATTTTTCTGGCTTTTACTTTAATTTGCTTATTCACCAAATATTGAAATTTCTACTGGAAAAAAATCCATATTTTTTAAATAATTTATTTGTACATAATATTATATATACTTCAATTCATATTCATATTATACACTATATCATTTTTTTGGGAGGTTTTAACTATATATGCTTTTTTTTTCTCTTAAACGTTGGGTCACCACCCTAACTATATATGCCATTTAAACACCTTTAAAAAGTATATATGGTGTTTCTTATTTTATTCTATATTTCTATATATAGAGAGATATGTTTTGAAGTTATGTCTTTAAGCTTCTGGTATTTGACATTTGAAGTATTATTACTATTACTATTTTTTTAATTATTATAATAACTTTATTATGATGAAAATATATTTTCATAAAGTTAGTCGAAGTCTCGTAACAAATTGAGCTCCAACCCCTTTTTACATAGTAAAACCAACTCTAGGAAATATAAAATCCCCGTTATCACACACTGCCCTATGACTCTTCGTAACCAATTGAACCTGCTTCAGAAAATCAATAACATCACCCATAGTTTCCAAAAATAGAAAACGCAAATGTCATAAAACAATACCTCTTATCCGCCCAAATATCCGCGTACTTATTCTCCTTTCTTTTATTATTATATTGGATTCCCATCTAACTTGTGAGATTTCAATTCAATTAATAGAGAGAATAAATTGTCTCTCCTTACACTAGGCAAGAGTTCATTCATTATTAGTAATTTGACCTTTCCTAATCAAAAAAATAAAAATAAAAATTGGTAATTTGACCTTTGAAAAATGATGGAAGAACGTGTACGTACTTCATTAATTATAAAGCCAATTAATTAATCATTATTTTATTAGTTAATTAAGACATTTAATTTCCAAACACGTACGTATAGGTTTGAATTCCAATGTTTCGATCCACTTGACAACTTCACATTGTTTTCTAAGACAACTTTTTGATACATCGTGCATGTTACGTTTGAGACTAGTTTATGAATAATATGATATTCCAATCTCACACGTAAAGGATCGGATCGTACGTGTCTCCAAAAATAATGGATCAATAAAGTATATCGAATATAAAAAGTACGTCTACGACTTACTAGTTTTAAATCTGCTTAGATTCGTCCGGTTGTTGAGTGCGTGCTCTATTTTTTATATTACGTATTTTTTTGGCTTTCTTTTGTACATTCTATGGTTCAGGCTTGTCTGTTATTAAAAAAAAAAAGTCAACATATATTATATATAGGGAAAAAATGTGTAAATGACTGTTTAAAATTTTGTGTTAAAAGATGGATTATGAATTCAATATTTTATGGTGTCATTAGGGTTTGAAGTTGGAGGGTTGCATCAACTCGACGACGTGCTTATCGAGGAAACCAAAGGTGGCGATCGTAGGGAGGGGCGTAAGCGCGGATATTTTCGTGGACAACGGAGCATACCGAACCTTCTTACGCGACAAGTTCCAGGCGAGTCCTGTGGATATGGAGACTGCAGGCGTGGCCCTAATTTGCCACCAACAAAGGATGCCTTTTATCGCCTTTCGAGCACTCTCCGACTTGGCTGGTGGCGACGATGCCTCTGCCAACGAGGCTGCGACGTTTTCTTCCCTCGCCGTCGCCAACTCCCTCAAGGTGTTGCTTCACTTCATCCGGAGGTTGTAATGATCAAGTTATTGCTAGATTTTAAGCTTGGAATAAGTAGCAAATTTAACGTGCATTGGTGTGCTAGTTATGAATTATGTTACATTGTTTGTTTGTTTTTTTCTCTATGATCACGGATTTTTCTACATTATTTTGGTAATAAGTAATAACAAATTGATTAATAAAATTTTCATTGTTGTAATTAGTGATTCATGGTATTTTTTTTATGACGAGAAAATCCACCATTTTGTGATAAATTCCGGATACGTGATCCATGTCGGTAAGAGCCACACAAATCTTATTTTTCACCCATGAAAAGAGGCAGAAGTAGAGATCGAATCCGGGACCTCCTTATCACCCTTTACTCCACACCACTGGGCCATATCGACTACTATTGACCCCCCGCTAAAAACTTTATGGCTCCGCCCTCCATACATCATTCATCGATTACTATCGTGGTTCAATTTAATACTCCCTCCGTTTTTTAAACACTCACTATATCATACCTACACGTTTTTTTTAAGATGATAACAGTTATACTACATGTTCATTCAAAAACATATGTCATTTTAGATTTGTACTCTGTAGTGTTTGGGTGTGGTGGTGATCGGTGGAGATGTGGGTAAGGGTGGTTAATGGTTATGTAATAGAAAGGAAGGGAAAGGGAGAGATAACAGAAGGAGGAGGGAGTGTGGGTAAGGGCGTTAAAGAAGTCATAAAAATACTCCATTCGATCCAAAATACAAGTTGTTTGACTTTTTAACACGTATTTTAAGAAGCTAAAAACTAAATAATATATTAAGTTTTTTATTATTACTTTTTTACAATTTAATACTTATTACCAACAAATATTAAGTTGAAAAAAATTACTAAAAAAAAGTTGATATTTTATATAGTTTTTAGCTTCTTAAAATACGTACTAAAAAGTCAAACGACATGTATTTTGAATCGGATGGAGTATTACTTTTATACCCATTTATATCATTAATCATCTATAAGACCATAATCCTTACCGACCAACAATATTTGAGGAAAAAAAAATAACAATTCTCGTATCCTGATATTGAGAAAACCTAAATGAACTTATATTTTTCAAATAAAATTTGGAGTCTAAAAGGATCTATATTTTTCAACCGATGGAGTATATATAAAATATCAACTTTTTATTTTTTTTAATTTCATAATTATTATTAATAAGTGTTAAATTATTAAAAATTAATTAAACAAATGATATTTTAAATAATTTTTACATTCCTAATTAAAATTTTGATATTATATATAATTTTCATTTTTTTTAAACTTGGGTTAATGGTAAATGACAATTTTTTTCAGAACGGACGTGTATATCTTTTTTTTTATTCGTACGGAGGTGTATATCTAATCTCTATGCTGTTATAAATTTGGGTTGGACTAATATGTGCACAACTATAAAAGGACTTATAGTTTTTAACGGATGTAGACATGTAGTATATATATATATATATAATTTTTATCTTTTTGAAACCTATAGTAAAGTGAGATTTAAAAAAATGGAGGAAGCATTAAATTGAACCAAGATAATATCGATGATGTATATATTCAAGGATGGAGGAGTTGGTGGTAGGGATGTTATTCGAGCCGAACGAGCCGAGTATTGCTTGTTCATATTCAGTTCATTTAGAATATGAACGAGAATGAGCTCGAACCGAGCCTAAATTTTGACTCAAGCTTAAAAATTTGCTCATATTCGGCTCGTTTAGGAAATATGCGAGCTCGAGCCGAGCTTTAGGTAATTCTACTTGCTTATTATATAGTAACTTAAAAGGAATTTTAGAAATTCTATAAAATTCGAGCTATTCAAGTTTAATTCGAACGAGCCGAGCTTTGAATCGAGCTTAAAAATGTGTTCATACTCGGTTCGTTTAGAAAATGAACGAGCTCAAGTCAAACTTTTATCGAACGAGTACGAGTCGAATTCGAGCTACTCGTATTCACATAACACCCATATTCGGTGGGATGTGGCCGTATCACCTAGGTAGCTACAGTACATTGTTAGGGGTACTGGTCGATTGGGACAGATAAATAAATTTGAATCACATATTACAACAATGAAAATATCCGATAATTGTGTAATTGGACGATTTGTCAGACATGGGCCATGACCTATAAGTTTTGTTTTTTTTAATAAGGGGCCCAAAAATAACTTTGATCAGCCCATCCATCCAATCCGCAAGACAACTAAACGGACATCTACAAGTAGATGTGGTCAATTGGGCCCATAAAGAATCCGTCCGTTCAAAGATCCGTTTTTTTTAAACGGATCTTGAATCCACACGTATATCGGTATATAGGACTAGGTCATGATAGAAAATTTACCATACCAAACGTCCCAACACACTTTTGGTACCATCAAGTCGGTAACCGATATGTCGGTACAGACAAGTATTTGTACGGTATATATATAGTATACGAACTTGAAATACCGTGGTACCGACTATAATATAAGTGTTAGTATTGTGGTACCGACCACACACACCCCATATACCGCGGTACCAACAAGTGTTGATACGGTATATGGTATACGAACTTGAAATCATTGTGTTGGTATCGTCAATTTACCGAGAAAAGATCACGAAATTATAAATTGCAATTGTCTATTGGTAATGTCGGTACCGTACCGTCGGTAATCGATATTTTCGGTTATACCAATAGTGTTGAAACCGATATTTTCGCTTGGTAGATGGTAGCAAAAATCTCATACCAAATCAGTACGGTACGTGGTAATCGAAGTTAAAATAGCTCGTGATAGAAGTGTACTTAGAACTGCCCTAAGCGTCCAAATGTTTCATACAATTTCCCCAACACACAAAAAGATGGAGTAGTGCACAAATGGAAGGCAAAATTGATGATTGAAGCTGTACTTGAAAAGACAAGACGGATATGATGTATTGATGTGGAATTGTGGATGGTCTAAGGAATCTAAATCATCAACACTACGTTACGTTTAGGCGTTGAAAACCTCTAAAGTGAATCAAACAAATACATCCATCCATACACATATATAAAGAGAAAGAGAAGTAGATTAATGGATGTTGAGATGTGAATGTGACCAAAAGTGTCTCACATCGGAAAATTGAACATATCAAGTTCTAGTATATGAGTCGGTGGGCTACTCCTTCTATTGCCAATTGGTTTTAAGAATGGAACCTCACTCAACTTGTGTGCTAGGCGACTAGCGCATGTGCGCCCGTGCACACGACCCCCAGTCATCGGTCCGAGTCGGACTTTGATAATTGATGAGGAAGACGACACCTCCCCTCCAAAAACATATTCATTAGATTAGATACCCACTCACACTCACCTATCACACAAAACGCACATTTGAGGGAATATGCCCCTTCTCCGATCCATCACCAGCTGGCAGCTACCCTTTTATATCAGTTTGTCACCATTGCTAGCTAATTTTATTTTTACAGTACGTCATGGTAATTAATTTCATTTTTAAAACTTCCTATGTAGTCGTCATGAAACAAAAGTCGTGGTAATGAATTATGTTGGGTACATGGTATATGTTTGATGAAGGAATTGCCTTGTGAATCTCCTCCAATTCACACTCAAATCTTCAAGGAAGGAACTAGCTTCACTTGGTTTGATTCCACGTTTTCAGCGTTACGCCGTTACAACCATGTGTTGTGTGTTAGATCGACTTTCAACCTCTCGATTTTTTCTGCTTATTTAGAAAAAAGAAATGATAAAAAAAAAAAACCACATCTATTTTTTTTTTTATATATAAACTAGTCTAGACCCCGTGCGCTACGCACGGGATTTTTAAAATTATTAATTTAAGTGTATTCGTCTTATTTTTCAAATGTTATCATATTAATAAATGCATTTTAAATGATGTATAGAACATAGTACTCATCCGAAAAGAATAGAATATTTCTCACACGAGTATTCAATTTCGTTTAGAATGACAACAATTTAGTCAGTCATCACACATTTGCACATTTTCTTAAAGAGGTAAACATATAGATACGTGTAATGAAAATTACAAAAGAGATGCCAAACAGCGCGTCACGGCGTCACCCGAACCAAACGTACGGTGAAACATAACCTAAGCTCATCTAAACCTCCACTCCCTAACGACCCCCTACCCTACTACGGTACTACCCACCACTTATCCAAACAATAGCAATAAAATAAAAGTTGTACCGGGATCAGATGATATATATGACAATAACCACAAAGGGTTCGCTCAAAAATTAACTTAAAGATCCTAATTAATCATACTCCATCGTGGAGGTGAAGTGTCACATTTGAACCTTTTCTAACCTTCATTTCCTACGTCTATTGTCACGCCTAGTAACCGCTTTGAGCAGAAATTCTAGCGGTGACTCCCCTGAGCTCCCAGTTTTGTCGCTTTCTCCGCATCGACCTACCAGCATTACACTAAGGAACTCATCCTCAACCTCATCAATAGTATCCAGGGCTAGAATAGCATTGTGTGCCTCCCTAGCGGCCTCCCGACTCATCTTATTGCACTTCACAGAGAGCCAACATTGCATCTTGCAATCATTAGTACTCACACGAGAGGGAGAAAATGGATGGTCATCATGGGCTAGCTAAATACGAACGCCATCATGGGCTAGCTAAATACGAACGCTCATCCCCTCTCATAGCAAAAATCAGCCGAATACTTTCATTGGGTTGAACACTTGAACCCTTTCCAGCAGATCCATTTCATATTGCCTCCTCATTAAATTCAAACATTTCTCCTTCAAACCCCCCCCCCCCTTTTCTGTCCCATTCTAACCTTTCCATCGCACCCAATATACCCATCAATCCTCACGTCACAGCCAGCTACAGCAGAAACGTGAATATCAATGCATTTGTGCAAGTTTGCTGCCATACCCGTGATCCCCAAATTAGCTTCCTTTGCTGTCATAACTGATAGCTCATTTACCCAACATGAGGATCATCCCTGCATATAGATGAATTAGAAACAATATCATAAATATCAATATATGTGTGATCAAAAGCAAAGACCTAACAAACATTAACATAATTCAACATCTTCAGGTCTTCTAGAATCTTAATCATATCCTTACAAACACTACTCAATCCACCCTGTCACAACCTCCCAGATCAGCTAGAAGCTTTAGCAACAGTTTCTACTTCCTGAAAATGTACACACTCTTGAAGTTGCTGGATAACGACTCTACTTGTGATAGAAACAATTTTCAAAGTTTAGCTCAGAACCGATGTTGAAGTCATGATCTATGAAAGTTGATGAGCCACGGATGAGCCAAAAGCAAAGAATAAACCAGAATTGAGTTTCCAAATAATCAAAATTTCATACGAAAAACGGGGAAAACATATCACATAGATAATGAACACGAATATTATAAATATCATCAAAGACACAAAAAAGAGTATTTAACAAATCATCAAACCAACAATTAGTTGCTTAGAAATCACCCAAATATAAACTAAAGACAGAATATGAAAATCCGCCAGAAAAGAAGCCCATAGAACACAGTTATGAGAAATAAGTTTGTAATCTGGCAAATGAGGGATGCCGAAATCTCAAGAAAATTTTATTTTACACAACTGGATGGACATTGAGATGTTTCTGAATTTTAATACCTAGTATGGTTTTTTTTTTTTTTTTTTTGTAAATATAGCATAATTACTTAGGTTTTGTTGCATAAATCTACCTGTTGTCACCATTGCAAGACATGGTATGAAAACCTAAATCTATCAAACAAAAGGCGTCAAGGCAAAATCAGCAAGTGAAACTCAGAAATTAAGTAGCAACTCATGAGCCCACGTCTCCATTAGCCATTCCCATTGAGTAAAAACAATCAACCATGATAGCAAATCATTACCAAAAAAATCAACCATGTACGCAAGGCAGGAATCAACTATTAAATAAAAACAATCAACTACACATACGCAGTCTTCAACCATGACAGATGTACGACCAAAGAAACACCAGAAGCCATTCAATAGATAAACCATTAGGGCTCTCCATTAATGCAGTTAAATGTTCCAAATTACTACAATTAATCAATTAAATGAATAACAAACAGCAGAAGAGAAAACTCTTACCGAAGAGACCTTAGGGGTTCTCCATGTGCCGTCGGTGGCTCCTCCTCCGCTGCCGCTCGCCTCCGCGGCTCCGCCATGCCTCCTCTCTCCACCAAGCCACGACCGAGCCTCGTCTCGTCGTAACCACCGGATTTCTTCCCGACAACAACGCTCACGACCCCTCGTAACCACCGAAGACTCGGATCTGTTCAACTCGCCAATTGCTTGTCCTCCGCTTCTCCAAAAAATCGTCGTTACAGCCTGAGTCCCAACCCTTTAGAAAAATCCCCAATATCATCCAACCCTTGATTGAAATCGAAATCCCCAATATCATCCAACAAAACCCTAATTACAAAAACTTGAAGAACAAATTCAATTACATACTTCCATGGGTTAAAACCCTAACTTTAAGAGCGAATTGAACAGGTAACCTGGTGGTGGGAGATTTTCGTTGAGGATTCAACTTGGCGAGAGACGGCGGCACAAGACGGCGGTTTCCCCCTCACCTTTGTCGCTCGCTCTACCAAAATCAAGGTGGTTAGAAATCGGAAGGAAGGTTGAGCGGTTTCTCCCTCACTGAAATATACAGCAGAGATTCGAAAGGAAGGCTGAACAGTTGAAGATCGCGTCTGAGAGAAAATCGCCTCATCCTTCGTAGTGTTTATGAGAGAGAAAGTGCAAAAACTGAAAAAAAAAAAAAGAAAAAAAGAAAAAAAAACTACTGTTCATGACACGTGGCAATCTCTTTTGCAAAGAGATTGCTTTTGCTATTATATTGTAGGGATGGCCAAAATAAATGATTTTTAATTTTTTTTATAAAATAATAGTTACAATTATATGGGTTTTGTGATCAATTATAACATGTGAATGGAGGGTCTCCACTCTCCGTTCCTCAACTAGGTTGGGTCAATAATTGCACCAAATTAACAAGTCAACGTAAATAGTACTACCTACTGTATTGATTAATCATAAAATACTTTAATTAATGTTATCAAATACATGCTTTGCTAGCTAACTTTTGGTGTCATGTCTCTTGGAAGTAGGGCTGATATACGAGCTAACGAGATCGAGTAGTGGGTGTTCAAACTCGGCTCGTTTACAAACGAGCCGAGCTCGAGTCTCATTTTCTCGAGTCGAGCTCGAGCTACTCACAAAATGTAGATATGTGATTCAAAGTGAATGGAGTCCAAAAGGCAAAGCGGCTGACAGACTCTTTAGAAGAAGAGGTTAAATAAAACATAGGGACAGAACTGTAATTTCACCTACGAAACGAGATATTCTGCTCAAGCTTGGCTCATATTTAATTCGAGCGAGCCCGAGTCGAGCTTTTTCCGAGCCGAGCTCGAACTACTCGGCTCAAGTAACAACCCTACTTGTACGTACGAACTGCAACCACTCCTATAGTCCTATCTCCTTCTATCAAATAAGATCATATATATATATATATATATATATATATATATATAGAGAGAGAGAGAGAGAGAGAGAGAGGTTGGGTCAGGTGTTTACACCCCTTATTGTGTTTTGTGTTAACAAATATAGGCCATTGATTGATTAGAAATGAATGGGTGAGATTAATTGAGACTTTCCCTTTTTATTTAAATAAAAAAGAGTAGGTCCCACCACTTTAATAGCCAACTTGCTGTAGAGGAAGCGCGTGCGTTGATTTTTTAGGTAACGTTTTTTTTTTGTGGGGATGAGGAGATTTTGCTTCCACTATGCGTTCGATGAAAATATTCGCTAGGATAATAGTAAATATTCGCTAGAATAATAGTAATTATTCGCTAAATTGATTGTTATTATTCGTCTATAAATATGAGTTATCAATAATAGCAAAAGGGTTGGTCAATTTTTCAACTATTCGCTATGTTGAGAGTAATTATTCGCCAAGTTGACAGTAATTATTCGCTAAGTTAAAAGAATATATAAATGTAATTCTTGATTTCCACCTCTAATATCACCGAATAATTCTTTACTATCACCGAATAATTCCTTATTATTACCGAATAGAAACTGTGAACTTGTCGAATAATTCCTTACTATCACCGGATAATTCTTTATTATTACCGAATAGAAACTATGAATTTGTCGAATAGTGACTCTGAACATGAGATTAATAGAACAATCATATGAATTCCACCGAATAATTGATTATTATCACCGAATATAAACTATAGAGTTACCGAATAATTGATTATTATCACCGAATATAAACTATAGAGTTGTCGAATACAAAGACAAATTAACAGTACTCAAATGAATACTATCTTTTTTCAATGATGTCATGCCAAGAAGTAGATCTCCGGAAATTAAGCCAATAGAGGAAAATTCATGATCTAACAGTACTCAATTCATTCATACCAGTACCAATTCAACCCTAAAATTCACAATACCTATACTGAATTCGAACAGGGCGACGTCGGTAAGCAGAGCCCAAACGGAGTAGAATCCGATCTCTTCAAAAGGAAGCTTGGTGACAACGAGAACCGAGACAATCATCAAAGCGATGGCCAATTTAGCGGTGAACGCGACCTTACGGGGATCGAGTTTCCCCGTCTGCACCAAATTTTCCCCGAATTCAATCAACCTAGTCCACGAATACGACGCTTTTCGGCGGAGATTTCGAGTGGAGAAGCCGCAGCCGAACGTGCATCCACCTAGGGTTTCCGAAGATGGTTGCAGCGGTGGCGGTTTCCGAAGATGGTTGCAGCGGTTCCGCGGATGTCGCCACCTAGGGTTCCGGCTACGACGATGCTTGCCATCGGCTTCCTCAAATTGAGAGTCGAGGAGGGAGGCCGGTGCTGGCCACCATCTCGAATCTGAGCGAGGGAGGCCGTCGGGGTTGCCGCGAGGCGGCGAGGCCGCAGGAGACGACTGGGAAGTGCGGCCGCGGCCGCCTGAGGAGCGATGGCGATAGAGGCGGCGCTTTCGCCGTCGAACAAGGCCGTCCTCATCGCTGCCGCCTGAGGAGCGATGGCGAATCCTAGTGCGATAGAGGCGGCGCTTGCGAATTGGACCCCGACATCAGCCAATCAAGGACGAAAAAGCAAGATCGAGGGGGCAGATGTGAGGAAGACGAAGGGCTCCAATGTGAGGGAGGAGCAGCCATGATTCCCATGAAGCAATTTCCAGATCTGACCAAGGATGGGGGCTGCGATGTGAGGGAGACGAGGGTTGGGTAGTTTTTATTGACTGGGTTATGGTTTTGTTAAAAAAAACTGCATCCACGCGCTTGTTTCAAAGGTGGGGTTGATTTGGTATGGCCCCCATTAGCTTACTTAAAAAAAAACAAAAAAAAACGTTTAATCTACGCCCTTGATTCATCTCTAATTAACGCCTCAGATTTGTTAACACAAAACATGTTAAGACTTGTAAACATTTTATCCATGCTCTATATTATATATATATATATATATATATATATATATATATATATATATATATATATATATATATATATATATATATATATATATATATATATTAGTTAAGTTTTTCAAACATATTATTTTAATAGGATAAAAACTAAACAATATACTTTACAAAACACTTATTAAAAAGTAGATTTTGTATTTCGTAAAGGCAAGATGAGTTGGTCGAAAACTGTTCTCTCTTTATGAAAAAAAATCGAGTTATGAACACGAAAACTCTTTGATATAAATTTGTGAAATATTTTGACGAAGGGTTGTGTAGGGTGCAAGTATCAAATCGCATTATATCTTTATTTAATTTTCAAGATAATTATAAAAGGTCGAGATCTAATTAATTTGTAAAACATAAAAGTTTAAATCATTGTATAGCTAGACCAAGGTTTCATCTTCCTTTAATAAACCATTATCATCGACTATATGACTTTTGTCCCAAGCCTATTTCAACAAAATTTCATTTACAAAAATGCCTTCAAACTCGGCCCCAAGATGAAATTAATTGCTAGAGAGTAGAGATCGACCCTTATGTATAGTTAGAGCTCTCTGAATCAAAAGTAGTTCACGCCCTTAGTAATACCCGATCGAGTAAAACACTACTTAAGAAAACCTTACCACCAAATCAAGAAAATAGCTTCCATTGATTTTGAGGTTACATTGCAACTACTTCAAATAATACTCCTATTTGCTTGCAAAACGATTTCTCAAAATTCATTTTAGGTGTGATCAAAGTTACAATATAAGAAACGGTCCAATAATATATATATATATATATATATATATATATATATATATATATATATATATATATATATATATATATATATATATATATATGTGTGTGTGAATTTTTTTTTTAAAAAAAATTGTCTCTTGCTAATTTGTTCTCTCAAACCTATATGGTTTAGTCTATTTTGCTTCTAATAGACCTAATAAAAAGTTTAAAATGCTCCGTCATAAGAAGACGAGTTTCTATGATTCGAACTCAAAGAGGTTACAGCCAACCAACAACACTTAGGCTTTTTTTTTTACCGAAGTCCGTTAGGATTTATGATCGCAGATCGTGAGCCGAGTAGAGTTTAATTTCATCATAAATTAAATCAATTGTCAATAGATCAAAGAAGTAGCTCAGCTTACTTTTTTTTGGTGTGCAAACGAGGGGAAACCCCTTCCCCAGGTAAGGGGTTGAATTATAAAAGGAAGGAAGCAATTACAAGGTGCAAAGGCGGGTCAAAGTGACCCCTTCAGCATCGTTCAACAGTAACACCTCCAAAGAGGGAGGAGGCAGGTCTAAGGAGACCATACCGAAAGGAAAAGAAAAGGCGAAAGAGGCGAGAGTATCTGCAGGGAGATTCGCCTCACGAAAAATATGTCGAAACTGGACATCCCAGGTGAAGCCATGGCAAGTAGCTACCAGGCTGGCGCACGGGTGAGTCGGTCTAAGATTCTTCTTCAACAGGTTGATGACGACGAGGGAGTCCGACTCGCAAATAACTTTCTTTATTCCGAGATCCCAGGCCATACGCAATCCGCTAGCGATCCCCCAGATTTCCGCCATGGCAACATTGCAGGCACCCAAGTTGTGCACAAATCCGCGTACCCAGGTTCCATTGTTATCACGCAACACGCCTCCAGTCGCAGCGTTTCCATTGTTCCGCACATCACCATCCGTGTTGAGCTTCCACCAGCCAGGGTCTGGTCTCTCCCAACCAATTTCTACTTGTCTTTTGTCACGGGCAGGGGTGGTCTCCCTAGCATCCTTCAGCGCCTTCTTGTACTCAGTTACCATGGTCAAGCATCGCGGCATGGACAGCGGCAGCGGTAAGGACCTCTTGAACACCACATCATTCCTTCTAATCCAGAGCATCCATAACGCCGAGGCAAAGATCACATTCCATTCAGCACCATCTCTCATCGTCTTTCTTGACAGCAGGTTGGCTCTTATCCACGAGGCGAAGGGAAGCGAGAAAAAGCTCTCGACTTCCCCCACCATTTTAAACTGCAACCAAAAAACATTAGCAGCATCGCAATCTCTAAAGAGGTGAGATAGGGATTCTAAACCCGAACCGCAGACGGGGCAATCCCCATTACTACTGATATGCCTCCCCAAGCGTTCAAGGTTAGTCAATATACCACCTTTACTGATCAGCCACAAGAGGTTCATAATCCTTTCATTGGTGTTCAATTTCCAAATATTAAGGTATAAAGATGAATCAGTGAATTGCAAATTAAAAGTACCTTGTATTGAACTGTATCCAGAGCGTAGCCCTGCCAGCAAAGCTAAGTAAATTAGGTTTCCACCCATCCAGTCTGCTGTTGAACTTGCCCACAACCGAGTTGAAGGTGCTCTTCGTAACCCTCTTGTGGAAGATCGGCATTCCCAGATAAGAGCCAAGGTCGCATGTAACCTCAATACCGCTAGCAATATGAATCCTCTCCTTCAGAGCTTGCTTGACATTCTTAGACACAAAAACTTTCGATTTCGAGAGACTCACCTTCTGACCAGAGCTCTCACAAAAGGCCTCTAAACAATCTTTGATCACCTTAACTTGTCCCACAGAAGCTTCCGCAAAAAATAGAATGTCATCAGCGAAGAAGAGGTGTGAGAGCGCAGGGCCTCCTCTAGCAATTTTCATGGTTTTCCAGTCACCCAGATCCACCGCGTCCATGATTATGTGGCTTAATCTTTCCATACATAAAATAAATATGTATGGAGAGATCGGATCGCCTTGCCGGATGCCGCGGGAAGGGGTAAAGCGGGACGAGACTTCGCCATTCCAGAGAACATGCATTCTTGGCGTGCGCACACATTCCATAATCCAGTTGATCAGCACATTCGGTAGATAGGCCCTTTTGAGAGTGTCTTCGATGAAAGTCCAACTCAACCTATCATACGCTTTCTCAAGGTCGAGTTTGAGACACATCCAACCCTTAGCTCCTTGCTTCCTTCGCATCGAGTGAACCACTTCTTGAGCAACAATAATATTTTCACATATGAGTCTTCCCGGAATAAAGCTTCCTTGAAGCGGCCCCACGAGCTCACACATAATCTGTTGAAGACGGTTAGTCACAATCTTCGTGATGACCTTATAGATGACATTGCAAAGACTAATTGGCCGAAACTGCTGAATTATTTCGGGTTTTCCAATCTTGGGAAGCAGTGCAATAAGAGTATCATTTACACCCTCAGGGAGGGTTGAAGTGCCGAAGAACTCTTTGACGAAATCGATCACCGAGGGCCCGACTGTATCCCAACATTTCTGAAAGAAGACCGGCTGAAACCCATCGATTCCGGGGGATTTGAACGCTCCCATGCTCTTAATAGCTGAGAAGATTTCTGCAGATGAGACACTCTGGACAGCCGACTCCCAAACCTCCTGATTAAGCTCCGGAAAACCAGTATAGGACTCAAGTAATCGTCGAGGTTCTTCCCTTTCCTGGTAAAGTTGCATGAAGTAATTAAGAGCCAGCGCTTCAAGGTCCGCCATATCCTCAACCCAGGCGCCATCTTCAGCAAACAAATCTTCAACCCGATTCCTTTTGCGGCGAATCACAATCGAGGTATGGAAGAAACCGGAGTTTCTATCCCCGAACGCAAGCCAAGCCACTCTAGATTTTTGGAACCAAAGAATTTCCTCCTGCTCAAGCGTTTCATCAAGCGCTTTCTTCACTTTCTCTTCCCAAGCAAGGCCCGTAGATGACGGTCTCCGAGCATTTCTTTGTTGAGCAACATCCAGCGTTTTCATAAGTTCAGCCTTCCGAGCCTGAATTCTGCCGAAAACTTTTTTATTCCATTTAGTGAGGTCCACCTTGAGCTTCTCAAGGGCTGCAGGGGTATTGCACATCCTGTTCCAGTTGGAGTCAAGAAAATTAGGAAATGAGTCATGCTTCATCCACGCAGCTTCAAACCTAAAAGGTCGCCTACTCTTCTCCACCAAGATGCGCAGGAACACTTCCAACAACAAGGGACAGTGATCAGAAGAGTAGCGAGGGAGGTGGCAGACCCTGGCTTCGGGCCATCTCATGCGCCCTTCCACGTTCGAGAGGATTATGTCAAGGCGCCTCGACACAACACACCCCCCGATGATGGTCTTGCTCCAAGTGAAATCTTGCCCCGTGAAGCCCAAGTCAAGAAGGCCGAACTTGTTTATTACGTTGCAGAAGATCAGGGTATCTCTATGCACCTCTCCCGACCCTCCACTTGACTCCGCCGCGCTGACAACACAGTTGAAATCACCACCTAATATGAGAGGTCCAGAGATGCCACCAAGACACAGGTCGAGAGCTTCCCAGAACGGAGCCCTCCTAGTCACAGTAGGAGGCGCATAGACTGCGATCAGGTGCGCTCTAGTCTCAGCAATAGGCCAAGAAACGTGAATGAAATCAACCGCTTTCTCATGGACAGAAATGTTGCACTTCTGATCATCCCACAGGATCCACACTCCTCCAAAAAAGCCAATCGCTTCAATACGAACACAACCCGTGAAATTAATCTTCCTACAAACAATATCAGCATGATCCCCTGAGATGCGAGTTTCCATGAGAGCGACAATATCAGTTGAGCAACTACGCTTGATGTATCTTATGGCTCTCCTAAAACTCCTTTTACCTGCACCGAAACAGTTCTAGAAGAGGAGATTAAGAGTTTTATTCGACATAACTAACAACAAAAGAAACAAAAAGGAAAGGAAAAAGGGGAAGAAAGAGTTAGAGTTCTCCAGCAGCTGGATTAGGGTCATCGACAGGCTTCGAGGCCGGCTCCACTTCCTCTGAATTCAGGGTACTACTATCGCCGCCTGTCTCCTCCGAGCCCTAGAATTTCCCGGTTAGGGGGGAGAACAAGCTTTCCATTGTCACTCCAGCCCACTTGGTTCCGCTTGTAGATTCATCACGGTCGATGTTGCTGTTATGTTGGGTTGAATCACAAGGCGGGGCATGCCTGGGTCTCTTCTTGTTGTTGTCCGTCTCCATCAAAGCTGCAGCATCCCGGGTTGCCCCGTTGCTGCCCTTTGTTCCTCTCTTTGCCTGTTTCTTCTTTTTCTTGGTGACAAAGGTAGTGGGTTGCTTTCCTTTTTTTTATTTCCTCCAATTTTGGGCTTTCATTTTGGGCTTCAAATGGGGTAGTTTCCGGAATACTTTCTGGCCTCTTATCCTGTTGTGGGCCCGTAACCCTTGATCCAGAATTATAGCCTCCCTTATCTTTTAACATTTTCTCCTTCTTCTTCTGTTTCTCTGAATTAGAGCCTCCGACGTAACACGCCTTGGGATTGGGGGTTGCACATTAATTCTGTTCTCCTCCCCACGAGGGCCAGGACCCGAATCCTGGGACGAGGAAGACACGCTTTTCTTGAGACGATTCACATTCTCATTCATCATACGCCCGTTTCCATGCCCGTTGGAATAACTGTTAGGGCCAAATAGCGGCGCCGCCGTCCTCGGACTCTGCTTGGTGTGGCGGTTCCGACGAGTCACCATCATCCAAGGGCCATGAGAGCCCTCTTCCTCTTTAAACGTTCCCTTTGACTGCTCCTGTTTCTCTGTTTCTCCGGTGATTTCCGCATCCGCCCTCTGGGTTTGGTTCACAACTGACAAGAGCTCGTGCGGGCAGGCCGCCTTCACATGCCCCACTCTTCCACAACCGAAACAGATCGATGGGATGCCTTCGTATTCAAGGAGAAACCTTTCCCCATTGATGCACACAACACCTTTCAATGGCTCTTCTAGACTAACCTCCACGCAGACACGAGCGAAATTGCCCCTGTTGGTGTATAAGGTGCGAGTATCCACCTTGATCGGCTTCCCAAATCCTTTGGCTATCATCATGAGCACATCCTCCTGGTAGAGAACCATAGACAGGTCTTTGATTCGCACCCATGTCGGCGTCGACTTGATGCTCTCCGAAGGCTTGAAATCCGGTGTCCATACTTTGATGATTAAGCATTTTCCAAATACAGTCCCGGGCCCTTTTGTGAGTACTCTTAGGCTATCTTCTTCCTAGCTTCTCAAAACGAGCAAGGAAGTTCCCATGAGGAAGGTCGATAAGTTGCAGACGGCCAAACTCCTTCCAGATTTCCTTCAGCTTCCTCTCCATCACGTACAGGGGGATCTTAGACCCCACTATTCTGATTATGACCGAGTTCTTCCATACCCCAGCCAGTGCATCCATCACCTTGAGATCTATGGAGACTGAGGGATCCCCCAGGGCCCCTTGGGGGAACGAGATTGCTATCTTATCGCGGATAAAATCTCCGCAGAGGATGGTCTTCCTCTGAGCAAAACTTCCCATGACCACTTTATCCCTCCAAGAAGGGGCGTCAGTCTGCGTTTGCTGCTGTGGGGTGGGAAAGCTACCATCTTTGGGTCCGGGGCCTCCCGGGGGAGGAGGAGGAGGGGGAGGGTCCGTCTGCATCTCATCGGATTGGTTGTTCGTCGGAGTGGGTTCGTGAGGAACGCTCTCTTTTTCCATCTTCAGAAAAATATTCGTAGCTCATTTTACTAAGACTTGTTTATTCATATTTTCAATGTGATACTTTTTAGCCTCTTCACATGTCTCAATTCACCACTCTTGCTGATGATGGGTGGTTTTATAACACATAAATTTATCTACTTAACCCAATATAATATAGGTTGAGATATGAGTTGGCCGGTTAAGTAACTTATGTCTGCACAAGGTCTAACATATTATATATCCAAAAATTTTCTTAATAATAATAATATAGAGATGTAAAAAACTTATGATTGATGACTGATATGCTTTATTTTATTTTTTATAGTCTTTATTCACAAAGTAAAACATATATACAAGTGGTAATAAAAAGTACTACCTCCGTTCAAAAATATAAGTCCTTTTAGACATTTGCACACAAATTAAGAAAATCATAAACTTATTACATTTATACCCCTCATTAATTATCCACAACTCTTATCAACCAATAAAATTTGAGCAAAAAGTAAAAAAGTAACAATTCTCCTATCTCAATACCTAGAAAACCTAAAAAGACTTATATTTTCAAACAAAAATTTAAGCCTAAAATGACTTATATTTTTTAACGGAGGGAGTATATATTTATTTTATTATTTGTCCAAAATGTCAATGCTTAATTGTATCTAGACGGTTTATACTTTTATATATATATATCCTGAGATGACCTCATGATTTTTGTTTTCATTTTTTTTTACTATACTCATTAATATGAGTTATGACAGATTAAATGAGGACACCCTTTGAATTATTAATTTGTCATTTTGCAAATTAATTACACCATACCAAACCCAAACCCCAAACAGCCAATTTTATATTTAATTTTAATTACACCAAACGGCCAAACTATTATATAAAGTACAAACCACACCCCCTCCCTCACTCACCACTCCTCAAAGAACAAAAAAAAGCTTCATTTGATAAAAAAAATGGCGAAGATGGCATTAGGCACCGCGAGAGAGGCTGCTCAGCCCGATTGCCTCCAAGCGCTCGTCGTCGAATTCATCTGCACTTTCCTCTTTGTCTTCGTCGGAGTCGGATCGGCCATGGCTGCCAGTATACATATTTATATACGCTCATATCTCTACTTAATTAATGTATTTGTGCATTTAAATTTAATGATTAATTAAGTGATTTAATTGGGCAGATGAATTATCCGGGCCGCCTCTGGTGGGGCTGTTCTTCGTGGGGATGGCGCATACGCTGGTGGTGGCTGTGATGATATCAGCCGGTTTCAGGATCTCCGGCGGCCACCTTAACCCGGCGGTGACGCTGGGCCTTGCCGTCGGAGGCCACATAACGGTGGTCCGATCGATTCTGTATTGGATTGATCAGTGCGCGGCTTCCGCCGCCGCCTGCATTCTTCTCAAGTACCTCACCGGTGGCTTGGTTAGTTTCCATTTCAAAATCCTTAATTTCCTTCCTACTTTAAAAAAAAAAAAGCATTTACTATATATTAAATTTCATTTCATTTTTTTAATTAATCATCTATGCTTTTAATTGTTTTTTTACCTTTAAATATTAATTAATTAACTAGTTTATAGGTGGTTATGTTTTGATGTTTATATTTGCCTCAACATGTGGGATGTTTTACCATAATAGATTAATTAATAGATACTCTCATCTCCTAAAAATATAATTTTTTTGAATTTTTAATGTGCCTTTAAAAAATATGTAAAATATTAATTTTTTTTTATAGTTTCTTTTTATATAAATTCATACTAATTAGTAAGGAGTATAAAGTTATTTTTAAAAAGTGATTAAAACTTGATATTGTATAGAGTTTTTAGGTTTTAAGAAACATGTTTTCTACCTTATGCATCATAGAATAAGAATCCTGTTTTGGAAAATATTTTAGTTATATTTCACTCTTTTTTATATGAATTCTTTTTTCCTTATCATATGACATAAAATAGAAAGATCGTTTTTAAAAATGTGTAGAAAAGTTAAACACATTATATTTTGAGCTGGTTATTAAGAAATTTTTAAATATTTGGATTTGGAAAATTGACGACTAAGATTGAATTGGATTTCTCAACTGTGTTTGAATTGAAGAACTGAAGTACAAGAACTCGAGGATTAAGGAGATGGGTTTGTTGCAACTGAATGACTGACCTATTCTATGACCAGTTTACCATTTATGTACCAAGTCAGAGATTGAGGTGGCAAGTTTGATACAACTCTCAACCATTTTGGGAGGAAAGTATAAGTTAAAACATCAAGTTTTTAAAAGGCTTGTTTGATGTAGTTTTGAAACAAAATTTTCTATACTAAAGTTAATTTTTAAAATTATTTCCATTAAAATAATATTATAAAGTTATTTTGAAGTGATTTTTATGACTTCAAAAAATGAAAATAGTCCAAAACTATATTAGGAAATGTTTGGAATTGATCCTTAAGCTGTAAAATAGACCTAAAATAAAAATTGATAATATATTATTTTCAATCTAAATTAGTTTATTTATTCATATTGATTGATTGCTTTGTAAAGGTGACCCCGGTGCACACATTAGCAAGTGGAATGGACTGGCTACAAGGAGTTCTAATGGAGGTGGTGTTGACCTTCTCATTGCTCTTCACAGTCTACGCCACCATTGTGGACCCAAAGAAGGGCTTCCTTGATGGGCTCGGCCCATTGCTAACTGGGCTCGTTGTCGGCGCCAACATTCTCGCTGGCGGGGCCTTCTCCGGGGCCTCCATGAACCCTGCCAGGTCCTTTGGCCCGGCCCTAGTTGCTGGAGACTGGACCGATCACTGGGTTTACTGGGTCGGCCCACTCATAGGCGGTGGGCTTGCGGGCCTCATATATGAGAACTTCTTCATCGTTAGAACTCATCATCAAATCCCAACTGATGAGGAGACCTTCTAGTTCTAAGAGATGAATGAATGAAAGACTTGTTTGTTTCGTGTGTGTATGATCGTGTAATTTGTGCTTATATTTATATTTTTATATGCACTTGTTTTGCACAATATGTTAAGCTTGGCATCTATGTGAATGGGATCGTTTTTATCCGACGTAAAATGAATAATCCATAGCAAGCTCGTGGACTACTATCTCACCCGGCTTATATGCTAGGCTACTAGTGTACAAGTGTCTGTACACACTACCCCAGTCACGAGTTTTAACAGACTTCAGTATTACACAAATATAGGAGTAACAACAAACCCATATATTCCACACAAAGCAAGTATAAAAGATCACACTCTATTTTTCTGACTACGTGAAGAAGGTGTTTTCGAGAAACCCAAAAATGGCAGATAGGAGACAAAACAAACACGAAAAAACAAGTACGCAAAGGGTCAAGAATGACATTGGCAAATTAGGGAAGAAGAAATACTGATAACAGAGATGAACAAGAGGAAAGAAATCGATACACAACAATACTTCCAACATGATTATTGATCCATCACCATATCCTCATGAAAGACCGACAAGGCAAGGTACTGTCTAATCACCCCGTTCCTTCACTTCTCTAGTCGTTCTTTAACACATTTAAAATTGTCTATATCAAAGTAGTAACATCTTCGCACCGATGTACTTGGATCTTTTTTTTTTTTGAAATTATCAATTTGTTGACAACTAACATCATATTCCTTAAAAATTATCAGTTTTTCGATGTCTACCCATCAATCTCTCCCACTTATTAGATCTACTCATTGCCAAGCGGACCACCATTGATTCACCTATTGGGCCGGCCCAAATCAGGATGGGCCATCTAAATTTTAAGAGAAACTAATTTGAACGCGTAATCTATTAATCAGTAACCATCATTCTTATCAACTAAACTAGCAAGACTGGAGTTCTCCGCGTGAGACAATTTACGCGGTTACATCAACTTGGAATGCAGTGTAGGGAGATTGGGTCCATGGTTGTTTGGGGGAAATAACTAGGAGTTAAGTCAAATCAAATGAACAGATATATGTAAGTTGTAAAGGTGGGTCGGTCGGGTAATGTTTTTAACAGCGCAGTTGATTGGGCGTCGACAAATTGAAAGCTTTGAAATCTCAAGTGTGTAAAGATTGAGGCCCACCACATCATTTAATTTGTAGGTAAAAAACGACAAGTGTTATAAGATATTGGAGATCAATTGACCAAAAATAATCGTTGGGAGGTTATTTACTGTGGGCTTCCTTGACAGGTTGTGTTTTTAAGTCGGCCTCCACCCACACAACTTATCCTGATAATGTATGAGAAAATTCATAAGATGTAAATATATAACATATGAAGTGTATACTTTGTATTTTTTCAGGATTTTTTTTAGGGCTGTCATATGAGTGGAGTAGGTCGACCTCGTTTATTTTCTAAACAAGTCGAGTATAAATACATTTCGATTCGTGATTCAAAGCTCGGTTCGGTCGATTTAAGCTCAAATAGATCCAGTTTTGTACAATTTATAAAAAAAATTCTTTAAGTTATTATGTTCTAAGCATGTAGGGTTCCTGAATGCTCGAAAAAAGGTGGGCTCGGACACGTTCATTTTATAAACGATCCGAGTATTAGCACATTTTTAAAGCCGAGTCAAAATTTAATATATGTACAACAAGTTGTACATACCACATTCTAATTCGATGAGTCAACTGATAGTCATTCTGAAGGTGTTAGCGAATTAAGTGTTGAAGAAAGGGATAGAACAATATGTATAGTAAATGCAGTATTCAATTATAACAAGTAGCTAGCTATTCTTCATTTCATTAAATCCTACCCCAAATGTAATGTACACTGAGTGTTGGATCATCCATCAGACCATCACTGGTCACTCACAACTAATTCTGACATGTGCCTTCCCGCCATAAATTAACTGATGGGTGACCAATGTGGTCATACGCCCACCACATAACCATGTCGCACTGTTTTAAAAAATCCGCCTAGGTCCTGCCTAGATGTTAGGCTGTTTCCTTTCGTCTAGAGTTTGACGGATGCTTAGACTAACCACTTAGGCGCTGTCTGGACGTTAGGTAGCCCTTTACCGTTAGGATCCGCCTAGCGCTTTTTAGAACAATGTAATGTTGATCCAATCGTTGCCCGTTTTCGAATATGTTCGAGTCGGGCGATTTTAAATATTTTTTTATAATCTTAATTGGGTCGGTCCAGTCGTATGAAATGAGAGTCGCATCATGTTTGTAACACTTAATTATCGAAAGCTTGTTACACTATCAAAAATATATTATTTATGGTATACAATCCGAATGTGTTGAGATGTGAAAGGAGAAGGGCATATATTTCCTTTTATTATGATCAACTAGTTTTAGAATCTATGAAACTTCAATTACTTATGTGATGGGTTGAGTCAGGCACTTAATCGTGTACTTGAATGATGCTATATGCATTCAAAGAAATATATTGAATGGTGCATTCAAAGAAAAACACATGGATTTAGAGGACTTTATATATATATATATATATGTAGATTGACTTGAATATCTGATGGAGGAACGTGATCACAGCATGTGAATGAATCAACCGGAAAGAAGTTAGCATTGATCGTTAATTTGTCTATTTTCGGGTTTGAATTATGAATCTCAATCTTCCACATATATACATACATAAATACACACATATATGATAGATTCTGTACAAGTAGATCTTACTGTATAATTTGTGAGTGAATTTGGAGTGTCGGATTAAGAATATCAGACGGCTGAGATTAAAATTAACTTGTGAACCGTGACATTATTCTTTGTTAAATACACAGAATTACACTTTGTTATATGCATGATCAATTTCTCATCATATGCACGGCTAATTCACCGGCTTATGTTGTTGACAAGTGTTTTTGCTTGAAAACAACTTGTCAATATATTGACTTCTCATGTCAACAAGCTATTTTTAGGCAAAAATACTTGTTGATATAGCCAGTGAACTAGCAGTGCGTTTGACCATAAATTGATTGTGGGTATAGCAATCCTATATATATATGGTCAGAGTCAAACGACTTGAGTAATTACAAATTAATACTAATAAAATACTTAGGGATTTGAATCGTTTAATCAACCTTGATCCTGCTTTAATTTGGATGAACTCGAATTCCACATATGTAATAGTGAAAAAATGCTGTGTTTGTCGATATTCACAATTTAGACTCACATTGTGAATATCGACGAACATGGCATTATGGACATACATAAAACATCCATAACAGGTTTATTATACTCACAAGTGAAACCGAGTACACATTAGAAACATGAAAAACTCGTCACACAGGTTTATTGTACTCGCAAGTCGCAAGAGGTTTATTATACTCACAAATGAAACCGAGTACACATTAGAAATAACACACAAAAACTCCTCACACAGGTTTATTGTCGCAAGATGTTTTATGTAAGTCCATATGACACTAGCTAAGATCTACTTTCTAATACAAAATTTTAATCTATTTTTAAGAGTTTTTTACCCTATATTTATAACATTTTTTCTCCTCATTTTAATTTAATCGATGTGGGAGTACTTTCATGCCAAAACTATCAAGTTAGAGCGCGCCCCAACATCTGTTCTCCTCATTTTAGTCGATGTGCATGGCACTACTTTCATGCATGCCAAACCGCTAACCTCTCAAGTTAAGACTTAAGAGTGTGACAATAATCCGAGATAGTGAGATACATAATTCTGATGGGTCAATATATAATCAGGGTCCATCGATCGTATATCTGATCAGTTGCTCTACATCTGGTTTGAGTACTGTGTGTTCCATTTAAGGAGTTGACCCTCCCACTCACAAACGATTCTATGTTTCCAAGGGATTTCGAATTTCGAACCTCTTTGTATGGGATGTAGCACCACAACCACTACACCGGTGATTGATAGTTTCATCATATTTCTGATATGGGATAAATCATCCTTTCATATCTCAACATAAATTATAACGTCGACTGATCCCAATCTACTATATACGGAGTATATATTAACTAATTATAAAATAAGACAAAATTACTATTCGTAATTAACCGTAATAAACCGGCCTATAGATATGAAGGTACACCACCCATTTTATTTTTCTAACCTAACGTTACATTCAATAATATGAAAGGACCTAGCTAGCTAGGCAACTTGCATATATATGTCCCACAACCAATTAAACCATATAGCCCGTGTGAAAACTAAGATAGCTAACCAATGACTCTAAGCTCATCATAGCTAGCTAGGAGATTGTTTAAACAACCTTTCAAAAGGTGCGCCCTAGTTTAGCACCTCTGTTGGGAGCTTGTTGATCAGGTGAGTTGCCGCAAGTAGGCACTCACCCCAGAAACCAATAGGGAGACCTGTATGGATACTGAGACACCTAGCAGTTTTCACAAGATGTCTATGCTTCCTCTCCACTCTGCCATTTTGCTGTGGAGTGTTAAGTAACAGTTTTATGATGGACAATATATCCCTTCTGTAGCAAACAAATTCACACATAGATGTTGCAAGAATTCTGAGCCATTATCAGTTCTGATACACTTAACTGATTCATTAAACTGATTCTTCACATAGGAAATGAAATCACTCACTGCTTTGTAAACCTGCAATTTACTTCTCAAAAGAAAGGTCCAAGTAACTCTGGTATATTGTCATCAAGCACAGTGAGAAAATATGAACATCCATTATAAGTAACATGCTTGTATGGTCCCCATAAATCCATATGGATTAATTCAAAAGGCCTGCTTGCTATATTATAACTTCAATCAAAAGGAAGTCTGTGATGTTTAGCTAGAGAACAAGACTCACAATGGAAATATTTCAAAACAGATGCACCAAACATATTCAAGTGGTTTAACTTAGAAACTGAATTGTGCCCAAGTCTGGCATTAAACACATCCAAACTAGTGCTAACTTTATTACAACTTCTAAAGTAGTCTTCAAAAACTCCACTCTGCTTAGGCTTCTGAGCGAACACCTTGTAGAGTCCATGCTTTCTGATTCCAGATAACACCACTCTTTTAGATCCAGGGTCCTGGAAATAACAATGAGTCTTAGTGAATAAATCAATAAGATCAGTGTCATCAAGCATTTTTCCCACTGATAGCAGTCTATGCTTAAAGTCAGACACAAGCAAAATATCATTCAAAGTAACTGAATCTTTAAGCTGCAAGTTGCCCATTTCAGTGATAGTTTTAATAGCTCCATCCGGGAGCCCTATATGAACTGGTTTAGTCAACCTCCTTTTGTTCAACAAGCCATGTGAATCAGCCACCATATGATCAGTGGCTCCTTTGTCAATAATCCATTCAACTGGAAATTCTTCCTTTCGAGCAACATTAGCATTAGTAAGAGAAAGATTACCTGCAAAATTTGCCAATGATCCAGTACTGCTCTCAACTGCATGCTTGCCACTGATCTTCTTCATGATTTCCTGATAGACTGCATTGACCATGACTGCATCCACATCACTTTCCACTGGCTCTGTGTCAAGAGGATTGTTTTGCACATCTGATCCTGCTGCATTGACAGAAGCCTTGGTACTAGCATTTTTCTTCTCCTTTTCTCTCAGCTCTCTAAACCAATCAGGAACCCCATGGATCCTAAAACATTGATCAATGGTATGACCTTTCTGATTGCAATGAGTGCAAGTAGAATTCTGCTTGATCCTCTTGATTTCTCTCCAATCCTTCCATTCCTTTTTGAATGGTTGATTGTAAGAATTTGTTCCACCGCTAGCTTGGAAACTGTTGTTGCCTCTATTTGCAGCCATGACACTAGATTCTGAAGGGATACTCTGGGTTCCAATGGACCCATTAGATGCATCATTTCCACTCTCAACCTGCTGCAAAAATAGTAAGTCTTGCTCACAGTTGGCAAGGGATCAGTTGCTAAGATCTGGTTCCTAGCTCCATCAAAATTATCATTCAAGCTGACCAAAAACTGCATTAACTGGTTTCTAGACTGTATCTCATTGAGTTTGCTTTTCAAATTGCAAGCGCAATTTCCCATTGCTCCACAACTACAATCGGGCACATTCTCAAGACCCGTAACTCATTCCATCCTCTTTTAAACACATTATATAGATCAGCCAAGGACATATTGCCCTGCTGAACATTTGAGAGCCTCTTTTTTATCTGAAAAATCAGAGGTATGTTAGACTGATCAAACCTCTCAAATGTGCTCTTATTATTCGTGGATAAATTGATCACAACATGTACATTCCACGTTGTCCATAACAAGTGTGCTCTTAACTAATTTTTGTTTAGCAAGGTCGTTTTCAAGTGTTGGTTGCATCTATTAAATTCTTGGGGCATACTCATTTATTGACACTAAGTCAATCGGATGATGGAACAGTTCATTCTTAACTAGCTAGTTAGATATAGATAAATATTAATGTAAAATTATGCGTTAGTGTTATGACTCAAAGGTCGGATAGGAGAAAATGTTATGGCTTCCATGGTGACTTGTGAGAGAATAAGGAGTTCGGAAATTAACGAAGGGAGTATAAAATTGTTTGACTTTGAAAGTATATATTGTCAAAATCGGATGGACTAAATACAGTGATTTCTTACTTTTCTTTTCTTCATCAGACATGATCTTAATCTTTTGAACCTCTCGGATGATGTGGTTTTAGATAGGCATGCACCAATGGAGGAGATGCATACTGTAAAGATCTAGCACAGATTCTAGATCAAAACCTCTCAAAAGAAACCAAACTCATTCAAACAGTGTTGATCATCAAGAAATGAAGTGAGCGGCCAATTTAGGGTTGCTAGACTGCATTCATTCTCTCTTATTCCAAAATAACAGAAAGCATTATGCTTATATAGTCCGAATCAAAAGAGGTAAGGCCCTCACAGGGGCAAAGATGGGAGAATGCAGCTATGACAGCTAGTGCAAGGAAGATGACAAAACAATACTAATGCAGTAATGAAATGTAGCTGAAATGAAATGCAAATGATGCATGTGTAACAGAATTGTGAGGTTGGCATATTGGCATGTGTGGTACACGTCAATACCCCCCCTTCAAGTTGGATCCGATGAGCAATCAGAGAGACCCAACTTGGATATGAATACTCTGAATTGTTCTTCACCCAATGGCTTCGCCAAGATATCAGCAATCTGCATCTTAGTCCTCACATGAGGTGTGACAATGAATCCCTCTAGGACCTTCTCACGAATGAAATGGCAATCCACCTTGATGTGTTTTTTTCGCTCATGAAACACGGGATTTGCAGCAATATGAATTGCTGCTCTATTATCACAATGCAATGGAATGGGGGTGCTAGGACTTATTCCTAGATCACCGAGGATTCCAACAATCCATACTAATTCATTGGCAGCCTTAGACATACTTCGATACTCAGCTTCTGCAGACGACTTGGACACTGTAGGCTGCTTCTTTGTCTTTCATGAGATCAATGAATTGCCAAAGAACACGCAATATCCGGTTAAGGACCTAGCACTGTAGGCACATGCTGCCCAATCAGCATCACAGTATCCAGTAAGCTCACATGAATCCTCCCTTTTGAAGCTCAAACCCAATGCTAGAGTACCAACAAGGTACCTTACTACATGTAATGCTCCTGACATGTGAGGCTCTCTTGGAGAGCTCATGAATTGACTCAAATGTTGGATAGCATATGACAGATCTGGCCTAGTCAAATTGAGGAATAATAACCTCCCTATGAGCCTTCTATACCTCTCTGGATCCTGCAAAGGAACCCCTTCATCATGTGTTAACTTCATGCCTCTGGGCATGGGAAAACCACTTGGTTTACAACCTGTCATGCCACAATCCTCTATAATATCTAAAATGTACTTCCTTTGGTGCAAGGAGGTAGATTTAGAGGACCTAATCACTTCCAAACCCAGGAAATATCTGGCTAGTCCAAGGTCCTTAATAGTATAAGCCTTGTTCAAAGATCTCTTGACTGATCTTATTTCTTCTGCATCATCACCAGTTATGAGCAAATCATCTACATACACCAATGCTATCACTTGACCCTTTGGAACATCCTTGATGAAGAGAGAGTAGTCATGCTTGGATTGTTTAAAACCCAAAGCAATCATGAACTGTGTAAATTCATTATTCCACTGTCTGGATGCCTGCTTCAGTCCATACAAGGACCTATTTAGCTTGCATACCTCCCCTGGTCTTGTTGCATACCCCTCAGGCAATTCCATGTAGACATCTTCTTCTAATCTTCCATGAAGGAAGGCATTGTTAACATCTAACTGATACATTGGCCAATTTCTCTTAGTTGCCACTGAAAACAAAATTCTCACTGTTGCTAGCTTAGCAACTGGTGAAAATGTATGTTTATAGTCTTTCCCTTCTATCTGAGTGTAGCCTTTGGCTACCAGTCTAGCCTTATACCTCTCTACAGATCCATCTGGTCTGTATTTTACTTTATAAACCCATCTACATCCAACTGTCTTGTGTCCTGCTGGGAGCTTGGTTAAACTCCATGTCTGATTTTGCTCCAGAGCTGCTAACTCCTTGTTCATGGCCTCTTGCCATAGAGAGTTCTTCACTGCCTCTCTGTAACTGCTTGGTTCAATTACTGTCATTATGTTTGCAAAGGAACTCACATATTTTGTACTGTATTGTGACAAATCACCAAGCATATGAGCTAAAATGACACAGAATTTGATGTAGATGGTCTTCCTTGACAAACAAAGTCTCTCAACTTAGTAGGCCTAGCTGTTTGCCTAGTAGATCTCCTCAATGGTGGGAATTCCACAAGATCTGGCACAAAAGGCTGTGAACTGTTATGAGGAGAGTTCACTCTCCATGGAGAACTAGATGCACTTTCTGGCTCTTCTTGCCTGTTACTTGATGAAGATGATTCTGTGTTGGGAACAAAACCTTCTTCATTTGGACTGGGAACTGATATCTCAATCCTTTGTTGTGGCACAAACTCAAAATCTGCAGCAGGATTCACAAGAGGCAACATAACAATCTCATCTTCTTTAACTTCCTTAATCTCTTCATCCTTGAAAGGAAAACACTTTTCATGAAAGATAACATCTCTGCTAATGAAAATCTGTCCAGTCTTCATATCAACAAGTCTGTAGGCCTTTTGGCCATGGGGATAGCTAAGGAAGACACATCTTCTTCCTTTAGCCCCAAACTTATCCTTGTCTAAATTGCTCACAGGAGCATAACATAGGCATCCCATCACCTTTAGTTCATCATAGGTTGGTCTCTTTCCAAAAAGGACTTCATATGGAGTCTTCCATTTCAGAACAGCACTAGGAAGCTTATTGATCACATGTGTTGCTGAGAGAACGCATTCACTCCCAGTACTTAAGTGGGAGATTAGCATGAATTCTCATTGCTCTTGCTGTTTCAATGAGGTGTCTATGCTTCCTCTCCACCCTTCCATTTTGTTGTGGGGTATATGGTGCACTTCTCTGATGCACAATCCCTTCGGATGCAAAGAAAGTATCACAATCTCTGTTGACAATCTCTGTCCCATTGTCACTTCTCACACATTTGACCTGCTTCTGAAATTGTGTTCTTGCATAGCTGACAAAATTCCTGACGATCCTACTGACCTCAGTCTTTTCTTTGAGCAAAAAGGTCCATGTGGCTCTACTACAATCATCTACCACAGTAAGAAAATATTTGGCACATGTGACACTTATGACTTTGTATGGGCCCCATAGATCCACATGAATCAAATCAAAGATGCTATTTGCAATGGACTCACTCAATTGAAAAGGCAATTTGTGATGCTTAGATAAACTGCAGGTGTCACAAAACATGTTTTCTAACACATAATTGTTTAGAAAATCTAAATGTTTCTGTTTAGAAACTGAGGTGTGTCCAAGTCTAGCATGATAAAGATTTAAATCTAGTTTAGAACTAGCAAAAACTGTGGAATATGGCTTCATGTATGTCCTCTCCACTTGATTTCTCTGACTTCCTCCCATGAACTGCATCACTCTATACAGCCCCTCTCTTCTTGTCCCACTGAGCAGAACTGGTTCACATCCAGGGGCCTGAAAAGCACAACCATTCATGTCAAAGATTGCTCTAAGGCCTGACCTCTCAACAAGTTTCCCAACTGAAAGAAGGTTAAACTGAAACCCAGGCACAAAAAGCACATCATATAATGTAATCTGATCTGACAACTGAACCTTTCCTGATTCTGTAACAGTCATAATATGACCATCTGGCAATCCAATATAAATTGGATGTCTCAACTTGGTCTTGTGATGCAAATAAGCATCATCATTGACCATATGATCACTGGCACCTGTATCAACAATCCATTCTATCCCATCCTGATTCTTACTCCATGCTCTAAGAGTAGAAAAACAAAATTTACCTGCAAAATTTGCTGAAGATGAAGTGTCTGCTACTCCTTTGCCCTTCATCATCTTGAAAACTTCCTGGCATACAGCATTCACAAGAGCTTTGTCATAAGCTCCTTCTCCTGCACTCTTCTGAGACTTGTCCTCTTCAAAAGGACTTTCCTGCTCAAAATTTGCAACTGCATTGGCAGACCCCTTCACTTGATCCTTAGGCCCTTGGTACCACTCAGGATACCCGTGCAACTTGAAGCATTGATCCTTGAAATGCCCAATCTGGTTGCAGTGATGACATCTCTTGTTGGTCCTTTCTGGCCTGTCACCTCTAACCCCATATTCTTTCTTAGCATCCCTTCCCTGGTACTGATTTCCTTGGAATTGATTTCCCTGAGGCTGATTCCCTTGAAAATTGTTGCTCTTCTGGCTATTCCTGTTTCCCTGTTTGCTAGCAATCAAAGCACTGGAATCTTGAATGCTTTGAGAATTCCCATTGCCACCCCTTTGACTCTCAACTTGGGAAACCAAATAAAAAGCATGGTTCATATTTGGCATAGGATCAGTGGACAAAATCTGACTCCTAACCCCCTCATAGTACTCATTCAGACCCATCAAAAACTGCATGAGATGATTCCTCATCTCAATTTCACTAATCTTTTTCTGTAAATTGCAAGTGCAATTAGAGATCCCTCCACACACACAGACATGGATACTCTCTAGCACCTGCAACTGATCCCAAACTTGCTTAAGCTTGTTAAAGTAATCTGCAATAGATAGCCCCTCTTGCATCATAGTGCTCAACTTCTTTTTCAATTGATAAATAAGTGGACCATTAGACTGTCCATACCTCTCTGCTACCTCATCCCACAATTGCTTGGCAGACTCAGCATAGATACTACTTTCCTTAATGGAACTAGACATAGAATTAAGCAACCAACACCTTACCATAAAATCGGCCCTCATCCACTTCTGTGTGTCAATCACATTTGTTGGTGGTGGTTTGACACATGATCCATCAATAAAACCAAGTTTGTTCTTGGCTCCTAAAGCCATCATCACCCCTCTCATCCAGGGCAAAAAGTTCAACCCATTTAACATAGTCGTCACAAGTTGTGAACCTGGATGATCAGAGTTAGCTAAAAACAGTGGATCAGCAAAGTTACCTTGTGCATCCATGATCAGTTGATTGTTCGTCTGGTTGTTCACAACTTCGTCTCCCATCGTCAAAAGCTCTTCCAAGGATCAGAAATCCTTACAGCTCTGATACCATGTAAAGCTCTAGCACAGATTCTAGATCAAAACCTCTCAAAAGAAACCAAACTCAATCAAACAGTGTTGATCATCAAGAAATGAAGTGAGCGGCCAATTTAGGGTTGCTAGACTGCATTCATTCTCTCTTATTCCAAAATAACAGAAAACATTATGCTTATATAGTCCGAATCAAAAGAGGTAAGGCCCTCACAATGGCAAAGACGGGAGAATGCAGCTATGACAGCTAGTGCAAGGAAGATGACAAAACAGTAGGGGTGTTATGTGAGACAAGCTACTCGTGATCGGCTTGGGTTCGGCTCATATAAAACTTGACTCGAGCTCGTTCATTTTCTAAACAAGCCGAGTATGAGCACATTTTGAAGCTCGTTCCAAAGCTCGGCTCGTTCGAATTAAACTCGAATAGCTCAAATTTTATGAAATTTCTAAAATTTTCTAAGTTATTGTATAATGAGCAAGTAGAATTGCCTAAAGCTCGAAAAAAGCTCGGCTCGAGCTTGCTCATTTCCTAAACGAGCCGAATATGAGCACATTTTTAAGCTCGATTCAAAATTTAGGCTCGGCTCGAGCTCGTTCATATTCTAAATGAACTAAATATGAACAAGTAATACTCGGCTCGTTCGACTCGAATACCAGCCCTACAAAACAGTACTAAATGCAGTAATGAAATGTAGCTGAAATGAAATGCAAATGATGCATGTGTAACAGAATTGTGAGGTTGGCATATTGGCATGTGTGGTACACGTCAATACATACGTGCTGCTGATGTCTAGTATTTTAGGCTTTGTTGCTGTGTCCTTTTGTCTATGCATCCTGTCTAGATTCCTTAGTGTCCTTCTATCTTCAGTAGCATTGGTTAGATTCTTTCCGTTCTTCTATATTCTATAGCATTAATGTTTCGATTCTTTACTCGTTTCTATTTTCAGTAGCACTGTGGTCCCTGTTCCGTGATATTATGGGTCTTTCAGAAACACTCTCCCGACCTTGGTTGGGGTATGAGTGCGTACATCCCGACTCTCCATACCCCGCTTACTCGCGGGATTTACTGGGATGTTGTTGTTGTTGTTTATATATATTTATATTTATATCTTAGCATTATAAGTTACCTTGATATACAAATATTGCGCAAATGTACAAATTTGAGCCCAATGATTGAAGCTAATAATTAATTGAGGAGAGTGATGAATGTATTTTGAAGAGACATTTCATATATATGTTTAAGCCTGTATATATATTTGTTGTTGGATGTTGAGGGTAACCGCCCATGGACTTTACCTAACAAGAAAACTGAATGGCAGCTTATCTATACACACTGTATTACATGCTTTATAATTTAATTATGTAAAGTTTGTACCACCATACAAACTAATTGCTTGTTTTTTTCTGCAGTGATCATTCATCCTCTTTTGGCCTGTTTTAGATTGTCAGAGACTCTTCTATACATGTTAGCTATAGTGTAAATGTGAACAAGACAGCCATTAACATTGCCTGGAAGTACTTGATCAGAGATATATAGATGTAGATACAGTTCACATTTAGTGTTGTAAATCTTCCAAGATAGGAGTAACATATACTCCCTCCGTTATGATTTAATTGACTTTTAACTGACGTTAAAGGAAAAGGCACACAAATTAAGACCATGATCTCCAATAGTTTATCCATAATTTCTTCATAATGGAGAAACAAAATACGTACATATTCTTCAAATTATTTTTGCTTCAACTCCAACGACTCCCCTATTTCTAAGATTTGGAGCATGGTTTATTTTTAAAGAATGTTGCAGATTTAGGGTAACCTCTCTATTTTTATGTTGCTTCCCCATTTTGGAGAATGAAATGAATGAAATGGGGAATACGTTGGACAAAAAACGCCTTAAAATTATCCAAAAACTCCAAAATTCCTCAAATGGAGAATCTGTTGGAGTATTATTTGCACCATAGAATCATGTGCAGTTTTTATTTTTATAAATAAAACCCTGCGTCTTAAAAAGCGTAGAGGTTTGTAATGCAATAGTAAAAAATTTGGGCGTAAATAGTATCACCCTAAAATCATCACTTATTTACTTTTTTTTTTTTGATTAGGTAAAGATTCGGCTGAGCAGAAGCTCTAGCCGAAAGCATCCTTGCGGATGAGGTCGCGTAGACCTGAGTCGTTTTGAAAGACTGCTCCCCTGGTAGAGTAGCTAAGGTGTGCAACCTTATCCGCTACCTGATTACCAATACGGGGAATATGGGAGATTCCGAGGACTGTTAACCCTATTAAGAGGGATTGGATGTCTGACATTATAAGTTCAATTTCCCAGGGACATGACGTCTGTTTGCTCAGATAATCTATGACTATCTTGGAGTTTCCTTCAATGAAGAGGTTGTTGATATTTAATTCTTTTGCCTTTAATTTGTACTCCTAGTCTAAGGCCATAGCTTCAGCCATTAGTGGCGAAAGGCCCCCGATTTCCTTTCCTCCTATACTTACTGGGTTTCCCGTCCAATCGCGTATAATGTAGCCTATAGAACCCCTTGTTGGTGAATCAACACTTATTTACTGCCGAAACATCAAAACACCTTATTTTAAGACGAATTAATTAGAGAGTTTTATAAAAAGACAAGATGCATGGAGTAATCAATAATTGTGAGAATTAATTTGATAAATGAAATAAAGTCATTGGTAGATCTAGGGGTTCGGGGTGGCGTTACCTCCCCTAACCTGAAAAAAAAAATCGAGGTAAAAAAAATTGTGTTTTTCTTTTTGTAATTTTTACCAATTTTAGGGATAAAATAGTTTAAAAAGAGTAAAGAATCACTTTAAGATAACTTAACTTAATTGGTAAAATCTTGAGGTCATAGGTTCAAACCCTCTTTACCCTCACTTTTTTCCATAATTTTTGTTTCTCTTAATTCTACTAAAAATGCTTAATTAAATAACTAATTTAATGTTTTATTTAATATATTTAATTAATCAAAAACATTTGGTTAATATACACACATAAAAAAAATCTCATTTTTTAATACTTTTATTTTTCTGAATTTTCTCTACTAAAAAAGACCATTTAAATTATATATATATATATATTGATTATGAACCACAACGTAAAAAAATGCAGTACTAATTTTGTCTTGATTTGTTGTGTTACATCTCTTCCAATTCGGCCCCTCAAATAATTAAAATCTAAAATAATGAAGACATGAAAGTTCTTTCCTCGACAAAAACAAATCTATTGATATTGATATTTATATGTGCATCGTAATATGAATGGTCATTTCCTATCTTTCAATAGGTGTGCATATATATATTTGAGTTGTTTATTATGCAGCACACACACCATACTCTCCATATAAATATATAATATATTTAAATAAAAATTTGCTAACTTTCAATAAGTTTATTTCTCTACTTATTATATTTTCGTGGTTTTTTTATAACTTTTATTTATATATAACATAACTTTTAAATAACTTAAAAATTACAATAGATATATAACTCCACATATGTTCCTTTTGGCTATATTGTAGGTAGTGTATTTTAGGAAAATTTCATCATTCAATATAAACAATAAAATCTTATTTTGATATCCATCAATTTATATATAAGATAAAATAATTTAAGGTAAAATATCTATTAATACACATGATTTTGAAAAAAATATTTCTTAGATAACCTAATTAAGATATAAATTAAGTTGATCTAGCCCGTTGGAACGTCATTGGGCGGTGGATTAGTCGCGGTTAACCGCCCTCAAATCTTGCCTTATATACAAAAAATATAAATTTGAATATTTATATCAAAAAATAAGTATAGGCATTTTTTTTTTATGAACAAAAATAAGTATAGGCATTAAAATAAAGTGAACAGATAACGTTGATCAAATAAGTGGGTTAATTCATTGACTGACCCTAAATTTTATTTTCTTGGGGGAAAATTTTTGCTTTCCTATTCTGTATGGGATGTTTAATGTTGGTCTAAATCTTATGTCTCCGTTTTTACCCCTCCTCTAAGGAAAAGGCTACACGTACACTTGTTGTATACATACACCATTTTTTTTTTTTGAAAAATTATTTTTCTAGGTTCACCATTTAAAATTTAGGGTATCATTAGTGGTTATTGAAATTTTTAGGTTTTATTCTTTATAATATGGGTATAATAGAGTTTTAAAGAAAAAATTTAGGGTTAATTTTTACAATTTTAAAAGTAGTGGATAAATTTTACAAAATTTAACACATGAAAAAAAGATACACCAGCATACACCAGGTGTATGTGTATCATCCTCCATGTCTCTAATCACAAAACTTTTTTTTTCTTTTATTCTTTATTTTTATTTTTAAATATGAATTTATGAGGAGGAGGACACGGAGGGACACAGAAGATATGGCTCAGTTTTTGTTTTTTTTTGTTTGGAAGCAAGGTAAAATTTAGGAAATCCACTGTCGACCGGGCCTCTTTCCTAGCGCGTCCAAACGGACGAGAACAGCAAGTTCTTGATCCTCCAAGCTATCATCGGCAGGGATGTTGTAGGCCAGACGAGCGATCCTGTCAGCTACCGCATTCGATTCCCTGAAAACATGACGAATAGCAACATGAGACATATAATATAAATTCGTTTTTGTATCTGCCATTAACAGCTCAATGTTCCAGGGACATGACCAGTCACCCAGGAGAGCTTTTATAACAACCAGCCAGTCTCCCTCGATTAGAAGGCAATTAGTTCCCGGCAGTTTAGCCCTAGCCACACCCATGTGAAGGCCCATTGCTTCTGCGTAAACCGCTGAACTCTTGTTACATCTGCCTGACCCTAAGGCAAGTATGTTGCCGCAATGGTCGCGAATAGCATAGCCGTAGGTTTCTTTCTCCGACTGACAATACGAGCCATCAAAATTTAACTTGTAATAACCAGCAGGTGGTCTCTCCCAAGGGTTAGTTTTATGCTGCTCGTAGCCGGTAGATTTCCGGTTTGTTAATTGCGCCCTGCCTGAACCATTTCGTTCTGAGGTATACACTTTGTTAGTTTGTTTGTTACTTTCATTCCAAGTATGACTTGAAGTGTTGCAGAAGAGGGCAATCTCCTGTGTTTTGAGAGAAGTCACATGTTTGAACACAAGTTGGTTTCTGAAAAACCAAATACTCCACCAAGCGAAACCCAGATACCCGGTCTTTTCCTTCCCAAGGTTTACAAAAATATTGTTTAGAATGGTACTTGCCTTTGAGTCCGTTGTTAAGCCTATATGATTCGGTCTGCGGATGTTAAGGGTAGTTAGAAGCGCAATTGTCATGGGACATTCCACTAGTAGATGGAAGGTAGATTCCCTTGTGCTGGCGCTAAAATTGCAGCCAGAAGGCACCGCTATATGGGACCGTTGTAATCTGTCAGAAGTCGGTAGTCCATCTCGAGAGATTTTCCAAAGAAAATGTCTAATCTTGTAGGGGACGTTCAGATTCCAAAGCCAGTTACAATCAAACTTTGAGTCCCCGTTATGAAGCGGGATGATGGAAGTTGCTGAGCTGGTTGAGAACCACCCGTTCTTACTAGGTCCCCAAAAGAACCTGTCATGGTAAGCATTGTCAGGGAGTTTAATTTGTGTGATGTTGTCAATGGCATCATTGTTTAATAAACCGACAAGGTCCGTATGGAGGGCTGAGACATTCCAATTCTTATCAGTATCAATGAATCTATTAACAGTCCAATCGGCTGACTCGTTCGTAATTGTTGTGAGCGCTAGTTCCGCTAAGGGCATCTGTCTTACCCAGTTGTCCTGCCAGAATTTCACCGAGTGGCCGTCTCCGATAGACTAATGGAGGCCCGGTTTAAATAAGTGTCTAATAGATATTAGCTTGGACCACTGCCATGAGGTGTTCCCCTTTTTAGTGTAGTTCACGATGGTGGAATTCTTAAGATATTTAGCTGTAATAACTTTTACCCAGATGTTATCTGGTTCAGCAATAATTTTCCAAAGCAGCTTCATTTGTAGCGCTATGTTCATGGTTTCTGCCTTATAGATACCAAGGCCACCTGATAGAGTATCTGAACATATTTTATCCCATCTGATCAAGGGAGTTGACTCCGGGCCTTTATTCCAGAAGAATTGTCTGTAGACTCTGTCAAGCTCATGCAGAATAGATTGAGGTAGCAAAAACGCTTGCATTATAAAGATAGGTTGTGCACTTAAATTGGACTTTATGAGAACTTTCCTACCCTCAGAAGATAGAGAAGCCGCTTTCCATTTAGTAAGTTGTTGCTTTGCTTTTAGGACCACATCCGCAAACGTGTCCCGGTTAACCCTTCCATTTATAATAGGGCAGCCGAGATACTTCTCAAGGCAATTTGTTTGCGGAATCCCTAAGGTTGTAGCAATCGTTTAAATTGTTGAGTTAGGTGTGTTGGAAGATACTTGGAAGCTAGATTTGTGTAGATTGACTTTTTGGCCTGATATCAGGCAGAACCGTTGTATGGTGCCAGTTAGTTTGTTGCACGTTGACTGGGATGTTTTCCCGAAAAGCATAATGTCATCTGCGAAGGCGAGAAAGGGAATTCTGACCCCTCCGTGCCCCAAACAGAAGCCCAGTTCCTTTGACAGAGAAGCCTAACTATGTAGCGTTCTGGCAAGTACCTCAGCCATAAAAATAAATAGGAAAGGTGAGAGTGGGTCACCCTGCCTCAAGCCTCTAGTGGGTCACCCTGCCTCAAGCCTCTAGTGGGTCTAAATGGTGTCGATGGTTCGTCATTTATGAGAACCGAGTAGGACACAGTTCTGACACACTCTTGGATCCACATAACGAACTTGTTGTTAAATCCGAACTTTTTAAGAACGGAAAAAAGGAAGGGCCATTCAACCCTATCGTAAGCCTTTTCCATATCCAATTTGATGGTCATGTAGCCGCCTCTTACTTTTGTTGTTCTAAAAGAATGAAAAATTTCATGGGTGATTAGGATATTATCCTGTATGGATCTTCCCTTCGTAAACGCGCTTTGTAAAGGATGAATCAGTTTATCGAAAACTTTGGCTAATCTAGCAGAAAGAATCTTGGAGATGATTTTGTAGATCGTAGAGCAGAGACTGGTCGGTCTGAAATGGTTAACACAGTTTGGGTTATCTCTTTTTTGAATCAAAGTTATATGGCTCAGTTTAAATATTCTACACCCTTGCCCTAAAAATATAAATTCAAGATTATTATTTTTTTAGTTTTTGAATAAAAGGATATAAATTCAAGATTATAAAATAGTAATTCAAGTTTCTCCTCCTAATTATATATATGCATGCGATATCCTTTTACAGAAGTAGAAATCCATTGTCGCCCACAAGCTGATGCAGGGCCATTAGTAGAGGATGCAAGCTAGCTGGGATGATCAATCGTTAGTCACAATCTGAATCATTCATTGGATTTTCTTCTAATATATATTTTATGCTACCTACTTAATTACCTCATTCTCCACTTACATCCATATGAGATCACACATAGTTAAAATGATAGTAGTAACTTATAATTAAATATATCCATATGCATATATTTTATGATCAAATTTATTCTTTGATGATTGTTGATAGTGTGTATCAGACAAACAGGTACCATCTTATCTCAAAATTTAATTAAGTCACTTACTATTCTGCATTTCTGTATGTTTTTTCAAAGAATAATAAAAATTATACTCATAAAGTATTGTTTTTAATATAATTTCATGTTAATAAGTACTATCAAGTGTGAATTTATTAATCATATTAATAAAAAATTTGGTATCTTATAAAGTTTTTTTTATTCTTAAAAAAATATGTCAAAAAGTCAAACGACTTAAATTATACTCACTCCGATTATAAATGTAGCCTTTTTATTTTTGTGCACGTAGTTTAAGAAACTAAAAACTACACTACCTCCGATCCAAAAAGATTGTCATTTGATTTTTTAACACGTATTTTAAGGAGCTAAAAACTATATAATATATTAACTTTTTTATTATTATTTTTTTATAATCTAATACTTATTACCAACAAATATTAAGTTGTAAAAAAATAATTTAAAAAAAGTTGATATTTTACATAGTTTTTAGCTCATTACAATACGTGTTAAAAAGTCAAACGACAATTTTTTTTGGATCGGAGGGAGTATAAAATATTAATTTTTTAATAAAATTTTTATAATATAATAGTACTTTTGTGCAAGTAGTAATGTTTTATATTGTTAATTTTTAGCTTCTAAAATTCCGTGCACAAAAGTAAAAAGTATGATCACTCGAAGTATGTCGAAGGGAGTACATAATTAAGGTGGGTGAATTAGTTAATCTTTTCATCGTCATCATTCAAACTTATATGTTAAGTTTTTTTTGTTTTTTTTATTAGGTAAGAATTCGGTTGTGCAGAAGCACTATCCGAAGGCATCCTTTCGAATGAAGCTGGTCATGAAGATCAGGATCCTTCCTGATCACCTTCATCTACCTCAGCTTCCCCTCTGGTGAGTTCCCTTGAGTCTTTTTCACCCTCAGACTCCAATTCTTGATCAGTTGCCATGTATTTCACCGAGGAATTCTTGCACTTGTCGCCAACAAAATACTTGTCACCACACCTGAAGCATAGACCCGCAGGTCTTCTGAATTGCTTTGAACCCATCTTGGCTCCTTTAAGTCGCCATACCTGGTTTCCATGGTGGCTTGCTAACCTTGACTAACGCCTGCACCGCGTCACCATGAAGCCTTGCAAGCTCCAGAGCCTCTGCCAGATCTCTCAGACGACCCAATTTGACCAAAGGTTTGAGTTCCGCTTTCAATCCGTTGATGTAACTGGTCACGAAATAACACTCCGGCAAGTGCAGATTGTAAGAAAGCATACGCTCGCAATTCCTCAAACCGTTCATTATAATCCTCAAGATCTCCCTCCTAGTTCAATTTGTTAAATTCTTCAACAATCTCGACGCCTTGCCTTTCTCCAAATCTACAATATGACTCCCTTCTTCTGCATCAGATAGCCTTGAATCCATCTGTCCGCCCTGCCGTGCATATACATGGCGGCTAATTCTACCTTCTGATGCTCCTAAAATCCGAAAAGAATGAAGTATTTCTCACATTTTCTTACTCAGCTTCTTGGTTTATTTCCATCAAAGGTTGGGAAATCGACCTTTGGAAAGCGATTCTGGCCATTGAAGGTGCCTTCGTTTCTCATTGGTGGTGGCCTGTATGCGTTTGTCTCCTCCGGAATCTCCCTGTTGTTCACCGGAGGTGTCTTCTCTTGTTGATCCATCGTCGGATTCACGAAACTAGATTGAAACGCATCTTTCTGATTCTAGATCCGAATCCACTCCCCAATCTGAGTGACGCTTTGCTCCATTCGCATCTGAAACTGCTCCGTTCTTGCCTGAAATTCCTCCAATGATCGCTTCATCTCAATCATCGTCTGTTGCTGCTCCTCTAGAGTCCGCTAATAAGCGTCCTGCTTCTGAATTGTCTCCATCAACCTCTCATGAGAGCTTTCCGTGAACACTTGGAGTTGCTGAAGCTGAACATCCACCTTTTCTGTAACCTTGAGACGCGTTCCCTCCGCCATGGTCGGAAGAACACCAAGGCTCTGATACCACTTGTTAGGGTCTTGATTGTCTAACTACCGAGAGAGCTTAACCAAATGAATGTGTAACCACTTTGTATTAGAATGAATTGAATGAATCAATCGGTTACAACCTCACATCTCTTATACTCTTCTTTTCCATGTGCTAGTCACGTGCCTAGCCTCTCTATAGCCTAACAATCCGAGACATTGATATGGTGGCCACGGTGTGTTACTTCTGCTACACAATTACCACGTACTACGGGGCATATGAGCGAAGCGGACTTCTCTAACCCCAATCAAAAGAATCTCAATGTCTGACATAACCAATTCTATTTCCCATGGGCACTTTTGACCTTTTCTTAGGTGGTCTATTACGATTAACGAATCCCCTTCGATGATTAGCTTGTTTATGTGAAGTGACCTAGCAACCAGAATGTCATGCCTAAGAGCAATAGTTTCCGTCATAAGAGGAGATTGATGTCCGATGCGATTAAAGCCAATCTCAATAGGTTTCCCTTCACTGTTGCGAATAATGAAACCAATGAAACATCCATATAAGCAGTGTTCTAAATATCGGATATATCGGCGATATATCGGGGATATTTAGAACCCGCTACGATATCGGTGTATCGGTTAGAAAATCTCGGTCAACGGATAATATCGGGTCAACGGCCGATATATCAGTCAAAATCGTGTTATATCGTTAGCTTGAAATGAGTTGTTTTAAATTTGCTTTAAATTTTTTTTGGGGGGGGGGGGGGAATCAGAAAAAAGAGGCTAATTGCCCAAGTACTGGGGAAGGTTGGTCTAGGGTTGCGATTTGCAACTTGCTGCGGCCCGAGACGTTCTCTCCGACCACCCTTGCTTCTTCTCCGATCACCCTTTCTTCTTATCTGGCCCGACGTTCTGCGAATCAGTGCTTCAGTGGTGAGTAGTGCCTCTGTCTGCTTCTTCTTCGGTCGCCCATGGCTTCTTCTCCGGCCGCCGGCTTTGAAATATGGCCGCCTTGTATGCTTCTTCTCCGGTAGCCCCAATTCGTCCTTGCAGCCCTGCTTCTTCTCCGGCCACCCCTAATCAACAGCCATTCTCTCCCTCCGCATTCCGCACTTGTACTTTTGTACAGTAAGTCGACTCAATTTGTGACGATTCAATTTGTGATTATTTATTGAACTTATAGTGTATATTGTGTTTCAATTTTGGTCGGCATACATTTCCTATTTGAGGCCTTGAGGGTTGAAAATTCCGAACTTGAAATGTTGAATACTGGAATAGTGGAATGAGTTTTGATTTTGGTTAAAAGCACTAGTTTAATAGGGTATTGAAAATGTAATTAACATTAGCCTTTATGAAGTCCGTTTATTTTTTCAAGTGATTTTGTTAATTTTATAATTTAAATATTGATTTTTCATGTGTATTTTTAAAATTTTAAATATAAATATAATATTTATGGTTAAAAATTAGCGAATTCGATAAATTCGATATATCCCGATATATCTCCAATATATCCCCGATATATCCTTTTTACCCCCAACCGATAAGACCCCGATACACGATATTTAGACCATTGGCTCTACTCATCAAGTAATCAACTAATCATAACGCTAGGACCGAATTAAGGATGTTTTTTTTGGGTAACGTGGGGTTCCAAGGTTGTCGATAATTCTCACTGCCTCGAGTCCTAACCTACAAAGGATTTGAACCGGTAAGCCAGACGGCAAGTCAGAGACACAAATATAAGTAGTGAGATTTGAACTCTTAACTTCTTACATAGTCACATCTCACTTACCACTAGAGTAAGGAGTCATTGATGAATTACAAATCTAGTGAGCTAGCTCAATCCAAAGGGGGGTGTGCTCACCGACGATAAAAATTATACTGTATAAAATATTACTTTTTCATTCATTTTTAAAAATAATTTTATACTAAAAAATTCAATTAAAAAAACCAGAGGAAGTATATAGTATATATTATGATATTAAAGTTGGTGAATTCCCTTCAACTATTTTTTTTTCTTTGGCTTTATGTGTGCAATGTGTAGGACCTTACTTTATTTTTATATTTTTCTTTCTAGCTAGTAGTGATGGATATCACGTACTTGGTTATAAATTATAGGCCTGGTGTCCGTAGAAGGAATATGGAGTGAAACCCAGCCGGGGTGCCCCGGTCCAGTGGTGGGGAACAAGGGAAGTAAGGAGATTCCGTGTTCGATTTCTGTTTTCGTCTCTTTCTTTGGGTGAAACTCAAATGTTTGCCTTCTCCCTACTAGTGGGTCGAACTGATCAGTACAAGCCAATTCATCTAATGTGTGACTCTTGTCGGTTGAGTCACGTACGTATCGGAGGCGGGGTTTGTTACCAAAGGTGAAAATAATAAGTACTGTACAATTTAGAGAATGAAGCCAATTCACCTAATGTGTGACTCTTGTTGGTTGAGTCACGTACGTATCGGAGGCGGGGTTTGTTACCAAAGGTGAAAATTAAATAATAAGTACTGTACAATTTAGAGAATGAGTTACTAATTATAGTTAATAAATATTTGTTAATTTACCCAGATAATAGTTTTTTTTTTTGATGATGTACGTGGAGGATCCGAGGTTATCGACTAATCCTCCATGGGCCGAGCACTAGCCTGCAAAGCATTCGACCCGGGTAAGTCAAGCGGCAAGCAGCAAGACAGGCTAAACCCATGCCAAGGTAAACCAAGACATGAGTACCTACTCTAGCACAAATTACTCATAGTGGGATTTGAACCCTTAACCTCATGTTACCGAGGCACAAGAAAACACCTCACTCTTACCACTAAGGCAAGATCGAGGTCATTGGTTTACCCAGATAATAGTTAATCTTGTGAATCTAGTCTATATTTAAGTTAAAATTTATTAATCAATATTCAAACCATTACACTATTTCTCTCATTTTCCATAAAAGAATTAATTTATTTCCCTCATTTAATTAACTAATTTCAGCTACATTTTACCAATAAAAATTAATTTATTTCCCTTCTAGTCCTATTTTTCAAACAAATATATTTTTGTATATAGAGAGGGATTATAATTGAATGAATCACTCATTTATAAAATGATCAATCATGCATAATCACTATGCAGGGCTCAAAACAAATCTTTTAGCATGAGTTAAGCTAGGTAGAGTACTAGTAAAGCTACCTAGAGACTATAGTTAGTGATTTTAATAGCATGAGTTGTCAATTGGTCAGCCTTGACTAATCGCTAGAAGATACAAAATGCTGACAAAGAATTTCAGTACGTATGTTCGATTTTTATTTTTATTTATTAAGGAGAAATTCGAGTTCAGACATATCTGGACCTCGAAGGCTGTCAAGGCGGCAGACAGATAACCGTCAAAAGTGTTGGTCAATAATTCATATTTAACATACATGAAAATGTATTTTGGGCTAAATTGTGGAACGTTCTGGAAGAATGTGGAATGTGGCGGAAGTCTCCGGAATGTGGTGGAATATTCTAGAAGCCTATGGAAGAGTGTGGAAGTCTCTGGAAGCTTGCGGAACCTTATGGAAAGGTTCCGGAACAGTGAAGAGTCTAGGTGTCTCTAGATGTTTGTAGAGTTCTCCGGAAGCCTTGAGAACCTTAGGAAATGTATGGAGAAGACTAGAAGCATAGGGATGGCTCTAGTCTTGGAGTATTCTAGAGATGTCCTAGAATTTTCCTTGTAAAGGATGGCATGGCCTATAAATAGGCATAAGGAGCACATGTCTTGAGTGAGCGGGCAAGGTGAGTGCTCCTCCAAATGAGTGTGAGCATGTGAGGTGTTGTGTAGCCTAGTATGTGATGCAGGAGCATTGGCCGAGAAGATCGACGAAGCGAAAAGGACATAAGGGCTCTAGAGAGGACGTCAAGATTCTATCTAAATTAGGATTTTCACGTTTTCTATTAATTAAGTTGTTTCTATGTTTTTCTTTTAATTTAGAACATTTCACTCTTTATAGGGTTAAACGTCTATTTTTATATTTTCTATATTTATGTGAGTTTGCCTATTTAAGAGGCCCTAGGAGAAAGGATTAAGGATCCATTATTAAAAATCAATATTCAAGAGTTTTTCTCTTATGTCTGGTGGATTCCAGTAATTGTTCTTTGAGTTTGTCGTTTGCAAACTCTTCGATTGACGAGGCTTAGCGCTAGCTTTGCCTTTCGTGTGTCTTGTTGCGTCAGTTGGTATCAGAGCAGGCCTTCTCCTGCCTTTTTTTCAACCGATTCATCATGGCCGATCAACCTGTTACCCGAGCAGATATCGAAGGGATTAGCGTGGCTTTCACCACGGCCCTTGCGGCTATCACCGATCAACTCACCGTGATTACCACGCGAATGGACACCCTTGAAGTTGTTCGCCACCCAAAGAGGGAGAGGCAGGAGGAACAAATTCACCGTCCACAGGGAGGGCGTCCTCAGATGACGGACTCCAGTTTGGAGGAGGAGGAGATCACCAAAGAGGATCCTGGAGAAGCATCAAAACACGACTATAGAGTAAAGGCCGATATACCTTTGTTCTATGGAACTATGGGCGTAGAAGATTTTCTTGATTGGCAAATCGAAGTCGATAGGTTCTTTGACGTCATGGATGTCCCGGAGAACAAGCAAGTTAAGATGGTGGCCATCAGATTGAAGAGCACTGCCGCTGTTTGGTGGGACAAACTGGTTGTCCAGCGACAACGCCAACGGAGAGGACCAATCCGAACATGGAGAAAGATGAAGCAACTAATGCTGGAAAGATTTTATGCTGGAAAGATTTTTACCTGAAGATTATGAGCAGATCTTGTACAAGATGTACATCGAATGTGCCCAAGGACGACGGAGTGTGACAGAATACACTACTGAATTCCTTCGCTACTCAGAAAGGAATGACCTTGGCGAATCCGAGAACCAAAAGGTGGCCCGATACATCAGTGGGTTGAGAGGCTCGCTGCAAGAAAAGATGGGTCTCCAGAATGTTTGGTCAGTGACAGAAGCTGCTAGTCTTGCGTTGAAAGCTGAGATGATGGAGAAATCTGGCCGAAATTTTACTTCTTCTCGCCGATTTCAGCCTCAAAACAACACCGACGCTGCAACGGATAGGAACTCAAAGGGAGGAGCCTCATCGGCAAATCCCAGCGCATCAACAACTCCTGATTCCACAGTTTCTAATCGAGCACCGCAATCCCGTCCAAACAACAACCCATATCTTAAACCTTCTGGTGACAAGTGTTTTCGTTGTGGAGGACAAGGGCATCGCTCTAATGTGTGTCCCTCAAGAAGGACCGTAGCCATGATGGAAGGCGACGGAGGAAGCGAAGAAGATGGTGATGGTAATGAATACGCCGGAGTAGAATTCACAGGAGAAAATCCAGAAGAAAGGGTAAATTGTGTACTTCAAAGGATTTTATTATCAACAAAAGATGAGGGACAAAGGAAGAACTTGTTTCGTACCCACTGTGCGATCAAGAACAAGACTTGCAACTTAATTGTAGACAACGGGAGCACTGAGAATCTTGTGTCAAAGAAATTAGTTGAGTATCTTGAGTTACCAACAGAGCCCCACTCTCAGCCTTATACACTCGGTTGGGTAAGCAAAGGGCCCCAGGTTAGAGTAACCGCGAAGTGTCGGGTTCCGCTATCCATTGGAAAACGATACAAGGAGGAGGTACAGTGCGACGTGCTCGACATGGACGTTTGCCATATCCTCTTGGGTCGACCATGGCAATATGACCACGATGTGACATATAGGGGCCGAGACAATGTTACCATGTTTACTTGGGGGTCTCACAAGATCGCGATGTCCCCTGTTCTTCGATTTGAAGGACCACCAAGTAAAGGCACCAACTTTCTGGTCCTTACTCGCAGCGAGAAAGAGGTGGATGAATCCATCAAGGAAGCTAAATGGTTCTTTCCAATAGCCGTAAAGGGGCTGCTACACACTACGGAGCGGGTTGAGTCCATACCTGTCGAAATCCTGAATATATTGAATGATTTTGAGGAATTGATTGCCAAAGACCTGCCCAACAATCTTCCTCCCATGAGAGACATCCAACATCAAATTGATCTCATCCCAGGTTCGAGTCTACCCAATCTACCGCATTATCGAATGAGCCCGAAGGAAAATGAGATTCTAAGGGACCAAATTGAAGACTTGCTGAAGAAAGGTTTCATCCGAGAGAGTATGAGCCCTTGTGCTGTACCAGTTCTCTTGGTTCCAAAGAAGGGAGGACAGTGGAGAATGTGTGTTGACATCCGAGCTATAAACAAGATCACCATTAAGTATCGCTTCCCCATACCGAGATTAGAAGACATGCTAGATGAACTCGCAGGTTCTAAAGTCTTTACGAAGATTGACCTGCGAAGTGGCTATCATCAAATTCGGATCCGACCGGGGGATGAATGGAAGACTGCATTCAAAAGTAAGGATGGTTTGTATGAATGGTTGGTAATGCCTTTCGGGTTATCCAATGCCCCTAGTACGTTTATGAGGCTTATGAACCAAGTACTTCGCCCATTTTCGGGTTCCTTTGTCGTGGTTTATTTCGACGACATCCTGATTCATAGCAAGACCGAAGCAGAACATATCGAGCATGTGCGTCGGGTCTTGCAGGTCCTAAAGGAAAATCAATTGTATATCAATCTCAAGAAGTGCACATTCCTCACCAACAAATTGTTGTTCTTGGGTTTTGTCGTAGGAGAGGATGGAATCCAAGTTGATGAGGAGAAAGTTAGTGCTATAAAAAATTGGCCAACACCCAAGTCGGTCACTGAAGTACGCAGCTTTCATGGTTTAGCCACATTCTATAGGCGATTTGTCCGTGACTTCAGCTCTATCACAGCCCCCATAACTGAATGCTTGAAGAAAGGGAAGTTCTTGTGGGGTTCTGCACAAGAGCATAGCTTCGCCTTAATCAAAGAAAGGCTTTGTACGGCACCCGTGTTGGCATTACCTAACTTTGAGAAGATCTTTCAAGTTGAGTGTGATGCAAGTGGTGTCGGCGTCGGTGCTGTCTTATCTCAGGAAAAGCGACCAGTGGCTTTCTTCAGCGAGAAATTAAGCGATGCACGACAACGTTGGAGCACTTACGACCAAGAATTTTATGCCGTCTTCCGGGCTTTGAGACAGTGGGAACATTATTTGATTCAATGAGAGTTCATTCTGTTTACGGACCACCAAGCCCTTAAATATTTACATAGCCAGAAGGTCATTAATAAAATGCACGCTCGATGGGTAAGCTTTTTACAAAAGTTCCCTTTCATCATTCAACATAAGTCAGGCGCCCAGAACAAGGTTGCAGATGCTTTGAGTAGAAGGGCCTCGTTGTTAGTAACTCTATCCCATGAGGTCGTCGGTTTTGAAGTGCTAAAAGACCTCTATAATAATGATGCTGAGTTTAAGGAGGTATGGACCAAATGCAAGGAAAATCACCCCGTTAGTGATTTCCACATTCGAGAGGGTTACCTCTTCAAAGGGGATCGATTGTGTGTCCCTTGCTCATCTTTGCGTGAGCAGTTGATTCGTGAACTGCACGGTGGAGGACTTAGTGGCCATCTAGGGAGAGATAAGACCATTGCAGGGCTAGAAGAGCGCTATTTCTGGCCCCATCTCCGACGAGATGCGAGTACGATTGTTCGGCGCTGCTATATTTGCCAGTCATCTAAGGGACAAGCCCAGAACACGGGATTGTACCTGCCTTTGCCCGTTCCCGAAGATATATGGCTCGATCTGTCCATGGATTTCGTATTGGGTTTACCATGTACCCAACGAGGGGTGGATTCCGTATTTGTGGTAGTTGACAGATTTTCAAAGATGTCTCATTTCATTCCATGCAAGAAAACCGCTGATGCTTCTAACATCGCAAAGCTTTTCTTTCGGGAAGTTGTGCGTTTACATGGCGTACCAAAATCCATTACCTCTGACCGAGACACAAAGTTCCTTAGTCACTTCTGGATTACTTTGTGGAGGATGTTCGGCACCGCCCTCAACAAGAGTTCCACCGCACACCCGCAAACAGATGGTCAAACGGAAGTCACTAATCGCTCTTTAGGGAATATGATCCGTTGTGTTTGTGGAAACAAACCAAAACAGTGGGATCTAGCCCTTCCGCAGGTAGAGTTTGCCTACAACAGCGCTACCCATTCTGCCACGAGCAAGTCCCCATTTGCGCTCGTCTACACCACAATACCCCGCCATGTGGTGGACCTGGTAACCCTCCCGAAATCTCCGGGAGTCAGCACAGCTGCGGTGGACATGGCCAAGGATGTCCAGAGTATTAAGAAAGCAGTTAAACTACAGCTAGAGGCGACGGGCTGGAGGCACAAGGCCGCTGCGGACAAACATCGACGAGAGAAGATCTTTGCTGTAGGAGATCAAGTGATGGTTTTCCTACGCCGTGAGCGTTTTCCTATGGGGACTTATAGAAAACTCCAGCCCCGCAAGTATGGTCCATTTCAGGTCACTCGACGAATAAATGATAACGCCTATGTGGTCGCTCTTCCCGACGACATGAACATTTCAAATACCTTCAACGTCGCGGACATGTATGCGTATCATAAGGATGAGGTGCTTTACCCTGAACTGAACTCGTGGTCGAGTTCCTTGGAGGTGGGGGAGACTGATGCAGGAGCATTGGCCGAGAAGATCGACGAAGCGCAAAGGACATAAGGGCTCTAGAGAGGACGTCAAGATTCTATCTAAATTAGGATTTTCACGTTTTCTATTAATTAAGTTGTTTCTATGTTTTTCTTTTAATTTAGAACATTTCACTCTTTATAGGGTTAAACGTCTATTTTTATATTTTCTATATTTATGTGAGTTTGCCTATTTAAGAGGCCCTAGGAGAAAGGATTAAGGATCCATTATTAAAAATCAATATTCAAGAGTTTTTCTCTTATGTCTGGTGGATTCCAGTAATTGTTCTTTGAGTTTGTCGTTTGCAAACTCTTCGATTGACGAGGCTTAGCGCTAGCTTTGCCTTTCGTGTGTCTTGCTGCATCAGTATGTGATCGATCGAGCACGAGGGCGTCTCAATCACATACTAGTGAGTGTGAGTCATAGTGTATGATCGATTGAGGATGAGGGTGTCTCGATCATACACTAGAGTGTGTGGGTTGGTCAATAGGTGTGATCGATTGAGCATGAGGGTGTCTCGATCACACGAGTGTGGGATCCACCAAACAGTGAGGTTAGTCTCTTGGATCGAGTGGTGTATGTGAGTCTTGTATTTGTGAGAGGTGTACTTGTGTACATGATATATAATACAAGTTCTCATTTGTAAGTGGAGCCTGATCTATCCGAGTCACACGAGATCGAGTGTTAGCTACCCGGTTTTTCCCCAACAAAAAGCAAACAAAAATACAAAGAATGTGCAAAATACAGATAAAAACGCTCTACAAAGCCAAACTAAACACAACTAAAATCGAAATTTTGAATTTATTTTGCTTTTATATTATAAAGTCAATTTTTTTTAAGACAAAAGCTTAACGTGTATACTGTATAGTATTCTCATAGTTTATTTTTCAAATTGGTATTGTTTTTCACTTCTCATGTTTTCTCAAGTGCAACTTGTCTGATTATAACTCCTCTGCATATTTTTCAACAGATTATGGAGTACAAAACAAGAACTATACGTGTTGATTTTTTTTTCTTAAGATTATAATTGAGGCCACTTTCTTGTTAATTGAGATGTGAATGAGGATCTCGATCAAAAAAAAAATGTTAATGAGATAAAAGTAGTGTTCCACGTTAAAAGTTGAGTATAACAAGTCATAGTATATGAGTCGGTGTGCTACTCCTTCTATGTTCATCCGTACACATGACCTCTAGTCATCGGTCCGAATCAGACTTTGATATATATTTCTAATACAAAAGTTTAATTATGTAATGTATAGGTTTTTACTTGGGATTGTTTTTCAGCACACATAAGTCCAATATGAAATTATGAATAGCTAGAGTCTATATGATTCCATAAGTGAATTGAGGTCATCTTTTGTCAAATCTTTTCCCTCAAATCGGTTGATTAACCAATATATTTCTTAGTTAAAAACAAAAATATTTAATTTATAAATAAAATAATCACAAAAAATCTTAATCGGCCAATAAAAATAATAGAATAGAAAGTCCTAACGAAACAACATACTCGATATTTTGCCAATTTTTTTGCCTTTAACTTCTTCTCCTTATTTTTTTTTTTCAATATGATTTTCCTTTTACTTTGAAATTTATTTTGGTAGATGATTTGAACTAATATAAGTGTTTTTTGGAGCTAAAAAATGTCGAGTTGATATAGCCAAATAATGTTCTAGAAAGTTTATATTTTAGCGTTATATGAATCGAGTAGTTCGAACTTAACTCGGAGTCTATATAAAAAAACCTCAGCTCAAACTCATTTATTTACTAAATAAGCCGAATATAAGCACATTTTTAAGTTGCTTATTTATTAAATGAGTTAAGTATGAACCCATTTTAAAACCCGAGTCTAAATATATTTAAGATCAGTTTGAGCTCAACTTGTTTTTAAATGAACTAACGTTCAACTCGAATATCAGCCGTAATAACGTTCATTTGATTACTTATATAGTATATACTCTCCCTTTGTTAAAAAATTTAAGTCAATTTAAGTTTTCTAAGTATTGGAATATGAAAATTGTTACTTTTTTATTTTTTCTCAAATTTTATTTATTGATAAGGATTGCGGATAATTAATGAATTTACAATTTCCTTAATTTGTATATAAATATCTAAAATGTTTTATATTTTTAAAAGGAAGTAGTATATTACCCGAACCATATAAATTAGGTGGAAACCGAAACACTGGAAATTGTATCGAATTACCGGGTGACAGGTCGGGTGGCGAGCAGTGCATATTATTAGCATGACTTATTGGTGCGTAAATCGATGGATCCCATTTTTACATTAAGTGGGACCCACCAAAATACCCCTTCCTCACCGTGGGTCCCCTGTCTCCCTATCTCTTCCTCTCCCACCCCTTATAAATTCAACTGCAGTGAGATTTCGAAATGATGTTCATTAACAAACTCTCCCCCTTTCTTCCTTTTTTTCTTGCATCTTCGTTTCCTGTTTCCCCACTCTCACTCTCCCAAACGGAATGATAGCTGCTATTCCGTTACTTCCCTGTTTGGTTCACTGATTTCTCCCTCCACCCTACCCTTTTTGCATTTATGATTCCGTTATCCACCGGTATCAATTTAACACCAATAATTTCTAGACAATGACACAATTGCCATTGCCACTCATGATGATACCTTCAACCGGGTCGGAAGACCCGGATACCCCGAACTCCGAAAAAACCCGAACCAGCCCGAGCCCATCTAGTAAAGCCAAACGGGTCAGAAAATCCGAAACGACTGACCCGACAACGCCGACCGCCACGAGGCATCCTGTTTATCGGGGTGTCCGAATGCGGTCGTGGGGCAAATGGGTATCCGAGATCCGAGAGCCGAGGAAGAAGTCCCGCATTTGGCTGGGAACCTACCCGTCGCCGGAAATGGCGGCCCGGGCCCACGACGTGGCGGCGCTCTGCATCAAGGGCGACACAGCCATCCTCAACTTCCCGGACCTCGTCGGGTCTCTGCCGCGGCCCGTCTCGCTCTCGCCCCGCGACGTCCAGGCTGCGGCCGCCAAGGCCGCAGCCATGGGCGATGATAGCCTCCACGCCATTGCCCGATCGGGCCCGTCCTCGTCGTGGTCGAGCTCGTCGACATTGGCGATGGAGGAGGGAGAGGAGCTGAGCGAGATCGTCGAGTTGCCGAGTTTGGGGCCGAGCTACGGTGATTCGTATGTGGGCGAGTTCGTTGGATTGGATACCGTCGTCGATGGGTGGCTCTACCCGCCTCCGGCGTGGATGTCGCCGTGGAGTGATTGGGGCGGCGACTTTTCCGATCGGGCGGTGCCGGAGATGGTTGGGGGTTTGCTTCCGAGTCCTTGTGAGGATTTGTTGTGGAATTATTGAATTTGTATTTTTGTTACAATTTGTGTGAATTTGTGTTAATATAATAAAAATAAAATATTATCCTAACACATTTATACGCAAAGAGTTTATAAGGTCGGATTTTTTTTTTAACTTCACGAATGAACAAGTCGACAGATGGAGAAAAAAATACACAACAAAATCACTGACATAAAAATATTTTATTTTATTTTCAATTACAATTTCAATTAAATTTTGTCCTCGATCTGCTATATGACTAGTCTCATTTTCTATTTTATTTAAATTTATGAGTTAAATGAACACTGGGTATGATACTATGATTATTTTTTTTTGAAAGCGATACTATGATTATTAATTATTCGAGTTGAACGACTTCATTTTTTATATTCAAATTTGTGTAGAAATGAGTAATTGGTTGGGTTTAATCTAAATTGAGACTCGGGGTTAAAATTATGTTTATACTCTGTTTCTGTTTGTTTTAGTAAATGAACAAATTTCGGTCAAACCTTAATGCACGCGAGGTACTCAATTTATATAACAACCTATTTAAGGGATCCAAACCTAAAAATATATAGAGAGGCCAACTTTGGTCCTATTAAGTATTAACCATAAAATTAATACCAGCTTACTCCATTTTGTTAGCCGTTGTATTGCAAAAGATTGTTGTGAAAACTTTATGGATACCAATTTTGGAACTTTTTGACTAAAATTATCAAATAATTAATCGAAAAGCTATAACAAATGAATACAAATTAAACAAGTTGATATATTAAAAATTCAGTCGACATGCCCAAAGTTGGTGAATGTCGAAAAAAGATGGATCAAAGAATATGACTGCCTCCTTAGCTTCCATAAATAATCTTATTGGAAAAAACATACGAAGTATCATTTACTCTCTCCCTATTCGGAAAACATGTCGTTTACTATTCAAACACATTTTTTTGGAAATAAAATATAATTTTTTTTTAATAATTTCATAGTTACTATATTAATAAGTACGAACTTGTTAAAATTTTTATAAAAAGATGAATATTCATCCTAAAGAAGCATGTGTGAATAGTAGACGACATGTTTTGCGGAATGGATGAAATACTATTTACCTACGTTATTTTAAAAAGTAATATAAAATACCTATTTTTTATATTTATTTTTTTCATAAGTATTAGTAATAAGTATGAAATTATTAAAATAAATTTATATATAAAAAAATGAATATTTTATATATTATTCATCATCTTAAAAAAGTGTATGTGAATATGTTTTAAAATTAAATTCTGGATCTCATACACAATTTATTTCCATTTCCTTAATTTTGTATCTCCAATAAAAGACTAAACCGAGCCCAAGTCCATACTGTTGAGCCCACAAATGGTAGCGAGACAAAATAAGGGAAATTGTGTGGGCAAATATTGGTCTAAATGATATTTTCATTGATTTTGTTTTCAAGCACATGTTACTATAGGTAACACACACAAAGGGCTATTTGGTGGCATGTTGAAACCCAATCTAAAGCCTAAACGGGCAATAAAGTACCCGATATATATAGACAGGCATAGAGCGATAATGATCCATCAAAACAGACAAAAATACCGACCAACAAAAAAAAAGAATAAAATTAGGACTTTGCTTTTTAGAATATGGTTAAATTACTTTTTAAAACGTATATTAATTAATGCCTTGAATTATTGTTGACAAGTGACACATCGGGGAATCCGGAGAGCGGACTCGATCTCCGACTGTGGTATAGACTTCCCATAAACTTCAAGCTATGTATCCCGCATCACCACGACACCTCCTCCCTCCGACGTTGACACCACCATGGCAACACCCCCACCCCCTCTGAGCCCCTTTAACATCAAGCCCTAATCCTCTGAGAACGGATCGGAGGAGCCCTATTCTGAAACCTAGATTTGAAAATTGAAATCATTTGACTCGAATTTGTCATGGACAAAAATAAAAGAGATATAAATTCTACGGAGTATAATCTATAAAAGCCCCGACGTCGATCATTTTTAAAATTTGCGGTTTGTAATTCATGATTTTGTATGGGTATGAAGGTTAGCAACAATGGAATGAGGGAAGAAGGAAGAACCGAAGAATTGAAGAAGACAGAGGAGGGCATCTGCGTCGCTCCTTTTTTTTTTAGAAATAATTTTAAGGAGCTTTTGGGCTTGTTCTTTATAAAACTGAGCTAAAAAGTCACCTTTTTTTAGCCTGGTGCGACCATTATTTATTTAGTCATCATGGCCAACTCTTATATGGTCATTGCAACCTTTTTAAAATTGTGGTCGTTGCGACCGTTCATACGCTAAAGTTCTAAACGATAATTTTTGTGCTAAACAGAATTTTCACTAAATTATCTTCGCAACGAAAGTACAAAGAGCTAATTTTGCGAGTATAAATAAATGGCTTTTAGGGTCGAATGAATCTGTAATAAGGCCATTGGGTGTTCATCGTTCGTGTCAGTCTATCGATCGAGCTACTATGTTAATTAATTAAGAGAGTGAATAAAGATTTCCCTCTGTTGAGAGAATAAAAGATGTGAAGAGAAGAGATCAAAAGAGTCTCACATCGATAATATGAATAAAGACGTCTTAAGCTAGTGGATTACTCCTCCTATTGCCAATTGGTTTTAGGATGGAACCACGCTCGGCTTATGTGCTAGGTTATTAGCGCATAGGTGCACGTGTGCACACACGATCCTCGATCCCGAGTCTCAACAGACTTCAGTACCCTCAAAAGATTTAATTAAAGAAATTTATTCTATAACATTTATTCAACCTTGATATATAATTGAGTACGTCATGAACCAGTCACTGCAATTTGGTACTTTAGTGTTACATACATAACATAGTGGAAGATCAGGACTAGCTATACGTATATGGTGCAAAAGCCATTTATTTATTTTTATTTTTTTATAATTTATATTTCTATATATGTGAGTATATATACTGCCTCCGTCCAAAAATACATAGACTTTACTATTCACGCACGCTTTTTTAAGAAGGTAAAAAACTATATAAAATATTAACTTTTTTATTTTATTTTTTTTAATAATTACAAACTTATTGATAATAAGTTTGTAATTATTAAAAAAAGTAATAAAAAAAATTAATATTTTATGTAGTTTTTAGCTCCTAAAAAGCGTGCATAAATAGTAAAAGTCCATGTATTTTTGGACGGAGGGATTATTAATCATATCCCTTCAGTCCAATAATACATATGGTAAATAATGAAGAAAATATAGAAAGAGAGAGAGAGGGGGGGTTTGCAGGAAGGACCCATCTCCGCCACAAATACAAGACAGGGCCCCAATTCAAATATATTGACTGTTTGAGACCGGCCCTTGTTTTGGCAGTGTACTAAAGTTTCAGATCGATTGATTATGGGATGATCAGATCAGATCAGATCAGATCCAACCCAGTAAAAAGGAGAAACTACTGTAGTCTGCATGCCCTCTGTACCTACCTAGCTAGGCTGGGTTTGGGCTCCACTTATACCCCATCATTTTTTTTAGAAAAGAATTAGGATAACCGAACTCTACCCGACAGTATTTTTTCGGATAAGGTCTAAAAGATCTAAATTATTGTGAATATCGACATCTTAGACAAATTGGCAAAAGTGTGCAATATTATCAGCCACTTATATCATACTATTTCAATACGGAGTGTATATATATGACTCCATAGTAAATATCTGGTAATTAAAAACTAAAATTTATATTAAAAAATTTAATATTTTGTTTTTTTATAATTTCATACTTATTACTATATTAGAGAGGTATTTATGAAAAAATTGTAAAAAAAGTCGATATTTTATATAGTTTTTATCATTCTAAAAAAGCGTGTATGAATAATTAATAGCGGGAGTAGTTATTTTTAAATAAAGAAAATGGTTGGTATCAAGAGTATTTGTTCGTCGCTCAAAAATATTCTTTTGGATAATGGCTTCGAGCTCAAAATAAGTCGCAATGATTTCTATCGAAAAAACGTGACATAGAAAAGCAATCTTATTTGTTATATCATTAGCTTTAATTTTAATAAAAACATGGACGAAATAAACCGCCTCAAAGTCACGGCCATGAGCATGTCTATCACTCTAATACTGAGAACTTTTATAAATTTGAGAATTGAATATCGCCGAAGATGCAAGAGATCAACTTACTGAGAGAAACGAAAACCAGAAAGCATCATGGAATCGAGGAGAATAGGGGAGGAAGAAGGAGAAGATGGAACTATATGTCTCCATTATGAGTTGTTTGGCGATATGGTTCCCATGTATCAAAATAAACAAGTTGAAAGGGCTCAGAAGTTTTGGTCTGTCTCAGAAAAAATGGCTTTCTATGTTGCTTAGCTTGAGTAAAAATCTGACACAGTGTTATGAGGAAAACTACTAGAAGAAGCATTGATGTATGTCAATTGTGGGAAAGGTAAATGCCCCAAATTGCAATATTGAAGTAGCTTAGAGTTACAAGAAGCATTAAAACAAGCTCCCATAGTCTTCAAATGCTTATTACAAGATGGAAATGAATGTTGCAAAACGGTAGCCAACTCAGGAAAATCCTCTAGCCCATAAGGCGTGTGAGCAATATACACTCCTCTTTCCTCACTTTCAATCACCAAAAGCTTCTTCATCGAAGCTGCCCTGGAAAATGCAAGATGAAGGAGTGAAAAGGATGTTAAATTTGGAATCAATTGTGAGCTTCTGTATGGACATTAAGTTGTAGTAAAAATCAAGAACATGGTGCACATTTTGTATAAAGAGCCGTGAGGAAAAAATCACTGAGCCAACAGAAGGGATCGATACCAGTTTTTTATTGTTTGGTAAAGTAATGAGTGAGGGCTTGTGCAAAGGCTTATGCAGGTAAAACAAGGCAAAGTTGGGGGTCATATGATCAGTGACGCCACTATCCAAGATCCAATATTAGAATTAAGCTTTGAAGAAAAGAGACAAGCAACTTTACCCGCCAACAAGGATGTAGACTATGTAGCATAATGGCCTTACATGCAACAAGTTCATCAACTATTGATATTGCTCTTGAGTAATAGAAGAAGAAGCTCCAGCAGCGATCTTCTTGCCTTTAGAAGATGAATCTACATCAGCTGGATAGTCATGTAACTTCCAACATTTGTAAATCGCATATCCAAGTGCCTTAATTGCAACGAGTACAGAATGGTCGTAACCTCCATTTACTGAAATTGGATTGTTGTCTGCACTTGGATATCTATGAAGCTTCCAACATTTATCCATTGCAATGGTCAAAGTAAGCACCTGATGCAGAAGAAGTAAGATAACCCTGAATTTTCCAATATTTATCCATGCCATGTCTTGTGACCTTGCAATGCTCACAGTACAAAGACTTCTAATTTGGAATTCTAATATTGCTTCTTGATTGTTGAGATGCAAATGCCGAACTACCTTTCTCAACGCCATAGCCTTTGCTTGTGCTACGTTGCTGCTCATCCTGAACTAGAAAACGGTAAGCCTCATCTATGTTTGGTGATGGTGTCATCATCAATATATTTCCTCGAACAACATTATAGACCTCATTCAGACCCATTAGAAACTGAATGACTTGTTGATCTTGAATCACTTTCATCACAGCACGGTTTGATCCACAATCACAAACCTGATGCTCAACTAGAATGGAATATTCATCCCATAATCGTTTGAATTTTGTAAAGTATTCAGGAATACAAAGGTTTCCTTATTCAACAGAAGCAATTTTCTTCTAAACCTGATAGAGTCTAGTTCGATTAGTAGATCAGAATATATTCTCTAGATCTAGCCAAATTTGCTTCGTCGTTCGACAATACAATTTTTTTTCAGCAATATCCTTTTCTACAGAATAAAAAAAGCCAAGAGATTATACTATTGCACCGATCCCGTAGATGCAGAACCGGTGAGGTTGCAGATGGTCTTTGACAGGAGTTTGTGATGAATCCAAGTTTTTTTTTTCCATTAAAGATACCTCAAATGACCTTCTCAAGTGACTAAAATTACTTCCTTCAACGAGTTGACAAAACATAATTTGGATGATCCAAATGGTGAAGATACAACTCCTCCATCGGATCTACAACGAGAACCTCTGTTCGATGATTTTTCAGTTTCCGTATGCTGATTCATGAAATGAGGGCTCTGATACCATGAGAACTTTTATGAATTTGAGAATTGAAGATCGCCGAAGATGCAAACAATTAAGTTAGTAAGAGAAACGAAATCTAGAAAGCGTCATGGAATCGAGGAGAACATGGGAGGAAGAAGGAGAAGACGGAGAGAGAGCATGTGTTTGATTGCTAAAATGGACAAGTTGAGTTTATTACACTTTGTGCCCACCTTATACATCAACCAGGTCGGTTACACAAGACACAAATGTGATGCAGCATATATACATTCTTACAATGTTACTTAGCTTGATCATAGTTCAACAAACATCACCAACTCGATCTTCCAATGATATTCCCAAGTTATAGTATTATCAAAACTAAATACTTTATTTTTGACATTCTCACATCTTACCAAATATATTTACGGCTCGTTTGGTTGAAATTTTGAGAAGGTAAAGGGAAAGAAAACGAATGTAGTCCAATTATAGTTTAAGATACATTGTTAAAAAAAATTAATCATTATCCTCTCCTTCCAACTTCTCATACAAAATTGGTTTTGTTCCTCCTTTTCAATTATTAATTTGAGTAAGGGGTAACCATACTCCTCTAATCATTACCCATCCAATCTTATTTTTTACACAAAAAAATACAGTAGCATTTTTCTCTTATCTATATATATTTTCCTATTTAAAATTTATTTCCTTCCGTTACCGTGCGTTCTTATACCAAACAAGCCCCTTTTTATAGTGTATGATGGGACCAATATTTTTTTCCCCATAAAAAAGAGGATAGGGTAATAGCGAAATGCATGTCTACTGTAGTGTTACTACGTACTACAGTATGTATGTTTAAAGTGACAACTGTTGCTTTGTAGTAATGTCTCTCCTTTTAATTAATTTTGGACAGATTCACCAAAAGGTTTTACACCTTCTGACGGCCGATATCATCATATAAGAGTACCTTTTAATATAATTGATGAGGTTCTATATATATTCCTCCAATATCAATCTAGTTATATAACCTCTTTATTTATGGCGATACGTGATTGATTCTTGAATTTTTTTAAAAAAAAAGTTAATTAAAATAATATATTATTATAATTTATAAAAAAAAATTATCATAAACAATAATTCATCTATATATATTTTAGTTAATTGATAAAATATAAATCAAAACTATTTCATAGTCATATTTACCCAAAGTATCAATAGTTACACCGTATTTTATAAGAGTTATTTTATTTATTGGTGAAAAAAAAATATTTATATCAAAATTAATTACGCTGTTATTTTATTTATATATCTAGATTGTTTGAAAATTTACCTATTGTGCATAGTTCTTAATCCCGAATTTTAAAAAAAAATGTTGGATTATTAAATAAGTTAAGAAGTAATCAACATGCTAATAATAGAAACATCTTATGCAAAATTACCTTATGCAAACTACCTTTGTTTCTTCTTTTGGTAGGAATCCTAGAACAAATTGATCAGATCAACAGAAACTTCTTTTGGAATAAGCCACAATCAGAAAGATATACACCGCTCGTAAGTTGGGCTAACATCTGCAAAAGCAAATGCCAAGGAGGCCTGGGTATTAGGCAAGCAGAAGAACTCAATAAAAGCTTACAAATGAAACTACTCTGGACGCTCTACACAAACGAGAACAATATATGGGTTCAGGTTATAAATGAAAAATATATTCAAAAAGAAAATATTAGAAATTGTTCCAATCATTTTACATCATGGCAATTTGGTCGACTTCTTTCATTAAGAAATAATTAATTGAACATGGTCTCCTTTGGTTAATTGGGAACGGAAATAGCATAAACGTTTGGTCTCACCCCTGGGTCCCAAATCAAGATCTTGAGCAATTTAGAGGGAATCGTGATCCGGAAATGAAATTAAATCAGCTTTTTAACTCACAAAAACGTTGGAATACTCCACTAGTAAATAGCCTCTTCCCCCGGGAAGTTTCTTGTCAAATTCTAGATATACAAATATGAAATTGGGATACGTCAGACAAACTTATCTGGAGAAATGAAAATTTCTCCGGTGACATAAAAAAAATAAAAATAAAAGATAAAAAAAATAAAAATAAAAAAATGTAAAAGAGAATACAAAGATTGTCTACCTTAGTTGGTAAAAGGATGGAAAGAATCTAGGCTAAGGGAAGCAAGAGATCATGGGTTCAAATCTTAATACTAACTTTTTTGCACTCCTTTTATTCCTTACCTTTTTTGTTATATATTTTTTTAATATTTTCATTAGATTATTCATTATGTTACCCATATATTTTAAATAATTCTTCTAATTTTTACTTCTATGAATTTTTTTTTACTATCAATGTCATATTTAAACCACAATTTATGAGTTTTTTTGTCATACTTTTCAGTCCTATCATTTTTTTTTCATTTACTAATGACAAATTCATTAAAAAATTTATAATTTTCTTTCAATATTTTTTTACAAAAATCTTAATCCTGCCACACACACACATATATATAAATTATTAAATTATTTTATGAATTTTTGTAATAAAATATCATATTTATACCATAATTTATGGTTTATTTGCAATATATTTTTTAAAAATTTCTTTAATATATATACCGAGAAAAACAAAATTTCCGACCAAAAACTCCGCCCCCCCCCCCCCTCTCTAGGAAATCCTGCGGCCGCCACTGGTCAAATGCATGACAAATAATGCAACTCAAGCTTCAAAAGATCTTAACTGGATTTGGAAACTAAATTTACCTCCTAGAATAACAAGCTTTATGTGGAAAATAATGGTAGATGATCTTCCTACCACTCAAAGGCTTAATAAACACGTTAATCGAGTTCCCAATCAGTGTAGTCTTTGTAATCAAGCAGAAGAAGATGCGAAACACTTAATGAGAAGCTATCTATTCACTAGGAAAATAATTGACCACTTTGAGATACATACAAGAAAATATTTTCAACCTATTAATATAAATGAATCTCACCCTTTTAATATATATATACACACACACACACACACACACACACACACACACACACACACACATATATATATATATATATGAAATTCGACTTGGAAACACAAATTTTGAGGAAATAGTCTTCATTTCGCAGAATCATCACAAACATCTATGATTGGGCCCGAATTGAAAAAGATAATAATAGGAATAAAACTATAAACAAGAGAACTAAAGCTAAATAGAGCAGACAACCAGGGGCTATCTACAAAATCAATGTGGATGGCTTTGTTAATCCCACAGGTGCTTGCCATGTGAGAGTGGTTGTTCGGAACTCCCGAGGCCATGTCATTGATATGTTTTACAAGGAAACTGTCAAAGGCTCAGTTATTCAAACTGAAGCTATCGCTATTCAGACAGGTATGGAACAAGCAATTATGAAAGGACTTCGAAGAGTAATAGTAGAAGAGGACAATCTACAACTCATCCAAGCCATCACCAATAGCAATAATGTCAGATGGGAGATTATATATCACATTGAAAATATTAAGCAACTAGAATCTGCTTTTGACCTTATTCAATATAGACACTGGCACACTGCTACCGAGAAGCGAATCAAGTTGATGACTTTAATAGCTCGGAAGGGTATCATTTGTAATAGCTCTATCATCCCTTTTAATAGGGAACTTTGTACCATCATCCTTAATTAGGGGTGCGCAGAAAAACCCAAAACCGAAAACACGACACGAAAAAACCCGAAATCGAAAAAAACACGACACGAAAATGACACAAACCGAGAAAACATGGTTGTAAACGGTTCGTGTTTGAGTCGGGCAAATTTTTTTAGGGTTCGTAGTATAATACTAGTATAAATAGAAACCTCTATGCATCAATAAACTCCGCTAGCCCAACTGGTTCCATGTAAGCGCATCCTCTTAGCTCTTGATAAAATGCCCGGGTTCGAATCCTCACGCCTCCACTTTTATTTTTTTTCCAAACAGTGAGACAACCTGCAACTTGTTTTTTTTTTTTTTTTGTCTTTGCAGCCCAGATCTCTGCTCAACTGCTTCTCTCTCTCTCACGCTCAGATCTCTGCTCATCCTCTGCTCTCGCCTCTCTCAGTCTCTGATGCTCAGATCCGGCTGCGAACTACAATGAGGCTTCACAAACGGCTAATGCTGCCTTCGACTATTGGTCTTCTTCTCCAGTTCTCAACTACTCTCTCAGTCTCTCTATTTGCCTCTTGACGCTCTCAAACTCAAGTTTTCCTCTCCAGTTCTTCTCCGGATATTATTATCCAGATTCGGCAAGATGGTCAACGTCAATGGCCGATCGCTTGGAAAGCAACGAAGTTCCTGAGCAGCGGTATGAGACTGTCGACTTTGCTTCAATGTCCTTTCGGCTATTCTTCCCTCTTCTCTCGTAGGTTTTTGTAAAATTTCATAGAAATTGATTACCTATTTGGCTATTTTAGGGTTTTTTGAACATAAATTGGTTAATTTGTTTCTTATTTGGCTTGATTACAAGGTCTTTGTTAGAGTTTTTAATTGCTATTGATGATTGTTTGCATCAGTGTATGGAATTGAATCAAATATTCCTCTGCAATTGTTTACTGTGTTGTGTGAAGTAAAGGCTAAACGGATCGTGTCGGGTGTCCGACTCGGATACCTGAAACCGTTTTGCTTATCCGTGTCGAATACCCGACCTTTATCGGATCGTGTTCGTGTCATGTTTTTTAGGCTTATCAGTTCCAGGTATCCGACATGGATATCCGTGTCGTGTCGGGTACCCGGATATATATGCACGGCCCTTTCCTTAAAGATGGTCAAGGAGTCAGATTATAGCTTGTGTAATCGCTCCTAATTTTTGTGTACTGTAAACAAAACATGCTAATAATATGTTTATATATTATGAATGATCATTTATATAAAAAATTAAAAAAACTATCAATTTTTTAAAATATTATATTTTTTTAGTATGATATTATATTAAAAAATAATTTAAAAAAAAAATAATACTCTGTATTTTATAGTACCTATCCTAAAATACATGGGTTTTTAGCATTTTGTATAAATTTTAATAAAACACTTTACTCTTAAAAAAAACATCATCATTGCACTAACCTTTTCATAAATTTTATTATTTTTTAACACTCACTAGTCACTACACATTTTAACCAATCAAATTATTTTTAAAAATCAACAACACACAAATCAATTCAAATCATTATAATTTTCAACCTAGAAAACATAAAAGCCAATCTATTAATGAACAAAAATTTATCTGTAAAAACTCATGTATTATTAGACGGAGGGCTTATTATCCTTAAAAAAAACCAAAAAAGTAAATAACATAAAAGGAATAAGTTGGTAACATTATAAAGACTAAGTCGTGCAATCAATAGTATATAACCTACTGTGAAGATGAATTATTTAATTTATTTATATGCTTATTGCTTACTGTAATTAACTAATTCCACTAAGCCTTTATATTTTACATACACTTGATGAGTGACGCAAACTATGATCAAATTTAAAGCAACCGAGAAAATGCTCCTATAGATATGCCCTATTATTATATATTATGCATATATAATTATATAGTAATAGTAGTAGTCCATGCAACCAAAAACAATACTCCCTCCGTTCAACAAAACTTGTCGTTTACTATTCACGCACGCTTTTTTAGAATGATAAAAACTATATAAAATATTCGTTTTTTTTTAAAAAAAATTTAACAAGTTTGTACTTATTAATAATAACTACGAAATTGTTAAAAAAAATTTATTTAAAAATTCGATATTTTATATAGTTTTTAGCTCCTAAAAAAGCGTGCATGAATAGTAAAACGTCAAGTTTTGTTGAACGGAGGGAGTATATAGCGTGACAATCCACACACACACAACATTTTGACATTTTTGTGTGTGTGTTTTTACTTTGTAAGAAAAAAATCGAAATATATATCACGTCGAATATTTAAAAGAATAATAGGTGAACTAATCATCATGAAATAATACACACACCAATTAATCAAATAAAAAACACAAAAACCGTCTAATTAAACAAACACAAAAAAACAAAGATGGTGCAAAATACAGTCTAAACAACAACAATCATGCGATCTGTTTGGAATTAGATTTATTAAATTAAAAAATATATTATCCATAACTAAATGTAAAATCAATATATTTAGAAGAAATCAAGATCGACAATCATACATGAAATGATTCAAATTTGTATTTATTTGTGTAGAATTGTATTGATCGATCGATATAAAATCTTTCTTAGGATTTCATTCCTCATAATGTCAATATATATATAGATTACAAGATAGTAGGACTCGACCTAAGTCAATAGGCCGACTTGTTCAAAAACCACAATAGAGACTATATATAGCTACTTAGCTAGGTAGCTAGCAGTGATCAATATTGTCATTGGATTACATTACATTACATATATAACATGATCGATCAATATATATGATTGTAGACTCCTTTACATTTTATGGAGGTGGATTAGTATTTTTTGCTTTTTGCCTACCCTAACTCTAAAAGGACACACTACATTTTTAATATAAAGATGTATGGAGTATTATTAATTAATTAAAAGGATTTTTTTTTATTACGAAAGGATTCGAGTGAGCATCTTTGCGGATGAGGTCTAAAATACCTAAATCATTGTGAATATCGACTCCCCGGGCAGAGTGGCCGGCAAAGATGTGCAACCTTATCAGTCACTCTATTGTCTAAAACGGGGCACATGAAAGAAGGACGCTTCTTTCATAGTCGATAGAAAAAGTTTTACATCGGATAAAATTAGCTTAATTTTCCAAAGACATTTAATTTTTCTGTTTAAGTGGTTAATTAATTAAAAGGATTGTTTGTTTGTGTAGAAAACTTTGGGCATTTTCAACTTAATTTTTTTCAAGAGGATTCAAAACTTAATTTCCTTTATTAAAAAAAAAACAATCGAAACTTATGCATGATATATAACTCACGACATGTAAATTTCAATGATAGATATAAAAAAAATATCAAGTACTATATATCTTTATAGTTTAGAATCGAACCCCTTTCAAACTTAGGTCGGACTTTGTTTGGTATAATCATTACCATCATCTTCTGATTTTTCATACAAAATTTATTCTGATTTCTTCCTTTATAGTATCATCCATTAGAGGAAGAAGTACCCTGTATTCATCTAATTATTACCCCTCTTATCTTATTTTTTCATATAAAAATGAGTATTATTATTTCATCTAAACTCACCAAACTTTTATAAAATATATTTTTCCTTGTAAAATTTGTGCTCAATCCCCACCACATTTGGATATAGAGTCTTTATTTTACAATGCCAAGTACAGAATATAATACAATGGCTTATACAGGTACACTTAATGGCTTGGTCATATATGGGGTGTTTGGATTCCAAATGCATTATGTTTATAATGCAAAATGATAAGGCGGTGTTTGATTAACAAAAATTTTAAGGTATTTAAATTATGATGTTTTTGGGTTCCACGACATATTAATTAAAATGCAATTATTTTTCTCTTGATTTGTTGTCGGTTTTCTTATCATTTTGTGTAGTTGTGTTATATGTATTATGTGTTTGAATTTTGGAGGGATAACGGCTTTATTGGACCACTTTAAAAACACTAATTAAAAGGATACATATAATCAGGTCTTCCAAAATCATACTCAGAATAAGATAATTTTATCCGTTCTAAAATATAAATCATTTGACTTTTTAACATATTTTTTTAACAAGAATTTTATATTCTCCGTTCTACACCCTCTGTTAATTAAGGGTGTGTTTGGATTTTAATGCATTATGTATTATAAGTACTATAAACACTTAAATATTATTTGACTATATATTTGATATTGTGTTTAAAATAACGTAAATTTTGAATAAAATATCTTATAAATTGTGTCAATTAAACATTCACTATATCGTGAAGTTTATAATTACATTTTAAATTTAATATAATTAATTGACACAATTTATGAGGTATTTTATTCAAAATTTATGTTATTTTAAACACATTGTAAACTGAGTAACCAAACACTGTTTAAATGTTTATAATTATAATTGTATTATACTCTCTACGTTCTACCTCAAATATTAATTATCATTTTCGAAATCTACACACACTTATTAAGAAAAAACACACATACTTATATCCCTCATTATTATACTCTACTTTTTACTTTCGTAAAAACGACAACTAACAACTACCGAATAATTATAAGGGTAATTTCATAAAATAAATGATAAAATATCTAAAATAATACTACCTCCGCCCAAAAATACATATCCCTTTATTATTTATGCACGCTTTATTATGTGTTAAAAACTATATAAAATATTAATTTTTTTATTAATTTTTTTTATTAATTATAAACTTATTATCAATAAGTTTATAATTAATAAAAAAGTTAATATTTTATATAGTTTTTAGCTCTTAAAAATACGTGCTAAAAATAAAAAAATATGTATTTTTAGACGGAGGGAGTATATATTTTTTAAAATGATATATTTTAATTAATGGATGAAGTATGATTAAAGATTTATTTACATACGAGTATAGGAGCCATGTCGACGATGAGGAATTATTAGTTTCCTGAGCCAATACAAAAGTCAAAACGGTAGATTTTGACTAGCTGGTCTTTGGAAAGTCTTTTTCAGTTAGACTTTCTTGTACAGTAAATGGGGTTTAGACAGAGATTGTCGGCGTCATATGATGCTGACACGTGGCTTCTATTAATCCAACGGTCACGGTTTATTATTCGCCTCCTATAGTACGTGATGATCGTTGTTTGTGTCGCTTCTCCATTGTCTAAACTTCAAAGTCAAGATTTACTTCGCATAAAACATCGCTTTATTAAGAAACAATTGAATATACATTTATTATGAAACAATCATTATTTATTAATCATTGTTTATTATTTACATATATTTATTTAAAATATATATATATTTCGTTCGGTGAAACATGTAACTAGTTATTACGGAGTATAGTCTATGTTTTACCAAAATATCATTGTAATGATTAGTACTACCTCTGTCCAAAAATACATATTCCTTTACGATTTATGCTAGTTTTTTAGGAGTTAAAAACTATATAAAATATTAACTTTTTTTAATAATTATAAACTTATTATCAATAAGTTTATAATTATTTAAAAAAATAAATAAATTTTTTTAAATATTTGTATAGTTTTTAACTCATAAAAATACGTGCTAAAAAATAAAAGGACATGTATTTTTGGACGGAGGGGGTAGATTGTTAGGTGCGGTTTTTTTTTAGATAAATAACCCAAAGTTTTGTAAATAATGTATTGTAAAACGAAAGTGCTCTTCATAACTTAACCAAAATTATTTGAGTTTTATTTAACAACAAAAAATTAATATTTTCAAATAATAAATTTAGAAAGCATATACAAAAGATTTCCAAAGAAAATTTTAAGGAAAAAATAGTTTCATTGAAAAAGGTCTATAAACCTCATTTTCCCAATTTCAAAAGATGATGGGCCTTGATCTGGGCCGTTACCAATTTCAAAAGATGAATGGGCCTAGAGCTGGGCCTTTAATGTTACAGTTATCTTTTTTCTTGTCCATAGATTTGGGCTTAGTTTTGTGAGATGTTACCTTTAATAAGGTTACTTTTTTATATTGATATCATACATTGCTCCGAAAAAGAGAAAATCTTATATCAAGTGATGTCAAATATCAAATTATATCAAACACTGGATATCAGACTTGATATCTAATATCTTAGATATCAATATCAAACGGATCGAATCTCGTTTGCTTGGATGCTAATCGAGGTAACCGATTCGAGGTTGAGAGGGTAAGAACGGCTTCTAGCAGTGTTTCATGAGTGCAAGCGATTTGGACATGTTTATGGTGGATGTCCTAGCCGTTAGAGCAAAGCAACGGAGGTTCTGCAACAAGTTTGGGTTCCGAAAATTCAGACAGGTGAGACGTCTGCTACTGTTGGTTTGCAGGAGGAAAGGGCTACTAAAGATGGGGAGAATACAAGAGCATTATAGATATGAGCTGAGTAGCTCGAGCTCGTTTCGGACTCGATAATAACTTGACTCGAGCTCTTTTATTTTGTAAACAAGTCGAGTATGAACATATTTTTAAGCTGCGTTCAAAGCTCGACTCGCTCGATTTAAGCTCGAATTATGTAAAAAATTCTAAAATTTCATTCAAGTTACTATGTTTTGAGGAAATAGGGTTATTTAATTCTTGAAAAAAACTCGGTTCGAGCTCGTTCATTATCTAAACGGGGCGAGTATGAGCAATTTTTAAGCTTGAGTCCAAATTTAGGTTCGGCTCGAGCTCGAGTTGTTTCTAAAAAAAAGTTGAATATGATCAAGCAATACTCGGCTCATTCGACTCGAATAACGACCCTGAAAAAGCAGCAAAACATCTTCAGGGGAGACAAAATGAAATTGAACAATCAGGAAATAGGCCTTATGAATAGGGTTGTTATATGAACTGAACAGCTCGAGCTCGGCTCGGGAACGGCTCGAAAAAGCTCGACTCGAGCTCGTTCACTTATTTAAACAAGCCGAGCTTGAACAAAATTATAAGCTCGGCTCGTTCAAATAAAGCCCGAATAGCTCGAATTCTATGAAGTTTCTAAAATTTTCTATAATTTAATACTCCCTCCGTTCGGCAAAACTTGTCGTTTTAGAGTTTTGTTTTTGTTCGGAAAAAACTTGTCTTTTTAGATATTTTTGCTTCTACTTTACTAAAATTCTCTTGATTTGATTGATGTGTTGTGAGTTGTAGTTTTTTATAAAGTAAAAAGTAAAGTAATAAATGAGGGTAAATTAGTAAAAAAAGAGTGTAATTATTAGTTTTATTAAAAGTTGTGTGCAGAGTTAAAATGACAAGTTTTGCCGAACGGATGGAGTATGTTATAACCAATTAGAACTATTTAAAGCTCGATAAAAGCTCGGCTCGAACTCGTTCATTTCCTAAACAAGCCAAGCTTGAACAAAATAAAAAGCTCGTTGAAAAATTAGGCTCGGCTCGGCTCGAGCTCGTTTAACAAACGAACCAAGTTTGAACATGTCAAGCTCGGCTCGTTCGGCTCGAATAACACCCTTCTGATGCACGTATGACAGCAACAAATCAACGGAAAAAATCTGAATGCTGTTGGCCTTAATCCACTATTTGTAACCTTGTTTAACACATCTATAAAGGCCAATAAACACACAATAACAAACAACAATATCTTCTACCAAAAATACAACCAAAAACATCAAAATCGACTATGATACCATGTCAAAGTCCAATAGCCAGGATGATGTATTACGCTGCAGAACTCTTTCGAACAAACCGCTGCAGCGATTTCGGCAAGTCAGGCTGTTCGTCAACTCTCTGCCTCTTCTTTTTCGACTCGAGTGCTTCCTCTTTCATGTTCTGCTCCAAGAAGGGCCTCTTAGCTTTCTCCACAAGCTCTTCCTTTTTCTTCGCTCTCTTGCTCGTCTTGTTCCTCCCTTTGGTTTTATTCTTGATGGTTTTTCCCTTGGCTTGTTCAAGGACTTCTTGCATCTCTGATTCCCTCTCCTCCTTTGTCGGCTTTTCTCTCTTCCTATATGGCCTGACACCACCTATCTTCGACGGGTCTAACATTATGGACTCGGGAGGAAGTTTGTCCAAGAGAGATTTCACTTCCTTCTCCCTCCTTTGCTTGGATGTTTCAAATGGGTTGGCAACCCAAGAATCGAAGTTAGGCTCTCCGGATCCAGGAATGAGAATAGATGACCAGCCCTTGGAGTGCCCTATTCCGAGAACATCTTCATAAGGACGGAATAAGACGCTTTTTATCTGGTAACCTTTCGCCATAGAGTGTTTCATGTAGAGACGGTAATTTTGGTTGCTCGAACGGTCTTCCAGAACTTGCAGAAACGATCCCTTTGCAGCAACAATTTGGCCCTTTTGACTGAAATCCATAGACTCTGCGTGAAATGGAATCGTCTGCAAACACTCAAATTTCCTCAAGTCCCATAACTTGATTTTCTGATCGAACCCAGAAGATGCCATCAGATGACCGTTGGGGTGGAAGGCCAGTGCACTTAAAGGCCCATGGTGGCATAGCATTTTGACAAGAGGGGCCTTGCTGGTGGGTTTCCACATTGTAACCATCCCATTTGAATGGCCCAAAGAAAGGACACTGTTGAATGGATTCACTCGCATTACTCCTGTTCGACCTAGGCCAGTCCGATAATTACCTACCATCTCTCCTGTGGTGACATCTTGGTAGTGGAGTTGTCCAAATTTATTTATGGATGACAAGAGGAAGTGGTTCTTCAAGAACTGAAGCTTTAGCACAGCACCATGTTCCTGAAAAGAATGCATTTAATGGTACAATGAATTAGGATAATGTATAAGTTCCCTGCAATGATAAGCAGCTAGCTCATGTAACCTAGCAGACCATGCAATTGAAAGGCGAGCCTTGATAAACCATGGGAATGTAATGAATATTACTTCCATAATAAAAAACGTACAGCCAACTATATTTTGTGGCATACTCACCTTAAGACAGTGAAGCTCAGTGCCATCTCTGTTGTAAATGTAAGGGTACCTGCAAAATCATATAAACCTCAATTATCCTTCAAATTATATGCAAAATTTGTAAATTTCTTATAGGATTCAATTCATTACAAGAATGTCCATATATAATGTGCATAACCAAACTGGATACATAAAGAATGAATGCACAAAAATGAGACTACGATAAACAAAGACACCTCTTCATTCATAACACTACAAGGCTAGCCATACAAAAAGATGGCACCTCTCAAGGGAGGGGTCATATCGGCCTTCCCCTACAAGTTTAATGGTACACTGCTACCACTTGTGAGGTTCAAACTTCGAAAACCTCAAACATATAACTTCATATTCATAAAAAACTTCTTGAGTTTTCCAAAAAGTAATACTGTAAAGTTTAATATTTTAACCAGACACTAAATTTTATTATGCGAGGCATGAGTAGTCCAACAAGGAACTTGTGAGTATTTGCTGAAATGTGGCTGAAGTTGCTGGATGTAGTCAGAGCCAAGATTTAACTCTTAAATATAGTAATAAATTATAAATATACGGTGTATAGTACATTAATAGTTTAATATTTTAGTTACCTTGTAAAATCCTCATCCCATTTAACTATCCGGACCCAAGGACTCCTCAACAATCCATATCTCAATCCTAATAAACTTTCTTCCTATAGTTGGACCCGAACCAGGCTATAGTAATTTTTGGTGATGTGGACAAAACATGGGTTTGGGTCAAATTTTAGATCCACGCCCACAGCTAATTCAAACTCCAGCCAAGCCTTTGTAAACTTTATATTTTAATTGTCCATACCTGCCCGTATCTGCAAAGGCTAACCAACTTGCTTAAGCTTATTTATTTAGAAGTGTATGATGCTTCTTTTATGCATAAACACAATAGAATGAAAATAGTTAACATATCTACACCTGCCCGTATGTCCATACCTGCCCGTATGTGCAAAGGCTAACCAACTTGCTTAAGCTTATTTATTTAGAAGTGTATGATGCTTCTTCTATGCATAAACACAATAGAATGAAAATAGTAAACATCTACAATCAGTTCAAGGGCAATATAACTATATATATTGAGCAAATGCCACAAGGTACCAAAACATTCTAAATAAAGGGAAAAGGTCAACTTACTTTTTTTGCGCAGCAGCAAAAAAGGACTCGTTGTGCAAGAAAACGATATCTCGTACTGTTTCCCCCACCTAAACATCAGTAGGAATGAGAGATGAGATATTGAATGGCCATGGGCCCTTATAAGTAATAACAAGGCTAAATAAAACCAATAAGAAATACAAAAAAAATTATCATCCATCCTTGTCAATCACTAGTTACTAGTTAGCAACATGTTCCATTGTTCCATGTTAAAAAATAAAAATAGTAAAAAAAACTGTAAGTTTTTAAAATACAAGAAAAATCAGTCCTAAATTTAGCACTGCACTTTTCTATGAAACTCATTATATTTCAAACACACAATTTATAAGAAATTCAAGAGTTACCCTTATGGATCCCAAAAGGGAGCAATGTGTAGGAAATATAGTGTATTTACCAGACATGTAGTTATCAGGAATGCACAAATGACAATGTCCCCACAGTTTGCAATTAAAAGAATATAAGGATAAAACCACATAGAAACACAAAAACAAGGTGTAGTCCGCTACTCAATGACTAAATCCAGAGAAGATCAATCAATTGATCAATGCAAGTGAACAAGACCAGCAACTAGATGGGGGGCTCAAAGACAAAAAAAAGGAAGGGGAGCAAGGTGATCCCTTGACAAAAGTGTTGATGCGTGTGATTAAAAAAACAGAGGAAGTATAGCGTTTACATCAAAAAAGGCACAAGAATAAGAATCATATGGTAAAAAAGAGCAACTGATCTACAGACATCAAAAAATTAAGAGAAAATGGATTAGGCTACATCTTTAAGTACATATTGGATGAATTCCTCATTCTCTTTTTTACACAAGGCACCACTTTTGCTTGACTATCTGATATGATCTTAATTCTCCTCAATTAACAGCATTAAAACACCTCTAATTCAATTATGGTGTTAAACATATGCTTTTACACAAGTGACCCTTGAATTTGTAAATAAAGAGCAGCCTTATCCGGGGTTCGAACTGGGGACCTTTGGGTACTACCCCAAGTCCTTTCCCGTGAGCCATTCCGGAAAGGTTTACACAAGTGATCCACTATAAACCCAAGGACAGATATTATTAACCAGGGGCATATGCTTTTAAAAGACAAAATATTCACCATTTCTCCATTTTTTAAAATACAGAAGCAAGTTGTCCTAAAAAACTATAAATTTAGAAATCTATCTTAAAATACAACAAACACCTGTGTGCAAACATACACATTTCCAAATTTCTGTCTCTATGATTAAGGTGCTCATACCTGGAATTCTTTGACAACATTCAAATTTGTCACATCAACAACAGCTAGTTGTCCCTTGCGTCCAGCAACTGCCATATACCGCCCACTTGAAGTGTAATCAAGTGTATATGGACCAAGATCTGCGTCAATGAGGTTCCAAAATCATAAGCTGTCTATAAGATACAAGGATTTTCAAGATATATGATCATCCAAGATTACTAAAAACATGACAGTTGCTGGTGCCTTGTGCATACAATGTTAAAAGCAACTTCTCTTTCTAGACAACTGGCATAGACAGCAATGCGGCACTTCCCAAAAAAAACATAGAACATGACACTAAGCGTAGCTCCATTAAGTTCCAATTTTCATAGACTTTTCAGGTTATTCAAGTCCAGTAGGCAAACAATTGCAGGGAGGGTAATCATGTCTTAAACATCAAAGCAGCATAAAGATGAAAAGGAAACACTGAGAGTAGAAGTCAACCTGGCAAGACAATGTCATACTGCTTTGCCCTGCTGAGAACATCTACTTCACGGGCGATATCCTCCTGTTTGATGCCCCATGTCTTCTCTATACCTTCAGTCTCCAAGCGCCCGCCTTCAGTTGGCAAAAGCCACTGAAGAGAAAAACAAAATCAGTGTATCAAATGATTGTAACTAATACACGAGGTTAATTGTTGGTCCACCTTATATTAGAAAAAATAAAAGCCCAAAATCAGAACTATACTTCTAACGCTTACAAGAAACAAAATAACTTAGAAGGTACCTTCTCATGCTTAGAAGCTGTTCTAGCAGAATTTCTATACAGCTTTTCCTTGACTGCTAGCTGTCCCTTCAATTTCTTATCTTGCAGAGCCTGGAAGTAATCAAAACATAAGAATGCAATAAAAAAATACATAGTAAAAAGGAACAACAAATACAAAAATTATACCTCCAAGTTAGCAATTCCACCCCTAAGAAACTTTTCAGCATTAGTATCCAGCTCCTCCTCATCCTACAAAAGACAAATTTTGTGCTAAATAATGGAAAATACCTCCAAATGGTATGAGTTTAAAGTGCAAATATGAAACCAGTTAAACACCTTAGACACAAAATCGGCACAAATCATATGAACTATAGTGTTTCAAAGAAGAATATGGGGAAGCGAACATAAGATGAATATAGGACGTACTTTCTCAGTAGACGGAACGACCTTCTCCACCTTAACCACCATGTTTTTCAAGCAAAGAAAAATTGCAAAAGGAACCTGCAAAAGAGGGATTAGTAATTTCCATGGATGTGGAATTATTCATAATTCTGGCTCACCGGAAAGGACTTGTGGGTAGTACCCATAGGTCCCCGGTTCGAACCCCGGAATGGCCGCTCTTTATTTACCAATTCAAGGAATTATTCATAATTCTATTAGCAAAATCATCAAACAAGTCCCTTGAACTTCAGTACTTCATTCCATTCATGTTCCAACAACACTAGTTTAGCAGTCCAGCCTATAATATACTCAAAAAGCTAGTGTATATGACCTTAAAAACCCTGCAACCACAATTTCTCAAGTAGAACACAACACATAAACAAGTTTGTGTTCTTTTTAAGCAATCAAATTTAACTTCTCAATTTCTCAAGCAAATTTCAATAATTCAATTCTCAATTTCTCAAGCAAGTAACCAAATAAACCCTAACAAGTAACAATTTGTCAATTTCAGATTTTTCAACCAGAAATTTGTGATTTTTCAAGCAACCAGGCATTGAAGGCATTAACCAACCAAATAAACCCTACCAAATCCAGCCCGTCTTCCCCATCAGCCACAACACTCAAATCCTAATTTCTAATTTCTCAACATATACAATTAATAAAGTATAAAACAGCGAAATTGCACTCAGATTAACAACGAAAAACTTACAGACCTTGAGAGGTTGTGAGGCTCGAGGAGGCGGCGGGCTTCTGAACTGAAGCCTGAAGCGGAGAGGGTGAAGACCGAAGGCGGAAGGCAAGCAAGAGGCCGGAGTGACAGTGAAGGCGGAAGGCAAGCAACCGGCTGAGTGTGAGAGAAGCTGAAAGACGGAGAGTCGAGGCAGGAGGCGGGAGGCGGAAGTGTGAAATTAGGGCTAATTTCTACAGTATTTGTATTTCTTTACTTTTTTTAAAGGGACAATTGTTTATATATGTATCCCTACGATTTTTATTTTTATTTTTTTTTTTATTTTTTTTTTAGGAAATAATTCGAGACCGGACAGGTCCGGACCTCGAGAGGCCGACAAAGTCGGCAGACGACAAGCCGTCATAACATACATAGCAAAAGAAAATACATCATAGAAACAAAAACAGATACCTAATACAACAAAAGAACTACACAAAATAAACCCGGAAACCCCCAGACCCCAAGCGCACCAGCGGACACAGCAGCGAGAAGAGGGAGACCCGGCATGGAGAAGTGGATAGCGAGCGCATGGGACAGCCTTGGCTGACACGATGTCTCGCCGCCGGAAGGACGGAAAGCAGCAATCCACGAAGGGCAAAGACGACTCCTGGGGAAGTGTGGATCACACGACGTTCCCTCCACCTAGACGAAGGATCTTCGGAGACCACGAACACCACCAACACGATCACTTCGATCAACCAGGGCCGCAGAACCGCTCCTCCACCGAAACTAACCACAGATCCAACAGACAGAACTCCAACCAACCCGAGAAAGTAAAGCACGACCGCGAGAGGACGAAGGGCGCAAGAAAAATCCGAAATTTATTTACACGAGTTATTTTGTTATTTACTTTATTTTAATATAATATACTACGAACAATTTTTATTTAATTTATTTCAATTATGTTACGGGTCAGATTTGGGCCCAAGGTGAAACCTTGGGCCCAAAGACATATCAAGGGCTTTAGAATCGGGCCCAAGAGACCAAGGAAACCCTAAGCCAAAAAGCAACCAGCCAGCAGTGGCCAGTGGCCGGCCATACTACGAGGCTGGAGGCATACGCCGCCTCACCTGCGACCACCAAACTGGGAGGAGGATGGCGGAACAACAGGGAGGGGGAGTAACAGGGGTGTCAACATCCGGCAAGGCGGCGCAAATCCGCCACCAGCGGACGCAACGGAGCCGACGAGCCCGCAGGAGGAGCCCCGAGATAGGACCCGACCAGAACCCTAAACCACCCGGACTGAGCAAAAGGGCCAGCGGCGGAACCAGAGTCCTGGCGCGACGGCGGAAGCCGGAGGAGGAAGAGGATGAAGGCGGACGGGAAGGAACCGATGGAGACGGAAATTGATTGGCCGAAATTGGGGGAATTCCGGCCCGACCACAGGCGAGCCACGCAAAAGCAGACCAACCACGGAAGTCGGACGAAATCCGACGAAGGGGGCTGGATCGTGGAGCCAAGGGCCGGGAGCGGCGGCGGAAGCCAGACGGGGAAGAAGATGGCCCAGAGGGATTCAATCATGAAATAACTCACAAATTTCAACATCTCCGAAGAGGTCTGTTGAGATTCCGATCCGAAAAGGAACCACCGACGAGCAGCAGTGCCGAAATCGGACAGACTTGGGCGCGTGGGAGAAAACCCCAGCACTTTGTAGCTCTCCGAGGAGAGATTTGGGCTCTCCGAAGAGAGATTTAGTTACTCCGAAGAGGGATATTTGATCGGAGATTGATCGGAGATTGACCGGAGAGAAGATACATCCCACCGGAGAAGGAGGATGAGGGTGGCGGCGAGGGATTTGGAAAAACTCTCAAAAGAGAGTTTTTGGAAGCTGAGAGGGTATCCCTACGAATTTATAACTATGTCCCTCAAAAATTTTAAATAAATTATTTATCCCTCAAATAATAAAAATTTATTTACATGTCAAAATTTTTTTTTTCTAAAAAAAAGACTCATTAACGCATATTTATCTTTGACGAGATGACATCTTCTCCTTCCTCCACCTAGCTAGGTCTTGATTCAAAACCTAACTTGACAAGCATTCAAAATTCTTGAATGCTTGCCAAGTTGGTTGATGGTCGCCGACTTCGACTTCGGCATCTTGAGAATTCAAATAATCACACGAATCCTATTCCGGCCCTTTGTAGTTAGAAAGATCCGAACTCAAAAAATGTGCTTTATTTTAACTATTTTTCTAAATTGAGGGTCATCCAAACGAGCTTAATTAGGACTCGTTTAGTTGGGAGAATTTAAATTTCCATAACTTCAACTTCTTGAATTTTTGTGTGATAAAAACAAACCAAATGCATATATGTTACTACTTCTTGGGTTATTTCTTTGAGAAAATTTGCGCCGAAGGCGCAAATTTTGGCCCAATTAGCGAAATATACACGTTTTTGTATAATTTGCAAAAGTATACATTTTATATCTTTTAACCCTAATCTCTCTTTATCTCTCTCCACTCCCGCAGATCTGAGATCTCGCTCTCTCTCCCATGGTCGCTTGTCCGCTACCTCCATATCTGATGCCCTCCTTCCCTCCCCCTCTCTCTCTCTCTCGTCCTCGCCCTCTCGCTCATCGCCGAATCTGAGATTCGAGGCTGGAATGGAGTTCGGTCTTCAATGGAGGGAGATCAGCAATCGCCGAATCTGCCCCGCTGCGGCCGAGATGGCGACCAAGGGCGCCATCATCACCTGGTACCGAGGGGAGTTCGTCGCAGCGAATGCCATCATTGACGCGCTCTGCAACCACATCACGCAGATCGGTTCCTGCGGAGGCGCTTCGGACTACGAGGCGGTTTTCGCGGCGATCCATCGGCGGAGGCTGAACCGGATCCCCGTCCTCCAGATGCAGAAAATTGATGGCGAGAATGCAAGGATTGTAGACTACTTTGACGTAATAGCTGGGACGAGCACTGGGAGCCTCATTGCGGCACTGCTTGTTGCTCCTGAGAAAAGCAGTGGACGCCCTCGTACTGCCTCTGATATCATCAAGTTCTACAAGGAACCTGGGCCTCAAATCTTCTCTCAGGAAGCAGAGATAGCCCATCAGGCATCTAAAAAGTATGATATTTTGATTAGCTACATATTAATGTTCATTCAGCTAGTTCTAGTCTTTTATGTTTTAGCTTGCTATTTCATTTGTCTAGATCCAATTTTGATTAGGAAGGACTAATATTGTAACTTCACTGCACTATTCCATGTATGACAGTGTTTATGCTGATCATTTGATTGATGTCTTTCAATAGGTTGGGGAAAGCTCCTAAATGGTGGCATTGCTGCGGCTTTTTGGTTTGTCATTTGGATTTCATCTTCCACGCATTTTCTTTTTTCTTGGGGGGCTTTGGTGCACTGTGATGTGCTGTGGATTGGGAGGTTCTTCCATTGGTCGTAATTAATGATCGATCTAATTTTTTATGTGAGTAATGCAATTTGTCTCCAATTTATTTTAGTATTGACATCGGTTTTAATTAGACATTATATATGTAGGTATATATGTATGCTTGAGTCCTTAGAAATTGGGTTGTTTTTTAGTGCTGACGTCGTTTTTATGCGTATTTTTTAGTGCTGACATCGTTTTTATGCTTATTATTTACTGCTGACATCGTTTTTATGCGTATTTTTATGTAGGTATATATGTGCTGACATCGTTTTTGCAATATAAGAGATGAAGAAGGAAGGATGTACAGTGATTTTGAGCTATTTGGTGGCATCGACGGACGTCAGCAGAGGAGTCTCCAATGTCATTTTACACCTTTTAGGATGTATGAAAGCGTAAGTTATGTTTTTAAGTTAATGACTTTTGGCTACTGATTTTTTTTAGGTTGTTGATTTTTTGTGTGATTAATGCAATTTGTCTCCAATTTATTTTAGTGTTGATATCGTTTTTAGTTAGATATTATATATGTAGATATATATGTATGCTTGACTCCTTAGAAATTGGTTTATTTTTTAGTGCTGACATAGTTTTTATGCGTATTTTTTAGTGTTGACATCGTTTTTAATTTGATATTATATATGTAAGTATATATGTATGCTTGACTCCTTAAAAATTGGTTTATTTCTTAGTGCTGACATCGTTTTTATACGTATTTTTTAGTGCTGACATCGTTTTCATGCATATTTTTGTGTAGGTATATATTTGTTGACATCGTTTTTGCAATATAAGAGATGGATGAGGAAAGAGGTCAGCATTGTCGGCGTCGAAAAATTCTTTGTTTTAATTGTTTACGGTTATTCTTTGTTTCTCACTACCAAAAATAAAATAAAATATTCGTTTTTTTTTTTGGTAGAACACTCCTTTTGTCTCTTTGTTCTCCCCTTTTATATTTTTAATGACTTAATACGTCAAATATATTGATCTTCGATGTCACCATTGTCGGCGTCAGCATCCTCGTAGAGGGTGTGAGCAATGCTGACGTCAGCATTCCCGACGTCATTGTCGTCGGCGTCACCATTCTCGTAGACGGCGGCAGCATTGCTGATGTCAACATTCCCGTCGGCGGCGTCAGCATTGACGCGTGGAACAAAAAAACCTCCTTGTAAACGGTGTCAGCATTGACGCGCGAAAAAAAAAACAAAAAAACCTTCCTTGTAAACGGTGTCAGCATTGCCGACGTCAACATTCCCGACGTCGGCGTCAGCATTGACGCGCGGAAAAAAAAAAACTTCCTTGTAAAACGGTGTCAGCATTGCTGACGTCAACATTGTTGACGTCAACATTCCCGACGTCGGCGTCAGCATTGACGCGAGAAAAAAAATTAAAAAAAAAAAAAAACTTCCTTGTAAACGGTGTCAGCAATGCTGACGTCATCATTTCTGACGATGACGTCAGCACTGACGCGCGCGCGAAAAAAAAAAAAAAAAAAAAAAAAAAAAAAACTGATGCGGAGGGGGGCACAGGGGGCGCGCATGAGGGGAGGGGGGCACGCAGGAGGGGCACAAGGGTGTTGTATAGTTTTGCAAATTTTCCAAAATCTTGTATATTTGGCTAATTTGGCCTTTATATTTGTATATTTGGCAAATCACCCCTATTTCTTTATTGTCAACCTAACGGGCCCTTGACTAACAAATCAAAAAAATTGATTGCCTTTAATCTAATTAGGTATTCTAAATTGATATTTTACTAAAATTCTCCTATAACAAGGGGATTGTTAAATACACCGCTAATTTTTACTGGAACCACCGCTAATCTCCGCAACTCCTTGCGGAGTTAAGTCCGCACCCTGTAATGTTGCGGAATACTTTTGGCGTTGTGTCAAGCAACCTTTACTCCGCTAATCTCCGCAACTCCTTGCGGAGTTAAGTTCGCGTCCGGTTGCGGAATACTTTGGATATTTTTTTTAAAAAAATAAACAAAAAAAAAAGAAAAAAAAAGAAGAAGAAAAGGTACGCATCAAGATGCGTAACTCTTTCACTCCCCCACCGCTTCTTGCTCTGTCCATGCCGCCCAATTCAATCGCGAACCAAACTTTCGGTGAGTCATTCTCCTTCATTTTCGATCCAAACCACCCTCGGACTTCACCACCCTCCTCACCCATGTGCCACGCGGGTCCGACGAGCCATCGCGAGCCTCCGACGATGCCCAGACCTCCGATCGAGAGCTCCGAAGTCCATTTGTTCAAAGTTGGAATCTTTGTGAAAGTCGCCCGATTCGATCGCGAACCAAACTTTCGGTGAGTTGCTCTCCTTCGTTTTTGATCGGTCTAAAACCAACACCCCGCAAGCGTACGGTGTCAATTGTAGTAATCGAGTGTCGAATCTCAGGGACTGTGTGAATATCAATCGCAGAACCTCAACCAGTTTACTAAGCCAAATAACGGAAGTGATTTTTGAGGCAATAAGAGAATAAGAATAGGAAAAATAACAAATTGCAAGTTTTTATGAATATATGATGAGAAACATTCCAGAGTCAGGGTTCACCACAACAATGCATCTTCGATAGACTATATAATTTTCATGCCTGAACAAATTGAAAAGAGAGATTTGAAGGTAAACTATCTAAATTCATTATCGCTCAGCCTACGCATCTCGCAATAACTATGTCCATTTCATTCAATTACCACTCAGCTTGCGCTTGTTGCAGATTAATCAATCAAATTGGACTCATTAAGCATTTAGACCCTAGTGACCAAATCGACCAAACAATTGCAGGCGCGATCCGCATAATCAATTCAAACCTAGGTTGTCTACGATAGTTTATTATCCTCAAGAGAATTAAATAGATTGCTCATAAACAATTCTCAAGTTCAAACCATGTTTTCCAACAACTTTGTCTAAGTATCCAATCTCAATTCGCAGCTGGCGCATATTGAACATTAAAAGGATTCCAATCAATCATAGGATTAATCGGACTAAGCACTCATGGATCGAATCAAACAAACAATATAATTCATTCAGGCAATCATCACGCACATGTCTATCTCAGCATCGTTGGGATCACCCCAACCCCAGAACAAGAAAATTAGCCAGACATAGATTTAGACACAATCAAGGAATTCATGATGAAAGAATATAAGACTAGATTAACAAAACGTATTCTTGAATCCAGCAAAACAAACCTTCAAGTAGAAATCTCTGAAAGAGTCTAAAATTCTCAATGTCTGCAACTATCGTTTCTGACGTGAAAAATTGGACGTCCTTTCTCTAACCCTAATTCTCTATCTATATTCTTTCCAGAAAAATATGAAAATATTCCTAAAATAATAATAAAATATAATAAAAAGTCGTTTAACAAAATATAAAAGCGAATAAATAATCCGACGAACTCTCGCTGATGAAAAGTATCGACTCGATACTTCAAAGTATCGAGTCGATATGCGGCTACTGTAAAGCCATATTTCACTCGAAATTTGCAGGTACCGAGTCGATAGTTTAAAGTATCGACTCGATACTTCGTGGTATCCTTCTCTGCTCGGAATACCGACTCGATATGTGTGGGTTCCGAGTCCGATTCCGCCTTGTTCCTTTGATTTTGACCTTGAAAGCTCTCTTGCCTCGACTCATGCCTCTCGAATGCTCTCTATGGACATGCTCCGACTTCAAGGATCATCCTCGCACATGACTCATTCCTTGCTCCTTTTCCTTGGCTCGTTAGATATCCCAAAATATGCATCGAAACACCTGAAATTTCACACACACCATGTGTAGACCTCTATACTCGAAATGACACATAAATCACATAAAAACACATATAAAGTGACACTTAATAAACATAAAACTTACTCAAAAGACATCTAAAATCACATAGAATAAGATGATATCAAAATACCCCATACTTAGACATTGCTTGTCCCCAAGCAAGACTGATTAGAACAAACCACAAGTGCAAGATAAAATATTTGCCTCAACTTATTCAAGCCCCCTTGAAGATAATAATGCAATCAAAATCTCAAGACAAATGCCATCATAGCATGTTTCCTCATTACCGAAAACAAAGCAAAAAGCCCCAAACCTCACATGGATGTTTTATGTGAATAATTCTCACTCAAATGTGTATAAGGGATGAAATTTACGCTCGGTCTCAACGATGGTGCTTATCTATACCATAGGCTTGCCCAGCGTTCTACATCTCCACCGCTTGAGATCATGCACACAACAAAAATCATGAGGACTTTCGTAAAGCTTGTAATGAGGCTAAGGTAAAGGAAAATAAGGTATGGAAATATTTAGGCTATGTGGTGCAACAATCCGGGAAAAAGGCATGCCAAAGAGCAACCATTAAAACACCAATGCCAACAACTTCACAAACCAAATCAAATCACACCAACTCCATCACAAATAATGCAATCTCAATTAGGCACTTCGGACTTCAATCGACCATTTTCTTCCATTTTTTTCATTCTTTTCTTTTCTCTCTAGCTTCAACACTGTTTTGCGCGAATACAAACATTTGTGATGAATGCACCCGGTTACTAAGTGTCTCAGCCACCTCACCTATATATTTTCCTCCTTGTGTGAATTTTATCCTCCACAAGCAGGATCGGTTACTAACCGTATTTTTTTCTTCAAGACTTTTACCCAGGAGTGAATTTTATCCTCCTCCTGTCCCAAGGAATTTCTACGACATTGCACCTATCATTCAAAGCAAAATATATCAAATACGTGACACCAATGATCTCCACCCCATACTTGGCTTTTAGCCACTTCATCATCACAACCATTCAATAAAATCAGACCAATTTCCCGAACAGGTAAAAAGGTTTAAATAATATGGCTTAGATAATTTTGTGGAACTTCCAAAGAATAGGCTATAGGCTCAAAGGGGTTTCAAGCAAAGGGATCATGTAAAAGGTAGGTAAAGAGAGGGGAAAAATGGCTAATGAAATCAATGCCTCAATCATTTTAATGTCATGTACACAAATCATATAATGCAGCCTCAAATAAGAGTCTAAAGCAAGTTCTGAAGACAGCAACAAAAGTGAGTGTCACACATGAGAAGGAATGAGAGGACCCACATAAACGTTAGTCCTTCAGGCTCAAATCTCACAAGTTTTTTTTTTTTATGGGATAAATTATGCTTGTCTGAACAAATAACTCCATGCTAGGCAAATTATCAGAAGATAATGACATATAAATATAAGGCGAATGTAAGCATCATAGGCAACTACTCCATCATTGTGGTTTTTAACATATTTAGGGTACACCAATCATCCAAAGAAATACTCGAAACAACCATAACGACTCAACGTAGAACTCCTAACACTAATTCTTATAACATCGACTCCAAATAAAAAGACTCAAGAACATAAGAAATTCAAATAGTCTTCAGATAGGCTTCAACATCGGACTGTCAAGCCCCTGAAACATAAAAGACAAATATATAAACATATACTCACATAAATATCCCACCCCATACTTAAAACCTACATTGTCCCAATGTAGAATAAGAAATAAAGGGTAAGAGAGACTCACATAGAACTACTGGTGTGGTGGTGGCTGATAGGGACGGCCCGTCAGGTGCTCCCATATCTGCTGCTGCAGCTGAAAGGATTGTGTGTTCTGATGCTCAATCGCAGTCAACCGGTTCAGCATACCGGATTGCTGTTGTTGTATCTGCTCGTGAGTAAGTGCCAAAGAGCCCACTCTGGTGGATAAATCAGACATGTCCTCCCTCAATGTCCGAAACTCGTCAGCCAGCTGAAAGGGTGTATATGTAGGCTGGTGCCAATCATCAGTATCCATCGCAGTCTGGCCGTCTGAGTGATGTCTATCAGCTGCGTCTGCTTCAGCGCTCACCTCATCATCGCTAGATTCCTCAGACTCCATACCCTCAATCAACGGGACCGGCTGACCAGTCCAGCTTTCAAACCAGTTCCGACGCTCTAAGGTACACATGTGCTGGGGGTTGAACTCACAATAGCGACGATCCCCAGTCTTCAAGGCGAGGTGGGGCACAGAATTGATGATCTTAATCATCCTCTGGGCAGTCAAATGGGCAATGTCTACCCAACCAGGAGCAATATGGGTGTATCGATTCAGGTCAACCCGAAAATGAACAGCAAGGGCTGCAATCATACCTCCTACAACAAGGTGATTGGACGGGTTCCTGGCGAAGTAGAAGAGGTGACTTGCCAACTCGAAGCCAATGTTGATGGGTCGCCCACTAACAAGGCTCTCAAGAATCCTAAGCTCGCTTGTCTTCACCTTGTTCTGCTCATGACGAGCGAAGATAGTCCAGCCCAGGAGTTGATAGATGATACGGAAGCAAGGGTTAATGATGTCAGCGCTGGAGGACTTGCTTCCTAGGAACTGGCCCTTTCCAGTCATCCTGTACCAGAATCTATGTAGTTCAGCGGATGAGACAAGCGATGGACCCACAGTTGAATCGAATCCTAGGATCTCATTGAGGTTGGCAATGGTCAATGATCTCGCAACATTGCCCAATCTGAATGTCAAATTGCCCTCTAATGTGTTAGAATCAGCCTCCAGCGAGAAGCTGCACAGGAACTCCTTAGTGAGAGCTGGGTATGCTGGAAGGTCCATGATGAGGATGAGGGAAATGCCTCCATGAGCGCATAATCTCTGAATTTCTGCATGACAGTTGATGGTCTCCATTTCGCTCTGATTATAATACTTAGGTCCATAATGGCGGGCAGCCTTGAACAGATCGAACCTCTCTCGATGCTCGCTAGAGTCGAACACCACCCTATCGAGCCGAGATTGGGACGAAGATGATGCTTCTGCGTTTTTGCTTCTCCTACTCATTATGACCTGTGCTTTATCATTACCAAACAAACATACAACACCCAAGAGACCAACAGAAGTTCTCAATTAGCAAGGGGTAAACAATCATTCAAACATATATTACTTTATACTCCATAGAACTACTACCATGTAAAACAACCCCATACTTGAACGTTTAGCCATCCGACAAAATAAAGCAATAAAGCACGATGACCCTACATCATAGGTCCCCATCTCAATAGTGAAGAATAAAAATTCAGCATGTATTATGGAAGGGGAAACTATATAATAGCTCAACAAAAAGTTTAACATACTCATACCCACTTCCACTATCAATCAATTTCTCAAAGCACCAAATCAAGAAATTCCTTCAACTTATCATTCCAAGCACACAAGAACGTCCTCATAGGTATTCAAGAACAATCAATTTCCAGAGATTTACTCAATAAGCTTCACAACAAATCAAAATTTTCAATTTGCCCTTAAACCTTCAACTCACCTTCAATAACCCAAACCCTAAATATCTCAAACATTCTCAACAAAATTTCAACCAAAAGAAAACAATTAGACAAAGAAGAGAAGGAATGAGAGGGAACATACCACAAATCTTTAGATCCGATTGCAATTAGGGGTTTAGATAAGATTTGGGGGTAAGAGGGTTTGGTGGCTGCGGTGAACAGTGGGGCAGAGGTGGTCGGCGCTGGCGACTGGTGTGGCGGCGCTAGTGGTTGCGGGTGGGCTCGGCGCTGGTGGCTGCTGGTGAGCGCGGCGGCGGTGCACAGCGAGGCAGAGGGGGCGGGTGAAGGGGAAGGAGAAAGCTTGAACTGTTCGAAGGTATCGGGTCGATACTTGAACTGTTCGAAGGTGTAGTTATGAGGAGACCCGTGTCTCCCTTTTTCAATTCAGCCCTTGTTTTTTTTTTATTATTATTTTTTTTATTTTAATTTTTTTCTTTTTTCGAAAAGTAAAGAGAGAAAAGAAATAAAATGAAATAAAATAAAATAAACATAAAAACCAGCCATTCTAAAATAAACTAAAAAAAAGAAAACTAAACTAGAAAATTCATAAGTATTAGCTAGAAAATACGAAGGGCTGAAATTTTTTTTTTTTTATTATTTTTTTGAAGAAATATTAGCTAGGAGATTAATAAGTAAAAATCTATTCTAGAGTAACAAAAATGAAAGAAAGAAAGAAAACATACCTGGGTTGCCTCCCAATAAGCGCTTGGTTTTTAGTCGTCAGCCTGACTTTCAGAAACTATTTAGGCTTTTGGTAATATAAGGTGGATCAGTCCCACCTTTCCAACTGGATTCCCATCATAATACTTCTTTAAGCGCTGCCCATTCACCTTAAACTCACCCCATTTTTCATTCCATACCGTTACAGCACCATGGGGATGAATCTTTCGGACCTCAAATGGGCCACTCCAACGAGATTTCAGCTTGCCTGGAAAAAGCTTCAAGCGAGAATTGTAGAGCAATACTAAGTCACCTTCTTCAAGCTCTTTCGGAACAATGCGCTTATCATGCCACCTCTTGGTCCTTTCTTTGTAGATCCGGGCATTCTCATAGGCGTCTTGTCTCAATTCCTCTAGCTCTTGGAGTTGAAGCATTCTTTTCTCGCCTGCTGACTTTGCATCAAAGTTCAGTGCCTTGATAGCCCAATATGCCTTGTGCTCCAATTCAACCGGGAGATGACAAGATTTGCCATAAACTATGCGATAAGGAGACATGCCTAAAGGAGTCTTGTAGGCAGTCCTATATGCCCATAATGCATCGTCAAGCTTGCTTGCCCAATCCTTTCGACTTCGTGAGACTGTCTTCTCTAAAATACTTTTGATCTCCCTGTTAGATACTTCAACCTGACCACTAGTCTGAGGATGATAGGGAGTAGCTACTCGATGATTGACCCCATACTTCTTCAAAAGTGCTTCAAAGCTTCTCTCAATAAAGTGTGAACCACCATCACTGATGAGCACTCGCGGAACTCCAAATCTAGGGAAGATGGTGAACTTCATGAACTTTGCCACAACCTTAGAATCATTGGTAGGTGTGGCTATGGCTTCTACCCACTTAGAAACATAATCCACAGCAACCAAGATATACTTGTAGACGCCAGAGCTGGGAAAGGGGCCCATGAAATCTATTCCCCAAACATCAAAAAGCTCGACCTCTAGAATGGTATTGAGTGGCATTTCATTCCGTCTAGAGATATTTCCTGAGCGTTGGCACTCATCACAAGACACCACAAACCTTTGCACATCCTTGAACATGGTGGGCCAAAAAAGTCCTGATTGCAGAATCTTTGCAGTAGTCTTGAAAGCTTTTGCATGTCCTCCTGTGGGGAGGGTGTGACAATGTCGCATAACACTCTCAACTTCTTCCTCTGGAATACATCTCCTAAAGATTCCATCGCTACCCTGCTTGAAGAGAAGAGGCTCATCCCAATAATAGTGCTTAGCATAATGGAGGAATTTCTTCTTCTGATGGAATGATAGCCCAGGCGGTATTTCCTTGCAAACAAGATAGTTCACAATATCAGAATACCATGGCAGCCCCTTTGTTGAGACGTTCAGAAGTTCCTCATTGACATCAAATATAGCAGAAATAGTGCCTTGAAATAAGCGATCATCTGGGAAAGAGTCATCAATCGGCCTCAAATCATCAACTTCCTCTATTTGCTCCAAAGGAATTCTAGACAGGTGGTCTGCTACAAAATTCTCCGCTCCTTTCTTATCCTTGATCTCCAAATCAAATTCTTGCAACAAGAGGATCCATCGAATAAGACGTGGTTTGGCATCCTTCTTCTGCAACAAGTAGCGGACTGCAGCATGGTCGGTGTAAACAATCACCTTAGAACCGACGAGATATGACCGAAACTTCTCAAAGGCATAGACTACTGCAAGCAATTCCTTTTCTGTGGTGGTGTAGTTCATCTGAGCAACATCCAAAGTCTTGCTAGCATAATATATGGCATGAAGCTTTTTATCCTTCCTTTGTCCAAGGACAGCACCAACTGCATAATCGCTCGCGTCACACATGATTTCAAATGGAAGATCCCAATCTGGGGATTGCATGATAGGAGCGGATATCAAAGCTTCTTTCAACCTGCGATAAGACTCAAGACACTCTGGGGAAAAGTTGAAGGGTACATCCTTCACTAAAAGATTAGTCAATGGCTTAGCAATTTTAGAAAAATCACGAATGAACCTCCTATAAAAGCCAGCATGACCTAAGAAACTCCTAATTCCTTTGATAGAGGTTGGAGGTGGCAATTTCTCAATCACTTCAATTTTTGCTTTATCCACTTCTATTCCTCTACTAGAAACTAGGTGACCAAAAACAATACCTTCATTCACCATAAAATGACATTTTTCCCAATTCAAAACCAAATTAGTCTCTTCACACCTTTTTAAAACTCTAGCCAGGTTGGACAAACATGCATCAAAGGAAGAACCATACACAGAAAAATCATCCATAAACACTTCCATAATATCCTCAATCATGTCATAGAATATAGCCATCATGCATCTTTGAAAAGTAGCGGGTGCATTGCACAAACCAAAAGGCATCCTTCTATATGCAAAGGTCCCATAAGGACAAGTAAAGGTTGTCTTTTCTTGGTCATCTGGGTGAATAGGAATTTGCCAGAACCCACTATATCCATCAAGATAGCAAAAGTGTGAATGCTTAGCTAACCTTTCTAAGACTTGATCAATAAAGGGAAGTGGAAAATGGTCTTTTCTAGTAGCTGTATTCAGTTTTCTATAATCAATACACATTCTCCAGCCAGTTACAGTCCTAGTAGGAATTAACTCATCATTTTGTTTTTTAACAACAGTCATACCTCCCTTTTTAGGAACCACATGAACAGGACTAACCCACTTACTATCAGAAATAGGAAAAATTATTCCTGCATCTAACAACTTCAGAACCTCCTTTAGCACTACTTCTTTCATGTTAGGATTAAGTCGTCTTTGATGCTCTATAGTGGGTTTATGATTATCCTCCATGAAAATTCTATGCATGCACAAAGAAGGTGGAATCCCTTTCAAATCATCAATTGAATACCCTATAGCTTTTCTATGTAATCGAATGACAGATAAAAGTTTTTCAACCTCTATATCACTCAAATTAGCATTGATAATGACAGGGTATGTAGAGTTAGGGCCTAGGAATTCGTACCTTAAAGAAGCGGGAAGTGGTTTCAGATCGAGCGCAGGAGGAACGGCAGACGCCGACTCGGAATTTCCTTCTGGCAACAAAAGTATCGACTCGGTACTTGTAAGTATCGACTCGGTACCTGTAGGTATCGACTCGATAGTTCCATTGTATCGAGTCGATTGTTCGTGATTCTGAATTCTCCGTTCTTCCGACTCGGTACTTTCTGGGTTCCGACTCGGTACTTTCTGGGCTTCGAGTCCTAAGCTTTCCGGGAGGGTCCCTTCGAGCTCGGGTGCCTCAGGTGATGCTTCCAAGTCCTCCACAGCTTCAGCCAGACGTGGTTCATGGTCTCGAGTCATGACGCCAGCGGTTAGGCAAGCTTCAAGTGGATCATGTATGATGATCGACATCATATGCTCTTGTACACCCTTGTCTACCTCATCATCCTTACAATATTCATCCTCAAAAGCAGGGGTTTTCACAGTCCTATTAAAATTATATTCAATCCTCTCATCCCCAACATTAAAGGCGAGGATTCCTTGCCGGACAAAAATTTCTGTTCCAGCAGTAGCTAGGAATGGTCTACCAAGTATAATAGGCACAGGATAGTTAGCATCAATATCAAGCACAACAAAATCAATAGGCACATAGAATTTATCTAATCGAATGGGAATATCCTCCAGGGTGCCTTCCGGGTGAGCAACTGTCCTATCCGCCATCCAGAGTTGCATTTTAGTTGGCTTAAGTTCGCCAAAATCAAGCTTTTTGAAAATCGATAGTGGAAGTACACTAACGCTAGCACCTAAATCACATAAAGCATTATAACGGAAGTCACCAACAGTAATGGGGACACAGAAACTACCTGGATCCTTGAGCTTGGGTGGCATCTTGTTCTGGATCAATGCCGTGCTTTCCTTACCAAGAGTTGCAACTTCACCTTCGTTGAGCTTCCTTTTGTTGGAGAGGATCTCCTTGAGGAATTTCGCATAGGACGGCATCTCTTTTAAAGCTTTAGTGAATGGAATGTTCAGATGTAGTTTCTTGAGAACCTCCATAAAATTCTCATATTTCTTTTCCAGCAGGGCTTGATTTCTCTTTTGCGGAAATGGAAGGGGAGGTTTGAATGGCGGTGGTGGCACATATGACGCCTCCTTCTCTGGCTGTTCTGGTGCCTTAACTTCCCCTTGTTGGTGTGATGTTTGCACTTCCTTATCCCTAGATGTCTCAGGTTTCTGCACTTCCTCCAGTTGCTTTCCACTTCTTAGGGTCACTGCAGCTATATGACCCTTTGGGTTTTCATCACTCTTTCCTGGCAAGTGACCTGATGGTCTAGGAGTGTTGAGGGCCAGTTGAGCCATTTGGGTTTCAAGCATCTTGAATCGCGCCTCAGTCTTAGCTTCTACTTCACGACTCCCGGCTTCTGTTGCATTTTGATTAGCCAGTAGTTGCTTTAACATCTCCTCTACGCTGGGTGATGATGTCTCTCGAGTTGGTGTTGGTTTTCCCTGTTGCCTCTGTTGGAATCCAGGAGGTGGATTTTGAGCTCCCTGATTGTTAGCATAGGAGAAGCCTGGATGATCTCTAGTACGAGGGTTATAGTTGTAGTTGTTGTTATAGCCCTGACCCCTATTGAAATTTCCAGCATAGTTAGCTTCTTCCTCTATCAGGTCACCATTCTGGGAAGCAAACAACTCGCAGGTCGAGATGGTGTGAGTGGTAGCGCCACAACATTGACAAGGTACTGCAGATTTTGAAACTGAAGACGCTGCTGGCCTTGTAGGGATTACATTTTCAAGCATCTTTTTTATGCTCTTGACTTCAGATGAGAGAGCATCAAACTTGGCATCCCTATATGTCTCCGTGTTTACCTCAAACAGTCCAGCTTGCCTTTTCGAATTCAAAGACCCTCTAGATGATGAGTATCTTCCATAATGCTTAGCGGTCTTTTCCAGGAAATTCCAAGCTTCGTCTGCAGTCTTATCCACAAAGGTTCCTCCAGATGAGGAATCAATGAGTACCCTGGTAGCGTCATTAAGACCTTTATAAAAGATCTCTAAAAGGTTGATTTTCGGCTCTCCATGTTGAGGACAATCAAGCAAGAGGTCCTTGAACCTTTCCCATGTTTCATAAAGATTCTCTCCAGCTTGCATCTCAAAAGAGTGAATTTTGTTCCTCAGCTCAGCAATCTTGCTCGGCGGAAAGAATTTGTCCAAAAACTCAGAAGTAAGCATCTCCCATGTTGTGATAGTGTTGGCGGTGATTGAATTGTACCAATTCTTTGCTCGTCCCCGCAAAGAGAATGAGAAACCTCGCAGCATGAGGTCTTCCGCCGTAACATTGTGCATCTTCACCGTGTTCATCAGCTCCTTAAAAGTGGTTAAATGCTGGTGAGGATTCTCATCAGGACCACCTCCAAATTGATTCTGAGCAATCATGTTGATGAGGGCGGGCTTCAGCTCAAAGTTGTTAATGTTAATTGCTGGAAACACAACCCCAGGAGTAGGAACAAATTGTGTGGGGTTCATCCGTTGCCCCAGAGTCTGCGGCGCAACAGCATGGTTAACCACCTGCTGGTTGTTCAAGTTCTCTCCCATCTTGTGATCCCTGGCTCTTTGTGCAGCAAGCCTTGCGCGAAAAGTCCGTTCAATTCAGGATCAAACGGTAAGAGATTTCCTGAGCTTCTAGATCTTCGCATAAAAGTCACAGCAGAAACCTGAAACCACAGACAAAAGAAAACAAATCAAAAATAACAAAAAGACTTAGAAAAACCAATTGTTGTTACACAACTGATATTATCGACAGTCCCCGGCAACGGCGCCAAAAACTTGATCGGTCTAAAACCAACACCCCGCAAGCGTACGGTGTCAATTGTAGTAATCGAGTGTCGAATCTCAGGGACTGTGTGAATATCAATCGCAGAACCTCAACCAGTTTACTAAGCCAAATAACGGAAGTGATTTTTGAGGCAATAAGAGAATAAGAATAGGAAAAATAACAAATTGCAAGTTTTTATGAATATATGATGAGAAACATTCCAGAGTCAGGGTTCACCACAATAATGCATCTTCGATAGACTATATAATTTTCATGCCTGAACAAATTGAAAAGAGAGATTTGAAGGTAAACTATCTAAATTCATTATCGCTCAGCCTACGCATCTCGCAATAACTATGTCCATTTCATTCAATTACCACTCAGCTTGCGCTTGTTGCAGATTAATCAATCAAATTGGACTCATTAAGCATTTAGACCCTAGTGACCAAATCGACCAAACAATCGTAGGCGCGATCCGCATAATCAATTCAAACCTAGGTTGTCGACGATAGTTTATTATCCTCAAGAGAATTAAATAGATTGCTCATAAACAATTCTCAAGTTCAAACCATGTTTTCCAACAACTTTGTCTAAGTATCCAATCTCAATTCGCAGCTGGCGCATATTGAACATTAAAAGGATTCCAATCAATCATAGGATTAATCGGACTAAGCACTCATGGATCGAATCAAACAAACAATATAATTCATTCAGGCAATCATCACGCACATGTCTATCTCAGCATCGTTGGGATCACCCCAACCCCAGAACAAGAAAATTAGCCAGACATAGATTCAGACACAATCAAGGAATTCATGATGAAAGAATATAAGACTAGATTAACAAAACGTATTCTTGAATCCAGCAAAACAAACCTTCAAGTAGAAATCTCTGAAAGAGTCTAAAATTCTCAATGTCTGCAACTATCGTTTCTGACGTGAAAAATTGGACGTCCTTTCTCTAACCCTAATTCTCTATCTATATTCTTTCCAGAAAAATATGAAAATATTCCTAAAATAATAATAAAATATAATAAAAAGTCGTTTAACAAAATATAAAAGCGAATAAATAATCCGACGAACTCTCGCTGATGAAAAGTATCGACTCGATACTTCAAAGTATCGAGTCGATATGCGGCTACTGTAAAGCCATATTTCACTCGAAATTTGCAGGTACCGAGTCGATAGTTTAAAGTATCGACTCGATACTTCGTGGTATCCTTCTCTGCTCGGAATACCGACTCGATATGTGTGGGTTCCGAGTCCGATTCCGCCTTGTTCCTTTGATTTTGACCTTGAAAGCTCTCTTGCCTCGACTCATGCCTCTCGAATGCTCTCTATGGACATGCTCCGACTTCAAGGATCATCCTCGCACATGACTCATTCCTTGCTCCTTTTCCTTGGCTCGTTAGATATCCCAAAATATGCATCGAAACACCTGAAATTTCACACACACCATGTGTAGACCTCTATACTCGAAATGACACATAAATCACATAAAAACACATATAAAGTGACACTTAATAAACATAAAACTTACTCAAAAGACATCTAAAATCACATAGAATAAGATGATATCAGTTTTCGATCCAAACCACTCTCGGACTTCACCACCCTCCTCACCCATGTACCACGTAGGTCCGATGAGCCATCGTGAGCCTCCGGCGACGCCCAGACCTCTGATCGAAAGCTCCGAAGTTCACTTGTTCAAAGTTGGAACCTTTGTGGAAAAAAAAGAAAGAAGTTACGCACCTAATTGCGTACCTTTTTTGAGAGGTTTTTATTTTTTTTATTTTTTTCCATATAGGTTAGGGAACTCCGCATCCTAATACGGACCTCTCTCTGCAACGTCTTGCAGACCTTTTGTCAATGGATTTTTAGGGCGTGTTTGGCACGATGTCCGGGGAGATCCGCAAGGGGTTGCGGAGTTCGGTCCGCAGAGAGTTGCGAAGTTTAGCGGTGTATCCAGTAAAAATTAGCGGTATATTTAGAAAACGCGTATAACAAACACTATGGTGTACATTTTAATATATAACTTCGGTGTACCTTTAATTTTTTTTTTTTTGACAAAGTAAAGATTTGAGCGGTATCAAACCCCGCTAGACCCCGTTCAAAAGCATCATCTTGGACGAGAATACATAACTCGCAATCGGTCAAGAGTGTGAGTTGAGGAAAAGGGTTAGCCAGTGATAAGCAGACAATGTTATCCGCAATCGTGTTGTTTGATCTCGCAAAAAGATTGCGAGATAAAGACCAAGTGGAAATGTTGCAGCGAGAATAAAATGTTCGAGATGATGATCTCAATCTCCCACGTGCAACTCCAGCATCCCTTCACCGCAATAACAATCGTCAGATTGCATTGTCACTCAGGTTGCATCCCTTTATAGTATGTCGTGACTAGTGATGATGCAGTTAATTCGATCTTGGTTAAAGGGAAGGTTAAAGAAAGAGAAGTAACTAGACCTGTCAAACGGGTCATTCGGGTCGGGTCACTTCGGGTCTCGAGTAAAACGGGTCCCACATAAAACGGGTCCCACATAAAACGGGTTCCGGGTATTTTCGGGTTGACTAGAACCCGGGTTTCGGGTCGATTTCGGGTTTGTCAATTTTTTCCTTTTTAAATTAAAAAAAATCATGATTTGATAATTTTGGCGATAAATTTTAATTATATATAAAAAAATTAATTATATTTAATTATAAATCAACCGGGTCAATCGGGTCGCCAGGACAATCGGGTCAAAATTACCGGGTCAATCGGGTCAAAATTACCGGGTCAATCGGGTCACCGGGTCAAACCCCAGATTACTCGAAAAATTTCCGTTTTTTTTCGGGTTTAGGTCGAAACAAATTTCCATATCAAAATTTTCGGGTCTTAACCGAAAAAATTTCGGACGGTCGGATCGGGTTATGTTTTGACAGATCTATAAGTAACTATTCGGGTCGGGTTATATTTTGATAGGTCTAGAAGCGGGTTTGGAGTTGCATAAAGCCAATCTCATGGTGGTGGAAGTGGCTAATGAGACCACTGGAATCTGCAGACAAGTGTGCAGAGGGTTCGAATGGGAAATGCAAGGGCAGAGTTATAGCTTCGACATCAGGGCCCTAAGGTTCGGGGGCTGTGATTTGTTGTTGGGTGGTGATTGGATGAGAGGGTTGAGCCCAGGGGCGGAGCCAGAAAAAAATCTAGGGGGGCTCAACTATTTTAAGTGTAAAAAGCTAAAAGAAGGAAAAAAATCAATAAATGAAGCTATAGGGAATTGAACTATAGACATCATTGCTAAGTTCCTACCCTCGTACCAACTAAGCTAAATACTCTTATTAATTTATTACTCTTTTTAATTGTTTTTAGCCCTTAAATTATCAAAAATTACAAAAAAAAAACACATATATATTTATTTTTTTAGGTTTTCCTCCGGCTCAGGGGGGGCTCGAGCCACCGCATGCCCCCTCCCTCCGCCCTTGGTTGAGCCCGGTATCATTTGATTACAACAGAATCACAGTGTCTTTCATCAAGAATGGCCAGATAATTGAGTTATAGGAGGTACCTGAATCAGACTCTCTCAAGATGGTCTCAAGTAAGAAGCTCCAAAAAAATTTCAAGCAGGGATCCACAATGTGCATAGCACAAGTAGCCAAGGTATTGCAGATAAGGAGTCGGGAAGAGGCCTTGCCAGAATGTATCGCTGAGGTACTAGAGCGGTTCAAAGATGTGTTTGATGAGCCGAGAGAGCTGCCTCCGTCAAGGACCATCGAGCACAGTATACCCCTCAAACCAGGAGCCTTGCCGGTATGTTCTCGACCCTACCGGTACCCTTATTTTCAGAAGAATGAGATTGAAAAACAAGTTCATGAGATGCTGCAGAACTCCATCATATGGCCTAGCCAAAGTCCTTTCGCTTCACCTACCTTGTTGGTTAAAAAAAAGACGGAACTTGGAGGTTTTGTGTGGATTATAGGCAGCTGAATGATATAACCATCAAAGACAAATTTCCTATTCTCCATATTGAAGAGTTATTGGATGAAGTACATGGGGCAGTGATATTTTCTAAGCTCAACCTGAGAGCGGGCTACCATCAAGTGAGAATGGTGGAAGAAGACATTGCCAAGACAGCTTTTAGAACCCACCACGGGCACTACGAATTCAAAGTGATGCCTTTCAGCCTTACTAACGCCCTGGCTACCTTCCAAGCCTTAATGAATTCGGTATTTGCATAATGTTTGAGAAAGTTTATGCTAGTATTTTTTGATGATATCTTAATATACTGCCAAAGCTTGGGAGATCATGTGAATCACTTGACTAAGGTTTGTGGGCTTTTGAGGAAACACAATCTGTTTGCAAAGAGGGCTAAATGTGCTTTTGCTCAAAGGAAGGTGTGGGTCATCTCATTTCAGCTGAGGGTGCAGCCGTGTAGCAACCGACCCTAGTAAGGCAGATGCAATGCTATCTTGGCCTAGTCCTCAAAATGTTAAGGAGTTGAGAGGGTTTCTTGGACTAACATGTTATTATAGAAGGTTTATTCAAGGATATGGAACCATATGTAGACCTCTGACCGAGCTGTTAAAAAAGGACGGGTTTCATTAGGGTAGTGGTTCTGAGAGTGCATTCCAGCAGCTCAAATCCTTGTTGACATCACCTCTGATACGGTGTTTGCCGGATTTCACAAAAACCTTCGAAATTGAGACAGATGCTTGTGACAGTGGTATAGGGGCTGTTTTGATGCAATCAGGCAAACCGATTGCCTACCTGAGCAAGGCTCTTCATGGTTAGCATTTGATGTTATCAACTTACGAGAAGGAGCTTGTTAGGCTCATCTCTTTTAACCTATGTGTAATTCTAAGTGTACATTGGATGTTTTAACTTGTAAGGCTGATTGTATTGGTTTGGGCCAAACCGGCTCACAACTGATCTCAGCTATCCATTGGGCTTGAAGCCCATACGGATGTCTCCAGCTTCTCTTGCTGAGCTTTGGCAACGACGTCGTTCAGCTTAAGCGCTCTCTTTATAAGGGTTTGCAAAACCCTAATCCGAGAGTTGAGAGGGTTGTTGCTTACTGTAGCTCTGTTCTTGGCTCCTGAGGTGATTCTAGGGTTTCATCCCTTTCCGGCCTTTGTGAGCGTAGATTGAGCTCCCTTCCATCCAAATACACTCAGTGACATTGTGTTGAGAGAGATTTGTAGCCTCTTTGCCCTCTAGGTTTTGACCTTGGTGGCTGGTGTCCTCGTTGAGGCTAATCGTCGCTACAATCTCTACGTTCTACTTTTGCTTTGGTTTTGCTGAGTTGTAAACTTGTTCATTGTCATTGCTTAAGTTTCTGTTTATGCATTTTGGTGTTTTGGATCGATTCTCTTTAGAGCTATTAGCTATTCTCTTAGCCGTGGATAAATGGCGACATTACTTAGAGCCAGCACCCTTCCGAATTCGAACCGATGCCTTGTCAAGGAGGTTTGAAAATAGTACAGGGGAGAAGGCTATGAACTGTGCACTGCAGGTGGTGGAACCGATTTGGATGAAAGAAGTAGCAGCCAGTTACGAGCACGACCCAGTAGTTCAGGAAAAGATTGCAGCAACGACCCTCGATTCAACATCCGATTATAAATGGGTTGGAGGGATTCTGCGTTATAAAGGGAAATTATACATTGGGGATGAACAGAGGCTCAAAAACCAGTTAACAAGGGCGATGCATTCAGAGCCTTTAGGTGGGCATTCAGGCATCGCGGGTACGTACCAGAGACTCAAGAATGTGTTTTACTGGCCATCCATGAGACAATTCGTGCAAAAATTCGTGATGGAATGCGATTCTTGTCAACGAAACAAATCCGAGCATGTGCCATATCCCGGTTTAGTGCAACCCCTACCCATTCCCACGCATGCCTGGAGTTCAATTGGGATGGATTTTATAGAAGGTCTTCCAAAATCCAACGGCAAAGACATTGTCATGGTCGTGGTTGATCGGCGAACAAAGTATGCACATTTCATTTTGATGGCTCATCCATTTACTGTCTCTCAAGTGGCAACCGAGTTCTTGCAACAGGTGTATCGACTACGTACATGGGTTGCCTACTGACATAGTATCTGATCATGACAAGATTTTCACAAGCCACTTTTGGAAAGAGTTATTTGCAGCACTAGGAACCTCTCTCAAGTTCTCTACGGCTTACCATCCGCAAACAGATGGACAAACCGAGCGAGTAACACTGGCGGATTTAGGGGTGGGCTCGTATGAGCGCGAGCCCACCCCAATCCCGGAAAAAAAATACGAAAGCTTATCTTGCCTAGTTGGTAAAGTACAAATTATGAACTTTTTCCTCTTTATCTAGAGCCCAAGGTTCAATTCCCACTTTTTACATTTTCTTCACTTATTTTTAACTATCTTTTTATATATAAGTTAAAATATCTTTTTAAATTGAGAATAATTAATTTCAATTAGTATTGTTTGAATTCTATTTTAGTCATTCATTAGGGGTTTCCTTGAATTTTTTTTAACTAATTATAAATTTTATTCGATCACTTTTAATAATATGGATAAATCTTTGAATTTTTTTACACAACTCTTCACAATTAAATTTATTTAAAGTTTAGCAAAACTCGTTTCATTATTACTTAATTTTTAGCCTAAATCTCGTCCATCCCTATGTTACGGTCTAGCTTCGCCACTGGCGAGTAAACCAATGTCTTGAAGGTTATCTACGCTGCTTGTCTTCAGCTGCTCCGAAGAAATCTTATCTTAAACATATATAACAAAATCAATTAAGACAGATGAACCAATTTGGAGTTTTTACTCAAAAAAAAAAAAAAAAGATAAGCGATTGAACTCGATCGTAAGATAGATGATATTTGTCGGTACGTATTAAAATATTAAAATAATACTACTCCGTATAACGATTTTTGGAAAACACCACAATTTTTTTTTATCTATCTATAGGTATTTTATTTAATAAAAATATAAATCTATCTATAAATTAGAAAAGAAAAAAAAGTCAACAATATTATATATTATAATATTTTCACAATTTCTACCATATTAAAACATCTCTTAATTAAGATAGTATAAAATTTATCAGCAGTGGATTTTCCCTACAATTCTATTCCAACACTTCATAACTAATATATTATTCAAATAAAAATAATAATTACATAAAAAAAAAAAACAGAAGAATTAAATCCTCTAAAAGATTAAGGACATTTGTTGTAAAAAAAGTTGCGTTTCAATTTAATTTGTTATTTATCTAAATTCTACGTACATTATAATTCAGATGTATCTAAATTCTATCTACGTACAAGGAGAGGAATCAGAGGACGACTACGATCATCCCACTTATAAAGCCCTGAAGGCGCTGGAGACGGTCGCGATCATACCGGAAGCTCCGGAGCGCGGTAAGAGATGCGGGATTTGCTCGGAGGAGTTGTCAATCGGTTACACGGCGACGAAGCTGCCGTGCGCCCATCTCTTCCCCGAATTCAACTGGCTCCGCGAGCATCGCTATTGCTCGGTGTGCCGTTACAAGCTCCCGGACATCACCAGTGAGTTTCTGGGTTACTGTAACGCCTGCGAAAACGAGTATTTGTTTGATCCATCCCCTTTTCCTTCTTACGACTGCTCTTGTCCCCTACCATCGAATTCCACTTCCAGCTAATGTACTTGCCCGTTATTTGTACAAGTTGTTTTAGTCCCTTATCCATACATTTTTTAATTTCATGTTTAGTAGACCAAACTATGATACTTTTAGGGTGATTTTGGTAGAGGGCCTTTTTTGAATATTCAATTAGTCACCTAGCCCATTAATTAATTTAATTAGTTTTGCCCTAACCCCTTCCCAATTGGGTGGGTTGGTCAATGGTCAACCGTTTGACCATTGACCGGTCAACGGTTGACCGGTCAACGTTGACCAACCCATTTTGATGCCAACTTTTTTCTTTTTTTTTTGATGCCAACTTTTTTTTAGTGATGCCATATTTTACCGTTTTGATGCCAAAATTTTACTATATTTTATTTTCACTTTGATGCCACTTTTTTATGTCTATTTTTTTATAATATTTTTTTTTACCGTGATGCCATATTTTTGATGATATTTTTTCAAAGTAGTATTTTTTGATGACATTTTTTTCTTTAATGTGATACAAATTTTTCAAAATGGCATCAATGGTCAACATGACATTAGAGTAAACAAAAAATGTCATCAAAGTTTAAAAAAAGTGTCATCCAATAATTTAATTAGAAAAGTGGCATCAGAGTGAAAATAAAATGTAATAAAATTTTGGCATCAAAGCGGTAAAATATGACATCACAAAAAATGTCATCAATGTTTTAAAAAAGTGGCATTAAAAAAAAAGTCATCCAATCATTTCATTAGAAAAGTGACAATAAGGTAACAATATTTTGATTCCACGTTTTAAGCTCTTATGCCATCCATTATATAAAATTGTCACCACAAAATGTTGGTATCAAAACGGTAAAATATGGCATCACTAAAAAAAAAAAGTTGGCATCAAAATGGGTTGACCGGTCAACGGTCAACGTTGACCGGTCAAGAGGGCTAAGCAAGCTAAAAAAATAATTAATGGGCTAAGTATGCTAAAAAAAACAATTAATGGGCCTATCTAGCTAACCAAATATGCTTAAAGGGTTTTTTCACCAAATTCCCTCATACTTTTATTACTTTATATTTTAGTTCAAAATAAAGTGTTTTTTTTTAAGTTCTTTTTTTTTTGTTTAAAACTATGTTTTATTTCAAAACGATAATATTTTAGTTTTAAATCGAATTGATACTTATAATATATCAAAAAGAAGTTATCCTCTTGTCCCTCCCCAGCTAGCCCGCCCACTGGCGGATCTTGAACTTGTTGATTGAGGGCCGAAAAATTACGATAAAAAAATATTGTATGTAAAATTAAACCCTAATTTTTTTTCCCGAAAAATCATAAATATTATGTATCCTGAACTTGCATGATTTATTTCATGGTTTTCAAAAATTTCAATATAACCTCCTAATTTGAAGTTCTCGAATATAGTTATATTATTAAGATACTGTATGAAATTAATAAATGATAATTACAATAAAAATATATCGGTTTGGTAAATGACATAAGAAATATGGTAATTCAGTGCTAAAATTTGAAACGCTCATAACTTTTTGCTCATATATCATATTTGAACTTATAATATATCAAATCGAAGCTATCGACGAGAGGAATATGTTAGTTAAACTTCATTTTCGATTGGCCCTAAAGAGGATCCGCCTATGGCTGAGTGAGTTTCTATTAGCAATATGAGATTTGAATGTGTTAATTTGAGGGCGAATGTGTAAAATTTCGGGCGTTTTGAGGCTCTTCTCGACATTTTTACGAGCTTCTCCTAGCGCAACTTAGACGATTTTGTTGAAACAAGAACATGTTTTTGCAAATAGTAACAGTGGAATGAATGAATGAATAAGTGGTACCAATTCAAAAATTGGGTGTGGAATTTGTACATATGAAAAGTCCCTTTCTAAAAGGTCCCTACAAACACGGGCCAATTACCCCTTATAATGAACAAGAACAAGTCCCCCCCTCCCCTCTCTCAACTACCCCACTCTCGGATCCAATCTTAATCCCCTTTCTTTATTACATATATAAACTCATTCAACAAACTCTCACTTTATATTTCACACTTTTAAGTTATATAAGTACTTCATCCACAAGAACTGCAAACGCTTTCGGGTTTTCCGTTGGATAGAGAGGGAGATCGATCGATGTCGGGCGGTGAAGGAGCGGGATCCGATGGTGCAGGCTGCGGTGTTGTTAGGGATGTCTACGGTGAGTATTCCGCCACCGATGGTCATCTCATTACGCCTTGGGCTGTCAGCATTGCCAGGTCTTGCTCTCTCTTTGATCCTCCTCTATTTATAACTCTCGGAAACACCCTCTCAACGTAGTCGGAGAAAGATTCTGTATGTTCTTGGATTTGATTTGATTATTAGATTAATCCTTGATGATTTTGTGTTCCTCATGAGATAAATTTCAACCATTTATCATTTTTCACAATGCCTACATTGTTCAAGATCATCGAATCTAAATGAAAAGAACGACGAATTTTGTGATCTAAGTTGGATCAAAACTCAATGTATTTGTTTAAAGCCATAAATAAACAAGAAACACCAATCATTGTACTTGTTTATAACATCTGCATTCATAAACAACAAAACCAATCACAACAAACATAATAATGAAGGCATTTCAGATGCCATGTTCATTGTTTTCAACTGAGTTTTTTACACTTTTTTTTTTAACTATATGGTAAATAATAATATCTACTAGATATTGTTACACTGAATTACTTACTAAGTTGTGTGACAATGAGTTATAGTTTCTTACTAATTTCCAATTGTTCTATAACCTTGCAGTGGGTATTCCCTGTTGAGGAATACTCGGTACAACAAGGAGCTCGCCTTCTCCGAGAAGGAGAGGGATGATCACTACTTGCGCGGCCTCCTTCCTCCGGCAATCTTCTCCCAGGAGTTGCAGGTCAATAAGCCTTTGGTGCGTAGGAGGCAAGAGTGATGCACATCCTTAGGCAGTATGAGGTTCCCTTGCATAGATATATAGCCCTCATGGATCTTCAGGTTTACTCAACTGCTTCATACACGACCCCCAGTCATCAGTCTAGTCCCATTTTACTTTACTAAAGAGGCTTCCATGCATGATCTTTATAGGAGAGCAATGAAAGGCTATTCTACAAGCTTCTCATCGACCATGTCGAAGAGTTGCTCCCTATCGTGTACACCCCCATCGTTGGTGAGGCTTGCCAGAAGTACGGAAGCATCTTCAGGCGTCCCCAGGGTGTCTTCATTAGCTTAAAGGAGAAGTATATATGATTACTCGTCTTGCTTATCCGCGGCTAGCAAATGTTTATTATGTCTTTGATCCATATGTTGGTTGTCTAGGGGAATGATCCAAGAAGTGCTGAAAAACTGGCCTGAGAAGAACATCCAAGTTATTGTTGTGACTGATGGCGAGCGGATACTTGGCCTTGGTGATCTCGGGTGCCAAGGAATGGGCATTCCTGTCGGAAAACTCGCTCTATACACTGCACTTGGCGGTGTTTGTCCCTCAGCAGTAAGCTTCTAACTTGCTATATGTATGTTTCCTCAAGTGCTGAAACGATTAACATTTGCTTGCTTTTCAGTGCTTGCCAATCACCTTAGATGTTGGGACGAATACTGAGAAACTATTGAACGACGAATACTACATTGGATTGAAGCAGAATAGAGTGACCGGAGAGGTTCGATTTATCACCTTTTTTTCCCTTCACCATATTGATTTCATTGTATTTAGAGGGTTATTCGAGCCGAACGAGCTGAGCTTGACAGGTTCAAGCTTGGTTCGTTTGTTAAACGAGTTCGAGCCGAGCCGAGCCCAATTTTTAAACAAGCTTATACATATTTTTTTTTTATCAAGCTTGACTTGTTTTTGAAATGAACGAGCTCGAGCCGAGCTTTTTTCGAGCTTTAAACAGTTCTATCTGCTTATAACATACTCCGTATTAACTTAAAGTAAATTTTAGAAATTTCATAAGATTCGAGCTATTCGAGCCTAAATCGAACGAGCTGAGCTTTTAACCAATTTTAAAATTCTTTTCAAGCTCGGCTTGTTTAGGTAGGTGAACGAGCTCGAGCTCTTCGGTTCATATAACAGCCCCAATCGTATTAAAAGATGAGCTCTTTGCCTAATATCCTTCAGGAATACAATGAGTTCCTAGAGGAATTCATGGCCGCGGTCAAGAAGAACTATGGGGAGAAAGTTCTTGTTCAGTTTGAAGACTTCGCGAACCACAATGCATTTGATCTACTAGCGAAATATAGAGCCACACATCTCGTCTTCAACGATGACATACAGGTTCGACATCAACCGGATTTCTTGGGAATTTTTGGTGATATGTCTTCACAAAAAGACTGAGTTCTAATCCCTTTGACGGTATAGGGCACCGCTGTTGTGGTTCTAGCAGGGCTAGTGGCTTCCTTGAAGCTGTTAGGAGGAACCTTGGCCGATCACACATTCCTATTTCTCGGTGCTGGAGAGGCTGGCACTGGAATCGCGGAGCTTATTGCTCTTCATATGTCAAGAGCGGTATGCATTCGATCACTAAGTTTCGACATTTTTTGCTTTGCTATTGAGGTCTTTGATAGTAATGTCATACTTGTATATTGTTGTAGACCGATACCCGTATCGAAGAGACGAGGAAGAGGATTTGGCTTGTGGACTCGAAGGTGCGCTCTAAGTGTTGTGAACATGATCAATGTATAGACGACTAAATTGCGACGAATTGTGATTGTAGGGGCTCGTGGTCGGCTCTCGTATGGACTCACTTCAACATTTCAAACAACATTTTGCTCATGATCATGATCCAGTTGACAACCTTTTGGATGCTGTGACGGTAACTAACTAACCGAATCCATCGAAAAAATCATGTTTTTTTTGTTGCACAATGGATTATCTTAGTCGGTTTTCGAGTGTTTTTTTTCGTCAGGCTATCAAGCCAACCGTTCTTATAGGAACGTCGGGCAAAGGAAGGACATTCACCAAGGAAATCGTCGAAGCTATGGCATCCTTCAATGAGGTTTCTCTCTCGATAATCATCTAACTCTTCAAGATCAAACTGCATATCATATCTTTACTTACTCAATCCTGTCGCAGAAACCCCTTATTATGGCGCTCTCAAACCCTACCTCACAATCCGAATGCACGGCCGAAGAAGCCTACACATGGAGCGAGGTAAAAACACAAATGACATATATGTTTGGTCGCGCGCGTTACAATGTGAATGCCTTATCTATCTTTTCTCATGTAACATTTCGCAATGTTGTACAAAGGGGCGCGCGATCTTTGCTAGCGGGAGCCCATTCGCCCCTGTTGAAATCGATGGAAAAGTACATGTGCCTGGCCAGGTGAACTCGTCGAGCTTATAATCCGCCTTGCGCAATTGCTACATATCGATCTTAACTCTTGTGTATTGTATTTTTGTCGTTAGTCGAATAATGCATACATATTCCCTGGCTTCGGGTTGGGTCTCATCATGTGTGGTGCACTCCGCGTTCATGATGATCTACTATTGGCAGCCTGTAAGTATACGTACGTACTGTTGTATGAGACAGTTAATCATCATCATCTATATAACAAATTCGACAATGCAGCGGAGGCATTGGCTTCGCAAGTGGAGGACGAGCACTACGAGAAGGGGATGATCTTCCCACCGTTCACAAACATAAGAAAGATATCGGCTCACATTGCTGCACAAGTGGCCGCAAAATGCTACGAGCTTGGTTAGTTTTTCGTCGCCTATTGTTATACAACGATGACATTCCCTGATCTTCTCGATCCGAATACTTTGAATGCCTTGTTTTTGGATAGGTCTTGCAAGTCTTGTTCCACAACCCGAAGATCTAGTGAAGTACGCCGAGGGTTGTATGTACAGCCCCGTCTACCGGAACTACCGTTGATATGGGATATACTCCCTCCGTTTCCTTTTAAATGACTTTTTCAAGTCATGCACGTAGTTTTATAACGATAAAAACTATATTAAATATTAATATTTTAAAAATATTTTTTTAATAATATTATACTTATCATCAATAAGTATGAGATTGTCGAAAAAAATATTTAAAAAAATTATTATTTCATATAGTTTTTCACACCTTAAAAAACGTGCATGAATAGTAAAAAGTCAATTAAAAGGAAACGGAGGGAGTATGATTTTAGGGGTTAGGGTTCGTGTTCGATTGGTTTTCGTGATCGGTTGTGAGTTGCTCAACTTCATGATCTTGGCCCCGTTGCTGGCTTAGCTATTATTATCTGCATTTTGTCATGGTTTGATTGATTTGCTATGGGATGTATGTTTTTTTGGACTAGTCAATTTAATTTGTTTGTAACGTTAAGTTCAATTTCAACTACTATCTCTCTCCTAAGGTCGTCAATTCCACGATGTCATCCGCTCGCGAGCCTGGTCACTAAGTATCAAGGCTTAATTAGTAGGGACTCGAAAATCCAGTTCCGTCACATTTACCGCGAGGCTAATAGAGTTGCAGATATCTTGTTAGTTTAGCTTTTTTCTGTGACATTGGTTTTGTATTGTTTACCTGCCGGATGTTGCTTTTAATTTTCTTCATGAACATGTAAGGGGTCGGACTATTCTTGTATGCTAACTACTTGGCCTATTTTTCTATAAAAAAAAAGTACTTGTTTGGTTAATGTTAGAAAAAACCAGGAAGAAAATTTGAAAAAAAAAATCCAAAATTTGTGGTGAATACATGTATCTAATTGTTTTTTCTTCAAACAAAAAAACAAGAAGGTATCTTTATGGGATTTGAATTTAATTTCATGTGTTTCACATCACTAAATGGCAAAAACATGTTCATCTACATTAAGGAAGATTGGAAAGGGATCTAACATAGTTTCGGCGCACACTATGGTCTCTAATTTTACATGGATTTTTCTAATTTGTATCCTGAAACTTTCCTTTCAAAAAGATTTTCACTAAATACACTCATTTAACAATTTTTTTAAAATAAATTATGAAGTTCTTAAATCGTTTTTTTATCCTATATAAACCCTTGGGACATCTATATCTATATCTATCTATATATAAAATACTAAAGCAGAGACCGCTGAAGCGACCTCGCTGACACGGAATTTTCTGGATTAAACGGGAATATTTTTGCATACGTGGAATTTTCTGGATTAAAGCGGTATTATATTTCTGGGCCACATCAATTAATAAACGAATATAATATCTATATAGATATATCTATATATCTATATATATATCTACTAAAACAGAGGCCGCTGGCGCGACCTCGCTGCCACGGAATTTTCTGGATTAAACGGAATTATTTTTGCTTATGTGTCATATTCTGAATTAAAGTGGTATTATATTTTTGGGACACCCCAATTAATAAGTCAATATAATTAGGTAAAAAATTTATCTTTTTAGATCAATAATCTATCTAATATAACCTTATATCTTAATTAGATTTTTTTTAATAAATATTCAACTTTATAGAAAACTTATCATTTTTTATTTAATTCAAAAAAATACATTATTACCCCCATTATAAAATCTACTTAGATGTCATTCCGTAGTACCCTAGGGATTGAAACTCCTCTTGCTCTTTATCCATTTGTATATATCTTTTGGGTAGATCGAATGGGAAAGTAAAAATGATATATGATTGTTATTTGATTTCCTTTGGATGATCAAGTGGTTAAAATAGCCCATCTACATAATCTATGTACTGACCTCTGGTGCGATTTGGCATCCCTGAAAATTTTGAATTAAAACGGGATTATTTTTGCTTACATGTCATATTCTTGATTAAATTGGTATCATATTTTTCGATCATATCAATTAATAAGTCAATATAATTAAGTAAAAAACACTGAATTTTCTATGTACTGGCCTCTGGTGCGATCTCACGTCCATGGAATTTTCTGGATTAAAACGGAATTATTTTTGCTTACGTGTCATATTATGGATTAAATTGATATTATTTTTTGGGCCACGTTGATTAATAAACCAATATGGTTAGTTAAAAAACTTATCTTTTTAGGTCACTGAAATTAATTATGAGTATATATAAAATCTATATAATATGATATATGATATATCGGTTAGAATAGATAATTAATATGATATATGATATATCGGTTAGAATAGATAATTTTAAAATATTACCTTTGTTAGATAGAGGTCGTAATTAATAACAACGGAAACGGAAATCTAGCTTTTTAAAAAATACAATTTAAGTTACGCTACAACTAATAAAATATTAAATATGAGATTTGATAACTTGAATTGATTTCTTCATCAGTTAAGATTCGATTAGAAAAATGATTTAACTTTTTAACATAAAACAAAAGAAAAAAGGTTGTTTTCATTAAATATTTAATCTATATATATTATATTAGAGAATGGGTAACTTGTGCACAAGGCTTAGGATGTGCATTGTGCACAAAATATTATTCGGTGAAATGTGAAACATTATTCAGTGAAATTTGAAGCATTATTCGGTGAAATGTGAGTATTGTTTAGGGGAATGTAAACCATTATTTGGTGAAATTTGAGGCATTCCATATAAATTGTAACTATTGTTTAGGGAATTGAGGTTTCTTTTATTTGAAATGGATAAATAAAAAAACTAAACATTATTCGGTAGAATTGGGACGTTTTCATCTGAACTGAACGGAAAAAAAAACAAAACAGAGTTCGGTAGAATGTTTCACATTTCACTGAATAATGCTTAAAATTTCACCGAATAATGTTTCACATTTCACCGAATAATATTTGTGCACAATGCACACCCTAAGGGGTGTGCACTCTGGAACCACTCCCTATTATATTATATATATAATATAAAATACTAAAACATATATATATTCTATATATCTATATCTATATTCTATATATCTTCTATATAATAAAACAGGATTTTCTGGATTAAAACGGTATTATTTTTGCTTACGTGTCCCTTTTTTTCCAAAAGATAGTGTTATTTATTGGGGTATCATAAAACAATTTAACTAAATGATATATAACATAAAAGATATCATCTCCTTGAGTTTGATATATTTTTAATAATTTAAGACAAATTTGGTCAAATAAGTTAGATAAAAGATATAAAATTATTAATTGATATGATTAAAAGGGTATATAGACTACACGAATAAGTGACACATAAGTAAAATTAACCTCTTAGTTGTATATTCAATTTCATCTAACATGATTTTACTTTAATTTATTTTACAATTGATTGAACGTTTTATTAAAATATTTCACGCATAAAATTTAATAAAAAAATATTTCAAACAAATTAACATAATAAAATATAATTTATTAACAAAACGCGCAAACGCGCGGGTACCAAATACTAGTATGGTAGTATAGTTAAAACCCCTTCCTCTCACAACCTTCAAATTAAAAAAAAATACAAAATAAAATGAAATAAAAAACCGATTAAAAGAATTAAACAAAATATATTTAGAAGAAGGGGGCATGTTTGGGTCCGAAGATCCGAACCTTAATCAAAGGTTGTTATTTTGTAAGTCTCTTTGTTAAACCACCTCTAGACAATACTACCTCCGATCCAAAATATATGTCGTTTGACTTTTCAATACGTATTTTGAGAAGGTAAAAATTATATAAAATATCAACTTTTATAAAATTATTTTTTTACAGCTTAATATTTATTGGTAATAAGTATTAAATTGTAAAAAATAATAATAATAAAGTTAATATATTATATACTATAGTTTTTAGTTCCTTAAAATGCATGTTAAAAAGTCAAACGACATATATTTTGGATCAAAGGGAGTACATAATTAAAAGGCCAAATTGCAGAAAACCACCCTTTAAAACCGTTTTCTTTGCAAAGTCACACCCATCACCCAATTTTCGTTAATTAAATGTTAAAGTGTGTGGAAATTTAATTATACCCCTTATTATTATTATTATTATTATTGTAAGTGCATAAATCTGCTCCTCCTTCCTCCTCGGCATCGATCGATCACCTGCAAGGATCAAGAGGAAGAAGAGGCGGGGTTTGCTCCCCGAGGAGCCTCCGACGCTAAGTCAGGATTGTATTGGTTGATTGAGAAGCCCCCTTAAACCCTAGTAGATTACCTATATATATAATGGAATTAGGGTTTGATTAGAGTTCACCTCATAAATGACGATTATGCCCCTGGATCTTTTATTGAATTACTGTTGCTCTATCAATTGCCCCTCAGATTTCCTTATCACGATCTAGTGATGAGGGAAGACGAATAATTTGATACTCTTCACTTGTTATGATCAAAGATCACCAATGATGCTTGCCCCCTATCTTCGTTGTATCCTGCAAGCTTTAGCATTCTCAACCGAATAACATAATATAATGCAGTCGGTGCGTTATTAACTGATCAACCGAAAGTTATTGTTCAAAATGATTAGATGAATTCTTTGCCATAAACGAGAGATAGTGTTAGTTGATGACATTCTCGTTTGAATTTTACTTATGATTGGCAATTTGACGGTTTTCGTTAGGGTTGAGCATTTCGCTTTAAATGATATTCTTATTGTTTGATTTTGACTTTTGTTGGCCCTTAACGGCGTTATTATGGCTTAGAATTGGCTTTAGGTAGTCTTAAGTGACGATTCTTTGGCCATAAGCGGCGATCTATTGGCCTTGATTGGCGCTATATTGGCCATGAGTGGCGATTCGTTGGCCATGAGTGGCGATTCGTTGGCCATGAGTGGCGATTCGTTGGCCATGAGTGGCGATCATTGGGCCATGAGTGGCGATTTACTGGCCTTGAGTGGCGTTATATTGGCCATGAGTGGCGATATATTGGCCATGAGTGGCGATCCATTGGCCTTGATTGGCGATCTATTGGCCTTGATTGACGATCTAATGGCCTTGAGTGGCGATTCGGTAATTGTTTTTTATGGCTTTGATATAATATTGTTCTATATATAAATGCGCATATAAGCATTTTAAGAATTGATATGTCACCGATGCAATTAACCATGCAATATGATTAACTAAATAGTAAACTTTTCATCAAAAATAGGACATAGATGACTTAGCTTTTGGGTCTTGTATGCTTGACCGGCGGGGCACGATACGTTGCATTTCATGTGAGAAATTCTGCCTTATGAAAGTTAAGCCCTTTTCCGTAATTATCTTGAATGCAGACGCTAAGTTGCGATTTCCAAAAACTCCGGGCTGATTTTGTAGTTTGACCCAATTTGCAATGTAACATCTCCGATTAATTGTTGCTAATTAATCCAAATCGGATGGGTAACGTCTCCGATTAATTGTTGCTAATTAATCCAAATCGTCAAGTAACGTCTCCTTCGTAGGGATTGTAGCAGGCGGCGGCGGCGCTGGCGAACGTCGACGGCGATTGAATTCGAGAAGACGGAAGGCGACAACGGCAAACGTCGACGGCGATTGAACATCTCTACGATGCGAGTCGTGGCCACACTAATCGTCTGTGAAGGTGACGAATCGAACCCGACGAGGGGTCCCGACGAGATCACCCTCGTGCGTAGCCTGCAGAACAAGGCGGCGACTTGGTGCTGGTATCCGGTATCGTCCTCGTGCATAACCCGACGAGGAGGTGACGAGGGGTTCCCGGGCCACCAGATTTGGGGCTGGTGTCGCCCTCGTGCGTAGCCTGCAGAACGAGGCGGCGACTGGGTGGAACCACGCCGTCGGAACGGCAACCTGCAGAACGCCCGCAAGTAATTGTAGCAACGACGATGTGGTTGGCCGACGCGGCGAAGGGCTCACCGTCTCACACCGGCTAATTCAGGCGGGCTGTCGATCCTTGGTGATGTCGAGCCAATCACCATGAATGGGGATGACGATCTCGCAGCATAGGCTAGATCGGGAACTAGACGAAGAACGAAGGAGGGGTCCGGCATACCCCTGGCTGTGCACTTGACACCGGTAAACCCGAGCACCCTGATTGTGCCCCTGAAACCCGGTGACGGTGGTAGGACCTTCGATCTTGTTGATTAGGGTTCCGATTTTAGGGCTTTTTGATCGGATTTCCCACAGACGGCGCCAAATGTAAGTGCATAAATCTGCTCCTCCTTCCTCCTCGGCATTGATCGATCACCTGCAAGGATCAATAGGAAGAAGAGGCGGGGTTTGCTCCCCGAGGAGCCTCCGACGCTAAGTCAGGATTGTATTGGTTGATTGAGAAGCCCCCTTAAACCCTAGTAGATTACCTATATATATAATGGAATTAGGGTTTGATTAGAGTTCACCTCATAAATGACGATTATGCCCCTGGATCTTTTATTGAATTACTGTTGCTCTATCAATTATTATTATTATTATTATTATTATTATTATTATTATTATTTTACTCATTTCAATTGATATTAGTTGATATTTATTAACTTTTTTACATATTTTTCAAAAGCAAAAAACACAATAAATATAAAAAAATGTTTTTTTAAAAAAAATAATTTCATACTTACAAAAAAACTCTATAAAAAATTGATGTGTAATTTATGTTTTATACATATAAAAAAAAGTGTAATACTAGGACTACTTGAAGAAAATAATTTTTTTTTTAAATAATGTTTCATATAGTTTTTATTATTCTAAAAATGTATGTGGAATAGTTAACATATTTTTAGAATAATAAAAACTATATAACATATCATTTTTTAAAAATGTATTTTCTTTGAGTAACCCTTTAGTAATATATACTTTTTAAAATATATAAAACACCAATCATATCTATTTTTTTATAGAGTGTTTTTACTAATAAGTCTGAAATTATATTTAAAAAATGATATTTTATTAAAAAAATTACTTCTGAAAAACATGTTAAAAGGTAAAAATTAATTAATACCAATTGGGTAAAGTAAAATAATAATAAAAACAAGGCATATAATTGATTTTCATGCACTTTAACATTTAATTAACAAAAATTGGGTGATGGGTATGTGTAACTTTGCAAAGAAAACAATTTTAAAGGGTGGTTTTCTGCAATTTTTGTTTTAATGGGTGGTTTCACACAAAACAGCCTATTTAAAGGGTGATTTTCTGCAATTTGGCCAAATTAAAATTAAATGATCGAAGAATTAAAGATTGACTAAAATATGAGCAAAAAGAATTCACCCATATGGATTTATGGGCATGTTTGGATTCCCAATGCACCATACTTATAAAGATCGATAATCACTTGTAAAGTGTTTGGTTAAGGAAAACTAGTACAGTCCCCGCGCCATGGCGCGTGCGCGAGGAAAAAAAAAAGAAAAAAAATTTATTGTAAGGATGAATAAAAATAAAAATAAAAAATACAAACGGTAAATTATGTTATCGGATTTATTAGCGGGTAATTTGCAGAAATACCACTTTTTCAGAAAAGTTTGCAAAAATACCACATTTTTGCAAAATTTGCAAGAATACACGGAAGTTATTTGTACATACCATTTTGTCAATAAAAAAACCATCTGCAATGGTGATCTTGTTTTGCTCCCATGAAATTGAGATTTGGAAAATACTGTAACTATAAACACCTTGATCGTAGATCAAGGGCCAATATCTTAAAACTTGTGGACTCAATTGAACATGCCATTGCATAAAAGAAAAGAATGAAGATGTAGTTTCCTTTTGATGTGTGAGGAGACGGAGATAAGTGGTAAGCAAATATAACCAAGTAAGGATAATCAGATAACCCCACATTAGAAGTGATAAAAGAAAAATCCATATTTTGGAAAGAATCTCAAATTTTAGGTAATTGGTTTGAAGAAAATTAGGATTTCGGATAAAAGAAAATCGAATAAATCATTGAGGTTTTAAAAAAAAAGGTTATCAAGGTAATAATATCTACTTGGCTGATATGATGTATACTAATAATACGATAGGATATACGAATGATTAAAATTTAAAAAAAATTAAGAGAAATAAATAGATAGAAAATATATTAAAAAAACGAACAAAAAAAGAAAGAAAATAGATTCTAAAATCGAACAAAACAAACCCACCATCCAACATACATAAGTGACATTAAGGAGAATAAAGAGCACGCCTATAAAAAAAAATGAAGATCAGAAGCAACACTAAACCAACCAATTTGCTTCAAAAGATGAATTTGTTCTATACAATGCCCTAAACGAAAATCACTTCAAACTTCGAACAGGGATTGCTTTGTATATGCCTCTTAAAATCAGCATCTCCTTGGAATCTGAATGCGTACAGAGCTTGTTTCTGTGTCAAGCCGAGGGTAAATCCTACAGATTTTCAGCTCATCGCCTCCCCTGAGGCTTTCAGACCTCTCCTGTTTCCATACAGGCACCTGTTTCAAGTGATTAAATTTCTAAAAGACGGCGTGATTGAGGGCTTCCAGCGTCAAATTGTTCGACCTATCCAGTAGAACATGAACAAAAGCGATGATCCATATCATGATAATTTCAAGCCTAACAATGTATGCACATTGGATTGAATGATTATATGGGGTGTTTCCTTCTAGACTGTGGTTTGTCTTTCAGCAAGGGCTCTAATAAAATTTAATATTATCAAAAGAAGATCACCTGAGGAAAATGGACTCCATTTCAAATCTCCCTCTTTCTCGGATATATACATGATAAACAGTTCCAGGACCTCTCGTACACTTGCGACAATGAGCTTTTTTCTTCCCTCTCTCGGATGCTAGTTGCCAGAAAAATACAAAGACGCAAGACTTTGTAGCCATATCGAGCAGTGCTTTGAATGAGTCTCATGGGCCTTCATACTTCCACCTTTTAGCCAAGAAGCAATAAGATCAATTAGCATTCTCATAGCAAAGAGATTGCCAAGTCTCGCTGTGGTGTAGAGAAAGGGTTGTTGCAAAAGCATAATCGTAGAGTTTACCTCAATATAAACTGGTTGTATGCGTGAGGGTTATCAGCAAGATGTTTCATAGCCTTTGCAACTGACCTAACATCTATTAGCTCCTTGATATGCAACACAGGGTGCGAACACTTGAATATTTGGAGCACCACCAACCACATGAATGAATGGATCCTGTAATATTTGAAGGTGGCTCAGCGGTAAAAAAAAATCATTATTTAAATATGATGCATAGCATCTAAAAATGCATAGCGAAGTAACAGTAAAAGGTGAACAACAAAAAATGTGATGCAACAGAAACAAAAAGAAGTAACAGCTTATGAATTTGTGTCTCAGTAACAACTTATGAGAGTAGTAATGTCAGAGCCGCATCTGCAAGATCACAGGAAGTTTCCCATAGGGCACATATTGGGTATCATTCCATGGGAATGGAAATGATTCATACCAGGGTGTTTGGTGTGTTTAAAGATCACCATTATAGAAAAGAACATATCAGAAGCTTAAGTAATTAGCAATCAATGGCTTCTTCAACCGAGATTTCTGAGGAAACAATAAACAGTAAAATGTAAATCCATCTCATTTCTATTTTCATTTGTATCCAATTAATGAACCCTAAGCCTGTGAAAAGTTTATCCAAAATGTCAAATTGGGAAGGAAAACCCTAAAACTAAAGCCTAATCTCAATATGAAGCGAAATTGGTGAAGAAATTCAAAAGAGCCAAAATAAATTGTCTGAGGGAAATGATTCATACCTGGGTTTCGTTCTATGGGGATTTTCAAGCGAATTTAAATAATGTAGGATCGAACAGAGTAGGAACCTAGGGTTTCTGATCGGAATTTCAGGATTCGACGAAATCGAATTGATAGGTAATTGTAATGAAGAAAAATATGATTTGGGATCAGGTGATATGATAGGATATGGGATAAAAAATTGAAAAATATTTGCATATCTTCACTTCTGAGATCCCAAATCTCAAATAATCTGAACGAATAAAAAAGGGAGTAGGATTTCAAAAAAAAATCTGAGATTTTAGGTAAATGGGATATCAAGAAATAGGATTTGGGATAAGAGGAAATCGGGCATGAAGATATGTATTAGGATAAACTTGAAAAGAATAACATATTTTAGGTACATTGTTTTTGTAGAAAAAAAACGATTTGAGATGATATATGATAGGATATGTGAAAGATTAAAAAAAAAATCAGATTCTTTTAATACCTAAAATATCATATTCTTGCCCATAATTGAGCAAAAAACGGAATATGAAGGTAAAAACATCATAATCAGAATGTGATATAATATAAGCAAAATAATAAATTAGAGGAAAGCAAAAATGAAATTGAGGGAAAACATCCAAACTTGGACTTCATAGAAGCTGAAATGAAATTGTAGATCAAATCTTCTCGTAATATATGAAGATAGTCAATGAAATTAGGAGCATACTTTTGAAGGAAAACATACAAACTGAGTAACATAACCCATTATCGTACATGGACTTCATACAACTGGCACATTACATGCAATGAAATACATAAAACAATGCAATAAGACATCAATGAATCAAAAGATGGGTTACAAAAAATATTTCTTACAAATTGACAGAACCCTATGGAAGGAAAAACCCTAAAAAAAACTTTTGAATGTCTAATCCATTAAGCAAAATATCACCAATTCTTCAATAATCTTTTCTAAATCTGATGGAAAAATAATTGACAACATCAAAAGCAAAATCTCTAAATCTCTCAGTATCTCAGCTCTGACAAACTAAACCCTAAATCCCTAAATCCAATCTCTCAATCCACCACAAAATTAAGTTATGCTTCTTGAAAATTAGGGTTATGCTTCTCGAAAAAAATAAAAAAACCTCAACACTTGGAGAAAGCATGAAAACAAAATATGAAACTCAAGCCGTGAAAAAAGCAAATCGAAATCCTAAATTGCAAGGCTGTAAAGAGTTAGGGTTCTGGCGGAACCTCACATCTGTTCGTCTTTCGATCCCCTCTGAATCTCCATAGCCCGCACCTAGAGAAGTCTCCCCATCGTCAGTCGTAGACCTTCTTGTACCTCTCGCCTACCTCTTCAATTGAAGGAAACCCCTAATCAATCATCAACACTGTTTTCAATGGGTTTGTTGATGCAATAATAGACATCAATGAATGAAAAGGAAACCCCTAATTATTCAATTGGAGGCAAAACCCGAAAACGAATTCAGAATGTCGATAATCCAAAAAAGGAACCAAAAATATTCAATTGGATGCAAAAATGTACCTGCTTGGAATCTCGGATGAGGAGCAATTTCTTCTACATGATTAAGCAACTTAGAGTAGCGGGAGGCGGAGAAGGATCGATTTCTTCCACAGGATGAAGCAATTGAGAGCAGCGGGATGCGAAGGAGGAGCTTTTCTTCTACATGATGAATCAATTGAGAATCGGTAGAAGAATCGGGGGAGGCGGTGTGAGGATGAAATCAAAAGCATCAGGTGCTAGAAAACTGAGAAATCAGGAGAGGTTCGGCCTTTGGAAGCAAGAAGCTGGGGAACCCTAGGCTGACATGGAAGATGGAACTTAGGAAGGGAAGGTAGGAGATGGATTCGGAGGAGAGACTCCGAGAGGCGGAGGAGATGCAACAATTACCAGAGGGCCAGAGGCGATGGAACCCTAGGAGATGAAATTATAAATGAATATTAATTTATTAAATTAGCTAAATTAAAGGAGAGAAAGACACATCAGCCTTATTTCTATAGAAATAAGATTAACCTTAATTTAGAAGACTTAATTTAGAAGACTGCAAATATAGGAACTACAGAAAGTTGACTTATCAAGGTGTCAGTTTAACAAATCTCAGTTTCAGTTTGGATCAGCAAGCTACAATTTCAGTTCAGCAAAAAAATGTGATTGATTTATAATGTAATTTCAATTCAGAAATCTGAAAGTTGTTGAGCAATAAAGAAATTCAGCATAAAACAAACAGAACTTAAGTTACTGATTAAATTTCAATTGTTGAGCGAATGACAGATTCAACATATTTGAATCCATATCTAAACAGAGAATGACAGATTTAGTGAATTTTTTAAGCTGTCACAAAATTAGCACATTTTTAAATCTGTAGGCAACAATCTGTCACAAATTCAGCACACTTTAAAAATCAATAAACAGAATTTTTTTTGGGTTAAGATCTGTAATAAGTAAATCTGTAAACAAAAATTTGTCACAAATTTAGCATACTGTAAAATCTGTAAAACAACATTTGATTGCCACAAATCTGTTTTCTGCTGGTAGTCTGCTACTTTGATCGAAATTTGGGGGCTGTTGAGTTGGTAAAAAAAGTCTAGATCGGAGGGCTGAATTTCTAATGGTTTTAGGGCTGTTTTGAGGCAGTTTCCTATGATGCTGCTCGTAAAGGTATTGTTCGGGACTGAATTTTAGTTGCCTTCAACTTCCAACATTGGTGCTGCTGCTTGTGAGTTTAGTTTTGAATATGCTCAGGGTTGTTTTATGTTGGTTTTTATGCAAAATGGGAAGGTGCACTGATTTCTTCAGCAATTTATCTATAGTTTAGGAGTTGTCTAATGGTCAATGCTTGTAATTTAAAGCTTATTCTATCTGCAAGGAATAAAGAGGAGTTGAAGATACTCAAAAGCCAACTTGAGAGCCTAGGCTTTATAGAAAATGATAACAAACAATTTAAAATAAAAGGCTAGAATGGTACATATAAGTGGTAATAGAAACTTAAAAATGATATAAGAATGCTACATTCTTTAAGGTGCACATCATGACCATTGGAAACAAATCGTTTTATTTTTATTGAAACAAAACATATGGTATCTATCAAAAGCTTAAAAAAAGGCATAATAAGTAGCTAAAGTAGTTTGCGGAGTAGTATTTACCTTATGATTCCAAACATCTAATGGCAACTCTATATTCAAAAAGCAAGTGCTTGGGAAGGTTTTTCTGTTTTAATCTCAGCAAGCATAGCACTTGTGATGGGCAGACATGCCTTGGCAGCTGGTGGGAAGTCATCCACATTGCTTTCACCCCCAAACCTAGTAGTTCCATGGTCAAAGAAATTGTTGATCAGATACCAATCCATGGCATTTATTGCAGCAAACAATCAGTATACTTTCCAAGCAAAACAGACGGATTAATAATATTGCATTCGTATCTAAGTTCATAAAGTTAGCAAGGATTATTATAAAATGAAAACAGATGGGAAATTAGATTAAAAGTGGCATGGCATATAAGAAGTCCGCTTATAATCAATATTGGTAAAAAAAAATTACAGCACTAGTTCCAATCCAATGCAGAGCATACACACATGACGGATATTTATCTATTGTCATAACAAATGCGGATGATAGATAAGTGATGATGAACTAAAAGCAGTCATTTATCAACTGAAATGAAGGTGCTTTTAGAAATATTCTAATTTGAACTGTTAATATATACATGGTCATTGGTGACTCACATTTAATCCAGACTATTGTATTCAAGCAACATATCATTCTAATTTGAACAATAAAATGCATGAAAGCCTATCAGTCAAAAGCAGAATAATAAACCTACCGGTCATAAGATATTGATATGGTGACACACCATCAAAATAGGCTTCTCGAGCATCAGCAACTGTCCCAGAAAAAACACTGCAATCCATTGACCAAGCATGTGTAATGGGATGAAGAGTCAAGACCAGATCATGGGGTAAAAACTCTTCAGCATTCAAGCACGAGTTCTGTAAAAGGTTTTATTTTTCGTAGGTTCTCAGGCATTATAAACCTCAAAGCCAAAATTGAATTATCTCCTCAAATTCACATATAAATTCTAAAATTCAAGCAAAATAGTCACTGAATTATCATGCTAGGCATAAATTCCTCACGATTGAATTCTAAATTCAAGCTAAAAATCCCCAAATTTCTCAAAACTCACTAAACTAAAAAAACCTAGAAATCGGGATTGGGGAAGAAACTTACATAAACTGGGCCTCGTGATCAGCAAACCGATCAACAACGGGATCACAAAACTCTGAAGACTCGACAGGATCCATGGTATCTTGGGGGTTAACATCGTAGGCCGATTGCTCTTGGTCTCGAATTGAGTCAATATCGTAGGTCGAAGCAACGATCTCTGCAACTGTCAACACTATCAAAACAAAAGCTCAAACACCGACACTCAATCAAAGCGAAACTGGAAGCAAATAGAATGTAAAACCCTAAAAAATTCAAGATCGAAACAAAGAAAAAGAACTTAACCTATTCGAATGAACATCAGAAGACATTATAGGAAAATGATGAAACCGAAAGCGATAACTTATTCGACTGATTAGGAACCTAGGGTTAACAAACAGGATTTTCGGGATTCGACGAAATCGAATTGATAGTTAAATAATAAAGTCGAAGTAGGATTTGGAGGATGCAAAACAACACAAAACAAATTCGAGAGCCCAGCTGCAAGAATCACACAACAAATTCGAGAACCTAGGGTTAACAAACAGGATTTTCTGGGTTGATTATAAGCAACAAAAACAAAATTGCAATAATAGAACAAACTGGACAAATTAAGAATAGAGGTCACCTGGGAGCCTCCGATATGAGCAGCAAAGGGAGGGCAGGAATTGGAAGGGGCCGCGCTCTTTGACGAAGATGGAACTGGCAAAGCGAAGGATGAAGAAATGAAATCGCCGGAACGGAGGATTGAAGAGGGAGACCACAGCCGGCGACGGAATAGAGGAGCGAGGCATACGAATCGGGATTCAGGGAGGAAGGGGCGGGCGAGAGGAGGAATCGGAGGAGCGGCATTCCCATGAGCGGTAGGCGGAGGAGGGGCGATGCGCGAGAGGTAGGACGATTTGGGGGAAAAAATTAAAAAGAAGTAAAGGAGGGTTTCGGGAAAAAAATAGAATAAAAGAGATTGGTTGAATTAGCTGAATTAAAGGTGAGTAAGACACCTCAGCAAACTCTTCTGTTTTAAAGTGATATATAGATTATAAGATATTTAAAATAACGTAATTTTAAAATAAAATAATATAAATTAATCGTATTAAGTCTATAAGGTAATTCCAATATTGAGTATTTGATTTATACAATATAATATTTTATTTTGAAATACATAAAAAATTTAGGAATCAAACACTTTGGAATCTAAATAAAGGGTGATTAAGTAAAATTAAATGGGTAAAAGTATAATTAAGCTGAGTCATCGGTCACCGGATCATATATCGTTATCATGTTTGATTCTATAGTTGCACTTTTGTACAGTCATAAAAATCAAAGGTCGGCGGTTCTTCCAACTTCCAAGTTGTAATGTAAGAAAAATAATTTAATTAATTCAGTATTTCTATCCTATATCTTTTTTTTTGGTGGGTTTTATCCTATATCCTTATATCCTAGGATAAGAGCGGATTTTGGAAAGATTCTATAAAAAAAAAACCAAGTGAATCTTAAGAATCTAAGTTAAAATTTGATTAAAGTATTTTAATTAAGGAGAAATAGGTGACGTTTGATTTTTTGACACGTTTTTTAAGGTGTTAAAAACTATATAAACTATAAATTTTTTAATTGATTTTTTTTATAATTTAATACATATTAGATATAAGTTTAAAATTATTTAAAAATAATAATATTTTATATAGTTTTTAGCTCCTTAAAAAACGTGTCGAAAAGTCAAACGACACTTATTAATGAACGGAGGGAGTATGTACTATGTAGCATATAATCCAATCAAGGCAAATCTAGAATATATATGTGAAAATAAAAATAAAGACTTTAAATTGAGAAAGATTCTCTACAATATAAAAACACAGTTGATTTTAGAAATTTAATTTAAAGTACTATTATCAGGCATAGGATAGAAAAATCAAAATATTAACATATATTGTATCTAGCATATAATCCAATAAAATTTAATTTAAAATACTATTATTAGGCATAGGATAGAAAAATCAAAATATTAACATGTACTTCATCTAGCATATAATCCAATCAAGGCAAATCTAGAATATATATGTGGAAATAAAAATAAAGATAATTTAAATTCCTCAATTGCGCGTGCTTAATTCTTAATTCGGCAGCACATCTTTTTGGGGGTTGGACGTGGAATGTTGTTGATCAAGCAATTCATTTGGATGCAATCCCATGTGGATGACTATTTATATGCACTAGTGTGAATCCATTTTTGCCCACATCTTTTTTTGCAATTTAATTCGCACGTGTGTTTCATTTGGGTCAAAACACCGAATTAATTGGTATTGGTACGAATACTCCTTTGGACATATATATAAGAGCATTAAAAAAAATTGATATCACATATTGATATTTTTTTAGACGGATGTCACAATTATAAATTATAATATATTATACCAAGTTTAACATTTTATAATTGAAATATAGGATTGATAAAAGGCTGAAATTTGATTTTATGAGAGTTGTAGGTCTTAGAATTGAAAAATATGATAGTGGTTCAAAAAAATACAAACTAGGTTCAATATATAAAAATCAAACTTTCGATGAAAAAATATCGATTGATATAACCGCCGATTTTTTTTTAAATATCAATATGTCATTATATATTAAATACCTTTTGACTATTTAATTTCATAAGCCCATTTCATTCACATTTCGTATTCTCTCTCAATATATCCATTTTCAACTCAGTCGGCTCAGACTAATATATTTTTTTTTTTTGTGATAAGGGAAAATATCTGAATGGTTAGGTAATACACTACTTGATTTCTTAAGAGGTCAACAGATTGATAAACGAACTAACCGCCATAATATAATACAAATCAAAAAATAAATGGGTAGCAACGAGCTGAACTCGAACTACTAAAAGTGGTCAAAGGCTAAATGAGAACAATCAAGTTGAAGGAACAAATGAAAATCAAGCGAATTGAAACACAACCATAATAGCATCGCTGACCAGTACATATATATACATTAACCTTAACCGAAAAAAATGAATTTATATGAGTGTGTTGTAATGTTTTCATGGATGCAAATAAGATTGAAGGTATGGAATCTATTGTTTTTATGGATAATATATGTCTAAGCATGATGGGTGGCTAAAAGCTACTAGTGTATATGATTATTTATCACCACAAATTAAAGTTAGCACATCAAGTAAGAAGAAAGGGATGAAAAGGGGAAGATGATGCTACTTTGTCCGTTTACATCTCCTTGTTGTCTTAATAAAATGGATCTAATAGAGATTACTTCTATAAAGTAAATCATTTAGAAGAGATTATTAAATTACTCATTAAAAAGTTATTCTCCAATTTATTTTGCTAGTGAGGATCTAGGTAAGCAATTCAAAATCGATAAGACTATATATGAAATTGATGTCACTCAAATGGATTAATATATATAACATTAGAATTCAGCCAAAACATTAACGAATTGATGGTTGAAGTACAATATTAAAGACGTTCATTACCACGTGAGTATAACTAACCTACTAAACAGACATATATGAGCGAAAAATTATTCCAATGCGATCGAACAATCAACTGGTTTTTAATTAAACAGAAACAGGTGGGCCCCACTTGTGGCTACACGCGCTCCATTCGGCAAGTTGGTCATAGGACAAGTGGGCTCTGCTAGTTTATTTCAGTGATTTTGTTCATGTAAATAAACAATTCAAAATACCTCGACTTTAATAGAATAGGTCCGAGTCAAATAGCAATGATTCGAAGCACTTCCTTTTATACTATCTCGGAAACTCAAGAACTCAACCGTATAAATATGAAAAATACATGAATTTTCACCCTAATATAAAAAGGAGGGAAACAAGTACTCAATTTACAGCGGATAGACAAAATTTCATACTCGATCTCATAGATACATATAAAGTTAATTAGGTGAAAAATCGTATTAAATGAAAGTCGTGTTTATGATTCTGGAGAGATCTTTCATATATTTCAAAATTCATCCTAGCTACAATATAAGTCAAATCGACAAAATAAAGGATTTTAGGCCTAAAATCAAATCGACAAAATAAATGATTTTAGGCCTAAAATAAATGATTTTAGGCCTTATTAATTAAGGTTAGTTACCTCTGAAGAGTATATATTGAAGAAAATTTTGACTGTAATTGGCATTGGAAACTGAATGTTCCACACAAAATTAGACATTTTCTATGGAAAATCTCTCGCGATGGCTTACCTACTTTAGATAGACTACAACGATCTCATGTAGCTGTACCATATATCCGGCGGTAGCTTTTGCGGTTGCTCTAGGGAATCTACCTTCCACTTACTGTTGGAATGCCCCATGACAAACGAGCTATTCACGACACTTAAGATTCGTAATTAACCTAATACAGTAGGCTTAACAGCTGACTCCAAGCCAAATGCCATTCTAAACTATATTTTTTCAAATCTAGGTAAGATTACAACCGGGTACTTGGCCTTTGCTTGGTGGGGTCTTAATTTGTTTTTCCAGAAACCAGCTTGTCTTCAGGCATGTTACATCTGCCAAGACGAAGGAAATTGCTCTTTTCTGCATTACGTCTAAGCAGACTTGGTATGAAAGTACCAGTTCAACTGACAAACGCAATACCACTGGGCTTAGTAGTACCTGCCCAGTGCAATCAAACAACCTCGGTTCGAGCAGATATACCTTGCAGAAACCAACAGTTTGGGAGAAACCGCCTTATGGGTATTATAAGTTAAATTCCGACGGTTCGTATTGCCTGTCGGAGGAAGGCTCCTACGGTTATGTCCTTCGTGATCACAACAACAACATTTTTTCCTTAGAGTCGAGCAGATGTAATAACACTTCGGCGGTATTTGCCGAGGCTATAGGACTTCACAGGGGTGTTGCAAAGGCAAAGCTATTGGGAATTCAATACCTTCTGATCGAAGGGGACTATCTGGTTATTATAAAGGCTCTTCTTGGGGACTGGTCGTATCCCTGGAACATTGAGATGCTAATGATAGACACGAAAACGCATTTAAACTATATATCTCATATTGCTATTCGTCATATTTTCAGGGGTTCGAATGCGGCGGTTGACAGAATTGCACGTCTGGCCTACAACATTCCTGTCGATGATAGCACGGTGGATCCAAAACTTGATGTTCTCGTCCGGTTAAACACGCTAGGAAAGAGGCCCGGTTCACCGCGGATTTCCTAATTTTTATCCTGCTTCGAAAACAAATTATTGAAGAAAAGTTAAGTAGGATAAGGTTAATGTTTGAGTAGGGTAGGGTGACATATTAAATAAAGTGGGTCCTCCACCATATAATATATATTACAAAGTGTACTAAGTGAAGTGATCGAAATGATGGTATTGGTGTGGTGGTGAATATATATTGATCGATAATGATCACACCAACTTTGAATTCAATCAATTTACATGATTTGTCCAATATATCATATATGAACACCTCTCCTTATATTGTCTTTCCTCTTAAATCTGAAAATGATTGATCCAACCCCGTCATTATAAGTTCTTTAAAGCTCAATACAAACACTCATGAGATCGATATATATTACTCGTCGGCAATTACCTACAAATGAATATAATTAATAATATATGCTTTAATCCAACCTTAATTAATCAATAAGATTATCCACTTACCAATCATGATTTTATAAATTAATACACGTATTTTAGCAAATAAATGATCCTTATGAAACTATTTTTATAAAAAAATAAGAATAAAATATTTTATATAATTTTTTTCATCATTAAAAACTATGCTTTATGTCATCCTACATTTTAAACATGTTTTTATTTAAATTACTCAAATACAAGAATATAATAAAATAAAAAAATTTGAGAAACTTTAATAAATTGGTAACGGTTTTGATATAGAATAATCAAACTATATTTCGGAAAAAAATCTTATATTTTGAATTAGAGGAAATTATTAATAAAATATCTAAAATAATTTAAATTTGAAAAATCTTTCTAAATTAATGTAGCTTCTTGAAAAATATCCTTATGATATAGATTAGAAAAACGGAATTAGTAGAATAAATGAAGATAACTACAAAAGATTCGTGTTGATTAGAAGATGCTTTACTTGACAGTTTTAACATTTCTATTTGGAGTGATATGTGGTTATGTACAAGATAAGGCATATATATCACATTTGCACTACCTTGCGATGTCCCACAATTTTGGCACCCTCTCTAAAGTTGTCGATCTATCTGACATGATACCCACTAACCTTATTATTAGATCTAACGTACGCCCAAATAGTGCATTTTTGTCCGTTTTATAAAGTGAAAATGTAAAATTAGTCGGTAGGCCGGTCGCAATAAAAATTTAAGTCATTGGGTAAGAAAATAATTCATACTTAAGAAAAAAAACAGAAATTTAAGGAAATTCTACATATATGCTTAAGAGATTTATGTTGGAGTGAATACTGATCTTATAATTATAAAATTTAATAATGAAAAAAAAAAATGTAACAAAAATCTTTTAACATATATAGTATCAAAGAGATAAATGTACATTTTCAAATTTAGTGTTAGTGCATTTTGTAACAAAGGCCTTTTTAATTACCTAACAATTAAATTTAATTATCACACAAACTAGTGAAGGGTTTTTAGTAATTAGTGGAAAAAACACTCTCAATTACTAAAAAGGTCTTTCTCAAAACTACAAGTGGGAAACACACTCTATCTCTATATATACACCACTTGCCAACCTCCATATATAATTCCTCACACACCAATTGTTGATCCCACAATCTCTTTCAATCAGCCACTTAATTGCTCTGAAAACCCTATTTTTTTCTTCTCCCTAAACCTTACTTAGAATTAATCAGGAATTCAGGATCATCATTAATGGAAAGAAACCCTGCATTGCTGAACTTGGGGATGATCAATCAAGAGTCAGTTCTTCAGCAAAGCCTCTCAGATGAAAAGCTAGAGCTAAGGCTTGGTCCTCCTCCCTCTTCCTCCCAAAAGAGGTATCTCTCTCTTACTTAAATCAGTTCTTATTATATCCTTTCGTCCTGGGTCTTTCGGAAACACTCTCTCGGGTTCCTCGGGGAAAGAGTGCGTACATCCTGACCCCCCAGATCCTGCTTAATTGCGGGATATACTGTGATGTTGTTGTTGCCGATGTGTTTGGCTATAAGAACACACAATTCATGGTCTTTTTGGTATATAGGGTTGCACCGGCTTCTGTGATCGGGTGGCCGCCTGTCCGGTCATTCAGGAAGAAGATTGCGGCGAGCAACAGCACCTTGAAGCCACCCTTGGATCCGAAAAGCGGTGTCTCGGAAAAAGAAGACAATGGTGAGCTGAAATTATCGGTCAAGGATAGTAGAAGTTCAGCAACTAAGGCCCAAATGTTTGTGAAGATCAACATGGAAGGTGTTCCAATTGGAAGGAAAGTGAATCTCATGAACTATGATAGCTATGAATCCCTTTTCTCCGCTATTGATCACCTCTTCAGATGCCTTCTTTTAGGTAAGATGCGAGAATATATCAGTGGTTTATCCAGTAAAAATTAGCTGTGTGTATTTATCGGTCTCTTCCGGTTTTTATATGAAGAAATTTGTAATGTTGTAGCTCAAGGATCCGGAGGGGAAATCAAGATGGAGGATTACACTCTTGTGTATGAAGACAATGAAGGAGATAGAGTCCTTGTCGGCGATGTCCCTTGGAAGTAAGTTATATACATAGTTTTGATCCCTTATAGTTTGATCCTTTTATCTACATTTTGTTCTTCTAGGCTTGTAGACTTATGGATGTGTCTTTGTTTGTAGCATGTTTTTGTCGTCGGTGAAGCGACTTCGAGTGCTGAAGAGGTCTGAACTTGGTACCAAGCATGGATGAATACAAGACTCACCAAACACTAGTGATGTGTTTAATCTGATTTTGTTGTATAATCAAGGGGGGGAAAATCTACGTATACATATATAGAATACAAGAAGGGGCAAAAAAATGTAGTAGAGGCCTTTGTATAATCAACTTTTGCAATAGGTGGATAATTTGAGTTTGAGCTCATACTATATTCACCATGTGTTTATGAAGTGATTAATCATGTATATGTAACTATATAGTTTTTGAGGCCTCTGAGATGAACTTGGAACTCTTTATATTGTCTAGAAGACCACTTTTGCTTGAAATTCCTATCAGTTTTCCTTAATTATTAGATCTAAAGTTAGTTTAATTAGGCACAAAACTACACAATCAACTAGTTTTTTTTTGGAGTTTATGGTTTTGATATTATACTCCCTCCGTTCGACAAAACTTGTCGTTTACTATTCATGCACGCTTTTTTAGAACGATAAAAACTATATAAAATATTCATTTTTTTATAAAAATTTTTTAACAAGTTTGTACTTATTAATAATAACTACGAAGTTGTTAAAAAAATTATTAAAAAAACTAGATATTTTATATAGTTTTTATCTCCTAAAAAAGCGTGCATGAATAGTAAAGTGTCAAGTTTTTCCGAATGGAGGTAGTATAGTTTAAGTGAAATAAATATAAGATTTTAGTTTAATTAACTATTGGAATATGAACTTTTCAACGGCTACTCACCCAAGTTTTTTGAAGCTTTTGTTTTCTATTCACAAATTTTCATCAGCTAATTTAAAAGTTAGGTTTGTCAAACACCACACGAGCTTATTAACATATGTTTAACATAAATAATCCAACAACTTTAACTATCCAATCAGTTTCAGATGCCCAATCAACTACCATTTTACCAAACCTAGCTTAAATCTATTAACTTGAATTCATGCGTTTTGTTTGAATATATATTTTTTTTAGCATTTCATATTTTCCCAATTTTGGGTTAAATTTAAAGATTTTAGTGTTGATTACGGTGTTGGTGGATCACAAAATGATTAGGATGTGTAATGTAGCAGAATATTTGCACTTTATTTAATTCCAATATCTGATTTAGAGGCCGAATGGTAGTTTTTTTAATGGGCTTTTGGGCCCAATGAGTCCAGCCCAAAATGTTGTCTTGTGGGCCTTGTTTTAAACTTTAATGCATTACTGCAGCTGTGCGGTGCCTGTAGACTACAGTTGCACTCTGCATTCATTAACCAACCACAGCCAAGCTTATAATGAGTTCGAATCATCTTACAGAGTCGTTTGTGAAATAATCAAATTTACCCCTTAATGAAACTAATGAGTCATATATGATTTAGAGGTCATTAACATACCATTGTTAAAACAAAGAGCTACCAATTATACATTCAAGGTGGCTGAACTTATAAAATTAATTAAATGATCCTCCTCACTTTTTTTTTTTTAATAGAAACATTCTTTATGAAACGTATCTTCTATTCGCACGATTTCTACTCACCATCTGCACGGTGTCAGTGCCGACTTCTCGAGTCAGTACACTAGGCGCAAGTACCGACTTCCTAGATCGGTAGGGAGGAGTGTCGACATAGACTCTCAGAGTCGGTAGGTAGAAAGCTACAACAAATGGTGTGTGTGAAGTCCCCTCGACACAAGGGATATTGCAGAGTACCGACTTCGGGGATGTTGTCTCAGACAACTCTTTGTTGTCTATATTGTCGTCGACTTCGGATGTCGACGCTCGTACCGTACTAAATGCGAGAAATTGACTGTGCACATTTTTTTTTTTTTTTTGGTAGAAAAGACGAGAGCCAGCTCTCGAATATATAAAAACAGCCTACATCGGAACATTACGGGGGAAGGCCCTCCCCCGCATGTCATCGTCAATAATCGAAACAATGTCATCTGGCGGGGCAATTAAGAAACTATTACTTTGTTCAAAAAGAAAAAATAAAAGAAACACTCTTTATGACATTCACTGAACCGATTGTATGAAATGATATATACTCCATTTTTTTTTGGTAAGAGTATCCGGTAGATATATTTTAGATTAAAAGAAGTTAATATGTTATTTGATAACTGTACAACTCACAATCTCTCTATTTGGAAAGGCATTCAATATTAAGATCTCCATGTCTAATGTATATATTAAAAAATAATACTAATTTACTTGTAGAGTGATTATTCATTGATCTTGAACATCTATATACATATACTAAAACCGATGCATTGGTGCCTGCGTGGCGGCATGTGAATGAATTTGCCTACGTGGCAGCGCGTGAGCGCGTCTCGCAGAATTTTCTCCCGTCAAAAAGGAAATCTAATAAAAATAATTATTTTATTTTACCATTAACACATATAATTGGATAGATGGAATATCTTATAAAAGAGTAAATATTATATAAGGAAAAAACTATATCAATATAATTAAACGTAATAGTAGTAATAATAAAAATAATTAATAAAACTAATTTTCATAGTCATACTTACCAAAAATATTAATAGATAAATATATAATATTTGATATGTGCTATTTTATTTATATTTAGATTATTTTTTGACGGAAAGAATTATTTATATCAAAATCAATCATTTAATAATTGTTATTTTATATCTATCTATATTATTTTTAAGGACAAAATAAATAATTAAAACATTATATAGCCATATATGTAGCCACAATCCATCCGTACATAGATATTTTAGTAAACTAATGTAATAAATATATACTACATATTTAATAAAATAAGAATATTAAAATATTTTTAAAAATCAACTATCTAATTAAATTACAAGAGATTTAATTAACCATAGATTAGAAAAAAAAAACTTTTACGTAGTACCTTATAAATGTGAAATTTATTTATATTTTGAGAGAATCTAATTAAAAGATATTTAGAATATATATAACCTGTCGAACTAATTTTATTTATATTTATATTATTTTTTGGAGGAAAAAATAATTTATAGTTAGATTAACGCATTCCCCGTACACGGGACGGGATCTACACTAGTTAAGTGATAACTGCGTAACAGCTAATCATAGACAATTGTAACAGTTAAAAATCTCATAAATAAATGCACTGTAGCTCCCAACTTTTTTTTTCAAATTTGAATAAACTTGAACTTATTTATTTAATTTTGTAACCTAACACTGACATGAAAAAAAAGGTAAAATAATTTCAGAATTTGAGAATCCAAACACTCCCTTAATCTAGTATCCGACTGCGGTTCCACCTGGTAAACTCATCCTTAACCATGGTAAATAATTCTGGGTCCTTTGTAAAATGGATTTTTAACCATGGTAAGATGAATCCACGCAAACGTAACTCTCCCCCCACCACTGGCGCTAACTCCTTTTTAACTCTCGTCCGCCATTTTTCAGAAACATAGAGGAGGTGTTCTCCGTACTCTGAAGCCCTTCCATGGAAGTTTCGGTCTGAGAAGTGCGAGCTTTCTCACTTCTCTTCATTCTCTCTCTGTGAGTCTCCTCTGCCTGCATTTTCCGGAGAATGACGGTCTTCAGCCATGCCGGAGCCGGCGGCGGATTTCTCGCCGGGAAACAGGTGTTTCCTGTGAACTATGAAGCGGAGGCTTCTCAGAGGCTCCTGGACGTGCTGAGCTCCGGAGATCTTAGATCGGCCTCGGAGCTCGTCGGCGATCCTTTGATTGACGTCAATTTTGTCGGAGCGGCGTGTCTGAAGCTCCGCAAGGCAGAATTGATTTCGAGCGATTACTTGCCGATCGAAGTTCGCATGGAATATGAGGATTTCAAGGCCGACGTTACGCCTCTGTTCCTTGCCGTCCAGCTTGGGAATTCGACCTTCGTCCGCAATTTGCTGGTGAAATTTCCTCTTCTGTTATTCTTTTTGTTGAATTGTGTTTTTGTGGTTTATGTATCTGCGATTGAGCTATATTTTTCCGTCTCGTTCCTTGAAATTTCTGTTGAGTTTGAATCGTGCGTTTCGTTTAAATTCGGTGCATCTCTGTTTCCGATCTTCAGATTTCAATTCGGCGTTCGTTTTGAGAGAAATTATGTTTCAATTTTGGTGAATTCTTTAAAATTCAGCATCTCAATTGGAGTTCAAGTGTACAACACACCGCCTTTCCCTTTGTTTTAGGCATTTGAAATCGGCTGTTTATCTCATTCAATTCAAGTGCGTGTTTCCCTCTCGTTTGAACTTTGAATGAATTAGCAACTATTGGTGGTCCTACATCACACCTTTACTTTTCAGTTTTTTGGGAATTAAGAAATGGTACTTCATCATTACTTTTTAAAGTATCAATTGTTTATTTTTGTGCTAGGGCCGTTAAATTTGCTCTTATGACTCCCCTGTGTGCCTGTAGTTGCACTGTTATAAATTCTACATTTTTAGTCATGAACCTGAGGGCTTGAGATTATCTGTGTTGTACGTCAGTCTCAATTTTCCTCTTTGCGGTTGCACCCATATGATTTCTTTTTGTTTTTGTGTTTTTGGTTTCTTGTTGGTTGTTCAGCAATCTTTCATCTTTTCTATCTAGTACTAGGGAATTCCCACCTAAAAAATCTGCCGGGGGAATTTTTCAGGATCTAAAGTATTGCAAGATCATCTTCATTACATTTTTCCTCCATTAGTTTTTTTTTTTAAAATTGGAATTTCACCAAAAGTTTTTGTTTAATCTTTGATTATACCATATAATCATAACATTAGAAATAGTAATTACCATATGGAACTTAAGATGAAAGCTGAATAATTACGTTAAAATGAATAAACAAGAACTTTACTGGAGTTTCAAGCAAAAAAAATCCTGGATGTCTGATAATTGTTCTTTAGTGGTTGAATGCTAATGATCAAACCATTTTTTGTTATCAAGCACAGAGTACTAATGTTTTTGTTAGTGATGCAAAATCCTTTCTCTAGATATTTCAAGATATTTTATGGCATTGGATGTTTTTAATCTTACCCTATTTTTTTAAGCATACAAAACCTACCTTTCTATGTTATAATATGCTCCTGGAGTCTTAAATATGACTTTATTAGTTAGTACTTCTACATGGTCCGAGTGTTCATCTTCTATGTAGCTATATTGTTCCAATAGATACCCATCGAGTGTCATAGAACTCACTTTTCAGTGTTGGATATATTTCGCCTTCTATGTGAACTGGTTTTATGGGCTGTGATTTGTGAGAGGTTTTTGACTATTTTTCTAACTGTGCTGTATGTTTGATTTTTGTATTGTTTCTCTTTGCATCTTTGGGTATCCCCTTTCAAATGAGAAGCAAATAATCTCCAGCACAACAAATATGTTACCGCCCTTCGAAATGTTTTTTTTGGGTGGAAACTGCCCTTTGATAGAACTTAGATTCTTGACCATCTAATAAAAGCGTCACCATCTAATAAAAGTGTAAATGTTACATACTCCCTTGCCCGTCACATGTGTGTTAATCAACTTGTCTTTCTTATTCATGAGTGATAATTTTGTTCATTTGTCATCTTTTGATATCCCTGTTCAGTCCTTGACCATACCCAATAATGATAATTCCAGGTTGATTTGTTTTTATTTTGAACCAAAACCTTTGTTAAGTTTTCCATGCGCACAACCACCAGTCTTCGTTGCTTGGCTGATTTCTTCTCATCTAAAGTAGCATATGTGAAGAATCATTGTGCACTAAGCCTTGTTCTTTGTCATCCTTGCAAACTCTAAGTTTGTTTCTGGTTCATGGGCACAGAGCATGGGAGCTGATGTCAACCAGAAGCTGTTTAGGGGCTTTGCAACTACAGCTGCAGTGAGGGAGGGCCTATTTGAGATTTTGGAGATCTTACTAAAAGTGGGGGCTTCTCAACCAGCTTGTGAGGAAGCCCTTCTAGAAGCAAGCTGCCATGGACAGGCAAGGTCTGTGGAGCTGCTCATGGAGACTGAACTTATTCGGCCCCATATTGCTGTTCATGCTTTTGTCACTGCATGTTCCAGAGGATTCGATGATGTCGTCAGTACCCTTATGATGGTAAGCTAATGGAAGCAGTATCCAACTTAACATTATGTAGCTCAACAAAGCCTAATCATTTTCCGATTTCTTCTGGCAGTGTGGTGTGGACGTCAATGCCACTCATCGGGTGTTGCTTCTATCTTCTAAGCCTTCTCTCCATGCCAATATTGATTGTACTGGACTTGTGGCTGCTGTTGTTAGCCGGCAAGTCTCAGTCGTCCGAATGCTGTTACAGGTGATCCTTCTTCTCATCTTAACTCTACACTTACATAGTTATATCATGCTTTAAAAAAATCATTGTTGAAAGAAGTCAAGAACACAGACATATGGGAACTCTGGCACGAATAATACGTGGACCCGGTCATTGAAGCTTCTCACTGTTAGGTTACTTAGGTCTCTCTCTGTTTGTTAGTATAGTGTCTGTATCCAGCTGGAATCTGTACCATAGGATCCCACAACAAATCCGTACTACTTTGTTGTACTCCAGGGGAGATGAATTGACACCTTATCTCCAGGAAACAATCATATCACAGATGCTTCCTTCATCAGATTTCAGATATGTCCACACATGCTGATAATTCAATAGTTTTCTAGAAAGAGAAACACCAGTAGCAACTTGATCTCTGCAGTAGAGTAATTGGAGTAGGTTCCCCATCCCTTGTTGCACATGGAGGGTTGGTTTATAGTGACCAATTCGATGTTCCTGCTTTTCCCTTTTCCTTTAAAAGGTTAAGAGGAGCATTATTTCTGACATTTACTTATTTATGCAATCTATAGCAGTGTCAACTTTGTTCTATATCAATGATTTTTGTCACAGAAAATAAACAAATAGCTTTGTGAGATGAACAAAAGAAAATTCTAGGATTGTTGAACCCAATTTAATCTTTTCACATCAGATAAAATCACGGTTGTTAAAGACCTCCATGATAAAGAAAAAAAAAAACAATTACATGTATACTAATTTACGCCTTTGGTTAATTTTCATTAGGCTGGAGCAAGTGTGAATAGTGAGGTGAGATTGGGAGCGTGGTCATGGGACACTGCAACTGGTGAAGAGATCCGAGTAGGAGCAGGACTAGGCGAACCATATGCGCTAACCTGGTGTGCCATTGAATACTTTGAAAGCTCAGGGGCCATCCTACAAATGCTTCTAAGGAAACTCTCACAGAACAATCTGCACTTTGGAAGGACTCTTCTCCACCATGCAATTCTGTGTGCTAACCCTGGAGCCGTTGATATCCTCCTCAACTCGGAAGCTGACGTTGAATCCCCGGTCAAGACAACCTCTAAGACTGAGTTCCGTCCAATCCACATTGCTGCCCGGCTTGGGTTACCTGCGATCCTCCACCGCCTGATTCAGGCCGGATGTGATCTGAACTCAGTAACAGACTCGGGTGAAACAGCTCTGATGATCTGCTCGAAGTACAAACGAGAAGATTGCCTTGCACTACTCGCAAGTTCGGGAGCTGATTTTGGCCTGGTGAGCCATGATGGCAGCTCGGTCTCTTCAATCGCAAGGCAAAACTGCTGGTTATTCGGATTGCAGAGAGCCGTGTTGAGCACACTTGAAGCCGGAAAGATTCCTCAAAGCAGCAATCCTTCGGTGTTCTCGCCTCTCTTGTTTGCATCTCAGTTGGGTGACACTGAGGCTCTGAAGATCCTAGTTGAACGATCACAGTTCGAGATTGACCTCAATTTTCAGGACAATGACAAGGGCTATACAGCAGCTATGGTAACTGCACTTGAAGGCCATGTAGAAGCCTTTAAACTGCTTGTAAATGCAGGGGCAAACGTGAAGCTCCGCAGCAAATCCGGAGATACTGCAATCACCCTTTCGGAAATCAGCAACAAACGCGACTTGTTTGAGAAAGTGTTGCTCGAATACGCACTTAAACAGGATGGACGGAATCACACAGCCTTCTATGTTCTGCATTGTGCAGCTCGCCGTGGTGATGTGGATGCAGTCGAGTTACTGACCAACAAAGGGTATGATGTCAATGTTGCTGACAGCGAAGGCTACACTCCGCTAATGCTTGCAGCCAAGGCAGGCCACGGTATCATTTGCCAACGACTAATCTCGTGTGGCGCCAAGTGCAACGCCAAGAACTCAAAGGGAGAGACAGCCCTGATGCTTGCAAGGACAAGCCGGGGAGGACAGGGAGAGAGTGGGGCAGAGAAGGCTATACTCGACCAGCTCGCACACGAGTTGGTGTTGGGCGGGGCTCGTGTGCTGAAGCACACGAAAGGAGGGAGGGGCGAACCACACTGGAAGACGATCAAGATGCTCGAAGAAGCCGGAGTGTTGCACTGGGGCAACTCGAGGCGAAGGCAAGTGGTGTGTCGAGAGGCGTTGGTCGGAGGGAGCAAGGATTTTATGAGGCGGAGGAGGGGGAAGGGTGACGCCGAGGATCCCGGGCTGTTCCATGTGGTGACTGCTGGAAACAGGGAGGTGCATTTTGTGTGTGAAGGTGGCGGGAGGGAGGAAGCTGAGCTATGGGTTAGAGGGGTTAAGCTAGTAACTAGGGATGCAATCTTTAGGGGTGACCAAATCAGCTAAAAGGGCTTGTCTATGAATCTGAGTAGACGATTGTTGGGCGTTTTGTGGAGTCTTTGATCGATGATCAATGATGTGAGGTTAGTGATATTTGGTGCATCACTGCTTCCTTCTGTTTCTCTGTTTTTTGTTTGTATATATATGGTTTGGAAAATAAGAAGACATTAATGGATGATCTTAGGTGATTCAATTTGATAGTTGATCAGTCAAGTTCCATCAATTTGAAGGGTTAGGGTTGGAGAATGTTAATTTGAAACTGTATATGGTTTTAAATTCAGTCATGTGTTGCTATCGATTTTGTCGCATTCTGTTCTAGATGTGTTTAAAGATCTTCATTTGCTCTATGTGGTTTGATTACAACACAAGTTGTTGGATGATATGAACTAATGTTCATTCATTTGGTTGCTATGCTTATTTTGTACGTATAGGAAGCCTGTATGAGTTGTGGTGTACCGATTTTACGATTTCTTGCAAGGGGCTAAAGTAAAAATAAGCTGACAAGGAAGAATGAAAGTTTGATTCATATGTCATATTAAGTTTCAATATGTGTCCTACCTATTGATTATGTTAGGGTTGTCGAAACCATTCCGGAATGGCTCACCGGAAAGGACTTGTGGATAATAGTCACAGGTCCCCGGTTCGAACCCCGGAATGGCCGCTCTTTATTTACCAATTCAAGGTTAGGGTTGTCGAATGTTAATTTGAAACTGTATATTTTAAAATTCAATTATGAGTTGCTATATCGATTTCATCGCATTCTGATGTGTTTGAAGATCTTTATGTGATTTGATTTGATTACAACACAATTTGTTGGATGATATGAATTAATGTTCATTTGGTTGCTGATTTAACGATTTCTTGTAAGGGCCTACAAAATATAAGCTGACAAGGAAGAATGAATTCATAATCCGATAGACATTGCTAATTAAAGTTTGATTCATATGTCATATGAAGTTTCAAAGATAGTAAAGAAAATGGTTAATTATACAGAAACCAGCAATGGGAAACAAGACTCAATCATGCATATCTACTTTGTTCATAATATCTCTCGGCACTTATGGATTCGGAATTAAGGTTCCTATATCTAACTAGCAGTAAGGAGGGATGTTATTCGAGCCGAACGAGTCGATTATTGGTTGTTCATATTTCGTTCATTTAGAATTGTAAAACCAAAGATCCTAAAACTAGAAATCGGTTTTGAGTGGAAGCAAATACGATCGAAACGATAAACGAAAGATCGAAACAGAAATCACAAGCAAGATCAGAACACAAAGATTTTACGTGGTTCGGCATAAATGCCTACATCCACAGGGCTTCAAGAGTTGACCAAATCCACTATAGAGAGTTCGTACAAGGGATGAATCAAGCAATGAAAGCAAACAACCCTAGATTTAACATGCATGTGAATTAGAGGTACAAAGGAAGAAGAGAAATCCCCTGTATGGGAAAACCGAAAATTGAAGAAGGATTCGATCTCCAAAACTCTATATCTCTTAAGGCACAGGAGAGCGGTCACCCAGAAGGACGCCAGAGTTCTAACCACCTTCCCAGAGACACCAACAACCATCGTCTTCTCCGAGCGCTTTCAAGCCGTCGACCAAGAGCTGGAAAGCCCAAACCCTAGAAAACTCTAGCAGAGCGTTTGTGAGGAGAGAGAATGAAGAAAGCTGAAGTGAAGCTCGTCAACGAATGATAGGAGCTTATATAGCTAGGTCAAGCCCGAGCCTTCAAAACGCAACACTTCGGAAGAGGCAAGTTGCAAGCTCATACAATATGTGCTAACCCCGCTATTACTGAGTTAATCTCATTAGAGGATCAAGTTTACCAAGCTCAATACAACTCACTTGAGACCGACTCTAATAGTGCATCACATATGTATACCATACACTATATAGCACATGTATAATCATGATATCATACACACATACATGTTCATACACACATAAATCAATATTACATGCCAAAGTAAAAGAAGACTATGAAAGTAACACATAATATTACAAGAATATAAACGAGCTCGAGTTAAGCCTAAATTTTGACTCGAGCTTAGAAATGTGCTCATACTCGGCTCGTTTAAGAAATAAACGAGCTTAAGCCAATTTTTTTCAAGTTTAAGCAGTTCTACCTGCTCTAACTTAAAAGGAAAATTTAAAAATTCCATAAAATTTGAGTTATTTGAACTTAATTCGAACAAGTCGAGTTTGGATAGAACCATGCAAACCCCGTCCGATTCCTCCGTGCCTTTTCTCTTTCAGCCAATTCCATTTGCAAAACTCCTTTCAATTATGAAAGTCGTCAAGGTCGGGTCTCCCATTGCCAGCAGCTTCACTCATTCATCTTACGATCTGAGTTCGTTTCCAATGTCTTCATTTCCACTGCCTTGCTCAACTTCTACGCCAAATTAGTGTCAGTAAAGGATGCACATAACCTGTTTGATGAAATGCCTCATCCAGACATTTTCACCTGGAATACCATCATCACTGGTTGTGTCCATTCATGGCAGCTCAATGAAGCGTTCCAGCTCTTCTCTCATCAACACCGCCGCATTGACTGCCCTTGGCCGCTTATCTCTCTTGAAATTGGGCATGTCCATTCCACTCAGATTGTGAAATCTGGCTTACATTTGGTTACCTGTGTTGTAAATTGTTTGATTGATATGTATGGCAAGTGCGGTGCAGTAGAAGAGGCTGCCGATGCGTTCAATAGTTTGGTAGACAGGGATTTGATGGAATCGTATGGAGATCGATCAAGTGGACGACGGGCGACAATCCTAAAAGAATTATAGGCGTTAGTGTGTTGGTTTATTCGGGAGTAAATGTTTGGGTTAGTAAGCTGACTAGTTTATCTTCCTTGAGTTTTTTTCATCAGTTAATTACTTGTAATGCAGTTTTCAATTTCCATTTTTGTTCATATGTGAAGCAAGAACGGAAATTTTTGTAAGCTCTTATTGTATTAAGAATAACAAGTAAGAATAGCAATGTAACACTCTTCTTTTCCATTGTTTTCATCTACAAAGTGTTGTTGGTCGTCGAAGATGAACGGGCTAAGCGATCTGCCGAAGCTGTGGGAAAGCTGTGGGATGGAGTCTCGCTTGGATACTAGAAATACTGGGAGTAGCTCATTCCCTAATATCTTCCTCTAAAACAAACAAAATGCCCTGAGAAAGGCAAGAAAGAGAATGCAAATTATTAATAGCATTCCTAACCTCTCAAAACACATCTTTTTTCTACCAATTCAATTTACAAATATACATTTTTTAATAATTATTTTCATTTTAATATTATATTATTTTACTCATTTTTAATTATCAAAATTAACATTATAACAATAATTTTATTATGTATAAAAAATTAAGGACAAATCCATAATACAATAATAAATAGTAATTGACTACAATATATACAAATCTTTCCATTAATAAATAATATTTTTTCAAGATATATAAGATAAACTTAAATTACTACAATATTACACATTAACATTGATGATTATCAACATTAATAATTTTTTGAACCAAGAAATCATCCTGGTCGTCCAATTGCTTGGGTATGTAACGGTTGGATTTATCCTCCTTGTAGTATATGAAACATGACAAGTCACAAATAAGCTGGCACCTCTTAAGACTCTGAGTCTTACAAATGGTATCAGTGCCAAAGTCGGCCTAACGAGGTAAGAAGATTTGGAGTGAGTTATAAGTAAGACTCTTATTTTGAATCCTTTCAAATTGAGAAAACAAAAGAAACTGATTGGACATGAAAATGCAATAGAAATACTCTCAAACAGCTGTGTTATGACTGTGTAAATAGCTTGATAAGCTTCTTCTCCTGGGTTTTGTCAAGCTCAAAGTAGAAGCATGAGTAGTTGTAGTTTGTCATACCAAATAGCCATTCTTTGAGTGATTGAGTTCTGGTGCCCTCCTTGCATCCCATAACTATATCAACAATATCACTCTCATGAATGCCTCGAGTGGGTGTTGACTTTATCATGTACCTCGACATTGTTGTACACAATAAATGGATAAGTAAATTAGATTTAATCCCTAGACTAATTCAATTCTAAGAAAAAAAAAACTAAGCAATCCCGACATAGTAACTTGCAGAAAAGCAAACAGTGAAAAGCAATCCTTTCAAATTTAAAAGTGATTTCGCAGAAAGTACAAAATAGAAAGTGATTTGTCAAATAATTTGTTCATACAATATAAGTAAGAAGCTAAAGCAAGTAGCATAAGTTCAGCCACAATGTAAGTAAGGAGTGCTACTAGGTGTTATGGGTGTGTAAATAGCTTGGTCAACTTTTCCGTCTGAGTTTGGTCTAGCTTGAAGTAGAAGTATGAACTATTGTTGCAACACCTTATCCCACCTCGAATATAATAAGGATGTTCAGAGTAATTTATAAGTGATTCAAACCCTACCAATGTCACAAAGTAGAAGAATGAACTGTTTTTGTAACACCTCATCTCCCATGTCACAAATGAGCTAGAGAATGTATGTAAGAAAGCTTTATGCTAGCGAACATCAGATCTATCCATCAAACATCAAAAAGTGTCCACATTTGCAGAAAAGGAGACAGTGAAAAGCAGATCCATCCATCAAACATCAAGCAGATCCATCAAAGGCTATATCTGTCTTACTTGAATGACACCAGGCGCCCTATGAAATTTTTGGTTCATTGTCCCTCCTCTCTCAACACTTCAAGGGTAGTAATACAAAAGAAAATTGACCCAAAGCCATGGAATGTGGTTGTGTAGCCATCTTTGTCTGTGTTTGGAAATAATGAAAAAAAAACCTAGTAACCTCATCTGACAATCTAAATACCCTTTATCATGTTCTTGCACTAGAACATCCCTACTTCCTCATATTGAAACAGCTAAGTTCATTGCTATGCCCCGGTATTGTTGTAATAACTTGTCTTGCTTTATTTTGATTTATCACAGCAGCATACAATAGAATATACAAACAAAAGTCCTACTTTAAGTGTGAATTATGAAATAAAACACTTAAAATTATTCAACTGGAATCCAGGCAAATATCAACCTAAAGGTATTTTTGGCCTCCGTACCCAAAATAACGCACTAAATATAAATCACTTTATCCAATCAATTAACAGGCTCAATAATCATACAATAGGCTGATGCAATCATGGTTTTATCAACATTTTTTCATACCACTTGCTTCTGCAGCAATTTTAGTTTATTTAGTTTCTTTTTTTTTTTAATTCTATCCACATATCATAATTCATAAACTGTACCACTGATGCAAGAGACGTGTATGTAGATGTTCCATGCTAGCACACAAAGTAAATGAAGAGGCAAGCCAAATAAGAATGACAGAATTTTTGACAACGAACTACATACAACTTTCTCAACCAACTCGATGGACTCATATTCCATAAATGCATACAACTGCACAAAATAGAAACATCCAAGGATTAGTGCACTTCAAATCACCAAAGATAAGTTTTTGACAACATAATTTAAAGGTTTTGACAAATCACCATGGAGAATTTAGTTTTTAATTTAAAGATCCAACTCCTTTCTATAATTACTTTTATAGAAGACTGGTTGGGATGTCATATGTCTGAATTGATCCTTTAAATCAACCCCAAATTGGGCAGAACAGAGTTTGGATTTAAGCTACTTTGTTCTTTGTGATTAATGTATTGTAAGTTGTAATTGAAGCATTAAAAAACAGCATGATGTAACTGAGGCATTACAAAACAGTATGGGGGTGGAAAATAATTACGGTTAACCTAGCTACTTGCAGCTCTTCCATATCAGGTCCAGTCAAAAGGTGCAGGCGCTTGACCTTCTTCCCATCTTAACTAACCACCTGGAAGCAATATCAACTGTGAATTTTGACAGCAAAAATTCATGCGCTGAAAATCTTATACTCCTGATTGTGAAGGTGAAAGCTCATATATTTCACTGATGAAATGGAAAGGAGATTACAACTATATATAGTTACAAATAATTAACCACTACCCTATATACATGATTAGTGGAGGATCGGATATACAATCTGTTACACAAAATCAGCTAGCATAATCTAAACAATATTGACCTATTCTTTAGGAGAGATAGGTGGCTTATCATCCCCCGGCAAGCCCAAGGGCGGGACACGGACTTGGAGCTTGGACCGAATGAACGCGATACGATCTTTGCTCAATGGTTTTGTAAATATGTCGGCCAGTTGATCGTAAGATGACACATACTGAACCTTGAGATGTCCAGACTCAACCTGTTCTCTTACAAAATGAAAGTCCAGTTGAATATGTTTGGAGCGGGAGCTGATAACTGGATTCTTGCACATGAAGTTGGCGCCGACATTGTCACAGAGAATGGTAGGAGGCAACCGAAGAGAAACCTGCAGATCACGAAGAAGATGGTGGAGCCAAAGAAGCTCAGCAGCTGTGTACGCAAGCGACCGGTATTCAGCTTCAGTGCTCGATCTGGCGACGACCCTTTGCTTTTTCGATGTCCAACTGATAAGATTTGGACCATGGAAAATTGCAAAACCATATTGCGACCGGTAGTCATCGGAATCGGAGATCCACCCGGCGTCAGAGTAAGCCAAGAGAGAGTTGGAAGTCGTTTTCTGAAACTGCAGACAATGATGGAGAGTGCCGTTGAGGTATCGGAGAATACGTTTAACGGCTTGCCAATGAAGGGTGGTCGGAGTATGCATGAATTGACAGACTCTGTTGACAGCAAATGCAATATCCGGCCTGGTGATGGTAGCATACTGGAGAGAGCCGACGGTCTTGCGATACAACGTCGGGTCTGAGAACGGCTCACCATCTCTACAAAGACGTGAGGAAGGGTCGGCTGGAGTGGTAATGGGTTTGGAGTCTAGCATATTACTACTGAGCAGAATGTCATGTATGTACTGTTTTTGGGAGAGACACAAACCGGTGGGAGTTTTGGAGATTTGAAGACCAAGGAAGTGGTGAAGCTCTCCAAGATCTTTGAGAGCAAAGGTGTTGTGAAGGGCAGACGTGAATTTCCCAATTAGAGTAGGGTCCGTACCGGTAATAATTAAATCATCCACGTAGACAATGACGTAGATGATGGCCGACGAAGAAGAATGAACAAATAAAGATGTGTCCGATTGGCAAGCGCGGAACCCATTTGTGACAAGGTAGGTTTTGAGCTTGGTGAACCAGGCTCGGGGAGCCTGTTTAAGTCCATAGAGAGCTTTGTTGAGACGACAAACATGAGTGGGACAAGAGGCATCGACGAAACCTCGTGGTTGCTCCATGTAGACCTCTTCCGAGAGGTCACCGTTAAGGAAGGCGTTGTTGATATCCAGCTGCTTGATGTGCCATCCATTTGAAAGAGCCAACGACAGAACAAGGCGGATGGTTGTAGGCTTGATGACAGGACTGAATGTCTCAAAGAAATCAACGCCCTCCTCTTGGCTGAACCCTTTTGCAACAAGTCGGGCTTTGTACCGTTCAATTTGGCCATCGGAGTTGCGTTTGATCCTGAAAATCCACTTACACCCTACAAGATTAGTATGTCGAGGGCGGGGAACAATAGACCAAGTGTTATTTCGCATTAGGGCATTGTATTAGTATGTCGAGGGCGGGGAACAATAGACCAAGTGTTATTTCGCATTAGGGCATTGTATTCTTCAGTCATTGCTAATTGCCAACATTCTGATTTTCGGGCTTGGGCAAAGGTGTGAGGTTCGATTTGGGGGGCTGAAATGACAGAAGTGGCTAATGCTCGAGGCTTGAGGTTGTTGGTGGCAGCCCGGGTGGTCATGGGATGTTGGCTAAGGGCGGACGGCCGGAAGTAGCTAGGAGGAGTTGGGTTAGGATGTTTAGCCAAGGAGGAGGCTGTGGGGGTGAGGTAATGAGGGGATAAACGTGGTGGAGATGGAGAGGGGGGTGGCGCAGGCATTGGAGGTGTGGGTAGGTCAGCGGCAGCGGCGAGGCCTAATAGGTGCGAGGAGGATGTGGTGGGCGTACCATGGGCTGGAGGGCAGGAACAAGGGTGTGGCAATGACGCATATGGGAAAGTATCCTCATTGAAGACAACATGGCGGGCGATGTAGAGTCGAGAAGTAGCAACATGATAGCACAAATAACCTTTATGAGTGGAGGAATAGCCGATGAAGATGCATGGGAGAGACCGAAAGTCCATTTTATGGTTGTTGTAGGGGCGAAGAAACGGATAACACAAGCAACCAAATGTTTTGAGAAAATGAAAATCGGGAATTTTGTTGTAAAGTAATTGATATGGGGATTGGTGGTTTAGAGTGGGAGAAATAGTGCGATTGTGAAGGTAGGTGGCAGTCTTGAACGCATGTTCCCAAAATAGTTCGGGAAGGGATGATTGAGCCAAGAGAGTGAGGCCCTTCTCGACAATGATACGATTTCGGCGTTCGACAGCACCATTTTGTTCCTGTGTATAAGGACATGACACACGATGAAGTATGCCACAAGACGCTAAGAATGTGGATACATTTCGGAATTCACCACCCCAATCGGATTGGAGTGTCTTGATCTCACGGGAAAATTGTGTTTTAACCATTGTACGAAATTGAACAAAGGTCGGAAGTACCTGAGATTTATGAGATAGAAAATATATCCAAACAAACTTAGTGCAATCATCAATAAATAGAACAAAATACTTGTTGCCATTCAAAGAAAATTTAGGAGATGGTCCCCAAACATCGGAATAAATCAAATCAAACGGATTAGAAGAAGTAATATGAGATGATGGAAGATGAAAGCGGTGGCTCTTGCCTAATTGACAAGAGTCACAAGTTTCTGGAAAGTTATTTGTGCTAATAGGAAGATGAAACTGCGAAACTAAACGCCGGAGTGTTGTCTCATTCGGATGCCCAAGTCGACAGTGCCACTTGTGAAGAGATGTACGGACGGTGGTGAGCGCCATGGAGGAGGTGGGAGTGGTAGGGCGAATGGGAAGGCGATAGAGTCCATTATCAACGACCCCTTGAAGTACTAGGTTTCCCAGTAAGGTCTTAACACGACAACAGTGAGGCCAAAATTCAATCATAACATTGTTATCGCGACATAATTGGGAGACACTAATAAGGTTTTTGGTAAGTTTAGGAACAATTAAAACATTAGGCATTCGCAAATTGTGAAGATGACAAGAACCAAGATGCGAAATTGACAAATGGTTACCGTTTCCAACTTGAAGTTTGTCGGGGCCGGCATAGTCCTCAGCAACAGAGAGTTTAGCGAGATCAGGTGAGACATGATCTGTAGCACTCGTGTCAAAGTACCAGGACGGGTCGAATGACGAAGGGCTGTTGTGTTCTGCTAGATGTGCCTGCTTGGATTGATCCCGAGGATTGGGGCGGCGAGATGGAAAATCAGCTTGATTGTTGCGCTGCCAACAGTCAATCGCTTCATGACCAGGTCGATTGCACAGTTGGCAATGAGGGCGGCGACGACGATAATCCTGAGGCTTGTGCTCGGGGCCTCGGGTGTCCTGACGAGAGTCATTGCGTGACCCAATGGAGGCCCCATAGCCTGTGTTGTTACGGCCGGAGGAGCGCGCAGCAACCAGAGCAGATGGAGCAGACGGAGGTTGTGCAGCAGCAGGGAGCATCGGGGATGTGGCCTGCTTGGCAAGATCTCTGGCCATCCGATCTTCTTCTTGAAAGAGATGACCAATAAGGTCGTCGACGCCGAGATCAGTAGAGTTCATCATGAAGGATGTGACAAAGGAGTTGTAAGATGAATCAAGTCCGTGGAGGATGTGACCAATGAGGTCCTCATCAGACACCGGTTGAAGGTCCTCCGCCAGAGCATCAGCCAGTTCCCGCTTCTTGTCGATGTAGTCACACATCGGCAAAGCACCTTTGGAAAGCGATTGAAGTTGAAGTTTCAGAGACATCCGACGAGCCTTCGATTGAGCTTGATAGTGTTTCTCAAGAGTGGTCCACGCCTGGTTGGAGGATGTGGAACGTGCGACAGTAGCAAGGGCACGTTCCGAGAGAGTGGACTTGATCCACAAAAGAACAAACCTGTCTTTCTTTTTCCAAGTGACAAAATCCGGGTTGGGCATGGAGGTGCCGACTGAAGCTGGGTTGGGAATAGTTTCCAGTGGTGGTGCTGGAGCCAAAATGAAACCCTCGAGATCAAAGGTTTCGAGAGCGGATATGATTGTGGTCTTCCAAAGAGAGTAATTCTCACGTTCAAGTTTGACACTGATGGAGGGGATTTGGAATTGAAGGTTGGGAGACGATCCACCGGCAGCAAACAAGAGATGTTGGGTAGTAGGAGGAACAACCATTGAAGATGATTGAATCAGTTGAAAAAAAAAATTCAAGGCTCGGATACCATGTGAAGGTGAAAGCTCATATATTTCACTGATGAAATGGAAAGGAGATTACAACTATATATAGTTACAAATAATTAACCACTACCCTATATACATGATTAGTGGAGGAGCGTTATTTGACATTTACTTATTTATGCAATCTATAGCAGTGTCAACTGTGTTCTATATCAATGATTTTTGTCACAGAAAATAAACAAATAGCTTTGTGAGATGAACAAAAGAATTTAATCTTTTCACATCAGATAAAATCACAGTTGTTAAAGACCTCCATGATATAAAAAAAAAAACAATTACATATATACTAATTTACGCCTTTGTTTAATTTTCATAAGACAACCTCTAAGACTGAGTTCCGCCCAATCCACATTGCTGCCCGGCTTGGGTTACCTGCGATCCTCCGCTGCCTGATTAAGGCTAGATGTGATCTGAACCCAGTAACAGACTCAAGTGAAACAGCTTCCTTAGATTGATGGGGCAGAGAAGACAATTGCTGGGCGTTTTGTGGAGTCTTTGATCGATGATCAATGATGTGAGGTTAATGATATTTGGTGCATCACTGCTTCCTTAGATCTGTTTCTCTGTTTTTTGTTTGTATATATATGGTTTGGAAAATAAGAAGACATTAATGGATGATCTTAGGTGATTCAATTTGATAGTCGATCAATCAAGGTCCATCAATTTGAAGGGCTAGGGTTTCATGGCATATGTGAATATATGACAATGTGTCCTACCTATTGATGAGTTTAGTGTTGGAGAATGTTACAATTTGAAACTGTATATTTTTAAATCAGTTATGACTTGCTATATATCGTCTATAGATTTCGTAGCATTCTGTATGTGTTTGAAGATCTTTTGCTTTATGTGATCCGAATCCGATATAGGTAAGTAGTAGTAGTCAGTGGATATATGTACGCACTTGGCAATGCAATTACAGTAGGCAGGCAGGTAGGTAGATCGGTCGATAAAAAGTAGGATATATGGAGCAAATTAAAAACATTAATTCGATTGATCAAACGTACATCACACATATATATAAAATAAAATTGAATCTGACCATGAAGAAATAACAAAGTAGATATGAAAATATAACAAATAGAAATAGAAATTGAGATGGATGGATGGATGGATCAGGTGGAATTAATATTAGAGGCTGAGGCTGAGGTCGAGGTCGAGGTCGACGTCGACGTCGAGTTTGGGGGGCGACAAGAGCAGTCGAAAGTGAGAATAGAGGAGTGGTCCCATGCATACTCGTAGGAGCAATATGTACAGTAGCTTAGAACCTGTTTGGATTCAGCTGGGAGCCTAAAACCGCAGACTGGGCAGTTGCAATGTTCAAACAACCAGACCATTATGCATTCGCCGTGAAAAACATGAGAGCAAGGCAGCTCTATCGCCATCTCTTCACCGATTGTGAACTCCTCCCAGCAGATCACACAGCTGCTAACCCTCTCCTCCACTTGTGGCGTGATGGTTATAACCTCCAATTCCCTCAGGGCATCGCCAGACACTGGCCTGTAGCTGTCATCGTCATCATCATCACCGCCCTCCTCATCCACTACTTGTGGCTCGGCGTAGTCGGGCTCTTCATCGCCCACAACCTCATCCTCTTCTTCACCACTCGCCCCATCCGCTCCTCCTTGTGCCTCCACCACATTAATGACCACATCACGCTCCATCCCCATCCCCATCCATCTTGTTACTATGTATCCTCCTATTCCATCCATCATCAAATTATAAAAACTCCTACTTGTTATTACCATCCAAATTCCAAATCCAAACATATTCTTCAAACCTAACTAGCTAGCGGGAAAGAGAAGTCGGAATCGTATACAGGGGCAGAGCCAGGAATCTGTCCGGGGGGCTCAACTTCGGGATGCCGAACTGAACCTGGACGGTGTGCCTTGTTGAAGTTGTTGTCTCACTATGCGCCGCACCTTCTTGTTTCTCTCGGTTAGAAGGAGGTAAAAAAAAATGAAAATAAAAGGGCAAGGAGGTAAAAAAAAAATTGAAAATAAGGGGCTGTGGGGGAGAGTCGAACTCTTACGTACAGTTTACCAATTGTGCTGCGAGGCTTTCTTGTCCTACTAGCACCTCTTTTCTATTTATTGTGTAAATACATATATATAATTTTTATTTTATATTTTTCCGGGGGCTCGAGCCACCGCATGCCCCCTCCCTCCGCCCCTGATCGTATACCACTTACTTCCTTGATCCGCCAAATTAATGTACTTAAGCAAAAATATGTGGGTTCGAATCCCGCATAGGCTATCTAAATTATTCTCAAACATGTTTAAACAAAATCTCAAATTTATATTGAATTTTGACAAATCAACTTTTGTGTGTCCTACTTTACTTGCCTCACCTGCTTGCTTCCCACGTTTTGTCTAAAAGAAATTGTGGAACCTGCTAATGATGGCAAAGCTTTTTCGAGCACTCACATGGGCAAAACAAGTTGTTGAAATAGGCTATATATGAAGGGAAATTTGAACTTTAACAGTTCTATTGCAATAGTTATGAAGGGAAATTGGATACACATTTGGTCACTTTATACAGTATGAAAAAGTACATAATTTGGGAAACAAACCCGAAGATCGAATGCACCTAACATCCGACACTGAACCGGAACACAGGAGGCGTCGAAAGGAAGGGCTAGTCTCTTCCTTTGATCACATCTGACACTGAATCAGAACAGCAAACGCAGGCATCCTGCATCGAGAGGGGACTCGATAAGCAATCCTGAGTTCTGGATTATCCAAAGCTCAAACCCTCTAAGGGAAACTGGGGCCCTGTTTGGGCGGTAAAAGGAAAGACTAAGACAGATAAAAGGAAAGGTGGGCATATAGCCACTTTCAACAACTTGTTGTGCCCATGTGAGTGCTCGAAAAAGCTTTGCCATCCTTTTAGGTTCTTTCTTTTGTTGGAATTGCGTGTTCCCACCTTCGGTGCCCACAGCTTCTCCTATCTGCTGCTAGCAAGCCCTTCCAGATGCAGACATTGATAACTGATATACCCAAAACATGTCCAATATGCCACACAGTTTCTCGTTTTGTTGTACATTGACTCCTTACACCTGTAATATATCAAACCTTAATAATTTCATTCGCTCACAGCTATTGTATTCCATTAAAATTAAAAAGGGACTGGAAACAAACAGCTTCAAATCTGCCAAGGCTGTGAATCAATCTGCACAAGTTTTGTTTTATAAACTGAAATAACAAGGCAGGTTAAAAATGCACAATTGGTGTTTGGTAACAATGAATAACGTGCACTGGTAAGGAGATTATACTGAAATTACTGAATGATACTATTTTTATGCCAAACAAATCCTTTATCACAAATAACCAGAGATGAAAATTTTGGCAGTAAACGAAATTATTACCCCTGCCATTAGCTTCTGTCAAATGTTTTACAGCCATAAGTTCAAACCATCACTGACATATCGTGTAAACTGCCCTCCAGCTTCTCCTATTTTCCCTGTAACACTACATAAATTAACATTACTGCTACTGCTGCTGGCTGCAGCTGCCACAGAAAATTTATGCTAAAGCATAGGTGGAGATCAACAACTCATACATCCGTAGCAAATTTATGCCCAAGGCAAGTGGTGATCCCTAACAACTTTTCAAAACAAGCTTGGAAGAAATAGCATGTTCAAATGGACTTCAATTTTCAGACGTTCTAGAAGGAAAAACTTGAGTGGGGAAAGAAACCTCTAGCCCAAAAATCCTTGGATCACCAAAGAAAGAACGATTGTCAAATACTGCCTTGCTGGCTTTAGACAATAATTACCTACGTTGAGGTAGAGTTTATAAGAGTTCAGTCTTTTCCAAACAGCGAAACCATTAAAAAAAAGTACTAAAAGTTGACAAGATACTTACCATTACAGCAACCTTGTAGTTCAAACCAGTGATTGTGCTGCACACATGTGAAATAATGCATGATAGAGGCCAAGCGTTCCCTGACCACCATAGCTGACAAAATCTTCTCTGTTCAACCACGTAACGTAAAGATTCCATTCAAAGTGACAGAACACCATTTTCTGTGCAAATCACAACTATAGCGAGAAATGGGAGAATATTAACCTGTCTAGGAACTAGGTCACTCTTGGAGTTTATCTGAGTGAAGACTGCCAATAAGTGAAGTATACATGGTATTATCAGGAGTAATACCGGAAGATCTCATCTCATCGTATAACATAAAAGCCTCGTCTGACTTTCCCTCTTTGGACAATCCTGAAATCATGGCTGTGTATGTCACCACATTCGGGATTAATCCCTCACTAGACATCTGATTGAACAATTTCAGCGCCTCATCCACCTTTCCAAATGTGCATTCACCATGTATGAGTGAGGTGTATGTGTAGACATCAGGAATCAATCCCCTTTTCTCCATCGCATTTCTTTGCTCATAAGCTTCCTTCAATCGACTTTTCTTGCTATATCCATCGATTAACGCATTGTAAGTGACAACATTTGGGCCCTCTCCATCCCTTTCCATCATTCCTAAAACCCTCTTTGCCTCAATAAGGTCGCCTTCCTTGCAGTGTATAGCAACCAAAGTTGTGTAGTTTACGGTGTTCAGAGACAAGCCCTTATCTTCCATTGAATACAACAACTTCTTTGCTTCCTCCTGGCGGTTCAATCTACAGAGCCCAGTAGCGATTGTATTATAGGCAAACACATCTGCCTGCAACCCTTTCCTCTCCATGACATCTCGCAGGTATAATGCTTCATCGACCATCCCTTTCCTACAGTAACCATCCATTAGTGTATTGAAAACCACCTGATTTAATTCAATTCCTTTGCTTTGCATCTCATTGACTAGCCTCTCAGCTGCCTCCATCTGCCCTGCCTTACACAACCCATTGATCAAAGCTCCATATGTTCGAGCATTTGGAGAAAGGCCTCTCTCAACCATTTCATCAAACAGTTGGAATGCCCTCTTCAAATCCTCTCTCATACAGCTCCATTTAATCAGCGCAGTGTACAAGTATACATCCCCTTGAATCCCTCTCTCACACATCTCATCAAACAACTCCTCTCCCTCCTTAATCTTTCCACTATTAGCATACACATCAATCAAAAGTGTGTAGGTAGCCACATTTCGCCCCACATTGTCCTTCTCCATAATCCTCAACACCTTGTGGACCTTTTCGAAATCATTCTTCTTAACATACCCATCTATCAATGAATTATATGAGTACACGTTGGGCTTAACTCCTCTTCTCTCAATCTCAACCATCAACTTCTCAGCCCCCTCAACATCCCCATTCTTACACAGACAATCAATCACGAGCGACAATGAAAACACAGTTATCTCAACACCAGAATCAACCATCCTCTGAAACAGCCTGTACACCATATCAAACTCCCGAGATTTCTTCATTTCAACTAAGCAGAACATACAAGATCTCTCTTCGATCTCAACAGTGCCAAAGCTGGCCTCATAATCAAACACCTCCATAGCCCTACAGAACAGCTTGTTCTCCGAATAAACCCGAAGCAACATATCCCAGAACTTGTCTCTGGTTTTGGGCTCATCGGAGAACTCTTCCACCAAAGAAGCCAAATCACTAACGGAACATTTCAGAGCATCATCAATTACCATTGAATTCATCAATTTCTTCGCAACTGCAAACTTTCTGGCTCCCAACAGCCTGAAAAGCAGAGTGATGTGGGCGGTGAGATCAGGCTTTGGGGAAGAAGGGATAGATGGGGTTCCGAGTCTGTGTAATATGTTGAAGAACAGCAAGCAGGATTCAACTGGAAGCTGTGGATTAGAGAGAACCAACTGGGTAATGCTAGGGTTTATGTGAGTGAGAAGGGATGAACTCTGGAGTGCTCTAGGGCCATTGTTGGTTTCCAGAACATGGAAGATTTGATCTGCAATTGCTTGACTGTGTCTCAAACATGAGTTTGATGAATTGTTGAAGATTCTAGTTAGTTTTTGCATCCTGAATTGAAATGAATCCCTAACTTCTGCAACAATCTGCATATTTTACGGCATTATTCAGCAAGCATACAAATTTAAAATTCCAAGTCGATCCCTCTCGAATCAAATACCGAGCCCAATTATTCGCACCAAACCTGGCTCCAACAACAGTTGCAATTATATTGAAACGAAATCTCACCGGAGCATACAGTGTGGTGCTGAATCGGTGGAAAATGGGGGTACGGCGGTGGGTTGAGCCGTTGATCGGTGGTGCAGCGCGCAGTGTAGCTGAAGAAGACGGAATTACGGCGGCTAATTTGCAAATTCCTCCCTTCTAACTTTTTTAGGGTTAGGGTATTCTCGCAGAGAATGATTTGGGAATTTGATTGCGAATTGGTTCCAACTCTCTCAATCAGTGAACTCCTGCTTTACTCCTGCTTTACTCTTTTCTGTCAAAATAGGTGCTGTTAAAAAATCTGCATTTTGTCACTTTGCTGTAAGAAATCTGCATTCTTCTAAAAAAATCTGCAATCTTCTTTAAATTATGAATCCACATATGTAGCAAGTATATTTGATGTATTATGACCACATACTAAAAAATCTGCATTTGGTTGGTTTTCAGTCAAAAATATTTGCTGTTAAAAAATCTGCATTTTGTCACTTTGCTGTAAAAAATCTGCATTATGGTCCTTTCTCCACGGTAAACACATAAAGAATAGGAAATAAATAGATAAGATGTATAGAGAGATGTAGATTTAGTTTCATTGCTATCATTCGACATTAGTTATTTTAGAAGAATGCAGAGGAATAAAGCATTAATTTATTTCAATTACCAGAAAAAAGGAACAAAGAAGGATGCAGAAGCCAAAATCTTCAAGACAACCAATTCAAAAAAAATTCTCAATAGGTGATTAAAGCATTAGGTATTTAGGTTAGTAGTTTATTAACGCATTAGGTATTTAGAAGGATGCAGAGGAATAAAGCATTAATTTATTTCAATTACCAGAAAAAGGGAAGAAAGAAGGATGCAGAAGCCAAAATCTTCAAGACAACCAATTCAAAAAATTCCTCAGTTGGTGATTAAAGCATTTGAAATAGTCAGTAGTTTAGGTTTAGGGGGTACAGGCCAGAGAATAAATTGTTCTCAATATTTCTGCCTAAGACAAAAAAAAAAAGTTAAGTCCAGACTAAAAATAGGGAAATAGAAAGGAAAACATAACAGAGAGACATAAAATTCACATGGGAAAAAATGCAAATTCCTGGAAAGTGAAAAGACGATTACAAAAAAAGGAACATCTCCTCGATCAAGGAATATGAAACCAACCATCTTTCACGCTCACCACAAGCTTTCATGGAAAATAAGTCACACCTGATAAAATTGAATAGAACGAATGATCTGAATAGAATTTAAGTACCCATTTTTGCACTTATAATTGCAACTCATTTATCACGTTAATGCTTGTCACTCATATGTGCTTCTCATAAACTCCAAAGTTACTGAATTTTAACTATTATAGTGAACGGGATTTATAATTTTATACGTATCCCATATGTCACTTAGCTCATCTAGGGTGATGGCAGCCGGTATCAGGGGCGGATCCAGAATTTCTATTAGGGGGGGGCTAAATTTATTTTCGAGAAAATAGACTTTACACAATTACACAACTCATAAAAACACATATTTTATATTCCAATAAATAAAAACAAATGTAGAAACCACAACTCAGGATGGACACAGTTAGCTCAGGATTTTGTCTTTAGATTTTGAAAACAAGCTTCGTGGGTTATAGTTAGATCACAAGCTTGAATTTTCAATGAACTTAGATCGAATAATAAACTTGTCCATATTTTATATTCCAATAAAAAAAACAAATGTAGAAACCACAACTCCAAATCAAAAACCACAAATTCCCAAATTTATTTTTCCCAACCAAAATCACAAATCACAATTCCAAATCACAAATTCATTTCTCATAACATCGAATAACAAACTTGTCCATATTTTATACTCCTAAAAAAAAACAAATTTACAAACCACAATTCCAAATCAAAAACTACAAATTCACAAATTTATTTTTCTCAACCACAATCACAAACCACAATTCTAAATCATAAATTCATTTCTCACAACAACAATCACAATTTCAAATCACAAACCACAAATTCTATGGACAATTCCTCAAATTTTTTTATCAAATTCACAAACCCTAATCAAAATTTCCCCAAATTGGTTCTCAAATTCACAAATTCTAATCTAAATTGATTCACATATCAAGTAATTGAACTTTAAAACAATCCCATTATAAGGTGGACGAACAAAACTACTAACCTTGAACTAGATTGAGGAAGAACGCGGAGTCTGTGCAGCCTGTGCGACGGGAGTGGGGTGCTGAGTGCAGTGCGGGGTTCGCCGCCGACTGCCGAGGGCTGGGTGGAGCTTGCGGCGGCGGCGGCTCGGCCGGAGGAGGAGCTTGCGGCGGCGGCGGCCTGGGACTCGGCTCCCTCTATCGCGTTTCGCCTTCGTGCTTCTCGCGTCTGTGTTACTGCGTAAAAAGCTTCTGTTTTGAAGTAAAAAAAAAAAAAAAAAAAAAAGAGTGGAAAAACGAGATTCGAACTTGGGTTTGCGCGCGCGCGCCCGTTAAATTTCCACCCGTCCCTCACCATTGAGCCAAGCAGCAATATTGTTTCATATCCCACCTTAATTTTATTTATTACAAAACACCGTTATATATATAAAAATACATCAACTTTTTTTAGAATAGGGGGGCTTCAGCCATCCCGAGCCCCCACAGATCCGCCACAGGCCGGTATAAACCGGTTAAAAATATAAATTATTAACTGTTAAAAAAATAAACGGGTTTAAAGGGTGTATGAGAACAACAAATAAACTATAATCAGTTAAAAAAAGGGTTTAAAAATAAGCTGCAGATTGAAGTTTTTTTGGGGGTTTATATATCCATAATTACTATTTTACCCATTCTCTTTTATCTTATTTGGTTTGAAAGTACCACAATACTCCTAATAAAAACCAAATAAACTCCACTTTTTACAAATAAGCTGTTTTTCGCCCCATACGGAGATTATCTTGTTGTTTAAATTTTTAACTACTTTTACCAATAATTTATAAATTTACCCTGTTTATAATTTTTGTCAGTTTATTAACTCCGTCCCATATTAACCCCTAGTCATTTTAACGGTGCTTGTTCACTTGTTTTTAACATTGCTTATTCGTTGTCTAATTTTCAAGTTGTGTAAAAATGGAGGATGACAATAACTAGAAAGACTATAACTTGGATCGTATAACCGAATTCGTAACTGAACTTGTGTTTTGTTTCAAATCTATGTATTTGTTTGCAACAAGTGTGTTTTGTTTCAAACTTTCACATTTGAGATTATGTGTAGATTTTGGGTCTTTTGTTGTATAATTCTCAATTTGAACACAACCAAGCTCAAAACGAGCAACCAAGCAAATGAGGTCGTACTCAAGCTCAAAAGAATGAGCTAAACAAGCTCGAGCTGAGCTTGAGCACCATTCCCAACTCATGAGCCGTTTACAAACGAGCTGAGATAGATTGAACACCAACTACTCGAGCTCGTTTGCTTGTATATCAATCCTAGATAGGTTTTGACGATGGTGAACTCGTCCTCGCAAGCGTAACTCTCCTCTCTCGTCCGCCATTTTCAGAAACATGAGGAAGCGTTCTCCGTACTCTAAAGACCTTCACGAAGGTTCGGTCTGAGAAGTGTGAGCTTTCTCTCTCCTCTTCCTTCTCTCTCCTCTTCAATTTGATAGTCAAGTTCCATCAATTTGAAGGGCTAGGGTTTAATGGCATATGTGAATATATGGCATTGTGTCCTAGCTATTGATGAGGTTAGGGTTGGAGAATGTTAATTTGAAACTGTATATTTTTAAAGATCTTCTAGCTATCGATTTCGTCGCATTCGGTTCTAGATATGTTTTGCTTATGTGATTTGATTGCAGCACAAGATGATATGAATTCATGTTCATTTTATTGTAGGGATGTTATTCGAGCCGAACGAGTTGAGTTTGATATGTTCAAGCTTGGTTCGTTTATTAAACGAGCCGAGCCGAGTTAAATTTTTAAACGGACTTTATTTTTTAGATCAAGTTTGACTTGTTTAGCAAATGAACAAACTGAACTTTCAACTGGGTTTAAAATTCTTTTCATGCTCGGCTTGTTTAGGTAAGTGAACGAGCTCGAGCTATTCGATAAGTTTATATAACAATCCTAGAAGCCGGTATGAGTTCATGTATGTGGTGTGATGATTTAATGCTTTCTTGCAAGGGCTAAAAATAAGCTGACAAGAAAGAATGAATCCATATCCAATGGACGTAGTTTGATTCATATGTCATATAAAGTTTCAAGATATTAAAGAAAATGGTTAATTGTATAGAAACCAGCAATGGGAAAGAAGACTCATGTATACTATATATATACACATTTAGACAGAACCAGTGTGGATGGTCTAACGGTAGTTTAGAACCTCTTTGGGAACCGAGGGGAGCCTAAACCCGCAGACTGGGCAGTTGCAATGTTCAAGGAACCAGATCAATATGCAGCTACGACTGTGAAAAACATGAGAGCAAGGCAGCTGTATCGCCTTCTTGTAACCGATTTGGAACTCCTCCAAGCAGAACATACAACTGCTAACCCTCTCCTTCACCTGTGGCGTGATGGTCACGTACTCCAATGCCTCCAGGGCTTCTTGAGACACCGGCACGTAGTCGCCATCATCATCCTCGTCGCTGTCCTCGTCGTACTCGTACTCGCCATCGCCCACAGCCTCATCCGCGGCTACTTGTGCCTCGTAATCGTTATGCTCCTCCACATCAGGCTCCATCTCCATCCATCTTCTTAATATGTATCCAATTCCATCCTTTATATTGAAAAAACTCATACTCATTAACATCCAAATTCCAAATTGAATCATTCTGTTGGAATAGTTTGCCGAATACAAACCCTAGCGGGAAAAGGAGTCGAAATCGTAAACCACTCTCAGATATGATCGTTCTCTATTTAACAAAATCGAGACTATACTTATATACCAATGGCAATTCCTACCCCCACCCAATCTCTATCATCTATCAACAATCTCTATTATTGTTATTATTATATCGATGTACTATTTATCTTGTACGATATTCTTATATATCATCTTACCAAAAAAAAATTCTTATATGTCAATATCATCAAAATCACATTTAAAAAAAAAAAATTCTTATCTCTATCTATCTATATCTATCATCAATAACTAACATTATATTTTTTTTAATCTATATCTAATCCTTTATTTTTTATAATTATTTCATCATTGTTTAAAATCCCTACAATATAATACGGAGTAGCAAAACAACCTCTGTGTAAAATATTTAGCCACGTGTCAAGCCAGCAATTTTGGGAGAGTTTTTTTCATTTTTCTCCTTTTTACCCCTCCTTACTTCTTACGGTTGAAGACGGTTTTCTTCAGACGGTTCCATTCCATCAGACATTCCCTCTTCTCTCTCCCCTTTCTCCTCCAATTTCATGCAAATGGAACGAGGAGTCGGTTCAACACCCACCGCCCTAGACGCCGATTTGGGTTCGAACAGAGAACGAGGAGCTCAACACCAAAATTGCTGGGGAGGTTCGCAGCCAGGCACCTGCTGCCCTTTGAATTTGTATGTTCCTTAATCGCCTTTCAGATTCAATTTTGGGTTGATTCTGATGATTTGTAATTTGGGGCTCTTGAATTAGGGCAGTTGACGGAGGAAGCGGGTAAATTTCACCCTAAAATTTGCCCTTGATTTGAAGATGTCGAGAGTTCTTGGGTTTTATTTCGTTTGGGGACAACCAGAAAAGGATGCCAGAAGTTCCCATTCTGAGCGGGTGAAGGAGCGAAACACAGCCAGGCTCAGTACAGCCCTGCACACGTCGTTACTTCCCCAGGAGCGAGTACCATCTCGGTTGTTTCCATTAGGTATGTCCCGACCTTTCCCCAAATTTTAAGTCCTCAATTAACTCTTCTTTCAACTGAGAACTTTGTTTTTGCCCTCGCAACTGTCTGTCTTTTTTTCCTTTTGCAATTGGTAAATTTTGGGGCCTTTGAAGCAATTGCAAATTTGCAATTGGGTAGCAATTAGGGGAAACTGTTAGTACAGTTTTTCTCTCTTTTGTGTAAGCAATGACCGCATCTGCGCAAACAAATGTTGGATTTGGGGTTGCTCAAATATAATAATAGAATTAGAAAAGTTCTTATACCAACTCGAAAGCAACCGATTCCGTATTTTAATTAAGAACTGCCCTTCAATTTGCATCCAATTGTCTCAAACAGATCTTCCTCTTTGTAGGCAACTGATGATCATGAATCTCTCAGGAACATTATCACCAGAACTTTGAAAATTCTCTCTATTGAACATATTGTAAGCTGAACCACTTCTCTTTTTGTACACATTGTTTACATTCAGTTTATGTTGTTTCTTTTTTTTGGTAGAAAGTTTATGTTGTTTCTTTTATTTGGGTTTATAGTACGCATTTAGAATATGTTGTTTCTTTTATTTGGGTGTACAACCTATGAGAGCGAATACCGGAGGAGATAGGCAGCCTCAAACATCTTGTGTACCTGGAAGTTTCTAATATCCACCGTCTGGCTTTACTTTTCTTATGCTGCAAGTGATTTCACAATTTAGGAGTTGCATGTGTGAAGTTTGATAGGTAGATTTTTTATCTTGTGGTAACTACTTATGTTGTAATGTATTTAATCTAAAGAAGTGGAAAGTGATTCTTGACTATTTAATCGAACGTTGATGTGAGGATTCATTTAAAATAAGCAATTTTGTAGTCGATGATGTTGAGATGGTTAAGTTCATATATGATGTATATCCATTCATGTTGAATTTAGACAAGATTTCATAAGGATTTTTACTCTAATCTTAGTCAAAGGCAAATAAGGCTGGATTTAGGCTTCTGTGGATTTTGCCTCTTAGGTATTAGACACTAGAAGTGTAAAATAATGAAACATTTACCCTGAACTTATCTTGTTAATAGAAAAAAAATGACAAGGAAAATTGCAGAAAATCCTCCAACTTCTGAGTGTGATAACAGATCAGACGATGATAAAAACGCTCTAAAATTCAAAATAAATAAAAACTTTAAAGTTATGTGCATTTGAAATCGTAGCGTTCTTATGCAATATTGTTGATGATGTTTTGCTGACAATTGGGGTGATGTGATTGAAACAATGTAATTTCCAATCTTCAATGTTTTTTTTGTTCAGTTTCCAATCTCTTTGCCTCGTACATTTCATGTTTGAAATTCAGTTTCCAATCTCTTTGCTTCGTACATTTCATCTTTGAAACTGGCTATCTACGTTCAGTTCTTCAGCACAGAACCACTAACCTGTGATCCTTCATGCTTGCCAAAGTATCCTCCAACCAAAGAGATTGATGCAAAAATGTGTGAGGACCGAATCAGAAGGTAAACTGGCATCTAGTGTTGTTGCAGAGTTTGTCATTTTCTTGCTGTAGAAGAACTCTTCTACCAGCGTATTTGAGCCAAGGTTCAGTTTTTCTGCTTATTTGAGCTGATTGAAACATGCATATTGCATATATATTGCATATGAAGTGTTTGCATGCGTGAGGCCATAAAAAGGCATGGTAGTCGGTTTGACATGGGTAGCCAAGAACCAGTTGGCTAAATTTGTTCAATAATTTTAGGAACTCAGATGATTTAGCTGTATCAAATTTGATTTTAGTATGATTAACCTATGTAGACAGATCATATAATATGTGATTAAAAATGGAATTCGCTATGTTTGATAGGTGGAGTGGAGAGATTGATCGTGTATGCAGCAACTGAACATGCCTCTTATGACCATGATGTTCATATATTCACATCACATATCGACAGACGTCGGTGTTTTGAGGAGACTCTTACTCGTAAGAGCGAAGAAATTCATTTGATCTATCATTTAAATGAGTAAATGTTGTTGTTCTATGGTTTGCTTGCATTTGTTGTTGAATGGCAATCATAATTCATTTCTCGAATGGTCTACATGCTTATTTAGAGTTAGATTATAGGGTGACTTTCTTCCACGGCATATTTTCTACCGCCTTAATGCTGTGTGCGCGTATCTGTGGTGTGCATTTTCGTTGCTCCTTTGTGTAGTGTTCATTTGGCCATCCTTTGACATCATTGTAGGCGTTGAGCTGTGGCAAGTAGAGTTAACTTTCTTGTCATGAGCTATTTAGTTTTTAATTGTCATTTTTGGTAGACATAACGAGAGGTCTTTTTTTATTTTATTTTTATTTCAGGTGAAATCTGGAACTTTGTTTGACAATGTGTTGGTCTGCGATGATCCCGAGTATGCTAAGAAAGTGGTGGATGGAGTGTCATCCATATGTGCCCTTGATTTCTGTATGGACGAATGGTGAGTAGATGTGGCTTTGACTGGTTCCAGAAGGCTCTTTCTCTTCCCACTAGGATCGGATTTGTGTGCACGGGTCTAAAATCTTTCAAGGCAGACAGGACTGCCAAATCAGAGAGTTTTCTTTGACTGGAATGACTTCTTGAAGTTCTATAAGCTGGGAACAATGTGGCCATACACTCCTTTCCGGCTTCTGTATGGCCTCAGAGCTGCCCTTGATCTCATCTTCGAGGAAGTGCTTGACAATGTCATTGCAAGAGACGCGTCTAGGAACAGCAACAAGGTAAAAGCTAATTCTCCATGCCAACTTTAACTCACGGAAACAAATGCGCGCATATATGAAAAAGTCGTATCATGTTGAGATGTATGCGGACTTCCTGTGGAAGCTTGCGGATTGAAGAACTGCTGCCAGAAAGAGGAATGGCACAGTGACACTGTTACTGTAGTGTTAGTTCCTCCCTACATTGACAGTACACAGATAGTAAATAGTACGACAAGGGTGGAAACGCTGCAATTGCTAGGATGCCTTGCTGGGGTGGAGATAATACTGAAATATGTCGCTAACCATTCATTTTCTGCTACACACACTGACATTGGCGTACACTCAGGAGGCTAAGGACATCGGAGGAAAATCGGGCCCAGCAAGACAGCTTCTTGACAAACATGCCAAAGAGATGTTCTTGACAAAGTGTGATATCAATTGGATTCTATGCAGTAATGTAGAGAAAAGCTGCAGAGGTGCACTCATCTCCCGAGAAGACACCCTTGCTACCGAGCATAAAAGCACAAGCATAGTTAGTTCTTGGGTTTCAGATTTTTAATGTATATTCAGTCCATTGTCTTAGCTGTTATGTGGCTTTCATTTGCAGTGTTCAGTTCTTATGCTGTAATTAATGGGTTGATTGTTTGCTAATTTAGCTGTGGCTAGCATGTCCACAAGTTTGAGAAATTTCTCATTATAGATTAGGATTATACTTGATTGCAATTGTCAGTTTAGGATTTTGAGTTGAGCTAGGTCAGCTTCTGGTGAACTATTGATCTGGCATTAGTTGGTGAGCTTAATGGCTTTGACGTTGAGCTTTACCAGTAAGCATTTTAGGTGCAATTTTATTTTCTCATCGTAGATTTCCTATCTATATTATTCCATGCTTCGGTTTTCCACCTCTTCCTTTCTTAGGGTGTGTCTGCTTGCTGAGTCCCATTTGATAGGACTATCTTTTTTGGACATTAAATATATATAGAAAAATAAGTGTTTTGATGTGAATACAATACAATAATAACAACACATAAATATCAATCATAGCTAACTTGGACCTTTGGGACATAGATTTCTTGATTCTAACTTAAACTATGATTTACCGATATTCAAAGATTGAGAAAATACTATGTTTTACGGACGAGTACTATGTTTTATATATCATTTAAAACGCATTGATTAATATGATAATATCCGATAAATAAGATGACCGTACTTAGATTAATTTTAAAAATCCCGTGTGTGGCGCACGGGTTCTAGACTAGATGTTTAAAATAAAAGTATTAGAGGGGATCAGCCTTAGCACGAGACTGAGGACAGGGGTGTGTTAGCATTGGGCTTGTTTTGTTCAGATATGATTGGGCTGCAGGTTGGGCCTGGCCCATTTTTGTTTTGCTACCTCAACCTTGATGTATAAATACCGAGCATTGTATTTTCCTGAGCAATGAATTCAGAATGCACGTTTTCCCTCCTCCTTCCACATACCTTGTTCTTGAGTGTTCCTCAAGAAGCTCAAGTTCAGATCTACAATCCCACATTGTATATATATGGTTTGGAAAATAAGAAGACATTAATGGATGATCTTAGGTGATTCAATTTGATAGTCGACTAGTCAAGTTCCAGCAATTTGAAGGGCCCGTCGTCCACCTGATCAGGTGGACGACGGGCGACAATCCTAAAAGAATTTTAGGCGTTAGTGTGCTGGTTTATTCAGGAGTAAATGTTTGGGTTGACTAGTTTATCTTCCTTGAGTTTTTTTCATCAGTTACTTGTAATGCAGTTTTCAATTTCCATTTTTGTTCATATGTGAAGCAAGAACGGAAATTTTGTTAAGCTCTTATTGTATTAAGAATAACAAGAAGTAAGAATAGCAATGTAACAACTCTCTTTTTCCATTGTTTTCATCTACAAAGTGTTGTTGGTCGCCGGAGATGAACATCGCTAAGCGATCTGCCGAAGCTGTGGGATGGAGTCTCGGTTGGATACTAGCGATACTAAAAATACTACTATTTTATTCTTCTCTTTCCACCACATCATCCTACTATATCATTATTATTTTTCCCATTTTATCAATATCATTCTTCTTATTTTTTTTGGTAGTGAAAACGAGAGCAAGACTCTCAATCGGTAAGAGCCGAGACAAGCTACATACGAGCGAGGCGGGGAGTAGCCCATTCCCTAATGTCTTCCTCTAAAACAAACAAAATGCCATGAGAAAGGCAAGAAAGAGAATGCAAATTATTAATAGTATTCCTAACATCTCAAAACACATCTTTTTTCTACCAATTTAATTTACAAATATACATTTTTTAATAATTATTTTCATTTTAATATTATATTATTTTATTCATTTTTTATTATCAAAACATTATAACAATAATTTTATTATGTATAAAAAATGAAGGACAAATATATAATACAATAAGAAATAGTAATTGACTACAATATATACAAATCTTTCAATTAATAAATAATATTTTTTCAAGATATATAAGATAAACTTAAATTACTACAATATTACACATTAACATTGGTGATTATCAACATTAATAATTTTTGAACCAAGAAATCATCATGGCCGTCCAATTGCTTTGTTATGTAACGGTTGGATTTATCCTCCTTGTAGTATCTGAAACATGACATGTCACAAATAAGCTGACGCCTCTTAAGACTCTGAGTCTTACAAATGGTATCAGATCCGGAGTCGGCCTAACGAGGTAAGAAGATTTGGAGTGAGTTATAAGTAAGACTCTTGTTTTGAATCCTTTCAAATTGAGAAAACACAAGAAACTGATTGGACATGGAAATGCAATGGAAATACTCTCAAACAGTTGTGTTTTGACTGTGTAAATAGCTTGATAAGCTTCTTCTCCTGAGTTTTGTCAAGTTCAAAGTAGAAGCATGAGTAGTTGTAGTTTGTGATACGAAATAGCCATTCTTTGAGTGATTGAGTTCTGGTGCCCTTCTTGCATCCCATAACTATATCAACAATATCACTCTCATGAATGCCTTGAGTGGGTGCTGACTTTGTCATGTACCTCGGCATTGTTGTACACAATAAATGGATAAGTAAATTAGATTTAATTCCTGGACTAATTCAATTATAAGCAAAAAAACTAAGCAATCCCGACACAGTAACTTGCAGAAAAGCAAACAATGAAAAGCAATCCTTTCAAATTGAAAAGTGCTTTCGCAGAAAGCACAAAATAGAAAGTGATTTGGCAAACATTTTGTTCATACAATATAAGTAAGAAGCTAAATCAAGTAGCATATATAAGGGCAGCCACAATGTAAGTAAGGAATGCTACTAGGTGTTATGGGTGTGTAAATAGCTTGGTCAACTTTTCCGTCCGAGTTTAGTCTAGCTTGAAGTAGAAGTATGAACTATTGTTATAGCACCTTATCCCACAGCGAATATAATAAGGATGTTCGGATTAATTTATAAGTGATTCAAACCCTACCAATATCACAACGTAGAAGAATGAACTGTTTTTGTAACACCCCATCTCACAGTGAATATAATAAGAATATTCGGAGTGATTTATAAGTAATTAAAACCCTACGTACCCATGTCACAAATGAGCTAGAGAATGTATGTAATAAATCTTTATGCTCGTGTAAAACTTGACAAGCTTCTCCAGTTGGTAAACTTTTCCGTACAATATAAGTAATTTGCCAAACAGTTTGTCCGTACAATATAAGTAAGAAGCTAAGACAATTAATATGGTTAGCCGCAATGTAAGTAAGGAGTGCTACTAGGTGTTATGGGTGTGTAAACAGCTTGGTAGGGGCTCTTTACTTTATACTTGTTGGGGATACCATCTGAGGTGGCTTTAAAGTCCCCAACCAGCTCTTTTGAAGAGAAATCAAACAGAAATATCCTCATCCCAGTTTTTACTTTCTTAACAAAGCTCAAGCTAGTTGCGGGTGATTCTGTTTTAATTTTCAATATGTAATGGTAAATGAATTAGATAAATCTGTGTAAGATAATGCAAATGATAATACAATTTGTCTTAGACTTACCAAATTCGCACTTCTCGAGTGAATTATCTTTGGTGCCCTTGTGGCACCCAATGATGATAACTCCTATTTCCCCATCTCTCATGTCTCGTGTAGGGGTTGGTGCCCTTCTTACCCTAGGCGTATCTGTACACAGATCATAACATTAATAAAGGTGCATGCTCATCCAACATTATCAAGCAAAGCTACAAAATCAACTGTTTGGTCTAACTTGAAGTAGAAGGATGAACTATTGTTGTAACATCTTATCCCACATCGAATAAAATAAGGATATTCGGAGTAATTTATAAGTGATTCAAGTCCTACCCACGTCACAAAGTAGAAGAATGAACTGTTTTTTTTGTAACACCCCTTCTCACATTGAATATAATAATAATGTTCGGAGTGATTTATAAGTAATTAAAACCTTACGTACCCATGTCACAAATGAGCTAGAGAGTGTATGTAAGAAAGCTTTATGCTCGTGTAAACAGCTTAACATGCTTCTCCATTTGGGTTTTTTCAAGTTCTCCACAATTATGATGATAGTAGTGTATGCACATTAAATTGCAGCAGAAATCAGATCCATTCATCAAACATCAAAAAGTGTCCACAGTTGCAGAAAAGGATAAAGTGAAAAGCAGATCCGTCCATGAAACATCAAGCAGATCCACCAAATCAAACAGTGTCGCTTAGGGTTAAGATAGATGTTTTATGCTCTAAAGAGCTTGACAAGCTTCTCCATCTGCCCCTTGTCCAGCTCGAAGTAGAAACAGTCCTTGTGGTAGACTTGTAGTGTGTCATTATTTTTTTGAATATACTGAGTGGAAGGGGTTTCCACTCAACCACTCTATCCACCTTCACCTATAAATTATATAAAAAGATTGATTTGATTACAAATTAATTTTGAAATAATTAAAATTTTAATTTGACTATTTTATTTTATTACCTAACATGGTAAGGGACTCCATTTTTTATGGCCAATAAAGTGTGTCTCATCCCGTTCCAGTGATGGACACCATTAGAGGTGGCTATGGAATCTCCAATTATCTCCTTGGATGAGAAATCGTATAAAAATATTCTCATCCCTACTTTAAATTTCTGAATGAAACTCCAGCTGTATTCAGGAGATCCTGTTTTTTTTAATATTGAAGGAGAAAGGTTCATGAATATTAGAAGGGGGTTTATGTAATAGAATCAACATTTGAATTATTAGAATCTGTGTAAGATAAAATTATCTTACCAAATATCCATCTTTGAGTGATTGAGCTCTGGTGCCCTCTTGCATCCCATAACTATAGCAACAATGTCACTATGATTGTTGGGTGATGCAAGACGAGGACATAGCAGCTATGATTATTGGGTCTCACAAGGGCACCAAAGATCAATCACTCAACAAAGGGGTGTTTGGTAAGTCTTACACAGATTGTACTATCATTTACAAGATTATCTTACATAGATTTTACTAATTCATTTACTATTCAATATTAAATAAAAAATAATATCACCCCTAGCTAGCTGGAGCTTTGTTAAAAAGGTCAAAACTGGGATGATAGTATTTTTATATGACTTCTCATCTAAAGAGTTGATGGGGGACTTTAAAGCCACTTCAGATGGTATCCCCAACTTGTATGGAGTAAAGAACCCCTACCCTTGTCAGGTAATAAAATAAAATAAAAAATTTGTTAGAAGGGAATCTATTAACCCTTACTATTTTGTCCTTTGTCTATACTGATTTTGTGCTTTGCTTGATCATATGTTAGAATCTCTCTTACTGTTTTGGCCTACTGTTTTGTTGGCCTTGATTTTGCATTAGGACTATTAAGATAGAATGGGAATTGATTTTGTAGCTTGTTAGGTTGATTATTTTATAATTAAATCTTAATTTCATGCGAGAGTGGATATAATGGTTAAGTGGAAGCCACTCCCACTCAGGAAGTTCACGAACATCATGACACACTATGAAGGGGGGTGCTTCTACTTCCAACTGGACAAGGCCAAGGTGGAGAGCCTTGTCAAGCTCTTTACAGAAGCATAAACCAACATTTGGCTATCTTACACACTATGATCTGTACCTAGTACTTACCATTTCTATCTTGTTTATGTTGGCTATCTTACACACTATACTATGATGTGTACCTAGTACTTACCGTTTCTATCTTGTTTATGTTGGCTATCTTACACACTATGATGTGTACCTAGTACTTACCATTTCTATCTTGTTTATGTTGGCTATCTTACACACTATGCTGTGTACTTAGTACTTGCTATTTCTATCTTGTTTGTGTTGGCTATCTTACACACTATGATGTGTACCTAGTACTTACCATTTCTATCAGGCAGAACATATAATGCAAGTATGTAATACTAGTATATTACATAATAAAAAGATTATGCTTACTCTTTAGGATCCAGGTCAAGTATCTGGACAACTGATTCCGACAAGGCAAAATTTGAAGTAATCTCAATTGTTGATTTTAAAATCAACGGTTACAAATCCCCCCTCCTTTTCCTCAACCCCACCATTCCCAATTTTTTTTCTTTTTTCTTTTATTTTTATTAGAGGAATGGAAAACTATAGCTTTCCCTTAAACTTTACCCTATTCAAACTGAGGCATTTTAAAACTTAACACATTTTTTTAGAAATAAAAAATCAACTAATAACGAGCGAAAAAAATAACTTGAAAAAGTGTACTAGCCGATGAAAATATCACAACTGCTCAAAATGCCTCGGTTTGAATCCGGTGGAGTTTAAGCTTGTTGAAGATCTTAAAAAAATGTGCATAAATAGTAAACGACAAATAAAAATGAACGGATGAAGTATAAGTTAAAGTTGATATAGAAGGATTACAATGTGTTTGTAGGTTTCCTGAATATTTTCTCTTAAAAAAAGAAAAAGAAAAAGAAAAAGAGGGTGGGTGCAAAAATTAAAATAAAAGGGAAGAAAACAAAATGAATGGTAAAAAGAATTAGGATTCCGTTGCCCTAAAAACTTGCTTTAACACTCTTCCTTCCCCCATTTCCCTCCCTTTTTTCTCAAACTTTTGTTGGCACACAAATTAAATCAATCTCTCTCTCAAAATTCATCTTCCTCGCCCCTGCAAAATTATGCTTGTTAATTCATGAATACCATATCAACAACTCAGGTATCTCTTTTCAATTCATTTCATCCATGAAAAAAATGCAATTTTGTTGTTTTCATCTTGAGGGTTGTATCGCCAAATGTGGGTATGTATCAATTTTTGATATATCATTTTTAAAGATATTAGATTTGATGCTAATGGAACATTGGATGATCCTAGGTGATTTAGTTGATCAATCAAGGTCCATCAATTTGAAGGGCTAGGGTTTGATGGCATATCTGAATGACAATGTATCCTATTGATGAGGTTAGGGTTCTAGAATGTTTGAAACTGTCTATATTTTTTCAATTCAATTCATGAGTTGCTATTGATTTCTAGATGTGTTTCAAGGTCTTCTTTTGCTTCTGTGATTTGATTTGATTACACCACACTTTACTGGATTATATGATCGAATTGATGTTCATTTGCTATTGATTTAATGATTTCTTGCAAGGGGCTAAAAATAAGCTGATAAGGAAGAATGAATTCTTAATCCGACGTTGCTAAAGTTTGAGTCATATGTCATATCTTGCTATTCTGATGCAGGATCTTATAATTGTTGACATTGGCTGAACATACATATCGATTTACACAGATAAAAGGTTCTCCAAAGTCAGTGTTCATGTTTACCATTTATAGAAGATGTTTGATACTGGTCATAAGGCACAAGTCATGGCTGGCCAAAGGGATAAATTTGTGAGGTAAACACATATATGTACAGCTTTAACAACAACAAAATCACTGTCATATGAATATATAATGAGTGGTTTATGTTGTCCAACAGGTTAAACAACTTGGACTCATTTTCAGCTGCAACCGGTGGAATGAATAGAGCTGCGTTCAACGTAGAGAAGAATGGCGGTGCCAGGGCTACACACCGGTCTAAGTCCCTTAATCTGTCATTCTCAAATCAGACAAAATCTGTTCATGAGGGGATTGTGAAAGGGTCCGAAGAGCTTGTGAGCTTGGGTAAATCTTTTAAAACAGGGGTCACTCGGATGGTGTTTCCAGAAGACCTTAGAGTATCAGAAAATATGATATTTGACCCTCAAGACAAATCCCTCCTTTTCTGGAACAGGCTCTTCGTTATATCTTGTATCATTGCGGTTTCAATCGATCCTTTGTTCTTCTATCTTCCTGGCATAGACCGAAAACACGAATGTCTTGGGATAGATAACAACCTGGCTAAAACAACTACAACTCTGAGGACTTTCATTGATGCCTTTTATCTCATTCACATGGCTTTTAAGTTTAGAACTGCATACATTGCTCCTTCATCTCGAGTATTTGGGCGAGGTGAACTTGTGATAGATTCTGCTCAAATAGCAAAACGATATCTCCAGCGTTATTTCATAATTGATTTTCTCTCAGTACTGCCTATCCCACAGGTTCAATTCAATCCCCTCCAATCCATTTTGTGTTTATTGATCAATTAGAGCAATCCATACCATTTTTCATGTCTGTTCTTGCAGATTGTAGTGTGGGAATTCATGTCAAGATCGAAAGTTCATAGCGTGATGGATACCAAGAAGGCATTGAGGAACGTCGTGTTTACTCAATACATTCCTAGATTTTTGAGGTTTTATCCTCTTACCTCTGATCTCAAAAAGACTGCAGGAGTTTTCGCCGAGAGTGCTTGGGCTGGTGCTGCATACTATTTGCTGTGGTACATGCTCTCAAGCCATGTATGTTCCCTCCATTTTTCTTGCATCAGTATAATTTTTCTTTTCGGGCTGCTGGTGTTTAGAGTTGCGTGCTATGGTGTTGTGTCTTGTTGTCTTGGTTGCTTTTCGGGCTTCTTTTCTGCTTCTCTACTGTCTCTTCTACCTTCTGTGAGACTTATTACTATATGGTTCTTATGTCCTATTGTTCTGGGTCTATCGGAAATACTCTCTTAACTGAGTTGGTGTTGTTGTTGTTGTTTGATTGCTACAAATCTTATAAGTACTATTTTGCTTCATTCTTGTATTCTATGACATGCTGTATAGATTGCCGGTGCACTATGGTATATGTTCGCAGTGGACCGAATTGAGGTCTGTTGGGTGGTAGCCTGCACCAGGTCAACCAGATGTAAGAAAATATACTTGTACTGTGGCAATAACGTATCTCCGAATCCGCTATGGGTGAAGATCCGCAAGCACACTCTCGGAAGGATGTGCTCTGCGGATGGTGGTTCGAATTCCTTCAACTTTGGGATCTATACACAAGCCCTTTCTTCACACATTGTTGAAACAAAGAAGTTTTACACCAAGTTCTGCTACTGCTTATGGTGGGGGCTTCAAAATTTGAGGTGAATTGAACCTCCCAACCTCTCCATTGTGCTCTAATTTTGTAACATTTGTTGACACTTTTCCTTCTTAAGTACACTTGGGCAAGGGCTCGAGACGAGTACTTACTCCGGGGAGGTTCTCTTCTGCATATTCATTGCTATATCCGGGCTAATCCTCTTTGCCCTTTTGATCGGGAATATGCAAGTAAGTTTTTCGTTGTTGTCGTTATTGTTGTTGTTGTTGTTATGTGTTTTAGACTAAGAGTGTTAGATGTGATTTGATTGTGATAGACCTACTTGCAATCTTTGACAATACGTCTTGAGGAGATGAGGATCAAGAGGCGAGATTCGGAGCAGTGGATGCACCACCGTCTACTTCCGCAAGGGCTTAGGGAACGGGTTAGACGGTACAACCAATACAAGTGGCTGGAGACGCGAGGAGTGGACGAGGAGAGCTTAGTCCAGAGCTTGCCAAAGGACCTCCGAAGGGATATTAAGCGCCATCTTTGTCTAAACTTAGTTAGAAGAGTGAGTTCGGAATCCATCTCCTATCACAAAAGTTTAAGTCATTATGTAAGGGCTTCATTGTATCTGTATGTTGGCAGGTGCCTTTGTTTGAAAACATGGACGAGAGACTCCTCGACGCAATATGCGAGCGCCTAACGCCGAGCCTATACACGGAGCACACGTACATAGTTCGAGAGGGGGACCCGGTAGACGAGATGCTCTTCATCATCCGAGGCCGACTCGAGAGCGTCACGACGGACGGAGGACGGAGCGGTTTCTACAACCGCGGCCTCCTAAAGGAAGGCGACTTCTGCGGCGAGGAGCTCCTAACATGGGCCCTCGACCCGAAAGCCGGAGCCAACCTACCCTTGTCAACAAGAACCGTGAAGGCCTTGACCGAAGTCGAGGCCTTCGCTCTACGAGCCGAGGAGCTCAAGTTCGTCGCCGGCCAGTTCCGGAGGCTCCACAGCAGGCAGGTGCAGCACACCTTCCGGTTCTACTCGCAGCAGTGGCGGACGTGGGCGTCGTGCTTCATCCAGGCCGCGTGGCGGAGGCACGTGAGACGCCTTGTCGCCGAGCAACGGAGGAAGGAGGAGGAGGAGGACGACGACGACGAAGAGGAAGACACTAGTGCTAAGGGTGGGGAGCAGAGTGGGAAGCAAATGAAGAGGCAGGCGAGCAAAGAAGGGTCACCGAGCCTCGGCGCGACGATCTACGCATCGAGGTTCGCAGCCAACGCGCTCAAGGGGCTACAGAGGAACCGGAGCGGCTCGTCTACTGCTAGTAGTGGCTCTACAAGCTTTGTTGCTCTGCAGAAGCCCTCTGAGCCTGATTTTAGTAACGATGGTTGACCTCATTTTGTGTGTATCGTGTTGTAGTAGTTGAGGAGGTGTTTGTATTGTTTTTTGTTTTTGTGATCATGTCAAATTTGATGGCAAATGGCGATTGTATAGTTTAATATAGAGTTGTGATTACTCGATGCAAATGCACATAGATTGTTTGAAGTGTAAGTTATGGATTAGTCATTGAGGGTTGGGTTAAGTTAATGAAGCTTCAAAATGCAACATTTTGAACTTATGTATTGAAAGTGATAAGTTATGCATAGTTGTAATGAAGGGTGTTTGGTCTTGTATTGGTCCCATGGAGGTAGAGATTATTACTATCTCGGATTTGTAATCTTATCAATTGGTAAATAAGATACAAATCAACAAAGATGAAAGAAAAAACTCAAACTCTCCATAGATTCCGCCAGACAACGAAAAAGTCGAAGAAAATCCAAGACGAATCACGAATGTCGAGAATATGAAAGAGCGCAAAAACTCACAGAACGACTCGACATTAAGAAGACAGAGATCGACATTCCGACATCCGGAGAAGTGAAGATCACCAACGTTTTCCACATAAATAAAGAATTTTCGAAAACCACGAACACTGTCACGATACATCCGATCATGCCCTTTAGAATTTAGATTCTCGTTCGCGAAGATGTAACAACTAGTTTTTTTTTATATTAAAAAAATCATCAATTTGTTTCGATGGGAAATATTTAATTTTTATATTTTATAGGTAGTTGTACTTCAAAGATTTTCTATTCGAATTGGGAGATAGTCCAAACGAAGCCTAAACCCCATCAATTATCAAAAGAAGCACACTGAAACCGAAGTGAAGAGTGAAGGAGGGAAATGGGAGTGTGGGCGGCCATTGGAGTGTTGTCGCCGTTCCCGTTCTACTTCTGGCTATGGAGATACCCTCAGTCATGGGTAGATCTCTGCGGCAAACGCCGAGACCCATCCAAGTCAATGGCTTTCGTCGCTCATCTCTTGAAGCTCCTCCAGTTCCTCTCTCTCTTCTCCGTTTCCTCTCTCTCTTGGCCCCCTCCTCTCTACTTCTGGCCCCTCTTCTTTGCTGGCCAGTTCCTCAATTTCAGGTCAGTCAACCCCCAATCTCTCTTTCATTTCTCACTCTCTCTGTGATTTCCCTTGCGATTTGATTTGATTTGATTTCAATCTCAATTTAACCCTACTTCCATACTGGTAGTGTCACCTGATTGGATTGGAATATCTTATTCCATACTGAATGAGTTCAATCTCTCTGTGATTTCAATCTGCTATTGAGTTTAAGTAATTCCTAATTCCCTACTGAATGCCGCCTGATTGGAATGTCTGATTTGGGGATAATGGTACTGGTACAGTGGCAGTCCCCTTTTTTTGTGTGTGTGATTTTATTTCAATTTGATGACTTGTGGTTGGGGGTTTTGAATTGAATGATTGGGTAGTGCTAGACTGCTAGTTCCTTAGTTTCTTGCTTGTTTTATGTTTAATCTGGTTGTGATTTGTGCATTAGGTGGTAAGAGGTTTAGGACAATGTAACCCCAACTTCACCCTCTTTTTGTTGGTTGATTGTAAGATGTAATCTTGAAGTGGTCCATTGGTATAACTTCATGTGTTAAACCTGAGAATCTCCTTTCCTCGGTATCGGGTTTGATACCCATACTTGGACAATCCGAAACCCTTTGCCTGACAAGACTATAACAAGAGCACATTGTTTGCCGAAAACATAGAAAGTTGAGTGCCTTTTGATGAAATATGTCTCTCTTGACCAATGTTACCTTCTGAGACGAACCTAATACTGTTAGATCCATTTTCGGAATGATGCCATTAGAAAGCTTTTGGATGAAATGAACATGAAGCCATGAAGGGAAGAACTAAAAATGACCAAATATTTCATATATAGATTAGAGATGAAACATTTCTGTGGGAGTGGGACTTTGTGATGATGCTCATATTCACGCTGGAGGATTTAGTACTTGCCCAACCGCTATGAGCTGAAAAAATTCGGCCAATGTTACGTTTTTGGATTCTTGTTCTAGAAAAATTGATCTCTTAAGGATATGAATATTACTTATTTGTGAACCTTATGTGCTTGAGGAGAACTAAATGAATTGAAGTTTAAATACAAAAGCTATTTTAGCTGCAGAATTTACTCTGCATTCTCCATCTCCCTGCTTAGATTATTCTATAGAACTCGTTATATTAGTTTGATTTCAGGCTATTTTTGTTATGGACCTTTTTTTTTTACTCTATTGGATTCTTGAAACCAGGGTTTATCAGCTGCTTGGTGAATCCGGAACATACTATGGAGTTCGCTTCGGGAAGGACATACCTTGGGTCACCGAATTTCCATTTGGATACGTGAGCGATCCACAGTACGTTGGCAGCATAATGAGCCTAGTCGCTTGTTTGTCGTGGGTACCGTTCCAATACATTCTCTTGTGGTGCCTCGGGTATGTGTTTATGATACTCATAGAATCGAAGGAAGATCCAAGCACTCGCGCCAAGCCCCTCTCCTGAGCCCGCGAACCCAGTCTGCTAAACTAGGTCCAAATCTGTCTGCCTTCTGTTTCTGTTAACAGCTTTTTCGGCGAATTTGCATTGAGAAAAAAAGTTGTTGGTTTTTAGAAAATAGAGGTTTATTAGACATTATCAGTCTTTGTCCTGAAAGTTATGAGTCGATTCAAACATGTAACGATCGTTTTACCCCTTTATTGAGCCTACTCGATGCCTACTCGATGCAAATCAGTCTTTGTCCTGAAAGTTATTGATATATATATTTTCGAGCATTTGATAACATATTTTATATACAAACATAGGTATAAATATGATCCAAAGCCAATGGCTTGTACTTAAATAATATCAAATTATTGATTGTGACACTATGGGAACTAAGATGAAGTGGTGAATGAATCCCATAATAATTGGGCTTAATTACCTTCTTACCAATAAAATAAAATAAAATTGTCTAAGGAATATAAATTGGATTATAATATTATATCACTCGTTCAAAACCCCCAAAAAAAAGTACAAAAAGATGATCGTGATTCGAGAGTGGCTGATTTATATTAGTAGGTTAAGGTTATCAAATGTCAATAATCAATTTGAGCGTGTTTGATTCGAGAGTGGCTGATTTATATTAGTAGGTTAAGTTTTTCTGGTACGTGACTCTTGCCGGATGGGTCACGTGTTCGGGGTTTACTACCAAATGTGGGTTCCTCGTCAGCAAAAAAAAAAAAAAATTAAAAAAAAAATACTTGGCTATATTTGATAAAAGATTAGCGTATGATCGAGGTAGTTGAATTTGATGAAAAATTGTGTTAAATATATGTTAATAAATTAATATGATATTTGTGTTATATCTATAGGATAATAATAAATAAATATATATATATATATAAAAAATCACATCGTTCTCAAGTACTCCGTATATGATAATAAAGCCTAATTAAATATATTTAAAAAAGTAAATCTTATCACTATATATATACACACAAAGTTTATATTGGGTAAAAGGTTAACTGATAGAGTGGCTGAAACAAATGGGATAGTTGAAGTTGATGATGATTATTTGTGTTAAATATCTGCTAATAAGTCAATATGACATTTGATAAACATATATAGCTCATGAAGCTAGATGTGTGTTGTATTGTAGGTGATCTCGATTGCGTGTAGTGGGTGTGATTTCAATGGATCTCCTATCATTTATTTTGCATTCACTCCCACCAACCCATGCCAGTACAGTTTGTTAGGCATTGATCATATTTGATCTATAAATATAAATATGCCTTGTAAGAACAAATTGTGGCCTCAATACAAAATTCCAAACCTTTCCCTCCTATTCTTCTTCTTCTCTCCTTACCTCCTTCACCTTCACTTTCAATCCATAACAGCCTTTCCCGCTCTAGCTGGACCACAACACAGTACTTCCCCAAATCAAAGAGATATCCAAAATATTATAATTAGTATCTCTATAAACCATAATTGATTTTAGAAGCTTATCTCAACCCTAATAAAGTGATTAGAGCCCCCCAAAAATAACGCTTAAGATACCATTATATCGCCATTAGCCTGTCCTTTTTTTATTACTCCATCCGTTAAGAAAACCACGTCGTTTTAGATATTTTGGTGTTTAATTTCCAAAATTACCCTTACAATAATTAAGGATTTGTTAGTTGTATTTTTTCAATAAAGTGAAAAGGTAAATTATTAATTAGGGCTATAAGTGTATTTTTATTTGCTTTTTAAAAAAAATATACAAATGTTTAAAACGACGTATTTTAATTAACGGATGGTGTATTAAATTAAAAATTCTTCAAATCCATTAAAAAAATGACATAAATTAAAAATATCGATTATTTACTTTATTTAGCTTAATTAGTCTAGTTCGATCAATTAGTTTCTCTATATCTGTAGATCAAGTATTATTCAACTCATTTATGGGGTTAACTCTACTATTCACAAATTACTACTCCCTCCGATCCAAAATATAAGTCGTTTGACTTTTCAGCACGTATTTCAAGAAGCCCAAAACTATATAAAATATCAACTTTTTTAAAATTATTTTTTTACAACTTAATATTTGTTGGTAATAAGTATTGAATTGTAAAAAATAATAATAAAAAAGTTAATATATTATATAGTTTTTAGCTCCTTAAAATACGTGTTAAAAAGTAAAACGACTTACATTTTGGATCGGATGTAGTATATTTCTAACGAAATTTAAACTTCAACCGCTTGTGATTGATTATACTAAATATTTAATGAAAATGGCCATCTTTGGTTCCCACAAAACTTCACCCTTCTTCCTATTTTCTTTTGTGCCAGAAACCACCGCCGGAAACTGTGGGAGCTAGAAGATGCTTGACCGGTTCGGTTCAGCACTGGTTCGTGCATCCGGTTCGCGCTTCACCCATGCGACGTCGTTCCATCTGTTTCCCGCTTATGTTTGTAAATGAAGCACGTGTTGCTCACGTGATCTTCTTCTATAAAAGCACACCTCCTGTGCTGTGTATAAGAACTTGATTTTCTCAAGCTTCCAATTCAATAACACAGCTACAAATCTCTCTCTTCCATTTCCTGTTTTCCAAATTCGGTTACAAATCAACAGAAACACCTCTGAATCACCACAAGCAACCACCTCCAATCTCGTTCATTCCAGACACCGAGAGCCGCCACCGCAGCCCTGTTTTCTTTCCGAGCACCTCCGTTCTATCGATCTCCTTCTTGCTTCGTTGGGCAGCAGCAGCTAGCGGCCACCATTCTCTCCCACCGACGGCCGAAGACGGAGCCCCGGAGCCGCACAAAGAGCCACCGAGGCCACCTTCTTCCCTCCCTTCCCCTGATTCAATTCCGTGTTCAAGGCAGGTGAACTTTCTTCCTTTCTTCTTTCGCACTCAAACACTGTAAAGGTTTTACCTTTATGACCCCTTCAGTTTTCCCAGGCTAGGATCGACTCGAACCCACCGCCGACGGAGCTGGACGGAGCCAATCGGCCGTTTTCCGGCGAAGCTTTCGACCCTCGGTGAGATTTCCTTTCCTCCTCCTCTCGTGTTCTCGCTTCTCACTGGGCCGGGCTTTTCTTTCTTTGGTTGGGCCGGGTTTGGGCTTCATTTGGTTAATTATCTATAATTTTGTTGTATAGTATAGCTAGATTGGTTAATTTGATGTTCAAAGCCATAATGTAGATCTTGGCACTCATTTGATCTTTGGTTATTATATGTTTAGGTTCTTGTAGATCCCACAAAATGAAGGAAACAAAGTCCAAACTATCGTTGCCTGAAGCTAATGGGTTGTTCAAAAATTTCTCAAATCTCAATTTTAGAGATCGTTTAAAGGTAAATAAATATAGAAGACTTTTAATAATTTACTATTGATAATAATATTTAAAATAATGTCTCTTAATTTTAAATAGGATAAAATGATAAAATCCTTAGTACTCCTTTTATTTTTAATTAAATGTCTTTTATTATTCATATACATTTTTAAAAAAATTTATTCATTTTTTTTATTTATTAATCATCAATATAAAATTATTTTAAAAAATATAATATAATATTTTATATAATTTTTATTTTAAAAAAGTGTTTATAAATATTATATATATATTTAGAAATAGAAGGAGTATTAAATGAGGAATTTATCCTATGTAAAATTAAAAGAAATTATTTTTAAAATTACACTGTACTCCGTATTTAAAAAAAAAAGTCACATAATTAATATTTACATAAGTTTTAATTTTTAAAAATAGTAATAAAATAACTTAAATTTTAATATATTAAGAGTATGTTATTTCTTTAATTATTTTTTTCCCAAAAAAAGTTGTCTTGTGACACTAAAAATTAAGAAATATATAACATTATTTTCATATAAATAAACTATTGATATTTTTTTCATAACATCTTTTATGTCATATACAATAAATAGATGGAATTCACTACAAAAAAATATAACTATAATGGTAACGATTATGAACAAAATACAAATAAAAGGGCCTGATTTTAATTATCGCAACGGGGCTCCGAAAACATCGGGACGATCCTGCCTATAAGTTGCATGCTCTTACATCACACTTAGTACAAACCAAATTAATTGCCACCTTACCACTATATATATATATACACACCAAATTAATTGCCGCCTTACCACCAGGGGCGGAGGCAGGGGGGGCATGCGGTGGCTCGAGCCCCCTGGCAAAATACAAAAAAAAATAAAATTTAATTTCTTATATATATATTAAAAGAGGTTAACTTAAGACAAAAAACACACTGCAACACAATGGGATAAGGTTTGTTTGAGGACTCTGAAGTCACAGGTTCGATTCACCCAATCCCACCCTCATAATTCAGCAGCTCCCCTGGGTCTGGTGGCCGCCGCGCAGCAGCTCCTCCCTTACCACTACACCTAAAACTCATCCATTGGGTAGGGTATCCAAATTCATAACCAAATTCAGATAAAAGCCGACTGCAACTCTGAAGCTCACCTCCATATGGGTAGCCAAATTCAAAACCAAACCTCTGAAGCTCACCTCCAAACATGGGGAAGAGGTAGCAACCACATCGCCACTACTTCCATGGACATCGAAGATCATCAGTTCTCCGACTCAAACAAGGCCCCCAACCTTGATGATCAGGTAACACACACACACACATATTCTTACTTTGTATAAGGTCTTCTTTGTCGTCTATGCTGATTCTTGATTCTAAAATACCCTCTTAATTATTGGGTACATCTGACCCCTTAGATTCTGCTTTTTTGCGGAATACATTAGGTTATTAGGCTATTGTTGTTATTTTTGTTTTTGTTGTGTTGTGATGTTAACTTGAAGTGCATATACATGCAGGAGTCGGGATGGAAGAAGTTCTTGTCCTTTGTGGGACCGGGTTTCCTTGTCTCTCTCGCTTATCTTGACCCCGGAAATTGTAAGTATGAAATTAATTGTATTAAAAAAAAAATTAAAATATAATTTTTTTATATATATAATTTTTAGTTTCTAAAATCACGTCTTTTACTGAACAGATGTATATATTGAGACTCAATGATTTTTGTTATTGTTGTTTTGTGTGTGATGCATATCTTTTGTTGTTTTGAATCTTTGTTGACAGTGGAAACGGACTTGCAAGCTGGAGCCAATCATCGAAACGAGGTAATGAATAATCAGCATTAATGCTTCATTAAATGCTTATTCAGCATTAATGCTTCATTAAATGCAAATTACAATACATGACCCCAAATTTGGGAAGGGGTGTGGAAGTTTGTTGGGATAAAAAGAATGGAAAAGTGTATGTTCACACTGGGAGAAAAGACCGTGGCAAAAAAAATTTTAAAAAAAAATTTAAAATGAAGAAATCCAGAAGAAGATGAAAAACATACCTCCATTTAGGCATTTACTATCTAATTTTACCTTTTTTTTCTTCACTTTAGAAACTCCTTTCTTTTTTCCATTATATTAAATAGGATTATGTCATGTGTGTTAACTTGGCTGGGCTCGGTGGGGTCAAGACGTTGGAGGGAGAGATCGTGTGTGTGGGTCCACATACGGGAGATACGAACAACATATAAACCCAACGGGATTCCATCTCAAAACCAATTGGCAATGAGAAGATTAGCCCTTCAACCTTATATATTGTTCAAGCATTCTCTAGATTACCGATGTGGGACAACCACATTCCAACACGCCCCCTCAAGTGCAAGCCAAGAAGTTGCACTTGCCACATGCGCTTAGATGAGAACCAATGCCCGCGACATGCCTACGGCCAGCAACCCCACCAGATAGAGCCCAGACCACAACTAGCCGAACCCGGCTCTGATACCATGTTAACTTGGCTGGGCTCGGTGGGGTCAAGACGCAGACGCTGGAGGGAGAGATCGTGTGTGTGGGCCCACATACGGGAGATACGAACAACATATAAACCCAACGGGGTTCCATCTCAAAACCAATTGACAATGAGAGGATTAGCCCTTCAACCTTATATATTGTTCAAGCATTCTCTAGATTACCGACGTGGGACAACCACATTCCAACAATGTGTCTAGATTTAATTTGTAGTGTACGTAAAAAATGAGTTTTACACTAGGTGTAAATGTTTCACTCTCCAAAAAGAATATAAGGGAGCCCCTACACAATCACTTAAATTTTTTTTTACATGTAAGAATGGTGAATCCGACCTTATAATCAAAAACAAAATAAACCGGACACGACGGGTCGGTTTTCGTACGACTCCCGTTTAGCCTAATTTCAAGATTACGAAAAATAGAATCAAGAAGTCGAGAATAATAAACCAAGCATCACTGACAAATAGTTTTTTCTATGCTTTATTTTTTTTGGCAAAAATAATGAATTTTTGAGTTGGATTTGATTTCAGTTGCTATGGGTGATACTTATTGGATTGGTATTTGCTTTGATCATTCAATCACTGGCTGCAACATTTATCTATGTTCTTATCATGGCTTTCTCTTTGACAATGTTACTTAGGCACAACCTGTTTCTTCACTCGGCTCTTGTGCTAACTCGGAAAGTATATACCAAAGTCAGTTCGTGGCATCAATGTAAGTGCTCGTCGTCCACCAACCTAAGCTAAGCTCATATAACAGCCCTAAATTCACTTCTCGATCAACTTAATCCGAAGAGTTGTGTTTTTTGTAGGATGCTTGCAAGTTCTTCCTGGTGGAGAGTGGCATTGCATTGTTCATAGCATTGTTAATCAATATCGCGATTGTTTCAGTATCTGGCACAGTTTGTTCAGGCAACCTCTCGCCTGATGATACCGAAAGATGCAGCGATCTTACCCTCAACTCAGCTGCTTTCCTCCTCAAGGTAGAAACCTCACTCCATCTCCCATCACATATCTTACTGATTGAGAGCTTGTAAGTCTAAATGATGTATGTTTTGATGATCACACAGAATGCATTGGGTAAGGAATCAGGATCAATCCTGTATGCCATTGCATTGTTAGCTTCCGGCCAAAGCTCTACCATCACCGGGACATACTCCGGACAATACATTATGCAGGGTTTCTTGGACCTCGAAATGAAAACATGGTTGAGGAACATTTTGACAAGGATGGTCGCTATAACACCGAGCCTTGTCGTCTCAATCATAGGTGGTTCTGCTGGTGCTGGCCAACTCATCGTCATTGCATCTGTAAGTTACCTACTCTTCAAAGCTATACATGCTAGCTGAACTTGCCTATTTCCGAGATCTAATGAATGCTTATGTTTTGGTTGTTAGATGATATTGTCGTTCGAGCTTCCATTTGCTCTCATTCCTCTTCTCAAGTTCAGTAGTAGTTCTTGCAAGATGGGGCCTCACAAAAACTCCATTTATGTAAGTTGCTCATACCATGCCTTTTCCTAATCTCCTTTATTCGTTTGTTATATACTTTTATCGTTGGTTTTGCTATGAGTTTATGCAGATGTCTGGGGCACTAGTAAACACTCTCTCGACATTGTCGAGGAAAGAGTGCGTACAACTTGGCCCCCCAGACCCTGCTTAGGCGGGGATAAGCTGGGAATGTTGCTGTTGTTGTTGCTCTTCAGAAAGGCCCCAACGCATTTCGATTTCTATTAGAATAAAAAAATGCTAAGATTGTTTTCTTCATTGTTTGCAGATCATCGTAGTCTCATGGATCTTAGGATTTGGCATCATTGGAATCGATATTTACTACCTCAGCACAAGCTTTGTAGGGTGGATAATCCACAGTAGTCTCCCCAAGGTTGCGAATGTGTTCATCGGAATCCTGGTGTTTCCTCTTATGGTGTTTCCTCACCTTCCGAAAGGACACCGCTGTGACCTTCATCGAGCCAGCCAAGTTAGATGCCAATGTCCAAAATAGCATGGAGAATGGACTGGAGGAGTCAGCTAGATCACTCAACTTCGACCATATTCCGCACAGAGAGGATCTGGCTGACATTCCATTGCCAGAATAATTACTCTGGCATTGTGTGGATTTTCCTAATCGTCCTGGAGATATTTGATAACCCTATAATAAATGCATGTTAATTTCAAGCCTCTCTTTCAGAAAAAGAAGAAAAAAAAAATCAATATGAAGGCTTAAGATTTCTGTAACCCTTTCTTGAAGTGCTCAAGGAAAACACAAGTTTTTTTATCTGTCATACTGTCATGCTGGTTTACTGAACTAAGAACTGTTACTTGTAACTCAAAACTTGAAGCTATGCGGGTTTAGACTCGTGTCGGCTGCAATGCATTGGTTTGGTACCAACAGAACAAAAGGCAGATAATGGTCCATATAATGAGATTGAACATGCTGAAATTGAAGCTTAAATGATATCAAATCAGCCAATCCATCATATTGATTCCTCCAATTTCTGATCAGACCCTAACTAGCTTTGCCTATAGTTTTAGAGTGCCATTGTCTTGAATCAGGGCGGGAAACGGAAATCTGAAAGCCGAAGAGGGGAGAGACATAAACATGGATCCAAAAATATGTTAGATCTTTAAACAAGCTACGTTTAATTAATATATATATATATATATATATATATATATATATATATATATATATATATATATATATATATATATATATATATATATATATATATATATATATATATATATATATATATATGCAGATAAGTAGCCATGGTTTTGGTTTAAAGAACTTGCCAGATAGGATAAGTCTCCCTGTAGCAATATCCATGCTTACAGCTGAGGCATAGTATTAACAATCGCCATTAGAACGATCATCATCAAGAGTAGATTATTCTGCTTTTTTGGAACTTTCTTGTCAAAAAAAATAATAATGTAGAATTGTAACACTTGCTGATATTCTTTTGACCATTTTCACTGCATATGAAGAAATCAAATTCATAGAAGTTCGTAAACCAGGATGATCCATCCATATACAAAAATCTTCTACAACAGCTTTTGCAGAGGGAATTCAAACAAGGATCATGTTTTCCGAAATATACTACATCCAGGTTGGGCCCCACATAATCCAACATTTTTTTCAATTGTAGAAGCTCAAGGTGAGACTTTTAGGGGTGGAGTTCCAGTAGAGTTTCTAAAAGACTCTACCCATAGAGTTGCGAGCGCTGAGGAAGACGAAGTTTCTCCAAGCCGTCGCTTCCTTCGACGCCGATTGGGTTGGAAGATCGAAGTTCCTTTCAGGGGGATTTCTTATCTTTCCTTTTGGTTGTCTACTTACACTTGCATGCTATAGACTAGGATCTGTTTGTAACTCTTTGCTTGTTTGCCCCTTCGCTTGAACTCTTTTCATAGTGGATCTTGGGTCGACTCTTGAGGCCCCGGGGACGTAGGATTGTTGTCCGAACCTCGTAAACAAACGATATGTGTCCTTTACATTATGTAGGTTTGTTTATTGTTCGTTTTTCGATTCTTTTCTACAAAACGACTTCTCAAAACTTAGATCTATACGAGATCTTGTTGTTTTATCACCAAGTTCCATTTTGATCAACCTTTTCATCTCTGTCTTCGCATCACCATCCTCAATTTTTTCTTTCTTTTGTTTTATTTTTTGTGAGAGGAAAGGAAAAGAGTTTTCCTTTAACTCCACCGGATCCCGATCCGACTTTTAGTGGACAAGAAGCGAAAACAAAAAAGCAGGCAGAGATGAATGCAGCTAAGGTTGCATATATTACTCTTAGAGTACGTAAGTACTTTCCATTTCAACTTAGATTCTAAATATATATTATGTTTGTGTCTATGTCCAAAAAATCTGCGTTGTTAGCTTTGGTGCGATTTTATTCTTTCTGTTGATCTTGAGAGTGCGTAGTGTGAGCTTCTTAATTATTCCATTGCATTGTTTCATATATTTAGCCTATGAAATACCTAGGGTTGGCATGGTACGGTAACCACCAAAAAATGGTGATTACCACGTACCAACCACAAACTGGTGGTACTCAAATTTTCATACCACGTACCAACCACAAGTCGCGGTTACTGCATATGTGGTAACCACGACTTGTGGTTACCATCGGTACATTACCATGGTTACCAAGCTATAATTCTGTTTATATTTTTTTGAAACCCCGTGGCTACCTTTCGGTAGTCATTAAAGTTATCGAACGAAAAAATATGGTTACCAAAAATAATATGGTTACCACATATTAAAAGTTCAAATAAATCAAGTTCACAACCTAGAGTACAAACCAATTCAAACCAACCAAGTTCAAAGTCTTGAAACAAACCTAGTTCAATTGTTCAAACATTCAAAATGTTCCTGCAAGTTCAAAGAAAACAAGTTCAAAGTCTTCAAACATTTAAAATGTTCCTACTGTTTCTAGTAGAAAAAAGTAGAAATGACCAATTTAGGTCAAAATCAAATCACAAAATATAAATTTAAAACTTAAAACTTAAAGATAATAACAATAAAACATTAAATGAAAAAATTAATATATATATTTGGTAACCATGGTAACCATAGTATTCAGATTTTATTACCATTACCGTACCATCTTCACGTGGTTACCATCAAGATGGTTACCACAAGTGTGGTTACCAACATAGTCGGTTTGTGGTTGGTACGTGGTTGGTATGGTAATTTCCGTACCATTTAACAGCCTTAGAAATACCATAATTTGCTGCCCAAATTAAGTCTAAATGTACTGTTTTGAACGAGTCTTCATAAACTCGATGTACTCTTTATTTACCTCTTTACAGAAATAGTATTTCTCAAGTGCGGTCAATAGTCCGCCCGTGTTCATACGTACAGATTTCAGGGCTAAACATGTTTTGAGACACTAATACATCTCATGATTATCCTCTCATCAGATTCAGAAGATAAGAACCTTGAGTATTCCGTGGCCATCTAAGAGGTACTAAACACGACTTTTCAATTCATACATTTTTATTACGGGATGGATAAATATATTTTATTAATTTATTTCAATTTATACATTTTTCTCTTATTAAAATAACATTAAAAGGGAGAGGTAAACACGATTTTTCACCGTTTTAAACAGAAACATAACAGGAAAAAAGGTTGTGGGTGGCGATTTACCTACAAAATGAGTTTAAGGGGTGGTTTTCTGCAATTTCAATTTTAAATGGTGGTTTTCTGCAAAGACTTATATTTAAGGGGTGGTTTTCTGCCATTTTTTAAAGAAGTAAATCTTATCACTATATATATATATACTAAGTTTCTGTTGGGTAAAAGGTTAACCGATAAAGTGGCCGAAACAAATGGGATAGTTGAAGTTGATGATGATTATTTGTGTTAAATATCTGCTAATAAGTTAGTATGACATTTGATAACCATAGTTGATAAAAGCTAGTATGGTGTTTGTGTCGTAATTCAATCTTGTTTTCGTGTCTTCACAATCAATACAAGTTAGACCTGTCTAAATATGATTCAACCCGACCCGTAAAATGTGGGTTTTGGTGTAAATATTTCAACCCGAAACTCGAAGCAACCTGAACCCATTCAACCTGCAAATTTCTGGGTCGGGCTGGATCAACCCGTGGGTCATCCATTTGGTCAAGCTCTAAGATAGTAAAAACATAAATAAATAGTACAATTTAACCTAATATTTACTAATAATAATTAGGACGGAATATTATTTTTATATCATCAACTTTACTTTATAATTTAACATTATAAATTGTTATGTATATAAACAAAATTATTGCTAATGTAGCAACATTAAATAATTATGAATGCAATTCAAACCCTTTACCATGTACCTACGAAGCATAGTGAAATGGAGAAAGGTGGATGGTTTTTTTTTTTTTTATGATACAAAATACAAATCAATAGTGTGCAGTAAAAAAAAAAAGTACTTCAACCACTTAGGGCATGTTTGGCACGCATAATTTTTAATCTAGCTTGAGATTATAATCTAGCTTAAGATTATAATCTAGATGGAAATTTTAATATAGCTTAAGATTATAATGTAGCTTAAAATTGGACATCTTGTTTGGCATGACTTGTGATTATCCAAGCTTTTTGGAGATGAAATGGTAAAATTACCAAAATGGGTATCAATTAATGAAAGAAAACAATGATCCCATTTTATTTGATGCATGACTTTCCAACACAGTCATACTTGACCCGGGCTATAAAGTTCTTTTAAAAAAGAAAAAAAAAATACATGACTTTATAGCCCAGCAACAAGGCCGAGCTATGAAACCAAAATTCATAGATGATTGTAGAAGCTGCTTTGTCCGTTTATCTGGCCCCTATGCTAATCCAGGGTTAAAAAAAATGGATACACAATAGCTAACAATGGTTATTTGCAGAGCGATTCCAAACAATCATAGTTCCTCGTCACATGGTAAGCTAACAATGAATCAGTCCACCTACTCTAACCTGGTGCCAAATAAAGAAGATAAAACTAATCAATGAGCAGACAAAACATATGATGAATCTACTGAAAGAACTAAGTGAAATAGTCAATTCAGTTGCACCTTTCTAGCATCATTTATGTTAAATATGGCTTCTGTGAACCTAGTTTAACAAAACAGAAGACATATCTCCATATAACTAAAAAAACAAATCTACATATGACCAAATTGAATAACACTCTACACTGCTCAAAATGCATCCAACCCTATGAAGCTTAAAATTAATCAACGAGTAGACAACAAATAAGTACAACCATATAATTCACCGAACTCTTTGCCTAATTAACCTAAATTCAGAGATGGACCCAGGGGTAGGCTCAGCTTTGCTGCAGCCTACCCCATTTTAGAAATAAATTAAACCAAAAAAAAAAAAAGAAATAAATTTTATGTAATACAGAAGAGAACATGTAGACATGTTAGCCTAGTTGGCAAATTGTTTTGAGAAAGGAATGGGTAGTTGCTGCAGACCCGGGATCAATTCCCAAATTGGCTTTCATTACCTTCCATTTTCTTTATTAAAATTACATTACCTTTTTGTTTTCTTTTATTAATCCAAATCATTATTATTCTCTTTTTTTATTTTGATTATATACTAATTACTCAAAAGGACTAGTTTATTGATTTTTTTATTTAACTCTATTACTTCATCTTAATTAACTTTTCTTTTAAAAAAGTCCTATGAATTTTTCTTCTAAAAGTATTGACAATCTTATGTAAAATAATCAAAATTATATGCAAATTTAGCCCACCCCGGTTTTCAATCCTGGTTCCGTTCCTGCCTAAATTCACCCTTAAATAAAACCCATCAACATCAATCCAGACTCAAAATAAGTGAAATCCAAATTGATCCTACCAAATTTTGGGGGAATATTAAGACATCTAGTATAAGGAAATTCCACCATGACCCTGTGTGGTAAATGCAAATAAAATTTATATAAATGAAATAAAGACTTTGCCAATAATATCTTTCCAATAAAAAAGAAGTCCTATGCATTAAACAGAGTTCACAATACATTTCCAGTATTGATATGACAATAAAACTACAATACTTGGTTTCTTACCTTCTCTTATGCACAAAAAACCAATTTACACTAGAAATAAACAAACCCGCTCATTACCAGATATCAGGGGGTTTGTTTTGAAACAACTCAAATGAATATAATTAAACCCAAGAATCCAAGATGCAGCAAAATTGCAAGATAAAGTGCAGTGGCTGGTCTAAATTGAACCAAAATGGGTAATTCCAGAGTAGAGAGAGAAGAGCATCAACAGAAAAGAAGCAACAAAGAAACTAAGAAAGGGGGAGGCTAGATCTGGGTATACCAATTAACAAATTGAGATGCATAGATAAAATTTGAAGAGCAACAGCAGAACAAGTATGACAGTGGAAAAATAGCAGCAGCACAAGTATGACAGCAAGTCACATTTGATAACAAGTCACAATTGACCAAAAGACAAAAACAATGAAAAGCAACAATGCACTTCCATTCCTTACAACTTATAAGCAATAAAAAGCATTCTGATTAACACTTGTGTTTATGCACTGTGCGTGTAAATATGATGTAAGTGTATCCTCCCCTCCAAAAAATGAAATTAATTAAAAAAACTGATGTATATAAATTGCATGGAAAAATATCATCTGTTATATCATGATGATAAATGTGTTGTCTAATTCAACGCTTGTATGTGTGGAATTTACTGCTGAGATTAATCAACCTCTATTTTAGTTGATGATCGATTGACCTTACATAAAAAAGTTTAAACAATTTTATATCAATTTTTTTTTTCAAATAATTATATAGGGACTTTAGTTCATGATGCAGCTCTTATATATTGCTAGATTCAAGTTTATATATGTATTCCTAACTAGCAGTTTGGATGTATTGTTTTAATTGGTAGCTTGGCAGGAAGTTTTGAGAGACTATAAATCTGGATGATAGAATGAATATCTCTGTGCAACCAGTTTTTAGTGCTCTGTTTAGTTAGTTTGTTCCATTTAAGAGATCAACATGCTAAGCTATCTCATGTTTGTGTGAGAAGGATTGCAAAGATCGCTAAGCAGCAGCATAAGTATGACAGCAAGTCACATTTAAGAGATTAGACGAGGCTGAGAAGTGAACTAATGACAGCTCAATATGAGTAAACTAATGACAGCTTAAATTTTTTTCTGTTTCAAAAAGAAGAGGATAAATCATCACATGCCACATAAGAAAACCCCAAATCATGGAAAAATATTGAGAATTACATGTGTAATTTACCCTTCTGTTCATCCCTCTAAAAACCCAATTTGATTCATCCCTCTAAAAAACTTCAAATAATGGAAGTTTTTCAGCAATACTTTGATTTTGAACATCCCTCTAGAAAACCCCAAATAATGGAAAAATATTGAGAATTACACATGTAATTTACCCTTCTGTTCACCCCTCTAGAAAATCAAAGTTCGCTACAACAACCCAATTTGATTCTAATTTGTTTATTTAGCAACACTCAATCTTAACTAAGTAATTCAAATCAGTTTCAGATCATGAAAATCAAAAGTTAGGGTTTTATGTAAATAAAAATTTAGAGTTAATGCAAATCGAAATTGCATCGAGACCAACAACCTCTATTACTTGAAGAACGTGAGAGCGAAAAAGCTTGGTGGAGAAAGCGAAATTACGTGAAGAACGTGAAAGTGGAAGTGCTTGATGGAGAAAGCGAAATGGAACCTGCTGAAGACCCTCTGTCAACAAAAGGAAATCGACATAAGTGATTTTCAAAAGCAAGCTGAGAAATCGAATCGATTACAACCTTACCGCGAGATCGAAGTTCGACGACGTGAGACTCTCATGGAAGGAGCTTCATGAATCGATTGCAAAAGCTTCTGCGAAGACGGAAATGAATACGGTCGACCAAAGCTTCTTCTGTGATGACGGAAATTGAAGAAAAGAGAGGGATAATTCCGTCTTTTTCCATGTTGAACGCTCTACAAATTTCATCGAAAGCTTGCAGATGGGAGCGGCCGATCAAAAGCTTTCCAAGCGGTTTAGGGAGATGAACGCAAAGCGTTTTAAGAAACGCTGTTACCTGCCAAACATAACTATGGACAGCGTTTTCCTAGGGAAATGCAAAACGCTTTAGCTAACCCCTCCAAAACGCTCCTGCCAAACAGACCCTTAACCATTTCAATTCACCCAAAAACGAAAAGTACTTCAACCACTTTACCTTTTCAATTCACCCAAAAACGAAAAGTACTTCAACCACTTAACCTTTTCAATTCACCCAAAAACGAAAAGTACCTCAACAACTTAACCATTTCAATTCACCCAAAAACAAAAAGTACTTCAACCACTTAACCATTTCAATTCACCCAAAAACTAAAAGTACTTCAACCACTTAACCTTTTCAATTCACACAAAAACGAAATCCATCCACCTTTCTCCATTTCAATTCACATGACATACCTAGCTACCTCTCTATCTTGCACTTCAAACTCACTATAATGTACTTCAATTCACATGATTTCAGTCGTCTTTGAAATTCTTTGAAGGAGAGAGGGGGAGAGTAGGAAGTAGTACCGATCTGAAGGACTACATCCCTCAAATCCTCAAGATCGATTGTCTTGCCATAATCGACTTTCGGCATAGCAAAGCTTTACGAATTTGTAGACTTCCTTCATATTGTGGAATGAAGCTTCTTGAGTTTAATTATAAGTACTGGAAACAAATAGCTAAGACTAAACATCTCAACCTAACCGACCAAAATACTAAATATTTTCAAACCATAACTAAGCTCAAACACTTCATAAAGGCTACAGATTCCTTTGAGACAAAAAGGGGCGAAGCAATAACAGACAAATCTGACATATCAGAACATATTACTAATGAATTATCGAAAAGATTTATAGGGTCGCACCAAAATCAAGTAAACCAAGATGATATTAAATTTGTAACTCCTCAAATAGCTGACCAAGAAAACAATACCCTTACTAAACTCCCCACCAATCAAGAAATCAAAGATACTGTCCACAATATGGCCCAAGATAAAATCCCTGGCCCAGATGGTTATCCACCTGAATTCTACACCAAATATTGGCACATTGTAGGTTCATCTATATGCAAAGCAGTCAAATATTTCACTCAGGTAACATCCTTGCTGAAGTTAACCAAACCTTCATTGCCCTTATTCCAAAAATTGATAATCCTCTTAACATTAATCATTACAGGCCTATTAGCCTATGTAACACTATTTATAAAGTTATCTCTAAAATCCTTGCTAATAGACTGAAACCAATATTGCCAAAATTAATTAACCCATTCTAGGGAGCCTGTGTCGAAGGCCGATCTATACAAGATAACACCCTTATAGCCCATGAGATTTTTCACAGTTTTCATAGATTAAAAGGTAGAAAAGGTTGGATGACATTAAAATTAGACATGGAAAAAGCTTATGATAAAATCAACTGGTCTTACATTGAAGCAGTACTAAATAAATTTGGTTTCCACCCTACTTGAATTGGATCAGCTGGATTATGAAATGTCTTACGACTACTACCTTCTCAGTGCTAGTTAACAATATACCAGGGAAACAATTTAAACCCAACAGAGGAATCGGATAAGGTGACCCCCTAGCCCCCTATATTTTTTGAATTGTTATGGATAATTTAGCCCGAGAACTTCACCTCGAAGCCCTTCAAGAAGACGCCCTTGTACGTATCAAGATTACTAATAATGGTACTCTCATCCTCTTCCTAACCTTCGCGGATGACACTATCATTTTCGCCCCAGCGTCTCATATAAGTCTCAACACTATCCAAAACATGTTAAATAAATTCTCACATCTGTCTGGTCTTACCATTAACTACAACAAGAGCTCGATCCAAACCTCTGCAAATACAAGTAGTACCCTAGCCAGATCGCTAGCTCAACAAATGAATATACCTATAGCCAAATCTATAGAAAAGTATCTCTAGATACCTCTTGTTAACAGGAGAATTAAAAATTGTGTCTTTGATGACGCTATCCATAATCTCAAAAAAACAACTATCCAAGTGGAAGGCTTCAACAATGTCCCAAGCTGGAAGGGTCGTTCTTATCCAAGCTGGAAGGGTCGTTCTTATCCAAGCCAACCTTAGCTCTAAAACTAACTACCTCATGCAAAAATTTCTCTTTTTGGAATAAATGTCAATCGGAAAAATACATCCCTCTCATAAGTTGGGATAATATCTGCAAACCTAAACATCTAGGTGGCCTTGGAATCAAAAAAGCGGAAGATGTAACGGCCCGGGATTATGATTCCCGGGTTACGTTTCGAGGGATTAAACCCCTCGTTAGGATCTTGCGCCCCGAGTACAGGTTGAAGGTTTGAAATTCTATCCTAACATTTTAAAGTGGGATTTCATACCCAAAATTCGAAGGGATCGTTGGAATCCCCGGGGAAGTCCCCTGTACCTGTCATAAGTCTAAGCGTGGAAAACCAACAGTCATGCAAATAGTAGAATCAAGGTGTAATACAAGAAGGTGACACGGCATAGTCGAGTCAAAACCAAATCAATAAACGTATTTATCGAAATTTAATATACAATGTTAGTGGACCATTTCTTTGAGATCCCCCAAGAGAGTTCCCACGTCACGGAAACAAGGAATAATCATGCTGCAAAACAAACCTAAAAAAAATGTATGCGGGGCGGTGTCAGATCGAAGCCCTACGCAATATAATCCCAAACAAGTAGACATATACACACGCTAGTCCTAGTAAAGATGCTTCTAGATGCAAGGCGGAATATTAACACACTAGCATGGTCCTAAGATCAAGTGCATAAATATAATAAGGCCTTAGCACCGAATACCAAGTGGTATATGCCTCTCCTACCTCCACCCCCTTTCGATAGGGCGGAGACTGGCCAGCTCGTGAATGCATTCATTCATAATCGGGCGGCACGCATGCCCAACCCGCTCCACAATAAAGACCGCAGGCATCTCATAATATAAGGAAGTTCATGACTCGATTGACTCAGGACGGGACCCGATGAGACTAAGTCGTCCTATAACCCTAGCAATGACTCTAGTTACTTCACAGATAACGGCCGTTCTGTTTACAAAAGCAATGAGTAAACGAATGCTCAATCATGAGTGCAATCCTAGCAGGATACTGCATGGCATTCTTTATTATGAATGCAAGCACCTAGTATGCACATGGCTACAAGCAGGGAGATCTCTTTTCGAATCTGAGTGAGCTCATATAGGAACTCACCTGGCTATGCAGAACAACATAATAGAAGGTCCGACATACATCAATTATAATCACAAAGCATCACCTAGATACATATCAGAACACATATATAAGTCTACGTCAAATCATTCAAGCACTCAAGGCACACATCATTCAATAGAATTAATCACATCGTCATCATCATTCCATCAAGTTCGATCACTCATCATATTGCTACATTCTGTAAGACCACGTCATTCTCACCATTTCATTCAGCCACATCCATATGCTCATAATATATCATATATCTGCTTGATCATATATCTGCTTGATCATATATCTCAAAGTTCGTCATATTCATCATATCTCGAAAGCATGAATTAACGATACACAAGTTTAACACTTCATCATGTCTTTATTCAATCAATCATGTCATTAGTACACACCAATCATGATATTAGTCAACCATTCACATCAATCATGCTAGTTAGTCACAAATCATATAATTCTCGAGTTAGTCCCGAAACCTCTTTAAAATCCGAATCAACTAGTTAGAAATTCCGATCCTTGAAAACGTTCATCAAATTCCTTTTTCGATTTAAATCCGATAACATATTTTAAATCCCCATATTTTACAAGGCCATTATTTATTTATTGTCAAATACTCTTAATGTATATTATTTTATCAAAATAACCCAACTATTTTATTTAATAAAATCAACCCTTTGTTTTCTATCCTTCAAAACTGGACACATTTTAATAGAAATGGCCCAAGTACATTTTCTAATTAAAACCCAACATCTAGGCCTAGAAAAATTAGGCCCAAAGCCAACAACTCTCATGGGTTAGGAGACCGTGAGGTATTTGCCCTCCGGTCAGCCGTCCCTCGAAGGACGGCATAGATCGTTTATGTGATTATAGGCACTATATCCAATTGGGCCCAAGGGCGATCCTCCTTGAAGAGGATCATAAATCACGTTGATTGCTTCCATGTTGAGTGCTATTGTGCTTAGGATAGAGAACTAATCAGTATGTCGTGACTTGAATCATGTATTGAATAACTGTGCAAACGGGATAGCGGGAGAATACCTCGTTCTTATGTCATTGGAATTCCTGTCTTGTCGGAATAGATCTTCCATAATTCAAATCCCTGATGATTTTGACTCTGTCAACCGTCCCACCAAAACATTTAGGCATGTTAGCAAGGGTTGAAGAGCATCCGTTCTCCATGTTTCGAGTCCTGTTTGGTACCCCACTATCTATGCTTCTATCGAGTCTTGTACCGGAGGTTGGTGTCTTCCACGTGAAATTTGGGTTGGTTAACTAATTACCTTAAAAAATCGTGTCGGATGTGGGGGTTACTTGAGTATGTTAGTGAGAGTGATGACTGAAGTAGTTTCGAGTTAGGAGTGAGTTGTCTCATGGAGTCACCCCTTTGATCCTCGTAATGGTCAGTCATGTCTTCTTTCCACAAGAGTCCAAACACGAGTTCTACCCTCACCTATCGGGAACGGCGTGAATATACTTATGTCCTACCGAGTGAGTCATTCTAGCATCCCACGGGAAACGGGGTAACAAGTCGGTGATTGCCCTTAGAAAATTCTGTCCGGTTATAATAGTGGCCCCCTTGTCACTGTATGACATGGTGTGTTGATATATTTCAGCCTGACTTGCATGATATCTTTCATGGGTGCACTCATGAATGAATATATATGTGCCGAATGTATGAATTCCCATGATTGTTACTCTCCCTCGAATTAGGTCCATGATAGTGTGGTCAACCCTCTTGTATGAGTATCATGTGAAATAAATCCCTAGCATGTTAAAGTTGATCAAATTGAACCTCTTTGACTATGAACTTGCTTAATGAGTGTTGGTAGTATCATGTAGGATATATATCTCTTAATTATGGACCACCATGCAATTATGTGTCATACTTGTCATAATACATGTTCTTGGTTGCATTTGTTGTGATAGTTGCTATGCCCAAATGACTTAACCATATCCTCATACATGATTATTAGAGTGCATCTTAACATGCTTACCTTGAACCCACATTGTTTTGACCTGATTATGTGTACGCTTAAAACGAGTAATGAATCATATATGTGATATTCTATAATACTCGCCATGTCATACATAACTTATGCTTCATATGTCTATTGTCGGTTGTGCATGCATTACCTTTAATATGTCAAGCATGATTTGCACATGAGATTATAGATCTCTAGCTTATTCTGCGTGCATGTAAAATTTATTATGTGAGCGTGTTATGAATGCATAGGACGCTATTCTTGTTAATAGGTACATGCTAGTGTGCAATGCCATGATTGAGATATTTTGTGATTGCCCTGTGTTTTCTTGTCGCACCTGTGACCTCATAGAATACCCCGAGGACATTGTTGTAACTGTCGGATCCGCGTCTTGTCTTGAGTCTCGTCATCTCTAGTCTTGGTATGTGTCTGAATCCTTAAGGAAGTCGTGTTGTTCTCCCTTGCCCTTCTCTATCTCCGTGACTTCTAACCCCTCGCGATCCCCTTGATGGACATCGACATAGAAGAGAAAAAGAACAATTGAATGGAATCAGAGTGGTGCAACGGAAGCGTGGTGGGTCCATGAGGGAGAAAGAGGGAGAGGATTCTTACTGGCGTTTTCAGAAGGAAACCGGAGAAGAGGAGAGGGATGGCGGCGGCTCCGGCCTTGGTGGCTGCTGCTGTCGACATCGGATGCCACGGAAGGCGGCTGTTGACTGCTGCTCGACGGAAAGGGAGAGAGGAGGAGCTACTAGAGGGTGGCTCCGAAAACAGGGGAGCGGATGGGCTCGGCGGTGGCGGCCGGCGAGGAGACTGGGGCGGATGGGGAGGTGACTGCGGCGGTGAGGGGGTGATGGTGATGGTGGCTGAGAAATGAGGGAGACATTGCTCACGGCAATGAGGGGAAGAAATGGAGGTGGAGGTGTGTGTTTTCTTCTTGGGGTTTGTCTTGTGTTTTTGGTGAGTGAACAAGAGGACAATATCTTCAGATCTTATGGAATCAAAAGGAGGGAGTAGATAAGGCTGAATCGGATGAGTCAAAGAGACAGGAAGAGCAACTTGTCTTGTTGCCAAATAAGGAGGGTGTAAGTAATGGATTTTGAAAAGAGAAATGAAGGGAAAGAAAGGGAATCTCTTCCAATGGCTTCTTGTCTTCTTCCCTTTGGCGTGGGTGGTGCTGGCAGTGCCTGCCAAACAGAGGTGAGAGGCCGATTGGAATAGAGGTTGCACTGCTTTGCAAATTTGCCAAAGGGATTGGGGAAAGTTACAAAATACAGATTAGAAAAAGAGGAGATGTTGTCCCCAAACGTCTAAATATCCGGAATTCAAAACCCAGAACCCAACCTTATCATGTCCCAATCAAAAAAAAAAAATTTCAATTCAATTTATAATAGAATCCGAAAAAAAAATTACTTTCGAGCCTTGGAATAAGAAAGCGGAATGAAAATCCGTTTCAGAAAAAAATATTAGTTCAAAATCATGCCGGAATCCACCTTAGAAGTTATAAAATCCGAGTTAGCGAATTTTCCGTAAAAATCCGTTTTAGAATTCGTTTTGATTTTCTTTTTCCGAAAAATTAGGATAAAAAAATTCGGGCCTTTACAGAAGACCTAAATGAAAGTCTTCAAATGAAACTCCTCTAGAAACTCCACTCTGAGCCAACCAATATTTGGTTTAAACTTATTAGGGAAAAATATCTCCAAAAAGAAAACATTAATCAAAGATCTACCATTAACACCTCCTGACAATTTGGAAGACTTCTCTCGCTAAGAGATAAATTTAACAAAGGCTTACTTTGGATTATTGGAAATGGAGAGCCTGTAAACCTCTGGCATGACCAATGGTTACAATCCCAAACGATTATAGAGTATCAACAGAACCATGATCCAAATATGAAGGTCAGTAGTCTAACCATGACCAATAAACAATGGAACACTCTCCTTATAAACATGTTATTCCCACCTCACATTGTCATGCAAATAGTAGAGATAAAATTACCAGATTGGGAGTCAAAGATAGACTGGTGTGGAAACATGAACCAAATGGAGCATTTACGGCTAAATCTACCAAAAGACTAAAAGATACATCTTACCTACAACCCAGGATTCAAACTGGATTTGGAAATTGAAGATCCCATCCAGAATTAAAAACCTCCTCTAGAAGATAATGATTGATGGCCTCCCGACAAAAACTCGTCTCAATAGATATGTAAACAGAGTCCCTGCACAATGTGCCCTTTGCAATTGTGCAGACGAGGACTCAGACCACTTACTCCTAGGTTGCAATTTTACCAGAAGCATTTTCTCCTACTATGGTCAACTAACAGGAAACTTAAACCTACTTAGGGATAACAACGATGGTGATCTATTTAACTTTGTTGCAAAAGCTAGAAATAATAACCTAATCGAAGAATTTTTCTTTATTTGGCAGAATATATGAGAAATCAGAAATAATCTAATTTTTAAACACAAGGAACCACAACCAATAAAAAACATTATCCATCAAATTATAAACAATATAAGTATTTGTAAAGATTCTACCTCAAAAGAAAGTAAAAAGAAAGCAACAAGGAAAAAAGACAAAATGGGAGAAACCTAACAGTGCCACCCACAAAGTCAAGTCAATGTGGATGGCTCGGTGAAGCCCACTGGCGCTTGTCATGTGGGGGGGGGGGGTCGTTAGGGACTCCAAGGGACATGTAGTTGATATATTTTACCAGGACACTTGTAAAGGTACGGTTCTCCAAACGGAAGCAATTGTCATCATCCTGCGTATGCAATGTGCAACAAATAGAGGCTTTAGCAGAGTTATTATCGAAGGTGACAACCTGATAGTCATCAAGGAAATCAAGAAAAGAAGCAACATCAACTGGGAAATTCAGCACCATGTTGATAAGATTCATCGTATGATGAGCCAATTTGAAGAGATAGACTTCAAGCACTGTTTCAGAGAAGCCAACAAAGTAGCTGATTATATAGCTCGTAATGGTATTGCTTGTAATAGATCTACTCACCCTTTTAATAGGTATTTGTACTCCATCATCCTTAAGGATGATCATGAAGTAGGACTACACTATGTGTAATCCCTTCAAATGTTTGCCTACTAAAAAAAAAAAAAACTAGTTATGTAAATGTAAGTATCTCAAAAACTCTATATATCTCTATAATTTTGCTGTATACTATAACTAGATTGGTTAATTTGATGTTCAAAAATCAAAACCATAATGTAGATGCTGACACTCATTTGATCTTCGTTATTATATGTTTTAGTTCTTGTAGATCCGACAAAATAAAGGAAAGAAAATTCAAGCTATCGTTACTTTAAACTAATGGGTTGTTCAAAAAATCTCAATTTAGAGATCGTTTAAAGGTAAATAAATATAGAAGACTTTCAACAATTTATTATTGATAATATTTAAAACGGAAATTTCGCGAGGTGCCCCTGGAGTATTGCAATTTTCATGAGGTATACAACTCTTTTGCATATTTCGCATGGTGCCCCCGAGGTTTTCAACTTTTTCGCCTCGTGCCCTTCCAAGTTAAATCTAACTGTTCCGTTAGTTTTGAATTAAAAAAAGAAAAAAAGAAAAAAATAAGAAGGAAGAAGGAACCGGACAGAAGGAAGAGAGAAAGAAAGACAGAGCGTCCGTCCTCGCCCACGCCCACGCCCACGGCGGGAGAGATTAGGGCTCCCGCTCCCTCCGCTCTTCCTCCGTCTCCTCCCTCCACCGATCGGCGCCGGTGCAACCCTGCTCTCCTCCCTCCGTTCTTCCTCCGTCTCCTCCCTCCACAGATTACACCCTCCTCTGCAACCCCCTCGGCGTCTCCTTCTTCAGGTAACGCCTCCGATCTCCCATGGGCGAATTCATATTTCCCCCTTTTCCCCACTCTCACCTCCAATCTCCTCATCCCCAAACCCGAATTCGCCTCAATCCCAAACCCTAATCCACACCCGAAACCCCGCCTCCCCCTTTTGCCTCCTCTGGATGGCCCCTTTCCTCTCTGGCGGCGGCTACAGCTCCGAAGCTTGGTCTGACATCACGTCCATCCACAAAACCTCCCAAACCCTAATTTCAAACTCGTCATTGAACATCACGGTGACTTGGAATCCCTTGATTTCTGGGAGGGTTTGCCCGGTCACATAAGGAGCCTTGCAATGGGCCAACAATCCTCCCTTTCCCGGCTCACCTTCCTCTCCCTCCCCGTCATCCCCACCGGATCTGTGCTCTTTCTCTTGGGTTCTCTCTCCTTTCCGTTCGTTCCTTTTTTTTTTTTTAATTTAAAAATTGAAAACTAACGGAGATACACCAAATTTGTTAAATTTAACTTGGAAGGGCACGAGGCGAAAAAGTTGAAAACCTCAGGGGCACCACACGAAATATGCAAAAGAGTTGTATACCTCGCGAAAATTGCAATACCCCAAGGGTACCTCACGAAATTTCCGTATTTAAAATAATGTCTCTTAATTTTAAATAGGATAAATTCCTTAGCACTCCTTTTCATTTTTAATTAAATGTCTTTTATTGTTCATATACACTTTTAAAAAAATAAAAATTTAATCAATTTGTTAATCATTTTATATTTATTACTCATAAATATAAAATTATTTTAAAAAAAATAGAATATTATTGTTTTATATAGTTTTTATGTTAAAAAAAAGTGTGTATAATTATTAAATATATATATTTAGAAATAGAAGGAATTAAGACTTAAGAGACATTATTTTTAAAATTATATTCCGTACTCCGTATTTTTAAGGGCGTTGTTAACCGCACCACAAAAAATCTGGTGGGGCACCCAAAAAAAATAGCCTTCCGTGTTTTAGAAACGGAAGTAGTGCTGTAATAATTATTTTTTTATTTTTATTTTTTGGAAAATATTATACACAACTTCCGTGTTTGAAAAACGGAAGGTCAAATCAACTTTATACCTTCCGTTTTTCAAACACGAGAGACAAAAGTTGTTTTATGCCTTCCGTGTTTTAAATACGGAAGTACAAAATAGATGTTTGCCTTCCGTGTTTTAAATACGGAAGTACAAAATAGCTATTTGCCTTCCGTATTTAGAAAACGGAAGGGTAAGTTTAAATTATTATTTTTTCGGGTCAAAAAAGGTTATGATTTTCTTATTAATAGGACGAATATACTAGTCATAATCGGTATTTGCCCTAGTTCCGCCGAATTGAGTAGAAGAATGTCAAACCACACATCCAATGGTAACGAAGGAGTAAACAATAATATTCAGGTATCTATATAAACCCTTAATTTAGAAAAGTTTAGGATGATGTGTCAATCTTAGAGGCATTTTATGAGTCTTACTATTTTTTTTTTGCCATTTTTCTTGGATTTTCTTTAATTCTCCTTTTTTCTTCTTCTTCCTTTAATTATCTTTTTTCTTTAATTTTATTAACTATCTATATAAACTCTTAATTTAGAAAAGTTTAGGATGATGTGTCAATCTTAGAGGCATTTTAGAAGTCTTACTATTTTTTTTTGCCATTTTTCTTGGATTTTCTTTAATTCTCCTTTTTTCTTCTTCTTCCTTTAATCATCTTTTTTCTTTAATTTTATTAACTATCTATATAAACTCTTAATTTAGAAAAGTTTAGGATGATGTGTCAATCTTAGAGGCATTTTATGAGTCTTACTATTTTTTTTTTGCCATTTTTCTTGGATTTTCTTTAATTCTCCTTTTTTCTTCTTCTTCCTTTAATTATCTTTTTTTCTTTAATTTTATTAACTATTGGACTTAATTGAAAACATTTAATTCAATCTAATATAACTATTGGGCTTAATCAAATTTATTTACTAACTATCTATATAAACTCTTAATTTAGAAAAGTTTAGGATGATGTGTCAATCTTAGAGGCATTTTAGGAGTCTTACTATTTTATTTTTTTTTGCCATTTTTCTTGGATTTTCTTTAATTCTCATTTTTTCTTCTTCTTTCATTAATTATCTTTTTTCTTTAATTTTATTAACTATCTATATAAACTCTTAATTTAGAAAAGTTTAGGATGATGTGTCAATCTTAGAGGCATTTTAGGAGTCTTACTATTTTTTTTTTGCCATTTTTCTTGGATTTTCTTTAATTCTCCTTTTTTTCTTCTTCTTCCTTTAATTATCTTTTTTCTTTATTTTTATTAACTATCTATATCTATATAAACTCTTAATTTAGAAAAGTTTATGATGATGTGTCAATCTTAGAGGCATTTTAGGAGTCTTACTATTTTTTTTTTTGCCATTTTTCTTAGATTTTCTTTAATTCTCCTTTTTTCTTCTTCTTCCTTTAATTATCTTTTTTCTTTAATTTTATTAACTATTGGGCTTAATTAAAAACATTTAATTCAATCTAATATAACTATTGGGCTTAATCAAATTTATTTACTAACTATCTATATCTATATAAACTCTTAATTTAGAAAAGTTTATGATGATGTGTCAATCTTAGAGGCATTTTAGGAGTCTTACTATTTTTTTTTTTGCCATTTTTCTTGGATTTTCTTTAATTCTCCTTTTTTCTTCTTCTTCCTTTAATTATCTTTTTTCTTTAATTTTATTAACTATTGGGCTTAATTAAAAACATTTAATTCAATCTAATATAACTATTGGGCTTAATCAAATTTATTTACTAACTATTGGGCTTAATTCAAAACATTGAATATAACTATTGATTATGACGCATCACATTTAAACAATGTTATAATGATATTGATATTATTATTATTGAGTAATTTAAAATATCTATATATATGTATTATACTTTACATAATGTTTTTTTTTTAAAATTCTGAAATAATTATAAGATACATTAATTGTAAATTTTATTTTTATTTTTATCATAACATTTATTAATATTTTATAATATATATATATAATATTTTAGTTTATAAAAAACGCGCCATGGCGCGGAAATCGTACTAGTTTCAATTGTTTTCAATTCGTGAAATTTAATGATAATATTGATTCTATTCGTGAAATTTGATTATTTTCAACGCTATTTCAAATGTTTTCAGTTTGATAGAATGAACATTGTTGGATTCGATTATTCGCCTTGTTTTGCGAATAATTATTACTGGTCGGATAGAAAATCGATTTTAGAATGGGCTCGTCGGATTGCTTTTATAACCATTTCTTTCGGCTTCCCAACCATACAACAAAAATGGACATTTATTTTTTTTAGACCTAGCTTCCATCCCGCGGGACTATTACTAGTATATCAGCACCTCTGATTTTCTTCTTACGGTTAAATATTTATAAAACATTATATTAAAGGATATCAAAACATAACTTATGCAATAAATTTGGTTATTTACTCTTTATTGGATAAATTAGTGAAAAAATATAAAACAGTATGTAAAGAAGAGTACTTACTCTTATATGATATACTAAAATATAATTTATTAACAAAACGTGCAAGGGTGTTGGTAACCGTTACAATTTATTTATTAAAGTTATGTGTGTTTCAATTTTTTTTTTAAAGTTAAAATCAAAATCGTTCGTTTTTTCAAAATACATTAAAAAATTGTACTCCTGTATTTAGAAAACGGGAGTTATAAAATAGTTGTACTCCCGTGTTTGAAAGAGGGGAGGTGTAATTAAAATTGTACTTTCGTTTTTTAAATACGAGAGTACAACCCAGTTTTATAACTCCCGTTTTTTTAAAAACGGAAGGCAAAACTAAAAGTTGTACTCTCGTTTTTCAAACACGGAAGTACAGCTTATATTTTGAACTCCCGTGTTTCAAACACGGAAGGCATAAATTAATTTGTTGGGGTTGTGGGAGTCCCACATTGAAAAACAAGGTGAAAACCAAACCAAAATATAAGGAAGGGGGAAGTCATACACAATGGCTTAAGCTTTTGTGTAAAGTGGTGGATCCCGACCTTATAACAAAAACAAAATTAAACCCGACACGACTCCCGATTTGATACGACCCGGCTCGGGATTCTCAAAATCTCACATAATTGCCTATTTACCCTTCCGTTTTCAGGGCACGGAAGTACAAAATTTTTTTGGGTGCCCACATTAAATCTTTTGTGGTGGAATTAATGAACGCGTTTTTAAAAGTCTTTCTGTATCAAATTTCCTGCATTTTTTCAAAAATAAAAAAAGTCTTCCTGGATAAAATTTCCAAAAAGACAAAAAAGTGGGCACGTGCCATAAAGCATGATTGACTCAGCAAAGCCTACCGAAATAAATGAATGACCAAATCCCAACAGAATAGGATCACCGTGTTAAAAATGAATGTATATCTTTTTTTTTTTTTTTTTTTTGATAAGGAAAGGATTCGGGTGGGTTGTCCCTACCCGGCAGCATCCTTGCGGATGAGGTCAAGGAGACCTGGATCGTTTTTAATATCGACTCCTCGGGCAGAGTGGCTAAGGTGTGCAACCTTATCCGCCACTCTATTGTCCATGCGAGGAACATGGAAGAAAACTACTTCTTCCAAAGTCGATAGCAGGACTTGAACATCCGACAATATTAGTTCGATCTCCCAGGGGCATTTGGATTTCCTATTCAAGTGATCGATGATAATCTTGATGTCGCCTTCAATCTGGATCTTTCCTATATGTAGTTGCCGCACCTGTTGGATCCCTAGTTTAAGAGCTAATGCTTCCGCTTTGAGTGGATTTTGCTTGCCCAGGCGTTGGTGGTGTACTGAGATCGGGTGACCAACCCAATCCCTAATAATGGCACCTGCTGAGCTTTCGCCGTTAGACAGTGTTGAACCGTCGAAGTTTAGTTTGAGAGTACCCACGGGAGGCTTCCGCCAGGAAATTGTTTTTTTTTTATTCTTACTTTGTTTTTTGACAAGGTATTGTCGAAGCGGACAAAAGTCTTCCTCAAAGTCAGCCTCAGCGACCAGTGTCTTATTCCAGTTATCTATATGGGATTTGATCAGTCGTAAGGCTATTTCTTTTTGCGGGATTGCAGCCTGTTGAAACAGATGTTTGTTCCTGACACACCATGTCGTCCACCACGAGAAAGCGAGGTTGGTCAGAACGGAAGGAGGAAGGCTCTTCCCAAGGTCAGATAGGATGGGTTTAATATCTCGATACTGTGCAATCAGGTAGACAATTTGTTGCCGGACATGAGGTGGAAGCTGGTGTATCGCTTGGATGAAAGAGCACTCCAAAAACAGATGTATCTCATCCTCAGGAGCCGCATTACACAAAGAGCAGGTAGGTGGGACCGAAGCACCCCTGTTGGACAGCCTGGAAGCGGTAGGGAGGCCATCCTGAGCGATCTTCCAAAGAAAGTTTTTAACTTTCGGAGGAGTGTTAATCTTCCAAATCCAGGCATTGCGGTCTGGAAGTGGTGTCGACTGAGCCGTAATCAATTTATATGCACTAGTAGTAGTAAACCATCCTTCCCTGTCCGGCCACCAGTATAAGCGGTCTTGCATAGTCGAGATAGGTAGAGGGATATCTTGGATCTCATGCACTATATCAATCGGGAGAGCCTCTTGAAGCTTTTCTGTCCACCACTTACCCCCCAGAATATAATCACTAACAGTTTCGTCCCGATTGTAACTTTGAGGGCATTCTTCCCTGTCTGATAGAGGCGAGGTTGAGATCCAATTGTCTGTCCAAAACTTAATAACTCGCCCATCTCCAACCGACCAAATAAGCCCCTTTTTAAACTTATCGATTAGAGCAGACAACTTGGACCACTGCCAAGAGCTAGAGCCTTTGTTTTGGTAATAAAAAATACTAACATAACGCAGGTATTTATGTCTAATCACTGACACCCATACATTACCCGGTTCGGCCAGAATTTTCCACAATAGCTTCATTTGGAGAGCCACATTCATGTCGCTAGATTTTCGAATTCCCAACCCCCCACATTGCTTCGGTTTACAGATCCTGTCCCAGCTAATCAACGGTCGGTACTGGAGATCCTTATTCCAAAAGAAAGAGCGGTTTATCTGGTCGAGTTCTTTGTGCACAGCCGCAGGTAGCAGAAAATTTTGCATAGCATATAACGGCTTAGCGGACAGGTTGGAGTTGATCAATGTGGCACGACCTTGTTGGGAAAGGGCAGTAGCTCTCCATTTTGTCAATTGTTGTTTCGATTTACAAATGATCTCTTCGAATGTGCTTTTAGTAACTCTTCCATTGATAATGGGACAACCTAAATACTTTTCTATTGAATTTTCATTAGGGATATCGAGGCAGGTGCGTAGTTCGAGGATCCTATGGTTTGGGATACCTTTCGTAGCTTGGAAACTAGATTTATGGTAATTGACCTTTTGGCCTGACACTTTGCAGTATGAATCAACAATCGCCTTCACTATGCGCCCTGCATCCAAACTATCTTTTGAGAAAATTATGATATCATCGGCAAAGGAAAGGAACGGAATCCGAGGGCCGTTATGTCCAATCGGGAACCCAATGTGTGTTTTGTCTAGACTAGCTTCAGCAGCCAGTTTCCGGGCCAGAATCTCTGCCCCTAAGATAAAGAGGAAAGGAGATAGCGGATCCCCTTGGCGAAGACCCCGAGATGGATGAATCAGATCCGTAGGGCCATTGTTGACTAATACTGAGAAAGAAACCGACGTAATACATTCCATTATCCAGGAGATGAAAGTGTCGTGAAAACCAAACCTTTGAAGCACTTTTTGAATGAAGTTCCAGTCAACTCTATCGTATGCTTTTTCCATATCCAGTTTTATTGCTAGCCATCCAAAATGAATGTACATCGGTTGATCAAGTAATTTTTTTTTTATTTTTTATTTTGATAAATAGACCGATCTTTACTCAGACTCCAAGTCAGTCATAACAATGTCAAACAGCAAATCAGGAAGTTCAAATTCAGAAATAAAATGAATCGGTTCCACTGGGCGTTGCTGAGCCAAGTAATGCGCCGCCTGATTGCTTTCTCGCTTGACCAAGCTCCACCTACAGCAGCAGAAATGCCGAGCAATACTCCTCGCCTTGTGCACCAGCCTGCCCGTCACTCCTCTAAACGAAACTCACCCCTGCAACAATTGCACAGCTTGGGAGCAATCTGATTCAATGACAATGGAGGGGATCTCCTTCTCTTTTGCCATTATTAGTGCTCTCACAATAGCCTCCAGTTCAGCCTCCAGCGGCTCCGTCCCGCTTTGAATCTTCTCCGCCACAGCCCAACAAACAGCACCAAGTGCATCGCGAGCGATCATACCCACTCTGCAACCTCTGGCAGCCTCCGACGATGCATCGCAGTTTACCTTTACAAAACCATCTTCCGGCAGGTACCACCTAGCATTCTCTCGGCTTCTTTGCAATGGCGTGACCTGCATCTGCCCTTGCTCCTTTGCTCCCTGATGTTGTGTTAGCCTCTCCATTGCACTCTCGACAATGTGCTCGGCTGGTGTTTGTACCCCCTCAAAGCTTCCGAGCTTGCCACACTCCCGCAACCGCATAAGCCCACAAACAAGTTGATTCTCACTCCCTTCCTTGCAGCATAGTCTCAGCCCAAGTGCCAAAATCAAGAGCCTTCTTTCCCTTCCGTTTGATTCTCGGAAGCTGATCCCAAACCTGACGGGTTGTTGCACATTCCCAAAGGGTATGCCAATGAATGGTGTTTTGTAAAAAACATATTATATAAATTTAATTTAACGATTGTAATTTAAAAATTTTAAATAATTTTCTTAAAATTCCGTAATACTAAGATAATAGTTTGAATTTCAAACTAATCGGTGCAAACAACTTCTATAGTACAATAGGTTTATTATTATTGAGAATATCCACGAGGAAAATATAGCAAATCCAAATCTTATAAAGTGAGTTCTCCTAATGCATGTCTTGGTTTTATGATAGAACCATATTCACATCGTATGACCCACCGTCCTTAAATAGCCTTTGCACAATGAGAAATTAGGGCTTTTAAACGGTTATCTCATAGTCTAGTTCTAAATTGATGAATAGTCTTCTTAAAAAACCGATTGATAGAGCTCATCTTCTTTTTTATCTAGTGTCTCAATGCTAGAGCTTCATTATTCATAGTGATTGGATTATTTCGTTTCGTCATATCTAATGCGAAGTCAATAGAGTAATGAATCAACTTGCTTCTCTATCGTTTTCTTTTAGTTTAAATTTCATGTTTTTAGCGAATTTCCAGACTCCTCTTTTAGTTTAATGTCATTTAATATTCATGCACATGTTTTTGGATTGATAAAAACTATAAACTATCAAATCTTTTATTAATGTTTATAAATTTATACGGAGTATTTATTAGTAATATGTATAAAATTATAACACATGGACTTCAAGGTGAGAGAGAAACTCTCATTTATGAAAACCCAAATTGAGCCCCAAATTCCTTGGTGAATCCCGTTCCTCTTGGAACGTTTGTGTATACTCTTCCATATCATCTCTTTCATGGTCCAAATCAATCTCTGCAATCTATAATCTGTGGATCCTTGTTCCCCCAATCGATTTCCCCTTGTGTTGTTGGCCGGTTTCGAGGCTTTTCTTCAGCCCCAGACCATGTCGGTTTCCGATTTAGAGCTCTTTTCCTGATGTTGTCGTCGTCGGTTATAGGTCCCTCCTCCTTGTGGTTCTTCCCTTCCGGTGGCCTTGTCTCTAGTCTTTGATTCCTTGTGGGTCTTTGATTCATTCATCTGATTGTCAAAATTGATCGATTTGGGCCTTTTTTTCTCCGGTGGTTTCCGCTACTGTCCTTCTCGGTTCTTCGACCTCGCCGTCGATTGCTGGGTTGTGGCGGTGCTGATTTGGTTCTGGATCGTCTCCCGCTCCCTCCTACCATCCTTTAATTTTAACTTCACCTTCTGTTGTGGCTTCCTTTGTTTGTGGTTTGTCTTGCCTCGCTCAAGCTTCCTCTCCGACCATCTGCCTCGTCGGCACCGTTTCGTCACGGGCCGTCGGCGCCGTCCACCACTACCCCGTGGTTCGTTGCCGGTGTTTGCCCCCGAGTTGTCTTGCTGCCGACGTCTCTTTGTGGCCCTGTGATTGTCCTTGGGCCCAAAGGCATGTCGTGTTGCTGTGAGGATTGGATTCGGGCTCTCGCTTTGGGCTCAAGTTTGTGGAAATGATTTAAAAAAAAGGCTTGTATGTTCCTAAATTACATCCCGAAAGGGTTTGAGTAAATCCACCCGAAAGGGTCAGAGTAACCCACCCGTAAGGGTCCTGACAATCTCTTGTAAGAGTTTTTTTGGTGCGTTTATATACAGGGTGGTTGTTGGCGACGGTTCCGGGTGTTCTTGGCGGTCCTACTCCTAGTATGAGTTGGCCAGTTGGGACTCTGGTGTCCGGTGTCAGGTCTGGTTGGGGTCGTGACGGTGTGCATCGAGGCGACTCCGTATTCCAGAAATTTTCTTGGAGGTTTGTCTTCATCGCCCACATGAGGGACTCATAATGTACCACTGACCAGCGGTGTCATCGCTTGGTGGCGCTTGGCTCCGGGGTTTGTCCGTGTTGTTCTCAGCTCTTTTTAGTTAGGTTCGTTTGTTCGTCCGAGGTTGTTTAGTTGTCACTTTTGTATTGCACCGTTTACTTTAGATTGTATGTTCTATCGGCCTCTCGACGAGTCAGGTCTGTCTGGCCATCGAATTTTTACCTAATCAAAAAAAAATATGTATAAAATTATACTGTAATTTTTTTTATATATGTAATAAGTAATGTGGTCACGCGTCAATAATAACATCAACTTCCCCACCAAGAAAAGAAAATAAAAAATCTCAACTACTGTAATTTTTTTTTTTGGCAGTGAAAATCTCAATTAAATTGATGAATTCAAATCCAAATCCAAATCCAACTGCTCCCCGGTCCAGACTCCGGAGGTGGCGTTTTCAGAACGGCAGCAAAAAATATTAGTACAGTATAAAATTTTAGAATTGAATAATCAGAAAATCCAGGATCCAAAATCAAACTGGTATAAGAATCCAACATGGAAATTCAGGGTAACCAGTGTTTTCATCTTCTTCACTGTCGACACAAGTGGGTTTACAGCAACTCGGAGTTTCTCCGATCGTCTTCGTCTCTCCGCGGCCCTTGGATTTGTGCGTTCGATTTCTTATTAATTGCTCGACTTTAATTTGTCCACGACTCATAGATTGATATCTGATTCCCGATTCGGACTAGATTTCTATTGATTTCTTTCCATAATAGAGCTTATTTGATCTCCAATTGAATCGATGTTTTGTCAGATTGTGACCTGTTCTAACATCCTCTTGTTTTGTGTCTGTTGAAATCCCATCTCCAGTGCTCAAAGTTGAAACCTTTATACGAAATTCGATCGCTTGAGGGTTGACGAAGGGAGGGGAAATGACGAGCCCTAACTCATCTCCTGGACAGCAGCAGTTCATGGTAGGTGATGGCACTGGTGGCCAAGCCAATGCTCCGTTGATCGATTCGAATGAAGCTCAACAAATTGTTGTTCCTGATGTGAGTATGGTTGTTTTAGGCTGACTGATCTTTCTATTTCAATGAGATGAGATGCTCATAATTCCCAAATTTTTTTGGTATTGTACCTATTTAGTCTAATTAACATGACAGCATCATCTCCTAAGTTGATCATAAAAACTTCTTGGATAGATTCTAAGTAGACTGTGGATTAAGTGACAGTTTGGGTTGACATCATTCATATTCCACTTAGCATTGATTTTTTTCCCCAATTTGTCAAATCTGTTTTATGGATTGAATCGATTGAACATCTGTTACACTCATACAAATTGCTTGCACATTTGTTGAGTTATGAGTGGTGCATCATAATAGGTCTTTTAGCTGCTAATTTTACAAAGTTGGGCATTTTCATGTGTACAAAATTGCACATTATTTGACTGTGATTGATTGAACCTTTTTGTGATGAAATTGAAAGAGAACAACTCTTTATTGTTTTAAGACAACTGAGTTGTAACAATTCTTTCTTTGTTGCAGAAGAAGAGTTGGAAGAACTTCTTTGCATATATGGGTCCGGGGTTCCTTGTATCTATGGCGTACATTGATCCTGGGAACCGTACGTTGTTATTTTTATTTATTTATTTATGTTAGCCAAGGGCCAAATGGTGATGAAATTTGACCAATTCTATCTGGTGTCAATGATTTGCAGTTGAAACCGACTTGCAAGCTGGAGCACAATACAAGTATGGGGTATGTCTTTCCCTTTGACTATTAGTATTCATGGAATCAATATGTCATTTTATTGGGTTTGATCCATGATTATATCTTAAACTTGCCATCGAGTTGGTTTTTCTAATGTAATATTTATCCAAGGTGAAAAATGCCTGAACTTATATTCCAATTTTTCTGTTTTCTCCATTCTGATGGTTGGGCTTTCCTTCTCAAACTTTTAATGTTTTAGCTACTTTGGATCATTTTACTGGCTTCATGTGCTGCCCTTGTGATTCAGTCTCTGTCAGCAAATCTCGGGGTTGTTACAGGTATGTCCTTTAGCTTACCAGTTCTTTGTCGGTTTTGATGCGATTAATCAGAGATCACAGCTTCATTTTCCATAAGAAGATGAGCATATAAACCTTTTTTCTATTCGATGTTTTTCTTAACGCCTTTTTATTTACAGGAAAGCATCTCGCTGAGCATTGTAAGATTGAATATCCAAAGGGACCAAATTTCGTGTTGTGGATTCTTGCTGAAATTTCTGTAGTAGCATGTGATATTCCTGAAGGTCTAATTTCGCTCCTTTCATCCGATTTCATCTATATTTTCTCATGGTTAGGATTAATAGTGAAAAATTTCTAGTGTTCCTACAGTTTCTATCATATATAAAGTCCGTGTTGGCTTTTCTGATTCTAATTTTCTTATTATGCATTTCTTATGACACTTCCTTTTTCTTTGTTCAGTAATTGGAACGGCTTTTGCACTGAATATGTTGTTCGGAATTCCATTATGGGTTGGAGTTCTTTTGACAGGGATTAGTACCTTGATTCTAATTGGGCTACAAAAATACGGGGTATGTTTTTTTAGAATACCTTGATTCTAAATGGTTGGGAGTCTTGAAACATACTATTAAGATTTTTACATTTTCTTCCTCGGTATATTTACAGGTGCGGAAGCTTGAGATTTTAGTAGCACTTTTTGTGTTTACAATTGCCACATGCTTCTTCTTGGAGCTTGGTTATGCTAAGCCCCATGCGCAAGAAGTGGTGAAAGGACTTTTTGTTCCTCAACTTAAAGGACATGGTGCAACAGGGCTCGCCATTTCATTGCTTGGTGCCATGGTTATGCCGTAAGTTTCTTATGTAAATCGTTAACAAAATCTCTTGGATTACCTTGTTCGTTTCATCTCTTTCGTACATATTATCTTGCTTGTGCCTGTCTGACGGCCGGTCTGCTTGGTTTGCTTTGTGCAGCCACAACCTTTTCCTTCACTCGGCCTTGGTACTTTCCAGAAAAATACCGCGATCTGTTGGTGGCATCAAGGTGAGCTTGTTTCTTTCATTTTTGATAATGTTCTTGTGATTATCAAGGAGTGATTTAAATTGTAGTGATTAAGGATTTGCCTTGATGGAAAGCCAAACAAATCTTTTGTTACACTAAATTGGCTTAACTATAACATATATGATCTTTGGTTGTATCCTTTTTTTCTAAATACTTTTTCTACTAGAAAATTAAGTAGCTGGTATAAAGTTTCAGATTTGATGATTCTAGTGCAATTAGGAACTTTACTACAAGCAATTGATATAAAAAAAAACTCATTTGGCAGGAGGCTTGCAGATACTATATGATAGAAAGCGGAGTTGCTCTTGCTCTTGCATTTCTTATCAATGTATCAGTTATATCCGTAAGTGGTGCAGTTTGCAACTCTTCGAATTTAAGCCCCGAAGATCAAGAAAGCTGCAGCGACTTGGACTTGAACAAGGCTTCATTTTTACTCAGGGTATGTGCTCTCCTTCCACTTGTTCTTTCTTATTTGTAACAGAGTTTGTTGATGGTCATTAATCCTTACCTTGTACAGAATGTATTGGGGAAATGGAGTTCAAAGCTTTTCGCAATTGCTTTGCTGTCATCTGGTCAGAGCTCTACAATAACCGGGACTTATGCAGGTCAATACATCATGCAGGTATTTGATTGATCTATTAAGTTCTATTGTTGTAAGAAGATTTCGCTGAAGTACCTAAACGGTTTGTTTCATTGTCACTCAGGGGTTCCTCAATTTACGATTGGTGCCATGGATGCGAAATCTTCTAACTCGATGCTTGGCAATTGTCCCTAGTTTAGTTGTTGTACTGATTTTTGGATCCTCAGGTGCTGGAAGATTGATCATCATTGCATCGGTAACGCTTAACTGTTTTCTGTACAAAGATCACTTGAAGACTGTCATAGACAGAGATAAGTGAACAAATAAATGTAACATCTAATTAAAATTGTCTGTGCAGATGATATTGTCATTTGAACTCCCATTTGCTTTGATTCCACTCCTCAAATTCACCACCAGCAAGACCAAGATGGGAGTTCATGCCAACTCAATCTGGGTAAGCTGTCATTATACTGATCTGATGAAGCAATTAAATTGTCAATTGCAATTTGGTGATGTTCTAAGAACACAATTGGTCATTTTTATGTATAGGTTTCGGCTCTAACCTGGGTTATCGGATCACTGATCATGGCGATAAATGTGTACTTCCTATCAAGCAGCTTCGTCAAGCTGATACTTCACAACAACTTGAAAATGGTGCAGAAGGTGTTCGCTGGAATGTTTGGATTTTCAGGGATGCTGCTTTACTTGGCCAGCATTGCTTACTTGATCATTCGGAAAAACAAGGAACGCAACCAGCTCTTGGTGTTAACAAATTCGAGTAACCTACCGATGAGCGAGGAGTCGCATCGCCTTCCTAGAGACGATATAGTGAGCATGCAGCTGCCTGAGAGGCCGTCTAATAACGATGTAAATTGATGTTCTAGACTACTATTTATGGCCTTATCTTGGTTCAGTTTGCAACCAACGACAACTTACTTTCTTTTTTTCTTTTTGGGTTGTAACTAAGGGTTAGTCCATTTTTCATCGGATATACCCAATAAATGGGGTTTAAATGCTATCTCTAGGGGTGTTATTCGAGCCGAACGAGCCGAGTTTGGCATGCTCAAGATTGTTCATTTGTTAAACGAGCTCAAGCCGAGCCGAGCCTAATTTTTAAACGAGCTTTCTTTTTTGTTCAAGCTAGGCTTGTTTTAGTAAATAAACGAGCTCGAGCCGAGCATTTTCGAGCTTCAGGTAGTTTTACTTGGTCATAACATATTAACTTATAGAAAATTTTAGAAATTCCATAGAATTCGAGCTATTCGAGCCTAAATCGAACGAGCCGAGCTTTAAACCGAGCTTAAAATCATGTTCAGGCTCGGCTTGTTTAGGTTAGTGAATGAGCTCGAGTCGAGCTTTTTTCGAGTCAAGCCCGAGCCAAGCTCGTTGTTCAGCTCATATAACAACCCTAGCTATCTCATAGAAGATAATCCATTCCCACGATTTGAAATTGAGCAACGAAGCTGATGTGGAGTATAAAGTTCAGGGTGATCCTCTTACTCAAACAATTTCTTGTGATTGCAAGATGTTTGATAGATTTGGAATGTTATGTTCTCATGCTCTAAAGGTTCTTGATGGAATGGACATTAAATTGCTTCCTGAAAAATACATTCTACAACGATGGACTAAGGAAGCACGAAGTGGTGTTGTGCAAGATACTAGTGGGAGAGTTGTTGTTGAGGACCCTCGGTTGAATACTACACGAAGATATAGAGCTACTTAAAGCTCGAAAAAAGCTCGGCTTGAGCTCATTCACTTACTAAAACAAGTCAAGCTTGAACAAAAAAGTACGTAGAAAGCTCGTTTAAAAATTGGGTTCGGCTCGGCTCGAGCTCGTTTAACAAATGAATCAAATTTAAACATATTAAGATCGACTCGTTCGACTCGAATAACACCTCTAGTTTTACCCCTTTATTGAGCCTACTCGATTCAAACCGATTTCGACAAATTTAGTAACCCACACTAGTGTGGGTTACTAAATTGAGAAATTTGATTGAGATTGAGAATTTTTTTTACCCGAAGTTAGGTTTCTCTCAATTTTTAGTGTTTGATTTACTAATTTGAGAAATTTGAGGTCGTCCAATACCCCATTCAGAGATTGTTGATTGCATCGATGAGCTAGAGAAGCTTTCCTAGAAATTGAGGTTGCCAGTTGAAAAGGTAGCTGCAGATAATGTTATTATTGGCTCATTCCAGGTACCACATGATGGATCTACTATGCTTGCTCCAAAACTTGTATGTGCAAGTAGAACAATCGATTCAGCAATTGAAGGAGGTAAGTATTACAATTTTGTTGTCTCTAATTGCCTAAATTCTGCAAGCTGTATCATTATATATGCACTTTAATTTTTCCATTCTTTATCTTTTTATGGTGATACTTGATTTTTTTTTTTTCAATTTAGCATTTGATTTTTTGCATTATATCTTAATATTTGTAGGAAAGTTCAAGCATGAATGAAAATGGATCTAGGACAAGAATGCGTCTTGGCGAGAGACTGAACGAAAGCTAACTTTGAGAGATGTACATGTCATCTTTGTACCAAAATCCGTGTTTTGAGTTTTTTGCATTTGTGGGACAATGTCTATATATACCTCTTAGCATTTTGGTTTTCAATTAGTCTTAACAATGACACTATAAAGGCTATGCATATTTGGAAAACATCTCTTATACTTATAGTATCTTAGCATTTTTCCTATATTTTTTTAGCTAGTAGTGGACTGAATTGAACACCTTAGAGCTTATTCTCATAACAATGGACACAATTCAACACACACACAAAGAGTTAGCTATCTTCTGTTTTATTTTTATTTTTTATCATGTCTTGTTTTTAATTTTCAGTACCGACACTCGTTAGTAAGAAGACGTTATTAGATACTTGTGTGTTCAATCATTTGATTTACATGTGTGTGATGTTGCTTATGCTTTATGGTTCATTACTTGGGTAGTATCACTATTTCATTACATTAATACATTCAGATTTAATAGTTGGTCATCCATATGCCAAAAATTTGATGTCATTGAAAGGCACTTGTCGACTGCATGCTTGAAACAAAGGAAAACATTAACTATGGCCTTCTTACTTCACTCCATGACAGGACCTTGTAAGTTAATGATCATTGTTATACTCCCTCCGTTAATTAAAACTTGACGTTTTACTATTCACGCACGCATTTTTAGGTGTTAAAAACTACTCCCTCTGTTAATTAAAACTTGTCGTTTACTATTCATGCACGCTTTTTTAGAACGATAAAAACTATATAAAATATTAACTTTTTTTTACATTTGTTTTTATAAACTAATACTTAATAGTAATAAGTATGATATTATTTAAAAAAATTATTTAAAAAGTTAATATTTTATATAGTTTTTAACACCTAAAAATGCGTGCGTGAATAGTAAAACGTCAAGTTTTAATTAACGGAGGGAGTATATAAAATATTAACTTTTTAAATAATTTTTTTAAATAATATCATACTTATTACTATTAAGTATTAGTTTATAAAAACAAATGTAAAAAAAAGTTAATATTTTATATAGTTTTTAACGTTCTAAAAAAGCGTGCATGAATAGTAAACGACAAGTTTTAATTAACAGAGGGAGTATTATTTATTGTACTGTATGAATTTCTTCTAAAGTCTCACTTTCGATTCTTTTTTTCCTGCAGGACCCAGTCCATCAATTCCGAAGGATATTGACTGATGTTTAAAGGGACAATTGCAAATCAATATACCTGAGGTTGTTGTCATGACATTGTTGTTACCTTGTATTGTCTTTGAAATTAGGGTTATTTGATTCACTGCATGCCTTATTTGTCCTTTAGTTCAATTCACCTTACATTTATTTTCATTTGCAATTGGGTTATAGAAATTTTTATTGAATTGATGATGATCCCGTTTTTATCACCAAAGTATACGGTAGAGAATTCATTTGTATGTGACAATCTTCGATATGCAGGAAATTAAAGTTTCGTTGTCAATCACAAAGAACGAGTTTGACGAAATGAATTTTCAAATTTTCAAAGATATGAAACAAATAGGTCAGTCTAATGTCTTTGATTAACCTTGATTATTAACATATACTTTGAGGATGAGCAAATATATCACTCAAATTTGAAAACGGGGGAATATGACTGCGATTCATTCTTTTCTTGCTCGTTCAGGAAACCTGGTGTAGGATATGTCAACTGCTGCTCTCGGTTATCATAAAGTCGTTTGAGAAACCATAGAGATCTCTACTGAAGATTATTTCTATCTACATATACCTTATTTTTGGTTATTGTATGTACTCGGGGGTTCTACAGATTGGCTAATTGTCTACTTGTATCTTGTTATAAGCATTTGTATGTTTAAATAAGGTGTATAATATAAAAAATATATTTGTGAAAGAAATGTTATAATTTTTTATGAAAAGAGATACGTAAACATATCTTCAGTATTCATGTGAGAGAATTAACATTTATTTATTTATTTTGTAAAAAGAATTGGAAAATGTCACTTTAGACGCTCCACGCCGTTGCAATTTAAAATGTCAATCTCGACACCCTAGGGCGTCGAGATTGGTTAGCGACGGTAAAAAGCGTCGGGAATAACCACTTGGCATTCGCGACGTTGAAATTTCTGACGTTTTTTAAAGCGTCGAAATTAAAATTTTCGACGTTTTCTGATGTCGAAAATGGCAGATTTTACCCTTTTCCAGTAGTGACTGCATATGTTGTACAAGGAACATTAGTTATGTTGAGCTATTCAGTACATCCGTATCAATGTACATTGAACTAAATTATTTGCCTTAACTTGGACATCACAAAGTAAACCCTAATTATAAAATACTACTCCCTCCGTTTCCTTTTAATTGACTTTTTACTATTCATGCACGTTTTTTAAGGTGTGAAAAACTATATGAAATAATAATTTTTTTAAATATTTTTTTCGACAATCTCATACTTATTGATGATAAGTATAATATTATTAAAAAAATATTTTTAAAATATTAATATTTAATATAGTTTTTATCGTTATAAAACTACGTGCATGACTTGAAAAAGTCATTTAAAAGGAAACGGAGGGAGTATTATTTTTATTGGCCTACTCAAACTTGCCCATTCTAACTTATTGATATGTATTTTCGAGCATTTGATAACATATTTTATATATAAACATAGGTATAGATATTATCCAAAGTCAATGGCTTATACTTAAATGATATCAAATTATTGATTATGACACTATGGGAACTAAGATGAAGTGGTGAATGAATCCCACAATAATTGGGCTTAATTACCTTCTTACCAATAAAATAAATTAAAATTGAGTCTACGGAATATACATTGGATTATATCACTCGTTCAAACCCCCCAAAAAAAAGTACAAAAAGATGATCGTGATTCGAGAGTCGGACAAGGTTATCAGATGTGAATAATCAATTTGAGCTTGTTTGATTCAAAGTGGAAATTGAAATTTTTTTAAAAACACTTTGGCTATGTTTGATAAAAAGAATAGTTGATGTTGTGTAGCTGAAATTTGATAAATTATTTGTGTTAAATATTTTTTTGAATTGGTAAATAAAGAGTGGTGGGATCCGAATCGTGGACTTTGGGTATTACCCATGAATCCTTTCTGGTTGAGCTATTTCGGAATGGTTAAATATTTCGTATATGTTAATAAGCTAGTGTGATGTTTGACAAACCTAACTATTAGGATAATTGATGGAAATTTGTGAATAAAAAAAAAACAAAAGCTCCAAACAACTTAGATGAGTAACGGTTAAAAAACTACTATTCTAAAAGCTAATTAAACTAAAATTTTATATTTATTTTATTTAAAACTATATAATATCAAAATTTTAAGCTTCATAAAACTAGCTATTGTGAAGTTTTATGCCAAATATAGCGTTCATGGGCTTACTGGGATGACGGTCCAGAGAACTTATTTAGATAATTAAATAAGGAAATTGAAAATTTTCAATTTTCATGAAATCAAATTTATGGGAATTGTAAAATTGTATTTGAGTGATTTTTTGTTTAGATAATTAAATAAGGAAATTGAAAATTTTTAAATATAAAAAGGATGAAGTTAAACTTACTGGGATAACGGTCCAGAGAACTTATTTTAAAAATGAAAGAATTTAAATTTTTTAAGTACTGAATTTTTAAGTTTTTATGTTACAAATGTCAACTTAAAATTGCCCTTTAATTTTTTATTTTTTTTTTATCCTTTCCAGTTCAAGTGGGCTTAGTCCACTCTACATCTGGATCGGGTTACTGTAGGCCCATTTAAGGGGTTGACCCTCCCACTCACAAGCGTCTCCATGTTTTCACGGGGATTCGAACCTCGAGGCATGAGATGTAGCCCTATAACCACTACACCAACTTGTGATTGGTAAATTGACCTTTATTTTTTGATAATTGATATCAACAATCCACGATTTCCATTTTGGTTATGGTCCGTATAGTACTAATTGGAAATTACTTATTAAACAAAACTGGATCTTCTTAAAATTATTCAAAGTATTTGAAATAAATCATTTAAACATTGTTTTATGAAAGTTCCTTTTTCAATACGTTGACTTTAGAGCATATCTTTTTTTTTTTTTTTTTTTTGGTGCAAACTTTAGAGCATATCTTAGGTTTATCCATTTTACATCATTAATATATGATGGATGTAGCAACATTTTTTTTAATTAAAAAAAAGCAGACACTTTTCATGTAACATATATCTATAGGATAATGATAATAATAAATAAATAAATATTTATAAAATATCACATCGTTCTCAAGTATATGATAATTAAGCCTAATTAAATATATTCAAAGAAATAAATCTTATCATGTATACACTAAGGTTCGATTTGGTAAAAGGGCAGCTGTAGTTGGAAACTAATGGCTTGATATAGGGTATAGTTGAAACTGATTAATTATTTACATATGTTAATTGATTTTAGGATTAAACTCCACTAAGCTTATATTCTAGACATTTTTTTTTATTAGGAAATAATTCGAGACCGGACAGGTCCGGATCTCGAGAGGCCGACAAAGTCGGCAGATGGCAAACCGTCTAAACATACAACATAACAAAAGAAAATACAACAAGGAAACAGAATACAATCACCTAATACAACAAAAGAACAACGCAAAATAAACCCGGAAAACCCCAGACCCTAAGCACACAAGCGGACACAGCAGCGAGAAGAAGGAGATCAGGCATAGAGAAGTGGATATCGAGCGCATGGGACAGAATAACTGACACGATGTCTCGCCGCCGGAAAGACGGAAAGCAGAAATCTACGAATGATGAAATCCACAAAGGACAGCATACTTATGTTCTAGACTATTAGCATATGAACGCAAGTGTGTCCAGAGAGACAGAGACTTTAGTACTCGGACAAAAAAAAATCACCATTATAAAATACGGACACCCGGGCCACTTTGAATGAGAAATATTGGCTCTTTTGAAAGGACAACCACTACCTTATTTTCAAGCATCACATTCAAAAAGGTATATTAAAAAAATCAAGCATATGATTTAGTATGAAATTAATAATTAATAATTATACACATTATCCGCCTCTTTGATCCTCTATTTTTTAAATTAATTACTTTTGTTGTGTTATAAAGAGTAAGAATTAAACTCCATGAAATACAAACCAAATTATATATATATGTTATAAAATCTCCCTTCATATAATCATTCCAAAATTAAGGAATTAACCTACAAAAAGCCTATAGAAAATCGATCATAACAGGAAATTAGACTAATTAATTTGGATTATCCAAATAGTCTCAACTAATAATAATTCAAACATGAAATTATGTGGTATATCACCAACTTTTTTTTTTTTTTTTTGATAAACTGGTATATCACCAACTTGTTCAAAGCCTTAGATTGTCGAATATAGTCTAAAGGCAAGTGCTGACTGAGTAGTAACCTAATTTGAAGAAAATATCGCCCATTGAAAAGATCAGTAAGTACAATAATTAAATTTTCGGTATGTTAATTAAAACCCTATGCAAATATTATCCTGATAAAAATAAGGTCTTTTATTTTTGTTTCATAAACTATTTTTAAAGCAATTGAGACCCCACAGAGTTTTTAAGAAACAAGTTTATGATTAATTTAAATCTTAGACTTGGACATCTCTTTCCCATTCCCTTAATTAAAAAGAAAAAAGAAAATTGATTAAAATTTAAAACTTCAAAAAAGTAAAGGGATTTTGTGAGAAGGCAAGGGGAAATAGGGACATTAGATTTTACTAAAAAAAAAAAAGAATTTCAGCGATAGAAATAGAATTCTAAATAAGTATTGAATAAAAAAAGTGGAAATAAATAATCCATTAATTGCTAGGATAAATATCCTCATGATTGATTTTTATAACTCTTGATATTTTTATGTGATAATAACTTCAAATAGTTAGATTTACCCAATTTTTTGTAGTTATCGATAGTTATAATTTACCTTAATATTATATGTATTGATAATATTTAAACGGGTTTTCTATCCTCTTCATGCCCCAAGGACATAAGATAACAATCTCAATTTGGAAAAATTTCTCAAATTTAAAGTATTTTAGTTTTTCGTAATATTGTTTTACTATGGTTGTTTCTTTATTTGGTAGCCCGATAAAGATTCTTATCCTACGCCCTTGGAGTATAAGATATATAGAAAGACCGATATTTAAAATAACGTCTCTTAATTTTAAATAGGATAAATTTCTTGTTTAGTACTCCTTTTATTTTTAAATAGATGTCTTTTATTATTTATGTACACTTTTTTAAAAAATAAAAAAAATTAATTTTTTTAATAATTTTATATTCATTTGTAATAAATATAAAATTATTTTTTAAAATAAAATATTAATATTTGATATAGTTTTCATGTTAAAAAAAGTGTATATAATATTAAAAAATATATATTTAGAAATAGGAGGAGTATTAAATAGGGCTATTTGCACAAATATACACTTTTTTTGCCGGGTTTGCACAATACCATTTTTTTAGAAAATTTGCAAAAATACCATATGTGGTATTAGTGCAAATAGGAGGGGCAAATTGTTTAGCCGGTTGCAGGTTGTCCAAGGGGGGGAGAGAGAGAGAGAGAGAGAGAGAGAGAGATGGGACATTGGATTGGGTGGGGGATTTTGGCGCCAAAATTGGAGAGAGAGGAGGTGAGGTGATGGGAAAGGGTTTCCCTCCATTTTTAAAGTGTAATAAGAGAGGAGGAGAGAGACCATCATTTTCGGTGTTCCCGTGGAAAAGAGAGCTGGAGAAGAAGGCCACCATTGGAGAAGAACCCATCCGCATTAAGGTCCAGTTGGTGAGCACGTGTCGGGCTCTTAATTCGTTCGTGTCAGTGTTCGTAAACTTCCGTGTCACAGAGATATCTGAGAAACCCTAATTCTCAGTTGCAATGGGTAGGCTTCTCTTATATTTCTCCTCATGTTTCGTGAAAAGTAGATACCCATTACCAATAGTGCTGATCCGAGTTTTCAATTGCAGGGCAAAACGCCAAAGTATGTGTTACTCTCAACTTCAACGGGCGTTGGTTGTTCGATGGTGCGGGGTGGGTGTATTATGGTGAAACAGAGCGGAAGAATGTGATAATTGAAGAGGACATCGACTTCGCCTCTCTGACTCAACTGTTGAGGGTGAAGGTCGGGCATGATTGTTCATGTGAAGATTGGCGGTTGTGTTACATGCCAAAGGGGGAAGAAGCGGGTCATCCGATAACGATAGGTGATGACGACGACCTTGAGGCTTATAAGTTTCTCAACTCGATGTCTGGGGAATATCCATGGCCCATGGCGATATATATTGGTCCAGTGGTGAAAGAGAGCCTTCAAGTACCACAACCCGGCGTCGGGGAAGAATGCTTGAGTGGGCCTCGTAACTCTCAAAAGGTGGACGAGCTGGAGGCAGAAGGTAAGCCACAACCAAACCCTATGGTTGTAGATGTGGGGTTATATGGTGGAGGAGGGGTTACCCAGTCAATAGGGATGACCAACAATATAAGGGTGAAAAACAATGTGGAAACGGGGTTGGGATTGGGTGACAAAGATAAATGTGAGGGTGACAAAGGTAAGGGTCCGGAGGTGATCCTCTTGGCTGAGGTCATAGGGAAGAGGCAGGATGACGTTACTGAAATGGGTTTTGGAACTAGTGACAGACGTATTTTTGAAGGTGACAAGGGTAAATGTCCAGAGTCGAACCACATGGATGAGGTGATAGGGAAGAGACAGGAGGACGCTACTGAGAGCGGGTTTGGAATTGGTGAAAAGCTTAAGAGTGTAGGTGACAAGGGTAAAGGTTCGGAAATGATCCAGTTGGGTGGGGTGATAGGGAAGAGCCAAGAGCACGAAGGTGACATATGATCTGGAACTGGTGACATGGATATTCTTGAGGGTGACAAGTGTGATGGTCTAGATGTTATCCACTTGGGTGACACGGACTCCTCTCCAGATGACACGGAAAAATGTGAAGGTGACAAGTATAAGGGGGTGGATCTCATAGCCATTAGCAGTGAGGAGGAGGACGAGGAGGAGGACTTCGATTCCGGAGTGAAAAGGGAAGAAGATTGTTCATATTATTATGACTGGGAGGATTATGAGGAAGACCAGGGTATGAGGGTGTCGTCGGAGGAGGACGAAGTTAAGGAGGAGGTGATTAGGGAACTAGAAGATCAGGTTCCTAGGTCCAGCACATCCCCACCGTCGATGGAGAACGTAGAAGCTATGTTGGACAAAGCTACGCCTCGGACCCAGGAACCACGACAGAATCTGACAGAAATTTTGGAGGGACAAATGTTCGGCTCGAAGGTAGAATTGCAGACTTGCCTGAAGTGGATTGCAGTGCAGAAGTGCTTCGAGTTTGTAGTGAAGAGGTCATGTAACAAAACCTATTTAGTTGGTTGTTTGGACAGCAAGTGCACGTGGATGTTAAGGGTGTCGACTTACCGGCGCACGAAAATGTGGTGCATCCGACAGTATGTCCAAGAGCATACATGTGACCTGAGCATGATACACAACCATAGCCGACATGCTACGTCGAACATGATTGGACGCAACCTCGTGACCACGTATGTGTTAATTTAGTTGCAAACAGCTGTTTCTGTCACACAACATTATTCCCCATGTCACATGACGTAACACACCATGACACCATTATATGCAGGTTCACCGGGACTCGAAAGGACCTCGTTCCCGAGCAAGTCCAGAAAATGACGAAGTCCGAGTATGGAGTATCGTGTAGCTACTGGAAGGCACGAAGAGCACAACTGACAGCGAGGGAGGTGAAGCATGGGACCGACGAAGACAACTACCGAGATATTATTCCATACTTGCACATGTTGGAGCAGACTAACCCCGGGACATATACTAAGTTAGAGCTGGACGCATCCCAAAGATTCAAGTACGCCTTTATTAGCTTCGGGGTATGGCGCAAGGCGATTCCCTACCTTCGAAAGGTAATACCCCGTGTCGGTACTATAATATTGCATGTCACCTAACATACATAACCATGTCACCTAACCAACTGGTGACGATATCCATGTCCAGGTGATTTCAGTTGATGGGAGTTTCCTGAAAGGGAAGTTCAGGGGCACGCTTCTATTTGCCACAACCCAAGATGCAGACCACAGTATATACCCGATCGCTTTTGCGATAGTCGATGGTGAGAATCACGGGTCATGGGGCTTCTTCTTCAAAAACATGCTACATGTCGTCGAGGATACATCGGACTTAATGTTTGTCTCTAATCGGCATCTTAGTATCGTCAAAGGTTTGAGGGACAACTATGTGTTTGCTAAGCAAGGGGCCTGCCAATGGCATCTATTTCAGAATGCCAGGGTTAAGTACAGGGGGGTGACGGCCCTGCACACATTGTACTTAAAGGTGGCGAAGGCGTACACGAGGGCAGAGTTCGAGAAGCACTTTGCTGATTTTTGCGCTCAGGCACCCGCTGCAGGCCAATACCTAAGAGAGGCTGGATTCCAGAACTGGGCCCGGGCATACTTCTTGGGGATGCGCTACAACATATTGACGACGAACAACTCCGAGTGTCTGAATTCGGTGTTCAAGGAGGCCCGCGACCTACCCATCACAGCCCTGATTGACGTTGTCATCAAAACAATATCCAAATGGTTTTACGATCGACGGGAAAAAATCACCAAATCGGCGTCGACGGTCAGCGATTACGTTCAAGGTGAGCTGCAAACGAGCTATTCGTTGGCAACATTCTTGGATGTCCGAGCCCTCAGCTCACACGAGTACACTGTCCGCAGAGGGTCCGCCACCTGGGTTGTGAACCTGTGTGCCCGGACCTGCACATGCAAGCGGTTCGACATTGAGCAGTTTCCGTGCCAGCACGCCATAGCGGCTGCAAGGTATCGAGGTAGCAATTTCTTCTCTCTCGTGAATGACTTCTACAAAGTCGCATCATGGAAGGCGTGTTACGAGAATGTGCTATATCCGGTTCCTCCAAGAGAAGAGTGGCGAATCCCCCCAGCCATGTCCAGCGCGGTGTGTCTCCCCCCGGACGTGAAGCGACGCCCTGGTCGCCCTAAGACTTGTCGATACCCATCTCGGGGAGAATTTAGTCATTCCAAGCGCCGTCGTTCTTAGATGTGTTCCTCCATTGGTGGTTCAACGCCTTACCTCAGCAGTTGGGTAGTCTTTTGCATTTGCCGTATCGGGTCAGTGGTTGGACCATTCTCCGTCTATGTTATTTTTTGAACGGGCAACGTATTTGGTAGTGTAATTAGGCTGTTTGTGCATATGACAAACTGTAAGTAGGCTGCTGTACTTTTGGGAAGGGTTTCCACACTATAGTTAAGTGGTGAAGAACTTCGTAGTACTTTTGGGGATGGTTTCAGAACAAAAACCATGTAACCCTATTTGTATTCCCGTGTTAGGTAGAAGGGGTTATCATGTCACAACTTTCAATTTCATGGTAGACATTTCGGTGGTTGAAGCTATGATAATGGATTCAACAATGCATTGACACTTATTTGACAACATGTTTACAGTCCTGAGTGGTTGTGGTAGTGGTGTTAGGAATTCACCCTTGTTAACATATTGAAATCACCTTCATGACAATGTTGAAGGGGTTATTATGTAAGGTGACACGGGATTGTACGTTGGGTGACACGAGTGATTTCCTGACAACTTATAACCAAAGTTTCAACAATAATAACTTAGTCAACCAATGGTCAAAGATAGACCAAATTTTGCCAATACTTGCATAAATAGCACAATGGGGGATAATTTGGATAAATTGACCCTTTCCCATATTCGTCGAAAAGGTTGCCCGTAGCTCAAAACAAAAAGAAAACAAAAAGAAAACAACAAAGAATAAGTTGACACGCGTCCCAGATATCACCCCACACTATGTTTCTGTATTCATCGGGACTCCATCTCTAAATTTCCATAACTCAAAACCGTTCGAAAGGGGGAGGAAGAAGAGACGCCAGCGACGAGGAACAACGGGTCGAAGAAGAGACTGCCGGGGACTGTCGGATAAGAGAAGAACGCCGCCAGGAAACTCAGAAGGTACGCCCCCTATCTCTGTTGTCCGTTATCTTCGAATCTGGGGTTCGGGGTGGGTGGATGGAACAACCTACTATGGTGGTAAGGGATTGAACGTTAAGGAGGGCGGTTTTGTCGATGGCGGAGGTGGTTGCGAATGAAGGACAAGGAGCCGGGTTTTGGGGATTGGAAAACCCGTGGTTAGGGTTTAGTAAGCCCGAAGAGGATGGCTACGGTGGGGGTCGAAATAGGGAATGGGGTAGATTAGGGGTTTGATTGGGAATGGGGACGATTCGGGGTTCCATTATTTTGAAATTCAGATTTGGGGAGTTGATGTGGAATGTATGTCGTCATTGGTTTAGGAACGTTCTGACATTTGTGACATGAGTTTCCAAATTGAGTGACATGGGTTTACAAAGCTAGTGACATTGACTATAAACTTTCTCGATAACTTATGGTTGCTCTTAAACTGCAGGAAACAAATGGCTCGGACAAAATTTACACAGCCACAGAATCAGCGCTTTCGCGCACGGGGAAACGAAGGGTCGAGTGTGGCGATGCTTGCCAACATCGCCAACTACGTCGAGGAGACGGACGCCACTAGGGATCTCGTAGGGAAGACACTTGAGAAGATTATGGATACCTTGGAGAAGATGGATGATAGGGTACTTCAGTCTTTCTCATTATTCACTCTCATATTGTTCTTAAGTTCAGTGACTACGGTAAATAGAATAATGACATGGGACATACGGTATGTGACAGTGACACGGGATATAAAACTGTTGGAGGAGATGGTGGATTTATTGTAACAACTTCTTGTGTGCAGATAAAAGTGTTGGAGGAGAAGGTCCATGAAATGTGGGATGGAAAATTGATTGGAAGAGGCAAGGAACAAAGAGTAAGGGATAGTGAAAAGGAGTTTGTACATGTTGGAATCCATCTAAGTTGTAGATCGGTTTTGCAGGTTGTTGATGTTGATGTACCAAAGGGGGCTCGTACCGAAGCTGTGGAGCAGCCCCGACAAGTTGCTAAGGTACGCTCCTTGTGGCCCGTGCCATTCATCCGTTATGTTTTCAATTGTGGCATGGGGATGTTAGCTAGGCGACATGGGTCATTTTGTTATGTGACATGGGAAATGTTTGTTTGAATTCAGAGGTTGTTCGTCGACCAGGAATGTGAGAGCAAGGTGTGGAAGATTACGAAACCGCGGGCCTCTAAAGGGAAGGACGCCATCGTTCCCGGTGAAGCCGTTGCCATGGGACTAGTTTCTGCGGCTAACTATGAGGCCCTACAGGGGTGGCTCGCAAGGTAACCCATCGTCTCATTTCAGTCTTCATTATACGGCACAGTTACCCTTTCATTGATTCCACTCCATTGTACGGTCTAGTGCCGACGGTGAGAACCTGTCAACGGCTTGCGACAAGGACCTGTCGAAGGAGTTTTTTACCACCCTCCAGACGCCCCGCTATTGGATCAACTCAGAGGTATATTGTATTTCTCACATTTTATTATGATTGCCCTTGTATACGCATTTGGGTTGCTGTTGGACTATGTTGTGGGTTGTCATGGGGGTTAACTTGACGCAGCACTTCGAGCAGTCATGCTACCTGCTACGGAAACAAAGCGCGGAGAGGGGTTACGAAAATGGGCGTCGAGTTATTGTGTTGGACTCCTACTTCTCCAGCTTTCTGGAGAGGGAGTGGAAGGAGTACAACTCAGACGTCGGGGGGTATGAGGCGAGTGACATACTCCTCTCATACTTCGACGGGCGGGCCCCGGCGCCCATGGTCCGGCCGTGGGCAGGCGGGGACCTCGTCCTCCTACCCCTCAACCCGAGGGGAAGACATTGGGTTGTCGTTGCTCTTGATCTGAATGAGTGGCAGTTGAAGCTGTATGACTGCGATGTGCACTGCGTGAGAGACGCCAAACTCCCACCCCTGCTGATGCACGTTACCCACCTCCTCCCCATCATCATGGATGCACACGCTGAGTTGAAGGTGAAGTATGCATTGAAGCTGCCAGGCCCGTTTCGCATAATCCGCGACAAGCGCATTCCGTAAAACAAGCTCAGGTATGATTGGTACGACCCCTGTATTTCATTTAACTTGATGATATCTCCGCCTCTGTTTTGAAAAAATCTCCGTCATTGCAGTGATGACTGTGGCCCTTACACGATCAGATTCACGGAGCTCCTCATGGAGACCGATCCCCCCTTCGATGGGCTGGACGACACGTTTATTGGGCCGTACAGACAGATGCTAGCGGCTGCCATCTTCAATGGTCGGCTCGGTGGACGCATAATCTGATCGTAGTTTGGGTGTAGGTATGGAAGTGATTTGTTGTCTTTTGTTATGAACAACGTTGGTTTTAGTCTTGTCCTTTGGTTGTTTGGATACATTTACTTTTGGAAACGGGTTACACTCTAGTGGGAAGTGGTAAAGAACATCGCAGTACTTTTGTGGATGGATTCTGTAAAAAACCCCTGTCACCCTCTTTGTATTACCATGTCAGGTTGAAGGGGTTATCATGTCACTGGTTTTAATTTCATTATGGAACTGATTTGCTGTCTTTTGTTGTGAACAATGTTGGTTTTAGTCTTGTCCATTGGTTGTTTCGATACAATTACTTTTGAAAACGGGTTACACTCTAGTGGTAAGTGGTAAAGAACATCGCAGTACTTTTGTGGATGGATTCTGTAACCAACCCATGTCACCCTCTTTGTATTACCGTGTCAGGTTGAAGGGGTTATCATGTCACTGGTTTTAATTTCATTATGGAACTGATTTGTTATATTTTATTGTGAACAACGTTGGTTTCAGTCTTGTCCTTTGGTTGTTTGGATACATTTACTTTTGGAAACGGGTTACACTCTACTGGTAAGTGGTAAAGAACATCGCAGTACTTTTGTGGATGGATTCTGTAAAAAACCCCTGTCACCCTCTTTGTATTACCGTGTCAGGTTGAAGGGGTTATCATGTCAATGGTTTTAATTTCATGTGTATCAATCCGGAGGTGACACTTAGTTTCAGGTCATGTTTAAATCCTGTGAGTGTTTGTCCTACTCGTGTAGATTTTGTCACCTTATTCTCCTTTGTGACACGAGAATTATGTAAGTTGACAGGGGATTCCAAATGTTCTGACGCGGGTGATTACGAAACAACTTATAACCAAAGTCTACAACACATAACCACCGAGTGGAGATACAGAAATCGAAACACTTAGTTTTCGTTCGGCAACACTTGTGGTTGACTATTCACGCACGATTTTGTATAATGAAAAAAACAATATTAAAAATAATATTTTGTAAAATTTTGTTGTAACAAGTTCGTACTTGCTAATCATAGCTACGAAATTGTATTTAAAGATAAATACAAAACTAGATATTTTATTTTATATTGTTTTATCTCCTAAAATAATCGTGCGTGAATAGTAAAGTGACAAGTTTTTCGGAACGGAGGTAGTACTTCATAGCATCGTACACAAATACCAACCTTGTGACAATATTGAATTGTATAATTGTGCAAATTGACCTATATTTCGAGTTCAATTCTAACAAAAAATATATAGTTTCTCAATTCTACCATAAACGTTATAGTTTCTCAATTCTACCAAAAAAGATATAGTATCTCATTTGATCAATTTTTTACGAGCTCCCAATTTATCATATTTGGATACAGTAACAATAATATCATTATATGTTATAATAACACATTAGATATAGTATCAAAATTAACCAAACTTAATAGACCGAACACATGTGCAAATTTTTATTCCACCATATTTCGTGTAATCCCCTGAAGCATACCCTCGACTAACCCACACTCAATTGTGCACGTGCATTCCTGACAAGAAAGAGCATCATCTTTATCTTCAGCAAGGAGCTGAAATTTTTTCCAGGGGTTTGATCTTCGACAACTCCGAATTGCTGTTCCATTGGTGATATTTGTACATGTGTTCCGCTTCCATTTGAAGGAAGGTCTTCGAGCAATTACGAGAATATCATTAAATAGATCAGCAACTCTCCGGCGACAAGATATTATTTTATAGCCCAACTTATGTTTCACACTATTAAGTAATGCAAAGCCTTTGGGTTTGAGCTCTTCAGATCCGCAACAATACATAGCTATGCCACAAACATAGCTTGCCACGTTGTGTCCCAACTCCGACGCCTTTACAAGATCTTGAATGCCTGCATCGTGATCGCAATTTGTGAAGAATTTAACCTGCATTTTGAAATGAAGCTATGAGGAACTATGATAAAGCATACACCGAACCAATGATCCAGAATCAACGTCTTACCATTCCTTGCTGAAAGATTGCCTCCGGGTTTCCCGCATTGACGCATTGATTTAAAAAGCTTCTGGCATGACTATCGTTTCTCGATGCGACTACAACCGAAATTCCCCAGTCATCCTGGTACTCAATTGCCATCTTCGCAAGCACATAATTGTGTTTTCCAACCAAATCAAAAGTTTTGCAACTGCATCACAATTAAGTGAATCAAAAAAATTTCGAATACATAAATTAACGAAATCAAAAGTGGAGGCAATACCTTAACCGTAATCTGAAGAAATCTTCTATAGATTGAATTGCTAATCAACCGACAATATCCAATAGGATATCGAATGGTAGTGTTAGAAGCGCCAATGCCTCTGCTGTCCTTGCCCTAACGTTCCTTCCTTGATCCATTGAAACTATCTTAATTTCGGTTCTAGTTGGTAAGGGAGGATGATGCAATTGAAGGGAATGAGATGATGCAATTCAAGGGAGAATGGGTTGCCTATAACAATGCAATGGAGAACGTAACTGCCATCGGAAGAGGAATAGACGAGGCGTGTGCAATGTAATTCAGCGGAAGAGACGTGTGCAAGTGCAATGTACTTGAAACGCAATGGATGTGGATGTGGAAGTGGAAGAGGAAGCGGAAGAGATTTTCAATCTTAAATAACTGTCGTGGTTTTAATCTCAATCTATTAATTAATCTTTTTCTTAAATTATCTATTTCTTCAATTTATTGTCGGTTAGAATCTTGATATGTGATATTCTTAACAAATATATTATATGTATAACGGATTAACCCTATACAACACTTACTAACCCTTGTTTTAAAAAAAAATAATGGATTAAAGTTTAAAATTCAACCCTTTATTCAACAAAATAACGGATTAAGTATTCAGAGTTTTGTATCAATTAATTATTTGATAAAATTTTATAACGGATGAAAGTGTAAAATTTAACCCTTTATTCAAAAAATTAACGGATTAAGTATTCAGGGTTTTGTATCAATTTATTATTTGATAAAATTTTATAACGCTTTAAAATAAATTTTATAACGCATATAGAGAGTAAAACATTACCGCATGAAATTAAGTACAAAAGTTAAATCCATACATGTATTTTGCATGCATATTGCATGGGAAAGTAGTTAGGGTTTGTAAAATGTTAAAATATGGTGTATTAAATTTTATAACTTTTAAAAATATATTTTACAACCATAAAATCAATATATGTGAGTGCAATATAGAGAGTAAAAAATTACCGCATACAGAGAGTAAAAAAAAGGGATAAAGAAATCGAAACACTTAGTTGTCGTTCGGGAAATATTGTCGTTCCCTATTCAAGCACCCTTATTTATAATTAAAAAAACTAAATAAAATATAGGTTTTCATAAAATTTTTGTAACAAGTTTGTACTTGATAATAATAGCTACGAAATTGTTTTTACAAATAAATACGAAAGTAGATATTTTGTATAGTTTTTTCTCTAAAAATAAGCGTGCGTGAATAGTCAACTGACAAGTTTTCCGGAACGGAGGTAGTACTTCATAGCAACGTACAAAACTACCAACCTTGTTACCGTATTCAAATGTATATTAGTGCAAATTGACCTATATTTAATGTTGAAGGTAGGGCTGTTACATGAACTGAACAGCTCGGGATCGGCTCGAAAAAGCTCGACTCGAGCTCGTTCACTTATTTAAACAACCCGAGCTTGAACAAAATTTTAAGCTCGGTTGAAAGCTCGGGTCGTTCAAATAAAGCTCGAATAGCTCAAATTATATGGAATTTCTAAAATTTCCTTTAAGTTAACATGTTATAACCAAGTATAACTACTTAAAGCTCGAAAAAAGATCGGGTCGAGCTCGTTCATTTCTTAAACAAGCCGAGCTTGAACAAAATAAATAACTCATTTAAAAATTAGGCTCGGCTCGAGCTCGAGCTCGTATAAAAAACGAACAAGCTTGAACATACCAGGCTCGACTCGTTCGGCTCGAATAACACCCCTAGTTGAAGGGGTTATTATGTTACTTGACACGGGATTCGAAATTTGGTGACCCTCACCAACCCCCCCTCCCCCCATGGAGCCCCTCTCTCATCATAAATACCACTCCATCGGTCATTTCACTTCCACTCTTCTCTTGCAAGCCACAAAAAAAATCGGGAAGAAGAAGCGACGCCATCGTGTTTGGTTCACCAGTGGTGCTCATCCTCGTCCAAAAGCATTCAATTCCAAGTAAGTACAACCCCGATTGCCATATGTGTTGAAAAAAACTGTTTGTATTTTAGGGTTTTCGTCGATTAGAAGTTTGTGTTGAATGAAATCTGTGTTGTTACTAGGGTTTTCGACATAGAGTACTAATTGACGACATCCAAAGCTTTCTGATTAGGGGATACGGTTTATGCCTGTGTATGCTGCAGATTTTGGGTGAATATGTCCATGGCTCACTATTTAATGGTTTGTGCCTTGTGTAGTGAAAATGTCCATTTGTCTCTTATCTTGCATGTGCTTAGTACATACTTAAGTTGAGTAGTTTCTTGGAGTTCGTATATGTGTTTATTGGTTTACGCTTCATATATGCAATTAGTTTGTGGAATTTGCTGAATTGGGGCTGAGAAAGCAGCCAGTCAAGTATATATACTTGGTGACACGGGATTACAACTTTGGTGACACGGGTGATTTCTAACCACCTATTTGTAATTGGTCTTTGCTTGCACATAATTCTCTCCTTATCAAAATTATAAGGTGTTTACAGTAATTTAGCTTATATATTACATTGTCCTTTAGTTTTTTGGTGACATATCATCTCCCTCTCCCAATCATCTTCTTCATATATATGTACTTGTTAGGCTTGAAAAAGAAATAGCACATTTAGCATCCTTTCTGTGTGAATCTAAAGCTTAAATATGATTAAGCCTATGAAAGTTGCAACCTTTCTCTTTGTCTGTGAAGGTTCTTAGTAGGATGTCTGCCAAGTATATATAATTGGTGACACCACTACTAGAATACTGCAATTAGACATCATGTAATTTAAGTCTGTCATCAAATCAACAGATGTTAAATTAATTTATCACATCAATAATTTTTTTTGTGATGTTTAAACCGGTTTACACAATGGTCAAATTTATAAACAGATGTGAAATTGTTAATTCAAAAAAAGGCAAAAAAGCGGGGAAGGGCGGGATTAAAACACTTACGGAGTAGAAATTTTTTTTGGAGCCCGGGCTTCCAAATTTGAAAGTACACTTAAAAAATAACCGGAGCCTTCTCTCTCCTCACTCCCTATACCCATGTTCTGCTCTCTCCAAACCCGATCCCCCAAATTCCCAACTCCTACTTCGATCATCTCTCTCCAGATCCTCCATCTTCGATCATCTCTCTTCAGATCCGAGCATTCTCTCCGGCAACTGTCCTCCTGGGTTTAGTGCTCCTACTCATTCCGTCTTCCTCCCTCCAGATCTGAGATCTCCTTCTGCTCACCTGCCACCCGCACAATCTCCTCACCTCCTCCTCGCCGTCGTCTCTCTCACTCCAGATCCGAGATCTTCTCCTCCTCGCCGGCCACTGACATCATCTCTCCTTCTCGTCGGCGTCTCTCTCCCTCAAAATCTGAGATCTCCTTCTACTCGTTGGCTACCCACACCATATCTTCACCTCCTCCTCGCCGCCATCTCCCTCCCTCCAGATCTGAGTTCTCCTCCTCCTCGTTGGACATTCACACCGTCGCTTCATCTCCTCCTCGTCGCCGTCTCCCTCCCTCCTCGCCACCGCCAGAGATGCTCACCAGGTTTTTCCCTTCTCCCTTTCTGCTCTACCATGAATCAGCTAGGGTTAGATTTATTAAATGGTTTCCAATTTCTGATTTTGGATGCTAATTTTTCCGTTTTTGATTCATTTGCTAGGATATGGTTTTTGATGCCGAAACGAAGGTTGTATTGCATACTGAGATGGCCAAGAAAAACATTTTTTTATCAAGAGGTTAGTTTTTTAGTTTCACTTGTTAGTGATCTGTGTGATTCTGAATTGCTCAGTCTGACTAAAATTAGTTGATGAGCCTACAGTGAAGCTTCAACTAAAACCCTAAATTCTCAAACAAGTGAGTACCAACCAAAACCCTAAATTCCCAAATTCCTAAATTAAAGTTGATCCTTTGAAATATTTATAAAGATGTTACCAAACATTCATTAGTTTCAAGCTTGCGCTTGTAAAACCCATATCCAGATAGTGCTGAGACTAATCATTCCATCTGCCTACCATTTTGTGGGGAGTTCATTTGCATTTTCTTTTCAAGTGTGTAGGCAACAAGCCAAATGAAAACATGTCAATGGCATCTGCCCAATTTTCCGTAGTTGTGGAGAATTTGATTGTAGAGGATCTGACACTTCTGGATAATGCACTACTAGACAAATCTGATTTTGTTTCCATCTCATTATACTCTGGATCTTCCCCTGGCAAATCTGGGTTTGTTTTTTGCACCTCCCTGTTAATTGCATGTTATGATTGAATTTTAAGAACTATAATTTCAGGTTATCTATTCAAGGTTAAAAAAAATGACAAAAAAAAACTTATCAATCTTCTGCGCCTTCATTTCTATATTGTGATACTAACCTATGTCTTGGCTTGGGAGTTAAGCATTGAATCTTGAACTACAAATCAATAAAGGATTTCTCAATGTCAGTACAATAACAAATATAAAAAATTGTTCAGCTAGTGCACTCAAACTCGTTGTTTTGGCCTGGAAATTAGAAAAAGGCCCTCAAACTCAACATGGGAGGCTTTTTAAGGCCCTTGAATGTTAATCATATTCACAAAAGACAACTGAGCTGCAGTGGGAAAACCTCAAGTGAGTAATTTATTGCTTACTTATTCTGACTTTTTGAAGCTTAAGGGAAAACAGAAAATGTTATTGAAATATAAATTGCAGAAGCCATCCAGACCCTCCATTAATTTGTGTTCTCAGTGTGGCTCTTTGGCTGTATTTTTTTTAGCATTTTAACTAAATTTAGTTACGTTTGTCACATAACTGAATTTAGTTTTATGTTTTACTATTATTGTCATATATATTTATGACAACCCCCATAAGGGGTTTGGTTCTAATTGCTTAAGCTCCTGATAATATATATATTTATGTTTTATTCTTTTACTGTGCATTTGGACTTAAGAATCTCAAATGTATGCTTGAGTATTAACCTCTTATGAAAATACTGGTTTTTGTAGCAAATACATCTCGCATTGCTAACATGGGCGGTTTCAATGAAAAACATTTCTTGAGTTACATTGTTTGAATTTATTGTATATGGATTGGGTCCTATCTTACTTTCTCAGTAATTGATATCTTGAGTTGCATCAATGCTCAACTTTTGATAAGTTTATTTAATTTGTTTTCATGTGCTTTTATAACCTTTATATTTTCCCATCCTCATTAATTGCTTAAAATTTTTGTTTCTTTGCCCTATGCTTCTTCCCATTTCGTGTTCATATTAGAATTAAGGGATGGATTGTTGACTTTTGTTGTCATTTTATTGTTGAATATAAAACTGTGCTAAATTTAATTGTTTGTCTAGAAATATTCATTATCTTGATTCTTGATGAACCATTCACTTTCTGATTCTTGATGGTTTACGCAAGTAAAAAAGGATTTTTTTTATATTAAAAAAAAAGGCTTAATTGCATAAAACCCATCTAATACTGGCAAACAAATGTAGGGGATGGTGTTCCATCATACGAATGCAAGAGGAAAAGGTTGATCAGATGGGGGCAATAGAACTACATGATCGATCAGGTATTGCGCTTCTATTCTGATTGCCCATTTACCCACCAACCTTGTTTTCTTAATCACTTATTATTGCTATGTTGGTAAAATATGTGAGGTACTGCTTTTTAGGTTTGTGGCTCGGGTATTGTTTTCTTCCTGAGTTGAATGAAATGGGTCTCAATTTGATCTTTGAAGCATAAAGTGTTTCTCTTTTCCCTAGATGTATAATATGTTGTTTTGATTCTTATCTCCTCAATAATGGATCCAGTTTCTCGAAGTATACCTGTCTTGTAGCTTTCCCCCTACTTTATGCCATCACACAGGCTCTTTTTTTTTTAAGTTGCATATCTATTAAGAGTTAGTGTTCTTAATTTTTACCATATCTCAGGCAGAAAACAGAATATCTGCAATGACATCGAGTCGCTCTAATTGGTGTATATCTCGACAAAGGACATGGGTTGTCCTAATTCCTGTATTTTACCATAAAGAGACGAAGGAGCCGTTGATGAACGAAGAGACTATTGAGCATGCAAAGTGTAAGTATTTTGGGGTACACAAATTATTCTCTACATATTTGGTTTAATACATTTCATGCAGTTCTTGATATTGTATTCATGTGCTATTTTCTATCTAAAAGCATTTTAAAGATTAAAATTGCCTTGGGAATTCCTTGTCTTGCTTCTAATTTTGGATAGCTTATACTACTGCAATGTTTTTGTTATATCCAATTCTTTGTGTAGTATTTTATGAAGATTCTTCTTGCATTCATCTTGACAGCTATCATATCCCAAAAGGGAATCGATGATTGGTGGTATATGTTTGTGGAAGATTTGCTTCCTCATAAATATCGAGATAAAGCACCACAAAATGAAAGGGGTACTGATACAATGGAAGTTTGGTTTGATTCAGGTAGCTATTTTTTTTTATGGATTCTATCTATTACTAGTCCAGTCTCCTATTTCCATCTGCGGAGAGGGGGAAGAAAAGAAACAGAAACAACCTTTTTAAATTTGAAACAGCTTGGTTCATAATTGTCTTCCCTGAACTTCTTATCCTATTATGATCTTGTTAATTTCCTTGTCAGTCCAGTCAACTGATTTATATTGTTATCTCAGTAAGGTGTGTGTCCTTTTTTTTAATATTATATGACATGGAAAAACACACTAAAGGTGGTTAGTCTCTTTATGCTTTAGGATCATCGTGGGCTGCTGTTCTGGGGAAAAGAGATGGCCTTTGGTATCCCGCAGATTTATATTTTGAAGGATCAGATCAGCACCGTGGATGGTTTCAAAGTTCTTTGCTAACAAGTATTGCTACAAATGGTAATCAGCTATTTTCTTCTGTTGTATCCACCATTTTGATTCTCTTTGTGCCCCTTTAGAATATTGGTTAAATTTGAAGATAAAAAAAGGGTTTTTCATTCAAGTTCTTTTTACTAACTTTTGACATGAAAAGCACCATATCTAAGTGTTGTAACACATGGATTTGTACTGGATGAGAAGGGTCTAAAGATGAGTAAATCGATGGGTAATGTTGTGGACCCTCGTCTTGTAATTGAAGGAGAAAAGGGAAAAATCCAAACGGTATGGCATTGCAAGGGCTTAACTGTTGCTTGTATTAGTTGTTCATGTAACTAATTGCTTTAAATTTTAACCATGGATGATTATTTGGTTCGCAAGAGGCACCAGCTTATGGAGCGAAGGTCTTAAGACTTTGGGTTTCAAGTGTAGACTATATGGGTGATGTATTGATTGGACCACTAATCCTTCGTCAAATGTCTGATATATATAGAAAGCTTAGAGGAACCTTGCGCTATCTTTTGGGAAATTTGCATGACTGGAGTGTATGTTTTGGCTTTGAAATTTTTTACATTAGATGCATAACATTTGCGTAAATGTTGCTTAACCAACTTTAGGCCAAACACCTCTTTTTCTTGTAAATGTTACAATATGATGCTAGTGTTTATGTATATGTTTTTTATTAAACGACCTGTCATTTTGAAGAGCAAACAAAATGCGACGTTCTATCGATGAAAGCTGTTGTGTATCCAAATAAATAACATCCGATTATATATGAAAATAGTAGTGCATTCATACCTTTAACATCAGATTAGTTTATGGAAACAGATGCTAGTATAATTATACACATCAGTTCATTAATTTAATTCAATGTGCAACACCAGCTTGAACATTAAAATGATATATGAACTGATATATATTTGTCAAAGTAACTTCATTATCTACCAAATAAATCGATGTGTCACTACAACAACAACATCATTTTTTTTAAAAAAAATGATATAAATATGAGAAACGACATCTTCTGTGTATACAACCACAACAATGCATTATTTTAGAACACTATAATATCATGAATTATATATCGGACATGATTATAAATGTGATCACTAAAACAAAAACCGTTGTCTTTTTTGTCTTAAAACATCACTTATTTTACTAATAAAGATGTAAATGTCACTTTTTTGCTTTAGGAGGACATATTCACATGTTTTCAAATGACAAATTATGGATATTTATCAACAAGTGAATATGTCATAACCAAAATTGAGGGGTTATAATTAAGAAAAGACATCTGTTTAAAACCGATGTGGAAAGTTTGGATCTTTTACTACACGCACAAAGAGGTCGGAAATGTTTTTGAAAGACATCTGTTGACAACAGATGTCTAATTGAAGTTTTCTAGTAGTGCACGGGATTCAAATTTTGGTGACTCGGGATTTCAAAGTTGGTGACACGGGTGATTTCTTCCATTTGTTATATAACTTTGTCAAAACTTTAATTCATTGATATGGGTTTCATATTCACACTTGTATTTACCATTTCCAACTTTGCTTGCACATAGATCTCTCCTTCTCAACATTCTAAGGTCCGGACATTTTTTTACCTTATATTTGACATTCTCCTTTACTTGTTTGGTGACATATCATCTCAATCTCCCAATCATCTTTTTCACATATATGTACTTGTCTCCAATATAAAACATGCTTACATATTTTTCATATATACGTATGTTCTTGTGTTTGGTTTTCTTCTGCCATCTGACGTTTATTTTCCCTTGTACTGGTAGGAATAATGTGGCCTACTCAGACAACGACATTGACACAGACTCTGACATCGATCGGAGCTACCAGAGTGGTGACGACCGGAGGTACTTCTGGCTGCGTTCAGACTACGACTACGGGAGGAGCCGTCGTGACCGTCGTGATGAGGACGAGGATGATGATCAGTCAGAGACAAGAGACCCTGACCAAGTGGCTAAGGACAACGCGCTATGGGACTTGGCCGCCGAAGAGCTCACCGACCTTCGCCAGCGAGTTCAGTCGCTGCTCAACCGGGATGCTGCCCGGGAGGGAGTTATGGCCGCATAGCGCACTCAACTTGAGGCCGCCCACACGCATGTCCAGACAACCACTCTGCAGCTGCAGGCCACCCAGTCCACCCTGGAGGCCATAACTACTGAGTTGGAGCTTACCCAGAGCTCGCTGCAGGCCACAATTGATGAGAACTTGGTCCTCGCCAACAAGTTGGTGAGGAGCGAGGCTAGCAACAAGCACCTGGCGCAGCGGTTGGCCGAGGTGGGCTCCTTCCTCTGTGGGCAGTGGGTCGGGCACGCTAGCGAGCAGCTCTGCACCCGACAACTTACCCGCTGGAACAGGCTGATGGGGTGGATTCTCGTCCTGATGATGGGAGTTATATATGGTGCGTCTGGTCACCAGGGCTCAGGAGCTTCGAAGCTAGTTCCCTTTGTTTTTTGCCAAAACTTGTGATGTTCTTGTAGTAGTTGCAAAATACTGATGTGATCCCAAACAGCTGTGGTTTTTTGGACTCCGCCACAACTCCGTATGTGGCGGATGGCCCCCATTTGTTGCAGTTAGGGGCCTATGTAAGGGTAGTTAGAAACAATGTCTCACCCACACTCGGTTAGTTGTCGTTTTTTGGAAAGTCGAGTGTGGTTGCACCGTTATGAATGGTGCATGTATTATCGGATATGGTATGTATAGGGCAATGTCCCTCCTATATTATGCATGTCTATTACATTTCCACTTGTTGGTGTTATGCATGTGTATTACATTCAATCAGCCATGACAAAATGTAAAATTATGTGGTTCCTATGATAGGGCCTTGTAACAATTCGTATATGAACCTATCAACACTTAAACAAGGTTAGAAAATCACCCAACTTACCATCAGTGACACGGATAATCACGTCAGGTGACACGGGATTGCAAGTTTGGTGACACGGGATATTTCCTTACAACTTATAATATGGCTTTCAACCGAGTAAGTTGGTTGCCACATTACATTCAATCATCCATGACAAAAAGTAAAATTATGTGGTTCCTATGATAGGGCCTTGTCACAATTCGTATATGAACCTACCGACACTTAAACAAGGTTAGAAAATCACCCTACTCACCATCAGTGACATGGATAATCACGTCAGGTGACACGGGATTGCAAGTTTGGTGACACGGGATATTTCTGAACTAATTATAACCAATGTTTGCACCATGCCAACATGGTCACTCACTGCTTACAAATTATCATACAAATAATGTAACAGTCCACAACACATAACCACTCACCGAAGATAAAGAATGCGAAACAGTTCATACCAATGTACTAAAATACCAACCTAGTGAACTACCGTCCACAACTAAATGTGAGAACCAGGAACCATGTTCATAAATATCCAACACAATAAAAACGATGTTGATAAGAAGCTTATACCATAACATAAAATTTCATAACACTGGCCAATGGTGATCACAACTGCGATCATAACCGTGTACCATTGAAGATGCGAACAGCGAGCATGTGCCTGTACGCCCCGATGAATACGTCGTCAAGACCGTCGTAGGTGGGGGCGTCCTTCGTGAGGAGTTGCATGAACCTGATCGTGTAAGGACCGCAGTCTCCACTGCAATAGAGAATCGCCGGAGTCATATTCATTACAGTCGGATGCAACTATGAGACGAAGATATATTTAAGTGTTGGACAAAAATTACCTCTGCTTGTTTTGCGGAATCCTTTTCTCGCGACTAAGGGCGAACGGCTTTGGCAGCTTGTCGACGTAGGTGGCCATCAACGCGGGGTGGGCATTCATCAGTACCGGGATAAGGTGGGTGATGCAGCTTAAGTGTGCCGGCAGATGGCGGTCCCTCACGATGTAGACGTCCGAATTATAAACCCTTACCTGCCACCCGACCAGATCGATCGCTACGGCGATCCAATGAACATTGTCCACGTTCAAAGGTATGAGGATGAGTTCCGCCCCTTCCCACGCCCGGCCTATCGTCGTCGGGGACCGCCCGTCGAAGTAGCCAAGCAGCTTCTCGTCGGCTTGGTAGCTACCCGCATCGCTCTTGTATTTGCCCCACTCGGTCTGCAGATAGCGACCAAAATATGTGTCCACAACGACAACTCGACCGCCAATGTCGCCGGCCCTCTCCGTTACCCCTTTCCGAAGAAGATAGCATGCTTGTTCCATCTGCTGCATCGATTACAACCCTAGTCAAAATCCAAAACTATTCCACTACCTTTTATAGTACATACCGTGTCATTCACTAGACAAAGATATTCACTTAGGCGGGTTTCGTACCTCAGAGTTTAGCCAAATTGTGGGCGTTTTTAGTGCGGTGAAGAACTCCTTACTCACCGTCGTGCCGTATGCAGTTTCCAGGTGTCCTCATCCCCACTGCACAACCACAACCACAATGTTAGGGATTGGAGTCATCTATGCAATAACTTGGGTACGTTTGCTGATGAGTGTCACCTATCCATCCAGCGGATGAACCCATCGTTGTCTGACACGGAAACAAGACCCAGCTTAATCGCGGCCGCGCCTTCGACAACGTTCTTCCCTTTTCGGCCCCGCGTTTTCTTCTGAGGTGGGGACTTCACTTCTCCTTCACCTCTTGGACCTCTCTTACTCTTCCTGCCTCGAACGGGCTCCGCTCTTGCAGCCGCTGGGATCTGCCAATTGGTTAGACAGTTTCAACGATGAAGGAACTAATGTTTTCAACCCCGTGTCACCCCGATCTGTACTCGTGTCGGCTAACACTGATACACTTGTCACTTACGTACTACTATAGATTAAAATGACAATGTGAAGTAACAGGCATTATACCTTCTTCTCATCCTGTCTTTCCGGCGTTGCTTGGTCGTTCACTGTAGGTGGTACCTCCGTTGAACCGGCTTTACCGCTTTTGTCCTCAACATCCCTATGGTTCCCCACTTTCTCTCCATTGACATCTCCCCCAGTTCCTCCAACGGTCTCATCTTTGACCGCCTCTGAGATCTGGCAATTGGTTACGGTTATTTCAATTGTGATTCAGATAATATATTTGTTCCCTTGTCACTTTACATTTAAATACGTGTCGCTTCACTTTAACAACCGTGTGAGTTGTGTACAAAATATTTACATATTATAAATTGTTGATTCTATTACCCATTCACCGTGGATTCAGAAAATACCATGTCAAGTAACAATCAATTTACCTCCTCTTCTCCTTCTGGTGGCTGGTCTTCCACCTTAGTTTGTCCCTCTGTTCCCCCGTTCTTTTGGTCGTTATCCTCTCCACGGACATCGCCCATTGGTTTCTGCTCACCTCCTGCATTCGACTGGCCATCTCGCATCCCATTCACAACACCTTCCAACACCTTCATCTGATACACAAACTACATAAATGAGGGGTGGTTAGCCAATGTTATTCGGCATTGGAAGATAAGTCACCCGTGTCACCTTTGAAAATTACCCGTGTCACATATAAAAGATACCCCTTTCACAAATGCCAGAAACGTTAAACGTACCTTGTCATCCATGCTCTGTATCCATGTTGACATGGTTCCCAGCCTCTCCAAGATCAGTTCTACTGTCTTCCCCAACTTATCCTCCCAGGATTCCCTTGTCCCATCTCGTTGCTCCGAACTCGGCCCAGACTTGCCAGAGCCTTCACCGTAATAACTCGGTGCCAACGCAGCCTCAATGTCATTAAAGTAAAGGTCAGGCTCCTCATGCTGGTAGAAGCACCCGAGCATCAATTCATACTCGTCGGCCTTCGGTACTAGTATCGGGTTGTCTTCGACCTTGATTCTATCCGATTTTCCAGGGTCCATGCGGGACTGGATCGTCTCATACATTAGATTGTCGTCATCGGCTGTCCACCTCAGCATGCGAGGCAACGCCGTGGTCGACACCCGGTTCGCAAACGTATCCCCAATCCCCGGGACAGCTTCGTACAACCAAATCTAAAACAACCACACATGTCACTCGAGTGAGTGCATCAATTGCGCGTAATAGTTCAAGCATAACTTCGGTCAAGTAGCTTACCTGGAACGCATACGGAAAACCCATAAGCCCATAACCATATCGATCGTCCTTGTCGTTTGCCTTCGGCTTCAAGTCAGCGACACGACGTTCTATGACGCCCGACAGGGACTCGCGGGTGGCCTCGTACACAATCCTGCCCCAGGGGTAATCCAGAAATCGATCAACGTTCTCCACAAGCTTCACAATCCACCCTCGTATGGCTTTCGTGGGTTCTCCCCCCAGCAGAACTCCTTCGACGATGAGGAGGAAAGCGATCTTAAAACGCCTTCTCGCACTCGGCTCCTTCAAGATGGAGTTCTTGAAGGCATTCTCCAGCTCACCCACCTTCATGTTGTCCGTTCCAAATAAGTCCTTGAGAGCCTTCTTTGTCTTCTTGTCATCCTCCGTCTCTGTGTCTTCCCCCCGAACTCGACCACACCGCAGCCCAGTCACGAGCGCAAACTCCTTGATAGAGAATCGCCGCAGCATGCCTTGAAGCATGTACCAAGTCTCCCACTTCTTTTCTGTCACAAGCTGCCTTTGTAACACGTAATGCAGTAGTTGCGACGAGAATTGAACCCGGTTTGCCATTTGCACAATACCCCCAAATTGGCTTCGCAACAGCTTCTCCCAATCGACGGGGTCGACCCAGTCATCCATGTTGACGAGCAGAGACACTTTGGAAGACTGGTTGACCCGCCCTCGGAAATGCTTCTCCTCCGGCACTACGAGTCGGGGCTCCACCTTCTTCGGTGCCCGGACACCTTTCCTCCTCAAATTCTGGGACCAAACCATATTCTTCTTGCAATTACGTGGACATGAACATTATCAATATCCACACAAAGTCACCCCGTACTGAATAAGTCCGTCTGCGACTGTTTCACGAGAAAAGGCCCATATCACCTACTGAAGTAACCCTTGTCACCCAACAGAATAGCTCATGTCATGAATGTCAATTGTCTTATCCAAATTGTCCTACAGTACCCGTTTCTGACAGGGGTTTTTCTCCACTCTCACAATCTGGGCTTAAAGCACCTGCAAACCTCCCACGCCCTTCTTCAACCTCCCTCGCTCTTGTCTGTCAATTCCTCAGTTCCCCACACCCCATTTACCCCAGATCTGTATTTCCCCGTATCCCCAATTCCCCACATGACCGTTATTCCAAATCCCCAATTTCCGTTTTTTGTCCAATCCCAAATTGCATGCCTTAGAACTAAACAATGGAAGAATGCAAATGAAGTGGGCAAGATTGCAAATTAAGTGAAGATTCAGACTAGTAGAGATGGGTGAGGACAGATTTCAATAATCAATTGAGTTGTACCTGTATTCTTGCGTCTTCCTCTCCGGTACTGCCTTCTCCGGCGTCTTGGTCCCTTATCCGGTGACTACCTCCCTCTCCGGTACGAAACAATGGGAGAATGCAAATTAAGTGGGGAAGATTGCAAATTAAGTGAAGATTCAGAGTAGTAGAGATGGGTGAGGACGGATTTCAATAACCAATTGAGTTGTACCTGTTTTCCTACGCCTTCCTCTCCAGTACGGGCTTCTCCGGCGTCTTCCTCCCTCTCCGGTACGGGCTCTCCTCTTTCCCTTCACTTCACAACCGCCTCCCTTCACTCCTATTAATATTCGGTCTCTATCTCTCTCTCTCTCTCTCTCCTTCCCTTGTGTAGGTGGTGGTTTTTTTCCCCAACTGCAATGAATGCAAGTTACTTTTACTTTTCTTTCGTTTACCTTTTAATTTCGAGGAACACAACATTTTCTTTTGTTTTCATTTTTTGTAAGTAGGTCAATGGAACTGTGCAACCAACTGCCACCTTGTAAGATTCCTTTTCCTTTGTTGTTTTGTTCTTTTGTCTCAGTATCGGGTCCCGTCTTTCCATTCTCGTGTCACCTGACAGGTTTTTTCGTGTCACTATTCACTGTCTCATATTCCTACGTACAGTGTAAATGACCCATGTCACCCCTTTAAATCCTCGTGTCAACTAACGACAAATACCTTGTCACCAAATTGGATAGATACATGTAGCTACACTGCCAAGTTTAACATGTCCGCATACCTACTAACATATACAAAATGTTCACATTCGACAACTACCAAGTTTCGTAAAATATCCAAATGTTTCACTTCCACTATTACAGGAGGGTGTTATGATTGGAACCAAGTGTTCAACTCCAAAGTCTAGCATCCGAGTCGACCATGGAATACCCCAACAGCTAGCATCTGGCGGTATGCCTCAATGTACGTGTCGTCCAATCCATCGAAGTTCGGGGCGGTCTCCAGCAGGAGGTGCATGAATCTAATGGTGTACGAGCCACAATCACCGCTGCAAAGGGGAACAATCGGTCAGAACGCGGACACCGATTCCCCATCCAATCAAACGAAATTGAACTATGTCATCCAACTTACCTTAGCTTGTTCTGTGGAAGGCTCTTGTCCCGGCGAATGGCAAACGGCCTGGGGACCTTATCGGCATACTTGACCTTCATATCTGAGTGTGCACGCATGACGACAGGGATCAGGCTCGTCACAGGCATTAACAGGGGCTGGAGTTGGCGTTTCGTCACCATGTGGACGTCGCAGTCATACACCCTTACCTCCCACTCCTTAAGATCGATGGCAAGGGCAACCCAGTGTTTGTTCCTGACGTTGAAGGGGAGGAGGATGAGGTCCGCACCTGACCACGCTCGTCCTAACGGCTTTGGCGACCCCCCATTTAAGTACGCCATCAATGCATCACTAGGCTCGTAAGCTTCGGGGGTGGCGTTGTACTCCTTCCATTCCCGAGGTAGATACATTCCCGCAAAGCACAAATCGACTACGATGGCTCCACTGGCCATGTCACCCGTTCTGTCTGCGACCACTTTGTGCAGAAGGTAGCAGCACTCCTCCATCTCCTGCAAGAAGTGAACCGCAATTACAATCCTAAATCCTGACACGGGAAATTTTAGAGGTGATAAGTGTTCATACCACTGTTCCAAACTGAAGGTTCGATAATATAAAAACAATGTAATATAGAAATACTCTAGAAGGGGGGTTGAATAGAGTATGCCCGCTTTTCGCAGATATTCTCAAGGCTTTTGAAGCTCGTGCCAAACCCTTTGAGAAAACCTGAATCACAAAGTTAAACAATTCAAACCAAGTGCGGAAATAAGGTAAAGCAGTAAATAAAGGACGCAACGAATTGTTAACGAGGTTCGGCATGAACTTGGCCTACGTCCCCGCCTAGGGTTCTTTCACAACCCTAGGATTCAACAGGCTTTATTGATTCACAAAGCTTAGGATCCTAATAGCTCACCGAGAAGCCTCTCTCCTATACAATTGCAATCTAGTCAACTCACGTTCCCTTGGAGTCCTAGACCAATCTAGAAGAGCCCCACCTCTCTCAGCTATCTAGTACAATCCTCTTACTCTCGAGAATCAATAGCCTAGTGCCCACTTCCTGAGTTATAAACTCTTGAGTATAACACTCTCTCGAAATATATCCTATAAGCTCACTGTGTATCTCTCAAATGCTTTGAAACAAAATATAATACTCTTAAGAACAAGCAGAGAGAACACGTTGAAGAGAGAAGTATGCTTGAAGACTGATTGTGCAATGATATTCTTGAAGTGCGGCAGTCCTCTCTCTCTTCTTCATCTCCTTTATATAGTGAAGATCATCGGTGCCACTTGAGGAAGGAATCTTCTCCAACGGCTAAGAGAGGATCATGGCTTGAGCGCAATCTTCTATCTTTGGAAACTTCGGAAGCCATGATCTCGATTTGATCTTTCTCAGCTTTGAACGCTTAAGGAAGGAGATATAATTCAAATAGCTTCCTGAAAGGTTAGTGAATATATAATAATAATATGGAAGCATATAATAACATAATATAATATTCGGACATAATAACATATAGAGCAGATTTTGTATTTCGTCAACACTGTTAAAGCTCCAAGACCTTTGACACAGACATACTGTCAAGGCCTTTGAAACAGATTCCGATTTCCATCAAAGGGAGTGGAGTTATCAATCTCCCCCTTGATGAAAGACAAAACCTGTGCATCCCTACAACTTAGTCAAACAGATATATCATAAGCACAATCGGACTAAGTACCTGCATGGGTTAGACAAATGTTGGATCATATAAGTTTTAAAACCAATGAAAGACATCCAACAAAATAAGGTCTAAACCATCAAACCATCTCCCCCTTTTTGTTTTTCAACAAAGGGAGGAGTTTAAAAACAGTTTCCAAAATCAGACTTACCAAAATAATTCAAAATTCAAAAGTTCCTTTCAAATCTTAAAGGCAAGAGAAGATTTATCCGATTTAAAAAATTCCATAAATAAAATGCACTCGGATAAAAGATTTTTCAGAGAATAATATGTGAACTGCATAAAGAAGGTTAAAAATCATAAAAACTATATTTGATCAAATATCTAATAAGATATTAACCAAATATATGATCCGTTATATGTGCTCTACCATTCAGTTCACAACCTTTGAAATGAGGTTCAAGGATCTTGACACACCGAGTAGAGTTTATCTTTCGCAAAGGGAAAGCTCCCCCTACGAAAGTGCATCCTTGTTAAGCATTCCGATCTCATGTCTAATGAAGGTGAACCTGTCCTCTGCCAAAGTCTTAGTAAAAATGTCAGTCCATTGATAATCAGTTGAAATAAAGGATATGGACACATCACCTTTTTCGACATGGTACGGTCTCTAATGAAATGATGCCTTACATCAATATGTTTGATCCTTGAATGCTGAACAGGATTCTTAGTGATGGAGATGGCACTTGTATTGTCACACTTAATGGGAATGCCTTTGAGGTTGATGCCAAGATCTCGCATTTGTTGAGCTATCCAAAGGATTTGGGAGCAACAGGCTCCAACTGCAATGTATTCGGCTTCTTATAGCCTGCAAAATCATTCTCATCTAGCTTGTTTCGAAATACCCATCTGGTGCCAATGACTGATTGATGCTTTGTCCTAGGCTTCAAGGTCCAGACTTTGTTCCTTTCAAATTCGTTAACCTCACTTTGCATAGCAATGATCCAATCTGACTCTTGAAGGGCCTCATCTACCTTCTTTGGTTCAATAAGAGAAACAAACGCGTGAAAAGCACAAAGATCTTTAAGTTTAGAACGAGTTTGAACACTAGAAGTAGGGTCAGAAATGATATCCTTTAATGAGTGTGATGAGGAGTATTTGAATTTCCTTTCGCTAGTCTCAGCTCCTTGATTCGTCACACCAGTAGGATTGACTTGTAGTACATCTGACTCTGTGGTCCTGTTAGGTTCAGTTACAGCAGTTTCTGACGTCTCAACACTGTTGGATTGGACACCAAGGGCTTTGGACGAATCTTCAACACCTTGGGCCAATTCTTCAGTGTTAAGAATCGGTTCCTGCATGTTCCTCTTCTCTGTATTCTTGGTAGCAGCATCATCACTATCCTCATTCTCTGTATGGCTGTTAAGATCTAAATCTGCAACACTTTCACTTAAAGAACCGTCATTGCATTCATCAAATATGATAACAGGCATGTACTTTTTACCGTTGGGAGATTTGACTCGCATATGACCACATAAATCCATATGTAAAAGTTCAAGGGGTCTAGAAGTACTTACAACCTTTTTGGGTTTGAAAGAGCTACGTGTTTGTTTACCTCGTGTGCATGCTTTGCACATCTCAATACCTTTGAAGTTCATCTCAGGTAGTCCACTTACAAGCCCTTTGGACACAAGCTTCTGTAGTGTATGTGGACTCACATGACCGAGTCTCCTGTGCCAGAGCTTTGGATCGTCCGTCAAAGCCTTTAGACAGGTTAAGCTTCCTTGTGCCACTTGATCAGCATTCACGGCAAAGATGTTATTATAACGATAGGCAATTAGAACTATTTCACCTGTATCTTCTCTGCGCACTAAACATCTTTTCTTGTTAAATCAAACATCATTACCATAATCACATAGTTGAGAAACACTCAGCAAGATATACTTCAAATAATTAACAAGATAAACATTTTTAATACAGTGGTTAGGATCACTCCCAACACTACCAATACCAATGATGTCGCACTTTTCTTTGTCACCAAGAGTGATTGTTCATGTGGATTGCTCCTTTAGATCATTAAAGAGAGAACTCTTCTCACTCATATGCCTCGAGCATCCACTATCAATAATCCATTTTTGCTCCTTCACCTTGGCGATCTCCTGCAAAACAAACATCAACCTTCGTGGCTAGACCAGTGAGCAAATTTAGATCCTTTATTGGGATAAACCATATTTGGTAAAATAGTGCCTTTGGGGACCCAAACTTGCGTTATCTGTTCTTTTCTCAAGTGAATAGGAAATGTATTGCGAATAATATGAGGATCATTTCTTCTATAGGGGCATGTCTCTCTTACATGTCCCTTTCTCGCACAGTGGTGACATATAGGAGAGGTTCTGCTTCCTTTTGCCTTTACAAAAGTGGTAATGTGTTGCTTCTTTAAAAACCTCGGGTTGTAACCAATACCACTTCTGTTTAGAGAATTTTGTTGCTCACCCAACATCCTATCAAGAGTGCCCTTGGATTTGGTAAAACTTATGAGGGCTGTCTGTTGGTCTTGAATCTTCTTATTCAGGGAGATCTTCTCGTTCTCTAAGTCATGATGTTCACTTCTCAGAGACGAGAGATCTTGCTTGAGTTCAGATTTCTCTGAGTCAAGAGTCTTGACTTTAATGTCAAGACCCGAATAGGAAGTTTCAAGACTTTGGACCCTCCTAGACAGTTCCTCAATAGTTCTTTCCTGGTCCACGGTTTTCCTGATAAGAGTGTTAGTTTGAGCAATAAGTTTCTCTTCATTGGCAATCATATTAGAAAGGAATTCCGATAGTACCTCTTTTGGACTTGCCATAAGCTCTCTTACGGTTACCTCAAGTTGCTTATCATGGGATTCATCTCCTATGGTCATGAGACAAAGGTTGGCCTTTTCATCATCAGAATCTGAGTCACCTTTCTTGAATTGACTCTTCTTCTTTTGAGGGCAATCTTTCACTAGATGATCTGTTTCACCACATTCAAAACAAGACAAGGGTTTAGTCTTCTTGTCATATTTGTTGTATTGAGACTTACCTCGAAATTTAGAAGACTCTGATCCATCTTTGTTGTTGAAATGCTTCTTCATCTTGAGGATTCGAGAAAGACCCCTTGTAATGGATCGAAGGGATCATCCTCATCATCGTCCTCATCATCCGAATCAGACACATCTTTGGGCTCATCCTTCTTAGACTTGAGCGCCAAGTTCTTAGTGCTTGTTGGAAGTTCTCCATCGTCTTCATTGAGAATCATCTCATGTGTGATCAGCTTCCCAAGCAAGTCATCAAGGGGTAGAGTGGTGAGATCTTGGGCTTCCTCTATGGCTGTCACTTTCGGGCCCCATTTATCTTTTGGGAGACACCTCAATATCTTCCTCACTTTCTCAACATTCTCAAAGGTCTTGCCGAGAGAGTCAAGGTTGTTCGTGATTTCCGTGAACCGTGTGAACATGGCCTTAATGGACTCATCAACCTTCATTTTGAAGAGTTCATACTTTCGAAGGAAGATGCTGATTTTGGTGTCCTTCACTTGACTGGTTCCTTCGTAGGTGACGACCAGCTTGTCCCAAATCTCTTTAGCTGACCTACAAGATGAAATACGGTTAAACTCATCAGTACTAAGACCACAATAAAGTAAGTTTATAGCCCTGTAGTTTTTGGAGACGAGTTCAAGATCCGCTTGGATGTAATCAGCCTCGGTCTTCGCGACTTTGCTTCCACTAGGTCCGTCTTTCATAGGAATCTTCGGACCATTCTCTATAATGTTCCAAAGTTCCAGATCTTGATCTATAATGAACATTTTCATCAAGGATCTCCAGTGGACAAAGTTGTTTCCCACGAAGAGTGGTGGTCTAAAGGTAGACCTTCCCTGTGCAAATCCTCTGCTTGCTTCACCAGACATGATCGAAAACTCACAAGATTGTTAGATCAAAAACAGTGAGTAAAGCTCTGATACCAATTGAAGGTTCGATAATATAAAAACAATGTAATATAGAAATACTCTAGAAGGGGGGTTGAATAGAGTATGCCCGCTTTTCGCAGATATTCTCAAGGCTTTTGAAGCTCGTGCCAAACCCTTTGAGAAAACCTGAATGACAAAGTTAAACAATTCGAACCAAGTGCGGAAATAAGGTAAAGCAGTAAATAAAGGACGCAACGAATTGTTAACGAGGTTCGGCACGAACTTGGCCTACGTCCCCGCCTAGGGTTCTTCCACAACCCTAGGATTCAACAGGCTTTATTGATTCACAAAGCTTAGGATCCTAATAGCTCACCGAGAAGCCTCTCTCCTATACAATTGCAATCTAGTCAACTCACGTTCCCTTGGAGTCCTAGACCAATCTAGAAGAGCCCCACCTCTCTCAGCTATCTAGTACAATCCTCTTACTCTCGAGAATCAATAGCCTAGTGCCCACTTCCTGAGTTATAAACTCTTGAGTATAACAATCCTATAAGCTCACTGTGTATCTCTCAAATGCTTTGAAACAAAATATAATACTCTTAAGAACAAGCAGAGAGAACACGTTGAAGAGAGAAGTATGCTTGAAGGCTGATTGTGCAATGATATTCTTGAAGTGCGTCAGTCCTCTCTCTCTTCTTCATCTCCTTTATATAGTGAAGGTCATCGGTGCCACTTGAGGAAGGAATCTTCTCCAACGGCTAAGAGAGGATCATGGCTTGAGCGCAATCTTCTATCTTTGGAAACTTCGGAAGCCATGATCTCGATTTGATCTTTCTCAGCTTTGAACGCTTAAGGAAGGAGATATAATTCAAATAGCTTCCTAAAAGGTTAGTGAATATATAATAATAATATGGAAGCATATAATAACATAATATAATATTCGGACATAATAACATATAGAGCAGGTTTTGTATTTCGTCAACACTGTTAAAGCTCCAAGACCTTTGACACAGACATACTGTCAAGGCCTTTGAAATAGATTCCGATTTCCATCAAAGGGAGTGGAGTTATCACAAACCAATCTTGGGGTTTCTTCAGACGGTTGAGTAACTCCTTCGTCATATCCACACCGCAGGGTGACGTGCGCACCGCCGCGTCCCCACTGCACGTTAAGTTTCTGTCAGGTATTGTGGACGTTCAACTATCTACCTTCGTCGTCTATTCGAGTGTAAGACACATAAGCTACGTACCTTTCCACCCAACATGTCATGGCGTCATTGTCCGTCGCTGACACCATTCCTAGCTGAACAGCATCGGCGGGAACAGTGGCTGCCTTATGGGGTCGCGGTTTCTTGGCCGGGGGAGCCAGCTCCTCTCCAACAGCCTTCCTCGTCTTCTTCGCCCCCTTAGATGCATAAACATGAGCTACCCTGGGCTTCGGCCTCTCATCAACTTCTACTTTCTTTCCACCTTCCTCATGACCAGACCCCTTTAAACCAACCTCTCCCAACTACAAACATATCAAACTTCAGCTAAGATTGACACAATCCCTTGTCACATAACAGATATACTCATGTCACTTGCCATAAACTTTCATGTCACATATATAATCACCTTTTTTTCATAAATAATCCTCGCCTCGTTGGTCTTTCCTTCCCCCCCATCCCCTGCCTTGACAGATTTAGCTTCATCATGCTTGTCCCCGACATCATGACCAGCTAGCTTTCTCTCTCCTGATATCTCATCCCTTGCCTTCTCAGTTTCAACTTTTGTCTGCTTATCCCCGCCATCATCCACTTCACTTCCCTTCTCAACAGCAACTCCTAACTGCAAATGAAATCAAAATTGAATTATGCCTCAAACTTTCAAGTGTCACTTAACATAAAAAATCATGTCACACAACTACAATCTTCCTGTCACATTCTTCCAGTGTCGCTGAACATAACAAATCTTGTGATGTTTACCAACAACTAACCTTACCACCTTGTCCACCCTCACCGGCTTTACCCGCAATTGACTCTATCAACTCATCAAGTTCGTCCTGTAAAATATATATTAACATTTGATATTGAATCCCCGATTTCAAACTGGACTAAACATCGAAACGCATGTCACGCAAAAACTAACTTACAAACTCATCCCGTTTTTTTATCATCTCCAACTTGTTCTTTATCGGTTGCTTCTTGCCAGGCCGTCCCCTTATATTGACCATCCCGCAGCTCAGTCACGACCACCTCCAATAATTTCAGCTGCAGGTGATAAAATTATTACTTCATATCACCATAAGGTGAGAAAATTCAACACAATTCACCCTTCATACCACATTCGTTCATTATCTACAGTACGTGTCACTTGTCCAATTTCACGTGTCAGGAGTCCATTTACCCTAGTTCACAGTTATCCCGAGTCTACACAGAACGAATAATTGGGAAGTTATTGCCTACCTTTTCATCCATCTTCTCCATCCTTGTTGACATTGTCTGAAGCTTGTCCATAACTTGTTCCAAAGTCTTGGCCACGTCCCCCACCTAGCCATCCTTCTCATTGCCTCCTCTTCCCGTCCTTGGGGACCTCCCATCAGGGGCTTCGAAATGTGTCAGGAAGGGTGCAACTAGGTCGTCGAAGAAGGGGTCGAGTTTCTCATCATCGTACACACAGCCATCCATCAGCTCCAGCTCAGCCTCCTCTGGTATGAGTATTGGGTTATCATCAATCTCTATGGCCTCCTCTCCCTCAGCTTCGGTGCGGCTGGCTATATCCTTATAAGCGAGGTTCTCGTCCTTGAGGGCCCATCTCATGCAACGAGGGAATGCCGTCGTCGACACCTTCGTCGCAAACCGGACCCCCCATTTTGGCATAGATTCCAACAACCAAATCTGCACCGCATCCCCACTAAAATTAATACATGTTCAGCATATGAATTACAAATTGATCATGGGTGTGGTCGAGAAGGTTACCTGAAAGGATACCGGATAACCCATCAGGCCATAACCATTGCGCTTCTTTCGATCTTCTGCCTTTATCTCAGCTTCCCGGCGCTTTACGGCGCCATTCAGCGACACGTGTGTTGCAGCATAGATGACCTTCCTCCATGGGAATGCCAAAAACCGATCGACATTCTCCACCAACCGGACGATCCAGCTCCTCAGCCCCTTCCTCTGCTCCTCCCCTAACAAAACGCCCTCCACAATGTACAGAAGCACTAGCTTGAATCGTCTTCGCGGGCTCCGCAACACCATTATTGAGTTCTTCAGCTCGGTCTCGAGGTCACCAACCGTCATCTTCTCGTTTCCAAAAAACTCCTTGATAGCTTTCTCGTCGTCCTCCATGTCACTAGCTGTTGGTTGACTGCACCGCAGCCCGGTTACTAAGGCAAACTCCTTCAGGGAGAACCTCCGGAGCTTCCCCTTAATCCGGTACCACGTCTCCCACTCCTTTTCGCTTGCAAGCTGTCGCTGGAGTGCATAATGCACCATTTGTGAAGAAAATTTCACAGTGTGCGCCAGCTGCACAACCCCACCAAGCTGGGAGTCATGCAGCTTCTGCCAGTCGCTAGGGTCAAGATAATCGTCAATGTTGTTCAGCATTGACAGTCTTGAGCCCTGGTTGACCCGGGCCCGGAACTGTCTAGCTTCGGGGACTAGGTAGTCAGACTCTTTGTTCTTCGCGCTCACATTCTTCGTCATCACCATTTCTATCCTGCAATTTCCATCACACGAACAAAGTCAGCTTCTACCAATTATATTCGTCTCCCTCTGTCACCTAACAGACTAACCCATGTCACTCTACCCTTGTCACTCAGTGTCAAACCCATGTCACCCATTATGAATCGGAAGCCTATAACCAATACCTCAAACCTCCTTCAATAGGACACCTACGACATCCACATATCCCAATTTCCACACCTCGTCAATTCCCTATTCCAACTACCACAACAAATTTAGAAACCCTTCTCTACAAATTGGAAACCACTGTCACCCAATGTCAATCCCCTGTCACCCAATTCGAACCTCAATCCACCAATTTCCCCTATCCATAGTTCCCCGACCGTTGTCCTAACCCATTCCGAAAACCACTGTCACCAAATTGGATACCCTAACCACCGATTTCCCCTTTCCATACCCGATAACCACCCATGACACCACCACCCACCATTATCCACAAAAGAAAACCACCACCCCGACCCACCATTCAGGCCGCCATTGCCCTAACCCCTTCACCCACTGCTTCCCCGACCCACACCCGCGCACAATACCACCAAAGGGAGAAGAGTTGGAGGGCGTACCTTGTTTATGTCATGTCTGGTCTACTTTCCGGCGACAGTGGACCTGTCCGCTCTCTCTCCTGTGTTGTTCCTCTCTCGAACCGGCGTCTCTGCAACTGCCGAAGAAGAAACCGCCCTCTCTCTCTCTCTCCCTTTCTATGCCTCGCTGCAACTGCCGATGAAGATGAAGAAGCCTCTCTCTCTCTCTTTGCTACCGTTGTGTTTTCAAACGGGAGAGAGATTTGTGATTGGATGGACATTTACTAACCCTCCCCCTATTTCTTCTTCCCGCCCTCTCTCTCTTCACTAGGCAATGATGCCTCTACTTTTTTTTTTTGGCCAACAAAACACATGATAGCCGGTTTATATTGTTGGATTACCGTGGCATTTGTGCAAATTTTCCCCAAAAATGGCATTCTTGCAATACTTTCGAACTTGCTGGCATTTTTGGAAAGTTTTTTGAAAAAGTGGTATTTACTACTCCCTCCGTTCATAAATATAAGATCACCTTACTTTTGCACGTATTTTAAGAAGCAAAAAACTATATAAAATATTAATTTTTTAATTAATTTTTTTCACAATATAGTATGTATTATTAATAAATATTATATTACGGAAAAAACTTTTGTAAAAAAATTAGTATTTTATATAGTTTTTCATTCATTAAAATACGTGCAAAAAGTCAACAATCCTATATTTGTGAACGGATGGAGTACCATTTTTTCCTATATATAATTAAGAGACATTGTTTTTAGGGCAAATTGCAGAAAATAGCACGAACTTTAGGGGTGGTTGCACTCAGTGGCACAAACTTAAAGAAATACAAAAATAATCACCAACTTTGGGGTTTAGTTGCGGTCAGTGGCACATACCCCATATCTTACTAAAATAACCCATATCTTGCTAATGTGGGTGCTTACATGAAACTTTTTTAATTAAAAAGGCATATAGCGAGATATGAATTAGGGGAGCAAATCCTCTGCTCTATTTTCATGCCCCAACATCCCATCCCACATAATTATTTTACCTTCAAATTAAAATTAAAAAAATTAAAAAATATATTTAACTTCTACCTACTTATTATAACATATTTGAAAAAAAAATCTTAAAAAATTGAATTATATATATATTTTTTTAAATCTATAGTAAAATCACATATTTTTAAAACTTTAAAAAATATTTATATCTATTTTGAATTATTATAATTTTTCTAGGTTGATTTTTTAAGATTATTTTTTTCAAATATGTTATAATAAGTATGTAGAAGCTAAATATATTTTTTTTAAAAATTTTAATTTTAATTTGAAGGTAAAATAATTATGTGGGATATGGTGTTGGGGCGAAAAAATGGGGCAGAGGATTTGCTCTGATTAATTAGTGGGAATGCTTACATGGATTTTTTAAAAAAAAATTATAAGACATAAAAGATGTGCCCAAATTATGAAACTAGCTAGGTTCCAATTTTATTTTTTATTTCATGTAATTCCAAATCAAATATAATTGTGACAATTAAATATAACATTTGCAAATTAAAATTTAGTTATTTTAATTTGCAAATGTTACATTTGCAAACATTCTCACTAATCCATATCTCGATATATGCCTTTTTAATTAAAAAGATTTCATGTAAGCACCCCCACTAGTCCACATTAGTGAGATATGGGGTATGTGCCACTGACCGCAACTAAACCCCAAAGTTGGTGATTATTTTTGTATTTCTTTAAGTTTGTGCCACTGAGTGCAACCACCCCTAAAGTTCGTGCTATTTTCTGCAATTTGCCCTTGTTTTTAAAATTCCTCCGTACTCCATATTTTAAAAAGTCTTCCTGCATTTTCTAAAAAAATAAAATAAAAAATCTTCCTGCATTAAATTTCCAAAAAGACGCATAAAGTGGGCACGTGCCATAAAGCATGATTGACCAAATCCCAACAGAATTGGATCACCAAGTGGGACATAAAAGTACCACTTTGAAACCGAAACTTGATAATGAATTCGGTTGATCAAGTAATTTAATGAATGGTGTTTTATACGGAGTATATAAAAAATATTTAAATAAAATTTAATGATTGCAATTTACAATTTTCACATATTTTCTTTTTTTTTTTGATCCAACTTCACATATTTTTAAAAAAAAATCCATATCAGCTATTAATATAAAAGTTTGAATTTCAAACTAATTGGGGCAAAAATCTTCCATGGTACAATCGTGTTACACACTTACACTCTTATGTATAATAAAATATGTCTTTTACTATTTATATATTTTTAGTTGCTAAAATACTATTTAAAATATTAAACTTTTTATTATTTTTTCTTTATAATTTTATAATTATTATTAATATGTGTAATTTTTATATAATTTTTAACTATTAAAAAAGCATGTACAACAGTATAAGTAATGTGTTTAAGAGAGGTATTGTCCAAATAAAAACATCTCAACTAAATTGATCATTGATTGATTCATTTCAAATCCAACCGTAGTGAAGCAATTACTCGTCCCTCCACAACATTGTCTCACAAAAATATTACACCCTTAAATTAATATTAAAAAAAATTATCTTCTATATGATTATTATAACATATTTGAAAAAAAAACTCAAAAAATCCACTTATAAATTTTTTAAAAATTATATAATAAAATAATATATTTTAATAACTTTTAAAAATATTTTTATCTCTTTTTAATTATTATAATTTTTATAAGTTGTTTTTTTAATATTTTAAAATTTCAGAAATAATATTGACCAATAAGAAAATACCATTTGAGTAAAAAAAAATCAAGTTTAATTATGAGCGTGACACGTCAGCAAAATGCTAGCAGAATTAATATTATTATTAGTAGATGAACAGAGAAAGAGCAAACCTGGAAGCAATCTTTTCATATGAATTAATGATAAGAGCACACAGAATAGGAAACAAATATATTTAAAATAAATTATAAATTGATATACAACAAATCAATTTAAATAGTATTTTAGTATGAAAAATAGGAAATAAATATGTTTAAAATAGGAAACGGATATTTTAAAATTTCAAAAATAATATTGATCAATAAAAAAATATCATTTGAATAAAAAATCAAGTTTAATTATGAACGTGACACGTCAGCAAAATGTCAGCAAAATTAGTATTATTAATTACGGAGTAATAATTAATAGATAATCCGGAATCCAAAATCAAACTGGTATAAGAATCCAACATTCGGGCTTCATGGAAACTCAGGGTAGCCAGTGTTTTCATCTTCTTTACAGTCGACATAAGTGGTTCAACTGCAACTCGATCATAACTTCTCTGATCGTCTTCGTCTCTCCGCGGCCCGTGGATTTGTGCGTTCGATTTCGTATTAACTGCTCAACTTTAATTTGTCCATGACTCGTAGATTGATATCTGATTCCCGATTCGGACTGGATTTCTATTCATTTCTCGCCGAGGGTTCATCATAGAGCTTATTTGATCTCCAATTGAATTGATGTTTTGTGAGATTGTGATCTGTTCTAATATCATCTTGTTTTGTTTCTGTTGAAATGCCATCTCCAGGGGCTCAAAGTTGAAACCTTTATACGAAATTCGATCGCCTCAGAGTCGACGAAGGGAGGGGAAATGACGGGCCCTAACTCATCTCCTGGACAGCAGCAGCAGTTCATGGTAGGCGATGGCACTGGTGGCCAAGCCAATGCTCCGTTGATCGATTCGAACGAAGCTCAGCAGATTGTTGTCCCTGACGTGAGTATGGTTTTTTTTACACTTCTATTTCAACGAGATGTGATGCTGATAATTCCCAATTTTTACTTAGTCGGATCAACATGACAGCATCATCTCCTTGTTGATCATAAAAACTTCTTGGATAGATTCTAAGTAGACTGCGGATTGACAGTTTTGGTAGACCATCATTCATATTCCCCTTAGGCCTTAGCATTGATTTTTTCCCCAATTTGTCTTATCTGTTTTATGTATAGAATTGATTGAACATCTCTGATCAATGTACAATATACAATTCAGATCACCCATTACAATCCATGGTTCCCTTTACCTCGTGTAGTTAGCAGCATAAACAAAAGAAACCTTGAAGCTGAATTTTCTGTCCTTTGTCATGACAGAACAAACTGATCATAGAGATATCATTATCAAAACCATAACTAGTTATTACATTATGTTTAAAGTGGTCTGTGAAGCCACATACGTTCCAAACTGCAATTTTCACTCTATCCATTACATTCGGCTCCGTGAGAGCTACCCTCACTTGTTCCTTCATGTTGCCCGGTTTCACCAAGAGCTTGGAATCTACTCTCTTGTGCAAGTGGAACTTCTGAATTTTTCTGTTTTCCTTTGGACTCAGCACTCTTACAAGCTTTCTTTCCTTGTGCTTTGGTCCATTTATCATCCGCATCTCAATCTCCAAGCTGAGCTGCACTCTTGCCCTTCACCATTTGATTACTATGAGGCTGCGGACCCTTCCTCGAGCACCGGTCTTCAGTGTGACCAAAACAACTACAGCAACGACATTTTCATGTCTACAAAATTGCTCATACAAATTGCTTGCATATTTGTTGAGTTATCAGTGGTGCATCATAATAGGTCTTTTAGCTGCTAATTTTACAAAATTGGGCATTTTCATGTGTACAAAATTGCTCATTATTTGATTGTGATTGATTGAACCTTTCCCTGATGAAATTGAAAGTGACGAGATCTTTATTGTTTTCAGAAAGAGTTGTACGGAGTAACAAACTAACAATTCACTCTTTTGTTGCAGAAGAAGAGTTGGAAGAACTTCTTTGCATATATGGGTCCGGGGTTCCTTGTATCTATGGCGTACATTGATCCTGGGAATCGTACGTTGTTATGTTTATTTATTTATTTATGTTAGCCAAGGGCCAAATGGTGATGAAATTTGACCAATTCTATCTGGTGTCAATGATTTGCAGTTGAAACCGATTTGCAAGCTGGAGCACAGTACAGGTACGGGGTATGTCTTTCCCTTTGACATTCGTCTCTTTGTCTCCATGAATTAGTATTCATGGAATCAATATGTCATTTTATTGGGTTTAATCCATGATTTTATCTTAAACTTGCCATTGAGTTGTTTTTTCTAATGTAATATTGATGACAAATGCTTGTACCTCTCTGATGACCGGTCTGCTTGGTTTGCTTTGTGCAGTCACAACCTTTTCCTTCACTCGGCATTGGTACTTTCCAGAAAAATACCCCGATCTGTTGGTGGCATCAAGGTGAGCTTGTTTCTTTCATCTTTGATCATCTTCTTGTGATTATCAAGGAATAATTTTAGTTGCAGTGACTAAAGATTTGCCTTGATAGACAGCCGAAAAAATCTTTTGTTACACAAAATTGGCTTAACCACAACATATATGATCTTTGTTTTTGTCCTTTTAAATACTTTTTCTACTAGAAAATTAAGTAGCCGGTATAAAGTTTCAGAATTGATGATTCTATTGCAATCAGGAACTTCACTACAAGCAATTGAGATAATAAACTCATTTGGCAGGAGGCTTGCAGATACTATATGATAGAAAGCGGAGTTGCTCTTGCTCTTGCATTTCTTATCAATGTATCAGTTATATCCATAAGTGGTGCAGTTTGCAACTCTTCGAATTTAAGCCCCGAAGATCAAGAAAGCTGCAGCGACTTGGACTTGAACAAGGCTTCATTTTTAACTCAGGGTATATATGTGTTCTCCTTCCACTTATTCCTTCTTATATATTCATAACGAAGTTTGTTGATGGTCATTAATGCTTACATTGTACAGAATGTATTGGGGAAATGGAGTTCAAAGCTTTTCGCAATTGCTTTGCTATCATCTGGTCAGAGCTCTACAATTACCGGGACTTATGCAGGTCAATACATCATGCAGGTATTTGATTGATCGAGTAAGATCTATTGTTGTAAGAAGATATTGCTGAAGTACCTAAACGGTTTGTTTCATTGTCACTCAGGGGTTCCTCAATTTACGATTGGTGCCATGGATGCGAAATCTTCTAACTCGATGCTTGGCAATTGTCCCTAGTTTAGTTGTTGTACTGATTTTTGGATCCTCGGGTGCTGGAAGATTGATCATCATTGCATCGGTAACGCTTAATTGTTTTCTTTACAAAGATCACTTGAAGATTGTCATATACAGAGATAAGTCAACAAAGAATATAACATCTATAATTGTCTGTGCAGATGATATTGTCATTTGAACTCCCATTTGCTTTGATTCCACTCCTCAAATTCACTAGCAGCAAGACCAAGATGGGAGTTCATGCCAACTCAATCTGGGTAAGCCGTCATTATACTGATCTGATGAAGCAATTAAATAGTTAATTGCAATATGGTGATGTTCTAAGAGCACAATTGGTCATTTTTATGTAGGTTTCAGCTCTAACCTGGGTTATTGGATCGCTGATCATGGCGATAAATGTGTACTTTTTATCAAGCAGCTTCGTCAAGCTGATACTTCACAACAACTTGAAAATGGTGCAGAAGGTGTTCGCTGGAATATTCGGATTTTCAGGGATGCTGGTGTACTTGGCCAGCATCGCGTACTTGATCATCCGAAAAAACAAGGAACGCAGCCATCTCTTGGCGCTAACAAGTCCGGGAAGCCTACAAATGAACGACGAATCGCATCGCCTTCCTAGAGACGACATTGTGAGCATGCAGCTGCCTGAGAGGCCGTCTAATAACGATGTAAACTGATGTTCCAGACTACCATCTATCACCTTATCTTGGTTTAGCGTGTATCCATCAACTACTTTTTTTTTTTTGGGTCGAAACAATGGTTTAGTCCACTTCGCACTAGGTATGTTCAATAATGCTCTCTCTCTCTCAAGAAGATAATATGTTCCTATGGTTCGAACTCGAACAACTATCCGTTACATTACTAGGTAAATTTTGGACTTGGCCTTTTATTAGGTTCTTTGACGAATTTTTATTTGTCTCATGATCTCATCCCCTATTTTCGCCACCCTTTTATTCTTTTTGAACAACTCAAATTTTCAAGATCTCATTTGCAACAATGTTTTTAATAGACGATCATGTGGAAATTGACAAATTTCAAATTCTTTCTGGTAAAAAAAAAAAGAAAAAAACCTTTCCTACCACACCTTAGTTAATAAAAATGGAAATCATTACATATATATAACTATAAGAAACAAAAATAAATAAACCTATACTTTATTATAATAATAATAATAATAATAATAAAAGGAAATCATTATTATCATTATTATTATTATTATTATTATTATTATTATTATTATATGATAAAAGATTTTTGTCACACACTGACTAAGATTGCATTCAGTATTCAAAAGGGATGCGAATCTCAACTTGTTAGCCGGCTCCGATCCAATTTCATGTAGAATCTTTTATCATATAATAATAATAATAATCATAATAATAATAATAATAATAATAATAATAATAATAAGAGGCCATACATTAATACATAGTAATGTATGATGAAATATTCTTTGAGGAATTTCCCAAAGTTATATGGGTGTCCGTACACGATCTTTTTAGGTAATGATGTGGTATATTTGAAACTGTTGGAATATGAAGTTGTCCTACATTGAAAATATTAAGATATTATGAACAAGTTATAAGATTGGCAGACTACTCATTTCACTGCTGCCAATTGATTTTAGCAAGTAAAGTTTAATTTGATTGGTTGATGGTCGATCAAAGCCTTGCGCGTTGTGGAGGAACGGGGAGGATGCCTTTGTCTTGAAGACTCTTAACGGTGTCGTATATGCCTTGTTCGGTGGATGTGTACTTGAGCCCCAAATCTCTAAGCTTTTGGTCATCGAACTTGTATGGCTTAACTCTTGGTCTCACCTCATCCGCGCACCTGCATCTCCAAATAGTTGATGTTTTAACTTCATTATGTAAGATTAATGAAGATTTCGTACTCCTCATATATATAAGAGATCCACACGAGTTTTTCAAAGAGGGCAAAGTGAGGACCATTATCCCCGTTCCCATACCGAGAATTATTTTGGTTCCCGTCTCTGTCCCTATCCCATTTTATTTCTCCATCTCCGTTTTCCGATATAGATTGACTAAGGGAATCGAAGAATCCATACCCCATTATCATTCGTACTTGACAATGTTCTAAGCCTATCTTGTGGCTTAATTTGCTTTGTTTGAGTGTTTTGTAGGCTAGTGTTCGACAAATGGGATTATTCAATAATCTCAAAAGTTGTTAAAAAATACATAGCTCACATTGGTGGGGGTAGGAAACTAACCCAAAATATAACGGGATGTGAATTTCCTATACAATTAATGATTCAAAATTTTATATTAGAAGGGTGAATCATTATCTTATAATTAATCAAAAACGAAAATAAATCCAACTAAATGAAAAAAAAGGAGAGAATTTTACATAATGAATTAACTTTTGTGCTAGCTAGAAGGGTGGATTCCGACCCTATAACAAAAAATAAATTAAATTAAATTCGATATAACTTTCGTTTCATATAACCCGATAGCCTGACATGGGTTTATCGGGTAAAAAAAAACTACAAGTTAATTAAATGCAACAAATCCAACAATATTATATATTGTGATGGTCGGATGGAAAAAAAACAAAATAAAAAAAAAACTCACTTGGTAGGAATTGGATACCCGGGAAAGAGCTTAGCGAGGATCTCACAGACCTCACCGCGATGAAGCATGCGGTCGGCGCAAAGATACCTCCCCGACGCGGTCGGAGACTCGTACACCAGAATGTGAGCCAAGGCAACGTCCTTAACATGGACGTAGCCTTGCACGACGTTTGCATACTTTGTTATCGATCCATTAAAGAAATTGAGGATGTGCAATGCACTGGTATTCATCGTTGGCTGCAGCATTGGACCCACCACCAGCATATGAGCCACCACCACCAGATCCACTCCTGCCTCCGCTGCCACCTTCCACGCCGCTTGCTCCGCCAGCACCTTCCCGTAGTTGTACCTGTAGAGTATAGAGGATGTTTACATAGTCAAGGGCAATTTGGTCATTTCAGCTTCTTTCATTTCTGTTAGATTTCTGTTAGAGCTCTTGTATAAATACAACTAGCTTGCAATGTACAGAGCACGTTTTCAGATTGATTCAATTGAGTTTGTTAGAGTGTTCTTCATCAAATTGAGAGTTTCTCAAATCTTGAAATGGTATCAGAGCACCACCGTTATTTCATATGGTATCAGAGCCGAGGTTCGGCATGGTGCAGTGTGGTTTGGATTCCTGGTCTAATTGGCTAGCCGACCTTAAGGCATTGATTCGTCAATCGCAACTGGCAATATTGCGTGGCCAGACAGTTGCGCTTGAGGGGGTGTGTGGAGAATATGAGTTGGGAGTATCCCACATTGAATAGAAATTGAATCCAAGCCTTGCATATAAGCCAGTGGACTACCCCACCTAACACCAATTGGTTTTAGGATGGAACCCCACTCGGCTTGTGTGCTCGGCTTGGTTAGCGCGTTTGCGCTTGGCGTGCGTTACCCCCCACGTCGGACGACCCCCGTTATTTCATAGTACCAATTCTGCCGCCCAACATTGTTTTGATCAGTCAATCACGCCGACAACAAATAGTTGAGATGATTTGTTTCTATAGGATTTAGAAAAAATTTATGCCGTTGGGATTCCGCATTAGTTTGGGAAGAAAAATTAGAGATATATGATTGTTTAAACTCTGTGAATTCTCGGCCGGACCATGAGAAAGAGAAATCATGCTTTTGTGTTAAAAGGAGAGATCATTTAATAAAATAAATCATAATTTTCGGAGTTTAACATGATATTAGAGTTGGTTTGATTCGGGTTCATTAATTTCTTTGGATTTGGGCTAGCTATTAAGAGATACGCTAGACCATTCTTTGAATAAGCTATAAGAGAATGAGATGGCTAACCCGTCTTTAAACAATATATAAAGAGATTGAAATGCTTAGCTCATTTTAAGTGTCAATCAAGCCGAACTGATTACACTTGAGGAGACGTATTGGAAATAACGAGTTGTCTCACAAATCAGAACAATTTAAATATAAAAACAAAATAAATCCAACTCAACTTTTATTTCTGAGGAAGAAATCCAAACAGATTGACCAGCAACGACGCAAGTTTTTCATACGAATCTTTTATTTGCATGTGTTTTTAATTTTTCTTATGCTGGGTTTAATTTGAAATATTTTTTTATTATTGATTATTACTCCGTATATGCAGACCCGGGCCAAGGGCAGGGGCAGCATTGGCTACTGCCCAGGGCCCAATCCTAAAAGGGGGCCAGTCCAAATTTGTGGATATGTGTATATAAATGTGTAAAAAAATTAATTGGCCTAGAGGTCCCATAAAAGACAATGGAAATCAACTGATCGTAAAAGAATAAAGTGTGGGTCCCAAATCCTAGACTTTTTACCCCGTTTTTTTTATGTTCTCTTTTTCTAGAATTCTTTTTCTCTTTTGAATAAGCCATATTTGGTACTCCATTATAAAATCATGTATTTTTTTTTCATTTATGTATTTTTATTTATAATTTTTTTTATCAACAAGCGAATACAAGATGTGATTTTCTAACGGGAATTAGCCCTACAAATCCTATTTTCATTTCAAAATTTTCTATTGTTCTAGTTGATTAAATATTTAAAAATAAAAAGACGATTTACCAGTTTTAACTTTAATGACAAGAAAAGATATGGATAGTAAAGTGATTTTATACAATTACTTTTTTTCTTGCTTAAAGATTAGAATAAAAAAGATAAATATTCATAAAAAAATATTTAATTGTTTTTATTAATTTCAATATCAATGGTTATTTCATGTACTTATTTTATTTTAGGTTTTCTAAATTTCACATCATTATTAAAAAAAAATGATAATTGAATTATTTAGAATATGTAGGGCCTCAATATTTTCTCCGCCCTGAGCCGCTAAAAGGTTAGGACCGGCACTGCGTATATGCTAACAGTGTAAAACTTAAAAAGCAGGGAGTAAGGGAGGACCTTAGTGTTACTGCAAAACTGGAGATCACTCCAGCAGGTTCCATCGACGACGGTATCGGGGTGGCGATTGGGATCCATGTGAACTGCTGTGATGGAATTGATGTGAACACCACGCGACGGACGTTGGCCTCCGCGGCCGCCTTCATCACGTTCTTAGTTCCTTCCACGGCCGGTTTCATCCTTTGTTCCTTTTATTTTCATAAGCAATATTTATCATCACTATCACACTACATATACTGATTTTTTTTTTGGTAAGAGTTTTTTGGGTCTTTATTGAACAATCAATTACCATTTACCATACGGTTGGTTTTTTTATTTTTATTTTTGTAAATGACATTAAATGTAAAAGAAGGAAAAAAAAAATTCTTCATGTTTTAAGTAGAGTGTTTCTCCAAACGCTAGTCTAATTATAAGGACCAATTGGTAACCGTTATGTCTAAATTCATTTACAAATTCTTCATGCTTTTCCGATCTAATTAAGATATGATATGTCCGAATTTCCGATCCGGCCAAATCATATATATATTTTGGGTATATTATTACAAACTTATATTGCATCATATATCATATCGTTGTAAACTAACACAATCGTTGGCGATAGGGGAAGCAGTGTGGAACACACCCTCACACCCATCAATGGCTTCTCGGAGGCTTTCGAAATCTCGAGAAGATGAGCTTTGCAGAGCTTCAGTCTTTCTGTTGCACCTTCCATTAGACACGGCCACGGGTCAACCCGTGACCCGCCGGATCAGGGTCCACGGGTCCGAGGGTCGGGAAGGGTTAAGGGTTAGGGTTATGGTCGACTAAATCTGAACCCGTGACCCGGCGGGTCCGACCCGGATCGACCCGCCGGGTCAACCCGCCATTTTAAAATATTTTTTTTTGAAAAAATTTATTTTTAATTTTTAATAAAATAAATTTATAATTATTATGTAAATTATATAAATTATTTTTAGAATAATTCATAATATTACATAATGTAACATGCAATGACAATGTGAAACTTAGCACCCCATGCTTCTCCTTTTATAGACTTAGCACCCCCCATTTCTTCTAGTTTTTAATGTGGGACAAGAACAAGGGTAGAAACTATAAACTACACCATGACTTCAATCTCTACCATTCGGTTTTTAATGTCAATCCATACTTATAAATTTTTATCATATACAAACACTAGTACTATACTTTATATAGATATTATTTTTAAAAAAAAATTACTTATCAATTATGAAAGAAATAACGAACGGGTAACAAGAAAGTGTGAAGTTCAACAATATACCTTAAACATTTGTGTTATTTGGTGGATCCACTATAAAATCATTCTATATCATTCTATATGATACTAAGTTAGGAGTCTTTATGATATAATTTCAAATAATACAAATATTGTTATTGATAAAGCCGTTACACTTGTATAGTATCCTTAATGTCGAGTTTTCGTTTATTTTCAAAATGATATAGAACTTCGGATTTTCAAACACAAGAATGAAATATAATATTGGCAATACTTTTTCAATGTGTCTTTTCATTTACGTCATAACAAGCAACCCAAGTATGTAATTCTAATAACATCATCATTAAGTGTATATACAACATGTGGCTAATTCAACTTTAAACGAGAAAGTTTAACATATCTATATGAAGAAGAACCTAGATTTGAAATCATTGATCAAGAAATTAACATAATAATACAAGTAAAATAAAATACTTATGATTGATTAATGGATCAACACAACTATCAATTAAATTAAATAGAAAGATTAATCCAACATAACTTGATATATTGTATCATGATGTTTCATCATCATGTGTTATTCATTTAATTAAATCCTAAGAGGTAAACACTTTAATTATATTATTATATGTTACATCATATAATCCAAATACTTAAATTACATTATATTCCCCCATATAATCCAAAGACTTTAATTACATTACATTTTACATCATATACTTAAATATCAATTTCTCACATTTTCTTTCATATCTCATATTTCTGTCCCACATCGAAAGTGGGCTACATACCTCTATTTTCTCTATATATAGAACCTCATACCCTACTTGTCATTCCCACAATTCAACCTTTTCTTTCCCACATCTAAAGTGTGATGGAATGATGGGAGTGGAATGAAGATATCTATATATATCTTCCCACATACCATGTTTTGTCAACCTGTGGTGAAAGACTTGAGTTGAGTTTTATTTTGGGTTTAAAACAATTTTTTTAAAAAAAAAAAAATGGTTGACCCGACGGGTCGACCCGCAAAACTTGTTGGGTACCCGATTTGGTGCCACGTGGCCGACCCGTCAGTCCGACCCGCCGGGTCACCCAACCCGCCGATCCGTCCCAACCCCGGGTCAGGGTTAGGGTCACCCTCCTCGGGTTGTCGACCAGGTCGACCCGTTGACCCGGCGGGTCGGACCCGTGGCCGTGTCTACCTTCCATCTCCCATTCCATCTCCCATAAGTGTGCATTCTTAGGATCATCTGCGCCCGCACACAAATTAGACATATTTGTTTATAAAATGTACACTATGAATTAACTTAATTAGAATTTAGAAGTTATGCAATTAATGAGATGATCACCTGGATTTTTGACGGCATACCCTTTTTGAAGGAGGAGCTTAACTATCCAAGAAGCTATGAACCCTCCGGCACCGGTGACACACAGTGGCGGCCGCAGAACTTCCCGAAAGGTGGGGCGGAATTCCAAGCTACGAAAGTGTTGCATCGTCAATTAGTTAACAAAAATAGCATTTAATGTTACAAGCCTACAAATAAATCCAAATGTTCAACACCAACTATTCAAGGTGAATACATATTGAAGATTTAACAATACATAATATAAGTTCAATTTGATGACGAAGGAAGTAAATCCACCCTGCGGGTTCTCATCAACAACATCATCTCCATTGTCAAGCTCAACATCATCTCCATCAACAATCTCAACATTATCAATCAAAGGACTAGGAGTTGAATTATCCACATTAGCATCATCAACATTTGCAACTATATTGCGAGGGGTGGATGATCCAACACTTGGTACTTTGTTGATTCGAGCAAAATATCTATCTATACCGGAATCCCTATTCAAAATTCATAAGCAATAACAATGAAAAAAAGCTCCAATCTTCACACTTCAAATCTTCACACTTCAATTCTCCAAATCAATTCACATTTCAAACATTTCAATTGCAAACAAATCAAATTCACCAACTCAATTCAAGAGGCAAGTAACTAAAATTAACAAAATAGGAGCAAACTTACCGATTTCGCCCAAAGCCCTGATTTTCGAGTCGAAACTGCAGTGACTAGTGAGAGCTGAGAGTCACAGTGGTGCAGGCGGCCGCGCCGGACCGGTGGACGACTGGTGGTCACTGGTCGAGTGGTCGGAATGGTGCAGGCGGCCGGGGCAGATGGCCAGCCCTTCGCTCGCTCACCCTTCGGAGTTCGCGTCTCAGCGTCGCTTCCCTCTCTCCTGCGCGTCTCTGTGTTGAGAAAATTAAAACCCCGGTCAAAACGACGTCGTTTTGACATAATTTTTTTTTTTGTTTTTTGTAAACAGTTGGGGTTGCCGGGGCGCCGGTGGAGCTGTTCACCGTCATGTTTGAAACTAGTTGCGAGAGAAAAGAGGGCGAGATTGAAGGTAATTAAGCAAATTGGAGTGGGAATGGAAGTAGGTTTCTTGGTGATGAACGGTGAACTACGGAGGTGATCCATATGGGATATTTATACTACTGCAGGGGTATAATCGTAATTTACTATCAAGAAAGTTGTAGACTGATCATGGCCCAAGGGTTTTGTGTATTAAAGTGGGTAATGGAATCTTAATTAATTACTTTTCAATGGGCCGTAAGTACGACGTGGTATCTAGTAAATGATCAATATATATATTGAAATTAAACTATATCAACCCTTAATTACATTAATATATGATCGATTATTGATACATTAAAACAATTAACAATGACTCCATATTTTAACAAGCACGATCGAGCTCTTTCTTGACCCACTGCCTAATTTATTGTCTCGTGGATTGGATCCGAAGAGATCCAAGCTAGCAAATGATCGATCAGAGTCTCTGTGTCCAACTTTAGTTAGTCCATCACAAAACAAAAGAATTAATGAGACGCTCTTCTATTCAAAAGAAAAAAGAACCCTAAATTCGCCTTGCTACTTCCTAGTGGATATATAAAGTTTGTCGGTGCAAGTCGGTTTACCCATATTAATGTAAACTTACACAATCGGTAGTTGTAATAATATACCCAAAATTAGATCATCTTACACAATCGTTAGCTCTTGATTGCTAGGTCACGTGTCTGGGGTTTGTCAACTAAAAAAGAATGAGATGTTATATATACCCGCATTGATTATATATATGAACAAATAAGCCTTAGTATATAAGCTAGCTATTCCTCCTGCTCCTATTGCCAATTGATTTTAGGAAGGAACCCTCTCGATTTATGTGCTAAGCTATTAGTACACAAGAGCTCATGCACACCACCCCTAGTCACAATTCCAAACAGATCGACTTCACTAGTCTGTAAGTATCTCTATCGATCGGTTATGGTGGCAGTCAAGCTTTGTCTTCCAATGGCTACCCCTTCCCATAGGCGGAGCTAGGGGGGATAAAGGGGAGCATACACCTGTTCTTTCATCCAAAGAATTACCTATACTTGTTATACTCATCGATAGTTTCGTTTTGATATATTATAAGCCTCAATCCGATTACCGAGTAAAAGTTATGAATGTTTAAAAATTAAATGTAGATTAATTATTTAAAATATCTTTTAATAAACTGCAATAGTTTTATATTTTACTTAACTCTATATTTTAATAATATAATGCAGCCCTATAAATATCATTAAAAAAACACCATATGTATAATAATATGTTTTTTGGTTTTTGAGATCGAGCTAAGGTTGTCTCTATCTTCCAACAGGGCTCCACATATGACTAAATTAAAGATTAGCATGTACGTACAATGGAAATCAATTTCCTAGAGAAAATGTTAGACTATTGATGAGATAATGAAAGAATGTAAATGTGAAGAGACCAAAGAAAAATAATAAATTTTAATTTTAGTTTAATAAAAGAAAATAACCCCATTCTTAGGTTGTGTAAAAATGGGCAATTATAAATGAGAGGGGTTTGTGAGTTTCAGTGTTTCACTATCCCTTTCAAATGTAGAGAACTTATATAAACTCATATGATTTCATTTGTTAGATATCCAAAATCCAAAAATAGAAAGAGAAAAGCTTAGTTTAAAGTATTAAATAGAAAGAAGTTTTCGGAATAATTTTCTATGTAAAATTTCAGGGTGTATAGTTTTGGGTGTGAGTGTTAAATAATTAAGTTGTAATCACGTTATCATTCTATCAAAGTTGTGCGGCTGATTAGAAACATCTCGTGTGTGTGTTTTATATCGTTGTCATTCTCATTATTCTGATTTTCGGGAAAGTAGAGCGCATCTTTCCCAACAAGTCTCACTCGGTTTATGTGCTAGGCTATTAACGCATGTGCGCACGTGTGCACACAACTCCCGATTCCGAGTCCCAACAGACTTCAGTATGGTATCAGAGCGGAAAAGTCAAACGGCCCGACTCTCGATCTTGGGCTCTCTAAAAAGAGAATGAGATGCTAAACTCGTTGTCCAAGTGTCAATTAGAGGCGAAAAACGACCATAATTGCACGAATGTGAATGTGAAGAGACCCAAAGAGAGTCCCACATTGATAGTATACGGAACTATTATAACGTGTGCACACGACCTCCGATCCCGAGTCCCAACAACTTTAGGAGCGATAGTACTCCAATAAAGCGCATTTCAAATAAAACAAGGAGCTTTCACGCACCACACAACGTACCATAACCAGTGGCGAAGCCAGACTGTAGTAACATAGGGGTGAGCGAGATTTAGGCTAAAAATTAAGTAATAATGAAACGAGTTTTGCTAAACTTTAAATGAATTTAATTGTGAAGGGTTATGTAAAAAAATTCAAAGATTTATCCATATTATTAGAAGTGATCGAATAAAATTTATAATTAGTTAAAAAAAAATTCAAGGAAACCCTGTTTTCAAACAATACTAATTGAAATTAATTATTCTCAATTTAAAAAGAGGAAAAAATTCCCCATTTATACTTTACCAACTAAGCAAGGTAAACTTTACGATCTATTTTCACTTCTAAATTAATTTAGACATTTTTATTTTTTATATTTTATATATTTAACCTTTCGTATTTTTTCCGGGATTGGGATGGGCTCGCCCTAATAGGAGCCCACCCCTAAATCCGCCAGTGACCATAACCCTAACAAGTCTCAACGTAGATCACATCCTTTATTCTATTCTATGGTACACCCGGCTTAAAAAATGTATACTCACGTAGTCACGTCTAATGAATTAGAAATATAAATCGTCAAAAAAAAAAATCCTTTTTGAAGCACTTAATAATATGGAAGTCTTATTGGTTGCACACCTTAGCCACATTGTCAGGGGTATTGATATTTGCAACAATTTCGGTCTTACTGACCTCATCCGTAAGGATGCTTTCGGGTAGAGCATACTCACCCGAATTTTTTCCTAATCAAAAAAAAAATAAAAAAAAATATGGAAGTCTTATTATAAGAGGGTGACTCTCTCGGTATCCATTTTATTCTATGGGTGTGTATGGCAAACAAAAAAGCCGGTTAAAATTTCTAATTTTTTAGCTATTAAAATAATAAGCTAGTTTAATTGGTGTATGGGGAACAAATTAAGTCAAAAACCGGTTAAAAAAAATGGTTTAAAAAATAAGCCGGACAAGGGAGCTTATTTTGGAGCTTATTTTTCCATAATTACAAATTTACCCATTCTCTTTTATCTTATTTGGTTTGAAAGTACCACAATACCCCTAATAAAAATCAAATAAACTCCACTTTTTACAAATAAACAGTTTTTCGGCCATACGGAGTTTATATTTTTTCATAAATTTTTAACTACTTTTACCAACGGTTTATAAATTTTACCCTGTTTATAATTTTAATTAGTTTACTAGTGTAATACCCGTGCCTTGAAGGCACGGGAGTTTGAAAGTATTATATTAATATATACTTGTTTATAACAAAAATATGTACGTATAAATTTAATTGTGAAGGGTTATATATCTATATCTATAATAGTACTATATTAATATATACTTGTTTATAACAAAAATATGTACGTATAAAGTTTTTTTTTTTTTGTAATTTATAAATTAGTTGGAAAGAGATACATTACAAAATTTTAAAATGATTTAATAAGGTAAAGTAGTAATAATACTCAAACACACCACCTAATATAATTGAAATAAATACTCCGTATATAATTATTGTCATAAGCACATGATTGTGTGAATACTTTTGAAGTTATGTAGATATACATAACTTATTCATTATTTTCATTAGAAAGATGGCTAGAAAAAGAGGGAAATTAATAGTGAAAATAAAGGTAAGATGGTAAAAATAAAAAGATCCTAAAAGGTAGAAAAGTGATTTAAGAAGCCTCATCTAAGATGTAAAATAATCATTAGTAATGCTTGTAAGTCTTAAAAAATTATTTATTTTTCAATAGTCATTTAAGATGTCTAAAATAAGTAAATTGTAAGAAAACAAACTTTTCAAAAATAAGTAAAATAAGTAAATTGTAAGAAAAAAATATCCCTTATTAATATCGATTAATAAGAAAAGAAACTTTTGATTAGTATGAAAATAGGAAACAAATATGTTCAAAATATCAAACGTGTATTTTAAAATTTCAACAATAATATTGACCAATAAGAAAATTAAATACCATTTGAATAAAAAAAAATTAAGTTTAATTGTGGGCGTGACATGTCACCAAAATGCTAGCAGAATTAGTATTGTTATTATTAATTAATAGATTTTTATTTTGACATTTGAATTAATTGTCTAGATATTTTTAATACGATTGTGATGAATATAATATAGGAAACAAATATTTAAACTTCCCTTAATAACATCGATTAATAAGAAATGAAACTTTTGATTAAAAAATTCAACTTTAATTTACAGAGCGACACGTCAGCAAAATGTTAGAAGAATTAGTAATATTAATAGATAGATAATAGATAGATAGATATATTGCAATCGGAAAAAAATGGAAACATGTCTCAATATTTACGACGATATAACCGAAAATAAAAAAAAAAGGAACGGATTCAAATCATATTTAAAATAGGAAACAAATATTTTAAAGTTTCCATAATAATATTGACCAATAAGAAAAGCTCATTTGAATAAAAAAATTCAACTTTAATTGTGAGCGTGACACGTCAGCAAAATACTAGCAGAATTAGTAATATTAATAGATTAATAGATAGATTAACTCCGTCTCATACGAATCCTATGTTTTATACAATGCCCTGTTTTAAAAAAATGTTGCATATATTATTGACTTTGGGTTTTTGTGGATACTTGTTTATACTATAACGGAAATTTCACGAGGTACTCCTGATGCAATACGTAATTCACGCTGTGTACAATCAGGGGCGGATGCCGGTGTTAGGTTGGGGATGCTCAAGCATCCCCAAATTTTTTATTTTTTATTTTTTTTTAGTGTTAATTTCTTAATATTTTACGTCAAGCATCCCCAACTCGGGAAAAAAAATTACAAAGGAATTTTTTTTTACCTTTAAACATTATCGGAATGATGAAAAATTTACCTTCAAGTATCCCCGGAATGGCGGTCCAGGATCCGCCCCTGTGTACAATTGTTTAAAATATACTGTAAATTTAGGCAAGCTTCCCATACGTAATTCACCTGAGTTTAAAGATGTTGCACCAATTTCCTGATTTTGTAGGGTTTTGGGGATATGTTCGCTTGAATGAAAGAAAAGTTTCGTTTTTACTGATTGATCTCAAACATTGAATGCATCCAAGCACATCTTGTGCTGTGATCTGTAGTTGCTATTGCAACTTTTATCAATTTTACATAAGTTATTTTCATACTACGAAGTCGTCCGGGAAGATAAAATGGAATATACCGTACTCGAAGATGAAGCCCTTGTGGGAGCCTATTTGAATGCATGAGGAAATGGAGAAAAAGGTACAAACCACCGGGCGCGCGGCTGCAAACGGAAGAAGAAGAAGGGTTAATTATAAGATAGAGATGACCCGTTAGCGAAATTGAAAGAGAAAAACGCTCTCTTTCTGAAGTGGGAAAACCCTCCGGGGCCTGCCTCCCTCCACCTCCGTCAACCACGGTGGTTCAGGTAAGAATCTCACAATCGCTCTCCTCCTTTGGGAGCCCAACCCTCCTTCGGGAGCCCAACAATTTCGCCTCCTTGGCGCGATGAACCTTGGCTTAGGCCGTCCCTTCTCCTCCCCGGTCAGCCACCCCTTCTCCGCCTCGTTCGGGTGTGCTGTTCGAGTTCAACTAGTCGGCCTCGGTGGAGTTTTGCTCCGTCAGATCTGTGTCCAAGTGCGGTGGTGGATGCGAACGTGTGTTGCTTTTCCAATTCCTCTTCGTCGGAATCGTTGAAAGGCAAAATCAATTTGGGTCTGTGGTGTCGGGCCTTGCCTCCCGCCGCCTCCATCTTCCATCGTCGCCGCGCATCGGCGCCCGTCGTCTTCGTTACGGGCAAAGACTCCATCGCCATTGTTGGTGAATTTTAAAAAAAAAGAAAGAAGGTAAAGCACTCCTTGCGTTGCAAGGATTACCACCACCAAAAAAAAAAAAAAAATCCTCCTTGCGCTGAAAGTCTGGGAAAATAAAAAAGGAAAAATAAAATTTAATGCTTGCCCCTTAACTTCGGTTTGTGTCGGGCTTGGCTTGGGCCCCAAGGTGACCCGGGTTTGGATTCAGCCCGCTTTCGTTTTCCTTGGGCCCGTTGCCTTGCTTCCGTTGGAGCCTGCGTGTTGAGGCTCAAAAATGGTGCTTTGAGCCCAAGGGTTTCCCTTGGGCCCGAGGCAGCCCGAAATTCAATATTAAAAAAAAAAGGGTTATGTTTACACATTATTATTAATTAGAGGATTTACTGGTGGCCGGACAGGGAAGGTTGGTTCTCCACCTCGAGTGCTTATAAACTAATTTCAGGGCAATCTTCTCAGTGTCCTGATCCTAATTTTTGGATCTGGAACCTGGACATTCCACCAAAGATTAAAAATTTCTTATGGAAAATATCTCAAAATGGCCTTCCCACTGCCGACAGATTAGCCCAACGATGCGTTTCGGTGCCCCCCACCTGTTGTTTGTGCAATTGTGCCGTGGAAGATGATGCCCATCTTCTTTTGGAATGCCAATACACGACCTCTCTTCTCAGATTCCCGACCGACATCAACTCAACTATTGTGGCAATGCTTTAGCTTTCGAGAGACATCAAACCACTTATGGCCTACATTGGGAATAACATCAACAATAAATCCAAGGCTAAGCTTGCCTTCTGTTGGTAGACTGTCTGGTATTCCCGAAATCAACTTATCTTCAAGTCGATTCCTATTCCCAGTCGGGACACCACACTCAATATCATCAAAACACACGATCTAAATTGGAGTAAATCCTCTAATTTTGAGGACAATCTCAGGGTTGATTCCGACGTGCAGCCTCGAACCGAGCATGAAAGCCGACGGAAAACAAAACGCACAAACATTAGATGGCGTAAGCCACCCAGAGGAAATCTAAAATTAAACTTCGACGGTTCTACACTCTCTAACATGACCAACACAGCTGGGACTATTATTCGTGATTGGGAAGGTCGGCCTATCAGCATAGGATACAAAAAACTGGGTAATCAAATTCCATTAAAAGCTGAAGCCCTTGCCTTAAAACTCGGGATACATAACACAATAAATCTACGAATAACCAAACTTCAAATAGAGGGGGACTCGAAAATAATTATTGACCATCTCAACAGAAAAACAAAATGTCCATGGGAAATAGAACTTATTTTATCAGATATTACAACTATGTTAACAAATATGGAAAGTGTTTCTTTCCTCCATGTACCCCGATTAGGCAATAGAGTGGCTGATAAGGTTGCACACCTTTGCCACTCTGCCTGGGGTACTAATATTCAGAATGATCCTGGTCTTCTTGGCCTCATCCGAAAGGATGCCTTCGGGTAGTGTTTGTCTCCCCCGAATGTTTTCCTAATAAAAAAAAAAAATTTAATTCCGGATTCTTCTCGCGCTCTTCGTCCTCCTTGCGGTTGTGCTTCATATGCTCGTGTGGTTTGGTGTCCGTCTGTTGGTTCGTGGTTAGTTTCGGTTGAGGAGCAATTCTGCGACCCTGGTTGATCGACGTGATCGTGTTGGTGGTGTTTGTGGTCTCCGAAGATCCCTCATCCAGGTGGGGGGAACGTCGTGTGATCCACACTTCTCCAGGAGTCGTCTTTTCCTTACGAGGATTTCTGCTTTCCGTCTTTCCGGCGGCGAGACATCGTGTCAGCTAGAGTTGTCCCATGCGCTCTCTATCCACTTCTCCGCGACGACTTCCTTCCTCTCGATATTGTGTCCGCTGGTTTGCTTAGGTCTTGGGTTTTTTCCGGGTTTACTTTGGGTGCTAGTTTGATGCATTTTATGTTATATTTTCTATTTCGTTGTTGTATGTTTAGACGGCTTGCCGTCTGCCGACTCTGTCAGCCTCTCGAGGTCCGGGCCTGTAAAAAATAAACGAGTTCTTCCAAATTAACAAGATCAATCACGCACTTGAACAAACTCATGCTACAAACGTACATGCGATATATGTGAGAATTATTTTGGATAAAATGTACACATTTGCACGATTATACGTCACTTTTTAACAATTTGCTCTATTAGTAAAATGTGTATTTTTTTATACACCATTCAAATACAATTCATTTAAAATAAAAAGAAAAATAAAATCATAAAAAAAAAATCAATCAATTAAATTATCTTGCTTTTCATAAAAAAATTGCATATTGGGGAGGTGATGTACTCAAATTTGCACATCACATATTCAAATGTATACATTTGCACACATTCAAAACAACCAATAAAGTTAAAACATATCTAAAAAAAATACACATTTGCACACACCCATTGTGGATGGTCAGATGTTGAACCCTTGGACTTGGAACACCAAACTGTTGAGCAAATTTAAATTAACTTGATTGGTTAAAATTTTTGGATAGATTTGGGCCTCTTGTTGGAGAGGAACGGGGAGGATTCCCTCCTTGTCTTGGAGGGCACGGGGAGGATGCCCTTGTCTTGGAGGCTCTTCACGGTGTCGTATAGGCATTGTTTGACCGGTGTGAATTCGAGCCCCAAATCTCTAAGCTTTTGGTTCGTCAACTTGTAAGGCTTAGCTCTTGGTCTCACCTCATCCGAGCACCTACATTCAACATATATACATATAGAGTCATTAGACCATCTCTGACCGCTAAAATTTCCCCAAAATAGGAAACAAAATAGATATTTTTAAAATTATTTTTGTTTTAACCCCAACAGCTTCTCAATTTCAAAGATTATGAGAACCATTTAGTTTGGAGAATGCTGCAAATTTTTTAAACTCTCTATATTTTTCTATTGCTTCTCCATTTTGGAGAATCTGTTGAACAAAAAAATACCCTAAAATTATCCAAAAACTCTAAAATTTCTAAAATGGAGAAACGGTTGGAGATGCTCTGACAATTGAAATCTCCGGTTAAGGGAGGAAAATTAGTCAATAAGTTGTTTGATTAGTTGATTGTTAGCTTAATGTGATTCATTTTACTATTTTAGGGTGCTTATTAGTGATTACTGATTACTAATTTACTACGGAGTAGTTGGGTCACTATTTTCAAAAAGTATTGGCCCATGGGCCTACTAAGATATGGGCCCAATATTCCACTTCTTGGGGATTTAGGATTGTGTATGGGTCAACCTATTGAAATCTTGGAGTATGTTTGGATTTCAATAGTAATTTAATCATAATTATAACTATATGAATTGTATTTGGTTAGCATTTTTTTATGAATTGTATTTGGATTTATAAGGGTTTATTTGATATGGAAAGATAAAATTAGCATTAATAACAATCAAATAAATTTCAATTTTATACAAATACCCTTTTCATATGTGTTTATATTAGTATCTCATAACCTTTTAACTTGCATTTTACATAATTTTTCAACTCCAATTAGGTTATAAATTTTTTTAATTTTTCAACTTGCCTCACATCACATGTATGATGTATCCTAGGTTTAAGTTAAAGTGGTATAATTATTTTAACTATTCCAAAATGGTTCAACCGGAAAATACTTACGGGTAGTATCCAAAGGTCTCCGGTTCAACCGCTCTTTATTTACCAAATTCAAGGTATAAAAGTTAACAAGTGACACTCATATAATGAGGCAACATGTATTCATGTACATAGATGCACAAATAAACTTACTTAGTAGGAACGGGATACTCGGGAAAGAACTTAGCGAGGGTCTCACAAATCTCGCCGCGATGGAGAATGAGGTCCGCGCAGAGGTACCTCCCCGACGCAGTCGGAGACTCGTACACCAGAACGTGAGCCAAGGCGGCGTCCTTAACATGGACGTAGCCTTGCACTGAGTTCGCATACTTTGTCGTAGACCCGTTTAGATACTTGAGGATGTGTACCACACTCGCGTTCACCGTCGGCTGCAGCAGCGGGCCCAACACCACCACCGGACACACCACCACCAGATCCACTCCCGTCTCGGCTGCCACCTGCCACGCCGCCTGCTCCGCCACCACCTTCCCGTAGCAATACCAATTCTGTCCCCAAATAAAGGTATTACGATCAGTAACAATCAATTCTGTTTTTGTTAGTTAGATAATGGCGCCAAAAGAAGTTACAAGCATTTGTTTTTGTTAATTACAATTTTATTTCTTTTACTTAAAAATGGAAAATTGATTATGAAAGGATCAAAATAATCTAAACCTTAGTGTTGCTGCAATATTTGAGATCACTCCAGCAGGATTCGTCGACGACGGTATCAGGATGGCGGTTGGGATCCATGTGAACTGCTCCGATGGTAGACGTAAACACCACGCGACGTACATTGGCCTCCGCGGCTGCCTTGATCACGTTCCTCGTCCCCTCCACCGCCGGTTCCACTTGTTCCTTTTATTTCACAACCAATATGTATCATTAAATATCACACTGTATATTGAACAATTGGTTGACAAGAGAGAGAGGAGTAGCCCTTCAACCTTATACGTTGTTCAAGTATTTCAATTACACATTTTATCACAATTAATTATTATATATAATATATATTCGATGTTGGATGAACCAATGATATTTTGAGCTTACGGGATCATCGTTGACAGGAGAAGCAGTGTGGAACACACCCTCACACCCATCAATGGCTTCTCGGAGGCTGTCGAAATCGAGAAGATGAGCTTTGTAGAGAGTCAATCTTTGTGTTGCACCTTCCATCTCCCATAAGTGTCCGTTCTTAGGATCATCTATATATATCCACACCAAACTTTAAAAATAATTATTGACGTGCATATATATGAATATATTGAATTCAGAGATATCTAATTAATGTGAATCTGACCTGGGTTTCGGACGGTTCCCTTGACGGCATACCCTTTTTGAAGGAGGAGCTTAATTAACCAAGAAGCTATGAAGCCTCCGGCGCCGGTGACGCATACAGTTGGGGTTGCCGGGGCGCCGGTGGAGCTGTCTACAGTCATGATTGAAATCAAATTGAGAGAGAAAATTGGAGAGGGAAAGGATGTAGATAGGTTTGTTGGTGATGAATGATGAACTACGGAGGTGATCCATTTGGATATTTATAGGGAAGAGTAGAGTACCTGAGGGGCCGGCATAATCGTAATTTATTACTGTCAGGAAGGTTGTGGACTGGTCAAGGGTTTTGTGTAGTGTATACTCCGTAGTACTTACTGTATTAGGTGGCCAATGGAATCGTTCTATTTTCAGAGGACCGTACTACGTCTACGTACGACGTGGGAACATACAAATGTATATACAGTAGTATTAAAAAAAATGGGATTGGTCAACTGTAAAAAAAAATAAAAAGATTGATTTAAAGGGATAAATGAAAAAAGAAAAAGTATTTAAAGAAATAAATAGGGTGATTTTGGTAGAGGGACTTTTTGGAATATTCAATTAGTCACCTAGCCCCTAAATCAATTTAATTAGTTTTGCCCTAGCCCACTTCCCAATAGGATGGGTTGGTCAATGGTCAACGTTGACCGCTGACCGGTCAACCCATTTGATGCCAACTTTTTTTTTTTTGATGCCAACTTTTTTTTTTTGATTCCAACTTTTTTTCTTTTTTTTTTATGCCAAAAAATTTTTTTTAGTGATGCCATATTTTTACCGTTTTGATGCCAAAATTTTACTATATTTTATTTTCACTTTGATGCCACTTTTTTATGTCAATTTTTTGATAATATTTTTTTTACCGTGATACCATATTTTTGATGATATTTTTTCAAAGTAGTATTTTTGATGACATTTTTTTCTTTAATGTGATACAAACTTTTCAAAATGGCATCAATGGTCAACGTGACATTAGAGTAAACAAAAAATGTCATCAAAGTTTAAAAAAAGTGTCATCCAATAATTTAATTAGAAAAGTGGCATCAGAGTGAAAATAAAATGTAATAAAATTTTGGCATCAAAACGGTAAAATATGACATCACAAAAAATGTCATCAATGTTTTAAAAAAGTGTCATCCAATAATTTAATTAGAAAAGTGGCATCAGAGTGAAAATAAAATGTAATAAAATTTTGGCATCAAAACGGTAAAATATGACATCACAAAAAATGTCATCAATGTTTTAAAAAAGTGGCATTAAAAAAAAGTCATCCAATCATTTCATTAGAAAAGTGACAATAAGATGACAATATTTTGATTCCACGTTTTAAGCTCTTATGCCATCAATTATATAAAATTGTCACCATAAAATTTTGGCATCAAAACGGTAAAATATGGCATCACTAAAAAAAAAAAAGTTGGCATCAAAAAAAAAAAAAAAAAGTTGGCATCAAAATGGGTTGACCGGTCAACGGTCAACGTTGACCATTGACCGTTTAAGATGGCTAAGCAAACTAAAAAAACAATTAATGGGCTAAGCATGCTAAAAAAATAATTAATGGGTCTTACTAGCTAACCAAATATGCTTAAAGGTCCATTTGAACAAAATCCCTCAAATAAATATTTGTTTTTTTTTTGTTTTTTTTGGGTTAGGAAAGAATTCGGGTGGGCTGGCCCTACCCGGCAGCATCCTTACGGATGAGGTCAAGGAGACCTGGATCATTTTCGATATCGACTCCTCGAGTAGAGTGGCAAAGGTGTGCAACCTTATCTGCCACTCTATTGTCCATACGAGGAACGTGAAAGAACACTACTCCTCTCACAGTCGATAGCATGACTTGAACGTCAGAAAGGATTAGTTCTACTTCCCAGGGACATTTATATTTTCTTTTTAAATAGTCCATGATTACCTTACAATCACATTCAATATGGATTCTATCTAAATTCAGTCGTAGTACTAGATGGACTCCCATTTTGAGGGCAAGTGCCTCTGCTGTAAGCGGATTCTGTTTACCAAGTAGCTGATGGTGAATGGAGACTGGCCGACCATCCCAATCTCGAATAATGACACCGGAAGAGTTGTGTCGCCGTTAGCTAGAGAGGAGCCATCGAAATTCATTTTGTAAATGCCACGTGGAGGCTTGCGCCCTTTTTTGGAAAGTTCCCCCGCTTTGGGCATACAACGTCCTCGAAATCCGCCTCGGCAGCAGAAGTTTTGTCCCAGTTATCTATATGAGATTTGATCAGTCTTAGGACAGAGTCTTTTTGTGGAATAGCGGTCTGTTGAAACAAGTGTTGGTTCCTGATGTTCCAAGTCGCCCACCAAGTGAAAGCGAGTTTAGACAGGACAGATGGTTGTAGGCTTTTCCCAAGAGAAGATAAAATGGGTCTGAAGTCCCGAGATTGAGCAATAAGACTAGCAATAGTCAATTGGTCTTGGGTTGAGAATTTGTATATTTGTTTGATGAAGTGACATTCTAAAAACAAATGGGCCTCGTCCTCGGGTGCCGAATTGCACAGGGAGCAAGTTGTTGGAACTGCCGACCCCCTACACGCCAGCCTGGAGGCAGAAGGCAGGCCATTTTGCGCAATCTTCCATAGGAAATTCTTAACTTTAGGAGGTATATTGATCTTCCAAAGCCCGGCATTGCAGTCGGTAGAGGGCAATGACTAAGCTGTTATTAATTTGTAGGCACTGGCAGTCGTAAACCATCCCTCCCTATCAGGCCACCAGTATAGACGATCTTGTAGGGTCGAAGAAGGAAGAGGGATGTCCAAAATCTCTTGTACTATATTAGAAGGCAGAACTCCATGTAGTTTTTCACTCCACCACTTACCACCCAAAATATAGTCACTGACGGTATCATTTGGATTGAAAGATTGAGGACAATGGATTCTTGTCTGTAAGGAGGAGGTTGTAATCCAGTTATCTGTCCAAAACTTTATAGAGCTCCCATTTCCAACAGACCAAATAAGCCATGCTTTTAAAAGGGGCAATTAAGTCAGACAGCTTGGACCATTGCCAGGAACTGGTCACAGATCTAATGTAATAAATATTTGTTTAGTTTAAAGAGCTCAAGCCTCAAACTTCTTACTCATTTTCAAAAAAAATTTCACATTTTTTTTCTCTTTATTTTTTTTTGGTCGAACTTTCTTTCTCTTTATTAATGTATATACTACTATATCTTTCCATTTACTTTTTGGTTTTAAAAAAAAAGAAAACTAATTAAAATACCCCCACCTTTGGGGGTGTGGTAAAAATATATCCTCAACTTTCAAATGGAATAAAAATATCCCAACCTTTGAGGGTAGTGGTAATATATTACCACAAGTTTTTTCACGAGTCAAAAATGCTGACAATGCAGTCTACATGGATTTTTTTACAAAGGTTTTCTTAAACAATGTTCTACTGTCCGTAGGAAAAAAAATAAAGAGCTTGACTGAGTTCATACCCAACACATTTTCCTCCCTTATGTCTTCTTCCGTGATCGCCTCTTGAATTGGCTTCCAGGTTTTCCAGCTGGTAGCTCATGGTTCCTCTTCAATGTCAGTCTTTCTCCCTCGTGGTCGACTATCTTGAGCTGTCTCTCTCACATCTTTTTCACCTCTAATTCGTTCACGAACTTGGTTGGGTAAGTTTTATTTTTTCACCTCTTCGTTGTTGTGGTTGATTTAGTTTTGTTGTCGGTTTGGTGTTAGCAATAGTCGTGTTGTGTTAATTTGAGGCAATTTTGATCGGATTAGTTGCTTGGTTGAATAATTTCGTTTTTTTGGGTTTTATTTGTTATCATTTTATTTATTTTTTTCCCTAAGGAAACCGTTCAAAAAAACTCAATTTTCGTGTTAATTTGTAAAAAAGGCTTCCATGTATGTTGTCTTGTCAAAAAAAATCCACGTAGGCTACCTTGTAAGCATTTTTGACCCGTGAGAAAACACAAGGTAATATATTTCCACCACCCTCAAAGGTCGGGATATTTTTATTACATTTGAAAGTTGAGGATATATTTTTACCATACCCTCAAAGGTGGGGGTATTTTAATTAGTTTTCCAAAAAAAAAATTAGAAAAGAGAAGAGGTTACCTCTCTCTACCATGTCAAAGTAACCTCTTCCATTAAGGTAAAACCCACAATTATGGATTTACCTTTCAGTAATCTTAAGGTGAGCAAAACCCATATTTGCTCCTGCTCAGAAAAAGAGATAGGGATAATACATAGGTTAAAACTCTTTCATTTTAAGAAGATAGATATAAGGTTCTTTAATCTGGGATCGGAAGGAGGACCGTACTACGTACGTCGTGGGAACATACAAATGTATATACAGTATAATGTATTAAAAAAAAATGGGATTAACTTAAAGAGATAAATGAAAAAAGAAAAAGTAATTAAAGAAATAAATACTGTATTTGATTAGTTTAAAGAGCTCAAACCGTCAACTATAGTGTTGCTGTGATTTGTTAAATTTATTTTTATATTAATATATCTTCTTACAATTAACTAATTAAGCAAGCTCCAATAGCCAAATTGAAAATTAAATACAATAAAATTAAAACATTTGGCATATACCTTTATCAAGGAATGTTGATCATGTCGATCCATCGATTGTGGAGTGACCTCCCACTTAACTAATATATTGATCAGAGAAGCAATCAACTTGAGCCTTTTCAAACCTCATCGATCGATGAGTAGATAGAAGAAACGGCCCGCTCTCAATATATATATATATATATATATATATATATATATATATATATATATATATATATATATATATATATATATATATATATATATATATATATATATATATATATATATATATATATATATATATAAGACAGCTGTTCATGTTGGGACACTTGTGAATCCCACACCGGAAGTCAGAGGATTCTGAACCTAACATATAAGTGGGTGAGCTACTCCACATAATGCTAATTGGTTTTAGGATGATGCTCTAGTCTAGCTTATATGTTGGGCTTTCTGGTCGGAACAATACTTCAGCAAACAGTTGATGATTCGTGTGCACCTATGAACCCTTATCGAAAGAAGATGGAAGACTATGATTAAAATAGATTATTTTTTTTCAAGCGGTGGGTCTTTTTTTTTTGTAAGCTTTTTTTTTAAAATGATTTGTGAAAAATAGGAGTGTGAAAATGGATTTTCGATTCTAACCCTAAACACAGATATGAATAAAAAAATATAAGGCACAACAGATAAGAAAGAGAACACAAGAGTTGGTGACGCAGTTCGGTTTTCCTACTCTGCGGAGCCTCAAGGGGGAGAGACTCAAACCCAATATTCCACTAAGTATGATCGAGTACGAGTCATGGATACACGAGTACGGATAAACAAGCAAGACAACCCTAGATCTAGCAGCTCGAGAGTGAATTAGATATGGAGAAACACGAAGATAGGAACAACTAGATACTCCCTTTCACTTCATTTGAGAACGAAGAGGCAGGAGATTGATGAAGACTATGCTCGAACGGTCATCAACCAAGGCGAGGCACCGTCTTCTTCCTTCTTCTAGCAGGATCTCCAAAGCTCTCACATGGAACTTGAGGATCCAAGCTTCCAATGGAGGAAATCACCGAGGAGAATCGGAATCGCGGTCTAGGGTTTGCTCTCACACTCTCTCTTTCTCTTTGTGGGTGGAAGCAATCAGGATGAGCAAGCCACCCTTCTAGGGTTTGGAGGAGCGCTCTTATAGCAGGGCATTCATTAATCCAAACGCAACGTTTGGAGGAGCCCTTGGAGCGTCTTCAAACACAAAGGGCCAGATACGAGAAAGTTGGGCCGGGTCATGAACAGTAAAGGGCCAGAGGTGGATCTGTTAAGATCTTCGTCTTCAAAACACTTCAAGTCTTGGCGCCAAGTCTAGGAGCTCCCCTCAGATTCTTCATCTCCATCTTCAATCACTCGAGCCACCTAAAGATCTATGATCATCTATACATGTATCTATGTACAAGCTAAACCATGACTCATGTTTACATGCATTTGGATTAAAGATTTAGACATTACAAAGTGGGACCCACCTCATGAAAAATACGGAGTTATCTTTTTTTCGATTCATTCGGTTCAGATGAAAATTTACCAATTTCACTTAATAATTTGTTACATGCTACCGAATAATGTTTTTTTTTCCATCAATTTCAAACAAAAGAAACGTCAATTCCCTAAACGCCAATTCCCTAAACAATACTTACGATTTAGACGAATAATGGTTCATGTTTCACATTTCATTGAACAATATTTAGTTTTGTTGTAATACTCATGCAATGAAGGGTTTTTTTTTATATTATTTTCAAACTGAAGACTCCGTTACTAACGAATAATGAATCAGATTTCACCGAATATTTAACTTACGTACTCAGAAATTCGACTCATACCAAAAACCCTAAACTAAAGTCAAACCCTCCCTATAATTCCATGTATCCAAACTTTAATTACATTACATGTATCTTTCAATCTATTGAATTTCTTGGTAAATGATCAGAAAAATGGCGGAGATGGGCCGGATTCAAACGGAGCTCCAAGAAATGCAGGGAGGAATTCAAGAACGTCTATAAGTACCACCCACAAGCGAATCAAAGACGGTCGCGCCAAATCCAACACCCCCACCCCTATCAGCGATTTGCCTTCTCCCTCTTTCTATAATTATTCCTTGGCTTCCAATTCCAAATCACCGCCACCAGTAACGACTTATGGATTTCGCCTCCTCCGCCTACGCCTCACCGCCAGCCTTCGCCCTTCACCGCCGTCGATCGCCCACGAATCACCGATTCACTTTCCACCAGAAAGACGGGCTACAATGGAGTCGAACTCAATCAAGGCCTCTCTCTCTCCTGTCGAATTTGCTGAGATTAGAGGTTGGGGCTAATTGTTGGAAGGAGGAGATTGTATCACACGTACGTACAATCAACCTATTTTTTTAAATAAAAATATGAAATTAAGATTCAATCTACACCGTTGAGTTGATTGTATTCAATGACTCAAACTTGTGTACAAGATATAACCCAAGGAGTGAGTACAAATGATCTAAACTCTCTCTATATACATGGAGAAGTTCAAACGAAACAAAAAATAATAATTTTGGCCAAAACTAAGGAAACAATTATAAGGCGAAACATGTAACAAAATAATAGGCATCATATTAAATTAAATGAATGGATAATATTCATTCGGATAAGAATGCAATGAATTTATGGTAATAAAATTGTTTAAGATTATATAAGGCAATTATTAAAAATTCTCTCTTTTTAATGTTTTTTTATAAGATAAAAATTCGACTGGCCAAAATCTAGCCGATCGCATCCTGTTGGTTGAGGTCTAACATACTTGGATGTGTTTCAAGTGCATGGACCCGCAAAGAAAGGCTAAGATGTCCAACCTTATCAACCACTCTGTACAAATTAAGTCATTAATAGCAGAAATTTAAAAGCGCTTATTCAAAACCGCTGTAAATGTATGGGAAGCATATCGCTTTATTCAAAAACGCTGTTAATATATGGGAAGCATAGCGCTTTTTCTAAACAAGCGGTGAGGATATATTTAGTTTATTTTTTTTTAAATATATTTTTCAAGCATAACGGTTGTATAAAACAAGCGCTATTAGATGTATGGGAAGCACATCGCTTTTCTAAAAAAGCGGTGAGAACGTTTTTCAAGTATAGCGGTTATATAAAATAAGCGTTATGAAAGTAAAGCTTTTCTAAGCGATTTTGGGCAAAAGCGCTGTCTAACAGTAGAGTGGCTAAGCCCACTTGAACCGAAAAGGATCTTTAAAAAAAAAAAAAAAAATAAATATATTAACCAACGAACAGTTTCCCACTTGCCCTAATTCGATTTCCGAAATCAACCAGCCCCAATTCTCCCAATCCCTAATTGGCTGCCGTGATTCTTCTCCTACTCTGTTCCATCTAGCCGGACCGGTGATCAGCGGTCGTCGACTCGTTGCCTATCTCCTTGTTTGCCATCGACGAGCACAACTCCGACCCTCTGTTTGCTATCTCACTGTTTGCCGTCGACAAGCACCACCAGAAAGTGCATCGCTCCTTGCCGCCGCTTCCTCCACGTACTGCTAGCACTTCGTCGAGCACAACCAACCGCCGTCAACTGTCGTTCCTTGTCCCGGTTAACCCCTTCGATCTGCTTGGTGACGATGACAACGACGATCACAGCCTCCTCCTCTCCGTGCAGCAGCACAAAGTCGTTGCCGCCGTCACCGCCACCAAGAAGGTGGCTCCTGCTGCTGCTCAGACGGCTAAGCCGGCCAAGCTACCGACGAAGCCTCTTCCTCCTACCCAAGCAGGTAAAAGCTCAAACCTGTTTAGGCCGCTTATATTAAGTTTGGGATGGATTGATGAACCTTCAGACTATTTATCTTGGATTTGTTATGCTGTAAATTGTATTTGATATTGGTGTTGTTTTCATGTTGTGTGTGATAGGTGATTTTTTTTCAATTTCTTTTACTGGTGCTTGTGGCACCATTCCAAACTAATCCATCAGGGATTTGGATTTTTAGGGGTTTTTTAACTTGTTTATGTTAACCAGCTCCTTAGTTCGATTAGTTCAATTAGGGATTTCCTCGCTGAATCGAAGTTTTTTTAACTTGCTGAATTGGGATTTCCTTTCAAGAGGATATGAAATTGAGGTACATTTTCCACTCTATTAAGATGCATGTTCTTTTGACATGGGTAGCATTAACACATGATCATCAAACACGTATTCTAAAGATGAATGCATAAAGAAATACAGAAAATCAATTGTGATCTATTTCTGCAGTTGACGACTGTTAACTATCTCATTGGTGAGAGCTCAACTGGAACTGCTTTCCTAGGAGCAAGAAAGTAGAATCGTATGGTATCGGTTTGCACAGGCCTTTCCATTTCACTCTGTTCATTTTGCTTAGAAGAAAAAATCAGGATCAAGAATTGGAAATTTGGCCGAAATTTGACCATGATTTAATCTGAAATATGTATATCATCACATCACATAGAGTAAATTAAGCCTTGAGAAGTGGTTTTGAGTTTTCCTTCTCGGCTTTATGGCCGAAATTTGGCCATTCTACAGCTAGAACCTGGATCAAAAGGATTATTTTCTGTCTGTAATATGTTCCTATTTGACATATATTCATACATTTTGGTCACAAAATGAAATTTAAATAATGCTTTTTTGCTGCCTCTTCCTTGGCATCTCGTGCTTTGTTTTCTTAGCTTCAAACCCTTAAACTTTCTTTGGTTTTGGCCCTTTTGGGGGTAATGTCTGACAACAATTGGTTGGCTGTTTTTCAAATATGAGGCAGAGTATTGTGGAATCTTTTGGCCGAGCAGCTTGCTTGATTGCACCCATGAGTATAATATCTTACCCCAAGAAGTGTTGAGATAATACGTTTGGGATAAATAAGTTTTCTACAAACATGTGTTTTTACTCTAAATTGCTAATTAAGCTAGTTTACTCTGTTTTCTTTTAAGTTTCCATTTTATCCCTCGGTTTATAATTTTGTTAAGAATTATTAAATTGTTGTATTTATGCCCATCTAAATAAATGATTTATGATTAATACCTCTCCCACCATCTTCCTAATGTGGGTTTTATGTCGAATGCTGTTTACAGCAACACCGACCCATGAATCCATGATGTTATGAGGGCACCTAGGCGTGATCGAGCATGGCATGGAATCCTTATGAATCCAGCAAGGTTAGACCCTAATCCTTAAAAGTCTTAAGATTATGCAATTAATAACTGGGACCTTGTGCTTCTGTTTTTCTCTTCTTCTTTTTATATACTTTTTTTTTTATTGCTGAGTATCTTATCAATTATACTTTAGTTTGTTATCTTTCATCTCAATCTTGATCTAGGGGACACGTGAGAGGTTATTGCTATTATGATCCTTAAACTTGATTTTTTAGGAATTGTATGGTGCTGTTGAACATACTTAACTATCTAGGGGACTCGACCCTACCCTCGGGGTTGGGCTGTTAATCCTCGTTGTTGGGTGGGCCATTGGCCTTTGAAGTCCTACCAAAAAAAAACTTTAGCATGTGAGTACAACATTGCCATGAAACACCTTAAATCCTTGAAATATGTATTCATATTCTGGATAGACAACTTATGATTTACATTGGATACTTTCCTGGAACATTATCAGTTTTAAAACATTTAGCAGGAGGTTCAGGCATTAGGCATACATATATCTAAACAATGCTGCTTGTAGTTTGAATTTGACAGTATGTATTGCTTTTATTGATTCAAAGCCCTAATAAATATGTTCATGGTATTCACCTTGATGATTTCAAGGCTCAAGATCCTGTGGAGCTTAGCTACTCTGATTTTGCTTTCCTCTCTATACATTGTGTATGCACACCGTTGTCTTCAAGTAATCTAATTCAATTCTTTTGCCCGCAGGCTGCAGCTAGTACACACCATTACCATGGATTTTGCTTTCCTCTCTATACTTGTTGCTTCTGGCAGTGTTGAGTTACAACAAACAATAGATGTAGAACTTTCGGCTCTAGTATTTCAGTTGATAAATGCCATGGGTAGTGGAATGCACTCTCAGGTATTATTAAATGAAAGAAGATATGTATATTCTGAACTCATTTTTCTTTATTCTCGAATAAATCTCTCGTTGGAGCATGTAATCACTTTTTAGCCTATACTTAGCCCCTGTTTATTTAATAATTAAAACTACTGAGATGCTTGAATACATGGTGTTTTTTTAGACACACTTTGCCTTATTTTGGGGAATTAGTGTTTGCCTCTCAACAGGTACCTGAGTAGTTCACATCCTTTTTGACCCATTTTTACGTTCACGACGCTTTTTTGTCCTGCTACAACTGGATGCCCAATGGGAAGAGATTTATTGTCCCGCTCCCCGTCGGGCATCCGGTTGTAGGATGCTACATTTGGATATGGTCGATTGTTCGCATTATTAACAGGGATTTATGGATTCATATATTGATTTTAGCTGGCGGGGAAAAAAAAAAATATGCATAGACATCGGTTTTTCTAAAAAACCGATGTCTTTTAGCGAAAAATTAATTAAAAAAAAAAAGAAGAATGATAGCGTTTTTTTTTTAAAAAAAAACCGCTATCCTTGTAATTATAACAGCGGTTTTTTGGTTGTCTTCTAGATTTTTAAAAATAAAAAATAAAAAAACAAGTTTAACAGCGCTTTTCACTAAAAACCGCTGTCCTTCCCATTTTAACAGCGCTTTTGATTTTCCGCTCTTACCGGTACTAATAGCGCTTTGATTAACATCACATCAATAAGCGCTGTCCTTCCCTATAAAAAACCGCTCTTAATGAGTACTTTTGTACTAGTGATGCGAGAAGAATACTTCTTGAAAGTATTGGAGGATTGTTTTGATATCTTCCATAGTCAATTCAATTTCCCAAGGACATTTTCCTTTCTATGCTAGATGGTTGATGATGATCTATGAATCTCCTTCAACTACGATTTTTTCGATATGAAGTTCTCTAGCTTTAATTACTGCTTCTCTCAGGGCGAGTGCTTTCGACATAAGAGGAGATTGTTTACCTATATGTTTGTATCCCAATGAAATGGGTTTTCCCTCCCATTCCCGGATTATGTACCCCCATTGAAATTTAGTTTCATGACTCCTTGTCCCGGTTTTCTTCACTTAATTTTTGTTGTTTTTTTAATTTTTCGGCTTGGCTTGTCTTTTATATTTTCTATTCCTATGTCCTCCTCTCGTTTACATGTTTTTCTCCAATTCTCATAAAGCGTATTTATGAAAAAATGTATAATAGGGTCCGGCTCACTCCAAGAACAAATAGCCTTGATTATATACATTCCTCCTGCAACCGATGCTTGTTAACCGACCTGGACTCATGGCTACTCCTTGGGGAAAAAGTTTTAAGGATACACGCCGGTAGCACCAACAATCTAACCCACCATTAGATGTCAACATGATATATTGTTGATCACCTTATCAAGAGCTCCTTTCAACACCCGAGAAAACCCAAGGCGACACTTAGGGGGAATAGATTTCACAATATGCAACCTCTAGCTTGGAAATACGGTCGAGCAAATCAACGTTAAAAGCACACTGCTACCCATCCATCCAAACAGAATCCCGAACAAGTTGCATATCGGAGAAGAGGTAACTTGTGGCTTGACAAAATCATAAAACGCAAATCTAACCACACCGGCCATCACCGCAATCAAGGTGGTGTACAAACCTAGAACGCCTCCCATTGCGACATTAAGAGCGAAGAGTATGCGTTTTGAAACATACTCCACACAACCAAATCCCCATCCTCTTAAAGGTAGTTTCAGCCTTAGTGAATATATATAAGAATGAAAAACAAATAGTAAAATACAATGAAAATGTGGAACCCTTTGAACACCAAACTCATGCTACAAACTTACATGCGATACATATATATGACTTGAACAAATTTAAATTAACTTGATCTGTTAAAAGTTTGGATGAATTTGTTGGGGAGGAACGGGGAGGATGCCCTTGTCTTGGAGGCTCTTAACGGTGTCGTATAGGCATTGTTTTGCCGCTTTGAATTCGAGCCCCAAATCGCTTAGCTTTTTGTTCGTCAACTTGTAAGGCATAGCTCTTGGTCTCATCTCGTCCGAGCACCTACATTCAACGTATATACATATAGAGTCATTACGATTGAAATTAGTCAATTAAGTTGATTGTTTGCTTAATTTATGTGATGCATTTTACTCTCTCCGTTTCCTTTTAAGTGACTTTTTCAATTTCAGCACGTAGTTTTAGAACGGTAAAAACTATATTAAATATTAATATTTTAATAATTTTTTTTAATAATATTATACTTATCACCAATAAATATGAGATTATTGAAAAATTTATTTAAAAAATTATTAGTTTATATAGTTTTTCGCACATTAAAAAACGTGCATTAATAGTAAAAAGTCAGTTAAAAAGGAAACGGAGTGAGTACTATTTTAGGCTGCTGATTAGTGATTATTAGTTGGGTCCCTATTTTCAAATAGTATTGGCCCATGGGCCTAATTAGATACCGGCCCAATATTCCGTTCATATAATAAGGTAGTAAATTCATGTAGATGTGGATCATGGAGACCACGGTTGAGTGAGGTAGAGAAACTAAAGAAAGTCTAATATCAAAAATTGAGCAAAACAAACGTTAATATATAAGTTGAGCAATTGATTTTAGGATAAAACATTACTCGGCTTATGTGTTAGACTATTGACATATATATAATGATTTCGGTACAAATAAATAATATTGGAAGGGGAGAGAAGATAAAAACTTACTTGGTAGGAACGGGATACTCGGGAAAGAACTTAGCGAGGGTCTCACATATCTCGCTACGATGGAGAATGCGATCCGCACAGAGGTACCTCCCCGATGCGGTCGGAGACTCGCACACCAGAATGTGAGCCAAGGCAGCGTCCTTAACATGGACGTAGCCTTGCACCGAGTTCGCATACTTTGTCGTAGACCCGTTTAGATACTTGAGGATGTGTACAACACTGGCGTTCACCGTCGGCTGCAGCAGCGGGCCCAACACCAGCACCGGACACACCACCACCAGATCCACTCCCGTCTCGGCTGCCACCTGCCATGCCGCCTGCTCTGCCACCACCTTCGCGTAGCAATACCAATTCTGTCGCGAAATAAAGTTATGATATATTAGTGACAATAATTCGATCAGTATCTATTTTCCGAATAAGTCCAAAAAATTTGTTCGTTATATAATGGCGCCAAAAGAAGTTATAAACATTAATTAATTAGAATATTAATTATTTCATTTACTTAAAAAAGGAAAGTTGATTATGAAAGGGTCAAAACGGATATAGATTACCGGCAGGTCAACATCCAAGGATTATCATTCTGTTTTTAGTTTAATTTGAAGTATTTTTTTTTACGATTATTCTATCCTATGTCGGGATAATAGCATTAATTTGAAAATGTTTTTTAAATTTTAACGAGTTTAGTTTTTTTTTTTATATAGAAAACCGTTAAAAAAATAGAAACCTTAGTGTTGCTGCAAAATTTGAGATCGCTCCAGCAGGATTCATCGACGACGGTATCAGGATGGCGGTTGGGATCCATATGAACTGCTCCGATGGAAGATGTAAACACCACGCGACGTACATTGGCCTCCGCGGCTGCCTTGATCACGTTCTTCGTCCCCTCAACCGCTGGTTCTACCATTTGTTCCTTTTATTTCACACCCAATATTATCATCAAATATCAAACTATATATTGAACAACTAATAAACATTTTATCACAATTAATTAATGATAATCTGAACTCATATTCTGAACTTACAGAATCATCGGTGACAGGAGAAGCAGTGTGGAACACAGAGGCGGACGACAGGGGAAGCATATCCAGCACCGACTGGGTCAATTTTTTGAGGGCAAGGTAAAAAATATATTATTGCTGGGAAGAATTTTCGTAAGGTGGGTAGAGTGGGCTTAATTAATTAAAGCCCAAAGACTTGTTAATTCAAAAGCAAAGCTTCAATTTTTTATTTTTTTTTTATTTGGAATCAAATATTGCCTCACGGGCCCACGGCTCACCCTCCTTCCAAAGTTCCAACTTCCACCGTTCCACGCACTGACGCACATATCAGCAAAACCCGGTATTATTAGGCTACGCATCACGGTTTTTTCGACGTTTGTCAAACTTCAATTTCGGTCCATTTCTTTAATCTAATTTGTGAGGTATGTTTTTTTATTCTTCTTCTAATTATTCTTTATTCAATTTCTAATTTACTAAATTAGGGTTTTGAATTGTTTGAGAATTTGATGGTAGACATTGAGAGGAGATTAGTATTTTATATCATCTATTTTTTATGCACATATATTATTTTACCGAGTGGTCAATTGTAATACAACATCACCTGAATGAATTTATATATTTTATTGTTTATATATATTTTTTGTAATACAACATCACCTGATTATAAAGACCAGGCTCAGAAACAAGATGGAAGAAGGATATCTTTCAGGTTGTATGATGCTCCATATTGAAAAACAATTCGACGACACTATTGACATAGAGGAAGTCATTGACCATTTTGAGTCGACGGGAGATCATAGAGCGCAATTTCGTTGATCATATTTTATTTGTCATGAAACTATTTATTCTTATGAATGTCAAATACTTCGTAACTCTTATAATTGATAAATCTTGAATTTCTTTTGTATTTTTTATGAAGTACTATATAATAATCGTATTTTGGCTTGTTAATTTTTTACTCTTTGTCATGACAAAAACATTTCCGCTCACCTAGCTTTGATACACTAGATCTGCCACTGGTGGAACACACCCTCACACCCATCAATTGCTTCTCTGAGGCTGTCGAAATCGAGAAGATGAGCTTTGCAGAGACTCAACTAGCCAAGAAGCTATGAACCCATCAATTAATTAATGACGTGTGAATTGAATTGAATTCAGGGTTATCCGATATAATGAGAATATATCTGACCTGGGTTTCGGACGGTTCCCTTGACTGCATACCCTTTTTGAAGGAGGAGCTTAACTAGCCAAGAAGCTATGAACCCTCCGGCACCAGTGACACATACAGTTGGGGTTGCAGGACCGCAGGTGGAGCTGTTTACAGTCATGTTTGAAACTAAATTGAGAGAGAAAAGAGGGTGTGAGAATGAAGTGATTAACCAAATTGGAGTGGGAATGGATGTAGGTTTTCTTGGTGATGAATGATGAACTACGGAGGTGATCCATCATCCATGGGATATTTATACAGTACTACAGGGGCATAATCGTAATTTGTTATCAAGAAAGTTGTAGACTGGTCAAGAGTTTTGTGTATAGTGGGCAATGGAATCTTTTTATGTTCAAAGGAGTTAGACCCTAATTAAGTACGACGTCGTTTTTGGTACATCATGATATCCTTAATTACAATATGATTGATACAATAAAACAATTAACAACGACTTCAGTGTTTTTTTTTTTGAGTTATATATTGAATTGGTATACATTCAACAAATTAAAAGATATTACAAACAATATTATAACAAGCACAAGCTATTTCTTGACGCAATGCCTAACCTATATTGTGTCGTCGATTGGATTCGAAGAGATGAAAGCATATGATATGAGTCTTTGTATGTCTCGCTTTAGATGATCCATGACTAATAATGAGACGTTCAATCTCATTTCTAGCATTTCGCATTGATCGATTATTTAGAAAATGACTCAAAATATACACGTAGTATTAAACCTTGGATGAATCAAGGAAAGGACAGAGATAGGGATCGAACCCAAGACCTCCTGACATCACTTTGCTCCCCACCAGTGAGTCACCCCAACTAGGGTATATATACGTAGTATTATTTACAGACATAATAAACTGATTGATATATATCCTTCAAAATGTTAAAAAAAAAACCCAACAATCCACATTAAATATAAGCGGAAAATTAAATAAATGATCTCGATCTTTTAATTTTAATAAAAAAATGCTATATTTTCATAATTCAAACTCAACTGAAGCTCTTAATCACTTAATTATAATTAAAGGCGTGAGTTCCTGTCGTATGGATATGTGCAATTCTATTAAGATAATCTCCTCATAAGATGGAGGAATTTAAATGGGAATGAGATTTATTAATGAATATAAAATAACAAATTAATTAAAAGTACTATTATTAAGGTCGGTCCGAATAAATTCCATATGATAATCTCCGATCATAAGATTGATCGAGGAATTTAAATGGGAATGAGACTTATATTGAATAACCAGTTATAACTTATTATTATTATTATTATTATTATTAGGGTTATTTTGGCAAATAGCACATTATGAATATCTCATTAGTTAACTAGCACCCAAACCAAATTTATTAGTTAACCTAGCACCCTCCCCAAATTAACTATTAAGGGTCAACGGTCAACGTTTGACCGTTGACCAACCCCTTCAGTTTTTTTTTTTTTTTTTTTTGACATATTTTGTGATGCCATTTTTTGCAATTTTGATGCCACTTTTTTTATTATATTTTATTTTCGTTTTAATGCCACCTTTATAATGAAATGGTTTGATGACACTTTTTAAATGCCACTTTTTCAAACTTTGATGATATTTTTTGTTTAATGTGATGCCACGTTGACCATTGATGCCTCTTTTTTTTACTGTTGACTATTGATGACATTTTTTTATGTCAAATGTTTGATGATTTTTTTTACCGTGATGTCATATTTTTTCAAAATAGTGATGTCACGTTGACCATTGATGATATTTTTACCGTGATGACATTTTTTGTTCACGTTGACTATTTTGATGCCATTTTTTTTGTTACCGTTGGCTACTGATGACACTTTTTTGATGTCAATTTTTTTATTATATTTTTTTTACCGTGATGCCATATTTTTTCAAAGTAGTGTTTTGATGACATTTTTTTTCTTTAATGTGATGTCACTTATTCAAAGTATTGTTTTGATGCATTTTTTCTAATGTAATTATTTGATGCCACTTTTTAAATCAAATTGTTTGATGCCACTTTTTTTAATTTAATCAATTGTATATCGATTTATTTTCATCGATTCTACTTTTATTTACTGATGACATGTTTGTGATTATACTTCATTGATGCAATCACTTGCGGTGACATGTTTATTACATTTGTATTCATTGATGACATTTGTGATTGCACTTCATTGATGACATCTTTTATGTTTGATGAAATAAAGTCTTTTATTAATGGCTATTATTCTTTGATGACATTTTTTATTTATTAAACTTCATTGATCTCAATCGTTTCGGATGACATTTTTATATAATTGATGACATAGGAGCTCAAAACGTGGAATCAAAATAGAGTCCCTTATTGTACATATAAAAACACAAGGTCTTTGAAACTATGACATTAATATTGGTTGTATGCGTAAAAGCATCTATTATAACATCAACTCAAAAAAAAAATTCACAATTTTAAAAAAGAAGTAATAAAGTTGTCAATACAATACTTACAACAAGAATCCAATAGAGTGCATCATATTCAATAATATTGATTTTTCTCCTATTTATTTCAATCTTAGAAATGGATTGATGGGTAAATAGGAGTCTCGCTCTAAACTAAACTAATAAGCCATAAAATGCATGCAATATGGCTTCCAAATTCCTTGCCCCTAGAAGATCCCTTGCGTGCTGCTTGCACCTGTTAGTAACATTTAATTCATAAATTGAAATAGTGAACAGACATACAAATATATATCAAGTACTTGAAACATTCTAAAGCTCAAATGAGCACAGTGGCAAAAATCAGTTCTACATGTACTTCAAAGAAACAAATATACAAAAAATATCACCCATGTATCTAGTCATACATAAAATAAACTTCTTGCTCAGCTTTTATACATGGTTGTAGAATTATTCCATACTTCTAGCACACAGTAATCTGTAAAAGTAAAGTGCAGAGGTATATTTTTGCCATTTATTCGAGCTCACCTTATTAAAATGCTCATACTGCCGGTTCCCAAGGCCACGAGAAGCAAACATGAACTTCAGCATCTCCAAACTAACGAGTGCAGATTTGGAGAACATTTTACTCGTAAACCCACAAGATAAAGAACCTGAAAATTTTAACAATAACCAAGCTTGAAAGATTAGATTTACTCAATTGATCAAATGTCACAAACATTAATATCATATTAAAGCTTCAAAATCCACTAAGCAATACACCGTACAAAAATGCCAATATTATTGTTGAAGGATGCCATCTAGACTATCACAAAAGGCATCGAAAGACTTGAAAAAGATAGAGATCAGCAATGCTATGGAGAGCAATGAGATGATAGTTCGCAACCGAAAAACAATTTCGATTGAGAAAAGTCACATGAAACCTCAAGCTTTAACAGCACCATGTGCACAAAAGCTATGGATTTGCACAACACATGTATAGCAGCAACACAATGCATGATTGAAATCAGATTCAAATAAGAAGACATCATCTAATTTGTGTAACAGAAACTCATTACATAAGACTTGACTTATTTAATAGCATAAACAATTCAAGCTAGCAAACATTTATTGAGAAGAAAGCACATCAAGTTCATATTTATCAATGGGACAAAAAGACAAATACCTTCATGTATGCAAGTATTAAAATCAAATTGGTATCTAGCCAAGAATTCTACTCTAAGCACTGAACATTTCTAGTGCATTGGATGATGCAGCTATGGAGTAAATTCCATAAACAAAAATTACAAAAGGGCACCAAACACCAAAAATAATGGATGTAAAGTTGACTCTCGACATGTATAAGATAGGCAAACCTTTGATTTGGACCAAGGAAGGGGATCTCAAATTTCTCAATTCAAAGCTCTTACCTCATCTAGGCATTTCATCGAACACCTTGGATGCAACTCTTACCTCACCCAATTCAAAGCTATCTAACACCTTCAAATTTCTCAATAGTGGAAGGAGATTTAAAATCTCCATTATTTTCTTTGATTCCAATTTGACAATTACAACAAATGGAGTAGGAATTACCTTGAAATACTCGAGTTGGGGCTGATATTCCAACCACAGGCTCAAATCTGCTGAAATTCCAACCTGCCGACATTCCAACCACAGGCTCACAACTCAACTCACACAAAAGCTTAAACAATAACCACCATAAGAAATACCTTACTCCTCCTTGATCGATCTGGTGGAAGAAGATGAGAAAGGGCGAGAAACCTGGGAGCGAAATCGACATCGAGGGTTCCATTTGATCCGGCCATCTCTCTCGCTCGCCCCCTCACCGGTGGTCGGGACGCCTTGGTACCGACGAGGACATGGGAGAACGAACGAACGTGGTGGGGAGAATCAATGGAGATCGGGATCCGCGGGAAGGAGCGCCATTGAAGAGCCGTGAAGAGACAGAGAGAGCAGATGCTAGAGGGCTAAAAAAAATTTAGGGGATGTTAAAGCGGCTCATAATTTTTCAAGAGCTGTTAATTACTTAATTAGAACATTAAAAAGGTGATTTTCTACCAAATTTTCTCTTATTATTATTATTATTATTATTATTATTATTAAGGTGGGTCCGAATAAATTCCATATTTGAATTGGAGATTAAATTAAGATGATGATAAACGGTGTGCGCCGGCTATGTGGAAGTGGAAGTACTATGGCTTATATGCAATTATGCAACTAACTACATCTGGAACCCGTAAGACTCATTTAAGGGGTTGACCCACTTAAAAGCGATTTCATATTTTCAAAATGATCCAAACTTCGAACCTCTTACTATGGGATCAACTTGTGATGTAGGTCTTAAATTGAACCAAAATACCTACCAGTCCGAACCCTCCAAAGGGCCACATGCAAGTCACTAAATATTTTTATGTTAAATATAACTTAATAAGCTAGTACAAATGTACAATGTTTGATAACCTAGTAATTGTTAGGTTAAGTAGCTGAAGAAAATTTGTGAACGGGCTGACGCTAGGCCTGTTATTTGAGCCGAACGAGCTCGAGCCGAGCCTAAATTTTGCCTCGAGTTTAAAAATGTGATCATATTCAGTTCGTTTAGGAAATGAACGAGCTCGAGCTGAGTTTTTTTTTTCTAGTTTTAAGCAGTTCGTTCTACTTGTTTATTATACAGTAACTTAAAAAAAATTATAAAAATTCCATAAAATTCGAGCTTAATACGAACGAGTCAAGCTTTGAACCGAGGTTAAAAATGTGCTCATACTCAGCTCGTTTAGAAAATGAAAAAGCTCAGAGTTTTATCAAGCCGAATATGAGTTGAATCTGAGCTATTCGATCATGTTCACATGGCACCCGAGCCCGGGCTGTCCCATTCATAATAGTGTAACACCGGCATGGAAGATTCAAGCGGGAAATTTGCACGTTGCGACTTGCGAATACGATAACAAGATTGAAATTTGTCCGGGTCGATCAAGCACATGTCGATCAAGCTACTTAATTACCAATTGATATATCATATATTATATTTTATAATATGGTATTTACATATTGACAAGTCTTCATTTATGCACTATAAGTTATCGAACATTTTTTTTTAATATATATAGATACAAGTACAAACCACTTGTAGTAACAAGTGTGAACATTGACCACTTGATCTCACTTTCTTTCTTACAATGAAGCTTCTAGTTTTTAAACGTGCCGAAAAATATTAAAGACTATGGGGTCGTTTGTTTAGAAGAAGGGAAAGGAAAGTAAACGAATTTTTTAAGAGTATCTCCAAGAGATTTTCCATCTTCATTTTTTGGAGAATGTTGGGATGGTTTCTGCTCCAAAAGCTTCCCCATTATATTCTCCAAAATAGAGAATGGAGGGAAAATATAGAGGTCATTCCCTAAATTTGGAGCAAACTCTATATATTTTGGGGTGAATTGTAGAATGGAGAAGCTGTTGGAATGGTGAAAAAAAATATTCAGAATATTTAATCTCTCATTCTCTATTTTGGTGATTGTTTTAGGGAAGCTATTGGGAATGGAAAAAGAACTGTTAAACTGAAATTTCGTTTGGTAGGAGATGGAAAAAGAAAGTTAACAACGGCCCTCACAACCCTTCTACTTCCTCCCCTGATTTACAACATTGACACATCCCTTACTGTAGCCACCATCCTTATAATCCTCCCTGTTCACGAACAACCTCCAATGCAGCTTTGACTCCGGTGCCAAGATCCTTACAATTGATCTAAATTGAGGGAGATATGAAGAGGGAAATTGGTCTAATCGGTGCACTCAATGTGATCCGAAATTTTGTAAGATGAAGGGGGAAATTGATTTGATGGGAAGAATAGTTGACAGAGAACTCGGCGGAGAGAAAGAGAGAGAACCGCCATGAGAGGTCGGTGCCTCAAGGCAGGAGATCGTTTCAACCGTGGCGGTTTTGTTGATCCCAACCTCATAAGAGCGGTGAGCGGATGATGACGCTTCCTGGTAGGACAAGTCGTGGTCGGCGAGGCTGTCGAGCCGGATCCGGTCAGTCAAGCTTGTCGGCTTCTCGATGGAGCTGACTCCTTTATTAGCTTGAGACCGGGAGGAGAGAGAAAGGCGAAATCGGAGGCGGCGGGGTGCAGAGGAGGAGGTAAAGGGGATGCGGTTGCGGTTGCGGCTGCCATGGATGAATGGATGAGGTTGAGAACACCTCTGTGTACGGAAGGAGATAATAAAATGAAATCCCTTGATTTGGGGAGGGTAATAAATGGGCTTAACCAATTACCGCCCATAAAGTAATCATTAATTTGAGGATGTAAAACAAACATGGTTAAAAGGGTAATGGCTTAATGATTCCTTTGGCCCATTTTTTAGCTCAACAAACATGCCCTATATTTGAATGAAAGTTATATTTATATATAACTTATGATATAATTTAAGCATTTACAAAGTTTGATTGATTTATTTTTGTAGAGTTCATCAATTTTCTTTTAAGAATATTTTTTTTTCAAATGAAATTAATATGTTTAACTTATATCTTAAAACACATAGGAATATATGATCGATATAGGTTTAGGCAAGCTGTTAATATTAATTTATAGATTTGTAACGGTAATTACAAAAGAGGTCCCGAAGGAGTATACACAAAAGATAGACCAAGGCCTATCGGGTGTGAGACAAAAAACAACTAATCACACCCATTTCCACTCTCGTTCTATCTCTCATTGAACTTCATCTCCTTCCTCTATCTTTTTCTTCTTCCCCAAATCTCCTCTCTATAATCGATCTCTACCTTCCTCTTCAATCTCACAAAGATCTCATTAGGATCATAACATTATTTCGAGCATTCTGTTTAATGGGGTGAATTTATGTAATTTGTTTGGGTAGTTTATTTACTGATAGTGATATTTTTGTTTTATGGCTTTATTTTTCGTTTGGTTATTTTATGCATGTGTTTAGATTTATCAATTATTCGATGGGTCGTTAATAGGGACAATATGCACGTATCGGGTCACATTGATTTATTATTGTGTTATTTTTACGATTATAAGGTCAGGATTCACGAACTAAAACAAAAGCGCGTAAGGTATTGTACGTGTAAAGTTTCACCCTTCCTTATAAGTTTATAACCCATCATTTTTTTGTCTTTTATAATCGTTGTGGGATGGAAACTCTCATACCAATGCCAATTAACCTCTTAACACCCCCTAAATATCTGATATCATGTTAAATTTCAACTCGAGCGGATAACCAGGGGGGTCGTGTGAACGAACACCCCCTAAATCCCTGATACCATGTTAAATTTCAACTCGAACCGATAACTAGGAAGTCGTGTGAACGAGCGCACATGCACTAATAGCACAACACATAAGTACAGTGATCGAGGTTTCATCCTAAAACAAATTGTCAATGAAATGATTAGCACACCGACTTATATACAAGTTATGTTTAGTTCATACTTTTGATGTGAGACACTTTTTTCTTTCACACCTCAATACTCTCTCGTAACACTACAAAAAAAAAGATATTAGCAACGGCTATTTGCCGTGGCTAAAAGTCCATTTGCTGTGGCCAAAGGGTGGTAGCCACGGCTGTAGCCAGGGGAAACAAGCCGTGAGGAAACATGGGGTGGCAAAAGAGAGTAGCCACGGCAAGCTGCCGTTGCTAACTTATTTATGGGAAATTAAAAAAAAATACTGCTTTTTAGCCCGGAATTCAACCGGACCGGGCTAAAAAATCCCATATTTTATTAAAAAAAACACGCACTAATAAATGACCTGTTTTGCATTTGATATCAACTAATGCAAACACAAGTATAATACAACAACAAAAATATAATATTAAATGCCACCAACTATTGTTCCTTTACTGTCACACCACCCCTCCCGAAACTGTCAAATACATCAAACCAGTAGCTAAACTAGGTGGATCCTAATACTCACGAAAATTCAAGGATGAAGTCTTGTTCTGCCCATTATAACTCAGCATGCTCCAAGAGATCAACCTCCTCACGTCTTTCGTCGAGCATCTGCTGCACAGCCTCACCTTCCAGGGACATCCTGACTTGATGGGCTCGAACTCTGGCATGAACTTGAACCAATGATTGCATACACCCTAGGATCACAACAAGTAGCCGAAAGACATCTAACATAAACCATTTTCATGCTGAGTTTCACCATAAAATGGCTAGTAGCTCTCACTGTTAGCTTCACTACAAAGTGGACACACAAATACATAAGCTTGGGAGAATGACAAGAACATCTAACACATGAAATCACTCAAGTCTAAACCAATCATTGTTTTTCTAGCATCATAAAGTAATAGAATCAAGGGAACCAGCAGGGCATTACCAGAAATAAAAAGAAATTATTTTATGCAACTACTCGCCCTCTCAACTGTTAGAGAGTGATCAAAGGGAACACCCATGGAACCCACAATGTGATACATGTTCTAGAAAAAATATAGTATTGGAATAGCAATGGATAATACGTAGTCGGAATTTTTTTATAACAAACTTAAAATACCAGAAATTTATTTATAGACCACTTTATTAAAACAAAGGCCTACAATACTAAGTTGTACATTCCCAAAGTAGGACCACTTGACCCATCTCCTACAGTGTCCTCACTTAAACACCATTTTCAGTTCAGAAAACTGACAGTGAGCATATAACAATGTTAATATTTGACAATGGAAAATTAAATGCTTGACAGAAGTAAAATTATCTAAAAAAATTCCTAGCCTAGATATACAGGAACTTCACTAAGACAATATGAAAGCAATTCAAGCATTAAATTCTCTAAAACTACATTAGCAATTTCCCAAATTCACTTAAAACTCAAAACTGCTGATAAACTAAACCATCCCTAGCACCATTCCCATGGAAAAAACTGAAAAAGAGGTCATAGAAGTCTAGAGACTAGATCAACAGATTCATGGGGCATGCGTTTGTGGAATCTGAAAATTATTACAATAGGTAATAGCATTACTATAACAAGACAGTTTAAACAAACAGGGAAAAAAAAAAAGATGTTTGCCTTCATACCTTGTGCCAAGGATGAGCTATACGTTCAATATAATTCGGGTTCATGCACTTGATTTCCTCTCTTGTTGGAGTACCCAATACCTGCAAGAAATCACCAATGATACAAATATTACAAAACTGAAAAGATATAAAGCACGGGGGAAACTTGAGAATCCAGCTTATTGTAGGAAGTTAAAACTATGAATTGCAACGAGTTGTCATCATCCACCAAATTGCATGCGTGGATCTAGAGATATTTGGTATATATGAACTCGTAGAGCTATAACCCAAAGTGTTATATACAATAATTACTAGTTCAAGGTTTTACCTTAATGATCTCAACAAGTTGGTCAACTCCACTTTCGCCAGGGAAGAGTGGCTGGAAACAAAGAAAGACAATATATCAGATATTTACAATTACAACGCTGATCAAACCAAAAATGCATGACACGACCTTGTTTAAGCTCTAGTAAAAACTCAAACACAAGAACTGAAGCAAGTATATATTAGCTTAATTCTCACTTTCTCAAAGATAGAAGAAAGAGAAGATAGACTGAATACATGGAGCAATTTGAGATCAAAATTATTGAAACACGGTTTTGAATTTAATATTAAACTTGAGCTATATCCAGAAAATAACACAGTTTTAGATGAAAATGCAAATGAAATCAGTGACGGGATTTTGAATTTTTAAGGAATAACCTTTGAAACTAATTAAAAGAACTTCAGCAACAGTAACAACAGTGTCTATAGTACCCTCTAACTAACTTTTCACACACATTAAGGCATAGTCACTAATGCAAAGGATCTACTCTGCATAGATCAACAATTTCATTTAGACAATCCAAGGAATGTAGAGTGACTAGAGTCATCTACATGAAATATTTTATCCTCTCAATATAGTACCAGAATGACCTTCAAAAAAAATATTTGATCTGACAGGAACCTATGAACCACCTAATTTTCTAATTTTCATAATCCACTAGTGAGAATTGTTTGGCAGCTTATCACCTCTCAGAACTTCACGTGCTGATTGAGATTGATTATACAGCAGAAGATCATTGAAAGGGGAAATAAATGGCTATTTTCTATATCACTTGTAAAAATGAACAGAATATGAAAGAAAGGATGGATTCCATTTCTTTAATTCCTTAATCTTAAAAGGTTTCTCTAGTCTTCTACTCCTTGTTAGTTCTCCCCACCAACCCTTGTACTCCTTGTTTTCTCTTCACCAACTTTTGTGTTCCTCGTTCTTTAATCTCCGGTTCCTTTACAATTAAAGGGGAAGCAAATTCATTATACAAGTCTACTGCAGGTTCATATATCTTGCTCCTTAACTTTATGACAAACCAACAATGAGGAAAACACAAAGCAGTACAACCAACAACACAAAGCAACACAACCATATAAAATATTTTGTGGATACACAAACTACCAGTTTAATCACTATCACTGTCAAGTTCTGACAACTGATTAAGATCTCATTAACTTGTGATGTGAGGAGACCAGGTTGCACGACTGATTAAGAATTTGTCGGTGCATTAAAGGCCAAATTTGAAATTATAAACAAAGAGCAACTTGCTTGTCATGTAACTTGAGCAGAAGGCATGAACTTTCAACATTTTTTTTTTTAAAACAAAGCACAACTATGAGAAATATGAAATTATAAACATATACAGGTATGGAAAATATGAAATTATAAACAAAGAGCAACTTGCCTTCTCCAATCTTTTCCAAACATTGCTGCACATTTTTTCTTGCTTTATGTGAGCTCTCCTTTATAAGTTTTCCACGTTAGCTGATCCATTTCTTCCTATGAACCATATCATGAAAAGCAAAAAAATAACGATTTCCTTCTCTTAATGTAAATGATCATATTATCACTTCATGGACTTCAAAAATTGGAGAAGTGATATTGACCAAGCAATTAGCAGTTTAGGACAAAACACAGTCAGTGCTTTGCTGGTTCTGGCCCTAGTTCGGCTGCACATGATAAAGAATTGGGGAAATAATAAACCAGTAGGACAATATTGTAGAGCTATTTTAAAGTAGGCAAACATTATCAACAAGACTGATCTTTTTTTTAGTCCGGTAAACCAAGGAAAGGGAACAAACAAGGAAGATTCACCAACAGGTACTAGCACTTAATAGCTATTAAAATAATGTGAATATAGAACAAGGACTACACAGGGGACGAATCTAAAAAAACCAAAAATGTCCAAGAAAGTGACGAGCAAAATCAGAATACGCGGACAAAATTTCAGAAATTCAGACTGATCAATGCAAGGCAATATAGCAATTAAAAGTAAAGCTAATATAGCAATTCAGAAATTCAGATTGATCAGTAACTAGAGAGGCAAGAAATTGTGTTAAGTACCTCCAACATTGAAGAGGATCGAATGATTCCTCATGATTGTGCAGAAGGCTAACTAGGATTTAGAAAGTTGTGCAAGTCAATCTAAAGGCTGTACAAGAGTCAAGAACAATCTCATTAGGATTTAGAAAGTTGAGAATAACTTACTTAAAAAGTGTCTCACGTAAAATCATGAAACATGTTCTATTAACCACGTGCAACGATTTCAAGTCAACACTTTTATCAATGATTTTTCTTCACCTAGCAATAAAAGTTTAAGAAGAAACACATGCAAGGCATGACATTTTTTTTTATGTTTTTGTATGACATTCTTATTAGAAATATTTCTAATTTGAAATCCAAAATCTCAAAAGATGATTAAGAATCATCAGAATCTGCAGAGATGATATGTATTGCACTATTGGATCCACTACATGTGAATGATATCCATATTTTACAATCCGCCAGCAGCAATAAGCAGATTATTAAAAAAAAGATTACTTTAGAAACCAATCCTCAAACCCTCTCTTCATCAAAAATCCAATTCGAAACAGCATGATCATTTTCACCAAACAAAAAAGGTTGATCTTCCTTTTAAGTAGCAAATCAAGTTACAATAAAAAAAAGCAAGAAAAATATAACTGAACCAAGGAAAAAGACATTTTAATAATGCTCCATATGACCAAGGTCAGCCCTAGGATCAAGTCCTCCATTAAACTTTCTTGTGTTGGCTTAATTGATATGTTCTTTCTCCCTGAAATATTAATGCAAGACAATTTGATATTAAGTTGTACTTTCTACCAAATAAGGATTAAAAGTTGAAAACAAAACTATATTCCACTAGATGGAGGAAATGTTCTATCAAAATCCATGAATTCATATCCATGTTTAGAAGTTGACTAGATCACACATGAAATCAGGAAGTACCACCTTGAGAAAATAAAATTAGCAAAATAACTTTCCTTGGCAAATCACACTCAAATGAAAAACAAAGGGCATATTTACCTTTTGCATATGACACTGGGAAAGTAATACAGTCGTTCCCCTTCACAAGTGCAAGACCAAAACCCCTCGAAATGAAAAAAATGAATTCAAATTGCTATTGATTTCTTGAACAAGCAAGAAAAAACTCATACCTGTTTGAAAATGATATTAAGACTTAGCGGGGACTCCTTGATTCTCAATGAGCAGGAAAGACGGTTGAGACAAAAACTTCACAAGTCGAATCTGGCGCGGCTCCACCATCCACGTACAGTAGCTAAAGGAAAAGAAGAACAAATAGAGTAGTTTTATGTTGGACTTCGTAAAGAAAACTGAGAAATTGACAGAGAATTTAAAGAAAGAGGATATGAAAGTCACATATAAATGAAGAATGAAAGGTATGATTCATTCCAAAAGGCAATCTACACAAAGAAGTTGTAACCGAAAAGCTCGAAATGAAGATTGAAAGGGAGAAAGAGAGGATTGAAGGAGGGGAAGAAAGCGAGGAGTACCTAGAGATAGCGATCCGACATGAGCGTAGTAGAGGGCAGGAGAACTGAAGGTTACCAGAGGTAACAAATGAAAAGGAATTCATTAATCGAACGAGGAGATGGAGATGGAAATCACTGGTCGCATTGGAAGAGAGGGAGGGGGAGATGAACTTACTTGGATTCATTCAATTTCTACCATGAAAATGAAAATGGAGAGATCGCCTTCACCTGAAAGGAAAAGGAAGGGGAAATCGAGAAGTGGCAATTTGGCGGAATGTAGTGAACCCGGTCATCCAGCACCATTTTTGCTCCTGCGCTTCATTGTGCCATAGTTGGATGAACCCTAGAGGAGAGGAGAGAAAGGAGCGGCGATGGAGATCCTGAACTCAAGAGTCTAGGGTTTCAGTTGAGGGAGGGAGAGAGAAGTGATTTACTGGGAGGAAGCGGCCGGGTGTCCTTTTTTTTTTTTTTTAGTTTCTTCATTTATTTTTTTATTATTTTTTTGCTAAGCCGCCGTTCCAAAAAAATCACGCCGTGGCAAGTTGGCGTGGCTAATTTAATTTTTAGCCACGACAGTGCTTAGCCGTTGCAAACTGGCGTGGCTAATTCATTTTTTTTTGTAGTGAAGTGCAACTAGGGGAACATCTCATGCTCTTTATAATTAACTCAGACCAGGATTGAAAAATGGTACATTATGCTAACCGCTCTCACTTCTCAACAAGATTGGGGTTGTAGGATTTGTTCTTCAGAACTCTTTTAATATATAGGTTTGTCATGGATCACTTTTATCTTTTAATATATCTATTTGTCCCTGCAGTTTTTAAATTTACGTTTCGGCTATATACACCGCAAATCCCCACGTCCTTAGGGACGTGCAAGTGGGGTGCAATTTTTTTTTTTTCAAACCCAGACGTGCAAGCCCGTCCCTTAAAGACGAAGAGGATGTGCCTCTTCGTCTCTTATCGTCTTCGTCGTCTTCACAGAGAGAGAGAGAGAGCAGAGAGCGCCGGAGAGAGAGATAACAGAGAGCGCCGGAGAGAGAGAGAAATCGAGACCGAGAGAGAGAGACCGAGAGAGAGAGATGGAGACAGAAAGAGAGGGAGACCTCGAGGTGGCGGTGGCGGCCTTGGAGGCGGAGGCGGAGGCGACGGCGATGGAGGTGGAGGTTGTGGACTTGCACGTCCTTAAGAACGTGCAAGCACGTCCTTAAGAACGTGCAAATCCTTAATCCGGATTTGCGGTGTATATAGTGGCACCCTAAAATTTTCAGTGTATCTCTAAAGAGTTATTTAATATACCTATTTATCATTTTTACCAATAGTATATTAACGGTCTTCAATTAACATTTTATATCTTGAATAATACTTTTTTTTTTACTTTTTTGAAAATATTTTAAATTTTTTAGATTAAAAAAAAAAGCATATACCATTTTAATTATGTCCGTTAATCTATATGTTATATACTTATTTTTATGATCTAAATATAGTCACTTAATTAGTTAAGTGTGTGCTCAAAAAAAAATTAGTTAAGTGGAATGTGTTTAAACTTAAAAACGTGTTAATTTTTCGGTTTGGAATTAAATATTCACTTAATTAATTAATTTAGTGGAATGAATATCTAGTATCTAACACTCAACCGTTTCATTCGTCATCCCACCATGCATATAATATTAATATATGCACCTAAGTTGTAGATTCCAGCTGGAAAAATGATCAAAATCTTATCAACAGTTCACTTTTGGTCAAAAACAATACCAACCCAAAAACTCAACACTATATATATTGACTAAATATTTATGGATATAAACACTATTTTGATTTTTGAGTAATACAAACTATTTTGAGGGTACTGATAAGCTATTGAGTAATTATTTATGAATATAAAAAAAGTATTTATGGATAAGCTATATTTTTTAGTAATTATTTATAGATATAAAAAAGCAGTCTTTCTATTTTATGCCCTACGATCTTAAATGGGAAAAGTTACCCTAACAAAAATACTCAACCCTAAATTAAGGATAACCAAAAATATATATGGTGATGCATTGAGTTGAATATGGTAACCCTAGGAGATGCTAACACTACAATCACTACAAGGTAAGATCAAATGAAATTGGACATTAAAATGAACATTTGATCAAAAATAAAATTTGACATTAAAATAAACATTAAACTGTAGATGGATAGTAATTAAGGGGAAATGACTTGTAGGTAGTATCCATAGGTTCCCGATTCGAACCCCGGATGACCGCTCTTTATTTACCAATTCAACGATAGTAATTAATTAAGGCTACAAGCAAGATGCGAAAATGGTTATTAATAAGAAAATTATAAGTGAATTTTACTTGAGTTATTTTCATTTAAAAAAAAATAGTAAGATACAATTTATGTAAATGTGGAACCCTTTGAACACCAAACTCATGCTACAAACATACATGCGATTAAATTTAACTTGATTGGTTAAAAGTTTGGATAAATTTGGGACTCTTGTTGGGGAGGAACGGGGAGGATGCCCTTGTCTTTGAGGCTCTTAACGGTGTCGTATAGGCATTGTTTGGCCGGTGTGAATTCGAGCCCCAAATCTCTTAGCTTTATGTTCGCAAATTTGTAAGGCTTAGCTCTTGGTCTCACCTCATCCGAGCACCTGCATTATATTCATCATATATAGACATTACGCGGCTGTACGTATATGCATTTGTGCACACGAAAATAAATAATATTGGAAGCTGAGAAAAGATAAAACTTACTTGGTAGGAACGGGATACTCGGGAAAGAACTTAGCGAGGGTCTCACATATTTCGCTGCGATGGAGAATGTGCTCTGCGCAGAGGTACCTCCCCGATGCGGTCGGAGACTCGTACACCAGAATGTGGGCCAAGGCGGCGTCCTTAACATGGACGTAGCCTTGCACCGAGTTCGCATACTTTGCTGTAGACCCGTTTAAATACTTGAGGATGTGTACCACACTGGCGTTCACCGTCGGCTGCAGCAGCGGGCCCAACACCAGCACCGGACACACCACCACCAGATCCACTCCCGTCTCGGCTGCCACCTGCCATGCCGCCTGCTCCGCCACCACCTTCGCGTAGCAATACCAATTCTGTCCCCAAATGAAGTTATGATCAGTGGCAATAATTGAGTATATCTATTTTCCGAAAAAGTCCAAAAGTTTTGTTCGTTATAGAATGGCGCCAAAAGAAGTTATAAACATTAATAAATTAGAATGTTAATTAGTATTTCATTTACTTGAAAATGGAAAGTTGATAATGAAAGGGTCAAAGCGGATAGAATAATATATCCACGGGCAGGTCAACATTCAAAGATTATCATTCTATTTTGGGAAAACTAATTAAAATACCCCACCTACCTTTAGGGGTATGTTAAAAATATATCATTAACTTTCAAATATAATAAAAATATTCCGACCTTTGTGGGTGGTGGTAATATATTACCCTGTGCTTTCTCATGGGTAAAAAATTAGCACGAAAATTGAGTTTTCTTAAACAGTTTCCTTAGGGGAAAAAATAAAACGATAACAAATTAAACCAAAAAACGAAATTGATTCAACTAAGCAACTAATTCGGTCAAAGTTGCCTCAAATTAACACAACACGACTATTTCTAACATCAAACCAACAACAAAATTAAACCGACAACAACAACAACAACAACAACAACGAGGGGAAAAAATAAAAATTACCCAACCAAGTCCGTGAATGAATAAGAGGTGAAGAAGATGTGAGAGTGACAACTCAAGATAGTCGACCACGAGGGAGGAAGACTGACATTGAAGAGGAACCATGAGCTACCTAGATGACCTGGAAGCCAATTCAAGAGGCGACCACTAAAGAAGATCGATATGAGGGAGGAAAAGGCGTTGGGTATGAACCCGGTCAAGCTCTTTATTTTTTTCCTAATGACACCGTATAAGAAAATCCTTGTAAAAAATCCATGTAGGCTACCTTGTCAGCATTTTTTATTCGTGAAAAAACTTGTGGTAATATATTACCACTATCCTCAAAGGTCGAGATATTTTTATTACATTTGAAAGTTGAGGACATATTTTTACCATACTCCAAAGGTGAGGGTATTTTAATTAGTTTTCCCTTCTATTTTTAGTTTAATTTGAAGTATTTTTTTATATAATAAGATTATAAAATTATATATAAGTAGAGATTATCCCAAAAAAAAAAATATATCTAAACCTTAGTGTTGCTGCAAAAATTGAGATCACTCCAGCAGGATTCATCGACGACGGTATCAGGATGGCGATTGGGATCCATGTGAACTGCTCCGATGGAAGACGTAAACACCACGCGACGTACATTGGCCTCTGCGGCTGCCTTGATCACGTTCTTCGTCCCCTCCACCGCCGGTTCCACCATTTGTTCCTTTTATTCCACAACCAATATGTATCATAAATAACATCACACTATATATTTTTGAACAAATAATATCATCACTGATCATATTCTGGACTTACGGGATCATCGGTGACAGGAGAAGCAGTGTGGAACACACCCTCACACCCATCAATGGCTTCTCGGAGGCTGTCGAAATCGAGAAGATGAGCTTTGCAGAGACTCAATCTTTCTCTTGCACCTTCCATCTCCCATAAGTGTCCGTTCTTAGGATCGTCTATATATATATATATATATATATATATATATATATATGCACACCAAAATTTAAAAAGAATTAAGAGATTAATGCATATGAATTGAATTCAGGGTTATCTAATGAGAATATATCTGACCTGGGTTTCGGACGGTTCCCTTGACTGCATACCCTTTTTGAAGGAGGAGCTTAACTAGCCAAGAAGCTATGAACCCTCCGGCACCAGTGACACATACAGTTGGGGTTGCAGGACCGCAGGTGGAGCTGTTTACAGTCATGTTTGAAACTAAATTGAGAGAGAAAAGAGGGTGTGAGAATGAAGTGATTAACCAAATTGGAGTGGGAATGGATGTAGGTTTTCTTGGTGATGAATGATGAACTACGGAGGTGATCCATCATCCATGGGATATTTATACAGTACTACAGGGGCATAATCGTAATTTGTTATCAAGAAAGTTGTAGACTGGTCAAGAGTTTTGTGTATAGTGGGCAATGGAATCTTTTTATGTTCAAAGGAGTTAGACCCTAATTAAGTACGACGTCGTTTTTGGTACATCATGATATCCTTAATTACAATATGATTGATACAATAAAACAATTAACAACGACTTCAGTGTTTTTTTTTTTTTTTTTTTTTTTGAGTTATATATTGAATTGGTATACATTCAACAAATTAAAAGATATTACAAACAATATTATAACAAGCACAAGCTATTTCTTGACGCAATGCCTAACCTATATTGTGTCGTCGATTGGATTCGAAGAGATGAAAGCATATGATATGAGTCTTTGTATGTCTCGCTTTAGATGATCCATGACTAATAATGAGACGTTCAATCTCATTTCTAGCATTTCGCATTGATCGATTATTTAGAAAATGACTCAAAATATACACGTAGTATTAAACCTTGGATGAATCAAGGAAAGGACAGAGATAGGGATCGAACCCAAGACCTCCTGACATCACTTTGCTCCCCACCAGTGAGTCACCCCAACTAGGGTATATATACGTAGTATTATTTACAGACATAATAAACTGATTGATATATATCCTTCAAAATGTTAAAAAAAAAACCCAACAATCCACATTAAATATAAGCGGAAAATTAAATAAATGATCTCGATCTTTTAATTTTAATAAAAAAATGCTATATTTTCATAATTCAAACTCAACTGAAGCTCTTAATCACTTAATTATAATTAAAGGCGTGAGTTCCTGTCGTATGGATATGTGCAATTCTATTAAGATAATCTCCTCATAAGATGGAGGAATTTAAATGGGAATGAGATTTATTAATGAATATAAAATAACAAATTAATTAAAAGTACTATTATTAAGGTCGGTCCGAATAAATTCCATATTTGCAGATTAAATTAAGATAACGATGAATGGTGTGCGCCGGCTATGTGGAAGTGGAACTATATATATGCAACTATGCAAGTAACTCAGAATTAACCAAATTAACTATATACTACGTTCTTAATTTGAGTCTTTGACTAGCCACATACCTCCCACTCCGAACCCTCCAAAGGGCTACTGGCCACATGCAAGTCACTACATTTTTTAACTTAACTTTCATTTTTCAATCATTATAAGTAATTTCAAGCATTATAAGTTATTTTAAGCATTATAAGTAATTTCAAATCTCGCTTCGCATCTTGAGTTGTTAGCTCTCATTCGTAAAGACGTTCTTAGTACGTTTGACATGAATGCTACTCCTCCAAAGTGTTCTATCTATAACCATACTCTCGTTAAGGTTCAGATGAGCAAAATCTTGTCTAATTACCTCCCTCCAACTCTTCTTCGGTCTCCCTCTGCTCCGTCAAACTCTATCAATCTCCAAACTGTCACACTTTTGCACTGGCGCGCTCGGGTCTCTCCTATGCACATGTCCAAACCAACGAAGTCTTGACTCTCGTAACTTTGTCTCGGATACTGTATAATCCTACTCTGTCCCGGATAACATTTTTTCTAATCTTGTCGAGTCTCTTAAATCCACTCATCCTGTCATCCATCTGATCATCCTCATCTATGCCACCATAAGCCTCTGCTCTTGTGCCTTCGTAGTAGCCCAACACTCACCCCCATACAGCATTGTAGGCCTAACTACCATTCTGTAGAATTTTCCCTTGAGATTTGGTGGCACTTTCCTATCGCATAAAACCCTGACGCAACCCTCCACTTCTGCCATCCCCTTTAAATTCGATGACTGATATCTGAATCCGCACCTCCTTCACTCTGCATCACCAAGCCTAAATACTTGAAACTATCTTTTCTAGCGACAACATTCTCACCAAACATCACATCTAGGTCCACGTCTCTCTCTCCTCCCAAGTTGCACTCCAAATATTCTGTCTTAGTTCTACTCAACTTGAAGCCCTTGCCTTCAAGCGTCTCTCTCCACCACTCCAATTTTCAGCTCACACTAGCTCTCGTCTCATCCACTAAAACAATGTCGTCTGCAAAGAGCATACACCATGGGACCTCATTCTGGATAGACTCGGACACTATGTCCATGACCAGAGTGAAAAGGAAAGGACTAAGGCTTGAACCTTGATGAAGCCTTACCCTCACTGGTAAGTACTCAGTGTCCCCTACAGAGGTGGAAACCCTAGTCATCGTACCTTTGTACATGTCCTTGATAATATTTGTGACATCCTTAGCCTCCAAACACTCCCAAATGAGCTCTCTTGGAACTTTGTCGTAAGCTTTCTCTAAATCAATAAAAACCATATATGAAGGTTTCTTTTCCTTTCCCTGTATTTCTCAACCAAACGCCTCATCAAGTGTAAGGCTTCTGTAGTCGATCGCCTTGGCATAAAATCGAACTGGTTCTCGGACACACCAACATCCCTCTGCAACCTTAGCTCAATAACTTTCTCCCATATCTTCATCGTGTGGCTAAGGAGTTTAATACCTCAGTAGTTTCCGCATTGCTGCACGTCCCCCTTGTTCTTATATAAAGGGATTAACTTGCTCCGCCTCCACTCTTCTGGCATCTTTGATGTTCTGATAATAGTGTTAAAGAGTAGTGTAAGCCATTCTAAACCTCTCGTCCCAATGCACCTCCACACTTCAACTGGAATTTCATCCGGACCAACTGCCCTCCTACTCTTCATTCTGCTAACAACCCTCTTCACTTCCTCATAAGAGACCCGTCTATTAAAACAGCCGTTGATTGTGCCCCTGGGTGGGCAGTCAGACAAAGTACGACCCTCATTGAGAAGCTCAGCGAAGTATCTCATCCATCTCTGTCGAATCTGTAGCTCATCCACTAACATTGTACCCGACTCATCCTTGATACAACTTGCTCTATCCAAGTCCCTACTCCTTCGCTCCCTAGCACTGGTTAGGGCGAGCAGGAGTCGTTCTCCACCCTTCTCGTCTAATGCTTTATACATTCTATCAAAAGCCTTCTCCTTAATTAGCCTTAGCCACATACACCTTGGCTTCCTTCTTAGCCGGTTTGTACTCCGCCAAACGAAAGACCCTCACCTCCTCATTGGTACTGCTAGCTACCTTGAGTCGTATATACATAAATATTTTAGCAACATCACTAGTCATCGAGTTTATCAATCAACACATCACCACACAGAAAAAGACCAAACTACTCTCGCATATATGTGTATATTACATATTCGATTACATCTATCCATCCTATACACATATTCCTACGGTCGCTTTATTCCAAAACATATACAATTGTGCATCTCCGCCATTGTTCTAGATAGTCCCATTCATATATAATAGTGTAGCACCATGGAAGATTCAAACGGGAAATTTACACGTTGCGAGTACGATACCAAAATTGAAAATTTTCCGGTTCGATCAAGCACATGTTAATGGGCAAGCTACTTACCAATTGATATATAATATGGTTTTTTTATATATTTAATATAGATACAAGTACAAACCACTTGCAGTATGAACTATGAAGTGTGAACATCACCCACTCTTTCTTACAACTTACAAGCTTCTAGTTTTTAAACATGCCGAAAAATATTCTTATTATAGGCTTCTTAATTATATTAAAGACTATATATATTTGAATGAAAGATATATTTATACCCTTATGAGTTATGATATAATTTAAGCATTTACAAGTAATAATTTCCCCCCTAAATTTGGTTGATTTTTTTTTAGAGTTCATCAATTTCCTTTTAAGATTATTATTTTTCAAATGAAAGATGTTTAACTTATAACTTAAAACACATATGATTATATGATATAGGTTATTAGGTTCATGCAAGCTGTTAATATTAATTAAACCAACAAATTAATTAACATATTGGTTTGAAAGCTGCATTTCTTTGGGTGCTTTGCAATGGAATGGAATGGAAGACGGATTCTGTCAATGTTATTTCGGGCATTCTGTCTAACAGGGTGAATTTATGTATTTTATTTGGGCACGTAGTTTATTTACTGATATTCTTGTATTATGGCTTTATTTTTCGTCTGGTTATTTTATGCATAAATATTCGATGGGTCATTAATAGGGGCAAAGTCTGGCAAACACGTAAGAGATTGTGTAGGACTTCACCCTTCCTTATAACCCGTGATTTAAAAAAATTTATGATAGATATATGCGCTAATAGGCTATCATATAAATACAGTGAGATTTCGTCCTAAAACAAATTATCAATAAAATACAGTAATTAATACACCGGCTTATAATATCCAAGTTATGTTTAGTTCATATTTTTGATGTGGAATACTTTTTTCTTTCACATCGTATGCCTGAGTGCAAACGTGCAATTAAGGGAACATGTTTTATTGACACTTGAACAAACGGATCTAATATCTCATTTTCTTTATAGCTAAACCAGATCAGGATTCAAAAAACGGTTCATTAGACTAACCACTCTTACATCTCAACAAGATTGGGGGTTGCAGCATTTGTTCATGAGAACTCTTTTAATATATGATATAGAGTTATACTCCGTATAATATATCAATGTATCTCAAAAGAGTTATACTCCGTATAATATACCTTTATCTTTTTTACCAATATTATATCAACAGCCTTCAATTAACATTTTATATCTTGAATAATACTATTCTTTTACTTTTTAAAAGTATTTTAAATTTTTTGGATAAAAAAACCATATACCATTTTAATTATGCAAGTTAATCTATATGGTAAATACTTAATTTTATGATTTAAAAATAGTCACTTAATTAGTTAAGTGGAATGTGTTTAAAACGTACGTGTTAATTTTTCGGTTTGGAATTAAATAGTCACTTAATTAATTAATTTAGTGGAATGAATATCTAGTATCTAACACTCAATCGTTTCATTCGTCATCCCACCATATAATATATATGCACCTAAGTTGTAGATTATGATCAAAATCATATCAACAGTTCACTTTTGGTCAAAAACAATGTATTGAGTAAATATTTATGGATATAAAAACTATTTTGAGTAATACAAACTATTTTGAGGGTACTGATAAAGCTATTTTGAGTAATTATTTATGGATATAAAAAAAACGGTTTTTCTATCCTATGCTCTAAGATCCTAAATTGGGAAATATACCCTATTAAAAATAAACGACCCTAGGAATCTAATTTAAATTTTGGCTAATGCATTTTAATTAAGGATATAAATTTTTTCTGAAATGGGAATCTTATCCTATGCTCAGGATAGAAAAACCGAAAAAAAATTATTAAGTCGAAGTAACTTATGTGGTAGGGCATAAGTTAGATGATTTGATTCATTCGAATCGCAGTAGAAAAAATAACACAATTGTTGCTAAAAATATTCAAACATTAGCTGATTTTGAAGAGAGTCATCTAAGAAAGAAATAAACAAACTAAAGATCTTGTTGCCAAGTCATAGTACCTACATTGTGTATTTGACATTCAAAGTCCTTTACATATCAACCAAAGAGAGATAAGGTTGCTGAGTCAAAGAATGCCTAATTTGCCTTCCATTTGATCCGAAAATAGAAGGGATGATAAACAAATATGGTGATGCATTCAGTTGAATATGGTAACCCTAGGAAATGCTAAAACTACAATCACAATTCACAAGGTAAGATCAAATGAAATTGGACATTAAAATGAACATCTGATCAAAATAAAATTGACATTAAAATGAACATTTGAGCTCAAGTCTCGACTATTGATCCTAAGAAAGGCGAAAACTACCTATGTGGATACAACCATCCGAGCTACAAATGTTCGCACATGCCTTGCGCGACAACCTAGTGCCAGCCAGCATAGCACTTAACCACATTCTATCCATCTACAGTAAAAAAAGCTCCAACCTAATGAGTAATGAGTTTCTGAGTAATGGCTAATGAGTCCTGAGTAATAAGTACTGAGTAATGACCTACGCGATAAACAACAAAGGGCTATTTACATCTGCCCTTCCAATGATTTTCGAATTTAGTCGCACCTTTGGTAGTAAAGAGGGTTTGGATGATACCCCAAAATGTCTAGGTTGCAATGCTGTCCTTAGAGCTGGTTTTCGGTGTCTCAGTCTTCTTTGCTGAATGATCTTGCTTTGCCCTGATGATTTAAAAAGAAAAAAAATAAAGGGGTGTTGTCCAGAACTGTCGGAATGTGATTTGGGCAGCACAAATTGGTTGATTTGTAGATTTTCTGGGAAAAAATAAACCACTAAACAAGAGTTCATCATATATATGTAATACAATAACAGAAGTCCTGACCTCTCATCAGGTGAAAGCTGTGGCTTGACATCCGTTTTGTTCTGTTCAAGAATGAATAAAAACTTTAGATATTCCGAAATAAGGAAAAAAGTCAAAAAGAGGGAATGGAATAAAAAAGATTCATAATCGCTTACATCCAAGACAGCAATTTCATCACCAATAAACTCGAATTTCTCAGTTAGGAGGGTGAGAATTTCCATGTCTCCGTCGTCATAATCCACCTGCACGATTGATGCAATAAGATTGCTGGTTATGATAGCCTTTCAGCAGCTAAAAAAAAAATGGTATATGGGAACAGCCATGGATGAAAAAAAAAAAGAAAAAACATTTACAACAGGATGCAATAACCGATGCTGATTAGTCGTCAAAGATGGTAATGTCAAGGAAAAGGAATTCAAAGTTATCAAATACGGAGTAGCTATTTTCATCTTTTCCAAGTTCAGTAGTAAAAACTTTTTATTAGTACACCTAAAGCTCTACACGACTCGATCCAGATGAAGAAATGTTACCAGAAAGATAACTCGTGCAGCCAATAAAAGAAAAATATCAGAGAAAGGTGGAAAATGGTAAACTAGATGCATAATCATCTTACCCGATGTTTCTTAGTAGCTGAATTATATGATGTAACACGGCCTTCATAATACCTACACAAGGAATAAGAAGTTGTAAACAGTAACATATAGCAAGTATATGACTTCACTGGGAAACAGAGAAAGGCTGTATTTTAAGAGCAGAATTAAGTTGAATACGCTTTATCTTTGGGCCACCACACTTTCAGTCTGCAACCAATAATATCCTCCTTGTACTTCTTTTTACCAAATGGTGTTTCAAAAACCTGCAAATGCAAATCAAGATTGCATAAATGCAATTTTCACACTGAAACTTACTAATGAAAGCAATCTTATACTCCCTCCGTATCGCAAAACTTGTAGTTTTAGAGTAGTAAACTTGTATCAAAAAACTTGTTGTTTTAGCTATATTTATTATCTTTATAGGTAATGATTACTCTTTTTATAGGTAATAATTAGTGCTTTTAGGTATTTTATCCTATAAAAGTAAATGAAATATCGGTATTATTAATAAGTGTGCATAAAGCTAAAACTACAAGTTTTGCGATACGGAGGGAGTATGAAGTTTAAAGTAATAGATTAAGGTCCACTGAATGAAATGTATGAATTCAAATGAAGTATATATTGATAAACAAAGACAATCTTGTGAATAAAAAGTGTTGTATCGAAAGCATCCACACCTATACAATCATATGAAAACCAACCTTCAAGAGCTCAGTATTTCACCCCATATAGATGTTTACGGAGTGCATGATTACAAACCCCGCTTAATCGCGGGATTTACTGGGTTGTTGTTGTATAGATGTTTACGGAATGCATGATTTTGCCTAAGGTATCTAAAATGCATCTATTGAGAAAAATAAAGGTAAGCCACTCCATCAAGATGACTTCAGAAGGAATTTGGCGGACATTTAAAGGTGGTGCGATATCACTCATTTTGAAAACTACTCTCATGATGATTACAATAAAAGGTCCAAAAGGAGCAATACAAATAACCAACGTATCAAGCTAGTACAAACGAATTCTGAACATACCTCTTCCTCCATCTGATCCCGCTTTCTTCTAAGCACCTTCTTTTCCATTTCATCCATCCCATTCTTCTCTTTCTCAGATGAACTAATCCCCGATTTTGAAGATGATCCCTGTAAACCAACAAATATAAAATGAGAATAAATAATAACTGAAGGTGGTAAAAGGAACTTTACAAGAACACTTAATTACCTTGTTGCCAGATCCTCCAGCAGCATCTTTCCTCGGCCTACCCAACTTCTTGCTACTATGGTTTGACTTAACCAATGCTTCTTGATGATTCTTTTCTTCAGACTTGGTAGGCATGTCTTTTTCCTTACTTGGAATAACATCCTTGGAGGCATTATCATTCTTCTCTGCTACAGTAGAGCTCTTTTTTGGGCGGCCTCGTGGAGTCAGGGATTTCTTGGAGGGGGCTTCGCGCCCTCCATTTGGAAAAGTTCTCCCATTTTCTTTCTGGGTTTCAGCTTTCATATCTGCATTATCAGAAGCCTTCTTCTGCTTAGAACGCCCTGATGCCTTTGAAGGTTTTTGGTTAACAGTTGTATCTTGGTCTTCCATCGTAGTATCAAGGCTCAAAACAGGCTTAGCAGCAGCATCACCTGATTTCTTAGCATCTCCGGGACTTGAAGCCTCCGCTAGAGGATCTTTAGCCACCTAATCAAAATATCAATTTATTTGTCTCGAACATTAAATTCAATCAATGCAGAAAACATAATAGCATACTGAAATGCCAGCCTTAAACGAAAAACAAATGCAACTTGAGACAAAAGGCTATAAATAATAAATAAATAAAATCATTTACCGTGTATACTATTTTCCAACCTATTATGAAACTGGGCATTCTTTATTATGAACATCAGGCCAATGACTTCATAATAATAAGAAACTCCATAGCCATAACAGCTGGTTAGCGACTTTTACTTTTCTTAATAATTAGACATGGTAGTTCTTCCACTTCTCATTTAGCTACAGGCTACAGCATATTTACTCAATAAGGCTCGCAACTGGCAACCAGAAAATATACATATATTGATGAAACAACAAGCCATCTAGATAATGAGATCTCATTGTACAGAATTTATACATCTCTTGTTCAAACAAAAGTGAGCAGCATAACACAATAAAAATGAAAATTAGTGATATTAATCTTATAAATTTACTCTTTACGTGAAAAATAATCTAATCTTTTACATTTTTCTATTACTCCATAAATCAGCCACAAGCAGAAAATCTGAACAACAACATTAACATATAAAAGGTTAAACATCATACCGATTGCTTAGTAGAATCAGCACCATGGTTCTGCTCCATAATTTCAGAGTCAGCTTTGAGTATTGTCTCAAGTAATGGAGCATAATCATCCTTTTTGATATCCCCAGATTTAATAGCATCTCTAAGAAATGGGTTGAGCTTTTGAGAATTTTTTTTCATAACTTGTGCACCTAATTTCCATGACATAGTATTCTGCACGAGGTTTCCCAGAGCAAAGAGGGGTTAAAATAGCTAGAACAAAAAACTCAAAATAAATAAGAAAAAAATATAATAATGTAACTACCTCCTTTTCCTTGCGGATACAATCTAGAACAACTTTAAGCAGTTCCAATGGTATATCTTCACTTTCATCAATGATAAGAGACATAATATCCTCCATTGCCGAAAATACAGAAGGTGGATGGTCAGACCTGACATTTTATAAACAGGGCCATAAAGTTAGTATACATAAAATTTGTTTAGAAAAGTATCAAATGATTTAGATAACTGTGGCTATATTTGGTTAAACCAAAGGCAAGGCCATTGGATGGATATGGTTCTCCAACCCAACAAAGCAATGATATCACATTAAGAATCATCCAATAGAAGAAAGTTCATCGAAAAGTTTTCTGCAAGTTTGATGACAAAATGCAAAGCTGTTACATGAGACTTTGCAATTCAAAACCCAGATAATCCAAAAAGTAGCGCTAATAAGATGTACTTCTGAAAAGTGAAAAACCCTAAGCATTTAACCAGCCATATCATGAATCCTATCCATGTAGTGGAGCGGCTGGAGCCATGTAGTAAGCACAAAGCGAACTATCCATTCTACGGCGTGTAGCCAGTAGATGGCATGTAAACATGTCCAAGTGTCTGAAAAGTATTCATCAACTCCTTAATTAACCATCTTCAGCGAGTATGCTGAGTTACAGTGGACTCCTGCAATAATATGACCAAATGGCTAATGTCTACAATAATCCCCTTCTCATTGAGAGGTGCAAGAGAAACCTCCTAATGTCATTGAATGTAGTGCCAAATCCCTTGATCTGATCCAAAAGGTTTAGTCATTAGAATTCAAGACCTATAATCTTGCCATAAATTCATAAAAATTAGCAGAAGTGAATTCTAATACAACTCTACTAGAACCCCCTCCCCCCCGGGGAGATTGTTCTGCAGTCGCTCAAACAACCAGATGCAAGTTTGATCAGTAGAATTGGGGAAAATAAATGGAAATTAAAACAAGAAATCAACTAAATCCCTTACCTAAGATTCCTCTTGAATTGTTCAAACATTTCAATAATGAGTTTGTAACACTCAATGTCCAGCATCATCACACAGGATCTAACCTTCGCCACATTGTTAATTATTGAGAGAGCCTTATCATAGGAGAACCCAGAAAGGAGAGATAACTTGTCGAATGAAGCAACTATCAACTCAAAAATCTCCTGTATAAAGTGAGTCGTGTAAGAAAATGAACAATGAATCAGACATCTCCAATATGATTCATCTAAAGTACATTTAAGAAAAAATAAGGGGTCAAACAGTTCGAGCTCTTAAAAAAGATATAAGCCCACCTTCATTCTACTGTCATCATATGGCGAGTCGGGTGCTGTTATCCTCATAATTTCATTAAAACAGACAGCAACAGTGATCTTGATATCCGAGTCTGAACTCTTTAGTATATGGTCAGATATAAGCGCCTTCAATGATGGTAAAAGCGCCTCTTTTATTGTGTTGGAAGGGGCTTGCTTCACCTTAGACAAGATTGTTTCCAAATCCTACATTATAGAGTTTGATATCATTAAACAAGTTTCAAAAAAGATCGATGCAATAAAAAAACCCACATCCATAAATGAAACCAATATATAGCAACAAGTAGCAAAAAGGAAAATGGTGAAAAACAGATTAAAATGTAATTTTAAAAAATGGTTTTTTTTCTAGTGTACCCACACATTAGTCACGGGTAGACCTGTCAAAACACAACCCGACCTGGTAACCCGACCCGACCAACCCGAAAAATTTCCGACCCGAGCCCGAAAATTTTGACCCGGAACTTTTTTTCGACCCGAACCCGAAAAACCCGAAATTTTCCGGGTAATCTGGGTTTCGACCCGGTGATCCGATTGACCCGGTGACCCGGTTGAGTTATAATTATATATAATTAATTTTTTTTATATAATTAAAATTTATCACAAAATTATCAAATAATGACTTTTTTAATTTAAAAAAGAAAAATTTGACAAACCCGAAATCGACCCGAACCCGACCCGAAACCCGATCAAACCCGAGTTCGAGTCAACCCGAAAAACCCGAGACCCGTTTTACCCGAGACCCGTTTTATCCGAAACCCGAAGTGACCCGACCCGAACCCGACCCGAATGACCCGTTTGACAGGTCTAGTCACGGGTAACATAAGTTTTATATATATAACTCATCAACATATTTATCGATTCAAAAAAATACATAAATGATATATATTATGTGATAAAGGATGTAATAATTCACTAGATCAGGAATGGTATAAATTCAATTTAAGAAAAAAAAGGTTAGAAGACTAAATCACAAAAACCTTACGAAAGCGTAAATTGAAGACAGGAAATAAAAAAATCCTCAAGCATCAGATTAAAGAATAAATAGGTGGCTTTAAAAGAAAGTATTTAAGGGCCTGTTTGGTATAAATGCGGGCATCGGGTTGGTATGCGGAATTGGACAGGTATCGTTATGGAATATTATATCTATAGTTGTTTGTATGCTCTTGGTATGAGCCATACTAATAAGTAATAACTCTTGTTTGGAAAAATTGGAATCGGGTTTGGTAATCAAAACCAGTAAATAAAAGTCATTGAAACAAAGCACCTTGAGGAAGATAGCATGCTTGACCAAAACAAAACAAAAGAGCAGCACAACATTCAAGAACAATTCGGTTTCCCCGATATCAATATTTCACAAGAAGTTTGAAATCCAAAAGGCAAGGGCCGCAAGGCAAAGAATAGATCTGGATAGCAAGGTAAAACCCTACATCTGACCTAAGCAAATGTGAAGGCCCAGCAAAGAGCCACCCAAATCTGGCCTAAGAAAAATTGAAGCCAGGTTCAAGCAACAGCAGCAAAGGCGAACAACCACCAACCACAAGGTGCCAAAAAACGTCACAAGCCCCACTCAGAGTAAAGCGAATAGGAGATTTTGGAACATGGTGGAGAACGATGCTGCTTATGGTAGGAAGGAAAAGAAGTGGTTCTAATTTCCGGAATAAGCCAAACCAGAGGAAATGACATTTATATCCTTTACCAGTTCTTGCATACACTCTGGAGAATTTTCTTTATGTCAAGCATCAAATGAGGAAATGACATTCATTTCCTTTAGGCACGGTTCAAATCATTATCTATTTCACATCATATTACCGAAAACAGTAGATTAGGGATGATCAGTTCACAAGTAATAGGGCAACAAGTTGAATACAGCCCACATCTTATTACTGCAATTAGAAAATAATGTAAATTACAAAAAATGTGTGAGAAAAATAATTAGGGATGAAAGGACGCAAAGAGCCCATGCCCACAGTAATAGTCACATTTAGTGCAAAGTTAACAAGAATGTGAAATTATAGGAACATTTGTCCTTATCCCTAGAGCACATGCAACAAACACGTTTAAATCATAGTCATATGAATGAGATGGGAACAGTCATGTAAATATGAGATAGGAAGAAAGTAAATGTGTAACTATTAACTGATTAAACTCCCAATTCTTTATTAAAATTTTCAACCATGAAAACTAAGCAACAGCAATGGGTTGAAAACTGGATTTGGCAATGGGTATTCTAGCTCAAGTTTTTATCTTTGTTTTGCCGTGTATATCAAGAATTTAAATTTTTTCAAATGATTCTGACAATCAAATCAAATTCAATGAGAAATCAAAGGACAAGACTTAAAATACATGAACAACTCGTCATCTCTTCAACTCTTTCTCTCTCCCCTCAAAGCCTATGGAGACCAGTATCTCATGAATAACCTCGTACAAAGCAACCAGTGTCTATCCTACTTATGAAAGCCAGAAGTCCGTGCGTACACCATGAGGAAATTCATCAAAAACCAGACATTAAATAGGGCACCTTTGAGAAACCTGCAAGTTATGACAAAATTATTCGCGTTTTCATTTCCTAATCTAGGGAGAATTCTTGGTTTTTAGGGATGAAGTAGAAAGAAGTTTTACATGAACACATTCCAATTGAAACAAAGCACTCCATTATCATGGAAACAAAAAGTTTGATTGTCATGAATAAATGTCAAGAGGCCTGAATCCATATTCCAGCTTCATTTACAATAACAAGACGATAATAAGACAAAACACGCAATAGTTCTTAATAAATCTTAACAAATAAAGCTCAGTTTTGTTCAACTGGCAATGTGAGAGCTTACGTCACCAAGGCAAACAAAACAATCATTTTCTTCAACAAATGGCACAAGGACATCAATCAATAATTTCTACTCAAGCTTCAAAGTGCTTCATAAGCTTTCTTCTCTCCACGTTATTCAAAGTGTTAATTGGTACTGGATCTTCCCAAGCAGAAAAGGAAACATGAAACACTGACAAGCGGTGTTAATAGCGGAAATTTCTTCAATTCACTAGCTTTTAATGGTATTTTAACTTATTTAGTAGGTTGGACGGTGTTTGGATAACAGGATGCAAGTACGGGGTGGTTCGTTAACCGTTATAGTTTGAATCACAAGGGATGGTTTCTGACAAAAAAAACACCCATTAAAGTTAGGTTTTCCTCAAACTCTACCAACTATAAGCCCAAAATGCAATACTCTCGCACAACTTGGTGAACAACTAAACCGGTAACCGGTAGCAAATATGAAAACCTACCTTCTTCGACAAGCTGTGATAAATCTCATAGCCATACTAAAAAAGCTACATTATCCCAATAAGCCCACTAAATCTCACATCCATGAAACTACCCACACTAAATCTCACATCCATGAGACTAAACTTAACTCTAGACTAATTTGAAACTCCAACAACACAAATCCAATTGCATTGGGCATTGGCATTTCAAATAGCATATTCAATTACCAGCCAGTAAGAATCAGAAAATCACAGAAATCAGCTAAAAGCATTAGTCATTAGAAAGAGGTAATCGTAAACACATACCCCATCCAACCAAAAAATAAACACATACCACAGAGCGAATTCAAGTTGAATCATTCAACGAAAACTAACCAACAAAGCACATACAAACACAAAATCGCAAAACCCAATTCAGACTCAAAAACCCTAAACTCATAATCCAAAAAATCCATGAAACATAACATCAAATTGGCCTCACCTGCAGATAACTGAAAAGTTCATCTCGTGAAGATGGAGGGTCCAGCAAGCGGTTGCCAGCGTCCGTCAGCTTCTCTGCAATCTCATCGACCAAAGCCATAACTATTAACCCAAAATTAGCCTCACACAGAGAGAGCTGATTCCGAGATAGCTTGGCCCTTGTTGAAGCAAGCGGCGGCTGTATGAGATGGCCAAATCTAAGCGACGGAGACGATGGGCTAAAACCCAGACCTAGATTGAAGAACGCAGCAGGGTTTGAAATGAAATTGGGTATTTGTGGCCAGAATTTGAAGGCTTTTTAGGTAAGTTAATTAGGGGATTGCCAAAGAGGGTTTTTCTGGGTTTTGGGGCAAAATTCAAAGATTGATTATGGGCGCCTTAACACCCTAAAAAACAAGGGTTTCAAAGTTCAAAATCGAATTTGCTGGCTCCTACCGGACCTCCCCTCACACTCCCCGCGCAGCGCTGCTGGGACGAGCACAGCGATTGCAGCTTCTGCTGGCAAGAAGATCCTTTGCATTGTTCTAGAATCAGCAGTGTATTTTTTGTTTAAAAAATACAAATAATTAATACTCCGTAATAAATTCAAAAGCAACGATGACTCACTTTTTTTTTCCGAGGGATAGAGCTTCACCTTTCGAATGGCCGATATTTGTTTCACTCCATAGTAGTATCAATGATCTAACTCCGAATCCTTTTCAAGGTGTCAATTTGTTATTAAAATGGCAAATTGCAATAAATATTTCAACAATTAGGGATATTTTCACACTCCATTGTGAAGTATACAAATCTCGTTGAACATGTTAGCCTTTGGATTAGGTTGTGGCAAGTACTTGAAGTATCGAAATCAATAAGTATATTCCGACTTTAATATGGAGCATATTTCAATTGAACTAGTCCAACATAGTAGATAGACATCTATAATCCCAATATATACATACAAATAAAAATATAAATTATTTATTTAAAAAAATATTTACTCATTTGACTATTTAAATTCTCTCAAAAATCAAAATACAAAAAAAAATCAAATTTTCTAATGAATTTAATCAAAATGATCTTTATTTTACGTATTATTACATTTTTTTGTCGAAGAGAGGAACGAAACTCTCCACACTTCAAATGCGTTTTATTAATTATTAAGAAAGGGTTAAATAGTCATTATATACGAGGATAACCACATCATTTTACTTAAAATATAAAACACCTCAGGAAGGTCATACAATACAGTCAAACCATGTTTATAAGTAAAAGCTAAGTTAGCAAGGAAATCTGCAACACAATTGGCCTCGCGAAAAATGTATTGAAATTGGGTATCCCAATCTCGTCTTAATAAGGTTTGACACTTGCATGATTCCAAGTAAGAAACAGTAACAACTACTAATAGTACGCAGTATTAAAGTATGAAAATAGATTAAATCGAATTCAACAATAGAAACAATAAATAAAACAAAAAAAAAACCGAGAGGGAACATCATGGAAGTACACTAACCGTCGCATGCTATGCTTGATTCAACCAATTGATCCGGCTCAACTATAAGCGTCGAAGGGGCGACGCTTTACTCTCTCTCCTCCATGTTGTCAAAAGTGTTGAGCTGGCCACATATTAATTTGAACTATTTCTTTAATTGAATTCCTTTTTGACCCAATTACTATTTTAAAAACTAGTGAGCATACCCGTGCTACGCACGGGACTTGTTTTTAATATATTTTTTTAATTAATATATTGTCATTGTAATTTTATTACTAATAATTTTTTATCTCTAAAAGTTTTAATATGTTTATTTATCTTTGAAATGTGATAAATATATTAAGTTTGCTCTATTTATCTTCTTATTCACTTCTACATGCAATTCAACTATATAAGCAAAAAAATGATAATTGCTTTAGAAATGCATGCGTATAGGTTTAAAACAAATAAAAAAACAATATAGTATAAACTTAATTGAAAAGTGTTGTAGTTATAGATGACTTATTTTAAATATATATTTTAATTAATATATTATCATTGTAATTTTATTAATAATAATTTTTATCTCTAAACGTTTTAATATGTTTATTTATCTTTGAAATTTGATAAATATATTAACTTGGCTCTATTTATCTTCTTAATCACTTCTACATGTAATTCAACTAAATAAGCAAAAAAAATGATAATTGCTTTAGAAATGCACGTGTATAGGTTTAAAACAAATAAAAAAAAAACAATATAGTATAAACTTAATAGGAAAATGTTGTTGTTATAGACGACTTATTTTAAATATATATTTTAATTAATATATTGTCATTGTAATTTTATCAATAATAATTTTTATCTCTAAAAGTTTTAATATGTTTAATTATTTATCTTTGAAATTCAATAAATATATTAACTTGGAGCTATATTTATCTTCTTACTCACTTATATATACATGCAATTCAACTATATACACACAAAAAAAAAAGATAAATGCTTTTTAAATGCATGCCCGTGCTACGCACGGGACTTATTTTAATATATATTTTTAATTAATATATTATTATTGTAATTTTATTACTAATAAAATTCTAAAAAATATGTTTAGTTATCTTTGAAATTCAGCAAAATATTAGCTTGATTCTATTTATTTTCTTACTCACTTCAATATGCGATTCAACTATATAAGTAATAAATAAATATATATATATATATATATTTAATTAATATATTATTATTGTAATTTTATTACTAATAAAATTCTAAAAAATATGTTTAGTTATCTTTGAAATTCGGCAAAATATTAGCTTGATTCTATTTATTTTCTTACTCACTTCAATATGCGATTCAACTATATAAGTAATAAAAAAATGATATTTGCTTTGAAATATATGTGTTTAGGTTTAAAACAAATAAAAAAATATATACTATAAACTTGAAAAATGTTGTTGTTATAGAGGACTTATTTTAAATATATATTTTTAATTAATATATTATCATTGTAATTTTATTACTAATAATTTTTATGTCTAAAAGTTTTAATATTTTTATATATCTTTGAAATTTGATAAATATATAAACATGGCTCTATTTATCTTCTTACTCACTTCTACATGCAATTCAACTATATAAACAAAAAAATGATAATTAATTGCTTTAGAAATATTGCATGTGTTTAGGTTTAAAACAAATAAAAATTAATATACTATACACTTGAAAAATGTTGCAATTGTAGAGATTTGATCCCATGACCTCATGGAAGTAAACTATACCTATAACCAATAAACCACAATAACTTTTTGATTTCTTAACCTAATATTAAATATATATTAGATTGATTTGTATGTATTTAATAGGTGCAATTAATTGGCTTTCACCCAAATTTATATTATATATAGATATAGATATAGATAGATAGATGAGTAAATTACACATAAGTTACATAACCACCCTTAAATTAGGTTAGTTTTCACATAACCAACCATAAAATTATAAATTACAGAAAACCACTCATAAATTACATTTATTTTCACAAGACCACCCATCCATTAAACCTCTATTTGTTTTGTTTGAAAAGACTAAAATACCCCTAATTCAAACTTATTTTTTAAAGGAAAGACTAAGGTGGCAATTGACCGAGTCAGGTCGGATTCGGTTAGTCGGGTTTCAGGTAATGTCTAATAATTTGATCATTTGGTTGGGTCGAGTTCGGGTTTCGGTTGTATCGGGTTTCGATTGTCTCGGTTTCAATTATTTCAGGTTTGCATTGTCTCAAGTTTTCATTATTTCAGTATTCATTTTAAAAAAATTACTAAAATCAATCTTTAAATTCGGGTTATATCGGGTTTCAGTTATAACGGATTCGAGTCTTAAATTCGGGTTATTTCAGTATTCATTTTAAAAAAATTACTAAAATCAATCTTAAAATTTGACTATTTAAATTCTCTCAAAAATCAAAATACAAAAAAAAAATCAAATTTTCTAATGAATTTAATCAAAATGATCTCTATTTTACGTATTATTACATTTTTTTTTGCGAAGGGAGGAACGAAATTGTCCACACTTCAAATGCGTTTTATTAATTATTAAGAAAGGGTTAAATAGTCATTATACGAGGATAGCCACTTCATTTTATGTAAAATATAAAACACCTCAGGAAGGTCCTACAATACAGTCAAACCATGTTTATAAGTAAAAGCTAAGTTAGTAAGGTAATCCGCAACACAATTGGCCTCACGAAAAATGTGTTGAAATTAGGTATTCAAACTTAATAAGGCTTGACACTTGTATGATTCCAAGTAAGAAACAGTAACAACTACTAATAGTATTAAAGTATGAAAATAGGTTAAATCGAATTCAACGATACAAACAATAAATAAAACAAAAGAAAACCCTAAAAAAAATGAGAGGGAATGTCACACTAACCATCGCATGCTATGCTTGATTCAACCAATTGATCCGGCTCAACTATAAGCGTCGAAGAGACGACGCTTTACTCTCTTTCCTCCATCTTGTCAAAAGTGCTGAGCTGGCCACAGATTAATTAATTTGAACTATTTCTTTGATTGAATTCCTTTTTGACCCAATTACTATTTAAAAAATTCTTAATTTGAACTCTTTTCTTTAAGTATCATGTCATGAGCAAGTAATGTTGCATAATATATGGAAAAAAAAATCAACTCGGGCTCATTCATTTACTAAACAAGTCGTATGAGCTCAACTCAAGTCCAAATTATATAGGTTCAACGTGAACTCGATTCGTTTCTAAACAAGCTAAATATAATCAGTTAAGCAATACTTTACTTGTTTGGCTTGAATAACAATCCTGCTCAATATGTAACGTGTTGCGCTCTTAACATATAACAATGAATAACAAGATATAAAAAATTTAAAATTGGTTAGCTTCTTATCTAATTGTCAAAATGATTAGTATAACCTCTCGTTTCGAAGCTTTAGAGATGAATTATGGCATGTGAATGTTAATTTGAGTATGTAAAATATAATCATTAGTTTATTGAAATAAAATTAAAGTGATTAATATACCTTTAATTTTTAAAAATTCATAACTTTTTACTCAAATGTCGAATTAGGCGTACTATATATCAAATTAAAAATGTCATCAAGGTAAATACACTTAGTAATTCGTCAAATAAAAAGGGAGCACTTGACCCCTTATTACTCCGCCACGGGTTATATGCATTTAGGCAATGACAATCCTAAGTTTTGGGATTCCAAAAAAGAAAACTTACTTCAATTTGGTTGATTAAGACCATGTGCGACAAAGAGTCACGCGACTCTTAACTCATTTCAACCACATCAGCAACTATTTCTTCCACGTCAGCTTTCCACTAAATTTTCAGTTTTTTACCTTTTTCATTCACAACAGAGAGTCGCGCGACTCTTATTTCACTTTACACTTTTTATTTATTTATTAAGCTAAATGTTAATTTATTTTACTTAATTTTTTTTAATGATAATATTAATATTAATATTAATACGTATAATTAAAATAAAAAGGCACACAATTAAATTTAGAAATATTTTATTAACTTGATACACTGGAAAACACCCCAAAAAAATTACACAACTTAAACTTGCAAACAAGTGAAACAACATATTAAATTTGAAATAACACACACTCGTACGATAAAATTAAACGTCATCTCCGGGAGTGCGCCATATATGTTCAATCAAGTCGGCCTTGAGTCGATTATGGATACTCGTGTCTCAGAGTTTAACCCTATTGTGTCAATTTACGCATTTCACTTGGAAGATTTGGGATGATAGGTTCAACTACATAAACTTGATTGAAGTCAGATGGATCATAGTAGTGTTGATATGTATCACGCTCATCTTCAACAATCATATTATGCAAAATAATGCATGTCCTCGTTATTTTCCCCATCAAATTAATGTCCCAGGCAAGTGACGGATAGCGTATAATAGCAAACCGAGCTTGTAAGACACCGAACGCTCGCTCCACGTCTTTACGTGTTGACTATTGACAATTGAAAAATAATGTATCATTCGCACCAAAAGGGTGTCGAATGGATGGAATGAATAAAGCCCATTGCAGATAAATGTCATCCGCGAGGTAATATGTCATGTTGTAATGAATATCATTTACAACAAAATTTGCCGTAGGAGATTGACCATGTATCACATCATCAAATACCGGAGAACGATCAAGAACGTTGAATATCATTACACATACCTGGAGTTCCAAAAAATGCATGTCAAGTCCATAAGAGCATTTTTATCGGTTGTAAAATAAGCAGAGATGCTTGTGATTTTAACAATAGAAAAATGGAACAGTACCATATGAACGATATTTGGGCGATACTGTCATAGTATCGATACTTGGTGTAAAGTTTATACGTGTGTCAGGACTGAGCTGTCTCGCATTAATTTTTTTCGGATCAGTTAATTCAAAACGACACTGTTTGGATGAGTTTAGAGTCAAAACGCAACATTTATATCACTGCAAAAATTTGGCAAAAGAAGAAAAGAGGGGACACGTTTCATGCTTCAATTAGTGGAAGGATTGAGCGGTTCAGATTCCGCCACATGGACGGACAAGATAAAATCTGGGTTGATACAAATTATATATATAATATGTAATTTTTGGTATTTCAAATGTATTAAAAAAATAAAATAAAAATACCACAATACTATATTCATTTTTATCTACATATAGACATCAACTTCGAATATATTTGACCATATTTTTTATTTTAGTACAATTGTGCAAAATAATACCGAAAAATTTAATTGTAATTATTTTTCATTGGTAAGATTAAATAATATAAGAAGATAAATTATTATTTGCGAATAAAATAATATTTAGAATAAAAACGAATATAATAATATAATTGAGAATGGAGATAATTGTTAGAGAGAGGTATATTTGTAAATTGAGTTGGTATAAAAAAAATGGGTTTTGGGATACTAGTGATGCTACTGATAAAATGTGAAAAATAAGAATGGGATGCTAAGATGATGTGTCGGAAAGAGAAGAATAAAATATTAATATTTCTAGTATCCTTAGTATCCCTTGATAAACATTACCTAAGTCATAGGATGCAACGACTTCCAGCACAACGGCCAACTTTTTATCACCCCTTGCATATTGACCTTGCCATGCAGTGGGACAATTTTTTCATTCCCAATGCATGCAATCAATACTTCCGATCATTCCGGGCCAACCACGAGTATCTCCTACGAACAACAGACATTGCATGTTTGTTGCATTCGGCCTCCGTAAGTACTCGTCCCCAAATAGGGTGATGATGTCATCAACAAAGTGCGACTAGCAAAACCTTGTTGTTGAGCCACCAACACGAACGTAATCATCAACAACATCAGTGCTAACCCCATAAGCTAGCATACATATGGCTGCCGTACATTTCTGCAAGGGATAGGCCTAGGCCACCAGTTGCATCTGGACGTTGCTGTAAGAACTCAAAAGAACCGGACAAAGCGTCCACCACACGTACAAATACGTGTCACCTCATCCGACATCTTCGTCGGAATTGAGCATCATTGTAGGTTGGTGTTGGAGAGAAATAATCTTCGAACAACCGAGCATGTTCGATTTCTTGATCTCTCTCGATGTAAGTTCTGCTTCGACGTGGACGTGAAGAACTGCTATTCCGGTGGCTCATATTGACCACATACTCCCCGAGTTTGTCATTGAGTTCGGTATCCTCATTTGGAAAGTAGCTAGTGATATGAGGGAACTCTAGGGCTGAAGAAGTGGTTGAAGAGCTAGATGAAGACGTGAAGCAAAAGTTCATAGGTTTTTTGGACATTTTGCAAGAAGAGATTGAGAGCTAGGCAGATAAAGATGTAAAGGCCCGGATTTTTAAATAATAAATTTCAATAAATAATATAAATGGATTTAAGTCGGAAAAAAAAAAGGAATTTAAATCGGATTATTAAAATCTCTTAAAATGAATTCCGGCATGATTTTAACGGATTTTTCCGACGGATTTCAATTTCACTATTTTGACTTGAGATTTTGGAATATGAGCGAGGTTTTATCGAATTAATTAATTCAAGTTTGGAAATTCGATTCGAAATTTTGAGTTGGGACGAGGTTGAGAGAGAGTTCCGCGTGTTATTATCGGGTATTTCAAATTGGATTCCTTTTTAGAGGGGACCACATGTTCTTGTCCTCTGCGTCTCCCTCTCATCCGAAATCAGGCAAGGTCCTTCCCCTCTGCCTTGTTGATCAGCAACCCAACAGCTACCCCTCTCCAGCTCATTGTTTTGTCACAGCTTTGACCTCCCCACTTTGGCAATGCCTGACCTCCCCACGCCAGAATCTGCAGGGACCTACTCCTCCCTTTCAATTTCAAATCACACCCCTTTCCCCTTTGTTTTGTCAGTATCCATCTACTGCACATCTCCATTTTCCTCTCTGTTCTCTATTCCGCCCCAAACATCACCGGGCCACCGCCTCCATTTCACCTCCTCTTCCTCCGTTCCGAGAACCACCGAGGTCCCGACTCCCGAGCCCTTCTAAGCAGCTCCTCCTCCTGTGTCCGTTAGTCGCAGCAGCCTCGCTCATCCTCCTTCCTCTCGGCGACCAGCAGTCACCAGCACCACCCCGCTGCGCCTGTTGCAGCCAACAGAAGTCGCCGACGCCGAGCCTTCACCGCCCCTTGCTCACCCTCGCAGTCACCACCCCCAGCACCCCCTCCTCCTGGGTTCTGTCCGACGAAGCCCGAAGCCGAGCCACCAGCAGCAGCGCCCCAGGCCGGAGCCAGCGTCCTCCCTCGCCTCCTCTGTTTTCGTCGGTAAGCCTCCTCCCTTCGATTCCGAATCGATTCCCCCCTAAAGGTGCTCTTTTATAACGTTTCCCTTCTTCCTAGAACTATTCGACGCTGATCTACCTTTGTTAGAACCGAATCGAAGCTCCGACGACGTTTTCCGGCGAACTCAAACCCCCCTCGGTGAGCCCCTTTTTCTTCCTCTCCTTTAGCTTCGCTTGAGCTCTTCGTGCCGGAGTGGCCGGGTCGGGTGGCCGGAGCCCAGCTCCACCGCCGCCGGAGCCTCTCCTTTCCTCTCCCTCATTCGGTTTCTGGGCACAAATGGAGCCCTGTTCTTCATTTCATTCGATCAGAATGGGAAAGAAGAAGACACCTGGCGGGCCCCACTGCCACCTTGGCTCCACATCAGCCGGCCCCACACCCCTCATTTCCCTCTTCTATCGATTTCAGGCAAATGGAAGAATGCTTTTTTGGGCCTAATTTATGTGGGCTGAAGTAAGTGGTGTTTTAAAAACAAAATGATTTAGGCCCAATTTTTCTCACAAAATGCTTCAGATTGGTTTTTTTTATAAAGATGGGTCGATTTTGGTATGTAATAAGATAAAGAAGGGTCGGTTTTGAGTTTTACAAAATAAAAGGGGTCGGTTTGGTAATTTAAGGAAGGGTTGTTTTTGTTAAATGAAAATGGTCGGGATTTTTAAAGGATTTGGAAATATTTTATAAAAGTGTTTATTAAAATGGTATTTAAAATATTATATAATATTATTGAGATTAAAATATTATTTTGAGATTAAGAATATAATATCATGGTGATTTAAAGGTATAATGTTACGAGACTTGGAGATTTAAAAAGGTATTATCGGATGTAAAAAGAGATTTGACATGAGTGAAAATGAGTTATGGAAACTTGAAGGGGATTTGGAAATATCAGAATTACTTGGTTTTCAGATGTTTTCTCATATCGGAAAAAGGTTTTGAAATGGTTTAACTTCCGGATGATTTTGGGAATGGTTTGGGAACATGGTCTCTGTGTGTGATTAGTGGCATTGTAGCTTACTGCATTCTTTATAATTATAATAGGTGCTTGTCGATTGGTTGGACTCTGCTCTTTGTTATATCTTGCTGTTCGGCTTTTCAGGTAAGTCTCTTCGGAGCTTACTCAGATTGAATAGAGTTATTCCCTGCTATAGGTGCATGATATACTAGGTGTTGCATTCATGATCAGCATGCCATGTAGTACCATGCTAGGTTGCATTGATCGTTGAGCATTCTCTTTCTCTATGTATATGTAAACAGAACGGCCGTTATCTGTGATAGTCCTAGAAGTCTTTGCTAGGGTCATAGGGTAGCCCAGCCTCATCGGGTACCCTGAGTCAATCGAGTACTTCCTTATATTATGATATGCCTGCGGGCTTTATTGTGGAGCGGGTTAGGCATGCGTGCCGCCCTATTATGAATGAATGCATTCACGAGCTGGCCAGTCTCCGCCTGTCGGAAGGGGTGGAGGTAGGAGAGGGATATGCCACTTGACATTGTTTTGGGCCCTTTACAGTATTTCTGCACATTATTATGAACTAGGAGCATGCTAGTGTGTTTGAATTTCGTACTGCATTAGAGCATCTTTATTAGGTATAGCGTATATGTGTGCTTATGGTTGGGATGCAGAGTTAAGTGGGCATCGATCTGATCCCGCTCCAAATCAATTTTTTTAGGAATTATTTATGTTCATCCTATCGGTGCTGTTTGCTTATTGCGCGAGTCTTTTTGTCGGCGGAGAGTGAGCGCTGGAGTTATAGACTTCACCAGACTATGATTATATTGTTTTGGATTTATACTTTTGACTCCGTTTTGACCCGGCTCTGCCGTGGCACTTGTATCCTTATTTTGCTTCCGTCTTGCTTCCGTGTGAAATGAATTTTGCGAGTTAGTCCCCAGGACAGGTTAAGGGTACCCAACGGCCCTTCGAGGTGTTTAGGGTTTGAAATCCCTCTTTCTATTAATCTTAAATGCCTTTGAAACCTCGACCCGTACCTGGATTGCAAGATCCGAACAAGGGGTTTTATCCCTTGAAACGTAACCCGGAAATCATAATTCTGGTCCGTTACAAAAGATGTGGGTACGATTCATTTGATGAACTAATGAGGTATTTATGGACGTTTCATGGCCGACTGTGTCGAAGATCATGGTTTAATATTAGGTTTGTCTGAGTGAGTGTTGGAAGTTCTTGATGTCACCTTGAGTTAGGAATAAGGTGTTTATGGGGCTGTCTTTCTTGATTTTTATGATGATCAACCAGTGTTTTCTTACCACAAGGAATCATACTAGAGTCCCACGAGAAAGAGGGGTGATAAGTCAGTCGGGAAAAGTCAATGGTTGCCCTTAGGGATTTCTGTTCGGTTGTAATGGTGACTCTCTCTGAATTGCATGACATGATTTTATAATCCCTGCATGTACCTTGCCAATGATCATCAGTAAGAAGCTTCTCATGTTATTTCTTGCCTTCAGTCATGGTTTTATTGTTTAAGTTCATGTTGTGTTAGCTACCTTGCTCAAGTCTCGTGCTGTGTCTTGCCTTCTATCATGACTGTTTGTTGTTATAGCATGTTCACCTGGCTTGTTGACCGTATGATCGAAGCATGAACCACATGATATGAACCTACGTAATCGTTATCTCCTCTTGAATTAGGTTCATGATAGTGTGATCAATTCCTCTTTATATGAATGTTGATAGATGATCATCTTAGCATGTTGGATGATGACTTGTCAATGCCTATTATTCCTTTTGTGACAAGAATTCATAGCATGCCCATATAAATTGTAATTGCCAGATTAGCTATTGCTGATTATTTGCACATAATATTGTTGTGTGTTACTTGCGTTGAATGGAGAATATGTGGTATAATTGAGTCTTGACAAATGCATGTTTTATCCTAGTATGTGTTGATTTGAGCTCATGCCCCGTATTCTAGTCATATTTTCATTACTTAAACTCGTAGTATACATCGTAAGACCTTCCTTGTGCTTCTGTATTGATTGAATGTGATTGAATTGATTCCTTATGTGACGTCATGATTAGTTGCATGCATGTATCGTATGTTATGTTAAACCTTTAGTATCATGTAGGATCCTTGGTGGTGACCCGTGTGAATCGTATATTGCTTGCGTTATTGCGGATTCTCCCTCGAGCTAGGTTCCTGATAGTGTGGTTCTTACGTCTTTCTGTTACCATAACATGTCTTACTCATGCAAGTTAATTGATGTTGAATTCGACGATTGATTTGCTTTCCGTTATGGTTGATCGTAGCATGCTTACATGTTGTCGCTAGGTAGTGTTCCCCTATTGCTCCATGATACCCTCTCGCGCTTGCATACATGTATGACTTGGCACCTCGCATGATCACACACCACGCTATATTATGATTCCGCATACGCATGACACCTGAATTTTAGAATGAATCTAGTCGAGTTACCTTGATTGTGTGCATGTTCGATATGTGCCAGTAGTGTCATGTAGGGCTTATGATTTCCAATATGACTCGCCAAATGATCACTTGTTGTACTTGTTCTATGATGTGATGATTATTGTATCGTGAATGTGCTCTATGATGGTTCGTTCTTAGTATGAGTATAATATATCGCCCATGATTGTTACTTTTGATTATGCCTCATATTTCGTGAATATTATGTTGAACTCCTTTAAATGACTCTTGATTATGCCCATGCCTTATCATGTATCACTAGCATCATGTAGGACCCATGCTTTCTAAATGTATCTCGTCATATGATTACATACCATTCTTAACCTATTATATGATCCCTGTTGTTAAATGTGATGATTACTATGCTGCCCTTATGCATTCTCGTATGATGCTTAGTTGATTATTATTATGTACCTCGTCATCCTATGTTTGGTCTCATTTGTGATATGTATACCATGCCCGTGCATTGTTCATATACATGATATTGGTCATCCTCATTATATACCGCATGACTTTGAATCTTGCATGATCATTACTGGTTCCGCATACCTTTCTTGAAGTTGTTAGGCATCTCTGCTTCCATGGAATAATGAACTGTTAACTTGTCTCGGATGAATCCGTGTAGGACTCGATTGTGTCTTTTGGAATGAATATGCATGTCGTTCTCCTTGAGATAGGTACATGTTAGTGTGGATTAATGTGACTGATGTGCTCCATGATGAATTCATTTTGCTCGTCACAATTGTAACCTAATAGACTTCCATAAGGGCGTTGTTGCTATTCTCGGGTCAGAGTCTTGTCTCTAGTCTTGTCGTTCTTTAACCTTGGTCTATGTTTGGTTCCGAAGTGAACATTGGGTTGCCCGTCCTTGTCACTCCCCTATCTCTGCTAACTTAGACTCCTTTGCGATATTTGGTGAGCGACTGCTTGAAAGAGTAAAGAAGTTGCATAACGATAGAGCTGTGTGGCGGAAGCGTGGGCCCACAAGCCTCATGATCGACGGTGTTGGTGGGACAAGTATGTTTTGAGGATTGCGACTATCGAGTACGATATGACTTGCAGGCGGGAGTGTCCTCCGTTTGAATTGCTAACTTTTCTGAATATGTTGATAACCATGTTGCAATGCCTTGATGGTGACGTTTACGTGTTGATGTGCTGACTTGGTGATTATTGTTGCCCGATTGACTGTTGTCTATGATGGTATGATTTGATGCTTTATAGTTCTAATGTGCCATGATACCTTGATGTGTTGATACTCTGAGTTGCTAAACATGATCTAAATTCCTTGCCTATAAAATGTGAACTGCAATTGCTGAGAGCCTGAGTTGTTATTTGATAAGGTTATGATGAAACTTGCTAGACAGAATTGGCTATGCTCGTGTATGATGTTTTGCAATAATTATTAAGCATGCCGGTAATTTGAGACTTATTATTACAGTTGCAATGTTTAATGAAGATATTGATATAAATGCTAGTTGAGATGATGTGGTCCTTATGTGTAATAATGTCCATGATTGCTTCTTCGTTGAACTTGTGGGGGAGATTATCTTGAAAAATGGTAGAAGAGTGGTGAAAGAGCTTGAGTGGTTAGGATGATCGATGATATTATGAGGTAAGTCGCGAGAGAGGAGTGTTGGCGTGGGTAAGACCAAGTGAGTTTTGGGATTTATGAGAGGAAATGCTTGGTGGTTCCGATGAGGTTTTAGGTGAAACTTGGGTGGAGATATTGTTAGCAATAGGTCGCCTAGGCGGTGATCGAGGAATTGCTAGAGGAGATTCGGTTAGCAGGGCATGGTGCTGGTGATATCTGGGAAGTGTGGGAAGTGTAAGAAATGGCCTTAAGAGAAGTGAGGATATAGTATGAGAGGGCACTTGGGTGTGAAGTTAGAGATAGGAGTTAGATTCTTAGAGGTGGATGGCTAGTGAGAGTGCTTGGTGGAATGAGGGGCGAGATTGGAATATCGAGATGGATTGTGACTTGATCTGATGTTGGTGAGTCTAGAAAGGGATTGGTCTTAGCTTGAGAGTGGAAATGGGCGAGTGAGGACTTTCTTGATTATGTGATTTATTTATGTCTGCTGGCATGATGTTAGGTATTGACCATGATAAAACCTGATATGGAACGACATTCCCTGTTGAAACGCAATGTTAAAATCTGGTTGGTAGTGACTAGTGTTATCATGATATATTGGTGTTTTGCTATCCTGTTATGTTGTTTTAGAAGCATGTTAGGATGTGTTATGATATGATAATATATGAGATCATGATGTGTTATTATGTGGAAGCATGATGTCTTATTATGAAGTAGTAAGCATGATATTATATTATATGACCGGTAAGCATGATTATTGATTATGTAAATGATGAATATGACTTGAAGTATGGACATGACTTGTATATATGAGATAATGATGCATGATCTCTAAATGGTCGTTATATGGTTTTGGTGACGAGTCGAGATGATATCTGGAGAGCATGTTGACATATTGACGTTGATATACTACTTGATCTTCCCTTTTGTTGGATCTTACTAGCATGACCTTGTTTGTATTGATGTGGTTATAATTAGTTTTGTTTCATTGACTTATGATGAAATTCCGCTGTGGCTATCCTTGCAAATACAAATGTTGATGTGATAAATCTGTTATGATAATGCTGGATACAAATTAGATAGGATGACTATGTGAATTAATGCGTTAAATGAGACCCCTTGTTGTGACTGACCCTACTATGATTGCGGTGTTGATATGCGATAGTGCGATACCTTTTATGACTTCTGATGTGATGTCGAGACGTTTATTATGATTTGATTATGTGGTTGAGATATGTATTACGACCCATAGTAGGATGTAGAGATGTTGATCTGACCTTGTGGCATTGTGTTGGCATATGTTTGAGATTTGTCATATGATGTACTCGTTGAGGATCGATTGGTTATGTGGTTATGCATTGCTTATGACTTGTGAATCTTGCTTGAATTGAGATTGATAGATTGATTTGACTATTGAAACTAGGAAGAGAATATGGGACTAGCCCTTAGAGGTGGATGATTCCACCTCCGAGCTTCTGAAATTGATTGATTGTTATGCGAGAAATTGATTTGGTGGTTGGAATATTTTGACGAAATCTTGATTTGAAAGGATTTGACTTGTTTTGGTGTAAGGTCGCTTGATTAGACGTTGGATTTGAAGATTTTGAATGGTTTTGAAAAAAGATCAACTTGGATTGTAAAAGAATGAACGTTACCGAGAATTTCAACGATTTTGAGGCTAGTCTTTATTTTCAATTGTGGAATTCCATTTGAAACTTTTCAAACCCGGGCAACTCTATGATACTTCACGAAGTGGATACAAGCATTTTATGAGGGCGCTTGTAGAGTGCTTTCTAAGACCTAGTGATGATATTGTAGAACTTTTAGAGTTGTGGTACTTCCGAAAAGTCGAAGCGAGGATGTGATAGGGGCGCTTATTGCATACTTGTCAAGGCTAATTGGAGATGTCATGACCGTGACTAGGATGTTGTGAGAATCCCGGAAGACGCAACCGAGATGATTACAAGATCCTAGGACATGGTCCTCGGACTCATCAATTTCAAACTTCATCCCCTACTTTTTGGTTTTAGTCTCGGGGACGAGACTTGTTTTTAGAGGTGGATGATGTAAAGGCCCGGATTTTTAAATAATAAATTTCAATAAATAATATAAATGGATTTAAGTCGGAAAAAAAAAAAGGAATTTAAATCGGATTATTAAAATCTCTTAAAATGAATTCCGGCATGATTTTAACGGATTTTTCCGACGGATTTCAGTTTCACTATTTTGACTTGAGATTTTGGAATATGAGCGAGGTTTTATCGAATTAATTAATTCAAGTTTGGAAATTCGATTCGAAATTTTGAGTTGGGACGAGGTTGAGAGAGAGTTCCGCGTGTTATTATCGGGTATTTCAAATTGGATTCCTTTTTAGAGGGGACCACATGTTCTTGTCCTCTGCGTCTCCCTCTCATCCGAAATCAGGCAAGGTCCTTCCCCTCTGCCTTGTTGATCAGCAACCCAACAGCTACCCCTCTCCAGCTCATTGTTTTGTCACAGCTTTGACCTCCCCACTTTGGCAATGCCTGACCTCCCCACGCCAGAATCTGCAGGGACCTACTCCTCCCTTTCAATTTCAAATCACACCCCTTTCCCCTTTGTTTTGTCAGTATCCATCTACTGCACATTTCCATTTTCCTCTCTGTTCTCTATTCCGCCCCAAACATCACCGGGCCACCGCCTCCATTTCACCTCCTCTTCCTCCGTTCCGAGAACCACCGAGGTCCCGACTCCCGAGCCCTTCTAAGCAGCTCCTCCTCCTGTGTCCGTTAGTCGCAGCAGCCTCGCTCATCCTCCTTCCTCTCGGCGACCAGCAGTCACCAGCACCACCCCGCTGCGCCTGTTGCAGCCAACAGAAGTCGCCGACGCCGAGCCTTCACCGCCCCTTGCTCACCCTCGCAGTCACCACCCCCAGCACCCCCTCCTCCTGGGTTCTGTCCGACGAAGCCCGAAGCCGAGCCACCAGCAGCAGCGCCCCAGGCCGGAGCCAGCGTCCTCCCTCGCCTCCTCTGTTTTCGTCGGTAAGCCTCCTCCCTTCGATTCCGAATCGATTCCCCCCTAAAGGTGCTCTTTTATAACGTTTCCCTTCTTCCTAGAACTATTCGACGCTGATCTACCTTTGTTAGAACCGAATCGAAGCTCCGACGACGTTTTCCGGCGAACTCAAACCCCCCTCGGTGAGCCCCTTTTTCTTCCTCTCCTTTAGCTTCGCTTGAGCTCTTCGTGCCGGAGTGGCCGGGTCGGGTGGCCGGAGCCCAGCTCCACCGCCGCCGGAGCCTCTCCTTTCCTCTCCCTCATTCGGTTTCTGGGCACAAATGGAGCCCTGTTCTTCATTTCATTCGATCAGAATGGGAAAGAAGAAGACACCTGGCGGGCCCCACTGCCACCTTGGCTCCACATCAGCCGGCCCCACACCCCTCATTTCCCTCTTCTATCGATTTCAGGCAAATGGAAGAATGCTTTTTTGGGCCTAATTTATGTGGGCTGAAGTAAGTGGTGTTTTAAAAACAAAATGATTTAGGCCCAATTTTTCTCACAAAATGCTTCAGATTGGTTTTTTTTATAAAGATGGGTCGATTTTGGTATGTAATAAGATAAAGAAGGGTCGGTTTTGAGTTTTACAAAATAAAAGGGGTCGGTTTGGTAATTTAAGGAAGGGTTGTTTTTGTTAAATGAAAATGGTCGGGATTTTTAAAGGATTTGGAAATATTTTATAAAAGTGTTTATTAAAATGGTATTTAAAATATTATATAATATTATTGAGATTAAAATATTATTTTGAGATTAAGAATATAATATCATGGTGATTTAAAGGTATAATGTTACGAGACTTGGAGATTTAAAAAGGTATTATCGGATGTAAAAAGAGATTTGACATGAGTGAAAATGAGTTATGGAAACTTGAAGGGGATTTGGAAATATCAGAATTACTTGGTTTTCAGATGTTTTCTCATATCGGAAAAAGGTTTTGAAATGGTTTAACTTCCGGATGATTTTGAGAATGGTTTGGGAACATGGTCTCTGTGTGTGATTAGTGGCATTGTAGCTTACTGCATTCTTTATAATTATAATAGGTGCTTGTCGATTGGTTGGACTCTGCTCTTTGTTATATCTTGCTGTTCGGCTTTTCAGGTAAGTCTCTTCGGAGCTTACTCAGATTGAATAGAGCTATTCCCTGCTATAGGTGCATGATATACTAGGTGTTGCATTCATGATCAGCATGCCATGTAGTACCATGCTAGGTTGCATTGATCGTTGAGCATTCTCTTTCTCTATGTGTATGTAAACAGAACGGCCGTTATCTGTGATAGTCCTAGAAGTCTTTGCTAGGGTCATAGGGTAGCCCAGCCTCATCGGGTACCCTGAGTCAATCGAGTACTTCCTTATATTATGATATGCCTGCGGGCTTTATTGTGGAGCGGGTTAGGCATGCGTGCCGCCCTATTATGAATGAATGCATTCACGAGCTGGCCAGTCTCCGCCTGTCGGAAGGGGTGGAGGTAGGAGAGGGATATGCCACTTGACATTGTTTTGGGCCCTTTACAGTATTTCTGCACATTATTATGAACTAGGAGCATGCTAGTGTGTTTGAATTTCGTACTGCATTAGAGCATCTTTATTAGGTATAGCGTATATGTGTGCTTATGGTTGGGATGCAGAGTTAAGTGGGCATCGATCTGATCCCGCTCCAAATCAATTTTTTTAGGAATTATTTATGTTCATCCTATCGGTGCTGTTTGCTTATTGCGCGGGTCTTTTTGTCGGCGGAGAGTGAGCGCTGGAGTTATAGACTTCACCAGACTCTGATTATATTGTTTTGGATTTATACTTTTGACTCCGTTTTGACCCGGCTCTGCCGTGGCACTTGTATCCTTATTTTGCTTCCGTCTTGCTTCCGTGTGAAATGAATTTTGCGAGTTAGTCCCCAGGACAGGTTAAGGGTACCCAACGGCCCTTCGAGGTGTTTAGGGTTTGAAATCCCTCTTTCTATTAATCTTAAATGCCTTTGAAACCTCGACCCGTACCTGGATTGCAAGATCCGAACAAGGGGTTTTATCCCTTGAAACGTAACCCGGAAATCATAATTCTGGGCCGTTACAAAAGATGTGGGTACGATTCATTTGATGAACTAATGAGGTATTTATGGACGTTTCATGGCCGACTGTTGCATCAATTGCGGTTTCAAATTCAAATTTAAATTTCAAACCGACATTCCACATTTAAATTTGAATTCAAATTTTAGTAACTTCAATAATGGGTTTAGTCAAAGCCGGTATCTTCGGAATTGGGTAAATATGAGATTCCTCCAAGTTTTAGTCATTCAAAGTTTCAGAATTAGGTAAATATGATATTCTTCGGAACCTTAGTCATTCAAAGCATCGGAATGGGTAAATCTGATATTCCTCCAAGTTTTAGTCATTCAAAACTTCAAAAATTGTGTAAATATAAGATTTTTTCATTCAAGCCTCATAATTAAGTAAATTTGATATTCATCCGAGCTTTAGTCATTCAAAACTTGGTTAGTTAAAATTCATTCTTATCGAAATCAACCTTTTGCCTATTTTACTGATCATCTGTCCTGGAATTGGTTTCATTTGATGGACTTGACTCTTGAGAGTCATCGCCCATCGGTCACGTTCTACCGTGCCTCTTGGTTCAAGTTTCTTTACATTTCAGCAAACCAATCAAGAGATAACACGTCATCATTCTGCCACGTGTAGAAATGTCACTGGTGGCTACTTTCCTATCATACGTGGCAAGCCACCGTCTTCTTTCCGTCAAAAGGTTTCAACTTCATCAAATCCATCAGACTTCCCATCTCCGAACTCAAAACTAAACAACCACCTCTGCCGCCCACCGCCGGCGCCGGAGATCCCCCGTCGTCGCCACCGCCACCGTGGCTCCGTCAAATCAATCTCATTCTCTGTCCCGTAGAAAATCCGCTGCCGCATCCGCTTCATCGCGATCTCCTCCATCTTCTGTTTCTCAGGACCAGATTCCCAAGCCGACGCGAATTGTGTATAGAGAAGCGTTGGATCCGGAATCTGATCTACCGTTTTGGCAGCGATCCTGGTTTATTGCGGTTCTGTTTGTGATGGCGATTGGTTTCTTCGGCCTGGCCGTCTTCCTGATTTTCTCGCTGGATTCGGCCTTCTCCGCTTCTCCTGTCGTTGCTGCTTCGGAAGGTGTTGAGGTACGCCTGATCATTTTAGGCTTGTCAATTTCAATCTCCTCCTTGATTTGGGGCATTTCTGGTGAAAATTTCCAGTTTTTCCACTCCTTGTTTAGGATCAAGGTTGTGAATTGTGATCTGTGTGCTAGTGTTGGCAGCAGAGATTAATTGTGATGGTAGAAATTATATGATATCAACCTAGTCAGTTGTTTCAGCAAGAAGTCCAGAAATTGTTTTGTCGCCTAATCGAAAGTATGAACTTTCCGTATTGTCTATACTGTGGTCAGATTACGTATGGATCAGTGATAAAGCTAATGCACGAGAAGACCAAATATAGGTTGCATTCACATGAAGTGCCGTACGGCTCTGGCAGTGGCCAGCAATCAGTCACCAGTTTCCCCAGTGGTGATGATGCAAACAGCTATTGGGTAATTTTGACTCAATCAGATCTTGCACTTAGTTCTTGCTTGTGATGGATATGTGCAGTCTCTAATTAGTCAAGCAACTTTTTTTAATGCTTATTTTTTCCTTGTTAGATTGTTAAGCCTGTGCTTGATTCATCTGAAAAACAAGGTGACACCATAAAGAGTGGAACTCTTATCCGCTTGCAACATATGAAGACCAGGAAGTGGCTACACAGCCATTTGCATGCATCCCCTATCTCTGGAAATTTGGAGGTCTTTACTGGTTTCCATCTTTGAATTATGTTCTGTTTGTTCATGAATCAATTGCAATTAGGAGGTGTTTACTGGCCTTTTTATCTGCATTTTTCTTGCAAGTTAAAATGCATGTAGGAATTTTAGTTTCAACTTTCTGGAAAAGTCAAGATCATACATTTAGAGTGTTAAAGACATTCAAATATTGCATCCTTGTTCTTGTAGGTAAGTTGCTTTGGGGGAGAAACTGAATCTGACACTGGTGATCACTGGAGGTGAGGGTCATGAATGATATTTCTTAGGGCAATGTTTAAAAGGAATAGTTGGTTCTGCTGAAGCTAATATCCTATGGTAATCTGTTGGTAGGGTCCAAATTGAGGGAAGCGGAAAGACCTGGAGGCAAGAACAGAGAGTAAGGCTTCAACACTTGGACACTGGAGGATACTTGCACAGTCACAATAAGAAATATTCCCGCATAGCCGGGGGACAGCAGGAGGTATAAACTGATCTTTCATCACCTGTTTTGATATTTGATGAGCCAAAACAGTTAGATTTCAGACAAGTTAGATTAGATGTATGTAGTGCTTCACAGGCTCACAAACTATATGAAATGTGTCATTGTCAAGTCGTAGACCATTTGTCATTGTTACTCTGTTAAAGCAATTGTCCTTTTCAAGATGCTATCTTAGCAGAAGATATGAAATTTATGACAATGTTTAAAAAACATGAAGCTTCCCAAAAGTGAATATACAAGCACTGCTGTGTATCATAGGAGCTGTTATCAATGTTGCATTTTAAAGTTTAAACAAGTTGTAGCAAACTGTCAGCTTCTCTAGTTACTTATCAGTTAACATTATTGCGCAGGTTTGTGGTGTTCGAGAGAAACGTGCAGACAATGTTTGGCTTGCAGCTGAGGGCGTTTACCTCCCAGCCACCGAAGGGAAAGCAGCTTCTTCTTAGGCTTGTATCACTCATAATCAGTGCTGAACCAGCAAGCCTTTGGCTTGACTCGTTTTTGCAGTTTATTGTGTGCTGGATTGATGTTAACCATGTAGGAAGATGACGTTAAAATAGGATACTACTACTAGTGTTCCCCTACTTGCTCTGTTTATTGGACTGCCGACACAGCAAGTCCTGAATCCCCCGGAAGCGTTATTGCACTTTTGATGAAGTAAACGGGCCGTGAGATGTAACTTCACTATGAAAATTGTCCTTGGTTTTGTACGAGTTTATATGTTGGTTATTTTTACACACTTCCTCTTAAAATGGTCTACTTCTTTGTCATGCTTCACCCCCTTAAATTGGTTCATCCAAGGCCAAGCTTGGAGAAAGCTCGTATCAAAGGAACCCTCGTGTCGCGAGTTTTCCATCTCCATGGGAAAGCACTCTTGATCTCCTATCGAATAAATTTCGAATCTGCTCCACGAAGGTTCGAGCTTCACACCTCTTGTTAAGAGAGAAGATTTATTCAATGAAAACTCCGTTCACTTTTAATTGTCTTTTTACCATTCGTGCATGTTTTTAAGGTGATAAAAATTATATATAAATAATAATTTTTAAAATAATTTCATATTTATTACTAAAAATTATGAGATTTTTAAAATTCCTAAAAAAAAAAATGAATACTAAAAGAATTTAATATTTTATATAGTTTTTTATATCTTAAGAAAACGCATTTGAATAGTAAACGACAAATAAAAATGAACGAAGGGAGTAATTTGTAAAAATCAGTGCAACTACAAATAGAGTTGTTAATAGTTCGGATTAAATGAGAGTATTCAATATTACAACTGACTAATTTCTATTGATTGCAATATGTTTGGAGAATAAGAGTATTCAACATCACAACTTACTACTTCACTAAATTTTCATTGATTGAGCTAAGTTATACACCACACAAAAGTCTCTGTATACCAGACGTTATGTATCTCTACACCCAACAATTTTTCTTCTCCATCTAATTTAACTTCTAAGTATCAAAAAATCAAAATTAAACACTACCCTTTAAACATAAATGCACACTTAGTTCAGTTACAATTGTTGGTTGTTACATATGAAGTTGCTTACTTTCACTCTATATCACCCTCCATAAGAGCTTCAGCACTTGGCAGGCCTTCGGAGACGACATCCTCAGTGGTCAGTTTGCGCGCCAACCCAATGGAGTTGGACCTAGAAGTCGTGGACATGGCAAAGTGCCTCATGCTGCTAGCGGAATCAGGAGGGCCAGCAAGGAAGCACAATTGCTTCGTCCAAAGCTATGAGTGCAGGACTTGCAGGAAGAGCTTCTCGTCCTTCCAAGCCCTTGGTGAGCATCGTGCGAGCCACAGTCATGATCATGACCGCTCTCAGAGTCATAAAAAGCAAAGATCCATGGAGCGAGCACAGGGTGAGAGCGCGAATACAAGTGGAGATACGAGTTCTAAGACAAGATCTTACAAGTGTTCGATGTGCGCATCCAAGTTCTCATCCGGGCAGGCACTAGGAGGCCACATGAGAAAGCATAGGTCGTTGGTTAGCTATGCAGCTAATAGTGAAACGACGTCGTTTGATCTCAACTTTCCTCCGGTGGAGGAAGGTGAAGATAATCTTTATTGATATTTCTTGTACACCATACTTGGAAATAACTTCCTTTACATTGATTCAGAGACAAGGATTTATATCACAACTTTCCTTGACATGAATTAAAAAACGTAGGATGAATGAGATTTTTCCATACTGTTAGCATCAACAGGGATAGAACATTAGAACTGCTTGGAAGTAGTTCATATGGTCATTGATATGGATAAAGCCGATCCATGAATCCTAGGATTCGCACAAAATTCGAGCATGAGATGAAAATCAACATCATGTATGACTCTTTTCTTAAAAGATCTAGCCGATTCTACTCAAATGTGATTTGTGTTGATCCGAGGAACAGACCAGCAAAACTCTTGTGTGTTCGTGATCAAGGAACTACTTCTCCATCTTGTGACTTCCCCTTGTCATCACTAACTGACTCACTGATTTGGTTTGGGCTGGAATCTGCAGAGGGGAGGTCTTCAGCGGAAATATTGCTAGGATGAGTCTTGCCTGAGCTGTGGTCTTCAGGTTTAGATTTTCTCGTCTCATCCACAATCTCGTTCACGGTCTTCTCTAGTGACTGTAGTCTTTCCTTGACATCTAACAGCTCTGAGACAGACTTACCCTCTTTCTCCCTAGCAGCAGCTATTTCCTTCTCCTTCACTTCCTCTTCAGCTTTCTTTTTGAGCTCCAACTCCTGGTGCCAAAAAAGTTACAAGATAAGAACATGATAAGGATCCGTGGTTTCATAATAAGCAGCTGCCAGAGCTAAAGCAAAATCAGAGGTTTATCACAAATGTCATAGGCAGCCAAGTATGAGGAACAAGAACATCGGTGTTTTCATAATTAACTTTTCTACTTTCATTACAGAACATCGGTGAGCAGATCCTATAGGAAGCCAGGATTATGCAATCAAGGCACAGGACAGCCGCACAGGACAAAAGGATAAACTACCACTAAGCTATCGTTCTTTGATAAGAGCATGACAAAAAATAAACTACAGTCCATCGGAAACAGAAGATGGTAAGCAATGAGAGGACTCCATACCGCATCCATCTTTCTCATTTCATAGCGAGCATATTGAGCCACCAAATAGACAGCTGCAATGGAGGATATTTTCCTTTAGATAGTACAACAGTATAAGACTTTTTTAGAAAAGCATATGCTATATGAGTTAAGGTAGTTCTTTATATACCCAGTGATGGCAAGCAAACAAAGAAGAGCTGCACCAGATGGAAATCAAGCCTGCTCACGGAAGACAAAATGATAAGAAAACAGTATGCAGTAGAAAATATGCAATTGATATAGAATATCCAAGTGTAAAAAGAAAATACTCCGTATTCCACAACAACGGAATGAAGATTGGCAACTATTCTTCCATATATTTTCTCTCTCAGACACTTCCTTTCATTGTCCAGCAAAACAGGCATCTAGAAACTCATTCAATCAGTTTCTTCAACTTAAAGCCTTGAGCCCTTCACCAGCCCTGCCCATTTATCATGGATCAAACTTTTTCTTGTTTGATTTACAGAAATAACCGATATTTTAGGAAGGTCGATATACATCTATCTCCTACGATTCCAAATGATAAGGACTTAAGTAGTTAACATGCTGAGCCAGGTTAAACCTATCCTGCAACCCAGCGATTCAGACTACAGAAAATATAAAATAAATTGCAGTATCACATTGATCATGCCAAGACAATAGGCCCTAAAGATGCCCAAGAAACTTTTAACCACATTTAAGCAAAATGCCCGCAAGAAACTGATCCTTACAATTAGGCAATTAGCCCAAGCAGTGAAAAACATACAATCCAGATTACAGCTTACCCAAATTTCTTATTCTTAGGAGGATGGGTAAAGAGGATTTTGGCTGCCTTCATGAAGTCAAGCTTGTCTAGGTCACGGTAGATATCTAAGTCTCTTATATCACCGCCACTGCCACCATCACCAGCCTTGACACCCCCATGTCTGTTGCTAGAAGTGCTAGTTACCCTTTTCCCTTTTCCAGCAGAAAAGGTGGAATCACACAAGGGTCTGTGTTGAAAACCCTTAACACGTCTCAGAATCAGCTGACAAGCATTTCTTACGCTCGTAATTCTCCTCATCCTTCTCAGACCTACCTCATTGTTTATCACCTTACAAGTCTGCCCATTAAACTTGACCTTCAAGGATCAAATGCACAAGATGTGTAAGGCTAGAGCTTGAGAGCTTCCAGAGGGATCAAACACTGATGGTAAAAGCAGAATGAGCCAGAATAACTTAAAAAACATCTAAAGATAGCACATCTCATAATCAAATACACAGAAGATAGCATCTATATAAAACCTCATCATTAAATGCATAGAATATATTGTTTCAGCGGCAAAATAATTATGGGCTGTAAATAACACTATATAAATTACAATAATGGGAGCTGCTACAATTAACAGAAGCCACTGCTAAGTGCTAACAGGTTTATTTCCTTTTTCTGTTTTTTATAACAGAAGAGATAGACTCTGGCCAATTTCTCTTTTTACCATCATCAGAAGTCTAGAATTATCTGAGTAAAGTTAGAATTCCACAATAAAGGTTTAGTTCACTAATGCTGCTTAATATTGCTTATCTTCTTCAGAAGTCCATTCATTCTCCACAGAAACTAAAATCAACACTAGCAGATGAAACCTGACCCAGTTCCCCTCCTTTCCATTCCACTGGAAGTAAGTTTTGTTCTTCATCGTATGGCTATAATTGACCAAAGCTTCACCTTCTTCATATTAATTCTGCAACCGTACCTGAATCTAATAACACCCTTGCACCCCTTCTGCAACTCTTTGTTGGAGTCCTAATTTGGGCCCTTCCTACTAAAAAAATTATGATTTTGACTTTTGTACCGTATCAATTAAACCAGTGAGGCAGTGATCTCTAAAGTTTTTAAATTATTTCTCACTAGCACAATTAATCAAACACATTATGGTCATCACCTGAAAACAACATTCATTAGTAAAGTAAAAAGTCAAAGCAGTCATGGACTCCATCTGTAACAAATTTGAATCAAACGAATTTTCTAAAGCTACAGGTGAATGTCTTCATATAAATCAACAGTCATTGAACAGAATCAAAGAAGGATGGAGAATTCTCTATCAGATTCATGTTTCTGTATGCTAATTGTATCTGATTAGATGATTTATCAAGGGTTTTAAGTTTGAACAGTTAACACACGCCACAGATTAGTGCAGAACCACAAACAGTTGTTCTTCTGTTCTAATCATCAGAATCAGTTTGCAGGGAAAATACCAAATTCGCAATCAATTTGTTGTCCTAACCATATCTACAGATTCAAACAATCACGAATTTACAGAGAGAAGAAACAAGAGGCGGAGAGGGCAGCACTAACCTTCAGTCGACAGTCGACTAGAGAGAACTGCAGGGTTGGGGTTTCCGGGGCTACTCGGCAGATGAGTGGTCTCGGTAACGGAGTGAGAAAGGGCAGAGCTTTGGTGGTCGATTGTGGCCGGCGGGAAATCTGGGGATGCAACTAATTGGCGGAGGCAGGGAGAAAGGGAGGACGGACGAGGAACCAACTAAACAAGTCACGATAGGTTTTGTATTCGAGGGGTCAGTCCATTTTGGTGTGTTTTGGTTCGGTGTTGCTTGTTCATATTCAGTTTATTTAGAATATGAACGAGTTCGAACCGAGTTTAACTTTCGACTCGATCTTAAAAATGTGTTAATACTCGGCTCGTTTAGAAAATAGTCGAGCTTTTTTCGAGCTTTTAAGCTCTCTACTTGCGTATTATACAATAATTTAAAGGAAATTTTAGAAATTCTATAAAATTCGAGCTATTCGAGTTTAATTTAAACGAGCCGAGCTTTGGACCGAACTTAAAAATTTGCTCATATTCAGCTCGTTTAGAAAATGAATGAGCTAGGGTCGAGTTTTAATCGAGCGAATAAGAGGCGAGCTACTCGTGTTCACGTAACACCCCAGGTTTTGGTTCGGCCTCGTTGTTAGCTTTTGTAGATTTTGGTGGAGTCATAGTCGGTTTGTTATTGACACCTATAGTCTCGTTTTATACTTCTGTCTTATGTTGTACGAGTTGTTCGCCGGGTTTTTTTCCCTAGCATAAAATCCCGGACATGTGACTAGACCAACAAGAGCCACGTAAATCTTGATTTTTTCATCAAGAGAAAGGGCGAAAATAGAATCGAATCCGGACCCCTAATTAATCCTCTCACTCCTATTGAGCTGCTCTCTGCCTACTCGGCTTCCTTAAGCACCTTATTTTGGTTGTTGGCATGTTTGTTCCTTTTTGTGATCTCAAGTTCGAGCTCCTTTAGTAACTTATATCCTAGAGCCTGTTCAAACACATGCCAAAACCTTCAGAATTCATTTTCTGCTATGCGCCCTTTTCACTCTTCACGGCCAAATTTCAAAAATTATGTGAAAAATGTGAACATCGCTTCGCTTGAAGCCCGTAGAGAACTCACATTGTCCTACACTTGGCGATTCATACAACCCATGATATAATAATACCACAGCTCTCTCGAATAATGAGAGCGCCTTTCCCTTTCACATTCTACGCATGTTTCCAAACTAAAAAAAATGGCGTGACATGATGCAGTACTTATCCTCATCGTGCTCTATAATTGTATGAATAGCCAACCCAAAAGTCCAAGTTTAGTATCAGTTTTGTTTTGCTTTCATCCACTCAACAAAATTGTCCAAAATCAGGGGCCAAGCAAGATCTGAATCATAGTTGCTCATATCCGGAAAGCTTATCTGTAAGCGACATCACAAAGAATAGCAATAATCAATATATCATCAAGATAAAAGGCAACATTATTTCAGACTATTGGAGTTCGTCAGCTCGGGAAACACAACAGATTGAGAGGAGTCAGTCTAAGAGTTGCATCTTCTTGAAGTGAATTATAGGACAATGTGAATTTTTCTAGATTGCATCGCTTTGTTTAGAAAGGAGAATCGCTTTGTATATCTCCAGAAAGTGTTTTTCTAAGTTCTGTTCTTCCCTCCCCAACTTTAATGTGGTAAATTTAATAATGTTTACATAATGATATTAAACCAGCAAAGAAATAACTGAAGATAAGGACGTCATACCTCATTGCAGAACCTGTAGAATCCCATCCATTGATCTAAATTTATAACCTTGTAATCTGTTTGTGCCTAGAACAAGAGCAAATCCAATTCAATAAGATTCCATTTCGATTGTATGGCAGTGCACAATATATCATCTAGCTTGTTTAGTTTCTTTTTTTCTGGACAGGGCTTCAGGTATCCTTTTCCAATCAAAGCTTACTCCCACTCCTCTTGCTTATAAAGGGCAACTTGTATAAATCATTGCAAAAAAAAATCAGTATTGAGCCAGGTATGGAAAAAGACCCACAAGGTTCATCATTCAAAATGAACGAGATTGCTCTTTCTCATTATTCACCGGACCTCATAAGAAGTTGACTGGAGAGGCTGACAAGCCAAATGGGGCTAACACCCAAATATCTTTTTAAAGAAAAACAGTAGTTCCATTTTTATTTTACATTTTAATCAAGGAAATAGACCATCTTGCAACTCAAACCAACAAGCTACATTTCTTCTTAATTTCCTCATTCGTTCCCATGCTTGTTTATTTGCTTATTTGTTTTCACTGACAGTCTGACACTAAATAAAAAAGTCGCTACCATGATTTCCTTAATTTGTTTTGATTCTGTTCGAATGCTAATTTATTTTGTTCATTTCCTGAAACAATTTACACTGTTCCTAACAAGAAAAAGGAGATATCTTTCTTCGACACATAAGAAGCTACTTGCTCAGAAACAGAGTTCAAGCAATGGAACACTTACTTTCAAGTAATCAATAAAGTAATCAATCTGAGCACGGAACATGGACCCTAAAACAAGATCCAGCAACTGGCAGATGGTATCAATATCTACACTTTTCTGTTTATCATCTGTACAAAGAATATCAGAATCAGCATAATGTGTGGATTGTGTGTTTGATATAATCCCAGAAAAAAAAAAAAAGAGAGAAAGATAGCACCCAATATCGAAATACCTGTAAGACAGTACCGGAATGCATAGGAAAAGAAGTTGACAAAATTTGAGGGTCTTCTAACCTTTGAGAGCACACCAAGAAATACACCATCAGCCATAATTTGTAATTCACACCTACACAATCATCCACGTCCATTAATAACAAATAAACACAAGAAGGTGAAAAAGGCATACCTCTTTCTCAAGCTCAGGAAGCACCTTCTTCAATTTAGCAACAGTATTCACACGCAGTGGTTTCAGACATCGACGCCACTCTTCCTGCAAAAGGAATAGTTCATCATTGACAGCATACATCAATGCCAACATTGCATAAGAGTTTGCATTTCTTTGGACAACACAGTAAAAAAGGAATAAAATATAAGAAAGTAATAGTGCATACAAACATGGTTGTTCTACTTCTAGCCATACATACAAGAAAAGAAAATTCTTTATAATGAAGTCCACAACAAACATAAATTTTAGCAGACATACGAGTGGACTTACTAGAGTAAAGAACCCCTGTTTCTCACATTGCATCTTCCTGATATGTGAATCAAAAAGATCTTAGTGCACAGATAAGAGCACCAAAACTTAAGCTATATCATTTCCAGAAACAAAAAAATAGTCCTTACCATGCCAACATCAGTATTCTAACATCTGTATGATCCACCTTAATATCTGTGCACAGTTTCTCAATGCCTTCTGGGCTAATTTTAACATGCAAGAGCGGAATCAGAATGCAATATTGGAAAATAAACATCCATATGCTCAGTTCATTCAAAAGCATACATACTTAAATGATGCCACAATTGAAAACTGATAATTTATTAATAGCAGGAAAAATACGAGCAGTCTCACTTATCAGACTCATTTCAGTTAGTCACTCGTCTTTATATCACATACAGGTTGAAGCCAAAAGATGGAGATCTATATTATAAATAAGGGCTGTACCCGCAAACCCTTCCCAAAATTGATGGTTAAATGCGTGCACAGAAAGTATGAACATCATTGAGTCCATAAATTTACAGTTCAATATGTCCATACACTGGTTAAATATATACACATTGAGCCAAAGTGGATATGGTTACTAAGGAATCCCATGAGGCCATGACTTTTTTACCCACCAAAGGTAGAAGATAAATAAATTTTAAATATTCCCCTAACCATGAGAATAGCCATCCCAAGTCTATTAGATGCCACGGGAGATTGACATTTTTCCTATATTAGACTGCTCGTGAAACATGCCGATTTTCATTTGCTACAATCGATTTTAAGTGCTCGACCTTGTTCATAAAAGATCCTTACCAATGTGAAATTGGCACTGCCAATACGAAACCTCAGATACCACAGAAAAGCCACAGAAATGTGAATCAGATACCCAATCAACTTTCCAAAATACAGTGCAGTGAAATAATGGTGCCTTTTTCCTTTAGAAAACACAGCAGCGGATTTTGCATCGAACAAATGTTATGTCAAACTGAAAAATAAGTTGAATTTGGTCATAGAAATACAGTAATCTAGATGATCAGATGGGGAAAAAAACATATGGCGAACAAACGACAAACAACCAATCCGTCATATGATTAACTAACCAATCCATCATATAATTAACTTTGACTGATTTACAAGTATACTTACTCAATCATCTCCAATGATTCGTTCGCATACACATGGAAGAATTTATCAATTCTTTCCAACTCCTTATTGCCTGCTTTGCTAGCTGACAAAACGACATGAAATAATCATCAATGAGAAGGTATATAGCACAATTTTCATGGAAATTTGGACCAATGCCAATTATAAACTGAAACCTACAAAGAAAAGAAAGGAAGGACCTAAAAAAAACCACAAAGGTTCACCACAAAAATGGCACCTAAACTAATCGCCTCCTCATAGGCCCTCAAGCAAGGCACAATCTTAATTTCTTACTCCCACACTTCATCCCTAAATCCTACCTCAACGCATTCATCAGTAACCAAATCAAGTGCAATCGATGGGCACGAAAACGAAATCAAACAGAATCCACACCAAAAATTCAAAAAACCTAGAAAAGATTAGCAAAAAAATCACAGACACATGGGAGGCTAGATTAGGTCAAAAATCAAGATCAAGACGCGAGAAAAGTATCAGGATTACCTAGCTGGTAAAGATCGACGGCGGGGGCAGTGGCGGCCGTTGCGGAATTCGGTTGCCGCGTTTTCTTCGCCGGAGCCCGAGGCATCGTTGGAAGCTTCGAAGCGGGGAGCGAAAGAGATGGAGAGGATCGGGGCTCAGAGCCTCCACCCCTCGAGAGCTTGCAGGAGAAGCTTCGTCGCTCGAAAGCAAAGAGAAGACGGAGAACGAGAGGGTTCGACGCAGAGAGAACGGGGAGGTGAGAGATCGGTGAGAGATTTATACGATTTCTCAACCCTTTTCTTATGACCCACTAAATTACAAAACAAGCCCCTAATTTTGAGTGCCCTACACAGAATACCCCTGATTTCTAAAGGGACGTTTGCATTACTAACCCTTGTTATAGATATTTTCACAAAATAACCTCGAATACATGTGACTTGTCGAGTTAAATAGATTAGTTAGTGGCATTCCTAAGATTTTAAATTATTTTGCACAAAAATATATACTCTTTTTTATATTCTAAATAATCCAACCAAAAATTGATCCGTTTAGAGCAAGACTCAACTCAATTCGAACTAAGTTGATCTAAGTATTTAAAATGCACAAAAATTCGAATCAACCTAAACTTGAAAGAAAACCGAATGTGGAAGGCCTCAAACATAAACTGAATGTGGAAGGCCTCAAACATAAACTTGAAAGAAAACCGAATGTCGAGTTAAATCGAAGGATATTAAGTATTGTTTTGCACTAGCTATGTATTAAAACTTTTAATTTGATCCAACATTAATAACCTAATTCGAAATGAACTAACTTGATAGGTTGATAATATAAATTACCTTTTTTCTTAATACAAGGCAATAATTTGATAGTGGTCAATTGTGCTTAAACTGATGTCTAATAGCGTCCTTCGGACGATGTCATCAATCTCAGCAGGACATCGTATCCCAACAAAGGTCAAACTCAGCTCAAGATGTGCAACCCGTCCACCGCCTGATTTCCCTCATGAAAGAAATAGGAGAAAGTGAACAAATATTAAAATATAAACCTCGTAAAATTATCTCTTCAGGCTTCAAACATCCATAATATTACCCTAATTTTTTTACTACATAATATTGGAAAAAGATATGAACAAATATTAAAGTATAAACCTCAGAGAATAAGGTACAATGTGGATATGAGGCAAAGAATTGGCTAATTTTTTTTTATTAGGCCTAAACTTCACGTATATAACAAAATGCCTTTGTTAACTATATTTTATTATTTTATTAAATGTAAGGTGGGTTTAAATTTAAAACTTTTATTCATGTATTTTGTTTGAGAATATTAGCTTAGGTAATATAGATATATTATATTTAATTTTCATCAAATATTGGATAAATTATTTTTGATCTAAAAAAAAAAGTTTTCTAACTAATTAAGATATAAAAATAAGTGGGATCATTAATTGAGATGATAAAATTATATTGGTTTATTGATTAATGTGGCTAAAAAAGATAATACACGTATGCGAAGATAACACAATACACTAAAAAAGGGGCCTGAAACTGTTTATTGTTAAAGAAAAAATACTCCATCCGTCTCGAAATTTAAGTCGTTTTAAGTTGTATGATGTTGATTTTTACAAAGATTTTGATTGGTTAAAAAGTGTAATGTGTATTAAAAGGTACGTGACGGTGAGAGCAGATCATCGACCCACAACCCAATTTATTGAGGATTGAAGGTAGGTGGATAGTTTTCATCTTGATTGTTACATAAAAAGGTTTTCGTTTGAATTAAATTTTTTTTGCATTAATATTTCACCAATGCGATATCGTTCCATTTTCTCCCAATGGATTTAAAATGCTCCTATATATGCTCGAATAAATATCTCCTATAAAGTTTCATGATAGAGACTTAACCTTATATAATATATATATATATATATATATATATATATATATATATATATATATATATATATATATATATATATATATATATATATATATATATATATATATATATGATTGAATATATCAAAGATGTATTTTTTTTTTACATTTCATTCTTTTTTCCTAACACAATTTATAATTGATTAAATAAATTTTGCTCCAGCTTTACTCAGCGAAAAAAAAAAAAAGTCACAAAGCGTTGAATATACGAACTAGAAACAGAGTAGCTTCAATCTCACGTACTTGACACATTTATTTACTAAGTAAAAAAAATTTGTCCGAAATTTAGCTTGAATCTCACGCACCAAACTCCCTATATATACCTTCCTTTGGCAGTTCCCTCCCCATCGATTTTTCCTGTTCTTGCAACTCGGTACAGTACGTTTTTCTTCATTACCAGATCACTTGCGCATATTCTTGAAATTGAATCTTCAGGCAGTTCTCGATCGAAGAGGTCGGTTCACCTTGATCGCTTCTATAGCTACATTTTGATCCTTTTCCTTCTTTTTCTTGTTTTCATCTGCACCGATCTCTTAATCTTCTTTCTGTTTCAGCTGCAAAATGTCCACCTTTGGAAAAGCTTCTGTCACAGATTCAAACCCTAACAATTCCGTTGAGGTAATTACGCTTTCTGATGGATATACTTGTTAAATTTTGAACTGAAATCGGTACAGTGCAGAGCAAGAGTTCCTCTTTTAACTTTCCAATTTGTTTGCTGAAATTGTGCAGGTTGTTGAGCCTCCATCGGATTCAATTTCAAGTCTTAGTTTCAGTAGCAAGTCCAACTTGCTCATTGCTACATCATGGGATAACCAGGTTCGTTTAGTCTGTTATGTATGATCTAGTTAGATGAGGCATCTTGCACTAACAATTTGTCGAAAAATGCAGGTGCGATGTTGGGAGATAATGAAGAATGGTAGAGAGGTACTGAGTGTGCCCAAGGCAGCGATTTCACACGACCAACCGGTATTGAAAATTTCCAATGCAGATTAGCATCTTTAGTTGTTATTCTTTGCTAACACATACATAACTTTTTCGTCAATGAAGGTTCTCTGCTCGGCCTGGAAAGATGACGGAACAGCCGTGTTCTCCGGTGGCTGCGACAAACAGGCCAAGATGTGGTGTCTAGCCGGAGGGCAGCCCATCACCGTGGCTATGCACGATGCCCCGATAAAGGAGATGGCTTGGATCTCCGAGATGAACCTCCTGGTCACCGGAAGCTGGGACAAGACCATCAAGTAAGCAGTACTTCATGTGTTCAATAAGTCGGTATGATCGATATATATCACATGACAATATGACATTTTTCGCTACATGACAGGTATTGGGATACAAGGCAGCCGAATCCAATACATACACAGCAACTGCCTGGTAGCTGCTATGCTCTTACAGTGCAGTATCCACTGATGGTCGTCGGCACATCAGATAGAAGCCACATTGTTTTCGATTTGAAGAATCCGCAGACAGAAAAGAAGAGGATCGTTTCTCTGCTAAAATATCAGACTAGGTGCCTTGCTGCCTTTCCTGATAAGAAGGGCTTTCTGGTAGGTATTATGTAATGTACTAAGATCGCTGCATTAACCATCTTTTCGTCGCAGTTAGGAATAAATTGTCGCGTGTTCTATCCAGGTTGGGTCAATAGAGGGACGAGTCGGAGTTCAGCATCTGGAAGACGCAAGCAAAACATTTAGTTTCAAGTGTCATAGGCATGGACTGAAAGCCGATGAGCTGATCTGTTCAGTTAACTCGATAAAATTTCACCCGGTAAGTGTGTTGTGTTGCTTCTCTTATAGCCTGTTTTCGACAAACTTCAGGGCTAACGACTCACACCGTGTATTGGTTTCTCGTGGCGCAGGTGCACCACACATTCGTGACAGCAGGCTCGGATGGTGGCTTCACCTTCTGGGACAAGGATAACAAGCAAAGGTTACAGGAAATGAAAAGATGCAACCAGCCTATATCATGTAGTACATTCAACAATGATGGCTCAATTTACGCATACGCGGTATGAAATGTTGGCATTGGCAACCACCTTCGCTATGATCATATCATATGAGTATTGAATTTGGTTTCGTTTGTTGAATCGCAGGCGTGTTATGACTGGAGTAAAGGAGCCGAAAACTATAATCCAAAGACGGCGAAGCCTAATATCTTCTTGCATCAGACCCGGGTGTGTTTCCGAGCTTAACTCGATCTCCTTCCCTCATGTTTGTTGATGTTCTTTTCTGATCATTCACCTTCTTTATGCAGGAGGTCGATGTCAAACCCAGGCTCACGAGGAGGTTCTAGGCAAGATGTGGTGTGGTGGTCAGTCTAGATTTTAGGACATTGAAAATGGTTTTGTGAAAGAGAGTTTGGTTTCTTTTGTAGACAACAATGCTAAGTTAATTTCCCATGGCACTGCAAACAAGAACATCTCCATTTAATAGGTGTAATGTCAAGCTTTCATATTGAATGCCTTTGCTATATCATTGAAGTACTCAAACTTGGTTCCACACGATTCGACTAACTCGGCTATCTGCGTCGATGCATTTACTGCTCCGCGATAAGAGCATCAGAATGCCCATACCTCTTCGCTCTCGCGATGGGTTTAAAAGGCGAGGCGATACAATGCAATACAATAGTGTAAGAAACAAGCTTGTGAGTGATAATGTCAAAAGAGGTGATACCAAAGAGATGTTTAGTGTTGGTTTTGGTAGTTGTATTGGTCTTTTTGGTGACTCAATCCATCAGTGAAGCCATTACGGTGCCTTCTTTGGCTAGGAGGACAAGCCATCAGGCTAGAGGGCGAACACGGGGCCACAGCGGTGGTCGGAGTAACCACCGGGGAGGTAGAGGAGGAGGAGGAGGGTCATCCTCGGGGTGTGATCCTCTTTATGATTTCTTGTTTGGGAGCTGCGGCCAGTGGCCTTTCCGAACCTCTCCTTCGCCTGACAATCCGTTTCGGCCAACGCGGCGTCCACGTCCGAGTCCGACTCCGATGCCACCGGCTTCTCCGCCAGCTATTCCTTCTCCTCCGGTGGTGCCGGTAGCTCCGATACTCCCTTCTCCTCCGCCAGTACCTTTGGTGCCGTCTCCACCGCCGGTGGTGCTTCCTCCTCCGCCGCTTGTCCCGTCACCTCCGCCACCAGTGGCCACCGCTTCTCCACCACCGGTGACTCCGTCATCTCCTCCAACACCAGTGACTCTATCACCACCACCTCCGTCATCTCCTCCACCACCAGTTACTCTATCACCACCACCTCCATCATCTCCTCCACCCCCAGTTACTCTATCACCACCACCTCCATCATCTCCTCCTCCACCGGTGATTCTGTCACCGCCGCCTCCATTACTGTCGCCGCCTCCTCCGGTGCTTTCCCCACCACCGCCTGCACTGGTTTCCTCCCCACCTCCGGCGCCGTTGCTATCACCACCACCTGTGCCGGTGTTTTCCCCTCCGCCGGCACCATTGCTATCACCACCGCCTTTGCCAGTGCTATCCCCTCCGCCGGCTCCGGTGCTATCCCCACCGCCGGCGCCTGTGATTTTCCCACCTCCTGCGTTGGTGGCTTCCCCACCGCCAGCGCCGTCTGCTGCGGATTTGTCGCCTCCAACAATCCCATTGCTTCCGCCACCATCCACCCCTGATGATTCCAACACTCCATTTCCCCCAATTCCACAGGATTTCTCACCCCCGACGATCCCTCCGTTTCTCCCAATCTTCTCTCCACCGCCACAGCCAGACCTAGCGCCACCTGTTTTCGACACCCCGTCCCTTCCACTACTTCCTTCTCCGCCGCCTGATTTCACTCTCCCTCCACCCGCCGATGATCAATTCACGCCTCCGGCTAACGAATTGCCGTTTCCGCAACCGCCGGATGCGTTCCCAATCTTCTCTCCACCGCCACAAGAAGAACTAACACCACCATCACTTCCATTGCTGCCACCTTCAACCCCTGTTTCCGACACCCCGTCCGTTCCCCTAAATCCCCTAATCTCTTCCCCGCCGCCTGATTTCACTCTCCCGCCACCCGCCGATGATCAATTCACGCCTCCGGCAAATGAATTACCGTTTCTGCAACCGCCGGACGCGTTCCCAATCTTCTCTCCACCGCCACAAGAAGAACTAACGCCACCATCACTTCCATTGCTGCCATCTCCAATCCCTGTTTCCGACACCCCGTCGGTTCCCTTAATCTCTTCACCGCCGCCTGATTTCACTCTCCCGCCACCTGCTGATGATCAGTTCTCGCCGCCGGCGAGCGAATTTCCGTTTCCGCAATCGCCAGATGTGTTCCCACCGCCTTCAAGCAATTAACAAGAAGCCATAACCGATCTTCTTCAATGATCAGTTGCAACAACTTTATCGAGCCAATCTGGTGTAGATTAATTCCACTTAAGATCATTTCTAATTTCTTCGTTGGGGAAAGTGAATCCACCTTCACGATCAGCCCAAAACATTTTGCATATCTCTATAATACGTTTCTGTATTTGCCTATTTGGTTGTATGTAATTTGATCTTTGATATGTTTTCTTTAATACAAATAATAGTAAAAATCTTAATAGTTGAAAGAAACTTAAGATCTGTATTGTGAAGTTTCATTATTCAAATAGAAATGGATATACGTATGAGAGAGAGAGTCCCGAAACCCCTCACTGTTCATCTCCTTCGCAAACCCTAGCCCCCAATCTGACGGAAGCCATCCCAAATCACCCCTGAAGCCGAGTAATGATTTCAATTGGGATCAAATTCAACTCAAAACCCAGAGAGTTAATGCCTTAACCCTCAGAAATTGTACTTCCAACTGCCAAATTTGCCCAATTTCGACTAATTCGAAACAAGCTCCCTCACTGTTCAACAATGGAGCATTCAATTGGCACCATGATTACTGCGGATCTAGTCGCGTCGCTTGTACGGCGTTCAGAGGATGGTGGTGGTGGGAATGTGACTGGCTTCTACCGCCCTCTCACAAGATCGAGTCACCTCAAACGGGGGCATTCAATGCGTTGAGAGATTGGGAGCGAGAAATCTCATCCTTGCGAAGCAAGTCCCTGCGCAAGAGGATGAAGGATAGGGTCTCGAAGGGTTGTCGCTTCTTGGGGACGAGTCAAGTCCTGGGATTGTCTGGCTATAAATATGGGTTAGCAGTCTTGTTTGATTATCATGCTCGAAATCTTTTCTGTGAATCTCTTACTTCTCTAATTGCCTTTACTAATAACTTACTCTTGACTCTGAGAATGGTGACCCGCACTTCGGACAAAGGAAAGGGCAAAATGGAGGATGCAAAGGAGGTGCTGATGAGCAAGCCTACCAAAGGAATTATTATCAATGAGCCAACTGAAACCTCCGATGGGATACCAGACCCAAAGGAGAAGGGTGTTAAACCACTCAATGAACCCATGACTGGAAAAAAGAAACCAACTCTCAATGTTGCCAGGCTCCGTTCCCGGCTCTCGGGAGTCAAAGACAACATCATCAAACTACAAAAGACGACCCTTTACGCTACCATCATCGGTGAACCAGTTGAACTCAAAGAAATCAGGAAGAAGATCAAATTCGATTGGAAATTCGTGGAGGAAGGAGTCCAGGTAACCCCTCTTTCTCACAATTGGTTTGAAATCAAGTTTATATTACCTGACGATCGGGACAGGGTGTGGAATGGGCGACCTTTCCACATCTTGGGGCAACTCCTACTACTCAAACCTTGGAAACAAGGATTTGATCCTGCCTCCGAATCCATTTCCACCTTGGATATGTGGATTCGGATCCCTGGACTTCCATCTGAATACATAAGTCAGGATGTTCTTGCCACTATCATCGAGGAAAATGGTCTTGGAAAGATTCTAAAACTTGATGCTTTCACCACCAAGGGCGTTAGGGTTCGCTACCCGCGCATATGTATCAATGTTGACATCACTATGATCCCGGACAAAAAGGTGGTGGTGCTGGATGAAAATGATAACCTTAAGGAGTATCCGGTGTGGTTTGAAGAGTTCCCGGAAGGGTGTGGAAGCTGTGGCTCTCCCGGGCACTTCTTCTCGGACTGTCCACATCGGCAACTGGCTCACAACCCGATCACCGTCACACTCCCCAAACCCAAGATGAAGGTGCAAAGACAGGAGACTCCCTTGAGCAATGATGACGATGGAGACTGGATCATGGTGGCTTCTAAGAACAAAGCTGCCGGTTCGTCTTCAAAGGTTGGCAATCCAAAGTCTGAGCTGATGAAGAACATTGGGATTAATGTCACTTACAAGTCGGAGTCTTCCTCGTCTAAGATGTCCGGCAAGACGTCCAGCATATCATCTCATGTGGGTGGGGATGTGACCATGGAGCCGAAACATGTGGCTGATCAGTTGGTCCCGAGCACTGAAGAGGCCAAAGACAACCTTCCTCGTGATGATCACAATGGAATGCAGGCCGAGATTCCCCCGATGCCATTCCTTCTGGACACTGGTAATGAAGACTTTTACGACTACGAAGACATCCTATGTGAGGCGGATCTTGCTGAGCCAATGGACTTCATGTGCCATGAGACCATGGAGGACATAATGAAGGGGATACCCACCGGTGTAGAGTTCCAGATTTCGAACCTCTACGAAGCGACACTAAAGCCTGAGCCCTGAAGGTTGTTGTTGTCACTCCTACTGAGTCCGGCTCCTTCGTTCAGCGGCTTGAGCAACTTGGTGTGACGACCCCTTCGACGTATGAACCAGGAAAAAGAAGGAATGGCAAGGGAGATTCTGACACGGCCTCGTCCAATCTGAAGGAAGGAGGCGGAAAGAAACCGAGAAATGAAGAGTGATCATCCGGTACCATGGAGTAGCGACAAGGAGAAGCCCCAACCTCATCTGAAGCAGAAGTATGAAGCCCTATTATATCTACTATGTCACCACCTATCTAAGTATGTCTTTGGTTTTGTTTATATGTCGGTCGGTTGGTTAAAAACTGTGTATGGTATGAATCTCTATCAGCAACCCATGAAGTCTGAAATGTATTATAGAAGGTGTCAAGCAAGTATCGATCTCGGGATATGGTCTAGGATTTGGAAGCAGGAAGTTTGTATGGACAACAACTATCAAATGTTTATAGATGCATATTTAAATTATCTCTTGTGCTGCGTTAGTCTAAGTTGGGATGATGAATGTGCAGGTCTTTCCCTTCGACTTGTTTCATTCTTTTGTCCTAACAATAACCAAATACACAACCAATCAGAACAACACGATATGATCAAACTTCAGCGCCTTGGTCACAAACTACAACGGTCCGACGCTCATAACTATCACATCTCCAACACATCACTTGGATACAAACCTGCACCCACACTCGGGTGGTGCATGGTTCCCATAACCTTTCCTTCCTGCCTCGCCACAAGCTTGTGCCTTGCGGCGGCGAAAGATAACCCAATTAAACTAGAATATGGGTTCTACCTCTATACCACAACCAAACCAAGACAAATGTATGCCAGATACAGATTGGTAAACCGAAACCTCATTATCTGCCCACCCATCGGAACCAGCAGCTACTCAAAAACTCTGAATCAAATTGAATCGGTTCAAGCTGAACTCCGGCGGTGGCTAATTAAGCAACTTACCAACAAAAAGATTACAAATACAAGCAGAGGTATGCGAAGTAACCTACAACGAGAATACGGATCTTGTAGGAGCGGGTTCTGGGCCACTGTAACTGCAACCAAACTGAATCATAAAGTCCCAACGAAAAAGTATCATGACGGTCAAAAGCGCGGGAGATATAATGATGGTGGGCTGCAAGGACATGGCTTGCGCTCACAAGGTGAAAATCTTTATGAAGATTAGCTTCTGGAATTGCAGAGGATTAGGGCGCCCGGCATTTTGGACTGAAATTACCACCTGGTGTAAATCAGAACACATCCAGCTACTGGCATTAGCCGAGACTAAAACAGAAAAAATCCCCTCGCCCTTGTGCTGGCAGGCTGCGGGATTTGATAAAGCTATCTGGTCTCCTGCAGTGGGAAAGTCAGGGGGCTTGGGTATCCTTTGGAAGGAGAATTGCCTACTAAACGAGACAATCGAGGTTATAACACACTGGCAGAGAGCAATAGCTATAAGATACACCAACACCTTGGATGGATTCTCATGTATCATATGGTTCATATACGCACCCCCACAAGAACATAACAAACCACAATTCTGGGAAAAATTACTAGAGGAAATAGATCACACAACACTCCCATGTATTGTAATGGGAGATTTTAACGAAATAGGCTGCTTTGGCGATAAGGAGGGGGGCAGTGACTCACCCCCGCCGCTTTGCAAGGCTAAGGGAAATTAAAGATCGATGTTCTTTACTAGACATCCCTACTTGGGGAAACCCCTTTACTTGGCGAAAGAATCAAACAAATATTGGAAACATAAAAGAAAAAATAGATCGAGTCTTGGTTCAACATGACATAGTCCACCATTATCCCGCATTATGCACTAAAAATGGTGCATTCACGTCATCAGATCATTGCTCAATCACCATCGAACTAAACACAAGCCAAACGTTCAAACCCCCTCCGTTCAAATTCGAGAATATATGGTTACTAAGGAAAGATTTCAAGAATATTGTAAAACAAGCATGGCATCTTAGATTCCATGGGTCAGCAATGTATCAACTAACTAGGAAAACACAATTACTCAAGATTCACGCAAAACAGTGGAACAAAAACACCGTCGGCAACATTTTCAGGCAACTGCAGAAGGTAGAAGCACAAATACTCGAAATACAACAACATCAAACCACCAAGCTACATCCTACAACACAAAGGAGAGAAGTGAACCTAATAAAGAAAAAGGAAAGACTATTACTATTTCAAAAATCGTACTGGAACCAACGAGCCAAATCCAAACATATCAAACTATTAGATTCTAATACGGGGTACTTTCACAGAATTGCATCGGGAAGGAGGAATAGGAAATTCATCCGGAGTATAACAACCAGGGAAGGAACACTCATAACAGGCGATTCCAACATAAACACGGAAATTAAAACGGACTTCCAGAAAAGATTTACAAAACAACCAATCAATAGAAGGAAGTTAAACGAATTTCTAACCTTAATATCCCCGACCATAACTAACAATGAAAATGAGGAACTCACTGCCATCCCATCGAACAGCGACGTCAGAAATGCTGTCTTTAGTCTGGGCAAAAACAAGGCCCCTGGACCGGACGGCATGACTGCGGAATTTTATAAAGATTCCTGGGACGTGGTCGGCCCACTAGTCACCAGAGCTGTAAAAAACTTCTTCATATCAGGGAAAATGCTCAAACAAATAAACCATACCTTCATCTCGCTACTACCCAAAACTGATAATCCAACAACAACTGCTCATTACAGGCCGATAAGCCTATGTTCAACTATATACAAGGTCATCTCCAAAATACTAACAGAAAGACTAAAAAAGGTTTTGGGAAAACTAATTAACCCACACCAAGATGCCTTTGTATCAGACAGAGCAATTCAAGACAACGTCTTAATAGCTCACGAAATCTTCCACTCATTCAAATCAAGAAACGGAAAAATGGGCTGGCTGGCGCTCAAGCTAGACATGGAGAAAGCATATGACCGGGTTGATTGGGAATTTACGGAAGCAGTTCTGTCATGCTTTGGTTTTCACCCGACCTTCATAAAATGGATCATGGAATGCATTACAACGGTCTCCTTCTCAGTTCTAGTGAACAATGGGCCGACAGACTTGTTCACCCCTACAAGAGGCCTACGACAAGGGGATCCTCTCTCTCCTTTTCTGTTCATCCTGGGCGCAGAAGTCTTGGCTAGAAAACTGGCCGCGGAGGCCTCAAACTCTGACCAGGTAGGCTTCCGGTTTGGACGTTCTGGGCCAAGAGTACCCTTTCTAGCCTTTGCATATGACATTTTAATCTTCCTTAAAGGCACCAATGACGCATGTCTCAATGTAAAGAATATCCTAGACGACTACTGTCAAATCTCCGGCCAACAAGTTAACTACCATAAATCGACCTTCCAGGTGACGTCGGGTATCACCCGCCAAAGAACTATCGAGCTTGGACGAATACTGGGCATCAACCATTCCCACTCGGTGGAAAAATACTTGGGATGCCCCATCATCAACGGCAGAGTAAATAAGGATACCTTCAAGGAAGTAGTCACAAAAACAAAAGATCAACTGAGCAAGTGGCGAGCGGACGCCTTGTCTCAACAAGGCCGTGCTGTTCTTATTAGCTCAAACCTTACTGCAAAGCCATTGTACTTTATGCAGAACTTCATGCTACCGGCAACAATGCACAGTGAGTTAGACACAATCAATAGAAGATTCTTCTGGAACAAGGATGCCCAACATAGACCTCTTATAGGATGGGACAAACAACTGGATATCAGAAAAACCACTGGTGGGAAGGCCTGAGTGCCCGCCTCATATTGACAGAAATGAGACGGTTAGTGAATACATTGAGAATGGCCAGTGGATAGAGCACAAACTTATAAAGGTCCTCCCCAGGGCTCTGGTAGATGACATCCTTGAGATCCAATTGCCGACTGCCTCCTTTGAGGATAGGTTGTATTGGTGGCCGGATAAATATGGATGGTTTAGTACATCCTCTGCCTACAATATGCTCACAAATGCGACTGGCTCGCCTACTAGTGAGTTTGGATGGATCTGGCGACTCGATATTCAACCAAAAATAAAGAACTTCTTATGGAAAATAGCAAACTCAGGCCTTCCGACTAAAGCCCGGCTTGCCGCAAGGGGTGTTGTTGTCCCCTCCTCTTGCCTTCGGTGCTTTGGCTGCGAGGAGGACGATATACATATACTAACGGAGTGTTTCCCGGAACTAACCACCCAACACCTAAACCAATCGGAACAACAGAGGCTACACCAAACAATATCTTGTACCAGAGATGTTAATGCACTCATACGCTGTTTACACAGTCTCCCCAAGCATAAGATCCAAGTGATCTCCACCGACTGGTGGAGTATTTGGTACTTCCGGAACATGGTCACATTCGGAAACCAACAACCACCAACAACAGCTAAGATTGAAGCCTTTGCTAGCAGACAGATTGAAAGTTGGAAAAGTGCGAGTAGTATGGAAGATAAGGATCAGCCGAAACCACGAACAAAATCTTCTGCAAAGGAAGGCAGAAATTCGGGATTAACGAATAGAAACCAGCTAAAATGGAAACGTCCGCCACATGGTACATTCAAACTAAATTTCGACGGCTCTTCATTAATTAATCGAGCCGGTTCAGCAGGGATTATCATTAGAGACTGGAAAGCCAACCCAATTCAAATCGCATTCAAGAAACTAGGGCGACACTCTCCCATAATGGCCGAAGCTTTGGCCCTTCGGCTGGGAGTGTTGGAGGCAAGAGAACTACAAATCCAAAACCTGATTTTAGAAGGAGATTCCAAAATCATTATCGACCACTTGAAACAAAACACACGCTGCCCTTGGGAGGTGGAAATGATCCTATCAGATGTTAAAACTATGCTTAGAACCGTGAGTCAAGTCTCCTTTTCTCACATTCCCCGTTGTCGAAATAGAGTGGCTGATAAGGTTGCACACCTTTGCCACTCTGTTTCTGGGGAACAATTAACAGCCAACAAAGATCTTCTAGATCTCATCCGCCTGGATGCTCTTGGGTAATCTCTACCCAAAATCTTACCTAATCAAAAAAAAAATGAGTCTCTTTTAAAAGTCAATATTATGAATTCAACTAATCTATTATTTCCAAATTGTTTCACTTAACCAACCCACCCGTGCAGAGGCGGATCCTCTTTAGGTCCAGGGGTGGCAGTTGCCCCCCAACCGAAAATAAAATTTAACATACATATTCCTCTCGTCGATAGCTTTGATTTGATATATTATAAGCTCAGATCCGATATCTGAGTAAAAAATTATAAGCGTTTCAATTTTCAGCACTGAACATATGTAAATTAATTATTTCCTACATCATTTCACAAACTGATATACTTTTATCGTAATTTCGTATCTTAATAATATAATTATATTCGAGAACTTATAATTAGGAGATTTATGTTTTCATTCTAGCTACAAATCCATAATATTGATGATTTTTCGGAAAAGAAAAAATTAGTACGGAGTATTTAATTTTATCGACAACTTTTTTAGTATCGTAATTTTCTGCCCCCTTAATAAACAATTTCAGGATCCGCCACTGCACCCATGTTCCGAAAACAACTAACAATAAAATACCTCAGATTTTGGGTTCGAACTCTCCCGAGAGATAAATATGATGTTATATTTATATGATTAATTTACATGGTTATATGAATAATATATATAAATATAAATATGATGAAAATATATATAAATATGATATTATTCATACTCACATAACATAAAATAAATAATATCTTATTCATATTCATACGATATAATTAATATCTAGAGACAAAGTCAAGGAAAAAATCAAAATAGACTAGATTTACCTTATACAAGGAACAAATTTTTTAAAGAAATTTAATTCTTTAGTGAAAATTAATAACTATTCAAACCTTTTTTATATAAGAAAAAAAAATGATGTTATCACGAGTAAATCAAGTGTCAACCGAGATAAAGTAAGGATGAAGACTTGAGTGGTTTTAGACATGTCCTCCATTGGTTTGGTGGCAAGCCAGATAGTGCAACCTTATCAATCACTAGATTGTCTTTACGGAAAACATAATTAAAAATAACCATATGAAACGACTATAGGTGAAAAAAAGTGTCTGATATGATCATCTCAATTTCAAATGGTCATATTTCAGATACCTTTGATCGAATTTATGACAGTGAGATTGTCTCCTTTAATTTCAATCTCATGGATCTCTATCTCCTTTGAAGTAGTGACACGTTTCAGAAGGGCCAATGCTTCAATTTTCAAAATTGTTTGTTTTCTGCACACTTTTTAGATCTGATGAGGATGTTTTCTCCCACATCATTATAAATGATAAATACCTATAGCACGTACTCTCCCCTGTTTCCATCCCAGAGCCATCGAAATTCAGTTTGACAAACCTTTGGCCAGACTTTTACTATTTTGTTCTCCCTCTTTTTTCTTAATGGTGTATTAGCTAGTTCTTGCCAAATGTTTCTCTTCTTCATATAGTTTTTTTTCCCAACTATGATATATATAGTGTCTGTATAAATTGTTCCCGATTATAGATTATTGAGGTTGTTATGGAGTATTTGGTTCTAGACATGTCCTCCATTGGTTTGGTGGCTAGCTAAAGAGTGTAACCTTATCAATCACTAGATTGCCTTCACGGAAGACATGATTAAAAATAACCATATGAAACGACTATAGGTGAAAAAGAGCGTCTGATATGATTATCTCAATTTCAAATGGGCATATTTGAGATACCTTTGATCGAGTTTATGACAATGAGTTTATCTCCTTTAAGTTCAATCTCATGCATGGATCTCTATCTCCTTTGCAGTAGTTACACCTCTCAGGAGGACCAATGCTTCAATTTCCAAAACTGTTTGTTTTCCACATTTTTTAGGATCCGAGGAGGATGTTTTCTCCCGCAATATCATTAGAAATGATAAATCTAACAACACTCTCCCTTGTTTCCATCATAGAGCCATCAAAATTTATTTGACAAAGTGTGAGATCATGAGATTGATTGTAATGTCCTCCTTAGGGTTTCCATTCATTGATATAACATATATATAGGTTACAAAGGTAATGGGCCTTAATGTGCTTTTAGCCCACTATACAATATAATACCTATGTAATCTATCAAACCCCCGCAGTCGAAACGGGAGGGGTCCGTACAGTGAGACTGGAACGAAAATCAATGAACAATTGTCTAGGCAAACCTTTGGTGAATATATCAGCGTACTGATAAGAGGACGGGACATGTAGAACGCGGACATGTCCAATGGCAACCTTGTCCCTGACGAAGTGGAGATCAAGCTCAATGTGCTTCGTGCGTTGATGCTGGACTGGGTTGCTAGCCAGGTAGACGGCGGAAACTTTCTCAGTGTAGACCAGAGTGGCCTTCTGCAAGGGGCAACGTAGCTCAAGCAGGAGATTGCGGAGCCAAGAGCACTCGGAGACAACGTTGGCAACACCCCTGTATTCGGCTTCAGCGCTGGAGCGAGACACGACGGACTGACGCTTGGCTGACCAAGGCACAAGAGTGTAATTGAGGAAGACACAGTAACCAGACGTGGAGCGACGTGTGTCAGGACAACCACCCCAATCCGCATCAGTGTAAGCCACAAGATCAAGATTAGAAGAAGGAGTGATGGTGGTGCCGAGCTCGAGGGTGCCGCTGATGTACCGAATGATCCGCTTCAAAGCCTGAAAGTGAGGCTCCCTAGGGGCATGCATAAAGAAGCAGATATGCTGAATAGCGTAACTGATATCAGGCCTGGTGAAAGTGAGGTACTGAAGAGCACCAGCGAGGCTCCTGTACAATGTTGGATCGTCAACCAAAGGACCAGAATGAGCACTGAGCTTGTTGGACGTATCGACTGGGGTGGCGACGGGATTACAATTGATCATTTTGGCCAGAGCAACAATCTCAGCAGCATACTTGCTTTGTGAGAAAAACAGACCAGACGCATGCCGCTGAACAGCAACTCCCAAGAAGTAAGACAGCTGACCCAGATCAGACATGGCGAATTCCGCACTAACCGTGAGATGATGGACGTCCGAAGAGCATCAGAAGAGGCAGTGAGAATGATGTCGTCAACATAAAGCAACAAGAATGCCAAGTATGAGCCTCTGCGATAGATAAACAGAGACGAATCTGAACGGCTACCAGTGAAACCCAAACGGAGCAGATGAGAGGCAAAGCGCTGGAACCATGCCCGCGGAGCCTGTTTGAGACCATAGAGAGAGCGCTTGAGGAGACAGACATGCTTAGGGCGCTCAGCGTCAGTAAACCCCGGCTGCTGAAACATGTAGACAGTCTCATTCAGATGACCATGCAGAAAGGCGTTCTTGACATCCAACTGATGGATGACCCAGTTGCGTGATAGAGCCAAACTCAGGACTACCCGGATAGTGGCAGGCTTGACCACGGGGCTGAAGGTCTCATCACAATCAATACCCGCCTGCTGAGATCTACCATTCACTACCAAACGGGCCTTGTAGCGTTCCAACGTCCCATCAGAGCGGAACTTGTGACGAAAGAGCCACATACAGCGAATGACATTCGCCCCAGGAGGGCGGGGAACAAAAACCCAAGTATCATTCTTCGTAAGAGCCCTGTATTCGTCGAGCATAGCCGCCTGCCAATTCGGGTCGAGGAGGGCGGTTTTGTGGGATGTGGGAACGGGGAGAGGGGGGGCTGGGTGGGGGCCGGGGGGGAATGGGAGTCGGGAAGGACGGGAGCAAGAGAGGGGAAGCAAGAGGAAGGGGCGTGGGATGCGGCGGGCGCCGCCAGTGAGGGGTGCAGGGGGGTGGGGGCAGCAGTGGGGGATGCGGCTGGCGCCGCAGGACTTGCGGTGGCCGCCGCCAGTGAGGGGTGCAGGGGGGATGGGGGCAGCAGCGGGGGGTGCGGCGACCGCCGCCAGGGTGAGATGTAGGGGGTCGGGGGCTGCATGGGGGGTGATGCGAATATGGTTGGCTCGGGGACGGGAGGGGAATAGCGGGGTGATGATTTGTGGTCATGGAGATGATCTGACGGGGTCTGAAGACACCGGAGATGCTGCGGGTGTGTGGTTTGGTAGGGGGTGGTGGGGGTGGTGGGGGAGGGGGAGACGCAGGAGCACCGGGAGAACTCTGGGGAAGAATGAAGTGAGGGAATGGTGACTCAGACTCTGGTGACGACACAGGGGGTGTAGGAGACGCGAAGGGAAATCGTGTCTCATCAAAGGTGACATGACGAGAGAGAATGATCTTGTGGGGTTTGATATCGAGGCAGATGTAGCCGCGATGATCAGACGGGTAGCCAAGAAAGACGCAAGGGGTAGAGCGTGGGTGAAGCTTGTGGGGGGCGGTGGATGATTGATTAGGGAAGCACAAGCAACCAAAGGTACGAAGGTGATCATATATGGGCAAAGTGCAATACAGTGCCTGAAATGGTGACCGGTGGTTGAGGGTGGTGGAAGGGAGAATGTTGAGGAGGTAGCATGTAGTGGCCAAAGCGTAAGGCCAATAAAGGAGGGGAATGGATGCGTGGAAGAGGAGAGTGCGCATCATATTGGTAATGGTTCGGATGATTCGTTCGGCCTTGCCATTTTGTTGAGAGGTGTAGGGGCAGGACAAGCGATAGGAGATCCCATTGGTATTAAAGAAAGTGTGAAAATCTTTATTGTCAAATTCGCGGCCATTGTCGCATTGGAAACACTTGACAGAGGTGTGAAACTGTGTTTTGATGTAAGCGTGGAATTTGGCAAAGATAGGGAACACTTGAGATTTAAAGTGCAAAGGGAAAACCCATAGGAAATATGTATAATCATCCGAAAACAAAAGGTAATACTTATGACCCTCCTTGCTAGGCACAGGAGAAATCCAAATATCACTATGAATAATATCAAAAGGTGCAAATGTAGTGTTCAAAGATCAGTGAAAAGGAAGTCTGGCATGCTTGCCTAACTGACAAGACGAACATAAACTAGAGCGGTGCTCTTTATTACATTGGACAAGACTCTTAGAACGAAGTAGATCTAAAACTGCGGGACTGGGATGACCAAGGCGTGCATGCCAAAGACTGGATGAGGATGCCGAGAGGGCGACTGGACTTGACGGGGTGGATGGTGAGTGCGACGACACAGGATAGAGCTCCCCGGTGCTATTACATCTCAGGCGAGTAACCCCCGTAGTAAGATCCTTCACAGAGAAGCCAAACGGATCAAACACAAGAGAAACATTATTGTCAGTGGTGAACCGACAGACAGAGATAAGGTTTTTAACAAGTTTGGGGGCAACAAGGACATTGTTGAGGTGCAAAGGGTTGGTAGGGGTTGGTAGTGTGGTGTGGCCAATGCCCGAAGTAGCAAGGCGAACACCGTTGCCGACGATAATAGAATGAGCAGGACCCTTAAAAGAAAGGGATGAGAGAGTACCTGAGGAGTTCGTCATATGAGAGGTAGCACCAGTGTCCATGTACCAAGCGCCGTCAAGGGGTGTCAGCTGCATGGAAGAGAAGGCGTTGTGCACATCAGTCGGGTATGCCTGATCAGACGACGGACGAGGAGCAGGACCCAACAAGCCCTGCTGACGGTTGGGATATGGGGCTGGTCCACGAAATGACGCACCGGGGTAGCCATAGGGCATCCAAGGAGGGTAGCCAGGGTTGGGGCACCAAGAGGGGTGGCGGGGATCGTAGTGTTGCGGGCGGCCATTGTTGCGGCCGCCGCGGCCTCTGCCGCGCCCGCCGCCTCTTGGTCCCTGCTGGTCGTTGCTGCGGCCGGGCTGTAGGGCAAGTTGCTCGATGATGTCGCTGGATGAGACCAACGCCGTCTTGACTTTGGCGGCGTCGGTTGTCTGACGGTGAAGGCGAGTCTCTTCCATGATCAGTTGGGACCGGGTCTTCTCGAACGTAGGGAGAGGTTCCGTCTGCTGTATATGAGTAGTTGCAGCATTGTATTCGGAAGGGAGGCCCGAGAGTACCTGGAGGACGAGACGGGTGGCGCTGGGTTTGGAGTCGACGGCGGTGAGCTGATCAGCCAGGGTCTTGATGTGCCGACAGTAGGCCGATATCGACGGAAAAGAAGAAAGCTTGCAACTTGAGAATTCGTGCTCGAGATAGACAGCACGGGTGGACTTGTTGTCTTGAAAGATATCCTGAAGTTTCTTCCAAGCATTCAAGGCGGAGTCTTTGGGGTCAAGGATGGTGGTCAATAGATCTTTTGAGATGGTGTTGAAGATCCATTGAAGGACAATGGTGTCAAGTTGAGCGAAGAGATCGTCGTCTTCGCTTTCAGGGCGGTTGGCGGAGGAGTCAATGTGGTGGAGGACTTTATGAGCCTTAACATGGGTTGTGAAGAGGTGCGACCACATGGTGTAGGTACTGGATTCATGATCAAGAATGATAGGGATGCAATTTTTAATGTTGGAGATGGTGAGAGCGGAGTGGAAGGGCGGCTTAATAGGGTCAGTAGGTGGTGGGTTAGCCATTGGGACGAGAAGAGAGGGCTAAGGGCGGCGGGGAGAGAGAGAAGGGTTGTGGAAGGAGGGGCCGAGTAGGGGGGGGGGGGAGGGTGGCGCCGGCGAGAGGGTGGCGGCCGAGGGGGGAAGGTGGCGGCACAAGGGGGAGGTGGCGGCTAGGGTTTAAAACAAGGAGAGAAAGAAAAATTTGGGTCTTTGGATCTTAGGCTGTGATACCATGTGAGATCATGAGATTGATTGTAATGTCCTCCTTATGGTTTCCATTCATTGATATAACATATATATATAGGTTACAAAGGTAATGAGTTTTAATGGGCTTTTAGCCCACTATACAATATAAGACATATGTAATCCATCACAAAGCATTGACCGGGCTTTTCCTATTTTATTCTCCCTCTTTTTCTTCTTAAGGGTGTACTGGTTCTTGTCGAATGTTTCTCTTCTTCTTTATATCCAAGTCAAGGCTTGTTAAGTAGAAACTGGAATATTCAATTCCGACATGTCCCCCTTGAAGCTAATCACCTAGCCGACTTACTAGCAATATCTGCCTTGCGGTGTCCTTTAGGTGTTACTATACTATGGGATCATCCTTTAGATTGTACTAATGTTTTATTTCCTGACTCTTATGAGATTATGTTAATTCCCACATTCTGTATGCTATGTAATTAATACACTGCGGTTAAACTCACACCATTATGATAAAAAAGCAAAAAAAAAAACTTCTTATTCCTTTTATTCACTTAAGTTTTATACATCATTTTTCAAAGCATAAGAGTAAGACTATCTCCGTTTGCTATTGGATAATACTTCGCTTTTAACTACTACGTATATAAATATATTCATATTTACATATACTATCTCTGTTTCAAAATGTATGTTTTTAACAATTTGTAAAATTTTTTAACCAAAAAAAAACAATTTGTAAAATTTTACTCCGTAATAAAACGCCTCGTTTAAAAAAAAAATGTCATCATTCCACTGACTTTTTCATAAAATTTATTATTTTTTAATATTCAATACACATTTCAACCAATGCAAATTTTACTGTGGTGTTGTTGTTGGTAGCGCTTGGCTTCGATGGTTCGTCTACGTCCGCATCTCGTCCGGTTTAGTTGAGCTTTGTTTCTCTTTGTATAACTCTTTGTGTCCGTTTCTTGCACCTTTGTTGTATTTTGTCTCTTTATGACAGTTTCCATCTGCTGACCTGTCGGCCTTCGAGGTTCAAGTTTGTCTGACCTCGAATTATTTCTTAATAAAAAAAATGCAAATCTTTTAAAAAGTTAACAAAACATAAACCAATATAAATCATTATAATCTCCAATCTAAAAAAAAATATAAAACACCATCTAAAAACCCGAGTAATATTTAAATAAATACAATACGATATTAATTAGTTTAGTCTTATGGAACAAGGAAATTTGGTTCTAATAAGAAAGAAAAGCTATTGGATATTTGGTTGAATAATCTGACAAAAAAAAAGAAGCAACGTGGGCGGCCGTCTCAATAGACCTGGGCCAACCCGCTCGGTCCGCCCAGCCCGCCCGGTAAAATGGGCGGACTTGGGTAGAGTAGTTGGCTCAAGCGGGCCGATAGGCCCACCGGACCGGGCTTGAGTTAGGGGTTTAGCCCAAGCGGGCCGACAGGCCCGCCCGGTATATATATAAATAACTTGTGGATAATAGTCCTAGGTCACCGGTTCGAACCCCGGAATGACCGCTCTTTATTTACCAATTCAAGGTATATATATAAATAATTATATATATAATTATATATCGAACTCCGAATTCAAGTGACCCAATTTTAGTCTTCTATGCTCGCTTGGGCGAGGTCGTTGGCCCAATAACCGAGCCTGCCCCAAGCCCGACCCGGTACAGTGACCTGAAAAATGGTATTACACTCGGCCCAAGCCCGCCCATGCTCAGGAGTCAGGTCTACGTCTCAACCTCGACGGGCGGTTGCCTCTCCTTCAACGCGTCAACGCCCTTTGCAAGGCACTCTATATGGATGTGAACGTCGCACACGCCGCAGCAATACCTCCACCGCCGGTCCTTCTCCCCACAGGCGTCGCAGGCCGCCGACGCCCTTTTCTCCACCAGCGCCAGCGGGTGCGCGGGGTGGAGGGCGTGGCGGGGCACTCTTTGCAGGAGGCGGCTGCAGAACGGGTGGAGGAAGACGGTGGGGCAGTCCGCGCACCGGAAGGCCGCCCCGCGGATGGAGTGGCCGCAGAGGAGTCGAAGGAGAGGAAGCCCGGCCTGGAGGCGTTGAGGTGGAGCGGGTGGCGGCGGTGGGCGAAGAAACCGGCGGGGAGGGTGGACGGGAGGCCGGAGCAGCCCTCGTGGAGGGTGAACATGCAGCGGTCGCAGCGGAGGTGGAGGCCGCGGCCTTGGACGCGGCAGAGGTCGCAACGGAACGGGGTGTCTTGTAGAGTTGCTTGAGAGGGTGTTGGGAGTGGGAGGGGTCGTTGATCACCTATGTGATCCCATCCTCCATTTCTGCCATTTTTGCCGATCTTGAGATTTTGATTCAACCACACGAAGCGTTCGAGGTGGATGATTTGGAATTGGTCATAAGTTAACAATAGATATAACAATGTACCAATTCCTAATTAGAACGTCAACTTCTAATGATGTAAGATGAGAGCAGCTTATAGAGTTTTATATTTGGTCATAAGCTCACTACTCACATATTCACAATAGATTTGTCAATTGGGTCATTCTAGTCGGGTTCGGATAGGCATGAAAACTGACAGAAAAAAAGATAAAATATTGGCTTGTAACAATCGGTGATACATAGGGATTAATCGGCTCGACCTACTAATAGAAAGTAATGTAAAGTTTGGATTTTCACTCCCTTAAAGGGACGAAGATTGAGATCAAACTCGGGACCTCCTTACCCCCCTTGCTCCACATCACTGGGTCACCACTCACCCCAACTTCTAATCTCGGTTTTTCCTCCTCCCATTCGCCTTCTTTTTGAAGTCTAGTGGTCGAAGGTTGGTATCTTCATTCGGTGTCCATTCTTTTGTCGTGATCCGGATTTGATTTGGGGCATCTGTTTGACGTCCTGGTTTGCTCCACCGGTTTCGGTCTCCCTCTGGTCGGGTATCATCTTTTCGGCCTCTATGGTGGTTGTCGTTGCCATGGGAGTGGTGTGGTCATATATGTTGTTTCCGCACCGGTCGCCCGGCCCTCGGCCCCGCTCCTCCCTGATACCCCTCGTCTCCCTAATCACTCCCTTTGTTGCCTTCGCTTGTCTCCCCTGCCCCGCCATCCCTGGTGGTGTCTGGTTCGGCCGAGGTCTGCTCTTTCGGCTGACTCGCCATCAACCACCACTTGCGGTTGGGCTTCTGTCGAATGTGATAAACCCTTGGCGTGCAAGACAACAAGGTTAAATTTCATCCTTGCACACAAAGCACAAAAAAATAATTACATTTATATATTTTTATACATACTCAAGTACTCAACCACCCGAAAGGGTTTGAAAAAAGAGAAAACTTATTAAAATATCCCCACCTTTGGGGGTATGGTAAAAATATATCCTCAACTTTCAAATGTAATAAAAATATCCCGACATTTGAGGGTAGTGGTAATATATTACCACGGGTATTCTCACGAGTCAAAAATGGCGACAAGGCAGCCTACGTGAAAGCCTTTTTACAAATTAGCATTAAAATTGAGTTTTCTTGAACGGTTTCCTTAGGAAAATAAAATAAACCGACAACAAAATTAAACCCAAAAAACGAAATTGATTCAACCAAACAACTAATCATGTCAAAATTGCATCAAATTAACACACCACGACTATTCCCAACAACCTCTTCTTTTTTTTTTTTACCTAAGGAAGCCGTTAAAGAAAACCCTTGTCAAAAAAAATCCTCGTAGGCTGTCTTGTTAGCATTTTTTACGCATCAGAAAACTCGTGGTAATATATTACCACTAACCTAAAAGTTCAGGATATTTTTATTACATTTGAAAGTTGAGGATATATTTTTACCATGCCCCCAAATGTGAGGGTATTTTAATTAGTTTTCCCTTGAAAAAATTCTTAAAAGGGGCATTGTACAAATCTCGAAAGGGCTTCAAAAATCTCAAAATGGATTGAAAAACCAATTTACAAAACATCACGAAAGGGTTTTGATCAAAATCACGAAAGAGTTGAGCAAATCTCAAAAGGGCATGAAAAAGTATTAATATTAATAAGTAATAATAATTCTCGAAGGGCTTCAAAAATCTCGAAAGCAGTCTGGCCAGACTGCTTTCAACTTGGTCCCGGGATATATTTATGTTCACAAATCTCCGTCGAATGATTGTTTTGCCCTATTTTGGCCTGTATTTTGCCTCGTCTTTTGGTGTCGGGTTGCTGCCTTGGTGTGGTTGCTTTTGGCTCCAAGTTGGGTTGCAGTATCGGGCGTCGTGTATGATCGAGACGATCGTGACTGTGATCGTGGTCGTTGAAGATCTCCCATTTAGGTGGGGGTAATGTCAGTGATCTGCACTTCCTCATGATTCGTCCTTTCCGGTGGCGGGTTACTGTTCCCCGTCCTCAGTATCGAGACGTCATGTGAGTTATCGCACTCTCTCGTGATCTTGCATTCGTGGCTCGTCTTGGATCTTCATCGACTCCTCCGTTGACTGACTACCCGTATGAGTTGTTAGGGCTTTGTTGATTTGTGTAATTACTTAGTGTGTTGTATGTTGACGGTTAGTCTGTTTGTCGATTCGTCGGACTCTGGAGTTTCAAACTTGTATGACCTTGGACTTTTACCTAATTAATTTTTTTTAAATATAATAACGATTTTATTATTTTATTATTTTGTTAAAATTTGGACTAGGCGACTTAGCTTCATTTTAGCTAAATTCCAAAATTCTTTCAACATTTGGTTAGTTCCCAATTCTTTTCATTTTTTTACCTATTAAAAAAATATTTGAGTATATTCTCTTTGTTTTATACTCCCTCCGGTCGAAAATAAATGATACTGTATTTTAGAGGTTTACGCATAAATTAAGAAAGCTCATAACAGTAATGAAAAATCAATTTTTTGTTCAAGTGGGTACAAGTAGCCTTGTCTATAGAACTTGGAAAGTGAAGGGTTGCAGACACACAATATAAAGAATACTGAGTACTTCGTACTAGTAGTACAGTACTATATTTGGTATGTGAAAAGTTTGATATCAAATCACCTCTAGCCTAACAATTATAATTATAACTAGTTAATAGATACTCCCTCCGTTCGGTAAAACTTATTGGTGTAGAGTTTTGTTTTTGTTCGGAAAAACTTGTCATTTTAGGTATTTTTGTACTTTACTAAAATGTCATTGATTTGATTGATATGTTGTGAGTTGTAGTTTTTAATAAAGTAAAAAGTAGAGTAATAAATGAGAGTAAATTAGTAAAAAATGAGTGTAATTATGAAACCACAGTCCCAGCTGTGATTTCACCTTCCACCTGTGATCAGTGAACCACCTGATCACCACTAACCTAATGGTGCTTTGCGAGACTCATGATTTGGGAGATTTTCTGAATTTTCAATTAGAGAATAAAAACTTTCTACACAAGCAGCTACTCTACCTCTCTATATATACAGGAAGCCTAACACGCCAAGATCATCTAACTGCCTAACTAAGGTTCTAACAACCTTCCAATTAAAAAGCAACTATGGTAACCATACATACTCCTGGTTACTGCACTTACCAGCTCTTCACCACAATAGACTTGGTGGCTTGGTAGGATAGTTAACCCATATGTCCCAATATCCCCCCCTCAAGGTGGACGTGTCGGATGAAAGACAAGGCCCAACTTGATAGCTAAACTGAGATGCTGTGATGCTCCAAGTGGCTTAGTGAAAATGTCTGCTAGCTGCATATGGGTAGGAACAAATACAGTGGAAACCAAGCCCTCTTGAACCAAATCACGGATAAAATGACAGTCAATGCGTAGGTGCTTGGTTCGTTCATGATATACTGGGTTAGCTGCAATCTGAAGGGCTGATCTGTTGTCACAGCACAGGGGAATGGGTTTGGTATTGTGTACTTGTAAGTCGTCAAGGACACCAGCTACCCAGATCAACTCAGCTCCTGTGTAGGACATGCTACGATATTCGCTCTCAGTCAACGACTTAGAAACCGTTTTCTGTTTCTTAGTTTTCCAGGAGATTAAGCAATCTCCCAAGAAGACACAATATCTACTCAAGAAGCGACTAGTGTCACGGCAGGTTCCCCAGTCAGCATCTGAATAGGCTTTGACATTTAGAGAACTCGAGCTTGGATAGAAAAGAGAGCAATTGATGGTGCCCTTAAGATATCGAAGAAGGAATAAGGCAGCTCTCATGTGGGGTGCCCGAGGAGTGACCATGAACTGAGTAAGTTGCTGCACTGTGAAAGCAATGTCTGGGCGGGTTAGAGTCAAGTACAACAATCGACCTATTAATCGCCTATAGGACTCAGGATCATCTAATTCATCTCCTTCATGGGCACTGAGATGCAGATTCCGTTGCATAGGGAACTTTGCAACTTTGCAATTTAGCATAGCAGCATTGGACAGTAGATCTAGCACATACTTGCGTTGGTTCAACACAATCCCTGCCTCTGACCTGGCTAATTCCATTCCCAGAAAATATCGAGCAAACCCAAGATCCTTAATTGTAAAGGCATCATCCAATGACTGTTTAACTCTGGCAATTTGAGCTTCATCATTTCCAGTCAAGAGCATGTCGTCAACATAAACTAGAGAAACAGTGAGATGAGTCCCTTGAGCAAGCACAAACAGGGAGTAATCATGTTTAGATTGTGCAAAACCCAGATGAACTAAGTGCTTGGTGAGTTCAGCATTCCATTGCCTACTCGCTTGCTTCAGGCCATAAATTGACCTTTTCAAATGGCAAACCTGACCCGGCAGAGCTTTGGCATATCCTGGGGGAGGAGACATGAATACTTCTTCATCCAAGTATCCGTGAAGAAACGCGTTGTTGACGTCTAACTGGTGCAAATTCCACTTTCTTACTGCAGCAATGGCAATTAATATCCTGACAGTAGAGAACTTTGCCACTGGGGAAAAGGTCTCTTTGTAATCTCGATTCTTCACTTGATTGTAGGCCTTTGCCACAAGGCGGGCTTTGAATCTTTCCACCTCTCCTGATGGTCTGAACTTGACCTTGTAGATCCACTTGCACCCTATGGATCGTTTCCCTGGTGGAAGATCAACCACATTCCAGGTATGATTCTTTTCAAGAGCTTCAAGTTCTTTTGCCATTGCCTCTCTCCAAACTTACTCCTTCTGAGCCTGACTAAAGGATACAGGCTCAACCACACCTAGCACATTGAATAATGATGCAACATAATTGGTTGAGTATCCTTGTAAGTCATTTGGACTAATGACTGAAAAAACTGGGGAGACAGACCCTTCAATGCCAACTTTCTTGGATGGTAAGTCCTTGCAAATGAAATCATGAAGCCTTGCTGGACGTACCACCCTTCTGGCAGGTAAAGGCTCATGGCCTTGGCTTGTGCTATCATGAACTTGGTCTAACTCAGTGCTTGTAGATCTTGGTTCATCCTCATGATCAGGTGACTGATTGAATGAGTCATCCACTCTCAATTCAGTGGAGCTGTAACTGGATTCATGTCCACCATGACTAACAACTGGTGAAGCATTACTTCTCTCAGGAGGAGGCCCAAGAATTCTTGATCTATTATCAAGATCATCCCCAAATAACACTCTAGGCAATGCAGGCTCACTGTCACTGGCTTCCTCTTCCCAGTTCTTGTGCTTAAAAGGAAATACATTTTCCTTGAAGAGCACATCTCTACTCACAAAGACTTTGTGAGTATCCAGGTCATAGAGCTTGTAAGCTTTCTGGCCAGGTGGATAACCTAGCAAGATACATTTCCTACTGGTGGGTTCAAACTTTGCTCTGTGTGTTTTTGGAACATGAGCAAATCCTAAGCAACCTATGACCCTCAATTTGTCATACTCTGGAGGTTTACCAGTTAGAGCTTCATGAGGTGTTACTCCATGTAACACTATTGAAGGAAGTAAATTCAGAATGTGTGTGGCTCCTAGCACACATTCTCCCCAGAATCTAATTGGTAACCCAGCATGAATTCTGATAGCCCGTGCAGTCTCTATTAGATGTCGGTGCTTTCTTTCCACACGAGCATTTTGCTCAGGAACATAAGGTGCTGATTTGTGATGGACAATCCCAAGTGTTGTGAGCAAGTCATTCATCCTTGAATTCACAAACTCAGTACCATTATCAGTGCGTATAACCTTTACAGTCTTAGCAAACTGAGTGTTTACGAAGGAAAGAAATCCTTTCACCACTCCACATACCTGTCCTTTGTCTTGAAGGAGAAAAGTCCAGGTAGATCTAGAGCAATCATCCACTACAGTCAGAAAATACCGAGCCCCACACAATGATGGGACACCATATGGTCCCCAAATATCCATATGAAGCATTTAAAAAATCTGGGATGCATGTGAAGTACTCAATTGAAAAGGCGGTCTATGCATCTTAGCAAGGCAACAAGTATCACAATCAAAAGAAGAGGCAATACATCCCTTGCCCCAATAAAACAACTTCATCTTGGACATGGAAACATGTCCAAGCCTAGCATGGTTCAACTCCATCCGGTTATTAAGACAAGAAGCAACAAATTTATTTTCAATACCATTGTTTGCAGCAACAAAGGAGCTGTCTGAAGCAACTATTCGATGACATCCAGTTTGCAGAGGAATACACCTGAATCCTGTGAACCTGTATAGCCCTCCATGTCTGGTGCCAATGGCCAACTTCTCATTAGTTGAAGTATCATGCAACCAACATCTATACTTAGAAAAAATGAACAAACACCCTTCAGCATCCAACAACTTGGATACTGATAATAGGTTGTACTTGAAGTGAGGCATGTATAGCACATTTCTGAGTACAATCTTGTTATTCAGCTTGACTGTACCCATCCATCTGACCAACTGTGTAATGCCATCAGGGAATCCGATCATGATAGGCTTTGCTAAATGTTGTAGACTCACAAACAACTCTTTAGCACAAGCTATATGATCAGAGGCGCCTGAATCAACAATCCAGTTGATGAGTTTCTGGTCGTTCAACTGATCGGTTATAGACATCGAAACATTACCTGCAAAGTTTACTGAGCTCGGACCAACATCCGAATCAGGATCCATCGGTGCTTTGCCTTTGAAAGCTCTCATGACTTGAGCTACCACGACGTTCACCAACTGGACATCCGGCTGTTCTCCTGCAGTTCCTCTTCCTCCTCCATTCTCAGAATTTCCAAATCCCAGTGGACTGTCTTCCATCGCCACATCTTGGACGTTTGCCACTACTTTCCCTCCTTGCTTGAGCTTGGGGCCTATGTACCACTCTGGAAAACCTACCAGCTTAAAACAGGTTTCCTTCACATGTCCATTTTCCTTACAATAGTTACAGAATAATTCCATTTTAGCTTTCTTGTACTCCTCTTTCCTCTGATCCTTCTTCAATTCGCCAGAATTCGACCTGAACTGTCCTCCAGTTGCATTCCAGTTGCTTGAGCTTGCACCATTAGCTCCAGATCTGGAGGTTTTGGCGGCGAAAACCTCATGTCCTTGAGCAGTTCCATTGGTAATTCCCTTCTGTCTCTCGATCTCTGTTACCATATGAAACGCTCGATTCACAGATGGCAGTGGTTCCATTCCAAGGATGTGGCTACGAATTCCTTCATAAGTGTCGGATAGCCCCATCAAAAATTGCATTAGCTTAGTCGTGGCTTCCCTATCCAGCAGCTTCTTCATGATCGAGCACGAACATGCCTTGAGTCCTCCACATTTGCATATCGGAAACGACTCAATTTCTTGAAGCTCATCCCAAGCTTTCTTCCTTTTCCCGAAATACTCCGCAACTGTGGAATTCTCTTGACGAATTTCACTGATCTCCTTCTTGATCTGGTAAATCAGTGGCGCATTGGATTCGGCGAACCTTTCCTGAACGCCATCCCACAGCTCATTCGCGGAATTGATGTAAACAAAACCTTCAGCCAGATCTGCCTTCATCGAGTTGATTATCCAACTCATCACCATGTAATCGTATCTAAGCCATCGCTCATAATCCTCCGAGTCTTCCGACGGTCTCTCGCACATCCCATTAATGAAGCCAAGCTTCATTTTAGCTCCGATCGCCATCCGAATTCCGCGACGCCAGCTGTGGAAATTGCGTCCGTTGAACTGAGCCGACACCAGCTGCAGCCCTGGATGATCGGAATTGGACAGGAACATCGCTCCAAGGTTCCGACCTTCCTGATGCTGGCGTTGAGGATCAATGACATTATCTTCCACAACATTCTCCATCAGATCTTCTGAAACGAAAGTTTCACACCGAGGGAGAAATTTCCCCAAGGAAAACGAGAATCAATGCCTGAAAACCACAGATATCCCGCGAGCGCTCTGATACCATATGAAACCACAGTCCCAACTGTGATTTCACCTTCCACCTGTGATCAGTGAACCACCTGATCACCACCAACCTAATGGTGCTTTGCGAGACTCATGATTTGGGAGATTTTCTGGATTTTCAATTAGAGAATCAAAACTTTCTACACAAGCAGCTACTCTACCTCTCTATATATACAGGAAGCCTAACACGCCAAGATCATCTAACTGCCTAACTAAGGTTCTAACAACCTTCCAATTAAAAAGCAACTATGGTAACCATACATACTCTTGGTTACTGCACTTACCAGCTCTTCACCACAATAGACTTGGTGGCTTGGTAGGATAGTTAACCCATATGTCCCAATAGTAATTATTAACTTTATTAAAAGTTGTGTGGAGAGTTAAAATGACAAGTTTTGCCGAACGAATGGAGTAATAAGAAAGGTAGTGTAGGTTCGAGCTTGGATTGTTTCAACAGATCCTATAGCTCTGGCTTCATTTTGGAATAACTGGACTAGCTAGCTCATTCTCTCCAAGGCTTGATTGAACAAGAAGCTCCTTCGAAGCCTCAAAGTCTAGCTAGGCAAGATTGATTTACTGCGTGGATTTGGCCTCAGCTAATTCTTTGTGGTTCACGGTGATCGATCGATCGATACGTCTTCAATTTTTCGAATATTAATGTGGGCAGGCTTTTGGCATTGTGTCATTGTCTGATCTTATGATCTTTGTAGGGCAACCTCGACGTACGACGTTCAACTCGATCGTTTGGAGTTTGGCCTACCGAGGTGCTTAGAGCATTCTCAAAGGCTTCCATAAAACAATCTCCAAAATAGAGAATGAGAACTCAAATATTCTGAATATTTTTTTGCTCTATTCCAACCGCTTCTCCATTATAGAATCCACCCCAAAAAATATAGAGTTTACTTCAAATTTAGGGAATGATCCCTATATTTTGCATCTATTCTCTATTTTGAATAATGTAATGGAAAACTATTGAAGCAAAAACCACACCAATATTCGGTAGGGAATCTCTTAGGGATGCTCTTAGGCGCCAAGGCACCGGGTGGTTACTCAAACATCCTTTTCGATTAATGCTCTGTATTCGTATGCCTTCATTCGTAATGACTCGACTCCAATATCCAGTTTTGTTGTGTACATATACCATTAAAAATTTAAGGCAATATATCTAAGAATTCATAATACCCATTCAAGTCAAAACGAAAAAGGGATTTACTCCCTCCGTTTCCTTTTAATTGACTTTTTACTATTCATGCACGTTTTTTAAGGTGTGAAAAACTATATGAAATAATAATTTTTTTAAATATTTTTTTCGACAATCTCATACTTATTGATGATAAGTATAATATTATTAAAAAAATATTTTTAAAATATTAATATTTAATATAGTTTTTATCGTTATAAAACTACGTGCATGACTTGAAAAAGTCATTTAAAAGGAAACGGAGGGAGTAATTAATTAATTACTCCCTCCGTTTCCTTTTAAATGACTTTTTCAAGTTATGCACGTAGTTTTATAACGATAAAAACTATATTAAATATTAATATTTTAAAAATATTTTTTTAATAATATTATACTTATCATCAATAAGTATGAGATTGTCGAAAAAAATATTTAAAAAAATTATTATTTCATATAGTTTTTCACACCTTAAAAAACGTGCATGAATAGTAAAAAGTCAATCAAAAGGAAACGGAGGGAGTAATATTTATTTATTGATTACAAGTACAATAAAAATGAATAACTGCAAGCAAGTCCATCGAATTTATTACAGTAACATCAAGCATCAAAGCCTAAAATTCAAAATTTGGCTTCCTCTAGAGTGCCTCGAACGAGGTGAGGCTCCGGTACTTCTCCCACGCCCTATCGTACACCACCGCCTGGTACCTGCCGCGGGGACCGTGAACCCCGTGCCTAGCGTAGATAATCAGCTTGTAGTTCATGCCGGCGACGACCTGTTCCTGGCCGCTCAACACCTTGACGAACACCAGATCGTCGGATTCGCTATTGTCGTGCTCGCTCACGGCGAATTTCGCGATCTCCACCACGTACGGATCCTTTACATTCTTGATCGGCTGGTAGCCGCCGACAAATCCCGGGCGCTGCTTGGAAGCACCGCCGAGGGTGGTGGCGGCGACGGCTAATGAGATCAGGCCGAGGAGGAGGACGAGAGAGAGGAGGCGTTTGGAGGACTCCATGGCGGATGGGAGGGTTTTGATTGTCGGTTGGTAAGAACGTACTGTGTAAGATAAGATGCGGTGTTGCCGGTGGGAGTCGGGAGTATTTATAGGAATTGGCCGGGGTTAACGCGGAGAGCGGAGGAGCGGTGAACGTGTAAAATGGCTTGAAGTTGGATAAATTTACGGCCTTTTGCCATTGGACTTGGACACGTGGACGTGTGAAAGGGTGGATTGTTGTGGGACCGGGTACCGTTACCACTTGCATATCCAATTAACATTTGGTGGGGCGCCCTCTGTTTTAAAACTTAGTTCTCCGTTATCCCAATATACCGTGTCCTGGTCCAATCCAACACCGCATAGTCCCATACCGGCCATGTGTCATTAGTCATTACCCACAATTTTTTTTTTTGGTGGAATACCCACAAATTATAGTAAAACTAGAAAGGCATTTGTACGAGACATTATTTATTATGTTAAAATTTAAATTTTATATGCTATTTATGTGACATTTATGAGACATTATTTATTGTGTTATGTATGGTCATGTGTCATTACTCATTAGTCTTCGTATACTAATTTTATTCCTTATTAATTAAGTTAAATATAATAATTTAGTGTGCACAATTTTTATTTTTATTTTTATACTATACTCCATCCGATTTTTAATATAAGAAGTTTGATTTTTTTGCATGTAGTTTAAGGAGTTAAAAACTATATGAAATGTTAATTTTTTTAATTATTTTTTTACATTATAATACTTATTAATAATAAGTATTATAATGTAAAAAAATTTAATTAAAAATATTAATATTGTATTTTATATAGATTTTAGTTTCTTAAACTACGTGCACAAAAATCAAATGCCTTATATTAAAAATCGGATGGAGTATTTAATAGTGTTCATCATTTTTATGACAATTTAAAATATGTTGGAATGTTTAAAAACATATTCATTTTATTTTGGAAATTGATAGCCACTTAATTTGTATAGAATTATATATTCTTTATTTTTGACAACATTTATTTAATCACATTTTGTAAAAAAAAAAATGTTATTATCAATGTTTTGACATTAATATAAAGTAAGACACTCTATTTTTGTATTCATTAAATAAAATTAAACAAAAATAATATATGTCTTATAATGACAATCATAACCATTAGTTAAACATAAAATATTTAATTGAAAAAAAAAATTAGATAAAAAAAATATCTGTAGTTATTGTGCTACATATAAAAAACCTATTATAATTCTATTGCCTAAGAAACCGTTAGAATTTTTATAACAAAAAAATATTAAATATTTTGTTATCTAATAAATTGAAGGCATTAAACTAATATAATTAGAAAAATACAAAAATAGTGCAATTAAGGAGAGTTTAACCTTCAACTAGACTTGTCAAAACGTAATCCGACTCGTACGCCCGGAATTTTTTGAGTCAAAACCAAAAAATTTAGACCCGACATTTTTTTCCGACCCGAACTCGAAAACCCGATAATTTTCCGGGTCAACCGGGTCCGGATCGACCTGATCGGGTCACTGGTCTTAAAAAAAAGGAAAATTAAGAAAGTGGCCCAAATCTAACTCGTCTGTATATTATGCTGACTTTCGATTCGGTTTGTAGATTAGGTGTTCTCTTGATTTTCGATTTGGTGTCCGCTTAATTGTCCAATGTCTAGCAACAATTAGCGACCCAAATCTAGCAACAATTAGCGACCCAAATCTAACTCGTCTGTGCAGATTGTATGTTGTAGATTAGGTGTTTGTCTGTGCAGATTCGGCGCCCAATGATTTCGGTGCAGATTTTGATTGAATTTTTATTCACTTGATTTTCGATTGTATGTTATGTTGATGAGCTTGTGCAGATTAGGTTTTATGTCCTCTAAATTTTAGGGCATCCGCATCCATAGATTTATCCCACTTACATTTTTTTTTCCCTCTTCATAAGATTTTACATTTTTTTTCCCCTTCATAAGATTTTGACACATCATTTTCCACTATCTCTGTCTCCTTATTTAAGATTTTACCCACACTCATAAGGTAACCCCATTACTTATTTTTTAACTTTATTTATACCTCAATATATATTTTCAACCAATCACAATAATATATACACAATAAAATAAAATAAAAAATATCTATGGTCCACCATCAAATAAATAAAAAATTGGATGGTAACCCTAGTAGAAAAGGGTTACCCTTTCCCCTCTCTTCAATAGGGTGAACTCCACGTCCATGGGTTTCCCCTATAGGAAGAAAGAGAGTGCTGAGAGCATCCTCAACGGTAGGGAGGTAACCTCCCCATTCTACTTTTTGAGGTCATTTGGGCAAGCCGACTATTGTGGACAACCTCCCGACTTTTGGGGTACATCAATATATTGGGAACCTTCCCAAATCCAAAACCAATCGAATTATGACACGTGTGTATAAAATAAATCTTTTTTTTTAAATAAAACTTCTAGCTTTTCATTAGTATTTTTTTTTTAACTTTCAGCTTTTCATTTATTTTTAAACTTCGACTTTTTTAAAAAAACTTCCAGCCCTTTTTCATTTTTTTTAAACTTCCACTTTTTTATTTTAAAAAACTATTCCAGCCTTTTCATTTTGTTTTGAAACTTCCAGTTTTTTTTTTAACTTCTACCTAGGTCATGTAATTTTCATTTTTTTGAATGACAATGGATGTTTATTGTTTAATGTAATTTTTTTAATATTTAATATCACTCGTGTGTGAAATACTAGTTGAAATTAATTTGAATTCATATAAGATTTTTGAGATAACTAATAAATTTTTGATAGAGAGTTTACAATTGTCGAATTTATTAACAAGTTGATTAAAAGATTTTAAATTAATAAAATTAATTATGAAGTATAATTACAAAATTAAATTAATTATTTTTTAATTGCTAGCTAAAACAATCTAATTATTTTAATATTTAAAATTATAGATAAAATATAGTAGGATATGAAAAAAGTGATGAGGTAGGTTTATTGGGGAACCCGACCATTGTGAAGGATAGAAAATGAATTGAGGAGGGTTATGAATAAAGTTAGTGGAAAATGAGGTGGACGAATAAGAAAAGGAGAGATAAATTTTGAGACACCCCACCATTGGGATGCTCTAAGTGGTAGAGAAAATCCCATGAATGTGGATGCTCTTAGCTAGGATTGATGAGTATTTACTCTTTCTTGGATTTATACATCCAAGAAAGATTGAAAACACTTTCAAGAATGGAAGAGTTCATAATGAAACATACCAAAATCCTTATCTGTACAATAATTGCACTGAATATTCCAGAGAATATAGATACATTTTTTACCTGGACAGCCACATAATTAAGCCCAATGAAGGTTGATATATACACTAACCAATCTTGCAAAGGGCTTTCATAACTTCTATCTTGCTGTTTAGGTAAAGAAATCAAGTCTTAAGATGACATAGAAGGAAACATACGAGGGTTTTTTTACAATAGCCAGCACAATATGTTAACCATAGCCTACATAGGTGATAGGATAAATTTAGAGGTTCATGAACTCAGGAATCAGTGCCTTCTTATTTTTTGATTTCTAGCATCTAATTTATGTGTGTTGTTGGTCTCAAACACACACAAAACCTATTGGCTTACTCATGAACTCAGAAATTAGTGTCTTCTTATTCTGTGATTTCTAGCCCTAATTTATGGAGATCCTCTCTTCATTCGTATACAAGAGACGCACTATTGAGTACTCGCACTTGGTTGCTTCGATTTCATGTCGATGAAGTTACATTTACTGCTATGGCACTAACTTGATACACTATCGTGTATAACTGATTGAATACTCCGTATTTATTACAATACAGATAACAATGAACACCAAGATATTCGAAGAATTGAATATCAAATGAAAGAGATGGGGGATATAACGAATGAACGAGTACATATCATTTGTGTTTTGTGCCTCGTCTAATATCATATTTTGAAGCTTGTATTGGGTTCTATATTTTTGTTGTAAAATGTGGCATTCTAACTAGTTTTTATTCAACCCTATCTATTGTGTTTGAATCTGCGGATTTTTATACTTGTATTTAAAAGCTTCAAATGATCAGATATTTTTAGTATTTGGTCATCTTAACTTCTTGTTGATTATTGTGATATTTGGTTATGTTTGTCTTTTTTATCATTTCCGTTAAGCCAAGCCCTTCAATTTTAGTGTTTTGGACTATAATAGGGCGTCGAAGTACCAATTTTTATTAACACATTAAAAAAAATCGACAATCTCAAAATCGACCCGAATTGGCCAAAAACCCGGTTCAACCCGAGTTAGGATCGATCCGGGTTTACCTGAGATCCGTTTATCCGAAACCCATTATGTCCAAAATCCGAAATGACCCGACCCGAACCCGACCTGATTGATCTGATTGACAGGTCTATCCTTAACCTTATGCATATATACTTCCTTAACCATTAGGCTAGAATAACCTTTTGATTTTTTATGCTAATACACATACGCATAATGCAAAACCCAACTTTATATATATAGTTAGATTTTTTAATCCCAAAACATCAAATAATTCTAATTAAAATTTTATCCCTAAAACATCATTTATCTCCGACCGGATGGAGCATGATGCATCGAAAAGGTGCAGTTTTAACGAGGGGAGTGAATATGATGCATTGAATATTGACCGACGAAAATGAACGTTTACTAATGTAATTTAAAGTATATATTTTTATAACACTAAAATAAAGTATATATTTTTATAATCAAGATCGGAGAGGTTCGTCTTCACTACCTACAGGGATTCCTGTTGTATTGCCGGTCAGCGGTGCTGTTTTAGAACGGTGCATGACTTTCGTCTGTAGTCTACGTCTCCTTCGTGTTAGATTTAGTTCTCCTTGACTCATTTTCTTGTAAGGTGCGTTTTCATGTATTGCACCGCCTTTTATTTTCATTTGTATGTTTTGACGGATTTCCGTCTGTCGACTCGTCGGCCATCGAGATTCAGTTATATCTGATCTCGAATTATTTCCTAATAATAAAAAAAACATACATGTGATTTAAGAAATACAAAAAATATTGCAAAATACACCATAAATCAAATATTGACTTGACATTAGGGCTGTTATATGAGCTGAACAGCTCGAGCTCGGCTCGGGATCGGCTCGAAAAAGCTCGACTCGAGCTCGTTCACTTACCTAAATAAGTCGAGTTTGAACATGATTTGAAGCTCGGCTCGTTCAATTTAGGCTCGAATAGCTCGAATAATATGGAATTTTAAAAATTTTCTTTAAGTTAATAAGTTATGACCAAGTAAAACTATTTAAAGTTCGACTCAAGCTCGTTCATTTACTAAAACAAGCCGAACTTGAACAAAAAAAAAGCTCGTTTAAAAATTGGGCTCGGCTCGCCTCGAGCTCGTTCAACAAATAAACAAACTTGAACATGTCAAGCTCGTCTCGTTCGACTCGAATAACGCCCCTACTTGACATGATGAATGTCAGGGGTAACCCGTGACCAGGGCCGGTGATAGGGAGGCGCGAGAGGCTCGATCGCACAGGGCCCAGAAATTTTGGGGGTCTATATATATAAAAATAAATGTGAGAATGTATCATGAAAATTTCCTAGCACAAGTGGTTAGTTTTGGGGCCTCTCTCCCAAGGTCTAGTGTTCGATTCCCCACAAATTCTATAATCTCTTATTATGTTTTGGGCCCTTCAAATTACAGTATTTGATAATAAGTTTTCCATACTTTAAAATTTAGGGATATTAATATTCACTATTATTTACTTTTTATGTAGTTAAATTTTTTATTTGCCAAAAAATAGTACTCCTTATCATTTTTTCAATACTTCACAATTGACACTTTTTATTACATTTATTTACTTAAGTATACATTAATTTAGAGATATTAATATTCAGTATTACATGTTTTCATTGAATAAATATAACTAAATAAACCTATAACTAATTAATTTTAGACACATTAATTTTTCTAATAAAAAATTAACCGCCTTAATTAAGAGAGCCTAATATCAATTTTTGAACCGGGCCCTTAAAATTATCGAGACGGCCCTGCCCGTGACCCAACATATTAGAATTCGAATTAAAATATCTGAAGTCTTAACCCATAATTCAGTGAGCCAAACACATTGATCCGATGAGTTCGATCCGTATTAGCATCTACATTGTAAACAAATCTTTCAACCATTAAAATAAATAAATATGTCAAGTAGGCGATTCCTCTAACCAACCAACCAAATGTCTCTACGTGCATTCCAACATGGCTCACACTTAAAGCTACACAAGGGAAAATAATAGATAATATTAACTTCGTTCAAAAAAATAGATGTCGTTTGACTTTTTATCATATAAAACAGCTAAAAACTATATAAAATATTAATTTTTTAGTAATTTTTTTATATAATATAAATACTTATGAATAATTAGTATCATATTATTAAAAAAATATTTAAAAAGTTAATATTTTATATAGTTTTTAACTCATTAAAAAAAGGTGCTAAAAAGTCAAACGATATCTAATTCTGAACGTTATTATTTATATTTATAGGCCATATATATGTGGAATATAATAACCTTGAGATTTTATCAATGTATGATTTTTTTTCTAGGGAATTAGATTAAGGTTAAGCATATACCATATATTTTAAAAATTACTATTTATGAAAAGATTAATAAATACTACGTATTAAATACCATACAAAATTTTGAGAAAAATGAAACCAATACTAACTTTCATAATTCTCTTCCAATAGAATATACTAGTACAGTAGTACTACATCCATTCTGAAATTTAAGGTTTTTTTATTTAGAATTTACACATTTTTTTTAAAAGATACAAATAAAATATTAAATTTTATATTATTGTAAAAATAATTTAATAATTATTGTATTCAATTATTTAAAAAATTAATTAAAAAATCAACATTTTACAATATTTAAAAAAACACCTAACTAAAAAATAATTACCTCACTAACAAAGTCAAAGATGTAGCCCTTTGACTTTTCCTTCGCCTGAGCCTTGGCGGCTTTCCTCTCCGTCAACACATCAACACCCTTCTCCAGGCACTCTATGTGAATGTGGACGCCGCACGCGCCGCAGTGGTACCTCCATTTCCGGCAGCGCTTGCCGCAGGCGTCGCAGTCAGCGGTCGCCGGGTGCTCCACCAGCGTCAGCGGGTGAATGGGGTGGAGGGAGTGGGCGGGGACTCGCTCGGGCAGGCGGCTGCAGAGCGGGTGGAGGAAGACGCCGTCGCAGTCCTTGCACTTGAAGGCCGCGCCGTGGATGGAGCGGCCGCAGAGGAGGCAGTCCGGGGAGGAGAGGAGGCCCGGCTTGGTGGTCCTGAGGTGGAGGGGGTGGTGGCGGTGGGCGAAGAAGCCGGCGGGGAGGGCTGCCGGGAGGCCGGAGCAGCCCTCGTGGAGGGTGTAGTTGCAGCGGTCCCAGCGGAGGCGGAGGCCGCGGCCGTGGGCGCGGCAGAGGTCGCAGCGAAAGTGGGTGTTCTTGTAGATTTGCTTGAGAGGGTGTTTGGGGTGGGAGGCGTCGTTCACCCATTTGATGCCATCGATTTCTGCCATTGTCATCTCTTTGGTTTCTTGGGAATGTGATCGATCTCTTGATCGAATTGAATTGATATGTTTGCTTGTTTGGCGTGTTAACCCTAATCTGTATCTTATCTCTGTATTCAAGGGAAATTAACTCATACATTCACAATCGAGATCGGGTTCAGATCTTATTGAGTTCAATTCGTTTGTTTTGCTAACTTGTAAGTTTCAGTATAAATATTTTCTTTTTATCATTTGCTTCATGTTATTTGATTCAATCATTTGCTTTTCTTTGAGTTTTTTTCAGTCATATACGAGGTTAGACCATTTATCGACTTTGCTCTATCAGTTTCTCTATGCTTGTCTGGAAAACCAAATTCTTATCTTATTTAAAAAAAAATATCATAATAATATTTTTGAATATTTTTTCAATGGGCACGAACTACATTATACTCATCGAAAATCCCAAAAGAACGGGGTGAAGACTATTACTTCCGTCCTCCTATGCGGACAAAAAGTGTTTATAGCAAGGTTCTAACCCGCCCATCAATCCATGCCTATTATTTTCTTTATGCGCATAACTAGTTCAGTATCCGCACCTTGTGCGGTTTTGTAATATATAAATATTAATTAAATAATATTCTCATCCCTAATTAAATAATTCAATTATAATGATGAATAGAAAATGTGCCAAGAAGGATAGAGTTTCAACTTAAAAATCTTTGAAGTTTTGTTGTATAATTAATTAATTATGATTTATAATGAACTAAGTATTATACTTATCCACCCCTTATACTTATTATTTCATAAGCAATCTCTTGGTAAAAGATTGCGCTACGTGTCATTGTCTGAGCAAAGTAAGAAGTACGGTTTTCACCTTCCCCACGTTCTCTTCCCTGTGACTACTAAAAACTGAAATTGAAGTCCGTCAAAAAAAAAAAAAAAACCTCGCACTCTCTGTTTTGAATTTTTTTAGGGTTTGGGTTTGGAAGCCGTCGGTGAGGGAGCAGGAGGAGAGGGGCGCCGGGCCTCGGGTCTGCCGGAAAATAGGTTGGAATCTCGGGTCTGGCGGAAAAGAGGGCGGAGGAAAGACGATAATTGGAGAAGGATGCAAGTTTTGATTTCGCGACGTGGAGATTTGGGGTTGGGCCGGACTGGGGAAGAGAGGTCGCGCGAGACAAAGAGGATGCACCTGGAGGGGACCTAATCTCGTAAGAGAAGATGGAGTATGGTAAATAACGATCGTAAGAGCCAGGGGTGTTGTGCTGTTGCGTCAAACGACGATTGCGAGCGAGAAGTGTTTAGGGGAGTCGACGGCGGTTGGTCACTTTTAGATGCTGCCCTTGCCCCACGCCCCCACCAGTAAGTGCTTGTATATGCTAAATGTGTCTAAATGTCTTCTAATGTTTGAGTATGTGTTAAACTTCATTATAAAAAAAGATATCCTGAGCTGCTCGAGAAGGATGTGAAATTTCATTAGCTTCGCTATGAACATAACCGCTCCCATGTCTTTCTTTATGCGCTCTGTAGGGGACATGTGGAGTATATTTCTTTGGCAGTAAGGGCAGTATTGTAAGTTCTTCGTCGCTGTCATGCAATTCGAAGCTTGCAGGGAGACTATGGCAAGCTTCAAGGGACTTGCTGCTCGATCTGAAGCTTTCATCAGAAAGAATTTCCTTTCCCAAATCAAATTCCCAGTGATTGAATGATCCAGGACTCTAGGAGTTTGCCGTTTTACCAAGAGGTAACGTGTTAGCGGCTCTACCATTAGTGTCCAATTTGATACAAATTTTGGTTGAATGTACTGGTGGTCTCACTGCCCTGTGTATATATTGATTTGATGCTAAAATCATCTCCTATTATATGTTGGTTGAATTGGTGCATTGATTAAAGTGTTGTTCATGGAAATTAATGTGATAAAATAGATAAACAGTCAAGTGACTTAAAATTGTACTATTTGTCTATAGCAAAACCCGTAAATGTATTTCTTTTTTGGTCGAACTGGTAAATGTATTTCTAAAATATGGATTTAGAACCAGTAAAATTCAATTTGGAAAGGGCAAAAGAAAAACTTGTGTGATTTCAGATGTTTTGGATAGTAAAGATTCCTCAAAAATCTAATTTGGGATTTTCTGTGTGTATATCCAAATGTCATTTACTGTCATTTTATTTTTTCCATATATATAAACACAGAATGCATAAGTAAAAATAAAAGTTGACCTAAGTCAGTCTTGGTAGATCTGTTGTTTTGGTGATCAATTTCTTTCACCGGCTAGATTTTTGTTCCATAGGTAAAAGCCCTATTCTGATTTTGTCTATGTAGCTTATTTGTCGTCATAAAATTTTGTGCTTGCTTCAAGTTAAGCAAGTTTATGGCTTCTTTGGTTGTTGATAGTGTTTAATATACTATAATTTTGGTCACTGCATGCCCAATTCATTTGAACACCAATACATTGAATTAGTGTGCTTTGGTCTCATTTTGGGGGAGATGGTACTTTGATTGACCATGTTTGATCGAGTACAGCCGTGAGGAAATTTTGGGAAGGAATTGCAGGTAACATGTATCCTTGTGTCTAAGTTTCATTTTAGACCCTGATTACTTTATCTTAAGCATTGCCCAGAATTGGCTGTATTTACCTTAAAGATGACTTGATCTTATAAACCACGTACTGATGCTTTGGATTACTTCATGAACTTTAATTTAAACATTATTTATAGCCATTTTATTTTTTATTTTTAGGCAATCTGTAAGTATATTGTTCAAGCTACTTATTCAGTAGAGAATAATGCATGTTTCTTCAAGGGCCTGAAACAGATCCAGACATTGTGCATAAAATTAGAAATGCAATTGATACTGAAACTGAAGTTAGGTATGTGTTTATTATGCTTGACATGCCATGGGTGCATTAACTTTAGAATTTTACCTATAGAAAACAGAATAAAAGACTACTTTTATTTGCATTACCAGAAGCTCCCTTTCGTTTTCTTTTAAGCAAGGAGTCCTGGTGAGTGCATCTAAATGCATATTGATTTTTAACTCATTTTAGTATTACACAGCTGCGACTATTACTTTAACTTAAAGAAGGAGAAATTGATTTATACTATTAAATATGAGTTTTCAAATTACCAGGAAAGAAATTTTGGAACGTGTTCCATTTGCAACCGATGCGTGATCAGAAGGTATAACTTTTCGGAACTTCAATCATTCTGTTTCTGCAAACCGGTGTTTATGGTTAGGACTTGGGAGTTCCATAAACTTCTTTGTACCTTTCTAACTAACGGGGAGAGGTCCAGTATTTCATTGGGGTACAGTTAAATGGTACTCAGCAGGTCGAGTCCATTCAAATTAGTATTCCAGTGGAAGTTGTGACAGAGAAGGAGAAATGGGTATGTGTTGTCTTCGAATTAATTAGTTCCTTTTTTTGTTGTGATCTTGACGCCGTATTTTGCATGCATGTATATCCTTTTGTTTAGGGTTTAGGGTTATCTAATTCATTTTCCTTTATTCTTCTTTAAAATACATTCTTTGCAAAAACAATGTTCAACTATTTCTTTATCTACTCACTTTTTTTCAGATTTCTTTTTTATCACAATGTTGAATTTTCCCTTTTAATGGATATGTATTTAGTGACCAACTATACAACTGTTTTTTTTTTCCTTCTTGTGAATCCCTTCACAAAGTATATATTTTTATGGAATATATTTTACTAATTGTATGTTCCATATCTGGTAAATGGTTTAGCTACCCAATAAAGTGGATTAGTTTTGTTGTCTTCATTCAATGACAATTCAACACCGAGTGACATTCTTTTATATTAGTTTTGTGTTTATTCAATGGCACTTTGCTTGTGGCTGCTGCTGATTCAGTACATGGTATGTTCTTTCGTATTTGTACCGTGCATTTTTCTTCTTTTTTTGTTATGTTGCCTTTTCATAAATGGTACTTTTGTTTACTTCTTTAGATGCCATTTTACTTCTGAATTTTTAAAGAGATATCAATCTCCTTTGTGTCAAACTTGGTTCCAACGAATTATTATAGATCAATCACTACCCATATGGCTAGATTGATTTTTTGACAAATGATTTTATTCTATTTTCATAATAGAAGCATAATCTGAAATTTCTGTTCTTATGGCTTTTGTTGATACTGATATTGCTGATAGTATATATATAGATGAAATATTTGAGTTCTTATGGTGTCCTTCATCGATTGAAGTGATTTGTATACCGTGGCTGAGACAAAATCTGCATTTGAATTTCACTGTTATTTCATTGCTTCAAATCAACAGCTAACTAAACAATACGAAATAATGATGATTATCTGAATTTGAGTTCTTATTGTGTGTTTGTTTCTTTCCTCTGTTCTTTTCTATAGTACATTCTTTGTCAAAATCTAAAGTACATTCTTTATAGTACATTCTTTATAGTTTTATCACATAATTTTGTAGCTTAAATTTCATTCTAGCCCTTCTTCGGTGAAATGTAAGATGAGATATGTTACCTGTGTAGCCTGCTTTTCTTTTTTTAAAAAAGCTTCATGTTAGACACTTTAAATGCAAGAAAATATTTCTCTAAAAGTGTTTGTATTTGAATAGGCTCTCTTCCAAAATGATTCAGCTGCAACCTTACTTGCAAGGGTGATTGGGATCATCGGTCCAATTAACTAGGGGCTCCTTGCTAAATGACAAGATAATGTTGTTGTTTTTCTATTACCGCCTCCACTAAAGCGCCTATGTCCTCTCCTGAGTACTATTGAAGCGGATGCCGCCTCCATGAGCAAGCTCTGAAGCCCAAAATTCATCAACTTAGGAACCAACATCTTATCAAGCATCACGTTTTCGAGCTTCAGGCTGCCATCAACAATGCAGTTTTGGCACTCAGTGTGCAGATAAGCGAGACCCTTTGCTATGCCAGGCGCAATGTCAAGCCTTTTCTGCCAGTGTCCCTCTTTCCAATTCTCTTCCTCATCCAACAACCACCTGTCCAGGGATCCATTCTTCACTTTGGCACCTGACACATTGATAAGTGAACTTTCTGTAGTTCCTATATTTGCCAAATGCAATTGAATTTAGTGATATTTTTTATGATGGAAATTTAGGTTTATCCTCATTTCTTTTCTTTGATATGGAAATTTAGGTTTATCCTCATTTCTTTTCTTTTTTATGTTGCCTAGATTCAAGCTTCAAAGTTCAAAGAGAGAAGGGCGTTGACGACAAACACATCTAGGTTTGCACATGTTGCCCGATTTGACTCTAGTGGTTCTTGATCACATGTGATGATGCAATGTTTCTCAATTGTTTATATATTTGTCAATCTTTCATGCTAATGCATTTGTTTGAATTATACCATTATTTATCTAGAAATATTTTGTGTGAAGGATGGTATGTTAATTAGTGTCCTTCTTTATCTCTATAAAGTGTTCCTGTTAGACTCCTACTAACACTATTCATATTTGCTTTGCAATGCATCGATCATAAAAATGGCACAAGCATCCAAACCAATTCGCAAGTGCCACATTTGTTTCATTCGATGAATGTTTTCTAGGTTTCATCAAAAGAAGGCTTTTCAAGCTCTTATTACTCATTATTTTTGTTGTTATTGTTGTTCATGATCCGAATATAAATTTAAAAGTTTATGTAATATTTTGGGCTTATTTCCAAGGCAATCCATATATAAGAAATTTGTGGTTATGATTGTTGTTAGCACTATATACTCAACTGCTTTCCATTTATATGCTTCATTCCAAGTGTCTTTTTACTTGGGAAAATTGATGCCTAATCTTAATGAGCAAGAAAAGGGGCAGAAACAACTTTTTTATATTCAATCTTATGAGTTGTAACCTTGCTTGAAGAAGTAATATATGCTGCCTTAATTGAATTGTCTTGTGCTGTATTTGGGTGTGATTTTTGCCTAGCATCTATAATAATGCCCTACCGTGTCACGATTACATGTGCCTTTCTAACAGGTTGATCTTCGCAAAGTACACTTATCTTTACATGGTTAAGCTTGATGGTTTAATGAACGTTGTCTCTTCTGCTTTCAGAAACTGAGAAGCCAGTGTACGATGAGGGAGGTGCAATGGAAATCGACTAAGGAGGATGATGTTGCCAAGTATAATTCAGGATTGTACATGTATGTATGATGTATTGGTGTGTAATGGATAAAGTATATAGATGGTCCAAACTCAATTTTCTTTAAGTAAAAAATTATAAGGTTCATTTTCTTTGCCTTCAATTAGGATGTATATATGTTAATTAGAAGAAGCGTCAAAGCGGCTAATTTACTATCTCAAGAAAAATTGATGTGTCAAATATTTTATCTAATACGTCAAGTTCGATAGAAAATATTATGAAAAACCCGAACAAGGTTCGGGAAATGAACTAGTTATAAATCATATCAAGACAAAACCCTTCCGAATTTGAGCCATATATTAACAAGTTGAAAAGCAAATGCAAATTAATGGTTTGTTTAGGCATACAACACGCAGATATATATTCATAAATAAATACACCAATTGAAGATATATAATAATAAATATATATAAATCGATATAACACATTTATATTTATGTCCTACTGCCTATCACTCTTCCTCTTCAACACCTCAACCACAGCCTGCGCCGTGCAGTAAGAAATCGCCATAGCTGTAACCATCGGGTTCACGCCGAGCGCGGTCGGGAACACGCTCGTGTCGGCCACGAACAGCCCCTCCACCTCCCAAGTCTCCCCTCTCTGGTCCACGGCCGACGTCTTCGGCTCGACTCCCATCCGGCACGAGCCCATTTGGTGGGCCGACGCGAGCGGGGCAGACTGCTGTCGGAAGTCCATTGAGCTCACCCTCTTCACGAACCTCTCGAAGTCGTGTGAGCTCGCCGTCTTCACGTTGATCTTCGGCCCGGTTATGTGGTGGGTGCCAATCTCCTCTGCTCCCGCCGCCGCCAGAATCCTTAGCATCTTCTCCACGGCTCGCTTTAGGTTGGCCTCGTCGCCGCCGGAGAGGTTGTATTGGATGTCCGCCGGGTTTCGTGGCGACACCTCGCCGGAGCCTCTGTCCCTTGCCAATGCTAGAAGATGGGCTGTCCTTGAGAACTTTGACATCCTCACCTATTTATAGGTACACAACACAATGTTTAATGTAGACTTTGTAAAATTCACTTTAGAGTAAATTACATAAAACTACTTAAAGTATATGTTTTTTCATAAATTCGCCCGTAGATTAGGAGTGTTAGCCAAAACTCGTGTTGGGCTCGCTCAATATACAAGTTAGATTGAGGTTTCAGCCTAAAACCAATTAATAATAGATAAATTAGTTCAACTAGTTATATGTTGGGATCAGAATCTAGTAGGATTCACAGTTGTCCCAACCAGAAGATTATAGAAAATCACCTATAAATTTGGTTTTATTTCAAATGAGTCATCCAAGCTACAATCTTTTTTATGTGTAGAAAATGTTAAATTTGTAACTATAATAAAAGGGGTTGGAGGCAATTCTTTGAAACCAAATTTATTGGGCATTTATGTAATTTCCTAGTAATTTATAGGGTGGTTTATGCAATTTACCCTTTAGTTTATCAAAGTTTGAGTACTTACCTTGATGTCAATGCCAGAAGTCCAAGGCATTAGGGCAGAGAACAACCCTGGATGTAGAGATGGAGTCTGAATGAGCGCTCCATACCCGGATCCTTGGAAATCCGCAACCACCGGTGACATGGCGGTCATGATCCCGCCCTCGTAGCTCGTCTTTCCTTTTCGCGGATGCCACCTCCAAGCCTCGGTTTGGGCACCCGAGTCCTCGGAAAAGTAGCCCCACGCCATGGCTACCGGGTGCAAGTGCAAGTTCTTCCCTATATTCGGATTGCTTAACCCGCTTTTCTTCAACAAAACGGGAGTGTTAAGTGCACCACAAGCCACAATGGTGACTTTGGACTCAACAATACACACTTGTCTTGCACCTTTATAACCATACTCAAAGGCCACACCCTTCGCCTTTCGTCTTCCTTTATGCCCTACATTGCTCGAGTATAACACCTTCGTGGCCTCGCAATTCGGAAGGATCAAACCGTTACTTGACTCGACAAGGTCTCTTAGCCATGTCTCCATGGTGCCTTTCTTTCTTCCATCTTTGCAACCCATGAAGCACCAACCACAATAGTGGTCCTTAGGTGCATTTCTAGGCATGTTTTCGATAGGGTACCCTAATTCGATACACCCTCTTCTTAGGACCTCATTGTTTAGCCCTTCCTCCTCTACACTCCCTTGCACCTCCATCTTCTCACACACCACATCCAATGCTTCCTTGTAGAGCTTGCTATCGAAGAGTTCGAGCTCGTAGTCCTCAGACCACTCTCGCATCACGTGGCTCGGGGTCTTGATCGAGGCCGACCAGTTGATGGTGGACCCGCCTCCGACCGTTGACCCCGCTAGGATCATGACATTCACATCTCTTGTGGGCAAGAGCCCACCAAACTCATACATTTGGTTCAAAGTTTGGCCTTCTAACAATGACAAGTTTTGTCTTGCATTGTAGCCTCCCTTTTCAACAACTAGCACCTTGTACCCTGCCTTCGCGAGCACGCCTGCCACGACACCGCCACCTGATCCGGACCCTACCACCACCGCGTCGCAACGGATGGTCATCGGCGGGTTCCGGTGGCCCGATTTCTTAGGGGTTTGGGGATGGACCGAGACTCTGAACCCGGACAACCTCAGACTTTTTGCTACCATTTCTCTTGGGCCGGTCATATCTATAATGCACCTATGAAGTGGCCCAAATATGATGTCCTCTTGTTCAGAAGAGGGTTGCTTTGGTACTTTTGGGCTTTCTGTGGATTGGGCCTTATATTCTGGATCTGGCCCACAATAGCTGATTGCTTTCCATGATGGGTTCTTATTATTGTCATCCACCTGCTCATTCATACAAATAAAAATAAAATTGTAATGTATATAATGTGTAAATTGTAAAAAGTTTATACTATATATATAATATAATTCAATTAATAATTTCAGGCGTTTTGAATTCCATAATTCCTTAATTATAATAATGTAATTATTTTATCTCAATTTATGTGTGTTTAATTGTATTATTATTTTATCTCAATTTTTACGAGTTTACTTTTTTAGTTTGTGCAACAAGGTTAAATAATTATAGTATAATAAATACATTATGGAATTCAAATACACCAATGCTAATCCACAAAGAAAGAAATTAAAAAAAAAAACATTTTTTATGAGTTTATCTCAATTTTTATTAGTTTAATTTCATTGCGTTGTTAAAGTTGAGCTCAGATAATTATGTTTTAAGTTAGTAGTATCATGAAGGTTAGTCTATCTGTCGGCCTCTCAATTTACCCGACACGCTTTCATATCGGTAGCAATGGGAATCAAACACACAAGCGTACCAATGGAAGTGACACATTTTTCTGATAGCGACGAGTTGGTGACAAAAATGAATGAAGGAGTACTCATTGCCAAATATTGAATGCCCTTAAATAAAGAGCATCAGAAAATGTTGCAACAATGAATGAATGTGTAGAATGGACCCATTTAGTAGTTTAGGCTAAAAGGCAACTTATGCCTTACTTTTTATGTGGTTAAATTTATGTAACTGCCACGGCCAAAGGCATTAAGTAACGCACTCAGATTGTGTCATTTCCCTGACCTGTATTTATGTGATCCTTGCCAGTTAGGTAAGTGGGATCATCATGAAATTACTCGATGGGTTGTTATTGGGGTAATTTTTCTTTCAAATGTAATAATTCAAAATATCAGACAAATTTTTATCTTACAAATCAAGGGGCGAAAGAATATCGGCTGTCGGCTGATAGATAGATCGTCGAAGAAGAGGTCAAACACGAGACATTAAGGCCGACAAAGAAGATGGCGAATCTAAAAAGGCTAGAGACGGAACTACTTGGGGGTCAGGGATGGCCCTGACCCCAACAAGGTTTTTTTTTCCGGAAATTTCACGAGGTACCCCCGAGGTATCGCTTAATTCACGCGGTGACCAATTGTTTTACACCTTTCACGTGGTACCCCTGAGGTTATAAATCATTTCACTCCATACCCTTAACCTTATTATTTAACAGATTTCATTGTTATTTAACGTTTTCCGTTTGCTGGAAAAAAAAAGAGGAAGCAGGCAAACAGAAGATTAAACGAAGACACGAAGAAGAAGAAGGGACTGATGGTTCCGACGCCGGCTGAGGCGCCACCTCTGCCGCCACATCCGCCATAGCCGCCACCTTCTCCGCTGCCTCCTCCAACGCCGATGGTTCCGACACCAAAGAAAAGGGGGAAAGAAGAAGGAAGACGCGAAGAAGCAGAGGTCGATGGTTCCGACGCTGGCGGAGGCACCACCGACGCCGGCGGAGGTGCAACCGCGGCCACCACATCTGCCACAGCCGCTGCCTTCTCCACTTCCTCCTCCGACGCCGATGTTTCCGACACCAAAGAAAAGGGGGAAAGATGAAGGAAGACGCGAATGAGCAGGGCTCGACCCGGACGATGGTACCCCAGAGAAACTCAATCAATCTGCAAATCAATCAATCTGCAAATCCCCATATTTAATTTGATAGTTTCAAATTTCCCAGGACGAATCCACGCCAAATCCAGAAGCAAGAGAGAAAGAGGAGATTCAAATTAATTTGATAGTTTCAATCCGCCGCCTTCTCAGTTCTCGAACGAAGTTTCAAAAACCCTAGCTTTCGATGTCGGATCGCTTCGTTCGATTTCGAATTCCAAGAGAGAAATCAATGGCTTAAGAGAGAGAGAACGATTTCGCCGTCGAGAAGTCCATGAGCTCCTTCTTCTTCGTCATCGAAAAGGTCGCGGAAGCTACGGTGGCGGTAGAGGATGTTTTGGTGTCGGAACCTTCAGCGTTGGACGAGGCAGCGGAGACGGCGGCGGCTGTGGTGGGGGTGGTGGTGCCTCCGCCGGTGAATCTGTGTGGATGCTGCACTAGCAGCCCCTTCTTCTTATCCGTGTCTTCGTTCGACCTTCTGTTCATCTGCTTTCTTCCCGTCTCTTCTTTCCTTTTTTTTTATTTTTATTTTTTATTTCCAACAAATGGAATCTGTCAAATAATAAGGTTAAGGGTATGGGGTGAAATGATTTATAACTACAGGGGTACCATGTGAAAGGTGTAAAACAATTGGTCACCGCGTGAATTAAGCGATACCTCGGGGGTACCTCGTGAAATTTCCGTTTTTTTTTTGGTAATATATGGGTAAATATATATGTAGTACTATTTATATTTGTAATTATATATGATATTAATAATGAAAGAGTAAAATAATAAATAATCTATATATCTATATCTATATATACCTTTAAAACAGAAGAGTTGGCTGATGTTTCTTTCTCTCCTCAATTTCAGGTAATTTAACCAATCTATTTTATTTTTTCTACTTATTTTTGTTTTCCCCAACGCACAACTACGTCTTTTTAATTTTTTTTCCCCAAATTGGCCTAGGGTTCCTGGTTCCTCCGAACATTCGCCCGCGCCCACCCTCGCCACTTCCGTCGTCCTACCTCGGCCTTCGTCTTCCTCCTCCGCCGAAGTTGTCCCGCTTCAGAACTTCCTCGTCTTCCTCCGCCAAGGTTAGACCGCCTCCCCATCTCCATCTTTCTCCGCCATGATCTTCACTTTCATTATTTAGTTTTCCCCCCTTTTTTATTCCAGGTTTGGCCATGGAAATTGACGAGCGAGAGAGAATATCTCCGCTGATTCCCCACGTTTGCTTTGATTTACGCAGATCGTTCCAAGTTTGGCGTTGTAATCGGTGTGTGTCTGTTTTTTTTTTGTTCGATCTTGAAGTTTTTAGGGTTTTACATTCTTTTTGCTTCCAGTTTCGCTTTGATTGAGTGTCGGTTTTTGAGTTTTTGTTTTGATAGTGTTGACAGTTGCGGAGATCGTTGCTTCGGCCTACAATGTTGACTCAATTCGATACCAAGAGAAATCGGCCTACGAATGTCAACCCCAAGATACCATGGATCTTGTCGAGTCTTCACAGTGTAGTGATCCAGTCGTAGGCTTACAGAATGGGGACGCTTATTGATTGGTTTGCTGATCACGAGAGCCCAGTTTAGGTAAGTTTCTTCCCCAATCCTGATTTCTAGGGTTTTTTTAGTTTAGTGAATCTTGAGAAATTTGGGGATTTTTAGTTTGAATTTTAGAATTCAATCGTGAGGAATTTATGCCTAGCATGATAATTCATTGGCTATTTTGCTTGAATTTGAGAATTTATATGCGAATTTGAGGAGAGAATTCAATTTTGGTTTTGAGTTTTATATTGCCTGATCGAGTTTGGTCTTGCAAAGAGAATGGGAGATAGACATGCAGATGTAGAGCAAATACAGTTGAAACTTCTTCCAAAATCTAGGCGGCCACTTGGTAAGTTTAGATTAGGCTATTTCCTGGAAAAATAGATGATAAAAACTGCATTTTTTTTTGCTAAAAGATGAAGGAGAAGAAGAAAAACAAACTTGATTTATGTTCCCACCAAAAATAGCATAATTGAAAATTATATTTTATTCAGTTTTATATGATTACATCACATTAATTTGAATATTGGTGCTAACTTCTTAAATGTATCTATTTCTTCTGTTTTTTTCAGTTCTCCTAATCTACCAGCTTAAAAACTGGTCATGTTCTTTTTTTCTCATTTCCCTTTCCCCTTTTTATTAATTTTCCCATTTCAGTTTTGAAACGCCTTGCTCCAATTGCATCCTCTGGAAAATGATATCTAAATCTGGTTTTGTGTGGCCTCAGATGTCAATATATATTTTCAAATACTATACTTGCTTTTCTGTTATTATCTTTTAAAATTATCATGCAAAATGATTCAGCTGCAACCAAGTAGTTTATATATATATGTTTGTTAACTTTAACTTTCATAAATTATATGTGTATTTTTAGAGATTGTCAATAGTATTTTGGATATTTGCTTCCTTTATCCGTCAACATTAAGATACACCTGAAAAATACTGCTGCTTGAACTTGGCCTATTCTTCACATCAGGACACCAGCAGCCTGGAATATCTAATTCCGAAGAAGGCATCGGTTGCACATCATTGAGGTATGGTACATTTGTGAAAATCCTTCTTGAATGCTTCTTCTTAATCATGTAGGATGTTGACATCAGCCTCAACCTCCTTTTTGTTTCAACTTCATTCCAGTTTTGAATGGAAACCCTCGAAGTCCAGACTTTGCACTGTGCTGATTCCTCGATCGCGTGATGCTTACCAGCAGGTTATTTCTCTATCATTCAATTTTTAATAGGTTTATGTTACAACGCCTTCAGCAAATAAAATTTTATTTCCGTGCAGGGTCTAATGTTGAATACAAAAACATAAGCTTGCTGTTTAGATTGTTTTTTCCTCACTTTTTTCTTCCATATTTCCTTTTGATTACGTTATTGAATTTTCCCTTTTAATTGTTGTTTGTTTTTAGGTCCCCGTTAAGATTTTTTTTCTGGCCCGATTTACTAATTTACGGTTGAATCTGGATAGTGACCGACTATTATTCTTGACACATCTGTATAATGACCGACTTGCTCTACCAACTAAGAGACGAGGTCCTAGCAGAGCATTACAAATTCACGTCTATTATCAGTTTGTTAGCTTTTGACCGCTATATGGTGTTTATTCTGTAATCCTTAATGCTATGTGATATTTGGTTTTCAATCTATGATGATGCATGGCCTCTTCTCATGACCCTTTTTCATTTGCTTTCATGACATTAACCGTGCTACAATTGCACAAGCTTGTGGTGTTCATCCCTTGGTGTGACATGATTGATAGCTCCTTTCATCAACACCTAAGGTCAGTCAAAGGTCAGTGTCAATGTCTTGAGATTTAATGTCTCTATATGATCTACAAAGACTTAGAATTCATTCGGTCTCCTTGCTTCGTATATAGGTGGGCACCGGCGCACCGCTACACAGACGTGGAGCTACACGTCAGATGGTGGTTTTAGACATCCATTAGCCTTCGGAAAAGGGTGAGTCTTAGCCCTCTACTCCTTATCCTATACAATAGCTAAACGTACTGCTTAATTCATTCTTTCATTGCCTAATTCTCTTTTAACTCTTTGATCACAGGTACCCACATAGCAATTTTGCAATATTCGATTCTTCGGCCTATAATGCAAGATGTAAGTTGTTTGTGGCTCTATAGATCAAATTGCATTACCATTTATACTCTTAGTGTGACATAGCTGCGTTTTTCAGTGCGCTAGACACGTCAAATTGGTGATTTAGTTGATGCAGAAATCATCTTCCATGTAAGAAAGGCGAGAAAGATGCACAGGGACAATCATATAGAGCACTCGAAAGGCCCCGGTTTCGTACACTGAAAAGAAAGGGAAAGGAGGAAGAGGCTGTAAAAGCCACTCTTTGTGTTGTTAGTTGTTACTGTACAAAAGAGAGGGAATGATTTGGGCTTTTCCATTTTTGAAGCTTCGATAGAAACTTTTTCACAGTTTGATCAAGATTGAATATTTTCAGTGGTAAAGAAGAAAGCAAAACAAGTGTTGATAGCTCTCATTGCAGAGGGAACTCTCCACTGAAAAAAAAGAGCAAAATTTGGGTGGCTTTCCTTACCTTTTATTATAATGTAAATTATTTTACCTCGGTTTATGTGAGCATTTGTTTACACAATTAAAAATATCGTAAAAATTGGCGTAAAATAGTAGTTTAATAAAATAATCATATAAATCGAAATAAAATATTTGTATTATACTCTGTAACTAATATTGTATAATCCAGAAATCATTTGTGTGGGGATAAAATTTAAACACCTTCAAATGTTTGTTTGCCAGAAATCACCTTATCTAAACGCAACATTTGTGTGGGGATAAAGCAGAAACATTTGCACAGTTTGGGATACTAACCCTGTAAGCTGAAATGGACATTTGGGCAGTTTGTGTTGGGGTCAAGACAAAGGTGTGTAAATAAGATTCCTAAAGGGCACAATTTTTCTAAATACTTATTCTTTGTATATAACTCTAGGATGTCATTTCATCTAAATGCATACTTATCTTTTTTATATAATTCTAGGATGTCATTTGATCATTTCACTGGGTTAATATTCATCTATTAGTGATTATAGTGTGACATTTAACTGATTTTTCAGATTCCTTTAATTTTTTTTTTCTTGATTCTTTTCACATCTATAAATTAAAATTTTTCAGTTTCGTTGATTTTTTTTAATGTAATACATTCTTTATAATTGGAGGCATTAATTGAATCTCAAGGTATGCTATATCTACATACAATTTACATCAAATATATGATTCTTTCATACTTTAAATAATAATTCTTTATTTCTTTTATATTCATTCCTATATATTTTCATATATTCTCTTCCAATGTTCAAAATTTTTTGTTTCTAGGATTTGCATGGACGAAGCTTAAAGCACCGACTATGTGCCCATTGTGAACATCTATCTCCTTCCCGAACAATATTATTGTATTAAGCTTTTCAAACATTTATTTAGATTGTTATTTGGTTATTCCTTATATATAATAAATATTTTATATTCTATTTTTCTTTTTCTTCTCCTCGCAAACGCGCCATGGCGCGGGAATTACAATAGTTTAGTTGTTAAAGGGTAACCACTTTAATTTAGAGATTAGAGATTCAAGTCTTTATACCTCTAGTTTGGACAAATTTTTGTACCGATGATTTTTTTTAATTAATCATTTAAACTAATATTTTATAGTTTTTTCAATGCTTTTTTATTATAAACAAAAATGATTTTTCACGAAATTTTTAGTATACATTCAATTTTTGTTTTTAAAAGAAATTAAACATTTAAACTATAATTTTATAGTTTTTTTTTCAAAAATTTTGAAACACTTTTATTTATGATAAAAAAAATAACTACTCCTTCCGATTATAAATGTAAGACTTTTTACGTTCACACACGTAATTTAAGGAGTTAAAAATATATAAAATATTAAAATTTTTAATTAAATTTTTTTACAATATGCGCAAAAGTAAAAGGTCTAACATTTAAATAAGTGATTAAATAAGTAAAGATGTTAAGCTTACATTACATATAAAAGGGCGCAATTAACAACTCCAAATTAAATAGATTATCATCATTCATGTCCACGAATTGCTTTAAGGTCAATTAGCCCAACAAATCGAGAGCTTTGACTAAACTTAACACCAAAAGTCAAATCTAATGGACTCAAGTATTCAATGACGACCCCACCATTATTTTCAAGTATTTTCAAGTCATAATAAGTATATATGAAATTACTTTTACAAACTTAATGAAAAATTATATAAAATATATAATTTTTTCATTTAAAAAAATGTGCATAACTTGTATAAAGAAAGGGATGAAGTATTGTTTATGTCCCGTTACACATTTACATTTAAGTTTATGATCCATCGACTATCAAAAGCTTATTATCTCACTCGGTCAATTAGAAAATTGGTCAAGTGTCAAGAAAAAAAGAATTGATTGAGGTTGAATTTATTTATTTTATTATAGTTTAATATATTTTGTATAAAAATTTAAGGACATAATATATCTGTAGACCCAAAGTGATTGGATTTGGTCAAAAATTGATGGACATGATAGAGGCATTCCTAACTCGTACACGTACATAATAATAAATTAAAGGCTGAAACAGTGGTCCAAAACCAAATTAGGGAACAAGCAGGTTTATATAAATATTTCTGACTCATTATTGATTTACATTTATGGAACTATACGTTCTGTAAACAGTACACTCTTTTTTATTTTATTTTATTATTTCTTTCAAATAACACAACAATAGAGTGCATGCTTTCAGTTTCACCTACCCGGCCCCACGTCCCACCCACATACGTGACACAAAATGGTATAAAAGATTTTAATTTGGAATTATATTTTAAATTTTAATTAATTTAACTTTTTTTAATTATATTTCTAGAGATTATATATATATATATATATATATATATATAGGCAAGAGTTCCAGTGAAACAAAGAATACAGTGTAACGGTGAAACGAATGAATATTAGGTTATATCAATATGAATATGGCATTATGTGGATATGAATATGTGAATATTGTGGTGTGTGGATATGAATATGGTGTTATTCACTTTATATTATGTGAATATAAATAATAACATATTCATATACCCATATTTAAATCATATTCATATTCACACAACATAATATTCATATTTATATATTCATATGAATATAACTCAATATTCATTCGTTTCACCGTATTATCTGTTTCACTAGAACCTTTCCCTATATATATATGTAGTAGGCAATGAAGCAATGCCTGAATTCAATGTGTTCAAATCTAATTAAAATTAGATTTCTGAAGCAATGCCTGAATTCAATGTGTTCAAATCTTCCTTTCAGTAGATTGATATTCTCAATGGTTCTGTAGATTTCTCAGTCGACATTTGAGCAGTCATTTATAGCTTATACTACATTTAGGTTATCACCTTCAATGATCACCTTTGTAAGCCCCCGTAGTCTATGTCTTTATGGAAATTAGATTTCTAGAGTTATTTTTTTTTATCAGAAAACTTTTTTCAATATAGTTTCTTATCATGTACCTTTATGATACAGGATAGAAAGACTTATACATATATATATATATGATATATGTATGTGTGTGGGATCATGGAGTTATATTATTAATCTAATTAAAATTAATTAATTCTTAAATTTTTAAAAATAAAATTTAATTTCAATCACTAATTTTGAAATAAAATTGTTTAGAAAAATACTTGTAATATTATATATATATATACATTTTAATTTATATTGATGCTTAACTAGATTGGTATGATAATATATATATGCTTATCCATATTGAGGCATTTAACAAAAGAAACTATTTTGAGGGAGAAAAGAGAAATATTAAAGGCTAAGCAAAAAGGCTCATATAGTTGGAAAAAGACTTACTTGAGTGAAGAATGCAAGCAAAATAAGAGATTTGATGCCGAGAAATAACATCCTGAGAAGAGTAAAGCAGCTCGAAGACCATGAAAGAGCGATTCGTTGGCGGGTCTTGAGGTCTAAGTCGGAGAACTTGTGAACGAAAGGAGACTTCGTCGAAAGGCTAGCCTTCCCACATAGAATCAAAGTCCCTATCGATGTCGATAGGAGAAACAAGGTCATCCTTGTTAGGAAAACATGACTCTGCAACCTTTCGCTTATCAATCCACCGATCTGCAATTCGAATCGAATTCTATATATAACTCAGTTATTCAATTCGCTGCATTAATTTTTTCCTAATCAAATAAATTTCTTATAAGTTAAGATTAAAAAAAAAGCAAATTTGGAAGGTATAAAATAACAAAATAGCCTCAAATTAATAAAGATAATATAAAGATTTGAGGAAATCATTCTTTTAGCATGATGTCCCAAATGTTCTCCCCATGATCTATTCATGTATCACATTATCTTAGCATGTAATTTCTTGTCCTTGATTTTAGGATATTTGTTATTAGTTTGTTTATTTGAATTACGTTTCATAAGTGTACTTGCAAATTAAATGCTTCTCCCTCTCTACACAACACATCACATATTAGTTCATCTAAACAGTTGTATTTGTTAATGTATACAACCTATATAAATCCAATTAATTCAATTATCTTCCCATAGAATTAATATACAACCTACCTTTTCACACTACTAACTAGGCTGGTAGACCCGTGCTAATTAACTGTTAATATATATTGACATGTTATATATTTTTATAACTTTATATTTCGGTTAATTCTATTTAACTTTTATTTATTACAATTTAATAACAATAATTTGAATTGGGTTTTAAGTCCATGATATAATTTCAATCTTTTAAATTTCCCTATTCAATAGTAATTTGAATATTTTATAGTTCAAGCTAAAGTTGAAAGCTACATTGGATTTTTTAATTGCCTGTAATTATTGATTTATTACAATTTTTACTCTATATATGTTTAACCAATTTATTGGCAAAACTTATTTTTACTAATAAAAAAATAGATTTTGATAGGATTTGGCAAAAAAAAAAAAAGAATAAGAGATTATTTATTACTCCTTATTATATATGCTTATATAATGTGTGATTTTTTCCATACCATTTCACATAAACTATTTTTTATTTATTTTGAATGTAAATTAATTAACCAATCAATCTGCACAAAAATGAATAACAATTTAACCTTTATTTTAAAAAATAATATTTTTTATAAAAAATAATAATAATTGTGATATGCATGGTACTCACGTAATGAGGAGTTCCGGCCATGGAAGCGGAGGTATCAAAGAACTTAACGGTGGCGGGATCGTCGACGGACGGGACGACGTCGTTTGGGACGTGAACGGAAGGCAAGAAGGTGTCGCACAAGGCGGTGAGGGAGTCCATCTCCCTTGAAGAGAGCCTATTGAGGTAAACCTCTTTCTCCACACCCAAATCGATCGCCGTCTGCTCTTTGTGGTCGTGACTCCGACGACCGCCGCCGCCGCCGTCTGGTGTTGCCGGCACCATAACACGTACCGCGATCGAATCAACGACACGTGCAATTTAATTAAGGAGAAGCTGATGTATATGTATAATCAAGTGCCTGGAAAGTTGAAGGCTGAAATCATATATAGGAGAGGAAGTTTGAGAATGAAAAAGGAGAGAGGAGATAATAATTAAATGTGAAATATGACATGGAACCGATATATAGGCTCCCTTTTGAAGAAATTAAATTAATTTGAAATTAGAAAGACAGAAATGTAACGGATGATGGCTACAGCTAACGTCGTTGACTATATATATACTATACGTATATTATCGTGTAATTTATGAGCAAATTCATAGAGTCAGATTAAGAAAATTAAATGATTGAAATTAAAAGTAATTTACATATAATAAAATTATTTGTAGGTACGGAGTGAATGTTTTTACAATATTGCAAAATAATTATTCTTATGTATGAACAAGTGTAATTATTCGTATCAAATACACACAGTCAAAGCTATGACAAAAAGCTGCTAAGTGGAGAAAATCACATGTTGGTATGTTTAAATTAAACTTCGATGGATATACACTTGATAACAACGACAACTCAATTGGCTACATCATTCGTGGTTGGGAAGGTAGAACGATCCACATTGGCTACACGAATAAATGGGCAAACAGACCCCGCTGAAAGCTGAGGCTTTGACACTAGCTAAGACATGGAATAATTCAAACTCGTGTGTTGGGAATAAATAAATTACAAATTGAAGGAGATTCCCTTATAATCATAAATCATTTAAAAACAAATTCCACATGTCCATGAGAAACTGAATTGGTGATGTTCGATATCAACACATTGATGTCGAGTGTGAGAGAAGTCTCCTTCTATCACGTGCCCCAAAATGGCAACTGAGTGGCGGATAAGGTTGCACACATTTTTCGCTCTGCCAAGGGCTTTGACATCTACACTGATACAGGTCTTCAAGACCTCATCCGCAAGGATCCTATATATCAGGTAGGATTATTCCACCCAAATTATTACTCGATAAAAAAAAAGCGTAATTATTCGTATGTATATATACATACAAATAATAATATTGTTAAATATGAATAATTATATTTATTTGTATATACGAATAATTACTTCGATTTGTATATATACGAATAAACATGTAATACGAATAATTTAACTACACACAAGTTACTTTTAATGTCAACTATTTGATCTTTTAAATCCAGTGCACGCTCTATATTTGCTCACAAATTACATAGTAAGACATGCATGATCAATCTCTCTATATTATTATTATATATAAAGAGGTTGGTTCCAGTGTACATAACCATTACTGTGTACACATGTCTTATCGTGTACGCAGAAATTATTCATCTATTTACTCATGATTATATTCGTCTGTTTTTCACATGATTATTCACCCATAATTATGTAATTATTCGTCTATATAAATAGTGTGAAAAATGCAAATTTTATTCTAATGAATAATCGCTCAATATATACCACCGTCCATCGAATAATCTTCCAATACCAATGAATAATCAAACGTTACTTTTAATCTCATCTGTTCATCTTCTTAATTTAATTATCCAAATTTATTAACATAATACACAATAAAAGTTGTGAATATGTGATCTATTTGTAGAATGATAGAATTGATGTAAAGTCCTTCTTGAGAGTTTCATTCATTAGACAATCATATATATAGGTTACAAGAGATTGAGCATTTTAGCCCACTATAAACAAGCAGATCTGTTGCACGGCATAACTGATGTATGGCCGAGTGAATGTAAGATACTGCAATGCCCCGGCAAGACTCTGATACAACGTCAGATCATCAAACAGAGGACCAGAGTGAGCACTGAGCTTGTTGGAAGTATCAACAAGGGTGGAGACCGGCTTACAATTGCTCATCTTGGCCCGAACAACAATTTCGGCAGCATACTTACTCTGAGATAGAAACAAACCAGACGCATGACGTTGCACGGAGACTCCCAAGAAATAAGTCAACGGCCCAAGATCCGACATGGCGAACTCGGCGCTCAACTGGGAAATGATGGACGTCCGAAGAGCATTAGAGGAGGCGGTGAGAATGATGTCGTCGACATAAAGTAACAGAAAGGCCATGTCTGTGCCTCTGCGATAGATAAAGAGAGACGTATCAGAGCGGCTGCCAACGAAGCCCAAGCGTAGCAGATGAGATGCAAAGCGCTGGAACCATGCCCGTGGAGCCTATTTTAGACCATACATAGAGCGCTTCAGGAGACAAACGTGCTTGGGACGATCAACATCAACGAACCCCGGCGGCTGAAACATGTACACTGTCTCATTCAGATGGCTATGCAGAAAGGCGTTATTAACATCCAGCTGATGAATAGCCCAATGTCGCGATAACGCTAAGCTCAACACCACTCGGATAGTGGCAAGCATGACCACGGGGCTAAATGTTTCATCACAATCAATACATGCCTGCTGAGATCGACCATTAACCACAAGACAAGCTTTGTAGCGTTCCAATGACCCATCAGAGCGGAACTTGTGGCGGAAGAGCCACATGCAGCGAATGACGTTCGCCTCAGGAGGGCGAGGAACTAGAACCCAAGTACCATTCCTTGTAAGGGCCCTGTATTCATCGAGCATAGCCGCCTGCCAATTCGGGTCGAGGAGGGCTGTTTTGTGGGAGGTGGGGATGGGGGGAAGGGAGGCCGGAGGGGAGGTAGGAGGGGCCATGTGGACGGTGGGGGCGGGTTAGGACTGTGCGGAGGGCGTGGCATGTGGCTACGGCTACGGCAAGGGAGGGGAGGCAGGGGTCGCGGCAACGGGCGACGCGGGATATTTGAGAGGGGGGGGGGGGGGGGGTGAGGCTGAGGGTGGGTGGTACGTGTTGGGGGTGATCGGAGGCGGACATAGAGACAATTTGTCTCGGTCTGAACACACCGGAGATGCTACAGGTGTGCGGTCTGGTGGTAGGGGAGAGGCGGTGGTGGTGGCGGTGTAGGTGTAGAGACAGGAGCACCGGGAGAGCTCTAGGGAAGGAAGAAGTGTGGAAATGGATATTCTGACGCAAACTGGGAGACATAATTTGTGGGAGATGGAAGAGGAGGAGAAGAGAAGGGAAAGCGAGACTCATCAAAGATGACATGACGTGACATGATAAGCTTACGGCTCTGAACATCGAAGCAAAGGTAACCGCGTTGATCAGACGGATAGCCGATGAAGACACATGGAGTGGAGCGCGGGTGGAGTTTATGTGGTGCGGTGAAGGACTGGTTAGGGAAGCATAAGCACCCGAAGGTACGAAGGTGATCGTACCTAGGCAGGGTGCAATATAGTGCCTGAGTGGGCGAGCGATGGTGTAGGGTAATAGATGGGAGAATGTTGAGGAGATAACATGTGGTTGATAAGGTGTGAGGCCAATAGGTAAGGGGAATAGATGCGTGAAACAGGAGAGAGCACATCATGTTGGTTATAGTTCTAATGATTCGTTCAGCCTTGCCATTCTGCTGGGAAGTATAGGGGCAAGACAACCGATAGAAGATCCCATTTGTGGCGAAGAAAGTGTGAAAGTCTTTGTTATCAAATTCACGACCATTGTCACATTGGAAGCATTTGATGGATGTTTGAAATTGTGTTTTGATGTAAGCATGAAATTTGAAAAAGATAGGAAACACTCGAGACTTGAAATGCAACGGGAAAACTCATAAGAAATGACTGTAATCATCAAGAAACAAGAGGTAGTACTTGTGACCCTCCTTGCTAGGCACATGAGAGGTCCAAATGTCACTATGAATAATATCAAAAGGTGCAAGGGTGGAGTTCAAAGACCGTTGGAACGGCAGTCTTCCATGTTTGCCTAACTGACAAGAAGAGCATAAACTAGAGCGTAGCTCTTTACTACAGTTGACAAGACTCTGAGAACGGAGGACATCTAGAATGGAAGCACTGGGATGGCCCAGGCGTGCATGCCACAGGCTGGACGACGATGCCGAGAGGGCAACCGGGCACGACTGATTTGGCGCAGGAGGTGGTGTGACAGGGTAGAGCTTCCTAGTGCTGTTACATCTCAAGCGAGTAACCCCCGTAGTAAGATCGTTCACAGAGAAACCAAAGAGATCAAACGCAAGAGAAACGTTATTGTCAGTGGTGAACTGACGGACATAGATAAGGTTTTTGACAATCTTTGAGGCATGTGAGGACATTGTTAAGGTGTAGTGGGTGGGTTGGGGTCTGTAATCTGGCTTGGCCAATCCCCAAAGTAGCAAGACGACCACCATTGCCAACGATAATAGAGTGTGCATGACCTTTAAGGGAAATAGAAGAGAGCTTACCTGAAGAGTTCGTCATGTGGGAGGTGGCACCAGTGTCTATGTACTAAGAAGATTCGGGAGATGTCGACTGCATAGAGGAGAAGACGTGATGCCCATCAGGCGGAACATAGCCTTGATCAGATGATGTCAGATAGGCTTGAGGACCGACATGTCGAGGGGCAGGAAAACCGGATTGCATCCAATGAGGGTTGAAGCCAGTCATCGGGGACCATCGAGGGGCACCAGTCCACATATGTTGCGGGCGTGGTCGAGAGTTGCGGTCGCTGCATATGCCGCGACCGCCACTTATGTTGCGCACACAGCCTTGCGACGGAGAGAACTCGTGAGCGCGACCGAAGGCAGGGGGCGAGTAGGCGGCCACGGTGCCGAGAGAGAAGGGTGGTGGCGGAGAAGAGGGGAGGCGATGCGAGGAGGAGGGCAGCATCGGTATGAGTTCGGCGGCGGTATGAGGACAGGTGAGGCGGGAGAATCAAATTAGGGTTCCGTGAGGAAGAAAAGGTTGTGATACCATGTAGAATGATAGAATTGATGTAAAGTACTCCCTGATGGTTTCATTCATTAGATAATCACATATATAGGTTACAAGAGATTTAGCCTTTTGACCCACTATACAATATGACATCTATGCAATCCATCACTATTGTCTATATATATATATTATATCAATATTTAAACATTCATACCCAAATTTTTTTTAAAAACGTACACATATATATATGGATCGATGTACGTATCTTAATGCAACCTGCGAACCACTAACCACTTCTTAACTGCATTATTACGAAATTAATTAAAGATGACGGTGTTTTCATTTATAAAGAGATTTATAAATTTTACAAATATTTTTATATGCTTTTTTTTCCTTTCACTTATAAAGAGATTTATAAATTAATTTTGACTGCCGACCACTTCTATTAATTATATTAATTGGTATTAGCAGACGTACATGGTTATGAATTTTTTTTTATATTGTACTTAATATTCTTTTTTCAAGAGGAAAAAATTCATAGGCAATTAGGGGAAATTGCCATACCTATCGATCCCGATGTATGTGGTTTAAAACACTAATCTACTCATAATAAATGTGATACTTTCATGATTTTCCATCAATGAGTTTTCAGGATTTTCCATCGATGAGGACAAGTGAAGTATTAAATGGACCACGACATATGATCTTCAGCCGTATTGAAACAATGTTCACTAGCTAAAATTTTAATTATTAAGTTAAACCAAACTTTGCGTTTTATTATGATTTTACCTATTTGTGCATGATTGACAATCCAATACGAAACACGCAATTTGAAAGGGATTAATTATCATTGGCATGTAGAAATTATAAGTTCTGAGAGTATCATCCTCAATTAATTTTTAGATGTAACGGTTAATCCCAGTTGATGGATAAGTTGGATTATGGAAAATTTAAAAATAATGGGCTGTAAAGAATAGAAAAGTTATACACATAACAACTTCAACTTTTGTGATAAGTTGGTGGATCCCGACATTATAATTATAAAAATAATAATAATAAATTAATGTCCTGACATATGTTTACCCCCTCCGCCCCCGGTTAATGTCCCATCGAATATTTCACACGGCATCATAATCGGATTCGACTAGATCCGACATGGATTAATTGTTATGTGCTAGTTTTTTTTTTTTTTTTTACAGTAGGCAAAATATAGGCGTTCCTTTATTTCCTTACCTCGGTAAGGTTCCATCATGATCATCTAAGAAAATGATGTTACACAGATCCCTAATGCTAGGGAGGTTACCGAAATTACAATTAACTCTAGACTTGGCAATAAAATCAGCAGCTTGGTTACCTTCTCTGTAGCAGTGCCTGAATTCGATTCTGTCAAAACTTGAGCTCAGATTCTTGATAAGTTCCACTTCCCTTAAAATCTCCCATCTCTGATGACAGATGTCGTTGATGGATTTGATTACTTCTAGACAATCCCCCTCTACTATGATTTGCTTCATCCCTCTAGCTAAAGCTAGTTTTAATCCTGCACAAAACGCAACAGCTTCTGTTTGGATAGCTGATACGGCTACCACTTCAGATTGCAGTATATCAGCTACAGCACCATTGTGATCCCTCACAATCACCCCAATCCGGCTTTCGCCCGTGGGCATGAATGACCCATCTACATTAATTTTCCAGAAATCTTTTGGCAGTTTCGTCCATTTAGAATTACGTTTTCTCTTCGTGCTACAACAAGGCTTTGGAATTGTGCCGATTCTGGCCGAATGCCAATCAGCTAGGTCCAATTTTACTCTAAGTGCTAATTGACTACATTTCATAGGCTGTTTGTTTCTAAAAATCCGATCATTCCTAGTTTCCCAGATTCTTTGCCAAATGAAACAAAGTTCTTCAAGTTATTTCTTGTCATGGGTTCTCCAGAGGAGATCATCTATATTCTGACAGTGGTTTGGGATTAGAGGTTTATTTTTTCCTACCAGTTGCTCATATGTGGAAATGATTGTCCTAGTAAGGGGACAATCGGAAAATAGGTGATTATTATCTTCATTGCTATTGTTACAAAGGCAGCAGTTAGATGGTACTCGATTGTAGTATTTGTTTAGTCTATCCTTCATAGCAAGGCTATTAGTTGTAATTTTCCAAAGAAGGTTTTTGATTCTGGGAGGAAGTTGTAGTTTCCAAATCCAATTATAATCGCCCTTAATGTTGTTGTTTGTAGTAATCCTATCTCTTACAGATTTTGTTGAGAATTCCCCATCCGTGTTAAATTTCCAGATAAGCTTGTCAGCAGTTGACCAAGTAGGGATCTTAATTCTGGTTATTTTATTGATTATATCCGAAGGGAAAATTTCTTTGAGGAGAGAAACGTCCCATTCCTTGTTCGCATTTATTAATTTGCCAACTTTGAGCTCCGGATCTAGAAGTTGTTGCCATCCAGAGAGGATCTGATCGGGTATCCATGGATCACGCCAAACATTTATGGTCTCTCCATTTCCAACTATCCAGTGCAGTCCTTGTGTGAATCTTTCCCTAAGCTGCAGTAGTCTACCGAATTACCATGAGGTGTTTTGATTCGATCTTTCCATTAGACCATCGTCTTGTAGGTACTTTTCCTTAATAACTTTTACCCATATATTAGTTGGTTCGTTGCAGAGTTTCCAGAGAAGCTTCATCTGAAGGCTTATATTCATGTCCTCAGCCAACTTGAGTCCTAGGCCTCCTTGATGTTTTGGATTACAGATTTTTTCCCAGCTAATCAGCGGTGAGTATCTTTCCGAATTCAGTTTATTCCAGAAGAAATTCTTGTGTATTTGGTCAATTTGGTGTAAGATGCCTTTCGGTAGTAGAAAGTTTTGCATTAGATAGTTCATTTTAGAGATAAGGTTAGCTTGAATGAGAGAGGTTCTTCCAGCTTGGCTAAGGAAGTTAGCCTTCCAGTGAGAAAGTTGTTTTCTCAGACTTTGAACTGCATCATTGAAGACTTCATTTTTTATTCTACCTCGGACAAGTGGGATTCCTAGATATTTTTCTATAGTTTTGGAGATAGGAATGTTCATTTCGTGAGCAAGGGAGTTTGTTAAGTTCGAACCTATATTGCTCGAGACTTGTAGTGAGTTTTTGTTGTAATTTATAGTTAGTCCCGATTGATTGGAGAAATTATTTAGCATATTTTTAATAGTGTGCAAACTTTTATGAGAAGCTTTAGCAAAGATGATTGTGTCATCTGCAAACGTAAAAAAGGGGATCAATGTTCCATTTTTGGTCAATTTGATTCCAACTAACGCGTCTTCCTAATTCGCTTCTTCTATAAGTTGTCTTGCAAAGTTTTCCATAACAAGTATAAAAATATAGGGTGCTAGGGGGTCACCTTGTCTTATACCACGGCCTGGTCTGAATTGAGTCCCCGGTCGATTGTTGACTAAAACTGAGAAAGTTGTAGTCGTGATGCAGGTCATAACCCAGGTTATCCAGCGGTTGTCAAATCCAAACTTTGTTAAAGTTGCTCTAATGTAATCCCAGTTAATTTTTTCATAGGCTTTCTCCATATCTAATTTTAGTGCCATCCATCCTTTTTTCCTTTCTGTTTATGAAAATTGTGAAAATTTGTTATGTGCTAGTTACACTTGGGGAGGGCGTGTTGAAATGGTTGGAAAATAGTATCCTTACATCGATTATAAAAGATTAAAAACAATACACCATAGGTTATAAGGAAGGAGTAAACTCTACACAATAGATTAAGCTTTTGTGTTATGTTCGTGGGTCCGACTATGCATGTTTTCGCCTCCTCTTAACTGTTGATCGGATATTTCACACTTCCACCTCAAAATTTAGGTTGTTTGGCTTTTCAACACGCTTTTTAAAATTTAAAAACTCTATAAAATTTTTTTTTTTTAAATAATGTTATCCTCATTATTCTCCAGATTACATTTCACCTCAAATTTTTGGTTTATATCTTTTTCAAGTAATATATCTTCAAGTTGCACAAAATTTCGGTTAAGGTTTAATTGGATTTTAGATAAGATATTTTGTGGGTCAAAAATATACGTGTCGTGTTCTAGACCTAATCTGAGCGCAGAGTTCAAAATCCCAATTGTTGGCTGAGATTATAGTAACAAGAAGATCTCAGTAGATGTACGAGAATCTGGAGAACGATTTGAAGGTTTGAAGGAAGGCTCCTCAAAAACCAGAAATCCAGAACGTTCCCAGCAATTCAAAGTTTGAAAGTGCCGTTGGATTGTTGAGAAGATCTGGGAACGAAATCAGCAGCGACAGAAAAGAAGCAAAGGCTATAAAAATAGAAGAAGGATATGCTCATCCGTACACATCCTCACCAAGCCTTCTCTGCAATCAAAAGCTCTCATCCAGTTCCCATTGTCGTATGCTGTTGATTTGTTCTTTTCTTTCTCCTATTGTAATAGCTTTATATTTTTTAGAGTTAGGAAGAACTAGAGCTTCATAATATAAGTTAATCTCTGTTATACTAAGAGTATTATATACTCAAACATATCACACCTCGGTGTGGCAAGGGGACTATTATTTCTCGGTATCTTGGGTTGACTAGATAGAAGCGAGGTAGGCTTCGGGATATAGAAGAGAGGAAGTTCTTTTAGGTTGTATCTAGGACTCATAAGGAAAGAGAAATAAAAGTTGTTTGAATCCTACGGGTTGGATAATTCTAGACGTTTACGTAGTCTGGTTTAGAGTCGAACTTTGTTAACAAGTCAAGTGTTATTTATTATTTTCACACTTTTATTTAACTGATTGTTTTTGTAATAACACTGCAGTCAGCTCAAGACATGACCTAAAGAAAATTTCAAGACTTTGAGATCGAATTCAAGGCCTTGAGATTCGATATCAAACCCTTGAAATTACTGTTGTTGGACACTTTGTGAAAAGATTCCATACTCTACTCAATCCCCCCCCCCCCCAGAGTATTTTCATTATTGTTATTTACTTTAAGTACTCGATCCGTCACAGAGCATAAAAAAAGCAACCTAGGAACCTCAAATCGGAAATACATAAATGGAAGAGAAGAGAAAAGAAAGCCCCCCTGAAAGGCAACCGAGGAACTAGAAGTTCCTCACGGAGATCGGGTTATCAAACACCAGAGACACCCGACGGACCACCGTCTTCCTTGGTTGAGCTCACAGAGCACAAAAACAAGCAACCCAGGAACCTCAAACCAGAAATACAAAAATGGAAGAGAAGAGAAAAGAAACACCGAGGAACTAGAAGTTCCTCACGGAGATCGGGTTGTCAAACACCAGAGACACCCGACGGGCCACCGTCTTCCTTGGTTGAGCTTACATCAGATCCATCATCGCCGCTCTCTCTCTCTCTTTCTTTCTCTGCTAAGGTTTTACAAACGAAGCTCAAGTTCTACAGTAACCGAGAGAAGAGCTTATATAGCCCAAAGAGCTCCTCAACGTTCACCTGAAGACGACCCACAAATGAGGACGCCAAGCATACAGATCCGGCCCAACACAAATAGGCCCAAATCTATACAACCGATTTAAGCCATTCTATGATGAAACAATACATACACATAACACATATAATATATAGTCATCACTCTTAGGCCAAGTGATCCAAACCTAAATACCAAAGTATTTAGGGGTTCTTGCAACCTATAAGTAATGTCACATATATTATAAGGTACTTAGACACAGGGGCGGCCCTGGGGTGGGGCGGGCGTTTCTTTCGAGCCGCGGGTACCCTAGGTTTAAAAAAAAAAAAATTATGTCAAAACGACGTCGTTTTGACTGGGTTTTATTTTTCTCAACACAGACGCGCAGGAGAGACTGAGAGAGGGAAGCGCTTCGACGCTGAGACGCGAACTCCGAAGGGTGAGCGAGCGAAGGGCTGGCTCCTGGCTGCGCTGCCTGACCATCCGCCTCGGCCACCTGCACCATTCCAACCACGCGCTGCCTGACCACCGGCTCGGCACGGCCGCCTGCACTGCTGTGACTCTCGACTCTCAGTCTCGCACTAGTCTTCGACTCGAAATCGGTAATTTTGCTCCTATTTTGTTAATTTTAGTTACTTGCCTCTTGAATCGAGTTGGTGAATTTGATTTGTTTGCAATTGAAAGGTTTGAAATGTGAATTGATTTGGAGAATTGAAATTTTGTTAGGTTTTAGGGTTTGAGATTTGAAGTGTGAAAATTGGGGATTTTGATTATTATAAATTGTTTATGTCATTGTTTATGAATGAATTAGGATTAGAGATATGGAAAATTGAAATTGTTGTTCTTTGTTTAGGGTTTGAGTTTTGTAAGTGATTTGAAGTGTGAACTTTCGTAACATTGAATGTTATTTTGTTAACTAATTGACGATGCAACACTTTCGTAGCTTGGAATTCCGCCCCACCTTTCAGGAAGTTCTGCGGCCGCCACTGCTTAGACATATATTGTTTCATCACCCAACTAATCCTAAAAAGTCAACTTATAGTTTGAGTGCTCATGCCACACATAAACCTAACTATACCATATACAAGTTTAACGTACACAACGTAATCCTTAATTTCCATCCTTTATGGGTGAAAAAAATATATAAATCTTGAATATTACTTAGTTTTGAAGATTCTTCACGTTTTGAAAATGCAGATTTCCATAAATCCCTAAACATTTCCGGAAAAAGAAAGTGTAGTTCTTGCAGTAACATACTAACATATATGAAATTATTATATACGCAAATCAACATTGTTACCCGTCGTTTTCAAACATGAATTATATATATACGTAGCCGTAGTCGTGTAGTCTCTCTCTCATTAAGTTATTATCATATAACCGCACCCAAATATGTTTGGTTTGAATTTACAAAACTCTATCATTTCCTCCTTTTTTCAATTAGTGAAAAAAAAAACGCATTACTCAAAAAAAAAAAAAAAACGCACAATTGTAAGTATGGGGGTGGGCCATGAATTATTTCCTAATAAAAAAAAAGGACCTAAATTATCCTGGATCTTACCACGAAGTTAATTAGAAATTAAAAAATTAAATCTTTAAAATGGAGACATAATTTTTTTTTTAATATATGAAGGTGTGTTTTCCCTGAATTTATTTATGGTTTCTGAAAACCGAAGGAAACTCCATTGGAGATCAAAACTAAACTTCAAGATTATGTTCAACAAACTTAGTTACAACCGTGCTAACAACCTCTATTTATAGAGGTAGCTCCAGCTTTTGTATAATTACATAATAACACCCTATGTATATAAACCCTACAATATATCCTTATATACATAGTGTTATCCCCCCCCCCTCTCAAGTTGGATCCGGGATGTCAAAGACAAGACCCAACTTGATAGATAGGAACCCGTGTTGCTGCACTCCCAAGGCTTTAGTCATGATGTCCGCAATTTGAAGATTTGTGGAAACATGTTGAGTAAGGAGGAAACCTTCTTGTTGCTTTTCTCGGACAAAATGGCAGTCAATTCGGAGGTGCTTTGTGCGCTCATGGAACACTCGATTGGCAGCCAAGTGTTGAGCAGCCTTGTTGTCACACATCAAGGGAATTGGGAGAGGAACTGAGATATGAAGATTCTGAAAAAGTGCTTGTAACCATACCATCTCACTTGCAGTGTAAGACATAGACCTGTATTCAGATTCTGCTGAAGACTTGGAAACTGTGAGCTGTTTCTTTGTCTTCCAACTGATCAATGAGTCCCCAAGGAAGATGCAATAACCTGACAGTGATCGAGCAGAGAAGGGGCAAGCACCCCAATCAGCATCACTGTATGCTGTCAAGTGCAAGGCAGATTTAGAAGAATAAAAAAGTCCTGCATTAATGTTCCTTTGAGATATCGGAGTATATGAAGAGCTGCTTGGTAATGAGGAGTGCGAGGAGCACTTAGGAACTGAGACAGATGCTGAACTGCATAGGACAGGTCTGGTCTTGTCATGTTGAGGAAGAGGAGTCTACCAACCAATCTTCTATATCTTTCAGGCTCTTCAATCAATTCACCATCTTCTAAAGACAATCTGAGTCCTCTAGGTAATGGGAATTTAGCTTCTTTGCAATCCAAGAGCTGCATATCTCTGAGAAGGTCAATAATATACTTCCTTTGGTGAATCAACATTCCATTAGCAGACCTGGAGATCTCCATGCCAAGAAAGTATCTCACTTGGCCGAGATCCTTGATTGTAAATTGCTGGTGCAGTCTTTGCTTTGTCAAAATGATTTCTGCTTCATCATCTCCGGTTAGAAGGACATCATCAACATACACCAAGGCTGTGATCAGGCCCTTCTGTACAGGTTTGATAAAGAGAAATTAAAAATTTAGTTAGTTCAACATTCCATTGCCTACTGGCTTGTTTTAAGCCATATAAAGACCTTTTGAGAAGGCAAACTTGACCAGGTTTTGCCTTAACAAATCCATCAGGTGGCAACATATATATTTCTTCATCCAAATAACCATGAAGAAATGCGTTGTTTATGTCCAACTGATGGATTGGCCAATTTTTGACAGTAGCTAAAGCTAAAATGCTTCTTACAGAAGTGAATTTAGCTACAGGGGAGAAAGTATGTTTATAATCTTTCTCTTTGACTTGGTTGTAGCCTTTTGCTACTAACCTAGCCTTATATCTCTCAATAGTTCCATCAGGTTTGTATTTAAGTTTAAAAACCCACTTGGAACCAATAGGAGTTTTATCTTTAGGCAAATCAGTCAATTGCCATGTTTGATTATTCTCTAGAGCTTGTAACTCTTTATCCATAGCTTCAATCCACTTAAGATATTTCTTAGCTTGGAAAAAAGTATGAGGCTCAGGAATATTCACAAAATTAACAAAAGAAGTAATAAATTCAGGAGAGAAACTGTCAACATTACCAAGAACTTGAGATAAAAAAGACATGGATTCTGAATTATGTCTTATTGAAGGACATAAAAAATCCTTAAGTTTGACAGGAGGGTTAGAGATTCTTACAGACCTCCTTTGATGACTTACCTGTGGCTCCCTTACAATGCCAGATCCATGGGAATGTGTATGTTGAGAGACTTCAGCAGATATGCTTTCATTATCAGATGTTGGTACACTATTATTGACAAACTCATGAATACTGTTATTGTCATTCTTAGTGTTATCAATGATAGGTGTGTGAGAAAGCTCATTAGGAACAGGTGAGGGTGTAGTGTGTGAAGGGAAACATAAATCAGTGTAATCAGCTGGATTGACCAGTGGTAATTGAGTAGAATGAGATGGAGCACTAGGACATACACTAGTTTTAAAAGGGAATTGATCTTCAAAAAAGGTCACATCCCTACTAACAATGTATTTCCTAGTGTCCAGGCAGAAAAGTTTGTAAGCTTTTTGGGCAAAAGGGTATCCTACAAAGATACACTTAATAGCCTTTGGGCCAAACTTATCAGCTTTGTACTTAGGATCAAAAGCAAAAGCCAAACAACCAATTGTCCTAAGCTCAGTATAGGAGGGTACTTTACCAAATAGAACCTCATGAGGTGTCTTCCACTGTAAAACCTGTGATGGGAGCTTATTTATAACATGAGTTGCAGCCAAAACACAATCTTCCCAAAACTCAGAAGGTAAGTTAGCATGTAACTTGAGAGACCTAACAGTCTCTATAAGGTATCTTCCACTGTCTGTTTGCTGCTAGAGCCATGCTATCAGCACTTGGGCTCGCACCATCAACAACCTTATCAGAGTTGCCATTGTCTACCTGAGACACCATATAATATGCTTTGTTCAAAGTAGGCAAAGGATCCATGGCCAGGATACTACTGCGAACTCCATCAAACGACTCTCCAAGCCCCATCAAGAACTGCATAAGGCGATTGCGCGCCTCACCTTCATTTACTTTCTTTATTACATTGCACGTACAAGCAGCCATAGCCCCACATGAACAATCATATTGTCCCTCAACAGACTGCAATTCATCCCAAATTCGCTTCAATTTGTTGAAGTACTCAGCGATGGTTTTCCCACCCCGAGAGATAGAGCACAACTCCTTCTTGAGCTGGTAAATCAAAGGCGCATTAGTTTGCCCATATCTTTCGAACACCTCGTCCCACAGCTGCTTGGCAGACTCGACGTACATAAAGCCTTCAGAAATAGTATTGACCATTGAATTGCCCAACCAGCAACGAACCATGTAGTCCGCTCGCTGCCAGCGCTGCAACTTTTCCAGATCGGTCGGTCGTGCACAAGATCCATCTATAAAGCCAATCTTGTTCTTAGCTCCTAGCGCCAGGCGAGCTCCCCGGCTCCAACTCAGGTAATTTGTTCCATTAAACTGAAACGACAACAGCTGCGCACCCGGATGATCCGAATTCGCCAAATTCAAAGGATCATTCGCATTATTATGCGAATTACCATCCAATTGATGATTCCTCAACATCGAATTCACTTCCTCAGACATTCTCGCTCAACAATTGCAAGAATCCAACGAAAACGAAAACGACAAATCACGATTCCAACACAGAATCGCAAAATCAGTAACAAGCGGAAGTAATACAAATTGACAGAAAACAAAAACGCGAACCAGAAGGTAATCTCGGTCCAAGATTACACCATTCGCTCTGATACCATGAAAACCGAAGGAAACTCCATTGGAGATCAAAAATAAGCTTCAAGATTATGTTCAACAAACTTAGTTACAACCGTGCTAACAACCTCTATTTATAGAGGAAGCTCCAGCTTTTGTATAATTACATAATAACACCCTATGTATATAAACCATACAATATATCCTTATATACATAGTGTTATTAGTTTCGATGAAGGTGACTGTAAGATCATTATTGACCACTTACAACGGAAAACTTCTTGTCCATGGGAAGTCGAATTAATCCTCTCGGATATCCAACTCCTGGTATCGACGGTGAAGGAAGTAACCTTCCTTCATATCCCGCGTATGGGTAATAGAGTGACTGATAAGGTTGCACACCTTTGCCACTCTGTCCGAGGGGCCGATATAAACAATGATATAGGTCTTCTCGACCTCATCCGCAAGGATGCCGCCGGGTAGGGTGATCCCTCCCGAATCCTTTCCTTATCAAAAAAAAAATTAAAAAAATTTATGGTTTCGATGAAGATAAATCATTTATTTTTGGTTCCATTGGTTTAAAACCAATTGACAATAGAAGAAGTAGTCACCGACTCATGACTTATAACTTTGTTTAACATATAAGTTAGTTAACTATTTTTTTTTTTCAATTTGGTTTTATAATATTTAATATAGTTTTTATCGTTATAAAACTACGTGCATGACTTGAAAAAGTCATTTAAAAGGAAACGGAGGGAGTAATAAAAAGTGCTAAGGTTGGGTTGGTTCATATATAACGTGTTTGTTCAGATGTGTGGATCCCACTGTTATATAGTACAGTATTGAATACGTAGTACTTATTTTTGCTTAATGATAACTCAATCTATCAATCACGTTACAATAGTAATTAAGAGGATATCATGTACTGTATACGTTTGTTTATTAGATTTGGAATGTTTACGATATAGTTTTAGACAAATAGAGTGTTAACTTTTTAATTAATTCGGGATTTTTGAGCCTGAATTCTATGGATTGGTCAACATTGATACTCAATTTCTAGTTTTGTTTTTTCACTCTGAGAGATGAAGAGGGAGAGATAGGGAGAGAGGTTTTTTTTGGTAGGCGGGTAATTGTTAAAGAAATGAGTTTTTGGGTGATTTTTTATAATTTGATTTTATATGGGATGCTATATATGAAAAATGCGGATTTGAATGATAGTTTTTTAGTAAAATATTGAAAAAGAAATCAAGAGGGGTCTCTCTTTTTGAGGGCTCGTTTAGTTCAATTCTGGGAATTGAAAACCTAGAAAGTTTTTTCATTGGAAATTCACAATAAGTCTAATTCCCATGAATTGTGAAAATGTGCTTTTTTAATTTTTAATTTTATGGAATTAAACAGGAGAACTTAAAATTTTCAAATGTAAAAGGGTGAAAGTTGAACTTATCTAGGTGACTAGGTAACTGATTTTTCTCCAAATTTGAGGGGTTTAACTTTTCGAAAAGTTGAATTCCTGGATTTTCATATTTTAAAAAAATTAACCAAACACGTATATTTTCCCTACTTTCTGATGAGTATTTTAGTTGTCAAACAAACAAGTTCTAAAAAGTGAAAACCCTGGCATTTTCTTTTTTTTTAAAAAAAAAAAGAAGTGAAAAACATGGATTTTGAACACTGTACAAACTTTTGTGAAACTTTTTAAAAAGAATTTGAAAAATAAAAAGTTATGAGACATCCACAAGAATTATCAAAACCTAGGGAACTCCATTTGAGTTTTCCAAAAATAAAAAGCATATAGGAAGAGTTTCCTTCTATAGCTCTTTTTTATTTTTAATTTTTTTTTTGGTGGGGAAAAGACGAGAGCAGACTCGATAGATATAACGGAACAAAAGAAAGAACGGGCTACACAATAATAGAATGGGGAGTAGTCATTCCCCTAATGTCATCCTCAATTAACGAAATAGAAACTTGAGGCGGGTTCGGGACCAAATGAACACCTAAAGGCCGCGAATGAGCTGCACGTGCGAGGGAGTTGGCGACGGAGTTCGCTTCCCGAAAGACATGTCGGAAATGGATCTCCCATTCCCGATTCATATAGTCGTGGCACTTATGCACCAGGCTTGACATGGGGTGATTGTTGTCAATTCTTCCTTGAATCAGTTTCAACTTTCAACGCCGAATGGGAATCAGTCTCCATGATGACCTTCCGAAACCCACTGTCCCAAGCTAATTTCAAGCTTTCCAGAATTCCCTACAGTTCAGCCATAATCACTGAGCCAATGCCTATCGACATCATCATCCATGTGATCCAAGCGCCTTGGTCATCCCGGATCACTCCACCAGCAGAGGCCATGCCTAGGCTGTCCGCCGATCCATCCGGATTCACCTTGACCCATCCGCTAGGAGGATTCTCCCGTCGAACCAGGGCCTCGCTTCTTTGTCGATGATCCTCATGTGCCCTTCTGTTGTTCAAAGCCTCTGAATATTCCTTAGTCTGCTTGATAATGAATTTAGGCTTGTTCTCCATCCGCATCTCCCCGTTGAAAGCACGATCGTTTCTCCATTTCCATAGCCACCATAGAGTATTGGCGAATACACAACTCCACTCCAGCTTCTCGTCAACTTCGATGTTTGACATCAGATTACTCGTTAATTAGCCAACCTGCAAACGGGTCATTTAAAAAGTTGTCACTGTTTGAAGGTATGGGCATTGAACTCCAAATTTCAATAGCATAAGAACACTCCCTGAATAAATTGTTGAGGGATTCTGTCTCCCCGTTGAAAGAGGTGCACCCGGGGTCCTAGGCTAAGTGCTGGCGGTGCCGCTCCTCATTGGTAAGAATAACTCCCCGTAACACCAGGCAGATGAAATTTTTGACCCTCTCCAAGACCTTGAGCTTCCAAATCCTATCGAAGATAATTGAGTCTACACACCCGTACCCATTAGCATTAGTGATTTTCTCATAGGCTAATTTTACAGTGCAATTTCCAGCTGGAGTTTCCTTCCAGCATAGCCTGTTCGGACCCTCCTTGTCATCCACTGCACATGCCGCGAGCCTTAAGAGAATGCCAACCGACAAATACTCCCTCAGCTCCTCCCAATTCCATCCTCTGCCATCCTCCCAGTAAGAGTGGACTCTTCTGCTTAAAACTTCCTCCTCCACCTTCTTTGTAGCACTCCGCATCAAGCACTCCTCGTCTATCCAGCAATCCTTCCAAAACTAGACCCTTGTACCATTCCCAATAATCCTTCGAACCCCGTCGACAATCACTTCTTCCATCCCCTTCCTTATCACTCCCCAAACAACAGAACCTCCTTAGGCACCCGCCACATTGTTACGAGCATACTTAGCATAAAGGATAGCGCCCCAAGGACTCTCCCCTTTGTCTAACAGGAATCGCCAAGCGAGCTTTCCCATACTCGCAAGATTCAAATCATTCATGGTTTTTATTCCCAAGCCACCAACTCTTTTTGGTCTGCACATCGATCTCATTCCAAGCAACGAGGTGGATTGTTCGATGATTCTCAGTATCACCCCAAATAAACTTTCGACATATTCTGTCAATTTTTTCACATACCGCTCTGGGCATGACCACCGACGCCATCAAGTAAATCGGTATAGAGGAGAGCACTGATTTTGTTAATGTGATACGCCCGGCAAAACTCAGGTGTCTTCCCTTCCAACCCGTCAACTTGCTAGTGATCTTATCCACCATTGGAGCAAAGATGTCAACATTCACCCTTTGATGGAGAACATGCATACCTAGGTAGCTTCCCAGATTAGTCGTGACTTCAAACTCGCACTCCACTTGTAATTCAGCGATGACAATATCATTCACATTAGCGGAGACAAACAACTTTGATTTAGCATTGTTGATACGTTGCCCAGAGATGCGACAGAAGAGCTCCATGATCTGCTACACATTGCGGAGCTGCTCTACAAAGGCTTCGGCTGTCAGAATAAGGTCATCAGCGAATAATACGTGAGAAATCGTAGGACCCGATCTCGTGAGGTTAATAGGACTCCAGTCGCCTCTTTCGACCACCCCATTGATAAGTTGGCTCAGCCGCTCCATACAGAGCACGAACAGGTAAGGGTTAAGCGGGTCGCCTTGACGGATACCCTGCGTGGGTCTGAAGTCTTGCGTCATCTCCCCATTAATCAACACCCTTGAATTCACTGTGCTCACACACTCCATGATCCATCTAATCCACCTCTCAGGGAAACCGGCATCCACAAGAGTATCTTCTATAAAATCTATAGCTCCTTTTTATTATATTGAAATTAAGGGTTAGCTTGTTTTAAAAGTAAGGTATTAAATTTTACACATAAAATGTATATGATTATCATTTTTTGTGAGCTTGGAAGAGCGGATGAGGGGGATTATTAGCTCATCCTAGAGGTATTAGTTACCCTCCTTCAAATTAGGGAGTAGAAGGGTAATAAATTTGTATGAAAAATATGAGAAGAAGAGGAATGATTAGAATAGTGATTATATGAATCTTAACTTAAATATGGACTACGTTCATAAGGATAATCATTATTTTTTTCTACCAAAAAACAAACGGGGTAAATTTGACCAAATTAATATCAATAGAAAATTTTCTTCTAAACAAACTTTTAAAAAAACAATCAAATAATAAAGATTATACAATGCGTCGATCGATTAGTTAGAGGTTAGAATAGGTAGTTTACATATTAATGGAACGTAGGGTATTGTAAGGTGTTTATTCTAGTTCAAACCCCGTTATGTATATACATTTTCCATCTTGAAAACATTGGACTCGGACCATCTATTTCTTGTCACCAAATATATATATTAAGAATTTATAGGAAAATGAAGCTCAATTAATCATTATATCTTTGATCGTAATTATAACAAAATTAAAATATTTAAAGTACCAATGTCAAACGAGGTGTGCTTAAAGTGGGTCATAAATGACTTATTCCGGTTTTAATTTCTCAAGTTCTTTTTCTTAATTCATTAATTCATTGAGTTTTAAGTAAACACGATCGATCCTGTATTTATAAGTGGGTCACTCACCATTTCACCAAGTCACCAGTGATGACATCTTAATTCATTGAATTTAATTTCGATACCTAAAAGAAAAGAAAAAAGATTTTTTTTTTAATGGCGTAGTGGTTTCGGGTTATCGACTCATTCTCCACGAGTTTGATTAATAGCCCTTCAAAACATTTGAATCGGAAATGTCAGACAAGCTCAACCGATCGATGTCGAAACATCTATACTATCTATACTATATATATAAAGTTGGGTGAAAACCCAATTAATTGCACTAATTAAATGATAACAAATAATCTATTATATATATATATATATATATATATATATATATATATATATATATATATATTAAATATTATCATGAAAAATAAAAAAGACATTCCAACATAGTGGTTGTAGGTATAGTTATTATACATGAAGTCCAAGGTTCAATTCTTTATATTTTCACTATTTTAGTTATTATATAAAGTTCTTTTGAAAAAATGAATATTTTGTACGAAAATATTCATTTTATTTGTTTTAAACCTAAACACGTGCATTTCTAAAGCATTTATCTAATTTTTTTTTGCATATATAGTTGAATTGCATGTATATATAAGTGAGTAAGAAGATAAATATAGAGCTAAGTTAATATATTTATCGAATTTCAAAGATAAATAATTAAACATATTAAAACTTTTAGAGATAAAAATTATTATTAATAAAATTACAATGATAATATATTAATTAAAATATATATTTAAAATAAGTCCTCTATAACTACAACATTTTTTAGATAAGTTTATACTATATTGTTTTTTTTTTTATTTGTTTTAAACCTATACACATGCATTTCTAAAGCAATTATCATTTTTTTTGCTTATATAGTTGAATCGCATTTAGAAGTGAATAAGAAGATAAATAGAGTCAAGTTAATATATTTGTCGAATTTCAAAGATAAATAAAAATATTAAAACTTTTAGAGATAACAATTATTAGTAATAAAATTACAATGATAATATATTAATTAAAAATATATTAAAAATAAGTCCCGTGCTACGCACGGGCATGCTCACTACTGAATATAATTCTCAACCTAACACAAATGTCATTAATGGAATTAGAATCCTTAACCTCATGACAATGAAACGGCACACAATTAATAAGTAAATATCTCACTTCCATCACGAGGTCAATATGTTATTTGTAAAAGAAACAAATTTGTTGTAATGTTATATGTTTTACTTTCATACGTTTTCATTTGGCATGTAAGTGTTGTATGATGAGTAAGAAAATCGATCTTAAAACGAAACTTTATCATAACTAAGGATTGATGTTCAGTTGTATTGTAGCTAAACTCGACTAAGTTGCATTGAACCGAAATAGTTTGATCCTCTAACTAGTTTGTGATTTCCATTTCAATCTCTACTTTGTCTAGTTTCTTCAAAGTACGCAACACTAACAAATCCTTATTGAAAAACCTAGATTCCAAAAATAGAATATTACAAAATCCAAATTTATACATATATAGATCGATGGATCGACGAATTGAATGGGTGGACTACTTCCGCAGGTTTCGCCCTTTCCAAATGTGGTTGCTGTTCTCCGTCTTCTCGGCGTCGTGTGAGTCGTCGCGCTCTCCCGTGTCCTCGGCGTTCGTGGCTCACCTTAGATCTTCTTCGTTTCCTCCGCTCGTTGATGGATTTTATGGGTACGTTACTTTGGGAGTTTCTTTCATTTTGGTTGATTTGTGTTATTTAGTTTGTTGTACGACGATTTATCCGTCTGCTGATTCGTCGATCTATTGAGTTATCAGACAGTCGGTTGTCTGGTTCTCAAATTCTTACCTAATAAAAAAAAGAGAATGGGTGGACTACTATAAGAAAGGTACTTGAACATGGGTCATGCCATATATATATATACTCAACCACCTCCGATTCAAGTTGCAAGAGAGGAATCAATTATTTGGGTCCGGTGCATTTCTATAATAATTAATTACATGTATACACCAATATATATAGTTTAAATATTTATGAGGGCAATCCCTGCAGGTACGTACGTACTTATTCTATCTGATCGATATAATATATACTGACTATATATATTGAGACCTAACCGCATGCCCATTGGCGCCACACATACACAGACAATAGATCATTTATGAATATCTATTATGATATAATTTGCCAACAAATTTGAAGCATTAGATTAAAAAGATCAACGAAGTTATTTGAAATTTATTAAGATCGATGAAAATATTTATTCATATATAACTCATATGAATAATTAAGTACGAATAATCATGTTACAAAAGACGAATAATTTTCATATGAAAGGAACTATTAACATATATGAATAATTATATTACGTCAAATGAAAATTTATTGTGTTACATATGAATTATCAGTTTATTCACAGTCGGTGAAATGGAAAATATGGTGTAACGTGAAACGAAAAAAATATTTTGTTACATTAATATGAATATTATCTTGAATTCTATGGATATGAATATAGAAATATTATTGTACGTGTGTGACTATAAATATGATGTTATTTATTTTATTTTATGTAAATATAAATAATATTATATTCATATACTCATATTTAGATCATATTCACACAATATAATATTTATATATTTATATTCATATAACATAATATTCATATGAATATAACACAATATTAATTCTTTTCACCGTTGTATTAATTAATCCGGTGTGAACACCTGTTACATCATATATATAAAAAAAAGATAAGATATTTCTCTCGTTAGGAATGAAGAAGTCTAGGTTGCATTGGTTCGAGCATATGTGGATAAGGTCTTTTTTTCACATATATGTATGAAGGTGAGAGAGCTTAACATGGTCCAATATATGTGGTAGAGGGAGACCAAATAAGAGAGTTGGATAAAGTCATTCATAAGTACCTCAATATATCGGATCTAACGAAACGTTAAGGAGGGACACACAAATACATGTCAAGTTGCATAAGTTTAGAGTTCTCACCATCTAACATAAAAACTATACTATTGTATAAAGCTTCACAATCACAGTACCCTTTCTATATAAGAGCAAGACCAACAACTTCTCTACAAAATCTCTATTTTGTATGAAAAAATTTCAAAATCTCTAAATTTTTTATACCCCAACCCCAACAGTTTTTCTATTTTACAAGTTTTTACATTAATTATATTCTATATTTATAGCATATTATTTAATAAAATTTTACTTGAATTAAAAGGAAATAGAAATAGGACATAAAATATTTACTTTAATTCAAAATCTTACAATCTCAACCACAAATCTATTAACAATTTCATGGGGAAGAGCAAAGCATTTAATTTTACAAATTTTACTTCTTCCTCTAAATTTAGAGATTTTTCTTCTCTATCCTAATGTTTCTCTATTTTACAAAACCATTTGCAAAAGCTCTTGGGGTGAAAACATCTTCTTTTTCTCTAAAATATCACATTTTCTCTATTATACAAAAGCTGTTGGGGTTGCTCTAACATATATACCCTATCATTTTAGTTTTTATAATCCGAATCTCCAATATCAAAACTCTCAACAACTCCTTTTTTTTTTTTTATTAGGTAAAATTTCGGGTACACCAAACCTGCTCAATCGGATGAGGTTTTGAAGAACTGGATGGATCATCCTCTTCGCCTATGTTAGTTTGCCTTTTACTCATTTATTCCTGTTTTTTTTAACGTATTTGAATATCCAAAACACCTTTTTAATTGATTCAAAATGAAAGTAAATATATCATACCCCTCCTTACCCTATCGGTTTGTTAGGATAAAAACATAGTCATCCCACACTGATGGTGGGTGGTATAACAAGCCAAAAATATAAGTAGAGGTGAATCTCTATCCAATGGCTTAAGCTTTTGTGTAAAGTGATGAATCTCGACCTAATAAACAAAAAAAAAAAATTAAACTCGACACAACTCCCGATTTAATACGATCCGACTTGGATTTCTCAAAACTTTAGACAGTCGGGTTTCTCGGAATTTTACACGGTTATTGTTGTGGCCTCGCCATTTATATGCTCACTCTAGACTCTAGAGATAGTAGATACACATAGTTTATGGCTTCGTAAGAAGACAAGTAGTGGCCCAATGGCCCACTCGTCTATTACCTAGACAAGGACATAGCATATATAACAGGGATATAATTTACTCGACACCGGCCATTAATAAGTACGCGTTATACTGATCGATATAGATACAACTCTCTTTGAGTCATAGTCTAGCTAGTTCTCTTTTTTTTTCTTTTTTCTTTTTTTTTTTACAACTCTCATCGAGTCATAGTCTAGCGGATCGACATATATAACAACTAAAAATACAATAGAAATAAATTAAAAGGCACAGCTATAGGTTGAACACAACATATATACTACAAAACAGAACCCAGCTGGCAAAAAGAAGACCATCAAGTTAAAAATTGTAAATGAAGAACGAAGTCATACACTGCCTTATAGCACCGCTGACCATCGATAAATCCATAGGCGGAGCTGAGGGGAGGCAAGGGCGATCATTCGTCCCTCCTTTTGTTTGATGAACTACATATATATATGTTTTTCTCACGGATAGCTTCGTTTTAATATATTATATGTCTTAATCTGACATATGATTAAAAATTTATGAATATTTTAAAATCGGACCCACAATAATTGCTTTAATCAACAAACTAAAATACTTTTATATTTTACCTATATTGACATTCGATCTCTTACTTTTTTTTTTTTTTTTTTTTTTGAAACGGAAAGAATTTGGCTGTGAGGCATAGCCCTACAAGTCAAGAGCATCCTTGCGGATGAGACTACGAAGCAGAGAGTCGTCAGGTACGAATGCATTATGGAAAGCAAGGGACATATGCGATAAACGGTCCGCTACCTGGTTTGCCTCCCGAAAGACATGACGAATCTCAACCGAAGCGAAGAAGCCCAGTGAGACTAGACTGTCTGAGACAATCATTTCAGAGTCTCCGGTAGGCTTCCCAAGACCTTTAAGACTATTGATTATGGTGAGGTTGTCACCTTCTATTACAAGATTAGGGATGTTAAGTTCTTTTGCCGCTATGATTTCTTTCCAAAGCCCCAAGCCCTCAGCAAAGGTAACGGAGGGGAAAGGGCAAGGGCCAGAGCCACAAAAGATAGGAACTCCTTTGCAGTCCCGAATAATGAATCCATAGGAACCTTGGGCAGAGGGAGATAGTGCGCCATCAAAGTTCAATTTATAATTTCCCGGTTCTGGGGGTTTCCATTTTTCACTTTTCCTTTTTGTCTTCTGTGTTACAGTTTTATCGCTTTTGATTGTTGGGTTGTCCACTGGGGCATCAATATTCTTGGACGAGTTCCACAAAAAAGCTTGTTCTTTTATGAAAGAAACAATACATCTTATGTCCGGCTTTATGTTATCAAATAGTGTTTTGTTGCGGAACTACCAGATTCCCCACCATACGAAGGCAATGTTGGCAAATCTATGTGTTCCAATAGTTTCTTTAATGTCCTGGAGTGTTTGATTTATGTCATTTCCTTCCAAGAAGCATGCATTGATCTTGAAGAAGGAGGTTGTGTCAATTGATATGAGTGTTTCTCTGGTGATTGGGCAGCTCCACAGAAGATGGTGCAGATCCTCATAGTGGGAGTCGCAATGCGGGCAGTTTGTAGGTACTCCCATGTGGCGGGATGCTAATTTGACTGTAGTGGGTATGCCATTCCGCGAAATTTTCCAAATGAATGTTTTAATTTTTGGTGAGACATCAAGTTTCCAAATCCACCTCATATCCGATTTTTGATGATGTTTCATATGGTGGATCATATCTATAGTTGACTTGGTAGAGAACCAGCCATTCCTGCTCCATTTCCAGTATAATCTATCCATGTGTATGTTCTGTGGTATAGGTGTAGCTTTAATGGATTCTATTACTGTGTTGGGTAAGATGTGTTGTAGCGAGGTATTTATTTTATCATGGTCCCATGTTTTGTCTGCTTTAATAAAATGACTAACCTTGATATCTATGTCATGTTGGTGTTGGCCTGATGATATATTAATTAGAGGTTCAGTACCTGTCCAAAGATCAGTCCAAAAGTTGATATTTTTTCCATCACCTATGGACCAACGGATACCGTCTTTGAACAAAGGGATTAGCTTTGTAAGTTGGGTCCATTGCCAGGATGAGTTCTCTTTTCTTTGATATTGAAGAAAGTCTTTTTGTTTGAGGTATTTTTCTTTTATTATGGTTACCCAAGGGTTCCAGGGTTCTGCTAGGATTTTCCAAAGTAGTTTCAGCTGTAATGCTTTGTTCATGTCTTTCGAGTTTCTAATTCCCAAACCCCCGTTGTCTTTAGTCTTATAGATATCAAACCAGCTGATTAGAGGTTTGTGCCTTGGTCCTTTGTTCCATAGAAAATTCCTATTTATTTTATCGAGTTCCGTGTGTATTGATTTTGGCAACAGAAAACATTGCATCAGATGTAATGGTTTTGAAGATAAAGTTGACTTGATGAGAGTACAACGTCCAGCTTGCGAGAGGCAGTTAGCCTTCCAACGATGGAGCTGTGATTTTGTGGTTGATAATAAATCTTCGAAGTCTTCTTTTTTCATTCTTCCGCTTATAATTGGGCAACCCAAATAGTTACCCAAGTTCGTCGTGTTCCTGATTTCTAGTTCATTTTGTATAAGAGTCCTTTGTCTTGTTGCCACATTTAAAGAGGTTTGAAAATGCGATTTATGCCTATTAACTTTTTGTCCGGATAGAGATGTGTATTCCTTAAGTATTTTATTGATTTGGTTGCAAGTTGTCTGAGTCGCGGAGGCAAAGATGACAATGTCATCTGCAAAAGCTAAGAATGGGATCCTAGTCCCATTTTTGGTGATGGTTAATCCTAGGTGACTTTGCGGTTGTGTAGCTTCATTCTGTAGTACTCTTGCAAGGACCTCGGAGAGTAGGAGGAATAGGTGCGGAGATAAAGGGTCTCCCTGTCGCAGTCCACACTGCGGGAAAAACATTTCTGTCGGTTCATTGTTTACTAGGACCGAGTATGAAATTGTTGTTATACATTCCCTGATCCAGCCAGAGAATTGGTTTGAGAACCCAAATTTTGTGAGAGTTGTTAATAAAAAATTCCAGTCAACCAAATCAAAAGCCTTTTCCATGTCAAGTTTAACTGCCATCCATCCTAAGTTTCCTTTTTTCTTGGTGAAGGAGTGAAAGATTTCGTTGGCTATTAATATGTTATCTTGTACGGAGTATGGATCTTCCTGATGAGAATGCACTTTGTAAAGGGTTAATGATCTTAGGAATGATTTTTTTAAGCCTTGCCGCCAAAATCTTCGATATTATCTTGTAGGTCGTGGAGCAAAGGCTTATGGGTCTGTAGTGGGATGTCATTGTCGGGTCATCTCGCTTTGGGATTAGGGCTATGAAGGTGTGGTTTGTTTGTTTTAGGATTCGTCCGCTTAGGAAGAAGCTTTTGACAGCTTTGACCACCGTAGGTTCAATGATGTACCAGTACTTTTTGAAAAAACTAGCTGGAAACCCATCGGGACCAGGCGACTTATCATTAGCTAGGCTAAAAACTGCATTTTTAATTTCCGAGTTGGAGACTTGCCTTGTTAGCCAGTCATTGTCTTCATTTGTAAGTTCGGTATTGATATTGTTTAGTAAATTGCTTGGTATGTGCTGTCTTGGTTGTAGGGTATATCGTTTGGCAAAATCCACCTTAATGTATTCCCTTATGTCCTTTTCATTCCTTAAGGTTACCCCGTCAGCAGATTGAATCGCCTTTATTATATTTTTATTACGACGTCCAGTTGCTATTATGTGAAAGTACTTTGTGTTAGCATCGTTCAACTTGATATGTGTTTTTTTGGCTCGTTGGCCCCAATATTTTTGTTGGTAATTTAGTAGTGAGGCATGTTTGGTAATGAGCCTACTTATTTTGCTTTCTATATTGCGGTCATATGTGATGCAAATTCTTGCTTGTAGGTTCCGTAGTTCGGTTTCTACTTGGTTAATTTGGCGGAAAATATTGCCAAAAGTAACCTTACTCCATAATTTACTCTTCTTTTTTACCTCTTGTAGTTTTTTAGCTAGTTTGTACATTTGAGATCCCGGGGGGTTGATACGTCAAGCATTCCGAATAAATGCTTCATAGTCTGTTCTGGTGGTCCATGCCATTTCAAACTTAAATGGTTGCAACTTTGGTTTTTGATTTTCCATTAGTTCTAGTGTGATCTGTGCATGATCTGATTTTATAAATGCATGTGTTTTTGTGTAAAGATTAGGGAATTGTTGCAAAAGATTGTAACTTACCAAGGCTCTATCTAATTTTTCGTATATATTGTCGGGTCCTTTTTCCCGTTTCCTCCAAGTGTACTTGTTTCCACAAGTCGGGACATCTATCAGGTTGTAGGTTGTAATGATATCAGTAAGACGTCTAAATCTATTCATAGTTGGGGGATTTCCTCCTAATTTGTCGGCTGGTTCTAGGATCTCATTCAAGTCTCCCATTATTATTAGGGGTCCATTAATGTTTTTTATAGTAGAGGAGAGGGAAGACCAGAAAGCGTCCTTCTCACCCTCATATGGTGTAGCATAAACAAAGAGGATCTCAATTATTACATTGAGTGTGTTGTTACTATATATTGCATGTATTGTTCTATTATCTGAGTTCTTGACAGTGAAGGTTTCATTTTGGAAATGGGACTCCTTCCATAGGAGACAGAGTCCCCCTGACAGACCAGTAGAGGGACAGAAGTGCATCTTATCAAAACCCGGTTTCCTCCAACAATTGTCCGGTGGCGAATTTTGAAGTTTCGTTTCTGCTAGCATGAGAATTTTAATATGATCTGTTCTAGTGGTTGATTCAATGTGGGTCCACAGGTTCTTTTTATTAAGGCCTCTTACATTCCAGAAGCTAAACTTCATTATCAATAATGTTTTGGAAGGGGGTTATCTCTTGAGTCCAAAGTTTTTTAAGTGCTTTCATGTTTGCCAGAGCATATTTTTTGTGTAGGGAGTGTTCCTTTTGTAGATAAAATTCAATCTTAATCATGGTATAGCAAGCTGAAGGTGCCTTTCATTATTAATTATATAGGTAAGAGAGTTCAGTGTAGGTGTAGACATCATCAAAACCCAATGTCCGAGATACAAATGAGAATACTTGAGAGCATCAAGCCAAGTTTTTTGATTTAAATTATAGAAAAGACAGTTCCTATTGGAGTTTCTTAAAATTTTAATTGTATCATAGTGCATATATAATGATTCAATGTAAAAAGTCCATTTTACATTTTGTAAGTGGAGATTTCGTTTTTTAGGATACTTAGCATCATCATGCATAGCATTCAAGCCTGGATTCGAGTAAAAAGCAAAACCATTAGAGAATTTACAAGTACTGATTTGAGGAGAGAGGGAAGAGAACCTCGTCCAGGCCAAATTGGTCAATTTTTTGTTGCTTTGCACAAGTGTTGAGTTTTTGTGTAACCATTGGGATCTGAAGTTCCAGCCTTCATTAATGTGACAGTGTACATAAGGGTAGCAGAGAGTGAGCCGAGACCAGCACTCCAACCACCAGTACTGAGTGTAGCCTTGGTCAATCACTTGGATCCAATTGCATTCCTGCATCACAATATTCAGATTTTGTTGCTCGAGTGAAAAGTTCACTCGAGCTTGGTTAATTTCTTTTGCAAGTATCCAAATATCACATAGGTAGTTTGTATGCAAAGATAAACCAATAGAATACTTGATTGTAAGACTGATAATTTTAATAGAGTACTTGATTGCAGTAGTCCCCAAAAACAACTGCTTTCGCCTAAAGTTCTGATAGTGATGGTGGATAGACTGGATGAAAGAGAGTGTATTCTTAGACCAGTTTAAGCTGTTGCAGGTATAATCGTAAAGATCAAAACAGGAAGATAGGGTTGAGTGTAGATTAATGATAGTAAGAGGGAATTCTCCGATCAGGTGAGATTGGGAGTCACACAAACCCATCCCAGTTAGTATAGATTGGGTGCAAAAGTTGATCTTGACTTTGTTCAGCTGGTTAAGGAATGATGCAAAGTCTAAACTCTCTTTCCCCATATCAACCAAAGCTGACATGGAAGGAGAGTTCTTTGTTTGGGTGTGAGCAAGACTACTTATTAAGTAATAATAGTTTGATGTGTGATTTGTTAGATGCTTGTATGTAGTAAATAATAGTTGGTGAGTAAGAGGGTGTTTCTGACCAGCCAAGGGATTGGGAGCCAAAGCTCTCAACCGAAGATGCCAGAAAACAATAGGTAACATGTTGGGTATGGTGATGGGGTTACTCCATAGGGAGGTCCCAGTAGTTTTGTGGGTGTCATTCCTTGCGGAATTTCCCTTTCGGTTAACTGAGGGTTTTATGTTGTCCATGACAGAGTAAACTTGACATAGTCTAGAACTTTGAGGTAGAAACTTGAAATGAAGAAAAGGTGGGAGATGAGGGTGATACCTTGGCAGGTGTATCAAAAGCGAAGGCACCAAAAACGAAAGCAGAAGACGGGAGCACCAGCAGACAGCACAACGACAACCCAAAAGATAGTGAATCAAGTCACCGAGGGCCATCGAGCACCGAAACACCGAGAAGGCCGGCGGAAAGGTGTTGAATCGGTCGAAGGAGGAGGCCGGCGAAGAGGTTCTAGGTTTGTCGGAATATTCACTTTGAGGGAGTAACGAATCAGCAGGAGGAGAACTCAACCCAACCTTGCACAGAACAGGGAAGAGCAGCCATGGAAACCCCCAAATCCATGCCAAAAGCATCCATCTATTGAGATGGAAGGTGAATCGAAGACGGAGGATGAACATCCATCTGAAAGATTCGATAAAAAAGGCTGATTTTTGTACGGCTTGTTGAGGGAAGGACGAGATCGAGTTCCAAATCCAGAACCAGAGACTTCTCAGTTGACGATAAACATGAAAATCTCCATTGTGCTGATGGGATTTCAGGAAATTGATAATACATGTTGGATTTGAGGTTCTAGGGTTACAGTTGTTTTCAGATTTTGGTTTGGGAGAAAGGGGCACGTGAGATGGCGCGTTGATTTTGGAGATTTGGGTTTTTCGGTCCATGTTAACGCCTGGTCCAAACGGAGACAGTTTCGATCTCTTACTTTAATTCGGTTCAAAAGCTTCGAAGAGAAAGGTTAATTCTCACGTTTGATGTGAACAACACCATTATTTCGAAGCCCATATGATCGTGGAAGTAAATGTTCATGCCATTATATTGTTTTTACTATTCTTATTTTGTTAAAAAAAAATCTTCGATTATTTCGATATTTATTTATCCATTTTCATTCTTTTAACAGAAAAGCAATATTGTCTTACTATTCTAAAACAAAAATAATAATATCATTGCAGTATTCCAACATAAAATCAATATTTTTCTCTACCTGTAACATATTGACTCATTAAGCTTATCATGCTTTATTATAAAGTGTCGTAATTATTGTTGTAGTTGAAGCGTTTATAGAAAATAATCCATACTTATTACCTCACTTTGATGATGTGTTCCCTCTTTTATAAGAATAGGGGGATAATACATGTATGAATATAACTTAAATCAAAGGTTGCGATAGAACTTAATTCCTCTTGACTCGGTATGATTCTTGGTTGCTTCGCGTTTGGATTCTTCGCGATTGATTTTTCGCATTTGGTTATAAACTACCGTTCAACCGTCGTTGTGAAAGTAACTTTGAGATGATTGGTTTGTCTAAAAAAAGATTCCTTTCCTCTTTAAGAGATTTGCGAACTCAACTCCGGTGGTTTTAATTCCGGTGAGTAATTGCAGAGCTCTTCATTTTCTTTCATAAAATCGGTATCGAAATATGAAGCAAAGGGGGTATTTATAGCACTATATATGTGGGATGTGATGAGACCTCGTGCGTAAAATGCAATACGTGGGCCAATAGGACATTGCCAGCGAGATGGTGCGTGAGGCCCACGTCTGCCAGCACGATTTAGTGTCGACATAGTATGAACGACGTCGTTTGGGATGTCGGGCACTACGTGAGGTAAGCCAATGGTCATCTGATAGCGAGACAAGTAGGTGGTCTCTTGGTCGGTCTCAGTTCATCCGACTGCGAATCTCAAGACGTGAATCTCGTGTTTAGTGGCACAAGAATATTTAGTTGATCGCAACTTAGGCAATCACGATATATCAAGCATATATGCGAACCAAATATATTGACCATAAAAGAATCTTCATATACCTGTTGTATTCTACGTTGGGTGACCGATTTATGACATATAAATGAATATTCTGGGATGGTTATGTAATAGGATATCATCAGTAATTTTTTTTTAAAAAACTTTTTTCCTAAGTAAACAAATAAAGCGATATCATTTTAGTGTAAAACAACACCATACATGATTCCGCCCCTCCCTTCGAAAAATTTCTAGCTCCATCAATGGTTATATCGATTAAGACGCTATCCCATGTGGGTAGTGAAGACGAACTCGATCTAAAGAAGTGTGATGCGGGACGAACGTCATTGGCACTTTCACCCTTTATCAAATAGTAATAATTAATATCCAAACTCAAACACAAAACCAATAGATTAGACAATCAATCACTTGATAAACCAAATAACTACTAGTATGACGATGAAGTTCGGTGTCGAACCCACAAGGAGAAGCGATTTCCTATTCAATAACTCTAAGCAAGAACTCTTATGACAAAGCAATGATTTGTAGCAAATAAATAAGATGTAAAAGTAACCAGATTTATGATTGCAAAGTAGATTGATATCAAAGTAGAAAGAACATTTCACCTGTAATTCTCTTACAATGGTTGGAATTCATGGTCCTAGGAATATTGATCTATCAATTACTCATATTCATAGGTCTACTTACTAAAGTTGAGAGATCCACATAGATTCACTCATCTTATTCAATATCACTAAAGAATAGCATTAAAGACTCAAGTAATTAGACCAGTTGGCACATTGATTCAATGCAATTAAGACAGATAGACGCAAACCGAACTCAACCCTAATCGAATATCCACAACATAGATCAATTGAAATCATCCACTATAAAGACAAATTAATAAACATCAGTATCTCAATACCTTTGTTTGCTATCAAGAAAACAACAAAGAATTCATAACTAAGATGTAATTTCTAACATGATGATCAATCATAGAAAGGAATACAAATATAATCAATAAGCACAATATGATAACTATGAATATGAATAACTAAATAGAATCAAATCCTCACAATCCAAACAACCATGTCTTCGAATCACATGCGAAACTATGAGTTTAGCAACTCATAGGCGAACTCTCTCTCTCTCTCTCTCTCTCTCTCTCATTGTGTTCATAGTCTCACACACAAATAGCCACTCCACGGCTGATAAACTGAAATAAACCTAATAAAGCATCTCTAAGATCGGTCAAACCCGACCTAGTGTAAATAGGAATAAAATAATAGGAAATAATGTCTTCAGATCCAAAATCGCAAACGCTAGAAACCGGCTCATGGTGGGTGTCGTGCAAAGGGCGGCGGGCGCCGCCTATGCAGTGATTGACTTTCCTCGAATGACTTCAATAATCTCGAATGTCGTGCTTCCTTGCTTCTCTCTAACTTCCTCATTAGCCTTCATATGCTCCAAAACATGTCTCTTAAGCTCTTCCAAAGTCCATTCAAGGTCGGAATGTAATTCTGCAGAATAAACACTAAAAATGAATAGATTCCGAACTCAAATACTTTACAAGCAATATACGAAACTAGACTCAAACAATAGCAAAACCACTACCTAATTGCAATAAGAAATACCTATAATGCCTATATGAAATATGCATTATCAAAGTGCCTCTTGGAAACAGAGTCCTCTCCTATATTAATTTAGTGGTTTGATTGTTTTTTTTTTGTTTGATCGTTTTTTTAAGATTTTAAATATTATTTTCTAATAATAATAAAATTAAAATTATATTTACAATATATATCCAATAATATATTTGTCTATTTTCTCTTATCAAATGAAATTTAATTAAGTATTGTAAAGTAATAACTCTTTTAACTTTAATATTTTTTAAAAATAATATTTTGTTTGAAAAAATATAGAAACATATGCTTTTCACATGTAATTATAAATATAATTTTAATATATAATTACATTGGGTGTCATAGAAATTCCTTTCTCTTTTCTCTCGTCCAAAATGATATTATTAAGTGGTGACTGATGAGTCAATAGGTATTGATACCATACATATCCTTAATTATCATTTTTTTTTAATGGTTGGGGCATGAGATAAGATTTTAAATTAAAAAATATTCCATACCAAAAAATTAATCAATCCTATGAAACTAATTAGAAAAAAGCTAAACTAATTAAAATTTTAAGGCATGCCTTGTAAACTCCAGTGGCCTGGGGTTTGCTCATGAACCCACGGGTCCCGAGTTCAAGGCGTGGCATTTACCTCCCATCAAAATTGAGGGAGGGAGAGAGAGGCAAGAAGAATCGTTTTTTTAAATCTTTTTTCCCTCTCTCTCAATAGCTATAGTTAGTTGTGGAATTTATAACGAAGCTACCAAAACGTACATATATACAGTAATATATAGTACCATGGTATTTATATTCACATGAGCTTGCCTGATTGTAGCTTACCGTATTCATCAGATCCAGCTATCCATTTGCACCAAGCTTTTTCTGAGTAGTCAATATCCATAAATGTACACGTCCTTCGTTTAGATCCAGTGGCGGATACAAGGATGAATTTGTATGGGTTCAAGCCCACCAATCTGGCAAAAATGTTCACATATATATTGGGAGAATAAGGGATAATTGTTGAAAGTTGATTCAGTGGTAAATGAATCTGGAATTTCAGCTGTTGATTCAGTGGTAAATGAATCTGGAATTTCAGCTGATCCGGCAAGAATGAGGAGCGATTACACAAGCGGTAATCTGGCTCCTTGATTATTAATGATGATGGTACAAAGTTCTCTATTAAAAGGGATAGTAGAGCTATTACTAATGATACTCTTCCGAGCTATAAAGTCAGCTACTTGATTCGCTTTTCTGTAGCAGTGTCTGTATTCAACAAGGTCAAAAACAGATTTCAGTTGCCTGATCTTTTCAATGTAATTTATAATCTCCCATCTGACATTATTGGTGCGTGTGATGGCTTTGATGAGATGTAGATTGTCCCCTTCTATTAAAACTCATTTTTCTTAACTTTTACTGTTTCTCCATTTACATTTTATTTTTCATTTTCTTATTTTTTTGTTCTATGTCCTAATTTTCATTTTCTGATATTTTAAAATTCTGTTATGTAGTGAAATAAATAAAAAAGTATCATAGTTTTAAGTAGGGGTGGGCACAAATCCCGCAAATCCTGTCCCGTCCCACATCCCGTCCCGATCGCCGTGGGATTTTGGAAAAAAAATTAAATCCCGTCCCGCAAATATACGAGGGACGGGACGCTGGACGAAAAGTTCTTGTCCCGCAAATCCCGTCCCGTCCCGTCCCACATATATATAAAACTATATATATTTTATATAATAAAAATTAAAACTAAATATACATAATGGCGGTTTTAATTAGTTTCACCCATTGTGTGTGTGTATATATAGCCTGTATTTGGAGCCAATATTCACTTGAATTTGATTAAATGTTCTCTATGTCTCTCAGTACGTAGCAAATGTTGTGTGTATATATATAGGGAAAATGGCAGAAAATCACCCCTTAAATATGACCTTTTGCAGAAAATCACCCCTTAAAATTGAAATTGCAGAAAATCACCCCTTAAACCTATTTTGCCTATAAATCGCCACCCACGATTTTTTTTTTTGCGTTAGTTTGCCGTTAAAAACGGTGAAAAGTCATTTTTACCCCTCCCTTTTAATGTTATTTTAATGAGAGCAAAATGTATGAATTGAAATAAATTAATAAAACATATTTATCTATCCCGTTTAATGAGAGAAAAAATATGTTATTCTATTAATATAACATTAAAAGGGAAGAATAAATAGATTTTATTAATTTATTTCAATTCATACACTTTTCTCTCATTAAAATAACATTAAAATAGAGGGGTAAAAATGACTTTTCACCGTTTTTAACGGCAAGTTAATGGAAAAAACTGTTGTGGGTGGTGATTTATAGACAAAATGGGTTTAAGGGGTGGTTTTCTGCAAAGAGTCATATTTAAGGTGTGGTTTTCTGCCATTTTCCCATATATATATACACCTCAGTAGTTTTTTTTTTTTTTTAATTAACCTCATTAGCATATATACAGAATTCAGTAGAATGCTACGTACAGAATTTTATTCTTAATTCAGTTTTATTAGATTATTTTAGATAAAAAAATTACGAGAGATAAGTCCCGTCCCGTCCCGATCCCGCCCCGTCCCGCGAGGGATAAGACCCGGTGAGATTCAAAAAAAAAAATTGTTAATCTCGTCCCGTAAAAATTACGCGGGACGTCCCGTCCCGTCCCATGCCCATCCCTAGTTTTAAGGTTTTTTTTCTTAATATTTTTTCACAAAATTAAAATTATTTTATTTTTTATAAAATATATCCGCTAAAAAATTTATCGATCCCCCCTAGTATATTGGTTCAAATTCCTAACTCCGCCTCTAATCGTGCCCACCCTGATATTTTTACTAGCTTCGCCAATGGGTAGCTAGATCGTGTCCACCGCGATCCGTTAAGCTTATATCTTGCTATGTGGAATTTTTTTTTTTTTTTTTGAATTCGTCATGTAAGCTGTTTACTAGGTGTATAATGTATTATGTACAACCACAATGACCCACATCGATCAATATGACCATTGGCATTGATGATTTGCCCGTTGAATTGAGTCCACTCGAATATACTTCGTATTACATTATTACATACTTTTAGAGCTCTCGAACTGAAAGGGATTTGATTGACTCGAACCAGTGAGTGACATTTATTAACCTAATTGACAAGTCTACATGCATCAATAATAGTGGGAAGTTGGGCCTCTTTTTGGGCCTTAATATTTCAGGTATTGGGCTAAAAGCCCTGTTTTTTTTATAACCAGGTGTAACCAGTGATCATTTACATGTTTATAAGTTTGTAGCTAATTCACTTGGTGCCCAAACCTCATAAGCAATTGAGTGCTTTTTGTAAGGTAATTAATCCGGTAGAAAAGAACCCGAAGGATCGATGATCCGTCGGGTCAGGGATCTGTGCAGTTTAAGGGTTAGTGTTAAAACCGCCTTAATTTTGATCCGCGGATCCGGTCGACAGGTCGATCTATAGGGTCAACCCATCGACTGATCTTAAAAAATGGATTGAATGTATCACATCACCCACCGTGGGGAGACGAGGCTTAAATATTTGCACTATTATAAGATTATTCCTGATAATTTTCCTTGTTGTCTTTTGTTTTGACCCTTGATATAACTAAAATGATTGGTTTACAAAGGTTTTTAGAAAATATTTTCCTATGTTAGGTGTTGGAGATGATTTCATAAGCAATGTTCATACTGTACCGGATAAGATTATGCCTCTCGTTCAAGAATTATATGATCGATATACAAGAGATGTACAACTATCTCAACTGCCTCCTGCTCCTTCGACCCCTTCACGCAATAATTGTACACTAGCATAACTGTGCAAATTAGGGCTCTTTCCAGAGATATATTTAATATAAAGAGAGTGGGTACCTCATTGAGCACCAATTCAAAGCTCAACGAATATTATTCTACTAACTTTGAGTTTCGATATGAGTAAGAGGAATTAAACATTCTAGAATGGTTGAGCTATTCGTAAAGGATACGTAGGCAATTGAAAAATCGGTTCAATATTGTCCTCCTTTAAAAAAAACTCAAAATATCATTTTTTTATTAAAAAAATGACATCTGTTGACCCGATGGGTCCCCACAAACTATTGTCTTAGGAGGATCAGGGTTAGATTTGGAGATATATCCACGACCCTTGACTCGTACTCATGTCTAATGTATACCATGTAAAGTATAATGTGTACTATATTTTATAATTGACATATTATAAAAGCCATGCACGATAAGTCGATAACCAATCAAAGAAAAAAGAAAAAAAAAACCACCATCGGTTGATTCAGTTGGTTATGGATCTTCGACTAGTTCCCAAAGGTTCCCATTTCGAATCGTGCCAAAGGTGACTACTAAAGGTTTATATAGTTGTTAAGTTTAGGGCACTGAGATTTAGTCAGATACTAGTGAGCCTCGTACATCTATGTAAAAAGAAAAAAAAAACTCAAACAAACTGTCAATGAACAACACGGCAAAAAAAAAAACTATGAAAGAAGTTGTGGACTATTAAGTGCATTGACCAATATAGAGAATCTAACAAATTTGGAATCATTTGAAATTTTAATTAGTTTAGTTTTTCTTTTAATTAGATTTTTAGGATTTATTTTCTTTCCTAAAGAATATTTTTCAATTTAGACTCTTATCTTATATCTTAATTAAGACATACAAGAGATAGACGATTTTATATAACTTAAGTAAAAATATCATTGCGTATGATAGTGGAATGCTACACTCCACATCCGGTTTGGATCCAAAATGCCGAGTAGGAAGCACTCAAAGTTGATTCAAGTTCTATAAATGGCCCTATTTATTCAGGGGGAAGAAATCAGCGTGTTGAAACGCGTTTTTATTTTTTTGGTAAGGATTCAAACAAGACACATAAATACATCATAACTTTATCCTAAAAATGGGTAAAAGGAGGGTGGAGTAGAAGTTGAGCAACGTACTTCAAAAGGTTAATTCAATTTTATAATATACTCCGTAACACTTTATCCCACTCTGAATATATTAAGAGTGCTAAGAGTGATTTATAATTGATTCAAGTCATACTAATGTCACAAAAATAAGGACAACGAAACAACTTAATGCCATGAGTTGACACCTCTAACATCCAATTTACTTATGGTCGTTGTCCGAACATAAAATAATAAAATATAGTTACTTGTCCATGGAATGAAACTTGCTTGGCGACTTTGGCATTCACGTCATGGTGGAGAGTCTTCCGAGGCATAGCAATGTCGCAATATGATGGATGGCGCAACTCACCAATTTAAAAAGGGTGTCACTATATACACCGCAAATCTGGATTAAGGATTTGCACGTCCTTAAGGACGTGCAAGTCTGGGACGGTGCACGTCCACTAAAAACGTCTTGCACGTCCTTAACAACGTGCAAGCACGTCCGTAAGGACGTGCAATGATTGCACGTTGTTAAGGACGTGCAAGCCCTAGTTAGGGTTTTGCGTTTAGGGTTTAGGGTTTGGGTTTAGGGTTAGGGTTTAGGTTTTTCGACGATTTTGTAATGTTAATTGATAAAATTGTGTTTAGCTAGGGTCAAATTAAACAGAACACAAGAATTGTTAAGCTTTTCATTCGGATAATATGCGAATAACGTTACAAGGAACGGAAAAAAGGTTTAAATTCATAATTTTAATAAAGTTGTGGAATACAATCTAGGAAAATAGTAAAGGACGGCCGGACTCGGCACGCAAGACTCTAAATCTCTCAATCTGAGCTTGAAACGGAGCATCCCATTCTTCGACGCTCGGATGATGATGTTCGACCCATTCTAGTAGAGGCGGCGGAAGAGGAGCGTTAGGACGCAACCAGATCTATGAGAACAAAAATTTAGAGTTAGAGTATTGACATATGTATGAAAAGCATGAATAGGTAATAAAAAAGACGTTCACTACTAGAAAAATACAATTATACATCTGTTGTGAACAGATGTCTTTCAAAAAAAATTCCGACCTCTTTGTGCGTGTAGTAAAAGATCAACTTTTCCACATCGGTTTTAAACCGATGTCTTTTCTCTGTTTTAAGCCCCTCAATTTATTTTTGACATGTTCACTTGTTGTTAAATCCTCATTATTTTCCATTTACAAGCTTTTGAAGATGTCCACACCAAGCCTAAATTTTACATTTACATCGCTATTTTTAAAATAATCAATGTATTAAAACAAAATAGACATCTTTTTTATTTTATTGATTTTGTGTATATTAATGTCATATGTATAATTTGTGATTTTTATTGTTTTAAAATAATTTCTCGTATAAAAATATGTACATAACTGATGTATTAATATGCTTTAGACATCATTTTAGATTTTTATAAAGATGTTGTTGTTAGCAATATATATCAATTTATATTAATATTGTGATGTAAAAATATACATGACACGTTGATTTAGATTATTTAGATGATGTCTATAATGATACTAGCATCCGTTTTCGTGTAATGGCTTGATTTCATAGCTAGTCAATCACAACACTCCCTTTGTTCATATAATAAGATTTTGCAAATGGCAACATTCTTTAATGAACATATATATAAACGCGAAATCGACATTTACAAATATTTTACAAAGCATATGTATTTAAAAGATACACTTTTACAAATGATGAGGAAAGTCAGGGAAAAACACCTGTTTAGAACAGATACATTAGGATTCAGTCAATTCCCTTCCAAATAGATCACTTCTAACAAATGGATCTCCTTGAAAAGCAAAACCAGGAAAAAAAAAAGACACTTGCCAAGCAATCGTCTTTCATAATCTCCAACTCTGCACTGATGGTTGCATGCACCTTTGCATTAGCATGTTTCTCTTCTACCTTTCTAGAGCCAATAAAGGATACACAAACGATAAGCACAAAGCAATAAATGATTTCTTTCGTAGTGTTCCTTCAAAGATAAATCTAAATTCAATCTTAACTGGTATATAATATATGAGGTGTCTATATAAAGCAAGGAATCAATTCCGAGTGCCTAGCATCACAAACCTTCAATGTTAAAGGACCTCTCCCCTTGCTTGAGACCGATTAACTCATCAGCTAAAACACCACAAGATTCCCAAAGGATTTAATTACATGCTATCATCATGAACACTCATCGAAACCAACACAGCATACACCATTAAAGATACCTAAACCATGGCAAAGTAAAATGGGTAGAGATGTTGCACGAATCTGAGCTTCTTCAGATCCTTTAATCCATGTCTTCACAACACTAAGAAACAAATGAGTTTCTGATAAATATGAGCTGCTAAGTGCAAGTTTGAAAAAGGAGTTGCTTTGAATAGATGTGCCTAATACATGGAGTTACCCAACACAAAACAGAAACACAATGTCACTACAAACACACACAAATAAGGAGTTGTAAGAGCATGAAATAAGACCATATATGCATCATCTCATCGCCATATGAGATTACATATCATGTTAAACTTCTTCATTTTAAAAATCCAGCTCTAAGATTTTTTCATCAAAGAATCACCCAGCATAAACATTAATCTGCAATCAGAGTTGACATTTAGAAATATCATTTGTAATAAGGTATCTTTTTAATCTAGCTGCATCAAGATACCTTTGCATTGATGATAGGGCAATAGGTAGCCACATTCATTAGTTAGTTTTCATTAGTTGCTTCACTCAAATACAAATTTATATAAATACAAACATTATTATTTTTATTCTGAAATAGGAGTGATTAATATACCTACCATCTCCTTTTTGTTTGTTGCAGAAAAATTCAGATCTGTATGTATATGCGGCTATGTTAAGAGGATTTCTCTAAAAGGATAAAGTTTCCCCATTTCCATTTATTGCAAAATTAAATGGTTGAACTATCAGAAGCAATAAGGAAGAACGAATTGGTTAAAACAGTTAGGAAGGCGTTCAATTTCTTCATACTAGGAAGAATGTCCATCTTCGATCACCAACTAGTTAGTTGGTTAAAATAGTTCAAGTTGAGTTGTTAAGAACAATGTGAAATAGCATGTATAAAATTGGTTTGCACTATAATTAAATTTGCAATTGAATTGAAGGTGATCAGTTGTTAACTCACTCATGATTAGCCAACACGGTGTCTTCATGGGAAACAACAGCTTAACTTCACTCAAATACAAATTTATATAAATACAAACATTATTATTTTTATTCTGAAATAGGAGTGATTACTATACCTACCATCTCCTTTTTGTTTGTTGCAGAAAAATTCAGATCTGTATGTATATGCGGCTATGTTAAGAGGATTTCTCTAAAAAGGATAAAGTTTCCCCATTTCCATTTATTGCAAAATTAAATGGCTGAACTATCAGAAGCAATAAGGAAGAACGAATTGGTTAAAACAGTTAGGAAGGCGTTCAATTTCTTCATACTAGGAAGAATGTCCATCTTCGATCACCAACTAGTTAGTTGGTTAAAATAGTTCAAGTTGAGTTGTTAAGAACAATGTGAAGTAGCATGTATAAAATTGGTTTGCACTATAATTAAATTTGCAATTGAATTGAAGGTGATCAGTTGTGAACTCACTCATGATTAGCCAACACAGTGTCTTCATGGGAAACAACAGCTTATTGATTCAGCATCTCGACTTCACTGCCAAAAATGAGTGTAATTCCACATAAGAAAATGTAGCCATGGTCAAATTGAATTCAAGGAAAGGGATGGACAGAGTAAGTGGTTGGAGCTGACCTTTTCGCCATTGATGAGTTCTTTTGGGGATGTGCTGTTCTAAACCTGAATAGAGACTGAGAGACAGTCAAGTTTGAGGTTCCAAATGCTTAAACAGAAAATCAATGGGGCATATTAGCATTACCTGAGCTGCGTAACTTGCTCATCTTTTGTGTTGTATTCATCATTTGCGATTCATGTGAGGAGCACAACGTAACTTGCTCATCTTTCTCAGTCGAGACCAACACTACAGGGAGAGAACACAAGGAGGCTTTGAAACCACCAGATCTAGACCCTCCACCACCCTAAACACTATCGTCGAACATCTCTTCTCACCCGAAACTACCAGATCTACACCCTAGCCTCTACCACCTTGTAAATTAACTTAGAACAAAAATAGGAACGACTGACTCAGGCCATCGCTAACCCGCCTTCCCGAGATCTACTGCTCGACATCCATGACGAAACCCCTAAATTCATACACATACACGAAAGAAAAAGAAACCATAAGAACTGATAAAAAAAACAAATTATGCCAAGAATCATGAGTTTGAACTTTAGCTCTAACGATATCAAAATAAATCTCAACTCCACAATTACACTTGAACAACAAACAGATTACACCAATATATTCCATATACAATTATAGTATTATACAAAGACACCTTTTACTCTTTAGAATCACTAATAATACATCATAAAAAAGCAAATCCATTCTCTTAAATGCAATAAAAGGGCACCAGCGAATAGAATTCTAAGTCACGCCTAGAAATAGATGAAACGATACATCAATTCAAACTCGATAGAGTGCGTTAACCAATAATCACATAAACTTCCAGATCAGATGGTTATATAGGCTTGTTTTGTAGTAAAGATTCATTATCAAAACACCTAGAATGATGACAATAAGCCAAAAGGACTAGACAGTACCTGCTGATGCATATCGAAAGCCTAGAAGTTGGAACCTTGCCTTGTAAATTGTAATTCATCTTGGTCTGAAAAAAAAACTAGAGAATTCAATGTAGTGGGCAATTGAAACCACCCGAAATTCATCAAAACCATCACCAATCAAGATGTTGTCGACTCAACTACCTGCTTTCCATCAAGTCCCGACTCAAGTTTCACAGACACGAGGCTCTTAGGTATCTCTTCAAGCTTAACATAAACAAGTTTCCTCATAGAACAAAATAAAGAGAACATTTTTAAAACCCTAGAATTGGAGCCGTAAGAAAGCCTAATTGAGAGAGAAATTGAATGACAAATTGATGCTAAAGAAGCTTACCTTAGGCGTTGCAAGAGAGACTTCGGGGACAAAATGGATGGACGGAGGAGGAAGCTCAGACAATAGTGCAACAGGAGGCGGGACGAGAGAGGAAAACCACGCGCAAAGATCCGGAAATAGGTCAATCTCTGAGGAGGAGGAGGTGGAGGGATGGAGACGCCACAAGGAGGAGGTGTCGAGGCGGAGGTATGGAGACGTCGGCGAGGAAGAGGTGGAACCGTTTAGGGTTTTGGGAGAACATGGAAAGAGGAGATCTCGGATCTGGAGGGATAGGAGAAGCGGCGGCGGCGGTGGTGGTGGAGGGGGTGGCAGTGGCGGTGTCGGCGACAGTGGTGGCAGTGGCGGTGGTGAGGATGACCGCGGGAGAGAAGATAAGTGGGCGAGGGGGTTTGGAATCCTGAGAGATCTGGAAATAGGTTTCGGGAGGGATGGAGACGCCAACGATGAGGTGTTGAGGTGGAAGGATGGAGACACCGACGAGGAGGAGGTGGAGTGAGTCGCTGGTGGCTTCAGTCGTTTAGGGTTTCGAGAGAACATGGAAACTAGAGATCTCAGATCTGGAGGGATAGGAGAAGCGGCGGCGGCGGTGGTAGTGGAGGTGGTGGCGGTGGCGGTGTCGGCAACAGTGGTGGCAGTAGCGACAATGGTGGTGGCAGTAGCGGTGGTGAGGATGACCGCGAGAGATGAGATGAGTGGATGAGGAGATGATCGTGGGAGAGGAGATGAGAGTCGTGAGAATGAGAGTGAGTGTTACAGAGAATATGTGCAATTATTTTTTGAAGTATAGGTGAGCGTTGAAATTATTCTAAGTATGAAAGTGGGCGGGTGTTCAAATTATTTTTTTCAAGTATGGGCGCGGGTGCCCAAAATTTTTTCTAAGTGTTTCTCTGCGCGTTTCAAATTTAAAACCGCGCTTGTTAATTTTTTTTAGAATAAATAATTTTACATCTGTCAAAAAATTTAACTGATGTCTAATTATTTTTCAACATCGCAAATTTAAAGACTGATATAACAGACTAATTTTGACATCTGATATTTTTTGACAGACTTAAATGATATGATGTCTAATTGCAGTATTCTAGTAGTGGTTTGAAGTCGTACCGGGGCAAAATGGTCTTGGTTTCCGATGCAGGCTACACCAAGAGTTGCTGATTGGGGAGGGTTGTTAGCAGATGTCGGCGAGATCATGGGGAGACATGTGAACGGATGATGCCAAGCTAGGACGACGAGAGGAATCTGATATATCGTCGCAAATACTAAACCCACGATGGGTAGCTCTATCCACCGTCTCCTATCACCATGTGTGGCTCCGGCCCATCTCTGGTAGTCGACGAACTGCTGGAATGGGTACTCTCCCGTATAACAACCGGCGTACAGATCGGCGTGATCCTCCAAGTGATTGCATAGTAACGTTTTGAGTTCCGGGAAAGCAGTCTCGCCAATCGGTGATGTCAAAGCCGCCAAAGCACGGTAGCCACAATGACCATCTCCAACAGTGTCCCTCACCGTCTGAATATGACCGAGCACGAAGGGATCAACGTTATTTCGACCCCAGTTGAACCCTCCGAATACATCATCACGTCAACATCGAGCTGAGGTCGCTTGTGGACGAGGTCGAGCAGCATTTCGAGCAGCACGCGCTTCTTCTCTCTCAAACCTTTCCCTTAATTACCTCCTTGTATGGTAACGGGTTGGTTCTGTAGGCATTCCTCGACCCCCGAGGCCTTCCCTTCCTTCGGACGCTTGCTGATGAGGGTGGGTGCAGCTCATCCTCGCATACATCGTTGGAAGCCGTGTATGAAGATGACAGCTCATACGGCAGTGGGGTGTCGTCGAGGTCAGTCCATGTCAAATCCATCCAGAACGGGTGGATGTCCTCGGCGTGTATCGGAGTGCTGGATTTGACGTATGCCTGAATCTCATGGACACAAGGGATCCCGTATCAAACCCTCCAATGTCGGTCCGTGCATACCGGAGGAACCTTTTGGTTCACGACGTCCTGCCACATCTTGTACAGATAATCGAAGCACTTTTTGGAGATTAAAGTCTTTACCTCATCGAAAAGGTTGACTTTATACGCCGTTGTTGGCCATTTGAAGCGGTCGATCTCCAAAGAAGTTTGCAGCTCATGCAGTTGACAATCGTTGACTCTATGGATTGCATCGATCACGATGCGGAAGTCACCAGTCGATGAGTGAAGTGCCTCCTTCATATTACAATTATATTCTTTTCTATTAAACTATATACTATAAAAAACATTATAATATATAAATAAATCAAAAAATCTATTTTCAATTATATTTTATTAAACAATATATATTATCAATCATATATTCTATAAACTTCTATTATAAAACTATATTATCTATCAAATTATATTTTCAAACTCTAAAAATAAATCAAACAAAAAGTAATTCAAATAACATATCGGTGGAGTCGGGATCGGGGAGACCTCAATGGACCGACGCTTCCGCGGCGGTTCCACCTCCTCCTCGGCCACTGCTCGGCCTCCGTCGCCGGCGCCAGACGCCGCCCCACCACCACCACCCTCCTCCTCGGCCACTGTTCGGGCTCCGTCGTCGGCGCCATCCGCCACCCCACCACCACCACCCTCCTCCGCCGCCATAGCCGCCAGCACCACCAGACCCTCAGCCACCGGCTCCACCGCCACCGCCTCCCCCGATGCTCCACCCTCTACCTCCATCGCTGTCGCCTCCGCCTCCAAGGCCGCCACCGCCGCCTTGAGCTCTCTCTCTTTCTGTCTCCATCTCTCTCGGTCTCTCTCTCTATGGGTCTCTCTCTCTCGGTCTCTCTCTCTCAGTTGCTCCGGCGCTCTCTGGTTCTCTCTCTCTCTGGAGAAGATGAAGACGAAGAGGCACGCCCTCTTCGTCTTTAAGGGACGGGCTTGCACGTCCCCAAGGACGTGCAAGCACGTTATTAAAAAAAAAAAAGACGTGCAAGCACGTCCGGGTTTGGGTGGCTCTCACCACCCTTGCACGTCCTTAAGGACGTGCAAGCACGTCATTAAGAACGTGGGGATTTGCGGTGTATATAGCCGAAACGTTTAAAAATCCATTTACGGTTTGATATTCTTAAGAAGTTATTTTGGTTTAATATATTATGAGATTTATTTAGATTTAATCTTTGTTTATTTTAGAATTATATATTTGAATTAGTAAAATGTGCATTAATATAAAATTTATTCAAAACTTAAAAGAAATGAAAGAATATATATATATATATATATAATATAAGTATATATTATAAGAATTTCATTTAATTCTATATTAATTAGATATAACAATTAAGAAGTATCGGAAGAGATTAACTAGCTAAATGAACATGTATTAATATCAAGTTTATTTAAATTAACAAAAACGCACACAGTGCACTATAGCATTAAATTTCTTGGATGGAACGAAATAACTTTATTTGTAAAAAGAATTAAAGAAAGAACTACGTAAATATCAAGAAAATTGAATTAAATACAATACTCCCTCAATTTTTTTTAATATACTGTAAGTCTTTTTATATTTTGAACCATTTGTAAGAACCTACAAATTAAGTATAAAACTAACTTTTTATCAAAAAAATTTGATAATTTTTTATTTTTACTAATAAGTATCAAATTATTAAAAAAATTTGATAAAAAGTTAATATTTTACCATCTAAACGTATAAAATCTAAAATGATTTATATTAAAAATGGAGGTAGTATTAGTTTTAGTTTATCCTTTAATTTCGATGCATGCATGTTCCTAAATCATGTTTTCGTATAATTCTAAAAAAAAAATTCTGTGGATAGAGTTTTTCTTTAATTTGGAGGCCCGTTCACTAAAAATTTAAATTTTTTTAAATAAAATATTATTCTATAGATAGAATTTCAGTAATTTCCTTAAACAAAATACTCTCTGCAAGCTTTTTTTTTTTTTTTTTGGGTGCTTTGCTAAGTAAAAAAAAAGAAGAGGTATAATTTACATTAATCTATCCCAATTTTATATTTATAAAAAATAGTTTTCTTGTCTATAAATATATGTTTGGCCTGCATCTTTATCAATCGATTCAAGAAACTCTCTCTGCAAAATCTCGTTTTTTCTTCTTGGTTGAACCAGAAAATCAAGAATCAACGACAATGGTGTGGTATCAGGTCGCTCGTCCGAACGAGTTGCTGGCCATTACCGGCTACAATATCAACGACATCAAGCTTACGAAGAAGGCGCTGATTTTGCCCGGCCAAAAATGCGCCAGGATCGACATCTCGCCGGTGAATTACACCTTCGAGGTGCAGGCGATGAGCGCCGAGAAGCTTCCGTTCATCCTCCCGGCCGTCTTCACCATCGGCCCCCGCGTCGAGTGCCCCGAGTCGCTCCTCAAGTTCGCCAAGCTCATCGCCGCCCACGACATCAAGTCCAGCCACGTCAATGAACTCGTCCAGGTAAAACCCTAACTCACCTAAAGTTGCTTCCTTTTTGTGTAAAGAATCAATCTTGATTGCTGAAATTGACGGTGTCGTTTACTCTAGGGAGTGATCGAGGGTGAGACTCGAGTGTTGGCCGCATCCATGACGATGGATCAGATCTTCAAGGGGACGAAGGAGTTCAAGAGCGAGGTTTTCGACAAGGTTCAGTTGGAGTTGAATCAATTCGGGCTTTTAATTTACAACGCCAATGTGAAGCAATTGGTGGACGTTCGAGGCCATGAGTACTTCTCTTACCTAGGGCAGAAGACGCAGATGGAAGCTGCAAATCAAGCCAAGGCAACAACTTTCTCACGGTTTCACTTCCGATTCGGTGAATCTTTCGATTTTCCGATCCGATTATCATGTTTGTTTCCGTGATTAACGTATCCAGGTTGATGTGGCCGAGGCCAAAGATGAAGGGCGCCATAGGGGAGAAGGAGAGGATAGGGCTGACGACGCAAAACGCTGCGAAGATCGACGCTGAGACGAAGATCATAGCGACACAGAGGCAGGGAGAGGGCAAGAAGGAGGAAGTCAAGGTGCAGACCGATGTCAAGATCTTTGAAAACCTAAAGGAGGCAGAGGTTGCCAAGGCCAATGCTGACCTGGCTGCCAAGAAGGCCGGGTGGGCCCGGGCATCTCAGACCGCCGAGGTGGAGGCCAGGAAGGCGGTGGCGATACGAGAGGCGGAGCTGCAGGGCCAGGTGGAGAAACAGAACGCCTTAACACAGACCGAGAAGCTCCGCGCTGAGCTGCTCAGCAAAGCCAGTGTCCAATATGACATCAAGGTACCAAATTTCGATCATGAATTGGACTGTTTCGACGAAAATTTTCTTACAATTTGATCTTGTTAACGACGAATTGAAGGTGCAAGAGGCGAATTGGGAGCTGTACAAGAAAGAAAAGGAGGCAGAGGCAGCTTTATTCAGGAGCATGAAGGAGGCGGAGGCGCAGAAGGCGAGTGCTGAGGCAGCATTCTTCGCGCGACAGCAGGCTGCAGACGCGGACCTCTACGCGAAGAAGAAGGAGGCAGAAGGGATGGCAGCGCTGTCACAGGCGCAGGGGCTGTACGTGAGCACGCTCCTGAAGTCGCTGAACGGGAACTACATGGCCCTGAGGGACTACATGATGATTGAAAAGGGGGTGTTCCAGGACATGGCCAAGGCCAATGCTGAAGCAATCAAGGGGCTGAAGCCTACTATGAGCGTCTGGTTGTAACAGTGACTCCCTGCAATTTATGAAGTTGTAAGGCCAATTTGCATAATTAGACCAAAAAAGGGGCCCATTTGCATAACTAGACATGTCCCCCTTTTTTTTGCTAGGGGTAGAAAGTGGTCTATTTTTGCAAATAAAAAATGCAACCGGGAGAGGAAGTTGCAGGTGAAGGGGAGGGACACTGTAGCTACACTGTAGCTGTCAGTGACATGTGGCACCAAAAGGCATCATCCGTTCATTTAAAAAAACTGTAGACTGCCCATCTTACCAATAGAATTAAACGGTCCTACCAATAGGCTAAACCTGTCTTTCCATACCTATAGATATTTTGGAGAGAATCTGGAGGGGATTCACCTAGCTGATTTGGCGGGCTGTCAGTGTAGTTTTGGCGCCAAAACAGGGTTCCTCCTTTGGGGAAAGGGGGGAGCATTTATGATGGGAAAAATGCAATGATTGCATTGATGGGTGTCCCCCAAGAACATATATAAGCTTGAGAGGAGTATCTGAAACATCATAACATGCTCTGCAAAAAGTGATGCAGAATAGGAGAGAAGCGGAAAGGACGGGAAAAAAGTTACCCGTTCATTCCAAGAAACGATACAGTCCCCATCCTACCAATAGACTATTTCCGTCCTACCAATAGTGTACAACTGTCCTTTCATACCTAAAAAAAAATGCAAGAAGTTTGTCCAATGACAGTGGCAGCGATGGGTAAGTGATCTTGTACGTATTATATGTAGTTGTTCCTTTTTCTTATAACAGAACTACCCCAAGGTGACGGTTTCACGAGACCAGTTGCAGAGAGTTCGTAATTTATACTCTCTGTTTTTTATCAATTGCATAACTTGCAATTTAAGATTACAAATTCAAGCGTTATTTTTTGCTTCTTGCGAAATTATTACTTCTTGATGACTAGACGATCATAAGGACCCATTGAAAATAGTCTATTAGCTCAATTGGTAGAGCTTTGTGTTTGCACACAAAGATGTGAGTTCGACTCTCACGTAGGCTAATACGGAGTATGTGTTCATGAATCTCTCTAAACTTATACAATTATGAATCTCTCTGAGTGTCAATATTCACTACTTGGATCTTGTCTTTCAGTGCAGCACTAACTTTATCCAGGATATGAACCATAGCTTGAGATTCATCATCACACATGATATATCCATATATAGCTTTTGCATATGTGGTTCATATAACTTCAGTCTCTGCCTGTGGAGTCTGCTTTCTCCTTTTGCTTTTCTGAGATTCACGTGGAAGTAATTTTTTTTTCTTAAAGTCAATTACGCATTTACATATTTCCAATAGTATAAATATATCGTATCGTCAGTGTGCATCTATCCTACCATTAGTGTCAAGTTATACAGGAATTACTGGGTTTCCATTATGATCCTACCAATATCATTGTTTTCTCCTACCATTACTTTCCATCAATCCTATCATTCTGATCCTACCGATATCGTTGTGTTCGATCTCCTACCATTAGTTTTCATCAATCTTACCATTTTTGTGCATCTATCATACCAATTTAAATAGCTTTCAAGGAAAATCAAGCTAGAAACCGTAGCAAATTATGTTCCACATTTTTCAGAAAAACAACCAAGGGTAGAGGGTTTCCAATCTACAATAGAAGATGAAGGAAACCTAAATAACATTATATCCAAGGGTAGAGGCTCTAATTCGGTCGTTCTAGCATTGAATTAGATTGGATTCATGAATTTTGATTGATAGAAATTGGATTGAGATTGAGATTTATGGATTGGTAATTTAGATTGAGATTAGGGTCAATTCACGCCTCAATGATTACTAGTCTGGATTTGTGAATTGGTCAATATTAATTTTACTTCTTTGCCAATAGTACAAATATATCTTACCATTCGTGTACATCTATCCTACCATTAGTGTCAAGTTATACACTTAGGAATTTCGGTGATTACATTTTTATCATACCAATATCGTATATTTATCCTACCAGGTTCACAAATTTCTCCTACCACTAGTCTATATATTTCCTACCAAGTTCATAATTTTATAAGTTCAGAGATATTCATAATTCATAAATTTGTCGTACCAGATTCACAAATTTGTCCTGCCATTAGTGTATATATTTCCTACCATGTTCAATCGTATAAGTCCATAGAGATATGAACGCATACTCCGTATTAGCCTATGTGAGAGTCGAACTCACATATTTGTGTGCAAACACAACGCTCTACCAATTGAGCTAATAGGCTATTTTCCATCCATCTTCATGCATATTAAGTTATTAACAGGCATGTTTCTTTACCTTCACAAACTTTATAAATCTGAAAGGATAAAGAGGGACAAACCTAGAGCTGCTTTGTGCAAATCGCTGGAATTTGAATCAATTCGAATATGATTTAAGCCCGAATTCGAATCTAATGACAACACCAACCCGTGACCCGTCGGCATCTTCTTCTTCTAGTTCTCTGCCGCTGGAGGTGTGTACTCCTGGAAACTATATCGAAAAGGCCATCTGGATACTTGGAAAAAGTATTAACCGGTCTGTTAAGATTAACATGAAATTGAATCAAATCAAAGATCAAAAGAAAACACCAGATTAGAAGAACATTGAAAAGGCCATTTGGATACTTGAAAATACTATTCAATGATCAAAAGAAAATACCAGCATATTACATCCAAACTGCCAAATAAGTAAAACAAAATAAATAGAGTCCAAAATATTGCACAGACATATTTCTATAACATCATATCTATGTATAAAGATGTAACCTAGCAAAAGAATGAATGGTCAAATACATCAGTACACAACTTTTTCTCATTTGAGAAATTCGGAGGTATGAAGAACATCCAACTTGGGGTTTATTGTGGGCAAACACTTTGATTAGTTTATTTGATTAGTTAAATTTGATAAGGAAAATTATAATTTAGCTCACAAAAAAATTCCTAAACAAGAGCATCATCAAGATAACCACCAGAATTTGATCTTCAAATCTTAACAAAAAAGAGAGTTTCATCCCACAAAGTAGATAGCATTGCAATTATATTAGATGATTATAAACCCATATACGAGGAAGATACTGAAAACGTGAAGACAATTAAGATTAACGGTCGATCAACACAAGTACCATGCCACACTATATAAGGTACTAGCTTATTTATCAAAGATCGACCCCATTTATACACACCAGCATGATTACTACATAGATTATTGCTTGGATTAGCCAAACCTCGATCAGTAACGAGCTTGAGCATTCGGTAGTACCTTAGCTTACAGATCCTCAGTCGATATGTCGGTGTAGAATTCGAACTCGTTGCAACCCGTATACAGGCCATCAATCAACTGATACTCCCTTAACTCTCCCCAAGTCATCAAGTCGCGCACCTTGCAAGAGAAGGGAACATCACAATTGGATGAGCAGGTAAAGTGATAGATCAGTCCTAGATATGGAAATCAAACAACAACAAAAATGGAATCAACCTATTTCACCGCAAATGAGCGCATCACATCTCCATATTATTTCCAAAGGCAAAACTAAAGAAAACAGTGACATATAATACATAGAGAACTCCAGAAATTTTGAACAAGAATACAATCAGCATACAAATTACTGTAGATCGCAGCAAAACAACTCCAGAATCCATCGAGGACCAAAAAATAAACAATTGTAAACAAGAAAAAACGGGTCATCTAAAAAGAAAACGAATTCGTGGAAGCAACAGAGAAAGAGGGAGGGAATTCGGACCTTGAAGGCCGGAATGGCAAACGCCGAGGCCGACCTTGCAGTGTCATCATCGTCATCAGAAGAATCACTGCGTCGATACCTCGAAATCAAATGAATTTCCAGCACTATGGGTGACAGAGCGATGAGCGACGGCGAGACAAGCAGCACCTGCAATGGAGAGATGAGAGATTAGAGCGGTGGTTGAAATCAAATCCCTAATTCGACAGATCCCTAATTCGAAATTAAATCCCAAATCGAAGAAACCCAAAAGCAAATCCCTAATTCGACAGATCCCCGAAACCCAAAATCCCAAATCGCTGGTGGGTCTTCCTCGCCGACGCCTCGCCTGGTGGATCTTCCTCGCCTGGTGGATCTTCCTCGCCGACGCCGTCGAGTCCTACCCGACGCCGAGTCCCTTCCTCTCAGTCTCTCTCCCTTTAAAACTCCCACCTGCTGCACCCGGTTCCAAACAGTGCCAAAAAACCGGCAATTTTATTTGCTTGGGGGCAGGGGTGTTATTTGGCCCATTTTTTGACCTTGTGGTCTAGTTGTGCAATTAGGCCCGTTTTTTGGTCTAATTACTACCATTTCCTCAAGTTGTAATAGTGTGAATATTTTCTCAAATTTGAATACTCCCTCCGTTCATACATATAAGATCACTTCACTTTTGCACGTATTTTAAGAAGCAAAAAACTATATAAAATATTAATTTTTTAATTAATTTTTTTCACAATATAGTATGTATTATTAATAAATACTCCCTCTGTTAATTAAAACTTGTCGTTTACTATTCATGCACGCTTTTTTAGAACGATAAAAACTATATAAAATATTAACATCTTTCTACATTTGTTTTTATAAATTCATACTTAATTGTAATAAGTATGAAATTATTTTAAAAAATTATTTAAAAAGTTAATATTTTATATAGTTTTTAACACCTCAAAAAGCGTGCGTGAATAGTAAAACGTCAAGTTTTAATTAACGGAGGGAGTATTATATTACGGAAAAAACTTTTGTAAAAAAAATTAATATTTTATATAGTTTTTCACTCATTAAAATACGTGCAAAAAGTCAACAATCTTATATTTGTAAACGGATGGAGTATAAAAGAGATCTAACACTCTTGCAAAAATCAACTCTCACATCTTTTGAAATCATTTCATACCCATCAACCGGATATTTGACAAAAAAATAAAAAACTATTCTAAAATAGTTCAACCGAAAAGAACTTGCAGTATCTAAATATTCCCGATTCAATCCCGAAATTTCAAGGTTATGCGACAAAAATCTCTATAAGACCGTTTATGTATGTTTGTGGGAAGATATTTAATGAGAGAGAGGAGGAAAACCGTTAAATAAGGAGTCCGTGTCCGATCATCATTGGGCGCGTCTGCATCGTTCACTCATCCATCCATGGCGGCCCAGGGTCTCCTCCATCCATCCGTTGCTCCATTCAAGCCCCACTTCCTTGCTAAGCGGACGCCCACCCCCTATCTCCTCTCCAAGTGGTTCGCCCCTATTTGCTCCTCCGCCGCCGCTTCGCCCTCCTCCGAACGCCGCTACAACATCACTCTCCTTCCCGGCGATGGCATTGGCCCCGAGGTCGTCTCCGTCGCCAAAGACGTTCTCCAGCTCGCCGGCTCCATTGAAGGTTCTCTCCCTCTCTCTCCCTCGTTTTCCCGTTAGATTGATTTTCTGTGTTCCGATTAAACAAAACCCCGGTGATTTCTAGGGATTGGATTTGAGTTCAAGGAGATGGCTATTGGTGGAAGCGCGTTGGATCTCACCGGCGTTCCCTTGCCGGATGAGACGCTTGCGTCCGCCAAGGGATCCGATGCTATTCTCCTCGGAGCGATTGGGGGGTGAGCTTTGATCGCACTTTGATTTCTTCATTTTCTGCTTCACATTTGACTGTATCTTTCGAAATTGATTTCTGTTTTCCGATTGTTAGTGCGTTGGTTTTGTGATGATTGTCCATTTGTGTAGCTATAAATGGGATAGCAATCCCAAGCATCTGAAGCCGGAGACGGGGCTGCTTCAGCTTAGGGCTGGTCTTAAAGTGTTTGCAAATTTAAGGCCTGCGACTGTCTTACCACAGGTTAGTTATTTCAACTATGAAATCTTGATGTTGTGGTGGAGCCGTGAAGGTTCGAGACTTCTGATTGATGTGGAGAAATGAAGTCATTCGTTTGTGAATTCTTACTTTATACAGATACGGAATTGGTAAATCTGCTTAGTGCTTAGTAAGATAAGGTTTTGCAGTTTGTACCAATGAAATAACTGATGTTCAATGTGTGAGACTCTAATTTACTGTAATAGAGGTGGGAATCGTGGGGAGCTTTGATTATAAATATACTAAATCATCTTAGAACCTTGTCAAAGCCGAAATTGGAGAATATGTAATGGCAGTTTACTTTTCGCATAATGAAAAAAAATACCGTATAGCTTCATTCCCTGGGTTGTGTGTGTTTCTTGATCCTTGAATGCTTTTCTGAGATGCTCTTAACTAATAGCTTATCTTTGCAGTTAGTTGATGCTTCAACGTTGAAGAAGGAATTCGCTGAAGGTGTGGACCTAATGGTGGTAAGGGAACTTACAGGAGGTTAGTATGTCTTTGATACATGGTTTAGTTCTTGATTTTTTCTTCACAGATGAACTTTTGGAACATCTTTCATAAGTCATTGATGTGTTCTTTTCTAATCTATGTTTGATTATGTTTCATCGAAAAACAAAATGAATATCAGGTATCTATTTTGGAAAGCCCAGGGGTTTTAGCACAAACGAACATGGCAATGAGATTGGATTCAATACTGAAATCTATTCTGAACTTGAGGTACTTATCTGATACAAGTACCTGCACCTCAGTTTCAAGTACAAGATTGATAATCTTTTCTTTCTTGATGGTTGCCCACAACATTGCTTTGCTTTGACATTGCTTGTGGTGTTTTATTCAATCAGTGAATCAGAAATGCCCTTTTCTTTCTTAACTTGTTTTCCATATTGAGATGTAAGTATGTAGCCAATGGTGTATATGATTGCTTTGATCATTTGCCTTGGTTTAACTTAACATTGCCCAATACGTCACTATCCTTTGCATTTTGAAGCTCTGCGTTGGTTCTCCCTTTAACCCCCAGCCCAGATCATCCTTTTTGGAAAATATTATTCTTTAAATAATTTCTGATGTGTATGTTATTAGCCATGTGTATGTTGATATTGATTTCAAATATGCCAGATTGATCGCATTGCTCGTGTTGCTTTTGAAATTGCTAGACAGAGGCGCCATAAGCTATGTTCGGTTGATAAAGCAAATGTCTTAGAGGTATTTTCTACAATCTTTTTTGTCTTTTCATCTTTTCTGCCCTAAATACTGAGAAATGTATGTTATCGTGATCTTGCTATCCTTTTTTGCTAGCTATAATTGACATATATTTCGTCTTACATTTTTTTTAACACGTATGTAACATTGATACCTTAGTGTAAATTAGAAGGGTTATTGCTACCTACAGATAGCACACACCATAAAGTGTGAATGATCTTATTCATAGGTAGCAATAACCCTTCTAATTTACACTAATGCTTTGGAGACGAAGGGTTATAGCGAGAAGGGATTGTTTTGGAAACACTTATGATCACCTCATCATAAAATTGTCCCATAAGTGTGAATGAGTTCAGTGTGATGGACATAATATTGATCTTATTCATTAGAGCACATGGTTGGACTTACTAATATTTTCGCTGAGCATTGTTCAGGCATCGATGCTTTGGAGACGAAGAGTTGAAGCCATTGCATTAGAATACCCTGATGTTGAACTCTCACACATGTATGTTGACAATGCTGCAATGCAGTTGGTTCGGAACCCCAAACAGGTTTGGTTTTTTTTCCCTTCACAAGGGGATAAGCTAACAGAATCACTGAGGTTTTTAATCGATCATTAAAATACTGGGAATAATATACATTTTCTTTCAGTTTGATACCATTGTCACCAACAACATCTTTGGTGACATATTGTCTGATGAGGCTTCAATGATTACGGGAAGTATTGGGATGCTTGCGTCGGCCAGTCTTGGTGATTCAGTATAGCACTCTTCTTATTTCTGTTAGCTCGGAGTTGTCATTATCTAAAAGCTGTCTACTTAGCACAACAAGTTTTTTCACCTTATACTGCTGAAAAGAGTAAGTTGTGTAACTTTTAGGGGCCTGGACTTTTCGAACCTATACACGGGTCTGCCCCTGACATTGCTGGCCAGGTGGGTTGTTCATGTTTGGATATATGTCCTCTATTCTACCGCACATCAAAATTCTTGATTTTGACTTCCATCTGGTTGCTGTTTTATATTTTTGCATCCAGAATAAGGCAAACCCATTGGCAACAATCCTGAGCGCTGCTATGCTCTTGAGATATGGTCTCAAGGAAGCAGATGCTGCAGAAAGAATAGAGAATGCAGTGCTGGACACGCTCGACAGGGGGTTTAGAACAGGCGATATATTCACTGATGGAAAAGTATGCCCAACTACATTACATCCATATTGTTATCACTTTTACACACTTGGTGGTTTTATTCTATATAATTTTGAGTTTTTGACTGTATAAAAATGTCTATATTTGCCTATCTGGACCTAGAAACCGACGATTTGAGTCTGCTATAAGAATTGATTTTAGTGATGACAAAACACAAATTGTAGCCGTGTTAGTTCTAAGACGTCCACACGCTGTTTGGGAAATCGCCAATGTTCTGTTACTTTGATTTTCTTGCAGACACTGGTAGGATGCAAAGAGATGGGCAAGCAAGTGCTGGAATCCGTAGAATCTCTGGTTCCACAGGGCGCGTAGCTTGTTTACAAGACTGCTTGCGTTTGCAGAATGCCGAATGGATGCCTCTAGAAGACGCAAATACCACGAAGTCAGGTCCGCCCCTCAAATCTGTTGTAATTGATAGTTCAAAAGATAATGTCTTGCAGAGTAAAAGATGAGTTTTGTCAACTTCCTTTCTGCATTTGAATGCATCATCTCCGAGAACCAACATTTCCACAACTAGAGTCTTTAAGATTGTAACATTTTCGCAGCGAGAAATATAAAATAAGATGCCTTTCAGAAGCTATCCTTGTGCAATCACAGAAGCAACTACTTACAGAAAAATATAGTTCACTTTGGAGAAGCAGGGGGCATATCAGCCAACTTGCCGAGCCATGAAGGAGGCAGCATCCCTGTCTGTTCGTGCACCGTCTTCAGCAATGGGGGCAGCATAGTGTACACATCCGCGACATCCTTGAGCGTGCTGCCGCCTCCTCCCTTTCCACCCTCCAAGAAACTGGCCCCATTGGCACCCGTCCAGATGCTCATCTTAGGCTGTAGCCCACGGATTGCATCAGCATTCACCCTAGCCATTTCCTGGAACACCCTCTTCTCAATCATCATATAGTCCCTCAGGGCCATGTAGTTTCCGTTGAGCGCCTTGAGGAGCGTGCTCACGTATATCCCTTGCGCCTGCGCCAGCACCGCTATCCCCTCCGCTTCCTTCTTCTTCGCATAGAGCTCCGCGTCTGCAGCCTGCTGCTTGGAGTAGAATGCAGCCTCTGCAGTAGCCTTCTGTGCCTCAGTTTCCTTCAGGCTCTTGTATAGCTCCGCCTCCGCTGCCTTCTCCTTCTTGTAGAGCTCTCAGTTGGCCTCTTGCACCTTGATATCATACTCCACACTAGCCTTGCTGAGCAAATCGGCCCTGAGCTTCTCGGTCTGAGTGCTCGCGTTCTGCTTCTCCACCTCGCCCTGCAGCTCCGCATCCCTCATGGCTACCGCCTTGGCGGCCTCCACCTCCGCAATCTGAGCAGCTCGAGCCCACCCAGCCTTCTTCGCAGCCAAATCAGCATTCGCCTTGGCAACCTCAGCCTCCTTTTGGTTCTCAAAGATCTTGACCTCAGTCATGACCTTGATCTCCTCCTTCTTGCCCTCTCCATGCCTCTGCGTCGACTTGATCTTTGTCTCAGCATCTATCTTCGCTGCATTCTGCGAGGTCAGCCCCGTCCTCTCCTTCGCTCCTATCTCGCCTTTCATCTTAGCCTCCGCGACATCAACCTGTAGCACCATCAAACAAGCACATTACATTACCATCATTCAACACCGAAAAATTCGAATCCCATTGTCGGATTACCTTGGCTTGATTCGCGGCTTCCATCTGCGTCTTCTGCCCTAAGTAGGAGAAGTACTCATGGCCTGGAACGTCCACCAACTGCTTCACATTCGCGTTGTAAATCAACAGCCCAAACTGATTCAACTCTAACTGAACCTTCCCGAACACCTCACTCTTGAACTCTTTCGTCCCCTTGAAGATCTGCTCCATCGTCATCGCCGCAGCCAGCACCCGTGTCTCTCCCTCGATCACTCCCTATCCACACAGATAGAGTGAGATTTCATCCTAAAACCAATTGGTAATGGGAGGCAATGAGAGGCAATGAGAATAGGATATACCTGGACGAGCTCATTGACGTGGTTGGACTTGGTGTCGTGGGAGGCGATGAGCTTGGCGAACTTGAGGAGGGAGTCGGGGCAGTCGACGCGGGGGCCGATGGTGAAGACGGCGGGGAGGATGAAGGGGAGTTTCTCGGCGCTCATAGCCTGGACCTCAAAGGTGTAGTTGACGGGGGAGATGTCGACCCTGGCGCATTTCTGGCCGGGGAGCACCAGCGCCTTCTTGGTGAGCTTGATGTCGCTGATCTGGTAGCCTGTAATGGCTAGCAGTTCGTTGGGGCGAGCCACCTCGTACCAGAACATCGTCGGTGATGCCTTGTTGATGGCGATCGGGTTTCGACGATTTCGGTTTCTTGGTAACGGAGATTCAATTATTCCACGAAGTTTAAGTGATCGTTAGAGATTGATCCGTGCGTTTCGGAATAAGTTAGGGAGTATGAATCTATTTATAGGAGAGTGAGAGTCCTTTAATCGTTTGATACGCTTTTTTTTTTTTTAACAGTGAAAATCAATTAAGTTGAACTATAGTGGATAAGTTCGGGTATACGTAGCTCTAAATTTATGGTAGGGTTTTTTTTTTTTTTTTTTTGATGAAAGATTTATGATGGAGTTAAGGATAGAGGTTGTATGATTTAAAAAGATTTTTTTTTTTTTTTTTGAGAAAGGCAATAGCTTGGATGAGATCGGACCCTGCTGGACCACTATCCAAGAACATCATTTCGGAAGAGAAAACGAAGTTCTAGATGAGCCGCTAATCTAACTGCGTCCACCAAATCCCGGAGATTAACCACCTTATCAGCAACCAAGTTGACTTCTCGAAAAATGTGCTCACATAAGGTTGAAGCAAAATCCCGAAGCAACCGAAGAATGTCAGAAATGACAATCTACTTGGACTTTCAATTCAAGCACCTCAGACGGTTAACAAGATCAATATATGTGTTATACTATTATCTTTTTTAAACCTTTTTTTTCATATCATATGCAATATACTCCCTTATTGTTCAATAATAGTTGTCATTTTAAAGTTTCCTACACTTTTAAGTAATGAGTTTTCTTATATTTTCATCGGATTTAATGATTTTATATTTCTTTTTTTTTTTATCCTTTCCCGTTCAAGTGGGCTTAGCCCACTCTACAACTGTAGGCCCATTTAAGGGGTTGATCCTCCCACTCACCAGCGTCTCCATGTTTCCACGGGGATTCGAACTTCGAACATCGAGGCATGGGATGTAGCCCCATAACCACTACACCAACTTGTGATTGGTACTCCGTATGATTTTATATTTCTAAAAGGGCTCAAACTTTTAACATGCATTAAAAACAAAACAAAAAATCACTTACAAGTTAGTGTAATAATTAATGATAGTGATATGTTATATGTAAAAGAGTCAAATTCGAATCATTTTTAAAGTATATAAAATTATAAGTAAAAGGTGACACAATATGCACAACAAGAAATAACCTATCACGATCTCCTCCGGGAGACCAAATCTCCTTCGGGAGCCTAAATCTCCTTCGGGAGCCCAACCCGGCCTCGGCCGTTTCGTCATGTCTTCGGCTTTTGGCGTTCTACAGTACTGCCGCCACTCTTGTGGTCCAGCTTCGCTGTCAAATTTCCAAAACAAGAACAAACTAAACAACCAATTTTCTTCAATCTTCGAACAAATTGCAAAATCAGATTGGGGGTTTTTGGGCTGCTTGTTTCATGGAATCGATTGCTTCTCCTCCATGTTCAATTAGTGCTTCAAGCCTCGTATTCGACTCTCTGGTTCGGTTTGGAAACTTCTGTTTCCGCCGCTGACCTCGGGTTCTCTCCAATCGACCCCGTCCGTGAGCCTTGGCGTGTCTCTGTCGGATTCTGGTTCGACGGGGTTTCTGCGCCGCCCCCCTGTAATTCCTCCGCCGTCCGTGAGCCCACTCCGGTGACGGTTTCTTCCATCGGGTTCGTCACCGCCTTCCAGTATGGCTGTCGCTCCTTGTGTGAGGTTGTTTCTGTAGGGGATACTCCTCGTCGGCGGGTTGTGGTGCCGGTGCGGCGGTCTGCCCGTCTTCCGGCCCCCACTTTCTTCCTCTTCGGCGCCGCTAAACATGGTGGCTACTTCCTGGGGCTTCAGGTCGAGCCTGGCTTCCCTCAGCGCCTCACTCCCCCTGTCCCCTTGTTGGCCGGTTACTGCGATGGGTTGTGGTGCGGCGCTCTTTCTCTCCCGGAGGGGTAGGGTTCCATTCGGGCTTAGCGTTGCACATCCCTCATTGCAGGCCCTTGGGTTGTCCTTTAGGCCCAAGGCTTTTGCCTTGGGCCCAAATCCGACCCATTGGAATTTAGAATTATTAAATTCGACCCATTGCTTTGGGCCCAAGCACTTAATTAAAAGTAAAAATAAAATCTTTATATATACATATAGCTTAATCTGGTGTATGTATGTATAATATAAATCAGTATATTTACATATAGCGTAATTGGTCCATTAAATCCGGTTTTTTCCCGCGATCTTCGTCCTTCTAGCGGATGTGCTTCCTTTGCTCGTGAGGTTTGGTGTCCGTCTTTGGTTCGTGGTTAGTTTCGGTTGAGGAGCAGTTCTGCGGCCCTGGTTGATCGACGTGATCGTGTTGGTGGTGTTTGTGGTCTCCGAAGATCCCTCATCCAGGTGGGGGGAACGTCGTGTGATCCACACTTCCCCAGGTGTCGCCTTTGCCTTACGAGGATTTCTGCTTTCCGTCTTTCCGGCGGTGAGACATCGTGTCAGCTAGTGCTGTCCCATGCGCTCGCTATCCACTTCTCCGTGACGACTTCCTTCCTCTCGTTGTTTTGTCCGCTAGTTTGCTTAGGTCTTGGGTCATTTTCGGGTTTTCTTTGGGTGCTATTTTGATGTACTTTATGTTATCTTTTCTATTTCGTTTATTGTATGTTTAGACGGCTTGCCGTCTGCCGACTCTGTCGGCCTCTCGAGGTCCGGGCCTGTCCGGCCTCGAATTATTTCCTTATCAAAAAAAAAAAAAAATAACCTATCACGACAATCTATAAAATAAATAAAAACTTAATTAAAAAAGATTTCCGTTATACTCCGTATAACCCATTAATTGCTCCACTAAACCTATAAAGTTAATTGAAAGAATTTAGTTCTGTTCATTAATTAAATTAAATGTACCACTAAAGGCACTAAGGGTATGTTTGGATGTAGCTTTTTAGGGCGTTAGATAGAGCGTTAGATAGAGGGTTTTCAGAAACGCTCTTCCAATTGTGTTTGGCGGGCGTTTTCAGAAACGCTCTCATCAGCCGCTTTGGAACCGTTTCCTCGACCGCTCCCATTTGAAAGCGTCTGATGAAATTTTGAAGCGTTCGACGGTGAAGAAAAATCAGAATCCCTCTCCTCTCTTCTTCATCGACATCGCCTTCCCTTCCATGAGTGGCGCACGACAAGCTCGGGAAGATCTCTAATGGAGTTTATTTCGGCAGGAACCCTAATTTTGATTTCGGCAGCCTTGTTATCATCGTTTTCCGGTTTGTAGGGGCTCTTCCCAGATTCCAAATCGCCATCTCCACCAAACTCTATCCCTTTCACGCTCTTCAGGTAATATCCTAATTTCGATTTCGATTTCAATTTTGATTTGCAAAACCTTGTTATCATCAATTTTTGATTTAATTGTTTTGGGGTTTCTTATGGCCGATTTTAGGGTTATGTAACCTAAAATTTCGCATTTAATTTTGATTTTATCAGTCATCTGTGAATGGCTCCTTCCTTTGATTCATATGTGATTTCCAACTAGATTAAGGCGGAAAGGGCCATAGCCTGCTGCTGGGCATTGTTTTTGCACATGGCTTACATATTATGCCAGCTATGTGTTTTGTATGAAGAATCTTTGATCCTGCTACAATGGTTGATTAAACTTCAACTTAGATGTATGCTTTGATCTCTAGACTTTGGTTTAATTTTGATCCTGCTACAAGGGTTGATTAAACTTCAACTTAGCTGTATGCTTTGACCTCTGGACTTTGGTTTGAGTTTCAAATCCACAAGCTATGTTGGGTGTTATAATATGTATACTGGATTGTGCGAGATTGTGGCACCTCGTCTACATTATAATTTTAATATAATAAGTTGTTATTAGGAATAGAAATGTTCAGAGAAGTTTCTCTTTTCTTCCTTGCTCCCCTCCTCACTCATGCACTCAATCTTAACACAGAGACATGAACAAGAACAAAGCTGTTGGACTTTGGTTAATGTTGTGTGATTTTATAACAGCCTTAACTCTTAGCCTAGTGACTCAAAACTCGAAAGTCAAGTGTGTGAAGATGTTGTTTATTTCCAGAATCCGTGATAGTATGCCAATTGTCGGATTGTTGCTATTCATGTGTTGGATTGTTAGCCTAGTGACTCAAAACTCTTAGCCTAGTGACTCTTAGCCTATGCCTTAACTCTTGGTTAATGTTGGATTGTTGCTTTTCATGTGTATTGTATGCCAATTGTCTTGAAAAACATAAATTATGTTCCGAGCTATGAATAGTTATCAACAACTAATATTTTTGGGTAATTAAAAAACATTGTAAAGGAATTTACATCCACAAAGGGAGCTGAAATGTCAGGGTTATTTTTAGGGAAAACTAATTAAAACACCCCCACCTTTGGGGGTATGGTAAAAATATATCCTCAACTTTCAAATATAATTAAAATATCCCGACCTTTGAGGGTAGTGGTAACATATTACCACAAATTTTCTCATGGGTCAAAAATATACAGCAATGCAGCCTACGTTGATTTTGTTTTTGACAAGGCATCATGCGTGGAAGCCTTTTTACAAATTAGTACTAAAATCGGGTTTTCTTAAATGGTCTTCTTGGGGAAAAAATGCATCGACAACAAAATTAAACCCAAAAAAATGAAATTGATTCAACCAAGCAACTAATCCGGTCAAAATTGCCTCAAATTAGCACAACACGACTATTCCTAACACCAAACTGACAACTACAAAACTAAACCGAAAACAACAGCAACAATAAAGAGGGAAAAAAACTTATTCAGCTAAGTCCGTGAATGAATCAAAGAGGAAGAAGATGTGAGAGAGACAACTCAAGATAGCCGACCACGAGGGAGGGAGACTGTCATTGAAGATGAACTATGAGCTGCCTCGAAGACCGGAAGACGACTTAAGATGCGATCACGAAAGAACATAGGAGAGAGGAAAAGGCGTGGTGTATGAACCCGGTCCAACTCTTTATTTTTTTCTAAGGAAATCGTTCAAAAAAACCCTTGTAAAAAAATCAACGTCGGATGTCTTGCAACATTTTTGACCAGTGGGAAAAATCTTGGTAATATATTACCACTACTATCAAAGGTCGGGATATTTTTATTACTTTTGAAAGTTGAAGATATATTTTTACCATACCCCCAAAGGTGGGGGTATTTTAATTAGTTTTCCCTTATTTTTATGTCAATAATTCAACCTATTTAATAACAATCTTCTATTGACAGGCAACAGGTGCTCTAGAAGTCTCATGTTTTCGTATCTTTGCAATGTCAAAATATTTTCTGTTGAGTTTCTGTTGAGTGGGCTTGGAAAAAAGCAGCAGTGCCTTTTCTGTTGAGTTTCATGTTGACAGTCTCATGTTGGCAGGCAGTAGGTGCTCTAGGGTTATTTTCTGTTGAGTTTTTTTTTTCATGCCAAAGTATTTTCTGCTGCACACAAGAAATGCAGCAGTGCCTTCGGTTTTCATTGCAGTGCCTAGTTTTTGTTGGTATTATAGACATGTAAGCTATTCTTGAGTGATGTGTTTGCTTAATTTCAGTTTTATTATCTTTGTGTGCTTATAGAAATAAACGGTTGGTTCTATATTGCTCATAAGAGATTTGTAATTCCTATTGATGCCTGATAATCATAGCCGTTATCGTTATAAATTTCTCAATATTATACATAAAGTGTACATTTGTTATTCAATCTTAATTTATGTAATCTTTTTTTCAGTAATATATATGTATCTATAATTTGTTATTCAATCTTTTTCTAGCAACATAAAAGTAGATGGATGCAAGTTCCAAAGGGTCCAATTTTATTTGGACTAAAGCAAATATGAAGATCTTAATTGATGTTTGTCTCCAATATCGACAAAAATATGGGCGTAACCAAAAGTTTCAATGGCCGCATATTCTGAAAGATTTTGAAAAAGTTTATGGGAAAAAAGCCAATCAGAACTCTATGAAGAACAAGTACGACAATATGAAGAAAAAGTATTCTGCATGGAAGTTGCTGTTACAATTTGAGACTGGCCTAGGTTGGAACGCGAGCACAAAAACCATTACTGTTGATGATGCTTGGTGGGATAAAAAAATTAAGGTAACCTATTTCTTTGATGTATTTTCAGTTTTTACTTAATTTAGTGCTAGATCAAATTACACTATTATTTTAGTTTTTATGACTAATTTCTTTTAGTGTTTATTTGATTTTGCAAGGTATTCTTGATTTATAGCTTGTGCAATTGAGATATGTTCATATTTTTTATGACTGATTTGTTTTCTCATATTGAGCTCCTATTCTTCTTGAAACTCAAAACTAAATTGAAAGTGATCCTTTTATTAAAGCAGATCTTAGTCATATTACTTTATAAAAGTTGTTAAATCTTTCAGGATATAACTCTTGTTTATTCTCCAATATGTTTCAGATTTTTAAGAAGTGGTAGTGCTATTCTCTGTGTGATCTACATCTGTGATCTTTGGTTGGTTTATCTGTTTTTGCCTATACGGTTGGTTTTTGTGTTTCTGTAGTAAAATGACAGCTTCTGTGTTCCCATTAGCTGAGTAAAATGATAACTTAACATGCATGATTTTACCTTTCTTTTCCCTCTCCCAATTCACCTATTCTTATCACCTTCTTCCCAAGGCTGGTCATACCTCCTGCTTTTTCCCTTGCAAGCTACAAACCTTGTATGAATCTGCATTCCTCTTGTTACTGAATTATATATGGAAAATAAGCAGAACTGCCAGACTGATGCACATGATATATAGCTGATCTAAGTATAGGTTTTGATTTAATTCAATATTCAAGTTACATATATGTGTGCAGTCTCCCTATGTTAACACTAATTCTCATTGTTATTTTTATTCCATTATGACCTTTACAGGAGAATCACAACTGCAAAAAATATCGTACTAACCCCTTACCCGCTGATATTGAGGACTGGTGGGCCCAACTTTTTGGGGATAATGTGGCTACCGGTGAATATGCTGCTGCACCTTCAATGGATCATATAGAAGGAATCGAAGATGAAGAAGATGGAGTGGCTCAAGAGCAAATGGCGGATTCCCTTGAAGAATACAGCTTAGCAGATTTATATCATATGATGAATCAAGGAATTGAGCAAGCTCCCACACAGGATCCTCCTCCCACCCAGCACACACAAGCCCATGCTCCCACCTAGAACACACAAGCCCCTGCTCCCACCCAGAACACACAAGGCCCTGCTCGTACAAATTCCAAGAAGAATCAGAAGCTCATGAAGCGGAAAAGAAGACAATCAGAAGGATCCCTCAAGTTAGCACAACACCTTGAGAGGGTTGAAGCTACTAGCTCTCGGACTTTGGACATGATTGGCTCCGTAACAAGTGCAAGTGTCAACCAACACAATGCATCTGAAGACCAACTTGTGGAAGCATTGCGTCTGCTAGATAAAATGGCGGATGAAGGGTATTTGACTATTGCATCACCAATGTGGTGCTTTGCTGCAGAGAAGATTACAGATGACAAATCAAGGGTGTTGTTTCTTAAGATGCGTGATGATGCAACAAGGCTTGCTTGGATTCAGTGGGCATATGCAAAGCAAGGCTGATGGGGATGGCAAATCTAGTGTTATAATGACTTCTCTTTAGCATTTTTAATTTCATGTTTCTACTGTCTGGATTTCGAATTTATGTGTAATGTTTGTGTTTTTGTTTCGATGGTACATTTATGAATCAAGGGTGTTATGCTTAAGAATGTTTCATGTTTTGATAATATGTTTAAATAAAGTTAAAGTTACTATGCTCCAAATTTATTATTGCTTTCATACTTAGTTTGTTTATGATATCTTTAAATAAAACTGAAGTTACTTATTACTTTCACATGTCTTGTTGTTTAGGTGCACCAACAACTTTGGATGTTAAAAAAAAGTTGGAGATACTTTTGCTCGTGCTTCAAGATTTGCAAACAAGTTCAAGTTGTGTTGCTGACTATTACTATACTCGAATCTATAGGGTTCCATGCATGACATCAAAGCAAACCGGCGCTCAATGGATGAAGGAGGTGCTATTTGGAAATCAATCACGCCCCATTGATGCGTTTCGTATGGATTCCCCATTGTTTTTGAGACTACATCAAGATTTAGTAGAAAATTATGGCTTGACGTCGGGTAATATATCATCTACTGAAAAGCTTGGTATTTTTTTATATACCCTTGCCTTGGGAATGTCAAACCGAGTTGTGGCTGAGCGCTTCCAACATTCGGGTGAGACAATAAGTAGAGCCTTCCATGATGTGTTATATGCTATATGTGGACAATCTAGAGGCCATGCCGGACTTGCACATGATATTATCAGGCCTGTGGACCCAACTTTCTCTGGTATTCCATCTAAAATACAACAAAATGCTAGGTACATGCCATTCTAGGTAAGTTTCTTTCCTGGCTATTCATTTTCTTTATCCTGCAGTATTGAAGAGCATCTTACATAGAAATCTTGCATCTTTGTTGGCTATTCATTTGATAAAACAGAAGCTGTCTGAAAACAGAAGTTGCCTTAAACATCACTACTACAATTAAGAGTTATGGCAGCGGCCCAAAACCGCCACTATATATAGAAAAACCGCTACCTAAGGTCTAAGGCATCGGTTTTGAACCGCCCCTTCTGCTGCCGTCGCCTTAGCCCTATGGCAGCGGTTTTTTGAACCTAAGGCAGCGGTTTCATAACAAAGGGATAACCGCTGCCAAAAATGTGAGAAAACCGTTGCCTCCTCCTCTAAAGAAACACTTGGTCTCAGTCTTATGAAGCGGTTTTATTATAATATGGCAGCGGTTTTTATTTGTCAATTTTATAGCTTTTTAATTGCATTTTAAATATCTGATTTATATTTACTTACAATTATAAAAAAAAACTATTGAATATATTTATTATAACATCCACACATAGAATTGAACTGCCACACTTTTATTGACTAAAAAAATAATACTCCTACATTATATTTATATCAATCCATCCATTACTTCAATTTGCTTACAAAGTTAGTAAATAAAAGATTTGACAACTCAAGTAAACTAGCCAAAGTATAGTGATAACACGACAAGTCGTAGTTGGATACCGGGATCAATCTGTGTGAAGACAACCTGCACGTACATGAAAACTTAGATATTAGCCATACATAATTCCACATAAAGGTATTTTTACAAAACAAAACAAAGTTTGGAAATAGACCGACTTTGCTTTACGGCTTTGAGTGCTGGCCTACCACTAAAGCGCAAGAACAAAAGCTGTCAGTTGCAGAGATGAGAATGCTGAGATGGATGACTGGAAACACAAGACTCGACAGAATCCGAAATGCTGACATCAGAAAAGAGGTTAGAGTTGCGAGCATTGTGGACAAATTGCGGGAGTCCAGATTACGTTGGTTTGGGCACGTGAGTAGGAGACCTGCTTCGGCTCCGGTCCGTAGGTGCGAAACCTTGAATTTGGGTGACATCCGTAGGGGGAGAGGTAGACCTAAGAAGAGCTGGTTAGAGGCTATCAGACATGATCTCTCGTTGCTGAACCTTTCGGAGAATATGACTTCGGACAGAGACCACTGGAGAAGGAGCATTCGAGCTGCTGATGTCTAGTGTCGTTTGTTATGGTTTTGATCGGAGTTGTGCCCTCGTGCCTTGTTTACTTAATGCTTTTTCCCCTGCGCCTTCCCTTTCTTATTACTCGCTGTCTATGCCCTGCTATGTGCCCTAATACTATGTGATCCGTTTGCACTATCGTCTTGGGTCTTTCGGAAATACTCTCTCGGCCTGTTCGGGGTATGAGTGCGTACATCCTGACCCCCCAGACCCCGCTCTATAGCGGGATTAACTGGGTTGTTGTTGTTGTCACAGTTAATTTTCACCCGTTATCATAATGGAGAAAAATAAAAGAAATTAATTTAAATATTTTTAGATTATTCACCGTTGATTTTCACCCGTTATCATAATAAAATTGAGAAATTTAAAAGAAAATCAATTGGTTAAGAAAAAAAAATGATGGGAGCTTGGATCTAGTCAAGAAAATTATATATAAAAAAAAATTCATACTTATCAATTAAAAAGAAATGGATAGAATACAATAAACTGATAAAGTGTCTACAAATTGCCGAGTAACTATTTTTTATATAAAAATAAATAAATTAATTTCGAATCTTGATTTAAACGATGATGATAATAGCAAAAAGCAGTCTATAAAACCTTGAAAACTCTTCAAAAAAGGTCCCCTCTTCCTCTTCCACCGCCACCAGCGGCCGGAGAAGATGGATCAATCCCTGCCAATCCCAACCGCCGATCATCCACCTTCCACCAGAACCTGCCTCTGCTCTCCGACGACGCACCCTGGATCCTTCCGCTGTAGCCTCCACCGCAAATTTCCCTCCTTTCCTCCTCGTTCTTCCTCCTATGGCGCCGTCGCCTCCGCCAAATCGAAGGCTCCGATCACGGCCTCCTCCTCCTCATCCTCCAGATCTGAAGGCAAAAGAAGGAAATTGAATCCAGTCCGTACTATGAGCGCGGAGGAGTTGAACCGCCTGATCAGATCGTCTCTGTTGCAGTCGATGATCAGGCCTTCGAGCCACGATCTCCGGCGTCGCCGGAAATTCGTGGCCCGGCCGTCCAGGTTTCGCGCGCTGAATGATTGTATGAATCCACGCCTTGCAGTTTGCTGATGTTTGATTAGGATTGGCTTAGCTGTATAAAATGTTTGATTACAGTTGTTCATATTATTGATTTAATTATTTTCTTTGTTGGTTTTTTTTTTTTTTTTTTGTTATGTATAAGAAAAATATTTAATTACTTTCTAGTATTTGTCCATATATCGTTGTAAAATCTTAACACAATGTATTTTCTATTTATGTAATGTAATTGTATTGGGATTTCTTCATATTCATCTCCTGATGGCAAATTTGCCGATATTGTTCTCAGTTTAGCAAAAACGCATTGTAAAACGATATAAAATATCTATTTTTTATCATTTTTAAAAATAATATCATACTTATTACTCATAAGTCTGAAATGGTAAAAAAAAAATATTTTATATATTTTTTATTATTAGAAAATGTACATAAATGATAAATAAAAAGACATGTTTTTTGAATGGAGGGGGAAGCAGTTTTATTAGCCTTTTTTCTACTAGACTAATCTATATATCTATATACATTTTAAAATTATTAAAATAATATTCTATATAATCATAAGTCATAAATTCATAATCTATCTATCTATATACTATATTTGAAAGTTGTTATTTTATATATGATTTTTTTTGTAAAAAAATAATTATTCATATAAAAAATAATTAATTATTATTTTATTTATATCTGTATTATTTTTTACCATTTTATATTTCTCACACACTTGATCATTAGACACTGATTTTGTGGTTAAAAAAGACACTGATTTTGTGGTCGTATATTTTTAATATTTTTATAGATAATAGTTGTAATTTTATAATGTAATATTAATAGGTTCCCACTTCCCATACTTAGAATGAGATAAACACAGTGTAGGATGATTAATTTTGAAAAACAAGACGTGAACCATAAAAGAGAATAAATTAAAGCAGTCGCCCCCCACCTATGAGGCCATCTTACCAACAACGGCTTAAAGATATAGCTAATTCCTTGAAATTTTTCAAAAAAGAAAAAACAAAATACATATTTTTTAATTTATTTTTATTTTAACTTCAACGGCTTCTCATTTCGTTGATTTGGATAATGTTGTAATGTGATAAAGAATTTGTTGGACTAAAAAATATCTAAGTAATTTTCAAATACTCCAAAATCCTCAAAATGGAGAAACGGTAAGAGATGCTCTTAGAAATCAATGATAACCATTTTTCATCACAAAGATCTAATAAAAGGGAAAAATAGTCATTTATCTAGCTCAATCATTGCCTATTTTATATTTATTTAGTACGGAGTAATAAAATAATTTTTTTTACATTATTTCTATCTTATACCACAAGGGACTATGTTAAAAATCTTAATCGGAAAAAAAAACTCTACCAAATAAAGAAATGACTCTAGAAAAATAATATTAAAAAAATGCTAAAATAATTTAAATTTATAAAATATTTTCCGATTGATATTGTTAACCTATCTCGGACATAAGATAGAAAACCCATTTTTATAAGCTAAATAAGCTATCATTTCAAATTCCGCCCAGGAGAAAACTTCGGTTAGAAATGTTTATAGATACGAGCCACAAAATTACCCAATCTACGAACATGCATTCGAAATAAACCTTTTACACATCCACCAAACACAATAATTTGTACAACAATTTCTCACTTAAAAGGAGGGATTAACCATAGAATTTTCGGTGTGAAAGGGATTAACCATAGATTCACAAGTGTTCATAGTCAAGCTGAGGTGTTGTTGAGTAACTGGATTGGGCCTGTGACTAGGCACGTGATAAACGGTCAACGAGCATCTTAATTTTATTTAAATATTTAATATAGTGTAATAGATTCACAAGTGTTCATAGTCAAGCTGAGGTGTTGTTGGTTTAATCAACTCCGTAATCATATCATTCTAAAATGAGAAAATTGGATGGAGTACGGTATATCAGTTTTAATTTATTTTTTACTGAATATACTCCTTGAGTTTTCTTTTAGATAATTGGACTTTTTTTAATATGGAGATTACTTTTATACCCTTACAATTAATTTTTATCAATTTAAAAAGTAAAAATATTTTTTTTTTTTAAAAATCTATCTTTTTAAAAAGTAAACGGTTAAATTGTTTACCAAAAAAAGTAAACGGTTAAATAATTTTAGAAGATTTGTCAGATGAAGATATTTTTCTCAAAGTGAAATCGATTAGGGTTTTAAGTAACTCTTCAATCTTCGAATTATTTGCTTGGAATTGTTTATTGACGGTTGTATTTTACAAACTCTAATTCATGTATGTGGTCGATTCTTGTAAGGCAATATCATTCTTGTATTACAATATTATTCATGTAATAGAATAGTGTTCATGTTACAAAATCATGTAATACAATCTCATTCTTGTGTTACAATAACAATCCTCTAATACAAAATTATTCTTATACTACAATATTATTCATATAATAAAATAGCGTTCATGTATGGCATTTCACCAAGTATTGTAACCACGTTCCTATATCGTTAATCATCAATCAACCCTACGTAATCAAACTCATGTAATACAAGATTTTGTGTATTTAATGAATTCCTGTAATGAGCAGAGTCTTGTACCTATTACTATACCCATAATTGAATTGTGGAGTTGAGTTACATGAAATCACCTAAATGAATCGATTATTGTAACAATAGGTAGCGATTATTGTAACCTACAATTATTGTAGTCATAGATAGCGATTATTGTAGCCAAAAATTATTATAACCAAATAAGCACTTCGTCAAATCACAATAAGCGATTACTGTGAATATGCTCTTAAATAAAATCATAGAAAAATTCCTAGTTGAAGGAAGTGTTGTATATAATTATGAATCGCGACATAAATCACAAGCAATTCATCAACCTTGGTTGACCTCATAATTAACCGATTCATGAAAGACAAATTTGGTGAGTTTTCAAATTATTGTAACCATGGAAGTCATAGTAGCAATCACTTGAACAAATAACACAAAATCAACCTTCAATATCTCCGCAAGCAATAATCGGGCTTGAAGGAGGTGCATATACGAACCTTCCTTGAAAGATGAGCGTCAATTGTATTAATTGAAGAAGCGCCAATCAGATGAGAATTAATTAGGGATTTAGATATTTTGTTGTTAAAATCAAATCATGGGCAAATATGTCTTTAACAAAACAAAATCTTCAAAAGTATATTTACTAAAACAAAAATTGAAAAAGGGATAGTTACCCAATTTAACCTTCTAAAATTAGTTTTTTTTTCTTGACAAGGATTCAATAAGTTGAAAGTTCAAGACACCCATTGAGGAAAAGAATCCTCTACTAATGAATTAGTCTCAGTCATTAAATCAAATCAACTGTTAAGATTAAATAACTTTAATTAATTGATTTAAAAATATTTGATCATTATCCCAAATCAACTTTTCTTGGTTTGAATCCCCTACTGTTACACTTTTGTGTTACCTCCCATGTTACATCTCTTAAATTAATATGAATTATAGATAAAATTGAGAAAAAAATGTTTTAGATTTATATCTATAAACCCTATAAGCTAAAACATTAAAAAAAATGATATTTATTGTATATTTTATAATGTTTTAACCTCTTATAAGAAAAAAAGATATCATGGGACTAGATGCATAAACCCGAAGAAGCTAAAACATTAAAATATACACACAAAATATATTTTTATGGGTTACCCACTTAGGATTTATATATAAATTTAAACCTAAGATATCATATCCTAATTTAATTCATAATTTGAATCAATTTAAGAAGTGTAATAGAGAGTGTAACACAAAAGGTGTAACAGGTTATCCTGGGCTGTTATACAAGTCAAGTAGCTCGAGTTCGACTCGGGCTCTTAATAAAAGCTTGGCTAGAGTTGTTCCATTTTCTAAATAAGCCGAGTATGAGCATATTTTTAAGTTCGACTTGCTCGATTTAAGTTCTAATAGCTCGAATTTTGTAAAATTTCTAAGATTTTTCTTTAAGTTACTATGTTATAAGCAAATAAGATAGCTTAATCTTCTAAAAATCAACTCAACGAGCCGAGTATGAGCACATTTTTAAGCTCGATTTCAAATTTAGACTCGACTCGTTTCTAAACGAGATGAATATAATAGCAGATCTAGGGGGGCTCGGGGTGGCTGAAGCCCCCCTCCTAAAGAAGGGTATAGCCGTATAGAGACATTTTTATGAATCTGTGATTTTTGTGTTATAATATCTAATTTAAGTTGTGGAAATAATACAAAAACAATTTGACTCAGCGGAAAAGACATAGGACGGGCGTAAGCTAATTTGACCCACGTTCGAATCCAGCTAAATCCACTTCTTTTTTTTTACCATCAAACGCAGCCCTCTTTTTTTTTTTAAGCCAGACACAGCCGAGCGATAGCGACAAGTACCATAGAGCGAAAGCGACGAGCCGCCCGCTGCCAACAGGTACACCTCCGGCCCGCCCTGGCACCGCCGCACCGGACACCGTACCCAGCCCCTCGGCCGCACCGACCACCGTACCCAGCCCCTCGGCCGCACAGTCGCAGTCCGTCCGTTGGCAGTCAGCAGTCCTTGTTCTTCTTCTTCGCTCCTTCGATCTACCCGGTTAGTTTTATTCCTCTTCCTTTTAATTCGATTGTTTTTAACTTCAATTGATTGAGATAAAAATCAGTTTAGATTAGAATTTGTGAATTTGACGATCAATTTGGGGAAATTTAGAATAGGGTTTGTGATTAGATTATGTGGTTTTGATAGATAAATTTGTGAATTTGTGCTTTGAGCTTTGGAATTGTGGATTATACTTTGTTGATTTGAGAATCAATTTGGGGAAATTTAGATTGGGGTTTGTGAATTGTGATTAGAATTTGTGGTTTTGATAAATAAATTTGAGACTTTGTGTTTTGGAATTGTGGTTTATGGTTTTGAGAAATAAATATGTGAATTTGTGATATGGAATTATGGTTTGTGGATTTGTTTTGTTCTTTACTATTTCCAGTCAATATTCCCGATAGAACAACTCAACAATTATACAAAGGGGAATCAAAACACATAAACAAAAAAACTCATAATCATTAGACCCATTTGGTATAATTTTGTTATTTGCTTGTTTTAACCATTTACTGTGGTATCCATAACTTGAAAAATTCATTGGAGATCTAACCGGAACCATATGGTTTTCTTTAATTTCCTACCCTAAACATTTACCCCTTGCTTACATTCGTTCAAATGCACTGAAAATATCACACAAGTTGAAGGTTGAAGCCAATGATATTAACCTATGAAGTCTGTTTCCAAAATCCAAAGACAAAGCCTGAGCTAACTTTGTCCAAAATTAAGTATTTTTTCATTATTCATCCCAGTGATCTTAAAATTTTTGTAATCTTTATTCTTATGGGTTGTTTACTTGTGTAAAGTCTCTTTTCTCAAAAAAAAAAATTAGCCCTTCCCTAAAACAAAATTCTGGATCCGCCACTGTCTGAATATTAACAAGTAATACTCGGTTCATTCAACTCGAATAACAACCCTTTTTATCCATGTTAATGATGTGTTAATATGAGAGGTGTTTGGCATTTCATCATATTTTTTTTCTCAATGCTAATAAGGGTATAATATAAAGGGTGTGGTGTGGTGTGGGTGATGAATTGTAACCAATGCATAAAACAAAGGGAGGTAAAATGCAATTTCCAAAATAAAGGGTTGTTTTGTGCAAAACGGGTGTAAAGTGTAAAATGAACTGATAAACTGTGAAATTGACATTAGCTCTTGCCTGGCAACGAGAGGAAGAAGACGACGATTGAAAGGGGCTTGTTAGTTAGGGTTTGTGGTTGCACCCCCGTCAGTTCACAGGATTAGCCATGGTGTTTTGCTATTGCTACCCATCAACGCCGAAGAAGCTCGCAGCCAGCGTCGCCTGTTTCTTTGGCGGTGCCGCCCTGTTCGCCGTCGGAATCCATCTCTCCTACAAGCATGTGGCGCCTCAACAGGCTAGGATAAAAAAGCGCAACGATTTCATCAGAGAACGACTTCGGCAGAAGTACGGATACGGAAAAGGAGGTAATTGATTGGTTTATTGAATCTATTGATCGGCTCTTTAGGTTTTAGGGCTTGCTTTTCAGGGAGGGAGAGTCGATTTCGATCTCGCATCGTTGAACCGAAGAAGTGTAAAACCGAATTCGATACTACTCCCTAGTCTCCCGCTGTTTCAAAATTAAAGTTGTTTGTCTGTCTGCACGTTTTTTAGGAGATAAAAACACTACTATAAAATATTATTTTTTTGATCAATTTTTTTTAATAATTTCATACTTAGTAGTTATAAGTATAAATTTATCGAAAAAAATTTATTAAAAAAATAATATTTTATATAGTTTTTACCTCATAAAAATGCATGTAAAAAAGTCAAACGACTTTTATTATGGAACGGAGGGAGTAATTGATTGGTTGGTTGCTGAGATGATGAATGACTCTGTGTTGATCATGTTTTTGAATTCGATACTTATTTATTTTGCTGGTAAAAAAAAAAAGGAGGAATGGATGATGTCAACCACAAATATACTCTCATCTAGGGGCTGATCTCGATAATAGGCTCAAGTATAAGATTACTCTTGCTTAGGAGTCAGTTTCATAATAGGTTGAGGGTATTCTCTCCTACAGTCGGCTCGAAATTATTTTTCGCCGCTATATTTGATCCCGACGCGAATCGTTTCATAGGGATGAAGTGCTGCCAGATTTTACTCGGAATTCACAAGCAATGAATTGCCGAATTCCACACACTCTCAAAAATAAATTGAATATGGGACAAATGTTAGGGCAGCAGCACAAAATCATGCCTGGAATCTCATCTCTTCAGTTGTTGGTGCCAAATTTATTTCAATTATAACAAATTACGAAGTAAAAGATTTTTTATATACATTAATATATTCTTCTTTGACTGTCATGTTCTGATATTCAAGTTAATCAACCTCAACAAAATATTTAGAAATTACACTGAAAAGATATTAGAAGAATTAATTTTAATTTTCTTTTAATGTACATAAGTATAAGTATGTTAGAAAAACATAAACTTATTTTATAAAAAGTTATGTAGAAAGAAGGTATGAAAATATTGAATTTTCTTATCCAATATGGAAGAAGGTATGAAACTAATATAATTTCAAAAAAATTATAAAAGCAGTATACCCAAAGAGAATCGAAAATACATTTTTCATAAAAAAAAAAAGAAAATACATTTTTAGCAAACCATTATAATTATAAGTTTTTATCCATTATGGTTTGCTAAGGTAATATCATTACTTGAAATAATTTTATAATGAAAAATGTATTTTTATAAAGAAAACCCTTAGCTAAATTTTTTTATTTAAATAAAAACTTATAGCTAAGGGTTTTCTTTAACAAAAATACATTTTTCATCATAAAATTATTTCAAGTAATGATATTACCTTAGCAAACCATTATAATTCTAGCTATTTTATAACAAACCATTGAAATTGTTCTAAGGAAAAAATATTATATACGTAGTATTTTTGTAACTCATAAATTGTGATGATGAAAGTAATTTCTTTTTAAATAAACCATAAACATACATTGATAAATTTATTAATCACTAAAATTTCTTCTTTAAAATATCCACCATAACTAACACTTACTAGTACATACATTGTAGATTTATGTATTTTAGTTTAAAATAAACATATTATATACAACAAGTAAGATTTCTTTCGTTACGCACAACAGTTTAATGAATATTGGTAAGGATATGATATGCTTTAAAATGGCTTTGTTCAATTATGCATCGATTGAATGGTTCAAAATGAATAACACCCGCCAAGAGATTGAATAAACATGTGAATTATAAATTCAATCCTAAACAATACTAAAGCAGAAGTTGCACTGTCGCGTGTCAGCTTCTGATTAAAAATTTTCCCGCCCAAAATTTTAGCCAATCACATTTTGCCATGTCATAATGCCACATATTATGTCACATAATTATCTCTATTTTAATAATCTTTGTATACAAATCTTTTAAAATAGACATCTACATATATTTATCATTTTATTTATCTTTGCATATCTTTATAAATAGGAAACTACGTACACTTATATTTTTCATCTTTTTCATTTTATTTTAATAATATTTGCATATCATCTTATTTTAAACAAAAATAAAATAAAATCTATATGAGTTGAAAAATAAGTTTGATCGATCTTAAATATTTTTTAGCAATGTTATTACGTTATAAATATGAATGTATTATAAGACAATTCATGTCACTTTGTAGTGAAAAGTTTTATCATATCTATCCTATTCTATCCTATACAATACTAAAATAATAACTTTTTTTCATGTTATAACATTTCAATCATTTTTAATTCATTGTTGTTTGTATAAGAATCATGTACTTTTTACATTTTAATCTTGAGATTATTAAATTAAAATAGAGCTTTCATCAAAAGATTTTTTTTTATATAAGGTGATTTGAGATCCTTAATCTGGTACGATATATAATTGGTTACATTATATTGTTAATTACTAAGTATACAAAATGTTTGGACAACTTTGGTATGTAGTATTAGGTGGATTCACAATTAGTTTCTCTTTAAAGGGGTGAACCATACGTCATAATGGATGATCCATGATTAGACCTGTCAAAACACAATCCGACCCGAAAAATTTCCGACCCGGGCTCGGAAATTTTGACCCGAATTTTTTTCGACCCGAACCTCATGAAAAACCCGAAATTTTTTGGGTAATCTGGGTTTCGACCCGGTGACCCGATTGACCCGATAATTTTGACCCGATTTATCCAATTGACCCGGTGGCCGGTGACCCAATTGACCCGGTTGATTTATAATTATATATAATTAATTTTTTTTATATATAATTAAAATTTATCACAAAATTATCAAATCATGATTTTTTTAATTTAAAAAAGAAAAAATTGAGAAACCCGAAATCGACCCGAAATGACCCGAAACCCGGTCAAACCCGGGTTCGAGTCAACTCGAAAAACCCGGAACCCGTTTTACCCGAGACCCGTTTTACCCCAAACCCGAAGTGACCGGACCCGAACCCGACCCGAATGACCCGTTTGACAGGTCTATCATGATGCATATGAGCTACGTCAGAAATTTAATCAACTAAGTAAAGCCACACATACATACACCATTGTTGAATATCGAGAGAAAATGTTGTCATATGGCGCACACCATATATTGTTGAATATTCGGGGGGGGGGGGGGTAAGAGGGGTAATCAAATAGCGCAAACTCATGAAAAGATGTTATGTCTCAATTAATTAACATAAATAATGTTCAACTGATGTCTTCCTCATTTGTTGCTTACCGAAAAAAAAACATAAAATATGATAAAAACTGTGAGCCTGTGAGCAATGATAAAGTTAGGAATTATTTTATAAGTGGGGCTCAATTTTTTTTAAAATAATTTTCTTTATTCATTTTTAATTGAAAAAATTAAAAAAAAAAACAAAAATTCTGCCAAAGAAATTGGAACACATGGCTTCATGATTTAATACTCACTCTGTATCAACTAAGATAAATAAACTTTATAATTTATTATAATTTTTTTGTATTATTACTTTAATTCTAAAATTAGTAAAAAAAAAATATAGTGAAAAAATTTTCCTTCTCAACCAGAAGGGGCTTAAGCCACCCCATACCCATCTAACTCTTGCTTGTGTGTAAGAGCTATTCTAATGGTATCAATTCAACGCCGAATATGACAGAGGCAGGGAAATATCATTTGTGTTTTCCAATTACCATGAGGGAATGGTTTGACACATATCATGATATTATTGTGGAGAGTGATTGTCGAATTGTTAAATTCGCTGGATGGTCATTAAAAACAATTTCCTTGGTTAGTGTTCAAATAAGTTTTTATTTTTTAATATTAAATTATATAAAAATTATTATAATATCTAGATTTTTTTTTTGTTTGTAGATTATTTTATTTGTTTTGTTTGTAGAGGAGTATACATTATTTATTTTTTAAGGTTAATATTTTTTATAATTAAATTTGAAAATAATTATTATAATTTTATAATATTTTTACATTAAGCCCGTGCATAGCACGGGAAAAATAATTATTATAATTTTATTATTTCTTTAGTTTAACCGGTAAACTAATAAATATTTGTAAAATAATAAATATGTTTTAAAAAAACGTGTGTTATATAATTAGAATATAATTTCAAATTCTACACATATATAATTTGATAGATTCTTACCTAAAATGAAGGATAAGGCTTTGTTTTTGAATTTAGAAAATACTAGTGTAATACCCGTGCCTTGAAGGCACGGGAGTTTGATCAATTTTAATTTGAACATCATTTTATATATCTATATCTATAATATATACTATATTAATATATACTTGTTTATAACAAAAATATGTACGTATAAAGTTTTTTTTTGTAGTTTATAAATTAGTTGGAAAGAGATACAATACAGATTTTTAAAATGATTAATAAGGTAAAGTAGTAATAATACTCAAACACACCACCTAATATAATTGAAATAAATTTATAATTATTGCCATAAGCACTGCGAATACTTTTGAAATATGTAGATATACATAACTTATTCATTATTTTCATTAGAAATATGGCTAGAAAGAGAGGGAAATTAATAGTGAAAAAAAAGGTAAGATAGTAAAAATAAAAAGATCCTAAAAGGTAGAAAAAAGATCTAATAAGCCTTATCTAAGATGTAAAATAAGCATTAGTAATGCTTGTAAGTCTTAAAATAATCTCTTCTTAAAATTAATGATGTTTTGCTTCCATCTCCAAAACTATTTAAAAAAATTCAAGAAAAAAGATGTCTATACCATATAATATGTACATTTTGAGAAGAAATATGATTTTGAGAATCATTGATTTTTATAATTACTTTTTATTTTGACAGTTGAATTAAATATCTATCCATTTTTAATATGACTAATAAATATAATATTGGAAAAAAATATTTAAACTTCCCTTAATAATATCAATTAATAAGAAAAGAAACTTTTGATTAGTATGGAAATAGGAAACAAATATGTTTAAAATATGAAACATGTATTTTAAAATTTCAGAATTAGTAATATTAATAGGAAACAAAAATTTAAAATTCCCTTAATAACATCGATTAATAAGAAAGGAAACTTTTGATTAAAAAATTCAACTTTAATTTACAGAGCGACACGTCAGCAAAATGCTAGCAGGATTAGTAATATTAATAGATAGATAGATTATTAATTATTATTAATAGATTTTTATTTTGACATTTGAATTAATTGTCTAGACATTTTTAATACGATTGTGATGAATATAATATAGGAAACAAAAATTTAAACATCCCTTAATAACATCGATTAATAAGAAAGGAAACTTTTGATTAAAAAATTCAACTTTAATTTACAGAGCGACACATCAGCAAAATGCTAGCAGAATTAGTAATATTAACTAGTGTAATACCCGTGCCTTGAAGGCACGGGAGTTTGATCAATTTTAATTTGAACATCATTTTATATATCTATATCTATAATATATACTATATTAATATATACTTGTTTATAACAAAAATATGTACGTATAAAGTTTTTTTTTGTAGTTTATAAATTAGTTGGAAAGAGATACAATACAGATTTTTAAAATGATTAATAAGGTAAAGTAGTAATAATACTCAAACACACCACCTAATATAATTGAAATAAATTTATAATTATTGCCATAAGCACTGCGAATACTTTTGAAATATGTAGATATACATAACTTATTCATTATTTTCATTAGAAAGATGGCTAGAAAGAGAGGGAAATTAATAGTGAAAAAAAAGGTAAGATAGTAAAAATAAAAAGATCTTAAAAGGTAGAAAAAAGATCTAATAAGCCTTATCTAAGATGTAAAATAAGCATTAGTAATGCTTGTAAGTCTTAAAATAATCTCTTCTTAAAATTAATGATGTTTTGCTTCCATCTCCAAAAATATTTAAAAAAATTCAAGAAAAAAGATGTCTATACCATATAATATGTACATTTTGAGAAGAAATATGATTTTGAGAATCATTGATTTTTATAATTACTTTTTATTTTGACAGTTGAATTAAATATCTATCCATTTTTAATATGACTAATAAATATAATATTGGAAACAAATATTTAAACTTCCCTTAATAATATCAATTAATAAGAAAAGAAACTTTTGATTAGTATGGAAATAGGAAACAAATATGTTTAAAATATGAAACATGTATTTTAAAATTTCAGAATTAGTAATATTAATAGGAAACAAAAATTTAAAATTCCCTTAATAACATCGATTAATAAGAAAGGAAACTTTTGATTAAAAAATTCAACTTTAATTTACAGAGCGACACGTCAGCAAAATGCTAGCAGGATTAGTAATATTAATAGATAGATAGATTATTAATTATTATTAATAGATTTTTATTTTGACATTTGAATTAATTGTCTAGACATTTTTAATACGATTGTGATGAATATAATATAGGAAACAAAAATTTAAACTTCCCTTAATAACATCGATTAATAAGAAAGGAAACTTTTGATTAAAAAATTCAACTTTAATTTACAGAGCGACACATTAGCAAAATGCTAGCAGAATTAGTAATATTAATTGATAGATACATAGATAGATAGATAGATAGATAGATAGATATTGCAATCGGAAAAAAAAAAAGGAAACATGTCTCAATATTTACGACAATATAACCGAAAATAAATAAATAAAAGGGAATGGATTCAAATCATATTTAAAATAGGAAACAAATATTTTAAAGTTTCCATAATGTTATTGACCAATAAGAAAAGCTCATTTCAATAAAAAATTCAACTTTAATTGTGAGCGTGACATGTCAGCAAAATGCTAGCAGAATTAGTAATATTAATAGATACATAGATAGATAGATAGATAGATAGATAGATATTGCAATCGGAAAAAAAAAATGGAAACGTGTCTCAATATTTACGACAATATAACCGAAAATAAATAAAAAAGGGAATGGATTCAAATCATATTTAAAATAGGAAACAAATATTTTAAAGTTTCCATAATGTTATTGACCAATAAGAAAAGCTCATTTTAATAAAAAATTCAACTTTAATTGTGAGCGTGACACGTCAGCAAAATGCTAGCAGAATTAGTAATATTAATAGATTGATAGATACATAGATAGATAGATAGATAGATAGATATTGCAATCGGAAAAAAAAAAGGAAACGTGTCTCAATATTTACGACAATATAACCGAAAATAAATAAATAAAAGGGAATGGATTCAAATCATATTTAAAATAGGAAACAAATATTTTAAAGTTTCCATAATGTTATTGACCAATAAGAAAAGCTCATTTTAATAAAAAATTCAACTTTAATTGTGAGTGTGACATGTCAGCAAAATGCTAGCAGAATTAGTAATATTAATAGATACATACATAGATAGATAGATAGATAGATAGATAGATAGATAGATAGATAGATATTGCAATCGTAAAAAAAAAAAAGGAAACGTGTCTCAATATTTACGGCAATATAACCGAAAATAAATAAAAAAGGGAATGGATTCAAATCATATTTAAAATAGGAAACAAATATTTTAAAGTTTCCATAATGTTATTGACCAATAAGAAAAGCTCATTTTAATAAAAAATTCAACTTTAATTGTGAGCGTGACACGTCAGCAAAATGCTAGCAGAATTAGTAATATTAATAGATAGATAGATAGAAGATAGATATATATTGCAATCGAAAAAAAATGGAAACATGTCTAAATATTTACGACAATATAACCGAAAATAAATAAATAAAAGGGAATGGATTTAAATCATATTTAAAATAGGAAACAAATATGTTAAAGTTTCCATAATGATATTGACCAATAAGAAAAGCTCATTTGAATAAAAAATTCAACTTTAATTGTGAGTGTGACACGTCAGCAAAATGCTAGCAGAATTAGTAATATTAATAGATTATAAAAATAATAAATAGTTGGATAAATATGTTACATGTGGCAATATATTATTTTTCATGTCAAATTCTAATTGGTTAAAGTTTTGCGCCAACATTATTTTTTTTATAATTTTTTTTAATAGTTGCTCAATTAATACCGATATATTAATAATCTACATTAATCTAATTAAATATAGAGGGAATTGCACATACTGACCCAAAAACCGAAAATTGTTGCAAGGTTAACCTAACCCGGATTAAATTTGGGTGAAACCGGTTATCCGGCAAACCTGGCCAGCAGGTAACAGGTAGGGAAAGTGGGGGCCAACTGTGACACCTAAGCGAGGGAGGGAGGGAGGGAGGGAGGGAGGGAGGGAGAGAGAGAGAGAGAGAGAGGGAGAGAGAGAGAGACGTCCATTGAGAGGAGAGAGGTAAGAGAGGGAGCTTTAATTTGAGTTTGATTAGACAAAGAGAGAGAAAGCTAATTGAGTTTGACAAGGACTCTCTGAACAGTCCAGGGAAGGCAAATTCCCGCCAAACCTTTGCGCCAAAAAATCCTGAAGAGGAAGAGGAGGGAGGAGGGAGGAGGGGGAGAGTATATAAGCATTGAAACTCCACCTCAGTCCAATGATTATTCCACATTAATGCACCGCAGTAGGAGAATTAAAAGGAGAAAGGAGAAGCGCCGACAAAGAGTGAAGGAGGAGGGTTGGTGGCCAATGATATGAGGATCTATCATCTATATAAGGATATGGGAGGGAATGATGGGGGTGGCATTTAATGGGTACCAGGTGGAAAAAAATCTGAAGATTCAGAGAGTAGCCAATGTAGAAGAAGCATGTGGGCCGGGGTTTATCTTAAAGTTGAAGCGTTACGAGTTAATATTAATTGGACAACCGGGCGAGAACAACGTGACAACCAACAACAAACAACGTGACAGCTGGTGGAATAGACTGGACAGAGTTGCGACCGCCTGCGGATAGAAAATGGGTAAGTAGTCTCTCAATGAAGATGAGGAGAAAAAAAACTTTGCTACAGCTTAATGTAAACTTACTGTATCCCCTCGCTATGTAAATGAACAAGGGAGAAGACAATCGTATTTCTGACTGTGGTGTTCGGAGGATGGTGGGCTTGCGAAGAAGGCGGTTGGGTCTTCAAGGGGTCACGGAGCCAGAAGGCTCTGCTGGTGCCTGGTGGACGAACGTATCGACTACGTTGCACTAAAGAAACTCGTGATGGAAAAGTTTAACGTCGATGGGAGAAGGCATGAGGTGGAGCTCACATATGGGAAGCTGAAGAAGGGCGGGTGCAGGCCATATGCAATAGGAGATGGCGAAGACTTGCAGGCCTTCAAGTTTGTAAACGGACTCACTGGAGAATGATCGTGGCATGTCGACCTCCATGTCTCCCTGCGAACCAAGCTTTGTGGCAGCACTGTGGCACCTACACAAGGATCGTCAACGGGTGGCTCCGTCGGGGTGGGTATCTTAGTGGCGGGAGGTGAGGAATTTATACTGCCATTAACTGGGCCGCCTGTGAGCCAAGAAGATCACGCACATACGGGCCTCCAATTGTCTGATGGTGAAGAAGACGAATTCCTGGTAGCCGGAGGTGTCGAGGCAAAACAAACTGGCATCCAATTAGATGCCCCCAATGCGTCCAGTTAGAAAACGAATGTGTCCAGTTACATAATAGTACCGACGAGTTAGGGCGACATGAGGAGTTGGAGTTCGAGTTGGCGCAGAAGGCAAAGAAAGCCGAGGAAATAAGACGTGGGAAGCAAGTCATTTCTCTCAGCAGTGATCCGGAAGATGAAGTTATTCCACCGGGTAGAGATGGACGGGTGCCCATTGACATCGGCAGCTCTTCCTCCGACGACGAGGTACTCCCAAATGCGGTGAAGATGGAGCTCGGGTGCGCAGTTCCGACCAAGTCGTGGTCATGGGATATTGAGGTCGAGCAAGCTGTGAGGGAAATAGAGGAAGCATACGCACGCGAAAAACAGAAGTTGGGATCGAATCCGAGGGTGTGGAAAGTGAACCACTGGTTGCGGTGAACCCATTGGTTTCCCGTCAGCACACGGTTGAGCTCCGGGAGGGAAAAGTGTTTTGGTCGAAGGAGGAGGTCCAACAGACAATCAAGTGGGCGGCCCTAGCTAGGTGTTTCACGACTAAGGTGAACAAGTCGACGAAGAGCTTGTATGTTGTGCGGTGTCCAGTTATATTATAAGCATGTCTAGTTGAAATATAAGCCAATACCTGAAAGGCGAGGGGAAGCCAACTAAAAAATATGACGACCGAGGGCCCTTCACCCCATGCTGGAGCTTGCGCTCAACAACGTTTTTGAGGAACTCATGGGTCCTCTCATAGCAGTGCATGCCCCACGGGAATCGCAAGAAACCGTCGACGTCGGCTACCATATTCACCACCCATCCATGAATGTAGTTGCGGGGATCCTTCCCAAATAGCACCCCCTCAACCAGCAATAGCAACGCATACTTAAACTTCATCGCGGGCGAATGCTCTCTGCCCTTCATCGCCACTAGGAATTCAACCTCGAACTCTTTCATCCTCATCTTCTCCACCCCAAAGAAGTCCTTCACGGTCGACATGTCCCCATCATTCTCCTCGGGCAGCAACATGAATGAGCACTTAAGCCCGGTCACCAACGCGAACTCTTGGATGGAGAACCGAGCTATTTTGTTGTGTATCATGTACTAGCTCTTATGCTCCTTTCTCGTCCGCAGCTGGCGTTGCAGGACGTAGTGCACCAGTTGGGCTGAGAACTGGACACGCGAACCAAGCCTCGCAATGGCGGCCAACGGGCTTGCCATCAACTTGTTCCAGTCCCCCTCGCTTAGGTATTTGTCCAGGTTTGAAAGTATTGCCGGCCGACCGTACTGGTTTACACAGCCCTTGTAGTTCTGGTCCTCGGGGACCACATAGATGACCTGCAAAATTACGCATAACTGTCAGTCGCACATCGACACTACTGTATTTCGTTGATCAAGACTGCGCACACCATACCTCGCCTGTTGTTTGTGAAAGGGGAACTCTTTTTACAGAGCGGGAAGTCGACATGTTCGCCTGTCCTTGATATCCTGCAAAATTGGGAACCAAAACCTTAGGACTATCAAGCAACATGACAGTAAATGTTATAAACATGACATTTGACTAGTAAAAACATGACATAAATCAAACATGACATGTAATCAAATCTCCCCTGAACTCAGTCTAATGTTCGAAGGCATCTCAAAAGTAAACATTTCGAACTCGCACTACTCCTGCTATTTTCATAATACGCAAGCACCTTTCCCCAATTTCCCCAAAACCCCCAAATCTTCCAATGTCGACAATCCCCCAATTTCTCCATCCAACTAATTGTTGTTTTTCCCCAATTTATCCATTTAACCCCAGCCAATGTTGAAGACCAATTGTTATTTTCCCCCAATTTCCCTTCTATCCCCCTCGTCAATTTCCTTTCGGAAACTTTCCAGCCCTTGATGTCTACATGACGATGGTTGAAACTTACATGACAGAGGGAACCTCAAATCCCTTTCAGCAACTTACTTGATTTCTACATTCCAAACAATGGCAAACACATTTGGATCTGCAACTACAGTTCTCGCCCTAATATTTTGTTCAATCGGTAATTATTCGGGGGCTTTAGGGTTTAGGCTTTACTTACTTGTCGTCGTCACTTGTGTGCAGGGGCGTTAGAGTTTGATTTCCGCTTCTTCGTCGTCTCCTCTACCGCCTTGCTCTACTTCTTCTTCGAAACCCTTCCGCTTCTTCCTTCGGTTTTGAAAGTTTGAAATGTTTGAGAGAGAGAGAGAGAGATGGAGAAACAGTCGGGCTCAACAAATACCCCTTTAATAAACCACTCTCCTAGGCAGCTGAGGTGACAGTTTTTTTCAAAACTGTCAACTCTCTCCCCATCCACACGCCTCCCTCTCTCTCCTTCATCAATGCAACTGGTGTCTCTCCTTTGTGTAACCGACTGGGCTGCAAAATTAAAAGAATTTGGGCTACCATTTCGCAAATAATATGGAGAAGGGATAGAGAGGGCAACACAACCGGTTTTTTAGGTTAGTTTTGCAAATACCCTTTAAATATATTCATGCATTTAAATAAAATTAAAATGTTATAATTTATGATTCTTTTTTAAATATATTGGACAAAAATTTAAATGTTTAAATATATGATTCTTTTTAATTTACACATTACAATTCTTTTTATCTTAGTTTATTGAGTATACGATAAAATAGTAAATTTAAAATAATTATATGTTATATAAAATTATACATTTTTTAAAATACTTACAAATCACATTTTTAAAATACTTACAATTCTGTCCTTCTTGAGTCACAACTTTATGACTCAAGAGGAGCAGGGTTGAAAAAAAAATATAAAAACACTGCGCCTCTTGATCCATAAATCTGTGACTCAAGAGGGGCAGACCTACGACTTAAGATGTGCACACATTATAACTAAAATCAGGGCAGCGGAATTTGTGGTGTAGATAGTAATTTTTTGCGGTGTAAACAACAAACGCCATTGATAATCCTTCATACTACCTCCGTTCAGAAATAAATGTCGTTTGACTTTTTGGCACGTTTTTTAATGAGCTAAAAACTATATTAAATATCAATTTTGTTGTAATTTTTTAATATAATATAAGTACTTATTAAAGTATCATATTATTAAAAAAAATTAAAAAGTTAATATTTTATATAGTTTTGAGCTTCTTAAAAAATATGTCAAAAAGTCAAACGACATCTATTTCTGAACGGAGATAGTATTACACAACAAATGTATTTATAATTGATACTCATATAACCCATACATACACAATTCTAATACAGGAATTTTTTCTACCTCGCCCCATACGGACCGTAATTTAAAAGCATAGTAAGATTGAATTTTCAAAAATAAACGGGGAGTGGGGACCACGACGTACGAAAGCTGGGTCATAAATAATGATGTTGCACTTTCCCAATATAAAGAGGGCCCACTTTCTGACAATCCACAACCCTGAAAAAAAGTTAAGTACTCCATTAGGCGTTTTAATACTCCATTGAATTTACCGGGAAGAAATATGTACACTCCCTACGTATTGTTTATTCTCTCGCGATATTTTCCAGATATATCACGGTATATAGCCCATAAATTAGTATGTGGTCAGTCGTATCGTATATTGGCATCTATGGCCTGGTAATATGACATTGACCGGATCGTCGGTTACCCACTATTCCACGTTACCATTTTTTGCTTTTTAGTTACGGACTAGTATTATCGTTACCCATTTATCTTTTTTTTTTGAGCGAATATCGTTACCCATTTATCATTATTAGTTACGATTTTATTTCATGTACTATCACCGTTTATTATTCCTTATTTGACATAATAATAAATATTTCATAATCCTGTTATAAGCTTTCATTTGGTGTACTATAAGCTTTTATTAGGAGTAACATTTAAGAAAAAAGAAAACAAATTAAATTATTTAAATTTATCAAAGGCTAAATTGCATGGATATACCAAAATCTTGGCAACTTTGCAAAAATAACCCCGGGCTAAAAATTTTGCAATGGAATGACAATATGTCATTCTTGCAAATTATTGGGCAAAGGTCCCAATGGGTTGCCGGTTACCATTGGAAAAGGAGGGAAAAAAAGGGACATGTGTCGCATGTATAGAGGGGAGGGAGGTAATCATTTTGGCCAAAAAAAAAAATAAACAAAAGGAATGGTTGCAGAGGTACAGTGATGTTTGTGAGAGAGAGAGCAGAGAGGGTGTGGTGACAAGCATTAAATGCTAGGAGAGAGGTTGTCACATTTTCACAAAATCAATTCCCGCCAAAACCACATGGAGGGAAAACACAGGGGGAATTTCAGAGGGAGTATAAAAGGAGATGTGGGAGCTCGCCAGGTGGACACAAAAAGTGCAAAACATCTGCTTCTTCTCTATGGCTGCCATTAACGTCTAGTTGGAAGGATAAAACCCAGAAATTCTGTTGCTAGCCAGGCAAAAGGAATTCCTAGTCATCAACAGAATTTATGTAGCCATAGACAGGGATACACGTGACATCTGCAAAATCCAGACCTCAACGAAAATGGGTAAGTACGGTTTATGTTTTGTATTCACATGTAGTAAATTTTCCCCATCCTTCCCTTACCTCTATCATATACTAAGAGGACCATCTTAACCTCATCATTTCACAGGGGAGAAAGGGGTGGTATTACTTACTCTCGTTTGCAATGGTCGATGGGAGCATCTCGAAGGAGGATGGGTGTATCAAGGTCAAAACGCCCACAAAATAATGCTCATAGAGGAGACCATGTCGTTTGGGTCCGTGAAGAGTAAGATAATGGAGAAGCTCGCGGTTGACCGAAGGTCCTCTGAGTTGGAGTTGAAATATCTACTCAATTCGAAGACGGAGGGATGTTATCCGATTCAAGTGGATGATGAAAGTGATTGGGATGCTTTCAAGTACTGCAACTCAAGGGGTGGCGATGGCACATGGCCCCTTCCTTTGTACGCATCGGTGAACGAAGGTCACATCCATCATGGAAGTCTGTCGATGTGTGGGAACATGGAACAACGCAGCAAATCACCAGGCGGAGACAACAGGACAATCGAGGTGGAAGAGGGTGGTTTGGTTGATATGACAGTCGATGGGTCCAACTCGCATCTTCTTCTGAATTCGGATAACGGCTTGGATAGAATCATGGATGGCAAGGACAATACTTCAACTGGCAAGGAAAACCAAACTGATGGCAAGGTCATACAGACAGCTAGGGCAGAACCAACATCCGCGACGGAGGAGGCGAGAGGTAAACTGCTGGACGTGGACCGGGGGAAACAAATCGTATGTCTGAGTAGTGATGAGGAGGATAATATAAATGTGGGAGGGCATAAAGGGAGGGTTGTTTCCGTCAACTTGGCGAGCTCGCCGGAGGAGGAGTATGGAAACATCGGAGTACTGAAATTGGAGTCGATAGAGGAAACTTCATCAGTGGGTTGTATATCATCCGATGATGAGATGTACGAGGCCGAACGGTGGGTGTCGAGGAGGAAATCCCCGGGGATGTCGACCGAGGATGTTGAGAAGATGTTGGACAAAGCTTTTCCGAAAGGAGGGGACCCCCGAAAAAAGAACACTGACCTTCATGAGGGTTTGTTGTTGAAGTCCAAGGAGGAAGTCCAAAACCGGGTAAGGTGGTCTGCGTTGGATGGTTTTTTTGACACACATGTGAAGAGGTCGTCGCCGGAAGTGTACACCGTGGTGTGCATCGATCCCGAGTGCAAGTGGATGTGTCGTGCGTCAAAATACCTGAAAACTAGTTTGTGGAAAGTGAGGAAGTACGTTCCGGAGCACACCTGCGGGGTTAATGTTCGACACAACCACGATCGACAGGCAACGTCCGAGCTTATTGGGAAGAGTCTTGTATCCAGGTAAAAATTATTATTACTCACCCCCTACCGTCAAACACTAGCCACTCTATTATGTGTCCTAGTCAGTGTTCATAACACTCTAGCCAGTTTGTAACCTGACACGATTGATGAAATGCAATGCAGTTTCACTGGTACCCGTAAGCCGATAACTCCAGCCCACATACAGTCGTTATCGAAGTCCGATCTTGGAGTTACTTGCAGCTATTGGAAGGCACGACGTGCCAAGGCGACAGCAAGGGACACCCTATACGGAACGGACGAGGATTCGTATCGGGTCATGGCGAGTTACTTGTACATGCTTGAGAAGACAAACCCAGGTTCCCACACCTGGCTCGAGTGGGATGCTGAACGTAGGTTCAAGTACGCGTTCGTCAGCTTTGGGGTATGGATTGAAGCCATCCCCCACTTACGGAAGGTATGTTCATTAGCCACTTGTTTTGTTTACCTAGCCAGTCAATACATTTACCAAGCCCTTCACAAGGTACGTATAACACTGATGTCCATTTTCCAAATGCCCGTAGGTCATCTCCGTTGACGGTTCATTTCTGAAAGGCAAGTTTAAGGGGACATTGCTCTTTGCCACTGCACAGGATGCAGATCACAAAATTTACCCAGTTGCGTTTGCGGTTGTGGATGGCGAGAATGACGCTTCCTGGGCATTCTTCTTCCGACAAATGCTTCGAGTCGTCCCGGACACCACAGACTTAATGTGGGTCTCCGATCGGCACGTGAGCATCGAGAAGGGCATACGTGACAGCTACACCTTTGCCAAGCAGGGCTGCTGCACATATCACCTCTTCCAGAATGCGAAGCAACACCACAAGTGTGGCTCCTTGCAGGAGTTATACTTCGACATGACCAATGCATATACCATAGCCGAGTTCAACCAACTGTTCGCAGACTTCTCCTCACATAACCCCGCAGCCGGTCAGTATCTTCGTCAAGCAGGATTCCGCAACTGGGCAAGGTCTCACTACTTGGCTAACCGCTACAACATAACCACAACGAACAACTCCGAATGCCTGAACAACGTCTTCAAAGAGCCTCGGGATATGCCGATTGTAGCGCTATTTGATTGCATCATCGAGAAGGTGCAAGAGTGGTTTGAGACACGGAGGAAGGCAAGTGGCACAGCCGGAAAGGTGGTTAGTGATTGGGTTGCGAAGGCCATCATGTCTAGCTACCATGCATCCATATGCATGGTTGCGAGGCCCCTAAGCGATCACGAGTTCGAGGTCATAAAGGGAACCTCGAAGTGGCTGGTGAACCTCAGCGCCCGTTCATGCACATGTCGACACTTCAACATAGATCAGTACCCCTGCTCTCATGCCGTAGCCGCGGCGAAGGCTCGAGGGCTCGATGTGTTGTAACGACCCGAAATTTAAGTACCCGAATTAACCTCCATAAACCTACTTAGAAGGTAAATAAGGTTCGGAATACTAGATTATCGGGGAACGTTATAGAAGAAGTTTGATCTTCTTCTGTGAGCTTTGGATCTTACGACCGAGTACGAGTTATTATTAGGTTCATTTAAGCGGAAGATTTAGTTGTCAAAAGATGGGGATTGCGAACCCCGAAAAGATCGTAAGCCCGTTGGAGGCTTCACCTGTCCTAGACTATCGCGAAAATGTTTCGAATAGAAATAAAAGCGGAAATCATAAATACAACAAAACGCCACGGCCACGCCGGGTCAAAACGATAAAAGTATGAGCAAAAGAGTACGATTGTCAGGCGCCTCCCTCACTCTAATCGTCCAAAAGGTCTGTCCCGAAAACCATCCACAAAGCAAGTCATATCGGGTAAGGGGTACCTGAATCTAAAAAACAAGAAATATATCGGGGTCAATCATCGGAAATATGCACACTCCGTGCCATATAAAGAGGCATACTTAAACTACATGAATGTTAAAATGCAACACATAAGCAAGTGTATAGATATATATAAATGCGAAATAAACACACAAGGGCCCGTATCATCATCATAATCATCATCATCATCATCATCATCATCATCATCCTTCTCAAACGTACTCATCCTTCTCAAACATACTCATTCTTTCTCATCATAAGCCTTTCATTATTTCATTCGTGTTCCATCGAATATAAGTCATTCATTTAGATTTTGACGGCCGTCCTACCATAGACACATAGCATACATATGAATTATTGGATTTACTAAGTTCATCCTACGTCATATTACCAGTTTATATTCCTAAACATGTTACTAGGTCGCGTGATGCATGAAGACTCTCGATAAGACAAAGAGTATCACATAAATCCATCATGAGTAAGTCCAGGGGACTTACCTGGAGTCCGGAGAATAAGCAAGCAATAAAGTGCACAACCAAGGATCCAATCAACAAGAGCCTATTAATTTCATTAAGCTTTCATTAGGTGGTATTCTAATGCAATGTACCCAACCTAATAATCAACATACATCCACATAAGGTTCACGATTCTATAGATTACGCACTTTGGTTAAGTGATCCGGACTTAACCAGTTATAATCTATATCGTATTATCACATAATCGATTTTCTTCTTATCGGATCATAAGCCAAGTTATGGGTATACTTCGTTTCTGTATTTTATATGCTCTAAGTTTCGGTTATGCCATCACATATTTAACCATATTCTTAGCATTCCCTTAACCAAGTTTTCTAACCGAGTCATTATAAACACTGGTTACTAAAATTATAATAACTCTTGATCCAACCGTTGGATCGCCCTAGTTTTTTAAGGAAAGTTAGATAACATTCCCATGAACATCATATTAAGATTTAAGCCAAATCAGACCGTTGGATTGGAAATAAAGTTCAAATTACAGAGGCATATATATCCATTTTGTTGTTGTGACATTTGCTACAAAACGCAACCAAAAACACATAGAGGCTCCACTTCCTAAGCCCTAATTTACACATAATGATCCTAACCTATAGAGGGGAAGGTGGATGAGAGATTACCCTCGAAGCCTCTCTCGAAAAAGACCAAATTACCCCTCCAAGCTTCCCGGGACCTTGCGCCAAACACCTAGCATTTTTGACAAATCCAAACCAAAACATAAAAGGAATTCTTAGACAAAAACCTTCAAAATTAGTTGTAAAACAAGTATAAAATCAGATTTGAAGGGGATGAAACCAAGACTCACCCAAACACACTTGAAAACCTCAAGAACACAAAGGGCTCAGCACAGCTGGCTCGGAAACGGGGCTCAACGGGTGGCTTAATGGGACTGGATTTTTGTGAACTCACTATGGTTGGAAAGGCCTCTCTTTTGTGGATATTTGGGTTCAAGAATCAGCCAAAAAGCTTGAGTGAGGAGGGAGTTATGGTGGTTTGAAGTTGGCAAGGTTGCTAGGGCAACTTGCTCTCTCTTTCTTTCTCTCTTTCTTTTTCTTTCTTTCCTTCTTCTTTTCTCTGATTTTTGGCGTGTGTAATGGCTAAATGAGGCCATAAATGTGTCCTTAAGAGATCCAAAAGGGTGGGCAAGGGTGGTCAAGGAGTTGGTGTGTATTAGGTAGCATAGTGAATGGAATAGGACTTGGTCATTCAAAGGTGTCAATCCATGGGGAGGGTTTTATTCTTTAATCAACAAAATGATGGCTCATATTTGATCATATAAAGGGCTGAAATGGGGTGGTTTGGGCAGCAATTTAATGTTAAAACAACGTCCCGAAATGTCGCGACAAGTTACGAAAATTACCGAAATAAACGGATGACAAGGCTTTTGCCTCACTAATATTTCTCGGAATTTTATCATACGAATTCCAATATATTGGAATTGTAATCCTCTTTCCATATAAAATATGTCATCCAAAAATTTTAAATTTTTCCGGGTTTTCAAAATCGTCAAAAGAAGGATAATTGATCGAATTATCCCTCGGAAATTAATTAAATCTTAATTAATCATAATTAAAATTTTCGGTCTTTACATGTGTACTCCCTAGTGAATGACTACTACAGGGTGGAGGCGTGGCACGCGACCTACCGCGGAGTGGTGTACTCCGTACCCCCCATGGACACCTGGGATCCGCCCGAAGGAATTTCGCAGATCCGTTTACTACCTCCAGCTGTGAAGAGAAGGCCTGGGAGACCGAAGACCAGCAGGTACCCATCGCGCGGGGAGTTCGTTCGCCGGAAGCGTCGGAGGACATAAGTATTGGGTGTTGGTTTTGTCGTCGCAGGTAGTCTTTTGGTATAATGCGTGTAGTTGGGTTGAACAGACATTTTTGCTATGTTGGGTGTTGGGTTTGTCGGCCTATTATATAACTTGTAGTTGGGTTGAACATATGTTTTGGGTTTTGGAATATTTAGCCAGGCTTCTATATTTCCTATCCACTGAAAGTATTTTCCTAGCCAGTGTTATGTAATGACCTAGCCATTATCTTCTTATACCTGACTACATTTTACATTGGTGTTAAAAGGCGAAAACATCAAACTCTCGAGACAACAAATACCTGCTAGCTTAAACAATCCTGATGGTGACCAACAATGTTGGCGAAGACAACAAAACATGCACAAAAAGCTAAACCATCAAATGTTTCCATGGGTTCAAAAGGGTGCAACTGTTATATAGTCAAACAATAACGATGACAACACCAAAAGCTATCCATAACGACCAACAGTTTCAAGTCCTACAACACACAAAAGTACGTTGCCTACGTTAACTAAGGTGTTACATTTTGTGACATTACAAGAACCCTCAAGTCTCCGCAGCCTCCAAGATAGTAGCAGTTGGGCTGGACGGAGGAACGGGACACCTCGCAACGATCTTAGCAGCAAGTGCGTACCTGTACGCGCTTATGACGGCGTCGTCGGTATCTCTGGACAGGTCCGTCTCGCCTTCAGCAAGCATCTCCATGAACCGCAGGGCGTAAGCACCACAGTCTCCGCTGTTTACATTTCCCAATAGAAATAAGACGACTATGCTTAATGCGAACGGAAATGACAAAATAAACTACAAGTAAGGGCTTACGCTTGGCCCTGTTGGGGTACGTCTGGCATTCGGATCAGCTTCATGGGTGACGTGCCCTTGTCGGCAAAGCGAAGTGAGAGTTGTGGGTGAGCGACAATCACGTGGGGAAGGAAGTCAACAACAAACCGCATCTCCTTTGCAAGATTGCGATCGCGGACGAAGCTGACATCGCTATCGTATAACTTGACAGTCCACTCGTCGAGACATACTTCCATTGCCACCCAGTGCTTCTTGCGGAGGTTGACAGGGGCGAGAATATACTTTGCCTCAGCCCAGCTCTTCCCCATGAACGTTGGGGCCGTCCCATCGAGGTAGGCTATCATCTTCTTCCCGACAGTGTACCCGGTTGTAGATGTCGTGTGAGTCGCCCACTCCGTCTCCAACACAATTGGCCAGAAGCTATCCATAACGACAAACTCTTTGTACTTCGGATCATCTCCATGCACTCTCTCCCGTTGGAAACACAGTAGTTGGTCCATGTGCTGGTATGCAACGCAAGGGTGTGAGAGAGTTAGTAGCAGCTGTGCACATGCGATGACACGATTAACTCAAAAGGTATAGTTCACATACCTCAGTAGACATCCAGAACGTCGGAGTCTTTACGACCTCAAAGAATCCCTGTGTGATTGCCGCCCCAAGATGTGCTGCAGTTAGTGTGGGACCTCCCATGTGGACGTATTCGTTATTTGCAAACAATTAAAGGGAAAGGGGGAAAGGTGCATAGAGACCAATATAACAACGCACCTCGACAACCACCCGTCGACGGCGTCCACTTCCTCCTGCGTGATTAGACCCTCAGCCACAGCAGCATCAGACGGAAGTACCGGAGTTAGCTTGAACTTGACAACACGGGCTCTCTTTTTTATTGCGGTGACGACCTGGTCATCTACGTCTGCATCTTCCTGATTTGTCCGTTTCTGCCTCCCCTTCCCCTTCGGCTCAGGAGCTGCAGGTGTAGGATGGACCTCCTGCGTCACAGTGGGATCGTTTTGGGTGTCCACTTGTACTGTTGTCGCAGCTGGCTCCGCCTTCTTTGTCTCAACCTCCTGTTGCTTTTTGCCGCGTTTAGGCCTTCCTCTAGGCTTCGGCTTTGCAGGGGAAGCCCCCTGAGTGACAGTCGCCTGATTCTTGGCATGTTCTTGAGTTGTGGGAGCAGGATCGGGGTTGTCGGTGCCAAGTTCTTGAGTTGTGTGTTGCGGGCTCCCCGTCACCTTCTCCGCAGCCACTGCAGGGGGCTCCTGTTGGGTTACAGCCTCCTCTTGTGTGACAACGCCCTGTGTTGTCGTAGATGGTGCGGGGTTTTCTGTCCCATTATCCTCCTCCTTGTCCTTGTCCACCTCCATGAAGACAGTCTCCTGCCAAGTGCGTAGGTTAACTAGCCATTCAGTTACTGATCATAGCCAATTTGACAATTTTGACTAAGGGGTGAAAACGGCATCATGGCATGACTAACCTCTTGCTTTGTATCTGACTCTGGGCCGGCATTTTTTGCATCCTTGACGTGGCTCTTGATTTCCTCCACTGCTCTCTCGAGGCTCGACAACCGCGTAAGTACCTCTCGGAGCATCGTGATAATCGTTGCATCCTCAGGGGCTCCATGGCTGGGGGAAGGTGGTGTTTCTTGTGCCTGAATGCCGACAGGTGGGAATGAATCCTCATACGACTTCGCCACCTTGTCAAAAAAGGCATCGGGTTCCTCGTGGGGGTACCCAGCACCCAGATAACTCTCCCGCTCAGCCGCTTCAGGAATAAGGGTCGTCCGAGCATCATCACACTTGATCCCATCCTCATTCTCTATGTCCAGCATCGTCTTCACCCTCTCATAGGGGAGGTGGGCCTCCGTTATGGTCCACCGGGCGCATCGGGGAAAGATAACCCCCGACTCCTGTTGGCAAAGTGGTTGTCCACACCCGGCACCGCTTCAAAGATCCAAATCTACACGTACAAAGTATCTAGCCAGTTTAGCAAACACCTTTGCCATACTCATAATAACCCCAGCCACACAGACAAAAAATCTAGCCAAGTATTGAATAGCATTAAGTTTGAACTCGTACCTGGAACGCTAATGGGAATCCATTGAGCGAGTACCCGGACCTCTCATTCCCACCTTTCACTCCCTGCTCCACCTTCCTGACCAGTGCCCCATCAAGACTCTCGTGTGTGGCTTCATAACATACCTTACCCCACGAGTAGTCAAAGAATCGGTCGAGGTCTTGAACGAGGGCCACCACCCACCCTTTCACTCCCCTGCCCACGTCCCCTGGCAGCAGGATGCACTCTACAATGATGAGGAGTGCAAGCTTCAACCTCTTACGCTTACTTCTCTCTTTCGCCTTTGCGACCTCCCACATGACAGGAAGGTCGGACACCTTGACCCTGTCCCTTCCAAAGAAGCTCCGGACTGCGGCTTTGTGATCTTCCGCCTCAAATGCCCGATTCCTTGCACCACACTTGAGGCCTGTGACTAGGCAAAATTCCTTGACGGAGAACCGAAGGAGTCGCCCCTGGATCTCATACCATGTCTCACATTTCTTGAGGGTCTTGAGTTGCCTCTCCAGGAAGTAATGGATAAGGGCTGAGCAGTAGGGCACATTGGCTCCTATCTTTACAATGCCGCCGAGCCTGCTATCCTTCAGCATCTGCCAATCAGCTGCAGAAAGCCCATCATCCATGCCCGTCAGTACACCCATCTTGGAGAACTGGTTGGACCTCCCTCTAAAATACTTCGACGGAGGAAGGGCAAGAGTCGCCTGCACAAATATAAAAAGAAAGTAGCTATGTTCACATCACATACACATACAAAGTAACGCCCCTAATCTACTGGCTCATAAGATATTACAGCTTATACCTTCTTGCTCGAAGGGGTCGACACCTTTTTTCCTTTGCCTTTTGCCATTGTCCTTTATCTGTCATTCATATAACACCCATTTCAGCAATAATCCTAGCCAGTACTTACAAATGCATAACCGGTCAAACTAATTTTCCTGCCAGACGTTTTAACATTTTGCATTTTACAACACCACACAATTGCCAAGTAAATACGGTATGAACTAGGTCTCATACACTCAACTCCTGGTTTTTGTGCAAATTAAGTAGATACAAAATCAAACAAAACAAAACAATACCCAATTAGGTACACACTCATGACTTGATAGGAACAACAAACCCATAGACTCACCACCCAAAATTATGACAGAAACATAATTATAAAATCTAACTACACAACAAACATAAATTCCAGGCAAAAAGCTTCATTCAAATGTCCTGAGCATGAACTTGGAATTACTTGGCTATTCAACTCAAAAGCTATTAACATGATGGCATTGGATATCCTGCAAATTCATGCCATTGTTCCCAAATTTTTCTGAAGTTCGCCTTTCCCACCTCTATGACTAACTACCCAATACCCACAGTTTCAGACAAAATAACCACCAACATAGCACAAAATAAACCCTTCCCAGATTTTCCTATACCTAGTCATTCAATCGTTTCCCCTATCCACAAGCAGGACCTCGCTCGCCATTGACGAGTTTTCCCATCCCCAATTTCATTGTTTGATTGGGGTTGTGTAACCTCTTCTACCAATTTTCGACCTTCAATTTCATCCTAAACACCCCTATCCCCAAAACCCTGACCACATTTCCAGTTAGGGTTTCCCATTCCCATTTTTCGAACCACAATCCCCCAATTCTTCCAACCGGGCCTAAATTGATTTTACATGCTTTGAATCCCTCGAACTACCATTAAAGGAGAAAGCTTCGAGATCTATTACAGGGGTTTACCTCTGTTCAATGGCGAAATCGGCACCAGGGCTTGTCTTTCTCCAATCTCGGGTCGTCCCTCCCTCTGGATTCCGTCGTCACGGTAAGCGCCTCAACTCTCTCTCTCTCTCTCCAGTCGTCGTCTTCAGTTCCGGCCTCACAGCAACCAGTTCCACCTCTCTCTCTCTCTCTCTCTCTCTCTCTCTCTCTCTCTCTCTCTCTCTCTCTCTCTCTCTCTCTCTCTCTTTTCCCTCCAATGGCGGTTTCCACTTCGAATTTCTACGGTTTCTTGAAGGTATGATTGTGACGGGGGGACGTTGATGTGAGGTTTGCTTTCTTCACTTTTTCCAACCGTAATTCTTACCCGCTGCAACAGGTTTGGGTTACCGGTTATTTTTGCAATTTGTTGGATCAAATTGACATTTTTGCTCTTTGGGCCGGGGGAGGTTATTTTTGCAATGGACCGGTCAAACTGGTATATCCAGTACCATTTACTGTTTATCAAATCTCTCTTCACTTTCCATTAATTGATGGAACGGCCAATTTAAATCACACATTCATTATCTTGCTACAAAACAAATCCAGATTAGAGAGTAAAAGTGGACAACTCTACACATACACTAAGTGTGGGATTAAAATTCTACACCGCCAATAGATAATTGCCACTAGTCATTTTAAAGAAAATAACAAATTAATTAATAATGAAAAAAAAATTAAAAATATAAACGAAAATTTCTGCCAAAAAAATGTAAACTCAATTAAAAACTTCTAAATTTTAAATTTATAACCGTTGCAGGTAAATTTGCATATTTTGATTTGATTTTTGGCTGTAAACATTCCATTACTAAAATATTTTTCATGTCTTTCTATATTATAAATTTTAGAAATGAGATTAGTTATTTTTTGTTTAACATTTTAAATCGTTATTATTTACATTAGTAAATTTATCAATATTTTTATAATTGAGGCAATTTTTAATATAAATAATACGTGATGTGTTTTATGAATAAATAAATGTATCAATTTTAGATCGAGTAAAATATAAATTAATTATTTTAGATTGTAGTGTTTTCCAAACTAAACGATTATAAATTATATGTAGAAATCAACCTAATTAACTAAGACAATAGTATGAACTGGCTAAGTTTAAACTATAATATGAACCGAATGTTAGAAAGTTTTGTTATTTATGTATGTATGAGTTAATATATTATTTCTTACCAAAAATTATTTGACTATATTGTTTCAAAAAATCATCAAATTATTTTCAAATATATAATACAGTATATAAACTATGAAATATAGTATGTTTTAACATTTGAAAAAGTAGTCGATTATGAATGCATGCTAAAAATAATTATTTTATACTAAATAGGATTTAATTTTTCTTAATTAGAAAGTAGTGGGTGGTTAAATAAAAGTGGGTGGTTATTTTTAAAAAAACAATTATACACATGTCACCATCTAATTCGTAGTGTATACTTTAAAACATACACATAGTGTATGTGTACGTATCACCCTCCGTAAAAAAATAGAAGAAGGTGTTACTATTGGGGGAGTGACAACAAGTTAAATTAAATTGGATTTAATTTGCTACATAAAAATAAAAATCAAAATTTCATTTTTTTTGAAACAAGATACGAATTCGGTTATCCAGACAAGCATAGTGAAACTCAAAACTTCACTTAAAAAAACAAAGAGAGTATATTTCAATCGACCACTCATAATTATAGATATAAAAAATATTTGCAACGTACGATTGACTATATTATTAGGTTTATTTATATTTTAATTTCTCAATTATTTAATAAATTAGAGTGGGGAATAGGGAGCTAGTGGTCTTGTAAGTTGTTCCTAATAGCCTTGATTTGTTGTTTTGATCAATTTTATTATCGCTTAATAACTATTTTATGTTTTTTTTAAGGTAATAATTCGAGATCAAACAAACCTAAATCTCGATGGCTCATAAGTCGACAGACGGAAACCCCTCAAAATGTACAAACAAAAGCATAAGCGGTGCAATATAACAAGTGAAAACGCACCCTACAAGAAACGAGCCAATGCAAAACTAAATCTAACACGATGGGGACGTAGACTACGAACGAAAGTCAAGCACCGCCCTAAAACAGCACCGTTGGCCGGCGATACATCAGGAATCCCTATATATGGGTAGTGAAGACGAACCTCTAGGAAGCTCCTTCCCGAACACAGAGTCGCCCCGTACACACCGCCTCGATCCCAGCCAACCCGACTCTGACTGTCAGAACCCCAACATAGAAGAAGAACGCTTAGCCGCACCAAAGTAGAGACGCGAGCCACCCGAGAAAATCACATTGAGGACCGATCACAACGGATCGGTCAAGCTCTAATGGGGTTTAATCCAAACTCTTTTGAACGGTGTTTCGAGCCCTTTCGGGATTTTAATTAAGCCATGCCAATTCAGACGGTTTTAATTGATTTTATGTACATATCCAAAAAAACTTATATATATATAAATATAAAGAACACTACTTCGTATTAAACTAAAAATAAATATAAATACATATACATATAAAATATATATATAAATAGATAAAACCCATTATATTTTTTTCGTTTTTTCTTTTTTCGGGTCAGCTTTGGGCCCAAGGCTTGGCCTTGGACCCAAAGAAACAACAGAGTGGGCCCAAAACCACCAACAATCAGGCTTCAACGGGCACACCACACCAACAACCGATTATGTATTTTATTTTATTTTGAACATAAATGGGACAATTCATTAAATTAGATAATATTTTGGAATATCAATCATATATTTAAATTTTAAAGTCCAATTCATTAAATTAAACGGTTTCACAATATCAATTAGATAAATTTACGCTCTCAAAGAGAGCGATGTTTTGGGTCGCCGTCCTCTCTAAGCTTCCTTCACCAATTTGCCGCAGTATCTTGCCGTCGCCCGGTCTCTACGGTTCACTTCACCTCCTGAACCGAGCCTGCCTCCCGCCACCATGGTCCCCTTTCCACTTCGGCTGCCCGCTGTCTCCCTTGGTTCACCACCGCTTCGCCCCGTCCTCTGTCGCCGCCTTAATCACCGGCCGACCTCCTCAACAAGTTGGGCTTGTCGCCTTTGCAGGCTTCCGCCGCATCGGTTCTTCCCCGACTTCTTCCGGTTGCTTACGTCTCTCCTCCGACCGTCCTCGGCTCCAGCCTCCTCCGGGCACCCGCGGCTCCGCCCACGACCTTCATTGGGTTTCACCCACTTCTTGGTCGTCCCCGCCCTTGTTTTCGTGCCCACAAGCTTAATCAAATTGGGGTTGTTTTTCGCCTGCACTTTCAATCGTTTTCCTGTTCATTATTGCTCTTTTAGTTTCCTTGTCTCGTTTTTTATCGCCTATATTTGGGTTTATCCTTATAGTAACTCGCTCACGATCTTGTTATCGTCCTTGAGGGTTGAGATGAGTGCGTGGGGATGTCGTGACTTTGCGATCGATACCTGATGGCTCTTTCGAGTCCACAATATGAGGTGTCCGCATGTTCACTAGAGCTCTGTGTGTGCGTTGTCTCTTTGGTCGATCAGTTCGTTCATCTCCTAGCTTGTGTTTTATAATGTAGGATGACTTGTACGATTTTTTATGTCTTTTGCTTCTGTAATTTCATTTATGTCTTTTGCTTCCGTTATTTGCTTTCAGTTGTACATGATGGTTACTAGTTAGTCCATCCACCGGCTTGTCCGGTCTCTCGGTTTCTCTAGGCTTGTCTAGAGAACTGAATTTCTTATCTTGCTTCAAAAAAAAAAATCAATCATTTAAATTTTAAAGTAAAAAGTAAGTACTCCCTCCGTTAATTAAACTTGACGTTTTACTATTCACGCACGCTTTTCTAGGTGGTTAAAACTATATAAAATATTAACTTTTTAAATATTTTTTTTTAATAATCTCATACTTATTTCTATTAAGTATGAATTTATAAAAACAAATTTTTTAAAAAATTAATATTTTATATAGTTTTTATCATTCTAAAAAAGCGTGCATAAATAGTAAACGACAAGTTTTAATTAACAGAGGGAGTAACAATCTAGAATACTTACATCTTTACAAAGAGTCATTTAGACTAGTCAAATTGAATTTGATAGTAATTTGTAAATGTTGATTTAGATTGATTTTTTGTACTTATAATTTTAAATTTATATCATTTTAAAAATGAAAAAAAAAAAACACTCCTAAACCGCCATTTTGCATTCTGATTTTAGTTGACATTTTATTCCATAAATAGAAATTTAAACATCAATTACACTTTTAACAAGTTAGACTATGACTTATGAGGGAACAACACTTTTAAGTTGTATAAGGTTCATCTTGTACATTTTTATCATTTTTAGAACGGAGAATCTTGCCTTTTTTTTCAATAAATGGAGTGGTCACACTAATTTGTACTCCAAATCCAAATAGTGTAGTTTAGTATCTTATTAATGTGACCTTACCTTAAGTTATTGTCTTTGCTTTCCAATTATGAGAGACATACGGGCATGTGGGCCATGGCCCATCAAGTCCCATACCAAACTTCTCGTCACGAGTTGGCGATATCTCGCACGGTATATCGCCGGTGTCATTTTTTGTAATTTTCTCCAAATCCAGGGGGGAGATAACTCTCCCGGCACGTCCGAAAGAGTTGTCGTTTCTTTCAAAAGATCTATAAAAAGAAGGGCAAAACAAATGGGATTTATCCAGTGCGGCCGTGCCCATCAGTCCTATCTGTACCACCATCTGAAAGGCTGAATCGTCATTCGTCAGTCGTATGATACTAAACTCGATCCGATCCAACGGCTGAGAATCCGTTCTTTGACTGGACCTGCATGCAGACGATCCTCTCCCACTCTCCCACGACTAGCTCGGCTGGAGCCGAAGGGCACAGCTGTAATTCTCAGAGATTCTTCTCCATTCAAAACCCGAAGTGTGGGGTCCGCTCCCAGTGAGTACGAGTTAACTTATCACAACACTGATAAGTAAATCTGCTTATCAGGACTGCTTATCTAATCGTTATTTGTCTCTCCATTTAAAAAGAAATCGCCATTTCTGCAGTGTTTAATGTCTGTATTTTTCTTAATTTAATCTCCGAGCAGGTGAAGAAGAAAAGCTTCTGGTTCTTCCCACCTCTCTCTCGCTCTCTTTGCTTCTCTTTCTGCGAGTTTCCTTTCAATCGATCTCTTTGTGAAGGTAAAGCTTCATTTCTATGGCACATGCTGCGAATCTTATGGCTTTGGACTTTTTTTTTTTTTTTGGTTTGCTGTCTCGCTTTCTCTCTCTATTTGCGTATGCTTCGCCTTTTTCTTCTTCTTTGCATCTTCGATTCCAAGGGTTTTAAAGTGGCTTTCGATTTTTCTTTTCAATTTTGTTTAACTGTTGGATCTTGGCAAAACCCTAATAAGTTGCGGCGTTGCGCGAGCTGTCAATGCCGATTCCTGGAATTGCTAATCGTATCTAATTGGATGTGTTTCCGGTTCGATTTCCTGAGATTTAGCTGGGATTTAATACTTTTCTTTCTTTTTACGGTGTTTGTGCTGTGTTAATTTAGTTATTCAGTTGTCTTTAATAGATCTGGTTGTTTCTAGGTTGAATTTGTACATCTGGATTCCAAGTTGGAGCTGCTACGATGTCGTCTCTCAGTAGAGAGCTTGTGTTCCTGATTTTACAGTTTTTAGATGAGGAGAAGTTCAAAGAGACTGTTCACAAGTAGGTTCTTCTGTCTTGAATAAGCTTGTAAATTGTAATCTGTGTGCATTTTGCTGAAATTGGACATTATGTCTGTTCCTTGGTGGTTTTGATGGGGTTTCTTGTGTGGATACTGGATAGGCTTGAGCAGGAATCTGGATTCTACTTTAACATGAAGTATTTTGAGGAGGAAGTACATAATGGTAACTGGGATGAAGTGGAAAAGTATCTCTCTGGATTTACCAAGGTGGATGACAACCGGTACTCAATGAAGATTTTCTTCGAAATAAGAAAGCAGAAGTATCTGGAGGCACTGGACAAGTAAGTTTAGGGTGCATGCAAAAGCTAGATAGTTATCTTGTGCAGGAGATCTTCTGTATTCTGAGATACTGTGCTTTTTTATTGGCATTTGCAGGAATGATAGGCCCAAGGCTGTGGAGATACTTGTGAAAGATCTTAAAGTTTTTGCTTCATTTAATGAAGATCTCTTCAAGGAAATTACTCAACTATTGACGTTGGACAACTTCAGGTATGTAATTAACCTTGAACGTTTGTTTGAAATGTTGATTCTGTTGAGTTTCTGTGATTCCATACAAGTTGGGGCTTACTTCGTGCAGGGAAAATGAACAACTCTCCAAGTATGGAGATACAAAGTCTGCTAGAGCAATTATGTTGGTTGAACTCAAGAAGCTCATAGAAGCAAACCCCTTGTTTCGGGACAAATTGCAGCTTCCAAACCTTAAAAATTCAAGACTACGAACCCTTATCAACCAAAGGTAAGTAGCTGAGACATAAATTTGAAATCAAATTACTTTATCTAGCAATGCGTTTTTAACCCTAGAGATAAAAGAAAATCCAGTTGTATTTAGTTGTATAATTGGTTTTGAAAGCAGGGTGCTATGCAAGAGGTCATTGTTTTAGTGTTGGATTCATGATGAATATGGTGATGACATACTCACACTTGTTGCTGAGCTGACATGTCCTTTCATTTTTCGCAATCATGGTTTCTCTTGGATTTTAATAGATGTCTAAGAATTGATCGATTAGTTGGTTACATTCACTCCTTGAGTGCAGAGGCAGGGATATTATGCGTAGTCTGGTCTTCTATTTTTTTCCCCCCATTTTACGGATATGAACATGGTCCTTGTTACTTTAGTTTATTTCACTGTTCTCCTAACTGAATTGGCTACTTACCTCTTAATATGGCAGCTTAAATTGGCAGCATCAACTTTGTAAAAACCCAAGGCCAAATCCAGATATAAAGACTCTTTTTATAGATCATTCATGTGGTCAACAAAATGGTGCTCGTGCTCCGTCACCTGTGACCAATCCACTATTGGGCCCCTTGCCAAAAGCTGGAGGCTTTCCACCTTTAGGTGTGCATGGGGTAAGTTGTATTGCAGTTTTAGGCAGTTAGTTTCGCATCTTTTGTTCGCACCAATATCTTGCTGAAATTTTGGCACTACAAATTGTGCAGCCTTTCCAACCAACACAGCCACCTGTTCCTGCCCAACTTGCTGGTTGGATGACCAGTCCCCCAACGGTTGCTCATCCTGCAGTTTCTGGTGGGCCTATTGGGTTGGGGGGTCCATCAATCCCAGGTAGCGAGTTGTGTGATGCAGTTTTAATTGCAAATTGTCTATAGCGGTCTTATCCATATTTATTGATGAAGACTTTACTTCCTATAGCTGCACTAAAGCATCCCCGGACTCCTCCAACAAATGCTTCTGTAGAATATCTATCTGGTGATCCTGATCATCTTGCAAAAAGAGCAAGACCCATGGGAATTACTGATGAGGTATCCTAATTATTCAAGAAACTGTTTGTCATTACATTCTATGCCTCGGGCAATCAAAGTTCAAGTCTGTGTTTTTGTTTCATCAATATATCTTTATTGTGCAGGTGAATCTGCCTGTGAATGTGCTACCATTTCCAGGTCATGGTCATAGCCAAGCATTCAGTGCACCTGATGATTTGCCGAAGACTGTTGCAAGGTCTTTGAATCAGGGGTCTTGTCCTATGAGCATGGATTTTCATCCTATTCAACAAACATTACTTCTAGGTTGGTTCAACTTCTAAAACTTCAGCTTGTGAATCCTATTGATGATACATCTTTCCTCCACTTTCTCAGGCACTTGCTTTGCTCAATCTTGAGATATGACTATTTTATGAATAAGATATTGACCTTTTTTTTATTGTCTATGATGATTCAGTCGGTACAAATGTTGGAGATATAACACTGTGGGAGGTTGGCTCCCGTGAGAAGCTGGTCTCCAGAAATTTTAAAGTCTGGGATCTTGGTAATTGTTCTATGCCTCTGCAGGTATGTCCCTTCAGAAATTTAACAAGTTATCTAGTTGCTCTTAGAGCAATTTAACTCCCATCCTTCTTTCTAACGAGGAATGCTTTCTCCTACTGGTTTCCAGGCAGCTTTAGTCAAAGATCCAGGTGTATCTGTTAACCGTGTAACTTGGAGCCCTGATGGATCCTTATTTGGTGAGGTTTAAGTCATTGGCTCCATTCATGGGGAATATTAGGTGCTAGCTTGTGTTGTTTATATCGACATTGGATTATAATTATGGCAATTTTTTCATTGTGTGCAAATCAGGGGTTGCATACTCGAGGCATATTGTACAGATATACTCGTATCATGGTAATAATGATGTGCGGCAGCATTTAGAGGTATGCAAGCACTAATAGCTGAGTGGCAAAAGAAGTGACTTAGTGCACTGATGCTCCTATACTCCATTTTCCATTTGGTATCTAGTATCTTAGCCACATATTAATTTTCTCTTTGCTATGCAGATTGATGCTCACGTTGGTGGAGTCAATGATATTGCCTTCTCTACCCCCGCCCCCAATAAGCAACTTTGTGCTGTAACCTGTGGAGACGACAAGACCATTAAGGTTGTCTTTAATATATTTATTTGTTTATTCAAGACAACTGTTAAGTGTTAACATTGTCTTATATTTTCTTCTTTTGGTATGTGTAGGTGTGGGATGCTGCTACTGGTGTAAAGCAATATACCTTTGAAGGCCATGAAGCACCTGTTTATTCTGTCTGCCCTCATCACAAGGAAAACATTCAGGTAGCTAAGTTTATATTTACATGTATTATGACTTGCTGTATTTACATAATATGTTTACTAAATTCTCTTATAGTCTGACCATGAACCTCACTTTTTCTATGTGTCCTCCAACAGTTCATATTTTCAACTGCCCTTGATGGGAAAATAAAAGCATGGTTATATGATAATGCTGGATCACGAGTAGACTATGATGCTCCTGGTCGATGGTGCACAACAATGTCTTACAGTGCTGATGGAACAAGGTTGAATGCATATGATTGCCTGTTTTTTTTTTCTGTATTGCACTTTTATGTATTTCTCTTTGCTAGCTTGTTTAGGATCTTATATGATTCATTTGCTATGACAGGTTATTTTCATGTGGTACTAGTAAGGAGGGAGAATCATATATTGTTGAATGGAATGAGAGTGAAGGTTCTCCAAAAAGAACTTATCAAGGATTTCGGAAACGTTCTTTGGGTGTCGTTCAATTTGATACCACTAAAAATCGGTATCTGGCTGCTGGGGATGACTTCTCAATTAAGTTCTGGGATATGGACAATATTCAATTACTGATGTCTGTTGATGCAGATGGCGGACTTCCAGTAAGCACTCTTTGACATTAGGCGATGATTAAAAAACTAACTCAAAACTGGTGGACAAAATTTTAATTGTTATTTATGCATATACCTTCTTATCGAAACATTCCCTTTCTGCTCTGTCATTACAGAAGTTGGTCTCAATCTTTTTTTCAGTTTTCTTTTTAATCTTCACCCTGGTCTCTTTCAATCCAAAGAAAGGAGGGGGGAATTGTTAAAATGTATGACTTCTGTTGCTCATGTTTACTTCTTACTTTTATCAGGCAAGTCCACGGATCCGCTTCAACAAGGATGGTGCCCTCTTAGCAGTTTCTGCTAATGAGAATGGAGTTAAAATTTTGGCCAATTCAGATGGCATGCGCTTGCTACGCACAGTTGAGAATCTTTCTTATGATTCTTCAAGAGTACCTGAATCCTTGACAAAGGTACATTGCTTGATTGTCCATTATGCTTCTGATGATTAAAATTAGTACTCCCTCCGTCTCGAAATTCATGTCATTTTAGCTCTTTAGTTTTGTATCAAAATAGATGTCGTTTTAGGTTTTCTAGGTAGTGGATAGTAATGATTTGTATTGATTTGTGTGTTGTTGACTTTTTTGAAGGTTTTGATTGGTTAAAAAATGTAGTGGGTAATAAAATTAATGAAAAAGTTAGTGGAATGACGATGTTGATTGATGGATGAGTGTTTTTATTAAAATTTGTGCATAAGGCTAAAATGACATGAATTTCGAGACGGAGGGAGTAATAAAAATGGAATACTAAATATTTATGATCCCATTGTAGCCAACCACCAATCCCATTTCAGTAGCCGCTGCAGCAGCAGCAGCAGCTGCCAATGCTACTAGCACTAGTCTTCCAGAACGAGGTGCACCAGTACTTTCCATCCCAGGAATGGTATGTATTTGTTGTTGTCTCCACTTCATCCCAGGATATTTCTCTGGTGTTAGAAAGTAGAATGTTATATTTATTTTGTATTGACATAGTGTACTTTCTCAGAATGGAGATGCCAGGAATGTAGCTGATGTCAAGCCTAGAATAACAGAAGAAATCAATGACAAATCAAAGATATGGAAACTTACTGAAATAAATGAACCATCTCAGTGTCGATCCTTACGGCTTCCAGAGAACATGAGAGTTACCAAGGTGGGTGGATGATAAGAAATTGGTGTACTTTTCTGTTTATGTTTGAGAAAGATTGAGAAAAATTGTTTATGTTTCTGATTTAGGTAATACGAAAAAATAGTTAGGACGAGTTCAAGGTCTAGAAACTGATCTTCTAGGTGCCTTAGCTAGATTGCCTGATTGTTATGCTTAAGCTTGATGCAAGCAAAACTTTTAGGTTAAGGTTAGGTATAATATCAAATTAATTAGGTGATTATTTTGACTTCTATTTTAAGGTGTAAAGGTCAGATAAATCAACACAAAAATGCTTGCTGAGCTTTAACATAGCAGTTTTTCTTCAGATACATTATCAGAAACCATTCACTTTAGATTGTGCAAGGATGATAGGAAAAAAGGTCTTTCAGTATTATTTTTCTTCTTTTCTTTTCTTGAGGAGCATATCTGTGAAGATGTGGCAAGATGAAAAACATATGTTTACTTAGCTATCCAGAGCAGCTTGTCTTTTTGGGACAGAGTGTGAATATGTTAACTGTTTTTACCTTTATGCAGATATCAAGGTTAATATACACAAACTCTGGAAGCGCCATTTTGGCTTTGGCATCGAATGCTGTTCATCTCCTTTGGAAATGGCAGCGAAATGATCGCAATTCGTCTACCAAGGTATGTGTATCAAACATTTTGTTTGACATAGACTACATCCTCTTCCTGTTAAACTGAGTGCAACTCATAACACTTCACCAAATGCATTTCCTCTTTTAGGCCACAGCCAGTATGTCACCTACACTATGGCAGCCTCCTAATGGCAATCTTATGACCAATGATGTGGCTGATACAAATCCTGAGGAGGTTGTCCCTTGCTTTGCTTTATCCAAGAACGACTCCTATGTAATGTCAGCATCTGGAGGGAAGATTTCCTTATTTAACATGATGACATTCAAGGTAGTGCATTAAACTGCGGTAATTTCACTCTGTTGTAAAGTTCATTTTGGTCACTCGATAAATGGTGTTCCCTTTGGATTGAGTGTAGACTATGACGACTTTCATGCCTTCACCACCAGCAGCAACTTTTCTAGCCTTCCATCCCCAAGATAACAATATAATTGCCATTGGCATGGATGATTCTACTATCCAGATCTATAACGTCCGTGTAGATGAGGTATGTCAGTAGATTCATGGGTAGCATTTGACTTACAGTGAGAAGAAACAGCTAATCCCATCCTTTGCTTATCCACTTTAGGTTAAAAGCAAGCTAAAGGGCCACACCAAAAGAATTACCGGCCTTGCTTTCTCCCATTTGCTAAATGTGCTGGTTTCTTCGGGTGCAGATGCTCAGGTTTGTAATCTGTTTACTTTAGAAGATCAATCATCTTCCTCATGCTCTCCTCAACGATTGTCTTATGGATACATTTTTATCTCATGATAACAGGCATTTTAGTCTGTAATTTTCAGTTGCCATTTCATGTCTTCTGAATCAAAGTATTTTTTACCAAATTCTTGTCAAGTTTTAAATGTCGATAATTATTAATTTATAATTATTTGTCTTTCAGATTTGTGTTTGGAGCTCTGACGGATGGGAAAAGCAGAAGTCTAGATTCCTGCAACTTCCACAAGGAAGGGCACCTGCTTTGCAGTCAGATACACGCGTTCAATTTCATCAGGACCAGATACAGTTCTTAGTTGTGCATGAGACCCAGCTTGCAATTTTTGATGCTAAACAACTGGAATGCATGAAGCAGGTATGTTTGTTCATGCTTGATTTTGTCCATACAACCATTAACAACCCTTAACACTGTTCTTTGTTTTTCAGTGGGCAGTCCGTGAATCTTCTGCTCCCATCTCTCATGCAACATTCTCGTGCGATAGTCAACTAGTATTTGCTTGTTTCTTGGATGCTTCCGTTTGTGTGTTTAGTGCTTCAAACCTTAGACTACGATGTCGCATTAATCCTTCAGCATATCTTCCAGCCGGTGTCAGGTACTTTTTTAGCACTACAGTCCACATCTTGTTCTATTTATTAGCTTGCTTGCATCATGTTTAATTTTCCTTAACTGCGATTTATGAACCGAAATTTCACCACCAAGTTTGTTCTGCTCAAGAGTTTCTCCTTGATTGATTTTTGCATCTTTTACCCCATCAACATGCTAATTCATAAGATAGAAAACCAGAAATTTGGGGCAGAGGAAACCTCTTAAATAGCAAATACTTAATAGTGGTTAAATATGAGCTTTTTAAACAATACTAGTATACACTAATCAATTAGAAGGTGTTTGTCAAGATTTCATGGAAATTCATGTTTTTTTGCCTTTTTATGTGCAGCAGTTCTAATGTACATCCGCTTGTAATCGCCGCACACCCACAAGAACCGAATCAGTTTGCAGTGGGACTGTCAGATGGAGGAGTTCATGTGTTTGAGCCCCTTGAATCGGAAGGCAAGTGGGGTGTGCCTCCCCCAACTGAAAATGGGTCAGCTAGCAGTGTGCCTACAACACCATCTGTGGGAGCCTCGGGTTCAGATCAGCAACAAAGATGATCCGGGTGCATAAGTTAAATTGCCAGCCATTCGGGTACGTCATCTTTGGTTTATTCTCTTTTCATATTTCTTTGTTCAAGTAAATTGACAATTTACCTGCACTACCAATGTTAAAATCGGCTGTCATTTCCTCCTCGCAGCTGCAGGCTACAGATATTGTATCTAAGCTAAGACAGGCACTGTATGTAGACGCTAATGTGTTCCACCGTTCCGGTATGATCATAAAGTATATATAGGAGTATCAATGCCATACATATATGTGCTCTTTTGCTTCCCTTTTCTCATATAGAAATCCTATGGAAGAAGAAAACGTCGTCCATCTATTTATGAAATCTGAACTCGCATTTGGTCGGAAAGCATGAACATGAAGTTCAAATTACTTCATCTTTCCAGCGAGTGTGGCATGACGTTCTTCTCAAATCTGTAATGCTTATTAACCCCCTTTGTTTTGCTGTGTTCATGCTCTTGTTACTTCATTCCTCCGTGTTCTTGTTAATTGTTATTTATCGACTGCTGTGGCTAGAGCCTAGAGCTTGCGAAATTCGAACCCAACCCGAAACCAAACCCGATCCACAATTTGTCGAATGGCTCATTGAGGTTACGATTCGGTTCAAAGGGCCTGCAGTGATCCCGATCATGTCAGCTAGCCCGAATGTTTGAATTCCTGCCTTCTCAATTCAAACCCAATTCAAGACCATCAACAAGAAGTAAATCAAAACACATCCATACTCGGATTTATGCATGATACCTCTTTTAGGTCTTTATACACTCAAAAGCATAGTAATCCAAACGGGGCCTTTAACTTTCAAACAAACCAACTTACTGATGATTAAAAAACTATATTCAACCGATTGTATTTTGCGTGTTGCCTATTGTACGTATTGCACATTTTTCGGGTTTTACGTAGTATATTCATCGGTTTTTCGTTTGTCGGCATGTCAGAGTCAGACATGTCTAATATCGAATTCTTACTTTATATATAAAAAAAACACAACTTACTTCAACATTTATTTGTATCAAACTTTTTTGGATTTTTCATGTTATATTCATAAATTTATTTATTTTCCCCTCTTTTATCCGCTAATTTATACTACCCCGTTGCAAAATATAAGAGCTTTTACTATTTGGCATGTTTTTTTAATGAACTAAAAACTCCATGAAATATTAAATTTTTATTACAATTTTTTACATAGTATTATACATCATTGACTAATTTTTTTATTTTATCATTTACACAATTACACTATCAGTTAGGATTTTAAGCGAGTTAAAGTTAAGATTAAAGTTTAATTAACTTCTAGATGAAGATTTTCAGGAGAAACAATTACTCATCTCAATTTTTTCGAAGTTTTTTTTTTTTTTATATTTACAAATCTATTCTTATCATTTTCTTCTTGTCAGCTATTCTATCAGGGTGGTTAAGTGAAATTTTTTTAATAAGGGGTGATTAATTGCAAACAAAGGTGAATAAATGGTGGTTTTATGGATTTTCGCCTAAACATTTTACAAGTGAAGTGTGGAAGTGGGTCGAATTGTAGGTGAACATAGTCATATCACCAATCATCCCGTGGGGTCAATTGCTTCACCCACAGGCCACATCATTCATCACCCACGAGAACTTTCACCCTTGTCCACCCACGTCGGTTGTGCCGGTGATGCAGGTGAAATAGGTGATTAGTGGAGTTGGACTGACACATGAGCTTCATCTATTCAATCCAACTCCAACTACCCAACTATATGTATTAACCAGTACTAAACATCGTTCGGTAAAATATAACGGCCAGGAAACAGATATTTTATTGACTATAGTTTTTATCGTATTAAAAATTTACATCGGCAGCAAACGGCCAGGAAGTGGCGAGGCTAGCAGGGGAGGAGTGTCGAAGCTACGCTAGATGGTTTCTCCCGAAAGATGGGCTGACAAAAATCAACTCTGACGCAGCGGCATTACAGGTATTATGGCAAGGGACGCCTTCGGAGCTATGGTTTGGGTTGCGGCTAAGCGAATTCAGAGAAGGTCAGATCCTCTTATCGCCGAACTTGAAGCGGTAATCTGGGCACTGCAGGTGGCACAGGAAAGTGGTTTACGAGCCGTGGTGATCGAATCCAACAGCAACAATGCAATCCGGCTGGTGCAAGGCAAGTCGAGCTTCCGGGGAGTGATCGGAAGGTTGGTCCACAAGGCTTGTAGGCGGACAAATGTACACATACACTTGGTGTATGTCTATATTTCTACACCTCCAAATCAAAATTCAATATTTGTATTTAAAAAATATAAATAATTTTTAATTAAAAATAGTTAGTGGGTTAGTGGGATGAAATTTTTAATTTTAGTATTATTAACAATTTAATTTCAAAATAGTTTTGTTTTTAGATCGCATTTTTTGATTTGGGATGGGTTTTTCTTTTATTTTAATGTTCTTAACAATTTAATTTCAATAAAAAACTAAAAATTATATTAGAGAAAAGAGTGTACATACATATAAAAAAGGGATAAAAACATATCATTAAATCAAACACTTGATACATTTTATGTATAATAAAAATAAGTACTATTGTTTACTAGTTATTCATGTTTTCTAGTATGGTTAAAACTTAAAACCATATAAAATATTAAAAAATTTAAAGTTATTTTCAAAAAAAAAAAAATGTAAAAAATTATTTTTTAAAATTAATTAAGAAAAATGAAGTTGATATGTCAATTTTGTATGGAGTCAAGTATATAAGAATTGAATAATTTTGAATTGAATAATTTTGAGTTATATAATAATATACGGTTAATTTGTTTCAAATAAAGTCATTATGATGTTTTTACTCAAATATGTTTAACGTAACATATGACTTTAAAGATTATAACAATATGAGGATTAATGTATCAACCTTATATAAATCACATGAAATCGTAATAAAAATATTACTGTAATAAATTTATGTAACCAATACTTTATTAAATAATCTAACAACATTACATAAAATAATGATAAACATTGATATAATTATTGGTTTAACAACAACTTATTTTAAAATTTGAAAATTTCATTTCTAGTAAAAATATGATTGCTAAACCTATTATTCTAAAAAAAAATTGAAATTATTAATGTATTCCGTATTTTACCATTTAATTTAAATCTCACCATATATTTTAATATTAAAAAATGGTTACCTTTTTATTGATAAAACGGTTACTAAATAACTACCTATTTAGTTAGTTTTTTTAAAAAACTTTTTATATAAAAACAAAATCCAAATGGAGGATTTTAATTGGAGGTGTAGGAATTTACACATACACTTAGCGCTTGTTTGGCATTAGGTTTGAAGAGATTTCAAGAGGTTTCATCAGCTTCCTCAAAAAAAAAAACCTCAGTTTGGCAAAGAGCTTCCATGAGTTTCAGCTTGAGGTCTGAAGAGGTGAAATCCCATAAAAATGGCACCTCGCCCAGGCAAGGTTTCGGAGATTTTTCATCAGGTGCCAATTTCCTTGTTCTTTTTTTGCCCCTGGCCAACAAACTGAGGTCCAGTCTCCCTAGAGTCGTCGATCCGCACCTGCCGTCGTTGCTGGAGGTCGTCATGGTGGAACACCTTCGCCGGATTCATCTGCAGATTATGCAAGCCAGCGAAAGGCTGCTGCTGGTGGCCATAAAGGCTGTTTGAGTGCGGCGCCGGAGGCCAGGAGGCGGCGGAGGAAGCGTCGACGGACCCGAAGGCGGCGGCGAAAGCCACGTTTTCATCTGAACTCCATAAATTCATCATCTTAGACTGTGATTTGAATCAATTGGAGATTTGATTCATCAAATCTTGCTGCAATTGGAGGGGATTGAGGAAGTCGGATGGTCGGAAGGAGGAAGAGGAGGCCGGAGGATTTGGGGGAAGAAGGAGGTGACGGTTGCGTTTGAGGAAGAAGGAGGACCTGAAGGTCGTACCTTGAACGCCAAATCTCATAGCCCAGCGAGCCACCCCACGCCAAGCTGCACTTTCACGCGCCGGCAACAATGAAGGGCAGAAGGAGGCCGGCCTTTAGGGTTTTCGATTGAAAGTTGCACTGGTTTTGTTTTTGACGTTCAGTAACAATCAAGGAGGGTACAGGGGCATTTCAGTAATTGTGACCATAAAAACATTTCTCAAACCCTATTACCACCAAACACCTCCATAAACCCAAAAATAATCTTCACCTCCTAAAAAACACACAACCCCTAAAAAAGACCTCTTTTGCCAAACACGCAACCCCTAAAAAAGACCTCTTTTGCCAAAAATAATAAGCGTGTGTTTGGCAATGTATTCTGTGAGGTTTCATCAGCTTTCATCAGGTGGCTCCAAAAAACAACCTCCTCCATCGGTGTTTGGCAGACAGCTTCCATGAGTTTCAGATGCAGGTTTGAAGAGGTGAAATCCCACAAAAATGGCACCCGACCCAGGCAAGGTTTCGGAGGTTTTTCATCAGCTTTCATTTTCGTTGTTCACTTTTGCCCCTGAAGAATCGCCGAGCTCCAGGTACGTCTTCTCCTCCTTCTCTCGCCCTTCATCTTCGATCCTTCTTCCAGATCTCGGTTTTGCCTTCCAGATTTCGTTGTTCTTCATTTTCGTTGTTCATTGTGGCTTCCAGATCTCGGTTTTGGCTTTTGCCTTCCAGATCTCGGTTAGGGCTTTTGGCTTTTGCCCTCAATTTGGTTCATAGCAGTTGATTTCAACGATTTTTAGGTTAGGGTTTCGATTGGGGTTCCATCTTGGGGGATTGGATTGGGCATTCATGTTGTTGCGAAAATGGAAATGGGGTTGTCCGGATCAGATGGGGCATTGAGCCGGTTTTGCTTTTAATCCAAAAATCGTCCCTCTGTTGTATTTCAAATGATACTTGAGGAAGAAGAAGCTCGTATAGAACCGATATTCAGGTGATTCCGAGTACACAGGGAGCTACTGATGACACTCCATCCTCACTTGGAATATGGATACCTTTTTTTCTTCCTTCATGGATGATGAAAGTTTGTTCACATGGTAATCCTTTATTATTCACATTTCACTCTTACTGATTGAGAGCTGATTGTTGCATCATTGAACCATTACATTCCAATCTGGCTTATTGTTGTGAAAGGGCATCATATATTGATCTGTCATGTCGAATTAGTATGTTTTCCTTCATAGGCTATGAATATCTTTTTCCCATTGGATTGTTTATCTAGGCTAATTGTATGATTTGTCATGTAGAATGAGTATCTTTGTCCCATTACATTGTGTTGATACCCTATGAAGTTGGTGATTGTCAAAATTATGGATTTGTTATATATGCACTGGTGAGCAGATCAGCTGTAGAGTTTGTTGTAGTGACAAAGTTACTATATCCTATTCCTAGTTCAAACGATTCTGTGATTCACTGCAGGGTATTGTTTTAGTTGAAATTTATTGGTATAAACGACATAAATCAACCCACAAAATAGTTTAAACTTGATAAAATCAACATCCCACTTCTGAATATTTCTTATTGACATTGTCTTAGCTTGATATGCTTTAGATAGAATAACAAAAGTAATAAATAATCCTGTGAAAAGCTACAAGTATACATCAGCTGTTGATTTTGTTAGTAGGTTAACTGAATTCCATGGTTGTTCAAATGCTCTTGTGTTCTGCTTCCTGCTTCATCATCCTTTTGAATTTGATCTGATGTGTTTTCCTCTTCCTTTACTTTTTGTTGAGAAAAGCTTTGTTTTCCTCTTGAATCAGTTAGCTTTTCCCCAATATGAGTTTGGTTTTGATTGGTTAGACTGAAGCTTTGGTTTGATTGTTACATATGTGAATCAACTTTCTTAATGATTTTTATTGGTTAGACTAAAGTGAAATGTTTTGGAAATGTCTCATATGTTTTAGGGTGATCTGAATCAATTGATGAGTACTTTGATTTTGTTGCTCATCACTGTGTAGTTTCAAATTAGTCTTCCATAATGAGGAATCGAGCTGTTACATAGTTACGAAATAGATTGCTAACTTTAGGATATATATTTATAATTAAAAAGGGGGAAGATCTTTATCTTTTGACTAAATTCTCAAACTATCCAAATCAGATAGTTTATACCATAACTTATTAACTTTGGTTTGCCATAGTGCAGCTGGTAACTATTAGCTTTGGTCACATTTCATTTAAAATGAATCATCATGACTGTCGATTCCTCATTAATAGTTTACCAGTTGTAGTTGGATTTGGTGATATATCTCAGTTTCACATGGATTTTTGCCGATTCCTCAGTTTCACATGGATGGAGCTTTCTACTTCCAAGGCTTGTGAGAAGAGGTCTTGAACCATAATCATCGTGATGGTGTTTGTCTTCCTCCTAGCTTTGTCAAGAAGTGGGAGAAGCCTACTCTTTTTGAATGATGATACTGGGTTTTTTGTAATTGCCTGTGACTTTTTATGTTCCTCATTTTGTTGGCCGGTTGAACCGCGTTTGGGCAGGAGTTGGTGTAACTATGCATGACTACTAGTACGTTGTAACTGTAGGCTTTTGTATCATGTTCTAGTTGCAGGTTGTTAGCCTTTGTCAAACACATGTAATGTCGTAGTCGTAGGCCATTTGTAGGACTTGTCGTTTGTATATTGTACTGCATTTGCTTATGCAATCTATTAGTGTTGCCTTGTCTAAATTTTCCTCTTAGGCATTTCATGAAACACATGGAGTGCATCCTCAAGTTACAAGCACAGATCAGCAAACAAATTGAGAGACGAACAGATCAGCAATAACACATGAAATGATCGACGAATTTAGAGTGTCCTACAACTTCAGTTCACACTTTTACTTCAACTATCCACTCCAATCCGTGGTTGTAACAAACGAACAAAATAGCAAATGTAAAAGATGGGTAGGTGATGGTGGTATTATTAAGGGCATTTGGGTAATTTTAACGATAAATTCATCTTCTAATTCATATACCCACCAAACACCATTCAGGTTTTTTATAAGGTTATTTTAAAAAATAAACTCCACCTCCCACACCTCCATAAACCTCATAAATAATATCCACCTCCTAAAAAAACTCCAACTCCTAAATAACCCCCTTTTTGCCAAGCACGCGCTTAGTGTATGTGTATCATCCTCCCTTGTAGGCTGGCTGCAACGTTCCAGGTGTGTAAGTGGAGCCATGTGAAGCGGGAAGGGAACCAGGTTGCTCATCAATCATCATTTCACACAACTTCAACCACAATCTATTTATTTTGCTTTTTCTGAATTGGATTTTTCTTTCCGACATTTTTAATATTGTGTTTGGCAATTTGATGATAAATGAGTAAATGACTAAGGGTATGTATGAGTGCATGAAATAAACGGTTAAAAAAGAATTAGAAGTGGAGGTTTTTTTTTTAAAAACTGGTAAAAGAGTGTATAGATGGCAAAAAGTAGTTATAAGTGATTAAAATTTTGAGTTGAAATTTAAATTTTTAACTATAAAAATCAACACAGGTTCGTATGGGGTGGGGTTAATAAACTGACTAAAATTATAAACAAATGGTAAAAGTAGTTAAAATTTTAAACAACAATATAATCAGCACATGGGACAAAAAACAGTTTATTTGTAAAAAGTGGAGTTTATTTTGTTGTTATTAGAGGTATTGTGGTACTTTCAAACCAAATAAGATAAAAGGGAAGGGGTAAAACAGTACTTTTGCAAAATAAATACTCAAATAACCTCTATTTTGTCACTCTTTTTGCATAGTTTATTTATTTATCACAATTAAACACACATTTGTGCCTGCCCCATACGAATATTATCTTATTGTTTAAATTTTTAACTACTTTTATCAATATTTCATAAATTTTACCTTGTTTATAATTTTAGTCAGTTTATTAATCTCATCTCATAGGGTTCGTATGGGACGGATTTAATAAACTGACTAAAATTATAAACAGGGTAAAATTTATAAACGGTTGGTAAAAAGTAGTTAAAAATTTATGAAAAAATATAAACTCCGTATTGGGTGAAAAACAGTTTATTTGTAAAAAAATATAGTTTATTTTGTTATTATTAGGAGTATTATGGTATTTTCAAATCAAATAAACCACATAAACTCCCAAAAAGCTATCGCAAGTAGCTTATTTTTTAAACCCCAAATAAATTAAAATATACTAAATAACCCCTCCCCATACAATGTTAAAATTTTCAACCCCAATTTTACTAGTTTATTACCTACTAAGATTGCATCATGGTTCCATACACACCCATACTTACCCTAACCTAGGCTGTTTTTTATCCCCCCCAAAAAAAAAAAAAAGTATTGTACGGAGTATTTACTTTGGGTCGTCTCCATACACGTGTGCGTTATCACAAAAAATTCAAGATGGATGGTTTCTAATGGCACTCTTCACACCAATGGCAGCGACACCAACTCCGGCTTCTTCAGCCACCGCCACTCCGTTCTCCTCCGCCCTCCGCCGTCGTCCGGTGCCTACTCTCAATTTCCTTTCACCGCCTACCTCAACGCCACCGGGACTTGCAGTATGCCTTCGCTTCTTCCCGCCGAAGACGTCGTACGGCGCTTCTCTCGCCCGTCGCGTTCGAGCTTCAGAGCCCGAGAGGGAAGGCGATCCTTCAACCCTCGCTCCTATCCCTAATTCCATCTCGATTTCCACTTTCCAGGTCATTTCCGCAATTCACTCTGCAAATTCTCGCTTTCCATTCTCGCATTGCTCAATTTCGTCTGTTCAACTTGAAATTGAACTTCTGCGGTTCCTGAAATTCGTATTCGTATAGAATCTAGCGTATTGAACTTCAGAATCTAGGTTATTCTGAAAGATTTTTTTTATCTAATCGAGCGAGGTAAAAACTTTAAAAGCAGCTTGTTTGGACTCTGGAGTGATTTGCTAAAGATCACATCCAGTGGCGGCCGCAGAACTTCCCGAAAGGTGGGGCGGAATTCCAAGCTAAAGTGTTGCATCGTCAATTAGTTAACAAAGAATACTTAGCAAAGAAAGAATCAATTGCACTCTTCAAAGAATCGGCTTTGGTGTCAACAACATGAACAACACCTAAGAAACGCTCCATCACTTCACCATGGTTGTTTACATATCTAACCACAATAGCCATTTGCTCTTTAATCGAATTATCACGAGCCTCATCAACTAATAGAGAGAAGAATTTGACTCCAATATCAGCAACAATTGCTCTTCTCGTCAATGCCCCACACGAGGCCACAAGATCATCTTGAGTACGATGACTAGTGAGTTTGAGATTCATAGGTGCATTCTCCATCGCTTTTGCAAGGTCTGGCATTCTTTGACGACACCAAGCATGCCACGATAAAAAATTGCCTCTATTTAGTGAGTCTTCCGACTCGTCATGCCCACGAAATGCCTGCCCTCGTACAAGGAGTTGTCTAGTAAGATCCAAAGAGAAAGACAAACGAGTGCGATAATGAACTTGTGCAGAATGTGATGCAACAGACATCCATCTTGCCACACATTGTTTCTGATTAATGAAATCAAAGTACAATATTCGAGCTTCGTTATGGACACCACCAGCTCCACCGACATGATCTCTAAACCTCTCAGGACCATGTCTCCAATTACGAAATCCTGATTTCACAAAAGCATCATTCAAGTTCTTACCTTTGGTCGCCCCTTTGAAAAGATAACACCAAAAACAAAAGGCGGCATCAGCAGATACACTGTACTCTAACCATATCCATTCCTTGAACCACTTTCCCAGAAAAGCTCTTTTTGACCTATCTCGAGGAAAGTTATGCGATAAAGGTTGGCAAGGACCTTTAGTCACATACTCTCTCCTTACAACATCCCTAATTGAAGGTTCATACTCCATTAAAGGCTTCCGCAATGCAGGATCACTAAGAATATTCAAATTATCAATTCTGATTTTTTTCTGAATTTGACTATCGGCATCATCTCTCACACTTGGTCGGCTTGGAGCCTCCTCACTACCATCAACAACATCATCTCCATTGTCAAACTCAACATCATCTCCATCAACAACCTCAACATCATCTCCATCAACAACCTCAACATTATCAATCAAAGGACTAGGAGTTGAATTATCCACATTTGCAACTACATTGCGAGGGGTGGATGATCCAACACTTGGTATTTTGTTGATTCGAGCAAAATATTTATCCATACCGGAATCCCTATTCAAAATTCATAAGCAATAACAATGAAAAAAAGCCCCAATTCAATCTTCACACTTCAAATCACTTACAAAACTCAATCCCTAAACAAAGAACAACAATTTCAATTCTCCAAATCTCTAATCTTAATTCATTCATAAACAATGACATAAACAATTTATAATAATCAAAATCTCCAATTTTCACACTTCAAATCTCAAACCCTAAAACCTAACAAAATTTCAATTCTCCAATTCTCCAAATCAATTCACATTTCAAACCTATCAATTGCAAAGAAATCAAATTCACCAACTCAATTCAAGAGGCAAGTAACTAAAATTAACAAAATAGGAGCAAAATTACCGATTTGGCGATTTCGAGTCGAAGACTAGTGCGAGAGTGCGAGACTGAGTCGAGACTCGACAGTCACAGGCTCACAGCAGTGCAGTGCAGGCGGCCGCGCCGGGCCGGTGGACGACTGGTGGTCACTGGTCGCCGGTCGGAATGGTCCAGGCGGCCGGGGCGGATGGTCAGGCAGCGGCAGCGCCCTTCGCTCGTTCGCCCTTCGCTCGTTCGCCCTTCCCTCTCAGCGTCTTTCCTCTCTGTCTCAAAAGCGCGTATCTGTTGAGAAAAATAAAACACTGGCCAAAACGACGTCGTTTTGACTTAAATTTTTTTTTTTTTTTTTTTTTTTTTTTTTTGTAAACCTAGGGTACCCGCGGCTCGAAAGGTGGGGCGGGCGCGTACGCCCGCACCACCCCAGGGCCGCCCCTGATCACATCTGTCATCTGTGTTTGGTTTGCTGCATTATATAACGGAGGCTTTTCTCCATTTAACTCCTCCATTACTGATGTAGATACTGGTGCTTCCTTTTGTTAACTGAACTCCAATTCAATGAGATTGGTTCAGTAGTGTGTCAAAATTGAACTTGAATCCCAATTCCTACAAGAGCTGATTGATTCATCCTGAACAGGAGGATGCGAATTACGTGTGGAAGTTAGCAATCGGTTCGGTAATAGGTGCAGCCATGATCAAATATGGAAGCATTGTCTTGCCCGGCATGACAAGACCTGACATTGTGCAAGCCTTGTTGATGATCTCGGCTCCAATGGTTGCATCTGTGATTCTTCTGGTACTCGGAAGTCGCGATGAATGACCGATCAACTCAACTCTTGAATTACGAGTCACATGTTTGTTACAATGCAGAGAACTCAGGTGCTGACAGAAGCTGTTGCGAGCTTGCAAATGGTCTTTGCTTTTTCTTGTTTCTCTTGTTCGCGGAGAAATTTCACTGTCATGAAGAGTTGCTGTTGTAGATTGATGCTGTGATTCAGAGTTTGCATTGTGATGTATGTTGTAGTATTGGATTGTCATAAACTGGTCATCAGAACACCAACAAGTGTTAGCTCAACTGGCAGCAATGCTGATTCTTTAGTTGGATCAATCACTGATAAATTTGTTCATTCGGTATTCAAAAACTAAATAAAGTAAGTGATGTTGATGCAGTTCGGGTAAGTGCGATGAATCACAGCCACGGTTGCAATCGCATTGGACTCCTTCCTGGATCAAGCTCACGCACAAGCTCGGTTCTCCCTAGCTGTCACTCTCTTCTCCGAGCTTGGGGCTTCGCAAAACACAAGAGAGCTTATACAGCTCAGCTCTAGACGCTCTTCCATTATGATAGCCAAAGATGGGCTTCAAGACAAGTTAGCTACAACAGAGCATCAATTTAGCTACAACTGAGCATGTACTCCCTAACTGTCATGTACTCTCATTTTTGTTTAAGGGTGTCACGACTCACGGGTTGAGCCGGCGGGTTCAAAACCCCTGACCCGAACCTGTAACCCGCCAAGACTCGTGACCCGTCGGGTCATGGACCGTGGCCAGGCCTACTTGTATTTAAGTTGTCCCTAATAAAAGCTTGTTAGTTGTACTCGAGTTGAGCGAGTGAAACTTTAAGGTGGGTATGCCTGACTCGTTTTTAATCGAGTTGAGTTCAAGTCGAACCCAGATAAGGAGTTGAAGTTTACTTTTATGCAAACTTAAACAAGCTCAAGCTTTGGTTCATTAAGCTTATTCGTATTCAGGTCGAGCTTGATCCGCCCCTATAAACTTTACCTTACTCTGTTCAGTCTGTTGTATCAACAATGTGCTGATTTTACCCTTGTATTCGGTCTTATTTTGGATTATATACATGCCGTTGTTAGTTTGATTACATCTGTTTATTTTGATCATTTTTGTGGTTAGATATTGAAATTTAGTGACTTCATGTGATGAAAACTTCCCTAGTGATCGCTGATACTTATATGCATCCAAGGATGAAGTACATGTTTGTTCTTATTTTCTTAGTGATAGGTTTGCAAGATCTGCTTGTGATTTCTGGAAAGTAGCTTAGGATCTATGACTGTGCTTCATAGTACCTCTGATCGGAAATAGTTGATGTTTTAGAAAAAACCACAAGTTTTGAAAGTAGGAGAGTTTAATTGGTGTAAATGAGTTGGGAAGATACAAATGTCTTCTATTTTATCAAAAGGTAGGAGAATTTAATTGAAAATAGAATTAGGGATAATGGGCGATTACTGCAGAATTCTTGAGTGAGTTCTGTTGCCAAATCCTGCCAATTTTCACATGTTTACTAAGATACGTATTTGATGTTTTTTCGTTTCATCTTCCACTGTAATTTTGATGCAGAACGACAAGGAATTGACTCTCCCGGGCAATTACAACTTGTAAACAAGCTTAAATGTACATCATTCCACAAAAGGACATCCATGTAATGGAAGAGAAGCTGTACAAATTAATCTGAGCAACACTGCACAGCCTTCGTTTAAACCTTGCTGAGTTATACAGCATACCCATATACAATCATGTTTGTAGTTCATACTTGATGTAGTGCAGACTGCAAGAAAGAGCCATTCTGTAAAGAGCTGCTATTGATTTCACCGTGCCATCAAAATTTTGTATGATTAGTGCTGAGTGGAAATGCTTGATTTCTTCAAAGTACATTGTGGCTATAGTGAAACTTATAGCTGCAGCAGGTCTGTCCGAACCCTTATGAGTCCATGGAACAACACCTTCGGAAGTTTTGGGATTTTTAGGCTGCAACTATCATCCCACATTCACATACCATATATTTGCTGTCTGCCTTCAAAATCATTAACTAAGCAGACAATTCGACAATACAATTTTCAGCTCAAGCGAAATTCAGCAGAAAAAAAAAGATGATCCCATTTATTTAAACCCTCAATGCAAGATCAGAGATCGCTACTTGGTAAACGACTAAGAATGGTGTACTCTGGCGAATGATCGCACTCGTAGACTCGTAGTCCAGGTGCACGCTCTCTCCACTTCAGGTAACTTCTCTAGCTTGGTCTGCAGTGTTTCTCCTATAGCATGTGCTTTCTTCAATGTAGTCACCTCTAGCAGTTCAATGTCGACCTGTTCATGGAAGGGACACAGAAACAAGTCTCCAGTAACTAGAAAGTATTCGTACGTAATTACACTGATAATATTCACTTCGACAAAATAAAGAACACCAAAAGTGTACGCGCGAACTGTGTTAATCCGCTTCACTTTGGGATGTCGTAACATGAGGTAAGTCAATTTCTGCAATACTTCAGCAGAAGCCGATTGTCCAACCAGCGTAACTGCACATAATGAACGCGTGTAATTTACCAAGCAATTAACCATTCAGCATGAAAAGATGCACATCTAAGATAAACAAGGAATGGAATTTGACCTGCATTCTCCATGACAGTATAAGACCAGTTAATGATGGTGTAAAAAGCAATGAGTATGGCACCAATAAGTTCTATGCACCAGTAAAACTCGTCTCCAAGAAAAGCAGCCGCTAACCCGACCACATTCGTTATCACATCAAAGTAATGATCCTGAATTTTACATTGCACAAATAAACCATGTCAAGTTCCCAAAGGAAAATGATCAACCAGAAGCCAATCTAATCTGCTTATGATATTCATACCTTGGCATAGGCTCGGACGATACTGTTCCCCGAGGATCTGCAGTAAAGGAACATCACGAGCTTCGCCACAGTTGTGCTTTCCATAACGGAGCACATTCATATCAGCTGGCTCTTTGAGAGGTCATCTGTACCGCCCTTGATTAGCTCCTCCACAGCTTGAATCAGAATTTGGAGTCCTGCAACTAGAGCAATGTTCAGATGATGAGATTGATGTCAATTTTCGAGAACCAGTATTTGGGTAAGCAATTAAACACACCTAGAGTAGCCATGATAGCAGCAAAGATGATGATTCACACAGGCTGAACTCTCAATTTCCCAATTGGGTATTTGTAGATGTTCACATTCTTCATGGACAGGTGAGCAAACCACAGGATAAGCCCAGCCATAAGATCAATCAAAGAATCAAGTGTCGATGCAACAATGGCTACCGACCCGGACTTTACTGTAGCATAGATATGCATTCCATCAACCATTTTGATCCATAAAAATGCATGCAATAAAGATCAGAATTTGGAATAAGGAATCGGCATGACCTCATGTGTAGAAGCTGTGAATCTCATTTCCAACCAAACACGCCTTAAAGGTGAATTTCATTTCATTCCAAAAAGGGAAAAATGTGTGACCTTGAAAACCAAGAGGACGGTATTTGCATAATTGGAGATCTTCATAGCTTTTTCAGCTTGTCGTTGCTCTTCACTTTCCAATTCCTCTTCATCTGCGTCTGCTTGCACAATCCGATCGACCTCATCGAAGGATTTGAGGGTTTCAAATTGCCTTTCATAGTATTCCTTTTTGCCTGAGAAGAAAAGCATACTCTTACACATTCTAATTACACAAATACTAAGACGATTCAATTTATCATTTATTCAATTATCCCCAAATGGTGGCCTCCGCAACCGCTTCACCTCCGACTTGCCTGACAAGCTCCGTACCGGCCTCGACCATGAATTTCCCTATGAGCTTGACATCTCCAAAACCTCTGGCTTGACTTCAGGTCAATCTCTCTCTCTCTCACTTTTCCACCATTTGGAGATAATTGAATAAATGATAAATCGAATCGTCTTTGTATTTGTGTAATTGAAATGTGTAAGAGTTTGATTTTCTTCTCAGACGAAAAGGAATACTATGAAAGGCAATTTGAAAGTTGAAACCCTCAAATCCTTCGATGAGGTCGATCGGATTCGCAAGCGGATGCAGATGAAGAGGAATTGGAAAATGAAGAGCAACGGCAAGCTGAAAGAGCTATGAAGATCTCCAATTATGCAAATATCGTCCTCTTGGCTTTCAAAGTCACACCTTTTTCCCCTTTTTGGAATGAAATGGAATTCACCTTTAAGGGCGTGTTTGGTTGGAAATGAGATTCACAGCTTTTACACATGAGGTCATGCCGATTTCTTATTCCAAATTATGATCTTTATTGCATGCATTTTTATGGATCAAAATGGTTGGTGGAATGCAGATCTATGCTACGGTAAAGTCCGGGTCGATAGCCATTGTTGCATCAACAATTGATTCTTTGCTTGATCTTATGGCTGGGCTTATCCTATTGGGAAATTGAGAGTTCAGCCTGTGGGAACCATCATCTTTGCTTCTATCATGGCTACTCTAGGTGTGTTTAATTGCTTACCCAAATACTGGTTCTCAAAAATTGACATCAATCTCACCATCTGAACATTGCTCCAGTTGCAGGACTCCAAATTCTGATTCAAGCTGTGGAGGAGCTAATCAAGGGCGATACAGATTACCTCTCAAAGAGCCAGCCGATATGGATGTGCTCCACTATGGCAAGCGCAACTGTGGCGAAGCTCACGCTGTTCCTTTACTGCAGATCCTCGGGGAACAGTATCATCCGAGCCTATGCCAAGGTATGAATATCATAAGCAGATTATATTGGCTTCTGATTGATCATTTTCTTTTGGGAACACGACATGGTTGATTTGTGCAATGTAACATTCAGGATCATCACTTTGATGTGATAACAAATGTGGTCAGGTTAGCGGCTGCTCTTCTTGGAGACGAGTTTTACTGGTGGATAGACCCTATTGGTGCCATACTCCTTGCTTTTTACACCATCACCAACTGGTCTTATACTGTCATGGAGAATGCAGGTCAAATTCCATTCCTTGTTTATCTCAGATGTGCATCTTTTCGTGCTGAAAGGTTAATTGCTTGGTAAATTACACGCGTTCTTTATGTGCAGTTACACTGGTTGGACAATCAGCTTCTCCTAAAGTGTTGCAGAAACTGACTTACCTAGTGTTACGGCATCCCATAGTGAAGCGGATTGACACAGTTCGCGCGTACACTTTTGGTGTTCTTTATTTTGTCGAGGTGAACATCATCAGTGTAGACGAATACCTTCTAGTTACTGGAGACTTATTAGTTATTTCTATATCCCTTCCATGAAGGGTCGACATTGAACTCCCAGAGGAGACTCCATTAAAGGAAGGACATGCTATAGGAGAAACACTGTAGATCAAGCTAGAGAAGTTACATGAAGTGGAGAGAGCGTTCATGCATCTGGAGTACGAGTGCGATCATAAGCCAGAGCACACCATTCTCAGTCGTTTACTAGGGCTAGCACGGTACGGTACCATGGTAAATTTTTTATTACCGCGTACCGTACCGATACCACTCAATATGAGATTTTCTGTACCACGTACCAATCGACTAGTTTCAGTTACCGAAACTATTGGTACCGAAACTATCGGTTACCGAATGTCGATACCGTGGTAACCGAAAACACTATTTTCATGCCTAAATTTGCGTTTTATACACTGTGGTACCATCGGTACCGATCGATATTTATTTATTTATTTTAAAAAAATATATATATTCGGTACTGACGGTACCGAATGTAGTCTACAGTCTACACAGTATTTAATTTTTTTATAAATAAATAAATATATATTCGGTACCGACAGTACCACGGTATTTGGGTTGTCCATACCGTGTACAGTACCGACTAGCCTCGGTACCGAGATTTCGGTTACCGATTCAGTCGGTTACCGACTTTTTGGTACCAATGTCCGGTTGGTAATCGGTTGGTATGGTAATTTTCCTACCACCGCTCAACCCTATCGTTTACCAAGTAGCAATCCCTGATCTTGTATTGAGGGTTTAAATAAATAGGATCATCGTTTTTTCTGCTGAGTTTTGCTTGAGCTGAAAATTGTATTGTCGAATTGTCTCCTTAGTTAATGGTTTTGAAGGCAGGCAGCAAATGTATGGTATGTGAAGGAAATTAGTGTCAACAAAGGACTTGTATCATTCTTGGTGACGGGAGAAATGCATACCATAACAATTAGGACACTTTGTAAACTCATACACGTCTTTAGCACGCTTTCGGTTGAGGGCATTCCATTTTCCTGTACCACCACACATATCACCTAAATAAAACAGCAAACGTGCAATTTAATATATGTTGGGAAAAATCGGGTTTTCCCTCTTCGTAGGATTAAGATGGGCAAGACTCACTTTTGTATGAAAGTGGAACTTATATTATATAGTGAAAACTTTACAAGGATGTAACTCTCACTATATAATTTTGTGGCTAACTCACACTAACTCTTACTAGGCTTGATCTCTCTACACTTGCTCTCACTTGAATTGCTTTGCTTGTGTTTTTCTTGGATGCTTTGGATGATGCTCCATGGGGCTATTTATAGCCTTGCATCCACAATTCTAGAGTGGAGATATTTCACTTGATAATTCTAGACTCCTCCTCCCTAGATTGTTCTAGACTAATCAAGGGGATTCTTTGTAAGAATAATCTAGAGACCTCTCCAACATTCTTGGTCTTGGTCCATGCACAACAACAACTAATTGGGCTAATGATCCTTTGACCCATAAATTATTAGGCTTTATAGTGATTAAGGAGGGAACCCAACAAATCTCCCCCTTCCTGACTTAATCATGGGCGTGTCACGATGCCGGATCCTTGACAGCAATCTTCAAACTTATTTGTCGGGATTACCTTGGTCATCATGTCGGACCAGTTCTTCTCCGTATGCACCTTGTCAAGTTGTAGGAGCTTCTCATCGAGGATATCTCGAATCCAATGATATCGGATATCGATATGCTTCGAGCGAGAGTGATAGGTCGGGTTCTTCGCTAGATGAATAGCGCTTTGATTGTCACACTGCAAGACATATCTGTCTTGCTCTACTCCCAGCTCGAGTAAGAAGCTCTTCATCCACAGCATCTCCTTGCAGGCCTCCGTGGCTGCGATGTACTCAGCTTCAGTGGTGGACAAGGCAACGGTCTTTTGTAACTTTGATTGCCAGGAAACAGCTCCCCCTGCAAAGGTAGTCAGATAACCTGATGTTGATTTCCTGGAATCATTGTCTCCGGCCCAATCTGCATCTGTGTATCCTTCTAACACAGGCTTCCCATTTCCGAAGCATAAGCACCGTTTGGAAGTACCCCGTAGATACCGGAGGATCCATTTTACTGCAGCCCAGTGTTCCTTCCCCGGATTTGCCAAGAAGCGGCTTACTACCCCGACTGCGTAGGCGATATCAGGCCTCGTACAGACCATTGCGTACATAAGACTGCCTACCGCGGATGAGTATGGGGTACTCTTCATCTCTTGTTTCTCCTTCTCACTTGTTGGACTTTGCTTCGAGCTTAGCTTGAAGTGTCCAGCAAGTGGCGTGCTGACCGGCTTGGCTTTGTGCATGTTGAATCTCTCGAGCACCTTCTCGATGTATCTCTCTTGGGATATCCATAGTAGCTTCCTCGTTCTATCACGAGTGATTGTCATCCCAAGGATTTGCCTTGCCGGTCCCAAGTCTTTCATGGCAAAGCATTTGCTCAAGTCTTTCTTTAGAGCAGCTATTTTGTTACGGTCCTGCCCTACTATTAACATATCATCAACATAGAGCAAGAGTATGAGAAAGTCACCACTTGCGTACCTCTTCATGAAGACACAGTGGTCATTCATGGTTTTCTTGAAGTTGTGATCCGCCATGAAAGAGTCAAACTTCTTGTACCACTGTCTTGGTGCTTGCTTTAGGCCGTAGAGACTCTTCGTGAGTCTGCACACCAAATTCTCCTTGCCTGGAACTTTGAATCCTTCAGGCTGCTCCATGTATATCTCCTCTTCAAGGTCACCATGGAGGAATGCTGTCTTGACATCGAGTTGTTCAATCTCCAAGTCTAGGCTTGCTGCTAAGCCCAGAACAACTCGGATAGATGACATCTTCACGACCGGAGAGAATATTTCTTCAAAGTCGATGCCCTTCTTTTGGCTGAATCCTTTCACGACTAGTCGAGCCTTGTATCGGAGCTTCGAGTTGTTGTCCTCAGTTTTCAACCGATACACCCATTTGTTCTTCAAGGCCCGTCTCCCTTTTGGTAGCTTCACCAGCTCGTAGGTGTGGTTCTCATGCAGGGATTGCATCTCCTCCTGCATGGCTCTTAGCCACTCAGCCTTGTGGATATCATCCATAGCCTCCTTATAGCTTTGAGGCTCCCCCTCATCCGTGAGGGTCACATACTCATCTGAGCTGTATCGGTTGGACGGTCGCTTGTCTCTAGAGGACCGCCTCAGCTCAGGCTCTACCGGAGTGCTTGATTCTGCTTCCTGCTCAACTGGGGCATCTTCTTGATCATTCTGCTCTTGAGAATGATCTTCATCATCAGCTTCGTCATCGCTCTCGATCGGAGCTTCTTCTGAATCGTCCCGCTGTGCATTCGAGGGACTTGGCTCTTCCCTCCTTTGTCTTCGCGTCGGCTTTGTTGATCTTCGGATGTCTTCGATCGTCTGATCTTCGAAGAACACAACATCTCGGCTTCTAATCACCTTTCTGGTGGTTGGATCCCATAGCCGATAGCCGAACTCATCTCTGGGTGAACCAAGATAGATGCACTCCTTTGTGTTAGCATCAAGCTTTGTCCGCTCGTCCCTAGGAATGTGAACGAACGCCCTGCACCCGAACACCTTTAAGTGTTTGTAGGAGACCTTCTTCCCTGACCAGACCTCTTCTGGGATATCTCCGTTTAGAGGGACAGAAGGTGTGAGGTTGATGATGTCGACGGCGGTCATCAAGGCTTCTCCCCAGAACGACTTGGGTAGTTTGGCATGGGAGAGCATGCATCGGACTCTCTCTGTGAGAGTACGGTTCATCCTCTCAGCAACCCCGTTTAGTTGTGGCGTCTTGGGTGGCGTCTTCTCAAGCCTGATCCCATAGGAGCTACAGTACGCCTCAAAGGGTCCTCGGTACTCACCACCGTTGTCTGATCGGACACACTTGAGCTTCCGACCAGTCTCCCGTTCCACCTTGGGATGGAACTCCTTGAATGCTTCGAGGACTTGATCCTTTGATTTCAGCAGATGCACCCAGACCTTCCTTGAATGATCATCAATGAAGGTAACAAAATACAGTGCACCTCCATTGGATTTTTCGGTCATTGAACACACGTCTGTATGTACGAGGTCTAGGACATGCTTTCTCCTTGTGGGTGGAGATGATCTCTGGAAAGCTACTCTATGTTGTTTACCAACTAAACAATCCGAGCATGGGTCGAGGGAAGTACCTTTCAGATTAGGGAGGAGCTGCCTTCGAGCGAGGATTCGAATGCCCTTCTCGCTCATGTGTCCAAGTCTTTGGTGCCAGATCTCCATGTCAGTGCTGGCAACGTTCACCTCTCCCTTGCAAACCTTTGCTTCTGTCCAGTACAATGTTCCTTCTTTTCTTCCTCGAGCCACGGTTAGGTTACCTTTAGTCAGCTTCCATTTGCCTCCGCCATTTTGACTAAAGTAACCATCATCGTCTAGCCTTCCAGTTGATATGAGGTTACGTCTCATATCAGGAACATGCCTCACATCTTTTAGGATGAGCTTGCATCCTGTGTTGGATGTGAGAATAATATCTCCTCTCCCCACGATCTTGCTCCATCCGTGGTTTCCCATCAAGACGGTACCAAAGTCTCCACTTCGGTAGGATGAGAAGAAGCTTTTGTGTGGGGTAACATGAAAGGAGGCACCAGAATCGACAATCCAGGAAATATCATTACATTCAATGTTTAGAATGTTACCTCCTTCAACGAGGTATGAATCCTCGCCTTCATCGGCCATGGCGGTAGTACTCCTTTCTTCTCGCCTCCTCATAGGATTGATCTGGTCTGGCTTCACGTTTCCGGCCTTTTGATCTCTCTTGAGGATGCGGCATTCTTGCCTCTTGTGGCCTGGTTTGCCACAGTAGTAGCACATGACCCTGGTGCGTGACTTGGACCGCCCTCGAGACTGATCTCGGTCTCGGTTTTGCTTCCGTCCACGGGCATCATTATTGCCACGGTTGTCAAGGACATTGGCCTCGGAATGATTAGTTATTCCTCTCTCCTTCCTCCTGGCTTCTTCATTGAGAAGACTATCACAGACGGTATCCATGGTGAGCTTCCCGTCTGGTGCTGAGTTACTTAGAGTAACTACCAGAGTATCCCAACTCTCTGGCAGAGAGGTGAGGAGTAGGATGGCTTGTAACTTATCATCGAGCATCATATCCACCTTACCTAGCTGATTGACAAGCCCCTTGAAATTATTCAAGTGCTCAATCATGCTTTGGCCATCCTTATACTCCATCTTCACCAACCGTCTAGCTAGGAGGGCCATGTTACGAGGCGATTTCTTTTGAATCATGGACTCTAGCTTTGTCCACAATTCAAAAGCATTTGTATAATTAGAAACATGCTCAAAGAGAGTTTTATCGATATACTTACGGATCATGGCGACCGCCTTCCGATTAAGGAGCTCCCACTCCTTATCGCTCTTTCCTTGAGGCTTGTCCTTGTTGAAGACGGGTTCGTACAGGTCCTTGCAGTAGAGATGATCCTCCATCATCGGCTTCCAATAAGAGTAGTTGTCTGCCGTGAGCTTGAACATGTCACCCTCGTAAGTGACGCTAGCCTCCATCTTGATCCGCACGAGCTAACACCTTCCGACAATGAACCTGGCTCTGATACCACTGTTGGGAAAAATCGGGTTTTCCCTCTTCGTAGGATTAAGATGGGCAAGACTCACTTTTGTATGAAAGTGGAACTTATATTATATAGTGAAAACTTTACAAGGATGTAACTCTCACTATATAATTTTGTGGCTAACTCACACTAACTCTTACTAGGCTTGATCTCTCTACACTTGCTCTCACTTGAATTGCTTTGCTTGTGTTTTTCTTGGATGCTTTGGATGATGCTCCATGGGGCTATTTATAGCCTTGCATCCACAATTCTAGAGTGAAGATATTTCACTTGATAATTCTAGACTCCTCCTCCCTAGATTGTTCTAGACTAATCAAGGGGATTCTTTGTAAGAATAATCTAGAGACCTCTCCAACATTCTTGGTCTTGGTCCATGCACAACAACAACTAATTGGGCTAATGATCCTTTGACCCATAAATTATTAGGCTTTATAGTGATTAAGGAGGGAACCCAACAATATATGACAATAGAAATGGTGGATTTAGAGAGAGTGGGGTGATTATACATCAGCAAACACCATTCAATAACAACAACAATCCCAGTCTTTCCCGTTCAGAGCAGGTTTTGAGGGGTCATAATGTACGCACCTAAGTCGAGAGGGTTTTATCTTACATTCAATTTGCAAGTTCCATTGTGAAATTACCACATAGAAGAATAACTACAAAACAAATGGACCATATGTACAAATTCATTTTAACACTGTTCTTCATTAAGTGTTAAAAACAGCAACATTTTAACAAGCTGGATTCTATCAAAACATTCAATTTCATCTGTATCTTCTAGATGCATAGAATACTTAAAATGCCAACATTCTAAAAAAAATTAAGCTAAATGCTTGTAGATAACAACATAGAACCTAAAAATTCAGATAAACTATTTCCTCATCCAATACCAATTCATGGTTACGTTGTTGTATTTGCGTTTGCAAGTAAGGTTGGAAAATATCCCAAGTGACCAGACCCATTTGATTCAAGAAAAATGTGTGAAAGCTGAAAACCCAACAAAAAGCCTTAGAGGGTTCGTATGGGACGGAGTTAATAAACTGACTAAAATTATAAACAGGGTAAAATTTATAAACTGTTGGTAAAAGTAGTTAAAAATTTATGAAAAAATATAAACTCCGTATGGGGTGAAAAACAGTTTATTTGTAAAAAGTAGAGTTTATTTGTTTTTCATTAGGGGTATTATGGTACTTTCAAACCAAATAAGATAAAAGAGAAGGGATAAAATAGTAATTATTGAAAAAAAAAAGCTCCAAAATTCGGCTTTTTTTTTAAACCATTGTTTTTAACTGGTTTTTTACTCATCTTGGTGCACAGCTTAAACTATATTAACCGGTTAAAACTACAAAGTTAATAATTTTAACTGGTTGATTTTGGCAGCCATACACAGCCTAAGTTCATTCAACTTTCATCCACTATATATAAATAACATAAATTACTTAATCCAATGTATTACGTGCAAAGTGACTTTTACATATGCAATTTGTATCATTTTTATGACAACCATCTCCCGGCGCATTTCACATGGTAGATCAAAATAAACTATTCAGAATAATTCATATTATGCTTATCTACCATTTGAGCTGGTAAATATGTAGATAGGTGGCGTAAAACCAAGATGTTAAGGTCATCTACGTTCGTGAACCCAATCTCGGGCTCTTATCTTATTTTTTCTCTATCATGTCAGCTTAAGAATCATATTCCAACTTTTTTTATTTTTTACCCACATTCGTGAATCCGAACCTCGGATTCATAACTTACTTTTTACTATTTATTTTTTTACATTTACTCAATTATTATTATTCAATAATAAAATGTGAGTAAAAAAATGATTTTTTTAATGTTCCATAAATAACATATGGGTATTATTTATTTTGTTTTTCCAAACATATGTAATATGAGTGTATATGAATAGATAAAATTAAATTATGTTCAAAATTAATTTTTATTTTTTTTTAATTTAGAAAAATGCAGTAAATCGGTTTTAAAAAATATATATACAATTTTTCCCCATTGGTCCACGTGCAATTTGCTTCCCCCACATTCGAGTAAAGATCCTCTACAAGAGTAGGTGAGACCTTGTGTGTGTGTTTTTTTGTTTTTTTTTTTGATTAGGTAAAAATTCGGATGGGGCACGGGGCCCTCTACCCGAAAGCATCCTGCCGGATGAGGTCAAGGAGACCTGAATCAGTATAGAAATTAGTTCCCCTGGTAAAGTAGCTAAGGTGTGCAACCTTGTCTGCCACTCGGTTACCAATGCGGGGAATGTGAGAAATTCGTATGTTCTCTAATTCTATAAGAAGGGTTCGAATGCCCGCCAATACCAGCTCAACTTCCCAGGGACATTTGCTATTTGTTCGTAAGGCGTCCGTAATTATCTTAGAGTCACCTTCAATTATTAAGTTGTTTAAGTTGAGTTCCTTTGCCTTTTCGATCGCTTGTCTTAGCGCAATTGCTTCTGCCATTAATGGTGTATGACCGCCCATCATTTTTCCTCCTATGCAGACAGGGTTCCCCAGACAGTCGCGATATATGAAACCTGTCGAGCTTTTTGTGGTCGAGATGGATGAGCCATCAAAGTTCAATTTAAGCCAACCAGCGGGTGGTTTTTTCCATAAGTTCATTTTTCCCTGGGACCTCAACTGTTTTTGTTCTTGTGGCCTGTTTGTATTCTTTTTGGGTGGATGTAGTTTGTCAGCTCTCTTCCAATTTTCTACGTTTCATGAGATGAGTTTTTTAATACTTTCCGTGGACGGAATTGGTATATTTCTAAAGATAGCTTGATTTCTCGTATGCCATATGGTCCACCACCTGAAAGCTAGTTTTTGCTTGTTTTCCTTGGAAAGATTGGTACTAAGAAAGTGCATGATTTGATCCATATCTCTGTTTTGGGATATAAGTGTGTCAATTGCCCGAGCAATATTTTGAGAAAATTGTGCCTGGAAGTTATTGTAGGGGCATTCCAGGAAAAGATGGATGTCGTCCTCCTGACCATGGTTACACAATGGACATGTGGTGGGTACCGCTATCCCCTTTTGAGCTAGTCGCAGAGCCGTTGGGAGCCCATTTTGCTTAATCTTCCATAGAAAATTTTTAATTTTCGGGGAAGCGTCAATCTTCCATATCCAATTATAGTCTGTTGTAGTTATGTTTGTTGAGTTTGAAACTAAATTGTAGGCGCTACTCGTTGAAAACCATCCCTTGTTATCTGGCCACCAATAGAGTCTGTCCTCAAAGCTGCTAATCGGTAGTGGAATCTTTATAATATCTTCAACGATGTTTTCTGGTAAGACCGATTCTAATTTCTCTTTCCACCACTGACCACCCAAAATATATTCACTGACATTTTCATTTTCAGAGTTTTGGACATTCATTATGTTGTTAATGGAGTTTGTTGTTATCCAGTTGTCTTTCCAGAAACTGATAGATTTTCCATTGCCCACAGACCAAATAAGCCCAGATTTGAATTTATCTGTTAATGAGCGTAGTTTGGTCCATTGCCAAGAAGCGTTTCCTTTTTTCTTATAGTTAAGAATGTGTTCATTTTTTAGGTATTTATATTGGATAATTTGAACCCAGGGGTTGTCTGGTTCCGCTAGTATTTTCCACAGAAGTTTTAATTGAAGTGCTTCATTCATGTTTTTGGTTTTACGTATGCCTAGTCCCCCAGCAGCTTTTGACTTGCAGATTTTATCCCACCCTATAAGTGGGCTATGTTGTGCATCCTTGTTCCAGAAGAAAGTTCTGTTTATTTGATCAAGCTGTTTATGTATCGATGCAGGGAGCATGAAAGTCTGCATAGAATAAAGCGGTTTTGATGACAGATTGGAGGTTATTAGAGTTGCTCTGCCCTGTTGAGATAATGCATTTGCTCGCCATTTACTTAGTTGGTCTTTTGATTTGCAGATTAGTTCACCAAACGTATCCTTTGCTACGCGTCCATTGATGATAGGACATCCAAGGTATTTCTCTAGGCTTTTCTCAAAAGGGATATTGAGGACGCCTTCAATTTCTCGTGCTCTTGTTCTAGAAATGCCTGGGGTGGTTTCAAAAGCGAATTTGTGATAGTTGACTTTTTGACCTGAGTATCTGCAATAGTCTTCAATGATTTCCTTGATTTTTAAGCATGACGAGTTATTTCCTTTGCTAAAGATTATTATGTCGTCCGCGAATGCTAGAAAAGGAATTCTAGGGCCGGAGTTGCCGAATTTGAAACCCACACCGTTGTTACTGGTGTTCATTTCTAGAGAGAGTTTCCGAGCTAGAACTTCAGTCCCAAGGAGAAATAGGAATGGGGAGAGGGGGTCTCCTTGACGTAGCCCTCTGGAGGGTATGAACGGCTCTGAAGGACCATTGTTTACTAAGATAGAGAAGGAGACAGTAGTCACGCATTCCATAATCATGTTTACTAAATGTGGGTGGAAGCCGAATTTTTGGAGTATGTGTCGTGTGTAATTCCAGTCTACTCTGTCGTAAGCTTTTTCCATATCAAGCTTCATTGCAATCCACCCATGGACACCCTTACGGTTTCGGAAGGAGTGAAAGATTTCATGCGCTATGAGTATGTTGTCTTGGATTGCTCTATCAGACACAAAAGCCCCTTGGAGAGGATGGATTAATTTTCCCATTATGGTTTTCAGGCGTTCAGTGATTATTTTTGATATAATTTTGTAGATGGTCGAACATAAGCTTATTGGTCTATAATGAGCTGTTGTAGAAGGATTATCATTTTTTGGGATTAGCGAGATGAATGTATGGTTTATTTGTTTGAGAAGTTTTCCAGTATGGAAGAAGGCTTTGATTGCTCGTATGATATCTTTTCCAATTATGTCCCAATATTCTTTGTAAAATTCTGCTGTCATACCGTCCGGGCCCGGGGACTTGTTATTTCCCAAACTAAAGACGGCAGATTTAATTTCGCTATTTGATGGTTGTTGTATTAGCATTTTATTTTCTTCGTCTGTGATTGCTGAGTTTATTAGGGCAGTATACTCTTCTAATCTGTTGTTTGAGTAAGTTTGCTCCTTAGAGAATCTTCTTTCAAAATCTTTTTTAATTTCTTCTTTCACATTTTCTTCACCGATGATATGCGTTCCTTCTGCTGACGTAATTGATCGAATAATTTTTCGATTCCTTCTACCTGATGCTACTCTATGAAAGTAGGACGAATTGGTGTCTGCTAGTTTAAGGTGTTTTGATTTCGCTCGCTGCAACCAAAAGGTCTTGTGAAACAGGAGCAACTGTTCTTTCTTTTTTATTAAGTTTTGTTCTTTAATCCTTTCTCTATTATTTTGGGGGTTGTTATCTGCTGATTGTATTTCAAGAAGCGCGTCTTCTACTTCTTGTAGTTGTCGAAAGATATTTCCAAATGTTTTTTTGTTCCATAGCTTCGCTTTTTTCTTAAGGGTTTTTGTTTTCTGCACCAACCGGAACATGGCTGACCCGACACACAATGTTCTTCAGGATTGCTTAACAATGTTTCTAAAATCCTTTCTTTCAAGCCAAACATTTTCAAACTTAAAGGGAGGGGCTTTGAAACTAGAATTTTGTGAGAGACATATCGTGATTGAACAGTGGTCCGAGGAGGAGAATGCACCATTCTTGGTTGCGAGATCCGGGTAAGCTTGGATAATGTCATGATGGACTAATACTTTGTCAATTTTTTCATGAATATTATCTGGCCCTGAAGCTTTTTTCCTCCAAGTGAATGGGTTGCCAAATGATGGGATGTCGATTAGTGAGCAGGCATTTTTGAAGTCCGAAAGTCGCTGAAATCTACCTGGAAGGGTATCCGCCCCGCCACTCTTGTATGAGGGTTGTGCTATTTCGTTCAGGTCTCCCATGATTAAGCAGGGTGTGCTTTGTTGGTTAATGAGTACCGAGAGTTCAGACCAGAACGCATCCTTATCACTAGCATTAGGGGGGGCATAGACAAAGAACATTTTGCACTCAAAACTTGTTTTCAGATTTGAGTACTGCACACCAATTATTCTCGGTAGATGAGTTGTGATTGAGATTGTTTCGTTATTTAGTGAGTTTTCGTTCCAAATGAGTCCAATTCCCCCGGACTTTCCTACAGCTGGAGACCAGCAAGCGTTAGTGTATCCCGCATTTTTCCACAACGATTCACTTGGTTCTTTATCAGTTTTGGTTTCTGCCAATATAACCATTTGAATGTGTTCCACCTTGTTCCATGCACTTATATTTGTCCATAGGGTTGTTTTTCCGATACCTCTACAGTTCCAGAAACGAATATTCATGACCACTTTGATTTAGTATGGGCAAGCAAATGGTGACTCCACCCATACAAACACCTTTTGTTTTTTGTGATTTCTTTTAGCTGTTTTGTGATTTGTTTTTGCTTAAGATTTTCCGATTTTGAGTGCTTCAGCAAATGAGTGCTCTTCGGAAAATTGATTGCCGTCTGGTATCTACTGATCCTTTTAATTGAGGGTTCCTTAGTTAGCCCCCTTAGATCAAAATTCATAATGACCCAAGAGAGGTAACCCAGGACTTGTGGAGGGAGAGGAAGAGTAGTGTTGATAAATCTAGTTATGTAACTTGAGATGGAGTTTCTATTAGATTTGTTTATGAGGAAGGTTCGACTTGGGTCTTGGAGGAGTAACACACATAACCAACCGAACGGGGGTCGGTAGGAGATTCTCACTGGAAACCCAGGTTTAGAGGTAGTTTTTGGCTTACGCGCATTGTCTTTCATAAGTCGATTAGATGTATGGAGATCGGGTTCGGATTCGATATTAATGTGTCCAATATTAGTTACGAGATGAAAGATGTCATAATGGTTGCTTAATAAAATTTCATGCTTCATGGAACCCCACTGGAAGTTGGAGCTAATTAGTTGTTTACTTGGGGGGTTGCTTTCATTAACACCCATTGCACCATAGACAGGTGTTGTGAGCGACACCAACTTAGCATCAGGAGTCGTATCGAAAGCGGTAGTAGAATACATCGGGATCCATAAAGAAAGTGCACGTTCAGTTAAATAGCACATACATAGACTAGCATGTTTGTCAGAAGTGTTGTTGTATGTTATTAATAAATAAGTAATCCCACCCATGTTTCCATATAATATTGTCAAAATTATATTGCCATGATATAAGAGATGAAGAGAGGAATTATGTGTTGATATAGATTTGTGAGGGATATGTCGGAGGGGGCATTCCTTGCAGATTAACAAATACACAGTGGACTGCAAAAGGTCCATTTGGTACTCATAAGCAGATACAAGTTGCAAGAAATGCCTATTCCCATCAAAACAACATGTTTCATAAGTGTGCCTTAGTCTTTGGAATCGGAGTAACATCAGGGGAGTTCTTACATAGAATACCAAGTTACCCCGGAAACCAACGATTGCAGCTAGAGGGACCAACATGAAGTGCAGACTACCATAGTTTATAATTAATATTAAACCAGCATTACACACAGCCATATCCAGGCCATTGTTACATCCTACAGACTTCCGATCATAGCAAAAGGAAATAGCATAGTCAGGGGAGCAACACCAGCAAGCTCCCAAAGATACATCATTACAAACCATAAATTGCAAACATAACCGCATACTAAATAGGTTCATGAATGAACTACCTCCATAGAGGCATTGAAAGTGAAGGGCAACCCAAAAAGAAGTACAATGCCCAAACCAGCTTAGCAAAGGTAGTTTAATCATCAGCCTCTTCAAGCTTGACACCCAACTACCCAAGGTACAAGCATGAGGAAAAGGAAAGGTTTCACTTACCATGTTTGCTGCGCTTGCTGCCTTCCCCCGTCAGTTTGGAGCAGACAGACTCGCCTTCTTCCTCCGCAAGCTTACGTTTTCCCGATTCAGATTTAGAGGAGTCATCAACCTTCAGCTGCTCCAGCTTCTGACCAACACATGGGTGGCCAGAAGGAGCAACAGAAGGGATGACCACAGTAGTGGCCTTCTGGGCTGGGTTGCTAGGGAAGGAGATCACCACTTCCTCAGAAGCAGGGATATTGGCCAGCAAGGTGTCGAAATCAGCTTGAGTCATATCGGCCGGTATCCCTCCGAAGCCATCCTCAGTCCCAGTTTCCTCATCAAATTCCATCAGCTCATCATCATCAGATCCGTAAGCCTCGAGGCCAATGAGGTCTAGCTCATCCGAGATAGGGGGCAGTACATCATATGGGGGTTCAGCAGCACGAGTGGTGGGAGGAACAGGAGCCAGCTCAGTCGGGGGGGGGGGGGGGGGGGGAGAGATCACCTCTTCTTCCATCACAACAGGCTGCACCAGGGTGGCAGACGCCACTGCAGTGATGGAGGATGAGTCAGAGGAGGAAGACTCAGAAGAGGAGATCACATTCTTCCCGAAGCAGCTCCAAATATCCGCTTTTGGGTGCCCAAAGGAGGGAGGACCTACAACAGGAGCCCTCCTGGCCGCCACAAGAGCCCAGGTCTCTCCATCAGCGGGGAGAGAGCCTCCCTCCCCAGTGTTCTGCATCTCAGGGGTCTGGCCCAGGATACCATCACCAGAAACATTGCAAATTCTTCTCTGAGGGCAGTCTTCGAATTGATGCTCGAGATGACCACAGCTTCCACATCCTTCGGGGAAATCCTCAAACGACACTGGGTAGTTTTCGATCTCCCCTAGCTCATTGAGCATGGTGATCTGCCTCGCCCTGATCAGAGCGAGGTCGGCAGAGATACAGATCCTTGGGTATCGGAGGCGAGCCCCTTTTGCACTGAATGCAGCTATCCGAATAACCTTTCCAATCTTATTCTCCTCTATAAGGGATTTGAGGATAGTGTCGCTTACATATTTTGTTGGCAGACCTGGGATCCTAGCCCAAAGATCCAGGAGGGTGACAGACTCATTCCATGGGTCGAACGAGATGCTCCAAGGCCTGAGAAGGAGCAGCTGGCTGGCAATGTGGAAGGGACGACGATCCCAGGTTTTGTCACGATCTGCCGGGAGATCAAATCGCAGCTCAAACCATTTGTTCGCCACCGGGATGAGTTGGAAGCCTCCACCAAGAAACTTCCATTCAGAGCGGATTCTCTTGCGTACCTCTTTTGCCTCAACAGGGTCTCCGATGATGGTGGCCATCAGAGAGGAAGAGTTGAGAGCACGGATATTCTCCTAGATGCTATCCTGGATCGCCTTTAGTTTCTCCATATTCACCTTAGGGGCCTTCGACTTTTTCTCCTTCTTCGGTTTGCTTCCTCCAGCAGCATCGACCTTTAGGGGGGCGTTTTGTTGTGACACTAAATTATTTAGGCTATAAAATTATGTTAAAAAAATTCCAAAAATTATATTTATATTTTAAACAACTATAAGTATATATTTATAAAAAAAATTACTGAAAAAATCATGTTTAAATTTTAAATAAATGAAAGATCGATTATTTGTAATATGAATTTATTAAAATTTAAATCATGATTTTTTTATCAATTTTTTTTTATAAATATATACTTATAGCTGTTTAAAACATAAATACAATTTTGAAAAAAAATTTAACATAATTTTATAGTCTAAATAATTTAATGTCACACAATGTCTCACCTCGTGTCGTAGAGAATATGGCATCAAACTTCAGTGTTTTGTTTTTGTAAACGGTACACGACGTCGTTTCAGTTGGAATCCAATAGCTGAAGCTCATGCTCCCCTCACGTCCCTTCGATCGCAGCGTTATGGACTTCACTTTTTCGGATTCGCCTGCAAGCATCGCTTCATCCGGATTCATACTCTTTTCCTTTTTTTTTTCTTTTTTTTGGTCCGAGCTGGCGTCACAGTGTGCCCCTTCCCGGGCATATTTATCCGTAAGCTCCGTCCCGGGCTCACTTCTTACTTTTTAACTGCCACATCAGCTGATGAGCCTCAAGCTAACTTTTTACTTTTTTCAGCAAATTATTAGTGAGCCCGCTTCCGAGCTTAACTTTATTTTTAATTTATTTCTTTTTTTTCTTCAAATATACAAAGCTATTATTATTATTATTATTATTATTATTATTATTATTATTTATAACGTCATATTGATATGTTTGATTTTTTTTTTTAAAAAAATGCAACTTGTGATTAAAAAAAATCAATTTATAGGGAAAAAATGGAATGAAAAAAGAATTTTTTTAATGGGTAAGTAAAGAAATATGGGTATTGATATATTTTAATTAAAAAAACATATGACCAAGTTTGATAAACAATAAATTTATAATGAAAAAATGGGATACAAAATGAATTTTTTATAGGTAAGAAGTGAAATATAGGTATTGAAAATTTCGAATTTTTAAAAAAAAAAACATATGCAAAATGGGTGTCTATGGGTATTCAAAAATAATTTTTAAATTTTTTTTACAGTACAGAAAATAGTCAAAAAATGATTTTAAAACAAATTTTACACTTCGTTGCCATGTGGCACGTCATTGTTGGGTCATGTGGCATATTGCATCACCCCTGCTCTTGCCAGTACTCCGTATGACATATTGTGCAGCGTTTGGCACCCCATCTTTCCCAAACGCTGCGTTTTGTTCTTTAATTTCGGGGAAAAAAAAATAACAACGTGGGGCATGGCCCACCTACTGCGCTAACGAGCCGGGCTCGTCTGCGAGAGCAAAAATTCCGGGGCTCACAGCCAGGTCACCCCTTTTCCTTTTTTTATTTATTTTTTCGCTGACTTGGTTTATTGGTAGTCCAAGCTCACCAATAAACATGGTCTAACAAATTGCTATCACAAAATGTCTCCCTCACTTTCCACGTCATCACACCCACTCACAACAAACCTCACCACGTGAATCTGACACAAGGGGGCATACCACTAACTAAAACCACTACAAATACCACTCTGGTAGGCTCGAAACCAACTAAATGACCCACGCCCATATTGTGATACGTTGATATCATGACAATATCAACATATCATAATTTTCAATTCTTTAAATTTTACTCCCTCCATCCAAAATATAAATCGTTTGACTTTTCAACACGTATTTCAAGAAGCTCAAAACTATATAAAATATCAACTTTTTAAAAATTATTTATTTACAACTTAATATTTGTTGGTAATAAGTATTGAATTGTAAAAAAATAATAATAAAAAAGTTAATATATTATATAATTTTTAGCTTCTTAAAATACGTGTTAAAAAGTCAAACGACTTACATTTTGGATCGGAGGTAGTAAGTTAGATTAAATCGTCCTTCAAAACACTCTCCCAAATCATTCTTGATCCAAAATTCATTTATAAGGCATTATTCTTGAAATCAACTTATTTTATTATTTATTCAAACAAATCCGACAAGGTTAGGGTATCTCCGAAATTTCTCTTTTTTAATTCATTAAACCCATTTTTCCTTTGAAAACCTTTTCCAAAATTTTTTCTCAAATTCAACCAATTAATATACTTGAAATCCCGTCATTTTCTAAGTTTCATAAATTTATAATATTTATAAACATACTCCAAGTCTTTATATTAATAATAAAATAATAAAATCATAACATATATAAACGTATAACATATTCGAAATTACTCTAGTAATATATTCCAACCTAATAACACAACAACACCACCAATTAACCCACAAACCCAGAAGTCCAAAAATCTGGAAAAGAGAAGCCCAACCCGGAAAGCCCATACCCGATTCTGAATAAGTGAACCGAACAAATTAGGCCGAACCGGACGGTCTGAAAGAAAAAAGAAAGGAGAGACCCGGTTCAACTGAACCCTTCTTCCCCAAATCAATACTCCCTCCGTTTCACAATACATGTCCTTTTAGATTTCGACACGTGGTATAAGGAGCGGAAAACTCTATTAAATATTATTTTTTAATTAATTTTTTTTATATAATTTGATACTTGTCACTAATAAGTATCAAATTATATATAAAAAATTAATTAAAAAAATAATATTTTATAGATTTTTTCGCTCCTTAAAAAACGTGCCAAAATCTAAAAGGACATGTATTGTGGAACGGAGGGAGTAGAACAGAGCAGTGTTTACTGACGGAAAACAGACGGGCTAAGGAAGAAGGATTCCAGGCGCGCCGGAGATCCGTTCGACCCGAAACTTTCCCAAACAGGCTGAACCCTGAGTCCGACTATACCCAGACAAACAAAATGAAAACGCGGTAAGGGAGGAGGGAGAGAGAGGAGGATTACCGATCGCGCAAAACACCGACTCCGATGGGCTCGAGGGCGGATCCGGCTTCGATAGCTCGAGAGGGGGTTCGATTGAGGCCTAGGATGGGAGTAGGGGTCATAAAGGTGAACCTTTTCGAGGTTAGGAGGTGGAAGGAAAGGATCCCGAATACTTACCGTCTCAAAATCGCAATGGCGGGGGGAAGAGAACGATGGGCTGCCCTCGGCTCGTCCGGCCTCTTCTGGGTTCCTTTGACTGCTGCGGGCTTCGAGGAGGTCGGGAGGAGTGGCAGAGCTTCTGCTGGGATTGATGGAGAGAAGGAATGGAGACTGCAGGGATCGACTTTGGGGTAGAAATGAATATGAATAATTGAGGTAGAAGTGAATAATTGAGGTAGAAATAATTGAGGTGAATAATTGAGGTAGAAGTTACAAAATAAGGATGCCTATTACATATTCTAGTTTCTAGTAGAAGTGAATAATTGAGGTAGAAATAGATACAAAACTTGAAGCTACTTCATTATAGGACCCGCATGGAACCCAATTCGGTTCCTTAACTTTTTTTTTTTTTCTCACTCTTTAAGAAACCCAACTTAATTTTTCAGTCACATTCCTACAACTCATTTCATTATAAACTAAATAATATAAAATTAAAAATAGTCCCACTACTTATCCCAAACCCCTCTCTTTCTCTCACCTATGTCTCACACATTCTTTCTTTCTTTGGTTTTTAAAGGTTTCTTACTAACAAACTCATCACATCATTCCTTAATAAAACACCTCCTTCCTTTGTTATTTTATTATTAAATTTTTTATTTTTATCCTTTATGTGGGTGCTCTTACAACTTTAGGAATATCCGGCCTCGGACAAACACAAAACCTTGGTAGGAATAGTAAGACACTAAAATGGTAATATGTCCAATAGGCTTTTATAGAGAGCATGTGTTTTGTTATTTACTGCAGATCTTGTGAAATACGGAGTATTTGCTTTCCAGTTCATCATGATGTAAGACCTTCAACACTAGTGACTAGCCCTTCCCTCCACCTGATGTAGCACTTGTTCACTCTAGTTTTGCCCTTTAGAGTCATCTTTAACCATGATACTCAAAATGAGTATCATAACTTGCTTTTTAACATTTCTCTTTCCTCCATCTCATTTTAATATTTGATACTCCCTCCGTTTCCTTTTAAGTGACTTTTTCAAATCATGCACGTAATTTTAGAACGATAAAAACTATATTAAATATTAATATTTTAATAATATTTTTTAATAATATGATACTGATCACCAATAAGTATGAGATTATCGAAAAAAATATTTTAAAAAATTATTATTTCATATAGTTTTTCACACTTTAAAAAACGTGCATGAATAGTAAAACGACAATTAAAAGGAAACGGAGGGAGTACTCCACAACCATGGTACTTGGTGTGAGTATCTTATTTCACTTTTTGCATCAATTTTTTTTTTTGCCAAAATTATAAACTTTTTGTATATAACTTACATTTTTTTAAAATATTTTATATTTAGTAAAATAATATAAATAGGAAAAAATATTACGAATAAAAAAATAACATTTTTTTCAATAACAACGGCAAATTTTATAAAATAGCTATATATTACATTATGTGTGTTTTTATACTCGGTGTTTAATACTCTGTATGTTGAATTGGTTTAACTATGGCAAATTTTATAAAATAGCTAACTTATTTTTTTCCGATATAATTTTTTTTTTTGGTTTAATCCGATATAAATTTTTTTTAAAGGGGACTACAACCACAATTTAAAAAAAAATACATCAACCGAAAAATTAATTAATGGGTGTTTACCATGCATTTTGAATTCAATTTCCACTGGGCATTCATTTGCTTTGAGCTGGGTGCATTCATCAATTCAATTTGGAAATTGCTTTGAATTAATGCTGTACATTCAACCGGGAATACAAGCTGTGCATTCAACGGCAAAAAATAATTGAAGTGAAAATTATATGGGACCCACAATTAATGTTTGATTGGGTAAAATGGTAAGATATTGTGTCAGATTGAGTATCATGTTCATGATACTTGGGCTACCTTTTTCTTTTTGGTTCTTTCAAAAATCTGACTTTCTCTTACATTTCTTTTTTTTTAATTGTTATGGTACTCTAAGTAACACTATTAAAGATGCTCTTACTATCTTGTGTTTGGCATATCTCTGCAATTGCAAGGATTCCTTTCTACATGCCAATGGGTATAGATTACTTTATTAGATTTATTATTTGAAGTGTTAATATAAAATTTATTAAAAAACAAAAAAGAATTTAAATAAAGCGATATCTTCTTCCTTTATTATCATATTTAGTTTTAATTAGTTTGAACCAAATCCTAATTTAATTATCTTTGAAAGACATTATAAGAGTTCCTTATAATTCTATTTTAATTTATATAAATATTTTACATATGAATAAAATTATTTTATAGAAAATCCGCATAAACGTGCAGGTACTACCTAATGAATCAATCCAAGCCATTAAATCAAATCAACGGATAGAATTAGATAATAATAATTAATTAATTACAAAAAATTAATCATTATCCCAAATCCATCTTTCTCCTTCAACCCCGTTCAGTTGAATCAAAAAGCCGCATATTCGACTGGAAGAGGGAGATGGAGAGAGGGCGATTTTGCTCTGAGCTGATGATATACATATAAGATACTTTCAGCCTTTGAGGGGTTGAGTTATATGGAATTTGACCTTCAACTGCAACATACTTAAATCAAAACTTAATACCATCTTATGACGATTCTATTATCAACTCACTAGAGGCACTTAGTTCCTGTTATTAGATGTGAAGATTTTAACTTTCCATTAAGTATACTTCTAATATATGATAAAAATTTCGATGATATTATTTAAATCTATTAGCTCAATCGGTAGAGCGATTTCGTTGGTTCGACTCCCACCTAGACTACTCTTAAACAAACTGATCAATTATACCCTTTTCCGGCAAACTCCCTCCTTGCAATTTTGTTGTTTTTTGTTCTGCATCAATTGCCACCTCTTGATCTTGAAGGAGGTTAATTTTTTATTTTATGGCAGATTTTACAGTAATTTTATTACTTGCAAGTTCGGTTCTATAAGTATGATCATGTATTCATGTATCTACATCTACAACCAAAAAGAAATTAAGTACGATTTATGCATAGAGTAGTAAAGACTAAAGAGTCCATATATGAGGATGAAGAAGGTTTCATTATTAATTAATTATCATTATCTAATGTTAGCCATTGATTTAGTTTAATGGTTGAGATTACTTTATTAGGTAATTATAAGAAATGTTCTCATTAGGAGATCGAGCACTACTAGAATTTTATCATTTAACATCGGGTAATAGCCGATGTCTTTCAAAAAAAAAATCAATGTCTATGTGGGTGATGTAAAAAGTTAAAACTTTTTAACATCGGGTAATAGCCGATGTCTTTTTATGTTATAACATCGGTTATATTTTTAAATCCAATGTCTTTGATGTGTTATAACATCGATTATGAAATATACCCGATGTTATAACATACAAAGACATCGGCTATTACCCGATGTTAAAAACTTTTTACTTTTTACATCACCAACATAGACATCGATTTGTTTTTTTGAAAGACATTGGTAGTTACCTGATGTTAAATGGCGTATTTGTAGTTTTTTTTTAATTATCGTAGCTTATGCGGGATTTGAACCCACATCTTTGTGTTTAAACACAGCGCTCTACCATTTGAGCTAATAGGCTTTAAATTATATAAAGTATTCTTAGATAATAGAATTATTAAAGAGTACTCCCTAAAATTTCAAAACTAGGAAAATCAAACATTAAAATAGAAGATCAGTTGTAATGAACTTAGCTAACTATATAGTTAATAAAATATAGCTAATTTTGGATCGAAGTTCCTCTTCAAGTTGGTAAGATAAGTTGTAATGAACTTAGGGGAAAAAAGAAGATCACACATCATTCGTAAAAATCTTTGATGGTTTCCTTAATCTAAAATTTCCAAATCATGTTTAGGAGATACCAGCACTTAGAAATTCATAAAAGAAGAAAAATTATACATAAACCATGAATGTCACTAGCAAATGAATCGACATCATAATATGAAAGTGGGATTCATAACTGAGATGAAACTTCATAATGCCAAGCTACATAAAAGTAACCAAAATTTAATGACATATCGTAGCAATGCATTTTTCATTTTCCATAAAGAAACTACAGTAATTACAACCCAAGGACAGTTTGAGCAGTAATTTTATCATATTTTCCTCCCTTTGAAGAAGCCTGATGAGAGATTGACAAAAAGGTAACCTGAAGCAAACAAGTATCTAACTAATACAAGGGAAAAAATAACATGTGTTCTGAATAAGTCCTGTACATATTTTGAATGATAAGGTAACCGCAAGATGAAGTGCTCAATTGTTATTGCATTTAGTAGGTGCCCACCAACAGTTATTTGACATGCAAGAAGAGTTTTAAAGTACAGTACTTAAGTGTAGGACTACTTACAACATTAACAAAATCTTGATGAGCATTCACAGTGCACAATGCGATTTCATTAAAAAAAAATTCTTCTGTGATTTCTTCACTGCGGAACTTATATGGTGGTCCATTGTAGAGAGATATTACCTCCTGCATTAGGGAAACGAAAGTCTCAGGGGTCTCTAGAACTCCATGATCAATGAAAGTCTACAAAAGAATTGAAGGATCATCGTAAAAAGCTCTTTCCATCCTGCAGAAAATTATACCATCTAAAATGACATGTAGAATCACTTATTCTTTCAGAAAGAGAGCATACTTTAGAGACTTATCACATGTATACAGTTCTATATAGGACCATCTCAAGTAACATAAGATGAGGATCTCCTAAGTAGTTTAAATTTTCAAAAGAATTTTGACAAAAGACGAGAATTGACAGAATATTCAGTTCTTACAGTCATCATGCATGAATTATAGATATTGATCCAAAAAGCCAGCTTCTCCTTGTGTGAGAGTCCTTGAAGCTTGGCTGATGTAAGTTTTTCCAATAGAATTCTGAGAATGAGAAGATAAGACAATTACGAGTTACAAACTCCAAATTCCGGGATACTTTTTAGCAAAGAGATCAATTTGTTTATATTATGAACTTACTTACTTCCTGTAGGCGCTAACAATTGAGGTACAGTGAAAACCCTTTGCAAGATGAATTGTAAAATTGAATCCGTTAATCAGAGTCATCGTCACAAGAGGTGACACTGGTGATGTCATGGGTGCTGGATCTCCTCTTATTTCCGGGTCCTGCAAGCTGCCTTAGGAAGAATTTCTGAGCATGAGTAGCAACCTGAATTGGAGTTCTTGTAGTCACAAAATAGTGATCAAATATTGTTATTAAACATTAAGAAAAATACTAGAGTGAGCAAAGTACAAGAAAAAGAATCCCACATCTTGTTTTGTTGTGTCAGATAAAATAATCAGGACATGGCCCTCCACCTTGAGAACCATAGTACCATACAGATACTAGTAGCACCTTCGTGGGCTCCTGAAACAACCTTCACATGATTTTCAGGCTCAAAGTATTTGCAAAGATCTTTCTCATTTACTGAAAGAGTTTTCTCATTATTTCAATTTATCAACTTGAGGTTTCTTAAGAGAATAATTACTCCAAAGGAAAACACAAGATGAAGCTGATGATGCCTGCAACACGGATACAATAAGGGAGGGAGATGAAATCTAAACCGATTTGAACCCTAAATAAAAAACCCTAACCCAATTTCAACCAAAAGAGGAGCAATATAGAACAGGGTGTTTACCTTCTCGGGGAGACGCGCTTGTGCACCTGGGTAAGCACGCTCATATGGTCGAGGTACGAGCAAACTCACATCAGCGGATCTAGGCACAAGCAGGAAATCTTAATGTCAATCTTCAGCAACCTTGGAATATCTGCTCCATTTGACCTCGAAGACGTGAACGCTAGATCTAAAAATTAAAGAATGAAATTAAACAACAAAAACCCTAAATTTGAATTTGAGAGGAGCATTCGAGGTCTCAAAACTCAAGAGAAAGTCGAAAGGAGACGGAGGACGTGAACACTTACCAGATAAGTTTACAGGCGGCGGAGGGAGCAAGAGGGCTAAGTGACGAGGGAGGCAGTCGTTGTCGTGGTTAGGCCATCGCCTAGAGATAAGTCGAGAGAGATAAGCCAGTGATGGGAGGAGGCCGGATTTGGAGGAAGGAGGCCGGATTTGGAGCAGAGAGAAGGAGACGATGATGTGAGAAGGATTTGGAGGAAGGAGGCGGCCAGATTTCGCTCCAGCGAGAAAGAAGAGGGACTTCTGTAGATGGGAAAGTGGAAACTTGGGTTGAAATGGTGAGAGGGTTGGTGGCGGGCGTTCAAATTAATTCATTATTCGGTTCCGCGCCTTTTATATAAAAAAAATTAAAATAAATATTTAACATCAGTGTAAAATATAGGGTGATGTTTATTTTATTTTTTACATCACACATTTTAAAAGCGATGTTAAAAAACTGTTTAACATGGCAGGTTTTTCTGGATGATGGTAATGAACCGATATTAAATAACATAATTCTAGTAGTGGAGGATCCGAATCCGTAGATGCAGGCCAGATTCATTGATGTGACTAGCACATGGCATGCAAGGCTATAAAGAGAGTGATGTGAGCTTGTAACTGATTCATAGATTCATTGATGGAAATCCAATTAGTTACACACTCTCAGATTGATCTCTCTCTCGGTAGTTCGAACAACCATCCAAGATCCTAACATGGACGTGCCCGATTTTCTAAAATTATATCGTCTCTCTTTGGGATCCGAACATTAAATTGAAGAGTAATAAAAGGTAGCTGTGAAAAGTAATGGAGTATCACTTGTGATATACTTTATTTGGGATCCCAGCATTAATTGAAGAGTAATAAAAGGTAGTTGTGAAAAGTAATGGAGTATCACTTGTGATATACTTTCTTTGGGATCCCAGCATTAAATTGAAGAGTAATAAAAGGTAGTTGTGAAAAGTAATGGAGTATCACTTGTTATATACTTTCTTTGGGATCCCAACATCACAGAATAAGAAAAAAAGAAAAAGAAGAGATATATGTTGATTGTTTACGTTAGAATCTGATATGATATTTCGAATAAAAAAGAATCTGATATGATATTTGCACCACCTACCATCCCTGTCTCATTTTAGGTAAGATTATAAATTGCTATTCCAATCGGTTACTTGATTGTATCTTTAATATCAGTCTTTTTGCAAAGCAAGTATTTTTTTGAGTGTAATATGGAGCAAGTATGTTGGTCATTCCTCTCTCTCTCTCCCTCCCTCTCTCTCCCCCCCCCCCCCCATGGTCACTCACCTCTCTCCCTTGTCTGAAAAGGTAAATATATAGATGATGGCTAAGCCACTCTCTCCCTTGTGATGACATGCAACCGGCTTTCCCCTTCCCCATTTTTATTTGCACCAAATGGCATACATGCTAGTTTTGCAAATCCCACAAAAAGTGACATTTTTGCAAAGTGACACAAAAACATGCTAGTTGAGCAAATTGCCCTTATATTATTTTATTGTAAAGGAAGAGTTTGTACGCGATATCCTATAATATATATACTAGATCTTTTAAAAAATATATAAGAAAAAAAGGAAAGAATGAAGGTAAAGAATAAAAGGATAATTTAAGAATATTTTGTAATTTATTATTATTAATTTTTGTAAATACAAAATAAGAAAGAAAAGGAATTAAAGGATAAAGCTTAAAAGAGTAATTTAATTAAAACAACACAAAGTCTATTTAATAAAAAAATTATTGATAGGGTCTATTTGCTTAAAAGTATATTGAAAGGAGTCTATATACCCCATTGACTCTGTTTTGATTGTGTATATAATAAAAGGTAGTTGTGAAAAGTAAAGGAGTACCACTTGTGATATACTTTCTTTGAAAGACTTTCGAAATATTGTGAAGCAAGCATAGAGGGCGCCTTGCTCGGGCTCTGGCATGTTTCAAGTTATGCATAAATTAAAAATCCTAAAACACAAGGCTAAAGAATGGAATAGGAAACACTTTGGTAACATTTTTCGACAGTTATAGCAGGTTGAGGAATCCCTCTTCCAGCTACAAACAACTTATGCTACAAACCCCGAACCAAGTGCAACCATTAAAGAACAAAATCTGCTCCAGAAAAAAGATAAACTGCTTCAATTCCATAAAACTTATTGGAGTCAAAGAGCAAAATCTAAACACTTAAAGCTAGCAGACACAAATTCTTCGTATTTCCATAGAGTAGCTACAGGCAGGAGAAACCGAAAAATCATTAGATCAATTGGGACGGCAGAAGGAACCCAGATTGTAGGGGATGAAAATATCAAAAAAGAAATCCTAAAAGATTTTGAAAAAAGATTTTGTAGAGAACAAACCTACTCGACTCATCAGCTCGAGCAATATCTTTCTGTAATAAACCATGTCATCACGGATGAGGAAAATAACTATATGACCAAACAACCATCGACTAGCGAGATCAAAAAGGTCGTTTTCGCAATGGGTAGCAACAAATCCCCTGGCCCTGACGGCTTCACTGCAGAATTCTTTAAAAAATATTGGGACATTGTAGGTATGGGACTCACAAAAGCTATCAAAGCTTTCTTCCACACTGATAGAATTCTAAAACAGATAAACCATACTTTCATATCCCTAATTCCAACAAATGACAACCCATCCTTAACCACACACTACCGAAATTATCTCTAAGATTATTACGGAAAGACTCAAAGGGATTCTGGGAAAGCTGGTCCATCCTCTTCAAGGTGCATTTGTCTCTGACAGAGCAATTCAGGATAGTATCCTCATTGCACACGAAATATTCCACTCTTTCAGATCTAGGAAAGGCGCTAAGGGCTGGGTTGCGATCAAACTGGATATGGAAAAAGCGTATGATAGAGTAGACTGGAAATTTACACGATTAGTTCTACAAAAATTCGGATTTCATGAAAAAATTGTGAATATTATTATGGAATGCGTTACCACTGTTTCCTTCTCGGTGCTAGTCGACAATGGACCTACAGAACCATTCAAACCTTCAAGAGGACTACGCCAGGGAGACCATATATCCCCTTTCCTATTCCTTCTCGGTGCAGAAGTTATGGGAAGGAAAATATCAGAGGATGCAGATTCAATCCAGAATAGTGTAGGATTCAAATTTGGACACTCGGGCCCCAAAATTCCATTTCTTGCGTTTGCTGATGACATTATCATATTTGCTAAAGGAAAAGGCTCGGCTTGCCTAAAAGTAAAAGAAATTATTGAAGAATATTGCAAATTCTCGGGATAAAAGGTCAATTATCATAAATCCTCTTTCCAAACCACAAAAGGAATCACGAGAACATGGGCCCAAGAACTAGAAGGAATCCTTAACATTCCATTGGAACGAAATTTAGAAAAATACCTGGGATGCCCAATTATTAATGGAAGAGTAACAAATGATACATTTGGAGAACTAGTTTGTAAATCGAAAGATCAACTGGCCAAATGGCGGGCCAATGCATTATCACAACAAGGAAGGGCAACGCTAATATCAACTAATCTATCATAAAAACCCCTCTATGTTATGCAAAGTTTCATGCTTCCGACCTCAATTCACAACCAACTCGACCAAATAAACAGAAAGTTTTTCTGGAACAAGGACGCACAACATAGCCCACTGATTAGCTGGGACAAAATCTATAAATCAAAAGCAGCATGGGGACTAGGAATACGCAAAGCAAGAAACATGAATGAAGCTCTACAGTTAAAACTTCTCTGAAAATTCTTGTGGAACCGCAAAACTATTGGGTCAGAATCATACAATACAAATATCTAAAAGAAAACCATATCCTCACTTATAACAACAAAGGCAACGCATCATGGTAATGGTCGAAACTCAGAGCGCTACTCCCGAATTTTAAATCGGGGATCATATGGTCAGTGGGGAATGGACACTTTATCAACTTCTGGAAAGACAACTGGGTATACACGACATCCTTGGAGGACAGGCTGGGTCTCCAACAGAACATTAACACAAATGAGTCCGTAAGTGAATACATAATGGGGGGTCAATGGTGGAAAGAGAAGCTCTTAACAAGACTCCCGGAAAACGTAATAGAGGACATTATTAAAATACCACTTCCAATCACACCTATCACAGATAGATTATACTGGTGGCCGGATAAAAAGGGATGGTTTACAACATCGAGTGCCTACAATCTAATCACTAATAGACAACCACACCACTCCGAGGACTACAACTGGATATGGAAACTAGATGTCCCACCCAAAGTTAAAAATTTTGTGTGGAAAATCAAACATCATGGGCTACCCACTACTGCACGCTTAGCCGTTAAGGGTGTGGCGGTACCCACATCATGCGTTTTCTGCAATCACCATTCGGAAGATGACATCCACCTATTCCTAGAATGCCCCATAAACAATTTCCAGCAACAATTCACGACGGACATTTCTCGACGGACATTTCTGACAAGATTAACATGATAATAACCCAAAATAGATGCATGAACCAAATACTACAAATTATTGGGACATCTTTTTCAAGGGAAAACAAACAACACATAATATTTAGATGGTGGACCCTATGGTTTATCAGAAACCAGGTAATTTTCATAAATGCAAAAACGCCGTCAATTGAAGGCTTAAAGAAATTAATAAAGGACAATATCGATAACTGGAAAAGAGCAAGCGTTTTGGACACGACAATATTAGGTGAGGACGAGCCTTCTTCCCCTAACAAAGGGAAAAGCAAGATAAGAAATAACAACCAGAAAACCACCCAATGGAAAAAAACCCCGTGGGGAAAATATAAGTTAAATTTTTACGGATCCTTTGTCTCACCCAAAATATGCTCAATAGGCTACATTATACGAGATTGGACGGGCAAACAAGTAAGTATAGGAGGAAAAAAGGTTGGTGGCCAATCTCCACTAATGGCGGAAGCTCTAGCCCTTAGATTAGGAATACAAAAGGCTAGAGAATTAAATATCAACAACCTCTTCATTGAAGGAGACTCTAAGATATTCATTGACTATCTGAGCAAACATACTGCCTGTCCATGGGAAATTGAACTTATAATGTCCGACATCCAATCCATTATTGCAGGACTAACCAGTCTCGGAATCTCCCACATTTCCCGCATTGGTAATCAAATAGCGGATAAGGTTGCACACCTTAGCTACTCTACCAGGGGAGCAAACTTTCACAACGATTCAGGTCTGCTCGATCTCATCCGCAAGGATGCTTTCGGCTAGAGCATTCGCTCAGCCGAATCTTTACCTAATAAAAAAAAAAACTTTCTTTGGGATCCCAGCTTTAAATTGAAGAGTAAAAATCTGCATGAATATGCAACAAAAAAAGCAACAGTCACAGAATAAGGAAGGTTCTCATTAGGACATCGAGGATTCGAATCCGTGGATGCATGCCATATTCATTGATGTGACTAGCACATGGCATGAAAGGCTATAAGAGTGTGACGTGAGCTTGTAACTGATTCATTGATGGAAATCCAATTAGTTACACACTCTCAGATTGATCTCTCTCTCTCGGTAGTTCGGACAACCATCCAAGATCCTAACATGGACGCGCCCGATTTTCTAAAATTATACCGTCCCTCTTTGTGATCCCAACATTAAATTGAAGAGTAATGAAAAGTAGTTGTGAAAAGTAATGGAGTATCACTTGTGATATACTTTCTTTGGAATCCCAACATTAAATTGAAGAGTAATAAAAGGTAGTTGTGAAAAGTAATGGAGTATAACTTGTGATATACTTTCTTTGGGATCCCATCATTAAATTGAAGAGTAAAAATCTGCATGAATAAGCAACAAAAAAGCAACAACCACAGAGTAAGAAAAAAAGAAAAAGAAGAGAGATATGTTGATTGTTTACGTTAGAATCTGATATGATATTTCGAATAAAAAAGAATCTGATATGATATTTCGAATAAAAAAGAATCTGATATGATATTTGCACCACCTACCATCCCTGTCTCATTTTAGGTAAGACTATAAATTGTTATTCCAATCGGCTACTTGGTTGTATCTTTAATATTAGTCTTTTTGCAAAGCAAGTATTTTTTGGGTGTAAATGATCAGACTGTAATATGGAGCAAGTATGTTGGTCATTCCTCTCTCTCCTGGTCACTCATCTCTCACCCTTGTGATGACATGCAACTGGCTTTCCCCTTCTCCATTTTTATTTGCATCAAATAGCATACATGCTAGTTTTGCAAATCACACAAAAAGTGACATTTTTGCAAAGTAACACAAAAAAATATGCTAGTTGTGCAAATTGCCCTTATATTATTTTATTGTAAAGGAAGAGTTTCTACGTGAGGTCCTATAATATATATACTAGATCTTTTAAAAAATATATAAGAAAAAAAAAGGAAAGAATGAAGGTAAAAAATAAAAGGATAATTTAACAAAAAAATAAATAAAAGGATAAAAGGAGCTAATCACAAAGATCAAAAGAACTACAGCGCTGGAAAAAGTGGTTGTCTCTCTTGAAGCTTGAAATTGCTATCTTCAGTTTACAGATTTCACAAGCAAATAGGTTTCTTGCCATGATAACCTTCTTCCTTCCCCACTGACTTCTAAGCTGTACCGGAAGGTCCGGAACTTCTTTGCGTCATGCTCGTCGCCCATGAACCTCAGAAAGGCGATGAAGACGGGGGACATTCCTAGAATGAAGGCTTCAAAGTGCAAACATATGACTCCCAAAACAATCGAAAACCTACTGTTAGGCAAAAATTGTTAAAGGAACAATCTCGCATAACACATTTTAATTTGAATTGTTTGTTTGAGTTCGACCCCTTTTGATTATCCTCTTGATTCGAAGTCATATCGATACCAAGATTTGAGTGGTGTTTGTGATTTGGGCTGCACCCGAATTTTGAAGGGTTGCCTACGTATCTCTTATAAGAGAATCAAGCCTTACGTAGTTCAGAATGTTTGGATTTTGTATTTGTTTTGGTTTGGATTTGGTTTTGTTTTCTTATATGCATCAGAGGATGAAGTTCAATGAGCGAAAGCTTTGTATTGAATTACAGTTGACATTTTGGCTTTAATGAAAACTTGAGATTTGGTTTGGGACGACTGAACTCGATTAGAATTTGATTTGCATCGAGTTTCTACGTAGCTCATAAGAGAGCATCAAGTCATGACGTAGTTCTGCACTTGCACCTGGTTTTGGCGATTGAACCCGATGAGCTTTGACTTTGTATCGAGTGTCCTACGTACCCTTTTTAAAGGGATCAAATCACCCGTAGTTCTCCACAAGCTGATTTTGGTTCTTTGGAATTTATGATTGAACTCGACGGGCTTCGGCTTGACATCGAGTTTCCTACATATCCGACGAAGCGGAATCAAATCTTATGTAGTTCTTATGTCATTTCACATAATTTTCTGTTTGAGCTTTGAGACGGGACTTGATAGTTGTTTAAATTGATGTTGGTCGAGAGTGTTAATCGACCAAAGTCCTTGCGGACAATTTAAACTTGGGTTGATATGAATCTGCGTCGAGATTGTGTGTCGAACTCCATCCGACTTAGTCGTCGAACTACACTTGCATAGGTGACAAGCTCGACGACGCTTGGACGGGCATAACCAAGGTTTTCGAGCACCGCCATTATGATCCCCCATCATCTAGGAGGCTTCTTGGCAATTGCCGACGCAGCAGCTCACCATGAACGGACCCGAGCCGTTGCAAAAGAACTTGTAGAAACTGTGTGAACATGCCAACTTTGGAGCCTCTCCATTGCTGCTACAAAGCTCCGTTTTCGTTGATTTTTGTTACTCCATGTTCCTTGTGATGTCCTCTATCTATCACTAGTTTCTGTTGGCCCATATACTCCCGGAGCTGAACGCAATAGGGCCTTAAAAGGGGCACTGGACAGTTCTTTCACAGAAACTGCGTGAACGTGTCAACTTCGCAGCTTTGCCACCACTGCTACAGAGCTCTGTTTTTGTTGCTCTTTGTTTGGACGCCTTCTTTGCAGTGCCCTCTATTGATTCCAATACTATGTCTACTTAGACATAGATGGAGTTGTTCACAATAGTGTCACCAACATGAATGCTATATATATATATATATATTTTTGTTATATAGCATATAGATGCTCTTCGTGGGTCCTTTTGCGTGGTGTTTGAGACTGACTCGATCAATCATCGAGGGATGTTTTTGGCCTTTGGTTGTATTTGGCATGGCGCAAACTCCGCAAAGTTGGAGATTTGAGTCGGGGGCACGCAGAGATCATCGTCGGGTGCTCGAGGAGCGCACAAAAAAGCTTTGTTGTGCAGGAATCCTCCACAGGTGGTCGATAGGCATACTTCTGGCATTTGATGCGACCACCACATAGCTCTGTTTCTGCTGCTGTTTCATCCGGCACACTCCTTGCATAACCTGCTTTTGTCCCCAACTTGTCACGATCTTGGATATGCTTTGAATTGTCTGTATCTTGTCCCGGAACTTGACTGTTTGAGCAGTTTTGTTCAAGTATGATTTTGAGCCTGCTTTTGTTACTCATTTTGTTGGGCATTTGGGGTTGCTTCGACCGATCTTTGGGGAAAGTTGTTGGTCTTCGGTGGTTAGCGGTGGGACATAGCTTGGAAAATTTGAGTTACGGGTACGTCAAGATCACTAATGGGTGATCGAGAGGCGCGTAAACACGCCTTGTTGTGCACATATCCCGTTCCTCCTTTGATCCACATTCGAAGATCGTCTCAGCATCATATGGGTAACCGACAGAGCTGCAGGAGTGTGGACAATGCACCGTGCATCTGATGCGAATCATCGAGGGGGCTTCGATGAGGGTCGTTGATCCCCGGGAGCAAGCCTCGTTGTATGTGGGGCTTTGGCAACGTTTGGTGAGCTCCATGTATGTGTATATGTATACTTGGAGTACAACAATATTGCTGTATATTTCCATTTTTATTCCCTTGTGATTTGGGTGAATCGCTTCACGATTTTGTAGATCCGATGCACCACTGTTAGTTCAAAGGACATGTTAATTTAGGGATATATAGGCAGGTGACTTGCCCATTGCTACTGTATTCTGTTTGCAAGGGCTAACGGTCAACAAGGCTAAAAAACTATGAACATGTTTTGTAACTTTGTGAAGTCAGAACTATCTTTCAGCATAAATGTGAGTGCAGAGGCTTGGGAGGAGATTCAGGGGCTGGTGGGCGTCATTGTTATTAGAATCCCGATCCGGATCTTTAGAATCTTAAGATCCTACGATCCTACCTAGAGGCCCGATCCGGATCTATGCATAGGATCTTTTTTGTGTAGGATCTATAATGGGATCTTTAGAATCTTAATGGATCGATAGGATCTTACAATCCCACACGATCCTAAAGATCCTATTTTTATTAACAATATGTATTTTTTAAACATTTGTTTTGTTTCCTTGGTTGATTTTAGAGTGTTTAAATGTACATATTCATGTAAGGAACGTGAAAAATAGCTTAGAGACAATTGTTTTCGAGTATTTTAACCAATATGACAATGTCTAAGGTCGTAAATGTAGATTTTTATGTCTTAAAATCAAAAGATATTGTGAAACTAACATTTTTTCCCTCATTCTAGAATTTTAAATTAAGAAACTTTGTTATATATATTTTTATTTTATTATTTAATTATATTTCGAGGATCTTACGATCCCCTAATGGGATCTTACGATCCGATCCACATACCCTATTGTGATTCGATCCTAGAATCCCGATCCTAATAACCTTGGTGGGCGTAGTGGAGGTGGAGAAGCACGAGAAATACCTGGGACTCTCAACGATGATTGGAAGGTCCAAAAATTCATCTTCAATGAGGTAAGGGACCGAATCTGGATAAAGTTAAAGGGTTGGAAGGCTAGGTCTCTGTCAACTTGTCGAGGGCGGGGAAGGAGGTCTTGCTGAAGTCAGTGGTGCATGCAATACCAATGTACACCATGTCTTGCTTCCTGATGTCGAGTTATATGTGTCATGAGATTGAGCACATGATGTATGACTTTTTTGGTGGAGAGATGGAGAGGGAAGAAAGCGGATGCACTGGCTGTCCTGGAAACGAATGTGCCATTCGAAGGACAAAGGGGGATTGGGTTTCCGGGACATGGAGATGTTTTACTTAGCGCTGCTAGTTTTGACTAAGATGGTTAGAGAGTAATGACGAAAACGGAGGCCTTACTTTCTCGGATATTGAAAGCGTGGTACTTCCCCATTCTTCTTTCCTTGAGGCGAGAGTGGGGGATAACCCGAGCTATGTTTGGAGGAGTTTAATGAGCGTGAGGAAGGTGTTGGAGGAGGGAGTGTATTGGACCATGGGTAATGGGACAAACCTTTATGCGTGGGGAGATAGGTGGTTACCGAGACCATCATCTTTCAGGTTGGTGGCTAAACTGAGCGAAAGGGGTGAGTTCACAAGGGTGCGATTGATTTCGTGGACTAAGAGGTGGGACAATGGGACGAGGAAGCGATCCAGGCAACCTTTCTTCCATGCAATGCCGATATCATCCTCTTGACAGGCCTACAAACGAAAGATTCTTTATCGTGGTTCTAGTCCCGGGATGGTAACCACTCGGTGCGCTCCACTTGTCACCTCTTGGTGGGAAAGTGGCAGCAACTGGAGGGTGCAAGAGAGGCGTCAGAGGGTGGGAAATGGAAGGAGCTTTGGAAGATATTGTGGAGGTTGCCCGCAGTGCCACACATCTGAAACTTCATTTAGCGGCCCTGTAAGATAATCGTTCCGTGTCGTGGTGCACTTGCAAGAAAAAAGGAGTCGCTCTAGAGCTTTGGTGCGAGGTTTGCGGGAGGGAGGAAACTACTTGGCACATACTTTGGGACTGCAAACAAGCTCATGAAGTCCGGAACTTCCTTCCGGAGAATAAACGAATAGGCAAAAGAGCACCCGCATTTGACATATGGGTGGAGTTTATGCTGAAAGGGAAAGATAGGGAGCAGGTTTACGCTGGGCCGATGTTGGAGAGGGAATTTGGCATGCACGAAATAAGCAATGCTTTGAGAGGATTTGCAAACCTGTGGAGCTCATCGTGGACACTGCGTTTGAAAGGTTGGCTCTACACAAGGGGGCCAAGGGATGTATGCAAGTGTAGCTTCAACACTTAGAGGTCTGAAGGGAGTATGCACGTTGGTATATATCTTCCGGAGGATGCCTTTGTTAAGGTTAATTGCGATGCATCTTCGGAGGCTACAAAAAGGTTGTGGGGTGGGTTTATTCGCCCGGGACACCTTTGGGGCTATGTGCTGGGCAATAGCAGAGAAGATGGAGAGGGGGACGGTCCGTACGGAGCCTTTGGCAGCTGAGCTTGAGGTAATGGTGAGAGCCTGACTGTACTCAAGTGGTGCAACTGGTGCAAGGGAGAGCGAAAGCCTCTTTTAGGGGGTGTGGTGGGCAGGACTCAAGGTGAGGACTCTGGCTCGACAATTTCAATGATGCAAGTGGAGTCTGGTCGGGCGGGAGAGCAACCAAGTCGCACATTGCCTTGCCCAGATGTGACTAGAGGCGCCAATTGCTTTCTTTTATGAATTTGATTTTCCATCAAACTTGTTTGACATTGTTTTCGCCGATATGGAGTTTGAATAAACAACATCTGTTTCATTAAAAAAAAAATTATATGACTCCAAATTACTTGATTCCACAATTGAAAATATCGAGCTAGGATTACTTGTTTACTCGAGCAAGATCTACAATTGCTTGATTTTGGGAAAATTTTGTATTATGTGCAGTTGGATTATTGGATTAATAATGCGAGCTTAAGAAATGATTTTTGCTTGATTCTACTTGGATTAGATAGCAAACTGACTTAAATTGAGTAAAAATGACTTTTGATAGATTATACGGAGTAAGTCAATTGTGAAACATGAGTTTATACTTTTTTTGAAAAAAAAAAGTGAAACATGAGCCCTTCATAAAATTGGTCACAAAAAAAACTTAGGTCGGTGAGTGAAAAGCACACGCGGGCTAGCGCGTGAGCGAGACCCGACCGCCTTTCCTATCACATACTGTACTCCGTAAATTAATAGCACTAAAACCCCGAAACCCTCTCACTCCCCTCCTCGCGACTGCGAGATTTGTCTCTCGCTCTCTCTTTCTCCTCGGCGCCTTCACCCCCCAAAACCCCCAATCTTTGCCCTAGTTTCTCCCCCGACCTCCTTCCTCGTTCCGTCTGTCTCCACACACGCCGGATTTGATTTGGTTTCAATTCCAGCGGGATTGGAGTTTCCTAGGGTTTGAACCATGTGGAACCCCAGCGGCCATAATCAGATGGCGCCGCCGCCGCCGGGCACTGATGGCTCCTCCATTCCTCCGCCACCGGCGGTCCAGCCTTCTTACACGGTGCTGCAGCCGCCGTCTGCGCAGCAGCAGTCTCAGCAGCAGCCGTCGCCTGCGGATGCGGTCGCAGCGTTGGATGAGAAGGCCAGGAAGTGGATGCAGCTCAATTCGAAGCGGTATGGAGATAAGCGGAAGTTCGGGTTCGTCGAAACTCAGAAGGAGGATATGCCGCCTGAGCATGTTCGGAAGATTATAAGGTCAGATTTCTTTGATTTTAGGTGATTAAAACTTTTAGGTGCTTGTTGGGACTTGGGAAGTGTTACAATGTCTGAGGGCTTCTAGGATAGAAAGGTAACTGTTGTCTTGTTTAAGTGATAGTAAAGCCAAGTAAGAGGAAGATGAAACTGATTGATTCCTTTATTTGAGGTTTAAGTGAGAAATTGGATGGAAATTTGATATTCAAGTTTGATGAATATTCAATGTGTAGGTGTGGATATACACACTTGGCCCAGGGTTGGTTTTTTCCCTCTAACTGTATTATGTTTATCATGCATTTTCATCCTTTTGGCACACCATTCAATTCAGAATTCAGATGTCTTTTTTGATTACTTTGAAGTTTTATTTTCCATGCTTGATAAATGTATTATTATGTTTGCAGAGATCATGGAGATATGACGTCCAAAAAGTTCCGTCATGACAAACGTGTATACCTTGGGGCTCTTAAGTTTGTGCCTCATGCCGTGTATAAGCTTCTTGAGAACATGCCCATGCCTTGGGAGCAGGTATATTTGTTTTATTTTTCTGGATTCTGTTATTTATTCTTGTGCTACAAACCTGATCCATTGAATCAGGTTAACCATCTTTCAATTTTTTGTTTCAGGTTCGTGATGTGAAAATCCTTTACCATATCACAGGGGCTATAACCTTTGTAAATGAAATACCATGGGTTGCTGAACCCATTTACCTAGCTCAGGTATTCTTGTTTATCCTTCTTTGAAGTGTTCCTGCTTTATCACTAGCAATTCCTTGTCCAATCAACCTATCCTTGCACTAGTAGTTCTTATATTTTATTAAGCGTGTTAGGTATCTTTTCGATATTACTAATCTGTTCTTAATGATGCTCTGCAGTGGGGTACAATGTGGATCATGATGAGAAGAGAGAAGAGGGACCGAAGGCATTTTAAAAGAATGCGATTTCCACCTTTTGATGATGAAGAACCTCCATTAGATTATGCTGACAATGTTTTAGATGTGGATCCCTTGGAGCCAATTCAGCTAGAATTGGATGAGGAAGAAGATTCTGCTGTGTACACTTGGTTCTACGACCACAAGCCTCTTGTGAAAACAAAACTTATAAATGGTCCAAGTTACAGGAGATGGCATCTCTCTTTGCCTATCATGGCAACCCTTCACCGGTTTGCAGGGCAGTTGCTTTCTGATTTAGTTGACAGGAATTACTTCTACCTCTTTGACATGGAGTCATTTTTCACGGCTAAAGCCTTAAACATGTGTATTCCTGGTATGTTCACTATGGTCTCTTTTGGTGCTCGTGTTTTGTCATCTTCAGATAATACAACTTTGTGAATAGAATGTCAACTTTATTCCATTTCTAGATTCTACTGGCTTCTTTATGTTGTCAGTCTTTGGTGGCAGTAGGATCTGGATTCTAGTATGTAATCTTTGGTGGCAGTAGGAACTAGTTTAGATAAAGCCTTAAACATGTGTATTCCTGGTATGTTCACTATGGTCTCTTTTGGTGCTCGTGTTATGTCATCTTCAGACAATACAACTTTGTGAATAGAATGTTCAACTTTATTCCATTCCTAGATGTTACTAGCTTCTTTATGTTGTCAGTCTTTGGTGGCAGTAGGATCTAGTATGTAATCTTTGGTGGCAGTAGGAACTAGTTTACATAAAACCTAAATTTCAGTTTCAACTAGTTTTTCCAACTGCTGATCAAATATAGTCATAATGTTTTGCTATTTTCTTTCTAGCAGCTTGTTGCCATTGGAAAATGTGTTAACCGGCTATGTACATTGTAACAAGTTACTTGCCTTGAAAATGGAGATTTGACTTTAAACTGTATTCATTTCTTTGAATAGGTGGTCCAAAATTTGAACCCTTGTACCGTGACATGGAGAAAGGTGATGAGGATTGGAATGAATTCAACGACATTAATAAGCTTATCATCCGTTCACCTCTGCGGACCGAGTACAGAATCGCTTTTCCTCATCTTTATAACAACAGACCAAGGAAAGTGCGGCTGTGTGTTTATCACACGCCCATGATTATGTATATAAAAACTGAGGATCCTGATTTGCCTGCATTTTATTATGATCCCCTCATACATCCAATAACTCACAAGGAACGTCGTGAGAAGAAAGTTTCTGAAGAAGACGACGACGACGACTTTCAACTACCTGATGAGGTGGAGCCATTACTGAGTGACACACAATTGTACACAGACACAACTGCTGCTGGAGTCTCACTGCTTTTTGCTCCACGGCCTTTTAACATGAGATCGGGTCGAACACGACGTGCTGAAGACATACCTCTCGTCTCAGATTGGTTTAAGGAGCACTGGTAACTTTTTTTTTAGGTTTCTTAATAAGATGCATCCTTTTAATCTTTATACTGGTTCATCTCTTTTCTACTTTCTAACCTGTGCATATTATATTGCAGCCCTCCCTCGTATCCTGTCAAGGTTCGGGTGAGCTACCAGAAGTTGTTAAAATGTTTTGTGTTGAATGAACTTCATCACAGACCGCCTAAAGCTCAGAAAAAGAAGCAATTGTTTAAATCTTTGGCAGCTACTAAGTTTTTTCAGAGTACCGAGCTTGATTGGGTTGAAGCAGGTCTTCAGGTCTGTAGGCAAGGATACAACATGTTGAATCTTTTGATCCACAGGAAAAATCTGAACTACTTGCACCTTGATTATAATTTTAATCTGAAGCCAGTCAAGACCCTCACTACCAAGGAGCGTAAGAAGTCAAGATTTGGCAATGCGTTTCATTTATGCCGTGAGATTCTTCGTTTGACCAAGCTTGTAGTTGATGCCAATGTCCAGTTCAGATTGGGTAATGTAGATGCATTCCAGTTGGCTGATGGTTTGCAGTATATTTTCTCACATGTTGGTCAGTTGACTGGAATGTATCGGTACAAGTACAGGCTTATGCGCCAGATTAGAATGTGCAAGGACTTGAAACATTTAATCTATTACCGTTTCAACACCGGACCAGTTGGGAAAGGACCTGGATGTGGGGTTTGGGCCCCAATGTGGAGGGTATGGTTGTTCTTTCTTCGAGGTATAGTCCCACTTCTGGAAAGATGGCTAGGAAATTTACTTGCCCGTCAGTTTGAAGGGCGTCACTCGAAAGGTGTTGCTAAAACAGTTACCAAGCAACGAGTTGAAAGCCACTTCGACTTGGAGCTTCGAGCTGCTGTAATGCATGATGTCCTGGATGCGATGCCGGAGGGCATCAAGCAAAATAAGGCAAGAACTATATTGCAACATCTTAGTGAAGCTTGGCGTTGCTGGAAAGCAAACATCCCTTGGAAGGTTCCAGGTTTGCCAGTTCCAATTGAGAATATGATTCTTCGCTATGTCAAGGCAAAAGCTGACTGGTGGACCAATGTTGCTCACTATAACCGTGAACGTATAAGAAGGGGAGCTACTGTTGATAAGACTGTTTGTCGGAAGAATCTGGGTAGGCTCACCCGTTTGTGGCTGAAGGCAGAACAAGAGCGGCAGCACAATTATTTGAAAGATGGGCCATATGTAACACCAGAGGAAGCTGTGGCTATATATACCACTACTGTCCATTGGCTGGAATCTAGGAAGTTCACTCCAATTCCGTTCCCCCCATTGTCCTACAAGCATGACACAAAGCTTCTCATCCTTGCCCTTGAGAGGTTGAAGGAATCTTACAGTGTTGCTGTCAGATTGAATCAAACACAGAGGGAAGAATTGGGGCTCATAGAACAGGCTTATGACAACCCTCATGAGGCCCTTTCAAGAATAAAACGTCACCTGTTGACGCAGCGTGCTTTTAAAGAAGTTGGTATTGAGTTCATGGATCTCTATAGCTACCTGATTCCTGTTTATGAAATTGAGCCACTTGAGAAGATTACAGATGCTTATCTTGATCAATACCTGTGGTATGAGGGGGACAAACGATCTCTCTTTCCAAATTGGGTTAAGCCTGCAGATACTGAGCCACCACCTCTCCTCGTATACAAATGGTGTCAGGGTATAAACAACTTGCAAGGTGTATGGGATACAGGGGATGGACAGTGTGTGGTGATGCTCCAGACCAAATTTGAAAAATTCTTTGAGAAGATTGATTTGACAATGCTTAACAGGCTCCTGCGTTTAATTCTTGACCACAACATTGCTGATTATGTGACTGCAAAAAACAATGTTGTCCTGTCTTACAAAGATATGAGTCATACAAACTCCTATGGCTTGATTCGTGGTCTCCAGTTTGCCTCATTTGTGGTACAGTACTATGGGCTTGTGTTAGATCTGCTTCTTTTAGGGTTGACTCGAGCTAGTGAACTTGCCGGACCACCACAAATGCCAAATGAATTTATGACTTACTGGGATACTAAGGTTGAAACACGCCACCCGATTAGGCTGTATTCTCGTTATATTGAGAAGGTGCATATATTGTTTCGGTTCACACATGAAGAAGCACGTGATCTTATCCAGCGATATCTTACGGAGCATCCTGATCCCAACAACGAGAATATGGTTGGATATAACAATAAGAAGTGTTGGCCAAGAGATGCCAGGATGAGATTGATGAAGCATGATGTCAACCTGGGGAGGAGTGTTTTCTGGGATATGAAGAATCGTCTCCCCCGAAGTATCACTACACTGGAGTGGGATAATGGCTATGTTTCTGTTTACAGCAAAGACAATCCTAATCTGCTGTTTAGCATGTGTGGATTTGAAGTGCGCATATTGCCTAAGATTAGAATGACACAAGAGGCATTTAGCAACACCAAAGATGGGGTGTGGAATCTGCAGAATGAACAGACAAAAGAACGGACTGCAATTGCCTTCCTCAGAGTAGACGACGAGCATATGAAGGTTTTTGAGAACCGTGTAAGGCAGATTCTTATGTCCTCAGGTTCTACAACTTTCACGAAGATTGTCAACAAATGGAATACTGCATTAATAGGTACTTGGGCCTTTTATTTTGGGGTCCTTATCCTTATTGCTATTCTCACCGCCATTCTTTTTTTTTAATTGAGAATATTTATTATCTTGCTTCTGCATGTTTGGTAATATTTTGCCGCATTCCTCCATTCTGCACATTGCAGGTCTCATGACATACTTCCGTGAAGCAACTGTACATACTCAAGAGCTCTTAGATCTGCTGGTTAAGTGTGAGAATAAAATCCAGACTCGTATAAAGATTGGACTGAACTCTAAAATGCCAAGCAGGTTAGTGTTGTCAATGTTCAAATTTACTTATGATAGTTTCCTGCAGCTGTTTGCTTATGTCATATATACCACAGGTTTCCTCCTGTCATTTTCTACACACCGAAAGAAATTGGGGGGCTTGGTATGCTGTCAATGGGACATATCTTGATACCACAAAGTGATCTTCGATATAGCAAACAAACAGATGTTGGTGTCACCCACTTCAGGAGTGGGATGAGTCATGAAGAAGATCAGCTGATCCCAAATCTTTATCGCTACATACAAGTACGCTTACGCATTATTTGGTTTTCTAATTTATTTATTTATTTATTTTGAAAATTATGTTATTCTATGTTATTTTTTGACATTATTGCTCTTTGTGGATAGCCATGGGAGAGTGAATTCATTGATTCACAACGTGTATGGGCGGAGTATGCATTGAAGAGGCAAGAAGCACAATCGCAAAATAGGCGGTTAACTCTTGAAGATCTGGAGGTTTGTTATAGACTTTCTTTGTTATGTGTTTGTGGATATTTTACTTTGTAATTTTATGGCTGTTTCCTCGCCTGACATTTGGTGAGAGCATTTAGGCTTCTTTTCTTTCCCTCTATCTTGGGGCTTAGGGAAGGAGGATACCATGTCTCTGTATTCTTTCATGTTTTTGGTGCCCCACTGTTGTCAACTACGAAATTTAACACTGATCTCTAAATCGCAATAGGATTCATGGGATCGCGGAATTCCTCGTATCAACACTCTATTTCAAAAGGATCGTCAAACCCTGGCTTATGATAAAGGATGGAGAGTTCGTACTGATTTCAAACAATATCAAGTTCTCAAGCAGAATCCATTTTGGTGGACCCATCAACGGCATGATGGGAAATTATGGAACTTGAATAACTATAGGACTGATGTCATCCAGGCTCTTGGAGGAGTGGAGGGTATCCTAGAGCACACTTTGTTCAAAGGGACCTAGTAAGTTTTTATTTTTATTTTTATTTTTATTTTTATTTTTATTTATTTTTATTTATTTTATCGGGTTTTCCCCAATCTTGAAATGATATTGCTTTGCCATCTTTTATTTTTTGTTTTTTGAAAGCTACTTGACGGCTGTAAGCAATCATATTAAGGGATTTGCTGCAGTGTTCATTTTTTGTGTTGAATGTTGGGAAGTGTTACAACCAAAAACTGGGACTTGGGCTTTGCACCTTGTTTGATAAGCTGTAGTGTTCTTTCTTCAGTTCACTGACTTATTTCAGTTCCTTCAAAAATTTATTGGTTACTTACTCTGTTCTTGTTCAGCTTTCCGACCTGGGAAGGTCTATTTTGGGAGAAGGCATCTGGTTTCGAGGAGTCCATGAAATATAAGAAGCTGACAAATGCACAGAGATCTGGGCTCAACCAAATTCCTAACCGTAGATTCACTTTGTGGTGGTCACCAACAATAAATCGTGCCAATGTTTATGTTGGTTTCCAAGTGCAGTTGGATCTCACTGGGATTTTTATGCACGGGAAGATCCCTACATTGAAAATATCCTTAATCCAGATATTCCGTGCTCATTTGTGGCAGAAGATCCATGAAAGTGTTGTGATGGATCTTTGTCAGGTTCTGGATCAGGAGTTAGATGCCCTGGAAATTGAGACTGTTCAGAAAGAAACAATCCACCCAAGGAAGAGTTACAAAATGAACAGTTCATGTGCTGATGTTCTTCTGTTTGCAGCCCATAGATGGCCAATGTCAAAACCTAGCTTAGTGGCTGAGACGAAGGATGTGTTTGATCAGAAGGCAAGTAACAAATACTGGATTGATGTGCAGCTTAGGTGGGGAGATTATGACTCTCATGATATTGAACGGTATACTAGGGCAAAGTTCATGGATTATACAACAGATAATATGTCAATCTATCCTTCTCCTACTGGTGTAATGATTGGACTTGATTTGGCATACAACTTGCATTCTGCTTTTGGCAATTGGTTCCCTGGATCAAAGCCTCTGCTTGCACAGGCTATGAATAAGATCATGAAGGTAATTTGATTTTGTTAATTTCTTCTATTTATTCACAACTTGTATTCTATTTCTGTGTCTTGTTTTGACATCTGTTTCGGCTTCTGTTTATTTTGTCTGCAGTCAAATCCAGCTTTGTACGTGCTCAGGGAACGAATAAGGAAAGGTCTGCAGTTGTATTCTTCTGAGCCTACAGAACCATATTTGTCTTCGCAGAATTATGGAGAGATCTTCAGCAATCAGATTATATGGTTTGTTGATGATACAAATGTGTATCGTGTAACAATTCACAAGACATTTGAGGGGAACCTTACGACAAAGCCCATCAATGGTGCCATATTCATATTTAATCCTCGTACTGGGCAATTGTTTTTGAAGGTACTGCATTTCCTTCTTGCCCTATGTGTTTTTCTTTTTAGTATTTTCATTCCTTTTGCTTGGTGCAATTCTAAAATGATTGTCTCTTTGAAGGTTATTCACACCAGTGTATGGGCTGGACAGAAGCGTCTTGGTCAGTTGGCTAAGTGGAAGACAGCTGAAGAAGTGGCTGCTCTTGTTCGCTCTTTACCTGTTGAAGAGCAGCCAAAACAAATTATTGTTACACGTAAAGGAATGTTGGATCCATTGGAGGTTCACTTGTTGGATTTCCCTAACATTGTCATAAAGGGAAGTGAACTACAACTCCCTTTCCAGGCTTGCTTGAAGATTGAGAAATTTGGGGATCTAATTTTGAAGGCTACAGAGCCTCAAATGGTCTTGTTCAACATATATGATGACTGGCTAAAGAGCATATCATCTTACACAGCGTTTTCTCGGCTCATCCTGATTCTACGTGCACTTCATGTAAATAATGAAAAGGCAAAAATGCTGCTAAAGCCCGACAGAACTGTTGTAACAGAACCCCATCATATATGGCCAAATCTGAATGATGATCAGTGGATGAAGGTATCACCTCTTTTCAGTGTTCCTGGTTTTCTTTTAGTGTAATTTATCAACTTTTCTTGTCGGAAACTGATGTATCTTTTTCCAATGTATCCTTGTGTAGGTTGAGGTTGCTCTGAGAGATCTCATACTTTCAGACTATGCCAAGAAGAACAATGTCAATACATCTGCACTGACACAATCTGAGATTCGAGATATTATTCTTGGAGCTGAGATTGCTCCACCATCTCAGCAGAGACAACAGATTGCCGAGATTGAGAAGCAGGCAAAGGAAGCCAGTCAGCTGACTGCAGTCACTACTAAAACAACCAATGTTCATGGTGATGAATTAATTGTAACCACAACCAGTCCATATGAGCAACAGGCATTTGGATCGAAGACAGATTGGCGTGTCAGAGCAATCTCAGCCACAAATCTGTATCTCCGTGTGAATCACATATATGTGAATTCAGATGATATAAAGGTAAAAATCACGGCTTCCCTTATAACCGATGAATGATATCGTTTCCGTTGATGATATGGTTTTGATTCATTTCCTGTTGGCATCAACTTGCAGGAGACTGGCTATACATACATCATGCCGAAGAACATTTTAAAGAAGTTCATCTGCATTGCAGATCTAAGAACTCAAATTGCAGGCTACTTGTATGGTATAAGCCCACCCGACAATCCCCAGGTTAAAGAGATCCGGTGTATTGCAATGCCACCACAATGGGGCACTCATCAGCAGGTGCATCTTCCTTCGGCTCTTCCTGAGCATGAATTCCTGAATGACTTGGAGCCTTTGGGGTGGATGCACACTCAGCCAAATGAACTTCCACAGTTGTCTCCACAGGTCTGCCTTCTAACCATTTTAACTTCCTTTTTTTTTCTTCCTGCCGTTTGTTTATTATGTCTTTCTGCAATATGAGTATTGACGTTAAATGATGAACTTTGTGAAGGATGTGACATCACATGCCCGAGTCTTGGAGAACAACAAGCAATGGGATGGCGAGAAATGCATCATTTTGACCTGCAGCTTCACTCCGGGTTCCTGCTCTTTGACTGCATACAAGCTGACCCCGACAGGATATGAGTGGGGGCGAGCCAACAAGGACACAGGAAGCAATCCCCATGGCTATCTTCCTACACATTATGAGAAGGTCCAGATGCTTCTCAGTGACCGTTTCTTGGGATTCTACATGGTAAGAATGTGATCCAGTTCTTTTAAATATATGTATATATATAAAATATTTACATCTGGTCCTGTAGCCATACAGGTTTACTTTTGTTGAATCATTTCCTGAACTCAATCTTGTTTACATGTTTTGGACCCGCAGACCCCAGATACCGGTCCATGGAACTATAACTTCATGGGGGTGAAGCATACACTGAGCATGAGATACGGGGTAAAGCTTGGTGCGCCAAGAGAGTACTACCATGAGGACCACCGGCCTACCCACTTCCTGGAGTTTAGCAACTCAGAGATAGGGGATGTCGAGGGAGATCGTGAAGACACGTTCTCATGAGCTGTTTGTCCTTAGCTCTTGCTCACACCCTGTAGAATGTACTTATAAGAAGATTAAGCTTTTTTTGTAATGGTTGTAGCTTTTTTGAAGTTAAAAGAGTATGCCCACAGCTTAACATCGATCTAAACCCGAGGAGAGCTTTATGAATGGAGATACCCTTTTTTATGTAAGAATGGTGTATGGATTCTTGTCCAGGGATATGTGCATATTCTTGATATTAAACCTGCTCGTGTTATGTGTGGGGTTCAATTGACTACCTCTATGTAGAAGTTTAAAATCTGTTACATTTTGTAAGACATTTTAGCTCTTGCTTTTGTTGTGCATCCAGCTAGTTAGGTGCGTAGGATTGAACCTTCAAGTGCTCTATACTTATTAGAAGATGTCATCTAAGCTCCGAGCGCTTGTAATTATATACTACATTCGATCTAAAATATTTAATTTTGACTATTACTCATTATTTTTAATAAAATTTAAAACTCTATAAAATATCAAAGTTTTAATTAACTTTTTAAAATTATTCCATATCGATTAGTAATGACTAATGAGTATAAAAATTTAATTAAAAAATTTAATATTTTATAGAGTTATTTTAGCTTTTTAAAACCATGTTGAAAATAAAAAAAATCAGATATCACCGATCGGATGGAGTAATATACAATACAAATAAATATAAAAGTTAATTTGTAAAAGAAGATCGAGTGTTTATAATTATAAAATGTAATAAAATGGAATCTCCATGAATAATTTTAATAATATATAATTATAAATTAATTAATTTTAATAATATATTAATTACTCAACTTACTCTCATGACTTTGAGATTTTCTTGGCTTTTTATTAATTATTCTAAGTTTTGTTTTAACAAATCGGACGGGTCATTCGGGTCATCAGATCGAAACCCATTTGACCAAGAAAAATATCAGTTTTTCGGGTTCGGGTCTATAAAATTTTCCGGGTCTTGACCCAAAAAATTCCGAACGTTCGGGTCGGGTTACATTTTGACCCAAAAAATTCTCGACCTGGCATTCAACTCTGGGTTGCATGCTGACTTTTCGGCATCTGCGGTGAAGTGGACAAGTCCACTCGAGATAGTTGACTGGTCTGAGTGCAACTTCACAGGCAAATTGCCATATTCAATTGGAGATTCATCCAACTCCTCCTTGATATCTTTCAGCATACATGGATGTGGATTTCATGGGGGTATTCCTAGTTGGATGTGGAACGTGACAGAGGAGATTGGTCTTGGTGTCAACAGACTTTCTGGCTCCTTGCCAGAAACGATGAGCACGGTTGTTCTAGCAAAAGTGTCAACTATCAACTTGGAAGTGAACAACATCACCGGGACCATACCAGGCTGGCTTTTCACCCTGCCATCACTGACATACTTGAGTTTGGATGAGAACCTATTCACAGGGATAGATCAATTCACCATCACTAATAGTTCTGTTCCCTCAGTACTATCTAGTTTTGTGGCAGATAATAACCAGCTTCGAGGACAAATCCCAGAAGCCATCTTTGAGCTCTATAACCTCCAATTTCTTTACCTTGGAGGGAACAACTTGATTGCAACCATCCCGCTCAGCAAGCTCCATGGCCTCCAGAATCTGAGAGTCCTCTCTTTGTCTCATAATAATATCTCCTTCATCAATGACATAGGTGCAGAATCCATTTCCTCATGGCCTAGTTTTAAGACACTGGAATTTTCCTCCTGCAACCTTGACCAATTTCCGATATTCTTAAGAGACCAGGAAAGTCTTGAAGTATTGGACCTCTCTAAAAATGTCATCCATGGCCACATACCTGAATGGTTTCCAGGTATAAATACGATTTTTTTTGCCGTCTTGGACCTTTCTCATAACTCTCTAACAGGTGGATTGGAGCATCTTCAATGGAAAGGACAGGGAATTAAAAACATGTTCGTGGCTTCAAACAATCAGTTTAGTGGAGAGATTCCTTCTTCTTTATGTCGTTTTACTTCTTTTGCAGTACTTGACATTTCTCAGAACAACTTGACCGGCAACATTCCAGATTGTTTTGCATTCCTTATCAGTTCGCAAACAAGTGTGCTAGATGTAAGCCAAAATCAACTTCAAGGTGTAATCCCCTCCCCTATCTTTGAAGATTGTAGCATGTTGAGTGATTTCCGGTTGAATGGAAACCAGTTGGAAGGACCAATACCAAAATCTTTGAGTAATTGCATGCATTTGCAGTTTATTGATCTCAGTAACAACAAACTCAATGGTACCTTCCCCCATTGGTTAGGAGTTCTTCCCAATCTCGAGCGGCTTATCTTGGGTTCGAACAATTTGCAAGGTTCTCTAATGAGCTCAAATACGACAAGCTTATTCCTGAAGCTAAAAACTCTCGACATCTCAAGTAATCATCTCATCGGTGGTCTACCAAGTGGTTTTTTGATGAGTATGAAGGCAATGATTGAGCTAGATCATCGTGACCAAGACCCAGCGTTTCAATACATGGATTCCTATGATTTTGGAAGTGGTGATGCTAGGAAATTTTTTGGTTATGAAGATTCAATGAACGCATCGTTCAAAGGATTCAATCGCCGACTTGATAAAATCTTGAAGACCTTAGTATCAATAGACGCCTCAAGGAATTGCCTGGAAGGTTCCATCCCCAAGGCAATTGGAGATCTTGTCTCCCTCCGGTGGTTAAACCTAGCTCACAACAACTTCACTGGTCACATCCCACCATCCCTGGGCAAATTGAACCTGTTGGAATCTTTAGACATGTCTTTCAACGGGCTAGACGACAATATTCCCAACGAGCTGGTAAATCTAAACTCTCTTGAATTCTTCAATGTCTCGGAGAATCATCTAGTTGGGCCGATTCCAACAGGCAAACAATTTTATACATTCTCAAATGATTCCTATCTTGGGAATCCTGAGCTGTGTGGTGCACCTTTGACAAACAAGTGCGGAAAACAGGTTGAAGTGCCGAATATAGCAGCAGCTGAAGGAAACAATAGTGAATCTTCAAGTTTGGATGTGTGGGAGATTGCTTTGATGGGATTTGGGGTTGGGGTGTTTGTTTCGTCAGTTTGGGGATACTTCATCTTGTGGGAGAAGAATTATCTCTGGGTATACAAGTTGATGCTCGAAGTACAAGTGTTCATCATGCTGCACTTGATGAGGAGGCGCTAAGTAAAGGTGTATCGTGTCTAATATCCCTCCATCAGTTAAGTTTCCCCTGTTTACTTTACTTTCAATAATATGTAATGAAATATATCAATGTCTGTGAAGATTGATGTGTTTTACCTGCTAGATGTTGAATTGAATTCTCTCACTTGTAACAACTCCAAACCCTCCTTTGTTGCTTCCAATCTGGTCAGTTTGTTCTTTGTTTTCTCACTTTTATCTTCGACTTGACTTGCGCATATGCATTTGTTTAGTTTCTGATTTCCCTTTAACAATGGCGTGGTGTTATATGTCAATCCACTTGCAGTTGAAACTTGGTATTTTTTTCATGTACCCACACCAGGTGTACTGTGTTAAATCATTTGTCCCAAATGTTGTCTACTTACTGTCACCTAAATGTATCAGTGTTTGTAAAGATGCCTTCATTTGTAATGATGTTGCATAATTCATATGTCACTCCGATTAACACGTTCCTGTTACTATATAAACTCCAGTGTACATTTATAAATCAATAGATTTTTGTAAAATAAATGATCAAGACAAACAAGAGCACTGCAGCTCCAGAAATCAGTGATCAAAGCATTGTTTCATCAAGCCATTATGTGAGCTTTCCAAAGAGAGAAAAACGGCAGCTTTGCCTTCATTCATTCCATATTTCAGATCCCAAAAACCCTACCTCTAAGAGTGTCCTTACAAGCTTAAATAGCAATATGTTCTCACCTATGATTGGTGGATCACCAGATGATAAACCATGTGCAAGCTGTTCAAAATGCAGCAACCGAAATGCAAGGTAAATGCAGAAGAAAATGCATAAGGAAATAAAGAGAATGAGGGACCACATTCTGTGCGTTTGAATTGTGTATGAAAACACATAGAAATCACACATTATTCTTCATATCCCCTCCTCAAGTTGGGGCTTGGTTGAAACCTGTGAGACCCAACTTGGAAGAAAGATGAAGATGTTGTCTTTCACCCAAAGGTTTAGTTAAAATATCAGCAAGCTGAACACCAGTTCTGACATGCTGTGGATGCAAGAAGCCTCCCATTTGAAATCAATCTATGTTTAAAATCCGGAACAAGCAATACATCATTAAGATTCAGACTATCTGTTAACTGTAAACCTCCCATGTCATTAACTGTTTTGATGGAGCCATTAGGAAGTCCTATGTGAATAGGACTTTGGAGCTTGGCTCTTTCTAACAAGAGCTGAGAATCCGACATCATGTGATCACTAGCTCCAGTATCAATGATCCACTCAAGAGATGGATCTTTCTTCACAACATTATTTGCATTATAGGAGGATAATTTACCTGCAAAATTTGCAAAGGAAGACTCACTTCCAGGTTTTCCTTTCATCTTCTTGAGAATCTCCTGGTAGACTGCATTCACCATAGCTGAATCAAACTGACCATCTCCTCCATTCCTTTCTGAGTGCTCCTCATCAAAAGGACTGTTCTGCATTGATCCACCAACTGAACCAACAGTGTTAGCTGAACCTCTTAGCCCCAGATTGTTTCTCTCTTTCTCCTTCAGCTATCTAAACCAGTCAGGCACTCCATGTATCTTGAAGCACTGATCAACTGTATGTCCCTTCATGTTGTAGTGAGTACAGGTGGAGAGTTGCTTCAATCTCTTGAGTTCTCTCCAATCCTTCTTGTATTGCTGGCTGTTAGTGCTATTGGTATAGCCTGTCCCTGAACTGTATGTCCCTAAACTGTTACTGCCCCGCATATTGCTCTTAGGCTGATAAGTAAATCAACTTCTGTTAGCTGCTAAGGCACTAGAGTCCAAGTTTGAGGATTGTGAACTTCTTGATGCCTCATCCCCACTCTCAACTTGTTGGAGAATGTAATAAGCTCTGTTAATACCAGGCAAAGGGTCAGTTACCAGAATCTGATTCATGGCTCCCTCATAATGATCATTAAGGCTCATCAACAACTGAATAACCTTGTTCCTTGAATCAATGTCACTGATCTTCTTCTTCAAGTCACAAGTACATCTCCCAAGAGCACCACAGTTGCATTCAGGAATACCTTCTAACACCTGGAGTTCATCCCAGTGTTTCTTAAAGGTATTGTACAAATCTGCTAGGGACATATTCCCTTGAGAAATAATAGCCAGCTTCTTCCTTACCTGATAGATCAGAGGAGCATTAGTTTGTCCAAACCTCTCAATTATCTCATCCCACAATTGCTTGCTTGAATCAACAAACATCAGGCCATCTGCTATGTTCTTATTCATAGAGTTTAGCAGCCAGCAACAAACCATAAAGTCTGCTCTTATCCATTTTTGCAAATCCGCATGATCTGCAGCAGGTCTAGCACAAGCCCCTGAAACAAAGCCCAGCTTATACTTGGCTCCTAGAGCCATCATGACTCCTCTACTCCAAGTCATATAGTTTGTGCCATCAAACAAAATAGCTACTAATTGAGATCCTGGATGATCAGAATTAGACAAATACATAGGATCACTGGTATTAACCTTAGTGTTGCTCTCTTCATTCTCTCTGTTGGTGTTGCTCATATTTCCAGATGTATTGAACATAAACGAGATATAAAACTCAGCAAGAGTAGATGTAAGGAAGAGGAATCAAAGGATCTAACCTTCAAAGCTTTGATACCATGTAAAATAAATGATCAAGACAAACAAGAGCACTACAGCTCCAGAAATCAGTGATCAAAGCACTGTTTCATCAAGCCATAATGTGAGCTTTCCAAAGAGAGAAAAACGGCAACTTTGCCTTCATTCATTCCATATTTCAGATCCCAAAAACCCTACCTCTAAGAGTGTCCTTACAAGCTTAAATAGCAACATGTCCTCACCTATGATTGGTGGATCACAAGATGACAAACCATGTGCAAGCTGTCCAAAATGCAGCAACCGAAATGCAAGGTAAATGCAGAAGAAAATGCATAAGAAAATAAAGAGAATGAGGGACCACAAAGGACCACATTCTGTGTGTGTGAAAAATTAAAAACACATAGAAATCACACATTATTCTTCATAATTTTGAATGTATCAGGTCACGTTTTTTGTATTATGCCTACATTTTTGTCTGTTATATCAGTCTAAGTTAAGAGAGAAATTATCTGGCCAACTGAAGCAAATGTAGACTTTAAGATGTCACAGGTAGAATATTTCAAAAAAAAAAATTACGTTTCATAGTCTCATTAAGAAGAGGAAGAGAACTATGGGGAGAGAGCGATCCCGGAGTCCTGAACGGCACAACCTTGATCCGGCCGGCGAGCCACCGGACATATCTATTCCCGTGAAGGATGGCCAAGATGGTAATCAACAGGAGACCAATTTTGTGCTGGTGACGGAGCCTGAAATTCTGGGGAATCCGCCTGGGAACCTGTCCATGTCTCAGTTCCCAGAGTTGCATACGACGGTGGGGAAGCAGTCGGCCGGGAAGCCTAATTACAGAGACAAACTGGTGACTGGTGCAGGAGGGGGCTTCAGTTTATCGCTCTCCAATCCGATCTTCCAGGAGAATCGGGAGGGAGAGGGTTATGGGACGGATGATGATATTTTGCTTGAGGAAGAGGATCCCTTGTGTCCGACTATAGTGTTGAACAAAGCAGAGAAGATAGCTCTGAGGAAGCCGTGGGAAAACACCTTGATTATCAAGCTTTTTGATAAAGGTCCGAGCTATATGCAACTCCATAGACACCTTTCGCAAAAGTGGGGACTGAAGTCGTCGTTTACTCTTGTCGACCCGGGGAATGATTTCTATATCGCCCGCTTCATGAATCTTGCTGATTATGATCATGTAGTGCTTGAATGTCCATGGATGATAGGGGACACCTATCTAGCAATTCGGGAATGGGTTCCGAGGTTCGATGCAGAGGTAGAGGAGATTAAGACACTGACGGTGTGGGTTAGGATTGTAAGTGAGATAAGGCACACCGATTGCATTGTATTGATGGGTATATATAGTACAAGATTACATATCATAACCAAGGAGAGAATCTCTCAACAATAAAGATTGCATCCTGATCTGTAGATATCCTAACAATATAGATATCCTAACAATAAGGAGGAGACTGAAATCTGGTAGAGAAGAATGGGGAATCTGATACCATGTAAGTGAGATAAGGCACACCGATTGCATTGTATTGATGGGTATATATAGTACAAGATTACATATCATAACCAAGGAGAGAATCTCTCAACAATAAAGATTGCATCCTGATCTGTAGATATCCTAACAATATAGATATCCTAACAAGGATACCCAATCTCCACATTGAGTACTTCGACCCTCGTCTTCTACACAGGATTGGTAGCAAGATAGGAAAGGTGAGAAGAGTGGATAACACGACAACATCTGCAGATCGGGGTAGATATGCTAGGCTAAGTGTCGAAGTTGATCTAAGCAAACCACTCTTGTCCAAGTTCAAGCTAGATGGAAAGGTGTGGCCTATTCAATACGAAGGGATTCGAATGATATGCTTTAGCTGTGGGAAGGCTGGGCATTCGGCCGAGAATTGTGATCTGGCCAAAGACCAACTTCCGAAGGAGCACCAAGAGTCTTCGATCGCTGAAAGGAGGAGGACTCGAGTTGAAAAAGAGGCACATGGAGATTGGATGCAAGTCAAGAGGCCGGTTTGAAGAAGGGTGGGGGGCTCCTCACACGCAGACGGAAGGGCTGCAAGTACATCAGCAGGGAAGGCGCTGGAACAATCGGTCTTACCGGAGGAGAGTCACGTTCCGATGACGGAAGCTGTACCGGAGATGAATCAATCGAACTCTATGCCCAAGGATAACACAGAGAGATTCTCGGTCGAAACTTCCGCACGTTACGATGCGTTAGTTACGGATAAGGAGGATACGGTGGACACAATCTTGCAAAATCAAGAGAAAGTAGTCTCACCCAATTCAAATCTCTCTATGGAAGGTAATTCGGCTGCAGGAAATCTTGGTAATGACGCCAATCCCGGGATCACAACGAGCTCTGTTGATCCGAAAGGCCCTCTCGAATCCAACTTGTATGAGGACAGCCCACTTCAGCCCACCAAGATCTCTGATAAGCCCAAAGAAGCCCCTCCCAAGAACCCTAACCAGAACTCATCCACTGCCCACCAAATCAAATCCAAAAAGAATAACGATGTCAACCCAAAACTAAATTCAACCTCCTCCTCCACGAGCCATCCAAAAGCCAGAGATTCCAAGCCTGGGGGGACGACCACACACATCCTAAAGAAACCGATTTTGACAAATCCAAGACAATACTTCACCAAACAGCCGGCGGTGGGGATATTGTCCGACGAGAACTATGGCAGAACGGCTCTAGGTTCATTCCAGGAAAAGCTTCCTTCTCTCAAACCTCCGGACAGGGCCAATTCTACCACAGGTGCCGAGAATTGCGAACCGAATGTTGGTAGATTTCTTTCCAGTGATCACCGAAGTCAGTCTTCTGCTATGTCGGGTAAGGATGCCCAAAGTGCTAACTGATGCCCTGGATAGCTGTGAGCATCTAGGTCCACAGTTCGACGAACACAGATGGTTCTTTTTCAACCATTGTTTAAACATGTTAAGAGGTCTCAGCATATTAGTGTGGAACACCTGCGGGGCAGGAAGTGAGGGTTTTATCATTGCACTTCGGGATCTTGTGAGGACTCATAACCCGAGCGTGGTGGCATTAGTGGAGCCGAGGATTAGTGGGGATCAAGCGGATCGAGTCTGTAGGCGGATCGGTTTTGATGGCATGGAAAGAGTTGAGGCGGAAGGGTTCTCCGGGGGTATCTGGTTGCTCTGGAGGACAGAGGTGGTTCACGTGGAGATCCTAGTTTCTCATCCCCAACACATTACCGCTGAGGTCACCCGCTTGGGTGAGGAACCGTGGATCCTTTCGGCTATCTATGCGGCACCAAGACCAATTAGCAGGGAGGGACTATGGCGATCTCTGGAAGAGTTTGCAACTAGAAATTCGCGGCCTTGGTTACTGGCGGGAGACTTCAATGCAACTTGGGATGAGCAGGAGCGAAACCGATCATCGGTCACTTCCAACCGGTCATCACAAACCTTCAGAAGGGAAGTAGAGAATCTTCAGCTGATGGATGTGGGATTCACCGGGGTGCCTTACACTTGGTGGAGAGGCAGGGATGTTGAGAGCAGGGTCATGGCTAGGCTGGACAGAGGTTTGTGCAACAGTGAATGGCACGAAAGGTTTCCGGATACTCTAATCCGACACCTCTCGTCGTCCCATTCAGATCACACCCCTTTGCTCATCAAATTAGAGGGAGAAAGGCGGAGTTTTGTAGGACGGGCTATGCCATTCAGGTTCCAGGCAAGTTGGGTCCTCCATCAGGATTTTTCTAACCACTTAAAAGAGAAGTGGAACCAGAATGCAGATACGTGCTCGGCCTTGGAGGCTCTGGCCTCCGACCTCCAAGTGTGGAATAGGGAGGTTTATGGTAACTTATTTCGGAGGAAGCGCCATCTGTCAAGCAGACTGGAAGGGATCCGCAAAAAATTGGCCTTGAACATCTCCCGTCACTATCTGAATTTGGAACAAGAAGTCAACAGAGAACTAGAATTAGTTTTACAGCAGGAGCAGTTATTTTGGTTTCAAAAATCAAGATCCAGTTTCTTGTTGGAAGGAGATAGAAATACTCGTTATTATCACTTGTCGACGAAGGTGAGGAGGGCGGCGAATAGAATCTCGGCATTGAAGAAAGAAAATGGGGATTGGGAAGTAGACGATCAGGCGATCTCCGGGATGGTTCTGGACTTCTTCCACACATTATACACAGCTGATTCGCCGATGGATGCTGGCACCGTCCAGAGTCGTTGTGCTTTCAGATTCCCTGAGCTGTCTGAGAGCCAGTTGCTGGGGCTGCGTGCTCCGTTTAGGGCCGAAGAGGTGAAGGAAGCTCTGAAGGAGATGGGGCCCTACAAGGCACCGGGACCGGATGGCTTTCCGGCTTTGTTCTATCAACAAGAGTGGGAGGTTGTGGGGACGCAAGCGACGAACACGATTCTGGCTATGGTGTACGAGGGGCTGTTCCCGCCCCGCTGTGCTGATGCTCTTTTGGTCCTAATACCGAAAACCCAACCCCCTGAACGACCAGCTCAACTCAGGCCGATCTCCTTGCTTAATGTTCTGTTCAAAATAGCAACGAAGCTAATTGTCCGAAGGCTAAAACCTGTGCTAGCAACTCTGATCTCTTCAACCCAGGCAAGTTTCATACCAGGAAGGCAGATCATCGATAATGTGGTCATTGTTCAAGAGGTTATTCACTCGATGGAAAGGAATGACCGTAGCAAGAACTGGATGATTCTCAAAATAGACCTCGAGAAGGCCTATGATCGGGTCAGGTGGGACTTTTTGGAGGCGGCACTCATAGGAGCTCGATTTCCAACTCGGCTGATAGAAGTCATTATGAAATGTCAAACGTCGGGGAGGACCGACCTTTTGTGGAACAGATCGAAAGCAGGCCAATTCACTCCCTCCAGGGGAATCCGCCAAGGCGACCCTCTCTCGCCGTATTTGTTTGTGTTGTGTATGGAACTTCTTTCTCACCTTATCGACGCTGAAGTTGTGCAGGGGAGTTGGAAACCGATTGTAATGGGGGGGGGGGGGGGGGGGGGTCACCCTTTCCCATCTTTTCTTTGCGGATGACTTGATCCTCTTTGGTAAGGCATCTCCCGAGCAGGGCTTGTTGATGAAGCAGGTTTTGGAATCTTATTGTGATTCTTCAGGAGAGAGAGTGAACTATGCTAAGAGTTCGGTCCTGTTTAGCCGAGGTGTCCCCAATGACACCAAAATAGCGATTGCAGGTGATCTTGGCATCTCTATTTCGGCGGAATTTGGGAACTATTTGGGAGTGCCTATGGCTTGTGGGCGCACGTCGAGCCATCGTTACCGGTACTTGGTGGATAAAGTGGCGTCCAGATTAAGGGGATGGCAATCGCGATCGCTTTCATTCGCGGGGAGAGAGTCACACTAGCTAAGTCAGTTCTAACGAGTCTTCCAGTCTATGTAATGCAATCTTCTTTCGTCCCGAGAAGCATCTGCGACGAGATTGATAAGGCTGTTAGGAGTTTCATTTGGGGGAGCAGCCCGCAACAAAAGAAAATTCACCTTCTGTCATGGGAAAAGCTGAAGTTACCAATCGATGAGGGAGGTCTCGGCATAAGGGCGATGCGGGAGACCAATCAGGCAGTACTCTCAAAGCTGTGCTGGCGATTGTTTCAACAACCGACTTCACTCTGGAGTCGAGTTATCCGAGGGAAGTACTGTGATGGTCGCCTTGATGTGGATATGTTGGGAGTAAGAAGGGGAGCTTCCCGAAATTGGAGAGTCATCAACCATGGTGCTGACGTCCTCCTCCCCGGTTTGAGAGTAGCCATTGGTAACGGAATGTCAACTCTGTTTTGGGTACATAGATGGCTGGACGAGGGGTGCCTAATGGACTTAGCTACTCAGCCCGTTCCAGAGGATAGACTGGGCGAAACGGTGGGAGATTTATGGGTAAACGGTGGCTGGAATTGGATGGAGATCTCGCCATTTCTTGCCCCAGTCTTGCTCCTTAAACTCCAATCAATTCAGGTCATGCCAGAGGAAGACGCAACTGACCGCCTATTTTGGGCTCACACGTACTTAGGCGAGTTCTCCACGAAGTCGGCAATGGCTCTAATCTGCCGGCAATCGGATGGAGTGGTTCAAGAAGGGTGGAAACACATATGGAAATGCCCCGCTCAGCAACGGGCTCGTGCGTTCTCTTATCTAGCTGCTCATGACTGTATCTTGAGCAATCAGAATAGAGTTCGACGCCATTTGGCTAACCTTAGCGGTTGTCCTCGGTGTGGAGTGGAGGAATCTTCAATACATCTACTTAGGGACTGTCCGAAGGTTCGAGAGGCTTGGATTAAGCTGGCAGGTAGCTCGCTAGGGGCTGAGTTCTTTCGGGGATTGAATGTCACTAATTGGATTCTACAAAACGTGAAGGAGGAGGACAAGTGGAGTGCCACCTTTGTTTTTATGCTATATATGGTTCATATGGAAATGCCGGAACGAGCTAATCTTCGATAACAAGGATACAGTCAGGAGTCTCCCGTCGAAGGTGGTCAACCAGGCCCGAACTTTCGCGGTGGCTAAATGCGCAGCTAGGACGGTTCAGGACCAAAGAGGCCACTCGCAAGTGCGGAGAGAGGGACTTGGGCAAGGCTGGATTCCGCCACCCGCGGGATGGGTAAAATTGAATATTGATGGAGTTTCGAAAGGAAATCCAGGGCTGGCCGGAGGAGGGGGACTCCTGCGGGACGCCTCTGGGAAGCTTATTCGAGCCTTCACTTTCAAGTGTGGGGCTTGCCGAGCACAAACGGCGGAGGCTTGGGCGATACTCCATGGGTTGAAGGTTTCCAAGAGACTGGGAATCTTGCGTCTGATGGTCGAAACTGATGCTTTTTTTGATTAAGGATTTGCTGTACGCTGCTCAATTGGGTCCGAACCCAGAATTCCACATCCTCTCCCAGGCCCGGAAGCTCATAAGTGACAGTGATTGGGAGGTCAAGGTCTGCAATATTCGGAGGCAGGCGAACGCGGCGGCCGATTCGTTGGCCAACTGGTCCCTGTCCTTAACTAACGCTTTTGCTGAACATGTTGTTCTTCCTCCTAGTTTTTATTTAGATCAGGCTGTCATATGCTTCAGTAGTAGCTAACTTTATTCACCTATATATAATAAAGGCAATAGCCACATTTCTTGACCAAAAAAAAAGATGTCACAGGTAGAAAATCCATGCTTTTCCACATTGTCAAATTCTATTAAAAAAATAATTTGCCCACCTTTCACGCCTCAACAACACAATCACAAAAAATACTTAAATAACGACACATAAAAATGATAAACGCTTCTTAGGTCGTTAGGATTTCTCAAATAAACTTTTTTTAGGGGAATTAATAATTCAGCGTTCTCTTTCATTAATCATAAAAAATACTTAAATAACGACACATAAAAATGAACTGAACAGCTCGACCTCGACTTGGGATCGGCTCGAAAAAGCTCGACTCGAGCTCGCTCACTTATTAAAACAAACCAAGCTTGAACAAAGTTTTAAGCTCGGTTGAAAGCTCGGCTCGTTCGAATAAAACTCGAATAGCTCAAATTATATGAAATTTCTAAAATTTTCTTTAAATTAAAATGTTATAAACAAGTAGAACTACTTAAAGCTCGAGCGAGCTTGTTCATTTCCTAAACAAGCCAAACTTAGGTGAACAAAATAAAAAACTCGTTTAAAAATTAGGCTTGGCTCGACTCGAGCTCGTTTAACAAAACAAACCAAGCTTGAACATGCTAAGCTCGGCTCGTTTGGCTCGAATAACACCCCTACTAATGGGCTTAAAAAACCTAATGAGTTTTTCTAACAAATTTCTAAAGCCCATCAACAATATTCAATAAAAACTCAAATAATATAAAAAGTAATACTTATTAAATAATATAATAAACTAAATTAAATAAAAATATAATACAATCATGGATCATTATTAATCTTCATCACTTCGAATCCTTGAATAAATCTCAGCTGCCTCATTGTTAGCCAATTTGACGTTTTTCGGATTGTATCATATTCCCCCTTTCTTGAATTTGAGTCATCCTCGACTCGTGCATAAATGAAAACACCGACGGAGAACAACGAGGACTATCATGAGCAAAGCTTGTAGTCATTACCTCAAAGTGTTCCACAATAGGAATGGAACTCATGTGTAGCGCAACCACGGGAACATCCTCAACAAACTCCTCAAAAAAAAATATCATTTTAGAATATTAATTATAAGACTTACTAAAATATCATTCTTCTTAAAAAAAAATACAAATATATGTTATTAACTATATAAAATCTAAATACAATTTTTATAATTTTTTTTATCACTAAAAAATACCTAAACTATTTTTGTGTCACACCCAAGGTCACATTGGGGGTTGTAATGTGTAGAATCTGCACCATAGATCTTGAGGAGGATCGGCGAGATACAATCCTGCAAGATCAACCAAGAACGAGGTCAGGGCGGGGCTTGTCTCCCCGGAGCTGCCTCCGACGCTCAAGTCAGAATGTGTCAGCCGATAGAAGCCCCCCAAACCCTAGTAGCTCACCCGAATATATAATGAGGATTTAGGGTTTGTGATTAAGGTTTACCTTGTAAGGACGATTATGCCCCTTGATCTTTTATCGAATTACTTTTGCTGTATCAATTGCCCCTCAGGTTTCCTTATCACGATCTAGTGATGAGGGAAGACGAATATTTTGATATTCTTCACTTGTTATGATCAAAGATCACCAGCAATGCTTGCCCCTTGTCTTCGTTGTATCCTGCAAGCTTGAGCATTCTCAACCGAATAACACAATGTAATGCATGGTGCGTTATTAACCGATCAACTGAAAGTTGCTGCTCAAAATGATTAGAAGGGTTTTTTGCCATAAAGGAGAAACAGTGTCAGTTGATGACATTATTGCTTAAATGTTATTTATGATTGACAATTTGACGGTTTTCACTAGGGTTGAGCATTTCGCTTTAAATGACATTCTTATCGCTTGATTTTGACTTTTGTCGGCCCTTAACGGCGTTATTATGACTTAGAATTGGCTTTAGGTGGTCTGAAGTGACGATTCTCTGACCATAAGTGGCGATCTATTGACCTTGATTGGCATTTCATTGGCTTTGATTGGCGTTATATATATTGGCCTTGAATGACATTCTATTGGCCTTGATTGGCGTTTCATTGGCCTTGATTGTCGTTATATTGGCCTTGATTGGCGTTCTATTGGCCTTGATTGACGTTCTATTGGCCTTGAATGACGTTCTATTGGCCTTGAATGGCATTCTATTGGCCTTGATTGGCGTTTCATTGGCCTTGATTGGCGTTATATTGGCCTTGAATGGCGTTCTATTGGCCTTGATTGGCGGTCCTTTTGGCCTTAAGTGGCGATCCTTATGGCCTTAAGTGGCGTTATGTTGGCCTGAAACGGGCGATCTTTTGGCCTTAAGTGGCGGACTCGTGGCCTGAAATCGGCGATCTTTTGACCTTGAGTGGCGTACTAGTGGCCTGAAATCGGCGATCTTTTGGCCTTAAGTGGCGTACTGTTGGCCATGAGTGGCGATGATTTGGACATGAGTGGCGATTCTGTAACTGTTTTTTATGACTTTGATATAACGTTGTTCTATATATAGATGTGCATACAAGCATTTCAAGAAATTATATGCCACTCAAAGCTAGGAGTCAAGATGCAATTAACAATGTAATATGACTAACTAATGAACAAACTTGTCATCACAATTGGAAATAAATAGAGAACTTAACTTTTAGGTATGATGTGTTGCACTTCCAAGTGAGATATTATGGAAGTTGGGCCCTTTTCCGCAATTGTGTTAAGTGCATGGATCGAGCTGTAATTTCCATGAACTCTGGGCTGATTTTGTAATTAATCCAGATTTTGCAAGTTCACCGTCATCTTCGTACCGTCTTCCTCCTAGGTTTGTAATAGGCGGCGGCGCTGGATCCCGAGACTGACTTCGAGTCTTCTCTTCGATCAGATCCGAAGGCCAACAATCCCACCGTCGTTTCAATGGCGGGCATCAATGGCGGGCGAGAGCGGATCTCGAAGCCGCGTTCTCGGCCATCGTCCCACTTCTGGGCTCGATCTCGACGGCGGCAAAGGATCCCTATCGGCGGATTGGAGTGCGTCTTCGGTGTGAGGCGGTGGAGATGCGGCAGTTCCAATGCTGAGACGGAGGAGGGAGTTGTGGAGGATGAGCGACTTTTCGATGTCGGAATCGCCGTTGAGGGAGGTCACCAGATTTGCTTCATTCTCTACACTTTCTTCTCTTTCAGATTCGATTGGGGGATCTGCGGTGAACCGGGCAAGGAGCAGTGGTGGTCCGGCATGCCCCTGAGCCTTCAACAAAGCTTCGTAGCGAGAGGGCGAAGTGATCTCCATGGCTGATTAATTGGTTGATGTTTTCCGCGGCGACACTGGGAGGGAGATAGCGAGAGGGCGAAGTGATCTTCCGTTGATCTGATGAGCCGCGCCGCCCTCTGCCTTGTGGTCCGAAGCCGCCGGCTCCCTATCCCCTAGGGTTTGTGGGTGAAGGCTGAGCGTTCACCGTCGCAATCAACAATCGACTTTTTTCTTGCTTTGTAGATTGGGAGATCCGATCTTATGGCTTTTTGATCGAGTTCCCACAGACGGCGCCAAATGTAATGCGTAGAATCTGCACCATAGATCTTGAGGAGGATCGATGAGATACAATCCTGCAAGATCAACCAAGAACGAGGTCGGGGTGGGGCTTGTCTCCCCGGAGCTGCCTCCGACGCTCAAGTCAGAATGTGTCGGCCGATAGAAGCCCCCCAAACCCTAGTAGCTCACCCGAATATGGGTGTGTATGGCTGCCATATAAACAAGTTAAAAAGTGTGAAATTATTAGCTGTTAAAAAAATAAACGGGTTTAAACGGTGTATGTGAACAACAAATAAGCTTTAGTCAGTTAAAAAAAAGGTTTATAAATAAGCTGCAGATTGAAGCTTATTTTGAGGTTTGTATTCCATAATTACTATTTTATCCCTTCTCTTTTATCTTTTTTGGTTTGAAAGTACCACAATACCCCTAATAAAAACCAAATAAACTCCATTTTTAACAAATAAACTGTTTTTCGCCTCATACGGAGTTTATATTTTTTCATAAATTTTTAACTACTTTTACCAACAGTTTATAAATTTTTACCATGTTTATAATTTCAGTCAGTTTATTAACCCCGTCCCATACGAACCCTGTATAATGAGGATTTAGGGACTTTTGCTGTATCAGGGTTGTAGGAGATCCTTACTCTCAATTGACTACCTATTTGCAGAAGTTTAAAACCTGTTACATTTTGTAAGACATTTCCTATTCCGGTTTCGCAGTTGAAATCCCGTGTAACACTCATTATTTCGAGTATAAATTAATATTAAAAAAAATTAAAAAATATATATTCATACTCTATATATTTATATTAACATGTTTATAAATTTTTATTTTGAAAATATATGTTTTAGAAAAATAAAAAAATTATTTTCTACAATAATCAATTTTTGGGTCATTCGGATTTAAGATATTTTCAAGTTTCAAGTCGATAAAAAACATTGGGTTCAAACTAAAAAAATTTATGGGCATTCGTGACGGGTGTTTCCAAGTCGAATTACGTTTTTGACAGGTTTACATGAACTGAAATTGCACTTTTGTAATGGACAGGGTCTATTATTTATTGCCTATTACGATTATTATATCCCAAATACCACATTATACAAATTTATTATATCGACCTTCAAAATATTCTGCAAAGAATTCCAAAGACTTGTGCACAATGCCATAGACTTATGCAGTATGTATCACGGGTCTTAATTGGTGGTGGAAGGTGAAGGCGCACTTAAAACATTTAATTCAAAATTTCAATTGTATAAACCACTCCCAATCTTGATTATATTTATCCGTCAGGGGATGATTCATAGTCCATCACTTACCAAATTGATAAAAACACAAACCACAATCACTCCCAATCTTCATCAGTACAAATACTATTCCATGTACTCTTTGATGATCCAAAACGCAATACTCGTTGCCCTTTCCTTAGTCATTTCCCTTGGCTCTGCAGCTGGATCCTCCTCCGTCCAGCCGCTGTGCCATTCCAATGAGCGCCATGCTTTGCTCTCATTCAAGACCTCCTTCACCATCCTCAATTCCTCCTGTTCTTTTGGCGACAATTGTGCAAAGACTCGTTCATGGAAGACTGGAATTAGAGATTGCTGCCAATGGGATGGAGTCACCTGTGACCCCTTAACTGGTCACGTGACCGAGCTCCGCCTCGGCAACAGCCTCCTCTACGGAAGCTTCCCCTCCAACAGCACCTTGTTTAGTCTTCGCCGACTGCACCACATCGACCTCTCTTACAACAACTTCATGTCTCCGATACCATCAGGTTTCGGCCGTCTTTCTGACCTTACTTGCCTGAATCTCTCCAACTCATGGTTCTCCGGCCAAGTTCCACCAGAAATCGGCTGGCTCTCTAGCCTATCTGCCCTTGATCTCTCAGATAATTATGATGATGGGGGAGTAAACATGCCCAACTTCAAGACTGCCATCGCCAACCTTACCCATCTAAAAGAGCTCCATCTCTCTTCTGTGTTGATCATCACCGATCTGCCTCCTATGATTGCAAACCTCTCAAAGTTGACATCTCTCAAATTGGGGTATTGTGGCCTACAAGGGGAGTTCCGGGCGACCAACATTCTTAGCTTGCCAAAGTTGCGTGTTCTCGACCTGGGAGGCAACTCCGGGTTGCATGCTGACTTCTCGGCATCTACCGTGAAGTGGACAAGTCCCCTCGAGGTAGTCGACTTGTCTGATTGCAACTTCACGGGCAAATTGCCAGATTCGATTGGAAATTCATCCCACTCCTCCTTGATATCATTCGCCATATTGGGATGTGGATTTCATGGGAGTATTCCTGGTTGGATGTGGAACGTGACAGAGGAGATTGGTCTTAGTGGCAACAAACTTTCTGGCACCCTGCCAGGAACGATGAACACCATTGCTCTATCAAGATTGTCACGTATCGACTTCTACGAGAACAGCATCACCGGGACCATACCAGCCTGGCTTTTCACTCTGCCATCACTAATCTTCTTGAGAATGGATGTGAACCTATTCACGGGGATAGATCAATTCGCCATCACTAACAGCTCTGCTCCCTCAGTACTATCTTTGTTTGGGGCAGGTAATAACCAGCTCCGAGGAATCCCAGAAGCCATCTTTGAGCTCCGCAACCTCGAATCTCTATCCTTTGAAGGGAACAACTTGACCGCAATCATCCCACTCAGCAAGTTCCATGACCTCCAGAATCTGAGTGAGCTCTCTTTATCTCATAATAATATCTCCTTCATTGATGACATAGATGTGGAAACCATTTCCTCATGGCCTAGTTTTTTTAGGCTAGAACTTTCATCCTGCAACCTTGACCAATTTCCGATCTTCTTAAGAGGCCAAGAAAATCTAGCAATATTGGACCTCTCTAATAATGCTATCCATGGCCATGTACCTAAATGGTTTCTGGGTATAAATACGAGTTCATTAGAAGTCTTGGACCTTTCTCATAACAACCTAATCGGTGGATTGGAGCATCTTCAATGGAAAGGGCATAATAGAGATATCGAGACTGTGTTCATGTTCTTCGCTTCAAACAATATGTTTAGTGGAGAGATTCCTACTTTTTTATGTCATCTTGGTGATTATTATATGGTCATAGTTGACATTTCTCAAAACAACTTGACCGGCAACATTCCAGGATGCTTTGTGCCCCGTACCATTTCGCCAATAAGTGTGCTAGATCTAAGCCAAAATCAACTTGAAGGTGTAATTCCCTCCACTATCTTTGAAGATGTATATTGTACCATGTTGATGGGTTTTCGGTTGAATGACAACCGACTGGAAGGGCCAATACCAAAATCTTTGAGTAACTGCGTGCATCTGCAGTTTATTGATCTTAGTAACAACAACCTCAACGGTACCTTCCCTCATTGGTTAGGTGTTCTTCCCAATCTCGAGGCGCTTATCTTGGGCTCAAACAATTTACAAGGTTCTTTGATGAGCTCAAATACGTCAACGGGCTCATTCCCGAAGTTGAGAATTCTCGACATCTCAAGTAATGATCTCACCGGTGGCCTACCAGGTGGTTTTTTGTTGAGTATGAAGGCAATGATTGAGGTAGATCATAATGACCAATACCCAGAGATTCAATACATGGATTCCCAAACGAGTGAATATGGTCATACTTATGAAGATTCAATGAAAGCATGGTTCAAAGGGCTCAATCATCGACTTGATAAAATCTTGACAACCTTAGTATCAATAGATGCCTCAAGGAATATGCTAGAAGGTTCCATCCCAGAGGCGATTGGAGATCTTGTTTCCCTCCGATGGTTAAACCTAGCTCACAACAACTTTACTGGTCACATCCCACCATCACTGGGAAAATTGAACTTGTTGGAATCTTTAGACTTGTCTTTCAACGGGCTAGATGGCAAAATTCCCAACGAGTTGGTAAATCTAAACTCTCTTGAATTCTTCAATGCCTCGGAGAATCATCTATCTGGGTCAATTCCAACGGGCAAACAGTTTAATACATTCTCAAATGATTCCTATCTTGGGGATCCTAGGCTGTGTGGTGCACCTTTGACAAACAAGTGTGGAAAACAGGTTGAAGTGCCGAATATAGCAACAGCTGAAGGAAACAGAAGTGAATCTTCAAGTTTGGATGTGTGGGAGATTGCTTTGATGGGATTTGGGTTTGGGATGTTTGTTGCGTCAGTTTGGGGATACTTCATCTTGTGGGAGAAGAATTATCGCTGGGTATGCAGGTTGATGCTCAAAGTACAAGTGTTCATCATGATGCACCTGATGAGGAGGCGCTAAATAAAGATGTATCGGGTCAATTTATCCTTCCATTAGTTAAGTTTCCGATATTTAATTTGCAGTAATATGTAATGTATTATATAAATAATAAGTCATGTTCACTATGATATATAGTTTCAATGCATAGTTAATGAAGAACCAATTTACCAATGTCCGTGAAGATTGATGCATTTTACCCGCTAGATGTTGAATTGAATTCTCCCACTTGTAATAAACCAAAAACTTCCTCTGTTGCTTTCAATCTGGTCAGTTTGTTTGTTGTTTGTTTTCTCAAATTTTATGGTGAGATTTAGTTTTATTCTTATACGGAGTATATCTTTGACTTGCGTAATATATATTGCATTAATTTGTTTAGTTTCTGATTTCCTTTGAACAATATATATATGGCTGCACACATGTCTATATAGTACTCCATTTAAGTTGTAAAAAATATATTCCCTTGAGTGGTCTCCCACGAAGTATCACGTACTACTCTGGAGCGGGACAATGGCTATGTTTCTGTTCACAGCAAAGACAATCCTAATCTGCTGTTGAGCGTGTGTGGAATCAAATCCAAAGACTGGGTGTGGAATCTGCAGAATGAACAAGCAAAAGAGCGGACTGCAATTGCCTTCCTCATAGATAGAGTGGATGATGAGCATATGAAGGTTTTTGAGAACCTGTGCAAGGCAGATTCTTATGTCCTCAGGTTCTACAACTTTCACCAAGATTGTCAACAAATGGAATACTGCATTAATAGGTACTTGGTGTAACCCACTTCAGGAGTGGTATGTTTAAGCTTAATTTATTTGGGTTTCTAATTTTTTTTTTTAATCTTTTTTTTTTTGACATTATTGCTCTGTGTGGATAGCCAATTAGCCATGGGAGAATGAGTTCTTTGAGTCATAACATGTATGGGCGATTGGGCGCGGAGTATGCACTGCAGAGGCAAGAAGCACAATCGCAAAAATAGGTGGTTAACTCTTGAAGATTTGGAGGTTTGGTAAAACAGACTTTCTTTGTTATGCATTTGTGGTGATAGAATTTGACAAGGAAATAATATAAGAAGAGGCTATTGGAAGAGGAAGAGAAGCTCAAATGCTTATTCAAATGTGTTTTCATACCTATTCAAACTCAAAAGATACAAGTTATTTATAGGAGTAGTAATGGATGTATCTTAAGTTAGAAGTTAGATGAAAATTCGATATTCAAGTTTGATGAATATTCAATGTGTAGTGTGGATAGACATTACACTGGGCTCAGGGTTGGCTGTTATTCCCCCCTCAAATTGAATTATGTTTATCATGCTTTTTCATCCTTTTGGCACACCCTTCAATTCAGAATTCAGATGTGTCTTTTTTTATTACTTGGAAGTTTTATTTTCCATGCTTGATAATTTGTATTATTATGTTTACAGAGATCATGGAGATATGTCGTCCAAAAAGAATGCGATTTTCACCTTTTGATGATGAACAAACTCCAATGGAGTATGCAGTGCTGACAATGTTTTAGATGTGGATCCCTTGGAGCCAATTCAGCTGGAATCGGATGAGGAAGAAGATTCTGCCGTGTACACTTGGTTCTACGACCACAAGCCTCTGCCTCTTGTGAAAACAAAAATTATAAACCTACCTAATTATAAGTTAGTGGATTGATGTGCAGAAGATAACATGTCAATCTATCCTTCTCATGATATTGAACGTACGGTATACAACAGATAACATGTCAATCTATCCTTCTCCGAGGGGTGTGATGATTGGACTTGATTTACGGTGTATTTAGTTTCTGCTTTTGGCCATATATTGGTTCCCTGGATCAAAGCCTCTTCTTACACAGCCTATATATGAATAATTAAGAACATGAAGGTATTCTATTTCTGTCTCATGTTTTGACACCTGCTCCTGCTCCTTAAATTGTATGCAGTTAAATCCAGCTTTGTATATGGAGAGATCTTCAGCAATAAGATTAAATGAATTATAAGATCATGAAGCTAGGTATTCTATTTCTGTCTCGTGGTTGCTTCTTGTTTCCAATCGCTAGTTTAATTTGTGTGCTTGGATTTTTTGCTGATTTCTTGGTGGGTTTGTTGCTGTGAGTAGGAACAAATGGGGAAGAAGGCACGAAGTGGCCACACGGACAAAAAGAGAAGAGAAGAAAGGCTGTGTCCATCTTGAAAAGTCTATGGATCTGACTATATAGATGGTGATTTCCAAACCTTGATTTACGGTGTATTTAGTTTCCGTTCATTCAAATTAGTCAAATCCACTATGATTTGTCATGATATCGATCTGCAGGGAAGTCTACAAACAATTCCAAAGACTTATGCACAATGCCCACTTATGAAAACACCAACCTCTCCCAATCTTAATTGGTGAAAGGTGAAGGCGCACTTAAAACAATTAATTAAAAATTTCAATAGTATAACCCACTCCCAAATTCCCAATTCAATCTTGACAATATATATTAGGAAAGTAATTGTAAAAAGATTTGTGTTTATCTTTTCTTTCCTTATCTTTTGTATATGGGTTTATCTTACCCTATACTTTGTAAAGGCATCTATAAATATATTGTATCTCTTGTTGGGGAGATCAACAGAGATTTCATTCATTCAATTGTGAATCCTTTTATGGTATCCAGAGCAGGTTCAAAACCCTAAATTTTTTTTTTTCAACCCTACCGCCGCCGGCCACCATGTCCACCACCACCACTCCTACTGCCGATTCCGGCACCACCCCAGAATCCACTCCCGGCAACTCCTCCTCCAACCTCCTCAATGCCGCTCTCGGATCTCATCCCTCTTTTGGCCTTCAATTTCCTCAATTCAATGTGAAATTGGATCGTTCCAATTTCTCCATCTGGCGTGCTAATGTTCTTGACGCCCTTGAAGCCTTTGAACTCAAAGACTTTGTCTTGTCCGACACCAAACCCTCTGAAACCATCGCCACCCCTGCCACCGACACCACCCCTGCCTCCACCGCCCCTAACCCCGCCTTCAGTGCTTGGCGCAAGAAGGATAAATTTATCCGGATTTGGCTTCGCACTACCGTCTCTGCAACCCTTGCTTGCTACCTAGTCAAGACGACCACTTCTCGTCAGGCTTGGGTCGCCCTCAATGATATGTTCCAACACCAGGCTCGTGCTCGAGCCATGTTTCTCAAACAACAGCTTCATAGCGTCACCAAGGCCGGCTCCTCCATGCTCGAATACTACGAGAAGAAGCAGGCCATGGATGATGCTCTCGCCGACTGTCTTCAACCGGTTTCAGACGACGACTTCGCCGCCTGCATGCTTCAAGGTCTTGATGCGTCTTATGGCCCCTTCCGGGCTGCCCTCAACATGCGCTCCGAACCCGTCACGCCGACTGCTCTTCTCGGCCATCTCCTGCGAGAAGAACAGCGCCTTGCTGATGAAAGCCGCTTGGGCGTGGAGCCACCTTCTGCCAACTTTGGCTCTCGCCCTCCGGCCTCGTCGTCCCAGCAGCGCCCGTCGGGTGACCGATCATCTGGCCGGCCCTCTCAGCAGCCTCGTCAGTCCGGTTCTTCTGACTCCTCTGATCGCTCGGACTCCTCCAACTCGGCTCCTCGCTCCCGTTCCAAGGTTCCCTGCCAGATCTGTGATCGAACTGGTCACGTCGCAAAGGACTGTTTTCGCCGTCTTGACACTCAGGCTTTTCCATCCCGCCATCCTCCGGAACGTCTGCAGCGCCCTTCGCCGTCCAATCCAGCGGCTTACATGGCGTCTCCTTCAACAATCACCGATCAAAATTGGTACTTTGATTCGGGTGCCACGGATCATATCACTGGTGATCTCAGCAAGGTGTCTCTAGACTCTCCCTATGGCGGAGGTGATCAGCTGTCTCTCGGCAACGGTAACACCCTTCCTATCTCTCATATTGGCCATACTGTCTTGACCCAATCACCCCACCCGGTCAACCTTAACCATGTTCTAGTTGTTCCATCAATGCAGAAAAATCTTATTAGTATATCTCGTTTAACAAAAGACATTAATGGCTATCTTGAACTCCATCCCTCACATTGTCTTTTGAAGAACTTGCAGGGAAGGGTGCTGCTCAAAGGAATCGTTGACAATGGGCTCTATCGTTTGCCGATATCCGTCCCTCCCCGTGCGTTTGTGGGTGAACGTACAAGTCCGAGTCTTTGGCATCATCGTCTGGGTCATCCTAGCCATCAAATTTTCAGCCTTATCTGCCGTCAATTTCAGCTTCCAGTGTTAGGCAATGGTTCTTTGCCGCAGTGTCAGTCCTGCTCTTTAGGCAAAAGTCATAGATTACCTATTATTTCTTCGCATGTGTCCAAGACTGTTCCTTTTGAATTGGTTTACTCTGATGTCTGGGGGCCTTCCCCCTCTTTATCAATAAATGGATGTCGTTATTTCGTGCTCTTTGTGGATGATTGTACTCGCTTCACATGGATCTACTTTATGTCTCACAAATCTCAAGTCTTTCACTACTTCAAACTGTTTCAATCAATGGTGCAAACACAATTTGGGAAACACATTAAGGCATTGCAAACTGATTGGGGTGGTGAATATCGCAATGTCTCCTCCTTTCTTCAAACACAGGGCATCTTACATCGTGTTTCATGTCCTCACACCCCTAGTCAAAATGGTATGGTTGAGCGTCGTAATCGCACCATTCAGGAGAAGGGTCTTACTCTGTTAGCCCACTCAAAATTACCCCCTGCGTTCTGGGAGCATGCATTTCATACAGCTATCTATCTTCACAATCGCACCCCTACACCAGTACTATCCAATCGCTCTCCCTACCATTGTCTCTATGACAGACATCCTGATTATCCTATCCTCCGCTCCTTTGGTTGTCTATGTTTTCCATTCCTTGGTCCTTATCGTGCTAACAAGCTTGAGTTCAAAACCAAAGCTTGCATTTTTATTGGCTACAGCTCCAGTCACAAGGGATATCTGTGTTATGACTCTCTTCACAAAAGAGTTTATGTCAGCCGTCATGTTGTCTTTCACGAGACTGACTTTCCGTCCACCACAGTCTCATCGTCCCTACCTTCCGCGCCCTCCGTGTCAACCCTTCCGGCAGACCTCTTGGTCGCTGCCTCTACCTCCCTTGCGGCACCTCCCTCTTCGGCTGAGCCTATTGTCGACGACGACCACGCAGCGCTCTCCCCGTCACCAACCTCTACAGCCGCATCCTCACCTGGTGAGTTCCTCTCGTCCTCATCCTCCTCGCATTCCCCTTCGCCTATACCCATCTCCCCATCCCTTGCCAGCAGCTCCCCATCCCTGTCCACTTCGGCGTCCACCGCCAGCCCCGAGCCCTCTGCGCTACCATCTCCCCCTTCCCATCTTCCTCACCTTCGCCCCTCCGATACCTCTGTTCACCCAATGACCACTCGTGCTCAAAAAGGTCACTTAAAACCCAAAGCCCTCACCACTTCCCGACACCCATTGCCGCCATCTCCCCTCCCTGACACTGAACCGAAAACCTATCGTCAAGCCGAGAGACACCCTCACTGGGTCTCCGCCATGCAGTCTGAGTTTGACGCTCTCTCCAGAACAGGTACGTGGACTCTTGTTCCTCGTCAGTCATCTATGAACGTCGTTGGTTGTAAGTGGGTCTTTCGAATCAAACGGAAAGCCGATGGCTCTGTTGATCGCTACAAAGCCAGGTTGGTAGCAAAAGGTTACAATCAGGAGGAAGGGATTGATTATTTTGACACATTCAGTCCAGTTGTCCGCCCCACCACCGTTCGTCTTGTTCTCTGCATTGCTCTGACAAAGGGGTGGCCTATTCGACAACTCGACATCAATAATGCCTTTCTCAATGGCGACCTATCTGAGGATGTCTACATGGATCAGCCACCAGGATTTGTCAATCCGTCTTGCCCTTCGTTTGTCTGCCATCTCCGTAAGGCTCTCTACGGTCTCAAGCAGGCTCCTCGGGCTTGGTTTGGTAAGCTCAAGTCGTTTCTACTCCAGTCTGGGTTTCAGGCATGTCAGTCAGATTGCTCGCTGTTTGTGTTCTCCTCGTCCTCCGATGTAATCTACATTCTGGTCTATGTGGATGACATCATTATCACAGGCAGTTCCTCCCCAGCTATCGGCAGATTCATCCATCGCCTCAATGAGGTATTTTCGCTCAAAGATCTCGGCCCTCTGCATTACTTCTTAGGGGTTGAGGTCACGCGAACTCCCACTCGGCTTCTTCTGTCTCAGCAGCAGTACATCCGTTCATTGCTTATTCGCTCCAAGATGGAAGATGCCAAGCCTATCTGCAGTCCAGCTGAACCTCACTCGCGCCTTCAGCTATCCGGTGATCCCATGCCCGATCCGTCTCTTTACAGAAGCGTTGTTGGTGCTCTGCAATATGTTGTGATCACTCGCCCTGAGATCGCCTATGCGGTCAATCGTGTTTGTCAGTATATGCAGTCACCGACAGAGGATCATTGGTCAGCCGTCAAATGGATACTCCGCTATCTGAAGGGTACTCTGCCTTACACTTTTCAGATTAGCCCGTGCCCCCGCTTCTCCATCACTGCCTTCACTGATGCAGGTTGGGTGTCCGACTCTGATGACTGTCGCTCGCAATATGGGTTTGCTATCTATCTTGGCAATTCCCTTATCAGTTGGACATCCAAGAAGCAACGTGTTGTTGCTCGCTCCAGCACGGAGGCGGAGTACAGGGCCATTGCTGAGACTGTTGCAGAACTCAGCTGGATCGCTCAGCTCTTCCGGGATCTTCGACAGCGTCTTCTAACCGTCCCTGTCGTCCTATGTGATAGCTTGAGTGCTACGTTCATGGCCAGGAATCCGGTTCTCTCCAGTCGCTCTAAGCACATTCCTGTTGACTTCCATTTTGTCCGGGAAAAGGTAGACGCTGGAGAGCTTCAGGTCCGTCACATTGCGTCTCTTGACCAAACTGCGGACATTTTCACGAAGGCCCTCATCAATCGTCGTTTTGAGTTGTTGAGATCCAAGCTTCATGTTGGTGCCCCTCCATGAGCTTGCGGGGGGTATTAGGAAAGTAATTGTAAAAAGATTTGTGTTTATCTTTTCTTTCCTTATCTTTTGTATATGGGTTTATCTTACCCTATACTTTGTAAAGGCATCTATAAATATATTGTATCTCTTGTTGGGGAGATCAACAGAGATTTCATTCATTCAATTGTGAATCCTTTTAATATATATCCGTCGGCGTCAGGGGATGATTCATAGTCGATCACTTACGACATTGATAAAAACACAAACTACAAATCACTCCCAATCTTAATTAGAGCATGTACTCTTTGATGATTCAACACCTAATACTCGTTGCCCTTTCCTTAGTCGTTTCCATTGGTTCTGCAGCTGGATCCTCCTCCGTCCCGCCACTTTGCCATGACGATGAGCGCCATGCTTTGCTATCATTCAAGGCCTCCTTCACCATCCTCAATTCCTACTGTGATTTTTTCGGCAATTGTGTAACTGATTACCATGGTGCAAGGACTCGTTCATGGAAGAGTGGAATTAGAGATTGCTGCCAATGGGACGGAGTCACGTGTGACCCCTTTACTGGTCACGTGACCGAGCTCCACCTCAGCCAAAGCTTCCTCAACGGAAGCTTTCCCTCCAACAGCACCTTGTTTATTCTTCGCCGACTACGCCACATCGACCTCTCTTCCAACAACTTCTGGTCACCGATACCATCAGGTTTTGGTCGTCTTTCTGACCTTACTTTCTTGAATCTCTCCAACTCAAGGTTCTATGGCCAAGTTCCACCGGATATCGGCTGGCTCTCTAGCCTAACTACCCTTGATCTCTCTTATAATACGGGTAATGCTGAGGGACATGGGGTTATATACGACTTAGAGATGCCCAACTTCAAGACTGCCATCGCCAACCTTACCGATCTAAGAGAGCTCCATCTCACTTTTTTGTCGATCAACACCGATCTGTCTCCTATGATTGCAAACCTCTCAAAGCTGACATCTCTCAAATTGGAGAGTTGTGGCCTACAAGGGGAGTTCTTGGCGACCGACATTCTCACCCTGCCAAAGTTACGTGTTCTCGACGTGGGAGACAACTTTGGGTTGCATGCTGACTTCTCGGCATCTACGGTGCTTTTGACAAGTCCACTCGAGGTAGTCGACTTGTCTCACTGCAACTTCACGGGCAAATTGCCAGATTCGATTGGAGATTCATCCAATTCCTCCTTGGTATCATTCTCCATACGGGGATGTGGATTTCATGGGGGTATTCCTAGTTGGATGTGGAACGTGACAGAGGGGATTGATCTTGGTTTCAACAATCTTTCTGGCTCCCTACCAGGAACAATGAGCACGGTTGTTCTAGCAAGATTGTCAACAATCATCTTTGATCAGAACAGCATCAGCGGGACTATACCAGCTTGGCTTTTCACTTTGCCATCACTAAAGGAATTGAGCTTGGAGGAGAACCTATTCACGAGGATCGATAAATTCGTCATCACTAATAGCTCTGCTCCTTCAGTACTATCTTCATTTTCGGCAAGCTATAACCAGTTCCGAGGAAAAATCCCAGAAGCCATCTTTGAACTCCGCAACCTCCAATATCTATACCTTGGAGGGAACAAGTTGAATGTAGCCATCCCGCTAAGCAAGCTCCATGGCCTCCAGAATCTGAGTGAGCTCTCTTTATCTCATAATAATATCTCCTTCATCGACGACATAGGTGCAGAATCCATTTCCTCATGGCCTAGTTTTTCAAGTCTACAACTTTCCTCCTGCAACCTTGACCAATTTTCGATCTTCTTAAGAGGCCAAAAAAATCTTGAATTATTGGACCTCTCTAAAAATTCCATCCATGGCCACATACCTGAATGGGTTTCGGGTATAAAAATGATTTTTGTATCGGCCTTGGACCTTTCTCACAATTTCCTAACCGGGGGATTGGAGCATCTACAATTGAAAGGGCAGGAGAAGAGATCTTTCAATGTTGGTTTCTTCTTGGCTTTAAACAACCAGTTTAGTGGAGAGATTCCTTCTTCTTTATGCCATCTTACTTATTTTGACGTAGTTGACATTTCCCAGAACAACTTGACCGGCAACATTCCAGGATGCTTTGCATCCCTTATCAGTTCGCAAACAAGTGTGCTAGATCTAAGCCAAAACCAACTTGAAGGTGTAATCCCATCCACTATATTTGAAGATTGTACCAAGCTGAGTGATTTCCTGTTGAATGGCAATCGGCTGGAAGGGCCAATACCAAAATCTTTAAGTAACTGCATGTATCTGCAGTTTATTGATCTTAGTGACAACAACCTCATCGGTACCTTCCCTCATTGGTTAGGTGTTCTTCCTAGTCTTGAGGTGCTTATCTTGGGCTCGAACAATTTGCAGGGTTCTCTAATGAGCTCAAACACGACGAGCTCATTTCCTATGCTGAGAATTCTCGACATCTCAAATAATGAACTTACCGGTTGCCTACCAAGTGGGTTTTTTATGAGTATGAAGGCGATGATTGAGGTCGATCACGGTGACCAAGACCGAGCAATTCATTACATGGGTGGCAGGGGTATGTATGGTGATGGTAATGATATTTTATACTTATGAAGATTCAATCAACACATGGTTCAAAGGATTCAATCATCGACTTGATAAAATCTTGACGACCTTAGTATTAATAGACGCCTCAAGGAATAGGTTGGAAGGGTCCGTCCCCGAGGTGATTGGAGATCTTGTCTTCCTCCGGTGGTTAAACCTAGCTAACAACAACTTCACTGGTCACATCCCATCGTCCCTGGGCAAATTGATCTTGTTGGAATCTTTAGACATGTCTTTCAATGGACTAGACGGCAAAATTCCCAATGAGTTGGTAAATCTAAACTCTCTTGAATTCTTCAATGTCTCGGAGAATCATCTATCTGGGTCAATTCCAACGGGAAAACAGTTTGATACATTCTCAAACGATTCCTATCTTGGGAATCCTAGGTTGTGTGGTGCACCTTTGTCAAACAAGTGCGGAAAACAGGTTAGAGTGCCAAATACAACAGTAGTTGAAGGAAACAACGATGAATCTTCAAGTTTGGATGTATGGGAGATTGGTCTGATGGGATTTGGGTTTGGGATGTTTGTTTCGTCAGTTTGGGGATACTTCATCTTGTTGATTCCACCTTGATGATGTGCATATATTTGTGATATATTTTTATATGATGGAAGACAAATAATATCAATTAGTATTTATTTATATATGCGAATATATTCATTTAATTATTTATTGGGATTTATATTTAATTAGTGGTTGGAGATTTTGTGCAGGATTTGATGTGGTTATTGAAGATTTGAGATTGACTTTCTAAAAGCCTCTTTGAGGATTTTGTGGAGCAATCTTCAAGTTCAAGAGGTTGTTGGTTTGTTGAGATCTTTAAGAGATTTGGTTAAACCAATCTTTGATTGCATTCAACGTTTCAAACCAAAGTCAAAACCATGGTTTCCGGGTTTTGGTAAGGCCTTACCGGCACTGGTAAGACCTTACCAACAGTGGCTCAAATTGTACACGAATGAGCTCAACTTTAATGGGCTTGTTTTTAATGGGCCTAATTTTACTTGAGCTCAAATTTGATTATAAGGACCAACATTTAATGGGCCTAATATTGATTGGGCCTAAATTGTATTTGATGGGCCTATTCTAGAATTCCATATTGGAATTGAGATATTGGATGCAAAATTTTATCGTATCTTTCATATATATCTATTAGTTTGTTACTGAGATTTTGTAGGGATTTGCTGAAGTGTTCAACGTCTAATTCAATCAGCTCCATCCCTTGCAAAGGTTTGTGCGAAGCTTCTGGAAACTATTTTTCAAAAGGCCAAAGATCTCTCCCAGTCGGCTCCGATCCGGATTTGGTGCAACGTCTCAACAACTGTGAAGCAAACTTTCAAACGTTCAAATTTCAGAGTTGGACGTGCCGACCTATTTAAGGAGAAGAGGAAGATTGCAGTCGATACAACTCCTACAGCGCTTAACGTTCTACTGCAATCAAGTCTCCTGCATCAACCGATCTCGCATCTCTCTCTCTGCTTAATTGTTTTATTTGTTTGAGAGTGTGAGGTTTTCTTTGAGCTTCATAGTACAAGTCATTCAAGTGATACTAAGAATATACGTCTACTCAAACGTCATCACTAGGCTTTATTGTCACGAGAGCTTGGGATCTAGATTAGTAGCGGGCAAGGCTACAAGTGGAGAGTAGGATAGATCTTCTAAAGTTTTCTAGGGCTCTAAGGTAGTTGAGTTGCTAGATAGGAGCGGGGAAGGCTTCGGGTGTTTAGAAGAAGAATCCTCTCTGTAATTCTAGTTCTTTTAAGAAAGTGAAATAAAGCCTTTTGAATCCTACGGGTTGGATAACCCTAGGCGGGGACGTAGGTGGTTGTGCCGAACCTCGTTAACAAGTATCGTGTGCTTTACTTTCTGCGCTTTATCCTTATTGTTTTTGCTTGCTTTGTTTGCTATTCATTTTCGTGCTTAACTTGCTACTGTTTTACAGATAAGGTCTTACCTCTGGCTGGTAAGGTCTTACAGTTTTCAGCATTTGCGAAAAGTTTGCATACTCTTTCTTCCTCCCTTTCTAGAGTACTTGTTAGCCTTTTATCTGCCTATTCCGCACTTCACATCTTTTGGGAGAAGAATCATCATTGGGTGTGCAGGTTGATCCTTGAAGCACAAGTGTTAATCATGCTGCACCTTATGAGGAGGCATTAAATAAAGGTGTATCGTATCGATATATATCCCTCCATCAGTTAAGTTTTCCCTATTTACTTTACTTGCAGTAATATTTAATGTATAATATAAAGACTAAGTCATGCTTAGTATGGTATATAGTTTCAATGTATAATGAAGAATCAATATATAAATGTCTGATAAGATGGATGCGTTTTACCTGCCAGAGGTTGAATTGAATTCTCCCACTTGCAACAACTCCAAACGCTCCTCTGTAGCTTCCAATCTTGTTAATTTGTTGATTTTCTCAATTTCTATGGTGTGATTTAGTCTTATTCTTATATTGAACTTGCGTAATATATTGCATTTGTTTGATTTCTGATTTCCATTTAACAATGGCTACACACATGTTTATATAGTACTCCATTTAAACATGATTGCCTTTATGAAGAATCGTCTCCCGTGAAGTATCACTACTCTGGAGCGGGACAATGGCTATGTTTCTGTTTACAGCAAAGACACTCCTAGTCTGATGTATAGCATTTGTCAGTGGCTACTTTGTGCTTCTGAGAAACAATCCAATATGTTGGAAATCAACTAAAAAACATACAATTGCATTTTCCTCTGCTGAAGCTAAGTATAGATAAGTGCATCGAGTGGTTGCTGAACTCACTTGGCTTTCTCGTCTTCTTCATGAGCTTTAGGTTCCTTCTGTCACTCCAATTGCACTCCACTGTGATAATCAGGTCGCCATGTATATTGATAGAAACCCTGTATTTGATGAGCGCATAAAGCACGTGGAATTAGCTAGATTGTCATTTTGTCCGAGAGAAGCTCAATGATGGTCTCATTTATCTGCACTTCACACTATCACATATCCAGTTGGCTGATGTTCTCACTAAACCTCTGACTGAGGTTGTTCATTAGCAAGCTTTTTCCATTTTGAGTCTGACATGCCCCCCTCCAACTTTTGTGTGTGTGTGGGTGGGTTGGGGTTTCCAAGGTCAGAAAACCGAGAAGCTGGCTGAAGTGTTTGGAGTTGGTTGTAATGTCGTTTTGATTGGAAAGGCCTAGAAACCATTTCGAAATGGCTCATCGGAAAGGACTTGTGGGTGGTATACATAAGTCTCCGGTTCGAATACCGGATGACTGCTCTTTATTTACCAATTCAAGAAAAGGCCTAGACAATTTGGTTGTAATGTCGTTTTTTAAGTCAGGTTATATTTTATTTTATTTATTACCATTACTTACCCCAAACACCACGTTACATAGACTTGCGATATCGACCTAGAAAATCCAAAGACTTATGCACTATGCCATAGACTTATGTATCACGTGGTATTAAATTCTTAATTGGTGAAAGGTACGTGAAGGCACACTTGAAACACATAGAATTTTCAATAACACGGTACGCATAGAAAACTCGAACACAAACCACTCCCAATTTTAATGAGTGCCTACACACTTGGCCACGGGTCACAGGTTAATTCATGACCGATGGGTCGTGCGGATCAAGGACTCGGAGAGTCCGAATCAAGGCTGGTTACGGGTTGGTCGGGTTATGGGTTTGGATTAGTGTCGAGGGATTTTGAACTCATCGACCTGCCGGGACGATATATTTTTTTATTTTATTTTTGCAACGGCTTTGAGAATGTTTACTTGTTTCCGCTTTGAGAATGTTGTTCTGTTCTAAGTTATTTTTCCTCTTATGTAATTTTACCTAACTTATTAACTATATAAAATACAATGTATTTTTAGTTGAACCTAACTATAGTTTATAAAGAATAACATTTTACATTTTCAACTTATTAGACAAAATCAAATTTATTTTTCGTAATTATTAATTACTTTCTCTATCGACTTTAATACATTATAAAATAATGAATTTGAAAAAAAGGCAACAAAAAAAACATTCAAAGTGGAAGCTAGACCTTCAGTAAACAGAACAATGTGAGACCAAATAAATTTTCTTAGGAATGTATTCACTCGGTGGAACTACACTTACATAATGATTCACAAGTCATATTTATATGGAGATCATCTGTCCGTTGTCGCTGCCCAATATATCGAAAGAGTTTTTGGTGAGATTTGTCACAACGAGAGATATCATAGAGGTTTTTAAAAGTTTCTTACGACACTACCAAAACTTTTAGTCATGTTTACACATCTACCTCACATTTATTTTCTTTTACCGCAATGAACATTACAATAGCCCTAAACGATGGGTTGTAGATACCATCAATCTCCCAAGCTGTGATGGAGATGAGGGCGAAATGGTTAGCTTACTACACAAACATTCTTGATATTTTCCTTGTTGCAACGATTTTTGACCCTAGAATTAAGCTCATCGGTCTTCAAAGATTTTTAGAAAACTATTATCCTATGTTAAGGATTGAATCTGATCCCGCTTGCAATGTATATCTTACAATTTCTAGAGTTAGAGAATTACTTAAACGGTTATATGATCTTTATGCTAGAGATACTCACCCATTTCAACTGCCCCCTCCTCCCTTAACCTTGTCGTGCACTAGCGCGCATTACTGCCCAAATAAAGGATCTTGTCAGAGATAATTTTGGCAAAAAGAGACCAATGACCTCGTCGACTTTCCACTCAGAGATCGACGAATACTTATCCACTAACTTTGGCTTTGTTGATATTGTGGCAGACGATTTTGACGTTCTGGAATGGTGAAGCTATCTAGAAAGATTGAGGTACCCTACTCTGCAGGTAATTGCCAGTCAGATCCTTGGAGCAACATGCTCGACCGTTGTGGTTAAGAAACTTTTCAGTCAAAGCGTACAAATCTGAACGACCGAAATGATTGGAAGCGGGCAAATGAAAGAACGCAAAGGAACCCTCTCTCCACAGAATCAGACCCGGATGAAGGGTTCGACGACAACACTTCATCGATAAGAAGCTCAGGTGATAGTCAAGGCACGCGAAGGTAAGCATAGATTCAAACAGGTAAAAGAACTACATGAGCTTTGATTCATTTTCCCCGAAAGGATACGTATGTAATCGGAAACTGTGTATGCCCTTCTCCTCCTTTTTTCCCGACATCAACAAATATATTATTTCAAAGCATTCTATTTTTTTTAAATTGCGTGACCCGATAAGTCGGTGAGTCGACCCGTGACTCGACGGGTCACATGTATGTGTCGACTCGCCTATCCCACTACTTTGGGTTCGAGTTTCCTTTTCCCGACCCGTGACCCGGTGGATCCAACCTGTCGACTCAACGGGTCAGTCCCGTGGACAGACATGCTTACGTAGGGGTGGGCGCGGGACGGGACGGGACGGGACGGAGGCCGTCCCGCGTAATTTTTGCGGGACGGGACCGGGACGGGATTTACTCTTTTTTTTTCAATCCCGCGCGGGCCTTGTCCCTCACGGGACGGGACGGGACCGGGACGGGACGGGCCTTGTCCCTCTAATAAAAAAGATTATAAATTTTTTTTAAAAATCGGTATATTTTGCAATTTTAAAAAACATAATACATATAAATCTATATTTTTTTATACTATATTTTATGGATTCCTCTCTATATGTAGAAACACATATATAATATACATGCGTATATAAACACTAGCATGACAGTGTGTAATTACAGTGTATACGTATGCACAAACTATGGAATCTAACGTATATATAATGTATATGTACACAGTTATACTACTATGTAATCAAATATACATATATTATAATTACAGTGTGTATATAATATAATATATAATATACTGTTAACATAATATATTATATATAGTTTTACATTATTATATATATGCGGGACGGGACAGAATTTGCGGGATTGGGATGGGTCGTCCCGCGTCCCGTCTCGCATAATTTTTGCGGGACGGGACCGGGACGGGATTCACTATTTTTTTTCGAAATCCCACCGGGACCGGGAAGGGACCGGGACGGGCCCGGGACGGGACCGGGATTTGCGGAATTTGTGTCCACCCCTATGCTTACGGATAAAGGGGTGCAACTATGGTGTTGAATCTTTTTTTTTTCTTTTACTGCCAGAGCCGGCCCTAGGGGTAGGCCCAAGAGGCGGTCGCCTAGAGCTTCCTATCGAGTAGAGCCCCGGAACAATTTATGTTATATATATAATTAAAGTATTGTGTATTATTATATTTATAGGTAATAAAAGATTTACGAAAATTTACACGTAAAAAAAACTCATTTCTGATGTGACTTTCAGTATTTCGAGTCAACCGTAAAATGTGAAGAAGGTTTCCGTCTTTCAATTTTTTGTTACAAATGCAAAAACGGGTAGTTTTTACGTAACAACCTATGTTACTTTAATGAATTTATTTAAGTGATTATAGTATTTCATTTGGATAAATTTGCAAAGTAATAATATGTTTTAAAGTGTTTAACCATACTGTTTTATATTCATGTGAATTTTTTTTTACTTTTATTTCTCACCAAAAAATTCCATTTTTTTTTTAATAGGACTTGTAAGGAAATATAAAAAAAACTAGTAAATAAGTATATTGATAAATCTAAAAATCATACTCCATTATTTTGTTGTGTTATACAGAGAGATTCTATATTATTGAAAGTTAGTAAATTTTCCTTTTAGTGATAAAAATAAAATCTGAAATTTATACCCTTAAATAAATAAATAATTTGTTTTTTTCGATAATATCTCTTAAAAAAATTATAAATATATTTTTGATCCAAAGACTTTTTTAATTTTTTTCGTTGTCTCGGGCCCCAAATATCATAGGCCGGCCATGTTTACTGCCGTATGTACGTATGACGGGGGCTGCACATACTTGACCTGCAGAAAGTATTCACATATACTCCGTACTTGACATTTTTACTGCCGTACGTATCACGGGGGCTTTAATTAGGGACTATATATATATATATATATATATATATATATATAGTAACTTACATACGAAGTTGATAAAAAAAAAAAAAACACCAACCACCCCATATGTGCCCCGCACAGTTCTAATAAAAAACTATTCCATGTCCTCTTTGATGATTCAACACGTAATACTCGTTGCCCTTTCCTTAGTCGTTTCCATTGGTTCTGCAGCTGGATCCTCCTCAGTTCAGCCGCAGTGCCATACCGATGAGCGTCATGCTTTGCTATCATTCAAGACCTCCTTCACCATCCTCAGTTCCGACTGTGATTTTTTCTACGACAACTGTGCAAGGATTCCTTCATGGAAGAGTGGAATTAGAGATTGCTGCCAATGGGATGGAGTCACGTGCGATCCCTTAACTGGTCACGTGACCGAGCTCCACCTCAGCCACAGCCTCCTCAACGGAAGCTTCCCCTCCAACAGCACCTTGTTTAGTCTTCGTCACTTGCGCCACATCGACCTCTCTTACAACAATTTCAGGTCTCCGATACCATCAGGTTTCGGCCGTCTTTCTGACCTTATTTACCTGAATCTCGCCGACTCGGGGTTCTTTGGCCAAGTTCCACAAGAAATTGGCTGGCTCTCTAGCCTAACTACCCTTGATCTCTCTGATAATTATGAATTAAAGATGTCCGTCTACAAGACTGTCATCGCCAACCTTACCGATCTAAGAGAGCTCCATCTCTCTTTCGTGTTGATCAACACTGATCTGTCTCCTATGATTGCAAACCTCTCTAAGCTGACATCTCTCAAATTGGATGGGTGTAACCTACAAGGGGAATTCCTGGCGACCAGCGTTCTCAGCTTGCCAAGCCTACGTGTTCTCAACCTGGCATCCAACTCCGAGCTGCATGCTGACTTTTCGGCATCTATCGTGAAGTGGACAAGTCCGCTCGAGGTAGTCGACTTGTCCGGTTGCAACTTCACGGGCAAATTGCCAGATTCGATTGGAGATTCATCCAACTCCTCCTTGATATCATTCTCCATAATGGACTGTGGATTTCATGGGAGTATTCCTGGTTGGATGTGGAACATAACCGAGTGGATTTTTCTAAATGGTAACAAACTTTCTGGCACCCTCCCAGAATCGATAAGCACGACTATTCTTGGAAGATTGTCATTTATCAGCTTGGGTGGGAACAGCATCACCGGGACCATACCAGCCTGGCTTTTCACTCTACCATCACTGACGTACTTGAGCTTGGGGGAGAACCTATTCACGGGGATAGATCATTTCACCATCACTAACAGCTCTGCTCCCTCAGTACTATATAGGTTTTGGGCAGATAATAACCAGCTCCGAGGACAAATCCCAGAAGCTATCTTTGAGCTCCGCAACCTTGATCGTCTATCCCTTGGAGGGAACAACATGAACGCAATCATCCCGCTCAGCAAGCTCCATAGCCTCCAGAATCTGAGTGAGCTTTCTTTATCTCATAATAATATCTCCTTCATCAATGACATAGGTGGGGAATCCATTTCCTCATGGCCTAGCTTTGTTATTCTAAATCTTTCCTCGTGCAACCTTGACCAATTTCCAATCTTCTTAGGAGACCAGAAAAATCTTAAAATATTGGACCTCTCTAAAAATGCCATCCATGGCCATATACCTGAATGGTTTCTGGGAAATACAATTTCATTACAAGTATTGGACATTTCTCATAACTCCCTTACCGGTGGATTAGAGCATCTTCAATGGAAAGGGCAGAACATGGGATATACAATCTCTAGGTCGTTCTTCGCTTCAAACAATCAGTTTAGTGGAGGGATTCCTTCTTTTTTATGCCATCTTACTGATTTTGCCGCCGTTGACATTTCTCATAACAATTTGACTGGCAAGATTCCAGGCTGTTTTGCGTCCCTTATCAGTTCGCATACACATGTGCTAGATCTAAGCCAAAATCAACTTGAAGGTGTAATACCCTCCACTATCTTTGAAGATTGTATCATGTTGAGGGGTTTCAGGTTGAATGGCAACCGGCTGGAAGGGCCAATACCAAAATCTTTGAGTAATTGTACGAGCCTGCAGTTTATTGACCTTAGTAAAAACAATCTCAACGGTACCTTCCCTCACTGGTTAGGTGTTCTTCCCAATCTCGAGGGGCTTATCCTGGGCTCGAATAATTTGCAGGGTTCTCTAATGGGCTCAAATACGACGAGCTCATTTCCTATGCTGAGAATTCTCGAGTTCTCAAATAATGATCTCACCGGTGGCCTACCAGGTGGGTTTTTGATGAGTATGAAGGCAATGATTGAGGTAGATCACCGTGACCAAGACCCAACGAGTCAATACATGGATCCCTATGTCTTTCTATATGGTCAAGGTCATAATTTTTTTTTTGAAGAATCAATGAACGCATGGTTCAAAGGATTCAATCGTCGACTTGATAAAATCTTGAAGACCTTAGTATTAATAGACGCCTCAAGGAATAGGCTGGAAGGTTCCATCCCCAAGGCGATTGGCGATCTTGTCTCCCTCCGGTGGTTAAACCTAGCTCACAACAACTTCACTGGTCACATCCCACCATCCATGGGCAAATTGAACTTGCTGGAATCTTTAGACTTGTCTTTCAACAGGCTAGATGGCCAAATTCCCAACGAGTTGGTAAATCTAAACTCTCTTGCATTCTTCAATGTGTCGGAGAATCATCTAGCTGGGCCAGTTCCAACGGGCAAACAGTTTGATACATTCTCAAATGATTCCTATTTTGGGAATCCTGGTTTGTGTGGTGCAGCTTTGCCAAAGAAATGCGGAAAACAGGTTGAAGTGCCGAATACAGTTGCACATGAAGGAAACAACGATGAATCTTCAGGTTTGGATGTGTGGGAGATTGCTTTGATGGGATTTGGGTTTGGGATGTTTGTTTCGTCAGTTTGGGGATACTTCATCTTGTGGGAGAAGGAGTATCTCTGGGTATCCAGGTTGATCCTCGAACTACAAGTGTTCATCATGCTGCATCTGATGAGGAGGCGCTAAATAGAGATGTCTATGTTTCCCCTATTTACTTTACTTTCAATAATATGTAATGCAATATATCAATGTCTATGAAGATTGATGTGTTATACCTGCTAGATATTGAATTGAATTCTCCCACTTGTAACAACTCAAGCCCTCCTCTTTTGCTTCCAATCTTGTCAGTTGTTCTTGGTTTTCTCAATTTTATCTCCGACTTGACTGGCGTAATTGCATTTGTTTTTGGTTTTTGATTTCCCTTGAACAATGGCGTGGTGTTAGTCAAGTCAATCCACTTGCAGTTGAAACTTGGTATTTTTCTGATACACACACCTTGTGTACTGTGTTAATGCTTCTGGATGGGTGGGTTATGCTATATATATTGCTATGTGTTAATTAAAGGTAGGATCCATTGCTTTGATGATTTAGATCCATTAAATTTCTTGCTTTGATGAGGATTATAATGACTTTGTGAATGTTTTGAAATTGGGATATATATATTGGGGCGGATCCTGGACCGTCATTCCGGGGATACTTGAAGGTAAATTTTTCATCATTCTGAGAATGTTTAAAGGTAAAAAAAAAATTCATTTGTAATTTTTTTCCCGGGTTGGGGATGCTTGACGGAAAATATTACGAAATTAACACTTAAAAAAAAATAAAAATTGGGGATGCTTGAGCATCCCTAACCCATCAAAGGGATCCGCCCCTATATATATAACACCAACGTTGTTCGATCAGGATCAAATAGCACAAGCTAGTAATGCACATTATTGAGTTTCTACCAAAATTAATTATAGAATATTGTTGAGAGTTTTGGTATGGGAGTGTCTTTGAACAATTGAAATCAAATTGAACTCAAAGATTGAATCAAACTCAACAATGGAGAGATTCTAGATCTGGGAATATAGATCTTGGTTTGTTACAGCAACCGAAACTCTCTACAGAAAATGGCGCCAATCAACCCCTTTTGTACTCTCAACTGTACAAGTGGTCCATCCTAGGAAATTACCAAACTACCCTTACAGAAGCTATAATATGCATCACAATTTTATACTATGATGCAATGACATGATCAAACTATACTATATGTTCCATATCCCCCCCTCAAGCTTGGCTAGCACAAGGTGAAACAATGCCAAGCTTGGCAGTCAGGAATTGATGTTGATGAGAACCAAGGGCTTTAGCGAGCACATCAGCTAACTGAAGAGAAGTGGATACATGAGAGGTAGCCAGGGGCGGAGGGAGGGTGTGAGGTAAGGGGGAAGATCTAGGGTTCGAATCACCAACAGCCCTCCATTTTCAATTTATTTTTAACCCTCTTTCTTAAACCCCTTTTCGCCTCTTCTTCTTTTTTAAAAAAAATTCATTTCCCCTTTCATAAAACCCTGCTATAATACGGTATGAACTTGATATATGAATTAAATTTGTGCTTTATGGTCTTTTATTTTTAGCATTATAGATAAGTTTATTACACAATCTAAGAAGCCATATATTGCAATTTTTCATGAACTAGCGAAATTTTTTTAAGCCCCCCTAGAAATATTTCTGGCTCCGCCCCTAGAGGTAGCAATGAATCCCTCTTGAACCATCTCTCTGATAAAGTGAGCATCTAGACGAACATGTTTGGTTCTCTCATGAAAGATAGGATTAGCTGCCAGCTCCTGTGCAGATTTGTTATCACAATGTAGGGATATAGGTAGAGGCACATGAATGTGTAAGTCAGATAGGAGATTATGGAGCCATACTAGTTCACTGGCAGCTGTGGACATGGCTCTATATTCACTCTCAGTAGAGGATTTCGACACCACCTTTTGCTTCTTGGTTTTCCAGGAGACGAGGGATGAACCAAGAAATACATAGTAACCAGTGAGGGATCTCCCTGAATCTCTGTAATTACCCCAATCAGCATCACTGTATGCTTTAAGAGTGAAGGAAGATGTTGCAGGAAAAGAAAGAGCAACATTAAAACTGCCCTTTAAGTATCTTAGAAGATACATAACAGCATTCCAGTGAGGTTGGAGAGGATGTTGAAGGAATTGACTTAGTTGTTGGACAGTGTAAGAGATATCAGGTCTAGTGAGGGTGAGGTAAAAGAGTCTGCCAATGATCCTTCTATATGTTTCTGGATGAGCTAGAGGTTCCCCATCATGAGTAGACAATTTGGTGCCATGTTGCATAGGGAATGTAGTAGCTTTGCAATTCTCCATGTTAGCATCCTTCAAGATATCCAGGATGTATTTCCTTTGGTTAAACAGAATTCCAGCAGAAGATCTAGCTATCTCCATGCCAAGGAAATATCTAGCAATGCCTAGATCCTTAATGGTGAAGGTGGAGTGAAGTGCTTGCTTAGTGTGAAGAATCTCAGAGGCAGAATTCCCAAGTAATAACATATCATCAACATAGACTAGTGCAATTGTGATTGCTGACCCTGCACTCTTGACAAAGAGAGAGTAGTCATGTTTGGATTGTGCATACCCCAATCCAACCATGAATTTTGTCAATTCATGGTTCCACTGTCGACTGGCTTGTTTAAGCCCATACAGTGATCTGTTCAACTTGCAAACATGACCTGCAGGAACCTGATAACCTTGTGGGGGGGTCATGTACACCTCTTCTTCTAGGAAGCCATGAAGAAAGGCATTGTTGACATCAAGCTGATGCAACAACCAACCTTTGATAGCTGCAATGGCAAGAATTACTCTCATAGTGGATAGCTTGGCCACAGGAGAAAAGGTTTGCTTGTAGTCTTTATCCTTGACTTGATTATAACCCTTTGCAACTAGCCTTGCTTTGTATCTCTCCACCAAACCATCAGGCTTATACTTAATCTTGAAGATCCATTTTGATCCAATGGCCTTTTTCCCTGTAGGCAAAGGAGTAACAGACCATGTGTTGTTCTTCTCAAGAGCAGCTATCTCAGTTTTCATAGCAGATTCCCATTCAGAAATGCCTTTTGCTTGAGTGTAACTGTGAGGTTCAAAAACTGCACAGACATTGACAAAAGAGGTGACATATTCAAGGGACAGATGTGCAAGGTTGGTGAGAGAGAATACGACAAATGATTGAGATACTGATTCTTCTGTTACTGAAGTATGTCTAGGAAGAGGCATTGGGCAAATGTAGTCCTGAAATTTTGCTGGAGGACGAGTGACTCTTTTTGCAAGAGGTGGAGGACCATGAACACTGTCTGAAGAGGATGTACTGTCAAAGATGGGAGAGCCCAGCTGAGGATCATATGATGGTGGTGAGAGGCTGGTAGAGGGAGAGTTTTGAACAATGATAGGATAAAACCTACACCCACAAGTGTATGGGGTTCAGTTGTAGTAATCAAGTGTCGTATCCACAAGGACCGGAGGAATATCGATTGTCAATTTCAAACTAGTTCGACTAAGCCCAAAAGTAACGAACAATTTAAGGGGAAATGTGTGTATAAAAATAGAAAACACCAGTAAAAAATAATGAGAAATATATGTATGGAAGATATTCTAGGGCTAGGGATTCACCAACGATGCATTGTGAATAGACCAAAATATATTCTCGCTTGAACGATTTCTAACTCAAAAGTGAAGGTAGACTGTATAAGGTAATCGCAAAGCTCCTTTCGGAATCGAAGCGAATGTGTCTAAATTGGTTAACGATCTCCTTTCGGTTTCAAGCAACCAATTTAGAACCCTTAAGTGCTTAGAATTCTAAATGAAAATCACATCAATTTCGCCTTTCGGTCTCAATTGATATAACGATCATCTAGAATATCTATAACAATCTATAAATCCTCAAGAAGTTCAATTTCACTTTCGATCCACTAAATTTCGAGTTTAATCCTATGGTTCCAATGGATCAAATAGCCTTTCGGCCTATAATCACCATCTAAATTCCAATTTAGGGTCTTAGTCTTTCGATTTCAAACCCAAAATCAGTTCTAACCAATTCTCATCGATTAGGGTTGGCGCAATAGGATTAAATCACCAAACAAAATCAGAGATCAATCAAACGATACTAAGAACGAGTCTATTTTGGCATCGTCGGGATCACCCCGACCCTAGAACAAGAGATCTAGCCACTCATGGAAAAGTACATGCTTGATTCAATCAAATTCGGCAAGACAAACATAGAACAATAGAGATGAAAATGGAATTTACCGAAATTTGATAGATCGAACAAGTTGTCTTCTCCCAAGTCCTAGTCTCCAAGGTTCACCAAAAGCTCAACCCCCAATTCCCCAAGTTCGGCCTGAGCTTTCTCCCACAAAGAACAAAACGTAACTCCCCCAGAACATGGAAATTACAAAGGTTTTTAATTCATCCAAACAAACAACGGAAATGTGAAAGGTTGGGCTGATCTGGCACTGTCACGACTCGTGAAGAGTCTGTCACGGGTCGTGACAGCCTACAGACGCCTCAAAGAGATGAGTTTATCTGTCATGACTCGTGAAGGCCTCCCACGAGTCGTGACAGCATACTGAAGCTGAAAATTGCACAAATTCCCTTGTGAAGGCCATCACGCGAGTCGTGCTACATTGTCTGAGCTCCTATGAGTGATTCACTTGATATGCTTGCATCTTGTCTCATATTTTTGCTCATCTCTCGACCCCTTTAGCCCGTCTTTGATGATTTATTTCCACATGGAAGCGCCTCTAATCACCTCCTTATCCTTTAGCTCTTGAATCGGCTCCAAAACTGCTCAAAAGTACCTGAAATCACAACAAACTAGCGGTAGACACCGATTCCTCGCACTACTAGAAATTTGTGATTTAACATCGGGTAATAGCCGATGTCTTTCCAAAAAAAAATCGATGTCTATGTGGGTGTTGTAAAAAGTCAAAAGTTTTTCACATCGGCCAAAACCCGATGTCTATATAATTTATAACATCGTTTCTTATTATAAAAACGATATGTTTAATACTTTATAACATCACTTGTATAGAAATCCTACATATGTATATTCATTTTCTCTCTTTAATTTGTAATATTATTTTTCACCACAAAATTTGGCAATATGGAATAAATACAAAACCGATGTTATTACGTATATTGAAATCATTTTTTGTGTTAAAACCGTTGTTTATATATAGTAAAGACATCCGAAGTTATTAGTGAATTAGATGTGTTTAGTTCGTAAAACTGCTGTGTTTAGGTCGTAAAAATGATGTGTTTAGTTCATAAAAATGATATATTTAGTTCGTAAAACTGATGCTTTTTGTACGTAAAACTGATGTTTTTAGTACATAACATTGATGTTTTTAGTTTGTAAAACGGATGTCTTTCATTACAATAAACTGTTATCTATTGCTCATAAATCTGATGTGCTAGCTTATGAACCGAGACAATTTGGTTCATAAACCCAATATCCTGTCTATATATATACACATACATCATACCACAATACCAACCAAAGAGAACATACTCCTATCTATATATACACATACACCAGACGAAAGTACTCACCAAAGAGAACATTTATAAATCCTAAACTGTAAATGATTTAGCATTGGAATTTACATTGGGTGCATACATGGCAATGAGGAAAGACTGCTCCTTTAGGACTTGGCTATATAGAGGGTTGTCATAAAAATATTGCAAGATCCTCCTTTCTTTGGAAACGCATGTAGACATCACGTGTATACTCTTTATTTTGATCAGAGGTTCGTCCTATGAGAATACATGGAAGAACACCCAAAACCTGATCACTAATGTGAATCAAGATATATTAATATATAATACAAACAAAGATGATGATGATGCAGAGAACAACTTCCTAACAGTGAGCTCAAGTGACCGTCCGGGTTCAGAATTTAGAATCTATAATTCTCAGGTCATGCAAACTTGTACTGTTAAAAAGATGCAGTGGTTATCGAAACAAGGTTGAAATAAACACAAGAGGAGAATGGCCATCTTAAAAGTGATTATCGACAATTGTTATTCCATGAATTCTATGCTCAGCTACTCATTCCATCTTTATTTCAACATACTTGAAATAAACAGAAGAGGAGAATGACCATCTTAAAAGTGATTATCAAAACAAGGTTGGTGGATGAACAAACAAATGAAATATCAGTTGTACCTGATATATCAAGTAGTTCTAGCCCATTAGATCAACCTTTTCCCATCACATTCTCAAAAATAAAAGATTTTTGACAATGCTCTGTCAGAGGAGATCTCACCAGATTTATTTGCGAGCTGGACTGAACTTATTGTTGGATCAATCCTCTTAGAGACTGGGAATCTGCAGGAATTGCAACAGTTGGATCTTCAGTGAATAATCTCATAAGTTGAAAATCTCATAAACTTGCAAGGACTTGGAGAAGAAAACTTATCCTTTGATTTAAGCTACCTGTAAATACGTAATAATTCAAGGAAATAGTGATATGATGATTTAGAGACACCTTCTATAAAGTTCAAACCCCTAGCACTTGTTGCGGCCTTAGCTGAGGTTGGACTGGTATTAACCATGGAAACATCCTGGTCAGAAATTCTGCTACTAGGTGAAGGTTTACAAGAAAGCTCTCGCTTCTTATTCTCATCAAGTAGAGTTTCCTTCATAGTTTGCTTTACTTCCCCAAGGTTGTTACGCTGCAAATAAAAAAAGATTAGCATGTGTACGCAGGATTGAGAACACGGGAAGATTTATGAGGCATATTGCCAGAGCATCAATGTAGTTCTATGCTGCATACATTTCGAACTTGAGAGCTGATATAAGCTTCTGGTAAGGAGAATGGATTTTCTGTAGTGTTCCCAGCAGATTCACCAAAAAACCATTTCGGAATATGAGAATAAAGAAAATAGACAATGCATGATCTTCCTTGGGGATACTAAGACTGGCAAGTGGAGTGAGCAATACGCTTCTCCCATGATAAGGGAAAAAATCATCTAAAGCAGAAATGTGAACCGTGAAAGGAAATGAAACATACAAACTACACATACCTGAAAGTTTGTGAACACATCTTGATCCAAATGTGAGGTTGTTTCAGTTTGAATGTCATAAATACCTGCTGGATGAGAAAACGAATCATGAGGATCAACCACACCTAGGGCCAAAGATTCATCCCATCTATTGACAGATACCTCAATACCAGCTTCAGCCATGTGCTCCTCCAACTGAGGGTAAAATGTGTTATATGGGGTAACCTGAAGGCATGAGGAAAGATTGGTCATATAGTGTCCAAAATAACATAAAACATGCCCATCAGAGAGGAATTTCAGGTTGAGAATGAACTTTAAAAAAAAAGCTTAATTATTTCCAGTTTACTATTTCAGAGAGGAAAAGGAAAAATCTCTACAATGCACATTCTAAAATAAATTCAACATATAAGTGCCAATGCAACACGCAAGTCCGTGATCAGCCAAGGAAAAATAGGACATTCAACAACTTACAATAACACAAATAGATAAGAAACTAGATTAGCTCATCAGATAAGAGAAGAACTACAGTTGTAGAAAAAGCACTGCACAAGTTCTCAATCTCTAAAATATGTCAAATTTAGACCCTGGAATTTTTCCAAAAAGAAAAAAGAGCTATGGGCTGAGTTATATAGTTCACAGTATATATATCATGGGGCCTCTTTATACGACATTCACAAAGATATATTAACCTTCATACACATGAAGCCCACTAGTAATCAAAGTTTCCTTGGCAATCAGTTTCTTTCCTATTTCATTCGTCATTTACAAGCATCACAGAAACTATAGGGATCACTTTATCATGACAAAAAAAAAATCAGAAATAAAAAAGTTACCGGTTGGATCAGGCCAGAGATATGATTCAAACGTAACGACACATAATCCGTCCTGGTAAAAAAAGACACCGAATGTCAAATTCCTGCTCAAGATGCAAAGTAAAGAGAGAATCTCTGAACGTCACAACGACATTTCAATAAATGCTACAAACCCTATATATGCAATTGCACCTACAAACTGCTTCCCTGATCTTAGCTGAGAAACAATCACTAGCTAGTGATCAAATCCAAGCTTAGGATAAAAAAGCACTACTAATACAAGTAAGAATTATGTTTTTACCTTCATCACTAAACCAACATGAACACCTTTTCTTTTCATTAGCATTAGCAATGGCTCTTCATAGCCTTCGGGATAAAATCCACCTGGTTTGTGAGAAGTTCAATATGAGATCGGGCGAGGCTTTTTTGAATGCAGGTGACTCCATCCCAAAGGCTACATCCATGGCAATCACGAGAACCTTCAGCTTTTTCAACAGATCTAAGAAGTAAAAAGCACAAATGAAAAGATTTGCAGTACCTTTCGTTCTTTTGCAAAGCACTTCTCAGATAACCGTTCACCATGTACTCAGTTACAGTAGCTATAGAACCTCCAGGACCATCAAGCAAAACGCAAGGCTACAATATTAGGATGATGCTACTCAACAAGCCTGGCTGCTTCATACCAGAAGTCCTCTCTCTGCACAACACAACTTAGATCAACAAGAAGCTCCAAAGTTACTAAAAAAATTAAATGAAATAAGAGAACAATAAACAATGGCATCCCTTGTCTCAGAATAACCAAAAGTGAGAGTCCAACAACATGCACAATCAACAGCTTGGTGCTATACATCTGTTAGGAATAACAAATAAGTTTATTATATGAAGGGAATTTTTTTTTTAAAAGACATCTAGCACATTAATTTTCATATAAAACGAGAACTTCTTGGGAGTTTTGAAGAATCCATCAATTTTCATCTAAAATGTTAGACGTCCATTGGATGAACTTCTTCAGAGTTTTGAAGAATCCATTGGATTCAAGAAGTCCCAACACAAACGAGAACAAATCCTTAATCAATAGAATCAGAAGTCCCAACACAAACGAGCACAAACCCTAGATAAAATCCCATATCTAACCCAAACTAGAATATTTGTACAAAAAAACCATGAATCGAGTAGCAATTGGGTGCGAATTCAAGTGTTTGTTTCCAATTCACAAATTAATTTCTGATTTGAAAACAAACACTTGAATTTGTACAAAAAGAAAAGGGGGAATGGGATGATACCTGAAGGTTGACGAGGAGCGACTGACGAGGAGCGACGGGAGGACGATAACAAGGGCAAGGGGACCAGATCTGATCGTCGAGCCGACATAAAGAAGAGAGATGAGAGCGAAGAGAAGACCGCGTCGGAGAGTAGATCGACAATGGAGTAGGGCGAGAGAGAGAAGAGAGATGAAAGAGGAAGACAAGCGACAATGGAGCAGGCGAGAGTGACGACGGCAGAGCGAGGTGACTGACTTGAGAGAGCACCGGAGACACAAGGACGGGAATGAAAGGGGTTTCGCCGGAGATGGGAACGAGAAACAAGAAGCGGGATTTCGCTATCGCGAGAGGCTGAGTGGGATTTGGAAGAGGGAACGAATGGGTTTCCAGAGTTTCTTTTATTTTTCTAAGTATTGGGTGTGTGTTTCAAAGTGTTGAATTATTTCATTTCAGATGGGCGGGGCAAATCCCGCGTTTTTTTTTCTTCCAAAAACGTTTTTTTAACATCGGTTAGAAAATAGTGTGGGGTCTGTCTTATTTTCAACATCATAAATTTATAAACTGATGTTAAAACATTGTTTTACATGGCAGGTTTTTCTGACCGATGTTAATGAACCGATGTTAAATAACAGAATTCTAGTAGTGTCGAAATGGAACACAAAGGGCTAAGAAATAGGTAGAATACTCTAGTAAAATGCCCTAAACTCTACCCAAGAGTGCTCAAAGACAATGCTAGAATAGACGCTATCAAAATACCCCATACTTACCCTTGCTTGTCCCCAAGCAAGACTAAGATAATAAACCACAAGGTAGCGTCTGCTAAATAGAAATATCGAACGAATGCCGTCCTAGCAAATCATTGTCAACAATCAAGCTTGACTAGCACATCATAACACCAAAATACTCTAATGCACTTCACTTACATCTCGACCTCAATACTCATCATCCACAAAGCTTGAACAATCTCGATAATCTCCACCGCTTGAAAATATGCACACGACAAAATCATGAGGGCTTTATAGGGTTATGATGAGGTTAAGGCGGAAACAGTTGGGTATGGAAAATTTCAGGCCATGTGGTGCTAAAATCCGGGAAAAACGATCATTCGAGAACAATCGGAAACAACACACACTTTCAAAGAATCAAACTCATACCAATCCACCAAACAAACTCCATCATAACAACTTTTTCATGTTCACTTTTTTCAACCACATCAAAACTTTTCTTTCTTTTTTCTTTTCCTTTTTCACTCTTTTTCTTACCTCTCTAGCCTCGACACCGTTTTACACGAATACAAACATTTGTGATGAATGCACCCGGTTACTAAGTGTCTCGGCATCCTCGCTTTGCACTTCTTCCTACTTGTGTGAATTTTATTCTCCACAAGCAGGATCAGTTACTAACCGTATTTTCTTTCTTTTTCTTGACTTTTGCACAAGAGTGAATTTTATTCTCCTCTTATCCCAAGATTTTTTTTATCACAATCAAGAAAAATCACCCCACACTTGAAGCACATCCACACAACAAAATACAACACCATGACCTAAAATTATGGATTGGGTAAAGACAAATAGCGGGCTATGAAAGTCTTGTGGAGCTACCAAAGAAACAAGCTTCTAAGGCTCAGAAGGCTTCAAGGAGATTATCAAATGCAAGGTTAGGTAAGGAGGAATGGGCTAACAAAACTTCCTCAATCATATTTCAATTGTGCACATAAACCAAATAATGCGGTCTCAACCATAAAATCAAGCTCGAGTATCCAAGTATGAGGCAAGATACACATAAGATCAAGCAAGAGAGTATACAATCTAGCTAGTCAAACAAGGAAATGACTCAATGGTCAAGCAGTCATCAAACATTCCAATAAGTGCGGGCCAAATAGACACAAAAATTGCAAAAATTGTGAAGTATTCACCCCCACCCCATACTTAGACAAAGCATTGTCCTCAATGTGCAAAATAATCAAGTAAGAGATGTGAATACTCATAATTTCGACATGTAGAGCATGTGTAGGTAGCAAAGCTAGAGCCATTTGCATCTAAGCCTAGACAAAATAACCAACACAAAGAAGCAACAAACTCGGCAAGATGGGGATTAGTAGATAGGTGCCAAACACCTTCAATTCAGCTCAAAACACAAACAATATTCTCAATATAGCGCACTCTCCACCCCATACTTGCACTTTTGCAAATCAACCTCAGAAAAAACAAAAGAAAAAAAAACTGAAAACTAAAAATAAAGAAAACATACCTCGGGTTGCCTCCCGAAAAGCGCTAGTTTAAGGTCTGAAGCCGACCCTTATTACCTTCGAGAAGCTTAAATCGACCCGAATGAACGGTCCATCGCTCGTCCCATCCTTCCAACAGAGTCTTCTTGGAGCGACATGATTTAGATCGCTTTTTGCTCAAGCTCCATAGGCGTGTGCTCCTCCTCTTCTCATCCCATTGGCCCTTTATGCCTTCATTTTCACCACCGTCTTCAAATAATAAGATCACCTCTTGGGACTTGATGGGAGGCGGTATGTCGACAGGAACTTTATTTGATATCTCCTCCTTGTGCCATTTTGCAAGCATTCCAGCAAATGCCCCAAATTGTTGATCAACATTTTCTTGAACCATCCCTTCATAAAACAGTGATGGCACCATGTATGCTTGGTGAACAATAAATTGGGGATCTTCTTTGGGCTCATCCTCCTCAAAATCAATCTCTGGCTCCATCAACTCTTGCCCATGCTCTTCCAAACATTCCGCAATCTCAAAAGAAATACCAGCGCAATTTTCATTGTCACTGACATCTGTTTGGCTTGGGAGACTTTCCGGAATAGCTACAGCATTCAATGTGTGATGCGCTAATTGAGCTTTGAGTTCCGCTATCTTAGCGACTAGCTCATCAATGGATGAATGTGAATAAGGCTCTGGATCAGGAGGAGGTTGCAAAGGTTGGCACTGAAGCTCGACTGAATCTCTTGCATAAGTGCGCTCCCACTCGTAATGTCCATCGGGATTGCAAATGCGGTACATGAAATCCGCATCCTGAGAGGTGGGAGCTAGCAAAACCGGGCATTCGGTGATTGTGTGTCCAAAACCACCACAAAACTCGCAATAGGCATATGTCCCATAAATGGAGAACTGATGATCACGAGTGGCATGACCAAAGAACGCACAAACATCACAGAAGGGAACATGACTCATCTTCAAAAGGGCATATCTGAAACCAAAAACAAAAAGAAAAAAAATCAAAGCAACAAAAATAACTTAGTGAACTAGTCGTCAAAAAGACGATCGATACTAGCACCAGTCCCCGGCAACGGCGCCAAAAACATGATAGGCTAAAACCTACACCGCAAGTGTACGAGTTCAGTTGTAGTATATCGAGTGTCGTATCACAAGGACCAATGGAGTATCGATTGTAATTTCGAGCTAGTTCGACCAAGTTCGGAATAAACAAGCAGATTTGAGAGTGTTTGTGTGTAAAGTAACCAAGAAAAGCAATTAAGTATTATGAAATATATATGGGGAAAACTTTCTAGGATTAAGGATATACCAACAATGCATCGTCAATAGGCATAAAATATTTTCTTGCTCGAGTGATTTCAAAATCAAATTGTGGAGGTAGGTTATCTAAGGTAATCGCGCATCACCTTTCGGGTTTAGCGCGAATGTGTCTAAATCGGTTAGCAATTCACCTTTCGGGCTCGAGCAACCGATTTAGGTCCTTTAAGTTCGTAGAGTTTTAGGCAATAGTCATACTAACTTCGCCTTTCGGCTCCGAATAATATCAAAATTGCCCAAAACATCTATGATAACCTAGGAATCCTCAAGAAGTTTAGTTTCACTTTCGATCACTAAACTTCTGGTTTAATCATGTAGTTCTGATGGATCCTAATCGCCTTTCGGTCTCAATTCATGTTGTGAGCTGAATCTGCTATGTTTTACAGTAACTTTTATATCGATTTCTGTATACATTTCATGCATTTGGGCTAGGATAGTACAAAATCTATGTAGTTTATGTTTATTTGCCAAATTATGGAATCTACACCAGTTTCTGTTTAATTCGCAGAATTCGAGACATTTTACAGCAACTCTACAGAAGGTCAGAAAAGCTCGAAAATCGGCTACAGAAGTCCAAGGTCAAGGAAGCAACGGAACCAGTCGAATCGAGCCAAGAACCCAAGCTACTCGATCTCGAGTAGGCCTTACTCGATCTCGACGAGCATGTCCGAGCACAGCCTTGTCGACAGAGCCTGATCGAGAGAGCCAGACCAACCCGACTTCCGGACCCAACTCGATCTCGACAAGACCTGGTCGAGATCGACGAAGCCCAGCGCCACACCCGGAGTCGACGAGGAGAGAAGCTGTCCGAGAAGCGGAGGACGAGAAGCCGAGCACAACCCTACTCGATCTCGACAAAGCCCTAGTCGAGATCGACGAGCCACCCAGTGCAACTCCGAGACCATGCCGAGGAGAAGTTGCTCGACCAGAGAAGGCCACACCCTAGTCGAGATCGACGACCCTTTGTCGAGATCGACGAGCGCCTGAGTCCAGATCCGAGCTTGTCGAGCACATCAACCTGAGGAGACCTAGTCGATGACCCATTCCTACTCGACATCGACAAGAGGTACTCGAGGTCGAAGAGCGTCAGGAGCCAAGACCGAGCCACATCGAGCAGAGCTAGCCGGGAAGTCCAGTCGACGAAGAATCCTACTCGAGGTCGACGAAGCCTTGTCGAGGTCGAGTAGCCCACTTTCCAGAAACGCGTCGTCGAGAGCCGTCCTAGTCGAATTGGGATTCCTTGGGGCCGAAGGAGGAAGATCTATCCGATTCCATCAAGTTCTATCTATGGAGCAAGATCTATCAACATCATGAAGACTTACCTTACGTTAGATTTATCTTTTCCTTATAGATTTATTTCCTTAAGACATTTATTTATCTTTTAAAGCTTTAGATATAATTTTATATAGAGATAGAAGTTTCTATCCTTGGCTAGCAAGGACTAGAAGGTTATAAATAAAGCCCATGGGGCTCAGTTTTTCATGAATTCCATCAACACATTCCAATTCAGAGACACAATTCAATTCCAGTAGAGTAGTTTAGGAGTTCTAAGGTTTTTAAGGTTTTGGCAGTTTACGAAAGTTGATTGCCGAGATTGTAAAGGCTTTGAATTTAGTTTTAATGCAAGTTTCTTTTTATACAATGATGTCTGTTATTGCGATGAGGCGTGATTAGTCCACCCACTTCTGGGGCTGGGGTGAGCCCGACGGTGGCCATGTGAGGCGATGCGATAAAGGTCAGATTTTTACGCAATTTGTCTTCTATCCCTATGAGCATGATTCTTTTGCGAGAGTTGAAGGTGATCCTTGTTTGTATTATTGAAGCGAAAGTGATCTTAATGCAACTTGGATTAATTATGTGAAAAAAGGGTTAGTAACAATTAGGGTTTATGCGAAAGCCTCTATATGCCTAGTTGTTAATTACGAAAGTTATTTGATGGAAAGCATGATCTTTTATGCCTTTATGTGTTACTTTGCATGGTTACCGTTGTGGTGTTGAAACCTTGGCTTTGGAAGTCTTTTATATATTGAATTTATTTCTGTCGAAAATCAGAGTTCTGTGTTTAAATTTGCCTTTTAAAGTTTCTGTCTTTTACTGTTGTCGAGATAGAGGAGAAGCTCGTCGAGATCGAGTAGGTCGTGGTCGATCTCGAGTAGGAAGTCGTCTGTGTCGAGTTGAGTTTCTTCTGTCTTTGTCGATTTTGAAGTTCCTGTCGACTTGTCTCTTGTCGATCTCGAGTAGAGGTTGTCGAGATCGAGTTGCCCTTGCCGGGTTTGCCTCTCTGCTGTGATTTCTATTTTCTGTTGTCGACTGTTGTGGTCGATCTCGAGTAGCTGTTTGTCGAGATCGACGAGCCCTTTGCTTTGCTTTTAGTTTCTGCTTTGCTTTGTCTTTTCTGTTTCGTTTAGTTCTTTGCTTTTGTTTGTTCTTTTCTGCTTTTATTTCTGTTTCTTTCTGTGTTTATGTCTTTCTGCTGCTGTTGTGAGATTTACAGCTACCTAAGAACTGCTGACGTGCTTCCTCGTGGATTCGATCCTGATTTTCTCTTACTACAACGGGAGGAAGTCTTGTATTTATTTGCTAGGACAGGGAAGTCAGTCTGATCTATACTTTATATTTATTTCATACTTGACCATCCTCCTGCAACAACAAATTGGCGCTGTTGCCGGGGAAGCTATCAATCGCGCCTTAGGTAGTCAGTTCTCACTGTTTCTTTGAGTTACTTTTCAGGTGTATGCGCCGTTCTGGAATCCCACCTGAGTATTACGGCTTAGACGAACCAGAGCGCCTTTTACACGTCAGAACTAGACTTCAAAGAGTCATGGCGGACGCTGAAACACAGGAGCAGCTGATACAAAGGCTCACCAGGGAATTAGCCGCAAAGGATACTACTATCGCCAATGAGAGGACATCAAGGGAATAAGCAAATGAGCGTGCAAGGCAAGCAGAAGCTGAGCTTGCCCAATATCCAACCACTGCAGAGGATTATATGCATCCCACTCTCATTGTGCCTGAATCGGCGATTCTAATCCCTGAAAACTCTTTTGAAATTCGCACTCAATTTCTTATAGAGCTTAAAAATAATGCATTCTTTGGTAGATTTAATGAGTGTCCTCTTGAACATATTACAAACTTTTCTGACATGTGTCGTACTCTTGCTGAAGGTACAACTTTGGAATATGTCAAGATGAAAGCTTTTCGCTGGTCTCTCGCTGGGCCTGCACTGAAATGGCTGGAAGGGCTGAAAGCAAAATCACTCACAACCTGGGCCCAAGTAGAGCAAGAGTTTCTGAACAAATTCTTCCCACCCGCCAAAACAGCACATCTCCGCCAGAAAATCACCGCCTTCAAACAGAAGCAAGGGGAACCGCTGGCAAAGGCATGGGAACGCTACAAGGAACTTCTGCGATCTTGCCCTACTCATGGACAACCGCCCTACATCATTCAGGAGATCTTCTTCAACTCTCTTGATCAAGTCACTAAGTACAGAATCAACAATTATACTCGCTATGAGTATCTGACAATGCCGCCAAGTGACGCATGGGGTGTGCTAGAGAAGCTCACTACCTACGACAACAAGTATGGGTCTACTACAACCTATGAAGAGAACCCATACGCCAGGCCAGCACCATCCATGACCCTATATGATCCACCTAAGGAGATTGATCCAGATGTTAGGGAGCAGTACTACAGAGACCAGAATAAGAAACTCCTCAAGCAAGGAAAGTATCTCTCTGTCAACCAGCCTTGCATTGAATGCGGATCGCAAAGGCACACCACTCCTGAGTGCCCACACACAGAGCAAGTCAGGATGGCAGAGCATCATGAGGAGGCAGCTTACGCAGGGGGTCCCAATCGCTACATGGGGGACCAAAGGTTTCAGCAACCGCAATGGAACCAAGGTGTCCCTAGGAACCCCCCGCCCTACAGAGCTCCAGGACATCCGGAAAGGGACCAGAAAAAGGATGATATACAGACAGTCCTGGAGGAAATACGGAGGAACCACTCAGAAACTAGGCAATCTTTCAACTCCGCCTATACTCAGATGCAAGGTGTCAACTCTAGGCTTGGGGAAATTGATATCTGGCGGAAATCAGTTGATACACAGATTGGTCAGCTAGCAGCAGGAATCCCCAGACAGTCAGGCGCGCTCCCTGGATCTTCAGAACCAAACCCTAAGGGAAAGACTGGACATATCCCTGCTGTAAAACTCAGAAGCGGTCATCAACTGCAAGAGCCAGAGGTCGAGAAGCAGCAGAACAACGAGGAACAGCAAGTCGAGGTCGACAAACCTGTAGTCGATCTCGACCAGAGCTTAGTCGACCTCGACAAGGGCCAACTCGACCTCGAGGAGAAACTCCAGAAATCTTCACCTTCGTCGAACAGCAACTCGACTGCACCAGACTTGGTCGAGATCGACAAAGGCCTAGTCGATATCTAGGAGCCCCAAGTCGACATCGAGAAATCTGCAGCACCTTCGACGTCTGTTCTGGCTCCGACTCAGAAAAAGAAGCTGCCTTTCCCCACAAAATATCTAAAGGACCCGGCGGAGAAAAAGTTTCAGCGCTTCATCAAGATGCTTCAGAAGCTCAACGTCACCATCCCCTTCACAGAAGCTCTCAATGAAATGCCATCTTATGTCAAGTTCCTGAAGGAGATTCTGAGCAAAAAGCGATCGATGGCAGAATTCACGGAGGAGTGCAACCACTTGGACACACTGGAGAAGAGGCCGGATCTAGGTAAGTTTGCTATAACTATTGGATATGTTCCATACAAAATTAATGCCTTATGTGATCTTGGAGCTAGTGTGAGTATAATGCCTTTAACGATTTGGTCCAAGATTAAGATAGGTGCCCTAAAGCCTGTGGATGCTAGACTTTACATGGCCAACAACACGGTGGTCATTCCAACAGGCATGGTGGAAAATGTCCCAGTACAAGTAGGTAAATTCTTCGTCCCTGCTGATTTCTTAATTGTTGATATGCAAGAAGATCCTGCTTGTCCAATTATTTTAGGAAGACCATTCTTGGCGACGGTGGATGCCAACATAAGCGTAAGGAAAGAAGTGCTCACCTTCAACATCAGCGATGAGGTAATTGAGTATTCTTTTAATAAAACTGAAAGGCATACAGGTCCAATGGAAGAGGTGAAATCTATCTCAGCTGGCTACATCACCTGCGGGGAACCCAAGGTCAGAAATATGACCCCTGGGGAGCTGGAAAAAAGGGACATGGAGGCCCAGGTGGAGGAGATCATGGCAATCCTCAATGAGAACACAGAGAATCCAATCGACACAGACCAATGTAAGTCGCTGTGGATTCATTATTTTTCGGATGCCTTGACAGGGACTAAGTATGGGGTCAAGATCGACCAAGGCTCCTCGACATCGAGTAGAACCCTAGTCGATCTCGACCAGACCAAGGAGACTCCACCAGCACCAGCCTCGTCGAGCAGCCAGACGGAAGCAGAACCCTACTCGATCTCGAGTAGGCTCGTCGAGGTCGACCACCAATCAGGGAGCCCTACGTCGACTCAACTTTCCTCGACGCTGAGAACACCAGAGCCAGGACCAGCCTCGTTGATCTCGACCACCCTTGTCGAGATCGACCACCACCCGACTCCACCAGAGCCTTCTTCCTCGACACTAGAGCCACCAGGAGCGAAGCCCTACTCGAGGTCGACCAGTCTTGTCGAGATCGACAAGCCCTGTCCTTCGCCGACTTCCGCATCCTCGAGCGCACCACCACCAGAACCAGCATCCTCGTCGAGATCGACTACGCTAGTCGAGATCGACCAAGATCCTCGGGCACCTACTTCCTCGATGCTGTAGACACCAGGAGCAGAAGGCTACTCGAGATCGAGTAGCCTTGTCGAGGTCGACAAGCCTTCTTTGTCGACTTCTGCCTCTTCGACCAGGACACCACCAGAACCTGCAGTCTTGTCGAGATCGACTAGCCCTAGTCGAGATCGACCAAATACAGTGGTCCCCGATTCCGTCTCTGCGAAGGTAAGCCAAGGTATGGATCTTTCTTCTCCTATTTCCATTAAAGATTTATCTATACATGGGAGAGGTCTTCCTTGGTATGTGTGATTGTGCAGGATTTCCAATGATGAGCCCAAGGAATATGAAGTTGGAGACAAGCTCTATGTCTCTAAATCAAAGGATCATTGGTTTCCCAACAAATTCAACAAGAAGCGGATGGGACCTTTCGTGGTGAACAAGATCCATTCTGGAGGATTACAGCTGATGGACAAGAATGGAGTCCTATTTGAGGCCCAAGCTACATGGGCCCTGCAGATGCCACCTTGAGCTAAATGGAAAGTCGGCCTAGCGACTATAAAATCTAGAGCTTGTACATAGACTTTTTTAGGACATTTGAGACTTTGTTGTTTTTGTTTTTTGTTTTGAACATTTCTTTGGTTTTTGCTGTTTTTATTCTTGGTATATGTCTTCCATACTTTTCAGGTCCATGGATAGAACCAAGCAATATTCAAACTCGGCCAGGAGGTGCTTCCATTTCGAAAGTTAGAGGCCCTGCACACATGTCTTGTGAGTTTCTTTCTTTACCCTTGTTTTTATACAGTGAGGACACTGTAATGTTTAAGTATGGGGTGGGGGAAGGGCTTACTTCATGCATAATTGCCATATTTGACATTATTTGTGCATATTTAGAATTTATTGCTTTGAATTGCTACATGGCTATTTTGGAATGCATTATTTGATTTATGTGCTTATATGCCTGTTTTCCAAAAGTTTGAAAAAATGACCCCCATTAAATTTTTTGATAAATGTCATGGAAGCTTATAGTGAACTCGACGATGCAAAATTGGATTCATTAGAGATATAGCATGAAATTGCCTAGTAAAGGGAAGTCACAATGAAGTGCATATTTTGATGAAAACCATGAAAGGAGGTAAAATTTGAAATTGCTTTTGACATGTTGCATGATAAGATGATGGAGGACTTTATATTTCCATATAATGCTCATATGTTTAAAATCCTAGCCTTACCTATGCTTATGCATCACAAGAGCCATAATATGCCTTATTTCATATATTGCTCCACATGATCTAAATATTTGCGATTCTTTACCTTATTTCCTATCCGGGGATTATGTTGAGAATGATGTTACATTATGGAGATTACCATATGGTGTTTGTGTTGTGATTATTATCATTATTGGAGTTTGGAAGGAAATTGTTTGAAATATATGGAAAATTTAATGAGTGAAAGAAAATCCAATCACCTCAGGAGATAAAGGTAGATTGACCCTGCTTTCTGAGATAATAGTTTGGAGAGATGGGACACATTGTGAGGAGTCCAAAGCACTAAGTATCCGGGGCCATTCATGACACCCATGATTGCGACTCGCGAGAAGACAGTGCTGAGGTCAGAGAGGTAAAAGCATTATTATTGAGAAAAGCAATATGAAAGGTGATGAATCAAATGAAAAGGAATGTGGAAACTCAAGTTTTGAAATACTCCATTTCCCCGGATCATTAGCACCACATTGCCAGAAATTGCCCACCTTTTCGCCTTTTACCAATCTACTCCTTCATGAGCTTAAATTAAAGTCTTCTTGATTATCAATGCTTTGTCACAATAATTGTTTTTGCATAACCCTCCTTTTATGAGTAGATGTTGCTTTTGTATATTTGCACATGCATGGATCTGTGACACTAGTACCTTTTCGAGGATGGTAATTGATTGCAGGGTTATATGAGAATGAATCTAAGATGTTGAGAGTTTTGAATTCTTCCCCTGAATGACAAATAAAAGTATTGCTTGAGGACAAGCAAGCTTAAGTATGGGGTGTTTGTTGTGAGCTGAATCTGCCATGTTTTACAGTAACTTTTATATCGATTTCTGTATACATTTCATGCATTTGGGCTAGGATAGTACAAAATCTATGTAGTTTATGTTTATTTGCCAAATTATGGAATCTACACCAGTTTCTGTTTAATTCGCAGAATTCGAGACATTTTACAGCAATTCTATAGAAGGTCAGAAAAGCTCGAAAATCGGCTACAGAAGTCCAAGGTCAAGGAAGCAACGGAACCAGTCGAATCGAGCCAAGAACCTAGGCTACTCGATCTCGAGTAGGCCTTACTCGATCTCGATGAGCATGTCCGAGCACAGCCTTGTCGACAGAGCCTGATCGAGAGAGCCAGACCAACCCGACTTTCGGACCCAACTCGATCTCGACAAGACCTGGTCGAGATCGACGAAGCCCAGCGCCACACCCGGAGTCGACGAGAAGAGAAGCTGTCCGAGAAGCGGAGGACGAGAAGCCGAGCACAACCCTACTCGATCTCGACAAAGCCCTAGTCGAGATCGACGAGCCACCCAGTGCAACTCCGAGACCATGCCGAGGAGAAGTTGCTCGACCAGAGAAGGCCACACCCTAGTCGAGATCGACGACCCTTTGTCGAGATCGACGAGCGCCTGAGTCCAGATCCGAGCTTGTCGAGCACATCAACCCGAGGAGACCTAGTCGATGACCCATTCCTACTCGACATCGACAAGAGGTACTCGAGGTCGACGAGCGTCAGGAGCCAAGACCGAGCCACATCGACCAGAGCTAGTCGGGAAGTCCAGTCGACGAAGAATCCTACTCGAGGTCGACGAAGCCTTGTCGAGGTCGAGTAGCCCACTTTCCAGAAACGCGTCGTCGAGAGCTGTCCTAGTCGAATTGGGATTCCTTGGGGCCGAAGGAGGAAGATCTATCCGATTCCATCAAGTTCTATCTATGGAGCAAGATCTATCAACATCATGAAGACTTACCTTAGTTAGATTTATCTTTTCCTTATAGATTTATTTCCTTAAAACATTTATTTATCTTTTAAAGCTTTAGATATAATTTTAGATAGAGATAGAGGATTCTATCCTTGGCTAGCAAGGACTAGAAGGCTATAAATAAAGCCCATGGGGCTCAGTTTTTCATGAATTCCATCAACACATTCCAATTCAGAGACACAATTCAATTCCAGTAGAGTAGTTTAGGAGTTCTAAGGTTTTTAAGGTTTTGGCAGTTTACGAAAGTTGATTTCCGAGATTGTAAAGGCTTTGAATTTAGTTTTAATGCAAGTTTCTTTTTATACAATGATGTCTGTTATTGCGATGAGGCGTGAGTAGTCCACCCACTTCTGGGGCTGGGGTGAGCCCGACGGTGGCCATGTGAGGCGATGCGATAAAGGTCAGATTTTTATGCGATTTGTCTTCTATCCCTATGAGCATGATTCTTTTGCGAGAGTTGAAGGTGATCCTTGTTTGTATTATTGAAGCGAAAGTGATTTTAATGCAACTTGGATTAATTATGTGAAAAAAGGGTTAGTAACAATTAGGGTTTATGCGAAAGCCTCTATATGCCTAGTTGTTAATTACGAAAGTTATTTGATGGAAAGCATGATCTTTTATGGCTTTATGTGTTACTTTGCATGGTTACCGTTGTGGTGTTGAAACCCTGGCTTTGGAAGTCTTTTATATATTGAATTTATTTCTGTCGAAAATCAGAGTTCTGTGTTTAAATTTGCCTTTTAAAGTTTCTGTCTTTTACTGTTGTCGAGATAGAGGAGAAGCTCGTCGAGATCGAGTAGGTCGTGGTCGATCTCGAGTAGGAAGTCGTCTGTGTCGAGTTGAGTTTCTTCTGTCTTTGTCGATTTTGAAGTTCCTGTCGACTTGTCTCTTGTCGATCTCGAGTAGAGGTTGTCGAGATCGAGTTGCCCTTGCCGGGTTTGCTTGTGTGCTGTGATTTCTGTTTTCTGTTGTCGACTGCTGTGGTCGATCTCGAGTAGCTGTTTGTCGAGATCGACGAGCCCTTTGCTTTGCTTTTAGTTTCTGCTTTGCTTTGTCTTTTCTGTTTCGTTTAGTTCTTTGCTTTTGTTTGTTCTTTTCTGCTTTTATTTCTGTCTTGACCATCCTCCTGCAACAACAATTCACCATCTAAATTCCAATTTAGGTGTTTTAGTATTTCAATTTCAAACCCTAAATCGGATCTAATCGACTCACATCAATTAGATTAAGCACAACATGATTAAACCACAACCTAATTCAGGAATCATTCGAGAGATACTCAGAACAGGCCTATTTCCGCATTGTCGGGATAATCCCAACCCTAGAACAAGAAGTCTAGCAACTCATGGAAAAGTACATGCTTGATTCAATCAAATTCGGTAAGACAAACATAGAACAATAGAGATGAAAATGAAATTTACCGGAATTTGATAGATCGAACGAGTTTTCTTCTCCAAAAATCCTAGTCTCCAAAGTTCACACAAAAAGCTCCCCCACAATCTCCAATTTCGGCCTGAGCTTTCTCCCACAAAGAACAAAACGTAACTCCCCCAGAACATGGAAATTACAAAGGTTTTTAATTCATCAAAACAAACAACGGAAATGTGAAAGGTTGGGCTGATCTGGCACTGTCACGACTTGTGAAGAGTCTGTCACGGGTCGTGACAGCCTACAGACGCCTCAAAGAGATGAGTTTATCTGTCACGAATCGTGAAGGCCTCCCATGAGTCGTGACAGCATGTTGAAGCTGAAAATTGCACAAATTCCCTTGTGAAGGCCATCACGCGAGTCGTGCTACATCGTCTGAGCTCCTATGAGTGATTCACTTGATATGCTTGCATCTTGTCTCATATTTTTGCTCATCTCTCGACCCCTTTAGCCCGTCTTTGATGATTTATTTCCACATGGAAGCGCCTCTAATCACCTCCTTATCCTTTAGCTCTTGAATCGACTCCAAAACTGCTCAAAAGTACCTAAAATCACAACAAACTAGCGGTAGACACCGATTCCTCGAAATGGAACACAAAGGGCTAAGAAATAGGTAGAATACTCTAGTAAAATGCCCTAAACTCTACCCAAGAGTGCTCAAAGACAATGCTAGAATAGACGCTATCAAACAATAGCATCACTGTCAGGAGAGTTGCTGGTGATAGGAGATGACACATTGGGATCATTAGTAGCCTGAGTATGGATGTGAATTGGCAGGCAAGATTCATCTCCATCAGAAACTAAAACATCCTTGGGGAAGATTGGGGTGTTATGTGACAAGATATCACCCCTGAAGGGAAAAACAGTTTCCTCAAACTGAACATGTCTACTGATAATGATCACTTTCTTATCTAGATCAAAGAGCTTAAAGGCCTTCTGACCTGGAGGGTATCCTAAGAATATACACCTTCTAGCAAGACACCCAAGCTTATCTCTCCAATCATTTGGTTGCAAGGCATAACAAAGGCAACCTACAACTCTGAGTTTTTCATAATCTGGTGGCACATGGAAAAGAGCTTCAAAAGGAGATTTACCATTCAAAACAAAAGATGGCATTTTGTTGATGAGGTGAGTGGCACTTAATACACAATCACCCCAAAACCTGATAGGAAGGCCAACATAAGCTCTAATAGACCTAGCAGTTTCAAGGAGATGCCTATGCTTCCTTTCAACCCGTCCATTTTGCTCATGGACACCAGGAGCAGATCTTTGGTGAATAATGCCATGACTGGCAAACAACTCTACACACCCTCTTTGGGTGAATTCAGTACCATTGTCTGTCCTTATGCACTTAACAAACACTTGAAAGTACTGGTTTTCTACTAATAGCAGGAACTTAGTAATGCAACTCAAAACCTGCAACTTATCTTGGAGTAGATATACCCATGTAGTCCTAGAGTAATCATCCAAGATAGTCAAAAAGTAACGGGCACCACACATGGATGGGGTCTTGTAAGGGCCCCAAAGGTCCATGTGAACCAAATAAAAGGGAGCAACAACAAGAGAATCACTTCTCTGAAATTTCAATTTGTGAATTTTAGTCAAAGAGCAGGTGTTACACCTGAACTGTGAGGTATCCAAATTCTTACAGATAGGCAAAAGCTTCATCTTGGACAAAGATAGATGACCAAGACGAGCATGAGCAGTCATCAAACTGTCATCATTATTACAAACTGAAGCAACAATACCAGAGGTACCTGTCAAAGGAACATTGTGAATCCTGTACAAGCCTCCTTCTTCCCATCCTTTCATCAACTGTCCTTTAGTTGTATGGTCCTGTAGCCAACAAGATGTCTTATCAAACTGAAATATAAGCTTCTGGTCTTTAAGCACTCTAGACACAGATAGCAGATTGTGACAAAACTGAGGGACAAAGAGCACATTTCTTAACACAAGGTTGTCATTCAACTTGACAGTACCACAGCAACTGACAGGTATATGAGATCCATCAGGTAATCCCAGAGAAATAGGTGCACTCAAATAAGCAAACACAGAGAAAATTCCTTTATCAAAAGCAATATGATCAGTAGCACCTGAATCAACAATCCATGCATACTTATCACCCTTATTTGTACCAACTAAAAATGATACACTTAGTGTACCTGCAAAGTGAACCATAGCTTGGTTTACTGAACTCTCTGAATGATCCACAGTGCCTTTTCCTTTCATCATTCTCACCACCTCATTGTAGATAGCATTTACTACTACAGGATCTGGTCTTGCATCTTGATGCCTGTGCTCCAGTGGACTGTCAGCTTGAGGCACCTCAAACTGAGCCACAAACTTCCCTTGAGCTTTACCTTTATCATCCTCTTTTGGTCCTCTAAACCACCCAGGGTAGCCAACCAATTTGAAACAATAATCCTTGGTGTGGCCCCTTTCATTGCAAAATTCATATTTGCGTTCCAGCTTAGCCTTTTTATACTCTCTTTTTGCCTGCTCAAATCTTGATAGCTCTCCTTGCTTACCATATCCATCTTGATTCATCATGTTCCCATATCCAAACTTGTTTACTGCATTAGCTTCAGCTTCATCATACTGCATTCTGTTCCCATATCCATCATGTTGCATCTATACTCGATTCACATTCATAGAAGTAAGGTCACCAGGGGTTACAGATGTCACTCCTCTTGACCTTTCCAACTGTACTGCCATCTAGAAGGCCTTCAACAATCCTGGCATGGGATCCTTTGACAGAACATTTCCACGCAAAGGCTCATAGACATCATTAAGGCCCATCATAAACTGCATAACCTTGGCTTTCTCTTCCCTTTCGACAATTCTCTTAAGCAATCCACACCTGCATCCTCCAATTCCTCCACAGTTACATGTTGGGACATCATCAAGCAACTGTAATTCGTCCCAAAGCTTTTTAAGCTTTCCATAGTATGCACGTACAGTCAGATTCTCCTGCCTGACATTTCCTAAATCACGACGCAGATGGTATATCAAGGGATCATTTGACTCGCAAAATCTCTCCCTTATCTCCTTCCACAACTCAGCAGCAGTTTCAACATACATAAGGGTTTCTGCAACCTCAGTAGTCATGGAATTAACAAGCCAGCACATCACCATATAGTCAGCTCTCTCCCATTTCTCGTAATCTTCATTCTCAATTACAGGTTTAACACAACTCTCTGTGATGAAACCTAATTTTGCCTTGGCTCCAAGTGCCATTCGTACTCCTCTACTCCAGCTCGCAAAATTCGAGCCATTAAACATATTATTCACTAACTGCATCCCTGGATGGTCGGAATTCGACATAAAATAGGGATTGTAATGCACCGTGTTCATACCTTGATTGTGATCTCCGATCTGAACACCCTGAAATCCAGGTCCTCCTTGATTGCCTCTTCCTGCACCAGGTCCAAGAGGCGTCACAGAGACGAAGGTTCCACGACCTCCGCCACTGCCATTAAGAGCATCAGCATAGCTCTGTCCACCTGGGATCGGCAATCATCTCCCTGCCATGGCTGATCAACACAGGAAAGCAACGCGACAACAGCGAGTGCGAATTCTCCAGAAAACTGAGCAGAAATCGTCGAAAATCAAGCGACGGATCGAACACGCTCTGATACCATTTGAACAATTGAAATCAAATTGAACTCGGAAAGATTGAATCAAACTCAACAATGGAGAGATTCTAGATCTGGGAATACAGATCTTGGTTTGTTACAGCAACCGAAACTCTCTACAGAAAATGGCGCCAATCAACCCCTTTTGTACTCTCAGCTGTACAAGTGGTCCATCCTAGGAAATTACCAAACTGCCCTTACAGAAGCTATAATATGCATCACAATTTTATACTATGATGCAATGACATGATCAAACTATACTATATGTTCCATAGTGTCCCTCCCACATTGATTATTAAAGAGTAAAAAATAATGGGTTATAAGGAATGGTGAAACTCTACAAAAGCTATTGTGTTAAGTTGGTGGATCCCGACATTATAATCGCAAAAATAATAATAGTAATAAATCAATGTAACCCGACACGTGTTTGCTGGTAGTGGAAATTCGAACTTCTAAGGCTTGGGTAAAGTGTTCGATTAGAGCCGGTAGTGAAAATTCGAACTTCTAAGGCTTGGGTAAAGTGTTCTGTTTATGCATAACCTGTATTGTATTCTATTCCAGGGATATGTGCATATTCTTGATATTCAACCTGCTCGTTTTATGTGTGGGGTTCAATATATTGACTACCTCTATGCAGAAGTTTAAAATCTGTAACATTTTGTAAGGCATTTTAGTTCTTGCCTTTTCAAATTGTGCAGCTAAATACTCCCTCCGTTTCCTTTTAATTGACTTTTTACTATTCATGCACGTTTTTTAAGGTGTGAAAAACTATATGAAATAATAATTTTTTTAAATATTTTTTTCGACAATCTCATACTTATTGATGATAAGTATAATATTATTAAAAAAATATTTTTAAAATATTAATATTTAATATAGTTTTTATCGTTATAAAACTACGTGCATGACTTGAAAAAGTCATTTAAAAGGAAACGGAGGGAGTAGGTCATTTAGCTATACATGGGTGGGTCACACTATGGTGAGACTCGATCCGGGTATGAATCATTCCCTATCTAAAGGTTCAAATTTGCTTGTTTTAATTTTTGCTGTTAAAAATAAGTTCTCTCAAGGAAGAAACTGTTTATGATTATTCTCTGTAACGTTCCAATTTTATCATACGTCTCCGAAGAGACTTTATGATTATTTTAGCAGATATATATCCCAAACACAACGTTATTCAAATTTGTGATATCGACCTGCGGAGAAGTCTGCTAACAATTCCAAAGACTTGTGCTCTATGCCATAGTCATATGCAGTATATGTTTGACTTTAATTGGTGAAAGCTGACAAAGAAGTAGGCATACAAAACTCTACCTCATGTTGGACCCATTCTTGATTATATATACCCATCACTCCGTCAGGGATGGTTCATATATAGTTACTTACAAAATTGATAAAAACACAAACCACTCCCAATCTTAATTAGTGCATACACTCTTTGATGAACATGTACTCTTTGATGATCCAACACGTAATACTCATTGCCCTATCCTTAGTCGTTTCCCTTGGTTCTGCAGTTGGATTCTCCTCCGTCCAGTCGCTGTGCCATACCGATGAGCGTCATGCTTTGCTCTCATTCAAGGCTTCCTTTACCATCCTCAATTCCTACTGTGATATTAACGACAATTGTGTAATAACTGATTCCCATGGTGAAAAGACTCGTTCGTGGAAGAGTGGAAATAGAGATTGCTGCCAATGGGATGGAGTCATGTGTGACCCCTTAAATGGTCACGTGACCGAGCTCCACCTCAGCGGCAGCATCCTCAACGGAAGCTTCCCCTCCAACAGCTCCTTGTTTAGTCTTCGCCGACTGCGCCACATCGACCTCTCTTCCAACAACTTCCTGTCACCGATACCATCAGGTTTTGGTCGTCTTTCTGACCTTACGTACCTGAATCTCTCCAACTCAGGGTTCTTTGGCCAAGTTCCACCAGAAATTGGCTGGCTCTCTAGCCTAACTACCCTTGATCTCTCTTATAATATTGTAAATGATGAGGCATTATTAAAGATGCCCAATATCAAGACTGCCATCACCAACCTTACCAATCTAAGAGAGCTCCATCTCTCTGATGTGTTGATCAACACCCATCTGCCTCCAATGATTGCAAACCTCTCGAAGCTGACATCTCTCAAATTGGAGGGATGTGGCCTACAAGGGGATTTCCTGGCGACCGACGTTCTCAGCTTGCCAAAGCTGCGTGTTCTCGACCTGCGACTCAACTTCGGGTTGAACGGTGACTTCTCGGCATCTGCAGTGATGTGGACAAGTCCACTCGAGGTAGTCGACTTGTCTGATTGCAACTTCACGGGGAAATTGCCAGATTCGATTGGAGATTCATCCAACTCCTCCTTGATATCATTCACTATATTGGGATGTGGATTTGATGGGAGTATTCCTGGTTGGATGTGGAACACGACAGGGGAGATTTATCTAGATGACAACAACTTTTCTGGCACCCTGCCAAAAACGATAAGCACGGCTATTCTAGGAAGATTATCAAGTATCTCCTTGCGTGGTAACAGCATCACCGGGACCATACCAGCCTGGCTTTTCACTCTGCCATCACTGCAGAGATTGTGGTTGAATGACAACCTATTCACGGGAATAGATCAATTCGCCATCACTAACAGCTCTGCTCCCTTAGTACTATCTTTATTTTGGGCATATAATAACCAGCTCCAAGGGCAAATCCCAGAAGCCATCTTTGAGCTCCGCAACCTCCGAATGCTATACATTGGAGGGAACAACTTGATCGCAACCATCCCGCTCAGCAAGCTCCATGGCCTCCAGAATTTGAGTGACCTCTCTTTATCTCATAATAATATCTCCTTCATCGATGACATAGGTGCGGAATCCATTTCCTCATGGCCTAGTTTTTCAACTCTAGAACTTTCATCTTGCAACCTTGACCAATTTCCGATCTTCTTAAGAGACCAGGAAAATCTTGTATTCTTGAACCTCTCTAAAAATGCCATCCATGGTCATGTACCTGAATGGTTATTCGGTATAAACATGATTTCGTTAGATATCTTGGACCTTTCTCATAACTTCCTAACCGGTGGATTGGAGCATCTTCAATTGAGAGGGCAGAGGTATTTCGAATCTTTGTTCTCCGCTTCAAACAATAAGTTTAGTGGAGAGATTCCTTCTTCTTTATGTCATCTTACTTATTTTGACGTAGTTGACATTTCTCAGAACAACTTGACCGGCAATATTCCAGGCTGCTTTGCGTCTCTTATCAGTTCACAAATAAGTGTGTTAGATCTAAGCCAAAATCAACTTGAAGGTGTAATCCCTTCCACCATCTTTGAAGATTGTACCATGTTGAGGGGTTTTCAGTTGAATGGAAACCGGCTGGAAGGGCCAATACCAAAATCTTTGAGTAACTGCAAGTATCTGCAATTTATTGATCTTAGTAACAACAAGCTCAACGGTACCTTCCCTCATTGGTTAGGTGTTCTTCCCAATCTCGAGGGCCTTATCTTGGGCTCGAACAATTTGCACGGTTCTCTAATGAGCTCAAATATGACGACCTCATTCTTGAAGCTGAGAATTCTCGACATCTCAAGTAATGATCTCGCTGGTAGCGTACCAGGTGATTTTTTTATGAGTATGAAGGCAATGATTGAGGTAGATCACCGTGAACAAGACCGAGCGATTCAATACATGGATTCCTATCGTTTTGGAGATGAGTATGAACATGATGATCTTTATACTTATGAAGATTCAATGAACGCATGGTTCAAAGGATTCAATCGTCGACTTGATAAAATCTTGAAGACCTTAGTATTAATAGACGCCTCAAGGAATAGGCTAGAAGGTTCCATCCCTGAGGCGATTGGAGATCTTGTTTCCCTTCGATGGTTAAACCTAGCTCACAACAACTTCACTGGTCACATCCCACCATCCATTGGAAAATTGAACCTGTTGGAATCTTTAGACTTGTCTTTCAACGGGCTAGACGGAAAAATTCCCAACGAGTTGGTAAATCTAAACTCTCTTGAATTCTTCAATATCTCAAACAATCATCTAGCTGGGCCAATTCCAACAGGCAAACAGTTCGATACATTCTCAAACGATTCCTATCTTGGGAATCCTGGGCTGTGTGGTGCACCTTTTTCAAACAAGTGTGGAAAACAGGGTGAAGTGCCGAATATAGCAGCAGCTGAAGGAAACAACAGTGGATCTTCAAGTTTGGATGTGTGGGAGATTGCTTTGATGGGATTTGGGTTTGGGATGTTTGTTTCGTCAGTTTGGGGATACTTCATCTTGTGGGAGAAAAATTATCTTTGGGTATGCAGGTTGATGCTCGAAGTGCAAGTGTTCATCATGCTGCACCTAATGAGGAGACGCTAAATAAAGGTGTATCGGGTCAATTTATCCTTCCATCAGTTAAGTTTCCTCTATTTACTTTACTCAGTAAAATGTAATGTATAATGTAAACAATAAGCCATGCTCATTATGATATATAGTTTCTGTTGGGTTTGCATTCAAATCCTCATTTGGGCTTGGTTAATCTTGATTGGACTTGTTCACATTTGGGCCAAGGAGTTATCATCAAGATGGATTATTTGAGAGCTTCTAGAAGCTTCTCACTTGCTTGGGACAAATGTGGTTCTTTCCGAAACCATCCACCACTCTCTAGAGAATTCTAGAGCCCTTACCATTCTACCTTTCTCTAGAATCTTCCCAAGCCTTATCCATCCCTTCCTACCCTAGCATGATGCCTATAAATAGGGACTCAAGCTTAGTCCCTTGGCGGATGTCTCCCATGGATCATTCCCTTGAATCATCCCACACCATTCAAGCTCCATCCACATTAGTCCATCCAAGCCTCCACACAAAGCCTTCATCATACAAACACATTCTATTCCACTATATTGTAAAGAGAGAGTTTTGTCCATTACCCCTTGTATTTCCTACAAGGTTCGTTGTACTCTTTCTTATTTGATAGTGGATTTGTTGGCTCTTGCCGCCCGTGGGTTTTCCTCCCGGTACTCGGGTTTCCCACGTTAAATTTGTGTGCTCTATCTTGTCTTACTCTCTGTATTAGTGATTCCGTTCTTCCGATGCGCGCTCATGTTCTTATTACCACTAAATCCCTAACAAGTGGTATCAGAGCGTCCTAAGATCATTTTGGGAATCACTATTGGAGAGTTCGGTTGAAGGCTCTTCTCAAGCTTTGGATGGAAGTTAAAGACCAAGTTGTTGGTTTGTGGTTGGATCTTGGATTACTTTACATGACGAAGAGTTTTGTCATGAAGGAGCGTCTCTATACTCTTCGTTTGGTTGAAGGTACCTCTATTCATACTCATCTCTGTGAGTTCTTTTCTATTGTTGATCTTGAGAATCTTCTACCTCTCGTTATGATGATACTCAATTGTGGCATATGAGTTTTGGCCACTTTCGTGAAAAGAACATGCATTGTTCTCAAGGAGAGGTCTTTTCAGCAGCTAGCTTGTTGATGATCAACATTTGTGAGCATTCTATCTTTGGCATTCAGAAAAGGTCAGCCTTGCCAAAGTTCGTCCACACCTATCGGTGTTTTGGATCATGCTCATTCTCTATGATGGGGTCCTTCTCATGTTATTTATCTTAAAGGGCGTTCGTATTTTGCTGACCGTTATTGGTGACTTTATGCAAAGTCTTTGTGGTTCTTTCTACGCCCCAAGATTGCTAAATCGCTCCATTCTGAATGCCCTTCGGGCTTTATGCGGCAGAGATCTCATTCGGATATTGATGCAAGGTGGAGTTTGTTGGGTTTGCATTCAAATCCTCATTTGGGCTTGGTTAATCTTGATTGGACTTGTTCACATTTGGGCCAAGGAGTTATCATCAAGATGGATTATTTGAGAGCTTCTAGAAGCTTCTCACTTGCTTGGGACAAATGTGGTTCTTTCCGAAACCATCCACCACTCTCTAGAGAATTCTAGAGCCCTTACCATTCTACCTTTCTCTAGAATCTTCCCAAGCCTTATCCATCCCTTCCTACCCAAGCATGATGCCTATAAATAGGGACTCAAGCTTAGTCCCTTGGCGGATGTCTCCCATGGATCATTCCCTTGAATCATCCCACACCATTCAAGCTCCATCCACATTAGTCCATCCAAGCCTCCACACAAAGCCTTCATCATACAAACACATTCTATTCCACTATATTGTAAAGAGAGAGTTTTGTCCATTACCCCTTGTATTTCCTACAAGGTTCGTTGTACTCTTTCTTATTTGATAGTGGATTTGTTGGCTCTTGCCGCCCGTGGGTTTTCCTCCCGGTACTCGGGTTTCCCACGTTAAAGTTGTGTGCTCTATCTTGTCTTACTCTCTGTATTAGTGATTCCGTTCTTCCGATGCGCGCTCATGTTCTTATTACCACTAAATCCCTAACAGTTTCAATGATTAATGAAGAACCAATATTGTGGAAAGATGGGAAATATAACCATCCCACATTGATTAAAAAGGGAATCCAAGCCTTCGATATAAACCGGTGGGCTACCCCACCTAATACCAATTGATTTTAGGATGGAACCCCACTCGGCTTGTGTGCTCGACTTGGATGGTGCGCGTATTGCGCTTGAGCGTGCGTTGCCCCCCACGTCGTATATTACCCACCGTAATTTAACAAATGTCTGTTAAGATTGATGTATTTTACCTGCTAGAGGTTGAATTGAATTTTCTCACTTGTAACAACTCCAAACCCTCCTTTGTTGCTTCCAATCTAGTCCGTTTGGTCTTGGTTTACTCAATGGCATGGTGTTATATGTCAATCCACTTGCAATCGAAACTTGGTATTTGTGATTTTTCTGATATATACACACCATGTGTACTGTGTTAATGCTTCTGGATGGGTGGGTTAGGCAAAGCTACGTAATATATTATGCTACTCCCTCCGTTCCATAATACATGTCCTTTTTATTTTCGGCACGCTTTTTAATAAGCGAAAAACACTATAAAATATTTTTTTTTAATTAATTTTTTTTATATAACTTAATACTTATTACTAGTAAGTATTGTATTATATAAAAAAATTTAATTAAAAAATAATATTTAATAGAGTTTTCCACTCATTAAAAAACGTGCATAAAAGGAAAGAGACATGTATTATGGAACGGAGGGAGTATATTGCTATGTGTTGATTAAAGGTAGAATCCATTGCTTTGATGATTTAGATCCATTTAATTTCATATCTCGCTTTGACGAGGACTATAATGATTTTGTGAACGTAGTCAAAGTGAAGTTGGGGAAGGCCCGTGCCTGAGGGTGTTCAGGCAGCCCAACGGAACAGGACCCCCAAAAATTTTGGGGCCCAATACCATTATAACCTTTACTAGATAAAAAAAAAAGATCTTCCCATATGGAACAGAAAGCTCCTTTTGCTCTGCCGGTTAGAGCGTCCAAGTGTAGGAAGGGTGACTCATTCATCTAGTGTTCTTTTTTTTTTTTTGAAACGGAAAAAATTTGACCATAGGGCTTAGCCCTATCAGCCAAGAGCATCCTTTCGGATGAGACTATGCAAAAGAGAATCGTCAGGAGTCATTGTACCAAGTGAAGCATAACTAAGTCTTGACAAGCGATCTGCCACAAGATTAGCTTCCCGGTAGACATGACGAATCTCGACCGAACAAAAGAAGCCCAGCGAGACTAGACTGTCTGAGACAATCATATCCGAGTCTCCAGTAGGCTTCCCCAAACCTTTTAAACACTTAATAATTGTTAGGTTATCTCCTTCTACAGTCAATTTAGTAATTCCCAGTTTTTTTGCAGCGAGTAAGCCATTCCATAGCCCATGGCTTTCACACCCACAAACAGAATTGCTTGGTGATGGTCCCCAGCCACAGTAGATAGGGGAACCCTTGTAGTCACGAATGATAAATCCAAATGAGCCCATATTACTAGAGGAGAGAGAGCCATCGAAGTTAAGTTTATGTGTATCCTGAGGAGGTGGTTCCCATTTGGTTCTTTTTCTTTTTGAAATCAATCTGGGTTTTGAGTTGCTTTGTGTAGCTGTTATATTTTCCTTTGTATTTTCCTTTGCTTGTGATGTTGTGCAGATGAATTTTTGGTCTTTTTTGAAAGCTAATATCTTTCTTATATTTGGGGTTATACTGTCAAAGTGCGTTTTGTTTCTAGAGAACCAGATGCCCCACCAGACAAAGGCTACATCTTCAAATTTTGCTTTTCCTATTGTGTTCTTGATATTCCATATAGTTTCATTGATCGGGTCTTCTTTATCAAAACAACCATGCATTTTCATAAAGGATCCTGGGTCATTTGCCATCAGAGTGCCCCTAGTAATGGGGCAGTCCCATAATAAGTGATGCAAATCCTCATAGCATGAGTCGCAGTGGGGGCAATCTGTCGGGATTCCTAGTCTTCGAGAAGCTAATCTGACCGTTGTTGGTACCGCGTTTTTGAGGATTTTCCACAGGAAAGATTTTATTTTGGGTGGGGTATTTAAGTCCCACACCCAGCTTATATCCGATTTTGTGTGATTTTTGTATTTATGTATCGTATCAATTGCAGAGGTTGTTGTATACCAACCATTCTTACTCCATTTCCAATATAGTCTGTCAACATGGATGTTTTCGGGTAATGGTACCGTGGTGATTTTCTCTATTAAGTCATTTGGTAATAAGCCTTGCAATTTCCCAAATAATTTGTTCCGATCCCATCTTTTATTTTCCTTTATGAAGTATTGTATGTTTATTGACTCATCAATTTGTTGAGTATCTGGGATAAATGTTTTAAGGGGTGCTTGACCCAACCAGTGGTCTTTCCAAAAATTTATCGTTGAACCATCCCCAATAGACCATTGGAGACCATTCTTGAATAGGGGTATTAATTTTATAAGTTGTGCCCATTGCCACGAGGATCCCCCATGCTTTTGATAATTCAGGATATTGCTTGTCTTGAGGTATTTTTCTTTTATTAGTTTAACCCACGGGCTATTAGGTTCCGCTAGTATTTTCCAGAGTAGTTTCATCTGTAATGCCTTATTCATATCTTCTGAGCAACGGAGACCAAGCCCTCCATTTTCCTTTGTTTTACATATTTCAAACCAACTGATGAGTGGTTTATGGTTAGGCCCTTTGTTCCAGAGGAATTGTCTATTGATTCTGTCCAGCTCTGAGTGGACAGATTTGGGTAACATAAAGCATTGCATTAAGTGCAAAGGTTTAGCTGAGAGCGTAGACTTGATTAGAGTACACCTTCCAGCTTGAGAGAGGCAGTTCGCCTTCCATTTTTGCAGTTGAGTTTTGTTATTCATTATAAGGTCTTTGAAATCATCTTTCGTGGCTCTTCCTTCAATGATCGGGCATCCTAAGTAGCACCCTAAATTAGGGGTGTGTGCTATTTCTAATTCATTACGGATTAGATTTTTCTGTGTTGTCAGAACGTTTTTTGAAGTTTGGAATTGGGATTTATGTCGGTTTACTCGTTGCCCTGACAACGCAGTATACTCCCTTAATGTTTTGTTGATTTGGTCACAACCAGTTTTTGTAGCCGACGCAAAGATAACAATATCATCCGCGAATGCTAGAAAAGGAATCTTGGTTCCGTCTCTTGTTAGTCTTATTCCTAGGTGGCTCTGAGGTTTTACAGATTCATTGTAAAGACCTCTAGCAAGGATTTCAGAAACGATTAGGAATAGATAAGGTGATAAAGGGTCGCCCTGACGTAGACCCCTTTCGGGGAAGAAAACATCTGTAGGTTCATTATTTACCAATACTGAGTAAGTGACCGTGGTTATACATTCCTTGATCCAATCCGTGAACTTTTTGGAGAAACCTAATTTGAGCATAGTGGACAGCAGAAAGTCCCACTCCACCATGTCGAAGGCCTTTTCCATATCTAGTTTAACCGCCATCCAGCCAGTTTTTCCCTTTTTCTTATAGAAGGAGTGAAAATTTTCATTTGCAATTAAAATATTATCCTGTATAGATCTACCAGATGAGAATGCACTCTGTAGGGGGTTTGTTATTTTAGGAATGATTTATTTTAGTCTTGATGCTAATACTTTGGATATTACCTTATAAGTTGTTGAACAAAGGCTAATCGGTCTATAGTGTGATGTTGTTGTAGGATTGTCTATTTTTTGTATTAAAGCGATAAACGTGTGGTTAGTTTGTTTTAGAATCCGTCCACTAAGGAAAAAGCTTTTTACTGCCTTGATTACAGAAGGTTCTACGATATGCCAATATTTTTTAAAGAATCCTGCAGGGAACCCATCAGGCCCTGGCGATTTGTCGTTTGCTAGACCAAATACCGCGTTTTTTATTTCCGCGTTTGTGACTTGTCTTGTTAGCCAGTTATTATCTTCATTCGAAATTTCGTTTCCTATATAATTTAATAGGTTGCTAGGTATCTGTTGTCTCCTTTGGAGTGAGTATCTTTGGGTGAAGTCATGTTTGATTAGTTTTCTTATTTCATCTTCGTTATTGATTGTTATGCCAGCTGTGGTTTGTATCTGTTTTATAATATTTCTATTACGTCTACCAGTTGCAATTTTGTGAAAATATTTTGTGTTTGCGTCTATGGATTTGACATGTATTCTTTTGGCTCGTTGTCCCCAATATTTTTGTTGATAGGTTAAAAGTGAAGCATGCTTGACCGTGAGCCTTTTGATTTTTTTTGTCTATATCATAGTTATAAGCGTTACAGAGCGTGTTTTGCAGCTCCAAGAGTTGTGTTTCAACTTGTTTTATTTGGCGGAAAACGTTTCCAAATGTTACCTTGCTCCAAATCTTACTCTTTCTTTTTACTTCTTGCAGTTTCTTTGTTAATTTAAACATTTGGGATCCCGGGGAGTCAAGTCTCCAAGCCGATCGTACAATGTTTTCATAGTCTGGTCTTGTGGTCCAGGCCATTTCGAATTTAAAAGGTTGCATTTTTGGTTTTTGATTATCCATTAGATCCAGTGTGATTTGTGCATGGTCAGATTTTAAGAAAGCGTGATTTTTAGTACAAAGGTTGGGGAATTCTTTTAGGATAGCGTGACTTATAATCGCTCGGTCTAATTTCTCATAAATGTTGTCGCTACCATGTTCTCTCTTTCTCCATGTGAAGTTATTACCACAAGTTTGAGAATCAACCAAATTATGAGTACTAATTATATCTCTAAGTCTTGTAAATCTGTTTATAGAAGGCAATCTGCCACCCTGCTTGTCATTTGGTTCCAAAATTTCATTTAGATCTCCCAGAATAATGAGAGAGTCCTTAGCTTTGGTTATGTAGTCAGCTATAGATGCCCAAAAAGCGTTTTTTTCATTTGCATAGGGTGTTGCGTAGATAAATAAGATTTCTATTGTAGTGTTTAGTTTGGTGTTGGTATAGTCTGCCTGAATAATCCGGTCAGTGGAGTTTCTAATGGTGAGGGTTTCATTTTGGAATTGCGATTCTTTCCAGAGTAGGCAGAGGCCTCCAGACAAGCCATTTGAGGGACGGAAGAACATCTTGTCGAAACCTGGTTTTCTCCAACAATTTTCCGGTGGTGGATTAGTTAGTTTTGTTTCTGCTAACATTAAGATTTTAATGTAATCCGATTTTGCAGTGGATTCGATATGAGTCCAGACATTTTTCCTACTTAGTCCCCTTACATTCCAGAAGCTAAACTTCATAAAAAACTAGTTGGGGGGTTTTGGTACCTTAAAGGGTTAGGACCATACTTGTGGAAGTTTTTATTTATAGAATGGTTTGTAGTGGTGTGGATTTTGGTGTTGGTATTACTGGTGGGTGCAGGATTCTTTTTTCTAGTCTGAGAGTTAGAATTTGGTGTTGTAAGATTGTGGTTGATTTGTATTACTCTAGATTCTGTAGTGTTGTTTGTTAGAATTTTTGAATCTAGGTTTCGAAAATAAAAGGTGATAGTGAATGTGTTTTGTATTTCAGCAAATTGACCTATGACAAATGGTACATCAGACTTTAATAGGTGCTCGCAAATACATAACAAAAGTCTCAAATCCTTAGTAGAAAGATATAGATAATTGAGTGTATGTAAAGTCCATTGTTTATGTTTTACGAGTTTAGAAATTTTTGAGCAGAACAGAGCAAAGGCACTGGTCAAAAATTGGAGACAGTTTATGTAACATGTGCTTGTTATAACCCATGGAAGATAAAAAAATTGACTGCAGCAGCAAACCTTCCAAAGGCCCCTTCTATTTTTATTATGTGATGCTGAAGTGTAGACTGCTCCTTCCCATACTTGCTTGCAGTATTTCCTTGTAGCCACTGTTGATGTTTTGTGGCTGAGATCTTGGACTCTTGGAGTCCATTGTGTGCTCTTGGTCTTTGTTGTTTCCCTTATGGTTGTGTTGAGGATCTGTATAGATAGTAAACAAGCAAATTGCTCGAGAGAAAAGATCCCTCGAGCAGGCTTAGTATAGAGTTCCTGGTTATGTCTATGATAGTAAGTTTTTATATATAATTGATAGCTGACAAAAGAATAAAGTGTATAGTACTGATCATAGTTTATGAAAGATGCAATTCTCCCTCTATTTTTGTAAGTATGATAGCAGTTGTTTAAGAACCATGAGAGATACTCCAAGTGTGTATCAAAAAGAGAATGCAAGTAATGGTCATTGTTTATTAAAGTTTCAATTTTCCTTATACTGAGATAAGAGAGGCAGTAGTAGTCCAGTAGCCATATAAGAGAGGTAAGGTGTGTATGTCCTTTAATTTTGAGGAAGATATCAATCAACTCATATAAGAAGAAAATGAAGAATGAATCAAATATCTTCATAACTGATACTAGGTAAAGAGATTTAAAGTATATAAAGAGTTTAGAGAGGTCAAGGCTGTGTATCAGTCCAAGATCATGGACAGAAGCATGGTTATAAATCAAATAGTCAGGCAGTATGCATGCATGGTGATTTATGGATATTTCCTCAAGAGTTTTCATAGAGAGAAACATCAGTAAATACCAAAAACTTATCAAAATTTCCACCAAGTAAGAGATTAAGTATTTTTTATTTTGAGTTGAAGGTAAGTAAGCATGATGGAGCCAGCAAGTTTCAATTTTGAGGGAGATATCATTCAAGAGATGCAGCAGTAATCCAGTAGCCATATAATAGAGGTAAGGTGTGTATGTCTTTTAATTTTGAGGGAGATATCATTCAACTCATATAAGAAGAAAATGAAGTATAAATCAGACATCTTCATAACTGATACTAGGTAAAAAAATTTGAAGTATGTAAAGAGTTTAGAGAGGTCAAGGCTGGGTAACAGTCCAAGTTCATGGGCAGAAGCTTGGTTATAAAGCAAATAGTCAGTCACTATGCATGCATGGTTATTTATGGATATTTCCTCAAGAGTTTTCATAGAGAGAATCATCACTAAATACCAAATATTTGTCAAAACCTCCACCAAGTAAGAGATTAAGTATTTATTATTTTTAGTTGAAGGTAAGTTAGCATGATGAAGCCAACAAGACAGCATAATAACATAATACAAATCTTCATTAATCAGGCAAGATATAATACAACTGGATATTCCAGAAAATTTCAAGCCCACAGTAGAGATGCTAGTAGAGTGATCATAAAACCATAGGATAAAACACTTAATAAAACAGCATTCAAGCTCGAAGGAGAGGCTCCCTCTAGCGGAGTCAATATCAGCGAGGAAAAGTTCTAATGATTGATTAATATAGATTTGATTCATAATGATAAAGGTGTGGTGCTTGATGAATTTTGTGGGTAAAATGTTGCCTGCATCTTTAATAGCTAGTAGATTTGTATGAATTCTTAATAGGATAATAAGATTAAAGGGGTAGATTATAATAAGAATAAAGTTACTATTAGGATTTAGTCTAGCCCGGAAACAAATTCCAAGCCAAAGAAGAGATATCAAAGTAGAGTATTGTCTGGATTGAGAGACCCGACTAGTTATTAGTGTAAGGTTGTAAAGTGATTTATCTGGGTAAGACACAAGGCAAGTGGGGTATTGTTTCCAAAGCAGAAGGTAAAAACAAATCATAAGCAAACCAAAAATTGAGCAAAGCATGATAATGCAGTTTATTATGAACTGTGACTTGTGGATGATCATAGGGTTTGCGCAATGGATTTTTGATATGAAAATTATTTTGCAAGCAATACAGAACAAAAGCCTAACAGGTAGTATAGAAGCTTGGGTAAATTTGTTATGCTTAAAAAAGATTTTATTATAACAGTATATTAAGATGCAGTCTAATGTAGAAGGATTTGGGTTTTGAGTTGTAATAAGTTCAAGAATGAGGAGAACCAGCAGCTCTACGTTGTGAATATAGTTAAGAGTGAGGATGAGTTTTGCTTTGATTTCAGAGATTTGATATAATTGTATAGGTATAATAGAGTGATTTATGACAGTGAGATGGTGCTTAGCCTTGATTAGCTTAGTGTAAGTAGAAGGATTCTTCCAGAAAGGGATGTGGGTGGTGTTTGTGTGGGGGTCGAACAGTTGCTTTCCTTTGGTTTCGACGGTTGATTGGGTGTCGCCCGAAGGCTTTCCGATTTGGGTGTCGCCCGAAGGCTTTCCGATTTGGGTGTCGCCCGAAGGCTTCCCGATTTGGGTGTCGCCCGAAGGCTTGATGTTTTTGTTGGGGTAAGCATTACCCTTAAAGGATCTGCTCTCGAGAGAGAGCAAGTTGTTTCCTTAAAGGTGAGTAAGATAATAATCATGAGAGTAGGGAGACTCATATGCACATAGGTAATCAAACAAACAAGTTTAATTTGACAGAGCGAGATCAAAGAAACAACAGAGGGAGAGAAGAAGGACAGAGAGCACCTTCCAAAAGGAGAGCAAAGATTGATATGAACAGATGCAACAGAGGAGGTCACAAACTCTAAATTCCCAGTTAGAAAATAAAACTCATAAGAGTAATACATTAGATAAGTAATTAGGTGCATTATATCAATCATAAATGTGAAGTCATTAATAGATTTAGTATGCTCTAAAATTTTGGGGCACTTTGAAGCAGTAGAACTTGGTGAAGTTGGGATTGTGGTGAAATGTAGATGCTTGATAACGAGCCATTGGCAAATTGTGATCAAGCCGTATTGGGTGTCGCCCTTAGGCTTCCCATTTGAGGTAGATTGGGTGTCGCCGTTAGGCTTCCCTTTAGATGGGTTATGGGTTTCGCCCTTAGGCTTCCCTTTAGATGGGTTATGGGTTTCGCCCTTAGGCTTCCCCTTAGGTGAACGATTGTCATCAAGGTTAAGGGTACAAACAAAGCTCTTTTTTTGATGAATAGCAGTTTAAATAGGAGTCAAATACATTCAAGGAAGAGTTAAATGGACAGATTCTAGTCTTTCTAGATAGGTTCTGGATTTTGGAGAAAGGAAGTAAGATTGTGGAGACAAACCTGTCAAAGCGAAGACCCAGCGAGAAGCAGCAGAGACAATGAACTCTGAATCCACGATATCCCGAAAACTGAAGCCGAACCCCAGAGAACAGAAGCACCCCGCCATTGAGAAACGAAGCATCACATCGGTTTGGGTGGCCGTTGAAGGACGAGGGATCAAATCGATATCGATCCAAGATAGGGGTGGTAGAGATAATCCCTCTGGTTGCTGTATTGATTGAGGTTATAGCCCTCCATGGCAGAGATTTAAGAGAAGATGTGAGTTTTAACCCTAGAACGAGAGGAAGATCATCAAACTCGCTCCAGATCCAAATTTTGTGCCAGATCCAAAACAAAAAACTTTTAGAATTGATAGTATGACTCTGATTTTTCTTTTGGGACTGATTTAGGGTGAGATTTGTAGTGAGATCGAAGATGTTTTTGGATCTGGTTTTAGGATTTTGTCTGGGGAAGTTGGAGTTTGGTGAAAAGGGGGGCGCGTGATCAAGCGCGTTCTTTTTGGAGTTTAGGGGTTTTCCGGGTTCCATTTTTTCTTAAGTTTGATGATTCTTCATTCATCTAGTGTTCGAATCCCATCCAAGCCATACAACGCCTTTTTATTTTTTAACTTTTTTTATTCTTTTTTTTTAATTCCTTTTGACGGCCTTTATTTTTTAACTTTTTTGATTCTTTTTTTTTTAATTCCTTTTGACGGCCATCCTGTCTTCTAATTTTTTAACCTTTTGACGGCCATCCTGTCTTCTAATTTTTTAACCTTTTCGATTTTTTTTAATTCTTTTTCAAAATCCATATTAAATTATTACAATATTATCATTATTTACTGCATACATTTTGCCCTTCGATTTTTTTTTAATTCTTTTTTCGATTAACTTTTTTTTTTACCTTTTCAATTAACTTCTTCATTTTTTAAAAAGAAAAACCATATTAAATTATTATTATCATTATTTACTGCATACATTTTGGACTTCAACCATCTCTTCTTTTCTTTATGAGTACATTCGTACAAAATCATTGTTGGAGAAATTAGTGAGGAAGAGAGTACTCGTTGTATTTTTATACCTTTTGTAAGCATAAGTAGAGTTATAGATTTTTAATTGAAAAATAAATGTGTTACGTCTTCCATCTCATATTAAAAATTATTTGAACTTTTCTTCATTTTTTTAGGAAGCTAAAATTTATAGAAAAATATTTTTATTTTTTTATTAACTCTATACTTATTAGTAATAAATACCGGAGTATAAAATTATAACTTTGAAAAATTGATATAGCAAAACGGTTTATCTAATACAACTATAGTACTTTTAAATTCACCAACACTATGAACAGGGTTAACTAAATTTTTAGCACAGGGCCTCCCAAACTGTCGGCACGGCCCAGTGGGGTAGATATATTTTGTCTTAGTTGGAGAGGACTAGTTGTAAGATTCTAGAATTGATATAAAATCCTCCTTGAGGGTTTCCATTCATTGATATAACATATATATAGGTTACAAAGGTATTGAGCCTTAACGGGCTTTCAGCCCATTATACAATAGGAGACCTATGTAATCTATCAAACCCCCGCAGTCGAAACGGGAGGGGTCCGTACAGTGAGACTAGAACGAAAATCAATGAATAACTGTCTAGGTAAACCCTTGGTGAATATATCAGCGTACTGATAAGAGGACGGGAGATGTAGAACGCGGACATGTCCAATGGCAACCTTGTCGCTGACGAAGTGGAGATCAAGCTCAATGTGCTTCGTGCGTTGATGTTGGACTGGGTTGCTAGCCAGGTAGACGGCGGAGACGTTGTCAGTGTAGACCAGAGTGGCCTTCTGTAAGGGGCATCGTAGCTCAAGCAGGAGATTGCGGAGCCAAGAGCACTCGGAGACAACGTTGGCAACACCCCTGTACGTATTCGGCTTCAGCGCTGGAGCGAGACACGACGGACTGACGCTTGGCTGACCAAGACACAAGAGTGTCATTGAGGAAGACACAGTAACCAGACGTGGAGGGACGTGTGTCTGGACAACCACCCCAATCCGCATCAGTGTACGCCACAAGATCAAGCTTAGAGGAAGGAGTGATGGTCGTGCCGAGCTCGAGGGTGCCGCTGATGTACCGAATGATCCGCTTCAAAGCCTGAAAGTGAGGTTCCCTAGGGGCATGCATGAACAAGCAGATCTGCTGGACGGCGTAACTGATATCAGGCCTGGTGAAAGTGAGATACTGAAGAGCACCAGCGAGGCTCCTGTACAGTGTTGGATCGTCAACCAAAGGACCAGAATGAGCACTGAGCTTGTTGGATGTATCGACTGGGGTTGCGACGGGATTGCAGTTGACCATCTTAGCCCGAGCAACTATCTCAGCAGCATACTTACTCTGTGAGAGAAACAGACCGGACGCATGCCGCTGAACAGCAACTCCCAAGAAGTAAGACAGCTGACCCAGATCAGACATGGCGAATTCCGCACTCAACTGCGAGATTATGGACGACCGAAGAGCATCAGAAGAGGCGGTGAGAATGATGTCGTCGACAAAAGGCAGCAAGAATGCCAAGTCTGAGCCTCTGCGATAGGTAAACAGAGACGTATCGGAACGGCTGCTAGTGAAACCCAAACGGAGCAGATGTGAAATACCTCAAAGTATTTTTGGGAATTTCGTTATATATTTATTTAATAAAATCCCTCGTATTTTTAAAATTCAGGAAAAAGAGTCTTTGAATTAAATATATATATAAAGTTTTATATTACTTGGAGACATTTTAGTTACCTTCTTCTAAATAAGTTAGATTTTAAATTGTATTATTTTAAGACAAAGTTGTATATTTTTCTTTCACCATAGTGATAGATTGATAACTATGATTTATTTTAATTTTCGTAAACTATATATTATAACGTTTTAGAAAAATATATATATATATTTTTAGGGAAAAAAATGTATTTAAATTAAATGTGTTGTTATTCTTCTTAATTAATTTAGTTAGTACTTTAAAATAAAAAAAAAATCGGATATATACATAGTCATAGGATTAAAGCATTTTTTTTCCTTTGGGTTCACTTGAACCAAACCGGACCATTAGAAAATAAAAAGAAAATGGCCGAACCGGCCCTTGAACCCTTCCCCTACCTCCAGCCCGTTCGAACCACTGTTGAACAAGGGTGATATTCACCTCCTCAAATCTCGCCCGAAGCTCAACGATTTTGTTTCTAGAATGTTCCCTACTCGCTACAGATGAGATTTATGTAACCAATTTGGAGATTCGGGATAGAACCGCAACTGAACGGGCTTATCCCAAAATTGAAGTTTTATCTAAATCGGCCAAAATATGATAGATTTTATTCAATTGATCAACTAGATAGCTTTTATATAGATTTGGGGTTAGTTTCTGAGATTCGATTCGATCCAATTCGGCTTCGTATGACATCGACTATAAATATAGGGTTCGGTGTTCTCCGAAATTCATCTCGTAGAGAAGAAATCAGAGCTTCTAGCCTATCTCATTGTGTTCTAAACCCTTCCAGGAACGTTTCCCCTCACAAAACATTCATAAAAACATCCCGAATTCGAAAACCCCAAATCCACTTTGAACCTCTCCGTCGCCGGAGCCGCCTGGAGAGCTTGTCGCCCCTGCCGGAATCTCCACCCTCCTCGGCCGGAGCCACCATCGCCTCTGTCGAAGTTTCCGTACCGTGCCGAGCCACCGCCGCCGAGCCACCATAGCTAGTTGAGGAGCTGCTGTGTGAACGTAGTAGCAGTTACGGGAGGAGGAAGGAGGTGAACTATTTACACCAAACCCCCATAAGTTTTTATTTTGTTAAAATATGCCCTTTTTTGGTTTTCAAAATTTCAGATTCTAACCCATACTTTTATTTGGGCATAAATCGCTTTCAATTCCGTTAGATCGCAAAGAACCGTCAACCCTCACGCTCAGACGAGGGAATTCGAGTCCAACCAACCACTTAAGTCAAAGCTTGCAACTTCGGACCAAGGCAAGTGACTTTCCGAGCCTTTCCGCTCATTTCGGTGCTTTCGTGTCTAGTTGTTTTCTTTCCTTGAAATGCTTGCCAAATTAATTACAAATAAATTGCAATACATCTGCTTGTGTGATTTATTTAACCTTCCGTTTGAATTTGGCAAGTATAATTGGGTGACCTTACAATAAGATAATAATATAGTTACCCACCATTTATTTAAAGCATGATTTATTTTTGTTCTTTCATGCTAATTGGTTAAGTATGGAACATGCCTTTTCTTTTATGTTTCCATCCTTTATTTTATTTGCTTTCATTTCATTTGGCATCCATGTTACCTATAAATAACATGGGTTATTTTGTGTTGTGTGATCACCTAGGGTGTCTTAATAAAATAGTTAACAATGTGAGGATTGTGTGTTACGATTGGAACTAAATTAAATCAAGATCAATCAAAGTAAAACGTATCAATCAATGCAAAGTCATGTGAACCTAGTAGTAGGATACCAAGTTTTGTTGAGCTCATGTTAAGTAAGATAGGTGGTGATATGAGACATGGCACTCTCATCAAGACATAGCGTCTTATGTAAGTGATATGAGACATTGCGTTCTCATCAAGACCTAGCGTCTTATGTAAGTGATTCGGAACCCAGGCCTATTTGCGCAGGTTACGTGCTACGAGGTCGAAGGTTGGAATCAAAGTCGGAATCATCATTTAAAGTGTTTTGAGTACCCTGTTGAGGTCGGTTGATAAAGGTTTTGACCATTCTTGAATATTCTTTAAAGGATCATTTGCGAGTGTTGTTTTATTTGGTTTTATTTTATGTAATTATTTATTTATTTAGTTATTAAATATAAGTCTTCCGTTGCAAATCTCTTATTATCATCTTGTTTATGGGAGCATGGTTGCATGTCCCTATAAGCCTAAGGTGGTTACAAAGACATTAAAGTCCGCGTAATCACTGGCGCTGTGGCATTCCCTTGGATTAAAAAAGGGGGTGTTACAAGATGAGAGGCAAAACGCTGGAACCATGCCCGCGGAGCCTGTTTCAGACCACAAAGAGAGCGCTTGAGGAGACAAACATGCTTTGGACGCTCAACATCAGCAAACCCCGGCGGCTGAAACATGTAAACTGTCTCGTTCAGATGACCATGCAGAAAGGCGTTCTTGACATCTAACTGATGGATGGCCCAGTTGCGCGACAGAGCTAGACTCAGGACTACTCGGATAGTGGCAGGCTTGACCACAGTGCTGAAGGTCTCATCACAATCAATACCTGCCTGCTGAGATCTACCGTTTACCACAAGACGGGTCTTGTAGCGCTCCAACGTCCCATCAGAGCGGAACTTGTGACAAAAGAGCCACATAGAGCGAATGACGTTCGCCTCAGGAGGGCGAGGAACAAGAACCCAAGTATCATTCTTCGTAAGGGCCCTGTATTCGTCGAGCATAGCTGTTTTGTGGGAGGTGGGAACGGGGGAGAGGGAGGTCTGGGTGGCGGCAGAGGGTGAATGGGAGTCGGGAAGGACGGGGGTAAGAGGGGCTAAGCAAGGGGAAGAGGCGGCAGGCGGATCAAATGCGGCGAGGGTTGCGGCAGGCGCCGCATGACCTGCGGCGGGCGCCGCCAGGGAGGGGTTATGGGCGGTGGGCGCCGCAAGGCCTGCGGCGGGCGCAACATTTGTGGTTGCGGCGGGCGCCGCATGACTTGCGGCGGCCGTCGCACGTAGGTGAGGCGAGGTTGTTTGGTGGGGTGATGGGAGGTGGATAGCGGGGTGATGGACGGTGGTCATGGAGACGATCTGACGGGGTCGGAAGACACCGGAGACGCTGCGGGTGTGTGGTCTGGTGGTGGGGGGTGGTTGACGGGATGAAAATCGTTGATTCCCAATCAAATAGTTCCCACTCTCACAAATTAGTATAATTGGCAAGAAAGGGGTCGAATCCTCGGGAGATTTAAGATTTCACAATGCAATTTGATCACCAACAAGTAACAAAAGTGGGAAAAGATGCGACTTTTAAATAAGAACAAGTAAAGTAAAGTAAAGATGGAATTTTGTTGTAAAATCAAGAGTAGAGAACGGTTCCACCCACGAATTCTTTGACATTGGTTGGCTTATCGATCATCGAATTCTTTTCAAGCTATTAACTTTCCTACAAATTCCTCTCGTCTTGGTTTATATGGATTAAAAGTCCTACGAGTCCAATTAATCCCTTACACCTCAAAGCAATCATAACACGGTTAAGATTTAACAAAGAGATAGCACAACATCCCAAAAACTTGAGCACATAAATAACACCAATTAAACACGGTAAATCGATGTTTAAGATATATGTCAACTTCCTACATAATCATGCTTCAAACACGGAATCCACAATCCTATGCATGCTACTATAGAAATAACGCAAATACGAAATCATTAAATCTTAGCACGAAATCAATATTATCAAGTCGGCCAAGCAAGATAACATCAATAACATAACAATAAGCACAAGGAAGTTGAAGGAATTATAATAGAGGAAAGATAACTTGAATTAAAAACTCACAATTCACCAACCAAGTCTCCGAAAACGTAGGTGAAACACTAGGAAAATTAGCCGCTCATGGCTTACCTAAGCTCTCTTCTCTTCTATGGTGATTGCTCCAATTGAAAACTTAATTAAACTAACCCTAGAACATCCTATTTATAAGCCTAATGTCTTCCATAAAAGGTAGATAAAAGATAGATAAAAGATAGAAACTTCCTAAACAAACTAGATAAAAGATAGAACTTTCCTAAATTAATTCAGCGTCGGAATCCGCTGGCAGCGAGAAATTTCCGCTGGCAGCGAATGGCCTTGATTGAGCTTCTGTTGGATTTCCGCTACCACCTCGCTGGCACACTCGCTGGCAGCGATTTTTCCATGCCTTAGAATTTTTCCATCCTCCTAGGACCCTTCCTTCCGCTTCCGCGAGACGCTGAACCCGCTGCCGCGAGCTGGGCCTTCCGCTGCCGCGAGATCTCAAACTCGCTGGGGCGAGTTCTCCCTTCCGCAGCCGCGAGTAGGCGAAGCTTCGTCGTGTTGGTGAATCTCGCTGGCAGCGGAATTTTCCGCGGCAACGGCCGTCTCGCTGCAGCGGGATTAGTCGCTAGCAGCGGACGTTGCTTGCCCTTCCTCTGTCGCTGGCTCCTCCTCTCGCTGGCTCTCTCTTCCAGCGGGCTCTCTCTCGCTGGCTCCTCCTCTCGCTGGCTTGCCGGGCTCCAGGATTCTTGTTCTACTCGCTGGCAGCGACTGTATCATTCGCTGGCAGCGACTGATGCCCAGAAGCTCGATTCTTCATTGTTTCTCCCTCTTTCTTTCTCTTCTCCTTTCTTTCTCTTCTTAGCTTGATTTCTTGACTTCACTTGGCCATGTTTAACAGCTTTCCCTTGCTTTCCACCATGTCGGATCTACGACTCTGCACAATTCAACCGAAATAGCGTATTTTCCGAACTTTTCCACAAAAAGAGTTTTATCTAAATTAACACTAAAACATGCATATTCTACAATGTAAATGCAACTAAATTATCCTATAATGCCCATTAGAAATATGCATTATCAGTGGTGGTGGTGGTGGTGGTGTAGGGGGGGAAGCAGGAGCACCGGGAGAGCTCTAGGGAAAAAGGAAGTGAGGGAATGGTGACTCAGACTCCGACGGAGACACAAGGGGTATGGGAGACGCAAAGGGAAACCGCGACTCATCAAAGGTGACATGACGTGAGAGAATGATCTTGTGGGTCTTGATATCGAGGCAAATGTAACCGCGATGATCACACGGATAGCCTAGGAAGACACATGGAGTTGAGCGCGGGTGAAGCTTGTGCTGGGCTGTGGATGACTGGTTTGGGAAACACAAGCACCCGAAGGTGATCATACCTAGGCTCGGCGTAATAAAGTGTCTGAGCTGGCGAGCGATGGTGTAGGGTAGTGGAAGGGAGAATGTTTAGGAGATAACATGTGGTGGATAAGGCGTGAGGCCAATAGGGAAGGGGAATAGATGCGTGGAAGAGGAGAGAGCGCATCATGTTGGTAATGGTTCTGATGATTCACTAGTACAGAATAGACGTCTTTCAGGGTTTTTTTTACAAAGCTAACGGGAGTTTTTCAATTCCTTTTATTTCGCTGGCTGATAAATATCTCTCAGGGGTTTTATAAAAACTCCCGAGAAACAATTCTCGGTCAGGAGTTTTTATAAAAACTCCCGAGAAATAGATGAATCGGGTAACCCGCTTGTACTTTTAACTATCTCGGGAGTTTTTAAAAAAACTCCTGAGAAACGTTGTGGTTTTTAATAAAAAATGGGGTTTTTTCTACCCGGTTCGATAATGAATCGAGTAGAAAAGCCCCCACGATTTTTTTTACTGTCTTAACAATGAAAGCCAAGAAACATATATACCCGTTGTTTGAACTAGATTAATCTCAAACATTTCTAGAACAATCCAACTCTAAAATAATCAATGAACATGAGCGTTCCAATAGAATCTCCAATAGAACCAAATAATGAAGTCACAGGATAAGTATTAAATCATACAACAAAGCTGAGCAACAGGCTAAGTATTAATTAAGTCATACAATATGAACTTTTAGAAGTACAGGAAACTAGATAATTACTTGTACATTAAGGACGAAACCGACTTGACTGAACGAGCTCAAACTGATGGCCACTGTCAAAATGACAGACACGACGCCAGTATTGGTGTAGTTCAAGCACATCAATGCTATCCCTAGTCCAATGAATCCGATAGACTGCATAGCACATCAAATAGTATGATCACAAGATCACTTGTTGAAGTCCCACGAAACGCGATGATTGGATGGTATAGAGTGCTGTTTAGTGTTTACCTGCATGATCTTTCGGACAAATGTCAAAGAGCAACCTATTCGGATCAAATAATCTGATGTCGCACCTGCAATGCAGCCCGAGAGGGCCATTGTTCCCCATGGAACTGCACTGAACCAAGCTGCTTGTTTCAGGTTCACATTCAAAACCTAAGCAATTGAAATCAATGTGACAGCTTGGGTCAAGAACAATTTACATATGAACTCCTTTAGAATGTGATGAGTTATACGATTGCTTACAGTTTTGAAATACACAGACATCCATGAGAGGAGGAGAAAGTATCCCTGCAATGAAACAATTTCATCAGGCCTTATAGCTACGAGGACCAGTTAGGCTCGGAAAACCTGAAAGCCGAAAACATGACTTGCCCAATTGTTTGTGAGGTTTGCAATGATGATGATCCAAGAGGGTAATTTCGACAGAAGAACACTGATGGGCAAGGTATCTCCACTGCCTGATCGATTTAAAATACTTCATGAAAGAAAAGGCTTTTGAAGCTGTATGACCAGTGAAAAGAAGACCCATTTACGTACAAAACTGCATCCAATGATAAAGTATAATCAAGTCTAGTATCGACATGAATATCAACATGAAGGTCCATGAGAATCTTTACTAATGGAGAGGAAAGCACTACACGATGAGCTGAAGTCATGATTAGATCCACGAACCATTCGAGATAGATCAGAAGGCAAGGAAAGAACCAAGGATTAAGATCTATAACCTCCATAACATGTTGCAACACAAACAGAATTTTGGAAAGATAAAGAAATTCTTCCTTGACCACATAAACCACTAATCATATTGACAAAGTACCTTAACATTGATATGAAAAGGCAAACTGATGGAGCACATCTTAGAGCATCCCTTACTTTCAAGGAGAAGAACCAGAGGTTCATTGAAAATGTCCATGTCTTGCAAAGTGGTACCTTCCCCTAGCAGAAAAATACCCTGAGATGGAAATAAAACTTTTAAGTGAAAAATAACCAATTATCATGCAAAAACAGAAATTAGGAGGAAAGCAAATGTAAACACAAACACAAAACATTAACCCTCTTTCCATTTGAATCAGAATTAACCCCTAAATATTGTCAATGTAAGGAATTTTATGGAATATGATGTTCTCATTTCGTATGAACTTGCACAAAGGTGTTAAATCTTTAGAACCCCGAACTTTATGAAATGAGGGAATATGAGATAAATGGCTAGAAGTAACAATTGCAGCATAGATGCAAGGTTTATATTCAACCCAAAAAAATTCTACCAAAAAAAAGATGCAAGGTTTTTATATATTCTTTGCTTATTAATAAAAAGACAAGCTAGAAACAACAAGTGTACTCTCTCATTAAAAAGACTGAGAGAGTTGATAATTCCTATAATTCTACCCGATCTCCATTTTTTTCAAACTGCAGCTAACCTCAATTTGCTATGATGCTATCACAATATCACCGGTCAAAGATAGAATCACCGAACAAGAAGTTTTGCAGTCTGATTGACCTAAATTAGAGGGTGAATATAGAAGCACCTACACTTAATCATTGAAGAGGGTGGAGACCCAGCTGTAGTTGAGAACTATATGTATCTGCCAAGAAAACGGGTAAGGTATACACCAGGAATCTGTCATAAAATCAAATACATGCAGAAATGTCATTACTTAGCATGATGGAGAAAATGCTGTGATACCATAACGCAGATGCCACAACTTTGCATCATCATCACCTCTAACTATCAAAGCCCTACTCATCTTGGAAGATAAGTTTAAAGGAAACATTCTATTTCCTGTCATAGGAACTACCACAATAGTTTGGCCAGACCTCTTTTCCTTAATGACACATGAATCATCTTCGAAAATAAGTGAATAGCCAGTACCTTGTAACTGTCCAACACTTAACAAATTGTGAGTCAAACCAGGCACAAATTGCACATCGTGAAGCCATTTAATATCACCTCGCACAGTTTTGATAGCAATGGTACCTCTACCTTCGGATTGAAGCATCTTGTCATCGCCAAGGCGAACTTTGCCCCTTTGCGACTCATCAAGTTCCTTGAACAAGGATCTAGAGCTGGCCATGTGATTGGAGCAACCACTATCAAGATACCACATCCCGTTCGTGTCATCACTAATAGAAGAGAGAGCCATAAACAATCTGCTTTCATGTTCAACATTCTCGGAATAGTTTGCTGACTTTTGCTCATTCTCTGGCTTGCTCCAACACTGCGCCTCCTTATGGCCATACTTTTTACAATAGTAGCACTGGATGTTGTTGCGGTATTGTCGAGAATCACCATTCTGTCCTCTATTTGAGTCACCATATTGGCTTCGACTCGATTCTCCATATTGACTTCTCCCTGTATTACCAAATTGGCCTCTGCCTCGACCACCACCACGTCCTCGGCCTCGAAAGCCGCCTCTACCTCTTCCTCTATTTCCTGAATTGTCTGATCTGCCTTTGTTGGAAGACTCTTCCTTAGCCTGAAAAGCCTTTTCTTCTTTCTGCTCACTAGACCTGTTAAGCCTATCTTCATGAGCTTGCAAAGAACTCGTCAATTCTTCAAACTTATAAGTAGACAGATCCTTCGATTCCTCAATTGCAGCAACCACGTGATCAAATTTCTTAGTTAAGCTTCTCAAAACCTTGCTAACAACAGTCTCACAACTTAAATTCTCACCATAAGACTTCATGTGATTAACAATTGCGGAAACTCTTGACAAGAAAACTTGCACAGATTCCTTCTCTTGCATATTTAGAGTTTCAAACTCACGACGCAAGGATTGTAACTTAACGGTGATTACCTTCCTATCACCCATGTACTCCTGCTTGAGAATTTCCCAAGCTTCATTAGATGTGGTTGCGGCTGCAATTCGAGGAAATATCTCATCATCTAGGGCCGATTGGATCATGAATAAAGCCTTCGAATCCTTCTTCCTCTTATCTTTGAGTTGTTGATCAGGCTCTTCCGGTTGGTTATCTTCAAAGTCCTTTTCTACCAATTCCCACAATTCTTGAGACTTGAATAATGTTGACATTTTCAAGCTCCAAAAATGATAATTTACTCCTTTAAAAATTGGCAGTTGAGGATTACCAACGTTTCCTGATCCATTGTTCTGCATTTTGAACAATTAATGTTTTCTCTCAACTCGTGTTTCCCTTGTGTATAATATCTCACTTTTTTCTCTCAATTCCCTGGATATAAACCCGGATAAATGTGTTTGCTCTGATACCAATTTGTTGGATTTGTCAGAGGAAGAAGATGAAGAACAATGAAATGTTTGTAGAGGAAGATTACTGCTTTTCTTCTTCTTGATTTAAAATGAAACAAGTACATCTCTTAAATAGAGAAATCCTAAGCTATTAATATCTACACATTAATAATAGATTTGCTTAATTAAACTCTTCCTAAAATAACGTTTGAATCATATTTCAACACCTCCCCTTGATTCAAACTCTCGCATTCCAATCTTCTCTAAAAAGAACTGATGCTTTGCTGAACTCAGTGCTTTGGTGAACAAATCTGCATCTTGATCATTTGTTCCACAGAACTTTAGAACAATTTTCTCCTTAGAAACCAACTCTCTAATGAAATGATGTTGTACTTCAATGTGTTTGGTTCTGGCATGAAATGCTGGATTCTTGGTCATTGCAATTGTTGACTTGTTGTCACACCATAACTCAGTAGGTTCATCTTGTGCGCAAACCAAATCTTTCAGCAACTTCTTCAGCCATAATGCTTGTCTTGCAGCTGATCCTGCCGCAACATACTCTGCTTCAGAAGAAGATAATGCCACTGTATCTTGCTTCTTTGAGCTCCAGGTGATTGCTCCTGAGCCAAGACAAAAGACTGAGCCAGAGGTGCTTTTCCTATCGTCAATGCATCCTGCCCAGTCGCTATCAGTATGACCCTTCAGTTTGAAATCTTCGACTCTTTCGTACCAGATTCCATGCTTGATTGTTCCTGCTACATATCTGAGTATTCTCTTGGCAGCTCCAAGGTGTTGCTTGGTTGGGCTATGCATGTATCTTGACACCACACTCACACAATAAGCAATGTCTGGTCGTGTGTGCGTGAGGTAGTTCAAGCCTCCTACCAAGCTTCTGAACATCTTCTCATCAGCTTTTTCTGTGCCATCTTCTCTCTGTAGCTTCTCATTGGTGTTCATTGGAGTTTTTGCCACCTCACAACTTTCCATGTGAAACTTCTTCAACAGATCTTTTGCATATTTTTCCTGACATACAAAGATGCCACTCTTTTTCTGCTTTACTTCCAAACCCAGGAAATATTGTAGAATTCCCAAGTCTGTCATATCAAATTCCTTCATCATGGAGAACTTGAATTCATCTAGTAGTGTTTGTGAAGAGCTGAAGTATATAATGTCATCAACATACAAACATACTACAATAAACCCTTGCATACCTTTCCTTTTAATATATAGTGTTGGCTCATTCTCACTTCTTTCAAACTCATTTTGAAGGAAGAATGCATCTATCTTGCTATACCATGCTCGAGGAGCCTGTTTCAAACCGTAGAGAGCCTTCTGCAACTTGTACACTTTGCTCTCTTCTCCATTTTTGACAAAGCCTTCAGGTTGCTCAACAAATACTTCCTCTTGCAGTTCTCCATTGAGAAACGCTGACTTGACGTCAAGTTGAAACACTGGCAATTTCCATTGAGCAGCTAGTGCAAGCACAACTCTCACAGTTTCAAATCTTGCCACCGGTGAGAATGTCTCTTCAAAATCTATCCCTTCTTGTTGAGCATACCCTTTAGCCACTAGTCGCGCCTTATATTTCTGAATGCTTCCATCTGTGTTGTACTTCGTTCTGAATACCCACTTCAAGCCAATCACATTCTTCCCTTGAGGAAGATCCATCAACTTCCAAGTCTCATTCTTCTGAATAGATCTCATCTCTTCCTCCATTGCAGCTTTCCACTCACCCTTATCATTTGCCTCATCAAAGCATGTTGGGTCTGTAGCAATCAAAGCAAAGCCACAATTCTCATAAATATCTGCTAGAGATCTGAACCTTCTTGGTGGTGATTCACTTGAAGAGCTTGAAGGAGAGGAGCTTTGGTTTGATGAATTATGATGACTTGCTGGTGTTGATGGAGAACTCTGAACTTGCTCGTTGTTGTCTGTCACAGTTGGCTCCCCCACCGAAACATCAAGAGTAATGATTCTCTGATTGCTTGTGCCAATTTCTTTTTCCTGCCAGATCCATTCTGCATCTTCATTAAATACCACATTTCTGCTTATAATAATCTTTCCACTGAGAGGATTATATAGCCTATATGCTTTGGATTGAACCGCATAGCCAATAAATACACACTTCTCAGACTTATCATCAAGTTTAGTTCTTAAATTAACTAAAGCATAAGCTATACAACCAAACACTCTCAAGTGACTTACTGATGGCTTATTTCCTCTCCAAGCTTCTAGTGGAGTCATATCCATGACAACTTTTGTTGGAGAAATATTGAGGATGTATACAGTTGTAGCCACTGCTTCACACCAAAACTTATTCGGCATCCCTTTTGCTTTAAGCATGCTTCTTGCCATCTCTACAACTGTTCTATTCTTTCTCTCCGAGACTCCATTTTGCTCTGGAGTATAAGGTGCTGTTAACTCCCTTCTTATTCCCTGTTCTTCACAAAATGCAGAGAATTCATGTGAAAGAAACTCACCACCTCGATCTGTTCTCAAGGCTTTCACAAAGTTGCCGGATTGCTTCTCTACCATAGCTTTGAATTTCTTAAAATTCTCAAAGGCTTCAGATTTAGCCTTCAAGAAATACACCCAACTCATTCTACTGTAATCATCTGTAATGAGTAGAAAGTACTTACTCCCTCCAAGTGATTCAGTCTGCATTGGACCACATAAGTCTGCATGCAGAAGCTCAAGACATTCACTTGCTCTCCAAGCTCTTCCACTTGGAAATGAACCCTTGGACTGCTTTCCATATAGGCACCCTTCACACAACTCAAGCTCACCAATTTTTGGTAAGCCTTGCACCATCTCTTTTGTGTTCAGCAACTTCAGACTATGCACATTCAGGTGACCATAACGCAGATGCCACAACTTTGCATCATCATCACCTCTAACTATCAAAGCCCTACTCATCTTGGAAGATAAGTTTAAAGGAAACATTCTATTTCCTGTCATAGGAACTACCACAATAGTTTGGCCAGACCTCTTTTCCTTAATGACACATGAATCATCTTCGAAAATAAGTGAATAGCCAGTACCTTGTAACTGTCCAACACTTAACAAATTGTGAGTCAAACCAGGCACAAATTGCACATCGTGAAGCCATTTAATATCACCTCGCACAGTTTTGATAGCAATGGTACCTCTACCTTCGGATTGAAGCATCTTGTCATCGCCAAGGCGAACTTTGCCCCTTTGCGACTCATCAAGTTCCTTGAACAAGGATCTAGAGCTGGCCATGTGATTGGAGCAACCACTATCAAGATACCACATCCCGTTCGTGTCATCACTAATAGAAGAGAGAGCCATAAACAATCTGCTTTCATGTTCAACATTCTCGGAATAGTTTGCTGACTTTTGCTCATTCTCTGGCTTGCTCCAACACTGCGCCTCCTTATGGCCATACTTTTTACAATAGTAGCACTGGATGTTGTTGCGGTATTGTCGAGAATCACCATTCTGTCCTCTATTTGAGTCACCATATTGGCTTCGACTCGATTCTCCATATTGACTTCTCCCTGTATTACCAAATTGGCCTCTGCCTCGACCACCACCACGTCCTCGGCCTCGAAAGCCGCCTCTACCTCTTCCTCTATTTCCTGAATTGTCTGATCTGCCTTTGTTGGAAGACTCTTCCTTAGCCTGAAAAGCCTTTTCTTCTTTCTGCTCACTAGACCTGTTAAGCCTATCTTCATGAGCTTGCAAAGAACTCGTCAATTCTTCAAACTTATAAGTAGACAGATCCTTCGATTCCTCAATTGCAGCAACCACGTGATCAAATTTCTTAGTTAAGCTTCTCAAAACCTTGCTAACAACAGTCTCACAACTTAAATTCTCACCATAAGACTTCATGTGATTAACAATTGTGGAAACTCTTGACAAGAAAACTTGCACAGATTCCTTCTCTTGCATATTTAGAGTTTCAAACTCACGACGCAAGGATTGTAACTTAACGGTGATTACCTTCCTATCACCCATGTACTCCTGCTTGAGAATTTCCCAAGCTTCATTAGATGTGGTTGCGGCTGCAATTCGAGGAAATATCTCATCATCTAGGGCCGATTGGATCATGAATAAAGCCTTCGAATCCTTCTTCCTCTTATCTTTGAGTTGTTGATCAGGCTCTTCCGGTTGGTTATCTTCAAAGTCCTTTTCTACCAATTCCCACAATTCTTGAGACTTGAATAATGTTGACATTTTCAAGCTCCAAAAATGATAATTTACTCCTTTAAAAATTGGCAGTTGAGGATTACCAACGTTTCCTGATCCATTGTTCTGCATTTTGAACAATTAATGTTTTCTCTCAACTCGTGTTTCCCTTGTGTATAATATCTCACTTTTTTCTCTCAATTCCCTGGATATAAACCCGGATAAATGTGTTTGCTCTGATACCAATTTGTTGGATTTGTCAGAGGAAGAAGATGAAGAACAATGAAATGTTTGTAGAGGAAGATTACTGCTTTTCTTCTTCTTGATTTAAAATGAAACAAGTACATCTCTTAAATAGAGAAATCCTAAGCTATTAATATCTACACATTAATAATAGATTTGCTTAATTAAACTCTTCCTAAAATAACGTTTGAATCATATTTCAACAAGATATACATTATTTTATATATCCTTTAATCAACACATAGCAATATAGCATAACATATTACGTACGTAGCTTAACCCACCCATCCAGAAGCATGCATTAACACAGTACACATGGTGTGGGTATATCAGAAAAATACCAAGTTTTGACTGCATGTGGATTGACATATAACACCACGCCATTGTTCAAGGGAAATCGGAAACTAAACAAATGCACTTACACAAGTCAAGTCGAAGATAAAATTGAGAAAACCAAGAACAAACTGACCAGATTGGAAACAACAAAGGAGGGGTTTGTAGTTGTTACAAGTAAGAGAATTCAATTCAACCTCTAGCAGGTAAAATACATCAATCTTCACAGACATTGATATATTTCATTACATATTATTGAAAGAAAAGTAAACAGGGAAAACTTAACTGATAGTGGGAATGTGGGATATATAGACAAGATACACCTTTATTTAGCGCCTCCTCATAAAGTGCAGCATGATGAACACTTGTAGTTTGAGGATCAACCTGCATACCCAGAGATACTCCTTCTCCCACAAGATGAAGTATCCCCAAACCGACGAAACAAACATCCCAACCCCAAATCCCATCGAAGCAATCTTCCACACATCCAGGCTTGAAGATTCAGCATTGCTTCCTTCAATTGTTGCTGTATTCGGCACTTCAACCTGTTTTCCGCACTTGTTTATCAAAGTTGCACCACATAGCCCAGGATTCCCAAGATAGGAATCGCTTGAGAATGTATCAAACTGCTTGCCTATTGGAATTGGCCCAGCTAGATGATTGTCCGAGACATTGAAGAATTCAAGAGAGTTCAGACTTACCAACTCGTTGGGAATTTTGCCGTCTAGCCCGTTGAAAGACATGTCTAAAGATTCCAACAGGTTCAATTTGCCCAGGGATGGTGGGATGTGACCAGTGAAGTTGTTGTGAGCTAGGTTTAACCATCGGAGGGAGACAAGATCTCCAATCACCTCGGGGATGGAACCTTCTAGCCTATTCCTTGAGGCGTCTATTAATACTAAGTCCTTTAAGATTTTATCAAGTCGATGACTGAATCCTTTGAACCATGCGTTCATTGAATCATCATAAATATAAAAATTACCATCGTCATCTCCCATAGTAAAGGAACCCATGTATGGAAACGCTCGGTGTTGCTCTACCTCAATCATTGCCTTCATACTCAACAAAAAATCACCTGGTAGGCCACCTGTAAGATGATTACTTGAGATGTCAAGAACTTTTAGCATCAGGAATGAGCTCGTTGTATTTGAGCTCATTAGAGAACCTTGCAAATTGTTCGAGCCCAAGATAAGCCCTTTGAGTTCGGGAAGAACACCTAACCAATGGGGGAAGGTACCATTGAGTTTGTTGTTACTAAGATCAATGAAACGCAAAGACGTGCAGTTACTCCACGATTTTGGTATTGGCCCTTCCAGTCGGTTTCCATTCAACCGTAAATCTCTCAAACTCCAACAATCGTCCAACATAGTGGAGGGTATTACACCTTCAAGTTGATTTTGGCTTAGATCTAGCACTTGTGTTAACGAACTGATATAGAAGCAGTCTGGAATGTTGCCGGTCAAGTTGTTATGGGAAATGTCAAGTAATATAAAACCAGTGAGATTACATAAATAAGAAGGAATCTCTCCACTAAACTGATTGTTTGAAGCCGCGAACACAACAAAGTTGAAATTTTTCTTGCTCAACCAATGGATTTGAAGAAGCTCCAATCCACCGGTTAGGGAGTTATGAGAAAGGTCCAAGGTTTCTAAAAAGGACATATTTATACCCATAAACCATTCAGGTATGTGGCCATGGATGGAATTTTTAGAGAGGTTCAAGTTTTCAAGATTTTGCTGGCCTTTTAAGAAGATTGGAAATTGGCCAATGTTGCAGGAGGAAAGTTCTAGAGTTGAAAAACTAGGCCATGAGGAAATGGATTCCGCACCTATGTCATCGATGAAGGAGATATTATTATGAGATAAAGAGAGGTGACTCAAATTCTGGAGGGCATGGAGCTTACTGAGGGGGATGGTTGCGATCAAGTTGTTCCCTCCAAGGGATAGAGATTGGAGGCTACGGAGCTCAAAGATGGCTTCAGGCATTTGTCCTCGAAGCTGGTTGTTATATGCCAAAAACCCAGATAATACTGAAGGAGCAGAGTTGTTAGGGATGACGAATTGATCTATCCCCGTGAATAGGTTATCATTCAACCTCAAGTACTCCAGTGATGGCAGAGTGAAAAGCCAGGCCGGTATGGTCCCAGTGATGCTGTTGAAAGAGAGGTCGATGTGGTGCAGTCGGCGAAGACTAAACAAGGTGCTGTTGGAGGGGAAGCTTCCGTTGAGGAGGCTGTTGCTGAGGTGGAGCTCGATCACGTGACCAGTTAAGGGGTCACACGTGACTCCATCCCATTGACAGCAATCACTAATTCCACTCTCCCATGAACGAGTCTTTGAATTGAGGATGGTGAAGGAGGCCTTGAATGAGAGCAAAGCATGGCGGTCATCGGAATGGCACAGCGGCTGGACGGAGGAGGATCCAGCTGCAGAACCAAGGGAAATGAATAAGGAAAGGACAACGAGAATTGCGCGTTGGATCATCAAAGAGTACAACATATTCATGGAATAGTTTTTGATGATTACTGTGTGGCTTGTGTTTTTCACAATTAAGATTGGGAGTGGTATATATAAATAATCAAGAATGGGTTTACGCGAGCCCAGGATCGCCTACTGAAATTTCTGATGGGGTCCGTCAGCTTTCACCAATTAAATTGAAATTTCTAATGGGAGTGGTTGGTGTTTTTCACAATTAATGTTGTGAATTGTGATGGTTAATTATAATTTCAACCAATTCAACATCTTGACTTAAAGTAAACGCCCATATCCATCTACAGGTATAACTACCAGGAAATGGTTTGCCTTTGAAAGGAATGGAAAAGAGACAAGAGGGATGCAGGGGAAGAAAGTAGGTGTTTGGAGGGAGGGGATCCGAGTGAAGGTGGAAGAAGGGGTCAAAATTTTTCCCAAAATACCCTAACACAATTTCAATTTAAAATTTTTGTAAATATTTTGGATGGTGAAAATAAAACTTATGCAATTGGCTGTTTTTGAAATTAAAATTTTCATCAGAATTTTCGGAAAATAAAAGTGAAATTATTTTGAGCGGAAACGGAAATTTTTATAATTTACAACATAAATTTTCGGCATCATAGAAATTTAATTTAAATCAAATTTAACTTTATAAAATATTCTTTATAAATTTGGGTCTTTAAAACTCCGGAGCCAGATATGACAAGAAAAACTTGAAAAACTCGACAGAGGAGATGATTGGATCCGCTCGACGGGTGGACGCCCTTATAGCCGCTCTCTCTGGATTTTCTAGAGAGAGCCTTCCTAGATAGATGGCTATGTTTTAAGGATATATCTTAATTTGCTTCATCAAATTTTTGTTTTTTTTATTCTTCAAAGTTCAAATTATCTACATTGTTTATGTGACTTTCTCTTTTTATCAATTATTCCTCCTTTTGTTTTACAAAAAATGTTCCTCTCTTTACTTTTCCTCATTTGTTTCGGTTTAATTCCTGACATTGCCTTTTTTTTCCTAATATGTCAATAATAATAAAAAATACTTGTTGTAATTCACAAATTTTATTTTTCTTTTGGATTCTTAAGGTATAGTATTTCATAATCATATTGTTGATATAATTTTTTTTTCTCTTCACCATAAATATTTTTTCGTTCAATTAAATTTAAAACACTAGACCCGTCACTGCTCGACGCACCTAGGTTCACCCCATATCCATCTCATGCTCAATGTTTGCTTCACCCCCATGAAGTTGTAGTTCCATAGGAGGGCTAATTTTTTTTAAAGATATATACATATATGAGATATAAATTTTTGTAAAAAATAGAGTAGAAAAAACATTAAATATGTGATTTAAATAGATATTTTAAGAAAAAAAGTCGAGGGGAAAAAATTTCATGAAATGAAGATAGAGGAATCTGAACTTAAAACTTGATGATTCAAATTCTCACACTCTATCAAGTAAGCTAGCTAAGGACACGTTTTGATTTATTACCCCTTTCAACTTTTTTAACCCTTAACTTTTTATTTATTTTTACATTTTTCTCCGAGCCAGAGGACCCCTCTTCCTCCGCCCCTGAACAAGTTCATGAAATGATTCAGTTAAAGTAAACTTGTACGCCATTTACAAACCGTGATACATACTTCTATATTTTATTAAGTTTCATTACTTTCATACATCATTAGAATTAAACCTAGCTAAGAGTTTTAAATCAATAGGCACTACGCCAGATTTACATTCGGGCGACGACCAACAATTTCTTAGTCGCTTGGATAACGTTCTCGCGACGAACAAAACATGAGCCGTCGCGCGTGGGCGATCCGGCTGTAACTCAATAAGGCATAGCTCTTGGGCGACGGAATAAGAGCTACTTCGTCGCTAGAGTACATTGGGGCGATGGAATCAGACCTACATCGTCACTAGAGTACATTGGGCCGCCGCTAGAATGTGGAAGTGGGCTGTGTAATTTTCTGACACTCATTGGGGCGACAGAATTGTATATAGTCCGTCGCCTGAAGTTATTGGAGCGACGGATATACATGTAGTCGTCTCTAGAATATCCCGTGGTTTTTTTTTTCACTGATTGGGGCGACGAAATATGTACAAGTTCGTCACCCGAATATTTTCAATTCCGGACAATAAATGAAGCTTACTTACCCCCCATTAATGTTTTCACTTTTTAGGGTTACTTTTGTAACCTTAACCTATCGAAGTCTTCTTCCTCCTTCAATTGGATCTATCCTCTTTCCCTTCTCCATTTTTCAAAGCTTGTTTTTTTTTTAATTTGCACAAGGGTTGTGGAGATTCAACAAAATCAATTTATTTAGAGTTGTGGAAAGGTACGTTGTTGTATACATATAATGTTATATTTTGATAGATTTGTAAAATCTTGAATAGTTTGATGATTTTGGATGTTCTTTGTAGAATGTAGTGGTTATTGTGGTTTGGAGAAGATCAAAACGAGGAAGCATTCATAACAAGGTTAGTAATGGTTTTTATTTTTGTTTTATACACATAATGTGAAATAGAGGGGGGGAGGAAGTGTGGGATATTGGTTAGATTTGTAGTGAGGAATTTGTCAAAAAAATTGGTACTTTGTGATTTAGACTTGAGAAATGTTGATTGAATTGTTTTCCAATTATATTTTGTAATGAGTAATTAAATTTTAGATTTGTAGTGAGAAAATATTGTTTGTTTGAATTCGATAGAGATTTGTTGTGATTTAATGGAATATGTAATGTATTTAAATTAGAATATGTGAGTAATAGTTAATTTGAAGTTTATTCCTCCCTATTCTATTGAGATTTATTGTGTTGTAGATTGAGATTTTAGTAGAATTTGATTGAGAGTTTGTTTCATAAGAATTTGAAAGTGGGATTGATAATGAGATTATGACTGAAATTGTAGAACAATGGATAAGAGTTGGATGCAACTTCCTCGCGCTCATAAGGGATATCTTGGTGGGATTTATTTCTTTGTGAATTGGGTCCTTGAGAATAGCAATGGTAAGACCCATTTCCCATGTCCGTGTAGAAGATGTCGAAACAGGGATTTGGTAAACATTGCTGAGATGTATGGACATTTGTCCAATATGGGAATGTGGTCTAGTTACACAGTTTGGGATAAACACGGCGAAGCACCACCTGATTTGAGAATCTCCCAACTAAGACAACATTTCGTGGATGAAGGGGCATCTTCTTCTAGTGTTGGTCCCGTTATGGAAATCCTACATGATACTTTCCCTTATCATGCTGGGTATGAGGCGTGCAATGATGAAGACAATAATGTTGGCGACGAGCCTACATTCAGTGATGTCGTTGATGATGATTACCAGAAATATGAAAGGCTTTTATCGGAAGCTCAAACTCCGTTGTTTCCTGGTAGTGCAGAAACTGTTTTAGGTGCTTCTATAAAGGCAATGCAGATTCAGTCAGACAACAAGTGGTCAGATAAAAGCATGAATGACATGTGTCGCTATATTGGAGGAATGCTTCTACCTGGACATAAATACCCAGTTGATGTACTACAGATGAAAAAACTTATTAGGGACCTTGGCTTGAGTTATGAGAACATTGATGCTTGTGAATACAATTGTGTGCTTTTTTATAAACAGTACAAAAATTATGAAGTGTGTCCCATATGCAACACTTCGAGATGGGAAGCTCGTGAAACTGGCAAGGTTCCGAGAAAGGTCCTTCGATACTTCCCCTTGACACCTAGACTGAAGCGATTGTACATGGAGCCACGCATTGCGAAGCAGATGCGTTGACATGGCGAGAGGGTGATAGATGATGAGTGGATGAAGCACCCTGCAGATGGTCAGGCATGGAAAGAGTTTGACATAACATTTTCGCATTTTTTCGATGACGTGAGAAATGTGCGGCTCGGACTAGCGACTGATGGGTTCAATCCATTTGGGACTCTAGGATTGAACTACAGCACATGGCCTGTCATTGTAATGCCCTACAACTTGCCACCGTCAATGTGCATGAGGAAAGAATTCAACATGTTGGCCTTGTTGATCCCTGGTCCTAAGTCTCCTGGGAAATGTCTTAGTGTGTTCATGGAGCCGTTGATAAATGAGCTCATACAGTTATGGGAGACAGGAGTTTGTACTTTCGATCGCCATTCAAGATCCACATTCATGATGAAGGCTGCCGTAATGTGGACTATTAGTGACCTCCCTGGATTGGGGATGTTGGCAGGTGCACCCACGAAGGGGTATAAAGCATGTCCTGTTTGTTTGGCTGACATTTCTGCAACGCATGAAGAGGGAAGAATGGTATACGAAGGGCATCGTAAATGGCTTGCAGAAGACCACCCTTGGCGGTTCGCTAGTCAGGCATTCAATGGAATGTGTGAATACAAACAGAGACCTCGTCGTTTGTCCAGGGAGGATATGCTTGAACAAATCAACAGGTATGAACTTTATACACAAACTTTTCCTTTTTGTACATTTATAATTTGACTAAATTATCTTCGCACTTAATCGACAGGATCAATTTCCCTGTCCTTAGCTTGCATGAGAAGTTCAAGATCCCTTATAATTCGACAAATAGAGCGTGTATTGGCCATATACTAAAGTTAGATATACCTTTGATGTTATGCACATTGAGAAAAACGTATTTGATAACATCATTGGAACCACTCTCAGTATTGACGGGAAGTCCAAAGATGGGCCCAAAGCTCGGGCTGCTCTACAGAAAAGAGGGGTGCGGAAAAACCAGGCACAGAGGAGCAATGGACGAATTCCTCATGCACCTTTTTTAGTGAAGCGTGAGGATCTACCAGAGGTATTCGAGTGGTTCAGTGAGGCGAAGTACCCTCACCGTTACACTGGGTCAATGCAGAATAAAGTCAATGTTCGTGAGAAAAAGTTTCAGGGATTGAAGACTCATGATTGTCATGTTATGTTTCAACGTCTTCTCCCGATATTAGTTCGTGCATACCTACCATCTAGTGTCCACAAGCCGTTGGTTGCACTGTCCAGATGGTTTCAGAGATTGTGCGCTAAAGAGTTAAGGAATGAGGACATGTTCGGGCAATGGAAGATGAGATAGTTCAGATTCTATGCAATTTAGAGATGGTATATCCTCCACATTTCTGCACAATTATGGTGCACCTTATGGTTCATCCAATAGAAAGGTATGTTCATACTTTCATATGAATCTTCACTTTTTAATTGAAAAATTGTACATATCGTTTGGCTTTGAAGCAAGCTACTGATCTATAGTTAAGTGCAATAGTTTTATTAGTGTCTACTTTCATAATTACTCCCTCCGTATTCTAACAATTAGTTTCTTTTTTCTTAGTTGGTTTTGAATCTGTTTTTTTATCTTTATTACTGTTTTTTTATCTTACTTGAATGTAAATTGTACTTTGCATTTATATTCATACCTACGAGTTATGTGGCTTCTTATTTTGGTTTGTTTTTGAAGATGTATTACGACATTGACCCCAATGACGGACAAATGAAGGGGTTCATCGAAGAGAAAGCCTACAACATGTATCGCGATTGGAAGTACGATTGCCATGTATTTTTCAAGAAGCATGGGAAGGACGAAATGCCCGATGAGTTCTACGATCGGCCTGAGCAATGGCATTACTTGGTCAACCATGAATTTCTTGATGAGAAGAAACAGGTGTAAATACTTACTTTAATGAAAATTTCATTATCTTAATAGTTGTAAAAAGGAAAGGTATATAGATAAACATGTGATATATTTTGTTTTGTGTTATTTATTTATTTTTTTGTTTACTGGTTTTTGTTTTTGTCTTTTATTTTTTGTGTTCTTTGAATTTTTGTATTCTTACCCTTAACAAATGTGCTTGATGGTGAATTGAGGCCATATGCGCTCGAAACCAACAAAATAGGACCAAGAATCCCAACCCGATAAATCACCATTCAGGGTCCAAACCCATGAGTCATAGGGCAGAGGAATACGCGCTAGATGGTAAACCAGCGCCCTTTGTCGACGCAACCATTTACCTGTATGATCAATGTTGGAATGCGAAGGACAAAGTGGTGAGATCTTAACCTTCCTTCATTCCCATTCTTAACCGTTTTTATTAACCTTGCTTATGACTTATTTTCCATTTGTTGTCTTTACCTTCATAGGCGAGCTTGAAGAGATCCCGTGATGAAGCTGTCCAAAGTCTAGAAGTCTTAGACCCGGAGACCGGCAAAGTAGCTTCACTCACCATTGAGCAACAAACCCAACTCATTATCAACAGCTTTGGAGAACGCCGGGGAACCGAAGTGAGAGGTAACACATTAAAACCCAACTCATAATATTGTGGTCACTAGTCAACTCATGGGCATGTAGAGTTAGTTGAGCGCTATGATTAAGTTAGTGTAATGAAATCAATTTAGATGATTTACAATGATATTTTATATCTTGAAGTTATTGTTGTGTTTCCCTCCTATATGGGGGAAGAGTCCAATTGACTATTTACCATATGGTTTTTACCATGTGAAGTTTTACCCTACCTCCTTTATAAAAGGGGATGTCTTTCCATTTGGGAAAGTAAGAGAGAGAAAACAAAGAGAGAGAAAACAAAGAGTGAGAAAGGGAGAAAAGAGAGAGCTTTGGAGAGAATCCCGTATGCCATTGTTCAGCCCAATTTGAAGTGCCCCGATCGACGACCAAACGACCTCCGATTGGGACGATTTTCTGGTATGTTGTTCACCTCATCATAGGCTTCATTTTGTACGGTTGGATCGTCGTTTTGAGCCTCCAATCTCATATCCCCTTTGCTAGTGTCCTCTCTTGGGTTTTGTTGATTTCCACCAATTGGGTGATGAAATGTGGAGATTTGGTCAAGCTTGTTGATGTTTGATGATGTTGTATGCCTCTAGCCTTGTCTAGGGAAGATTGTACCCACTTGTTATTGTTGATAGTGGAAGTTTCTGGCTCCCGTGGTTTTTTTCCCCATTTTGGGGTTTCCACGTAAATCTGGTGTTCTTTGTGCTTGGTTATTTATCTTCTGTTTGTGTCTGATTGTTGGTTTGGATTGCTTGAGTTTGGCTCTCTGGTTTACAGTTCTTGTCCATCCCGATTCGTATGTGTTAAAAGGGGTGTGTCTGACGTCCCCTTGCTTCCCGGCACAACAGACTAGTATCAGAGCATTTGGTTTAGGATGGAGGAAAAGAACAGTTTTCAGGGAATGATTGTGTTGAATTCGGGCAACTACTCAGATTGGAAGATAAATATGGAAGATCTTTTGTATGTGAAAGATCTGTATGAGCCGATTGTGCACAAAGAGATTCCAACAGGTGTCGTTGATGTTGAATGGAAGATTCTGAATCGAAAAGCGGTTGCTACGATCAGACAATTTGTTGATGTGAGTGTGCTCCAGCATATTGCCAATGACACGAATGCTTATGAGTTATGGTATAAGCTTGAAGGGATGTATGAGAGGAAGAATGCCCTCAACAAGGCGTCATTGATGAGAAAGCTTGTGAAATTGGAGTACAAAGATGGTGAGAGCATTGTTGTGCATTTGAGCACATTTCAGGGCATTGTGAATCAGTTGGCTTCTGCGAAGATGTCGTTAGATGATGAGTTGCAGGCTCTACTACTACTCTCCTCATTGCCGGATAGTTGGGACACACTTGTCGTGTCACTTAGTAATTCCGCTCCGGAAGGCAAGCTGACTATGGAATGTGTGAAAGCTAGTCTTTTGAACGAAGAGACTAGAAGGAAGGAGATGGGTGTCTCCTCACAGTCAGAGGCTAATGTGACGCAGGGTTCTGGTAACAACAGAGGAAGGAGTAAGCAACGACAGCAGCAGAACAGAGACAAGTCCAAAGGGAGATCGAAGTCTCGAAGCAAGTACATTTGCTATTATTGTGAGAAGCTGGGTCACATTCAAAAGTATTGCCGAAAGTTCAAGAGGGACAAAGGCAAAGAACCTGAGAAGTCGGAGACTTCGAGAAATCAAGAAGATAAAGACACTGTCACTCTTACAATCAGTGATGAAATAGTGGAGTTGTTTGTGGTGGCTGATGAAGGTTCCTTGAATCTTGCAAGTGGTGAGTGCACTTGGATTGTTGATTCAGCTGCTTCATATCACATTACTCCACACAAGGAGTACTTCTCGTCTTACACTTGTGGAGATTTTGGCCGTGTGAGGATGGGAAATGATGGCGTGTCCAATGTTGTTGGCATGGGCACAGTTTGTTTGTTGACATCCACTGGTTGCAGCTTGATTTTGAGAAATGTTCGCCATGTTCCTGATATCAGATTGAATTTGATATCTTCTGGGATACTTGATGATGATGGTTATGCTCAAAATGCACAAGGCGGTGTTTGGAAGTGCTCCAAGGGAAACTTGATTGTAGCCCGGGCAAAGAAGCAAAATACCATGTATGTGATGCAAGCCAAGATTTGCAGAGAAGAAGCAAATGTGATTGATGATGGTGCCGGAGAGCTATGGCACAAGCGGCTTGGACACATGAGCGAGCGGGGTTTGCAAATGCTTGCCAAGAAGGACATTCTCCCGGATATGCAAGGTATTTCTCTCAAACCTTGTGTTGATTGCCTAGCTGGAAAGCAACATCGAGTAGCCTTTCATACTCGACCTCCATCTAGAAGAAAGCATGCATTAGATCTTGTTCATACTGATGTGTGCTCTATGGATTGCAAGTCACTTGGTGGTGCACAATATTTTGTCACTTTTATTGATGACTATTGTAGAAAATTGTGGGCTTTTGTGTTGAAAAGCAAAGATCAGGTTCTGACAGTTTTTAAGAAGTTCCAAGCCAGAGTTGAACGAGAGACTGGTTTGAAGTTAAAGTGTGTCAGATCAGATAATGGTGGAGAATACAGGGGTCCGTTTGAGCAGTACTGCAAGAGTCAGGGCATCAGGCTTGAGAAAACAGTTCCGAAGACGCCACAACTGAATGGGCTTGCAGAGAGGATGAACAGAACCATAGCAGAAAGAGTCAGAAGTATGTTGTCGACTGCAAAGCTGCCAAAGTCCTATTGGGCGGAGGCAATGTTGACTGCTGTGTATCTCATCAACCGCTCGCCTTCAGTTCCTCTTGATGGTGATGTTCCACAGAGGGTTTGGACTGGGAGAGATGTTTCCTTCCAGCATCTGAGAGTCTTTGGATGCCTAGCATATGTTCATGTTGCTAGAGATCAGAGATCCAAGCTTGATAGCAAGACAAAGCCATACATCTTCCTAGGGTACTCAGAGGATGAATTTGGGTACAGATTGTGGGATCTTACAAACAAGAAAGTGGTCAGAAGCAGAGATGTTGTGTTCATGGAAGACAAGACTATTGATGACTAGAAGCTCCAGCGACCGTCGTCTTCCTCTCCTGCTCCAGTCACCTTTGATCCCGTTTTTCCTCAAGTTGTGCAGAGAAGTTCAGTTCAGAATCAGCATGAAGATGAGCATGATGATGGTGATGTTGATCCACCAGAAGTTCCACAACCTCAACAAGAGGAGCCCCCTATCCAACCTGAAGTTGAGTTGAGAAGATCCACCAGAGAGAGACAGACTTCCTCCCGATACTCAACCAACGATTATGTGTTGTTGACTGACTCAGGAGAGCCTGAATGCTACGAGGAAGCTATGTCAGATGTGCATCAGAAGGAGTGGTACAATGCCATGCAGGATGAGATGAGTTCCTTGCATGAGAACCACACCTATGACTTGGTGAAATTGCCTAAGGGCAAGAAAGCTCTCAAGAACAAATGGGTTTTTCGTTTGAAGTCTGGAGAAGATGGTACACCTCCCAGGTTCAAAGCCAGAGTTGTGGTGAAGGGTTTTGAGCAGAAAAAGGGTGTAGATTTTGATGAGATTTTCTCTCCAGTTGTGAAGATGTCATCCATCCGGGTTGTTCTAGGCATGGCTGCTAGCATGGACCTAGAGGTCGAGTTGCTTGATGTGAAAACCGCCTTCCTTCATGGTGATTTGGAAGAAGAAATCTACATGGAGCAACCTGAAGGTTTTGAAGTCAAGGGAAAAGAGAAGATGGTTTGTCGTCTCAGAAAGAGCTTGTATGGTTTGAAACAAGCGCCTCGACAATGGTACAAGAAGTTCGAGTCTTTTATGATCGACCACAAATTCCACAAGACACATGCCGACCACTGCGTGTTTGTGAAGAATTACGTCGAAGGTGACTTTCTGATTCTCTTGCTTTATGTGGATGATATGCTTATTGTTGGTCGGGATTCCAACAAGATTGCTAGTTTGAAGACTGCTTTGAAGAAGTCCTTTGCTATGAAGGACCTTGGCCCTGCAAGACAGATTTTGGGTATGCAGATTACCCGTGATAGAAAGAATCAGAAGTTGTGGATATCACAAGAAAGATACATTGAGAAGGTGCTGCAAAGATTCAACATGGACAAGGCTAAACCCGTGAGTTCTCCACTTGCAGTGAACATGAAGTTGAGTTCTGATCAGTGTCCTACAAGTGAGAAAGAGAAACAGGAGATGAAGAAGGTGCCTTATGCTTCAGCCGTTGGTAGTCTGATGTATGCCATGGTTTGCACTAGGCCAGACATCGCCTATGGAGTTGGGGTTATCAGCAGGTTCATGAGTAATCCTGGAAAGGAGCATTGGGCTGCAGTGAAATGGATTCTCAAGTATCTCAGAGGCACTTCGAGAGTGTGTTTGTGCTTTGGTCCTGGAAAACCTATGCTTGATGGTTTTACAGATGCAGACATGTCAGGTGATATTGACACGAGCCGATCCACATCTGGATATCTGATTACATTCGCAGGGGGAGCAGTCTCATGGCAATCGAGACTGCAGAAGTGTGTTGCTTTGTCAACGACAGAAGCAGAGTATATGGCTGCAGTTGAAGCCGGTAAGGAGCTGATATGGATGAGAGACTTCCTAGAGGAGTTGGGAGTGGAGCAAGCTTGCTACCCACTCTATTGTGACAATCAGAGTGCCATCCACCTTGCCAAGAATGCCGCCTACCATTCTCGAACCAAGCACATCCGAAGAAGGTATCATTGGCTTCGAGAAAGAGTAGAAGACGATGATTTTGAGCTCGTGAAGATCCATACAAATGACAACGGATCAGATATGCTGACGAAGACTTTGTCAAAGGAGAAGCTCATCAAGTGCCGCTCAAAGGCGGGCTTGCTCGAGCCCCCCATATAGGATTGAGGGGGAGCTATGTTGTGTTTCCCTCCTATATGGGGGAAGAGTCCAATGGACTATTTACCATATGGTTTTTACCATGTGAAGTTTTACCCTACCTCCTTTATAAAAGGGGATGTCTTTCCATTTGGGAAAGTAAGAGAGAGAAAACAAAGAGAGAGAAAACAAAGAGTGAGAAAGGGAGAAAAGAGAGAGCTTTGGAGAGAATCCCGTATGCCATTGTTCAGCCCAATTTGAAGTGCCCCGATCGACGACCAAACGACCTCCGATTGGGACGATTTTCTGGTATGTCGTTCACCTCATCATAGGCTTCATTTTGTACGGTTGGATCGTCGTTTTGAGCCTCCAATCTCATATCCCCTTTGCTAGTGTCCTCTCTTGGGTTTTGTTGATTTCCACCAATTGGGTGATGAAATGTGGAGATTTGGTCAAGCTTGTTGATGTTTGATGATGTTGTATGCCTCTAGCCTTGTCTAGGGAAGATTGTACCCACTTGTTATTGTTGATAGTGGAAGTTTCTGGCTCCCGTGGGTTTTTCCCCATTTTGGGGTTTCCACGTAAATCTGGTGTTCTTTGTGCTTGGTTATTTATCTTCTGTTTGTGTCTGATTGTTGGTTTGGATTGCTTGAGTTTGGCTCTCTGGTTTACAGTTCTTGTCCATCCCGATTCGTATGTGTTAAAAGGGGTGTGTCTGACGTCCCCTTGCTTCCCGGCACAACAGTTATAAATATATTCAAATTAAATACTTTCTTCTTTCTGTTTTTTGTGTTACAATGATACTTTCTGTTTGAGGTTACAATGATATTCATACTTTCTTCTTTCTATCATTGAAGTTACAATGATATTCATACTTTCTTCTTTCTGTTTTTTTTTGTTATATAAATTCATACTTTCTGTTTTTATATTTAGAATTCATACGTTCTTTCTTTCTTTAGAATTCATACTTTCTTCTTTCTTTCTGCTTCATCACTAGAATTCATACTTTCTTTCTTTCTGTTTTTTTTTTTGTTTATAAATTCATACTGTTCAAGTAAGTTCACATGGTTTGTATGTTTAGAATTTATACTTTATTTCTTTTTTCTGTTTTTTTTCTTCTTTCTTCTTTCTATTTCAGTTGCTTTATCAATAATTTTAATCTTTCTGTTTTTTTTTTGTTATATTTTGATATGGTTCACCACAAATGTCATTTAAATGGTTTATACTTGGCTTTCTATGCAGGACTTGGTAGGGCTGTGAGGAGGCCAGCAAAAAAAAGGGGAGGGCCAGGAACTAGTGAGGCTGCTGAGAGGTGTAGAGAGTTGGAGGAGCGAGCCAAAAAAGCTGAGGAGGCGGTGCAAAAGGCTATGGAAGAGGCTGGACAGGCCAAAGAGGATGCACAATGGGCCACAAAGGATGCGCAACAAGCCAGACAGGAAGCACAAGTAGCAACCCAAAAATCTCAGGAAGCCATTGACAAGTTCGAGAAGGCTATGGCATTTTTTATGGCCTCCAAGTCTATTTCGCAGCCTTTGTCTCAGGTAGAAGATGCTTAAATCTCAGCCCTAGAACATTCTAAATTGTGCAGGTTTTTGGTCAAGTTCGTGTAGGTTTCTCGCAAGTTAGATTGCTTGTGAATTGGTAAGGATTGTGCAGGTTTTTGGTAAAGTTTGTGTAGGTTTCTCGCAAGTTAGATTGCTTGTGAATTGGTATGGATTGTGCAGGTTTTTGGTAAAGTTTGTGTAGGTTTCTCGCAAGTTAGATTGCGAAATGGTATGGATATCTAAACTGATTTGCAGGTTATTTTTGAGACTAAATAGGTTACCTGCATGTTTTTTGGGTTGTTTGTCAACTGTGTGAAGTTGGCAACCATTACGAGCTAGTATAGTTGGTTATGTAATGATCAAAACATGTCCTTTTAATGAATTGGTTTATGTGTGTGATGAATGAATTGGCTACTGTGTGAAATGAAACCGGTTCTGAATTGAAATGTGTGAAATGAAACAGGTTCTGAATGCTCTGATTGGTTAATTGTTTTTGAAAAGTGGCAAAAGCAGGGAGCTAGGACAATTGCATAAATAATATTTTTAAATAAAAATCTATTCAGGAGACAAACAAATGAAAAACTTAGTCCCTACAAGTCAAAAAAATAATGGAAAAAAAATATGTGAGGCGACCAACATCACTAGATACCGTCGCCTGAGCTTCGTTCACAAATAAATACAAATACCTTCAGGTGACGAAAATAAGTTAATTGTACCATCGCGTCAGATCTCAAGCGACGAGCATTGTCGTCGCCCTAATACAAATGACCCATTGCTTCTGACAATATCATCTTGCAACCAAGACCAAAATCCGTCGCCTGAAGAGGTTTGGCGCGACGAGTTATGCATTTCGTCGCTTCAGTATTGGCTGGACGACGTCGAAGCGACGACTCTCTAGCGACGAACAAATCGTCGCCCGAATGTGCAGGGGACCAGAATTCGTTTGGGGCGACGGAATATGTTCGTCTCCCGAACGTAAATCTGGCGTAGTGAGGTTATATTAAAAACTTTTACAATCGTGTAGTAAATTATGCTTGAATTACGTTTCATTTATTTTAGTTACACGAGTATATATCATTCGAAGGTTTCTTTAATTATCTTAGTGATTTCTACTTCTTTTTCTTTTCTTTTTTTTTTGGTAAAAATTGGCTTTTTCATAAAATTGATTTCATGTATTTAATGTTCCAATGCTTAAAGTTAATTATATTTTCAACCAATTCAACATCTTGAATTGATTCTTGACTTGAAGTAAACGCCCGTATCCATCTCCAGCTATAGCTACCAGGAAATGGTCGATCACCTCGCTGTCAGTCAGTCAGTCCCAAATTTTCTGCACGCAATAAATGTAACAACTTGGAGGGAAAAATGAAGAGAGTTTTTTGTGTATTTGATTCAACCAGTTCAATTAATTACAATGTAGTTATGCTGCTATTTATACAAGCTGATTGCGCGCCCACTCACACGGCACTTTGCAATTGTTGTAACAAACAACAACTAACAACTTGACTTGCTTAGCGCGCTACTAACTAGTCATTAGTCAATACGGAGTACTACGTAATAAATATACTTTGGGGCCAAAGTTTGTTTCATAATTAATGTAGACATACACTGATACACATAGGATGACAAGTGTATAAATAGATAAGGTTATTGTATGACATGACTTAAATATATTAGATCATGAATTCATATGTGACGGGCTTTGTTTGAATTCAATTGTGTCGTTCTTTGGTATAATCTAATCCGGGTTTTTTGCCACTTCAATTAATGATGATCCAATATATCTAAGCCACGTTGAACAATGATTCCATCTATTTATCCACGTATCATCCTATATGTGTCTACCTTAATTGATTATTATAATTATCTTTTATATCTTAAGCTAGTGATTATAAATTCTATCATTTAAATTATTAAACTTATATTGACTTATCAATATAAGTTGTTACAATGAATTTTTATATCTTAAGACCATCTTTAGTGGTGGTACTTGGAGTACCATAACATAAAAAAAATGTAAGAAAAAGTAAGATTTTTTAAAGAACCCAAAAAAAGTGAGCTCAAGTATCATGCATATGATACTCAAACTTACACAATACCATAAAATATTAACCAATTAATCAAACATTAATAGTAGACCCCGTTTGATTTTTACTTCCAAAACAAATTACAAAAAAAAAACAATTTTGATGCAAAAAGTGAAATAAGATACTTATGCTAAATATCATGGTTATGGAGTACCAAATATTAAAATGACGTGAATGAGACAGAAATGGAAAAAAGCAAGTTATGGTATTCAACATGAATATATATCATGGTTAAAGGTGCTTAAGTGTTTACAAAACCTATCATTTTATCTTAAATTATTTTATAAATATTTTACCTAAAAAAATCTACATAATCTTAAAAGGTTAGATTAGTTACATAAAAAAGGTTAGATTATTTTTTATATATATAATATCAATATTTTATTTTAAGCACTTCAATCAAACTTAATGATTGATATTTAAAATCTTTAATTTAAAGGTTTGTTTGGTAATCTGCCGGCTTAAATATGTATGGTGTCTTGACATTGATATTTTACCACTCTTCTGGTGTTGGGATCAACCATGGCTCGTGCTCTGGCTCTTCTAACATACTTTAGGCTCTGCTATCTAGGACCATCTTATTACTCATATTCATCCGGGTAGTACCATTTGTTGCTAATGTTGAACCTGAATGTAGAATAGCGGAATTGATGTAAAGTCCTTCTTGAGGGTTTCCATTCATTGATATAACATATATATAGGTTACACAGGTATTGGGCCTTAACAACATTGTTGTCAGTAGTGAACCGACGGACATAGATAAGGTTTTTGACAATCTTTGGGGCAATAAGGACATTGTTGAGGTGTAGTGGGTGGGTTGGGGTCTGTAATTTGGCGTGGCCAATTCCCGAAGTGGCAAGACGACCACCATTTCCGACGATAATAGAGTGGGCAGGGCCCTTAAAAGAAATAGAGGAGAGGTTACCTGAGGAGTTCGTCATGTGGGAGGTGGCACCAGTGTCCATGTACCAAGAAGAGTCTGAAGATGTCGGCTGCGTAGAGGAGAATGCGTGATGCAGAGCTGGCGGAACATAGCCTGGGTCAGGCGATGTCAGAGAGGCCTGAGGACCGGCATGTCGAGGGATAGGATATCTAGAGTATCCAGAGAAGGCGTGATGTTGGTGATCGTAGAGAGCCATGGTAAGAGTTTTTTTTTTTTTTTTTTTTTTTTTTTTTTTATGCCACCTAACTTAATAAATAATTAAGTTAGGGTCAGAAACGAAAATAGGAGAACACAAGGGCTATTTTTGGAATTTCTTCAAAAGTGATTCTTTCTTCTCCGTTGAAACATGTACAGAGACGGGGAGGATTGGCGGCGGTCGAGAGAGAGGGTGTGGGGGGTGGCGAAGGTGGCCGGATCTAGGGCTCGAGGGTGGATTGGGGGTTCAGCAGGCCGGATCTGGGCTCGAGGGTGGCCGGAAACAATGGCGGCGTGCCGGATCTGGTGTGGGAGGTGGTCGGCGATGGATGCTGCTGAAGGAGGGAGCTCGGATAGGCGGTGCAGGGGATCCGAGGAGGGCGGATCCGGCGACGGTGGCCTTGGAGAGGGAGAAGGCGGTGAGGAGGAAGGTCGGAGGAAGAGGGAGGATCAATTTAGGGTTCCGTTAGGAAGAAAAGGCTGTGATACCATGTAGAATAGCGGAATTGATGTAAAGTCCTCCTTGAGGGTTTCCATTCATTGATATAACATATATATAGGTTACACAGGTATTGGGCCTTAACGGGCTTTTAGCCCATTATACAATATAAAACCTATGTAATCTATCACTGAAGACTCAAAAGCTATGCTTATTTGTTGAATTTTTTTTTTTTTTTTGCTTATATTCATGTTAGTGAAAGTTGAAATCGTGGCTCATGAGATGTGATCCTTAATGCCTTTTTCTTTCACTTCATTATCAAATGCTCTAGACCAAAGATATATACATTATCTTATGTTGTTCAATGTTCATGTCGAAGGCGATGCGCACAAGCTCAATGGCACATTTCGGGGGCAAAATTGAGATCTTCACACAACAAAAAAGGGTGCAACGGAAAGTTGATGCATAGTCATGGGGTGAAGATATTATCTTATGTTATAGCCGCTACCTTAAGCCTTAAAGGAAGAGGTTGCTCAACCGAACGTTGAAAAGGAATCCGGTCTTGCTAAATATATGGAAGCACTACAGAAATTTTCAAATTTGGAGAACAAATTGTTGCTAACAGAAGACAAAGCTAGTGTGATGACTGAGAGAGATGACATTGCTGAAAAGGAAGTTGCGGCTTTGTGATAGATTACATAGGTCTCCTCATGTATAGTAGGCTAAAAGCCTGTTAATGCCCAATACCTTTGTAACCTATATATATGTTTATCAATGAATGGAAAACCCTTAAGGAGGATTTTACATCAATTCTAGAATCTAACATGGTATCAGAGCGGTTAGCTTAACGGCCCGTGTTGATCCTAGTCTGAGTTACCCAGTTGTCCAAGTCTCAACAAGATGGTCATTCCTAATTGGACTTGCGGGAGCGTGTTAGAGATGTGAATGAGACCAAAAGTGTCCCACATCGGAAAGTTGAACATAACAAGCTCTAGTATATGAGTCGATGGGCTACTCCTTCTATCGCCAATTGGTTTTAGAATGGAACCTCACTCGGCTTGTGTGCTAGGCTACTAGCGCATGTGCGCCCGTACACACGACCCCCAGTCATCGGTCTGAGTCGGACTTTGATATGGTATCAGAGCATTTTATTTTTCACGGAACCCTAATTTGATCCTCCCGCCCCACCCCTCGTCCCCGATCTCTCTCTCCTCGTCTCCTAATTCAACCCACATCCACCGTCGAGAATCACTACAGTGCAACCCTGTTCGACGCCGCCTCAGATCGTCGCCTGAACCGCTAGCTATCGACGCCGGAGGAGAGTCACGCCGAGCCTCGTCGCTTCACTCTGCGCCTTCATCTTCTTCCCTGTACGTGAAACGTCCGATTGAAACAAATCGGAATTTCAATCCCTTTTGGTAAAAATAGCATAACCTTCCCTTGTTTTATCCTATTCTCCCTTTTGGCCCTGAGTTAATCATTTATTAATTCACGCGGCCAATATTCCAAAAAAAAAAAACCCTTACTATGGCCTTCTACGATCACAAACGACCTCTCGTCCGAATGATTGCCCCTCCAAGTCATTTACAGAGGGGGTATTCCCCCATTGGAGCCCATCCACAGGGCTACCAAGCCTCTCCAACGAGGCCATACCCGAGCCAACAGGGACTCCTTGGGCCCTCTCCACACCATCATCACGCCTTCTCCTCTATGCAACCGACATCTCCCGACTCTTCTTGGTATATGGACACTGGTGTCACCTCCTACATGACGCACTCCTCAGGTAACCTATCATCTATTTCTTTTAAGGGCCATGCACACTCTATTATCGTCGGAAATGGTGGTCGTCTTGCTACTTCAGGGATTGGCGACGCCAAATTACAGACCCTAACCCACCCATTACACCTCAACAATGTCCTCATTTCCACAAAGATTGTCAAAACCCTTATCTATGTATGTCGGTTCACTACTGACAACAACGTTTCCCTTGCGTTTGATCCATATGGTTTCTCTGTGAATGATCTTACTACGGGGGTTACTCGCATGAGATGTCATAGCATCGGGGAGCTCTACCATGTCACAACACCTCTTGCGTCCAGTCAGTCGTGCCCGGTCGCCCTCTTGGCATCGTCGTCCAGCATGTGGCATGCACGCTTGGGGCATCCCAGTGCTGCCATTATAGATGTCCTCCATTCCCAAAGTCTTGTCACCTGTCCTAAAGACCCACACTCTGGCTTATGCTCTTCCTGCCAACTAGGCAAACATGCAAGACTGCCGTTCCAACGGTCTTTGACCTCTACCCTTGCCCCCTTTGATATCATTCATAGTGACATTTGGACCTCTCATGTGCCTAGCAAGGAGGGTCACAAGTATTACCTCTTGTTTCTTGATGATTACACTCATTATTTATGGGTCTTCCCGTACGTTGCATTTCAAGTCCCAAGTGTTTCCTGTCTTTGCCAGATTCCATGCCTACATCAAAACACAATTTCACACATCCATCAAAGGTTTCCAATGTGACAATGGCCGTGAATTTGACAACAACGACTTTCACTCTTTCTTTACCGCAAACGGGATCTCTGACGGAGGGGAAACCTGTCGTTGATTCCGTCAAAGAAACTCAAACCTAAAACTAGTATAGTAGTAAGTAAGAGGTCGATCCCACAGGGAAATTCATAACTCAAGTGCGATTTGAATGTTGATTAAGTAACCAGATTGGGGGTTTTTGTGTGAAAGTTTTTAAAGCAAATTAACGAAAGCTGAATAAGTGATTTTGGTTTAAACAATTTAGAGAAGCAATTCCACCTACAATTTTCCACTTTATTGGATTGAAGCGATCCTTGTAACTTCTTCTCGTCCTATTATGTTTCCTATGAATGCCCTTGTCCCGACCTAATATAGTTACTAGTCCAACCAGTCCTAGCAACCCTTATCAATCGAACAGTCCCTAAAGAAGGATTTAACCCAATTGATAGCTTTAAGTTCAGAGATTAGCCAAGGTATTTGCAGTCCCTAAAAAAGGATTTAACAACACATTCAACTTCCTACTTATTCAATTAGTTCAACCAGCCCTAAAGGAATAATTTTGCCACTTAGGTTAAGGTTCACAACCAGGAATCTACAAAACCTTAGCGAGTGAATTGATCTAACGAGTTGGCCAGACAAGATAGAACAAAACAATAATTAATTAAGCACAAAGAAGTTGAAGCATTCACAAATAGGAAACTAGGAGCGAGAATTAGAAACTCACAATCAATCCGAATAAAGCTTCAAATTGCAGGCAGAATAGATGAGTTTAGTTCCTCATAGAAGACATTGCTCAAAATCTCTCCAAAGTCTAATGGTTGAATGAATAGAATGAATGGTAAAGAAAAATAACATAAAAGGCCTAATTAAAACATCCCAATTCGGCCCCAAACAAAATAGATAGAAACTAGGGTTTTCCAAAACGAAACGGCGCGCGGCAGTACGTGCGGCGGCCGCGGCATGGGTTGCGGCGCCCGCCGCAACTGCCCTCTCAGCTGCTCGCTGCGGCGGCCACTGCGGCGCCCGCGGCAATGGCTGCGGCGGCCGCGGCAAGCTGCTTCTCCGTGGTCTTCGCTTCCTTTTGCGGCCTTCTCTCGTCTTGTCTTGCTTCTTTCTTCCTTGTTCCTTTCCATGTATCTTGTGTTCCTCTTCGAGACATCGCATCTCCCAAATGTGTTCTGATTCAATCTGCGAGATAAACACAAAATTGCGCAGAATCCGAACTTTTCTAAAATAAACACAAGATGCAATTTAATGATAAAGCAAGCAAGAAATGCAACCTAAACTAAACTAAAACTATCTATAATGCCTATCTAAAATATGCATTATCAAATTCCCCCACACTTAACTTTTGCTTGTCCTCAAGCAATGCTAGAATGAACATGAATCAATGTATCCCACAGGAAATCCCTTCAAGTTTCAACATTACCAAAAACAACATCATAGGAGGTGAAAACATAAGCAAAGCAAACAAATGTCATAGCATGTATTCAGGTGATCAAAGCTTAGAAGTAGACATCATCCAACCTCACCAGAATTATGTGTTTCACTCATGTGTTTAGGCTTTTAAGTACAACTCTCAACTCAAACCAATCATGCACTAAGCTCATAGACATTGACCACCATATCACCAATTCTCTACCGAAATGTCATTACTTGCGGGACACAATTAAAGGAAATAAAATGCACACTTTTTTTTTCTTTCTTTTTCTTGGTTTTCTTTATTTTCTTTTTTTTTTTTTCTTTTTCTTGTCTTGGTGTTTCCTTACGCGAAGCGCAAACATGGGTGTCATGAATGGCCCCGGTCTATCAACACCTCAACTATGAATATGAATATGAAGTCCACTTGAACACCTTTTGACGCAAGTTGCAAACATGGGTGTCATGAATGAACCTGGTTACTCAATGATCAAGCTTTCTTTCCTAGTGGGTAGTTTTCAACACTTTTTTTGCGCGAATCATACCCATGGGTGTCATGCGTAGACCCGGTTACTCAGTGTATCAACCATTGCCACCTTATTTACTAGATATGCATAAAATTGAACAAAAAGACTCAAAATATAAACATAAACTCCGCAAGCAATAAAACATGTGCATCGGCCTTTAAAAATAGATACTGCAGTCAATGCCAAAAGGTAGCAACACTAGGCGAGTAATTCACATAATTGAGCAAAAGAATTCAAATAAGGCCAAACATCCTCACATGGTCACGTTTTTAGGACTTCAATCATACTTTAGCTCAATCATACATGCTCAATTATCTTTGCTAGCTCATGCTCCACAAAAATCAAATAGCACTAATAATCAAAACATCCAGAACTCCATGGGATTTATATGAATCATGCTTGAAATTTAAAATAGAGGACAAACTAAGCAAGATGGGTATTTGAATAACACATATATATGCAATGCATGCTCTATTTTAATATTTTCGATTTTTTTTTTTTTTAAATTCCGAAAATTAAATTAAATAAAAACTAAACAACAACTTAATTAAACTTAAACATGGTGCAGAAAATGAAATATGCTCTAACTCTATGCACTATGTAAATAAAACTCCTCTCCCCCACACTTGAAGTTTTCATTGCCCTCAATGAAACATTAAAGACAACAAAGGTGAAACTCATATACTCAGGGTGAAGGAAAGGAAAAAGAAAATAAATCTGAAAAATGTACCTCGGGTTGCCTCCCGAGAAGCGCCTTTGTTTCATGTCGTTGGCTCGACGTGATGGCCCTTGATTGGCCTATGTTCCTCCACCAGGGTCACCAACACCGGTCATTTCATTGACAAATGCAGGCACCCTTGAAAGGTGTAGCTTCCTGTTCCAGCGTTCAGCCATTTCTCTTAGCTCCTCTCCATGGGCTATGCCTGGGGGTTGTCCTGAAATCACATAAGATTGCAATTTGTTAGGAGGTTCAAATTTCCATAAACTATGTTCCTTAGGTGTCTCTAACAAATCACGAAAATTATTGTTATGATCAGTATTATCAGCAATAGGCATATCTAAAGAAGTTTCAGGAGAAAGCTTAGCATGCTTAAAGAGAGAAAATTCTATCTTTCTTCCATCAAACTCCATAGTCAATAGACCCTCACAACAATCAATTTTCGTTTTCGCAGTTTTCAGGAATGGCCTTCCCAGTATAATGGGTGTTTCAGGGGTTCCCTGCTCCATATCTAAAACAAAGAAATCCACAGGGAAAAACAAATCATCCACCATAACTAAAACATCTTCAACAACGCCTCTTGGCCTGATTTGTGAACGATCAGCAAGCTGCACTGTAACCCCAGTCTCAGTCAGAGGACCCAAACCCAAAGACAAATACATGTTATAAGAAATAACATTAATTGAGGCTCCTAGATCTAACATGGCTTGTTTGAATCTAGTGTTCCCAATCGCACATGGAATCGTAAACATACCTGGATCTCCGCATTTTTCAGGCAATTTCCTTTGCAACATAGCAGAAACATTTTCATTCAAGCTTACCTTTTCCTTCTTTTTCAGTCTCTGCTTCCTCTTGATGGTGCACAATTCCTTCAAAAATTTAGCATATCTAGGAATGCTCTTAATCAAGCTAAGTAAAGGAATGTTTACCGCACACTTGCCGAATGTCTCGTAGATCTCCTTGTCATTCTCATATGTTCGTGTGTCTTTCAAGGCTTCCGGAAAAGGCGGGATGGGCTTTGGAATCTCCATAGGTAAGGGAGAAGAGGAAGAAGAATAAGAAAGAGGAAGAGAAGAGAAAGGAGGTAAGGAAGAGGACGTACCAGAAGCTGAACTGTCGGCGGCTGAACGAGCGGCGGGCGCGGCATCAAGTGCGGCGGGCGCCGCAGAGGGAGCAGCGGCGGGTGCCGCTGGAATCACCTCTCTGGCGGCGGGCACCGCAGAGGCTAGCGGCGGGCGCCGCAAAGGTTGCCGCGGGCGCCGCACCTCTGTTACGCCGTTTTCACCTTCATTTATCTCTATTTCTTCGTCCATCATCTCCTCATCGTCTTTTTGAGTTGTGGCAATCAGTTCCTTGCCACTCCTAAGCATTATTGCACTGACATTCTCCTTAGGATTCTCAACCGTCTGTGATGGAAGCTTACTTGCATCGTTTGCCATCTTCGCGCTTAAGACCTGAATGAGCTGACTCATTTGATTCTCAATATTTGTCATCCGATCTGATTGCTGCTTCTCTAGAGTCGCCATCCGCTCTGACTGTTGTTTATCATTCCTCATGACCAATCGTGACAGTTGCTGCAATGGGTCCTCATTATTCCCATTTGATTGCTGCTGACCTCCCTGTCGAGGTTCATATTGTTGTTGAGGCCTTTCCTGTTGCCCCCCTTGCTGATTGAAAGAGGCTTGATAGTTCCCATAGCCTTGCTGATAGCCCCTATTGTAGTTGTTGTTGTTGAAATACCCAGGATTTCCATAATTGCCTTGCATAGGCCTTTGTTGAGCGAAGTTCCCAATGGCATTCAATTCAACATTAGGATCTTGTAGAAGTGGGCACGTGTCCATGGGATGAGTGTATTGACTGCAGAGACCACATGCCTTCAGTTGTTGAGGAGTCCTATCAATAACCATTCGTTTCATCATCTCCTTAACCTCTGCCATATCAGTCTGAAGTGCAGCCACATTAGCATCAATAGCGAGTACACCCCAGCGCGAGGGCCCTTGTTGAACTGTCTGGAGCCCTCAGATAGCTCCTTAAACACCTCCCAAGCTGCGGCAGGCGTTTTGTTCAGCATGTTACCTCCACAAGCAGAATTCACTGTTTTTCGCTCTATATCAGTCAGCCCATTAAATAGAAAGAGAACCAGATCCTTTTGAGAGTACCCATGGCATGGGCAGCTGGCGCAGAGTTTCTTGAAGCGCTCAAAATACTCATGTATAGATTCTGCCGCGTACTGCTCAATGCTGCTGATTGATCTTTTCAAAGCATTTAGCTTTGTTGCAGGGAAGTACATCTCTAAGAAAACTCTTTTCATCTCGGCCCAAGTAGCAATAGAGTCGGGTGGTAGATAGAAGAACCATTCGTTTGCATCATCCTTCAGAGTGAAAGGAAATGCTCTCAGCTTGATCTGCTCTTCAGTTACATTCGCTGGTTTCATCCCAACAACCACCCTATGGAATTCAGACAGATGCTTGTGGGGATCCTCCCCACTCAACCCATGGAATTTGGTTAGAAGATGAACTACCCCTGACTTAAGCTCGAAGTTGACTCCTTCTGCAAGTGCAGGGAATTGGATTGCCAGGGGTTGCTGTGCCGGATCATGAGCAGAAAGCTCCTTTAGAGTGAGGTTCGCCATCTCTGCAATGCTTTCTACAGAGAAGAATTAGTAGCAAAGGTATGGACCAAGTAAGACGGTCCACACCAAGATCAACACTAAAAACACACAAGAATTTAATAAAAATCCCCGGCAACGGCGCCAAATTTGACGGAGGGGAAACCTGTCGTTGATTCCGTCAAAGAAACTCAAACCTAAAACTAGTATAGTAGTAAGTAAGAGGTCGATCCCACAGGGAAATTCATAACTCAAGTGCGATTTGAATGTTGATTAAGTAACCAGATTGGGGGTTTTTGTGTGAAAGTTTTTAAAGCAAATTAACGAAAGCTGAATAAGTGATTTTGGTTTAAACAATTTAGAGAAGCAATTCCACCTACAATTTTCCACTTTATTGGATTGAAGCGATCCTTGTAACTTCTTCTCGTCCTATTATGTTTCCTATGAATGCCCTTGTCCCGACCTAATATAGTTACTAGTCCAACCAGTCCTAGCAACCCTTATCAATCGAACAGTCCCTAAAGAAGGATTTAACCCAATTGATAGCTTTAAGTTCAGAGATTAGCCAAGGTATTTGCAGTCCCTAAAAAAGGATTTAACAACACATTCAACTTCCTACTTATTCAATTAGTTCAACCAGCCCTAAAGGAATAAGTTTGCCACTTAGGTTAAGGTTCACAACCAGGAATCTACAAAACCTTAGCGATTGAATTGATCTAACGAGTTGGCCAGACAAGATAGAACAAAACAATAATTAATTAAGCACAAAGAAGTTGAAGCATTCACAAATAGGAAACTAGGAGCGAGAATTAGAAACTCACAATCAATCCGAATAAAGCTTCAAATTGCAGGCAGAATAGATGAGTTTAGTTCCTCATAGAAGACATTGCTCAAAATCTCTCCAAAGTCTAATGGTTGAATGAATAGAATGAATGGTAAAGAAAAATAACATAAAAGGCCTAATTAAAACATCCCAATTCGGCCCCAAACAAAATAGATAGAAACTAGGGTTTTCCAAAACGAAACGGCGCGCGGCAGTACGTGCGGCGGCCGCGGCATGGGTTGCGGCGCCCGCCGCAACTGCCCTCTCAGCTGCTCGCTGCGGCGGCCACTGCGGCGCCCGCGGCAATGGCTGCGGCGGCCGCGGCAAGCTGCTTCTCCGTGGTCTTCGCTTCCTTTTGCGGCCTTCTCTCGTCTTGTCTTGCTTCTTTCTTCCTTGTTCCTTTCCATGTATCTTGTGTTCCTCTTCGAGACATCGCATCTCCCAAATGTGTTCCGATTCAATCTGCGAGATAAACACAAAATTGCGCAGAATCCGAACTTTTCTAAAATAAACACAAGATGCAATTTAATGATAAAGCAAGCAAGAAATGCAACCTAAACTAAACTAAAACTATCTATAATGCCTATCTAAAATATGCATTATCAATCTCCTATCGCTTGTCTTGCCCCTATACTTCTCAACAGAATGGCAAGGCTGAACGAATCATCAGAACCATTATCAACATAATGCGCTCTCTCCTCTTCCACGCATCCATTCCCCTCTCCTATTGGCCTCACGCCTTAACAACCACATGCTATCTCCTCAACATTTGACCGTCTACTACCCTTCAACATCGCTCGCTAGGTCAGGCCCTCTATTTCACTTTGCCTATGTATGATCATCTTCGTACATGCGGGTGCTTGTGCTTCCTAAACCAGTCCTCCACCGCCCCACACAAGCTTCACCCGCGCTCCACTTCTTGTGTCTTCCTAGGCTATCCGTCTGATCATCGCGGTTACCTCTGCCTCGATATCAAGACCCATAAGCTCATTGTGTCTCGTCACGTCACATTTGATGAGTCTCGTTTCCCAGTTGCTTCTCCTCCCCTCACCTCTTCTACACCTCATGTGTCTCAGTCTGAGTCAGAGTCATCGTTCCCTCACTTTCTTCTTCCCCAGAGCGCTCCCGGTGCTCCTGCCTCTCCCCCTCCCCCACCACCACCACCCCCTACCACTAGACCGCACACCCGCAGCGTCTCCGGTGTCTTTCGACCCAGTCAGATCATCTCCATGAACAACACACATCACCCCGCCGCTCAACACCATGCCTACACCCCTCCATTAGATCGCCATGTTGTGATGCTGCGCCCGCAGCCAATCAACCAAACCACCCCCACCCTACGTCCCACTCACTGGCGCCACCCGCAGCATGCCTTGCGGCGCCCGCAGCCAATCAACAAATTTTCCCGCTCAAACTCTCTCTTCTCTCTTCCATTTTCGCATCCGTCATGGATGAGGTTCTCTGAGCTCGCCATTTCTAACATACTTTAGGCTCTGCTATGACCATCTTATTACTCATATTCGTCCGAGTAGTGCCATTTGTTGCTAATGTTGAACCTGAAGACTCAAAAGCTATGCTTATTTGTTGATTTTTTATTTTATTTTTTGCTTATATTCATGTTAGTAAAAGATGAAATCGTGGCTTATGAGATGTGATCCTTAATGCATTTTTCTTTCACTTCATTATCGAATGCTCTAGATCAAAGATATTATCTTATGTTGTTCAATGTTCATGTCGAAGGTGATGCGCACAAGCTCAATGGCACATTTCGGGGGGAAAACTGAGATCTTCACACAACAGAAAAGGGTGCAACAAAAAGTTGATGCATAGTCATGGCCGGTGAAGATATTATCTTATGTACGTTATAGCCACTACCTTAAGCCTTAAAGGAAGAGGTTGCTCACCTGAACGCTGAAAAGGAATTCGGTCTTGCTAAATATATGGAAGCACTAGAGAAAATTTCAAAGTTGGAGAACAAATTGTTGCTAAGAGAGAAGACAAAGCTAGTGTGAGAACTAAGAGAGATGACATTGCTGAAAAGGAAGTTGCGGCTTTGAAAGAAGCTATGGCCAGAATAACTGAAGAAAAAGAAGATGCTGCTCTAGTACCAGCAATGTCTTGACAAGATAGAACGACTGGAGGGTGAAATTGTTCTTTCTCGTGAAGAGGCTGCTAGGCTCAAGGGTGAGATGGATCAGGGAACTGCAAAGTTGAAGGGCGTTGAAGAACACAATGTCTTTTGTTGGATAGATCAAACCAGTCTATGCAAATTGAGCTTGACCCTGTTTTGATTAAGATGGGAATCCAGAACCAAGAACTTTCTGAAAAGCGGAAGGAACTGCGAATATTGTGGATGTGTCTCTTGATAGAATGTGAAGAAACAAGGATCCCTCGTTGATAATATAAGCAAAGAAGTCTTTGTATATAAGTTAGTGGGTTACTCCCCTTATAGCCAATTGGTTTTAGGATGGAATCTCACTCAACAATATGCTTGGTTGGAGCATTCTCTATTAGAAATAAGTGCTGCGTTTGGAGGATGCAAGAGAGAAGGTTAAGGCATTGGAGGAGTCATATGTCGTCGATCAGCTGCTCATGAACAAGAAGTCCACGTACAATTCTTGTTGAGAATGCCACTCTGATCTCTCAGTTAGCCATAACAACCGATAATTTGGAGATCACCTCTCACAAAGGAATACACTCTTGGAGAACTCCCTTTTTATGCAAAATGCACTCTTGGAGTTGCTACAAGTGGGAAAATTCAATTCAATATCCAGCAGGTAAAACCCATCAATCTTCAAAGACATTAATATATTGAATTGGTTCTTCCTAATTAATTATGCATTGAAACTATGTATCAGTGAGCACTTATGTCTTAACAATTTGAGGGGAACCATCAATGAGATCTGTATAGTGTGGCAATGCGCATATCCTTGATATTAAACCTGCTCGTTACGTTCTATGTGTGGGGTTCAATTGACTACCTCTATCCTCCTGAAGTTTAAAATCTGTTACATTTTGTAAGACATTTTAGTTCTTGCTTTTGCAAATTGTTTTTCCTGTGCCTTCAGGTTTTGAATCGGAGTGCACCTTTCCCATTCATTTTTCGGCATCAATAGGCTCCAGCACTCTCGATACCAACTAGTGTTGATTCATACTAAAGTTGGACATCGAGTTTTGAGTCTTTGACCTTAAATTTTCGGACCATTTGGGTTTGGGTTGTTTTCGAGTCACGGGTTAAAAACAATGGCTTCAAAATAAAAAATTTCTGGACGTTCTCGGGTTTTCCAAGTCGGGTCATGTTTTTGCTAAGTTTACATGAAACTGTACTTTTGTAAAATGATCTTGGTGCATTGACTTAATCTATTTTGTTACCGTTGAATGTTGTGCCAAGTAATGCAAGAAACATATTCCATTCAAATTAAGGTTACCATAAAAGAAAATTAAATACTCCGTACTAATTAGGGAAATTCCGTTTGATACCCTTGAGGTTTTGACAATTCCGCTTGGTGTCTTAAGGTTTTATTTTGTCTGGATGGTGCCCCTGAAGTTTGTCAAAAGTCCGCCTTATGCCCAAAACTCATATTTTCACTTTTTTAAATCAATAAAATGGCCCATTATTTTTCTTTATTTCACAAGACCCCCTTTATATTTTAACAATGAATAAAATTACCTATTATTTAACTAAATCCAACATAAAAATGAAAAAAAACACCTTTTATATATTTTTTTCAATAAAAGCACACATAATTTCCAAAATTTTAGCAAAAACTCACCCATTGTTACAATATTTTTTAGAAGAAAATCAACCTTTATTTTTAACATTACATAAAAGATTCATTATTTTTAATATTTTGCAAAAAAAAAATCTCACTATTTATCAAACATTGTACATACATAACATACCACCCACTATTTATAAAAAAATTTGCATCAATCCATCCTCACATTTTGTGAAAAAAAAAATTGACCTATAAATTACAAAAAGGAAAAAAATCATAAAACCATACTTTGGATAAAAAAGAAATCTCCTTTATTCTAATTGAGTATTAGGTAAAAAAAAATCCACCCTCTTATTTATCAATCCACCCTTTATTTTTTACATTACTTTTTCCAATAAAATTCTAATAGTGTATCGAGTTAGATTAATAAATTAGGATGGTTCATGCTGGGTCAACTCGATCTGATCCGACATTTTCAGTTCCGGTGAAACCCAAAGACCCAATTTTAAAAGAAAATGATAATTATAATGTATTTCTTTCTTATACTGTTTTGGAAAATAATGAGTGTTTTTATTTTATTTTTTCAAAGTATGGAAACTAATATGTTTTTTGTATAATTTTAAAAACCATAATGATTTTGTTTTAAAAATTTTGGAAGAAGGGTGATTTTGTGATAAAAGTTTTGGAAATAATATGTGATTTTGTTAAATTTTAGAAGAAAAGGTGTTTTTTCAATTTTATCTTGAATTTAGATAAATAAAAGGTAATTTTGTTTATTGTTAAAAGTAAAAGAGGTTTTGTGAAATAAGGAAAAATAATGGTCTATTTTATTGATTTAAAAAAGTGAAAATATGAGTTTTGGACATGATGCAGACTTTTGACAAAACTCAGGCCACCATCCGAACAAAATAAAACTTTAAGGCACCAAGCAAAATTGTCAAAATCTCAGAGCACCAAACTGAATTTCCCTACCAATTATTTGATTATTCCTTGTCTAAATTATTGTACTTACAAATTAGTCATGATACCGACCTGCAGAGAAGTCTGCAAACAATTCCAAGGACTTGTACAAATTCTTCACGGAGGCTTTAATTGGTGAAAGCTGACAAGACCCCATTAGAAAGTTCAGTAGGACTAGAAAACTCCATCTCAAGTTGGAGCCATTCTTGGAGCCGTCAGGGATGATTCATAGTCAGTTGTGAAATTGATAAACACAAGCCACACAGTACTCATCAAAAAACTATTCCATGAACATGTACTCTTTGATGATCCAACGAGTAATACTCATTGCCCTTTCCTTAATCGTTTCCCTTGGTTCTGCAGCTGGATTCTCCTCCGTCCAGCCGCTGTGTCATACCGATGAGCGCCACGCTTTGCTCTCATTCAAGACCTCCTTCACCCTCCTCAATTCCGACTGTGGTTTAAATTTCCCCATTTGTGTAACTGATTCCCGTGGAGCACAGACTCGTTCATGGAAGAGTGGAGTTACAGATTGCTCCCAATGGGACGGAGTCACGTGTGACCCCATAACTGGTCACGTGACCGAGCTCCACCTCAGCCACAGCTTCCTCAACGGAAGCTTCCCCTCCAACAGTACCTTGTTTAGTCTTCGCCGACTGCACCACATCGACCTCTCTTTCAACCACTTCCTGTCACCGATACCATCAGGTTTTGGTCGTCTTTCTGACCTTACTTACCTGAATCTCGCCTCCTCAGGTTTCTCCGGCCAAGTTCCGCCAGAAATCGGCTGGCTCTCTAGCCTAACTACGCTTGATCTCTCTTCTAATTATGTTAATGGTGAGCCATTATTAAAGATGCCCAACTTCAAGACTGTCATCGCCAATATTACCAATCTAAGAGAGCTCCATCTATCTTATGTGTCGATCAACGCCGATCTGCCTCCTCTGATTGCAAACTTCTCAAACCTGACATCTCTCAAATTGGATTGGTGTGACCTACAGGGGGAGTTTCTGGCGACCGGCTTTCTCAGCTTGCCAAATCTGCATCTTCTCGACCTGGGATCCAACTCCGGTTTGCATGCTGACTTCTCGACATCTGTGGTGAAGTGGACAAGTCCACTCGAGGTAGTCGACTTGTCTTACAACAATTTCACGGGCAAATTGCCAGATTCGATTGGAGATTCAACCAACTCCTCCTTGATATCATTCGCCATACGGGGATGTGGATTTCATGGGGTATTCCTGGTTGGATGTGGAATGTGACAGAGGAGATTGATCTTGGTGGCAACAAACTTTCTGGCTCCCTGCCAGGAACGATGAACACCATTTTTCTAGCAAGATTGTCAACTATCTCCTTGGATGGGAACAGTATCACCGGGGCCATACCAGCCTGGCTTTTCACTCTGCCATCACTTACTTACTTAAGCTTGGATGAGAACCTATTCACAGGGATAAATCAATTCGTCATCACTAATAGCTCTGCTCCTTTAGTACTATCTGGGTTTTCGGCAATCTATAACCAGTTCCGAGGAAAAATCCCAGAAGCCATCTTTGAGCTCCACAACCTCCAAAGTCTACACCTTGAAGGGAACAACTTGAACGTAACCATCCCGCTCAGCAAGCTCCATGGCCTCCAGAATCTGGGTGAGCTCTCTTTATCTGATAATAATATCTCTTTCATCGATGACATAGGTGCAGAATCCATTTCCTCATGGCCTAGTTTTTGGAGACTAGAACTTTCCTCCTGCAACCTTGATCAATTTCCAATCTTCTTAAGAGGCCAGGAAAATCTTGAAATATTAGACCTCTCTAAAAATTCCATCCATAGCCCCATACCTGAATGGTTTGTGGATATAAATACAGCTTCGTTACTTGTCTTGGACCTTTCTCATAACTTCCTAACCGGTGGATTGGAGCATCTTCAAAGGCAGGAGATGAAAGATTACAGCATGGGTTTGTTCTTGGCTTCAAACAATCAGTTTAGTGGAGACATTCCTTCTTCTTTATGTCATCTTACTTCTTTTAAGGTAGTTGACATTTCCCAGAACAACTTGACCGGCAACATTCCAGGCTGCTTTGCGTCCATTATCAGTTCGCAAACAAGTGTGCTAGATCTAAGCCAAAATCAACTTCAAGGTGTAATTCCATCCACTATCTTTGAAGATTGTACCGGGTTGAGTGTTTTCCGGTTGAAAGGCAACCGACTGGAAGGGCCAATACCAAAATCTTTGAAAAACTGCATGGACCTGCAGTTTATTGATCTGAGTAACAACAAACTCAATGGCACATTTCCCCATTGGTTAGGTGCTCTTCCCACTCTCAAGGGGCTTCTCTTGGGCTCGAACAATTTGCAGGGTTCTCTAATGAGCTCAAATACGACAAGCTCATTTTTTATGCTAAAAATTCTCGACATCTCAAGTAATCATCTCACTGGTGGCCTCCCAAGTAGTTTTTTTATGAGTATGAAGGCAATGATTGAGGTCGATCACAGTGACCAAGACCGATCGATTTATGACATGGATGCCTTAGGTATTGTATATAGTGGTGGTAATAGTAATTATAGTTACGCAGATTCAATGAACGCATGGTTTAAAGGATTCAATCATCGACTTGATAAAATCTTGAAGACCTTAGTATTAATAGACGCCTCAAGGAATAGGTTGGAAGGGTCCATCCCTGAGGCGATTGGAGATCTTGTCTCCCTCCGGTGGTTAAACCTAGCTCACAACAACTTCACTGGCCACATCCCACCATCCCTGGGTAAATTGAACCTGTTGGAATCTTTAGACATGTCTTTTAACGGGCTAGATGGAAAAATTCCCAATGAGTTGGTAAATCTAAACTCTCTTGAATTCTTCAATGTCTCGGAGAATCATCTAGTTGGGTCAATTCCAACAGGAAAGCAATTGGATACATTCTCAAACGATTCCTATCTTGGGAATCATGGGTTGTGTGGTGCACCTTTGACAAATAAGTGCGGAAAACAGGTTGAAGTGCCGAATACAGCAGCAGCGGAAGGAAACAGCGATGAATCTTCAAGTTTTGATGTATGGGAGATTGCTTTGATGGGATTTGGGTTTGGGATGTTTGTTTCGTCTGTTTGGGGATACTTCATCTTTTGGGAGAAGAATTATTGTTGGGTATGCAAGTTGATCCTCAAAGTGCAAGTGTTCATCATGCCGCATCTGATGAGGAGGCGCTGAATAGAGGTGTATCGGGTCAATTTATCCTTCCTTCAATTAAGTTTCTGCTATTTACTTTACTTGCAGTAATATAAATGTAATGTATAATATAAAGAATAAGTCATACTCACTATGATATATAGTTTCAATGCATAATGAAGAACCAATATATCAATGTCCGTGAAGATTGATGCATTTTACCTGCTAGATGTTGAATTGAATTCTCCCACTTGTAACAAACCCAAATCCTCCTCGGTTTCTTTCAATTAGGGGTGTTACGTGAACACGAGTAGCTTGAATTCGGCTCGTACTCGTTCGATAAAAACTCGACTCGAGCTCATTCATTTTCTAAACGAGCCGAGTATGAGCACATTTTTAAGTTCGGTCCAAAGCTCGGCTCGTTCGAATTAAACTCGAATATCTCGAATTTTATGGAATTTCTAAAATTTTCTTTAAGTTACTGTATAATGAGGAAGTAGAATTTTCTAAAGTTCGAAAAAAGTTCGGCTCGAACTCGCTCATTTCCTAAAGGAGCCGAATAAGAACACATTTTTAAGCTCAAGTCAAAATTTAGGCTCGACTCTAGCTCGTTCATATTCTAAATGAACTGAATATGAACAAGCAATACTCGGCTCGTTCGGCTCGAATAACAACACTACTTTCAATTTGGTCAGTTTGTTCTTGGTTTTGTCAATTTTTATGGTGAGATTTAGTTTTACTCTTACACAGTATATCTTTGACTTGCGTAATATATTGCATTAATTTTGTTTAGTTTCTGATTTCCTTTGAACAATATATATATGGCTGCACACATGTCTATATAGTACTCCATTTAAGTTGTAAAAAATATATTCCCTTGAGTGGTCTCCCACGAAGTATCACGTACTACTCTGGAGCGGGACAATGGCTATGTTTCTGTTCACAGCAAAGACAATCCTAATCTGCTGTTGAGCGTGTGTGGAATCAAATCCAAAGACTGGGTGTGGAATCTGCAGAATGAACAAGCAAAAGAGCGGACTGCAATTGCCTTCCTCATAGATAGAGTGGATGATGAGCATAAAAAAAAATGTTGTTGTTGGGCAACAACAATCTTCCTCTTCCTACATTTCAAGTGTGGGATAAGACGAACGACTGGTGGAACTCACTCTACGGGAATGACTGTGAAACTAAAGTGGCCTTCCAACAGCTTTATTAATTTCAACAATAAGAAGACATGCTAATCCAAGCAAAGAAACATGCTAATCCAAGCAAAGAAACTAAAGTGGCCTTCGTTTGATGTTTTATTAATAATGAACTCACTTCTGCGTTGCGAGTCCCTCAAACAAAGAAACATGTTAATCCAAGCACTTATGCCACTAAATTAGGTGATAGCAGCACCAAAAATATTAACCCATAACCCATACTGAATTTACATGTCACTCATACCGGATTTACATGACATATAATGTGTTTTACTTGACATATGTATTGTTTTTACTTGACACATGAATTTGGTGATGTAGCAAGCTTGACTTGTTCTATACATAAGTTGATAGTCGGTGTTGATTAATGAATAATAAGCCTACGTGGGAATTGAACCCACTTCTTTGTGTATGACCACAATGCTCTCCCATTGAGCTAATAGGCTACATGGGAAGAATATTTATGTCAAAGAAACTTGATATGTGAGGGTCTATCCATTTACCTTGGCCATTATCAATATTTGCTCTGCACACAAAACACACTAGTGCATAATACACAACCCTAAAATGAATCAAGTCAGCAACATACCTACATTAAAGGTTTCTTCATTCATTTAGATGTCCCACTTCTCATGAGAGAACAAATAGCACACAGGAAAGCCAAATAACAAATCCTAATTCATGTGAATGTTGCATTCATGGAGTACTCCATATGAGGTATTGTTTCAGAATCTCCAAGCCACGAATCAACATATCACCTGTTTATTTGGCTACATCACTTACTATATGACACCTACACTAATCAACATGTCACCTGTTTATTCAGACATGACAGACAGCAAACCCCAACCCTAACCGAATGGGAAATTTCAAACCAAACCATTTCAATTCTGAAATTCGAAATTTCAATCTCTAGCCCTAAACTAAAAATTCCCATTCAAAGGCTTGAAAGATAGAGCAGAGAAGAAGAAGGGTGAAGGATTGTACCTGGAATCGCAGAATGGAAGCCAATTGTGGAGATTATCCTCGACGAGGCTCGAAATCGCCTGAAGAAAGAGAGAGTGGAAGTACTCGCCGCCTGCGCCTCCAAGCCACGGATCTCCGACGATAATAGCCAACAACAGAAGGAACTAACCCCGTCGCCTTCAATCAACTACAGAGATCGAAGGAGATGCCTCCGCCTGCGCCTCGCCTCAAGCAATCCACCGTCGAGGGAGATGCTTCCGCCTGCGCCTTCCCTCGACCCCCCTCCTTCTCCCTCCTTTCTCGCCCGCCTCCGATCCCCTTCTAGTCGTCTGCGCCTCGCCTCGAGGGAGATGCCTCCGCCTGTCCCCGTCTCCGATCCCCTTCCTTCTCTCTTCCCTTTCTCTCCTTTGGAACGGGCTACCGGGTACAAGGGTTACCGGATATGCAATTTTTTTCCGGATCGGGTTAACCTTGCAAGGTTTTTGGGTTACCTTGTGCAATTCCCTCTTTTTATTATTAACTAGTTAGCATGCCCGTGCTACGCACGGGACTTTTTTTAATATATTTTTAATTATTATATTATATAATTTTATTACTAATAATTTTTATCTCTGAAAATTTTAATATGTTTATTTATCTTTAAAATTTGACAAATATATTAATTTGACTCTATTTATCTCCTTACTCACTTCTACATGCAATTCAATTATATAAGCAAAAAAACTAACAATTGCTTTAGAAATGCATATGTTTAGGTTTAAAACAAATAAAAAAAATAATATACTATAAATTTGAAAAATGTTGTAGTTATAGAGGACTTATTTTAAATATATATTTTTTTAATTGATATATTATCATTATAATTTTATTACTAATAATTTTTATCTCTAAAAGTTTTAATATGTTTGTTTATTTTTGAAATTCAATAAATATGTTAACTTGTCTCTATTTATCATCTTACTCACTTCTACATGCAATTCAACTATATAAGCAAAAAAAAATGATAATTGATTTAGAAATATTGCATGTGTTTAGTTTTAAGACAAATGAAAAAACAATATACTATAAACTTGAAAAATATTGTAGTTATATAGAGATTTGATCCCTTGACATGTTGGATTGAAACTAATACCCATAACCTTACAACAACTTTTTGATTTCTTAAGCTAATTTTTTTTTTATATATATATATATATCTTAAGTATTTTTTTTATCTAATAAATCCAAGGCATTAAACTAATATAATTAAAAAATTCAAAATATTGTAGGTAAGGAGAGTTGAACCCTTGACCTTTTGCATGCTAATTTTTAATATATATTAGGTTATTTTTTTTAATCATTTAATAGGTGCAATTAATGTTGCTTTCACCCAACTTTATATATATAGTTAGAGTATAGATATGAAACCGTAAAATAATACTAAACATAAAAAATATGTTTTGTATTTTTTAAAAATATTTTTCTTTAATTGCATCATCGTTACATTTTTAATGTAACAATAAATAAAATGTGATGAAAGGAGTAGATGAAATGTATGAAAAATAACAAAAGTTAAAATGATTTCGTTAAGGAGATTTGATCACTTGGCATAAAGGGTTAGAGCTATACCTAAAAGCAATAAGCTACGTCTAATCTCTTTTTTTATATTTAATTGCACTTATGTAAGAAGTCATTAAATAACATTAAACATAAGAAATACATGCTTTCATGTTCTCTATTATTTTTATCTATTGCACTTATATAAGAAATTGTTAAAAAAAAAATGGGACAAAAGGAGTAGATAAAATACATGAAAAATGGTGTAGTTAGGGGGATTTGAACCCTAGATCTAAAAAATAAGAACTACACCACAAACCATTAAGCTACAACAACTTTTTGATATTTAGTGCTAATTGTAAATATATATTAGATTGATTTTAAAGCATTTAATATTTGCAATTAATTGGGTTTCACCCAACTTTATATATATAGTATAGATCTTCTGTCTGATTATTTCCTCAGTGACTTGTTTAGGATGGTGGTTCACCTCTTGTATCCTTTTTAGAAAAGTTAATATCAGAGATATTACACAAAGAGAGATCACTCTCTCTTATGAAATATCTATATTTTTTTGAATTTCTTTATTTCCTTCTTTTGGGATTGTGTAACTTTTTAATTCCTTCTTTTAAATGCATTAGTTTATCTCAATTAACCATGATCCCGATTTGTGAAACACTCGGATTCTCTGACCTTTATTCAAAAGTAACTTTTTAATTCTATCTTGTAAATGCATTAGGGGTATTGCTGTATTTGGTCTGAAAATGGAGAAAACAATTAGCAGGCAGAAGGTTATTCATCATCATCACCACCCTCTGTAACGGCCCAGAATTATGATTTCCGGGTTACGTTTCAAGGGATAAAACCCCTTGTTCGGATCTTGCAATCCAGGTACGGGTCGAGGTTTCAAAGTCATTTAAGATTAATAGAAAGAGGGATTTCAAACCCTAAACACCTCGAAGGGCCGTTGGGTACCCTTAACCTGTCCTGGGGACTAACTCGCAAAATTCATTTCACACGGAAGCAAGACGGAAGCAAAATAAGGATACAAGCGCCACGACAGAGCCGGGTCAAAACGGAGTCAAAAGTATAAATCCAAAACAATATAATCAGAGTCTGGTGAAGTCTATAACTCCAGCGCTCACTCTCCGCCGACAAAATGACCCGCGCAATAAGCAAACAGCACCGATAGGATGAACATAAATAATTCCTAAAAAAAATTGATTTGGAGCGAGATCAGATCGATGCCCACTTAACTCTGCATCCCAACCATAAGCACACATATACGCTATACCTAATAAAGATGCTCTAATGCAGTACGAAATTCAAACACACTAGCATGCTCCTAGTTCATAATAATGTGCAGAAATACTGTAAAGGGCCCAAGACAATGCCAAGTGGCATATCCCTCTCCTACCTCCACCCCTTCCGACAGGCGGAGACTGGCCAGCTCGTGAATGCATTCATTCATAATTGGGCGGCACGCATGCCTAACCCGCTCCACAATAAAGCCCGCAGGCATATCATAATATAAGGAAGTACTCAATTGACTTAGGGTACCCGATGAGGCTGGGCTACCCTATGACCCTAGCAAAGACTCTAGGACTATCACAGATACGGCCGTTCTGTTTACATACACATAGAGAAATAGAATGCTCAACGATCGATGCAACCTAGCATGGTACTACATGGCATGCTGATCATGAATGCAAACACCTAGTATATCATGCACTTAAAGCAGGGAATAGCTCTATTCAATCTGAGTAAGCTCCGAAGAGACTTACCTGAAGATGCAGAACAGCAATATAACACAAGCAAGGGCCCAATGCAAGTCCAGAGTACAATCCAATAGCAATACACACCTATCATCAAGCCATTTCCATAAGCTACCGGGCCAACATTCATACACACGATTCCCAAGTTCTCAACATACTCAAAACCAAACGGTGATAAAACTATTTTCCAAAACCTTTCCGATACGATCAACATCACCCAAAATCATTCTTCCCAAAATTTTCCAACTCGTAAATCTCAAGTTAAATCAACTCAGAAAATCAACAATTCTTTTAAAGTCATACTTAGCCAAATCTTGATATCAACATTTAAACCTTAGAACCAATCTCTCAAAATCTTGTTATAGAAATAATTCCGGCATTTAGTCACAAAATAATTCTATTTTCACAACCATATTTATAAATCAAAACTCGTAATTCATTTCAAATTTCCTAAAATCACAATTTAAAACATCACAAAATAAATATTCCAATTAATGCCACTTTTAAAACAATTTCATAGTATACAATAATTTCATATATAATATCTCAAAATAGAGTAAGTGATAATAAAGGCTAACATACAATCATATATATATATATATATATATATATATATATATATATATATATATATATATATATATATATATATATATATATATATATATATATATATATATATATATATATGTAACGTGTCAAAACGTAACAACCATAACAAAAAAAAAACAATAAAATACCTTTCATAATCTATAACCATTATTATATAAATGTATACCGTAACATAATTATATACAAAACGTTAAAGGGAAACCCAAGTGGAAGAATGCCCAGATTTACTATCCGGATCCGGGAGACAAAGCCCAGAAAATAGGCCCAACCAAACCTTCTCCTTTCCAGATTGAAGAACAGAAGACGCTTGAAAAAAAAAGGCGAACGGAAACGGGAGAAGGAAAGAGAATCCCATACCGCGCCGGCGTTCTCCCAGCCAGACTCGTACACACTGGACTCCCCTCGACCTCAATGACACAAAACGACCAAGAAGGAAGGAGGGAGGGAAAGCTCACCGAGTTTCGAAGTTCGCCGGAGAAGAGATTCGTCGGGGTTGAATTGAGCTTCGTCGGAGTCCGATTGGCTGCGTCGGAGTCAGAATCAAGTGAATCTGGGCCTGGGGTGAATGTAGGAGTTATAAAAGGATGGCCTTTACGACAATCGAGGACGAAGTGAGGGGGGGTAACGAGCTTACCATCCATTGACGGAAAACAGGAAAGGAGAAGCCAAGAAGAGGGAGGCGTCGGCGGTTCCGAGGGCTGCTTCTGGGCACCTACTCGGCTCGGCCTCGCTGTGCACGTCGGAGGAGAGGATGGTGGAGCTCGTGCTGCTCCTCGGAGAAGGAGGACGGAGGCGCTCTCGACGTCTTGGAGCTTCGTACATCGACAATGGTGGTGCTCTGGTGGATGCGCTGGTGACAGGGAACCCAAGAAGGGGTCGTTTTGTGAGGAGGCTGGGTAACGACAGCAGTGATGGTAGCAGAAATGGGGGATAGGCAGATCTGCAATCGGGAATGGAGAGAGCGTGGTGGAGGAAGGGTGGTTTCTTTTTCCTGGATCTCCGCAGAGGAGGAAAATGGGAGAGAGAGAGCTCCTTTTTATGGTTTTGGTTTACTGAAATTGAAGAAAGGGAGGAGAGAGGTGTGCTCTGAAATCTGGGGCAACAGAGGCGTGGGTTGGCAAATTTCAACAGAGGGAAGACCACAAAGGAACCGCTGGGCAATTGAGTTTTTAGTATGAAAACAAACAAATGAAATCAGGAGGGAGCCTATTTGGCGTGAGACTTGCAGGCAAGGGGACAAAATAGACTGCTTGAAGAAGTTGAAGGTAGGAAGGGAAAAAGAATACAAAGGATGGTCCAAATTTCAAATTTTAAATACCCGGAATATAAATATGAAAGACGCTCACTCGACCTTATTCCGATACGTTACAAAATACTCCTTAATTTTTCAAATCCGAATTTATTATAAGACTCCAAATATTATTTTAAATTTTCGTATATAGAAGCGTGATAAAGCATGTTTTAAATTTTCAACTAAATAATGCCGGAACTCGTTTTGAAATATTTAGAATAAAACCAATAGCTTAAGGACTGAAATTTCAAACCTCTCAACTCTTAGAAATCGGAATGATTATAAATCACTATTTTAATAATTTAATATTCTAAAAGTTCCCGGTCTTTACATCATCCACCTCTAAAAACAAGTCTCGTCCCCGAGACTAAAATCACTTTAAAAGAAGGGGATGAAGTTTTAAATTGGTGAGTCCAAAGATCATGTCAATGATTCTGTAAGCATATCATAGGGCCCGTATGAGATCCTTACAGCACCCTTGACGTGATCATAATATTCCCAATTGGCTGTAGCAAATGTGTGATATGGGCCCTTATCACATTCTTACTCCGACTTTTCGGTTATATCATAACTCGAAAAACAATCATAACGTGTCTACTAGGTCTTAGCAAGCATTCTATATGCGCCCCTATAAAATGCTTGTATCCACTTCGTGAGGCGTTATAATATAAAACCGGGTTTGAAAAGTTTCAAAAGGGATTCCGCAATTTAAAAAGATTAGCCTCAAAATCGTTGAAACCCTCGATAGCGTTTATCCTTTAAAAACCAGTTATTTCCTTTCTAAACCGTTCAAAATCTTCAAATCCGACGTTTAACCAAGAACTTTACACCAAAACAAGTCAAATCCCTTCAACTCAAGATTTCCTCAAAATCTTCCAAAACCAATTCAGTTCCCCGCATATCAATCAATCAAATTCAAAACCTCGGAGGTGGAATCATCCACCTCTAAGGGCTAATCCCATATTCTCTTCCTAATTTCCAGAATCAAAACAAGTTATCAGTCTCAATTCAAGCAAGCTTCACAAGCCATAAGAAATGCATAACCACATAACCAATCTATCCTCAACGAGTATATCATATGACAAGTCTCAAACATATGCCAGCACATTTCCACAAGATCACATTGACATCTCCACATCATACTAAAGGCCATAATATGCATCTATGCCCGAATCATAACACACATCTCGATATCACACCAAGGTCATAACAGGTACATCATCATCATAAAGTCAACGAATCAAACTCATTGTCAACACATCAACACAACAAGTCATGTTATTAAGATTCCGTGAAAGGGGAGGTCAAACAGTATATCAATCATCAAATGTTAGCATATTCAACAAACATCATCTTAACTCAACAGAATGTCATATAACGATTATTTAGAAGTCTGGTATCATTATCTCATATATACAAATCATATTCATCCTCAAAGTCATATTCATCATTTAACATACTTATAATCATGCCTAACGATCATATAACCTAACCTCATGCTTTATCACCCCATAATATAATATCATGGTAACACTAGTCGCTCCTAATTAGATTTCAATATTGCATAACAACATGTAATATCATTCCCTATCAGATGCATCATGGTTATTATCTAACGTCATGCCAGCAATTATAAATAAATCTCATAATCAAGAAAATCCTCACATCATACCAGTCAAAATAAAACAAAATCCCCACTCGCCCATCTCCACTCTCAAGCCAAGACTAATCCTCTTCTAGACCGACAACGTCATCTCAGAAAAATTTCCCAAGGAAATCCCAATTCATCCCGATGCTCGAATCTCGCCCCTCCTTCTGCCAAGCACTACCACACCATCCACCTCTAAGAATCCAACTCCTATCTCTAACTTCCCACCCAAGTACCCTCTAATACCATGTCCTCAATATTCACGAGTCATTCCTTACACTCTTCGCACTACCCAAAGCATTACCAGCATCACCTAGAAGCTCATCAGAACCATCAACATTGCCTACTATAAATTCCAAAGCTCACTCAGTCTTACCTAGGCCAACTTCCTTCTCTCGTGACTCACCTCCTTATACCATCGATCATCCCAACCGCCCAAAATTCTTTCACCATTCTCCAACCACGCTACCAAATGATCTCACTCACAGGTTTGAGGAATAAGCAATCATGAAAATCATCAAACATAAGGTCTACATCATATCCACTAGCATTCATAAACATAACATCATGGATTCAACAAGTCTCAGTTTACCATCATGCTCTATAGTCAATGCAACATCATATACGAACATAATGAAATCAAGCTAACATGTTGCATTATAACCTTATCTGATACAATTCATGCTTCTTAACATATATAGTTCACATTTTACAGGCAAAGGAATTCAAATCATACTTATCAACTTAGAGTAGCAACACGTCAAGACATCATGGTACATGAGATCTATAAGTCATCACATCATATCATCATAGACAACAGACAATCAGGCAATAGTCATCATCAAGTCAGCACATCAACACATAAACGTCACCATCAAAGCATTGCAACATGGTTATCAACATATTCAGAAAAGTTAGCAATTCAAACGGAGGACACTCCCGCCTGCAAGTCGTATCGTACTCGATAGTCGCAATCCTCAAAACATACTTGTCCCACCAACTCCGTCGATCATGAGGCTTGTGGGTTATGGGCCCACGCTTCCGCCACACTGCTCTATCGCTATGCATCTTCCCTTCTCTTTCAAGCAGTCGCTCACCCAATGTATCGCGCATGACTCCAAGTTAGCAAAGATAGGGGAGTGACAATAGCGGACAACCAAATGTTCCTTTCGGAACCAAACATAGACCAAGGCTGAGAACGACAAGACTAAAGACAAGACTTCGACCCGGGAATAGCAACGATGCCCTTATAAAGATCTATTAAGTTGCAATTGTGACAAGCAGACACAAATTCATCATGAGGCATATCAATCATATTAATCCACTCTATCATGTACCTATCTCAAGGAGAACGAAGTGCATATTCAATCCAGAGGATATAATCGAATTCCACACGGATGCATGTGAGATAAGCTAATAGCCTTTCGATTCATGAAGCCATAACGCCTAGTAGTCTGAAGCGAGATATACGGGATCTACCAAACAGAGCGAATATCACAATATGAGCAATGCACTAGCGAGGTATATATATCAACAAATCATGATGGGCTTATCATAATAATTTGACATAATGTTATACGAGAATATGTAGAGCAGCATGTTATCTATCACATCCGGCAACAATGATCATATAATAAGTCAAGAATAGCATGCAATCAGACGAAGGGTCACATTTAGAAAGCATAGGTCCTACATGATGCTAGCGGTACACGATGAGGCATGACATAGTCAAGAATCGTTTAAAGGAGTTCATCATAATGTCCATGAAATAAGAGGGATCACCACAGAGTAACAAATAGAACATCACGACGATAGATCATAATCATGCTAGGAATGAACTGTCGTAGGGCACATAAAACGGTACGATAGTCATCAACCATAGAACAAGCACAACACGTGATCATTTGGCGGGTCATATTGGAAATCATAAGCCCTACAGGATACTACTGGCACATACCGGACGCGAGCACAATCAAGGTAATTTGACTAGATTTCTCCTAGCATTCATGCATCATGAGTATGCGAAATCAGGACATAGTGTGGTGTGGGATCATGCGAGGTACCAAGTCATACAGTTATACAAGCACAAGAGGATATCCTGGAGTAATAGGGAAACACTATCGAGTGAAAATATGTGAGCATGTTATGATTAACCATTACGAAAAGCAAATCAATCATTGAATTCAACATCAATTATCTTGCATGAGTAAGACAGGTTATGGTAATAGAAAGAGGGAAGAACCACACTATCAGGAGCCTAGCTCGAGAAAGAATCAGCAATAATGCAGGCAAGATATAATTCACACGAGTCACAACCAGGGATCCTACATGATACTAAAGGCCTAACATAACATACGATGCACGCATACACCAATCATGACGACATGCAAGAATTCCCTTCAATCACATCCCAACAATACAGAAGCATGAGGAAGGTTTTTACGATGAATAACACGAGTCCAAGTATTGAGCAATATGACTAGAATACGAGAACATGAGTTCAATTCAACACATAACATGATAACGCATGCATTCATCAGGACTCAATTATACCACATAATCTCCATCCAACGCAAGTAAGCACACAACAATTCAAATTGCAAAGCAACCAACGTTAATTAATCTGACGAATACAGAACATATGGGCATACTATAGATTCTTGTCAAAAAAGGATAATAAGCATCAAGGCGTCACCAGCTAGCATACTTAAGAGATAATTTACACGCATTCATACGAAGAAGAGTTTATCACACTATCATGGACCTAACCAAGGAGGAAGCAACTATCATGTAGGTTCATATCATATGGTCCATGCTTCAAATCAACCATACATGTAATACAATAGGCCAATTGGACATGCTATGACAACATATAATCATGATGGAAAACAAGGCATAACATGAGTAGTCTTATACTAATATGATCATTTGCAAGGTACATGCGGGAGACTACAAGATTATGTTATGCAATTTAGAGAGAGTCACCATTACAACCAGACAGAGATTCCTAAGGGCATCCACTGACTTTTCCCAACTGACTTATCACCCCTCTTCCCCGTGGGACTCCGGTACGAATCTTCATGGCACGAAGACACTGGTTGATCGCCATAAGAATAAGGACAGACAGCCCCAGAAATACCCTACTTCTGACTCAAGGTGACATCAAGAACTACCTTCCAATACTCACTCAACCCACCTTTATATCCATTCATGTTCCGACACAATGTGTTTACTAACCCGATTTCCCGTGGAAGATGTAACGGCCCGGGATTATGATTCCCGAGTTACGTTTCGAGGGATGAAACCCCTCGTTAGGATCTTGCGCCCCGAGTACAGGTTGAAGGTTTGAAATCGAAGATGTGCAATTTAAAGTGGGATTTCGCACCCAAATCCGGAAGATCCCTTGGAGACCCCGGGGTAAACCCCTATTTCTGTCCTAAGTCTACAACACGGCAAATCCTTTATCATGCAAAGGGCATAAGTTCTGAAAATGATACAACCAGTGCCACGACAGAGCCGGGTCAAAACAGAGTATAAGTGGGAGAAATCCCAAAAGCATGAATCTGGTGAAGTCGGGTTTCAAACACTCACTCTCCGCCATATGAATAGACCCCGTCATAACAGCACAAAATCAAGCAGTGTATCGGGTACCTGAAACTATACCACCAAGTCAGGCCAAGAGTCCGCCCGCGGGTCCTCTGACCGCGCTGAGGACATATAATACACGTATACCTAGAATAAAGATGCCTTCATGCAGTACTGGAATATTAACCACACTATCATGTTCCTAATTCATATGTGCAGAATATTATGTAAGGCCTTAACAAAGAATACCAAGTGGTATATCCCTCTTCTACCACCACCCCCCTTCCAGGTAGGGTGGAGACTGGCCAGTTCGATTCGATAACATCTCAAATCTCATCATCATCATATCATATCTTGTCATCATATCGTATCTCATCATCATATCGTGGATCTTGCGAAAAGAAAATAATAATACTGATAATAGTAAAGGTGTTCCAACGACCCGAATGACTCAGGACGAACCCGATGGAGCTGGGCTGTCCTATGACCCTATCAAGGATTCTAGGACTCACAGATAACGGCCGTTCTATATTCAAACGCATACAGAATAAGAATGCTCATTCGTAAGTGCAATTCCTAAGCATGATACTACATGACATGCTTTTATGCATATGCAACACCTACATACTATATGACACATCAGGCAGGAGGTACTGGTTACTGAGTAAGCCCCGGAGGATTTACCTGGCTAGCTGAACAACAATATAGGAACCCGGCCCACAACAAGCGAAATCACAGAGTGTCACCTAAATACATAACGAGAATATACTGAGTATAATTCTATAGCTATTCTAAACACATACATCACACCTTCATACAAGCAGATGAATAAACAACTCGCATCAAACATACTTTCAGTTTATCATGATCAATCGTATATAATCTATCCTCTCATCGACTTAAGATAACCCCCATATCATACTTATACTTTTCATAAGGATATATATCATTATCATCATCGGTAACCAATATTTATCCTCTTATAATAAATCATCACAATTCATGTTATTAGTCACACACATCATGTCGTTAGTCAAACGATCATATCATCATGCTAGTTAGTCATCGAACGAGTATAATTCCCAGGTTAGTTCCAAAACCGGCCGTTTCAAATCCGAATTAAATTGTTAAGAATTCCGACCCTTGAAAATACTCGCTAAATTCCTTTTTCAATTTATTATTTTAAATCAATTTCTAACTTTGAAATTCTTTTCCAAATTCCTTTTAAATCTTTAAGTCCAAACTATTTCTATTTAATAAAACCAACTCTTTATAAATCTCCAAAAAATAATATTTTATATTTTAAATCCCCAAGTATTATATAATAATTTAAATACCGCTAATTAGTTAAATAATAAACGGATAACCCGAACCGAACCAAACCGAACCGAACCCGCTAGTTTATAACCCCAACCGGTTCAAACCAACAAATAAAATAATATAAATGGAAGCGGGACCCACAAGGGTCATCCTCTTCCCGATTTCAAATTCACCCGCCCCGCCACTGTACATTCGAGGAATCCCGTCGGCGCCCACCTCGACTCCCGTCGGCGACTGTTGCTCGCACCTCCGCCTCGCCTCGTGTGCTCGCTTGCTTGCCTGATTCTCCCCCTCGCCCCCTCGCGCTCTCGCCTCAGCTCCCTTGCCTCGCGGTCGCTGCCCGACTCACCCTCGAGCTCGGTCAGCCTCACCGCCCTCGATGTTCGCCGGAGCTCTCAATCTCGCTCGATCATCCCGCACTCAGCCCTCACTCTCTCCCGACTAATATAATCGTTGAATAAAGCACGAATTCGAATCAAGGAATGAAGGAAACGGTGGAAGCTCACCGAGGATGTTCGCGACTTCGGAGCTCTCGATCGGAGTTTTGGGCGTCGTTGAAGGCTCCCGATGGCTCGTCGGACCTGCGCCGGGTATGGATGAGTGTGATGGTAGAGATTGTGGGTTGTTTCAATCGAAAACGGAGGAGAACGGCTTACCGAAGCGAAGTTCGCGTTCGAACGGAGTGGATGATTGACGAGTGACGACTGTGCTCGTTGATCTCCGAATCCGGGTGGCGCTTCTGCTGTCGTGGTGGTTCCACGGAGGGGAATGATGCTTCTATTGGCGTCTCGGGGAGTGAGGACGATGGTGGAAGAGGTGGTGAGTGACGGTGAAGAGTGCGAACGATGGTGGCGACGATGTTGGTGATGGTGATTGCAGCTGGAGGTGACGATGGGGAGAGAGTGATGGTGATGATGAACAAAGGTGATGATGATTGGTGAAGTAGCGTGAAATGGTTCCTCGGATGGTGATGGGAGAGGGAGGGAATGGGTTTGGAAGGGTAAGGTGAGGTGATGGGGGTGGGTGAGAATGGAGTGTTGAATTGGTTAACCCAATACCCGGTAAATCTCGAATACGTAAATTTTGAATCCCAAAATTAATTCTCAAGTGTTAGTTTTTCCGACTCTCGCTTTCTCAATTAATTAGATTTTTAAAACAAAAGAGGATATCGCTATCCAATAATTAATTTAAATTTTCGGGGTAAAACGACGGAAATTATTCGTCAAATTTTATATTTCGGTCGGAATCCGCTAAATGAGTTTTAAATTCTGTTTAAGGTCATTTTTAATTTCCTTTTTCCGAAAAATTAGGATTTTGAAAATCCGAGCCTTTATATCATCCACATCTAAAAACAAGTCTCGTCCCCGAGACTAAAATCATCTTAAAACTGGGGATGAAATTTGAAATTGGTGAGTCCAAGGATCATGCTATTGATCCCGTAAGCATCTCATAAGTGCCCCTATAAGATCCTCACAGTACCGTTGCTGTGATCATAATATCCCCAATAGATCGTAGCAAGAATGTAATATGGGCCCCTACCACATCCTTACTCCGACTCCTCGGTCATATCATAACTCAAAACATCACAACGTCCTCTTTAAAACATCGTTCAACACTTCAAGTTCGGCATTATTCAAAAGCATTCCTAACCTCTCCATTCATCCTATCATCCACCTCTAAAGGCTAATCATATATTCCCTTCCTAGGTTTCAAGTCATAATTAAGGTCCACCAGTTCAATTCCTATCATTTCCATCATCAATCATAACGTATATATATCGAACAACAATAGCATCTCACGTCTAATAGCATAACATAATCACCTCAAGAATAGCCACATACCATAGCATATCTAGCATCGTATCATATATGGTAGAATTTATCACATCATTTCACGGAAGTTACACACCACATCAATTAGATAAGCACGTTATATCAATCAGCTAAGCACATCATACTCATGCTACTGCCAAGCGTAATCGCATTAGAGGACAACAAGTACTTCCGTAAATTAGCATCCCACCGAGTTTAGTGAATAACTATGTTAGTACTAACAGTTCACTATTGTCAACGACCATACCTCATAGAATCAACATCGTCTATAGCATAAAATTCGCACCACATTCGGCCCCCAAGTGAAGCATACGCTAGATCACAACCTCAAGAGAACCTGCCTATAAGTACCAATCATGACAAGACACGACCACTACCCATCAACTCTTGCATTAAGATCAAATTCACTAAGATCTACCAACTCAATTCACTACCAGTTCTAGGCACCATTGTATTCCGCTCACATACAACCTTCCTAGCCTCATAACTATTCGCAATCAAACCCAAACCAACTACTAAGTATCCCAAATCATATACCCTCAAGCCATCTAAGGGCCAATCCAATTCGACATCCCGATCTCAATTCTCACCTTCCACTCGACCATCTAAACTATTTTTCGGAGTTCCCAATCACACGGTTTCCTGATTCGACAAGCTTAACAACTCGACCAACTACCAAGACTCCATATATAACACGTCCTTGCCATAGGGGTCCTCTATGAGTCCCATCTTTACCATCTAATAGAAAATTCCGAGTCCTCAACTGAACCGCCCTCACAATTGATCTAGACACTTCTTAACAATCTCGCTTACTCTTTCTAGGCTCTCAAGACTCCACCTGAACATTGTCCCCCAAAGAGATCTCTCGAATCACCTTGCTAACCTGATCATATTCCACGGACCACTGACCACTCTCACTAACCATCCCCCTCTAAGAATCCAACTCGTACTAATCATCTCACACCTGTAACCCTCGACCAACTCTAATGCACAAATCCATCTCGTGCTACTCCCAACCACGAATTACCAAGACCCTCATTACCAACGCCTATCCTCAAAGACCAACCACTGATTTTACCTACCCATCACATTCCATAACTCACGAAACAAAAACCACTCATGACTCCTCAAGCTGCCCTACCCTAGATCCTTTTTCCAGCATTATCTGAATTTACCTCATGTTACCATTCCTTAACCACGACCATTTTCCCCGACGAAACCTTATGTCACCCTAACTCGAATTACCCATAACATCGCAATTTGACTAATTCTCCCACGATTTTCCAACCGATAGAATTCCCACTGAACTCCTATGACATCCTCGTCCGAATCTCCTAAGCATCGCAACTTCCCCATCCTTCTAAAATATCTTATCCTCTAGCGTCCTCAATACCTTTTGCTTTGCGTAGTTCCCAAATCCATGCTCATAATCTCCCTATCTCAACCTTAAGCCCACAGTCTTACTATAAATCTCAACTACCTCATGGCCTAGCTACCAGCCTTTCCTCGAAGATTCGTCTCACATCCTCAAATACCTCAATAGCCACAATAACCTTCCCTCGTAAATCCCGATTCATTCCCTATGCCGAAATCCTCCAACAACGCATCTAGAAATACTTCGCTCATAGACTATCTAGACACCTTCCTTAGCACACCAACCCGCCTAATAGCACTTCCACTACAAGAACTCCTCGGCCACTTCTAACCTATCCAGCCACCTCTAGAACTATCCAAACTACCTATACCCTCACACACTACTTGTCTATACTTCCACCTCTAACTACCTAGAAGCTCATCTACACTCACGGACCACTATCTACTACCTCCTACGAGTCCTAACTCACTCGGCTCTACCAAAGTTATTGCATCCTTCCTGCACACCCTCTCGCTCATCTCATGACCAAGAACGAAGACTTCAATCCCTCTACCACTTTTCGACCTAGCTTACCAAAGAATCTCTCGACTCATTTCCAAGAAGAAGAAGCACCAGACATATAACCCATAACCTACTCACCATGCCAGTAAGTCAGTATAGCAAGCACCAAGGCACATCGTCATAGAAACAAGTTAGTCATGCAATCATTGCTACCAATTCAGCACATCCGTCATCACGCATTCAATTATGTCAGTTCTAGGCCTATCACAAAACATCAATTCCGATTAGTATAGAAGAATCCACAATTTGAATTAAGAATGCTCTTCCTCGTGTCTGCTGGAATGAATCTGTTAACGATTGTCATCTTTGAAGCATATTCGTCCTTGTTGCCATCGGTGACGTTGTTCCTGGGGCCTAAGGAGTCATGGACCCATCACACTTCCGTTGCGCCGCTCCGGTGCCACTTGGTCGTCGGTCCTTTCTTGCATATCAGCGCTCATCGAAGGATCGTAAGGGTTAAAAGTTACAGAGATAGGAGAGAGACAAGGGCGGACAACATAATTCCTTAAGAGTTCAGACATGGACCAGGACTAGGGACGACAAGACCAAGGATAAGATCCCAACCCGAGAGTTACAACGATGCCCTTATAATTATGGCACGCAAACACATAAAAATCAAGAGATATCATCACATTACTTCACACTAGTATGCACCTATCTCAAGGAATATCGATTTACGCATTCATAACATGTTCATATAATCATCTTTATATGTGCGCAGAACAAGCTAGCAACTTATCATTTCATTCACCAATCATGCTTGACAGACTAAGAACATGTATGCACAGACTGACATGGGACATATATGGTCCAAGTTATGCAAGATCTAGAAAACATCATAGGATATCATATGCACGACTTATCACTCATTTAGATACACAATTAGGCATGTCATAATATTACGAAAAGCATGCTAAGATGTACCCTAAAAATCATGCTAAAGGTATGGTCAGTTCATGCAGGGTTGGTATAGCAACTATCTCATCATATACATCCATATTCGCATAGTAAGACTAGAACGTCACACAATCATACGAGGGCCTATAAATGGGAGGTATATGCCTTACATGATACTAGAAATACTCATTAACATGCAACGAGAGTTGAACACACTATCATGGACCTAGTTCATAGGGAGACAGTAATCATGGGAATTCAATACATATGACACATACATCGCCTCATAGGAGCAACCGTGCAAGATATGAGGCAAGTCATGCTGAAATACATCAATATACTATGTCATACAACCACAAGAATAAATGCTACTATAACCGACAAAATTCTCCAAGGCCATTCACCGACTCATCACCCCATTTCCCCGTGAGGCGCTAGTATGACTCGCTGGGTTAGGACATTTACACTGTTTCCGAGAGGTGTGGGTAGAACTCGTGTTTAGCCTCTTATGGCAAGAAGACATGGTTGGCCATAACGAGGATCGAAAGGGAGGACTCGATAAGACAACTCACTTCTATCTCGAAACGATTTAAATCCTCAATCCCACTAACACACTCAAGTAACCCTCACATCCGACACGATTTCCGAAGGTATTTAGTTGACCGACCCAAATTTCCCGTGAAAGACCTCAACCATAGGTACGAGACTCGATAGAAGCATCGATGGTGGGATACGAAACAAGACTCTAAACAGGGAGAGCGGATGCTTCTCGACCCTTGCTAACGTGCCTAGGTGTTTTGGTGGGGCGGATGACAGAGTCAGAACCATCAGGGGGTTTGAATTATGTAGGGGTTATTCCGACAAGACAAGAATTCTGATTACTAAAGAACAAGGCTTTCTCCGACTATCTCGTTTGCACAATTATTCAACACATGATTCAAGTTAAGGCATACTGATTAGTTCGCTATCCTAAGCACAATAGAACACTCATCACGGAAGTAATCAACAAAATTAATATGATCCTCTTCAAGAAGGATCGCCCTCGGGCCCAATTGCATATATGTGTGTGTGTGTATATATATATATATAAACGTAAGCATAGAGACGATCTATGCCGTCCTTCGAGGGACGACTGACCAGAGGGGCAAAACCTCACGGCCTCCTAACTCAACACTCCAGCCTCCGTGGTGTTCCTTGGAGTCTTCTAGGCCCATCTGTAAATAAAAGCTAATATTTTGCCTACCGTTCCCCGAATTCTAAATCCATAAGGGATGTCTATCGCTTGGGTCTCTACCCACGAGATTATTTCCTCTTTATTCATTTTAGGTTTTAAGTCCAATTAAATTCATTTTGCCCTTTATAAAATACTTTCCAAAACCATTTGAAAACATTGGGCGATTTTCAAAACCTTTTCAACCTATTGTACTCGGATTGCAAAACCTCAGCTCTGATACCACCTTTGTAACGGCCCGGGATTATGATTCCCGAGTTACGTTTCGAGGGATGAAACCCCTCGTTAGGATCTTGCGCCCCGAGTACAGGTTGAAGGTTTGAAATCGAAGATGTGCAATTTAAAGTGGGATTTCGCACCCAAATCCGGAAGATCCCTTGGAGACCCCGGGGTAAACCCCTATTTCTGTCCTAAGTCTACAACACGGCAAATCCTTTATCATGCAAAGGGCATAAGTTCTGAAAATGATACAACCAGTGCCACGACAGAGCCGGGTCAAAACAGAGTATAAGTGGGAGAAATCCCAAAAGCATGAATCTGGTGAAGTCGGGTTTCAAACACTCACTCTCCGCCATATGAATAGACCCCGTCATAACAGCACAAAATCAAGCAGTGTATCGGGTACCTGAAACTATACCACCAAGTCAGGCCAAGAGTCCGCCCGCGGGTCCTCTGACCGCGCTGAGGACATATAATACGCGTATACCTAGAATAAAGATGCCTTCATGCAGTACTGGAATATTAACCACACTATCATGTTCCTAATTCATATGTGCAGAATATTATGTAAGGCCTTAACAAAGAATACCAAGTGGTATATCCCTCTTCTACCACCACCCCCCTTCCAGGTAGGGTGGAGACTGGCCAGTTCGATTCGATAACATCTCAAATCTCATCATCATCATATCATATCTTGTCATCATATCGTATCTCATCATCATATCGTGGATCTTGCGAAAAGAAAATAATAATACTGATAATAGTAAAGGTGTTCCAACGACCCGAATGACTCAGGACGAACCCGATGGAGCTGGGCTGTCCTATGACCCTATCAAGGATTCTAGGACTCACAGATAACGGCCGTTCTGTATTCAAACGCATACAGAATAAGAATGCTCATTCGTAAGTGCAATTCCTAAGCATGATACTACATGACATGCTTTTATGCATATGCAACACCTACATACTATATGACACATCAGGCAGGAGGTACTGGTTACTGAGTAAGCCCCGGAGGATTTACCTGGCTAGCTGAACAACAATATAGGAACCCGGCCCACAACAAGCGAAATCACAGAGTGTCACCTAAATACATAACGAGAATATACTGAGTATAATTCTATAGCTATTCTAAACACATACATCACACCTTCATACAAGCAGATGAATAAACAACTCGCATCAAACATACTTTCAGTTTATCATGATCAATCGTATATAATCTATCCTCTCATCGACTTAAGATAACCCCCATATCATACTTATACTTTTCATAAGGATATATATCATTATCATCATCGGTAACCAATATTTATCCTCTTATAATAAATCATCACAATTCATGTTATTAGTCACACACATCATGTCGTTAGTCAAACGATCATATCATCATGCTAGTTAGTCATCGAACGAGTATAATTCCCAGGTTAGTTCCAAAACCGGCCGTTTCAAATCCGAATTAAATTGTTAAGAATTCCGACCCTTGAAAATACTCGCTAAATTCCTTTTTCAATTTATTATTTTAAATCAATTTCTAACTTTGAAATTCTTTTCCAAATTCCTTTTAAATCTTTAAGTCCAAACTATTTCTATTTAATAAAACCAACTCTTTATAAATCTCCAAAAAATAATATTTTATATTTTAAATCCTCAAATATTATATAATAATTTAAATACCGCTAATTAGTTAAATAATAAACGGATAACCCGAACCGAACCAAACCGAACCGAACCCGCTAGTTTATAACCCCAACCGGTTCAAACCAACAAATAAAATAATATAAATGGAAGCGGGACCCACAAGGGTCATCCTCTTCCCGATTTCAAATTCACCCGCCCCGCCACTGTACATTCGAGGAATCCCGTCGGCGCCCACCTCGACTCCCGTCGGCGACTGTTGCTCGCACCTCCGCCTCGCCTCGTGTGCTCGCTTGCTTGCCTGATTCTCCCCCTCGCCCCCTCGCGCTCTCGCCTCAGCTCCCTTGCCTCGCGGTCGCTGCCCGCCTCACCCTCGAGCTCGCTCAGCCTCACCGCCCTCGATGTTCGCCGGAGCTCTCAATCTCGCTCGATCATCCCGCACTCAGCCCTCACTCTCTCCCGACTAATATAATCGTTGAATAAAGCACGAATTCGAATCAAGGAATGAAGGAAACGGTGGAAGCTCACCGAGGATGTTCGCGACTTCGGAGCTCTCGATCGGAGTTTTGGGCGTCGTTGAAGGCTCCCGATGGCTCGTCGGACCTGCGCCGGGTATGGATGAGTGTGATGGTAGAGATTGTGGGTTGTTTCAATCGAAAACGGAGGAGAACGGCTTACCGAAGCGAAGTTCGCGTTCGAACGGAGTGGATGATTGACGAGTGACGACTGTGCTCGTTGATCTCCGAATCCGGGTGGCGCTTCTGCTGTCGTGGTGGTTCCACGGAGGGGAATGATGCTTCTATTGGCGTCTCGGGGAGTGAGGACGATGGTGGAAGAGGTGGTGAGTGACGGTGAAGAGTGCGAACGATGGTGGCGACGATGTTGGTGATGGTGATTGCAGCTGGAGGTGACGATGGGGAGAGAATGATGGTGATGATGAACAAAGGTGATGATGATTGGTGAAGTAGCGTGAAATGGTTCCTCGGATGGTGATGGGAGAGGGAGGGAATGGGTTTGGAAGGGTAAGGTGAGGTGATGGGGGTGGGTGAGAATGGAGTGTTGAATTGGTTAACCCAATACCCGGTAAATCTCGAATACGTAAATTTTGAATCCCAAAATTAATTCTCAAGTGTTAGTTTTTCCGACTCTCGCTTTCTCAATTAATTAGATTTTTAAAACAAAAGAGGATATCGCTATCCAATAATTAATTTAAATTTTCGGGGTAAAACGACGGAAATTATTCGTCAAATTTTATATTTCGGTCGGAATCCGCTAAATGAGTTTTAAATTCTGTTTAAGGTCATTTTTAATTTCCTTTTTCCGAAAAATTAGGATTATGAAAATCCGAGCCTTTATAGAAGACACTGACATCCGGGAGAAAGACTCGATAGCACCGTCAAAGGGTTAACAGACATAGGGGAAGGGCTCGTTCCACACAAGCTGGGTTTGACCACACAAAAACAAGGGTACTCCCACTATCCCGTTTTCACAGATCAGTTAATACACATTTAATGGTTAGGCATATCAATCAGATATCTGGCATAGCAAGCACTCAACACAGAATCAGTTAGTGACACTCATAATGACCTCCTTGGAGTTTTCCAGACCCCTCTGTAAAGAACAAGCTAATATTTCGCCTACCCATTTCCAACTACACCCAATAGGGGCGGTCTAGCACCCTTACTACCCACTCGCCTCCCCTTTTTGGACGGTTTTCCTCTTTTATTACAAGCCGAGTTCATTACTTAGTCCAATTTCAGTTAGGCATCTTAAGTTCATTTTGCCCCTTTTTTTTTTAAAACACTTTCAAATTATTTGAACTTCATGGGCGGTTTTCCAAAACATACACTCGACCTTTTTGTACCCGAATTGCAAAACCTCAGCTCTGATACCATCTTTGTAACGGCCCAGAATTATGATTTCCGGGTTACGTTTCAAGGGATAAAACCCCTTGTTCGGATCTTGCAATCCAGGTACGGGTCGAGGTTTCAAAGTCATTTAAGATTAATAGAAAGAGGGATTTCAAACCCTAAACACCTCGAAGGGCCGTTGGGTACCCTTAACCTGTCCTGGGGACTAACTCGCAAAATTCATTTCACACGGAAGCAAGACGGAAGCAAAATAAGGATACAAGTGCCACGACAGAGCCGGGTCAAAACGGAGTCAAAAGTATAAATCCAAAACAATATAATCAGAGTCTGGTGAAGTCTATAACTCCAGCGCTCACTCTCCGCCGACAAAATGACCCGCGCAATAAGCAAACAGCACCGATAGGATGAACATAAATAATTCCTAAAAAAATTGATTTGGAGCGGGATCAGATCGATGCCCACTTAACTCTGCATCCCAACCATAAGCACACATATACGCTATACCTAATAAAGATGCTCTAATGCAGTACGAAATTCAAACACACTAGCATGCTCCTAGTTCATAATAATGTGCAGAAATACTGTAAAGGGCCCAAGACAATGCCAAGTGGCATATCCCTCTCCTACCTCCACCCCTTCCGACAGGCGGAGACTGGCCAGCTCGTGAATGCATTCATTCATAATTGGGCGGCACGCATGCCTAACCCGCTCCACAATAAAGCCCGCAGGCATATCATAATATAAGGAAGTACTCGATTGACTCAGGGTACCCGATGAGGCTGGGCTACCCTATGACCCTAGCAAAGACTCTAGGACTATCACAGATACGGCCGTTCTGTTTACATACACATAGAGAAATAGAATGCTCAACGATCGATGCAACCTAGCATGGTACTACATGGCATGCTGATCATGAATGCAAACACCTAGTATATCATGCACTTAAAGCAGGGAATAGCTCTATTCAATCTGAGTAAGCTCCGAAGAGACTTACCTGAAGATGCAGAACAACAATATAACACAAGCAAGGGCCCAATGCAAGTCCAGAGTACAATCCAATAGCAATACACACCTATCATCAAGCCATTTCCATAAGCTACCGGGCCAACATTCATACACACGATTCCCAAGTTCTCAACATACTCAAAACCAAACGGTGATAAAACTATTTTCCAAAACCTTTCCGATACGATCAACATCACCCAAAATCATTCTTCCCAAAATTTTCCAACTCGTAAATCTCAAGTTAAATCAACTCAGAAAATCAACAATTCTTTTAAAGTCATACTTAGCCAAATCTTGATATCAACATTTAAACCTTAGAACCAATCTCTCAAAATCTTGTTATAGAAATAATTCCGGCATTTAGTCACAAAATAATTCTATTTTCACAACCATATTTATAAATCAAAACTCGTAATTCATTTCAAATTTCCTAAAATCACAATTTAAAACATCACAAAATAAATATTCCAATTAATGCCACTTTTAAAACAATTTCATAGTATACAATAATTTCATATATAATATCTCAAAATAGAGTAAGTGATAATAAAGGCTAACATACAATCATATATATATATATATATATATATATATATATATATATATATATATATATATATATATATATATATATATATATATATATATATATATATATATATATATATATATATGTAACGTGTCAAAACGTAACAACCATAACAAAAAAAAAACAATAAAATACCTTTCATAATCTATAACCATTATTATATAAATGTATACCGTAACATAATTATATACAAAACGTTAAAGGGAAACCCAAGTGGAAGAATGCCCAGATTTACTATCCGGATCCGGGAGACAAAGCCCAGAAAATAGGCCCAACCAAACCTTCTCCTTTCCAGATTGAAGAACAGAAGACGCTTGAAAAAAAAAGGCGAACGGAAACGGGAGAAGGAAAGAGAATCCCATACCGCGCCGGCGTTCTCCCAGCCAGACTCGTACACACTGGACTCCCCTCGACCTCAATGACACAAAACGACCAAGAAGGAAGGAGGGAGGGAAAGCTCACCGAGTTTCGAAGTTCGCCGGAGAAGAGATTCGTCGGGGTTGAATTGAGCTTCGTCGGAGTCCGATTGGCTGCGTCGGAGTCAGAATCAAGTGAATCTGGGCCTGGGGTGAATGTAGGAGTTATAAAAGGATGGCCTTTACGACAATCGAGGACGAAGTGAGGGGGGGTAACGAGCTTACCATCCATTGACGGAAAACAGGAAAGGAGAAGCCAAGAAGAGGGAGGCGTCGGCGGTTCCGAGGGCTGCTTCTGGGCACCTACTCGGCTCGGCCTCGCTGTGCACGTCGGAGGAGAGGATGGTGGAGCTCGTGCTGCTCCTCGGAGAAGGAGGACGGAGGCGCTCTCGACGTCTTGGAGCTTCGTACATCGACAATGGTGGTGCTCTGGTGGATGCGCTGGTGACAGGGAACCCAAGAAGGGGTCGTTTTGTGAGGAGGCTGGGTAACGACAGCAGTGATGGTAGCAGAAATGGGGGATAGGCAGATCTGCAATCGGGAATGGAGAGAGCGTGGTGGAGGAAGGGTGGTTTCTTTTTCCTGGATCTCCGCAGAGGAGGAAAATGGGAGAGAGAGAGCTCCTTTTTATGGTTTTGGTTTACTGAAATTGAAGAAAGGGAGGAGAGAGGTGTGCTCTGAAATCTGGGGCAACAGAGGCGTGGGTTGGCAAATTTCAACAGAGGGAAGACCACAAAGGAACCGCTGGGCAATTGAGTTTTTAGTATGAAAACAAACAAATGAAATCAGGAGGGAGCCTATTTGGCGTGAGACTTGCAGGCAAGGGGACAAAATAGACTGCTTGAAGAAGTTGAAGGTAGGAAGGGAAAAAGAATACAAAGGATGGTCCAAATTTCAAATTTTAAATACCCGGAATATAAATATGAAAGACGCTCACTCGACCTTATTCCGATACGTTACAAAATACTCCTTAATTTTTCAAATCCGAATTTATTATAAGACTCCAAATATTATTTTAAATTTTCGTATATAGAAGCGTGATAAAGCATGTTTTAAATTTTCAACTAAATAATGCCGGAACTCGTTTTGAAATATTTAGAATAAAACCAATAGCTTAAGGACTGAAATTTCAAACCTCTCAACTCTTAGAAATCGGAATGATTATAAATCACTATTTTAATAATTTAATATTCTAAAAGTTCCCGGTCTTTACACCCTCCTTCCTCTTCCCATCAGATACTAAGCCCTCTCTCTCAGTGAATTCTTCTTTTTTCTTTGGTCTCATATTATGATCAAAAAATTTGCCAATTTTTCTCTTCTGTTGCAAATTGCAGTGTTCAATTTGGGATTGAAGTGGTGTGTATGGATAATGAATTTCTGTTAATATAGCTTTGGACATTTTATTTTATATGTAAATTTTATAATTATGTATGTACATTTATTGTATATAAATTGGATGAGTATGGAGGGAGGTTAGGTCATGTGTTTATAGCTCTTATGGTGTTAAGTGTTAACAATTATAAGCCATTGGATCACTAGAAATAGAGGGTCTAGATTCATTCTTGAAATTGGATTTTTTTAAATTGGAAAATTAAAAACCCACCATTTTCCTCCTCCAAGGCGCGTGCAATCTCAGCAAAAAGATCTTCTTTTTTCGGATAAAACACAAAACAACGTCTTCAATATCCAGATCCTCCCGCACGAACGAAAACCACCTCTCAAACTTTTGGTAGGGCGAAACCGGCGAAAAGGCTACTCCGATCGGCCCCAGTTCTCGCCGGCACCTGTAGGCAAAGAAGGCGCGCCCTCGAGCCACCGCATCTCTTCCGGCAATCGAAGGAGGAGCAACGCCGAAGCCGTTGTCGGTGTTCAGAGCGTTGTTTCCGCAACTTTAGTAGGTGGTCGAAGAATCAAAATTAACATCGACATGGGTAAGTTCCGATGCTTTGTTACTCCTTGCTGAATCTGTAGTTCAAAATCGACGTTTGTTGTGGGTTTCGATTGAACATCGATTAATTGTTTTGAGTAACGGGAAGGTCGAATATGGTTTTTTATGAATTTTTTTTAAATCCCGCTCCCCATCGGTTGATTAAAGATGAAATTAGATGAATAAATTGGTTATTGTGATGAATTGTAAAGACCGGAATTTAATTAATATTGATAAAATATCCGTAGGATAATCCGAATATTATCCTCCCTTATGATTATGAAAACCCGGAAAATTTAAAAAAAATTATGCCTAGCTTTACATGGATTTAATGACGGAAAAAATATGCCCAAGCCACTTTTCTCGTATCTTATAAACGTAACGGATTTTAACGCTTCACGAGCTCGGGTTTTACATTATGTTAAAGAGGTCATCCACCCAAATTGCCCAACATTGATCCACCAAACCCTTGACTTGTGGCTTGCTTGTGAATGTAGACATTCAACCACTCCCATCTCTTCATCCCATCACCACCCATGCTTTGACTCATGAAGCCAACCACCCCTCTCCTCTATAAGCCTGACCCCAAGACTCATGAGGAGCTCATCCAAAGAAGCCCCACCGTCACTTGAGAGGAGAGAGAGAGAGAGAGAGAAGAAGAGTCTTGCTCCATTTTAGGTCCATTTTGGACAGCCTTCACAAGAAATATCATAACTCCCTCCATACTCATGGGTAGCCATTGGACAGCCTTCTTGAACCCAGCTTTCCATACATATCTCAAACACAAAAATTCAAGGTCTTTTGCCTAGCCAAAATCGTCCATCTTTGAAGCTGCAGAAAACTGTTTTTCAAGGGTCTTGAGAGTTTGACTTGATTTCTTGGTAAGAACCCTTCCTTTCTTCCAAAACTGAGTTCCAACATGTTTTATAACTCCTTTTCTTCAACTTTGAGTAAGAATCAAAATCATGTTTTGGGATTTTTGGTGACAAAATGGCAAGGTGTTTGAAAGGTGTTCCGAAGGACTCCCGAGGGTGTTCTTGAGTCGTTTGTGTGGGATTCTTCGAAGGTAATCCCTCATCCGCCTTCCCTCTCTCTAGGAATAGATCTTGTGTGCTTGGAAAGGGCTTAGGGAGTGGAGCCTCTATGTGTTTTTGGTTGCGTTTTGTAGCAAACGTCAAGAGTCAAAATGGATATATGTGCCTCTGTAATTTGGACTTTAATTCCAATCCAACGGTCTGATTCGACTGAAATCTTAATATGATGTTCATAGAAATGTTATCTAACTGTCCTTCAAAAATTAGGTCGATCCAACGGTTGGATCAAGAGTTATTATAATTTTAGTAACCAGTGTTTATAATAACTCGGTTAGAAAACTTGGTTAAGGGAATACTAAGAATATGGTTAAATATGTGATGGCATAACCGAAACTTAGAGCATATAAAATACAGAAATGAAGTATACCCATAACTTGGCTTATGATCCGATAAGAAGAAAATCGATTATGTGATAATACGATATAGATTATAACTGGTTAAGTTCGGATCACTTAACCAAAGTGCGTAATCTATAGAATCGTGAACCTTATGTGGATGTATGTTGATTATTAGGTTGGGTACATTGCATTAGAATACCACCTAATGAAAGCTTAATGAAATTAATAGACTCTTGTTGATTGGATCCTTGGTTGTGCACTTTATTGCTTGCTTATTCTCCGGACTCCAGGTAAGTCCCCTGGACTTACTCATGATGGATTTATGTGATACTCTTTGTCTTATCGAGAGTCTTCATGCATCACGCGACCTTGTAACATGTTTAGGAATATAAACTGGTAATATGACGTAGGATGAACTTAGTAAATCCAATAATTCATATGTATGCTATGTGTCTATGGTAGGACGGCCGTCAAAATCTAAATAAATGACTTATACTCGATGGAACACGAATGAAATGATGAAAGGCTTATGATGAGAAAGAATGAGTATGTTTGAGAAGGATGAGTATGTTTGAGAAGAATGAGTACCTTTGAGAAGGATGAGTACGTTTGAGAAGGATGATGATGATGATGATGATGATTATGATGATGATACGGGCCCTTGTGTGTTTATTTCGCATTTATATATATATCTATACACTTGCTTATGTGTTGCATTTTAACATTCATGTAGTTTAAGTATGCCTCTTTATATGGCACGGAGTGTGCATATTTTCGATGATTGACCCCGATTTATTTCTTGTTTTTAGATTCAGGTACCCCTTACCCGATATGACTTGCTTATGTGGATGGTTGTCGGGACAGACCTTTTGGACGATTAGAGTGAGGGAGGCGCTTGACATTCGCACTCTTTTGCTCATACGTTTTATCGTTTTGACCCGGCGTGGCCGTGGCATTTTGTTGTATTTATGATTTCCGCTTTTATCTATGTTCAAAACATTTTCGCGATAGTCTAGGACAGATGAAGCCTCCAACGGGCTTATGATCTTTTCGGGGTTCGCAATCCCCATCTTTTGACAACTAAATCTTCCGCTTAAATGAACCTAATAATAACTCGTACTCGGTCGTAAGATCCAAAGCTCACGGAAGAAGATCAAACTTCTTCTTTAACGTTCCCCGATAATCTAGTATTCCGAACCTTATTTACCTTCTAAGTAGGTTTATGGAGGTTAATTCGGGAATTTAAATTTCGGGTCGTTACAAAGTTGGTATCAGAGCCAAGGTTGTTCGACCTGAGTACGCACGAGTTAAAAATTAATTTTCAAAACCCGCCCACCGTTTTGGAAATTTTCAAGGATTTCGAAGTGTTTAAAGGGCAAAGATGAAAACCCTTTGGAAAATGGAAATGGTTAGGATATTTATAGACGAGAGATAGGATCGACGGGTAGAGACAAGGCGATAGGCATCCTTAGAGATGTAGAAGGGTTCGGGTAGACTGCCTAGCTTTTCCTTACAGACGGGCCTGGAAGACTCCAAGGGAGCAACCATGGTGGTTGGAGTAGGATAGGATTTAGAGGCGGGCTCGCCAAGCTATCCCTCGAAGGATAGCTATCTAGTTAGCTTCCGTGCGATATAAAACTATGCCTACGGGTCATCCCCTTGAAGGGATGTAATTATGTGAGATGAATGTGCCTGAGGGTCGTCTTCCTTGAAGAAGACGTTTTATTTAGTTGTATATTGAGTACACTTAAATGTCTAGTTGTCATCATGGTCGACACCGAGATTAGTAGAGGACGCGGGAGACCACGTGGCCGAGGTCGTGGCCGCATTCCCGAGACTGAGACTGAGACTGAGACCGATGTTGAGGTCGAGATCCCCGGACAGCACGAGGGAGAGGCTGATAGGCAGCAGCAGGGATCAGCGATAGAGAGGGCATTACTCGCGTTGCTAGAGCGAGAGAGATTGGCTGGCGTCACCGACTGGGTGAAGAGCTATCACAGAGTAGCCCGCCTATCTTCGAGGCCGGACCCGGAGAGGATATCGAGCAGTTCTTCAGAGGAATCGAGGGAGTTTTTCAGCTTGATTGGAGTACCCGATGCGGAGAGACAGAGGCTTGCGGCTGGGCAGCTTAAAGGAGATGCTTATGACAGATGGCTTGTCTACTGTGATGATCGTACTGCATGGACCTACGAGGAGTTCGGGAAGTTGATGCTGAGAGAGTACTTTCCATCTGGGACACAAGCAGCACGAGAGGTTGCGTTCTTCATCACCCGCTATGACCAACGACTATCTATCTCCAAGATCGTCTGCCAGTTCAAGAAGGAGCTCGTTTATTGTGGAGGGGTATATAACACCGACGAGATGCGCATCCGCATGCTTTCTATGAGGCTTCCGCTAGACGTTCTTCTGATCTCTACCAGCATGAAGGGAATGACATATGACAGATTTCTAGAGATGATCCTCCGCTATGATCAGCAACTACGTTTGACAGCTGCCACGTCTTCGGCTTTTCGTACTCCATCTGGCGGAAAGAGGCCACGACCCGCGGAGCCCAGATCAGCGCCGTTCGAGCGACGAGACTTCTAGACCAAGGATGTACGAGCTACTGGTGTTACGCTTTAGAGGTGGATCACGAGCGACCCAGCCTGACAGATGTCCCCGTTGTTAGCGAGATTGCTGACGTTTTCCCAAATGAGCTATCAGGACTTCCGCCACAACGAGATGTTGATTTCTCTATACAGTTGGAGCCGGGCACCAGGCCAATTTCGAGGGTCCCGTACAGGATGGCGCCGACAGAGATGGCCGAGCTGAAGGCACAGTTGGAGGAGCTAGCCGGGAAGGGCTACATTAGGCCGAGTGCTTCGCCGTGGGGAGCACCAGTGTTGTTCGTGAAGAAGAAGGATGGGTCGTTGAGGCTATGCATAGATTACAGAGAGTTGAACCGGGCTACGGTGAAGAATCGTTACCCGTTGCCGAGAATAGACGATTTGATGGATCAGCTGCAGGGAGCTGTCGTCTTCTCGAAGATAGATTTGCGTTCGGGTTATCACCGGCTGAGGGTGAAGTCAGAGGACATCCCGAAGACGGCCTTCAGGACTAGATATGGACACTACGAGTTTGTGGTTATGTCGTTCGGGATAACCAACGCGCCAGCCGCCTTCATGGAGTTGATGAACAGGGTCTTCATCGATTTTGTTGACAGATTCGTGGTGGTATTTATCGACGACATCTTGATCTACTCGAGGAGCAGAGAGGAGCATGCTGAGCACCTGAGGATTCTGCAGAAGCATAAACTGTTCGGGAAGTTTAGCAAGTGTGAGTTCTGGCTCTCCGAGGTGATGTTTCTTGGTCATGTTATATCCGCAGCAGGGATATCAGTGGACGCATCGAAGGTTGATGCTATCGTTGCTTAGGAGGTCCCCAAGAACGTTAGAGACATCAGGTCTTTTCTAGGTTTGGCTAGCTATTACCGACGGTTCGTCGAGGGCTTCTCCTGCATAGCTAGGCCGATGACGCAGCTGACGAAGAAGGGAGTACCCTTCGAGTGGAGCATGGCGTGCCAGGCCAGTTTTGATCTGCTGAAGCAGAAGTTGACATCCGCGCCAGTGTTAGCACTACCAGAGGGGACGGAGGACTTCGTTGTGTGCTACAGCAGAGGGATCGGGTCGTCGCTTACGCTTCACGCTAGCTGAAGCCAGAGGAGGAGTCATACCCCACGCACGATCTTGAGCTAGCCGCAGTGGTACATGCGCTCAAGATCTGGAGGCACTACCTGTATGGCACGTCAGTGAGGATCATGACCGATCACAAAAATCTGAAGTACATTATCATGCAGAAGGAGCTGAATATGCGTCAGAGGAGGTGGCTGGAGTTGATCAAGGACTACGAGTTGGAGATTGAGTATCACCCGGGGAAGGCCAATGTGGTGGCTGACGCCTTGAGTCGGAAGACTCGTCAGGAGATTGTTTTGTCCAGATTGACGGCTCGACCTGAGTTGCATCGGGATCTGATCAATTGTGGGATAGAGGTCTGGTCACAACGAGAGAGTATACAACTGAGTTTCCTGGAGGTTCAGTCAGAGTTGATGGATGAGATCCGACGAGCGCAGACAGAGTGTCCGCGGATTGCCGATATCCGACAGCGCATGGCCCAGGGCCAATGTAGGTCTTTTACCGTCCGAGATGATGGGATGCTGATGTTGCAGGGACGAGTTGTTGTGCCTGATGTGCACAATCTGAAGCAGAAGATCATGATAGAGGCACATTCCACTCCTTATTCGGTCCATCCGGGATCGAATAAGATGTACCAGGACTTGAGGAGGACGTTCTGGTGGCGCAGGATGAAGACTGATGTCGCTTTGTTTGTAGCGCGATGTCAGGTCTGCCAGCAGGTGCGGATAGAGCACCAGAAGCCCGGAGGGATGACACGATCACTTCCTGACCCTGTGTGGAAGTGGACGGATATCACGATGGACTTCGTGACAGGATTGAGGAGAGATGTACGAGGCTTTGATGCGATTTGGGTGGTGGTCGACAGGTTGACCAAGACCGCCCATTTCATTCCGATTCAGGAGACATGGCCTGTGTCTGATTTAGTCCGAGCTTTTATACAGCATATAGTGAGGTTGCATGGGGTTCCTGAGAGGATAGTATCTGATAGAGATGGCCGCTTCACTCCGAGATTCTGGAGGCAGGTGCACGAGGCTCTGGGGAGCAAGTTGCATTTCAGCACGGCCTATCACCCGCAGACATACGGGCAGAGCGAGAGGACGATTCAGACGCTGGAGGATATGCTGAGGGCTTGTGTTTTGGAGTGGGGGAACCTTTGGGTTCGGCATCTTCCCCTAGTAGAGTTCTCGTACAACAACAGCTATCATTCATCGATCAGGATGGCTCCTTTTGAGGCGTTGTACGGGAGGCGATGCAAGTCGCCTATCTGCTGGGATGAGCCTGCAGACCGAGTGGGGACACTACCACAATACGTGCAGGAGGCAACAGATCAGGTCAGACGGATCCGAGAGCATCTGAGGGTTGCGCACGACCGACAGAAGAAGTATGCTGATAGGCGCAGGATTGAGTTGGCCTTTGAGGTTGGAGATCATGTCTGGTTGCGAGTGTCACCGACGAGAGGGATCCGATGATTCGGGATGAAGGGCAAATTGAGCCCTAGATATGTGGGGCCCTTTGAGATCCTCGAGCGAGTAGGAGAGGTAGCTTACAGAGTTGCTTTACCGCCTCGTTTGGCTGGTATACACGATGTCTTCCACGTGTCACAACTGAGGAAGTACGAGCCAGATCCGAGTCACAGATTGGACTACTCCGGATTAGAGATAGCACCTGACCATACCTTCGTGGAGCATCCGATTGCTGTTCTTGACCGCCGTGTCAAGAAGCTGAGGCCTAGAGAGGTACCGTTGGTACTTATACAGTGGGCTAGGAGGAGCCCCGAGGAGGCTACTTGGGAGACAGAGGAGAGTATACATGCGAGCTATGGAGATGTATTAGAAGAGTTGCTAGCGTCGTATGTACAGCCACGGGCAGATATAGTTTCGACTACGTGAGTGGCCGGTGAGTACCTGGGAGGGGGACCCTTAGCCGTACTATGTGTGATTGGGTGTTTACCTCTGTGATTGAGTGCACATTTTCTGTGATTGATATGCGTGGTGGGGCCCATGAGCGGTCCTACATGATGTGATTATCATTGATGTGTGATACTTTATGATATATGACTGATATGATATCGTTATGATTATATGATTGTTGTGAGTATGGTTGATAAATGATGGTATGTCGGAATGTTGAACCTAGGAAAAGGAATAAGGCTTAGCCTTAGAGGTGGATGTTAATCCACCCTCTGTTTTGATTGAGTCGTAATGAGATCATATGTTTGATCCTTAGAGGTGGATTTTTGATCCACAACAGAATGTCGGGAATCGGATGTGAACTTTAGAGGTGGATAACAACCTCCTGAGAAGGAGATGAGTCGAGACTAGAAGTGTATAGGTCTAATGTCGAGTCGGGACGCCAAACACCTTGATTTTGAGATTTAGTTCGGAAATGAGCAATTTAAGGTTCCAATGTCCGGGTAAACCTATTATACTTCGCGAAGTGGATACGAGCTTTCCACGGGGGCACTCGTGGAATTTTTGCTAAGACCGAGCGGTAGTGTGATTATCCTCTCGAGTTGTGATACTTTCAAGGTTGAGGCGAGATGTGATGGGGGCGCCCATCACATGCTTGATGAAACCTTCGAGATTATTACGGCCGTGACAAAGGTGGCGTGAGATTCTTGGACGACGCATCCAAGATGATCGTGTGCCTTTTGTTACGATTCAAGGACTCAAGTTTTAAAACATTCTCCGCCGGTTTAAACCTTTTTGTCTCGGGGACGAGACCTCTTTTTAGAGGTGGATGATTGTAAAGACCGGAATTTAATTAATATTGATAAAATATACGTAGGATAATCTGAATATTATCCTCCCTTATGATTATGAAAACCCGGAAAATTTAAAAAAATTTATGCCTAGCTTTACATGGATTTAATGACGGAAAAAATATGCCCAAGCCACTTTTCTCGTATCTTATAAACGTAACGGATTTTAACGCTTCGCGAGCTCGGGTTTTACATTATGTTAAAGAGGTCATCCACCCAAATTGCCCAACATTGATCCACCAAACCCTTGACTTGTGGCTTGCTTGTGAATGTAGACATTCAACCACTCCCATCTCTTCATCCCATCACCACCCATGCTTTGACTCATGAAGCCAACCACCCCTCTCCTCTATAAGCCTGACCCCAAGACTCATGAGGAGCTCATCCAAAGAAGCCCCACCGTCACTTGTGAGGAGAGAGAGAGAGAGAAGGAGAGCCTTGCTCCATTTTAGGTCCATTTTGGACAGCCTTCACAAGAAGTAGCATAACTCCCTCCATACTCATCCAAATTGAGAACACTTGGTGTCCATGGATCCGTCTTGAACCCCGCTTTCCATACATATCTCAAACACAAAAATCCAAGGTCGTTTGCCCATCCAAAATCGTCCATCTTTGAAGCTGCAGAAAACTGTTTTTGAAGGGTCTTGAGAGTTTGACTTGATTTCTTGGTAAGAACCCTTCCTTTCTTCCAAAACTGAGTTCCAACATGTTTTATAACTCCTTTTCTTCAACTTTGAGTAAGAATCAAAATCATGTTTTGGGATTTTTGGTGACAAAATGGCAAGGTGTTTGAAAGGTGTTCCGAAGGACTCCCGAGTGTGTTCTTGAGTCGTTTGTGTGGGATTCTTCGAAGGTAATCCCTCATCCGCCTTCCCTCTCTCTAGGAATAGATCTTGTGTGCTTGGAAAGGGCTTAGGAAGTGGAGCCTCTATGTGTTTTTGGTTGCGTTTTGTAGCAAACGTCAAGAGACAAAATGGATATATGTGCCTCTGTAATTTGGACTTTAATTCCAATCCAACGGTCTGATTCGACTGAAATCTTAATATGATGTTCATGGGAATGTTATCTAACTGTCCTTCAAAAATTAGGTCGATCCAACGGTTGGATAATTTTAGTAACCAGTGTTTATAATAACTCGGTTAGAAAACTTGGTTAAGGGAATACTAAGAATATGGTTAAATATGTGATGGCATAACCGAAACTTAGAGCATATAAAATACAGAAATGAAGTATACCCATAACTTGGCTTATGATCCGATAAGAAGAAAATCGATTATGTGATAATACGATATAGATTATAACTGGTTAAGTTCGGATCACTTAACCAAAGTGCGTAATCTATAGAATCGTGAACCTTATGTGGATGTATGTTGATTATTAGGTTGGGTACATTGCATTAGAATACCACCTAATGAAAGCTTAATGAAATTAATAGGCTCTTGTTGATTGGATCCTTGGTTGTGCACTTTATTGCTTGCTTATTTTCCGGACTCCAGGTAAGTCCTCTGGACTTACTCATGATGGATTTATGTGATACTCTTTGTCTTATCGAGAGTCTTCATGCATCACGCGACCTAGTAACATGTTTAGGAATATAAATTGGTAATATGACGTAGGATGAACTTAGTAAATCCAATAATTCATATGTATGCTATGTGTCTATGGTAGGACGGCCGTCAAAATCTAAATAAATGACTTATACTCGATGGAACGCGAATGAAATGATGAAAGGCTTATGATGAGAAAGAATGAGTATGTTTGAGAAGGATGAGTACGTTTGAGAAGGATGATGATGATGATGATTATGATGATGATACGGGCCCTTGTGTGTTTATTTCGCATTTATATATATCTATACACTTGCTTATGTGTTGCATTTTAACATTCATGTAGTTTAAGTATGCCTCTTTATATGGCACGGAGTGTGCATATTTCCGATGATTGACCCCGATTTATTTCTTGTTTTTAGATTCAGGTACCCCTTACCCGATATGATTTGCTTATGTGGATGGTTGTCGGGACATACCTTTTGGACGATTAGAGTGAGGGAGGCGCTTGACATTCGCATTCTTTTGCTCATACGTTTTATCGTTTTGACCCGGCGTGGCCGTGGCATTTTGTTGTATTTATGATTTTCGCTTTTATCTCTGTTCAAAACGTTTTCGCGATAGTCTAGGACAGATGAAGCCTCCAACGGGCTTACGATCTTTTCGGGGTTCGCAATCCCCATCTTTTGACAACTAAATCTTCCGCTTAAATGAACCTAATAATAACTCATACTCGGTCGTAAGATCCAAAGCTCACGGAAGAAGATCAAACTTCTTCTATAACGTTCCCCGATAATCTAGTATTCCGAACCTTATTTACCTTCTAAGTAGGTTTATGGAGGTTAATTCGGGTACTTAAATTTCGGGTCGTTGATGGTGTGAATCTGTTATGAGTAATTGATGAATATCTTCGAGATATAAGTGAATCGTTTACGAAATCTTGATAATAATTGTGAGATTGGATTAATAGTTGATGAATTTATATGAGTTATGGACGAATATTTGAGAAAAGATGCTGAATATGTATGAAAACTAGATGAATATGTGATGAAATTAGATGAATAAATTGTTGATTCTGATGAATGTAGGTGAAATTTGTTTGCTTGAGTCGAATGGGTTATCGATTGGGGAACAATTGGTGAATCTTTTATGATTAATTGATGTATATCTTTGAGATATAAGTGAATCGTTTAAGAAATCTTGATAGTAATTGTGACATCTTGATGAAGATTGGACGAATATTTGACAAAAGCTGAAGCACTTGTGTTAGAACTAGATGAATCCTGAAGGTATGGATGTGATTGAGTGCATGTATGAAATGTTCGACATATTTGGAAATGGGGATGAATATTTAATGCATGTGTATGAATCTTTTATAAAACTTGATAAATATGAGATGAATATTTGATGATTAGTTGATGACAAATTTTGAGATACGGATACTTGATCATTATCTTTGAGATCTTGATGAGTCCTATAAGAAATGTTGATGAATAACTGTGAGATCTCACTCATGTGTCTAATAGGGAGGAAGATGATTGCTAGACGAGGTAGAAAGACAAGCGATGTCGGAGGAAACGAAGCATTTTCCAACAAGTCGACGGGGAAACGGGCAATGTATCAAGAAGACAACGATGATGACTTTGAAGAACAACCAATGCGAGCAAAGTTGATAATTACCCTTCTAATGACGAATATTACCTTTCTAATGACGAATAATTTCACCATCTTAACTAATGTTAATATGTTTGCGTCAAACAGAGCACGCCGACTAACAAGTTCACTCTTTCATGCTTCTTATTCGATCTCCTTCACCGACCGCTTTGATAAAACCGTCGATAATATACAAAGATCTCACATAACAAAAACATTGATTTTGATTAGTTTGATATCATATTTTTTTGGTGAAACTAATTAAAATAACCAAACCTTTAAGAGGGTGTTAAAAATATATCCCCACCTTTCAAAAGTAAGATAAATATCCCGAACTTTATAAGTGATGGTAATATAATATCCCAAAATTTTCTCCCCCACAAAAATGATTAGTTTCACCCCTAAACATTCAATTTAATACGTATTTAATTTAAATTATTCAATTTAATACGTATTTATAGATTATAATTAAATTTAATCAAAACAAAAATAAAAAAAAGTAAATATTTAAAATATAATTTTCAATATCTTGATTGTGTAAAATATCATTCAAGTTTATTAGATTAAATTAGATTGGTTTTTAAGTTTATCTTAATTTTTATTTATTTTGGATTTAAGAAAAAATAAACAATTTACATTTTTGAAACATATTAATAATAATTTACTTCTCATATATATATGAACACCATTGAATAATCTAAAGAATTAAATTTTCATTTCAATTTTGTAGAAACATAAAGTTTATAATTGACAAAATATTATTCAGTTTTGATAAGTTAAATCACTAGCTAATTATTTACTAATTGAAAATATGTTATTTTGCTTTACATTTTTTTTATTTCTTTGGCTTGTTATAGATATTATTGATTTAAAAAAAGATATAAAAAGTTAGGTACAAATTAAATCTAAAACTACAAAAGTTTATTAAATAAACTTTTAAACTCATTATTTTAATTTTATATGTTTTATTTGAATTGAAAATACATGAGTAATACAATACAAAAAATAAGAATTTTATTGGAGAGAAATCACTAGGATATTATATTACCATCACTTATAAAGGTCAGGATATTTATCTTACATTTGAAAGGTGGGGATATATTTTGAACACCCTCTTAAAGGTTGGGTTATTTTAATTAGTTTCGCCTATTTTTTTTATAAAATGAAATGGATAAAATTTGGAACAATAAAAATAAAAAAAAAATTAAATCAAAGTGGTCCCCAAATTACTCCATACCAGTATTTCACCGTTTGTTTGATAGAATTTTTTTTTTTTGAAATCTTGTTTGATAGAATTTTTTTTATAGAAGGAAATTGATAAAATTTAAAAGAATTAAAAAAAACGTGGTACCCCCAAAATTCTCCTTATCAGGATTTCAATTTGGAAGAATTAAAAAAAAAAAATGTGGTCCCCTCAAAATTCTCCAGGAATCAACTTTTCCCCAATTGTTTGTGCTCCACACGCCTATCCCTGCGATTAGAATTAAAAACCGAGTGGGGCCCACATATTTAATTAAAAAAAAAATCAAGGATTAATCATGGTCTTTCATCTTCATTCATCCAACGGTTATTATTTGTTAACACAAAACATGTTAAGCCTTGTAAACATTTGATCCATACTCTATATATATATATATATATATATATATATATATATATATATATATATATATATATATATATATATATATATATATATATATAAATTTTGTATAATTAATGAAATTTTATTATATATGTTAAATTATGTGTATTATTTTTTTTTTTTAATAAATATTAGACTTTTTAGCACGGGTCTGAAGAATCCGGGCTAAAAAGTAAGGTTTTTTTTTTATTTTCCACCCACTCTTTAGCTACGACACCTTGTCGTGGCAAATGTGGTGTTTCTTTCATTAGGGGTTGCTTATCGTAGCTTAGCCGTAGCTACTTTTTTTGCTACGGCAATTTGCCGAAGCTACAAAATTTTGCCACCCCACAATTCGTCAACCCCCCCCCCCCCCCCCCATTTGCCGTAGCTTAGCCGAAGCTAAATGCCTTTTGCCACCCCTTGAAGGTCTTTTGCCACGGCTTTTTGCCAAAGCAAATTTCATTTTTTTTTGTAGTGATAGTCATACTTACCAAAAATATTAATTGATAAATATATATGTACGGTATAGGGTAACAAATTAATTAAGCTATTTTTATTATTATTACATTATATTAAATTTTTGGGTCACGTCAATTAATAAGTTAATAGAGTTAGGTAAAAAAAAAAATATCTTTTTAGATCAATAATCTATCCAATATAACCTTATATCTTAAATTAGATTAGATTTTTTTTTATAAATATTCAACATTATATCTTAATTAGGTAGAAAACTTATTGTTCTAGATAAATCTATCTAATATTATTCATGCCGACAAATTTTTTTTACCATGCCTAATCCGTGTAATCGAGAGTGAGCGGGGCTTTAGAGATACCCTTGAGTTTTTTTTTAAACCATGCCTAATATTGTACACCAAGGGCTTGGATTGGATCGTGTCAATTTTTTTTACCTTGCCTTTGGAGCGTGGCTTAAAATAGATGTACAAGGGCAAATTTAAAAGATTTGGTTTAAGTAAAAATACATTCGGAGAAACTAATTAAATACACCCCCAAATCCTGCACGTTGGAATTGACGTGCAATGTTGAAGTGTGTTAATTAACTTTTTAGCGTGCTAATAATTAATTAGAAAGTCTTGACGTGCACTTTTGATGGGAATTTGCGGTGTATCTAACAACACCCAATACATTTTTTTATAAAACTCAATAAAACAACTAAAATTTACACTCCATATTATTTTTAGGGATGGTTTGCAAACTACACAAATAAGGTGGCCAAATTAGCAAAATATACAAAGTTTGTGAAAAAATAGCAAACTATACAACCCTTGTGCCCTTCATGTGTGCCCCCATGTGCCCCCATTCCGCGTGCCCACCCGCTGCAGCTGATTTTTTTTTTCGCGCGTCAATGCTGACGCCGACGTCGGAAATGTTGACGTCGGCAATGCTGACACTGCTAACAAGGAATTTTTTTTCGCGCGTCAATGCTGACGTCGACGTCTAGAATGTTGACACCGTTTACAAAGAAGTTTTTTTTTTCGCGCGTCAATGCTGACGCCGACGTCGGGAATGTTGACGTCAGCAATGCTGACACCGTTTACAAGGAGGGTTTTTTTTCGCGTCAATGCTGACGCCGACATCGGGAATGTTGACGTCAGCATTGCTGACGCCGTTTACACACGGATGCAGACGCCAACTTTTTTTTTCTTTTTTCCCGCGTGTCGGTGCTGACGCCTACGTCGAGAATGTTGACGTCCGCATTGCTGACGACGTAGACTCCGACAACGCTGACGCGGAGGACGTCGACGATGCTAACACCGGGGATGTCGACGATGCTGACACCGTTTGAGGGATGCTGACACCGACGTCGGGAATGCTGACGCCGTCTACGAGGATGCTGACACTGCCGACGATGACGTCGGGAATGCTGACGTCAGCATTGCTAACGCCCTCTACGAGGATGCTGGCGCCGACGGTGATGACATCGAAGATCAATATATTTGACGTAATTAGTCATTACCAATTATTTGGATTTCACAAATCAAATAACATTAAATTTTTTTATATAAAATATACAAGGGGGATAACAAAGGGACTAAGGAATGTTCTACCAAAAAAAAAACGAATATTTTTTTTTGTAGTGAGAAACAAATAATAATGGTAAACAATTAAAACAAAGAATTTTTCGATGCCGACGATGCTGACCTCTTTCCTCATCCATCTCTTATATTGCAAAAACGATGTCAGCAAATATATACCTACATAAAAATATGCATAAAAACGATGTCAGCCCTAAAAAATACGTATAAAAAAGATGTCAACACTAAGAAATAAACCAATTTTTAAGGACTCAGGCATACATATATACTTACATATCTAATATCAAATTAAATACAATGTCAGCACTAAAAATTACGCATAAAAACGATGTCAGCACTAAAAAATAAACCAATTTTTAAGGACTCAAGCATAAGTATATACCTACATATATAATATCCAACTAAAAACGATGTTAGCACTAAAAAATATGCATAAAAACGCTGTCAGCACATAAAAATACGTATAAAAACGCTGTCAGCGCTAAAAAACAAACTAATTTTTAATGCCTCAAGCATACATATATACCTACATATATAATATCCAATTAAAAACGATGTCAACACATATAAAAATACGCATAAAAACGATGTCAGTACATATAAAAATACCAATACTAACCTCTTATGAATAAAAAGAACTAGACTAATATGCACCTAAGCCTAAGGCACTAATATGCACCTAAGTAATAAACTAATTTCATTAATCACATATGATTAAACATCCAAACAAAGCATATGGAGATATATATGAGATCCCAAAACGCATTTTCATAGCACTAAAATGAAACAAGTGGATACTGCATATTTTTTAGTCCAAATGTGATACAGGAAACAAGATTTCGCCACTTTTGAGTCCAAATGTGATACATGCAAAGCAGTTTCCAATTTTCAAACCCCGTCCAAATATTAATAAACGATTAGAGGGATTTTAGGGTTACCTGGTAACGCATCTGTAAGTGGAGCTTCGTCTGTTAAATTTGATCTGATTAGAATCAGAAATTGAAGCAATTGGGACGCCCTTTGCACAGCATTGTTTCGAATTCGCGCATTTTCTAGGCCTCTTGGATTGTTTCAATAGCCGATACATGGTTGGGAGATCATCAATCACAGAAGAGGATGAAGAGCAAGAGGTTGAAGGCGATGAGTGGCTTGAAGGTGGTGACCTCTTCAGAACACCAAAATCGGAGCCGATTCACATATCGAGGATTCAGAACACCATGTCAGCAATCCCGCTCACACGATCGACTGCGAGATTCAATTGAACGAAACAACTGAGCAAAGGATCGATCGTAGAAGCAGGAAGCAGGAGAGAGGATTGACTGCGAGATTCAATTGAAAATATCCTTGAATCTGAGCAATTTTGGGGAGCACAAAGGATCGATCGTAAAAGCAGGAGAGAGGATCGCAGATCTAGATCGATCGAGAGGTCGATCTCCTAGGGCGTCGTCTTGGCCGCCGGCGCGAATCACTTCTCCCTCTTCGCCGCCTTCATAGCGCGGATCTTCAATGGGCGAGATCCAGGCGGAGTTCGGATCTACCAGGAGCAGTAATCCGGCCAGCGAGATCCAAGGCCGAAGGCGGAATCCGACCAGGGAGAACCAGCGGCGCCGGGAGGAACAGCGGGGGATGAAGAGCGGCGGCGTAGAAGGAGGGGCACAGAGATTTGGGGGTGGTTTTAATTTGAGATTAGGGTTAAGAAGATATAAAAGGTATAGTTTGCTAATTTTTACAAATACTTGTATACTTCCCTAATTTGACCTATAATTTGCGCCTTGGCGCAAATTATCTCTAAAATATATATACATATCGTACAATTTTGTTCAATTATTTTACCTTTTTACTATCAAATTTTGAGAGAGATTTTGTTCAAATGGACCTTTAAACATATTTGGTTAGCTAGATAGGCCCATTAAATGTTTTTTTAGTATGCTTAGCCTTCCTAAACGGTCAATGGTGACCGGTCAACGTTGACCAACCCACTTTGATGCCAACTTTTTTTTTTTAGTGATTCCATATTTTACCGTTTTGATAACAAAATTTTATGGTGACAATTTTATACAATTGATGGCATAAGAGCTTAAAACGTGGAATCAAAATATTGTCACCTTATTGTCACTTTTCTAATGAAATGATTGGATGACTCTTTTTTAATGCCACTTTTTTTTAAACATTGATGACATTTTTTTGTGATGTCATATTTTACCGTTTTGATGCCAAAATTTTATTATATTTTATTTTCACTCTGATGCCACTTTTCTAATTAAATTATTGGATGACACTTTTTTTAAACCTTGATGACATTTTTTGTTTACTCTAATGTCACGTTGACCATTGATGCCATTTTGAAAATTTTGTATCACATTAAAGAAAAAAATGTCATCAAAAATACTACTTTGAAAAAATATCATCAAAAATATGGCATCACGGTAAAAAAAAATATTATCAAAAAATTGACATAAAAAAAGTGGCATCAGTCGTTAACAGTAAAAAAATAGCATCAATTATCAACGTGACATTACTGTAAACAAAAAATGTCATCAAGGTTTAAAAAAAGTGACATTAAAAAAGTGTCATCCAATCATTTCATTAGAAAAGTGGCATCAAAGTGAAAATAAAATATAGTAAAATTTTGGCATCAAAACGGTAAAATATGGCATCACTAAAAAAAAAGTTGGCATCAAAATGGGTTGGTCGACGTTGACCTGTCAACGGTCAACGTTGACCGGTCAATGGTCAAACGGTTGACCATTGACCAACCCACCATATTGGGAAGGGAGTTAGGGTAAAACTAATTAAATTGATTTAGGGCCTAAGTGCCCAATTGAATATTCAAAAAAGGCCAACTATCAAAATCGCCCTCAAATTTTGGTCAATATATTATTCTACATTTTACATCAAATTGAATCTAATATATTTAAATATAAATATGCACATCTAAATTTGATGATAAAATTTGAGAAGATAAATCTGTATATAATTCTATATAAAATATATCATGCCGTGAAATTTTAGTCAATTATTTTACCTTTAAGTTTGATGATGTAATTAAATATTAATTTTTTAATTAAGAAACCGCACAACGGTATACTAGTTAATTTAATCAATATCTATATCTATATCTATATAAAATACTAAAACAGAGACCGCTGAAGCGACCTCGCGGCCACGGAATTTTCTGGATTAAACGGGATTATTTTTGTCTGCGTAGCATTTTCTGGATTAAAGTGGTATTATATTTCTGGCCCACATCAATTAATAAACAAATATAGTTAGCCAAAAACTTATCTTTTTACATATATATCAATTTTAACTAATGATCAATTATATTTAATTATTAATTTAATGTTGTAGCTAAGTTAATAAATTTTATCATGTTTTTTAAAAGATGTTCCTCTAAATCATGACGTAAATTTTATCATGTTAATAGATTTTAACCAATTTTTTAATAAGAGAACACATATGATTAATGTATTTTTATATATAATTTTTTAACGTAATATTAGGATTTTGGGGATATAAAAAGTAGAAAATAGAATTATATTACGTGTATCTAATATTACGTAATACTGTAGCAATTTTTTTACGAAATGCTATGTTATAACATATTTTTAAAATCTTAAATGGTTTCGTACCTCTTGAATATTTAATTATAGTTTTATATATATATGTGTGGGGGATATATATCTCATAAGATTTTATGTTGAATAGATAATTAATTAAGTGTGTAAGATAGAATATTGTAGTTCCTATATATACGGAGGTTATCTACGAGGTATTCCCAAACAATTTTCAATATCCTACGGCAAACTACTTTCAATATCCTACGTGCCGCAAGCAACTTTCATATCCTACTACATAGCTTCTTCATTCGTGAAGTACTAGCTTGCCGCCGGCAACTTTCAATATCAATTAGCAAAGTTTCAATTTGCAATCAAGGTATAGTAGTTTTGACTATTTATTAATCATATATAAATCCTACTACGTGTGTATATATATCCCTAAAACAGAGGCCACTGGCGCGACCTCGCGGACACGGAATTTGCTGGATTAAAGCGGGATTATTTTCTGGATTAAAACGGAATTATTTTTGCTTACTTGTCATTTTCTTGATTAAAGTGGTATTATATTTCTGGGTCACATCAATTAATAGGTCAATATAGTTAGGTAAAAAACTTATCTCTCTAGATCACTGAAATTAATTATGACTATATTACAAATGAAATCTATATAAAATATATTTATATATTGCACCGTTAGTGGATCTATCTAATTTTATGTCTAACTAATTCAACATTTTTGGTAAAAAATACGGAGTATTTCTCTAAATAATCTACTTTGTAAATTTTTCAATAAAATTTCATGCCGTCAAATATGATGAACTTAATCTCCATGGTTTCAATCATATTATTTTTCATTGATTTGTATTGCTGTATATAATTCCATCTCTAGAATTCATTGAATACAATTGAAAGTAATCGAATTCAGTAGCTTACATATCGGTACAATCTTTGTTCATATTTTTCAAATTAAATCTTTGTCCAACCTTCTATATATCTTTTTAGATGAAATAAAATATATTTCTATAAATATTCAACCGTATATCTTAATTAGGTAAAAAAAACTTATTTTTTTAAATCAAATAATTTATTCAATATTTGGTTCATTATTTATTAATAACCCAATGTAATTTTGTCATCTCAACTAATGGGTTAGAAAACTTATCTTTTTAGATCAAATAATATATCCAATATTTGGTCAATTATACTATGTTTTAGATCAAATTGGATATAATATATCTATATATACATAAATATCTACTATGCCATCAAGATTCTATAAGATGAAGAAGGAATATTTGATCAATTATTCTACCTTTTATATCAAATTGAATATAATATATTTTATATGATTTTATTTTTGTGAGCCAAATCAATTTGGTTTTATTTTTTTAACCCACGTCAATTAATAATCTAATATTGCCAAAGAATTTTCTGGATCAAAGCGGGATTATTTTCGCTTGCGTGACATTTTCTGGATTAAAGCGGTATTATATTTCTGGGCCAAATCAATTAATAAACAAATATAGTTAGCTAAAAACTTATCTTTTTAGATCAAATAATCTATCTAATATAACCTTATATTTATATATTAAAGTAGAGTCTTATTTTAAATTATATTTATTAGGATATGTAATGTATCCAATTATTATTTTTATATATAAAAATAGTGGAAATATATTTAACAATTTTTATATTTAGATTTGGAAAAACTTATCTTCATTTATTTCTTATAAATATATAGCTACTAACAAGAGAAAACGTCTTAAATAATTCTATACCATCGATCAAAAAAATTATATGTGTGTTCAAAGGTAAATTAAATTGTCCGATGAAAAGTAGTTCCAAACGTAAATTGTGGTGATGGAATGTAGTTTGAAACGTAAATTAAAAAGATAATTAATAAAATAAAATAAATAGTATAATTAGACATATTATTTACGATCGACTTTGTTTAATCAATGTACAGATGTGTCCATATTAAATTGTGAAATTAAAGCAGATCGATCTTCGTTACTTGGTTAGGGATATATGTACCATCTTAATGATAAAATTTGAGAAAGAGAAATTTATCTATAATGCTATCTTATGTTTTGGTATTTGGCTTACCTTCAAACCGATATGAGATATACTTTTTATTCCCAAACAAAGTGGTATTTGAAAAGATATAAGTATATAATAATATATGTCCAAAAATATATGTTAGAAAATTTGCTAAATTTTTTCATAACTAATCGATGGCATAAGAAAATATATTTAATTAACAAAATCACATTTTATATAATTATCCATTAAAACTTACCTTTTTAAATCAAATAATCTATCCAATATTTGATTCAATATTAATAAGCCAATATAATTTTGCCTTCTCAATTAATGGTCTCACTTATTTTATTTTTTTAATATTCGACCTTATATCTTAATTAGGTAAAAAACTTATATGTCAACATTATAAAATAAAATCCATGCGGTCAAATATGATGAATATTTTTTAATTTATTTATTAATACAACCTATCATTTTTGTTTGCTATTTCAATGTAACCACAAATCGAATTATTATATCATAATAATCCGATCATACATACATATCTACAGATATAAATACATCTTTTTTGTTTGCTATTTCAATGTAACCATAAATAATTTGATAAGATTTGATAGAGTTTAAATTCATTTGTTCATATCACAAATAAACCATAAAATCATATATATTATACAATTAAAGATAATATAAGTATATACTATAAACTTCTTTTCAATCACAAAACATTAATTTAATTATCGATCTAAATATAATTTCAATCAAACATATGATGTGCATTCTTTTTTTGCATGTACGTAACCTTATATGCATCATTTTAGTAAATACAAACCATTTGAATTTTTTAATTAAAAAATTCATCTTTTAATGAAATATAGTGCAGAATAGGAAGATATGGTCAATTACCAATCAAATTTCTGATAAAAATATATATTATTCATTGAAAATAATAAGATTAAATTTGAATAATATTTTATCCAATTTTATGTTAACGTCTAAATTTAATATTAATATCATTAAAAAATAACTGTCAAATTTATCAATAGATTTTGCTTTAAAAAAATAACATACGAGAATATAATAGTAAAAAAAATTAACATGCCGTGTAAGAGCACGGGTAACCTATACTAGTATACTAGTAATATACTAAAACAGAGACGTGGAAATCCTATGTGGCGGATTCTGGTGCGATTCGCTTACGTGTCATTCTCTGGTTTAATCTGGGTTGAGTTTTTTGCCACGTCAATTAATGACGATCCAATAAATTTAAGCCACATTAGATGATAACTCCATCTATTTATACATGTGTCAACCTAATTAATTTTAATTCTAAATATTCAATCTCATATCTTACAAATCTTATCATTTTATCTTAAGTTATTTTATGAATATTTTATCTAGAAAAAATATGTAATTGTTGAACTTTTACTTCATTGCCTTTCGGGAAAAAAATATTTTATATTATTTAATATTTAATCAATACAATCATACAAGCGATTAATAAATTTCCCAATAATTTAATTAAAGGATTGATTTTAGGTTTAAAGATGAGTTTTATGTAGGATCATGTAATGCTGCTATTAATCGGTTTTTAATAAATTATTTAATTCATACACTACACTAATGCCGAAATTTTCAGTAGAATATAATATATGCATCCATTATAATAATAAAAAAAGATTGAATATAATATGTATAAGATTCTTACGGGAAAAATGGTGATTATTCTTATGGAAAAAATGGTGATTAATTAACTTCATATCTTATATAGATTTGTAAAATTCTTACGGGATCATAATCTAGAATAAAATATGATAGAGTTAAAAAAAATTATCCATATTTCTTCAATCATCCATAAATTTTAAAAAAGTTTCCGTGATTAATATACAACAAATATGATAATGTATGAGGATTTTAGCAATTTTAAAGTTGTTTTCAGAAATATTATGAGAAAGTTATTTTATATAAATAAACATTATGTAAAAACCGCGAAGATCGCGGGTAGTAAGACTAGTAAAATACTAAAACAGAGACCGCTGAAGCGACCTCACTGCCACGGAATGTTCTGGATTAAACGGGATTATTTTTGCATACATGGAATTTTCTGGATTAAAGTTGTATTATATTTCTGGATCACAACAATTAATAAGTCAATATAGTTGGGTAGAAAACTTATCTTTTTAGACCAATATATTAATTGGCTATAAAACAATTTATATCATTTATTTTTTATCAATCCGAATTTACAAAACAATTTATATCAATATTTTACCATGTACAACTAATCCAATAAAATTTTATCTTATAAACTATATTAAAACTTCGATTTTTTTTTTCATAAATTATAAATAACAAAACATGATATTACTGTAATTGATAACGTGGAATTTGGTATTAAAAACGCACTTCTGTAAGCTTAAATAGCACATCCACTCGATCTGGTTTGACAGCCAATGTACATGTTTGCGGTTAGGTGTAAAGAAATTGTTTATGACCGGGCAAGTTTCAGAGCACGGTGCTGATTCGGTACCATAAAGATCTTGATCCCTCTTATTAAGATTTAATATACAAGGATTAATTATACAAGGATGAATTTATACGAATTAATACAAAGGTCCATAACATATACTTGACACAAATTTATGCAATTTTTTTTGATAGAATTCTGCAAAATTTTATTGTTACGAACTAAAGTGCAAACTAAAATTTATCTTTTCTTTTTACCCGTTATCAAAATTAGGTGGATAAACTAAAGTGATAATCGTATATATATGTTTATATTTATTACATGACACTAACATAATACAGTATGTGGTTAAGTTGCATAGCAAACATTAGATGTGGTTAAGTTGATATCGATCACATTGTTAGTTACGCACTTTGAAAATTCTACCATCGATATAATTCACGTTAAAAAATTAGGCTATAAAATTTTCACTTCAGAAAATATCACTTGAACTCATTACTCATATTAGAATTATTTTATTTTAATAAATTATTATTTTAATTCGTGGCCTCGCAGCGACAGAATTTTTTGAATAAAAGCGAGATTATTTTTGCATGCGTGTCATTTTCTGGATTATAGTGGTATTATACTTCTAGGTCACATCAATTAATAAACCAATATAGTTAGCTAAAAATTTATCTTTTTAGATCAAATAATCTATCCCATAAAACCTTATATCTTAATTGGGTTTTTTATATAAATATTTAATCATATATCTTAATTAGGTAGAAAACTTATCATTTTAGATAAATCTATCAAATACTCCGTATATATTATTCATGCTGGGCAAAAAAAATTGAATATTGTTGAATATTCAGGTATTAAGGGTGTGGTTATATACATATCTTTGGAAAGAAAAAAAAATGAAGAAGATGGAAATATAATTTAAAATTAATATTTTTTTTAAAGACATGCATATGGTTAATTAAAACGTAATATAAATTATATATTTAATTATTTTTACCATATAGATTTATCATTTTTACCCTTTATCATACATGGTATTATGATAAATATTTATCTTTTCCTTTTTTAAGTTGTTAAGAATTAATTTATTTATACATGCTAACCATATACGGAGTATTGATTATAAATGGAAAGAATTAAATATAAAATTAATGAAATAATAAAATATAATTTTTTAAGAAACCGCGCAAAGTCGCGGGCCACGATACTAGTAAAATACTAAAACAGAGACCGCTGGAGCGACCTCGCTGCCACGGAATTTTCTGGATTAAACGGGATTATTTTTTCTTATGTGGCATTTTCTGGATTAAAGTGGTATTATATTTCTAGCCCACATCAATCAATAAACGAATATAGTTAGCTAAAAACTTATCTTTGTACATCATCTATTCAATATAACATTATAACTTATATAAATATGTACCATGATATTTCGTTCTAAAAGATGAAGATTTTTTACATAATTGATATCATAAATTAAATTAAGTATTAAGTTTAGTTAAAATACAAAATAACCGGTTAAGATTTGGTAAAAAAAAAAAGACTAACTACGGTATTGGCAATGGAAGTGGATCCTTTCATGGTGATTCCGCTCGACTACACGAGCAGGCGGAACAGCACGTACGAAGCAAGAAGAATGATATTTGTTTATTTGAAGATTTTGCTAATGTTTGTTTGAAGGTTAAACTAAAAAAATCCATTGACAATAACTTAAATGAATAGTTTAAATTAATAATCATTTTATATTCAATAAGATAAAATTTTATCTCATAATCTTTCAACTCTAATTCTACTTGAACTCATAAACTTACATTTAGAATTAAAATAAACATTATCATGAATGTTGCAAATTAAAAGGTAGAATGGATGATCCAAATCTGGCTTGAATAAGGCGCGACCTCACGGCCACGGAATTTTCTGGATTAAACGGGATTATTTTTGTTTGCGTGTCATTTTCTGAATTAAAGTGACATTATATTTTTGTGCCACATCAATTAATAAGCCAAATAGTTGGGTAGAAAACTTATCTTTTTAGACTCAATAATCTATCCAATATAACCTTATATCTTAATTATATTTTTTTAATAAATATTCAACCTTATATTTTAATTAGTTAGAAAATTTAGCTTTTTAGATTAAATAATCTATCAATTATTTGGTATTATTATTTGCGCGTATATCATTTTTTTTATGAAACAACCGTATATCATGAATCACTAACAATTACACAATTATATAATAATACAATTACAAACCGTTAATCTTAGGTCATTTAATCTTCTTTTTTTATTATTAAATTCCAACATATATACAAACCGTTAATCTTAGGCCATTTAATCATTAACAATTACATAATCATTTAATAATACAAAAAATATAATAATAAAAATTAATATACATCCCAATTGGATAAAATATAAATTTTCATTTTCATTTCTCCAATTTACATAATTTATCTTTCTTTTTCTTTGTTAATACCTATCATTAATTGGAAATAGGTACCACATAAAATATTTTGAATTTACAAAATCTTAGCGAGAAATTAGTTTACATTTAAAAAAATTGTACACAAAAGTTCTTATTTTATATGACTATAAAATAGTCAAAATTAAGTTAAAATATGTAGATTGTGATTTACAAAAAATAACAGAGATTGTATATTTATAGATTTTTCTAAATGATGAAGCTTTTTAATGTATATAATAAATATAATGAATGTTTAATTAATGTTTTTTGAAATAAAAAAATGAAGAAGATGGAACTATAATTTAAAATTAATGTTTTTTTGTAATATACATGCATATGATTAAAACATAATATAAATTATATATTTAATTATTTTTACTACATAGATTTATCATTTTATCCTTTATCATACATGGTATTATGATGAATATTTATCATTTTTTTAAGTTGTTACGAAGTAGTAATTTATATACTTGCTAACCATATATTGATTTTAAATAAAAAGAAGGTTAGTTTAGTTTATGATTAATTGAAAACTTTCAGAATAAAGATTAAATCAATGTTAATCTTTATAATTTAATAAAAAATAATAGTTTAAAAATAAATTAAGTAAGTAATAAAATATATTTTTTAAAGAAACCGCGCAAAGTCGCGGGCCACGATACTAGTATAATACTAAAACAGAGGCGTGGAAATCCTGTGCGGCGGGCTCTGGTGCGATTCGCTTACGTGTAATTTTCTGGTGCAATCTGACCCGGGTTTTTGACACGCCAGTTAATGACGATCCAATATATTTAAGCCACGTTGAACAATAACTGTATCCATTTATCCACGTGTCATCCTATGTATCTATTGATTATTATAATTAATTTTTATATCTTAAGTGGTTATAAATTCTATCATTTAAATTATTAAACTTATCAATATGAGTTGTTACAATTAGTTTTTATTTCTTAATTGTTTACAAAACCTATCATTTTACCATAAGTTATTTTATAAATATTTTCCCTAAAAAAGATTAGATTTCACAATAATAAAATGATGGAAAATAATTTTAGTTTTTTTATCTTCAAAATCAAACGTGCAATTCTCTAATAAATTAATTTCATCTATATAAAGATAGAACTCATAAAAAAAATATAAGTGTTAATTCTCTAATAATGATTTCATAAATATTCAAAGTTTTTTTTTGTTTCTAATAAAAAAATATACGGACTATTAGATAGAACTCATAATTATTTTTTTAATTTCATCTCATAGATGATAGAACTCATAAACGTGCACTTAAGTAATCAAGTTTTTAATATAATTTCATCTCATAAACTAAAGGGCCATACAAAATTATAAATTGAAAAATATTTACAAAACACCAAACTATTATATTTTAAATTAATTTATCTTAAATTAATTTATCTTATCATTTTAGAACTACTCATGCATAATTATAAAAAATAATTAATGTTTATAACTTTTATGAGTTTTATCCGATCAACCTACTGAATTTTACCTTAAGTAATTTAATAAACATTTTATCTAAAAAAATTAAAATTAGATAATTTTATACCAAAAAATGTTAGATTAGTTTTACCACTAACGAAAATTGATTAAATTATATATAGAGAGAATTAGTTTATATATATTCTATTAAATTATTAAACAATCACATTAACCAATAGAGATAATTCAAATCAACAAGTGACTATATTTAACAAATTAACAATTAATTTATAAATCAAATTTATGCAAATATTGCTCACTTACCAAATAATTGTGTTTATCTTTAAACAATCACATTAAACATAGAAACAATTCAAATCAATAAGTGTTTATCTTTAACAAACAATTAATTTATAAACCAACTTCATACAAATATTAGATCCATTATACATATTGCTTTGTTTAGCGATAAAATAATTTAATTTTATGAAAAAAATTAGGAAAAGAATAATGAAATTACATCATACAAATTTGAAATTCAATCGATTAAATTTTACCATTAAGTATTCATATATATATATATATATAACAAATTAACAATTCAATATATAATCAACCATTCAATATAATTATATCTTTATTTTTTTATAGTAATAATTTAATTTTATAGATGTGTGTGATATTAAAGTGTGTGTATATATAAGAGAAAGTATGTATTTTATAATATTTTAGCGATTAAAGTTAGTCGTTAAAAATCATCACCAATAATAAATTGATAATAAGTAGGAAATTAAAAGGTCAAAAAATAATATTTTATATAATTTTTATGATTTATACAATTTGTGCATAAATAATAAAAGTCATCTAAAAAAGCCGCGAAGATCGCGGGTAATATAACTAGTTGTAAATACAACTAGTCCATATGAGCAACGTAGCATTTGGATCCAACACAGATTGGCGTGTCAGCAATCTCAGCCACAAATCTGTATGTCCGTGTGAATCATATATACGTGAATTCAGATGACATAAAGGTAAATATCATGGTTTTCCTTGTTAGCGATGAATTATCTTGTTTCCGTTGAAGACATGGTTGTGATTCGTTTCCTTCATTTTGGCATCAATTTGCAGGAAACTGGCTATACATACATCATGCCGAAGATCATTTTAAAGAACTCAAATTGCAGGCTACTTGTATTGTATGGTATACTAGTTTAATGCCCGTGCCCAAGGCACGGGTCTTACGTAATATATTTTTACAATGAAATAAATTAAAATAATAGTAGTAGTTTCTTGATGAGCCATTTGAGTTTAAATCATCAAGCTATCACTAATACTAAATGAGTTTGTATGGTGAGTTAAAAAAGTTATTAATTATAAAATAAAATAAGAATCGTATATAAAAGAATTGTAGATCAATTGTTTAAATCCAAATTAATGTTTGCATGATCAAGTATTGGCCTAAAAGTCTATAATAATAATAATAATAATATAACAGGTGAAACTATTTAGTTCAACTTGTCTGGACTACATGGAATAAACATTTCGGGGATCATATTCACTCATACTCCAATCATCCATATTAAAAATATTTTGAAGCTACATAATTTTTTTTAAGAAAATCCAAAATATTCAAAGAATGATAACCAAAATGCTGATAAATGCACATATTCAAAATCCTACTATTGAGCATAATGAAACTTTTTATGACAAAATGCATTGATTATAATATAATACTAAAAAAATAATACTTCATCTTTCGGAAATATAAGGCTATTGACTTTTTGGTACACTTTTTAAGGAGTTAAAAATTATATAAAATAATATTTTCTTATTAATTCTTTTACATAACTATATACTTATTATTAATATATATAAGAATAAGTAAAAAAATTAATAAAATAAATGTTATTTTATATAGTTTTTAACTCTTTAAAAAGCGTATAAAAAGTTTTTTTTTATAAGGAAATAATTCGAGGCCGGACAGGCCCGGACCTCGAGAGGTCTATAAAGTCGGCAGACGGCAAGCCGTCTAAACATACAACATAGTAAAAGAAATACAACATAAAACAACATAGTATAAAAAGTTAATGGACATATATTTTCGAACGAAGGGAGTATTTATTTAGAATTATCATTTATTATTTCAATTAATGATATTAAAATTTTCTGTTATATTAAATGGTTCATATAATATAAAAAATATATTAAATCTTACCAAAAAATAATAATTTATATATACATATATACATATATATTAAATGTTTAAATATTTGTTGGTCACCGGCCTCTGGTCGTTCCGGGGGTATTGTGCTATTATGGAATGAAAACTCCTTTATAGATGAAACAATCTCGGTGGTCATTCACCTCCCGAGAATCATAGGAGTAAAATACGAAAATATAAAGGAGAGTTTTGAATGTATTATGTTTTTTGTATACGCACCTCCTAACCCTGCAGAAAAAGAGGATTTTTGGAGAAACCTACACATGCTAATAGCCCAAAGTAACCTCCCATGCTTAGTGATGGGTGACTTAAATGAAATAAGTCAACCATCAGATAAGTGTGGTAGTGCATAAACTCGACCGGGTAGATTTCAGAGAATAATAGAGTTTAAAGATGCGTGTTCCTTAGTAGAGATTCCTTCGTTCGGTAACCCATTTACATGGAGAAAGAATGAAGGTGGCCCAGATAATATTTTGGAAAAACTTGATAGGGTGTTAGTTCATCATGAAATTATTGACATGTTCCCCGAGTTGGTAACGAAAAATGGTGCATTCTCAAACTCGGATCATTGCCCCATCTCAATTACCCTATCAAAGAACGCCCCTTTCAAACTCCCTCCGTTTAAATTTGAAAACGTCTGGCTTCAGAGGAAAGACTTTCGCAATATCGTCAAGCAATCTTGGAGAGCTACTTGCTCGGGCTCTGCTATGTTCCAAATCATATATAAATCAAAAATCCTCAAACAAAAAGCGAAAGCTTAGAATAAGAAAACATTTGGAAATATTTTTCGACAACTCCAAGAAGTCGACGAAGCCCTATTGGATATACAATCGACCCAAAACCTAAGCCAAAACTCAAATACATCAACTAAAGAACAAATCCTCCTATCCAAGAGAGAAAATCTTCTCCGATTCCATAAAACTTTTTGGAATCAAAGAGCAAAGTCTAAACACTTGAAACTAGCAGATACTAATTCGGCTTATTTCCATAGAGTAGCGTCTGGAAGGAGAAATAGGAAAATCATTAGAACAATTACCTCTACAGAAGGAACCCAAATTGTTGGGGATGAAAATATTAAAAAGGAAATACAGAAAGACTTTGAAAAAAGGTTTAGGCAAGAGCAAATCTTCCCAATACAACAGCTTCATGAATACCTTTCAGTTATCAACCCTGTCATCACAAATGAGGAAAATAGTTTTCTAATCAAGCAACCAACAAACAGTGAAATCAAAAAAGCTGTTTTCTCATTAGGAAGCAATAAATCTCCTGGTCCTGATGGTATGACTGCAGAGTTTTACAAAAAGTATTGGGAAATTGTGGGAATAGATATTACTAAGGCAGTGAAAGCTTTTTTCCACTCTGGTCATCTCCTGAAGCAAATCAACCACACATTTATCTCACTTATACCAAAAAATGATAACCCCTCTACGACTACACATTATCGTCCGATTAGTCTTTGCTCTACTCTATATAAAATCCTCTCCAAGATAATCACTGAACGACTAAAAATGATAATCGGAAAACTTATACATCCTCTCCAAGGAGCATTTGTTTCTGACAGAGCAATTCAGGACAATATACTTATAGCTCATGAAATATTTCACTCCTTTCGCACAAGAAAGGGCTTGAAAGGTTGGACTGCCATAAAACTTGATATGGAAAAGGTGTACGACAGAGTAGATTGGCAATTTACAAAGTTGGTGCTCCAAAGATTCGGTTTCCACCAACGATTTGTGGACATAGTTATGGAATGTGTAACTACAGTTTCATTCTCTGTATTAGTTAACAATGGACCCACGGAACCCTTCAAACCAACTAGAGGACTACGTCAAGGAGACCCTCTCTCTCCCTTCCTTTTTCTGCTTGGTGCAGAAGTGTTGGCTCGTAAACTGTCGAAAGACGCAGAGGGCCCAAATAATAGTATTGGATTTAAATTTGGGAATTCTGGCCCTAGCATCCCATTTATGGCCTTTGCGGATGACATTATCATTTTCTCAAAAGGAAGCATCTCTGCATGTACAAAAGTAAAAGAAATAATCAAGGACTACTGTAGATTCTCGGGGCAGAAAGTAAACTACCACAAGTCATCATTTCAAACCACGCCAGGAATCCCGAGGACAAGAGCACGAGACCTAGAAGGAGTACTTAATATACCCTTAGAACGAAGTTTGGAGAAATATCTGGGCTGTCCAATCATAAACGGGCGGGTAACGAAGGAAACCTTTGGTGAGATTATATGTAAATCAAGAGAACAACTTAGTAAATGGCGGGCAAACACCCTATCTCAGCAGGGAAGAGCCACTTTAATTACATCTAATCTATCATCAAAACCTTTGTATTCTATGCAGAGCTTCTTGCTCCCTGCTTCAATACACAAACAGCTTGACCAAATTAACAGAACCTTTTTTTGGAACAAAGATGCGCAACACAGTCCACTGATAAGCTGGGACAAAATATGTAAATCCAAAGCAGCTGGCGGACTAGGTATACGTAAAGCAAGAAACATGAATGAAGCCCTCTAGCTAAAACTGTTGTGGAAAATTCTAGCAGAACCCGAGAATAATTGGGTCAAGATTATACAGCACAAATATCTAAAAGAAAAACACATACTTAACTACGTTAGGAGGGGAAATGCCTCGTGGCAATGGTCAAAACTCAGCTCCCTGATTACAAAATTTAAATCAGGGCTTATCTGGTCGGTAGGAGACGGAAAATCTATCAATTTCTGGAAAGATAACTGGGTAACAACAAAGTCTCTTTTGGATAAAATTGAACCCCAACCCGATATAAACCAAACAGAAACTGTAAGCGACTATATAATGGGGGGGAAATGGTGGAGAGAAAAACTTGACTCCATTCTCCCTGAGGCTATAACAAAAGAAATCATCAAAATCCCGCTACCCATTAGTCCCCTTGCTGATAGATTATACTGGTGGCCGGACAAAAATGGCTGGTTCACAACGTCATCCGCCTATAACCTGATTTCATCCAATACACGCATAATATCTAATGAATTCACCTGGATTTGGAAAATTGACGCCCCTCCAAAAGTCCAAAATTTTATGTGGAAAATCAAACAAAAAGGACTACCCACTGCTACGCGATTAGCCCAGAAGGGGGTTGTTGTTCCCACTACATGCACCTTGTGTAACCAATCAATGGAAGATGATATTCATATCTTCATAGAATGCCCCTTCAACAAATTTCAATAACAATTTCCCAGAGAAATATCCCAGGAAGTCAACACAATTATATCAGAAAACAGAGACATGGATCAAATTCTTCGGCTTTTGAGCACCACTCTTTCGAAGGACAACAAACAGAATATAGCATTTAGATGGTGGACACTGTGGTTTGTGAGGAATCAAATAATCTTTAGGAATGCCAAGATCCCTTCCATAGAGGGCATTAGAAAAATTGTTTGGGAAAATATCAATAATTGGAGAAGAACCAGCGAACTGAATCTTGAAGATGACGAGGATGCCACAATCCAAAATAGGATAAAAGCCCACACTAAAAATGCTAAAAAGTCCACCCGATGGAAAAGGCCACCCATGAGCAAATACAAACTAAACTTTGATGGATCATATACATCAGAATCAAAGAGCTCTATCGGCTACATTATACGGGACTGGAATGGTAATCCACTCAGCATGGATGGTGGGGTAATTGGGGGACACTCTCCTATTATGGCAGAAGCATTGACACTACGACTTGGAGTAACAAAGGCAAATGAACTAAATATTGACAACCTAATCATTGAAGGGGATTCAAAAGTAATTACAGATTTCTTAGAAACACACACGAACTGCCCTTGGGAAATAGAATTAATAATGTCAGATATTCAGACCATTCTTCGAGGTGTAAGAAATATAGGAATCTCTCATATTCCCCGTATTGGTAACCGGGTAGCGGATAAGGTTGCACACCTTTGCTACTCTACCAGGGGACCTAATTTATACAATCACTTAGGTCTACTTGACCTCACCCGGCAGGATGCTTTCGGGTAGAGTTTTCTCACCCGAATTCTTACCTAATCAAAAAAAAAAAAAAAAAATGTTTAAATATAGATCTAATTGGTATTAAATTGAATGAATGACACGTATAGAACATTTGTCATGCATATAATTTGTGGAGGAACTAATATACTTTTATATTTATAGAATATTTTAAATAAGTAGTCTCCTCCCACATAAATAATTGCATCTGTACAACTCCACCACTGCTTCAATTGCTGTACAAATCTGCGGCGGTGACCTCGCCCTATCTCATCCAAACGGCAACCTTAAATTCGATTTCAACCCAAACGGTGACCTCATCCTACCCTCGTTGTCGGCATTTGGCTCTCAAATAAGCCCTACGTACCCTTAGCCAATTTTGGGGTCGGCCGCTGCGTTGGAGCTGGTTCTGGTGTGGCTCCAAATCGAATCGGTCAGGATCGAAGCCGGATTGAAGAGGACCCAAGCTAGGGTTCGCCGCTACAGGCTCAAGTATTGACCTTGTCTCCTCTAATTCGTCCGAATCAACTACTCGGAAAGTTTTGAGTGACTCTTAGCCAATTTTGGGTTCCTAAATCAGGTATGCGATTTATAATTAGGGTTGCATGTTAAGTTAGTTTATGATTCGTGATTAAGTTCTACCCAATTGATTTGATTTAGATACTGATTTGATTTATAGTTTAGGGGTTCATGGAGAACACTTGTAGGGTTGTATATTGATTTGTTAATTTATCCCTAAAATTAGTGCTAAATTTGGGACGAAACGCATTGCCATAGGACGGTTTATGGTCTGGATGTTGAATCACATATTTTGTTGCTTTCCAGATTGTGCTTTTTGTGTTCTTATTTTATTTGTTATTGATTTCGTAGTTCCGATGTAGACGATCGGTCTGAGAGCCAAGACGAATGACAAAGAAACATGTCTGGCATGGAGAACAATTGCTAGATAAGTTTCGATTCTGTATTTTTTTTCCTCCCTAAAATTAGGACTAAATTTGGACAAAACTCATTGCAATAGGGGTTGTTGTCTTAGTATGAGTATTTTCAAGTTAATATGCATAAAGATCTCCTCACCTTTGGTAAGTGCAACCATAATGCCTAAAATTTACGATATAGTCACTCAAAACTACACCATCAATCGACTTAATATTTAAAGGAAATGTGTTGTAATTTAAATGGCTATTTATGAATGTTTTGCATGTATTTTCTAATTCAGGTCAACCAAAAAGGGACTTGCTGACTACAGGTTGGGGTGTATTTGTTAGCTCAAAAAGATTTTTTTATGGGGATTCATGTCTCTTCATTAGGCATGACATTAAATATTTTGCATTATATAAGGCTTTGCAGTCATTTTGGACCTCTTGGAGATGATGTAGTTTAATGTATTTGAATTTTAGGGATGAAAAATCACAACTTCTAACATGCTAATAGGCAGCAGCCTATGCTTCTTCAGTCATATCCAGTGACAGCATGCACAACGGAATTCTGGCTGCTGCAGCCCATCACAGCACATTTACTATATTCTACAACCCTAGATATTACACTACCGTCTTGATCTATTCTTCATCACCGATCATTCAAAGACATAAGGATAACTTGATTCTGTATTTTGACAGGGATAGCCCAGCTGAATTTGTGATTCCCCTAGCCAAGTACAACAAAGCTATGTACACCCAAGTTTCATTGGGTATGCGATTTAGAACGATGTTTGAAACCGAGGATTCAGGAGTGCGCAGGTACATGGGTACTTATGCTAGTAAAGAAGTGTATTATTGTGGTTTATGGTCTGGATGTTGAATCACAAATTTTGTTTCTTTCCAGATGGTGCTTTTTGTGTTATTATTTTATTTGCTATTGATTTCGGAGTGTATTTTTGAGCGTTTGTGTTCAAATACATTTGTTATTGATTTCTAATTCAGGTCAACCAAAAAGGCAATTGCTGACTACAGGTTGGAGTGTATTTTTGAGCTCAAAAAGATTGTTTTATGGGGATTCATGTTTCTTCATTAGGTATGACTTTAAATATTTTGCATTATATAAGGCTTTTCAGTCATTTTAGACCTCTTGAAGATGATGTAATTTAGTGTATTTGAATTTTAGGGATGAAAGAACCAGACATGCTAATAGGTAGCAGCCTGCCCTTGCTTCTTCAGTCATATTCAGTGACAGCACCCACATCAGAATTATGGCTGATGCAGCCTATCACAACCCATTTACTATATTTTACAACCCTAGGTATTACACTACCGTCTTGATCTATTCTTCAGCACCGATCATTCAAAGACATAAGGATAACTTGATTCTTTATTTTGATAGGGATAGCCCTGCTGAGTTTGTGATTCCCCTAGCCAAGTACAACAAAGTTATGTACACACAAGTTTCATTGGGTATGCGAGTTAGAATGATGTTTGAAACCGAGGATTCAGGAGTGCGGTACCTATGCTATATAAAAAGTTGGAGGTAATTTCATTATCATCAACAAATCTAGTCATAAAAGATAAATTCTTAATAAATAATGTATATTTATGAAATTTTTATTGAAAAGCATATAGCAAGCATTATATTAAACAAAAGTTCGAAAAAAATATGAAGAGGGGATCACGGAAGAAATTCTTCAAATTGTTGACTATCTTCACCACCATCGTGAAACTCTTCTATGCCATCTTCATTATCATTTGTAATCATCGGCAGAAATCTACAATAAAACATATATAATAACGAATTACTTTAGGTAAATGAAGTAACAAATATATACTATGTTCATGATAATGTCTCGAACAACTAACCTATCTATGATATGATTGAGCTCACTTATGTCTCGATTCACAAAAATTCTTGTACTGAAATTTATACTCGTCAAACATACTGAACCTATATTAGAAGAGAAACAAAACTAATATGTCATGGTATTTATAATAATAAGAGTACTCGGGCATCCAATGCTAGCAATGGTAGCAAACTGGAAAATGACAACCACATGGTCATTAAAAGTGACATTCTCAGAATCATTAAACGCCTCAGCTTATGAATCCCACACATTACATTTGATTGTAGCATTCCTACAAATATAACTTAGTCAAATACGTATTAGAAATGAAAAAAAAAATAGTAGTTCATTCGTCAAACACTTTTAAGTAATTATAAGAATATAGTTAAAGATAAACTCCAATGTCAACCAACCATAAAAATCTCAACGTGAATTGAAATTATTATATAAAATATATATATTGTTTTTATAATTGAAAACAATGATTGGAGTGAGTATAAAAAGGAATATAAAATAGAATATAATGTGAATTATAACCGGATGAATTACCTAATAACGTTTAGATTTAGAACATATTGACAGACAATGGTAAGTTACACGTAAACTAAAATGATTTAAAATGTACATAACTAAAGAAAGTTTAAAACACTTAATTCAAATTTTAGCTAAGTCAAATTCTCAAAAAAGTTTGTTAACACTGTGCCATTTTATTAGCTTGTTAATATTCTCTTTGTTCAATAAACTTGCGTACTCTCTCTTCCTGCTTTGTATGTATTCTATACTTCTGTGCAATATTGTATTCTTAAATGTGGACTTTATTCATCTCCGTGTTTCTTTTATGTTTTAATTTTTTGCAGGAGTTCATGAGAAGGAATTATCTTGCTTTAAATGTTACGTGGAAATATATGGAGCAGGCTAGTTGATTATCTTCTATTAAAAAAACTATTGCTTGTGTTTATATTTTTCCATCTTCTTGCTCTAGTGGTAATACATCATGGTTTTTTTTTAAAAATATTTATCTTAATACTGATGTGGTAAATTGAACTAAAGAAAGGGTCAAACACTTAATCCCAAATTTTAGCTAAGTCAAATTATTAAAAATGTTTGTTAACGCTGTGTGAAAAAATTAATTTGAATATTGTGCAAATTTTAAGTAGTTCGAAATAGTAGCTAAGTCAGACACTTAAAAGGAACAATAAAATATTTAGTAACTGTATATGCAGTACGTGTAAGGAGTTCCAGATTTTAGCTAAGTATTTTGAACAATAAAATATATAGTATTTTGAACAAATATGCATAAAAATTATTATCTTACCTATGATTTTGGATCAAGAGTCTTCTCCTATCATGCAGACAATATCCTTGTCCGGGGATTTAGTCATAGGACCAACATAAATCACGTGCCCAATAACATCTATATTTAAAATCAAAACGATCAGATGTGTTGATAAAAAAATATAGAATAATATTATAAATAACAAATTATTACCAACTCGAAACTGATGTTCAAGTTTGTTGTCAACTATTGACTCAATATCAACAAATTCAAATCTGTATCGAGGAATATCGGGCTGATCAATGCTTTTGAATGAAGTGTTATTGAAAATTATTATCCGGGTAGATAACTTGCAATATTTCCAAGCAGAAATATAAGCATAAACAGTTCGCTTTGAAACTCGTAAGTAGAGCCTTCAATAATTCCTTCAAATTTTTCAGCATCAGCTATCCTTGCAGAAGCAACCATCTTAGTCCCCTGAAATGTGGTTGATGGTTACATAATGTCGTAAAATATGATATTGTATAACAATATACACAAATGGGCATGAAGCACACGAACCTTTTCATCAATCACAATAATGTCTAGCGATTTATCTTTAGATTCATCTTTGAAATTTTTGTTTTCCAGACCCGAAAAATGCGAACTCTAATCTTGTATCGACCATTTGACTTGAGATCATTAAGTAATTGGAAATCGTTCTTCTTGAACATCCTGCATAAAAAGTAAAACATAAAATATAATGTAAGATGAAATGGTTGGAGATTCATTTGTATTGAAATGTTTTGACTAATTTCAAACGTTATTGGTGTATTTAGGGTCCGGATATTGAAATTGAATGGATAATACCTGCTGGTTGTTGATGGAAGATGGAAGAAAAGGAGACGCAAGAAGGAGATGCAAGAAGTGACTCTGCAGGAGGGTTGGTATAAAAGCTTTGGGGATATGTTTTACAGTTTTTATTATTGTTACAATTAGTTTTATTTCCATTTATAAAATATATTATATAGCCTAATATCTTCCACATTCTGAGAATTTATCGTGATTGGGGAATTGAATGGATCTTGATTGGAAGTGATTGTAATTGAATTGATTATGCAGGAAGTGATCCACGTATTGAGTGCATAAAAATGGATAGTGCTTAATTGAAGAATCATATGGACTGATTAGATGTGTAGCACGATTTGTTTGTATGAACATGAATACTAACCAAGATTCGATCCCCATTCATAATCGATGGCCACCTCAATTGCCACATATTATAATAAAAAAAATCCGAAAATTTAACAAAATGACACGTCATTCATGGTGGAATATACCATCGCCACATAGGACTAAAGAAAAGGAGAAGTCGACACGTGTCGAATGTACTCCTTCTTTAGTGTTTTAATATAGATAAGTCCACTGGACAATCCTCAAGTTAAAGAGATCCGGTGTATTACAATGCCACCACAATGGGGCACTCATCAGCGCGCAGGTGCACCTTGTTGGGCCTAGGGCCCATTTGGTCCAGCCCAAGAATGCCATTTCTTCTGATGGAAGGAGTAAAAAAAGGCATGTTTTGCCTTTTGTCTTGTGAAGAGCACGAGAGCAAGAAAGCTCCAAGGTGTGCCGCCGGCAACTAGGGGAAAAAGGAGAGAGAAAGAGAGGAGGGAGAAAGGAGAGAAAGGTGAGAGATTTGAGCGGGTGTTTCATCTCTTGACCCGGTGATCCGTCTTCATCATTCGGTAAGTCAACAACGGGAGTTTGTTGATAGGTATTTTCTCCTCCTGGAAATCTAATCTGATTACAAGTGTTTAGCAAGGTTTTGGAGAGGAATCCTTTCTAGACCGGGTTGTATTTAGATTGGTGTTAAGATCTCCATGTTTATTTGTCTTGGGCTGAGACTGGATTGTTAAACACTTGTATTGACTTTATTGATTAGTGGATTGGTTGCTCTGGTGGGCGGAAGGTGTGTTTTTTGATCCTCTGGTTAGAGAGGGTTTTTCCCACGTAAATCTTGTGTCAATATTTGTGCTTTTATCTCTATTGTGGTTGCTTGGTAATTTGGTTTTTGGATTTGGTTATTATCGGTTGGTCGTGGTTTGCTGGTTGATTGTTGTCGATTCTCTTATTACTGGAATTCGCTTCCGGGTGCGGCTGGAAAGTGGTTTCTAGCCCAACACACCTTCCTTCGGCTCTCCTGAGCATGAATTCCTGAATGACTTGGAGCCTTTGGGGTGGATGCACACTCAGCCGATCAGTGAACTTCCACAGTTATCTCCATTTTAACTCTTTTTTTTCTCCCTGCCGTTTGTTTATTATGTCTTTCTGCAATATATATGAAATGTTGACGTTAAATGATGAACTTTGTGAAGGATGTGACATCACATGCCCGAGTCTTAGCTAGAGAATAACAACCAATGGGATGCATCATTCTGACCTACAGCTTCACTCCGGGTTCCTTCTCTTTGATTGCGTACAAGCTGACCCCTACTGGATACGAGTGGGGGCGATCTAAGGACACAAGAAGTTATAATTGTAACGACCCGAAATTTAAGTACCCGAATTAACCTCCATAAACCTACTTAGAAGGTAAATAAGGTTCGGAATACTAGATTATCGGGGAACGTTATAGAAGAAGTTTGATCTTCTTCCGTGAGCTTTGGATCTTACGACCGAGTACGAGTTATTATTAGGTTCATTTAAGCGGAAGATTTAGTTGTCAAAAGATGGGGATTGCGAACCCCGAAAAGATCGTAAGCCCGTTGGAGGCTTCATCTGTCCTAGACTATCGCGAAAACGTTTTGAACAGAGATAAAAGCGGAAATCATAAATACAACAAAATGCCACGGCCACGCCGGGTCAAAACGATAAAACGTATGAGCAAAAGAGTGCGAATGTCAAGCGCCTCCCTCACTCTAATCGTCCAAAAGGTATGTCCCGACAACCATCCACATAAGCAAGTCATATCGGGTAAGGGGTACCTGAATCTAAAAACAAGAAATAAATCGGGGTCAATCATCGGAAATATGCACACTCCGTGCCATATAAAGAGGCATACTTAAACTACATGAATGTTAAAATGCAACACATAAGCAAGTGTATAGATATATATAAATGCGAAATAAACACACAAGGGCCCGTATCATCATCATAATCATCATCATCATCATCCTTCTCAAACGTACTCATCCTTCTCAAACGTACTCATCCTTCTCAAACATACTCATTCTTTCTCATCATAAGCCTTTCATCATTTCATTCGTGTTCCATCGAGTATAAGTCATTTATTTAGATTTTGACGGCCGTCCTACCATAGACACATAGCATACATATGAATTATTGGATTTACTAAGTTCATCCTACGTCATATTACCAATTTATATTTCTAAACATGTTACTAGGTCGCGTGATGCATGAAGACTCTCGATAAGACAAAGAGTATCACATAAATCCATCATGAGTAAGTCCAGAGGACTTACCTGGAGTCCGGAGAATAAGCAAGCAATAAAGTGCACAACCAAGGATCCAATCAACAAGAGCCTATTAATTTCATTAAGCTTTCATTAGGTGGTATTCTAATGCAATGTACCCAACCTAATAATCAACATACATCCACATAAGGTTCACGATTCTATAGATTACGCACTTTGGTTAAGTGATCCGAACTTAACCAGTTATAATCTATATCGTATTATCACATAATCGATTTTCTTCTTATCGGATCATAAGCCAAGTTATGGGTATACTTCATTTCTGTATTTTATATGCTCTAAGTTTCGGTTATGCCATCACATATTTAACCATATTCTTAGCATTCCCTTAACCAAGTTTTCTAACCGAGTCATTATAAACACTGGTTACTAAAATTATAATAACTCTTGATCCAACCGTTGGATCGACCTAATTTTTTAAGGACAGTTAGATAACATTCCCATGAACATCATATTATGATTTCAGTCGAATCAGACCGTTGGATTGGAATTAAAGTCCAAATTACAGAGGCACATATATCCATTTTGTCTCTTGACGTTTGCTACAAAACGCAACCAAAAACACATAGAGGCTCCACTTCCTAAGCCCTTTCCAAGCACACAAGATCTATTCCTAGAGAGAGGGAAGACGGATGAGGGATTACCTTCGAAGAATCCCACACAAACGACTCAAGAACACCCTCGGGAGTCCTTCGGAACACCTTTCAAACACCTTGCCATTTTGTCACCAAAAATCCCAAACCATGATTTAGATTCTTACTCAAAGTTGAAGAAAAGGAGTTATAAAACATGTTGGAACTCAGCTTTGGAATAAAGGAAGAGTTCTTACCAAGAAATCAAGTCAAACTCTCAAGACCCTTCAAAAACAGTTTTCTGCAGCTTCAAAGATGGACGATTTTGGCTGGGCAAAAGACCTTGGATTTTTGTGTTTGAGATATGTGTGGAAAGCTGGGTTCAAGACGGCTCCATGTCCACCGAGTTTGCTCAATTTGGATGAGTATGGAGGGAGTTATGCTATTTCTTGTGAAGGCTGTCCAAAATGGACCTAAAATGGAGCAAGGCTCTCCTTCTCTCTCTCTCTCTCCTCTCAAGTGACGGTGAGGCTTCTTTGGATGAGCTCCTCATGAGTCTTGGGGTCAGGCTTATAGAGGAGAGGGGTGGTTGGCTTCATGAGTCAAAGCATGGGTGGTGATGGGATGAAGAGATGGGAGTGGTTGAATGTCTACATTCACAAGCAAGTCACAAGTCAAGGGTTTGGTGGATCAATGTTGGGCAATTTGGGTGGATGACCTCTTTAACATAATGTAAAACCCGAGCTCGCGAAGCGTTAAAATCCGTTACGTTTATAAGATACGAGAAAAGTGGCTTGGGCATATTTTTCCCATCATTGAATCCATGTAAAGCTAGGCATAAAATTTTTAAATTTTCCGAGTTTTCATAATTATAAGGGAGGATAATATTCGGATTATCCTACGGATATTTTATAAATATTAATTAAATTCCGGTCTTTACAATAATCTCTATGTGGCTATATTCCTACACATTATGAGAAGGTCCACATGCTTCTCAGTGATAGTGTCTTGGGATTCTAGTATTCTACGTGTTTAGAGCATGAACATTAGTGGGATTTGAATCTCTTAACACCCGTACCCTTAACTTACTTTTTCTCTGCCACATCAGCTTAAGGGTCCCATTCTAGCTTTTAATTATTTGCATCTCCATTCGTGAGCCCGGCTCTCGGGCCCTTAAGTTACTTTTTACTATTTACCTTTTTTAATTACTTAATTTTTTTTTTTGAAAATAATAATATCATTATACAATTTCATAATAATAATAACTATTATTATTATTTCTATTACTATTTTTATTATTATTATTATGCAAACTAGTCTTATTACCCGCGTGTTACGCGGCATTTTAATAAATATTATTTTATTATATATATTATCCTTGATTTTTTTTATAATTAAATTATGAAGATAAATAATAATTTGATTGAAAACTTTCTAGGAAATCAATATACATCCATTAAAATATATGAATTAAATAAATAACATCATTAACAAATTTAAAGCTAAAATAAACAAAATTATGTTGCAACTAATAAAATGGTATGAAACTTAATAAAATCAAATAATTTATCCAAATAGATTATTATTTAATAATTCAAGTTTCGTCTATGACTTTTATTATTTATGCACAACTTGTGTAAGGTTATAAAAATTGTATAAAATATTATTTTGTGCTAAAAAAGATAGATTTTATAACTGATTAAGATTTGAGGTTGAATATTTATATTAAAATGATAAAGTTTGTAACCAATTAAGATATGAGATTAAATATTTATATTAAAAATAATAGATTTTATAATTAATTAAGGTGAATAAATAGAATAAATCTAATTGCTTATAGTTTTAAGGAAATTTACTTAAATATTTAATGGTTGATATGTGGTATAGTCGGGAAAAGACGGTTAAACAATATATTTTAAATTTCATTTCAATATTTATACCTTGTAAAAACCAATCTTAATAAATCAAATGACCCATGAAATCAATATATAATCTCTGGATAGGCACACGCACGCACGCACGCGCACGCGCGCGCACGCACACACACACACACAAACCAAAAATAATATTAACTAAAAAAAGTCTCAAAATAATACAAACTATCGGCCACCTATGAACCAAAAATAATACAAACTTTAAAATCAACTAAAAATAATACAAACTATAAACTTTTAACTCAAAATAATACAAACTTTTGAAGTTGGACTAGGAGTATTTCCGAGTTGACTAAAACCTGGGTTTGACCGGGTTTCGGGTTATTTCAGGTCGATTTCGGGTATGTCAATTTTTTCCTTTTTAAATTAAAAAGATCATAATTTAATAATTTTGCAATAAATTTTAATTATATATAAAAAAAATTAATTATAAATCAACCGGGTCAATATGGTCAAAATTACCAGGTCAATCGGGTCACCAGGTCAAAAAAAATTTCCATGTCAAAATTTCCGGGTTCGGGTCAAAACTTTTCTGGGCGTTCGGGTCGGGTCGATCGGGTCGGGTCGACCTGGTCGGGTTGTGTACGTTTTGACAAGTCTATAAATCAAACCCACTATTGGATTGTCCAATTGTGTATAGACCTGTCAAAACACAACCCGACTCGGTCGACCCGACCCGAACGTCCAGAATTTTTTTGACCCGAACCCGGAAATTTTGACCTGCAAATTTTTTTTGACCCGAACCCGAAAAACCGAAAATTTTTCGGGTAATATGGGTTTTGACCTGGTGACCTGATTGACCCGGTTGATTTATAATTAAATATAATTAAATTTTTTTATATATAATTAAAATTTTTTGCAAAATTATTAAATCATGATCTTTTTAATTTAAAAAAGAAAAAATTGACAAACCCGAAATCGACCCAAAATAACCCGAAACCCGGTCAAACCCAGATTTTAGTCAACCCGGAAATACTCCTAGTCCAACTTCAAAAGTTTGTATTATTTTGAGTTAAAAGTTCATAGTTTGTATTATTTTTAGTTGATTTTAAAGTTTGTATTATTTTTGGTTCATAGGTGGATAGTTTGTATTATTTTGAGACTTTTTTTAGTTCGTATTATTTTTGGTTCACAAGTGATAGTTGGTATTATTTTGAGTCATTTTTCCATAAAAATTAGTTGTACGTAGTAACATACAATTGCGTATATATCTTACAATTAGGGTCAGTTTCATAATTTCTCATATACATCCACAAAATCCCAAACATACGTAAATGATAACCGCTTCTTCCTTTCATCATTCATATATATCGATCAATTATCCGATCAGTGTTCGATTAATATATATCTTACTTAAAGATTTGCAGAGTTTTATTTTTAGTTTCCAAGTAATATATATTTATAAGATTTTTTTAATTTGTCAAAATTCATTAGGGCTATTCAAATTTTTTATCAAAATGTAACTACTCGAGATATGATAACATTTTATTATTTAAATTAATTGTTATTGTTACTAACGATAAGTTAAATGATGTGGCTAAAAGATATGAAATTATTAATTGACGTGGATTAAATTGATTGGACATTCATTAATTGACGTGTCAAATAAACTCGGTCATAATAATGCACCAGAAAAAGACACGTAAGCAAATCGCACCAGAGCCCGCCACATAGGATTTCCACGCCTCTGTTTACATTAAATCAGTTGTGATTGTTAATAACATAAGTTAAATGTTGTGGCTAAATATATGAAATCATTAATTGATAACCAATTAAAATTTTATTCCTATTCTATTTAATCGATAGTATATGATTAAGATAAGATTTTATCAATTACATTAGATATGAATATATATTTATAAGATAATGAAAATTTTTAAATACTATTATAGCAAAAAAAAAAAAACTTTACATATGAAAAGATATAATTTCATTTATAAAAATGTGTGAATAGATAAAAGATTATGGTCAACGTACTCTCTTGGTTGATTTAGGCCATGAATTAAATTGATTAAAATAATTCTAAGGGATTGTATTAAAATAATTCTTATGGTCAACGAACTAAGATGAAATTAGCAGAATAAAAGAAAATAATCATTTTGTTATGAACTTATGATTGTATTTACCAAAAATCTATATATACTATGTATAAATAGCTAGATAAAATTTTAAGGCTATGAGTCCTTTCATATACGATCTAGCTTTATCGAAGGCTATAAGCTAGCCAATTCTCTCATTATTTTGCATCTATAGCTCATACGTCTTAAGAGGGGAAAATCTAGAAATTTCAATTTGATCAAAATATAACTATTCAAGATATGATAAAATTCCCCGTAACCATATGGTTTATTTAACTAATCAATTATGTATTGATATGTTTGACATAATATAGTTTGAATACTACAAAATCTATCTTTAAACTAATTTTAATATAACTTAATTGAAATCTTTGGATTTTAATATAAAAAAGTGGAACCAAAATTTTATTTAATGAATATAAAAAAAGGGAAGCATATCTTAATCACTTAAATTAAAGATCTTTTTAACAAAAAAAAATATAAAATTAATTGAAATTACACGTAGATAAATAGATTAGACAGTTTTATGACATGGATTAAATTGATTGGACATTCATTAATTGACGTGTAAAAAAACTCGGTCAGAATGCACCAGAAAAAGACACGTGAGCAAGGTTCTAAATATCGCGTATCGGGGTCGTATCGGTTAGGAGTAAAAATGATATATCGAGATATATCGGATTTATCGGTTTCACTAATTTTTAACTATAAGTACTATATTTATACTTCAAAATGTAAAAATATACATGAAAAAATAATATTTAAATTGCAAAATTACCAAATAAACTTGATAAAATAAAAAAAACTTCATTCATAAAGGCTAAAGTTAACTTATCAAAGTTGGCAGTTCTAAATATCCCCGATATATCGCCGATATATCGGCATTGACCCGATATATGGCGTTGACCGATATTTTTCACCCGATATGCCGATACCGTATCAGATTCTAAATATCCCCGATATATCGGCCGATATATCCGATATTTAGAACACTGCACGTGAGCGAATCGCACCAGAAACCGCCACATAGGAATTCCACGCCTCTGTTTTAGTATTATATATCGATATTGATTGGGTATTGCAAAATACAAGGTTGGCACTTTTTTTTTTCAACAGCTAATATATGGGTATTAGTTAATTGATTTTTTTTCTTTCCAAACATATGTAATATGAGTGTCCATAGATAGATAAAATTAAATTACGGTCATTTATAATTTTTATTATTATTTTTTATTTCAGAAAATGTAGAAAAAATAATTTTAAAAATATATATATACTCTTGCTTTCCCGCCCTAGGCACGTGCTCCTCTTGCTTTCTTGATTCAGGCGCTATGGGCTCCGTGAGCCGGGTTTGTATATAAGGGTTTGATGGAAGGGCCCTTAGTGCATATTGAGTTTTCTTTTTTTTTTTAATTCCAGTTGGCAGTTTAAGGGCCTGGAAGCCCACCACTGCACATGCCCTTAGAATGTGATCCTGTTCTTATACATATTTACTGATAAAATTTGACCAGGAAATAATACCAGAAGAAGCGATTTGAGGAGGGAGAAAAACTCAAATGCTTATTGAAATGTATTTTTTTTACTCTTATTACAACTGAAAAAATACAAGCCATCTTAACAAAAACTTCCTATATATTAAAACTAGAAACTTATTACTTTATTACTTTAAAACTCAAGGCTTGAATTCCTACATGCCATGAACTTCCATCTTGAATCTATACATGAAGCTGAAAAATTAAAATCTTAATTTAAGGTTAACTTTCGAAACACCCCTTTAAACTTATTTCCTCAAAACTCCGAACATAGATCATAACTTGATGAAAGTCTCGGTTCGGAAAAATATCCTCAACTAAGGGTTCGTATGGGACGGAGTTAATAAACTGACTAAAATTATAAACAGGGTAAAATTTATAAACTGTTGCTAAAAGTAGTTAAAAAATTTATGAAAAAATATAAACTCCGTATGGGGCGAAAAACAGTTATTTGTAAAAAGTGGAGTTTATTTGGTTTTTAGTAGGGGTATTGTGGTACTTTCAAACCAAATAAGATAAAAGAGAAGGGGTAAAATTGTAATTGTGGAAAAAGAAACTCCTAAATAAGCTGCTCCAACCTGCTTATATTTAAACCAAAATTTTTAACCGGCTTTTGACTTCTTTTGGCTCCCATACCCCAATTAAACCGGTTGAAATTTTTAACAGTTACAAGTTACTCATTTTAACCGGTTTATTTGGACAACCATACACAGCCTTAGTCTCGAGTTTTCACATACTTGACTTGAATACGGTGAGTCTTCACCTACTCCCAGATAAAGGGGTGCAACTTGGTGTTGAGTCGTCTTCTTTTTTCCTGCCGTTTGTTCCTGGAAACACACTCATAAATAAAGTGGCGCAAAAAGTCTTCACATACTTGACTTGTGCAGTATATATATCACGGGGTCTTTAATAATTAGTGAAAGCTGACTAGACGTATTGGACCACCTACGAAATTGATTTAAAAAAAATTCCCAATCTTGATTATATGTATCCGTTAATGGTGATTCATAGAATCATAGACACTTGCGAAATTGATAAAAACACCAACCACTCCCAATCTTAATGAAGAGCATATGTGCCCCGGCAGCCCCGCACAGTACTAATATAAAAAACTATTCCATGTACTCTTTGATGATTCAACACGTAATACTCGTTGCCCTTTCCTTAGTCGTTTCCCTTGGTTCCGCAGCTGTATCCTCCTCCGTCCAGCCGCTGTGCCATACCAATGAGCGCCATGCTTTGCTCTCATTCAAGACCTCCTTCACCATCCTCAATTCCTCATGTTATTCTGGAGACAATTGTGCAACGACTCATTCATGGAAGAGTGGAGATTGCTGCGAATGGGACGGAGTCACGTGTGACCCCTTAACTGGTCACGTGACCGAGCTCCACCTCAGCGACAGCCTCCTCAACGGAAGCTTCCCCTCCAACAGCACCTTGTTTAGTCTTCGCCGACTGCGCCACATCGACCTCTCTTCCAACCACTTCATGTCTCCGATACCATCAGATTTCGGCCGTCTTTCTGACCTTACTTACCTGAATCTCGCCGACTCGGGGTTCTTTGGCAAAGTTCCACCAGAAATTGGCTGGCTCTCTAGCCTAACTACCCTTGATCTCTCAGATAATTATGAGTTAAAGATGCCCAACTTCAAGACTGTCATCGCCAACCTTACCAATCTAAGAGAGCTAGATCTCTCTAATGTGTTGATCAACGCCGATCTGCCTCCTATGATTGCAAACCTCTCAAAGTTGACATCTCTCAACTTGGGGTATTGTGGCCTACAAGGGGAGTTCCGGGCGACCAACGTTCTTAGCTTGCCAAAGTTGCGCTTTCTCGACCTGGGAGGCAACTCCGGGTTGCATGCTGACTTCTCGTCATCTACCGTGAAGTGGACAAGTCCGCTCGAGGTAATCGACTTGTCTTATTGCAACTTCACGGGCAAATTGCCAGAAACGATAAGCACGACTATTCTAGGAAGATTGTCAATTATCTTATTAGGTGGGAACAGCTTCACCGGGACCATACCGGCCTGGCTTTTCACTCTGCCATCACTGACGTACTTGAGCTTGGAGAAGAACCTATTCACGGGGATAGGTCAATTCACCATCACTAATAGCTCTGCTCCCTCAGTACTATATAGGTTTTGGGCAAATAATAACCAACTTCGAGGACAAATCCCAGAAGCCATCTTTGAGCTCCGCAACCTTGATCGTCTATACCTTGGAGGGAACAACTTGAATGCAACCATCCCGCTCAGCAAGCTCCAGAGCCTCCAGAATCTGACTGAGCTCTCTTTATCTCAGAATAGCATCTCCTTCATCGATGACATAGGTGTGGAATCCATTTCTTCATGGCCTAGCTTTTTTTTTCTAGATCTTTCCTCTTGCAACCTTGACCAATTTCCAATCTTCTTAAGCGATCAGGAAAATCTTAAAATATTGGACCTCTCTAAAAATGCCATCCATGGCCACATACCTGAATGGTTTCTGGGAAATACGGTTTCGTTAGAAGTATTGGACCTTTCTCATAACTCCCTAATTGGTGGATTGGAGCATCTTCCATGGAAACGCAAAAACAAGGAATTTATAAACTCTAAGTCTTTCTTTGCTTCAAACAATCAGCTTAGTGGAGGGATTCCTTCTTTTTTATGTGATCATAGTTATTTTGATCTCATTGACATTTCTCATAACAACTTGACCGGCAAGATTCCAGGTTGCTTTGCGTCCCTTATCAGTTCGCAAACAACCGTGCTAGATCTAAGCCAAAATCAACTTCAAGGTGTAATCCCGTCCACTATCTTCAAAGATTGTGCCATGTTGCGTGATTTCAGGTTGAATGGCAACCGGCTGGAAGGGCCAATACCAAAATCTTTGAGTAACTGTATGAATATGCAGTTTATTGATCTTAGTAACAACAACCTCAACGGTACCTTCCCTCACTGGTTAGGTGTTCTTCCCAATCTCGAGGGGCTTATCCTAGGCTCGAATAATTTGCAGGGTTCTCTAATGGGCTCAAATACGACGAGCTCATTTCCTACCCTGAGAATTCTCGACGTCTCAAATAATGACCTCACTGGTGGCCTACTAGGTGGGTTTTTAATGAGTATGAAGGCAATGATTGAGGTAGATCACCATGACCATGGCCCAACGAGTCAATACATGAATCCCTATGATTTTCCATATGGTGAAGGTCATAATTTTTATGTTGAAGATTCAATGAAAGCATGGTTCAAAGGATTCAATCATCGACTTGATAAAATCTTGAAGACCTTAGTATTAATAGACGCCTCAAGGAATAGGCTGGAAGGTTCCATCCCCGAGGCGATTGGAGATCTTGCCTCCCTCCGGTGGTTAAACCTAGCTCACAACAACTTCACTGGTCACATCCCACCATCCCTGGGCAAATTGAACCTGCTGGAATCTTTAGACTTGTCTCTCAACATGCTAGACGGCAAAATTCCCAACGAGTTGGTAAATCTAAACTCTCTTGAATTCTTCAATGTCTCCGATAATCATCTAGTTGGGCCAATTCCAACGGGCAAGCAGTTGGATACATTCTCAAACGATTCCTATCTTGGGAATCCTAGGTTGTGTGGTGCACCTTTGACAAAAAAGTGCGGAAAACAGGTTGAAGTTCCTAATACAGCAGCAATTGAAGGAAGCATTAGTGAATCTTCAAGTTTGGATGCGTGGAAGATTGCATTGATGGGATTTGGGTTTGGGATGTTTGTTTCCTCAATTTGGGGATACTTCATCTTTTGGGAGAAGGAGTATCTCTGGGTAAGCAGGTTGATCCTCGAACTACAAGTGTTCATCATGCTGCATCTGATGAGGAGGCGCTAAATAGAGGTGTATCGGGTCAATTTATCCCTCCATCAATTATGTTTCCCCTATTTACTTTACTTTCAATAATATGTAATGCAATATATCAATGTCTTTGAAGATTGATGTGTTATACCTGCTAGATGTTGAATTGAATTCTGCCACTTGTAACAACTCAAGCCCTCCTCTATTGCTTCCAATCTGGTCAGTTGTTCTTGGTTTTCTCAATTTTATCTCCGACTTGACTTGCGTAATTGCATTTGTTTTTGGTTTCTGATTTCCCTTGAACAATATATGGCGTGGTGTTTGTCAATCCACTTGCAATTGAAAATTGGTATTTTTCTGATATACACACACCATGTGTACTGTGTTAATGCTTCTGGATGGGTGGGTTAATATGTTATGCTATATTGCTATGTGTTGATTAAAGGTAGGATCCATTGCTTTGATGATTTAGATCCATTAAATTTCTAGCTTTGATGAGGATTATAATGACTTTGTGAATCTAGCCTGAGAATATAGATGATTATATGATAGAGGGTTTGAATGGCAGTAATGGAAATTCGAACTTCTAAGGCTTGGGTAAAGTGATTGATTAGAGTTTTTTTTCAATCTTTTGAAGGAGAGTGATCAAATCGTGGACGATATTTCATCTGCATCTAAGGCCTGTAGACTGAAGAATCCTCTTCTGTCTACAAGAAACTTGTGAAACTTCATGTAAAAAGAAAGGCATAAATGTGTGTATTGGCCTTCATAGCAACCATCCAAGTTAAGTATTGATTCTGAAATACTTGCTGAAATGCCCGAACAAAGAAAGCGGAAGTACTGTCCCCAAGCAGATTACCATAAAACTTGATTTCATTTACAGGCTCTTGATGCATTCATTAGTTCTTGTTTTCTTACAAATTCACAAGGTGCTACTGCAAATCTGATCGATCTGTCAAATCCAGCTTTGTACGTACTCAGGGAACGAACAAGGAAAGGTCTGCAGTTGTATTCTTCCGAGCCTACAGAACCATATTTGTCTTCACAGATAGTTGGCAGGCGCAGGGGTATCTACTTCATGCCCAGAATAACATATCTACTAATATCTTTTTGTCACTCGCATAGTCGCATCCTTCACACCTGATCAAAGACACACGCATTACATGTCAATGCAAATCCCCATTTCAGCAGTTAGACCATCATGCGAAGAAACATATAAAGCAGCATACATAAATCTGTATCTCCCTGTGAATCATATATATAATATATGTGAATTTAGATGAGATAAAGGTAAAAATCATGGTTTCCCTTGGTAGCAATGAATTATCTTGTTTCATATCTACTATAGGACTGATGTCATCCAGGCTCTTGGAGGAGTGTATCCTAGAGTACACTTTGTTCAAAGGGACTTGGTAAGTGTTTATTTATTTTTTGTTTTTTGTTTTTTTCCACACTCTTTAAATGACATTGCTTTGCCATCTTTTATTTTTCGTTTGCTGTAAGCAATCATTTTAGGGCAATTGGTTCCCTTGATCTATTCGTTTGCTGTAAGCAATCATTTTATGACTCTCATGTTATTGAACGTTATACAACATATATTATGTCAATCTATTCGTCTCCGACTAGTGTGATGATTGGACTTGATTTGGCATACAACTTGCATTCTGCTTTTGGCAATTGGTTCCCTTGATCAAAGCCTCTGCTTGCACAGGCTATGAATAAGATCATCAAGGTATTTTAGTTTTGTTAATTTGTTCTGTTTATGCATAACCTGTATTCTATTTCTGTCACATGCCCGAGTCTTAGAGAACAACAAGCAATGGGATGGCGAGAAATGCGTCATACTGACCTGCATCTTCACTCCGGGTCAGGGGCGGCCACAGGGTGGGGCGCGTGTACGCGGCCGCCCCACCCTTCGACCCACGAACCCCGGAGTTTAGAAGAAAAAAATATTTTATTTATATATATTGTATTTTTGTAATAAGTAAAATTAAAATGGATATTAAATTAATTAATCCAGTTAGCTCAGTTGGTAAATGGAAAGGAGAGAAAATTTAATGATATCAAAGGGCTTAGGTTCGATACCCACTGCTCCTCTTTTATTTCTTGTTTGAATTTTTTATCCCACTTTTCCTTTTTCTTTTTTTACCCACTTTTTCTTTCTCTTTTTTTTTTACTTGTGTTGTGCTTCCTCAATGCTTTTGTTATCCTTCTCTTTATTTCAATTATAGGATGATAACATTTCAAGTTATTTTTTCTCAACTTTAGTAATATATAAGATTTCATAAATTAATATTTTATATTCTACAAAAGCATTCAAAATTTCAACATCCTATTAAACAAATTAAATTTACTTAAAATTAATTAGAACCCATAAAATAGGCTAATTAAAAAAATTATAATGAAAAGAGACTTATAATTCATTGAAATCTTTGTAGAAAAAAATATTTCAAATTGTATAATGATCTATACTATTTGTACTATATCATATGACATAAATATAAACTTTTTATTGTAAAAAATCTCTACAATGAACTTTATAACCAGAAATATTTTAAAGTTATGAGAATTAATTTAATGTTGTAAGAATTCAAATACCCTTACATAAATAATAATATTAATTTGTATAAGAATTCAAGTGCTCTTTTGTAAATAATAAATTAATAATATTGATTTGTAACAATGACTATAATATCGTAGGCCTCATTTTAATAATTGTACAGGGCCTCCAAAATCGGTTGAATAACCCTGCAAAATTCCGCCCCACCTTTCAGAGAGTCCTGCGGCCGCCACTGCTCCGGGTTCCTCCTCTTTGACTGCGTACAAGCTGACCCCAACTGGATACGAGTGGGGGCGAGCCAACAAAGGACATAGAAATTCTTCTCAGTGACCGTCCATACAGGTTTTACTTTTGTTGAATCATTTCATGAACTCAGTCTTGTTTACATGTTTTGGACCCGCAGACTCCAGTCTCCAGATACCGGCCCAAGGAACTACAACTTCATGGGGGTGAAGCATACGTCTCCGAAGAGACTTTATGATTATTTTATCAGATATCCCAAACACAACGTACGTTATACAAATTTGTGATATCGACCTGCGGAGAAGTCTGCTAACAATTCCAAAGACTTGTGCTCTATGCCGTAGTCATGTGCAGTATGTTTGACTTTAATTGGTGAAAGCTGACAAAGAAGTAGGCATACAAAACTCTATCTCATGTTGGACCCATTCTTGAATATATATATATGGACGATTCATAGTTACAAAATTGATAAAAACACAAACCACTCCCAATCTTAATTGCATACACTCTTTGATGATCCAACATGTAATACTCGTTGTCCTTTCCTTAGTCGTTTCCCTTGGTTCTGCAGCTGGATCCTCCTCCGTCCAGCCGCTGTGCCATACCGATGAGCGCCATGCTTTGCTCTCATTCAAGGCCTCCTTCACCATCCTCAGTTCCGACTGTGGTTTAAATTTCCCCATTTGTGTAACTGATTCCCGTGGAGCACAGACTCGTTCATGGAAGAGTGGAGTTACAGATTGCTGCCAATGGGACGGAGTCACGTGTGACCCCTTAACTGGTCACGTGACCGAGCTCCACCTCAGCCACAGCTTCCTCAACGGAAGCTTCCCCTCCAACAACACCTTCTTTAGTCTTCGCCGACTGCACCACATCGACCTCTCTTTCAACCACTTCCTGTCACCGATACCATCAGGTTTTGGTCGTCTTTCTGACCTTACTTACCTGAATCTCGCCTCCTCAGGTTTTTCCGGCCAAGTTCCGCCGGAAATTGGCTGGCTCTCTAGCCTAACTACGCTTGATCTCTCTTCTAATTATGTTAATGGTGAGCCATTATTAAAGATGCCCAACTTCAAGACTGTCATCGCCAATATTACCAATCTAAGAGAGCTCCATCTATCTTTTGTGTCGATCAACGCCGATCTGCCTCCTCTGATTGCAAACTTCTCAAACCTGACATCTCTCAAATTGGATTGGTGTGACCTACAGGGGGAGTTTCTGGCGACCAGCGTTCTCAGCTTGCCAAATCTGCATCTTCTCGACCTGGGATCCAACTCCGGTTTGCATGCTGACTTCTCGGCATCTGTGGTGAAGTGGACAAGTCCACTCGAGGTAGTCGACTTGTCTTACAACAATTTCACGGGCAAATTGCCAGATTCGATTGGAGATTCAACCAACTCTTCCTTGATATCATTCGCCATACGGGGATGTGGATTTCATGGGCGTATTCCTGGTTGGATGTGGATGGTGACAAAGAAGATTGATCTTGGTGGCAACAAACTTTCTGGCTCCCTACCAGGGACGATGAACACCATTTTTCTAGAAAGATTGTCAACTATCTCCTTGGATGGGAACAATATCATCGGGGCCATACCAGCCTGGCTTTTCACTCTGCCATCACTTACGTACTTAAGCTTGGATGAGAACCTATTCACAGGGATAAATCAATTCGTCATCACTAACAGCTCTGCTCCTTTATTTCTATTTGGGTTTTCGGCAAGCTATAACCAGTTCCGAGGAAAAATCCCAGAAGCCATCTTTGAGCTCCGCAACCTCCAAAGTCTATCCCTTGAAGGTAACAACTTGAACGTAACCATCCCACTCAGCAAGCTCCATGGCCTCCAGAATCTGGGTGAGCTCTCTTTATCTGATAATAATATCTCTTTCATCGATGACTGTTGTGAGCTGAATCTGCCATGTTTTACAGTAACTTTTATATCGATTTCTGTATACATTTCATTTATTTGGGTTTAGATAGTACAAAATCTATGTAGTTTATGTTTATTTGCCAAATTATGGAATCTACACCAGTTTCTGTTTAAATCGCAGAAATCGAGGCATTTTACAGCAACTCTACAGAAGGTCGGAAAAGCTCGGAAAACCACTACAGAAGTCCAAGGTCAAAGCAGCGGAACCAGTCTGAGAGTCAAGGCTACTCGATCTCGAGTGAGCCTTACTCGACCTAGACGAGCTTGGCCGAGCAGCCTTGGTCGACAGCACCTGATCGAGAACCAGACCAACCCGAGCTCCGGACCCAACTCGATCTCGACGAGCCCTAGTCGAGATCGACGAAGCCCAGACACCACACCCGGAGTCGACGAGGAGAAGTTGCCCGAGAAGCCGAGCAACCCTACTCGATCTCGACGAAGCCTTGTCGAGATCGACGAGACCTTGAGTCCAGATCCGAGCTTGCCGAGGAGAGCCACTCGAGTAGACCTAGTCGACGATCATCCCTACTCGAGGTCGACGAAGGCTACTCGAGGTCGACGAGCACCAGAACCTAAGTCCGAGCCACATCGAGCACCAGCAAGCCGAGAAGTCCAGTCGACGACCAACTCTACTCGAGGTCGACAAAGACCTTGTCGAGGTCGAGTAGCCCACTTTCCAGAAACTTCTCGACGAGGCCAATCCGACTAGACTTGGCTTTCCTTGAGCGCGAAGGCGGAAGATTCTATCCGATTCCATCAAGTTCTATCATCAAAGAGACAAGATCTATCACATCATGAAGACCTACCTTAATTAGTTTTATCTTTTCCTTATAGATTTATTTCCTTAAAGCATTTATTTATCTTTTAGCAATTTAGATATAGTCTTAGATATAGATAGATATTTCTTTCCTAGAATAGCTAGGGAATGAAGCCTATAAATAAAGCCCATGGGGCTCAGTTTTATTCATTCAATTTCAGAGCAAGACAAGTAGTTCCACAGAGACGGTTTAGGAGTTTGAGGTTTTTAAGGTTTTGGCAGTTTGCGAAAGTTGATTGCCGGGATTGTAAAGGCTTTGATTTTAGTCAATGCAAGTTGTTTTCTTTCAATCAAAGATGTCTGAGTTTGCAATGAAGAGCGAGTAGTCCACCCACTTATAGGGTTGGGGCGAGCCCGACGATAGCCATGCATATTTGAGGTAAAGATCCGACCTTTATCATGTTTTGAGCATTTTCCTACTTATTGATGTGTTTATTGCCCGTCTAATGGAGATCCATGCTAACAACTTGGATTATAAACATAAAATCGGTAGAGACAATTAGGGTTTCTTGAGAGAGTTGTCTAATTGTTGGAAAAGGCGAGAGCTTAGTCCTTTAATGCGATTTACATGATTATCTGTTTGGTCCTGCCTTATGCATGCTTGGTTATCGTTGTTGCAAACCCCAATCTTGGAAGTCCTTTTACATTAAGTCTAGTTCGAAATTCCCAAAAAGCATTTGTTCTTTATTTTCTTTATTTTTGTTCGTTTTGTTCCCTGCCCTCGTCGATCTCGACCACCATCTGGTCGACCTCGACTACTGATTCTCGATCTAGCATCGCTGTAGCTTACTCGTGCAGGAACTCGACAAGACCAACTCGACCTCGACCAGACCGTACTCGATCTCGAGTAGACCCCAGTCGAGATCGACTAGACCTGTGCTTGTTGCTGCTGCTGTGTTCGACTGTCCGAGCTTCTGTCGACTAACCCTTAGTCGAGCTCGAGGACCCTGTTGTCAACTTCTATCTGTGAGATTCGTCCGCTGCCTAGGATCCGCTGACACGCTTCCTCGTGGATCGATCCTGACTTCCCGCTGCTGCATCAAGAGGAGGTCTTGTATTTATTTTGCGTGGGCAGAGTCTGGTTTGAATTATTTTGTTATATTTTAAACTCGATTTCCTCCTACAACAAAATTGGCGCCGTTGCCGGGGAAGCTATCATTCGCGCCTTAGGTAGTTAAATCTCACGTTTCTCTTGAGTTACTTTGCAGGTGTATGCGTCGTTCTGGTCAGACACCTGAGTTTGACGCCTTAGACGAACCGGAATGCCTTTTTCACATCAGAGCTAAACTATAAAGAGCCATGTCGGCTGTTGAGACACAAGAACAACTGATCCAGAGGCTTAGGGCGGAAATAGAAGCCAACAATGCTGTTCTCGCCGCTGAGAGGACAGCAAGGGAACAAGCCAATGAGCGCGCGAGGCAAGCAGAAACTGAGCTTGCCCAGTACCCAACCACTGTAGAGGATTATATGCATCCAACTCTCATCGTGCCTGAATCAGCGAGTCTAATCCCTGAAAACTCTTTTGAAATTCGCACTCAATTTCTTATAGAGCTTAAAAATAATGCCTTTTATGGCAGATTTAATGAGTGTCCTCTTGAACATATTACTAATTTTCATGATATGTGTCGTACTCTTGCTGAAGGTACAACTCTGGAATACGTCAAGATGAAAGCCTTTCGCTGGTCGCTAGCTGGACCTGCACTGAAGTGGCTAGAAGGGCTGAAACCAAGATCACTGACCACATGGGCCCAAGTAGAGCAAGAGTTTCTCAACAAATTCTTCCCACCTGCCAAGACAGCACTTCTCCGCCAGAAAATCACCGCCTTTAAATAGCAGAAAGGGGAACCGCTAGCAAAGGCATGGGAGCGCTACAAGGAACTTCTGCGATCTTGCCCTACTCATGGACAGCCACCCTACATCATTCAAGAAATCTTCTTCAACTCTCTTGATCAAGTCACTAAGGACAGAATCAACAATTATACTCGCTATGAGTACCTGACGATGCCGCCAAGTGACGCATGGGGTGTGCTAGAGAAGCTCACTACCTACGACAATAAGTATGGGTCTACTGTGAACTATGAGGAGAACCCATACGCCAAGCCAGCACCATCTATGCCACTCTATGAGCCAGCAAAGGAGATTGACCCGGATGTCAGGGAGCAGTTCTACAGGGACCAGAATCGGAAGCTCCTCAAACAAGTCAAATATCTGTCTGTCAATCAGCCTTGCATCGAATGCGGATCACATAGGCACACCACTACTGAGTGCCCACACACAGAGCAACTCAGAATGGCAGAAACACATGAGGAGGCAGCATATGCTGGGGGTCCTAATCGCTATATGGGGGATCAAAGGCCTTATCAACAGCAATGGAACCAAGGTCCCCCTAGGAATCCCCCACCCTACAGAGCTCCAGGACATCCAGAGAGGGATCAAAAGAAGGATGATCTGCATCTGATCCTTGAGGAGATGCGACGAAATCAGGGCTCCATCAACAACCAGTTCCAGAGCATCAACACCAAATTTGGGGAACTGGACATCTGGAAAAGAGGAATAGAAACCCAGATGGGTCAAATCACATCGCAGATCCCACGACCATCCGACAAGCTCCCTGGGCAAACAGAACCAAATCCTAAGGGGCAAACTGGACATGTCGCAGCTATCAAACTAAGGAGTGGGCATCAATTACATGAGCCAGAGGTCGGAAAACAACAGAGCCAAGCTGAACAACAACTCGATCTCGAGGAGCCCGTACTCGATGTCGACAAGCCCGTGGTCGACCTCGACAAGCCTCTACTCAACCAAGACCAGAAGCGGAGCTCGGACTCCGCTGCGCAGACCAGCAACCCGAGGTCGACAACCCAACTCTTGGTCGACAAGCCTCTGGTCGATCTCGACAAGCCCTTGGTCGATGTCGAGGAGCATCTGGCCGACGTCGACAACTCTGCAGCATCTCCGACAGCTGATCTGGCTTCGAAACAGAAAAAGCCACTTCCTTTCCCTTCTAACTCTGTTAAAGACCCCACTACGGGTAGATTCAATAGATTTGTTAATATGTTGCAAGAGCTAAACTTTTCTATTCCTTTTACAGAAGCCCTGCAAGAGATGCCTGGATATGTCAAATTCCTGAAGGAAATCTTGAGCAAGAAGCGATCCATCTCAGAGATCGCAGGCGAATGCAAAGTACTCCACTTCCCTGAAAAGAGGCCTGACCCTGGTAAGTTTTCTGTTACTGTGGGTTTTGGCCAATATAAATATGATTCTCTATGCGATTTAGGAGCAAGTGTGAGCATCATGCCTTTATCAATCTGGCGAAAAGTAAAAATAGGATGTATAGAACCTGTGGATGCTAAATTATACATGGCAAATAATACTGTAGTCATCCCTACAGGAATAGTTGAAAATGTTCCAGTCCAGATTGGTAAATTCTTTGTGCCAGCTGATTTCCTTATTATTGATTGTGCGGAAGATCCTACTAGCCCTATTATTCTTGGTAGACCCTTTTTAGCTACTGCAGATGCCAGGATTAGTGTTAAGAATCGATCGCTCACCTTCACCATAGGTGATGAGGTTTTGGATTTCTCTTTTTGCCCTGCAAAAGAGGAGATTTCTTGGCTGGAGGTGAAGAGCATCAGTATCGACGGGACCAAGCAAACAACGGAGGAAGGAGCGAAAACCGTACTCGAGATCGACAAGCCCTCGTCGATCTCGACAAGCGCCCTACTCGACCTCGACGAATCTTTGTCGATCTCGACCACCGCCGCTGAGCCTGGGACTTGCCAGGAGTCTAAGTATGGGGTCCCTGTACTCGAGGTCGACTAGCCGTACTCGACATCGAGTACACCCAAGCCCGAAAACTTCTGTTTTGGGTCCGAACAGGTAAGTTCAGGTATGAATTCTACTCCCACTCAGTCCATAAATAAAATTTTTAATGATTTAAATGGAGCTAAAAAACCGTGGCGAGAGAATTTGCAGAAACTGAGGGCTACAAAGAAAAAGAAGAAAGAGAAGGGAGATGATGCAAGCAACCCCATGTCCACTGAGCTTGCATACTACCATCAGGACCTAGATGATCCAGGAGAAGGGCCAAGCATGAGTGGGCCCCACAATAATGGTCCTTGAGCGCAAACGGAGAAGTCGGCCTAGCGACTCTAAAATCTAGAGCTTGTATATAAGACTTTATGAACTTTTGGGACTTTTTGGTTTTTTTGGTTTTTGTTTTTTGGGTTTTTGGGTTTTATGTCTTTTTAAGAACTTCATATGGATATTCTTGTTTTTGGTATGGAATCTAAACACTTGTAGGTCGGCAAGCATATAAGGATCGCGAAAAGTGGAAAAGGAAGTCCCTGAAAACCAGTCGGAATCGACGAAGGCCAAGTCGACGACGACGAAGAGGAGAAGCCCAGAACTACTCGATCTCGAGTAGGCCAACTCGACATCGACGAGATCAGACACTCCTCGACTTCTGATTTCACTGGACGCAGAGCAAAGCTACTCGAGATCGAGTAGACTGTACTCGATGTCGACCAGCAACCTACTCGACCTACACTGATTTACCTCCTCGACATGATCTTGTGAGTTTCTTTCCCTACCCTTACCTTATTTTTTTATACAGTGAGGACACTGTAATGTTTAAGTATGGGGTGGGGGAAGGGCTTACATTATGCATATTTTATTTACTTGATCATATTTGATACATATATGCATTATTTCTTTGAATTGCTACATGGCTATTTTGGAATGCATTATTGATTTATGTGCTTAATATGCATGTTTTCCAAAAATTGAGAAAAAATGACCCCCATTGAAATTTTTGATTAATGTCATGGAAGCTTATATGGAACTCGACGATGCAAAATTAGATCCATTAGAGATATAGCATGAAATTGCCTAGTAAAGGGGAAGTCACAATGAAGTGCATTATTTCTTGAAAACCATGAAAGGAGGTAAAATTTGATGTTGCTTTTGACATGTTGCATGATAAGATGATGGAGGACTTTATATTTCCATATAATGCTCATTTTTATAATCCTAGCCTTACCTATGCTCATGCATCACAAAAGCCATAATATGCCTTATTTCAAATATTGCTCCACATGATCTAAAATATTGCCATTCTTTACCTTATCCGGGGATTATGTTGAGAATGATGTTACATTATGGAGATGTTATATGGTTATTGTGATTATCATTATTGGAGTTTGGAAGGAAATTGTTTGAATATATGGAAAATTTAATGAGTGAAAGAAAATCCAATTACCTCAGGAGATAAAGGTAGATTGACCCTGCTCTCTGAGATAATAGTTTGGAGAGATGGGACACATGGTGAGGAGTCCAAAGCACTAAGTATCCGGGGCCATTCATGACACCCATGTTTGCGACTCGCGAGAAGGCAGTGCTGAGGTCGGAGAGGTAAAAGCATTATTATTGAGAAAAGCAATATGAAAGGTGATGAATTATATGGAGAAAGTACATGGAATGAAATTCAAAGTTTGGAAATAATCCATTTCCCCGGATCATTAGCACCACATTGCCAAAAATTGCCCACCTTTTAACCTTTTACCAATCTACTCCTTCATGAGCTTAAATTAAAGTCTTCTTGATTATCAATGCTTTGTCACGAATGAATGTTTGTGCATAACCCTCCTTTTGTGAGTAGATGTTGCTTTTGTATATTTGCACATGCATGGATCTGTGGCACTAGTACCTTTTCAAGGATGGTAATTGATTGCAGGGACATATGAGAATGAATCTAATATGTTGAGAGTTTTGAATTCTTCCCCTGAATGACAAATAAGAGTATTGCTTGAGGACAAGCAAGCTTAAGTATGGGGTGTTTGTTGTGAGCTGAATCTGCCATGTTTTACAGTAACTTTTATATCAATTTCTGTATACATTTCATTCATTTGGGTTTAGATAGTACAGAATCTATGTCGTTTATGTTTATTTGCCAAATTATGGAATCTACACCAGTTTCTGTTTAAATCGCAGAAATCGAGGCATTTTACAGCAACTCTACAAAAGGTCGGAAAAACTCAGAAAACCACTACAGAAGTCCAAGGTCAAAGCAGCGGAACCAGTCTGAGAGTCAAGGCTACTCGATCTCGAGTAAGCCTTACTCGACCTAGACGAGCTTGGCCGAGCAGCCTTGGTCGACAGCACCTGATCGAGAACCAGACCAACCCGAGCTCCGGACCCAACTCGATCTCGACGAGCCCTAGTCGAGATCGACGAAGCCCAGAAACCACACCCAGAGTCGACGAGGAGAAGCTGCCCGAGAAGCCGAGCAACCCTACTCGATCTCGATGAAGCCTTGTCGAGATCGACGAGACCTTGAGTCCAGATCCGAGCTTGCCGAGGAGAGCCACTCGAGTAGACCTAGTCGACGATCATCCCTACTCGAGGTCGACGAAGGCTACTCGAGATCGACGACGCCCAGAGTCCATATCCAGGCTTGTCGAGTACGCCAACCCAAGGAAGCCCAGTCGACAGAGCCATCCTGGTCGAGATCGACAAGGCTTTGTCGAGGTCGACGAGCACCAGAACCTATGTCCGAGCCACATCGAGCACTAGCAAGCCGAGAAGTCCAGTCGACGACCAACTCTACTCGAGGTCGACAAAGACCTTGTCGAGGTCGAGTAGCCCACTTTCCAGAAACTTATCGACGAGGCCAATCCGACTAGACTTGGCTTTCCTTGAGCGCAAAGGCGGAGGATTCTATCCGATTCCATCAAGTTCTATCATCAAAGAGACAAGATCTATCACATCATGAAGACCTACCTTAATTAGTTTTATCTTTTCCTTATAGATTTATTTCCTTAAAGCATTTATTTATCTTTTAGCAATTTAGATATAGTCTTAGATATAGATAGATATTTCTTTCCTAGAATAGCTAGGGAATGAAGCCTATAAATAAAGCCCATGTGGCTCAGTTTTATTCATTCAATTTCAGAGCAAGACAAGTAGTTCCACATAGACGGTTTAGGAGTTTGAGGTTTTTAAGGTTTTGGCAGTTTGCGAAAGTTGATTGCTGGGATTGTAAAGGCTTTGAATTTAGTCAATGCAAGTTGTTTTCTTTCAATCAAAGATGTCTGAGTTTGCGATGAAGAGCGAGTAGTCCACCCACTTATAGGGTTGGGGCGAGCCCGACGATAGCCATGCATATTTGAGGTAAAGATCCGACCTTTATCATGTTTTGAGCATTTTCCTACTTATTGATGTGTTTATTGCCCGTCTAATGGAGATCCATGCTAACAACTTGGATTATAAACATAAAATCGGTAGAGACAATTAGGGTTTCTTGAGAGAGTTGTCTAATTGTTGGAAAAGGCGAGAGCTTAGTCCTTTAATGCGATTTACATGATTATCTGTTTGGTCCTGCCTTATGCATGCTTGGTTATCGTTGTTGCAAACCCCAATCTTGGAAGTCCTTTTACATTAAGTCTAGTTCGAAATTCCCAAAAAGCATTTGTTCTTTATTTTCTTTATTTTTGTTCGTTTTGTTCCCTGCCCTCGTCGATCTCGACCACCATCTGGTCGACCTCGACTACTGATTCTCGATCTAGCATCGCTGTAGCTTACTCGTGCAGGAACTCGACAAGACCAACTCGACCTCGACCAGACCGTACTCGATCTCGAGTAGACCCCAGTCGAGATCGACTAGACCTGTGCTTGTTGCTGCTGCTGTGTTCGACTGTCCGAGCTTCTGCCGACTAACCCTTAGTCGAGCTCGAGGACCCTGTTGTCAACTTCTGTTTGTGAGATTCGTCCGCTGCCTAGGATCCGCTGACACGCTTCCTCGTGGATCGATCCTGACTTCCCGCTGCTGCATCAGGAGGAGGTCTTGTATTTATTTTGCGTGGGCAGAGTCTGGTTTGAATTATTTTGTTATATTTTAAACTCGATTTCCTCCTACAACAATGACATAGGTGCAGAATCCATTTCCTCATGGCCTAGTTTTTGGAGACTAGAACTTTCCTCCTGCAACCTTGATCAATTTCCAATCTTCTTAAGAGGCCAGGAACATCTTGAAATATTAGACCTCTCTAAAAATTTCATCCATAGCCCCATACCTGAATGGTTTGTGGATATAAATACAGCTTCGTTACTTGTCTTGGACCTTTCTCATAACTTCCTAACCGGTGGATTGGAGCATCTTCAAAGGCAGGAGAAGAAAGATTACATCATGGGTTTGTTCTTGGCTTCAAACAATCAGTTTAGTGGAGACATTCCTTCTTCTTTATGCCATCTTACTTCTTTTCACGTAGTTGACATTTCCCAGAACAACTTGACCGGCAACATTCCAGGCTGCTTTGCGTCCATTATTATCAGTTCACAAACAAGTGTGCTAGATCTAAGCCAAAATCAACTTCAAGGTGTAATTCCATCCACTATCTTTGAAGATTGTACCGGGTTGAGTGTTTTCCGGTTGAAAGGCAACCGACTGGAAGGGCCAATACCAAAAATCTTTGAAAAACTGCAATTTATTGATCTGAGTAACAACAAACTCAATGGCACATTTCCTTATTGGTTAGGTGTTCTTCCCACTCTCAAGGGGCTTATCTTGGGCTCAAACAATTTGCAGGGTTCTCTAATGAGCTCAAATACGACAAGCTCATTTTTTATGCTAAAAATTCTCGACATCTCAAGTAATCATCTCACTGGTGGCCTACCAAGTAGCTTTTTTATGAGTATGAAGGCAATGATTGAGGTCGATCACAGTGACCAAGACCGATCGATTTATGACATGGATGCCTTAGGTACTGTATATAGTGGTGGTAATAGTAATTATAGTTACGCAGATTCAATGAACGCATGGTTTAAAGGATTCAATCATCGACTTGATAAAATCTTGAAGACCTTAGTATTAATAGACGCCTCAAGGAATAGGTTGGAAGGGTCCATCCCTGAGGCGATTGGAGATCTTGTCTCCCTCCGGTGGTTAAACCTAGCTCACAACAACTTCACTGGGCACATCCCACCATCCCTGAGTAAATTGAACCTGTTGGAATCTTTAGACATGTCTTTTAACGGGCTAGATGGAAAAATTCCCAATGAGTTGGTAAATCTAAACTCTCTTGAATTCTTCAATGTCTCGGAGAATCATCTAGTTGGGCCAATTCCAACAGGCAAGCAATTGGATACATTCACAAACGATTCCTATCTTGGGAATCTTGGGTTGTTTGGTGCGCCTTTGACGAACAAGTGCGGAAAACGGGTTGAAGTGCCGAATACAGTAGCACATGAAGGAAACGGTGAAGAATCTTCAAGTTTGGATGTATGGGAGATTGCTTTGATGGGATTTGGGTTTGGGATGTTTGTTTCGTCTGTTTGGGGATACTTCATCTTTTGGGAGAAGAATTATTTTTGGGTATGCAAGTTGGTCCTCAAATTAAAAGTGTTCATCATGCCGCATCTCATGAGGAGGCGCTAAATAGAGGTTTATCGGGTCAATTTATCCCTCCATCAGTTATGTTTCCCCTTTTTACTTTACTTGGAGTAATATGTAATGCAATATATCAATGTTTGTGAAGATTGATGTGTTTTACCTGCTTGATGTTGAATTGAATTCTCTCACTTGTAACAACTGCAACCCCTCCTCTGCAGCTTCTAATCTGGTCAATTTGTTCTTTTCTCAAATTTTATGGTGAGACTTAGTCTTACTTTTATCTTGGACTTGCGTAATATATTGCATATTTTTTTTTAATTTTTTTATTTCCCTTGAACAATGGCGTGGTGTCATTGTTATAACGAGAACGATAACAGACGAAGAAAGACACAGAGATTTAACGTGGTTCGGCAACGGTATGTTACCTACGTCCACGGGAAGAGAAATAGGGATCTTTATTATGGAGGCAAACAAGAAACTAGGGTTACAATTTGGTAGGTTTATGAGTATATATAGTGCCTCATGAAACCTAGTCAAACAATGAGCCTAAACCCAAAACAAATAATAAGTCCAATTCAAGGCATATTAACAAATCTCCACATTGACTTGAATCCTCTCAGATGTACCAATCGTATTGCAGCGCCAGACGTACCAAATGCAATGCCATGCTAGATGTACCAGATGCACTTCAATGCCGGATGTACCAGAATCTCCTCTCAGAAACAGATGCACCGTGAAAGTGCCAGACATTTCTCTACCTCAGATTTGTCCTCGTAGGAGGACCCAGATTGCCCCGCAAGGCAGCTCAACAGTTGGTGATATTAAACAAGTTCAAACAGTGTTGGAACTTGCTCTACGGAACTGGCTTGGTGAACATATCAGCAGGATTATCAGATGTTCCCACCTTCTTCACCCTGATTCTCTTCTCAGCTTGCCAGTGTGCTGACTCACCTTCAGAAACAACAGCCTTGTAGTTGGATGGAACACCATCCTCCTCCTCCTTGGCCACATGCAAAGCATATCCCACCAGATCGTCATACCTAGATCTCGCAGACCCTCTGATGTCAACCTTTCTTGGTCGATCTAGAGCAATACTCTGATGTACAAATCCACCTGTTTTTGTATCTAGTGGTATATTCTTTGTCTCACCAGTATCTGACTCAGTAGTACCTATTTGTGATGATTGGTCAGTGACCAACTCAGGTGCATGAGTCTCTGCTGGAGTGAAGTTCAACTCCACCTCCTCAGCAACAGTCTCCCTAACGTTGACTGAAATAGCATCTGCAACACCTGTGACTACTGAACCTTGTAGGGTATACAAAATCCCTTTTCCCTGCTTGACTCCTTGCAAAACCACATTAGAGCCCTTAAACACGCGCAACTTTCCACCATAACCTGTGTATCTGAAACCCTTGTCGTCTAACACAGTTAGGGATATCAGATTCTTTGTCATAGATGGCACATGTTTGACTTCTTCCAATATGCGAAACTTCCCATCGTTTGTCCGAAGCCTGACTGAGCCGATCCCAACAACCTTGCAGATGACATCGTTTCCCATAGAAACATTGCCCTTGTCTACAAATTTATATGTTGTAAACAACTCTCTTCTAGGACACACATGACAGGACGCACCTGAGTCAAGAAACCACACATCATGATCTGTGCGATTACCTACTAGTAGAACAATATCTTCATCAGAAGTATTTCCACCATGAACTACAGCTGCAGATCCAGATTTCTGCTCTTGTTGCCTCTTCTTAGGACAGTCATTCTTCCAATGACCTTTCAACTTACAGTAGTTACATACGTCGTCTGGTTTGGGGCCTGATTTGCGACCTTGCTTCTTGCCCCTTCTACCATCAGAATTGCCTCTGTTGGCCATAAGCCCGGAAGCCTGATTGTCTGTAACCGACACGGTTGCCTTCAGACGCAACTCTCTGCTGTGAAGCGACGATCTGACCTCTTCCAGTGTGATGGTATCCTTCCCAACGACGAACGACTGAACGAAGTTCTCGTATGTGGGGGGTAGGGATACCAGAAGAATAAGGGCAGCATCTTCGTCCTCCACCTTAACATCAATATTACGCAATTCAAGTAATAGCATGTTAAGTTGATCAAGATGATCTCTGAGTTGTGTACCTTCCTGCATACGCAGCCTGAACAACCGTTGTTTCAGAAGCAACTTGTTCGTCGGAGACTTTGTCATGTACAGACTCTCCAACTTCAGCCACAAGCCGCCAGCAGTTTCCTGATCAGCAACCTCTATTATGACATCGTCTGCGAGACACAACATGATCGTCGAATGAGCCTTCTCCTCTAGAAGACCGTACTCAGCGGTGGTTGTATCTGCCCTCTTCTTGTCGGCGGTTAACGGTGCCCATAAACCTTGTTGCTTCAGCAAAGCCTGCATCTTTATCTGCCACGGACTGAAAGAGTTTCTTCCAGTAAACTTGTCAATCTTCACTACAGATCCAGACATCATTCTCGACAGAAATCACAGCCAAGCTCTGATACCACTTTGTTAGGGGGAAGGTCTTGTTGGGCCCGACCAGAAAGCCCAACATATAAGCCAGACCGGGGCACCATCCCAAAACCAATTGGCGTTAGGTGGAGTAGCTCATCCACTTATATGTTAGGTTCAGAATCACCCCACTTCCGATGTGGGATTCACAATTGTCCCAACAAATCCCCCTCTCACTTGCGAATCCATCACAAGTCTAGCCCGGTTGGAATTGAGACCTTCATGCAACGGGTTCGACTAACCCGTCATCGATAAGGATGTGGAGTCCATCTCAATCTTTGGTGCAACCGGCCTACCCGCCGAACCCGGCTCTGATACCACTTTGTTAGGGGGAAGTCTTGTTAGGCCCGACCAGAAAGCCCAACATATAAGCCGGACCGGGGCACCATCCCAAAACCAATTGGCATTAGGTGGAGTAGCCCATCCACTTATATGTTAGGTTCAGAATCCTCCCACTTCCGATGTGGGATTCACAAGTGTCCCAACAAATCCCCCTCTTACTTGCGAATCCATCACAAGTCTAGCCCGGTTGGAATTGAGACCTTCACGCAACGGGTTCGACTAACCCGTCATCGATACAAATGTGGAGTCCATCTCAATCTTCGTTGCAACCGGCCCACCTGCCGAACCCGGCTCTGATACCAGTTTGTTATAACGAGAACGATAACAGACGAAGAAAGACACAGAGATTTAACGTGGTTCGGCAACGGTATGTTACCTACGTCCACGGGCAGAGAAATAGGGATCTTTATTATGGAGGAAAACAAGAAACTAGGGTTACAATTTGGTAGGTTTATGAGTATATATAATGCCTCATGAAACCTAGTCAAACAATGGGCCTAAATCCAAAACAAATAATAAACCCAATTCAAGGCATATTAACTGTGTTGATCCACTTTTTGGTAATTTTCTGGTAAATGCACACCATTTGTTTGTGCTAATGCTTCTGGATCGATCTAATTAATATCAACTTTTTGGAGATTTAGATCCATTTTATTTCCTGCTCTGTTGAAGATTATATTTATAATGACATTGTGAATGTAGTGAAACTGGGATAGATAGATAGATATACATACATACTCATTGAGGACTTATCTTAATTAGTTGGAGAGGACTTGCGGCTTACAAGTTAGATCGATAGTTCTTGTACCATTAATCTGTAGATAGCCACCTTTTACTATAGTTTGGCCGATGCGAACTGATGACCTGCAACACCTTTAACAACAAATTAATGGTACAAGAAGCTGCTATATATATTTCTTATGCATTGAAACTATGTATCAGTGAGCACTTATGTCGTAACAATTTGAGGGTAACCTTACGACAAACCCCATCAATGAGATCTGCTCGTTCTATGTGTGAGTGTGGGGTTCAATTGACTACCTCTATCCTGAAGTTTATAATCTGTTACATTTTGTAAGACATTTTAGTTCTTGCTTTTGCAAATTGCTTTTTCTGTGCCTTCAGCTTTTGCATCGGAGTGCACTTTCCCATTCATTTTTCGGCATCAATAGGCTCCACCACTCTCGATACCTACTAGTGTTGATTCATACTAAAGTTGGACATCGGGTTTTGAGTCTTTGACCTTAATTTTTCGGGCCATTTGGGTTTGGGTTGTTTTCGAGTCACGGGTTAAAAACAATGGCTTCAAAATAAAAAAATTCTGGACGTTCTCGGGTTTTCCAAGTCTGGTCATGTTTTTCCCAAGTTTAATCTATTATGTTACCGTTGAATGCTGTGCCAATGCATGAAACATATTCCATCCCCTGAAATATAAAAGCAAAAGCCAAGTTAGTGCAAAAGCTTTTGCCACGTGTATTAGCTAAGATTTCTTGAAGGTTTTAGGCAGCGGTGGTTTTTTTCTTTGTTTTCTTCCCTGCCGCTCCTCCAAACTGCTATAAACCATCTCAAGAAGAGACGGTTTTTTTCTAGACGGTTCCAAACGGTTTACACATCACTCTTTCTCTCCTTTCTCCTCCAACGCCGCTCTTTCCTCTCCTCCTATTCCTGGACCTAATCGTCTCTTTGTCAGGGTTGTCTTCAAGTCCGGTTTGAGGAATTAGGGCACCCACGCTCATCGGAGACGCGGACGATTGGAGGACGCCGTTCGAGTTCGGCTGTCTTGGAGGACGTCGGAGAAATGGAAAATCAATGAATGCTCTAAGGATTTCCAGTCTGTCAAACCAATCGACCGCACTATCTTGCTTCCGGCGCCCGGGTTCGTGAGCGGTGTCGTCGAGAAGAGCTCCGATGGTTATGAGAGGGCGATGCTCGGTCGTCAAGAGAGAACGTGAAGGAGGAGAACGAAGAAGGCTCAGCGACTATGGCGAGAGGCTCCGATGGTTTCCGCCATTGAAGACGATCCTCCAGGTGAGCCGCCTTCTCTCATCGCTTATGGATGTGTGTTCTTCATCAATTGAATTTTTTTAAGTGGAAGTCTTGATTCATCTTTCATTCTTTTGATCTTAATGTGTCTAGAAGCTTGATTCATTAATGTGTTTCTCTTTCAGGATGGTGATTTCCAATTCTTTTTGGTTGTCTGCCAGGATACTAAAATGAAAGTGCCCGAGAGGCTGAGACGCCTCATCACCGTCTTTAACCAGCAACAGAGTCCAGAGGGTTGCGGCTGCAGGATGCCTGAAACTGTGAAATTTGCAAAATTGGTAAGTTTTCTTGGATTTTCATATTGTTTGTTAAGAAATATTGAATTGAAATGATGTTATTGATTTGTTTATAATTGATATGTTGCTAACAAAATAATCCGATTGTTTGCCCTATGTTGATTCGGATTGGTGGTTTAACTTTGGGGCTTCTCTTATTTATGACGTAGTTAGGGTTTATAGGTGTTCAAAGTTTTATTCCATGCCTGTGAAATTGATGATCAAGGATTTGATAGGAAGTAAGACATTATGATTGTGTTTTATTTGTTCTTGCTTAAATCTCAAGTTCACACCAGCAATTAGTTTGGATAAAGGAGCTTAAGAGGAATGTGGTCAATTTGATTATGAGTAGGGTGATTGTGTTATATTACCTCAATATCTTGCTAATTCTCGTATGATGATTCTGATTATTTTGTTAGCAAAACTGGGAGACCCATTCTACTCTTCTTAACTTGCTAATAATAGATGAAGGAATTATTATTATTTTCTTCATTGGTCTTAGTTTTGTTTGCTGATTTAGTTGTGTTTCATCATTTATTTGTCACCTGGTTTGAATTTTGATGAATTTGTTTGTCAATTCTTTTACCTCTCTTCCTAATTTATCGTTTGCTTCTCTCATCAGCTTTGGACTCGGACAGAGGCTTGGTTTTCATTTGTAAATGAGCTACTGATATGCTCCACGTTGTACAGTACTATTTAGACAATAATTCAAATGTGAGTCAATGTTATTATTTGTCTTTGTTCCTTGATCCCCACCCATTTACCTTTTTCTTTTTTACAAGTAATACGTTCAATGAGATTACACCACCTAGTGTTCCAACTTATATTTCATTACTTTGAGCTTTTATTTAAAAAGTTATGGCTAAAGGTTATAAAGTTCAGTGTGGCTTATGCAAGTATGCTCCTTTGCCCACATCTATTATTGATACTGTCTTTTTTTTTTCTTGCAGTATGACTCCAAGGTGAATTCTGTATGGTGTTGGCTCTTCTACACAGACTCTCAGTTTTGGAAAGGTTGTTAGTTGTCAAGTTCATCCATAAGAATGAGTGATGTTGCTGCAGTAAGTTCCTTGAAAATTTGTGGCAATGATGTTCATATTGGGGGTAAAGGAAAAGACAAGATCGCATAGAGTTCTAGTGCGATGGATAAGGGAGTTAAAGGTGTGACAACTCCTAGCAGTTCTTTTGCTGCTGCTTGTGGAGAACGTGTTGTTTCTGATGCGAGGAGCGAGGGGGCTACTGGCTTGACAGCAATGACGGATGAAGTGCAACAGCTGCAAAGGGCGACTGAGGTGTAGAAAGAGCGCAGAAATCTTGGTCAAAAATGGATCGGATGACAGGGATAGGTGAGAAGCTAGGGTTCGAGGTTGTTGTGATAAGATTTTGCTTGAGTAAGTTTTTTCAGATTTTCTGATGTTTCTCATGCTTCTTTTGTTTCGATGGATGCTCAATTTTAGTGTGGATATTCATCCCAACTCAATCTGCAATTCAGGGTGGAATAATAAACTTCAAATTGCGTGCGGCAGGGTTTGCTTGCGATTAGAGTGTGTTGCCTCAACTAGGGAGGGTTGAATTGCGGTTTGTTCGACAAAAGAGCAAGGTTAGATTTCAAGTTCTCATCCCATGTTCAATTTTGGTATCGATTTTTGCCTAGACACCTTGTGTTTGATAGATATAGGGTTTCAATTTGTTGTTTCTGAATTTGGTAATAGATTTTCTGAAATTGCTAATACATTTTCTGAAATGAGTGCATGTATATGATGACGATATTCATGTGATAACATTTGCTTCAATTTCCATATCCTAATAAATGTAATATGGTTGCATAGGTCATGTATGTTTTAAGGTACTGGAATGATCAAGAAGCTCTTCAGAAGTTGGGTGAAGCAGTGGGTATTGCTGCTTCAGGGTTGTCCCTTTTTCATCATACTACCAGCAGGGTTGATGTGTAGGTATCTCATGATCATCTATACTTTCAATATTAAACTCACATATCTGAGCTTTATATTGCTTTCATGTTTCTGAAATGATTTGCTATATATTGCTTTCATGGTTTAGAACCAATTTTTTATTATTAAAAGCATAATTTAAGTAGATGGATTTGGTCATGTAGGCCTTATGCTAATTTTGAAGTGAGATCAATGCTTGTATTAACAAATAAAACCAAATTTTAGAAATATTAAGTAAAATGGCATCCCTTATAAATTTTTCTATGAGGAGTATTATATGGGTTTCTGAATATTCTGACAGACCTTAGTTGTCTGATTGATCTGAGATGGATTTGACAGATCTTAGTAGAGGGGTTGTAATCTAAGTAATGGTTGGTGATTTGTGATTCGTTGAACCAATTTGTTGCTTCCCGTCTTGTAAGCTCTCTTGTAGCATATTTATAGGGTTTTTTTAGAGTGAACGGTGAGTTAATTTGGTGAATATTGATTCTGTGAACAGAGAAAATATTATCACTATGTTTAAAGCTTCTCAGGATAAATGGTTTGTGTGCGAAGAAGCCAACAAGGCACTCATCGCCATGATTGGATCGGCTCCTCTTCCTCTACTCCACAAGCTCAAGGCTTATGTGAGGTACATCAATCTCAGGATCAGAGCCAAAACCGCCATTTACATCTCCAACTGTCTCCAAGATGGTAAAAAAAAAAAACAAATCCCACACCCTCGGTACATATTAGCTCCTCACAATTGACACAATTTTCATGTTAGACTGATGTTCATCCATTGACTTTGGCAGAGTACCGAAGAATTGAAGGAGTTCGGGATGGTAGGATAGGTAGGCTCCTGAAAGCAAGAGAGGCGGCTCGGAGCATTGTGATGTCACTTTACAAAGCATTCCCTGAAGTGTTGGGGAGTAGGAGGTGCAAATGGTGGCGGACAGATGGGAAGAGTTATGCCAGAGTAACTTGGCAGCCCTCCATACGCAACCAGTCATAAAAATAGCTCTCGCTACTCTTCTAGGTAAGGAGAAGATGCAAATTTCTACCTGTATTTCTGATTGTAAGGAGAAGATGCAAATTTCTGGAAGCTCTTACTGAAACGCTTCAACTGCTCTTCTGCAGGTGAAGATAAATGTCTTCCAAAGCAGATTTAAGATAAAAAAACTACTAAAGATAAATGTCTTAAGCTGGCTAAGACTAAAATGAAGCTGCTGATATTTAGTGCTTTGTCGAGGATGGATCCCTACATGACAATGGGGAGTCTTTTTTGTCCCATGATGATGGAGATCCTAGAGAAGCAGCAGGTTGTGGCACTGACTTCAGAAAAGGTAAGTGGTATTAAGGCCTACAATCTGCATTTGTCATATTGTGATATTTATGATTGGTGTTAAATATTTTAGGCATGAGTTATCAGCCATGGCTCTTTTTCTCTTTGGTTCCTTCTCATTGTTTGCTTCGATGGGTAAAATAATTTCTCTGCTCAATCGTTAATATCTGGGTATAAATGTTGAGTTACAAAGGGAAGATATGAATGAGAACCGATTCAGTTTGTTAGTATCTGGGTATTCTCTGAATTTGAAAGGCTTTTTAGCCTTGTGTTTTTGCCTTGGAAAAGGTTTTCTTTGCCGGTAGTAGTAGAATATCCAGTACATTATGTTGCAGCAGATGATCCGGGGTGTAAAGTGGATACAGATCAATAGTTCAATCTTCCATCCAAGAAGAGAGTTTGGCATGTGCAAATATAGTACATGCTTTTGTTGTATAAAGTTTGATATTAAGGAAACCTTCAGTGTGTGGATGATCCCATGCATTTTTCTTTTGACTCTCTTTCAATTGCCTTTATAAGTTTTTTCTTTCTGACAAAGTTACTAGGAATCAATTGGCAAGAGTCGTATACTTGCATTTAGAGGATTGTGTTTGTCTGATTGTCTCTCTTTCTTTTTATCTTTTTGCAGTGGAGACAATCGAACATAATGACAGACCATTGCTAATTATACACTTATGGTTGGAATGAGCTTGGATCCAATGCTAAAAATAACAATCTGAAGCATCGATTCCTTCGAATATTTTCGTTTTATTATGGAGCATGTAAGTTTAATTGTAGGGATTAATTTTTAGTCACACAGTTTCGTAAAAATTATGTAAATTAAAGCTTCTACCTTAATTTCCATTGAATTGGGTTGACATCCACTCCCCAAACGTATGTGTGATTTTCATCTCATATGCTCCTCCCTTGTATGTCTATTAGCTAATCAGGAATCTATGTTGATCTCACTATCCTAATCTTTTTCATGCTCTACATTTCTACAAACATGTTTTGTCAGCTCAAATATGCATAATTTTCCTTATAATTTTATCTGATCTTTTGAAGATGACATTTGCAATGTGGGAGCCACCATATGGGCGTTACAGGATGCACAAATACTCTTGGCAATCCTTTCTGAAAGTCAGTGGTGCATTGAGACATTGAGCCTTTATGGTCATGCCTATGCATGGATGTATCCTTTCTGAAATCCAGGTACTTATTCAAACATGTTTAGTGCTTTTTCTCCATACATACATGAGCAGTAATTTGGGCATGTTTTCTGTTAACCTTTCAGACATTTATTTACCGCGTGAAATTTTGTATAGTTTACTGAAGCAAACAAGAACCTTCCAATCTTATAATACTTTGGTTGTGCTAATGTTCAGTCATAGGCACCCGTGGAGCTAAGGCAAATGTTCAGCAAGGAGGTTAAGAGGGTAGGCAGTGAAGGGGCTAAAGTGCTGAGAGAAATCGGATAAGAGGTAGGAAAGATGAAGAAGCTAAGCTCCAAAGACATTTTGGTTGACATTGACAAGATTGCGGAGGAGTTACAAATGCCAGTCGATAAGAAATCTTACTTTTTCATAAATTACGAGTCCTGGCAATCCAAAATCCCGTCCAAGGTATCCATGAACAGAGAGCTTTCCTGATGCCAAGGAGACCGAGCATAGAAGACCGGTATTAGAAACTCCTAGTGACTTTGCCCAACATCGGAGGTCTGTCCCGATAGTGCCAAGGTTTGATCAGCCGAAGTCTCAAATAAGCATCAACCCTTCCTTCTCGAAAGGGGAGTCGTCTGGTGACATCATTAGAAGGTTGACCTTATGTCCTTTGTGGCTGTTAGTAGTGGGCGAACAGGTACTGAACACGGGAAATTAGGACGTTCGAAAGTGTGAGTGGTTTATCTTTCCGTTCGTTCACTACTATGTTGGTTGAGTTTGTCGCGAGGCTTCAAAACCTCATCGATTCCTTCAAAGAGCTTGAAGAACATGCCAAGTTTAAAGAGCCTATTACCTCCGATTTCGACAAGGTCTAGAAACATAGGATTTGCGAGCTAGGCTTAACCAGCTTTTGGGTTTGAATCATACGGAGGATACATACATATATGTAATCAGCCTCCCACAAAGTAATATTTAGAAAAGGGGAGAGAGAGGGATAATCTCAATACTCAATATCATATTGCATCCTGCAATGTTTATAAAATGGATTGATTGTCCATAAGAAGCATATGGATTGATCGAACAAAATCGAAGAGAAAAAAAACTGAATAAATAATATTTTGTCATTGCACCTCCTTTAATTTGCTTTTGTACTCAAATTTTGTTCTCAATGTTGTGAGCATTTAAGATCCTCTTATCTTTCCAAGTAAACTCATTTTATTTTATAATATTTAGTTTTTACTGTTAATTAGAAATCAATAACATATCTTGCAATCCAAGGGAGTGCACAAATGCATAATTGGGACTTGTATGTCACATTCTCTATTACGTGTCAATTTAAGACAACTCGGCAAGTCTAAGTTATGTCAATCTAATCTTTTGGACTGGTGCATAATTGAAACATGGCGTTAGGGTTTTGTGAGAGGATGCTGGAGCTTGAGGGTTTAATTGTCGATTTAAGATAACTCAGATTGTAAATCTTATGTCTTTTGTTTTTCTCTCTATGTATTTATGGAGTATTTGTTAAGTTACTATGTTGTCAATGCAAGCTCAATGAAATCTAACTATCTAATCTAATCTAACTATCTAACTATCTAACTATCTAACTATATATATAAAGTTGGGTTTTGCCCCATTAATTGCACCTATTAAATGATTAAAAAAATTAACCTAATATATATTAAAAATTAGCACCGAAAATCTAAAGTGTGTTCTAGCCTAATGGTTAAGGAATATTTTGTATACAAAAGGTCAAGAGTTCAACTCTCCTTAACTACACTATTTTGTAATTTTTTTTATTTAATATTAGCTTAAGAAAAGAAAAAAAAATTAACCTAATATATATTAAAAATTAGCACCAAAAATCAAAACTGTGTTCTAGCCTAATGGTTAAGGAATATTTTATATGCAAAAGGTCAAGAGTTCAACTCTCCTTAACTACACTATGTTGGTCGTTGAATTTCTACTTGCATTGCCTCAACAAAGAAGGATCTTTATTTAAAGATTTGGAAGAATCTAACTATATATATAAAGTTGGGTTTTGCCCCATTAATTGCACCTATTAAATGATTAAAAAAATTAACCTAATATATATTAAAAATTAGCACCGAAAATCTAAAGTGTGTTCTAGCCTAATGGTTAAGGAATATTTTGTATACAAAAGGTCAAGAGTTCAACTCTCCTTAACTACACTATTTTGTAATTTTTTTTATTTAATATTAGCTTAAGAAAAGAAAAAAAAATTAACCTAATATATATTAAAAATTAGCACCAAAAATCAAAACTGTGTTCTAGCCTAATGGTTAAGGAATATTTTATATGCAAAAGGTCAAGAGTTCAACTCTCCTTAAGTACACTATGTTGGTCGTTGAATTTCTACTTGCATTGCCTCAACAAAGAAGGATCTTTATTTAAAGATTTGGAAGAATCTAACTATATATATAAAGTTGGGTTTTGCCCCATTAATTGCACCTATTAAATGATTAAAAAAATTAACCTAATATATATTAAAAATTAGCACCGAAAATCTAAAGTGTGTTCTAGCCTAATGGTTAAGGAATATTTTGTATACAAAAGGTCAAGAGTTCAACTCTCCTTAACTACACTATTTTGTAATTTTTTTTATTTAATATTAGCTTAAGAAAAGAAAAAAAAATTAACCTAATATATATTAAAAATTAGCACCAAAAATCAAAACTGTGTTCTAGCCTAATGGTTAAGGAATATTTTATATGCAAAAGGTCAAGAGTTCAACTCTCCTTAACTACACTATGTTGGTCGTTGAATTTCTACTTGCATTGCCTCAACAAAGAAGGATCTTTATTTAAAGATTTGGAAGAAACTCAGCTGAAGCTCTTCGAGGAAATGTCAACAAATGAATCACTTTAAGATTCATTCAAATCTCAACACTATTAAAAATTTATCAAATTGCTACGGCTTTTAGCCACCAACTTTTGATGTCCCTGCATTCGTGGCTAATAATTATGAAAAAGACGACGAATTTATGACGCCGCTGCTAAAACTGCGTCGAGAAAATTTTAAAAAGAAAATTACTCCGTAAATATGATAACATATGTTAATATGATAACATATGTTAATATGATAACATCTGAAAAATAATCCAAGTGTACTTAGATTAATTTTAAAAATCCCATGCGCGGATTAATTTTAAAAATCCCGTGCGTTGCGCACGTGGTATAGACTAGTTCAAATTAAGGCTACCATAAAAGAAAATTACTCCGTAAATACTAGTAGTAATTATTTGATACCGACCTGCAGAGAAGTCTGCAAACAATTCCAAAGACTTATGCACATTGCCACGCTATCCGTCTGTGATGATCATTCATAGTCACTCCAAAATGGTGAAGGGTGAACACAAACCATGTTAAACCCTAACCCGTTAGCTACCGATTCGAGTTCTCAACGAGATGAACGAAAGTAAATCTAGAAAACACAGCGATTTGTTAACGCGGTTCGGTTTCCCTACTCCGCGGGGCCTCAAGAGGGGAGACCCGGTCCCGAGAATACCACTAAACTCGAACAAAGATACAAGATCTGGTTACAAGTGTGGAACACAGACGAGAAACGCTTAATGAGCTAGCAATCTAAACGCAGAGAAGCTAAGAGGTAAAGGTTCAGAGATTTGAAAGGGTAAAAGCCCCCTTTCCAGCTCTTCAATCCATATGAGGACGTTGCAAACTCCAGGTGACAGGAATCAAGGCCTCCATGGATGAGCAAGGTGCCGCCTTTCAGTCTCGCTCTTCCTCACTCTAGGTTTAGGGTTTCTTACCGTCGGAGCTTCTCTCTCATCTACGCTCCAAGTGATGAACAGGAGCATATATATAGAGGAGGGTGCGGCTAAGTAGGGTTGCAACGTATGGAAAGGAATCCAGATGTGAGACGGAGGCCGTGGGCTTGGACTCTATTCTCATAAGAGAATATTGTCCAAGTGATTGGGCCGGCCCACAATCCAGAAACATTCAAACCTGTTAACACAGAGCATAGCACAGACCCACACACACAATAGGTTAGTCTTATAGAGTCTTGGTGCATCTAGAGTCCGAACCAAGATGGTCTTGGGGTCCCTTAGATGTGTCCAAAGCCTCAAGACCACACCTATGGCCTTAGCTAGCTCATTAAGTGTCTCTACTAGTCTATTACATCCAAAACACTTGCCATCCTAGATCTATAAAATACAAAGACAAAACTTAGGATTACATTATAACAAATGCCCTCCTAATCTTGAGTTTGTATCTTCTTTGTTCTTCCAGTTTTCTGTGGTCTTCTTCCAGGGACCTTCCTCTCCCGTGCCTGTCATGAGCTAAGGCACATCAAAGATCTTTAGGAAATTTCTGCAGAAATGGAATTTGTTAGTAGGAACTATTTTGGTACCAAAATCTGCAGGATTCACATCTCCTAAGATCTTATCAACAGAGATATTTTCTTTCTCAATCTCATCACTAATAAAATGGAATCTAACATCGATGTGTGTTGTAAGCGGAATCTGCCATGTTTTACAGCAACTTTTATATCGATTTTTGTATACATTGCATTCATTTGGGCTAGAATAGTACAGAATCTATGTAGTTTATGTTTATTTGCCAAATTATGGAATCTACACCAGTTTCTGTTTAAAAGCTGCCCGAGAAGCCAACGACGAGAATCCGAGCCAGGTCTACTCGACCTCGACGAACCCTTTGTCGAGGTCGACAAGCCAGTCCCAGCCAGACGAGGAGGAGTCCTCGACGAGACCATCCGAGCCATCCTTGACGAATCCTACTCGATCTCGACAAGAGTTAGTCGAGATCGACAAGGCACCCAGATCATGTCCGACCCTGTCGAGGAGATCTACTCGAGAAACCCTAGTCGGCGAGCAAAGTTACTCGAGGTCGATGAAGCCTACTCGAAGTCGACAAGAGCCCAGTGAACCAAAACGAGCCACATCGAGCAGAAAAGTCAGCCAGGTCCAGTCGACGAAACCATCGTGGTCGAGGTCGACGAGGCCTTGTCGAGGTCGACTAGACCCAGATTCCAGAAGCTGCTCGACGAAGCCTTGTCCGAGTAGAGTTGGAGTTGCTTGGTCGCAAAGCCGTAAGATTCTATCCGATCTATCAAGTTCTATCTATGGAAGGAGATCTATCAAGACATGAAGACTTACCCTATTTAGTTTTATCTTTTCCCTCTTGATTTATTTCCTTAAAACAATTTATTTATCTTTAAGGCTTTTAGATATAATTTTAGATATAGATTTAGATAGAGATAGATATCTTCTTTCCTAGAATAGCTAGGGAATGAAGGCTATAAATAAGGCCCTAGGGGCTCAATTTTAATGATTCAATCATTCAGAGACAATTAGTTAGTTCCACATAGAGCTTAGGAGTTCTAAGGTTTTTAGGGTTTTGGCTGACAGCGAAAGTTGATTGCCAGGATTGTAAAAAGCTTTGAATTTAGTTTTTATGCAATTTTCTTTCATCAATTCAATGTCTGCGATTGCGATGAGGCGTGAGTAGTCCACCCACTTCTGGGGCTGGGGTGAGCCCGACGGTGGCCATGTGAGGCGATGCGATAAAGGTCAGATCTTTTGTGCAATTCATCTTCTATCCCTATGAGCATGATTCTTTTGCGAGAGTTGAAGGTGATCCTTGTTTGTGTTATTGAAGCGAAAGTGATCTTAATGCAACTTGGATTAATTATGTGAAAAAGGGTTAGTAACAATTAGGGTTTATGCGAGAGCCTCTATATGCCTAGTTGTTAATGACGAAAGTTATTTGATGGAAAGCATGATCTTTTATGCCTTTATGTGTTGTTTTGCATGGTTGTCGTTGTGGTGTTGAAACCCTAGCCTTGGAGGTTTTTTTATATATTGAGTTTATTTTCCGTCAGAAAGCTGAGTTTGGGTTTTGAGCAATTGCAATTTACATTCCTTTAAATTTCTGTTCTTGTCGACATAGAGTAAGACTTGGTCGAGATAGAGTACGGTTCTTGTCGATCTCGAGGAGAACTGGTCTAGGTCGAGTTGAAGTTTCTGCCCTTTGTCAATTTTCTATTGTCTGTCTTTGCTGATTCTTGTCGATCTCGAGGAGGGGGTAGTCGAGATCGAGTTGACTTGCCTTTGTCGAGTTGCTTCGTTTTCGATCCTGAGCCACTGTTGTCGACCACCCTTGTCTATCTCGAGTACTGTTTGTCGAGATCGACGAGAGCCTTTGCTTTTGCTTTGCTTTGTTATTTGCTTTTGTTTTATTTGCCCTTGCCGGGATTATTTGTTTCTGCTTCTGTTTGTGTTTCTGTCTTTCTGCTGCTTCTGTGAGAATCTGATAGCTACCTGAGAACTGCTGACGTGCTTTCCTCGTGGATTCGATCCTGACTTTTCTCTTACTACAACGGGAGGAAGTCTTGTAATTATTTGCTGAGACAGGGGAGTCGTTCTAAACCATATTCTATTCTATACTTGACTTACTCCTGCCTAGTCAACAAATTGGCGCCGTTGCCGGGGAGGCAATCAATCGCGCCTTAGGTAGTCAGTTCTCACTGTTTCTTTGAGTTACTTTTCAGGTGTATGCGCCGTTCTGGTATCCCACCTGAGTACTACGGTTTAGACGAACCAGAGCGCCTTCTACACATCAGAAATAGACTTCAAAGAGCCATGGAGGACGCTGAAACACAGGAGCAGCTGATCGCTAGGCTTACCAGGGATCTAGCCGCCAGGGATGCTGCTCTTGCCGCTGAGAGAGCAGAAAAGGAACAAGCACAGGCTGAGCTTGCCCAATATCCAACCACTGCTGAGGATTATATGCATCCCACGCTCGTCGTGCCTGAATCGGCGATTCTAATCCCTGAAAACTCTTTTGAAATTCGCACTCAATTTCTTATAGAGCTTAAAAATAATGCCTTTTACGGCATATTTAATGAGTGCCCTCTTGAACATATTACTAATTTTCATGATATGTGTCGTACTCTTGCAGAAGGCACAACCTTGGAATATGTCAAGATGAAATCTTTTCGCTGGTCTCTCGCTGGGCCTGCACTGAAATGGCTGGAAGGGCTGAAAGCAAGATCACTCACAACCTGGGCCCAAGTAGAGCAAGAATTTCTGAACAAATTCTTCCCACCTGCCAAAACAGCATATCTCCGCCAGAAAATCACCGCCTTTAAGCAGCAGAAAGGGGAACCGCTGACAAAGGCATGGGAGCGCTACAAGGAACTTCTGCGATCTTGCCCTACTCATGGACAGCCACCCTACATCATTCAGGAGATCTTCTTCAACCCTCTTGACCAAGTCACTAAGGACAGAATCAACAATTATACTCACTACGAGTATCTGACGATGCCGCCAAGTGACGCATGGGGTGTGCTAGAGAAGCTCACCAACTACGACAACAAATATGGGTCTACTGCAACTTATGAAGAGAACCCATACGCCAGGCCAGCACCATCCATGCCCCTCTATGAGCCATCAAAGGAGATTGATCCAGATGTCAGGGAGCAATACTACAGAGACCAGAATAAGAAGCTCCTCAAACAAGTCAAATATCTGTCTGTCAACCAACCTTGCATCGAATGCGGATCACAGAGGCACACCACTACTGAGTGCCCACACACAGAGCAAGTCAGGATGGCAGAACATCATGAGGATGCAGCTTACGCAGGAGGGCCTAATCGCTATATGGGGGATCAAAGGCCTTATCAACAACAATGGAATCAAGGTCCCCCTAGGAATCCTCCACCCTACAGAGCTCCAGGACATCCAGAAAGGGATCAAAAGAAGGATGATCTGCAGCTGATCCTTGAGGAGATGCGACGAAATCAAGGGACCATCAACAACCAGTTCCAGAACATCACCACCAAATTTGGAGAACTGGACATCTGGAAAAGGGGGATTGAGACGCAGATAGGACAGATTTCTGCACAGATCCCACGACAGTCCGGCAAGCTCCCTGGGCAAACAGAACCAAATCCTAAGGGAAAGACTGGACACATAGCTGCTGTAAAACTCAGGAGCGGGCATCAACTGAAAGAGTCAGAGGTCGGAGAGCAGTAGAACAGCGAGGAACAGCAAGTCGAGGTCGACAAACCCATCGTCGATCTCGACCAGAGCCTAGTCGACCTCGACAAAGGTCTACTCGAGGTCGAGGAAAAATCTCCAGAATCTTCGTCTGCGCCGAACAGCAACTCGACTGGGCCCAAACTGGTCGATCTCGACAAGACCCTTGTCGATGTCGAGGAGCCCCTGGTCGAGAAATCTGCAGCAACTCCGACGTCTGTTCTGGCTCCGACTCAGAAAAAGAAGCTACCTTTCCCCACAAAATCTCTAAAGGACCCAGCGGAGAAAAAGTTTCAGCGCTTCATCAAAATGCTTCAGAAGCTGAATGTCACCATACCCTTCACAGAAGCTCTCAATGAAATGCCGTCCTATGTCAAATTTCTGAAGGAGATTCTGAGCAAAAAGCGATCAATGGCGGAAATTACAGAGGAGTGCAGCCAGCTGGACATACTGGAAAAACGGCCAGATCCAGGTAAGTTTGCTATAACTATTGGATTTGGTCCATACAAAATTAATGCTTTATGTGATCTTGGAGCCAGTGTTAGTATTATGCCTTTAACGATTTGGTCCAAGATTAAGATAGGAGCCCTAGAGCCTGTGGATGCTAGACTTTACATGGCCAACAACACGGTGGTCATTCCAACAGGCATGGTGGAAAATGTTCCAGTACAAGTAGGTAAATTCTTCGTCCCTGCTGATTTCTTAATTATTGATATGCAAGAAGATCCTGCTTGTCCAATTATTCTAGGGAGACCATTCTTGGCGACGGTGGATGCCAACATAAGCGTACGGAAAGGAGTGCTCACCTTCAACATCAGCGATGAAGTAATTGAGTATTCCTTCAACAAAACTGAAAGGTATACGGGTCCAATGGAAGAGGTCAAATCTATCTCAGCTGGCTACATCACCTGCGGGGAACCCAAGGTCAGAAATATGACCCCGGAGGAGCTGAAAAAGAGGGACATGGAGGCCCAGGTAGAGGAGATCATGGCAATCCTCAAGGAGAACAAAGGAACTAAGTATGGGGTCAAGATCGACCAGACCCTAGTCGATCTCGACCAGACCAAGGTGACTCCACCGAAGCCGATCAGCAAACCAGAGGAACAGCCCTACTCGACCTCGAGTAGTCTCGTCGAGGTCGACCAAAACTCGGAGCCACCAGACCTGTCTTCCTCGACGCTGCCAACTCCAGGACCAGAGCCCTTGTCGATCTCGAGGAAGCTACTCGATGTCGACCAGCACTCGGAGAGCACCGCCCCTGCTTCCTCGACGCCGCAGCAACCAGGAGAGAAACCCTCGTCGATCTCGACAAGTCTTGTCGAGGTCGAACACCAATCGGCGCCACCAGACCCTGTTTTCTCGAGGAGCAAGCCACCAGAGCCAGAGTCTTCATCGAGGTCGACCAGTCTTGTCGATGTCGACAAGCCCCCTTCCTCGACTTCTTCCTCCTCGATGAAGCCACCACCACCAGAACCTGCAGCATCGTCGATCTCGAGGAGCCCTAGTCGAGATCGACCAAATACAGTAGTGCCCGATTCCGTTTCCGCGAAGGTAAGTCAAGGTTTGGATCTTTCTTCTCCTATTTCCATCAAAGATTTATCTATACATGGGAGAGGTCTGCCTTGGTATGTGCGATTGTGCAGGATTTCCAATGATGACCCTAAGGAGTATGAAGTTGGAGACAAGCTCTATGTCTCTAAATCAAAGGATCATTGGTTTCCTAACAAATTCAACAAGAAGCGGATGGGACCATTCGTGGTGAACAAGATCCATTCTGGAGGATTACAGCTGATGGACAAGAATGGAGTCCTATTTGAGGCCCAAGCTACATGGGCTCTGCAGATGCCACCTGGAGCATAAATGGAAAGTCGGCCTAGCAACTATAAAATCTAGAGCATGTACATAGACTTTTTTAGGACTTTTAAGACTTTGTTTTTTGGTTTTGAACATTGTTTTTGGTTTTGGTTGTTTCTATTTTTGGGTATATGTCTTCTACTTTTCAGGTCATGGATAGAACCAAGCTACATGAATGCTCGGACTAGGAGGTGTTCGAAATTATGCGGCTCTGCACATCTGTCTTGTGAGTTTCTTTCCTTACCCTTTACATTGTTTTATATACAGTGAGGACACTGTAATGTTTAAGTATGGGGTGGGGGAAGGGCTTACTTTGTGCACATTGATCATATTTGACATTACTTGTGCATTAGTTCTTAGAATTGCTACATGGCTATTTTGGAATGCATTATTTATTTATGTGCTTATATGCATGTTTTTCAAAAATTTGAGAAAAATGACCCCCATTGAAAATTTTGAAAAATGTCATGGAAGCTTATATTGGACTCGACGATGCAAAATTAGATTCATTATAGATATAGCATGAAATTGCCTAGTAAAGGGAAATCACAATGAAGTGCATTATTTTCTTGAAAACCATGAAAGGAGGAAAAATTTGAAATTGCTTTTGACATGTTGCATGATAAGATGATGGAGGACTTTATATTTCCATATAATGCTCATTGTTATAATCCTAGCCTTACCTATGCTTATGCATCACAAAAGCCATAATATGCCTTATTTCATATATTGCTCCACATGATCTAAATATTGCCATTCTTTACCCTATCCTGGGATTATGTTGAGAATGATGTTACATTATGGAGATGTTATATGGTGTTTGTGTTGTGATTATCATATATGGAGTTTGGAAGGAAATTGTTTGAAATATATGGAAAATTTAATGAGTGAAAGAAAATCCAATCACCTCAGGAGATAAAGGTAGATTGACCCTGCTCTCTGAGATAATAGTTTGGAGAGATGGGACACATTGTGAGGAGTCCAAAGCACTAAGTATCTGGGGCCATTCATGACACCCATGTTTGCGACTCGCGAGAAGGCAGTGCTGAGGTTAGAGAGGTAAAAGCATTATTATTGAAAAAAGCAATATTATTGAGAAAAGCAATATGAAAGGCGATGAATCAAGTGGAAAAGGAATGTGGAATGAAATTCAAAGTTTGGAAAAGTACTCCATTTTCCCGGATCATTAAAGCACCACATTGCCAGAAATTGCCCACCGTTTAGCCTTTTACGAATAAATTGTTTATGCAATACCCTCCTTTTGTGAGTAGATGTTGCTTTTACATATTTGCACATGCATGGATTTGTGACACTAGTACCTTTTCGAGGATGGTAATTGATTGCAGGGTTATATAAGAATGAATCTAAGATGTTGAGAGTATTGATTTCTTCCCCTGAATGACAATTAAAAGTATTGCTTGAGGACAAGCAAGCTTAAGTATGGGGTGTTTGTTGTAAGCGGAATCTGCCATGTTTTACAGCAACTTTTATATCGATTTTTGTATACATTGCATTCATTTGGGCTAGAATAGTACAGAATCTATGTAGTTTATGTTTATTTGCCAAATTATGGAATCTACACCAGTTTCTGTTTAAAATCGCAGAAATCGAGGCTTTTACAGTAATTCTACAGAAAGTCGGAAAAGCTCGGAAAACCACTACAGAAGTCCAAGGTCAAAGCAGCAGAACAAGTCTGAGAGTCAACCTTACTCGACATCGAGTAGGTCTACTCGACCTAGACAAGCATGACCGAACACGGCCTTGTCGAGCAAGCCTGCTCGAGAAGCCAGACAACCCGAGCCTCCGGAGTCTACTCGATCTCGACAAACTCTGGTCGAGATCGACGAAGCCTAGCACCATGCCCGGAGTCGACAAGGGGAAGAGCTGCCCGAGAAGCCAACGACGAGAATCCGAGCCAGGTCTACTCGACCTCGACGAACCCTTTGTCGAGGTTGACAAGCCAGTCCCAGCCAGACGAGGAGGAGTCCTCGACGAGACCATCCGAGCCATCCTCGACGAATCCTACTCGATCTCGACAAGAGTTAGTCGAGATCGACAAGGCACCCAGATCATGTCCGACCCTGTCGAGGAGATCTACTCGAGAAACCCTAGTCGGCGAGCAAAGTTACTCGAGGTCGATGAAGCCTACTCGAAGTCGACAAGAGCCCAGTGAACCAAAACGAGCCACATCGAGCAGAAAAGTCAGCCAGGTCCAGTCGACGAAACCATCGTGGTCGAGGTCGACGAGGCCATGTCGAGGTCGACTAGACCCAGATTCCAGAAGCTGCTCGACGAAGCCTTGTCCGAGTAGAGTTGGAGTTGCTTGGTCGCAAAGCCGTAAGATTCTATCCGATCTATCAAGTTCTATCTATGGAAGGAGATCTATCAAGACATGAAGACTTACCCTATTTAGTTTTATCTTTTCCCTCTTGATTTATTTCCTTAAAACAATTTATTTATCTTTAAGGCTTTTAGATATAATTTTAGATATAGATTTAGATAGAGATAGATATCTTCTTTCCTAGAATAGCTAGGGAATGAAGGCTATAAATAAGGCCCTAGGGGCTCAGTTTTAATGATTCAATCATTCAGAGACAATTAGTTAGTTCCACATAGAGCTTAGGAGTTCTAAGGTTTTTAGGGTTTTGGCTGACAGCGAAAGTTGATTGCCAGGATTGTAAAAAGCTTTGAATTTAGTTTTTATGCAAGTTTCTTTCATCAATTCAATGTCTGCGATTGCGATGAGGCGTGAGTAGTCCACCCACTTCTGGGGCTGGGGTGAGCCCGACGGTGGCCATGTGAGGCGATGCGATAAAGGTCAGATCTTTTGTGCAATTCATCTTCTATCCCTATGAGCATGATTCTTTTGCGAGAGTTGAAGGTTATCCTTGTTTGTGTTATTGAAGCGAAAGTGATCTTAATGCAACTTGGATTAATTATGTGAAAAAGGGTTAGTAACAATTAGGGTTTATGCGAGAGCCTCTATATGCCTAGTTGTTAATGACGAAAGTTATTTGATGGAAAGCATGATCTTTTATGCCTTTATGTGTTGTTTTGCATGGTTGTCGTTGTGGTGTTGAAACCCTAGCCTTGGAGGTTTTTTTATATATTGAGTTTATTTTCCGTCAGAAAGCTGAGTTTGGGTTTTGAGCAATTGCAATTTACATTCCTTTAAATTTCTGTTCTTGTCGACATAGAGTAAGACTTGGTCGAGATAGAGTACGGTTCTTGTCGATCTCGAGGAGAACTGGTCTAGGTCGAGTTGAAGTTTCTGCCCTTTGTCAATTTTCTATTGTCTGTCTTTGCTGATTCTTGTCGATCTCGAGGAGGGGGTAGTCGAGATCGAGTTGACTTGCCTTTGTCGAGTTGCTTCGTTTTCGATCCTGAGCCACTGTTGTCGACCACCCTTGTCTATCTCGAGTACTGTTTGTCGAGATCGACGAGAGCCTTTGCTTTTGCTTTGCTTTGTTATTTGCTTTTGTTTTATTTGCCCTTGCCGGGATTATTTGTTTCTGCTTCTGTTTGTGTTTCTGTCTTTCTGCTGCTTCTGTGAGAATCTGATAGCTACCTGAGAACTGCTGACGTGCTTCCTCGTGGATTCGATCCTGACTTTTCTCTTACTACAACGGGAGGAAGTCTTGTAATTATTTGCTGAGACAGGGGAGTCGTTCTAAACCATATTCTATTCTATACTTGACTTACTCCTGCCTAGTCAACAATGTGCTTGGTCCTCTCATGATACATGGGATCCTTGCATAAATATATAGCACTTTGATTATCAGAAAACACAACAGGAATATAAGATTTTCTTTCTACTTCCTTCAAGATTCCTTTCAACCAAATAGCTTCTTTTGCAGCCTCAGTTGCAGCAATATATTCAGCTTTAGTAGTAGATAAAGCAACAATAGATTGCAACTGAGATTTCCAAGATATACAGTTTCCAGCCCAGGTAAAGAAGAATGAGGAAGTAGATTTTCTGTTATCCCTATTACCAGCATAATCAGAATCAACAAATCCATGAAGTTCATTTCTAAAAGTGTGTTCAGCAAACATAAGACCCATAGATTTAGTGCCACATAAATATCTGAGCAAATATTTCATTGCATTCCAGTGTTTTTCTCTAGGATCAGACATGAATCTACTAAGTGCACTCACAGCAAAAGCAAGATCTGGCCTAGTGCACAGCATAGCATACATTACAGAACCAGCAGCAACATCATAAGGAATGTTTTCCATTTTCTTAGATTCTTCATCAGTTTTAGGACTAGGATCTCTGTATAATTCTAGATGCCCTCCTAAAGGGATAGGTGTAGGGTTAGAGTTGTTCATACAGAATCTGTCCAAAACCTTAAGCAAATAATCACCTTGAGTCAGCCACATTACTTTCTCAGATCTGTTTCTAATAATGTTAATCCCTAGAATTCTTTTAGCTGAACCCAGATCCTTCATATCAAAATGCAATTTCAAGTCATTTTTAGCACCAGCTATAATAACTTTGCTATTACTGATCAGAAGAATATCATCAACATAAAGCAAAACATACAAGGGATTCTTAGAACCAGCATGCTTAAAGTAAAGGCAGGTGTCATATTTGCTTCTGGTGAAACCTAAGGATCTCATACATGCATTGAATTTCAAGTTCCATTGCCTAGGAGACTGTTTCAGACCATAAATGGATTTTTTAAGCAGACAAACATGATCAGATTTTCTCTTATCTATAAATCCTTTAGGCTGTTGCATGTAAATGGTTTCCTTTAGGTCACCATGCAGGAAGGCTATTTTAACATCCATCTGTTCAAGTTCCCAGTCATTAACAATAGTAATAGCAAGCATGAGTCTCAGGGTCTTATACTTAACAACAGGTGCAAAGATATCCTTATAGTCTACCCCCTCCTTTTGCCTAAAGCCCTTAGCTACAAGTCTAGCTTTGTATTTAGGTGGATCAGTAGGAGTGATACTATCTTTCAGTTTGTAAACCCATTTGCACTCAATAACTTTAGCCTTTTTAGGTTTAGGGACCAAGAGCCAAGTTTTGTTAGCATACATAGACTGTAACTCTTCATGCATAGCTTTCAACCACTCATTAGCACAAGAACTTTTCATGGCTTGATTATAACTTTCAGGTGTAAGATGTTTCACAGTTTCAACAGCCAAGAAAGCAAATTCAACAATATTAGAGGTGAACCTTCTGTTAGGTATCCTAACTCTAGGCTCTCTGTCTCTAGTAAGTTGATAATTAGACAAGTCAGGCACAACATTTCCAGCAGTATTCATAACAGGCAAAGGAACATGATCAGAAGCAGAAGTATCAGTAGAAGAGGATTGAAGAGAGCTCGAGGGGGATGAAGTACTGTCACTTACACTTCCACCAGATTGGTGGGAATGAGTAGAGATACTACCTTGTGAGCCATTTCCTTCAGGCTCACTGTTTTGAGGAGAGTTTGACACCTCAACTTCTGGAGATTGAGTCTCAGAGGTTGAGTTTCCATTGTTTGAGCCTTGTGGAGTTCCAATGTCAAATTCATCATCCTCCATGTCATCATGGTCATTTGGATCATAGAATCCTTCAGTATGGGGTGTTTGTTGTGAGCCTAATTTGCCATGTTTTACATTATCTTTTATATCGATTTCTGCATGCATTTCATGCATTTGGGCTTGAATGATACAAAATATGTGTAGTTTATGCTTAGTTGTTATATATGGAGGTCTACACAAGTTTTTGTCATATTTCGCAGAAATCGGACGCATTTTGGAGCTTAAAGGAAAGTCATGGAGAAGCCAAGAATGGTGCAGCTGGAGAGAAGGCCAATTTCCGGCTTTCATTATTCTGAATCAGGCTGTGATGTCTTCATGAGAGTTGTAGCCCTCGGAAAGAGCTTTCCAACGCATGGTCATATGCGTCAATCCGACAACCGAGGCAGCGGGAAAGTGCGTTTTACGAACAGAGCTGGAAGCAGAGGAAAGTTATCGATATCGACAAGACTTGTCGACATCGAGAAGTATCAACTCGACATGTGCACTGGAAGACGAGGTCGAGTTGATGAACTCAAGACGAAGACATCGACAACTTTTGTCGATATCGAGAAGGCATGTCGAGAAGATTTGTCGAGCAGCTCCGGAATCCGAGATCGAGGAGAAGTCCGAGCGGGATTGGATACTTGCAAGCTAAGATTCGTCCAATTCTATCAAGATCTATCAAGACCAAAGAAGATGTCCACACATTAGATATAATCCTAGTCTATCTATTTTATTTAAATACACTATGTTATTTATTTATCATTAAGTTTTAGATATAGTTTTAGATAAAGATAGATATCTTCTATCCTTGATTAGCAAAGATTAGAAGCCTATAAATAAGGCCCTAGGGGGCTCAGTTTTATTCATTCAATTTCAGTTAGATTCAATTTCAGAGAGAAGTAGTTAGTTCCATTCAGAGATACAATTTAGAAGTTTAAGGTTTTTAGGGTTTTGGCTTTCTGCGAAAGTTGATTGCCAAGATTGTAAAGGCTTTGAATTTAGTTTTAATGCAAGTTTCTTTTCATCAATCAATGTCTGCGATTGCGATGAGGCGCGAGTAGTCCACCCACTTCTGGGGCTGGGGTGAGCCCGACGGTGGTCATGTGAGTCGATGCGATAAAGGTCAGGTTTTTATGCGATTCATCTTCTATCCCTATGAGCATGATTCTTTTGCGAGAGTTGAAGGTGATCCTTGTTTGTGTTATTGAAGCGAAAGTGATCTTAATGCAACTTGGATTAATTATGTGAAAAGGGTTAGTAACAATTAGGGTTTATGCGAAAGCCTCTATATTCCTATTTGTTAATAACGAAAGTTATTTAGATGGAAAGCATAATCTTTTATGCCTTTATGTGTTACTTTGCATGATTATCGTTGTGATGTTGAAACCCTAGCCTTGGAAGTCCTTAGTTCATTGATTTATTTCCGTTAAAAATCGTTTCCGTGTTCGAAAGCATTTGCAATTTAAATTTCTTTTCTTTTGTCGATTTCGAAAAGAGCTTGTCGAGTAAGTTGTCGATTTCTGTTGTCGACGTCGAGAAGATTTATCGAGATCGAGTTACTGTGTTCATCGACTTGTCTGCTGTTGTCGATCTGCTGTTTGTGTCGAGTAACTTGTCGACATCGACAACCTTTGTCGACATCGAGGAAACTCGGTCGGGTACTTTGGTCGAGTTACTTACTGTTGTCGATTTGCTTGCTGTTGTCGACTTGCTTTGTTCTTTATTTGCTTTGCTTTTATTTCTGTCTTCTTTATTTGTTATTTTCTTTTATCTTAGTTGCCCTTGCCGGGATTATTTGTTTCTGTTTTATTTCTGCTTCTGCTTGTGTTTCTGCTTTTCTGCTGCTGCTGTGAGAATCTAATAGCTACCTGAGAACTGCTGACATGCTTCCTCGTGGATTCGATCCTGACTTTTCTCTTACTACAACGGGAGGAAGTCTTGTATTTATTTGCTGAGACAGGGGAGTCGTTCTAAACCATATTCTATTCTATACTTGACTTACTCCTGCAACAACAAATTGGCGCCGTTGCCGGGGAGGCAATCAATCGCGCCTTAGGTAGTCAGTTCTCACTGTTTCTTTGAGTTAGTTTGTAGGTGTATGCGCCGTTCTGGTCAACCACCTGAGTTTGACACCTTAGATGATCCGGAATGTCTTATACACATCCACTCTAAACTAAAAAGAGAGCCATGGCGGCCGCTGAAACACCAGAACAACTGATTGAGAGGCTTCAGAGGGAAATAGCCGCAAAAAATGCTGCTCTTGCCACTGAGAGAGCAGAAAGGGAAAAGGCAGTTGAGCGTGTAAGACAGGCGGAAGCTAAGCTTGCGTTGCTTAGACGGGAATACCCATTCTATGAACCCGTTGATACCCAGGTATGTCCCTCCACGATCTCAATTCCAACTTTGCTACCTATCTTTGAAAAACCATTTGAAGGATCCCAAAAAGAAGAAGAGCCACCAACGAAGAAGTCGGACGTCGTTGCCCATGATGTTTCAAAGTCGCTTTTGCCTTATGAGGTGAAGGCTATCCCCGATGATTTTGAGCAACCGATGTTCGTATTCAAGTATGGGGTCCTCGCAAAGTGGCATGAAGCTCCACAAGATAAGGTGGAAGCATCTCTTCCAACTCCACCGGTTTGCTGTAGTGGAGATGTGCAAACAAATCAACCAATAAAGCGGAAGAGGTATGATGATGAGGTATGCAAATTTCCTTTATATATTCCTTTATGCATGCCAGCTGGAGCACATGAAGATGGATGGGTGAAGCCATGGAGCATTCACTCGGGGAGGTTTAAGCTTCTTCACATGATGCCCCCGGATGACATTCCAAGCTTCCCACCACCGGAGGAACCACCAGATCCACCTATACCTCCGGACAAAGATGAGCCAGGCTAAAGCTTAACGGAGAAAGTCGGCCTAGTGACTATAAAATCTAGAGCTTGTAAATAGACTTTTTATTTTGGGACTTTTTGGACATTGTTTGTTTTTTAGGGTTATACTATTGTGGATACTTTTGGTCTATCGAATCTTGCAGGAATGGCTACAGTCTTGTCGACATGAGGGGAGGAACTCGACATCAACAAAACCACATCGAGTTAGCCTCTGTCGAGAAGATCACCCTGGAGGCAGCCAAGTTACTCGATGTCGAAGAGATGTTGTCGACATCGACAAGTTCTCGAGATCGACTAGAGTTGTCGAGATCGACAAGATCCAGTGGTTCCCGATTCCGATTTTGCGAAGGTAAGCCAATGTCAATGGATGGAATCAAGCTACATTAATACTCGGACTAAGGAGATGCTCCATTCGAAATTTTGCAGCTCTGCACACATGTCTTGTAAGCTTCTTTCTTTACTCTTTACCTTGTTTTTATACAGTGAGGACACTGTAATGTTTAAGTATGGGGTGGGGGAAGGGCTTACTTTGTGCATATTTGCCATATTTGACATTACTTGTGCATTAGTTCTTAGAATTGCTACATGGCTATTTTGGAATGCATTATTGCTTTATGTGCTTATATGCATGTTTTCCAAAAATTTGAAGAAAAATGACCCCCATTGAAAATTTTGAATAATGTCATGGAAGCTTATATTGAACTCGACGATGCAAAATTGGATTCATTAGAGATATAGCATGAAATTGCCTAGTAAAGGGAAGTCACAATGAAGTGCATTATTTCTTGAAAACCATGAAAGGAGGTAAAATTTGAAATTGCTTTTGACATGTTGCATGATAAGATGATGGAGGACTTTATATTTCCATATAATGCTCATATTGTTTAAATTCCTAGCCTTACCTATCCTTATGCATCACAAAAGCCATAATATGCCTTATTTCAAATATTGCTCCACATGATCTAAATATTTCCATTCTTTACCTTATCCGGGGATTATGTTGAGAATGATGTTACATTATGAAGATGTCATATGGTGTTTGTGTTGTTATTATCATATTTGGAGTTTGGAAGGAAATTTGTTTGAAATATATGGAAAATTTAATGAGTGAAAGAAAATCCAATCACCTCACGAGATAAAGGTAGATTGACCCTGCTCTCTGAGATAATAGTTTGGAGAGATGGGACACATTGTGAGGAGTCCGACGCACTAAGTATCCGGGGCCATTCATGACACCCATGTTTGCGACTCGCGAGAAGTCAGTGCTAAGGTCAGAGAGGTAAAAGCATGATTATTGATAAAAGCATTATGAAAGGTGATGAATCAAATGGAAGAAAGAATGTGGTATGAAATTCAGTTTGGAAAGTACTCCATTTCCCCGGATCAAAAGCACCACATTGCCAGAAATTGCCCACTTTTAGCCTTTTACCAATCTACTCCTTCATGAGCTTAAATTAAAGTCTTCTTGATTATCAATGCTTAGTCACTTATGAATGTTTTTGCATAACCCTCCTTTTGTGAGTAGATGTTGCTTTTACATATTTGCACATGCATGAATCTGTGACACTAGTACCTTTTCGAGGATGGTAATTGATTGCAGGGACATATGGCAATGAATCTAATATGTTGAGAGTTTGAATTCTTCCCCTGAATGACAATTAAAAGTATTGCTTGAGGACAAACAAGCTTAAGTATGGGGTGTTTGTTGTGAGCCTAATTTGCCATGTTTTACATTATCTTTTATATCGATTTCTGCATGCATTTCATGCATTTGGGCTTGAATGATACAAAATATGTGTAGTTTATGCTTAGTTGTTATATATGGAGGTCTACACAAGTTTTTGTCATATTTCGCAGAAATCGGACGCATTTTGGAGCTTAAAGGAAAGTCATGGAGAAGCCAAGAATGGTGCAGCTGGAGAGAAGGCCAATTTCCGGCTTTCATTATTCTGAATCAGGCTGTGATGTCTTCATGAGAGTTGTAGCCCTCGGAAAGAGCTTTCCAACGCATGGTCATATGCGTCAATCCGACAACCGAGGCAGCGGGAAAGTGCGTTTTACGAACAGAGCTGGAAGAAGAGGAAAGTTATCGACATCGACAAGACTTGTCGACATCGAGAAGTATCAACTCGACATGTGCACTGGAAGACGAGGTCGAGTTGATGAACTCAAGACGAAGACATCGACAACTTTTGTCGATATCGAGAAGGCATGTCGAGAAGATTTGTCGAGCAGCTCCGGAATCCGAGATCGAGGAGAAGTCCGAGCGGGATTGGATACTTGCAAGCTAAGATTCGTCCAATTCTATCAAGATCTATCAAGACCAAAGAAGATGTCCATACATTAGATATAATCCTAGTCTATCTATTTTATTTAAATACACTATGTTATTTATTTATCATTAAGTTTTAGATAAAGTTTTAGATAAAGATAGATATCTTCTATCCTTGATTAGCAAAGATTAGAAGCCTATAAATAAGGCCCTAGGGGGCTCAGTTTTATTCATTCAATTTCAGTTAGATTCAATTTCAGAGAGAAGTAGTTAGTTCCATTCAGAGATACAATTTAGAAGTTTAAGGTTTTTAGGGTTTTGGCTTTCTGCGAAAGTTGATTGCCAAGATTGTAAAGGCTTTGAATTTAGTTTTAATGCAAGTTTCTTTTCATCAATCAATGTCTGCGATTGCGATGAGGCGCGAGTAGTCCACCCACTTCTGGGGCTGGGGTGAGCCCGACGGTGGTCATGTGAGTCCATGCGATAAAGGTCAGGTTTTTATGCGATTCATCTTCTATCCCTATGAGCATGATTCTTTTGCGAGAGTTGAAGGTGATCCTTGTTTGTGTTATTGAAGCGAAAGTGATCTTAATGCAACTTGGATTAATTATGTGAAAAAGGGTTAGTAACAATTAGGGTTTATGCGAGAGCCTCTATATGCCTAGTTGTTAATGACGAAAGTTATTTGATGGAAAGCATGATCTTTTATGCCTTTATGTGTTGTTTTGCATGGTTGTCGTTGTGGTGTTGAAACCCTAGCCTTGGAGGTTTTTTTATATATTGAGTTTATTTTCCGTCAGAAAGCTGAGTTTAGATGGAAAGCATGATCTTTTATGCCTTTATGTGTTACTTTGCATGATTATCGTTGTGGTGTTGAAACCCTAGCCTTGGAAGTCCTTAGTTCATTGATTTATTTCCGTTAAAAATCGTTTCCGTGTTCGAAAGCATTTGCAATTTAAATTTCTTTTCTTTTGTCGATTTTGAAAAGAGCTTGTCGAGTAAGTTGTCGATTTCTGTTGTCGACGTCGAGAAGATTTATCGAGATCGAGTTACTGTGTTCATCGACTTGTCTGCTGTTTTCGATCTGCTGTTTGTGTCGAGTAACTTGTCGACATCGACAACCTTTGTCGACGTCGAGGAAACTCGGTCGAGTACTTTGGTCGAGTTACTTACTGTTGTCGATTTGCTTGTTGTTGTCGACTTGCTTTGTTCTTTATTTGCTTTGCTTTTATTTCTGTCTTCTTTATTTGTTATTTTCTTTTATCTTAGCTGCCCTTGCCGGGATTATTTGTTTTTGTTTTATTTCTGCTTCTGCTTGTGTTTCTGCTTTTCTGCTGCTACTGTGAGAATCTGATAGCTACCTGAGAACTGCTGACGTGCTTCCTCGTGGATTCGATCCTGACTTTTCTCTTACTACAACGGGAGGAAGTCTTGTATTTATTTGCTGAGACAGGGGAGTCGTTCTAAACCATATTCTATTCTATACTTGACTTACTCCTGCAACAACAGAAGGGTCTTCTGGGGTACCTGCATTCTCAGTTTCAAGTGTTAGATTCTTCTTGAAATGATATTCCTTTTCATTGAAAGTAACATTTCTAGAAGTTATGCATTTATAAGCTCCAGGTTGAACAACAAGCAATCTATATCCTTTAGTTCCTTCAGGATAGCCCAACATTACACACTTTTGAGCTCTAGGTTGTAGCTTTCCCTGAGATACATGGGAATATGCACTACAACCAAATGGTTTCAAGTGTGTAATGTCAGGCTTCCTTCCTGACCACATCTCTTGTGGAGTTTTGAAGTCCACAACAGATGATGGGGTCCTATTGATTAGATAGGCAGCAGTTGTGACTGCGTCACCCCATAAGGAACTCTTAAGGCCAGCACCAATGAGCATGCACCTTGCTTTTTCAAGCAAGGTTCTGTTCATCCTCTCAGCAGTGCCATTCTGCTGAGGGGTGCCAGGGACTGTGAGATGTCTCTTTATCCCTTTTTCTTTACAGAATTCATTAAAGGCTTTATGGCAAAACTCTAAACCATTATCAGTTCTTAGCACTTTTAATTTGAAATTAGATTGACTCTCAACCATAGCATTCCAAGACTTAAAGCTGTCAAAAGCCTCATCCTTGGATCTTAACAAATATACCCATACTTTTCTAGAGTAGTGATCAATAAGAGAAAGAAAATACTTTCTTCCTCCTATTGTCTCTATCTGTGCAGGCCCCCACAAGTCAGAGTGCACATACTCAAGGGGCCTGGAAGCAGTATAGGTAGATTTGTTGAAGGGATGCTTGGTTTTCTTACCAAAAATGCAGTTTTCACAGAACTCCAGATTGCAAGGTTTAAAATTTATCATGCCATTTTTAAACAGATGCATCATGCCAGTGTTACCTATATGCCCTAACCTATCATGCCACATCTTAGTATGAGTGAGATTTTCAACATCAATCACATGGGTAGACACATTCAATTCAGGAGATCCTATCACATGATATAAACCTCCCTTTTTGATGGTCTTTATAAGAATGACTCCATTTATGGAAACATTCTTACAACCCCTAAATGTGTTGATGTTGAAATCCATATCATCAAACACAGACTCAGAAAGAAGGTTTCTCCTCAAGTCAGGCACCCACCTGACATTTTGGATAACCCTGACCCTACCATCATGCATTCTAATAGGAACATTACCTGTGCCCTTGATTTCAAGGACAGTGTGATCCCCTAGCATTACCTTACCACCATTGCAGATTGTAATGGAAGAAAAGAAAGCTCTGTTGGGGGTAGCATGCAAAGTACACCCTGAATCAAGTATCCAAACATTGTCAGCAACATTTTCAGAAGAACACACAAGTAATTCCTGGGGATAACTATCACAAGTTTCAACAACACCAGTGAAATCAGGTTCAGATTTAGACTTGTTTTGTTGATCCCTTTTCTTTTTTCTACAATCCCTAGCAAAATGACCTTCATTATGACAGTAGTGACACTTATAACCCTTCTTCTCATTGTTTCCTTTCTCAGATGATTTATCTTTATCAGATTGACTCTTCTGACCACCTTTGTTGTTGTTATTACTCTTAGGCTTGCCTTTCACAACCAGAACTTCATTTTTAGTCTCAGATCTATCAGTTCTAGAATCAGTTTTAGACTTAAACACTTTAAGGACCTCATCCTTTTCAATAACAGCTTCAATGATTTTATCTTTGGTGATTTCTTCTCTGCTATACTGAATAATATCCTTAAAGTTGTCAAACTGTGAAGGCAAGGAGTTTAACAGAATAACAGCTTGATGAGTGTCTTTTATCTTGTCATCACATTTTGCTATCTCCTGTGTCATTTTCAGAAATTTATCCAAGTTTTCATGCACAGTGAGACCAACATTCATTTTGAAAGTGAACAACCTACATAACAGAGAAATCTTCCTAGGCAAAGAAGTTTTCGTGTAGGTGTCTTCAATTGTTTTCCAGAGAGCTTTAGGTTCAGAAATCGTTACCACTTGTCGAGCTACCTCATCAGACAACCTGATAACTATTTCGGAGTAGGCCTGATCTTTGAGCTCCTTTTTGTCTGCATCAGACATCCAAGTAGGAAACTCTTCGGTGACAGCCTTGTAGCATTTCTCCTTCATCAGTAGGGCCTTCATCTTGAACTTCCACATGGGGAAGTCCATTGTTCCATCGAAGGCCTTAATTTTTAAGGAGTTATCAGCCATAATTTTTTGTACCTGCAACAGAGGAGATACAAAAAAGTTAGAAACTCTCAACTTAGAAAACGCTAAACCAAAAGTGTAAACGCAGCGAAAGGATAAACAGAAACAGTAGCTAGGGTTTGGTTTTCGGAGTAAGAACGAAGCTCTGATACCAAATTTTTTAAACCCTAACCCGTTAGCTACCGATTCGAGTTCTCAACGAGATGAACGAAAGTAAATCTAGAGAACACAGCGATTTGTTAACGCGGTTCGGTTTCCCTACTCCGCGGGGCCTCAAGAGGGGAGACCCGGTCCCGAGAATACCACTAAACTCGAACAAAGATACAAGATCTGGTTACAAGTGTGGAACACAGACGAGAAACGCTTAATGAGCTAGCAATCAAAACGCAGAGAAGCTAAGAGGTAAAGGTTCAGAGATTTGAAAGGGTAAAAGCCCCCTTTCCAGCTCTTCAATCCATATGAGGACGTTGCAGACTCCAGGTGACAGGAATCAAGGCCTCCATGGATGAGCAAGGTGCCGCCTTTCAGTCTCGCTCTTCCTCACTCTAGGTTTAGGGTTTCTTGCCGTCGGAGCTTCTCTCTCATCTACGCTCCAAGTGATGAACAGGAGCATATATATAGAGGAGGGTGCGGCTAAGTAGGGTTGCAACGTCTGGAAAGGAATCCAGATGTGAGACGCAGGCCGTGGGCTTGGACTCTATTCTCATAAGAGAATATTGTCAAAGTGATTGGGCCGACCCACAATCCAGAAGCATTAAAACCTGTTAACACAGAGCATAGCACACACCCACGCACACAATAGGTTAGTCTTATAGAGTCTTGGTGCATCTAGAGTCCGAACCAAGATGGTCTTGGGGTCCCTTAGATGTGTCCAAAGCCTCAAGACCACACCTATATCCTTAGCTAGCTCATTAAGTGTATCTACTAGTCTATTACATCCAAACACTTGCCATCCTAGATCTATAAAATACAAAGACAAAACTTAGGATTACATTATAACAAACCACAATCATTCCCAATCTTAATCAGTACTCTGATGATTCAACTCGTAATATTCGTTGCCCTTTCCTTAGTCGTTTCCCTTGGTTCTGCACTTGGATTCTCCTCCATCCAGCCGTTGTGCTATACCGATGAGCGCCATGCTTTGCTCTCTTTCAAGGCCTCCTTCACCATCCTCGATTCCTCCTGCTATTTTGGCGGCAATTGTGCAATGGCTCGTTCATGGAAGAGTGGAGTTAGAGATTGCTGCCAATGGGACGCGGTCACATGTGACCCCCTAACAAGTCACGTGACCGAGCTCCACCTCAGCCAGAGCCTCCTCTATGGAAGCTTCCCCTACAACAGCACCTTGTTTAGTCATCACCGACTGCGCCACATCGACCTCTCTCTCAACCACTTCATGTCTTCGATCCCGTCAGGTTTTGGTCATCTTTTTTACCCTACTTACTTGAATCTCTCTGGCTCAATGTTCAATGGCCAAGTTCCACCGGAAATCGGCTGGCTCTCTAGCCTAACTATCCTTGATCTCTCTTGTAATAATGGATTAGAGATGCCCAACTTCAAGACTGCCATCACCAACCTTACCAATCTAAGAGAGCTCCATCTCCCTTTTGTGTGGATCAACGCCGATCTGCCTCCTATGATTGCAAACCTCTCAAAGCTGACATATCTCGACCTGGGATATTGTGAGCTACAAGGGGACTTCCTAGCGACTGGCGTTCTCAACATGCCTGTAGAATTAGGTATTCTGTGAAGTGTGCTCTTTTCATTAGGTAAAGGTATGTACTTATACAAGAGAATTAGGGTAAATCTATCTAAGGAAAGAGATAAGTTACAATATAAACCGAAATATATTCACAAAGATATGATATCTTCAATACTCCCCCTCAAGTTGGAGCGTGGAGATCTCGAATGCCCAACTTGCGAAGAAGAGTGTGGAACTGTGACTGTCCAAGTGCCTTGGTAAGAATGTCGGCCAGTTGAAGATCGGAGCGAATGTGAGCAGTAGCAATAGTACCGGCTTGGACATGATCACGGATAAGATGACAGTCGACCTCTATATGTTTCGTGCGCTCGTGAAAGACCGGATTAGAGGCGATATGGAGAGTGGCCTGATTGTCGCACCAGAGCCGCATTGTCTGCCGATGGAAGACGCCGAGGGAAGCGAGAAGGGACTTGAGCCAGACGAGCTCACAAGTGGTGGCGGCCATGGCCCATGATAGCATGCATTTAGGTAGGCATAATAGGTTGCATTTAGCTTAGTTAAGATGCATTTTATGGATGGATTAAGCATGATTTGCATATTAGTTCTCTATGTTGTCGGAGTCGGAATCTACACGCTTTTATTGATTATTTCAGGTAATGGTAGATCCGAGGAGAAGACATGAGTTGATAACGCATTTGATGAGAATGTCTAGTTGATCGAAGAAGCTTACATGAAGATCTCAAGAGGTCCTGAGAAGAAGAAGCGAACCTAAACGAAGAACAAGTCTGCAGAAATTGTCGCCAGACATGCTGAACTTGTTTTGCACTTTCTGGAGGCCTCGGTTGTCCGATCGACTATTATGACCATGCGTTGGAAAGCTCTTTCAGAGAGCTACAACTTTCATGTTGACGTCGAAAGCTAATTCGAGACGGAATTTTCGGGAAAAACCAATGACGTGCCCGCGCTGCAACCTGACGCGGCCGCGCTGCACATGGCGCGCCCGCGCTGCTAACCGACGCGTCCACGCTGCAAGGAGGAAGTGGCCGCGCTGATGAACCAGACAGAAGAAGCAAATCCAAGCTGGCGCGCCCGCGCTGCACTTGGCGCGCCCGCGCTGCACTTGGCGCGCCCGCGTCAGTCCTGAAGACGGATTCTTATCCGATTCTGTTTATCTTATTAGTTTTAATATTTTATTATTATAATTGTACGGGATGTTAAACCCGATTTTATTAGGTTATATAGGCCGAGAAGGCAGTAGAGAATGAATTAGGTTATTTTTCAGAGACGTATTTTCCATTTTCATCATCTCACAAACCCTATGGAGAACTAACTCTCCTTTGTTGCACTTGGTTCTTTGAAGCCTTCGATTGATTTGGTTGTGAGTATTCTACTCTTGTTCGTCCTTTGTTAATTGTTTCGATCTCCTGAGCTTATTGCTTGATTGCTTATTATTGATTTATCTGGATTGATCACCTAGGTTTATCGATACTAGTCATATTGCTAGGGTTTCCAATTCCAGGTTTGGGGTTGTAGATTCATTGTAGCAAACACAATCTCCATACGCGGTTGCTGGTGGTAGATTGTGAGGGAGATTCGATTACAGGCTATTTTAACGGGTTGTTAGAATCGCTTGTATCTCATTATAATTCATGTTTGAATGCTATTGCTTTATTATTTGGTGAAGGTTTTCCCTTGTAATTTGGTGATAAGTGCTTTTAGGACTGGTAGGACTAAAAGCTATTACACGATCTGAATTGAGAACAATTACTGGACATTAGAACTTGAGATTCATAGAATGCGATGATGAACCATCTCAATTGTTGTGCGGATAATTACCTGGTGTGATACCTTTCCATCATATATTCACAACCTCTATTTGCAACTTGTTCTGTCACTATTACTCACACACAAAACTCCCCTTTCATCGGTTACTTTTGGGTAATAATACTTGCTCTTACAATTGATTCTGTTTCCCTGTGGGTTCGACCCTAACTTACCTACTATACTTGTTATAGTTTGCATCTTAGGAATTTACTTTGATTTGGCATAACGACTTTAGGCCTGTCAAATTTGGCGCCGTTGCCGGGGAAACGGTTTATCTTTGTTCTTGTTTGTCTTATTACCTGTGTGTTTGTCTTGTGTGTTAATTTAGCTACTAACTTTTGTTGTGAACCTATCTTACGGTTCACAACACATATGCTACTAACAGTTTAACATGTTGAGATTATCGCAGTTCGAAGGTGAAGATTTTCACCTATATCTCGATAGGTTGCAGAGGTGTGTGGACATCCGCAATGTGCGGGGTTTCCATGATAGTTTGCGAGATATGGTTGTCTGCGTTGTAGAGGGAATGACTGCTGAGACAAAGGCACGTGCTATATATATGAGCGGAGGAAGTCTAGCAAGGTTAGGTTTGATGGGAATTTGGGATCTTATCTGCTACATGGGTCACCAGGCCTTGCAGGAAGTGTCATTTGCCCAAGAACCTCAACCGATGGATTACTTTTACGCACCTTCGGATGATCTATCCATGTCCTCTTATGAGGGGAATGAGCAATTGTGTCAGCAGATCGCGGAATTGGGTGAACGAGTGCACCAAATGGTCCAAGTGGGGAATGAGATACCAACTTGTGAAGCAGGTGAACTACCGTCTCAACCGGTGGTTAACCTGATAGAGAGCCTCACCACGAACACCCTAGGGAGTGGCAAGGACCTGTTTGTCACACCTAAGGGAAGCTCAGAAAGTCATGAAGATGAAGGTTATTGCGTGCTTCCTATTCCTCCCTCATTGAGTTCATCTGAGTCTACTCCGCTACCTCCCATACCCTTGAGCTATGAGCATGATAATGTTTTGGCGGAGGAGGATATGTTCGCAGACGATGACAGTTTCTTCAGCGATGAAGAGGAGAGTACACTACTTCCTGACATGGAGTGTCATGAGTCGACGCATGAGATCCCATGTGATTTATTGTCTCCTTCATTCGATGAGATTGTCTCGAGCTCGCCTATCAAGGAACCAAGTCCGAAGCTAATTTCTGTGGCTCTTGAGCAAAGAATTGATATCTTTTGCAATGGTGAGAAGTTCGGTGATTATGTTGATCCTTGGGCTCATTATTTTGACATACCGCCAATGGAACTGAATTGGTGGTTCTACATACCCGCGGCGGGGAGTCATGCTCGGGCTTATGAGGAGTTGATGACGTACTTTGACTTCAACTTATTCGTATGTAGTGCCCGCTTACCTAGATGGTGTGCACAAGAGTTTGATTTGCTGCCGAGGGCACTGACGATGTCTGAATGAGTCTTAAATGGACAACTAAAATGTCTAGCCAAAGACTTGAAACAAAGGCGCTTCTCGGGAGGCAACCCGAGGTAAGTTTTTCTTTCTTTTCCCGTTTTCTTTTCCTTCACCCTGATTGTATTTGGTTTACTTTTGTTGTCTTTATTGTTTCATTGAGGACAATGAAAACTTTAAGTGTGGGGGAGAGGAATTCTATATATAGATGCATATAGGAGATCATATTTAAATTTATGCATCATGTTTAATTTCTGTAATCATTTTTATTCATTTTTGTTTATTTTCGTATTTAAAAAAAAAAATCAAATATTCATTTTTGTTTATTTTCGTATTTAAAAAAAAAATCAAAAAAATCAAAAAATCCAAAAATAGAGCATGCATTTCATACATATGTGTTATTCAAATACCCATCTTGCTTAGTTTGTCCTCTATTTTAAATTTCAAGCATGATTCATAAAAATCCCATGGAGTTCTGGATGTTTTGATTATTATCTGTATTTGATTTTTGTGGAACATGAGCTAGCGAATGTAATTGAGCATGTATGATTGAGCTAAAGTATGATTGAAGTCCTAAAAACATGACTATGTGAGAATGTTTGGCCTTATTTGAATTCTTTTGCTCAATTGTGTGAATTACTCGCCTAGTGTTGCTACCTCTTGGTATTGACTGCAGTATCTATTTTTAAAGACCGATGCACATGTTTGTTGCTTGCAGAGTTTATGTTTATATTTTGAGTCTTTTTATTTAATTTTATGAATATTTAGTGAATAAGGTGGCAATGGTTAATGCACTTAGTAACCGGATCTATGCATGACACCCATGGGTATGATTCGCGCAAAAAGGTGTTGAAAACTATCCACTAGGAAAGAAGCTTGACCATTGAGTAACCAGGTTCATTCATGACACCCATGTTTGCAACTTGCGTCAAAAGGTGTTCAAGTGGACTTCATATTAGTAGTTGAGGTGTTGATAAACCGGGGCCATTCATGACACCCATGTTTGCGCTTCGCGTAAGGAAGCACCAAGACAAGAAAAAGAAAAAAAAAAAAAAAAAGAAAACCAAAGAAAAAGAAGAAAAAAAAAGTGTTGCATTTTATTTTCTTTATTGTGTCCCGCAAGTAATGACATTTCGGTAGAGAATTGGTGATATGGTGGTCAATGTCTATGAGCTTAGTGCATGAATGGTTTGAGTTGAGAGTTGTACTTAAAAGCCTAAACACATGAGTGAAACACATATTTCTGGTGAGGTTGGATGACGTCTACTTTTGAGCTTTGATCACTGGAATACATGCTATGACGTTTGTTTGCTTGGTTTATGTTTTCACCTGCTATAATGTTGCTTTTTGATGAGGTTGAAACTTGAAGGGATTTCCTGTGGGATGCGTTGATTCATGTTCATTCTATCATTGCTAGAGGACAAGCAAAGGTTAAGTGTGGGGGAGTTTGATAGCATGCATTTAGGTAGGCATAATAGGTTGCATTTAGCTTAGTTAAGATGCATTTTATGGATGGATTAAGCATGATTTGCATATTAGTTCTCTATGTTGTCGGAGTCGGAATCTACACGCTTTTATTGATTATTTCAGGTAATGGTAGATCCGAGGAGAAGACATGAGTTGATAACGCATTTGATGAGAATGTCTAGTTGATCGAAGAAGCTTACATGAAGATCTCAAGAGGTCCTGAGAAGAAGAAGCGAACCTAAACGAAGAACAAGTCTGCAGAAATTGTCGCCAGACATGCTGAACTTGTTTTGCACTTTCTGGAGGCCTCGGTTGTCCGATCGACTATTATGACCATGCGTTGGAAAGCTCTTTCAGAGAGCTACAACTTTCATGTTGACGTCGAAAGCTAATTCGAGACGGAATTTTCGGGAAAAACCAATGACGTGCCCGCGCTGCAACCTGACGCGGCCGCGCTGCACATGGCGCGCCCGCGCTGCTAACCGACGCGTCCACGCTGCAAGGAGGAAGTGGCCGCGCTGATGAACCAGACAGAAGAAGCAAATCCAAGCTGGCGCGCCCGCGCTGCACTTGGCGCGCCCGCGTCAGTCCTGAAGACGGATTCTTATCCGATTCTGTTTATCTTATTAGTTTTAATATTTTATTATTATAATTGTACGGGATGTTAAACCCGATTTTATTAGGTTATATAGGCCGAGAAGGCAGTAGAGAATGAATTAGGTTATTTTTCAGAGACGTATTTTCCATTTTCATCATCTCACAAACCCTATGGAGAACTAACTCTCCTTTGTTGCACTTGGTTCTTTGAAGCCTTCGATTGATTTGGTTGTGAGTATTCTACTCTTGTTCGTCCTTTGTTAATTGTTTCGATCTCCTGAGCTTATTGCTTGATTGCTTATTATTGATTTATCTGGATTGATCACCTAGGTTTATCGATACTAGTCATATTGCTAGGGTTTCCAATTCCAGGTTTGGGGTTGTAGATTCATTGTAGCAAACACAATCTCCATACGCGGTTGCTGGTGGTAGATTGTGAGGGAGATTCGATTACAGGCTATTTTAACGGGTTGTTAGAATCGCTTGTATCTCATTATAATTCATGTTTGAATGCTATTGCTTTATTATTTGGTGAAGGTTTTCCCTTGTAATTTGGTGATAAGTGCTTTTAGGACTGGTAGGACTAAAAGCTATTACACGATCTGAATTGAGAACAATTACTGGACATTAGAACTTGAGATTCATAGAATGCGATGATGAACCATCTCAATTGTTGTGCGGATAATTACCTGGTGTGATACCTTTCCATCATATATTCACAACCTCTATTTGCAACTTGTTCTGTCACTATTACTCACACACAAAACTCCCCTTTCATCGGTTACTTTTGGGTAATAATACTTGCTCTTACAATTGATTCTGTTTCCCTGTGGGTTCGACCCTAACTTACCTATTATACTTGTTATAGTTTGCATCTTAGGAATTTACTTTGATTTGGCATAACGACTTTAGGCCTGTCAGCCCGATATTCTGCTTCGGCTGAAGAGCGAGAGACGATAGACTGCTTCTTGGTCTTCGATGAAACTGGGGATTCGCCAACCATAATGAAAAATCCAGTGAGGGATCGACGGGTAAGCGGACATGTAACATAGTCCGAGTCGCAGTAGGCGTTAAGATGAAGAGCACTGGACCGAGACAGAAAAATACCCTGACCCGGGCAACCCTTCAAGTAGCGAACCACTCGCAAGGCAGCTTGCCACTGATTGGTGGTGGGAGATGCCATAAACTGAGCAAGAATGTGTACCAAGTAGCTGAGTTCGGGCCTAGTAATGGTAATGTAGATCAAACGGCCAACCAACATGTGATATTGTTCAGGATTAGCGCAAGGAGAACTAGTGTCCAATGCTAGTTGGTGATTCTGCTCGATGGGGAAAGCTACAGGCTTGGAGCCCAGAAGACCAGTTTCGATTAAAATATCCAGCGCATATTTTCGTTGAGACAAGAAAATGCCAGCTGAGGAGCGACTGATTTCGATCCCAAGAAAGTACTTCAAACTTCCAAGATCTTTCATATGGAAGCGAGAGTGCATGAATGCCTTGAACCGACCAATGGTGGCTGAGTCGTTCCCCGCAATAATGAGGTCGTCGACATAAATAAGCATATGTATAACGATCCCCGAGCGCATATAGGAGAACAACGAGTAATCAGCATAAGACTGACTGAAGCCAAAGTGTCTTAGAGCATCGGCCAATTTGAAGAACCAATTTCTGGGAGCCTGACGAAGACCATATAGATATTTGCGAAGGTGACAGACCTTGGATGAACCCAGAATAGTGAACCCCGGGGGCATTGTCATGTAGACACCCTCGTGTAAATCACCATGGAGAAAGGCGTTGTGGACATCCATTTGATGGAGTTCCCAATCACGAATTGCAGCCACGGCGAGGAAGACCTTAACAGAAACCATCTAAGCAACGGGAGCGAAAGTTTCAGAATAGTCAGTGCCTTCCACCTGTCGGTTCCCAAGACCAACCAAGCGCGCTTTATAGCGTTCAATGCTCCCATCAGCCTTGTACTTCACCCGAAAAACCCATTTGCAGCCGATAGGGGTTTTATTCGTAGGCAGCTCGACGATGTCCCATGTCCCATTGCGATACAAGGCATCAATCTCCAGGCGTATAGCATCACGCCAATGCTTGTGACGAACAGCCTCGCGGAAGGAGGAAGGCTCCGGAGTGGCAGCAACAGCTGCGAGATATGTGCAATGGGACGACGACAAAGCATTATAGCTAACAAAATCAGCCAAGGGATAAACTGTACCTGAAGACGAGTCCGGAGAGGGATCGGCCGAGATAGGATGTTGTTGGCGGGAAGTGTTGCAAACAAAGTCACGGAGACGAGTACTGGGCTGCAAGGAGCGGCCACTTTGACGAGGCGGAGGAGGAGGAGGCGGGCTCCCCTTGACGATAGGAGTAGGGGTAGGGGCGAGAGCATCGTCGTCGTGGGATGAGTAGGAGTCGGAGGTGATTCGGTTGGTGGGGAAGGTGTTTGGTAGGGGAAGGTGTGTTCATGGAAGGACACATCTCGAGAGGTGAACAAAACATGGGTCTCCAAATCATACAAGCGCCATCCCTTTTGTCCGAAGGGGTACCCAAGAAAGAGGCATTTGCGACCACGGGCGGCAAACTTGTTTGAGCTTCTAGGAAGTTGGGTAGAATAACAAAGACAACCAAAGACTCGAATGGGAGAGTAATCAGGCGGTTTTTGAAAGAGAAGTTCATAGGGTGTTTTACCTTGAAGAAGAGGAGTCGGGGTGCGATTGATAAGGTAGCAAGCGGTGAGCACACACTCACCCCAAAACTTAATTGGTAGCGAGGCTTGAAACATGAGGGCACGAGAGACATTAAGAATGTGACGATGCTTTCGTTCAACCCGGCCATTTTGTTGAGGGGTGCTTACACAAGATGATTCAAATAGAATGCTAGCGGATCGAAGAAAGGGCTTAAGAGCAATGAACTCAGAGCCATTGTCACTACGAAAACACTTGATAGATTTGTGGAATTGTGTTTGAACCATTGAGCAAAAATTGCGAATTAAAATTGCAACTTCAGATTTGTGAGCCATAAGATAAACCCAAGTAGTACGGGAAGAATCATCAACTAAAGTTAAAAAATAGGAAGCACCACAAGTAGAAGGGGTACGATAGGGCCCCCAAATGTCACAATGAAGCAAATCAAAACAAGAAACAGCACGAGACTGACTAATTGGAAAAGAAAGACGTGTTTGCTTGGCCATATGACAAACATCACAAGGAGCCAGTTTATTTGAACTAGAAGCTGAAATAGGAAGACCCGAGACTGGCAACACCAACGAGCGAGACGGATGCCCAAGGCGTTGATGCCACAACACAGACGACTCGATTGCAGGAACATGACAGATACGACTTTGAGAGGATGGCGGTGGAGTGAGCCATCGTAGCCAGGACACCCTATCCCGAGTTTCACCCGCTCCAATCAGCGTCCTCGAAGTGTGGTCCTGTAACACAAATAGTTTGTCAGACGAGATGACCAGGCAAGAAAGTTCAGCAGACACACATGCAGATGATAACAAGTGACAGTCTAGTCCTTGAACAAGTAACACATTCGGAAGAGTGACCCCATGACACAAAGCTAGACTGCCGGCCTGAGTAGCAACCGAGATTGATGCATTCGGAAGTTTGATATGGCAGGGCAGCACCTCCACAACATCATGAAGCAAGCTACAAACACTGGTCATATGAAAGGATGCCCCAAAGTCGAGGATCCAAGGGATAGTGATGATACCTGACATTCGATCAGAAGAGGATTTGGTATGGAAATCCTTGAATTTGGCAAAGAGCGTGGCCCAATCATTGTCAGAGACAATCGAGCCAAAGGCGTCCCTGTCAGCAGGAGTGAGAGACTGCGAACCTGAGGAAGAGGCAGCGTTGGCGACCGCTGCGTGCATTGCAGAGCCACGAGTGACGCCGTTGGTGGAGCCTGGAGCAGGAGGCGGAGTGCCCCGACCACGGCCAGCAGCAAGAGGAGCACCAGTCAGGGGATCAACGACACCCTTGCCATGATTCCACTAGTCCGGGAATCCGATCAATTTGAAACAAGAGGAGGAATCGTGAACAGTGCGGCCACAGTGAGTACGGAGAAGACCACTATTGTCCGGCTTGTCTGATTTTCCAGAAGAAGAGCTAGCAGGAGGTCTCGCCGCCATAGCAAATGAATCGAAATGGGATTCCTGATCCTTGGCGGTTGTCTGTAAGCGCTCTTCTTGAACAACAAGTGAATAGATCCGATTGAGAGGAGGTAAGGGGTCCTGAGCGACAATCGTGGACCGAATAGTGGAGAAGGAGGCGTCATCAAGACCCATCAGAAATTGATGAGCCCGTTCGACCTCCCGCTCCTTGAGAGCATTGCCGCAGGTACACACCGTTGCAGTGGTGTAAGTGGCAAGTTCATTCCAAAGCTTCTTGAGACGTCCGAAATAGGCAGCGACCGACTGTCCCTCTTGACGACAACGGGCAATCTCAGAGCGGATCTGGAGAATGCGAGGACCATTGCCGACAGAGAAGCGTTGATCTAGATCGTCCCAGAGTTCCTTGGCCGTGGCAAAGTAGGTAATGCTAGATCGGAGGGATGACTCAAGAGATTGAGCGATCCAACCGATAAGCATCGAATTCACCCGCTTCCAGTAAGCGGCATCAGTAGAGTCAGCGGCCGGTGCTTTGATAGAGCCATCAAGGAACCCATCCTTGAACTTGGCAGAGAAGGCGTTCATCATAGCGGTTTTCCATTCAGGAAAATTTTCACCACGCAGGATCACGGGGCAGATAGCCAAGCCAGGGTGATCGGAAGGGTGAAGGTAGTAGGGTGAGGCCGGAGTGAGAACTGCAGGAGGGACGACAACCATGGTAGGGTAGGTGTTTTAGGTGTTTAGGATTAGAGGATCGGAAAGCCTGATACCATATAGAATTAGGTATTCTGTGAAGCGTTCTCTTTTCATTAGGTAAAGGTATGTACTTATACAAGAGAATTAGGGTAAATCTATCTAAGGAAAGAGATAAGTTACAATATAAACCGAATTATATTCACAAAGATATGATATCTTCAATAATGCCAAAGTTGTGTGTTCTCGACTTGAGATCCAACTTCGGGTTGTATGCTGACTTCTCGGCATCTGCCGTGAAGTGGACAAGTCCACTCGAGATAGTCGACTTGTCTTCTTGCAACTTCACGGGTAAATTGCCAGATTCGATTGGAGATTCATCCAACTTCTCCTTGATTTCTTTCTCTATATCACGGTGTGGATTTCATGGGGGTATTCCTGGTTGGATGTGGAACGTGACTGGGGAGATTGCTCTTATTGGCAACAAACTTTCTGGCTCTCTGCCAGGAACGATGAGCACGACTATTCCCTCGAATATCTACTTGGATGAGAACAGCATCATCGGGACCATACCAGCATGGCTTTTCACTCTGCCTTCACTGAAGTACTTGTGGTTGCCTGACAACTTATTCACGGGCATAGATCAATTCGCCATCAATAACAACTCTGCTCCCTCAGTACTATCCGAGTTTCATGCAGATGACAACCAACTCCAAGGGCAAATCCCAGAAACCATCTTTGAACTCCACAACCTCCAATTTCTATACCTTGGAGGGAACAACATGACAGCAACCATCCTGCTCAGTAAGCTCCATGGCCTCCAGAAGCTGAGTGAGCTCTCTTTATCTCATAATAATATCTCCTTCATCGATGACATAGTTGGGGAATCCCTTTCCTGCAACCTTGACCAATTTCCGTTCTTCTCAAGAGGCCAGAAAAATCTTGGAATATTAGACCTCTCTAAAAATGTCATCCATGGCCATTTACCTGAATGGTTTATGGGTATAAATATGACTTCGTTAGAAGCCTTGGACCTTTCTCATAACTTTCTAACTGGTGGATTGGAGCATCTTCAAAGGCAAGGGCAGAGCAAGGGAGATTTCAGCTATGGTTTGTTCGTTGCTTCAAACAATCAGTTTAGTGGAGAGATTCTTTCTTCTTTATGTCATGTTACTTATTAGCATTTTCTGTTGAATGACAACCGAATGGAAGGGCCAATACCAAAATCATTGAGTAACTGCATGCATCTGCAGTTTATTGATCTTAGTAACAACAAACTCAATGGTACCTTCCCCCATTGGTTAGGTGTTCTTCCGAGTCTTGAGGGGCTTATCTTGGGCTCGAACAATTTGCAGGGTTCTCTAATGAGCTCAAATACAACGAGATCATTCTTAAAGCTAATAATTCTCGACATCTCAAGTAATCATCTCACTGGTGGCCTACCAGGTGGATTTTTGTTAAGTATGAAGGCAATGATTGAGGTAGATCACCGTGACCAAGACCAACGATTCAATATATAGATTCCTACCATTTTCAAGATGGTGATGGTAATAATGTTTAGAGGAAAGGGTAGCAAATAGACCAAAAAATGGGCTTATTTACAAAATTATACTAGCAGGTCTTTTAATGTACCAAAATGACCCCTCTACCCCAAGAAAAAAAAAATGTCGGTCATTTGGAACTGTTGGGAACCGGGAGTAGCAGGTACGCAGTGTCCGGTGAATTCCATGGCGGTGGAGAAGCAAATGGAGAAGGTGAAGCCGGGGTTTGGCTTGCGAACGGGAAGAATCACGAGAAGGAGAAGGATGAGCGTTGTCGAGGAGGAGAGTTTTGCAAATCGGCCATCGCTTTATTCGCTCGTCTTGTTCACTTTTCCCGTTCTTTTGAGTTCTGAGCATCGATAGCGAATTCAACCACGAAACGCTCCAGAAGACGACGGAGACCTTCCAAGAGAGGAACCGCCGGCAAACTGCGGCAATGATTTCGCCATGGAAATCGAAGAGATCGTTGAACCAAGCCAAGAATCAGTACTTAGAGGTCCCTCTGGGAATTTTGACATAGGCGGGTCGGAATTCTCCGTCGATTACCTGAAAGATCGCAAGGTTGAATTAGAGCATGTTCAGATTGGGCAGAGAACTCCATCAATTCATCAAGAAACTTCGACAATTAACTCACAAGCCATCAACGACAATGATTTCTCGGGAACGACTGACAAAGGTGAATTTCCAATCTTTAATATTCAAGGTCTGCGTGAGAAAGTAGCATTTAGCGAGTCTGATAGTCCGATTAAGGCATTGTGTGTATCCCTTGGAAGTTATCGATGCCTAGAAGTGATTGAAATCAAAGAGAAACTAGAAGTTAAAAGGGGTGCCCATAAGTTGTTCGACAAATTGTCTGAACCTATTCTTCTAACTAAAATGACTAGTGGTCAGAGGCGGATCCTCTTTAGGGCCAGTGGGGGCAGTCGCCCCCCAATCGAAAATAAAATTTAACATACATATTCCTTTCGTCGATAGCTTCGATTTGATATATTATAAGCTCAAATCCGATATCTGAGCAAAAAGTTATAATCATTTCAAATGTCAGCACTGAATTACAATATTTCCTACATCATTTATCAAACCGATATATTTTTATTGTAATTATCATTTATTAATTTCATATCTTAATAATATAACTATATTCGAGAACTTCAAATTAGGATGTTATATTGAAATATTTGAAAACAATGAAATAAATCATACAAGTTCATGATACATAATATTGATGATTTTTCGGGAAAAAACAAATTAGGGTTTAATTTTACCTAGAATATTTTTTTATCGTAATTTTTCGCCCCCTCAATCAACAAGTTCAGGATCCGCCACTGCTAGTGGTGATATCCTTGGAAATCCGAGAACCAAAGAGCTTGAAGAATTAGACTTTGGAAGTCTCATTTTTTATCCGGGAGGAGAGAAGCATAAGAGGAAGCCGAATGATTGTGATGGGATTTTGATCCATGAAAATGGGATGGTTAGTAATGCTTGCAAGGTGTTGATTGAAGTGCTTGAATCTGCGAATGAGGGGGTGACTAAGCCTGATGAACTCTTGCCTCAATGTGAGTCCTATACACCCCTTGTATTTGATCCAGGGGGAGCTTATGTGTGGTTTAGGATTTGCCATCAGATGCTCCCAGTTCATTGTGAACCTGGAGGTTGCTTTCAAATTGTTAGGGGGCTAGTTGGAAATTGGATTCGTGAGCAAAGAGGAGGTGATATTTTGTCCAGTCATTTCCCTCGAGCATGTATAAGGATGATGACATTCGATAGAGGGCGAGCAGACCTCGAGGAAGCAGGATTTTTTGTTGTTCAAGTGGTGAAACAGGGCTTGACCGCCGCCTTCGTTTTCGATCCAGGAGGAGCGAGGGTCTTATATTGCTGGTGGGCTATCAACGGTAGTCTTGCAAATTTAAATAGGTTGCTGGTTTAGGAATCAATTCAAGGTGTTGGACAGCTTGTGCAGTGTAAAGGAAAGAGGTATAAAAGTGGTGCCAACAATCAGTAACAAGGAAAGCTTGTTAAATTTAACATGCTGGCTTGTCTTTGTAAAGGCCAATTGGTTTATGAATACTTGTTGAATACGTGCACTAAATGATGGCCTGGTGTGTGGTGGGAGTGATTGGTTTTTTTGTGGGCAAGCCGGTAAAGAGAAGAAGGTGAGTTCTCCTCTGTTGGCCATCTCAGTAACCAACAGACGTCACATTTCTACTCATATACTAATAGTCTAATATTGTTAGTTGGCATTTAGTAGGTTTTAGTTTGGCGTATTTTCATGTAAGCTTTGAATTTTCATGCAAGCTTTGAGGACAAGGGGAAGGTAATGTCATATTGTCATGTACATGGGTATTAGATAGGGTATTAGTATAAATACCCTTATTAGTAGAGCGTTGTGTTTGCACACAAAGATGTGAGTTCGACTCTCACATAGGCTAATACGGAGTATGCGTTCATATCTCTATGGACTTATACGATTGAACATGTTAGGAAATATATACACTAATGGCAGGACAAATTTGTGAATCTGGTACGACAAATTTGTGAATTATAAATATCTCTTAACTAATAAAATTTTGAACTTGGTAGGAAATATATAGACTAGTGGTAGGACAAATTTGTGAACCTGGTAGGATAAATATACGATATTGGTATGATAAAAATGTAATCACCGAAATTCCTAAGTGTATAACTTGACACTAATGGTAGGATAGATGTACACGAATGGTAAGATATATTTGTACTATTGGCAAAGAAGTAGAATTAATATTGACCAATTCACAAATCCCAGACTAGTAATCATTGAGGCGTGAATTGACCCTAGTCTCAATCTCAATTACCAATCCATAAATCTCAATCTCAATCCAATTTCTATCAATCAAAATTCATGAATCCAATCTAATTCAATGCTAGAATGACTGAATTAGAGCATCTACCCTTGGATATAATGGTACTTAGGTTTCCTTCATCTTCTGTTGTAGACTGGAAACCCTCTACCCTTGGTTGATTTTCTGAAAAATATGGAACATAATTCGCTACGGTTTCTAGCTTGATTTTTCTTGAAAGCTATTTCAATTGGTAGGATAGATGCACAAAAATGGTATGATAGATGAAAACTAATGGTAGGAGAAAACAACGATATTGGTAGGATCAGAATGGTAGGATTGATGGAAACTAATTGTAGGAGAAAACAACGATATTGGTAGGATCATAATGGAAACCCAGTAATTCCTGTATAACTTGACCCTAATGGTAGGATAGATGCACACTGATGGTACGATATATTTATACTATTGGAAAAATGTAAATGCATAATTGACTTTACGAAAAGAAAAGGGGGAAAGTGAGACAGTGGAAAAGAAAAGGGGGAATTGTCCCTACCAGATTCACAAATTTATCCTACCACTAATGTATATATTTCTTACCAGATTCATAATTATACAAGTCTGGAGAGATTTATGAATTTTTCTTACCATGTTCACAGATTTGTCCTACCAGTGTTCATAATCGTATATATTTTCTGTCATGTTCATAATCGTATAAGTTCAGAGAGATTTATGAATTTATCATAACAGGTTCATAAAATTGTCCTACCATTAGTATATATATTTTATGCCAGGTTCATAATTGTATAAGTTCAGAGAGATTCATGAACACATACTCCGTATTAGCCTATGTGAGAGTCAAACTCACATCTTTGTGTGCAAACACAACGCTCTACCAATTGAGCTAATAGACTATTTTCAATGGGTCCTTATGATCTTCTAGGCATCAAGAAGTGATAATTTCGCAGGAAGCAAAAATAGCGCTTGAATTTGTAATCTTAGTTTGCAAGTTATGCAATTGATATAAAAAAAAGAGTATAAATTACGAACTCTCTGCAACTGGTCTCGTGAAACCGTCACCTGGGGTAGTTCTGTTATAAGAAAAAAGAACAACTACAAAGGATAGGTACAAGATCACTTACCCATCGCTACCACTCTCATCGGACAATCTTCTTGCACTTTTTCAGGTATGAAAGGACAGTTGTACACTATTGGTAGGACAGAAATATTCTATTGGTAGGATGGGGACTGGATCGTTTCCTGGGATGAACGGGTAACTTTTTCCCCGTCCTTTCCGCTCTTCTCCTATTTTGCCTCACTTTTTCCAGAGCATATTATGGTGTTTCAGATCCTCCTCTTAAGCTTATATATGTTATTGGGGGACACCCATCAATGCAATCATTCCATTTTCCCCTCATAAATGCTCCCCCCTTTCCCCAAAGGAGGAACCCTGTTTTGGCGCCAAAACTACTCTGACAGTCCGCCAAATCAGCTATAGTGAATCCCCTCCAGATTCTTTCCAAAATATCTCCAGGTATGGAAAGACAGGTTTAGCCTATTGGTAGGACCAATTAATTCTATTGGTAAGATGGGAAGTCTACAGTTTTCTGAAATGAACGGAGGATGCCTTTTGGTGCCACATGTCACTGGCAGCTACAGTGTAGCTACAGTATCCCTCACCTTCACCTGCAACTTCCTCTCCCGGTTGCATTTTTTATTTGCAAAAAATGGCCACTTTCTACCCCTAGTAAAAAAAACAAGGATATGTCTAGTTATGCAAATGAGCCTTTTTTTTGGTCTTGTTATGCAAAAGGGCCTAATGTTTATGCTTATGAAGATTCAATGAATGCATGGTTCAAAGGATTCAATCATCGGCTTGAAAAAATCTTGACGACCTTAGTATTAATAGACGCCTCAAGGAATAGGTTGGAAGGGTCGATCCCCGAGGTGATTGGAGATCTTGTCTCCCTCCGGTGGTTAAACCTAGCTCACAACAACTTCACTGGTCACATCCCACCATCCCTGGGCAAATTGAACCTGTTGGAAAAATTCCCAACGAGTTGGTAAATCTAAACTCTCTTGAATTCTTCAATGTCTCGGATAATAATCTAGCTGGGTCCATTCCAACAGGCAAGCAGTTTGATACATTCCCAAGCGATTCCTATCTTGGGAATCCTGGGCAATGTGGTGCAACTTTGATAAAAAAAAAAGTGTGGAAAACAGGTTGAAGTGCCGAATACAGCAACAATTGAAGGAAGCAATGGTGAATCTTCAAGTCTGGATGTGTGGAAGATTGCTTCGATGGGATTTAGGTTTGGGATGTTTGTTTCGTCGGTTTGGGGATACTTCATCTTTTGGGAGAAGGAGTATCTCTGGGTATGCAGGTTGATCCTCGAACTACAAGTGTTCATCATGTCGCATTCGCATCTGATGAGGAGGCGCTAAACAGAGGTTTATCGGGTCAATTTATCCCTCCATCAGTTACGTTTCCCCTGTTTACTTTACTTGGAGTAATTTGTAATGCAATATATCAATGTTTGTGAGATTGATGTGTTTTACCGGCTAGATGTTGAATAAAATTCTCTCACTTGTAACAACTCCAAACCCTCCTTTGTAGCTTCCATTCTGGTCAATTTGTTCTTGGTTTTCTCAAATCTTAGACCAGGTATAACTATGGGTTTTACTTATCTTATAGGTCTTAAAAAGTAAATCCATGGTTGCAAGTCATACCTTAAGGGAAGAGGTTGGAAGGAGTTACCCCTTCCCACTAAGGTAACCTTTTCCACCACAAGTGGCCCCCACCATTTTATTACTATATTTATTTAATGTATTAATTATTGAAATGTATTTATAATATATATTTATTATTATTATTTTCAAATAATAATTATACCATTAATTTTATTTTATTTTTCTTCATAATTTGAGTATAATTTTTTCCTATATATACTTATCTTGACCTATTATATTGTTTGCACTTCTTTTTCATATTCCATTCTCATACATTAATGTAATTATTTTTGTTATTTGCTTATAATATAATGTTATTATTATTTTTATTTTTCATCTAATGTAATAAAAAAAAATTAATATCAAGCACTTTTTAATTTTATTTAGAAATAAAACTAATGAGATGGAAAAAGTAATGGAACAAGGTTAGCCCATGGTTGTAAGGTAAATCTTTTAGGAAAAGGTAGAAAAAGTACAAAATTATTTAAAGAAAAAATAAATAAAGTGTCAAATGATGATAAGGGGTGAAAATAAAAAAGGGAAAGAGGTAACCCCATGGTTGCTGATGCTTTGGGTGAAATTTAGTCTTACTCTTATCTTGGACTTGCGTAATATATTGCATATTTTTGTTTAATTTTTTTATTTCCCTTGAACAATGGCGTGGTGTCATGTGCTGATCCACTTTTTGGTAATTTTTTGGTGACTGCACACCATTTGTTTGTGCTAATGCTTCTGGATTGATCTAATATATTGATATATGCTTTTTGGAGATTTAGATCCATTTTATTTCCTGCTCTGATGAAGATTACATTTATAATGACATTGTGAATGTAGTGATACTGGGATAGATAGATATACATACATACTCATTGAGGACTTATCTTAGTTGGAGAGGACTTGTGGCTTACAAGTTATGCTTGGCTGCTAGCTAGCTTGAGAATATGGATGATTATATAACAGAGGTGGGTGAATGGCGGGCGGTAGTCGAAATTCTAATTTTGAGGTTCGAGTAGAGTGATAAGACAAAGGGGTAACAACTTCAAGGGCGCATGCCTTGAAGTATCATGACTACGGAACATCGCTTGTCAGCATCACCATCTCTCTTCAACATAAAGAAATTGAGATACTCAAAACAATTGATTTGATAATCAATAATCACATATCAATTAAAGCAGTTGATAATCACTCACCAATAGCTAGTCCAACAAATGTTACAAACTTCGCGTACAGGTTTGGCAATTCACTCATTCTGAACTTCATCACTCAACTTCTTAAAATTATCCTGTAAATAAAAAGCTACGTGAGCACCTACTCATTACAGATAAAGGACATTTTCAAATATCTGTCTATCAACTTAGCTTCAAGCTAGTGCAAGATAATATGTCATATAAAAGAACAGGATATATACAGGATAAGCTGTGAGCTTATGATTTTAGCATTGGAACAGGATATATACAGGCTATAATAAGCACCCAAAAGATTTTACAACTTCAGAGTTTATATATATAAGAAAGTGCGAGTGCTTAATGAATCGGATGGCATCCAAAAAATGGGATGAAAACCTGTAGGAAATTAAAAAAGTAATGAAAATATATAATTAAGTGGAAGGCTAAAAGGAATAGTCAACCATGCATATCTACTTGTTTATTTGGCACAAAAGAGCCATGCATATCTCCTACTGAATGTGTGATCTTTGCTCACTGCTTTACAACTTGAACCTTCGTATGGTTTTAGCTCTCTTATAGAAGATCCTTTTGCATACACAAGCTGTCCTTGTAGAAGATCGATCAGGACTATTTTTTGCAAAATATCTACTTCCCCATGATTACCTGGATTTTTCTTGGGTCACTATATACACCGCAAATCCGGATTAAAGATTTGCACGTCCTTAAAGACATGCAAGTTTGGGACTGTGCACGTCCACTAGCAGACCCCTTGCACGTCCTTAACAACGTGCAAGTGACACGACGTGACTTACTTCGGATGCTAGTCGTGCGGCTCTTAGGCACTTTTCTTGATTAGTGACTAAGTCAAACCTTAAGTTGTGCGGAAGAGAGATGGCTAAGAACTCCGAAAGTTGTTTGGAATGCTTAGGAAGGCTTTGTGTGGGAAATGAGAGCTTTGATTGCTTGAATTGCTTGGATGGTTACAAATGGTGGGGTGGCTCCCTATTTATAGCCAAGGCCCCAAGTGCTTGGAAAATTCTAGACCAAGACTTAGCTAGGTCTTTCTAGAACCTTCCTAGGCTACCATGGCTTCCTATGTCTCTAGAATTCTCTAGGACAATATGTACAAGGCTAAGAGTCCCTACAAGTCTCCGTAAGGTTCCGGAGACTTCCATACATTGGTGGAGACCTCCATAAGGTTCTCCAGGATTCTAGAACATTCCGGACATCTCTAGATTAGTCCGGAAGCTAGCGGAGGCATCACCGGGTTGTTCCGGGGTCGGAAACGCGGCCCGTTACAGTCTCCCCCACTTATTCTCGCAACGCCCTCATTGCGGTGTCTTCGTAGTGCTTGATCTTGTCCTTGAACTGCCACAAGGACTCAGCTGGTTCCCATGACATCTCGGACTCTGGTAGTCCCTTCCATCGGACTAAGTACTCGAGCCTTGGACGTCGGTGCTTCTGTCGCACCTCTCGATCAGATACGATCTCTTCGACCCTTCGGTCGAATAATGCCTTGATGCCCATAGGTGCCCGTTGGTCTTGACCTCGAGACGGATCATCCTTGTCTTCATGATAAGGCTTGAGCATACTCACGTGGAAGACCGGATGAATCTTGAACTTTGGCGGCAACACTACCTTGTAGGCGGCCTTGCCGATCCTCTTGAGAACTCTGAAAGGTCCTTCGTACCGTCGTATTAAGGCCTTGTGTAGCCCTGTTTGCCGCATGATGAAGTGAAGCTTTACGAGTACCATGTCTCCTACTTGATACTCGATGTCCCTTCGACGCTTGTCTGCCCACTTCTTGGTGCGCTTGTTCGCCTTGTGAAGGCAGGCTGCGTGAGATCCAGCTCCTCTTGCCATCCTCTTGCCCGAGTTGATGGTGCTCGGTTGGAATCCCATCACGATTTCGAACGGACTTTTCCCTGCGGACTCGTTCCGTTGGAGGTTGAACGAGAACTGGGCAACATCAAGGAGCTTGGGCCAGTCCTTCTGGGATGCGCTTACATAATGTCTCAAGTACGTCTCGAGCAAGTTGTTGGCCCTCTCGATCTGTCCGTCTGTCTGGGGATGGAAGGCCGTGCTGAACCTCAAGTCGGATCCGAGTAGTTTGAACAACTCGGTCCAGAATCGCTCCTTGAACCGAGCGTCACGATCACTAATGATGGTATCGGGCAGCCCCCAATACTGGACGATGTGCTTCAGGAAAAGGTGGGCGGCTTCCTCGGCAGGGCATTCTTTGGATGCCGGAACGAAGGTAGCATACTTGGAAAGTCGATCCATGATGACCAGGATGCTCCCATATCCCTCGGCCTTGGGTAGTCCCACGATGAAGTCCATGCTGATGCTTTGCCAAGGTCGCTCCGACACGGGTAAGGGCTCCAATAGCCCAGCGGGTAGCCGCGGCTCAATCTTGTCTTGTTGGCACACAAGACACGTCCGGACATAAGTCTCCACATCATCGCGGAGCTGCGGCCAATAGTAGCGCTCCTCCACAATTGACAAGCGCCAAGGTGCGAGTGACTCCAGGGTGTCCGGCCCACTTGGAGTCATGGCATTCCCGGAGGACTTCTCTTCGTAGACCTCCGTAGTGGGGCACATAGATCCTTTGTCCCTTTGTGTATATAAGGCCCCCGTCGATCCAGAACCGCCTGGTCTTTCCTTCTTGAATGGCCTCCTTGAGTGATCTTGCGGCTGGATCGTGATCGAGGCCTTCTTTGATTTGTTCGTCCAAAGCCCCTTGTGGCCTGCTAATGGCAAGTAACTCGACCTTCTGGCTTAGTGCATCGGCCACGATGTTTGCCTTGCCCGGCTTATACTCTAGCTCATAATCGAACTCTGCAAGGAAGTCTTGCCACCTTGCTCGCTTGGGCGTCAGCTTCTTCTGGCTTTGAAAATAGCTCGTGGCGACGTTGTCTGTCTTCACCACGAACTTGGACCCGAGGAGGTAGTGACGCCAAGTCCTTAGGCAATGGACGATGGCTGTCATCTCCTTCTCCTGAACGGTGTAGCGCCGCTCAGTGTCATTAAGCCTCCGGCTCTCGAAAGCTATGGGATGCCCCTCTTGCATCAATACTCCTCCGATAGCAAAGTCGGAGGCATCGGTGTGAACTTCGAAAGGCACCGTATAGTTGGGCAGGGCTAGCACGGGCTCCTCAGTCATAGCCCTCTTAAGTCGGTCAAAGGCCTCCTGGCACTCCGGACTCCACGCCCACGTTACGCCCTTCTTGAGCAAGTTTGTAAGTGGGGTGGCGATGTGCGAATATCCCTGCACGAACCGACGATAATAGTTGGCTAGCCCAAGGAAGGAGCGAAGTTCAGGTACCTTAGTCGGCGGCTCCCAGTCCACGATCGCCTTGATCTTTGCCGGGTCCATGCGTAGGCGGCCACTTCCCACAATGTGGCCAAGGAAGGGCACTTCCTTCTGGCCAAAGGAGCATTTCTCCTTCTTCACATAGAGCTCGTGCTCCCTTAGTACTTGAAAGACTTGCCGCAAGTGCTCCACATGTTCCTCAAGGTTGCGGCTATAAATGACTATGTTATCAAAGTAAACCACCACGAATTTGTCAAGGAAAGGATGGAGTACCTTGTTCATCAAGGTGCAGAAAGTTGTCGGTGCGTTGGTCAGCCCGAAGGGCATGACTAGGAACTCGTACGCCCCGTACCGGGTCACGCACGCCGTCTTTTCCTCATCGCCTTCTGCGATCCTCACTTGATAGTACTCGGACCTCAAGTCGAGCTTTGTGAACCATCAAGCGTCTCCAAGTCGATCAAAGAGCTCGTCAATGAGAGGGATCAGGTACTTATTCTTGATGGTCAGCTTGTTAAGTGCCCGGTAGTCGATGCACATCCGGGGACTACCATCGTGCTTCCGTTGGAACAGGACGGGTGCTCCATAGGGGGACTTGGACGGGCGGATGTATCCGGCGTCGAGCAAGTCCTTCAGTTGCTTCCTTAGTTCCTCCAGCTCTGGCGGGGCCATGCGATAGGGTGCTCGGGCAGGAGGCTGAGCTTCAGGCACCAACTCGATCTTATGATCGACTTCCCTTTTCGGAGGAAGTCTCTTCGGGAGCTCGGGTGGCATAACATATTGGTATGCTTCAAGAAATGCACATACCTCGGGTGGAGCCTTAGTCTCCTCCATGGTCGGCTCTTCTATCCTGTGAGTCTCCAAATAAGTGGGCTCCTCGTGCCTTAGCCCCTTAGCAAGTTGAATAGATGAGACAACATGGGGGCTTGGACCCGTCTCTCGCCGGACTTGCACCACACATTGGTGCTCCGAGTCCAAGATGCATATGCAGTTGGCGAACGGCACAAGGAGAGCATGAATACGATCGAGGAAGTTAAGACCGATAACAAGATCATAGTCATCCAGGGGGATTACCTCGATCGGGACCTTGCCGGTCCAGTCGCCTAGCTTCACCTCAACTCCCCGTGCGATCCCAAGGGTCGGCACTTCCTTGGAGTTCACGGTCTTGATCCACCCGTTGCTCTGGGACACCTCAAGTCCTAGCTTTTTAGCCGTGCCTTCGGACATGAATAGGTCAGAAGCTCCGGTGTCTACTAAGGCACTAAGCTTTGTCCCCGCTACCATGGTGTCCACGAACATTAGTCCCTTCTTCTTGGCGAACCCCTTCGCCTTAATGGAACTTAGCATCATGGCGCCCAGCTTGAGTCTGTCCGCCTCGAGATCTCGGTCTTGCGATGCTATGGCGGTTAACTTGGCCTTTGTCGAACAGTCCCTCATCAGGTGGTTCCCATCGCAAAGGAAGCATGTCAAGGGCTGTCTCTCCGGTTTCTTGCCCTTGTTTCGATCCCACCACGGCTTGTCCTTGGTCTTAGACTCCTTGGACTCCTTAGACTCCTCGTCGCTCCTTGGGGACTTAGGCTTGCTCCGCTCACGGTCCCTACCGGTACGTCCCTTGTTCTTTGAGGAGTCTTCGCTCTCCTGTCCCTTAGTGAACTCGAACAAAGAGTCAGCGGTGGTCATGGCGTCGGTTATGTTGGCAACGTTCCGACGCTGGAGCTCTAGCTTTGCCCACAGTTTGAGTCCATCCATGAACCCAAAGAATGCCTCCTCCTCACCAAGGTTGGTGATTTGGAGCATGAGCTCCGAAAACTCCTTGACATACTCACGCACGGTCCCTCGTTGCGTGAGTCGACGAATCTTGGCCCGGGCTTCGTCGTTGGCATAGGTGGGGTAGAATTGCTTCTTGAACTCGGCTTCAAAGTCGGCCCAAATTGTGATCGGGGCACCTCCAGCCCGGTCACTAGTTCTACGCCTCCACCAAAGTAAGGCTATATCGAAAAGGTAAATGGTTGCAGTACTTACCTTCCGTTCCTCGTCTGTGATCCCCACCACTCGGAAGTATTGCTCCATGCCCCAAAGGAAGTTCTCCACATCCTTCGCTGACCGGCTCCCCTTGAACTCCTTCGGCTTAGGTGTGTCCACCTTTTGCGCGGACATGATGGTTCCCCCAAGCATGCCGGCACCCACAACCGTCTTGCATGCCTCGAGCTCCCTCTCGAGCTTCTCCATCTTCTCGCGCATTGTCACCACCAACTCCTCAAGAGTCTCATTGCGCCTGGTCACGGCCACTACCATGGCCTCGAGATCATCGTCCTTCTTGGACAAATCTTCATGGGCACCCTTGAGATCATCGATAGACTTCTCCATGTCGTCGACCCTTCTGACGTTGTCCTCAATGTTGTCACGCACTTCTCCCATGGATAACTCTACCTTCTCCAAGCGAGCCTCAAAGCTTGCCACGATGTCCTTGGAAGCCCCACGGGTGGTCTTTTTCTTCTGGCTTTGATCGAAAACATCGGGTGTAGGAAACTCGGCCATCTCGAACCTTTAGCTCTTATACCACTTGACACGACGTGACTTACTTCGGATGCTAGTCGTGCGGCTCTTAGGCACTTTTCTTGATTAGTGACTAAGTCAAGCCTTAATTTGTGCAGAAGAGAGATGGCTAAGAACTCCGAAAGTTGTTTGGAATGCTTAGGAAGGCTTTGTGTGGGAAATGAGAGCTTTGATTGCTTGAATTGCTTGGATGGTTACAAATGGTGGGGTGGCTCCCTATTTATAGCTAAGGCCCCAAGTGCTTGGAAAATTCTAGACCAAGACTTAGCTAGGTCTTTCTAGATCCTTCCTAGGCTACCATGGTTTCCTATGTCTCTAGAATTCTCTAGGACAATATGTACAAGGCTAAGAGTCCCTACAAGTCTCCGTAAGGTTCCGGAGACTTCCATACATTGGTGGAGACCTCCATAAGGTTCTCCAGGATTCTAGAACATTTCGGACATCTCTATATTAGTTCGGAAGCTAGCGGAGGCATCACCGGGTTGTTCCGGGGTCGGAAACGCGGCCCGTTACACAAGCACGTCCTTAAGGACGTGCAAACCCTAGTTAGGGTTTAGGGTTTAGGGTTTAGGGTTTAGGTTTACTTACGGTTTTGTAATGTTAATTGATAAAATTGAAGTGTTTAGCTAGTGGATTTGAAGGATTTAGGGTCAAATAAACAATAATTGTTAAGGTTTTCATTCGGATAATATGCGAATAACGTTACAAGGAACGGAAAAAAAGGTTTACATCCATAATTTTAATAAAGTTGTGGAATACAATCTAGGAAAATAGTAAAGGGCGACTGGAATCTGCACGCAAGCTCGAAATCTCTCACTCTGAGCTTGAAACGGAGCATCCCATCATTCGACGCTCGGATGATGATGTTCGACCCATTCTAGTGGAGGCACCGGAAGAGGAGCGTTAGGACGCAACCAGATCTATGAGAACGGAAAATTAGAGTTAGAGTATTGACATATATATATATATATATAGAGAGAGAGAGAGAGAGAGAGGTTGGGTCAAGTGATTACACCCCTTATTGTGTTTTATGTTGACAAATCTAGGGCATTGATTGATTAGAAATGGATGGGTGAGATTAATTGAGATTTTTCTTTTTTTATTTTTTAAAAAAATAGTAGGTCCCACCACTTTTATAGGCAACTTGTCTAAGGAAAGCGCGTGCGTTGGTTTTTTTTAAGCTAACGTTTTTTTTTGGGTAGGGAGGATGAGATTTTGCTTGCACCGTGTATATAATGAATAATAACAAACAAATTACCGAATAATTCTAGATTATCAATGAATAATGATTATGAATTCGTCGAATATTCGATAAATTCATTGCCAATTTTAAACAGAGTTTGAATTTCAAGAAACTCACATCTAATTACCCACCTACAAATGAATAATTCCTTATCATTAACGAATAGTATTCGCTAGATTAATAGTATTCGCTAGATTGATAGTAATTATTCGCTAAATTGATAGTAATTATTCGTCGGGTTGAAAGTGTATGTAAATGTAATTCTTGATTTCCCACATCTAATTAACCAAATACATATGAATAATTCTGTATTATCAACAAATATAAACTATGAACTTACCGAATATTGACTCTGAACATGAAATAATAACTAAATAGTAACGAATAACCTGTCTCATTCCATCGAATATTTATTGCATACAAATGAATAATTCCTTATTCTTGATCGAATAACCAGGAGAATCGATCATCAACAGCCACTAATCTATATACAATAATTCCTTATTCTTGATCAAATACATAAGAATAATTCTGTATTATCAACGAATAGAAACTATGAACTTACCGAATATTGATCAAATACATAAGAACAATCCTCTAAACTCGGCAATCGCCTCACCCCTACCCATGGCTGAGAGCCCGACCCCATTACAGCGCTTGTCCGGCGAGGCGAGTCGAGGCGAGGAAAGGAGATCCGGCGACAGAACAGCGAAGCGAGTAGAGCGAAGGAGAATACGGGCACGGCGAGGCGAATCAGAGCGAGGGAGGCCACCATATCGAATCCGAGGACGGCGAGGCGAGTAGAGGAGAAGAAGGGTACGGCGATGCGAGTAGAGGAGAGGAGGAAACGGGCACCATCGATCTCTTCGCTGAAGCATCTGCCGTCGCTGGTGCTGGCCACCATCTCGAATCCGAGCGAGGGAGTCCGTGGGGGGTGCGGTGAGGCGAGGGAGGGATCTATCGCCAGGGGTGCGGCCATGGCAAACGTCTCGAAGGTGCTATGGTGCTTGAACGGCGCTTCCATGGTTGGGATCTATCGCTTCCCCATTTTTAAACTGGCAGGTAGTTAGGGTTTGGAATTGATATACACGCGTCTAATTTGAGAATTGGGGGTGTATTTTTTTTCCTTTTTTTTTAATTAATAAAAATAACGGTTTAATCTCAACCATTCAATTACACTAAATCAATGGTTAATATTTGTTAACACAAAACACCATAAGGCTTGTTAACATTTGATCCATACTCTATTTATATTTATATATATATATATATATATATATATATATATATATATATATATATATATATATATATATATATATATATATATATATATATATATATATATATATATGTATGTATGAAAAGCATGAATAGGTAATAAAAAAAGACGTTTGAAGTCGTACCGCGGCAAAATGGTCTTGGTTTCCGATGCAGGCTACACCAAGAGTTGCTGATTGAGGGTTGTTAGCAGGTGTCAGCGAGGTCATGGGGAAACATGTGAACGGATGATGCCAAGCTTGGACGACGAGAGGAATCTGATATACCGTTGCAAATACTAAACCCATAATGGGTAGCTCTATCCACCGTCTCCTATCGTCATGCACAGCTCCCGCCCATCTCTAGTAGTCGACGAACTGCTGGAATGGGTACCCTCCCGTATAACAACCGGCGTACAGATCGGCGTGATCCTCCAAGTGATTGCATAGTAACGTTTTGAGTTCCGGGAAAGCAGTCTCGCCGATCGGTGATGTCAAAGCCGCCAAAGCATGGTAGCCACAATGACCATCTCCAACAGTGTCCCTCATCGTCTCAATATGACCGAGCATGAAGGGATCAACGTTGTTTCGACCCCAGTTGAACCCTCCGAACACATCATCACGTCCACGTCGAGCTGAGGTCGCTTGTGGACGAGGCCGAGCAGCACGCGCTTCTTCTCTCTCAAACCTTTCCCTTACCTCCTCGTACGACAACGGGTTGGTTCTGCAGGCATTTCTAGACCCCCGAGGCCTCCCCTTCCTTCGGACGCTTGCTGATGAGGGTGGGTGCAGCTCATCCTCGCATACATCGTTGGAAGTCGTGTATGAAGATGACAGCTTATACGGCAGTGGGGTGTCGTCGATGTCAGTCCATGACAAATCCATCCAGAATAGGTGGATGTCATCGGCGGGTATCGGAGTACCGGAGTTGACGTATGCCTGAATCTCATGGACACAAGGGATCCCGTAACAAACCCTCCAATGTCGAAGTCCAGATCACGCCCAAAGGGCATCCACTCAACCTATAATTAAAAAAATCAGACGTAATTCACAGTTAAGAATTATAAGTGTTATAGATAGAGTCTCGAATACATACATCAGCGATGGTAAGACGGTCCACCTCGTCCCGCAGCTCCCGGATCTTCTTCAGCTTCGCGTCGTCCTTCATGCGTTGTGGCGCCTTCGGACCGATGAACCTCGCTTAGAAGCGAGGGTCATCCTTCCTAGCCGGATCGCTGGAGAAATCACCTCGGAAGCGAGGGAAGTACGCCCATATCCAAGCCTTGACACAAAAAAGAATGTCTTTAGCATATAATATAAATATTTGTAAACTAAAACTCTAATTCAATGGTCTCGTACCTGTAGGATCGGCGTGCAGCTGTGTATACCCTCCGCACATGCGCGGGTAGCCTCGCCTAGGCCCCTGTATAGACATGCGAGGGCACCTGCAGCCCATGCAAGGGTGGCCGTACGTGGGATGTCTCAAATAAGGCCGAATATCCTCCATGGGATCCAGCTCTGCGACTTGTCCACAAAAAAAGTCGCGGCGAGAGCGATGGCCATGTACCCTCTGTGCAGAAACAGACGTTGTGCAGGGTCATCCTCGGGCTGCCCTCCCCCCACATGCGTGCGCAGCCGAATCTGCTCAGGATCAGCCGCGACCTCTGGGTCATCAGAGGGGGCGGGGTCGACGAGCGGCCCGTGTCTCTGCTGCCACAAGCCAGTAAACCAAGTCACTAGAGGGCCGCCAGCGTGTCTGTATGACTTTAGGGTCTTCTCGGTGAGCTGGTAGTACTCCGCGATGGTGGGGATCAAAGCGCACGCGAGCAGATGTGACGGGCAAGGCTGGCCATCAATCGGTAGTCCCATCAGGCAGGCAACATCGTGGAGCGTGATGGTCATCTCGCCCCATGGAAAGTGGAAGGAGCTGGTCTCCGGGTGCCAATGCTCCAAAAAGGCTGTGCAGGTGAACTCGTCGACACACTGCCAATGGAGGGACCTCGGGCCCTCAAATATGTAGGGCTCGAAAGGCTGCAGGTGAGTCGCCCGGTGGTGGAACTTCAGCAGCGGCAGCTCCACCGTAGGATCTCTCCACACCTGATACGCGCGGTGATGCCTGTAAGACACAAGCAGCTCTCCCGACGGCAATAAAGGGTCGACCTGCACAGCCGGTGCGGCAGCCTGCGCAGGGATGGGCTCGGGCTCTACCTGTGGGCCCCCTTAGCCCTCAGCCTGCCCCTCCTTACCGTCGTTAGCCTCCTCAACGACGTCAGGGATCACATCATCTGCAGAGCCCAAGGAGATCGTTGCTGGTGTGGAGGAGGTTGAAGGCTCGGGCTCGTGTGTGCCGGATGTAGAAGCCTCTAGCACGGCTGAAGTAGTAGCCTCTGGCACGGCTGAAGTAGAAGCCTCCGGCACGGCTGAAGTAGAAGTCTCCGGGATAGTCGGTGGAACACGAGTAGACGGTCTACCCATGTCGGCCCGTCGCCCAACGATAGAGGTAGCAATCGGGCGGGTCGGATCGGGTTCGGGTTCGGTTAGTCGGGTTTCAGGTTATTCGGGTTTCGAGTAATTCGGGTTTCGGGTCATTCGGTTTCGGGTAATGTTTAATAATTTGGTCATTTGGTTGGGTTGGGTTCGGGTTTCGGTTGTATCGGGTTTCGGTTATTCGGGTTTCGGTTGTCTCGGGTTTCAGTTATTTCAATATTAATTTGGGTGTATCTTAAAGTTCGTGTTATTTCAATATTAATGTCTAATAATTTGGTCATTTACTAGAATGTATCTTAAAGTTCGTGTTATTTCGGGTTTCGGTTGTAACGGGTTCGGGTCTTAATGGGTTTCGGTTGAATCGGGTTCGGTTCATTCGGATTTGGGTGAGTTTCGGTTATCGATTATTCGGATTTCGGGTCCAAAATGGGTCGGGTTGGTCGGTGTTCAAAACAATCGGTTCCGGGTCGACCGGGTCGGGTTTTCGGGTTCGGGTCCGGTTTTGCCAGCTCTACCCAACGACTACGTCGGTAATACAGCTACTCAAAACATCAGCGGGCTCTAAAGAAGGCTGCAACCCCATCATCGCATCGTCGGAAGGATCCCAACCTGGCAGACCCTTCCAGAAGCTGTCGTGCTCGTCGGCCAGGGGCGTCCCCATCGACGGCTGTAAGCGCTCTGCAGACGCAAGTAGATCGTCGACTGTCTGATCGGGGGGTGTCGTACACTCCTGTACCTGGTTGACCGCTGCCCGGTCGCCGAACCTAATAGGCCGAAGGGTACCATCCCCCCTCATGAGCCTCCATGCCTGTTATTATGATCCAGTTGAATATTAATGTCTTTTCAGTATATTTTAATGTTATTCTAATGTCTTTTGATGTATTTTAATATAATTTCATATGTTTTCATGTCTTTTATTATATTTTAATTTTAATTAAGTATTACAAATATATTTTATTTTTTTTATTGTATTTCAATACTCCGTATTAATTTATTTTTATGTATTTGCATATATTTGAATATATTTAAATATATTTTAATGTTAATTAAATAATTTTGAAGTATTTTAATATTTTTTCATGTTTTTCATTATCTTTCAATATAAACTTATTTTTATGTATTTGAATATATTTTAATATATTCAAATATATTTTAATGTTAATTAAATAATTTTGAAGTATTTTAATATTTTTTAATGTTTTTTATTATCTTTCAATATAAATTTATTTTTATGTATTTGAATATATTTTAATATATTCAAATATATTTTAATGTTAATTAAATACTTTTGAAGTATTGTAATATATTTTAATGTTTTTTTATTGTCTTTCAATTGTAATTTTTTTCTATGTATTTGAATATATGTACTATCTATTATATTCTATCAAATTATAACTATATTCTTTTCTATCAAACTATATACTATAAAAAAAACATTATAATATATAAATAAATCAAACAAAATATTATAAATTATATTCTATCAATCATATTCTATAAACTTATATTATAAAACTATATTATAATCTATCAAATTATATTTTAAAACTATAAAAATAAATCAAACAAAAAGTAATTCAAATAACATACCGGTGGAGTCGGGATCGGGGACACCTCAATCGTCCGACGCTTCCGCGACGGTAATAACGCATCCTCCGCCTCCGCCACTGCTCCGCCTCCATCGCCGCCGCCAGACGCCGCCCCACCACCACCACCCTCCTCCTCCGCCAAAGCCGCCAGCACCACCGTCTCCTCAGTCACCGACTCCACCGCCACCGCCTCCCCCGATGCTCCACCCCCACCACCACCCTCCACCTCCATCGCCGTCGCACCACCACCACCCTCCGTCGCCGCCAGCAGATCCGCCTCCATGGCCGCCACCGTCGCCTCGAGCTCTCTCTCTCTCTCTCTCTCTCTCTTTCTGTCTCCATCTATCTCGGTCCCTCTCTCTCTCTCTCTCTCTCTCTCTCTCTCTCGGTCTCTAGCTTCGGCGATCGCACTCTCTCTCTCGATTTCTCTGAAGACAAAGACGATTTAGTAGACGGGCTTGCACATCCTTAAGTACGTGTACGTGTATGATTTTGTTGAGATTTGTATATATATTTCTCTAAGTTTAAGTTTATGTGTATAAGTGTAACATTCATGTATAGCATAGAGTTTATATGTTAGAAGATATGTAATATGGGCTTAAGGCCTATAGAGGCACTTGGGTGTTCAACAGGCCTGGACTGGATCGAATTGAGCCCCTTGGGCTTGATGTCCTAACCATGGCCGGATGCCAAGAAGCTCGGCCCAAAAGCTTGTTACACCTCTTCTGGCCCACTGGACAGCTAAGCTCGGCACTGCTAGGGTTTGAAGTCTCCCTTGCTCCAAACGCAGCGTTTCACTTAGGGTTTCTCTTGAGAGCCTATATAAGCGATCATGTTCACTTGAGCTCCTCACTTCGTGGTCGGCGTCTTCAGGTAATCCAAAGAGAAAGAGAAAGAGAGCTTCTGGTGATTTCTAAGGTTTGCTCCTCAAGCCACTTCCGTGCTATCGTCGCTCCCTCCGGCGAAGATCTTCTTCTCCGGCTCTTCCTTTGGCAAAGGCGAAGCTCCTCCGGCGGTGCTAGCTTCTGCTGTCCTGGGTTTCCGACTTGGGATCTCGAATCTGTATCTTCGAGATCTAGAGTCTTTCAGGGAGTGTTCTTCTTCCCGTTTTCGTTGTTTGTTTTATGCTTTGTGTTCTTGTATGCTTAGATCTTCCTTGTACGCATAAACTCGCCCCTGTTTTGTAATCTTCTTGATATAGTGGATTAAGGCTGCCTCTTGAGGCCCCGAGGACGTAGGATCTTAGATCCGAACCTCGTAAAATCTGGTGTCTCGTTTCTGTTGTTACATTGCTCGATCTTGCTATTACCTCGAACTCGCATATCCAACTTCGAATCTATTCGTTATTCGCATAACAAATTGGTATCAGAGCATGGTTACTCCTTGATCTTTCGTTTCATGCTCGAGAGATTTTATTTGGTTCTATTTAGCATCTGTTCTTTAAGTATTGCTTGATTCTGGACCTGTGTGCATGTCTTAGATCTGTTATTCTTGATCTTCTTGCAAGTTTTCGATTTGTTATTGTCTACTTGCATGTTCTAAGATTCTTTCTTAGAGTTTTATTTGGCCCCTGAAAGTTTCTTAAAGAGACTGGCCTCTGTGAAAACAAGTTCATCTTGCTTTCTTTCTTGTTTACTGTTATTCAGTATTAAAATTGAGTTTTTCTGTACGATTTCTTTTGATTCTTGAAAAATGGGTGAATCCAGTTATCGTATGAAACCTTTTAATGGCACAACTGACTTTGCTATGTGGCAGGTGAAAATGAAAGTTGTGCTAATCAAGGAAAAGTGTTGGGATGCTGTGACTTCTAAGTTCCCAGAAAAGATGGAGAAGGAAGTCATGGAAGAAAAACATCTACAGGCTCACAGTGAGATAATGCTGAGGCTAGCTGATGAGGTGGCCAGGCAGGTAATTTCTTATAAGACCACTGAAAAATTGTGGAATGCTCTTGAAGAGCTTTATCTGGTAAAATCTCTTCCCAGTAGAATAAATCTCCTTGTCAAGTTGTTCAACTTTAAAATGGACTTACACTGCTTTTTGCCTGAAAATCTAGATAAATTTCTTGCTATGACTCAAGATTTGGAAAGGTGTGGAGATAAAATTGATGAAACCCACCAATGTGTTTTACTGTTAAATGCTCTCCCACCTCAATTTGAAACTTTTAAGGATGTTGTTCAGTTTAGTTCCTCTACTCTGACTAAAAAGGCTGTTCTTGAATCTATTATTCAAAAGAATGATGTCTTAAAAGTGTTCAAAACTAAGCAAGAGGCTAAAAATGAAGCTCTTATAGCTAAGTTTAAATCTAAAGGTCAAAATAACAACAAGAATAACCAGAATAAAAAGGATAAAAACAAAGAGCAAAATAAAGAACCTGTTAAAGGTAATAATCATCCTTCTGAGAAAACAAATTCTGAAAAGAAAAATTATAAGTGCTTATATTGTCAGAAAACTGGACATTATGAAAAGGACTATTATAAAAGAAAGAAGGATGAAAAAGAAGCTGGTAAAAAATCTGCTGATGTATCTGCTGTCCTTGAAAATAATTCTTATTATACTCATGAAGTACTTACTGTATCTGATCATGCTAATTCTGATGTTTGGCTTTTGGATTCTGGGTGCACTATGCATGCAACTTCTGATAGAAAATGGTTTTCTGATCTTAAATTGTATGATTGTGGTGAAGTCTTGCTTGGTGATCACTCTGCTTTAAAAATAAAAGGTGTTGGATCTGTGCCTCTTAGAATGCATGATGGTGTGATAAGAATAATTCAAGGTGTTAGATGGGTTCCTGACTTAAGAAGGAATTTATTGTCTGAAAGTACTTTTGATGACCAAAAATGTGACATTAAAATTAAGAATGGTGTTAGAGATGTTCTTAAAAATGGTAAATTGCTTATTAGAAGTATTAAGAAAAATGGTTTATATCATGTTGTTGCTTCTGAATGCAATATTACTGTTTCTTCTGCTCCTGATGTTTCTGTGAAAAATATGAGCATGAGTGACTCTCTGTTATGGCATTCTAGATTAGTTCACATTGGTAACAAGGGTCTTGATAATCTGTTTAAAAAAGGCATCATCTCTACTAAACCTTCTCATATTGACTTATGTGAAAACTGTCTAATGGGAAAACAATCTAAACTTGGTTTCAAATCATCTTCTTATGTTGCAAATCAACCTTTAGAATATGTGCACTCTGACTTGTGGGGACCTGCTCAGGTTGACACAGCAGGGGGCATGAGATATTTCATCTCTTTTATTGATCATTTTAGTAGAAGGGTTTGGGTGTATTTGCTTAAACATAAATCTGATGCCTTTGAAAACTTTAAAGTTTGGAAAACTAGAGTTGAAACTGAAACTGGTTTAAAGTTAAAGTGCCTTAAAACGGATAATGGTTTGGAGTTTTGTAACAATGAGTTCAACTCCTACTGTAAAAATGAAGGTATAAAAAGACATTTAACTATTCCTGGCACCCCTCAGCAGCATGGAACTACTGAGAGGATGAATAGAACCCTTCTTGAGAAAGCTAGATGCATGTTGGTTTCTTCTGGGCTTAAACATACATTGTGGGGTGAGGCTGTTGTAACTGCTGCTTATTTGATAAATAGATCCCCTTCTTCTGCTATTGATTTTATAACTCCCTATGAAAAATGGACTAATAAAAAACCTGACCTTAGTCACTTAAGACCTTTTGGATGTGTTGCTTATTCTCATGTGAATGATGGTAAATTGAATCCTAGGTCTCAAAAATGTGTTATGCTTGGTTATCCTGATGGCACTAAAGGTTATAGGTTATTAGTTATACAACCTGGAGCTTATAAAATCATCTTAAGTAGAAATGTTGTGTTTAAAGAAGATGAATTTCACTTTAAAAAGTCTATATCTTCTGCTCAGACTAACCAAATGCAGGTACCAGATACTGATACTCAGTTTTATACCCCTCATGAGGGTGAAACTGAGAATGAGTTTGACAGTGGACAATCCACTGCCAGACCACACTCACAAACTCACCAATCAGGTGGGCAAGTGAGTACTGATGGTGAGACTGGTAGTGAAATGGCTCCAAAAACGGAGCCCTCTTCCTCTTCTACCTTGCAATCTTCTCCCTCAATTTCTGATGTCTCTTCTGCCTCTGCCTCTTCTGTTTCTAATTTGTCTGTGATTGATACTTATGCTGCTGGCTCTTCTAGTGGTTCATCTGTGCAATTGCATGACTTAACTGATTGGAAACTTACTAGAGATAGAGAACCTAGGAATATTATTCCAAATAAAAAGTACTCCAGTAATTTGGTTGAGTTTGCTTGTATTGTTTCTGATGTGATCACTTTATATACTCCTGATACATTTGAACAAGCTATAAAATGTGCTCATGCTAAAAACTGGAAATGTGCTATGCAAGAAGAGATAGATTCTATGAATCAAAATACCACCTGGAAACTTGTTAAGAAACCTGATACTGTTAGGTTAATTGATTGTAAATGGGTGTTTAAAATAAAACAAGGCATCTCTAAGAGTGATCCCCCAAGGTATAAAGCTAGACTTGTAGCCAAGGGGTTCACTCAAAGAGAAGGTCAGGACTATAATGAGATTTTTGCTCCAGTTATTAAATACAAGACTATGAGATTACTTCTTGCTATGTCTGCTGTGTATAATTATGAACTGGAACAAATGGATGTCAAGACAGCTTTTTTGCATGGTGATCTTAATGAAATCATTTATATGAAGCAACCTAAAGGATTTGTTGACACTGCTCATCCTGACTATGCTTGCTTGCTTATTAAATCCATATATGGCTTAAAACAGTCTCCTCGACAATGGAATATAAAGTTTGATACTTGTATGAGGAGAAGTCTAGGATTTAGAAGAAGCAAATATGATACTTGTTTATATTTTAAAGATGCTAGGAAGCATGATCCTCTCTATGTGTTGTTGTATGTTGATGATATCTTGCTTATTGCTAAATCTTCTTATAAAATCAATATGATTAAACAACAACTTAAGAAACACTTTGATATGAAGGACTTAGGTCATGCAAAAAGGATCTTGGGCATTGACATCATAAGAGACAGAAGTAAAAAGGTCATGTATTTGTGCCAATCTGATTATGTGCTTAAAGTGTTAGAAAGATTTCATATTAAGGATGTTAAGGCCAATACAGTTCCTTTAGGTGGTCATCTTGATCTTACTAAAGTAAGAACTCCTTTATCTTCTGCTGAGATTAATAGAATGAAAAATATCCCTTATGATGCTGCTGTTGGTTCTGTTATGTACTCAATGATATGCACTCGTCCAGATCTTGCTTTTGCTATAAGTGTTTTGAGTAGATTTATGTCTGATCCAGCTGAGAAGTACTGGCAGGCCATGAAATATCTGTTGAAATATTTGTTTGGCACTGTGAAGCTTTGTTTGAAATATGTGGCAGGTCAAGGCTCTACTTATGAGCTATTTGGGTATGTTGATGCAAATTATGCCTCAAATAAAGACAATAGAAAGTCTACTACTGCTTTTGTTTATACTTGGGCAGGTAACTGTATCTCATGGAAATCCCAACAGCAACATATTGTTGCCTTATCCTCTACTGAGGCTGAGTACATAGCAGCCACTGAGGCCTGCAAGGAAGCCATGCCAATTGGCTCCAAGGTCTCTTAAAAGAGGTTGAAAAGAAACATTATACATCTACACTGCATATAGATAGCCAAAGTGCATTATACTTATGCAGGGACCCTATGTATCATGAACGTACCAAGCATATAGATGTTAGGTACCATTTTATTCGAGAAAAGGTTGATGATAATGTTATCCATGTAAAGAAAATAGATGGAACTCATAACCCTGCAGATTTTGGAACTAAAATTGTAACTGTTGATAAATTCTTATTTTGCAGGGATTTCCTCCATTTGGAGGAAATAACTTGATAGCTGATGAAGTTACAGGTACATGGGCTGACGATGGACACAACCCTCTGATCCACAACTAGGTTGTCTTGCCCAGTGCAGACTTAGAGAACTACAGGGGCAATTGTTGAGATTTGTATATATATTTCTCTAAGTTTAAGTTTATGTGTATAAGTGTAACATTCATGTATAGCATAGAGTTTATATGTTAGAAGATATGTAATATGGGCTTAAGGCCTATAGAGGCACTTGGGTGTTCAACAGGCCTGGACTGGATCGAATTGAGCCCCTTGGGCTTGATCTCCTAACCATGGCCTGATGCCAAGAAGCTCGGCCCAAAAGCTTGTTACACCTCTTCTGGCCCACTGGACAGCTAAGCTCGGCACTGCTAGGGTTTGAAGTCTCCCTTGCTCCAAACGCAGCGTTTCACTTAGGGTTTCTCTTGAGAGCCTATATAAGCGATCATGTTCACTTGAGCTCCTCACTTCGTGGTCGGCGTCTTCAGGTAATCCAAAGAGAAAGAGAAAGAGAGCTTCTGGCGATTTCTAGGGTTTGCTCCTCAAGCCACTTCCGTGCTATCGTCGCTCCCTCCGGCGAAGATCTTCTTCTCCGGCTCTTCCTTTGGCAAAGGCGAAGCTCCTCCGGCGGTGCTAGCTTCTGCTGTCCTGGGTTTCCGACTTGGGATCTCGAATCTGTATCTTCGAGATCTAGAGTCTTTCAGGGAGTGTTCTTCTTCCCGTTTTCGTTGTTTGTTTTATGCTTTGTGTTCTTGTATGCTTAGATCTTCCTTGTACGCATAAACTCGCCCCTGTTTTGTAATCTTCTTGATATAGTGGATTAAGGCTGCCTCTTGAGGCCCCGAGGACGTAGGATCTTAGATCCGAACCTCGTAAAATCTGGTGTCTCGTTTCTGTTGTTACATTGCTCGATCTTGCTATTACCTCGAACTCGCATATCCAACTTCGAATCTATTCGTTATTCGCATAACAGCTTTGTTTCAGTTTAAAGCAAAGACATTCCTAATATGTTGTTTAGGATGTGTGGAATCACGGTCAAGATCTCCTACAACATTTTTCCTACTCCACTTCCTATATCACAAAAATATTTAACATTTATCTAATCTTGAAAAAATTATAAAAATTATATTTATATTCCTACAATTTATGTTTACATATTTATAAACTTATAAATATATAAAAATAGATGTTAGGTATATAAATATATTTTTTTTTTAAATTAAATAAATATTAAAAAAAAATTAGTGGAGTAAGAAGGGTAGGAAGTGTTGTAGAAGGTGGGTGGAATCAACTCCGAAGATGGGGTATCGCGGCGGCTTTAATTGGTGAAAGCTGACAAGAGGTTGGCCTTCAATTAACCACGGCGGCTTTCATTTGTGAAAGATGACACGATCCCATTACAAATTTCAGTACGACCTACATAGAAGTCTGCAAATAATTCCAAAGACTTTGTGCACAATATCCCATTAGAAATTTCATTAGAAAACACAAACCAATTCCCAATCTTTTGATTATATATGGTGACTTAAGAAATTCTGAAAAACTCAAACCACTCCCAGTCTTAATTAGTGAAAAACGTCCTATCCCATGAACATGTACTCTTTGACGATCCACCACGTAATACTCGTCGCCCTTTCCTTAGTTGTTTCCCTTGGTTCTGCAGCTGGATCCTCCTCCGTCCAGCCGCTTTGTCATGACGATGAGCGCCATGCCTTGCTCTCATTCAAGGCCTCCTTCACCATCCTCAATTCCGACTGTGATCTTGGCGACAATTGTGCAAAGACTCTTTCATGGAAGAGTGGAATTAGAGATTGCTGCCAATGGGACGGGGTCACGTGCGACCCCTTAACTGGTCACATGACTGAGCTCCACCTCAGGGATAGCCTCCTCAGCGGAAGCTTCCCCTCCAACAATACCTTGTTTAGTCTTCGCCGACTGCGCCACATCGACCTCTCTTCCAACAACTTCTTTTGGTCATTGATACCATCAGGTTTTGGCCGTCTTTCTGACCTTACTTACCTGAATCTCTCCTACTCCGGGTTCTATGGCCAAGTTCCACCGGAAATCGGCTGGCTCTCTAGCCTAACTACTCTTGATCTCTCATATGATTATGAGGGATTAGAGATGCCCAACTTCAAGACCGTCATCACCAACCTTACCCATCTAAGAGAGCTCCATCTCTCTTCTGTGTTGATCAACACCGATCTGCCTCCTATGATTGCAAACCTCTCCAAGCTGACATCTCTCAAATTGGGGAGTTGTGGCATACAAGGGGAGTTCCTAGCGACCGGCATTCTCAGCTTGCCAAAGTTGCGCGTTCTCAACCTGGAATTCAACTCCGAGTTGCATGCTGACTTCTCGGCATCTGCGGTGAAGTGGACAAGTCCGCTCAAGGTAGTCGACTTGTCTTACTGCAACTTCACGGGCAAATTGCCAGATTCGATTGGAGATTCATCCAACTCCTCTTTGATATCATTCGTCATACGGGGATGTGGATTTCATGGGGGTATTCCTGGTTGGATTTGGAACGTGACAGAGGATATTGATCTTGGTGGTGGCAACAAACTTTCTGGCTCCCTGCCAGGAACGATGAACACGGTTGTTCTAGCAAGATTGTCAATTATCGCCTTGGACTTCAACAGCATCACCGGATTCACCGGAACCATACCCGCATGGCTTTTCACTCTGCCATCACTGTGGTCCTTAACCTTGGAGGAGAATCTATTCACGGGGATAGATCAATTTGCCATCACTAACAGCTCTACTCCATCGGCACTGTCTGAGTTTCGAGCAGATAATAATCAGCTCCAAGGACAAATCCCAGAAGCCATCTTTGAGCTCCGCAACCTCCAAGTTCTATCCCTTGGAGGGAACAACTTGACTGCAACCATCCAGCTCAGCAAGCTCCATCGCCTCCAGAATCTGAGTGAGTTCTCTTTATCTGATAATAATATCTCCTTCATCGATGACATAGGTGCAGAATCCATTTCCTCATGGCCAAGTTTTTCGTTGGTAAAACTTTCCTCCTGCAACCTTGTCCAATTTCCGATCTTCTTAAGAGACCAGGAAAATCTTGTAGTATTGGACCTCTCTAAAAATGGCATCCATGGCCATGTACCTGAATGGTTTCAGGCAAATGGTACGATTTCGTTAGAAGTCTTGGACTTTTCTTATAACTCCCTAACTGGTGGATTGGAGCATCTTCAATGGAAAGGGACGAGGGAGACAAGTGTCGAAAGTGTGTTCTACGCTTCAAACAATCAGTTTAGTGGAGAGATTCCTTCTTCTTTATGTCATTTTACTTATTTTCACATACTTGACATTTCTCAGAATAACTTGACTGGCAACATTCCAGGCTGCTTTGGGCCCCTTATAAATTCGCAAATAAGTGTCCTAGATCTAAGCCACAATCAACTTCAAGGTATAATCCCCTCCACTATCTTTGAAGATTGTAAAATGTTGAGTGATTTCCGGTTGAATGGCAACCGACTGGAAGGGCCAATACCAAAATCATTGAGTAACTGCATGTATCTGCAGTTTATTGATCTTAGTAACAACAACCTCATTGGTACCTTCCCTCACTGGTTAGGTGTTCTTCCCAATCTAGAGGGGCTTATCTTGGGCTCGAACAATTTGCAGGGTTCTCTAATGAGCTCAAATACGACGAGCTCATTCCTGAAGTTGAGAATTCTCGACATCTCAAGTAATGATTTCACCGGTGGTCTACCTGGTGGTTTTTTGATGAGTATGAAGGCCATGACTGAGGTAAATAACAGTGACAAAGACCCAGCGACTCTATACATGGGTGCCCATCAATTTAGAGATGAAAATAATGATTTTTATAGTTATGAAGATTCAATGAATGCGTGGTTCAAAGGATTCAATCATCAACTTGATCAAATCTTGAAGACCTTAGTATTAATAGACGCCTCAAGGAATAGGCTGGAAGGTTCCATCCCCAATGCGATTGGAGATCTTGTCTCCCTCCGGTGGTTAAACCTAGCTCACAACAACTTCACTGGTCAAATCCCAATTTCCCTGGGCAAATTGAACCTATTGGAATCTTTAGACTTGTCTTTCAACGGACTAGATGGCAAAATTCCCAACGAGTTGGTAAATCTAAACTATCTTGAATTCTTCAATGTCTCCGATAATCATCTAGTTGGGCCAATTCCAACAGGCAAGCAATTGGATACATTCTCAAACGATTCCTATCTTGGGAATCTTGGGTTGTGTGGTGCGCCTTTGACGAACAAGTGCGGAAAACGGGTTGAAGTGCCGAATGCAGTAGCACATGAAGGAAACAGTGAAGAATCTTCAAGTTTGTATGTATGGGAGATTGCTTTGATGGGATTTGGGTTTGGGATGTTTGTTTCGTCTGTTTGGGGATACTTCATCTTTTGGGAGAAGAATTATTGTTGGGTATGCAAGTTGATCCTCAAAGTACAAGTGTTCATCATGCCGCATCTGATGAGGAGGCGCTGAATAGAGGTGTATCGGGTCAATTTATCCATCCACCAGTTAAGTGTCCCCTGTTTACTTTACTTGGAGTAATATGTAATGCAATAAATCAATGTTTGTGAAGATTGATGTGTTTTACCTTCTTGATGTTGAATTGAATTCTCTCACTTGTAACAACTCCAAACCCTCCTCTGTAGCTTCCAATCTGGTCAATTTGTTCTTGGTTTTCTCAAATCTTATGGTAAAATTTAGTCTTACTCTTGTCTTGGACTTGTGTAATATATTGCATTTTTGTTTATTTTTTTACGGAATTTTCGTCTGGTGTCCCTGAGGTAAGGCTAAATTCGCGGGGTGTACAAAAGTTTCACATAATTCGCGAAATGCCCCTGAGGTTTGTGATTTTTTCGCGTGGTGCCCCTCCGTCCACTCTATTAACATTTTCGTTTAAAAAAAATAAAATTAAATGAATTTAAGAGAAGTACAGTCGCGCGAGAGAGAGAAGAAGGGCGAAGAGCAAAGAGCAAAGAGCAAAGAGGCAGGTCCCAAGAGAGGGAGAGAGCGAGGCAAGGGTCCGATACACGACGCAGACCAGATTGACGCCGGTGGAACTCAATTGGTGCCGAAGGTGGAGGTAAGTATTTCTCAGTTTAATCTAGGGTTTGGGGATTTAGGGGTTAGGTGTGATGATTTAAATTCTTGAAATTCAATGGATTTTAATATCGATTGTACCCGTTTTTTGTTGAATCAATATCAAATAGAGTTTCGATTCTAGTCCCAATTTAATTTTCTATCTAAAGAATACCATTATGCAATTTTCACTACATCTAAGGATTGGTGGATCCAACGATAAACATGAAAGAGGCCATGAATGCAATAAATGACATGTTTTCTGATGTTTTCTGATCTTTCCTCTCCTTCACAGAAAGGAAAAATGTAAAGATATCTCCTCCATTTGGCATAGAAGTTGGGATGAAATACACTGGATGCCTGAAAGTTGTTAACATATGTAATAAACAAAGATGAAAGATACCATTCGTGCAAAAAAAAAATAAAAACACAGTTTAGTATGTATACGACATGTGAATTGCATTTGACAATAATTAAAAACTAAGCATACTTGAGTTATAGAAACAACTCTAATCTTTTGCCTCAATATCCTTTCGCCATGTATCTAGTCACGAAAACAGACATAACTTAGAAGATTCAGTTTGCAGAATATACAAGGCACTAGTGTACAAAAAGATAGGTACATTCCAAATATTCTTATCATTGAGGTTTTGCATATACAGTCTTATCATTCTCTTATACAAGTGCAAATAACAAGTAGACATCAGCAATGTAAAAAGGAACATAACAAATTTCAATGATAGTAAGTAAATGATAGGTTCAGTCCCCCAGAATATGCACATTACGACCAAATCACAACTATCCATTTTAAATATTGTAATGTAATCAAAGGCCAAAGCCTAGAACAGCTACCATGAGTCCATGAAGATACAAAGCTGATCAGATTAAATGACTGCTATGTTGAAGCAAATAAATTAATCTTACGATTCATTTTGAACACATTAAAAAAACGTTGTGGACAATGGAGGTCAAAAGAGAACAGTGTGTCAAGATTAGAGAAATAATATCTGGAATGAGAGCTCCTTTTACGATTGTTTTTTTTTTGGGGGGGGGGGGGGGGGTGCTTACATTTTTAGAAATGGTTCTGGTGATATTTTGGGCTGAAATAAAAGATGATTTTGGCTTAAATTTAGCCAGTATTGTGGTAGTTATGACTTATGTTGCTGTCCCTGAATGTGAAATTGAGGGGTTTTTTTTTGTGCCTGAAACTAATAGTTGCAACAGGTGTTTGTGCTAAAATTGTGCTGGTGGTGGTGATGGGTTGCAGATTTTGTCCTATTTGATATTGGTGCTCAAGTTTTTTCCTAATCGAGGCATTTTTTTGTGCCTGAAACTAGTAGTTCCTATCTGCTATATATAAAACTTTGCCACGAGTTGAAGATCAATATGTAGAACATCTGCCTTAGCATGTACTTCCAATCAAGGCTTACACAGTAGTCATGGTTAGCTAAGGCTTGCGTTGTTTTTTGCACACCAATATAAATCTCATTCTCATCTAATAGTTTGGGCAAGGGCCATTTACTTGTTTAAATTCAATTGCACAAAACTAACATTTCCATTCATATTCACTCCTAACCACTCTTAGAGTCCTAGTACTAAAAAAATAAATTAGAATCTCTATTTTTAGCTTTTCATACCATGTCTTGCAATGGCCACACCAAGTAGATTTATGCAACTAATCCATAGTTTGATGCTTAGCCTATTAGCTCAAATGGTAGAGCGTTGTGCTCACGCACAAAGATGAGGGTTCAAATCCCGCATAGGCTATCTATGGTTATGTGTAGTTATTGAACAAATATTTTTATGACTTCACAAATGATTCATATTTTTCGAACCCACTCCTTTTTTTACATATTTGAAATTTCTCTTTTTCCAGTGATGAATCCATATGATTTAAAATTGTTATTTACTTTCAAGATAAAGAATTCATAAATATTTTAGTTTGCATTTCACTTTAATTAGCCTACATGGGAGTCGAACCCACATCTCTGTGTATGAACACATTGCTCTGTCGGCTGAGCTAATAGACTTTTTTTTTATAAAATGATGTGAGCAGGTATGCTGAAATCATTTGGAGCTTGTCTGAAATCCTAGGACAATGGCATGCTAATTGTGACTAAAAAAATCACTTGGGAGTAGCAAGTCACACTCGGTAGAAATGGATAGGACAATGATGTATTGAAAAATCTAGAAGCAAGCTAGACAATTGTTGAATCAAACTCAATTTCAATAGCAATGACAACTTCTTTTTTCTGTCCTAATGCAGCCCCAACAGCCCAAGTTTGCATTTTTACAGTAGCTCCAACTTGCAATATTACAGTAGCAATATCTAGCCTTATTTGAGCTATCATAACATCACCATATTGTTGTTTTCCAGGAACAATAACAACTTCAATTTGCTCTCTGACAGCAGCCCCAACAACATCTTTTTGTGTCATTCAACAGCCTCAACATCTTTTTTTATCATTTCAAACTACCATATCCACACAATCCATTCCTTGGAAAATATGCAATCTTGCTCACTGGATTTGTTAGGGTATGGAGGTGATGATTTACCCTTACCTTTACCATCAAAGTCCCCATTCCCTTTCTCAACCTTCATCCTCTGGATCCCCTTTACACAATTTACAGTACCAAAAATAAGGTATGTAGCCGGATTTCCTATTCATTTAAAACAGGAAAGTGAGGGTCGAAATTTCAAGGCGATTGCAAAATTGCAATGTGATTGAGAAAGTTTCCAACCTGATTGAAGGCAACAATCTAATTTTGCCGATTATGAAGCATCGATAATCAACAAATAGAACAAAGGGAATCAAAAGAAGACGATGCAGAGTATCAATCGATAATTTGTGAGAAAGAGGCAATGAGAGAGGGTACCTGGATCCGGTGATGGCGGCGTCGTCCCTGCTCTTCCTTGAAGATACCAGTCACCGACGTCGGCCTTCTCCCTCCTAGTAGCGAATGGTGCCTCAAACCTCAGTCTCGCCCTCTCCCCGTGAACGACGAATCGAAGATGTTCTTTTCCCCTCTTTCCCCCTTTTGTAAAAACTTAACTCCTGTTAACGTGTTTTCATTTAAAGCTAACCGAGGGGCACCACGCGAAAAAATCACAAACCTCAGAGGCATTTCGCGAATTATGTGAAACTTTTGTACACCCCGCGAATTTAGCCTTACCTCAGGGACACCAGGCGAAATTTCCGAGTTTTTTATTTCCCTTGAACTAGGGCTGTTACTTGAGCCGAGTAGCTCGAACTCGGCTCGGGCTCGGCTCGAAAAAAACTCGACTCGAGCTCGCTCGAATTAAATATGAGTCAAGATTGAGCAGAATTCTGAGCTCGAGCTCGGCTCGAGTAGCTCGTATAACTCATTTTCTGGGTGAAATTACAGTTCTCCCATATGTTTTATTTAACCCCATGTAAATAAGTTTTATTTAACCCCTTGTAAATAGGGCGTATATCTCGTTTCGTAGGTGAAATTACAGTTATGTTCCTAGGTTTTATTTAACCTCTTCTTCTAAAGAGTCTGTCAGCCGTTTTGCCTTTTGGACTCCATTCACTTTGAATCACAGATCTACATTTTGTGAGTAGCTCGAGCTCGACTCGGCTCGGCTCGAGAAAATGAGGCTCGAGCTCAGCTTGAACACCCACTACTCGAGCTCGTATATCAGCCCTACCTTGAACAATGGCGTGGTGTCATGTGCTGATCCACTTTTTGTTTCATTTCTTATTTCCCTTGGACTTGCGTAATATATGTGCTGATGCGAAGTGATGACCGGCAACACCTTTAACAACAAATTAACGGTACAAGAAGCTGCTATATATTTTTCTGGTGAAATTTATTATTCAGTAACTGAAAAGGTGGAGGATTAAAGTAACTGATTAATGGTTGATTTAACTTGAAACCAAAAGAGGAGGCCTAATTTCTTAACTCAATTAATCAAATGTCCACTTAACAGTCTAAATTAATCAAATGTCCACGGGGAGTCCAAAGTAACCCTAGCCCTTCTTTTAGATCAGCAACAATGGCCGCTCAATCGATGACGAAGATGCTGAATTCAACGCCACCTCTTCTCTTTTGTCCTCGCTCAATCGATTTTCATGGCCACTCAATCGATGATGCTTCTTGAACTTTGAAGCTCATTCAATCGAAACGATCGAAAATTCCAATCTCCCTCTTGCGGTTTATGCATTTGCTAGGCCTATAGAAAAGTCAGTAGTGTGGTTCCCTCTTGCGGTTTATGTATAAATTGGATTCTACTAGTTGTTAATTAGCATTGACTTCTTGCTTAATGTTCTTCTTGTTGTTGCAAACAATTAGAAATCCTCTCGTTGTCAGCATTCTTTTTGGATTGTAAATTCTTCTTTTAGATTGAATCGAGGTCTAATATCAGCAGACTGTTTGTCAGCACAAAATATCGACGAAAGAGCGGACATAGAGATGCTGAATTTTCTATTTTTTCCTCTAGGTAATATCGCTCATTCTCGCTCAATTGAAAGAATTAAATTAAATACACATATTAATAATATACACTAGTATAGGATTCATGTATCCCTTTCTATCTTGCCATGAATTTTTAGGGAGAATGCAAACGAATTTCAGGGAGTATACAGTTGATTTTTGTGTTCTCTAGCTAGCTTGCAATTTGCAGTTGTTTGGAGTTATTAGTGCTGAATCCAACAAATGCTTTCGGGGGTATATACAGACGAATTTAAGGGAGTATACTATGTGCTGAATTGTTGCTGATTCTTAATCATTTTGATGGCTGTTGAATTTTAAAAGCTTGCTTGTTTGTAATCATTTCCCATTATCTGTGTTACAGTAATGATTTCCCGTTCTTCAAATGCTGACTTTAACTTGTATTTGCAGCTGACTTTAACTTGTATTTGCATCAAATGCCGACTTTGAATTGCCAGTTTAACATGAGACTAAAAAACAGAATAGAAATGATGATATTGCTAGGTCTGATCCCACCGAACTACCCAAAAAGACTGCTTATAGCAATAAACCATATCCCAGTATGGACCTAAACTGGAACCTCCTGATGATCAAAAGGTTGTAGACAAAAGGTGCTAAAAAGCACATCATCAGGAGGACTACTAAAGACAACCAAACAACTAATAAATGTCAAGACGAGTATTGAAAACCAAGAACAAGAATACCAACCTAGATCCTCCAGCTACCTTGCCCGATGGCAAGAATCAAGTCTCCGCATTCGCAGCCACAGGGCCCTCAGCCTCCATTATGTCCTCAGTGCTGTAAAGGTAACTGAGGTAGGTAGGGTACGGTCTTCCTGTCTAACAAAACCTGCCATGTAGGCTGTATGCATGATAACAAGATCTTTAACAACGGGATTCTCTGAGCTAAGCGAGGTGATGAAGTTGTTTGCCGAAGGTTGCTGGGCCACCCGTATCTCCTTGGAAACCGCAGTGAGAATGGGGAACTTAGATTTCTCAATCACCCTTGCCACTTGATATCTTTGCTGAATCCTGAAATATTGAGGATTCTGAGTTCCCATGATGGCCTGGAACGCATAATACAGATTCTTAACCTCATCTCGCACCCTCATGTCTCTCAGAACCGGGGAATTTGTTTGACAGAGAGTCTGGTAGATGAACAGAATTGATGACATCTCAGTCCAACTGAGCATGTTGCAGATGTAACTAAACATCTGAGATGCTGGGTGAGCAGCTTGGTTGGCTATGATGATCATTGAATCCAGCACAATGTTTCTGAGCTCATGCTGAGCTCCCAGTGTCTGCCTGATCCTTCCAGCTTTCTCCACTGCCAAAACAACCTCACTAGCATCCAAATCAGCATAGAGTGATCCATAGATGCCGACCATCGCTTTCATGTCTGTCACCCTCTTGAACATGTAGGTGTCATAGCTTGACGGGTTGATATTCATGTATAACAAGAAGACTAGTTGGCCGATCATGACAGTAAGGTTCAAAGTGTCCGGAATCTCATCCGGTTCTTCGGCCCCAAGCTCTCCAATTTGGTTCATCCGTATCTCACGGATCGTTAGTCCCATGTTTCGCATGACAGTTCGGGCAACCGGTAGAACACTTGGCATAAGAGTAGCAAGTGCACACATGTAAAATGCACACAGCTGATAGTGTTCCACAGCTTCATCTTTGCATAGCCCTATGCATGTAGTTGCAACTACAGCTGCATCGCTTCCGTCCGGAGCACTAATGATGAAGAAAACAGCCTTGTCTGAAGTGAACATCCGAGCTGCTATTACCTGACCTGTAGAATGTTGTCGCATGGGTTGTTCTCGAAAACCAGCAAGTGTGGCTCGAGCATTACCGACCAGAGGCCTCTGAAGAGCGTTGGCAGCCATCAGGAATTCAAAATGACACTGGCCGACCTGACATTTTCAATGTCTGAGGCGAGATTTCAAAAGGGTCATTACTATTTTTCAATAATAACAAAACGAACATAGAATTACAGAACAAAATATCACTCATTAAATATATTATGATAATAGCATCTTACATAAGCAATAGCACACAGCAGTAAACAAAGGCCTTAGCACGTAGCACTCAATAGCCACACAACTACTAAGACCTCAGAACATTGTACGCAACACCAAACAACCACCAATTAAGGTTTTGTTTGCACTTTACAGTAAACAAAGTTCAATTGAATGACTATATATATGCATAATATGTACACGCAGCAGAGCAGCAGGCAACATAGCTTAGGTATTTGCAAAAATTAAAACCTTAGAACCCTAGCCTATTGCATAAAATGAGATAAATAACCCTAGCCTATTGAAATCAAAATTCGGAAACGACAACGAACTTACAGTTGATGATTGGCAACCTCGATTTCTTAGAATCGGCGCGAGTGGTGCCCTGGCAGTCGGCAATAGAATAGGCGCGAGTGGTGGGTGGCGACCTTGGAGAATCGGTGCGATTGGCACGGCGACTGGCGAAATCGGAGTTCAGACGCTTGAAATTGGGCGTGATTGGGTTGAAATTGGGTGTTCTGGATTCCTTACCTGATTTTCATTCTATTTAGGGCTGACGTTCAATTTTTTTCTAAAAACTGTATATAAATAAAACGTATGGGCCATTAAGGAAAGTGGGGATTAGGCTACTAGTACGTGTGCCCGTCTGTGCACACGACAAGAGGCGGATCCCAGGGGGGCTCGGGATGGCTGAAGCCCCCACTAACCTAAAAAGAGGTTTACGTATATTTATCTGTATTGGTATAATATATAAATAAACTGATGAGAGATAAAATCTTAAAGGCGTCTTGTCTCAGTGGAAAGGGCAAGGGAAGATTTTACCCACGTTCGAATCCCATTACCACCATTTTTCCATCTGTTTTTTTTTTTTAAATCCAAAAGACCAAAATCCTTTTTTTCTTTTTATACAGGCCCGAACACATACAGCCACCATCACATAGAGAGCGAAGGCGAAGCGAGTCCCAGCCGCTGCAAGCTCCACGGCCTCCACCTCCGGGCCTCCGGCCGACCCTGTCACCGGCGACCAGCACAACCAGTCGGCAACCCCCTCTTTTGTCCCTCACTGGCGCACTCCCGCACAACAGACCACCTCCTAAATCTCCATTGTCCTCCTCCTTCAATCTAGACCTTCAAGGTTAAAGGTTAGTTTTCTTCCTCTTCCATTTAATTTTATTGTTTTGAAGTTGAATTACTTGAGTGAGAATCAATTTACATTATAATTTGTGGATTTGATAATCAATTTAGGGGAAATTTCGATTAGGGTTTGTGATTTGTGAGAAATAAATTTATGCATTTGATTTGTGATTTGAAATTGTGGTTTGTGGTTGTGGTGAGAATTAAATTTGTGAATGTGAACTTTGTGATTTGGAATTCTAGTTTGTGGATTTGTGAGTTTTGCTCATCTACCTTTTAATTAGATTGTGTTTAAGTTCAATTCGCTGAGATGACAATCAATTTAGATTAAAAGTTGTGGATTTGAGAATCAATTTGAGTAAATTTCGAACAGAGAGTGTGATTTTACTAATAAATTTGTAGATTTAAGAATCAATTTGGGGTAAATTTGTGGATTTGATAATCAATTGGTGGATTGAGAGTAGGGAGTTTTAAGCTGAATTTTATATATTGATAGTTTGGTATGAATGATTTGTTGGCTATGGGAAATAATATTAGTTATAATGGCTTATTTGGTTCATAGGGGCTCTTTTTTGGTGAAGTTGCTGGCGGTTCAAGATGCATATATGTATTGCGTTGTTTTTCGAACAATGTGGGTGGTTTGTTATCATATTTGTGTAAATCTGATTGATTCGTGTACATTCAATATTAGAACTTAGAAGTTAATGTTCTGTCCCAATAAAATTCATTATTCAATTTCAAGGAATTTGAGTGAGCAAAAAAATCGGGTAAATTTTGATATAAAAATTAGCATCCAATTTACCTGATATCTAAATTTTAAGGGCATTTACCCTCGAAATTGCCCATAAGATTAATAGGTAGCTAAAGCATTTACCCTATTTAGCCATGAACATCGCTTTGAAAAAATCTGAAGCTAAGTTTGATATATGAGAGACATAGCTTTGAAAAAATTTGAAGCTAAGTTTGATATATGAGAGGCATCGATCCTATTTAATGAGTAACATTGATCCTATCGTCTTTGTAGTTTTCAACCCCCCTCTGATAAAAATCCTGGATCCGCCACTGCACACGACCCTAGTCATAGGTGGAGCTAGGCGGGGGTAAGCCGGAGCTTTCGCCTCCTCTTTCATCCGGATAATTACCTATATTTGTTCTACTCGTCGATAGCTTCTTTTTGATATATTATAAGTCTGAATCCGATAACCGAGTAAAAAGTTATGAACGTTTGAAAGTTAAACACAAATTAATTATTTCAAATGTCTTTTAATAAATAATGATGTTTTTATATTTTACTTAATTTGATATTTTAGTAATGTAATTCAACGTAAGAGCTTCAAAACAAGAGGTTATATTACTAAATTCGATAATTATATAAGAAATTATTCAAGTTTAAAGTTTGTATATCTTGTTACACGTTATTGCATGATAAGAGAACACCAAGTTGCATATGACTTTGTGTGTTTCAAACGATATACTTTTAGACGGAAATAATGTTGTTATAGATGAAAACGACATCGTTTTCCTTTCAAAGAGAAAAATAACTATATAACAACTAATGACATAGTTTTAAACTAAAACACCACGATTTTGAATAAAAAACATTTTGTTCAGAACTAAAAAAAACTTAGGGAAATTCCGTTTGGTGCCCCTGAGTTTTTGACAATTCTGGTTGGTGTCCCACACTTTTTTTTTGTCCGGATGATACCCCTGAGTTTTGTCAAAAGTCCGGCTCATGCCCAAAACTCATAGTTTCTTCTTTTTTAATGAATAAAACCACCATTTATTTTTATTTTTTCATAAATATGTCCATTTACTTTTAACATTGAACAAAACTACTTATTATTTAACTAAATTCAACACACAATTGACAAAACCACCTTTATTTTTTTAAAATGAACAAAATCACACATTATTGCCAAAGTTTTAGCAAAAAATACTCATTATTTCCAAAATTTTTTGAAGAAAATCAACCATTGTTTTTAACATTAAACAAAAGATCCGTTATATATTTTTCATATTTTGTAAAAAATAAATCTCATTATTTATCAAACATTGCATGTACATAATTGCCCATTATTTATAAAATTTTGCACAAATCCACTATCTTATTATGTGAACAAAAATAGTTAACCTATAAATTATAAAAAAAAATACTTCGTAAAACCATACTTTGTGTAAAACCACCCTTTATGCTTTAAAAAATGCACAAAACCACTTCTTGTGTAATAAAAGGTGTTATTCATATCTTTTGGTTGGAATACATAAAGCCTAATAAGATAAGAAAGATTAATCTTTTATTATATTTTTCTTTTACAAGAAGAAAATAAAATAAATAAATTTTATTTTACTTTTCTTGTTCAAAAAAATTATAATCGAGCATTTGGTTAAATTGATCAATCATATTTACAAATGTTTAAAGCTAGTGAGATATAAGTTAAATATTGTTTTGAAAAATAATAGGTGTTAAATATTGTTTTTGCAAATAATGAGTGTTTTTCGTTTTTGCAACGTATAGAAAAATAATAGATCTTTTGTACAATTTTAAAAATCATAGTGATTTTGTCCTATTTTTTAAAAACAATAGTGATTTTGCAATAAAAAATTTGGAAATAATATGTGATTTTGTAAAATTTTAAAAAATAAAGTTGATTTTGTCATTTTTGTGTTGAATTTTGTTAAATAATAAGTAGTTTTGTTCAATGTTAAAAGTAAATGAGCATATTTATGAAAAAATAAAAATAAAGAGTGATTTTATTCATTAAAAAGAATGAGTTTTGGACATGAGCCGGACTTTTGACAAAACTCAAGGGTACCACCATCTGGACAAAAAAAATACGGGACACCAACCGAAATTGTCAAAAACTCAGGGGCACCAAACGGAATTTCTCAAAAACTTAAGATGTTCATCTCCAAGCCCAGGCTATTCTTACTTCTTTCGTTTCATGTCAGTCCAGGCCGAGTTCCCGGGCAAAGCACAGTGGAAAAAATGAACAGAAAGATGCAAATCAGATTCGTGTCTTAAACTAAAATATATCGTCGTTTAATGTAAAATATAATAGTTTTGCTTCTCTAAACTGTAGAAAAATCTATCGAAGAATAAATCAACAATTTTTATAAAACTTCACCCCATTTTTGATAAATTCCTGGCATCGTTGACGGAGGGAAAGTCGTTGATTTACCTCGCCAAAAATAAATCCCAAACGAACAAACTAGTATAGTATGCAAGTAAGGGGTCGAACCCAAGAGAATCAAGTATTTCTAAATATTGTGTATTTATCAATATAAAAGAAACGATTTTTATGAATGAAAATAAAAGAAGATAATATTGACAAAAGCAAATAAATGATGGAAGAAAAGCGTTTCCACCTACAAGTTCTCGACTTTGGTTGGTTTTATTGATCGTCGAATCCTTTTCAAGTTATTATCTTTTCCTACGAATTCCTCTCGTCTTGGTTTAAGTAGATTAAAAGTCCTACGAGTCCAATTAATCCCTTACACCTCAATGCAACCTTAACACGGTCAAGATTTAACAAAGAGATAGCAAATAGTCCCAAGAACTTGAGCATATAAATAACACCAATTAAACACGGTAAATCAATGTTTAAGATATATGTCAACTCCCTACATAATCATGCTTCAAACACGGAATCCACAATCTTATGCGTGCTACTACGGAAATAACACAAATACGAAAGTATTAAATCCTAGCATGAAATCAATATTATCAAGGTCGCGAGTCTAGATAACATCAATAACATAATCAATATCGCACAAAGAAGTTGAAAGAATTAAAGAGGAAAAATAACTTGAATTAGAAACTCACAAACCACCAACCAAGTCTCGAAAGTGTAGGCGGAAACTACAAAATTAGCCAAACATGGCTTACCTAAGCTTTCTTCTCTTCAATGGTGATTTTCTCTACTTGAAAACTTTTTTAAACTAACCCTAGAACATCCTATTTATAAGCCTAATGTCTTCCATAAAAGGTAGATAAAAGATAGATAAAAGATAGATAAAAGATAGAAATTTCCTAAACAAACTAGATCAAAGATAGAACTTTCCTAAATTAATTCAGCGTCGGATTCCGCTGGCAGCGAGAAATTTCCGCTGGCAGCGAATGGCCTTGATTGAGCTTCTGTTGGATTTCCGCTACCAACTCGCTGGCACACTCGCTGGCAGCGACTTTTCCATGCCTTAGAATTTTTTCATCCTCTTCGAGTCCTTCCTTCCGCTTCCGCGAGACACTGAACTCGCTGCCGCGAGCTGGGGCTTCCGCTGCCGCGAGTGGCCGAAGCTTCGTCCCCCTGATGATTTTCGCTAGCAGCGGAATTTTCCGCGGCAGCGGTCGTCTCGCTGCAGCGGAATCAGTCGCTAGCAGCGGACTCGCTTGCCCTTCCTCTCGCTGGCTCTCTCTTCCCGCGGGCTCTCTCTCGCTGGCTCCTCCTCGGATTCTGGTTCCACTCGCTGGCAGCGACTGATGCCCAGAAGCTCGATTCTTCATTGTTCTTCCCTCTTTCTTTCTCTTCTCCTTTCTTTCTCTTCTTAGCTTGATTTCTTGACTTCACTTGGCCATGTTTAACAGCTTTCCCTTGCTTTCCACCATGTCGGATCTACGATTCTGCACAATTCAACCGAAATAGCGTAGATTCCGAACTTTTCAACAAAAAGAGTTTTATCTAAATTAACACTAAAACATGCATATTCTACAATGTAAATGCAACTAAATTATCCTATAATGCCCATTAGAAATGTGCATTATCAAACTCCCCCACACTTAACCTTTTGCTTGTCCTCAAGCAATGCAAAATAAAGAAGAGCAAAACCATCATCCCACACATATAATCTTCAAGCACTAACCTTGTCAAAAGCAACATCAAAGTGGAGGAGCCATGAACATGAAAGCTAACATCCTAGCAAGTATATGAACGATTCAAAGCAAAGGCACATCTCATCCAACCTCACCGGGATCATTTGTTTGCTCTCACTCTCATGTGTTTAGGCTTAAAAATGCAATCTCTCAACTCAATCCAAAATGCAAAAAGCTACATAGAAATTGACACATATATCACATATTCTCCACCGTGGATGCCATCACTTATAAGAAACATCAAGAGGCCTTTTATCAAGGTTGTAATGGGGCTTGGTAAGAAATTAAGGTTGGAAAATATTTAGGCTTGTGGTGCTAAAAATCCGGGAAAAAGGGATCCCTAAGAACAACCGGAAGAACACTACAAATCAAATACTTCCAAAACCAAAATAACTCAAACTTTCACTCTCAAAACACTCAACAAAAGAACTTTTCACTCAACCATACATTTTTTTTTTTTTTACTCTCACATACATAATGAAAATAAAAGGCTCTTTATTCATCTTTTTTCTTTCTTTTCTTTTCTTTCTTTTGACTTTTTTCTTCTTTCAATTTTTTTTTCTTTAGAACCAAAACAATAATGCACAATGCGAGGAATAAAACTAAAATTACATACTCATCCAAAACTTGTAACTCTCTTAACAATATCTTCTTTTCCACTCAACTAGATCAATCATTCACCAATTCTAATCCTAATTCCCGGATAGGGTAAGGCTCATCATCGGCTAAGGATAAATTTTGTGGAGCTTCAAAGAAAAGGCTAAGGCTCAAATTTGGCTACAAGAAAAGGACACATGTGTAGGGTGGATATGGATAATAATATGGCTAAGAAAATCATGCCTCGATCATTTGAAACTCATAAGCAATAGACATATAAAATCGGCCTCAAATACAGATAACAATGTCAATCTCAAGAGGTAATTGCACAAGGAGAGTATAATGCACACAAGAAAGCAAAAGGGAATAAATATGATGAAAATCCCTAAAGCCTAAAATTTCTCACTAGGACAAGTTTTTGTTGGATTTCAATAATGCCCAAAACTAGGAATCATACTTGCTCAATGGAACTAACAAGTCATGCTCCCATAAAAATCATTTCAAATATGTGACAAGGCTAGGTAATTCAATCATATTATGGAACATATATGGTAAAACTCATAAAAATAAAATAGAGGACAAACTAAGGCAAGATGTGTATTTGAAAAACACATATATGCAATGCATGATCTTTTTGGATTTTTTTCATTTTTCTCATTCTTAATGCAATAAAATAGCCGAAAAAATAAACATGAATGCATAACGGAAAAAATAAATATGAATGCATGAATCTATGAATGCAACCCTCCCCCACACTTAAACTCTTCATTGTCCTCAATGAAAATCAAAGACAACAAATCATAAAAAAATATGAGAGAAAGAGGGTAAAGAATACTCACATCATGGAAAAGTTTTGATGGCGAAGATGACGAAGCTTGGAGGAAGAACAGAGAAGAACGACAACGAGGAAGGCTAACGAACCACGAGCACGGATGAATGAAGATGACGAAGAAAGAAATAAGATCAACAATGACGACAATGGACGAAGACTAGGCATGAGCGATGAGCACGGTTGATCAAGCCGCAAGCGCGGCTAGTGCTAGCTTCGGGCACTGAGCATCGCTGCTGAATTCGCTGGCAGCGAGTTTTGGTTCGCTGGCAGCGGATGAAATCAGCTTCTATGACATCTGGGCGGCTGGACTCGCTGGTAGCGACTCATGATTCGCTGGCAGCGAATTGAGCCCAGATTCTCTATTCTTCGATCTTTTCTTTTCTTTTTTTTTTTCCTGCATGGTTATCTCAAAAATATCCGAAAGCATCTATCCACCATATAGAATAATTAGGAAATTTCTAATTTATTAAACAACAAAACTAATTAAATAACTAGGAATTTAAATAACAAATTTAGGAAAACTTACCTCGGGTTGCCTCCCGAGTAGCGTCCTTGTTTATCGTCATAGACTTGACGGTTTATTCGTCCATGTGTTCAAGACTCACTCGGACATTGCCAACGCCCTTTTTAGCAAATCAAACTCCGGTGCACACCATCTAGGTAGGCGAGCACCACATATGAAGAAGCCGAAGTCAAATGATGTGATGTTGAAGAAGGTCTCCAACTCTTCATATGCTCGAGCGTGACTTCTCGGCGAGGGTATGTAGTACCACCAACACAGTTCCGTTGGTGGTTTGTTGAAGTAATGCTCCCAAGGATCTACATATTCACCAAAATCCACAAAAGTGTAAGAAATATCATTACCTTGCTCGGGAGCCATAGAAATCGGCTCCGGACTTGGTTTCTTAAAAGATGCGTTGGGGATGATTTCGATAGGTGGAGTAGGTGCCAAAATATATGGTTCCTCACGCGTGCACTCATGAGACTCCATGTCAAGGGGCATCGGGCTCTCTTCTCTATCTTCGAATGAACCATGGGCACTTGCGTCTTGGCTTTCCTCATGTATCACACCCGCCATTGGTTTGAAAGGTAAGGGTGTGGATGCCAACATGTATTCTTCTTCCACCTTTGCCATGTCACCCACACAAAGGAAAATATCCCACAATTCCGGCCAATCCAAACCATAAAAGCCTTCGTTTTTCAAAGATTGGGCGAATTCTCGTATATTGGGAAGCATGCCATCTTGAACGCAAAGTACTTGTTCTTTCAAATCATCTTGGATACCCCGTGAAGCACGATCGTCCACTAAATCTTGCACTCTTGTGAGGTAATGGTGAAAGTATTCTCCTTGGTATTGCCATAACTTCAACTCCATTACAAACAATTTTCCCCGGCAACGGCGCCAATTTTGACGGAGGGAAAGTCGTTGATTTACCTCGCCAAAAATAAATCCCAAACGAACAAACTAGTATAGTATGCAAGTAAGGGGTCGAACCCAAGAGAATCAAGTATTTCTAAATATTGTGTATTTATCAATATAAAAGAAACGATTTTTATGAATGAAAATAAAAGAAGATAATATTGACAAAAGCAAATAAATGATGGAAGAAAAGCGTTTCCACCTACAAGTTCTCGACTTTGGTTGGTTTTATTGATCGTCGAATCCTTTTCAAGTTATTATCTTTTCCTACGAATTCCTCTCGTCTTGGTTTAAGTAGATTAAAAGTCCTACGAGTCCAATTAATCCCTTACACCTCAATGCAACCTTAACACGGTCAAGATTTAACAAAGAGATAGCAAATAGTCCCAAGAACTTGAGCATATAAATAACACCAATTAAACACGGTAAATCAATGTTTAAGATATATGTCAACTCCCTACATAATCATGCTTCAAACACGGAATCCACAATCTTATGCGTGCTACTACGGAAATAACACAAATACGAAAGTATTAAATCCTAGCATGAAATCAATATTATCAAGGTCGCGAGTCTAGATAACATCAATAACATAATCAATATCGCACAAAGAAGTTGAAAGAATTAAAGAGGAAAAATAACTTGAATTAGAAACTCACAAACCACCAACCAAGTCTCGAAAGTGTAGGCGGAAACTACAAAATTAGCCAAACATGGCTTACCTAAGCTTTCTTCTCTTCAATGGTGATTTTCTCTACTTGAAAACTTTTTTAAACTAACCCTAGAACATCCTATTTATAAGCCTAATGTCTTCCATAAAAGGTAGATAAAAGATAGATAAAAGATAGATAAAAGATAGAAATTTCCTAAACAAACTAGATCAAAGATAGAACTTTCCTAAATTAATTCAGCGTCGGATTCCGCTGGCAGCGAGAAATTTCCGCTGGCAGCGAATGGCCTTGATTGAGCTTCTGTTGGATTTCCGCTACCAACTCGCTGGCACACTCGCTGGCAGCGACTTTTCCATGCCTTAGAATTTTTTTCATCCTCTTCGAGTCCTTCCTTCCGCTTCCGCGAGACACTGAACTCGCTGCCGCGAGCTGGGGCTTCCGCTGCCGCGAGTGGCCGAAGCTTCGTCCCCCTGATGATTTTCGCTAGCAGCGGAATTTTCCGCGGCAGCGGTCGTCTCGCTGCAGCGGAATCAGTCGCTAGCAGCGGACTCGCTTGCCCTTCCTCTCGCTGGCTCTCTCTTCCCGCGGGCTCTCTCTCGCTGGCTCCTCCTCGGATTCTGGTTCCACTCGCTGGCAGCGACTGATGCCCAGAAGCTCGATTCTTCATTGTTCTTCCCTCTTTCTTTCTCTTCTCCTTTCTTTCTCTTCTTAGCTTGATTTCTTGACTTCACTTGGCCATGTTTAACAGCTTTCCCTTGCTTTCCACCATGTCGGATCTACGATTCTGCACAATTCAACCGAAATAGCGTAGATTCCGAACTTTTCCACAAAAAGAGTTTTATCTAAATTAACACTAAAACATGCATATTCTACAATGTAAATGCAACTAAATTATCCTATAATGCCCATTAGAAATGTGCATTATCAAACTCCCCCACACTTAACCTTTTGCTTGTCCTCAAGCAATGCAAAATAAAGAAGAGCAAAACCATCATCCCACACATATAATCTTCAAGCACTAACCTTGTCAAAAGCAACATCAAAGTGGAGGAGCCATGAACATGAAAGCTAACATCCTAGCAAGTATATGAACGATTCAAAGCAAAGGCACATCTCATCCAACCTCACCGGGATCATTTGTTTGCTCTCACTCTCATGTGTTTAGGCTTAAAAATGCAATCTCTCAACTCAATCCAAAATGCAAAAAGCTACATAGAAATTGACACATATATCACATATTCTCCACCGTGGATGCCATCACTTATAAGAAACATCAAGAGGCCTTTTATCAAGGTTGTAATGGGGCTTGGTAAGAAATTAAGGTTGGAAAATATTTAGGCTTGTGGTGCTAAAAATCCGGGAAAAAGGGATCCCTAAGAACAACCGGAAGAACACTACAAATCAAATACTTCCAAAACCAAAATAACTCAAACTTTCACTCTCAAAACACTCAACAAAAGAACTTTTCACTCAACCATACATTTTTTTTTTTTTTTTACTCTCACATACATAATGAAAATAAAAGGCTCTTTATTCATCTTTTTTCTTTCTTTTCTTTTCTTTCTTTTGACTTTTTTCTTCTTTCAATTTTTTTTTCTTTAGAACCAAAATAATAATGCACAATGCGAGGAATAAAACTAAAATTACATACTCATCCAAAACTTGTAACTCTCTTAACAATATCTTCTTTTCCACTCAACTAGATCAATCATTCACCAATTCTAATCCTAATTCCCGGATAGGGTAAGGCTCATCATCGGCTAAGGATAAATTTTGTGGAGCTTCAAAGAAAAGGCTAAGGCTCAAATTTGGCTACAAGAAAAGGACACATGTGTAGGGTGGATATGGATAATAATATGGCTAAGAAAATCATGCCTCGATCATTTGAAACTCATAAGCAATAGACATATAAAATCGGCCTCAAATACAGATAACAATGTCAATCTCAAGAGGTAATTGCACAAGGAGAGTATAATGCACACAAGAAAGCAAAAGGGAATAAATATGATGAAAATCCCTAAAGCCTAAAATTTCTCACTAGGACAAGTTTTTGTTGGATTTCAATAATGCCCAAAACTAGGAATCATACTTGCTCAATGGAACTAACAAGTCATGCTCCCATAAAAATCATTTCAAATATGTGACAAGGCTAGGTAATTCAATCATATTATGGAACATATATGGTAAAACTCATAAAAATAAAATAGAGGACAAACTAAGGCAAGATGTGTATTTGAAAAACACATATATGCAATGCATGATCTTTTTGGATTTTTTTCATTTTTCTCATTCTTAATGCAATAAAATAGCCGAAAAAATAAACATGAATGCATAACGGAAAAAATAAATATGAATGCATGAATCTATGAATGCAACCCTCCCCCACACTTAAACTCTTCATTGTCCTCAATGAAAATCAAAGACAACAAATCATAAAAAAATATGAGAGAAAGAGGGTAAAGAATACTCACATCATGGAAAAGTTTTGATGGCGAAGATGACGAAGCTTGGAGGAAGAACAGAGAAGAACGACAACGAGGAAGGCTAACGAACCACGAGCACGGATGAATGAAGATGACGAAGAAAGAAATAAGATCAACAATGACGACAATGGACGAAGACTAGGCATGAGCGATGAGCACGGTTGATCAAGCCGCAAGCGCGGCTAGTGCTAGCTTCGGGCACTGAGCATCGCTGCTGAATTCGCTGGCAGCGAGTTTTGGTTCGCTGGCAGCGGATGAAATCAGCTTCTATGACATCTGGGCGGCTGGACTCGCTGGTAGCGACTCATGATTCGCTGGCAGCGAATTGAGCCCAGATTCTCTATTCTTCGATCTTTTCTTTTCTTTTTTTTTTTTCCTGCATGGTTATCTCAAAAATATCCGAAAGCATCTATCCACCATATAGAATAATTAGGAAATTTCTAATTTATTAAACAACAAAACTAATTAAATAACTAGGAATTTAAATAACAAATTTAGGAAAACTTACCTCGGGTTGCCTCCCGAGTAGCGTCCTTGTTTATCGTCATAGACTTGACGGTTTATTCGTCCATGTGTTCAATACTCACTCGGACATTGCCAACGCCCTTTTTAGCAAATCAAACTCCGGTGCACACCATCTAGGTAGGCGAGCACCACATATGAAGAAGCCGAAGTCAAATGATGTGATGTTGAAGAAGGTCTCCAACTCTTCATATGCTCGAGCGTGACTTCTCGGCGAGGGTATGTAGTACCACCAACACAGTTCCGTTGGTGGTTTGTTGAAGTAATGCTCCCAAGGATCTACATATTCACCAAAATCCACAAAAGTGTAAGAAATATCATTACCTTGCTCGGGAGCCATAGAAATCGGCTCCGGACTTGGTTTCTTAAAAGATGCGTTGGGGATGATTTCGATAGGTGGAGTAGGTGCCAAAATACATGGTTCCTCACGCGTGCACTCATGAGACTCCATGTCAAGGGGCATCGGGCTCTCTTCTCTATCTTCGAATGAACCATGGGCACTTGCGTCTTGGCTTTCCTCATGTATCACACCCGCCATTGGTTTGAAAGGTAAGGGTGTGGATGCCAACATGTATTCTTCTTCCACCTTTGCCATGTCACCCACACAAAGGAAAATATCCCACAATTCCGGCCAATCCAAACCATAAAAGCCTTCGTTTTTCAAAGATTGGGCGAATTCTCGTATATTGGGAAGCATGCCATCTTGAACGCAAAGTACTTGTTCTTTCAAATCATCTTGGATACCCCGTGAAGCACGATCGTCCACTAAATCTTGCACTCTTGTGAGGTAATGGTGAAAGTATTCTCCTTGGTATTGCCATAACTTCAACTCCATTACAAACAATTTTCCCCGGCAACGGCGCCAATTTTGACGGAGGGAAAGTCGTTGATTTACCTCGCCAAAAATAAATCCCAAACGAACAAACTAGTATAGTATGCAAGTAAGGGGTCGAACCCAAGAGAATCAAGTATTTCTAAATATTGTGTATTTATCAATATAAAAGAAACGATTTTTATGAATGAAAATAAAAGAAGATAATATTGACAAAAGCAAATAAATGATGGAAGAAAAGCGTTTCCACCTACAAGTTCTCGACTTTGGTTGGTTTTATTGATCGTCGAATCCTTTTCAAGTTATTATCTTTTCCTACGAATTCCTCTCGTCTTGGTTTAAGTAGATTAAAAGTCCTACGAGTCCAATTAATCCCTTACACCTCAATGCAACCTTAACACGGTCAAGATTTAACAAAGAGATAGCAAATAGTCCCAAGAACTTGAGCATATAAATAACACCAATTAAACACGGTAAATCAATGTTTAAGATATATGTCAACTCCCTACATAATCATGCTTCAAACACGGAATCCACAATCTTATGCGTGCTACTACGGAAATAACACAAATACGAAAGTATTAAATCCTAGCATGAAATCAATATTATCAAGGTCGCGAGTCTAGATAACATCAATAACATAATCAATATCGCACAAAGAAGTTGAAAGAATTAAAGAGGAAAAATAACTTGAATTAGAAACTCACAAACCACCAACCAAGTCTCGAAAGTGTAGGCGGAAACTACAAAATTAGCCAAACATGGCTTACCTAAGCTTTCTTCTCTTCAATGGTGATTTTCTCTACTTGAAAACTTTTTTAAACTAACCCTAGAACATCCTATTTATAAGCCTAATGTCTTCCATAAAAGGTAGATAAAAGATAGATAAAAGATAGATAAAAGATAGAAATTTCCTAAACAAACTAGATCAAAGATAGAACTTTCCTAAATTAATTCAGCGTCGGATTCCGCTGGCAGCGAGAAATTTCCGCTGGCAGCGAATGGCCTTGATTGAGCTTCTGTTGGATTTCCGCTACCAACTCGCTGGCACACTCGCTGGCAGCGACTTTTCCATGCCTTAGAATTTTTTTCATCCTCTTCGAGTCCTTCCTTCCGCTTCCGCGAGACACTGAACTCGCTGCCGCGAGCTGGGGCTTCCGCTGCCGCGAGTGGCCGAAGCTTCGTCCCCCTGATGATTTTCGCTAGCAGCGGAATTTTCCGCGGCAGCGGTCGTCTCGCTGCAGCGGAATCAGTCGCTAGCAGCGGACTCGCTTGCCCTTCCTCTCGCTGGCTCTCTCTTCCCGCGGGCTCTCTCTCGCTGGCTCCTCCTCGGATTCTGGTTCCACTCGCTGGCAGCGACTGATGCCCAGAAGCTCGATTCTTCATTGTTCTTCCCTCTTTCTTTCTCTTCTCCTTTCTTTCTCTTCTTAGCTTGATTTCTTGACTTCACTTGGCCATGTTTAACAGCTTTCCCTTGCTTTCCACCATGTCGGATCTACGATTCTGCACAATTCAACCGAAATAGCGTAGATTCCGAACTTTTCCACAAAAAGAGTTTTATCTAAATTAACACTAAAACATGCATATTCTACAATGTAAATGCAACTAAATTATCCTATAATACCCATTAGAAATGTGCATTATCAATCGTCCCGGACTCTAGTGATCGGTCTGAGTTGAAGTTTGATATGCGTTAATGCTTATGGATGGGTGGGTTATGCCACGTCCTATGTTATGCTATGACTTAGATCCTATATCTAGCTGTTTGACTCTTTGACAAATTAATTCCATTCCCAAATATTTCCGAACTCTTGGTTTTGCCATATCCACTTTGTCTGCAATTCCGAATTCTTGCATGATATAAAAAGCATATAAAAAGCGGTCTTGAACTAAACAAATGAAACAATCTTCTAGAATATGGATTTACAGGCACCATTGTGTGATGGGGGAAATATTGTACTATTTCATTGATTCTTTGCAACAGCAATACACAGAGAGAGATATATATAGGAATATACAAGTCTGTACAGCTCATCATCAAAAAGGTTTGGAATGGTTTCCTAATGGTTGTGAGCTGGCCTCGGTTGTGAATTTGTCATTGGGCTCTACTTTGGGCTTGCCTTGAGTGCATTGGATAGAAATTGAACACAAGGAGCAGCTCGAAAATGTACCCCACACCCTGAATGAAACCTAAACTTACGTAGGCTAATTTAACAATCATATACCGTACAATAGAAGTTGCAATGGTTCTCAAAAAGTTTCCACACGGCTCTCCAAGGAAATCCTTGGCCTGTTTGCTATTGACGTGTTTGGTAAAGTGATGTCGATGTCTAGTGTTCGATATCACGTACCCAGATATGAAGTGATATCTGATATATGTGCTTGATATATCAAGGAAATCTTTTGCTTCGTTGCCCTGCAAGGCAACATTATCAGCAGTAATCTTCTGGGAAGCAATACTTCATTGAAATTTGAAAAGACAATATGCAGTCCTGGGGAAAAGTTTATTTGGGGATTTTTTTTCAAATTGTCTTTTGGACTTCTTCAAGTCCCACACTGATTACAAAAGGGGTTAAGGGGTTGCTTTTAAGGAGGAGTTTTTGAAAAGGTTATTGAGAGTTGGGATAGGAGTCCGACACACGCGCACCACCGCTGCCGGTCCATGTTCATGACACGTGTGCGGTGTTCAAATAGGGGTTGAATTAGTTTTGAAAGGCTGTTCAGATTTTTGCAAGAGCCTTCAATCACTGGTTTTTGTGGAATGCAGTCATTAAATATTTTGTTACGATCGTAGACGATTATTCGAAATTCATGTGGGTCTTCCCCTTTCAATTGAAATCCGAAGTGCCTTCTATTATCTCTCAGTTGATTAAACTTGTTACAAACTATTTTTCCACATCAATCATCTCAATACAAACTGACAATGGCACCGAATTTTTACCATTACGATCTCACTTTCGTGATTTGGGCATTAGCCATCGCCTCACTTGCCCTTATTCGCACCAACAAAATGGAACCGTCGAGAGTCGACACCGTCGGATTATTGATATGGCCTTGAGTCTTCTCAAAGGCTCGTGTCTCCCTCTTCGTTTTTGGGAGTTTGCGGTCCACACCGCGGCATATGTACAAAACCGTCTCCCCACCCCCATCCTTAACCATAAATCTCCCTTTGAAATTGTGTTTCACAAACCTCCCGACTACTCTCTCCTCAAGGTTTTCGGGTGCTTGTGTTTCCCCAATCTTTGCCCATACAATTCCCACAAATTTTCCTTTCGTTCCGCCCCACACATCTTCCTCGGGTATACTCCAAACCATCGTGGTTACACTTGTTACAATTGGCGGGATGAAATTTTTTTGTATAGCCGTGATGTTACCTTTCATGAGGATCAATTTCCCTACACAAATCCTTCCTATCTATCAAATCTAGATCCTAACCTAACATGCTCCCTACCCTTCGTTATCTCCACATCCCCAGCCCAAACACAAAGCCCATCTCCCTCCTCTCCAACACAAAGCCCATCCTCCTCTCCTCAAACACACAACCCATCAGATTCATCAGCCCAAACACATTCTTCTTCTCCTAATCTATCGTCATCTTCATCCATTGCTGGGTCTGCCTCCTCTTCGAGTACCCTTCCCTCCCCACCGTCATCCCCTTTGCCACACCCTCAGTCGTTACTAGTGAAGACAGCATAGCCCAACAAACAGAGTCCACTCTCACAAGCAACACAGCCCAACAAACAGAGTCCAACTCCAAGAAGCATTAAGCCCTTTTGGCTCTTAGTAATTCTATGTGAACTGCTAGTTGCATCCAGCACGTTTCCTCCTACTCTATATATCTGTTTGTAAGGCTGTGATGTAAGGTTGTTGAAAATCAATATGAAAATCTATTTGTCAGAATGGTATCCGAGCGAATGAGCAAACGCTCACCTCATCACCCTATTCTTCCTGTTTCCTGAAATTGTCCTTTTTTTTCCCACCCCTTTCCAAGCCGCTTCCATGGCAGACCATACCACAAATCTTCTTTCATCTATCACGCAACTTCAAGCTTCTATGGCCGCTGCGGCTATCACTCCAAATCCCTCCCCTCTACCTACCTTCTCTACCTTAAATACCATTAAACTCTCCACCACAAATTTTCCTACATGGGTAAGACAGATCACTCCCTACCTTCGGTCCCAACGCCTTATAGGCTTTGTTGATGGTTCTCTTCCTCGACCTGCTTCTACCGGTGACAATGGCCCTGCCATCGATGATTGGGTCGTCAAAGACCAACTTGTCGTCGCTGTTCTGACAGCTTCCCTTACTGAACCACTGATGGTCCAAATTCTGGATTGTGAAACTTCTCAACAAATTTGGGAGAGGCTACACAGCCTTTACGCTTCTCGCTCCAATGCACAAGTTGTGCAGACACGGCTCCTCCTTGCTAGTTTGAAGAAAGGAGATGAATCATCTACAACATACTTTAACCGTGCGCAAGGTCTTGTTCACCAGCTTCGTGCCGCCGGCCACGCCGTTACCGATGACGAGCTTGTTGCCTATCTCCTCGCGGGTCTTGGCAGTGACTATGACGCCATGGTCACGACCTTAACATCCCAGCCTGTCACCCCTGAGCCACATCAGGTCCTCACCTACATGCTTCTTCAAGACAGCCGAATCGCTCGAAACAACTCCTCGGTCCTTCCTAACACGCAGCTCCCTCCGTCCAACATCAACACAACCTTCGACCCTACCCCGGAGCTCAATTTCACCTCAACTAGGGGAAGAGGTTCTTATCGAGGAGGCAGGGGGGATGTCAACAGAGGAGGACGCGGAGACCGCGGTGGTCGAGCCTCCCGTGGTGGACGCAGCGGTTCCTCCCACAACTTCAATGGCCAGCCGGACACCCGTCCCATATGTCAGATTTGTGAGAAGCGTGGTCACACCGCCATCAAGTGTTGGAGTAGATTCGATCAAGAGATTCAAGCCCCTCCCCCGAAATCCTTCCAGGCTCATCACACCAGCAACACAGCCTGGTATCCGGATACCGCTGCGACGCACCACTACACCCCTGATGTCTCTAATTTGAGGTTTGATCGACTACCCTATGACGGAACAGACTCAATCTCTTTGGGAGATGGCTCATCCATCCCTATCCTCAATCATGGTTCTGGTTTTCTCTCTTCCTCTTCTCGTCCTTTTCATTTATCCAATCTTCTTCATGCTCCCACCTTAACAAAAAATTTAATTTCCGTTAACAAATTCTGTCGTGATAACAACGTCTTTTTCCAATTCCATGACACATTCTTTCTTGTGAAGGATTCCGCGACGCAGCTTCCTCTTCTCAGGGGCCACGTTGAAGGCGGTTTGTATGTCTGGCCTTCGTCGTCGTCACCATCATCATCGCCGGTTCCCTCAGCACACGCCACCACTTTTGCCGTCTCTGCTCTTCAACCTTCTTCGCCGTCCTTGCTTCACAGCCGCCTAGGGCACCCGTCAGCGCAAGTGACCCGCTTAGTTTCTACCTCTTTTGGACTGCCCGAATTAAAGGCCCATTCATATCCTTGTGTTTCATGCAACTGGGCCAAGGCCCATGCTCAGCCTCATTTACCCAGTCAGTCTAGGTCTTCTCATGTCCTAGAGCTTTTGTTTATTGATGTTTGGGGTCCGGCCCATCATCCTAGTATAAATGCAAACAAGTATTTTGTTTCCATAGTCGATGACTATTCGAAATTCATATGGCTATTTCCCTTTAATTCCAAATCCCAAGTCACATTTATTTTAACCAATTTTTTTAAACTCATCACAAATTATTTCGGTTGCCGCATTATTTCTATCCAAACGGATAACGGCACTGAGTGCAAACCGCTCACTCCACTCTTCCAATCTTTGGGAATCAATCATCGCCTCTCTTGTCCATATTCCCATCAACAAAATGGAAGTGTCGAGTCGCGTCATAGACGCATTGTCGATATGGGACTCACCCTCCTTCGCCATGCCTCTCTACCTCTCACTTTTTGGGACTACGCATTCCAAACCGCCTCCTATCTCCAAAACCGCCTCCCTACCCCCGTCCTTCAAAATGAGTCCCCATATTATCGCCTCTTCCGCACTCTTCCCGATTACAAAAGCCTTAAGGTTTTCGGGTGTCTTTGTTTTCCAAATATGAGGCCTTACAACAAACACAAGCTTGCTTATCGCTCCATTCCAACCATCTTTCTCGGGTATAGTCCGAACCATAAAGGTTACTTGTGCTTTGATTGGGTCGCCTCAAAGATGTACACATCACGTGATGTGTTCTTCCATGAAGAAATTTTCCCATTTGCTCACAAGCTTACTCAGCATTCAACCCCAAATAAAACTCCAGCCCAATTACCTATTATTCCCCAGGCCCAACCAACCCCCTCCCATTCAGCCCAACCCCCATCACCATACTCCACTCCTGAACCTCTTCCTACGCCGCCCTCACCTCCTTCACCACAACTCCCTACACCACCGTCGCCTGTTTCAACCCCACTTCCCAGGCATCCAATGGTCACTCGATCACAAACCAACTCCATCAAGCCCCTATGTCGCACTGATGGCACAGTGCCCTATTGTGCCCACATACCGACCATTCCGGAAGAGCCCTCGTGTTTCTCCGTGGCCTCAAAGTTTGCTGAGTGGCGGCATGCCATGTCCCAAGAATTTCAAGCATTGTTGGATACAAATACATGGAGTTTAGTCCCTCCTCAGCCTCACATGAATGTATTGGGTGTGAAGTGGGTTTTTAAAACCAAAAGACACTTCGATGGCTCGATTGAACGTCGAAAGGCTAGACCCGTGGCCAAGGGCTACCACCAACAACCCGGCATTGATTACAATGAAACATTTAGCCCGGTCGCTAAGCCCTCGACAATCAGATTGCTTCTCTCTCTTGCGGCGATGCACAACTGGACGACTCGTCAGCTCGACATACACAACGCCTTTCTTCATGGCTCTCTGACGGAGGATGTCTACATCGCCCAACCACCAGGTTTCATAAACTCATCCTTTCCCTCTCATGTTTGCAAATTACACCGGTCACTTTATGGGTTAAAACAAGCACCTCGTGCGTGGTTTGCTCAATTGAGTGCTTCTCTTATTCAAATGGGTTTCAATTCTTGTCCGGCCGATAGCTCTCTATTTGCCTATCACCAAAGAGACTTGTGTATCTTTGTCCTAGTGTATGTTGACGACCTACTGATTATTGCATCTAACCCCGTCATCTCTGCAAGATTCATTTCTTCTCTATCCAGGTGTTTTCCCGTCAAGGATCTCGGCCCTGCCAAGTTCTTTCTTGGAATTGAAATTACAAGGGACAGCTCCGGGTTTCATCTCTGCCAATCGAAGCATATTCGTGAGATCATTCATAAAACCGGCATGAGCTCCTGCAAACCTGTCGCAACACCAATGTCCACCACGTTCGCTGCTCTGCTGCCCTCTCCACCCTTTGTCGATGAGCACCTCTATCGAAGTGTAGTTGGCAGCCTTCAGTACCTCGCTTTCACAAGACCCGACATCAGCTTCGCCGTCAATCGTGTCTCCCAGTTCATGCATCGCCCCACTCTCAACCACTGGCAGGCCGTCAAGAGGATTGTTCGATATCTCAATCACACTTCAGCCTTCACCTTCGATATCTCCTCTCATTTTGATCATCGACTCTCCGCCTTTTCCGATGCTGACTGGGGCAGTGATACAATCGACCGACGATCAATCTCTGCCTATTGCATCTACCATGGTCGAAACCTTGTTTCTTGGATATCCAAGAAGCAAGACAACGTGGCTAGATCCTCCACTGAGGCGGAATACCGTGCTCTTGCTCTTGCTACCTGTGAAACCCTCTGGCTGCAATCCATCCTCGCCTGTATTGGTGTCTCTCTCCCAGCCGCCCCGGTTCTGTGGTGCGACAACTTGGGCGCTACATATCTTGCGGTCAATCCCGTTCTTCATCATCGTATCAAACACCTCTCCTTAGACTATCATTTTGTTCGAGAACGTGTGTCCAATGGCTCACTCAGAGTTGCCTTTGTGTCCTCTAAGGACCAAGTAGTAGACATGCTAACCAAGCCACTGTCGACCGCTCAGTTTCAGCGTAACCGATCCCATCTCTGCATTACCGTGATTGGATCGAGGGGGAGTACTGGTGAAGACAGCATAGCCCAACAAACAGAGTCCACTCTCACAAGCAACACAGCCCAACAAACAGAGTCCAACTCCAAGAAGCATTAAGCCCTTTTGGCTCTTAGTAATTCTATGTGAACTGCTAGTTGCATCTAGCACGTTTCCTCCTACTCTATATATCTGTTTGTAAGGCTGTGATGTAAGGTTGTTGAAAATCAATATGAAAATCTATTTGTCAGAAGTCGTCTCACCCTATGCAAACTCGCTCAAAGAGCCATATCAGCAAGCCGCTTGTTCGGACCGATGGCACTGTCTCTTGGCCATCCCGCACTAATCCAAATTGCCTCACCGCTACATCGATACCCGAGGAACCCTCTTGTTACACTGAGGCCGCCAAATTCCCGGAATGGCGAGCCGCTATGCAATCTGAATTTCAGGCCTTGCTTCAGACAAATACTTGGACTTTAGTTCCTCCTTCTCCCACCACAAATCTCTTGGGTGTCAAATGGGTTTTTAAAACCAAACGTCATGCCGACGGTTCCATTGAAAGGCGGAAAGCTCGCCTCGTTGCAAAGGGATATCACCAACTTCATGGCCTTGATTACACGGATACCTTTAGCCCGGTTGCCAAGCCTTCCACTATCCGTCTTCTTTTGTCCCTTGCCGCCATGAACAACTGGATCGTTCGCCAACTAGACGTCCAAAATGCCTTCCTCCACGGCTCGATCGATGAAGATGTTTTTGTCTCGCAACCCCCTGGTTTCTCTCATCCCCAATTCCCTCATTATGTTTGCAAATTAAACAAATCCCTCTACGGTCTCAAACAAGCTCCCCGAGCTTGGTTTTCTAAACTCAGTGACTCATTGATACACCTTGGCTTCACTCCGTCTGAGGCAGACACGTCCCTCTTCTACCATCGCCTTGGGTTACATTGTGTGTTTGTTCTTATATATGTCGATGACTTGTTGGTTTTGTCTTCGAGTGAAGTGCTTGCTTCAAAGTTTATTGCCTGTCTCTCATCCTTATTTCCTATCAAAGATCTGGGGCCTGCACATTTTTTCCTGGGCATTGCAATTCATCGCACCATCAACGGCTTCTATCTAAATCAGTCCAAGCACATTGATGAGGTCATCTCCAAAGCTGGTCTTGCTCAATCCAAGCCCGTAAGCACTCCTATGCCCACAAATTTTGATGATCTTGAATCTTCACCTCCGATGGCCGACCCCCAACATTATAGAAGTGTTGTCGGTTCGCTCCAATACTTAGCGTTTACACGCCCGGATATCTCCTTTGCAGTCAATAAAGCCTGTCAACATATGCATGCTCCCCGGGATATCCATTGGCAATTGGTGAAGCGAATTCTTCGGTACCTACAAGGCACATCCTCCTTGCAATTCCACATCTCCTCCGCCAAACAGCACAACATCTCTGCTTTCTCTGATGCAGATTGGGGTGGTGATCGATCTGATCGCCGCTCGATCAGTGCTTATTGTGTTTTTCATGGCCCGAACTTGGTATCCTGGACATCCAAAAAGCAGCCGACAGTCTCGAGATCCTCTACCGAAGCCGAGTACCGAGCTCTTGCGGAGGCTACTTGTGAGACACTTTGGCTTCAATCTCTACTGGCGGAACTCAAAATCTTTCTTCCCAGCCCACCGGTTCTGTGGTGTGATAATATTGGTGCGACGTACTTAGCGAGCAACCCCGTGCTTCATCATCGCATCAAGCATCTTGACCTTGATTATCACTTCGTTCGTGAACGAGTTCGAGCCAAGTCTCTAGTCGTTTCCTTCATTTCCTCGAAGGACCAGTTGGCTGACATGCTCACTGAGCCTCTCGCCACTCTGCCCTTCACTCGAAATTGCTCGAATCTCTGTCTCCAGCAGCTTCAAGCGAGGGGGGGATAGTGGACCAAGTAGTCCAGAATCGAATGAAGAGCATATTAGTGGATCATCCAAGCCCAAGGTCACCACAGCCCATGATCTGGCCACATCAAGAAGTGATATGGAGGACAGCTTGTAACATCTGTCATATGCTTGTATATATATATATTGATACGCCTCACAATGAAATTTGAGAGTGAATGAAATGAAATTCAGATAAACTTTATCATCCAATTCAGCATTGACTCTTGAGAAGGCAACGAGAGAGACCAAGAAGGAATCATAGAATATCACCAAAAAAAAAAAGAAGGAATCATAGAAGCTCAATCGATCGACTACAGTAACAAAGCAATATCTAAAATCTATAACTCAGATATTTCAATTTCATAACTCAAAAAATTGCAAAGAAAGGAACTGAAAAACCATTTTCAAGCAAAGAAATTTCAATTTTTTTTTTTCAATTGCAAAGAAATTTCAATATAACGCAAAAAATTGTACTATTTTTTGTTCAGTATCGATACTTGTATTATTTTTTGTCATTTTTTCTAAAAACTATATATATATATATATATATTTTTTTTTAAGAAATAATATTTATTTCTAATAAACATTAAATTTTAAAAAAATATTAATATTTTATGGTGTGTGCTCGGCATCTACTTCAGAGCTCTGGGCAATCTTCCACAGTTATCTCCACAGGTTTGCCTTCCAACCATTGTAACTCTTTTTTTTCTCCCTGCCGTTTGTTTATTATGTCTTTCTGCAATATATATGAATGTTGACGTTAAATGATGAACTTTGTGAAGGATGTGACATCACATGCCCGAGTCTTAGCTAGAGAATAACAACCAATGGGATGGCGAGAAATTCATCATTCTGTGATGAGAGATGCGAAGAGACCAAAAAAGTTCCGCATTGAAAATATGAAAGATCAAGTCATAGTATATAAGCTAGTGGGTTACTACTTTTATTGCTAGTTTGTTTTAGGATGAACCCGCTCGGCTTTTGTGCTCGCTATTAGCGCATGGGCGCCCAATCACGAGTCTAAACGGACTCTGGCCAAGCTAAAAAATGCTTATTCAAATGTATTTTTTTACTCTTATTACAACTGAAAAAATACAAGCCATGTTAACATAAACTTCGTACAGATTAAAACTAGAAACTTATTACTTTAAAACTCAAGGCTTGAATTCCTACGTGCCATGAACTTCCATCTTAAATGCATACATGAAACTGGAAAATTAAAATCTTAAATTAAGGTTAACTTTTGACACACCTCTTTAAACTTAATTCCTCATAACTCCGAGCATAAACCGTAACCGGCCTTATGATGAAAGTCTCAACTTTCAGACTTCAGAGGCTTCGTAAAATTATCCGCAACTTGGTCTTGAGTCTTCACATACTTGACTTTGATTGAATACCGTGAGTCATCACCTACTCATGGATATAAAAGTGGTGCAACTTGGTATTGAGTCGATCTTCTTCTTTTTCCCTTCCGTTTGTTCCTGGAAACACACTCATGAATAAAGTGGTGCAACTTGTTCTTAATTAATCAATCTTCACATGCTTCATACTTGATCGACCTGCAGAAAGTCTTCACATGTATTGAACCTTCGTATGGTTTAGCTCTCTTGTAGAAGATCCTTTTGCATACACAAGCTGTTCTTGTAGAAGATCATGACTATTTTTTTCGAACCCAACCGCCTTTATAAAACTTGCACTGCTAATGGAATATATATGTAGCTACTTCCCCGTGATTACCTGGATTTTTCTTCCTCGGTGCTGCTTAGTTATCAAAATATGGCTTTGTTTCTGTTTACAGCAAAGACATTCCTAATCTGCTGTTTAGGATGTCAAGATCTCCTACAACACTTTTTCTACTCCACCTCCTATATCACAAAAATATTTAACATTTATTTAATCTTGAAAAATATTATAAAACTTATATTTATATTCCTACCATTTATTTTTATATATATATATGTATAAACTTATAAATATATAAAAATAGATGTTAGAAATATAAATATAATTTTTTAAAAAATTAAATAAATATTAAAAAAATTAGTGGAGTAGCTAGGAAGGATAGGAAGAGTTGTAGAAGGTGGGTGGAATCAACTCCGAAGATGGGGTATCACGGCGGCTTTACATTGGTGAAAGCTGACAAGAGGTTGGCCTTCAATTAACCACGGCGGCTTTCATTTGTGAAAGATGACACGATCCCATTACAAATATTTTCAGTACGACCTACAGAGAAGTCTGCAAATAATTCCAAACACTTTGTGCACAATATCCCATTAGAAATTTCATTAGAATAATATATATTCACTTAAGAAATTCTGAAAAACTCAAACCACTCCCGGTCTTAATTAGTGAAAAACGTACTATTCCATGAACATGTACTCTTTGACGATCCACCACGTAATACTCGTCGCCCTTTCCTTAGTCGTTTCCCTTGGTTATGCAGCTGGATCCTCCTCCGTCCAGCCGCTTTGCCATGACGTTGAGCGCCATGCCTTGCTCTCATTCAAGGCCTCCTTCACCATCCTCAATTCCGACTGTGATCTTGGCGACAATTGTGCAAAGACTCTTTCATGGAAGAGTGGAATTAGAGATTGCTGCCATTGGGACGGAGTCACGTGCGACCCCTTAACTGGTCACGTGACTGAGCTCCAACTCAGGGATAGCCTCCTCAGCGGAAGCTTCCCCTCCAACAATACCTTGTTTAGTCTTCGCCGATTGCGCCACATCGACCTCTCTTCCAACTACTTCTTTTGGTCATCGATACCATCAGGTTTTGGTCGTCTTTCTGACCTGACTTACCTGAATCTCTCCTACTCCGGGTTCTATGGCCAAGTTCCACCGGAAATTGGCTGGCTCTCTAGCCTAACTACTCTTGATCTCTCATATGATTATGAGGGATTAGAGATGCCCAACTTCAAGACCGTCATCGCCAACCTTACCCATCTAAGAGAGCTCCATCTCTCTTCTGTGTTGATTAACACCGATCTGCCTCTTATGATTGCAAACCTCTCCAAGCTGACAACTCTCAAATTGGGGATTTGTGGGATACAAGGGGAGTTCCTAGCGACCGACGTTCTCAGCTTGCCAAAGTTGCGCGTTCTCAACCTGGAATTCAACTCCGAGTTGCATGCTGACTTCTCGGCATCTGCGGTGAAGTGGACAAGTCCACTCAAGGTAGTCGACTTGTCTTACTGCAACTTCACGGGCAAATTGCCAGATTCGATTGGAGATTCATCCAACTCCTCTTTGATATCATTCGTCATACGGGGATGTGGATTTCATGGGGGTATTCCTGGTTGGATTTGGAACGTGACAGAGGAGATTGATCTTGGTGGTGGCAACAAATTTTCTGGCTCTCTGCCAGAAACGATGAGCACAACTGTCCTACCAAGATTGTCAACTATCTACATGGATGAGAACAGCATCACCGGGACCATACCAGCCTGGCTTTTCAATCTGCCATCATTGAAATACTTGAGCTTGGATGAGAACCTATTCACAGGGATAGATCAATTCGCCATCCCCAACAGCTCTGCTCCCTCAGTTCTATCAGGGTTTGAGGCATATAATAACCAGCTCCAAGGACAAGTCCCTCAGTTCTATCGGTGCGATTGGCCCCGGTGACTGGCGAAATCGGAGTTCAGACGTGTGAAATTGGGCGTGATTGGGTGAAATTGGGTGTTCTGGGTTCCTTACCTGATTTTCATTCTATTTAGTGTAGGGCCGGTGTTCAATTTTTTTTAAAAAAAAAAAAAACTGTATATAAATAAACCGTAGGGAAACTGCAGAAAACCACCCTTAAATAGGGCTATTTGCCCAAAATCACCCCTTAAATACTTAATTACCGTAAACCATCCCTTATATACCTTCCGTTAGCAATTGACCACCCCTGTTGATGTTAACGAATCGTTGATGGTAGAAGAAATTGCCGCCGAACTGTTCGACGTTCTCTCTATCCGGCATCCATGTCACAACCCTCGTCACTCCTCGGGTGCTAGCCGCAGCCGCTACCGACCACCGCCTCTCTTCATTCACCACCGCCAACAGCTTCGGACCACCGCCAGCAGCTCCTTCGGACCTCCTCAGTTGTGGTTGTCTCTCGTCGCCCTCCGTCTCCTCCTCCATCACAGTCTTCACAAACCTTGTAGCCCCAAATAGATCTATGTATCCTTCTCGAAAATCTAGAAATTGAAGTTGAAACACACACAAATTACACAATTGACGCCACGGTTGAAACACACGAAAACACCCAGTTTCACACAAATTGGTTGTGCTAAAAACAAACCCTAAAAATTGGGGGTTTTGCATTTGAGTCTTGGGTTATTATCTGAAAAATTTCAGACCCTTTGGTGTTGAATCGATCTTGCTGGTAGATCAATCGAGTTCATACATGTTTCTCTTTTCCTTTGGCTTCCATGTTCCCCTGTTCACCCAAACATGCCGACCTCTAATGGAGGAGCCGAGGAGGGTGAGTCCAGATCTGTTGCTCTTCTCTTTTTCTTCTTTCAAATTATTTTCATTTAATTACTACACTTAGGTTTTTTTTATTGTTCTTAATAATTGTTCTACTACTTATTCACACTAATTAAAATATATTGTAATTGGACAGATTTAACGGTGTTTGGACGGAAACCACACTTGGGTGGCTATTTGTTAACAGACATCATGTAAAGGGTGGTTTTTGGTAAATTGGAATATAAGGAGTGGTTTTGGACAATATGGTATATTGTAAGGGTGGTTTCCTGCAGTTTACCCTAAAACGTATGGGCCCTTGGCGAAAGTGGGACTGAAGCGACGGTCTGTTGAGTCTCGGAAACGACAACGAACTTACAGTTGATGATTGCACGCTGATTTTGTGAAAGAAAAGAATTGAAAATTTGAATTCAAACGGCTGAAGTTCAAGCATTCAAATGGCCGAAAGATTAGCACCTACAGCCTATAAAAGGAAAGGTGCAAGTGGTGAAGAACAACACAAGCACTGATCTACAAGCAAAGCGTTCACCACTGCAATCGATCTTCCTGCTGGTCCTTTAGCATTTTCTTTCTCTCATTCATTATTGTATCTATGCTTTACTTTTAGTTGAGAGATTGAGAAAAACAAGAGAGCTTTATAGGATAAATCATAAATGTTATACTAAGAGTATCCCCGGATAGTAGCAGGGTAGGCTAACATTCTTAAAGGCAGCTTCAATCTGGCTTTATTTTACATTGCATCTTCTTCATTAGATGTCAAGGCCTTCATTGATGCTGATTGGGGTAATTGTGTTGACACTGGGAGGTCATTATCAGGGTATTGTGTTTTCTTGGGGTCATCACTCATCTCTTGGAAAACAAAGAAACAGAAGGTGGTGTCTAAGTCTTCTACTGAGAGTGAATATATGGTCATATCAATAGCTGCCAGTGAGCTTGTTTGGATTCAAGGGATATTATCTGATCTTGGGATCTCTATCAGTCTTCCAATTCACCTTCACTGTGACAACAAATCTGCACAATTGCAATCAATCCTGTATTCCACGAGAGAACCAAGCATGTGAGGATTGATTCTCATTTCATCCGAGAAATGGTGCAACAATGAGTCATCTGCACGCATAATGTCCCTTCCTCTCTTCAACTTGCTGACATTTTGACCAAAGCTCTTGGTGCTCAGCAACATATGTTTTTACGAGACAAGCTTGGTCTTGTTCTTCCTATGGCAAGTCAAGCTTGAGAGGAGCTTATGGGTTCATGTATGTCACTATAGGAGGGGTATTTATGTAATTCTCTCTAGGCGGGTTGTTAGCTCCTCTCATGCGTATAAAAGCCAGTTTTGGGCGCCAAAATCAGTTGCAACAATATTTTGTACTATGTGTGAACACAGATTTACATTCTCTCCCTCTTTCAATGGAGATCTGAGTGTTTTCTTCCATTTTCTTCCTTTTGCTTCCGATTTTTCAATTGTTCAAAGTCCTTTTATTAAATTTTCAAAACTTTTGGTCATTTCATAATGGAAAAATGGACAAAAATAATACAAACTTTGAAATTGACCATTTCATATACGAACTATCGCCCTATTAACCGAAAATAATACATATGTGTATTCCGGTGAACTTTTCAACCAAATACGCCATGTGGACACCGGAAAACACACATGGCATAAATTTTTTCCACGTCACCAAACTTGTAAGTTATGTCATGTCATAAATTTATTTTTCAGTTTTTTTTCCAAAAAAAATAAACAAATAGGCAAATAGCTATCGTACCTTTCGAAACAATGGAATCGAGGGTGGGTCTTCACTTTCTTCTCAATGTTATCTGCTCGTTCTCTCTTCCATTGTTTCGAAAGGTACGGTAGCTATTTGCCTATTTGCTTAATTTTTCTTTTTTTTTTAAAAAAAAAAAAAAGAAAAATGACCAAGAATAATCCAAACTATCACCCATGAACCAAAAATAATACGAACTTTAGAAATTACCAATTAGTATATTAGAAATTACCAATTGGTATACAAACTATATCAAATTAATCCGATTTTGATACCATGGCTAAAATTTACAAATGAAAAAATAATCTGGACTTAAAATATAATTAACAAAAACTTTGAGAGAAATTGTAAATTTAAAGGGGACTCATCCTTCGTCCATTGGAGACCGAAAGGTGGAGAAGGATTGTAAGAAACCCTAAATCTGATATTTCAAGGGTTTTCATTCAAATTTGCCATGAAAGTAACAAATTTGAAATTCACATTCTAAAATCTGCAAAAGCCATCACTTAATTCGAGATATGATTTGTGTTCTTGACTTCAATTGAAGCGTTTGTGGTTTGGGATTTTTTGTGTTCTTCGTAGCGTCTATGGAGGGGAGAGCAGTTGTAGGGTTGAAGGGAAGGTGTTGGGTTTCTCTGGCTTTCTGAGACGCGTGAGTGTCGACGACGCCTCGCCACTTCGCATATCCGAAATTGCAGAGCTTGTGTATGCCCCAGAAGTCGGTGACAATGAGGAGGTGGGAGTCGAAGTCGTATAGGTTGTGGATCTGGAGGATGTTGGGGTGAGAGGAGAGGAGGAGGAGGAGCTTGGGCTCGTCGTCGAGGCAACGAGCGTTGAAATGGTCATCGGCAAGAGGTTGCATAGTTCGCGAACGTCGTACTGCACATGGAAGAAGATGATGAATAGTGACCAATTTTTACAAATTTTTCCCAAACTTCTTATTAATTATATGTTGAGTTTAAATGGTTTTTCCGTTTTTGAATTTTAGCCCTTGTATCAAAATCGGTTTAATTGGATATAGTTTGTATATCAATTGGTAATTTCTAAAGTTCGTATTATTTTTGGTTCATGGGTGATAGTTTGGATTATTCTGGGTCATTTTCCCAAAAAAAAAATTAAAAAAAAAATTATGACATGACATAACTTGCAAGTTTGGTGAGTTAGCAAAAATTTATGTCATGTGTGTTTTCCGGCGTCCACGTGGCGTATTTGGTCGGAAAGTTCACCGGAATACACATATATATTATTTTCGGTTAATAGGGCCATAGTTTGTATATGAAACGGTCAATTTCAAAGTTCGTATTATTTTTGACCAAAAGTTGATACTTTGTATTATTTTTTTCCATTTTTCCTTTCATAATTATGAAACCAACTTTGAATTGGTCCCAAAGTATATTTATTGAGTGCAGAAAATTTGGGGACTGAGAGCGAGGTATCGACCATTTCCTGGTGCTAACTAACTGGAGATGGAAATGGGCGTTTACTTCAAGTCAAGATGTTGAATTGGTTGAAAGTATAATTAAGCATCACAACATTAAATACATGAAAGCAATTTTATGAAAGAAGTAAACTTTCTAGGAATTTAATTCATGGGAAATTAAGTTCATTAGATCTGAAATTTCTATAATTTAAGAAAAAATATTTGGATAAGTTTAACTTCTTATAAATTAAAATAATGTGTTTTGTTTAGTTGAATATAAACTTTCATGAGAATTTGTACAAAATTACTTTTGTAATCCTTATAAATAAAAATTATTTATTTAGTTATGGAAAAATACGTAATTTATTATTTAAAAAGAAAAAGAAACGGTTTTTTCAAATAAATAAAAAGGATAGATTACAACTTACCCACTTCCCACATGATAATTTTAATTCACCCATTTTGGTGGAATTGGAATTCCCGAAAATTCTACTTCCTCGGTTTTTAAAAACAAAATTTTAATCCCAACACATACATTGAAATCTACCTTCTGAGTTATTTCAATTCCTAAGTGTTTTAATATAATCCAAACGAGCACTAATTTAAAGAAACCTTCAAATGATATATACACGTGTACGTAACTAAAATAAATCTAACATAATTCAAGCATAATTTACTACACGATTGTAAAAGATTTTAATTTAACCTCTTGATTTAAACCTCTTAGATTTAACTATAATAATGTGTGAAACTTAATAAAATATAGAAGTATGTATCCCGGCCGGTTTGTAAATGGCGTACAGGTAATTTACTTTTGTAATGGGCTAATGCAGGGGCGGAGCTAGGGGGGTCCTGGAGGGTCACGTGCCCCTTCTCTCATACGACGAGCTATCTAGGTGTATTCTCATCGTCGATAGCTTCATTTTGATATATAATACGCTCTAATCCGACATCTGAGTAAAAAGTTATGAATGTTTAAAAATTAAAGATATATTAATCACTTTAATTTTATTTCAATAGACTATAATGCTTTTATATTTTACTTCAATTACCTTTCACATGCTATAATTCATCTCGAGAGCTTCAAAATGAGAGGTTATACTAATCATTTCGACAATTAGATAAGAAGTTACGCAAGTTTTAAAAAATTTATATCTAGTTATACGTTATTATATATTATGAGTGCAACAAGTTATATATTGAAAAGGGTTGTTATTCGAGCCAAACAAGTCTAGTATTGCTTATTTATATTTAGCTCGTTTAGAAACGAGTCGAGCTCGATTCGAACCTATATTTCAACTTGAGCTTATACTCGGCTCTTGTTTAGGAAATGAACATGCAACCTTATATTTTGTTTCCTATACTTAATTAGTTTAAAAAAAAAATCGGATATTTCATTTAGATATTTATATTTCTTGTTTTTATGTGCGAAAAAAATGATAGCGTTTTATCATAAACAGATGACATTTTATCTTAAAATAACATAATTTATTATCGTATTATGCATAATTCTTTATGCCAATTTAATCCAAAACTATATCATAGGTATAATTATGCCCCCTCCGAAATGTTTCTAGCTCCGCCACTGGGCTAATGGATGTGGCCAGAGGCGGACCTAGGGGGGTCCTAGAGGGTCATGTGACCCCCTCCTCATCTGACAAATTACCTAGGTGTATTCTTCTCGTTGATAGCTTCGTTTTGATATATAATACGCCCTAATCCGACATCTGAGTAATTAAAAAGTTATGAATGTTTGAAAATTACAGCAGTATTAATCACTTTAGTTTTATTTCAATATACTATAATACTTTAATATTTTACTTAAATTGACATTCACATATTATAATTCATCTCGAGAGCTTCGAAATCATAGGTTATATTACTTATTTTGAGAATATGGTAAGAAGTTATGCAAGTTTAAATTTTTTTTATATCTAGTTATACATTATTACTTGTTAATAATGCAATGTTTATTTATTGCGTTTTATATCTTTATTTTTCGTTTTTTATCCTTATTTTCGTATTATATATTTGTAGTATTTTCGAAAACATAGGTTGACACTAGTTTGTACTATTGATCACGTTGTGTTTTGCGATTTTTTTCTCGATCTTATTGTCGACTACTATGGTGACTCCCCCGCTAAAAACTTTCTGGGTCCGCTCCTGGCGCGCTGTGGCTTTTTCGAAGTTAAAAGAGTATTGCCCAAAGCATACGTCTAAACCCGAGGAGGGCTTTATGAATGGAATGATATCCTTTTTGTAAGAATGTTGTATGGATTCTTTTCCAGGGATATGTGCGGTACGTTCAGTTGACTACCTCTATGGCTCGATGTACAAGTTTAAAATTTGTTACATTTTGCAAGGCATTTTTTAGTTGTTGGTTCAATTGAATTTAATTGGTGAAAGCTGATCGACAAGACTTAAGCCGGCCTTCAATTAACTGGACCCCGTTCGAAATTTCCGGTAAGAAAACTCGATGTCATGTTGCCATGTTGGACCCATCCTTGATTTTATATATATATATATATATATATATATATAGAGAGAGAATGTGGTTCGAATATTTATTATGCTATTTTTTGGCACTTCTCATTTAATAGGTGAGTATATATTCTTCCCATTTTTTTTTTCGTACATTCATCCAATATTTATTACTCCCTCCGTTCAACAAAACTTGTCGTTTACTATTCATGCACGCTTTTTTAGAATGATAAAAACAATATAAAATATTCATTTTTTTTTAAAAAAATTTTAACAAGTTTGTACTTATTAATAATAACTACGAAATTGTTTAAAAAAAATATTTAAAATGTCGATATTTTATATAGTTTTTAACTCCTAAAAAAGCGTGCATGAATAGTAAAACGTCAAGTTTTGTTGAACGGAGGGAGTATTTATTAACGAACACTTTCACCTCATTCCTGAATACAGGACACATATCACTGAATATTTTCCCACTTTCTCACCTAATATTCAGCAGGTAAGGTGTATGTCCAGTTTCAAAATGAATCTATCATTAGCTATTGACGAATACATCACATTAGAGCCCCATGAGTTTTTTCCCATATTCATCATTTCTTCTTCCAAATTCAGTCTCAGGAATTAAATGTTCATCGCAGGTTCAAATTTTCCCCAATCTTCAACCATTTCAACTTTTAAAATGAAATGTCACCTAATATTCATCAGGATAAACGATTATACTCCGTATACTCCAATTTCATCACAAATTACCCCAGATGCAACCGGATTTAAAAAAAACAAAACCCAAAATCCAAATCAAGAGATCCAAATTGTCAAGAGAGAGTAGCTTACCCATACTCACAACCGTAATTGCAGATTATCCCGCACTGTTCCAGCCGGTTGGGAGACTGAAGTCCAGGTCGTTGCTCACTTGATTGCAGGGACTGAACCTCGCTGCCGCCGTCAACCCTGGTTTGATGCACAAGTCAGCCGGTGAAGAAGGTTGTCCCGTCCACCGCTTTCGCCGCTTGGGGAAGCTCTGTCGCCGGTTTCGCCTTTCAAAAAGAGAGGTTTTGGGTTTTGATCGTGATTTGTTCGTGCGGTAGGGTCTAACTGCAAGATTTGGATATATCTTCCTCGTATCTCACGAAAAGTAACCGATTTTTATTTTCAAAAAAAATGGAGTTCAGTGGATACACGCGCTTCACAAGAGGGAAAAGCTACCGTTTCAATTTTTTTATTTAAAAATATGAAAAATCGGAAATGAATCCCAGCCCTCCGTTACACATGATCCAATGGCTCACAAGTGTTAACAGTTAACACCATAAGGGCCCTTAACACATGAGCTACCCTCTATATATATATATATAAGTTAGGAATGATTCATATATAGTCACTTATGAAATTGATCAAAACACCAACCACTCCCATTCTTAATTGTGAAAAATACAGTGCTAAAAAATAACTATTCCATGAACATGGACTCTTTGATGATCCAACGCGTAATACTCATCGCCCTTTCTTTAGTCGTTTCTCTTGGTTCTGCAGCTGGATCCTCCTCCATCCAACCGCTGTGCCAAGACGATGAGCGCCATGCTTTGCTCTCATTCAAGGCCTACTTCGACATCCAATATTCCGAATATTGTAATCTTCATGATTCCGCCGATTGTGAAAGCAATGCTACAAAGACTCTTTCATGGAAGACTGGAATTAAAGACTGTTGCCAATGGGACGGAGTTGCGTGTGACCCCTTATTTGGTCACGTGACCGAGCTCCACCTCAGCTTCAGCCTCCTCTACGGAAGCTTCCCCTCCAACAGCACCTTGTTTAGTCTTCGCCGACTGCGCCACCTCGACCTCTCTTCCAACCACTTCATGTCTCCGATACCGTCAGGTTTCGGTCATTTTTCTGACCTTACGTACCTGAATCTCTCCTACTCATGGTTTTACGGCCCAATTCCACTGGAAATCAGCTGGCTCTCTAGCCTAACTACCCTTGATCTTTCTTTTAATTTTAATGTTTCCCCCGATGAGGTATTAGAGATGCCCAACTTCAAGACTGTCATCGCCAACCTTACCCATGTAAGAGAGCTCCATCTCTCTAATGTGTTGATCAACACCGATCTGTTGCCTATGATTGCAAACCTCTCAAAGTTGACATCTCTCAAATTGTGGGGTTGTGGCCTACAAGGGGACTTCCTGGCAACCAGCGTTCTCAGCTTGCCAAAGCTCCGTGTTCTCAACTTGGGATCCAACTTCGAGTTGCATGCTAACTTCTCGACATCTGTGGTGAAGTGGACAAGTCCACTCGAGGTAGTCGACTTGTCTTACTGCAACTTCACGGGAAAATTGCCAGATTCAATTGGAGATTCATCCAACTCCTCCTTGATATCATTCTCCATACAGGGATGTGGATTTTATGGGGGTATTCCAGGTTGGATGTGGAACGTGACAGAGAAGATTGTTTTTAATGGCAACAAACTTACTGGCTCCATACCAGCCTGGCTTTTCACTATTCCATCACTCAAGTACTTGTGGTTGGATGACAACCTATTCACGGGGATAGATCAATTCGCCATCAGTAACATCTCTGCTCCCTCGGTACTATCTTGGTTTGAAGCAAGTAATAACCTGCTCCAAGGAAAAATCCCAGAAGCCATCTTTGAGCTCCGCAACCTCCAATTTCTATACCTTGGAGGGAACGACTTGACTACAACCATCCCGCTCAGCAAGCTCCATGGCCCCCAGATGCTGAGTAAACTCTCTTTGTCTCATAACAATATCTCCTTCATCGATGACATAGGTGCGGAGTCTATTTCCTCATGGCCTAATTTTGAGGATCTACTACTTTCCTCCTGCAACCTTGACCAATTTCCAATCTTCTTAAGAGGCCAAAAATATCTTAAAGTATTGGATCTCTCTAAAAATGTCATCCATGGCCATGTACCTGAATGGTTTCTCGATATAATTACGAATGAGATGTTATACATCTTGGACCTTTCTCATAACTCCCTAACTGGTGGGTTGGAGCATTTTCAATTGAAAGGGAATGAGACGATAGATGGCTATTTGTCGTTCTCCGCTTCAAACAATCAGTTTAGTGGAGAGACCCTTTCTTCTTTATGTCATCTTACTTCTTTTGAAGTACTTGACATTTCTCAGAACAACTTGACCGGTAATATTCCAGGTTGCCTTGCGACCCTTTTCAGTTTAGGTAAACTAGCTGTGTTGGATCTAAGCCAAAATCACCTTCAAGGTGCAATCCCCTTCAATATCTTTGAAGATTGCTATACGTTGAGTGGTTTTCGGTTGAATGACAACCGGCTAGAAGGACCAATACCAAAATCTTTGAGTAACTGCACGGATCTGCAGTTTATTGATCTTAGTAACAATAACCTCAACGGTCCCTTCCCACATTGGTTAGGTGTTCTTCCCAATCTTGAAGGGCTTATCTTGGGCTCGAATAATTTGCAGGGTTCTCTAATTAGCTCAAATACAACAAGCTCATTCCAGGAGCTAAAAATTCTCGACATCTCTAGTAATCATTTCACCGGTGGCCTAACAGGTGATTTTTTTATGAGTATGAAGGCAATGATTGAGGTGGATCACATCGACCAACACTCGGCGATTCAATACATGGTGGGTGATGGATTTGTTTATCTATTTTATAATGGTGATTATGCTTATAAAGATTCAATGAACGCATGGTTCAAAGGATTCAGTCATCAACTTGATAAAATCCCGACGATCTTAGTATCAATAGATGCCTCGGGGAATAGGCTGGAAGGCTCCATCCCCGAGGTGATTGGAGATCTTGTCTCCCTCCGGTGGCTAAACCTAGCTCACAACAACTTCACTGGTTACATCCCATCATCCCTGGGCAAATTGAACCTGTTGGAATCTTTAGACCTGTCTTTCAACGGGCTAGACAACAAAATTCCCAACGAGTTGGTAAATCTAAACTATCTTGAATTCTTTAATGTCTCGGAGAATCATCTAGTTGGGCCAATTCCAACAGGCCAACAGTTTGCTACATTCTCAAACGATTCCTATCTTGGGAATCCTGGGCTATGTGGGCCACCGTTGTCAAACAAGTGCAGAAAGCAGGTTGAAGTCCCGAATACAGTAGCACATGAAGGAAACAACGATGAATCTTCAAGTTTGGATGGGTGGGAGATTGCTTTGATGGGATTTGGGTTTGGGATGTTTGTTGCGTCAGCTTGGGGATACTTCATCTTGTGGGAGAAGAATTATCGCTGGGTATGCAGGTTGATGCTCGAAGTACAAGTGTTCATCATGTTGCACTTGATGAGGAGGCGCTAAATAAAGGTGTATCGGGTCTATATATCTCTCCATCAGTTAAGTTTCCCCTATTTACTTTACTTGCAATAATATGTAATGTATAATATAAAGACAAAGTCATGTTCACTATGATATATAATTTCAATGCATAATGAAGAACCAATATATATATCAAATTCTGGGAAGATTGATGTGTTTTACTTGCTAAACATTGAATTGAATTCTCCCACTTGTAACAACTCCAAACCCTCCTATGTTGCTTCCAATCTGGTCAGTTTGTTCTTGGTTTTCTCAATTTTATCTTCGACTCAACTTGCGTAATTGCATTTATTTTTGTTTTTGATATACGCACACCATGTGGATGGGTGGATTAGGCTACGTTATATTGCTATTTGTTGATTAAAGGTGGATCCATTGCTTTCATAATTTAGATCCATTAAATTTCTTGCTTTGATAATGACTATGTACTTCATCTTTTGGGCTTTGATGAGGATTATAATGACTTTGACTTTCATCTTTTGAGAAATTAAAATTTTTAGTTCTTACCGAATATCGGGGGAAGATACATTATATCCTATAGGAGTCACCAACCTTGACAACAATTCCACCATACTTTTTGTCAAAAAAACTCAGTCTTTCGTGAGTGCACAAATTCCTCCCTAGTGTTGGAATCTTTAGATTTGTCTTTCAGAAAATTGAAAACAAACAATCATATACAATAAAAGTTGCAATGGTTCCAAAAATTGAACACAAGGAGCAGTAATTTACAGATAAAAAATCTACCACTAAAGTTCTTCAGCAAAGGACCAATTGGTTGTGATCAATTTGAAATGGTGATCAATTCACCATTGGAGAATCGAAATAAGCTTTGAAAGAGGAAGAGAGAGTTTGGTTGTGTGGGAATCAATTTTGTTTCAATGATCGTGATCTGTACAGAGAGTTCAAGTGCTTATATAGCACAACTAACAACCTCACAACTGACAGCTTCCTATTTACAACTAGGAACTCTTATTTAGCTAATTACTAGATAGTTCCTAAACTCTTATATCTCCAAATCCCCCCCTCAAGTAGGACATGTTGATGAATCAACAAGTCCATACTTGGATACAAAGAACTTGTGTTGTGCTTCTCCAAGAGGCTTGGTAAGTGCATCAGCTAACTGCATTTGAGATCTCACAAATGCAGTCTTGATGAATCCTTCAGCAACTCTCTCCCTAACATAGTGACAGTCTATGTTTAGGTGCTTAGTTCTTTCGTGGAATACTGGATTTGCTGCTATGTGTTGTGCTGCCTTATTGTCTCCATACATTGTAATAGGTAGGCTAACCATCACTTCCAAATCCTACAAGGTTCTGTACAACCATACCACCTCACTGGCTGTTGATGACATGCTCCTATATTCTGACTCGGCTGATGATTTCGAGACTGTCTTCTGCTTCTTTGTTTTCCATGAAATCATTGAGTTCCCTAGGAACATACAATAACCTGTAACAGATCTTGCTGTGAAACTGCATGCTCCCCAGTCTGCATCACTGTAGGCAGTCAGTTTGAGATCACAATCCGAAGCATAAAACAGCCCCATGTTTGCAGTTCCCTTTAGATACCTCACTACATGATTTGCAGCCTTCAGGTGAGGTTCTCTTGGATTGCTTAGAAACTGACTCAAATGCTGTACTGCAAATGAGATGTCTGGCCTTGTAATGTTGAGATATAACAGCTTCCCAACTAACCTTCTATACTCTTCTGGTTCCTTCAAGGATTCACCCTCTTCTGTTGACAATTTCAGTCTTGTAGGAAGAGGAAAAGGGGATGCTTTACAATCCACCATGTGAGAATCTTTCAATATGTCCAACACATATTTTCTCTGATTAAATACAGTTCCCTTTTCTGATATGGCCACTTCAATTCCCAAAAAGAATCTGACTTCTCCCAGATCCTTGATGGTGAAAGTTGTATGCAGATCCCTCTTTGTCTCATCATTAAATTCCTCATCATTTCCTGTGAACAGCAGGTCATCTACATAAGCCATTTCCATTGCTACCTTATCTCCTTCCCTTCTAATGAACATTGAGTAATCATTCTTGGATTGTACATATCCCTTTCTAACAAGAAATGCAGTTAGCTCAATGTTCCACTGCCTTGATGCTTGCTTAAGCTCATACAGTGACCTTTGTAGCTTGCAAACTTGTCCTTTTTGTGCCTTCTCATACCCCAAGGGTGGAGTCATATACACTTCTCTTTCTAGGAATCCATGCAAGAAAGCATTATTAATATCTAACTGATGGATTCTCCATTTCCTAGCAGTGGCTATGGCAATCAACATCCTCACTGAAGCTAACTTTGCTACTGGAGAGAATGTGGATTTGTAATCCTTCCCTCCACTTGGTTGTATCCCTTTGCTACTAGTCTGGCCTTGTATCTTTCAACTTCTCCATCTGGCCTGTACTTGACCTTATAGACTCATTTGGATCCTATAGCTTCCTTCCCTTTAGGTATTGTAGTGAGAATCTAGGTTTGGTTTGCTTCTAATGCCTCAACTTCTTTCCTCATTGCTTCCTCCCATTCTTGATGACCTCTAGCTTGTGCATAGGTCACTGGTTCTGCAATTTTGCAAGCATTCGCTAGAGAGTCCACGAAGTCATCTGAGTAATCTAACATGTCAAATAGCTGCTGAACCAGGAAGGGAGTGGAGACTGAATTTGTTGGCTTATGACTACACACATAGTCATGAAGCCTTGTAGGTGCCTTGATCACTCTCTCAGACCTCCTTGTCTCTCTTGTTTGCTCATGCATTTTAGCAATAGGTACTGTAGGACTAGAATTAGATGCTGATCTTTCATCCATTCTCCCACTCTTTTCCCTTATACTGCTCTCAAAGTCTTCAACAATATGCATGTTAATATTGTCTGATTCTGAGTGCTCATTTTGCTATGTTCTAGACAATTCATGAGATCTCTGTGATCTTGAACTCCGTATGTCTCCATCTGTGGCTGGATTAACCAGTGGCAGGTCCACTCTAACTACTACTTCATTTAGTTTTGGTTTGCTGTCTTTGAAAGGAAACTCTTCCTCTCGAAAGATCACATCTCTGATAGTGATAAAACACTTATTGTCTATATCATACAATCTATAACCTTTCTGGCCTGTTGGATATCCCATGAAGACACATTTTCTAGATTGCAAACCAAATTTATCCTTCTTAGGTTGATTTGGTTTTCCATAGCAGAGGCAACTAAATACCTTTAGATGACCATAATATGGAATCCTTTTGTGTACCATTTCATATGGTATTTTCCAGTTCCTTACAGCACTAGGGGGTAGATTGATGATATGAACTGCTGCTAACACGCAATCTCCCCAAAATCTCACTAGGATGCCAACATGTATTCTCATAGCTCTTGCTGTCTCTATAATGTGCAATTGCTTCCTTTCTACTCTTCCATTTTGCTGGGGATTTCCTGGTACACTCCTCTGGTGTATAATCCCTTTCTCACTGAAGAAATCTTTGCATTTCTTTTGCACAAACTATGTGCCATTATCACTTCTGAGTATCTTAATCTTTGTACTGAACTGAGTCTCAACATAACCCACAAAGGACTTAAGCACATCATAAACCTGCAGCTTATCTTTTATAAGATAAACCCATGTATATCTACTGTGATCATCCACACATGTCACAAAATATGAAGCACCTGACCAGGTAGCTGCCTTATATGGACCCCAGAGGTCTAAATGCACAAGATCAAACACATTTGCAGCTAAAAATTCACTTCTATTGAAGCTTTGCTTTGACTGTTTTGCAAAAATACAACTCTCACAAAAGAAATCCTTTACTGGCTTGCATTTGATCATATCTAAATGCTCTAGTTTACTGCTTGAGCAATGACCTAGCCTAGCATGAATTATGCTTATTGACTCAGCTGTGTGACCCACATCAGCTTTATTACAAGCATTGACACTTAATCCATGCTCCTGATCTCTGGATCCTCTTTTGCCTTCAGAATCTTCTACGATGAATAATCCTCCTATTCTTTGTCCAATGCCCACTATCTCCTTAGTGATAGGGTCCTGTAATACACATTTGTCAGGATTCACACTGATTAGAATCCCATCATCTAACAATCTGGTCATTGACATCAGATTATACTGAAAACCATTCACAGCAAGCACATCATGAATTACAAGCTTTTCATTTATGACCAATTCTCCAACTGTGTCTGCCAGTTGTATGCTATGATCAGGCAAAATAACTCTGATAGACTTACTAAGCTTCTTTGTTCTAATCAACATATCCACATCTGTAACCATGTGATCAGTAGCCCCTGAATCTACTATCCATACAGAACTACTTCTACTCAAAGCTGCACTTAAAGCACTTGAGAAAGCAACAATACCTGTTAAGTTTGCTGAAGAGATGCCTGAAGAAGTGCTAGCCATGTTTGCTGAGGAGACTGAGTTGTCCATCATGATCTCCTTTCCCTTGAACATCTTTTCCATTTCTCTGCAAACAACATTAACTAATGCTTGATCAACTGAATGTTCTTCATCTGTTGTGTCAAAAGGACTGTCCTGCTCCTGTGCATCCACAACATTGACCATTCTATTACCATATGGCTTTCCATTCTTGTATCCATTTCTGCCCTTGTCTGGATACCCAATCAGCTTGTAGCATTCATCTCTTGTGTGCCCTTTCATGTGACAGAAATCACACTTCTTGTCCCCTTTGGACTTGTAATCAGACTTGCATTCTTTTCTTCCATTTCTATTCCCATTGCCATTTCCACCTTGATACTGCATGTTGAAGTGCATAGCTGATCCTTCTTGATCCACCTGAATTGATCATGTAACCATCTTCTGCCTTTCAACTTGTTGGATTATGTAAAAAGCCCGATTCACAGTAGGCAATATCTCAGATGATAGCATGTTGCTTCTAACTCCATCAAATTCCTCATTCAGCCCCATAAGGAACTGCATCAGTCTCGCTCTGGATTCTTTGTCAAGAATCTTTTGGATCACGCTGCACTTGCACTGCGCCAAGATCCCACATTCACACTCAGGTAATCCTTCAATGCTCCCGATCTCATCCCAGATCTTCTTGAGCTTGCCATGGTATTCCCCAACTGAATTGTTTCCTTGTTCCAGCGACGCCAATGTCCTTCTGAGCTGATACAGCAGTGGTCCATTCGTCTGGCCAAATCTCTCAACCAGTTCGTCCCATAGATGTCTCACAGATTCTACATACATCAGAGTTTCCGCAATTGAATTCCCAATTGAATTCAATATCCAACATCTGACCATATAATCGGCTCTCAGCCATCTTTGATGATCAGACGATTCTAAACCAGGTTTCTTGCAGCTTCCATTGATAAAACCTAGTTTACATTTTGCTCCTAATGCCATCTTGACATTCCTACTCCAATTCAAGAAATTTAACCCAGTCAATTGCAGAGATACAATTTGTGCACCTGGATGGTCCGAATTGGTGAGGGCGAGCAGATCTCCGGATGCAAGGACGTTCGATTGTAGATGCGAAGCTTCAAGAACAACATCATTCTGCGTCACCATTGCTGTCGACACTGGAATTGCAAGGTTGCTTTGCTATGGCTGAATCTGTGATCAGAATTGAACCTCCGACGCTCTCTACTTCACCTGTGCTCTGATACCATTTGAAATGGTGATCAATTCACCATTGGAGAATCGAAATAAGCTCTGAAAGAGGAAGAGAGAGTTTGGTTGTGTGGGAATCAATTCCATTTCAATGATCGTGATCTGTACAGAGAGTTCAAGTGCTTATATAGCACAAATAACAACCTCACAAGTGACAACTTCCTATTTACAATTAGGAACTCTTATTTAGCTAATTACTAGAAAGTTCCATCAGTGGGAGCAACTTCAGGCGGTGTAAGTGGCACCGCGTGCTGCTAAAGGGTCTCTGCAAAGTAATTCTCCTTGATTCTTTGTGAGAATCCGAGAAATCCCGAACCGAGTCGTATCAAATCGAGAGCCGTATCGGGTTTATTTTATTTTTGTTTATAAGGTCGGGATCCACCACTTTACACAAAAGCTTAAGCCAATGTGTAGGGGTTTCTCCCAACCTTATATTTTGGTTTGTTATACCATCCACCATCAATGTGGGATGGCTATTTATCCCAACATTCTTGTTATCCTTTGTCCTGCATCACTGAACATCTCCTGCATTGGGTGTGAATTCCGTTTACAAATTTCCTCAATCTTATCAACCTTGGTTATGAGAAGCTTGCCCATAATTCGCCTTTTAGAAGCACGGATTGAACTAACAAGCTATTGAACCATCGAGTATAGGAGCTTTTGCCGTAAAGGCCTTTGGTGGCTAACACTATCAGGTTCTGAGGCATTCTTATGACTGCATTGCGATATTCATCATTAGATTGTCGCCCCCATTGGTTACCAACATTCCTCTACATCATCAGACATCACCACCTTTGCTTAGTTGCCCTGCAATGCAAGATTATCAGCAGGAATCTTATGGGAAGCAATACTTCATTGAAAAGACAAAATATATGCAGCCATTAAAACATTGAATTCTCATCTTGAGAGGGCAACAAGAGATGCATTTGAATTTTTTCACGTCCTTCAAATGGAATCATAGAAGCTCCATCGATCGACTACGACAACAAAGAAATATCTAAAATCTATACCTCAGAAATTTCAATATAGCACAAAAAAAAATTGCAAAGAAAGGAACTGAAAAAAACCATTTTCAATTGCAAAGAAGTTTCAATATATATAACACAAACAATTGTATTATGTTTTGTTCAATATCGATACTAGGTTTTTTTTTTGTCATTTTTTCTAAAAACCATATAAAATATTAGTTTTTTAAGAAATAATACTTATTTTATTATGTATGATTGGCATCTGTTAACTCCACCTTGATGATAAAATCGGATTAATGAAGATTAAGGCCTTGGTTGATGAAAGTCAGAACTCGGGTTTTCAGAGTTTGGTAAGATCTTACCGAATGGCTCAAAGTATTGCACAAATAGGCTCGGACTCTTTTGAGTGGGCTTATTTGTTAAATTGACCTATTTAAGCCTACGGATCCCGATTATAAGGATCAATATTTATTGGGCTCATATTTGTATCAGGATTGGGCCTTAATAGTACTTCGGACTATGTATTGGATAGAGTTCTAAACTCCATCTTATCTCTACTATTTTTGTTGTTAGCCAAATTTGTTGAGATTTTGCATGATCTGTTTGAACAAAGTACAAGGCTCCTCCAACGTATCTTTTCACTCAAGATTCCAACATATCCAAGATGAAGGTTCTGGAATGTGGTTCAAACAAGACTGAAGATCTCTCCAGGAGAATGCGGCACAACGGATCTCAACAAACCTGGAGAAAAGTCAGACATTTGATTTTTGAAATTGAACGTGTTGATCTATATAAAGAGAAGAAGAAGTATTGCAGAGATGATCGATCCACAGCGCTCAACGTTCTTCTGCAAACTTGTCTTCTTCAAGCATTTGATCTCACATCACTCTCCTTGCTAAGTGTTGTATTTATTTTGAGTGTGTGAGGTTTCATTCGAGCTTTATAGTACAATTCATCTAGGTTATACTAAGGGTTCTTTACCCAAAAGTATAGAGTACTCCGGTACTCATAGAAGCTTTATTTCACTAGTGTGCTTGGGTTTCTAGATAGGAAGTTAGTCTACAAGTGGGAAGATCTTCTAGAGGTTGTATCTATGGCTCATAAGATAAAGTGAAATAAAGTGTGTTGAATCCTACGGGTTGGATAACCCTAGGCGGGGACGTAGGCGGTTGTGCCGAACCTCGTTAACAAGTATTGTGTCCTTTTCTTTTCGTTCTTTACTTTCGCTTAATTACTTGTTCGCTATTTCTTACTAACTCGTTGTTATTTCTCAGATAAGGTCTTACTTCTGGTGGTAAGGTCTTACGATTTATGTGATTGCGAAAAGTTTGCATACTCTATTCAACCCCCCTCTAGAGTATTTGCGTGTTTTATATCTACCTATTCCACATTTCAGCATCTACTCGGAGCTCTAGGCAATCTTCAATGGACTACATATTGCCATAGAGTCCGGATGAACGCGACTTCTAGTGGAGACCGATGCGAGTAGAGTCTGTGATGCCCTGCGCACCAGGGAGTACAGTCCACACCGAGATTTTTTATCTCGTGAATCACCCATGGTAGAAGACAAGCGAATAAAGTAGCTGACGCTTTGGCGAACTGGGCTCTTAGTTTAGCCACACCCCTCCTCTCTTTGTTGGACATTCCGAGTTCCGACTTTAGTCGGTGTTAAACTCTCAATTTATTAATACTATGGGCTAAGTCCCTACACCATTGGATTAAAAATGATGTAAAGTATGTCAGTCAAGATCAAGCAAGAGATCTCAGCTCAGGGGTGTGAGTTGCGAGGACAGATAAGAATGATTCCAAATTTGATATAAATTGTATGTATATATGTATATCTTATACATATCACGAGCTCCTTGTGTTTGTATAATATCATATAAATAATACTATACTATAGTCTATAGGTATGTATGAAAAAATTAAGAAATATATATTGCGACTTTAATTAAAGCACCCCACCAATTAAAGCATAAGTTTCGATTCATGTTTTCCCCTTTATATATCATTTCAATTGATGTAGTAATATATTTATATATTTATATATTTATATAAGGTCATAAGCTAATAAATAAGTAGTTCATATATAATACACCACATGCACTATTAATTATTAATTAATTAATATAAAGGGGGAAAGGATATGTATTTTGAGAATGATGCAACGAATATAGAATACGGATTCAAATCCTTCTAAATATATAATATGGGAAATAATTATCAATCAAAATGCTGACCCAAAAATATATAAAAAAAAAACAATCAAAATGGGCTGGGCTAAAACAAGATCGAACATAATCTCATCTTTTACAAAAGTTGAAATTGTTGTGCTAAACTAATCATAAACTGAAACAAATAATACAGTCCACACACACCTATATAAAAATAGAATGTTCTTTAATTGAAAACATTCTCCATGGAATATGTAAATAGAGATATTGTTGATCGTTGAAATTCTTTCGCTACTAATTGGTATTTAGACAAATAATATTTAATTTATACGTTGGGTTTGTTGCACATTTGATCGCGATAAAATCTAGCGACTCAATAATAACATGGGATTCACACGTCTGTATAAGTGTATCATGTGTATGTACCCAAGTTTAGCACATAAACTCACTGAAGTACAAGTACTATATTAAAATCAATTGATAATAAAATAAATAGTTTACTAATCTTATATATTAGGTTCTAGATTTGGATTTTTTTTTTTCTCTTTCACATATTCAACGGACTGAGCTCGAATATTATAATATGTCAAGCAATAACACAAAATAAAGAAAAGTAATTATTAGGTTCGGTTACCTTATTAGTTCTGTATAATGTCTATTGATTAACCTCGACGGGCCGTTAACGTTTAAGCTGTTGTAAGGTCGGAATACATTGATTTATTATTATTTTTTTTGCAGCTATAAGGTCGGGATCCACCAATTTAACACAAAAGTTTAAGATGTTGTGTAGAGTTTCACTCTTCCTTATAATCCATCATTTTTACTCTTTTATAATCAATGTGGGAGGGACACTCCCATACCAAACATCTCAACAGAAATAATTAGTCTTGTGGCGGAACTACAATTTATCACTATTGGTAGCAAAGAATATCGACCTAAATTTATGTAGTTTAGTTTGATTATATATTTATGTTAACATTGTAATTTATAATGCATAATTCAATGTGAAAAATATCACTAATAGAAAAACGCTATATAGCTCGAAGTTTTTGGCTACAAATTTTTTCGAGGGTACCATCGTAGACAATACCCTCGAATTTGGCCTCGAACAAATATTTGGAGCCTAAGTACCATTGAAATAAAATTGGGGCTACTTTTTTCATGCTATATAGCCACGAATATATATTTCGAGGGCGTTGTTGAGTGTATATTATCCTCGAAAAAATTTGGAGGGCACTTTTTTGAAGCTGTTAGAGGGTACACTGGAGGCTAATTTCGAGTGTATATTATCCACGAATGAAGTTGTTAGAGGGTACACTGGAGGCTAATTTCGAGGGCATATAGGATCGAATATTTCTTGGAGGGTAAAGTTGAGGGTGTAACAACTCAATATATACGATGAGGCTAATTTCGAGGGTAAGTTTGATCCTAAATGATTACGATTTTTGGGAGGTAAGAATGTGGCTAAATAACCTCAAATGATGTATTCGAGGGTATGTTTGTTGGCATACAACCTCGAAATAGTTGAATTTTCTTCGAGGGCAAGATCGAGAGCAAATATGTTTGCCATATTTAATGCATTAAATACATCAACTCTCTATTCTGCTTAATCAACTAAAACGTATGGGGTTCATCAATTTTCACTCTCATATACTTTTCTTTCTCACACAGCTTTCAATATATTTATATTCCTTTTGTCTCAAAATATAATTCATTTGACTTTTTAACCCGTTTTCGTTAGGAAAAAACTCAATAAAATAGTATTTTTAGTTTTTAAAAATATATGCTAAAAAGTGAAGTGTGCCGTATGGCCAAGCCAAACACATAAGACTAGTGGGATTCTGTCATAAGATCAATTAACATTAAAAGGAGTAGCCTACTGAATTATATACCAAGTTTAGATTCTTTATATTATCAAGGTGGGATGTTCACAATCTTGAGATGGAAAAAAAATATTGATTAAAAAAAGGACATTGTGAAACTATGACAAGTAAAGTAACGAACTTTATTATTTTATTTTTTTTGGTAGAACGAACTTTATTATATATAAATACTCCTACATCAACACATTATTATTCATACAACACAAAACATCTTCTATTGCTTTAAACAAGGATATATGGGAAAGGTAGAGGAAGTGAAGTGTGATCATGACACCCTCTTCGCCGTCATGAAGACATCTCTCTTCTTCGCCGGGGACGGCTTCTCCGTCTAAGACTCCGACACCCGCCTCGCCTTCCGCGTCGACTCCTACAGCGGGGGCCACCGGGAGCTCGTTCTGATGGACCCCCGCGGCCGCTGTCTCTTCACCCTCCGCCCCAAGGTTCCACATCCCTTGTCTCCAATGCATTTTCCATTTTGACAATTTCTTGTTTTTAAGACAAATTTGAAACTTCCAAGTATTTTAGTTTGAAGCTTTTTTGAATTACTCACATATTGTATGTCTTTCAAAATGTACCTCTACTTCAATTTTTGGAATAATTCTACATAAAATCTATTTTAAATTCATTAATAATATGAGAAAAGGCTAAAATAATTATTGAAAATCATTTGTAATCAGGCTTTTTAACATATACTATGTTTGACAAAAAAGTAACGGAAGCTAATAGATTATTTGTGTTAAATATAAGTTAATAATTAGCTGGTATGATGTATGATAAAAACTAGCGGTTAAGGTATGGTAGTTGATGAAAACTTGTGAATAAAAAACCAAAAACTCCGAAAAGTTGTAACTATATAATATCAAAACCATAAACTACTTACCGTTGCCAAACGGAACCAATAATAGAATAGAAAAATCGTTTAACGAATCGGTCTTTCTAACCTATATGTTAAAAATATCAAATTCAGAAAGACTTTATATCAATAGTTTAGTTTCTAATCAGGTTTGGGGTATATATGTATGCACCTTTTTCCCGACTATTTTCCCGTTAGATTAAAACTCAAACATATGTGGGAGATGCTCTAAATCTACCCTCTAAACATCCTGATTCTAATAACTAATTACTTTAATTAAATGTAATTCAACAGCGGCCGAGTCTTCACCACAGGTGGGAGGGCTACGCCGGCGAGTTCAAGGACGGTTCATCCAACCCCATCTTCAGCGTCCGGAGATCGTCCATGCTCGGATCCTCTGAAGTCACCGTCGAGATGTTGAGTCCTCCGGGCGACGAGTACCAGATCGGGGGTTCATTCGCACACCGGAGCTGCACCGTCTACCGCGCCTCTAGCCGGGCGCCTCTGGCCGAGATCCGGCGGAAGGTGGACTCCTGCTCCAATGTGGTGCTCGACAAGGACGTCTTTGTCCTCTGCGTCAAGCCCGGCTTTGACGCCACCTTCGCCATGGCCCTCGTTCTTGTCCTCGACCAGCTTACTGGCGGTAAGGCGGCTGCGGCGGAGCTTCCACTTCGTGAAACGCCGTGATTTGTGTAGGTTTTAGCTGAGCATATAATAATAATCGATCAAGGATGATTGGTGAGAGAATGTGAATAGAACCAAAGAGTCCCAACTGCTTTTAAGATGAACAAACAAGTCTGATCATATAACTTGGTCGGTTACTCTTTCTAATGTCAATTGTTTTTAGATGGAACTTCACTTGGCGTGTGTAGAGACAACAATATGGAATAAGCAAGTTTTTTTCCATCTAAAATTTGTTAGATAATCCTAATGATTTTTTATCCGATAATCCTGGTTTATGATTATCACGGTCAGTACGGAACCAACAACAATAACTCAGTATATCCCGCGAAAAGCAGGGTTTAGGGGTCGGGATGTACACATTATTTCCCCGAACAAAGTGTTTTCGATAGACCCAAAACAATACTCCCTCCGTTCATAAATATAAGATCACTTCACTTTTGCACGTATTTTAAGAAGCAAAAAACTATATAAAATATTAATTTTTTAATTAATTTTTTTCACAATATAGTATGTATTATTAATAAATATTATATTACGGAAAAAACTTTTGTAAAAAAATTAATATTTTATATAGTTTTTCACTCATTAAAATACGTGCAAAAAGTCAACAATCTTATATTTGTGAACGGAGGGAGTAGGATACTTGAACTTCATGAAAGCAGGTCTCACAGAAGGGAAACAGAATCAGAAAAGAAGGAGAGTAGAAGTCAGAAAAGAGTAAAGGACAAGGACACAACATCAAGGCCCAAAACTTTATACCTCAGCAGTCCGAATGCACCTCTTCTTCGGTCTACCTCTCTCCCTGCGGATATCGCCAAGATTCAAGCTCTCACACCGACGAACTGGAGCCGAAGAAGGTCTACTATGCACGGGCCCAAACCAACGCAATCTAGACTCCCCGCAGTTTGTCCACTATACTCGCAACTCCGACCTTGCTCCTAATGTCTTCGTTTCTTATTTTGTCAAATCTCATGTGCCCACTCATCCAACACAACATTCTCATCTCAGTCACTGTCAGTACGGAACCAGAGAATAAAATTTGAGTAGGCTAGATAGACAAAAATTTTCATATATTCATAATTTTTATTAACAATGCTTTTATTCTAATAAAAATGCATCTTTTATTAATTTTTCCTTTTTTTAACTATTTTTTTAAAAAGAATGAGGCGGGTTGGAGCGGACCTCGGTCCGCCCCTAGTTACGTGCTTGATGGCTGTTATACTAGCTGAGCTCCACTCGGATCTAAAACAAGTTTAACTTGGACTCAGGCATCTAAGTCCAAACACAGGCATCTGAGTGAGCAGTTGAGGCAAAACAATATTTTTACATGGATGGAACAAGGGCAAAGTAACAACACAGGGGCACTGTAACATGAGTCCTAGATTAAGTCTGATCATATCATCATACAAGTAAATCTCTAGTCACAACTCACAAGTAGTTTAAAATGACAACAGCTAACTCAGGTCATTGTAGAAGGTCACTCATAACTTACAACATTAGTAGGCAAACACCATGGCTGAACATATTGGTGTTCCTTATTCATTACTACTACATGGGAGCTAAAGAGTCTGAAAGCAATCGCTACGACAAATATGTCATGCAACGGCCTGATGGAAGGTTGGTACAGTGGGATTCAGTTAACAGCTAACCGCAGAGCGTGCTTGATGTTGAGGTATAACCTTCTCAGTCCCCATCCCTGCCTTGTCGGATTCCTGCACTGATGATGAACTGAGCTGCTCGCTCTGTACTTGTTCGGATGGAGGTGCTACTCCATTAAACTGCCCTTTGTCTGCTTCATTATCAATTTCCTTGACCTCTGCCTCCTCTGTGTTATTTTTCTGATCAGTTGAATCCTTTTCTGGATCTTCGGCAGATTCTTGATTGGCAGCGTCGGTATCATTTGCTTTTTCTTCCACTTCACATCCCATTTTCTTCTCAGAGATGTTGTTCTTCTTCTCTTCCGTTTCTGCAGCACTGGCAGCTTCAGTCTTGGTCCTGTCTGCATCAGTTTGGTTTTCCTCCTCATTTGCGACTTTTGTTTCTTCAACAGGAGTTTCTTCCATGGGAACAGCTGAATCTTCCTTTTGATGGCTTTCAAGCCCACTCTCAACCTTGTCCTCCTCACCAAGGACACCTTGCTCTTTATCATCCTTTTCAGCAGCTTCCGGCTTACCCTGAATTTCTTCATTTTCTTTCTTCTCAAGCCCGCTGTCAGCCTTATCCTCCTCACAAATTGTGCCATGATCCTTATCCTCCTTTTCAGCAGCATTCGGTTTCAGTTCAGCATCCGTCTTACCGTGAATTTCTGAATCTTCTGTCTTATCAGCTGGTTTGTCTTCATTTTCCGTTTCAGTATCATCCTTGTGATCAGGCTGGTCAGCAGCAACCTCTTTCTCCTTCCCATCTTTTGGTGTAGACGATTTTCTCCTACGCTTCTTTAAGGGCTCACTTTCAGATGGCGGTGGCGTTGATTTAGCTTTTTCACTAATTCTAGCCGACCTTCTAGGTGTTTCGCCAGTACTCCAATCAAAATCTGACACTGCGGGATTTCCAGGGTGTGCTTTTAGGTATTGCTCTAACTGTTTTCGAGTACTAATCTCTTCCCCAGTTGGAGCAACAAACACAATCTCTGGCTTTCTCGGCGTGCCAACTCTCTTTGGGGTGTACTATACAAGAAGCAGAAAACAAATGTAATCAAATCATCACTAAGACAGTAACTGAATCTAGGGAAAACACAAGTAGACGGTACGTGTTGCCAACAGATTTAAACAGTCAGTAGATAATGTAGCAACACTCGATAGATAAAGAGAGCAAAAATATCAGTAATGGTTGCAAATTTGTCACCGGAAAGGTGACGGTCCAGGTTGCTGAAGCAGTTAAAGGCCAAACATAAGACACCTCACAATGCTTACACAAAGAAGGAACAACAATCGGATAATTAATGAGAAGCTAAAGTACATTTCCTCCTGAATCATTAGTTTGTCCAGTCAATTGGCGGGCCATACAAGCTAATTGAGCTTTCCTTTAACAGCTTCTACGGCGTACATCCCATTGAAACTCGAGTTACATATAGTTAGCAAAATGGAACAACTTCGTATGCTTTATGGTTGAATACTAAAGATGGCCACATGATCTTCCGAAGATATTACACCAAAGAACGTCGGGTATTCATAAGATTGTCCTGCTCAACACTGATGGACTACCATAGAAGCTGATAACAGAACCATTTGATGCGATTTTAAAGCTTTCATAGTCTACCACAGACTATAAAACTTGGCCAAAAATAAAGCTTACTTCATCTAACTCTTACATTTCTGAGCATCAAAGTTTAAACCCAATCCTCAGATCATTGTTTTTCGATTAGAAATCAACAATTGACCAGCATAAACACTGTTTAACAACTCCAAAGATTGTCAATTTGTTCGAGAAATCAACAATCAGAAGATTATCAAGCCTAAAGCAGAAAACAGAACAGAGACCCACAAACCCTAGGCCGCGTTTTGGGGGAAACGAAAGCCAGCGATCCATAGACTACGACAAAACTACAAACCAAAATTGACAATTCGCATTGAAGAATTAACCAAACAAAAACCTGAAAATCAGTGAAAACAGTACTTAAATTGATTCAAATTACCACGGGAGGTAAAGTCAATCAACTTCCCAAAAAGCCGAACAAAAAAAAATCACTGCAATCAGAAAAGGAAAAGGCTTTATTAGGTGGATAGAAAGAGAAAGAGAGGTACCAATTTCTTCCAAGTCGGCGGTGCAGAGAGCTCAACTGAAAAAACCTCCTTTTCAGCTGAATTCGCCATTTTTGGTACACCCTGCAAAATCCCAACCACCACACCGACAAACAAAATTGAAATTAGAATAGAAATTGAGAGGAAAAAACAGTAAACAGACAACACGGATCCACCAACAACCCTCGGATTGTAAGAAATTGAGGAGAAAAGGGGACGAACCGTTGAAGTAGCTCGAGATTTTTTTCTTCAACCTGGGGGTTATCTGAAGCGAAAAGACCGGGAGGGGTTGAAATGTAACGGGGTTATGATTTGGGAGTTAAATGGGATCAGTTGAGATGCTGAAATTGTGAGGAGCCACCAAACTTTTGAGGACTACCTGCCACCTGTCCCCTTTTATGTCCCAAAAAGATAAAAAGGCATTTTAAATTCAATTTTCTGATAATTATTAGTACGGTCTCCTCTCCGGAGTGTTTGGGATAAACTTAACAAGATTCCTGACGGTCATGCCCCTTACAAAATCCGGTAAGGATCTTCTGGTCCGCATTTATAGTCCATTATATAGTCCGTTTTTTTTTATTGGTTGAAATCAATTATAATACTACCCTATTTATTAAGAAAAAATAATAAAATAACTCGGCACAACCAATCACCCGATACAGACTATAAAATGGACCGTGATTGTAGACTAGGTGATCTCAATCCTACAAAATCCGGTAATATTTCTTACGGTCATGCCCCCAACAAAGCCTAAGCTCAGGCCGGGGAATGTAAGTAGCGGGCGGGTGGCGGTCTATGTCTGCTATTAGGGAACCCCTTCTTCTTCTTTTTTTTCCATTACTCAAACTTGGTCGAATGAAATACCTTTCTTCGTCAAAGAGGAGAAAAACATTCTCATGAGCATGTAATTGATCAAAATTATAGCATAGGTTCATTCATAGAAGCCAGACTTTCTTCATATGCTCTTCTTTTATCAAAAAATAGAATATGTCCATTTAATTTGGACATCAATCGAGAATCAACTGTGACTGTTCATGTAATGTCCCTATGATAATAGTTGCCGGATCAGACACAATCATAAGAAAGAAAGTAAAAAAAAAAAAAAAACTACAAAAAAGGCCACTTATTAGTAGTACGGTTGCTTGCTTGTCACATGGATCGACACTTGTGAGGAGAAGTAGATAATTTGTTTTTTAGAAGAATTCGATAATTGTATATTACTGTTAATGTGACAACCCGATTTCAAACTGAAACATAGTGTTTGCATTTAAATGTCATTTTGATTTTGAGATTGGCTTTATAACAACAACAACAAAACAGCATGTCATTGGAGGCGACTTTAGAGTTTGAGGTGTCCCGTGTAGTGGTTGAGGAGTTGAAGTCACCACCATGTAACTTCGCTAAAAATCGATCTCCCTTACTACCAATTTTTCAATCGACAGAGATTTTACCAACACAAAAATCCAATGTCGACGAGCTATTTACAAGCAAAATTGGCAGATATTTTATCAATACAAAAAACCAATGTTGACAAGCTATTTATAAGCAAAAGAAAATTTCACCGACACAAGAAGCCACACACAATTGACAATATAAAATTGTGCATATAACAAACCGACTTGAAACCCACAAAGCCTCAACTATCAAACACCAATAAATCACAACCACCAACAACCACAACACAACCAGACTTTTACCATACAGGATCAAACTACACTCCTACAAAACAGGATCAAAATCTACCATTCGTTCTAACCAGGCCTGTCCACGGGTCGGACCCGGCGGGTGATTTTCACAAAGCCTTCGACCCTAACCCTAACCCACTATGACCCTTGACCCGTCAAACCCGCCGGGTCACGGGTGTCCGTGGACAGGCCTAATTCTAACCTATACCTTGGTCAAAAACATGGTAAGAGATTAAATCTGAAAATACTTTCAAATTTTAATCATTTTAAGTTTTAACCACTTAAAAAATTGATTTTTCTAAGATTTATACATTAAACGGAATTTTCGCCAAATACCCCTGAGGTTAAGGCTAATTCGCGTGGTGTACAAAAGTTTGACATATTTCGCCAGGTACCCCTGAGGTTTCCATTTTTTTCGCCAAATACCCGTGAGATTTTTATTTTTTCGCCAAATGCCCCTCTTTCGAATTTGTTAACGTTTTTTTATTGAAAATAAAAAGAATAGAAAATATTATTTCATTATTATTTTTGTAAGTTATTATTTGAACAATATTATTTAATTATGGTAATTAAATTATCTAATATTATATACACAATACCATATCATATTACATTTTTTAATCAATTGAATTAATTCAAAACTTTGTTTTTGATAAAGTTAAAATTAACTATACAATATTATTTCATTATGTATTAATTACACAATATCATTTCATGCTATTTATTTAAACAATGAGATTAATTCAAAACGTTTTTTTTTTAAAATACATAGTTCCAAATATATAAATTCTTTTTTTTCAAAGCAATTAATCTCTCTTTTTTTGTGTGTACAATGAAAACTATTTTTTATATAATAATCTTAATTTTTGGAATTTCACACAATCAACCTAATCTACATAAATTTTCAAATAATAAATTTTTTAAACATTTTTTTAACCAATGAGATTTATCTATTCTAATTGTTAAATGAGAAATATTTTTTCTTAGATGACATAATAATTTTAATTTCACAATTTCCTCCCAATCAACCGAACCTTGAAAAAAAAATCAAACTAATGAAATTTGTACACGTTTCTTTAATCAATCTAGTTATATCTAAATATTAATTAATAAGCATTTTTTATTAGGTGTTATAAACATATTTATTTTAGAATTTTAACCCAATCAACATATTTTACTTAAATCTTAAACTCGTGTAATTTTTACACATTTTTCATAAATATTTTAATTATTTTTTACTTAATTATCAAATCTTTTTTTTTGTATTTTATTTTGACGTTTGATAATATCTTATTTAAATTTATCATAGTAATTTTTTATACTTAGAAAATTTTATTTTTATTAAAAATATGCGCCATATTGGGGGGGAATTGTACTATTTTTCAATAAAAAAAAACGTTAATAAATTCGACAGAAGGGCATTTGACAAAAAAGTATAAACCTCGGGGGTATTTGGCGAAAAAAATGAAAACCTCAGGGGCACCTGGTGAAATATGTCAAACTTTTGTACACCCCACGAATTAGCCTTAACCTCAGGGGTATTTGGCGAAAATTCCGTACATTAAAACTTAATTCACATTTACATCATATAAGACTATAAGTAGTAAAGTGCTTTGCTTTTCATTCGTTTAAAAATCACTTCTATGAAGTAAGAGGTACCAGCATATATGAAAATGCACCTAGCTACAAGAGATACATACAATCTATATTAACCAATAGATTCATTTTTAAAGTTACTGTAAGTCTGTAATAGCTCGAGCTTCAAATAATGAGCAAATCAAATGGTCTGTGTAAACAAATTCCTTACTGATGTACCCTCCTTTCTCCTACATCAATTCATTTAACAGGTGAAATAACTGAGAACCTACACAGAGACCCTCTACTATATCAAATGTCACAGCCAAATCCCAATTAGAGCATCTAAAACAGTAATTGGGCGACTAAAAAGCAAAGGTCATCAATTCAAGATGAACATTTTGATGACAGAACTAATATCATGTAGGATTACATATCTGAACAATTACCCCCTTTATCAATGTTTGAACAAGTGTTTCGACTTTCGAGTGTTCATCATTTAAAGCGGGTTCCCTTATTACGTTTACCACCATTCCTACCGTCCCAAGCAGATGCCCAGAAAAACAGACCCATCCAGAAGAAAACTGCCAAGAAAATCCTAACTGTGTCTTGGATCCTTGATAGAGCTGCACCAATGAGGAACAAAAAGGAAATCAAAGATGAATCATAATAAGCATGAATCAGGGTAAAACAGAAGTGGTTCAGGAAAATGAAATCTAACACACTACACAGACTCCATGTTCCTATCGATTTGAGTACATATAAATTTAAAAGAATGCCGAATTGAACCAGTAAAACAAATGGGTTTGTACTTGAACATGCCACAGGTACATACAGTCACAGACACAGCATCTTGAATCTTTTCAAATTAAACATATATTAACTTGAAAACTTGTGAGTAAAGGGTCAATTTGCAACTCAAATTGAAAGATGAGCACGAGAAAGCAACAACCATAAACCGTTGCAAAAAGTTCGTCACTTTCTATTCCATAAATGTCGTTTGATCTCAAGAAGTGGAAAACATAATAAGAATTAGCAATAGCAATTTAGCACACATGATTAAGGATTTGAAGAAAACAACAGTAAAATCCAAAGCGATAGATCCGAACATCACTACTCAATTTATACACCACTTAGATTAACACAAATTTCATCTTCTTTCGGACATGAAGCTCCCATCACTCTATCCAAAGGTAAGCCATTTATATCTAGGCATTCAACCAAAAGTGGACACAAAACTGGTACCTACGATGGATTATTACCTCCTGAAATCGTTTCTCCTTCGCGAATTGGAGGAGGATCGGACGGCGGCATAGGAGAAGGCGTTGAATCGGAACTTCCGTCACGGAAACACTGATGCCGACGGTCCAATCGCGCAATCGAATCTGCAAACGAACGCCGGAGGCGAATCGGGAAACCAGTAGACCAACTAGAGGAATAACGGAATTGGGGGTTCAAGCTCATGGAGGAGAAGAAGAAAGCAGGACGCGTTGATGGAGAAGTATCGGAGTGCGAATTTGGTGGCCGCAGCCATGGCGGTGATGGCCATCGGCGGTAATTGGAAGCGTATGTGGAGGAGAGAGACTCCATCTTCACAGGGAGCGGAGCCGTGGAGGTCTGTCCCTCCGGATATTTTCTCTCAATTGGCAAAAGAAATTCGATATAAATAATAAATAAATATTTATTGTAATGGGTTTTAATTGGGCCGATTTATTAATGGGCCTTCAAATGCAGGAGAAGCATCATGGCCCACTAAAGGCCCGTTTTACTTCTATTGTTCATTCCAACATGATCAATGCCATTGCATTGCATAGATAGGGATAGGAAGCTTCGATCAACTGATCAATCAACGTTAAGATTTCACATTTTCGATTCAGCAGAGTAAAATCATTAGTCGAGATGAAAAGTAAAAGCTTCAAGAAACACAATCAAACGAAGTAAACTGTTTTGCAAGATTTTGGTTTGTTCAATTTGGGCACATTTTGGACACAGAAAGCACATTATCAAACCCTAATCAAAATCCTGATGAGGGATGCAATTTTCAATCAAAGAGAACTTCAACAATAATGTTGCCAACATCGGTACAGAAGTTGAAAGGAGGAGTAAAGCAATGAAAGCAACAAGTAGATTAACAAGACAGTCCCAGTAGATATACAAACTCATCCTTGTGAGACGCTGACTCCAAGTTTGATCATGAAACCAAGGACTGAACCAGAGAAGTTACAATTTGCTCTGGTGCACAACTAAACCTCAAATTCCCTGTAGTTCTTTAATCATACATCCCTTCCTGCTCCCAAACGTCCACGAGAAAATCTACCATTTCCTGGACATTAGGAAGACAGAGATAAAAGTTAGGTCGTACAGGTTTAGCTGTCAAGAGAAAAACAAGCAATGTGAAACTTTGCAAAAATAGCATACAGCAAGAGGGATTGGTTGGGCAAATGGCTTGTTGCTCCCAAGCAAACTCTCATAGGTTGCATTCCAACTGCAAAGCCAAAAAAATTAGCCATGTCAAGAAAATACAAGGCATGACATGACCATAGGGAAGGAGAAAGTGAATACTGCATTGTTCATGAGAATCTCATTAGATCATAGTTTGATTTGTCTAAAATATGAGGGAAAATTAACCAATTCCATACATCTTGATACTCATTTTAGGCTTGAGGAATGAAACAAAGCGAATGCGAAATCAAGTTGAGGAAGACAATAACTAAATGGGTTTAGTATATCCCATCCCTTCTAGAGTTCTAGGCAAATGTCACTTGATTAGAAAGAAGTTTAATGTTTAAACTACCTTTGATACAAGTTAAATTATCATGGCACGTGGCTAAAACATCAGAGCATATTCCATTATTCCAAAACATCTAATAGGAGCATACAACAGTACTGATACCATATGTAGCTTCAAGCAGATTTTATCCAGATAGTGCTTCTAAATACACACATTTGCATATTCCTAGACTATTTTGTTGTATGGTATCCAAGTCTTTGTACATCCTATATGCGATAGCCACAAATTTAGAGTCTCACTATCTCCTGCTCAAATTTTGGGGACCATTGTTAGGCTTGAGGACTGAGACTACATGATTCTAGAATTTGGGGACCTTCTTCTCCTGCAGTTGTTGACTCAGTAACAATTCTCTACCCAATGAACTGTTCTATAGTTTAGTCCATGAAACAACATTAATTTTTCCCAATTGCACAGGCTTCGACCAACCTAGCCTTTTCGGTCCTTTTTAATGACTAAGACTCAAAAGGATACGCAGGTAAAGGCGAGAATTAAACTTTAGCTGCTGCAGTCTAATATCAACCTTTACCTTAGGCCTAACAGCCCTACTTGCTATATAGAGAAGTGGGGCAAGTTCCAGAAATTATCAAAGTATTTAGCTTCATACATTTTAGAATACAATCATGTGTACATACCTTAATTTGGGTTCTTGCACCTGCTGCTCTTCTTGATTAGCTGAACCGTTACCTACCCATCGCTGCCTGGTCTGGTTCCACAGCAGAAGACCTGTAGTAATTTCGAAAGAAAAATGAATATTATTCCAAAATAGACAACAAAGGAAAGTTTTGAAAGGAATGCTGTTACAGGAAGAGAGGCAAATGCCAAGGAGATATATAACAATGAGAGTACTGAGCCTGAGGAACAAGTGATGGAATTGGTGTCAAAAAATTTTTTAAATCAACTCAAGTCAAATTCAACAAAGATTGTTATGAAGTCAAATATGATGTCTATAACATTCAACTATTAAACAGCACAAGTAGCAGAGAAAAGAGTGGTAAACGGAGAAATCAAGAAAATCTATCTTAAATCAAATTGTATACAATAGCAGCCATCTTGAGAAAATGTGACTTGCCATGATTCACAAACTCCATAGGCGAATTTGCACTCCCAACACCACCATTTGCTTCAAGGGCTGATGTACTGATTGACGATACGCTTGCTTGTGACTGCACGGCACTATTATCCATGTCCCGGGTACTTGTTGTCCAAAAATCCCCTGATATGCTAAGTGTTTTTTCAGTACCACCTTCGTAGACCAATCCTTTATTCCCTTCTTCTGAGACAGGTATTAGTTCATGCCGAACACCGCATGCAAGACAACCACTGTACTGTTACAAATCAGATTAAACTGTTATTGACTTATTATGCATTAGTTCCCCCATCTTGCTGAGAAATTACTACAACAAAAAAGAAAAACCATAACCTCTTTGTATATCTTTAAAAAACACAGTATGCATTGCAATAAATATACATTCTACATGGAACTGGAAGGAGTGATTTCAAATAATTAGTTATTGTTTATCTTTCTCTAAGAGGTGTTAATCAGTAATCACTTAAGATCGTGATTCGTTGACTCAAGTGAATTGATACTATCAGATTGTAAAAATGCTCAAAAGAGTTAATTTCCCAACAAATGGATACAATCATCCACACTGAACAAGCATGAATTAGGTGATAAACTCACCAGCCATGACTTTCACTTTCATTTTTCGAATAAACAGGAATGAATTCCCAAATTTAATCACATTCTCAAATCGCAACAAAGTCAAATGAAAAACAAAATCCACACGAAATAACCAAAAATATATCTCATGAATCAAAGTTTACCAAGCGATCGAAAGCAAATCCAATCGGGAACACAATAAATAGAACAAACAGGAACAGTATCACGCAATTAAGAGAAACAGGAACCCTAATCCCAAAATCGAAAACACGACACAATAGAAATCGGAAAATAAAACAAGCAATGGGGAAATCAGGAACCTTACCCCATCAATGCAATATTAATCAACAGTAGAAGAGCCAGGGAGGACCGAGATCGCTCAAAACACCGAAACCAGAAAGTAGTCAGACACAGAACCCTGGGATTTCCCCAATTTCATTCAATTCAATGCAATCGAAAACGCTCCGGCAAAGCAAAAGAAAAATGGAATTCGGAAAATCGAGCAGGTTCTAGGGTTACCAGATTCTGCGGGAATCGAAGGGATTTGTGGACCGAACGGGAGAAAATTTTACTTGAGCTCCTTGGGTTTCTTCAGTCTGTTACATCCGCTGTGGAAATTTTGGGAAATTAAAAACAAAAATAAAACAATGAGAGAGAGTGGTGCACGGAAGATAAGAATTTACAGGTGGACGTTATGGGCCCGCCCTCTCCAGCTGGACAAAAGGGCCTTCTATTGGGCTGGACTACGGCAGTTTCCATTTGGATTGGGCTGAGTGGGCCCATCCAATATAATTGAAGATTTTGAAATTTTTTGAGGTTTAAATTCAACCAAAATTTATAAAAATATTTACTATTCTACTAGAAAAATTGAACGATTATGATGTTATGCTAGTTTTTTTTAAAAAAAAAAAAATCAGATGTTATGGTAGTATACTTAGTATTGGTTGGTTGAAAAGGTATTTCTGATATTGGATTTAAACTTTTTCCTCCTTTGCTGATAATGTAAGAGTTTCGAGGTTATTAACTCATATGAAACTACAAATACGTTGGAAATCACAATTACTACCAATGAGATTCAAACTCGTAACCTCTTGGTGAGAGGCACAAGGCACCTCTCCTTATCACAAGGCTAAGGGACAATTGGCTAGTATTGGATTTGCACTTTAGTTAATCCAAATATGTGGTTTAATCGCTCCTCAATGCGTTATTAACTAACAAATGTCTCATTCAATTTCGATTTCTTTTAACGTTAAGAAAGACTTTTATACTCCCCATCACCGCATTAGCTTGATAATCTTTGATCACATAACCAAACAACGCCCCTCCATTCGTGAATCTGTCGAAATTAAGTTTGAAGAAATTTGTTTGACTTTGATTAAGGTTTGAATGTTTGATCAATGATAAATAGAGTAATGTTTTTTAAAATATAAAAAAAAAATTAGAGTATTTAGTATGGTGCACAAACATTAGTGTCTTCTAACCACAACCTTGTAGAGTTGTAGTGTACTCTTCACAAGAAAACAACCAAACTCACCCATACCTATCTATCAACTAATTGGCCTTGTTCAACATTACCAGGACGCAAAGAAATCTAATATGCGGTTGTAATCAAATCTACTTGCTTTAATTTAGATTTTTCTCATTTTCATTAATATTTACAAAAAGTAAAATAGAAAATGTGAAGCTGTGAACAAAAGACAACACAAAACAAAAAGGGAAAAACAATCAGCAGGGGCACTCCATTGGAGGAACGTGAGCCCGATCTCTCAACACCCCGTGATGCAGAGCCACACGATTCGCCGGCGTTATCTGATCAACGGCCATGATTTCATCCCAGCGCAGCTTCTCTTTCGTTTTCATCTTGAGATTGTAGTTATCACGGCGGGCGGATTTCTTGATCGACGGCTGAGATCGCGTCAGTTCGAAGACCTTCACCTCGTCGGAGAACCTAACTTTCTTTTTCTCCTCCTTCTTCTTCTTGTCTCTCCTCCTCTCATCTGCAACCAATTTTGCAAATAAATAGATAGATAAAATTTGGAGGATAAAACAGGGGAAGATTGAAGAGTGGGGTACCGGAAGAGAGGCAGGAACGGAGAGGACGGTCACGGGGGATTGGAGTGAGCTTGGGGCGGGCGAAGGAGAGGAAGATGGCGGCACCGGAGACGGCCATGGTGGCAGCTAAGATAATGCTATGTGAGCTCATCAGCACGGGAGACATGGCGGTCTTTGCAGAGAGAGTTTTGTTGGAGGGCGGAGAGTGAGAGAGTTGAGAAACAGGGGACGCGAGAGAGAGAAGAGTGAAGGGCAATGGATGGTGATTTATAGCCCGGATGGGACTTTGGGGGTTTGGGAGAAAATGCAAAAATACAAACTCTAGGGAAATTTAAAAGAAATCACCCGTCAGAAGTTTTTTGTTTTGTTTTTTTTATTAAGTAAGAATTCGATGGTCAGACAAACCTGACCCCTCGAGTGGTCGACAAAGTCGGCAGACGATGTACCGTCAATTGTTAAACATACAATATAAAATAAAAAGAGACATTGCAAAAGGTGGAAAGCTAACGAATCCAAGCGAATAACCGAACATAAATCTAATACGCTAGGGAGTAGGGACAACATACACTAAAACCCGACACCAAGCATCACCAATCAATGACACCTACATCAGGACTCTCTGTGGACAGTGAAGACGGTTCTCCTAGGAAATATCCGGATAATTGAGTCGCCTCAATACACACTGTCTAGATCCCAACCAAACTCGACACCGGACGTCAGAGCCCCAATTAAGAAAAAGAATGTGAAGAACACCAAGAGTCGCAGCCGACGACGTTAGAAGGGTTTTTGTTTACAAAAGACCACCACATTTTTCCCTGTTAAAGCTAGTTAAAATATTTGAAAAAGATTTAAATGTCGCTAAACACAAAAAACATTTTTTCTACATATTTGAAAAATAAAATTAATTGACAAATTGCTTAGATACAAATAGACTTTTGAAATTAATTGAGCTCAACTTGTGAATGTAATTAGAAAGCCTTATAATTTAAGTGGTGATTGTCTCATATTGAAACTAAGATATAAGATTACAAAATTGGGAGTTTATAATTAAGATTTAATTTATCTTTTATAACTCTTAGAACTCAAATCCTCAATAGAGCATGCGGCAATACGATACCAAAATGCGTTGATCACCGGTTGTTAGAACTTTACAAAAGTAAGCAATCTTACAACTAAATCCACCTAGCTTACAATGCAAACAAAAGTGTTGATCACCGATTGTTAAGAGTACGTTTCACAAAAATAGGCGATCTTACAACTACACCTAGCTACAACTAGTACACCACTTTGTTGATCGCATATTGTTACGAGTACACAAAATAGGCAACGTCGACGCAGCTAAAACCAACAAACTAGTTAAAGGCCAATCCTGAACTGTCAAACTGCTTTGCGGTTAACCATATCGAACTCATACTGCATAAATCCAAAACGTTCCTCGTGCGAGACTAAAGCCAATATCGTGTGGCGCCACTTAACGTCCTTGTTGCGAAAGACAGCATGCATGGCACCACAACGGGCTTCTACCCTCGAGCACTCCCGCAGTCACCATCTCTTCGATCGTTTCAAGCACCTTTCCAATTGAACGACCGGGCTCATTATCAGGCAATGTAGAAGAGCCACAGCTGGAGCCACCGGTATCGTCAGGCCTCCATTTCTGTCAAACATATGCAATTCAGTTTCCTCTTAAAAAAGCAAATGCTCTCGCATATGAGTTTAATTACCTTCAGCAGTTGAATCGTTTAGCGTCATCGAGATTGCTCGCGCAATCGCAATTGCTAATTTCAGAACTTAGATCGACCTAATCTGAATAGCCAGCACAACTGCAATTGCTGAAATTTCAGAACTTGAGGCAGGTGAAGGAAAAAGCGGTTCCAGAGATTTATAGTGAAGAATATGACCGATAAATCGGAATGAATAGAGGAGGAGCAAGTTGGATTACATACCTCTGCGCTTTCAATGTCTCCAATATGGTATACCTGCGCCTGCGCCTTAAATGTCTTCAATTTGAACACCTTAGAACACCCACATTGATAGTTTTTAGTGGGTTTTTAGTGACAAGAAAATATTATAATATTAGATAAAGCTTAAAAACTCAATTTTGAGTTGCTAGATTAGCCACTACACTAAAACCCAGGAAGCCCAAATTGAAGAGAGAGGGTGAGAATTGGTGGGAAAAATGGAAGGTGTGACATCATGCTATTATTTATAAATTTATAAATAGCAAATGGAGGTTTTATCGATGTGGGTAAAAAAATAAGTTGGGTTTTTTTAACGAGAGAGAGTTTGATAAAAGAATTTAACAAACCCGAACTAATGCAGATGCTCTTAGCAATTGCAATGGCGTCCCCATTACGGCAATATCTGGCGTCCCCAATACGCCTTCAATGTCTGCGAAAATGGGGATAGCCAATGTTATTTAACTTATTTACACAACAAATTTTACTATTTACACCACACATCTCACTTTTTATATATTTTTTTTTTAAAATACACCCGCTCCTCTTGAGTCACATATCTGGCACTCTGGCAAGGTGTGTGACTCAAAAGGAGAGGGGTGTGACTCAAAAGGAGAGGGGTGTGATTCAAGAGGTGTAGGTGTGGTGCATATAGTAAAATTTATGGGGTAAATATTATCACCCTTGTTTTTTGAGGGGATTATTGAGTATTTATGGGGTACTGTACTGATAAACCGATTATTTTGACCACTTACAAAAAACTACTCCATCGGTCCCACAATATTTGTATTTGGATTATTCATGCACGCTTTTTAATGAGCTAAAAATTATATAAAATATTCATTTTTAATTAATTTTTTAAAATAATTATATACTTATTAGTAATATGTATGATATTATTTAAAAATATTTAATAAAATGTTGATATTTTATATAGTTTTTAGCTTCTTAAAAAAACGTGCATGAATAGTAAAAGACATATATTGTATTTGTGGGACGGAGGGAGTAATAGAATTTGTAGTTAAAATTTATGTTTAAAAATCATTTTCAAAATTTATGATTTAAGTCTATTAATTTTATTAAAAAAATCATTTTAAGGGTAAATAAGAGCTCGTTTGGTTGTCAACCAAAAAACCCAAGAAGTAGAACTTCCCATGAAGTATAAGAAATTCATGTGTTTGGTTGTTATTTTTGAAATTAAAAAACCCAGATTCCCCCAAAATGGAGGAAATTCACTTACATAGTCCTCTAGGTAAGTTCAACTTCCATCATTTTGTATTTGGAAATTTCCCTTTTAATCCTCTAAAATTAAAAAAAAAATCAACCAAACACATCTTCACAATTCCCATCAATTGGACTTTCCGAGAATTTAATTCACATTGAACCAAACGAACCCTAAGTAATAACTCCATTAAAAAGGTCTATTTACTTAAAAAATTAATATGTAGGGTTTATAAACTACTAAAATTATTGAATGAGGTCTTAATCATCCTATTCTCTCTAAAGAAAAAAGCTAATATTTGTAGCTTTTTTCGTATTTTTTTAGTTTACTTTGTTTATTTGGTTTGAAATTATTATAATATTTTTAATAATAACCAAATAAACTTCACTTTCTACAAATAAACTCTTTTTTTTGCTCATACGAAGTTTATATTATTTCATAATATTTCAATTTTTATTTCACATAATTTTTCAATTTCAACCTGTTTATAATTTTAGTCCATTTTTCTACCCCGGCCCATATGAACCCCTCGCCATTTTCATTATTTATTTGGAGAAAATTTTTGATTAATGTGAGAAGATGAAAGAGTCGCATTTCTTTTTAACAAGGCAAATATTTGGGTGATGTCATACCATGCTGACCCACCACCCAATAGCGTCCTTTCAAACGAGAGTAAGGAGCTCTGGATGGGAAGCAAATGACTCATAGAAAAGCGATAAACAGAGATGAACCACTTTGTCCCCCACCTAGTTGACTTCACGGAACACGTGGATAAAAGAAGAAGCTTAAAAGGACTAGAGCAAGTGAAGAGCGTCAGAGATCACCATTTTGATTTCCCATGGACACTTCCATAAGCCTTTCACATAATTGATGACCATCAGACAGTCTGTTTTAAACTCAATCCGTGAGAAACCCATCTGTAATACTATCATCAACCTCATATGGAGAACCAAAACTTCTGTCATCAATGCTGAAATTGATCCACAAAGTGAGGCGTTACAAGCTCAAACATTATTATATATAATTGTCTCTAATCACGAAACGAAACCAGCCGCAACTGTGAACAAATTAGACTCGTTGAAATTATCTTGAAAGAGTCGCATTTCTAAAATTCGAGTTGACGATAGTCTCGAGCCTCTCGGCCTCGGGATTTACGTTTGAAGTTTGGGAAGGTGATCAATTTGTAAAATTGGGCCCATATTCTTACAAATTACAAATAAAGGCAAAAATATTTTTTGAGTTTGAATTAGTGGTCCTCTGCCCCTAGCTTGCAGGGCACACCATGACAGTCCAGTTTCCCCCGCTCTCATCATATAATCTCTAATAAGTAAAAGTCAAAATTCCAATCCATGGTGGTCACCGTTCAACTCTTACCAGCTCCATTACATTTTCATCACACTTTCCCATTCCTTTAATCTTTTATTACTCCATAATAGATGGATTAGAAAGGTCGTTAGAACGTCACCTATATTGGGAAGAAATTTCAGTATTTACACACAAAAAAAACTACTGTAGTAAGGAAAAAAAAAAATCGATTCCTTAGCGAGAATGACTATGATCGGAGACTCAATCGCTTCGATCAAATCGATTCAGACCAGGCAGCTGCTCACCCAAGCCCTCACCTTCGGTTCGTTTCTCTCCTTCCACTTTCTGACGACCGAAAGTTTCCTCCTTTTTTACTTACAAAGCTTAGATCTGCTGAATGAGTTGCTTTGCCCTTCAAATTCGGCTCTTAATTGCAGCTGAAACCATTCACTTCCTATGTTAATTACTCTGTCAGGTATGATTGTTACCTCTGCACTGATACTGTGGAAGGCGTTGGTCTGCATCACTGGTAGCGAATCACCTGTTGTCGTCGTTCTTTCCGAGAGCATGGAACCCGGCTTCAAGAGAGTAAGTAAACCCCTCTTTCTTGTGTATTGATGTGTGAAATTAGGGTTTTTGTTCCTATGAGTAGTTGATTTTAATACATTCAATTGAACATGTGCCTTCGATTTTCGGCTTTAGGGAGACATCTTGTTCTTACATGACAGTAAGGATCCCATCCGCGCTGGTGAAATCGTCGTGTTCAATGTTGATGTATGTGCATATCTGCAAAAAAATTTCCCCTTTCTGTTAATTTCTATGATGAAACTTGTGTGTTGATCGATGGGATTCTATCGTAGGGGCGTCCCATTCCGATTGTTCACCGTGTTATTAAGGTTCATGAGCACAAAGATACCGGGGAGGTTGATGTACTAACTAAAGGTACTAACTAGTAAGTAGTACCTATCACAACCGATCATACATGTTTCGGGATTCAACTCCTTGCTGATGTTTGGATCCATACTTCAGGAGACAACAACAAAGAAGACGACATAATGTTGTATGCTCCTGGCCAGCTCTGGCTTCGCCGGAGCCATATCATGGGAAGGGCCATAGGGTAAGCCAGTTACCGCGATATTATCATCCTTGATATATTGATTTAAGAATGAATACATTGGCGTGTTTGGGGCTTTGTATATGCAGGTTTGTACCATATGTTGGATGGGCCACCATTATCATGACAGAAAAGCCGATCATTAAGGTCTTGAACTATATCGTTGTGGTCATATATTCAGTGTTCACAGATCAAAACTATGTCATGGCTAACTGCAAATTTGGTGCTTGTTGCAGTATATATTGATAGGGGCATTGGGGCTGTTCGTTGTAGCTTCGAAGGACTGAAGAGGATATATTGTAGAGAGATGGTGAATTCACTCGCCTTTTGTTCAAAGGAGGAAGACGAGTTCTACTACGTCGTATTGCTCATTTCACAAGGCTTGCAATTCATTTAGCAAAACGCTGTCGTTTTTGCTCTAATTAAACCGGATAAAAGCCTCTATCCAATCCGACGTCGTTTTATGCGTCTCCTTCCTTCAAATGTCATTTCCCTCCTCTGAAGGTGCTCGAAGATAGGGGTGTGCATCGGTCTATAACCGAGCCGAACCGAAACCGAAAATCTCAAATTCTCAAACCGAAAGCCGACCCGAATGCATTAGGTTCGGTTCGGTTATTTGCCGGTTCGGTTTGTGTTCGGTTCGGTTTTAACATAATTAAACCGAATTTTCATAAATAAAAAATTTAAGTATACAAATATATATAAAATATGTGTATATATTACAAAATATGTGTACATATTCCAAAATACTTTAAAGTATACAAAATTTAAAATTTTAACAAATACAGGATATATACATATACAATATATTATACATACACATGCAAATCTAGTGTATATATGTGTATTTAAATATAATGTATGTATACACATTATGTAGCCACATTATGCAAATCCAATAAGTATGTGTGTATATATAAAATATTCAAAAACATATATATAATATATTTATGTAGTGTATAAAAAAATTCGGTTTAACACAAACCGAACCGAAACCGAAAAATGAAAATTCTCGAACCGAATGCGTTCGGTTTGGTTTGTGTTGGTTCGGCCCAAAAATTTGGTTTGGACCGAATCATGCACACCCCTACTCGAAGATCAATGGAGTGCGGTTGTTACAAATTGGTTCAGCTTGGTTGTTATTTCCCGCCAATTGTAACAGAATTAGAAGTTTCTAGATCTCAATTTCACATTGCTCTGTCTATAAATAGAGGATAGTTCCTCAATCACTGTAATCGATTTTCACATTGAACTCTCTTCAATAAAAATTCGTTTTTCTTCTTCAATCTGGGATCCAGATTTCCACATGGTATCAGAGCTCCTTAAGGAGTAATCTGAGATCCCATCGCCGATTCGTGTCCGCTGCACCTTTCAATCATGAAGACGACGTTCGAAGAAGGTTCGAATTCGAAGAGCAACAACCAGAGGCCGGGGAGTCAATCCAACAATCAGAGATCCGGAAACCAATCGGTTTTCGAAGATGGATCGAGCTCCAGGCGAAACATGGAGGCATACGCCATCAACAATGCTATGCAGAGCGATCCAATGTCGCTTTCCAACTCGGATCACCCAGGCATGAACCTCACCGGTGTTCCGTTCAATGGGAGAAACTACCTCGGATGGAGAAGGCAGATCAGGATGGCTCTCGGAGCGAAACTGAAGCTCGGCTTCATTGATGGAACCTGCACCAAGCCAGATCCAGGAAGCGGAGACTATGAGAGATGGATCAGGTGCGCCTATATGGTCGCTTGCTGGATCCTCAATTCCATGGTGCCGGAGCTCTCAAGTGCGTTTCTGTCAGCTGTGGTCCTGTGGAGCTATGGCTTGAGATTGCTGAGAGGTACGGACAGTCTAACGCTCCACTCATTTTCCAATTGAGGCAAGAAATTGGCCAGATTATGCAAGTGAATATGTCAATTGTTGCTTACTTCTCTAAACTGAAGCGCTGTTGGGATGAGTTGGACAATTTGATTGGAACTCCCACATGTACTTGTGGTGTTATGGATCGATGTTCTTGTTCCATTCTCTCTCGTGTATTGGATCTGGAAAATCAAAACCGCCTTATGCAATTTTTGATGAATCTTAACTCTGATTATGATAAAGTTAGTAGCCAGATTCTAGCCATGGATCCCCTTCCAACAGTGAACAAGGCCTACTACCTTCTGCAACAGGTAGAGAGGCAGAAGCAGGTGGTCCACATCACTTCTGATCCCACTGCCTTCACAATTCAGCAAGGAGGTGGCTCCAGTGGTCCCTCAAGAAAGGACAACAACAAGAAAGACAGATCTTGTGGGAAGAAGCACTGTGAGCACTGCAAGGAAGATGGTCATTCAATTGACCAATGCTTTGAGATCATTGGCTTTCCAGATTGGTACAAAGGAAAGAAAGGAAAGAAAGGCAAAATGGTGGCTCAAGTCACCACTGGATCTCAGGAGTTGCTTGATACTCCTATGTCTGTTGATAACTCATCATCTACTTCTGTGCACATGAATCCTGATTTTGTGCAGGCTGTTTGTCAAGAGGTTCTTAGAGTGATCAAAGGAAAAGGAGTTGATCATGCTGGATATCCTACAGGAGGTGCCTCCTCTTCTGGATTTGCAGGTATTGTTCTCACTGAACCTACAGTCATGAGCACTACTTTGTCTGATCAGTTTGGAGTTTCATGGATCTTGGATACTGGGGCTTCAGATCATGTCACTTGCTCTATGACTCACTTTATTGATTTTAAAAGGGTCCTGCATCCCATATTTGTCATCTTACCTGATCACTCTCGCAGAGAAGTTAAATTTACTGGCTCCATTAAGATCGGAGAAAATATTGTGCTCACTGGTGTCCTATATGTACCTGATTTTCACCATCACTTGATCTCTGTTAACAAGTTGTTGAGATCTCACAAACTGGGAGCATATTTCACTGAGGATTATTTCTGCTTACAAGACCTTTCGAGTAAGCATATTCTAGCTGAAGGGGCTGTAGCAGATGGGATCTATAGGCTGGGCCTCAAGGTGTATGAAGAGAAGGGTCAGGAGATTGCATCAAAGTTTGCTGGCTCTACTACTATGTCTAAATCTTTGTTTCTTCTGCATAATTGTCTAGGACATCCCTCAGTTGGGAAGATAAGGCATTTGCCAGTGTGTAAGGATTATAGCTTTCATGATTTTGCTTGTGATGTTTGTGACATCTCCAAGATGCATCGTCTCTCGTTTCAGTGTAGTTCTTCTGAGTGTAAGGTGTTGGAACTATTACATTTGGATGTATGGGGGCCTTACAGAACTGCCACTCTTAATGGAGAGAAGTACTTTCTTACTATTGTTGATTATGGATCCAATGCCACTTGGACCTATCTCTTGCAATCAAAGGATCAAGTTATGTCTCATCTAAGCTCTTTCTTAGATTACATCAAGAATCATTTTGATGCTACACCTAAGTTCATTAGAACTGATAATGGATCAGAGTTTGTCAACAACTTTTGCTCTACATTACTCAGTGCTCTTGGCATTGTTCACCAAAGATCTATGGTGTACACACCCCAACAAAATGGCAAGGTGGAAAGGAAACATCGCCATTTGTTGGATACTGCCAAAGCCTTGTCCTTGTTTGCCAATCTTCCCTCCTTTCTATGGGGGGAATGTGTGCTTACTGCAACTTACCTAATCAACCTTATGCCTGTGCAAGCACTGAACTGGGGAACTCCTTATGAAAAGCTATTTGGGAGGGCACCTTCTTATGATCATTTGAGAACAGTGGGGTGCTTATGTTATGCTGCTGTTGTTGGTCCTAAATCTGACAAATTCTCAGCAAAGGGTAGACGTTGTGCTTTCATTGGATACCCTCCTCACCAAAAGGGATATCGCCTCATTGACTTGGAATCTAATGAGATATTTTGCAGTAGAGATGTGCTCTTTAGAGAGGATTCTTTGCCTTACAAATCCTCCTATTCACCATCTCTTTCTTCCTTCAATGATTCTCCCATCATCCCTCCTTCAGATGACTTGATCATATATCCTGCACCCCCTCCTGTTTCACTACCTACCACTTCCTCCCCTACCTCATCAAGTGCACCACTTCCCAGCTCTCCTAGTCTTAACTCCTCTCCTATATTGGAAGAATCCAGTTTGGTTACACCCCCTTCTTCCCATTTCCAACCTCCAATTGCTCCCTCTCGTCCTCAAAGGACTACTCATCCTCCCATTTGGCATACAGATTATGTCATGAATACTGAAAGCACTTCTCATGGGTTGCTTGATGACTCAGCTGGCTTTTATGTTTCCTTGGCAAATGTTTTAAGCACAAAGGAACCTCAGCACTATAGAGAAGTTGTGCAACATGACTGTTGGCGCACTGCTATGGACTTAGAGCTTCAGGCTCTTGACAAGAACCAAACTTGGGAAGTCATGGAGCTGCCCACAGACAAGACAGCTTTGCCTTCCAAATGGGTTACAGGGTTAAGTTCAAGCCTGATGGATCAGTGGACAAGTACAAAGCCAGATTAGTTATCAAGGGCTACAACCAAAAGCTTGGCAAGGATTATAAACATACATTCTCCCCAGTTGCTAAAATTGCTACTGTCAGGATCCTAATTGCCATGGCTAGTGCTCATCAATGGCCTTTGTGCCAAATTGATGTGAACAATGCCTTCCTTCACGGTTTTTCGGATGAAGAAATCTTCATGAAACCCCCAGATGGTTATACAGTCCAGTCTCCCAGCCTTGTCTGCAAACTCAAGAGATCTCTTTATGGACTCAAACAGGCCTCAAGGCAATGGAACACTGAGCTCGCTAAGTTCTTCTATTCATTGGGTTTTTTGCAATCCTCCCATGACTATTCTCTCTTTATGTACACTAATGGGGAGATTTTCACTGCTGGATTGGTTTATGTTGATGATATTTTGCTTACTGGCAATCACATTGAGCACATAGAGTCTGTCAAAGGTGCTTTGGATGCCAAGTTCACCATCAAAGATCTCGGGTTTGCTCGCTATTTTTTGGGGATTGAGATTCTCAGAACTGCTGAAGGCACCCATCTTGCTCAACGAAAATATGTCACTGACATATTGTCTGACTACAACATGACCAATGCTAAAGCTTTAGGATTTCCTTTTCCTACTGGCTTGAAGTTAGCTGCAGATTCAGGTGATCTCCTACCTGATCCTGAGTCATATAGGACCCTTATTGGTCGATTGCTATACTTGACCTTAACAAGACCGGATCTCTCTTACTCAGTCCAGCACTTAAGCCAATTCGTCTCTTCACCTCGGGTACCACATTGGCAAGCTGCTCAGTATGTCTTGTGCTATCTCAGTGGCACTATTTCCTTGGGTTTATTTTACCTAGTTCAAAGCTCTCTCAAATTAGTTGGTTTTTCGGACGCTGATTGGGGATCCTGTCTAACTAGTCGTCGATCCCTCACCGGCTATTGTGTCTTCCTTGGACATTCTCTTGTGGCCTGGAAAACGAAGAAACAAGCCACTGTCTCCCGCAGCTCTGCCGAGTCTGAATATAGAGGCATGGCGACTACCACTTCTGAATTGGTTTGGGCCTCCTACATTCTCGGTGATCTTCGAATTCCAATAGCTCTTCCTGTCACACTATTTTGTGACAACAAAGCTGCCCAACAAATCGCTGCAAATCCTTGTTTTCACGAGCGTACCAAGCATTTGGACATCGATTGTCATTTCACCAGAGAAAGGATTCAATCGGGATTTTTTGCCACTTCTTTTGTTCCGTCAAAGCTTCAATTAGCCGATGTCTTCACCAAAGGTCTCTCCCAAGTTCAGGATGAGTTTCTCTGTTCCAAATTGGGCCTTCAGGTGGCTCCAATTTGAGGGGGGGATGTAGAGAGATGGTGAATTCACTCGCATTTTGTTCAAAGGAGGAAGACGGGTTCTACGACGTCGTATTGCTCATTTCACAAGGCTTGCAACTCATTTAGCAAAACGATGTCGTTTTTGCTCTAATTAAACCGGATAAAAGCCTCTATCCAATCCGACGTCGTTTTATGCGTCTCCTTCCTTCAAATGTCATTTCCCTCGTCTGAAGGTGCTCGAAGATCAATGGAGTGCGGTTGTTACAAATTGGTTCAGCTTGGTTGTTATTTCCCGCCAATTGTAACAGAATTAGAAGTTTCTAGATCTCAATTTCACATTGCACTGTCTATAAATAGAGGATAGTTCCTCAATCCCTGTAATCGATTTTCACATTGAACTCTCTTCAATAAAAATTCGTTTTTCTTCTTCAATCTGGGATCCAGATTTCCACATATATATACCAGATTTTCTTACGACAGAAAACTAAAGGAACCCAAGTAACAGCTAGAAAGATCAGTACATTGTTATTTGTTGATTATACATTTATACCTGTTATGACGGATGGTGAGAAAGAAAAGGGATATTTAAACAAATAAGATTGACACACAATTTTATCGTGGTTCATAAAACTTCGGTTTTCATATTAAGAGATTTCATTTAAGAGTTTCCCAAAACCAAATAAAGATTAAAAGATGTGTCTTTGATACTAACCACTCTCTTGGACCGCTGGTCGGGGGCGGAGTGGTTACCAGTCAGTTAACAGGATTCAACAAGGTTGTGCTGAATACCTCTAGGGTATGATTGCATAATTCTATCTAAATTAGATCTATAAATAAAGCTCAAGCCTAAACAAAATAGATTTAAGACATTTCCGCTTGAACCACCACAAAGGAGTGGTAGCATTAACACCTATGGTGTTACTCTTCTCCATGAAAGAACACCTAGACTCCTCAGACGAAGGAGCAAGAACCCAAAGCAATAGAATTAGAGGGGCTCATTTTATCAAGCCAGCAGGGTGGAACACCTTAAAATTAAAGCGAAGCACATTTGAACAAAAATATGATTTGGTGATTTTTAATAGTTTGACAGAACTGGTTGAATTCATTCATTGGTTTACAGAGATTTGGCTTGCTCTCCAAGATAAAAAAAAAAAGTAGGATATGCGAGATATACAAAGATAAATATCTAGGATTCTATATATCCTAACCGAGTATCACATTATTAATTTTATCACCAATAACCAATGTTCTAAAAAAACTGTATCAAAAAAAAAAAAAACTCTATCAAAATCCGTCTAACCTAACCATCAAAATCGTCAGACCCGATCAGACCATCAAAATTTGTGGCAATCCCAGATGCAATTCATCTAAACTACGTCTAAATTTTAAGTCGTTAACCCTACCCTACCGTCGAGCACACGTTATTTATAACATTGCCAACAAGCAACCGTGGATTACTTAGGAGACCACCATTCTTATCCCTGACGGAGGATTTGGGAAAGAATGTTTGACCCCGGTCAAAGATCCCTAACATAAAATTTCCAAGTAATCGATTCTCGAACAGATTCAATTATTCAAATATACTAGTAGATAGAAAGCTTTAAGTTTGGCGTCAACGTTTATCCATACGTACATTTATTTACATTAAGCCGATCGATTAAGGTAAGTACAATCGGATCCACGTGTATATACGTGTTGCTCCCTTCACGCGCCTCTAGCTGGTTACTTTACATTTCCAAGTAATATCAACAATAACAATAGGATTTCACAACACATATTCAATTCAATTTTATTTTATTTTTTTTTTAAAAAAAAGAAATTAAATAGATACGTTGAACCGGCCTATATAAACCCGCCGCAGTGCCACCATTTTCGCAATCCTCAACCGCCAAGTTCTCCCCTTGCGAATTTCACTCCTCTCTTCCTTGAAAATCCGAATCCATCCGGATCCTCTTCCACTCGGAAAGCCACAAATTGATCCCCAAAATCTTGCAAAGCGAAGCGATCGACCGGCTGTGGATTAATTAGGGATTTGGATCTAATTTTAATTTTCCTTCGTGCGACGATGAAGAGCGCCAAGGAAAATCCGCTCCACCTGAAAAATCTCAACCATATCTCCATGGTTTGCAGATCCGTCGACGAATCCATCAATTTCTACCAGAATGTTCTCGGCTTCGTTCCTGTTCGAAGACCTTGCTCCTTCAATTTCTCCGGCGCTTGGTACCTACCTATTCTTGATTTCTCTCCTCGCTCTTGTTTTGGTTTTGTTCAATTGATTTCTGATATTGATCAATCAATCAGAAATTTCATTTGGATTTTGATTTGTAGGCTGGTTGGATTTGGAGTAGGGATTCATTTGTTACAATCGGATGATCCTGAAAACTTGCCGAAGAAAGATGAGATCGACCCCAAGGACAACCACATTTCTTTCCAGGTGATCTTCTGAAATAAATATAAATAATCCTTTTTTTTTTAATTCGTCCTTAGATGATGCATTTGTTTGATCTGATCCTTCGCTGTGTTCTTTTGGTATGATTATTGATTAATCAAGTACATTGGCTTTACAATAAACAAAAACCTCAATTACAATCCCTTGAAATTCAAAGAATCTGATTTTGCAGTACTGTCATAATATATGCATAAAAATTATTCATAAGTTTTTTAATTGTAATCATATAAGAAATTGGAAATGTTAACACATTGCATTCATAAAATCCAAATTTCCGTCTTTCCCTTAACAATTTGTTGTTTATAAAATCCTCCATGCTTTTTGGAGATCAAAATTGCCACTTTTAGTTTAATATAATGATCTATCAGTTAATCAGATTGTCAAGAACAGAGCCGATTAAACACGCCTTGATGTTTGCATATTCCGAATAATCTGAAGTCTTAACAACCCGAAATCAAAATGAACCAAAACAACTTGTCTAATGGGCAACACCAGCATCAATCATATTCAAATATGTTTGTTTGTTTCTAGTCATTGTTAAGTAGGGTCGACATCGTCCTAGGTTGGTTGCTCGTAGAAACGCCTCATAATAGATCAAGTAGGTGTAGAGTATCTATCACTCCAGTCATCTGATCTTGACCTTTCCCTTAATGTTGGATGTTGATGGAATCAGCTGGGATGGATGGGTTTCGCAGGTATACAAAAAAACACGAACTCTATAACTCACCTTTGTTTCTTTGCTCTTTTCAAATCGCACAATTCATAGTCATGAAAGTGATAGTTAACTTGTTCTTTGTTATCAATTGGGCAAAGAGGCCAAAACGGACACTCAATTGGATTCGTTTTTTGCCTCCCTGTGATAGTGATAGCTGGACCCATTAGGAAAAAAATCAATCTTGCTTTGGTGTCTTAGTTAGATTATTGTTAGTTTCTTGGACGATACAAACATAACTTCTGACACAATGTATTGATACTGTAATGACAGTGTGAGAGCATGGGAGCGGTGGAGAAGAAGCTGGAGGAGATGGAGATCAAGTACAAGCGAGCTCAGGTGGAAGAAAGCGGGATCTCCGTGGACCAGCTCTTCTTCCATGACCCAGACGGATTCATGATCGAGATATGCAACTGCGACAATCTCCCCGTGATCCCACTGGCAGGCGAAATGCCTCGGTCTTGCTCTCTGGTAAACTTGCAGATGCAGCAACAGCAGCAGATGCAGCAGCTGGTGTAACAAGCTTAATCAAGATGCAAAAGAAGGCAAGGAACTGCACCTAATGATAGCTCTGCTTTGAAGATTTTTGCAAGTTTTTGCAAAATTTGTAAATTTAAGTAGTAAATCTATTGGATTCTATCATGCCGTTTTAGCAAATGGCAGATTTACTGTCACTGACTCACTGTCTACATTGGTGCTATGAAATAAGGTGTGGTTGGATCACAATTTTGTTAATATACTCCGTAGTAGTGTATATATATATTAATTGGTGATCATTATTTTAATAAAATTTTCTCTATTAATTGCTTTTAACTACTTAATTCTCCCCTAGTTTAAGCTCCATTCAAATTGAAGCTCCTGTAGTGTATATATTAGTTGGTGATCATTATTATAATTAGCTCAAGTTCGAACTCGTTTGTTTATGAGCACGTACAACTAAGGTTCGGTTCGATTCAACCAAGCTCTAATTTTTATGTTTTGAAAATTATTAAAGCTGAAGAATAGAAGTTATCAGTAACTGATCGAGATGAGAATGTTGTGTGTGATGGATGAGTGGATACACGAGACTTGACAGAATCAGAATGTTGACATTAGGAGTAAGGTTGGAGTGGCGAGTGCGTTGGTTTGGGCACATTCGTAGGAGACCTAGTTCAGCACCTGTTTGTAGGTGTGAGAGCTTGGATCTTGGAGCTATCCGTTGTAGGGAGAGAGGGAGATCGAAGAAGAGTTGGATGGAGGTCATCCGACATGACCTCAATCATCTGAACCTTTCGAAAGATATGACTTTGGATAGAGACTACTGGAGAATGACTTTGGATAGAGACTACTGGAGAAGGTGCATTCAGGTTGTCGGTATTTAGGATTTTGGGATACGGTGTTGTGTCCTTTTGTCTATGCTTTTGTTCTGACTTCTTTTATGCTTCTTTATTGACTCTTTTTCCTTCTGTGTTATCTGCTACCATATGGTTCTTGTGTCCTATTGTTTTGGATCTATCTGAAACACTCTCTCGACTTGTTCGATAAAAGATTGCGTACATCTTGACCTCCTAGACGCTGCTTAATCGTGGGATATGTTGTTGACGGTGAATTGGCTCAGTCAAACAGATTCAATACTATGTATGGCCCATCTTGTTTCTCCTCTATAGTGAACCTCTATGCTGTAGATTATAGGCCCATCTTGTGTTTGGATTCAAACTCTTGTATCAATGAATAGTTTTTTAAGTTATACTATATTTTTTCATAAATTTTTAACTACTTTTACCAACAGTTTATAAATTTTTACCCTGTTTATAATTTTAGTTAGTTTATTAACCTCGTCCCATACGAGTAAAGCTATTGGAATGTAACCGCCAAAACTAACATATAATTTAGTCAGTTTATAAATCATAATGTAACTGCCAAAACTAACATATAATTTATAAATTTTAGTCAGTTTATTACCAACGGTTTATTAACCCCAGTGCAACAGTTTATAAATTTTAGTCAGTTTATTACCAACAGTTTATAATTTTAGTCAGTTTATAAATCATAATGTAACTGCCAAAACTAACATATAATTTATTTTTCATAAGTTATTTTTTTTCTTGGTATTTGTATGAGCAAAGCTATTGGAATTTAGCAACAGACTAAATGATACATAAATATTGATACTTTATATATAAGATTAATTATACAAAAATGCCCAATACACTTACACCAATTGAACCAACTTCACCTAGTTAGGCATCTAGTAGAGAAAAAAAAACAAAGAAATGTAGGCATACTACATATATGATACTGCATATAACAAACCTTATTGTAGGACAGGCAACAAGCCGAAAACATATAAAGCAAAGTGTTAGTGTAGATATACTGTACCACCCCAACCCTACAAACCAAACCAAATCAAAAAGACAATTCCCATATTTCTTGTTCTTATTCTTCATATAAGTTCTTCTCCGAGAGAGCGAGATGATCATCCACAAGATGGATACTTTGTTACCGGCCTCATTGTCAGTATCTGCGCCAGCTTGATGATTTAACGGTATCCGTCAAGGCCCAGTCTTGCAGTCAGCCAGTTGCAGACCTCGTTCATCTCTTTAGGGACCGTGAAGTGCCCCAGCCTGCACGGTACATTGTCAACCAAATTCATCAGATTGTCTGTAATTAACGGAACAACTATGCTTGGAAGGGGAAGGGAATTTACCCGTCATAAAAGTTGAATGCGAGATTCTGGAAACCGGATGATAGCAAAGCTTGTGCTGACTTCTCTCCATATTTATAGGCCACTACTTCATCGCCTGCAATGTCAATTGAAGAGAAAGAGATCAATGTCAAGTGCTTATTCTTCATTTCAATCTTTGATCTCTTTAGTGTTGCAAAGCTATCCTTTGGAGAATATATTCAACTAGACGACAGGGTAAAAGCGAAGAAGTCTGTGGTCTATGATAAATGCTGCGCGCCTAACAGGCTAGTGGATGATATTTCTGCCACTAAAAAGATATTCTTCTCAAGGAAAGTACTAGGATTTAAAGAAACATACTTTTTCCATGACAAAGCAAAATGGGCAGACATCCAGCTCGTCTAGCAGCTTCGTACGAACCTTCTATCTTGCTCCTCAGGCTCCTACGTGTTTTGATGCGCACCAAGCGAAGCGTCAGAACAAATCCAATCAGGGTCTTAATCAGCTTTTCATGATATGGTCAAAATACCGAGGAAATGTAAGTACCTTGCACAAGGGAGCCATCCACTAAGACCAACAACTGCTTTTAAGTTGATTGGGTAACTGTTTCTGTTTCCGTACCTTCCCTGAGCATAGCAAGTAGCTGAGTAGAGAGCTGTGGCAGCCCCCATGCTGAAGCCCCCAATACCAAGTTTAACTGATTGATCAAGATAACAGAAAAATGCCGATTGTCAACAAACTAGAACTGCTCAAATATTCCAAAATCAATGCATTCGACTTATTTGGTGACTTACCATCAGCAGGTTCCGCTGACAGCAAGTTTGCAACGTGTGCAGCTGAAGCATCCAACCCTTCAGCGTCAGCAGGAGTATCCTCTGATATGTCAGCGACATCAAACCCTGAAAGACGAGTGCATTAATGTTAATAAGGTTCTTTTTCTGGAAATGAGTAAACACATTTATGAAGTGAAAAGGAGGAGATAGAATCAATCTCACATGCTGTGCAGGTGAATCCACCAAGCAGTTGCACGGGACGAGTGGGAGCTGTAGGACATATCCACTTAATCTGCATTCGATGGCAATCAATAATACTGGTGAGAATCCAAGGCACGCCTATTCTTGAACTAGACAGTCCCATAGCTTATATAACATCCAAATGGTGCAATAAAATTAACATTTCATGCTTACATTTGGGAGAGGAAGTGCCTCCACGAGCTGGGATGAGCTGCAAAAAGACCAAGTAAAAACATCAGGAAGAATACAAGAAATGGTTGAAAGCGCGATCAGATATGGATAAACAGAAACAAACAAGATGAAAATGAAATATGATAGATGGCAAGTGACTAAGCTATGAAAAGAGAAAAAATAACAATGATTAATTATGGATTTGCAATCGTCAGTGGTCCTTAAAATACCTTGATTATCATGTATCCCTAAAAAATGACAACAAGTTTTACTCCCTTTTCCTTCTTCATGAAAAATAAGTTATGCACTACTTCTTGAGTATGCAGGAAAAGACCAACCAGCCCCTTATTCAAGCATCACGAAAGATGCAGACAACACTATAAGAGGGAAGAAAAGGCAAAAAAACTACGAAAGATAGTACTTCACTTCAGGGAATCTAACAATCATTTGACATCCAATGAGAATTAAAAACAAAAATCTAGGCTTGTTAGAAATATGAATGCCTTGAACATTAGAGGAAGGTCCCAAGATTTTAATGTTTGTGCCAAGTTATCTATGTGTTTCCTCTCTACTTTACCTTCTTAATCTGCATAATCTATGGTAAAGGGAAATTTGAACACAACTTAGCCCTTAATCCCCTCAATAGTGGAAAGCATCACTTTATATCATGGGCATGGAATGGCAGAACTAAAGAATTTTGTGGCAATAATCAATATCCATCAACGGCCAACTCCTGAAAGCTTAGCACGGCAGAATCTATACAGCGTCCAAAGTGCTGCGTTGAGATTTAATTTGGAAAAGCGAGATTTTGTTCCTAGTACTTAAGATTCTCAAGGCTAATATGTAAATGAGAGCTGCAAGGTTAGTCTAAAAAGTTCAAGTTATATAACTAAGTAGTACAAGACCAAGAATCAAAGTTTACTTGTACTATATGCAAACACCTCCTAGGAGTTGCATAAAAGAAAACAACAAAGGCAAAGCTTCAAAGATACAATACAATCAAGGGAATCATTGAAGACACAATCAATGGCAAGAAAACCAGACCTTGATCCATTATCGCCGAGTCCATGCAGCCAAACAATGGTTGCTAGATGTCGCCCCTTCGGCCTCACAACATGTGTCCTTCCAAACTCAAGGTTCCTCCTACCTGAGGAACTCAAGCATCAGTTAAACTAGAAACAGAACTAAATAAACAGAGATTCAAATCCAAACAAACAAGGCAAATAAAGAAAAAAAAAAAAACCTAAGAGGCATTTTCACAAACACATGGTGGGCAATGAGAATGAGAAGAAAAAACAAATGAAACTAACCAGAGCCAGTTGAGTAATTAGCATAACTCATCTTGTTGTCCTCCTCCAAAAAACAAATTGCAAGTAATTGAATGAGATCAGCTCAGATGCCCAACTATGACAAGTGATTGCAATGATAAAGAAAGCAAATGGGAGTCCCTATTTATACCCAAAAATGGCGGTGTATGGTGGGAGAGAGAGGGGAAAAGGAATAAAAGAACATATGAATATGCAATCACTGAGATTGTGAAAACCAGCTGCACACACACATATACACACACGTCCGTCGAAATTGAGAGAGAAAGAGCATCCATGGAAAGAGAGTTGAAGACAAGGACAAAAGCTGGTGATCTTTTACTGGGAAAGGAAAAAAGGAAAATGGAGAATCAAAACAGAGAATACAGAGCACCTTCATCCTCCAGCTGGGGGGCAGCTGAGCTCTGCCTCACTGAACATTTTGCATAGATATAATCAAATTTATTTCACGTTTTCTTAAATTTCAAAAAATAGTACGGAGTGTTTTACTGTTTTGATCAATCTTAAGATTCTTAACTCTCGAGGTGTTCATTGTAAAATTGTTTACATTAAAATTACAGTCTTGTTGATTTCCTTAAGAGAAAATGTATCTTTTTTTTATAAAAAATACAATTGATATTTGATATTTTGATACATTTTTGAAGAATTTTTAAACTTTAAAATTATTTTTTTTAATAATTTTATACTTATTAGTATAAGTATGAAATTATAAATAAAATTTAATTAAAAAATATATTTTTTATTAATTTTGATCATTTTAACTTGTTTTATTACATTAAAATTACAGTCTTATTGATTTCCTTAATATAAAAAAATGTATCTTTTTTATTGAAAATAATTGATATTTGATTTTTTCATACATTTTTTAAGAATTTTAAAACTTTATAAAATATTTTTTAAAAATAATTTTATACTTATTAGTATAAGTATGAAATTATAAATAAATTTTAATTTTTAAAAAAATGCTTTTTTGTATAATTTTGGTCATTTTTAAAAACGTAAAAAAGAATACAAATTAATTAATTAAGATGGTAGGAGTATAATTTAATGGAGTTTTTAAACGGCATGTGTTGAATTTCAAAGTTTAAAATTCAAGAGATTAGATTAGAAGAGCTGATCAACCTAAATTTTTTTTGGGGTTTAGTACTGTAGTATAAAATTACTTTTAAAATGTAAGGTTTTTCACATGATCGCCCAAAAAATAAAGAAATTATTATTAACAAGAAAAGCCATTTTTTTTTTCCTTCCAAAGGACCACATGACATGACACATTTTTTGCTTTGAATATATTTTAAAATGCTGAATTCCCCTTTAGATGATATTTTCAATGTTGTTATAAAATAAATTAACCCTAATATTTAGGGGGAAGAAAGTGATAAGTTAACATTTTTTAATCATAAAAAGATGTTGGGTAATTTTTGAAACAAAATTAAATTTGTGGGTATTTTTCAGTAGTTTTATTTATTGATGTTTTTACTAATTGTGTTTTTTTTTTTTAAAGTGATGTTATTTGAAAATAGCTTTTTTATTTCGGAAAAAGGGAGTGAAGAATCTATGCTTTGCGAGCAGTGGCAAATAAAAATACGAAAACAGAGCAGCAGATGAAAGGAATATTATTATGAAAACGAGGAAGAATATTGCCAATTTTGTCGTAGAAATGGTTTTCCACTTCCAAAATTAAAAAATTAAAAAAAATGGTTTTTTTTTTTTTAATTTTAAAGAATAATCCTGATGATTGGATATGATAAAATGGACAACCCATTTAAGTAAATTACTATATTAGAGGCTGCCCTTTTGTGAAGAGAGAAATTATGGCTATGTTGTTTTCTGTAAATACTGAAACATGCTACTTCTATTGTCTAATGTAACTTAATGTAAAGGACAAAGGTAGAAAGTTATGGCATCCATCAAAAGTAACAATATATAATTGTAGTTCATATTTTAGTTACAGAAGAAAAATCACAACACAACAGGAAGACTTACACCTACTTATTTTGTGTTATCAAGTTTTTGTATGCTGACAGTTGGTCTATCTGTCGATTCATCGGTCTATTGAGTTATCAGACAGTTTGTTAAGATAAAAGCATATAACCAAGGGTCAAATGAGCTATTGTGGGGGTGCTTGGAAGCAAAGGAGGTGTCAGAATCTTACTTCAGGATCGATCATTACTGACATGTATGACAGAGTTTTTACTAATGTAGTTATATCGAGTGGAGACATTGATTGGGTACTTTTCGTTAAAGGTGGGTTTGCACTAGAGGTCGGCCTTAATATAAGCCTATTTCTCTTTGTTGTAGTGATGGATTCAGGGACGGAACCAGGAATAAAAGTTTTGGTGTGCTAGATTTCCTTATGTCATAAAGAAAAATTATTGTTGAAAAAATTGAATAAAAATAGAGAAATATAGTAATGAAATTGATAGAATTAGATTTACTATCTCGTATATAATTTATTGGGTACATAGTAAAAATAACTATTGTGAAAATTTTGGACGAAAATAGAGATATATAGTCACAAAATAGATAGAATTAGATGTAGGTGTTATTGATAAAAGAAAAAACGCAATTGATTGTGTGGTTGTCAAGGGTAGGATTCGAACCTATGATTTGGGGGTTAAAGGGCAATGAATATACCACTGGCCACTGGACCAATTTTACGTTGTGATCGGTATTTCATCTTTATAATATATATTCTGTGAAACAATGGGGTGGGCTGCAGCAAAGCTCAGCCCATATATCCCTCCTTCCGTGCTTGGATGGATGTACGTGGGAGAGATTTAGGATGGAGCCTTGTGGTGTATGATATTGCAAATGACCATATTTTAATGAGATGAAGGTTTTCTGTTTTGTCGGAATAATGAGATGAAAGTTGGGGTTAATATGTAGTAAGTTGGAGCTCTGAGAAACACACGTACGGCTCGTTTGGTTTAAATTCTGGAAAGGTGATGAATATAGTCCATTTATAGTCTAAGATACATTGTTAAAAAATTTAATCCTTATCCTCTTCTCCCACTCTTCATACAAAATTGGTTTTGTTTTCCCTCATTTCAATCACTCATTTAAACAATGGGTAACCACTAACCATATCCCCTACACAACTCTAATCATTACCCCTGCTATCTTATTTTTCATACAAAAAATAGCATTCTTCTCTCATCTAGGTATATTTTCCTATATAAAATTTGTTTTCATTCCGTTTACCTTACATGTTTATATCAAACGAGCCCTTAAAGTCAAAGGCTTTAGTCGAGTAGCATGAAAAGAAAATATGCGGAATTTAATTTGTGTAAGATATATATAGGGAATGAGGAACATGTGGTTGATATAGATAAGGATATTTTACCAAAGAAAAAACATAATTTGATATTTATTACTAATAAGTATCAAAATTTTCTCTCTTTTTTAATATAAGTTGATACTTAATCTTAATTCATTCCGATTGAAAATTTTCATTTATTATCAAGGATTGAGGGTTTGTTGACATGTTGTCCCTCCCTGGTTTTAAAGTTTTGTAATTTTCCTTCTATTTTTTTTTATGTTATTCAGTGGCCTCTTCAATGGTGCTACTTATGCATTTCTGATTGTACATGATGGTTAGTGTATCTATTAACTTGTCTGATCTCTCGGTTCATCCATGCTTTTCTAGATAATCGAATTTCTTTTATGATTTAAAAAATAAATTTTTACTTTTTTTTTATCTAATGTATGCCAACACAAAAACTATACCGTTCTTTTTAAAAAAAAATATATACCGTTGACTTTAAAATTCACAACTAATGGAAATGACGTGGCATACTTTAATTCGTAACCAAGGTCAACACTTTAGCATCACTTTCTTTTTAGGGTAAGGGTACGTTGGAAAAATTTACGTTCGTTGAATTTGATATATATGTCAACTTGTAGTTAGCCCATCAACGCTAATGGACTGAGAATCTATTGATAATGCATATTTTTTTCACTAATAATTAATTAATAGGGGAATTTTTAATCAACTTATAGTAGAGGACAACATATGCTGTTGGCACTACTAATTATACTTCTTCACACTATTTAATGGATTAGAGGATGTTTAATTACATGCCAAGAAAAAAAAAAAGGATATAGGTAAATTATATGTATGTGGTTGAATTATAGTTCATGATAAAAGTTATCTTGTTTTCATTTTGTTTGAAAGGTATCTTACACTTTTATTGCAAGTCTTTGCATAGCTTTTAAGATGATAAAACTAGCTAGCTAGATTCAAGATAACCCACTTTGTTTAGTTTAATACTATTAATCTGTCTATTATCTTATATATATAATATATTAAAACGTTGTTTGGCGTATCAAAGATTAATTTAACTTAAAAGTAATTAAATATAGATGAAATTTTAAAAATTTATCAAAATTTTAGCCTTTATAAATGTAGAGTAGTAGTTAGTTGCTAGAGGGGTACATTGGTCATTTCCAATCTTCATTTTCTGTTACACGCTCCTCCCTTCCCTCTTCTTTCTCTGTATAAATAGTCGTGCAAATCCGAGCTTGTAACTACTTTTGCACTGTAACAAACTTGTTCTTGCTTCAATGGAAGCTTGGTTTTCCATTTCTTAGATCAATTTCAACTTCTAAAATGGTATCAGAGCTTGACGGATCTCATTGAGATCTCGATTGTGAAGTGCTGTCTCGTGACCTTTTTTTTCTGTTCGTTTTCTTTCCGCAATTGAGTTGTCGTCATGGCTGGAAGAGGAGCTGGTGTACCACCGAATCAAGGTTCTGGATCTGGTTTGGGAGCAGGAAGAGGAATTTTTGTTACGCCGCCAAACGCGGGATCTGGAAGAGGTGTCAATGCTGGAGGAGAATTTATACCGCCAAATCCAAATCTGAATCCAAGAGTCGGATTTGTACCGCCGAATCCACTGCAGTTTGGGGAATTCGCTCAAGGCATGAACAACATTCATGTCAATCCATATTATCTCTCAAACTCTAACCATCCAGGTATGCAATTGGTTTCTACGCCTTTCAATGGAATCAATTTTACTAGTTAGAGTAGGGGAGTACGAATGGCATTAGGAGCCAAGGCAAAATTAGGTTTCATTACTGGTGCTTGCGTTAAACCTGCTGATGAGGATAGTGAGGAATTTGAGAGATGGAGTCGCGCAGACTATATGGTCATGTGCTGGCTAATTAACTCGATGACGAGTGAAATTGGCGAGCATTTCATGTATGTGCAGTCATCTAGAGAGTTGTGGGATGAGATCCGTGAAAGATTTTATGAGTCCAATGATCCACTCATCTATCAGTTGAGGAGGGATATTGGTAATTTGAGGCAAGAAAATGCTTCTGTGTCTGTCTACTATGGAAAACTGAAAAGAATCTGGGATGAATTGCAGCTCCTTGATCGACTTCCAGTTTGTAGTTGTGATGGTATAAGTCATTGTAGATGTACTATTCTGAAACGAATCTTGGAAAGGGAAATGAAAGCCAAGGTTATGCAGTTCTTATTGGGACTTAATGATGCCTATGAGCATCTCAGGAATAATGTTTTGTCCATGGATCCCATGCCTGGTTTGAACAAGGTTTTTCAGATGGCCATCCAGATTGAAAGACAGAAAGGGATTACAGGATTGCAGTCAGATTTGAATGCTCTATCACTGAATAGGAATGAGCAAGGTGAGGGGAGTATCTTTGCTGTAGGAAACAGGTCCAACCAAGGAAAGTTTACAGATCAGATGAAGCATGACTATAAGAAGGCTAATGAGAGACAATGTGACTACTGTAAGGAAAAGGGACACACTAAGGATTTTTGCTTTAAACTGGTGGGCTATCCTGAGTGGTTCAAGGGTCCGAGAGATAGTGAGTTTCAGAAAGGGAGCTCCAGTGGATCAAACAAGTTTGCTGCTAATGCTGAAGGGCAGCAACTGGCAATCATTTTGACAATCCTTTGGGGACTGCAGTTGTCAAACCTGATCCAAGTATGGTAAATGCTATCTTCCATGAGATAGTAAGGATGATGAAAGGAAAGAGTCCTATGGAGGATGGAGATCCTTCAGTTAATCATGCCTTTGTCAACTTCTCAGGTATAATCAGGTTTTCCTTCCTTATTGGCAATAACAAGTCAGATAGGTTGTCATGGATTATAGATTCTGGTGCTACAGATCATATAACCTTTGATAAAAGCATTTTCTGTGAGTTGTACTCTTTAGATAAAGTGGTTTCTCTTGGGTTACCAGATGGAACTTCATTCTTGGTTAGGAAAGCTGGGACTGATGTGATTTCTGATAATTTGAGCTTGAAGCACGTGCTCTTTGTGCCTCAGTTTCAACACAACTTGTTATCTGTGTCCAAGGTCTTAAAGACACAGAAACTTGGGTTTAGTTTTAATGCATTTGCATGCATATTGCAGGACCTTACCGGTAAAAGAATCATTGCTGAAGGGGTTGAGAATGGAGGCCTATACTACTTGAAAGCTGGAGCCAGGATGCAGAAGCTTGTTAGCACTGACTCCAGTGGTTTTCAGATTGACAGTTGTTTTGATTTGCTTTGTAATAACTCTTCTAAGAGTGTTTGTAATAAGGTGGCCAGTTTAGAGTTGCTTCATGCCAGACTTGGTCACCTCTCAGCTTCTAAGATGAAACAGTTGGATTTGTGTAAAAGTTGTGATTTCAGCAACTTCTCTTGTGATTCATGTGATATGGCTAAACATCACAGACTCCCATTTCATTCAAGTAATTCAATTGCTGAGCTTCCTTTCATGTTGGTTCATATGGATGTATGGGGCCCCTATAGAGAGGCTTCCATGTGTGGAGCTAAGTACTTTCTTACTATTCTTGATGACCACTCTAGAGCTACTTGAGTTTATTTGATTCAAGACAAAACTCAGGTCTTTAGGATGATAGCAGCCTTTATTGCCCTGGTGAAAAATCAGTTTCATACCACAATCAAGTGCATAAGGTCAGACAATGGCACAGAATTCACTCAAAGATCTTGTGTTACTTTGTTTGAGAAACATGGGATCATTCATCAGAGATCTGCTCCAGGGGTTCCCCAACAGAATGGTAGGGTGGAGAGAAAGCATCGTCACTTGATTGAAACTGCTAGAGCAATTAGACATTATGCAGGCCTTCCAATTAAATTTTGGGGTGAGTGTGTCTTAGGTGCCACCTATTTGATTAACAAAATGCCCACTGCAGTGCTAAAATGGAAATCACCTTTTGAGATTTTACATGGAACACCTCCATCTCTTGATCATCTAAAGGTCATTGGTTGCTTATGTTATGCATATCAACCAAATGATCCAAAAGATAAACTTGGTGTTAAGGCCAGAAGGTGTATCTTCTTAGGGTATCCTCAGGATCAGAAAGCCTTCAAGGTTTTTGACATGGAAAAGAAGGTCATCACAGTCAGTAGACATGTCAAATTCCAGGAGTTACAGTTTCCTTACAAAAATCCTCAGCAATCAGATAGTCAGATTCCACATGCTTCCAGGCTTCCCTTGGTCAATCCAGCTGTCTCTAATGAGCAATTTTTTTTATAATCCTCCTTCCTTGCCAGCAGTAGTCAGTGATACATCCTTGCAATCTGTAGCAGATGTTGATCATGTTGACACCTCTCAGTCCTCTCTTGGATCACAACCAAGCACAGCTAGTCCAAATCATGTCGTGGACATTCAGTTACCTCAAGCCAGTCCTACTCCTCTCATTCCTGTTGACATACTTGGTAAAAGGCAAATCCACATACCTCATAGATTCCAAGACTACATATGCTCCCAATTGCCTACCAGATCAGATTCTCAGTCTCAATCCTTCTCTGTCCTCTCAGTTCAGCACCTAGCTCATTTATCTCCTTCTTATGTGCAATCTCTAATAAATGCGTGTGCTATCTTTGAGCCTCGAACTTACAATCAAGCCAAGGATGATGATAAATGGCAAACAGCAATGCAAGCTGAGATTGATGCTCTAGAAAAGAACAGCACCTGGTCTATTACAGACTTACCTCCAGGCAAAAAGGCTATTGGCTCCCGTTGGATATATAAAATTAAGTACAAACCTACTGGAGAGGTGGACAGGTTTAAGGCCAGACTGGTTGCAAAGGGGTATACTCAGATCAAAGACAAAGATTATAAACAAACTTTTTCACCAGTTGCAAAGTTGTCCACTGTGAGGATTGTGTTAGCATTAGCAGCAGCAAGGGGTTGGAATCTACACCAACTAGATGTCAACAATGCTTTTCTCCATGGATTCCTAGATGAAGAAGTCTACATGTTGCCCCCTCCTGGATACAAATTAGCTTCCCCAGGTCAGGTGTGTAGACTTCATAGATCTTTATATGGTTTAAAGCAAGCTAGTAGGCAATGGAATGTGGAGCTCACAAAGTTCATGGAAAAGCTTGGCTTTGTTCAATCACTCCATGATTATTCCTTGTTCACAAAATCAATTGGTACTTCATTCACAGGAGCCTTGGTCTATGTAGATGATATGTTGCTAATGGGTAATGACAGCTCTGTTATTACATCTACAAAGGCAGCTTTACATTCAGCTTTCACTATCAAAGACCTTGGCATATCTCGTTATTTCCTTGGCATGGAAATCTCAAGATCTTCTCATGGGATATTGCTAAATCAAAGGAAGTATGTCTTGGACATTTTGCAGGATGCTCAAATGATGGAATGCAAACCTGCAGCTTTTCCTATGCAGAGGGGTACCAAGCTCTCTACTTCTGTAGGTGAACCCATTGCCAACCCTGAACTGTATCGTAGATTGGTTGGTAGGCTCCTATATTTGACTCTTACCCGTCCAGACATCTCCTTCACAGTCCAGCAATTAAGCCAATTTTTGCAATGCCCTCGCATACCACATTGGCAAGCTGCACTCTATCTTCTCAGATACTTGAAGGGAAGTTTCAATCTTGCTCTATCTTACCCAGCTATATCTGATCTTTGCCTTTCTGCCTTCAGTGATGCTGACTGGGGCAATTGTCCTGACACTGGAAGGTCTCTCTCAGGCTATTGTGTCTTCATTGGTGGTGCTCTCATCTCTTGGAAATCCAAGAAACAAAAGGTTGTTTCTAAATCATCAGCTGAGAGTGAGTATCGTAGTATGTCCTACACTGCAAGTGAACTGATATGGGTTCAAGGTTTGCTGTCTGATCTCCAAATCACTTTGCCCCTGCATGTGATTCTCTATTGTGACAACAAGGCAGCTCAGAGTCTAGCATCCAATCTTGTGTATCATGAACGAACTAAACATGTTCGGATTGACTGCCATTTCATCCGGGAACTTGCTCAGCAAGGATTTCTGGCCACTTCACATGTCTCCACTCAATTGCAAACAGCTGACATCATGACTAAAGCACTTGGAGCACACCAGCATCACGTCCTATGTGCCAAGCTTGGCCTTGTGCAACCCCAAGCCAACCTTGAGGGGGGTATGTAGAGTAGTAGTTAGTTGCTAGAGGGGTACATTGGTCATTTCCAATCTTCATTTTCTATTACACGCTCCTCCCTTCCCTCTTCTTTCTCTGTATAAATAGCCAAGTGCAGATCCGAGCTTGTAACTACTTTTGCACTGTAACAAACTTGTTCTTGCTTCAATGGAAGCTTGGTTTTCCATTTCTTAGATCAATTTCAACTTCTAAAAATAAATAGATTAAAAGAGGGAATTCTCGTTTGCCAGACATGAAAAAATCTAGAGTGAAAGTAAAACTTTTTTTTTTTGAAAATCACGAAATGTTTTTGTCACACCACTTTAAATAGCTCTAATAAGCCTGTGTCAAACAGGCTCTAAATCTCCTCTAGTGCAATTCACTTATGTGTCATTTTCTGGCGTAAAATGACATTGGTTTTTTGACATATTTATTAATTATGATACAATATATTTAAACTGCGTTAGACATTGACCTCATCTATATTTTTATTCACGTGTCATTCTAGGTGTCCATCTCATATCTTAAGTAATTACAAAATCTATCATTATATCATGAGTTATTTTTATAAATATTCCCTTAGATGGAAGATCTTGAATAATTCGAACACAACTACAATCAATGCGATCAATAAGACATGCATGGATGATTACCATCTCATCTGAAACAATCCCTCACTAAAGAATCAAGGACAGTTTCAACTAAAAAGACTCACCCACCAAGATCAAAATAAATCAGAATTCAAAGGTTGAATAATAAAAAAAAAGAAAAAAAAAAAAGAAAAACTAGTCATTCATGCCTTGTTTGGTTTAACACATACGGGAAGAACAATTCCCGGGAAGTTACTTCTCGAGAATTGAATTTCCACGAATTGCACTTTTCGGAAATTATAAAAATATCTTTGATTGGATTTTAGATGGTAGGAACTAAAATAAAGAAACTGGAAATTTCTAATTATTAAAGGTGGAATTATAATTTACCTAGACAAAGGTAGGTAAGTTAAATTTATTTAAAATGGAGGAGTTTAGATTCGTGGGAATTTAACTTCCAAAAATTTAAATTCCCGAGTTTCCTAAGTTTTCATGCGACAAAAAAATCCAATTAAACACATATATTTTATCTACTTCCTGAGTTTTTCTACTTTCCGAGATTTTCAATTGCTAATCAAACGAACCCTCAGCCTCAAAGAAAATAGAAAAAGAGTGATTATTAAAAAATTAAGTGTTTATTTTTCTAATTGTTGTTTGGAATCCCTTATAATTAGACCTGAGCATGGGCGGGTTTGGGCCGGGCCTATGAGAATATATTGGCCCATTTTGCGGGTCGGGCTTGGGCTAGACCCGGTTGTTGGCCCAACTCTCTTGCCCAAGCCCGCCCACCTGGGCGGACCGGGTAGCCCACCGGGCCGCCCATTATAATTTCATAAAATATTATTTTTATTTTATTATTTTTGCGTTTGATTTCAAACTACACAAATGTGCTAAGTATCTCGAAAGATTGAAATTTTATACAAAACAAAGGTATACGAGTTACACAAATGTGAAATTATACACTACAATCTTTATGTAGGTTCATTTCAATGAAAAAATCTTGAAAATAATTTATTTAGTACTATTGTGTTCCTTAATTTATATGTGATGTAAATATTATTAGTATTTATAAAGTGTTAGATGTAAAAGTTTAGATATTATATAATCAATATATATGCTCCGTAGTATTTTAATACAAATATAAAAAAATATAAGTAATATATATAGGCGGGCCGGGCCTACCGGCCCGCTTGGGCTTAACCCTTCGCCCAAGTCCGACCCTATGGCCCAACCGAGTCGGGCCTGTCGGCCCGCTTGGGCCAATTGCCTTACCCAAGTCCGCATATTTTACAGGGCAAGTTGGACGGGCCGGGCGGATTAGCCCACATTTTCTCAGGTCTACTTATAATTAAGCAAAGAATGCATCATATGGTATTCAGGATTGACAGGAGATCCAAAAGTTCAATCTTTCTCTTGAAGAAATACTACTTTTACTCCTCACAATTTTAAGATTTTATTTCCTAAACTCTACATCATTTCATTTTCTTTCCCATTTGAGGATTTAACTAATATTCCATCCCCTAACATAATAATTGATGGTTTAATTTATGCTAGCAGTCATGACAATATGATGTGAACATTTGCTAATTAATTTGTGAAATATAAGGTTTTTTTATAATAAAAGTTGATAGAGAATAAACCTATAGAAATCCTTCAGTTTTGCACTAAAAAAAGGTACATCTTTTTGGGTAGGTTAAAAATACAAAACGGAATATTTAAAAAGTTGGGGTTGCATTTATACTAGTATAATTTAGAGTATTACAAGTTTAAAAAACACTAAGTGATAATTAAAGTTTATTCACACGTAGATTTCATTTTCCGTTATGCCTTTACGCACATTAAAAGCTCACAGCTTTTTCGTTTAAAAAATATGATTTTTTTAATAGAAAACTCCATTTAACTTGCATAATACTCCATTTAACTTTACAAAAATCCATTTAATCTCATATATGCAGTTATTCAAAATTTCACAAATATAAACTGAAAATTCCATTTAACTTTACAAAAAAAATGTCTCCATGAAAATCTTTTCAAATCACATTGTTCAAAATTTTGATTTTATTTTATTTTTCGCGTAGAAGAGATAAATATATACGAATCTACAAACTAAATTAAAAAAAACTTTATAATTAAATAAATATTTCATTTTTACTTGTGAAGATGCGTCAATTACTCAATTGTGATCCACATTTTCTCACTATATACTCCCTCCTCCATTTGCCGATACAACATTTTATTTTTTGTCATGCTTTTTAATAAGTTAAAAGTTATATAAAATAATAATTTTTAATTAGTTTTTATACAATTTTATAGTTAAAGACTATATAAATTATAATTTTTAATTAGTTTTTTATACAATTTTATATTTATTAAATAATAAGCATAAAATTGTATAATAAGCATAAAGTTATATAAAATAATAGTTTTTTATACAGTTTTTAATTAGTTTTCCAATGATATTGAATTCTTTGTAAGTTAATTCACTTGTATGGATTTGGCGAAGTGGAAAAAGGTTAAGTATAGTGACTATATATAGCTTAGGTTAATATTCGCGAAACATATGTATGTCGCAGATGATGGATGGATCGTATGGAATATATGAACAAAAACATAGGTTCGATTTTATTCTACATCTATTGTATCTACATATATAACACATACAGTGGTCGAACAACCCTGACCCTTGAAGTTATTTTCACCAAAGAAGGTTCTCTAAAAAGATGTTAGCTAGGCAGAATCTATTGAGTTAGATGTTCCTTCACACTACTTAGCTTTTGTCTATGCAATGTACCGTAAAAAAATATTGTGTACTCCATATGTAAAAAAAAAAGGTCTAGGAAAAACAAGCCGAAAACCCAACAAATTAAATAAATAATATATAACATACAAAAAGCTAATGAACAAATACATATATATAATATATGTATAAAATGTGAGAACATTAAGAAGTGTAAGGTAGAAGGGATTAGGAAGATGGGAACATAGTGCAAATGCCTTTTTTCTCCTAATTGTTTTGTACATTTTCCATGAAATAGAAAGCATATATATATGAAATGTTCCTTTCTCATTATTGGTAAGATTTTGATGGTTGTTTCAAGAATCAATTCCATCCCCTTGTCACATATTCATAAATTTTAACATTATGTGTCTCTCTTTTTTGTAATTTTTTTTAATATCTATATATAAATATATTCTAGGTCACTTGGTTGTTCGCGATTCGAAAAGTTCATTTACAAAAATAAATATGCGCGTAAAAGACAAAAATATACTATGGAGATTAAATAGATATTTGTATAGAGCGACGAGAATGGTTGCAAGAGCATCTTCTCACATCACAGTTATACGATAGGGATAGTTTATTCATAGCATCCCATCATGATCATTTTAACGGTAGTTTGTATACCTATTGTTAGTGCATGATAGAAATCTGTATGGTACGTACGGTGTTAATTAAGTTAGGGCACTTAAGCTAAATCACAGTTAGATGGTATTGTTACTTTACACAAATTATAAACTTTATTACTATTATTAATAAACCTGAAGCAAATCAATCCTATGTGGCATCAGTAGAAGTTTAGAACATGCTATGTCAACCATTTACTTTTCCATCACTAATTAAAACCACTAAAAAAATCATAGTTATAAATTAGTTCAGGCCATCTGTCTGTCACATCACCCACTACCTTACTCTATAAAGTATAACCCCGCTATCCTACTAATTAACTACCCTATTGTTATAACTGTCCCTTTATTATTGTAATCGTCACACCCCGACTTACCACCCCCAATCATGGATAAGATCATGATTGTTGTTAAAAAAATTGTGACCGGATGAAAATGATTTTTTTTATATATATTTTACATTAAATATCTAAATAAAATTATATGTGTATATGTATTAGCTGTTCACAACTTCATGGTTGTTATTAAAATTATATGTGTATGTGTGTATATATATGTGTATATGTTATTAAAATTATATGTGTATATGTGTATATATATTAGTTGTTCACAACTCCATAGTTGTTATTAAATAAATAAAATTATATGTGTATATGTATTATTAATGTAACCGTCCCATCTTTAATACCATGGTTGTTATTAAAAAAAATTGTGACTGTGAGTGGGAGGGTCAACCCCTTAAATGGGCCTACAGTAATCCGATCCAGATGTAGAGTGGGCTAAGCCCACTTGAACTGGAAAAGATCAAAAAAAAAAAAATTGTGACTGATTGAAAATGAATTTTTTTATTAATTTATATTTTACATTAAATAAATAAATAAAATTATGTGTATATGTATATGCGAATATATGTATATTTATGTATCTTATTAATACACTTGTGTAATACATTGGGGCTACAATAATTTATAGTTTTGGATCTCATAACTAAAAGATAGAGTTGATCGATCTAACTAAAAGATAAAGCGGTATAGCTGAATAACTCGATTCTCGGTCCTAGGCGACCTGTTGTCCAACTGTCAACTAGAGGCAAAAAGACCCTAGTAGCACTGGTGGGGACGTGTTGAAAGATGTGATTGAGACCCAGAATAGTCTCACGTCTAAAGTTAAGCATAACAAGCATAGCTCAGTGCCTCAGTGTATAAGTTGGTGGGTTAACCGGCAACCAGCGTAACTGCACATAAAGAACGTGTGTAATTTACCAAGCAATTAACCTTTCACCACGAAAAGATGCACAACTGAGATAAACAAGGAATGGAATTTGACCTGCATTCTCCATGACAGTATAAGACCAGCCGGTGATGGTGTAAAAAGCAAGGAGTATGGCACCAATAGGGTCTATCCACCAGTAAAACTCGTCTCCAAGAAGAGCAGCCACTAACCCGACCACATTCGTTATCACATCAAAGTAATGATCCTGAATGTTACATTGCACAAATCAACCATGTCAAGTTCCCAAAGGAAAATGATCAACTAGAAGCCAATCTAATCTGATTATGATATTCGTACCTTGGCATAGGCTCGGACGATACTGTTCCCCGAGGATCTGCAGTAAAGGAACAACGCGAGCTTCGCCACGGTTGCGCTTGCCATAATGGAGCACATCCATATCAGCTGGCTCTTTGAGAGGTCATTTGTATTGCCCTTGATTAGCTCTTCCACAGCTTGAATCAGAATTTGGAGTCCTGCAACTGGAGCAATGTTCAGATGATGAGATTGATGTCAATTTTCGAGAACCAGTATCTGGATAAGCAATTAAACATACCTAGAGTAGCCATGATATCAGCAAAGATGATGATTCCAACATGTTGAACTCTCAATTCAATTCAATTTCCCAATTGGGTATTTGTAGATGTTCACATTCTTCATGGACAGGTGAGCAAACCATAGGATAAGCCCAACCATAAGATCAAGCAAAGAATCAAGTGTCGATGCAACAATGGCTATCGACCCGGACTTTACCGTAGCATATATCTGCATTCCACCAACCATTTTGATCCATAAAAATGCATCCAATAAAGATCAGAATTTGGAATAAGGAATCGGCATGACCTCTTGTGTAAAAGTTGTGAATCTCATTTCCAACCAAACACGCCCTTAAAGGTGAATTTCATTTCATTCCAAAAGGGGGGAAAATGTGTGACCTTAAAAGCCAAGAGGACGGTATTTGCATAATTGGAGATCTTCATAGCTCTTTCAGCTTGCCGTACGCGTTGCTCTTCATTTTCCAATTCCTCTTCATCTGCATCCGCTTGCATAATCCGATCGGCCTCATCGAAGGATTTGAGGGTTTCAAATTGCCTTTCATAGTATTCCTTTTCACCTGAGAAGAAAATCAAAATCTTACACATTCCAATTACCTCCAAATGGTGGAAAAGTGAGAGAGAGGGAGATTGACCTAAAGTCAAGCCAGAGGTTTTGGAGATGTGAAGCTCATAGGGGAATTCAGGGTCGAGGCCGACATGGAGCTTGTCGGGCAAGTCGGAGGTGAAGCGGTTGCGGAGGCCACCATTTGGGGATAATTGAATAAATGATAAATTGAATCGTCTTTGTATTTGTGTAATTGGAATGTGTAAGAGTTTGATTTTCTTCTCAGGCGAAAATAGGGTTCTGCATCGGTCTAAAACCTAACCGAACCGAGCCGAACCGAAAGCATTAGGTTCGGTTCGGTTATTTACCGGTTTTGTTTGTGTTCGGTTCAGTTTTAACATAATCGAACCGAATTTCTATAAAAAAAAATAAAACTATATATAAAATATAGTATATATACACATATTCCAATATAAAATATACAAATACACTATATAAATATATATAAACATTATATATAAAACTACAAATATATGTGTATATATATGACAAGAGGAAAACCTGTCGCTGTTCTTGCCAAAGAATACTCAAACTCACAACTAGTATAGTGTGTAAGCAAGAGGTCGATCCACAGGGAAATCTATCAATTCAAGTGCAAGTCTAATCGCTAATAGAGAATATGGGGGGTTTTTGGAGTGAAAAAGGTCCGCCTTTTATCAAAGCGGAAGCAAGCAAATAAAGTAAATTAATTTGTAGAATGCAGTGGAGAGAAATAGGTTCACCTACAATTTATCACTTCGATTGATGAATTCGATCCTTGTTTCAACCTCTAGTTCTTGTCTTTTCCTATCAATGTCCTTGTCCAGATCTTAGGTAAATTACTAGTCCTACGAGTCCTAGCAACCCTTATCTCTAAATAACCCTAACACGGTTAAGATTCAACCTAGAGATAGCATTAAGATTATGAATTAACCAAGGTACACATAATATCAAGCTACGAGTCGATATTCAACATGTATTCAACTTCCTACACATCCAATTAGTCCTACGAGTCCTAAAAGGATATGATTGCCACTTGGGTTAAGGTTCGCTACGAGGAATCTACAAAACCCTAGCAATTGAATGAATCTACTCTAACTAGTTGATCAGGCCAGAGAGAATAAAACACATTCAAGCAATTAAGCACAAAGAAGTCAAAACATTGCAATAGGAATAAGAACTAGATTAAGAAACTCACAATTCAACAATCAAATATCCAAACTGTAGGCGAAACCTTGAGAGTTTAGTTGCTCATGCTCAACGGCGCTCTGAACAATGGCATAATGTGCATAAGGTTAATGAAAATAATAACTAGAAAAACCTTAAATAGTCTTTAGAAAGTCGGCCAAATAACTTAATAAAAACCCTAAGTAAAGTCCAATCTTGAATCGGCGTTTATGTGAAGGCCGCGGGGCAGCCACCACAGGACGCGGGGCGGCCAGGCGATCAACGAAATCGTTCGACAGAGCTTATAGCCGCGGGGCGGCTAGCTTGGCCGCGGGGCGGCCTTTACTGTTCACAGTAATTTTTCCATTTCGAATTTGGTCTCGATGTCAACACGAAAGTTGTAGATCTCGGAAAGAGCTTTCCAACGCATGGTTGTAATAGTCAATCGGATCACCGAGGCCTCCAGAAAGTGTGAAACAAGTTCAGTATGTCTGTCGACAACTTCTGTTGACTTGTTCTTCACTTAGGCTCTCTAACTTCGATTCCGCTCCCGGGCTCTTCACTTTTCCTCCTCCTCTTCACTCTTCCTTCATCCATGAGCCTCCTCATTCCTAGTCGGATCCACATATACCTGAAATAATCCATAAAAACGTGTAGATTCCGATTCCACCAACAACACAAGTATAAATGCAAATCTAGCTTAAACTATGCATTATGCACATCTAAATCATGCTAAATGCAACCTAATATGCCTACCTAAATGCATGCTGTCAATATAAACATGAAAAAAATTGTGAAATAGGCACTTTTTTTGGCTTAATTAGCGAAATATCCATGATTTGGGACAAATTAGTAGAGTGTCCCAAATAAATACCATAATCTCTTTCCCAATTGTGCCCAAATCCTCTATACGTTGTTCATCATCGATCATTCCTCCCCCGCTCGTCTCTCTTGCTCTCTTCTGTCTCGATCTCTCTGATCTCTCTTTCTCTCCATCTCGATCTTTCTTGCTCTTTTGCTCTCCTGCTCTGATCTCTCTTGCTCTCTCGATCTCGTATCTCTTGCTTGCTCAGTCTCTCGACGCCGGATCTGGAATTTTGCAAATCGACGCCGAATCTGGAGATCCTCATCCGCTGCCGCCACTGCAACTGATGAAGATGTCGATGTTTTGCTCTCGGTGCTTGCTCGATGTGCGAATTTGACCGATTTCCTTTCAATTGAAGATTCTCCGATCGTCTTCCTCGAGGTTTCATCCAAATCGAGAGCGAAAAAAGGAATTCTCCGGTCCAGATCTGAAGTGGCTCGAGCGAGCGAGTCCAGATCTGAAGTCGAATTCCACCGTCGCTTCTCCTCTGGTCCAGATCTGTAGTGGAGCGTCCGAGCGAGGCCGAGAGAGCGAGGCGGCGGAGCGAGGGAGGCGGCGGTGCAAGCGAGGTCGAGCAAGGCGGCGGTGCAAGCGAGGTCGAGTGAGGCGGCGGCGCGAGCGAGGTCGAGTGAGGCGGCGGCGCGAGCGAGCGAGCAATCCAGCCGGAGCGAGGTCGATGGAGCGACCGGAGCTAGATCTCCTCCGAAGTCCGAACGCTGTGTTCGTCGATTTCACAAGATAGAAGATGTAGTTTTTGTTAAATTACAAAACTGAACCTATAAATATGGAAATTATAAAAAACATCTATATTTTATTATAAAAATCACCCTATGAATATGAGAAAGTAAAAAAAAACTATAAAATATGTGATTAATAAATATGAGAAAGTAAAAAGATCTCGAAATCGATTCATGTCTCCAGCTTCAGATCTCGAAATCGATCCATGAGCAGCGCCGAGGGAACAATTGTCATCGTCCGAATATAAATAATAATAATAATAATAATAATAATAATAATAATAATAATAATAATAAAATGTTGTGCAAATATAACATTTTGCACAACAAAATGTTATATTTGCACAACATACGATTATATTTGCACATCGTACTCTTATATTTGCACGACAAAATGTAAAATAATAATAATAATAAAAAAAAACTAGACTTGGGTCATATTTGCACAACTTACGGTTTAATTTGCACAACGTACTCTTATATTTGCACGACAAAATGTTTAAAAAAAAACAAAAAAAGACTAGACTTGGGTCATATTTGCTCAACATACGGTTATATTTGCACATCGTACTCTAATATTTGCACGAAAAAATGTTAAAAAAAATTATTTCTCTTATTTTTGCTCAACAACATCTTATTTTTGCTCAACTATTTGTTATTTTTTGCACAACCATCGAACCTTGTGAATTTATTCTCAACATGATCTTATTTTATCTCAATATAATTTCATACTTTCTCAATAAATTATTACTCAACATGCTCTTATTTTTGCTCATCAATACTTTATTTTTGCACAACATTCAAGACTTGTGAAATTGTGTCTCAACATGCTCTTATTTTTGCACGACTCTGTTTTAAAAGTTGCACGACTCTGTTTTAAGAGTTGCACGACTCTGTTTAAGAGTTGCACGACTCTTGTTGTAAGAGTTGCACGACTCTTGTTGTAAGAGTTGCACGACTCTTGTTTTAAGAGTTGCACGACTCTCTTGCAAGATTTGCACGACTCTGATTTAAGAGTTGCACGACTCTATTGTAAGAGTTGCACGACTCTTGTTTTAAGAGTTGCACGACTCTCTTGCAAGATTTGCACGACTCTGATTTAAGAGTTGCACGGCTCTGTTGTAAGAGTTGCACGACTCTGTTTTAAAAGTTGCACACGACAATCGAGACTTGTGAATTTATTCTCAACATTATCTTATTTTATCTCAATATAATTTCATACTTTCTCAATAAACTGTAAGCAATACATAATCTATATTATTTTATTTTTTAACATTTTTTCGTGCAAATATAAGAGTATGTTATAATTGTATGTTGTGCTTGTGCAAATATAACATTTTTTTAATTTTATTTTACATTTTGTTGTGCAAATATAACATTTTGTTGTGTAAAAATAAAAATATAGATTAGGGATCACATAATAAAGTATAGATTTTTTTTTTTAATTTCCCCTATTTTTAGAGTGATTTTTGTAATAAAATATAGACTTTGTTTTGTAATTCCCATATTTACGGGGTCAATTTTGTAATTAAACCAAAACTTCACCCTCAACCTCCGTCCCCGAATGAAATACGCCGGCCTCCGCCGACAGTTCGCTCCCGATCTGGAATCAGATCCGGCGGCCTCCGCCGCTCGCTCGCCCCCGATCTGGAATCAAATCCGGCGGCCTCCGCCGCTATCTCCCTCCCTCTCTCGCTCGATCTGTCGATCTCGCAACCAGACAGCGACTCCGGCCTCCGGCGCTCCCTCGCTCAGCCGCTTGCTCCCTCGATCTCGCCAGCAGACAGTGGCTCCGGCCTCCGGCGCTCGCTCGCTCGGCCGCTCGCTCCCTCCCTCGCTCCCTCGCTCCCTCGATTTCGCGCACCAGACATCGGATCTGGCACCACGCTCCTTCGATCTCTCTCGATTTCTCCTCTATAGATCCATCGAGATCGAGATCTCGCCGCCATAGATCGAGATCGAGATCGCCACCAGACAGCGGAGCAACGAGGAGGTGATCGGCGGCGGAGATTGAAGATCCCCGATTCCAATTGAACTTCCTGTTGAGCGAACGGAGGAGACAGTTTCCAATTTGATTGAATTAGGAAGAAAGATTAATATATATTGTGACCATTTTGCTAAATTGTCTCAAAACGCGACTATTTCACAAAATAGGACGGATTTCGTGACCATTTCGCAAAATGCCCCTATAAACATTGTATACAAATACAGTATGTGTATATATGGAATGTTTATATACATACTGTATTTGTACAAATATGTATGTATTTGTACCAATATATATATAAACATTGTATATAAAATTACAAATATATACAATGTTTATACAAATACAGTATAATTATATATACATTGTATACAAAATTACAAATATACTGTATATAGTATGTGTGTACATATAAAGTATACAAATATATATACAATGTATTTATGTAGTGTATAAAAAAAAATCGGTTTAACAAAAACCGAACACAAACCGAACCGAAACCGAAAAATGAAAATTCTCGAACCGAAAGTCGAACCGAAAAACTTCGGTTCGGTTCGGTTCGTGTTGGTTCGGCCCAAAAATTCGGTTTGAACCGAATCATGCACACCCCTAGTTAACCCTCCTATTACCAATTGGTTTTAGGATGGAATATCACTTGACTTATGTGCTTGACACTAGCGCACAAGCGCTCATTTATTAAGCACAAATGTAATTGGTTAAGTAAAAAAAAAAATACAACTTATATTGATATTAGTGCAAAAGTAAAAAGAGTGTAATTATTACTTCTAAAACATCAAATATTGTTGATCAAATTTCACCTCCTAAAACATCAAGTATTTCCGATCGGAAGAAGTATGTTGTTTCGAATGAGTGGATCCAAATCTTTAAGGGAGATTATATTTTTTTTGGTCTCTTGATTATGAATGTTATGTTACTTCCACATATAAACTTGTCTACTATTACAAATAATAATAATAAAAATAAAAAAGATGTAACATCGAGAAACGTATAACACATATATAAATGCTTGACAACTTTAACACACTGGTTTGGATACTTAGATCGAAAGAAGGGTTCTCATTGCTAACTTTTTGATGCATTCACAAGGAAAGGAATAATGGTGTACCGAATAACATAACATGTACTTATAGATTTTGACATTAACTGAATTGGATTGTCAAAAACAATTCCTTCTTTGGCTCAATGAATAGCACTACGACATCTAAGCATGTACTGTATCTTCACTACATTGCTTACTTTACCAAGGTAAAAAAAAAAAAAAAACAAATCAAATCAATTCTGACCAAAAAGAGGTAAAAAAATAAAAAAAAATCAAAGTAAATCAATGATTCGCCTCGTTGTCTCAATGTAGGCTAAATATGGGATAGCTCATTTTTACTGTGGGGAAGATCTTCTACTCTACTTTCCCTACTCCCCTCCCTACAACATTAATTTATTTTAATATTTATTTAATTTTAAAAAAATTTTAAAAATTATATTTATATTTCTAACATCTATTTTTATATATTTATAAAACTTTATTTTAAAAAAAATCCTTTTTTACAATTTTAAAAGGTAATATTTTACAAAATATAATTATTAAAAAATCTAAAACATGATTTTTCAAAATAAAATTTTATAAATATATAAAAATAGATGTTAGGAATATAAATATTTTTTTTATTTTTTTTTAAATAAAATAAATGTTAAATTAATTTGGTGTTGTAGGGAATGGAGTAGAACTAGAAAATCTTCACTGATTTTTACTACTCCACCTCACCTGGTTAAGAAAAGGGCCATGGTTGAATTGGTGATGGGTGGAAATGGAACCCAAAAAATAAATTAAAAATGAAGGTAAATAACTTGAATTTTAATCTGGTGATATTGATATAAAAGGTTTAAAAACTAAATTTAAGTGTTGTGTATGGAATGACTGAATTGGGAGGGTTGTTTTTATCAAAGGGTTTCTACAACATTCAATATGGACATAGATTGCCTTCCGCCAATCGAACCGAGCGAGAGATAAATGAAAAACGGTTTTTCTATTCTAAGATTTCCGTTTTATAAAGAAATATATTCTTAATTAAAATGCATTAGCCAAGTTTTAAATTAGATTTTTATGTCGTTTATTTCCCGACATGTTGTTGGCACGGTTGTATATCACCAATCGCACGGTGTTGCCTCTTACCAACCGTGCTACCACATACTTTTGCTTTCCTTACACTTCTTTTAATATATATATATATATAAATATAAATATATAGGGTAGGGTTCAAGTGAGAATAGTATATACCGGTGAGAAGAAAAGAAGCGTTCTTATTGGTGGAAACAGATCTGATTTTTAACCAAAAAAAAAAAACCCTCACGCGCTTTTCCTTCCTCTACCCTAGTCGCTTTCTTCGATCTACTCAATCAGGCGTTTCTCCTTCTTCGCCCTTCTCCTCCGCCTCCTCCCTCCACCATCTGATCGACATCACCGACGTAGCCATGGGAGTAGAGCACCGTAACCGAAGCCAAGTGATTCCTGAAGACCACGGCCACGATCTCGTTCCCTTTAATTTCTTCGTCCGCGACTTGAGAATGCCAGCGGTGTTCTTTCTCTCAGGAGTCGCCGCCAGTCCAGTCGGAGACACAGAGCGAGGCCATGACGGGAGCAGGAGGAAGAAGAAGGGAGTCCGGTCGTCCATCAACATCTCAATGGCCGCCTCTATCGACGCGGGGAAGCTCTCGACGTTCACCCATCCCGGCTACTGTGTGCTTCGAGATTAACTTCACCACCGTCCCGCTCCGAGCTCTCCCGATTGTTGAGCCCTCATCGACAGGATGAAGCTTCTCAGCGACTCCGTTGATATTTTCGTCGGCGGCGATGAAATTGAAGGGAGTTATGGAGTTGGGGATGAACAAGGGAGGGTCGTTAGAGCTAGAGGAGGGAAATTCGAGGAGACGATGCTGAAGAAGAATTTATCGAATTTGTTGCTGATTGCGATGCTAGTTGTGGCATTACTGCTCCGTGTGATCTACAACTAACTCAGGAAATTTTCATTTGTGAAGAATTACATTTACATTTACATGGGAGATTCAAATTGAGCCCTCGTAGTTTACTCTCTCTCTCATCTCTGTTTGTGCTTTTTGGGACCGGCCTTCAGAGTATCAATTAACGGGGATTCGGGGACTAAATAGAGGTTGGTTCGGTGGCTAAATAGAGGTTGGTTCACTGTTTAAATAGAGGTTGGTTCAGTGACTAAATAGAGGTTGGTTCGGTGACTAAATAGAGGTTGGTTCAGTGACAAAATAGAGGTTGGTTCAGTGACTAAATAGAGGTTGGTTCAGTGAATAAATAGAGGTGGATGAACCACTTCTTAATAACTTGACGAACCACTTATTTATAGCTTGATGAACCGCTTCTTGATAACTTGACGAACCACTTCTTCATAACTTCTTTATAGCTTTATGAACCACTTCTTGATAACTTGATGAACCACTTCTCATAGACCAACGAACCACTTCTTTATAGCTTGATAAACCACTTCTTGTTAACTTGATGAACCACTTCTTATAACTTGTAAACCATGTAAATCACTACAAATAAAATGGTTGAACCATTGTGAAAAAAGTTGTTGAACCACTGTGAAGAAAATTGCTGAACCACTGTGAAAAAAATTGCTGAACCATTGTGAATAAAATTGCTGAACCACTGTGAATAAAACCGCTGAACCAATGTGAATAAAATTGCTGAACCACTGTGAATAAAATCGCTGAACCAATGTGAAAAAAATCGCTGAACCACTGCGAATAAAATTGCTGAACCACTGTGAATAAAATTGATGAACCACTGTGAATAAAATTGATGAACCACTGCGAATAAAATTGCTGAACCACTGTGAATAAAATTGCTGAACCACTTCTTGTGAATTTTTTTTTCAACAAAACATATACAAAGTAGGTGTCTATGTGTAGATAAAATTAAATTACACCCAAATATATATTTTTTATATTTTTTTAACAAGTGAAAATGTCAAAAAATGATTTTTAAAAGTTGAAGTGAACACTTTTACATGTACGTACAATTTCTAATTGATTAAAAAGTTGGCGCGTGCAATTAATTAGTATGTGCGTGGGAGTGGGGGTGTTACTAATTAATTTGGGTGTGTTACTAATTAATTGGGGAAGTAATTGGGGAAGCCGCGTGTCTCTTAATTTTAATTCAATTTTGCACACGTGGACCAATCAAATTGCTTCTTTCCTTCTCACTTTTGGTGACCTTTGCACCCGAACCCAACCATATATATATATATATATTTTATATATATATATATATATATATATATATATATATATATATATATATATATATATATATATATATATATATATATAATGTATATATTTTTTAAAAAAAATTTCCCAGGGCACCCCATGACGAGAATTTAGCCGTCCGGATAACAACCCTTTTATTTTTGACAAGGTATCTTAAAAATGGTGCCATTAAGTGGCGAAAATTTTCAAATTAAGTGTACGAATTTGGGTATATTGCACAAAAACCACTCTTTTTTAAGAAGTATAGAGCATCTAGTCCACATTGATAATTCATTTCATATACTAGAAGATCTTCAACGCTTTTGAAGGTAATTTTGTACCAAGCTTTTATTTGACAACAAATATTTGTTACAACTTATTCTAATTCTTTATCAAAAACTGTCACATGAATTTATTTCATCACACTATCATGTGGTTAATTTTGATTTCCACTAGCTTAAACCACTTAACGCCACTCAATGAAAGTAGGATTTTATACCTCCTTTTTCTCACTCAATAAAATAAAATGAAAGAGGGAATTTGAATTCTGATTGACAGAAAATAAAATGGAAGGCTAAAACACAAGTGCAGAGTTGTAAAATGAAAGAATAAGATGCAAGATGAGTCAGTAGATGGCCTTGAACAGCTTAAAACCTCCAATTTAAACTTCAAGGTATGATACCCTTTTGCATTGTAATTCATTGCAGTGCTCAACTTGCCTCTTTTACATTACACATTTGCTAAATGAAATGATACAAAACACCATAAAAAACCAACAGAAGAAAACTAGTTTACACAATGTGACAGTCCAACTACAACAAGGTTGTTAGCCTATGACTAGTCGAAGCCTGCGTAAACTGAATTACAAGATCTAACTATGGTCATTGAAAAATCACAATTACCATAAAATTTCGAAAATGCATAGGAGCAGATTTTGCAGCTGCTTGGGCAATAACTTCAGTATAGAATTTGGTTATTCTCTTCCTTGATCAGCTAATTTGCTTCTTCTGCCTCTTGGGTTTTGTTTCTTGGTTCGGATCTTCCTCCAATTTCCGTCTCAGGTTTCTTAGATCCTCTTCGTGTACCAACCCGTTCAGCTTCTTGTTTAGTGCATATGATTCTGCCAGCCTCCTCTTGCACTCTTTGCTCGCTAGCTCATGGGAAACCACTGGAGTTGGAGCACAAGTAACACACAGATGAAACATAAAATTCCTTTCCGAAAGTTGCGTGGATTCATATTGCTCGCGCTTAATTCTTATCCGTGTAAGGTGCTCATCTTATGTTACCTGGATGTGGATAATGTTTTCCAATTATGCACTTTGCCTTGACTTGAACGCTTTTCGGGGCAGTCCAGGGTTCGTAAATATATTGCTTTGGCATATCTGATCAGAGTGTAACCAGCATTTCGCAAATCATGTTTAGTTGAAGAAACAATCAGGTGATGAACAAGAAAATGAAGCCCCTCAATCTCAGATCCACCATACCTCGCAGAACTGGCAGAAAATGTCTAATAAAATCGCCATTTGGATCATACTTCTTCCCAAAAGAGATTGGCGAGTAGATCCTGTGGTACTGCCGCGTACAAGTATCATATGTCCAACCATAAGAAAGCAAGAAACTTGTGGAAATGAAGTTCTATAACAATACCTCGTAGAAGAATGAAGAACAAGACAGCCAAAGCCAGTTTCCATTGTTTATAGCCCAGTCTGAATCGATCAAGAGCCTCTCGAAAACATCACGACCTCTCTCCCAATGAACAAACTGTGAGGAGGCGATGAAGATTGATAGAAAATTATTTAGAAAGATGCACAAAAAATATCGAAACAAGCTTAAGGACCGTTGCATACCAGATCACCGCGGGTGAGGAAACAAGCAACACTATGCCTGGCTAAATGGTGCATCCAACCCCACTTTTGAAGCTGCAGAGAAGGATACGCTTCAGATAAATGCAATATGGTTACATGGTATATCCAAAACTCGTTAAATATGAGGCTTGCCTGGATCATAATGGCATCAATCCAAGGGAAGCCAGTTCTACCATCTCTCCAGGCAGCCAGAAGTTCGTCATCTTCGTTCCAAGGGATCTTTAATGGGCAGATTTAGTCAAATTCTAAACGATATTTTGTAGCCATATAGTTCATAGTTGCACTACCTGCTTGCATATACGGTTACCCTTCATCTGGTCAAAATTTGGTGTACCAAAAGCCACAGTGTAAAAGAAATCCCGCCACAGCAACTGTTGAATTTCAATTAATCATATCATCTCCTCTCCTCATCAATGCACAATGCGAATATGGAAGTCAGAGAAAGAACATACCTGTCCAAGAAGTGAAACTGGGGGTGATGTGTGGCGTTTGACACTCCTGTAAACTTCTTTGATGCATTGGTAAAAGTATCTGGAAGATAAACAACCGAACTGCCAAGAAAACATCAAAAGGCTGTGAGTTGCTCCTTGTCACCACACAAGGAAATGCTGGTAATCAACACATTTCATACCTTCAAATAAGGTGATAGAACAGTAGTAGCAGGGTTCAGAAACAAAGATGGGTTCCCCTTTGGCTTCTCGAAATTTGCAACCCAATCCTGTAAAACAAAAGGCAGAGGTATAAATTAGAAGCTCCCTAAGAACTTTTTGTAAGTCTGCAATTTTTTATGATGAACCAGCAGCATACCTTGTTCTCAAGGGATTTTTTCAATCTCTTAAGAGCTTCTGATTCACCGCCTTTGAAGGGAGAAGATTCATCCTGCAAGAAAATCCTCTGATTGAGTACAAATAACTTCAAAAAGGATTTTCCCTAACGAGTAAAACATTAAGCAATATCAGACCTGTTCATGATCTCCATATCCAAGCTCAGCCAATGTAGGAACATCTGAAATCTTGATATTTCCAACATTTCCAACAGGAGGAAGGCAAGATATTCCGGTTGACACTGGAGATGATGCCCATGAGGGCTCCCCGGCAAGCTTTAGAAATGACTGATATGTAACAGGCGGCTTACCCTTATTCTGTAGATTTATAAAAGTAGTGAGGCAAGATAAACTCATGCCAGTCAACATAAAATGCAGCTGAGCCCTCAAATTTTTAATCAGGCAAAACAGTATGAGAAAGATGTTTTCTCTTATGCAATGCAATTCAAGCTACTCATATACATTTACAAAGAACATTCCAAGTACTTGTGTTACCTTTTGGATGATATCTTCAGGATTGAAAAGTGTGTGACTCACAGGGGAAAAGACCTCAATTCCAGCATTAGATGCATATTTCTGCGTAATATAGTAAGCAAGCGCATTTTACACAAATGTCATGTTTACAAATCAAAGTTTGGCATTTAATAAGCTTTCATTAACATAGCCAAAAAAAGAAGCAAATTACATAAGGCCAAAATCTAGGCCACAGTCATACTTCCCCAAGTAGAGCTTGAAATGCAAACCTCGTCAGCCTTGGTTGTAGAGTAGGTCTACCAATACTTATATATCTATATCCAAATCAAAACTGAGTAAAAGTTCACCTTGACTCTAGCATCCAAAGCTTGATAGTACGGATCTGTATCATGCTCGAAGCAAAGGCTTTTCACATTCCACTGCAAGGAACAGCAAGAAACTGAGCAAAGTAAAAATGGCAACACTGAACCAATAACCAGAGAACAAATTTCACCAGCCACACCTGTACCATTGTCCCCATAATGGAATTTACAATGTTCATTAAACCCCAATTTTTCAACTCATCTTCCTAATTTGCGTGCAATCTAAACCATCCCCGCTCACATTTTAAGCACAAGTGCTGCAATTTAATAACATTCAAAGGAATCATATATGCTTGTTTTCTCATATATGATTTACTTTTGACAAACAGCTTCAGACGCCCACTATATGAACCCTCTAAACAACTCACATTACATTTCCATGACAACAATAGCAAATAACAGTTAGGTTTTAGTTACAAAATCCACGCAAAAACCCCCAATTACTTGGATTTAATCTTCATTCAACAATCCACCGTTCATGAAACATCAAATCTTCAAATTGCAGCTTTTCAATTTCTTACTAAATGGACAAATTAGGTATATAATTCAAATTGATTTTATTTACTTGCCTCTTTCAGGCAGCGAAAGAGAACCTCGCCGGGGTCGCCCTTTAAAATCAGCAAGCGCGAGCCAATCTTCCTTAGGGTTTCGTCGAGGTCCGAGAGGCTCTCGAGCAAGAACCGGATCCGGTTCAGCCCGGCCCTGGAGGATCCGGGGGAGAACGCGGTGGGGTCGGGATCCATGTAATGCGGGTCGATGATGAAGAGTGGGTAGAGAAAGGCGGAGTCTTTGGCGGCGTGGTGAAGGGCGGGGTTGTCGTGGATCCGGAGACCCTTGCGGAACCACATGAGAGAAACCCGACCCGATTGATGAAGGTCCATTTTGGGGAAGGAAATGGCTTGGAGACGGTTGCAGAGAGGAAGACGAAGAAGGCGCATCAGAGTGAGAGTGAGAGTGAGAGGGAGAGAGACAGTTGGAGGGAAGGTTTTGGGAAAGGCGGTTTTTGTTTGAAGAATGACTGACTAGAATGGCGCCACGTTATCGTTCAAATTTCCACGTACAATTAGAACAGACTAGGGGTGCGTTTGGCAATGCTTCTCGAAGATTTTGATTTTAATACAGTATTATATAGTTTAAATAAATTAAATACTGTATAATATTTTAATTTAAGTAGTTTTTGAAAATGGATTTTCAACAACTATTCATCAGCTAGTTTGTATCAACTAATCTATCAGCTGGGTTTCAAAACATCTTACTAACTTACGAATAATCTAATTTAACATATACTGTATTTAACACATTTAATCCATCAGCTACCCTATCGGATTCAGCTACTCCATCTGCTAGTTCAGATTGAGATCACCTCTAGTCCGCAGTTACAGTCCATTATATAGTCTGTATCGCTTAATTGGATGTGCTGAATTATTTTATTATTTTTTTTGATAAATGATGTAGTTTTATAATTATTTTCAACCAATAAAAAAATGTGGTCTATAGAAGGGACTATAAATGCAGACTAGAACTGGACAAGTTCATTTACGTTGTAAGGTAGTTTTATATTATATAATTTCAAATAAAAAATATAATTTTTTTTAGAATAATAAATTTTCAATAACTACTCACTTAAAGTTTTTTTTTTTTTAGTTTTTTTTTTCTATTCACAAGTTTTCATCAACTATCTGTTATAACAGATAGGTCTAATAAACATCATATTAGCTTGTTAATAATTAATATATATTTAACCAAAATAATCCATTAGCTTCGGCTACCCCTATACCAAATATAACCTTAGACGCAAGTAAATATGAACATATTTTGAAGTTGAATTCAAATTAAGGTTTGATTCAAACTCGAATTTTATGAGCAAGTATAGCTCGAGCTTGCGATAAATATTGATTCAAACTCATTCATTTAACTTATTGTAAAATTGTAAAGAACCTTGAGTTAATCAAGGATCTTCGACTAATTCGCCATGGAAGTTATGCTCGGAGATATGAAATTGAACGAAGAGGAAGGAGGGAGAAAACAGAATTTTGGAAATGATTTGTTATGCAACAAACTCACCCAGTTCATACATTTATAGCCCAAGACCACACAATTGCAACCGAATTACCAAACTACCCTAGTTTTGGAAGCCCGATTTTGTTACAACCGAATTACCAAACTACCCTAGTTTTGGAAGCAAATTTGTCCCTTACATTACCTCTGGCAAGGGCAAAACATAAGCATCCCATGATCTTTAGTCTGTTGTAATCAGGCTTAACCCCCATCAATTTCTCAAAGGGTGTGACCCAATGCAAGGTAGAAGACGGCATCAAGTTGATTAAGTGTGTGGCTGCAAGCACACAGTCTCCCCAAAACATCAAGGGAAGATGAGCAAATAATCTGATTGCTCTAGCTGTTTCTATCAGATGCCTATGTTTGCGCTCAACATGACCATTTTGTTGAGGCACATAGGGTACTGATTGTTGATGAACAATACCATTATGAGAAAAATAATCTTTGCACTTGAAAAATTCAGATCCATGATCAGTTCTTACTGCTTTGATAGTGATGTCAAATTGATTCTTGATAAGAGCAACAAAATCAATGGCAATCTGAGCAACCTGATGTTTAGCAGTGATAAAAAAATGTCCATACAGCTCTAGTATGATCATCCAAAATGGTCACAAAATATCGAGCCCCAGATCTACATTGAACTTTGTAAGGCCTCCACAAATCAATGTGAATCAAATCAAACTTTGCATTAGCTATAGTCTTGCTTACAGTGAATGGAATGGAATGGAATGGCGCTTAGCCATAATACAGGCTTCACAAAATAGATCATCACTGCCTGAAACTAGACATCCCTGAACATGCTTGAGTTTAGAAAAAGAAATGTGTCCTAGCCTAGCATGCCACACTTGGCTAAAAACATTTTTATTTGAAAAGGAACTAGACTTAGGTGGTTTAGAAACCACATGAGCAGTATTGTAATGACTGTATGGACTATCTTCAGTATGCAAAGTAGCCTTGAACAATCTCCCAGTTAGTCTTGTTGCACTGAGTACCTCTTGACCACTCTTCGGGTCCTGAAACACACACTTGGTTCTCTTAAAATTCACATCAAGATCAGTGTCATCAACTATCTTTCCAACTAACATCAAGTTGGTTTTAAAATCAGGCACATGAAAGACATTTTTCAACACAATTCCAGAAGCAAGTTTGATATCCCCAATATCTTTAACTTGTCTAATTGTCCCATCAGGAAGGCAAACTTTAATTGGCCGATTCAAAACTCTTTTATGTTGCAGCAAATTCTCATCATATATCATGTGATCAGTAGCTCTGGAATCAATGATCCATGCTAAGGCATTCATAATCTATTCTTAGAAGAAAACATAGCAAGAGATGTACCTGCACAGTTTGATGATCCTTGTGTTTTTCCTTTGCCCTTCGTGGCCTTCAAGACCTCCTGGCAAACAGCATTAACCAAGGCCCTATCAAACCATGTGCCTTCTTCTACTATCTCTTCATCATTGTCATCCAATGGAGAATCAAATATCCCTGCCACATTTGCAGATGCCTTAGCAGCTTTCTTGCCCTTTGGATCCTTATCAGATTTATCCTTCTTGAAGCAACCATCCACAGTATGGCCTGTTATTCCACAATGACTGCAAACCTTATCAATTTTATCCTTCTTGACTGATTTCTTATATCCATTAGTTTTCCCGGCAGCAAAAGCTCTTTCATCTTGTGAGGACTCACTATTGTTGCTTCCACCTGCTTAACCAGATAATAAGCTCTATTTACCGTCGGCAATGGATCAGTGGAGAGGATCTGGTTCCTCACACTATCATACGTGTCCCCTAGTCCCATCAAGAACTGGAGAAGTTTGTTGTGATTATCAGATTCTTCTAGCTTCTTGGACATACCACAAGTACATCTAAATCTAACTTCACAAGTACATTTTGACACTCCTTCAAGAGTAAGAATCTCATCCCAGATCTTCTTGATCTTATTGAAATAATCTGCAACACTCAGATTTCCTTGAGTCTGATTGCACAAGCTCTTCCTCAGTTGATAGAGCATAGGACCGTTCGTCTGCGCATATCGATCTTCAATCTCCTGCCAAAGCTCTCTCGCAGAATTAGTGTACATGAAACCTTCAGCGATCTCCTTGCTCATGGAGTTCAGTATCCAACATCTTACCATAAAATCGCATTGCCTCCACCTCGGAATGTCCACCGGCCGAATCGATTCCGAATCTGAGCTTCCATCTATGAACGTTGTCTTGTACTTTGCTCTGAGCACCATCTTTATCCCTCGGCTCCAACTCCGGAAATTGAGTCAATTGAAGGTGCTAACCACCAATTGTGCTCCCGGATGATCAGAGCTGGAGAGATTCAGCAGATCATTCATGTTGACCACGCCAGATCCAACCTCTCCAACGTACTATAGGATTCCTTGGTTGTGTTCTCTTCCATCTCCTTCGATCTCTATCTTTAAACAGCTTCCAAACGATGATCGAACACCGTCGACTCTAATACCATGTAAAGAACCTTGAGCTAATCAAGGATCTTCGACTAATTCGCCATGGAAGCTATGCTTGGAGATCTGAAATTGAACGAAGAGGAAGGAGGGAGAAAACAGAATTTTGGAAATGAATTGTTATGCAACAAACTCACCCGGTTCATACATTTATAGCCCAAGCCCACATAAATGCAAGGACTAAAATGCCCCTATTTTGTTACAATCGAATTACCAAACTACCCTTATCCCATATCCTCTACAAAAATTTAAATGAGTCGATTAATAGTACAATTTTGAAACTCAAATTCAAGTTTAGGTTCAATTCAAACCCAATTTGTTTCCAAACGAGCCGAACATGAGCTCGACTCAGCTTTCCCCATGAATTGCAATGTCTCTCTCCCGTGAATTGATAATATCTCTCTCCCATGAATTGCAATGTCTTTTTTTTTTCCTAATCAGTTTTCCCCATGGCATCGATCTACAAATAAGAAATGGAAGAGAAAGAACTTGTTGTGTTTTGGCAAACAACATCTTGTAGAACTTTTCTTAATGCAATCAATACACAATCAACTTACATAAGAGGACGAGGTAAGTGTGCACTAAACACCTTCACACCATCAATAACCGGACCACAAAGCGACCCATACATAGTCATAGTGTAAAAATTACTCAAAAACCCTATCCTCGTTCTTTCCTTCTTTGGCTTGAATCGTAGTTCCGCCTTCACAAACCCGCCTTTCCCCTTAGATTCGTATGTTACTCGAACTCTTTTGCCACCAGCAAAGGCCTCCACCTCCATGGGGCCAATGCAACCACATCTCGAGTCCCCAACGAGAAACGTTAGGACATATGTCTTGCCCGGTATGGTCCTAATGATTTGAGCTAGCATGCTTTCTCTCCCTGCGACGAGCTCAATAGCTCTCTTGCCTGCCGGAACAAAGAACTCAGTCGAAGAAATGTACTTGACGGCCTTGATGGAATCGATCATCCATCCAGGTAATGGAGAGTGATCATCCTCTATGTTTGGTCGTATTAAGATTCCTAATGAAGAGTTGTGGAAGACATAAGGGCCGTCTTCGAAATCTCCGTTCTTCACCAAGTTACCTACATTTAGTCCAAAATATTGAACATCTATGTTATTTTCGTTGAAGATGGACACGCAACACGAGGAGGCCAATAGTATATTGGCCTCCTTGTGTTGACGGATATCTATATATATACATTTCAGCTAATATAGGATCTACTATTGACATACCCTTAGTAAGATGAGGAGGATTCAAGATGTTAATAGAGACGGTGTCAATGAGAGGTCCACAAGCGGGATCTTCGTTCTTCCCCGGGTGGTGTAGTGTGATCTCAACCTCCTCCTCCTCTGCGAGGAATCCCCACGCGTAGCAATCGTACCCTACGCTACTATACATGGTTTGTAAGGGCAAGACTCCCCAGTCGAATGGCTCAGAAATAGGGGTCACAGATACATTGAGCTTTTCGTCTTGGGCGCAAGTCCTAGCAAAGCTGAAAGTTAGGGTATAGAATTGACCCTTTTCCATCCTCACCTTTTGCCTTATAGACGCGTCGTTTCCTAGTCTTACTGCATGCTCGCCTTGGGGGACAACAAGCAACATTTCGTCTTGCACGGAACCCGAGTTAACGTACTCCACAAAGCCTTTGATTATCCAGCTTGGAATAGAGTTTTCTCCATCCACCCTCATACCGCTTAGTTGAGATGGGTTGGGAGGGACTCAAAATCGCCGTTTGGAAGCATACCTACAATAGAAAAACCAAATTAAATCTTGAATAGTTTTGAAGAATGATATATATATATATATATATATATATATATATATATATATATATATATATATATATATATATATATATATATATATATATATATATATATATATGTTAAAAACTTAAAATACACATATAAGTAGCATTTGAAAGAAATTAATAAAATGAAAGTCACCTCCAAAAGAGAAGTTGATGAATAATGCAGCTAGAACAAACAATACTCCAAAATATGTCTCCATTGAATTGATTGTTGAGTAATTTTGAGAGAGAGGATGGGATTGTAAGATTATTAGTTATTACAACGTTTTTGGTGGGAGGAAACTAACTAGGGTTGAGAAGTCATTATATATGGGCTTCAAAGGTGTTGTGAAACGACGTCGCTTCATGAGGCAATTAATAGCACATGCACCGTGCCTCTGTCAGAGAGTTGACGTGCAGAATCAACATCTACGAAAATTAGAATAAGGGCAATTATTAGAGATAATCCAAATAACATGGAATATTATTTAAAATAATACGTAGTACTAATAAAATACAAAAAATTAAGCAATCCGAATTGCTCAAAAGTGGGGAAAATGGATTCAATAGAAGTCTAGAAGGTAGATTATGTAACTTATTTCTAAGGTGTACCAAAATAAAAATCATTGTGGACATGCATATGCCGATCTCATGACATTATATTTTTCACATATAAACATTTAATTATAAATATTTTTACATGACTGTATTTATATGGATACTGAACTAGAACCCCTAGACCCTACATTGTGAGATATAATTGTTATTGTTATTGTAAGATGGGGTGATTTGCCAAATATACAAATACGAAGGTCATATTAGCCAAATATACACAATTTTGGGAAATTTGCAAAAATATATAATGGCTACCCCGTGTGCTCCAGTGCACTCTCTCCCCTGGGCCCCACCCTCCCTCCCTCCCTTCACATGTACGCTCCCTCCCTCTCTTTTATTTTTTATTTTTTCTTTCCTTTTTTTTTTAAAAAACAATTTACAGAAACCATCATTTTTAATTTTTTAATTTTATTTTTCTTTATTTCTCATTTCCTTTGTTATTTCATTTCTTTCATTTTCTCCCTTTAATTATCACATAAATTAGATTTAATACTAATTTTTTTAACTAATATATATTTTTTAATCAACATATATATTTTTTTCGCTCGCGTCAGTGCTGACGTCATCGTCGGGAATGCTGACGTCAGCAATGCTGACACCGTTTACAAGGAAGTTTTTTTTTATTTTTTTGCGCGCGTCAGTGCTGACGTCATCGTCGGGAATGCTGATGTCAGCAATGCTGACACCGTTTACAAGGATGCTGACGCCAATTTTTTTTTCTTTTTTTCCGCGCGTCGGTGCTGATGCGAACGTCGAGAATGCTGACGTCCGCATTGCGGACATCGAAGACTCCGACAACGCTGACGCGGAGGACGTCGACGATACTAACACCGGGGATGTCGACGATGCTAACACCATTTGAGGGATGTTGACACCGACGTCGGGAATGCTGACGCCGTCTACGAGGATGCTACGCAGCCGACGATGACGTCGGGAATGCTGACGTCAGCATTGCGGACGCCCTCTACGAGAATGCTGACGCCGACGGTGATGACATCAAAGATCAATATCTTTTTATATAAAATATAAAAGGGGGAGAACAAAGAGACAAAGGAATGTTTCAAAAAAATAAACGAATATTTTATTTTTTTTGTAGTGAGAAACAAAGAATTTTTCGATGCCGACGATGCTGACCTCTTTCCTCATCCATCTCTTATATTGCAAAAACGATGTCAGCAAATATTTACCTACACAAAAATATGCATAAAAACGATATCAGCACTAAAAAATACGTATAAAACGATGTCAGCATTAAGAAATAAACCAATTTTTAAGGACTCAAGCATACATATATACTTACATATATAATATCAAATTAAAAACGATGTCAGCACTAAAAAATACGCATAAAAACTATGTCAGCATTAAAAAAAACCAATTTTTAAGGACTCAAGCATACATATATACCTACATATATAATATACAACTAAAAATGATGTCAGCACTAAAAAATATGCATAAAAACGATGTCAGCACTAAAAAGCAACCCAATTTCTAAGGACTCAAGCATACATATATACCTACATATATAATATCCAACTAAAAACGATGTCAGCATTAAGAAACAAACTTGTTTTTTAAGAACTCAAGTATATAAATATACCTACATATATAATATCCAACTAAAAATGATGTCAACACTAAAAAATACGCATAAAAACGATGTCATCACTAAAAAATAACTCATTTTTTAATGACTCAAGTATACATATATACCTATAGAGCAACCTAAACAAGGTAATAAAGACCATGTCAGCACGAGGACATACCTATGCGCATAAAAAAATAACTCATTTGTTCCACGCGTCAATGCTGACGCCGACGACGGGAATGTTGACATCAGCAATGCTGACGCCGTCTACGAGAATGCTGACGCCGATGACAATGACGTCGGAAATGCTGAGGTCAGCATTGCTCACACCCTCTACGAGGATGCTGACGCCGACAATGATGACATCGAAGATCAATATATTTGACGTATTAAGTCATTAAAAATATAAAAGGGGGAGAACAAGGAGACAAAGGAGTGTTCTACAAAAAAAAAAAAAAACGAATATTTTATTTTATTTTTGGTAGTGAGAAACAAAGAATAACGGTAAACAATTAAAACAAAGAATTTTTCGACGCCGACAATGCTGACCTCTTTCCTCATCCATCTCTTATATTGCAAAAACGATGTCAGCAAATATATACCTACACAAAAATATGCATGAAAACGATGTCAGTACTAAAAAATACGTATAAAACGATGTCTGCACTAAGAAATAAACCAATTTTTAAGGAGTCAAGCATACATATATACTTACGTATATAATATCAAATTAAAAACGATGTCAGCACTAAAAAATACGCAAAAAAAAAACGATGTCAGCACAAAAAAAACAAACCAATAACGAGGTGGCTTTTACATTACTCATAATTTGAGTTACTCACCAATCACCACTTCAAAGGAACCTATTGTTTGACCATTTATGACAAGCTCTATGTAATAGATCTGATTATACACTAAAATATACACTAGACAAACATATCATCATTTTAATATTATATAATGATTGCATCATTATATAATATTAAAATTCAATGAGTACAAGTTCAATGAGTGGCCAGGACCAATAACGAGGTCGGGCTTATTTGATATGTCCAACACGGAATGAGATTTAGTAATCCTCCAACAAACCGTTGAGTATCATCTAGTCCGTAATCGCGGTACCTTTTATAGTCCACCTCCTCTTATTGGTTTAAAACAATTATACAACAACCCCATTTATTAGTAAAAATAATAAAATAACTCGGCATATCCAATCAAGCGATACGGACCATAATATTGGACCACAATTGAGGACTAGAGGATCTCCACCGCCAACCAAACTGCTATCGGGCATTCTGTAAGCCAGATTTCCATCAAAGTGATACTGATTCTAATGTTCCAACAAAAAAATACGTAGAAGCCAGATTTCAATCAATAACTGTATACAAGTATATTGTTGTTCATTTCTCAGTATATCAGTCAAGATACAAGTGGGATATCACTATATCAGCCCAACACATGAATCGAAGAAGAATATGTAGAAGCCCTTAGACATGAATGTGTTTACCTGGATGGCCTGTAATCGTGATACCGATGCCAGTAGCTAGTTTGTGTGGTGAATGACTCTCTTCCATTTGCAATGCAGATTGAAATAAAAGAGATTTGGAGAGGTCGACTGGATCCCGTGGTCGACTGTCAGCAACGTCACCACCGCTGACGATGACTCTACTTCCTCAAATAGATCGAAAGCGCGCTTGAGCCCCGATCATGCTCTCAGTTGTTGGTGATAGAGGAAGGAGATCAGCGTCATCAGTTGCTGATGTTGCTGTCGGCAACTGATTACAAATAAATCTGGCTTAATTACATCAGAGACAGCATCGGCGATTCAGCATCGGTGAACTGAATCGGAGCAAGGAGCAACAGTTCCGAATCTGGAAGCAACCTTCACTCAATCGAAAGAGGACATCATCGAACAAAACAAAAGGAGGAAGACGAACGCCGAGCGGACTCCAATCGCACACAGATCGGCCTTCGTCGCCGGAGCCGGAGCAAGTGAAGTTGCTAACGAAGACGATCCTGAAGAAGCCGCCGCTGGTGCCGGTCAAAACCGCACCGCCGAAATCGGAGCCAGATCTGGTCCAATTTGGCTTCGGCGTTGGTGCGCTCGACAGGAGAGAAGTCACATCGGCGGGAGAGGACTGCGAACGACGAGTGGACTTGCAATCGCACACAGATCAGCCCTCCTTCCTCCGTCGCCGCTTCGCCGCCTCGCCAACACATCCAGACACACAGACACACTCGGGCCTCCGATCACACTCGGAACTCGCTCCCGCCGCTGGAGACGACGACTTCCTCCACCATGGAGAGAGATCTAGAACAGCGGGGGAGTCATGGGAGAGAGATGCCCGATGTGATACTTTGGATGGAGAGGGGAGGGTTAGGATTTTGCCGGATTTGAGTAGATCTGTAAAAAGAAGAGAGAGAGAGGGGAGCGTGGGAGTAAACCGTGAGGATGAGGGCAATGTATAGTTTTGTAATATTTACCAAAACGTGTATAATTCACTAATTTGGTCGAAAATTTGTGCATTCGGCGTAAATTTTCTCTTGTAAGATTGGCATAAAGGCAAATATATGTTGGGATACACACAAGTTTCCCACATCAATTACCATGTAAAAATACCAAAATATATTTTTAAAAAAATTTACTTTTTTTTCGAAACCAATGGTTTAGTCCACCTCGCATCGGATAGGCCCAATAAGAAGATTAAAGTGCTCCCTCACAAGAAAGTACTCCATCTCGAACCTCAAAACTCTGGTTAAGAGGATATAAAAAAGCCTTAATTACTAATATCTCAAGATTTTTATATTAAAAGAAAAAAAAATGATTTTTTTTTATATCAAAATATAAATAATTTGTAACAAAAAAGGGTCAATATCTTTATATCTTTAATTTGTATATATCATATATTTATCATTTTCTTTTATTTTTTGAAATATAAGTAATTTTTTCACCAAAATACCAAAATATAAATACATCATATAAAATTATATAATTAGTAGCAAGTTTGTGTACGTTTGTCATTAAAAATTTAAAGAAAAGCAGCACATAATTTATATATGCGTAGCTAGCTAGTGTGAGTGAATGTGTGCTTCTTCGGTTGATGGGGTTCTGGCTGTTCGGAGTCGGGTCAGGCCGGGGTCGTTGCAGTGTGTATCGAGGCGTCGATCTCCTCTTTCCGGAATGCTGCTTCCTTGGAGGTTCGTCTTCACTGCCCACAGGTGCTTCCTGATGTACCGCTGGTATAGATGGATCTAGGCGGGGGCAAGCGGGAGCATACACCCCCTCTTTCATCCGACGAATCACCTATATTTGTTCTACGCGTTGATAGCTTCGTTTTGACATATTATAAGCCTGAATCCGATAAACGAGTAAAAAGTTATCCCCGTTTGAAAGTTAAACACAGATTAATTATTTCAAATGTCTTTTAATAAAGCATGATTCTTTTATATTTTACTTAATTTGATATTTCGGCAATATAATTCAAGCAAAGAGCTTCGAAAGAAGAGGTTATATTACTAAATTCGATAATTATATAAGAAATTATGCAAGTTTAAAGTTTGTATATGTTGTTACACGTTATTGCATGCTAACAGAATAACAAGTTGCATATTAACTTTGTAGGTTTCAAAAGATATATTTTTTAGACGAAAAAAAAATGTTGTTATCAATTAAAACGACATCATTTTTTCATTTAAAGAGAAAAAAATACTATATATATAACAACTACTGACATAATTTTAAATTAAAACATCGCTGTTTTGAACAAAAAAGCATTGTGTTTTGAACTTAAAAAACGTTGTTTAAACTAAAATATCATTGTTTAATCTAAAATATCATAGTTTTGGTTCGCTAGACGTACATAAAAAATCTATCGAATAGTGAATCAACATTTTGTATAAAACTTCGCCCCCCCCCCCGATAAATTTCTGGCTCCGTCCCTGACCGCTGGCCTGCGGTGTTGCTATTGGTAGCACTTGGCTTCGTTCGTTTGTCTACGTCCGCATCTCGTCCGATTTAGTAGGGCTTAGTTTCTTTTTGTAGAACTTTTGTGCTTGTTTCTTGCACCCTCGTTGTATTTTTGTCTCTTTTTGACGGTTTCCGTCTGCCGACTTGTCGGCCTTCGAGGTCGATCCAGGTTTGCCTGGTTTCGAATTATTTCCTAATTAAAAAAAAAAAAAATGTGTGGTGGCAAGTGCTGAAATGAATTTGTTGCTTGCTTGCATTATCATACAATTTGCAAGATTTGGGGTTTTCTGGAGGAGGTTAAATGATCGACCGGTGAGTTCATCAAACAAAGAGAACCTCAAACATCACATGTAAGGGGCAACCAGCCGCTAGGGTTATAATTATTGAACATATCAATCATATTTAATGCAAATTCAATGGACTGATAGAGGAACTTAGCTCACCAAAACGACCCTCACCATATACAACCTCTGCTAGCTCCTTTCTTTCTAAACCATCACCACATTTTATGCACAAATTAATGCCATATACTCATATTGATTCTTGACCTTGCTTTAATTTTGGAGGTGTCCGGGTTCCTTCTTATGGTCTCCCTACTGAAGTCCGTAATTAGGATTCGCGATCGGTAGTCGTGTCGTACGTGTGTATGACTAGTACGGAAGTTGAGTGAGGTCAATATGTGCCCATAAACGTTGGTCTTACTATCCACACGACGATATCTCGTCAGTGGCGGATCTAGTATATCAAAGCTAGGTGAGCGGAAAAGTTTTAGTTAGGACAAAGAGAAAAAAAAAACTAACAAGGCAAAGTACAATTATTATATAGTACTTCATAAAAACTATGAAATATTCTTCAATCGTTGGGTTTCGAATGATCAGACATCCTATTGAATCAAAAGTTACAAAAAAAAATATAAAAATAATAAAGTTTACAAATTCATTCGGATGATTTTGTATTACAATTGACCACTTGGTGAAATGATAAATAAGCATAAAAATCCATGATATAAAATACTAATCTCAATATCTACAATTAAATTACCAAAAAATTCGATCAAAACCCAATTTAGTAACTTAAAAATTAAATAAATAATAATTAGAAGAGAGTAAAAAAACATACCTCATGAAATAGATTAAAGAAGTGATAAAAGAGTTCAGAAATTGAAATTGAACGATCGAAATTGAAGTTTGATAAAAAGCCAAAAAGCGTGCTGCATGTTAATTAAATTGAATACTAAAGTTTTGGTAATGTAGATGGAAGGTAGGTGAGCAACATATCAAATTAAGCCCAAATCAAATAAAATACCCAAGCTTTTGAATAGCCCACCTAAAATATATATGTCCCAACAATTTTTTTTTTTACCTAACTTCTGAATTTTTGACCCAGCAGTGGTTGGGCAAGCTCCCTCAACCATCCGCCACTGTATCTCGTCAAATGCACGGTTATCTCAGCCGACAAAGTGTGTATGGAGTTGTACATAAGGGGGCCTAGTATTAGTAGTATAGGACGATACATATGTACAGAAAAATAGGCGGAGAGTGAGTGGTGACAAGAAAATGATTGTTGTGAATTTCCCCGAGTGAATACCAGAAAAGAGAAGGAGAATGAACAATAGGACACAAAGGATTTCTGTGTTCTGGCAAGAACCGCGCAGAACACCCTGCAGAGAAAAACCTCTCTGCAACTAGGGTTTCTTATTATTGTGATGCTTTGATGGATACACAGGCACTTCATAATTCAACCCTACACCCTCTATTTATAATAGAGAATCTCCTATAGATAACCCTATAGATAAACCTAGATATAGATAAAACCTACCTTATCTAGAACCTATTATAGATAAAACCACCTATATATAAAACCATTTATAGATAAAACTTGTTATAGATAAATTGACTTGGGCCTCAATCCAATTTATCTATCTACCTAGGATGATTAATTGTCTCCTACAACAGATATGTATAGGGGCAATTTTGGTTTTTTCAAAGACATTTAACGAAACTCTAACGGTACATAGAGGCGGGGTGGTTTTTTGTAAACAAAAGTTGTATAAAGGGTGGTTTTCTACAATATTGAATTTAAGGGGTGATTTTGAGCAATATATCTTATCTTAAGGGTGGTTTTATGCAGCTTACCCTTTTCAGAAACATAAAAACCATTGTTCACAAAAGATCTCCTTTTACCATCTCTAGGTACCATTCAAGAAAACCATGTAACTTGATATGTTCCATAATATGACCTTTCCCACGACAATGATAACAAATCTTGTCACGACCGGCCACCTTCTTAAAATCTTTCTTGTCTCCATGATGCCCTTTGATGGCAGCAACCAAAGCCATATTATTTGACTGAGATGAATGTGAACCATTATCACCATAAGACGCCCCTTTCCCACTCTCAAATTACTGAACTAAATAGCAAGCACGATTCACCAAAGGTGAGGGATCCAAGGCAAGATTAATACTATGGCATACAGTTTCATAACCTTTCCCTAACTCCATCAAGAACTGCATCAAGCGATTTCTCGCCTCTACATCATACACTTTCTTGACCAATTGACATGAACAAGAAGCTAATTAACACACCTCAAACACATTAAGGAAAACCTTCCACACACTATTTAATTCATCGCACACCCTCTTTAACTTTGCAAAATACTCAGCAATTGACTTTCCATTTCTAGAAATTGTGTTCAATTCCCTCTTAAGTTGGAAAATCAAAGGCACATTAGTTTGTCCGTATCTTTCAGTTAGCTCAATTCACAAACTTCTTGCCGAATCAACATACATGAAACTCTCAAAAATAGTATTCACCATCGAGTTCAAGATCTAGCTAGTATCTTACCGTGTAATACGCGCGCATCCATCTCTAAGCATCCACCGAACCTGGCTCTGGCATCATGCAACCCAGTTTGTTTTTCCCACCCAGCACAAGCTTAACTCTGCGACTTCAAGAAGTTCGTCCTTGAGAACTGAAATGATACCAAATGGCCAACTACTCTCCTGGGTTGTCAGAATTTGCCAGAGTGAGTGGATCATTCACACTCCCATGTGAACCTATCGTCGATTGCGAATCAACAGCCTTACCTAGTAGACATCTTCAACTTCAAATCATACAGATCCACCAAGAAATTACCAAAAAAACTAAGATTGCACTAACCAATCAACCAAAACAACACATCGGAAACATAAACCAAAGATTTACATCAACCTCTCGAACAACTACGAGCTCGTCACTATGATACTATGAGAAAGATTGAAAATCAAAACTGAAACTAATCCAGAGGAGAAAGAAGAAGTGACGGGGTTTGTTATCTATAGACCTGAGCAAACATGGGCAACCCACCCGGTCTGCCTAACTCACCTGAGAAAATATGCGAGCTTGGACAAAGTAGTTGGCCCAAGCTGACCGACAGGCCCAACCCGGTTTTATATTAATATTAATATTAATATTATATAAGTTATATATATCGTATTATATATAGGGTGTGGCTATATACACCACAAATCCAAAGACTGAAAATGCACGTCCTTAAGGACGTGCAAGCCTTGTGACTAATTAACTTTGAAAAAAATTAATTAACCCATTTTAACCATGCATGTCCTTAAGGACGTGCATGATTTGGGGTGTATATAGCCAACACGTATATATATTATTAACATAATAAGAATATATACATAATTTGTATAATTTATAACTATACTACGAGTGTCATACTACTGCTAAGTGCTAACTATTCTCAATCTTAAACGCCCTCATCTTCAAAATGCTCTCTCTCGCATAGCCCGAATGTTGCCTAAAAGCATTGGTACAATATCACGTTGATTTGCATTTGTTAGTAAGCTAATATTGTCCAGATTTGCCTTACATTTGAAAGTATTGGTATAATGTTGTGATATATATGCCTCTTTTTTAGTTCAATTTAGGATAGAAAACGGATTTTATACGCTAGGCCCGCTGGGTGGCCCGACCTGACAATGATGGCAGGCTTGGATAAAGCACTAGGCCTAAAAATCGGGCCGGACTCAAGCCCACTCATGCCGGCCTATGCTCAGGTCTAGTTATTTATAGACATAAGCCCATTTTCCCTTTAATTACGTAAAGAATATGACCCTTAACATTAAATTACATAAATAACCCAAATGTTTGAACTATGATATATCTCATTAGTTATGCTCAACTTTCGACGTGGCACTCTGATTTCATTCACATCTCTCAACAGGGTGAATGATGTAATTTTTTTTATATATAAATTATGTGAAGTCTGTTTAGCAATGCATCGCATTTAAACAATCGATAAATGATAGAAATTACATTATTTGTTGTCGGTGTTTTTAGACTTCGATGTCCATGTTTGATCTTCTTTGACTTTCCTCTCGCCCTATCTTATAAGTAATAAGAAACGGCGAGAGGAAAGTCAAAGAAAATGTTTGAGGATAAACTAAATACCAAAATATAAAAATGGTAAAAACCTCTACTTTTGTGTTAGGAGGGCCGCTCAACCTTATATCCAAAAATAAAATAAATCAATCAGGTTTAAGTGTTTAACATCATTTCTTTGTGCAAAATGCATACATAAACAAGAGGAATCAATGAGTTTCGATCTCCCTACATAAGAGGGCGAGGTAAGCGTATACTAAAAACATTCACATCATCAATAACCGGTCCACAAAGCGACCCATCCACAGTCATAGTGTAAAACCCGCTCAAAAACCCGATCCTCGTCCTCTCCTTCTTCGCCTTAAATTGTAGTTTCGCCTTCACAAACCCGCCTTTCCCCTTGGATTCGTATGTCACTCGAACTCTCTCGCTGCCTGCAAAGGCCTCCACCTCCATGGAACTAACGCAGCCACATCTCGAGTCCCCAACGAGGAACGTTAGGATGTACGTCTTGTCCGGTATGGTCCTAATGTTTTGCGCAAGGATGCTTTCTCTCCCTGCGACGAGCTCAACAGCCCTCTTGCCTGCCGGAACAAAGAACTCAGCCGAAGAAATGTACTTGACGCCCTTGATGGAGTCGATCATCCAGGCCGGTAATGGAGAGTGATCATCCTCTATGTTTGGTGGGATGAGGACTCCTGATGAGGAGTTGTGGAAAACATAGGGCCCTTCTTCAAAGTTCCCGTTCTTCACCAAGTTACCTAAACATTTTATATGAATCACAACTAATTATTTAATATGTATCATTATTAAATGTATAAATAAGTATATAATAACATAACTTAAGTATACACATGATATAAGGGCAGAATCCGAGGGCATGAGGTGGCTTGAGCTCCTTTTTGGCTAAGAAGAAAATAAAATAATATATATTTTTTAATAAATTTTACTAATTTTAGGAATAAAAGAGTAATAAATCACAAAATATAGTAAGCTTAGTTGGTAATTAAAGAATGAGTATTCAAAAGATTTTGGCTTCATTTTTGAGAAATTGCTATTTTTCTTAGTTTTTAAACTAAAAAAGGTACTATTTAATTCACAAACATAAGGTTTTTTCTAATATGTTTTTTTTTAAATTCTCAAATATACTTAAAAATATCCAAAAATCAAACCAAACACCCCTAAATTATTTTCTGACTCCGGCGCTGCACAACCTCAACTATTTTTAACATGTCAGTATTGCAGAATATCAATCCCTAGCCCCCTTACCCAAGTTTTTTTAGTAAAAAAAATAAACTCACTTCCCAGATAAAATTGAAGAAAATAGTTTAGTAAAATACAAAAACATAAAATGTCCAAAATAGCCTCACCTAGACATTTTTTTTCTTCCAAACGATTAGTAGTATAATAATATTTAATTTTTAACCTATTATATTAATCAAGAGATCGAGCTTGGTGTTTATATACTACCAAAACATAAAAGAAAATTGGAGTGATATGCCAATTTATCTAATTAGTAACCGATGATGCATACCCTTATTAAGATTTGGAGGGTTCAAGATGTTGATGGCGACGGTATCAATGAGAGGACCGCAAGCGGGATCTTCACTCTTCCCCGGGTGGTGCAATGTGATCTCAACCTCCTCCTTCTCGGCCAAGAATCCCCACGCGTAGCAATCGTACCCTACACTACTATACATGGTTTGTAGGGGCAAGACTCCCCAGTCAAATGGCTCGGATGTAGGGGAAACCGATACATTGAGCTTTTCGTCTTGGGCACAAGTCCTAGCGAAGCTGAAAGTGAGAGCATAGAATTGACCTTTTTCCATCTTCACCTTTTGTCTTATGGACGCGTCATTTCCTAGTCTCACCGCGTGCTCCCCTTGGGGCACTATAAGCAACATATCATCTTGCTTGTAACCCGAGTTGATGTACTCCACAAAGCCTCTGGTTACCCAGCCTGGGATGGAGTTCGCTCCATCCACTCTTGTTCCGCTTAGCTGGGATGGGTTGGGAGGAGACTCAAAGTCGCCATTTGGAAGCAAACCTTCAAAGGAAAAAAAAAACAAATTTAATATTAAATAAGGTAAATGTAGCATTTGAAACAAATTAATAAAATTAAATAAAATTTAAATCACCTCCAAAAGAGAAGTTGATGAATGATGTAGCAAGAACAAACACTACTCCAAAATGTGTCTTCATTGATTTCTTATTGATTTTGAGAGAGAAAATGAGATTAATTATATATCTAAAGTTTTTGGTGGTAGGAAATGGAGGAGGTGTGAAGCCTTTATATATGTGCTTCAATGTGTTGTGAAACGACGTCGGTTCATGCGGCAATTAATAGCACATGCACCGTGCCTCTGTCAGAAGGTTGACGTGCATAATCAACATCCAATAAAAATTAAGATTAGAATAATACCAATTATTGGTAATAAAATACTATAAGAAAACAATGCGATCGAATTACTCAATAGTGAGAAAAATGGATCCATAGAAGTAGATGCAGCATATGTTGGTTGTTTGTATGTCAAAGTTGGAATTAGTTTAATGGACCAAAAATAATTTGGACATATATGTAAAGACATTATTATAATTTTCACATGTATTATAATTTACAAAGTTAAAATAAATACATAATCAAACTAAACTACATAAATTTAGATCGATATTCTATGCTACCAACAGTGACAATTTGTAGTTTAGTCACATGACTACAATTATTTCTCATTCGAAAATATGCTTTAAGTTGATCAATAGACAGAAATAAGAGGGTAATCGAATCTAATAGTCACCTTTATTTATTTCGTGTTACTGCTTGACATATTATATAGTCGATATATACTCAATATCCAAATCTCAAGCCTAATATATAAGGTTGGTGAACTGCTTATTTTATTATCGTTGGATCGATTTTAAGATAGTACTTAATTGAGTTTATTTATGTTCTAGAATATTATACACTCATTCAGACGTGTAAATCTCATGTTATTATTGATCTGTTAGAATTTATCACGATCAAATGTGCAACAAATAAATCAAATCAAATGTTAATTTTAATCTAAATACCAATTTCAACGATCAACCATATCTTGATTTACATTCCATGGGAGATCCTTCGTATTATATATATTGATAACAAATAGGGCGGTGTTAATTGCTTTGATTGATTGGAATAAGATAGAAGAAGACAGGATTTGGGGGATCTTCTGGAGGAGGTTAATTGATAAAAACATCACATATTCACATGGGGGGGCAGCCAGGGGTATTATTGACCACAATCAATCATTTAATATAAGCCAATTTCCATGGCTTGGAGGGGTGTGAATATTAGCTAGCTAAGCAGAGCTTAGGAAGGGCTGAGGAACTTGTGTTTTGAATTTGACCAAATTGAAAACGACCCTCGCCATATACAACCTGGTTGATTAATTAGTAAATGATCCATCCTATTCCTATTCCTATTCCTATTCATTAATTAAAGTAGTCTCTTGGTGAAGGGCTGATCTCCCCATTGATCTACATCTACCTTAACATGCATGCCATCGATCTGCAATGTTCCTATATATAGCATGCAGTCAACCATTGCCATCAATATATTTCAAAGATTCACCCGCTTCACTAGTCACCCGGACGTATCAAGTATTGGGCTTGGGCTTGGACTTGGACTTGGGCTTGGGCTTAGACATTTCCCTTCTTTATTTTATGCTTTACAAATGATCACGAAGTGGGATTATCTTAAATGAAAAAATAATTAGGCCAAATTGCATAAAATAAGATCACCTCTTCCATAATCCGGGACTAAATGGTCAACCAATACGAATGTGTTATCAAAAACTTGGTAAACAAATCCATCTCAAAGCGGAAGCACTTGCTCTTAAAATGGGAATCCAACACGTTTTTCAACTCAATATTGACAAAATCTACATTGAAGGCGATTCTAGTATAATCATTGATCACCTAAACAGAAAAACTAAATGTCCTTGGGAAATTGAGCTAATTTTATATGATGTAAAACTTCTTCTATCGACTTTGAAAGAAGTTTTCTTCTTTCATGTGCCCCGTTTGGGCAATAGAGTGGCTAAGTAGGTTGCACACATTTGCCACCCTACTCGAGGAGTCGATATTCACAACGATTTAGGTCTTTTAGACCTCATCCGCAAGGATGCTGTCGGGTAGAGCTTGCTTGTCCGAATCATTTTCTAATCAAAATAAAAAAATATAATAAGATCACCTCTTAAATATATAATTGCAGTAAATCACCTATTAAAACCCAAAATTTTGTATAGAAAAAACTATCCAACCCAAAAATCTATTAGATTCTGTTAAGGAATTTCAAAAATATCAATAATGGCTAACAAAGCAATTTCTCTAGGTTTCTCGATAGATGATAATTCAATCGTCGCTCATCCAAAATTAATGTAGAGCTCTCATCCATAAAGTTAGATCATAAATTTGGACAATAGTTGCTTCAAGAAGTAAGGTGTTACCTGAGCCGAGTTGTTTCGGCTCGACTCGATAAAAGCTCGGTCCGAGCTCGTTTATTTTCTAAACAAGTCGAGTATGTGCAAACTTTTAAGCTCAGTTCAAATCTCAACTCACTTGATTTAAGTTTGAATAGCTCGAACTTTGTAAAATTTCTAAAATGTCCTTTAAAACTACTATATTGTGAGCCGATAGGGTTGTTTAATGCTCGAAAAAAGCTCGATTGGAGCTCATTAATTTCCTAAACATGTCGAGTATGAGCACATTTTTAAGCTCGTATTCGACTCGTTTCTGAATATGAACAAACAATACTCGATTCGTTCAACTCGAATAACAACCCTACCAACTACCAAGAAGAATGATCAAACATGGTTGAGGCCGGTGTTTCAAGATATACAAGAGTTCATGTACATTATATTTTTATTTAGAAATTAAAATACCTCAATTTTAATTTTATTTATATATCACCCAAGTAATGGTATTCTTTTGCACGTTTTAAAAAAAAAATAAAAATCCGTGGTTTAATCTCATATATCCATTGCTGTTTCCCTCCTATCAAATTGTCTTAATGGCATAGATAAAATTTTGAGATATATAGATTATTTACTCAAGGTATTAAAATAATTAGAATATACATATTATATATTGGACAAACAGAATATTATAATAAGTAAATAATCTATATATCTAATTATCTATATACATCAAAATTTTTCTCACCAAAAAAAAAATATACATCAAAATTTTATCCATTGAAAAAAAATCAATTAAAAGACTTTTTTTTTTTCATATTACACACATTAATTGCCTAACATATATGCCTTTTAATTCCTTAAGTAGTAATCTAATGTAATTTTTTTTTATCTCTTATACATGATATATATTTTTTTAAATAAGGTGAATTACTCTAATGATTATTGAATAACTGATAAATATTTGATATTTGATAGTGTAATTATATATAATTATCTTTATCGTAGTTCTACTATGATGCCAATTAGCTATGTTTTATCTTATTAGCTAGAGTTTTACCAAAGAAAGAAATTAAAGATATTTTTTACTTATAGAAAATAAAAGATATAATATTAGATAGGAGGAGTTATATTAGGATTACAAATTTACAATAGCTCGTTGCCTATAAATAAATTACAAATCCTCACAACCCCAAACCACTTCAAACCGATCATCAATCCTCCTTCACCCATCAACCATGGCTGCTCTCAGAGGATTCGCCTTCTTCTTGTTGCTCGTCTTCATCGCATCTCATACCGCCACTACGAATGCTATTGGCTTCGATTCCATCTATCAGTTCGGAGACTCCCTCTCCGACACCGGCAACCTTATGATGGAGTCCAACACCTCCTTCTGCGCCATCTCTCCCTATGGCCTTACTTCGCTTCCCAAGTCTGGTCGTTGTTCCGATGGTCTTCTCATGATCGATTTTTTCGGTACGTATCTATAAACTTTCTTTACATATATATTCCTATTCAATCATTCCATCATAAGTTCAATAATTTTATGAAAAATATGCAGCGAGACGATTCAACTTGCCTCTCCTGGAGCCCTCCCTGAAGAAGGACGCCGACTTCAGTCACGGTATCAACTTCGCGGTTGCAGGAGCCACTGCGCTCAGCGGTACTCGCTACCCAACTGCGGTCACCAACAGCTCTCTCGACGTCCAGCTCGGATGGTTCCGGACTCATCTCGACTCGGTTTGTCCTCCCTCCACCACCACTACAGAAGAATGCAAGAACAAGTTCAAGAGGACATTGTTTATAATGGGTGAAGTGGGAGGCAATGACTATAACTACGCACTCTTGATGGGCGGCGGATCCGTTCAAGCCATGGTCGGTTTGGTGCCGCAGGTGATCAAAGCCATCACCGATGCGGTTACTGAAGTGATTGGCCGTGGCGCTGTCGAAGTTATTGTGCCGGGGAACTTTGCTATAGGATGTATGCCTGCATATCTAACAAACTTTCGATCGAACGACTCGAGTCTGTACGACGAACTCGGGTGTGTTAGGCCGCTCAACGAGTTCGCTACTCTCCACAACAATCAGCTGAAGCAAGCTATCAGAGATCTGCAAAGGCAGTACCCAAATGTGACCCTCCACTACGGAGACTACTACAACGGTCTAAGATCGATTTTGAGGAACGCGCCGTCCCTTGGATTCGTTAAGGAGGAAGCTCTTACGCCTTGCTGTGGTGATGTGGTCCATTTCTGCGGAGGCAATGGAGTTGGGGTTTGCTCGGACCCGGAAAAGAGGATCAATTGGGACGGAGTTCATCTCACCCAAGAGGCGTATCGGAACCTGGCTCATTGGCTGCTCGCTGACATCTTCCCTGAGTCGACAAACACCGCACCTGCACCCGTGCCCACCACTGAAGTGAAGCACTCTGGTGCTGGTGTGCTTTCAGTATCAATGGTGTCTGTGCTTGCAAGCTTGGCTCTTCTGGCAGTTTGAACAACAGAATAGGATATCTATATTCTATAGTATAGTTTTCTATATCTAGTTTTTCTTTTATAGTATATAGTTTGAAGATTTATAACAGGTCTTTTGCTGAACATTGCTCTGTTTTTTTGGAACTAATTGACAGTTATGATAGTTGTTTTGTATATCTAGTCAATTTGAACAGATTTTTAATTGCCAGTGATTGATAATTTGGTCTTTCATGAGGTCAAAACACCATAAATTATGATTCACATTGTGATATTCATCTCAAATTATCCAATTTTTATTAGTATTCAAAGATAACATGAACTGAAAAAGAAGTGATAGATACAATGTAGATTCCTACATTGTTGTACTTTGGAGCGAATACTCTGAAGCGAAGTCGGTACCTAACGAATCTGGAAGTTGAAAGCCTTGATGGAGAAGACAAAGAGGAAAGCAGTCACCACTGCCATTCCAACCGCACCACCTGCAACCGGCCCCAAGAAATCGTGCTTGAAACCAAAGTATTCGTCCAAGAAATCTTTCACCGACTCACCAGAGTCGATCACATTCTCCAGGTCCCCATACTGCGACGCAATCAACCCGTACAGGCCCCAAGCATTCGGGCATAGCCAGTAGCACCACCTCCACCATATCGGTATCATCTGCAAATAGTACACACACCAATTTAGAGTGTTTTAGCTTGAAAGATATCAAAAACTGCAACCAAAGACGAGAAACCGCGGTTGAGATTCCTGATTGCTCAACGACTCTATATCAGAAAAAAGAGATGGATGATTGGAAACTTACTTTTCTTGGAATGAGGAATCCGGAGAAGAGGTTCCATATCACAATCGATCCAAATGAAACAACATCAGCAAAGTAAGGGTTTGGTGTTACTACAACGATCACCATGCCGAAGTAGGTGTAGAACAACAAATTGAAGAACAAGAAGAAAGTATACGAAAAGAACTTCAGTGCAGTCCATTCAAATCCCATCATTGAATACACCATGATGGAATATGTTGCAGATTGCAGCAACACATATGGTATCTCAATAATGATCTGCCAAGAAAAATATACAGTAGTAAATTGAATCGCAGTTGAGAAACACGGTAAAATGCCACAGATGAACTCAAAAAGAATGCTTATTTGGCAGTTTAGGCCGAAAAACAACTGAAACAAAGATCGTTAACATTTTCTTATGCTGTAAGATTTTCAAAATAAAAATCTGAAATCGCCTATTATGTAGGATAAGGCGACTGATAAGTTTACGAGAAGAACACAAGGTACATACCTGTGCTAAGGCATATGGGATAAGAGAGTACATCCTGCCAGCTCTTTCTCTATAGACGACTACTCTTTCAACAGCCACAACAGGTTGCACAGTCCATAGATTTTGGGCACCAATATAAAGAACAGCAGCATATGCAGATCCCATCGCGATTAGAAAATCTTGTCGTGTTTCCCTGGCATTGAACACAGTTTCACCCAAATTTCAAGGCTCAAATTTCAAGGCCTTGGAACTAAATTTACAAAATTATGCCAGAGCTCGTTTGACTTACACTTTTCCCCCAAGGCCCCAAAACATGGTTCCCATCAACAAAGCAATGATAATTGTGAAGAAAAGCCTCACTGCATTGTACGGAGGATTGCGCCAGTACATCAGATGTTGTTTCCAAATACAAATGGTGAGCTGAGCTGATAAAGGTTGTGCATATTGTGTTTTGAAGCAGAGTCCTTTTGAACTGGGATTTGGATTGCTTAGTTCTTGGATCAGCACCTTGTTTCTCCTGTATAACAAGTATAACAAGTGAAAATTTCTGGAAAGGAGTTATCAGTTATGATCATGCTGCGTTGTACGAGTATATCAAACCTGTATAACTCCGATTTTTTGTAAGTTTCTACAAGATCTACTCCCAAGGAAAGCTCCTGTGCAGGAGTGGTAACTTCGAAGATCCAGGAAGCGGGATTATACCCTTCTTTGATTTTACTTACTCCTTCAATGCTCTAAGAAACAATGAAAGGAGACTTGTCTCAGACCACATGTATACATAATACACTAAAAGCTAGTATACGACATATGATCTCCAATCGAGGAAAAAAAAAATTCACCTCGAAATAACTGATTATATGGCTAGAATGGTGCCCCAATGGCCCCACATATATCTCTTGACCTCCTTGCCTCAATAAATAAATCTGTAGCAAAAGTAAAAATTTCATCACAAAGTACTCTATAGGTTATACAATCATCACAGAATGTAGGTTACTTTAGTGCAACTTAATTAATACGAAACCTCATCAAAAGCCTCAAATATTTCCATGCTGGGTTGGTGGATTGTGCAAACAATTGTTCTTCCAGTATCCACAATTTTCCTCACAGTTCTCATCACTATAGCAGCTACCCTTGCATCCAGACCAGAAGTTGGCTCATCCATGAATATGATAGAAGGGTTTGCCACTAACTCGACTGCAACTGTAAGCCTTTTTCGTTGCTCTAGTGATATACCATTAACTCCAGGAAGACCAACCAGGGCTCCACTAAATGGGGTCAATTCGACAAGATCCATAACCTCTTGAACAAACATCTTCAAGTAACAAAGATGCCAATTCAATTTTCAAAAAAAAATAACTTGAAGAAAAATAATGCAAGCTTAGATCATCTAATGATAATTTGATATTTTATAAAAATAAATGAGAATAATTTTAAATTGTTCAGAATCTTATTTTTTATCAGAACTAAAAGCAAGTATTATTTTGTTAGTTTTAACATTTTAGTCCTGAATTGACAATTTCAAATTTAAAATAACGAATATAGTAATAATTTTGAAGCAATTATATCAGAAATTATAGAAAATGAAAACATTTCAAATCGGAGGTTAAGTTATGGTGGTTTCCATTCTAACGGCTAACGCAAATCAGTACCGAATTAGAGATTGTTGAGGATACTAACCTTTCTAGTCTGGGAATTGACTTCAGAAGATAAACGAAGACAAGCTGAGTAGAGCAATGACTCATACACTGTAACATTTGGAGAGTGTATATCATTTTGTTCACAGTATCCAGAAATTCGGGCAAAAGTTTCCTGCTTTTTTGGGTATCCAGAGATTCTGACATCTCCCTCTATGTATCCTCCAGTTTTCCTACCAGCTAGGACATCCATCAATGTGGTTTTACCCGCACCACTTACACCCATTAGAGCAGAAAGAACACCAGGCCTAAAAGACCCACTAACACCCTTCAGAAGATTCAGTCGTTCTTCTAACACACCTTGGTTTTTCATCGCCTGTGGTATTTAGTCGGTCACATACAAGAAGCTGCACATGCTACTTAAAGCACAAATTATGTTTTAAGATTACTAATTTGCTTACTTGTGGCATGTCAATAGAGTACCAGACTTCATCAAAGGTGATGGAGTGGGGCTCAAATGGAAGAATTGTTCCAATCTTCCAGTCCAGAGAAGCTTGTGCAAATGAGTTATCATTTTGGGACCTTTGATCTTGTTCTCCTGAGAAAAAGGTATTAGCAACAAAATGGGAAGATATATAGGTAGAGGAATGCAAAAAGATACAGTATGTGTTACAAAAATTCCTTCAGCTGTGAACAAAATATGGACAAATGTAACATTTTAAGCCTTACAACTGTAAATACTGGGCTTGATCTATGATCAAAGTTATGATGGTAAGGAAATTGCTGTTCCTTAGTATTACAGTTTATTCAGCATGTTTTGAGCACCCCTTGAGAACTTAGTTTGACAGAATAAAACTAAAAGAAGATAACTGAAGTGCTCAACATCAAGCCTTGAAGATCTAGCTTGTGAGAATCAGGTAATGTCCATCCCTTCTTCCAATGATTGCAAGGATAAGTTAATCAGGCAATGTTCTCCCTTAAGTTCAAAGTTTGTATAACAATCAGAATGTTAGCCATTGCAAACATTATCTATCAACGCATCAATAAAGATTCAAGTATCATATGAAGGGTATGGTTTCTATTCTCTTGTCTCTTTGAATCGTGGTACTTTGGTTGAACTGTTATGTTTGTGTTCATAATTTATTACTCCCTCCGTCTCAAAATTTAAGTCGTTTTAGAATTTTGCACGAGTTTTAATAAAACACTCACTCATCAATCAACATCATCATTCAACTAACTTTTTCATAAATTTTATACCCACTACATTTTTTAACCAAGCAAAACCTTTAAAAAAGTCAACAACACACAAATCAATACAAATCATTACTATCCCCTACCTAGAAAACCTAAAATGACATCTATTTTGATACAAAACTAAAGAGCTAAAATGACATCTATTTCGAGACGGATGGACTATGGAGTATTGTTCTAGGATGGGGTTCACCCAATTTTAATTTGATTTTTTTTTAATGAAGAAATACTAATGTCTCCTGATCTGCTTTATAGCATACCCTTTTGAGCGTCAACAGGATTCCTAGCTTGATGGCTCCCAAAAGCTGCACACAGATTTGCAAGATACATTAAACATTGCAACATAGTAGAAGTCAAGAACTTTAAGATAAAGATTATGCAGATTCTTACGATTGAGAAAAGCTAGCGCTGCACCATAGAGAATATTGTACAAGATCGCAAATCCAAGTAAAGCCCCAACTCCAATCCAATACCAGTAGGCTTGAGGAAATACTCCTCGAGACTCCATAACTATCACACCTAGTGGTCCTGATGTATTTGGTAGAACCTGAGACAAAAGAATGGAAGAATCATAGCTTAAACTTGAGTTAGCTTCAAGGCGTATTCTGTAGAGACAAGAATGATCACAAAAACCTACATGGCGCCAACTCTGCCCAAGGAACTCGTTTACAACTAGAGCATTTTGTGCATACATTAAAGGAGAGCACCAATAACCCCATATCCACCATTTCTTCACATGATCTGTTGCATTTTGGAGGATCATAAGAGCAAATAGCAAATATTGTCATATTGGCTAAATATTTAATGATACGAATGAAAGTCATACCATATGATAGTATGAAGCCTCCCAATGAGAAAGCTACAATTGTAGCAAATGGACATAATATACTTGCCACTGTCATATTCCTACCCACTGCCGCAACTAATCGATATAAACCTGTAGCAGATTGGTGAAGAACTCCAAGCGCGAAAAACTGTCTGAAAAATCTGTGGCATCACATCACAATTCCATGCAATGTGCAGAAACATTAAGGTCAAGGGTAAATGACAGAAAATCGCCTTTTTAACAAGACTTTGCAAAAAGAAAAAAAAAACACCCATTCAAATAATAAAAAATTTGTTAGCAAAAGATCACCCCTATCTCAAATCCATTAGTGATCCATTTCAAATGTAACAATATAAATGTTGTTATATACCTTTGAACATTTGGATCAAATCCAATGACATAGTATGTGATGAACACCCAAACACCAGCTTCAATAAAAGAGATTGGGATCTTAACAATCCAGCTGGCAAGTGAGAAGGCCCATGGCGGGAAGAATAGTAGATCTCGTTGTTTGTAGAATACCGGAAGCTTAATGATGACTATAGGCATCTCAGTTGCTGCATTGTAGAAGATTGTCATCACAGCAGAATATAAAGCGCCCAAGTAGATGACACCATCAGGTGTTACCGACTCCTTGTGAAATTTGCTCCTTAAGAAAACAGTCATGGTAATGAATGCCATGATGGTAATCTAGAAGAAGACAGGGAATAAAATAAAAATTAGGTCTGTCAGTAGTATCACTTTTTCAACTTGAAAGATAACAAACAAATTCTGAACAGTTTTAATAAATAACCTACTAGGATTAGCTTAGATATGTAGATGAATGAATTCCTTTTGAGAAGTAACAGTTCTCTTGCAAAGCAGGCTTTGAGAAGGTCCTTAACACCACAACCATACTTTCTTCTTACTAATGCAGCAGGGTGATTCTTGCTCTTGTCAAAAGGATTTGCAAGTTTATGTCGAAGTTCCTCTCCCACATGAAATGATTTGAATGCCCTCGCAAACTCTTTTGGGGCAATGAAATGATAAGGCTTGTCTGTGGAAACCCAGTATCGCTGTTGATCCTTCAATGAAATCACCTGGGGAAACAACTTCAAGAAAGTTATGTACAAAATAACACGTCTACACGGGTAGCCATACGAACATGAACCTGTATACTATTTATCGAAATTGCATAAGGTAGTTTATACTTCTTGCAAGAAGTCTGCCACTCCTTTCCCTTCAGGGCATTGAAATCCCATGAACTCAAAAAACTCGAGCACGTGCTCATGTGGACCCTGATAGATGATTTCACAATCAGAAAGGAGTAGGATGTTGTCAAAAAGATTGTAAGTCTCAGGTGTGGGCTGAAGGAGGGAAATCACTGCAGTTCCATGAAGAATATGGACAAATTGTTGCAGATTTTTCACGATCTGAAATGTTGTTGCGCTGTCCAAACCCGTTGATATTTCATCCATAAGAAGCACTGTTGCTGGTCCAACAAGAATCTCACCTACAATTAGTGAAGAAAATCATGTGTTGGAGAAGTATAAAAGATATCATTTAAATCATCAGCTTGACAAGTGCCAGTAATCTTATTTACCTATTGTGACTCGCTTTTTCTGCCCTCCGGAAATACCTCTTATCATTTCATTACCAACAATTGTATCTGCACAGCCTTCCAAACCCAAAATCTTTAAAATGTAATCTGTCAGAACGCTCTCCTTCTGTTCTCCAACTGCAGCTGCCTAGAAGCCATTAACATTATTGACAGCTTCATTATTCCCAAATTGAAACATTTCCTACTAGGGAGTGAGCTTACAAAAACCCTAAAAGTTTGTACAGATTAGAAGCGAGTGAGATGAACATTATTGAAACCTGTTTGCCTATATTCAAGTAATTCAATGAACAATGTCACCTTCATGCCAAAATGAAATCAAAACTAGTCTTTTTGTTACCTTCATGAAGAGATCTATATCAGGATCAGGCTTGACATGGGCTGCTTTCTCTCTTCTGCTCAACTCGGCCAACATCTCTATCAATTACCAATTCAAATATCAATAATGGCACCCAAAGATTTAATTCAAGATCGCAGTTAAGAAGCAGAAAGACACCAACCGTATCGATGTCCAACCCCTTGGAATCTGGCAGAATACTCTAAGGTTTCCCTTACAGTCATTTCACCATAATGAAGGTCGGTTTGACTAACATATGCTGCAGTTCTTTGTGGTATGAACTCGTGAAGTCCGTGGCCATTATAAGTCACTTTGCCTGAAACCTACAATTTTGAACATGTAAAACTGTGGAGGCAATGACGCATGGAACAATACACTGAAAAAACTGGCATTTTCACCTTGAGGTCTTTGTCAAGTTTCCCTGCTAAAGCCAGCAATAATGTGGTCTTTCCTGAACTAGGAGGGCCCAAAAGCAATGTCATCCTGTGGCAAACGAGAAGTGCCAGTATACAGAAGTACATACTTAGATATATCCAGAATCTAGATAAAAAGTCAATCAAGCCATAATTTGTTCTGACTTCTAACCTTTTAGGCTCAACAACTCCACTTATATCTTGTAGGATGGGCAGACATTTCCGAGTTGGGATTATGTGCAGAAGTTTTAAGAAATCCTTTGGGAAAAGAATAAGTGCGATCAGACATGGGCACTTGGGAAGCCATATAATTTAATCGAGGAAAGAAAGAAAGTCCAGAAAAGCAATATGTGCAAGGCTTTATTACCTCTAGCACATTGGTAGTGAAGTTAAATAATGTTGGCAAGGTTTTTCTTCTGCTATGTGCTTCAGCCTCAACTCTTAAATGCTCAAAACGTACTTCAACAGTGGGAATATTGATCCCAGCCCTGATAAATCCAATAATCAGCAGAAACTATTTATCAAAGAAGGTGAGATAAGAACAGAAACAGCACAAATCTCCTGTCAGAAACATAAGATACTCCTGCTGTAGAGAGAAGGGCAAAACTCAGAAAACACTGCTAGGCTGCCATCATAATGACTACTGAAGGGCTTCAACAGGCTTGACGAATATGTTTTATGCAACAATAATCAAAAGAAAAATCTGTAATGCATATACCTTCAAGGAAAATATATTCACTGGAAGATGATGATTCTCCATTAAAGTATTGAATCTATAAATGAAATGAATATATCATATGTTGCATTGATATTGGCACACAGATATATAGAGAAATTGAGCATATTTTGCTCGTAAACTGATTTTTTTTTTTAAACATGTGACAGGAAAATATCTCCTGGCCAACCCAAGGAAAATTCCATAATACAAATTCTCATTGGGAAAATATTTACGTTAGAAAATAATTTCCTGCAAGTGCAGAATTAAATCTTCTTATTTAAGCAGCTTATGGAAAAATATTGCATATATAGATATCATTGGACCTGGAAAATTTGAGCCTTGAGCTACTGTTAGATAAATAGTATATCCATATACAACACCTTTTCTGGTTAAGGCATGCTAGTCTATCTTATTCTTTCATTAATAAATATATTATATATTGTTGAATGATCGTATAAAATATGAATATTAACTTTGCAGTGCAAGAAAATGCAATTTCAAAAGTTGAGCATCTCAGACCCCAAATTTCTAGTTTACCTTTCAATGCGGATCTTGAAATTCTTCAAGAAGGTCATATTATCTGCTTCTTTAGCATTCAACAACCTATCAACCAACTCCTTCCTCTGTTGGACACTAAGTTCCTGAAGTTCAATTTGGCGCCCCACACCATCTGAAGTATTCGCCATTATGCCCTTCTTAAGGCGGTCATAGGTGGGGAGCCTCTCAAGTGCAGCCCACAAAAGAGTCTCTTCTTCATCCTCTTTTTCTCTTGATCTTGTAGACCCAAAAGGCCCTTGAGAAGAGTCGTTCCTCCATGTCAAAGAAGTACTCCGCCTTATCCCTCCACTTCTTTGATAAGAACCATTTCTTTCCATTGATAACCGACGGCAACACTTCAACAAAAGAACATACTTAAAACTTAGAGGGCATTAAAATTTCAAATTATCACTTCATATATATATATAACAGAACATGTGCATATAAACAATAACACATTCACCTAACAACCTAATTAAGTTTTTGGACTGATGATTGACATGACAGCAGAGGACCCTGAAACGTGAAACATCTATGCAAACACATAATGAATTCAACATTATCCAAGTTAGGTAATTATAAGACTTCACCTCCCATGACATATGAAATTATGAATTGATACACGACTTATAGGATAGCATAATGCCCACTTAAGAAATGGATGAAACTATAAAGACTACACTCTTCTATCAATCATTCAATCCCGTATGATCAAGTTCAGATTAAAATCTTATACCTAACAGTTGGACCAAAAACTAAACTTCCCAGCACAATCTTCATCAATACTTTAACTAACAATACTAGCAAATCTTGTTAATTACTTGAGAATTATCCATTGCATTGTTATATTAGTGCTTACAGCTAAAATAAACTTTCAACAAGTACACAACTCTCATTGAGGTTGAGGAATCTCTAGAAGTTCTATCTACAACACAACGGCTCCATGAGACATTAAAGAGAAGGTCAGAACTCAGAAGGGAAAGCAAATTAAGGTTTACATTTGATAACAACGGAATTGTGTAATTAGCTCACACTAAACTGATAAATCTCGGTGGGCCATATAACCGTGGGGGGTTCACACGTCCGAGCGCATATGCGCACCCGAGCCGAGCACACCAGACCAGCGGGGTTCCATCCCTAAAACGTGTTTTTCGATGTGGGACAATCCCAAGACATCACAACACGCCCCCTCAAGTGCAACTGCCTCTGATACCATGAGCAATCTCGGTGGGCCATATAACCGTGGGGTTCACACGTCCGAGCACATATGCGCACCCGAGGCGAGCACACAAGACCAACGGGGTTCCATCCTAAAACCAATTGGCAATAGGAGGAGTGACCCACTGACTTATATGCAAGGCTCGGGTTATCGTGTTTTTCGACGTGGGACAATCCCAAGACATCACAACATAAACCCCTCATTATCAGTGTTAATTGTGTTTAATTGATGGGTTTGGGGAATCTCAATGTGTGTTTTCACCTAAAAAAACTTCTCTCAAGTTAATTCCTCAAATCTCCATTTCATTACCATATCTCCATTTGGGCTTGGTTGAATCGCAATTCCTACACTAATCTAACCTGATCGCCAAACTAACCAAACAAAAAGCTCAGGTAACACACTCTTATCACACACACAGACCCAGTTAACCAGCAATTCACCCATCAGGCGATTAAATTCCGGGTAAAAGTAGAGGTTTTACCTGCTTGTAAAAGCCATGGCACCGGGAAGAAGAAATTAAGCATCAATGGGATGGGACAAGCCATTGCAGAGACGCACGTTGCAAGGGGAATTAGTAGCGGCTAAGAAGATGAATCAAACTCCTTGACAAACAACACTTGATTTGAGAAAGTAGAGGACTTTGAAATGAAATTTCAGAGAGTTGGGTATGACAAAACTAGAGCCCAGTCAAGAAACCCTTGCCTGCTTTTACATTTGAAATTGAATCAGATAAGTTTAGACACTAGTTCGGAGTTTGGGACTGATCTAGTGATAAATCAAGGTTTAGAAATTACTCCCTCCCCTCTGTTTTATAAAAACTATATAAAATATTAATTTTTTAAAATTATACTATATCCGTTCGAAAATATAGGTCCGTTGACTTTTTTAGCACGTTTTTAAGGAATTAAAAACTATATAAAATAATATATTTTTATTAATTTTTTTACATAATTATATACTTACTAGTGTAGGTTCCATCCCGTGTACGGAGAATACATTTATACAATATTATAAATAATATATATATAGATTATAATAAATAAAAATTAATAATCTAAATATAAATAATTTTTCCAACTAAAAAATAGTAATATACATATAAATAAAATTAGTCTGACATTTCATATATAAATATATTTTTTTCTAAATATATTTTATATCATTACGTTAGTTTACTAAAATATTTATACACGGATGGAATGTGGCTACATTTTATGGCTACATAATATTTTAATAATTTATAGACGATTCCATCGTTTATAATCGAAAAGAAGATTTTGACCTCAAAAAACAGTATAGATATAAATAAAATAACAATGATTAAATAATTAATTTTGATATAAATAATTCTCTCCGCTAAAAAATAATCTAGATATAAATAAAATAGCACATGTAAAATGCTTTAGGGTTCGACTTTCCCATGTTCTCGGCATTCGCAGCTCTCTCTCGGTGTCCTTCGACTTTCTCTCTGCTGGTCTTCTTGGCTGAGATCTTTGGTATTCGGATGTCCTCTTGTATTTTGCTTTTTTAGGGTTGTTTCATGATTGTTAGTCCGTCTGCCGTTTCCCTTTGGCCTCTCGTTTTTCCTATACTTCTGTTGTCATCTGGGATTACGAATTATTTCCTTTTAAATAAAATAAAATAAAATAGCACATGTCAAATACTTTTTATTTATCTATTAATATTTTTGGTAAGTATGACTACGAAATATTTTTATCCATTAACTAATATATATATATATATAGAGTATGGATCATATGTACTCACCTCTTATTGAGTATCAAGTACTCAAATCTAGGCCGTTGATCTAAAAGAAATTAAAGGTCAAGATTATGCCACATAAGGGGGTAATTTTGTAAAAAGAAGTGAAAAAAAATGCCCCACCTTAAATGGAAGCGCGTGAAAGGAATCCCCCAGCAACCCTAATTAAAAAGGAGAGAAAAAGGGCCAAATGGAAATGGGAGCCGCCTCCTTCTTGCTCCCTTCTTCTTGCTCCCTTCTTCTTGCTCCCATGGAGGTTTGCAGATGAGATGGCGATGTCGATGGCGGCTAGCGAAGGTGGCGGCGGAGGCGATTAGCGAAACCACCAAGACACGCAGCGAAGGGCCAGGGCGCCGCCTCTACATCCGGCGATGGCGAAGGTGTCGATGGCGGCGACGATGAGGGTTGCAGAGGCGGAGGCGATGGCGGTTCCTCCGCTGCTCCTCGGCTCGCCTTCGTGTTGCTCCCATGGCGGATTGACGAATTTGATGTTCAGATCTGGGTTCCTCTATTCGAAATCTGAGCCTCCTGTCGCCCTCACTGCTCCTCCGTCCTCAGGTCTGGCATCGGTCCTCCTCGATCCGCCCCTCCTTCCTTTGGATTTGACGTCGCTGCTTCTTTCTCCGCTACTACTTCCTTCGGGCTCGGCGCATCTGACATTCGACGTTGAATAATCTGCTTCTTCCTCCGCTGCTGTTCAATAATCTGTCTTCAGGTTTTATTTTTGAACTTTCAATTGAATTTTGTCCTATTATTTTACATCTTATTTCTCTCAATTTTTTGATTTTCGAATAGATTCTATAATTTTGATAGATTTAGGGTTTTCAATTTGGGGGAATTGTTGAAATCGATTTAGGATTTTCATTATTGTTATAACTCTTGCAGTTTCAGCACACAAATTTCAGCAACCCTGGTTACACAAATCGGAAAAGAGTCCTGAAGGTTGCCTGTAATTTTATTTTTGAAGGTTGAATGTTGAATGTTAAATGTTAAAGTTTCCTGCAATTTATTCAATGTCAGAGGTATTCGGTAGAAAAGCCGAATTATTCAGGTGTATGGAGCGAATTATTCAGGTGTATGAACCGATTTTGTGTTTAAGGATATGAGTTTTTTTTAGGTTGGCATTCATATGAATGAAAAATGCATATACTATCGAATAATCATGTGATACCATTGAATAATCCAGCGATTCCATCGAATAATATTTAGTTATTTGTTAAAATGACAAGCGAATAATATTGTAACATCATCGAATAATCAAACGATATCATCGAATAATCAAGCGATATCATCGAATAATTATTAGTTAAAAGTTTAGGGTGTTTTCAAGGCGGTAGCCAATTAGAATAATTCATCGATACCATCGCATAATCCGTCGATACGATCGAATAATCTAGATATACCATCGCATAATCCGTCGATACGATCGAATAATCCAGATATACCATCGCATAATCCGTCGATACGATCGAATAATCCAGATATACCATCGAATAATGTTAAGAGAGTGCATCACACACGCCCCAATTCAGCAAGTTGTCAAGAAAAAAACGTGGGTCCCACCATTTTTTCAATTAAAAAAAAGTGTAAAATTACCTTTTAATCTCAACCACCCATTTCCTTTAATCAAGGGCCTAGATTTGAGTACTTGATACACAATAAGGGGTGAGTACTCCGGAACCAACCCCTATATATATATATATATATATTGTGTCTTATATAATAACTTTATATAAACTATGATAACATTAATTATGATAACACAATAAGGGGTTAATACTTTAATCAAAACCGAATGAATTACATTAATTAAAATAAGGTGTAATTAATATAAGGGATTACCTCTTCATCTAAGAGAACAAAATCTGCATATGATGAATAAAGCTATTTTAATTAAGGACCTTATTTTAGAATATAAAACTATTGCATACACGTAGTAGGATATACATATGATGAATATAGTCAAAACTATACCTCTTGAAGCGGCGAATCTTGATTTGCAACTATTGAAAGTTGCTGAACCGGCTAATGATATCGAAGGTTTCGTGTTTGGTGATGACTCGTAGATTAGACTATATATAGGAAATACACTATTTTATCTTAAACCATTAATTAATTGTCTATTCAATACAAAATCTTATGAGTTATATATATCTACACAAATATATTCAATTTCATCTAAAAAGGATAAATTTTCCAACTATGTAAGATATAAGGTTGAATATTTATACAAATATATTCAATTTTATCTAAAGAATTAATTTTCTACCTAATTAAAATATAAGGTTGAATATTTATATAAATATATTTAATTTCATCTAAAAAGATAGAATATTTGACAAAGATTTAATTTGACAAATATATTCAAATTACTATGAGATGAATTGGAAAAATATAATTTCCAACGTACCGACATGCAAGTCAACTTGCTTTCAAGTATAGGTTTATGAACAACCTACCTATATTAGGCTATTAGGACTTGGATCGGTTTTTATTTTTATATATTATTATATTTGATTAGTTAGATTATTAAATTGGATAGATTATTTATATATATTTGCTTATTAAATTGGGTTAGTTTATAACTATACGTCTACTAACTCCATCACAACATCTCTTATCAATTTAATTAAATTAAAATATTTTATCCTCTTAGTATATATCTAGTTAATTTTTTCATCAAATTTTGAAACATACGTAGAAATTTGTAACAAATTAGATTTGAGGTTGAAGATCAAATTAACAATTAGGGTGTATCTAGTTAAGGTATATTGAATAGATTATTTGATCTAGAAAGATAAGTTTTTAGCCAACTATATTCGTTTATTAATTGACGTGGGCCAGAAATATAATACCGCTTTAATTCAGAAAATGCCACATAAGCAAAAATAATCCCGTTTAATCCAGAAAATTTCGTGACAGCGAGGTTGCTTCAGCGGTCTCTGTTTTAGTATTTTATTACTAGTATCGTGGCCCACGACTTTGCGCGGTTTCTTAATAACTAAAATGATGTTTAATTTATATTTTATTTTTAAAATTTAAAGGTTATAATAGTTTGGTTGAAATGTTTGGATCTTTTAATAACAATAAATTAAATTAAGAGTATGTTTAGTTCATATCAATATACAATATATATATTTATTTATTTATTGAATTATCAACATTTATCTTAACTTTTTCTATCATCTGTTCTGTCAAATCCTTATCTCTGTATAGTAAATAGGATAATAAATTTAACGTTAACCTTGCTTTATATTTTTGTTAATACGCTAAACTCATCTTTAATTATACATTGATACGTAGTATATTTTAAAAAAGATGAAAAGTAATTATTATACTTGAAATTAAAAATGTACTAATATTAAAATGTATTTGTGCTTAATTCTTTTTCTAGAGTTTTATCATTAATTAGTTAGAATTGAAAAAGTGAAATAAATTTACACCTTGAAAATAATATAAAATTTACTTGTTTTTATCGAGTTTTATAAAAATATATTTTTACTTAAAACAAAATCTTTCAAATAATTAAGATATAGATAAAATTATAAAAATTTAAGTTATTATATTGAAAAGATTATTTTTTAGATATGAAGTATAAAAAGATAAGTTTTCTAACTAATTTATATATAAGGATGAATATTTATAATTAAAAGGATCACTTTCCCATTGTCGAATGTATGTATTTGAGTATTTTCATTGTCGAACTTTTCGTGATCAGGTCACCAATTCACCATAGCATACAAATATAACCTTTGTCTATAATAGATAAATTATAACTACAAATATTACCTCATAAGACAAACCGGTCGATGATAAAGTAGTTTCAGTACGTAATATTCAATATTGTATATAAATAATATAGTTTATTTATTAACAAAAGCATGAAAATAATAAATATGTATAACAACTAATTCAAGTTATATTTGATGTATTATTGATCTAAAAAGATAAGTTTTTTACCTAACTATATTGAGTTATTAATGATTATGGGTCAGAAATATAATACAACTTTAATCCAGAAAATGACACGCAAGCGAAAATAATCCCGTTTAATCCAGAAAATTCTGTGACCACAACGGTCGCTTCAGCGGTCTCTGTTTCAGCGGTCTCTGTTTTAGTATTTTATATAGATGATAACATATTATTTTATTAATTTTTTCTCTAGGATCAACCACAACGTGCCATATAAGATTTTATTCATTATGATGAACCACAATGCGCCATGTAGGACACTATGTATCAGTTTTAGTATATATATATATATATATACAGAGAGAGAGGGATAGATAGATAGATAGATAGATAGATAGATGGATAGATAGATAATATATACTCCTTAACAAACATGTCAAAAAGTCAATGGACTTATATTTCTGAACGGGGGAGTATTATATTTATTATTAATAAGTATAATAGTATTATTTTTCAAAAATTATTTAAAAAGTTATATTTTATATAGTTTTTTGTTAATGGTGATGATTGTACACAGATAAGAAAATAATTAAAAATCTAAGAGATAATTATTTGGAGGCAAAATTTCTAAAATGGTGAAAAAAGCCGTAATTTTAAATGTGGGCTTGTGAATCGACAATGGGTGGGATCTTCTTTTTCGTTGGGTTATGGAAATCGGAGTTGGAATTGATTAAGGTGTGTGTGAGTGGACTTCTTGTTCGGGAATGCGCTACTTGGAGGTTTGTCTTCATTCTTCACACGGATTTCTTATGTATCGTTGGTCAGCGGTGCTGTTTTAGGATGATTCTTTATAGGCCTGTCCACGGGTCAAGGGTCATGGCGGATCACGGGTTCAGGGTGAGGGTTTTGTGAAAATGACTAGCTAGGTCGACATTTTTTTTTTTTAAAAAGGTTGTTTTGGGGTAAAATTAAAAAAAAATCGATTTTTTTTAAAAAACATGTCAACCTGTGACCCGCCGGGTCTCCTGAACCCGTCGACCCGCCTCCCCACGGGTTCGAGTGCGGGTCATGAGTTTCTGACTCGTGATCCGTCGGGTCTAACCCGTGGACATGCCTAGTCATTGACTTTGTCTATAGTCTATATCCCCAACTTACTTGATTTAATTTTGCCTAGATTTGTATGGTTTGACAGTCTTCTATTTGCCGACTTGTCGGCGATCGAAATTCAAGTATATCCAATCTCGAATTCTTACTTAATTAAAAAATGATGATTTTTTATTTTAATATAATTGTTTCCTTTTCCTACGGTGTTGTTTCAGGTTGTGCTTGACTTCGTCTTTCGTCTACGTTCTCGTCTTGTTCGGTTTAATCGTGTTTTGTTTCGCTTTTGTAGTGCTCTAACCTTCGAAGTTTATATATATGTCTGACCTCGAATTCTTTCCTACTATTAAAAAAAAAAAAAAAATTGTTTCCTTTTCCAAATAGTTGAATAAGAGGCAAATCTTAACCCTTCAATTAAAATAGATGATCAAGATTAATCCAACTCCATCAATAAAGTTAAGGCTCAATGCCAACCAAAAAAAAAATGAAGTTAAGGCTCAACTTCATGGGATCTCATCCATGTTTTGAACTGTACCGATTCTTTCTCCTCCTCCATCTCATTTCTCCCCTTTGATTCGCGCCTCTCCATCTCCCACCCTAATTTGTTCTCTACCCCTAACAAAACTAAACAAGAAAATACAAGCAATAATAACTGAGAGTGAGAGCGATCTAACAAAGTTTCCACTGTTTAATTCCTCACACCGAATTTGCCTTTTTTTTTACGCGTCCAATGCAAATCCGAGCTTGCAGATGGCGTGCATGAAGCTCGGCTCCAAATCGGAATCTTTCCGCCGGGAAGGCCACACTTGGTACTCCATTCCTAATTCCTTTTCTTCTCTTTTTGATCGATCAGATTGAAATCCACTTCTTGAGATTATGTTTTCGGCTTTAGAATTCACTTTGATCGCTTCGATTGGCTCACAATGTGAGTGAATTTGGTTTATTCAGTCCCCATGGCGATTGTGTTCGTCGATTAGGGTTTTTTTTGTTCATCTTGGGCAGTGATCGATTACTCCATCTGATGTGAAACAACCTGATGATTTGATTTTACTGAATGCTATTATGAACTTCACCTGTCTAATTCCCTCTGTACCTTCAGTTTTCATCTTTTTTAACTAGAAGTTTAAAAAAAAAAAAAGTTGTGTAATTAAAACGAAAAAAATTGAAACCTTCCACAAAAAAGAAAAGAAAATATAAGATAAGAGATGGTTTTGTTATTTTCTCTTTCAACATTTGGATTTTGATGAATAAAACAGTAGAGTAGTGATTTATCATTCAGTGAAAGATGATGGTGACCTCAAGATATGTTTTCAGAAAAATTGTGTTGAGTCTTTATAATGGTTTTGAGAAAAACACATGTGAAAACCATAGGTTATAACCCATTATGATTGTCCCCTCTATTGTCCACTAGACTCGTTAGAGGATTAAACTTATATAGGTTCAATACGACTCATTCGAACCTAGCTACTACCTAGCATCAAACATAGGTCACAACTTGGTTTTCTGCTATGGTTTTTCATCATCATACAACACTTGTATACAGCATATAACACATACACATATTAGATGCCAAATACAACTTAGGAAAGTAAACATATAACTTTACACTTGATATGGTAATGCTCTTGAGACTTGATATTTTCAGGGTTTGCGCATCTGGGCTAGCAAGCGATGTCACCATTGAAATTGGGGAAATGTCATTTCAGCTTCACAAGGTTTTACTTTCCTTAAAGCTAATGCTGCATTTGCTTTGATTACTCACATAATGGATCCTAAGTTTTGTCAGTTAATGTATCAATGGCAGTTCCCCTTGATTTCCCGAAGTGGTGTTCTAGAGAAGAAGATAGGAGACGCCTCCACCAGTAGCGTAGATGAAGGATCGTCCATTTGTGTGGTTAAGTTGGATGACTTACCAGGTGGATCCAAAGCCTTTGAGCTTGTAAGCAAATTCTGCTATGGTATCAAGCTAGAGCTTACCGCCCTCAATGTCGTGAGCCTGAGATGCGCGGCTGAGTACCTTGAGATGACCGATGAGTATGGAGAGGACAACTTAATCTCACAGACTGAGACATTCCTGAATGAAGTCTTCAGCTGTTGGACTGACTCTATGAAGGCCCTCGGATGCTGCGAGGAGGTTCTAGTACATGCCGAGGAGACCCACATTGTCACTAGATGCATCAACTCCTTGGCAGTGAAGGCTTGTGCAGATCCTACATTGTTTAACTGGCCATTGGTATCACTCAGCTGCTCGAATAGTGAGAATGTGTTGAGTCCAAGAGATGCTGGCTTGTGGAATGGGATCTCTAGGTCGTCTAAGTCAAGGCCGATAACGGAAGATTGGTGGTATGAGGATGTGTCTTTCCTCAGCTTACCATTGTACAAGAGGCTGATGAAGGCGGTTGAATCTCGTGGGATGAAGCCAGAGAGGATCGCGGGCTCTCTAATGTTCTATGCTAAGAGGTACCTCCCATCAATGAACCGGCAATGCAGCGTCAAGGAGTCAACCGGGCTAGCAACTCCGACTCCACCTGAATCGGATCAAAGGAACCTTTTGGAGGAGATTGTGGCTATGCTTCCTACTCAAAAGTGTGTCACTCAGACCAAGTTCTTGCTCAGGCTCCTTCGGAGCGCAATGGTGCTCCATGCCAACCCTGCTTGTATGGAGAACCTCGAGAAACGAGTCGGGTTACAGCTTGATCAAGCATCATTGGTTGACCTGCTAATGCCAAACATGGGCTATGCCACAGAGATGATGTATGATGTGGATTGCGTGCAGAGAATCGTCGACCATTTCATGGCAGAGCAGCTGCTTGGGATGTCTGGAGCCTCTACTCCTCAGATGGTAGTTGAGGATGATCAGCCAATGGACAGGTCCCAATCATTGGCGGCAGTAACAATCGTGGCTGAACTAGTGGACTCGTACCTTGCTGAGGTCGCTACAGATGCTAACTTGAAGCTCCCCAAGTTCCAGGCACTTGCTGCTGTGATCCCTGATTATGCTAGGCCGCGCTATGATGGCATTTATCATGCTATCGACGTCTACCTAAAAGTATGTCTCCACTTTCTTCCATCCACTCCTTTGAACAGATGAATTCACTAACATCTTGTATGAGATTTCAACAATGTCGAGTAATCTGTCAACTAGATATTGAGCAAAAACTTCCTTTTCAATCATTGCAGTCACATCCATGGATGACGGAGTCCGAGAGGGAACAGATCTGTAGAATCATGAACTGCCAGAAACTATCAGTGGAGGGCAGCACACATGCAGCTCAGAACGAGAGGCTTCCCCTACGAGTAGTCGTTCAGGTTCTCTTCTTTGAGCAGCTGAGGCTTCGAACACAGATCTCCGGATGGCTGTTTGTGTCTGAAAACCTTGAGAACTCACATGGAAGGCTAAACCAGGATGATCCCACAGATGACCGAGTCCTTGGGGTGGTCGAGGATGTCAAAGACCGTGTATCAGACCTCGAAAAGGAGTGTGTGCACATGAGACATGAGATCAAGAAGCTGGCAAAGACTAAAAAAGGATGGAGCCTATTCTCTAAAATGTTTCTGTCAAAGAAGAAGCCTGTTAACTTGGATTCAAAGCCCGCTTTCGATAGGGATCTTCACACTCCTCAAGCGAAACAGCACGAGCAACCAAACGGAAAGGTACCTGACCTTAATCTTCAATAAGTCATCAGAGTTACAGGATTACATATTGACATTGTTTTCTTTCTCTCTCGGGTTTTTCTTCACCGATTTCGTTTAATTTGGATGTTAAATTCTTTTATTGTGGTTGTGGATGAGATGGTACTTTGAAACATTGTTCAGCTGCATAGATTTCAGATAGTGTGATCAGTTTTAATACTCAAATTACATGAATAGAGTTTTTTTTTTTCCTTTTATCCTTGATCTTTTGTCTATCTATTCTATCAGTATTCATGTAGTGTTAAACATAGGGCAACTCTGATTTTGAGGAAAGTGATACATTGTGTGATTCATGAAATTTATACAAGGCAAAATGTGTCAGTAATGAAATTTACAAGAGGTTGTTTCTAGACTAACTCTCTTAGTTGTATATTTACTATAAGGAAGGACTTTAGTTGTTGGCAGTATACTCTCTTGTGGTGTCTTTCCATTCTCGACAACGAACGTCGTCTTCAATTCCCCACATTGTGTGTAGCTCCAAATGAAAGTGACTGAACCAAACGCCTGCTCCCAAGAAAACCAATAATTCCAAATCAAGTTTACATCTTGATAGCTAAACTATGATCAATCTTTCATTTACTAACATGGGTTGTTAGCTGTGAACTGGATTGCAGTTCAAACTCCAGTAGGGGCTCCGACGGTGTTCCTCTCAGGAGGATCTACCAAGTTGAAGTTTGATGGGTCTTTTGTAGGATTAAAGTTGCCCTGTCCAGTTCCCACAACAAAGAAGTTGTAGCCATGAAGATGGAAAGGGTGGGATTCAACAGATAGGAGGTTAGTGTCCTGTAACACTAGCTCCACTGTGTTGTTGTACTCCAATCGGCCTACTCGAGTAACAAGGCTTGTCCTCAGGTTAGCCGTCAATGGCGCACCTGTGTAGTTAAATGGCTTCAGTGGCTGGTCAAGGAAATTGGTCTAGAAAACACCCGAGATGCTAGGGTAGTGAGCCTGTAAAAGAGTAGTCTATGGCATCACAAAGGTGATGTTCAACGATGAGGTTAGCTTGGCTCCATTAGTGCAACTTTCAAAGCTCAATCCTATAACTTCAAATAATGATATTATCATCCATACAAAATCGGAAGAGATACCAGCGTTATCTTGCTCTATATCTTAGCTTATAATGCAATATGATGTAGGATAATGCATTATACTCCGCGATCCAAACACGCCCTAAGCGGCAAGAAATTTGCACACAAAAAATCACACGGAGCATATGGGAAATGTTGCTCAAAAATATGCTTCCTTGCTTGCTTCTTCTACCGCTTTTGGAAGTTGAACGCCTTGATGGCGAAGGCAAAGGTGAAGGCAAAGACGAGTGTGAACCCCACGACAACCCCAGCAACGACTCCCAGCATCTCGTGCTCGAATCCGAAGTAGTCTCTGACAAACTCCGCCACAGTCAAGTCTGTGCCTTCGAGCTTCGAATGCAAGTCCCCGAACTGCGACGAGATTAGCCCGTTCAGGGTCCACCCGACAGGGCAGATCCAGTAGTACCATCTCCACCACACTGGGATCCTCTGTAGTACTCAAACCAAGAGATCATTGATCATGTCATTGTTAGCAATCCGAAACTCGCAGCCAATAAGTAGGTGTATGAATGGGCATTGTGAAGATATCTTACCGTTCTAGGGATGACGAACCCGGAGAACAGGTTCCAAATACTCGAGAGGCCAGCGATCATGACCGAAGCAACGTGTAGGTTTGGTGTGATGCCCACAAGCATCATTCCGTAGAAGGTGTAGTACAAGAGCGTGAAGAACATGAAAAAGATAAACCAGAAGAACTTGGCAGCCGACCATTCGTATCCAATCATAGAGTACACTATCACGCCATACACGATTGCTTGTACAAAGATGTACGGTATCTCAATCAAAACCTAGATAAGCAAACAGAATTGAAAAGAAACGAATTAGAATATCAAGAAATTAAAGGATAGATATCGACGAAAGTTGTGCATTGCACTGACTTGTGCAAGCGCGTATGGCAATGAAGAGTACATCCCAGCTGCTCTTTCTCTGTAGAACACCGTCCTTTCGACAGATACGACAGGCTGCACAGCATTAGAATATTGACCACCAAGAAACAAAACAGCATCATAGATGCAACCCATCGCGTTGAACAGATCTTCTTCCGTTTGGCTGAAAATTTTCAGGAAAAGAAATCATTGTCCTTTTAAACATTTGATTTAGGAAGCTACAAACAAAACACTACGAGTTTAATGATCAGATGAAACTTACTATTTCTTGCCAAGATCCCAGAACATAACCCCAAACATAAGGCCAGTGAATGTTGTAAAGAAAAACCTCATAAGGGTGTAGGCTGGGTTCCTCCAATATGACCAATATTGTTTCCACAAGATAGCGAATAGCTGAACTGAGAACGGCTGTGAATACTTGGTCGCGAAGTGGAGGTCTTGCGAACCAAGACTTGATTTCCTGAGCTCTTGAATGAGAGCTTCGTTTCTCCTGTAAAAGAATCCAAATATGTATGATCATATACAATTGAAAAACCAAAAAAAAAAATCCCTATATTGGTCTAGAATACATTGAAGTCCTACCTGTACAGATCTGAATCTCTGTATATACGACTAAAATCTACGCCTAAAGTGAGTTCCTGGGCGGGAGAAGTGACCTCTAGCATCCAAGTTGCGGGATTGTAAATGCCCTCGATCTTAGGTACACCAGGAATGCTCTAATGAAGTAACAAAATGATGGGTTAAGTTGGTGCAGGTCTTAAGATTGATCATAGCATAAACTCAATAAATTCACCTCAAAGTAATTGATGAGATGGCAAGAGTGACGCCCCAATGGACCCACATATATGGCTTCCCCTCCTCTCTTAAGCAAGAAGAGCTCATCAAAGGATTCGAATATGTCAATACTGGGTTGGTGGATGGTGCACACAACTGTTCTTCCACCATCCACGGTGTTCCTTACTGCCCTCATGACAATAGCTGCAGCTCTTGCATCCAAGCCAGACGTGGGTTCGTCCATGAATATGATTGATGGGTTCGCCACTAGCTCAACTGCAATAGTAAGCCGCTTTCTCTGTTCTATGGAGAGACCACTCACACCCGGTAGCCCAACCAACGCCCCCTTCAATGAGGTCAGCTCAACAAGCTCCATAACCTCTTCCACAAACAACTGCAAGAAAATATTAACTATTCCATCAAATTGGGGCAGAAAAAAACATTCATTCTGAATTTGTGCGACATCTAAATTTACCTGTCTAGTTTTCACATCAACTTCAGAAGATAACCTCAGCCAAGCTGAGTAAAGCAAGGCTTCATAGACAGTCACATATGGAGAATGGATATCAATCTGCTCACAGTACCCAGAAATCCGAGCAAAGGTCTCTTGCTTCTTTGGGTAACCAGAAACAGTTACCGTTCCAGTTATGTAGCCTCCAGTTTTCCTACCAGCCAAGACATCCATGAAAGTCGTCTTACCAGCTCCACTGACACCCATTAGAGCAGTGAGAACACCAGGCCTAAAGGCTCCGCTGATCCCCTTGAGAAGCTCTAGTTTGTCCTCGGTTACACCTTGTGACTTCATTTCCTACCAAAGATAAACTCATTAGTTTCATTCTGAAGTGAAAATCCAGGCATTTTGCAAGTATTAGTAGTAAACAAGTTTGACAAAAATAGGCAAATAGAGCTTTACTTACTGGTGGCATGTCGACAGAATATCTGATTTCGTCAAAGGTAAGAGAGTGCTGCTCAAATGGAAGAGCCATCGCTTTTTGTATTGTTTGTGAAGATTGAGCATCGTTTTCATAGGGCTTTCTGCCCCACATGTTTGTTGCTTCTTGTGACAGCTTATTTGCTCCAACTATATTTTTTTGCTCCATGTCTTCTCCGGATGCTATGGTTTGACGCTTTCCTAATGCTGGAAACAAATGCAGAAGCTCAATTTGCTACTTCTTGGAACTGTGCGTAGGACAGTTTTTTAACGAAGATGAAAAGCTCACAAATAAGTAGTTGACAAAATGTACTCACGATCAAGGAAAGTGAGAGACAAAGTGTAAAGAATGTTAAAAATGATGATGAATCCAACCAATGCCCCAACAGCCAGCCAATACCAGTATGACTGTGTGAAAAATGAGCGACTTCTTAAGATTTGTACACCTATACTTTCTTTGCTGCCAGCAGGGATCTGTAATCAGATCAATAGAAAAAACAAAACACAAATCAATCCTTGATTGGTTATTATTGCATTCAGATTAAGATAAATAGTAAGAAGGAAGAGAAACTATTGAACTTACCTCGCTCCAACTGTGGCCAAGGAACTCATTTACACATAAAGCATTTTGTGCATACATCAGTGGTGAAATCCAGTAGCCCCACAACAGCCATGGTTTCATACTGTCTGTACAGTGTGCAAATAACAATGAGAAAATTGCCAATTCATGTTTCAATCTATTTCTCGTTTGAATCATATATCATGAAATAAAACAACTTGTTACCTCTAGATAGAACGAATCCTCCCAAGGTGAAGAGTATAAGCATAGTGAATGAACCAAATATGTTAACGACAACCATATCTCTCCCTGTTGCTCCAATAAATCGAAACAGACCAGAAGCCACCTGATTAAGTAGTATGAGTACAAGAAACTGCTTGAACATCCTCCCGACATTTGGGTCAAATCCAATTACATAGTAACTCAAAAAGACCCAAATACCAACTTCTATTAGGGTAATAGGAATCTTAAGGAACCAGTTAGGGAGAGAGTAAGCCCAGGCTGGAAAGAAGAGGAGATCTCTCTGCTTGTAGAACACAGGGAGTTTCACTATGGTCATACCCATTTCAGCTGCACCAACAAACATGAGCATGACAATTGCAAAAAAGAGTGCTCCCATGTAGACACTACCATCACTAAGGTCTTTGTGGAACTGGGTCCTCAAGAAGACAGTCATAGCAATAATTGCCACAATTGCTATCTGAACAAAAGAAACCAATTCAAAAATTAACCTAGCAATTCAACTCAGATGATATTTAAATTTGTTAGTAGGGAAAGAACTTACTTGACTCATTTTAAAGATATACAAAAACGAACTTCTCTTCATCAGTAGCCACTCCCTTGAAAGAGTGGCCTTAAAGATCTCCTTCTGTGTAGTACCATACTTTTTCGTTGTTAAGGCAGCTGGATGACTCTTACTCTTGTCATATGGAATCTCAAGCTCCTGCACTAATCGTCTTCCAACGTGGAAGGACTGGAAAGCCTCTGCAAACTCTTTGGAAGGGATGAAACGGTATGGCTCATCGGTACGGAACCAATATTGTTGTTGATCCTTCCTTGAGGTCACCTACAAAAACCATATGTTTCTTACAGATGCAAGTTTTCTTCAGAAAACACTAACCAGAATGATGTATTTCTTTGGTGTGTATGCTTACTTCTTGCAAGAAATCTGCTACTCCTTTCCTTTCAGGGCACCTGAACCCCATGTGCCCAAAAAATTCAAGCACATTTTCTCGAGGGCCTTGATACACAATCACACCATCTGATAGGAGAATGATATCATCAAAGAGATCATATGTCTCAGGTGCCGGCAATAAGAGGGAGATGATAGCTGTTCCATTCAAGATATGGACTGTTTGTCTCAGAGCATTCACAATTTGGTAGGTTGTTGAGCTGTCCAAACCAGTGGAGATTTCATCCATGAATAGAGCTCGGGATGGTCCAACAAGCATCTCCCCTATAACATAGAATCATAACAAAGTAACAAACAATCAATATGATTTCAACACAAAAACAAATTTTTATCTTGAAGAAATTTTATAATGTAGTTTGGCTCTATTTTAATAACCAGTTGTGACACGCTTCTTTTGCCCTCCAGAGATGCCTCGAACCATCTGATCTCCTACAATGGTATCAGCACATACTTCTAGTCCTAAGACCTGAAATTTGTTTCAGGATAGTATAAGCATAAGACACTTTCTAATGCTCAAAGAATTCAGTATTAATTACTGCGGTTAAGGGTACCTTTAGAATGTAATCTGTAATGACGTTTTCCTTCTGGCCCTCTGATGCAGCAGCCTAAAGAATCAGATGAAATCAAATTCAAGATCAAGAAAATCAAGGAAAAACATCAAACTTATGATATGTTTTACCTTCATGAAAAGATCAAGATCAGGATCAGGCTTAATATCAGCCTCCTTCTCTCTTCTAGCCAATTCAGCTAACATCTCTGCATAATTTCCATGGAAAATAGAATATTACTTCCTACGTGATATAAGTAAATTATGTATATAGAGAGAGAGAGGAGAATCGCAATGTACCATATCGATATCCGACCCCTTGAAATCTAGCAGAGTAAGCCAAAGTTTCTCTCACGGTCAATTCCCCCAAGTGAAGATCATGTTGGCTGATATATGCAGCCGTTCGTTGAGGCACAAACTCATGCATCTCATGACCATTATAAGTGACCTTGCCATTACACTACACAAATAGAAGAAAAAAATTTAGAGGTTCCAGAATTGACTATATCAGATTTGAATGAATTATAAAACAACTTCTCTACCTTGAGTTCTCTATCGAGTTTTCCCGCTAAGGCCAACAAGAGTGTTGTCTTCCCAGAACTCGGAGGACCCAACAGCAATGTCATTCTGCATAGTTCATTATACTTGAGTATAAAATAAAATCTAATGTGTAAAAACAAATGAAACCCCTCTCAAATTTTCCTTTACCTATTAGGCTTGATCACTCCACTAACATCATGGAGGATAGTGATCTCCTTCTTTCTTTTCGAAAGAAGATGCAAAATATTCAAAAGCCTCTGGAAATTTAAGCAAAACAGTTAGCAATGTCAAGAAGATTCTCACAAGAACCAATAGCACAGAACATTTCGAATATATGGATGTATGATCTTACCTCTATAATGTTGGTAATTCGGTTAAGGAATGTAGGAACAGCTCTACTCCCTACATATACTTCTGATTCTATGCTTAGATGCTCAAATCTTACTTCGATTGTCGGAATATCAATCCCAACCCTGATATATTAAAACAAAATACAACTGATCAAAATCCATTTTCTATGTTATAAAAACTTCAATTGCTGTGTAACTTTCTTGACATTACCTTTCAATGCGGTTCTTGAGCTTCAACAAGAACCTCTCATTGTCCCGCTCGGTAACACGGATCAGCTTGTCAACAAGGTATTTCTTTTCCGAAACGCCAAGGTTCTGAATATCGATCTCGGCCCCTCCGCCTCTTGATCCCATCAATATACCCTTCCTAAGCCGATCATAGGTGGGCAGCTTCTCGAGAGCAGCCCATCTGAGTGCCTCCTCGTCGTCTTCCTCCCTCGTAGAGGTTGAGAACACCTCCCTTGTAACGTTTCTCCCTATGCTACCTCTCATACTGTTGCTTAGCATATACATATCGATACCCGTGTCCATGATTATGATAACTGATTACTCAGAACTGCCAAAAAAGCCTGAAGATCATGAAAGAACTCCACAAGTTCTGCAACCAAAAATGGAAGAGCTTAAGAGCTGGAAAGAGAGAAACGGCAAGAGAGAGACCAGGGTGAAGGAAGAGACTTCAAATAAGAGCAGGGATGGTTTTAAAGGCCTAACTTCTGCTTCTTTTTTATTTCTTTTCCTGTGTTTATATATTTTTTGAGGGTCAAGTTCTCTGTCTTGCTTCAATAATCAATTCATTGGACAAATAATAGGAAAAAAATCTTAGAAAACAATGTCTTTGATCAAGCTAATCTTTCCTCAAAAAACAAAAAAAAAAGAGATCAAGCTAATCAATGTGTTGAGAAATAATATCCTACATATAGACATATAGTGTACTGTGTACATGTACACTTCTAGATGTTCTGCACAATCATGAATCATGCACTTTCCCCATATGAAGAACTCCTAAATTTAATATAAATTTTAAATACTTTATAGTTTACATCTGATACTAAAAAATCGTTCAGGTTCTTGAATCTTCACAATCAAAGGTCTCATATAAAGTCAAAGTTACATAATGGTAGGAGGTAGCGTATTTTGGGAGGAGAAGTTACAATTGTAGAAGCTGAAAGGAGTTTTAAGGAGAAGCTGTTACGTTGGTGTCAACATCAACATTAACTTCTCAAGGTAAGGAGGGATGATGTTACTCATTCATGAACAATGCAATAAATGTATCGTTTTTGTAAGAAATCAGGACTAGATTAACATACCTTGGTTCCTGAGATCAAGCGTAGCGAAGTCTTGGACCTTCTGCGCCTTGGAATTCGATCACCGGGTGGAAGAACAGAGGAACTAACCACTGATCGACGCACTATTCACAGCCTATATCACTATGAGAGTTCTCTGTGTTGTGTTTCCCTCCTATATGGGGGAAGAGTCCAATGGACTATTTACCATGTGGTTTTTACCATGTGAAGTTTTACCCTCCTCCTTTATAAAAGGGGATGTCTTTCCATTTGGGAAAGTAAGAGAGAGAAAAACCAAGAGTGAGAAAGGGAGAAAAAGAGAGACTTTGGAGAGAATTTCGTATGCTACTATTCAGCCCAATTTGAAGTGCCCCGATCGACGACCAAACGACCTCCGATTGGGACGATTTTCTGGTATGTTGTTCACCTCATCATAGGCTTCATTTTGTACGGTTGGATCGTCGTTTTGAGCCTCCAATCTCATATCCCCTTTGTTAGGGTTCTCTCTTGGGTTTTGTTGATTTCCACCAATTGGGTGATGATAGTTGGAGATTTGGCCAAGCTTGTTGATGCTTGATGATGTTGTATGCCTCTAGCTTTGTCTAGGGAAGATTGTACCCACTTGTTATTGTTGATAGTGGAAGTTTCTGTCTCCCGTGGTTTTTTCCCCGTTTTGGGGTTTCCACGTAAATCTGGTGTTCTTTGTGCTTGGTTATTTATCTTCTGTTTGTGTCTGATTGTTGGTTTGGGTTGCTTGAGTTTGGCTCTCTGGTTTACAGTTCTTGTCCATCCCGATTCGTGTGTGTTAAAAGGGTTTGTCTGACGTCCCTTGCTTCCCGGCACAACAGACTGGTATCAGAGCATTTGGTTTAGGATGGAGGAAAAGAACAGTTTTCAGAGAATGATTGTGTTGAATTCAGGCAACTACTCAGATTGGAAGATAAAGATGGAAGATCTTCTGTATGTGAAAGATTTGTATGAGCCGATTGTGCACAAAGAGATTCCAACGGGTGTCGTTGATGTTGAATGGAAGATTCTGAATCGAAAAGCGGTAGCTACGATCAGACAATTTGTTGATGTGAGTGTGCTCCAGCATATTGCCAATGATACGAATGCTTATGAGTTATGGTATAAGCTTGAGGGGATGTATGAGAGGAAGAACGCTCTCAACAAGGCGTCATTGATGAGAAAGCTTGTGAAATTGGAGTACAAAGATGGTGAGAGCATTGTTGTGCATTTGAACACATTTCAGGGATTTGTGAATCAGTTAGCTTCTGCGAAAATGTCGTTAGATGATGAGTTGCAGGCTCTACTACTTCTCTCCTCATTGCCGGATAGTTGGGGCACACTTGTCGTGTCACTTAGTAATTCCGCTCCGGAAGGCAAGCTGACTATGGAATGTGTGAAAGCTAGTCTTTTGAACGAAGAGACTAGAAGGAAGGAGATGGGTGTCTCATCACAGTCAGAGGCTAATGTGACGCAAGGTTCTGGTAACAACAGAGGAAGGAGTAAGCAACGACAGCAGCAGAACAGAGACAAGTCCAAAGGGAGATCGAAGTCTAGAAGCAAGTACATTTGCTATTATTGTGAGAAGCCGGGTCACATTCAAAAGTATTGCCGAAAGTTCAAGAGGGACAAAGGCAAAGAACCTGAGAAGTCAGAGACTTCGAGAAATCAAGAAGATAAAGACACTGCCGCTCTTACAATCAGTGATGAAATAGTGGAGTTGTTTGTGGCGGCTGATGAAGGTTCCTTGAATCTTGCAAGTGGTGAGTGCACTTGGATTGTTGATTCAGCTGCTTCATATCACATTACTCCACACAAGGAGTACTTCTCGTCTTACACTTGTGGAGATTTTGGCCGTGTGAGGATGGGAAATGATGGCGTGTCCAATGTTGTTGGCATGGGCACAGTTTGTTTGTTTGTTGACATCCACTGGTTGCAGTTTGATTTTGAGAAATGTTCGCCATGTTCCTGATATCAGATTGAATTTGATATCTTCTGGGATACTTGATGATGATGGGTATGCTCAAAATGCACAAAGCGGTGTTTGGAAGTGCTCCAAGGGAAACTTGATTGTAGCCCGGGCAAAGAAGCAGAATACCATGTATGTGATGCAAGCCAAGATTTGCAGAGAAGAAGCAAATGTGATTGATGATGGTGCCGGAGAGCTATGGCACAAGCGGCTTGGACACATGAGCGAGCGGGGTTTGCAAATGCTTTCCAAGAAGGACATTCTCCCGGATATGCAAGGTATTTCTCTCAAACCTTGTGTTGATTGCCTAGCTGGAAAGCAACATCGAGTAGCATTTCATACTCGACCTCCATCTAGAAGAAAGCATGCATTAGATCTTGTTCATACTGATGTGTGCTCTATGGATTGCAAGTCACATGGTGGTGCACAATATTTTGTCACTTTTATTGATGACTATTCTAGAAAATTGTGGGCTTTTGTGTTGAAAAGCAAAGATCAGGTTCTGACAGTTTTCAAGGAGTTCCAAGCCAGAGTTGAACGAGAGACTGGTTTGAAGTTGAAGTGTGTCAGATCAGATAATGGTGGAGAGTACAGGGGTCCGTTTGAGCAGTATTGCAAGAGTCAGGGCATCAGACTTGAGAAAACAGTTCCGAAGACGCCACAGCTGAATGGGCTTGCAGAGAGGATGAACAGAACCATAGCAGAAAGAGTCAGAAGTATGTTGTCGACTGCAAAGCTGCCAAAGTCCTATTGGGCGGAGGCAATGTTGACTGCTGTGTATCTCATCAACCGCTCGCCTTCAGTTCCTCTTGATGGTGATGTTCCATAGAGGGTTTGGACTGGGAGAGATGTTTCCTTCCAGCATCTGAGAGTCTTTGGATGCCTAGCATATGTTCATGTTGCTAGAGATCAGAGATCCAAGCTTGATAGCAAGACAAAGCCATGCATCTTCCTAGGGTACTCAGAGGATGAATTTGGGTACAGACTGTGGGATCTTACAGACAAGAAAGTGGTCAGAAGCAGAGATGTTGTGTTCATGGAAAACAAGACTATTGATGACTGGAAGCTCCAGCGACCGTCGTCTTCCTCTCCTGCTCCAGTCACCTTTGATCCCGTTTTCCCTCAAGTTGTGCAGAGAAGTTTAGTTCAGAATCAGCAGGAAGATGAGCATGATGATGGTGATGTTGATCCACCAGAAGTTCAACAACCTCAACAAGAGGAGCCCCCTATCCAACTTGAAGTTGAGTTGAGAAGATCCACCAGAGAGAGACAGACTTCCTCCCGATACTCAACCAACGATTATGTGTTGTTGACTGATTCAGGAGAGCCTGAATTCTATGAGGAAGCTATGTCAGATGTGCATCAGAAGGAGTGGTACAATGCCATGCAAGATGAGATGAGTTCCTTGCATGAGAACCACACCTATGACTTGGTGAAATTACCCAAGGGCAAGAAAGCTCTCAAGAACAAATGGGTTTTTCGTTTGAAGTCTGGAGAAGATGGTACACCTCCCAGGTTCAAAGCCAGAGTTGTGGTGAAGGGTTTTGAGCAGAAAAAGGGTGTAGATTTCGATGAGATTTTCTCTCCAGTTGTGAAGATGTCATCCATCCGGGTTGTTCTAGGCATGGCTGCTAGCATGGACCTAGAGGTCGAGCAGCTTGATGTGAAAACCGCCTTCCTTCATGGTGATTTGGAAGAAGAAATCTACATGGAGCAACCTGAAGGTTTTGAAGTCAAAGGAAAAGAGAAGATGGTTTGTCGTCTCAGAAAGAGCTTGTATGGTTTGAAACAAGCGCCTCGGCAATGGTACAAGAAGTTCAAGTCTTTTATGATCGACCACAAATTCCACAAGACACATGCCGACCACTGCGTGTTTGTGAAGAATTACGCCGAAGGTGACTTTCTGATTCTCTTGCTTTATGTGGATGATATGCTTATTGTTGGTCGGGATACCAACAAGATTGCTAGTTTGAAGACTGCGTTGAAGAAGTCCTTTGCTATGAAGGACCTTGGCCCTGCAAGACAGATTTTGGGTATGCAGATTACCCGTGACAGAAAGAATCAGAAGTTGTGGATATCACAAGAAAGATACATTGAGAAGGTGCTGCAAAGATTCAACATGGACAAGGCTAAACCCGTGAGTTCTCCACTTGCAGTGAACATGAAGCTGAGTTCTGATCAGTGTCCTACAAGTGAGAAAGAGAAACAGGAGATGAAGAAGGTGCCTTATGCTTCAGCCGTTGGTAGTCTGATGTATGCCATGGTTTGCACTAGGCCAGACATCGCCTATGGAGTTGGGGTTATCAGCAGGTTCATGAGTAATCCTGGAAAGGAGCATTGGGCTGCAGTGAAATGGATTCTCAAGTATCTCAGAGGCACTTCGAGAGTGTGCTTGTGCTTTGGTCCTGGAAAACCTATGCTTGATGGTTTTACAGATGCAGACATGTCAGGTGACATTGACACGAGCCGATCCACATCTGGATATCTGATTACATTCGCAGGGGGAGCAGTCTCATGGCAATCGAGACTGCAGAAGTGTGTTGCTTTGTCAACGACAGAAGCAGAGTATATGGCTGCAGTTGAAGCTGGTAAGGAGCTGATATGGATGAGAGACTTCCTAGAGGAGTTGGGAGTGGAGCAAGCTAGCTACCCACTCTATTGTGACAATCAGAGTGCCATCCACCTTGCCAAGAATGCCGCCTACCATTCTCGAACCAAGCACATCCGAAGAAGGTATCATTGGCTTCGAGAAAGAGTAGAAGATGAAGATTTTGAGCTCATGAAGATCCACACAAATGAAAACGGATCGGATATACTGACGAAGACTTTGTCAAAGGAGAAGCTCATCAAGTGCCGCTCAAAGGCGGGCTTGCTCGAGCCCCCCATATAGGATTGAGGGGGAGCTATGTTGTGTTTCCCTCCTATATGGGGGAAGAGTCCAATGGACTATTTACCATGTGGTTTTTACCATGTGAAGTTTTACCCTCCTCCTTTATAAAAGGGGATGTCTTTCCATTTGGGAAAGTAAGAGAGAGAAAAACCAAGAGTGAGAAAGGGAGAAAAAGAGAGACTTTGGAGAGAATTTCGTATGCTACTATTCAGCCCAATTTGAAGTGCCCCGATCGACGACCAAACGACCTCCGATTGGGACGATTTTCTGGTATGTTGTTCACCTCATCATAGGCTTCATTTTGTACGGTTGGATCGTCGTTTTGAGCCTCCAATCTCATATCCCCTTTGTTAGGGTTCTCTCTTGGGTTTTGTTGATTTCCACCAATTGGGTGATGATAGTTGGAGATTTGGCCAAGCTTGTTGATGCTTGATGATGTTGTATGCCTCTAGCTTTGTCTAGGGAAGATTGTACCCACTTGTTATTGTTGATAGTGGAAGTTTCTGTCTTCCGTGGTTTTTTCCCCGTTTTGGGGTTTCCACGTAAATCCGGTGTTCTTTGTGCTTGGTTATTTATCTTATGTTTGTGTCTGATTGTTGGTTTGGGTTGCTTGAGTTTGGCTCTCTGGTTTACAGTTCTTGTCCATCTAACATCCTTAACTGATAAGGATTATCCCTTGGTGAACTGATCTTACCAAGAAGATATGCTCACAGGATATATTTAACCAACACTTATCTTTTGGGTGGAATCAATATTATACGAAATAATATTAACAGTTTTTATTGAAAGATGAAATCACAACCTTCAAAAAGAAAGGAAAACCGCGTGATTTTCACCTCTTTCATCTTTCTGCATCCAGTTCGAATCATTCAAACAACCGCGTAAAAGTCATTTCTAAAGAAATTTAGAGTTGAAACGATACAGAGTGTTGGAAAACCTAGCTCGATTCCTTATCAGTAAACGCCGCGGAAATCCATCAAGATCTGAAACTGATAACGAGTCAGTTCTTCAATCAAATCGAATTGGATAAACGATTACAGAGGTTCGCGCAGTCGAACGATCCAGCTCTCAAATCGAATTGGATAAACGATTACAGAGGTTCGCGCAGTCGAACGATCCAGCTCTCAAATCAAATCGAATGGAATTCAGTAAAAAGGGGGAAATTGAGTCAAGCACCTGGAGAAGGATGATAGCGTTCAAGCACAATGCCGGCGTGCCGTCGCGGTCGTCGGCGAGCCGAACATTTGCATCGATCGTGCATCCACCTTGAACCGGAGAACAATTCCATGGCCGTTCTAGAAACTTCGGCTGGGAGGGGCTTGACTCTTGAGGCATTGAGCCTTGGGGTTAGGGTTTTGGATAAAATTCAAATTCTTTTTTTTTAGCGCGCTCATGGCCGTTTGGTTGGGATGATACTATATTATATGGATACCAAAATGGAGTAAATTATAAAAAAACCACCCTTAAAATAAATGTTTGCTGAAAATCACCCACAAATTTTATGTTTTTTTTTTTCTTCAAAAAAACACCCATGACCCTTTTTATGTGTAAAAAGTTATAAAAAATGTTATTTGGATGGTTTATGTGAATTTTTATTTTAAGGGTGGTTTTGTAAAAACTCACAAGATGATTTTCTGTAATTTACCCTATTAAAATTCTAAAACCCTCTCACATATTGGAAAATGATATCAACATTTTTTTTTAGCATAGTATATCAACATGTCAATTTGATGTTGAAATACGGATATGAGAATGGGTGATCCTTTACCCGCATTATGATGCTTCACAACGGGTTAAAAGAGTGATTACCAAATGCAAAACTTTATGCGTTTTTATTTTAAATTTGCAATATCATTGTACAAATTAATTAAAATCAAATTTGAAAGAGATGATGGATGAATAGATTCCTCACAATAGGTAAAATTAACAGGTATATCTTTGGCATAATTTGTGTCGTCTAAATCTCTTCTTTGTTGTTTGTTCCTTCTACCTCTTGAATGCCTTGATGAGTTAGATGATGATTGATGAAGGTAAAGGCAAATATGATAGATAAATCGGCAACCATTCCAACGACTCCTAGAATATTATGCTTGAAACCCAAGGGCTCTCTAGCATAGTATTTCCATATCATATTTTTGTTTCTTGAATTTATGAAAACCTCCATTAGGTTGGGATTTTATGCATCAATGCAATGAGAAAGATTAGTTCTTATTAGTCTTTGGATGAGAGATCCGGAGAAGAGGTTCCAAATGGAGTAAAAGGTAGCGACAACTATGCAGCAAAAAATTTACACACACAAAATGAAATAGAGCATCTGCTTTCTTGCTTGCGCTATTACAAATAGACGACCCTAATGTTATAGAAGTCCTAGATGAATACAAATTTTGGATTCTTATAATTTAAAATTTTATTTATTATTAAAAAAAAATACATTTTAGGCTTCCGCAACACATTATTGGGGAAGAGAATCTTAGGGTTTAAATCAAGAAGGACTTCGAAAGGAGATTTCTCAAAGAACCGATTGATCCACTTAACCAACAGGATGCCCTTCCACTCACAAGTCCTTCCATCACGGATGATGAAAATCAATTCCTTATCCAAAATTCTTCAAACGGTGAAATTAAAGCAGCGGTATTCGGGTTAGGCGCAAATAAGTCCTCTGGACGGCCGGACCTGATGGAATGACAGCTGAATTTTATAAAAGTTGCTTGAATGTAGTCGGATCTAGTGTTTGTCGAGCAGTGAAGGGATCAAAGGCGGACCATTGAGAGAGCTGTCCCAGCAGTTGCTGGGTGAATTTTTTTGAAAGTTGGTTACAAATTTTTTTTTGCTGGGTGACTTGTTTGGTGAGTCCAAATGCCCAAAATCAACCCATATAGCTAATCCATGAAACTTGAAACGGGGTACAGTACTCTTCTTTATCTTTCCTAACTTTCATCTTTTACAAATTAACTACCCAAAATCTTATGATTGAAATTTAATAATCTTATCAAAACTAATCGATTCCAAACTCTATTGTCACTTCTACAATGCGCAAAAACTGAATACACCGCAAAGTCCGCAAATTAGGATTTAGGACACCATGTTGATATGAATTCAGTACTCGAAACCTTGATTTTCCTTTGGTTTCCGGTGCTATTTCCACGTCAGTTCAGACGTACATTAGCGTAACTCAAATTTGCGGTTTATCTAACAACACCTCTTCTATAACCTATTTTTATCACATATTAGGTACTTCCTCTGTCTCAAAATACTCGATGTTTTACTTTTTGACACGTTTTTTAAGAAGCTAAAAACTCTATAAAATATTAATTTTTTAATAATTTTTTCCATAATTTTATAGATAATTGTATTAAGTATGAAATTATTTTTTAAAATTAATAAAACCATTAATATTTTTTTATAGTTTTTATCGTTCTTAAAAAACGTGTCAAAAGCAAAACGACAAGTTTTGCGAGACAGAGGTAGTATGTTTTTAGACTCTTACTAAATTTCAAAGTTACGGTTTTGAATCGTTTGATATATAATTTGATTGTGAAGGATTATTTCTTTGATTAATATTTTTTCGCTCACCTAACTTTTATACACTAGATCCGCCACTGGAAGGGATTCTTCTATTCGGGAAAGATGTTGAAGCAAATCATACCTTCATTACACTCCTTCCTAAGACAGATCTGGTTGCAAACTACTCTTGGAGTTAAAAGAATGAGGAAGGATGAGATTGAAAGATGCCTTGGGATTTCTCATATGCGCACATTAGACAAATACCTTGGTTGCTCAATTATCAATGGCAGAGGAAACAAGGACACTTATGAGGAAATTGTGTGCTGAACCAAAGACCAGCTCTCTAAACGGAGGGCCAATTCCCTCTCCCAACAAGGGCTTGCAACACTCATCAAGGCCAATCTCTCAGCAAAACCGCTTTATGCTATGCAGAACGTCATGCTTCCTTCATCTATAAACAAAGAGATGGACCAGATCGATATGACTTTATTTTGGAACAGAGATCTACAACATCACCCCCTTATTAGTTGGGATCGCATATGTAGACCCCACCATAGAGATGGTTTGGGAATCCGAAAAGCAAGCATAATGAATGAAGCGTCGCAGATGAAACTCATTTGGAAGACATTGGTCAAACCATCTAGTGTTTGGATTCAAATAATACATCACAAATACCTAAAAACCGGGACATCCTCAACTCTTCTAGAGGTCAAGTCCCTCTTCCTGACAATGGTCACAACTCTGCCCACTTATCCCTAAATTTAAAGATGGTCTTATTTGGACGGTTGGTAATGGCTAAATTAACAATTAAATTTTGGACATATAATTGGATGTCTTATGGGCCAATTAGTAAACGGCTTGAATGTCATGACAATTTTAACAAAGAAGAACGGGTTGCTACCTACATTATTAATAAAAAATGGTGGGTTGAGAAATTGCAACGGACTTTGCTCCAATCAATTGCAAGTGACATCACGTCGACTCAAATCCCTATTAACTCATTTGAGGTCGGATAGACTCTTGATGATGCAACAAAAGATGACACGCGCCTTTTTCTGGCGGTCAGATGGTGGACCTTATGGTTCTACCGAAATAAAAAAAAACATTCGCATGGAAGGGAACTCCAACGGCATCCGAAATCTTGGAAAAGACAGAATCTATCTCTTTTAATTGGAAAAAAGCTTGCGAATTTTTTGACAAATTGGACTCCAATTGTCATGCAATAAAAGCTCTACTCACAACTCCAACAAGTCATCTAGCAGAAGGAAACACTCCTGGAAAAAACCCCTGCAGGGTATACTTAAAATCAATTTTGATGGATATTGCCTCAAGAATCAAAGTAGCTTCGGCGGTTTCATTATCCGATACTGTGAGGGATATCCTATCTCACTAGGTTGCAAAATTTTGGGTTACCAAACTCCCTTAAAAGCGGAGACACTTGCTCTATTATGAGGGGTTCAAAGAGCAAGAGTAACTGACATCTCCAACATTATTATTAAGGGTGATTCTCTAATTATTATTAAATACCACCGAGATTCAGTCTGTTGCCCCTGAGAAATTGAGCTAATATTATCTGATATTAAAATCTCTTTATCATGAGTAAACTCCAACTACAAGCGGGTGGTTAGAGAGAGAAACTCTCAAGGAAGAGAAATCTTCCTGCCTTCCCCCTTGTATTGAACAAGCTCCACCGACCTCCAAACTTGTTCACCGGCGACCTCCAAGGTTCCGGTAACGTCTTTGACCTCACCTGAAAGCAAACTCCCTCCTAATCCGTGTCTATCATACACCGACAAAGATCTCCCCCTTGGTTTCTCGCCTAGATCTGTCTCCGACTAGGCCTTTGCCGGTAGCCCACCCGAGCGCCTTCTTTTGGGGCCTACGCCTTGGCGTGCACGTGCTGGTTGGCTTGCACGCCAAGGTCTGTAGACCTGGGGAGGATCTCTGCCTTTTAGCCTTGGCGTGCAAGGAGTTGTTTCATGGCCTTGTACGCCAAGCCTCTTTGGCTTAGTTAAAAGTATATTTAAAAATAACGATTTTATGTATTGTTTTATATTTATATATTTTTCTGCAAATATTTTTTTAGAATTATATATAAATATAATAATGGAGAATAAAAAGTCCGAAAGGGCTTGACTAAATCCCATAAGGGCTTGACCAAATTCCGATTGGTTACATCTTTTGGCATTTTTGCATGAGCAGTGTGTGACTCTACTTTCGACGTTTCTAGGAGGTCTTTTGCTTGGTTGGGGGGGTGAAGTCTGGAGTCGGGCCTGGCTGGGGTCGAGGTGGTGCTTTGAGGGCGACTCCGTATCCGGGAAGGAGCTTCCTTGGAGTTTCGTCTGCACTTCCCACAGGAGATAGATTCCTGCTGTACCGTTGGCCCGCAGTGCTACTGTTCGGTGGTGTTTGGCTTCGTTCTTCGCCGTCGTCCACAGCTGTTCGGAGTTGGTCTTCTTAGATCGTTCTTGTTGTAGAGTTATTTCTGTTTGTTTCATTACGTCATTTTCTGTTCTTACTGTATGGTTAGGCGGTGTCCGCCTGCCGATTCTTCAGCCTCTCGAGAATCAGGCTTGCCTGATCTTGAATTCTTAATTAATAAAAAAAAATGATATACTAAAACAAATAAAAAAGAAAGAAATTAAGATTTGAATCCAAGTCCTTTGATTCTCCTCCCCCTCCTTTCTTTCTTCCTTCCTTCTTTCCCTTACCACTTGAGCTAAATAACATTATTGTTCCAAATATCATTTAAAAATGTTATATTATCTTAAAAATACTAAATATATATATGCAAAAAAAAATATTTTTTTATATTTTTTTTCCGCTAGGGGGTGCTCGAGCACCCCCAAGCAAACCACTTTGGTTTCCGGGGACGTGAACCTGAACGATCCTACCCTTAAAGCCGGGTCTCATTCACAAGGATGCCTTCCCAACCGAATTTTTACCATATCGAAAAAAAGTAACACATTTAAATCAATTAAAATCTACTAGTTTCTACAATAAAATACTTTGCCTCCCTTTTCTTTTTCTTTTTTTTTTCAAAGGTGCTCTAGCACTTGAATTATTATATTTCTGACTATGACCATGCACATGATATCGTAGCAGCATTTCGAGTGAATGTGATAGCTCGGAAATGTCATTGCCCATTAGTTTGGGTGCGTTCTGCCAAGCACCCTCATCTCGGCCCTATTTATGAGAGTGGAGTGGGAGTTCCTTAATTAGTGATGTGTATAACACAACAACAACAAAACACAATAACATTACAAATTATATGGAGTATAGTGAGAAAAAACAAAAAGGCCTAGTAAAATTACTAGAGAGACGTATTAGTACAAGAACTGAACTAATTTTAAAATATTTTTTAATTAGTTTATACATGAAGAGCAACTAATAGCTAAAGTTTTATAAATGAACCCATCTTTTTAAAATTTTATTTGAGTTTTTTAAACTTGAAATGCATTTTCCCCCCAAATGTGTACACCTTATACTAGTTAAAATGTTGACCCATCTTTTTAAAACTTTAATTGCAATTTTTTTTTTTTTTTTTTGGTGAAACAAACAAGAGGCAAGCCTCTCAACGAGTAAAAATAGAAACACGGCTACACTACAACAAGACGGGGAGTAGCCCTTCCCCTACAGTCATCCTCAATACTATCCGGGGGTTCCGTAAGAATCTGAAGACCTCTTGGCAACCCGTGGGCAAGCCCTGCAAGGGAGTCCGCGACTTGGTTCGCTTCCCTAAAGACCTTTCGGAGTTGTATCTCCCAACTCCTCTTCATAAAGCCTTGGCAAAGGTTCACCAGGCTCGACATGGGATGGCACTCCGCCACCCCTTCGCACACCATTGAAAGGGCCACCGAAGAATCAGTCTCGATAACCAGTCTACGAACTCCTCTTCCCCAAGCAAGCTTGAGGCAATTCAGAATTCCCCATAGCTCAGTCATGACAACCGGCCCTGTGCCAATCTTGTCCATGAAACCCCCTATCCACTTCCCTTCCTCATTTCTCAATACACCTCCCGCAGTGGCGATCCCATCCTTCCCGACGGAGCCGTCAGCATTCATCTTCATCCATCCCCTGGCCGGTTTTTCCCATTGGATTAGTATTTCCTCACGCTCAGCATCCTTCCGAATCCCCAGTATGTTGTTCCAAGCTTCCTTATACTGCATCGTGTACTCCTTCACCATCCGAGATTTGTCGAAGCAACGCTCTTCGTGTTTAAACACCCGGTCGTTTCTCCATCGCCATGCCCACCAGATGGTGTTGGCGAAGACGCACGCCCACTGCAGCCCGTCCAGCAGCTTCTTCTCCGATGTCAAGTTCACTCTCCACCATTCTGCAAAGGGAATAGAGAAGAAGAAGCCTAGAGTTCTTTTCCAAATGCATACAAGTTTACGACTGTCTAGCTAAAATATGGGTTTTTTTTTGGAAGCAAGATAAGAAATTCAGTTCTCTAGACAAGCCTAGAGAAACTGAGAGACCGGACAAGCCGGTGGATGGACTAACCATTATGTACAACAGAAGCAAATAACTGAAGCAAATAACAGAAATAAATGACAGAATCAAATGACAGAAAATAAAAATAAGGAACGTACAAGCCATCATACACTGCGCAACACAAGCTAAAGAAGAACGAAACGATCGGCCAAAGGGACAACGCACACAGCGAACTCTGGGGACCAGCGGACACCTCAGATTATGGACTCGAAGAGCCTTCAGATGTCAATCGTACGTCCACGACGTCATCGAACATGACACGTCAATCAACGCTCAGAAGAAGCCTGCAACACAACAAGAATGACACAGTACACTAACCCGCAATACAACCACAAACCACACCAAAGCACAATCAAACCCCAAGACCTCGTCTCAACCCTCAAGGACGATAATAAAATCGTGGGCAGGCTACCACAAGGGTAAGCCTAAAAGAGGCGATACAAAACAAGACAAGGAAGAGAAACCGGGTAGAGATGAACCAGAAAGCGATTGAAAGAGCGGACTACAACAAACAAAAAGGTTGGTGGCGCAGGAGGATCAAAAGGAAGGGAGCCGATTGGCGGTCGGCGAGCGGCAGTGGAGACGGAGGGTGGCATAGACACAGTAGATCAAGGGAGAAGGAACCGACTGAGGCCGGTGTGGTGACGGAGGTCGGCGTGTGGTCAGTGGAGCCAAATCGGCGGTCGGCGAGCGGCAGCCCGCCGGAGGAGGGAGTGGCGCGGCAAACCAAGATGGCGGTGGATGCCCCCAAGCTCGGAGAGAGAGCAATCGATGGGTGACGGAACGAGCCGACGACCGTCAGCGAAGGGCAGCGAGAGGAGGAGGCCGCGGTCGGCGACGGAGGACAAGGAGATTGGCTTCGGAGGCAGGGCTCGGCGGAGGCAGAGGCATGTGTGCCTGTGTGGATGGGCGACGAAGGCCAAGGTTGATGGCGGAGGTTGCTGGCTGGACAAGGTTGCTGCTGGGTAGAAACTAGAAACGCCATAGGCGGCGGCTAATACGCTCTCGGGTTTTTGAAATATATTACGCTCAGCTAAAATATGGGTCTGTTCTTTAGATCTACTCACTCCAAAATGGAAAATGTGCTAAAATGGTATTTGGAACTAGAAAATGAGTCAAATGTAATTATATACATTAATATTTGCCCTTTAGTGATCGCTGGGGTTGCTATTTTACTTCCCTATGGAGCACTGTTCTAAAAAAATACTTCAAGACCCGCCTAGATCTTGTCTAAAGTCTTGACCTCGTTCCGGCGACAAAGTCGTCAAAACCCGCCTAAACTGCAAAGGTCCACCATAAAACCCGCTTAGACCCGTGACCCTACCCTACCGTCAAGCATCCACAAAGAGTTTTTTAGAACATTGCTCTAGGGCAACCTTCCTTCTACCGCTTTTGGAAGTTGAGTGCCTTGATGGAGAAGGCAAAGGTGAAGGCGAAGAAGAGTGTGAACCCCACAACCACCAAAGCAACGAAACCCAGCATCTCGTGCTCGAATCCGAAGTAGTCTCTAATGAACTCCGCCACAGTCAAGTCCGTGCCTTCGAGCTTCAAATGCAAGTCCCCGAACTGCGACGAAATCACCCCGTTCAGGGTCCACCCGACGGGGCAGATCCAATAGTACCATCTCCACCACACCGGGATCCTCTGTAGTACTCAAACCAAGAGATCATGGCATTGTTAGCAATCCGAAAACCGCTGCCAATAAGTAGGTCAGTAGGTGTATGAATGGGCATTGTGAAGACATCTTACCGTTCTTGGGATGATAAACCCGGAGAAGAGGTTCCAAACACTGGAGATGGCACCGACCATGACTGAAGCCATGTGAAGGTTTGGAGTGATTCCCACAAGCATCATGCCATAGAAGGTGTAGTACAAGAGCGTGAAGAACATGAAAAAAATGAACCAGAAGAACTTCACAGCCGACCATTCGTATCCAATCATCGCGTACACTATAACGCCATACACGATTGCTTGTACGAAGATGTATGGTACCTCGATCAAAGCCTGACAACAAAAATGAGCAACCACAATTGAAATGAACTAGATTAGAATACTAAGGAAATAGGATAGAAATCGATGAAAGTGGTACTTTGCACTGACTTGTGCAAGCGCGTATGGCAACGAAGAGTACATCCCAGCTGCTCTTTCTCTGTAGAATACCGTTCTTTCGACAGATACGATAGGCAGCACAGCATTAGCATATTGACCACCAAGAAACATAACAGCATCATAGATGCAACCCATCGCATTGAACAGATCTTCTTCCGTTTGGCTGAAAATTTGCAGCAAGAGAAATAATTTTCCCTTTGATGATTTGGTTTAGGAAGCTACAGAAACACGAAGAGTTTAATGATTAGATGAGACTTACTATTTCTTGCCAAGATCCCAGAACATAACCCCAAACAGTAAGCCAGTGACTGATGTGATGAAAAACCTCATAGAGGTATAGGCTGGGTTCCTCCAGTATGACCAGAACTGTTTCCACAAGAGGGCAAATAGCTGAACTGAGAACGGTTGCGAATACTTGGTGGCAAAGTGAAGGTCTTGCGAACAGGGACTTGGTGTGCTGAGCTCTTGAATGAGAGCTTTGTTTCTCCTATAAAAGAATCCAAATATGATCATATAAAAATTGAAAAGGAAAAGCAAAAATCATAGTATATTTTTTCTAAAATACATTGCAGTCCTACCTGTACAAAACTGAATCTCTGTATATACAACTAAAATCTATGCCTAAAGCGAGTTCCTGAGCGGAAGAAGTGACCTCTAGCATCCAAGTGGCGGGGTTGTAAATGCCCTCGATCTTAGGTACACCGGGAATGCTCTAATGAAGTAACAAAATGCTGGGTTATTTTAGTACACAAATTAAGATTAATCATAGCATGAACTCAAAAAATTCACCTCAAAGTAATTGATGAGATGGCAAGAGTTATGTCCCAACGGACCCATATATATCGCTTCCCCACCTCTCTTAAGCAAGAAGAGCTCATCAAAGGATTCAAATATGTCAATGCTGGGTTGGTGGATGGTGCACACAACTGTTCTTCCACCGTCCACAGTGTTCCTTACTGCCCTCATAACAATAGCTGCAGCTCTTGCATCCAAGCCAGACGTAGGTTCATCCATGAATATGATTGATGGGTTCGCCACTAGCTCAACTGCAATAGTAAGGCGCTTTCTCTGCTCTATGGAGAGACCACTCACACCTGGTACCCCAACCAATGCTCCCCTCAATGTGGTCAGCTCAACAAGCTCCATGACCTCTTCCACAAACATCTGCAAGAAAATAAGTAACTATTCCATCAACTTGAGGCGGAAAAAACATTCATTCTGAATTTGTGCGACAACATTTAAATTTACCTTTCTAGTCTTCACATCAACTTCAGAAGATAACCTCAGCCAAGCTGAGTAAAGCAAGGCTTCAAAGACAGTCACATGTGGAGAGTGTATATCAACCTGCTCACAGTAACCAGAAACCCTAGCAAAGGTCTCTTGCTTCTTCGGGTAACCAGAAACGGTTACATTTCCAGATATGTAGCCTCCAGTTTTCCTACCAGCCAGGACATCCATGAAAGTTGTCTTACCAGCTCCACTGACACCCATAAGAGCAGTAAGAACACCAGGCCTGAAGGCTCCGCTTATTCCCTTGAGAAGCTCTAGTTTGTCCTCGGTTACACCTTGTGACTTCATTTCCTACCAAAGATACAAAAGCTCATATTAATTTCATACTGAAATGTAAATCCAGGCATTTTGCAGACACTAGTAATATTTAAGTTTGAAAAACATGGCCAATTAGATGAAACTCTTTACTTACTGGTGGCATATCGACAGAATATCTGATTTCGTCAAAGGTAATAGAGTGCTGCTCGAAAGGAAGAGCCATCACTTTTTTTACTATTTGTGAAGAATTAGCGTCGTTTTCATAGGGTTTTCTGCCCCAAATGTTTCTTGCTTCTTGTGACAGCTTATTAGCTCCTCCTCTTTTCTTTTGGTCCATGTCTTCTCCGGGTACTATGGTTTGACGCTTTCCCAATGCTGGAAACAAATGCAGTTCAATTTGCAACTACTTGAAACTGTGCTTAGGATAGAGTTTTAATAAAAAGCCAAGAGCTGATTAGATGACAAAATATACTCACGGTCAAGGAAAGTGAGAGACAATGTGTAGAGAAGGTTGAAAATGATGATGAATCCAACCATTGCCCCAACAGCCAGCCAATACCAGTAGGCCTGTGTGAAAAATGAGCGACTTCTTAAGATTTGTACACCTATACTTTCATTGCTGCCTGCCGGGATCTGTAATCAGATTAAGTGCCAAAAAAAAATCAATCTTTGATTTATGTTATGTTTTGCATTCAGATTTAGCCAATGGTAAGAACGAAGAGAAACTACTGAACTTACCCTGCTCCAACTGTGACCAAGGAACTCATTTACACATAAAGCATTCTGCGCATACATCAATGGTGAAATCCAGTAGCCCCACAAAAACCATGGCTTCATACGATCTGTATAGTGTGTGAATAACAACAAGAATAAAATTTTTAATCCATGCTTACATCTACTTCTCTGTTGAATCATATATAATGAAATAAAACCCTTTTAAAGTCTTCTCACCTCTTGAAAGAATGAAGCCTCCCAAGGTGAAGAGTATAAGCATAGTTAATGAACCAAATATGTTTACGATAACCAAATTTCTCCCTGTTGCTCCAATAAATCGAAACAGACCAGAAGCCAACTGATTAATTAGTGTGAGTACAAGAAACTGTTTGAACATTCTCCCGACATTTTGATCAAATCCAATTGCATAGTAAGACAAGAAGACCCAAATACCAGCTTCCATTGTGGTAAAAGGAATCTTAACGAACCAGTTAGGGATAGCATAAGCCCAGGCTGGAAAGAAGAGGAGATCTCTCTGCTTGTAGAACACAGGGAGTTTCACTTTGGTCATACCCATTTCAGCTGCACCAACGAACATGAGCATAATCACTCCAAAAAATAGAGCGCCCATATAGACTTTGCCATCATTTAAGTCTTTGTGGAATTGGGTCCTGAAGAAGACAGTCATAGCAATGATCGCCAAAAATGCTATCTGGACAAAAGAAACCAATTGAAAAATTAAGCTAACAATTCAACTCAGATGATATTTAAATTTGTTAGCAGGGAAATAACTTACTTTACTCATTTTAAAGATATACAGAAAAGAACTTCTCTTCATAAGCAGCCATTCCCTGGAAAGAGTGGCCTTAAAGATCTCCTTCTTTGTAGTACCGTACTTTTTCGTTGTTAAGGCGGCTGGATGACTCTTACTCTTGTCATATGGAATCTCAAGCTCCTGTGCTAATCGTCTTCCAACAGGGAACGATTGGAAAGCCTCTGAAAACTCCTTGGAAGGGATGAAACGGTATGGCTCATTGGTACGGAACCAATATTGTTGTTGATCCTTCCTTGAGGTCACCTACAAAAATCATGATGTTTCTTATAGATGCATGTTTTCTTCATATAACACTAACCAAAATTACTAAAAGAAGAATGTATCTGAATGATGGATTTCTTTGTTGTGTATGCTTACTTCTTGCAAGAAATCTGCTACTCCTTTCCTTTCAGGGCACTTGAACCCCATATGCCCAAAAAACTCAAGCACATTTTTACGAGGGCCCTGATACACAATCATACCATCTGATAAGAGAATGATATCATCAAAGAGATCATATGTCTCAGGTGCCGGCAGTAAGAGGGAGATGAGAGCTGTTCCGTTCAAGATATGGACTGTTTGTCTCAGGGCATTCACAATTTGGTAGGTTGTTGAGCTGTCCAAACCAGTAGAGATTTCATCCATGAATAGAGCCCGGGATGGTCCAACAAGCATCTCCCCTATAAAATTAAAATAGAATCATAGCAAACAATCAACATGATTTCAAAGCAAAAACAAAATTTTATAATGGAGAAACTTTATAATCTAGTTTGGCTCTGTTTTAATAACCAGTTGTGACACGCTTCTTTTGCCCTCCAGAGATGCCTCGAACCATCTGATCTCCTACAATGGTATCAGCACATACTTCTAGTCCTAAGACCTGAAATTTATTTCAAGAGAGTATGAGCATAAGACACTTTCTAATGCTAAAAGAATTCAGTCTTATGTACTTTGGTAAAGGGTACCTTCAGAAAGTAATCTGTAACAACATTTTCCTTCTGGCCCTCCAATGCTGCAGCCTAAAGAATCAGATAAGACTGAATTCAAGACCTAGGAAAATCAAGAAAAAACATCAAAGTTGTGATAAATTTTACCTTCATGAAAAGATCAAGATCGGGACCAGGCTTAATATCAACTTCCTTCTCCCTTCTAGCCAATTCAGCTAACATCTCTGTATATTTTCCACAGGAAATAGAATATTAGTTGCTATTTGCTATAAGTAAATTCTATAGGTAGAGGGAGAAGGAGAACCACAATGTACCATATCGATATCCAACCCCTTGAAACCTAGCCGAGTAAGCAAAGGTTTCTCTCACGGTCAGTTCCCTCAAGTGAACATCATGTTGGCTGATATATGCAGCTGTTCTTTGAGGCACAAACTCATACATCTCATGACCATTGTAAGTCACCTTGCCGCTACACTATTCACAGATAGAAGAGAAAAAAACTGAGGTTCCATGTATTAACTATCAGAGTTTAATGCATTACAAAAAAGAAGAGAAAGGATCTCTACCTTGAGGTCTTTGTCGAGCTTCCCAGCCAAGGCCAACAAGAGTGTTGTCTTCCCAGAACTCGGAGGACCCAAAAGCAATGTCATTCTGCATAGTTCATTATACTTAAGCTATATAAAATGAAATCTGGTGTGTAAAAACAAATGAAATGACATTTTTTTTACCTATTAGGCTTGATTACTCCACTGACATCATTAAGTATAGTAATCTTCTTCTTTCTTTTTGAAAGAAAATGCAAAATATTCAAGAACCTCTACAAAAGCAAAACAATTAGCAATGTCAAGAAGATTTTTACAAGAACCAATAGCATATAGAACATTTCTAATACATGCTTGTACGATCTTACCTCTATGATGTTGGTAATAGAGTTAAGGAATGTAGGCACAGCTCTACTCCCTACATATACGTCTGATTCTATGCTTAGATGCTCAAATCTTACTTCGATTGTCGGAATATCGATCCCAACCCTGATATATTAAAACAAAATACAACTGATCAAAATCCATTTTCTAGGGTATAAAAACTTCCATTGCTGTGTAAACTTTTTGTCATTACCTCAATGCGGTTCTTGAGCTTCAACAAGAACCTCTCATTGTCCTGCTCAGTGACATGGATTAACTTGTCAACAAGGTACTTCTTTTCCGAAACACCAAGGTTTTGTATATCAATCTCGGTCCCTCCGCCTCTTGATCCCATCAATATACCCTTCCTAAGCCGATCGTAGGTGGGAAGCTTCTCGAGAGCAGCCCACCTGAGGGCCTCCTCATCTTCCTCCTCCCTCGTAGAGGTCGAGAATACATCCCTGCTATTGCTTAGCCTATACGTATCAATACCAGTGTCCATGGTTATGATCCCAAGAAAGTCTGAAGATCTTGAGAGAAATCAACAAGTTCGGTAACCAAAAATGGAAGAGCTTAAGATAAAGAAAGAGAGAACCAGCAAGAGAGAGACCAGTGTAGAGAACGAGACTTTAAATAAGAGCATGGATATTTTTAAAAGTCTAATTTCTTCTTTTTCCTGAATACTTTTTATTATATTCTTTGAGGGTCAAATTCTCTGTCTTGCTTCAATACTACATCAGCATATTGGATAAATACTGGGAAAAAATCTTAGAAAATAATTTCTTTGATAAAGTAAATCAGTGTATTGAGGAATCTGTACATGTACACTTCTAGATGTTCAGGCACAACCATGAATCAGTTAGATTCCCCATATATATGAAGAACTCCGAATTTAATACTGCATAAAATTTTAACACGTATTTTACATCTGGTACTAAAAAAATTGTTCAGGATCTTGAATTTTCACAATCAAAGGTCTTATATAGTTATATAATCTCAAGGGGAGCAGTTAAAGATAATAAGAGATATTGTTACGGTTACTGTAAACATCACTATTGACATTAATTCTCAAGATAAGGAGGGAGGATGTTACTCATTTATGAACAATGAAGCCGCTATTTAATGTATCGTCTTTGCTGAAGAATGAAATCCCAACCTGCCCGCGTGGTTTTCACCTTTTTCATCTTTCTGCCTCTAGAGTTCGAATCAGTGGAAGCAATCACATAGAATTCGTCTGTGAATGAAGGAATACCTCAATTTGTTGTTAATAAAAGCGGCGGAAATCCATCGAGATCTGAAACTGATCCAACAAGCCAGGTCTCAAATCAAATCGAATTGGATTCAAGTTTGCAGAAATCGATCAATATCCAAATTAAACGATTACAGAGCTTCGCACAGTCGAATGATCCATCTCTCCAATCAAATGAAATCGAATCGAATCCAGTAAGTAAAAGGGGAAATTGGAAATTTAAGCACCTGGAAAGGATGATCGCGTTCAAGCACACCGACGTGCCGTCTCCGTCGCCTGCGAACCGAAGGCTTGCACCGACCGTGCATCCACCGTGAACTGGAGAACAATTCCATGGTCGATCTGGAAACTTCGGCTGGGAGGGGCTTGAACTCCTTGAAGCCTTGAACCTTGAGGTTAGGGTTTTGGATAAAATTCAAAATCTTATTTTCAGCGCGCTTATGGCCATTTTGCTTCTATACGCTCAAGAGTATGATGAACTTGTTGGAGAGTAAGCGCCTATTTTGACTTTTTTTTTTTTTTTTTTTTTGAGTTGTGGTTTTTTGAGGGGTTGAATTTATTTGGGATATTACGGAAGTGTGGGAGGCGGATTTTTTTTTTTAAATAACCTTGAAAAGACTCAATTAGGGCCTGTTCGGCCGGGGATTCCAAGGGGTTGTTGGTTTTTTTTTTTTACGGAAATTTCGCTGTGGTACTCCTGAGGTAAGACTTATTTCGCGCGGTGTACCAAACTTTGACATAATTCGTGTGGTACCCCTGAGGTTCGTAAAATTGACAGCAAAGGCGAGTAGCAAGGCGGTGACCGCGAGCGAAGAGAAGAAGGCGGTGAGCGATGAGGTCGAAGCCGCCGGCGACAATGACCACGACGGGAGGATTGAGGATGAAGCGAACTACCGCCGCTATTATAATAATGTACTCCCTCCGTATTAAAATGGTTGCTGTTTTAGTTTGGGCACGTTTTTTAAGAACGATAAAAACTAAATAAAATATCAATGATTTTATTAATTTACAAAAATAATTTCATACTTAGGCCTCGTTTGGTTAGTCAGTTAAAAACACAGAAAGTTAAAAAACCCAGGAAGTAGGATATATTCATGTGTTTGGTTGATAGAATGATATAGGAATTTAACTTTCTAGGAATTTCAATTCATACAAATCGTAGGAAGTTCACTCACCTAGGGGGACTAGGTAAGTTCAACTTCCCCCATTTTTTAACATGAATTTATTTATTTCCCTCTTTATATTACTAAAAACCAAAATTCAACAAAACAACTTTTTTTAATTCATGGGAATTGCATTTCACGGGAATTCAATTCATGAGAAGTAAGTAAGTTCCCGGGAATTGTACTTCTCGCGTTCAACCAAACGAATCCTTAATATAATTATCTATAAAATTATGAAAAAAATTAATATTTTATAGATTTTTTCGGTTCTTAACAAACGTGTCAAAAAAATAAAAAGACCTATATTTTAACACAGAGGGGAGGGAGTAGTAATTTAGGCTTTGTATTTGCTTCTAGAAGGCAATAACAATACTCCGTATGTTATATGTCTCCCCCCCCCCGGTTTAACGGGTGCAAGTGCAAATGGTTCGAAGTTCGAACCCGGTTGGCCTCCAAATAATAAAATATGTTGAAGCCCTCTAGAAGACTAGAAAGTCTGATCATGATGACCAGTTGACCACACGTTTTAATTCAATTTCTGCTCAACAACTTATTCAATTTTTATTTAAAACAACTCACATCCGTTATCTTGCGTTGATATATTAAATAAACCATGTTATTAAACTATATATTGTAACTTTAAAAAAAAAAGACTAAAAAAAAATATAAATAGAGTTTCGTTTATTACACTTCAAAAATATATATATATAAAACTAATTATAATCTACTAAATAATGAAAAACAATATTGTATAAATTAGGAAAATTTAAACACTAACATATCTAAAGTGATTTTTTTTATTGGATAAAAAAAATACATCATATAATAACATATTTTACTTAATATAGTGAGCAAGTATTAAACTTGAACTGTTGAGCAAGAATTCATTTATTAATAACAACAATATATTCTTAGTAATAAAGTTAAGCTGTTGTTTAAACTTGAACTGAAAGTCAGCTTAAAGGTGAAATTTCAACCCTTGAAGAGAAAATTGATGCTCGTATTATGTAATTTAAAGATGATATGGAACGGAAAAAATACCAACAATAATTTAAAGTTTTATGAATACTTTATCATTTTACAATTATTAGCTAAGTAAGGAGGTAGCGATCGAGGACAAGAAATAATACTCCCTTCGTTTCTTTTTAATTGATTTTTTATTATTTATGTATGTTTTTTAAGGTGTGAAAAATTATATGAAATAATAATTTTTTAAAATATTTTTTTTGATAATCTCATACTTATTGGTGATAAGTATAATATTATTAAAAAATATTATTAAAATATTAATATTTAATATAATTTTATTATTTTAAAACTACGTGCATGACTTGAAAAAGTCACTTAAAAGTAAATAGAGGGAGTATTTTTTAATGCATTCAAAAATGGTGACAGTACACTATATTTTTTTTTCATATTTTATATGCCAACCACTAAGCCATCATTTCTATGTCTTTTTTATTTCTCATTTAGACCAAAAAAAAGAGAGTTGAAAATCCAACTCATAACTAACTTCATTTATTCTATACATGGATCATGATCTACGTCGTGGTTTAATCAAGTTTATACCAATGCTTATTTTTGTGACTTTAGATGAGAGAGAAAAATGCTTAATTATTTTTGTATTAAAAAAAAAAGATGAGAGATGTAATAGTTAAATGAGTATAATAAATATTGTTATCTTTTACTAAAATGGATGGATGATTGAAAGGAGAAAAATAAATCAGATTTTATATGAAAAATTAGAAGATGGAGGTAATGATTAAAATTTATAACAATGTATATTAAATTATAAATAGATTACATTCGTCTCATTTCCATTTACTTTTTCAAATTTTATACTCCCTCCGTCCAATAATACATGAGTTTTTAAAGGTAAAATTTTGTCCAATAATAGATGGGCTTTTATGTTTTCTAGGTAGGAAGTTGTAATGATTTGTATTGGTTTGTGTGTGTTGACTCTTTAAAATAATTTGATTGGTTAAAATGTGTAGTGGATGTTAAAAATAATAAAATTTATGAAAAAGTTAGTGTAATGATGATGTTTTTTTAAAAGTAAAGTGTTTTATTAAAACTTGTGCTAGAGGCTAAAAGCCCATGTATTTTAGGACGGATGGAGTACTATACAACCCTAATATTTGTATTTAGTCAAATCTTACTTTTCTTTTTGGAAGGCTTAGTCAAATCTTACTAAAATTGTTGATAAATGGTCATACATTCAAATGCTTCTTATCACAGGTCTTCTAAAGGCATAAGCACTTGAACCACAAATGGAAAAAAGACTCCTAGAATTGATTTATTTTTAGTTTTAAAATATATTTTCAGGATTTATCTATTTAAATTTATTAAGTTCTTTTCAAATCGAGAATGCTTAATCCAATCAAATTTCCTATTTGATTTCAAAGGTAATTGATTTTATTTTATTTTTTATCAAGAGATAATTGATTCTAATCCTGAAATCTTTAAACTAATTCAAATAATTGAAAGAAAGAAGGCTGCCTTTTCACTCTTTTAATTTATAAACATTTTTAAATAATGAGGGTCACTTTTCTTTATTAGAAAATATTTCATCTAAATATATTCATTTTAATCATTTTTAAATTAGATTATATAAATTATCCATCTAATTAAATATCATTATAATTATCATATACCTTCTAAGTAGACCTGTCAAACGGGTCATTTGGGTCGGGTTCGGGTCGGGTCACTTCGGGTTTCGGGTAAAACGGGTTTCGACTTTCGGGTTTGACCGGGTTTCGGGTCGATTTCGGGTTTGTCAATTTTTTCTTTTTTAAATTAAAAAAATCATGATTTGATAATTTTAATTATATATACAAAAATTTAATTATATATAATTATAAATCAACCGGGTCACCGGGTCGAAACCCAGATTACCTGAAAAATTTCAGGTTTTTCGGGTTCGGGTCGAAAAAAAATTCGGGTCAAAATTTCCGGGTTCTGGTCGGAGATTTTTCGGGTCAGTCGGGTCGGATCACCGAGTCGGGTTGTGTTTTGACCGGTCTACTTATAAGTTATAACCCATCAATTTTTAAACGATTTTTAAAATCGTTTCCTTAATTATTTATTGGGAAAATGACCAAAAATAATACGAACTATCAACGGTGAACCAAAAATAATACGAACTTTCAAAATTACCAATTCATATACAAACTATAACCCATTAAACCAAAATTGATATAGGGTCTAAAATTCACAAACTCTAAATTTATTTGAACTCAATAGATAATTAATAATAAATTGTGGTTAAATTTGTAAAATTCATAATTTAATTAACTTCCCAAATCCAAATCGGTAGAACTTGAAGCAACTACCAACAGTTGAAGCTTTGAAGCCGGCAATGGCGGATCTGCAACATGAGTCAGGTCGGCGGCAACCAGACGGCCGGCGGCGAGACCACGGGATGACGACCCAGCCGACGACGACCTTCTAGGAAACTGGTTGCTTTCAATGGGGGTCGAGCGCACCCAGCCGGCGATGGCGCCCTGCAGCACGATTGAGGTCGATTTCAAGCCGTTCCGGCTCTTTCCTTGTCGATTTCGGCTCGTTTGGGTGTTGGTGGGTGGTCTGCTTCTCTGCGCTCGACCTCCTTCCTCCTGGGTGGGTTTTCGTTCATCCTCCTGGGTGGGTCATCGTCGCCTTTCATGGTGTCTCCGGTCTGGAAGACCCATCCCTCCCTAGGGTTTCTTTTCGCTCGTCGCCTGGCCTTATTGTGGGGTAGGGCTATGCGATTGGTGGATGTCCGGTCGCTCCTGTGGTCTCGCCGCCGGCCGTCTGGTTGCCGCCGACCTGATTCGTGTTGCCGGTCCGCCATTGCCGCTTCAAAGCTTCACCTGTTGCTTCAAGTTCTAACGATGGGAAGTTAATTATATTATGAATTTTACAAATTTGACCACAATTTTTTATTAATTATCTATTGAATCCAAATAAATGTAGAGTTTGTTAATTTTGGACCTTGTATCAATTTTGGTTTAATTGGTTATAGTTTGTATATGAATTGGTAATTTTGAAAGTTCGTATTATTTTTGGTTTACCGTTGATAGTTCGTATTATTTCTGGTCATTTTTCCTTATTTATTTGGATAATTTGTAAAAGTTGAACCGAATCATTAGAAGATGCGAAGTGCTTGCAAAACACGGTAAAGCTTCGGCAGCCAATAAAGAAAACCCCCAACCACGAGTCCACAATTCACAACTCACAATAACAAAAAAAGAAAAGAGAATTAGAACCTTCGACTTATTAAAAAAATAAAAAGAAAAAAGAAAAAAAGAAAGAAAAGGAAGGTCCGTAGAAAACCCCAGAATTGAATTTTCTAACGTCAAAAAAACACACAAATTGACAGATACCCGACTCGGCCTTAGCAATTGATCATGTATAAAACCTCTCCCCTCCCTCCAATCTTTCATCAATTCATTCATTTCATTCTTTCTTTCCCAATTCGATCTCCTTTAGACAAACAGCAACTAAAAACCCAAAGAAATTAAACAGTACATACATAACGGATCGATCGATTAATTCAGATATAGTGTACACCGCCGGGCAGCAGCTATGCAGGACACCGGGCTTGACCTATACAAGCTGAGCGGCAGCATGAGGAGCAGCATGAGGGCTTCGGGCAGCATCCGGCCAGCGGGCAGCTTGAGGAGCGGCTCGACTTCGGTGTGGCGGAGCACAGGCGTCGACGCCTTCTCCAGCTCGACGAGGGAGGAGGACGACGAGGACGCCCTCAAGTGGGCCTCCCTCGAGAAGCTCCCCACCTACGACCGTCTCCGCAAGGGGATCCTCATGGGATCCCGCGGCCCCGGCAACGAGGTCGACGTCGAGGAGCTCGGCCTCCCCCAGAGGCAGTCTCTTCTCGATAAGCTCATCCGCGTCACCGAGGAAGATAACGAGAAGTTCTTGCTGAAGCTCAAGAACAGAATCGACAGGTACATTAATTAATTACTCGGTCTCTTGAAGCTTTTGTGTTAGAAAGATGAATACTACAGAATCTAAGATTTAGCTTTTTGGGTCGAACAGAGTGGGGATTGATATGCCGACGATTGAAGTGAGGTTCGAGCACTTAGACATCGAGGCAGAGGCTCATGTTGGGAGCAGGGCTTTGCCTTCATTCCTCAACTACATAATAGAATTGGGGGAAGGGTTATTGAGTATTGTACACTTATCAAGAAACAGGAAGAAACACATCAATATCCTCCATGATGTTAGCGGAGTCATCAAGCCTAACAGGTACCGAAAAATCTTGATCGATCCGTTACATACACTAGTTTGATATAGGAGGCATTTGCATCATAACTATAGTAATTGCAACTATGCAGAATGACATTGCTTTTGGGTCCTCCGAGCTCAGGGAAGACCACACTATTGCTGGCCTTGTCGGGGAAACTCGACAAAGAACTAAAGGTATGTATACATAGAGAAGCTGATCGATTCATTACTCAATTTGATTCCCAGATTTGTTTAAATTGACATTGCAATTACTGATTGCTTTATGTAATCGTAGTGCCAAGGAAAGGTGACGTACAACGGTCATGAGATGCACGAGTTTGTTCCGCAGAGAACAGCTGCGTATATCAGCCAACATGATGTTCATTTGGGAGAATTGACGGTTAGGGAGACCTTGTCCTACTCTGCAAGGTTCCAAGGAGTTGGACACCGATATGGTAAATTTTGCGCGTTGTTTCAGTTTAGTCCTTTCGACTCGAGTAGGCATAATTCAAGATCGATGTTTGAATCGAATCTCATTTCATTATCAATCTGCAGAGATGTTAGCGGAGTTAGCAAGGCGTGAGAAACAAGCCAACATTAAGCCTGATCCTGATCTTGATCTCTTCATGAAGGTAAGAAATCGATACGAAGAACAAGATTTGCATAGTTGAAATCGATCTTCGTGGTCTTTAATTACCTTTAATGCTTTAGGCCGCAGCTGCAGAAGGGCAAAAGGAGAACCTGGTTACCGACTACATTATAAAGATTTTAGGCCTAGATGTATGTGCTGATACGATGGTCGGAGATCAAATGATCCGAGGTATCTCTGGAGGGCAAAAGAAGCGTGTCACAACTGGTAAGTTAGTTAGCCTCAAATCAATTTGACTATATATATTCGTTGGATTACGACTAATTAAATGGAGTTTCGGATGGTGTAGGTGAGATGCTTGTAGGACCATCAAGGGCTTTGTTCATGGATGAGATCTCAACTGGTTTGGACAGTTCAACAACATACCAAATTGTCAATTCTTTGAGGCAAACTGTGCACATCCTCAATGGGACAGCTGTGATCTCCCTTCTACAACCGGCCCCTGAGACATATGATCTCTTTGATGATATCATCCTTCTTTCCGATGGCATGGTTGTGTACCAAGGTCCTCGTGAAAATGTGCTGGAGTTCTTCGAACACATGGGCTTCAAGTGCCCTGATAGGAAAGGAGTTGCTGATTTCCTGCAAGAGGTGACTTCACAAAAAGATCAAGAGCAATACTGGTACCGAACAAATGAGCCATACCGGTTCATCCCTTCCAAGGAGTTTGCCGAGGCCTTCCACTCATTCCATGTCGGAAGAAGGCTAGCTGAAGCCCTCTCCACTCCCTATGACCGGAGCAAAAGCCATCCAGCAGCCTTGACTACTGATAAGTATGGTATCGGTACGAAAGAGATCTTTAAAGCAACTCTCTCAAGGGAGTGGTTGCTTATGAAGAGAAGTTCTTTTGTCTACATCTTCAAAGTTTGCCAAGTAATTCCCTTTTCCCTCATATATATATTACACTTAACCTAAGTTTTCTTATAGGCTTAATTAAACAACAATCTCACCTTGTGTATTTTTGTCTATGTTCAGCTTGCAGTTGTGGGATGTATCGCGATGACTGTTTTCTTCAGGACCAAGTTCGACAAGAACCTCGACAATGGCCCCATCCTTTCGGGCTCTTTGTTCTTCGCAGTGAGTATGCTCATGTTCGTTGGTATGGCTGAGATTTCTATGACCATTTCGAAGCTCCCAGTGTTCTACAAACAACGAGATCTTCGATTCTTCCCTGCATGGGCTTATGCTCTCCCCACTTGGCTCTTGAAGATACCCTTGACCTTTGTGGAAGTTATAACATGGGTCTGCTTGACCTACTATGTCATTGGATACGATCCGAATGTTGGAAGGATGTTCAAACAGATCCTTTTGCTCGCAATCGTCAACCAGATGTCGTCTGGTTTGTTTCGATTGATTGGAGCCACTGGGAGGAATATGATTGTTGCTAGCACATTTGGTTCCTTCGCACTAATGGTGCTCTTCGCCTTGGGAGGATTCGTCTTAACAAGAGGTAACAACTATATATGATTTCATTGCAAGATTTATTGAAAGAAGTTTTGAGTGACATTAATAGTTTTTCGCCTTCTTATGTGTAGAGAGTGTGAAGAAGTGGTGGCGTTGGGGCTACTGGACGTCGCCAATGATGTATGCGCAAAATGCCATAAATGTAAATGAGTTCCTTGGCCATAGCTGGCATAAGGTAAGTCCATTAGTTTCTCCTCATTGGATCTTGAAGATCAAATAACCATACTCGAATCTTGATATCTTAATTTCTTGGTTTCTTCCTTTCTTATAGTTCAATGCAACCGGTGATACAGTAACACCCATAGGTGTACAAACCTTGCAAAATGGTGGAATATTCCCACACGCGTATTGGTACTGGCTTGGCGCGGGGGCATTGGTTGGATACGTGTTCCTTTTCAACTTCCTCTACACTATGGCTCTCACCTTCCTCAACCGTAAGTAGTTTGATCATCAAATACTACTTGTGTTGTCGCATTTTTCGTGGGAATTGCTAGTACTTAAACTCTTCATTTGCAATTTGCTTGCAGCACTAGAGAAACATCAAGCCCAAGTGCTTACAGAAGATGATGACGAAAAGAATAGGGCGAGAGCTATTGAGCTGTCACAACGCGGCCAAAACAATGCTGCTCCGGTACAAAGAGGGATGGTTCTTCCTTTTGATCAACACTCTATCACCTTTGATGAAGTTAGATACGCTGTTGACATGCCAGAGGTAAGCTCTCTCAGCGACTTGTTTGTCTATAAGCCTTTTTGGAGCTTCAAAATCAATAATCTGATGTGTATGAATCATACATTATAGGAAATTAGAGCCCAAGGTGTGACCGATGACAAGCTAGAGCTTCTCAAGGGGATCAGTGGAGCTTTTAGACCCGGCGTCTTGACTGCTCTTATGGGTGTCAGTGGAGCCGGTAAGACCACTCTCATGGATGTCCTAGCTGGTAGGAAAACTGGAGGGTACATCACCGGTGACATAAAGGTTTCTGGTTACCCGAAGAAGCAAGAGACCTTCGCTAGGATAGCCGGATACTGTGAACAGAATGATATCCACTCTCCTCATGTCACTGTCTATGAATCCTTGATCTACTCAGCTTGGTTGAGGCTGTCTCCTGATGTTGATACCGCAACCAGAAAGGTTCGTGATCTTGTCTTGTACTTTTGTAACTCAAAATCAAATATGAACTATGTTTTCATATATAATGTTCTTGTTTTTCTTACTTGTGTTTGTGATATTTTTTCAGATGTTTGTGGAAGAGGTTATGGAGCTTGTGGAACTAAAAACACTAAGAGGAGCATTGGTTGGGCTACCGGGTGTGACTGGTCTATCGACAGAGCAGAGAAAGAGGCTTACCATCGCGGTTGAGCTAGTGGCCAACCCGTCAATCATATTCATGGACGAACCCACTTCCGGGCTGGATGCTAGAGCTGCAGCTATTGTGATGAGGACAGTGAGGAACACTGTCGACACAGGAAGAACAGTTGTGTGCACCATTCACCAGCCTAGCATCGACATATTCGAGGCTTTCGATGAGGTAAAATTCATTCAAAACTCCCAATCACACAATACTTTTTGTCCATGAAAATTTGTTGAGCTTGTATCTAAGACAACTCCTCCTATGCAGTTGTTCTTGTTGAAGAGAGGAGGGCAAGAGATATACGTCGGTCCATTGGGTCACAACTCTTGTCATCTTATCAAGTACTTTGAGGTGAATTTTTGAACTCAAATCTTCATAAAAAAAAAAAGTGTTTTCAAATGCATGATCCCTCGATTAACATACCGAATTTTGCCTCATCAGAGCATTCCCGGGGTACCGAAAATCAAGGACGGTTACAACCCTGCTACATGGATGTTGGAGGTCACCACTCCTGCACAAGAACTCGCCTTAGGCGTAGACTTTACCGATTTATACAAAAACTCAGATCTGTGCAGGTAAAAACAACAGTACAAGTCTTTAAACCCTTTGCAACTTACTAGTTAACAAAACCTTAATTACAAGGATCTCATGATTGGCTAATGACTTGACAGGAGAAACAAGGCTCTCATTCAAGAGTTAGGCGTACCGCGCCCTGGCTCGCAAGACCTCCACTTCGCCACCCAGTTTGCACAACCCTTCCAAGTACAGATCATGGCCACCCTTTGGAAGCAACACTTGTCGTATTGGCGAAACCCACCCTACACTGCAGTGAGGATGCTGTTCACCATCGGTATCGCCCTTTTGTTTGGATCCATTTTCTGGGATCTCGGAAAGAAATTGTAAGCTCCCTATAATCCATCCATCCAATGATTCAATCCATACCTATGCCAAAAAAATTACCCCCCATTATATTGACATAATTTCCCTTCTCATTTCCTTCCAGTGACAAGAAACAGGACTTGATCAACGCCATGGGTTCAATGTACGCCGCTGTCCTCTTTATCGGTGTCCAAAACTCTTCGTCAGTCCAACCCGTTGTGTCGATTGAAAGAACCGTTTTCTATAGAGAAAAAGCAGCCGGGATGTACTCCGCTATGCCATATGCACTTGCTCAGGTACCGTAACAATCTCATATGTCTAATAGTTTTTCCAATTGCTCCTCATTTTTTGGTGTTCTAACTTGCAATATATTTCGGGGAATCTTAGGTGTTGATTGAGATACCATACATCTTTGCACAAGCTTTAGTCTATGGAGTGATTGTGTATGCCATGATCGGATTCGAGTGGACGGTAGCCAAATTCATATGGTACCTCTTCTTCATGTTCTTCACCCTTATGTACTTCACCTTCTACGGAATGATGTCTGTGGCCGTCACACCAAACCACCACATCGCCTCCATTGTCGCCGCTGCCTTCTACTCTATTTGGAATCTCTTCTCCGGATTCCTCATCCCAAGACCGGTAAGACATAATCTAAAATTCAATTCCTTACATGGTTTCGTATCAACACCGATCATGATCTCGATCATCTCATTGCGTTTGATCATTGCAGAGAATCCCAATCTGGTGGAGGTGGTACTACTGGACCTGCCCCGTTGCGTGGACCTTGTACGGGCTGGTTGTGTCGCAATTCGGAGATGTAGAAACCAAATTCAATGGCACCGAGACAAGGGTCAAGGACTATGTTCAATCTCACTTGGGTTTCAAGCATGATTTTCTAGGACCCGTTGCTGGGGTTGTTGCCGGTTTTGCCATCCTCTTCGCCTTCACCTTCGCCGTCTCCATCAAGGCATTCAACTTCCAAAAGAGGTAGAAGGGAACAAACAACAAATAGGAGCTCTAGGCAACACAAAACTATGCCAAGTGATCTATCTATTTTTAACCCGCTGTGAACATTTATTCATTACTTTCGAATTTGATTTTTGTATGATATTACAACATTTATCATAAGAACGCATATAATTTTGTATGTTCAAACTGTAATCTTATTTGGTTGAGGTATATATACACACACGTTCAGTATACAAATCTTGTGACTAGTGGTTCAATTTATATAGAACAAAGATATATGAGCTAAACGAGTTGAATATTGGTGGTTAGTATTTAGCCTGTTTAGAAATGAGTCGAGATCGAGACGAGTTTAAATTTGAATCAAGCTTAAAAATGTGTTCTGATCGGTCTAAAACCAACACTCTACAAACATACGGTGTCGATTGTTGTATATCGAGTGTCGAATTTACGGGGACTGTGTGAATATCAATTGTATGTAACTAAGCCAAATAAAAAAATTATAAAAAATAAAGAAAACACATGTCTGAATTGAAAATGGAAAGATCTCCCAAAGGTTTTGGGTTGGAACTTTATGGTTCCCGATATGAATGATAGGATTTCGGGTCGGAATCTTCAAACAACACATTTCGATCCCATAAGCAACTCGGATATTGACCCGGAATCAGCTACAATAATATTCCAAACTAGAAGTATTTCGACCCGTAACTTCATGATACCGACCCGGTACTTTATAACTTTAAATTTTTTGTGATTTCGGGTCGGAATATGTGGATATTGGATACCGAGTCGGAATATCGAGTCTACATCCACTTCTTGGCTCGCTTTTGCTATGTTGAAGGTCGAATTTTAAAAAATGTTAAACAAAAAAGTTTAGATCTTTGAATCATCTTTCCAACAAGATATAGAATGACTCGATACGAATTTGGTAGAGCTCAAACGACTCCTTTTACCGAGATGTCGCAAAGCAGGAACTGTCTAGTATGTAATTGAAGGCTTGACAATAAGCTTTTCTTAACTTGATTCTTATTAGTACCTAAGACCGCTATACAAGGCTCTACCCACGTTCGTGAATATCTTGAACTTAGCTTCCAAGAATCTTATTCCATCATGATTCCAAAATGACATTGAATAAATTCCAAATTGTCTAAAAACACTTAAAACACGAGTGTGGACATCTATTGTAGAAGTGAAACCAAAAACTATATAAAACATAGACAAAACATATAATGACTCAAAACTAACTATAACCTATATCCTATAATACAATGATATCATGTTCATACTTGTCTAGCTTAGTAAATGAATGAGCTCGAACCAATATGTTTTTAAGCATAAGACAACTCTACTAGTTCATAGGGGGGAATTTTACAAATTTCACAAAATCCGAGTTATTCAAGCTTGAGTTTAACTGAGCTTTAATTTAATTTAAATCGAGCATGAAAATTTTCTCAAACATGAGTAAATTTATGAACTCGAGCTGAGTTTTTTTTACTATAGAACAACTTTGAAATTTTTGTATGATATTGCAACATTTACAATAAGAATGCATAGAGTTTTGTATATGTTCTAACTGTAATCTTATTCACACATTCAGTATACAAATCCTTCCTTTTATATAGAACAAATATATTTCAAAGGTTAAAATAAACCGAGTTCAAAGGTTAAAATAAACCGAGTTCATATCAAAACAACAGCATGCCACTTCTTATGAAACATAATAATTGATAAATGTCATTTTATCCACGGAAATGAGAAGGAATAAGCTGTTATCATCAACTTTACACCATTTCCTATTAGCATATATTCAAATACCTTCAGAGATTAAAAACTCGACAGAAACTCGTACACATATGTGCAGAGATAGACAAAAGGCCCGGGACAAAGGATTTTTTATCCATCAACTTTTCCTCCTAAGATTATAGTAAAAAACACTCAGTCATGATTATTTTGATGACATATATGAGCTGTAAATATCACCAAAACATGCACACTATCTTATGGTCCATCTAAGTTCACTATAATCACTTTATCGGCACATATAAATACCTTATCACCAAACAAACCTTAATTTCACGATGGATCCAGGCAATTGGTAGAAATCAGAAACTGGCATGAATCTATTTAGTTTATGAACCGATCAAGAATTTCTTAATTCTTATAATCAAATAATAGGTGGAAGTAATATTAATAAATTTCTCTTAATCTAAGGCACTCTTAATAATGGCGTGAATATATTTTTCAATCGGGTGTATTTAAATACACCGCAAATCCACCCTTAAAAATGCATGTTGCTTTCGACGTGCAAGCCACCATCACTAATTAGCACTTTTCAATCAGATGTTATCGTATTACGGATGACGCATGAAATTTATACATTATTTTAAAACTATAAATGAGTTTATATGCTAATATTATGAAAATATAAATACAATTTTCTCCCATTTTATCATTAACGACAATCATTACCCAAGTAATTGATATTTGTATTATAGTTTTCCTACACATTTAATATTTCTAATATAGCTTGCATAAAAATTAGATTTTAAAGCAGCCCAATTTAAATTATATTATTAAATATAAATTGAGGTCAAGTACTATAAAGCTCAAATACTATGTGCTAGCTAAAATAGGATTGGCTTTTGTTACCTACAACAGGTTGGTTTTTCCTTGAAAAATGTCAGATTTATCTTAATTCGTATTGTTAATGTGTACTCATATGAATCTGTATAAAATGATTATGTATTTTGAGTAAGTTCTGACTTTTGTCCAGCTTATGTGATTTATGTCTTTGTAGTTGCTGTCTGGGTAGGGTTGTTCTTTTCCATCAATATTCAGGTTGATGTGGTATTCAGAGCTAAGATTATAAAATTCAGAAATGCCTTCTTCATCTGTATGGCCTCATTAGTAAGAGAAATATGACATTTGAATTCAAGATCGAGGGAAATCTATCATTTGACTCCATTAGCAAAATCCATTTTTTTTTGCCTTTAAGGAGCGATTTAAAGGGTGATTTCATGCAATTTCGCCTTGTGATGCAAAATCATAAACACCTACGTCATTCTAAAACAAAACACTATGGATCAATTGTGCTTGTGATTAGTGTTATGACAACCAACTTTATTTTACTCCCAAATCTCATTACATAGCACACAATATAACGAATGGAGTATACATGTTATTTTCTTTTATTTTAATAATCAATACTCCTCGGCAACACCCAACAAAGAAATTCAACTCTGCATCTCAACTGCACTGAAATGGTGAGTTTGCTTTCCCATTAGCGTGACTGTCATTAGTTGATGATGGCAAGATGTTAGCGTCGTCGTTTACGTTGATTTCATTATGAAAGTGTTCATTGTACTGCGAATGGCTTCTTCCGAAGAGCTCACGAGAGGGCTTTCAGTGGAGTTGAATCCCAAGATTGACGTCTTCTAAATCTAAAAGATGACAACTTTATAAATCTACTGATTTAGAAGAGGAACAAAACAAAAATGCTTAATTGCAAAATAAGCATGGGTTAAATCATCTACAGGTTGACATAAGGAGATAGATCAAGCTAACTAATCCAAGTCCTGATTGAATACCTACTCTCCTTCCCTGCTCACGGGTAATATCTACGGTAATGCACGGGTACCGGATAAGTGACCTTATATATATGGAACTAAAAAACATTTGTATAGTGGATAAATGACCTTATATATGGAACTAAAAAGCACAAGCAAGAGCATCAAGTATTGTATAACGAAAAGAATCACATACTTTTCAACTCGAAGGCATTAATGATCTACATAATTACACCAGTCTTATTAACTATGCAAGCAAGTAATATCTATGGGGATAATGTGAACATACCTTTTCGAAAAACAAAGGCAAGCAAGTCTTAAGTGAAGGAACATTAGAAATGTTGCTCGAGAAATTCATCCTGAAGTGTAAGTGTGTGTGTGTGTGTGAAGGAACATTAGAAATGTTGCTCGAGAAATTCATCCTGAAGTGTGAGTGTGAGTGTGAGTGTGAGTGTGAGTGTGTGCGTGTGCGTGTGCGTGTGCGTGTGCGTGTGCGTGTGCGTGACTCAACTTGAGACACGCCCACCCTTTCACGCCTTGCTTTATTTTCATCGAATGAACCACCTCTTGGGCGATAATAATATTATCCGAGATGAACCTTCCCGTGATGAAACTACCCTGCATCAGCCCAACCAGCTTAGCTATTAACGGTTGCATTCTAGTAGTCATGACTTTCGAAAAAGCCTTATACAGAACATTACAGAGGTTAATAGGGCGGAACTGATTCATGGCTTCAGGCTTCCCAATCTTCGGCAAGAGCACTATCAGGGTATCGTTAACCCCCGTAGGGAGAATGGAGGACTCAAAGAAATCTTTTATGAACATGGACGTAGAATCGCCCACCGTACTCCAGCGCTTGTGATAGAAAACCGACTGGAACCCGTCGAGGCCCGACGACTTCATCGCACCCATACTACAAAAAAGCTTTATGAATTTCCTCTTGTGAGACCCCTTTGCACAACTCCTCCCAATCAGACTCCTCCAGCTGGGGAAATCGGCTAATCAGCGATTCAAAAACCCCCTCCACCTGCTCCCACCTATAAAGATTTTTGAAAAAACTCACAGCCATCTCCTCCAGCTCCTTTTTCTCTTCAACCCAACGATTATCATCGACCCTAAGCCCTCAACTCTGTTACGCTTTCTCCTAATGATCGTTGAAGTGTGGAAGAATTTAGTATTACGATCTCCAAGCACGAGCCACTTCTCTCGGGAGTTTTAGAACCAAAGAATTTCTTCCTATTCGAGAGTAATATCCAGCGAGGCTCTGACATTTGCCTCCCAGGCAATCGCTTCAAGGGACGGATCCTTAACTATCTTCTTTTGCGCAATGTCAAGGGCTTTCATAAGTTCATCCTTCCGGGCCTGAATATTCTTAAACACCTCTCTATTCCACTTAGCAAGGTCTATCCTGAGTTTCTCAAGAGCTCCCAATGTTAGACAGTTTCTCTCCCACTTAGAATCAATGAAGGCAGAGAAGGACTCATGAGTCATCCAGGTAGCTTCAAAGCGAAAAGGGTGGCACTTTCTATTTTTGAGAATCGACGGGTTCAATTTCAGAAGCAAGGGGCAATGGTTCGACGAGTACCTCGAAGGTGGCGGACCCTAGCTTCCGGCCATTGTAGCCTCCCCTCACAGTTAGTAAGAACTCGGTCAAGTCTTTTGGAAATAACCTTCCCCCCGGTGCACGTCTTACTCCAAGTGAAGTCTTGTCCCGTAAACCCCATATCGATCGGTCCGGCCTTGCTAATCAAGTTACGGAATTTCGGTGAGTCGCGGTGACCACAACTTCATGACGAGACACCTTCCGAACACCGACCAAGGTCCCCCTATAAGAACTTTCAAACAATCCTCCTTGTTTTCCAGCCTTACCAAGAAGTTTCCTTGTGGGAGATCTATCACTTGAAACCTCCCTCAATCCTTCCACATCTCTCTCAACTTTCTTTCCATCACGTAGAGCGGTATCTTCTGCCCTAGCATCCTTATTATCAGGGAATTTTCCCACAGACCTGCTAATGCATTCAAGACCTCCTGCTGCACAACAATGGCGGGCTCTCCCTTTGGCCCGTGCGGGAATGAGATTGATATCTTATCCTTGATAAGATATTTCAGTTGCTGGGGATTTTTCTTTTTGTTTCAGTTGGTTGGTGATCTTTCAGTTGTATTTTGAGACATATGTTAAGTTGTCAAATTTTCGTTTTGTTTTTGGTCAAAGTTGTTGTACTTTTGCTACAGGGTTGTGATCCTTTTACTCACTTTATTTTTCAATTATATAATGTCAATTTAGCCCTGACAGTTGGAATTGAAAGAGACCTGATGAGTTGGGAGTTGGTTTTGAAAATTTTAAAATTTAAGGATCTGTACATGTACTTTACAGTTGGTGGAGTTGAGAAATTAGGAGGGAGAGATTTGAGATAGAAAAATGTGGGTTATAAATGGGTTAAAGGTCCCATATCTAATAGTTTAAGGGGTGAAGTGTACTGAGTTAAAGTTAAAGGGGTAAAATGTCCTAGTCAATAAAGTTTAGGGGCCAATGGAGCATTTAAGACGATAAGAAATGATGATCCAAAAATCATAAAAGCGTAATACAAAATTGAGCAAAAAAAGGATCGAGATGAAGACAACAACAAAGGTGGAAGATGTTCACCTGAGATGTCGAAATTGGGCATCAGGACTCCCTGCGGTTCTGAAACTGGAAACAATTAGGAAGAGAAACAATGAAGTACCAACATCATAAGTCAGAAAAACGAGCATCGGGAGGCAGATGAGGAAGGGAAGGAGAAATCAAGCAAAGAAAAGGAGATCAAAGAGCAAGATCGAGATGCAGCAAGCATGAAAAGCACCAGGACTCCTATTTGATAGGTGGTTCCCATCATAAAGGAATATCATTGAAGGCATTATGCAATGTGCATGCTGCATATCATTGAAAATAACACTCCTAACCCCAGAATAAGAATAATGGTTAATTTTGTCTCTAATAAAGACAAGGAAACAGTGACTCAGTCAAAGCTTGATGAAATAAAAGGCAAAAATTCAAACCTTTTTCAATTATGATCTAATCAAGCACATACAAACCTCAATTGATTTCTCCACAAACGCAAAATTTCAGAATCAATTCAATATATACAAAGAATAAGAAACAATATAACAAACAACACACTAATTTCTCCGTTGCTTAAAACAGCTCTCAACTGCCTGAAACCCTAATTCGATCTCTAAATTAACTCAACGCAAAACCGAAATCCTCCCAACAAATCAAAATCAGCAAACCAGAAACAAAACCGACCTGATTCTCAGAGGCTTGGTGGAGCCGGAGGAGCCGGTGCTATAGCCAGGACCGTTCCGTTAGGATTTGAGGCATTGTGCAACTTACATGTTGAAGCCTTTTTTTTTTAACTAATTCAAAGGGAAAAAATAATCCACCAAATCCACTAACATACAAAAGAGATGTTCTCGTAGATGTAAAGTCATTACAAAGAATCACTAACTAAAGTTAAACTTTTACCAGAGGGCAAAGCAGTAGATTTTTTTTGGCATAGATCGATAATGTTTTATACAATCTTGATCTTACATGTTGAGGCCTTTCAACCAATTTTCTATTTTTCTCTTTTCTTTTGCGCTTGGCATGACCACTTTCGAATCTTGTAGGAGGCATTCTATCTTTTGAAATCCAAACTTAGTGATTTCTAAGGTAGAAAGGTTCAAAACAATAACAAAAAAAAAATATGATCATCTAAGAAATTGAAAAGTAAAAACTAACAAAAGAATATAGTTAAAATTTGAGATTACCTATCGAAATCGTTGAGCTTGAAGAGACGATTGCAATGGTTGAATAAGTTGAATTGATTTGACCTATATTAGGGTTTCTTTGTAAATTGCTACGACCAAAAAAAAAGGTGAACACTTCTATAATTTTTTAGGGAAGAAAGAAACGAAATGGGTTGGGCCTAAAAATATGGGAATGGGCTGCTCCCTGTTGTAATTATTGTTTTTATAAAAAAATTCCAACTGTTGCTGCCGCAGGGATTCAAACTCACGCCCTTCCCTTCCCTTTACCAATGTGTCCATCTACCCAACTGCCCTACCACACCAACGTGATACACTGCGCAATTTATATGTACATATATATACATATATATTATAATACCTATACGAGGCCCCCGAAATTTTGCGGCCCCATGCGATTGCACCATCCGCACTACCCATGGGTCGGTCGTGCACATGAACTCAAAAATCAAACCCAGGGAGGGTTGTTCCTGAGAGCATGCATGCTCCAAAGGCACGCAGACCCTAGGACACAACCCTAAAATCAAAACCAACACATTGTTTCTCAAGTCGAACTTAGGCCAACATGTTCCCAACATCAAGGATGGGGAAGGAGTCATAGGCAAGACAGTAGACATGGGTGAGGATGAGCTTCACAATGGCATCTTCATGTATCCGATTACCCTTCATGGCAAGGGCATTCCGAGCATGTCAAATGAGGTACCGTAGACGGTGGTGGAAAGGGTGTATCTTCGACTACGTTTAAGGCAAGTATTGGCTTTGGCGTATCTCCGAAGCCATCTCAAAGCCCTATGAATGGAGTCAACCTCATATGGGATCTTGAACTTTCTCCTCACTCTCTTCCAAATGCCCTTAGTGAAGGGGCATTGGAAGAAGAGGTGCTTGTGGGTCTCAAGGGTGTCGTTGCTACAGAACTTGCAAGCAAAGTCAATGTCAAGGTAAAAGAGTCTATCATTTGTCGAGATCTTACCGAGGGTTGCAAGCCATAGGATGAAAGAGTGCTTTGGGGTGTTATTAGCAACCCAAACCTCCCTATGCCCCCTAACTTTCGGCTCATTCCTTCTAATAGCCTCATATGCCTTCGATACTTTGAATTTGTCACCCAAGCACCACTTGCTCAGCTTATCCTCCAAGTCTACGCCCATGGAGTAGACCATATTCTTAGCCTCGATTATGCCCTTGATGAGAGGGGAATCCATCCTATGTGCCTCCCAATCATGCACATTAGTTATGCTGAGATATTTATGATGTAACCATCTTACCCATAGACTCTCCTTTCTCTCCACCATTCTCCACAAGTGCTTGCACATGAAAGCCAAGTTCCAACTCTTGAGGTCCAAGAAGTCGAGGCTCCCTTCCTCCTTTGGTGCACACACCTTACTCCATCGGACCTTGGGTTGTTTCCAAAGAAAACCACGGCAAAGGCTCTCCATCGATCTCAACACGGCCTCTGGAACGGGAAGAATGGAGAGCCAAAAGCCCTCGATCCCTTGGAGAACCAAGGAAATCAGCTCCTTCCTTCCTGCATAAGAGAGACATTTACTAGACCAAGCATTCAATCTTTTTTTCAATTTGATCAATGAGAGGTTGGTAGTGAGTCACCCGAAGTCCATGCGGAGCGATAGGGATTCCAAGGTATCGGAAAGAAAAGACACCACATTTGAATCATGTGGCATTGATGATCTCCTCCGCCTCACTTGGAGGAACCGAGGCTAGAAAGACACTCGGTTTCTCCAAGTTCACCGCCAACCCCGACATTTCTTTGAACTTTTGAAGACAACCCATAAGAACCCTCACCGAGGCCACATCTCCTCGACAAAACATCACCACATCATCGGCAAAAGCAAGGTGGGAGATTCTCACTTGCTCGCAATTTTGGTAGAAACGAAAGCTTGGTTTCCTAATCTCCAATTTTACAAGTCTAGAGAAAAACTCTATGGTTAGCACAAACAATAAAGGAGAGATAAGATCACCTTGGCGAAGGCCTCTTTTGCCCGGGAATAAGCCATGGATCTCATTATTGATTTTGAATGAGTAATATGTGGTAGTGACATACTCCATAGTCCAAGCAATGAACCTCTCCGGGATGCCAACCGCATGAAGAGCAAACCTCAAGAAGTCCCAAGAGATCATATCGTAGGCCTTGGCTATATCCATACTGAGGAAACAATGTCGGGTGTCCCTCTTCACATTGTACCTACGCAACAACTCTTGGACAAGAAAGATGTTATCACTCATAAGGCGACCCGGCACAAAAGCACCTTGGGTCGGGCCAACAATATAACCCATACATCTCTCAAGCCTAGTGGTAAGAATCTTAGAAATGATTTTATAAATGACATTGCAACAAGAAATGGGTCTAAACTTCTCAACTTTGTTTTCTTCATCGGTTTTAGGAATGAGACTCACAATGGTATGGTTCAATTGCTTAAGGAGGGAGGCATTGATAAAAAAAATCCTTAATAGCCGCACATATCTCACCTCCGGTAATGTCCCATGTGCTCTTAAAGAACTTTGTCGTATATCCATCCGCTCCCGGGGCTTTGTCATCTCCCATCGACCACAAATCTTGCTTGATCTCCTCATTAGAGATCGGGGCAACAAGCATCGGCTTATCCTTCTCCTTCACCGAATCACCATGGGCGAAAAAGGTGAGGATAACCGGCGTGGTAGCTACAAAGGTGCCAAATAAGCCTTGACAGAAAGAGAGAAATTCATAAGCTACCTCATTTGAAGATGTGGTGGGCTCCCCACCCCTCCGAATGATAGCACCAATGTGAGCTTTTTTGCCATTGCTTCTCATGAGACTATGAAAGAATTTGTTGCACTTGTCACTCACTTCAAGTAATGCGCCTTGGTGTGTTGTTGAAGGTACAAGTGCTCGGATTTATTGAGGAAATCAGCCCTCTTCTTGGCATGATTTAGCACTGCGAAAGACTCATTCGAGGGAGCATCAGGCATTTTCCATAGCATTTTCAAGAATAGTGTTAGCCTCCAAGGTTTTACTAGAAATATGCGAGAAATGCTTACCATGGAGTCTTTTAAGGGGCTGTTTTAGCTTCTTTAGGAGACGACATAACCAAAATTGGTCGGTTCCCCTAGCTTGAAGGTTCCAACCGCCCCTAACCACATCTTTGAAGCTCTCATGCTAACACCACATGTTTTGAAACTTGAAGCGTTTTTTCTTCCTATTATCATCACAACACAAAGAGACTATGGCCGGTTTGTGGTCTGAAAGGTGCCACATATCCGGATAATGTGTATGACAATAAATGTTACCATGAATCCACTCGCTATTAAGCAAAACCCTATCAATCTTACTCCAAACAACTTTGTTAGACCAAGTGAAGGGATTTTTACTTGTATAAGGGGAGTCGGTCAACCCTAGATTTGTGCAAGCCTCGATCATGTCTCGGCATTCATACATTTTGACTGGAGCTCCATTTATCCTCTCATAAAAGCTCTTGACGTTGTTGAAGTCACCAAGGACAAGCCATGGAAGAGCATGACTTTCAAGGATATCCGTCAAAGCTTCTCAAATGCCTCTACGATGAACAACCGTGTGTAATCCATAGATGAAACAAACACATGTACATTGGTCTCTTTGTTAGTCATAAAGCAAGCAATATGTTGGACTCCCACACTTACAACTTCCATGTCAACACAAGAGGGATCCCAAACCACAAAGATTCTACCTCTTGGGTCAAGATGGAAATTGGAAGTGTGGCTCCAACCATGCATGAAGATAATTGGCAATGAAGTTACTTAAATTAAACACCGCATCATGAGCTTTAGTTTCAATAATACTGCAAACCTTAGCATCATTCAAATGAATAAGCTTACGTAGGCCCTTTTGTTTCCGGGGTAGGCCTAACCCCTTGATATTCCATGCGATGACCTTCATGAAGATCCTTTGGAGGTTTTATTTGTCTCATTTCTCCCTTGATCAGTGGCTGAATGCTTATGATTCATCTTCTTAGGTAGCCATAGTGGCTGAATGCTTATGATTCATCTTCTTAGGTAGCCATTTCTTCTCATCATCATAGGCGCACAACACTTGGCGATTTCCTTGTTCTTGCTTAGCCTTTTAGTGCTCCTTTTTCTTTGTCGTAACCGTGACGTAGGCCGAAGGATCCCACACCTCATCCTCGTCCTTGCTACCCCAAGAATGGACGGAAACATCATCCTCATCACGAGAGCCGAGGGCTTCATCCGAGGATGACTCGTCCAGCCCAAGGGTATCATCAAGATCCTCATTTTTGTTACCATCATTTACACTCAACCTACCAAGAGGAGGAAGAGATTTAGATCTCCAAACAAGCTTTTTCGAAGGGTTACTTACCTTGTCTCCCATGGATTTTTCTTTGTTTCCCTCGTTGGGATTGTTAAGTGGCATTCGACTTAGCTTTTTGCTTAGATCTCCTTTTCTTCCGTCCTCTTCTTCCTTTGTTATCGCTAGCTTGTTGTTCATGGTTTTCCTCAGCCCTATGCACAACATTTTCCACGTTAGAGGTATTCAGGGGGGGGGGAGTGAGATGGAGTGGCACTTACCACAATTGGGGCTGTTTGATGGGAGATGATGACATCTTCACCATTTTCAACCCCTTCATGGTTAAAAACCACGTCTTCTTTCACACTCTCGCCATTAGCCTCTTCATCTTTTTGCTTTGATGAAAGCCCAGGTGACTCTCCCTTGGTATCTTGCTTATCCGAATCCATCCTTTGCTCATTTCCACTATTCTTTCCCTGATTTTTTTTGCTTGACACATCCTTAGGCATATTATTAGAAACTTTAGCATTTAAAGGGCACTCACAAGGATTATGCCCGAATGTACATAATCTGATACAATATTTAGGCTCATTTTCGATAAAGAACTTGCAATCAAGCTTGGTATTATTGCTAAAAGCAAGAGTTACCTCCCTATTGATCTCCTCGGCGAAGTTGATTTCGATTAGAGCACGAGCATAGGATCGACGCTTCCTTTCCTCAGTGACCGACACTCCCATCATGCGCACCCAAAGTGGGATAGTTGCCGCTTCCTTCTTGGTGAAAGCAAACATGTCCGGGATATTCTTGAGGATGAAGGGCCGGCCATGGATGAAGTGGGCCCTTCCTTGAGCACTTCATTTGAAACTTCCTCTGAATCGAAAGAGAAGACAAATCAATCATTCTTTTCCTTGAACTTGGATTTAACGTTCCAACCTCACCTCATCTCATTGATCATGAAATGGCCCAGATGGTGCCCCATATATTGCCCCAAGAGCGACCATCCCCACACTTCATGCCTTAGGAGAGCTTTGCTAACATCAATCTCAACAACAATTTTAGACTTATTCTCAAAAAATTCAATCTTACCTCCCACACCTTTATTCATGAAAATTTTCTTTGATTTTGTGGACCAAGCATTAGGAGGAGGGGCATAAGCATGCTTACCTTGGTTGTGAGCATTCTCCTTGCTGTTTTGGACAAGAGGCATCCTAGGCGCTCGAGGATTGAACCCAGGCGCTCTAGGCGTTCGAGAGTCAGAGTCGGGCACTCGAGCATCCCGAGCATCACCATTGGCTCCATGGCAGTTCCCTTGGCCTTCCTTGATGGGGTCCTGGGCACCCGGGTTTGAGGGAGCACTAGGCTTCACCTCGTCACCCGACGCTCTCAAGTCATCACCATCCGAGGAAAGGTGCTCAAGCACTATCGGGCACCCATGAGCGCTTGGGTCAACATTCTAAGCGCCCATCATTTCATCACGAGCATCACCCGTAGGTGCCGTCTCCTGGGCAACCTGGGCACCCGGCGCTCGAGTGTGCTCACCATTGGGGGTCTGGCGCTCGGTAGAAGTCGAGGGATCCTGAGCACCTAGAGAGTCCGAGTGGGAGTCCGAGTGGCCTGATCCGGATCCATTGGCGCCAACCCGATGGGTTTCACCATTAACATTCAAATTCAAATGCGAGAAGTCTTGGGAATTTACCTTGTCATTAATGTGATCATTTTGTTTATCCGAGTTGGGATTAAAATCCAAGGTATCTTCATTTAGTGCTTCTTCATGCAAAGTGTCAAGGGGAGATGAACTAGGATCATTTCCAAGAGATGCATTCAAGCCTCCCGTGCCCATATTTAATGCATCTTCTTGTTCACACTTGTCTATGGAACTTCTATCCACTGTCGATTGGGTTACCTTAGTCGGAGCTTTGGTCGGCGGAGGAGTAACCCCATCGGCAATTTTTGCAAACTCTTGGAAGAAATCTCCAACCAACTCGCTATATTTGCTTCTTTCAAGTAAGATCTGCTCATCTTCATACTTATAGACCGATTTAAGATTAGAAGATGAGACATGCTTACCTTGTACCGAAGATGGGGAAGGGGAAGGTTTCTTATTTGGGACATGGTTAGCACCGGCGCCCCCAACATTAGCCTTGCTTCCTCTGGACACTATTTTCACACCGTTGGGGATAACGTCATCAACGCCATTTTCATGTTGCGTAACCCTCGGTTTTCTCAATCTTCTCTTATCACCACCTCCATTAGAATCCATGAGAGGAGGATCTTCGAGGTACTTGGAGGGATCGCCGCCTTCAGAGTCCTTAGGTTTCTTACCCATCCTTATACCTTACACATCACAAACAAGAAACACCCAAAGACGAAGCCAACAAGGAACAAAACAGCCAAACCACTAGAAAACTCAAGAACACAACTAAGACAACAAAAGACACAAGAGCGAGAAAAACAACAAACTAAAACACACGAAAAACTGAAATAAGGAAGAAAAACCAAAGCACAAGGAAGCACAAGAAAGAAGACGAGAGAGAGGGAGAAAGAGGAGAGAGCGAGAGTGAGAGGGGAGAAAACCTACCACCGTCGGGAGGAACTTACCACACCACCATCATGGAGGAAGGGGAGGAGCTTCCATGGCGGAATGCCCTTGAGAAACTGTTGTGGAGGGAAAACTAGTATGCAAAATATATATCAAAATATGAAAGCAAACCAACTCCCTGTCCAAGCAAATAAATTACAAGAATCCCTCCTGCTGTAGTAGAAGGTATTCAGGATCGATCCACGAGGAAGCGTGCCAGCGCCCGCCTTTTCAGTTCCAGAACTCACTGATGTCGACCAAAAGAGCGCTCGATATCGACCTTACCACTCGATATCAACCACTACTCGACAGAACCTGTAAAACGCAGAAAAACATAAACAAAAACAAAAAACTAAAACCGGTCGATTTCGACCTATCCCCTCGATATCGACCAAATATTTCGACCAAACAGTAGCTCGATTTCGAGTAGACACAGAATCACATATCTCACAGAACACGAAATTTCGGGAAATAAATCAATAAACTAAAATACTTCCAAGATTAGGGTTTCAACACCACAACGATAACCATGCAAAGTAGCACATAAAGGCATAAAAGATCATGTTTTTCATCAAATAAATCTTGTTATTAACAAATAGGAATATATAGGCTTTCGCATAAACCCTAATTGTTACTAGCCCTTTTTTACATAATTAACCCAAGTTGTATTAAGATCACTTTCGCTTCAATAACACAAACAAGGATCACCTTCAACTTTCGCAAAAGAATCATGCTCGTAGGGATAGAAGACGGATTGCATCAAAAGATTGTACCATTACCTCACATGGTCACCGTCGGGCTCACCCCGACCCTAGAAGTTGGGTGACTACTCGCTCTTCATCATCAATAAACTCATCAAATATTCCAGGAAAATAACAACTTGCATTAAATAAACTAAATAAAACTTACAACCAATCGAAGCCAAATCCCGCTCTTCACAAAACTTTACTCCAATCGGCCTAAGCTCTCTCTCCTACTCGATATGTGTGATGTATTGTATGATAAAAGATGTTGGAATCACATCCCTAAAACTCGGCCCCTAAGGCTTTATTTATAGTGTTCATTCCCTAGCTAATTAGGAAAGAACAACTATATCTCTATCTAAAATTATCTATCTAAAGCATAAAGATAAAACATGGAAATAAAATAGATAAATCTCTAAGGAAACTATATCTAAAGTAGATAAATCCTTTCCATCTTGATAAATCTTCTCTTGAATAGATAAAATATCTATTTCTTCATGTGGAAGTAATCCAGCTCAGCACTCGGACTCGGACTAGCTCGATTTCGACCTCTGTGTAATGGTCGATATCGACCCAATATGGTCGATATTGACTCATCTTCTCAAATCCGTCTTTTGACACTCGATCTCGACCTCTGACAGAATTATCGACCAACTTTCACTCGATATCGACCTCTGACAGAATTATCGACCAACTTTCACTCGATATCGACCTGTCTTTTCCTTGGTCGATCCAGTTTCTGGTCGATTTCTGCAATTCGGCTCGGTTTTGATCCACTCGATATCGACTAGTAGTGGTCAATATCGACCTCTTCATGTCGAGTGCTTCTTTCCTCGTTTCCAACTCGATTTGTCCTGGTTCAGCTGCTCTTTGACCTCAGACTTTCTGTAGTTGACTTCGAGCTTTCCTTTCTTTCTCTCAATTGCTGTAAATTGCCTCGATTTCTGCAAAATTAAATAGAAACTGGTGTAGACTCCATAATTTGGCAAATAAGCATAAACTACATAGAATATGTACTATTCTAGCCCAAATTTATGAAATGCATGCAGAAATCTATATAAAAGTATATATAAAACATGGCAAAATAGGCTCACATCAGAAACTTTACTACGTGAAGGAATGCTGCTATGATCCCGTTAGCTGGCTTATTGAACAATATTGTGCGGGCACTTCTCGTTTAGTTGAGGAAGACATTAGGAGATGGGCTACTCCCCACCTCATCAGTTTGTAGCCCTTTTGTATTGTTTTGTTTCTTCCTTGTTTAATCTATTATGAGAGCTCGCTCTCTTTTTCCCACCAAACAAAACTGAACTTGGAGAGAGCTGGCTGCCTCTCTTTGGGTTGTTGACCTTGTGGTACGGTGGTATAGCATTGTTTGATACCAACAAAACTCCTCCCTTGTATAAAAACAAAAGGTTGATTATCTCGCAATCGTCTTGAAAAAAGTTTGTTCTGAGCTCGTTGTTTTATTAAACAAGTCAAATATAAATATATTTTTAAGGTCGGTTGAAATTGGGTCTCGCTTTGACTCAAGCTCGAATAAATCAAATTTTGTTGAATTTAAAAAATTTTAGAATTGCTTTATGCTCGAAAAAAACTCAGTTCGAGTTCATTAGTTGACTAAACAAGTGAGTTTGAGAAAAATCTCAAGCTTAATTCAAATTAAGGTTCGGGTCGACTCAAACTTGAATAACTCGAACTATGTGAAATTTGTATAATTTCTGCTATTGAGCAAGTAGAGTTGATCTATGCTAAAGAAAAAAAAAAGTTTAGTTGGAGTTCATTCATTTACTAAACAAGTATAAACATATCTTTAAGCTCGATTCAAATTTAGATTCGGTTCGACTTAAGCTCGAATTTTGTGAAAATTACAAATTTTCAGAGTTGCTCTATGTTAGAAAAAACTTTATTAGCACGAGTTTGTACATTTATTAAATTAGTCGGGTTTGAGCAAATTTTCAAGTTCAATTCAAATTGAGGCTTAGCTTGACTCAAGTTCGGATAAATTGAATTTTGTGGAATTTGAAAAAAAAAAATCAGAGTTGCTCTATGCGTAAAAAAAAAAAACTTGGCTCGAGCTCGTTCATGTATTAAATAAGCTAAGTTATGCGTGAATTTGAGTAAATTTTCATGCTCGATTCAATTTGAGATTCGGCTTGAATAACTTGAATTTTTTGAAATTTGTAAAATTTCCCCCAATGAACGAGTAGAGTTCTCTTATGTTTGAAAAAAAAAATTGGTTCAAGCTCGTTCATTTACTAAACTAAATAAGTATGAACATTATTATCATATTTTACGTGTTATAATATATTGTATGGTTTATAGTCAGTTTTAAGTCCTTCTAATTATATGGTTTGCATATCTTTTATATAATTTTTTATTTTATTTTTATAATAGATGTCTACAGTCGTGTTTGATGTGTTTTTAATTTTTAATTAGGTAATTTAGAATTCGTTCAATGTCATTTTGGAATCATGATGGAATAAGATTCATGGAAGTTAAGTTTGAGATGTTCACGGGCGCGGGAAGAGCCTTGTACAACGATCTCAAGTGCTAAGAATCAAACTAAGAAGAGCTCATTTTCGATTCTATGGTTTCTGGATAGTTCCTGCTTAGAGACGTCTCGGTAAAAAGAGTCGTTTGAGCACCACGAAATTTGGATCGAGTTGTTCTATAGCTTGTTGGAGATATAATTCAAAGACCTACAACTTTAATTGTGAATTTTTTAAAATTCGGCCTGCAAAATAGTGAAATTGAGCCAAGAAATTGATGTAGTCTCAATATTCAGACCTGGTAATTAACTATATATTCCGACCCGGAATCACGAAAATTTCAAAGTTACAAAGTTTCGGATCGATATCATGAAATTTCGGATCGGAATACGTCTAATCCAAAATGACTAAGCTAACTTCCAGGTCGATATTCGAGTCTCTTATGCAGTCGGAATGTTCTTTTTGGGGATTCCGATCCGAAATCCTAACATTTCGACTAAAAGTTCTAACCTAGAACCTTTGGGGGATCTTTCCTTCTTCTTTTTTTCAATCTAGACATGCGTTTTCTCTATATTTTTCATATTTTTTTTGTATTTTGCTTAGTAAATTAGTTGAAGTTATACAACTGATATCCACACGGTCTTCGTAAATTCGACACTCCATATACTACATTCAACACCGTACACTTGCGGGGTGGGGTTTTAGACCGATCATAATGCATTTTTAAGCTCAACGATCTCGACTCAATTTTAAACAGGCTGAATATTAACCACAATACTCAGTTCTTGTAGCTGAAATATATTTGTTCTATATAAAAGGAAGGATTTGTATACTGAATGTGTGAATAAGATTACAGTTAGAACATATACAAAACTCTATGCATTCTTATTGTAAATGTTGCAATATCATACAAAAATTTCAAAGTTGTTCTATAGTAAAAAAAACTCAGCTCGAGTTCATAAATTTACTCATGTTTGAGAAAATTTTCATGCTCGATTTAAATTAAATTAAAGCTCAGTTAAACTCAAGCTTGAATAACTCGGATTTTGTGAAATTTGTAAAATTCCCCCCTATGAACTAGTAGAGTTGTCTTATGCTTAAAAACATATTGGTTCGAGCTCATTCATTTACTAAGCTAGACAAGTATGAACATGATATCATTGTATTATAGGATATAGGTTATAGTTAGTTTTGAGTCATTATATGTTTTGTCTATGTTTTATATAGTTTTTGGTTTCACTTCTACAATAGATGTCCACACTCGTGTTTTAAGTGTTTTTAGACAATTTGGAATTTATTCAATGTCATTTTGGAATCATGATGGAATAAGATTCTTGGAAGCTAAGTTCAAGATATTCACGAACGTGGGTAGAGCCTTGTATAGCGGTCTTAGGTACTAATAAGAATCAAGTTAAGAAAAGCTTATTGTCAAGCCTTCAATTACATACTAGACAGTTCCTGCTTTGCGACATCTCGGTAAAAGGAGTCGTTTGAGCTCTACCAAATTCGTATCGAGTCATTCTATATCTTGTTGGAAAGATGATTCAAAGATCTAAACTTTTTTGTTTAACATTTTTTAAAATTCGACCTTCAACATAGCAAAAGCGAGCCAAGAAGTGGATGTAGACTCGATATTCCGACTCGGTATCCAATATCCACATATTCCGACCCGAAATCACAAAAAATTTAAAGTTATAAAGTACCGGGTCGGTATCATGAAGTTACGGGTCGAAATACTTCTAGTTTGGAATATTATTGTAGCTGATTCCGGGTCAATATCCGAGTTGCTTATGGGATCGAAATGTGTTGTTTGAAGATTCCGACCCGAAATCCTATCATTCATATCGGGAACCATAAAGTTCCAACCCAAAACCTTTGGGAGATCTTTCCATTTTCAATTCAGACATGTGTTTTCTTTATTTTTTATAATTTTTTTATTTGGCTTAGTTACATACAATTGATATTCACACAGTCCCCGTAAATTCGACACTCGATATACAACAATCGACACCGTATGTTTGTAGAGTGTTGGTTTTAGACCGATCAGAACACATTTTTAAGCTTGATTCAAATTTAAACTCGTCTCGATCTCGACTCATTTCTAAACAGGCTAAATACTAACCACCAATATTCAACTCGTTTAGCTCATATATCTTTGTTCTATATAAATTGAACCACTAGTCACAAGATTTGTATACTGAACGTGTGTGTATATATACCTCAACCAAATAAGATTACAGTTTGAACATACAAAATTATATGCGTTCTTATGATAAATGTTGTAATATCATACAAAAATCAAATTCGAAAGTAATGAATAAATGTTCACAGCGGGTTAAAAATAGATAGATCACTTGGCATAGTTTTGTGTTGCCTAGAGCTCCTATTTGTTGTTTGTTCCCTTCTACCTCTTTTGGAAGTTGAATGCCTTGATGGAGACGGCGAAGGTGAAGGCGAAGAGGATGGCAAAACCGGCAACAACCCCAGCAACGGGTCCTAGAAAATCATGCTTGAAACCCAAGTGAGATTGAACATAGTCCTTGACCCTTGTCTCGGTGCCATTGAATTTGGTTTCTACATCTCCGAATTGCGACACAACCAGCCCGTACAAGGTCCACGCAACGGGGCAGGTCCAGTAGTACCACCTCCACCAGATTGGGATTCTCTGCAATGATCAAACGCAATGAGATGATCGAGATCATGATCGGTGTTGATACGAAACCATGTAAGGAATTGAATTTTAGATTATGTCTTACCGGTCTTGGGATGAGGAATCCGGAGAAGAGATTCCAAATAGAGTAGAAGGCAGCGGCGACAATGGAGGCGATGTGGTGGTTTGGTGTGACGGCCACAGACATCATTCCGTAGAAGGTGAAGTACATAAGGGTGAAGAACATGAAGAAGAGGTACCATATGAATTTGGCTACCGTCCACTCGAATCCGATCATGGCATACACAATCACTCCATAGACTAAAGCTTGTGCAAAGATGTATGGTATCTCAATCAACACCTAAGATTCCCCGAAATATATTGCAAGTTAGAACACCAAAAAATGAGGAGCAATTGGAAAAACTATTAGACATATGAGATTGTTACGGTACCTGAGCAAGTGCATATGGCATAGCGGAGTACATCCCGGCTGCTTTTTCTCTATAGAAAACGGTTCTTTCAATCGACACAACGGGTTGGACTGACGAAGAGTTTTGGACACCGATAAAGAGGACAGCGGCGTACATTGAACCCATGGCGTTGATCAAGTCCTGTTTCTTGTCACTGGAAGGAAATGAGAAGGGAAATTATGTCAATATAATGGGGGGTAATTTTTTTGGCATAGGTATGGATTGAATCATTGGATGGATGGATTATAGGGAGCTTACAATTTCTTTCCGAGATCCCAGAAAATGGATCCAAACAAAAGGGCGATACCGATGGTGAACAGCATCCTCACTGCAGTGTAGGGTGGGTTTCGCCAATACGACAAGTGTTGCTTCCAAAGGGTGGCCATGATCTGTACTTGGAAGGGTTGTGCAAACTGGGTGGCGAAGTGGAGGTCTTGCGAGCCAGGGCGCGGTACGCCTAACTCTTGAATGAGAGCCTTGTTTCTCCTGTCAAGTCATTAGCCAATCATGAGATCCTTGTAATTAAGGTTTTGTTAACTAGTAAGTTGCAAAGGGTTTAAAGACTTGTACTGTTGTTTTTACCTGCACAGATCTGAGTTTTTGTATAAATCGGTAAAGTCTACGCCTAAGGCGAGTTCTTGTGCAGGAGTGGTGACCTCCAACATCCATGTAGCAGGGTTGTAACCGTCCTTGATTTTCGGTACCCCGGGAATGCTCTGATGAGGCAAAATTCGGTATGTTAATCGAGGGATCATGCATTTGAAAACACTTTTTTTTTTTATGAAGATTTGAGTTCAAAAATTCACCTCAAAGTACTTGATAAGATGACAAGAGTTGTGACCCAATGGACCGACGTATATCTCTTGCCCTCCTCTCTTCAACAAGAACAACTGCATAGGAGGAGTTGTCTTAGATACAAGCTCAACAAATTTTCATGGACAAAAAGTATTGTGTGATTGGGAGTTTTGAATGAATTTTACCTCATCGAAAGCCTCGAATATGTCGATGCTAGGCTGGTGAATGGTGCACACAACTGTTCTTCCTGTGTCGACAGTGTTCCTCACTGTCCTCATCACAATAGCTGCAGCTCTAGCATCCAGCCCGGAAGTGGGTTCGTCCATGAATATGATTGACGGGTTGGCCACTAGCTCAACCGCGATGGTAAGCCTCTTTCTCTGCTCTGTCGATAGACCAGTCACACCCGGTAGCCCAACCAATGCTCCTCTTAGTGTTTTTAGTTCCACAAGCTCCATAACCTCTTCCACAAACATCTGAAAAAATATCACAAACACAAGTAAGAAAAACAAGAACATTATATATGAAAACATAGTTCATATTTGATTTTGAGTTACAAAAGTACAAGACAAGATCACGAACCTTTCTGGTTGCGGTATCAACATCAGGAGACAGCCTCAACCAAGCTGAGTAGATCAAGGATTCATAGACAGTGACATGAGGAGAGTGGATATCATTCTGTTCACAGTATCCGGCTATCCTAGCGAAGGTCTCTTGCTTCTTCGGGTAACCAGAAACCTTTATGTCACCGGTGATGTACCCTCCAGTTTTCCTACCAGCTAGGACATCCATGAGAGTGGTCTTACCGGCTCCACTGACACCCATAAGAGCAGTCAAGACGCCGGGTCTAAAAGCTCCACTGATCCCCTTGAGAAGCTCTAGCTTGTCATCGGTCACACCTTGGGCTCTAATTTCCTATAATGTATGATTCATACACATCAGATTATTGATTTTGAAGCTCCAAAAAGGCTTATAGACAAACAAGTCGCTGAGAGAGCTTACCTCTGGCATGTCAACAGCGTATCTAACTTCATCAAAGGTGATAGAGTGTTGATCAAAAGGAAGAACCATCCCTCTTTGTACCGGAGCAGCATTGTTTTGGCCGCGTTGTGACAGCTCAATAGCTCTCGCCCTATTCTTTTCGTCATCATCTTCTGTAAGCACTTGGGCTTGATGTTTCTCTAGTGCTGCAAGCAAATTGCAAATGAAGAGTTTAAGTACTAGCAATTCCCACGAAAAATGCGACAACACAAGTAGTATTTGATGATCAAACTACTTACGGTTGAGGAAGGTGAGAGCCATAGTGTAGAGGAAGTTGAAAAGGAACACGTATCCAACCAATGCCCCCGCGCCAAGCCAGTACCAATACGCGTGTGGGAATATTCCACCATTTTGCAAGGTTTGTACACCTATGGGTGTTACTGTATCACCGGTTGCATTGAACTATAAGAAAGGAAGAAACCAAGAAATTAAGATATCAAGATTCGAGTATGGTTATTTGATCTTCAAGATCCAATGAGGAGAAACTAATGGACTTACCTTATGCCAGCTATGGCCAAGGAACTCATTTACATTTATGGCATTTTGCGCATACATCATTGGCGACGTCCAGTAGCCCCAACGCCACCACTTCTTCACACTCTCTACACATAAGAAGGCGAAAAACTATTAATGTCACTCAAAACTTCTTTCAATAAATCTTGCAATGAAATCATATATAGTTGTTACCTCTTGTTAAGACGAATCCTCCCAAGGCGAAGAGCACCATTAGTGCGAAGGAACCAAATGTGCTAGCAACAATCATATTCCTCCCAGTGGCTCCAATCAATCGAAACAAACCAGACGACATCTGGTTGACGATTGCGAGCAAAAGGATCTGTTTGAACATCCTTCCAACATTCGGATCGTATCCAATGACATAGTAGGTCAAGCAGACCCATGTTATAACTTCCACAAAGGTCAAGGGTATCTTCAAGAGCCAAGTGGGGAGAGCATAAGCCCATGCAGGGAAGAATCGAAGATCTCGTTGTTTGTAGAACACTGGGAGCTTCGAAATGGTCATAGAAATCTCAGCCATACCAACGAACATGAGCATACTCACTGCGAAGAACAAAGAGCCCGAAAGGATGGGGCCATTGTCGAGGTTCTTGTCGAACTTGGTCCTGAAGAAAACAGTCATCGCGATACATCCCACAACTGCAAGCTGAACATAGACAAAAATACACAAGGTGAGATTGTTGTTTAATTAAGCCTATAAGAAAACTTAGGTTAAGTGTAATATATATATGAGGGAAAAGGGAATTACTTGGCAAACTTTGAAGATGTAGACAAAAGAACTTCTCTTCATAAGCAACCACTCCCTTGAGAGAGTTGCTTTAAAGATCTCTTTCGTACCGATACCATACTTATCAGTAGTCAAGGCTGCTGGATGGCTTTTGCTCCGGTCATAGGGAGTGGAGAGGGCTTCAGCTAGCCTTCTTCCGACATGGAATGAGTGGAAGGCCTCGGCAAACTCCTTGGAAGGGATGAACCGGTATGGCTCATTTGTTCGGTACCAGTATTGCTCTTGATCTTTTTGTGAAGTCACCTCTTGCAGGAAATCAGCAACTCCTTTCCTATCAGGGCACTTGAAGCCCATGTGTTCGAAGAACTCCAGCACATTTTCACGAGGACCTTGGTACACAACCATGCCATCGGAAAGAAGGATGATATCATCAAAGAGATCATATGTCTCAGGGGCCGGTTGTAGAAGGGAGATCACAGCTGTCCCATTGAGGATGTGCACAGTTTGCCTCAAAGAATTGACAATTTGGTATGTTGTTGAACTGTCCAAACCAGTTGAGATCTCATCCATGAACAAAGCCCTTGATGGTCCTACAAGCATCTCACCTACACCATCCGAAACTCCATTTAATTAGTCGTAATCCAACGAATATATATAGTCAAATTGATTTGAGGCTAACTAACTTACCAGTTGTGACACGCTTCTTTTGCCCTCCAGAGATACCTCGGATCATTTGATCTCCGACCATCGTATCAGCACATACATCTAGGCCTAAAATCTTTATAATGTAGTCGGTAACCAGGTTCTCCTTTTGCCCTTCTGCAGCTGCGGCCTAAAGCATTAAAGGTAATTAAAGACCACGAAGATCGATTTCAACTATGCAAATCTTGTTCTTCGTATCGATTTCTTACCTTCATGAAGAGATCAAGATCAGGATCAGGCTTAATGTTGGCTTGTTTCTCACGCCTTGCTAACTCCGCTAACATCTCTGCAGATTGATAATGAAATGAGATTCGATTCAAACATCGATCTTGAATTATGCCTACTCGAGTCGAAAGGACTAAACTGAAACAACGCGCAAAATTTACCATATCGGTGTCCAACTCCTTGGAACCTTGCAGAGTAGGACAAGGTCTCCCTAACCGTCAATTCTCCCAAATGAACATCATGTTGGCTGATATACGCAGCTGTTCTCTGCGGAACAAACTCGTGCATCTCATGACCGTTGTACGTCACCTTTCCTTGGCACTACGATTACATAAAGCAATCAGTAATTGCAATGTCAATTTAAACAAATCTGGGAATCAAATTGAGTAATGAATCGATCAGCTTCTCTATGTATACATACCTTTAGTTCTTTGTCGAGTTTCCCCGACAAGGCCAGCAATAGTGTGGTCTTCCCTGAGCTCGGAGGACCCAAAAGCAATGTCATTCTGCATAGTTGCAATTACTATAGTTATGATGCAAATGCCTCCTATATCAAACTAGTGTATGTAACGGATCGATCAAGATTTTTCGGTACCTGTTAGGCTTGATGACTCCGCTAACATCATGGAGGATATTGATGTGTTTCTTCCTGTTTCTTGATAAGTGTACAATACTCAATAACCCTTCCCCCAATTCTATTATGTAGTTGAGGAATGAAGGCAAAGCCCTGCTCCCAACATGAGCCTCTGCCTCGATGTCTAAGTGCTCGAACCTCACTTCAATCGTCGGCATATCAATCCCCACTCTGTTCGACCCAAAAAGCTAAATCTTAGATTCTGTAGTATTCATCTTTCTAACACAAAAGCTTCAAGAGACCGAGTAATTAATTAATGTACCTGTCGATTCTGTTCTTGAGCTTCAGCAAGAACTTCTCGTTATCTTCCTCGGTGACGCGGATGAGCTTATCGAGAAGAGACTGCCTCTGGGGGAGGCCGAGCTCCTCGACGTCGACCTCGTTGCCGGGGCCGCGGGATCCCATGAGGATCCCCTTGCGGAGACGGTCGTAGGTGGGGAGCTTCTCGAGGGAGGCCCACTTGAGGGCGTCCTCGTCGTCCTCCTCCCTCGTCGAGCTGGAGAAGGCGTCGACGCCTGTGCTCCGCCACACCGAAGTCGAGCCGCTCCTCAAGCTGCCCGCTGGCCGGATGCTGCCCGAAGCCCTCATGCTGCTCCTCATGCTGCCGCTCAGCTTGTATAGGTCAAGCCCGGTGTCCTGCATAGCTGCTGCCCGGCGGTGTACACTATATCTGAATTAATCGATCGATCCGTTATGTATGTACTGTTTAATTTCTTTGGGTTTTTAGTTGCTGTTTGTCTAAAGGAGATCGAATTGGGAAAGAAAGAATGAAATGAATGAATTGATGAAAGATTGGAGGGAGGGGAGAGGTTTTATACATGATCAATTGCTAAGGCCGAGTCGGGTATCTGTCAATTTGTGTGTTTTTTTGACGTTAGAAAATTCAATTCTGGGGTTTTCTACGGACCTTCCTTTTCTTTCTTTCTTTCTTTTTTCTTTTTAATAAAATGAAAGGTTCTAATTTTCTTTTTCTTTTTCTTTTTTTCTTATTGTGAGTTGTGACCCGTGGTGGGGGTTTTTCGTTATTGGCTGCCGAAGCTTTACCGTGATTTGTAAGCATTATTATCCAAATAATTAAAGAAAAGTGGCCCTAATTATTTAAAACTAGTATCGTGGCCCGCGACTTTGCGCGGTTTCTTAAAAAATTATATTTTATTACTTCATTAATTAATTTTTAAACTATTCTTTTTTATTAAATTAAAAGTTTAACAATATTTCAATGAATCTTTATCTAACATTCTTGTCATTTAAAATCAATATATGGTTAGCATGTATAACTAAATTACTTCGTAACAACTTCAAAAAAGAAAAGATAAATATTTATCATAATACCATGTATGATAAAGGGTAAAATGATAAATCTATGTAGTAAAAATTATTAGAGATATAATTTATATTATGTTTTAATCATATGCATGTATATTACAAAAAAAAAACATTAATTTTAAATTATATTACCATCTTCTTCATTTTATTTCTTTCAAAAGATATTTATTTCTATCTTAGAATTTTCATAATTATCTTTTATTTCTAATAAAGAGCCATCAACATTTGCAAAATGAACTAAAAAAAATCTTCCGACTAATTTGATATATATACTCTATATATAAATATGTTTATCATTAGCTTGATAAAAAAAATAGATTAATATTCATTAGTATAAATATTTTACTAAAGTAAGTTTTCTAAAATATGAACCAATATATTAATATTGATTCCGTTGTACTGTAAATTATACCGTTGCATTGAAACGATTCGGAGTACTAAATATTCAGATAGGTGGTGCCGTGGTAGCTAGTGATAAATATTTGGTCAAATTAATATAAAAAGCTAATCATGATATATTTCAAACCTATATGGCTATATCTAGATAATACTATACCAAACTACGTATTACGGTTTATCAATCATGATATATTTCAATTCACTATTGGTTTCAAATAAATTAATTAAATTTAGTTTCATACACCGTAAATGGTAGTAATATAATATAGTGTATGTTATTTATAAAATAATTATGTGTACATAGTTTTTATCTCCATGAATAATTATTACCCGCGTCTTTGTTTGACATTAAATTATGGATAACATTTTTTACCTCGTACAAAGATGGTATATATTAATTTAATACTACGTATTAGATAGATTTATCTAAAACGATAAGTTTTCTACCTAATTAATATATAAGATTGAAAATTTATTTTAAAAAAATTAATTAAGATATAAAGTTATATTGGATAGATTATTTGACCCAAAAAGATAAGTTTTCTACCTAAATATATTGACTTATTAATTGATGTGGCCCACAAATATAATACCACTTTAATCCAGAGAATGTCACGCAGGAAAAAATAATCCCGTTTAATCCAGAAAATTCCGTGGCAGCGAGGTCGCTCCAACGGTCTCTGTTTTAGTATTTTATATAGATATAGATATAGATATAGATATAGATATAGATAGATAGATAGATATAGATATAGATGTGTACTGTATAGATTAAAAGAGTGAAAAGACATCTTTCTTTCTTTTAATTATTTTGAATATAGTATTAGAATCAATTATCCAAATAATTAAAGATTTCAGGATTAGATCAGAAATAAAATCAATTATATTTGAAATCAAATAGGAAATTGGATTGAATTAAGCATTCTCGATTTGAAAAGAACTTAATAAACTTAAATAGATAAATCCTAAAAATATATTTTAAAACTACCGTAAAAAGCCACAGAAAGAAATGATTTATACTGTAGTGTACTGCCACCATTGTTGAATGAATTAAAAAAATGTTTTATTTCTTGTCTCCATCACTACCTCTTTACCACTGTTGATATTTCTCCCGTTACATGCTATCTTTAATTTTATTATTCATTAAAATTATATACCACAGTATATATAATATATAGCGTCAATGTTTTCTTTGAAGGGTTGAAATTTCACCTTTTATAAGCTGACTTTCAGTTCTTCAAAAGTTTAAACAGCAGCTTAACTTTATTACTAAGAATTGTTGTTATTAATAAATGAATTCTTGCTTTAATTTAATTTGATTTGTACACCTTTTTTAATTCTTGCTCACTATAGTGAGTAAAAATATGTTATTTTATGATGTATTTTTAATCAAATAAAAAAATTGTTTGAGATATTTTATTGTTTAATTTATACAACGTTGTTTTTTTTTTCATTATAATTAGTAGATTATTAGTTTTATATATATATATATTTTTTTAAATGTGTAATAAATAAAACTCTACTTGTATAATTTTTATTTAAAATAAAGTGAATAACTTGTTGAGCAGAAATTAAAACGTGTGGTCAAACTGGTCATGATCAGACTTTCTAGAGAGCTTCAACTTATTTTATTTATTTGGAGGCCGACCGGGTTCGAACTTGGAACCATTTGCACTTGCACCCGTTAAACCCGGGGAGATATATCGCCTTCTAGAAGCAAATACAAAAAGGGAATATTACATGGAGTATCTCAATCTTTAAAAAAGTTTATGTTTATATCCTAAAATGTACGGATTTTGTAGAATATCCTAATTTTTGTATTAATTAAGTTGCGACCCTCTATAAGTAAATCTTTATAATTTAATATACGGTCTTTATATCCTAGGCCTAAGGGCATAGCATAAGAAATCCAATTGGAAAAGATTCTCTACCAAATAAAGCATTTATCCTAAAAAATTAATTTTAAAAAAAGAGTTAAAATAATTAAATTAAGGTGAATCATTTGTAATTAGACTTCTTATCATATGCCTTAGGGCTTAGCATATAAAATCCGTTTAATATATCTGAAATATAATATAGAAAGTTGTCAGAAAGATATTACTTGAGTATTTTTTTAGTGTATTTAAAGCAGAAGAAATTAGAATAGAAATTTATTGTTGGTATTTTCCATATTATTTGTATATTTTCTATTGTCATCTTTATGGTTGAGTTCGCTTCAATTCCTACTTTGTATCTCATCTAAATAGTCAAATTTATTCATAGAAGATAAAGATTCAATATATCCCAAATATTAATTGGAGTCTTTTGCAGCTATTTCCCCTCAAATATTGGGGTACTAGTATTTTTTTGTTACATTTTGCTAACCAATTATATTTATTATATCCCATAAGAATAATTACTCTCATTTATATCCTTGTTATTTTATTACTTATTTGTCTAATAAAAAAAAGTATATAATAAAATAAAATCTCTTTATTTTATTTATTATTTAAAAATAAAAAGTATAAATATCACAATAAAATATGCATCATTTTAACCTAATTGTTAAAAAATAATGCACATTTACTAAAAGTATTGCCCGTTTTATATTTTATTTTTGCGTCATTTAGACCAAAAACAATACACATTTTTTTATTCAACTTATCATATATATATAAATAATATACATCATTTTAATTATATCTATTAATTTTCTGAAAATGTGTGTCATCCTCACTCACACCTTCACCACAACCTATATATATACATAAAATATCTCATTCCAATTTGTTCACGTGTTATAATTAGTATAGATTCCTAGTGTACATGGTTGAACAAAGATATAGGAGACATTAATATATTCAACTTATCATATATTCAAGGAGTTAGTTGAAAATTGATGGAATGTAGTAAATAGAGGAGCACATCAAAAACAACTAGAAGCGGTCAACATCTAGAACGTTGGAAAGTTGTGTAAATTGTCACGGGTCATACATGGATGTTGGATCCGAGTGGCTGCTTTCCTGTTCATCATCTTAATTTCTCATTCATTCAATTTACCTAATCAATTTCTACGATTTAGTTCCACGAAACTTGCGTACTAAGACTTTAACTTCATTATATTTAATTGATGTTGATATTTCACAATATTATTTGTGATCGATATGTCCTAATTAGTTGTTGTTTTTTTGCTGTGTTAGAAAGATCAACTATATATGGCGCGATTAAAATTGATTGATATTTTCGAACTCGATCCTTGATTCTCTGCATCATTATAGTCAATATGCGCCCGCCCCATTTTTTTAAAAATAAATAAACATTAGCTAAAAAAATAATGAAATATTATGTATTTGCTTGTTTGAATAATATTTATGTATATGAAAAATTTAGTCTATTTAACCCATTTAAATTTTAATGTCTGATTTTATCTGAATAATGTTTTTGTGTTTCTCAAATGCCTTAGAGAGGTGTGTACATGTTTTACTAGTTCAAGAGGAAGAAAAAAAAAAGGCTTCAAGGAGCTTGACTATCTAGACGAAGAACAAGGAAAAGTAAGAAATGATATATAATACTGTAGTATTGGCCTAAGTCCTAAATTAAGAAATTCATAATAAAATGGAATAAATTAGGTCAATAAGTTTCAATTAGTGGACTCTTCTCTTCCTGTCCCTTTCCTATATAAATGAGGTAGCTAATGACCTGTCAATTCAATTGAGCGCATTGGATTACCATTACCCTGTTAGTTTGGGTTGTATTCAGATAAGGTAAGATTAATTAATTATTATGCATATATAAAACTAAGTTTGGATTACACTTATATATTTATTATTCTTGTAGAATTTAAATACTTTGGCCATGATATTTTATTATTTTGAAGTGTTGGCCTGGTCTGGTGATAACACCTAGTTTTATATATTATTCAGGTGCATTTAGGTTAGTTTCATGCATCATTTTAGAGTATTTTTATTGTCTTTTTGTGTGGTTTCTGTATTATTTATGATTCGGAGATCTACACAAGCTTTGTTTGTGTTTTGTAGGTTTGGGTCGGTGATTTGGGCTAAATTGCATGCATCTAATGGAAAGGGGTTGAAAGAAAAGCAAAAGAGACGGGTGATAGAGCAAGTATATCAAGCGAAACACTCATAGGAGGTCAAGGTGGTGTAGCACAACTCGCGGAACAAAGGCGTTTGTGCAATTTTCAGCTTCAGCAGGCTATCACGACTCGTGGGAGGCCTTCACGAGTCGTGACAGGTGAACTCATCTATTTAAGGGCGTCTGCAGGCTGTCACGACCCGTGACAGACTCTTCACGAGTCGTGACAGTGCCAGATCAGCCCAACCTTTCACATTTCCCTTGTTGGTTTGGATGAATTAAAACCATTGTTATTTCCAATTTTCTGGGGAGTTACGTTCTTGTTTTTAGAAGAAGGCTCAGGCCGGAAGGGGACATTGTAGTTGAGCTTTTGGTGAGTTTTTGGAGACTAGGATTTTTGGAGAGGACAACTTGTTCGATCTATCAGATTTCGGTAAATTTTATTTTCATCTCTATTGTTCTATGTTTGTCTTGTCGGATTTGATTGAATCAAGCATGTACTTTTCCATGAGTGGCTAGATCTCTTGTTCTAGGGTCGGGGTGATCCCGACGATGCGGAAATAGACTCGTTCTTAGTATCATTTGATTGATTTCTGATTTTGTTTGGTGATTTAATCCTATTGCGCCAGCCCTAATCGATGAGAATTGGTTAGAACTGATTTTTGGGTTTGAAATCGAAAGATTAAGACCCTAAATTGGAATTTAGATGGTGATTATAGGCCAAAAGGCTATTTGATCCATTGGAACCATAGGATTAAACTCGAAATTTAGTGGATCGAAAGTGAAATTGAACTTCTTGAGGATTTATAGATTGTTATAGATATTCTAGATGATCGTTTTATGAATTGAGACCGAAAGGCGAAATTGATGTGATTTTCATTTAGAATTCTAAGCATTTAAGGGTTCTAAATTGGTTGCTTGAAACCGAAAGGAGATCGTTAACCAATTTAGACACATTCACTTCGATTCCGAAAGGAGCTTTGCGATTACCTTAGACAGTCTACCTTCACTTTTGAGTTAGAAATCGTTCAAGCGAGAATATATTTTGGCCTATTGACGATGCATCGTTGGTGAATCCCTAGCCCTAGAATATCTTCCATACATATATTTTTCATTATTTTTTACCGTTGTTTTCTATTTTTTTTACACACACTTTTTCCCTCAATTTGTCCGTTACTTTTGGGCTTAGTCGAACTAGTTTGAAATTGACAATCGATATTCCTCCGGTCCTTGTGGATACGACACTTGATTACTACAGCTGAACCCCATACACTTGTGGGTGTAGGTTTTATCCTATCAAGTTTTTTAGTCTCATCATAAGCTTTGGATCAAATTTAGAGGTGGAATTTGACTGATTTTGTTGCTAAAATTGATCACTTTAGTTTCGAAATTTAGTCTTTTATTACACCTATTTACTGGAAGTGTTGGCTACTAGATTGAATTGTGCTCATGCTTGTTCTTCTCCTGCTTGTCTCATGCTCCCTGTTTCCATTGAGTGTCCATGATTTTACTTTGCAAATTATGGATGAGTGTGAGCTGTACGATTGAATTTTGTGCATGCTCTTGCTCTGCATCTTGCTGGTGCCTGGTGTTTGCTGATATCTTATGAATATCATTGATTTTCGTTGGGATAGAGCATAATTTATCAGGTGAAATTGAGGTGTTACTTTTGATAAGGTTGTTTGAAGGAGTAGATGCTTTGTTCTTCATGCTTTGGGTCATTCTCCTGGACTTGATTATTGATTTTACATGTTATATACATGAAGTCTATTTGATCTAGAGTGACTATAACTTATTGTTGGTTTTATATGGTGTGGTGCCCTTGCTATTTGAGAGAGCTTGTGTCGTCTTGTTGTTTGGTTGTTTCCTTTGTTGTTGATGTCTTGGCCAGATTCGATAACAAGGGGATGCAACTACATTTTTACGAGTTCTCAATCACACCCAGGAGTGATGTTGCTTATTGATTTTGTTGAGTTCGGGAAGCTCCTGTTGTGCTGAAATGGACAAATTGTCTAGAATGCTTGATTGTGCCTGAATTCTTTGGTGAGTTTCCTCTTCCCTTACTCTTTCTTTTTCTCTACTTTGGGGACAAAGTAGGTTTTAAGCATGGGGTGGGGTAACTCACTTGCAAGTCACTTATAGTTCATGTGTAACTCTGTTTTTGCATATAATTTATTTTTTTTCATGTGCATTTCATGCATTGCATTGCATTTGCATATAGATGTTTTGAGATGAACCCTTACTAATAAAAATTCCTTGCTCTTCTTGAAGAACATGTCACTTCCTTGATTGAAATTGGTTGAGGATATCCTCTAAGGCATGTTAAAAAGGCTTGTGATGATTTAGATTATTGGGTTTATGTTCTAATTCTTTCAAAACTGATCATCTTGAGACTTGTTGAGATTGAAATTTTGAGACAAAAGTTGTGAGCTTCTGAGCCTAGGACTGACATTCATGAGTCCTCTTTCTTTTGTGTGTGAATTGCTCATCTTGATTGCTTTACTCCAGAGCTTGCGTTAGAACCTCTTGAGGTCACATATATGACTTGTGTGCATTGCATAAATATGATTGAGGCAATTTTGGTTAGCCTAATATTCCCTTCCTATCCATTTATCATATCCTTTGCTTGAAGCCCATTGAGCCTATTTGCCTATTCATTTGTAGCTCCACAAGATTATTCTTAAGCCTATTTTAGCCTCGTTTACCCATCCGGGAATTAGGATGAAATAGATTTATCTATAGTTTTGTGGACAAGAAGAAACGTGCTTCGAGTGATTATGTATTAAGTGAGGGGTAGTGTGCTTAAGTTGTAAGTTTCTTGTGATGAAGAAATAAAAAAAAACAAAAAAAAAACAAAAAAAAAGAGAATAAATTCTTCTTCATCGCTAGAAGATAATTTGTGAAAAGGGAATTGGTTATCAAAAGTTGAGAGCTTATGAGTTTATTTGATTATGTGATGTGGCCTTTGTAATGAAATCTGGTACGTGTGTTGAGAAAAGAAGTTGAAATTGTGGTTGAAGTTTAGGAAATAGTTCTATTTCCCGGATTTAGCACCACATGGCCAAAGAACTCATACCTTGTGTTTCTTACCTTGGCCCCATTACAACCCATGAAAAGACCTCATGATTTATGTTTATGTGCATAGTCCAAGTGGTGGAGAGTTAGGACGCTAATGTAAGCCTATGGTAGATGAGTTTTCAAGATTTGAGCTTGAGCGACATCTATACCCTAAACACAAGAGTGAGAGCGTTCCACAACAAAATGTCCTATGTGAGGTCTTCAAATTGATGTCTTGACTTGTCTCTTGTATGATTTGCTTATTCATGTTTTTGAACCCAATGTCTAGATCTAAATGAGCAAATGCATAGCTTGGATAGAAACCGAAATCTTTCTTGTGAGTATTTACACTTGTTCTTGCTTGAGGACAAGCAAGGTTTAAGCATGGGGTGATTTGATGACATCTAATTTAGTCATCTTTTAGGGTTGCATTTGCATATTAGTTTAGATCATTTTCATGCACATTTGTCATATTTTATACTTTATTTATTTTATTTTGCAATTTCGGAGTCTCCACCTACTTTTTATTTATTTCAGACATTCTGGGACAAATATTATGGAAATTCGAGAGTTAATTCGGAGCAGCGAGAATCATTGGATTGGATCCGAGAAGCTGAATGCCCAAAGTGCGGAAATTGCCAAATTGGAATCTTATGGACTGAATTTGTAATTAGGTGTTGGGTTAGGTTTTAATTCTTAAGTTATGTGGGCTGAATTGTAATTTTATCAAATCTATTTACATATATGTACGCATGAACAGATGGGGGGTATTCGGACCTGGGGGAGCCGCAAAGCACTTTGGCGGCTATCGTTGATTTTAGTTTAGGTTATCTTTCTTTGTTTTCGGTATAACACTCTGGATCGAGGACGAAGATTTCGGTTTGCATATTATTCTAAACTTTGATCTATTTCTGTCTATAATCTATTTCATCGTTTATTATATCATGTTTGGTTGATTTCTCCGTTCTAGGGTTTGGGTGATCCCAATGATTGTTTGGTAGTTTTAGTATCGATATTTGTTTGTTTGAGAACTTGTTCGATTCAATCCTAATGTGCTTTATCTAATTGATTCTATGATTGATTAGAGTCCTGTTAGAATTTGAGACCGAAAGGAGATAAGACTAACAGGGCAATTAGATAAGGGTTTGAGGCCGAAAGGCGATAACTTACTATCGGAACCTTAGGATTGAACCTGGAATTTTATAATTGTGAAAGTTTTATAGATTCCTTGTGGATTAATAGCTATCGTAGAAACTCTAGGTCGAGATTATATTTGATTGAGCGCGAAAGCGGATATTGATTCAATTGAGATTTAGGTTCTAAGAGCGTAAAGGGTTTGAATTGGTTGCTTGAGACCGAAAGGAGATGGTTAACCAATTTAGGCACAATTACTATGAGACCGAAAGGAGATTAGTAAGTACCTTAGATAGCTACCTTCAACAAACTCAGACAATGTGGCACGAATATCGATATTAATCTGCTAGATAATTGTCGTGGTGATCCTTTATCCAAGATTTGTCTCGTATCTATTGTGTTTGAATACCACCTTTTGTATAGTTGTTTAGTTTTAGTTGGTTACTCTCTCCATCCGTATTAATATTTCTCTCTTGGTTTCCTGGCTTAGTTTAAATCAGTTTGGAATTACGATCGATACCACACGGTCCTTGTGGATACGACACTTGATTACTACAACTGAATCCCATACACTTGTGGGTGTAGGTTTTATCCTATCATCTGGTGTGTTAGATTTCAAATAATTTGAGATTAGATGAATTTGTATTTCAATAATTTCAAATTCCAAACATGAGCCCTTGTATAATTTGTAAGCATATGCATTATTCGGTGGCTTTATAACCGAGATACATTTTAGGGCTCGTTTGATTCAATTTTTTTTAGAAAAGCAAAGGAAAATAAAATTAATATAATTATTAAAAAATTTAATCACTAATCTCTTCTTCCAAAAAATAACATTGCCCCTCTTATATTTTATTTTCATACAAAAAATAGCATTCTTTTATCATCTAGATATATTTTCCTATACAAAATTTGTTTTCATTCCGTTTATTTTACATGCTTATATTAAACGAGCCCTTAATAAGAATGGTATATTCACATGATTTAATATGAGTTGAATATCTAATTAAGGATAGGGAATTGTCAATAAAGTACGTTACTTACTTATTATAGGCATTCTCATTAGAATAGTGAATGAGCATAAGTATATACCAAATGTATTATAAATATAATACATGGCATGGTATAATACATCCATAAATACAATCATATGCCCAATGACCTCCTCCTCTCACAATCTCCGTTGAACCAGGTTCAGAGCGGTTTCATCTTTTGGAGCATATAGCTAATGACCTCTGATTAAGCGCATTGGATTAAGGTCAGGTAAGATTAATTAATTATGTATATAACTAAGTTCATTAGTTTGATACAATTTTGTTTTTCTATATCTAGATGTGTAACTATTGTAGAATTTAAATATTTTGTCCGAGATTAGTATTATTTTGAGAGTTGTGTGTCCTACATTTCAAATAATATGGGGTTAAGTTAGATTATTTTTGTCTTTCAATAATTTGAGATTCCAAATTAACACATGTCTTAATTTGTAATTAAGCAGATGTATTGGGGATTAGTGAATGAGCATAAAGTACACAATACATTAATTATAGATACCACATGGATTGGTCCTACAATCTACATTCATAATGCCTCCATAAATCTAATATTTACATATTTGGGTATTTAAAGTTCACTACCTTTTTAGTTGGAAACAATGTGGTGTTCAACCTTTAGCTTTTAGTTCCCGGCTCAAATTTATATTACAATGTGCTTTTTTAATAGTGAATCTGGATATAGAATTAAAAAAATGTTTATATAATTGTCATCCTAACTCTTTTTTTTTTTTTTTTTGTTGGTCTTATTCATTAGTTTTTTGTAAATCCAATTTGACATCTAGTTCACATAATATCTTATTCAAATTCGAATATTGCAGATATACAAAGGAAGGCGAGTCATATGACATGTCAATTTTGAGATTACAGGGTCTCACTCCACTCAAATCTTCACCATTGAAAAAAAAAACCTTCAATTTTGTGATTAAAAAGGGAGGAAAAAGGAGCGGGTTATCACATAATGACTGGGCTAGTTGGACCCTATATTATGTGCATTTTAAGAGAAGAGGCCCAAATCCAAGGTTTTATGTTGGGCCGAACCTTGTGTAATACATCAAACAACATAACCAACCTTACTTGGCCCATGCTAGTTTATCTTCAAAACGGTTTATTGATGGAGCTTCAAGCTTGTTAGGGAGTGGCTCCAAGACTACTAGGAAAGTAGGAAGATCTTCAAATCTATTATAGTTGTAGTTTTGAAGGTTTGTTTTTGAATTTTGGATAGAAAATATTATTTCTAGGGATTTACATTTTTCTTTTTTATATATATAATTTGGTATTGATAGCAGTATTGGTTAATTAAAAATAGATTGGTGGAATGGTGGTGTTGATTTGCAATTTGACAAAGTTTTAATTGCTTTTATGAAAGAAAAAGTTTTAAAACAATCTCTCTACACAAATATAAAAATCTCCAACATTGTTTAATTTAAATTCCGATTTTTTTTTCATTGAATGGAGACCTCTCATATTAGAAGTATCATTTATGGATATAGTTTAAAAAATCTTAACCATTTACTGAATATTTAATTATTTAGATTATTTTTTTTGTTTTACATTTTTTTAGGATTTAATATTTTATATTAGTCCAACCACTAGAGTAACTCTATTATGAAAATAAGATTACTCATTTTAACATTCAATTATTAAAAACTCCCACAATAATTTTGAACAAGAACATGGTAAGGATCCAAAGTTAAAAAGTATGGGGGGGCCAGTAGTGAGCTTGGCTCAAACGGTCGAACTGTGTGTGTATGAGAGAGTTTGTACAGTTGAGCTTTGAATGAATGAATTCAGATAGAGACCTTTTTTCTGATAGGATTCCTTGTGTTTCTCCCTCTTTTTTATCCTGTGGTTGAATTATATAGTTAAGACACTTTGACCTACAAATTTCAACTAGGTAGAGGAGAGAAAACTCTAGGTATAACCATCTAGATACCAGATATCGGATATCAGCCCTGATATCTGATATCTAGTGTTTGGTATAGACAGATATTGATATCACTTAATATGATATTTGATATTTAGTGTTTGGTATAGACAATCAGACAGATATCGATATCACTTGTTATTGAGATATCAACCGATATCGATATTTTGATACCAATATCGATACCAAACGGGGCTTAAGAGTTTTCCGGTAGACACATAGGATAAGCCCTCTTTGCCTCCATCAAATCATCGATATACTTCTTCCTTAACTTCGTATTTGGCATTTAAGTGAAAAGTTTTAAATGTTTTAAAATTTGATGTACAAATGTACAATAACCATTTTATGTCTCTTAATAAATTAGTAATGTACAATAACCATTGAAACCTAAAGGCTCGTCGTCGTCCGGGTCCAAATCTGAGGTTTTCACAAATTCCCTAGGTGTCCCTGTGTTGCCTCTACTTTCTGGCGCCAGAGAGGTTTCATTGGAGATAGTGCTAGTGTTTGCCTCTTTTGCACCTTTGTTTCTCGGTTTTGCGGGGTTGCTTTTCTTTGTTTGTATATAATTGTATGACGGGTTTTCCATCGCCGTTGCTACGACCTCTCGACCCACCGGGCCTGTCCGGTGCGTCAAATTTTTACTTAATAATAAAAAAGTAATGTTTTAGTTAACTTGATATTCTCATGTCATAAATTGACATATATACTAGCTTTGATATTGAAGGTTATATTATTAGCTACAGTTATACCCGATGGCATCCTTGCGGGTGTGCAACCCTACTCTCTGAACACGGTGCGTCAAATTTTTACTTAATAAAAAAAAAAGTAATGTTTTAGTTAACTTGATATTCTCATGTCATAAATTGACATATATACTAGCTTTGATATTGAAGGTAATATTACTAGCTACAGTTATACCCGATGGCATCCTTGCGGATGTGCAACCCTACTCTCTGAAGGAGTACTCAAAGTTCTCAATCCCCTGGGTATTATGGCACATGTGTGCAACCCTATCCGCCACAGCATTGCCCTCTCAGGGAATATGAGAGAACGAAACAATGTCAACTCTCTGAAGGAGTACTCTAATCTCATAAAGAATGAGCCCAACCTCCCAGGGGCACCTAGCAGACCCTCAGAGGTGGTTTATGATGATTAATGAATCCCCTTCAATGCAGAGATCAGTAATACCCAGTATTACCGCCTGTTGTACCCCTAACCTCAAGGCCCTAGCTTCTTCCATTAAAGGGGTTTGTTTGCCTAGATTCTCAAATCCAATCTTGAGTGGTTTCTCGAGCCAATCCCGGATGATGTACCCTCTAGAGATGCACTGACCCGCAAAGGAGGATCCATCAAAGTTTAACTTAAATGATCCTAAGGGTGGTTTTTTCCATGTAAATCGTTGTCTCTATTTTTTGGTGATACGGGTTTTGTCGGTGAAAGTGGTTTCAGGAGGGGTAGCTCGATAGTGTAAAGCACTAGCATTTTTCCAATTCTCAGAAATTGTTTTAGCCATGGAAACAATATCCCCTATCACCCGATCTGTACTGTTGTTGTTAAAGGAAATTTGGTTACGGTAGTACCACAGAGACCACCACCGGTTTGCAATGGTCGTTCTTGTATCTTTGCTTAGGTTTTGTCCAATGAACTTTAGAATTGGTTTGAAATCCCTAGATGTTTCCTTAATCTCCGTGAGAGTCTTCCTTTCAGCCATTGAGAGAACATCGAGCGTTATATGTGGTTAGCACTCAAGTAGAGTATGGGTGTCATCCTCTTTCGCATCCCCGCACATGGGGCATGTTTAGGTATCGACACCCCTCTTTGGGCCAACCTAACTCTAGTGGGTAATCCAATTTGACATAGTTTTCACATGAAGTTTTTCACTTTAGGCATTGTGTCAAGTTTTCAAATCCATTTGTTGTAATCATCTTCTGTCATCCAGCCCCATGTGAGGAGATTATATGCACTCTGTGTAGTGAAACCAGCCATGTCGGTCAGGTCACCAGTATAGTTTGTCCTCAAGTTGAATTGATGGAATATGGATTGCGGTAATCTCATTGACAATTGTTTGTGGTAAAATCTTCTCTAGTTTTTCTATCCATCATCTGCCATTTATAATATAGTCACTCGCCTTTTCATCCATTGAGAAATTTCTAGGACAGTCCGAGTGAGCGGAGATGGGCGTTGGCCACACCCAACAATCCTCCCAGAACTTAATCGTACGTCCATTGCCCACTGTCCAGATTATGCCGGTTTTAAATTTAGTAATGAGTGGGCAAAATTTAGTCCATTGCCATGAGCAGGTGCCCACCCTTTTGTAATTCAATATATCTTTGTTTTTGAGATATTTATACTTGACCACTTAACCCATACATTCAGCGGCTCAGCCAGTGTTTTTCATAGCAGTTTCATCTGTAAAGTTTCATTCATCTCACATGATTTCTTAATGCCTATACCACCTTTACTATACGGTCGACATACCTTATCCAAGCCGATGAGCGGCCTATGTTGGAGATCTTTGTTTCAAAAGAAGGTTCTGTTGATCTGGTCTAGTTCTTTATGTACAGATGCAGGAAGCATAAAACGCTATAGTTATGTTAAAGTTATCCACGTTAAAGTTTTTATTTATAGTTACACTTTAACTATATATTAAGTGACCATTCCATGCCAACATATAGATTGTTATACATGAACAAACGACAAGTTACATATTGACACAATATTAAGTTACACATTTTTTTTTTATAACTATTCGATATTCTTAATTAAGCTTTTGATCTTTATCGATTTCAGCTTATTTTCGATGTGAGACAAATATTCTTCATCTCGTGGAGACCGATGGAGTTTCATCCTAAAATAAATTGACAATAAAAAAAGTGACTCACTGATATTACCCACCGAATTTATTAACGAGGCTTAGATTCTTGTATTTTTCAAGGTTGGATCCGTTGGCACAAACACCCTTCCCATCACGACACTAATTTACCCACCGAATAGTCTAAACCACATGTCCAAATTTCCTTTAAAACTTTTATGCGTCTTCACTCACTGATTATTTTAAAGTACTTATAGGCACAATTTGTCACGAAATAAAAAAACATAGGTTAAATTAGAGTTATGACTTTACGAGTTATGACTACTTTCAAAAGCTTGGCCCCACCAATTAATCTAGCCGTTACACACTCCGCGTTTCAAAAACAGAGACTGGAACGTTGGGCAATTTCTTCCCCAGCAAAACACCTCATCTTCTCCATTCTCAAGCATTCACGCACTTCCACAGAAACAAACAAATCAAAGTAAACAATGGCGTCTCTATACAGATTCTCTGACGACGAGATGAAGGTGGACGAGGGGCTTGGCTACCCAAGAGCTTACGCTAAGCTCTGTAGGGATAGAAGCCTCAGTCCGTACAGCCATGGCCCTCCTTTCACCTTCACGCCGTTCCCTCTCCAGCCTCAAATGGTAGTCTTTTATTCCCTGATAAGTTCCAGCTTGCTGCAGTTTGTTTATTTAAGTTCGATTTTGTGTGGCCACGTTCGGATTAGGGTTTTCAATTTATGATGATCCGAAAATTTCCTTTGGGGGATTTGGCCGCTCGAAATTTAGGGATTTCATGGATTTTAAGCTATTCAGCTTGTTCAAAGTATCGATCTTTATTAATATAGTGAAGAACTTTAAATTTGAATTTGAATTGATGAGAAAATGGCCCTCTGTGGATCGTTTAGTTACTCAAATATCAGTTTCAGCACTCAGAATTAGGGTTTCAGTTCATGATGATCTGGAATTTTCCTTTTTAGGAATTTCAGGGCTATTCAACTTGTTCGATGTGTTGATTTTTATCGATCTGCAATGGATTTCCAAATATGAATTTGAATTGAATAGAAATTGTCCTTCTATCGATCATTTAGTGACCCAATTTATGGTTGCAATCAAAATTAGGGTTTCATTGTTTGCGCTTCATGTTATTATGGTCTTTTGCAGGCATTGAGAGAGCAGGAATTGGACGAAATGTTTCCGATCATTGACCTTCACGCAAAACCAACTGCGAAACCCAGAATCTTCCTCGGATTGCTCTGGAAGCAGCTCAATCATCTCGGGTAACTAATGCTGTCAGATGAACCCATTAAGCTCTCATATTTTGTGATATGGTTGCAATCAAATTACTGTTTATACTTCGAAGTGTTAGCTTCTAGAAATTGAATTGGGATGTTTTTGAAAAGATCCCTGTGATGGATCAGATATTCAGATTCAATATTTTAAATAAACCAATCAAAAGGAAGAAACTTTAATGGCAAATTAAACATTGTATAATTCCTGATCTATTGATTTCTAGAAATGCTGGGTTTGATCCTGCCATGTTTCGGGTTGACCCGTATGGAAATGTTCTCTACTACCATGCTGATTCAGCTTCTCCTCTTGCCTGGGAGATTGATCATTGGTTTCCTTGCTCAAGTAAGTCCATATTCATACCTCTTTATCTGCAGCTGTTGTTGGAATATTCCTGAATTTTGGTTTTTGTACTGTATATTCACTATCATATTGTCCTCAAATGCGGCGTGAGATTCAGTTCAATTATAGTTTTGCACTGCAAACGTTTGCAGGAGGAGGATTGACAGCACCTAGCAACCTAAGAATTCTTCAATGGCAAGTCTTTAAACGGAAGCACAACAAGCTCGAAATCTTAGTGCCATGGTGGGATCTGCAACTGGGTATTTCCATTAACCAGTTCTTGTCCATCTTTGCTGCCACCAACAGTGATTTCAGGTCTGCGTTTCCCTTGTCAATTTTAAACAATCACAAGTAGTTAACACCTTAGATGCTAATCTGTTGAGCATATACCTTGCAGGCACAGGGCATTCTCGCTGCTGTTCAAAGAAGGGCCATGTGAAGAGCTAAACGAGACACAATCTGTTGATTCGCACAACTTTCCTCAGCCGTTTGTTGAATCAAAAGAGAGAATTGGCCTGGCCCCAGCTGCTGTTGTTGTTACGCGGAAGGATCCTTATGATGCTATGAAACCAAGGCTTAGCACACCCATCATAGGTAGCATTTTAAATAAATGGAATTACAGTTTCATTGGTCATCAACAATGTTGATTCTAAGTTACAAATTTTTCTGTTGACAGCTACAACAAAATCAAATCATGGCCATGTGCTGAGAGAGAATGAGCACCTGGATATGACGACAAACCCATATCAGGCCATAGTGATGGCCCGGGATTCCTTGAAGCAAAGGGGGGAAACTTCAAAGATGAAGGCAGAAATTCGTAGGCTGGATGAGGAAGTGATTGAAATGAAGCAAAGGAATGAAGAGGAGAAGGTAACCATTCAGGACTTGGAGATGGAGCTGATCAAGCGTAGAAGACGGGTTGAGAAGTGTCACCGACTGGCTGAGACACAGTCTTCTTATAGAGCTATGCTTGAGAAAATGATCCGAGATGCAATGCATCAGTAAGACTCCAATATCCTCTTTTCTTATGATGTTTAGCCTTTGTAATGGACAAGGTCTTGATTTTATAATGAAATGACATTTTCTTCTTTGGCCTTTGACAGGAGTGTGGTTTACAAGGAACAAGTTAGACTAAACCAAGCTGCAGCTAGTGCTTTAATGGCAAGGCTCGAAGCGCAAAAGGCCATCTGTGACTCTGCTGAGAAACAGCTCCACAGGAAATTTAAACAGAAAGAAGATCTTGAGAAACAGATACAGCCTGATTCAGAGCAGGCAAGGAAGAGGTCAAGGATAGATGAAACTCTGCGAGAAGACTGTAACGCATTGCTTTGTTTGCCTGCTCCTTCTTCAGCTCACAAGGAACTAAGGAAGTTCCTTGAAGAGGAGCAGAAGTTGTCTGAAGCAAGGCTCTTGCTTACTGATCAAAGTAACCCAGGGGAGATTGAAGAACTGGCTGATGATTCTGATGGAGCAATCAAAGTTGAAAATCAGGTTGATGGAATGGGAGAATCGAAGAAGTTCAATATCCGGCTTCCCTTTGTTCATGAACCAGAGATCGGGGAGGAGGAGGATGAAGAAACCCGAAAGGAGAAGGGCAAGGGAAATGTCGAGAAATGGCTCCAAATGCTGTTGGGAGACAATGGCACTCAAGAATTTGATCAGCTTAATACTGAATCGGCCGAGGAACCACCTAAAGAGACAAAAGTTGAACAGATTCCGGAGCCTCTTAGACCAAGATCAGTTAGCACCCCAAGGAGGATCTCTGTGTCAAGCCAGCAAGCTAATGAAGCCAACAGATTCAGAGGAGGATACGAGAAGAGGAAGAGCTTTGAAGCGAAAGAGAGGCCCGAAAAAGGTGCAAAAGAGAAGGGGATAGCGAGGAGTGAGAGCGCAAGGGCGTTCAGGCCAATCCCATCTTCTCCTTCAATGATCTTGGGGATGAGAAAGGGAGTTGATTGCATAAGGAAGAAGCCATTGGTGGTTGGTGATGAAGAGAGTGATCAGGAAAACATCCCAACTAACAACAGATTCTTCAGGTCTCCCTTCAAGTCTACCAACAAGAAAGCAGCAAGAATATGAGTTCATATCAAATTGCAATTTGTTACATTTGTTAAATTATTTCTCTTGAGCCTTTCTTTCACTGCTTGAGAGTGTAACATAAGCTAAATTGCCCCTTTTAGCTGAATAATCGTGTATTCATGTGTGCCCTTTGGAGTGTATTCTGTGATTAAAAGAGTGATTGCTTGTAAGCAAATGTGATTTGCTCCTAGTTTGTTTGAGATACAATCATACTGAAACTTTGCAGAGTCCTTGTTCAGAACTTTTAGCAGATCATAGAAAAGATGTTTCCGAACAACAGAACAAGCGTCTGTGTCTTTCGTGGCTAACCATTTTCGGATGGATCAGCTCGTAAAAAGACTCTTACAAAGCCAGAGTCTTGCTAACGAAATGAGCTCGAAAAAACGGATCCGAAAACCATTAGATATTTTAGGCTCAAAATGCTTCAAATGCAACCAACAGTGGTGGGCATCGCTTTAATGGGAAGACAAAGTTAAGGAATCATTGAATATTTTGCATACCATTTTAGACAGTGACTTGTGAGGCGATGCAGCAGACACAGGCGCCGGTAATCACGAGGGAGATATGATTCGAAATCCGTCGACTTCAGTCACGGATTTATAAACAAGTTGAAATTGAAAAATGAGTTTTAACGCAATTTCAAACTCTTGTTGAAACAAGAGATACAACAAACACCTTTTTGTGTATACAATAAATGAATCACCAACCAACCAAACACAAGAAAAAAGGAATCCTGAACTGATCCTGAAGTACCAAACATCTAGACTTTTGAAAGCACCAATTTTAGGGTCTTCTACAAGATTACACCAAACCAAAGATGGGCAAACTTTGACAGACATTTGCGTTCTTGGGTGTGTAAAACACCACAGCCATTTGCCTTAACCATTTAGCTAAAGCTGATTATTCCCTTTTTAGACCAAAACCCTACAAATGAACAAATTCCCCTCGAACCCGAGCCCGAACCCCGCCGCCTTCTCTACATTTTTTCAGGACATGAGGTCCCGCGATGACGGTTTCGGGGAGTCGCCATAGGCTGGGTTGAAGCTGGGGCCACCGGTAAGAGGACCGTTCCCGGAGTTGTCAGACACGATCGGGATCTTGACGGCCGCTCTCTCCATCTCCTTCTCGAGCTCCTCCTCCTTTCGGAGCTCGGTGAACTGCTTGTCCAATGACCTAGCGGCTGCAAGCCAGGCGGTGACGATGAGCATGAGGATGCCTCCGAGGTATGGGGTCGAGTTTGCGAGTGATCCGAAGGTCAGGATCATGAATTGCTGGATCAGTGCACCTCCGGATTTGCCGAGGGGGTTGCACACCACGTCGATGGCTGCTTTCCCCTTGAGCTGAAAAAGGTTATATAGCAGTGTGGAATTTAAAATGAGATGCGTAGCAAGGAAGGTGCAGTCGAGAATTCGAAATGAATAGGGTAAATGAGTTCAGTGACAGGTGGTAGAATGCAAACCTTGGTTTCCTCATCCAATGGAATATACGCCATCTCTTTGCAAGGGTCGAAAAGACTGTACTTGGCACTCTTACTGAAGATGTTCTGCAAGGCACCAACATAAACTGCTGCAAGGAGAGGAGTCATTCCAAACTGGGCGAGCATAGGAGCAATCGGTCCACCAAACAAGATCAGGGAGAAGAATCCGACTCCGGTAAGGAGGAGGACAGTGGGCGTGATGCTAGCAGCGACACCCCAGCCATACTTGTCGAAAATGAACTGACTGACCAACATCATTGTGAAAGTTGCTATTCCGGTTGCTGTTGAGAAATCGCCCATGAAAGAAGAGTACTCGTTGGGGCTCGGGAACTGAAATGTTTAAAGGGGAATTAGATCAGATTTTCACCAGATTGGAAACTGGAAGGCATGTAATTAATGACACATAGGAAGACACTAGATCAAAAGGACAGCATCTGAAATGCAAACTTACCTGGGCCTTGAGCTTCGACTTCCATGTGACCTCCACAAGGTTAATGGAAATACCGTAAGCCACGACCAAGAGTGCAAGATCTCTAATATACTTAGAGGACACCAAAAACTTCATACTCTCCATGGTTCCCATCTTCACCTTCTCCTGTTAAAGAAAGTAATTCACAATAAGTCACATTTCAGGTCAATTTGCACAAAACCACCCTTTATAAATAAAGTTGTACTTAACCACCTGAATACCATTTTACACTTTGTAAAATCTTAAGAGCACACAAAATGTCCAAACTAGCTAGTGTTTACACATACTTAATGATCTTTGTTACATTTTGAAAGTTAAGACGGTGTTCCTAATATTTTGAATAGGGTAAATAGATATGGGTTTGAATAGCTAATGAAGTAGCAGCAATGGGTGATTAAATATAGTTTTGTTTATAATTATAATGGGTCGTTTTCGGCAAGAATCAAAGACATGCTCACAAGTACTGATAGTTGAATCAGTCCTCAAATGTCAAAATAGAATTATCATATTGCACTTTTACAAGAAATTTACCTTCTTCTTCTTGCTACGGGTTGGGAGAGGAACGTATCTGTTGACCCACCAGTAAATCAAACAGATAGCACCGCCCATCGCCACCACAATGCTCATCATTCCTCTGAGGGAGACAGCCCAACCATCGACACCCGGTCCTAAGTTTTGCCTCATTTGGGAGAAGTATTTCACTGTCCTCCCTGAGAAAATGAGAGCAACATTCGCTCCAAGACCAAAGAGCGGGTAGAACCTCTTTGCCTCCTCAACTGTTGTGATCTGCAACACAAATTTAGATCGATTAGCAAGACCCGCATAACGTGAAAATGAATGCTCAAGCAGACATTTAACCTTAATCCGAATTTTTTCTTTCACAAAGACCGATTACAACAAGGGGTGTTACTTCTTGAAATTCAGTAGTGATGCCATTCAATCAAACCAGAAGGCATTTTACTTAAGGGCCAAAAACCGAAAAAATTGGAGAAGTAGACAAACAAGTAATACTGCCAAAAGGATTTTACAGCCCGGAGAAACCTTGAAAGGTACTTTTACAAGCCAGAAAACAACAGCAAACAGACTGGAAAATATCTCAAAAGGAAATCCATCCCATTTTCATGAATTTCACATTGATGTATTTGCAAGTTCAATCATAGATGATAAAAAAGGACACACAACAATACAAAACACAAGCTCTCAACGAAACTGTGTCAAGAGTCTAGAAAAACCTGCAATGGTCATTGGTAAACATACACTTGTAAAATTTCAGACTGCAACATGATAACATCAGGGAAGTACAAAGGGCAGGAGCAAGATCAGAAATATATATATAACCACACAGGCACAAACTTGACAGAACATAATCTACTCTAATCTAATCTCATTAGTTTAATCTTGCAGATTAAAAAAAATTCAAAGATCGACCAACACAAGAATCTCAAGATGTAGTACAGTATATCCTAATTAAGATACACCACATCAAGATTTCAGAATAAAGAACAGAAAGTAAAAACTCAATCCACAACAGATTTAATAGTATCTGAGTGAAAATTCACCTGATTGGCAAATCCCCAAAAGAGAACAGAGATGACCACACTCCCCCAAAGCTCAGCCATGACATAGAACAAGCAAAAACTCCAGATCCTCATGATAGCAAGGGGGCCAAGAAACCTTGGGCCCAGGGTTGCAAGGAGCTTATCAGCAAGAGCTGTGGGATGGAAATAGTGGCTCATGGGATAAAGAACAAACCCAAAAGCCCCAAAGAAGGCAATGAAGGGAACAATTGTGGTGTAAAACAAGGCCTTCTTGGACAAGACATTGGCCAATTTGGTGTACAACAGCATGAATCCAACAGCCATGGGGAGATTCACCCATGTCTTCAAAAAGGGGATAATCTCAGCACTTGAGCCCTTAGCTGTGACAACCAAAACATCTTTTGTATCCCTCAGGATGGTGTAATTGAAAAGGATACAAAAGAACATCAGCCCAAGTGGGACAATCTTCTTCATGGTATTCAATTCAATACCCAGAAATTTGGGGGACTCACTCTCCCCCAAAAGGGGCTGCCCATCTGAAGGGGAGGCAGCAGCTGCAGCCTCAGCCCTACAAATCAAAGGGCTTTGGGGGCTTTGATTTTTCTGCAAAACCCCATTGAATTTCTGGAACCCATTTGAATGGAGGGCCAGTTTTCCGGGCAAGGCATGGGGGTTTATGAGGTTGGTGGCTGAAAGCCGCTGCCTCAGGCCATGGGAAGATGGGTTTACAGCTTTGAGCCTAGGGTTTGTCGGAAAAGACAGAAGCCCCTTTGCTTGCAAAACACCCTGCATCATCTTCCCCGACTCTCTTTATTGCAAATTCAATTGAAGTATCTGAAAAAGAATGGATTTTTCAAGCAGAGGGCATAGGAAAAGGGGGCCAAAACACAAGAGGGAAATGGTTTTGGTGGTGGGTTTTGGCTGAAGGGAGTGAAAGATAAGGTGGGTGGGTGTGGAGAGGAGAGGATTTGATTCCTTCCTCCTCCTGATAGAGTGAAGATGTGCTTGTAAGAAATGGAAACCCTCAATTAAAAGAAGAAGAAATTGTGGCAAAAGAGGGTTTTTGAGGCGTTGCAATTTACAAATTGGAATTCCCTTTTTATCTTTTCTGACACGGAAGAAGAGGAAAACCCGGAACAAAATATCCCATGTCAGATGCCAAAAAGAAGTTTACAGTAATAAATTAATTAAATTAAATTAATGTGGTAAATATGATTATTTTTAGGATGGGAAGTAGTCAAGTAAGAGAAGTTCTTGCAAGTTTATCAACAAATTAAAATAATTTTGATTTTAAATTTTCACAATACATGTTTCCCATGTTTTGAGTCGTGTTATTTTACATTTTAAACGGATGTATTTTACGATGCATTTAGTTGTTCTGTTCAAATGTGGAACCGACTTACGTGTATCACTAGAAGATGTTTTAGAAACTTTTTTTAATATATATATATATATATACACACAATATATATATATTTTTCAGAATATATATATTTCTATATATATATATATATTTATATTTGTTTGAGCTCATACCTAATTTTGTAAATTAGTGTGAGCTTTTTATGCACTTTTATGCTGTTTTTTGTGGTGCATATCCATGAGGGTGTGTTAAACCATGTGAAATGGCTTGCTGTGAAAACTACCTTTGGGTGTGAAAGTTTGTGATTGGAATTGTCAAGTTGTGGGGAAAATATCCCATTTTGATAGATTTTGAATGACACGTTCTATATTTGTTTTCTTTTAATTAGGTGAATGTAAGATTTTATTTATTTATTGTTGGCCTAAAAACATTACTGTAATTTATAGAGTTAAGAGTCAATGTGAAAATAAATGAGCATTAGCAAATGAGGATGATATTTCTATGGGCAAAGCGTTGGACGAAACTAGGCCCACAAAAAAGTTGGTAAACATAAGCCACCGAAATATAGCTTAAGAATCACTTATTTTGGGGACCAAAAAAAAAAAAGAATCTCTTATTTTACGAGTTTTTTTTTTCCATAGTTAGACAATTAGGTCATTACAATATGGGGAGAGAAATTCAGGTATATCTGATCTCGAATTATTTCCTAATAAATTTAAAAAAAAAACAATATGGGGGGAGGGGATTCGAACTTATGTCATCCTTACCAACTAAGCTAGTAAGGCTTGAAGCTTATTTTACAAGCTAGTGCACACTTCTTTACCAAAAAATTGTAAGTTCCCTATTTATTCACAAATTACATAATAATAGGGTAAAATCCACCTATGGTTCCTGAACTTTGATCAAATGTTCAAACGGGTCCCTGAACTTTAATTTTGTTCATTTAAGTCCCTGAACTTTGATATTTTGTACACATTTGGTCCATCTGTTAGTAAATTTGTTCAATATGTGTTAAGTAATGATAGGGAATCAATGTATTTTTGTAATTAATTACATGATTTAGGTTATACAATTGTAATTGCCCGGTATTTGTTTTACTAAATAAAAAATTAAGCTTTTTTCTTTTCAAAAGTCATCATACATAATAGAGTTTTCTTAAAACAAAGCATATTTTAAAATATATTTTTATCAAATACACTTTCTATTTTTTTTTAACAAATGTTATAATTTTCCAATAATAGTTCATTTTAAAGTATTTTAATGACTAAAATTTCCTTATTTAATTAAAAATATAGTTTATTTTGTTAACACAAATAGAATTTATTTTTTATAGCAAAAGTAGAGTTTTTTTTTATTTAACAAAACACATTTTAATTTTTTTAATTAAATAAGAAATTTTCGGTCATCAAAATACTTTAAAATAAAATATCATCGGAAAATTATACCATTTAGTTGGAAAATAGAAAGTTTTTTTTATTATAAAAAATATTTTTTAAAAACATATATTTTTAATATAATATTTTTTTTTTACTTTAGTAAAACAAATACCAAGCAATTACATGTGTATAACCTAACTTATTCCATTAATATACCAAAATACATTGATTCTATATCATTATTTAACACATATTTAACAAATTTACTAATAGAGGGACCAAATGTGTACAAAGTATCAAAGTTCAGGGACTTCAATAAACAAAAGTAAAGTTCAGGGACCCGTTTGAACATTTGGTCAAAGTTCAGGGACTATAGATGGATTTTACCCCATAATAATAAGATGTTGCATATCATGGTTTTTTTCAACACCAAAAGTTAATCGAATACGGAGTATAAGATAGATCCAATGTAAATACATCTTACAATATAAACTATGAATAGATCTGATTATTCGATGCATATGATTATTTGTGCGAGACAATTTAATTATTCTTATGAATTCATGATTATTTTTAATATACAAATTACTTGTGTGTAGCAACATATTTTTTATTATTTTGTTGCATATGAATCATTTTGGCGTTTAAATTATATAGATATATATGGATTTCAAATGTGGCTTTATATATAAATAATTGAATTTGGTTTGTAGGATTTTATAATTTACACACAAGTACTTGTTTGCACGGATTGGTTTCATACATGTTGTACTAGGGAAATTAGTCTATAGTTTTGTTGCTTGAAGGAAAACAATTTAGATTTGGAGTATATTGAGCTCATGAGGCTTGTCTCTATATGGTTAGGAAAGCAAATTGAGTTAGAAGCTTCAAGTTATGTTTGAATAGTATATCAAGTTCATTTGATCTACACATTGGGTGCGGGGACGGATGCAAGACTCCATACCGCCCCATTTTTTTATAAATTATTTTTTAATGATGCATATGTTTAGCTTTGATATAATCGCTACTATTTAGATTTTTACGATATCTAACTCATATTTGAACTGAACAACTAAGACCAATAAAAATGTTAGGTAGAATTAATTTGGGTTTTGAGATTGAAAACTTTTATAATACTCCATATTAGCAAAATGGTTTTTTTTTTTAAAAAAAAATAGTTGGGTTAGAGCAAGCCCAACATCTTTGGTAAAAAAATCTCTAAAATAGATATTAAAATATCAAAATCTCTAAAAATAATTCACTCTAACTCCAATAGCTTCTCTATTTTATATATATTTTACATTTATGAAAGACTATAATAAATAAATGCATTTATGAAAGATATTTAATTCTACATTTCTAAAAACATAATTTTAACACTTAGCCTCATATTTGTTGGTGAACTATTATATGTTACTCATCCTCTTGCACGACATATTAATTTTTTATTATTATTATTATTATTTTCTCATTTGATATTTTTTTAAAACAAAATCTAGTGATAAATTTGATATTTATTTTTTTAAGGGGTATTAATATTAAATTTAGATTGTTACTATAAAAGTTATCATAAAATTGGATAAAATATTATTCAAACTTAATCTTATTATTTTCAATTAGTTAATATATATTTTTATTATAAATTAGGCTGGTGAATGATCATATATGATTAATTAATTAAATTAATTAACTAACAAGGCTTAATTTATAATTTATAAAAATAAAATCATTCCAATATGAGTTATGAGTTCAAGTGAATATTTTTTGAAGAGAAAATTTTATAGACTAAATTTTTAATGTGAATTTTATAGCATTAAATTGGATGAAATTAGTTGTGTTGTTTTATTTATAAAATTTAACATAGAATTATGATGTTTTGTTCTATCTATATCGATTTAACATAATTAATTTATATATTATATCAAATCATAACATTTTTTAATTAATTTTTCAAAATAATTATATTTTTATTACTAGTAAATAGTAATTAAGTATGAAATTATATTTTTTTTTCTATATTATGGGTGAAAATGTGGGGTTGTATCATTAAATTCTATATAGGGACAAGTGAACATTAAATTATAAAGATAAATTTCTCTTCCTCCAAATTTAGAGATTTTTTCCCTCTCTTCATTCATTTCTCTATTTTAGAGATGAGTTTGGAGAAGCTGTTGGGGAAAATGCTCATTTTCTCTAAAATCTCTCTTTTTCTCTATTTTAGATAAGTTGTTGAGCTTGCTCTTAGGTGAAGCAAAAATTAGCATTCTCTAACAATATTTTAAGTTGATCTATTTCATTATATATAAATTAAATGAAAAATCCTTTTGAGAGGGTACATTTTTTTCTTTTCCAAAACAGGGCAATTAGATATTTTTTTTATTTTTTCTGTAACAGTTTAATTAAAGATATTCCAATATTTATAAACATTGCATTTGGCCTTTGTACATGTAACCAAATCTTATACCATTAACCTATCCACCAAATTACCGAGAACGCATGTATTTAACACATACTCATGGATGCACTTGTTTCAAAAATGGCAGAAGTACATACACTTTTGTGATTATTTTCCCTCTTTGATTTATGAAATAGATAAACCAAAAATAAATATAGTGGCAAAAGGGTGTATTTGAGTAATTGCAAATTGGGATTTTATATACCCGTTAATTAATTAAATTTAAACAAAATCAGTGTAGAAATTTATGTGGAAATTGTATAGTTTACTACAGTGGTTGTTAGGGTGAGATCGAATTAGTCAAATTACGAAGAGATCTCAATTTCTCTTTCATTTTGGTAAATAGAAATCGCACGGTCATCCGGAGTCGAACCAAAGATGCTCGGATAATACTCTAATATTCTTTCCGGTTCGATCACTCCGCACCGACATAGTTAGATCTTAATTTCTCAACTAATCAGTAAAAACATATAATGAAGCCTAAATCTCGATTGCCAAGTTAATTAAGGACTTGGCGGTTCGCGCATTGGGGAGGCTACGGAGAGAGAGCGATGAGAGAGAACGGGAGAGATCGTCGGAGGCGGAGTAGGAGGAGAGGCAGTTGTAGTAGACAGTCGGGAGGGAGAGAGCTTCGAAGGCAGAGCGAGCGACACAGGGAGAATCGTCATTGATTCCTTCCAGTGGAAGCTGCGGCGGAAGAACTCTGCGATTAGGCGTGTTGTATTGTTAATCTGATTTAGGGTTGGGAGGGGCAAATTTGTCCAGAAATTTAGAGATGGACAAAAAACAAATTAAACCAACATGGGGGACACTCCCCCGATAAAGGCAAAAAAAAAAAGTTGTACTGCAAATTTTCTCAATTTTTTTTATAAAATTAAATATTTTTTTATAATTAATTGTCAGTTAGGTCCATTTAGGTTCGAAACCTGAACTAAACCTTAAGTGTTAGGTTCGATTTTCGGTTTACAATTTATGAAAATTCAATTTTAGGTTTAGTTCGGTTTGATTCAATTTTGAACCAATGAACAACCTTAAGTTTGTGCATACATATAAATTACCTATTCGACTCCCTAAACAAGCAAACATCAAACATAGATGCCTCATCAATAAAGCAAGAGACATATTTTGATGAATCCATTATTCTGATTTGATGTGTGTATATATATGGACCATATTATTGCTAGTTGCAATAATAGAGGGAAAATTTGATAAAAAATTACGCGGAAATTAATCAAAACTATTGAAACCATTGAAGAAATGATAAATGTCTCACATCATAAAGTACTGAAACTCTTAATCTATTATGTAAATGTATGTGTATCAGTGTATATATGGGTTGTTTTGTTAATCTGTTGCTAATTGTTTTAAGATGTATGGAACCTCAATAGATTTATGTGTTAACCTTCCAATACATGCACATCGATAAACATGATCCCAATTATTAATTATATATTAGAGTGTTTGGATTCCAGTATATTATATTTATCATAATGCACTTATATGTTGTTGGACTCCTACAAGTTTTTTTTTATATTATTATTAGGAAAGGATTCGGGCGAGCAAGCTCTACCCGGCGGTATCCTTGCGGATGAGGTCGAAAAGACCTGAGTTGTTATATATTTCGTTCCCCATGGCCGAGTGGCAAAGGTGTGCAACCTTATCCGCCACTCTGTTGCCAGTACGGGGAATATGAAGGAAGGAAACTTCTTTTTATGGTATGGAGTATTGTTTTGACATCACCCATTATGAGTTCAATTTCCCAAGGACATTTTGTGCGTTTATTTAGATGACTGGTGATTATGTTTGAGTCACCCTCGATTTGAAGTTTGTGTATACGGAGTCGAGAAGCTTGCTGACATCCAAGTCTTAAAGCGAGTGCTTCCGCCTTGAGAGGGCTAACCTTACCTAATTTTTGGTACCATATGTTTAGAGGATGACCCTCCCAATTCCGAAGGACAGCCCCAGCAGTGCTGACTGAACTAAGCAGAGTGGAGCCATCAAAATTTAGCTTAAGGGTGCCTCTTGGTGGCTTTTGCCAATGCGTATCCCTGTTTCTATGTTTCTTTGCTGGACGCTTACACTGTGGCTGAGTTTCATCCTCCATTGCTCTTTCCGTTTGCGATGTTTTGTTCCAATTGAGTATATGGGTTTTTATCAATTGTATCATTGTATCTTTGTTTGGGGTGGGTGTCTGTGTGAAAATGAATTGGTTCCGAACATGCCAAGCAGTCCACCAGGTAAATGCAAGATTGGTTTTTGCTTCCGGAGATAGATTGCTCCCCAGGAAGGCGAGGATTGGTTTTAATTCCCGAGATTGGTGTGCCATATTGGAGATGGTTGGGGCAGTGCGAGGTCCAAACTGAAGTCTGAAGTAGTGGGCGTACGAAGGGACATTCAAATAAGAAATGGATATCATCTTCGACCGTCCCATCACATAGGCTGCAGGAGGAGGGCACAGGAACACCTCGACACGCAAGTCTAGCAGCCGTGGGGAGGCCATCCTGACTGATTTTCCGTATGAAGTTTTTTTACCTTAGGCGGGGTGTTGGCCTTCCAAATCTAATTGTTGATGTCCGTTAGATGCTGAACTTGATGTGATTAATCTATATGCACTTGAGGTCGAGAACTAGCCAGCCTTATCGGGCCACCAATAAAGCCGATCCTCAAGCGGGGATACTGGTAATGGAATGCCCATTATTTCTTCCACAATGTGAGATGGAAGAACCCTGTTAATTTTCTCTTCCCACCACCTGCCTCCAAGAATGTAGTCGCTGACGTTTTCTTCAATGAGGCCGTCAAGAGGCCAGTTAACCCTTGATTGAAGAGAGGATGTTGAGATCCAGTTGTCTGTCCATAATTTTATGGTTTTTCCATTACCTACTGACCAAATGAGTACCGTCTTGAACTTTTCTATTAGGCTAGTCAACTTAGCCCATTGCCAGAACGTGTCCCCACGTTTTTTGTATTCTAGGATATTACCCGATCGTAAATACTTGTGTTTAACCAGGAAAACCCAAACATTGTTCGGTTCAAAATTTTCCATAGTAGCTTCATTTGCAAAGCCTCATTCATTTCCTTTGACTTTCTAAGTCCTAACCCTCCACATCTTTTTGGTCTACAGATCCTATCCCAGCTGATAAGAGGTCTATGTTGAAGATCTTTGTTCCATAGAAAAGTTCTATTGATTTGATCTAGCTCTTTATGTATTGAGTTGGGTAGCATAAAGTTTTGCATTGTATATAACGGCTTGGCCGACAGATTTGAGTTAATAAGGGTTGCCCGACCCTGCATTGATAGAGCATGAGCCCGCCATTTGCTTAGTTTTTCTTTAGATTTACAGACAATCCCTTCGAAGGTTTGTTTGCTAACTCTCCCATTAATTATAGGACAACCCAGATATTTTTCCAGTGATATTTCGTTTGTGATGTTTAAATGAGATCGGAGCTCAACAATCTTGGATCTAGATATTCCTTTGGTTGCTTGAAAACTTGATTTGTGATAGTTCACCTTTTGATCCGAAACTTTGCAGTAAGAGTTGATTATTGATCTAACTCGTTGAGCAGGATTCAGGCTACCTTTGGAGAAAATAATAGGACTCCTACAAGTTATATACGTACAATACATTAATTTTATTTTATATATTTTAATTTAATTAAATACATCGTAATCTGTGCTATATAATCAAATACATCCTTTCTAATTTGCATTATAAGCGTAATGCAATTGGAATCCAAACATACATACTTTGATGATTATGAGCTATAAAACCTTTATAAATCTATTGAAATATGGAGTTGTCATACATTGAAAATAGTCTTAAACAACATAGGCTTAGCACACGGGCTACTCCTCTCAATGCCAAATGGTTTTGAGATGGAACTGCATTGGGTTTGTCTGTTGTTTCTGAATCCCGTACGTTGGCCGACCCGCATACGACCTTCCTCCGAGTTTGATTAATTTCGGTTTGGGCTTCAAATTAGTGGGGAGCGCATTGATTCTTATTTAACCGCATGTGGCAAGTGCAATTTGTTGGTTATAAAAGTCATTGCACTTGATGGCGCGAGTTGAAATAAGAGGTTGTCCCACATTGAAAATGTTGGTTTTGAGATGGAACACGTTACGTTTGTATATGTGGTCCTTCATACTATCATCCTACAACCTGTATTTTGAGAAAGAAAATATGTCTCTTCTCAATCCATTTATTTCATTCTGTACTAAACCAGATTAAAACCAACTTGGTTTAATGAAAAACGAAAATAATTAAGATTCCAGTCAATAGATTAGGATACATGGCTTGACAATTCCAAGTAAAATTGGCCTAATTCGTTCTATTTTCCATATTCATAGGAGTGCATCTATGTTTCTGTTTTATGAATATGTATTTATATAATTAGGTCGGTGGAAATTGTGAAATATGATTGCTAAAACAACGGTCGATGCTTAGTTTGTAAAGAAGTAAAAGTATAACTTATAATCATACATATATATTTATAAAAAAATATATTTGAAACCAGTGTAATATTATGGATTCTGGTTGGCCCATCCATCGGAAATTAGAAAGAAGGCACCGATAGACTGGGTTGGTCAAAACTCAAAACCATATGAGTTGATCTTTCAACGATGGTGAGAATATGTGGGCCGCTGCCGGTACATATGTCATATGTCCCTTCCTAGTAGGAAACCATTTTCTCACATTTTAAATATGTTTTGCAAATATTACTACTCGTATTTCAAAATAACCCATTTTCTAATCTACTACTACGTATATTTTAGGGAAAATTAATTAAAATACCCCCACCTTTGGGGCCATGGTAAAAATATATCCTCAACTTTCAAATGTAATTAAAATATCCCGACCTTTGAGGGTAGTGGTAACATATTACCACCAGTTTTTAATGGGTCAAAAATACTAACAAGACAGCCTACGTTGATTTTGTTTTTGACAAGACATTCTGCGTGGAAGCCTTTTTACAAATTAGTACTAAAACCGGGTTTTCTTAAACGGTATCCTTAGGGAAAAAAATGCACCGACAACAAAATTAAACCCGAAAAAATGAAATTGATTCAACCAAGCAACTAATCCGGTCAAAATTGCCTCAAATTAACACAACACGACTATTCCTTACACCAAACCGACAACTACAAAACTAAACCGAAAACAACAACAACAACAAAGAGGGAAAAAAACTTATTCAGCTAAGTCCGTGAACGAATCAAAGAGGAAGAAGATGTGAAAGAGACAGCTCAAGATAACCGACCACGAGGGAGGGAGACTGTCATTTAAGATGAACTATGAGCTGCCTGGAAGACCGGAAGACAGCTCAAGAGGCGATCTCGAAAGAAGATAGGAGATAGGAAAATGCGCGGTGTATGAACCCGGTCCAACTCTTTATTTTTATCCTAAGGAAACCATTCAAAATTAAACACCCTTGTAAAAAATCAACGTCGGATGTCTTGTCAGCATTTTTGATTAATGAGAAAAAATGTGGTAATATATTACCACTACTATCAAAGGTTGGAATATTTTTATTACTTTTAAAAGTTGAGGATATATTTTTACCATACCCCCAAAGGTAGGGGTATTTTAATTAGTTTTCCCTGTATTTTAAGAACAAATGTTGAATTTGACAATATTTTAATTAATTGATTTAGCCATATATAGTATATAATTAGGGTTATTTATCAATTTTCTGTTATGGTTTTTTTTCTTGATAAAATATCTTTATTCTCGAGTATAATACACAATAAACAAACTGTCAAAATAACTAATCTTTTTTAGTTTAAAATTGTGTCTTAAAATATCATTTCTCTTACTTATTAATTTCTTACTTCTTCAATTTCCAATATTGTGAACCTCAATTTAAAAATAATTAAAGGTACTTTTAATAAAGGAGAAAAAACCTTTTACTATGAGTATACTTCGTATTATTTATAAAACACCAATATATTTTAAGGATGAACAGTGTATTATATTCCATCTCTCGACCCCAACTAGTCCCGACTCTGACTATCAAAATCCCCATGAAGAACGCCTAGAGTCCAGACGCACCAAAGCAAAGTTGCACGTTGCCAGAGCAAACCGCACCACGAAGACCGGTTGAAAACGGTCCGGTCAAGCCCTATCGGATTTAATTCAACTCTTTCAAGCGGGATTTCAAGTTCTTATGGAATTAATTTGTCGAGTTGCTGATTCAAACCCTTTAAGAATTTATTTTAAGCCATTTCGACCGAAATTTCAAACCCTTACGGGATTTTTTTTCACAATTAATGTTGAGAATATAAGTTGAGTTGTGGGATAAGGATCCCACATTAATTAAAAATTGAATCCAAGCCTTGGATATAAGCCGGTGGGCTACCCCACCTAACACCAATTGGTTTTAGGATGGAACCCCACACTCGGCTTGTGTGCTCGGCTTGGTTGGTGCGCGTGATGCGCTTGGGCGTGCGTGCCCCCCCCCCCCACGTCGTATATTTCCCACCGTGATTTAACATGGTATCAGAGCCGAGGTTCGGCTAAGTGCAGTGTGGTTTGGATTCCTAATCTTAATTGGTTGGCCGGCCTTAAGGCTTAAGTCATCAAGTGCAACTAACAATAATGCGTGGCCAGACATTTGAACTTGAGGGGGGTGTGTTGAGAATATAAATTGAGTTATGGGATAAGTATCCCACATTGATTAAAAATTGAATCCAAGCCTTGCATATAAGCCGGTGGACTACCCCACCTAACACCAATTGGTTTTAGGATGGAACCCCACTCGGCTTGTGTGTTCAGTTTGGTTGTTGCGCGTGATGCGCTTGGACGTGCGTGGCCCCCCACGTCGTATATTACCCACCGTAATTTAACAATTAACGCTCTAACTTGTGTTTGGAGGTGCTCATTTGGCCAAATCTTGATTTATTTGGGAAGAGTAACAAGAAATGGATAGATATAGATACACGAGGATTTCTAGAGAACACATTTGTGCGTTAATTGTGAATGGTCTACAAAATCATATTATGACTTTGATGAGTACAGTATATTTCAGTCCCATGAGAATTAAACCCACAAATTGATGTTAACAAATGAAGTGAAAAATGTCCAATCATGTCCGCGTATATTTTTTCCTTTTGAAGTAAGATAAGAAATTCAGTTATCTAGATAAACTTAGAGAAACCGAGAGACCGGACAAACCGGTGGATGGACTAACCATCATGTACAACATAAACAAAAACTAAAGCAAATGACAGAAATAAATAACAGAAGCAAATGACAGAAATTAAAAACTAGGAACGTGCAAGCCATCATACAATGCGCAACACAAGCTAAAGAGGAACGAAACGACCGGCCAAAGGGACAACGCACACATCAAACTCTGGGGACCAGCGGACACCTCAGATTATGGACTCGAAGAGCCTTCAGATGTCAATCGCACGTCCACGACGTCATCGAACATGACACATCAATCATGTCTGCGTATATAAAGGTGAGTGTTTCCGTCATTTCAGAACATTATTTTTTAAATTATTTTCACTAGTACAGATTTAATGTTTATCAGGACCAAATTATCGGGAGTTTAAAAAACCTCCTGAAAGACGAATCTCGCAAGGGGGTTTTAATAAAAACTCCCGATAAATGTGGGTTTTTACCCTTTTTAAAAAATAGAGTATATTCGGTCAGGAGTTACTTAGGTAACTCACTAGAAATAAGAATTTCTATCGGGAGTTCTTTAATAAAACACCCGAAAGAGCCCTATCTCAACTGCTAGAACCCTAGAAACTGTACGCCGACGATGGAATCGCTCGATCAACTCTCCAGTTCAATCCGTGGTTGAAGAAGATCACCACTGGCGTTGCAAACCTGTTCATTGCACTGTCTAATGTAGAGGAGGGTAGCGAGTTGCTCTCGCTCTCAATTGCCTTTGTTGGTCGTTCCTCGTTCGCCTCCTTCGCTCCCTCTGCTCGCCGTTCGCCGACCATTGGCCTCACACCTGCTGTTTTCCGACGCCATTGCCCTTTTTCCCGCTGCTCGCTGTTCGCCATCGCCCTTGTCAATTGCAGAGGTTTAGCAGGTTGGACGTTGGATTCGCCCTCCTCGACAGGTTCGTGCTACGTACTCTTCGGCCTCTTTTGCTATTCACCCTCTCCCGTAGTGTTTATCGAATCTCTGTTGTCCCATTAATTAGGGTTCGCAGGTGTCATAGGCCTCGGTGCTTCTGGGTTCGTGGGTTCGAATCTGTATCGAGTTCGCAGGCGTTTGTTGGTCTCAATCTTCGCAGGTCTTACCCTCTGTCGCTCTTCTCGAGTTTTGTCCTTGAGGATATAGAGCAATATTTCCTACTATAAGTTGTTTTTTGTGCTTTATTACAGTATTGATGTTAAGATCAGAACCATTGAGATTGATGGAAAACGGATAAAGCTCCAGATTTGGGATACACCTAGTCAAGAGCGGTTTCGAACCATCACGACAGGTACGCTGATCTTCTTTTTTTCTCAAGTGAATTTAAGCTCTTGAATCTCAATGCAGGTTGATAGAAACAGATAGACACAAAAGAGTGGTTATGTCTCATTCTTACCTTGTTTTCTCTCAATTTCAGCTTATTATCGTGGAGCCATGGGTATCTTATTGGTGTATGATGTTACAGATGAGTCATCCTTTAACAGTAATAGTCTCACAATCCACCATTCTGATTTGATACTTTGCACCTTCTCTGTGTTCAGTATTCATGCTTGTATTGTATTATTTCCACTTGAAAATGCCATCAGTTTCCCTAGATCTTCATCCACCCTGTGTTGCTTTTTGAAATCTGGAATGTTGCACTATCTAAAATTTGAAAAGTATTTTCAGCTCAGAAAGGAGGATGGAGGAATTCATAGAATAGGAGATGCATCTATGGTGTTATGCATCTAATTTTAGATGCCTTTTTATAATTTCAGACATTCGAAACAGGATTCGCAACATTGAGCAGCATGCTTCTGACAACGTAAACAAGATCTTGGTTGGGAACAAGGCTGAATTGGATGAGAGCAAAAGGGTATAGTATTTTTCTTCCCCCTTACAGATGAAGGTTGCTCATATTTATGTTTTTTCAACTTTGGTTTCTATGATAATCGATCCCAAAGCTATGCTCGTGACAGTTGTTCTTATTCTCCCTTTTTAGGCCGTGCCTACTTCCAAAGGTCAAGAGCTTGCTGATGAGTATGGGATTAAATTCTTCGAAACTGTGAGTAACTCACTGACGTTTAATGTTGATTACAATATTCTAGTTTTTATTCTTACTATGGTTTTGGTGGGTAATCTTGCCTTACAGAGTGCCAAGACAAACCTAAATGTGGAAGAAATCTTCTTTTCAATAGGCAAGGACATTACTCTCATGGGTAAATTACTCTCAAGTGTATATTATAATACCTAAATTACCTGTAATTTATATATCTATTGGTTATATGAGTTTACGTTGATATTGCGTTCCTTCTCCATTAGGTAATTACCTTTAAAACAAAAAAAAAGAAAAAAGGTTAGATCGGGCTAATACTGCGGATCTCTCATTGCAGAACAGAATATTGCGTTCCTTCTCCATTAGGTAATTATCTGCATTTTAATCACACAATCAGTTCCTCGGAAAATATACACATTGCTTAATACAATGGGTTCGCTGCTGGTGTCTTTTTTTTGTTTGTTTGTGCTTCTGTTACAAGCATATTTAGCCAAATGCCATTCTAACAGTCAAAATATCTCTAGTTTATCACACAACGATCCTAATGTTGCAACAACATTCTGTCGAAGGAGTCGGAGGAAGGTCTTTGCTGAACCACGCACTGCTAATTCAAGGTCATTTAAAGCATTTTTTTGCGAACTCTTTTTCTGAAAAAAAAAATGATTTGATGCATCTAATGATTGAATGCCAACAGTTTATAGCATATTGTTCCATTAGATGATTAAATACTGATGCATCTTTCCTATGTCTGACTGTGAGAACTGAGAAGCAAACTGCAAATTATATTATTGAAGGATAATTTTATGATGATAACTCATTTTTCTTTAACAGGGAGTATGACATTATGAAAGTTCTACCTAAAATTACTGCATAGATTGCAAATATATTATTAGATTCAAATGCCAAGCTCAATTAAAACCATTACCTATGATTACTAGTTCTGCTTCAAGCATTTAAAGCTTGAAAATATAGGGGTTTTCTCTTTCCTACCAGTTTTCTCTTGTTCGACTGGGCTTTCTTTAAAATTTATGATGAATGTATATGGCTTAACCGTACATCGTGAAATGTTTAATTACAGTTCAGTTGTGCTATATATTAACTTCACTTGATTTTAGCTCTTGATTGTTTAAGTTTACTGTATATTGCATTCCAGAGCACCCATCTTTCCGTGGACGTGGACGATCCATGCTTGGTGGTGATAGAAACTCACTGAGAGAGTTTTCCGAAGAAGTTTCAACCTCAAGGTTTGTAGCTTTGTTGAATAAGAAGTTGAGATGTACTTCTTTATATAGAGAAATTCTTGTTGATGTCCATTTGTTGGTTTTTGTATTCGAATTATTTGTTACTAACATCTGACTTTTTACTGTATGCTGATTTGTATTCAAATTTGGTGTAGAGTCTCCATTATTTTCTGCTTTGGTTCAAACCATGGCTTCCTACCGGTTCATTGAATTGGGCAGGAAGCTGGTTTTTTTTTATAAAAGATCACAACATTTCTCAGGGGTTTTTTAAAAAAAAACCCCGACATATTCTTTAAGGAGTTTTTATAAACTCCCGTAACATGTGGGAGTGGGGTGCCGGTTGGGGAAACACTCTCTCGGGAGTTTTTTAAAAAAAACCCATGACCGAACATAATATCTCGGGAGTTTTTATAAAACCCCCGAGAAATATCTATCAGTAGAGCGAATAAAAGGAGGCCGAAAACACCCGACCGACTCGTTAAAAAACACCCGATATATGTTAAATCTGTACTAGTGTTTTTTAATAATTTCAGTAAGTAATAAGTATCATTAAAAAATTACAGCAGTATAGTTTTTTTTACCATCTTAAGAAAACGTGTATGAATGGTAAATGACTTATAAAACTGTAAATTACAATTAATATAAACTACACCCCCTCTGCTAATTAAAACTTGTCGTTTACTATTAATGTACGCTTTTTTTAGAATGATAAAAGCTATACTCCGTATAAAATATTAACTTTTTTTAACATTTGTTTTTATAAATTCATACTTAATAGTAATAAGTATGAAATTATTTAAAAAAATTATTAAAAAGTTAATATTTTATAGAGTTTTTAACACCTAAAAAAGCGTGCGTAAATAGTAAAACGTTAAGTTTTAATTAACGGAGGGAGTATAAAATATTCCCCGCCCAAATCAATAAAAACTAGAAGCATCATTCTATTTTAAAGGTTAAATGCTTAGAGGAAGAAAAATCATAATATATTTTATGTGTTTTGTACTGTAATTACTATCATGATTAAATTACGAGCCCGTGAATCTATGAAGTTCATAGTGTTAGCCTAATCAAAGCATATCAATAAATCTTATTTTTTTTGAGGAAAAAATCACTTTAGATTGAGCAATTTATACTTTGATTTATTAAGATTAATATTATGTTTTTCTCGTCAAACATGTTCATGAATATTACCATGGACCAAATAATACAAACAATCACAGAAAGAGAACGGTCATTAGATAGGAAAACCAAAAAAAAGACTTCTTTAGTCTTAATTTTGACATTGATAAAGTTGTGTATAAAGTTGCATCTGCATATTTTGTGATACACAATAGATATGGGAGAGTGCTAGCCTACGACGGATATAGAAGAGCATTCATTGGTGTTGTAAGCTAGAGTAAAGGCTTGTGGTTCGGATTAAAAAAAAAAAAAGAGTAAAGGCTTGAGGCCGAGGATGACTAGTTGTTTGACGATTATCAACAATATCAATGTTGTCTATAAAAGTCATTGAGAGATCGAAGTGCTGGTTTCTGATGCGCATGCGCTTTTTCTGCTTTGATCTTTTGAAAAAATCTCAAAAATTTGAAAACATTAAAAACTGAAATGTTTTAAACATAAATTTTTTGCCCAAGATATAAAATGGGTATTATGGGGGGGAAAATACAACATTAGCACGTGACATAAAAATCTTTGGTAAGATATTTGTTTGATAGAAAAAATAGGAGTGAAGAGCGTGAAATAAGCAAAAAACAAGCAACAAATTGGAAAATAAAAATGAACGGTGTGAAATGAGGAGACAACTCAACACTGCACAATTTAGAAGGCATATTCTCAATCTCCGAAAATGGACGATGGAGAGAGGAGCACGGTGGTCCCCACGAAAACGTACGTGCGAGGATAGTCCACGTGTCAGGGGCCCCACTGGGCAGTGAGGTGTGGGCATGGGTTTCATAAATCTAACGACTCACATTTCACGATCTTCCTCTTTCTAATCAAAGTTTTGGTGAGTGTTCCAACAACGTGATCATATCTAACGCCTTGGCGACAAATGTCATCACCAAAAACATATTTTAATTCACAATGTTTTTGCTAGAGAGTTTATGTTATGTGATTTATTTTTAGAGAGGGTATATTTTGATTTGTCAAATGTGTTTTCCCCGGAGTTCCGTCTTCACTTTCTACAGGATTTCATGTTCTAATGTACCTATTCGGTGTAAATCTCGTTTTATATATTTGTACTATTTGATCTGTCGAATTTTTTCAATCTTTCGATTTATCAGATAATGATTTATCTGGTTTTCCGAATTCATATATTTATCCAAAAATAATGTATTGAGATATACAAAAATTGACAAATCATTGTGTTAAAAGATCAAGGGTTAGAGCATATAGAGAAAAAATTTAATGGAAAAAACAAGCATCATTTCACCGTTCAGAGGGCGATTGCGGAGTTACTGAATGAAGTACTCTGTTTCTTTTGGAGGTGCTGACCCGCACGAAAGCAGAGATAACTAAAAATGAAGACACTATCAAACCAGAGAAGAATACGAAGACAACTCTTTTTGTTGAAAGGGAACATGTTTGATCCAAAGGACTTGTGGGTAGTACCCAAAATTCTTCGGTTTGAACCCCGGATGACCGCTCTTTATTTACGAATTCAAGGAACTTGTTATGTTAAAATGTCAAAATTTGATAAAAAAAAAAAAAAGACTAACCATCATTTTAAAAAGAAATATCATATGATTGGAGACATACGGAGAAAAATCAAAGAAATGAGGCATCATTCCGATCAAATAAGATACTATCAAAGCAAATAAGGTGGCTAGGACAATTCGAGGTATATTGATAGATAGATAGGTGGTACATTATCATTCTTATAGAAAATGGAAAAGCCCAGCCCAATATAGGTAATAAGCCAAGCCCAACAGCAGTTTTGGATGGGCCAATACTTGGGCTGGGCTTTTACTGTAGGCTGAATGATGGAACATCTTAAATTATTCAACAACATACATACAATACAAATTATACAACTATACAAGTTAGACAATGTACACACACACAAGGAAAGATTCCATTAGAAAAATGATTTTCCTTTCTCCAAGGGCACTAGACTCTAGATTTAATGCATTGAAATTAGGGTTTTATTTTATTTTTTTTGAGTTTTTAATGTGTGTCCATAAGTGTATGTTAGAAAAACCGTTTTAATCAATCATAAGCAGGGTTAGTGATTGTAGGGTTACATCTTATGTCAAAAGGTTCAAGAGTCATTTGTGAGTGAATGAGTTCCCCATAAATAAATTATGCAATTTTAGATTCAGAAGTGAAATGGGCGAGCAACTCTGATAAAATAGACTATTAAAAAAAATAGCTTTAACAATGCCCCAAAATATTTGGGCCCAAGGCCCATTTATATGGGAATTTCTCTAAAATATAGTTTTTTTAGCAAAATATAAATTTGTAGGCTTCTTTGTGTGCTTTGTATTACTAAAGTTGTAGGCTTGTAATTTTAGTTGTTAATTGCGCAATTTATCTCCACATATTGGGTCTAGTTGAACCCAACAAAATGAATCTGTAAATTTGTTTGAATCGAAACCATCGATTCTGACGACTCCATTGCCATTCAGCTTCTGACGACTCCGATGGCTCATTCGTAAGAGCCAATGCTTTTCGATGTGGAGTTTGTCCAACAATTGTTGTAGATCGAGTTGTGGGTGATATTTCAAAAGATCTAGATAGCTAGAGTAGAGACATGGGAGTGACGAGAATCTTTATCGAGATGGACTACCTTACCATTTACAATTCGCAAGGAAGCTGAAGAGCAGAAGCTAATCCAATTGCTCATGGCTCTCAACGATAGCTATGCAGGAGTACGAGCTACTATCTTGATGATGAACTCGGTGCCTTCAGTTGCAGAAGCTTATGCCATGATTAATCAAGACTATCAAAATAGAATATATACAATAATTTACTAGCTTTTACATGGTAGCAAGTAGTCACTCGCATTGGTTGAATGATAAATAAATTTAGGGAGAGTCTTAATATACTTTTTTTAATATATTTTTTTTTCATATGTACAGTATATGAGTATATCAGTATGTACATAAAAAAAAAATTTAAATCTATAATCGCCTTGATAATTTAAACATCCAATCATTACGGATTAAACAAAATAAAATTTATAATTTATGAATCCTTTAGCAATATCCCAATCATACAAACGAATCCTCTTATTCTAGTGACAAGAGTGAGGTGTTTCTTTCAGGGGCGGAGCCAGAAGAAATCCGAGAGGGAGGCTCAACTAAATTTTCGATTTTTTCCCCCTCAACTAAATTTTCGATTTTTTTTTTCCGAAGATATGTATAAAATACAATTTTTGTTATAAGAAATATAGTATAAAAAACACTAAATGTATGATTTAAATAGCTATTTTGAGTTTAAAATGCTAAAAAGAGAAAAAAAAATCCCTAAAATGAAGCTATAAGGATTCGAACTCAAGACCTTATCATTCTATTCCTCATCCCATACCAACTAAGCTAAGCAAACTTATTGATTCAATGCTCTTTTTAACTATTTTTAACCCTTACGTTATCAAAAATTACAAAATATATATATATATATATATATATATATATATATATATATATATATATATATATATATATATATATATTAATTAAATATTTTTTTTGCGTTTTCCCCGACTCAGGGGGGCTCGAGCCACCTCATACCCCCCTCCCTCCGCCCCTGGCTTCTTTATGTCTCACTACCTTAAGGCTAAGGGTTCAAATTTCACTATTAGCAAATTATGCTAGAGTGGGTACTTATGTCTTGGTTTGTTTTGACATGAGTTTGAGTCTCTGTTGTGACTTGCCAAACAATGTTTTAAGGATTAGTCGATAGATCTCATAACTTCCATGTTATTACAAAAATCAAGAGATTATATAGAATTTTCACATTTAATTGAACATGAACTATACAATTAGAATAGTTGATAAGCAAAGTAGCACTCGTATACAGTTACGTCACCAAAACCAATACTTATACATGTTGGCACATTTTCCCTTTAGTTTCGGTTACCAACTAACTTGTGTAATACAGTTGTCATTATCAGTTGAATTGACAAATAGGGGGAGTGAGGTGGCCTTAACTGTTATGTCCATTAAATTTAAAGTTTGGGTATCTGGAAATGAAATGGAAAAAATCAAAATTTGTGACCCCACAAGTGTGGATAATTGACAACCAATGCCCATTAAAATACACCTTCTCCGTCACTAATCACTACAGTAAAGTTTTGATATATCCAAAATTCAAAATATGCATGCTTTGTGGGTGGCATGAGCCTTAAATCAGCTGTAAAGTTGACTGTCTCATATTTTAATTCATATACCCCACCAACTGAAATAACATATATAATGGCCTTTTTTTTAAAGAATTAATTTAAGCCATCAAAACTTATATATGCATAAGATGGTGTCACAAGAGACCATGCATGATGCATCCCAATGGAGATTGGAGAATATCTTATAGGGTTGGATCAATGTATTATGTATATTGCTTCACTCCTCTCATAATTTGTTTCGTTTCACTTTTTAACACGATTTTTAATAAGTTTAAACTTTTTTAATAAAATATTAACTTTTTTTATAAATTAATATTTTATATTGGACAAATTATAAAGGAAAATTACCTCATATATACACTGAGTCAAGTTGGGGGAAAAAAAGTTGGAAGTACTAGTAATATGATAATACTAGTAAGGCAGTTTAATTAAAAATAAGATAAATCGAGTTTTTGTAGCATATACCAAAAAAGATAATACACGTTTGATTCATTTTTACGGTAGATTATAATTTTTTATGGTGTGGTGGTTATGAGATTATCAATTAATCTTTTACAGGTGTTGCTCTTCCGTTTGATGTCGATCTCCACTGCATGTAGTTGTGTTTAGTTCCAGAGGAGATTCAGTCTCGGGCGCCCTGTTTATCGAATTGATTTTGGAAGTGTTCGTGGTTTTTGAAGATCTCTCATCTAGGTGACGGGAATATCGGTGATCCACACTTCCCTAGGTCATGACCTCTCTTTCCCTTGGTGGGCTTCTGTTCTTGACTCCCCGACGTCAAGACACCGTGTTAGTCCATAAACTCTCATGTGCTCTCGGCATTCACAGTCTATACCCGGGCCTCCTCGACTTCTGTGTTGGTAGGGCTGGCAAATGGTAGGTAAATTACCATACCAACCACGTACCAACCACAAACCGACTATGTTAGTAACCACACTTGTGGTAACCAACATGGTGGTAGCCACGTGAATATGGTACGGTAATGGTAATGAAATATGAATACCATGGTTACCAAGTATATATATTAATTTTTTTATTTAATGTTTTGTTGTTATAAACTTTATTTTTTAAGTTTTTAATTTATATTTTGTGTTTTGATTTTGACCTAAATTGGTAATTTTTACTTTTTTCTACTAGAAACAATAGGAACATTTTGAATGTTTGAAAACTTTGAACTTGTTTTGTTTGAACATGCAGGAACATTTTGAATGTTTGAACAATTGAAATTGGTTTGTTTCAAGACTTTGAACTTTGTTGCTTTGAATTGGTTTGTACTTTAGGTTGTGAACTTGATTTATTTGATTTTTTTAATAGGTGGTAGCCATATTATTTTTGGTAACCATATTTTTTCGTTCGATAACTTTGACTTGTGGTTGGTACGTAGTATGAAAATTTACGTATCACCAATTTGTGGTTGGTATGCGGGAATCACCATTTTTTGGTGGTTATTGTACCATGCCAACCCTATGCGTTGGTTGGGCTGATTTTTTCTGATCAGTTGTGAGCGGGTTCTTCTTTTTTGCTTTATTATATATTTGGCTTCATTGTTGTATCATGACAGTTAGTTAGTCTGTTATTTTTCGCCTCTCGATTCACCGAGCCTATCGGGTACGTTAAATTCTTTCCATTTCAAAAATAAAAAATCTATTAATGGAATTTATAGAGTACCGCTAAGACAAACTGGAGGGAGGTCGTGTGTGCGGGCTCACATACGGGAGATTCGAACAACACATAAACCCGAACAGTGTTGCATCTCAAAACCAATTAACAATGAGAGTAGTAGCCCTTCAACCTTATATGTTGTTAAAACATTCTCTATATATAACCGATTAAAGGGGACCATGGATTGCAACCTTTTGGCATTGGGCAGGGTGAAAGACAGCTTTATTATCCCTAGCTACCTTCTATAGAGTATAGACAGGTGATTTTCATAAAAGAAAGCAACATGTATGTAATTGTAATGTAACGCCCCCACAACTTGTTTGTAATATGCATTGTTTTTGAGTTAATGGGATTGGGGAAAGCCAAAGCATATATTCCCCTGTTATCTTAACTGCACGCCGATGGATCATCCCATCCACTCTGCCCCTCTTTGTTTTTTGGGGTTGGAATCTACGTTGGGCTCCATTTATAGTTTAAAAATTAAATAACATCTTTTTTTAATTTCCTTCATTCTTTTTGTTCCATCGATGGATTAATTATTAATTCGCCCTTTTTTTGTGGGCTTTGTTTCTCCTATTTTAGGCCCAGTCAAGCCGCCCTCCCTCATTTTTCACTTTTTGGTGGCTCCATAAAATTCATCACACTAAAAACACCCATCGATTTAGACCATCCACAACCATAGGGTAACCTCTTTTTTTTTTTTTTTTCATCTTCCTATCATAATTTTACAGTTCATTTATTTTGTTGTTTAAAATGATTTTCGCCTTTTTCTACCTCTTTCTAAAAGGTTTTTTTTTTTGAAGAGGATTTCTAAAAAAGTTTTCTCTACAACCACGAGAGCATCTTTATCCATGATACTCAATTTAAATATCATATCTTACATTTTTTCTTACCATATCATTTTAAGATACTTGAATACACAACCATGATACTCACAAAAGTATCTTAACATATATTTTATTTTATTTTTAAATCTTTGTAAGGGTAGAAAAAAAAAAGTGGTTCCCAAATGTTATTGTTCATTGGATAAAACTTATGATATTGTGTAAGAGTGAGTATCATCTAAATAATATTCACTTGTAATGATTGTCTTGATTCCCACCCCAACTCTTATATTTATTTTTATTTTTTATTTAAAAAAAGGGCTATGGTACTCCAAGTACCACCATTAAAGATGCTCTGATAAACCTCTTTTACCTTTTTTCAAATTTATTTTCACTTTTTCTTTTCATTTATATCTTTCCCTTTATTATATGTGTATCATCATATATTATTGTGAATTATTTTTATTTTTATTTTTATAAATAAATAAAAATAGCAAGTAGTTAATATAAATATATTTTATTACATCTAGATTAAAATAAAAAAGTTAAAAACATTATAACATACGTAAATACTAATCGAACTACCTATAAATTTGGATCATAGCCTTGGCATTGGTTCCACAAGTGCTCAACCAAATCATTCGGATCATAGCCTTGAACACCCAGAGAATGCTTAAAGTGTTGTTGGTTTGGAAAAAAAAAAGAGGATTGTACACATTGGTAGGATTATGTGGGTTATAATTTGGATATTCGGGTGTTGGAGAATTGTTAAGCATTTGTAACATCACTTGAAATTGGGGATTTTTTTAGAAGATTTGGATCAAAAGACATATTTGGAATGGATGGAGTATTTGGATTATTGTGATCTATGGTTAAGAAAATAGGTGCAACTACAATAGATCAAGATGGGGTATATGTAGGGTAAAATTAGGCTCAAATTATAGAAAAAAATAAAATTAAACCAATGAGATATTTTATTTTAAAAAAATAATGAATAATAAATATATTTTTATTTTATTTTAAATCCTATTATAACTAATAAATTTAAATGGAAAAGATATCATCCTACTTTATCATAAAAAAAATTAGAAAATGGAAGAGGTTACCTCTCTCTACCAAGGTAACCCCTTCCCACATCTTACCTTAAAGTAAAAGCCACAATTATGGGCTTACCTTTTAGCAACCTTAGAGCATCCACAATGGGGGTACCTTAACCAAAAAATAAGGAACCAATTAATAAAAAATTGAAGAAGAGGGGGAAGTGGTTTAGGAATGATTTGATAGGTTTTCTAGTAAGAAACCTTTAAACACCAAGAAGAGAAAGAAAAAGGAGAGGAGGTGGGTTAACGTAAGGAGAGAGAGTGAGAGGAAAAAAAGAGGTGGGTCCCGATAAAAAAATAAAATAGGGTTTTAAAGGGTTTTAGAGATGTAGTTGAAAAATTGTATTGAGTTTTTTAAGGAGAGGGAAATATAAAAAGTGGAGTTAAGGAACCCGGATGAGTTTCACGAATGCGGATGCTCTTAAGGTAAGTAAAATCCATGGTTGTTCATGCTCTCAGAGGGTTTCTTTTTTGACGTCATTATACATAGGATTTCTTTTAATCAAAATGTAAAGATTTACTTTTAAAATATAACTTTTTTTTTTAATTTTTAATGTATTGAATTTTAGCTAGGGTCAATTTCGACAAGAAAAAAGCTTTTATTTTTAAATAATACGGAGTAACACATTAATTAGAAACTCAAAGAAAATACTTTTTATTTCAATAATAATTTATTTTATTTTTAAATAATAATCCAATAACCGATCTGTATATACATACCCATGATCCTTCTCTAGTTTAGATTGATGTTTATCATTCATAATTACAATTCAATCATATTCGAGTTAGACCTGACCATGTACACAGCCTTTATTTGACGTAGTTGCTAAATATGATTTTCTAATAGATTAATTGTAACAAAAAATCTAAAATTAAATAATACCGGTAAAGATCAAAATCCAGAAAATAACAGGAAGGAAAAAAGAGACAAGACAGGAGGCATGACATTGATCGACGGAGACAGGAGCCAACTTGGAGGGCACCAAACCCATTCCTCAGTCCCCACCCACCAGCGTTACCCGGTAGCTCAGTCGCCGGCACAGTCCAGTGGGCCACCTTTAACCTCACATTGATATCGTAATGTTAGGTACACCATAAATCGCATCCACGTTTAATCCTTACCACGTTCAATTAGATACAACACAATTAGATAGATAATCACATCCACATTTTTTTTCTTTGGCGAAACTAATTAAAATAACCCGACCTTTAAGGGTGTGTTAAAAATATATCTCAACCTTTCAAATGTAAGATAAATATCCCGACCCTTAAGGATATGTTAAAAATATATCCTTACCTTTCAAATGTAAGATAAATATATCAACCTTTATAAGTGATGTTCAAATAATATATAAAATAATTCTCTACCAAAAAAAACTAACATGGCATACATATGTGGCAACCTAAATTAATAAAAAAAATAAAAATTTTAAAAAAATATATAAAAAATTAATAGAGGGGTTTAAGAAAACAAGTTTTTTCATTTATTATTTAAAAAAAAAAAATTCAAGACACTTTATTTATATTTCAATTTTACAGGCCATATTCTTTGTTCAATTGTTCCATTTTTTTTTACATAATTTATTTACTAAAATTCTAACTATTCTTCTTTCTATTTTAAATTTTCATCAAAAATGTGAAATTAGTTAAATGGTCAATTATACGAATATGGGTGTTATCCCTCAAATATAAAAATAATCTAAATGAAATATTAAACACTTGTAAATATATCATTTTTTTATATATTTATATATTTATTAATTTATTTCTTTCCCTTGATAAAAAAAAAGAAAAGAAAAGTGGTTTAATAAAACAAGGTTTTTAATATAGAGTTATAAGAAAATAGTGTGTATAAAATATAAAAGATGAAAGATATGTAAATCTATAATTTTTTATATAGATTTTTTAAAGTTTTTTTTATTAATTTTTTTTGTCATATATGCATGTCCTGTTAGGTTTTTTTTTGTACAAATTTTTTTGAGATATTATTTTAACATTACCTATAAAGGTCGAGATATTTATATTACATTTGAAAGGTTGAGATATATTTTTAACACCCCTTTAAAGATCGGGATATTTATCTTACACTTTGAAAGGTTGGGATATATTTTTAACATACCCTTAAAAGTTGGGTTATTTTAATTAGTTTCGCCTTTTTCTTTTAATATATATTTTTTTTTAATAAATCAGAAATGGTTGACAAGTCGACGGAAGAAAAAATGTCAAAACTTACAACATAAACCTTAAAAAATACTACCGCCTGTTTTTTTTTTTATATATACAAGATAAGAGTTTTGGTGGAGTCAGGCCATGCTGACTCGCCACCCAGGGGCGTCCTTTCGAATAAGAACCTGGAGCTCGGGATCAGAAACGGGGGGGGGGGGGGGGGGTCGTGAGATGGAGACGTAGAAGTGTCAAAGGTGCGTCCACAACCATATTAACCTCCCTGAACACATGGACGCAAGAGAAGGAATGAAAGGCCTGAATCAGCTTCCGAGCGTCTGCCATGATGATCTCAATTTCCCAATGACAGATCCAAACATTATTGATAGCATTGATGACCGCTAGACAATCGTCTTTAACCTCGAGCCTCGAAATCCCGAGCTGGCGAGCTGCAACCAAACCCTAGTGAAAAGCCAAAGCCTCCGCCTTGAGAGTAGATGAATCCCCACAAAGCGAACTATGGCAGCAGACAATAGAGCCCCAGTGGTCTCGAATTACAATCCCCGTAGTTGCCACACTAGAAGAACTGACAGCCGCATCAAAATATTATTTTGGATTCTTTCCACTGTGTTAATTGATACCTCATATATTGTTATTGCTTTTGTTTGTTTTTAAAGTTTTAGTCATTCTCAAAGATAATCTTGTTTCTGATTATCCAGATGCCCCACCAGATGGTGGCAGGCAGTAGCACTTATACACACACTATGTTCAATTTTCCTTTCCCTTTGTTATATTGTTATACATATACTCCCTCCGTTCCAAAATACACGGTCTTCTACTTTTATGCACGCTTTTTAAGGAGCGAAAAACTCTATAAAATATTATTTTTTTAATTTTTTTTTTAATAATTAGATACTTAGTAGTAATAAGTATCAAATAGTATAAAAAATTTAATTAAAAAAATAATATTTTATAGAGTTTTCCGCTCATTAAAAAACGTGCCAAAAAATAAAAATCCATCTATTTTGGAACGGAGGGAGTAATATTTTATTTTTCTTTGAGAGTTTAGTTGTGAAGGTTGGGGAGACGAGTTTTGATGACATGCGATATATATGAAGATATTCCCATAGGATTTAGATTGGGATACTCGGATTACGGGTCATTTGAGTTTTTAGTAATAATCTATTCATTTGGATTGAATCAAGTTTATGGTCATGTTATCAATTTTAATTGATTCAGGTTTGATTCATTTTTGTTTGTATTAGTTTAAACTATTGGTTATTCGAATCAAGGTCAAAAGGGTAAATAATTTGATACTTAACATTGACTTAAAACGTGGTCCTACTATCGGCACGGTGAGATATCGTTATATGCACGATACCGACTTGAGAAGTCGATGTCAGTGAGGCTATCGACCTATACGTAAGCTGCCGACACAGGACATGTGTATCTCCACTCAGTACAATACTGTCGACCTAGAGAGTTGGTGTCAGTAGAAATACAAATTCAGAAAGGCGATATCAACAATGTGTGAATAGTGATAATTTTATCGTGCATATCTATATCTATATACATATACTAAAATCGATGCATTGTTGCCTACGTGGCGGCGCGTGAGTGTATCTTCCTACGTGGCGGCACGTGAATGCATGAGTGCATCTCGCAAAGCTTTCTTCCGTCAAAAAGGAAATCTAATAAAAATAATTTGTATAATTAGATAGTTCTAACCTATATAATTGGATAGATGAAATATCTTATAAAAGGGTATATATTATAAAAGGAAAAACTTTATCAATATAATTAAACGTAGAAATAGTTATACTTACCAAAAATATTAATAGATAAATATGTAGTATTTGATAAGTGTTATTTTATTTACATCTAGATTATTTTTTGGTGGAAAGAATTATTTATACCACAATTGATTATTTAATACTAACTTTTATTTTATTTATAACTATATTATTTAAAATATTATGTTGCCACATTCCATTTGTGCATAGATATTTTAGTAAAGCTAACGTAATAAATGTATAATATATATTGAATAAAAAAGAGTATCACAATACTTTTAAAAATCAGTTATCTATTAAATTATATGAGATTCAATTAATGATAGGTTAGAAGAAAAAATCTTTTACTATATAAATGTGAATTTTATTTATATTTTGAGCTAACATAAATAAAGATATTTAGATTAAACATAATATATATGTCAAACTAATTTTATTTATATCTATATTGTTTTTTGGTGGAAAAAATTATTTATATTTAGATTATTTTTTAAATTTATTAAAATATATCTAAATTACTTATAATATTGTACTCCCTCCGTTAAGAAAAACATGTCGTTTTAGGAGTAAAATCTTGTTAGGAAAAACTTGTCGTTTTAGGTATTTTGGTGCTCACTTTCCAAAATTACCATTGTCATGATTAGATATTTGTTAGTTGTAGTTTTCAATAAAGTGGAAAAGTAAAGTAATAATTAGGGGTATAAGTGTATTTTTGTTTGCTTTTATTTGCTTTATTAAATAATGTGCAAATGTCTAAAACGACATGTTTTGATTAACGGAGGGAGTATTAATATATTCTCCGTACATGGGACGGAGTCTACACTAGTATAACTATATAAGAGCCCCTTCAAACGTTAATGTCCAAACAACAAATTTAATACTACCTCCGTTCCAAAATACATAAGCTTTTCTTTTTTAATACGTTTTTTAAGGAGCGAAAAACTCTATAAAATATTATTTTTTTAATCAAAATTTTTATATCATTTGATACTTATTACTAATGAGTATCAAATTATATAAAAAATTTAATTAAAAAAATAATATTTTATAGAGTTTTCCGCTCCTTAAAAAGCGTACCGAAAACTAAAAACTCATGTATTTTGGAACGGAGGGAGTATTCTTGTTTAGATTAAAAATAAGTTGGTAGGACACACACAATATTTGCACAGGTATTTGATTTGGAAAGCAAGATCTGACCGTTGTATGCAGTTGCAGGGTTGCAAATTGCAATGCAGATGGACTGGCAGGTTGGGGCCTACTACCCTCCTACACGTGGTGGGCCCAACCCAAAGTGCGACTTCAGGGAATCAGCCTCGCCCCTAGGCTCTAGGTAACCGTCTCTTGGTCCCGCGCCCTCCCGCCTATTTAGTATTTACCATCTCATGAATTTTTTTTTCCAATTTCATACTCCCTCCTTTCGGCAAAACTTGTCATTTTAGGGTGTTATTTTTGTTCAAAAAAACTTGTCATTGTAGGAATTTTGTCATTTACTTTACAAAAATGCCCTTGATATGATCGATAGTTTGTTAGTTGTAATTTTTAATAAAGTAAAAAAGAATGGTAATAATTGAGGGTAAATTAGTACATTTGTTAATTGCCTTAAAACTTGTGAAAGAAGCTAAAATGACAAGTTTTTCCGAATGGAGGGAGTATTTCATTAAATTTAGGATAAATTACGTTACTAGTCCCTAACGTTTCGTATTTTTTTCTTGTTAGTCTCTAACCTTTCATTCATTCCATTCACGTCTCTAACCTTTTATACCTATTTCATATTAGCCCTTAAACTTCTATTCATTTCATTCAAGTTCCTAACCTATTGAATTTGTTGCACTATTAGTTTAAGATATTTTTTTAATTGAAAAATAAAATTAGATATTTTATTTTTTTTATATAAATAATTTAGACTAAACTGTAATTTTCAGTTGAATCTTTAAGATTGGTTAAGAAAAATAGAAAAATTAACTAAAAGTGATCTATATTTTTATTAAATAAAATTAACCACACTATAAAGTGAACTTATTTTATTTATTTATTATTATTATATTTAGAAGTTTATGAAATATTCCGTATTATTTAATTAATATTTTAATATTTTTCTTAACCAATCTTAAACATTCACCTAAAAATTACAATTTAGTATATATTATTTTTAAAATAAAATCTTTCTTTTTCAATTTTAAAAATAACTTAGACTAATAGTGCAACAAATTCAATAGATTAGGGACTTGAATGGAATGAATAAAAGTTTAAGGACTAATATGAAATAGGTATAAAAGGTTAGGGATTTAAATGGAATGAATGAAAGGTTAGGGACTAACAAGAAAAAAGTATGAAACGTTGGGGACTAGTGACGTAATTTACCCTTAAATTTATCCTTCATCATTTTCTATTTTTTGATCTTAATTAATTAGGTTAATTATCAAAGCTATGGGTGTGTATGGTTGCATTTTTAACTACTAAAAAAGTAGTAAGAAAGATGGCATGGACTAAAGGCTTCAAAGTGGACAAGTGCACGAGACTACAAGGCCACAGTTAGGAATTCAATTAAAATTTTCATTACCCATTGTTGTAAGCATACTAAGAAATACATGAATTATCAAAGGAATGTGAATTACTATGTATGTAAGCTTCTGTTTAAATGTTCTGATGAGATTCATAATAAAGCTGGTGACTATGGCAATCATTTATATGATTAATATAGCATATTGGAATGTCAGGGGTACTAAAAGGCCACTCTTGTGGCAAGAGATCATCCAGGTCATAAGTCAGGGCATCAAAGACTGGACTATGGTGGATCAACAAAACACAGAACAACATCCAAACATACGAAGAAGGGTGAGAGCCAAATGGACCAAACCACCCATAATTATCTACAAAATTAATGTAGATGGTTCTTTTATCCAATCTGGCAAATGCCAAACTGGGGGAATCATTTGTGATTCTGAAGGTAATATTATTGACATATTTTCTGAAGAAGTCAATGTTGGATCAGCTATCCAAACAGAAGCCTCTACAATGATTCTAGGTCTTCAAAGAGCGAGACGATTGGGTTTAAGGAAGATTATTCTGGAGAGTGACAATCAAACTCTGGTCAAAGCAGCAAACAGAGGGCAGTTGCCGAGATGGGAAATTCTACCTCAAACTGAGGAAATCCAAAGTCTTACAGCAGAATTCATATCAGTGGAAATCCAGCATATATTTAGAGAAGCAAATCGCACAGCGGACTACATAGCTAAATCAGGTATCATCTGTAATTTAGTCTCTATTCCCTACCATAGGGATCTCTATAAAATCATCCTAACAGTGTTCTAAATATCGGATATATCGGCGATATATCGGGGATATTTAGAATCCGATACGATATCGGCATATCGGGTGAAAAATATCGGTCAACGCCATATATCGGGTCAACGCCGATATATCGGGTCAATATCAGCGATATATCGGGTCAATGCCGATATATCGGCGATATATCGGAGATATTTAGAACTGCCAACTTTGATAAGTTAACTTTAGCCTTTATGAATGAAGTTGTTTTTATTTTATCAAGTTTATTTGGTAATTTTACAATTTAAATATTATTTTTTCTTGTATATTTTTACATTTTGAAGTATAAATATAGTACTTATAGTTAAAAATTAGTGAAACCGATAAATCCGATATATCTCGATATATCCCCGATATATCCCCGATATATCATTTTTACTCCTAAGCGATACGACCCCGATATGCGATATTTAGAACCTTGTCCTAGCTTCAGGATGATCCGTGAGTTAGGTTGCTTTATTAGCAATTGCTCCCAATGTTTGCCTGCTGTAAAAAAAATATTAAAAAAAACTACTAAAAAAGTAGTAGAATTAGGTAGTTTAAATTATAGGCAAAATTACAGAAAACCACCCTTTAAATATGGGTGCTTTCACTTAACCACCCCTTAAATTCAAAATTACATAAAACCACCCTTTAAATGGTATTTGTTTACAACTCACCACTCATTCAACTATTTTCGTTACTTTATCATTAAATATATTATATTTTAATATTTTTAAACTCAAATTTGATTGTAAATATATTCAAATTTTCAATTTAAGGGGTTGATCATATTTTAGGGATTATTTTATTTATTTTAAAAAAATAAAATAAATATAGCCTAGAATTATTATCTTAATTTATGGTTAAAAATGTTTATAGAATTTTAAAATATTATGGAAATTACTCTTAATTATTTATATTTTAAATAAGAGTAATTTACACAATGTTTTAAACATTTATAAACATTTTCAAACATAAATTAAGATAATAATTCTAGGCTTTATTGATTATTATTTTAAAAAATAAATGCAATGATCCCTAAAATATAATTGGGCCCTTAAACTCAAAATTTGAATATATTTACAATCAAATCTGAGTTTAAAAATATTAAAATATAATATATTTAATGATAAAGTAACGAAAATAGTTGAATGGGTGGTGAGATGTAAACAAATACTATTTAAAGGGTGGTTTTATGTAATTTTGAATTTAAGAGGTGGTTAAGTGAAAACACCCATATTTAAAGGGTGGTTTTCTGTAATTTTGCCTAAATTATAAGCTTCGTATGGTAATTATTTTTAGCTAGTTTATAGTTAAAATTGGGGGTTAAAAAAAAGCTTGTTTTTGAAGGTTTTTTTGGGTTTGCGGGTTTATTTGATTTGAAAAGACAAGTGTACCCCTAATAACAACCAAATAAACTCCACTTTTTACAAATAAGCACTTTTTCGTCCCATACAGAGTTTATATTTTTTTCATAAATTTTTAACTACTTTTTACCAACAGTTTATAAATTTTATCATGTTTATAATTTTAGTCAGTTTATTAACCCCATCCCATACGAACCCATATAGTCTCTCTGATGAAAAAAAAGAAGAAGTTATTTGACTTTTTAATATAGTACTTCATCCGTAACAAAATAATTGGCCCTTTGGGGGTTTTCACACTTCTTAAGAAACCTAAAATTAGAAAGTGGAATAGTTAAAAATTTAGCAAATAAATAATGTGGAAAAAATGGACCAATGAAAAAAAAACAGTATGAGAAATTGGAGTATCTATATAATATCTTGGAAATCAAATACAATTGATGAGATGAATTTATAAAATTAGAAATTTTTGTCATTAATTAGGTTCAAATGGACAAATATTTTGTTACAAGAAAAAATTGTCAAAAGGACAATTATTTCATTACGGATGGAGTATATATTTTAAGGAGATATAAAAAACAAAATATATACTCCGTAAGATATTAAATTATTATTGTTATTTTATAATTTAATACTTACTACGTATTATTTATAAACAATAAGTATTCATTTTTATTTGTTCATAAAAAAGGAACTCTCAATTGGGTTAATTATCAAAATTCATACGGAGTACTTTAAATTTAATAAAGTAAGAACTATATTTACAATTTAATACGTTGGTACTTACTACGTATTACAGTAAGTATTAGGTTGTAAAAAAAATTATTTAAAAAGTGACACGTTGTATATTTTTTTACCTCCTTAAAAAATATATATATATATATATATGTATAAAAGTAAAAAAGTTATATTTTAGATAGGAGAAAGTAAAGTATTTTTTTTAATAACATTAATAGGGAAATGTACGACTCTTAGTATCATACGAATAATCTTATTGACCCTCGTTAGTATTACCATAAAAAAAATACCTACCAATTTCATATTACATAAATCTCAAAGGGATTCCATATGGAAGAAGAATTGAGGTTATATAATAGGTTTAATAATTAAGGTTTTCGTGGAAAAAGAGATGAGTGTGATAAACCGTAAGAATAGAGAAGAGATGCGCAGAGAAGAGAGGAGAAACTCATGTGTTATTGGGGTCTTCAGGAACCTTTATATATGAGTTTACATAGGGAATTAGGATTTACTAAGGTTTATCCATCCCTAATATAATAATATTATAACAATGAGAGATTTTTTTTTATTGATATACTTATTTATTTATGGTTAGTAATAGTAACATTAGTAGTATGTTATAGAATATATTCTTTAGTGAAAATTTGAGAGAATATACTTTTTTTCAAGTTTTTTTTAGTAGTTATACCCTCTAGTTTTTCTTTTTACTATCTATACCTTTTTAGGGTGGTTTTTACCTAAATACCTTTAAATTAATAATTTTTCTTTTTAGAATTAAAAGAATAAATACATATTGATAAGATTTGCGTAGGGTTTGTCAAATGAGACGCTACTTCACCCGTCAGTTTTACGCTTTGAAAAGGGAAGACTCTACTTCATCTATCAAATATTAACCTAATTATCCCAATTCTTTATACTGCCCTACTGATGTATGAAAAAAAAATTAGAATTACCAGTGATAAATAAAAATTAAAAAATACATTTTTTAGTATTTCTTAAGTTCAATTCATACATACGTAGCTATGGAATTATAAAGCAGTACTTGATTAATGTAAAATACACTAGAAAAAAACGCTCTCTTTTCAGAAAGCTCATCGAAAACCTCTTCGGAGGTCGGAAGCCCTCTTCGGAGGCCAAAATCCCCTCTTCGGAGGTTGTTAAACCCTCTTCGGAGGTCAGAATTTCCTCTTAATTCGGAGGCTACCATCTACGCCTGATTCTAACCTTTCTCCTACCCCGATCCTTCTGGTTTCGAGTGGAGTTTACTGCCGTGGTGGTCGTATCGGGGGGACCTTTGTCACTTCAAAGCGCCTCCTTCGTCCCTCCAGCTCCTCCCTCTTCCTCGTCACCTCGTCGCCGCCGTCTGCGGTGGCTATTGCTGATACTTTCGATGGTCTGTCCTTGTCCTCGGATAGTTATCCCGCCTTGCTTTTCGCCGGAATTTTATCCTCCGACTTGGGCTCGGCACTCCCAACTTTCACTACCTATTTAATCGGCCTTTTTGCTCGATTTTCATGGGTTTCTGTCGATTCTTGCTCCTGAGGGCCTTCGCCCTTTCAGATCTGGGGGTTCTGTTCGGACCCTTTTCGATCTAACACTAGGATTGCTCTCGGTGGCTTCCTATTTCTCGTGCCCACTCCTCTCTGTTCATCCGAGGCTTCAAGCTCGCCTCCCACCTACCGCCTGGCCGTCGCTTCGTGTGCTGAGCGAGCCCGACTCCTTCTTTCCTTGGATGCGGCAGCGTGTTGGCTGAGCAATTACCCTAGGTTGTCTTCTTCCTTCTCGGGCCTTGCTTCGGGCTTGCCTTGGGCCCTAAGTTGGCCCGGGTTTGGTGGTCTCAGTCTCAGACTGTGTACTCTTGTGTGTTTCGGGCCTTTCTTTGGGCCCAAGGTTATGCCTTGGACCCGGGGTTGGCCCGGAATGTAGGAAAAATACACATTTAAAAAATATATATATATAATTTCTTTTATATATTTACATTTATGGATGGTTTTATTAAATTCGGAATCCTCTTGCGCTCTTTGCCCTCTCGCGGTCGTGCTTCATTTTCTCGAGTTTGGTTGGAGCTTTGTTTGTTGGTTTGTGGTTAGTTCCGGTTGAGGAGCAGTTCTGCGGTCCTGGTTGATCGAAGTGATCGTATTGGTGGTGTTCGTGGTCTCCGAAGATCCTTCATCTAGGTGGAGGGAACGTCGTGTGATCCACACTTCCCCAGGAGTCGTCTCTGCCCTATGTGGATTTCTGCTTTCCGTCTTTTCGGCGGCGAGACATCGTGTCAGTTGTGTTGTCCCATGCGCTCGCTATCCACTTCACCACGTCGGGTCTCTTTCTTCTCGTTGCTGTGTCCACTTGTTTAATTTGGTTAGGGTTTGGGGTTTTCCGGGTTTGCTTAGTGTAGTTTCTTTTGTTGTATTAGGTTATTGTTTTCTGTTGTATTTCTTTTGCTATGTTGTATGTTTAGACGGCTTGCCGTCTGCCGACTTTGTCGGCCTCTCGAGGTCCGGACCTGTCCGACTTCGAATTATTTCCTTATAATTTTTTTTTACATACGTAGCTATGATAATTGATCGGTGTGTATAACCTCACGGTCAATGGGTGCTAAATCTTCTGTCGACCTCCCTTTTTGTCCCCTCTTTTGCTTCATCCTTTTAAATCCTTATTTAAAAAGTTGAGGACACAAATTATGAGAAATATTTCAGATCATGTAAAAAAAGTTGAGGACACAAACTATCTTGTACGTAACTCGAATAATTATATATAAGACGCACAAAGTTTAGAAAAAAGTGATTTTTTAAAAATCATATTTTGGTTATTGTGAAAAGAAGAAATTAATCGATTTAAATGAAATATCACTCAAATTACACAACTAATTTGAAGTCAGAACGAGTTGGCAATATAAAAAAGCCAACTTAATAAGGAGCACAACATTTTTTATTTTATTTTATTATTGGTCGAAAAGGAGTACGGTATTATTATATATACAACCACACGTAAGTAGTCAGGCATTAATATTTTTTCAAATCATACATATTTATACTCAAAATATTTAAAATATTCTCCTAATAATAATAATAATACAGAGTAATAATAAAAGTCGAATAATGAGAACAATGCATACTCAGCGACAACACGGAAAGGACAACGACAGATGGACATGTACTAACTTTATTCTGTGTTTTTACAGGTAATTAAATTAGGTTCTTAATTGATTTGCACAATTTAATACTTACGGAGTATATATTTTACAGTACAATTTATGTGATTTTAAATATTATATTGTAAAATGGATTGACCAAATAATATTAAAATATTTATCTTTATAAGTATATCTATTATTATATATTATATATAATATAGGAAAAGTCGTCAGAGACACATGACCATATGCATAAGATAAAATTTCATTATGACTCTATTTAATCAATATATATCTATGTGTGAATAAGATAAAATTTGACCCAATTTGAATAGATATGAATATATTTTTAGAAGATATTAAATAATTTTAAAATATATGCATAAGATAAATTTTTATTCTAACTATATCTAATTAATATATGTATATATACATAAGATAAAATTTGACCAAATTTGATTAGATATGGATATATTTTTAGAAGATATTAACTAATTATAAAGTATATTATATAAGATAAAATTTTACCTAATTTTCCTATATATGAACATATTTTTAGAAGATAACTTTATCAATATATTACAGGTTGTACTAATTAAATAACTTTATCAATACCTTCATCAATGTGAACATATTTTTAGAAGATAAAAAGTTTTGACGAAAGAGGAAATGGTACTAACTACACCAAAAATTGGGCCTATTTGCACAATTAGACCATAAGGTAAAAAAAATGAGCTAAAATGCCCCTTCTACCCCTAAGCAAATAAAAACGACGGTTTTTTGGCACTGTTGGGAACCTGTTGAAGCAGGTAAGCAGTGAGGTGAGGGATGGGTTGCAAATCGCCCTATCCGACACCCTTGTCACCGCGTATACCATGACCCTCTCTCTCCCCACTCCTACCGGACCCGCCCCCGCCCTGCCATCTCCGTCGCCCGCTCCCCCCTTGCCTCAGACGGATTCGAATTACGGAGATGATTTGTTTGGCGAGATCGATAAGGCGATTGCGATGAAGAGGAAGGAGTTCGTGAAGCAGGGGATGTTGAAGCCCAATCCTCCTAAGATTGTGACGGCGGCGGACGGTGGTGGTGTCAATGGGGCTTCGGAGGAGATTGAGGAGTTGGAGGCGGAGGAAGTTGTTGATTTGGAGGAGATTGATGAATTGGCGGGATTGAGAGTTGTCTCTGCTGATTCGGAGGGGGAAGATGAAGAGAGAGGTTCTGATTTCGACGACGATGAAGATTCAAGTGAGTTTGGGGGTAAGGTTAACTCCAAATCTGATCCATTTGGTTCTGATTTGAGTCTCGATTTCGACGCATTCGGTAAACCTAAAGTTAGAATTGGTGATTTATTGAACCTGATTTGGTTTTTGCTTAATTTTGATCGGTTTTGTGGAATTGATGTGAGGATATTTATTGCTGAATCAGGGTAGATGATTGATTTTGTATGTCTTGATTTCGCACTCGCCAACCTGTGCTTCTTTGTTTCGTGATTGCAACTTGGTTGTTCTTTGGTTGATTTCGTGATTGCAACCTGTGCTTCTTTGATTTAGCAGGAATCTGAATGTGATCCTAAATGGATTTAGCGGAACTGTTAGCTAGGAAGTCAAGTTCGAATTTCTGGCCCTCGTTTAGCGAAAGTAACAGTTTATCTTGTAGTGTACATGATGATTTTGAAGTAGCAAGTTGTGAAGGTTTTCAATCAATCCTTTAGGTTTTACACGAAATTGTCTAAGATTATGAGATATATGGTGTATCATATCTTGCATAATTTATTAGGTGTTTTTTTGACATTTCCATTTTTGTGTGTTGGAAGATATGGAAGGATGCGGGATTAGGAAAGTGAGCTCTCATTACTCAATCACTGAAATGGAGGACTTCGACGTTTCTAAGCTTCTCGAGAAGCGGAGGTTGAAAGTCGTCGATTGGCTGAAATCCTGTGATGAACGATCGTTCACTGAGATGACGAATGCAATGAACAGGGAGAATTTCGAGAACACGCAATGTCCAGGGACTAGGTCTGGTTTTGATACCCCACCTTCATCTGCCAGGAATTATTTCGAGGCCAATCCCATGGCTGCAGAGGCGTGGGAAGCTCTCAGAAGATCTTTGGTCGATTTCAGAGGTCAACCTGTTGGCACAATTGCCGCTTATGACCATGCTTCCAAGGAAGTCTTGAACTATGACTAGGTAAAACTAAAGACATAACTCAGATCTGCAGTATGTGTTTCCATAATCGAGTTCAATTAATAAAATGTGTTAAATTTGTCATCTATAGGTTTTTGTCCGAGATTTCGTTCCAGTGCTTTGGCTTTCCTGATGAATGGCGAGCCTGACATTGTGAAGAACTTCCTCTTGAAGACACTGCAACTTCAGGGCTGGGAGAAGAAAATTGACAGGTTAAGCTAGGAGAAGGGGCAATGCGAGCAAGCTTCAAAGTGCTCCATGATCCTATCCGGAAGACTGATACCATAGTTGCAGACTTTGGTGAGAGTGCCATTGGAAGAGTTGCTCATGTCGACTCAGGGTTTTGGTGGATTATTCGTCTTCGTGCATATACAAAGTCGACTGGCGACATGACACTAGAAGAGTCACCTGCCAGGAAAAGAGCTCCGAAGAAAAACGTTGTGAGCATAGATGATACCGATGAGGAGAAGGATGACCCTGATATGGTAGAGGTTGCCCCAGCAAAAGGGAGAGGCAGAGGGAGAGGGAAAGCCGCATCGACGACCACTAAAACGACAATTGGAGCCGCACCAGTGAATAAGAGGGGGGCAGCTGGAGGGAAGCAATCTCAACTCATTGGCCAGAAGCTGATAACGGAAGTGCTGAAGTCGTCGTCTTCAGAGTCATCTGTTGTGTCGCCTAAGAAGAAGGTGAGTTCAAATTTATGTTGCTATGCACAGACTTTTTTCCACCGATGACAATCTATGACATTGAAGGTGGCAGTACCTTGTTCACTTTATAAATGCATTAGTTAATTTGCCCATTCAAATCTCTTATGCAAGTTCTAGCTATTATATTGGTCTTCTTGGTGTGTAAAACTGAAAGTTTACTACTAAACAGGTTGAAAATATGTATTTCATTTGGTTTGTACTGATCTTAATATGCATCCATAATGAAGATGGATGGAAAATAGCCTATTAGCTCAATTGGTAGAGCGTTGTATTTGCACACAAAGATGTGAGTTCGACTCTCACATAGGCTAATACAGAGTATGCGTTCATATCTCTATGGACTTATACGATTTAACATGGTAGAAAATATATACACTAATGGCAGGACAAATTTATGAATCTGGTATGACAAATTTATGAATTATGAATATCTCTGAACTTATAAAATTATGAACTTGGTAGAAAATATATAGACTAGTGGTAAGACAAATTTGTGAATCTGGTAGGATATATATACGATATTGGTAAGATAAAAATGTAATCACCGAAATTCCTAAGTGTATAACTTGACACTAATGGTAGGATAGATGTACACGAATGGTAAGATATATTTGTACTATTGGCAAAGAAGTAGAATTAATATTGACTAATCCACAAATCCTAGACTAGTAATCATTGAGGGGTGAATTGACCACAATCTCAATCTCAATTACCAATCCGTAAATCCCAATATCAACCCAATTTCTATCAATCAAAATTCATGAATCCAATCTAATTCAATGCTAGAACGACTGAATTAGAGCCTCTACCCTTGGATATAATGTTAATTAGGTTTCCTTCACCTTATGCTGTAGATTGGAAACCCTCCACCCTTGGTTGTTTTTTTGTGAAAAATGTGGAACATAATTTGCTACGGTTTCTAGCTTGATTTCCTTGAAAGCTATTTAAATTGGTATGATAGATGCACAAAAATGGTAGGATAGATGAAAACTAATGGTAGGAGAAAACAACGATATCAGTAGGATCAGAATGGTAGGATTGACGGACACTAATGGTAGGGGAAAACAACGATATTGGTAGGATCATAATGGAAACCCAGTAATTCCCGTATAACTTGACACTAATGGTAGGATAGATGCACATTGATGGTACGATATATTTATATTGTTGGAAAAATGTAAATGCATAATTGACTTTACGAAAAAAATTTACTTCCAGATGAATCTCAGAAAAGCAAAAGGAAAAGGCAGGCTCCACACGCAGAGACTGAAGTTAATTATATGAACCAAATATGCAAAAGCTATACATGGATATATCATGTGTGATGATGAATCTCAAGCTATGGTCCCTATCATGAATAATGTTAGTGCTGCACTGAAAGACAAGATCCAAGTAGTGAATATTGACACTCAGAAGGTACAAGACGACTTACCCATCGCTGCCACTGCCACCAACAATCTTGTTGCACTTTTCCTGGAATGGGAAGACAGTTGAACACTATTGGCATGCCAGAACTGTACTATTGGTAGGATGACAACTGTATCGTTTCCTCGGATCCACGTGTGCCTTTTCCCCCGTCCTTTCCACCTCTCTCCTGCTCTGCCTCACTTTTTGCAGGGCATGTTGGGGTGTTTGAGATCCTCCTCTCAAGCTTATATATGTGCTTGAGGAACACTTATCAATGCAATGATTGCATTTTCTCCTCATAAATGCTCCCCCTTCTCCCAGTGAAGAACCCTGTTTTGGCGCCAAAATTACACTGACAACCCGCCAAAACAGCTACGGTCAATCCGTTCCAAATTTCTCCAAAATTTTCAGGTATGGTAAGACATGTTAAGCATATTGGTAAGATAAATGTACCATATTGGTCAGACAGATGCTCTCCCTCTTCCCCCAATGAAGAACCCTGTTTTGGCGCCAAAATTACACGGACATCCCGCCAAAACTTCTACGGACAATCCCTCCATATTATCTCCAAAATTTCCATGTATGGTAGGACATGTTTGGCCTATTGGTAAGACGAATGTCTTCTATTGGTAAGCCAAACGTGTCCAGTTCCCAAAAATGAAGGTGATGCTTTGCCATCACCTTTCAACTCGTCTCCTATGTTGACTCTTTTTTTTGCAGAGCATTTAATAAGGAATGACACCTATCAATCAAGATTTTATAAGGGTTGATTGACACCCTTAATTCCAATTAATTAAATTTTCCCTCATAAATGCCCTCTCTTATTTCCGTACTTTATTGGAGCCACACCTCAATTCCTCTCACATGTCCAACACCTCCCCCCTCCTGATTTCTCTTGGCCAAAAGATGGAGCTACAGTGCTCAACTCACCTTCAACTGCTACCTCCTCTCCCGGTGGTATTTTTGCATTTGCAAAAATATACCACTTTCTACCCTAGCCAATAAAAAATGGTACATGTCTAGTTTAGCAAAATGACCCATTTTTTGGTCTAGTTATGCAAAAGGGCCTTGAGGAAATTGAAATAATACTTAGCATAGTCATACTAATTAAATATTCAATTTTCGAACTAATTTAACTAAGTTAGTTGTAGATAGATGAAGAGATCACACAATATTCAATTCCCGAACGAATTTAACTAAGTCATGCACCAAAAAGATATTTTTTAATCATTAAAGTTAAATTAAAAACTATATTACTCCATCCGTTAATTAAAACTTGTTATTTTAGAAATCTACCCATTTATTAAGAAAACAAACCAAAATACACGTAGACGATATATCCCTAATTTTTTTTAAATTTCTCAAAAAATTACAACCAACAACTATCTAATTATTACAAGTGCAATTCCATAAAAATGACATTTTTTTTCAAACAAGATTTACTTACTAAAATGACAAGTTTTAATTAATGGAGTGAGTATCATCCTTTATTGTAATTGTAACAAGATATAACAAGCATTGGATTGTTTTTTCTTTAATACTTTATGATAATATATGATTTTCAATTTAGCAAGATTATTATTACATAATAGATTTACATAATTTAAAAATAAAAATTAGACCCCTTCCCCCCAAAAAAAATAAAAATAAAATCCTGGATTATTTTTAGGGTGTTGCTATATACACCGCAAATCACAAGGTTAATATTGAACGTCCTTAAGGACGTGCAAACCTATTGCAAGTCCTTAAAAACGTGCAAACCTTTTAATCATGCACGTCTGTAAGGACGTGGATGATTTACGGTGTATATAGCCGGAACGTATTTCTATCACCAATTCACCAAACAGCCAATTTACAGCCGAATCGGTTTTGGATTGACCGTAATAAACTGGGAAAAGATTCGATCCGTTGTCAAATTTTCAAAAATTAAATAAACCACAAAGACAAAATTTAAAATATTTTTTAAAAAATATCAAACGGTGTAGAGAGAAACCTGAAAAAAAAAAAAAGAAAAAGAAAAAAAAAAACAGTAGAGAGAGAAAGCGAGAGAGGATAAAAACGAAGAGAAAGCTGAAATAGCGAAACGCACCACCCTCTCCCTCTTCGGCTCCCGACTCTCTCTCTTTCTCTTCGATCCCGGAAGAAGAAAGGGAGAGTTTTCTGTGGACCTTCATCAAACCCTAGCTATGTCGGAGCATCTTTCTTCCATCTCCTTCCAGTCTCTACTAGTAAATTGCTGATTTCCTCGACAGCAAAAAAATCCGTCAAATTCAGGCTGCTGATTGATCCGTCAACCGGTCTTCGTAATCTGTTATTCGTCGCTGTGTATTCCGATTTCTGCTCGATTCCTGGAATCTCGGGGTGTCTGTGGTCGCAATCGCATGGATGTTAGAAGAATCTGCGGCGACATTGTACGGGCCAGGGTTTCGTTCCGTCCGCGATCGGAGATCTCCAGGGCGATTGGATATCTTTTGGTGCTGGAGGCGACCTCGGATTTGTGTTAATTTTGTTACGATTGTGATTTTTTTCGGTTGTTGTAGGGTTTGAGGAAAGGGCAATGGCGGTTGGAGGAGGGAAGGGAGGAGGGTGGTGGTATGAGAGGCTTAAGAGGGCGGGGCGGACGGCGTTCTTTATGGTTGCGATGGTTGCTTCCTTGCTGGTTCAGTACTTTCCGGTACTGGTTGCAGTAGGAGATGTGGTGGTGCCTTGCATTTTGATCTCCAACTTCACGTGTATAAAGTGCTATGGATTCAGGGAGCATTTGAGCAGATACTCGTTTAAGAGCTCGTTGGTTGACATCCCTTTGGTTTCTGTTGTCAGATCTCTCATTATTGCCTGTATGTACAAAAATTCCATGATTTATGTTTAGATTTTGCTGATCTCTGTGTTTGCTTATTTTCTTCCTTTGTTCCTACTTCCTAATTTGTGCCCTTTTCAGATTTTTTTTTGGGTGGTAAATTTCGAAAGCAAATGGGGAATTGAGAAATTGTGGGCCTGTTTCTAAAAGCATCCAGATAAATGCAAGCAAGATTTGATTGTATGCAAATGGGGAAAATGCTTCAATAATTTCGGATAACTGAAGACATTGTTGAAGCTTTCCATTTTTATGTCAGACGTAGAGAGCTTGATGTTTAAGCATCTTTATGATAAGAGGCATTAGTAAAATGGAAACAAAAGATAACCAGGGTTGAACATTTTAGGAAAATTCCATACATTTCTCTTTGTTGATTGATCAATGTTGAAGTTATTTCTAATTTTAGTTTGGTTAGATTACTGCATTACAGACCTCTTCTACTTTTCTCCTTTTTGTGATAAGCTAGAATCTCTTATAAAGATTCCTTTTTATAGGAGTTCAGCTTATATATACTCTGTGACAATCTCTTATAAACTGCTTCATAAATGCAGGTGTTTATACCATATGTGATGCCCCTGCTCTCTCGCACGGGCCATATCTTGGAAGTGTGACCATTTGCTCCATTTCTTCAATCATTCTACTTTCTATCAAGGCTTGTGTCTTCTCAGTTCATTCTCAACTAGAAGCTGAAGCCTCGTACTCTCCCTCGAAGCGGAGACTCCATATTAAGAAGTCATGGGGAATGCCTGTCTTGTTTCTCCCTTCAGTAATTTTTGCCCTCGGTCATATGGTTATAGCTTACCGCACAAGCTGCAGAGCTAGGAGGAAACTTCTATTTCATCGAGTGGATCCTGATGTTGTATGTTTCTCAATACTTCTTTTATTAACTATATGGTGTTCAATATCTGACTTCCAAAGTTAATCCTTTGCTACATGTCCTTGAGATTCTACTCAAAATTGCATTTCAATATCTAACATGGTGAAACTTTTTTTGGGTATTAAGTTTGTGAAAGTAGCTTTAAAGAGTTGAACGCCCAAAAAAGATTACATCTATTTGTTAATAGGGGGCCTTGCTTTGATGTTCATCACATGAATGATTAAATTTTGGGTGATTGTTGTTCTCCATATGACAGGTGCTTTCAAGTAAAAGTTTATTGTCAGCCTTCCAGAAGGCGCCACGGTCTCCTATTCCCATGGTGAAAGTGCCTAAAACAGACTGTGATTTGAAGAAAAAACTTTTTGGATCGGCCCATGGTATAAGTGCATTGCCTGTCAGATTACTTGCTGACAGTGATAGCTTATTCATTAACTGTCTAGGTTATACTCTGCATTACAAGCTCAGCAAGCCTAGCTCTCCGTCTTGCTCTTTATCTTCCTCTACATTTGTCGAAAGCAACAGTAGCTCCAACTCTCCAACAGGAACCGGAAGGCTGAAACACGATTGGCCATCATCAAAGAACCAACGAAGTCTACACAGAAGCTGCAGCAATCAATTCCACAGCTCTTCTTTATACGATCCGTTGCTAGAGAGTTCCAATAGCTCTGCACATTTTTCTAATGAAATTCCTGCCTTTAGCCTCAATGATGTTGGCGAGAAGGATAGTGCCTCCGAGTTTAGCCCTTCTGTAGTAGACCTCGAGGCAAATGGAAACTGTGGCATTGTCTTGGTCCATGGGTTTGGAGGAGGTGTCTTCTCATGGAGGAATGTCATGGGGACACTTGCAAGGCAAGTTGGTTGTATGGTAGCAGCTTTTGATAGGCCTGGCTGGGGTTTAACTCCTAGGATACTAAGAAAGGATTGGGAAGAAAAAGAATTGCCTAATCCTTACAAGCTTGAGACTCAGGTACCCTTTTTATTTTTCGTCTAGCTCCTTTAATCTTTAATTTCTTTTAAAATGAAGCAACAATGCAGCAGTTTTCCTCACTACCTTATTGATGTAGGACTGCTTGATATTTTGTTAGTCGATCAACCTTGGTTGTAAAACTCAATCTGCATAAACTTGCTGTCCCCAAGTTCGAATGCCATGTCATCTTTGAGGTCATGGGTATTGATCTCTGCTACTTACCATGTATTGTAGCATGATAATGGACGGTGTATTTTGTATTAATACACCTTAGATCATTGCTGTGCTCTTTTTTCATATACAATTTGGCTATATCTTTTGTGATTATCTGTGTTTCTAATCTTTCACTAATTGACACAAATTGAAATCTTGTTGAAGCACATATATAGACTACTGACTTTTTTGCCTCTAAATTCTCCTAGGTTGACTTGCTGCTCTCATTTTGTTTGGAGATGGGATTTTCGTCTGTGATACTTGTCTGTCATGATGATGGTGGCATTCTTGCTTTAAAAGCAGCGGAACGGGTGCAGAGATCTGGTTGTTCTTCCAATGTGAGTATACCGTCACCAAAAGTTTTTCACGCATGGAATATTTGAAAGAGCAGACAACTGTAAATTCATATCTTGTTTCACTAGGATAAATTAGAAACAATCTGAGCTTTGTTGACTTCGTATCTTTTTTTCAAGATCTAGTATCTATTGCAAATGAGTATCTGAGCAGTCAGTTGTAAATTCATATCTGTGACCCGTTATGCAGCTTTCTGCATCATCATGCATAAGGTTGGAAGTTTGTCCAACTTCACCATTTATTGGTGGCTGATGGAGTTTCTGTTTCTCTTGGCTATGGCCCCAACTTGGGGTCAAAATAGTGTAACTTTCTTTGTAGGCCAGTTAGTTTGGTTAGAATGGGTATTCGAAATACTTGCTAATTCACTTTCCTCTTGGCTCTTGCTAATCTGAGATTGTCACAGCGCTGTGCTGAAACCTTATATCGAGAATGAAGGAGCATAGGTTATTTCATTCACAAGTTTACTCTTGTGCACAAAGGCTAAGAAAACTGCATAAGGCATCATATCACTTGGTTAGGAAGGTTTCACCAAATTTATCTTTGAATGGCATGGATAGGGGATATTTGAAGTCTTAACCATTAATTGATTGTTCACAAAAAAAACATTCATGCTTAATCATCCATCTCAGATTCTCAATCGTACAGATTGGAAAGTATTGTCAGCTACTTTATCTTTTTACAAAGATGCTAATTTTTGTCGTGGCCTTTTCTTTATTGCTTTCAGGTAAATATTAAAGCTGTGGTATTGGTAGGTTCAGGATTGTCAAGGGAAGTGATCCCCAGCTTTGCAAGAATACTCCTACGCACATCATTAGGAAAGAAGCACTTGGTCCGCCCCCTCCTGCGAACAGAAATCACGCAAGTTGTTAACCGACGTTCATGGCATGATGCTACAAAGATGACAACCGAAGTCTTAAGCCTGTACAAGGTAAATGACATATCATGTCAAGAAGAATCTATGAGAAAACGTTCCAAGTGACAATAGCGTAATATTATTCTTTTGGCATCTTTGGTTCATGAACTTCAGGCCCCACTATATGTAGAAGGTTGGGATGATGCACTTTATGAAATCAGCAAGCTATCTTGTGAGACAGTCCTCTCACCTCAAGCTGCCACGCTGTTGCTAAAAGCCGTTGAGCACTTGCCAGTGTTGGTCGTAGCAGGAGCTGAGGATGAGCTCGTATCACTACAATCTGCTCAATCAATGGCTTCCAAACTTGTAAATTCTGTAAGTATTTTGCAGACAAAAACTAAACTCCTACTCGCCCTTTTGGTAGAAATTCTCATCTTCCGAAACTATATTATTTATGCAGAGACTCGTCGCAGTGTCCGGATGTGGCCACCTTCCTCACGAGGAGTGTCCAAAGGCACTACTCGCAGCCATGTCTCCTTTCATAAGCAGATTGTTTGAGGACTCCTTTTTGCAAGATAAGTGTAGCTAGGTTGTTGAGTTTGATCTTGCACAACAGATCTGATTAATTTAGGTTAGGGCTGTTCTGTTGCAGAGGGCAAGTTTCTTTTTGTTTGATCTCTCTCTCTCTCCCCCCTTGTTTATAATTCTTGAGTTCAATTAGGAAGAAGAGGATGGAATGTTCTCTCTTCTTTTTGGGTTAGTTTCGTTAAATATTAGGCGAAAGTGAGTTTCTTTTCCCCTAGTGTTTTTTTCCCTTTCAGGCTTATAGTTTGTGTGCTCAAGTTTTTGGACAATTTGTTTTTCCCCATCTATAGACGTGCAGTAATGTATTTGTACATCACACTCGAATGCAGGCCTTTAGGAAGTTGCTTTACTGACCTTGTGCTGTTTCTCTTTCGATGTTGTTTGTAAGGGATTCCATCTCGTGCTCAATGTTACCGACCTCGTGCTGTTTTTCTTCAGATGGTCTTGTTTTACCTTCCATTTCCACCATTTGAAACTCGCCTAAACTTGCAAGGGCATTCGAATCACTTCACATCTGAGAGGAACATTGACATAAACTTGCAGATTAATCCTTTTGAGAATTGATTGGTATTTTATTTGCTCATATGATCCTACAAAATGCAACAGATCGTGTGAAGAAATGGTGGATATGGTCCTCTCCTTCCGGCCCCAACTCCAATCCAAATACTGGATTGGAGTTGGGGCTTTATTTGCGCCAAACAGGGTTGGTTGCGTCGCAATGTGGGGGTCTCGGGTTAAGACGGTGAAATATTACAAGGGCGATTTCTCGAGGCCGGTTGCTGGTGCTGCGGTTGGAGTGACAGTGGTGAGAGTAGCGAACTCGTTGAGCGGCTTAGCACACTCGAGTTCGTCGTATAGGCTGGAGTCGTTCAATCGAAATGTTCGCTTTGATCGCCTGCGACACCAAATTAACGATGGCTTGAATGGATTCACCACCCATCAAGAGTCACTAGTTATAGTGTGAAATTCTGAGAAATCCTGGTCGACTCTTACGAAAGCTGGAGTCATGTTGGGTTTATTTTTGTTTTTGATTATAAGGTCGGGATCCACCCTTCTAACACAAAAGCTTAAGACATCATTATATTTTTGTTTATGGTTTTTTTCGATCTCAAGGCTTGATGTTAAGCACTTCAATTATCATCCTTTAGTTTTCTTCTGTCAGGGTCCGTTTGGCAATGTATGTAGCTTTTCAGAGCTTTTGGATTTTCAACATCAACTAACTGCAAGCTTTTCAGAATTCTATTCATTTTCTCTTATCTGATCAACTAGTTTGTATTATCTACTCTATCGGCACACGATTTATTTGGATGAGTATCCATTTTTCAAAAATGGATATGGATCTATATGCATTAATCGTATAGATCCTGCACATACGTAACTTATTTCTCTAGGTGTCATAGATCTACCCCACCTATAAAATAGATGGGTAAAGAGTATATAAAAGGGGTGGAAATACTAAAGTGAAATCTCAGATTTATGACTTATAACCCCGTTGGCAGTTCAATCGCGGAATTTCTTTCTTTCTGTATTTCCGGAATATGAGTGTGTGAAGTTGCGATCGGATCTATTTTTTAAAAAGAATCGATTCAATACATTTCTTATGTACACATAAGTGCTATTTTGAATTTGAATCAGATTTCGGATCAATCTATATTGATTGACTGCCTCCATTATGTTGTTGCTAGCAAATACCACTCTTTTTTCTTTTGTATCTTTCAAAGAATTCCCGCAGGAGATCCGAAGCCATTTTTTTCTGATCCTTCGATAAAAAGATTCATTCTCTTCATAAAAAATAGGAGGTAGAACCAATAAAGATTTCTTTTTCGATTCAGAATTCTATTCATTTTCTCTTATCTGATCAACTAGTTTGTATCATCTACTCTATCAGATGGGTTACCAAACACCTTACTAGCTTATGAAAACTCCAATTTAACATATATTTAACACATTAATCCACCAGCTTCAGCTATCCTATCAGTTTCAGCTACCTCATCAGCTCCGTGACCAAACTGAAACTCAAGTTCTCTATTGACTATATGGTCAATGTGTTACTCAAACCTTATTCAAGATTAGTTTGTTAATTGTGTCATTAGAATGTAGTTAGAGGATGTCTTGAGGAAAAAGAAATCGTGCCGATATATACTCCCTCATATTGTAAATCTGGAATCAATCAATGAAACAGTAAAAGTTCAAATCTCCATTACATCTTATTACATGGTATCAGCCTAGGTTTCCTTCTTCTTCCGCGCTTCAATGGCGGATGAAACAATGAATGGCGGTGAAACCGTGAATCCCGGTTTCTCTGCATATTCGTTGGATCCAAGTGATGAGTTGTTTCTTCATCACTCGGACCATCCCAATTACGTTTTGTCCACAAGTTTGCTGAATGATCGTAACTATGGTCCATGGCGACGATCTGTTGAAGTTTCCTTGTTTGCTAAAAACAAGATCGACTTCGTTACTAGTGATTGTCCTCGACCTGCATCCGGCTCTAATGCGATCAAGCAGTGGAAGCATTGCAATAATATGGTAATTTCTTGGATTATTCACTCTGTTGAGAAGGATATAGCTGAGTCCATCCTCTATTTTAGATCTGCTGCTTTGATTTGGAAAAATCTGGAATCTCGCTTCTCTCGTTCTAGTCGCACTCGTTTATTCCAGATTCAGTGTGATCTCTTTTCAATTTCTCAGAGTACGATGTCTGTTACTTCTTATTTCACTAAACTGAAACGATTATGGGATGAATACTCTTTGTTGATTGAAGATAGGGTTTGTGAGTGTGGATCTCCTGGTTTGGTTCAGAAATTACTTGAAGATCTCCAGGTCATTCAATTCCTTGTTGGATTGAATGATTCTTACAGCTCTACTCGAGCTCAAATCCTTATGATTCAGCCTCCACCTGATCTTACTGATGTGTACAAGCTCGTTCTTCAGGATGAAGAACAACGAGATATTGGATCTAAGACTGAAAGTTCTCCGGATCTGTCTACTGCTCTGGCGTCGCAACGCACTTCTCAATCTAATTCCAATGTTTCTAAATCTGTTGGTCGAGGTAAATCTGATACAGCTCCACGGGCAGGCAAGAGCCCTTCACCATCTTCTTCTGCTGGCCGAGGCACTCTATTTTGTGATCATTGCAAGATCGGTGGCCATGTCCTTGAAACTTGTTGGAAGATTCATGGACATACTTTTTTTCTGTGATTTCTGCAAGATGGGAGGTCACACTGCTGATAAATGTTGGAAGAAACATGGCTATCCTCCAGGCAAGGGTCCTTCAGTTTCTGATTTTGGATCTCGTTCCCTTACAGCAGATCGGTATACTCAGCTTATTGCCCTCCTGAATAAACCTAATACATCTGAAACTGCTGCTTTCCTCGCAGGTATGAACTTCTCCTTTCTTTCTTCTTGTGTTAATCCAGTTTGGATCATCGACAGTGATGCTACAGACCACCTTACCCCTTTTAAATCATTGTTTACCTCTTTCTCTTTGTTACCTAAGCCTATTTTGATCACAATGCCTAATGGTAAGACATCTACTGTCTCTCATTTTGGTTCTGTTGTTCTCACACCTTCTCTAACACTTACTAATGTTCTTCATGTTCCTGAATTTTGTTTCATTCTTCTCTCTATTAAGAGATTAATTTCACAAACACATTCTGATATCCTTTTTACATCTAATTCTTGTTTCCTTCAGGGCCATTCAATGAAGACACCACTTATGATTGGTAGTGAGAATAAGGGTCTTTATATTGCAAACATTTTATCTTCTTGTATGTCTAGACTTGGTTTGTTACCTACACCTTTTGTTGATCTTACTTTCATGAATAAAATTGCATCTGTTTATGTTTCGTCTGCTGCTTTATCTTCTCATTCTCTTGAGTTACGACATTGTCGAATGGGACATATTCCTTTATTCTCAACTTAAACACATACCTGCAGTTGGAACAACAACCAAACCTTCTTACTTATGTAAGATTTGCCCCAAAGCCAGGCAACACAGGAACTCATTTCCTGAATCCTTTTCTAGGGCTTCTGCTCCCTTTGACCTTATACACATTGATACCTGGGGTCCTTATTGGATTCCTACTCATCATGGTCATAAATACTTCCTCACAATTGTGGACGATCATACTAAGTGCACATGGACCTACTTGATGCCTACGAAGAGCCATGCTCTTACTGTTTTGTCCTCCTTTATTGATATGATTCATACTCAGTTTTCCACAACAATAAAAACTATTCGCAGTGACAATGCTTCTGAATTTTGTGGCTCTAGTGCTTCCCATTTATTTTCTACCAAAGGCATCATTCATCAAACCAGCTGTGCCTATACGCCTCAACAAAATGGCACCGTAGAGAGAAAACATAAACACATTTTAGAGGTGGTTCGTGCCTTATTTTTTCAGGCCAATCTACCCATTGTTTACTGGGGGAATGTGTCTTGAATGCCACCTTCCTCATCAATCGAACCCCTCTACCTTCTCTCAATTTTCAATCACCTTATTTCCTTCTCTACAATAAAGAGTCTGATTATGCCTTCATAAAAGCATTTGGTTGCCTTTACTTTGTCTCTACTTACCCTCATACCACAGACAAGTTTGCACCTCGATCCAAACCTTGTCTGTTTATTGGATATTCTTATGGTAAGAAAGTGTATAAAGCACTGGACATTGCCACTCATCAGATCATTCACACTCGGGACATCATTTTCCATGAACCACATTTTCCATTTCATCATAAACCTCCCCCCGTTACTTTTACACTTCCATCTCCTGCTTCAGATCTTGATTTCACATTCTTCGACTGGACATATTGAAGAGATTTGAGCTATGCTGTTCAAACCCTTAGTCAATTTATGCAATCTCCTCGTGCTCCTCACTGGACAGCCCTTCTTCACACTCTTCGCTATGTCAAAGGCACTGCCGGTCAGGGGATCCTCCTCAATGGTTGCTCATCACCATTATACCAGTTCTCAAAGCTTTTTCAGATTCTGACTGGGCTTCTTGCCCAATTACTCGCCGGTATGTTACAAGATTCATAATATTTCTTGGCACTTCTCCAATTAGTTGGAAGTCCAAGAAACAATCAGTTGTCTCAAACAGCAGCTCTGAGTCTGAATACCGAGCCATGGCAAACGCAGTTACAGAAATCACTTGGCTTGTCCGCTTACTTCAGGATTTTTCCATCACCCAAATCAATCCAGTTACCTTGTATTGTGACAACCGATCGGCCATCAGATTGCCACGAATCCCGTATTTCATGAGCGGACCAAGCACATTGAGGTTGATTGTCACTTCACTCGTGACAAAGTTTTGGAAGGCCTACTCAGTTTATCCTTTGTTACTTCCTCTGAACAGCTTGCCTACATCCTCACTAAGGTTCTTCCGTCTGATCAGCAAAACTACATTCTCTCCAAGCTCGGGTTGTACCATCCCCAAGCTTGAGGGGGCCTATTGACTATATGGTCAATGTGTTAGTCAAACCTTATTCAAGATTAGTTTGTTAATTGTGTCATTAGAATGTAGTTAGAGGATGTCTTGAGGAAAAAGAAATCGTGCCTATATATACTCCCTCATATTGTAAATCTGAAATCAATAAATGAAACAGTAAAAGTTTAAAATCTCCATTACATCTTATTACATTCTCGAGGGGTGCTCAAAACATGCTGAATAAACTGTAATATTAAGGAACAATAATTTCCTTAGGGCCTTACTATCATAAATTTGATCATAGATCAGGCCCATTATTTACAGTTGTACGGCTTAAATGTTACCTTTGTGGCTTTGTCCATATTTTGTTCACAGCTGAAGGGGTTTTTGTAACACATACTGTATCTTTTTGCATTCTTCTACCTACGTATCTTCCCATTTTTGTTTCAACTATATTCGTTATTTTAATTATGAAATTGTCAATTCAGAACTAAAATGTTAAAGCTACCAAAAAAAAAAAATTCTTATAGTTCTGATAAAAAATAAGATTCTGAACAGTTTTAAATAATTCTCAATTTTTTTATATAAAATATCAAATTATCATTAGATGATCTAAGAGCGTGTTTGGTTTATAACTAAAAAACCCAGGAAGTAGAAATTCCCAGGAAGTCGGAGAAATACATGCGTTTCCCAGCTCCCCTAGGTAAGTTCAACTTCCACCCTTTTATATTTGTAAATTTTCAATTCCCACTTTTATTCCTCTAAAACAAAAAAATCAACCAAACAATCAACCAAACACATTTTTACAATTCCCATCAATTAGACTTTCCGGAAATTTAATTCCAATGAAGTAACATTCTGGGAATTTCACATTGAACCAAACGAGCCCTAAGCTTGCATGATTTTTCTTCCGGTTAGTCTTTTTGAAAATTGAATTGGCATCTTTGTTACTTGAAGATGTTTGTTCAAGAGGTTATGGATCTGATCGAATTGACCCCATTTAGTGGAGCCCTGGTTGGTCTTCCTGGAGTTAATGGTATATCACCAGATCAACGAAAAAGGCTTACAGTTGCAGTCGACTGATAAGAACTGTGACGAAAATTGTGGATACTGGAGTTAATGGTATATCACTAGAGCCCTGGTTGTTTCCACAATCCACCAACCCACCATGGAAATTTGAGATGAATATCACAATGTGAAACATAATTTATGGTGTTTTGACATCATGAAAGACCAAATTATCAATCACTGGCAATTAAAAATCTGTTCAAATTGACTAGATATACAAAACAACTATCATAACTGTCAATTAGTTCCAAAAAAACAGAGCAATATGTAGCAAAAGACCTGTTATAAATCTTCAAACTATATACTATAAAATAAAAACTAGATATAAAAAACTATACTATAGATATCCTATTCTATGGATTAAACTGCCAGAAGAGCCAAGCTTACAAGCACAGACACCATTGAAACTGAAAGGACACCAGCACCAGAGTGCTTCACTTCAGTGGTGGGCACGGGTGCAGGTGCGGTGTTTGTCGACTCAGGGAAGATGTCAGCGAGCAGCCAATGAGCCAGGTTCCGATACGCCTCTTGGGTGAGATGAACTCCGTCCCAATTGATCCTCTTTTCCGGGTCCGAGCAAACCCCAACTCCATTGCCTCCGCAGAAATGGACCACATCACCACAGCAAGGCGTAAGAGCTTCCTCCTTAACGAATCCAAGGGACGGCGCGTTCCTCAAAATCGATCTTAGACCGTTGTAGTAGTCTCCGTAGTGGAGGGTCACATTTGGGTACTGCCTTTGCAGATCTCTGATAGCTTGCTTCAGCTGATTGTTGTGGAGAGTAGCGAACTCGTTGAGCGGCCTAACACACCCGAGTTCGTCGTACAGACTCGAGTCGTTCGATCGAAAGTTTGTTAGATATGCAGGCATACATCCTATAGCAAAGTTCCCCGGCACAATAACTTCGACAGCGCCACGGCCAATCACTTCAGTAACCGCATCGGTGATGGCTTTGATCACCTGCGGCACCAAACCGACCATGGCTTGAACGGATCCGCCGCCCATCAAGAGTGCGTAGTTATAGTCATTGCCTCCCACTTCACCCATTATAAACAATGTCCTCTTGAACTTGTTCTTGCATTCTTCTGTAGTGGTGGTGGAGGGAGGACAAACCGAGTCGAGATGAGTCCGGAACCATCCGAGCTGGACGTCGAGAGAGCTGTTGGTGACCGCAGTTGGGTAGCGAGTACCGCTGAGCGCAGTGGCTCCTGCAACCGCGAAGTTGATACCGTGACTGAAGTCGGCGTCCTTCTTCAGGGAGGGCTCCAGGAGAGGCAAGTTGAATCGTCTCGCTGCATATTTTTCATAAAATTATTGAACTTATGATGGAATGATTGAATAGGAATATATATGTAAAGAAAGTTTATAGATACGTACCGAAAAAATCGATCATGAGAAGACCATCGGAACAACGACCAGACTTGGGAAGCGAAGTAAGGCCATAGGGAGAGATGGCGCAGAAGGAGGTGTTGGACTCCATCATAAGGTTGCCGGTGTCGGAGAGGGAGTCTCCGAACTGATAGATGGAATCGAAGCCAATAGCATTCGTAGTGGCGGTATGAGATGCGATGAAGACGAGCAACAAGAAGAAGGCGAATCCTGTGAGAGCAGCCATGGTTGATGGGTGAAGGAGGATTGATGATCGGTTTGAAGTGGTTTGGGGTTGTGAGGATTTGTAATTTATTTATAGGCAACGAGATATTGTAATCCTAATAGAATTCCTTCTATCTAATACGCGCGGAGTATTACATCTTTTATCTACTACTTCCTCCGTTCCACAATACATGGCCTTTTTGTTTTGGGCACGCTTTTTAATAAGCGAAAAACTCTATGAAATATTATTTTTTTAATTATTATTTTTATATAATTTGATACTTATTACTAATAAGTATCAACTTATATTAAAAAATTAATTAAAAAAATAATATTTTATAGAGTTTTTCGCTCATTAAAAAGCGTGTCCAAAACTAAAAGGACATGTATTATGGAACGGAGGGAGTATCTATTTAGTAAAATTTAAGATATTAACAATGTTGTACTATCTTAATTAGTAATTCGATTTGCATAAAAACAAATATCTTTTAATTTCTAGTGTATAATATACGCAATTGATATCTATCATAATAATTCCTCTTCAAATTCTAGTAGAACTATGATAAAGATGATAAGTTGAATAATATAATCATCATAGTAAATACGATGTATAATGTAAATAACGTATATCTTACAAATTAATTAATCTATCTAAAGGGAAATAGAAAGATATTTTTTTTATTTTATTTTTGATTAGGAAAGAATTCGGGTGGGCTGGCCCTACCCGGCAGCATCCTTACGGATGAGGTCACGGAGACCTGGGTCATTTTCGATATCGACTCATCGGGCAGAGCGGCAAAGGTGTGCAACCTTATCCGCCACTCTATTGCTCATACGAGGAATGTGGGAGAACTCTACATCTCTCACCGTCGATAGCAAGACTTGAACGTCAGAAAGGATTATTTCTATCTCCCAAGGGCATTTAGATTTTCCTGTTAAATGGTCCACGATTATCTTACAATCGCCTTCAATTTGGATCCTATCTAACTTGAGTCGTAATACTTGATGGACCCCCATTTTGAGGGCAAGAGCCTCTACTGTAAGCGGATTCTGTTTACCAAGTTGTTGATGGTGAATGGAGAGTGACCGACCTTCCCAATCCCTAATAACGACACCGGAAGAGATGTCGCCATTAGAAAGAGAGGAACCATCGAAATTAAGTTTGAACGTGCCCCTTGGAGGCTTGCGCCACTGAATCTTTTTGTGTTTGTTGTTCTTTTTTGAAGACAGCCCCCGATGGGGGTGTATAACCTCCTCGAATTCCGCCTCGGCCGCGAATGTTTTGTTCCAGTTATCTATGTGAGATGTGATCAATTTTATGACCGAATCTTTACGCGGAATAGCGATCTGTTGAAACAAGTGTTGGTTCCTGATGTACCAAGTCGTCCACCAAGTGAAAGCGAGGTTAGACAGGACCGCAAGTTGTAGACTCTTCCCGAGTGCAGATAGAATGGGTCTGAAATCCCGAGACTGGGCAATTAGACTAGCAATAGTTGATCGGTCTTGGGTTGGAAATTCATGTATTGCTTTGATGAAGTGACATTCCAAAAATAAATGGACCTCGTCCTCGGGTGCCAAATTGCAAAGGGAGCAAGTGGGTGGGACTGCCGAACCCCTACACGCCAGCCTGGAAGCAGTTGGCAGGCCGTTTTGCGCAATCTTCCATAGGAAATTCTTGACTTTCGGAGGGATATTAATCTTCCTAATCCAAGCATTAGGATCAGGAGATGGTAGGGACTGGGATGTTATCAATTTGTAAGCACTAGCAGTAGTGAACCATCCCTCCCTATCCGACCACCAGTATAGACGGTCTTGCAAATTCGAAGAGGAAATAGAAAGATATTATATTGGGGAGAGACCGATTGAGGAATAATTGAAAAAAAAATCTATCAATATTATCCATCAATATTATTGTTAAAATATATATATATTTGTACCAATATTACTGCCTATATTTTTTTTTAATCAGCTACTAGAATATAATATATAATATCCGTATTTACTTAGAGAAGTATGGAGTATAAAATAAAGAAAATAAAATATAATAAAATAGGTGCTTGAATTTTTTTTTTATGGTTTAGGGGATTTTGTTTTTAAGCCAAACCATTCGTGTAATAAACACTTCTTCAGCCATTACAACAAACCTCTTATTTGTATGGAGTAATAATAATTGCTTAGTAATGTTAATAATGTTTGGTAAATTATAAAAACATGTCATTGTTTTTTAAATTATCAAAACTATATAGAATATTAATTTTTTTTTGTTAATTTTTAAAAATAATTTTACACAAATCACTAATAAGTATTAAATTATTAAAAAATAATTAAAAAAGTCGATATTTTATATAGTTTTTCTTATTTAAAAAAACACAGCAAAGAAAATGTTTTTTCAAACATAAGTAAATAACGTAGACGCCACCCAGATAGTTTTGAATTAATGAATTTTATTAAAATTTCATGAAGAGCTAGTATAATTTATTAATTTATGAGTTAGAGATACCACAGAGAAATTTTATACTTTTTTTTTTAATACAAGGAAAAGAATTAGGATACAGCTACTTTGCCCGAAGAACCCCATTTTGTAGTGCGAGTGCCTCAACGTAGAGGGCGGAATTGGTGTTACAACGGTCCGAGCCAGCTGAAATCACAGAAGCATTCGAGTCTCTAATAATGAATCTGAAAGCACCGTCGCCAGATTGCCGATATGAGCCGTCAAAGTTAAGTTTCAAAGCCAATGGTGGTGGCCCGTGGCCTATGCCAAGGTGTTTGATATCATGTCTCTGTACTCGGCGTTTACCCGAGGCGATGGTGGTTGTTGGGTGGGCCCTAGTAGAGAGAAAGTTGTCAGAAGCGAGATCGAGGCGAGAAGCCTCAACCAAACTTTGTTTGGTAGAAAATAGTTGAATCTGAATCTGAGTGAATGTAACTGTAGTGGCAGAAACAAAGACCAATTTATTCCGATAGAACCAAATAGCCCACCAACAGTAAAAAAGATCGGCCAGGGTTGATTTGTTGGTTGTCGAGAAGAGGTATGTAAAACATGAGTGTGGCGATGGTCATCAAAATTGGCTAGGCCCCATTGGGTATTGTAAAGTTGATAGTCTTGAGAACCCGCTTGGTCATATGGCAGTCAAATAGTAGATGTTGAGTCGACTCATACATGCAATCACATAAAACACAATGCATAGGGACACTAACATGTGACCCAGTGGCGGCCGCAGGATTCTCTGAAAGGTGGGGCGGAATTTTGTAGGGTCGTTCAATCGATTTTGGAGGCCCTGTACAATTATTAAAATGATGCCTACGATATTATAGTCATTCTTACAAATGAATATTATTAATTTATTATGTACAAAAGAGCACTTGAATTCTTATACAAATTAATATTATTATTTATGTAAGGGTATTTGAATTCTTATAACACAAAATTAATTCTCATAACTTTAAAATATTTCTGGTTATAAAGTTCATTGTAGAGATTTTTTACAATAAAAAGTTTATATTTATGTCATTATTGTCGTATGATATAGTACAAATAGTATAGATCGTTATACAATTTGAAATATTTTTTTCTACAAAGGTTTCAATGAAGAGGGAATTGCACAAGGTAACCCAAAAACCGAAAAACCTTGCAAGGTTAACCCAACCCGGTTTTAAATTAGGTCAAACCGGATATTTGGTAACTTGTGTATCCGGTAGCCCGTTGCAAAGTAGAGAAAGGGAAGATAGAAAGAAGGGGATCGGAGATGGGGGCAAGACGATGAATTGCTCGAGGCGAGACGCAGGCGGAGGCATCTCCCTCGAGGCGAGGCGCAGGCGAGAGGGCTCGAGCAGTCGCCTTTTTGAGTCTTTGTTCATCTTCTTCTTCCAGTAGGCAGCAACACTCGTCGATGTTCGGCTTTCCTCCAGCAGTACCAGGTTCGTTCCTCTTACTCCCTCCTTCATCTTCCTGTTAATCGCTCACTCGCTCGAGATTGATTAGAACTGCGGGCTGCTGCGGGAGATTCTTGATTGAAAATTTTCATTCCTTTTCTTCGTTCCTTTGCTTCTAATCCTCAATTGAAGATGATTGTCATTGCTTGATCTTTGAATTGAAGATAACATCTCAACAATTTTGATAGACGATAGTACCTGCAGTTCAACAATTTTGATAAAATTTACTTAAAAATAACGAGAATAATTTTGATAGACTGTAGTACCTGCAGTTCTGGGCAATAGGCATGGTTTTTTGTTTCGTGTTTGATTTAGTGTAGACATTGATAAGTTGTGTGAAACTGGTCAGTAGATTTTTATTTGTTCTTATGTTGTCGTTTAACTAGTCCACCTGTCATGTCAGTATTAGCATCCGTCATGTATAAGGATATACGCGTCATGTTAATTAGTTAACTCTTCATCAACAAACGCTTCTCTTTAACTAGTTGCTTAGGATATGATGAGGCACCACAAGAACTTGAAGCATGCTTCAACTTGTATATGTTTCTTGTTGACAGGTATGGAGCTTGGGTGGTACTGGACTTCAAATTGAAGGAAATCTCAAGAACTTGAAGCATGCAGTTTATCTAATGTAATTATAAACATTTGATTTCAAGTATGGGCCTCGTTTTGATTTATGTATATGTATGTACTTATGAATTGAAGTAGAAATACAAGGCATCTAATGTCGAAGAATAATATTATGCTATTTGCTGGTTTTAATTGTTGTATGTCATGTCTGAATAAACAGATGACATGTTAAAATGTTTTTCTGTCATGTATAAATGGAAAATTAAGGATTGAATGACATGTTAATTATTGTAAGAAAGTTTCTTGCTTCCAAGTTTAATCATCAATACAATATAATTAAAGCTCTTGTCAGAATTGCCTAGTTCAGTTCCTTTGTTCCCACTTCCCTTAGCAACCGTCTGCTTATATGATCCTTCGTTTGAGATACTTTAGCAGCTTTGTCGATTCTGTCATACAGAAGAAACAATAGATACTGCCATGGAAACAGAAGCACCTTTCAGAATTGTTTAAATTTCAACAATAGAAGTAACCAAGGAAGGATGATAGAAAGACTCATACTTCTTTAAACAACCCGTCATGTTAAAGGGCATAACCTGTCTTGTTAATAGCATTACCTGTCATGTTATTTTCTTTCATTAAGGAGAGGAGGATCGATTCACATCATCTGTCATGTTAAGGTTATAACCTGTCATGTTAAAGAGTATAAACTGTCATGTTAATAGCATTACCTGTCATGTTAAATAGTATAACTTGTCATGTTATTTTCTTTCATTAAGGCAAGCTTTTCACAATATATATATAAGGCAAATAGATAAAGCAATGATCAATCAGATCGAGAAACGAAGCACTGAAATTAGTGCATCCATGGAAGAAGCAGAGACAGAGAGAGCAAGACGAAGGAGAGAGAAGAGTGATTTCTGATTGATCATCAATTGGGTTTGTTACAATGAGCAATTGCCCTTTTATACTAGCTGAAAAAAGTTGTTACTAAAGATGGGATCGAGTGTGACACAGCACACATGTAGAATATGAAAAGAAGAAAAAAAATGATCAATCATGGCAACCCCTTGTTCATTCGATGTTGTGCCTAGCTAGCAACTCCATGATCTTGCCTCGAGCCTATGCTACGCGCATGCTTTGTGCGAGATCTCATCCCCACCCCTTGTACAGTGTAACAACAGCAGCATTTGGTGGATTTGGGTTTGCCTTGGACTTAGTTTAGCATCATCAAGGGCCAAAAGGGCTTCCAATTCTCTTATGGCGGATGCAAATGTACGAGAGAAGCTTTCAAAACTGCATTGCCAAGCAATAATTATTGGCATACACACATACATGGAACATAAGCAAAATTTGAGTGGTTAATTGAATGCCCATTTCATTATTTACCCAAAGCTTCTTGAAATAGAGTTAGCTTTCTGAAGCACATTTGATTCCTTCAAAGCCAAAACACCTTGATCCAATACAATTTCAACTCCTTAAGCAACAAGGAAAGGATGTGCTAAAGAGATGGGACTGTTGTCATGACTCTTTCAGATGGTTTTAGAAAATTAAATTATGATCCAACTGATAATGAATGTATGCCAGCTGACATGTTCTGCAATACCACAAACAAATCAGTGAAAAAGGCGACCAACATCGAGCCTAAACTAGCATCATGATGATGAGCAAAGCAAGCATAAACTCTTATCACATAACAATGTGACAGTATAAATATTTTACCCTTTCAAAGATGAAAAGAAGGTTATCTGAAGCATCAGGAAAAGGCTCTTTAACTGCCATGCTTCTCACACAATGATACAAAGCAAGGAGCTCATAATCATAAACAAATACTTTGAAAAAAAAAATCAACAGTAGTTATATATCAGAGAGACGGGATGGATTAACCACACACTCATTGTGGCAATGATGGCAGCTGAAAATCTCATTGCAACAAGCCCTATAAACCCAAATCTAAATCTGATCAATACTTTGACTGTTTGTGGAAAACAGTTTTCCATTTTTGCACAAGATGTATAGAACTCCTTGTTTTGGTGATTAATTGATCGATGTTGATGTTCAATCAATTGAGTATTGATCCCTTTTCTTTTTGTTGGCTGTGGTTGCTTGATCAGTATCAGTAACTCTCAGATCAAAATAAAGGACAAAGCATAGCAAATTCACGCAAATTTCAAATTCAATCAACAATAGCAATCAACGACACTTTCACATTCAATTACAATGAAGGACAAAGCAACAACAAGCCAATTCATGCAAATTCAGCCCCTAACCTGAAACCCTAACCCGAAATCTTAGATCGAGGAGCAGAGAAGAAGAAGAGCGTACCTGGAATCGATGAGTCCAAATTGCGTGAAGAAGGAGAGGAGAGGAGATATGGAATCGCGGGATCCACAACCCTAAGTATCGGGTTTATCCAGGCGCCTCGATCCCCTTCCTTCTCCCTTCTTGTCCTCGAGCCCTCCCACTGAGCCCGGAGCCTCCGCCTCCGCCTCCGCCTCCGCCTCCACCTGCGCCGCGCCTCGATCCCCTTCGTTCTCCCTCATACCCTCCTTTCTCGTCCGCCTCCGATCCCCTTCTGTCTTCCCTGCGACGGCGCCACGCCCCTCCTCTCTCACTGTTGCTTTTCTATCTCCAACCGGCTGGAACCTGTTAGAAACCGGGTACAGGAAGGTTAGTTTGCAATTTTATTTTTTTTGGGTTAAGCCCCGCAAAGCATCCGGGTATTTGGGTTAGTTTTGCAAATACCCCTTCAATGAATTATAAGTCTCTTTTCATTATAATTTTTTTAATTAGCCTATTTTATGGGTTCTAATTAATTTTAAGTAAATTTAATTTGTTTAATATGATGTTGAAATTTTGAATGCTTTTTTAGAGTATAAAATATTAATTTATGAAATCTTATATATTACTAAAGTTGAGAAAAATAACTTGAAATGTCATCATCCTATAATTGAAATAAAGAAAAGAATAACAAAAGCATCGAGGAAGCACAACACAAGTAAAAAAAAAAAAGTGGGATAAAAAAATTCAAACAAGAAATAGAAGGGTGGGATAAAAAATTCAAACAAGAAATAAGAAAAAAAAAGTGGGATAAAAAATTCAAACAGGAAATAAAAGGGGAAAAGAAAAACAAAAAGTGGGATAAAAAATTTAAATAAGAAATAGAAGGGTGGGATAAAAAATTCAAACAGGAAATAAAAGGGGAGCAGTGGGGAATCGAACCCAAGCCCTTTGATGTTATTTAACTTTCTCTCATTTCCATTTACCAACTGAGCTAACTAGATTAATTGATTCAATTTCCATTCTAATTTTACTTATTACAAAAATACAATATATATAAATAAAATATTTTTTTTTTCTAAACTCCGGGGTTCGTGGGTCGAAGGGTGGGGCGGCCGCGTACACGCGCCCCACCCTGGGGCCGCCCCTGATGTGACCTTTGTAGGCGTCCTTTGGATGGTAGAGAGTCAGTAACAATTTTCCATAGCAAGTGCCTTAACTTAGGCGGAATGTTTAAATTCCAAATCCACTGGCACTGGAATTGGGTATTTTGAGCACCATTCGACACCAAAGATGCCACAGATTTGGTGGTAAACCATCCTGAAGGGTCCGGGCCCAGTACAATCGGTCTAAAAGATGGGTAAGAGTAAGAGGTAGTGTACTGATATGTGTGATAATATGCGTGGGTAATAGCCCAGTCGGATCAAAATGTAAGAGAGGGAGATTCCAAGATTTATTGCTAGTAATGAACCTACTAACCTTCCAAGACAACTGTTATGCAGTCAAAAGGGTGTCCGAGCGAGAGACAAGGCCATCCTCAAACACCCAATGATCAGACCAAAAAAGGATGTCATTGTTATTGCTAGTAATGAACCTACTAACCTTCCAAGACAACTGTTATGCAAGTATTTTCCATGAGAGTTTTAGCTGTAGAGCTATGTTCATTGTTTCTGCTTTATAAATGCTCAAACCACCGTTTAACGTGTCGGAGAAAATTTTATCCCAACTAATAAGCGGAGTATACTGCTCTTCCTTATTCCAGAAGAATCGTCTGTAGACTTTATCTAATTCAGTAAGAATAGAAGCAGACAACATAAAAGATTGCATTAAGAAAATGGGTTGAGCACTTATGTTTGCCTTGATAAGGACCTTGCGGCCCTCAGCCGACAGAGAAGAAGCCTTCCACCTCGTGAGTTGATATTTAGTCTTAATAATTATATTCGCAAATGTATCCTTATTGACTCTGCCATTGATAATCGGACATCCCAAATATTTTTCCAACACAGTTGAGCATGAAATACCTAAATGGGATGTAATAGTTGCTTTTGACGTTGTAGTGGTGTTATTCGAAACCTGGAAGGAGGACTTATGGTAATTAATTTTTTGGCCAGAAAGTCTACAATAGTTATTTAGAGTAGAGGTAACAGTTTGGCAGGGAGAAGCCGAAGCTTTAGTGAAGATCATCATGTCATCGGCAAAGGCGAGAAATGGGACAATAGGTCAATTTTTAGTGATAGGAAAACCAATGTCAGCATTCCCAGTAGCTTCATGTTGTAGTGTCTGTGCAAGAAACTCTGAGGCAATAATAAATAGTGACGGGGAGAGAGGGTCCCCTTGTCGAAGACCCCTTCCTGAGAAAAACTGTTGTGTCGGAGCATCATTAATCAAGATTGAATAGGAGACTGTGGAGGCACATTCCATAATCCAGTTGACAGACTTACTCTGAAAGCCTAGCTTCTGTAAAACGGCCTGAAGATATGACGATTCAATTTGGTCGTAAGCCTTTTCCATATCAAGCGTAAGGGCTACCCACCCGACCTTAACCTTTTTTGCTTTAAAATAATGAAAAATTTCATGAGCAATGAGAACATTATCATGAATGGAATGTCCTTTTGTGAAGGCTCCTTGTAAAGGGTGAATGAATTTTGTAAGTAATAGGGCTAGTCTTGCCGTAAGAATTTTTGCAATGATTTTGTAAACGGTCGAATAAAAACTAATTAGGCGGAAATGATTAATACATGCAGGGTCATCAATTTTAGGAATCAACGCAATAAACGTATGGTTTGTTTGTTTGAGAAGTTTATTTACCTTAAAAGAAGAAGCTCTGAACAACTTTGATGACCGTTGGGCCTACAATAGACTAATACTTCTCATAAAAACTCTTAAGAGAGAAATTTTATACTTGAAATCCTTGTAAAATTCTAAAATGTAAAAGTGAAATTACTCTTTTCTTTTTTTATTTTTGTTCATTTCCAAATTCATCTTGTGTTGAATTCAAATGTGACACACATTTCAAAAGGAATGAGTATATATGGGGTTATAAATGCAACCATCCATCCAACCAACCAAAGGTTGTGTGGCTGCAACTTTGTTTTGTCTGACCATCTCTTTGCCTCCTTTTGTGATCAACATAGGCTCGCCTACTGCACCATTCCATCCCGAACCAGCTCTTCAAGCCCTGCCTTGAGCCTCTTGGCCGCAAACAAAGTGTCCGCCTCGTTCAGCCCTCCGAAAGAGATCCTAACGTGTCCGCGGCAGCCACAGGCTGACCCCGGTATCATTACAACTCGGTGCCTATGAGCCAACCAGTAGACGACCTTGTAGTCGTCTTGGTACTGGTCGGGTAGCTTTGCCCAGAGGTAGATTGCCCCTTCCCCTCCCATCACCGCGTCCTCCCCAAGGGGAGAGAGCGCGTCAACGAGTATGTCACGGTTCTTGACGAGGTCCTTGACTTGCTCGGTGACCCACTCGGGGCCTGCCTCCAAGGAGAAGAGGGCCAGGTGTTGGGAGAATATGGAAGCACAAATGGGTATGTTGTCCTGGACCTTGAGGAGTGAAGTACTAAAGCCTTCGACTTCCGTTGGGTACGCTATCTGCGGATAATCATTTATCAGCTTGGTTTGTCTAGAAACATTTATCAGCTTGCTATCGAAAAATTAACGAAATGGCCCATTGAGCAACACATTCATAAGCTTGAGATGGATGGAATTAACTTACATATCCGACACGCCATCCCATCATTCCATAGGCCTTCGAGAAGGAAAAAATGTTGACGATGTGATCTCCCTCGATACACGAGTGCTTCCGTCCATCGTACATGAAGTATCTGAAACCAAAGTGCAGTGAGACTCGTACACATTGTGCAATTCTGCACTTCAGCAGGGAATTATGTTTCATCGGTTTGAAGTTTTTTCAAGCAAATTTGTTGGGTAAATGGACTTGTTATCATACAGTAGACTTGGATCATGTTAGTAAGCAGTAGACTTACTCATATGTGTTATCAACAATAAGCCAGGACCCTGCGTCTCTACAAATATCCGAAATCCTCTATTCAATAGAAATAAACAAAAAGAAAAGCATCAATAAGAGGAGTCATGAAAATTGAAACAAATAAAGCATAAGAGCACGACGTGCTTCATACAAAAAGAAGCAACATAATCAGTAATTAGGAAATGGAAGATGGGAGTTTGGGAGAAGATGAATGTAGCTAGGGAGAGAAAGATGGGTACCTTGAGGAGAGGGTCCGGGATGTATGTCCCCGATGGATTGCCAGGATTTACCACCGTGACAACCTTTGGTGTCGGCTTTTGTTCTTTCAAAGTCTTCTCCAACCAATCTAAAAATAATACGAACCTCAGTAAAAATGTGATATTTCAATGGTTATCTTAGGGAGTCATATTTTCTAATTGCTAAGGCTTGGTCCTAAAAGAAGGATCAAGGTACCAGTAACATTGAGCGCAATAGAACAGCCTGAATACAGAGAACCAGCCCTCTAGATGGATTCATCAAAGAGATATCAAGTCTCGGAGTTTATATAATAATTTATAAGAAAAATTGTATGCAGGAGGTATTTCAACAGTGTGATTGTTAATTGTTAGTAGCATCATGGAAAACAGAGGCATGATTTGCGGTACATACAACAAAGAAGAGAAAAGTGGCGGCACCTGCGTCAGGGTACAGAGTCAATGGGTCGCCTGGGCCTACCAGGATCTTAGTCACTCCGGTCATTTGGAAGGACATGTACGCGTTGAAGTAGTATGGCGCAAACATAACAACTGAATCCCCAGAGTCACATAATACAAGGACTAAATTTGTAAAAGCCTGGCAATAAGAAGTACGAGGAGACTTCATGACCAGAATATTCTAAACAAATCTAGAACAAGAATATATTTTACATAAGCAGATGGAGTTTCAAGTAGAATACTGCTAAGCCATTAAGTCAAAATGAGCCAATAATCAGCAATAAGTCAGAGCAAAAGGGCTCCTCGTAGAAAGACTAATAACTTCAACAACAGAAAAAACAGGCCTTCGTGAATCTAGCTTGATGATCAAATACATATAAATCCAATAGTGATCTAAGCAATCACAAAGTTACATTCTAATCATAGCAGAAGTTCCATGCGCACAAGAATAAGTGCATTGCTTTTCATGTAAAGTTAAAGGTGCATGTATAAAGGGATAAACTACATAATAAATTAAGTGCATTACTTTTCATGTATATTAGTATATATAAATCCAACCAAGCTTCTCAGTGCTATTGAAGCCCTGCAAAATGACAGCTTGTGAAATCAAAGCTGATACCTGATTTGCTCCTGCAGTAACCATGACTGATGATTTGTGCAACTTGTTTTCTCGTTGCAACTGCAAAGTAATAGAAGTTGTAAGCGATTCATTCCTCATAGCTCATCATCTTGTCAGCAATTCATTCCTTTTTCAAGATTATTTTGAAAATCCTGTCATATCTTTGTTTCCAGAGTTGCACAGGATTTTCTTGCAGTCTCAACCTTAATTAGTTTTTTTCGAAAATTTATCTGCACTAACATATTTTTTGGATTTCTCTACATGAAGGTTGCAGGATTTGTAGAAATACATTATCATATTTATGGTGTTTTGACCAGTTAAAGGTGGGCTGAAGTGCTGAATTATAATGGGATATATTCTAGCAATGAAGACGAAATTATTGGTGAATGGAAATTAAAAATCTGTTGCAATTGTTATTTCATCAAGCAAATTCATCCCAAAATAATAATAATAACTACAATTGACTGAGGAGTACCTTTCTAGTCAGTGCCTCCCTGAGCTCTGGAATACCTTCATCAGAACCATATCGGCTAATTTTAGGCTCCCATACGAGTTCTTTCACCTTCTCCAATGCTTGCTTAGGAGGCTGCCAATAAACCACTCCCTATATGTTGAAAGGAGGAAAGAATGAAGTAATGAGTTCAAGAATCATCACAAGAGTACAGAAAGCTACAAAGAACTGACAGCAGAAGTGAAGATTTGAACAACACCCATGCTATCTTTACAATCACCACACATTAAAAAAACAGTTAGAATGAAATTAATTTGATAAATCCTTTCTCCTCGACTTCGCCTATTATTAGAACTGCAATCACCTCACTCTTGACACATAGTATATATTTGAACTCTGCATATATATCTGTAAGAACGAATATTAAGGCTTTCCCTATATTTATTAGGCAGTATAACATTATTCATCTGAGATCATACTTGTCATCATTAAACTTACAAGTTCACCTGACACTTCATACCCCTAACCATTGCTTTCTATCCTCAAACTGGTAAATGCATATACTTTGAAAATTTAGGAAGCATGTATTTCTAGATGTTTGTAAAGGTGGGTAAACATCAATCCTTTCCGGTTTCAAGCGCAAAACGAATCGGGAATTTTGGAGTTCTGATCACCCTTTAGTTTAAAAATCACAAATTTAGGGGCCATGAACTGTAACTTGTAAGAGATTGAAAGCAAATCTACCCTCAAATAGAACTCATAACCTCAAGAAATTAAGGAATTCAGTACCCAATTCTAAAATCTCCATCGTCAGATCAGTAAAAACTAAATGGATGAATTCAAACAAACCTGAGCAAGAGACACGGCATCTTTCACACCCCTTACCAGCTCTTGTATCTGAGCAAACAAAGAGGAATCAACGTACCATTAAAAAACCCCACTCAAATCCAGACACCATCTAAGATGAATGAGATCAAATCACACCCCAAAATAGCAAAATCCAGTAATTACTGAAGTAAAAATATGAAATATTAAGAGGGTACCTGAACCATGACTGGTGATTCAGTCTCCAGGGCTCTCCTTGCAAGTTTTGGCAAAGAAGTCAACATCTCTCCCAAATCCCTAATTTCCTCCAACACGCACTGAATTGAATTCGCAACAGCCCCCCTAATAAGCTGAAGCGATTGCTCTCAAATTGGGTTGTTGGGCACAAACAATTGACTGAAAATGGCAATTGAAGACAAAAATTTTCTCGGAAATAAATGAATAAAAAAATCACCTTTTTATTGAAAGGTTGGAAGGGGATGAGAAAAGGTTAGGCATGGATTACCTTGTTTTGTTTGGGGGCTTATTAGGAATGGAATCATGGATAACTAAGCTCAACAACCCCCATTTTGATTGCCTTTTTAAATTTTAATTACTCAACCATCCAGAAAAAGGTTTCTAGCTTTTTTTGCAGAGGGGGGGAAATATTAACCAAAAAGTGTAAACTCCACAATTTGTGATTTGATGTAGTAGTACTTTGGTAGTCATGGAGATAAGTAGGAATATTTTTTGGGGAGGGGAAAAAACAAAAGAAAAAGGATTTGTCTTAAGGGCGAAACGAAATCCATGAGGCAAGTCTCATCATATCAATTTTTTTAATTTGTTTTTTCTATTGTGTTTAAGGCATATTTAACATTTAAATTTAGTAGTTAAAAATTATACTGGATTTTTTAAAAATTGATTTGACTAACCTAAATACAAATAAATAAACCTTATTTTTAATTTTTTTTTTGAAACGGAAATAATTCGACGCACTAGACATGTATGGTGGATTGAAAGGTCGAAAACAGCAGACATACTAACTGTCATGATACAATAACGAAGCCAAAAAAAGAGGACCCACCCCCAATCGATCACAATAACTAGCAGTCCAACCAACAATCCAACATGGAAGTCAAGGAGGGTAAGGGATAGACTGTGAATGCTGAGGGCACAAGAGAGCCTCGGGACTAACATAGTGTCTTAACACTGGGGAGACGAGAACAGAAGCCCACCGATGGAAAGAGACGTCACTTGGAGAAGTGTGGATCACCGAAGTTTCCCTCATTTGGACGAGGGATCTTCGAAAACCACACAGACTGCCACAATCAACTCAATGAAAAGGTCGACCGAGACTGAACCTCATCCAGAACTAAACACAGATACAACAAAGAGCGACCTCATACGTAGGAGCAACACCAAACGTGATAAAAAAAAACGCGAACAAGTCAATATTTTCTTTTAGATAAAAAAAAACTTAATAAATTTCACTTTATAGATTCATTTTATATTAAAAATTATATCATTAGTAATAATTTAACAAAAAAAAAAAAAAGGCTTTAGATGTGGATTAGTACTGATACTGGGCTGGGCCAATCTCATGTGAGTATAGTTGGGTTGGACCCATCAGACATGAATTTCTATCTTTCTTTCTTTTATAACCCTTTTTGTTTTGTTTTTTGTTGATAGATCAATTTTGCTCCAGTTCGCGAAACTTAACGTCGCTAGATGGACTCATGAGGATGCACAAGATGGCAAAAGGAGCAAAAACCACATTCGCAATTGTCATCCGTCATCACACATCATGCAATCTATCTCCTCTGACGAGTTCCATGACAGCAACTTTGCAATTGAGCAATAGGTTTTCAAATTAAATATCAAATTCAAAACTATTTTATCCACAGCAAAGTAACAATAGAACCAAATTCAACCAATCAAACTATGCATAGACAGATTGAAGCATATGTTCAAATCCTCAGAATTGCCTGAATGTGAGATTGAGGCGTCCAGGGCGAAGACCCGTGTCCTTGATCAAGGAATCCGGAGCAGAGCGCGGGATGATGGATTGAACGCCATGGAAGATATGCCGGGCAGGACCACCAAATATAAGGACGTCTCCTGATTCGAGAACCACCTTGTTCGCATTGTGTATTTCCCTGCCATCACCATAGAAGAACTCTCCAGAGTCTCCTACTGAGAAGGAGACGATCGGTATCCCTTCAACGAGAGACTCTCGGCTTTCACTACGGTCCTGATGGAGACCAAGTCGACCTTCCGATGTGTAGAAATTGAGAAGACAGATTTGTGGCGACATCTTAGGAAGGAGGCCTTCGACATTCATTGCTCCGTATTCCTTTCCCATACAATCTCGAGAAGTTGTGATTGCTCGGTTAACCATGGCGAGGAACTCATCAGGTATGTTAGGCACTCGAGCCGTATCAAATCTTCGGATTTTGTTGTATCTGCTTGTTTCAGGATCCCAATCTAGACCCAGGCACATCAGGAGCCGACGAGCATTGATCTTGTAGAACCCCCCTGGACCGAGGCCTAGGCGTCGACACTCCCTCACGATTGAGGCCTGTAGAAAGTTTTGCATCAAAATCAATCAAAGATCGGTATCAATTCAACATGAATATGATGGTATGCATAGATACCTGTTCATCTAGTGTAAGGTATTCCTTCAATAACACCATTCCTGGCCTGAGAACAGTTGGTTTCAGAGCCCTTGAATCACACATTACAGAGACTTGTTCTTCATCCTTTTCAGATACAACATTCGTCGTCGAGGTCTGGCAGATGTCGAAGCCCGCACCGTGATAACTGAGATTAGCAGATGAAGTCCAATGCCTTGTCTGGTAGAAGCAAATCGAAGCCCTAATCAAAGAGAAGAAGAGAAATTAGTCCAGGGCAGTAAATTAGAACTTACATTGGCTGAAATCGAATGATAAATCTTTGATAAAATTGACCGAATTTGACGTCCATGCTGATTCGGTGAGATGATTGCAGGAGACAAAAAGCGGAGGCGGGGAGTAGAGATGAAGGTATTATGCCCTGCAAACAAGGAAAAGGTTTGGAATGATGAAATCGACATCAAATCGAACAGGCAGCAGGAGACAGCAAAGGGTTTTGTTGCCATAAAAAAATTGTCATCTATCATAAAAAGGAAAAATGGACAAAAATAATATCAAGTATCAACTTTTGGCCAAAAATAATACGAACTTTGAAATTGACCGTTTTATATACGAACTATCGTCCTATTAACCGAAAATAATACATATGTGTATTCCGGTGAACTTTCCGACCAAATATGCCACGTGGACGCCGAAAAACACACCTGACATAAATTTTTGTCACGTCACCAAACCTGTAAGTTATGCCATGTCATAAATTTATTTTTCAGTTTTTTTTAAAAAAAATTAAACAAATAGGCAAATAGCTGCCGTACTTTTCGAAACAATGGAATCAAGGGTGGGCGTCTTCACTTCTCAATGTTATCTGCTCGTTCTCTCCTCCATTGTTTCGAAAGGTACGGTACCTATTTGCTTATTTGTTTCATTTTTTAAAAAAAAACTGAAAAATAAATTTATGACATGGCATAACTTACAATTGGTGACATGGCAAAAATTTATGCCATGTGTGTTTTCCGGCGTCCACGTGGCGTATTTGGTCGGAAAGTTCACCGGAATACTCATATGTGTTATTTTCGGTTAATAGGGCGATAGTTCGTATATGAAACGGCCAATTTCAAAGTTCGTATTATTTTTGGCCAAAAGTTGATACTTGGTATTATTTTTGTCCATTTTTCCTAATAAAAATAACAATACTATTGAAAACCTAAACTTATAATCATTCTAGGAACTTATTGATTTTTTCCAATCTTTCTTGCTTAAATCGCCTTGTGTGATGCTCCCATCAACCTTATCAACCTTGTCATGTGTCACCAAGGATGTATTCCACATCAAGAAGATAGGGCATTAGGACCATTAAACTCAAACTCAAAAACTCAAGTCCCCAATTGAAGAAAAAAAAAAGCACCATAACAACTTAGAAATACAGGAAATCGAAACAGGTGTGAAAGAACTAATCGGAGACCTATACAAGAAATTGAAAAACGGGGAAACAGCGAATTAGGAATGCAATTGCAATTAAACACCAAAACCTAGACCTAATCCTAATAGGAGATCGGAAATTACCCGACGATGACGACCAAGATGAGGACACTGGAGTCCGACGATGGAGATGAGGATGCAGACCGCAAACGACGGCGAAGGGGAGGCGGGAGTCTGCGACACAGGGGACTCGGGGAGGCGGCGATACGGGCGAGTTTGCGACACCGGCGAGGCGGCGACAGGGAGAAACAGGCCAGTGTTTGTGAGTGCAACGACGAAGGAGCCGTGCAACTCGAATTGGAGTGTAAGCCATTGTTGCTAGGGTTTTGGACGATCGAACGGCGAGAACTGGTGAAGAAGGAAGAGGTTGCGTGTTGCGCGCGGAAATAAAGGCTTCTTTTAAAGTAAATTACATAAATTCACCCTTAAAATATGGAAAATTTCACAAAGGCATCGGTAAATTAGGGAATCATGGAAAACCGCCCCCATGTCACTTATATCAGGCCCTTGGACCTTGAAAATTGTCTCAAAGAAACCCTTAGGCTCAAAATCAGGAGATCGGAAAGCAATGGATCGAGTTGTCGATGTCGAGATGCTTGGAAATGAAAAGCAAAGCAGCTTTATAAATATGATATTGGCTCTCATACAAAGACACACTGAGATATGAGTTACTGATTTAACCAAACAAGTATTCACCTACAACATATACTTAACTTCAAATTATTCTTCATACATGTTATTGCTATTGCTATTCCAATTGCAAGGGTAAAGATTTGGTGAGTTGAATCGTAATCGAATGGCATATCGAAACAATAGGCAAGGTCCAGGGGCGGAGAGCTAGGGGGTGCTCGGTGGAAAAAAAAATACAAAAAAAATATATATTTTTTTTACATATATTGAGCATTTTTAAGATAATATAATATCTTTGAAAGATATTTAAAATAAAAGTGTTATCTAGCTTAAGTGGTAAGAGAAAGAGGGAAAGAGAATCAAAATCTAAAGGTTTTGGGTTTAATTCCCGACTCCATAAATTTTAATTTATTTTACTATATCATTAATTCTTTTTTTATTTCTCTATATATTTTTTGTTTCTATCAACTATTTCATTATAAATTCTCTCTCTATATTTTTTGTTTATGTAAACTATTTCATTAAAAAATGTTATATTTATGTTTAAACTATACATTTAACCTTTTCTTTCAATATTGTTCTAAAAGTAAATCTTCGTAATTTACATTTTAAAAAATCACAATTTTAGTGTTTTTTCAATATTAAAAAAAATCTTCTTAATAAGTATACATCAAAAAAAAATTACGAAAATTTTTTAGCACCCCCTGGCCGAGATTCCTGGCTCCGTCACCGGGCAAGGACTCACTTCGTTACAGGTTTTCCAGCATCACTGAATGTCCTCATACAAGCACTGTTATTTATCCCAACTGATCACATTTCCTTCTTCAACAGGGGTAGTTTGGTCATATACAAAAAAAGGTTCTCCCACATCGGAAAGGAAACATGAAGATGAAGTCATTAAAGCAGGATGGTTGACATCTTTTGTCACGATCTAACTTGAACAGGATCTGTTCTATAGGCTCGATGAAAGGTAACACCATGGCTTCTTAGCGTGTGATTAAACGACATCCCCATGGTTTTGGCTATGGATTAGCTGTAGATGTTCGTCCTCAGCTCGTTATCGGTCTGAGGTGGACTCATTGTTGTCCTTTTTGCATGGTTTGGCCTCTGACTACTCGCCTATCGGTTATGCACTTGTGCATAAACAAAGAGCTCTCCGGAGTCTCCCACAAAAACGGAGACCAGGGGCGGATCCTTTAAAGGGCCGGGGGTGGCAGTCACCCCCCAATCAGATATGAAATTTAATATACATATTCCTCTCGTCGATAGCTTCGATTTGATATATTATAAGCTCAAATCCGATAACTGAGTAAAAAGTTATAAACGTTTCAAAACTGAAGCGATATAAATTATGTTTCACATCATTTACCAAATTAATACACTTCTATCATACTCATTATTCGTTAAACTTCATAACTTAATACTATAATTAAATAGAAAACTTCAAATATTGATGATTTTTTCAGAAAAAAGTTAGAGATCAAATTTTCGCCCCTCAGCTAAACGCTTCAGGATCCGCCACTGACGGAGACTATTGCTATTTCAATTGCAAGAGATGCTCAACTCTCAACACAGCAAGTCCTTCATGAATCCAGGTTTGTACTCATTCATTCAAGCCCAAAGCTTGAAAATTTTGTCTCATGACACAAATACATATAAATCCAATAGTAATTTAATGGACTAAGATTGATGATCAATGGAAAACATAACCACCTATCCTTGAGCTAAGAAGCAATCACAAAGTTACATGTATATATAAATTCAACCAAGCTTCTTAGTGTTATTGAAGCCCTTCAAAATGTCACCCGCCTAGGCGGGTGCCTAGGCGGTGCCTAGACGGACTTAGAACAAACTTGATTATTTCCTTATATTTTAATACATATCATATGTCAATAACTCATATAATGTAATAATAATTCATAATATCACTCATAAACCCAAATTTGCGGTGCTTAACTAACACTAAAGTAAATAAACGCACAAAGTACACATCTGACGGGTGACTCTAAACCTCTAAAAATCTAAAACAATAGGTTCGACTCAATAGCAAATGCATCCCGAATTGGGGGATAAAAAATCCCTAAGTCAACTAATCACATGCCTAAAAGCTAAAATTGAATAATCGTTGGGCTAGACGGGTCTAGGCGGCGCTTAGACGCGACTAGGCGGAGTCTAGGCGGCGCCTAGTCACCCGCCTAGGTGCAAATGCCCAATAAACCAATTATATAACTGTGGATGGGTGGTGAGGAAATTGGAAGTGGGTAAGGCTAATAAGGAAGATGGTGGTCAACAAAATATTGGGCTAGGAGTCCATTAAAGGCCCAAATGCCCAATAACACGAGCAATTAACCATTCTGTTTTTCCTCAGCTTTTTTTGAACCAAACATGCAACCTACAAGAATATTGAGAAAAACCTTGAAAATAATATAGTATTTTTTTTTAATTTTAATTCAGTTCGATCGGCTCAACTGTTCTATATATGAATCATACACCGTATAACTCATTTTAAGGGTTGACTCACTCACTCACACGCGACTCCATTTTTCAAGAATGTTCGAATTTCAAACCTCTTGGTATGAGATGTAGTATCACAAGTCACCATTATACCAACTTGTGATTAATTCAGAAAATACTCTAATCACACACAGTACCAAAACCACCAACATATTTTCAACCAATAAAAAACTCATTTGGTTGAACATACTTCGTATGCTTCATAGGAAGTTACTTCTTATGAATCCAATTCCCATGAATTATAATTCCCATTAATTTTAAAAAGTTATTTAATTAATCTATGGAATTTAAATGGGGAAGTTGATGGGAAGTCGAATTCCTATATTTGTTCGTATTAAAAAAAAAAAGCAACCGAACACCTATATTTATCTTAAATCCTGGCTTTTTAAACTTCTTGAGTTTTTTTAATTGTTAACCAAACGAGCTCTTTTTTTTTAATTAGGAAAGATTTAGGGCGAGTGCACTCTACCCGAGGGCATCTATTCGAATGAGGTCAAGAAGACCAAGATTATTTTGAAAATCAGTATCCCAGGCCGAGTGGCAAAAGTGTGCAACCTTATCAGCCACCCGATTGCCTATCCGGGGGCACATGGAGGAAAGATACACTTTCTAAGTTTGTCAACATTAGTGTAATATCCGACATAAGAAGTTCAATTTCCCATTGACATTTTGTCTTCTTGTTTAGGTGATCAATAATTATACTAGAATCGCATTCAATGTGGAGCTCACTGATTCTTAGCTTTAAGGCATGTTGTACACCAAGTTTTAAAGCAAGAGCTACCACTTTAATCGAGCTTTGCATGCCGAGTTTTTTGTATCCTATATTGATTGGTAGACCCACCCAATCGTGGATGATAATCCCAGATGAACTGGTCATGTTAGTGAGGGAAGAACCGTCAAAGTTTAACTTGAACGTCCCTCTTGGTGGTTTACGCCATCTAGTGGTCCTCATCGATCCGGCCCATCCTCAAAAGAAGATGTTTAGCTCCAGTTTACCTCCTGTGTTTTAATGATGTGGAGTGTAGTGCTTTTATAAGGGATTGGAGAGCCTCTAAAAATGTATTGATTTCGAATGTACCACACTGTCCAATCACAGAGGGCAATTTTTGCTTTGGATTTGTTCTTAACATTAGATATAACAGAGTAGCCAAGTTTTTTTTTTTTTTGACAGGAATAGAGTAACCAAGTTGAAATACTAATATATATTCACCAAATTAATGATGAAATAAAGTTGTCAGATTTAAACTAACATTAGATTAGATATAAGAAAGTAATCAACACTTGTTAGTTCGATTGACAAGGACTTTTCCTTTCCTGTACTTTTTATAAACAGCTGATTCTACAGATATGTCTTAATTCTAATAGTGTGATTGGAATCGAACGAACCCAAAATTTACGCAGCTTAATTGTTTTGGCCAAATTCGAAACTTGAAAACCTTCCAATAAGATATTTGGAACTATCTTTAGTATTTATTTTAATTACTGTCTGGCCCAAGTCTGAAGTCTGTTTACCACAACTTCAAGTCTTCAACCCTCTTTTAGGGTTCATATTGAAAACCTTGTTTACAAAACATCTCCAAGTGTACAAGAGAGAAGCTTAAGCACACCCAATTCTTGAAAAAGACCTGCCTCTCTGAACCTCTCTAAATATATGAAAACTCTAAAGGTAACTACGACCGACATTCGTCGCCTCCAATTCAAACGCTTCAAAGCAGTTAGACGAAGGAGATCGATCGATGTAAAGAGCAAAATTGCACAACACACCATACAACAACTGGTATTACCCACACAAATACAAACGCAGAAATTAGTACAACACAAACAAAATAACTTGAGCAAAAAAAAACACAAAGTGTAGATTGGTATCTCAATCTATCATCACTTTGAAGGGCTCTCTATAGCCCACTTTATTTTCATTCAGGTAGGACATGATGCATATATGCCTCCTAATGGCTCTCTATACATCCCTCATCAATGGCAGCTTCAATTCCTCATCTTGTAGGCGTCCTCGGCACTACACGTACACATTCACATTCTCAATAAGACCGCGACTTTATATTAGTTGATTGTACAAAACTCGAGTCATTTTAAAAAAAGTTAGATCCGAAACTAAGCCAAAGTTAAAGTTGCACATAAAAATGCACATTTAGAGAGACAACAAAATCACATAGTATCATAGTTGTTTTACTTTATAGAGAAAAAAGTGACCTAGAAAATTACCAAATCCAGTAGCCTCGGAACTCTTCATTAGCCTAAGTCGCTTGCATGATTCGACAAACATTCTGTCGCGATAAATATATAAAAATGACCATAAGTTACATCACAAAATCATATCAAAAATCCTCAATCTATTTTAAAAAATACTTACTTCCAAGGAACATCCCCAACCATCATCCAATCTCCGTCCTTGTCTTCGTAAGTCGGAAGATACTCTGATCCGTTGATCGGATCCACCAGTTTACCATCATTGAAATAGTTACCTAAACGCACATACAAGAAGCTTTACTAACCCTAATGTTAAGAACAGAATCATACATTTTGTTACTGTATCGATGCGATTTGAAATCGAAATTGGATCGAAAGGAGACTTACGAATGGTGAAGGAAGAGAACAGGTCTTCTAATGCCTTTAGGAGTTGTTGGTAGCTGTTGTACATCTGGAGATCCACCTTCCTCAGGTACGGAGCTCCGTCCACCGCCACCTTCACGTACTTGCAATCTCCGGCCGCCTTCATCGTGTTCTTCCTCGACGCTCTAACCGGCGGCCACCCCACCAATTGCGCCCTATAAGATTAATCCGGCGAATCAGGTCTAATTCAACAGAGTATCGAATTAATCGCTGTTACAGTTTTTCGATTTAGTCCGATTGGAGTTGGAATTAGACAGAAATTGAAGGAATCTAGGTTTAATTGAACAATTGGACGCCTCTAAGCTAACAAATTCAGTTACTAACTGACAGGATTTCAGAAATCGCGAAGGAAATCGAAGTAATCCGTACGTACTTGGCATTTGGGGGCTTGGGAGCGGACGAGGCTTCTCCGTCCTCCTCCGCGTCGCCGACAACGATATGCCGACGGCTGGAGAGGTTCAAATCGATCCCGTCGAAGAAGCCGCGCTTCACTCCGGCGGCGGATCCGGCAGCGCGGGGTCGCGTGGAGTCGCCAGGTAAGCGGAGAGTGAGCTCCGTCTCCTTGAAGTCAACGACGGCAGAAGAGCCCTCCGATTCCGGCGAGGCCATGTCCTGATCCGGCGAAGCGAGAGCTTGCGTAATTTCCAGGATTTGGCGATTTGGTGGTCTGGTGGGATGGAATTGGAACGGAAAGAGGGGTCTTTTCTTTTGAGATTCCCGCACTAGTATGGTTTTATATAGAGTGCGATGCGGGTGGCGGGCGTGGGGTGAACCACCACTCAAGAGTAGCCACGTGGCGTGATATGAGTGGTGAGGATTGTTCCCTGGAGGGTGTGTCTGTGACCGTGGGGGACAGTTACTTTTGTGATTTCCACGGAGGTCAGCTGTACCTGACTCTAACTTTGTCACTGTGCCTTGAAGTTTGGTTTTCATTTTTTTACAAATAAAACCGGTTTAATTGGTTATATATTTTTTTAATGATATAAATTGTATAAATATTAAATAATTTAAATAATTTTAAGTATGAAATTATATATATATTTTTTTAAAAAAAATTTACATATTTTTGTATCATTCTAAAAGATGGACAATCAAAATATCGTCACATGCACAGTCACTACATTAATTTTCAGAGTCTACAGATATTTTTGTATAAAATTAGTTCGTTAACACTAGCTTTTCCAGTCGATAGAACGTTTCAACAAACTATTTTTAGACAAAAAATAATTTCTGATGTCAGGTAAGTGAGGATAAAGAGATAAAGTGGTTTGATACATTGATATAGAGCGAGTTTATTAGCTTGCTAAAAGGGTGTTATTTGAGTCGAACGAGCCGAGTATTGCTTATTCATATTCAGCTCATTTATAAATGAGTCGAGCTCAAGCCAACCTAAATTTAGATTATGGCTTAAAAATGTACTCATATATACTCGGCTCCTTTAGGAAATGAACATGCTCGAATCGAGCTTTTTTCGAGTATTAATCAGTCCTATTTGCTCACAACATAGTAATTTAATCGAAAAAATTAGAAATTTCACAAAATTCGAGTTTTTCGAGCATAAATCGAAGAGTATTAATCAGTCCTATTTGCTCACAACACAGTAATTTAATCGAAAAAATTAGAAATTTCACAAAATTCGAGTTTTTCGGGCATAAATCGAACGAGGCGAGCTTTGAGCTGATCTTTGAACCGAGTTTAAAATTGTGCTTATACTCTGCTTGTTTAGAAAATAAATGAGCTCGAGTCGAGCTTTTATCGAATCGAATCCGACTAGACCTGTCAAAACACAACCCGACCCGGCCGACCGGAAATTTTTTGACCCGAACCCGGAAATTTTTTTCGACCCGAACCCGAAAAACCGGAAATTTTCCGGGTCATCTGGGTTTCGACCCGATTGACCCGGTAATTTTGACCTGATTTTACCCGATTGACCCGGTGACCCGGTTGATTTTTAATTAAATATAATTAATTTTTTTATATATAATTAAAATTTATTGCAAAATTGTTAAATCATGATTTTTTTAATTTAAAATGGAAAAAATTGACAAACCCGAAATCGACCCGAAACCCGGTCAAACCCGGGTTCTAGTCAACCCGGAAATACCCGGGACCCGTTTTACCCGGGACCCGTTTTACCCAAGACCCGAAGTGACCCGACCCGAACCCGACCCGAATGACCCGTTTGACAGGTCTAAATCCGATCCAATACTTCTAAAATCTTTGAAAAGGTGTTTTTTTTTTTTTTTTTGAAGCGTTAAAAAATTCAAAGAAAGGGAAATTGTATAAGACTTGAAAAGCTGTTGTGTAGTGTAACCACACATTATACTCTCAAAGTGAAAGACTCGTGGGGGGACACAAATGTCGGGCCAAACAGGGTACAGGTCAACTTTTAGATTGATAGAAGGTGTCTATTTCAACTTTGCCTACCCTCCCCACCTTGCTTTAGGTCGTGTTTGGTTTGATTTTTTACTTTTTATGTTAATAATTTAATCGAATACGTTTCTTGATTGAGGGTATTCCATGTTATATTTGGAAATTGATTGATTGAATTAGCTACTACATTATCTCAACGGTCAGTAGGCATCATATCACAAGACAATTACAGCTTTAATTTTCTCCCCTTCAAAGTTGAATTAATTATACAGTATCGTTTTAGATTAATCGAATAAACGAAAATGATAAAGTCGAAATGGGTATTATGCTACCTAGTAGTGGTTGTAATAAAGGTTGAGGAGTGTGGTGGTGGCGGTGGTCCTTGAAATCGATGAATGCTACAGAAAACGACTTGGGTGGTAGTTGCGATGAGGACGTACCCATATATACCACCATGGTTCCACTTTGGGAGATACGATTCGGTCACTTGTGAAGAATATGTGGAAAGGTCATAATGTCATATGAGTCTAAGTGGTGATCGAGCTCGAGATATATATGAAGTTATCTTCAGATGTTACCTCACTTTAGAGTTGACTTTTATCTAAATTCTTGAGAAATCATAACGCTCTTATCTGAAGTTCGAAACTGACCCAATGAACCTCATATTATTAAAATCCAATTGAAACCCTGAAGAGGAGGAATCAATCACAATCCGAGTCTTACAAGGCTTAAAGATTTTGACATCCAAATAGTATTAGAATTTATGTTGGAATTAAAGTTTCAATACAAGAACTACTTAACTAGTCTCAGTGGTGGAGCTAGGGGGTGCTTGGGGATGCTCGAGCACCCCCTAGCCAAAAATAAAATACAATTTTTTTTTTTGTATATATTTAGTATTTTTAAGGTAATATAAAATCTTTAAATGTCATTTAAAGCAAGATTGATATCTAGCTCATGTGGTAAAGGAAGGAAGGATGTGGAAGAGGAATCAAAAGGTCTTTGGGTTCAAATCTCAAGTTATTCACTTTTTATTTGCTTTATTATTTCATTAATTCTTCGTGATTTTTTTTCTATATTTTTTGTTTCTCTTCTATTTTTTTGGTTACTCTCAACTATTTAAATATAAAAAATCATTTAAAAAAAATTACAATTTCAGTGTTTTTTCAATTTTTTTTAATCTTCTTAATAAGTATACACTAAAAAATAATATTTCACGAATTTTTTTTAGCATTCCCCTGACGGAAATCCTGGCTCCGCTACTGACTAGTCTCATCTTCTTTCAACCAAACTAATCCTAATTTGGCTTGGTTAGTAGTATAGTGCTTATAATTCAAAATTCAAAGGTCAACTTATGTTGGACCAAAAAAGCCGCTAATGAGTAATGAATGCAGCCCAATAATAAATGGTCGGAAAATAGGCTGTTGTTCAAACTTCAAATCGAGTTGGACAATAAAATAAAGATTTTAAAGTCGCATAAAATATTAAATGAGTTTTTCATACGTCTAAACCTCAGTTTTTATACATGTACAAATAGACAAATTGAGGTAGAGAAAATTTTATATTGGTTTAAAGTTTTGTATTAGAAAACAAAGTCTAACCTTGTAAGTTGTAATTATAGTAGCTTTTCATAAAACAAAGATTAATGTTTAATTATCTTGGATGATGATTTTCAATAATCTCATCTCAAACTTTTAATAGCTTTTCTTTTTATATTAATAAATCTACTCTCTCTCCCCTCTTTCCTTTGCTAACTATCCTATTATAATTTATAGGGTTACCAAATATCTTACTAGTTTATAAAAATATTTAATTTTACAAATTTTTTTACATCTAACCTTAGCTTCATTTACCTCATCAACTTGTTTACCAAATGGAGCCTAAACCAAATAGAAATAAAATAAAAACTCTTTAAAAAAAAAAGACTATATAATTAACTAGGGTAGTGTTAAGCTATACTAGTTGAACCACGACCAAGAACGTCCATTTAGACGAAAAATGCGTCTTATATATGGATGAGATCAACAGGCTAGGCCGAGTCTGATGAATGTTGCAAATTAAAGGCGCAAACTGATCACCTCGTTAGCCATCTAGTTGATTTATCCGAAAACATGGGAGCACAACATTGACTCAAAGGACTGAAGGATCTATAAAGTGCTTGAAATCAACATCTTGATCTCCTAAATGCATTTTCACAAGCCACTAGCTTAATTGATCAATGTGATGAGATTGTTCCCCTTACCAAATCCCCAACTTCTTCCCATCCAACAATCAAGCCAATATGGGGTTTGAGGCCTCCGCCCTCACCGCTGCGATAGAGTCATCGAGCACTACATTGCAATCTACCACCGTCCTTGAATAGCTAGTCTTCAATTACAAATCCTGCCTCGACCTTGTTTGTTGATGTTAGTATGATGTGTCTCAGACAACTCCGATTTGGGAAAAAATTTATCTATATTTTCATTTTTCCTTCTTATAAGAGATCGTGTCCTACAATACTTGTCGGATGATAGTGCTACCTCATTGGTACTTAACTTCTCACATTCTCTTTTCTAGCAAGAAAATCTTTCTCATTTCAGCACTTCGTTAGATGTCTGCTACTTTTTTTTTTGTTAGCCTCGATTTCCTTTCCTTACTATACGTTTCTATGGTTTCCCATTTACTATTTTATACTTCCTCTCAATTTGTAGATTTAAATTTTTTACATTCTAAAAAAGGAATAAATAAAGAGAAAAAAATGCATATTGCTTTGCCAAAATTTCAAATCGGGCCATGTGATAATGTTTCTTTGTCTAATTTTGGTCCCCTTCAGTTGAAAACCGGTTTACTTAAACCGGAACAATCCGATTTTCTATGAGCCGGTACAGCTCAGGCGACTGGGGCTATATATGGTCACGGTTCACGATTATGAGTGTTTGAAATTTGTCATCTACAATTACTTCAATAAAAAATAAAATAGAATGTGAGAATCGAATCACAACCCTCTTGTTTCTTAAAAGGTTTCAAAAATCATGATCATACTTGCACGATTTTGACTGTATAAATATCAATGCGGTAAAAATCTATCCATATATACATATACTAAAACCGATACACGGTGGCACGTTGTGGTTGATTCTAGAAGAAAAATTAATAAAATAATATGTTGTTATCGTTTATAGAAAGTTATATAAGTCACAATCTATCTACATATTTTAGTTAATTGACAAAAATATAAATAAAAATATATTTCATAGTCATACTTACCAAAAATATTAATAGATTAATATGTAATATTTGTAATGTGCTATATTATTTATATTTAGATTATTTTTTGGTGGAAAAATTTATTTATATCAAAATTAATTATTTAATAATTGTTATTTTATTTATATCTATATTGTTTATCGAGGCCAAAATAAATTATTAAAATATTATGTAGCCACGATCCATCCGTGTGGATAGATAAACTAACGTATGTACTACATATTTAATACAAAAAGAATATTAAAATATTTTTAAAAATCAACTATCTAATACCATATTACATGAGATTTATTTAACGATAGATTAGAAAAATATTTATATATAATATGCCGAACTAATTTTATTTATATCTATATTATTTTTTGCTGGTAAAATTTATTTATATTTAGATTTTTTTTATTATAATCTATCTAGATTATTTATAATATTGTATTAATGTATTCTCCGTGCATGGGACATGACCTACACTAGTTTCAGATATAAACGAGAAAGGATAAAATTTAAAAATCACTACTACATAAACTATATATTTTGTATTAAATTAATTATCTAGTTAAATTTTAGGAAATTTAACCAAAAAGTATAGGTTAAGAAACCAGATTGAATTGAAAAAGATTTTTTAGGTTTCAATTAGAAAACCCTGGGAAAATCATTTTAAAAATTGACTAAAATAATTAAATATTAAAAATATTTTTCGACATGTTCTCGACTATAATTAGTATTGAGTCAATCGAACTTTAATGCTTCTATAAATACATTGCACTTGAACTAATCCAACTTAAAAGTTGTTATGGCGCGCAATATATAGCACATATACATGCATATGTTGTGTACTGTTAAATCACACTTCATTTTGTGCCATATATGTCTACTCCTTTCTACAAATATTATCACATGGTTTTGTTTCAAAAACAATTTAGTGTGTGGGGATGGGATGACCAATTTAACTTTAAACGACGATAGATTTATAGTTGTTCTTGTATCAAAACGTGTGTTTGTGAGGTTCATAATTATAGAATATCCGTGGGATCGACGGGTTCAGCTCACCTTACGGATTGAGATATCCCAACTCGGACTCTAACTCGTCAGGACCATGGTTCGGTGGGTTCATATGATCTGGTGGGTCACAGGTTGACGGTTGGTTTATTAAAAAAAACTATTTTTAATTTTTTTTACTCTATTTAATAATAAAAAATAATGATATGAAAAGATTATATATTTTCATATTTATTCATCTACTTTATTTCGATGTAGGAGAAAAACATTAGAAAATTATGTATGTTTAATTCCATACCATTTTCCATCATCCACTTCATTTTAATGTGAGAGAAAAATGTGGAAAGACCACTTCGAGCTATATATCACCCACTTCATTTCGATGTGATATAAAAACGTGAAAAGATTTTATATCTTCATACCACTTCCTTCTTCTATTACGATATACTTCTTTTTGTTGAAGCCTCGGTGGCGCAAGTTAAGGTGATTAGAGAATGTCTCGAGAGGTTTTGTGATGCCTCGGGTCAGAAGGTCAGTCTCCCGAAGTCCAAAGTTTTCGTCTCTCAGAATGTCAAGGAGGTTCTCCGGAATAGAATTCATAATGCAAGCGGGATCGATGTCACTGACGATCTCGGGAATTACTTGGGCATTCCGATTCTTCATAAACGCATCAAGGAAGGTACTTTCGCACACATTTTTGAAAAAATTGCGTCTGAGCTGTCGGGGTGGAAAGCCTCTTTTGAATCTTGCAGGCCGGACCACGCTCGCTCGGGCTATCCTATCAGCCATTCCAGTCTATACAATGTCGTCTGTGTTGCTTCCTGTGGTTGCTCGGCCTAAGGAGCTTGGTGGTCTGGGGATTAAGCGGATGGAAGATCTCAATTTGGCGTTAGTGGCCAAACTTGGATGGAGACTCCTCAATGGGGACGATGGTATTTAGGCGGATGTGCTCACTAGCAAATATGTGAGCAAAGCTCTTGGGATTTCAGCCGGTGCGTCTCCTGTTTGGAAAAGTATATGAACAGCCACTGATCTGGTGCTTAAACCCAAGGTTAGATGGTGCCTCGGAGATGGTCAAACCATCCGTTTTTGGAAAGACAAATGGATTGAAGAAGCCCCCTTGGGCACTTCAAACCCCACTGCGGTTGCTTTGGGAGAAGACGAAGTGCTGGTCTCGGACCTGTGGGACGCGGAAAGGAGCTAGCGTTGGGAGGATTTTGCATCTGCAATCTCGGAAAAGGAGGACACTCTGAATTGACCACTTTGCAAGCTAGGATGGTGTGTATACCTCCAAGTCCGGATACGTCGCACTTGGATTGCTGAACGACTGGGCGACGGGAGACAAGGGTTTTTTCAAAGCTATTTGGAGGTTAGAGGTAATAGAGAAGGTTAAATACTTCATCTGGACAACGGCTAATGGAGGCATCTTGACGAACAAGGAGGGTCTCCGCATGCACCTTGGTAACTCTAATCTTTGTCCCTCCTTTTGTCTTTCTTGTGAATCTCTTACCCACCTTTTTCGGGATTGCACTAATGCGAAGACTTTCTGGATGTAGGTGGAAGGGACCCGAAAGAGGCCGGACTTCTTCTATCTGCCGTTTGCGGCGTGGATTCGGGAAAACGTCGTGACTATGGTTGAGGAAAGTGGCGACCTGAGATGGAACGCTTTTTTCGCCATGGCTTTATGGAACCTCTAGAATTGGAGGAATGATTGCGTTTTCAGATATGGACGGGCTGCTAAGCCCTCCCCGGAAACCTGTCGTCGGTATGCTCTTGATTACAGAAACGCGAGGAGGAGGGCCATGTGTACTGATGCGAATAAGAAGTGTGGAGCTGCTGCTGCCAGATGGATGGCGTCGCCGGCTGGTTGGATTAAAGTTAATACCGACGAGGCGGTGAAGGGCTCTGGGTTGGCCGCTGCTGGTGGTGTCTGTCGTAGCGAGACGGGTGATTGGCTTTCGGTCTTCACTTATAACATCGGAGCCTGCTCTGTTGTGAATGCCGAGTTGTAGGGTATTCTCAAGGGTCTTGAAATGGCTTGGGCTCAAGACTACAAGAAAGTGATCGTTGAAACAGACGCTTTGGATGCGATCAATATGCCGAAAAATGGGGTGCCCCCGTCGCATCCGAGTGCTAGCTTGGTGCTTAGTTGCCACGGTTTCCTAAGTAGGAGTTGGTCTGTCGAACTCCGTCATACTCGTCGGGAGGGGAACCAGCTCGCAGATTTCCTTGCTAGCCTTGCTCTATCCTCCCCGATTGGTTGTATTCCTTTAGTTTATGCACCTTTCGGTGCCCTTTGTTTCTTACAGTGTGATGCTCAAGGGGTCACTACGACCCGCTCGAGCGTTACCTAGTTGTTTGTCTTGTATACTCCACGGGTTTTTGAGGGCTCTTTCCCTCTCTAGTATTGCATTTCTTGCTTACCTAAAAAAAGGAGAGAAAAATATGAGAAGATAAATATATCTTCATGCCACTTCATTCTCAAACTTCATTAATGTCAATTTAGGAAATAAAACTTAAGTGAAGTGTGAGAAAATATGCATGATAATGGAATCATATATGTATCTTAACTTTAACCTCTCTATTTTCTCCATTTTCAGTGTGGGAAGATGTCTTGTCATCCCAATATTTACTTTTGTCCCAAATTGAAAATGAGTGAATAAAAGAAAGGATTCCAAAGCTATAAAAAAAATAGAAAAGAATAAGAAGATAAGATATTATGCATTGCATATTAGTTTATGTGTTATTATAAATTATTTTAAGAATAATGTACATAATTATATACATAATATTATAAATTATAAATTTATTTCTTTTAAAAATAATCCTTTCAAAAAAAATGTTGGGTGATGGTTGACTCAACGGGTTAACCTGCCCTCGACCTGAATTCATAACCTGCTCCCACGTTGATCCTTAAACACATAACCCTTTGGTGCATCTGGGGCTCATTTTGAATTTCGTTGAGGATTGCTCTTCAGTTGAGATTGACAATCTCATCAGTCAAGACGCTCTTAGACAATAGGTCAACCATTGATCCATTGGGTCACCGACCCATCCCAATCGCCATTGACCCGTGGGCATGCCTGCTAATTATAGCTGAAAAGTTTACTACCTTGTGCATTTTAAGTTTTTAACACTTCATATAATAATGTGGGTATTTATAACTTACGTATGTATAATCTCTATTTTTACATTTGAGGTTAATATCAAATATTTCTCAAACACAATGGCAAACAACAATAAAAATAAATGGTCTTTTGTAACTATGCGATTATAAACGTTAATTAAATATGCATGCAATTTGTTTAATTAATAAATTAGCTATATCTTGGTTCAGATGAACTTGAGAGTTGAGGCCATGCCTATTCAAAATTAATCAAAATTCATCTCCCTTGGCGGTTTTGGTAGTTGTGAATTAGGATTCCATTCCTATTTTATTTGTTAATTAGGGCATAATTTCAATTTCAATTTTATTTATCACACGTGAACTTCAAGATTAATAAGCATCTCCAATATTTTTCACATATCAAATAAAACTAAATATCGTCACCCCAAATGTGTCTCAACTAGTGGTTACGATTCATCATTATGTCTTTTTGTTAACCGAAAACTACCAATTAGCTTGTGCATAATATAATATATATATATATATATATATATATATATAGAGAGAGAGAGAGAGAGAGAGAGAGAGAGAGAGAGAGAGAGAGAGAGAGGTTCCCTTGTGCACACCCCTTAGGGTGTACCTTGTGCACAAATCTTGACCTTTGATTGAAAGAAATGGAAGGCCAGGATTAAATGAGTGTTTTATTTTTTTTTAAATAGAAAAACTGGTGGGACCCATCTAAAAATGTCTGACGCGCTTTTTTTTTTTCCGGATCTGATTTCGCTGTTTTGAAAAACTTGCCCATTCCACTGAATAATGTTTCATATACTACCGAATAATGTTATATTTCGTTTTTCCATCCATTTCAAATCAAATTTTACCAATTATAATGAATAATCTGTTACATATTACCGAATAATGTTTGTTTTTTGTCAATCAATTTTAGTTTTAACTCCGAGTTAATTTTTATGCATTCAGTTTTGAAATATTATTCGGTAGAATATTTATATTTTTTGGGAAATAGAAACAACATTAGGAATGATTATTCGGCCGTATACGAGAGTTTTTAATGTTGTTTGTCAAACCGAAAGCTCCATTTACCAACGAATAATAATCAAAATTTCACCGAATAATAAACAACTCATTAACACTAATAACCAAAATTCATCTCATTTTCCTGAATAATTAACAAATAATGTTGATACAGATATCCAAATTATATCACGCCCACCACCCCCTCCACCCCTAAACCACCCACCCCAGACACCCCCGACCACCGGCCATAGCCCGGAAATCCGATCCAGCACCGCCCGGATCTGAGCCATAGGAGAGGAGGAGCCGCCCCTAGCACCGCCGGATCTGATACACAAGCAACAAAACCCTGATATCAATTGAACCCAGCAATTCAGAGGCAATTCCACTAAACATGACAAAATTCAGGAAAAAGAAATGAAGAAGAAGGAATTTTCAGTGTGAATTTTAGTATCTTAGCATCAATTTCAAAAATCTAACAAGCAATTCAGAAACTTACAATTTTCTTCTTCGTACGCTCGTCTACGCCGTCGGAGGACTCCGCCGTTGTGGTGGCGCTGGTTGTAAGTAGGGCTTCGCCGGACAGTCTCCTCCTCCCCTTGGCGTTCAGATACGGCCGCCGCCAAGCCTGCACCCCCATCTCCTCCTCCCCCATCTGCGCCGCCGCCATCTCCTTGGCGTTCAGATTCGCCCGCCGCCAAGCCCGTACCCCCGTCGATCTCCTCCTCACCCAACTGCGCCGCCGCCATCGCCCTGGCGTTCAGATTCGGCCGCCGCCAAGCCCGCACCCCCGTCGATCTCCTCCTCATCCAACTGCGCCGCCGCCATCGCCCTGGCGTTCAGATTTGGCCGCCTCTAAGCCCGCACCCCCGTCTCCTCCTCCCCCGTCTGCGCCGCCGCCATCGCCTCCGAAGGCTTCGTCTTCCGATGGACAGACTGAAACAATTGAATGCCCTAACCGCTCACCTCTCATCTTCAACCTCTTCTTCGCCTCTCTCCTCTTTGCCGTCACATTTGTAGGATTTTAAACAATTCTTCTCACGCGCTTCACATCCTTCCGAGTGTGTGGGGGCTTATTTTTCAGTTTTTTTTTTTAAATCAACCCAATGACGTGGCATCATCCCAACCATCAATTTCATATAAATCAATGATCCACAACTGTGCACAAAGTACACCCTAAGGGGTGTGCACTTAATACCCATTCTCTCTCTCTCTCTCTCTCTCTCTCTCTCTCTATATATATATATATATATATATATATATATATATATATATATATATATATATATATATATATATATATATATATATATATATATAGAGAGAGAGAGAGAGAGAGAGAGAGAGAGAGAGAGGATGGATCAAATGTTTACAAGGCTTAACATGTTTTGTGTTAACAAATAACAACCGTTGGATGAATGAAGATAGAAGGCCAGGATTAATCAAGGATTTTCTAGATTTTTTTTAATTAAAAGGGGGGACCCACATGAATTTACACCCCACCCTCACCAGGAAGTGCGTGTGATTCACAACACAATTTCAAAATCAAGATTTCATCCAAGCGGTTTTTATTTTTTTTCCAATTTACACAGATTTCATTGTTTAAAATATATTTAGAAGATCGTGATCAAATATTCTGGTATTCAAAATCTTTGAAAGGGGTCTGTGAAGTTTTCATCCAAGCGAACGAACGGTGAAGAAGAGAAAGAAGAAGAGCGCTCGGACAGTGAAAATCGCCGATGGATTCAGGTATTGTGTTTTTAGACCTCATTAGCAGTTGAATTGATCGATGGTTAGAAGCAATTTGTCGTTGTGAATATGCATTTGTTAACCCTGACGGCGGTTATGGGATGAAAAAACAACTCGACTTAAGTATTTTCTGGGTTAATTGGCAACATGGATAATTCGATGTTGAATTATTCGGTGTATGAATGCATGTATTCGTTGTAACTATGCAATTGGTAGTGCTGATGTGGGTACTGTGATGAAAAAACAACTGCCAGTACGTGGATGCAGAAATAGGCAAATTGAATTTTTCGATGGTGAAATATTCGATGGTCGGAAGCAAGTATTCATTGTTAATATGCAAGTATTCGTTGTTAATATGCAATTATTCATGATGATTGCAGGTACCGTGTTAACATGATTTTTTGTTAACACATTAAGAGGCTGCAATTAAAGGGCCGAATTTAGTACATTTTGGATTAACTAGTGTAATACCCGCGCCTTGAAGGCACGAGAGCTTGATCCATTTTAATTTGAACATCATTTTATATATCTATATAATACTATATTAATATATATACGTGTTTACAACAAAAATATGTATAAAGTATTTTTTTTATAATTTATAAATTAGTTGGAAATAGATACGATACAAATTTTGAAAATGATTTAATAAGGTAAAGTAGTAATAGTACTCAAACACACCACCTAATATAATTTGAAATAAATATATAATTATTATCATTAGCATAGATCTAAAAAGTAAAATATAAGCTCCCATACAAATATTAAAAAATCATAAGCACATGATTGTGTGAATAATTTTGAAGTTATGTAGATGTACATAACTTATTCATTATTTTCATGAGAACGATGGTTAGAAAGAGAGAGAAATAAATAGTGAAAATAAAGGTACGTAAGATGGTAAAAAAAGATCCTTAAAAGTAGAAAAGTGATCTAAGAAGCCTCATCCAAGATGTAAAATAAGCATTAGTAATGCTTGTGAGTCTTAAAATATTATTTATTTTTCGATAGTTATTTAAGATGTCTAAAATAATTACATGTTCGTTGTATGTAGACATTGTGGGGAATATTGCAATCGGTTAAATATGATAAATCAACAATTTCAATATCCAAGAATAAAATCAGCCAAGACTTGACGAATGTTCAATGTACGTAGACAATTAAAAAAGATCACAAATTGACATACAATATATCAAATTAAATAATATTTTAGTATAAAAATAGGAAACAAATATGTTTAAAATAGGAAACAGATATTTTAAAATTTCACCAATAATATTGACCAATAATAAAATATACTTTGAATAAAAAATTCATGTTTAATTGTGAGCGTGACACATCAGCAAAATGATAGTAGAATTAATATTATTAATAGATTAATAGATTACCTATTATCGAAATTAATTTATAAAAAATTTGAAAAAATAATATTTTATATAATTTTTACCATCCTAACAAAGCGTGAATGAATATTAAACAACATATTTAGCTAAATGAATAGAGAGTAGTAAATTTTAATATGATTGGGATAAATGTGATATAATAAATAAATGTTTAAATGAATTCAATCCGTTAAGATAATGAATGCACGCAATCCGAGTACATCTTTGATTAATTTATTTGAAAATGAAATACTTGCATGGTTGGTGAGAAAATATGAACATATGTGAAAGTTAATTTATACTCCGTTGCATTTTATAAACTGACAATTGGATATGGGTCTATGTAGAGTATAAATTTCCAAAAATAAAATATACCAAGATTCAAATTTAAGTTCAATGTATGTAGACGAATTATTAGAATATTGCAATCGGAAAAAAAAAAATGGAAACATGTCTCAATATTTACGGCAATATAACCGAAAATTAAAAAAAAAAAAGGGGAATGGATTCAAATCATATTTAAAATAGGAAAAAAATATTTTAAAGTTTCCATAATAATATTGACCAATAAGAAAATCTCATTTGAATAAAAAATTCAACTTTAATTGTGGGCGTGACACGTCAGCAAAATGCTAGCAGAATTAGTAATATTAATAGATATATATATATAATATATAATATATATATATAATATATAATATATATATATATTGCAATCGGGAAAAAAAATGGAAACATGTCTCAATATTTACGGCAATATAACCGAAAATAAAAAAAGGGAATGGATTCAAATCATATTTAAAATAGGAAGCAAATATTTTAAAGTTTCCATAATAATATTGACTAATAAGAAAATCTCATTTGAATAAAAAATTCAACTTTAATTGTGGGCGTGACACGTCAGCAAAATGCTAGCAGAATTAGTAATATTAATATTAATAGATAATAGATATATTGCAATCGGAAAAAAAAAATGGAAACATGTCTCAATATTTACGACAATATAACCGAAAATAAATAAAAAATGGAATGGATTCAAATCATATTTAAAATAGGAAACAAATATTTTAAAGTTTCCATAATGATATTGACCAATAAGAAAAACTTATTTGAATAAAAAATTCAACTTTAATTGTGAGCGTGACACGTCAGCAAAATGCTAGCAGAATTAGTAATATTAATAGATAATAGATACATAGATTGGCAATATTCATATCCCGATAACAATTATTCATCAAAATCCCCCGAAAACCAATTTTCTTTTAACATACATCTTCTATCATTTGAACACATAGATGTATTCAATTAAGTAGTCATCACAAAAGCACAATATTCGTATCAGTAGCACAATAATCCATCAATTTCGCCACGAACATATAGCTATTGATAACACTAACTCGATTATTCACCAATTTCAATAACCCTTTCACCAATATTCATACCAATCTAACAAATATTCAACAAATTCACCATTTTAACTCAATTACTCGTTTCAATAGAACAATAATTCACTAATATTCACCAAAAATACACAAATATTCCCCGCAGAAACCCACAATTCCCTTTCACATCCAGGCTTCTGCAAATGGTGCGTTATAACCAAACCCCCACCCTTTCAAGACAAGCAATACACAATATTCATCTACACAGCACACATATGCATCAAAATCCGATTTTTTCCCTTTCATCAACCGCTTTCCTTCAAACCCTAACCCAACTAAATCAACGAATTAAATACTCAACAAGCAAGAGGGGAACTTACCCATGTCGATTAGCTATGGAAGTCTCCAATTGAAGCCCGAGACTGCCTGAGACCGCCGTTCGATAGCCTGGAACCGCCAGAAATTTGAACCCCGAGACCGCCTGAGACCGCCGGATTTGCTCTCTCCAGCCACGCCGCCGCCTGAAGCCGGAAACAGCACCACCACGCCACCGCCGAAACTTTGATGGTTACAGATCGCCGCAACCGCCAATTGGAGACCCGGAGAAGAAGAGGAAGAAGAAGGCCGCTTTCTCCCGTGTGGTAGGTCCGATACGTCGTTATCCTTTCTAATAAAAAGAGATCTTGTTTTGTGGCCACACGCGCTTATCATACTAGGTAAGGGTTTTTTTTTTGGATTTTAATAATAAATTTAATTAAAGGGCCGACGAATCTCATCCATCCAATTTTCACAAATCTACGCCTGTGATTTGTTAACACAAAACACAATAAGAGGTGTTAACACTAGACCTAACCCCTCTCTCTCTATATATATATACTTTTATATTTTCCAAATTTTAATTTTAAAATACACTTAAGGATCTAAAATATCGCTTATCAAAATTGTAAGAGTTGAGTAAAAAATTTATATATCCACATGTTTATAAGATTCACTAATTTTTATTCAAAATTATTATATTTATATACCTACACAAAATAAACTTGTGTAAGAAAAAATTTTAATTCACATTTCCCAAATAAAATTGAAAAAATAATGCTTATACAAAAAATTAGAAGTGGACACGGGAGGGAATGGGGTCGTCCCGTGTCCCGTCCCATGTAATTTTTACTAAACGGGATCGGGATAGAATTTACTTTTTTTTTTCTTGAATTGAATCTTGCACTGAACTTATCCCTCGCTGGAACGAGTCATATCTCTAATCTCTTGGAACCAGGATTTGCGGGATTTTTAGCCCCTTACTAAAAATCTACCAAATATCACCAATGTCATATCACTAATATATCATTGTTGATAATTTTATATACATTGATCAATAACTTTTTTATTGCTTAAAATATATAATTACAATAACTTTCAAAGTTACGGGTAAGAAAAAAAATATTTTAAAAATAAAACGGTCGACATGTTAGACAAATAGAATGCCAAATGGTGCATGCATAGACAATAAGCATCTAAGTAGTTACTTGATGTCCAACTCTCTTTAATTTCAACATCTCGGACTTCACGTGTGTGATATTAAAGTTTAATTGCAATGCTAATTAAATAAATAATAACCATTATTTTAATCAAAGATTATCAAGGCTTGTTAGTTAGTTCACTTGGCAACTATGTTATCTTGGTAACAACTAACAAGAAAGCATATAAGATAACATATCTTCTTGGTAACAAATATATATATATATATATAAAAAGTATAAATAAGCGCGCAAATTAAGGGAACAATTACAAGTTAGAACATGATATATATGGTGCATGCATCATTCATCAACAAGCTACAATAAGCATTAAAAAAAAATTATAAACATTTGCTTAAATCCAAATTCTTACCCAAATTTCTTTTGTTAATAAAGTTATTACTCTAATTTATAAGGACGTGTCTAACCATTTGAATATATATATATATATATATATTTGTTCTAACTCATATATTTTTCTCATTTTTAAAATTAAAAAAAAACATTCATAATAAAAATTACATAATTTTTTATAAAAAAAATATTGTAGATTTAGAAAAGTCTGTTTATTTCTTTTTATATCTCTATTTCAAATAATTAATCTGTATTAAATTTTAAAACATTCATAATTTTTTACTCGAGTATCAGATTGATGCTTATAATATATCAAAATTAACAAAGCTATCAATGAGAGGTAACTTATCAGATGAAAGGAGGGGCGAATGCTCCCTTAGCCCCTCCCAGTTCTGCCTATGTAACGATGCATAGGTGGGGTGATTTTCGGTTAACGGGACATATAAAAAGTGGTTTCCTACAAGTCAATACCTTTTTTTTTCCCTCCTAACAATTTACTCAATAATCATCAAATTTCTAATGGCCAATTGTCATCTTCATATATACGATTTTTCACCTGAAAACAATACTCCATTTGATACTATTGTTAGTACACGTCTTCCCAGTTCCCGGCATGAGGGTGTGTCGGAATTTGCCTTGAAATTAAAGTGTACCGATATCATTTTTTTTGGAATAGGATCATATACAGAAAACAATTTCATATGAAGTTGTAAAAATAACTTCATACAAAGTTGATAAAATCTCAATCGTTAATGGGTTTCTGCTTCTGTACGTCTTCCCAGTGTCAAGATGTCGAGTCAGTCTCTTGACCTTCTCATATTCTCGGCATTCGCAGTCTTCCCTTGATTTTTATCAACTTTCACTCTGCTGGTCTTGTTTGTTGGGATCACTTGTATCTTTTTTTTTTAGATCAGTATCACTTTAATTATGAGGGTGTGTGTGTGTGTGAACTTGGTTAGCTAACCCCGGAGGGGCATTTCTGTAATTTCCAATGTGGTCCAAGTTGGACACATTGTGAGCATATAAAAGGCGGGAAATCAGTTGTAACAAACTGAAAGAATTGAACTTGTATTTTATTGAGCATATAACACTTTCAAGTGTTAGTTGGTTAGTTGTTCATATGCTGTATAGAGCTTGTTCATATGCTGTATAGAGCTACATTCACAATTAGCCAAAGGTATTTTAGTCAATCTGTGTATAGGCTTATAAATACCCATTGCTCAACTTCTGTACAATTCATTCAATTGAGAAACAGAAAGAAATCTGTCAATTGTTCCAATCTGTAACAAACTCCAACTGAAATTCCAAGAACCTCCATTAATGAGCTTGATCTAAAGCTCCAATTTCGGTTCCTTTTCATGGTATCAGAGCTGACGGCGACGATCTGACGCGACGCGACATCGGCAATTGTAGAAATGAATCCAGAAGACACTAATCAAGTTCAGACCGAGATCAACGTCGGAAACAGCAACATGAATGATCCTCTCTGGTTGTCAAACTCTGATCACCCTGGCGCGTAGGCGAGCGCATTCAATGGATCCAATTTCTTAAGTTGGAGCCGAAGAGTGCAGATGGCACTTGGCGCCAAATACAAAATTGGACTCATTGACGGAAGCTTACCATAGGAGGAGGTTGTTCCCGGATATCTGCAACAATGGAAGAGATGTGATTACATGGTTCGGTGTTGGATCCTCAATTCCATGACACCGAATCTCGCGGAAGGCTTCATGTTCACCGAATCATCCAGGGAACTCTGGCTTGAGATAACAGAAAGGTACGCGCAATCCAATGGACCTCTCTTGTATCAATTGAGGAAGAAAATCGGTAATACAGTTCAAGGTAATCTCACTGTAACCGATTACGATGGAAAGATCAAGAAGCTTTGGAGCGAGATCCTTAGCTTAGAAGGTGTTGTCAAGTGCACCTGTGGCGTAATGGCTAAATGTACATGCGATGTGAAGAAGAAACTTGCTGAGATTGATAATCGGAACAAGCTGCTTCAATTTCTGATGGGGTTGAATGATAGCTATGACAGCGCAAGGAACCAGATCCTATCCACTGATCCTCTACCGTCAATTGACAAGGCATTCTATCTTGTTCAACAAGTGGTGACTGGTGTGGAAGGGGACAGTAAAGGCCAGACATCTAATTCAAGTGCACTGTCTGTGAACAAGTCGAAAGGAGACATGAAGTACTCCAAGAAAGACAAGGTTGATAAATCATCCTTGAAATGTAGTCACTGTGGTATGACTGGTCACACAGTTGAGGGCTGCTTCAAGATAATCGGTTATCCAGAATGGTTCAAGAACCCAAAGGCAAAGACTGAAACACGCACAGCTGCTGCAGCAACTGGCATGATGGATTCACCACTAGAGGATGATAATGGATCCACCAATTCATTTGACAAGTCCTTTGTTAATGCTGTGTGTAAGGAAGTCCTCAGAGCTATGAAAGGCAAGGATGTCATGCCTTCCACAAGCTTTGCAGGTACCATATTTGCCTTGAATGTCTCTAAATTCAGTTTTGAAAATTCAAGCATCTGGATAATTGACTCAGGAGCCACTGATCACATGACTTGCAATAGAAATTTCCTAAGAAATAAAAGGCCTCTTGCTCGACCAATCAATGTTTGCTTACCTGATGGATACATTAGGAAAGTACATGAGGTTGGGGATGTGAGATTAGCCTGTGGTTTAATGTTACATGTTGTGTTTTAAATTCCAGAATTCAAAATCAATCTGCTCTCTATGGGGAAGGTGGTTGATGATACAGATTATGATGTGATTTTTAAGAGATCCAAGTGCTTATTTCAGGACCATAGGTCTGGCAAAGTAATTCTCAATGCTGATAGATTGGTCAAGAAACTCTTCAAAGCTGACTTGGTTGTAGCAGGGATCAGTGGTGATGCAAGGATTGCAGGAACACATGTGAAGTCTCTTTGTGCTTCTGTTGATAGAAATAAACCTGTACCTAGGAGTTTACTTCACTCTAGGTTGGGACATATGTCTTTTTCAATATTGCAGCATGTTCATGGTTGCAAAGTTGTTGTTGATTCAGTTTAATTTTGTGAGCCATGTGTTTTGGCTAAACACCACTCTCTTCCTTTTGATATGAGCAAGTCTATTGCTATTGAAAAGTTTGCATTAATTCATGTTGATTTGTGGGGTCCTTACAAAGCTAAGTCCATTAGTGGAGCTCGTTATTTCATCACAATCTTGGATGATTACAGTAGAGCAGTATGGACTCACTTGGTCAATGATAAGTCTCAGGTGGCTGCAGTGGTTACTGATTTCATTTTGATGATTGAGACACAGTTTCAGGTGCAGGTCAAAGTCATTAGAACATATCATGGTACTGAATCTGTTCAATGTAATCAGTTTCTCAAAGATAAGGGTATTGCTCATCAATATTATGTGCCATATGTTCCTCAACAAAATGGAAGAGTTGAGAGAAAACATAGGCATTTGTTGGAGACTGCAAGAGCTTTGAGATTTCATGCATCCTTACCAATCAGGTTTTGGGGTGAATGCATTCTAGCTGCTACACATTTGATTAATTTGATGCCATCATCTGTGTTATAGTGGTCCACACCTTTTGAAAAGCTCTATGGGAAACAACCTGATTACAACTATCTAAGGGTAGTGGGTTGCCTTTGTTTTGTGTTGAAGAAAGGCCCTCATAAGGATAAATTTGAGCCCAAGGCAAACAAATGTATATTTCCCGGCTATCCTTCTGATCACAGAGCCTTTAAAGTGTATGACCTGAATGATAACAAAATTGTCATCAATAGGGATGTCCTTTTCTATGAGGATACCTTTCCCTTTGCCAAAGACCAACCTTATACACCAGACCAATCCTCCCAACCCCAGTCCCTACCACTGGTCAATCCAGCTTTCAGTCCACCAATTGTGGTCCCAACCACACCTAATCCCAATCTGGTGCCTGAGCAACCTGTGTCCTCATCTCCATCTTTTGACTTTATTCCAAATACAACCCCTGATACACCTATACTATCTGATGCTAGTTCCACATATGGAATCCCACCACAAATTTCAATTCCCATCCATAACCATAACCATTTACCTGCTAACACTAGACCCACAAGAAATCCCCAAATCCCTGCCCATCTCAAAGACTTTTACTGTCCTGCACTTGATTCTTCCTTGTCCAACTCCTTTATGGTTTCATCTCTAGATAATCAAACCTTTTACCCTCCTGATTATGTGGCTTCCCTTGCAAATGTGCTCTCTCTTCATGAACCAGCTACATACAAACAGTTAAAGGATGACCCCATGTGGATAGAGGCAATGCAGAAGGAGCTTCATGCTCTGGATTCAAACCAAACTTGGGTTATTACTGATTTGCCTCCAGGAAAGGTAGTCATTGGCTGTAGGTGGGTTTATAAAATAAAGTTTAGACCAGATGGAAGTGTAGAGAGATACAAGGCTCGATTAGTGGCTAAAGGCTACAATCAAGTTAAAGGGAAGGATTTCAAGCACACCTTCTCTCCAGTGGCCAAGTTTACAACTGTTAGAGTTTTGATTGCTTTAGCCACTATGAAGAATTGGTGTGTCCATCAGTTGGACATAAACAATGCATTTCTTCATGGATTTTTGGATGAGGAAGTGTTCATGCTGCCTCCTCCAAGCTATGAGGTTATTCATGGCAAAGTGTGCAGCCTCAAAAGGTCCTTGTATGGCCTAAAACAAGCATCAAGACAATGGAATATTGAGCTATCAAAATTCCTGTTGTCACATGGATATGAGAAATCCATGTTTGATTTTTCTCTCTTTATTAAACAAGTTACTTCTGGCATAGTGGTGATCTTGGTCTATGTAGATGATCTCCTCATTGCTGGTGATGATGCCTTTGAGATCCAATCCATCAAAGCTGCTCTTCACACTGCTTTCACTATCAAAGACTTAGGAGCAGTCAGGTATTTTCTGGGTCTGGAAGTGTCAAGAACTGATAAAGGCACCCTCCTTAACCAAAGGAAATATGTGCTTGACATATTGAAGGATACAGACATGGAGAACTGTAAGTCATTCCCTTTTCCTATGCCAGCTCGTGGTCTGAAACTCAGTACAGATACTGGTGAATTGCTTGAGGATCCAGAAAAATACAGACGCCTTGTAGGCAGGTTGATATACCTCAACATGACTAAACCTGATATCTCCTACTCTGTGCAGCATCTTAGCCAGTTTATGGGCTCCCCTCGCTTACCGCATTGGGAAGCTGCCATTCATGTGGTTTGTTATTTGAAGGGAACCTTCAACATTGGCCTTATGTATCCATCTTCTAATAACATCACACTGACTGGCTTTTGTGATGCCGACTGGGGAAACTACATTTTCTCAGGGAGATCTCTATCTGGATTCTGCATTTTTTTCGGCCATGCTTTGGTCTCTTGGAAGACAAAGAAGCAACCAACAGTTTCGAAATCATCAACTGAAACTGAGTATAGATGCTTGTCTAAAACCTCAGGGGAGTTGGTTTGGTTGGACTCGATTTTAAGTGCCCTGCATTGCCAGATTCCCAAACCCATACCTCTCTTTTGTGATAACAAATCAGCAATCCATATTGCAGAAAATCCCATATTTCATGAACGAACCAAACATCTGAGATTGGACTGTCATTATGTGAGAGAGCGGCTTCAAGAGGGATTTCTGGTGCCAACCTATGTCAATTCACAAAATCAGCTAGCTGATTTGTTCACCAAGCCACTAGGGGAAGACATGCATCGACACTTATCTTACAAGCTTGGACTTGTGGCTTATAAATACCCATCGCTCAACTTCTGTACAATTCATTCAATTGAGTAACAGAAAGGAATCTGTCAATTGTTCCAATATGTAACAAACTCCAACTGAAATTCCAAGAACCTCCATTGATGAGCTTGATCTAAAGCTCTAATTTCGGTTCCTTTTCATATTTTCTCCTCTTCAATGGAGTTTTGATTTCCTCTAATCTTGATTGTCTACTGCAATTAGTTCATTGATTGCATAGTTTCAAACACTTGTATTTCAATTGGGTTTTTTTTGTTTATTTTCTATATTTGCTTGCCTTCTGGTTGTAGCATAACGGCTAGTTTGTCAGCCGTTTCCCTTCGACCTTTTGATTTTCCAGACAAAGGTACTGTTTGATCAGATTTCGAATTATTATCTTGATTTACAAAAAATGAACTTAAACTTCCTAGGATATCGATCCCCATTTTTGGTGTAAGGATAAAATTAATAGTTATATAGCTTTTCACTTTTCAAAAATCTTATTTAAAAAAAAAAGTCAAATGGGGTATATTTTTTAACGTATATACTATATAGTATTATTTTGAGTTTTATAAAGATAGAAAATATATTATAGAAGTGATATGATCAGAGGAGCACAACCTACATAAGTACATAGTACATATATATAAAGCACAAATGCACGATAAAAAAAATTCATACTAAAGATGCATCAAATTCCAAATTAAATTACCAGAAAATAGTTTGTAAGTAAAATCATAGTGAACATTTTAACACAGATCGACTGGCACATCGAATAAAACATCATATCTATGAAACGTTACAGTCTAGGATACGTACCATATGCATCTATGAATTAAGTATATATCAATTAAATATGCTGTAAATTAAGATATATATGAAATACAATTGACATCTAGTTGTGCCCGAAAGCATACATATAATTAATTATAAGCAATGGATCCTTTGTGCTTCTTTGACTGCAATCCAAACCCCTTAGCTTCAGATTTCTTCATGATTCTCAGCCTCTTACACGATTCAACAAACATCCTGCAACAAATTACATAGTAATTCCCATTTCAGTTTCTGTTTTTCCTATAGCTAAAAATGAACCTTTCAAAGATATAGCCCTAGTATTTATTTAATTTCTACACACGAATTGATACTTTTGAATTTTATTTTATTTTTGGACATGTTTAAGGGTCCGTTTAGCAATGCAAGTAACTTTTCAGAGCTTTTGGTTTTAATATTTTATAGTTTTAAATAAGTTAAATATAAGTTTTTATTTAATTAGCTTTTGAAATTGGATTTTCAACAGCTACTCACCCAAACTTTTCAGAATTTTATTTTTTTTTCTATCTGATCAGCTAGTTTGCATCAGCTACTCTATCAGCTGAGTTACCAAACACATTACTAGCTTGTGAAAACTCTAATTTAACATATATTTAACACACTTAATCTATCAGCTTCAGCCACCTCATCAGCTCTGTTTTACCAAACTGACCCTAAGTGGGAAAATTGTCCTTTCAAAATAATATGATTGATTATATTTTTTTCTTATAATTATAAGGAAATTATTTTATATAAAAAATCCCTACAACCGAGAACAAAATAGCAAAATCTCTAAAAAATTTACACCATAACTCCAACAGTTTCTCTATTATACAAATTGTTACATTGATTATATAATTTATATACTATAATAAGTGCATAAATTTATAATTTAATAAATAAAATTCAAGTAAATTAATTAAATCAATATGAAACAACCAATGAACAAATAGGTAGGCATTGAAAAAGGTGAATGCATTTAATTTTACATATTATAACATTTCCTCTAAATTTAGAGATTTTTTTCTCTCCCCCAATTTCTCTATTTTAGATATTGTTTTACAAGAGCTGTTGGGGTTTAAAAAAATCCATATTTTGCTCATTTTCTCTATTTTACAAGAGTTGTTGGGATGCTCTAAATAAGGGATATTTACAGAAAACCACTCATTAAATATGAGCTTTTACGCTTAACCACCCGCTAAATATGAAATTACAGAAAATTATTCATTAAATGGTTTTTGTTAAAAAATATGAAATTACAGAAAACCACTCATTAAGTATACGCTTTTACACTTCTAATTTTATATCCTAATAAACTTTTGATAATATCATTTATTTGAATTTATTTAACTAATTTATTTTAATGATACATTTGGTCTATTTTGGAATTTTAGAATAAATAGATGTTAACAAATTTTATATAATATATATATATATTAAAAAATAAATGAATATATAAATTTATGAAATAATTGGAGGATAAGGACCCTCTTCCATAATTTGTTTAGTTAATAGACTTCATAATAAATCTTTTAAGTATATAGACTAGACCTGTCAAAACACAACCCGACCCGGCCGACCCGACCCGACCGCCCGGAAAATTTTTGACCCAAACCCGAAAATTTTGACCCGGAAATTTTTTTCGACCCGAACCCGAAAAACTGGAAATTTTCCGGGTCATCTGGATTTCAACCCGGTGACCCGATTGACCCGGTAATTTTGACCCGATTGACCCGGTGACCCGGTTGATTTTTAATTAAATATAATTAATTTTTTTTATATATAATTAAAATTTATTGCAAAATTATCAAATCATGTTTTTTTTTTAAATTTAAAAAGGAAAAAATTGACAAACCCGAAATCGACCCGAAATGACCCGAAACCCGGTCAAACCCGGGTTCTAGTCAACCCGGAAATACCCGGGACCCGTTTTACCCGAGACCCGAAGTGACCCGACCCGAACCCGACCTGAATGACCCGTTTGACAAGTCTAATATAGACCCTTTTGTTGATGTTATTACTTGTTTACCCTTAATTGCTTTAATTTAACAAAAATTTAATATACTTTAATAATAAAATTGAAAACTATTTTTAAAAATAGTTAAAGATAATTATAATATTTAAAAAATGTGCATTCATATAATACATTTACAATACATTAGTTTTGTTTGTAATATTTATATATGTGATTAGAAATTACAATATATTTATAATAAATAAAGGCAAAAATAGTGGAAGCAAAAGGCCAGAGAGAACTCTGGAATGACCGCTCTTTATTTACCAATTCAAAAAAAAAAAAAAAAAAAAAAAAAAAGCCAGAGAGAGAGAAATTTAAAGGCCAATAGTGGAAGCAAAAGGCCATAAAAGAATGGGCCCCGGAAATCTCAAATTGGGTTGGGCCAGTCTTTAAGAAACCCAATGACCGGGAAGAGTAATTTCGTTTGTTTTATTTATTGAAAATTGAAATGGTAAATTTCATTTGTGAAAGGGGGATGTAAAAAAAATCTTAGTCTAATTTGATTAAGATCAATCGTTATATATCTGAATCGAATATTGTATGGTCCATTTGAACCTCTCACTTAACTAATAAACTGACTTGTAATTGGTACTCATGAAGTAATTTCTAACTAAAAGTAGTTTGTAAAAAAAATACCATTTTTATAACCACTTTAAATGTTTCAATGTAGATACTAGTTTTAAAAGAGTAAAAAATGGATTTTAAAGCTACAAATTTAAAACTCATAACAACACCAAACTTGTAGTAAACACACACACACACAAAAGCAATAGATGGTTGCGATTTTATACTTACTTCCATGGGACATCTCCGAGAAGAATCCAATCTCCATCTTCATCTTCGTATATAGGAACATATTCGGCATTATCACACCCCTTCATCACGTCTCCTATTCAAATTATCAATCATAAAACATTGTTACTTCTTACTCCGGATATATTATATTCATATTGATCACAATAGAGATGGATATACAACACATACCAATGCCAAGGTCTCCAAAGAGCTTCTCAAGAGTAGCAACGAGATCCGAGTACTCCTCATGGTCACTCACATTGACCTTCCGAAGGAAAGGGACACCATCCATACTAACCTTCACATAAGCCTTAGAGGGCTCAGAGTCCTTTTCCCCGAAACTATTCTTCCTTCGGTAAGAGCACACTGGTGGCCACCCTACAACTGCCGCTCTGCTCTCTTCTGTCTTGCACTGCCCGTTGTCATCCTTATTTCCCTTACCATCGATTTCGAAAAACGTCCTTTTCTTTTCAGCTTTGGCTGCAAAGTTCCCCGGCAACCCTAGCGTCAGCTCTGTGATCTCGAACCCGACACCCTTGGTAGGGGCCATGAAAGTTCGACCGAGGATTTTCTAGGGTTTGTACTTTGCAATGAGGCTATTGAACAACTTAGAAGAGTTTGGTTTTTATAGATGTGAAGTTGAGGTCCCTTATGGAGAGGTGAACACTTTGGTTGGTGGAATGGTGGGTGGCATGAGAGGCAAAAGTGGGGCCTAGTGGGCCCCATGGGCTCAAGTGAAGGGGAGCAAGAGAGCGACAGTGGGGCCCGGGGAGAAGATCCTACGGCGGGGCATTATAGAAGAACAGGGTGGGAGTTAATCTGAGCCGTCCGATATGGTTTGATGAAAGTAGGGAACATGGCATGTGATGGTCTTCCCTGGTGTGATGAAAGGAGAAGACATGGATGGTATATGATGTTGAATGATGGGTGGCCCACTCAGCCCACCCATGTGAGAGATATGTATTTTTCATAAATCTTTCAAATATTATGAGGAAATAATTATTAAATACACCCAATGTTTTTTAATTATATATATATATATATATAATATAATAGTTGTAAAATCTTTATTTATTTTCTATTAAGTAAGAATTCGAGATATGATATACATGAATCTCGATAGCTGACAAGTCGACAGATGGATGATCGTTAAAACTAGACCCGGTCATGGGCCGGGTTAGACGGGTTTGGGTTGGACCAGAACCAAATTTTCAACTCATTACATCGGGCCGGGCTGGGCCAGGCCCGGTTTCTGGGCCTAGTGCCTTGTCCAAGCCCGCCCTCATTGTCAGGACGGGCCTAGCGTATCAAATTCATTTTTTTTAATCTAAAATCGAACTAATTTTTTATTTAATAAAGAGGCAAATCACAAATTATACCAATACTTTTAAATGTGAGGCAAATCTGGACACAATAATAGCGTACTAACAAATGCAATATAAAGTTACATATATAAAATATACATACAAATATGCAAAACACTGTGAACGTGTATATATATACACACTGTAAGTGTATATATATTGTAAATGTAAATGTAAATGTGTATGTGTCCCATATACACTATAAATATATACATTTCAAATGTGCGTGGGATTGGACGAGATTTGTGGGATAAGAAATCCTCGTCCTGCATCCCGTCCCGCATAATTTTTACGGGACGGGTCCGGGATTTGTGCCTACTCTTAGAAATTATGTATATATTTTTATTATATTATATATAATACTATATATAAATTATATAATTATATATATAATATTAATATTAATATATATATATATATATATATATATATATATATATATATATATATATATATATATATATATATATATATATATATATATATATATATATATATAACCGGGTCGGGCCTATCGGCTCGCTTGGGCTTTATCCTCTGTCCAAGCCCGACCCTCTGGACCTACCGGGTAGGGCTCGTTGGCCCGTTTGGACCAACTACTCTGTCCGAGTTCGCATATTTTTCCGGACGGATTGATCCATGTTTGCTCAGGTCTAGTTAAAACATACCATCGAAAATCGAAAAGGTGCATTACAACAAGCAGAGTTGTAAAATCTGTATGGTCTAACAAATTGCGTGCTAGCTCATGCATGTTAATTAAAATTATTTAAACCCATTGACTAACCTTGAAAAGAAAGAATTAGATTTTGACAATTTTGATCTTTTCAGCTTCACTGGTAGTTAAAGTGTTTTATTTCATCCTAATACATTAATTTTTTATATAGTAAATTATTTTATTTCCTTCTTTGAAAAAAGTATTTTATTTACATGAATTAGGTGTGATGTGAACTCAATTTCCTATGTTTTTAATTAAAAAAAATATGGTTTTGGAAAATGTATTCGAAGGAATGAGATTTAAGTAATTAATACAAACTTACAAATTAAGTTATGTGTGAAATTTTTGTTTGGATGAAAATCAAAATTTTGCTATATATTGACAATCATAATATAATATTATATATGATCCCTCGCCCTAATATTTTGATCAATTGCCACCACCAATATCATGATGAAACACTTTTTTTTTTAAAGAACATTTCAGCATAATTATTACTTGCCTCAATAAGTATATTGGTTTAGGCAGGGCATGAAGAATTTTGATTCTCCAAACACATGTGCTAAGTACATATATATCTAAATATAATCTGATTTGTGTCGACCAAACAAAATCTACATATAATATTATACTAATATATAGAAGTTAATTGTTTGCTTTAATTTATTCTAATTGGTATAATACAAATATATATTATTTTTTGTTTGTGGGGAGAGGGTTGATTAGGATCATGTTGTTGAAATTATAATTTGACAAACTGGTCCTAAAATAAATAAGTGATTGACATCTTATGAACTCTATAATGAAGCTATATATTTGTAAACTTTGTTTTTTAATCAAGTTTGATCGGATTTAGTTAGCTCTATATATGAAGTAGTTATTATAGATATATATAACTCATTTAAGAAATTAATCTTCTCATTCACAGATGACTCTGTATTTTTAAAGTTATTCGAATTTGAATACACATGAATAGTCGTATAACCATAACTATTATACTAACTTGTAATAATTATATATAATTTTTTTCCATTTACATGTCGAATATATATATATATATATATATATATATATATATATATATAGAGAGAGAGAGAGAGAGAGAGAGAGAGAGAGAATTCCGAGAAACCACCAGTCGGGTCATATTTCGGATTTATTTTGTTTTTGTTATAAGGTCAAGATCAATCTACTTACTAATATAAAAGCTTAAGCTATTGTGTAAAATATTTTTCCACTCTTGTATTTTATGTTATTTTTACCACCCATAACCAATGTGAGATGACTGTTTTTTTCCCCAACTGACATGTTTTAACAAGCGGAGAAACTAAATACACCATAAATTAATTTACACGTTGAAATGGACGTGCAAGTTTGCAGTGTGCTATAATTAATTAAAAAAGCTTGCTAATTAATTAAAAATTGTTGCACGTTGGAATGAACGTGCATTTAAGAAGAAGGATTTGCGGTGTATAGACCTGAGCAGACGTGGGCTAACCCGCCCGGCCCGCCCGGTAAAAAAGGCGGACTTGGGTAGAACAATAAGCCCAAGCGGGCCGACAGGCCCGGCCCGGTAGGCCCACCGGGCGGGCTTGGACAGAGTGTGAAGCCCAAGCGGGCCGCTAGGCCCGCCCGGTATATATTAATATTATATATATATATATATATATTATTTTTTTTATAATCCTACATATCCTATATATATATATATATATATATATATATATATATATATATATATATATATATATATATATATTATATACTCCGTATGAATGTATGATATAGGCTAAAGTTACTGTGTAAAATAATAGGCAATTTAAATTTTTTTTTTTGTTGACAGTGGGCCAAATTTGTTATTTTCAAAAAAAAATTTGTTGATCCATGGCTTGCTTTGTTATTTTCATAATTTAATGTTGTGGATTGTATGTTGTAAACGATAACGTTTTAATATTATGCTGTGAACTTAGTATTTGTATTGGATTTTAACATTACGGTGAAAAAGCCCGCTAAGCCCGGTGGGCAGCCCGGCCCGCCAACAAGGGCGGGCTTGGGCAAGGTAACAGGCCCAAGAACCGGGCCTGGCCCAAGCCCGGCCCGGTACACTGGGCCGCAAAATTGGTGGAGGCCCGGCCCAAACCCGCCCAGCCCGGCCCATGCTCAGATCTAGCGGTGTATCTAACAACACCCTTTAACAAATCAGAATGGTTCAATAAAAAAGGACTTGCGGGTAGTATTGAATCTCGAATGACCACTCTTTATTTACCAAATTTAAGACATGTTATAACAATCTCTCAAGACATGTCTTAAATAATTCTTCAAACTATATATTACTATATGTAGTATAATGATTAAACCGACCTAACTAACAAATGTTGACCGGATCTAGCCTAACAATTACCATTAATTATTAGTTAATACTTAGTATATATGGGTATATATATGAGAATATGAGACCGATCACTACAATTTCAGGAGAGAGATATTTTTTTTGTTGACGCAGAGAGAATCAATCAAAATCAAATGGGTGTTTGTATTTAATTTTAGACCAAAATATTAGTTACGTCTATTAATTAGATATATTTTATATATATTTAGTTAGATTAATTAACATTAATGTATAATTTGTTGTTCATAGTCCATAGACATGCATGCTTTGGTAAGCCGCACTTCTCACGTGTAAGATTCTCATATCATTTGTTTAAATTATACACGTAAGAATAAATCTTTATATTATTAAATTATATATTTATTTAAATTATACACTTATTTTTCGGTAGGAAATCTTTTCCGATTTAGATTTTTATCCCATGTCCCTAGGGTATAGGATAGAAAGACCGAAAAACCAATTCCATTTTCAATGTTAGGCTTATTGATGATGCACACTCAACTTTCTTTTATAGTACCCTACCTCCAAGGGAAGTCGTCGATGCCTCCTTAAAAGACAATAACATGCACTCCATTCGTTTCCTTTTAATTGACTTTTTACTATTTATACACGTTTTTTAAGGTGTGAAAAACTATATAAAATAATGATTTTTTAAATATTTTTTTTCCAATAATCTCATATTTATTGGTGATAAATATAATGTCTAGTAATGTTTTCTTTTGATCAATTTTTATGTGCTCTTATGGAATTAAATTAATTATTAATTTTTACATTAATTTTTATTATTATTTTATATCAACCTCTAATCAATTCATAGTTGTGCTAAAGTTCAATGCATTAAGGCAAGACAAGTTGCCAACCGGTGTTTATTACAAAGAACATTTTCTTTTTGGCATAGTATTGTACAATTTATGACATAATTAAGGATAATTCAAAAACATTTAAATAATCTGTCTTAAAATATTTGATGTTTTCTTTTTGACGTAATTTTTAATGATGATATATAAAAACTACATTGTATAAAATATCAACTTTTAATTTCTGGTAATTTTTTAAATAACTTCATACATATTATTTAAATAACTATTTTGATACAAAAGAGTGTATAATCTTCGGATAAAAAAACAATGCAAGAGATTGCGCAATCTTCAATAGTTGAAAGTGAGTGTGCAATCATCGTCAATGCTATCAATCAAGTGAACAATATACAATGGGAGATCGCTCAAATAATCCAAGAGATCCATTCGTTAAGCAAATATTTTGAGAGCATCACATTTCAACACTGCTACAGAGAGCTGAGAGGCGAATGGTGCAGCTGACTTTCTTGCTAAATCGCAATTGAATTGTAATTTTATTTTGAGTTCCTGTTGTTGTGAGTTCCAGAACATTATATTGCGAGATGATCATAGACGTCGGTAGTGCATCCAATTCATTGCTTACTGTAAAAAAAATGCAAACTTAATTTTTCTTCTTACATAATCTCTCAACAATGGCCAAACAACAAAAAATCACAAATATAAAAATGGCGGTACCATTTATTCCTCGTTTGTTTTTAGATAAGGAAAGGTAATGATCAAACTTTTATATCTGGTTTATTTTTAAGTTAAAATTCATTGATCAATATTCTAATTATTACCCTCGTTTCTTCATTTTTCACACAAAATTTATTTCTTTTTCCCTCATTTGATAACCTAATATGTAATCATATCCCGCAAGATGTTCTAACTATTTCCATTTGTTCTTTTCTAGAGCGACAAAAAAGTGATGACATAAAATTTAATTTATTTCCCTTCCAATCCTTGTCATTCAAAGTATTTCAAACAAACAAGGAAACCAAGTTGCGGACCGCCTAACGCATCTGAACTTTGCCATGCACAGTCATATTAGCCCTGACGATCTTTTGCTTTGCTCCCTCATCCGTATGGATGCTCTTGGCTCTTAGGGACCCCCTAAAGCCAAATTATTTCCGGTTCAAAAAAAAAAAAAAAAAAACAAATAAACAAACAAGGACTTAACCTATGTGGTATATTTTTTTTTTTATTTTTTTTTTTGATAAGGAAATAATTCGAGACCGGACAGGCCCGGACCTCGAGAGGGCAAGCCGTCTAAACATACAACATAGCAAAAATACAACAAGAAAACAGAATAAAGACACCTACTACAACAAAATAACTACGCAAAAAACCCGGAGAACCCCAGACCCAAAGCGCACAAGCGGACACAGAGGCTCTTTCTTCTCTTAAATTAATTTGTTTAATCAAATTTTAACCTATGTGGTATATATTAAACTTTCAATTTTATCAAAATTCTATTAAATTAATTTGTTTAATCAAATTTTAAATGTTTTTTTCTAAATTCACTTATTTTCATTTAAAATTTCACGCCAGTATAAAAAATACAAAAAATGGATGTCTCTCCCCAACCGATCAAAAATCGTTTGGGTTGCCTGGAAAGGGCCCCACAAGGGGACGCCTTGTTAAGTGTGGGTTTGGGCCCCACTAATATACGGTCACTCGTGCTGAGTTTCCTCTGTAGTCTTTCCTACCCTCCAAATTCGAGTTCGAACCTAACTGTCAGTTGATAATCTGAGATGATGGCTCCAATATTTTATACAGCTACAAAATTTCCCTACCTGTCGGTGTGTATTTTTATGTTTAATTCAGAGTTGATATTGTTTACAAGTTGCCATATATCAGGGGCATGTATTTTGCTGCTTTGCACCATCCTCGTCTTGTTCGGATTAGTTGTTTTGAGTTTCGCTTTTGTAGAGTTCTTGTCTGTATTTTGCATCATCCTTGTATTTTTATGTTTATTTTGACGGTTATCTGTCTGCCGACTTGTCGGCCATCGAGGTTCAGGTATATCCGATCTCGAATCCTTTCCTAATCAATATATATATATATCAGGAGTATGAGGTGGCTCGAGCCCCCTTGGTCGGAAGAAAACGTAAAAAAAAAAAAATTATAATTTTTGATAATTTAAAGGTTAAAAATAGTTAAAAAAAAAAAAGTAATAGATCAATAATTGTGCTTAGTTTAGTTAGTATGAGGTAGTAAGTTGAATGATAAGGTCTTGAGTTTGAGTCTCCATATATAGCTCCATTTTTTTTTCCTCCTTTTAGCTTCCCCCCCCCCCCCCCCTCATTTTAGCTTTTTTTTTAACTTAAAATAGCTATTTAAATTATACATTTAATATTTTTATAACAAAGATTGTATCTTATATATATCTTCAAAAAAAAATCGATAATATAGTTGAGCCCCCCTATGAAATTTTTTTCTGGCTCCCACCCTACCATATATTCTATCATATGAACAATTCGACAAGAGCCACATACCAGATAAACCAGTTTGCGCCGACCGATTCGACCCAGTAATAGGAAGTAAGACAAACTTTAGATTTTCATCCTCAGCTCCATAAATAATTTGACATTAACCACCAATCCACCATGCATTAAAATTAAGCATATAAATATCAAACATTATATATATATATATATATATATATATATATATATATATATATATATATATAATTAAATAAATACAACATATAGAGTCATAGACCGTATGCCACCAAATCAATGTAGGCTTAACGCTCACCTATGCTACCCGGCCGGCCCAGGCATCACCACAGCCATGCATATATATTTATAGCGCTTAGATATCAAATTCATGGCTTATGTTAATTAGGCCAACTAGGAAAAATTCTCATCCGGGTCCCACTACGCACGTGAACTTCACGTGGATCTCTATCGACGACGACGTACCTTGCATGCAAACAAGGGTTTCCCATGCAAAACGTACAAAGGCTCGACTATAGCTACCTAGCTCAACACGGATCTAGCGTGTCGTAGGTGTTGTGCTATTTCGTTTTCCCGACAACACTCGAACATTATCGTTACATGATGTTTATGAAGTGATACATAAAAAGAACACACATTCGGGTACGTACATTACCTCGAATAACCTAGTTTTAGTCACTAGTGGATACATGGGTGGGTTTGTATGGGCCTAAGCCTACCCCAATCTAGAAAAATAATCTATATGTATATTTGAGATAGAAACGTCACATATTACAAGTTGGTCGGTTAGTTTGTTGCACATCAAATTTTCAAAGTGTGTTAGTTATGCCAGTGTTTGAATCCCATGAACAATCATCCTTCTTTTTTTTTTTTTTTTTCTTGTAAGAACGATTTGTATAAGGATTTCTCCTCCACGTAAGAATTATTGAATCCGCCCCTAATCGTGTCCACCTCTTCAAATTTTCTGGCTTTGCTAGTGGTTTTAGTATGCACTCGCGATGTATGTGGACCTTATTTAATTTCTTTCCCTTAAGAAGAAGTGGATTGGGATCGAGTTCGAGTTGTATCTAATAACATGAAATAAACAAAAATGTCTTAACCATTCATCGATCCTCCGCATTGTTCATATATTTTGAATTGATCCTTATTGGGAAAAAAAAAAATTTAACTTGAATTGATCATTGATTGTGCTCACTAGCTTAATTTTCAATTAACTTCCAAGCGATTCCCTAAACTAGATTTCGTATGTGATGTTTGAAATTTTGACACGTATCACTTAGAGCATTTCAGCTCGAAAAGATTTCATTTTTGGGATTGTTGAGTGTTTTTATGAAAATTTGATTTTTTTTTTAATATAAAAGATTCTCTGTTTTATTTTCCGAAATACATATTGAAGGAGACTCCGTCGTCATAATTAACCACTTGCTGGGCAAACATTCCTGTCCCTGTGAAATTGAAATGATCATGTCTGATGTTAAAATCCTAGTATCGGATGTGAAAGAAGTCTTCTTCTTTCACGTGCCTCGATTGGGCAATAGAGTGCAGCCCCGCACCTATTGGCTAGAAAATTAATACAGGTCGAGTACGAAGAACATACGGGGATCTGAAGACCACCATTTAACACGGAAGAATGGAAGAACAAGACCTGTGAAATCGGAAGCTCTCAGCATAGCGACGTATTTTTGCTACTCTTGATTTCTTCCATATCCTTCAATTTCCAAACTCAATTTGCAAATATGGACAAAATCGCAACTGGTTGACTACTTATTTCCTTATCTTGGGAATTTGGAATTAAAATTTAGGAATTAGGGTCTATGAATTAGGTTTTAGGAATTGGGGTTTACTGGTTTAGGAATTAGGATTTTTAATTAATTTCAATCCTAAATCTACGCTTCAAATCAAGTCCTAGAACATAATCTGCGAAATTTATTTATACAAATCTATGAAAAAATGTCATGTATACAATTTGTTGTTTAGGAGTTAGGAGCATAGGTTGCCTTGCCTATATATATGATTTGTTCTTGATTAAAAATTTGTAGTTTAGGCAAAATTTAGTCGTTCTTCATAAAGAATTTTAGTTTATGAGCAAAAGATGACTTATCTAACTTTCTTTTTGGAAACAAATTTATGATTGTGTGAATTAGGGCCCTATTTTCATAGTTCGTCTCAAGTCATTCAAATCTCAGGTCCGGCCCTGATAGAGTGGCTAGTGGCTTTGCACACCTTTATCACTCTGTTCGTGACGTTGATATCTCAAACAACTCTGATTTTCTTGACCTCATCCGCAAAGTTGTTCTCGGGTAGAACCCCGCTCACCCGAATTCTTTCTTAATCAAAATAATAATAATAATAATAAATTTAGTATTGACGATCGGCTAAATGGTACTGTATTTTTTTCCCCGCATTTATATTTTAAGGCCCATACTGAAGCCCAATATAATGAACCATTCATGATTGGTTTTGAAGTTCTCTTCAATTGAAGCCCGACAGAAGCCCAAAAATTGTTTTCTGATTTTTTCCTACATTAAATTTATTTTTGGACCTTTTCTACATGAAAGTCTAAAGATAGAGTTCTAGCCAAAGTTTGGATTTGTTGGTTTAACCTCATTTTTAGCTTCAATCCAACTTGCTGGAATTAAAATTTTGAAATAAAATAGACGTGCTGATGCCTGATATAAGAAGCCTTTTAAAAAAAAACCGAAAAAACTATTTTACGGAACTTATAGACATGGATTTTTCCAATCTGTTACATTTGATTTTTAAACTATTATTCTAAATATAAAACGATAAAATATAAAGTATTAAACTATTCTAAAGATAAATAAACTAGTGTTTTTCTTAACCATTTCCTTCATTCGCCCACTTTTGTTTGACGGAGTAAGAGCACCAGCATTGGACTTCATTAACCCATAATTTAAGAAACCTAATAATAAAATAATAGAAGAGAGATAAAAAAAACGCAAGGAACGATTTGAGGGATTGCTAAGCAAGCCATCCTTAAAAATTGAGAGAGAGAAAAAAAACAAGTGACATACGAAGAGATAATGTGAGAGAAAAAAATATAGATGGGTCCCAATAAAATAAATAAATAGCGTTTTTTAGGGTTGTAGGGATGTGAGTGAAAATCTCGGATGTCCACTCTTTATTTACCAATTTAAAGATGTGGGTGAAAATTTTTATTGAGTTGTTTAAGGAAAGATAAATATAAAAGGTTGAGTTAAGGAACCCGACTGGGTTTCAGAGACCCGGATGCTCTAACTTCTTTTTTCCATGTAGAATCTTTTTTAAAAATATACTATACTCTGTATCGTTTAGTATTTATACAATTATACACGTTTTATTAAAATGCTCAAAAAAATGAAATTTTACTTCAAATTGTATTGGCGAACGGTACTTTCAAGGAAAAACTAGGGAAAACTCCTTGACCTCTCTCTAGATTTCTAGAGAGAGGAAGGAGCCTAAACCACCGTTCGGGGCACGAACAATCGTCTGTGCGATCAATTCCAAATCACATATTCGTCTTCCTAAAGGCTTCCTTTTTTTTTCCGAAACAAGATAAGAGTTAGGGTCCTTAGGGAGGCTATGGGTCGGCAAAATCTCTTCGGGCAGGGAAAAACTTCTTGTGCAACCCTCTAATTGATACAATAAGCTCCAATTTCTTGGGGCTCTTGCAAATTTCTTGTCATGGATCCCATCTCTGTCTTCATTTCTACCCAAATCAAACATCTAGTCCCTCATTTTTCTAGGGTTCGTCGTCTCTGTTCTTTGTGCTAGGGCATGTACAACCGTCTCCTTCTGACTTGTGCAGTGCCTTTGGCCATCGCCATCTCTTCTCTGCTCCTCCCTCTGTTCTCGGCCACCACCACTCCCATCTGGACCCCGATTGCCTCTTCAACATATGCCATGCTCCTCCCGTTCTCCCGCTTTCGCCATCGCCCACCACCCGTTTCACTCCCTCTCGCCCCACCGTTTGCCACCAATGGCTTTTTTGGACTTTTAATTGATTGGCCTCACCCCGTCCGGTGTCGGGTTCCTGGTTCATTCGCCTCCGTCTCCGGTCATCCACCGCCATGAATCTCCCTCCCTTGCGCTGCAAGGCTTATTCCGGACTTTCAATTGCAAGGCTGAATCTCCGGTCTTTGCCTTGCTCCATAAGAGTTGGGCCCGTGGGTCTTGTTAAACTCTCGAAATGGCCTTTTGGTGCGTCTTGCAAGGGTGATTCTCAGCGGCATTTTCGGTTGATCTTGGCGGTTTTAGTCTGAGTTGGGGTTCTAGAGTCCGGTGTCGGGTCTGGCAGGGGTCGTGGCGGTGTGCATTGAGGCGACTCCGTGTTCCGGAAATTTCCTTGGATGATCGTCTTCATCGTTCACAGGGACTCCTAATATACCGCTGACTAACGGTGTCATTGCTTGGTGACACTTAACTTCGGATTTAGTCTACCTTATTCTCAACTGTATGGGATTAAGCTTGTTTGTTCATCCGGATATATTTGCTTGCCACTTTTGTACAGCACCGGCTTTATTTTACATTGTTAAAAACGGTACTTAAATTGAAAGATTTACTGTGTACTGTAGTAAGTTCCTGACAGATGTTATACCAAACTGTCCAGAAATATCTTTTCTCAATAATAGGCCTTTTACTTTATCTTTTTCTTGAAACCTTTCCAGCTCATCACTTATCCACTTTTTTTTTTTTTTTTTGTCCAAAACCAAAAGGGAATTCGCAACTGTACTAGATATTTTGCCGAGTCAGATTGAGCGACACTCTAATAAGTCACCTCATGACGGCGACGCTACACATTGGATTCAAAACGTTATCTCATCTTTTAAACTTCAAATTGGTACACACAATCCATTATCCATTCCCATCCCATAATTTGGTTACAAGAATTTCATTACACTTTATAATTTAATCCCATATTCCCATCCCCATAACTTTATCTCACTCCCTCAATTTGATCCATAATATGTTATACGATTAATTATTTCATATATAATTTAAAAAATATATATATATATACACACACAAATCTATTAATATGAACAGATCATGTATTAATAAGAACATATTATTATGAATTCAATAAAAAAAATATTCAAAATATTCAAAGAAAAATAAATATTTACAAAAAAATTCACACTTTCAAAATATTTACAAAAATATTCAAAATTTTCAGAGACGTCAGAGAAACTCATTCATAATAAGTAAAATTTGAAATCGGGAAAAAAAATAAATGAAAGAAACGCGGTTTAAAACCGTGTTTTACAATTAATTTTAGGTATTTTTTTTTGGTTTAAAAAAAAGTAAAGAAGGAATGAAACGCGGATTGGTACCACATTTCATTTGATTTCTATCATCTCCTTCGTGTGGAGGCAAAGAGAGACGGAAGTCCGAGTCCCGACCTAGCCATGTCGGCCACTTCGCTGGCGAGGCCATCGAGGAGGATGGTCGCGTGGGGCAACCGACCATGAGGTTATCGAAGGTGGCGTTTTGTCTCAGATTTGACCCATCGGTGGAAGGGATGGAGACGGCGTGGGAGTCGACCCGGCCGCCGGCCATCTCGGCCTCGTTTGCCGCTGCCTTCATCGCTTTTCCTCCTCGCTGTCGTCGTCGTCCCTCCTGCTCCTCGCTCGGCCTCGTTTCGGTGGAGCCTCGTTGTCGTCGCCGAGTCATCGCTCCTTGCTCGCCCGCTGAATCTGGGCTCACTGTCCCCCAAGACCGGCTTTGGCGGGGCCTAGATCTGAAATTCACCGGCTATAGCCGCCGAATTTGGGCTCACTCTCCCCCAAATCTAGGCTCGCTGCTGCTCGACCGCCGAATCTAGGGTTCTGTAGGACCATCGCTCATGCTCGTTGTCGGCTTGGGCGTAGATGTGAGAACGATGATGAAAGTAAAACGCGGTCTGAGGCCGCGTTTTACGCATACGTTTTTTTTTATTTTAATTAAGAAAAATAAAAAAGGGAAGAAACGCGGTTTATATAAGGCAGTGTTTCTTTCAAACTGGGATAAAACCGCGGTTCTAAACCGCGTTTCTTTTGTTGATTTTTTCCAAAATTCAATTTTAGTATTTTGAAAATAAAACACGTTTTCAAACCACGTTTTTCGGATTCATATGAGGAAAATGAATATTTTTATAAATAGTTTAAAAGTGTTAATATTTCTGTAAATATTTATTTTTGGTTGAATATTTTGAAAAAAAAAATCAATTCGATAGGGAAAGTGTCTTTTTAAAAAAAAAAAAAATTGGGCCCTTTAAAGATAAAGATAAGCTAAAATTAGAAACCCGGCGGGTCGACAACCCGGGGAGGTCGACCCTAACCCTGACCCGGGGTTGGGACGGGTCGGCGGGTCGGAGTGGCGGGTCGGACACGTGGCAGGGGAGACTCGAAGAGGGTTGGACCCGGCGGGTCAGGCCGGGTTGGGTTTTTTTTTTTTAATTTTCGGATGTATATGTGTGAATTGTGGTTTGTGGGTATTTGGGCTATTGGCCATTGAATGGGGAATAAAAAAAAGAGGGAAGAAGGGCTTGAATCGGTTTCCCAATTGCCTACGTATCCTCCCGGGGGAGAGGAATCAAAGCCCACGTAGTTCTTTACCTGTTTGTCTGAACCCCGCTTACCTATTCGGCTATTCGTCGGTGTCGGATTGGCGCTGGCTACCGGGATCGACGACTCCACCGTCCACGGAGGACCCGACCGATTCCGAGTCCGCTCCATCATCTTGCTCCGACCCGGTGTTGAGGGAGTTCTTCTGAATTCTCATCTCAGCCCTCTTCCAATCGGCGAGGCATACTTGTGCTTCGAGGTTCTCAGGGAGCAAGTTTGATCTCTTCTCGGTAAGAATTTGGCCCCCTCGGCTGAATAATTGTTCCACTGCAACGGTGGAACAAGGGGCTCCTAGTATTTGTCGAGCGATCACCTGCAAGGTCGGAAATCGTTGTCTTTCTACTCGGCCCCACCATTCTAAAATATCGAAATCTTCATCTTCATCACTGCGGAATTCAAAGTTAGTAGACAAGTATTCGTCGAGCTCCGAGTGCGGGCTCGACGACGACCTCGACCTCTTTGTGCCAAAAATATCTCTGGCAAGAGCCTTAGTTCGAGCGGTAATACTAGTGCGTGAGGATCCGCTCGAGCTTGAAGGCGCAGGAGGAGGAATGTTAGGCGCTCTAGCGCCCGTAGAAAAATGAGTATATAATGATTCAAGTATTCCTCTAACTCTAGCAACTATAATTGAAACATTGCAATCGGGATCATCTTGGACTTCGAGCGTGGGAAAGTAGTTTTCTAAAAACTTTTGAAGCCCAGTTAATTTGTATCTAGGGTCGAAACAACAAGCTACGAGGAAAATATCAGGAATAACTTTGTAATAAGACAAGCATTTCTCCCGCATGGTGAAAACAGCGTCGGATATGCATTGCACTTGAAGCCCGTCCTGGAGGGCTATGGCAATGTTCATCGCGACAAAACAAAAAACACTAGAAGTAGGAATGTAAGCATGACTAAATGTTTCGGTTGCATCGTTGAAAACCTTGAAAACCTCAATTATATCTCGAGCCACAACCCACACATCCCCAAAAACGTTTGAATCTGGGATGTTTTGGGTGGCAAAAGCGGAAAGAGCTTCTCTATATTGATAAGAATCATAAATCATTCTGTAGGTCGAGTTCCACCGAGTGCTAACATCTCGGGGGAAGTTCTTCGGGCGAAGGTTGCTAGATCGACAAAATTGATGTCATTGGTGGCGAAGCTGTTTGCTTCGCCAAAGTGCCCGTAAAACAAATCGAATAGGTTCGGTAATCTGTTGTAAATACGCTAAACCGTCTTGAACACATAAGTTTAAAATATGAGGGGCGCAACGAATATGGAAAAATCTCCCCCCTATCCCGGGCTGGCAATATTGTGTTAAATCTGGGATAGAGGCAGTGTTGGCAGATGCGTTGTCAAAACCGATTGAAAAAACTCTTTGAGTCAATCTATACTCTTGTAAAACTCTAAAAATAACCGCAGCTATGTTACGGGCCGTGTGGGCCTCGTCAAAAACTCGAAAAGCCAAAACTCGTTTGTGTAAGATGAACCGTTCATCCACCCAATGACAAGTAACACCCATATATGAGTGGTGTTGCCAATGGTCGGTCCAAATATCACTACAAATTGAAACATGTAAATCGCTATGTTTTTCAAAATATTCAATTAATTCAGCTTTGCGGGTGTTATACCTTTTTATCATTTTCCTCTTAACCGTGTTTCGACTCATAGGTTGCCAAGCGGGCTGAACATTTTCCGTAATAAATTCGTTGAAACTTAAACGTTGTGCAAAACTATAAGCTAGGCCTTCGGCCGCTATCATTTCAGCAAAGTTATCACTACAACTAGCATAATCATAACTCCATATACCAGGGGGTTGAGAGGAAGTAGTTGCGTACCCGGTAAGTTGTGTTTGGCCTCTCGCCAAGCCGAGTTTCTCCGGATGCTTCGATTCGATATGACGTCCGTAGTTGCCATATCCGTTCCCCTTCTTGTGTTTGTAGACCTACGGGCAGAATCTGCACTTGACAGAGGAATAGTTTTCGCCCCATCCCTGTGCTGGCGGCCCCTTCGTGAACCAGAATTTCATTGTGGCGGCCTTAAAAGCGACTGGTGTGGCTTCGGGATCGGGTGTGGCAGCCGGATCCTCCTCGGCCTCCAAACCGGACTCCTGAGTCGGGACGGTTGATGGCATGGAAGGAGTTCCCAGAGGGGCAACTTCCTCCTCCTCAACTCCGACATGCTCATCGAGTAGTGCCTGATCCCGACGTCGTCGGGATCCTGGTCCGAAAACGGAGGCACTACGTCGAAGGCTAGGCTCGGGTTGGTGACCCGATCCCGAGCCGCCTCCACGGTCTCCACCCCTGCTTGAAGATGGGGCTCCGCTAACGCTCCTTCGACCTCGTGAAAACATTTTCAATAAAAGTGGATTAGATATATGTTGAAATAATATAAATATGTAATTAAGACAAATGACGAAATAATGAAAATAAAGAAAGAGATGATAGAAGTAGGAATTGGTGATGCGAATTCTCGGAATTCTTGATTCGTGAACCACCGACTTCCGACTTCCTCGATTCTCGAGCGATTAGAGAGTGATTAGAGAGTAGGAGATGTGATGAAAATGGGAGGGAAAAGGTAGTATTTATAGGGGGAAATGGGGAGGGAAATCGGCCGGGTCCAACGGCCGACCCGGCGGGTCGGTCAGCTTTTTTCAAAAAAAAGAGCCGTTGCTCATTATTATTATTATTTTTTTTAAACTTGCCGACCGTTGGAGGCTGGTCGGGTGGGTTTTTGCAATTTATTTTTTTGTTTTCCATTAATTATATTTGTGTAAATGTTTTTTTAAATTCTAATTATGGTCGTTACTTGTTAGTATTTTTTTAAATGCTAAGGTTGTTATTTTGACATGTTGGATTAGTTAAAATACAAATTAATAAACACATAACACACATTCTTATTACAAACCGAACATCGATTACAAACTCGTACCGGATTCATAGTCCGGTCGATATCGGGCTCGTGATGCGTGAGATTACAAGTTCACAACCTAGAAAACAAACTTACTTCCTACTTTATTTACTTCTTAAGTTCTTCATACGTTCATGTTTGAAGAACTTACTCCCGATGCTTATAGTTGGACTTGGACTTACTTGTCGGGATGCTTCGTGGCAAGATGAGTCCTCAAGTTGCCAATACAAAGGTTGTTCCCGATCTTGTACTTCTTACCACAGTAGCAACACTCCGCTTCAGGGCCTCCAGTCTCGCCCGGGGCTTTGACGAGTTTCTTGAAATGGTGGTCGAACAATTCGGACGTGCTCGGCGTCGACGCCGTCGAGGACGATGACCCACTTTTGCTTCCTTTGCTCGACATTACGACGGTCGACGACTCGACGGGATTGGATAAGAGTGATTTGATATTTTGATTGATTGATGTGTAGTAAAAATTAATTGGGAAGAACATCGAGCCTATTTATAGGCTCGAGCCTACTACACACATAGCCGAGCAACGGCTAGTTTTAAAAAAAAAAAACGTTCAAAGTGGTGGGCCCCACCCAACGGTCGGCTTTTTTGAAATTGATCGACCCGCCGGGTTAGACGGGTCGACCCGCCGGGTCACGGGTTCACATTTGGCCGACCCTAACCCTAACCCTTAACCCTTCCCGACCCTCGGACCCGTGGATCCTAACCCGGCGGGTCACGGGTCGACCCGCCCGACCCGTGACCCGTGGCCGTGTCTAGATACGGGGATTCACATCGAGCCCATAAACATAAACCGTTGGAACTTGGAAGCAACGGACTACAAAGTTTGCTTGTTTTCAAGAATCAAACAGAAAAAAGAAAACAAGTTGCTTGTTTTCTTCCACCCTTTTGTTAAAAAGCCCACATATAAATAAATAAATAATACGGAGTATAACAAAGCCCATATATAAATAGCCCTTTATACTTCCCGTCCCTCTCATCTTTCAACCCTGAAACCCCCCAAAACCCTAAATTCATCTCTTCTACCTTCTTTCTCTCCTCTTTTAAGCAAACCTTTATAACACAAATTCGCTGTTTTCCAAATTCACAGTTAATCTCTGCACAAACATGGAGCTGATTCCGGGCCTAAACGACGACGTCGGGCTCCAGTGCTTGACTCGGGTTCCTTTCGACTCCTTCCCCTCCGTTGCTTCCGTTTGCAGAGCTTGGAGTTTCCAAATCCAACACCCCCACTTTCACCGCATCCGCAAACTGTCGGGCCTGGCCCGGCCCGTTTTCGTCCTCTCCCAGGCCCATCCCGGCCCGCCGCCTGACCCGCTATCGGGAAGTAGTGAAAAGAGCTGTGCTATGCCTGTCCAGACCTACTGGCTCACCGTCTTCGAACCGGTTTCCGGGTCGTGGACCCGGTTGCCTCCCGAACCGGGTTTGCCGGGCGGGTTGCCTATGTTCTGTGGACTCGTAGGGGTCGGATCGGATCTGATTGTTATGGGCGGGTGGGACCCAATAACTTGGCAGGTCTCCAAAGCGGTCCATATTTTCGACTTCTTGACCGGTCAATGGCGCCGTGGGGCCGACATGCCCGGCCCGGCCCGGTCACTGTTTGGTATCGCCGGCGAACCAACTCGCCGGACGGTGATGATTGCCGGCGGCCATAGCGAAGATAAGACGGCACTGAAATCAGCATTCTTATATGACGTGGCAAAGGACGTGTGGGCCCCACTCCCTGACATGGCAAAGGAGAGGGACGAGTGCAGCGTGGCATTCCAGGCTGGCAGGTTCCACGTCATCGGCGGCTACGAAACCGATAAGCAGGGCCGCTTCGGGAGCAGCGCAGAAACCCTCGACCCATCCACGTGGCAGTGGGGCCCGACAAACGACTCCTACCTCGAAGAAGGGGCGAGCTGGGCCATAGGCAACGGGGAGGGGGAGGTCTACACCTGTCAAAATGGACAAGTGTCGGTACGACAGGACGACAACAAGTGGCAGGCGATCGCGGAGATGCCAGATCAGCCACGGAGTATGCAAAGAGTGATGATGTGGAGAAATGAGATGGTGACATTTCAGAGGCCGGGCAACGGCGAGCTCCAAAACGTCGCCTACATGTTAGATTTAAAGAGTCGGAAATGGAGTCAAGTAGACTTGCCGCTAGAGTACTCGGGTCATGTCCAATTGGGTTGTGGAATGGAGTTGTAAAATCTAAAAACAAGTTTTGTTGTATTTTGTCTTGTAAAATGTATCATTATTAAGAGCGAATGTATATACGAAATGCACTTCTTTATTTTTTGGTATGATTGCATTTTTACATTTACTGAATTATTTTTGGGAAGTTGAATCTCGCACATCGATTTAAAGTTGTGGATAAATATAATAAATGTGAAAATATGACCAAATTGAATAGTCCTTATCATCTATTCCGACGTAAACAAGCAGAGTAAATGCTAGTTGTAAGATTTCGGAAACAGCTAGCTAGAAGGTTCGAGCCGTTGGCGGAAAACAGCGGGATCAGAGGAAATAAAGAGTAAAACAGGTGGCGGCGTCATTTGAAAGGGAAGTGTCAATTGACTGAGGGTTTTGTGTCCGAATCCGGTTGCCCCGCACGGCGCCGCACGTTCTCTTTATTGGCCGGGAGTTTGCCCAATACCACTTGCTTAGAGCATGAGTTAGTGGGGGTTTTAGGGGCTTTGTGTCAGGGAAAGGAGGAGAGAGGGGTTGGGTTAAAAACCCATCCAAGGGTTTCTAACTTCCAAACTCCACTAAAACCCCTTCAAGTGGACCCCATGTATATATATGTGTGATTTTTGCATTTTTTTAATTTTTTTTGCATGAGCCCTTCTACCAATATAACCCTATATATGTTGAAAAAAATATAATACAACATAATTTATTATAAAAAAATTACATAAATAATTTATTTTAAGCTATTAATATAACCCTATATATGTTGAAAAATCTTTATATTAAAATCCATAATTTATTTTAAGCTATTAATAAACACCAATATTATATATGTTGAAAAAAATATAATACATACATAAATAATGTACAACATAATTTTTTTATGCATATTGTATTATAAAAAAATTTAAAATTTATTTAGATATTATTTAAAAAAAATTATATATTTATAGACACTAACATAAAATTAAATAAAATTGTTAAAGATGGTACAAAGATGTGAAGTATTTTTTTCCACCTAAATTGTTAATTAAAGATGAATTTATGAAATATAAAATTAAATATATAAAAGATAATAATTGGTGAAAAGTAAATTAAGAAACTCTAGAAACTTATACGGATGTGGACGAAAAAGTAAGTTGGGGTTTTTAAGGAGTGAGAAAGTGATATTAAGAAACTCTAGAAACCCGCATGGATGCGGATGTTCTTAGCTCTTTCTCCCATTATTCCTTGGGCCTTGGAGCCCAGTTATTCCAAAATCCCATTTGCCCTCTTTATTCCTTCGGTTGGCGATATGCATGCACTCCTTAAGACGGATTATAGATTGATCTGTTACAAATTTTTTAAAAACTGTCAAGTTTTACTAGCTTAGTTGGTAAGAATGGCATATAGTGACCCGAGTTCGAATCCCCCATATTGTAATGACCTATGTATCTACCCATGAAGGAAAAAAATACACAGACGAATTTATGGTCCATTCGTTATCAAAAAAATTACATAGGACGGATCATCCGTCCTATTTAAATTACAAAAAAAAAAAGAGATAAAGCTGCCTTTGTGCAGCTTTTTTGTTCAAAATGTTTACAAGAGCGGATTATTATGTACTACCTCCGTTCGGAAATATAAGTCCATTGACTTTTCGGCACGTTTTTTAAGGAGTTAAAAACTATATAAAATAATATTTTTTTCATTAAATTTTTTACATAGTCTTATATATATTACTAATAAGTATATAGTTGTGTAAAAAATTTAATAAAAAAATTATTATTTTATATAGTTTTTAACTCATTAAAAAGCGTGTCAAAAAGTCAATGGACTTATATTTCCGAACGGAGGGAGTATCTTTTTTTTTAAAAAAATTATTTTTTATTTTTTTTACAACGGACGGATCCTAGATCCATCTGTGTATATTTTTAACAACTTGTAATTATTATTGAACACGTGTCGTCTTGAGGATAAAACGGATTATAGATCCGTCCTATGCAGCACATATAACACCTGTTGCGAGTGTATATAACACAATCCTATTCCTTTTCACAATCCATCTATTCTTTTATCTTGTTTTTTTGTTACTTTAATTATTTTAGGCTTTTTCCTTATAAATGATTTTTCTAAATTGTATCCGTATATACGCATCATAAACTAAAAAGAAGAAGAAGATATCTTATATTCAATTCAATGCATTGATGTTTAGTCAGTTAACATTTTCTAAATCTTTTATGAGAATTGTATTTTTCAGCTCAGAAAATTGTATCCAAGTTCAAGTTCTTTTAACATCTCTAGCTAGAGAATTGAATATTGAAAATGGTTCTTGTGCCATTTCGGTATTAAACAAAGCTGTACAGTATTCATTAGTAGTTTATTCTTTTCACCTGGTTTTAAAGTGTTAAAAAAAACACAGGATTTTGGAAAAACAAGTCAAAAATTATTTTAAAAAATAAAACTAACACAGTTCTGGCAAATAATAGAGAGGTTCATAGTTTACTACCAATTTGTTCTTCTAAATCTATGAGTAAACACTGTAGAAACAATAGAATTTGAACAAGGTAATGAATGGTGTAAGAAGCCAAAAAAAAAAAAAAAAAAGTTTCCCCTGCCAACTCAAGGAAGATCCTGATCAAAAGAATACAAAACAAATGAGGGAATGGCCAAAGAATGGAAATAAGTCACCTTATTTGAATGCATTTGGAGAGGACCTCAGACAAAAGCTTGTACATATGCCGCTTCAAGTAGAATCTCTCCACCTTCTCCCTCCCCTTGATGCCCATCTGCTTTCTCAAGGTTGCGTTGTTCAGCAACAACTTGATGTTCTCCGCCATCATTTTCCTTCCTGGCCGCCCCACCGGGTGGAGCAGCCCTGTCACGTTTCGATCCACTATCTCCCTTGTGCCTCCAGCATCTGTGCCCACCACCTGTCAATGTACGTTTGAGACTGGATGAGTGTCGAATCATATGAATAGGTCCGCTAGAGATCACAAATTGTTATGAATAGAACATTTGATGTGTTTATCATAATTCCTCAAAAGTAATGCCATCTTGGGATCTATCTAAAGCAAATGACACTTGGTAACTTGCACAAAGGAACAAAGAAAAGAGAGGTTTTGATTGAGATCAAACATACCGGTAGACCAAATGCCATAGCTTCAATTGTTACCCTTCCAAATGTCTCTCCAATCCCCTGTACACGGTGATAACTGAATCTGATGAGTAGCAGTTCTCAAATTGGAGATCAACAACAAGGGGATGTATCGAAACATATGCAAAGATCCTATACAGACCAGTTGGATCAGTAAAGGACAAGTGCAGCAAAATATTAAGGTATAAATTCATAACTACTGCTGATCCTTGTCAGTTGCAGTTTTGTCCAAAAACAGTAGGAGCATCATACATTCATACCTGAGAATTTGTAACATATACATCAGCAGCTGAGTAAAGAGACGCGACACGTGTAGCGGCTGGAGTCCAAAGTACTGACTTGGACAAGTTTGGATTCTCAGATAAAAATCTGATAATTTCTCTGACATACACCACCTTGTTGCTTTTAGATCCAACTGAGCCAATGAGAATCTTGAGATTCTGACCTGACATTCCCTGATTAGAGCTATGTTTCTCAGTCCTGTCATGGGCATTGAAGGATTGCTGGTGATCAGATAACCTTCTTGTGTTTCCATAACTTCTCATTTTCGGAAGCAAACTCCTTAATCTTAACTTCTCATTATCTGATGCAAACTCATTGATCCCAGGACCTGTTTGAGATTGTTCTGCAATGATTGAATGTGCAGATTCAACAAACAGAAGCTGACCTTTTGCAGCATTTATGCTGCTCAGGGCCATGACAAGCATATCATTTTCTTTCAGTCCCATCTCTTCCCTGACAGCTTTTCTTAGCATTTGCATTTTCTCACTCATTCTTTCTGGGCTGAATCTAGGTGTATTTAGAGAACATGGAATTCCTGCTGCAAAAGCTAATTCATCGTTTACTGATAGCGGGATCAAAGCAATCTCAGTACTTAAGTTGATATTTTCCTCTTCACACCAGGATAACCATTGCCGTGACTGCAACTCAGAAAGAAACATGAGCATTTTCACCCGATGGAGGACAAGCTTTGATCGGTCAAAATACTCACGTCGGTTCTCCATGATCCACCAAGCTATCTGATCAGATCCAGCAGGAAAGTATACTAGATATCTCTCTGTACAAATACATTGAAATTTCACATTAATCAACCACAAGCATACATGTTGAAAGGCATATATATTTTGAGATGAATAAAATTGCACCGCATATTCCATTTCCGTTTCCCTTATCAACATTACAAAACTTTACTTAATGCACTTATGAATGCTTTCAACTTTCAAGTGTCTTAACATATTAACATATCACATATGGCGGATACTTATCAGTTCTGCAACCAAAGATCTTTATCAGATGCCAGATGATGAGGCTAAGGATTATTTCATCCATGCATATTTATAACATCAAGACAAATGAGTTAATGTCGATTGTTCTGCCAACTAAAGCAGGAGCACACAGCATACATCTGCTAATCAGCTTGTAAGATTCGTCAACATCAACGAAATATGGAGCATAAATCAGCATAACAAAAAATAGAATTCATGCATTGCTGTTTCACACACAGTGACTATTTGGAGGTCTAAGGAGCTTCAAAGGTAAGACTGTAAGAGTATGATGCATATTAGCATACAGCAAGAGCTGAATGCCTCAAAGGATCAGAAATGATCTTAACAAAGTAGGATATGAGAAGATGGTCACCTATCCAAGATGCACAGACAGCTGACCCAGCAATGACGAGATCTGCCTCCATTGCAGCTCTGAAGCTATGCTCAGCTTTGTCATCAATCACTTTGATGTTTCTTCTCAAAAGCTCTGGCATCAAGCCACCCCTCCTGCTAAGAACTACAGCATGAACACTTGCCCCACAGCTAAGCAGCTCTGTTGCCAACTCCAACATAGACAGTGGAGCCCCAGTCATCGAAAGCTCATGGAATACCAACACAAATTTCCTAGACCAGGCAAGTTTTCCGAATAGCTCATTACGGTCACATGTCCCGCTTCGCTCCTCAGGACTCCATTCCAAAATCCTATCCTCTATTGAACCAAAAGGACCGAGAAGACGGCCAAAAGTTGCATTAGTTGTAGGAATCTCTTCCTGCACTCCATTATCTCTAGCCCTTGCACGACCCCTACCCCGCAACGAGCGTTTGGCTCTTCTGTTCATCCTTGAAAACAACAGACTATGCTGATTTGAGCTGATCTTCCCCTTTCCTGCCAATGCAACATCTATATTCTCCTGCATAAGTTTCAAATCCACCACCTGATTTTCCTTTCTGTCATTCTTAACCTTGATTGCCTTGTCCTCTGCGATCAATTCTATTCCATGATTGAGTACAGAATCCACAGCTCCATTAACCTTTTCTTGACTGAAATTGATAAAACCTTCTTGTTTATCATTGACTGCCCATCTTGATTGGACATAGAACCCTCCGTAGGTCCAGAGAGCAATCAAAAGCAACCAGTGCAACAATCGATTACTACTAAAACACCAAAGCAAAATCGCACCTCTCTTTCCCTCTCTTCGAGGTGTTCGGCCGGAATTTGACCTGCCGAAGGTCGGAGAAGTCCTAGGGCTCATAGTCGGAGTTGACCTCCCAGACAACGCGACTTTCAGTGGCCTCAAGGAAGAAGACCATACTACATTCCCTTGCGAATCGCCCTTGTTGCTGTTACTGTCCTCCATTGTCGACTTTGATTCAAGCTTCTTCGACTCTTTTAGCTCTGCAAAACTATCTAACCGCCAAAAATTTCATCGCGCTTTGCATACGGCACCGCAAGTTCTCGAAATTCAACGCGATTATAATCCCGATGAAACATCAAACCCCTCCCAAACGCACCGAGATTCTTGATCTCAAACGGAAATTTGATTTTAGCTCCTACAACCGCAGATTTCGACGAAAATCGAGCTGCGTGGTGCGGAATTCAGAAAATTAAAACAACGCAACGAGAAAGATTACAGAGAATTTAACATCAAATATCTCACACTCTGCTGACCTTCTTATGATCGCATTCAGTTTTCTACTCGGAGCGAGAGAGAAAGAAGACCGTAGCTCAAGATCCAGCTGAACGAACTTGCTGATGCTCGTCAAATGCGGAGGTGTGAAGAAACTCAATCCGAGAAAACTTCGAAATGGAAAGAGAGAGAGGAAAGAGATGAAAGGAGTTTGAGAGGTTGCAGAAACCGTAAAGGCGCCAATGGGGACTGTCAAGGTGTCAACGGAGGGAGAAAACAAGAGAATAAAGTTTTTATTTTTTATTTTTATTCCAAATATTTAATGGAATTTTATTTTATTTTTTTAAATTGGTTTGGTAATGTTCTAACGTTAGCACGTTCGCGGGTCTTAACAAATATTCCATCGTTTGAAAATAATACTCCATAATAAAAACAACGGAAATTTCGCCGGGTACCCTTGGGGTATCGGCTTTTTCGCCTGATGTACAAGAGTTTCACCAATTTCACCCGGTACCCCTGAGTTTTATACCAATTTCGCCTCGCGCCCCTCTACAGTTAATCTTAACAGCCATTTGTTTCTCCGTTAGTTTTTATTAATTAAAAAAAAAAGGAAAAGTCGACAGAAGAGAGGAAGGAAGAAGGCCGACTCTCAGGCAACATAGAGGTGGAGGAGGTGACACAGCAGAGAGGCGACACAAGAGCGGAAGAGGCCATGCCGCACCGAGCCGACTGGAGCGGGAGGTGCAGGGTGCAGGAATCCGCCGAAAGTTGAGAAATGTGAGTCTGTGAGAGGAGGCGACGCAAACAGTGAGGGAAGGAGAAGGCGACACTGACGATTGAAAGCGGCAATAGAGGCAGAAATGGCTTTGGGTGGCGCAAGGCATGGAGGTATGTTTATCAAAATTTCCTTGAAAGTTCCAAACTTCCAATGGCTACAAACCCTAAAAAAATGGGGATTTTCGATTTGTATTTTTTCTGGTACAATTGAGTGACGATTTCTCCTCCATCTTGTAGTTGAAGCGTCCTTGCACTGTTCGTGTTTTGAATTAGCTTCTGGTTCTTTACATTTGTTGCATCTGTCATAAACTGCACTTGTAGGATGTGCTGTTGGATTCTGCATTTGTTTGGTAGACATCTCTGTGTTGTCATGAATACGCCAATTTATGTCATAACCTGTAATTGTCTAGTGTAAGTGCTTCTATAACTGCACTTGGTTTCAATTTCATAATAGAATTAGGAAACGTGATTGAATGCAATGATGTTCCAACTAGCCTGACTGAAGCTAAATCTGCCTACCAAGTGTTTGCTGAAATGCCTCTTAGAGGTATTAGGATCAAATGGTCTTCAATTCAGTCAGGGAACGCACATAGGATCAAATGGTCTTCAATTGAGTGTGCCAACAAAGTAATCAGCTAAATTTTTTAGTGATAATAATTTATCAGTCAATTGAAGCAAAGTCAAGCATCCCTCTAAATAGCAATTCAAAAGTTTTCAAGAAGCAACCAAACACTACAATTAATGTATGACCGCAACAAATTAATGATAATTGCATCACCCATGATTATCATATATTTTTTTTTGTTCTTATTCCACATTATAAAATTTAAGCCTATTAGCTCAAATGGTAGAGCGATGTGCATGAGCACATCGATGTGGGTTCAAATCCCGCATAGGCTAATCTAAACTCAATTGAATTTTCAACTTCTTATCGTTTGTGGCTTATGTGGGATTCAAACCCACATTTTGTGCCTAAGCACAATGCTCTACCGGTTGAGCTAATAAGCCAAAATTTCCAAAACAATATAAGCATTGCTGTCACCGATTTTCTATAACAAATTGCAACATCAGTAACTCAATGTAAAAATCAGTAAATGTATGACAGCAAACATATTTTCGAAAACAAGCAAACTCAAAAACACAAGCAACTCATAATTTACCGAGTAAATGCTTAGTTTGGTGCTTCAGGGATTTATGTTGTCATTGAAGTGAACCACAATCACCGATTGTTGTTGTTCCCATAGGTAATTTACTGAGTAAATGCTTTGTTCTTATGAGTTTTCTCTTTGACAGGCAATTTAAGAACAAGTTCATACAACCAATCATTGCAATATAAATCTCTCTCCACACAGCTTAATAAGATCTCATTTGTTGGGAATTGTTGGAATATTTATATTGAATAGATTCTTAGCAGTAACTACAAATTACAATAATAAAAAGAATAAATGCTTAGAGAGACAGGTGATATTAAGTACCTTCATTCTTCCCCTTTCCTTCAATTCTTTCCTCTTTCTTGCATGTTAATCTATTCAATAGTCGTATGCGAGGATCATCTGTCACATTTTTCAAGGGCTCCAACTTCTCTTCCTATCATAAACGAACTCTACTCAATCTGAATAGTCAGTAACACACTGAATCTTATAAATTCTCTGCACCTAGCATATCTACTCTTAACCATCCAATTAGTACGGTTAAGAATGTTACTAAACCAGATATACCAACTAAATTGCGTTGACAAGATAAATAATGGGTAAAATAACCCCCAAAACAAGTAGAAGAAAATAATATCCTGACCTTATTGGAGTGACCAGGTAATTGATGGAACCGACAATAATCCAGAACCAAACCAAGTGTCGATGGATTAACCCTCTCAGGAAGTATAATAGCATTGTTCTTAGAAGATCCTGAGCCCTTTTGAAGTATCTCTCGGCATATCATGGGGCAAAACATAGCAACTTCTTCCTCAACTTGTTGCATTGATCCATCAGCAGTCTGAAGCCAGACATAAGACTTCCTCTACAATTACAAGCCCGTCAATGAAGCCAATGTGAAAAATTACAGCTAGAAAGTAGAAACAATTATTTTTTAGAAAAAAAAAATGATACTACGGTATATGATAGCTTTGCAGTTCCTAGCATTCTGGCAGGCATTAGTGTAATAAAAAAAATTCATGTAACAGAAAGTTCATTGAAAGATTGAATAGTGAATACATCAAAATCCTGGCAATCGGGTATGGTGTGCAAATACAAACTAACCTCGAAAATCGGCGAAGGCGAAGACTGTGAAATTGAGATTTAGGAATTAGGCGAAGACTGTGAAATTGATAGAAGAAGCGGGGGAGGAATAAGCAGATGATTGGTGGATGCGGCGGCGTTGGTTGAGGTGGACTGAAGTTGCTGACGGGAGTGAGTCACGGCGGTGGCGTTGTGGCGGCGGCGGCGGCGGAGGCGGAGGGCATAAAAGAGGATAGGGGTCGAATTGAGAGAATGAGAGAGGAAGTGTCGTATTCACACTATCCACCCTCATCGGCTTCGACCTCTTCGTCAAGTTCTGGTCTCTTTGTCTCGCCGGTGTCGAGTTCTCCTCCGAAGTCATTCTTCTTCGTCTCTCTTCGTCATCCATCTTTGGTTTTGATTTTTTTTTTAATTTTCCTTTTTTATTTAATCAAAACAAACGGCATCTGTTATTGTTAACGGTGGAGGGGCGCGAGACGAAATTATACCAAACCTCAAGGGTACCATGCGAAATAGGTCAAAGTTTGGTACACCCCGCGAATTAAGCTATACTACAAGGTATCTTGCGAAATTTCCCTAAAAACAAATATTCCACCACGCTATAATGTTTCATTTATAGCAATTAGCAACCATTTTTTTTAGGAGTATAACAACTTTTATTTAAGTTTTGGTTGTTTGATTAATTTAGATGTCTACATTAATTTTTTAGAGACATATCAAAATTAGTAAGATGAAAATGGCAAATAAGCACTTTATTTTCACTAACGAAATAGTAATAACTACACTTTATTTTTCAGATTAATAAAATATGTGAAAGATTATCTCGTGTATTTCAACTATGTTTTTGGTACGGTGATTTTTTCGGGAAATACACAGCCTCCCCCGATACTGAAAGTTGGAGTCGGCAAACACCAAACCCTATAGAACTCCATCCACAGACTCAGGATGTCGATGTCAGCTATCGACTCACCAGCAACAACCCTCGACCACCACCGCCCCTCCTCTCCTCTCACAGTAGCCCTCTACCGACTCGGGGTGTCGATGTTGACTGGCATGATCGTACGTTTGATGAGATATCGTCGTGTGGATAGTATGACCGATTAAAAATGAACCATTTTATCAACTCATTTCAAATTTATAGTGTCACATATTTAGGATTTAGGGTTGAAATTTATGGCTTTTTAGGCTTAATTAGAATTAAACTCTGAAGTTTGATTTGAGACTAGAAAATTTAAATTTCAAGAGGTGATATTTATCATTGTTGTTGTTATTAAATAAAAATTAGATAAACTCATTGAGTTTTAAAGATTAACCTATGAATCATTGTGAAAATAATTGAAAACATTATGATTGAGAGTGACAAAATGTGGAGACAGTTAGGAACATGATTGGTTGACCAAAATAGAGTCATAACTTTGCTTAGTTGTTACTACTTCAAAATGGCAAATGCTTATAGGTTGAAGCTAAGAAGTTGCATCAATCATCAAGCAGGGGGAAAAACAATTGCATTGATTGTTTAAACTAAATGGGATTCATCACTGATTATTTTTAACTAAATGTGAATTAATCACATTATTACCATCATTCAAAACTAATTTGATCCAATACAAATGAATGAGGTAAGGTTGACATATGAGGGTGGCAAATGCTTGTAGGTTGAATTTGAGAAGTTGTATCAATCATCAAATCACAAAAAATTACATTGATTATTTTAAACTAAAATATGAACTGTCATCAATTATTTTAAACCAAATGTCAATTATTCAAATTTAAACTAACCCCTACGATAACAACCTCAGGTAAGCTGGTAAGGTCATTGAAATGACACCAACTACTTAGTTTTTTTATCCTGAATTTCATTCATAATTTAAACAAGGGCTGTAAATTGTAATGTAATAGCTAAGAAATTTTGCACTGAATCACCCGTGATGAGAAGTTTCTGTTGCTTCATATGATGCAATTTGCAGGTTTCGTCATCAATAATCTCATTCTTTTAAGATCTTCCAATAGGAGCCTTCATCTTGGCCAATAATCAGATGGAAGAGCGTCGGGATATCATGATAAGCCAAGGCTGAAACCTGAAATTGCGCTCGTTCTGTCCAGCTGGCCTTCGTTCATTTCTCGCACCCTCTTGCAAAATCTCCATCAGGGAATACCGGGTGTGAGAAGTTCTCCCAAATGTCGTCATCCCTAGATCGAAAGCTCCACAATCTGCCATAGCATATGAATATCCAGATTACCATAACATCAAGAGTTTGCAGACAATTATTTTAAAACTAACATCAATTAGCCCGTCCTCTTAGAATTCCCCAGCCCAGCACTGGCTGAGCGACAGAGCCAAATAGCCAATATAGCTACTTAAAGATAATGTAGGTAATCAATGAGAAAGGTGAAGTTAGATATAATGTTGGAAATAAATTGAAGATTTTATCTAGAAAACGCACAAAATGTATATGAAAACAAAGACCTGCAAAAATTTCTTATTAAATGATAGAGTAAAGGTCAACCTGAAGTGGTCAAGCTAATCTCATTAAGCATGGCAGCCTCAAAGGTGAAAACAAGATCTGCAAAATTTTGCAAAAGAGATAAATAGGTAATACAAAATCTCCTCCAAATGTACAAAAACAAAGGTTGAGTTTAGCCATACCGACATAGTGTCACTAGGTTGTTGGAGGTGTAGGATCATCGTCAACTTTACCAACTGCCTCAAGTATCGACGAGTATGTAATCAAATCATATTTGAAACCTTTTGTATTCATCTCTTTCATTAGCTTTACAGCCTCCTCAAACAAACCAGCTCGGCTGAAACATCCAAGAAGAGTGTTATAGGAGACAGCATCTGGTTTTAAATCTGAAGTCTTCATCTTTTCAAACATTAGCATCGCTTTTGTTGGTCCTCCTACCCTTGCAAGCCCATTCAAAATTATATTATGTGAATTCACATCTGCTGGGCAACTCTTTTCTTCCATAGTTTGGAGCAAAGTTTGAGCTTCGTCCATCATACCTGCTCGAACCATGCCAGACATCAATGCATTATAAGCATATACATCAGGGGTACAACCAGCTCCTTTCATCTCATTGAAGAGATCTACAGCCTCATTAAGTTGACCGCATTTTCCATAGTGCTTTATCATTACTGCATATACCCTAGCACTTGAGGCACCGCAATTTTCCTTCAACTCTTGAAACAATTCATTGGCAGCTTCATATCGTTTTGCCTTTCCAAGAGTATTGATCAGACTACAATAGGCAGCTGGACAGGGAGGAATACCTTTCTCATCCATTTCTTCAAGTAGGAGCAAAGCTTTCTCCACTTTATTCATCTTGCAAAAACCGTCGATGAGAATCGAGTAAGTGTAAGCACTTGGAGTGATCCCACCTGCCTTCATTTTATCTAGCACACCGGATATTTCATATGCTGAAGCTTTGCACCTAAACAATGTTTGAATTACAGTATTATAGGTTACCACAGTTGGGAAGCACTGTAAGGAGTCCATCTCTTTAAACAACTTGACAGCATCAGCATAGCGACCCGCCTTTCCTAAAATATTGATCAAGTTATTCACTAGCACAACATCTGGCCTGCAACCCTCCTTTAGGAGACTTAAAAACACCCCATAAGCCTCGTCGACCCTACCAGCTGCGCCAAGGCCCCTAATTAACTCTGTGTAGGTATAGACAGTTGGTGGGCAACCATTCTCTTTCATCTCTTTAAACAAGTGTAGCGCTTTATCATCCATACCCGATTTGAAATAAGTAGCCAACAAGGTTGTGTATATTTTAGCAGTCGGATGCAACCCGTTCTCCTTCATCTCTACAAACAGCCTAATGGCAGAGTCATGATGCCCCAGTTTCTCAAAAGCTGATATGAGAGCACTGTATGTAACAGTGTCAGGGAGACAGTTGCCTTCATTACACATTTCATTGTAAAGCTCGTGCAACTTTTCATAATGACCTTCTTGCATGAGCATCAAGATGAGAGAGTTGTATGTGCTTGCTGTAGGCTTGCACTTACGAGCTTTAATTTGGTAAAAAGCAGACAATGCCTTCTGAACCATCTTAGCATTGCCTAAAAGCCTTAAAATTTCAGATAGTTCAGTAGGACCAATAAGGCATGTGCTTCTAACCATCTCTTGGATCATCTTCCACATCTCCCCAACTAATCCAGCTTCACGCAAACAATGAATTAGAGACATATAAGTGGTAGAGTCATGCTCAAAGTTTCTTCTCTTCCCTGCCCACTTGAAAAACTGGATTTTAACGTTGATATTAACATCGATCTTCAGAACATCCCGAACCAATCTATGGTCTACCTTCAACTTAAGAACTTCCAAAGCCTTTTCTGCATCAGGACCCCACTTGAAAATTTTTAAAATCCTAATGAATCTCTCATCAAGTTTCCTAATGGAGGGATCATTTCTTGATGGCTTCCTATTCCGTTGAGAGATCAGGTTTCCATCAGTCGGCGTTGGTGTTGGTATGAGAAACATTTTGACATTCTCATTATCTACACAATGGCCATAAGCGAGGAAAAAAAAAACAAGTGAGCTACCAAAACAAAGTAGTAATTATCATTTTTAAAAAATGGAATGCTATGTTAAATGACAAATTGCAACCATAACAACCGAACAATATTATCATTCTGCACCACACCTGTTTGCTTAATCCTCTGACATAACCTGGGTAGAGTTGATATGGCTCGTCTTGAAGAAGTCAATGTAGCATTCATCTTCAAAGCTGATCTACCTGTAGGGAACCAATATCGAAGATTTTAAGGACATCTCAACTCACTCCCTGCAATCCGTTTCTGGGAATGTGATACGTCCAAAGGTTCAGGGGCAGCATGCCATCAAAGCAAGAGATTTTCAAACCAATATTTTCAGCAAGCCTGTAGTGGAAGATAACATTAAATGGCCTTTCAATTGATAGATAGATTTACAATGGAACGGACACTACACACTATTTGCAATAGATGGCTTCTTAGAAAGTATAATAATCTTATCCATAATCATTAATCCTAAAAATAAAAGAGTAGAAAGCACAAATTGAATTCACACTTCAAAGTTCAAACCCTATTAGATCAAGATCAAAATTTCAGTAATCAACTACAATTTTAAACCTTATTCACAAAATTGCAATTCTAAACCTTATACACAAATTGCAAAATCACAAATTCATAAACCAACTGCAGTTCATTTCTAACCCTAGTACAAAATTGCAACTACAATTCACAAATTGATTCTGAAATTCATAAATTCATATATCAAACTTCAATCCTAAACTGTATTTGAAGATTTGAAGGCCGAAAATTACCGTGCGGGATGAGAGTAGCCCAACCTGTCAGTCACTCAATCAGTCAGCTAAAGACGTTAGGGGGCGGAGGACGGAGTCGGTCTGCACGGCTGCACTCCGACGCGGGCCTGCAATGGAGCCCGGAGGCAGGATTCCTGCGCTGCGCCGGCCACCGGAGAAAGGAGGGGAGGGAGCGCTGCTACCAGTCTCGTTGTTCAGTGCTTCTGACTTTCTGAGTTGCGACTTGCTGCGAGCAGAAGCGAAGCGAGGTTTCGTGAATTTTTTTTATTTTTTTTAAAAAGGCCGTATAATAGTTAGGGTAAATTACATAAAACCACCCACTAAATATCAAGTTTTTCACTTAATGATCCGTTATATTATAAATTAGACAAAATTACTCATTAAGTACAATTTGTTAACAAATCACCACCCATGATAAAATTTTGTCAATTTTTTTCCCTTTTTTAAGGATTGAACATCTATATTTAATTATTTATATATATATATTAGATGCATATTTATTAAAAATTTGCAAAATAGATGTCTTTTTGGCGTATAAATTATAATGGTGGTATAAGGAAATATTTTTTATTTTCAAATAATTTCAAGTCTGGTGTGTTTTAATGGGTATGAAAAGAAAATTTAATTAAAAAATGGGGGTAAATTAATCATTTTTCTTGATGTTTCGATAGATGTTTTTACTTGGGTGGTAATTTATTAACAAAGCATATTTGATGGGTGATTTTGTACAATTTTAAATTTGGTGGATATTTAAGTAAAAAATCAATATTTAATGAGTGGTAATGTAATTTACCTTGATGGATACGTAGCTAAAGCTACAAATTTGCTTTAGCTTAAGCCAATCAAGCAACAATAGTAGTTTTATTAGCGGTTGTCGTGACGGTATCATCCTTTCAATCGCGGGTTGAAATATGATATCGCCACGTCAAAACACCATTTTACGAACTAATTAAACTATAAATACTACATCATAATAAATACTCTGTCAAACACGCTCTTAGAGCATGTGCAACCAAAATATAAATAAAATGTAGTGAGACACTTATGTGTTTAAAAAATTAAAGATAAAGTAAAAATAAAAGGGAAGAGGTTACCTTAGTGGGAAGGAGTAAACCATGAATTTACCTTTTAACACCTATAAAGTAAGTAAAACTCATGGTCTTAGTTAATTTGTTGTAGGGAGAGATGGCCTTTTGCAGCTACGAGTGCATGACCGAGAAAGGGAGATATTCAATTAGAAGAAAAGGGAAAGGGTGGTTGAAGTTTTGAGCTCGGTATCTAGAGGGATCCAATCATCCAAGGAACCGAAGCCTATGTGAGCTCTCGCCTCCCGAGGGATACTCCATTGAAGTAAACGAGATTTTAATCTCTTTGGGTAAAAATTGCAAAAACTCCCCTTATTTAAGGCTATTTAAGTTTCTGGCCCTAAGCTAATTATTTATTAAATAAGGCGGCTGATACTTTTAAACTAATTCCATTCTTTCCCGTTTCAACGACACTAAGCAATTCCGAAGCACCCGCGCCAAGTCTCGCTCCCCAAGAAGGTTATATTGGTATAAATTCTTAACTTTATAAAATTAATTCAATTTCTAATTGAGTTAAGTAAAGTTAATTACATAAAATACCAATATTAAATATTTTCCTTCTGTAACACCCCTGGTTTGATCTGAAGGTAGGAGATACAATATTAATAATTTCAAACTCGACTAGATTAGGGTTGGAAATAACACATTGAATATCCAAAACTTAATAATGCATAATGAAACGAGGGAATAACAAAAGTTGCAAATACCTAAAAATAGGGTAAGTCTACCCTTTATTGATAAGAAAATACTATATCTATCTAAGAAATTTGGAATTCTCTTAATTGTGGATTCTGATGAGATCTTAATCTTCGTCGTCTTCTGAAAAGTCATACAGATCGAGGAGTTTTCCAATTCAGAGCTATGCTTCTGTGATGTTGCATCTCTTTGACTCAGCATGCTCACACATCTCTTTCATCTCATCCTTAGCACGATCACATGGTTTTTTTTCAGCTCATCCATAATCCGATCCCTGTCCTTGCGTGTTTCCTTGACCTCCCTCAAGCGGAGCCTCTACCTCGATCTTTTTGCCTACAATGTCTAGTATGCTTTTTCATCAGCTAGGATTTCAGAGTAGGCCGAATCTCTTCTTTGACTTCTCCTCGTTGTGGCTTTGGGATGGTCCCATGTCGTACGGTCGGACGAGGTCCTAGAGGCACTCTCTCCTATCGTCGTCCAGAGGAGCTAGCATGACTTTCTTTTCCCTTGCTGCCTTTTCCTCGTTGTAGAATCGAGGAGTCCCCAAGTCATGTTCCTTGTACCACTCGCGGATCAGCTTCTTGCCATATCCCGTGGTTGCGGCTCTTTCGGGGGGTCGATCATGTCATTCTTCTCATTGGATAACACCACTATCGCCTTCTCCATGACCTCTACCTATGTGCTTGAGTCAGATCCGGCATCAAAGTTGTCGGTGAGGTCAGGGTGTTTGAGGTCTTGCGAAGTTAGGCATATGTCAAGGCCGGATAAGGCGACAGTGGAGCCATCCAAGGGGAAGAATGGCATGATCGACCCTCCCGAAAGAGCTGCAACCACGGAATATGGCAAGAAGCGATCATCCGCGAGTGGTACAAGGAACATGACTTGGGAACTCCTCGATTCTACAGCGAGGAAAAGGCAGCAAGGGCATGCTAGCTTCTCTGGACGATGATAAGAGAGTACCTCCAGGACCTCGTCCGAGCGTACGGCATGGAACCATCCCAAAACCCCAGCGAGGAGGAGCCAAAGAAGAGACCCTACTTTGAATTCATAGCTGATGAAAAAGCATACCTGGCATTGGAGACAAGGAGCGGATTGTGGATGAGCTGAAAAAACTCTATGATCATACTAAGGGTGAGCTGAAAGAGATGTGTGAGCATGCTGAGTCAGAGAGAGATGCAACATCACATAAGCCTACCCTATGTTTTAGGTCTTTCCAACTTTTGTTATTCCCTTAGTATTCAAACTCGTTTCATTATGCATTATTAAGTTTTGGATATTCAATGCATTATTTCCAACCCTGATCTAATCAAGTTTGAAATTATTAATATTGTATCTCCTATCTTAAAATAATGAAAACCAAGGGTGTATTTAATATTGATATTTTATTTAATTAACTTTAAATAACTCAATTAGAAATTGAATTAATTCTATAGAGTTAAAGAATTTATACCAATATAACCCATCTTGGGGAGCATGACTCGGCGCGGGGCTTCGGAATTGCTTGGTGTCGCTGAAACAGACAAGAATGGAATTAGTTTAAAAGTATCCGCTGTCTAATTTGATAAATAATTAAGGGTGTTGCTATATACACCGCAAATCACAAGGTTAATATTGCACGTGGACGTGCAAGTCTTGTGTCTAATATTGCATGATTTGCGGTGTATATATCCGGAACAATAATTAATTTGATAAATAATTAATTTAGGGCTAGAAACGTGAATAGACTAAAATAAGGGGAGTTTCTGCAATTTTTACTAAAAGAGATTTTAAAATCTCGCTTTGCTCCAATGGAGTTTCACGCGCCGAAGGAGGAGGAGGAACAGGTGAAGGGCGATGGCTCGGCGCGGCTCTTCCTCCGGCGTGGATGGCTAACGGCGCAGGAGAGGACCTCGGCGGCGACTCAGGCGGTGATTGGCTGCGGCAAGGCAGCGACAATCGGAGGCGGTGATGGGCGGTAGCAATTGGAGGCGATTGCAGCAATTCAGCGACAATCGGTGATGGGCGATGGTCAGGCGGCTCGGGAGGCGAATGCAGCGAGGGCTCGGCCTTGGCGTTCTCCGGACAAGGCTGCAACCGCAGTGGGAGAGGGGGAGGAGAACGGTGAGGCTTGATGGGCGTCGCAGGCTTGGCGTTGGCGTTCGCCGGCGGGTTGGGGCAGTGATGGTCGGTGGTTTCACGGGAGTAGTGGGAGAGGCGGATGAGAGATGGTGATGTAGAATGATTTTGGCCTGTGGTAACTGTAAGATTTGACGTGTATTTATATTGTTGGGGTTGAGAACCCTAAGATTTGACGTGTATCTATACGGTTGAATTAGATTTAAATAAAAGATAGTATATTTTTTATTCTTTGGTATTACGAATCAATTAAGGATAAGGTTTTACGTGTATCTATACGGTTGAATTAGGGCTAGATAAAAGATAGATTTTTTATTCTTTGGGATTAAGAATCAATTAAGGATAGAGATTACGAGTAGATAATACTACCTCCGTTCGGAAAAACTTGACACTTTATTATTCATGCACGCTTTTTTTAGGAGATAAAAACTATATAAAATATCTAGTTTTTTTAATAATTTTTTAACAACTTCGTAGTTATTATTGATAAGTACAAATTTGTTAAAAAAAATTTATTAAAAAAATGAATATTTTATATAGTTTTTATCGTTCTAAAAAAGCGTGTATGAATAGTAAACAACAAGTTTTGCCGAACGGAGGGAGTAGATTTTAAGGAAAAGAAATTAAAGAAGCGAATAAAGATGGAGATAGAAGATATGTTTCTCCACTTTAGAAAGAAAGGGCCCAAACGGGTGGGTTTTATTAATGGGTTATATATATACATATTTTAGCGGAAGAAATATTATTTAATTTAACTTCATAAATTAAATAATAAGAGTATTTAGAGGTTTTATCTAATTAAATCAATTCATATATTATTACTCTTTAGAATAATTGAATTATTCTAATTCATACCATACATCTTATGTGAATTTATTAATTGACCAAATTCACAAAATATACTATAATTTAATATAATATAGATTTATTTAATTAGATAAAAAATTAGAAATAGCCCAAAAATAATTTGGGGTATTTCACATCACATTCTCTATTTTAAAGAATGACAGAAAAAATAGAGATGATTATCTGAATTTGCAGCATTTTCCAAACTAAATGATTGTCCAAATCTTTGAAATGATATAATTTGAAAAATAGGTGTTTTGTTTCCCATTGAAGCAAAATTTTAGAGAAGTTTGTTAGAAATGGCCTTATAATTTTGACCGATTCAAGTTTTGGTTGATGATCCACTCCTGTCTCCTCTACATGTATTTTTGCTACTTACATATGTTTCTATTTACATTTGCATCAAAGTTTGATGAGCTAATAATTAATTAAATTGATATAAAAAAAAATGTTTACAGATAAACACCTTAACTAATACATACTCCGTCACTATTGTAATAAACCATTGCCATTGGTAAATAACAAACCATCCAATGTACCATGGTTGCAAATCCACTACATTGATGATGATTGAACACCTTACTATTAGGGTTAGACCTAATTACAGTCACTTTGTTAAGTCTGAAATATTTTAGGCTTTGGATTTTCTGAATTTTAACAACTCCTAAAAAAACAAGCCAATTTTAACATTGGTGTCAAAAGCTTCCACAGTTGCCAATTTCTTCTCCTGATCTGTTCACTTCAGTTCTCAGCTCTCCCACCTGCTTTTAGAACAATAAGCCCATACCCTCCGTCAAGACGTCGATAGAGAATGCTGATCTCACCTGATAAATCGAAATTCCAAGTGTAAGAAAGAAGAAAAACATGATGGATTGTTTTGGTTTGCTGTAGGAATTGGAATCCAGGAAACATAGGGCAAGGAAAACTGCACCTGTTTCTTCATTGCGGAAGGCGTAGAAACTGCGATCAACCGTTTCAAGCTGGTCAATTGCTTCGGTGACAGTCAAGGGCGGCACATCAAAGTGTTCTGTACGCACAATCTGAGTAGAGAAAAAATGGACAAGTTAGCAAACATTGAGGACTGATCAGATATCTTGCAGGTGAACAACTCTTGTGTCGGCAATTAAGTTTCTTTTTGGGGGGAACTTGGCAAACTTTGAAGACAGCTCATTGTGTGTACCCAAACTAGGTGAACCTATTAGACGGGCTTAGGAGCTGAACCCGTGATCCTCTGACAAACCAGCAGAACTTGTCAATCGCGAAGAATTACTATATCTTAGTTCAAACACCATACAATAAACACACAAGTTGAGGCTGGATATGATATCGATAATTGGCAAGGAATGAACAGATGTGACAGTGACAATGGAAAGATGGAAAGATTATATATATATATATCAAAGGATCATGCTGAGAAACTCATTTTTTGCTACGGAATTCAAAGGTTTCAACAATTAGAGCAGGCTAACCTCTTGCAAAAGGTCGTCTTCGTTCTCCAGGGAAGCCATCTCTTTTTCCTTTTCTTTATCCTTTGGCAAGGAATCAGGCAGCATATCCTTGACAAACATGCGCCTTGGAACAACCTCCCTTATCTTTAGTCGATTGACGCCCTTCATGTGTCTACCATGGTCGGTTTCCTTCTCCTTGATCTTCCCCAGATTCCTCTGTACAATTGAGGAGACCAAATCTATGCTCCCGTAAGTTGACTCAGCATCTCCCTCTGCACGAACCACCCCATGCCGCTTTGTGTACAGCGTCACCTGCATTTTCTCATAATATTAAGAACCTCTTTTTGGACAAAGTAGCATCGTTCTTCAGTTGTGAGTGGAGTGTAAAATGTATTCAACTTGGATCATCTAATTATGATCATGGATGGTCCTCATGTGTGCAGTCTTAGCCTCTTAGGGCCTAAAAATAAAATGTCCAATCACATTAACACATTTCACAAATTTTCCAGGATATGTAGGCAGAAAGTGCATTGTCGAAAAACCATTTGGGAACTACCAGATGGATAATACTTCAATGCTCTCTTTTCCATAGATGAATGTTTCATTTAATCGAAAAAAGAGAGAAGGGGAGTTGAACTAATGATTTCATGTCATGTAAGTATCATAATGAGCAGAGTTTATGATCCTTCAAGCAAAGATCAAAGGAAACTACAGTTCTACTGGATAAGTATTACTTGCACGTCAATGCATATCACTTGTTCAAATGACACATTTTTTTCATTCAATCAAAGATCAGAGAAACCTACAATCCTACTAGATGTACTCTATGATGCTTCAATCAAAGATCAGAGAAAACAACAATTCTCTGATCTTTACATTCTTTCACAAAAACTCGGATATACACTAATGTTAATCAAGGCTCATCTTGAAAGAAAGCACACAAATTCCATGACCCTTCAATTAAAAAAAAAAGAACCAGACACAACTAGAAATAAGAAATCTACTGCATGTGAAACAATTGGCAACCAAACTAGTTAAAGAAATTGGCAACCAACCGCGCATCTTCGCTTAGGGCCTTTACCAGACTCCCTTACAGACAACCTGACATCCACTTCTCTCACCAAGCTGCTGTAATTCCTCACAGCTTTCCCAATCTTCTGTTCTACGTAATTTCTTAGAGCCTCATTCACCTGCAGAAGATGATACAGAAATAGAATCATCACAATCCAATTTGCCCTTTTTTTTTCTTCCTGAAAGTAACTGTTGCAAGTAATAAACAACAACAACTAGCAATTAAAAAAACCCTAAAATTACAGATGGTTTAAGTAAGGGAGTGAGAGATTACCACGAAGTTCTTGGCCTGAAGGATCAACTTAACGGAAGAGAGAGCGCCAGCCCAGGACATGGAAACAACATGGGGTGCTTGACTGTTCCTCTTGATACCCAAACCCAGTGAGCTGGAATTGAGGGTAAACCCCAAAGGGTTTATGAAATTGGAGGTGTGGGAGGAGAAATTGGCGAGATGGGTCTTTGTGGGTAACACGAAATCTCTGGGTTGTGGTGGGAGGGTAGCACTTCCAGAAGCAAAGGCTCGCAAACCTGCCATGATTTCTCACCTCTTCGGTGGAGTTTGGGGGTTTATGGGGTTCTGATGCAGTGCGATGGTTTTGGGAGACCGATTAGGGACTTGAGGTCCGAAATCAGTAGCCAAATCACCAGGGCTTGGTCGAATAGAAGAATAAACGACAAGCCGAAGGAGACCTGGTATGATCTGTGTTGATTCAGAGTGTAAGAGGGAAAGAGAATGGGAGATGTTTGAAAATTGAAATGTTCCAATCTATTTTGTTGGTTCATCACTTCTTCGGTGTAATATTGGAGGGGACGTGTGTAAATTGGCCGATCAACAATGACAATTTTTCCACTACTTGTTTGGTGGTACCCTGACTCCCTGCAATACTTGTATTTATGTGACGATTATATTGGATATGTTCGAACTTTTACACTAACTGATAAGGTAGGTGTCTCCCATTCGAGATACCAATGTTAGTATATGGTGTGAGATACGGAGTATTTGATTTGTATCTACCAATTGAATTCTTGTAAGACACTTGGTTAGGCTTGGAATTCATGTGATCATGTAAGAATTCGAGTTTAGACAGACCGGTCGACAAACGAAAAATCGTCGAATATACAACAGGAAAAAAAAACGCAAACAAACAAATAACATGACGAATCAAAACAAACTAAAACTAGTAAGGTGGGGACATAGACAAGGAACAAAGTCAAGCACCACCATCATTATAGTATACCTTGCTACGAGTAAGATTTGAGGGTCAAGTTATACGCACTCATTTCTCGACTACCTCAATAGGTATTTCGGATAGACCTAGAGAGAAACCATTTCAGAATGGTTTAACCGGAAATGATTTGAGGCTAATACCCAAAGGTCCCCGGTTCGAATTCGGATAACCGCTCTTTATTTACCAAATTCAAGATAGACCTCGAGTAATCTTAAAATAAACAAAATAACTAAAATTAGATAATATGTATAAAGACCCAAAAACACATTAAACACAACACTGCAAATGAGAGGGGCCGAGATGAAAGACGAGTAAAAGTAATGCTCCCAAACTGGGCCAAACACCCTAAAGCCGCACGTGACTAGATCTCTCGAGGTGGATATCACCCCTTCATTGTAGCAAATCACGCACCATCTTCTTAGCGAATCTCAAAACAACAATGTTTTCTCTAATCACCTCATTCAAACTCTTTCTCGGTTGCCCTCTTCCACGTCAAACACTCTCGACGGTTAAATTATATCACCTGCACATCAGCACGCTCAAGTCTATCCTCTGCACATGATCGACCAAACCACTGAAGTCTCGACTCTCGCATGTTCTCCCTGATACTAATTACACATATCTTCTCGTGTGTGTATATATATAGCTTCGTTTGGATATGATATTGTTGAATCTAATGTACTTGCACATCCATTTTATCATTCTCATCTCTACCACCATGACTCAATGCTTTTGTGTCTTCTTGATTGTTCAACATTTTGCTAGCTGCCATAAACAAAAAGTACATGGGTCTCACTACCATTCTATTATATTATATCTTTAAGCTTTAGAGAGACTTTTCTGTCACACAAAGATTCTTCATACAACTTTACATTTTTGTCATCCTACATAAATGATGAATCCGATACTTAATGTCCTAATTTACATCTCCAATCTCCATCATTCCGCATCATTGACCTCAAATATTTGAAATTGATTTTTTTCGGTACAATATCATTACCTAAACTCAAGTCCTTATTCCCCGTCTCATTCCCCATCCAAACTAAACTTCACATATTATGTCTTTATTCAGCTCAATCTAAAACCCTTCTCTTTTATCTTGTGACAAAAAAGTTACAATAGAGAAATATTGAAATAAAACTACAAACTAATATTTAAATATGTTATCTTTTTTTTTATTATCTTAGTCCAGTTCAATCGACTCAGTCGCTATACATATGGATCGGGTACTGTATGTTATCTTTTATTAAAAAAATAGTGGGAATAAATATTATTTTAAAAAAAGGCATTAATGTTTTAACCATATAATTAACTAAAAACAATACGATTTAAAATTCTGATAAGATTTCTGCCCAAAATGTTGGTGTGGTAGTCGGAAAAAATTGTTTCAAAATAAAATAAATAACAAAGGTATGTAAAATATTGCAAATTAATTTTCAAATCACATACAACATATCTCCTTCCTCCTCCCTCCTCCCTCTTATTATCATCGACGACACTGTATAAAGTCGATGAAGACATAGCTGGCTATACAAGAGTTGGTGGCAACAGAAATAAGGGGCTAAGGCGAGTCCAATGGCTTTGAAGAGAATCGTTCCAAAACACCAGTAAAACAGAAACAGAAATTAATGCATTGATAATGAAAGGAGTTTACAACCCAATCAAAACCAAAATAGAAGAGACAGAAGAGATTTGTAGCAACGATTAGTCTCAACGAGGACACCAGCCACCAAGGTTAGAACCGAAGGGCAAATAGGCTACAAATCTCTCTCAACACAATGTCACTGACTATTTTTGGATGGAAGGGAGCTCGACCTACACTCACGAAGGTCGACTAGAGATGAAACCCTAGAAATCGCCTTCGGAGACAAGAACAAAGCAACAACAAGCAAGCACATCTCTCAACCTCAGTTGTTTTGGGGGATGGTCATGTACCAAGGAAAGAGTATTTTAAATACCTTGGCTCCTACGTTCAAAGTGATGGGGGGGGGGGGTCGACAAGGATATCGAGCATCGAATCCAGACATGATGGTTGAGATGGAGGAGGGTGTGAGGTGGTTGTTAGGCCGACCTTATTAATTGTATGGCTCTGAGTGCTGGCTTATCACTAAAGCCCAAGTACAAAAGTTGTCAGTGGCTGAGATGAGAATGTTGCGTTGGATGAGTGGGCACACGAGACTTGACAAAATCAGAAATGAAGACATTAGGAGCAAGGTTGGAGTCGCGAGTATTGTTGACAAACTGTGGGAGTCCAGATTACAGTGGTTCGGGCACGTTCGTAGGAGACAGATTTCAGCTCCTGTGCGTAGGTGCGAGAGGCTGGAGCTTGGAGCTATTTGTAGGGGTAGAGTGATAAGACATATTTAGATAGTGTTAACATATTGCATTTAGATAGATTTAGATATAATAAAGTGCATGAGTTTAGAGTAGTTTTCATGTTTTTATTATATTTCAATTAGAGTCGGAATCTACGAGATTTGTGCATGATTTCAGGTGATTGTAAAGAGGTGAACCTAAGCTCGAACCAATGCTCGAAGATTGAATGGAAACCGAAGAGCACGAGAGCCGAGGAGAGGAGCTAAACATACAATTGATTGGAGCTGTCCAGGTTGGCGACGCTGCACTAAAACGAGTCGTTTGAAGGCTGTAGTTATCGGATCAGGGCGTACTTATACTTGTTGGAAAGAGGATTCGAAGACCTACAACTTTCATGTTTACGACTTTTCCAAATTCAGCCTTGAAAACAGAGAAAACGGGACGTCAATATGACTGCTGTAAGAAACTCGGGTTGAGCAATAATAACTCGGCCGAGTTCTTTGGTGCACCCGAGTTTTATGCCGGTTACCAGACGTGGGATGTGACAGCAGTTACTTGGATTCAATTAAGTAATGTGTTGTTTTGTTTATTTTTATTATGAATTTAATGAATGAAGAGGACATGAAAGGTTGAAAGGGAGAGCTAGTTTTTGAGTACCGAGGGAAGACCACGAACAGTAGGAAGCAACCATTGTAGAGCTTTGTGATTTCTTTTCAACCATAAACCACTAAACCTCTTTGCTTGGGAAAATTAATCGAAGCGTCGGGTTTGCAATTTCATTGTGAGATTTCTCTATCTTAATACTCCTCTTTGAATATTATCAATTCTTTGTGTTGAATGTTTAGGGTTTTCGTGAATTTCCATTAGCCTGATCAACTGATGCCTTTTCATGATAATCTACAGCTAGATATAGGTAATTTCTGGTTGAATTATCTATATTATTGTGTAGCAAAATATAAATCTCTGAAACTGGTTGATTTAGGGATTTGTATAGAGAATTGATTTCCAATCGATGCAATAACTGGTTGTGCGTGTCGATTGTCTTTGTTGATTTCCTTTAAGCTTAATCGATTATTGAATTGAATCTTGATAGTTTCAAGATTGTTTGATAATTAGAGTTTTCAGGGTCTGGTTGTCCTGTTAACTAGATTTGATAAGGAATTGGATTCAAAAGACCTAGTCTTTCCGCAACAAAGTATTCAAGAGGAAGTTATCTATTTGATTTCAATGATCAATGAATAAAACCTGAGTGCTGAGATTGATTGACCTGAGCTATTCTCTCTTATTTATTCATTCAATCTGTTTTATTTTATTATTTTGCTTTTTACTTAGTTAGTCTGAATCATCATAACCCCCCCCTCTTTGTTTCTTTAGTTCTTATTTAGCACACTCTGATTTGCATACGAATCATTGACTCTCTGTGGGATCGACCCGTACTTGCCAAACTACATTAGTTAGGCTAGTCGGATTTATTTAATAGGATTTAAGGCGACTAAACATCCTTTGTCAAATTTGGCGCCGTTGCCGGGGAGTCAAGTTGTTATTTGTGTGTTTGTCTTGTGTGTTAATTTAATTTAGCTACTAACTTTTGTTGTGAACCTATCTTACGGTTCACAACACATATGCTACTAACATTTTAAGATGTTGAGATTACTGCAGTTCGAAGGTGAAAACTTTCACCTATATCTCACTAGGTTGCAGAGGTGTGTGGACATCCGCAATGTGCGGGGTTTCCACGATAGTTTGCGAGATATGGTTGTCTGCGTTATCGAGGGGATGACTGCTGAGACAAAGGCACGTGCTATATACATGAGCGGCGGAAGTCTAGCACGGTTAGGTTTAGTGGGAATTTGGGATCTTATCTGCTACATGGGTCACCAAGCGTCGCAGGAAGTGTCATTCGCGCTAGAACCTCAACCAATGGAGTATTTCGACGCACCTTTGGAGGATTTATCCAAGGCCTCCTGCTTGGAGAATGAGCAATTGTGTCAGCAGATCATTGAATTAGATGAACGAGTGCACCTAATGGTCCAAGTGGGGAATGAGATACTAGCATGTGAAGCAGGTGAACTACCGTCTCAACCGGTGGTTAACCTGATAGAGAGCCTCACCACGAACACCCTAGGGAGTGGCAAGGACCTATTTGTCACACCTAAGGGAAGCTCAGAAAGTCATGAAGATGAAGGTTATTGCGTGCTTCCTATTCCTCCCTCATTGAGTTCATCCGAGTCTACTCCGCTACCTCCCCTACCCTTGAGCTATGAGCATGACAATGTTTTGGCGGAGGAGGATATGTTTGCAGATGATGACAATTTCTTTAGTGATGAAGAGGAGAGTACAGTGCTTCTGTACATGGAGTGTCATGAGTCGACACATGAGATTCCATTTGATTTGTTGTCTCCTTCGTTCGATGAGATTGTCCCGAGCTCGCCTATCAAGGAACAAAGTCCGGAGCTGATTCATGTGGCTCCTGAGCAAAGAATTGATATCCTCTGCAATGATGAGAAGGTTGGTGATTATGTCGACCCTTGGGCTCATTACTTCGACATACCACCAATGGAACTGAATTGGTGGTTCTACATACCCGCGGCGGAAATTCACACTCGGACATATGATGAGTTGAGGACATACTTTGACTTCAACTTATTCGTATGTAGTGCCCGCTTACCTAGATGGTGTGCACAAGAGTTTGATTTGCTGCTGAGGGCACTGACGATGTCTGAATGAGTCTTAAATGGACAACTAAAATGTCGAGCTACCGACCATAACCAAGCGCTTCTTGGGAGGCAACCCAAGGTGAGTAATTTAGATTTGCATTTTTCATTTTTTTCGTTTAAGTTTTCGATTCCAAGTTTCAAAAAAAAAAAAAAAAAAAAACGTCAAAAAGGGCCAAAAAGCAAGAGAAATTACAGTAGGGTACTCGGGTAAGAAGCTCGGCCGAGTCCCTTGGCCAACCCGAGTGACGAACAGGTCTTTCGGGCGTGCCCGTGTCTTCTCCGAGCGACAGCGAACCCATCGCAGCCAACACCAGGCGCGCCGGCGCCGAGCATCTCCAAACATAGCAGCCCTCCCGGCGAGTCCCGCAGCCACCAGGCCCCGATTCCGAGCAAACCTGGGTTTCTCTCCGACGAAGCCCTCACGCCTCCCTCTCGCTCCCAGCAGCAGCGCGCCGCCTCTCCACCGAAGGCATCCAGCAGTCCGTCCGAGCTTCCTCCTTCTCTCCCGAGGGTCGAGCACAGCCTCCAGCCACTGCCGCCACTAGACCGCCACCCACACCGGCCCAGTCTCCAGTCACCACTGCCGCCAGTCTCTCCTCCATTGAAGGTGTTGAGGTAAGTTTTCAAAAATCCCCAAATTCTAGGTTTTTACAAATTTGTTAAAATTGTGGAATTTAGAAGATGTTGGGATGGGATTAAAGCTTATGTGTTTTAAATTTGTTGCTGAAAGAGGATTGATTGAGAGATTTGGACTTTTGGTTTGATATGTCAAATTGGGTGAGAAATTGCAAATTTGGGGATTATTAAGTTTTATGCATTTAGATTGATCTTGCTAGATGGAATTCAACTTGATTTGAGTTTTCTTATTGAGTTTGGTAAATTTGGCATCAATTGATTTGTGCTAAGTGTTGATTTGCAATATTATTGTGGTTGTGGTTGGCTTTGTTGTTTGTGTTGGGTGGTTTTTGTGCATAATTGTGACATTGCAAATTTAAGGGAATTACATTTTAGGCATTTGATCGATCTTGCTATCGGATATTAAGCTTAATTGGAGTTTTCTTATTGAGTTGGTTGAAAGTAGTTTGATCGATTTATGCTTCATAGTTGTCAAATTTGCAATATTTTTGAGAGATTGTGGCATTGTTTTGTGTTGTTGGGAGTGGATTGACACCATTGATTGTTATTGTGAGTTGTCCTTGCTGGGACAACAAATATTTTCTTGTTGGTGTTGCCTTTTCTCTTGTTTGTAGAGATTAGAGTGTGGTGTCTCCTTGAGAACGAGAAGAGAAAGAATGTTGGCTCACCTTACTCGATCTTGTGCTTGAATTCATCACCTCCGCTTGATATGTAGATGACTCCGTAAGCATTCTTCTCCTTCTATTTTATTTTTCACATTGAGGACAATGTGTAAATTAAGTGTGGGGGAGGGAACATTTACATGTTTGCATTTAGGTTGCATTGTATATATTGCTTTCTTGTTTTCGCATTTCATGGTTATTATTCTTAGTCTTGCATTTTATAAAAAAAAAAATGAATGAAAAAAAAAAACAGAAAAATCATATATATATAAAAAAAAAATCAGCATGCATGACATTTTAGATTTAGGATCTTTCAGATAACCCCATCTGCACCACTTGTCTTATATTTTCTTCTTAATCCAATTACAAGTCCCATGATACGCTTGAATTGTTGATCCTTGTCAAATTTGTTTAGTCTATGGGAGCATGAGATAATGGATTGATTGAGCATGTATAACTCTTAGATTTTAGGTTGCATTGAAATCCAACAAGAATTTACCTTGTGAGATTATCTTGGCCTTATTGGGACTATGCTTTATTGATGCCCTTTTGCTTCTTCTTCTTGTGTGTGATACTCTCCAATGTGACTACCTCTGAGAATTGAGATTGATATCTATTTAAATGCCGTATATTTTGATTATTACTTGTGATCTTCATATGATTGAGGCAATATTTTGTTAGCCATATCTTACTCTGTATCTACCTGTATATACCATCCTCTGCTTGAAGCCAAATTTGAGCCTTTTAGCCCATTTTTGTTAGCCCCACAAAATGTCTTTTAGCCGATTTTAGCCTTACCCTATTCGGGAATTAGGGAGAAGATTGGTGAAAATGTGTATTAGTGGAGTGTTTTGAGCATTTGAAAGTTATGTATGGGTGGTTTATTCTTCTTGAGCTTCATATGGATGATTATTGTGCTTAATACTCGGGGCCTAAGGAGGATAAAATTCACTTAGGAGTAAAAGTCGAGGAAAATCATAAAAAGGGAAAAATCAAGAAAAAAGAAGAAGAAAAATCATTGAAAAATCAAGAGAAAAAGAAAGAAGTAACAAAGAGTGAGTTGGTTGACAAGAGTTGTGCTTAAGTTTTTATTTGTGGATGGAGTTAAAGTTTGAATTCTTTTGGTTGAGGAAATGTTTGGTTGTGAGTGTTTTTTCGGTTGTAGTTGAGATCTCTTTTTCCCGGATTTTTAGCACCACAAAGCCTAAATTTTTCCCTACCTTGGTGTTCTTACCCAAGCCCCATTACAACCCTTGCAAGACCTCATGATGATTACTACTTGTAATGTCACTCACGGTAGACATTTTGATGTGGATTTCAATTTTCATGGAGCTTAGTTGCATTGGATTGAGTTTGAGCGGAATTGACTTAGCCTAAACACAAGAGCGATGAGTGAAACACTTTATATGTCCGGTGAGGTTGGATTGAAATGTGCCTAAGTCTTTGAGTTGCTCAAATACATGTGAGGATGTTGATTATTGTCTTGTACTTCCTATTTGGTTTGGATTTTATCGTTGGCGAGGTGAATGCATGAAGGGTGTGTTTGTGGGATGTTTGATTGGATTAGTTTTGTTTTCTTGAGGACAAGAAAGGTTTAAGTGTGGGGGTGTTTGATAAGACATATTTAGATAGTGTTAACATATTGCATTTAGATAGATTTAGATATAATAAAGTGCATGAGTTTAGAGTAGTTTTCATGTTTTTATTATATTTCAATTAGAGTCGGAATCTACGAGATTTGTGCATGATTTCAGGTGATTGTAAAGAGGTGAACCTAAGCTCGAACCAATGCTCGAAGATTGAATGGAAACCGAAGAGCACGAGAGCCGAGGAGAGGAGCTAAACATACAATTGATTGGAGCTGTCCAGGTTGGCGACGCTGCACTAAAACGAGTCGTTTGAAGGCTGTAGTTATCGGATCAGGGCGTACTTATACTTGTTGGAAAGAGGATTCGAAGACCTACAACTTTCATGTTTACGACTTTTCCAAATTCAGCCTTGAAAACAGAGAAAACGGGACGTCAATATGACTGCTGTAAGAAACTCGGGTTGAGCAATAATAACTCGGCCGAGTTCTTTGGTGCACCCGAGTTTTATGCCGGTTACCAGACGTGGGATGTGACAGCAGTTACTTGGATTCAATTAAGTAATGTGTTGTTTTGTTTATTTTTATTATGAATTTAATGAATGAAGAGGACATGAAAGGTTGAAAGGGAGAGCTAGTTTTTGAGTACCGAGGGAAGACCACGAACAGTAGGAAGCAACCATTGTAGAGCTTTGTGATTTCTTTTCAACCATAAACCACTAAACCTCTTTGCTTGGGAAAATTAATCGAAGCGTCGGGTTTGCAATTTCATTGTGAGATTTCTCTATCTTAATACTCCTCTTTGAATATTATCAATTCTTTGTGTTGAATGTTTAGGGTTTTCGTGAATTTCCATTAGCCTGATCAACTGATGCCTTTTCATGATAATCTACAGCTAGATATAGGTAATTTCTGGTTGAATTATCTATATTATTGTGTAGCAAAATATAAATCTCTGAAACTGGTTGATTTAGGGATTTGTATAGAGAATTGATTTCCAATCGATGCAATAACTGGTTGTGCGTGTCGATTGTCTTTGTTGATTTCCTTTAAGCTTAATCGATTATTGAATTGAATCTTGATAGTTTCAAGATTGTTTGATAATTAGAGTTTTCAGGGTCTGGTTGTCCTGTTAACTAGATTTGATAAGGAATTGGATTCAAAAGACCTAGTCTTTCCGCAACAAAGTATTCAAGAGGAAGTTATCTATTTGATTTCAATGATCAATGAATAAAACCTGAGTGCTGAGATTGATTGACCTGAGCTATTCTCTCTTATTTATTCATTCAATCTGTTTTATTTTATTATTTTGCTTTTTACTTAGTTAGTCTGAATCATCATAACCCCCCCTCTTTGTTTCTTTAGTTCTTATTTAGCACACTCTGATTTGCATACGAATCATTGACTCTCTGTGGGATCGACCCGTACTTGCCAAACTACATTAGTTAGGCTAGTCGGATTTATTTGATAGGATTTAAGGCGACTAAAAATCCTTTGTCATAGAGGTAGGCCGAAAAAGAGTTGGATGAAAGTTATCCGCCAGGACCTTCGTATGCTGAACCTGTCTGAAGATATGAGTTTGGATAGAGACCACTGGAGGAAGCGCATTCGGGTTTATGATGTTTAGTAGTATGTTTTATAGTTTAGTAGTTCGAGTCTGGGTTCTGAGTCCTAGGGTTTAGGCTTAGTGCCCGCCTTATTCTCTGCTTCCTCTGGCCTTCCTGTCTGCTGTCTTTCTTGTCCCCTTGTGAATTATGTGGCTTTCTGTTTTTGGTCTATCGGAAACACTATTTCGACTAGTTCGGGGAAAGAGTGCGTACATCCTGACCCTCAGACCCTGCTTCATCGCGGGATAGACTGAGTTGTTGTTGTTACCCATATAAGGGAGAGTCCCAAACAGAACGACGTCGTTGCCCTAGCTCAGGAGAATGAGCTTGTCATCCGTGTGGGCTTCAAGCCCATGAACAGTCGAGATTAGTTTTGGGCCGGTTTGACCCAAAAACAATTCAATCAACTTTACATATAATACATCCAATGTAACACTTAGAATTGTACATAAGTTAAGATAGATGAGCCTAGTAATGAGTGTGAGCTGAGCCAACCCATGTACACTAAGGTTTTTTTAGATCATACTATTAAATAGGAATCCAAGCCAAATCAACCTAAATCGGATATGTATACACCCTAAAAATAATCGAATAATTATGTGAGGCAACCTATGTCTTTTGAACTTCATACAAAGTGTAGGAGTACCATTAGCATCAACTTGCAAGTGACCTACACAACTTTATTACAATATCTTTTGAAGATAGTCGAGTTTCCATAATTTTGTAAATTTTCTAGATGAAAAAAACAATAATAATAAGATTTTAGTTTAAAAAGTTATCAATATTCTTTTTCCTTTCCTTCCCTTTCATCAACGTCTCCTTATGCCCAACCTCTTCCTCCGTCACCGCACCACCACCGGCGCCGGCTCCACTGCTAGAACTCCGCCGCATATCCACCACAGAGTCCACGAAGGCGTCCAACACAAACCTGTAATGCTTCTTCTCGTTCAGCCTCAAATAACAGAACAGCAGCTCCTCCATGAAGCCCCAGTCCACTGTTTGCCCGTGCCTTGCTCGCGCCTCCATCACCTCCTCCATCGACCGCCGGAAATCCTCGCACGGATCCGCCGACGCCTTCAGCACCGCGACGCAATCCTCGCTGGGAAGAGCACTCTTCATCTTCGGATCTGCTTTCGGACGGGCGGCGGAGGCTGCGGTAATCGTGGACGAGATGCAAGCGGCTTCGTCAGATTGCACGCGGCTAATTCGCGCCTCCTCGATCAGCGACCCCGAGGACGTCGGAGACACGAAGAACCGGCGTGAATCGCACAGATCGCCTGGCGTCAGATCCGGAGTCTCGAACGATCTCTCGGAGGTGTCAAATGACCCTGGCGTTTCCGGCTCTTCTTCTTCATCCTCCTCCTCCTCGCCGTTGGATTCGTCGTCATCGCAGTACAGAGATCTGAAATTCTCGAATAGGAACCGATCGATGTCCTCCAGCGTCGCCTCCACTGCCTTGTCACTCCGGCCAACTCCCGCGGCCGATTCCGAGGCAGCCGTTTCCGATCCCTGCGGCTCGCTCAAGTTGCTCTTCCGGCGGCGGAGGATGTTGCCGGCGGCATACAGATGAAAGCTCTTAGGATGCCTGCAGCCATTGATGAACTTGCTAGTAGAGGAGGCGATGTGGAGATTCGGAGACTGGCTTTTGATCCTGCAAATCACATCGGAGAGCGATTTTTGCAGTTTTCTCGGTAATTTCTTGTCTAATTTTCTCATTTTCAAAAAATTATTAATAATTTAATCTTCACTGGTCGATCCCAAATTCCTTGAAATTGGAGGGCTTTTGATGAGTTTTTTAGGGGCCATGGCAGTTTTATAGAGAGAGTTGATTCAAAGTAGTAACATAAGATTTTGATTTAAATGCATTTCATAAATTGATTCAAAAAATTCTCTCTCAAAATTACGTTTTCAATTTCTGCCAATTTTAATGGAAGGGGAAAGTGATGACAAAATTCTACATTGGCAAACAAATAATTTTATTGACTTGTAAAGGTATGTTTTTTATGGTGATGATCATCTTTTTCTTTTCGGAAAATTTGGAATTCAATTCATAATCTTCATAAACATCTCCCCTGATGAAGAATTATGGATTGATTTTATTTGGGTTCCTTCTCCTTGCTCTGTGATTCAACTTTCATGGATGGATTTGTTAGTGTGTATTAAATGTTGCTTATCCTATTTACTCTAAGATTAATTGAAGGTGTTGAATATTTTATTAATGACATTTTAAATGCATTGACCTTTGTGTATTTCATACCCTCGAGGTACAAGTCAAATTCTATGTTATGAAACTTGTACTTCGATCAAAGAGTGATAACTAACATATTGAGTCATTTCAGATTTTAATAATTTCGAGTCAAAACCAATCACAAGTTAGTGTAGTGGTTGTGGGGCTATATCTCATGTCAAGATTCAAATCCTCTTAAAAACATGGAGTTACTTGTGAGTGGGAGGGACAACCCCTTCAATGTGTCACAATGTACCCGATTCAGATGTAGAGTGACTGAGTCGATCGAACTAGACAAAATTAAAAAAAAAATCGAGTCAAAAATTATAATTTTAGGTCAAATTGGAAAAAAAAAATCAATTTTTATCTCGAGTTTGGTTTCTAAGATTGTGAGTCATTTTGAATATTTGGTAAACTAAGACCGATTCGATTTGGTTGATTTTTTCATGATGAGTTATAGTTTTGTCAACTCTCGTTATATTCATGATTTTGTTTCAAAGAAAGTTTTGAGATTCATATTGAATTAATTTTGTTTTTGGATATAAGTTCTTTTTAACACAAAAACTTAAGGTTTAGATCGAAATGACAACATATCCCAGGTAATCTAGGCCAGTCCGTGATAGCTGGGCCAAATAATCCAGCCCAGGCGGCCAGGCCCAAATAGTCCAGCACTTGCTCAAATCAAACTGCAAGTCAGCAACTACAACTCACATTAGCTAATAGCTACCTACCAGTGTCCAAGTGCACATTTTTAAAGCTTCTTTTGCAGCTTGACCAATGATTCCAACTCAACATTAATCTAAGCCACAGATGCATCAAATAAACTAAACTTTGGATACATTCAAACTTGAATAATTTAAATCTGAATCTAAAAACACAAAGATGCAACACAAAGAATATCTAGCACAAAACTTGCTTTAAGATCAAGATCAAATCACAATTTAATCAGAATACACTCAAACTTGTAAGTAGAAAGGGAAGAATCCAGGAGATTCAGGAAATACAATTGAAGATACACTAAGTATTTTCTCGACGAGGTTGGGAAGTGCAAAGTGAATGGCACCATATTTGTCCTAAGAATACATAAATCGATTCACCTATTCGCCTACTTATATGGTCTCCTCTTCTCTTGAAGCAAATCTGCAACGAAAACTACATTTACCTTTGAAATTTATATGGCACTCTCTACTTATTAGCTTCTTGAATTAGTCCAAGGCACTTGAACTTGAGATCTCTCATATTCACAATAAGGAAAAAGTCACCCCGAGTTGCATTTGCCCTCTGAAATACACACAAAAAAGGGGGTAAGGTAAGTTGACATAGTTTACAAAGTTAAATCACAAAATCAAATGGCAAGTTTTAAAGTCAATGAGCTTTGTTTCATATGTGGTTGGAGTAACTAATCAAAATTTACAATGATTCCAACTTACAATGATCATTTCAGGTTTTTAGATAGATTATAATTTTTTTTCTATGCACTTTTACTATATTATTTACCTGCAGCATATATACAAGGCAGATGGATGACGCCCCTTTTGAATAGCAAAATCAATGACTAAGAAAATTGAATGTATGATTTTGATTTTGAATATCAAGTTTCAAAGTAGATTTAAAATAACATTTTTTCTAACCTAAGAAGCTGCATTTAGAAAGATTTTTCAAATTCAGATGATTTTACCCATTTTTAATAATGTTTTCTTAGGATAAATACATCTAAATATAGAGAATCTTTCCCAATATGATTTGTTTATCCTATGTTCATACAAAATAAGATAGAAAGACCGTTAAGAAAAATGTTAAATAAAAAATGAAACTAAATATATGAGAACAAGTTAGAAAATGTTACCAAAAACACCTCAACACATTGATGAGAAAATGGAACAAGTAGTTCTCCTCATCGAGCAAGTCGCGTTGAACCAATCTCTCAAGGTTAAGGTTCCGCGGGAGGAGGTCACTATAGTACAACAACGTGGTCAAGGCCGACGTTGGATCACGAACCAAGGACGCCACCAATCTCACCAGCGAACGAAACATCAACGGCACAATAGACTGCAAACCACAACACACACATATATATACGTTTATTTTAACGGTCTTTCTATCATATGTTCTAAGGGCATACATACCATGATCTGATCATACATACCATGATGTGATGGTCGTCGCGGAGAGACGAAAGAGGTGGGCGGAAGAGAGATTTGGGGAGGGCTGAGTTGGGTTAGTAGAGCATGGAAATAGGGGAGCCATTGGAATTGGGAGAGGAGGAACAACTAAGAAGCAAAATCAAGGGTTGAGGGTTGGGGGTTGGAGTTGTTTTTCGGGTGGGGATTGGCTTACCCGTCAAAGCTCAGCTGCTATTCAGACCTAACTGTCCAATGCAACACCATCCATTTTACTTGCATGCACTTGCTGGTCCACCCGTTTCAAACAACCACTCAAGGCCGGGTGTTAGGTGGCGGGTTGACCGAGAAATAAAATACTACTTATGACAAAACTCTCTCTCTCTCTCGTTCAGCACGCCTCCCCCTGCCGCCACCTACCGGACCGCCGAGCACCGCCGTCGACAAAGATGAGAGGAAATTTAAGCAGAGATGTACTAAAAATGGAAGGAAAAGCGAAATCTTTTGAAGCTGTGGAGAAGGAGATCTGTAAAAGGGATACAAAATCGACCTCAATTTCCGATGGCGGTGGCGTGTCTACAGGCCGTCGATGCTCAGTAAATGGCAGATCTGAAAAGATATGGCGTTGGAGACAAGATTTGGAAACACGGTACGTCGGTACACTCAATTCAGACCCTCTGGTTACCAAAATTTGAATCGATTTGATGCATTTCGTTAGCAATTGCAATCTGCTATCGGTGTTTGTGTTTCATTATCCTACTTGTCTTACAAAATTTGAATCGAAAGATTAGTGTATGAAACGGTCGAAATACATTCTGTTTCGAGTTCAACCTCGACTTGTTTTTGGCGCTTGGGGCTAACTGCCTGTGTTCTTTTTGCATTGAATTGCATTTTGCTCCCTCTTGTGGTTGTGTCATCACTTGAATGGATAACCCCCTCCTGTGTTTGCACCATGACACCATCAATACCCTGACTGAGCTTAATTTTGTTTTCAGTTTGGTATTTTATATCTTACTGTAGGAACTTCTGCTACCTTGCTGGTGCTACAGAATTTGAAATTCTGCATTTTGCTACCATATGTATAATGCGCTCGTTGTGTGTGTTTTGGTTCTGTCCTTTCTGACAGGGTTGGAGCTTTTGTGTTACAATCAGCTTAGATTGCTCATATGACACTTCTGCCATACTTGGATAATCTCATGCTTCAACTTGACCGTCAGTCCATCAGGACTCGGTTTACCATACTTTACTCAACGCGTTACTCGGCCACTGTGTACTCATACATATCAACGGATCGGTTACAGCATATATGGCCAAGATCTGGCTATGTCAACCCAATTTCTTTGAACAATGTCTTATGCTGTAGACTTCAATATCTACTTGAACTATCACACAGATTGCACACATTCATACGGTGTATTAAGACATAATTTTTATTGGGATTCTGTACTTCATTTTGTCTGATTATGATTAACTTCTATTTACAACTTATCCCTTTCGGAGTAGCTGTCTCACAACTCAACTCTAAGTGCTACAAAACACTATAAGTGCAACATCGCTAGCGGAAATGACTAAAATTAGACAATCAGCCGCTTTGGCAACCAAAATCTCGTGCAGCCATCTATGATCGGATTCAAGCAAGCAACTTCATAAACAAGTGCTTCGAATTAAGATAAGTGACCATAAGATTCAATATGGGCTCTCTGTTCTCATTGGACAAATACTCAGGACAGATTTGAAAAAAATACAGAGAGATCTAAGATAATGCCTGGCGAGTGGCGAGTACCTTTCAGATGAAACTTCAGCACAAAACTTCACATAAATAAGCCAGCGTCTGCACATTTCCATCATAAAAATCATCAGATTCGAGAATGACACATTTACACAATAGCATAAAAACACAAAAACTCAGTGAGGTCTAAATGATCATTCCTGGTTAATACCTGTCAAGTTCCAAGGCTAGGCGCCCGAGCTGATACAGGTGCACCATGTGAGTGTCGCCAGTGCCCACATACTAGGCATTTGTCCAGCTCGATACCATTCTCTAGTGTACAAAATTTACAACACCAGGACTTGTACTTTGCTGATGCAAATATGGGCTTTCTGGTGCCACAAACCCGGCATAAAGGAGCTAAAGGCTACATATGTCCACCATGAAAATCATCAGATACAAGACTGCTATACATTTGCAAAATGTGATGATGTCTGAAATAACTTACAGGATTCAAAAGAGTGCACACTTCACACTCCCACAAAACAGATTGCTCATCCTTGTGTGCATTTATGTTCTGATCTACAACATTCAGAGTATGAGCACTCGGCACAGACTGACAAGGCCGTTTGCCTGGCGTAGTAGTTAAATCTACAAAATTGGTGGAGTGGCTACCACTAGGTGCATCAGCTGAGGTGTTTCCTACCCTTCTTTTTAAAGTCATTGTCGTTGAAGATCGGCTGCCAGTAGATTTAGACGTGCTTGAGGACGCAGCATAGTGTTCAGTGCTTCGATTCGTTCCTGGAAATTCAGAACAATTTTCTTCTTCCACTGGGTGGCCTGATGCAGAGGCACACCATATTTCATCATGTAGCCTCCTTTCTGCAGCCATGGCAGCAGCTTGCATAGGGCTTAGTGCAGACATAATGCTTTTATCCCCTCCAAGTCGATTTGGTCCTGTTGGGAGCAAAGAAGCAGTGTGTTGCCTCTTTTGTGCCGCAGATAATGAAGCCTGCCGGACTGAAGAGAGTGACGGATGTTGAGAGAAACCACCCAGACATTTCCCTGGAAGATCAAATCCCTGCCCTGACCCACTAATTCCACTTTCCATAAGTTCCTCACATTCCTGTAAGACGTAGAGAATCACTGAGAACGTGAGTCAGGACGATATCATGTGCATAAGCAATACAAATAAATGATCTGAAAGTGCATACTTGTAGCAACCCAGAAGGATACCACATTCAATAGGGAAATAAGTGGCCAAGCTTAAAAGCTAGTACATCAACGCCTAAAAATGTGATCACTTCAACAACTAAACACGAGAAAAAAAATGTGCTGTATGAACTTTGAGATGATTGATAGAATAACTACAATCAATTGCCAACTTACAACCCTGAGAGACACTAAGATTGGAGAAAGAAAAAAAGAAAGAAAGAAGCCAGCAGTTCCAAGCTAAATCTAGCCAAAAAGCAAGCACTCGTGTCTAAACTAACAAAAAGGGTGTATATGACTAAAAGGCACCTTTCTAAGTTCATCCCAGAGCTTATAAAAGCTTGCATTGTGGGGACCATGGGCATTGTGGCAGAGTTCGTGAAGCATTGTATCAAGAACCTCATCATACGGGTAGAAATTGGAATCCCGGTTTGGCCTTCGAAGCCTCAACTTCACATGTACACCAGATCCTACATTCAATCCAAGTAGACGCGGATTCGTTGGACTGCAAATCAGTCAGTACACATTGAACTGATTTCTGATAGTAACCAGATACATAAAAGATCGGAAATCAATTGCAATGATATAAGTTATGAGCAAACAATGTCTTGGCAAATTAAACAAAATGACTTGAAACAAGGAACATAAACACACAAGAAGCTAGATGTGAAAGTGAAATTCAAACCAAGTAAATGGAAAAATCACCGAAATGTATAAATTACACGGAACCACCCGTTAACTCAGCCGTCTTTCAAATAACCACACACTATAATCGAAAGACATAAAGCCATAAAATGTGTTCCATAAACAAAGCATGAATTATGAATACAACACCGAAGCTATCAATGAAGCCCAAAGTATGACCACTAAACTCTTCACTTTGCAACGAATCATTATTCTCAGAAACTAACACACAATCATACCAAAATGAAATATAAGATTTGGAAGAGAATTCCACATTTATACTAAACGAGCTAGCAATATAATTAGGCTAATAACTGCAAAAGATGAAAACTTTCACGGCAAACTCGGATATTAAAGAAATATTCCATCTTTCAATTCGTTTTAACTGTCGAAAATTTTATCTTCTGGTATGATGTTCAAGAGGACACTAGAAATTCAATGAAAGTGAGTGAAACTGATTACCAGAATTCAGAGAGAAGCTTGACCCGCCATTTGTGCTTGCGCATAATTGGCTGAACCTGCTTAGCAATTCGATCAAGCATCTTCTTCGCTTCTTCTTGATCTGGCTTCCTCTTCAGCGCTTTGATTTCCCAAACCTTGTTTAGATCCCCCACTTCCATTTTTGTGCCCCTTTACCCTCTTTCTAATCCCCAAAAGAAACCCTAATTTATAAATTGATCGTGGAGGAAGACTCTGGGTATGGACGAGTCAATGCCAAAACCGATCAACAAGGATTTTCACTGGGGGGCTAATTGATGAATCGATCAGTTCCCGAACTCGGGAGGAATCTGAGAAAGGGTACCACAACACAACGCACAGGGTTTGCAATTTGGAGGAAGGCGCTAACGAAGAACGCCATACGCCCCCGGGCGGGATTTGAAATTCTTTACTTAATAGATTTTTTTATTTTTTTTATTAGGAAATAATTCGAGCGTCAAGCATAGCTGACGACTCGAGAGGTCAATGAAGTCGGCAGACGGTGAAACCGTCACTATATATAAGAAGGTGCAACAACAAAAAATGGGAGGCGTAACCCCCGGACGAGCAAGCGAGCCAAACCCGTACACGTTGGAGACAACTTAGACTAAGCTCCGATGCCAAGTATCACCAGGCGGCGACACCGTTGGCCAGCGGTATATCAGGAATCCGGTCTTGTGGGCAGTGAAGACGATTCACCAAGGAATTTCCTGCATGCGGAGTCGCCTCAATACACACCACCACGACCCCAGCCAATCCCGACACCGGTTGCCAGAGCTCCAACACGGAAGAGGAACAGCAGGCACAACAGGGGTCACAACCAATAACCACCCTTGCAGAAGCACCTAGGCTCCCTTTCAGACGAAAGAGAGTTTATTTACACCGTATCGGGATTTTCAAGCCCTAACGGGAATTATATGCCCATTCAGGATTTATTTTAGCCCGGCAGTTTTGCTCAAAGGAATGAATTAAGATATATAATTCCAATATGAAATCAGAATTATACATAAAAATCCATTCAATTTTTTGTTTTATATTATTATTTCCACCATCCCCAAAAGGGCAAAGGTGAGAGATCCGCCACCAGCAGGAGGCTGGCACTGAGAGATCTCCACATAATGGTCGGAAGGGAGGCGGGTGCGACGAAACCGGAGAGAGGGACAACGGACAAGCACTGGTGTCCTGACCCCGGAAGGCACACCCACGCCCAACCACCGGTGGATGAACATGAGGCTACACCGAGAAAAGCAGCGGCGGCCTAGAGCCACCGGCGGGTAAAAACAACACCCCGATATGAGGAATCGGAGGAAGAAAGACCTGAATCGCCCGAAGATCAAGCCAATTTGAATATGGAAGGGGAAAACTAAACCTAGGGTTTGGAGAGGAAGCATCGTGGTATAGACACAGCCTCCCCGAAACCCCAAATTGAAAGTCCACCCGGTGATAATGAGGGTCGAAATCCCAAAATCAGCCCAAAGAACAAGCCAATTTGGGAGGAGGAAGATGATTGAAGGTCGGCGAAACGCAATACGGGTTTTCGAACGGGATTAGTCGAAGGAGAAGGGGGATGAGGGGTCGAGGCTACTCGGAATAGAAGGGGACAACGATGAAGTGGAGACTGGATTTGGAAGCAGGTGAGGTTATTACATAAATATGGTTAAATTATTATTATTATTTTTATTAAATTATAATAATTAAAATTATCTCAATGGACCTTTATTTTATGAAAGTTTTCAAGTAATCATAAACTAAACTAAGATTTTTTTCAACGTTTTCTGGATGTATCGACCACCGTCCCTCATGGTCGCATCGATCACCGTCCCTACTAGTTGCAGCGACCTTGTGCTCGTCGGGTTGTGTTGAATTGTTCTGATTTAGGGATTGCTAGGGTTCTTTTTGGACCTCTCTCCTCTCTCGGGTTGGACGATCGTGGCTATATCATCCGCTTCGACTCACAAATTTGTGTCTTGGTTGTCTTCCATCTTCATTGTTATCTACTCCTACGGATTTCATGTTGTTTTGCTAATTGGTTAGGTACGTTTGCGAATTCCGACCGATCTCCTGTTGTATTGCTTCATTTACTCCGCCGAAATGGAATTCAAATTCGTTTTCTCGTCGCAATTTAATGGATTATAGTTCAGTATTTGATGCCTTGATGTTATCTTAGTCGAATTCGTATTTGCATGATTGACATTTTTGTTTATACTGTTACATTACAAATTAGGGTAATTAGTTGGTTTTTTTTAGCCAAATAAGTGCTCGTGAGTGAGATATGGGGTGGGGTGGGGATGGGGTAATTTCTTATAATTAAAGGGGTATTTACGTCATGCTCTAAAATATATTTTGTCAAAAAGTTCATACTCCCTCCGTTAAAAAAAACATGTCATTTTAGGGTGTGAATATTTCAAAAATATGTTGTTAGATGCACCACAAATCTTGTTCTTTAATTGCACGTCCATTTCAACGTGAAACGTGAAATACTTTTTAATTAATTAACACTCTTTTCTAATTAATTAACTCACCTCAACCTTGTATGTCCTTTTCGACGTGCAAGATTTGTGGTATATTTATCCGAGCCGTTTTAAAAATAAGGTGTCGGGTACTGTATGACCCATTTAAGGGGTTGACCATCCCACTCACAAGCGACTCCATGTTTCCAAGGGGATTCGAACTTCGAACCTCTTGGCATGGGATGTAGCCCCACAACCACTACACCAACTTATGATTGGTAAAGTGTGCATATTTCTAAAATAACAAGTTTTAATTAACATATACCCTAAATTCGACCGTAAGATTTATTGCAAAGAGTTTATTTGGGGTATCGTTGCATAAAAAAGAAAGTTAGGGCGTCTACGTGGAATTTTTAGTTCAATTATAAAGAGAACTTTACCTTTCCCTTTCCCAACCCTATAAAATAAGGCATTTATTCCTTCGGCTGCCAAGGGTTTGTAGTTTTGGTCTTCGTTCTTCGTGGTCGCAAATCTCTCTTCAAGGCGAAACCAGAGCAGATCAAGCCCTAGACGAACGCAGCCATGTCGAAGCAAGGTTCTTTCTTCTCTTTCTCAAATTCCTCATCGTATCTCGTGTAATCTCTACTCAATTCCTCGTTTAGTTAAGATCTGATTCAGAATTTCTTCTCGATTAGGTGGAAAGCTGAAGCCCTTGAAGGCACCCAAATCTGAAAAGAAAGAATACGACGAGGTATTGTTTTCAGCTATTTCGCTCTCATCCGTATTGAATTTCTGTCAAATCTATGAGGGAAACTTTAGATTGTTACCGTGGCTTGTTTACGAGAGATCTGCAGGGTTGCTTGTTGTTGATTATTATTTGTTCTGGAGTTTTCTTTCGCTGTTTAGGAACTGATATCATTGATCTGAAATCTGCTACAGGTTCTATATGAATTTATTGATATGTATGTTGTTCTGTCCCTTTTTCTTGGTCTGTGTTTAGTGGATCATAAATTCAGTTGAATGATGGCTTTTAGTTATTATCTTGGACAATTTTTAAACAATCCACCATCATACTACTGTCAATAATCTGGTGACTATCTAGTCCTGCTGTGATTCTTACTGCATAGTGATTGATTTCGTATCTGTTGTTTTCCGAACTGATATCTGAATATACCTCGAGTGAGTTTAATTGTTTGGAGGATTTTTTTTATTAAACTTGTTCTTTGAGTGGATTTATGGAAGTCGATTGCTTAATATCTAGTACACAGTTTTTTGGTTGATTTAGCGTTGATTATAGTAATTAGTACCTTCTCATGGTTTTAAAATGGCGAATTTTGTGTCCAACAGTCCGACTTGGCGTATCTTCAGAAGAAGAAGGATGAGGAAAAGGTAACATATTGGGTTGCATAGCTTCATATTCTGATTTATCTTTTGCTAGTTGATTTTGCAATCTCAAACTTCTTTAAAACGGTCAGGCATTGAAGGACCTTAAATCTAAGGCAACGCAGAAGGGGGCATTCGGAGGCGCGGGGCTGAAGAAGAGTGGGAAAAAGTGAGAGGTCATAGACGCATCGATGTTTGGATGATAAATTTCATAATAGGTTTGCTTGTGAATCCATTGTGATTGAATTTGGTTTCCTGCATTGATGACAAATCTCACTGTATCTGGTGTCATTGACTCATTGTTATCTCTGTGTGCTTTTCTACTAGACTTGGTTACTGTCTAAGACTTGTCATGTAAAACCTAAATAAAACTCATTTCGGTTTGCTGGGTTTTATTTCCTGCCTAATGACAATCAGTTTCTGGATTTCGTGGTTATGCCATTGTCACTGTTATACTTTGGAATATGCCACATGGTTATGTATGTGCAATGAGCAACAGTGGATTACTAGTTGTGCTGATAAAGATATTACTGTATAATGTTTAATGTGTTGTGAGATTGTCAACTAATGTCTCTGTGCTGACGAATCCCTAATGTTGTCCAAGTGGATTATCGATTTCTATCAATGATTTAAGTCGACAAAGTATGAAAGATAATATTGATGGCTGAGTGTCATTAAACCCATCATAGTCAGTTTGCATCCCACTGATTACTCGTCTTATGACTCATGTCTGGTGTCTCAATGTACATAACAGCTTTGCTGTATTTTGAAGGTCCTTGTTTTGACTCGTTGCCTGGACAGGCGCATCCATTTGTTATATGGTCCATGTCCCATGTCTATGTAGGCACAATAGACCTGACAGGGTAAAAGGATGGCTCAAGTTGGTTAGTTTCGCCCAAAAATATTGTGAATTTGGTCATTTTGTGTTGCGCTAATGTACTAGTCGAGTCAGGGGAAAAATAACGTAGGTCGGTTCAAGACTTCAAGGTGTTGAATGGATAGTTTTTTTTTTGTCTCAATTTCGAGTTATTGTTTTCTGTTGTTTTTAACGATGGAAGTTATTGTTTTTAACGAAGGAAGGAAGAAAGCTTTGTTATATTTTTTTTTGATAAGGTAAGAATTCGAGGGTTAGACAGGTATGTCACATTGAGAGGCCGATAAAGTTGACATATGACATCGGCTTTCGAAGTAACAGAAAGAAAAGCAACGACTAGGACGGAGAACTGTCAAAACATACAATGAAAATAACAAAAGGTGCAAACCAGGCAGCGACGAGTAAACAATTTCGGACGACCTAGGGTATGTTTGGCAAAAGCAAGTAGCTTTTCGGAGCTTTTGGTTTTGATATTCTATAGTCTTAAATGAAATAAATATAAGATTTTAGTTTAATTAGCTTTTGAAAGCTTTTGAAATCTAAGCTTTTCAACAGCTATTCACCCAAGCTTTTCGGAGCTTTTGGTTTTTTATTCACAAGTTTTTAACAGCTACCCTAACAGCTAGATTTACCAAACACTGTACTAGCTTATTAACATATATTTAACTCAAATAATCCAACAACTTCAGCTTCCCCAACAACTACCATTTTGCCAAACACACCCCTAGTAAACCTAATCTTAACACGTTGGGGACAATATAGAGTTGGAAGCCAAGCGTGAAGATAGCTTTGTTATTGTGCACATTATTTTGGGCATAGACTCAGGGCCGGCCCATGAGCATGGGCGACAGGGGCGCCGGCCTAGGGCCCACAATTTTTAAGGGCCCATAAATATTTGTTTATGTATATATAACACTGTAAGTATAAAATTCATTAGTTTAAATATTTAAGTTCATAAATTCAAACTAAAAACCGTACAAAATGGATATGGAGGGCCAAAAAAAGAATCTTTATTAATTCAGATTTTTATTAAGCGTTTTTCACTTTTCGGATGCAATAATGTGTTTTTTAACATTAAGAAGATGAAATTTTAAACTGGTAAAAATGTATCATATTATGTATATATTATTATTAGATTTTTCTTTGAAAAATATTTTCATTATAATTAATAGGGCCCTTAGTCTGATTTTGCCCCAGGGCCTCTAACATTATAAGAACGGCACTGCATAGACTGCTAGTTTTGATAAATATCTTTTTATTTTAATCTTTAAAAAGCTTATAGTTATTATTTACTATAAAAGCAATACTTTTCTATGATAACTATTTCGCTGGCTGTGTTATTGATACAAATACTTTTCGATAACATTATGATTACACTAGATTATTAGTAAAGCAATACCATGATGACACTAGATTCATTAGGAAAAACACATTTAACCCTAGATGGCTAGATTATGATAATTGACGGTTTATGTGTATTAAGACTTTGATATTAGAGCTTAAAACCTTAAATCAAGTGTCCCCGTCCTATTTAACATCGGGTGTTGTTAGATACACCTCAAATCCTGATTAATCGAATGCACGTCTTTATTGACATGATGCCACGTTCGAAACAATGTGCAAATATACACTAGAGATCGAAGACAAATTAGGGTTTAGAGCACCACGTTAGTATTGACGTGCACCACATTCATAAGGACGTGCATTCTTAAACCCTGATTTACGGTGTATTTAGTTTCCGCGTTTAACGTTTCTTTTTTCTCGTAAGTCTCAATTTAAAAAGGGAAAAAAAAAAGATAAGAAAGGGAATAAGAAAGGGAAAAGACTAACGACATGGAGCATATAGAATTCGGACTCTTGATATAGTGACCACAAGGTCCACAAAACCTTACCTTTCCATCATAACTTCATAACCTTAGTTAGATTCATTACTCATGTAGTTGGAGCCTTGAGGCATTACTCCTACAACTGTGATGGAGTTTGTTTCAGCCACAATGGAGTGAACATTAATTTGGCAAATTTGAGGGTGATCTTTAATGTTGCAAGTAAGCCATGGAAGACACCCTCCGCAAAGTGACAAAGAAAACTAGAGGTGGAGATTAGTTTCATGACAAGTCCCATACATAATGTATAATTCATTTTCACATGTCCCCATCCTACATTATGTTCAACTGAAGGTTGTCCATATTTTTGGACAGTTTAATGGGTTCGAATCCTCTATCTCCGATCCCATCTCTTCTCTTCCGGATATGGTTGTATCTAGTCATCTTTAAAATCCCTTTGTTAGCAAATTGTTCATTAAAAAAATTGTATTGTAAGAAGTGATTTTATTATATATAAAAACAATCTTATTTTCTTTACTTTTTACCCCGTAGGTTAGAGCATGGGCATCGGGGTATCTTAAATGTGAAACTAAGAAAGAAATTATTAAAATATTCCATCTGCCACATTTAAAGGTAAAGAACGATTTGAAAGATTTACTTAATAAAAGAAACTAAAATTTAGGAACCCTTTTGAAAATCATTAAAAGGTTGAGAACAGTATACACTAGTACAAACGGAATGCATATGTAGGGAGAGAGGAGCCAGAGAAATCGATCCCAAGGTGAGAAAGACGATCAGCGGCTCGGTTGCCATCCCTAAAGACATGAGAGATCTCAAATTCAGAAAATTGTCTCAGGGCGCACGGAAAGTCGGATAAGAGCATCTCTATTTCACCAAAGCTAGAAGCGCCTACAATAAGGCATTTGATAATACTGAGATTGTCGCCTTCAATGCATATACATGTAATGTTGAGTTCCACTGCTTTAAGAACACCCTTCCACATACCGAAACATTTTGATCCAATAACAGAAGAAAGAGGAGAGGTATCATATTCTGAATACAGAACACTACCCAAGTTATCTCGGATAAGAAAACCATAAGTGTTGCAGTTGTCAGAGGACAGGGCTCCATCGAAATTTAATTTATACCAACCGTTTTGTGGCTTATTCCATTTGGGTATGCGTTTTCTGGTCTTACGAGGCCCGATATCTTTATTTTGTATTCTCGAATCGGAACTTATGTCATCAATTTTTGCCTTCTCCAAGTTAGTTAACTGGTCTTTTATATAGGATACTATTGTTTTAGGGTTATGATTGATTTTATCGAAAATGACTTTGTTTCTAAAGTACCAAGAGCACCATCAAGTTGTAGCAAATGTGGAAAAATCCGATTTGCCAAGGGTGGCATAAAGGGCACATAAGGCTTCATTTTGTGTTGGACGTGGTGTCGTAAGTACATCGAAGAGTGTTATGGATTTTAGGAGAGAGTTGTTGTATTGCATGTTTTGTCGTAGGGCATTGAAATAAAAAATGATCGATGTCCTCGTAGTTCATACCACAGAGGGGGCAGTCAGTGGGAATGCCAGCTCCACGGGAGGCCAGTTTAACGGAGGTAGGTAGGCCATTATTGGATACTCGACACAAGAAGTACGTCTTTTATTTTTGGGGTCGCATCCAAATTCCAAATCCAGTGAAATTCAAATGTAGAATGGTTTTTTGTTTTGTGAATAAGTTCAATCGTCGAAGTTTTTGAGAACCAACCATTTTTACTATAGGCTCAGTATAGCCTATCTTGGTGGATGTGCTTTGGTATTGGGGTTTGTATAATGGCTTTGAGGGTTTCCTTGTTGACGCTGTTGTTTATTGTGTTTTGTAATTTATCAGCATCCCAAACCTTATTGTCTGTAATGAAGGTACCCACCATGAGGCGATCGTCAATTAGGTTTGAGTTTGTTGCTTGGGTCCACGAGGGTGACTCCCCTACCCAAAAGTCATGCCAGAAATTTATTGATTTCCCGTTAGCTAAGCCCTAGCGCAGACTACTTTTGAAAAGTGGAAGAAGAGAGGTCAGCTTTGACCATTGCCAAGATACAATTCTTTTTTTTTTTTTCGTAGTTGAGAATCGTTTTGTCTTTTAGGTATTTTTGTGATACTAGCTTTACCTATGAATTGTTTGGTTTTGCTATAATTTTCCAGATGAGTTTTAACTGAAGTGATTTGTTCATGTCTTCAGAAAGGCGAAGGCCCAACCCGCCTTTAGAACATGATTTGCATACCTCAAACCAATTGATCGATAAGGGGTCTATGTTTATGACCCTTGTTCCAAATGAAGCTCCTGTTAATTTTGTCAAGCTCCTTATGGATCGATGTGCGAAGGAAGAATGAAGCATTGCATGACGTGTAACGGTTTAGCAGCTAAGTTGGCTTTGATTAGTGTGCATCTGCCAGCTTGTGATAGGTTGTTTGTTGTCCAATTTGTTAGTTGTGTTCTACTAGCGGATGTGATGTCGTTAAAGGTGGAGTTTGTGACTTTACTAGATATGACCGAACATCCTACTAGCGAAGATGATGATATCGTCTGCAAAGGCCAAAAACGGGATCTTGTCACATGACTTTTTGATCGAGATGCCAAGGTGACTGCCAGGTAAATTCGCATCCTTGTCGCAAGCCTTTGGATGATAAAAAATATATTTAAATGATGAACTAATAAATGAAATTATAAAATTTAAAAAAAGTATGAAATTATATAAAAACATTAATAAAAAAAACTTAATATTTTATATAAATTTTATTATTACTAATAAATGACATATTTTTGTTAAGAGAAATAAATATAAACTAGTACTTTTCCCGTACCTTGTATGGGTGAGTATTTTTATTGAAATTTACCGCGTTTTAGTTCCCCCGCTTTAGTTCCCCTCCTACCATGAATATATTTCATTTCATTTGAATTGTTGTATGTTATCAATTATAACCCCTTTTATAATACAATGACACTTACAATCACAAACAAAAGTCTCATAATTTCGGTCAAGTTTGATATCTTAAACAAAATAGTCGACACATTAATTTTCTACTAACATATTGCTCTTGCTTCTTATCATGTTGTTCTTTGCAATCTTTGATTATCATGATGAAATACTTTTTTTTTCTTGAGACAATCGATACTTCAAATTTGACAAAAAATAGTAAATCACCTGGTTCTACGCTTCTCATAGTATCCATCCTAATTGAAGGCAAAGAAAAGAAACCTTATAGTTTTTAGCTATAGAAAACCGAATTCGGATCCTTTATGATATTTTATCTATTTCATCATTCTACACCTTTTAAATTGATCTAAATTATAAACCAATTTGATAAAGATACCTTAAGTTTAAATGTACAAACCCTATATAGCTAAAGAATTTAAAAAATGATATTTAGTGTGTGTTTTTTATAATACTTAGACCTTTAATTAGAAAAAGTAACTCTATTTTTAAGTGTATAAACCTTAAGAGGCCAAAACATAAAAAAAAATGTTATACCTCTCAAATAGATGGATGGCGAAAATTAGTTGGGCATGACTTGTGTATTTAGAAATTTTTTTATAAGTACTTGGTTAGGTTTTAGATGCAAGAAATTGATAAATCGTAAATGATAACTAATCAAAATAACATTCTTATAATTGGTGTTTTGTATGAAAGATTTGACAAAAGACTCGCACATATAATGAATTTTTTTCATCCTTTTCAAAATCATATTTTATCCACCCATAACACTTATAAAATTAGAAGCAAAGTCTTTACAAAATAGAAAGTAATATTAATCTCACTATATACTAAATTAAAATCTAAGGGCAAAAAGAAAAATAGAGACCTCACATAAAGGGATATTAGCTTCAATCCAAAATGTAATGAATCAACTTGAAAAAAATGGAATTTGATTGAAAACAGTGTTAATAAATGAAGAAACAACCAAAAGTAAAGCTCGCATCATGAGGAAAATGAAAAGTGGTAGTGTACTGGTCGGTGTGACATTTTTTTGCGGTAATTGTATGTCTTCTCTCTCTATATTTTAGATATAGTATTTTTTTTTTTTATCATTTATGACAATTTCAATTCATCGGGTTTTATTTTATAATTTAATGGGATAAATTTTTATAATTTATAGAATTTTGGACAAATTTCCGCAATTTAACCTATACCAACGCTAAGTAAACTCACCTATAGACATGTTATTACATCTTGAATGATGATATTCACTCATCCATCTGAGAGAGGGATCACCTTCTCCTTTCATGGCTTACATTTCCACATTTCTCCTCCTCTTTTTGTCTCTCTCCCTCGACCTTGACGATCTCATAATTTTTTTTTCGAGGGGAAGCAGGGATTCAAGGTCTCTTATTGCTCAACTTAGCGACATACTACGTATTAAGTTTCAACCCTTTGATGATCTCCAAATTTGTGTAATAAATTGGTTCATATTTTTTATTATCAAAATTCCAATTAAAATAAAACGATAAACTATGATTTTTGTAAACAATTTACATTTCAACAACTTATTTGAACCTCAAGATAATTTTTCATTAGTCATCAACTAATTCAAATTATATTTAACCTTAATATCCTAAATCAAATTCAGATTGCATCCTAATAACCCTACAATAGAAGCCTCCACCGGTTTCAATTCAACCTAAGGATATAAACTAATTTTAAAAATTTTAATTCAATTTCAACTCCGTAAAACCAAAAATTTCTTCAAAATTACATGAGATCATAACAAATTTCAAAACTTTTTGACCAAATCGCATCGGAGTATATACCAAAATGAAATTACTTTAAAAAAAAAAGAGCTTGAGGTGGCAACTTATACATTTGCTCTCAACTTCTCATGTACCTTGCTTTCTATTTTCAACAGCCCCGCGTTGCCCTTGTCAAGATGAAGCTTAATCTGGATTTCTCTCAGACAGTCCTTGCTTGGATTGATTCGAGATTGCAAGTCGGGGAACACAACTCGATCCCACGAACGGAGTGCATCCTTCACATTCTTTAGCTTCTGGGCATAAATTAATTGTTTTGAGCCGGTGATCTGCATACTCTAGGGTCCAGGCACCTTGTACAACCGCCCCAAACGCCTCCTTTCTCGCACCAGAGATTCTTGAACTTAAAGGGATACTTTCGAACCTCAGAACTGCTCTACAAAGTAATGACAGCAGGGGAATGGTCATAACAGCTAGGAACATCAAATGGCGCTTTTACATTCATGAAAATATCCTTCCAACTGTCATTAATCACCACTCTATCTAATTTTCTTTCAATCTTCGATTCACCTTGTTGTCTATTATTCCACGTATGCCTTCCTTCTTTGTATTCCATATCTAACAACTTACAATCAGCTAATAGCATTTCCATCTCCTCAAAGTTCCTTAAAGTTGTCATGCCAGTCTGGTACTGCAGGGCATTTGTCCTGAACCTCTAGTATACAGCTGGAGTCCTCGAGATATTTCAACATAAGTCCAATAACTTGCTTCATTTACAAAACTGGCAAAGGTGAAAATAGAATACATACTCCATAAACTTTCATTTGATTCACATAGGAAAGTGCTTCAATAAACTTTTGAGCAGCATTTATGGTTTCCCAAATTACAGATAAGCCCTAGTGTGGAAAAAGAAAGAGATGTGAAAGCATAGATCCTTGGCTATTTTGATTTTTTTTTAAATTTGTCCACATAGAATCCTACAGAATTGCAAAAGAAGCACATTTCTGACACAGAAAGGAGATATCATTGAGATAGAGATCAAGTGGCTTACGATCAACATTTTGCCTAACAAATTCAGGTCTTGCCTCAAGCTCAAGCATTTCCTGGAGAAAAGCAAGCTTAACTATCAAATGGCAGATTTATAGTAAGGCAAGTATCATGCATTGAAAAACTTATTCCAATGAAACTGTACGTATGCCCAAACGAAGATTTAAGAACAATATGTTCCTCTTATGATTCCTCCATGAAGATGAGGGACATGATTTAAAAAAGGAAGGTGTCCAGGTTCCAGTGATTTTTCATTCACATAAAATGATAGTTCAAGTCCACAACATTCATAGTTTAGTGAAAAACCTTTTAATTTTTCATGCTCTGTTCTTCTCCTTGGCCATTTCTTATTTACTCTTCATTTTACATCTATAAAAGCTTCAAACATGAAAAATACTTCATTATTCCAACAAGCTAGTAGAGATCAAACTCCATGGATGGTCTCATTAGCCAACACATGACCAGCGAGAGAGTTATTGGAAACTGTTAAAAGGACAGTTGACTAAGTTCATGGTAGATTTTCTATAGTAAGCAATGTCATTCACAGTTGATGCCATATCATTATACTATTAAGCAGATTGCTTTTGACATTATGAAGTTTTGAAGCCTTTAAAATAAATTTATAAAAGCTTGTCAATCCTTGTCTTTCAAAATAAACTTATAAAAGCTTGTCAATCCTTGTCTTTCAAGCCTCTGCATTTTTTTTCTCTATCTATCCAAATTTAACTTTTTGAAAGCAAACAGCATGAACAAAATGAGACCATGCTACCTCACAAATCATATTACCTGAATCTGAGTAGGAATCTCATCAATCCCTTAAGTGCCAAAAATTTGTTGGACAACTTGTGGATCTACAGAAGGTAGATACCTTCATCACTTATATGCTCAAATGAAAGAGGAAATGCAGTAGGAAAAACTGATTGATCGATTTCCTGTTAATCAAAGCATATATACAAGAAGGAAGTTATACAGTTGCATCACTCCCATGAGCGGAAATAAACCCTAGCTAGAAGAATTGCTTCAATCGTCTTCATCAAATCAGAGGTCAGTTTCACTTAGAGATCGAGAGAGATAGTTGGAGGAGAGACATTGCCAGAGGAGGAGACCGAGCTCCAGACCGGCGACGCCATCACCGAGCTCCAAACCGAGCTCCAGAATTGCTTCAATCGTCTTTCAACTGGATCTCCACCCCCATCATTCGAGCCATCACCATCGACGAAAACCCTAGGTGCACTCAACCGGTGACGCTCCTGTCCACCACCGATGCCAACAACTCCAGTAGCGGCATTCGCCGTCGACAAATCCAAAAGCGGTTTGAAATTCGTTCTTCCTTCCCTCAGACTGTGGGAGACAGAGAGAGCAGTGCCAACCGGAGAGCAATGGAGGAAAAAAGATCTCCACCCCCATCCGAATTCGAGCCATCACCGCCATCACCGTCGACGAAAACCCTAGGTGCACTCAACCATCGACGCTCCTGTACACCGCCGCCGCCGGCCATTCCAGTAGCGACATCCGCCACCGGGAACTCCAAAACCGGCTTGAAATTCGTTCTTCCTTCCCTCATGGGAGGCAGAGAGAGCAGGTAGAGAAGGAGAGCGGAGGAAAAAAATTCATTTTTTCATTGAATTGAATCTGAACTGTCATTGCAAGCAGTTGAGATTACAACGCTTAAGAAGGAGGAAGAAAAGGAAAAAAAAGGAAAGAAGAGATTAGAGAGCGCTTCAAGTGCTCAGCTTTAAGATATATTTACCAATTCATGGAAGGAGAACGTGGTATGGAGAAACTGCTAACAAAGAGAAAGAGGCGGTTTCGCCGGAACCTCCCAGATTCCCTGATCCGGCGATGGAGGAGGGAGGATGGGAGAGACGAATAGAGGTATGGGGGAACCGGAGATCCGGAATGGGGAAGAAGAAGACGGAGTTTTTCTCTTCCCGTCAAATCCCTTTACTTCTCCCGTTCTCTCTCTTTTTGTCGGAGGAGATCGCAACTTTAAGTCGACGATCGATGCATTAACGGGGAGAACGTGGGTTGGGAAGGCAGTTTCTTATCTTTGTGAAGAGGAAGACACGTGGCTCAATTTTTTACAAAGGGTTTGCTTCTGAAATAATAAGTATAAGAGTGGATTATTTTAAAACTTTATTTGATAAAAGAGTTTTTAAAATTTCAAATCATCCTTTAAATACACTTTAAATACACCGACTTGTATATCTTTAATGTAAACTAAACGATGTTCAAAACGACACACGACTACACGAGACTTCTGTGATTTGTTCATACACATATACATAATACATTGGATAAAATGTGAATGGCGGTATTCTTTAATAGTATAGTAATCTCAACACCCCCCACAACAACCACTCACAAACCGCCACCTGTCCCTTCCCCTCTCCCTTGTCCCCACCATGTGCAACGGTTCCCTTCTCCTCCAAAATTCAAATTTTCTTGACCGTCAACGTCAAACGATGAAACGACGTCGTTTCATACCGTAAACCCCAACACGTGCCACCTCCCATCCATCTCGCACGTGCCACGCATTTCCTCCACAACGCTCCTCTTTCTTCCTTACCCTTCTCAAAGCGCCCCCTTCTTCTATGTGACTTCACTCACTCACAATCTCTCTCTCCCCCCAAACTGTGAATTACGAAGCTTCGCTACAGCAGCATCCATGGCGTCCTCGAGATCTCAGTAGAGATTGAAATTAGCAGAGGAAAAGAGTTGATAAAGGTTGCAGTTGCTTCTTGTTTTGACTCAATTGAATCGCCAGCTGTTGAAGAACAAGTGTGATTAACGAGGTTCTGAAAGATGACGACTGGCAGGCCAATGCAGAGATCTGGCATCCCTAGCGCTCCTCACCACCACAGACAGCACTCCGATAACTTCCTGGAGACCTCCAATGGCCGCTGGCTCCAGTCGACCGGACTCCAGCATTTGAACCCTTCTTCTCAGGTCTCGATCATTTATACAGATCAGATCTGATCCCTGACGAAATTATGAATGCTTCTTTTGCTGAGTTTCTTGTTTACGATGTTTGAATTGAATTTGTTGGTTTTGGGACAGGATTTTGGATACTACGGGCAGGGATCGAGGGCGGCGCAGAGAGATTTTGGCTACTATGCTGAGCAGCCGCTGACGCCGCAAGGGACCTCCCGTTTGGTGAGGAAGAATAGTGACGGTCAGGTCTCCACCGGCGAGCTCAGCCCGGGCCTCCTGGATCTGCATTCATTTGATACGGAGCTTCTATCTGAGGTTTGTTTTTGTTTCATCGGGTTGCTCTTTCGACATCAGCTGCTTCTTTTATATACTCCGCATTAGCTTCTTTCCAAATTGGCTTTGATTTTGGGAAGTTTGATATAGAATCTGACAGGTGTTAGGGTTTAGTTGATGTTAGTTGATCTTGATGTTTCCATGATTCTAGCGAGATTGCATTAAACAATTTCACTTATGCATTTTAAGAGGGATTTGTGGATACCTTTGTGTTGTACCAAGGTTTTTTGTTGCTTTTGTGTGGTGAATTACTGAATTCAATTATGTCAGAAAGAAGTTTGATGCTCATATATGGTTATTTTCTTGCTTTTTAGATAGAATACTTTTAGCAGACGGTTTAAGCAATGATGTATCAATTATCAAAGGATGCTTACTTGCTTGGATCACTTGGTAGATACTTATGCTGATCATTAGGATGATGCTTCTTGTGTCTAAATTCAAATTGACAGATGCCAGGTCCTGTTATGGACAACAACGCATCTATGTACAACTATCACAGCAGAAGCTTTGATGATTTCGAGATTGCAACAAACAAGCCGCTTGGCAACAACAGGGGTCGTGCTTTGCCAGAGAATAATCTTTTGAAAAGCCTTGCAATTGATAAAGACAAAGCCAGTTCTGTTGCAAAGATCAAAGTTGTGGTACGGCATTTTGCTCTCTTGAGGATATTTATGCTGACTTTCGGTTATGATTGTCAAAATGTCTTTTGCTGTCACCATGGTGCTAATATAGTTGCACAGTTATCATTGATATGATCGTAGTGTATGAACTTTTCATTAAACTTGGCTTTTATTCAATGCTTCTGTACTATCAGGTGCGTAAGAGACCTCAAAACAAAAAGGAATTGGCAAAGAATGAGGAGGACATTATTGAGACACATGCCAATTCTCTTACAGTTCATGAGACCAAATTAAAGGTATAGCCTTGGTTGATTTTGCTGCCCATATGTTGTCTCCAACAATGTAACACGTAGAAGAACGGGTTAAAGTATCCAGGAGTTTTAAAATCTCTGAAATTGTTTCATGGTTCCCACAAGGCCACAACAATGTAACCTTCTTTCATTTTGCCCCTGATTTTTGGAGTTAGACACATGAGCATAGTTGGATTTATATGGCTTTTATTTTTTTCTTTTGGAACAACTGTATTTTTTCTAATAGCGTGGACCGTGGAGTAGTTTTATGGATATTTAGTTGCAATGTGACTATAAACATGTTTTATACCAGACATGAGCATATGGTGCAAGGTGCTTAGCGCATTCTCTTCATTATGGCACTTATTAATCAGGCACTGATTGTATTTGATCTGCACCCATGTGCTCTCTAATTGTCATTATGATGTGTTTGTTATTCTTAGATACATACATTGATTTAGAACGGTTGCAAACATGACCATATGAAATATGCAAATCCTTTTTGCAGGTGGACCTTACAGAATACGTGGAGAAGCATAATTTTGTCTTTGATGCAGTGCTGGATGAGGAAGTTTCAAATGACGAGGTGAACACTGTACATGAAAGGATAAAGAAGCAATGAGTGCTAGTTATTCATACAGTAATTAAATTTTTCTATTGTATTCAGGTCTACCATGAGACAGTGGAACCCATTGTTCCTATTATCTTTCAGCGTACAAAAGCAACTTGCTTTGCCTATGGTCAAACAGGTATTTGACTTGCCGACACATTTTTAGGCCTAGTGTTTTTCCTTTGTGCTTTCCCTATTGAAATTTGAAAGTCACAAGATGTTTAATTTGCGTTGCTTTTCTTGCTCAGGAAGTGGAAAAACCTTTACCATGAAACCGTTGCCTCTTAGAGCGTCAAGAGATATTCTTCGCTTGATGCATCATACTTACAGGAACCAGGGGTTTCAGTTGCTTGTCAGTTTTTTTGAGATATATGGTGGAAAACTTTTTGATCTCCTCAATGACCGCAAGTAAGTTGTTGATTGTTTGTCCTCTTTTATGTTTTAGATTTTTATTGCCACATACTTATTCTTACAAGCTCCTCTGCAGGAAACTTTGCATGAGAGAAGATGGGAAACAACAAGTTTGCATTGTGGGACTGCAAGAGTACCGAGTTTCTGATTTGGAGATGATCAAGGAGCTCATTGAGAGAGGGAATGCCTCAAGAAGTACTGGTACAACAGGTGCCAATGAAGAGTCCTCCCGATCACATGCCATATTACAGCTTGCTATTAAAAGAGCAGTAGAGGGTGCTGAATCAAAACCACCCCGTCTTGTTGGAAAGCTCTCTTTTATTGATCTTGCTGGAAGTGAACGCGGTGCAGATACCACAGACAATGATAAGCAGACCAGGTATCTCATGCTCTTTTTTTCTCATTACCTTGCAAAAAGAATAAAAAAATCAAGTAACTTCTCTTGCTATCTAGCTGTTCGAATTTGCCTATTAACTAGTAGAATTATTCTCGTGCTCGTAAGAAATTATGATCATAGAATTAGGAAAATAATTAATATTTCCAAGTGGGCTTAGATCAACTAATGGGTACAATTAGAGGAATGGGCTGAAGAAGGTTGGCCCTAAACATTGCTGATGAAGCTTATGGAGCCAGGAATTCTCTAGAAATGGGAGTTAATTCCAGCTTAGAGATATTTTACGATTAATTAGCATGTGAGGACAAATCTAGAATATTTTGGAAAAGGTGGTCATAGAACAATAGCAACAACAACCCAGTATATCCCGCGATAAAGTAGGGTATGGGGGGTTAGGATGTACGCACTCTTTCCCCGAACAAGTCGAGAGAGTGTTTCCGATAGACCCAAAACAATAAGCCACATAAATCACATGGAAACATGACAAATAGTAGAAAAGGAGGCAAAAGGAGGCAGGTAGGAAGGGCTGAAAGGAAGCATAAACAATAGGACTCAACACCCAGGCTGAAAGGAGGCAAAAGGTGGTCATAAGAATAGGGAAATTTGTACCTAGTGGGGAGTGAAAGTCACTGTGTGTTGTGAGCCTATAAAGAGCCTTCATAAAGTGAGTTGAGTGCTACATACAAGTGAGGGAGTTTGTTGTGTGTGAGTTGGTTTAGAATGGTGTAGATCAAGTTTGAGTCAAGAGAGTTGGCAGGTGAATGGAAGCAGAGTTTTGGGCTTTAGTGCATGGAAAATTGGGTAGACGTTGCAAAGAGAGCTGTCACTGTAGGAAGAAAAATTAGGAAGATATCACCAGTCTCAACTCTCAAGATGAATAAAAAATGAAGAAGACTTAAGTGTATTGAAAAATGGAAAGAAAATTATAGGAATGGACTAAGATTGTAGATGATCTTTAGCTAAATGAAGAAAAATGGAAAGAATCTTATAGGAATAAAAAATGAAGAAAACTTAATATAGTGTATTGAAAAATGGAAAGAAAAATTATAGGAAAGAAACTCGATTGTAGATGAATAAAAATTGAAGAAAACTTGTATTTAGTGTATTGAAAAATGGAAAAAAAAAACTTATAGGAATGGACTAAGATTGTAAGAAGAAAAATTAGGAAGAGATCGTCAGTCTCAACTCTCAAGATGAATAAAAAATGAAGAAAACTTAAAAAGCGTATTGAAAAATGGAAAGAAACTTATAGGAATGAACGAAGATAGTAGATGATCTATTGATCTTAGCTAAATTTTGTTTTAAGGAAGTATGTGTATTCTCAAGGTTTGAGGGAATGCCTGTACTCTTTTTGTGCACTTTTCCCTGGATAGAAACTGTTCTACGTATAAGAACGTTTCAAAAAACTACTTTGCTGATTAATCAAGTGTTGAATGTTTCAACTTTTTTTTTGCAGAATAGAGGGTGCTGAAATCAATAAAAGCTTATTAGCATTGAAAGAATGCATAAGAGCTCTTGACAGTGACCAGAACCATATACCTTTTAGAGGTAGTAAACTGACCGAAGTGCTCAGGGACTCGTTTGTTGGAAACTCACGCACTGTTATGATATCATGCATTTCACCAAGCTCTGGATCATCTGAACATACTCTCAACACATTGAGATATGCTGACCGGTATAATTCGAAAAAATCCCTTGGTCTAATGCCCCCTTATTTCCTCCCCAAAACTGACTGATATACTATATAGGGTGAAGAGTCTTTCCAAAGGGAACACCTCAAAGAAGGATGTTATGTTGTCGACAACAAATATCAGAGAATCAACAACTATACCTATGCCTTCAGCTATTCCTGCACCACCAATGATGAAAGATGATATGAATGATGGATGGGCTCAGAGGGTTCAGAGGGAAGAATACGAAGTTCCAGAAGAGTCGTATGATCAAGGGAAACTTCCATGGAAGAAGAATGGGAAGCTAGATGCATCTGGATTCTCTACTTTGGATGACCATGTGAGGAAAGCAAATGCTCAAACAAAGAGAAAGGATCAGCCGAGAGTTGAATCTAGGGATTCTGATTCAGATGATGACTTAAATGAGCTCTTACAGGTAACTACACAAGTGACTGACCTCTTAACCAATACTTGAGCCCGTTTTTCTCTCGACTTGGGCTAATTATTATGTCAAATGACAGGAAGAGGAAGACCTTGTCAGTGCTCATCGAAAGCAAGTTGAAGAGACTATGGACATAGTCAGAGAGGTACATAAAACTATCCTTGCGCTTTGTTTTTGTAATATATACTATCAAAAACCTACATTTCAAGTCATTAAGCCATTGCTATTATGCATTATTAACAGGAGATGAACCTCCTAGTTGAGGCTGACCAACCTGGGAATCAGTTGGATGATTACATCTCTAGATTGAATTCAATCCTATCTCAGAAGGCTGCGGGCATTGTGCAGTTGCAAACGCGGCTAGCACAATTCCAGAAGCGGCTCAAGGAACACAACGTTCTCATATCATCTCCGGCCTATTGATCTCGGGACCTCATCATGAGACCCATCAAAACTTCATTCCCATCACCTTATTTGTACCCCACACAAGCACAAGGTGCTTCATCAGCTCGTGGGCGACAAATTTCAGCTACCTGGACCGACCTTTAAACTAGTCCAGGCAGGTCTTTCTGCCATCCCCAGGCAGATTTCTTCCTGTTCATTGTATTCAACATGGTATGGGAAAAAAATGAAGATAATTTGGATGCTGTTATGGATACCTGTGTAATAATCATATGATTGATTGATTGATTAGTTCAGTCAGTGTTCTTGGCTTGAGGGCAATGTACCTACTTCCTTACCTTAAACCTTTGAATTGGCCTGTTTGCAGATGCCCACTTCTTCCTCTATACAACAATCTGATTTCGTAACTTTAGTTATATTTGAGCTGTTATCCATTCTCCTTTATCCTCCCTCGATAACAATCTCGCTCTTCACCCTGATATGATATGAGTCATTCCTTGACAAAGACTAATGTCTAAACTCAATATGGAATCGAGATGAGTACTTGTGTTTTGTTGATGTATGAGAGGTCGTTGACACAATCATCGCCATCAACTTCCCAATCAACAAGACAATGCAACTATGTAAACCATTTTGATATGAGCCATTCCTTGAATCCTTGTTAAACCATTTTGTTTACTATTAGCTTTATAGACAATCAATTTATCGTCAATGACACGGTGAGTAGTTGGCGACGATAATTTTAAAAGCCGTAAACAATTGGCTGGCCACAGTTTTGCAAACCGTCGTAATCAAACAAATAGTCGGTCGCGGATGATGAAACCGTTAGAAAGTCGAGTCTTGGGCTGATGGGCTTGCAAGCCAGCCAGCCATCCTATGCGATAGGATTTTTTTTTAAGTTGAAACCGTCACATTTTTCACGGCTTTCAACTTCGTGGCCGACTAATTTTTCACGGTTTTGAAAACTCAAAAACGTTAATTTTCTATAGTTTTTAAAACCGTAGTCGCTTCGTGTCCAGTGGCGGATCTGATATCATAAATTTAGGGGAGCGGAAAAATATTAATGTCTATAAAGTTAAAAGAAATTTGAAACCAAAATACAATTCTTATATAGCATTTCAAGAAAAATCTAACAGTGGTTTAAAATATGACAATTAAAAAAGTTACTTGATATTTATAAATTAGTGTTGTTTATTTATAATAATAAATATTTTCATTACAAATAGAATATACTATATCGAAATTGTGCTATGCCATCTTTGAATGGCCCAAAATGATCAATGGCTTGCAAATTTGCAATTGAGTCCACCTAATTAACCCAAGCAAAACAAAGATCAATTTAATATATGCTCAAATTTTATTAGATTTATTGATTTAACAAATTTTTAATTTTCTTTTTAGGATTTACGAGCATCAAGCTTCCCAAGATTATCTTTGTCGTTATTATGAACAAAGCAAGTACATCCAAAAGGTTTAAAAGGAAATATTAGGCTTTCTTCATTTGAAAAGTTCATAAGGAGTTTTCTTTAAAATGGGACGAATCACACAACGTTTCAAAATATAGTTAGCCGTATTCACAACCTCAGCCCAATAATATTTTTGCAAACCATTTTCTAAAAGTATTGTTCTAGACATGTTCTCTAGAGTGTGGTTCTTACGTTCCACAACTCCGTTTTGTTGAAGAGTTCTAAGAGCTGAAAAATTATGTGAAATACCATAATTAGCACAAAACAAATCAAATTTAAGTTGATCAAATTCTCTACCATGATCGCTCCGAATGGAGACAATTGATATGTTTTTCAAGGTTTGCAACTCCTTACATAGTTTAGAAAATTCGAACAAAGCCTCTGATTTTTCTCTAAGAAAGGAAATTCATGTAAATCAAAAGAAATCATCAATGATAACTAGGATGTACTGTTTACCCTTTGGAGATTTGACACGCATATGACCACATAGATCCGTGTGTAATAGTTCTAGAGGACGAGAGAAATTTACAACCTTTTTGGGCTTAAATGAGCCACGCGTTTGTTGACCTCTTGTAGTCTTGTGCAAGTGTTGCATAGTTCCTCACTCTTGAAGTTCAGGTCAGGCAATCCTCTCACCAGATCTCTTGACTTCAGTTTGTTAAGGGTATGCATGCTCATGTGACCTAGCCTTCTATGCCATAGACTTGGGTCTTTTGTCAAGGCCTTGAGACACTTAAGATGTGTTCCTGCAATTTGGTTAGCATTTACAAGGTATGTATTATTATGCATGTGACTTGGGTCCTTTAGATCATGAAATAGAGATTTCTTCCTACTCATATGCCGAGAGCATCCACTGTTATAATCCATTTTGGCTCCTTGGTCTTGGTGATATCCTGCAAGACAAACATCAACTCTTCCGGATAGACCAAATAAATAGATTTAGATTCATAATGGGGATAGACCATGTTGGGTAGCCCGGTCCCTTAAGGAACCCAAACTTGTCTTATCTGTTCGTTTAAGCGCACTGAAAACGTATTTCTAATGATGTGAGGATCCCTTTATCTTTACGAACATATTTCCTTCACATGCCCTTTCTTACAACAGTAAAAACAGGTAAGTGAACGCCAATTTCCTTTTGCTTTAACAAAAGAGGTACTAGGTTTCTTTGGAAATTTTTTATTGTAGCCAATACCACTTCTATTAATTGATAGTTGTTGTTCATCTAACATCTTATCAAGATTGGCTTTAGATCTTGTGAATTGTATGAGTGATGCATGTTGGTCTTTGCACTTGTCAGTCAACTTAACCTTATCTTTCTCTAAATCATCATTGCGAAGCTTTAGAGAGGAGAGGTTTTGCTTGAGATCAGAATTCTCTGATGTCAAGTTCTTGACTTTAATGTCAAAAGGTGACTGAGAAGCTTCAAGATTTTTCATTTCCATCGACATTTCACTTATGCATTTCTGTTGATCTTTTAGCTTCTCCTATAAGATGTTGATTTAACTGTTGTAAGCCTCTTTATTAGAAATTATATTCTTTAAGAACTCAGATAGAATATTAGGAGGAATGGACATTAAGCTGCTTACCACTTCCTCAAGGTCTTGACAAAGGTTTCCTCATGCTTAGCCATTAGACAAAGGTTTACCCGATCTCCTTCCGTGTCTGAGTCACTTGAGGAATCCGCGTCACTCCAAGTGGCTAGCATAGCTTTCTTTCTTTTCTCATTTCTCTTGAATTTATTTCTTTTCTTCGTAGGACATTTCTTCACAAGATGATCTGTTTCACCACATTCAAAGCATGTTAGTACTTTCGGCTTTTTGGATGAGTTAGAGGACTTACCTTTGAACTTAGATGGTCCAGCATTGTCTCGATTATAGAACTGCTTTTTTATCTTTAGGATTCGTACTAGTCCCCGAGTGATGAGAGCGAAAGGATTGTCCTCATCATCATTTTCATCGTCATCGGTTTGTACTTCTTCCTTCTTTGCTTTGAGGGCAATGTTTTTTTGTTGTTGAGGGAGCTTCTCCATCTTCTTCATTTAAGATCATCTCGTGTGTAATGAGTTTTCCAAGTAAGTCATCCAATAGCAGTGTGTTAAGGTCTTGAGCTTCCTTAATTGCAGTAACCTTAGGACCGCGCTTGGTTTTCGGGAGGCTCCTGAGAACCTTCCTTACCTTCTTAGTATTAGAGAAGGTCTTCCCAAGTGAATCCAGGTTATTCACAATTTGATTAAATCTCGTAAACATTTCCTTCACCGATTCATTAGGATTCATCTTGAAGAGCTCATATTGTCGAAGAAAGATATTGATCTTGCTCTTCTTGACTTGGCTAGTTCCTTCATAGATGACCACCAACTTGTCCCAAATCTCTTTAGCACTCTTGCAAGAAGAAACACTATTAAATTCATTAGCATCAAGTCCACAATATAACAAATTCATAGCTTTAAAATTCTTTGCGACATTCTCCAAATCTGTTTGAGTATATTCGTCTTCAGGCTTTTCGACTTCTTTTCCAGCAGCGTCAGTCTTCTTTGAAATACGTGGTACCTTCTTGACTAAATCCCACAACTCTAGATTTTGATCAATGATGAACATCTGCATCAAAGATCTCCAATGAACAAAGTTATTGCCACAAAATAAAGGAAGTCGATTGGTTGATCTCCCTTGGGAAAATACTCCATCACCTATGGTAGACATGATAAAACTCACAATATTGTTACATCAAATAGTGAGCCAAGCTCTGATACCAATCAAAGAGTCTATAATGCGATGAACAATACTCTAGAAGAGGGGGATGAATAGAGTATGCTTGATTTTTGCAAAACAAAACCTTTTAAGGATTTTCACAACAACTTATCATGACCTTGATATGGCTATCAATTCTTGATAAAGAAAAAATCAAGCAATATAAAATAAATGCGGAATAAAAAGCTGAACACACGAATTGCTAACAAGATTCGGCACAAACTTGGCCTACGTCCCCGCCTAGGGTTATCCAACCCGTAGGATTCAAAACACTTCTTATTTCACTTCCTTGAGCCTAGAACTACCTAGAAGAACTACCTTTCTTCTATACAAAGCCTCACCACTTCTATTCTAACACTCAAACTTACAAGTGAAATAAAATCTCTCACCACACTCCGAAGTGTGTCTTAGATCGAGTATATGATACTCTTAGAGTAAAATGGATGACTTGTACAATAAGCACTTGTATTTCCCTCAACTCTCAAATATGAAACAAACTAAACTTAGTGAGACTAGGAGAGAAACTTCGAATGACGAATGCTAAGAGGGCTTGATCACTTTGAATGTTAGCTTGCAGCCTTGTATCAAATATCTTCTTGCACTCGTGTGTATATATATATATATATATATAGTCGTTCTCATTCTTGTTGATGGGGAGGGAAGTTGTTTGAATTTTGAACCTCTCAAATCTTTTCTTTCCAAAATTGTCTTGCAATCTTCTACACGCTCCTAGAAGATATGATGGGGATACGATATCTTGTTGCCCTCATATAGCTTCCAATCATTTCCTGAAATACATCTCAAATATTCTTCCAAATAATATAAGGTAGGAGAAGATATGTGTGTGTGTGTGGATATAGCCGATCCAAAATGATTTTCTTTATGTCCCAACACAAAGGCCCGTGAAAAATAAAAAGATATGATGGAGTTGCGATATCTTGTTTCCCTTATATAGCTTCCAATTATTTCCTGAAATACATCTCAAATATTCTTCCAAATAATATAAGGTAGGAGAAGATGTGTGTGTGTGTGTGTGTGTGTGTGTGTGTGTGTGTGTGTGTGTGTGTGTGTGTGTGTGTGTGTGTGGATATAGCCGATCCAAAATCATTTCCTTTATGGCCCAATACAAAGGCCCGTGAAAATTTTTGCCTCAAAAGTTCGGCCTTGAATCAATCCTTGCACTTGAACAAATCAACACATAATTGAAATCCAATATAAGACCTGGTTTCAAGACCTTGAAACTAGACCTTCTGTTTTGTCTTTCACCACCCTTAAAACCATCCGACAAGTTAGTATCTCAAGGTCTTACAATCAAGGTGGAGTCTTCAGTTTTGGTATCCGGGTATTCAATTGGGAGGGGAGGCAGGATTCGAATCCTCATCTGGGTCCTTCTTCCTTCAGATTTCAGTTGGGCGGGTTTGGGATCCGGATGGGTTAGTCTTTTGGCTATTTAGTTGGGCTGGAAGAGTGGTGTTATTTCATGGTTACTTAAATTGCATATCACCTTATATATTATGTTGTTATGTCGTTATTATATATTTTTTATTTGAATTAGATTACTATTAATATTATATGCAACAATTTTGTGTTAAATATAAATTCCGGGAAATATATTCTTTGGAATAGTATATCTTATAAAGTTATTTTGGAAAATGCATTATTTGGAATGTGTACTTTGAGATGTTTTAATATGTTCTTTTAGGAAATTTGAAATGAATTATTATTTTTTATTTATAAAAATGGTTGTGAAAATATAATTATTGTGGTGACTAAATATCAGACTTTGTTATATAATGAATTTGAAATAAAATGCCTGAATTATTTCTATAATATGATTTTGAGAGATTGGTTTTAAGGTTTAAATGTTTAATGTCGGGATTTGACTAAGTAAGATTTTAAAAGAATTGTTTGATTTTCTTAGTTGACTTAACTTGAGATTTAAGAGTTGGGAAAACATTGAGAAAATGATTTACTTGATTTAACACGGTAAATTTATTGTTGAATCCTGCTTGAGAATTATGTGAATTTTAAATAAGATATGAAATGGAATAAGATGATGCAAGATGAGATGATGGATGAGATATTATATGTTGAGATGATATAAACATGAAATGATATATGATATGTGATGAGATAAGTTGGAATGATCTGAAATGAGATATGTGAAGTTATGTATGATAGTTAGGGGTGCCTTGTGTGACTTAGATAGGCTTATGCATATTTGTATATTTTTTAGGTGATTGTAAGGTGTTGGACATTTCTTACTATTGATTTTTATTGCTTGGATTATGCATGCCTCCATGTAAGTTCCTTTATGGGTTTACTCGGATTTGTTGTAAGCCTAATTTGCCATGTTTTATAGTTACTTTTATATCGTTTTCTGCATGCATTTCATACATTTGGGCTAAAATAGTACATAATCTATGTAGTTTATGCTTATTTGTCAAATTATGGAATCTACACCAGTTTCTGTTTAATTTCGCAAAAATCGAAGCAATTTACAACAACTATGAGAAAAGGAGAAAAGCTCGAAGTCAACTACAGAAGTCCGAGGTCAAGGAGCAGCGGAAGCAGGACAAATCAAGTTGAAAGCAAGGAAATCTACTCGACGACACATTAGTCGATATCGATTACTGCAAGTCGATATCGAGAAAAGTCAAGTCGATTTCCCCTGAGTTGACAAGAATCGAGCAGAGCTGAGAGAATTAGTCGATATCGAGTTGTTTTACTCGATATCGAGTAACCCATATCGAGCTGGAGCACTAGGAATCGACGAGCAAGCTGGACTTGAGACATTCAAGTCGATATCGAGGAACTTTACTCGATATCGAGTAAACACTTAGTCGATTTTCACTTCCTGGAGCCGAGATCGACGAAGAAGCTGAAGACTGAGGAAAAATTGCTCGATATCGAGGAGACTACTCGATATCGAGGAAACCCCTAGAAGCCGAAGTCGAGTAATCCGAGTCTTGTTAAGATTCTATCCAAAGTCCAATGAAGATATTTTCGAGACCAAATTCCATTAAGATCTATCAAGTGCTATCAAGAGGAGAAGATATTTACCTACATTAGATATAATTCCTTTGTTCATTTATTTCTTTATTTCCATTATTTAATCTTTAGATAAAAGATAGATATAATTAGACATAGATATAGTTTTCTTTCCTAGATTAGCTTGGAATGAAGGCTATAAATAAAGCCTATAGAGCTGGTTTTTATTCATTCAATCCTAGAGAAGAAGAAGAAGTAATAAGTAGAGAGAGAGAGCTTAGGCCGATTGGAGAGGAGTTTGGCGAGAGCGGATTTGACTTCGATTGGTTGTAAGATTTATTTAGTTTATTTAATGCAATTTCGTTATTTCCTGAAATCTTTGATGAGTTTATTTATGATGAAGAGCGAGTAGTCCACCCACTTCTAGGGTCGAGGTGAGTTCGACGGTAGCCATGTGAGGTGATGCGGTAAAGGTTTGATCTTTTTATGCAATTCGTCTTCTATCCCTATGAGCATTATTCTTTTGCGAAAGTTGAAGGTAATCCTTGTTTGTGTTATTGAAGCGAAAGTGATCTTAATACAATGTGGATTAATTATGTGAAAAGGGTTAGTAACAATTAGAGTTTATGCGAAAGCCTCTATATTCCTATTTGTTAATAACGAAAGTTATTTGATGAAAAGCATGATCTTTTATGCCTTTATGTGTTACTTTGCATGGTTATCGTTGTGGTGTTGAAACCCTGATCTTGGAAGTTTTTAGTTTATTGAATTAATTTCGTGTTTACATTCGTTTTGCGTTCGAAAAAGTTGCAATTTAAGTTTCTGTTGATTAGTCGATTTTGAGAAATTTAGTCGACATCGAGGTATCTTGTCGATGTTGAGTTGATTTGGTCGAGGTCGAGTTACTTGCTGCATTTGCTTTCTTTTCCGCTTTTCTCTGTTATTTCTGTCTGTCTGTTTAATTTTCTGTCTGTGAGATTTGCCGCTACCTGAGATCCGCTAACGCGCTTCCTCGAGGATCGATCCTGACTTCCCACTGCTGCATCGGGAGGAAGTCTTGTAATCATTTGCAAGGGACGGAATCTGGTTTGCTTTACTTTATTTATATTTTGAATTGCAAGTCTTGATTTTTCCTAATAAGTATGAAATTATTAAAAAAATATTTTATACAGTTTTTTTAATCATTCTAAGAAAATGTGCATGAATAATAAAAGACCTAAAAAACAAAGGGATTTTTTTTATTAATGATAAGTAAATCATACAAAATATTATAATAAAACAAATAACTTTAGTGCTGACTACTTTGACTATCACTATCTGCTTTGCACCACCTTCATAAAATGTACCTTACTAATCCCATTTCATACTTTATTTTCTACATTCTACTTTATATATATTTACCATAATATTCTTAAGGATTTTGTTTCATATTTTTTCCGCTGAATTTTCTCTTAGATGTCTGAATGAAGTTGTTTGGTCTTATCCCAGTTGTACAATGTGTTACCGAAAACATCATAAAATTTTAAGCTAACGGCACTTTCATTTGCTTGAACCGATAAGAAACCTTGCCCACCATAGATGTACTTTAGCTCATCTGGACTCCACCCTTTCCAGTCACCCCTCCATGCTTTCGATCCCCCACCGCTTGTTATGAACTCTACATCACTGCATACGAGTCAATCAAAATAAAAATTCAACACTACAGACTTTGGGAAAAAAGGATTAAATATGAACCAAATACCTTGGACATTTAAAAGTAATCCACTCATCTTCAATCAACTAAAGACGAACTATAGGATATTAAGTAAACATATATAATTATTTACCTGTCCATGCTAATGATTCTCTCTAAGCAATGATCATGCCCATTCATATAAAAGTCGACTTTATGCTCCTATTAAGTCATACAATGAAAATTTACAAAAGTTAAGTGTATTTGAATATGATTATAGTGATATATAAAGTTAGAATGGATTCCTTAAAACATGGAAGATGAAATTTTATTTTTATAATGTACCCTCAAAATTGGGACAAGATGGACAACTAGCTCTCCAGTGACACCATGGACGCATCCACTCTTAATGGTGTGGTGACCCACTACTATTTTCCATTTTGCATCCGAGTTTTTCAATGCCAATGATAAATCCTACAATTGATCATTCAGTGAAATTGTGAACAAAATTGACAATTAATGTAATATTATATAGTGAAAAGGTCTTTTTAACAATGTAATATCAGTTATATAAGTGTTACAAACATATTTTTGGGATCGGTTTGGTGATTTGAAGTCGAGTTTTGAACTTATTTTACACTATATTTTCTTTTGATCATCTATGTACATGATTCAAATGCAATAAGTTGAAAAATATATTATTACCGTTAACATAGTTGAAAGATATTTCCTACGAGGATAGATATCTCTCCAATCATAAGTATTTTCTTTCGGACTCAAGAAATAGTAGTCCACAAAAGGGGTGGTGTCAACAAAGAAGAAATCTACAATTCCTGCCAAATTGACCAATGATAGAAAATTAACATGCATCATAACAAACTTTTAGCAAACAATAAAATCCTATAATGATAAATAATTCTTTATTATAAGAATGAATTGAAAAGGCTTCATGAAGTTGAATAATGTATTAATTGATACATGATTTTTCACCTGCATTTAACACGAATGATCTCATGCAAAGCCATCTTGTATCTTTTTGTCTAAGTTCTTTGCTCAATTGGGCTCGAGTATCTCCTCTATAATCATGGTTGCCTAAAACTGTAAATATAACATATAGATTAACAAATAATCATAGCAAAATATTTAATTTTTTTGTTATGAGCATCTAACTTCAATGATTGTAAAGAATATTTTGGGTTATGATTTTTTTAATGCATAATATGTTTTCAATCATTAAAAATTGTATGCGATATCAAATGAAAACAATACTTACCACTATACCATTGTGTTTGCAAACTTGATGCATTATAAACATTTGTAAATGAATCGTCAAAGGTTGGATCATCTACACCTGTTAACCCACTATTATAGAAGTTATCTCCAGCTGAGACAACAAAGTCTATGTCTAGATTCTCAGCAACGATTCCCATCTACAAAATTATGTTAATAATTTAATAATTGAAATTACACAATTAAAAATATTTTTAATTGATCACAGATAATTTTGGCAATTAATAAAACAAAATATTTAACCTAAAGATTAAATTTTGATCTTATTTAATTATAAAAAAATGATTATATGAGATTAATATATTAATAACCTGGTGAGCAACAAGAGATTGATTGTAGAAACCCTTTCTTCCCCAATCTCCAATCACTAAGAAATTAAGGCTTCCATCATCCTGCTTTGGTTTATGTTTGAAGCGCTTCAACTCTGCATTTGAACCCACTAAGCATGATGCTCCAAGAACAAAAGCTAACAAAAAAATCTTTGGATTTTCCATTTTGTTTATCAAACAAGTTGTACTTTTTTTATTTTATTTTTTAAGAAATTGAACGTAATCAAAATAAATGAAAACGGAAGAAGCCTTTATTAGCCTTAGATATACGGAACTTCTTCCTTTTATTCCCAATAATCTTCTTTTATTAACTTTGAAGAATGATTTGGTTTTTCGAATGATTTAGCTTTGAGGTCTTTATAGTGCATGGAGATTTTTTCAAAAATAGCATTGAGAAGATATTTCTGTTTTTTTTCCACTCAAAATTATGATATCCTTATATTTTGTAGGCTTTCATTTAGATTACCAAGTAAATGTAGGAACACGTTTTCATTGAACAAGTGTGTTTCCTTCTATTTTTAGATAAACAAAGAATTTATGATTATGAGAATGTCAATTTTGTGCATTTGACATGAAAACAACACTCGAACAAGTAAATTAGATCAACCTAGTTTAGCATTATAGATTACAAACTTTAATATTTGGATATGATGTTATGTATTAATGGAAATTTTCATTTTTAGATAATAAGTTATTTACTTATTATCTATTACTAATGAAGCAAGTGACTGTTATTATGAAATATTACATTTGATTATTGTGATGGGTAAAATCCGCATCAAGCTTCTTCAAGAACATCGATTTCAAATCATGGACAAACGAGGTCGGGCGGGGCTAATCTCCCTCGGAGGACCCTCCGACATTCAAGTTAGAGTTTGTCGGCGGCCAAAAAACCTCCTCTAACCCTAGCTCATCCTCTCTTTGTCTATAATGTGATTGATATTTAATTAAATGTTACCTGGTAAAAGACTATTGTGCCCCCATGTTCTTTATGGGCTTATTTTAGCCCTATCAATTGCCCCTCGGGTTTCCTCTTCACGAGCCAGTGATGAGGGAAGACGAATATTTTAATGTTCTTCACTTTTTATGATCGGCAAGGCTACCCCTCTTGCCTTCGTTGTATCCTGCATGCTTTACATATCCAACTAATAAACATAACATAGCATAATAGTATTGCTGTAACTAAACAAGTAAGAATTTCTACTTAAGATGACCGAGTAAAATCTAGGCCATAAGTGAGAGATAGTGTTAGTTGATGACAATCATGGTCGATTGAATGTTGCCACACTTCAATGAGTGGCAATGTATTGGTTTTAATCGTCGATCTATCGGCCTTAGTGGCGATTTTCGGTGGCCATAAGTGGCGAATCTTCCGCCTAAACTGGCATTTGCTTGACCATAAGTGGCGAATCTTCACTTTCTGGAATAATTGTCGTAGCTTTGAAGATGCCGTTTCATGACATCTATAGTCCTTGGACCTTGTAAAAGCAATGTTGTACTTCCTACATAATTTAGAACAATTAAGCCATTAGGAGAGTGATATTGTAATTTGTAGTGCCCCTAGCATGTTATATGTAGACCTGGGCAAACGCGGGTGCGGGCTGGGCTAAGCCCGCTTAACGGGTTGAAAGTCGAGTCCAAGCCCGTCCGCAAATGCGGGCGCGGGTAGCCTGCGGGTACCCGCAAACCTAATTAATTTATCTTATTATAACTATACTAATTAGGTTTTTATTACATATTATTTATATATATATATATATATATATATATATATATATATATATATATATATATATATATATATATATAGGGAAAGGTTCTAATGAAACGGATAATACGGTGTAACGGTGAAACGAATGAATATTGGGTTATATTCATATGAATATTATGTTATATGAATATATAAATATGAATATTATATTGTTTGAATATGAATATGATTTAAATATGGGTATATGAATATGTTATTATTTATATTCACATAATATAAAGTAAATAACACCATATTCATATCCACAAACCACAATATTCACATATTCATATCCACATAATGTCATATTCATATTAATATAACACAATATTCATTCGTTTCACCGTTTCACCGTATTCTTTGTTTCACTGGAACTCTTGCCGTTTTTTTTATTATATACACTAATTATTACATATCAAAGTTACTGTTTATAGATATAAATAGTTACATTTTTTTTTATGTTTTTTTATTACATGGATACATACTTTTTTTTACATATATATAATATATATATATATATATATATATATATATATATATATATATATATATATATATATATATATATATATATATATATATATATATATATATATATATATATATATATATATATATATATATATATATATATATATATACATACAGTTTGTATACATACGGAGTATGCAGTAGGCAACCAAAAAAAAATGTAGGTTTGTATAGATATTTTATTTTATTTTCTTATAATAATAATAATAATAATAATATATTAAAAAAAATAGCGGGTACCCGTTACGGGCCTCTATTGGTTTACTCAGTCCCGTACTCGCTGCGGGCGCAGGCCGGGTTTAGCGGCCCGCACGAGCTTTTCTTTCTACCCAAGCCTGTCCAACTCTGCGGGCGGGCGGGACAGCCCGCTCGCTTTGGTCTAGTTATATGCCCACACAATTTATATAGTTTTGCGGAGAAGTCGTCACAAGCTAAAAATCTAACTTGTAGCAGTTACACATTCATCTTTCCATATATATATATATATATATATATATATATATATATATATATATATATATATATATATATATATATATATATATATGATGAAATTAATAAATTATCACGTCTTCATTAGGAAATTCCCCACAAAGGGGTAAAAAACATAGCCCGTTCTCTGATTTGAGTAATAGGAGTCTTGGTGGCCTTCATTACCCCCAATTTTGTTTTAGTGTGATTCTTAACCCGTATAGGATCTGGCTTTAGAAGAATATTACGTCTTTGACTTGCTCTTTGTGTCTTTATATATAGCTATTGATGTCTCAAATCATTTTGGTAGCCGAGTGCAAAATATTGAACATTGCCCCATCACTTACCTTGGGAGCAAATTCAATGTTCCTTGACCCCTAATATAATCATCTATTTAGGACTACAAAACAAACCGAACAAAGCAAAGCAAAGCAAACGGGACACAACCCACTATCTAATGGCATGCGTAAGACCATGACCAACCTAACTATATAAAAAGCTAGGTAACATGTAGGTCATGTTTCAATTTCATCTATACATTTGCACAATGAAAATACGTAAGATCAATGGATATAAGGAGATAAAGATTTAAGGCATATGCAGTTCAGACGTAGACGCATGACGAGATATCCATTGACAACACCTCCACTGATTCAATGAACCAAAACAAAGATTCAAATTTAACATTTTGGATGCTCATATTAATTATAAGTTGCAAAAACTAGTCAGATAAGAGCATAATATCACTGCACTTAGAGTAGCAACCCACAAATGCAAGCAACACACTTATAATTAGTCTTCCATTACATCAATCTATGAACCCACATTCTAGCAATGCATAATCTTAGTACTTGAATTAATTTGTAGAAACTTCTCAATCATACTGATTATATTAAACATTTCGTATGCAACCCATAATTAAACCTGACTGCTTAGAAAGGCACACTACTTCAACCATTGGGGACCTGCACTTTATTGAACTAAAATTAGATTCAAGTCGTTGAGATCGACGTCAATGAGCTGGAGCACATCATCGTTGTAAAGACCGAATATATAATTTTAATGAAATATATTATTATTTTATTCGATTTGTAAAAGTGGAATAAAACTCGTCCTCGAGCACAAGTTTCGATTTTAAAATCCTTTCGACATCGTTTTAGAATTTGGATTTTAATGGAATTTGATTCCGCTTTCGAGCTCTGAGTTTGATAAAAATTAATTTAATTCCGATCATCTTGAAATGGATTCGGAAATTCAAATTAAATTCTCTAGTGTTGGGATTTCGTTTCAGAGAGCGGGATTGGGATCGAGCGTCGAAAATCAAATTGGTATTTGTTGGGGACCCTTTTACAAATTGTATTTATTTCCTTTATTCTCTCTCTCGTTTCTCAAGGAACGCTGAGAAACAAAATTCCCCTTGCTGGCCAAATTCCAATTCACAGCTCAATAATCTTGTCTTCATCTCCATCCTCCACCTTATGTGAGCATTCCCTCCCCTTTTGGCCTCTTCATTCACTTAGAAACCCACAAATCCACTACTCACTCCCCCTTGTTTCTATTCTCTGCAATTTCCAAAAAAATTAGAGGAATCCAAACCACCTTCACCCTGCTTCACCCTCTCGTTCTTTAACGCCTCCTCCCTTCAGTTCTGTTTGCCAAAGCACCACCACCAACATCGCTCCCTGATAAGGCATGTTTCCAATAGGCATTATAGGTTAGTTTAGTTGCATTTCATTATTATATAATCATGTTTTAGTGTTAATTAGATTAGCATTCATTTTGTGGGAAAGTTTGGAATCTTCGCTATTTCGATGGTTTTATGTAGATTCGTAGATCCGAGGCAAAGAACACGAGGAAGAAGTCCCAAAGAGAATGGAACAACCTAAGGCGAGACTTTGGAGAGCTTAAGGAAGAAGTCCCAAAGAGAATGGAACAACCTAAGGAGCAACGGAGAACGAAATCGAGGTCTAAGAGAGAAAACAAGGACGAGTCGCGAAAGTTGTCCGCTCGGCGAGCTGAACTTGTAACGCACTTTCCGGAGGCCTCGGATGTCCGATCGACGCATATGAGCATGCGTTGGAAAGCTCTTTCTAAGATCTACGTGATGGTGTTCTGTTGGATTTTCTCTGCCAGCGAATTCCTTTCCGTTGCAGCGAATCAAGTCAGCAACAACATGTGCGAGAAGGTGGTCGGCCTGAGCATGAGTCGCTGCCAGCGAATGGCATCTCGCTGCTAGCGACTGGAGTCAGCTGAAGCATGTCCAGGAGCAGCATGACTCGCTGCCAGCGGCTGTCCGGACTCGCTCCAGCGAATGGAGTCGCTGCCAGCGGATGGCCGGACTCGCTCCAGCGAGTTTGAGCTCTCGCGGCAGCGGAAGGAGTGACTCGCGGAAGCGAAAACGACGGAATCGAAGAATCTTGAAAATATTCTAAGGCATGGACATTCGCTGCCAGGGAGTGTGGTAGCGAGTGTGGTGGCGAAAATCCAACAGGAGCTTGATTGAGGCCATTCGCTGCCAGCGGAAATTTCCGCTGCCAACGGAATCCGACGCTGAGTTAAATTAGGAAAGTTCTATCTTTTATCTAGTTTGTTTAGGAAGCTTTTATCTTTTATCTATCTTTTACCTTATTTATGGAAGACATTAGGCTTATAAATAGGATGTTCTAGGCTTAGTTTTTAATAGAAGAATTCCAAGTAGAGAAATCACCATAGAAGAGAAGAAAGTTTAGGTAAGCCATATTTGGCTAATTTTCTAGTTTCCGCCTACACTTTCGAGACTTGGTTGGTGGTTTGTGAGTTTCTAATATAAGTTATTTTTCCTCTATAATTCTTTCAACTTCTTTGTGTGATATTGATTATGTTATTGGTGTTATCTTGATTAGCTACCTTGATAATATTGATTTCATGCTAGGATTTAATACTTTCGTATTTGTGTTATTTCCGTAGTAGCACGCATAAGATTGTGGATTCCGTGTTTGAAGCATGATTATGTAGGGAGTTGACATATATCTTAAACATTGATTTACCGTGTTTAATTGGTGTTATTTATATGCTCAAGTTCTTGGGACTATTTGCTATCTCTTTGTTAAATCTTGACCGTGTTAGGGTTGCATTGAGGTGTAAGAGATTAATTGGACTCGTAGGACTTTTAATCTATTTAAACCAAGACGAGAGGAATTCATAGGAAAAGATAATAACTTGAAAAGGATTCGATGACCAATAAAACCAACCAAAGTCGAGAACTTATAGGTGGAAACGCTTTTCTTCTATCCTTTATTTGCTTTTGTCAATACTGTATTATTTTATTTTATTTTCATTCATAAAAATCCTTTCTTTTTATATTGATAAATACACAATATTTAGAAATACTTGATTCTCTAGGGTTCGACCCCTTACTTGCATACTATACTAGTTTGTTTGTTTGGGATTTATTTTTGGCGAGGTGAATCAACGACTTTCCCTCCGTCACTCCCTCATTCTCTGTTTCTCATTTCTGTTGAGCAACCTGCAATTCTTCCTCCTCTTTCTCATCTCCGTGAGCAGCAGCTGTCGACGTCTCCATCTCCTCTAACCTTTCCTTTCTGTTTCCAAAGTCCGAAGCAGTAGCCATCAGCCTCCACATTTCCCTTCTCTTCGTCTAGGAGGCCACCATTTTTCCTTGTCGTGTCGTCACCATGAGGCCAGGAAGTGTCAACTGTTCTCCGAGAAGATAAAGCTTCCCTTTCTCCTCGTTCCGTGGAGCAACCGATCCCTCTTCCTCTCAAGTAGTAGCATCCAGTAGTCGGGAGTCTTTGGAACCAGAACCGAGCCCAGAAACCACCCTGAGAACTGAGCAGCCCCGGAGCCGCGAAGATCCTCCGCTCCCCTGTTTTTCGTTTACGAAGGTCGATTTCGTTTTCATTTCAAATTCTGACTTAGAAACCTCATAAAGGCGTACATTTACTTACTCCTCTCTCTTCCAAGGTACAAAACGCAGAGCTCCCCTTGTCGAATGACGCTGGATAACACAAATCGGACTTCTCCGACGAGAACAAGCCCCTTACGGAGAGCCCCATCTTTCTCTCTTTCATTTGTCTGCGTTTGAGTTTTTTCGGTTCTATGGTCGTCGGGGAAAGGTGTTGATCATGTTGGGTGCAGGTTTGGGTTGGTCGGAGCTTCGGCAAGCTTGGGTTTCTCCTTCTTCGTTTCTTCCGTTTCATCTTCGATGTGAAGAGCCCTATTCATAAGGTTAAAGATGATGCCTCTCTTTTTCATTCTTTGTTGAGCTCGAATATGGGCCTGACCCATATCTTTCTATCCGGGTCCTTCTTTATTTTGATTTGGGAGAGTGGTTTTGGTATCCGGGTATTTAGTTGGGAAGGGAGACAAGATCTGAATCCTCTTATGGCTTCTTCTTCCTTCAGATTTCAGTTGGGTGGGTTTTGGATCAGGGTGGGTTAGTCTTTGGCCTATTTGGTTGGACTGGAAGAGTGATGTTATTTCATGGTTACTTAAATTGCATATCACCTTTTATATTATGTTTTTATGTCGTTATTATATATTTGTTATTTGAATTAGATTATTGATGGAGTGAAAGTCGTTGATTTCCCTTATCAAAATAATTCTCAAACAAAAAAACTAGTATAGGATGCAAGTAAGGGGTCGATCTCAAAGAGAAACAAGTATTTCCAAGAATTGTGCAATTATTGATTGAAAGGCAAAATATGGGAATAAAGTAAATAAAAGACTAATCCAAACTAAGGCAAATGATAGATAAAAGAGATGTTTCCATCCACAAATTCTCGACATTGGTTGGCTTTGTTGGTCGTTGAATCCAATTAAAGTTATTCTCTAAGAATTCCTCCCATCTTAGTTTGAATAGATTAAAACACAAAGAGTACAATTAATCCCTTACATCTTTATGTAACCTAAGTACAGACAAAGATTTAACATAAGATAGCGCAAGTTCCTAAGAATCTAGGCATATGAATACCACCAACTATGCAAGGTAACCGATGTTTATGACATATGTTAAAATCCCTACTTAGTCATGATCAAACGAAGGTTCTCACAATCCTAAGAATGCTACTACGGAATTCATTCAATGACGAAAGAACAAATACCTAGCAAGATACTATCATGGTAGCTAATCACGATAATATCATCAATAATCGTAAGGGAAATCGAAAGATATTAAAGAGAGAAACAATACTTCATTGAAAATTCACAAACAACCAACCAAGTCTCGAAAGTGTAGATGAAAACAACGAAGGATTAGCCAAGCATGGCTTACCTGAATTATATTCCTTCTCTTGAATAGAAAACAAAACATAAACTAATGAATTGAATAGAGAAAAGTGGTTGTAAATCTCAATGTTAGTCTATGAATAACTAATGAAAATAGGTGTAATATAGGGCTCAAACCGTCGGCCAAAACCCCTAGAATAGATAGATATAGTTTCCACAGAGATAGAAGTTGGGCCGCTTGTGTAGATCCGGATCTGAAGGGACGGCAGGCGCCGCCTAAACCACGGCTAGCGCCGCTTATGCAGTGCTGATAGCTTCGGCAGACTGAGCATGTAACGCACTTTTTGGAGTCATGATTCGCCTGATTGACGCATATGAATATGCGTTGGAAAGCTCTTGTTCTTGTGCTCCCTTGTTTCCCAAATCGCCTTCTAACCCTTTCTTGACTTGTTCCTTGCTCTTTGGACTACCTCTTTGGTCTCTTCCCATCCTCGTCACCACGTCGGCACTACAAATCTACATAAAACCAATAAAATAGCGTAGTTTCCGAACTTTACCACTAAAAGAACATAATATGCAATTAACTCTTTAACATAACCAAAAACCTATGAAATGCAACTAAAACTACTCTATAATTCCTATCAAAATATGCCTTATCAATTATTATCACTATTATATGCTGAAATTTTGTGTTAAATATAAATTCCGGGAAATATATTTTTTTCAGAATTTTATATCTTATAAAGTTATTTTGGAAAGTGACATTTTTTGGAATATGTACTTTGAGATGTTTTAATATGTGATTTTAGGAAATTTGAACTGAATTATTAGTTTTGATTTATAAATATGGTTGTGAAAATATAACTATTTTGGTGACTAAATGTCAGACTTTGTTATACAATGATTTTGAAATTAAATGCCAGAATTATTTCTATATTATGATTTTGAGAGATTGGTTTTAAGGTTTAAATGTTTAAAGTCGGGATTTGACTAAGTACGAATTTAAAAGAATTGTTTGATTTTATGAGTTGACTTAACTTGAGATTTAAGAGTTTGGAAAACGTTGGGAAAATGATTTACTTGATTTAACTCAGTGAATTTATTGTTGAATCCTGCTTGAGAATTATGTGAATATTAAATAAGATATGAAATGTTATATGCTGATGCAAGATGAGATGATGGATGAGATATTATATGTTGAGATGATATGAACATGAAATGATATATGATATATGATGAGATAAGTTGGAATAATCTAGAATGAGATATGTGAAGTTATGTATTATAGTTAGGGGCGCCTTGTGTGACTTAGATAGACTTATGCATATTTGTATATTGGTTAGATGATTGTGATACGCTGGACATTTCTAACAATTGGTGTTTATTGCTTGGATTTTGTGCGCCTTCGGGTAAGTTCTTTTATGGGCTTACTCAGATTCGAAAGAGAAATCTCCTACTTATGATTATATGACATACTAGGTTTAATTTTTCATACGCATTTAAAGCATTAAGCATGTCATGTAGTATCATGCTAGGATTGCAATCATGAATGAGCATTTGAATACTTTGTGTGATTGTGAAACAGAACGGTCGTTATTTGCGAGTCTTAGAGTCTTTGCTAAGGTCATGGGGGCATTCGTGTTTTATACCATTTCGGTCCCCAGTCGATTTGATGAGCATGATCTACATATATCTCTTTATGGTTCGGCATAGACCAAGCACCCTACCTCGGAGTGGGTACAGGAATATATCTGTTACGGTTCGGCTGAGGCCGAGTGCCCTATTTCGGTGTGAGTATGGGAAATAAAGAGATATGGGCACTTGGCTTTCTTTGGGCGCCTTTAATGTCTTTCTACACTTATATTATATCCTGATAAAGCATGTCTTGCATGTTTATTTTTTGTACTGCATTAGAACATCTTTATTATAGGTATAGTGTATGTGTATGCTTGCTTGTGGGACAGAGTGCGTTGGAGGGACTCGGTCTGACCCCGCTTGCACAAATTATTTTTAGGTATGTTTGCTCTATTTTTATGGCATGGGAAAACCTCTTGGGCGAATGTGACGATCCTGTCTCATCCCGCTAATTTGATTGAAAGAATTTTCGACTTGTGTTTTATTGTTTGGTTTTGACCCGGCCTCACCGTGGCAAGTTGTACTCTATTTTCATTTTCGCTTTCGTCAAATGGATTTCTCCGACTTAGGCTTTTAGGACCTGTTAAGGGTACCCAACGACCCTTCGATTGTTTTGGGGTTCGAAATCCCCGCTTTGAACACTGATTTCTAGAGGTTTGAAACCTCGACCCGTACATGGATTGCAAGATCCGATCAAAGGCAACCTTCAAAACGTAACCTAAATATTTATATCTAGGCCATTACAAAGTTGGTATCAGAGTCAGGTTGTGCAATTCAGCTACAAAAGAGGCGGATGTATGTTTTAGAAACCGCCCATGGACTTCAAAGGAATTTGAAAGAGTTTTAAAGGGGGAAAATAAACTTAATACGACTAACTCAATTGGCCTAAATGTGAATGCGGCCTCCTAAATAAGGGAATCAAATAAAAAGGGATCTAGTGAGTAGAAAAGGCATTAGACCATCCCTATTGGATGTGGTTGGGAACGGATAGACGAAATATAACTTATTTTGTACAGATGGGCCTGGAAGACTCCAAGGAATTGCACCACAGTGGTTGGAGTGGCGAGTTAGGTAAAGATCGTGAGGTATTTGCCCCTCTGGTCAATTGGTCCTCCAAGAGCGGCATTAGATAGCTTGATGTGCTTTATATACCAATTGGGCTTGAGGGCAATCTCCCTCGAAGGAGATCATTACAATTGTCACTAACTGATTCTATGCTGAGTGTTTGTTATGCTAAAGGTCTAATTAGTATCTCATAACTATGAAATGTGTATTGAATGATCTATGTAAACGAGATAGCAGGAGTACTCTTATTCCTATGTGGTCAAGCCCAACTTGTGTGGAATAGCCCCTTCCACTATGTGAACCCTTAATTATCCTATCGAGTCCTTCTTCCGGATATCGGTGCCCTCCAAGGGAAATCGAGTTGGTAAAAACACTGTCTTCGGGAATTATGTTGGGATATGAGTGTTGTCTAAGTGAGTATTGGAAGATGGTTCTTGGAAAAATTCCGAGTTAGAAAGTAAGGTAATTATGGGGTTGTCCTTCTCGATTCTTATGATGATCAGTCAGTGTCTTATTGCCATAAAGAGTCATACCAGAGTCCCACAGGAAAGAGGGGCGATGAGTCAGCCGAGAGAAGTCAATATTGTCGAAGAAAGATATTGATCTTGCTGATTCATCTGGATTCATATTGTCGAAGAAAGATATTGATCTTGCTCTTCTTGACTTGGTTAGTTCCTTCATAGATGACCACCAGCTTGTCCCAAATCTCTTTAGCACTCTTGCAAGAAGAAACATTGTTAAATTCATTAGGATCAAGTCCACAATATAACAAATTCATAGCTTTAATATTATTTGCGACATTCTCCAAATCTGTTTGAGTATATTCGTCTTCAGGCTTTTCGACTTCTTTTCCACCAACACCAGTCTTCTTTGAAATACGTGGTCCCTTCTTGACTAAATCCCACAACTCTAGATTTTGATCAATGATGAACATCTGCATCAAAGATCTCCAGTGAACAAAGTTATTGCCACAAAATAAAGGAAGTCGGTTGGTTGATCTCCCTTGGGAAAATCCTCCATCACCTATGGTAGACATGATAAAATTCACAAGACTGTTAGATCAAATAGTGAGCCAAGCTCTGATACCAATCAAAGAGTCTATAAGGCGATGAACAATACTCTAGAAGGGGGGATGAATAGAGTATGCTTGGTTTTTGCTAAACAAAACCTTTTAAGGATTTTCACAACAACTTATCAAGACCTTTATATGGCTATCAATTCTTGATAAAGAAAAAATCAAGCAATATAAAATAAATGCATAATAAAAAGCTGAACACATGAATTGTTAACAAGATTCGGCACGAACTTGGCCTACGTCCCCACCTAGGGTTATCTAACCCTTATGATTCAAAACACTTCTTATTTCACTTCCTTGAGCCTAGAACTTCCTAGAAGAACTACCATTCTTCTATACAAAGCCTCACCGCTTCTATTCTAGCACTCAACCTTACAAGTGAAATAAAATCTCTTACCAGACACCGAAGTGTGTCTTAGATCGAGTATATGATACTCTTAGAGTAAAATGGATGACTTGTTCAATAAGAACTTGTGTTTCTCTCAACTCTAAAAAATGAAACAAACTAAACTCAATGAGACTAGGAGAGAAACTTCGAATGGCGAATGCTAAGAGGGTTTGATCACTTTGAATGTCAGCTTGCAGCCTTGTATCAAATATATTCTTCTAAATAATATAAGGTAGCAGAAGATGTGTGTGTGTGTGTGTGTGTGTGTGTGTGTGTGTGTGTGTGTGTGTGTGTGTGTGTGTGTGTGTGTGTGTGGATATATCCGGTCCAAAATGATTTCCTTTATGGCCCAATACAAAGGCCCGTGAAAAATAAGAAGATATGATTCCAATCATTTCCTGAAATACATCTCAAATATTCTTCCAAATAATATAAGGTAGGAGAAAATATGTGTGTGTGGGGGGGGGGGGGATATAGCCGATCCAAAATGATTTCCTTTATGGCCCAATACAAAGGCCCGTGAAAAATCTTGGCTCAAAAGTTCGGCCTTGAATCAATCCTTGCACTTAAACAAATCAACACATAATCGAAATCCAATATAAGACCTGGTTTGAAGACCTTGAAACCAGACCTTCTATTTTGTGTTTCACCACCCTTAAAATAATCCGACAAGTTAGTATCTGAAGGTCTTACAATCAAGGTGGAGTCTTCAGTTTTGGTATATGGGTATTCAATTGGGAAGGGAGATAGGATTGGAATCCTCATCTGGTTCCTTGTTCCTTCAGATTTCAATTGGGTGGGTTTTGGATCCAGATGGGTTAGTCTTTTGGCTATTTAGTTGGGCTGGAAGATTGGTGTTATTTCATGGTTACTTAAATTGCATATCACCTTATATATTATGTTGTTATGTCGTTACTATATATTTGTTATTTGAATTAGATTACTATTAGTATTATATGCTGCAATTTTGTGTTAAATATAAATTCTGGGAAATATATTCTTTTTGGAATAGTATATCTTATGAAGTTATTTTGGAAAGTGCATTATTTGGAATATGTACTTTGAGATGTTTTAATATGTGTGCTTTTAGGAAATTTGAAATGAATTATTAGTTTTGATTTATAAATATGGTTGTGAAAATATAATTATTGTGGTGACTAAATATCATACTTTTTTATATAATGAATTTGAAATAAAATGCCGGAATTATTTCTATAATATGATTTTGAGAGATTGGTTTTAAGGTTTAAATGTTTAATGTCGGGATTTGACTAAGTAAGATTTTAAAAGAATTGTTTGATTTTCTGAGTTGACTTAACTTGAGATTTAAGAGTTGGGAAAATATAAGGAAAATGATTTACTTGATTTAACACGGTAAATTTATTGTTGAATCCTGCTTGAGAATTATGTGAAATTTAAATAAGATATGAAATGTTATATGATGATGCAAGATGAGATGATGGATGAGATATTATATGTTGAGATGATATAAACATGAAATGATATATGATATGTGATGAGATAAGTTGGAATGATCTGAAATGAGATATGTGAAGTTATGTATGATAGTTAGGGGTGCCTTGTGTGACTTAGATAGGCTTATGCATATTTGTATATTTGTTAGGTGATTGTGATCTGTTGGACATTTCTTACTATTGATTTTTATTGCTTGGATTATGCGCGCCTCCATGTAAGTTCCTTTATGGGCTTACTTGGATTCGAAAGAGAAATCTCATGCTTGTGATCATATGACATATTAGATGTTTCATACTCATTTAAAGCATGTCATGTAGTATCATACTAGGATTGCACTCATGAATGAGCATTTGAATACTTTGTGTGATTGCGAAACAGAACGACCGTTATCTGTGAGTCTTAGAGTCTTTGCTAGGGTAATGGGGGCATTCGTGTTTTATACCGTTTCGGTCATCGGTCGAGTCAATGAGCATGATATATATATGTGTGTGTGTGTGTGGGGGGGGGGGGGGGGTGGGTGTGTGTGTGTGGGGGGTTCGGCATAGATCGAGCGCCCTGCCTTGGAGTGGGTTTGAGAATATATCTGTTAGGTTCTCTTGAGGCCGAGCGCCCTACCTCGGAGTGGGTACGAGAAATATAGAGATATGGGGATATGCCACTTGGCATTCTTTGGGCGTCTTTACTGTCTTTGAACACTTAAATTATATCCTGATCAAACATGTTTTGTGTGTTTAATTTTGTACTGCATTAGAGCATCTTTATTATAGGTATAGTGTATGTGTATTCTTAGTTGCAGGACAGAGTCTGTTGGGAGGACTCGATCTGACCACTCTCGCACAAATTATTTTTAGGTATGCATGCTCTATGTTTCTATGGCGTGGGAAAACCTCATAGGCGAATGCGAAGAACCTGTCACATCTCGCTAATTTGATTAAAGGACTTTTCGACTTGTGTTTTATTGTTTGGATTTGACCAGGCCTCACCGTGGCAAGTTGTACTCTACTTTCATTTCTGCTTTCGTCAAATGTATTTCCGCGACTTATGCTTTCATGATAGTTTAAGGATACCCAACGGCCCTTCGATTATTTTGGGGTTCGAAATCCCCTCTTTGAACACTGATTTTTAGAGGTTTGAAACCTCAACCCGTACCTAGATTGCAAGATCTGAACGAAGGTATCCAACCTTCGAAACGTACCCCGTATATTTATATCTGGGTCGTTACAAAGTTGGTATCACAGCCAGGTTATGCCATTCAGGTACAAAAGGGTCGGGTGTATGTTTTGGAAACCGCCCATGGATTTCAAAGGAATTTCAAAGAGTTTTAAAGGGGTAAAATGAACTTAATATGACTAACTCAATTGGACTAAATGTGAACTCGACCTACTAAATAAGGGAATCAAATAAAAAAGGATCGAGTGGGTAGAAAAGGCGTTAGACCATCCCTATTGGATGTGGTTGGAAACGGGTAGACAAAATATAACTTATAATTTACAGATGGGCTTGGAATACTCCAAGGAATTGCACCGTGGTGGTTGGAGTGGCGAGTTAGGTGGAGATCATGAGGTATTTTCCCCTCCGGTCAATCGTTCCTCGAAGAGCGGCATTAGATAGCTTTATATGCTTTATATACCAATTGGACACGAGGGTGATCTCCCTTGTAGGAGATCATTACAATTGTCATGGACTGATTCTACCCTGAGTGTTTGTTATGCTAAAGGTCTGATTAGTATGTCCTAACTAGGAAATGTGTATTGAATGATCTTTGCAAACGGGATAGCGGGAGTACCCTTATTCCTATATGGTCAAGCCCAACTTGTGTGGGACATAACGTATGCATACTTTTTTCTTCAATAGATAACAAACTACCCTAATTGTTAGGATTAAAACAATATATATAATGCATGCTTAATTGCTTTGTTGTACTAGTTTTGCTCAAAAGATCGCCCTAAATCACTTATTAGACCCATTGTGAGTAGAACCTTAAGTATTTATTGACTTTTAATGACATGTAAACAATCCAATTAAATTTTTAAAATAATAAATTTAAGCTATGTAAGAAGTGATGTTTTTTTTAAACAAAAAATATTTTGGAGAGATTTTATAATTCATTTGAATTTGAAGGCAACTTAAGACTATTTTTTATAATTAATTTGAATTTGGAGTTCATTATTTGAATTTGAATGTAGTTTGAGGCTATTTTATGCAACCAAGTAAATACTAGAGGTTATGTTTACATTTTTGATAGGTTAGGCTAATAAAAGCTGGGTTGTTTTTTGCAATTTTTCCTAATAAGTATGAAATTATTAAAAAAATATTTTATACAGTTTTTTTAATCATTCTAAGAAAATGTACATGAATAATAAAAGACCTAAAAAACAAAGGGATTTTTTTTATTAATGATAAGTAAATCATACAAAATATTATAATAAAACAAATAACTTTAGTGCTGACTACTTTGACTATCACTATCTCCTTTGCACCACCTTCATAAAATGTACCTTACTAATCCCATTTCATACTTTATTTTCTACATTCTACTTTATATATATTTACCATAATATTCTTAAGGATTTTGTTTCATATTTTTTTCGCTGAATTTTCTCTTAGATGTCTGAATGAAGTTGTTTGGTCTTATCCCAGTTGTACAATGTGTTACCGAAAACATCATAAAATTTTAAGCTAACGGCACTTTCATTTGCTTGAACCGATAAGAAACCTTGCCCACCATAGATGTACTTTAGCTCATCTGGACTCCACCCTTTCCAATCACCCCTCCATGCTTTCGATCCCCCACCGCTTGTTATGAACTCTACATCACTGCATATGAGTCAATCAAAATAAAAATTCAACACTACAGACTTTGGGAAAAAAGGATTAAATATGAACCAAATACCTTGGACATTTAAAAGTAATCCACGCATCTTCAATCAACTAAAGACGAACTATAGGATATTAAGTAAACATATATAATTATTTACCTGTCCATGCTAATGATTCTCTCTAAGCAATGATCATGCCCATTCATATAAAAGTCGACTTTATGCTCCTATTAAGTCATACAATGAAAATTTACAAAAGTTAAGTGTATTTGAATATGATTATAGTGATATATAAAGTTAGACGGGATGCCTTAAAACATGGAAAATGAAATTTTATTTTTATAATGTACCCTCAAAATTGGGACAAGATGGACAACTAGCTCTCCAGTGACATCATGGACGCATCCACTCTTAATGGTGTGGTGACCCACTACTATTTTCCATTTTGCATCCGAGTTTTTCAATGCCAATGATAAATCCTACAATTGATCATTCAAGGAAATTGTGAACAAAATTGACAATTAATGTAATATTATATAGTGAAAAGGTGTTTTTAACAATGTAATATCAGTTATATAAGTGTTACAAACATATTTTTGGGATCGGTTTGGTGATTTGAAGTCGAGTTTTGAACTTATTTTACACTATATTTTCTTTTGATCATCTATGTACATGATTCAAATGCAATAAGTTGAAAAATATATTATTACCGTTAACATAGTTGAAAGATATTTCCTACGAGGATAGATATCTCTCCAATCATAAGTATTTTCTTTCGGACTCAAGAAATAGTAGTCCACAAAAGGGGTGGTGTCAACAAAGAAGAAATCTACAATTCCTGCCAAATTGACCAATGATAGAAAATTAGCATGCATCATAACAAACTTTTTTTTAATTAGCAAACAATAAAATCCTATAATGATAAATAATTCTTTATTATAAGAATGAATTGAAAAGGCTTCATGAAGTTGAATAATGTATTAATTGATACATGATTTTTCACCTGCATTTAACACGAATGATCTCATGCAAAGCCATCTTGTATCTTTTTGTCTAAGTTCTTTGCTCAATTGGGCTCGAGTATCTCCTCTATAATCATGGTTGCCTAAAACTGTAAATATAACATATAGATTAACAAATAATCATAATAAAATATTTCATTTTTTGCTATGAGCATCAAACTTCAATGGTTGTAAAGAATACTTTGGGTAATTATGATTTTCTTAATGCATAATATGTTTTCAATCATTAAAAATTGTATGCGATATCACATGAAAACAATACTTACCACTATACCATTGTGTTTGCAAACTTGATGCATTATAAACATTTGTAAATGAATCATCAAAGGTTGGATCATCTACACCTGTTAACCCACTATTATAGAAGTTATCTCCAGCTGAGACAACAAAGTCTATGTCTAGATTCTCAGCAACGATTCCCATCTACAAAATTATGTTAATAATTTAATAATTGAAATTACACAATTAAAAATATTTTTAATTGATCACAGATAATTTTGGCAATTAATAAAACAAAATATTTAACCTAAAGATTAAATTTTGATCTTATTTAATTATAAAAAAATGATTATATGAGATTAATATATTAATAACCTGGTGAGCAACAAGAGATTGATTGTAGAAACCCTTTCTTCCCCAATCTCCAATCACTAAGAAATTAAGGCTTCCATCATCCTGCTTTGGTTTATGTTTGAAGCGCTTCAACTCTGCATTTGAACCCACTAAGCATGATGCTCCAAGAACAAAAGCTAACAAAAAAATCTTTGGATTTTCCATTTTGTTTATCAAACAAGTTGTACTTTTTTTATTTTATTTTTTAAGAAATTGAACGTAATCAAAATAAATGAAAAACGGAAGAAGCCTTTATTAGCCTTAGATATAAGGAACTTCTTCCTTTTATTCCCAATAATCTTCTTTTATTAACTTTGAAGAATGATTTGGTTTTTCGAATGATTTAGCTTTGAGGTCTTTATAGTGCATGGAGATTTTTTCAAAAATAGCATTGAGAAGATATTTCTGTTTTTTTTCCACTCAAAATTATGATATCCTTATATTTTGTAGGCTTTCATTTAGATTACCAAGTAAATGTAGGAACACGTTTTCATTGAACAAGTGTGTTTCCTTCTATTTTTAGATAAACAAAGAATTTATGATTATGAGAATGTCAATTTTGTGCATTTGACATGAAAACAACACTCGAACAAGTAAATTAGATCAACCTAGTTTAGCATTGTAGATTACAAACTTTAATATTTGGATATGATGTTATCTATTAATGGAAATTTTCATTTTTAGATAATAAGTTATTTACTTATTATCTATTACTAATGAAGCAAGTGACTTTTATTATGAAATATTGCATTTGATTATTGTGATGGGTAAAATCCGCATCAAGCTTCTTCAAGAACATCGATTTCAGATGTGGTCGATATCGACCTATCCTTTTCTGCTCCATCTTTCTGGTCGATTCTTGGCATCTCGGCTCGATTTTCTTCACTCGATATCGACCAAATGTAGTCGATATCGACCTCTTCGTGATTTTCCTTCCTTTCTCCGAATTGCTGTAAATTGCCTCGATTTCTGCAAAATTAAACAAAAACTAGTGTAGATTCCATAATTTGGCAAATAAGTATAAACTACATAGAATCTGTACTATTCTAGCCCAAATGTATGAAATACATACAGAAATCGGTATAAATGTAAGAGTAAAACATGGCAAAATAGGCTCACAACCATGAGAATGTCAATTTTGTGCATTTGACATGAAAACAACACTCGAACAAGTAAACTAGATCAACATAGTTTAGTATTGTAGATTACAAACTTCAGTATTTGGATATGGTGTTATCTATTTAATGGAAATTTTCATTTTTAAATAATAAGTTATTTACTTATTATCTATTACTAATGAAGCAAGTGACTTTTATTATGAAATATTGCTTTGATTATTGTGAAGGGTAAAATCCGCATCAAGCTTCTTCAAGAATTTCCTAATGAAGACATGACAATTTATAAATTTCATCCTCTAAAAACATAGCCCGTTAGGAAATTAATAAATTATCACGTCTTCATTAGGAAATTCTCCACAAAGGGGTAAAAGACATAGCCCATTCCTTGGTTTGAGTAATAGGAGTCTTGGTGGCCTTCATTACCCCCAATTTTGTTTTAGTGTGATTATTGACCTGTATAGGATCTAACTTTAGAAGAATATTACGCATTTGACTTGCTCTTTGTGTCTTTATAGATATTGATGTCTCAAATCATTTTGGTAGCCGAGTGCAAAATATTAAACATTGCCCCATCACTTACCTTGGGAGAAAATTCAATGTTCCTTGCTCATACCCCTACTATAATCATCTATTCAGGACTACAAAACAAGCCGAACAAACCAAAGCAAAGCAAACGGGACACAACTCACTATCTGATGGCATGAGTAAGAGCATGACCAACCTAACTATATAAAAAGCTAGGTAACATGTAGGTCATGTTTCAATCTCATCTATACATTTGCACAAAGAAAATACGTAAGATCAATGGATATAGGGAGATAAAGATTTAAGGCATATGCAGTTCAGGCTAGACGCATTATATGATATCCATTGACAACACCTCCACTGATTCAATGAACTAAAACAAAGAGTCAAATTTAACATCTTGGATGCTCATATTAATTATAAGTGGAAAAAACTAGTCAAATAAGAGCATTATATCACCGCACTTAGAGTACAACCCACAAATGCAAGCAACACACTTATAATTAGTTTTTCATTACATCAATCTATGAACCCACATTCTAGCAATGCATAATCTTAGTCCTTGAATTAATTTGTAGAAACTTCTCAATCATACTGATTATATTAAACATTTCGTATGCAATCCATTCATATGGAGTGCACATATGTTATATGTGTTTAATTAAACATGACTGCTTAGAAAGGAAAACTACTTCAACCATTGGGGACCTGCACTTTATTGAACTAAAATTAGATTCAAGTCATTGATATCGACGTCAATGAGCTGGAGCACGTCATCGTTGTAAAGACCGAATATATCATTTTTAATTAAATATATTATTATTTTATTCAATTTATAAAATTGGAATAAAACTCGTCCTCGAGCACAAGTTTCAATTTTAAAATCCTTTCGACATCGTTTTAGAATTTGGATTTTAACGGAATTTGATTCCGCTTTCGAGCTCCGAGTTTGATAAAAAAAAATAATTTAATTCTGATCATCTTGAAATGGATTCGAAAATTCAAATTAAATTCTCTAGGTTGGGATTTCGTTTCAGAGAGTGGGATTAGGATCGAGCGTCGGAAATCAAATTGGCATTTTTTGGGGACCCTTTTACAAATTGTATTTATTTCCTTTTTCTTTATTCTCTCTCTTGTTTCTCAGGGAACGTTGAGGAACAAAATTCCCCTTGCTGGCCAAATTGCAATTCACATCTCAACAATCTTGTCTTCATCTTCATCCTCCACCTTATGTGAGCATTCTCTCCCCTTTTGGCCTCTTCATTCACTCAGAAACCCACAAATCCACTACTCACTCCCCCTTCTTAATATTCTCTACAATTTCAAGAAAAGTTAGAGGAATCCAAACCACCTTCACCCTGCTTCACCCTCTCGTTCTTTCTGCGCCTCATCCCTTCAGTTCTGTTTGCAAAAGCACCACCACCAACATCGCTCCCTCATTCTCTGTTTCTCGTTTCTGTTGAGCAACCCGCAATTCTTCCTCCTCTTTCTCATCTCCGTGAGCAGCAGCTGTCGGCGTCTCCATCTCCTCCAGCCTTTCCTTTATGTTTTCGAAGTCCGAAGCAGTAGCCATCAGCCTCCACATTTCCCTTCTCTTTGTCTAGCAGGCCACCATTGTTCCTTGTCGTGTCGTCACCATGAGCCCATGAAGTGTCCCCTGTTCTCCAAAAAGATAACGCTTCCCTTTCTCCTTGTTCCGTGGAGCAACCGATCCCTCTTCCTCTCAAGCACTAGCATCGAGTAATCGGGGGTCTTTGGAACCAGAACCGAGCCCAGGAACCACCCTGAGCAGCCCCGGAGCCGCGAAGATCCTCTGCTCCCCTGTTTTTCGTTTCCGAAGGTCGATTTCGTTTTCGTTTTAAATTCCGACTTAGAAACCTCATAAAGGTGTACCTTTACTTATTCCTCTCTCTTCCAAGGTACAAAACGTAGAGCTCCCCTTGTCGAATGACGCCGGATAACACAAATCGGACTTCTCCGACGAGAACAAGCTCCTCACGGTGAGCCCCATCTTTCTCTCTTTCATTTGTCTGCGTTTGAGTTTTTTCGGGTCTATGGTGGTCGGGGAAAGGTGTTGATCATGCTGGGTGCAGGTTTGGGTTGGTCGGAGCTTCGGCAAGCTTGGGTTCCTCCTTCTTCGTTTTTTCCGTTTCATCTTCGATGTGAAGAGCCCTATTCATAAGGTTGAAGATGATGCCCCTCTTTTTCATTCTTTGTTGAGCTCGAATATGGGCCTGACCCATATCTTTCTATCTGGGTCCTTCTTTATTTTGATTTTGGGGAGTGGTTTTGGTATCCGGGTATTTAGTTGGGAAGGGAGACAAGATCTGAATCCTCTTCTGGGTCCTTCTTCCTTCAGATTTCAGTTGGGTGGGTTTTGGATCATGGTGGGTTAAACTTTGGGCTATTTGGTTGGACTGGAAGAGTGATGTTATTGCATGGTTACTTAAATTGCATATCACCTTTTATATTATGTTTTTATGTCGTTATTATATATTTGTTATTTGAATTAGATTATTGATGGAGTGAAAGTCGTTGATTTTCCTTATCAAAATAATTCTCAAACAAAAAAACTAGTATAGGATGCAAGTAAGGGGTCGATCTCAAAGAGAAGCAAGTATTTCCAAGAATTGTGCAATTATTGATTGAAAGGCAAAATATGGGAATAAAGTAAATACAAGACTAATCTAAACTAATGCAAATGATAGATAAAAGAGATGTTTCCATCCACAAATTCTCAACATTGGTTGGCTTTGTTGGTCGTTGAATCCAATTGAAGTTATTCTCTAAGAATTCCTCTCATGTTAGTTTGAATAGATTAAAACACAAAGAGTATAATTAATCCCTTACGTCTTTATGTAACCTAAGTACAGACAAAGATTTAACATAAGATAGCGCAAGTTCCTAAGAATCTAGGCATATGAATAACACCAACTATGCAAGGTAACCGATGTTTAAGACATATGTTAAAATCCCTACTTAGTCATGATCAAACGAAGGTTCTCACGATCCTAAGCATGCTACTACGGAATTCATTCAATGACGAAAGAACAAATACCTAGTAAGATACTATCATGGTAGCTAATCACAATAATATCATCAATAATCACAAGGGAAATCGAAAGATATTAAAGAGAGAAACAATACTTCATTGGAAATTCACAAACAATCAACCAAGTCTCGAAAGTGTAGATGAAAACAACAGAGGATTAGCCAAGCATGGCTTACCTGAATTATATTCCTTCTCTTGAATGGAAAACAAAACATAAACTAATGAATTGAATAGAGAAAAGTGGTTGTAAATCTCAATGTTAGTCTATGAATAACTAATGAAAATAGGTCTAATATAGGGCTCAAACCGTCGGCCAAAACCCCTAGAATAGATAGATATAGTGTCCACAAAGATATAAGTTGGGCCGCTTGTGTAGATCCGGATCTGAAGGGATGGAGGGCGCCGCCTAAACCACGGCTGGCGTCGCTTATGCAGTGCCGATAGCTTCGGCATACTGAACTTGTAACACGCTTTTTGGAGTCGTGATTCGCTTGATTGACACAAATGAATATGCGTTGGAAAGCTCTTTTCAAGGAATAAAACTCTCATGAAGAACGCAGAAGATGAATCGAAATGATCAAATGCCAAAAGATGATATTTCTTCACGTGCTTCATTTCCGCTCTTGTTCTTGTGCTCCTTTGCTTCCCAAATCGCCTTGTTTCTTGCTCTTTGGACTTCTTCTTTGGTCTCTTCCCAAACTCCTCACCACGACGGCACTACGAATCTACATAAAACCAATAAAATAGCGTAGTTTCCGAACTTTACCACTAAAAGAACATAATATGCAATTAACTCTATAACATAACCAAACACCTATGAAATGCAACTAAAACTACTCTATAAGTCCTATCAAAATATGCCTTATCAATTATTATCACTATTATATGCTGAAATTTTGTGTTAAATATAAATTCCTGGAAATATATTCTTTTTGGAATTTTATATCTTATAAAGTTATTTTGGAAAGTGACATTATTTGGAATATGTACTTTGAGATGTTTTAATATGTGATTTAAGGAAATTTGAACTGAATTATTAGTTTTGATTTATAAATAAGGTTTTGAAAATATAATTATTGTGGTGACTAAATGTCAGACTTTGTTATACAATGATTTTGAAATTAAATGCCAGAATTTTTTCTATATTATGATTTTGAGAGATTGGTTTTAAGGTTTAATGTCGGGATTTGACTAAGTACGAATTTAAAATAATTGTTTGATTTTCTGAGTTGACTTAACTTAAGATTTAAGAGTTTTGAAAACGTTGAGAAAATGATTTACTTGATTTAACTCAGTGAATTTATTGTTGACTCCTACTTGAGAATTATGTGAATTTTAAATAAGATATGAAATGTCATATGCTGATGCAAAATGAGATGATGGATGAGCTATGTAGCACGGAAACGCCTATGTAGGGCACAGTGTCGTGTCGTAAACACAGACACGACACGAAACACCTCGGAAACGCTTGGACACGGTCAAGACACGGTCAAACTTCGGACACGTATGGAAACGCGATGGAAACGCCTTGGACACGGTTCACAAATAACGGACACTGTTTGGAATTAAAAAAAAACCGGTTCATAATTAAATTAAAAAAGAAAAAGCAAACCCGGCTATCAACCTTTCCCCTTTTCTTCTTGAGCGTCCTTTTGCACTAGCCACCGCCGAGCGTTGTTCTACACTAGCCACTGCCGTTCTTCGATCTGCATCAACCACTGTCGATCCCCAGGTTTTCTGAACACAAACGAGTGTCGTTCCTGTCAATCTTCCTTCAACTCTTCTCTCCCTATCTCATTCCCTCTCTATACCTTGATTTATTTTCAGATTTAGGGTTACTTTGATTGAGTGATGTTTGATTTCAATTTATATGAGATTTAGGTATAGGATCTTGAAATTGATGATGGTTCAGGCTCACAAACTAATGAAGGTAGCAGAGGGGGTGTTTCTTTGAAATAGAACGTGGAGGTGGAGTGGACCACTTTGGGATTATGTTGATAACTTGATATAGTTAGCAGAATAGCGGAAGGGGGGAACAAGACATGATGGTGGACCACCTCCTCTCTATACTTTGATTTATTTTTAGACTTAGCGATGTTTATTTGTATATATTTTGATTTGAAATGTTATATAATCTATATAAACTCTTAAAACAGAAGAGTTTTGCCTGCGTGCCATGCCCACCTTAATCCTCTCTTTTTTAACCAATCGCTTTTTTCTCTTCCTTTTTTATTTCTTTTTTGCAATTAATTTTTATTTTTGAAATAACTAATGGGTTTAATTCAAAATAATCTATATAAACTCTTAAAACAGAAGAGTTTTGCCTGGGTGGCACGCCCACCTTAATCCTCTCTTTTTTAACCAATCGCTTTTTTCTCTTCCCTTTTTATTTCCTTTTTGCAATTAATTTTTATTTTTGAAATAACTAATGGGTTTAATTCAAAATAATAAATTAATACTACGTATATAACTTATATCTATTTGTAAATCTTCATATACTATCACAGTAGAATTTTAATGGATTTATTTCATTTTTGCAATTAATTTTTTTGAAATAACTAATGGGTTTAATTAAAAATAGTAAATTAATATATAACTTATATCTATTTGTAAATCTTTATATACTATCACACTAGAATCCATCCTTAATGAATCTATTATACTCTTCTCTTATGAGTTTGTTCTTATAAGTTTAATTCAAAATATTAAACTGATATTTTATTTAATTGTATAATATTAATTTATTTTATTATTTAAATTTGATTTTTTTTTAAATCGCGCCATGGCGCGGGAACTGCACTAGTTATTTATTTATATCTCATTGGTCTTAACATCCAGGTGGCTCTTATTAGTATAAATGTATACATCTTTGCAAGACCTTTAAAATGATATATATATCATATATCTTTGCCGTGTCCGTGTCCTATGTTTTTTGAAATTGTCGTTTCCCCGTGTCTTCCCGTGTCCGTGCCCTGTGTCCGTTTCCGTTTCCGTGCTACATAGTGGATGAGATATTATTTGTTGAGATGATATGAACATGAAATGATATATGATGAGATAAGTTGGAATGATCTGAAATGAGATATGTGAAGTTATGTATTATAGTTAGGAGTGCCCTGTGTGACTTAGATAGACTTATGCATATTTGTATATTGGTTAGGTGATTGTGATATGTTGGACATTTCTTACAATTGGTGTTTATTGCTTGGATTTTGTGCGCCTTCGGGTAAGTTCTTTTATGGGCTTACTCAGATTCGAAAGAGAAATCTCCTACTTGTGATCATATGACATACTAGGTTTTTCATACGCATTTAAAGCATTAAGCATGTCATGTAGTATCATGCTAGGATTGCAATCATGAATGAGCATTTGAATACTTTGTGTTATTGCGAAACAGAACGGTCGTTATCTGCGAGTCTTAGAGTCTTTGCTAGGGTCATGGGGGCATTCGTGTTTTATACCATTTCGGTCCCCAATCGATTTGATGAGCATGATCTACATATATCTCTTTATGGTTCGGCATAGACCCAGCACCCTACCTCAGAGTGGGTACGAGAATATATCTGTTACGGTTCGGCTGAGGCCGAGTGCCCTATTTCGGTGTGACTATGACTGTGTGAGTATGGGAAATAAAGAGATATGTGCACTTGACATTCTTTGGGCGCCTTTAATGTCTTTCTACACTTATATTATATCCTGATAAAGCATGTCTTGCGTGTTTATTTTTTGTACTGCATTAGAGCATCTTTATTATAGGTATAGTGTATGTGTATGCTTGCTTGTGGGACAGAGTGCGTTGGAGGGACTAGGTCTGACTCCGCTTGCACAAATTATTTTTAGGTATGTTTGCTCTATTTTTTATGGCGGTGGAAAACCTCTTGGGCGATTGCGAAGATTCTGTCTAACCCCTCTAATTTGATTAAAGGACTTTTCGACTTGTGTTTTATTGTTTGGTTTTGACATGGCCTCACCGTGGCAAATTGTACTCTATTTTCATTTTCGCTTTCGTCAAATGGATTTCTTCGACTTAGGCTTTTAGGACCGGTTAAGGGTACCCAACGACCCTTCGATTGTTTTGGAGTTTGAAATCCCCTCTTTGAACACTGATTTCTAGAGGTTTGAAACATCGACCCGTACATGGAATGCAAGATCCGAACAAAGGCAACCTTCAAAACGTAACCTAAATATTTATATCTAGGTGATTACAAAGTTGGTATCAGAGTCAGGTTGTGCAATTCGGCTACAAAAGAGGAGGGTGTATGTTTTGGAAACCGCCCATGGACTTCAAAGGAATTTGAAAGAGTTTTAAAGGGGCAAAATAAACTTAATACGACTAACTCAATTGGCCTAAATTTGAACTCGGCCTCCTAAACAAAGGAATCAAATAAAAAGGGATCGAGTGAGTAGAAAAGGCATTAGACCATCCCTATTGGATGTGGTTGGGAACGGGTAGACGTAATATAGCTTATTCTTTACAGATGGGCATGGAAGACTCAAAGGAAGTGTACCACGGTGGTTGGAGTGGCGAGTTAGGTAAAGATCGTGAGGTATTTTCCCCTCTGGTCAATCGGTCCTCCAAGAGCGGCATTAGATAGCTTTATGTGCTTTATATACCAATTGGGCTTGAGGGTAGGGGTGTGCAGAAAAACCCGAAACCAAAAACACGACACGAAAACACGACAACACGACACGAAAAAACCCGAAACCGAAAAAACACGACACGATAATGACATGAACCGAGAAAACACGGCTCTAAACGGTTCGTGTTCGGGTCGGGCAGATCGCCTTGTCGGGTACCCGACACGAACCGTTTAATTTTTTTTTTATTTTAGGTTGGAAAGTATAATACTAGTATAATTAGAATCCTATATATATCAGTAAACTCCGCTGGCCCAACTGGTTCCAGAGAAGCGCATCACCCAGTCCGTTGTCGACATGCCCAGGGTTCGATTCCAGACGCCTACCTTTTTTTTTTGGTGAGACAATGACAAATCTACTACATAGTACACACGTCTAAAGTTAAACCCTATTTTTTTTTATCGCAGCGCAGCCTCCAGTTTCCCCCCACCAGAGTTCACAATCGCAGATTCGCAGCCTCCAGTCCACCGGCACCAGAGTTCACAAGTTGCGTTTCCTCGTTGCGCTGGTCCTCGTCGGCTTCAAGTTGTGGCTCGCCAAACAGGGACGCCGGCAACCCCCAGCTCCTCTTCAGTCTTGACTCGCAGCCTCCAGTCCACCGGCACCAGAGTTGACAAGTTGCGTTTCCTCGTTGCGCTCGTCCTCGTCGGCTTCAAGTCGTGGCTCCCAAAACAGGGACCCCGGTAGCCCCCAGCCCCTCTTCAGTCTTGACCTCGGCATTCGCTCGATCTGAAAACGAACCACCAGAGATCTGAAAACGAAACACCATGGTAAGTCCTATTTTTTCGAATCGATTTGTGGGTGTTTTTGCTGGAAACATGGTTGAATACTTCGAAATTTCGATTGTCTGCTCGAAACCCTATATGTCCGATTGTCTGCTTGAAATTTTGATTGTCTGATAACATGGTTGAATACTTTAAAATTTCGATTGTCTGATTGTCTGCTCGAAACCCTATCTGTTTGCTAGTCTACTAGAAATTTTGATTACCTGATTTGTGGGTGTATAGTATTTGTGATGTCTGATTGTCTTGCTCTCCGTTACTCCATTAGTGGCAGTATAACACAGTGAAGGAACACATAGACAGATCTAAAAAAAAAAAAAACAAAGTGGTTCGTGTCGGGTACCCGGGTATCCGACACGGAACCGAATACCCTAACCGTGTCGGGTACCCGGGTTTTGGCGGTTCGTGTACGGTTCGGGGTATTTGGGTTTAACGGTTCCGGGTACCCGACACGATTAACCGGTTCATGTCGGGTACCCGGTTGTGCACACCCCTACTTGAGGGCAATCTCCCTCGAAGGAGATCATTACAATTGTCACTAACTGATTCTATGCTGAGTGTTTGTTATGCGAAAGGTCTAATTAGTATCTCCTAACTATGAAATGTGTATTGAATGATCTGTGTAAACGAGATAGCAGGAGTACTCTTATTCCTATATGGTCAAGCCCAGCTTGTGTGGGACAACCCCTTCCACTAGGTGAACCCTTAATTATCATGTCGAGTTCTTCTTCCGGATATCGGTGCCCTTCACGGGAAATCGAGTTGGTAAACACATTGTTTTCGGGAATTATGTTGGGATATGAGGGTTGTTTGAGTGAGTACGTATTGGAAGATGGTTCTTGGCAAATTCCGAGTTAGAAAGTAAGGTATTTATGGGGTTGTCCTTCTCGATTCTTATGATGACCAGTCAGTGTTTTATTGCCATAAAGAGTCATACCAGAGTCACACGGGAAAGAGGGGTGATGAGTCAGTTGAGAGAAGTCAATGGTTGTCCTTAAGAATCTCTGTCTGGTTATAATAGTGGCTCTCTCTTAATTGCATGAGATACCATGATTTTGTAATCTCCGACATGCACCTTACGAATGACCATTAGTGAAAAGATGCTCATGTTATTACATCCATGATTTGTTACATTGGTTAGATCTCATGGTGTGCCTTGCTTTTTGTCATGAGTATATTTTTTTATAGCATGTCTACTTGATCTATCGTACTGATCTTACTGATGGTCGATTGAAAGTTTGAACCACATGATATGAGTCTATATGATTGTTGTTTTCTCAGGAATTAGGTCTATGATAGTGTGATCAACTCTTCATTGAATGAATACCCTTAAGATGATATCCTTAGCATGTTAGTTGATGTTGCCCTTGGTTTTGTTTGACTAAAATAGTAGTTCTATTTGTGATCATGCTATTTGAGGTATTATCTTGATAAATGTATGTCTTATTCAAATATTTGTTGATTTGAACACATGTCCACGTATTTTGGTCACATTGCCCATTACTTATACATCGCTGCATTTCCTTCCATGCTTCTACATCGTTAGAATGTGATTAATTTGATTTTCTTCGCATCGTTGTCTGAACAGATAAATATATAGATGTGGTGGTTAAACCAAAGGAACAAAAAGAGAGGGGACCAAACCAAGGGTCACCCCTAAAAAATTTGACTATAATCCACAAAAGGAATTCTACTCCTAAATTCTATCACAAATCTCTGCCCAACACTGAATAGGAGACCATAAACAAATTGGGCCGAGTCAAATTTTATAAGCATATAGCATGCTTATAAAAATGCATGTATGTATCATATGTTATGTTGAGCCATTAGTATCATGTAGGATCCTTGATTGTGACTCGTGCATATTTATACCTTGCTTGTACCCTTTCTTATTCCCTCTTGATATAGGTTAGCGTTCCTGCTAGTGTGTTCCTTCCTTTGTTATATCCTTTTAGAATGATCCAATTATCCTGATCTGATTAATGTTGAATTCAAAGATCGATTTGCTTTCCGTGATGGTTAATTCTAGCATGCTTACATGTTATCGTTCGGTGGTATTCCCCTATCACTCTATGATATCTTCTCGTGTTTGCATGAATGTATGACTTGACGCCTCGCATGATCACACACCACGCTATACCATGATTTCGCATACGCATGACACATGAAAGTTAGAATCGATCTAGTCGAATTACCTTGATTTGGCTCATGTTCGATATGTGCTATTAGTATCCTGAAGGGCTTATGCTTTCCAATGTGACTCGCTAAATGATTACATGTCGTACTTGTTCTATAATGTGATAGCTATTGTACCATTTTATGTGCCTTATGATGGTTCATTCCTAGCATGATTAGAATCTATTGCCCGTGATGTTCTCCTTGTTACTCTGTGGTGATCCCTCTTGCTTTCATGAACATTATGTTGAACTCATACAAATGACTCTTGACTATGCCCTTGTCTTATCATGTATCACTAGCATCGTGTAGGACCTATGCCTTCTAAATGTATCTCGTCGTATGATTACATGCCCTTCTTAACCTATTATATAATTATTATTGACAGATGTGATAGTTACTATGCTGCTTTTATGTGTTCCCGTATGACATGTAGTCTGGTTGTTATGATATACCTCGCCATGCTATATTTAACCTTGCTTGTCGGTGTGTATACCATGCTCGTGCATTGTTCATATACATGATACTTGTTATCCTCATTAAGTCTCGCATGACCTCGAACTCTGCGTGATCATTACTGGTTCCTCATAACTTTCTTAAAGTTGCTAGGCATATTTGCTTTCATGGAATAATCAAATGCCAACTTCTCTCGCATGCATTAGTGAATGACTTAATTGTGTCTTTTGGAATGAATACATATGGCAAGCCCCTCGAGATAGGTACATGTTAGTGTGGATTAATGTGCTTGATATGCTCCATGATGCATTCGTGTTTGCTTGTCACGATTGTAACCTAATAGACTTCCATAAGGGCATCATTGCTCAATTTTATTTTTTTGACCCAACAGTAGTTGGGTATGCTTACCTTGTGATATGTCCCTGTTCGTGTCACTGGTGAGATTTTGACCGTGTATTTTGGCTCTCCCGTTTGTTTATGTGCGAGAGAGCATCGTTAACATAATCCATATTTGACGATTCATATTTGTTTTATAGGAGTCTTTGTCTTCTACTAATTATTAGAAGAGAACTCGTGCATCTTTTCAACCTTTAGTTTTGCTTGGTATTTTTTTATTCGATGACTTTTTTCCGATCTCTCGATTTTTTAAACATTATAGGGTGTTAGATACACCGTAAATCTATATATAACTTTAATTCAGAAGACTTTGCTTACGTGTCAACCTTAGAGTAGTTTTAGGACTATTGACCAATTTTCTTTTCCTTCATTTTTTTTATTTCTCCTTTTTCTCTTTTTTCCATTAACAATCTATATCTATATATATAACTTTAATTCAGAAGACTTTGCTTACGTGTCAACCTTAGAGTGGTTTTATGACTATTGACCAATTATTATTTTTCCTTCATTTTTTTATTTCTCCTTTTTCTTTTTTTTTTCATTAACAATCTATATATAACTTTAATTCAGAAGATTTTGCTTACGTGTCAACCTTAGAGTAGTTTTAGGACTATTGACCAATTTTTTTTCCTTCATTTTTTCTATTTCTCCTTTTTCCATTAACAATCTATATATAACTTTAATTCAGAAGACTTTGCTTACGTGTCAACCTTAGAGTGGTTTTAGGACTATTGACCAATTATTTTTTTTCCTTCATTTTTTTATTTCTCCTTTTTCTCTTTTTTCCATTAACAATCTATATATAACTTTAATTCAGAAGACTTTGCTTACGTGTCAACTGTCAACCTTAGAGTAGTTTTAGGACTATTGACCAATTTTTTTTTTCCTTCATTTTTTTATTTCTCCTTTTTCTCTGTTTCCGTTAACATCTATATATAACTTTAATTCAGAAGATTTTGCTTACGTGTCAACCTTAGAGTAGTTTTAGGACTATTGACCAATTTTTTTTTCCTTCATTTTTTTTTATTTCTCCTTTTTCTTTTTTTTTCCATTAACAATCTATATATAACTTTAATTAAGAAGACTTTGCTTACGTGTCAACCTTAGAGTAGTTTTAGTACTATTGACCAATTATTTTTTTTCCTTCATTTTTTTATTTCTCATTTTTCTCTTTTTTCCATTAACAATCTATATATAACTTTAAATCAGAAGACTTTGCTTACGTGTCAACCTTAGAGTAGTTTTAGGACTATTGACCAATTTTTTTTTCCTTCATTTTTTTATTTCTCCTTTTTCTCTCTTTTCCATTAACAATTGGGCTTAATTCAAAACATTGAATTTAATTTAATATAGCTACTAGGCTTAACTCAAATTAATTTCTTTTAATTATTATTTTCTTCTTCTTTTTATCTTTTCAAACAAATTATATATTTTTTAATTTTTATGACATTTACTATACATATTCGTGAATATTTTGACAAATTGTTTCAATCGATGCCCATTTTTGTAATTATTTTTTAAATAGTGAATATTTCGAGAAAAAAATCGCTTTTCTGATGATATGCCATAACCATTAACCAATATCATTTTAGATAACTGTTATACCACATCACATTTTTAAAAAGTTACAATGGTATTATTATTTTTACTAAGTGATTTAAATATCTATATTTATGTATTATACTTTTACATGATGTTTTCTTAAAAATAAATTTTTGAGATATTTATAAGATACATTTATGGCAAATATTTTACTGATTTTTATCTTAACTTTTATTAATATTTTATAATATTATTTTTTACATTATCAAGATTTTAGTTTTAAAAACCGCGCCATGGCGCGAAAATTGTACTAGTACTCCATTAAAAGAGGCTTTTCTAATTAATTAGCATGCTAAAAAAATTAATTAATCCACTTCAACCCTACACTTCTTAATTGGCACGCAGGATTTGAGTGTATTTAGTCTGATATTTCTAATTATTTTCTTTTCAACAACAACAACGAAAAAAAAAATTTTCCCATATATAATAAAAAAGAAAAAGGATAAAGAGAAATTTCCATAAACCCTAATTTCGCTGGTTTGTTGTTGGAAGTATAAGAGCAAAAACATCAGACGCCGTGCTCAGTTCCTCCGATCCCCTCTTGCCTGAGCTTACATCGCAGGGTTTCTGCTTCATCTGCTAATTCGATGGTGATTATCTTCCCTTGCTGTCTCTGCTTTTAATCTCCATCGGAAAACCTTCCAATTGCACACCTCTGTCTTTCTGGATTTTGATCGATTTGAGTTTGGAATCCTCAGGGAAAAGGAACAGGGAGCCTCGGTAAGAGAAGGAACAAGACTCACACGCTCTGTGTTCGATGCGGCCGCCGCAGCTTCCACCTCCAGAAGAGCCGTTGCTCGGCCTGCGCCTACCCCGCCGCTCGCTTGAGGAAATGTACGCTCCTTCGCATTTGAATCCGTTACTTCCAATAATTTCTGTTCTTGTTTAGGTTTTCGGCATTTGATCTGTTGTTGATGCACCTTTAACTCTCCGCAATTGATCTTATTATTTCTTCCGTATGATACTGTTTTGGTGTGTGATTGTGTTCGTTGGAGTGGAGAGAAGATGAAATCTTCATATTGTGTTATGTTGATCGTGCACTGGCTTTGTAAAATTTGGATTATTTTGCACAATTTTTTGCCTGAGGTGTTGAGTTTTGGTGTTGTGTGAATGCCAGATAACTGGAGTGTGAAGGCCATTAGGAGGAAGACTACTGGAACCGGTAGGATGAGGTACCTTCGCAATGTTCCTCGCCGATTCAAGACCAATTTCAGAGAAGGTACATAAACTTAAACAATGTGGATTGATTTCTTTCATTGTCATAGGATTCAAGACCTTGACTCATCTGGAAGAGAATGAATGGTGGAACTTGGATTGATTTCTTTCATTTTCTTAGCATTCGTAGACACAATTGGTATGAGTTTGTAAGTCCATGACTCGTCGAGAAGTGAATTGAAAAGGGGGAAAACACTAATAATTTGTGGAGGATTATGAAACTAGTTCTATCTTATTAGATTAGCTCTCCCAAGCTTCGATTTGATTCTTAGAGCAAAATGAAATGAGTTCAAAGTTTGTTTGATTGAGTACATGGATGGAGCTCCATAGGGTTTGCTATTATCATCACACATTATGCTTATCGCTTTTCGAATCTGCTGTGATAAAATGCTGTTACTTGTTGTTCCATTCCTGCACCGACTTCTCAAATATTGCTTGTTTTGTGTTTGAATAGGGACTCAAGCTACACCAAGGAAGCAATCTACAACCGCTGCATGAAGAGATTGGTAATTTGATTCTCATGTAGACATTTTTATTTTTCCTGCAATGAAAGTTTTGGAACAATTCACACATCATGTTGCGATCTTTATTGTTCTTCTCTTAGTACTTTCCAAATTGTGAGTTGAGTTGAGTTATTGAATGTTTTACATGCTTCAGTTTTTACTCAAGGCATATAATATAAGTATCTTGTCTTGCTATCATGTGATTTGCTGTTCTCGTAGTCCTGTTAATTCATTTATAGGCATTAACTGATTTTCTTAGCTTCATGTCCGCAAGCAATGTGCCAAGAACTATTTGCTTGCACTTTTCTAACCTATGCTAAAGGTATATGGTTTTTATCAAACTTAATTAGGGAAAATTCCATCAATTTTTTTTTTTAATATTGCTTTCCTAGGATCATTGCTTTCTGTTAAGGCGTAGGTTGGAAAGGTCGTTCAAGTTTTTCTACTCCTTCCATAAGCACGTGTTGTCGATTGTGTTTATCATCCTAAAATAAGCAAGTTTTTCTCCCAAGGATGTGCCTTTTGTTATTCTTAGAGATAATCCGAGCAAAGCGTAAGCTATAATATTTTGACCAGGTAAAAAATCTCTAGTCTAACACATATTGCTAATATCTAACTCGCTCAATATCCAACCAGCTATCTGTGTCAACATGATATAATATGACATAGCTATGTATGTAGGTGATATGGATGTGAGCAATGACCCAGTCTGATTGTCCCTTAAAAATAAACATTTGTGCCTTGAAGAAGCAACAATGTTGGATGCAAATATATATGTAGCCAGTTAAGCTCTAATAAATTAGCAAGATTTGTATACGCTTGACCTTATCAAACGCCGGTGAACACCACATCAAGGCGCCAGATGCAGGAGTCACCGATATGGTCACCGATATGGCCACCGACTCTGGCTCCAGTTGATAGTCTTAGGCCGCCACCACCACCAAAGGTCTCCACGCAGAAAGGCGGTGGCAGTAACCCTGCACCACCACCTTCAATAAGCTCGACATCACCTTCAACAACCTTGGAGAAAGGTGGAAGCCCGGTGGGGCTGGTGGCGGGTGTGGTTGTTGGAGTGGTGGTGTTCTTGGCAGCGCTGGTGGCTTTGGTGGTCTGGTTGAGGCGGCGTCGCAAGGCAAGGGAGGAGGGTGGTGGTGCCAACGACACGCCCGATGGTGCTATGCCTCAGCTGAGGTCTTCACCGTTTCCTTTGTTGGTAAGGTGTTCAAGTTTCCCCTTATGGGCGGAATCAGCGTTTCGGGGTATGATTCCGCCCATGGGTATTAGTATCTTTTTATTTTTATTTTTTTCAATCTTAGTCTAGTTCGATCGAATCAATTGATCCACATCTAGATCGGGTATTATCTGATCGGTTAAAAACCTAAAAAAAACCTATGTTTTAGTTATAGGGGTTAATATATCGAAAAAAAGGATAAGGCACTTTTCTTAATGAGTATTTCTTATTTTGGGGTGTGGTAGGAAATCCCTTCTTTATTCAGATGTTTTTTATGTTCTTAGACTTATACTCGCATAAGCTTTTTCACACCCAAAAAAAAAAGAAAATAGAGATGAGGATTGGACAAAAAAGATAATACCTTCGATCTACGTTTGTGTGTTGTACACTTGTATATCATACCAAAAACATTGTGTTTTTTTTTTTTTTTTTTTTTGATTAGGTAAGAATTCGATGGTCAGACAAGTCTGACTCATCGATAGGCCGACAAAGAAGTCGGCAGACGGTGAACCGTCAAGAGTACAACCTAAAAATACAGACATACAGACAATAAGCGAAATGAAACAAGCAGAAGATAAACTCTACAACCAAACGACCCAAGAAGACCAACTCCCAAGAAGCTGAGGAAGCCGCCAAAGAACGAAGCCAAGCACCACTGAACAGTAGCACCGCGGGCCAGCGGTACAGCAGGACTTTATCTCCTGTGGGTAGTGCAGACGAACTCCAAGGAAACTCTATCCCGAATACGGAGTCGCCCTGAGCGCACCACCTCGACCCCAGCCAGTCCCGACTCCAGACTCCACGCCCCCCAACCAAGCAGAAGACCTCCAAGAAACATCGGAAGTAGAACCGCAAGCTGCTCGAACAAAACGCCAACAAGATTTCACCTACAAGAATAAAGTCAAGCCCTTGCGGGATTTTCTCAAACCCTTTCGGGAATTTTGTCAAACCCTTTCGGGTGGTTGAATATATTTAAAAATATATAAATGCACAAAGGAGATCATACGTTTATATATAAATAAATATATAAAACAAAACTTTTTTTTTTCCTTCTTTCTTTCTATTCCACACCTTGGCGTGCAAGGCAAAAACAAAACCTTGCACGCCAAGGACATCTGCACACCGATCGGAGAGCCTGTGAATCACAGGCGAGCCTTGCAACGCAAGGGATAAGACATGACGCTGAACGACCAGAGGCGATGGCAAAGGGAGGGGGACGTCGCCGCCGGAGGAAGGAAGGGCAGACAGAGGAGGCTTGGCGGAGGCGGACGAGGAGGGTTGTCGGAGGGCGGAGGAGCTAAGGTCGGGTGCTCGATTGGTTGGGCGGAGACGGCCCGGCTGAAGGAACAATTGGGACCAAACAGCGAAGACGCTCGATGAGGGGTTGACAGCAACAAAGCCACCCGCAAACCCCCAACAAACAGAAAGGGGAGTAATTGGAGGGCGAAAGTCGCCGGTGATATTGATCGACAGTTGTGGTGGTCATGGCGGGCATCAACAAGGGAGAAGGTGGAGATTGACAGCGGCGTGGAGAAGGAGGAGATGAAGAATCAGATTGATTGAGCAACTCCTCAAAAAAACAAGACAGAGTAGGGAAATTGGAAACGAGAAATCGCCGGTGGTGAACAAGGACGACAAAGCAGGCATCGCCGAACACCGAACACGGAATTGGTGGTGGTCGGAACGGCAGGAGGGTGGTGGTGGCCGGAGGGCAGCCCAAGAACAGGAGGCAAGCCACAGACTATTGCGATCGGAAATTGACGAAATCAACTCTAAAGCCCCAGGAGACAGATTGAAGAAGAAGGAATCAATGAGGATTTGACCAAATTGATGATTAGAAAGACGGATTTTAGAAGAGGATTAGATACCCTGATGGATTTGCACCAACGATTGAAATTGGGAAGATGGATTTACTCAAAAATTGGATACTCAAACGGGAGTTTCTCTCTCATAGGAGAGAGAAACTCATGTGGCTCAGATGTTAAGCTACGATGCTCCCACATTGTTTTTTTTTTGGTTGATAAACGGAGACCACCTAATACCAAATAATGACACAATGAAGATTTACTATGCTTCTACTTTATAGACAACAAGTGTAGGTCCCGTATCGTGTACAGAGAATACATTAAATATAATATTATAAATAATTTTGATATATTCCAATAAATAAATAAAAACAATCTAAATATAAATCATTTTTCACCAAAAAATAATATAGATATAAATAAAATTAGTTCGACGGATTATAAGAAATCTAAATATCTTTTATTTAGATTATCTCAAAATATAAAAATAAAATTCAAATTTTTTTCTAATATGCTATTAATTGAATCCCACGTAATTTAATAGATAACTTTTTTTTAAATATTGTTTATCATTAAATATATATAGTATATATTTATTACGTCAGTTTACTAAAATATCTATCAACGGATGGATTGTGGCTATATAGTATTTTGATAAACTATTTAGGTCTCAAAAATAATATAGATATAAATAAAATAACAATTATTAAATAATTAATTTTGATAAATGATTTTTTTCACCAAAAAATAATCTAGATATAAATAAAATAACACTTATCAAATAGTACATATTTATCTATTAATTAATACTTTTGGTAAGTATGACTGAAATATTTTTTTATTTATATTTTTGTCAATTAACTAAAAATATAGATAGATTGTGACTTATATAACTTTCTATAAACTATTATTTTATTAATTTTTTCTCCCTAGAATCAAACACAACACGCCACATAGGATTTTTTTTTTCTCTAGAATCAACCACAATGCGACCACACACAGCTATGCATCAATTTTATTATATGTACTAGTGTAACTCCCATCCCGTTTACGGAGAATACATTAATACAATATTATAAATAATCTAGAATAAATAAAAAATAACAATCTAAATATAAATAAATTTTCCCACCAAAAAGTAATATAGATACAAATAAAATTAATTCAAAATATTATATATAAATATTTTTTTCTAATCTATCGTTAATTAAATCTCATGTAATATAATAGATAGTTGATTTTTAGAGATATTTTAATATTGATTTTTATTAAATATGTAGACTAGTACATATTTATTACGTTAGTTTGCTAAAATATTTATGCACGGATGGATTGTGGCTACATATTATGGATACATAATGTTTTAATAATTTATTTTGGCCTAAAAAAACAATATAGATATAAATAAAATAACAATGATTAAATAAAATAACAATCTAGATATAAATAAAATAGCATATATCAAATACTACATATTTATCTATTAATATTTTTGGTAAGTATGACTATGAAATATTTTTTATTTATATTTTTGTCAATTAATTAAAATATATTTAGATAGATTGTGGCTTATATAACTTTCCATAAACTGTGACAACATATTACTTTTCTTAATCCCCCCAGGAACAACAACATAGGATATTAGGATATTATGCACCGTTTTTAGTATATGTATATAGATATATATAGAAGATAGATAGATATAGATATATAGATATATAGACATATAGATATAGATCCTATCATTAACCAATCTATATAAACTCTTAATTTAGAAGAGTTTAGGATGATGTGTCATTCTTAGAGACATTTTAGGATTCTTAACTAATCATTATTATTATTTTCATTTTTTTTATTTTCTTTAATTCTCCTTTTTTATTCATTTTCCTTTCATTCTCTTTTTTCTTTAATTTTACTAACTATTGGGCTTAATTCAAAATATTGAATTTAATCTAATATAACTATTGGGTTTAATCAAATTTATTTACTAACTATCTATATCTATATCTATATAAACTCTTAATTTAGAAGAGTTTAGGTTGATGTGTCATTCTTAGAGACATTTTAGGATTCTTAACTAATCATTATTATTATTTTCATTTTTTTTATTTTCTTTAATTCTCCTTTTTTATTCATTTTCCTTTCATTCTCTTTTTTCTTTAATTTTACTAACTATTGGGCTTAATTCAAAATATTGAATTTAATCTAATATAACTATTGGGTTTAATCAAATTTATTTACTAACTATCTATATCTATATCTATATAAACTCTTAATTTAGAAGAGTTTAGGATGATGTGTCATTCTTAGAGACATTTTTGGATTCTTAACTAATCATTATTATTATTTTCATTTTTTTTTATTTTCTTTAATTCTCCTTTTTTATTCATTTTCCTTTAATTCTCCTTTTTCTTTAATTTTACTAGGGAAAATAACCAAAAATAATACAAACTATCACCCGTGAACCGAAAATAATACGAACTTTAAAAATAACTAATTCGTATACAAACTATGGTATAATAGACCAATTTTGATATGACCTTAAAAAATTCTAATGAATGTGCTGTTTTGACAATCTGATATATAATATGGGCTTAAAATATAATTAACATAAAATTTAAGGAAAAAAGATTTAAAATAAAATTTCAACAGCTTCCTTACCCATCTCGTTCTTCACCTCCCTCAATCTCTCATGCCTTGATGCAGTGATGTCCATGGAAGATTGGAAACTAATATCCAACTATATATGTCCAACTTTGACATTCTCCAACATTAACAGTTGCTATTTCAAATAAATTGATTTAATTTTTTGGATCTGAATTTTTGGGTTCAAGAACCCTAATTTTTGTAAACTCGAAATCGAAAATGGTTTCCTCTAAATTGTCCAGAAAAAACATCAATTAAACATCAACAATAACATTCTAAGCAAATCCCCCTTGCTCCAAAGTCCAAATTGCATTTGGACGCCGACAGGAGCGTACAACGATAGAGAAAAACACAAGTGGAGGCGGGGTGAGAGAGGAGACAGGTCGACTGGAGTTGCTTCCATCGATGGCTCTGGGACGAAGAACAACATGGTTTTTAGTTTTGGGACAAACTGGAGCCGGTTTAATTTTGGGACGAAGAACAGTCTTCCATGGCAATGAGCTGAGAGAGGTCAAGAACAAGGGAGGAGGAGGAAGGTCAAATTTTGCTCTTCTCCCTAAATTTTATGTTAATTATATTTCAAGTCCAAAATTCATTTTTGTTTGCTAAATCAGCAATTTAAATAGAAGTTTTGTAGTTATATCAAAATTGGTTTATTAAGCTATAGTTTGTATATGAATTAGTCATTTTTAAAATTCGTATTATTTTCGGTTCACTGCTGATAGTTTGTATTATTTTTGGTCAATTTTCCATTTTACTAACTATCTATATACACTCTTAATTTAAAAGAGTTTAGGATGATGTGTCATTCTTAGAGACATTTTAGGATTCTTAACTAATCATTATTATTATTTTCATTTTTTTTATTTTCTTTAATTCTCCTTTTTTATTCATTTTCCTTTCATTCTCTTTTTTCTTTAATTTTACTAACTATTGGGCTTAATTCAAAATATTGAATTTAATCTAATATAACTATTGGGTTTAATCAAATTTATTTACTAACTATCTATATCTATTGTAACGGCCCAGGATTATGATTCCCGGGTTACGTTTCGAGGGATAAAACCCCTCGTTAGGACCTTGCGCCCCGAGTACAGGTTGAAGGTTTCGAAACCTACTTTAATGTTTTCAAAGGGGGATTTCGTACCCAAAATCGAAGGGATCGTTGGAATCCCCGGGGAAGTCCCCTGTACCTGTCGTAAGTCTAAGCGTGGAAATCAGAAATAGTGCGACTAGCGGAAATAAGTGTAATACAAGAGGGTGCCACGGCAAAGCCGGGTCAAAACGGAGTCTAAAGTGAAAATCCAAAAATGTAATCAGAGTCTGGTGAAGTCTATAACTCCAGCGCTCACTCTCCGCCGATAAAATGACCCGCGCAATAAGCAACAACACCGATAGGATAAACATAAATAATACCCTAAAAAAATTGATATGGGGCGGGATCAGATCGATGCCCACTTAACTCTGCATCCCAACCATAAGCACACATATACGCTATACCTAATAAAGATACTTCTAGATGCATGGCGGAATATTAACACACTAACATGCTCCTAAGATCAAGTGCATAATAATAATAAGGCCTTAGCACAGAATACCAAGTGGTATATCCCTCTCCTACCTCCACCCCTTCCGACAGGCGGAGACTGGCCAGCTCGTGAATGCATTCATTCATAATAGGGCGGCACGCATGCCTAACCCGCTCCATAATAAAGCCCGCAGGCATATCATAATAAAAGGAAGTACTCGATTGACTCAAGGTACCCGATGAGGTTGGGCTACCCTATGACCCTAGCAAAGACTTCTAGGACTATCACAGATAACGGCCGTTCTGTTTACATACGCATAAAGAAATGGGATGCTCAACGTAGATGCAACCTAGCATGGTACTACATGGCATGCTGATCATGAATGCAACACCTAGTATATCATGCACCTAAAGCAGGGAATAGCTCTATTCAATCTGAGTAAGCTCCGAATAGACTTACCTGGCGGTGCAGAACAGCAAGGCAAGCATTATAATAGATTAAAGATCACCTAGATACATATCAGAACACATATATATAAGTCTACGTCTAATCATCCACGCACTCAAGCATATCATTCAACGAGAATAGCAACCATATCGCAATCATCATTCCATCAAGTTCAACCATTCATCATATTGCCACATTCCACAAGACCATATCATTCTCATCATTCCACTCAGCCACATTCACGTATTTGCCATAATATATCCGCAAAATAATCCGCATATCACATATATCAAGTTCATCATATTCATCCTATCTCGAAAGCATAAATTAACGCTACACAAGTCTAACACTTCACCATGCCATTAGTCAATCAATCATGTCATTAGTACACACCAATCATGATATTAGTCAACCTTTCACATCAATCATGCTAGTTAGTCACCGATCACATAATTTCCGAGTTAGTCCCGAAACCATTTCAAAATCCGAATTAACAACTAGTTAGAAATTCCGACATTGGAGAATGTTCGTCAAATTCTTTTTCATATTATATCCTTGAATCTTAATAATATTTTATAGCAAATTATATCCCATTTACATAATATTTTCATAAAATATTTCTAAAATCCCAACCATCTCATTTTATAAAATCAGCCCTTTGATAATTTACCAAAAACCTCCCTTGTCTTATCGAAGTTTCAAATTCAATCCCTTCTTACTAAAAACCCAATCCGAACCCCCAATTGGAAGAAATAGGCCCAATATTATTTATTTCAAATAAAACCAATCTGGCCCAAAATGAAAATAGGCCCACTCCGGCAACCCATCTCTCTTTCAATTGCTGAGCTCGGAAAGAAGGGAAGGATGGGGTCCAGATGCTGACGCGGCAAATGATATGGGAGTGGGGCCCGCGTCTGCTTCCTCTTCCTCCTCTTCATCATCTCTGTTCGATGGAAACCAGGGAACCCCGCCGGCGCTCCTCCTCCGCTCGCCGCTGCTCGCACACCCCGACTCCCTCTGCTCGGCCTCCTCACTACCCACGGCTCAGTCCACGCTCGCAGGTCTCTCACACTCACACGCTCTCGCTCGTCCCCGCCCATCCTCACGCTCTCGCGCTCGCGCGTCGTTAATTCTCGATCTCGCCGTTAGCCTCTCCGAATCGCTCTCACCCTCACTCCCAGTTAGATCAGTCAACACAGGGATGACATCGACACTTGAAATAGAAAAACGGAAGTCAAAGAGAGATTAAAGGCTCACCGAGGAGGGCTTCGAAGTCGTTGGCTCGCCGGAAGCTTCGTCGGAGCTCGATTCGGCTTCTCCGGCGTCGGGATGGATCGAGCTCGCCTGGGTCAGCAATTGGAGGTCAAAAGACGAAGCTTTTATGCCAATTTTGGAGCGAGAGGAAGGGAAGAGAACTCACCGAATGTTTTTGGACGGAAACAGGGGAAAGGAGAGAGAAGGAGGCTCGGCGGTGGCTCCTCGTGGCGACTGGAAGCGGGACCTTCGGGGCGCTCGCTTGTGCTCGACCCGGGAACGTTTGAGGATTTCTGCTCGGGCAGAAGTGAAGGAGATGCGGGGTGCTCGGGACATCGCTCGGGGAAAGCACGGGCAAGGACTGCGGGGGTGCTCAGGAGGTGTCGGCGGTGGCAATGTGGTGGTCGGTGAGGCGTTCAGCTCAAGGGCGAGGTGGGTGCCTGGGTTGTTTGACAGCGAAATAGATCGGAGGGAATAAGGAGAGAAGAACGTGGGTGGGTATGGGTTTGTTTGGAAATTAAAAGTGAGGAAGGAGAAAGACTATGCAAGGTAAAATAGGGAAGAGGCGTGGGATCTGTTCGAATTCAGAAGGAAAGAGAGTGGGGGAGTTCTTGGAACATTGTGACAGTCAAAGGGGATTGGGTGCCCTGCATAAGGGTTGGTTGGCACTATGCCAAGAATGGGGAAGCAAGAGGTAGAGGGAGGAGCTAAAGGGGTGTGTGTGGTGCTAATTTTGGGCAAAGAGAGAAGCAGGGGGGCTCAGAATAAAAGGGGGCTTTTGATTTGTTCTTGTTTTTATCTTGCCTTGCTGATCAAATTAAAGAGGAATGGATCAGGTCTGATAGTTGGGCACTAGATGGTAAAATGGGGCAAGCAGCCTCTGAAATTTCGAGTAAGATAAGGGGAAGAAGACAATAGAAGAGTGGTTTCAACTAAATTTGAATTGGAAATGCCCGGAACATATATCTCGAACCCGCTCTTTCGATCAATTAGATTTTCAAAAAAAATCTCAGAAAGGATGGGAGAAAAGACGAGAACTTGTGGTCCCGGAAGCGCTAGGTTGAATTTCCGACGTTAGGTTCGATGTTAGTTTTTCCAGTTTCCGGTCTCTCGATTAGTTAGCTTTTCGAAATTCCGAGGAAAGATGTTGCCACGTTAGTTCTCAAAATTTTATTCAAGTCGGAAATCCGCTTTATAAGTTCTAAAATCCGAGTTAGCGAGTTTTTCGTTAAATTTCGCTTTTAAATTCATTTTGATTTTCCCTTTTCCCCGAAAATTAGGATTTAAAAATCCGAGCCTTTACATCTATATCTATATAAACTCTTAATTTAGAAGAGTTTAGGATGATGTGTCATTCTTAGAGACATTTTAGGATTCTTAACTAATCATTATTATTATTTTCATTTTTTTTTATTTTCTTTAATTCTCCTTTTTTATTCATTTTCCTTTAATTCTCTTTTTTCTTTAATTTTACTAACTATCTATATCTATATACACTCTTAATTTAAAAGAGTTTAGGATGATGTGTCATTCTTAGAGACATTTTAGGATTCTTAACTAATCATTATTATTATTTTCATTTTTTTTATTTTCTTTAATTCTCCTTTTTTATTCATTTTCCTTTAATTCTCTTTTTTCTTTAATTTTACTAACTATTGGGCTTAATTCAAAATATTGAATTTAATCTAATATAACTATTGGGTTTAATCAAATTTATTTACTAACTATCTATATCTATATCTATATAAACTCTTAATTTAGAAGAGTTTAGGTTGATATGTCATTCTTAGAGACATTTTTAATAGTAAGGCTTTGACAATTCCCTCTCGCCTTTTCATAGGGTAAACGATACAAATTCAAGGCTATTTGGAGCAAAATTATCCTTCAATTTTAAAATTGTACTATATTAAAAATTATGCATGTTTTATTTAATTATAGTTCACCATCCGCCCTCAAATATTTTGAATATTTTATACTACTTTAATTACGACAAATTTGGTTTGAATTGGAATGAAAACATATATAAAAAGTGGTTAAATACAACAACTTTCAGAGAGTGATTTAATAGAAACAAACCAATCACAAGTTGGAGGAGTGATTGTGGGGCTACATCTCATGCCAAACGATTCGAAGTTCGAATCTCCTTAGAAATATGGGGTCGTTTGTGAGTGGGAGGGCCAATTCTTCAAATGAGTCGCACAATATCCGATTCAACACTACAAAAAATAATTAATTTAGCTTCGGCAAAAAGCCGTAGCAAAAGGCTGTCCAGGCGTGGCAAAAGGCCATTAGCTTCGGCTTTGCTACGGGAAATGGGGGGGTTGCGAACTTAGGGGTCGCAAAAGTTGGTAGTTTCGGCAAGTAGCCGTAGCAAAGTTATTTGCTACAGCTAAGCGACGCCTACTAAAAGAGACGAAACATTTGCTACGGCACCTTGCCCGTAGCTAAAGTAGGGGTGGGAAATTAAAAAAAAAAAACTATTTTTTAGCCCGGATTCTTCAGACCCGGGCTAAAAAGTCCCGTATTTTTAAAAAAATAAATAAAATAATACACAATTCACTATATAATAAAATTCCATTAATTATACAAAATTTACACCTAAAATAAAATGTCAAAAAAACTACATAATTTATATACAATAAATATACACAATTATAAAATTTACATATAAAATAAAATGTCCAAAACTACATTTTAACCAAAAAAAATCCAAAACTATATTAATAATTACCTGACTAATCTTAGCCTTTCCTTTAATAATCTTAGATAGCAAAAGTTGCAACACGAGGTGAGTAAATTGAGTATCCATTGAAACAATTTTCTTGTATTCTTTGATTTCTTCTGTGCAAGCTATCTTTTTCTTCAATCGTGATACTTTATTTCTATGCTCCTTGTAATGTTCAACTGCATAGGGAATCTGCATAGGAACAAAAGCAATTAAATTTTAGTATAGAGCATCAAAGAATCATTAGAAGAGGGTATCTGAAATTAAAGAAATAAAACAGGGAACAATTACAAAACCACCCACTTTTCTCACACCAGAGTCAAAAGATTGAAGCTGCTGTTGAGCATAGAAAAAAAAACAGAACAAACTAAATCACATAGCTAGGCAATTAATCCAAAAAATAATACATATAAAGAGATGCTCAAACCCAAAACTTATGAGCAATGACTTCAAGCTTCATCTAATCCAAGGACATATAGAGTAACAAGTTTAGAGGCCAATGACTAGCATAAAACAAAGCTGACTGAGAAAACATGAATAAAGGTAGGGGTGGGCACAAATCCCGCAAATCCCGATCCCGTCCCGGTCCCGTCCCGATCCCGTCCCGATCCCGGTGGGATTTAGGACAAAATAGCGAATCCCGTCCCGATCCCGTCCCGGAAAAATTATGCGGGACGAAACGCGGGACGATCCCGGTGGGATCCCGCAAATCCCGTCCCGTCCCGCATATAATAATAATAATAATAATAATAATAATAATAATAATAATAATAATAATAATAATAATAATAATAATAATAATAATTTTTTATAATAATAATAATATTATAATATTATAGAATAATAATAATATATTATTAGTATTATTATTTTGAGCAAACATTATTTATAACTATAATAATAATTTTCAATTTATAATAATAATAATAATATTATTATATAATATTATAATATAATTTAATAATAATATTAATTTATAATAAAATTATTATTATTATTATTATTATTATTATATTATTATTATATCATATTATATTTTTTTCTTGTAAAGTATAATTATTTTATAATAATAACAATAAAAATAAGTAATATTATTTTATTTTATTTTTAATTATAACGTGGGATTATTATTATTTTATTATTATTTATTATTATTATTTATTATTATTATTATTATTATAATAAAAAAAAATTACAAGAAATTAGTGGGCAACCGAGATACTATCTGGGCACCCACTCCTTTAGCGATAACAAAGTCAAGTCTAGTAAAAATATAACGTGCAGCACGAGCCCCGGTATCCTGAGATACCGAGAATTTCTGAATCCGCTTCAGCAATGCAACCGCATCTGTATCCAACTCCCCCAATGAAGAGAATGAGAAGGGTAGGAAATCATAACCAGCCGCCGTACACAAATCTCGATACTTGACACACTTAAGTCGAGCAGCATCAACAACAACACGACCAAGCATAAAGTCAGAAATTCCAGACTGAGTCAATGGAGAGGATCCCGTCAGATCGACACACACATCCCGCCCATTTAGAGTTACAAAAGGCAAATAGCTAATTAAATACGGTATTCTTCCTAACTATCAATCGATAATTAGACAATATTGGTAAATCTCGTCTCAATTCCTTTCCGTCCTGATCTAGTAAGATATTGTAGCCAAATATGTTGAACATTATAATTAATTATACAATCATTGTATGAATTAATAATAGTATTATAATAATAATAATAATAATAATATTATTATTATTATTATTGAATAATATAGTTGAGAATAATACCGTATTCAACATATTATACTAAATAATGAATTATGAACGCATTTTTTCACTTTGTAAATTTATATAATATTTTATTATTTTTATATGCGGGACAAGGCCCGTCCCGTCCCGATCCCGTCCCGTCCAGACACCATCCCGTCCCGATCCCGTCCCGAAAAAAAAATGTCAATCCCGTCCCGAAAAAATTTCGCGGGACGAGTCCCGGCCCGGCCCAATCCCGTCCCGTGCCCACCCCTAAATAAAGGTGGTTCACTTGTAGCACTTAATGAATTCAGAGGATGAAAGGAAAAAAGAAAAATACCTGCCGTGAGGGAGCAGTGCTACTGAATTCTTTTTCCTTGTCTTCATCCCCAAGGATATAGGCTAGAACAACCAATGAATCACCAAAAGGATCAATTCCGGAAATATAGTAGCTGGTCTTGAAAACTTACAGTAACTCAGATGGAAGTACTAAAGTGATAGGAAAAGTATCAAGCAGAAAAAGTCTCAGTGTCCACAAGTTGGCAAATTAATCAATATTTTAAGACTCATAAGACAATGGCCAAAGGCTTCAGGGTTTAGAACATAGCAAACTGAATTACAAACAGAAAAAGGCAAAAGAAGCAAATTCAATACAACCTAAACTTTAAATTATAAATCAATAAAATATAACTTTTCTAGAAGTCCAATATTTCATAACATGATAAAAGAAAGAGAAGTTGATTTGCTAATGCAAAATCAGGAAGCAGAGTAACTCCTTGATACATTGCCTAACAGAGAACATAATAAAAAGGCAAAGGTATCCATCCACTGACCTCCCGTGTAAGAAAACAGCTTGGTTACTTTGCTCATCATATCATTAAAAAAAAATTTGATCATGAATTATAAGTTTACAACTGCCAAATGAACCTAGCATAATAAAAACAGCAAAAAAAAACACACTAAATTATAATGGGGAACTAGGAATTTCACAAGTTATGAAGTGCCATATTTTGACTCTCTAAGCATCTTCATATTCGACATCTCCCCCCTTGTGACATTCTGTTTCTTAGAAACAAGTTCTACATTTTATTCTTAATAAAATTTCACCCAAACCCATATCAAGTACTTTAAGTTTCTTCGACCTTTTTTTAACTAGAATGTTTATACTTCAATCAAAGCTTCAGATGAATGAGGAAGATATCGTGGAAGCAAACATATATACTATCTTCAAAAAATTATATACTTCTACCATAAACTGGCTTACAGAGATGGGAATGGGAACATAGCTTTGAGAGATGATATGACCAGGAGCAGAAATTGGAGAGCAATCTAATATGACATTTCTTTCTCGCATAAGCCTGTGATTTTCTGCAAGGATTGGTTACTTGGGTCAAACATCATCAACCAACTAATGCTCATCAGGACACACCAAAATCAAAAGGGGACTAGCAAAGGGGAAAGTCCAGTAATTTCTATTTTCAGCTATTCTCAAAGGCAATTACTTAGGAGAGAATCGAGCTTAAGATCAATTGTGAAAGTGCGAGCACTGGCTGATTTGATTATTCTAGACAAGAATTCCTTTTATTACCTTTTATTACAATCTAAAGATAGACAAGAACGAACCAAGAGTATTTTGAATTCTAAGAATAAATAGAACTTGCTCATTTAAAGATAGACAAGAATTTAAAGATAGACAAGAATAAATAGAACGAACCAAGAGTATGGTAATTACAATCTAAAGATAGACAAGAATTCCTTTTATTACCTTAATAATCCCAATTTTCTTGTCATGTTCATACTTAAACTTGCTCATTTTAGCTATTTCAATCACCTGCACGAACGAACCAAGAGTTAAATAGAACAATACTAACCTTCCTCAATGTATACGCTAAATCTTCACTAGCTCAACTAGTGTATTTTGAATTCTAAGAATAAATAGAACATCTTAGAAAATTGAAACACCAAACTTCCATTCAAAAATTACATTAAAAATTGATAGTAGATGAAATATGTGCAATGTTCAACTCAACAAGCACTCTTTAATCTTTCATTTCAACTCATTCAAATGTAAAATCTAAATGGATCAGCAAACTATAATTAGAAGCACACAAGTCAAAGTTTAAACAAACTGAAGATCTGAATCCTTACACAGTTGAAAATCTTCAGAGCTCCAGGTCCTGCATTACAATAAACCAAAAAGAAATACATAAAGCTCAATTTCTAATACAACTACTACTCAAAGACGGATAAGAATCTTAGGAAGCCAAAACCTGGTTTTCCAAGTCACTGTAAATCAAATAACCTCTTAATATCACTTGCATCCATCACCGGTTTTCCTTAGTATCATTTCCTTAATATCATACCCATTCCACTATAAACCTCACTAATTGATGCGCAGGTGAACCATAGTAAACCAATTAGAGACATGTAAAGTGCTTCATTACACTCTAAACCAGCCTCTTGCAAGCACCTAAGTATCCAACCCTAATTTCAGCACTTCATACCAATTCCACTGTAAAGTGTAAACCAATTTGAGAAATTGGAAGAATACCTGACGAGGAGAACCGGGAGGACGATGACGAGAGCCAGATCTGTGTGAGAGAGAGATCAACAGTGGAGGCAGCGAGCACGGGGTGCCAGATCAGAGATCGGTAATTGAGGCAGCGAGGGGAGACTGGACTCTGGAGATCGAGACTGAGATCGACAATCACAGAGATCGGTGAGGGCAGCAAGGTGCCGGAGTCTCTGGGCGAGGGCGTCGAAGTCGGCGGGAGAGGGCATCGGCCACTATGGAGGCAGCGAGGGGAGACTGGAGAGACTGAGATCGACAATGGAGGCTGGTGAGAGAGGAGATCAGAGGCGATATGAGAGAGACCGGAGAGGGCAGCGAGGGTGCCGGAGTCGCTGGGCGAGGTCGTTGAAGTCACCGGGAGAGAGACCGGAGAGGGCAGCGAGGGTGCCGGAGTCGCTGGGCGAGGTCGTCGAAGTCGCCGGGAGAGGGCATCGGACTCCAACTCTTTCAGATCTGGAGAGAGGAACTCGGTAGCGTCCAAGAGTAGCGGGGTAGGGGAATGAAACGATACAACTGGCTAGGGTTAGGGAATTCCAGAAGGTGAAATCATACTCCGTATTACATACTGTATATAATAACTAAAGAAAATTTTAAGTCAATAGCCACGGCAACTCCAGCCGAAGCTACTATCCGAGGCTCTCTTTTTACGGAAGTGTAGCTACGGAAACTTTGCCCCGAAGCTATTGTCCTGTTTTTTTTTTCCTGATGCAACGCTTACCGTAGCTAATGCCGTAGCAAAAGGGTACCAATTGCTACGGCACAAGCTCGCCGAAGCTACCAAGGGTGACAAATTTAATTATTTTTTGTAGTGCAAATATATGTAGAGCGACTGAACCGATCGAACTAGATTGAGATTAAAGAAACAAACCAACATAAAAAGGTGTTATCTAAGTTATCTAAGTTGTGGACTTTGCCCACTTTTCTCTTTCTTTAAGAAATATGTTTGTTCCCGTTTTTCCCTTCTTTTTTTTTACCAAATAGGAAAGCCAAGTGGAGAAAAGAAGCCATGGGTTATGGACTTGGAAGAAAAACCGGAAAATAGATGGTAATATTAATAATCTGCCTTTGTTATTCACTTTTTTTTTTTATCAATAAAAATATCACAAATACATGTTACAACATATTATGTCATCACTTGGTTTATTTATTAAACGAGTTTGAGCCGAGTCGACTCTAATTTTTAAATGAGTTTTATTTTTTGATTAAGCTTGACTTGTTTAGAAAATCAACGAGCTCGAACCGAAATTATTTTTTAGTTTTAAAATTCGAGCTTAAAATCCTATTAAGGCTCGACTTGTTTAGATAAGTGAACGAGCTCGAGTCGTACTGTTTTCGAGCCGATTCCGAGCAGCTCTCGAACTGTTCAGTTCATATAACAACCCTATATGCATATTGGACGTTCCAGTCATTAGTCTCGTTGGACTTCAATAAAAGGCAGAGGGAGCTACCTACATATAATAGGAAGCTGACATCTTATTGTTTTCTCATTGATTCAAATAAACTACTTAGGTGATTTGCAGTCTCCTAAGGCTGTTAATCCTGTTATGGCTCCACAACAACAAGTGCTACATATTCCGGATTATCAGTCGCGCCCTAGCCTTTACAGCGGTACTTCAACTTCATCGTCGCTCTCAACTGGGGACAATGCGCAATCGCCCCTAGTCTCTGTATGTGTGAGGGCTTTTGCCTATGAAGATTTATCGCAGGCCACAAACCGGTTCAGCCAGGACAACTTTCTTGGTCGCGGAGGATTTGGCTCTGTCTACCGGGGAGTCCTTGCTAGTGGTGCTGATGGAGATATCACCGTTGCAATCAAGGTGCTCCAGGACGGAAGCTTCCAAGGGGAGCGCGAGTTCCTCACCGAGATCAATGTCATCAGCCGAGTTCATCACAGGAACCTTGTGTCTTTAGTTGGATACTGTGTAAGTGGGCTTGAGAGGTTGCTTGTTTATGAGTATTTGGAGAACAACAACTTGGCCTTCCATTTGCAAGGTAAGCTATCCATCTATCCACGTTAGGTTTTGTAAAGATGCATGTTACCCAAATGTTACATCCAGTGGCGGATTCTTTAAGAGGCTAGAAGGGGCTATCGCCCTCATAGTCATCGGACGAAGAATTTTTATAAGAATATATGCCACTTGCAGGGCGGCCACAGGGTGGGGCGGGCGTACGCGGCCACCCCACCCTTCGACCCACGTGTCCCGGGGTTTGGAAAAAAAAATAAAAAATAATTTATATATATATAGAAGTGTTGTAATAAGTAAAATTAGGATGAATATAGAATCAATTAGTCTACTTAGCTTAGTTGGTTGGTGGGAAGGAAGGAAGGAATTTAACATTAAACCAAAGGTTGGGGGTTCAAGTGCCAATAGCCTCATTTTTTAAAACAAATTTCACCTCCCTAAAAATAACTTTTTTATTATTTGTTCAACTTACCTCCCACTTTCGTTGTTTCTACCCCTTATTTAATTATATTCCCACTTCCCGACTTTCCTATTATATACAAATTATCTAGCTATAACTAATTAAACCCCATAAAATTGGTGAAATTAGCCTCTTTTTTTTTAAAAAAAATTTCGCCTCCCTCAAAAAAGTTTTTTTAATTCTTTGTTCAACTTGCACCTACTCTTTATGTTTCTACTCCTTATTTAATTATGTTCCCACTTCTCGAGCTCCCTAATATATACAAATTATCTAGCTATAAACTAATTAAACCCCATAAAATTGGTGAAATTGTGATTTGATTATGAAAACAAATTTTGTGAAATTTTCATTAGAGTTTTGATTTTGAGAATAAATTTTGTGTTTTAATTATTGTGTATGTGATTTTGAGAATGAAATTTATTAATTGAATTTGTGAAGCTTTATGCAATATTTGTATTTTCGTAACCTACATATTCAAATCACATTTTCTATCATGTCTTTAGGAACCAAAAGATATTATAAAGTTGGTGAGTTTAGAATCCTAGCTAATATGCAAAAGCTTTGAATTTAACATGATTGAATTTCGATAAGTTTACACTCCTAAATATAACAAATGCCTGAATTTTCAATAAATGACGAGAAACAACTATCATAGCAACAAAGTAAATGTAAGCAAATGTAAGCCTACTTTTCTATAATCCAATGCTAAGTTGAAAATCATAGCTTAGGTAAAGAAGTTTATTTAAGGCCAATATCTTAGTACACACTAGAAAATTTCGCCCCACCTTTCGGAGGATCCTGCGGCCGCCACTGGCCACTTGTAGCTTCAATTTGATATATAATAAGTTGCAATCCGATACTTGAGCAAAAAAATTATGAACGCTGTGTTTCTATCTTGCTAAACTTCATATCTTCATACTATAATTAAACCACATAGATTCGAATAAGCATGTTATATTAAAATATCCGACAATCTTGTTAATTGGGCACTATTTTTGTTTATATAATTGTTGCGCATTTATAATTTATGAGAGTTTCTACTTTATTTTTTTAATATATTTTTTCTTTGATTTCTTTTTTAAAATGACTCCAACTGAAAAATTTCTAAGAAAAGGTTTGGTGTTTTGATTAAGCTAACCTTGACTCTTAGCATCTAATTTATAAACTTGTTATTGATCCATCAAACTTTGACATAGTCTGTTGTCGATCTTTTTATTAATGAAAAAAGATTGAAAATGCAGGAACTTTAACTCCAGTGTTGGATTGGCCAACTAGAATGAGTATAGCTTTGGGTGCTGCAAAAGGAATTGCATATCTACATGAAGAATGTAGGTCCTTTATTCCTCTCATATGTGTGTATATATATACACACAATACACTTAATTTTATTTTTTAGGGTACAGTTAGGGTTAGAAATTTATATATATTGTGGATTGCGATGTCTTTGTAGGTCACCCAAGAATCGTTCATCGCGATATTAAGTCATCTAACATTCTTCTTGACTCTAATTTTGGAGCAAAAGTGAGCCTTCACTCAACCATGTTTCATCCGAAATTAGATTTCCTCATCAAAGATTTTAGATAAAATTTGAAATGCAGGTTGCGGATTTTGGACTCGCTAAGTTTGTTCCTGACAACCAAACCCATGTTACTACCAGGGTAATTGGAACCCTTGGGTAAGGGCCATTTATAAATCTTTCGAAAATTCCATAAGATTTTGTAGTTTTGAATTTCAAGTTAGATCACATTGTATATAACTTGAGATATATGTGCAGTTATCTGGCTCCGGAATTCGGGTCAAGTGGGAGACTGACTGAGAAATCGGATGTCTTCTCGTTCGGGGTGGTGCTACTTGAGTTGATAACTGGGCGACAAGCGATCAATTTGGTCGAATGGGTGATGTTTCCGGCCTCTTTCACATTAATGTTGATATCTTACGGATAACTGTCCCACATCGAAAATATTATAAAATCCAAGTCTAATATATAAGGTCAGTGTGCGACTGATTCTCGGGAGCTTGGATTGGATGCAGGTAAGGCCACTGCTTGACCAAGCACTAGAAGATGGCAAGTTTGCGACTGAGCTCATCGATCCAAAGCTTGCGAATAACTATGCCTACGAAGAAATGGACCGGATGGTTACTTGTGCAGCGATTTCTGTTCATCACTTCCCTGATCATAGGCCGAGAATGAGCCAGGTATCTCACATTCTTGCCTAAACGTATGATTTTAGTAAATTGCTACATTTGAACAAATATGGTGTGTGAACCAGGTGGTTCATGTTCTAGAAGGCAATGTCTCGCCGGAGAAACTAAAAGCCGAAACAAACAGCCCAAAAATCCGCCAACCTACCTGAATCCGGATATATCGAGTACATTGGTACGCCCATGATATTGCTATTGCCCTATTGAGATGTTGCAAGATTGTGTAAAGTGAGAGATGTGCAAACAGTTTGTTGTGTTAAGGTTACTGGTTATCCTGTGTATAGGTCTTTGTTTTGCATATTCTCCAGTTTGTAATTGTACATATTTTTCAGTCCTTGAAGGCTTGATAGATAACATGTGACAATGTGAGGCATGAATGTATTGTTTTAAGGTAAAACTAATTTAAATAACCCAAACTTTGTGGGGGCGTGCAAGTAGCACCATGAACTTTACAAAGCGACAAAAATAACCCAATCTCTTACTACTATGTGCTTATATCACCACCAATGTCTTTTTTTAAATAAAAAATACCACCTAACTTTTAAAGTTTTGAAATAGAACATGAAACAATATTAAACTAGGTTTTTTAAATCAAAATTACACAAAAGGTAAATAAAATTTAAATGATTGTTTTTTACTTAAGATAGTTGAAAAAAATATCGCTAATTTATTATCACATTTTAATAACCCAAAATATGGTTTGAACAAATGATGTAAGTTAGAAATTTTTTTTAAAAATATTTCTCAAATGATTTTTTTAATTTATTCTTTAATTAAAAAATAATCAATTAACAACAAAATATATTTCACTTGAGAATATTTCTAACTTATATAATTTGTTCTAACCAAATTATGGGTTTTTGAAATATGAAATAAATTAGTGAATTTTTTTGTCCAATTATCTTAAGCAGAAAATTATATTTTTCATTTTAAAAAATGTATATTTTATGTCATTTTGATTACAAACCTAGTTTAATATTGTTTAGGTCCTATTTGAAAAATATAAAAAGTTATATAATTTGAGAAATATTTAAAGGGAATATAAAAATTTATATTTTGTGTAATTTTTATTTAAAAAATTCATTTAAGAAATATTTTACAAAAAAATTTCTAACTTTTATCATTTGTTCAAACCAACTTTTGGGTTTTAAAATATGACATAAATTAGCGATATTTTTTTCAATTATTTTAAGTCAAAAAATTTATTTTTCATTAATAAAAATTTACCTTTTGTTTAATTTTGATTAAAAAGAACCTTGTTTAATGAAGTATTGTTTTAGGTTTTATTTCAAAACTATAAAATTAACTTAGGTGTTATTTTTATTTTAAAAATGATATTGGTGCCTGGTGGTGACAGAAGCACATAGTAGTAGTAAAAGTTTGGATTATTTTTGTCATATTATAAAGTTCATGCTGCTACCTGCTCACCCCACCAAAGTTTGGATTATTTGAATTAGTTTTACTTTGTTTTAATAATGTTGTATTTCATTTTCACAACGGAAGTGTATATTTATTGTTGTAACGAGAACGAGACAAAGAACGACACAAAGGTTTACATGGTTTGACAACAATGCGTTACCTACATCCACGAGCAGAAGAATAGAGATTTTCTATAATGGAGACAAACAAGAAACTATGGTTACAAATTATTAGATTTCATGAGTATATATCAGTGTTCTAAAAAGCGTTAGGCAGATCCTAGACGGTGAGAGCCGCCTAGCGCCTAGACAGCTCCCAGACGGTCAAGGCGGACACCTAGACGTGCTTAGGCGGTCATTTAGCTCTAGGCGGAGGGGGATCGCCTAGCGTCTAGGCGGTGTCCATGCGCGATTTTTAAAACAGTGGTATATATGCGTGTCATACTGAATCAAATTAAAGGCATTAATGCGTGTCATACTGAATCTCTCGTGTATATTATAACATGATATGCTTCAATTTGCCATATTATATCCTCAACAAAATATCTCTATTCCATCAATGTAATCAATCTAGTGAACTATGTAAAGAACTAATTCTTTGTTTGTTTAATTTTGATTCTTTGTCACATTTGTATTGCTCTATGTAGTATAAGTATAACAAGATTTTGACTTCTATTTTAATAAATTTCCATTCATAATAGTTCTGTCCAAATGTGACCTAAACAGAAAAGTGGATTGAATAGATAATCATGTCACCCACATGATTCAATCTCACAACCTGAGTCCGAGAGTGGGAGTATTGGACAGGTGCACAAATCAAAGGCTATCATGCCTTAAATTCACTATCCTCGTCCATCCGAAGGGTTCCGAACCCGCTATCAATCTAACAAATTGCAAAGAAGTATGAGTTATTTATCGTCGAATTGCATACAAAAGAAAATTAGATGTATAATAAGGGTATTATTGTCATTTTCTGCATTTTAATTGAAACCCTTGTAGATCTTAACATGGATGAATCTATGTAAACTTTTGGATTTTAACATGTGATTTACTATAATTATGTATTTAAGAGTTGATGTTGAGCAAACTAGGTTATTAAGGGTGATTTTATTCAATTTGACCAAAATTAAATGAACTCCCAACACTTTCTTAAAGGTCTATGACTTTTCATGCTTCTTCTTACCGAAGCTTATGGATAAGACGATTAGGTGGGCATGAGAACAACTTTGTGATGATTTTATTTTGTCAGTTCGTAGATTAACTTTATGCAAAAGTACAATATTCGGCATATGTCGTCAAAGTCGTCACGTTATTTTATTTTTTTAATCAGTACTGTAATAATTTGGGTGGACTGATCCTACTCGCTATCAATTTTATGGATGAAGTCTTGAAGACCTAAATCAGTATGAATGTCGAGGCCTCTGATTTAACTAAAAAGGGCTGAACATTGGTATTCATTATACCCCCTTTTAACGGATTTCTGATTCGGAATGAGTTGAAATGATGTGTTTAACAGATTTTGCGAGAGTGAGTGAAAAGATTGGAGAAAAATCTCAAAGTTGTCACATAAATTATTTGCCTTGTCGTATGTTTTTTTCAAAATATCCTCATTGCAGATTTAAAGCTTAAAAAAAGGCGATAAATAACACAAATTGCGTTAAGTTAGGCGTTTTCGAGTGATTTATTTTATAATACACTATAACCTATTCCAATTATAATAATCAGTTTTTTTTTTTTTTTTTTTTTTATCTTAGTCCAGTTCGATCGACTCAGTCGCTCTACATCTGGATCGGGTACTGTATGACCCATTTAAGGGGTTGACCCTCCCACTCACAAGCGACTCCATGTTTCCAAGGGGATTCGAACTTCGAACCTCTTGGCATGGATCGGGTACTGTATGACCCATTTAAGGGGTTGACCCTCCCACTCACAAGCGACTCCATGTTTCCAAGGGGATTCGAACTTCGAACCTCTTGGCATGGATCGGGTACTGTATGACCCATTTAAGGGGTTGACCCTCCCACTCACAAGCGACTCGATCGGGTACTGTATGACCCATTTAAGGGGTTGACCCTCCCACTCACAAGCGACTCCATGTTTCCAAGGGGATTCGAACTTCGAACCTCTTGGCATGTGATGTAGCCCCACAACCACTACATCAACTTGTGATTGGTATAATCAGTTTTTATTAGATTTCATTATACTCGAAATGTGAACTTATCTGCTAAGTATCCTCAATAATCCTTTCAAACGACACCGTTTAAGCAACCGGGAGAGCAAAAGATCCACTTGGCTACGCTACGCCCTCCCTCCCTCTCTTCTGTCTATTTATGCCTCCGCAATTCGCGTTTTCTTCGGAGACGTCATTTTTGCTTTCACTTCACCACAGCCGTTGTTCTCCGGTTTAACTCCGCTGTCGTCGCTGCCGCCGCTGCCGCCGTATTTGCTAGATCCGACCGCTCCTCCGCCTCCATTGGTGAAACGGAAAACGTTGCCGGCTGTTTCGTAGTCGGGGACTTCGCGGCTGACCGTTGACGGCTCTCGGTGTTGGCGCCGGGCTTGGAGGCTTTTTTTGTGCTTCTCGTGAATCATGAAGGGCCTTTTCTCGCTTTTCCGCAAGCGGAGGAAGAAGAAGCAACTGGATGAGTTGCCTTCTCAGCGTAAGCGCTTCTTCTTCTCCTTGTTCTTCGCGCTCTGTTCCTCTGCCTATACGGATTACGGAGTGATATTTTCTGTTTGTGGTATTTTCCAGAAATGATACTTGATTGTGGAATTTTTTATTTCTACTATGCCGTTATCAACCGTAAGCTTTAGTAATCCGAGCTTCTGATTGTCTGTAATCTGCTCTGTATATGGCGGATTTGTGTGATGTGTTCTTCTTAGTTGTAGTATAAGTCAACATTTTTGTGTTGTTTACTTTGAGTTTATCTTAAGAATTTGTTTAGGATGAAAAATGCTTGTAGAAATGGCTTAATCTAGAGTTCGAAAGTGATAGGGTTTTGTTCTTCAATTTCAGTTATGTGTTAGTAAGCGTTTTCAGCTTCAATTGTTTTCTGGAGGCTAGGGATGGATTTGTAGATTTACCTCTTTCTATGGATCACATCGCCATCCCTGTTAAGCACGGTTAAACAAACCATTGACGTCTTTGTTCGCAAATCCTCCTTCAGTCAGAAATATATCTATAGGATACTTGTTGCTTAGTTTGGATTTGATTTGGGGATAAAGCAAATCGACCTTTGACCTTTGTATTCATTGACCAATTTTATGATGCACCAGCCAAGCTTTTTAATTTTGGTTATTTCGTACAGATAAGGTGACGGATCTAGATGTGAAATTGTGCAGTTATCCGGGAAATTAAGGATCTTATGGTATATTTCATATTTGCTTAATTGCTTATGCTAAAGTCTTGACCTAACTGGGCGCTTGGTCTTGTTGGTCAGCTTTAGTTCTGGAGATTGTTTTTTCCTGTATCTGGGCCCTAGACAACATAATTTGTGAAAAGTATAACTCCTACCTGGTGCAGCTTAGTTCCATCAAGACTAAGCTCTTTTTTATAATGATGTAAACTTATACTTCCCTTTTTTTTTTAAATGTTTATTGACTCTGCTTTTATGGTTACTTTTTTTTATGTTTGAATTTGATGACTAGGCAAGAGGAACTTTGATATATTTGGGTCGTTGTGTGTATGAAAGCTAACTTATTGAGTGATAATGAACTCTGCTGGGTATTAGGATAGAAGATTATGTGATCTATCTTTGTATAGATATATCTACTCATTTATCTTTAGCTTTCTTTCCAAGATATTATTCTATCTTTAAGGAGATAAACTCATGTGTGTGTGTATATATACCTATTCTCATGAATAAGAATAGCAGAAAATTCAAACCTAAACACATCTATATTGGGAACTTGGACACTGTTGCTGGTTAGATGAAAGCAAACACAGTTAATAGTTTAAAATGATCATTGTCGCAACCTTTCTTTTCCCATTTTGTGCCAGGGAGGGATTGGGGACAAAGTATTTTAGTTAATGCATTTTTGTCTTCTAATTTCCCTTTTCTGCTATTTCCCACATGGAGCTATTAGTGTATTATCACTATTTTTGGTGCATTCTATCTCTTGTCAATGTTCTTGAATTTCTTGTGCTCGTTGCAGTTTCTCCAAATGTAGCAGTGGAGGCACAGTCGCCACCAATTGCATCTTCTGTTGCTGTACCCAATACACCAACAAGTTTTGGTGATAGCTCAGAGGATTCATCATCTGACAAAAGCGTCGTGTTTTCCGACATGACATTCAGCTATAAAAAGTTAGCTAAAGCAACAGATGAATTTTCCAGTCTTCTTGGTCAGGGTGGATTTGGTCACGTCTATAAGGGAGTCCTTAAAGATGGAAAGGAGGTTGCTGTTAAGAAGTTGAAAAGTGGAAGTGGACAGGGGGAGCGTGAGTTTCAGGCAGAACTAGATACTATCAGCGGTGTTCAACACAAGCATCTTGTTTCACTTGTTGGATATTGCATTTCTGGGGATGAGAGGTTACTTGTTTATGAGTATGTTCCAAACAAGACATTGGAATTCCATTTGCATGGTGAGCATTTACTGTTAAATTTTAACTTTGATCAGATGAATTTTTTATAAGCCAGCTACAAACTATTTGGAGAATGATTGTTTGCATCCACTGGCCATAGTAGTTGTTACTGATGAAATGTTGTTTTACACTGTTGTTTCTTCCTTCTCATTTTTTACCTTTTTTTCAGTGAACATTTGAACTGATAGGTTTTGGTTGCACACACTGACCATATGTGTATAATTGTTGAAAAGAAAGATCTTCTCATTACAAATATATTTATCATGAAAATATAATTTCCCAAGTCAATGTATTCTTTTGTTTGGTAATTGGTATAAGCTGTGGTAGTCAAGTTCTTCACGATTTTGGACTGGTTAACTTTTTAGTTTGACCAACCTATTGAAACATATGTGAAATGCACGACTCAAGTTTGATGAGAGTTAGATTGTTGAGCTTCAAGAACACAACTTCCTGCTCAAGTAGGCTGCTTTCAGTTTTATAGCCTCTTCATCATTTATCTACAAGTGCTTGCTTTAACCTGTTTGTTCAACATTTATATAATTAATATTTGTGTAGTTCATTTGTCCTTAGTTCAGTGCAGTTTGTATGAAATTGAACTTGAACTCTCAGCTTTTATATTTCTTTTTATTTAGGGTTATCTACTTATCCGTAGTATTAGCATATTCCATAAACTGGAGCATTTTTTTATTCTATTTTTATGTTATTGTCTCTTTTCGTACTCTTGCACCTGCTGAATTGGAAAAGAAAAAGTGTAGGGAAAGGGAGAGACCCTCTGAGTTGGTCTACAAGGTTAAAAATCGCTCTAGGGGTTGCAAGAGGATTGGCACATCTCCATGGAGTTTGTGAGCTATTTTACTAATATTTTTATTCTCATTTTTGAACTTATTTTGGAATGGGTTCTTGATCCTCTAGGTATTTGTACATGCAGGTGTTCCTAAAATCATACATCGTGATATTAAGGCTTCTAATATCCTTCTTGATGACAATTTTGAAGCAAAGGTAATTTGGTATTTTAATTGTTTGTTTCGACCTGGGCTACTCAATACAGAATTGGATAGTCAAATTGTATTTTTGAAATCTGCACGAAACTCTTTTGATTCCTCTCACCACCGTAGTCATCCCGACGTTCTGGTATTTGTTTTTGCCAAGGGCGGACAGAGGATCTGTAGCTGTAGGTGTGTTACTTCTTTTTCCCTTGAAGATGAAGCTGTTACAAGAATGGAGGTGTAGCATTAAAAAAACAATGGAACGGAGATTTGTCCATTTGGTTTTAGAATATTTTAGCAATTGAGTGAAATAATGGAACATCTCACCTAAGATAGAATGTTATTTCCTTTCTGTGTCTTTCGCTCGATTTTAAAAACTAATTCAACTTGTAACTTGTAAGTTTGTAACCTTTGATTTGACGATCCTGCGTTTTCAATTTTAAACATGAATCTCACCTTAAGATACTTCAGTGCTTCCCTTTTCTGGTGAGTTAATGTGCTTGTGCCTTTTTGGTTCAGGTGGCAGATTTTGGACTTGCAAAGTTTAATTATGACAGCAATACTCATGTGTCCACTAGGATTATGGGGACTTTTGGGTAAACTTCCAATATTCTGATTCCTCTGATCTTTTGTTCAGTTTGCTATTAGCAGCTCATCTCTATAAGAATATGCAGATATGTAGCTCCAGAATATGCAGCAACTGGGAAACTGTCAGAGAAATCAGATGTGTTTTCATTTGGAGTAGTGCTTCTTGAGTTAATAACTGGTCACCGACCCATTAACATTGTGGAGTGGGTATGTTGTTTTCCTTGTCTAACCATTCATTTTTTCGAAAAAGAAAATCCCATTGATCCAGCATTTTGGAGAAATCATGATATCTTTAAAATACTCTAATAAAACTTCATTGATTTGTTTGAACTTTTCACCATTTTTATTGGTTACTTAATGCTACCTATGTCATGTTTAGCATGATTAAAGTGTCACACAATAAGATTAGGTAGTATGTTTAGCGACGCAAGAAGAATCAGACAACCAAAAAAAACACAGATTATGTATAGTTGGAACAACATAGTTTTCTCTTCATTGTAACTTGGAGAAAATCTCAAGGCATCTCATGGTTTGTAAAAAAAGTGAATATTTGGCATTGCATTCATGTTGCAGGCAAAGCCATTGCTCAGGGACGCTTTAGAAACTGGAAATTTTGGTCGCCTAGTTGACCCAGAGTTGAAAGAGTACAATGCTGCAGAGATGGCTCAAATGGTTGCTTGTGCTGCTGCTTGCGTGCACTGTCCAGCAGGGGAAAGGCCTCAAATGAGTCAGGTTGATTCCCTACAATCTAGATACACTCCTTACTCGCACATAAACATAGATATGGCTAAACATCTTAAATTACATCAAGGTGTATTCATAGTTTTAACCAAAACATACCCAACACGATTTTTCTGAATTTGATCATCTTGATGACCAACATAACCTGAAATGACTTGACCGATGCAACCTCATTGATTTGCGGTGAGTATTCTTTTCTTCATGAATTTTGCTTAGACTATATTCATCACTGGCTATGATCCAGATCGTTCAAGCTCTGGAAGGAAACCCATTCAACTGGACGTTGCCTCCATCCAGCGCATTCTCTGGAAGTTCAGACTATGAACAAGACGATGAAATTTTGAAGAAATTCCAAAAGCTAGCATTTGAGAGCTTGGGTCTGAGTTCCAGTGGGTTTGCTGCCCTAGCCAGTGATAGTGATGCTCCTCCTCTTTCAATCTCAAGCATGGAACACCAAAGCGAGTCACAAGATACAGGATCAGGCAACACCATAAATGACGATGAAGATTTTCGGGACATCCCCATTTTGTAGAGCACATCCTGATTCGGACTTCCAGCTATAGCATTATTTGTACAAAACAACACTTATTGTTGTCGTTATATATTCACTATTTATAATCTTAACCAAAGATGGTGTCATTTGTTTGGGATCGCTTTGTGCCTGTTCCCGGTAGTTTTCGTCGTTCAGAAGCTCCCTTAAGCTTCCATTTTGTAATGCATATTTGACGTTATATATGTCATGTATTTATAATCATAGATGATTCGATCTAAGAAAGTACACTCGAATGCATTATGCATATGATTATTATTTTAAAGCCGAAACAAACAGCCCAAGGATCCGCCAACCTGCCTGAATCAGTGAATCCGGATATATCGAGTATGTTGGTATGCCCATGATATTGCTATTGCCCTATTGAGATGTTGCAAGATTGTGTAGAGTGAGAGATGTGCAAACAGTTTGTTATGTTATAGTTACTGGTTATTACTCGAGTGGATCTTCTAAAACCTTCTTCTTTTACGATACATAAAGCAACAACCGGTAGTGCAAGGAGTTGTTTGTTCGATTGAACCAATCGTCAAAGATCGAGATTCCTACTTAACTCAAATTAGTTCAATTTTTCTCGATACATCGTTTCTAGGGTTAAGGTTCACTGATGAACTGACTTTCTCACTCTTGATTAAATTCAGCATGAAAAAACGCACTCCAACAAAATCACGATTCACGAATAGTGTTGTTTATGTTTTTTTCCACCATCTTTTGGAGTTGTGAATACTACTATGTACAACTATGACGACCTTATATAGAATTTTTAAACTCACGTAAACCCTAAATTTTCCCTCCAAAACTATTTAATTTTCCCTCCAAACTATCGTCAGGCTTTTTGTAGGTGCCGATTTGGAAATTCAACCCCTAGGACAATGTGATGTATTAAGCTCTCCATCTTTTGGCGAGGCTCCATCATAACCGTGCATTGTGTCAAGCAGATGCTATGTGCAAAGGTAGAACCAACGATATAATTACTTTCATTGGGTATTTTCATATTTCAACATTATTTGTTTATATAACCATCGTCAATGTAACATCTATAGATGTATTTTCCGTTTTGTAACAATCTTGTTGAGCTAGTTAAGTAATCTCGACTAATCTAGTCGAGCCTATTGTATAACCCTGACAAATTTTGCCGAGTTTACTACATTAGCTCGACAAAATTTATCGAGGTTCCTATATTAGCCCGACAAAAGTCGTTGAAAATAAATTGAAAACCATACTAGTATTACGTTGTCAAAAGAATTCAGTAATCAAATCGAGTCGTTTCTTCATATATTTTAATGAATTTATCGTGTATTCGGAATTAAAGTTCAACGAATTCGTTAGATATATTAATGCCAATAGATTTTCTCTTTTTATCACACAATTAGCGGTCTTGTCAATAGCCATACGGACGACTTGCCAATAGTCTCACTCAACCCATATAAATAAGCTTTATTCAATTTGGACCGACCCCATTTCATTGCCCACTTGCAAATAAAACCCATTATTTATTTGCAAATATAAAAAAAATTAAATGAACTCCCAACACTTTCTTAAAGGTCTATGACTTTTCAATTTTCATGCTTCTTCTTACCTCTTCAGAAGCTTCTGGATAAGAGTATAAGACGATTAGGTGTCATTTCTTTTGAACTGCTGCCCGATTTATTTTGCCAGTTCGTAGATTAACTTTATATTCGGCATAACTCATAAGTCTTCAAAGTTGTCACGTTAATTATTTGCCTTGTCAAAAATACTCACGTATGTTTTTCTCCAATTAATCCTCATTTCAATAAGATATAAAGATATTCCATTACAGATTTAAAGCTTGTAAAAAATGCGATAAATAACACTAATTGCGTTGAGTTAGGCCAGTTTTCAAGTGATTTATTGTAGAAATTTTTCAGATATTCAAATCAATTGATCTCAAGCAAGTTATCTAGGTCGGGTATTTTGGTTCAGGTTGGATCTTACCAACTCTACATACCTATTTAATAAAGCTCCGTTTCACAAGGGTAAGTATTCAGAGGCGGAGTCAGAATTTTTTTTGGTTCAGATTGGGTATTTAATAAGGTTCCGTTTGACAACGACAAGCTATTTAATAAGGCTCCATTTGACAACGGTAAGTATTCAGAGGCGGAGTCAGAAATTTTTTTGTTTCAGGTTGGGTATTTAATAAGACTCCGTTTGACAACGGCAAGCAAGTTATCTAGGTTGGGTATTTTTCGGAGCTATATAATAATAATACTATCAGGGATGGAGTCAGATTTTTTTTTGCGAGGGGACACGATTATATATACGCGGTGTCGTTTTAGATTAAAGTAGCATAATGATCTATATGTAATATGATAATTATAAATTAAATGATGTTATTTTAAAATAACATGATTTCGATTTATGATAAAACTCTGTTATTTTTTCTCCATTAAAAATATAAAGAAATATAAATAAGTTAACTAAATAGTCGAAGAAAAGAAAACTAATAAAATAAGGATACAAAATGCAATAAATAAACATTGAGTCAATATTTAACTTGTACTAGTATTAACATGTAATAGTGTATAACTAGATATATAAAAAATTGAAACTTGCGTGAATTCTTACCAAATTATCAAAATAAGTAATATAATATGTGGTTTCGAATCTCTTTAGATGATTTATAATATGTAAATGTCAATTTAAGTAAAATATAAAAGTATTACAGTCTATTGAAATAAAATTAAAGTGGTTAATACACCTACAATTTTCAAACATTCATAACTTTTACTCAGATGTCGAATTATGACGTATTATATATCAAACCGAAGCTAGTAACGAGGAGAATACACCTAGGTAATTTATTGGATGAGGGGAGGGGCACGTGCTCCTCATGCCCCCTTACTCCGCCTCTGAATACTGTATTATATAACTTTAAATGATATAAAATTTTATTTTAATTCCCTTTTAAAATCTAAACTTTTCAATAAATATTTACCGTCCGAGATTTTTTTTTTTTATTCACAACCACTAGGTTTATATCAATCATACGGAGTACATTATAATCCATCGGCGTGTTAGGTTGCGGTGACTGGTTTCAACCCAAACTGCCAAACAAAATCAAACAAACTCCTTTGAAACGACACCGTTTGGAGAACAAAGAATCCACTTGGCTACACCCTCCCTCTCTCTCCCCCATCGCTTTCTCTCTTCTGTCTATTTCTGCCTCCGCAATTCGCGTTTTCTTCGGAGATGTCATTTGGTTTCACTTCACCACAGCCGTTGTTCTCCGGTTTAGTTCAGCCGTCGTCGCTGCCGCCTTATCTGCTAGATCCGACCTCTCCGCCGCCATTGGTGAAACGGAAAACGTTGCCGACTGTTTCGTCGTCAGGGACTTCGCAGCTGACATTGACGTCTCTCGGTGTTGGCGCCGGGCTCGGAGGCTTTTTTGTGCTTCTCGCGATGTGCCTTTTCTCGCTTTTCCGCAAACGGAGGAAGAAGAAGCAACTGGATAAGTTGCCTTCTAATAAGCGTAAGCGTTCTTCGCGCTCTCTTCCCCTGCATTTTCTATACAGATTACGGAGTGATATTTTCTGTTTGCGGTATTTCTGGAAATGATATTGGATTGTGGAATTTTTTTATTTATTCTACTGTGCCGTTGTCAACTGTTAGCGCTAATAATCAGAGCTTCTGATTGTCTGTCCATGGCGGATTTGTTTGATGTTTTCTTCATAGTTGTAGTATAAGTCAACAGTTTTGTGTTGTTTACTTTTAGTTTACCTTACGAATCTGTTGCTTCTCCATATGGAAGTGCTTCGGGCACATTGAAATAGCTTAATCCAGAGTTTGGAAATTATAGGGCTGTGTTCTTCAATTTCAGTTGTGTTAGTAAGCGTTTTGAGCTTCCATTGTTTTCTGGAGGCTATGGATGGATTTGTAGATTTACCTGTTCCTATGGATCACATCGCCATCCCGCTTAAGCATGGTTAAAAGATACCATTGACGTCTTTGTTCGCAAATCCTCCTTCAATAGGAAATATATCTATAGGATACTCGTTGCTTAGTTTGGATTGATTTGGGGATAAAGCAAATCGATCTTATTCATTCATTTACCAATTTTATGATACGCCTGCCAAGCTTTTTAATTTTGGTTATTTTGTACAGATAAGGTGACGGATCTAGATGTAAAATTGTGCAGTTATCCGGGAAATTAAGGATCTTATGGTATATTTCATACTTGCTTAATTGCTTATGCTAAGTCTTGAACTAACCGGGCTCTTGGTCTTGTTGGTCAGCTTTAGTTCTGGAGATTTTTTTTTTCCTGTGCCTGGGCCCTGGACAACATATTTTGTGAAAAGAATAACTCTTACCTGGTCCAGCTTAGTTCCCTTCAAGACTCGGCTCTTTTTTTGTAATGATGTAAACTTATAGTACTTTTTTTTGCAATGTTTTTTTACTATGATTTTGTTGTTACTTTTTTATGTTTGTAGGCAAGAGGAACTTTGATATATCTGGGTCATTTTGTGTATGAAAACTAACTTATTGAGTGATAATGAACTCTGCTGGGAACTTGGACACTGTTGTTGCTGGTTAGATGAAAGCAAAAACAGTTAATAATTTAAAATGACCATTGTTGCGTCCTTTCTTTTCCCATTTTGTGCCAGGGAGGGGTTGGGGGCAAATTATTTTAGTGAATGCTTTTTCGTCTTCTGATTTCCATTTTCTGCATTTTGTCACATGGAGGTATTAGTGTATTACCACTATTTTTGGTGCATTATACCTCTTTTCAGTGTTCATGAATTTCTTGTGCTCGTTGAATAATGGAAGTATGGTTGTGCAGATGAGCTGCAACCTCAGCAATGGCATGTAAATGCGTCACCAAAAGTTACTAAACCTGCGGTTTCTCCAAATTTAACTGTGAAGTCACAGTTGCCACCAATTCCATCTCCTTCTGTTGTACCCATTGTATCAGCAAGTTGTGATGATGACCCAGAGGATTCGTCTGATGAAAGTGTTGTGTTTTCCAACATGACATTTAGCAATAAAGAGTTAGCTAAAGCAACAAACAATTTTTCCACTCTTCTTGGTCAGGGTGGATTTGGTTATGTCCACAAGGGAGTCCTTCCAGATGGAAAGGAGGTTGCTGTTAAGCAGTTGAAAATTGGAAGTGGACAGGGAGAGCGTGAGTTTCAGGCAGAAGTAGATACTATCAGCAGTGTTCAACACAAGCATCTTGTGTCACTTGTTGGATATTGCATTTCTGGAGATCAGAGGTTACTTGTTTACGAGTATGTTCCAAACAAGACATTGGAATTCCATTTGCATGGTGAGCATTTACTGTTAAATTTTAACTTTGGTCAGATGAATTTTTTATAAGCCAGCTACACACTATTTGGAGAATGATTGTTTGCATTACTGATGAAATGTTGCTTTACACTGTTGTTTCTTCGTTTTCAGTTTTTACCTTTTTTTCAGTGGACATTTGTACTGCTAGGCTTTGATTGCACGCACAGACCATATGTGTATCATTGTTGAAAGGAAAGATCTTCTCATTATAAATATATTTCACAATTTTGGACTGGTTAACTTTTTAGTTTGACCAACCCATTGAAACATATGTCAAATGCACACCTCAAGTTTGATGAGAGTTAGATTGTTGAGCTTCAAACACAACTTCCTGCTCAAGTAGGTCACTTTCAGTTTTATAGCCTTCTTCATCACATATGTACAAGTGCTTGCTTTAACCTGTTTGTTCAACACTTATTTAATTAATATTTATGCACTTCATTTGTCCTTAGTCCAATGCAGTTTGTCTAAAATTGAACTCGAACTCTCAGCTTATACATTTCTTTTTATTTAAGGTCTTCTTATCCTTAGTATTAGCATATTCTGTAAATGGAGCATGTTTTATTTTATTTTTTATGTTATTGTCTGGTTTCATACTCTTGCACCTGCTGAATTGGAAAAGAAAAACTGCAGGGGAAGGGAGACTCCCTCTGAGTTGGTCTACAAGGTTAAAAATCGCTCTAGGGGCCGCAAGAGGATTGGTACATCTCCATGAAGATTGTGAGCTATTTTACTAATATTTTCCCCTCTCAGTTTTGAACTTAATTTGGAATGGGTTCTTGAGCATGTAGTTATTTGTACATGCAGGTCATCCTAAAATCATACATCGTGATATTAAGGCTTCTAATATCCTTCTTGATGACAATTTTGAAGCAAAGGTAAATTTGGTATTATTTGTTTGTTTCAAGCTGGGCGACTCATAATACAGGATGAGATAGTCAATTGTATTTTTGAAACCTGCACGAAACTCTTCTGACTCCTCTCCCCACCGTAGTCATCCCAACTTTCTGGTATTTGTTTTTGCCAAGGGCTGGCAGTGGATCTGTAAGTCTGTTTCTTTTTCCCTTAAAGATGAAGCTGATACAAGTTTCTTAGGTGGTTTGAACAATGGGAATGGGGATTTGTCCATTTAGTTTTAGAATATCTTAGCAGTTGAGTGAAATAATGGAACTTCTCACATAAGATAGCAGGTTATTTCCTCTCTGCAACTTTCGCTCAATCTTTTAAAATTAATTCAACTTGTAAGTTGTAAGTTTGTAACCTTTGATTCGATGAGCCTACGTTTTTAGTTTTTAACATGAATCTCACTTTAAGATACTTTAGTCCTTCCCTTTTCTGGCGAGTTAATGTGCTTATGCCTTTTTGGTTCAGGTGGCAGATTTTGGACTTGCAAGGTTTTCTTACGACAGCGATACTCATGTTTCCACTAGGGTTATGGGGACTTTTGGGTAAACATTCAATATTCTGATTCCTCTGATCTTTTGTTCAGTTTGCTATCAGCAGCTCATCTCTCTAAGAATATGCAGATACTTAGCTCCAGAATATGCAGCAAGTGGGAAACTGACTGAGAAATCAGACGTGTTTTCATTTGGAGTAGTGCTTCTTGAGTTGATAACTGGTCGCCGACCCATTGAAACTAGAGGCGGTTTTTCCGATGACGGCATTGTGGAGTGGGTATGTTGTTTTCCTTTTCTAATCATTCATTTTTTCAAAAAAGAAAATCTCCTTGATCCAGCATTTTGGAGAAATCATGAGATCTTGACTACTCTCTAATAAAAAAAAAAACAAGATGCTATATGAGCAAATAAAAGTTTATTGATTTGTTTGAACTTTTCACCATTTTTATTAATTACTTCATGCTACTTATGCCATGTGTAGCATGATTAAGTGTCACACAAGTATGAATGTCTAGAAACTATCCTTACTGGCAATTTGTAATATGTGAATAGTACAATAAGATAAGGTTGGCATGTTTAGTGACACAAGAAGAATTAGACAACCTAAAAAACACGGATTATGTATGTTTGGATCAACATAGTTTTCTCCTCATTATACCTTTAATCTGAAGGCATCTCATGGTTTGTGAGAAAAATGAATATTTGACATTGTGTACATGTTTTAGGCAATGCCATTGCTCAGGGAAGCTTTGGAAACTGGAAATTTTGGTCGCCTAGTTGACCCAAAGTTGAAAGAGTACAATGCTGCAGAGATGGCTCAAATGGTTGCTTGTGCTGCTGCTTGCGTGCAACGGTCAGCAAGGGGAAGGCCTCAGATGAGTCAGGTCGATTCCCTACAACCTAGATACATTCCTTACTCGCCACATAACATATAGATATGGCTCAACATGATCCATACAGTCCGTTTCCAACATTCTCCCAACATCTTAAATTATATATCAAAGTGTATTCATAGTTTTAATCAAAGCATACCCAACTCGATTTTTCTGAAATTGGATCATCTTGATGACCAACATAACCTGCAATGACTCAACCGATGCAACTCATTGATTTGCAGTGAGGATTCTTTTCTTCATGAATTTTGCTTAGACTATATTCGTCACTGGCAATAATCCAGGTCGTTCAAGCTCTGGAAGGAAGCCTCCCTATCGAAAACCTGTTCAACTGGACGTCGCCTCCATCCAGAGCATTCTCTAGAAGTTCAGACTATGAACAATTCAAGGAAAATCTGAAGAAATTCCAAAAGCTAGCATATGAGAGCTCGGGTCCAAGTTCCAGTGGGTTCGCTACAGTAGCCAGTGATAGTGATGCTCCTCTTCTTTCAATCTCAAGCACAGAACACCAAAGCGAGTCACAAGATACAGGATCAGGCAACTCCATAAACGACGATGAAGATTTTCGGGAGATCCCCATTTTGTAGAGCACATCCATGAAAGTAAGATTCCGACTCCAACTATAGCATTATTTGTACAAAACAACCTTTTTCCCCGCTCATCGTTGGCATTATATGTTCCCTGTTTATAATCTTTACCAAAGATGGTGTCATTTGTTTTCGTCGTTGAGAAGCTCCCTTAAGCTTCCATTTTGTAATGCATATTTGACATTATATATATAACACAGATTTATAATCTTAGATGATTCGATCTAAGAAAGTACACTCGATTGCCATGTAAATATGAAGCTATTTGATGATGCATATATTATTCATATGATTATTATGTACATGAAAACCTTTGAAGGTTGATCTCTCCCTAGTAAGGCTTTTGGCCAAGGTAGTTACCGGGAGGATCGAAGTTACAGGTGATGAATGTACCTCCATTGGTGCAATGCGAACTAGCGCAGCCCAGACGCTTCGAGTCCCTCCACAGGATCTGGGTGTAGTGAAGGCATTGTTGGTTAGGCTGGCAAGTGTTCGACGCATAGTCGTAATATTGGACTTCGCTCATCCATAGGTCCATGGCTGCCCTAGCCGAAAAGCCTGGGTCTGACGAAAAAGCGATGTTCTCGCCATATTTGCCGTTCGAGTGAATGAGCTGGCAGTCCTTCCTCACCTGGGCGTAGTTTTGAGCGTAGCGCTCCAACTCGGGGTCCCAGACCAAGGGCGCGATGCCATACTTGGCTCGGGCCTCGTTGTGGGCGCAGAGGAAATCGTTCACCGACACTTGGGCGGTCGAAACGACGATCATGCCCAGGAAGACGAGGATTGAGAGCTTGGAAAGAAACATCATCCCTTTAGTTTTATTGTTGTAAAGATATGAAGGGTGTATTTGATGAAGAAAACCGGTTGAAAGGGTATTTATAGGGGTTGAAGTGGTTCAATTACAAGCCATTGGCTAATTTAGTAAAAGGATTGATTTGTTGAATGGTTGATCTAATTCGTAATATATTAGTGTAATGTGAGAAGTTTTCGGAGTTGGCTTGTTGTTTACTAGATTCGTGATTATCAAGTTAATTATAGATTATAGATAGATTGTCTATGAGCAGTTAACTTTATTAATAAGATCAAACTAGTATTATCCCCGCGCCATGACGCGATTTTTTATGAGTAAAATCTTACTAATATATTAAATTAATACTACCTCCGTCCAAAAATACATTGCTTTTACTATTCACGCACGTTTTTTTAAGAAGGTGATAATAAGTTTGTAATTATTAAAAAAATTTAATGAAAAAGTTAATATTTTATATATTTTTTAGCTCCTAAAAAAACGTGCATAAATAGTAAAAGTCCATGTATTTTTGGACGGAGGGAGTATTATAACATAATTGTAAAAGTTCAGATAATTAAATATTTTGAATTAAACTCATGGGTTGAGAAAACGATTAAAATAGTGTGTGTGTGTGTGTATATATAGACATTGATTACCAATATTAATTTTATGTTTTCTTATTATTAATTTTTTGTTTTGAATTAATCCCATTGTTTTTTAGAAAAAGACTACTAAAATTATAATTTAGGCTAAGATCAATGTTTTGAATTAAGCTCAATAATTAGTAAAACAAAATCAAAAAGAGAATTAAAGGAAAAAGAAAAAAATTTAGAAATAAAGAAAATCAAAGAAAATTGGCAAAAAAAAATGATCGGTCAAACTCAAAACTCATAAAATTACTCTAAGCTTGACACGCCATCCTAATCTCTTCTAAATTAAGAGTTTATATAAACAGTTAGTAAAACTAAATAAAAAATGGAATTAAAGGGAAAAGAAGAAAAAAAATTAGAAATAAAGAAAATCAAAGAAAAATGGCAAAAAAAAAAAATGATTGGTCAAGACTCCTAAAATTACTCTAAACTTGACACGTCATCCTAAACTCTTCTAAATTATGAGTTTATATAGATATAGATTATTTACTTGGTTCAAATGTGTTTTTGATGAAGAATATTCATCGTTAAACAAAATACTCCGTATGTAGTTTTATAAAATAAATCTTGTTTAAGATAAGATGTCATTTGAGACATTTTAGCGTACCCTTTACATAATTACCTTTACACAATAGTTAGAGAGATGATAATGGTAGTTTTCGAGAATACGACAAAATAGAGTTTTTTTTTTCTTTCTTACCAGTTCAAATGGGCTTAGTCCATTCTACATCTGGGTTGGGTTACTGTAGGTCCATTAAGGGGTTGACCCTCCCACTCACAAGCATCTCCATGTTTCCACGGGAATTCGAACTTCGAACCTCGAGGCATATTCAGGGTGGCTCAGTGGTGTGAGTAAAGATGTCTCGACTCTCGGGTTCGATCCCGATCTCCTCTCATTTTTTAGGTAAAAATTCAAAGTTTGTCTTATTATCTATTAGTAATGAATGGAGTATATAAGGTAACAATTAAGATACCAATTTAAATTTCATAAAAATTTCAAGACTCATTTATTTAAAGATTTATCAACCGATTTACATAGAAAAAATAAATTTCATATTTTGGGCTGATATATTTCCGCACAAAATATGAAATATATTTTTAAAAATCCATTAATCGAAAAATCACGGCGACCCAATTTGTTATAGTTAAGTTGCGCACTTTTTTGTGCTCCATTTTTGCTTAGCTTCTAGAAATCCACCCTACTTTCCGACCTCTTTCACTAATGCAGACACGTTCCAATGTTAATTATATATGTGATTTCAGTGTGTGAAGTGGAGGTGGTAATCGAGTACATATATTGGAGATCGATGAGTCATCCTATTTATTTATTTATTTTTGTTGGTAAGAATTCAGACATATCTGAAATTCGACGGCCGGACAAGCTGGCAGACGGTAGAACCGTCTAAAGATCAAACATACAATAAAACAAAATGGTGCAAACTCAGTCAAACACACTCTACACATAAACGAAACTAAGCAGACCTAACCCTAACAGGATAAGGACGAAGACGACAGACGAAGCCAAGCCCCACAACGAAGTAGAACCGTAGGTCAGTGATACATCAGGACCCGATATGAGTCATCCTATTTATCGGCCTTTCGGAAAGTTCGGTCCTTTTTTTTAAGAGGTAAATTTATATATAAGTACAAGTAATAATTACAAAAGTAGATCGACCTAAAAAGGTTCAATATTTTTTTGGCTCTAACGCCATAACTCCAACCAATCCCCTATACAAAAGCGATATGCCGATATCCCTATGATTTTCCTAGTAATCCAATGCTTAAACCCTCATGAACTACTTTACCTCAAAATCCTACCTAACCATTTTATCTCTCGTTGTGTTTTGCCTTTACATGAGAGAGTCAATCTCGTTTTACATCCCTCGACAATCCGGGCAGCCCACTTCGAAGGGTCACAAGTGTCATTGTTAAATACAACACAATTCCTGTCTTTCCAGGTGAAATAAATAAAGGCTACAATTACAAGTAATTTAGCGTGGAAAATCATCCATTTCCTTACAAAAACACTCTCGGCTGCAAACCAGCCTAGCCAACGCACAATGTCATCGCTTCTGGTAGCAAGCTCAGCCCACTTCCAAACTATCTCCTTCGCTTCACGTATAGCCGATCAACATCTGAACCAAAGGTGTTCCTCATATTCTTCCTCCGCTTGGCACAACGGGCAGCCCACTCGGTCTTTTTGCTTCTGCATTTTTGTGATTGAAGTTGACACTCTTTCCAAAAAAGATATCAAAAAAAGTTACACTAATTTTAACTCAAGGTCGGCCAGTGAGACGATAAGATATACTACAATAATAAAATAGAATCTATTTTACCACGTGTCGCATTATCAATGAAATTTTTTCCGCCTTTTTTAGCCAATCATATTTTGCCACATATATACATTATCTAATGCCACATGCTTTGTTTTGATTTTTTAAAATATGTTTGTCTATATTATTCTATTTGGTAAGAATCGCCTTGATAATATATATTTTTATTGGTAAGAATCTCCCATAATTAATAAATAATATCTTTATCATTATGCAATGTTAAATTAATAGATTTTGCAACATATTATCCGAGAAAAAATGCCATTCAAACTTTTATCAATCATATTATATCATGTATTAACCTATTGACCCTTATTATTATTATTATTATTATTATTATTATTAATCATCATTATCAAATCATTTTTACAAGAAATTAGTGGGTAACCGAGATACTATCTGGGCACCCACTCCCTTAGGGATAACGAAACTAACTCTAGTAAAAATATAAGCTGCAGCACGAGCCCCGACATCTTGAGATAACGAGAATTTCTGAATCCGCTTAAGCAAGGCAACATCATCCGTATCCAGCTCCCCCAACGAAGAGAAAGAGAAGGGTAGGAAACCATAACCCGCTGTCGTGCACAAATCACGATACTTGACACGCTTACGTTGAGCAGCATCAACAACAGCACGACCAGGAACAAAGTCAGACAGCCCCGATTGAGTCAAGGGGGAGGATCCTGTCAAATCAACACAAACATCACGCCCTCGGTCCCATGAATAAAGAAGCAAATCTGCTGGACGAAGGGGCCTATCGAGCCCATCCACCAAACCGATATCAACCTCCTTACCGGCAGAAATCCCAGCCCTGTAACAAATATCCAATAAGGCGTCACGCACAAGGTTGTGTCGATGTTTAATGCCCACTATACCAGCACAGGACACAACATGATCTCCATAGACATCCCCATCAAAGACCCGAGAACAAGCCAGGCAGGGCCTAGACACCGTGAACAACGGAACACCCAGTCGATAACTAAGCACATTGCGATAGGTCCTTCCATTCATAGTCTGCCCCAACCCAGAAATAGGAACTGCACGCAACCAATCGGAGAAGTGGGCACCCTGCTGGGACTTCCACAATGCCACCTGTCGCGGAGTCAAAGAGAAAACAGAGTCTGATGTAGCAGCAACCTTCGTGAAATATATATCTGCCAATTTCTTCATAAGTTTGGGGGCAGCGATTTCACTGGAATCGCGTAGAAGATCAGAACCCGTGGTCTCATTAAAAGCACGACAAGCATCATCAAAAGTAGGACCAGTAGCAGTAATACCAGAAGGGCGTAGGAGCTTAGCCTGCAACTCAGCAGACTGCAAACGAGACGCTAGAAAAGCATAATGTAGGACATCCCCAACATCATATACTCCGAGCCCACCAAAATGAAAGGGGAAGGTGGCAAGCCGCCACTGCCAATCTCCAAACCCAGGCCCGGATGCAGTGACAATACGCTCCAAGCTAGAACGGAGTGCCGCATCAAAGAGGAGTTGGGCTGACCCAAAGACACGCGGGGAACAAGTACGCAAAGCAAAATAAAGCTTAGAAATACCCGTACAAGTCCATTACCCGTGCTTCCACGGGTAATGGACTAGTTAATAACTATAACCACATCCACTTAAAATTTCATTCTCTCCATATATTTTAATTCTAAAATAATTATAATTATAAATATCCGATAGTGTTTGATTAAAAATTCTTATACTATCCAAAAAAATCCCAATTGTGTAGAACTTCTGTTTTTTAAATGGAATATTTAAGGATTAGATCTTTGTTATTGTTTAAGAAAATATAATCTAACTCATATTCAATACTCCCTCTCTGTTAATTAAAACTTATCATTTGAGAAATCTAGACACTTATTAAGAAAATAAACAAAAATACACTTATACTCCTAATTTTTTGAGAGAATTTGCTGAAATGGACATTTAAGCATCTTTAGTTAGGTAGATAGGCCCATTAAATATTTTTTTTTAGCATGCGTAGACCTTCTTAATTGTTTTTTCGCTTTCCCGACCCTTCCTCGGTTCCTCCATCCTCTCTCATCTCACTCTTTCTCAGGCGCTCATTCCTTCTTCCTCTTCGTTCTCCCCTCTCGATTCTTCGATCTCTCCATCAATCACGGTCGTTCTGTCTTTCCATCATCCTATTACCGTCGGCGGTGGCTTGGTCCCTCTCCTCCAGCTGGTTTTTGGTATTTCCCCCCAAATTTGCGTCCAATGGCTTCGTCTCCATGTATGTGGTCCTTTTTCGCAGCTCGTTCTCATCCGTTTTTCTGGTTATATTTGCTGATTTGATGTTATTGTGCATCCTAATCCTTGTTTAATTTTGTGTATTTCGAACATTTGGTTTGTTTTACTGTATTTAGGATTTATATGATTTTGAGCTTCTCTTGTGTTTTATGTGTGGTTGATGCCATTAATTTAGTGTGATTCCACTTGTTATTTACATGCTATGGTTGTTTTAGGTGTATTTCTCTGTTTTTTTTTTTTTCATTTTCAGTTCATATTTGTTTATATTTTGTCATTTTTCCTCTGTTCAGTGGGGATGTATCTACTTGTGTGTTGTGAAATTGGTTCCATGTTAGTGTTGGTTCGGTATTAATATTGGTGATTGTTTAGGTTGTGAACTATGGTGTCCCTTTTTTTTTCTGGTTATTGACTTTGATTCCAGCTATAAGTTAGGTGAACTATGTGCTACCTTTCTGTTTTTGTAGTCTTCTGTGGGTGCAGTTGTTGTCATCTTTTGGATTTTGATGCCAGTTTGTGTTTATTCAGTTCATTTTGTCTACATTCTTTACCCCTTTGTGCTTGGTTATTGTCTTTGATTCCAGTTACAAGTTAGGTGAACTATGTGTTACATTCTTGCTTTTTTTAGTGTTTTGTGTTTGTAGTTGTTGTCATCTTTTGGATTTTGATTCCAGTTTGTGTTTATTTAGTTCCTTTAGGTGACAATCTTTGCCCCTTTGTATCTGTTTTTTTTGTTCGTTGATTCCAGTTATAATTGAGGTGAAATCCGTGTCACATTGTTTGTTTTGGAAGGGGTTTGTCTTTTAGTTGTTTTTGGAAGTGGTTGTCAATATTTCTTATTCCATTTATGGTTCTTGTTTTGGTGACATATTTATATTGATTCCATGTCTTATGTCTACATCATTTCTTCTTACCCCAACTGATGTCAAGGATGACTTACCTTGCCCGGTTCGTTATTTATTTGTTCTCTTTCATTTTTTCTTTTTGTTTTTTTTTTCTTGTTCTATAGTTTGTGTCATAAGTTGTCTTTGTCCTTATTTTTCATTTTATTTTTTGTGTGTTTGTTAGTATTATGTAGGTGTTTGAATATATTCGGGATGATATGGCTACATTTGTTGGGAAGTATAATAGATACTACCGTACTGATATTATTTCTGTCATCCAAAGGGAATTGAGCGCTGTTGATTGGTCTTCCCTGTCCTCTTCTTTTCTCCAGCGCATCATTTAGTCTGCTGATAAGTTGGCATTTGCCCAACAACTTGTCAATTATTTCATGGTTCATGAGTTAAAAACCTCTAAAACTAGGGAAATGTGGTTTAAACTTAAATCTTCCTATCCTGTTCGTTTTTCCATGTCTGAATTTGCTGTTGTAATGGGTCTTAAATGTGCATCTGACCATATTGTTGTTGTCCCTGCTACAAGCACTATGTCTGTGTTAGGGGTGGATAATATAATGTATGATGATTTGATTGATATGTTCTGTAGAACACCCAAGAATTCACCTAAGAAACTGCTTATTGCCTATGTTTTGATCATTGATGGCATTTTGTTGCCTCATCGTACTGGGTTTGTTAGGAACCAGATTGTGGCTCTTGCATCTAACATGACTAAGTTCAATGATTATCCTTGGGGTAGGTTAGTTTATGTGGAGACTATCTCATCATTGATGAAGGTTAATCGTGCATCTCGAACTAAATCCTCTAAGCTTCACAAGAAAAGGGATAAGAAGAGTGGTGATAAGGGTTCTAAAAAGACTGTTAAGGCAAAGAGTGGGTTTAATCTGCTAGGCTTTCCACTTGCTCTTCAGGTTCTGTTTCTTTTCTAAGTTTTGTGTGTTTTTGTGGGTGTGTGTGTTTTTGTGCGTGTGTTTTAGTGCGTGTGTTTTATGTTGTTTTATTTTTTTTTTCATCGTAGGTTTGGATCTTGGAAGCTTTTCCCAAGATTCCACCTATTGTCCATTGCAATGTTGTCGTTGATGACATAGATCTTGCTTTGTCAAATGGAGCCTATCCTCTACTAAGGTTGTCACTGCTCGGCATATCCAACTTGAGTTTTTTAAGACTTCCATGGAAATTTCTCTATGTTTGTTTGTGTATATTCCTTATTTAATTTTATCTTATTTATATATATGTGTTACAATTGTGTTTTTAATTGTAGGACACGATATATCCTACCTATGGTGAATACTTGGATTCTCCATCGATGACTTTCCCTAATGAAATTCATGATGCAACTGTCGCTGCCTATCAAGCTTGGTTGTCCCATGTAGCTTCTTCGAGGTTAACTGTTGTAACCGATGCAGCCACCAATGATGCTAATCTCCAGATTTTGTCATCTCCCGGGCTCATGGATCAAGTTGTCCCATCTACGAATATGAGAGTGGTTGCTTTGTCTCCTTCATCTGTTTCTGCAAGGACTCGGTCTAAAGCTGCCTCGCCTCATTTGTCTCTTCCGTTGGCGGGTCCTTATAAGAAGAGGAAGTCTGGTGTGTCTCCTTCTTTTGTTTCTGATCCTCCACATAAGAAGCGTGTTGTTGGTGACAATTCTTCGATGCCTGTCTCTGGACCTGTGATTTCTCTCCACCCTGTTTCTCCCTTAAAAGTCTCTAGTCTCAGTGGGAAATTTAGCCTCAAGAATGCTATTGTTGCTAGTAAGGGGAAGGAGAAGGTTAGTGAACCTGATTGTCTGCCTTTAAATGATAAACAACATTTGAATGATAAACAACCTGATCGAGCGGGGGCAAGAAATAAAGGATGAGGATAGCCGATTCAGTGGAGGATGGTCGCCGGCGAGAGAGGGCGAAGAAGAGAACGGGTGGAGAGGCGAGAAATCAAGGACGATGGAGATGAGAAGACGGTAATGTGAGCGAGAGAGACCAGATCTAGATCTCGAAACAGGTTGGGAGAGAGGCTGCGGCTTGGTAAAACAATCAATTCTCATGGGCGGGTGTTTAAATTAATTCATACTTATTCCGCGCCTCTTGTAAAAAAATTTCAAAATAAATATTTAATATCGGTCTAAAATATAGGGTGATGTCTATTTTAGTTTTAACATCTCAAATTTATAAACCGATGTTAAAAAACTGTTTAACATGGCAAGTTTTTCTAACTGCTGTTAATTAGTCGATGTTAAATAACTGAATTCTAGTAGTGTTGTCTGCATGTAAACGAGAAACAAGGTGAAGGTTTTTCTGATGCAGTGGGTGGTATGGGTCCGTCTGTTGACAATGATGGCATCAACTCAGCTGGGACTGATTGTCTAACAACTATTGAACAACATTTGGCGTTGATTGCTGGTGTTGTCTTACGTGTTGAAGCTAGATGTATGAGCATTAAATATGTGGTCAATCGGTTGTACTCCAAGGTTGCTTCCATCCAATCAGATGTTGATTCTCTCAAAACTAAGTTTGATTCTCTCCAATCTAAAGCTGCTGCAGATTCAAAGAATGAAACTCCTTTAGATGGGTCTTCACCAGGATTGCCTACTTCTGTCAAGTCACCCCACATGTATTCTGACCTTCACTTGGATGAACTTATTGGGATTAGATACCTTTGTTCCCAGTTATCTAACTACCAACCTCTGTTTGATAAACTTATCCCTACTTCATAGATGACACCTTCGGACGTCCCCTTTAGCCACCCTTTGCTCACTCTACCTTCTGATGTTCCGGTGACTTTGCCTTCTGCTGTTTCAGTGAGTCCACCATCTCCTTCAATTAAGAAACCTTCCAAGGTTCTGGCTGTAGGTGTCCCACTTAGGAAGTCAACCCGTGTGGGGAAGGTTGATGTTGTGTTGGAAACTCCCTACACCTGAGGTGGTAAGAAGAAGCGCTCAATGCCTAGGAGGCCGAAATATTCATATTATGAATATGATTATCGGAAATGCTTTTATGATATGATATATTCTGACGAGTAAGTTGTACACTTGTTGTGTGTTTTTACATATGTTATCTTTGTGTTATTATTCCATTCATTGTTTTACTGTTTTTTCCTTTATCTTTTTTTATACATATGTTTTACCATATGCTTTTATTTAGATTCTTCCATATTTTATTGCAGGGATATTTGTCCTCAAATTGCGGGCAATGAGGGTATGCTAGACAAGAAGTTTTTCTGTGAGCTTGTTGCTAAGCAACATTGGTTGCGTGATGACGTAAGTGCCCTCAACTGTTATGTTTATCATTCATTTTTTTTTCTGTTTTAGGGTCATCAGAATTTTAACTTCCATGTGTGTGTTGTAGCATATAAGAGAGGCCATGTCTCATCTTAGGCATCATATTTACTACATCGCAGAGAAATACAATGACATTGTTATATTGGATTGCTTTTGGTCTGCAAGGTTCAATGTAAAGTTTTTCCGAGAAGTTTAAGGAAGGTAAGGTTTCGTTTGGCAATACGATTTTCAAGTATCTTGATGGTTTATTACCAAAGTGTTGTGGGAAATCATGGCGTAGTGCAAAGATTATCTACAGTCCCTTCAACATTAGAAATGAACATTGGGTTGCATTAGGGATTGATTTGGTTGAAGGTAAAGTAATGGTCTATGATTGTAATATCCCATTCACTGGTGATGTCGAGTTGCATACTCTATTGGAGCCTATCTTTAATCTGTTACCAGCGTTGTTTAGAGAGTCCGGTCATTTTTCACACTTGGGTGGAATCATTGAATCTTCTTTTAAGGTGGATAGATTATGTGACCTTCCTCAGGATAGTGATGGGTAAGTATATGTTTTAATTTGATAAGATTTATACATTTACATATATTGCTAACTGATATAGCATGATCTAATTTCATTTTCATTTGAAATTTCATTTGCAGTGGTAGCTGTGGTGTTTATACTATCAAGGCTATAGAGGAATTAGCTTTCGGTGGAGATGTATATGAGTTTACTGATGACCGAGTCCAAGCGTATCGCGAGAAGATGGCAATTGAGCTTTCTCAGAAGTGCTGGAATTTTGGTTGATGCGTATTTTGTATGAATGATTATAATAGAACTACATTAGAGCTTGCATGCTCTCATTTTTGTAACCACGGAAGTTTATGTCCTCCGTACATTTGGTAGTAAGTATGGGTTGTCTAACTGATTTGCACTTGATCCTTTGAGCTTGCATGCTCTCATTTTGTAACCACGGAAGTTTATGTCCTCCGTACATTTGGTAGTAAGTATGGGTTATCTAACTGATTTGCACTTGATCCTTCGAGCTTGCATGCTCTCATTTTGTAACCACGGAAGTTTATGTCCTCCGTACATTTGGTAGGAACTATGGGTAGTTTAACTGGTTTCCAGTTGATCTTTAGAGCTTGCATGCTCTCATTTGTGTTCTAATGTTGACATTTAGGTATATATAACTTCAAATATATGTCTTGGTCCTAGCTTATTTTAGCTATTACTTTGATTGTGTCCATCCCATTATGTTGTGGCTTGTGTTTTTTTTTTTTTTATGGTTGTCTACCCCCTCTTTTGTCGATCTCAAACAAAACAGGCCATTCTATGATGACAACTTTTATTCAAGTGATGACAGATCACACTTTGTGTGTTTTTAAGTTTATACTCAATACATATTCAATTTATATAGAACAAATAAAACATGTATCCAATGTATTATCTCAAATGCATAAACTTGTGTATATATTTAAAGAAAAACATATGAAAATAAACGAGTTTTGTGGTATGTAGAGCTTCATCAACTTGTGTCTATATTTAAAGAAAAAAATATGAAATAAACGAGTTTGTGGTATTTAAAGCTATCACATTTCTTCTTGTGTGCTACTTTATGCTCTGTGTGGGCATGTTAGCTTGTTATGCCCTATCCCCCTGCAATTGCCACACTTGTATGTATCGTTTCTTTTCTTCCTTTGCCCTTTAAGAATTGATGGAACCCGGACTTTCCTTGGTCTTCCACTCTTCTTCCGCACTACTGGTGGATGGCATTTGACATTTCTGATGTCGTCTGGCACATACCAATCTTCCTTAGAAGGCACTGGGTATATGGTTTCTTGGTAGGCGATGGTCCAAGCCTGAATTTTGTAGTTCTCACTCACAAAATCAGTGATGTTGAGCTTCATTCTTTGAATTGCAGCTATAGCATGGACACACGGCATATGATCTACATCAAAAACCCTGCAGCTGCATGTCTTTCGTGCCATGCAGCTGCATGTCTTTCGTGCCAAGTCTACCACACCAGCAAATTTCCCACCGTTTATTTGGTATTGTGTATCATTCAACACTTGCACTTCATATCTTCCTGACCGCTCATACCTTGTTTGTAGAATCTCCTTCACTTTAGGAGGCAAATCAGTGATATTTATTGATGCACTCCTACGGTCATTGAACCATTCTGCCATTTTGTTCCTAATATGATCAAATAGTGCAACAACTGGGTAGCCTCGAGCTTCTTTCAATACTGCATTAATACACTCTGCATTATTCGTTGTCATAAGGTTGTACCTGTCACCTTTGAAGTGGGCTCGTGACCATTTTTGGAAATCTGCATCTTCGAGGTATTTCCCAATCTCGTTGTTGATGTCACAGATGGTTTTAAAGTAGCCTTCAAATTCGCTTATAGTGTAGCATTCGGATGCTTTGCTGACATAATGGATGGCCCCTCTGTTTTTGAATCTTGCCTTTATGTTATGTTTCAAATGTCGTGTGCAGATTACATGCTTTGAAGAACTGTATACCTCTTCCACAGCCTTGCTGATGCTTTGGTGCCTATCAGATGCAAAAACGAGCTCACTTGAATATGGAATCACAAGAGATAATCTTTGAAGGAACCACTTCCATGCGTTATCATTTTCTGAGTCCGCCACTCCAAATGCAGGAGGGTACACATGTTTGTTAGCATCCTGCGTTGTCGCTGTAATGAGAATTCCTCTATATTTCCCATGTAAGAATCCAGCATCTACCATTATAACCTATAGAATGCAATTTATAGTTGTTAAACTAGTTTAAGTATACACATTTATTAGACAAATTTTTTTTTGTGTTTACCTTTCTCATCACATTAAAACCTCCAATTGATGCTCCAAACGATAAGAATGCATACTTGAATTGGTTTTTGGTTGCATCAATCTCCAAACATGCATATGTGCCTGGGTTTACTTGTTGTGTCATGTGGAAGTACGATGGCAACATCTCATAATTTTCCTCCGTTGTGCCTCTTATCAAATCTTGTGCCAATCCCTTTGCTTTCCATGCTTTCCAGTAGCTCACATGCTGCATAAACTCCTTCTGCATTGTATTCTGAATCTGTATAGGATCTGGACCTTTTTTTACACCTTCACTGCTTCACATCTTCATCAATTATATGTAACAAGTAAGCAAGTTTAATCAATTATATGTCAACATTTATTAAATGTAAACACATTATTTACCACACAACCCTACTGTATCTTCATATATATATATAATTGATATATTGTAATTCATATAATTCTCATTATGCATACCTTATCTTCATCTTGTCCGCAATAGCTTGATATGATGGTTTCCTATGCTCCTTGCATCTAATTGAAAATGAACAAGTGTGCTCTCCATTCAGCTTCCTAACCTCAAAGTGTCTCAAATTCTTTACACGTGTAGCTACTACTGTCCACTTGCTGCTGGCATCAATGCAAATGACTTTGTATTTTGTTTGATTTGATTTCTTTGTTCGGAATTGGAGTTCTCCTTCACTGCTTGATTAGCAACTGCAGCCTTTAGATGATTTTTTGAGTTGAACATCTGACCTACATAGATGAAATAAATCTCATCTATTTCATTCTCAATCTGCCATGCACTTTGATCTCCATTGTTGCAGCTCTGTGTATCTTCTGATGCAACATCAATAAGAACAATAGCTAAAGTGTCATCTACACTAGTAGATTGCAAGTACTCCGTAGACACTGTGATTCCACTTGTTTGCTGAACAGTTTTAGCTACTTCACTCCCATTCATCTTTTTCTTTGTTACAACATGTAATGGCAAAGACCAAGCAACAACTTGAGGCACTTCATTTATGGAGATGAATGCTTTGATATCGTCATCTTTGCTGATTGTGAACGGAGCTTTCAGTTTTTGTAATGGATGCAAGTGACTTAACCTCAACTCATATGTTTCTAGGCAAATGTCAAACCTATCACTGATCATCTCCATTAATGTTTCCAAATCAATATTGTTTTGAATCGCAAATGCCTTTGACACAAGATCACCAACATACTCACAATAACCATTTGTAACCTTAAATTCTCCTCCAACACAGACAGTTAAAATTTTCAGATCCATATTCCGATAGGGGGTTTGGGAATGGATTCTGCATTCACAAAACAGATGAAAATTTCATCATTCTATTTTTCCTCACAATCAGATTCAATTGTAAAAAGCACACTCGCTTGTTTAACTGGTACTTCGTATAAGAAGCCCTAGATTATGAAATTGAGGACTGAAAAGGGGAAATTGAGATGTATAAATTAATGTTTTGTCGAAAGATCATGAGACGTACCTTGGTTTTATATGCAATTGTGGATATCAAGTCGTGTCTGAGTCTATATTGCATCGTTGATTGCCATTGGTGACAAATTTCGAGCTATCTGGACTCTTGATTTTGTAGGAGTCATCAATTGATTCGGATTCGTAGTTGAGTTGGAATCCCGTAGCTTTTTTGGTTTGTTTTCTAGTCACCTCGATTGATTCCGGATGCTACAGGGTGATGACAGGTTGATTTAAGCTTGGTTTCGGATGACCGCCATCGGAGATTTAGAGGTTGATCTCAAGGATTTTGATGGAGGCGACGGGGTGATGACAAATACACGCCCGGGGGGAGGGTCGCGTGTTGTCCGAGATGTGATGGAAGTGGACGTGCGGTGGATGGGTCTAACCTAAGCTAATTAAATTAGCTTGGGGGCTAGGTACCTAATTGAACATTCAAAAGGGCCAGCTACCAAAATCACCCTAATTATTACTCTATTTTTTTTTACTTTATTAAAAACTGCACCTAACAACTATCTAATCATTACAAGGTTAAAAACTTATATATGTATTTCACGTTTTATACATATATAATTGAGCAAAAAAATCCTGTAAGGGCGTCAAATTCCGCTAAAAAGGGCGTGTATTAAATCCCGGTAGGGTTGACTAAAATCCCGTGTAGGGTTTCCGGTGCTTTCTATTCAGGCGGTGTGTGACTTTGCGTTTGACGTGACTGAGCTTTCTTTTCCGGTTGATGGGGTTCTGACAGTCGGAGTCGTAATGGGCTGGGGTCGTGGTAGTGTGTATCGAGACGTCTCCTTTTCTCGGGAAGCCTGTGCTTAGTTTCGTTCTTGTAGAGTGCTCTTGCCTGTATTTTTCACCATCTATGTATTTTTGTATCATTCGACGGTTATCCGTCTGCTGATCGACTTGTCGGCTTTCGAAGTTCAGGTTTGTATGACCTCAAATTTTTATCTTATAAAAAAAAATCTAATCATTAAAGGGCAATTTCGTAAAGTAGATAACAAAATACTTAAGATGACAAGTTTTTTTTAACAAAATTTACTTTCTAAAATGACAGTTTTTAATTAATGGAGGGAGTTATTATCTTTTTTTGATTCGTGGAGGGAGTAATAATCTAATACAGATTACAAAGTAACAAAATGGCGGGAATAACCGAGAAATAACAAAACTGGAATATTCCAACCCAACGGTCGGATTGTGTAATACGGAGTATAATTAGGGCTGTTATTCGAGCCGAACGAGCCGAGTATTACTTGTTCATATTTAGTTCATTTAGAATATGAACGAGCTCGAGCCGAGCCTAAATTTTGACTCGAGCTTAAAAATGTGCTCATATTCAGCTCGTTTAGGAAATGAGCGAGCTCGAGCCGAACTTTTTTCGAGCTTTAGGCAATTCTACTTGCTCATTATACAATAACTTTAAGAAAATTTTAGAAATTTCATAAAATTCGAGCTATTCGAGTTTAATTCGAACGAGCCGAGCTTTGGACCGAGCTTAAAAATGTGCTCATACTCGGCTTGTTTAGAAAATGAACGAGCTCGAGTCGAGTTTTATACGAGCCGAACCCGAGCCGATCACGAGTAGCTTGTCTCACATAACACCCCTAAGTATAATCCTTCTTGAAGTCAAAACCAAGTGGAGGAATCTGAATTCTGAAATGGTATGGTCACGTCGTAGGAAGGGTAGGTGGTAGTCGGAATGTCAGCTTATCTTATCTTCCTTCTCTAATAATTGAAATACTCCATCCGTTCGGCAAAACTTGTCGTTTTAGAGTTTTGTAATTGTTTTTGTTCGGAAAAACTTGTCATTTTAGATATTTTTTCTTCTACTTTACTAAAATGCCCTTGATTTGATTGATGTGTTATGAGTTGTAGTTTTTGATAAAGTAAAAAGTAGGGTAATAATTGAGGGCAAATTAGTAAAAAAGAAGTGTAATTATTAGTTTTATTAAAAGTTGTGTGGAGAGTTAAAATGACAAGTTTTGCTGAACGGAGGGAGTAACAATTTCCCTAAAGGATGTCTTCATCTATTTTTCGTCTTATGGTAAGCTATTTCTCATTTTTCAAATATATTTTTTTACCTAACTTTAAACCAAAGGTCAAATTTAGTATCTCATTTTAAAAAAACAAACGCATAAATTACAATATTTACACCCATTCAATTGGTGGCGGAACCTAAAATGTATGGTCGAGGGGTCAAAAAATATATTCGAGTTTGTTTGATATTTGAACCTCCAACTTAATTGTTGATCAAAATATCCACCATTTACCAACTAATCTAGAGTAATTAGTTGGTTAAATGCTCTTTTATAATTTACATATTATAAAAACATATTAAGGATTTTGGTGGAGTCAAGCCTGTTAGACCTCACTTAAGAATATTCTTTCGGATGAGGATATATAACTCGAGATTTTTTAAGAGAAGGGGTTGAGAAAGCGGGTCAATCAACGTCAAACGAGCTATTCTATCCACCACTGTGTTGATCTCGCGGAAAGCATGCGAGATGGAAACCAAGTCGAACAATTGTATCGAGAACAGGATGTCTGAGATGATGCATGATCTCAATCTCCCACGGGCAACTCCAGCGGCTCTTGACATCATTGACGATCGTCAGATTATTGTCGCCCTCCACCAAGATGTGTTGTGGACTCCAAGCTCCCTTGCTCTTGAGAAACCTAGCTAAAAGCTCCTTGCTTCCACGACTAGAGCCAAGCTATGCCCACAAGGAGCTCCGCCTCAAGCAATCACCTCGCCAAGATGCCTGAATTAATGAATTTTTTGCTACATCAAAATTGATTTTGAATGCGTCAGGTGACGATTTTTGCCATCTTAAGTTCATTCGTTTCCTTTGATTCGATATTTTGGTTTGTTGTTTTATGTTTTCTTCGTTTAGTTAATTTTGTGTTTTCCCACTTCTTTAGTCTTTGTTTTACAATATTTTTTAAATTAAATTTATTAAAAAGAATATTAAATTTATAATTTAAATAATTATTTTAAGTGAAAAAAAAACAAGAGAAACAAAAATTAGCAAAAATTCACTGTTTGTCAACTAAACTAAGGGTCTGTTTGGATTCCAATTGTTTATGTTTATAAACATAAACACTTTTAAAGTGTTTGAGTCACACAACTTCCAGTGCATTTGAAATAATGTAAATTTAAAATAAAGTACATCGTAAATTGTGTAAGTCAATTAAATTAAATTAAAAATATAATTATCAACTTTATACAGTAGTTTGAGATAAATTAACCCAATTTATAACGAGTTTATTTAAAAATTTACGTTATTTAAAATACGGTTTAAATGTATGAGCCAAACACTTTCAAAGTGTTTATGTTTATAAACACTTTCAAAGTGTTTATAAACACAAACACTTGGGAATCCAAACATGCCCTAAGCTTTCTTAATAATTAAATTTAATTATTCTTTTTGTACTTTTTTTCTTAAAAAATTAGTAAAAATTATAATATAAAAAAATATAATTCCTTTGTTTTTTGTCCCTTTCCGAGTTAGGAGATCTTAAGATCTGCCACTGCATCCACTCATCCATAGAGAAGATGAAGATGGACGAAAATTAATAAGACGCCCATGCGTTTATGAATTCAATAAAATAATAATACTTCATGAATGATTTCTGGGCCAAATATTTAATAGAAGTTGGACAGATTGGCAACAAAAGAGTCCAAATTAACAGTGCCTATTCCTTTACATTTTATTCTCCCCCAAATCCCATTCTTTATTATTTTGCAAAATGCATTCGCTTCATCTTCTTAATTGATTCATTCATTTCTGTAATTAACGACCTCCGATCGTGATGGCCAATCCCGGCGCCTTCACGGTGGCGCTCGCCGGCGCATTGGTGGTCTGCAGTTCTTTCTTCTTGGTGGCTTCTGCAGAGGACGAGAAGCTTCTAGAAGACGGTGTTTCCTCTTCGGTGTCCGATCTGAGCTTCATCTTCATCCGGAGCAGCCCGGAGTTGAAGAGCTACGCCCACACTTGGCCGGTGAGTTGAATTTTATCCGATTTCAGATTCGGATATCCGGATTAGGATATTTGATTGTTAATTTTCGGGCGTTGGTTTGGAGGCAGGCGATGGAGTTCGGGTGGAAGATAGTGTTGGGGAGCGTGCTTGGGTTCCTCGGGGCGGCGTTCGGGACCGTCGGAGGCGTGGGCGGCGGCGGAGTGTTCGTGCCCATGCTCACTCTCATCATTGGCTTCGACACCAAATCCGCCACCGCCATTTCCAAGTGTAAGGAAATTAGCTTTTTTTGGTCAATGAAATTTATCTCTTGCAATGTTAATTTTCGGTTTGTGAATTTTATTTAGAGTATATATTGACGAGGGAATTGCACAAGGTAACCCAAAAACCGAAAAGTGTTGCAAGGTTAACCCAACCCGGATTAAAATTAGGTGAAATCGGATAATTGGGAAACCCTTGGAGCCGGTAGCAGGTAAGGGAGGGGGGACATCCTTCCAATGTGTGACACCTGACCTGAGAGAGAGGACAAGTCGCATCTGCAGAGGAGAGAGGCGGAGAGAGAGAAAAGACAATTGAGAAAGGCCAGGAGGGAGGGAGAGAGAGAGGGGTGAAAAAGAAAAGTGAAGTATGAGAGGAGAGAGAGATCAGTAGAGTGTCAATGAGGGGGCATAAAAAGATATTGTTACTCTTTCCCTTCGAAAAAGCAATTGGGCGGGGGTTTATTTGCAGGTTGACGTGTCAGCAGTTAGTTTTAACTGGACACCCAAAGCAAAATCACATGACACATATTGGAATCGACTGGACAAGATTTATCGGAGAAACAGATTCTCCATCCACTTCGTATAGAAAATGGGCAAGTTTGCTTTCGATAAAGGTTATGCGAGAGGTGTCTCCCTCAAATCTCAAGCAAATTTACCCATTTTCTATTTGAAGTCGATGGTGAATCTGTTTCTCAAATAACTCATGTCCAGTCGATTTCAATATGTGTCATGTCGTTTTGCTTTGGGTGTCCAGTTAAAACTAACTTATTACATGTCAACCTGCAAATAAACCCCCCACCCAATTGCTTCTTCTTCGAAGTGAAACAGCAACAGTAAAGTTGTAGAGGAGAGAGGACCCTTCCATCTCTCTCTCTGTCCTATCCCCACTGATCTCTCTCTCCTCTGTAGCTTTACTTTTCTCTTTTCACATACACACACACTCTCTCTCCTCTGCAGGCTTTCTCTTTCCACTGCAGACTTTCTTTTACTTTTCTCTCTCTGTTTTATACTCATTAATCTCTCTCTCTCTTCTTCAACTTTTTTTTTTTTTTCACTCCTCTCTCTCTCTCATGTCCTCTCTCTCCTCTGCATATTTTCTCTCTCTCTCTCTCTCTCTCTGATTTTTGTTTATCGAAAGCAAACTTATCCATTGTCTATCCGAAGTCGATGGTGAATTTGTTTCTCCGATAACTCTTGTCCAGTCGGTTCCAATAGGTGGCATGTCGTTTTACTTTTGGTGTCCAGTTGAAACTAACTGCTTACACGTCAAACTGCAAATAAACCCCAGTCCATTTGCTTCTTTTTTGATGTTTTTTCTCTGAAACTTAAGATTTAATTCAAATTATATTAATGCCCCCTTACCGTCACTCTTCCCCCCTCTATCTCTGTCTCTGTCTTATCATCTTTGTCCTCTCTCTTTTTACCGTCTGGGCTTAGGGGGGAGGGCGACACTAGAACCAGGGAAACATTGAGTGTAAATTAAAGTTGTTATATTGTTTATTCATCAATAAAAAAAAAACAAAGTGGTTCACCAAGCCTCTGCGAGGGCTCCTCCACTTCGACTCCACCTTCTCTACTCCAAATCCAGCCTCCACTCACCTCAAATTGACCTGGAAAAGTCATCAGAACGAAGGTGAAGGACGAAGGCATCAAACATGACACACATGACAGTTAGAGTTATAAACATGACATCTGACTACTACAAACATGACAGAAATCAAAGTGCCGGCAAATTCGTTAAAGGTTCGAAGGTATCTCAACATTAAACATTTTCAACTCGCCCTACTCCTGGTATGTCGTAATCCACCCAACAACTCCCCAATTTCCACAATTCCTCCAAAATCCCCAATTCCTCCAATTTCCCCTATTCCCCCAAAATCCTCAATTCCTCCAATGTCTTCAATTCCCCCAATTTCCCCATCTAACAACAACCAATATATCCATTTTCCTCCATTAAACTTCCCCAATTTTACCCAATGTTCAAGACCAACTGTTATTTTTCCCCAATTTCCCTTCTATCCTCCTCCATCGTCAAAACAAGAGCAAGCCTTCCCCAATTGTATGCGGTGTCTGTTGCTTGTTTGATGTCCGCTGCTTCTTCCTTTCGTGTTCAAATCTGCAGACTTGCTCTTGTTCTTCTTCGAACTCCTTCCTCTCCTTCCTTCCGTTTTCAAATTTAAGAGAGAGAGAGAGAGAGAGAGAGAGAGAGAGAGAGGCAATAGCAACCCTTTGCCCTTCCCCTTCCCCTTGAGATGACGAGTTTTTTTAAAAACTGTCAATTCCCCTTCCATCCACTTGTCTCATTCTCTCTCATCCATAAATGCAACCGGTCTCTCCCTCTATTGTAACCGGCTGAGCTGCAATTTATAGAGGATTTGGGCTAACTTTTTGCAATTAATATGGATAGGGGATAGGGGGTGCAACTCAACCGGGTTTTTGGGTTAGTTTTGCAAATAGCCCATATATTGATTATATATATATATAAAATAAGAATAGGAATGATCTCTAGGGAATACACATATATGAATACGTTAATACAATATTATAAATAGTTCCTCTCATGCACACGGATAATACGTTAATACAATATTATAAATAATTTAGATAGATTCCAACAAATATTATAAATATAAATAATTTTTCACCAAAAAATAATATAGATACGAATATGGAGTATATCTTTATTATTTTAGCTTACTAAAAAATTTATGCATGACGGATAGATTGTGGCTACATACTATGTCTACATAATATTTTAATAATTTATTTTGACCTCAAAAAATAATATGGATATAAACAAAAACAAAAATTATTAAATAGTTAATTTTGATATAATTAATTCTTTCCACCAAAGTAAATAAATTCTAAATATAAATAAAATAGAACCTATCAGGCTATCAAATATTACATATTTATCTATTAATGTAATATTTTTGGTAAGTATGGATAATTGGATATGAAATAATTTTTTATTTATATTTTTATCACTTAACTAAAATATATATAGATAAATTGTGACTCATGATAACTTTCTATAAACTAGTGTTGCCCAACCGGAAATTCTGGTCCAATCCAAAACCGGTGAACTGAAATTTTGGAAATCTTGGACTTGGGATCGGACTTGGATCACGATATACAGTCTCGGTTTTTCCGGTCCACGAACCGATTTGAAAATTAAATGGATTAAAAATAATTGAATGAATTGAAAAATAATTTATAATATTTTTTAAAGTGATTTATTAAATGTGAAAGTATACTTAATTAAATTATTCTTACTACTACATGGATAAAAAAATAATTTAATGTTTTTCATTTGGTAACTTTACACACACATGTATATGAAAACTATCCAATACATTCACCTCTTAAAATGCATTTGTGAGACCGATCATCAACCATTGAATTACAACAAAATGAATGGCTATGATTAAAAGATAATTTTTGAAAATTAACAATTTTTTCAACACCTAATCATTTATGGAAATTAAAATATTAATTGTCTTTTATATCTATCCATTTGCATTGACATGAAGAAACATCATTCACTATGAAAACACATAGATTTGAATAAAAAACAATACGAATATGAATGAATGTTATTTAACAACGCGAATATGAATTAATACCCATTCGAATATTCATCCGAATATATTATCTTAGGAATATTATCCATATGAATATGTTGCCTCGTCCGAATATTCAAATGAATAAATGAATATGCACCCAAATATTCAATTGAATTATTGAATCTGAATATTCTATTGAATCCATTCATTTGAACATTATTTGATTCATGTGAACCTTAAACACAACTTTTGATTGATTAGTAGTGAACAACCATTTAGACTTAGTTTAATTCTTATAGGAGAAAAATTGGTGATATGGAGAGAGAAAATATTTTTCTTTATTTTTACATTTATTTTATTCGCTTTTAATTCTTATATGGTGAATATTTAAAAACTCAATTATGATGAGCTTGCTCAACTTTTAAATCTAGCCTTAGATTAATTACCATTCTACGAATTATAAAATGGTCTTAAGAATATATACACACACAATCCAGTCTACTGATCTAAGACTGAAAATTCCGGTTCGGTTCTGGTCTTAGACCAAAACCGAAATTTCAATTTTTATATACTATGGACCAGATCGACTGTTATATTGTCGGTCTGATCCCGATTCGATCCAAATTTTGGACAGCCCCACCATAAACTATAATGAAGAATTTATTATCGAACCCGTCCGTATACCTGTAAAACATAATGTACAATTTCTTATGTACATAAGAAATTCTACATGTATCAACAATCATGAGGATTTCTTTGGTTCATGAGATTAAACAAAAAAATCATAAAAACAGATATAGAGAAATTATGGAAAAGAATCATTTTGAGGAATCGATTGCAAGACACTAAATGATGACGAAAAATAGAAACAAAAATCATTATGATTTGCTTGTTCCTTAAAATCTTTTATCATCTAGACAACGTAAAGAATTGATATTCTAATATAAAAATAAAATAAATCCGACACGAATGTCGTTTCCTACGGCTCGACCAAATGGACAATTTATATTGGTGAGATCTTAATATGTGTTGTGTTGTGTGGTACAGGCATGATAATGGGGGCTGCAGCTTCAGCAGTTGTATACAACCTGAAGAAAAGGCATCCTACCCTTGACATGCCTGTTATTGACTATGACCTTGCTCTTCTTTTCCAGCCCATGCTGGTCCTCGGAATCAGCATCGGCGTCGCCTTCAATGTCATCTTCTCCAACTGGATGGTCACCGTGCTCCTCATCGTCATCTTTTTCGGTAAGCCTTAACTGTTTACTTGCCATTTTACATTGGGTAAGCTAAGCTATTGGTGTTCTTAACATGTCTTGAGCCAACACTTTGACCAATCCACAACAACAGTTACATCAGCCAAGTCATTCCTCAAGGGTGTGGAGGCATGGAAAAGGGAAACCATCCTTAAGAAGGTCGTCGTTCTCTTACCCTGATCTCTGTAGAGATGTGATGGTATCCCACCATATCGACTACAGTTAAAGTCAGAGCCTCTCCTGTTGACAATTGGTTTTAGGATGAAACTTCACTGATTGTATTTGAGGGTGAATACCATCGCATCTCGACAATTTGTATCTTTTGTGCATATGTAGGTGGTGTGGCTTCTAAATCTCAATTTTGTTTGTCAATGATCATTCATAGGAAGCTGCTCAGAGATTGGAAAGAAATGGTAAGTTATATCATATGCATATCACTCATCTTGGATTACCCTTTTTCGGGTATCGATTGTGTTGTGTTCGAAGTTAGTTATGTTAGTGTTGTTTTGTTATTTTGGCCAGACTTGGGTAACATCAATGAAGTAGAATACAAGGCTTTGGCTGAAGGACCCAACAAGCATAAAAAGGTGTCAATCATTCGAAACGTAAACTGGAAAGAAGTCGGTATCCTCCTCGCAGTCTGGGCTGCTATTCTCGGCCTCCAAATCATCAAGGTTACTAAAATGATCACTCGACACCCCACCAATGTTCACACCGCTGCATTCGGATGCTGAAATGTTCGAATACGATGCGTTGTTTTGTGCAGAATTACTCCACAACATGTTCGGGTTTATATTGGGTTGTTAACCTCCTTCAGGTATAGTGCTACTTCATTTCATGGATCCATTAGAGTCGGGTTCGAGTTAGGTCATTTCGAAACAGATTCTTTCATGGATTGGATTGAATTGAGTTAATGCTAATTTCAAATTTGGAGTATCTTTAGGTCATTTCATTCGATTTCCTTCATATACATTTCAATATGTCGGGTCAGGTTTTGACAAGTCTAAGGTTGCTTTTTTCTTATGTCGGTGTATAAGCTAGATACCTGTGGCTGTCGGAGCATCGGGATACAAGGCGGTCCTGCTGTATCAGGGGAAGAGCGTGCTCGCGTCTCGAGGGGATGAAGGGCCGCCTAAGTTCACGGTGGCCCAGTTGGTAGTGTACTGTTTACTAGGCCTACTTGCTGGCGTCGTTGGTGGCCTTCTCGGTCTCGGTGGAGGGCTCATTTTGGGGCCTCTATTTCTAGAGATAGGAATCCCTCCACAGGTTAGTTTTCACTTTGTATTTCTCAGTCAATATCAGGTTCCATCTTAAAACCAATTGATAATAGGAGGACATCAATTGGCAAGGCTTAATCTTGTGAACCTTCCATGAAGGTGGCCGGTGCAACGGCTACATTTGCAATGACATTCTCTGCATCAATGTCCGTCATTGAATACTACCTTCTCAAACGATTCCCCATTCCATATGGTACAAACTTTTTGATTCCTGTCCTCTTTTTGTCAAGAACTCGATCACCAAATGACTTAACGAAATCTGCACCATTTTTCGCTTTCAGCTGTCTACCTTGTCGTCGTGGCCACCATTGGCGCGCCTGCTGGACAGTACTCGATGAAGAGAGTGAATGCTTTTCTAGGGCGAGCATCTCCGATCATCTTCATATTGGGATTCACCATCTTTGTCAGCGCAGTTTCATTAGGTATATATATAAGTTATGAAGCATCCATGTATATAAGCTATTAATGGTTTGTTCGTAAATTGGTTAATGGCGCGCTATTGGGATGGTATGCTGCAGGCGGAGTAGGTATAGCGAAGATGATCTACAAAATCGAGCATCACGAGTACATGGGGTTCGAGAGTCTGTGTTCGAACGACTCGTAGTGCTTACAAGTCCTCAAATGTGAAGGCTTCATATATGTTTCGTTATGAATGAATTGAATGAGCTTCTGAGCATAGTTGCTTACAAATTCCAATTTCCGGCCTCATTTTTCTATTGGTTTCACATTCATAACAAACAATGTAGTTTAAATATGAAAAGGTTGTAATATCTGCGCTAGTTTTGGCGTAGTGACTATATTTTGATTAATTTTTTTTTACCAACATAATTGGACGTTGAATCCATTTCACATGATGGGAGTGGCCCAGTGGCAGAGTCAGGGGGTGTTTGGGGTGCTCGAGCACCCCTGCCGGAAAAAAAAATACAAAAAATAATAATTTTTTTTTGCATATATTTACTATTTTTAAGGTAATATAACATATTTAAATGATATTTGTAATAAATGTCCCATTTAGCTCAAGTGATAAGGACTAGGGAAGGATGGAAGGAGAATTAAAATCTAAAGGTTTTGGGTTCAATTCTCAACACACCTTCACTTTTCTTTGTTTTACTATAATATTAATTCTTCTTCATTTCACTCTATATTTTTTGTTTCTATCAACTATTTCATTAAAAAAATATCATATTTATGTTTAAATTATACTTTTAACATTTTTTTTTCAATATTTTTTGTTTCTCTTCTATGTTTTATTATAACATTAATTCTTCTTCATTTCCCTCTATATTTTTTGTTTCTATCAACTATTTCATTAAAAAATATCATATTTATGTTTAAATTATACATTTAACATTTTCTTTCAATATTGTTTGTTTCTCTCCTATTTCTTTGGTTACTCTCCACTATTTAAATACAAAAAAATATTACCAAAAATCACAATTTTAGTGTTTTTTCAATATTTTTTTTAAAATATTTTTAGTAAGTATACACCAAAAAATAATATTTCACGAAATTTTTTTAGCACCCCTAACCGAGAATCCTGGCTCCGCCACTGGAGTGGCCGGTGTATTTGCGACCATTCTATTATGCGTTATTCCGGGCATTTAACACAATCCAAACCGAATCCACTATATTTTCAACGTGGGATACTATCTTAAATCATATTCTCAACGGTGTAAAATATCTTACTGCAATGCTTTTAAAATGAAATCTCATCACCCTTATTTGTTGGTCTTAAGACGCATATGCACATACTGAACGATTCGTAATTAAGATGAAGTAAATTATTCTCCCGATCTGTTCGGCAAAACATGTCATTTTAATTTACAAAAATACTCTTGTAATGATTAAGAAATTGTTAGTTGTGGTTATAGTTTTTGATAAAGTAAAACGATTGTGTAATAAATGAAGCTAAAATAGTATATTTATTAGTTTTCTTATAAATTATACTCAGATGTAGACCTGAGCAAACGCGGGTAGGTCCGTTCGGCCCGCCCCGCCCGCCCGCATTAACGGGCAGGCTTGGACATGGGGAAAAGCCCACGCGGGCTGCTGGGCCCGTAACGAGTACCCGCCTTTTTTTATTAAAATTAATATATATGTGTATATATATATATATGAAATAAATAATATTATTTATTCATTTTAAAAAAATAATAAAAACAGTAACTAAAATGTATATGTATATTTAACGTACTATATATGCAATATATATACATATACAGTAGGTATATATACTAAAATGTAGATGTATATACAGTAGGTATATATATACATCTGAGTCAGATGTAGAATAATACTACTCTCGTCCAGAAATACATGTCTGTTTAATTTTTTACACGCTTTGAAAAAAACTATATAAAATATTAATTTTTTTTAATAATTATAAACTTTAGTAAATTCAGCATGAATTATTCCTGGTGCCAAATATGTAATGAAAGTTGTCAAGTTGGACAGATTGGCAACAAAAAATTGTCAAGTGTGGATTCGAACATTTTATTCTCCCCCAATCCCATTCTTTATTATTCTCCAAAATGCATTCGCTCTTTTAATTAATTTCTTCTTCATCTTTCTTAATTGATTCATTCATTTCTGTAATTAACGACGTCCGATCGTGATGGCCAATTCCGGCGGCTTCACGGTGGCGCTCGCCGCCGCATTGGCGGTCTGCAGTTCTTTCTTGTTGATGGCTTCTGCGGAGGACGAGAAGCTTCTCGAATACGGTGTTTCCTCTTCGGTGTCCGATCTGAGCTTCATCTCCATCCGGAGCAGCCCGGAGTTGAAGAGCTGCACCCACACTTGGCCGGTGAGTTGACTCTCGCTCGTTTTAAATTATATCCGGTTTCAGATTCGGATATCCGAATTAGGACATCTGATTGTTAATTTGGGGTGTTGGATTGGAGGCAGGCGATGGAGTTCGGGTGGAGGATAGTGTTGGGGAGCGTGCTCGGGTTCCTCGGGGCGGCGTTCGGAACAGTCGGAGGCATGGGCGGCGGCGGGGTGTTCGTGCCCATGCTCACTCTCATCATTGGCTTCGACACCAAATCCGCCACCGCCGTTTCCAACTGTAAGGAGTTTAGCTTTCTTTTTTGTTCAATTAAATTTATTTCGGTCCCCTATCTTATCCCATCTGCTAGTCTGACTCCTCTCCTAAAAAAATCTCTCTATTTTTTAAACTTTCTTAATTTTTTTTTTTTTTTTGCTTATATTTTTTTTTCTTTTTACATAAGGCTTTTCTGAGTAGGGCTGTTATTTTAGTCAAACGATTCGAGTATTGATTGTTCATATTCATTTCATTTACGATATGAACCAGCTCGAGCTGAGTCTAAATTCTGACTCGAGCTTAAAAATGTGATCATATCGGCTCATTTAGGAAATGAACAAGCTCGAATCGAGCCTTTTTCGAGCTTCAAGCAATTCTACTCGCTCACAATAAAGTAACTTACAGGAAATTTTAGAAATTTCATGATTATTTCAATCGAAAATGCTATATTTAAATTTTATAGATTTGTTTTATTATATCATTATTCCTCACGATTATTTGTATTGAAAATCTTATATTTAAATTATATATTTAACATTTTCTTTTAATATTATTTTAAAAGTAATTCTTCTTGATTTTTTTTTAATTTTTTGGTTTCTCGCAACTATTTAAATAAAAAATATCGTAAATAAATAACAATATTAGTGTTTTTTTCTCACACTTATTTCAATCGAAAATGGTATATTTAAATTCTATATTTATTTATTTTATTATATCATTATCCCTCACAATTTTAATTGAAAATGTTATATTTAAATTATATATTTAACATTTTCTTTTCATTTTGTTTTAAAAGTAATTTTTCTTGAGTTTTTCTATATATTTTTTGTTTCTCTCAACTATTTAAATAAAAAAATATCGTAAATAAATAACTATGTTAGTGTTTTTTCAATATATATTTTTTAAATCTTCTTAATAGGCATACACAACCCTCATTTCGTATGGCATGGACAATTTATATTGGTGAGATCTTGACATGTGTTGTGTTGTGTGGTACGTACAGGCATGATAATGGGGGCTGCAACTTCAGCAGTTGTATACAACCTGAAGAAAAGGCATCCTACCCTTGACATGCCTGTTATTGACTATGACCTTGCTCTTCTTTTCCAGCCCATGCTGGTCCTCGGAATCAGCATCGGCGTCGCCTTCAATGTCATCTTCTCCGACTGGATGGTCACCGTGCTTCTCATCATCATCTTTTTCTGTATGTCTTTACGACTTGCCCTTTTACATTGGGTATATAGGGATTATAGCCTATTGGTTGAGCACTTGAGCTGACACTTTGAAGTACAATCCACAATGTGAAAAATCAACAGTGACATCAACCAAGTCATTCCTCAAGGGTGTGGAGGCATGGAAAAGGGAAACCATCCTCAAGAAGGTCGTCGTTCTATTACCCTCATCTCTGTTAAGATGTGATGGTATCCCACTGACAATTGGTTTTATGATGGGACTCTATCTGTATCTGAGGGTGAATACCATCGCATCTCGAAAATTTGTATCTTTTATGCATAATATGTGTAGGTCATGTGGCTTCTAAACCTCAATTGTGTTTGTCAATCATCATTCATAGGAGGCTGCTCAGAGATTGGAAAGAAGCGGTAAGTTGTATCATATGATCACTCATCTAGAATTGGGTTACTCTCTTTCGGAGTGTGTTCGAAGATAGTTATGTTCGTTTTGTTGTTTTGTTTTTGACAAGACTTGGGTAGCATCAATGAAATAGAATACAAGGCTTTGGCTGAAGGACCCGGCAACGATAAAAGGAAGGTGTCGATCATTCGAAATGTAAACTGGAAAGAAGTCGGTATCCTTCTCGCAGTCTGGGTTGCTATTCTCGCCCTCCAAATCATCAAGGTTACTAAAATGATCATTCGACACCACACCAATGTAAACACCGCTGCTTTCGGATGCTGAAATGTTCGAATACGATGTGTTGTTTTGTGCAGAATTACTCCACAATATGTTCGGCTTTATATTGGGCTGTGAACGTCCTTCAGGTATTCATTGTTGGCTTGTTGCTAGCCAGTGAATTAAGGTGGCAATCAGATGCATTCATTAGAGTCGGGTTCGAGTTGGGTCATTTCGACAGAGATTCTGTCATGGATTGGATTGAAATTTAGTTTATGCTTATTTCAAATTTTTAGTAGGTTTTAATAAAGTGTATCGGGTCAGGTTTTGACAAGTCTAAGTTTGCTTTTTTCTTATGTCGGTGTCTAAGCTAGATACCTGTGGCTGTCGGAGCATCGGGATACAAGGCGGTCCTGTTGTACCAGGGGAAGAGCGTGCTCGCATCTCGAGGGGATGTGGGGCCGCCTAAGTTCACGGTGGCCCAGCTCGTAGTGTACTGTTTACTAGGCCTACTTGCTGGTGTCGTTGGTGGCCTGCTCGGTCTCGGTGGAGGGCTCATTTTGGGGCCTCTATTTCTAGAGATTGGAATCCCTCCACAGGTCAGTTTTGACTCATCTCAAAATCAATTGACAATAAAAGGATATCAGTGACATTCTCTGCATCAATGATCCATGAAGGTGGCCGGTGCAACGGCTACATTTGCAATGACATTCTCTGCATCAATGTTCGTCATCGAATACTACCTTCTCAAACGATTCCCCATTCCGTATGGTACACAAGCTTCTATTATACCTATCGTCTTTTTGCTAGGAACTGGCCAAAGAGACTTAACCAAATCTGCACCGTTGGTCGCTTTCAGCTGTCTACCTTGTCGTTGTGGCCATCATTGGCGCGCCTGCTGGACAGTACTCGATGAAGAGAGTGAATGCTTTTCTAGGACGAGCATCTCCGATCATCTTCATATTGGCATTCACCATCTTTGTCAGCGCGGTTTCATTAGGTATTATATATATATATATATATATAAGTTACGAAGGATCCATGTATATAAGTTGTTAGATGTGTTCATAAATTGGTTAATGGTATGCAGGCGGAGTAGGTATAGCGAAGATGATCTACAAAATTGAGCATCACGAGTACATGGGGTTCGAGAGCCTGTGTTCGAACGACTCGTAGTGCTTAGGGCATGTACACCTCTACACATTTGGGTTCTACTAAGGCCAAACATAATTAAATAAAAAAGCAAATACCCAAGTACATCTTAAAATAAATAAATAAATTTATTTTTAAACCCACTTTTTAAATATTTAAAAATATTAAAATAAATAAATAAATTCATATTTGAATAGACACTAATTTTATCTTTGTATAGACACCCATTTTTTACTATATATAGGTAAAAACAAAAAATGAGTATAATTAAATCATTGCAATTTGAATGTATATTTAAATGTATATATTTGGATATTTTAATGTGATATGTTATTTTAAAAATTTAAAAATTGTTAAAAAAAATTATGATTTTAATAATATTTAAATAAAAATATATCACAATCCAAAAGAATTTTTATATTAATTTAATAAATAAATAAATATATAATTTCATATAATAAGAGTATAAGACTAAAATAAATGATTAAATAATTAGTGTACTATTCGAGAGTAGAGTACACGGATGTGTGAAAATTTATAAAATAGTTGAAGGAGTGTTCTTATGCTGATGTGGCAAAAAAAAAAGTGAGTGAAGTACATAGAAAAGTGTACACGGGTGTACATGGCCTTACAATTCCTCGTATTTGAAGGCTTTATATATGTTTCGTTAGGAATGAATTGAATGAGCTTCTGCACATAATTGCTTACTAGTCCAATTTCCGGCCTCATTTTTCCATTGGTTTCACATTCGTAATAAACAATCTAGTTTAAATATGAAAATGTTGTATTGTATCATAGTTTTGTTGGAAAATAGGTGTTCCAAATCGAACAATATTGAAATAATTTTAACATTATAGTATAAGTATGACGAGTTATTTATCTTATTATTAATTGATTTTAAGATGAAACTTGCTGAATTTATGTGTTGTTTGTATCGTGTATGTTGATGTACCTCATCTATTCCATTCAGTTTTAAAATGGTCTCAAAACCTCGTAATTTTATTATATAAATTTTTCTTTAAATCTCATCTGTTATCTTTCTACTCCTATGCTTTAAATTTATTCACAATTTTCCTAATCCTACGCTTTAAATTTGTTCACAATTAACATTTTAAACTCCCAACTATTACAAAATTTCCATATGGGAGTAAGTGCAATTATCACTTTTTTAAAATATGAATCAATAAGGGCATAAATTTCAATTCACTGGCCCTAATTTTCAAGGATGATTTGCATCAATATACTAATTCACACCCAACTTTGCAAAAATAACCATGGGGTGGATTATTTGTATGGGAATGACAAAATGTCATTTTTGCAAAAATTTTGGGCACCTTCCCAACAAGTTGAAGGTAACCAAGGGGGAGAGGGGAGGAGAGAGGGAGACCCACTTTAATTGTTTTAAATTAATTTTTGGCTTTTTTTTTTGTTAAAAGTAAAAAAAAAAATTTATTTTTGAACTTAATTTAATTTTATCTATCTATAGACACCCACTTTATACATGTTTATGAAAAAAAATATTTCGAAGTAAAGTTGGGTCTACATCGTATCTTGATCTCAATTTACGATTTACGCTTACTAGTCAGTAACTACTGTTGCCTAGCCAGTAACTACTTTTGCCTAGCAACCGACTACAATCTCTTAGCCAATGTAAGACTAACCCCTGTTCAGCCCTCCGCTTCGCCTTGGTGTCCGACGAGGCAAAGAGATGTCGTGGTCGGAGTGAACCCCCTCCATCCATCTCTACCACCCTTCCTCCACAAATCTCCCTTCATCTCCACAAATCTGACCGACCTCCACACATTTCCATTTTCCCTTTCACAAAATCCAAAAAAAAAAAAAGAGAAGAGGAAGAGCCACCACGACCGTCGCCCTCCACCCCGCCGTCGTCAGCCTCATGCCTCCACTTCCCCTTCTTCCTTCTCATGTTCGGTTGTTGTGAATCATCTCTCTCTCCCTCACTCTCCCTCATTTGCTTTGTCTTAAATCCCGCTCAAACACACCTCCAAAATTTCAAACTCCCGCCAAAAAAAGAAAGAAAAAGTTACGATTTACGCTTACTAGCCAATAACTACTTTTTCCTAACCACTAACTACGATCTCTTAGCCAATATAAGACTAACCCCTGTTCAACCCTCCACTGTTCAACCATCCGCTTCACCTTGGTGTCCGGCGAGGCAAAGAGTTGTCGTGGCCGGAGTGAACCTCATCCATCCATCTCTACCACCCTTCCTCCACAGTTCTCCCTCAATCTCCACAAATCCAACCGACTTCCACACATTTTCATTTCCCCTTTCACAAAATCCAAAAAAAAAAAAAAGAAGAGGAAGAGCCACCACGACCGTCGCCCTCCACCCCACCGTCGTCAGCCCCAGGCCTCCTGTTCCCCTTCTTCCTTCTCCTGTTCAGTTGTTGTGATCTCTCTCTCTCTCTCTCTCCCTCCCTCTCCCTCCTTTGCTTTGCCATAAATCCCGCCCAAACCACCTCCAAAATTTCAAACTCCCTCCAAAAATTTTAACCCACTGTAATGGGTAAGGGTGACTTGTTATTTTTGCAAATAAAAGTTACTTTTTGATATTTAACTAAATTTTTATGGGGGAGAGACATTTTTACATAGGGGGGAATAAAGTGGTATATTGGCTACAATTTTCTCAATTTATTTTAGTAGGTAAGAGTTCGCGGGTGGATATCTATTCGAAAGCATCTTTACGGATGATGTTTTGAAAACCTAAATCGTTGTAAATATCGAGACTCGTGACAGAGTGACAAATATGTGCAACCTTATCCGCCACTCTGTTGTCATCACGATATATCTGAGAAAGAAACATTTAATCTTGACAGGAGGATTTTAACATCTGATGTAGTCATTCCGATTTCTCAGTGATTACTATTATTTGCGAGTCACCTTCAATTTGTATATTGTTTATTTAAAACGGGCTAAAAATAATTAATATTTGAAAAATGTTTTTAAGTTAGATGTTTAACCTATACCATTGAAATCAAAGGTTAGAAATATAATCGATCCGGCATAGTTAGAGTGTGTTTGGTTGACAATTCAAAAACCCAAGAAGTATAAGTTCATAGGTAGTCGGAGAAATATATGTGTTTGGTTAATATTTTTAAAAGATGAAAACCCACAAATTCAATTTCTCTTTTTCTCCAATTTGGAGGAAGTTCACGTACCTAGTCTGTAGGTAAGTTCGACTTCCACTCTTTTGTATTTAAAAATTTTCAATTCCCCTTTTAATCATCTAAAATAAAATAAAAATCAATTAAACACATTTTCACAATTCCTATCAATTAGTCCCGATAATTCAATTATCATAAAGTAACTTGCTGGTCAGTTCCCACCTTCAACACCAAACGAGCCCTTATAAAAACTTTGAAATAATAATTTGTAGAGAGATACGAAAAGATTCGAGTTTGAGGATATGACAGCTAATCGCCGTCTGCAGATGAGATACGGAGGGAGATGGAGATCAGGAGATGCATCACCACTATCCACCACCTCCAACGCACGTCGCTCTTCCAATTGATTTATTCGATTTTGTTTTAGCCAGAATTGATTCAATCGCATAAACATCACAGAAACCCACAACGTCGCTCTTCCAATTGATTTGGAGGTCGTCGTTCAACACGAACGTTCCAATTAAGTGAATGGCGGAAAAACGCGGTGCAGCAATGGCGGCATTAGTGGCGGTCATCGCCACCTGTTCCTTGGCGCTGCTGGTTTCGGCCGACGAGATCGAAGAGTCAAGATCGTCGTCGACGTCTTCTGCTTCCGGCACACACTCGAAGAACTACACCCACACTTGGCCGGTGAGATGCATCCACCATCTACACTTTTAGCCCAACTTATCTTTTTATATTTATTATTACTAGTGTATGCCCCTTCCACTGCACGGGAATATGTTAACACAATATTATAAAATTAAATTTATTATTTATTAAAAAATCCTATTATAACTATGAAAATAAATAAATAAATAAATATGAATTAAATTATGATAATTAAACTAATAACTGGAAATATAAGATTAAAATTAATCTAGATTTAAATAACTCGTTCTTCTAAATATTAATATAGATATAAATAAAATAACTATGAAATAATTAATTTTGATATAAATAATTCTTTCCGCAAAAAATAATCTATATATAAATAAATAACACCTAACAAATATTTGTTACTATGTATCTATTAATATTTTTGGTAATTATGATCACTGTTCTAAAAAAAAACCCTTCAAACCCGCCTATACCCCGCCTAAATCCCTTACCTCACCCCTCCGCCAAGGTCTTCAAGGTCTCCAAGACCCGCCTAGACCTCAAAGACCCGCCATAAAATTCGTCTATATTTGGGTGAACCTTATTTCTTTTTTAGGTCTTGTCCATATGGTGTAATTTATATATAAACCGTCCGTTGGATAAATTATTTATAATCTAGATGGTGATACTCTTATATGACAATTTGTATATCTGTATATGTCAAATTTATTACTATTATTGCGTTTAATTATATTGATATAATTATTTCCTTATATAATGTTTACTCTTTTATAAGATATTCCATCTATTCAATTATATGAGTTAATGGTAAAATAAAATAATTATTTTTAATTATATAGATTCGAACTATCTTATTATTTTTATTAGATTTCCTTTTTTACCGGAGAAAGTTTTGTGAGATGTACTCATGTGCCGCCACATAAGCAGATGCACTCATACGCCGCCACGCAGGCAACAATGCATCAGTTTTAGTATATGTATATAGAAGATTACAAATGTATTACTTTTTTCTTATCTTATTGGCTAATTTATATTAGCTATTTAACCCACTTAATTTATCCGTTTCAACTATTTTATCAGATTGATTTATCAAAAGTGTTGTAACGAGAAGTGTCAGTTTCAACTATTTTATCAAATTCATTTATCAAAACTGTTGTAACGAGAACGTTAAGAAAGACACAGATTTAACGTGCATAACAATGTGTTATCTACGTCCACGTACAAAAGAATTAGATTTGTATTATAGAGGCGAAGAACAGATTAGCTAGGTTACAAGCATATGCATTTAATGAGTATTTATAGGTGCTCGTAAAAAATGTTATAGATTTAGAAAAAAAAAAAATTTCTTCCTATTTTAAAGAATGAGATCGAAAATCTGTTAAGCCAAAAAAAGAATATTCTAAATTATCCAAAATTTCTAAAATAGAGAAATTGTTCGATGTGTTCTAATAATTAGATTTAAAAAAATGCTTATTTTAACAAGAAAAATATGATAAGATGGGTAATAATTACTAAGTAGAGAAGTACAAAAAGTATGGTTACCCTTTGCTCAAAAGAGTGATTAAAATGAAGAAACAAAACAAATTTTGTATGAAAAATTGATAAATAGGATAATAATTAAAATTGCTAACAATATATTTTTAATTACAAATATATTATACTCATCTCATTTCCATTTACCTTTTCAAAATTTATACCAAACACCTCGTTCTTTATATAATCCTCTTATCTTAACCAAAAAAAGCCCAACCTAAAAAGAAGCCCAAGCCCAACATGAACAACTATCCCACTAGCTGACATACATACAGTAAGGAGTAAGGTGGGTTCAGAATCTCAGATGCATGGCCCATTATGGGTTTGCATATTTTTTTCTTAATAGTTTTTTAACTCAATTGTTATTCATCGTCCATGCTTTAATTTTATTTATTGTCATAAACATTGTATTATATGATGTTAAATGTAATTATATTTTTTTAATACCGATGGGACAAGGATTGTAGTTCCCACCACAAATCTATCACATTATCATCCTTACTTGCATACAGTGACTAATAGATCATGATTCATAACATATTCATAATTAATGAGGTAGACGAATTTGATAGACGGGGTGCTCGGCGGGCAGCCATAGGGTAGGGTAGGGTAAATGGTTTAGTTCGGATTTAGGCGGGTTTCTTGATAGGTTGTCTGGTGGATCTTGGTGGTCTAGTCGGGTCTTGATGACCTTCACGGCGTTGGCGAGGTGATGAAGTTAAGGGTTTAGTTAGGATCCAGGTGACCCATGTCGGGAATTTTTAAAACAGTGTTTATAACCAAATAAGGTGTTTGATAACTCTATCGGATAGAGTAATTTATATAAATTAGTTAGTGAGAGAGAAGTGACAAAAATAGATTTGCAAATATAAAAAAAAGCTGTAAAAAAAACTTGAGCCGAGCAACTATTAAAAATTCAATTTCAAAAGTTAAATAAATTATAATTTTATCTTTATTTTTTTACAACTATATAATATTAAAATCACATTTATTCTAAATAATGCAAACACAGAAAAATGGGGGGAGCTAGAGAACAACTCCACAAGTAGGCGTGGCCACGGGTTCGACCCGCCGGATCAAGGGTCGGGGAAGGGCGACCCGAACCCTAACCCGGGAATTCCACGGGTTGGCGGGTTCGGGTCGACCCGTTGACCCGGCGGATTCCCAAATTAAAAAAAAAAAAATTTAATATTTTTGACTAAATTTTTTTTAAAAAAATGATAGGTAAAGACTTTTTCTACATATCACTTTTTATATCCATTTCATTTTAATATGAAGTGGAAAAAAACATGAGAAATTTTATATTTTTATAAAACTTCCTTTATCCACTACAATATAAATGTAAGGATATAAAACTTCTCAAACTTTACTTCATTTCAATATAAGAAATAAAGCTTAAAGTAAAGAGTGAGGGTTAAGGGAGGATGGAGTACACATATATATACATCCATCCCTATAAGAGATGTCTTCCAAATCTATAAAAAGGGAAGGGTGATAGTGCTTTTGACCCACATTGCACATTGGAAACTAGTATATGTTTATATATTATGAATTATTCTAAGAATAATATACATAATAATTATTATAAACATAAAAAAAATATTTTTTTCAAAAAAAATAAAATTGGGATGGCGGGTTGACCCGCCGGGTCATGACCCGTCGGGTCATCGGGTTCAAAACCCCTGACCCTAACCCGCAACCCGCCCCCACCCGTTGACCCGTACAACCCATCGGATCATGGGTCGACCCGTAACCCGTGGCCAGCCCTATCCACAAGAAATAATTATATATTTTGAAACTTTGAGGTAAAAGTACAAAATATATTAACTTTTACTCAATAAGTCAATAGTCTCAATAACACATGCCAATTAAAAAAAAGTCCAAAGATTTACTTCTCCTTGACTTCATATAGCCTTTTCCAATATAGACCGGACCGGTCCTGCCCTGCCCGTAAATTCTCACAACCGTACGTGGTCCAACATTCCAACCTTTATACGTTGACAAACCTTGCTTTCTAAAAATGAATATATATTGTTTCAAATTAAATTTGATCTAATATATGTACTCAACTTAGCTATAATCAGGCACGGAATCAAGATTATAATTTTGGGTAGGCTGAATTTACATAACTTAGCGCACAGGAGTAACAGAAGGCAAAAAAAAGACGTTGGAAAAACACAAGAAAAATGAAGCGGAGGGGGATTCGAACCTGGGGCTCATTCTCAAATGCTCCAATCTAGGTTCTCAACCAACTAGGCTATTTAAGCAATATGCTACCGTTATACCTATATTATATATACATTACTAGTAAAATGGCGCAGCATGTCATGTATATGGATACTAGAGGGTATTGTATAAATACTCCTTATTAGTTGTAATTGAGACATGATGGAAAATAATGAAGAATTACCCTTTTCTCCTTAACCCTTACTCTCTCTCTTCCTTTACTCTTCCCTTACCCGTTCTTCCTATGAACTCCTCTCTAAATCCTAATCTTTCTCCCTAATCTCTCTTCTTCGCTATCAAATCCTTATAATCTCTAGTAGGGACATAACACAACATACACCAGCCCACCCCTAATTCCGTATCCGGCTATAATATTGTTTAATTTGCATATAAGTTTTTCTACTTCTCATCAACAGAGCCGTACGCATAATATGTACACTTGAGGACATAAATAATTGAAGAACATATGCAAACATATATATATATTTAAAATTAAAAACGATTCTGTCTTATTCTTATCTTAGCAAACTAAAAGTGAGAGAAGCTCTGGGGCTGATATGAGACTTTTGGTATATCAGGCTAATATAAAAGGTATTTGAACTCTTCAATTGGAGACTTGTTAAACTCGGCTGGTTCAAGTGGGGTGGAGGAAGGTAGTATACGAATTGAAATACCTGATATTGATGTGTTAGGTAAATTCAGAGGTCAAAACAAATAACAGATGGGGTAATCGTTATGATACTAATAAGCTAAAATATAAGTGTCAAAGTCTAATTCGAACCACGCAACAAAATCCTGAGAAATGAGAAAGTTGAGGGAGATTTGGAGATGAAACTGTGAATAACGAGAAAACGAATTCAATAGTGTTGTTGAGAAGATGAGTAATCCACTAATCCTAATTACTCTAGTATAGTATAGAAATTATTATTTTAATTTTATTATACTATAAAGTAGGCTATATGCAGACGCGACTGAATACGTACGGACCAGTGGAAGCTGGAAATTTCGTGGTATTCATCCAAGCCAGGTTCATCTGCTACCTCTACTGTCCAGTTGATTTGGAGATATCCATTAATTAATTAAATCATATTTCGGAAAAGATTTAAATAATATTTTCCAGACGTTCATCTGAGCAGCTTCATTTACATATAGCATTAGCAGCACCACTGGGAGAGTTCAGATGCAGGAAAATAAAAATTGTTTCTTTGTGTGCAAAAGACAAAAAGATAACTTATCAAAAAAAAAAAAAAGACAAAAAGGTAAAATCAAAACCGAAATTAATCAATGTCGGATTCTTCGGCTTAGTTGTCTCATAATTAGGAGTCATAATCAATGAATAGATCAGTTACGAAAATTAATTAGTTGCGAATGTGATTGTGTTACGTTTTTTATACTGTAATTTATGGTTTTAGTCATTTCCGGCTCTTAAAGTTATTTGGCCCTAATCCCATTTTTTTAATGGTTTGGGTCAAATTACATGTTAGCTAGTTTTGAGTAGTTTTTTTTTTTGGTTAGATACACTTCCAACGTGTAGACCTTTTCAATTAATTAGCATACTAAAAAAAGTAATTAACTCACTTCAACCCTCAGACGTGCAGAATTTGAAGTGTATTTAGTTTATCCGTTTCTTTTTTTGAGAATTTTAAACTTCAATCATTTAAAGTTCATGTCACTTTAATTAATTTGGAATTTTAATCTGTTAGGAACCTTGAGTTGGTTAGTCTAACAACCGAGAGAGAGAGAGAGTAAGTAACCATATGAATCTGTATGAATGTATGAATGAATGTTCTTACAAGCTATTCATCAATCATATAGTTTCCCACACATGTGGCTAGCCACGTGCCTAGCTCACTATCCTAACACCACCCCCGTCCTAAGACAAACCTTGTCCTCAAGGTGCTTAAGAAGAAGAAAAATTGGGAAATTGGTGAAGGATGTGGCATGCTGGCTCCCAGGTTGCCTCTTCAATCGGCAAATTGATCCATTTCACTAACCATTCAACCACTGGATCCCCAGTTGCAAGGTGGGTGACTCTGGAGTCCAACACTGATTCAGGTGCAGTGACAACCACTTCGTCATCATCAGTCACAGGGAGCTCAGGGCACACTATTACAACAGGGCCAAGTCTCTTCTTCAGTTGGGAAATGTGGAAAACCGGGTGGATCCTTGATGTTGCTGGTAGTGCTAGACGATAGGTTGTCTCACCAATCCTAGAAATGACTTCGAAGGGCCCATAAAATTTTGCACTGAGCTTAAGGCATTTGCGTAATGCAATAGACGTCTGCCTATATGGTTGTAATTTCAGATACACCATATCACCCACTTGGAGAACCCTTTCTGAGAGTTTGTGATCAGCAAAAAAATTCATGTGTTCTTGAGCAGCAATTAAGTCTGATTTGAGTGAGCTCAGGGCAGCTTCTCGTTCCTGAAACCAGTCTTCAACTGAAGCTGTGGTGACACCACTTGAACGGACTCCCAATTGTGGTGGATTGTACCCATACAAAGCCTGGAATGGAGATGTCTTTAAGGTCGTGTGGTATGTTGTATTATACCACCATTCTGCCAGAGAGAGCCACTTAGCCCAGTGCCTTGGCATTGCTGAACACATACACCTCAGGTAAGTCTCTAGGCACTGGTTCACGCGCTCTGTTTTCCCATCTGTTTGTGGATGGTAAGCCGTCGACATCTTCAGTGTTGTTCCCAGTGAAGTGAATAATTCCTTCCACATGTGGCTTGTAAAGACCTTGTCTCGGTCAGATACTATGTCCCTAGGCAACCCTTGTAATTTGTAAATGTTGTCAAGGAACAGCTTGGCTACCTGACTAGCTGTGAACGGGTGACTTAGTAGCAAAAAATGACAATACTTGGTAAGCTTGTCCACTTATCAATACCACATCAAATCCATTTGATTTAGGTAGCCCCTCTACGAAATCCATGCCAGTTGACATCCATGGTGACTCTAGGATTGGTAAGGGTTGTAACAGCCCCGGGTATGCCACAGTCTCATGTTTATGGCGCTGGAAAATATCACACTCCTTGATGAACTTCTCAATGAATTGCTTCATCTGAGTCCAATAAAACAAGGATTTGATTCTTTGATGGGTTGCTCTCACCCCTGAGTGTCCTCCCATGGCTTCGGAGTGAAAGGCTTGGGTGATTCTGAGCCTTAATTCTTGATTGTCTCCAATCACCACCCTTCCTTTGTAGCGCAAGATGTCACCTTGCCAGTTGAATTTAGACCGAGGATTCACTGCAGCTTCAGTTCGGATCTTGTCAATCCCAGCATCATTGACATAACTATCCACCACTTCTCTAATCCATCTGGGTGTAACTTCCACTGGAGCCTTACATGATCCTTCTATCACTCCCACTTCTAGTAATCCCCTCCTAGACAGTGCATATGCAGCAGCATTACATCTTCCCATCCTGTACTCAATTGAATAGGATAGGCCTAAGAGCTTTTTGATAGCCTTTTTTCTGGAGATGGGTTGTCACTTGCTGGTCTAAGAGGTACCTCAAACTCTGGTGGTCTGTGACAATTACAAAATGAGCAGGCTCTAGGTAGTGGTGCCACTTATCTACAGCATACAAGATTGCCAATAACTCCTTTTCATAGATGGAGAGAAGTAGATGTTGCCCATGAAGAGCCTTACTGATGTATGCTAGGGGATGTCCTTGCTGCATAAGGACTGCTCCAATCCCCTCATCACAAGCATCAGCTTCTATTCGAAATTGTAGAGCGAAATCCGGAAGAGCAAGCACTGGTGGAGATGCTAGTAATTCCCTCACTAAATGAAATGCAGCTTCACTACCCCGCCCCCACACAAACCTCTCCTTCTTCAATAGCTCAGTAAGAGGGTGACATATAACTCCAAAATTTCTAATAAATCGCCTATAATACCCTGGTAGCCCCAGGAAACTTCTCAACTATTTTTCATTTTTAGGAATAGGTCACTTCATGACTGCCTCAATCTTAGCAGGATCAGTTGCTACCCCATCCTCTGAGATCAAATGGCCTAAGTATTCCACTCTAGACACAGCAAAATTGCACTTAGAAAGTTTAGCAAAAAGCTGATGGTTCTTCACGATCTTCAACACATACTCCAAATGTACCAAGTGCTGCTCAAGGGTTGCATTGTAAATCAGTATATCATCGAAGAAAACTAGAACATACGTACGCAGGAGCTCAGAAAAGACCATGTTCATCAGGGATTGAAATGTTACTGGTGCGTTTGTCAATCCAAATGACATTACATTAAACTCGTAATGGCCATTGTGTGTTCTGAAGGATGTTTTGGGAATGTCTGACTCGGTTACCCTCACTTGGTGATACCCAACCCTCAAATCAAGCTTTGAAAATATAGCAACTCCATGTAGTTCATCCAACAACTCCTCTATGTTGGGAATGAGAAACTTATCTTTCATTGTTGCATCGTTAAGCTTCCTATAGTCCACACAATTACGCCAAGAACCATCCTTCTTCTTCACTGGTAAGGTTGGTGAAGCAAACTGGCTCTGGTTGTGTCTAATCAATCCACTGGCCAGCATTTCCTTCACTTGGCGCTCAATCTCATCCTTCTGCCTATGGGGGTACCTATAGGTTTTTGAACAAATGGCCTGTGTACCCGGTTTCAGAGGGATCCCATGCTCACACCCTCTTTCTAGAGGGAGTTGTGTAGGCTCTGCAAAGACTTCTGAGAATTTCTCTAGGATACCCTGAACTGCTGGTGTTTTTTCTTCCATTTTAGCACTCACTTGGAACACATGGGCGACCTGTGTGATGGATTCATGTTCATCATTTCTTATCAACAACTGCAACTCCTTCCAAGTAAGATGTCGAATGACAGTCTCTTTCTTGTCCTCACTCACACCTTGCAGCTCCACTTTCTTGCCTTCTTTAGAGAATGCAATAGTCATTTTATTGTAATCGAATTGTACAGGATTGTACTTTTTCATCCAATTAACACCAAGCAACAACTCAAAATCACCAATTTTCAAAGCCCGGATATCAAACCTGTAATCACCCCCTTGCATTTTCCACTGAAAATTCTTGCATTCCTGGCGGAAAAATAGCTTGCCCTTGTTGAGGCCCTCTACAATCATCAAATTGGCCGGCAACAACTTAAACCAAGCGTCTTTCGCAATCGAGGGATCCACGAAGCTGTGTGTGGAACCGTTGTCTATCAGTACACTGATCACTCTATTCCCTACGAACATTTTGACCATGATCGATGTGTCCGATCCATTCCCAGTGAGGGCTCGCACGAATCCCTCTTGGTCTCCTTCTTCTACCCCGGGTTCGTCTGTTACAAGCTCGCTGGCTTCCTCCTCCTCACCAGAATCCAAATCTTGAGTGGTCACATACTTCACTGATGGGTTCTTGCATTTGTGGCCGACGAAGTATCTGTCACCACATCTGAAACACAGGCCTACTGTTCTCTTGAATTCCTTCGAATTCTTGGTCCCATCTTGGCTCCTTTCGCCCACAAATCCTGGTTTCCATGGGGGCTTGCTAACCTTGACCAGCGCCTGGAGTGCGTCGCTGTGTAACCTTGCGAGTTCCAAGGTCTCAGCAAGATCTTTCGGACGCCCAAGCTTAACCAAAGGCTTCACCTCTGCCTTCAATCCACTGATATAACTTGTAATGAAATAGCACTCAGGTAGATGCATGTGGATTATACGATAGCATACCTGCTCGAAGCTCTTCGAATCTTTCGTTGTACTCTTCCAGATCTCCAACTTGATTCAATTTGTTGAATTCCTCAACAATTTCGAGGCCTTGCTTTTCCCCAAATCTGCAACATAGAGCTTTGCTCATCTCTTTCCATCGTACTCCTTTCTTCTGCATCATATACCCATGAATCCAAGTATCAGCCCAATTGTGCATATACATGGCTGCCAATTCCACCTTCTGGTGTTCTTAGATTGCAAAGAGGAGGAAGTACTTTTTACACTTTCGTACCCAGCTACGTAGCTTCTTCCCATCAAAGGTTGGAAAATCAACCTTCGGAAAGCAGTTCTGAGCATTGAAGGCGCCGTCGTTTCTCATTGGTGGTGGACGGTACGCGTTTGTCTCTTCCGGAATCTCTCTATTAGGCACCGGAGGTGTCTTTTCTTGGTGGTCCACCGGCGAGGTAACGAATCCGGATTGAAATGCGGATCTCTGATTTTGAAGCCGAATCCGTTCTGCGATCTGTGCTACGTTATGCTCAATCCTTGATTGGAATTGTTCTGTCCGTGCCTGAAATTCCTCTGATGATCGCTTCATTTCAATCACCGTTTGTTGCTGATCTTGAAGTGCCCGATGATGATCGTCCTGCTTATGGATTGCTTCCATTAGTAGCTCATGGGGGCTCGCTGTGAATGTCTGTAATTGCTGCAGCTGGACATCCATCTTCTCTGTAGCCTTGAGACGAGTTGCATCCGCCATTGTTGAAGATTGCCGAAGATCACAAGCTAACTGATACCACTTGTTAGGAACCTTGAGTTGGTTAGTCTAACAACTGAGAGAGAGTAAGTAACCATATGAATCTGTACGAATGTATGAATGAATGTTCTTACAAGCTGTTCATCAATCATATAGTTTCCCACACATGTGGCTAGTCACGTGTCTAGCTCACTATCCTAACATAATCTTAGTTTGTGATTGAAAATTAATTCATTCTTCCAAAATTAGATTGTAGTATTTATGGGCCGGTTAACACCGGTCTAGTAAGATGTAATTTATATTTATATTTATTTTTAATATTAGTTAGACTTATGTATAGTAGATAATTAGAATTGAACGATCACAACTCAACCTATAAATGTGAGGGCACTAAAGTTTGGCACCATTTGGTAGAGCGCCCGTAACAATTATAATTAGAATTGAACGATCACAACTCAACCTATAAATGTGAGGGTACTAAAGTTTGGCACCATTTGGTAGAGTGCCCGTAACAATTTTTATAAGGCCATCTTTATTCATGGTATTTTAAGTATCATAGCTAAAAAATATCTATGATACTCAACTCAAATATCACCATTAAATATGCTCTAAGGATTTTGAAATTTTAAAGAAAATTTAAGTCTTTTTTAATCCAATATATGGATTTCTTATTTAATTTTCCACAATAAAGAATTAACAGAAAAAATGTGGACCTTGGACTGGCCTAGAATAATTTTGAGTCGGATGAAAATTGGAATTTTTAGTCCATTTCCTATCCAGGCCAATTTTAGGAAGGAGTGTTTACTAAAACATCGATATTTTTCGTTTTATTAGCATTTTGTCCACCAACATGTACATATTAACAAAATTTCCACCTCCCTTCCTCTATTCCCTGCCCTAGATCTGGGCAAAGCGGGTGGCTTGGACATAGGAAAAAGTCCACACGGACCCGGCTTGGACCGGGCTTTACTCCAGGATCCGCCTTGATCCCTGACCGAACGACGACTACTTCCTTCCCCAGCGCCCTCCTTCTTCTTTTCCCTCGTCCGTTGCCGGATGTGCAAGGAAGGAAGACGGGAGTGTAATTGTCTTCTGCGCCAAGGTTCTGACGGCTTTAGATGCCAACAACGACGGTGGCTTCTTTGTGCCGAGGTTCTGTAATGAACACCTTCTGAACTGGCGAATCCGCCAGTTCAGGAGGTGTTCATCACCACTCTATTAGGTTGAGGGAGGGAGGCGGAGCAAGTCGAGGGGGCACAGGGAGCTAGGAAGGGGAACTGATTGGTGGACACCTATTTAATTTGATCATTCAAATGGTCCTGTAGAGCAAATTTATTCTTTTAGGAAAACCTAATTATATATTTATATAATTTTTTCATGAAAAATATATTTTGAAAAATATTAAAATTGAAAAGATGATTAAATATTTGATGATAATAATTTTAATATTTTTAAAATATGTTTTTCATGAGAAAATTATATAAATATATATGATTGGTTATTTATAATATAAATATAATTAAAAAATAAACTATCATGAATATATATCCTTACTGTTACTTTTTTTTTATTAGGAAAGAATACGGGCGAGCGAGCTCTACCCGATGGCATCCTTACGGATGAGGTCTAGAAGACCAGAATCGTTGTTAATATCGACACCCCAGGCAGAGTGGCAAAGGTGTGCAACCTTATCAGCCACTCTATTGCCTAATCGGGGAACATGAAAGAAGGAAACTTCTTTCAAAGTCGATAGTAGAAATTTAACATATGATAAAATCAGTTCGATTTCCCAAGGACGGGTAGATGTTTTATTTAGGTGGTTTATGATTATCATGGAGTCACCTTCAATGTGGAGTTTATTGATACGAAGTTGTAGAGCCTTTTGGATTCCCCATTTAAGAGCAAGCGCTTCTGCTTTCAAAGGACTTTGTTTGCCAAGTTTTTTATAACAGATGTGTATCGGATGTCCTTCCCAGTCCCGGATTACGGCTCCAGCCGTGCTATCATTGTTTGAAAATGTGGATCCATCAAAATTTAACTTGAAAGTTCCCCTAGGGGGTTTTCGCCAAGTAATGTTACCATGCAAGATCTACTGTTGGACCAAACAAGATCTCCTACAACACAATTTATACTCCCCTCCCTACTCCACAAAATTATTTTGACATATATTTAATCTTAAAAAAAATATAAAAATTATATTTATATTCCTAACATCTACATTTATATATTTATAAAATTTTATTTTGAACATTGATGTTTTAAAATTTTTAAAAATTAAAAAGGTAATATTTTAAAAAATATAATTATTAAAAAATTTAAAACATGATTTTTAAAAATAAAATTTTATGAATATATAAAAATAGATATTAAAATTATAAATATAATTTTTAATTTTTTTTTAAGATTAAATATATGTCAAAATAATTTTGAGGAGTAGGGAGGAGAGTAGAATGAGTTGCAGAGGATCTTGACTAGGGCTGGAAATAGGGGACGGATATCCAATTCACCTGCTCCACCCGCATTTTTTTTGCGGGTGAAACCCGGCAAAAAGCGGGTGACGGGTGAAGTGGGTGGCGGAGCGTGTATGGATGATGATTTTTCACCCAATACCCGCTCCAATAACCCGCCCCATAACCCGCTCCATTAACACGCACCAATAATCACTCAATAAGAATCCGGCCAATAACCCAATTAAACATATTATTTTACTTTTCTACCCCTTAAAAACCCTAAATTTCTTTGTTTTGATATCACTTCATCACATTAATTTTATATTGTGCTTTTATATTTGTGTTTATAATGTTAGAAAGTTCCGTAGTTAATTTGAAAATTAGATTACGTAGTTAATCAAAAAATGTTTCTATGTTGCGATCTTATTGAGAATAGTCTCATTGTTTTTTATTTTATAAGTTTTATATTTTCCATGTATTGTTAAATTAGAAACCGAAATATTTTCTATTTTATTAGTTATGTATACATCACGTATTTTTAAATCCGAACTTGATATGTTAGTATGTGTTTTTATAAGGAAAAAATCTATATAATGTTTTAAAATAAAAATAACTAGTATAGTTTCCGCGCCATGGCGCGATTTTTAAAAAATAAATTGATATTATACCATTTAATAAAATATTATTTAAATATTTTGAACTAAACATATAAAAACAAACTCATTAAAATAAGATATAATAAGCTCAATCAAGATGGACTCCATTGTGATAGTATCGAATATTTGCAAATAGGCATAGGTTTATATTAATTTAATATTTAGAATTAAACCCATTGATTATTTTTAAGATGAAAATCAATTGGAAAAATTAAAGGGGGAGAAAAAATGATTAGTTAAAAATAAGAGAATTAAATTAAAAAGAAGAAAAAAGGATAATTAAATTAAATGAAAATTAAAATTAAAGAGAAAAATAGGATTGGTCAAAACTCCTAAAATCCCTCTAAGTGTGACACGTCAGCCTAAACACTTCTAAATTAAGAGTTTACTAGTATGATCCCCGCGCCATGACGCGATTTTTTATAAATAAAATCTTACTAATATATTAAATTAATATTATAACATAATTGTAAAAGTTCAGATAATTAAATATTTTGAATTAAACTCATGGGTTGAGAAAACGATTAAAGTAGTATATATAGATATATATAGATATAGATGTAGATTACTAATATTAATTTTATATTTTCTTTTTATTAATTTTATGTTTTGAATTAATCCCATTGTTTTTTAGAGAAAAAAATTACTAAAATTATAATTTAGGCTAAGATCAATGTTTTGAATTAAGCCCAATAGTTAGTAAAATTAAAGAAAAAAGAGAATTAAAGGAAAAAGAAGAAGAAGAAAAATAGAATTAAAGAAAATCAAAGAAAAATGGCAAAAATAATGATTGGTCGAGACTCCTAAAATTCTTCTAAGCTTAACACATCATCCTAAACTCTTCTAAATTAAGATTTTATATAGATATAGATTTTTTTAGAGAAACAAATTGCTAAAATTATAATTTAGGCTAAGATTAATGTTTTGAATTAAGCCCAATAGTTAGTAAAATTAAAGAAAAAAGAGAATTAAAGGGAAAAAAAGAAAAAAAATAGAATTAAAGAAAATCAAAGAAAAATGGCAAAAATAATGATTGGTCGAGACTCCTAAAATTTCTCTAAGCTTGACACATCATTCTAAACTATTCTAAATTAAGAGTTTATATAGATAGTTAGTAAAATTAAAGAAAAAAGAGAATTAAAGGAAAAAGAAAAAAAAAGAATTAAAGAAAATCAAAGAAAAATGGCAAAAATAATGATTGGTCGAGACTCCTAAAATTTCTCTAAGCTTGACACATCATCCTAAACTCTTCTAAATTAAGAGTTTATATAGATATAGATATAGATTGATTATTTTTAAGATGAAAATCAATTGGAAAAATTAAAGGGGGAGAAAAAATGATTAGTTAAAAATAAGAGAATTAAATTAAAAAGAAGAAAAAAAGATAATTAAATTAAATGAAAATGAAAATTAAAATTAAAGAGAAAAATAGGATTGGTCAAAACTCCTAAAATCCCTCTAAGTGTGACACGTCAGCCTAAACACTTCTAAATTAAGAGTTTATATAGATATAGATTAATCTTCTTATTGGATATCCAATAATCACCCGCACCACCCGCTAACCCGCATGGGTTGGATACAGGGGAAGGATTTGTGGGTGATGGAGCGGGGCGGGTGAAGATTTATACCCACGGGGCGGGTGATGGAATGACGATTTTCACCTATAACCCGCCTCATTTTCAACCCTAATCTTGACTGCGGTCGGACTGTGAATATATGGGTTCGTATGGAACGGAGTTTATAAACTGGCTAAAATTATAAACAGGGTAAAATTTATAAACTGTTGGTAAAAAGTAGTTAAAAATTTATGAAAAAATATAAACTCCGTATGAGGTGAAAAACAGTTTATTTGTAAAAAGTGTAGTTTATTTTGTTATTATTAGGGGTATTATGATATTTTCAAATCAAATAAACCACATAAACTCCCAAAAAACTATCAAAAATAACTTCTTAAATAAACCCCCAAATAAACTAAAATCTCCTAATCAACCCCACCCTCGTACATTTTTTTAACTCCCAATTTTATACACACCCTATATGTGATGCATGGAATGATTACGGTAAGCATTTAGCATTTGTTGCCACGTGGCAAACACGTGGAGCGAAGCAATCGATACATATTACAGTAAATGCTAGGCAGTATGTATATCCTCAATCCATTGGCGAAAATGTGTAACTACTAACTACGCAATAAATATTATATTAAAAAAAAAACTACGCAATAAATATATTATTTTATTCTAATTTTTTATTTTATAAAAAACCACCACTAATGATTCTCTAATAATTATTTTATTCTTTAATTAAAACTTATTATTTTAAAAATTTACACTTATTAAGAAAATAAGTAAAAATACACTTATACTCCTAATTATTACTCCACTATTTTACTTTCTAAAAAATATAATAACAATTATCTAATTATTATAAGGATAATTTCGTAAAGTGGATGTCAAAATATCTAAAATGACAAATTTTTCTTAACAGTTACTAAACTAATATATTTAATTAACGGAGAGGATAAAATATTTTTTAAAAATAAAACCTAAAATAACATATATTTTCTAAATAAAATTAATAATTTAAAATGACATATTTGATTAATATCTTGTATCCGAATAACCGATCTCCACCGGGGTTGACCCATTACAGCCCTATATATATTTCCACTCAACCCCCCTTAAATTTCCACCAATTAATTTCCCGGTGGAGATCGATGGCTAAACCCGCCGGAGCAGTCGCAGCATTCGTCGCGGTGGCCGCCGCCTGTTCCTTGGCGTTGCTTGTCTCGGCCGATGAAAAGCTTCAGAAGGAGGCGCCACCGCCTTCTTCTTCCGGCAGGGCCTCGACGGGTTCCACTTACACCCACACTTGGCCCGTGAGATATACATACATAATATAACCCCTTCATCAGGATATTTCATTTATTTTCTTTCTTTATTGATTATTGATTGATTATGTACGTTCGTGTTTTGATGGATGGATCGGGTGATGAACAGGCGATGGAGTTCGGGTGGAGGATAGTTGTGGGCACCATAATGGCATTCTGTGGGGCGGCGTTCGGAAGCGTTGGCGGTGTCGGCGGCGGCGGGATCTATGTTCCCATGCTCACTCTTGCCATCGGCTTCGACACCAAATCCTCTGCCGCCATCTCAAAATGTAAGTAGGAATTAACAATTTACATCCCCTATAGGGTATAACACTTTATGTGTTACACTCGACGTTACATTTAACTATTTCGAATATAAATTCACATTAATTTTTTTTTTAAATTATATTTATACTCTAGACACTTATATGAATATGTATATAGTATTTTATTAATAAAATATATGTTTTAAAAAATATATAAAAAATATTTTCTAAAATAATCAATCTTTTAATTATCTATAATTTTTAATAATATTTTTTCATGATAAAATTTTATAAACATGTTAATAGAAATGTATAGAATATAAATATAATTTTTTTTTAATGTGAATTTATACCCAAAATAATTAAGTGTAACACGAGTGTTATAGGGGATCTAGACTGCGGAATCAATATAGTACGGAGTATTTTTTTTATATTTTTTTTTTAAAAAAGCCTTCTTCAAATACACGAATTTTCACAAAATCACCCAATACATTTGAAAATTATAAAAATCATCCATAACTTATTCTATTTTATAAAAATTGTATGAAACCATGTTCATATCTCAAAAGAACAAGTGTGTAGTTGCTGAGAGATGTGAATGAAACCAAAAGATTTCCACATCAAAAGTTGAGCATAACAAACCTTAATATAAGTTGGTAAACTACTTTTTTTTTTTATCATCAATTGATTATAGTATGAAACCCACTCAGCTGCATGTGTGCCTGAAGTTGGGAGATTGCTTGTTATATTGATGAAATTTCACTGGTGCCATGTACATATATTTTTAAATATATTGAGGTTCAATTTTATAAATAAGGTGGTAAATTGACATTTAAAAACATTTTTTAGACATAAAAAAGGGTGTGATTTGTTAATGGTTATTCAAATGAAAAACCAAATATATGAATGTTGTTTAATACAAAATCAAATTTGCGGATGGTTTTTTACAATTTTCAAATATATGGGTGGTTTTTGTAATAAAAAAAATCCCATATTTCAAGGGTCATTTAATGTAATGTTCCCTTAAGACTTTGGTAACCATAACGTACGTACGTAATTAAGCGATTATATTATGGGGGAGTCGTACACTATACTCCGATTTGGTCAGGAGATTCGTACTTATTATTGACCCTTTCAAAATTTCACATGCCCAATTTAAAATAATTCCATGGTTTAGCCTCAATTATTTCAATTCCAACACAAAAAATGGTCTAGCCACTACTGAGGTTTTTATTTCTCTTAATTTAATTAGGGACTATGAAAAGGATATAGATGGAATCGACCAAAAAAAAAAATTATTAAAAAAAAAATTATAAGAATCATTTGTTTCTTCCTTTAGTGTCTATCTAATATTTTTTAAAAAAAAATAAAATACTATAAATGAAAAAAATACTACAATACTACAATAGAATTTACTCTTTTTTCTCATAGTAAGCGGTCCTATATATGCATTGTCCATGTATATGGCTGGCTAATGTTAGATACAACGCAAATCCCCCCTTGTATAGTCACGTTCAATTCAACGTGCACCGGTGCAATTAAATGTAGAGGATTTTTAATTAATTATGCTTTTAATCATCTTTAAGGGATACTTAGTCCACGTCAAAACCTAAAATGACATTTTTTAAAACAAAATTTATTAAAATAATACTCTCTTTGTTTCAAAATAAAAGTAACTTTACTATTCAACACGCATTTTAATTAGTTAAAAACTCTATAAACTATTATGATGGGAATTAAGGTTGCACTCGTTCAAGGTCCGATTAAGGTCGAAGTGGTCTTTTAGTCCGGTTTAAACACAAGGATCTAGATCGATCCTAAACAAGAAAACCGAAAGCAATGAAGGAGCGAGGACACACGATATGTTTACGAGGTTCGGGCTAATCCCTACGTCCCCGGCTCTAGATGTCATCCAATATGCTCTAAAGGCCAAACGAGAAACCAATACAAAGATCCTAGGAGGGCAACTACTAAACCGAATACATGAGTAGGAGGTAAAATACACTTAGAAAAACACAAAAGCAGTGGCAAGCTTAGGGAAGAAAACTCCCTTAAACCGAGGCGTCTCAACTCGGTAAGGCCTCGTCAGATATGTCGTAGCTCCGTTGAAGGTGGCACCAAGGAGTCCTCGTCGATCGATTTCTCCATCAACGCCATTGCTGGTTCTTCTCCTCTCTTCGATGTAGCCATAGGAAGGCTCAGCTAGCCTTCTCGTGCTCCTTGGGATCTCCTGCTCTCTCTCCGCTTGAGTCGGGCTCACATGGAGATTGCTCAAGAGCCTTTCTCTACTGATGAAACCCAGAACTCGAACCTCTCTCTATCTTCTCTCTCGGCTTCACTCTCTTTGGTTGGACCGAAACCCTAGCCCAATCTCTCCTTTTCATCCATGGGAGAGGAGCTCCCAGGCTCCTTTTGGAGCGGCGTCTATCGTGCCTTGTCTTACTTTAGGGTTTGCTGTAGAAAGCTTAGAAGGCTTGATGTGAGCAACGGTCGAAAATAGAGACGTTGAGGCAAGGCATGGGCTTGGGCCTAAAGGCCCAATTCCTAGTAAACTAGAATTACAAACTCAAGATATTATTTTTTTAATCAAATTTTTTTAATAATTTTATATTTGTTAGTAAAAAGTATGAAATTATGGGAAAAAAATTGATTACAAAAATAATATTTCATAGAGTTTTTATCTCCTTAAAAAACGTGCATCAAAGTCCAAACGACTTTTATTTTGAAACGGATGGAGTATCTTTTAATTATTGATGGAAGTGCCAAACTAGCTAGATATATGAAGAAACCAAAGAGTCTCCCATAATGAAAATATAAATGAATATGTTTAGTTTGCCGATTGGGATTGGTTTTAGTATGAACCTCAATCAGCTCATGTGCTACGCTACATACTTTAGTAAGGAGTACTAAGTGTTCATATATGAGATGTGACACTACTCTCTGTGACACTACTCTGTTTTCTTGGGTGTAGGCATGATCGTGGGGGCAGCTGGATCAACGGTTTTCTACAACATAAGGCAAAGGCACCCGACGCTGGACATGCCAATGATCGACTACGACCTCGCCCTCCTCTTCCAACCGATGCTGGTGCTCGGCATTAGTATCGGTGTTACCTTCAATCTCCTCTTTGCCGATTGGATGATCACCATCATCATCATTATCCTCTTCCTAAGTACGGATTCTCACTTACGCCTACCTTGCTATATTATACACTCATGTACTGTTTTAGAGCAGTTGAGTCCAATCAAACTGAACTAAGATCCATGAAAAAAATAACCCCCTAAGACCCTAACTTATGTCACTTGAAACTAATTCCGCCTTGCCAATGCAGCCACATCAACTAAGGCTTTCTTCAAGGGTGTTGAGAAATGGAAGAAAGAAACCATCCAAAAGGTGATTATGCATTATTTTTAACTTATTTTTTTTTTACTCTTGAATTATTATGGGAGTATTTAATTTGAAAACACTCTTTAATTTCTTATCATTTCAGGAGGCTGAACGGATATTGAGATCTGCTGGTGAGGATGTCTTATATTTATCTATCTATCTACCTACCTATCTGTATATTCAGTCCATTCCCATCTTTTGATTTTACTTTTGTACGTAATGACTGATGCGGATTAGTATATAATATATTCCTCGTTTGGATCAGAAATGGACAAACAAAATGGAGGTACATTAGAATCAGAAAACAAATCTTTGCCTGGAGGGCCGAAAAACCGCCCAAAGGTATATATGAGTACTTCGTATTCGTAGAACAATAAAATCTTCCGAATTCGATCACGAGCTGAAATTTTCTTCTGGATGCAAATGAATGTAGGTGTCCCTAATAAGAAATGTGCATTGGAGCAAACTCGGTGTCGTTTGTTGCGTTTGGATTGCTATATTGACACTTCAGATCATCAAGGTTAACTCAAAATTAATTCTACTTATTTTTTTTTTATCATTAATTAATCCTTGTGATAATTGCTAAATTCAATCCCTAGCTTGTTTTTGGATGCAGAGTTACATGACCACTAATTGTTCACCGATGTATTGGGTTGTCAACCTCTTACAAGTATGACTTTTGCCCCAAACTAGACCTATGTATATAGATATATTGCCGTTCATATGGATTAATTGGTGGTATCGTCTATGATCGTGTAGATCCCTGTGGCGGTTGCAGCATCAGGATATGAAGCCGTGAGGTTGTACAATGGGAAGACGGTAATTGCTTCGCGAGGGGAAAAGGGGACCGACTTCAAAGCACGACAACTAGTGTTCTTCTGCTTCATTGGTGTGCTTGCGGGTACCATTGGAGGCCTCGTCGGTATTGGTGGTGGTATCATTTTAGGGCCTTTGTTTCTCGAGATGGGAGTTCCTCCTCAGGTAATATGATCCTTGATCCAATAAGGAGATACATCGGCCAACCAATCAATCTCAAGGGATTAAAGGCTTTTCCCTTTCTAGTCAATTAGGGTTTGAGGAATCTTGTGATCTAGTGGGCTACTCCAACTGGCTTTAGCTGGAGTAGCCCACTAGATCACATGTATTAAGATTATCCATTCACATCTCAAAGATTAAGCAAACTTATATGTGAACATTCCTTGAAGGTATCAACGGCGACAACTACCTTTGCCATGTTGTTCTCATCATCCATGTCGGTCGTAGAGTACTACCTTCTCAAGCGATTCCCAATTCCATACAGTAAGTTAGATCAATCTCAACTACACTCTTGTGGTTAACATTCACAAAACCCTTAAAATCAATATGCATTTTTGTCAAAGATGATGACAATTGATCAAATTGATTAATGAGTGAATCTATCTATACCTTATTTCTTGGATGCAGCTTTGTACTTTGTTGGAGTGACGACCATAGCAGCACTTGTAGGACAATATGTCGTCAAGAAAGTGATTGCCGTCTTAGGAAGAGCGTCTATTATCATCTTTATCCTCGCTTTCACCATATTCATCAGTACCTTTTTGATTGGTAAGTTTACTTATTTTATCCAATGTGACTTCATGAGATCTTTATTGCCAATTCGGCCCAATGGGCCGGATTAGAAGGTTGGGCCCATTAGGTCTTGTGTTTTTTTAAGCGAGTTCTTTATACATAGATATAGACACAAACGAAAGTGGATATAGCGTCATATGTGACATGTTGTGGTTGATTCTAAGGGAAAAAAAAACATTTCCGTTAATTTTTTTATTAAAATAATATATTTTCATAATTTATAAAAAGTTATGATAAGTCATGCTTACTAAAAAATATTAATATATACATATTTGATAAGTGTTATTTTATTTATATCTAGATTATTTTTTGGCATAAAGAATTACTTATATCAAAATTAATTATTTGATAGTTGTTATTTTATTTATATCTATATTTTTTCTTTGGTAGAATGAATTATTTATATTTGGATTCATTTTTATTTTATATTTTTCGCACAATTTGATCGTTATTAGTTTATTTCTCACAAAATTTCCTTTTATATTTCATGTTATTGTTATTATTTTAATTCTCATATTGCAATTCATATTTATTGTTTTTATCATATTTTTCATAGCTTTTTTAAATAAATAATAATAAATGTAAATTTGAAATATTGTATTAATGTGTCCCGGACAACACACTAGTTGTAGTATATAGTGTATTAATAAATACCCTAATATGAAACAACTTAAATTGAATTAAATTAGGGGTTTTCAAAGCTTATTAATCAAGGTTTTTGGTAATGGGCCTGCAGGGATGGAAGGGCTAATACACATGTTCCACAAAATAGAGCATCACAACTACATGGGGTTCGAAAGCATGTGTGCAACCCATTAACGTTAGATGATCGATCAAGCCCTCTACATGTACCTTTTTTATTTTTTCCGTGAGTATTTATATATGTCCACTTTGTGAGTTTCACTGAGGTCCGGACCTGATGCGAGGCCCAACAGGCCCTCGTCTCCGATAGTTCTATTAATATAAAGTCTTATTATTAGTTTACCTTGTATGCTTATTTTGTGTTTATGGACGAGGGACAAAAATGGATCCCATCATCCCATCTCGGCAAGTCCCAAACCTATCAAGCACAAATCAATTAATTTGATTTAAAAAAATGTCCCTTTCACCCCACAAGCTCTTAATTCGAGTGAAATAAGCTCTTAATTCGAGTGAAATAAGCTGAAATCCCATTAGGATCCTAAGATATACTAGCAATCGCTTTTTTCACAGTGAAAAGTTGTGCAATATTGGACTAATTAAGAAAAACGAGACAACAAACCAGAAAAAATATCCATTGCGGAATTGCACAAAAGAAAACTATCGGCCAATTTTGTTGAGATGTTTGGTATGGGAGTGTCCCCCCACATTGATTATAAAAGAGTAAAAATGATGGGTTAGAAGGAAGGGTGAAACTCTACACAATAGCTTAAGCTTTTGTGTTAAGTTGGTGGATCCTCGCCTTATAATCGCAAAAATAATAATAATAAAACCCGACACGTGTTTGTCTCCCGTTAACGGCCCATCGGATATTTCACAAATTTCAGTTTTCATTGCATTCAACAAACAAGAAGTAACCATATCATTATAGCGTTGCCATTTCCAAATATTTGGAGAATTCGTCGAAGGTTTAGGAATAGACCGTACCCATCAATAAAATCTATCTTATTCTTTGTGAAAAGAGCAATTGAAACAACTCGTTTCCAAGAAAAAAAACCAGAACCATCGAACACGGTCTTTTGCTCATCTACATTTCACTCACATTTACATTTCCATCTTTGCCCCTACGAGGGTTTTGCCTCCTTAAGCTGGACTATATAAGTTTTACATTTATGTTATTTTGGAATAAGAGAGAATGATTGGGAACCTCCAACCCTAGCTCAGCCGCTCAGTTCATTACATTCATCTTCACACAGATGATCAACACTGTTTGATTTATTTTCGTTTTATTGAGCTTTTGATCTAGCTTGAAGCTAGATCTTTACAATATTATCTTGATTTTAAGTCTTAATTATCGAAGAGTGCAGGTGTGAACGTTTAATTTTCACTTGAACCAACTTGATCTATGGACCAGCTTAGCTCAGATCAGCTAGGACTACTAGCTCGGGTGTGGGTGGTTCAATGAGAGCTAGGAACTAGATGGATGAGCGACACGTGTATGGTGAGGATATGTTTGGCAGTTAGGTGTGAAGGCCTATATAAGGCCTCGTCCTCCTCTGTAACAGACAACACGAGAGGGAATAAATCCCAACTTTCAGATCTCACTTTGCCTCCATTTTCTTCCTTCAATTGAGTTCGAAATTGGTGATTCCAGTTCATATGGTATTACAGCAAAGAACGATAAAATCGAGGAATTGATTGTGCTTTCTAATCGAAGACGATGGGAGATACATATGCTTCAGTCTTGCGAAATCAAGGCGGAGATCAGCATCTTCGAAATCAGGTAGGAGACCAGCAGATTCAGATGGCGTCGAATGATTTGCTTGCGCTTGCGAACTCGGATCATCCAAGCGCTTGGTTGGTTGCTGATGTGTTCAATGGATCGAATTTTCCTCAGATGGATGAGGAATGTTAAGATTGCACTTGGAGCGAAATTAAAGCTTGGTTTCATAGAAGGAACTGTGGTAAAGCCGCCGGATGATTCTCCTAATAGTCAGAGATGGATGAGAGCCGACTACATGGTGAGGTGCTGGCTCATCAACTCCATGGATCAAAGGATAGCAGAGTCCGTCATGTATGCGAATTCGGCTCAAGAGCTATGGGGAGAGATTCTTGAAAGGTATGGACAATGCAACATTCCTTTACTTTATCGACCGAAGAAGGAATTGAACTCCATGGTTCAAGGATAAGATTCAGTGGGAGATTATTTCGGAAAGCTGAAAGAAAGTTTGGAATGATATAGCGAGTCTTGAAGGTGTACCACAGTGTAATTGTGGAATCTTGGAGAAATGCACTTGTCAGGTGATACGAAAGATGATTCAAAAGGAAGAAAGAAACAAGTTAATGCAGTTTCTAATGAGAATGAAAAAGTTGGTATTACCATTACCAACCAATTTCAAATTGGTTGGTACGGTAATACCAACCGATTCCTACCAAACCAATTATATCTAGTTTTATTTATATTTTTTTAACTTATTTTGTAATTGTTTTAAGTTTTTACCTTTTGTTTTTATTTTTTTAACTTTTTTTCTTCAGAAAATGTTTTTAATCAAAGGAGGAATACTAACTCGACCTCGATTAAGACGAAAACTTATACCGTTATTTGGAATAATACCTTCATACTACTATGTTGCTTTTGTTTTAATGTTTAAACACTTTGTAATAACTTTAAAGTTTTATGTTGCTTTCATCCTCAAATAAGTCGGTTCGGACAAAAACCTAAGCATTGAAATAATTTATACGTTTTAATTAAGTTGTATTATATTTGCATGTTTTTTTCTCAACACTCTAAAGTTGGTAAATTACCATTACCAACATTTATCAACCAACTTAATTTGTAACCAATTAAGTTGGTACAAGTCCTTCGGTAGTTGGTAATGATAGGGGTTTTACGATTAACAATTTAAATTGATTGGTACACGATACACGAAAAACTAAATTAACAATATACCAATTCCACCCCTACATACCCCCGAGCTCCGACACCACTTAATTTGTATATGGACCATTAGCTGGTGGGCCGTGGTTTGATTTTTATGTCATCCATTTATTGTTATCACTGTGTTTGTCCTTTTTAATGGCTCCAAAGTTTGACTACATTGTCGCGACGTCGGCCCTCATTTTTTCTTAGTTGGATATATAAATGTTGGATTTTTTTATATATATAATTAAGGAAAGCAAATTCGATTACGTCTAGTACTTTATGTTTCAATTTTAATGATAAAAAGCTATTGTGTTTTTATAACTCGATCAACCCATATATTTAAGAGAAAATTTGTAAAAGAGACACAATTCTTAGCTGAATTAACATGACCCAGCTCACAAACCCCGGGCATGTGACTTAGCTGGCAAAAGTCACGTATCAAGTAAACCGGTTTGCGTCGACCGGCTTTACCCACTGGAAAGGAAGCAAGACAAATCTTGAATTTTAATCCAAGGAAAGGGACGAAGGTAGAGATTGAACTCGAGACCTCCTGACATCCCCCTTGCTCCCCACCAGTAAGCCACCCGACTCGGGCTTGTCATAATTTTCTATACACATGAATGCTGTTATAGGAACTTCAATTGATGACTGCTTATTTGTCATAATTTTCTATACACATTAATGTTGTCATAAGCTTCAACAGTGTACTTCAATTTTCTATAGTTGAATTAAATTATATATTTTGGCTTGTTATATATATATATATATTGTATTGTGAAATGACTGCTTATTTTGGTGATTTGAGACATTAGAATGACTTTTGAGCTCCTCATTTAATTATAAATAGCATCAATCTTTTCTGTATACATGAATGCTGTTATAGGTTATATGTGATATTTGTCATAATTTGGCTAGTGTTTTCAATTTTAATTTAAAAGACTCTTAGCTCAATGGTAGAGCGATGTGCTTATACGCAAATACGTGGGTTCGACTCCCGTATAAGCTAAAGTTTATATAATTCTAGCTATCAATTTACAAAATTTTGTAATAAATGTTCAATAATAAGATATATTAGTGCAAATTTTTAGTGCTGATATCATTTTTATGTGAAATTTATATGTACTGACATCGTTTTTATGCGTATTTTTTAGTGCTGACAACGTTTTTATACGTATTTTTTAGTGCCGACATCGTTTTATGCGTATTTTTAGTGTTGATATCGTTTTTATGCGTTTTTCTTTAGTGCTGACATCGTTTTTATGCGTATTTTTTATGTACAAAAAGTGCTTACACGAAAAAACTCTAATTTGCACAGCAGATTGTTATATGTGCACAACATAAAGTTATATGTGCACAACATAAAGTTATATTTGCACAACAAAAAGTATTTGAACGAAACAAAAAAGAAAAATAAAGCGTGGAAAAAAATATTGCATTTGCACAACACAATATTATATTTGCAGGCCCGTGCTTAGGCCGGTTCAAGTGGATCCACCGAACTGGGCCCCCGAAATTTTAGGGCCCAATATGAAAATAATTATGTATATATATTTTCTGTTTCCAAGTGAGATAGCAAAGTTCATCTGGTCCACTGGTTTAACTCTTGAGAAAGAACGCTTCCACTGTTACAGTTTCCGGGTTTTTTTTTTAATCTACTATGCAATGTGGACACTACTTTTCTTTTTCTTTTTATTCATTGGTTACTTTCTCCATTAATAAACTTTTTTTTTTACAAATGACATACATAATTAGACAAATAGACAAAATCATAAATGTTTTTATTTTTTTAAGGACCATCTACAACCTCTTTATAGTTTCTACTAAACTCTATTTAAAAACATTTAGTTATCGCATTATTTCCAAATACTTAGATCAATTACTCTAAACTTTGATAAAGAAAAAACAATATTATTTAAATATTTTTCAACATTTTGTAAGTATACAAAATATTTTTATCAGATTTTATAAGAAAAAATATATTTATGTGTTTTTATTTATACTATTCAAATTTGATATTACTTTAAATGTCTTTTGATATATAAGTAATTGTGTGATTAATCATATTTTTTTTAATTATTTTAACATTAGGATTAAAAAATAATTATTTAATTTAATTTCACTAATATAATTTATAATATTTTTTTGAACGGGGCCCCGAAAATGTTTAGCACGACACTGTATATTTGCACAACATATTATTATATTTTCACAACAAAAAGTTCTTAGACAGAAAGAAAAAAAAAAGCGAAAAAAATAATTACATTTGCACAACATAAAGTTATATTTGCACAACAAAATGTTATATGAGCACAATATACCGTTAGAATTGCACAACGAAAAGTGTTGAAACGAAGGAAAAAATGTAAAAAAAAAAAACTAGACTTGGGTCATATTTGCACAACTTACGGTTATATTTGCACATGCACAACATAATGTTATATTTGCACGACAAAATGTAAAAAAAAATACTTGGGAAGGGGATGAACAATTCACTAATTTGTCCAAAGGTGTGGTCGTGTGGATATTTCATCAATTGAGACATGTTTTTTGGACATTTTGCAAACTCCCCCTATATTTAGGGTATGTTTGGCAAAAGCAAGTAGCTTTTCAGAGCTTTTGATTTTGATATTCTATAGTCTTAAATGAAATAAATATAAGATTTTAGTTTAATTAGGTTTTGAAAGCTTTTGAAATCTAAGCTTTTCAACAGCTATTCACCCAAGCTTTTCGGAGCTTTTGGTTTTTTATTCACAAGTTTTTAACAGCTACCCTAACAGCTAGGTTTACCAAACACTGTACTAGCTTATTAACATATATTTAAGTCAAATAATCCAACAGCTTCAGCTACCCAACAACTTCAGCTCCTCCAACAGCTACCATTTTACCAAACACACCCTTAATGCTATTTTTCATAATTTAAAGAGTTTGTTCTATTTTCTACAATTACATTAAGGGTGTGTTTGGATTCCATTGTACTCCGTATTATGTTTATAATACAATACATTATAAACATAATGCATTTATATGGTGGTGTGCAAATATGTATTTTTTAGACATTTTTTTTAGCTCAATTGGTTGTTTTTTATGTGTGCAAATGTACACATTTGAGCATATAATAGGCAAATTTGAGCACACCGGCCACCTCCCCGGCCCATGTGCATAAACTCTTACAAAAAGCAAGACAATTTCACTGATTTATTTTTTATGATTTTTTTCCTTTTTGTTTTAAATAAATTGTATTTGATTGATGTGTAAAAAATACACATTTTACCAATGGAGCAAATTATTAAAAAGTGATGTCTTGTGCAAATGTGTACTGGGGTATATTTTAAGCAAAACCATTGTGGATTATCTTACATTGTATTTTATTATAATTTTTTTTAATTTAAATACATCGTAATCCGTACTAATCAAACACATCCTTTTTAATTTACATTATAATCATAATATAATTGGAATCCACCCACACCCTAAAATTAAGGCAATTTCATGCAATTTGTCCAAAAAAAGTTTGTACATATATTTGAGTACAATACCTTTCAACATGGGGATGGAATATTAAATTGTCAAACTTGGTGTTTACTTATGAAAGCTATGTATGTATTTGTTCACATGCATATATAGACTGATTAGACTGTATAGTCCATACGTACCTCTTAGCAAATTATTTTATCTCATAATTAAATGTAACCGATCGATACTTTTTCTTTTTTGAGAGGGGTTTGGGAGGAAGGGGGTGGAAAACCGATCATGCATTTATTATTACGAGTATAGATACCTATTCGTTAATTAAAACTTGACATTTTACTATATCTTTTAAGGTTTTTAAAATTTATATAAAATATTATATTTTTTTAATAACTTCATACTTATTACTATTAAGTATGAATTTATAAAAATAAATGTAAAAAAAAGGTTAATATTTTATATAGTTTTTAGCGTTCTAAAAAAACGTGCATGAATAATAAACGACAAGTTTTAATTAACAAATTAAATGGAGTATTGGATAGAAATGAAAATCAATCTACAAAAACTTGATCCACCCATTAATTATTTATTTTGAATATTAATATATAGATAAAAAAATCTAAATAAATGGATGATAGATCATGTCGGAAATGGATGAAGGAGTGTCTAATTGAACACCCGATCCACTAAAATTGTTTATTATATGGAACTTAATCATAACTTTTGTTTATTATATATATGGAACTTGTATCTTTTATATATCTTATTTATTATATGTAAACTTGATTTGGTGGTTTGAGTTTTTGTGTCTATATTGAGTAAATCGGTGAGTACTTTAATTTAATATATATTGATTTTTTTCGTTGAGTTTTTTTTATTTAGTTTTATTTTCATTTTGAAAATTATGATTGACGTTTACATGAAGTTTTTCATCTATATATTTCACCTGATCCACGCAATAACCCGTGAATGATGGATTAATCTAATACTATGTATATATATATATATATATATATATATATATATATATGGATGTATGTAAGGGTTAGTGGATGATGGGTAGACTAAGTAGAGGAAATTTCTTAACATATCGGATGAATAGATATATCCACTCATAACCCGATTCATTTTCATCCCAAAGTATTACTAATATTTATAGGTGAAAAGCTTTTTTTATAAATTATTTTCACAACACTAAACTCTTAATTAATATGTTCCTGAAATCAACAGAGAGCGTATAAAATAATCGGTTTTTCTATCATATGCCATAAGAGCATATGATAAGACCCTAAATTGGGAAAGATTCTCTACCAATAAAGCAATCGACCCTATAAATCTATTTTAAAAAAAGCTAAACTAATTAAAACTTTAAAAACATTTCCATAGTTCTATTATCCTATGCCATTGGGGCATAGGATAGAAAAATCGTAAAATAATTTAGGCGAGCTGTTGTTCCAAAGAAACTCTACAAATATTCCTTCTATTCGGAAAAGCATATATCATTTATTATTTACACACGTTTTTTTTAAAATGATAAAAACTAAATAAAATATCAATTTTTAAAACAATTTTGTACTCATTAATAGTATCTACGAAATTGATAAAACAAATTATAAAAAGTTGTTTATATAAATTTATATTATAAAAAAAGTGTGATGTAAAAAATAGGCGAAATGACATGCTTTACCAAACGAATGAAGTTAAATTCCTATATTACATTATCAATATGTATATCTTAACGCGAAAACTAAATACATTGCACATCAGGATTTATGGCACTACATCGATATGAACACAGTACATGTTAGGGCTGTGCATGATTCGGTTCAAACCGAATTTTTGGGCCGAACCAACACAAACCGAACCGAACCGAACCTAACCGAAGTTTTTCGGTTCGGCTTTCGGTTCAAGAATTTTCGTTTTTCGGTTTCGGTTCGGTTTGTGTTCGGTTTAGGTTCGGTTTGTGTTAAACCGAATTTTTTTATACACTATATATATATATATATATATATATATATATATATATATATATATATATATATATATATATATATATATATATATATATATATATATATATATATACACTTTATATATACACTAGCTAATACATACATATATATATACAGTGTATACATACTTACTATGTATATATACATATGCAGTGTATATACCTACTTTATACTTACTATGTATTACATCATCAGTGTGTATTTATACACGTACACACACTGTATTTGCACATACATTGTAATATTTGCATGTAACATATATATGTAGTATATATAGTATATTATTTGTATACTTTAAATTGGAATATGTGTATATATACACATAAATACAAATATAATATATATTTTTTTGTATACTTTAAAAAAATTTAATGGAAATTCGGTTCATTTGTGTTAAAACCGAACCGAACACAAACCGAACCGGTAAATAACCGAACCGAACCTAATGCTTTCGGTTCGGCTTTCGGTTTGAAATTTTGAGATTTTCGGTTTCGGTTCGGTTCGGTTCGGCCCGGTTCGGTTAGGTTTTCGACCGATGCACAGCCCTAGTACATGTCAATATGAATGTGGAACCTAAACCCTAATTTGCCATCTTTCCAACGCCTATTTCCACGTCGATTCAGACGTATAGTGCATGTATTATCTTAATCATGGATTTCCAACTATTTAAGATTCACGTAACAGTAAGAACCCGTGATATGCATGGACTGATTGTACGGACGTTGCATTTTGTTGCCACGTGGAGTGAAGCAATCCATACATATTACATCCCATCTTCACTTTCTTAATTAAACTCCAATGCTAATCCCTTTTAATTAATTCCTCTCGTTGATATAAACCCTATAAATATTTCTACTCAACACACTCGATCAATTTCCACCAATTACCCTGGTGGAGATCCATTCCATCGATATGCAGAAACCCGCCGGAGCAGTCGCAGCGTTCGTCGCGGTGGCCGCCGCCTGTTCCTTGGCGTTGCTAGTCTCGGCCGATGAGAATAAGCTTCAGAAGGAGGCGGCGCCGCCGCCTTCTTACGCCCATACTTGGCCCGTGCGATATTTATATTATATATATGCCTTCATAATATATACTTTTTTTTTTTGTTAAATATACGTACATATTGATGGTTTCGTGTTGGGATGGGTCGGGTGATGGATAGGGGATGGAGTTCGGGTGGAGGATAGTGGTGGGCACCGTCATGGCATTCTGTGGGGCGGCGTTTGGAAGCGTCGGTGGTGTCGGTGGCGGCGGGATCTACGTTCCCATGCTCACTCTTGCCATCGGCTTTGACACCAAATCTTCTGCCGCTATTTCTAAATGTAAGTAGAAACCCCTTTTTTCAGATGTTATTTTAAAACCCCAATTTTTTTTAGTACATATATATATTTTTTATACTAGGGCTCACTTTGTTCAATAAAGAGGCAATTTGATGTATTTTGTAACTTTTTTTTTACACATAAAAAGGGTTTTGAATGGTCATTCAAAAGAAACTATTTGAGTGATTTTTCGAAGGGAAATTGAAATTATGGATGATTTTATATAATTTTCAAAATTAAGGCCGATTTTATCCAAAAAAAAAGAGAGCAAAGTTTTCATATTTTAAGGGGTGTGTAATTTCGATTTAAATCATCTATCTCCGATTCTATGTCCTCCCTACTCCACTAAATTTTTTAACATTTATTTAATCTTCAAGAAAATTTTAAAAATTATATTTATATTCTTAACATCTATTTTTATATATTTATAAAATTTTATTTTGAAAAACCATGTTTTAAATTTTTTAATAATTGTATTTTGTCAAATCTTGCCTTTTTAATTTTTAAAAATTGTAAAACATCATGATTTTTCAAAATAAAATTTTATAAACATACAAAAATAGATATTAGGAATCTAAATATAATTTTTAAATTTTTTTAAGATTAATATATATATGGTAAATATTTTTGTGATTATGGGAGAATCATACTTATACCAAGTATCATTTTTGGTGAGGAGATAGCTATCATTGGATTTGTCTTCATCCAACACTCTCAAATTTGCTCATGCGTTCACATTGTAAGAGTTGTTCAGACATATCGATCTGTTTCTGTATAAATATATATAAAAGACGTGACATATATTACTTTGGTTTCTTGGTTGGGTGTAGGCATGATTGTTGGGGCTGCTGGATCAACGGTTTTCTACAACATAAGGCAAAGGCACCCGACGCTGGACATGCCAATGATCGACTACGACCTCGCCCTCCTCTTCCAACCGATGCTCGTTCTCGGCATTAGTATCGGTGTTACCTTCAACGTCCTCTTTGCCGATTGGATGATCACCATCATCATCATCATCCTCTTCCTAAGTACGGATTTTGATTTTACACTCATATGCATAGGCCATATTGTCAATCAACTTGATCATTTCCTTTTAACTTAAAGTTCATTTATGATCTCATTGTTTTAGTTTTTGATATATGGATTGAGTGTGCGTCCTCCTATATAAGTATAGCTGAGTCCAATCAAACTGAACTAAGACCTTCGGAAAAAGAAAAAAAAAATCCCCCAACTTACACTTAAAACTAGGGTTGTTAATCATATGAGTTGAGAACTTCGAACTCTTTCTCGGATTGGAATATTATAATTGACTTGAAAAATGCTTGACTCAAGTTCGCTTATTTGCTAAATGAGCCAAGTATAAAAAATTTGATTCACATTGAGGTTCGGTACGGTTCTACTCAAGCTTGAATAGTTTGAATATTGAAGAATTTGTAAAAAATTCCATTAGTTTATTGAGATATTAAGTAGAATATTATATTTATTCAAATGAAAAGGCAAGGAAATTTTCCTAAATCTATCTCTATCTACCAATTTTACAATGGTATCAGAGCCTGTTATCTAAACACAATTCTAAATCAATTTTTGTCACTATGTTACAAGTGAGTATAATTACTCTGGACTGAATAAAACTCGGTTTGAACTCGTTTATTTACTACATGAACCGACTATAAACCACTAATATTCGACTCTTTTGACTTAAATATCAGCCTTATTCAAAGCTAATTCCTCCTTAACAATGCAGCCACATCAACAAAGGCTTTCTTAAAGGGAGTTGAACAATGGAAAAAGGAAACCATTCAAAAGGTGATTTATTTCCCATCCCTTCTTCTTCTTCTTTTTTTACTCTCTTGAGTTATGCATTTAATTTGAATACACTATGTTTATAATTAAGGGTAAATTGCAACTAATATCCCAACCTTTAGGGATAGTTGCTTTCAATACCCTAACCTTGTAAATTTTCACAAAATATCATAACCTATACTATTAGTTGCACTTAACACCCTAGATGAGATTCTTAAATTTAAAAAATTGCCCACATCATACAAAAATTACAAAAATCACCCATATTCATAAAATGTTTTCAATAAACTCCTAATAAATTTTAAAATTTGAAATTAAATAAATCTCTTACAATTTAAGCCAACCCAACCCACCATCCAAAAATAATTATAACAGGTATATAAAATCTACTCCTTTAAAATATAATATAATTACCTTAGCATCTACTCATTTAAAATTTTAATATAATCAATCAAAATAATTAATTATTTATCTAAAAAACATACATTATAATTAAAATCTAAATTTATATAAGTATGTCTCGATACATGCCGATTTGTACATCTATATATTCCCTATATATTATTTGATACGATATATACTGTCTTTTTGGTTAATATTATGTTATATATACTAAAACTAATACATAACATCTTATAATGTATCACACATAAATTCCATGGTATTACAAAAATGATTCTGTAAGAAATGTTTAACATAATAGTTTTACAAAAATAAAATAAAGTATATTTAAAAAAATAAATGGTAAAAGATACGATAACCATTTGCAATCAATAATTATATAATAAAGATATACTAAAATAATATGGTAAAAAATCATAATTTTACCATATTATTTTTAATATATCTTTATCATGTAACTATTTATATATTACAAACGGTTATCATATCTCATAGCATTTATTTATTAAAATCTACATTATTTTATTTTTGTAAAAGTATTATGTTTAAGATAAATAATTAATTATTTTGAGTAAATATATTAAAATATTAAACGAGTAAATGCTAAAATAATTATATTATATTTTTAAAGGAGTAAATTTTATATACTTGTTATAATTATTTTTGAATGGTGGGTTGGGTGGGCTTAAATTGTAAGAGATTTTTTTAATTTCAAAATTTAAAATTTATTAGGAGTTTATTGAAAACATTTTATGAATATGGGTGATTTTTGTAATTTTTGTATGATGTGGGTAATTTTTTAAATTTAAGAATCTCATCTAGGGTGTTAAGTGCAACTAATAGTATAGGTTAGGATATTTTGTGAAATTTTACAAGATTAGAGTATTGAAAGCAACTATCCCTAAAGGTTGGGATATTAGTTGCAATTTACCCTATAATTAATGCTTGCCATTTCAGGAGGCTGAACAGAAACTAAGATTTGCTGGTGAGCATATCATATATATATATTCAATCCATTCACATCACATTTGATCTATTTATCTTCAATACTTTGTACAACTCATGCGGTTTATATATAACTCCATTGTTTGGATCAGAAATGGACAAACAAAATGCAGGTACTATTGAATCAGAAAATAAATCTTTGCCTGGAGGGCCGAAAAAACGTCCAACGGTACGTACGTGTGAGCGTGTTGAGAGATGTATAGACTAAAGAAAGTCTCACGCCTAAAGTTGAGGCATATCAAGACTTAGCATATAAGCTGGTGGACCACCCCTTCTATATATTGTCAGTTGGTTTTATGATGGAACCTTTTAGGCGTAATTTCTTCTGAATTCTCGATTGAGCTGAAATTTTCATCCGGAACGATACAAATGAATGTAGGTGTCCCTCGTAAGAAATGTGCATTGGACCAAACTCGGTGCTATTTGTTGCGTCTGGATCGCGATATTGACACTTCAGATCATCAAGGTTAACTCAAAAGATATCAATCCTACTTATTTTTATCATTAATCCTTATGATAATTGCTAAATTAATTCAATCCCTAGCTTGTTCTTTTGGATGCAGAGTTACATGACCACTTGTTCCCCAATGTATTGGGTTGTCAACCTCTTACAAGTATGACTATTGCCCTAAACTAGACATATATACATATATTGGTGTTCATTTATTGTTGTTAATCTACATGGATTCATTGGTTGATATATATTGTCTATGACCGCGTAGATCCCTGTCGCGGTTGTAGCGTCAGGATATGAAGCCGTGAGGTTGTACAATGGAAAGACGGTAATTGCTTCGCGAGGAGAAAAGGGGACCGACTTCACAACACGACAACTAGTGTTCTTCTGCTTGATTGGTGTGCTTGCGGGTACCATTGGAGGCCTCGTCGGTATTGGTGGTGGTATCATTTTGGGGCCTTTGTTTCTCGAGATGGGAGTTCCTCCTCAGGTAAGATGATCCTCGATCCAATAAGGAGATAAATCAACAAACCAATCAATCTCAAGAGATTAGAGTTTTTTGCCTTTTGGTCAATTAGGGTTTGAGGAATCTTGTGATCATAAAGCCTAGCTAGTACATCAGTCGAGTTAGTTTACAGCTAAAACCAACTGGCTTTAGCTGGAGTAGCCCATTAGATCACATATACTAAGGTTATTCATTCACATCTCAAATATTAGGCAAACTTATACGTGCACATTCTTTGAAGGTATCGACGGCCACAACTACCTTTGCCATGTTGTTCTCATCATCCATGTCGGTCGTAGAGTACTACCTTCTCAAGCGATTCCCAATTCCATACAGTAAGTTGGATCCATCTCAACTACTGCACAATTGATCAAAGTGATCGATTAATGAATGAATCAATCTCTACCTTTTGCTGGATGCAGCTTTGTACTTTGTTGGAGTGACGACCATAGCAGCACTTGTAGGACAATATGTCGTCAAGAGAGTGATTTCGGTGATTGGAAGAGCGTCTATCATCATCTTCATCCTCGCTCTCACCATCTTCGTCAGTACCTTTTTGATTGGTATGTTTACTTCTTTCATCTCCGTCCATCTTATCCTAATGTGACTTCATCACTTTTTTTTTATTGCCGATTCGGCCCAATGGGCTGAATTTGATCTTGGGCCCACTCCCCATCACTTCAAAATTGTTTTTTTTTTTTTTTGTGATGGGCCTGCAGGGAGTGAAGGGCTAATACACATGGTCCACAAAATCAAGCATCACAACTACATGTGGTTCGAACACATGTGTAAAACCCATTAATGTGCGATGATCGATCATATCAATTCAAGTCCTATATGTATGAAGCATTTTTTAGATTTTTAGCAGGGTTCGGGTCCAATTTTTGGGTTCGACTATAGCACTTACTTGCAAACTTCATCACATAAATATTTTGTTATAATTATAACAAAAAAATATTATAATTCGGGTTCAATTGGCAATAAGATCTTCCATAGTTCCATTTGTTAGGCTCATTTTAATCTCCTAAATGCAATTACAAGTGTTTGATTGTATAAGGTATACATATACTACATCCGCCTCAAAAGATAGATTATTTGACTTTTTTACACGTTTTAATAATAAGTATAATATTATTTAAAAAATAATTTAAAAAATTAATATTTTATATAGTTTTTATCTCCTTAAAAAATGTGTAATGAGTATATTATTATTTTAAAAAATTAATAAAGAGATTAATATTTTATTAAAAAAATTACACAACCTGTAATTTGAGAGAGACCAAGTATATATGTACAGTGGACTTGAGCTTTTAAGCTTAACAATCATCACATAAATATTTTATCATATTGCTTAAAGCATGATTTAACGATGTGGGACAATAGTGGATCCCAATTCCCAACCTCTCAGCAGAAATCAATTAATTCGATCATCAATAATTTGTGACAAAGACGTCCCAGCACGAACGAACGATCGATCTTCTCTCGTTTTTGAGATCGTTAATTTATACAAACCAGGAATTAGGGAACAAATCCAATTAATGTTAATCAGTTCTTAGTATATTGATCTCATCAAGTTCAAACCCGGCCTGGTAGTTTTTAACCGTGATTTGCCAAAATGGCTAAACCAAGCTCGGCAATGTCTGCGTTCATGGCGGTCGCCGCCTGCTCGGCGTTGTTTGGCTCAGCCGACGATAAGCATGCGAAATGACCCATATACGCTCAATTGACCCGCCAAATCTGAGGGATTCACATTAAATTTGACCTCCATTGTTCAAATCTAATTAGGAAATAATCTGATCGAATTGATCTGACCTAACCCCATGGGTCATGGGTGTACTACACGATTGACAATTAATTGTAAAATACGAACGTTGTACTTGTATCTAGATGAACCTCAAACCCGATGTGTAGTTAAAGGGGGAAATAATGATGTAATCTCTCTAATTATTCATCGGAGTTAGTATAGATCTGCTAAAAAAATATAATAAATAAATAAACAAATACCCTTATATTGATAAACAAATTAATACTACTCTTTTTTAGATCTTTTCTAAGTTCAAGTGGGTTTTGCCCACCATATATCTGGATCGGGTTACTGTAGGTCCATTTAAGGGTTGACCCTCTCAGTCACAAGCGACTCCATATTTCCACGGGAATTCGAACTTCGAACCTCGAGGCATGGGATGTAGCCCCATAACCACTACACCAACTTGTGATTGGTAAACAAATTAATACTCTAGTAGATGAACCTGGCCGGAATTTACCCTCAGCAAAATGCTTCCACTGGCCCGTACGTATCCAATGGCGGCTGCATCCTCTGCAAAATTATGACAATAACCAAATTAAAGTTTTAGATGACCCAATGGTAATGCACAATAAACCATCACGGATGATTAAATTCCAGTCTAAGAGATTCTTCATCTTTTTTTTTTTTTTTTTTTTTGAACCGAAAAAAATTTGGCTATAGAACTCAGTTCTATCCGCCAAGAGCATCCTTACGGATGAGACTATGCAGGAAAGAGTCGTCAGGTAGTACAATCTGATGGAAAGCGAAATTAAAGTGAGCTAATCTATCTGTTACCATATTTGCTTCCCGATAAACATGACGAATCTCAACAGAATCGAAGAAGCCCAGCAAGACTAGACTGTCAGAGACAATCATTTCACAGTCTGCAGAAGGCTTCTTTAAACCTTTAAGACATTTAATGATGGTAATATTGTCTCCCTCAATTATTATTTTCCTAATATTGAGGTCATTTGCAGCTAGGAGGCCTTTCCAAAGACCAAGGCTTTCACAGCCACAAACCGAGGAGAGAGGCGAGCGGCCTGATCCCCCATAGATCGGCGTTCCCTTATGGTCTCGTATGACAAATCCATATGAACCGTTATTATCTGTCGATAAGGCTCCATCAAAGTTTAGTTTGTACGTATCCTGGGGCGGAGGCTCCCATTTTGTTCTTTTCTTTTTGGAGTGTGGCTTTGGCCTTTCCTTTTGTTTCTGCTTACTTGTAGTTGCTGTGTCATGTTCATTTTTGGCAGTGTACCAAACGAATTTTTGTTCGCTAATGAAGGACGATATTCGTCTGACATCCGGTATTATTTTGTCAAAAAGCGCTTTATTTCTATAGTACCATATTCCCCACCACTCAAAAGCGAGATTAGTGAAGCATTTAGTGCCAATTTTTTCCTTAATATCTCTGATTGTGTCATGTATTGCTTTGTCCTCCTCAAAGCAGCCCCGGATCTTTATGAATATATCCGGATTTCTTGACAACAATGTGTCCTTAGTAATATTACACCCCCAAAGGAGATGGTATAGATCTTCATAACAGGAGTCACAGCTCGGACAGTTTGTGGGTATTCCTAGTCCACGCGAGGCTAATCGGACCGCAGTGGGCACCCCATTTCTAAGAATCTTCCAAATGAAGGACTTTATTTTGGGTGGCAAGTCAAGTTCCCAAACCCACAAGATGTCAAAGTTGTTGTGGGCTTTTAAGTTGTGGATCATATCAATGGCTGATTTCGTTGAGAACCAACCGTTTTTGCTCCATTTCCAATACAGTCTGTCTGTGTGTATGTTTTGTGGTATTGGTGCAGTTGATATTCCATCTATTATTTCTTGAGGTAGAACACTTCGAAGTGCACTAAGTTTTCCTTGGTCCCATATTTTGTTATTTTGTATGTAGTAGTTTACTTTGATTGTTTTATCAATTTGTGAGTCGTCGGAGATAAATGAGCTTAGTGGGAGCTCGCCAAGCCAAATATCATTCCAAAAGTTGATTGCCGACCCATCGCCAATGGACCAACGCAACCCTTCCTTAAAAAGAGGAAGTAATTTTATCAGTTGCGTCCACTGCCACGAAGAGTTACCTTTTTTTTCTGTAGTTTAGGAGTTGCTCATGTTTCAGGTATTTTTCCTTGATTATCTTAACCCATGGGTTGTTAGGTTCTGCCATTAATTTACATAGGAGTTTTAATTGCAGGGCTTTGTTCATGTCTTCCGAACTACGGAGGCCCAAGCCTCCATTTTCCTTAGATTTACAAACCTCAAACCAGCTAATTAAGGGCTTGTGATTGGGTCCCTTGTTCCAAAGGAAATTGCGATTAATTTTATCTAATTCCAAGTGTATACATCTAGGTAACATATAGCATTGCATTATGTGCAATGGTTTAGCCGAGAGCGTTGACTTAATTAGAGTACATCGTCCTATCTGAGATAGACAGTTCGCCTTCCATTTTTGCAGTTGCGATTTCGTGTTAAGTAGTAGTCCTTGAAAGTCTTCTTTTGTTACTTTACCTGAGATAATTGGACACCCTAGATAGTTTCCTAGGTTAGGTGTATGATTTATCTGTAGTTCATTGCGAATAAGATTTTTCTGAGCTGTTGTTACATTATTTGATGTTTGGAAGTGGGATTTGTGCCTGTTCACTTTTTGCCCTGAGATGGCAGAGTAATCTGTCAGTATGTTATTTATCTGGTCACATCCTGTTTGTGAGGCTGACGCAAAAATGACTATATCATCCGCAAAAGCTAGGAAGGGGATTCTGGTTCCGTTATGTGTTAGCTGTAGCTCTAGATGGCTGCGAGGTTTTGACGATTCCATTTGCAGTTTCTGGGCTAAGACTTCCGATATGATTAGGAATAAGTATGGGGAAAGAGGGTCCCCTTGACGAAGACCTCTCGTTGGATAAAAAAGGTCTGTCGGCTCATTGTTGATGAGTACAGAGTATGATACCGTGGTTATGCATTCCTTTATCCAGTCCGTAAATTTGGGCGAGAACCCTAATTTTTTCATTGTTCTAAATAGGAATTCCCAGTCAACCATGTCAAAAGCTTTTTCCATATCAAGCTTTACTGCCATCCATCCAGAGCGGCCTTTTTTCTTGGAGAAAGAGTGAAAATTTCATTTGCAATTAGTATATTATCTTGGATTGTTCTTCCAGAAGTAAAAGCACTTTGTAATGGGTGGATTATCTTTGGGATTACCTTCTTTAATCTTGCAGCAAGAACTTTGGAAATTATCTTGTAAGTTGTTGTGCAGAGGCTTATGGGTCTATATTGTGTTGTTGTTGTGGGGTTGTCTGTTTTTGGTATTAAGGCAATGAACGTGTGATTTATTTGCTTGAGAATTCTTCCACTGAGAAAGAAACTTTTAACGGCTTTGATAATGGTGGGTTCTACAATATGCCAGTATTTTTAAAGAAGCTTGCAGGGAACCCATCAGGTCCCGGAGATTTTTCATTTGCTAGACTAAACACTGCACTTTTTATTTCTGAATTAGTTACAGGTCTGATTAGCCATTCATTGTCATCACTTGAGATCTCGTTTTGTAAATGGGTTAATGGATCGTTTGTTGCTTGAGGTCTGTGCCAGCGGGTATATCTTAGTGTAAAGTCGTTTTTTATTTGCTCTCTTATGTCGTTCTCATTAGTCATGGTTATTCCTGTATCAGTTTGTAATTGTTTGATGATATTCTTGTTTCTACACCCCGTTGCAATTTTGTGGAAATATTTCGTATTTGCATCTATGGATTTGATATGATTCATTTTTGCTCTCTACCCCCAATATTTTTGATGGAAGATAAGTAATGAAGTATGCTTAGTGGTTAGTCGTTTGATCTTGCAGTCTAAATTGTAGTCATATGCCACACAGAGTTGTTGTTGTAGATTTGTTAGATCCGTTTCTAGTTGGTTAATCTGGCGGAAGATGTTTCCGAAAGTTACTTTGCTCCATGTTTTGCTTTTCCTTTTTACCTCTTGCAGTTTTTTTGTTAGTTTAAATATTTGAGATCCCGGAGGATTGATTCGCCATGCATTCCGTACTATCGTTTCATAATCCTTTCTGGTTGTCCAGGCCATTTCAAATTTAAAAGGTTGTAACTTAGGTCTTTGACTATCCATAAGATCAATGGTGATTTGTGCATGATCAGATTTTATAAAGGCATGGTTCTTTGTGTGTAAGTTAGGGTAGTGCTGTAATAAGAAGTGACTGACAAGGGCTCGATCTAGTTTTTCGTAGATGTTGTTATCTCCGTTTTCTTTTTTCCTCCAAGTGAATCTATTTCCCTTGGTTGGGGTATCAACTAGGTTGTGACTCATCATTATGTTTTTAATTCTGCTAAATCTTGTTGCTGAAGGGCAAGCACCCCCAAGTTTGTCGTCTGGTTCTAGTATTTCATTCAAGTCACCCAACACAATAATTGGCCCCGGGATTTAACTTATACATTTGGATAGGTTTTCCCAGAATTCCGGTTTTTCTTTTTCATGCGGAAGGGCATAAACAAAGAGGATATCAATAGTTGTTGATGGGGAATTATTTGTATAGGATGCATGTATGATCCTATCTGTTGAATTGAGTACAGTAAAGGTTTCATTTTGAAGGTGGGAATCCTTCCATAACAGACAGAGTCCTCCTGATAAGCCCTTGGATGGACAAAAGTGTATTTTGTCAAAACCTGGTTTTCGCCAGAATTTTTCCGGAGGCGGATTTTGTAACATTGTCTCCGCTAACATTAGTACCTTAATATGTTCCGACTTAGTAGTGGCTTCTATATGAGTCCAGATATGCCTCTTACCTAGCCCTCTTATGTTCCAAAAGCTAAACTTCATTTTTAACCTTATTATGCAATTGGGTACTCTGTAGGTTAGTGGCATTACAGAAGGAAGTAATGGCCAGCCGGTTGCATAGTTTAGATTTATTTCTTATTTCGGGGTGTATCCATAGACACAAACCATGTTGTTTTATGAGTGGGTTTTGTTTCAACTGGAATGTGAGTTGTTGGTTTGTCATGTAAGCTTGCTTCCCACACTTAAAAAACCAGATGATAACTTTGTCTAAATGATAGTTACAACATATTATATTATTAAATCCATAATTATGTTTAAGTGCACAAAAGCCGTGAGGTTCCAAATACTTAGTGCATGAATTGGGATACATAGCTGCTATACTGCAAAGATTTGATATTCTACAACTTATGAGAAAATAGCAGTTACAATCAACATGGCTAAGAGTTAGGGGATATACTTTTCCTTCCATTTTTTAGAGTAAATAATCCTTTCTAGAAGTTTCCTTGTTTTTTCCTTGATGAACTGGTGTATCCTTTGTGGTTGCAATCGGTTTGGGCCACTTGAACAAGGATATGATGGATTTCCAAGTGCAAAAAAGCATCCTTAGTTGGTATTCAGCTGCAAATAACTTGCCCTGCAGAGATTTTCCAAGTTTTTGGTGCTCAAGAGAATAAATCTCTCGAGCAAGATTAGTGAGAGTGGTAGCATAGGGTTCGCAATTATAATGAGATAAAATGATGTATTTAATCAAAGAAGGCTTATAAACCCAGCAGTCATTAACATTAGCTTCCAAGATTACATAGCACTTAATTTGATAATAACCAGCCTTACATAAATACACAAAAGAGGCTGCAGTCTTAAGATCATAGTAAAGTGCATCAAGTCTAAGTACAAGGCAGTCGAAGTTCATACAACAATCTAAGATACATAGCCAAAAGTAATTAGGATAATCATAAGGTAGGTATGGAGCTGAGAATGGTTCTAAATTAATTAACAATATGACAAAAGGTTTCAGCATAAGGTAGGTATGGATAAGCTGATAATGGAACGAGACAAAAGCATGATATGAAGCCAGAGTTCCATCAACAGAAATTTTTAGGATAAGATCTCCATGAACAAAGGCAAGACTCACATTCATAGCAGATATAAAATTAAAATTAGGTGACATCACACTTAGTTGATTGAATTCAGCAGTTAAATTATAGAAAGATAACAGTTCAGTGGCACCAAAGTAAAAACAGATAGTGGTAGAGGATAACTTATAGACAGAGTCATAAATTTAAGAGTCTTAAGCTTATTGCAATCCATAAATTCGCACCTTAAAAATTTAAGGCACAAATGAACAAGGAGATCCAAGTGACTAGACCCGTTCAGATGCAGCCAGCAGGTGGGAGACTCAATAATTGTAACATCAGTAAGTTCAGCATCTAGATGATTGTTGCTTGCTCCTAGCCTGTTCTGCCTCTTAAGATAGTCCTGCAGGTTACATGACAGTTTCAAAGACTCGAGGAAAGACCTCCCTCGAGTCAAGTCAGGGCTTTGACAATTTATAAGTTCATGGTGGTTTTGTGAGAAATCAAGGTGCTGGAATGGAATTGACAAGTAAAATATGCCTTCAAAGAAGCATGATCTGAACATGAGCAAATGATAGGCACATAAATAGATGCTCAAATCAAACCACAGGCAGGATATAAGATGATCAATCCAGGGTACATGATATAAAGATAGATTTATATTATAATGATGATCAATCCAAGATAAAGGGATTGAAGCAGAAATGTCAAACACCCAGCCACGAATAAAGATGAGAAGGTAATTTAAATGGCATAAATTACATTTAGTATAAATTGTATTGAGATGCTTGTTTGAAATAGCAAACAGAATGCCAATTTTGCCTATATTGCCTTTATGGTAAATTGTAATAAGAGACATGTTTGTGATAAAAATAAGATTGCTAGTTTTTAATAACTCACTTTTAGTGGAAGGGTTATTAAGAGTAAAGAGGTTGTCAATGACCAAAGGCAGATGGTTATCAGAGAGAGTCTGATAAGATGCATTGTCAAAACAGAATGAACATTTTCTCTTATTTGAGATACTTTTTGACAGTCGAGTAGTTGAGTTCTGCAGGAGAGCAAGTTGTCTAATAGCAAAATCTCTTATAATAGTATGAGTATCATGATCAGAAGCTTGAAGCTTTAGTCCCCTGTTAAGATCCTGTGTGACGAGGAGAGAGTAAAAGGGTTCAAGAGAAAAAAAACCTCGAGTGTGGTTAGATAGGGTATGTTTGGTGTTATGTGTATTGAAGCTACTGCACATATGAACATAGCAAACACATTCAGGTTTCCCTTTGCCCTTGTCACTCATGAGTGACTTGGAGGGAGGGGTGGATTTGTGGGTGTCACCCGAAGGCTTCCCATTAGGTTGTGTACTTGTGGGTGTCGGTGAGGCCCCATTGGGACCCCCCTTCCCTTTTAGAGGTTTTTGGTTTGCCATTACAGCAATACAATGCCAAATGAGACTAATCCAGTCAGAAGACACGGAAATTTTTTGGTAGAAAGCATAAAGAGAAGAGAGAGCTAGAAGAAGAACAACAATCATCTGGAGTTTAGAAACATGGGTAGAGGATAGAAAGCCATACCTGACAAGGCCAAACCAAGAACAGCACAGATCTTGGGAGAAGCCGGTGTGATGATGAAGAAGGAATTCTTGGAGCCCAGAAAACCCGAACCAGAAGAAGAAAGTCGCGCCCAAACGAAAATCCCCTCCGTAAAAGAAGGATACATGAAGAGATTCCTTGATTGTTGTAGTGACTGCTTCTCGAAACCGCCATGGTTGCGAAGTGAACAAACAGCGAGAGCAAACCCCAATAAAGCAATTAGAGTCCCTAACCCTGAATGAGATCCAAAATTTTTGCCAGATCCAGAACCAGAATCGCTTAAGATTGATGGGAAAATACCAATTTTGGCTTTTGGGATCGATTGGGCAGAGATTTTCAAGGGGGATTAGGGTTTTTTCAGATTTAGGTTTTCGGTTTGGGGGTGAATTGAAGGTGGAGGGGGGCGCGTGCAATGGCGCGTTCTCCTGGTGTGGTTTGAGGTTTTCGGGTGCCATTTTTAAGAGATTCTTCATCTTGATTTTTTAGAGTGAAAATTTGAGAGAATATACCTTTTTCACTTTTTCTTTAGGTAAGTATACCCTTTAGTTTTTCTTTTTACTAATTATACCTTTTTATGGTGGATTTTACCTAAATACCCTTAAAGTAGTTTTTTTATATCATTTTAAAATTATAAAAAAGTAAGTAGATATAGTCAAAGTAGTATTTTTATCTTTTTAAAATTAAAAAAGTAAATATACATAGATAAGATTGTTTAGATATAGATAAGGTTGTTTATACGTACGATTTGTTTACGTTTTGATCAAGAAGACGCTACAATAATTGTAACCTATATTATTGTCCCGTAACTAATTTCTTGTAACCGTACTACAATAATTGTAACCGATATTATTATCCCGTAACTATAATTTCTTGTAACCGTACTACAGTAACTATAATTATTGTAACCATTATTATTGAAATCTTATTATTCTTGTAACCATTATTCTTGAAACTTAATTATTGTAACATTTATTCTTGAAACTTAATTATTGTTACCATTAGAGGTTCAACTAATTCGTTGTAGGTACGTGTTTTGAGTCTTGTAATTAATTATTTGTACCAAGTTTGTAACGTAACTAATATCATTATTAAGGTTTTAATAGGTTAAAATAAATACACAAAATAAATTGTAACTAATTTATTGTAACTGTACTTGTAATCGACATTGTCACAATATTGTAATTAATTCATTGTAGGTGTTTTAATTCTTATAATTAATTAGCTGTATCTAGCGGTAATGTAACTTATATACCCGTAATTCCGAGAAGCAAATATTTACTGGAAGTGTCGATTGAATCCATCAACGATTGATTCAATTATAAGATCAAGTAATTACGAGAAGCAAATAGTTGTATCTATCAAGTAATTAATTAGTTGCATCTATCAACGATTGAAGCAAATAATTGTATCAACTTAACAATTGATTCAATAATTACGATCGAGAAGCAAATATTTGCAAAATCAAGTAATAGCCCACACCATTGATTTCAATTACATTACTACGGAGAGCAAGTAATCGCAAATAAATATAGAATATACCGCAATAATTATAGCATATAAAAGATATGACCACATACTTTCAATCTTGTAACTTTATTTCAATTGACACTACTACAGAAGCATCAAAGTAAATTGATGGATGAGAAGAATATGGTGTATTGATTGAGCGATTAGTCCGAGTTTTAATCCATTTGGGGAGAAGAAGCCATGCCAGTTACAAAATACGTGATTTGTGGAAGTTATTATCAATATTTTTTTCTCTCTCTAGGGGCAAATCAGTCCTTAATAACCAAAAAGGTATAATTACCAAAAAAAAACTTCCATTGGTATAATCACTCATAGAAAAATTGAAAGTCTCTTAGATAATATGGGGATGATTTTTAGTCTAAGAGACTTTTTATTAAATTCTCCAAAATAGATAATGGAGAGAAAATACGGAGATCATTTTCTAAATTTAGAGAAAAAACTATATATATTTTGGAGTAAACTCTATATTGAGGAAGCTGTTAGAATTAGACCAAAAAATATTCAGAATATTTGACTTATAATTTTTTATTTTGGAGATTGTTTAATACCAATTGGCTTTAAGCAACCCGATCGAGAACACAATATCCTAAAATCAATTGAAATATATACAAGGCTTGGATTGCTCTTTTATAGATGTGGCATGTTCAATATCCCTTAAAATTAACCCCAAAACAAAAACCCTATAATTATTTAATTACTTCCATCTCCATTACGTTTCCAATATACATAAAATATGTTCCCCTAATAAAACCATATATCCTCCTTTCCAACAGGTTTGGGGTAATTAAAATGGCCGAATCCGGCGGAGTTTTGGTGGCGTCCATAGCAGTCGCCGCCTACTTCTTGGTGTTGCTCGTCGATTCAGCAGATGAGCCACGTCAGAAGGAGGGGCCGTCGTTGTCTTCTTCCGGCAAAGGCCCGTCGACTTACACCCACACTTGGCCCGTGAGATACATATATTGTCTAATTTGTGTTTTAAGTTGAATTAGATTCTTCTTTTCTTATTCATTAATGTTAATTTGGATTGGGATATGGATCGGGAGATGGATAGGCGGTTGAGCCGGGGTGGAGGATAGTGGTGGGCTCCGTAATGGCCTTCTTCGGAGCTGCGTTCGGTAGCGTTGGTGGTGTCGGCGGTGGCGGGATCTTCGTACCCATGCTCACTCTTGTCATCGGCTTCGACACTAAATCCTCTGCTGCCATCTCCAAATGTAAGTCTTCAATATGAGTTTGGTGACAAATCATATTATCAAATACAAGTATTAATTCAAACCCACCGCAGCTTCTTGTGTACTTATTATCCATTACTGAAGTCCGTTGCGACTCGTATGAGTTTTTTTTTCGTGGTGTGTTTCATTAAGGCAAAATTTCCGACATTTTTGAATTTCCGATCAATGAAATATTTTATTAAAGAAGAAATACGGGTGTTTGTATGTGTGACAAGTTGATTGAGGTTCAATTATAAAACAAATTGACGATAGGAAGAGTAATCCAGGTTGTTTGTTCATATTATTAATGTGGGACTGGTCTCTTCACATCCTCTCAAGTCTCAACCTTATGAAAACTAATTAGCCGAATATGGGGTTCGTATGGGAAGAGGTTAATAAACTGACTAAAATTATAAACAGGGTAAAAATTTATAAACTGTTGGTAAAAGTAGTTAAAAATTTATGAAAAAATATAAACTCCGTATGGGGCGAAAAACAGTTTATTTGTAAAAAGTGGAGTTTATTTGGTTTTTATGAGGGGTATTGTGGTACTTTCAAACCAAATAAGATAAAAGAGAAGGGGTAAAATAGTAATTATGGAATATAAACCTCAAAATAAGCTTCAATCTGCCGCTTATTTATAAACCATTTTTTTAACTGACTAAAGCTTATTTGTTGTTCCCATACACCGTTTAAACCCGTTTATTTTTTTAACAGTTAAATTTTTTACACTTTTAGCTTGTTTATATTGTAACCATACACACCCATGATATCACATGACGAGACTAACTAAGGGCATGATTTTAACTATAGGTATGATCGTGGGTGCTGCTGCGTCCACGGTTTACTACAACATCCGAAAGAGGCATCCGAAGCTCGACATGCCGATCATCGACTATGACCTTGCCCTCCTCTTCCAACCGATGCTCATGCTCGGCATTAGCATCGGTGTTACCTTCAACGTCATCTTCGCTGATGGCTTGGTCACCGTCGTACTCATCATCCTCTGTCTAGGTAAGTGACCACATTTAGTTGCTGTTTTTTTTTTCCCGGGAAAACCTAAATACACCGTAAATTTTTATTTGATACACCGTAATTTTTACAACCGGTTGCGGAGTGGGTTTCACAACCTATCGAGGAATGCATGGGGGAATGCACCAAACACGGCCTTGGGGAAAGTTGAAGAGACTCCGCAACACATACATTACGGAATTGGGTCCGCAATAGCCAATAGGTTACGAAATCTGACTTCTTCTCCGCAAAAAAAAGGGTCTTCAACAAGTCGTGGAATAGGAAAAGGGATGGGAACTCTGTATTATGCTGCGGAGTTCTCATTCTTTCTCCAAATTTTATACGTCTCTGACAAGGTATTTCGTAACAAGTTACGGAGTAGGTCCACAACATGGTGTGGACACTTTATTTGCCACCATCTTAGGTCCCGTTTGATTACATATATATTGACTTGTTTCACACCGTATTCATAACACATGTTACGACGATAAGCGGTGTATTAAGTAAGAATTGTTTTTTTAATGAATCGGTCTCTCAATTGAATAAAGTAACTTCGGCTTAATTCAAGGCGCTTTTTTTTGGTCGACATTAATTTTAGGCCAAATTGCATAAAATTACCCTTTAAATAGGCTGTTTTGCGTGAAACCACCCTTTAAAACGAAAATTGCAGAAAACCACCCTTTAAAACTGTTTTCTTTGCAAAGTCACACCCTTCACCCAATTTTTGTTAGTTAAATGTTAAAGTGCATGAAAATCAATTATATCCCTTTTTTATTATTATTTTACTTTACCCAATCGGTATTAATTAATTTTTACCTTTTAACATGTTTTTTCAAAAGTAATTTTTTTAATAAAATATCATTTTTTAAATATAATTTCACACTTATTAGTAAAAAAACTCTATAAAAAAATACATTTTTTAGAATAATACTAAAGGGTTACTCAAAGAAAATACATTTTTAAAAAATGATATGCTGTATAGTTTTTATTATTCTAAAAATATGTTCACAATTCCACATATATTTTTAGAATAATAAAAAATATATGAAACATTATTTTTTTTTAAAAAAATTATTTTCTTCAAGTAGCCCTAGTATTGCACATTTTTTTTGTATGTATAAAACATAAATTACACATCAATTTTTTATAGAGTTTTTTGGAAGAATGAAATTATTTTTAAAAAAAAAACATTTTTTTTATATATTTATAGTGTTTTTTGCTTTTGAAAAATATGTCAAAAAGTTAAATATCAACTAATATCAATTGAAATGAGTAAAATAATAATAATAATAATAATAATAATAATAATAATAATAATAATAATAATAATAATGGGTATAATTAAATTTTCACACACTTTAACATTTAATTGATGAAAATTGGGTGATGGTGTGACTTTACAAAGAAAACGGTTTTAAATAGTAGTTTTATGCAATTTTCATTTTAAGGGGTAGTTTCACGCAAAACAGCCTATTTAAAGGGTGGTTTTCAATTTGACCTTAATTTTAGGCTCATTTATGGGCTGAAAATGGTCCCGAACACATATTGGGCTGAAAAATGGTTCTCTAACACATATTGGGCTGATCGGTTTCCATATATAGCTAAACCAATAAATCATATCATCTGCTTAATTTCAGCGTGTAAGTTAATATAAGGAATCTAAACCTTTTATATAAACCGGTGGGGATGCTGATCTAAAAGTAAGACCAATCGGTGAGCACATCTTTGATTGAATATAATTCATTACGGTCGATTTGCATTTCTGTTACGTCTATTGCCATCAACACAGCCTTTAGCTAATACCATTCTCGATTTTATCAGAACTGGACATACACACAGTCACAGATGAATTGGAAAAGCATACAATCACTACTGAATTGGAAAATAAATCTTTGCTTGGAGAGTCAAGCAAACACACAAAGGTACAATATGTGCACGTATAATGGATACTTTTCTTGTTAGCTCGTCGTGGTTGAAAATGAAATATGTTGAGATTTTCCCTCTTTTCATTCGACAAGTATGGTGATTATAGCGACAAATGCAGGTTTCGCTCATAGAAAATGTGCATTGGAAACAAGTCGGCGTCATTGTTTGTGTTTGGATCGCTATCCTAACCCTCCAAATCTTCAAGGTTAACTCAAACTTAATTAACAAGTCTATTTGATCTCCATTCTATACATATATTCGTGACCATAGTGAAATCTCTTCGTCTTGATTGTGGAATTGCGCAGAAAAAACAGGCAAAATCATTGTTATATATTGTGATAGCTAGTATTATTAAAAATTCCATATTTAATAAAAATTCTCTTTTATATATGCAGAGATACACATCTAGTTGTTCAACAATGTATTGGGTTTACAACCTCTTGCAAGTATAAGCTTCTACTCTACTTAGCATATATTGATTTTTTTTTAATCTTTTATACAATATGTCTATCTTGTTGATTTTTTTTTTGGTCATCTGTCTATCTTGTTGATAGTTTGTGTAGATTTGTTGATGTACATTCGTCGTTTATGAATATATGATTGATATGATCGATCAGATCCCTGTGGTAGTCGCAGCGTCAGGATATGAAGCTTTGATGTTGTACAAAGGGGAGCGAGTGATTGCCTCACGAGGAGAAAAGGGGACCAATTTCAAACGAAGACAACTCGTGTTCTACTGTTTCATTGGGGTGGTTGCAGGTGCCATTGGAGGCCTTGTGGGTCTTGGTGGCGGTGTCATTTTGGGGCCTTTGTTTTTGGAGATAGGAGTTCCTCCTCAGGTAAGATGGTATCCATATTTCTGATGGATTACAACTCCTATTCCTGTTGTCAATTGGTTTTAAAATAAAATATATGACCAGACTTTTTCTCAAGGCATTGTTAAGTGAAGCATTCTATTTGAACATTTGTTTGTAGGTGTCGAGTGCGACAGCTACATTTATCATGTTGTTCTCTTCGTCAATGTCAGTCGTAGAGTACTACATTCTCAGACGATTTCCAATTCCGTATAGTAAGCCATATCTTAACCCTAACAATTGCATATGTTGGTGATGATCATTAATCAAAATGTACATTGGATGGATGCTTGCTTGCAGCTCTATACTTTGTAGGAGTGACCACCATTGCAGCACTTGCGGGACAACACATCGCCAAGAGAGTGATTGCGATCTTAGGAAGGGCGTCTATCATCATCTTCATCCTCGCTTTCACCGTCTTCATCAGCGCCTTTCTTATTGGTATGCCAACCATAAAAACTCATCTCAGTCCCCATCGCCGCCTAATAAAAAAACCCGACTAACAACCTATAATGTTGATATTTCTTGCTATTGTATGGCGTGTAGGAGGAGAGCGCATTGTTCACATGGTCCACAAAATCGACCATCACAAGTACATGCGGTTCGAGAGCCTATGTTCAAACCATTCCTAACGTACGGATCAAGTCACATACTCGGAGTTTACCTACGATTTAGCTACATTATTGTCACAGAACCTTCTTTTTTTTTTTTTTTTTTTTTATAGTGGTATACGTATGTGCAAAGTTGGAAAGTAATTAGTTTGTTTAATTTGCTTCATTACTTGTATCAAAAAAAAAAAATTGCTTCATTGTGTTGATTCAGTAGGTTGGAATTTTCTTTGTTTATATGATTTCATAAGCTTTACTTGATTTAACTTGAGCGTCATGATTAGAGTAACCGAAGTAGGATGAGGGATCTCTACAAATAAAATATGCATAAACTCATATAATCTCATGAATATATAGCTCCTAAAGCTGATGCATACAAATCTTTCAAAAATATCTTTTTTGCCATTATAGATGATTTTTTTATTACGAATTCGAGATCATATATACAAGAAAAAAATATAAGGCCCTGTCTGGCACGGGGTTATGGTTTTTTTTTTTTTTTTATAACAAAACAACAACCTCGGACTAGTTCATGGGAGGAACAACGATAAATGAAACCATCCAAGAAATAAAGGCCGGGGACCATAGGAATAACACGATTCTTAAAACTAGCTCTAACTGGTATCTGGTACTTTCTTAACAAAAATTTATTCGGGAACACCATACTTGATGTGAGAGGAATTGTATCCTTCATAAAAGACTAATCATTCCTCTGGAACCCGTCAGAACTTAATGATGCTGCTCCGAAGGGTAACGACCACCATCAAAACTCAATAAACAACCAACACGCCATTACAAAAAGAAGAAACAAACCCAGATGTCGTCCTCCAGAACCGAAGACCTACAAACTCAACTTTGATTGGTTCTTCTCTCCCTCCATTAGGGCCTATTTCGGATTTGTAATTAGAAACCACACAGGAAGTCCCGTGTATTTTGGTGCGGGACCTTCTCCTTTTCCCTCTGTATTGGGCTCGGAGGGGCTTGGTCTTTGGAATGACATCATTGCCGCACGGGAATCAAACATTACAAGATCACTAGTAATTGAAGGTGACAACCTCACCATTATCAACTACTTAAAAGGATGTGGTTTGCCATCAGGAGACTCTGAAATGATTGTCTCTGACAGTCTAATCTCCATTAGCGACTTCCACTCATCTGAGATTCGTCATGTCTACCGAGAAGCAAATCGAGTTGCAAACCGATTATCGCATCTTGACCTTGTTTTATCCGGCTCTTCGACACCTGACGACTCACTGCTTCGTGATTTCATCCGTATGGATGCTCTTAGCATATAAGAACCTCAGACTAGTGTTTGCCAATGGGTTGAGGGGAGTTGGCAACTTAGGAGGTGGGGATCACTCGGTGTTATTTTCGGCCGATAATCCAACAACCCCATGTCCGACTATCTTGCCCTTGAAGCTTCGACCATGGAAGTAGAATAGAGGGACAAAGGGAGATCTGGAAGCTTCTTCTTGGCCCTCGGCGTGGCGTCGAGTCTCCGAAATTTTGATTGTAAAAAGTTAAAACTCACTAATCCGAAATCGACTCGAAATGACCTGAAATCGGGTCAATCCCGGGTTCAATTCAACTCAGGGATACTCGAGACTCGTTTTACCCGGATCCCATTTTACCCTAAGTAACCCGACCTGCATCACATCCGACCGAATGACCCGATTGAGATGTCTAATGACTAATGGTATTGTCGTGGCTTGTTGTAGATAGATTGTGGGTTCGTATGGAACGGAGTTAATAAACCGACTAAAATTATAAACAGGGTAAAATTTATAAACTGTTGGTAAAAGTAGTTAAAAATTTATGAAAAAATATAAACTCCGTATGGGGCGAAAAACAGTTTATTTTGTAAAAAGTGGAGTTTATTTGGTTGTTATTAGGGGTATACTTGTCTTTTCAAATCAAATAAACCCCAAAAACCCAAAAAAAGCTTCAAAAACAAGCTTCTTTTTTAACTCACAATTTTAACTACTTGTACCTATTTTTTTCCATCCATACACTCTTTAACTTGTTTAAAAATAAACTTCAACTTCTACTTTTTTTTTACCTACTCCTGTGTGTGGCAATTCAACTCAGTACTAACAAAAGATGAGTAAGAACGCGCTTCACGCGCTGGGAATCTCCTCCTCCAAGAAACTCTCCTCCAAACCTATCTCCCTCCTGAAAAACCCTACATTTGAAAGATCCCTTCCAAAAAATTGCTCCTTATGTCAAATCAAGATCGAAAATGTTTCCGCCATGGCCAAAAGCTTCAATACTACTGGATTCAAGGTTGGCGGGGCCGAATTTGCCCCCCAATCCGCTAATCGTCCCTTTTGGCAAGATCTCATTGTGCTCGTGTTGGATCTGAACTGGAGATGGAAAACTCAATCGGTCCGATCGATTACTGTCTGTCGGGGAAGGCTTCATTTGAATAGTCCCCCTCGTTGGAGACTTTGCTTGGGGGAGAGAGAAAGACCCCCTCCATGGCCGCTACGCTGTGGTACGATGCAAGAGCCCGACGTAATCCAAACCGGCGCTCCCTGCTACTCTGGAAAGTTCTGGTCGAGGCTGCCTCCCTGACGCTGGCTCTGTGTGCCTGGTCGGCTCGAGCAGGGTGAGTTCTGTTCCCAACTTCACCCCATCTCATCTCTTCACTTCTATAAAAACAACGGAAGCGATCCCTCGCTTCTTCACACCACTGCTTCTCTATCTCTTCTCACCTTCTACTATTCTCGAGATATTGATTCTAATCACTCTCTTGTGGTTGTTTTGAGCATGGCATCCTCTTTTCAAAGGAAAGGAAAAAAACCGTGGGGGTATGACTCTCCCATCCCCCAACAAAATGCCCCCCAAAAGGGCCTCCTTCGGGAGAATCTGGGTGAAAACCCTCCAAAGACGTACAACCCCCCTGCTGGAAGCGCCGACGGAAGTAAAGGGAGACCAAGTAATTCCGAAAGAAGCATCAAAGATGAAACCACTGGCGAGAATCCAATACATGAATTCTACCATCAAAAGTTAACGATAACCACTATAAGGGTAAATCCTCACACCTTTCTTCACCTCCTTGTTCTTAGAATCTTCTTCTTCCTCTCATCTTCTAACCATATCTTTTCCATCTTTGTTGAAACGGCTTTGTCCTTGGACAAAGAACAAAAACCTTTGGAGGCCGAGTTATTCGTGCCTCTAGAAACAAACACCCGCAAGGGCCTTAAAACACCTGCTTTTGGCTCTCCTGGTGATGGGATTTCGGTTCCTTCGGAGGTTCTGCCAAAAGTCAGTAAAAACCGGTCAAAGAAATCCAAGATTGATGTCCAAACACTGAAGGAATTTCAGTCGGGGACTTAAGTATTTATCTATGCGCTCACGGACTCTTCTCTGTTTGTTGTCCACGTGTGGAGTCCTCAAATGTGTGGTATCATCTTAAGGCTCCCAGTGCATCCCCGCTTAAAGGTAAACCGATTACGATTAACTTATGTCTTGCATCTATATTCTGAATTGTGTGTTTACCTTCGGCTGTGCTTCCCGCGTAAGCCCCTCCATCCTTGTGTCGTGTTATGGGCTACTCCTTGCTGCTATATGCAGGTTATGAGAAATTATTTTTTACTATATCAGAAATGTGCTACTAATTTGAATTCTACCACTCATACCTTGTATTCAATTGCTACTGTGAATATGAATTGGGTGGAAGGGCCCTTTGATTACCAAAAAATAAACAGGTTTGTGAACGTTCTTGGATGTTTTACTCACTATGAAGTGGATTTGAGTGTTAATTTTTTATATTCGACTAATACTTACTGGGTATATATTAGTTGGAGGTGGTGTCTATGTTTGTTTAAGTGGTGTAATTGGTTGATCGTCTCCCTCTCCTTTGACCTTGTGTCAAACACCTGGCGTATAGATTTGAGTTGGGATTTCCGAGCCATTTGGAGTCTAATGTTGAGAACAACATCCCTCGCCTGTCTACTGTCTTACATTCCTCGTTTAGGTAGTAACAATTATGTCTATATTGCTATGGCTATGCCTTCCGGACTAAACACTCCTTGTACTGATAGTGTGTTTGGTAATCAATCAAAGAATGAAACTTGGGTGGTCGAATCATATCTTGTACGGTTCGATGTATTTACCAAGGGATGTGGATGCTATGGCCCTCATGAGTATTTGGTTAATAGTCCCAAGAGGTATCAGTGTAATCTTGCTGTAGTTAAGCTAAATATTCAGCATGTTGATGTTGAGATTACTGCTATGGGTGAAACCCCTTTGAATATTAACCCCCCAGGCAAGTACCTTACCTCAAATATCCTCCTAAAACATAATTTTACTTTGAAAGCTCTCGGACTAAAATCTCAACCTAAGCTCTACATATTAGTACTTCTGCTAAGAGTAAAACTTTGTATTGATATGATTATTTTTTCTCACTACCTCCCCACTACCTACTGTGCACCTTCATTAGCTTATAGACTTAGGTCTTCCCTAGTAAATAAACCCTCAAAGGTAGAACGTCACTACTGCTGCTGGAATAATCAAGGTGAATCTCCTAATTGCACTAGCTTACCAACTAGCCTACCTTATCTCTTCAAGCTCAATTATGTTGTTAGGAGCGAAGCCTACTGTGCAAAATCTGGATTAAGTAAATGCATTTGCAATGCTAGTTCCACCAACTTAAATTTTGATGGGATCTTTGTTTGTGTTATTTGTTTACAAGGTTCCCTTTCAAGCGGGTGTATCATATATATTAATCAAGGTGCCTCTTCTCTAGGTCCAGCTCAACATTGCAATGTATGTGTAATTTTAGAAAGAGCTAAAATGAAGATTAATGTTAAAACATCTATGACTAAACTCTCTCTTGTGAAACAAATTACAAGTGTCATGGAAAATCACAGAAATACTATTTTAAAAAATAATCATATTTTAGAAAGAGCTAAAATGAAGATTACACAAAAATCCTTTGTGAACTGTATAGCTTTTCGGAACCTTTGGACTCATAATCGTCTTTGGAAGCATACACTCCCTCCTAGGTTTAATGCCCAGAAGCAAGAAAAAGTGGGAAAATACAACATCTCTAGAAAAACTCGAAAGGAAAATACACAAAAGTCGCATACGAAACAGAAAAGAACAAACATTAAAAGAGTAATAAATGGGTATGGGAGAGACCACCTTAAGCTCGACCATACTACAAAGAGAAAGTCATGATTATTCGTTTCTGGAACTGTAGAGGTATCGGTAAAACGACATTGTGGACAAATATAAGTGCATGGAACAAGGTGGAACACATTCAAATGGTTATATTGGCAGAAACTAAAACGGATAAGGAACCAAGCGACTCGTTGTGGAAAAATGCGGGATACACTAACGCTTGCTGGTCTCCAGCTGTAGGGAAGTCCGGGGGAATTGGACTCATTTGGAACGAAAACTCTTTAAATAACGAAACAATATCAATCACAACTCATCTACCGAGAATAATTGGTGTGCAGTACTCAAATCTGAAAACAAATTTTGAGTGCAGAATGTTCTTTGTCTATGCCCCCCCTAATGCTAGTGAGAAGGATGTGTTTTGGTATGAACTCTCGGTACTCATTAACCAATAGAGCACACCCTGCTTAATCATGGGAGACCTGAATGAAATAGCACAACCCTCCGACAAGAATGGCGGGGCGGAAACCCTACCATGTAGATTTCAACGGCTTTCAGACTTCAAAAATGCTTGCTCACTAATCGACATTCCATCATTTGGCAACCCATTCACTTGGAGGAAAAAAGCTTCAGGGCCGGATAATATTCATGAAAAAATTGACAGAGTCTTAGTCCATCATGACATTATCCAAGCTTACCCGGATCTCGCAACAAAGAATGGCGCATTCTCCTCATCGGACCACTGCCCAATCACGATCTGCCTCTCACAAAACTCTAGTTTCAAAGCCCCTCCCTTTAAGTTTGAAAATGTTTGGCTTGAAAGAAAGGATTTTAGAAACATTGTTAAGCAATCTTGGAGAACATTGTGTGTCGGGTCAGCCATGTTCCGGTTGGTTCAGAAAACAAAAACCCTTAAGAAAAAGGCGAAGCTATGGAACAAAAAAACCTTTGGAAATATCTTTCGGCAACTACAAGAAGTTGAAGACGCGCTTCTTGAAATACAATCAGCAAATAACTACCCCCGAAATGACAGAGAAAGGACTAAAGAACAAAACTTAATTAAAAAGAAAGAACAGTTGCTCCTGTTTCACAAGACCTTCTGGTTACAGCGAGTGAAATCAAAACACCTTAAACTAGCAGACACCAATTCGTCCTACTTTCATAGAGTAGCATCAGGTAGAAGGAATCGAAAAATTATTCGATCAATTACGTCAGCAGAAGGAACACAAATCATCGGGGAAGAAAATGTGAAAGAAGAAATTAAAAAAGACTTTGAAAGAAGATTCTCTAAGGAGCAAACTTACTCAAACAACAGATTAGAAGAGTATATTGCCCTAATAAACCCAGCAATCACAGACGAAGAAAATAAAATGTTAATACAACAACCATCAAATAGTGAAATTAAATCCGCCGTCTTTAGTTTGGGAAATAACAAGTCCCCGGGCCCCGACGGAATGACAGCAGAATTTTATAAAGAATATTGGGATATAATTGGAAAAGATATCATACGAGCAATCAAAGCCTTCTTCCACACTGGAAAACTTCTCAAACAAATAAACCATACATTCATCTCGCTAATCCCAAAAAATGATAACCCTTCTACAACAGCTCATTATAGACCAATAAGCTTATGTTCGACCATCTACAAAATCATCTCAAAAATAATCACTGAACGCCTGAAAACCATAATGGGAAAACTAATTCATCCCCTCCAAGGGGCTTTTGTGTCTGATAGAGCGATTCAAGACAACATACTCATAGCGCATGAAATCTTCCACTCCTTCCGAAACCGTAAGGGTGTCCAGGGGTGGATTGCAATGAAGCTCGACATGGAAAAAGCGTACGACAGAGTAGACTGGAATTACACAAGACAGATACTACAAAAATTTGGCTTCCACCCACATTTAGTAAATATGATTATGGAATGCGTGTCTACTGTCTCCTTCTCTATCTTAGTAAACAATGGCCCTTCAGAACCGTTCATACCCTCGAGAGGGCTACGTCAAGGAGACCCCCTCTCCCCATTCCTATTTCTCCTAGGGGCAGAAGTTCTAGCTCGGAAACTCTCACTAGAAATGAACACTAGTAACAACGGTGTGGGATTCAAATTCGGCAACTCCGGCCCCAGAATTCCTTTTCTAGCATTCGCAGACGACATAATAATCTTTAGCAAAGGAAATAACTCGTCATGCTTAAAAATTAAGGAAATTATTGAAGACTATTGCAGATACTCAGGTCAAAAAGTCAACTATCACAAATCCGCATTTCAAACCACCCCAGGCATCTCTAGAACAAGAGCACGAGAAATTGAAGGCGTCCTCAATATCCCTTTTGAGAAAAGCTTAGAGAAATACCTTGGATGTCCTATCATCAATGGACGCGTATCAAAGGATACCTTTGGTGAATTAATCTGCAAATCAAAAGACCAACTAAGTAAATGGCGAGCAAATGCGCTATCTCAACAGGGCAGGGCAACTCTAATAACCTCTAATCTGTCATCAAAACCGCTTTATTCTATGCAGAGTTTCATGCTCCCTGTTTCGATACATAAACAGCTTGACCAAATAAACAGAACTTTCTTCTGGAACAAGGATGCACAACATAGCCCACTTATAGGGTGGGATAAAATCTGCAAGTCAAAAGCTGCTGGAGGACTAGGCATACGTAAAACCAAATACATGAATGAAGCACTTCAACTAAAACTTCTGTGGAAAATACTAGCGGAACCAGACAACCCCTGGGTTCAAATTATCCAATATAAATACCTAAAAAATGAACACATTCTTAACTATAAGAAAAAAGGAAACGCTTCTTGGCAATGGACCAAACTACGCTCATTAACAGAAAAATTCAAATCTGGGCTTATATGGTCTGTGGGCAATGGAAAATCTATCAAGTTTTGGAAAGACAACTGGATAACAACCAACTCCATTAACAACATAATGAATATCCAAAACTCTGAAAATGAAACTGTAAGTGATTATATTTTGGGTGGTCAGTGGTGGAAAGAGAAATTAGAATCGGTCTTACCAACAAACATCGTTGAAAATATTATTAAGATTCCACTACCGATTAATAGCTTCGAGGACAGACTCTATTGGTGGCCAGATAACAAGGGATGGTTTTCAACGAGTAGCGCATACAATTTAGTTTCAAACTCAACAAACATAACTACGACAAACTATAACTGGATATGGAAGATTGACGCTTCTCCGAAAGTTAAAAATTTTCTATGGAAAATTAAGCAAAATGGGCTCCCAGCGGCTATGCGACTAGCTCAAAAGGGTATAGCAGTACCCACTACATGTACACTCTGTAACCATGGTCAGGAGGACGACATCCATCTTTTCTTGGAATGCCCCTATAATAACTTTCAAGCACAATTTCCCCAAAATATTGTTCGGGCAATTGACACACTAATATCCCAAAACAGAGATATGGACCAAATCATGCACTTTCTTAGTACCAATCTTTCTAAGGAAAACAAGCAAAATCTAGCCTTCAGGTGGTGGACCATATGGCATACGAGAAATCAAGCAATCTTCAGAAATATTCCAATTCCGTCCTCGGAAAGTATTAAAAAACTCATCTTAGGAAACGTAGAAAATTGGAAGAGAACTGACAAACTACATCCACCCAAAAAGAATGCAAACATGCCACATGAACATAAACAGTTGAGATTCCGGGGAAAAATGCACTTATGGAAAAAACCACCCATTGGCTGGCTTAAATTAAACTTTGATGGCTCATCCATCTCAACCACAAAAAGCTCGACAGGTTTCATATATCGCGACTGTCTTGGGAACCCTGTCTGCATAGGAGGAAAAATGATGGGCGGCCATACGCCACTAATGGCAGAAGCAATTGCGCTAAGGCAAGGGATCGAAAAGGCAAAGGAACTCAACTTAAACAATCTCATAATTGAAGGTGACTCTAAGATAATCACGGATGCCTTACGAACAAATACCAAATGTCCCTGGGAAATTGAGCTTGTATTGGCTGACATTCGAACCCTTCTTATGGAATTAGAGAACATACGAATTTCTCACATTCCCCGCATTGGTAACCGAGTGGCAGATAAGGTTGCACACCTTAGCTACTCTACCAGGGGAACTAATTTCTATACCGATACAGGTCTCCTTGACCTCATCCGACAGGATGCTTTCGGGTAGAGGGCTCACTGCCCCATCCGAATTTTTACCTAATCAAAAAAAAAAAAAAAAAAAAAAAAAAAAAAACTCAGTACTCGCTCCTCAAATCGCCCACGCCGACTAGAGACGAACTCGCGATTTCTCGCCTTTGCAGTCCTTGTCGCCGATCTCCTCCTTGCTCCTATCCAGCCGTCCACTGCCCGCCGGAGTGCTCTCCTCTGCCGGCTGTCCATCTGTCCTCCTCAGTCCCAACTGCGGGCTATCACTGATTTACTGCCGGTTTGCTTTCTCAGTTCATACTTCGGCACTTCCCACTTTCCCAGTTCCTCAAGGCTCACTTCAAAGGTGATTTTCAACTTTCCTATTTCAATTTTTATGTGTAATGAATTAATGATTGACAGCTGCACGCTAAGCTCCCCAATTCAATTTGAAATATTGGAAGTTAGAATGTTAGATTTAAAATCAAAATCCAATTCAGGTTTTGTGAATTTGAGAATCAATTCCAATAAGCCATTGATTTCTGGATATAATGTTGATTTTGGGGTTTGTGAATTGTTTGTTATTGGAGTATATATGGACAAATTTGTTATTCGGTTTAAGAAGCCATCGATTGATTCAATTCCAATTCCAAGTGTTGACCTTCAAGTTTTCAACTATTCTTATTAATATTGAAACACAAGTTAGAGATGATGTGGTTGGACTTGATATTGTTAGAGACTATGTGGTAAGAGATGATTTTAGGGTAGAAAAAAGAGCTCGATTGGAAAAACAGTGGTTGTTATTAGTGATCCCCCATTACGAAAACCTATTGCAGAATATGATCCTTTTTTTTATTAGAGATGATGTTATGAGAGACTATGTGATTAGTGATCCTCATTTGTAGTATTGAAGTCATTTGTAATAACGTATCTTTGTCATCTATTTCATTATGGCTACATATTTTGTAAGCAAAATATTTTATCGCCCTTTTGAGTTTTCAGCACTCCGGCGAGAACCCTAGCTCTGCCACTGGTTTCATCAGAACTAGTGCTCTTGAATGGCTTTTTGCTACACAATGCTTATTACTTAATTTTATCCAAGTAAATACTTTATGTTTGAGGTTTGTATAGTAGATGGCATCCCTCCCTTCCTCCCTCCCATGGCTAAAGATTGATGCTGAAGTTGGATCTAGATGTGGTTCTAACTTAAATCTTTGTGATTGTAGCTTTTGATGGATTGTTGGACGGATTGAATGTTCATGTTATTAGTGCTTCCTGCGATATATATTAAATTGGAAAGAAATATTTTTCTTAGATGGCATGCAAAGAATTTGAGGTCATACAAATTTCCTGATTTGGATATTTCATGTTTCTTTGTTTGGTATCAGACTGAAGGCTATCTGCTTATGGAGCCTCAATCCCTAGCGGAATCACCTAAACAGGCAACGGATGATACATGTCCCGGTTCATCTGCTAATTGTAAGCTGCGTGACCATGACTACATATTGCATGGTCCTTGTCCCACAAATGGGATACAAAAACTCTTACCTTTTGGTTGCTTAAAAAATCTTACGTTTTGGTTGCTTCAATAAACTTCTTGGTTGTTGATTTTTCTTCAGGTATTGTGATTATGGATATTTGTCACCAGTTTTCAAGTTGATTTTTTTTCATCATTACCTATCAGTTTCTAGAGATATTGATTTCCTGGCTGTGATCTAATTGGTTTCACAACTCGTGATATGCTACATGATATTTGAAGAAATGTATTATTTGTACAAGCATAAATATTACCATGCTAAAAGGATTATGAAACTCGGCTACACATGTACTGGTACAGCTTTGCCCAGTTGTATCTTTGATTTGTTTTCATGCAGTTTCATTTCTCGATGTTTCGATTTATGAAACATAGCAACTTATAGCTACTTATAGCTTCAGTTGACCAAGATTTTTATGCCTTTGATTTATGAATAAACTTTTGAGAATTGGTGAATTCATAGAACTTTTTTTTCTTCCATATCATGTTTTTAAATGTATTTTGCTATATTTTGAATGTTCTTAATCATGAAGCTAAAGCTTGCGTTATTATATTCTCTCTGATGTGATTGCTTCACAAGCCTTTCCCTCGCGTCCCTCATGTGATTGCTTACTACTTGGCTCTCGCTAATGCAGTAGAACGTGAGTATTTTTTTCCATCAAAAGATTGCAGATTTGCAGCCACTTTCTATAATTAGTGGTAGCTTCTAGTTGATCATTCAGTTGTCAAGGGAAAACTTCTACTGAGTTTTTCACCTATTCTATCGATTTTATGTTAGCTGTTGTGTGCTCAATGTTTCAAGTTTTCATTTGGTGCAGGTTGTCAAGGGAATAAGTCATGTGAAGATGGATCTGTGTGGGGTGATTCGGATGACGAACTTGACCAAGAGTGGAAGAGCAGGCGTGAGCAATTTTATAATGTATTTTATCCTGCTATTTTCCTTCAAGTTCTTTTCAACATCTTGTGTTGCTTGTTTGTTTATCCTGTTTCCTTCTAATAATGCTTGTTCTTGATGAATTGTTAGCATGGATACCGTGAAGGCATTTCAGCTGGACAAAATGATTCTGCACAAGTGGGTTTCAACGGCGGATTTAAGGATTCGGTACTGGCCGGATACAACTGGGGTCGTGTTCGGGGTGTCACCAGGTAATTCCCAACTATAAAAGGTTTAACAATTAATGAGCATTTAGGGACTTTTCTAGCTTTAACTGAGCAAGTGTTTCCCTTTCCTGAAACTAACTTTAGCTTCGAACCGTGTTCTCTTCTCTGCTTTCTTATGTGAATGCAGCGCCTTAGCTTACCTTCCAGAAGAACTGAGAAAGAAAATGGTTGAAGCAGAGGATAAAAGAATGGAGTTCAAGTCATTGCATGAATCTGCACGGTCTATCTCAACAGATGCCGCTCTTAAGTTATTTTATGATGATATGAACAAAAAGAAGGCATCACCCGAGTCTGGAAATCCAGATTCTCATCTCCAGCAACCACGGGATCAGATTTCTGACTCCAATGTTCTTGAAAACCACTTTCAGAACCTTCAGTTACTTCTCCAGCAGGCTCCTGAGGTAAGTATACATCTCGAGATGAGAGAAAGGAGGACACCAAATATCATCTGATCCCTAGAGGCTTTTAATACTTGAAATTTTATGATGTATCACCGGTGAGGCTAGGATGAAAAAAATGATCGGTTGTTCAATCAGATGCCCAACTTTGAATCTATGGTGATCTGCATTCGATCAGATGGCAAAACATAGATGTGTTGTTGACAGATAGTGTGAATCTGTGAAGTATGAACTTCATTAGATTTGTGTAATGCACTAGTATTTCATTAGATTCTGTAATGTGTAAGCTGTGTTTCAACTTTCAACAATAGTTGATGATGCCACCAAGTTTAAAATTTGAGTCTTTTTCTGTGTAGGTTTTGCCAAAATGTTTTGGCAAAGAGCTGGAAATGCTGGATTTTCTCAGTGGCAAAGTGTAATGGAGAGCTTGTCATTGAATTCTATCAAGGACTTTTTTTTTAATGAAATCTATAAATCTATAATTGGGAAAATGAAGTCAGTGGACTGTTTGTTTCCAACAAGAACTGAAAAAAAAATATACTGTATTACTTTCAATATGTTTTTTTTATACAAGGAAATAAATTCGATTTTCTAGATAGGTCTAGAGAAATCAAGAGCCCAGACAAGTCAGGAGATGGACTAATCATCATGTACAACCTGAAGTAAATGACTGAAAGGAAATAACAGGAAGCAAATGACGGAATTGAAAAAGCAAAAATAAAGTACAAGCTAGCAGAACCAACGACCGACCAGCAAAACGGAAGGCGCTCACGGAGAACTCTGGGGATTACTAGCTGACACCTCAACATGGACTCTAAATAGAATCAACAGGCATCATCGCATTTCCACGATGTCTACAAGCTCGACAAAGTCAGTCACAGTTCACATGAAACCTGTACCACAAAAAAAAAAAAAAAGCAAAGTACACCAACCCGCAAACCAAAACTCAAGCCAAACCACTACTTTCAATACGTGAATCTTATGGCATAACCTCATTATAATAAATAATGAGTCAATTTATATTTTATAATGTTTCATACAATAAGGGTTATTTCTTTTAACATCATTATAAGACATTATCCACATTCATCTCGATATTCATGCGAACTTCGCAGGTGGGAGATCTAGCCCAACGATTGATGATTTCGTTCAAAAAGAATTGATGATCTCGTTCAAAAAGACGCTATTGGGTGGTGGTACAATCGCACTTGACCTAGCCCAAAATATTTTCCTTGTATAAAAAAACATTATAAGACATTATCCACACCACTTGAAAGGTAAGCTATACTAGTTATTCATTTTTCATACTCTGGTCAGTGAATCAATTTCCATAAATCCACCTTTCATACCACAACAAATATAGAAAACACCATAAAAAAACACAATAAAAAACGAACTCTGGACAGACTATACAACCAATCTAGGGAAATACCTAGGATGCCCTGTCATATCTAGCAAAGTCACAAACTCCACATTTAACGACATCACATCCGCTAGTAGAACACAACTAACAAAATGGACGACAAACAACCTATCACAAGCTGGTAGATGCACACTAATCAAATCCAACTTAGCTGCTAAGCCGTTACACATCATGCAATGCTTCCTTCTTCCATCGCACATCCATAAGGAGCTAGACAAAATTAACAGGAACTTCCTTTGGAACAAGGGTCCTAAACATAGACCCCTTATCAACTGGTTCGAAGTATGCAAATCATGTTCGAAAGGCGGCCTAGGGCTTCGCCTTTCTGAAGACATGAACAAATCACTTCAGCTAAAACTCTTTTGGAAAATTCTAGCGGAACCAAACAATCCTTGGGTTAAGCTAGTATCACAAAAATACATGAAAGACAAAACTATTCTTAACTACGAAAAAAAAAGGAATTGTATCCTGACAATGGTCAAAGTTGACCTCTCTTCTTCCACTTTTCAAAAGCGGTTTGCGCTGGGGAATAGATAACGGGAAATCAATAAATTTCTGGCATGACCTCTGGGTCGGAGAGTTTCCCTTATGAACCCAAGCAACAAACTTAAACCTAATTGACGATCACCTCATGGTGGGTACCTTCATTAATAACGATAAGGTTTAGGACGTTGATAAACTACAAAACACTATAAACAACAACGTCATCAATACATATACTCCGTAGTATTTTAATACAAAGATATAAAAATTAATATAAGTAACATATATAGGCGGGCCGGGCCTACCGGCCCGATTAGGCTTAACCCGTAGCTCAAGCCCGGCCCTATGGGTCAATCGGGTCGGGCCTGTCGGCACGCTTGGGCCAATTGCCTTACCCAAGCCCGCATATTTTACAGGGCGGGTTGGGCGGGCCGGGTAGGTTAGCCCATGTCTGCTCAAGTGTACCTGCAACACTTGTGGATTCCTCATCTGAGATAACTTGGGTAGTGTTATGTACAGGGCCGGCCAATCAATTTTGGAGGTCCGGGTCATAATTTTATAAATTATAAATTTTATATGTACTTTTTATTTATTTTTTATATCTTAAGCTGAGTATGTTAAAAGAATTTAGATTATTTTTGTTGATATTTAAGGAAAATTATAAAAAAAAACTCTTTAAAATAAGAATTTTAAAATAAGATTTTTTAAGAAAATCACCGATAAAATTTATATTAAAAAATTTATACAGATTGTTTTAATCCATAGTACAGATTACGTACGCAAAGTATATTTATCGATCTTTTGCTCTATAAAATTTATAGTTATACAATATTAAAAATAATTTATATACTGCACGTTTAAATTTGTGTCATTTTTTTAAACACAAAACCCTAGTGTTTATATATATATATTCATAGCTATATTTATATTAATTGAATTGAATGAAATAATATGTTTCAATGAGTTTTAGAATATTATATATATATATATATATAATATTCTAAAACTCATTGAAACATATTATTTCATTCAATTCAATTAATATAAATATAGCTATGACCACATGAATATTTTTTTCTTGAATGTCCATGTTAATAAAACTAAAATTGTTCATGAATGACATAATTATAAAATGAAATTAAAAGATTAGTTGTATTTAAATTTGAATTAATAATTTGATACTCTATGACTTTATGAAATTTATTGAGGCCACATAATTAGTTACATAAATGAAGAGAAATAGGTGGGGCGACCTAACCAATAGAAAAAAAGGTTAGAATGTTAAGAGTTGTGCTAAATCTAGGATTCGAACCCGTAACTTTAAGAAAACATGCATGTCCCGTAGCAATTCAACAACCACCACGCCAACCGACACTTGTGTTAATTTTAAAAATATTTTATTATATATATATACTAAAATTAGTAAAAAAATGAGGCCCCGTAAAATCGGAGGCCCGGGACGATCGCCCGCTTTGCCCCCCCCCCCCCATGGCCGGCCCTGGTTATGTATTCAGAATCGGGTACCTCTCCTCTTTCCTCCGCTATTGGTTCCGAATGTTTTGGTATGTGGAAGGGTATTCTTAAAGCAGTGGAACTCAATATTACGTGTATCTGCATTGAAGGCGATAATCTAAATATTATCAAATGCCTTAGCGCAGACGCTTCTAGTTATGGCGAACTAGAGATGCTCTTATCCGACACTCTGTGTGCCTTGAGACAATTTTCTGAATTTCAGATCTCTCATATCTTTAGGGATGACAACCGAGCTGCTGACCGTCAATCTCACCTCGGAATCGATTTCTCTGGCTCCTCTTTCTCTACAGATGTAGTCATTTATAGTATCATCCGAAATGATGCTCCTGACTAGTATGCTTTGCTTACGGCCACACTCTTTCTTGTTCAAAAAAAAAAGTGATTCATTTTTCCAGCTCAAAATGTTTTACATTAATTTATTTATTGGTAAAAAAAAAGGGGAGAAATCAATTTTTGATTTTTTTTTTAAAACAGAAATCAATTTTTGATAGAACTATTACATTAATTATAATTACACCCTCACTTTACACGTGCATTAAGTAAACCTATACTCCCTCCGTTTCCTTTTAAATGACTTTTTCAAGTCATGCACGTAGTTTTATAACGATAAAAACTATATTAAATATTAATATTTTAAAAATATTTTTTTAATAATATTATACTTATCATCAATAAGTATGAGATTGTCGAAAAAAATATTTAAAAAAATTATTATTTCATATAGTTTTTCACACCTTAAAAAACGTGCATGAATAGTAAAAAGTCAATTAAAAGGAAACGGAGGGAGTACTTCCTAGTGCATTAAGTAAACCTATACTTCCTTTTTTACACGTGCATCACTGCTCCACTTTACATATTCATATTACTTGTGGTATATGTCAATCAAAAAAAATCTTCCCCTACCATGGTCCATGAATTAAGCCAGCAAGTGGGGAAGATTTATAAATAAATAAATAAAAATATGGACTCATTTAAAATTGGAGATAAGATCTTCTACAAGTGTGTAATCATTTAAAATTGGAGATAAGACCTTCTACAAGTGTGTGTGCGCGCGCGCTCGTGCGCGTGTGGGGAGGGTAGGGTAGGGTTCAAGTGAGAAGAACACGGCCCGGTGAGAAGGTTCTTCTGTGTGTATTCCACTGGAGTATTCAATCGCCGAGATCGAAGCCGGAGAAGGAGATGGTGTGTGTGTGATATATATATATATATATATATATATATATATATATATATATATATATATATATATATATATATATATATATATATATATATATATATATAGGGTAGGGTAGGGTAGGGTTCAAGTGAGAAGAACACGGCCCGGTGAGAAGGTTCTTTTGTGTGTGATATATATATATATATATATATATATATATATATATATATATATATATATATATATATATATATATATATATAGGGTAGGGTAGGGTTCAAGTGAGAAGAACACGGCCCGGTGAGAAGGTTCTTTTAACATCTCATACCTGCTTCCCTTCAGCCCTTCCCCCTTACTCCGCCTCCCGTTACCTCTGCTTTCCTCCTCTCCTCCTCCTCCGACATCGACTTTCTCTCACCTCCGGCCACCTTCCTCCACCGGAGGATTAGATCACTGTCCACCTCCTCGCAGCCTTCGCCGTTCGCCCTTCCTCCACCGAAGGACTCGATCGCCTTCCACTGAAGTATTCAATCGCCGAGATCGAAGCCGGAGAAGGAGATGTTGATCGATCGGGGGCGTAGGGGAGGGGATTGAGAGCTCCTTCCGCCGCTATTACCGCCGGTACCTCACTACGTGCTATCGGGGTTGTCGCTTGTCTCCGCGCTCGAAGTTACTTAGCACGCCTCCGCCGATGCTCTCTGCAACTCCAAACGAAGAAGATGACAGTTAGGCTAATTAGAGCATCAACTTCTCAGTGATTTGATAGCCTCAATCGCCTCGTCCGCTCGGTTTGCTGCTTCATCACGATGGCCATGTCTTTGAGGGCGCTATCGATTCTGTCACCGGCGTTAATGGCCGCCCAGAACAAAGGAATTGCCTTCTTTGGGTCCTTATCTACCAGCTGTTCATACATCAAATGGTTGCCCCCAATTCACTTACCGCCTGATGTTGTCTTTAGACTAATTTTGTTTAATGGAGTTTTGGATTCGATTCACCTGCTAATTGAGATTGTATATTGTAAATTAAGCACTTGGATTAACTTGACCCAACTTGAAGAAAGGACAAAATGATGGTGAACAGCAAAGCGTGTGTGATCATAGGGGTTTTGGTCTTTGTTTATGCTATTCACATCTCCTATTCGATCACTACTGATGGAGCAGTTGTTTTTGAAAAAAATAGAGGTTGTTTATAAAAAGTGGTTTAGTGACTAAAAATTTTAATTATAAAAAATAAAGAGTGGTTCGGTCACTAAATAGAAAGTGGTTTAGTGGCTAAATAGAGTTTGGTTCAGTGACAAAATATGTTGGTTCAATGTCTAAATAGAGGTTGGTTCAGTGACTAAATAGAGGTTGGTTCAGTGACCAAATAGAGGTTGGTTCAGTGACTAAATAGAGGTTGGTTCAGTGACTAAGTAGGTTGGTTCAGTGTCTAAATAGAGGTTGGTTTAGTGACTAAATAGAGATTGGTTCAGTGACGAAATAGGTTGGTTCAATGACTAAATAGAGGTTGGTTAAGTGACTAAATAGAGGTTGGTTCAGTAAATAAATAGTGGTTGGTTCAACGACTAAATAGGTTGGTTCAATGACTAAATAGAGGTTGGTTCAGTGACTAAATAAGTTGGTTCAGCGACTAAATAGAGGTTGGTTCAGTCACTAAATAAAGGTTGGTTCGGTGATTAAATAGAGTTTGGTTCAGTCACTAAATAGAGGTTGGTTCGGTGACTAAATAGAGTTTGGTTCAGTCACTAAATAGAGGTTGGTTCGGTGACTAAATAGAGGTTGGTTCGGTGACTAATAAATAAGGGTTGGTTCAATGACTAAATAGAGGTTGGTGCAGTAACTAAATAGAGGTTGGTTCACTGACTAAATAGAGGTTTTGAGTGTCTAAATAGAGGTTGGTTCAGTGACTAAATAGAGATTGATTCAGTGACGAAATAGGTTGGTTCAATGACTAAATAGAGGTTGGTTAAGTGACTAAATAGAGGTTGGTTCAGTAAATAAATAGTGGTTGGTTCAGCGACTAAATAGGTTAGTTCAATGACTAAATAGAGGATGGTTCATTGACTAAATAAGTTGGTTCAGCGACTAAATAGAGGTTGGTGCAGTCACTAAATAGAGATTGGTTCGGTGACTAAATAGAGATTGGTTCAGTCACTAAGTAGGGTTTTAATCCCGAGTAGTGGTTCATCAAATAAATAGTATTGATTCATGAAATAAATTCTAGTGGTTCATGAAATAAATAGTAAGGTGGTTCATCAAATAAATAATACCAAGTGGTTCGGAGTTTTTAATATCAAATGGTTTAGGATTTTTATACAAAGTGGTTCGGGGTTTTAATATCAAGTGGTTCATGTTTAAGTGGTTCAGGGTTTTTATACCAAGTGGTTCAGGGTTTTTATACCAAGTGGTTCAGGGTTTTAATACCAAGTGGTTCAGGGTTTTAAACCAAGTGGTTCAGCACATATAAATATTTTACTTTATTATGTTTAAATAAAAAATTCAATTACAAAAATGTGAATTTTTTTTAATGAGAAATATATATTAATATATCGATAAATACATTTTACTTTAATATATTAACGAAGTTGAAAAAAAACGATTTATAAGAAAAGAAACAAGGAATAAATTAAATTAGAGTCCTATTTGTTCAAACAAGTTGTTACAGCTCAATGGTAATTGTGTTTGGTGGGAAGCAAAAGGTCCGGGTTCAAAGCCCACTCTGCCTGCATATTTGATTTAATTTTTGGAAATTAATGCTGTTGGGTGGGGAAAGGGCGCGTGTGCGCCACGCGGACAGGGGTGCGAATGGGGACATGCGGTGTGTGTGGGGCCTGGGGTACGCGCCTAATTTTTGGAACGGGATTTAAATTATTTTAACCTTTATGGACCAATCAAATTATTTCTTTCCTTCTCACTATTGGTATCCTTCTTACCTGAACCCAACCCTATATATATATATATATATATATATATATATATATATATATATATATATATATATATATATGGAGTGGTTCCCTTGTGCACACCTCTCAAGATGACCCACTACACAAATTACTTACCTTCCTTGAGGGAGGCGCGTGCATGTGGTACTCCGTACCCATATCTCATTTTTTTTGTACAATTTTTTTTTTTTTAATCTTTCCTTCTTTCTCTTTTTTTTTTTTAGAAACTGCCCTTCCTTTTTTTTTTTTAAGTTCTCAACCCCATTTTTTTATTCAAACCTACTTTTTACAATATGAGTGAGTTTTGGTGGAACCACCGGATTTTGTTTGTTTTTGAAATTTATCAATTTATCCGAATAATATTTTATATCCTACTAAATAATGTTTTTTTTTGCGTCCAATTTATATGAAATTCACCAATTTCAGTGAATAATTTGTTATATACTACCGAATAATGTTTTTTTTTCCCATGAAATTTAGATGAAAACAAACCTCAAATCCTTAAACAATACTTACGATTTATATGAATAATGCTTCATATTTCACCGAATAATCTCATATTTATGTGTTGCGATAAAAAAAATGTACTGTATTTTATAAACGAATAATACCTAGAAATTCATCGAATAATGCTGGTATCACACCGAATAATGTTTCCTGTGTAACACATAAAATTAACCATTTAAGATTTCTTTAAAAAATTGACAATTGTAATGAATACAATAATATTTAGAATTTAAGATTTCTTTAAAAAATGAAAATTGTATTTAATACTCCCTCCGTTAATTAAAACTTGTCATTTTAGACATTTGCACATTTTTTAAGAAATCAAATAAAAGCAAACAAAAATACACTTATACCCCTAATCATTACTTTACTTTTCCACTTTATTAAAAACTACAACTAAAAAACATCTAATCATGACAAGGGTAATTTTGGAAAGTGAACACCAAAATACCTAAAACGACATGTTTTTCTTAACAAAATTTTACCCCTAAAACGACATGTTTTTCTTAACGGAGGGAGTAATATTTAGAGATTCACCGAATAATAATTGTCTTCGGAACTCAACGAATAATATCAAATACCTTATACCTCAATCACACATTGATTTCGAATTATAAAATACACACATGCATTCTATCGAATAACTATTCAGAATTCAACGAATAATATGGATCGACAATCTCATATCCCAATTGTATTTCGAAATACAAAATACACACGTTTCGCTGAATAATTATTCAGAATTCAACGAATAATATCGACAAATCTATCTCTCAATCACAAAATACACACACTCCGTTGAATAATTATTAGAGATTTACCGAATAATGGTTGAATTAAAAATAAAATTATTTCATAATGAAATAAGTAGCAGCTAACTCAACTGGACATTCTCGGTTGGCTTCCAATTGCACCATCTCCTTCCACAATCAACCGCATCGGCTAGTTCGACATTGCACGCATCGATTTGAAGGAGGCACTGAAAACCCATTGCTTGGACAGTTGCCGATGTGATTAAGAAGGGCAACCACAGCGGCTCGTTCAACCCTCGACCGCAGCGGCTCATTCAACCGCCATCGCACACATCCATTCGAAGGGCGACCACAGCAGTTGTAAAGATCCTCGAAACGATCGGGAAGGCTGGTCGCGGTGTTGGGAGGCAAGTGGCGGCGATTGGCATTGACGTCGAGGGCGAAGAGGAAGGCTGGTTGCAGCGTATCGAATCGATCGACGGCGGCGGCGAGATCCAGTCGAAGAAGATTGCCCCTCGCCGCTTCTGATAGCCCAAAGCCGTCGACAACCTTTTCATCTAGATTCGATTCCACCGGTGTCGTCGACCTTGCTTTCGCCATCCTTCGCCTCCGGTTGTTCTCCTTGGATCCATGGGAGGAAGAAGCACGGTGAAGAATACTCTAATTGAGGATTTAGGGTTTTATTCCCCACCAGTACCACACCCCTACACGCGCTATACGCTGCATTAATTTAGATTAGTTTTCAATTTTTTTCTTAATTTATGGTACACGTGTCACCATCCCATCCATCTATTTCATTGAGATCAAGGGTCCAGATCTGTGCACAAATTACACCCTAAGGGGTGTGCACAAGTTACCCATTCTATATATATATATATATATATATATATATATATATATATATATATATATATGATAATTTTTTTTTAAATATTATATTTATTTTATAAATAACCAATTATATATTTAAAAAAAAATATTTTTATCATCAAATAATAATTTTTCAATTTTAATATTTTTTGGAATATATATTTTTTAGATAAATTTATATATATATATATAATTAGTTACGTATTTACGTAGTACTATAATTTTTTATTTTTTTAATATCATAAATATATACTCCGTATATGTTAGGTATACCTGATAACCTGAGGTTGTTATCTATCAAAATTGATATTTCCAAGTTCCAACCGACAAAAGGTGACGTTGGCGTTTAACAAATGCAAAAATCATTTAAAATTGAAGGCATCCGTTGGCGCTACAAGGATCACTTGAGTCTTATCCTCAACAAATGGATGTGTTCCAACCAAAGGCAGATTATGTGGAAACCGCGAACTCAGTTCGGCAACCGCAGATGAAGGCAGCCACTACCACTACCAGAGAGCCGATCAGCAGATGGATGGCCTTCGACTCCAAATTGGAAGTCAAGAATGGCAGCGCCGTCGCCGGAGGAGAGATTATACCTGAGGCGAAAGTTGCGGAGAGAGTTGCCGAGTGGGGGCTCAAGATTAAGCCGGACGAGGGGAGCAGCAACTTCAGCGCCGTCGGGGTTTCAGAGGATGACGCCGGAGGGGGGAATCGGTGGAGGATATCGTCCGGCAGGATTTCCGGCGCTTGGGGCTCGGCGAGGACGTCGGAGGAGTCCAACGCCGAGCAGGCGATGCCTAGGGTTTCGCAGGAGCTGAAAGACGCGTTGGCCACGCTGCAGCAGACGTTTGTGGTGTCCGACGCCACTAAGCCGGAATGCCCCATCGTCTACGCCAGCAGTGGATTCTTCACCATGACTGGTTACTCTTCCAAGGAGGTTGTTGGGAGAAATTGGTAACAACCTAAATTGATTGTACATCGTTTCTCCCCCTCTCAAATTCAGATCAAATAAACCTAAATTGACTGTAGCTAATGACACTGTTTTACCTGCTGATCAGAATCAGAAATGAATTTAGTAGCAGATGGCATTGTTTGACCTGTTTGACCTATAAGACCCCGTGAAACCTAATTTTACAGGAAGCTAGGAAAAAGCTAAACAATAACAAGAAATAAGGCAACAAACACAACATTTGCATTTCATTCTTGTTTTCTATCGCCAGAGTCAATCAAAATTTCGTGCTAAGTGAACTGTGCACTTATTGAATTCTTTATATGATACCTTCTTTCACGAGATCTCTGTCTGCAAGAAATTTATACTGTGTCTTGTTGTGGTATTATTGTACAGCCGTTTTCTTCAGGGCCCAGAAACGGACCAGGGTGAAGTAGAAAAGATTCGAAATGCAGTTCGGACAGGGAAGAGCTACTGTGGGAGGCTGTTGAACTACAAGAAAAATGGGACCCCATTTTGGAATCTCCTCACAATCACTCCTATTAAGGATGATTCTGGCAAGACCATCAAATTTATTGGGTAAGGCGGGCAAGTTCTTACTCACTTGGTTAACCCTTTGATCTCTTTTATCATGAAAAATTAACCTCCTGTGTTTCCTACTCTCTCTATTTTCTTACTGTACAGAAATGAGATGGGTACTTCATATATTATTATAGAATAGAACTATTTCCAAGTTGCAGACCTTTTCAATTTGCTTCTCAGTTTGAGTTTCCGAAATCAGTCCGGACTGCCTTTCTCGTGGCTTCTTTCCTTAATCTTATTCGTAGATAAATTACATGTGATATGTAGTTATTATCTAAAAACTGTTTTATGCTTGCATTACTATCTGTGCAGAATGCAGGTAGAAGTTAGTAAATACACAGAGGGGATAAATGATAAGGCATTACGTCCTAATGGTCTGCCTAAGTCATTGATCCGTTATGATGGTAAGATATATCACCAATTTTAATTTTAAGACTTTGCTGAGATTGTTCCAATAGATCAAAGTTGTAAGATTAATGATCTTAATCCAACAGCTCGTCAAAAGGAGAAGGCTTTAATATCCATTGAAGAGGTTGTCCATACTGTGAAGCACCCAAAGTCACATACTCGTTCTATCACCGAAGAGGACAACTTAAAAATTGAGGGGCAAGACTCCCTAAGCCCTAACTACATCCTGCCAACATCAGCTGAAATTCCAAATATGGATGCATCTGACCAAAAAAATCATCAAGCAGAGTTGAAAAGTGATCCAGAAAATAAATCAAGAAAATCAGCCCGTGTTTCTCTAATGAGGCGAGTCTATTAAAGAAATGTCCTTTTATTTGTTACCTAGCTCTGTATAGTGCATTGTATCATCTTCTGTAACTTTTTTTCCCCATTTACTAGCACCTTTGTTAATGTTTTGGTAATAACAATTCATTTTCAATTACCGCAGGCTGGGAAAAACTTCCAGCTCTATGAGGATGAATGACAGTGAGCAAAGTTATGAGGTGGAAATGTTGGTGACAAAAGAGGTAAAACGTCCTGACAGTTGGGAGCAGGACAGAGAGAGAGATATACGTCAGGGGTTTGACTTGGCAACAACTTTGGAGCGCATTGAAAAGAATTTTGTGATCTCGGATCCTCGGCTTCCAGATAATCCAATTGTAGGATGGAGATTGACAAATTGCACTCACATTGGTTGCTTCATGCTTGTATCTTGCTGAATGATATGCCATTGTTTGCTCTTGCAGATTTTTGCATCTGACAGCTTCCTCGAATTGACAGAGTATACGAGAGAGGAAATTCTAGGAAGGAACTGTCGGTAAAAAAATATTTATTCTATCCTTATTCTTTGCTTTTGTGGCATAAATGTATGGAAATCTAGTATGGTAAGCTTGATAAACTTTAATGCTTATCTTATAGGGAAAATTCCATCAACATGTACAACAGAATAGTGGCGTTTAGTGACAACGACTTTGTAGTTCACTGAAATTAACGCGAACTTTGGGGGTGGTATATATGAATAACATGCTACTAACAACAACTACACCATCAGAAGGATTTTCAATCATACTGTGGCTACTAACAAAAACTTGTACTTCCTCTGATCATATATGTTAGATGTTTTTCAATTTGGCACACTAATAAAGGGTCTTTGTGAAGGCTGCAATATCTCTCTCTTATACTATAGGTTCTTCGCTTCTATACTTCCATTATTTCTCCAAGAAATTATAAGCTGACACAAAACATCTAAAATAATGTTATGAAGGATGATGAGGAAACCATCATATGCCTTGATTGTGAATGTATACTTTTCTTAGACAACAAAATGAAAAAACTTATCATACACTTGTATTCACTAGAGGTCTTTTTACATATTCTCTAATTGAATTTCCAGCTTAATATGCTGAAAGACTGTGATATTGGTATACTGAGAATTTGCATTTGACTGCAGATTTCTTCAAGGACCAGAAACGGATCAGGGTACTGTCCAGAAGATCAGAGACGCAATTAGGGAACAAAAGGAGATCACTGTTCAGTTAATTAATTACACAAAGAGTGGTAATGGCAGCTTTAATGACAATGATTAGGAAGTATTTTTATCCAGAAAAAGTACTCTTTTTCCTCCATGGAGGCTCCATTCTGTTATTCTTACTGTGTCAAATTTACAGGTAAGAAATTCTGGAACTTATTTCACTTGCAGCCCATGCGGGACCAGAAGGTAGTCACATATCATTCTGACATTCTAAATCGAGTTCTAGATTAAAAGAAGCTTCTTCTGCTTCCTTATATATCTGTCTATGAATTTAGTCCCCTCAAATAATTATTGCAAAATTTTTCTTATATTAGTCCCCGTAAGACACTTATAGGGTGCTGGCTTTTTTTTCTTATAGGTCGGGTTTGGTATCATGACAATGACATTTTATGAGAATTTCCCTTCTTTGTACACTTCTCAATATGTTCCCTTCTTTATATATAATGGATGTTTACCATCTTATGCATATTGTAGGGTGAATTGCAATACTTCATCGGTGTACAACTTGATGGAAGTGATCATGTAGAACCGCTACGGAATCGCCTCTCCGAAACAACAGAGCAACAAAGTGCTAAGTTGGTAAGACTGATATCTCTGTGAAAAATTATGCAGTGCCTACATTCTGTATTTCTCTTATGGTAAACATCAATTTAGTACAAATGTGATCACTGTGCACCAAAACAAATCATATTCAGAAATATATATAATGCTTGGGTTCATGTTGGCTGAATCTTCTGTAAACATTCACTCACAAAATCTTGGCTAGGAGCCTAGGATATTTATTTTATAATTTTATTTGTAACAAAACTAGGAGCAGATGAACAAATATACTCCGTATTAGATAACCATTTTGTTTGTGCAGTCAAGATAAAAAAAACAAGCTTGTGGATTCATGAACTATTCTACTTGTGAAGTCTTGAATCCCAGCTCCACTTGAATTATATCCATCTGAAGCACAGCTGATGTGCATAATTGTTTACTTGAATTGATCATAGTTTCTGAATCTATCACACAATGCATGGAATATGTTCAAATAGTTTCTTCTCCCGTGTGAAGAGGGGGAATGGGTTTGGATTTCGAAGATGTCTACATATTTAAAGTTTTTCCTCATATTAAACTTCCAGGTTAAAGCTACAGCAGAAAATGTGGATGGAGCTGTTCGAGAACTTCCTGATGCCAACTTGGTAAGGTACTTGCTCTTTTTTTATTCCCAGATTTCACATAGCTGTTCCATGTGTTACTAGTAAGGTTGTGATCCATGACTAGTTTATAAGGTTCACTTCCCAGTAAAGTAGTAGGTCCATAGAGCTCACTTCTTTTTCTCTCTTTTTTATGGATCAATTCATTGGTTTGTGAAGTGATTCTAAAACAGTTTTGGTTGAAACTAAATTTATGAAATTTAGGCATAAGGCATCTAAAACAGTCTGTATATGATTTATTTTTACTTTGGAAACATTTTCTTTCTATTTTAGCTGCCCAATACAGCACCTGGCAGTTGAACTGTTGAAGTATGTTGGTCTTCCAACCAGCAAACAGCTATTCTGGGTCAATGAGCCCATACACATTTCAGCATGAGATCTTTCCTTTCATGCATTGTAAAAATGTATCACCATATCAGATGAGAAAATTTGAATTTGAGCATACTCAGGTTTGAGTATCCTTTGCACTAGTTCATGTCTTCATTACTGAAGGATAGAAATCTAATGTGATTAAGAGGTCAGTTATTTCTTTATAGAAGTAGTTAAATTGCACCATTCAGGATGGCTGCAATGGTAGGAAACAAAAGCTTAATTTCTAGCATGTAACAACTTTTTTTTGTGACTTTTTTCTTTACCTTTATGTTCACCTTTCCCTGATAACCCGTCATCTTTTTTGGCGGTGGACAAGGTCAGATCTTTTTTATGATAGCTTGGCTGCTACGTGGCCATTTATCAAATTTTAAGATTAGAAAATTTGAACATTAGAAACTTTGGTGATGCATTTTTTCCCCTGTTCTCGCCTTATTGAACAACTTCCGGAGTTTCAAAGTTAACCTTGAAGCTTGATATTTTTTCTTTTTTCACAGAGACCAGAGGACTTGTGGGCAATCCATTCAAAACCTGTTTACCCAAAGCCTCATAGAAGGGGCAGTTCCTCATGGCTAGCAATACAGAAGGTGAAAAATTATCTGCTGTGATGTCTTCCATTCATGAAAATTTAATGATTCTTTTGTTCCATAATTTGAGTTATGGATCCATGTTTCCTCAATGATGCAAGGGCTACTACTAAAACTAAGGAATCTCTTTAATCACTTAATCTGCACATGTTTTTGTGCAAAAACTGCAGTGAAGCACTCTTGTACATTCATATAAGTTGAATTTGTATCTATAAAGCTAGATTGTTAACTTTGACAAAACTGCTACTGTATGTCTTCTGCTGTGAGTTCCTAGTTTGGAGGCATTTCTTAGCTACTACGATTTTCTTGTGTTTCAAGACATTCTTTTTTTCTTTTAATGGATAATAATTGTGCTTTGATGTTCTTCAAACTGCCTCCGCGTTGTTATGATGAAGGATCTAACATCTTTATCTCAACTCTTCTCCATGATTTTTAGATTACTGCTGCTGGGGAAACAATTGGTTTAAATCATTTCAAGCCAATAAAACCGTTGGGTTGTGGTGATACTGGCAGGTTTGGAAACAACTTTTCCTTTTTCCCACACATCTTACTTTCATGTATGTAAGTGCTAAAGTGGTTTCTTCTTGTCTTGAGTAAATACCTTTTTTCTTATTTAAAATACGATATAGACGAATGTTATACTTCATATTTTTTAGCTTCATGAATCATACTTTTGTTTTCTTGGGGTTTCTCTCAAATATACGAAGAGGAAAGGATAACACTATGCTGATGGTGGACCCCTTAACCATATTGGAATAACTCTATGGTGACTGAATCTCGTGAAGGAGCTTAGATTAGTATATGGTTCAAGAGACTGAATTGCTTGGATATGCTTGCAGATAAAATAATACTCCGTAATGATTAGTATAGAAAACATATGAAAACTAAAGAATCTTTATGTCAAATTAGTGAAAATGCATTATGAAACTTCTGCTCTTCCTCTACCATCAAATGCCTGCTTCAATTGGAAACATGACAGTATTGCCCTCCTCACATTTTGAAGGCTTAATATGCCTGCTGCTGTTAGATAAAGATCATTGAATAAATTGCTTCCTGTTTGCAGTGTTCACTTGGTGGAATTGCGAGGTACAGGTGAATTGTATGCTATGAAAGCAATGGACAAGTCTGTGATGTTGAACCGCAACAAGGTTTGTAAAAGCTGCGTACACCTCAGCCCCTCAGACCCTGCTCGAAGCAGGATACAATGGGCTTGTTGTTTGTTTTTGCTGCTTTCTAAGATACCATTGTTGTTTGGCTTCATCACCTTTATCGTCTTGCATCTAGTATTTGATTCTAGCACCCTGATCGTAACTGTCGTGTTTATTATACACTGCATGCAACAAGGCGTTATTTAGCAACTTCATTTACTTAAGTATGGCCAGTTTTCTATTCGTGTCTTCCATTGCAGTAATATAACATCATTATCTCCTATTTCATGGCTGCCTCCCTCATTGATGCTGCACTTTCTGTTTCCTTGTTTGAAACTATATAAACTGTTGAAACCCCTATTTGAAGTGGGCGTTGTTTCTTTTCTGTATATTTCTGCCTCTTCAAGTTTTAGCTTCATTCTTGGATATGTCTCAATGTGTTTTCTGTTTCACTTCATTGTCAAAAATCTGTAGTTCCTTTCATAAAAGATCAGGAAAGAAATAGCAAGATATATGCATCTCTTCTTAAAGGCTTATATAGAAGCATTGGATATGATTAGGCCCTTCAGACGCTGATGAGCTAAAAAGATTCAGATACCCATCGACAATTTTATGTTTTACTTGAAAAAAATTGCTCAATTTCTTTAAGCATTCATTTATGTTCTTTGCTAATGATCATAAATTATTTTTTCAGCTTGTTTCTGCCGAAATCTCACTTCCTTTCCAACATTACAGGTTCATCGAGCTTGCATTGAGAGAGAAATCTATTCACTGGTTGATCATCCATTCCTTCCTGCCTTATATGCCTCTTTTCAGGTTTTGCTTCACTGACTAGCAAAACAATGTCTTATGGTCTGACAGCATGATAAACTACTCCTTTTTCTCTTTTCCTGATAGATTTTTGTTACCATCTCTTGCTTTGTTATTCGTAAAATGTCTCCTCTAAAAATTGCACTATGAAATCACTTATGCTTGCTTCTTATCTCCTCAGACTTCTACACACGTTTGTTTGATAACGGACTTCTGTCCAGGAGGAGAGTTGTTTACTCTGCTTGACAAGCAACCCATGAAAAATTTCAAAGAGGAGTCAGCTAGGTAATTACCTTCTAGTGTCCCTGGAGATGAGCTTAGAGTTGTTTCTTATTTTGTGTCTGGCTGTAATTTTCATTCGAATTTGAGCATTTTTTAAACTTGTACGTAGGTTGATTTTCTTCTGTAGTTTGATAGTTATTTTGGTTATAATTTACAGGTTTTATGCTGCAGAGGTGCTTATTGGTTTGGAGTATCTTCATTGTTTAGGTAGTACTTATGCTGAATAGAGACCTGTGGGAATAAAATATGGTTCCATTCTATCACTTTTTCTCATTGCTTCTCTTACCTAAATAGTTTCCAAATGATATCATACAGGAATCATATACCGTGACCTGAAGCCTGAAAATGTGTTAATCCAAAAGGATGGTCATGTCGTACTAACCGACTTTGATCTTTCATTTTTAACATCCAGCAAACCACAAGTATGCTTCAATTTCTTCCTTAACTATTACTTTAATCACATGTGTGCTTGTGTTGTTGCACTGGCAGGCTGCGGCATTAATGCTTAAAAGTTTGCAACAGCTGATACTGATGGTGTGATCTAAAGATCTAAGTCTCCATTTCTGCAGATAATAAAGCCTCCACCCCCTAAGAGAAGATCCAGAAGCCATCCACCACCCATATTAGTTGCAGAACCAGTCTCCCAGTCTAATTCATTCGTGGGAACTGAAGAATACATCGCTCCAGTAAATGATTCACCCTTCTGATTTCTCGCTGGTGCTAATGTTGTGTTATATACCATTTTTAAGCCTTAATTAGGATGGTTCTTATAGTTAATGCCTTAATTAGGTTTAATGCAGGTGTTCTTAATGTTTTATCCCTGTAAATGCTTATCGCAGGAAATCATTACTGGAGCTGGGCACAGCAGTGCTATTGATTGGTGGGCTTTAGGTGAGTGCATTGTTGATTTAAAATGGATGTTCATCAGAAACGAAATATGATGGTTATAAGAGATGCTTAACCTTACTCCTTGGATATTCCCATGTCTATGACTTTAGGCATATTTCTGTATGAGATGATTTATGGCCGTACACCCTTTAGAGGAAAGAACCGACAAAAAACATTTGCCAACATTTTGCACAAGGACTTGACTTTCCCTAGTAGTATTCCGGTAAGAAACCATCATCAGCGCAAACTTCCTGACTTATATACATTGATCATGAAATGAGTAATTCAAGAAGAGAGGTATAAATGTATTTGAATCATTGCAGGCAAGTCTTGCTGCAAGGCAGTTGATTAATGCGCTGCTGAATAGAGACCCTGAGAGCAGACTAGGGTCAAGAACTGGTGCCAATGAGATCAAAGAACACCCTTTCTTCCGGGGAATCAACTGGCCCTTGATACGCACCATGGTACTTGATCAGAGTTTCTGAATATCCTCGAGCTTTGTTTCCTGATAAATAACTTTTAACTAATCTAATTGAGCAGATCCCACCTCCACTTGACGTGCCCCTTGAGTTGATCGTGAAGGATCCAAATGCAAAGGATGTTAGCTGGGACCAAGACGGTGTTCTTGATCAATCAATGGATTTCTCGCTAGAGGTATGTCAATCTTATCCACCAATCTATTTTTAACTATCAATTCACTTCTAAAGTGGTCCTTTTTCAGATTCATAAGAAGGCAGACAAACATAAGTTATTTTAGAAAATGCTTCAGTTTGCGTACTTATTGATTCATGTATATATCATTCAATGTTGTCTCGAGAGCAGTTCTGACTTGTACATGGGAGGAAGCATGGATATTAACAAACAATTGAGAGGCAGCAAACATGTTATGTATATTTTTGAAGAAGCTCTTCATCAATAAGGAACGCCCTAGATTGTACAGCTTGAAGAGCAGGAACTTGTGTTGCTTTTCGATCATCAGCCCGGACAAAGGAGTTGTAGACAGTTGATGCTATGACATATATATACACACACATTATACCGAAGCTAGCATTTTTATTTGAATCATGTACCGTATCCATGTCCAGAGCTATCATTTTTCCATTATTTTTTAATTATTTTTTTGGGTAAAGAAGAGCTTCAACTTACTATGGTTGTACAGACTACCGAGTATTTGGTTTTCATAGATGCCAGAGTTGAAAATAACTACAGTATTACTATTAAGTGTTATCCTATGTTTGTCAGCATCTTCATACCTACTGCATAGATAGTCGGAAAAAAAAAATGCAAAATCGAAATTGTGCTTGTTGAATTAGTAACTCTGGCTATTGCTACTTAGCTACTTGATGATCTAATTGGTTTGAAGCATTTCAAAGAACCCTAATTTGTGTGATTTTGTGTTGTGTCGACTTATGAGTCTTAGTCACACTGATCTTTCTCTGAACAATGTTGCAACTGACAATGGCGATTTGCACTATATGTCTCCACTTGAGGATGCTTACCAAGAAATAGATCTTAACCTTGATGATGATCTCCCTAAACTTATATTGCTTGGGAGAGTATGTTTTAGATCATCTTCGTTATGCTGAAACGGAAAAAATTGAGGCTGTAACTTTGCACTTGACAGATGTAGCACGTTCATGGTCGTTTTGCACGAGAGACCTCCATCCTATCGAGACATGGTCTCAATTGCGATACCTCTTGAAGAAGAGGCACATGCCTGAGGAGTATATTGAGACTATATGAGGTTGTGTTGAACCCAATTGCATCAAGGAAATAGATCACCTTTGGAGTATAGGGATGAGCTTGAACACAATTTCGTGTTGGCTTGAATACTTTTATTCGTGATCCTTGGTCTATTCATAGTATTAGGGACAGTAACACCTTGTCTCACAATGGAGGAATAACAAAAGGGAGTTTCCAACCAACCTAAACTAGGGTTGGAGGTTCAAACCCGAAAGGTAGCTGTGTCACCTCCTAAAGAACGTGCGAGGGAGCTTCGATGCTTCACTTGCAATGGGCGTGTTTGGGCCAAAAGAAAAAGGTCTTGCTCAATGACATGGGTGATTACTACTATGATGAGGTTTTGAGGTTTTTAAAGAACTTATATATCTTTAGACCAAAAAAAAAAATAAATAACTTATATATCTTCGGCTGAAGTGGAGGAGACCACTAGCGTGGCTTGTGTCTGGTTAATCGACGTGTCCTAAGAGTGGGTTTATTTCGGTGCAAATCCTCTGCCCAAAACCCCGCCCTAACTCCCCGCCCCACAAAATTATTTTACGTCTAAATTAATATTAAAAAAATTTATATTTAGCTTTTACATACTTATGATAACATATTTGGAAAAAAAAAAATCTTAAAAAATCAACTTACAAAAATTATAATAATTCATAAGAGATAGAAAGATTTTTTTAAGTTTTAAAAAGATGTGAGTTTACTATATATTTTTTTAAAAAATATATAAGTTGATTTTTTAAGATTTTTTTTTTCAAATATGTTATCATAAGTAGGTAGAAACTAAATATATATTTTTAAATTTTTTTAATATTAATTTAGACGTAAAATAATTTTTTGGGGCGGGGTTTTGGGGTAGAGGATTTACACAGGGTTTATTGGTGGGCCTTTGGGCTCACAATTAATACACCTCATCAAAAAAAAAAAAAGGCAATAAATGCATACCTGGAAGTGAGCCCAATTCAAAACACCCTTGCAGATGAGCCCTTCGTTTATGTCAAATGTGGGCCCATTTTTGCCTTTTTTTTTGGGTAAAGGTGTTGTGTTCCACCTTCTGGAGCAAGGATGCGCTGCCACGTGGCTGCCATGCAGCGCCACGTGGAAGCGGTGTTTTTTTTAAATGCATTTTCCCGGTTATTCATAATATTAAAAAAAATTATTTTCGAATATAATTTATTTTTATCTATCCATAGACACCAATTTTGCATATGTTTGTTTTAAAAAAAAAATCACACATTTAAATACCCATATTTCTTACCCCATTTTTGCATATGTTTGTTTAAAAAAAAATTCACACATTTATCCATTAAAATATATATTTATTACCCCATTTTTCTCCTATAAATACCACCTACCTCTTTATAACCCCTCACACCTTTCCCTCTTCTCTCTCCCACATTTCAGAAAATTCTATTTTCTTGTGGGTATGGATCCCAATTAGACCTGTCAAAACACAACCCGACCCGGTGACCCGATCCGACCGACTGAAATTTTTTGGGTCAAGACCCGGAAATTTTGACCCGGAAGTTTTTTTCGACCCGAACCCGAAAACCCGGAAATTTTCCGGGTAATCTGGGTTTGGACCCGGTGACCCGATTGACCCGGTAATTTTGACCCGATTTACCCGATTGACCCGGTGACCCGGTTGACCCGGTTGATTTTTAATTAAATATAATTAATTTTTTTATATTTAATTAAAATTTATCGCAAAATTATCAAATTATGATTTTTTTAATTTAAAAAAGAAAAAATTGACAAACCCGAAATCGACCCGAACCCGCCCAAAACCCGATCAAACCCGGGTTCTAGTCAACCCGAAAAACCCGAAACCCGTTTTACCCGGGACCCGTTTTACCCGAGACCCGGAGTGACCCGACCCGAACCCGACCGAAATGACCCGTTTGACAGGTCTAATCCCAATAGACCTCCATTTTACCCTCCTCAAGCTTATTTCCCATTCCCATTTGAAGGGGTTCGCCCAAACCCGAGCGGAATCCCGGACCCGAATATGTATCACCCAAATTTTCAACCTAACCCACATATGTATTTCCAAAATCTTGAAACAGTACCCCCTAATGCTCAGCCCAACCCTCCCCTCCAAGCTACAAGGGTCGAACAACAAGTTGTCCAAGAGGAAGATGAAGAGGATGAGGGCGATGTGGCTCCTTCCCAAACCCGGGGTGAAAGAAGCAAATGGATCGAGGAGGAAGATCATTTGCTCATTAGCGCCTGGTTAAACACAAGCAAAGATGCTGTCACGGGAAGGAACCAAACCATGACGAAATTCTGGGAAAGGATTTCCCACTACTACAATGCAAGGCGGAGTAACCTACCACCCAGGACAGAGAAGCAGTGTAAGACCTACTAGGGACGGGTAAGTGCTTCAGTTGCGAAATTTGTAGGTTGTTACCTTGCAGCACAAAGGCCAAGAGCTAGCGGGCAGTCTAAGGATGACGTCATCAACTATGCTCGTCGTTTGTATGTTGAGGATAGCAAGGACAACAGGGAGTTCAGAAATGAACATGCTTGGAGGTTGCTGAGAAATGAACAAAAGTGGTTGAGTTCAGTACAACCCTCATCTGCCGGGGGGGGGGGGGAGCTCTACTTCGAAGAGATCGAAAGTGAACGAGTCAGCCAGTAGAGCTGGCGAAACCCAACCCGAACCCGAACCCGAAAACCCGACCCGGAACCGATTGTTTTGAACACCGACTCAACCCGTCCATTTTGGACCCGAAATCCGAATGAACCAAACCCGATTCAACCGAAACCCATTAAGACCCGAACCCGTTATAACCAAAACCCGAAATAACCCAAACTTTAAGATAAATTCTAGTAAATTTTTAAAAATGAATATTAAAATAATAAAAACCCGAGACAACCGAAACCCGAATAACCGAAAACCGAAACCCAAACCCGACCCAATCGAATGACCAAATTATTAGACATTATCCGAAACTCGAATGACCCAAAACCCGACTAATCGAACCCGAACCCGAACCCGACCCGCCCGATTGACACCTCCAGGTGCCTACACATCAAGCAACAACACCGACACTCCAACAAGTGAACCGATGTCGGACGGCTCCTCACTACGCCCTCCAAGTGCTCGAGCATCGAAGAAGTATGGAAAGCAAGTAGCCACACCAAGTAATGACGACCCGAATGATAACGGTGATCAGCGTGATACAATGCTTGCTGAGCTTCTAGAGGTGAAGAAGAAAGAAATGACAATGAAGGAACGAGATTATGAGCAGATGGATCGTTTCCTGGAGCTGAAAATGCAAAAGACAGAGGCAAAGAAATTAAGGGTCGAGGATAAAAAAACTTGAGGCGGAGGAGAGGGCTCGCAAGTGTGCAATCTTTGAAGGTTTAATGAGTCGGGTTGGATCACTGTCTATTGAAGAAGAGGGGCTCATGAAGCACCTTGCTGCAGAGCTGTACCTCCCCCAGTGACTAGCTATTGTGTCGAGCGTTGCTCATGTCTTCGATCTGAATGTGTTAGTATGTGAGTGTGTTTCCTTTTCCAGTATCTTCCTACTAGTTCTGCAATGTCTTTGTATGTTAGCAATGTCTTTGTATTTCTTTCAATCGTGTATTCGCATGTTAGCAATGTCTTTGTATTTCTTTCAATCGTGTATTCGTATGTTATCTCGTGTTGTATTTCGCATTTGTGTCATGAACGATTATGACTGTATGCTTTATTTGTACGAATCTTTATTTCCTACACTAATTGAAGCCTCACTCTCCCTAAAATAAAACAAATTCAAACCTCCATCAAAATAATACAAATTCAAAATTTTCCTCTTCCCCAAATACTACAAATTCAAACTTTCCATCTTCCCCATACACACCACACCAACATCTACTCTTCCCCATACACATCACTTCTCCCTCTTCCCCATACCCAACATCTTTCTCTCTTACCCATAGGAGTCACATTCAAACCTCTGTCAAAATAATACAAATTCAAAATTTCACTCTTCCCCATCCAAATTCAAAATTTTCCTCTTCCCCAAATACTACAAATTCAAACTTTCCATCTTTCCCATACACACCAACATCTACTCTTCCCCATACACATCACTTCTCCCGCTTCCCCATACCCGACATCTTTCTCTCTTCCCCATAGGAGGCACATTCAAACATCCATCAACATAATACAAATTCAATATTTCCCTCTTCCCCATCCAAATTCAAAATTTTCCTCTTTCCCATTCAAATTCAAACTTTCCCTCTTCCTTAATTCATACAAATTCAAACATCTCTCTTCCCCATTATAAATAATCTTCTTATCCCCCACACATCTACCACATCAACATCTCCTCTTCCATATTCACTTTCTTCCATTTATCTCCATATCAACGAAAATTCATATCAACTTCCCAATGTCTTCTTCTAGCTCCTCATCCTCATCAAGTTCATCACTTGATGACCTCTTCTTTCCAATGCCTGAACTCGAAGGGAATGAACTAGATGATCAAATCAACGCAATTATGGAGGAGTACATAATCGAAATGTCACAAGAAGCAAGAGGCTCGAGCTCTAGGCCTCGCCGTCGCCGGTGTTACATCGATCGGGATCGTGAGAGTGGACACGTTCGGCTCTTCAACGACTACTTCGCCGACAACTCGACATACAATGAAGCGTTGTTCCGTCGTCGGTTCCGAATGAGGCGACATGTATTCCTTCGCATTACAAATTCATTGTCTAATGCGTTTGAATACTTTCGCCAACGAGCGGATGCCACAGGGAGACTAGGTCTATCGCCTCTACAGAAATGCACTGCGGCGATGCGCACCCCGTTGGCGTATGGAGTGAGTGCTGATGCAGTCGACGACTATGTTCGTATTGCCGTTGGAACAACAAGGCAATGTCTTTCAAATTTCGTCGATGGCATCATAACCTTGTTCGAGGCAGAATATTTGCGCAAGCCAACCGCAGCAGATATGCAACGACTACTGTACGTGGGTGAGCAGAGAGGATGGCCTGGAATGGTTGGGAGCATCGACTGCATGCATTGGGAGTGGAAAAATTGTCCAATCGCATGGCAGGGACAATATGCTAGCGGGCACAAGAAGAAGCCAACCATGGTGCTAGAAGTTGTTGCGTCGTACGACCTTTGGATCTGGCATGCGTTTTTTGGGACTCCAGGTACATGCAATGATATCAATGTTCTCGATCGTTCTTCTGTATTTGATGATGTTTTACATGGTAGAGCACCCGAGGCGAAGTTTGTTGTCAACAACCATGAGTACAAGATGGCCTATTACCTTGCAGATGACATTTATCCAATCTGGGCGGCATTTGTGTCAACAATCAGACAGCCATTTGGCGCCAAAGATTTGTTGTTTGCACAACACCAAGAGTCCACTCGTAAGGATGTAGAGCGCGCATTTGAATTGTTGCAAGCACGCTTTGCTATCATTCGTAACCCAGCACATTCTTGGGACCTTTCTTTGATTGGGAAAATAATGAAAGCGTGCATTATACTGCATAATATGATTGTTGAAGATGAGCGAGATACGTACCAATGGCAATATGACACATCGGAGTTCGATCAAGTGGAAGATGTACAAACAAGTTCGAGTACTTTACCGGCTGAGATGAGAGACTACATTGAAAATCGAGTTGAACTTAGAGATAGCGAAACTTATCACCAGCTCAAGGCAGACTTGGTTGAGCATATTTGGGAGAGGTTTGGCACCGACGAAGATGATAACTAGGTTTATGTTCAAGTATTGATTCAGTTTCTCTAGTAACTTGTAACTTTCATTTCGTATCATTGTTCTATGCAACGTTGAATTATTCTCATTTTATAGTACTATTATTACGAAAAGATTAAGTAATAAGTAATAACAACAACAACAACAACAACAACAACAACAACAACAACAAAAATAATAATAATAGCTTTTTTATTTGAAGGAAAAAAGGAATAAATAAAGAAAAAGGTAAGTAGTGAGCCCCGTCCTTAATTTGCTGAAAAAGTGAAAAGCTAGGTTGAGGCTCATAAGCTGATGCGGCAGTTAAAAAGTAAACAGTTAGCCAGGTCCCGGGCTCACTGATAAACATGCTCTAACGATTTAGGAAGCTCCAACGGTTGATCAAAGAGATACTCACTCCGTAACGAAATAATTGGCCTTTTGGCCCCTTTTTCTCGTAACAAAATATTTGTCCTTTTGAACCTAATTAATGATAAAAATTTCTAATTTTATCAATTCATCTCATTAATTGTATTTTAATTTCCAAGATATTCTATTAATACTCAAACTTCTCATACTATTCTTTTTCTTTTTTCATTGGTCCATTTTTTCCACATTATTTATTTGATAAATTTTTAAATATTCCACTTTCTAATTTTAGGTTCATTAAGAAGTGTGAGAACCCCCAAAGGGTCAATGATTTTGTTACGGAGGGAGTACTATATTTCACACATGGTGTATGGTTCGTGAAGCTACACTAAGTGTGATTATTGATGGAGGGAGTTGTTGCAACTTGATCATTGAAAAAGTGATCGAGTACCTCCATTTGCCTGAAACACCGAGGGCAACTCACTATGTTCTTAATGATATAACGAATGATAATTTTGATATTATAGTTACTAGACGATGTTTGGTTTCTTTTAACATTGGAGCTTGTGATGATCAAGTATTATGTGATGTTGCTAGAAATATTATAGTCATTATGTTTGGGCGTCCTTGGTTATATGACTGTCTAGTTGTTTATGATAGTTGTTTAAATACCTATTCCTTTCAGCCTGATGGGAGGAAAGTTACCTACCTATTCTTCTCAAGCTCTTTTGAAGGATCGAGTACGAAAGTGGCAACATCAACAAACCTTAGAAGGATGCCCAATCAATGAAGGAGGCGGAGAAAAGCCCAAAGGGGTTGTGTCAACCCCCATCGCCACTGTACCCTGTCTACTCACCTTAAGGGTTTCGTTGAGAAGAGGTCTCTTATGATTAAGCCCCAACACATGAGAATTGCTTAGGATGAACATCGATCTTATATCATTTTGATTAGGAAAGAGGTTTTGCTTAATATTTTTTATTTTAGTCATATTCCTGCACCTGTCTGATTGTCTCACAACTTTTGAAGGACTTAGATGTCCTTCCCGAAGAGCTTCCCCAAGGCTTGCTTCACATAAGAGCAATCGAGCACCAAATCAATTTCGTTCTAGGTGCAACTTTGCCTAATCGAGCCGCCTATAGATCTAACCCTGAAAAGGTTTTACTATTAGTGTATTTGTTTGGATCTATTTTTTTAGCTCAAAAGTCTCAAGCATTGCTTACCTTTTGTCAGGTTTCATCAATTAATCCAGACTCAATTCAGTGTCTCCATTAAACATCTTCCAATTTGTTGGAATTCAAACTCAACTTGAGGGAGAGTGTTGGATAAATTGGTTTTATTTTTATGTCACAAGTTAGTTGGTTGTTACGTTTAATGTGTTGCTTTAATTTAAATTTTCTAGCCGTAGGTTTATATTTCCTATGGTGTTTTTCTAGTAGTTATTATGTATTTTGTAGCTTTATTTTCTAGACTTTATAACTTCTCTTGTAAGCTTTAAGGTCATCTCTTGTCTTTAAATAGTTGTTTTCTCATTGAATAATATGATAAGACAATATGAAGAAGATCTTAAACTTCTCTTTATTCTTCCTCGAGATCCTCCCAAGATATGTTTCCGTTGTAATGATCTCAGTTTTACTAACATGGTATAAGAGCTTAAGGTTATCTCCTAAGCTTATTTTTTTCTTATTTACTTCAGCCTTAATTGCTGAAACATTCTCCTCAAATCTACATAGCCAATTATGTTCCGCCCACCCATCGTTTTTTAGCCTTCATTGCTGAATTCTCTTTCCTGATTCCAGCCTTCATTGTTGAATCTGTTGTGCAGGCTTATTGCTGAAATCTCTTGTCATTTTCAACCTTCATTGCTGGAAAGCTTCAATCTTTACTCATTTCAATGAAGTTGTTGAATCTGTTTTTCAACCTTACTGCTGAAACTTTCAGGTTTCTCATGCTTACATTTCTGAGAACTTTTTCTGTTTTTTCATCCTTCATTGTTGAACAGTTTATTTATGGCACCGGCCTTCATTGCTGGAAACTTCTCCTCCTTCACTGTTGAAATGTCTTTCTGATTTCTCAAGCCTTCGTTGCTTGAGAACATTTTCCTGTTTTCTTAGCCTTCATTGCTGGAAAAAATTGTTTATGGGTCCAGCCTTCAGTGTTGAAGATCTCTTTGTTTTCTCAACCTTCATTGCTGGAAAAAATTGTTTATGGTTCCAGCCTTCATTGCTGAAGATCTCTTATGTTTTCGGCCTTCATTGTTGAAATTAATTCAAAAGTTGCTCTGATAATTATGAATGGCAAGGAAATTATTGTGGTAGTGGATACACCCTTCTTCAAACTTGGTGGTGAACGTACAAAGGAGCAACACCACTTCTGTCTTTACAATGGATTACACTTCCCTTTAAAAACACACCAAATGTATTTGGATTAGGCTGCATTCCAGAACCAGGAAATCTAAATAATTAGATGTATAAGAATAATAGAGAATAGATACCATACCATATCATCGGACTTGATAAACTCTATGTTTTTGTACCATACTCTAACAACAGGGCCGTGCCGATAATTTTAGGGGCCCTGTGCCAAAAAATAATTAAACCATATTTATATATTGGGTTAACGATCCAATCCTTTTTATAAGTTGTATTATGTAATTTGTTTTCCTTTTATAAAAAAATATGTTTTTATTTTTAAAAACCAACAATGATTCTATTTATAATTAGGAAATGCATTAAAAGATGTCAAAATGCTAAGGAGTAGTGTAATTCAAATTCATCTTTATTTATATTAAATTAATCAAAATAGGAATAAGGTGAAAATTTAAAACTTTTGAACATTCTTTTAAATATAAAATGGATGTAAATGATTCGTTAAAAATCATAAATATGATTTTCTTAAAAATTTATATGACTTTCGTAATGAGTTCACTACTTTTTTTTAAAATTATTTTAGAGGAAAGTCCACTCTTTTTTTTTTTGAGCAACAGTCAATTCTCATTCCATATCCTTCACCAAACTTACAGCAACATTGTTCGGAATATCAAGCATAGAAAAAAACAGAGCATTACAAATGGGTGAGCTACTATATTCCCCTCTCTCCTCACGAAGCTCCAGCCAACAGACTCGAAATCCGCCTCCAGCTTCTTGATCACTGCAATAAGGTTGAAGAGAACTCCCAGTCCATTGCACCCTTGCTGCAACTTGGATACCAGGCCCTGGCAATCGGATTCCACAAGTATATTCCGCATACCTGTTTCCCTTGCAAGCTGCAGCGCCCACCGTATGCTCTCCGCTTCAGCCAATTCAACACATTTCGTCTGTTGAATCCCCCGTTGGCCTCCGAAAACCAGCTCCCCTAAGTGATTCCTGCATACCACTCCAATTGCAGCTGTCCCGCCGGAGGTTACACTCGCATCGCAGTTGAATTTTAGTAAGTTCGGCGGCGGTTCAGTCCAGCTCTTGCAACCTCCTCCCTGTAGTTGGACGTTCCTCGGCGGAGCTACAACGTCTCTGTATGTCTCGAACTCAGTGATCTGCTCGTTAACCTCCTGTATAATTTCTGACGGTAGCTTTCTAACCCCTTCAAAAATTCATGTGTTTCTAGCTCGCCAGACACACCACGTCGTTGTTGCCCAACGCTGTCTCTCCTTGATCGGTTCTTCATTGAACACTATATCAAATGCACCCTTAACAGAATCTAATTGGAGCCAGCACCGCTCGAGGGAAGGTGTTCTGCTCCATACTTTCCTGATCGCCTTACACTCGAATAAGGCATGTTTTCCTGTCTCCTCTTTGCCGCATAAATCACACCTCCCGTCCTCAACCATCTTCCGTCTGGCTAGGTTTGATTTACAAGGTAAAATACCAGTAGCTGCTCTCCATACAAAAGACACCACCTTCGGTATCGCTTTTAGCTTCCAAAGAGCTTTCCAGGCCCGTTCTGACGTGGATTCATCTGATGCCCCCACGGATCCCCCTTTCTCCATAGAATTCTCAAGAAGCAGGTGGTATGCCGATCTGACAGTGAAAACTCCGTTCTTTGTATAGTACCAAGTCTGCTGATCCTTGGCCAGGTGGTCTACAAGCCGAATTTGTCGGACCTCCTCAGCATCACATGGCACCAAGTAGCGACTAAGTTGTTCCTCATCCCACCTTCCTATTTCCCAGTCAATCAGATCAATGACTCTCAACTCATGATCGCCTCCAAGAAAATTCCCGAGGACCTTGAAACTCTTTGGTCGAGGTATCCATCTATCCTCCCAAACCCTTATTTCGGACCCATTGCCGACAGTCCAAACCATCCCCTCTAACAGCCCCTCACGCCCACATAAAATGTTGCGCCAGGTGTAGCTCGGATTATAACTCGCTGTTGCCTCCATGAAGCCACCCCGGGGATAGTATCTCGCTTTCAACAGCCTGGCCAACAGAGAGTCGGGATCTTTCATAATTCTCCAAGCTTGTCTCGCTAGCAAGGCTTTATTAAAGACCTCCAGGTCTCTGAAACCCATGCCGCCCTTAGCCTTTGATCTACACATCTTCCTCCACTTCATCCAATGAGTTTTGTTTTTCCCCTCACTCTCCCCCCACCAGAAATTACACAGCAGCATCTCAATTTCCTTGCAAAGTCCTCCTGGGATAAGGAAACACGACATGGTATATGTCGGAATAGCCTGAGCCACTGACTTGATCAACACTTCCTTCCCCGCTCTGGACAGCGTCTTTCCCTTCCAGCCCCTAACCTTCTTCCACACCCTCTCCTTCAGCTGTTCGAAGATAACTTTCTTCGATCTACCTATCATAGTTGGTAGACCTAGATACCTTTTATGTTTCGACACCTCCCTGACACCCAGAAGTTCCTGCAACTCCTTCCTTTTCTCCACATCAACATTCTTACTGAATGAAAGTTCTGACTTCGAGAAGTTTACCTGTTGACTGGATGCTGCTCCATAATTATGGAGGATATGTGTAATCTCTGAGCTCTGTTGACAGGTTGCTTCCAGAAAAAGAACACAGTCATCAGCGAAGAAAAGATGGGAGACCGACGGTGCTGCAGGCGCTATTTTGATCCCCCTTAATCGGTTATGTGACTCACTTACCCTAATCATACCCGATAATCCTTCGGCACACATTAAGAAGAGATATGGTGACAGTGGGTCACCTTGCCGGAGTCCCCTGTGGGGATAGAAGACCGGCGAAGGTACCCCCTCCACCAACACCGAGAAACTCACCGAAGTAACACACTTCATGACGAGGGAAATCCACCTCTCCTCAAATCCAAATTTCCTCATGCAATGCTCAAGGAACCTCCATTCCACGCGATCATAAGCCTTCGCCATGTCCAGCTTTAGGGCCATATAACCCTTCTTCCCTCCTCTCCTTGTCTTCATGTGATGGAAGACCTCGAATGCCGCAAGCACATTGTCTGTGATAAGTCTTCCGGGCACAAAAGCACTTTGGGTGGGCGCAATCAGTTTCCCCAAGACTTTCTTCAATCTGATGGTTAGCACCTTTGACACGATTTTATATAAAACATTGCAGAGACTAATTGGACGCAAGTCCTTCATTCTGATTGGGGCCGCTACCTTCGGGATTAAGGTAATGAAGGTGTGATTCAATCCCTCAGGAATAGAAGCCCCATTCAGAATGTTAAGGACAAAAGTGATAACTTCATCCCCAACTATATGCCAGCACTTCTGATAAAAGAGTGCTGGCATACCGTCGGGACCTGGAGCTTTTGTGGGATGCATTGAGAAGAGGGCAGATTTTACCTCCTCTGCAGTGAAGGGGCGTGAGAGCTCCTGATTGTCCTCTGCCGAAAGTAAGGGCTCGATTCCTTGAGTAGCCGTGGCCGGATCAACATTAGCTTCCGACCGAAACAGATTGCCGAAATAGGTCATTGCTACCCGAGTCATACCCTCAAGAGATCGTTGTTCCGATCCATCATCCTCTACTAACTTCTTGATTTTATTTCTCTTTTGTCTCCCCGAGGCTTTCTTATGAAAGTAGCTTGTGTTACGATCTCCGCACCGGAACTCATTCGCCCGAGCTCTTTGGAACCACATGACTTCCTCTTTATCCATGAGCTCACTCTCCTTTCGCTCCAGCTCCCTCCTTTGTCTTACAAGGCTTTCGTTCATCCCTTTACCTATTTCCGCCAGCCTATCCCTCACCTTCCTTAATTCTGCCTTAACATTGCCAAAACAGCTTCATCCCAATCTTTCAAGTCTACAGCACATCTCTCCAGCTTACCCGCAATGCCCTCCGTCGCATGCGTCGTGCCCGGGTTCAACCACCCGTTTGAGATGATCTCTAAGCAATTATCATCCTTCATCCACATTGCCTCAAATCGGAAAGGTCTTCTCCTTCTAGTACCCGCATCCGGTGGTTCTCCCTCCAAGCAAATTTGGATGGGAAGGTGATCTGAATCACACTTGCCTAAATGTATCACAAGGGGGTTGGGATATATCTCCATGAATTCTTCATTTCCAAAAGCCATGTCCAACCTTTCCTGTATAAAACCCCCATCTGTTCTGTTGTTATCCCAGGTGAAGCGATTCCCCGTGAAAGGTATATCCCTTAGCCCGCATAACTCAATCGTTTCTCTGAACTCTACCACCCTCTCAAAATTTGCCAAATTACCTCCATTCTTATCATCCAAAGATGTGAACAAATTAAAGTCACCCATGCACATCCATCCTCTATGAGGCTCCGAATGAAGCCTTCTCAACAGTCCAAGGGTATGATGCTTATCCTTGCTCTCCGGCCAACCATAAATACCGGTTAGCCTCCATGGCTCTTCCGTACCAAACCGTACAATACTGTCTATATGGTGTTGTGTGTACGATTCCACCTTGACATCACATCCCTCTTCCCACATCAGTGCTAGTCCACCAGATCTCCCAATGCAATCAATCGCAAACATACCTCCATAACCCAGATCGGTTTTGACCTTCTCCATCTTCGCTCTAGTGCTCTTCATTTCGATAAGGAAAAGCACCCTCGGGGACTCTCTACTCACCAACTCGGTGAGTTTCCTAACTGCGCGGGCCTTCCCCAATCCCCGGCAGTTAAAACTTATGCAATTCATGGCTCCCGGCGGGGGACTAAGTCCCCGTCCGGTTTATTGTTATTGTCTTCAGTGACATTTTATATTTTCCTCTTCTTCTCTATATCCCTTCCTCCTATACCCATTTCCGGCTGGTCTATCAACATGTGATTCTCCCCCTCGCCTCCTCCCTCTTTCCTTTTTGTTCCTCTTATATTGTTATCCTCTCGATCACTCTCCTGGTTTATCTTTTGTGCTCCCCCCCATTCTTTCTAGCAGCTCTTTTCCAACTTCTTTTGAGACCCTTGCCTCCCTCAATCCCTATTTCTTTCCTTTTAGTCCCCGACAGGTTGTTCTGCTCATCCCCCAACCCGTCATCAGCACTTGCGGTTCGAGTTTCCCCCTGCGGCTCACACACTTTCTCACTATCGCCCAACTTCACACTCTTCACTCCCCCTATGAGCTCCACTCCCTCCGGTGGTAGCTCCTTATCCATCCTATCCGTCCTCTCATCCTCAGCCTCTATCTCTTCAAGCATTTCGATCAATGTCTTCCTTCTACCTCCCCCCCCCCCCTCTTTTGCCTTGCCCCCCTCCCTCCCTATCATTTTATCAATCACCCTCCTATCCTCCTCTCTGTCTGAGCTACTCCTTTCTCTTATAACCTTCACCGGAGACGCTCTCAACCAATCACCGTACTCTCCGCTATAATGCTCGTCATCGGTTGCTGATTCACATTCAGTTTCCGTATGCCCCAAGCAACCACATGTATAGCAGAAGTTAGGAAGTCTTTCATACCTGATTTCTGTAAAGGCTCGGATTTTCAAATCCTAATTTTTCGAAAAAGAATTAAAAATGAAATTAAATCGATTTTAAAACTCGTTTAGCGAATTCCGACCGGAATATAAAATTTGACGAATAAATTCCATCATTTTTCCTTGAAAATTCAAAATAATGATCAGATAGCGATATCCTTGTCGATTTTAAAAATTTAATTGATCGAGAGAGCGAGAGTCGGGGAAACTAACATTTAAGAACTAATTACGGGATTCGAAATTCGCGTATTCGGGATTTATTTCCGGTATTGATTTTAACCATTCTCACACTCTATCCTCACCAACTCTCTCACCTCCCCATACCTCCTTCAAATCACCATCATTCTCGTCAGTTTCATTCAACATCACCGTCATTCATCATCGCCCACCTGCTCCATCACCATCCCCGCTCACTACTTCGCTCCATCTTAAACTCTTCGTCACTGTCAGTCTGTCACTCACCTGCTCTCTCGGAGCACGCCGTCGCCACCACCGAAGCCAGAAGCAGCGACCGCGAGCGGCTCCCCTGCCCTTCTCTGTTTTTCCGTGAACAAGGCCAGGGCAGCCCGCGTCCGAGCCCTTTCCGAGCGCCTCTTGGGCATCCCTGGCGTTCTCCTTCCTTCCTTCCTTACCGAGCACCTTCCACACCTCCCTCGAGCCACCCAGAAGCAGCAGCCCGGAGCCCCAGTGCCGACGCCAACCTCCACGGTCTTCCCCTGTTCGAGCGCACTACGCCCCTTCCGGTAAGCCATACTCCTTCGTTTCCAATCCAAATCACCTCCGATCTTCGCCATCACCCTCACCCATGTCCGATGCAGGTCCGTTGAGCCATCGCGAGCCTCCGACGATGCCTAGAACTCCGATCGAGAGCTCCGAAGTCGCGAACACGTCGGTGAGCTCCCGGGCCTTCTTTTCTTTCTCGTTAGATTCCATGCTTCCTTTCGGTGCTTAGGTTAGTCGCGAGTGAGCGTGAGCTGAGTGCGGGACGATCGGGTGTGCTCGAGAGCTCCGACGAGCTCGAGAGCGGCTAGACCGTGTGCGGCGCCGTGGGTGCGAGAGAGAGAGCTAGCGTTGAGAGCGAGTGAGCGGAGACGAGCGAGCTAGGGAGACGAGGACAGGACGAGGACGAGGACGCGAGACGTGGCGGAGCTGAGGACGCAACTGTGCACGGTGGCCGGCAAGCGACGTCGAGCAGCCATGGCACAGGCGGGAGCAACTTCAAATTGAATATGAGGAAGAAGATGATATGTGGGGCCCTTTCCATATATTATTATTATTTGTTATATTATTTGGCTGGTTTGGGGATGAAAATTTAGCGGGTTCGATTCGGTTCGGTTCGGTTCGGTTGGATTTAAATGGGTTTGGTTCGGTTCGGGTTATCTATTATTATTTAACTAATTAGTGGTATTTAAATTATTATATTTTGGGAGAATTATAAGGGTAGATTTATTAAATAAAAATGATCGGGATTTTAGGGGATTTGGAAATAATTTATAAAAGTGTCAAATAAATGGTATTTAAAATATCATGTAATACTATTTGAGATTTAAAATATATTATTGGGACTTAAAGATTTATAAAGAATCTGGAAAAGAATTTCAAGGCTGGAAAGTAATCTAATAAATAAATTCAAAAGGGGATTTGGCGAGTATTTTCAAGGGTCGGAATACTTAACTATTTAACTGGGATTTGAAACGGTTTTGAAACTAACTTAGGAATGATATGTATGACTAATAGCATGATAATATGATCGTTTGACTAACAATATGATATGTATGACTAATAGCATGACTTGTGGTGAATTATTATATGAGATCAAATGTTGGATAATTATGGCGATCTAGTAGGATTTTATATCACACAAATTATGTCGTATGATTTTGATGAACCGTTGAGGTATATGTGGAAATGACGTATATGAACATGCAGAATTGGTTGGATGATTTATGGAGAGCGATGTGGTCTTGAGGAGTGGATGATGCGATGAAATGACTTTCATAATATGTTACTTGTTCTATTGATTGAGGTGTGCTTGAGTGCTTAATAGTTGAATGTAAACTTATATATATTCCATTATGTACTAGGTGATACTCTGTGATTGTGAATACTGTGTGATGGATTGTTCTGTTGCCGGTCTGCTAGCCAGGTAAGTACCTCCGGGGCTTACTCAGTAACCAGTACCTCCTGCCTGATGTGTCATATAGTATGTAGGTGTTGCATATGCATAAGAGCATGTCATGTAGTATCATGCTTAGGAATTGCATTTACGAATGAGAATCCTTACTCTGTATGTGTTTGAATACAGAACGGCCGTTATCTGTGAGTCTTAGAGTCCTTGCTAGGGTCATAGGGCAGCCCAGCTTCATCGGGTGTTGTCCTCCTCGAGTCATTTATATATATCACGAGATACGAGATGGGCATGAGATATGATATGATGATGAGATATGATATGATGATGAGATTTGATATGATTATAGCATCGAACTGGACAGTCTCCACCTTGTCTGGAAGAGGGGTGGTGGTAGAAGAGGGATATACCACTTGGTATTCTTTGTTAAGGCCTTACTTAATATTCCGCACATATGAGTTAGGAACATGATAGTGTGGTTAATATTTCAGTACTGCATGAAGGCATCTTTATTCTAGGTTTAGGCGTATTGTATGTCCTCAGCGTGGTCAGAGGACCCGCGGGCGGACTCTTGGCCTGACTTGGTGGTATAGTTTCAGGTACCCGATATACTGCTTGATTTTGTGCTGTTATGACGGGGTCTATTCATATGGCGGAGAGTGAGTGGTTGAAACCCGACTTCACCAGATTCATGCTTTTGGGATTTCTCCCTACCTATACTCCGTTTTGACCCGGCTCTGCTGTGGCACTGGTTGTATCATTTTCTGAACTTATGCCCTTTTCATGTTGAATGAGTTTCCGCGTTGTAGACTTAGGACAGGTATAGGGGTTTACCCCGGGGTCTCCAACGGACCTTCCGGATTTGGGTGCGAAATCCCACTTTAAACTGCACGTCTTCGATTTCAAACCTTCAACCTGTACTCGGGGCGCAAGATCCTAACGAGGGGTTTCATCCCTCGAAACGTAACTCGGGAATCATAATCCCGGGCCGTTACAAAGGTGGTATCAGAGCTGAGGTTTCGCAATCCGAGTACAATAGGTTGAAGAGGTTTTGAAAATCGCCCCATGTTTTAAAATGGTTTTGGAAAATATTTTATAAAGGGAAAAATGAATTTAATTGGACTTAAAACCTAAAATGAATAAAGGGGAAATAATCTCGTGGGTAGAGACCCAAGCGGTAGACATCCCTTATGGATGTAGATTTCGAGGAACAGTAGGCAAAATACTAGCTTTTATTTACAGATGGGCCTAGAAGACTCCAAGGAACACCACGGAGGTTGGAGTGTTGAGTTAGGAGGCCGTGAGGTTTTGCCCCTCCGGTCAGTCGTCCCTCGAAGGACGGCATAGATCGTCTCTATGCTTACGTTTATATATGTACATATATGCAATTGAGCTCGAGGGCGATCCTCCTCAAAGAGGATCATATTAATATTGTTGATTTCTTCTGTGATGAGTGCTCTATTGTGCTTAGGATAACGAACTAATCAGTATGCCTTGACTTGAATCATGTGTTGAATAACTGTGCAAACAGGGATAGTGGGAGAAAACGTTGTTCTTATGTAATTGGAATTCCTGTTTTGTCGAAATATCCATTTCATAATTCAAACCCCCTGATGGTTCTGACTCTATCATCCGCCCCACCAAAACATCTAGGCATGTTATCAAGGGTCGAGAAGCATCTGCTCCCCTGTTTAGAGTCTTGTTTCGTATCCCACCATCGATACTTTTATTGAGTCTCGTACCTGTGGTTGGGGTCTTTCACGGGAAATTTGGGTCGGTCAACTAAATACCTTCGGAAATCGTGTCGGATGTGAGGGTTACCTAAGTAGGTTAGTGGGAGTGAGGATTTAAATCGTTTCGAGATAGAAGTGAGTTGTCTTATGGAGTCATCCCTTTCGATCCTCGTAATGGCCAACCATGTCTTCTTGTCACAAGAGTCTAAACACGAGTTCTACCCTCATCTCTCGGAAACGGCGTGAAAGTCCTTGTGTCCTACCCAGCAAGTCATAATAGCGTCCCACGGGGAAACGGGGTGGTGAGTCGGTGATTGTCCTTAGAGAATTCTATCGAGCTATAATAATGGCCTCCTTGTGATTTCATGAAATTGTATATTGGTATAATTCAACATGACTTGCCTAGTACCTTGCATGGTTGCACTTATGAGTAGATGTATGTGTCGTATGTATTGAATCCCCATGATTACCGTCTCGCTATGAACTAGGTCCATGATAGTGTGCTCAACTCTCGTTGTATGTTAAAATGTGAATTGGATGACTTAGCATGCCAGATGAACCTCATTAGACCTCATGACTGTGTACATGTTTAATAAGTATTGCTACTATCATGTAGGATATATACCTCCCAGTTATAAGCCCTCATATGATTGTGTGACATCTTTGTCTTAGTATGTGAATATGGATGTATGTGATGAGATAGTTGCTATACCAACCCTGCATGAACTGACCATACCCTTAGCAGGATTTTTAGGGTACATCTTAGCATGCTTTCCGTAATATTATGACTTGCTTAATTGTGTATCTAAATGAGTGATAAGTCGTGCATATGATATCCTGTGATGTTTGCTAGATCTTGCATAACTTGGGCCATATATGTCCCATGTCAGTCTGTGCATACATGTTCTTAGTCTGTCAAGCATGATTGGTGAATGAAATGATAAGTTGCTAGCTTGTTCTGCACACATATAAAGATGATTATAGGAACATGTTATGAATGCGTAAATCGATATTCCTTGAGATAGGTGCATACTAGTGTGAAATAATGTGATCATATCTCTTGATTTTTATGTGTTTGCGTGCCATAATTATAAGGGCATCGTTGTAACTCTCGGGTTGTGATCTTATCCTTGGTCTCGTCGTCCCTAGTCCTGGTCCATGCCTGAACTCTTAAGGAATTGTGTTGTCCGCCCTTGTCTCTCCCCTATCTCCGTAACCTCTAACCCTCGCGATCCTTTGATGAGCGCCGATATGCAAGAAAGGGTCGGCGACCAAGTGGCATCGGAGTGGCGCAACGGAAGTGTGATGGGTCCATGACCCCTTAGGCCCCAGGAACAACGTCACCAATGGAAAAAAAAGGACGAATATGCTTCAAAGATGACAATCGTTAACAGATTCATTCCAGCAGACACGAGGAAGAGCATTTTTAATTCAAATTGTGGATTCTTCTATACTAATCGGAATTGATGTTGTGTGGTAGGCCTAGAACTGACATAATTGAATGTGTGATGACGGATGTGCTGAATTGGTAGAATTGATTGCCTGACTTACTTGTTTCTATGATGATGTGCCTTGGTGCTTGGTATACTGACTTGCGGGTGAGTAGGTTATGGGTTATATGTATGGGAGTGCTTTCTTCTTGAGCTTGAGTCGTGAGATTCTTCAGTGAAAGAGGTTGGAAAGTGGCAGGTGGATTAAGGTATTCGGATTGGGTCTTTGGTCGTGTGAGTTGGGGTGCAGAAAGGATGCGTTAGCTTAGGTAGAGCCGAGTGAGTTGGGATATGTGAAAGATAGTAGTCTGTGAGTATAGATGAGCTTTCAGGTAGGTCTTAGGTGAGCAGTGAGGCTAGTATGGGGAGATTTTGAGGGAGATGTCCAAGTGAGAAGTGGTAGTCTAAGAAGGTAGTGTGTGCGGGTAGTATAAGAGAGTGGTTGACCGAGGTCTGGACTAGTTTCATTAGGGTGATATTGAGGTTGGGTGTGGGTGTAGAGGTAGTTAGGATAGTTCTAGAGGTGGATGGGCAAGCTAGGAGTTGATCGGGGGATTCTTGAAGGAAGGTGTTGTGAGACGGATTGGTGTGATAAGAAAGGTGTCTAGATAGTCTATGAGCGGAACGTGGGTGGTGTCAAGGATGATCGATTAAGGAATGTCTGAGGAATCGTAGAATTTGGGACTAGGTGATGGGTGCTAAGAGTGGGGCGATTTCGGTAAGGGATGAGGTTGAGGGATTTCCTAGGAAAAGTAGTATGAGGTTGCTTGGGAAATTATCGATCGGGGATATTAGGTTGTTCATATCAGGGTTTTTCGTGTGATGAGTATTTGGGGGTTGTTTAGATAAGATTGGTAATGCTTGGGGAATTTATGAGTGAAAGATCTCTAGATGCGTTGTTGGAGGATTTTGGCATAGGGAATGAATCGGGATTTATGAGTGGAGGTCATTGTGGCTATTAAGGTAATTGAGGATGTGAGATGAATCTTCGAGGAAAGGCTGGTAGCTATGCAATGATGTAGTTTAGATTTCTAGTAAGACTGTGGGCTTAAGGTTGAGATAGAGAGATTATGCGCATGGATTTGGGGACTATGCAAAGCAGGAGGTATTGAGGACGCTAGAGAGATTTTTGAAGGTTGGTGAAGTTGCGGTGCTTAGGAAATTCGGACGAGGATGTCATAGGAATTCGGTGAAAATGATGATCAGTACATAAGGGTTTAAGTGGTAGAGGTTTCGAAGTTTAAGGAAGCGCGATCTGAGGCAATTTGGGGAAACATGCGGAGTTGAGGGAACTAGCCTAGCTAGGTACAGTATGCCGGGAAGAGGATCTAGAGTGGGTTGGCTTAAGGGTCATGGTGATTCATGGTTGGGAGTACCACTAGTTGGGTTCTGCGTTAGAATTGGACGGGAGTGTTAGGTGGGAGATGGTCAGCATGAGTTGGGCCCTTAGAGGTGGATGGTTAGTGAGAGTGGTTAGTGGCGTGGGAAATATGATCAGGTTAGCAAGGTGATTCGAGATGTCTTTTTAGGAGATGTTGGTCGGGCGGAGTCTTGAGAGGCTAAGAAGAGTAAACGAGATTTTTAAGAAGTGTCTAGATCAATCGTGAGAGCGGTTCAGTTGAGGACTCGGAATTTTCTATTAGTGGGTAAAGATGGGATTGATCAAGGACCCTAGGGCAAGGACGTGTTATATATGGAGTCTTGGTAGTTGGTCGAGTTGTTAAGCTTGTCGAATCAGGAAACCGTGTGATTGAGAACTCCGAAAAATAGTTTAGATGGTCGAGTGGATTGGCCCTTAGATGGCTTGATGACATAGGAGTTGGGATACCTTGTAGTTGGTTTGGGTATTCGACCTTGAGTGCGAATAGTTATGAGGCTAGAAATGTTGTATGTGAGCAGGATACAATGGTGCCTAGGACTGGTAGTGGATTGAGTTGGTAGACCTCGGTGGAATTGATCTTAGTGCAAGGGATGGTGAGTAGTGGTCGTGTCTCGTCATGATTGGTAGTGTAAGGCAGATTTTCCTGAGATAGTGATCTAGTGTATACTTTACTTGTGGCCGAATGTTGTGCGAATTCTATGCTATAAACGATGCTGATTCTCTGTTGTGTTGTTGTTGACAATAGGGAATTGTAGTACTAACATAGTTGTCCCTGAACCGGATGGAATGCTACTGTACGGAAGCTGTTGTTGCCTCTAATGCAATGACGCTTGGTAGTTAGAATGAGTATGATGTACTTATCTGATTGATATAACGTGTGCTTATATGATTGATATGGTGTGTAACTTCCGTGAGATGATGTGATAAATTCTACCATATATGATACTATGTTAGATATGTTATGCTATGTGGCTATTCTTGAGGTGATTATGTTATGCTATTAGACGTGAGGTGCTATTGTTATTCGATATATATACATGATGCTTGATGATGGAATTGATAGAAATTGAACCGTTGAACTTTGATTATGTCTTAGAACCTAGGAACGGAATATGAGATTAGCCTTTAGAAGTGGATGATATGATGAATGAAGAGGTTAGGGATGCTTTTGACTAAGGCCGAACTTGAAGTTTTGAACGGTGTTTTAAAGAGGACGTTGTGATGTTTTGAGTTATGATATGACCGAGGAGTCGGAGTAAGGATGTGGTAGGGGCCCATATCACATTCTTGCTACGGTCTATTGGGGATATTATGATCACGACAACGGTGCTGTGAGGATCTCATAAGGGCACTTATGAGATACTTACGGGGTCAATGACATGATCCTTGGACTCACCAATTTCAAACTTCATCCCCTATTTTAAAATGATTTTAGTCTCGGGGACGAGACTTGTTTTTAGAGGTGGATGATGTAAAGGCTCGGATTTTCAAATCCTAATTTTTCGAAAAAGAATTAAAAATGAAATTAAATCGGTTTTAAAACTCGTTTAGCGAATTCCGACCGGAATATAAAATTTGACGAATAAATTCCATCATTTTTCCTTGAAAATTCAAAATAATGATCAGATAGCGATATCCTTGTCGATTTTAAAAATTTAATTGATCGAGAGAGCGAGAGTCGGGGAAACTTACATTTAAGAACTAATTACGGGATTCGAAATTCGCGTATTCGGGATTTATTTCCGCTATTGATTTTAACCATTCTCACACTCTATCCTCACCAACTCTCTCACCTCCCCATACCTCCTTCAAATCACCATCATTCTCGTCAGTTTCATTCAACATCACCGTCATTCATCATCGCCCACCTGCTCCATCACCATCCCCGCTCACTACTTCGCTCCATCTTAAACTCTTCGTCACTGTCAGTCTGTCACTCACCTGCTCTCTCGGAGCACGCCGGAGCACGCCGTCGCCACCACCGAAGCCAGAAGCAGCGACCGCGAGCGGCTCCCCTGCCCTTCTCTGTTTTTCCGTGAACAAGGCCAGGGCAGCCCGCGTCCGAGCCCTTTCCGAGCGCCTCTTGGGCATCCCTGGCGTTCTCCTTCCTTCCTTCCTTACCGAGCACCTTCCACACCTCCCTCGAGCCACCCAGAAGCAGCAGCCCGGAGCCCCAGTGCCGACGCCAACCTCCACGGTCTTCCCCTGTTCGAGCGCACTACGCCCCTTCCGGTAAGCCATACTCCTTCGTTTCCAATCCAAATCACCTCCGATCTTCGCCATCACCCTCACCCATGTCCGATGCAGGTCCGTTGAGCCATCGCGAGCCTCCGACGATGCCTAGAACTCCGATCGAGAGCTCCGAAGTCGCGAACACGTCGGTGAGCTCCCGGGCCTTCTTTTCTTTCTCGTTAGATTCCATGCTTCCTTTCGGTGCTTAGGTTAGTCGCGAGTGAGCGTGAGCTGAGTGCGGGACGATCGGGTGTGCTCGAGAGCTCCGACGAGCTCGAGAGCGGCTAGACCGTGTGCGGCGCCGTGGGTGCGAGAGAGAGAGCTAGCGTTGAGAGCGAGTGAGCGGAGACGAGCGAGCTAGGGAGACGAGGACAGGACGAGGACGAGGACGCGAGACGTGGCGGAGCTGAGGACGCAACTGTGCACGGTGGCCGGCAAGCGACGTCGAGCAGCCATGGCACAGGCGGGAGCAACTTCAAATTGAATATGAGGAAGAAGATGATATGTGGGGCCCTTTCCATATATTATTATTATTTGTTATATTATTTGGCTGGTTTGGGGATGAAAATTTAGCGGGTTCGATTCGGTTCGGTTCGGTTCGGTTGGATTTAAATGGGTTTGGTTCGGTTCGGGTTATCTATTATTATTTAACTAATTAGTGGTATTTAAATTATTATATTTTGGGAGAATTATAAGAGTAGATTTATTAAATAAAAATGATCGGGATTTTAGGGGATTTGGAAATAATTTATAAAAGTGTCAAATAAATGGTATTTAAAATATCATGTAATACTATTTGAGATTTAAAATATATTATTGGGACTTAAAGATTTATAAAGAATCTGGAAAAGAATTTCAAGGCTGGAAAGTAATCTAATAAATAAATTCAAAAGGGGATTTGGCGAGTATTTTCAAGGGTCGGAATACTTAACTATTTAACTGGGATTTGAAACGGTTTTGAAACTAACTTAGGAATGATATGTATGACTAATAGCATGATAATATGATCGTTTGACTAACAATATGATATGTATGACTAATAGCATGACTTGTGGTGAATTATTATATGAGATCAAATGTTGGATAATTATGGCGATCTAGTAGGATTTTATATCACACAAATTATGTCGTATGATTTTGATGAACCGTTGAGGTATATGTGGAAATGACGTATATGAACATGCAGAATTGGTTGGATGATTTATGGAGAGCGATGTGGTCTTGAGGAGTGGATGATGCGATGAAATGACTTTCATAATATGTTACTTGTTCTATTGATTGAGGTGTGCTTGAGTGCTTAATAGTTGAATGTAAACTTATATATATTCCATTATGTACTAGGTGATACTCTGTGATTGTGAATACTGTGTGATGGATTGTTCTGTTGCCGGTCTGCTAGCCAGGTAAGTACCTCCGGGGCTTACTCAGTAACCAGTACCTCCTGCCTGATGTGTCATATAGTATGTAGGTGTTGCATATGCATAAGAGCATGTCATGTAGTATCATGCTTAGGAATTGCATTTACGAATGAGAATCCTTACTCTGTATGCGTTTGAATACAGAACGGCCGTTATTTGTGAGTCTTAGAGTCCTTGCTAGGGTCATAGGGCAGCCCAGCTTCATCGGGTGTTGTCCTCCTCGAGTCATTTATATATATCACGAGATACGAGATGGGCATGAGATATGATATGATGATGAGATATGATATGATGATGAGATTTGATATGATTATAGCATCGAACTGGACAGTCTCCACCTTGTCTGGAAGAGGGGTGGTGGTAGAAGAGGGATATACCACTTGGTATTCTTTGTTAAGGCCTTACTTAATATTCCGCACATATGAGTTAGGAACATGATAGTGTGGTTAATATTTCAGTACTGCATGAAGGCATCTTTATTCTAGGTTTAGGCGTATTATATGTCCTCAGCGTGGTCAGAGGACCCGCGGGCGGACTCTTGGCCTGACTTGGTGGTATAGTTTCAGGTACCCGATATACTGCTTGATTTTGTGCTGTTATGACGGGGTCTATTCATATGGCGGAGAGTGAGTGGTTGAAACCCGACTTCACCAGATTCATGCTTTTGGGATTTCTCCCTACCTATACTCCGTTTTGACCCGGCTCTGCTGTGGCACTGGTTGTATCATTTTCTGAACTTATGCCCTTTTCATGTTGAATGAGTTTCCGCGTTGTAGACTTAGGACAGGTATAGGGGTTTACCCCGGGGTCTCCAACGGACCTTCCGGATTTGGGTGCGAAATCCCACTTTAAACTGCACGTCTTCGATTTCAAACCTTCAACCTGTACTCGGGGCGCAAGATCCTAACGAGGGGTTTCATCCCTCGAAACGTAACTCGGGAATCATAATCCCGGGCCGTTACAATTTCCACCCATAGCCTCTTCCCTTCGATGGACACCATGATCCCCCTCCTTAGAGGTTTAGTCACGTCTATTAGCACTCGTAATCGAAGGTATCTGCTACAAGTGATGAGCTCACCTTCATCCATCTCGATCACTCCTCCGAAGACTTGCCCTAATTTCATCGCCCTAGCTTTTGTGTATGCAGCCAACGGAAGGTCGTATAATCGGATCCAAAAAGCTGTATGCGTGAATGCTACTGCCGATAACTGTTCCATCCCGGCCTCTTTCAAGATCAACAACGATCTGTCAAAGGACCATGGTCCGCCTTTCAGAACTTTTCCTTTATCTTCCTCAGTGCTGAATTGGAAACTATACAAGTTCTCCTTGATTTCACGAAACAGAAACCCTCCCTTGGTTCTCCACGCTCCTTTCATAGTTGCTTTTAGGGCATGAGCGTTCGGAACCTTATTGGACAAGACCTTCCCGATCAGCGATAGCCTGCTATGAATCGATCTCTCCTCATGAATTGCCTCGTCTCCAATAACCGGAATACCCTCCTCCGCAATCAGATGTATGGACTTCCCTTTGTCACCCATCCTTAGCAAGACCTAATTCGGCGCTCTGTCACAATCTGAAACCTAGTTGAAGCCAAGCACACGATGAATCTCGCACTAACGGCGGGAGGAAACCTAGCTCTCACGGCCCTAGACCGGAGAGAGAGCAAGCGGCCGGAAAACACCAGGGGGTGTACGCCGGAGTCGCCTGGATCGCCCTAGGGTTTTCCGAACAATGTTGCTGTGAGGTCCAAAATTTGCTTCTTATTCAAGCCAGAGGAAAGTCCACTCATTTCTCTAAGCAATGGGCTTTGTATTTATTTTTTTTAAAAAGTTAGAGGATATGTTTTTTTTGAATGATTAAAAAATAAATTAAAAGATGAAAATTCCTTGAAAAAAAGGGTCCCTTAATATGTTTAAAATGAAAAAATAAATTAAAAATAAGATATTTATATACTTAATATGGAAGTAATATTATTGCTTATGGTTTTACGATGAAAGAAAAAGAAAAGAAAGGTGTACAAAAAAAAATGATAAATCCAGCTAGTGTTGGGAGTCGAACATGGGGCAAATGCAAATGGGGGAAGTTTATGCTGAGTAGTACGCCTGAACCTTTTATTTTTAAACTAAAACTAAAATATTGTTGGAGCCTTTAAATTTTAGGGGTCCTGTTCGGTTGATCCACATGAACCTCCTATTGGCATGGGCCTGTCGAACAACATCAATGACTTGAAGTAAGAACTAATTGATTAATTGAACATTGATTCGCCAATCTCCATATTGTTGATTTTTTTTTTTTTGCAGACTTGCAGAAAGGAATGAAGAAAAGCGGTTGTTACAACATGCATATGGAATTGACTTAAGCAAGCGTTATATAAAAGGGGAAGTGTGAATGACTTTATTTAAGGCTTTGGGCAAAAGATGGAACATCGATCATGATATTATTAGGTTTTTTCATTTAAAGTTGAATCTTATATCCATCTTAATTATAGAATATCAAAGGATTGAGGGTAAGTAATTGAATGGGAGATGGTTTTTATAACTTTATCTCCATCTTAATCGCATAATATGAAAGGATATACAGGTAATTGTAATTGACTAAGGCTGTGTTTGGTACTAGATGGAGATTATAGGGATTATGGGGATTTTAGTAGATGTTAGGAGATGGAGATTATTTTGGTAGATTAATGGGATTGTGGGGATTGAGATTATGGAGGTCGGAAATCTCGTAAAGGGTGTTTGGTTGGTATGAGATTGGGGTGTATTATAAACTAACAAAATGTCGGAATTGCCCCTAAAAATAAACCTCATACCCATCCCCCTTCCTCCCAAACCCACAGGCAAGCGATTTTGGAGAGTTTCCATCGTCGGCTCCCACATGAAACCCCGACACCGCCTGGCGATTTCCGGGGACGAGGTTCGACAGCTGCCGGCGCTCCGTGACGAGGATTGACGAAGCCCCCTCGGCCATCCGCGCACCGTGACGTACCCCCCTGTAGGCGGAAGAACCCTCTTCGGAAGGTGTCGTGCTACACCGTCGGACTTTCCCAGGTACGTGATTCTCTGAAATTGGAGTGCGTAGTTGAAATTAGAAGTAGAAATGGGCATATAGGAGCGCTCAATTGTTCCCGTGAAACCCGAAAAATGAAACTTGAATTGGGGAGGTGGTGAATTGTTGACGGTAGTGGCCAATTTTGGGATTCTAGGTCTGCAATAGTATGTTCAATTGGGGATTTCCCCACATCCACCTAATAGGGCACCATAGCTTGTTAAGGTGAGTTGGCTCCCGACCTGAAAAGGTTTGCTATAGCATTTTCAATTGGGGATTATAGGTTTGCAATAGCATATTGAATTCGGGATTTCGAATTGTTGGCTCCCGACCGATTGAACCCTTTCAAGTTAGCTTGTTACGGTGAGAAAAGGTCGAAATTGGAGGAACCCCCAACAATCGGCCTTCCCTTTCGTTGTCTACTGCTGATGGTGGTTGCATATGTTTTCATGTGTTGTGAACGTTGGGGGAGATCAGTTGAGGACGAGTATCGAACATGTCATCCGGTACCAAGCCCCCTGTTCGTGACAAGGGGAAAAAACCAAAGGGCTCGAAAGAAACACCCTTTCAGTGGACTCCGACGCTAACGAAACAATACGTGGATCTGCTTATTGGGGTATCAGCGTAAATATGGTCGTGATCAGGGGTTCAGTTGGGTGGTTTTAACGACACAATTCGAGGAGCAGACAGGCCTGAAGTGTGGAAACAACACCCTTAAGAACAAGCACGCGACCATGAAGGAGAGGTGGAAGGCCTGGAAAGAGTTGATGCACGGCGAGACCGGATTGGGGTGGGACTACGAAAAAGGGTGCATAAAGGCCACCCGATGAGTGGTGGGAGCGGAAATGTCAGGTACGATATCAATTGTAACATTTGTGTGTTGGAGAATGACTCTTTGTTGACGTTATGAGGATTAGAAATGTGGATATGTATTAATTTGTTGTTGTGAAATATGTATTATTGTTGTTTCAGCTTCTGTTTTGAGTTGCTGTTGTTACAGTTGGTTATGTAGTTGTTTGATCATAAAGGCCATATGTGGACTTGCTGTTGATTTGCTTTGCTATTGTTGGTTATGTATTGTTGTTTGATCATAAAGGGCATATGTGGAGATGCTGGTGATTTGATTTCTATTGTTGGTTATGTATTGTTGTTTGATCTTAAAGGCCATATGTGGAGTTGTTGTTTGATCATAAAGGCCATATGTATTATTGTTATATTTGGATATGTATTTATTTGAGTTGTTGTAGACGACGGTTTTCTCATACTCTAACCCTTCGTCGCTTGGACTGATTTTGCAGGAGAAGGTAGATTTCGGCAAACTGAAGAACAAGTGCATTCCTCCGGACATTGTCGATGCCTGGGACCAGATTTACGGAGGCACCGTCGCCACCGGCAAGCACTGCGTGTCTCCTAGTATGGACCCCGTCGACAGCCCAGTGCCGATGTCCTGTACGCCTGACGACGGAGGTGTCGATCACCGTCCCCAGGCGACTCATGGGGATGTTAACCTGGGGGATGACGTGGAAGATGTTGATCAGTTCGACCTCCGTAGATTTCCGGACCTAGTCCGAGATGGCACGCAGTCATCTCCGGTCAGTCCTGTGGAGGTACCCCCCGCTGTCACCCCTGGATGTAGCACCTTCCCCACTCGGTCTGGGAAGCGTCCGGCTAGCTCATCTGCGACCCCGTCGGGTCGGAAAAGAAGTGCGCGAAAGTCATCGGGGTCAGTTGCGTTCGATAGGCGAATGGATTATGTTGAGGAAACAGGTGACGCTATTCTGGATTTCGTGCGTGCTGAAGACGATTTCTCCCGAACTGAAGCAAACCGGGAGGTGGAGGTGGTGAAGATACTAGACAAGCTTGTGGCAGATGGAATGATAGAAGATGAGAGCCCGTTGTTGATGTTCGCAATTGACTTTCTCACCGCCGCCGACAAACAAAGGATGTTCCTTGCGCTTAGTAGGAGCAACGCTGTGAGGCTAGCGTGGCTTAAGTCCAATTTCCGGCAGAAAGGCGGTGACGTGTAGGTCGGGTTGAGGTTATCCTTGGACAACTAGAGTTCCCTTCACTTGCGTTTTAAGTTTCGTTATTGGGTTGGTTTGGCACTTATGTTTGAAGACTTATGGTTGTGAGGTTTTAGACATCATTCGGGAAATGTGGTTATAGACATCAATTTAGGCCCCAGATGTAGGACCTTAGCTTGGGTGCCTATGTGTGAATGCATTTGCGAAACCTCATTTCTATTCGCTATCTACGAACATGTCAACGTTTTTCGTAGCCTCTTTGCATGCTTCTATCATTCATTCAACCAGCTTGCATACGTACTTAAATTAGTAAATGTTATCAGCGTCGTACCTTCTACTGTCGCTTGTAGGTACAATGGATGCCTTGGCAGTTCGACAGCGGAGGAAGCGGAGGCTAAAGCGCGCTCTCCTTGCTTACTGGTATCTCGTAGTAAAGGCAATGCGCCTAGCATGTCACTACTACAAGCACATACACAAGGTGCCGTGCTACACCTCTGCGTACACCGGACAGCAGTGGATTCAGGACATTCTCGGCCATGAGACCGACCTCAGATGTGTCCAAGTGTTTAGAATGCTGAAGCACGTCTTCACCTCCCTGTGTTCCATTCTTCACGATAGATATGGATTGCGAGGATCGAAGCACATGACCGTCATGGAGAAGGTGGGGATATTTGTCAACACCATGGCTTGGGGTGCATCGCTTCGGGACTCCTGCGAGCGCTTTCAAAGATCGACCTCGTCGCTCAGCGAAGCAATAACCGACGTCCTCGAAGCACTTGTCGGGCGTAACCGGGGTTGGAATGGCCTAGCTCGCGATGTCATAAGACTGGTGGACCCAACTTTCTCTGAGGTCCCGAAGCAAATAAGCGAAGACGGCAGATACAACAGATACTTCAAGGTCATAACTACCTCCTTGTTATTCATGTCCCTTTGCTCGTCTTTATAGAATGTGAACATGCAGTTGCTCCATGCAGGGATGCATCGGGGCCCTCGACGGCACACACATCGAAGTTGTTATTCCGCGTGACGAGCAGCTACCTTACAGGGGACGCAAGGGCATCACCACGTTCAACGTCCTAGCAGTATGCGACTTTGACCTGAATTTCACATTCGTTTCCGCCGGGTGGGAGGGCAGCGCACACGATTCTCGTGTGTTGGAACACGCCCTTAGCACACCTGGTATGCATTTCCCCCACCCGCCCGCAGGACGTTATTACTTGTGTGACAAGGGATACCCTGAGCGACCGGGTTACATGATTCCGTACTCCAAGACAAAGTACCATCGAGCGGCGTTCGTGCAGGAACCGGCGGACAACGAGAAAGAAGCTTTCAACCAGCGACACTCCTCCTTGCGCGGGGCTGTCGAACGGACTTTCGGTGTCTTCAAAAGTCAGTGGAAGATGACCAAGCCAATGCACAAGTATCCCGTAGGGAAACAGGTAGACATCATCATCGCGTGCGTGGCATTACATAATTTCATCCGCCGAGCGGGGGCAGAAGGGGAATCCGTCACCGGATTAGTGGATGACATGTATGTCGAGCCCGGTGTTGAAGGTGTCGGGGAAGCAGCCATCGCATCCGACGAAGAGAGCGATGAGGAGCTCGTCCATTCTGACAGCGATGCCGAGGACAATGAGCCCGAGGGGATGCAGGAACTACGGGACGTGATAGCACGCCAAATTTGGGCCGACAGGAGACGAAATCGGTAATGGGGTTAATGGCACCATTTTGTATTATGGGACGGGTGCGTGTGCAACGTTCCGAACCTAGTACGTCGTTGGACTTTCGGACTATGATAACATGTGCGGGGTAAACATTCGCAATTTTGTTTGTCAATCTTTTGTATGGGTTGCCCAAGGGTGTGACATAACACTGTCAGTTGTTCCTGAATTATGACTAAATTTGCATCAAAATGACAATTCCATGTTGTGCTACTACTCGCCGAATCCATTCACATACATCACAAAATTACAATGTTTTCCAACCTACGAGACATTGTTTGTTAAACCATGTACCTCCTACATTTGTACAAACTGACAGTTTTTGCCAACCAGCTGGACAATAGCGCCCCCTACACAGCAACAAAAAGGGACTAGGGAAGGGGGGAATGCGTTCCGATACACGATGTCTTCGGACGATGAAACCTTACAGAGAGGGATTCGAATCCCATTTCATACAACAAGGGAATGTACACAAAAAATGTCTTCACATAACGGGAGGCTTCAGTTCCTTGCCAGGGCGGCTAACGCCACAGCTGTCATGGCGAAGAACATCCATTTCTGGGTTTCCAGCTGGGACCTTGCGCCAAGAAGCTCCCCCCAGACTTGCACCGATTGGTTGGAGAAGAGTTGGTCTATCAGCTGGTTGTTGAGTTCATTCGCCCTCTCCAGCTCTTCCGTAGTCCGCTGAGCCGTTGCCTCTGCTACGAAGACCCTGGTTGTGAGGTCCATAGCGATGTCCTCAAGTTGCTGAATCCTGGGATCCTCAGGAGCAGGGGGGATTGGCTGAGGAATCTCCTCAAGGGAGGGCCTGTTCTCATCGCCAGACGGAACATTACTGGAGCTTTGCTCCACCCACAAGTCCCTCTCCTGCACAACACAGTCACCACACATGAGCACCTATGCCACAATGCCTAAGGGTTGCCTCATGATAACAGAAATAAATAGTATGACGAGAGTAAGAACTGGACGTACAAACCTGCTCGTACCACGGGGGAATCCTCTCCTCCCCACCAATCCATGGGTATTTCTCAGGACATCAGCTTGCCTAGCTGCCGGATGAAGGCATGATTTCCTATCAAATTCATATAACAGAGATTTCAGATAAACTACTACAAATAACAGCACCTAACACATAATTTATATAAGAACCTAACAGAGAAACCATGAATTTCTAAGAAGTTCCTAACCTCTTCAAAATGTAAATGATAAACTACAAGCACAGCATTAGGTTCCTGCATATTTCTAACCTCTCGAGAATGTGAAAGACAAGGTATGAAAAGTACTAAAATGGAACATAAACAAAGGACTCTCTGCACTATAACTAAGGACATGGTGGGAAAACTGTTAAACCTTTCAGAATGAATGAAACACACCCTGCAACACTTACATAATATAGAAAGAGTGTGATTATGCAAACAACCATTTGTAACTCATGATATCTCAATTGTAGAGTATATAAACTACTACACAATGACAATGAGGACCTTTCATGAAGGTGAGGACATCTCAATGTTGTTCAGCATGTAGGGTATATAAATCAGAAAACGGAGGGCAAACCTGCCTCTTCTTCTTTTTTTCTTTTTTGTCTAAGATGAGGACTTCTGACTTCTTTTTTACACTAAGGAGCTCTGAATTGTTTGTAACTGATATGAACCAATTCAATTTGTATGTTGTGATTTTGCAGCAACATAATACACCACTTCTGATCGAAATAGTGAGGCAGCAATTCAAATATAACATGCATCACAAGGATCCAGAAAAGATCCAGAAGTTGAAGGATGAGTATGCTTTTGGTCAGTTGTAAATTATTCTTTTCATTGCATTCATTATTTGTATGTAGCATGATTTATATTTTTCATTTTTAAAAAATACAAATAAATTCCTTTAAACTTGTGAGACTTTTTGCCTAACATAGAGTATTTTTCTTAATTGGGCAAGAATTTCTGATTATTCATGGCTTCATGCTCATGTTGCTGAAGATTGTTCTTCCTGATTCACAATGTCAAAGATGAACAACATAAAGCAAAACAGAAATGAATTACAGAGAATTCATATAAGAAACTAAACTGACAAACCATGATTTTCTATCAAGTACCTAACCTCTTCAAAATGTACTAGATAAACATAATAGAAATAACATGAGGTTCCCAAAAACTTTGTCACCTCTCCAAAATGTCAAACACATGGGCTGAAATTTAATAAAATGTAACAGACAATTAAAAAACATGAGATTCCTGAATGTAACACACCCTGCAACAGATAAATGATATCACACTTGTGCAGATGCAAACAAGATTCACTTTAACTTCACATATCTCAATTGAAGCTTGGGGAATGCAATTCCTAAAATAAGTGACAGCTTAGCAAACTGTCATTACCATAAAATTTGGAATAACATCACAACAACCATCGGCAATAGGGTCATGAAGCAAGAGATAATTCAGTTATTGCAACAACAAATCATCAGAACTCGTAATAGTCAGACGAAATGCAAGCAATTCAAAATCCCTCTTAAATGTTCAATTTTTCTTCCCCAATTGTGAATTTTTTTAGCAGGATACGTTGGTTAGGGTTTTGACCCGTTTGTCCGACCCAAACCCAAACCCTCCCGACCGTCGAAAATCTCCTCCAGTTGAGAGATCTCCGCCGCCGGTGGGAAGTGGCGGCCAAAACCTTCTACGCCTTGGACACGACCTAAACGAGGCCGCCGACAGGAGAAGAGGGCGGTCCTCGGTTTCCCTACCCCAAACCCCCCCTCGACAGTGGAGAACACCCTGCACTGGAGGAGATCTCCGCCGCCGGACCCCATGCCAGAGCCCACCCCGGCCACTTCGACTGGCAATGAAAGAGAGGAGAGGGAGGGATTTTACCTGTCGTTGGTGGCGGTGGTGGCGAACTTACGGGCTCCGGCGATTTCTCTCGTCTCTCTCTTCTTGAGCACTCCAGATCTGGAATTGTTGTGAAGTGTACGAATGAGGTGCAATTTTGGATCTCATAGATCGAAATCCACCCACAATCCTCACAATCTTGGGGGGCGAAGATTGTGAGATAATCTCTCAAAATATCCACAATCCCCATCCGAGATTCTGGACAATCTCCATGCCGAACACCGTCGCCTCCCCTAGAATCCGTTTTGTATATCATGATAATCTCCACAATCTCCACAATCCTGCCTGCCGAACACGCGCTAATTGGTTGTTAATGGAAAGCCGGTAACATTGGTTGCAAGCTAGACCTTTGTGTAGATAGATCGAAATAAAATATAGAGTTAATGGCAAAAACTAATAAAAGCCGTAAAAATAACTTTCTTTTTTTTCAATTGATGTGTTGATTTTTATTTTACAATTGGCCATGGGTAGCATTACAAAAAATATATTAAATAACTAAATAGGCTTGACAAATGAGTATTTTATACCAAAAAAATAACCCACAAAGTTGAGAAAAAATAATAAAAAATATATCAATAATGGGGTTTAAAAATAACTAAATAGGCTTGACAAATGAGTATTTATACCAAAAAATAACCAACGAAATTGGGAAAATTAAAAAAACATATCAACAATGAGTTTCAAATTCTAGATTATGAGACTCCAAAAAATATAACTCGCAAAGTGGGGGAAAATGAGTATTTATTTATACCCAAAAATAACCAACAAAGAAAATAAAAAGAACATATCAATAATGAGGTTCAAAATCTAGATTATGTGGCTCAGAAAAATATAACTCACAAAGTGAGGTTCAAATTCTAGATTATGTAGATGATGAGATTCGAACTCAAGAGCATTGGATTCTCAACAATATTGATAACCATTAAGCTAAATATGTTTTTATGATACAAAATGAATAAATAGAATAAAATATTGAAAATTTTAAAGGAGTAAATGATGGCAATAAATTGCTCATAAACACAACTTTTAAGGTTTTTATTATATATATATATATATTCAGTTATTATGATCTTAGTCCAATATATTATGATTACCCATCAGTCCATCACACACTGCTCCATTATTTATTCAATTATTTCACAATAGAATATTTATTGATTAATGAAATAATAAAACAAACAATTGTGCATAATAATCAATCAAACCATTAAAACTTTTTTGAAATAAATTTGCATAATAGGAGACATGTATGTCATGTACAACCCTAAACCATGTTCAATGTTCATGACATTATTTTTTTAATTAAAAATCACACAAAGGAAGTAAATCACAGATATGATCGACAACAATACAAGTAAAAAACTTGATACATTTGCCACATATATGAAAAATGCAAATTGATCATCGACGTTGATGATGCTCAGTACCAGAGGCGGATCTAAGGGGGGCTCGAGGTGGCTGAAGCCCCCCCCCCCCCCTATCCTTAAAAGGGGCAAGTGTATATTTGTATATATCTGTTGCTTTATAATATATATAAGTTAAGTGGATAAAGAACACAAAGTCGGCATAGCTCAGTGGTAACTGGTGAGGACACGCGAGGGGCGGGAGGAGTTTTTAAATAACTTAGTAAATCAACGCAGGTTCGATTCTCCTGTGCTACACCTTATTTTTTTAAACATCAGCAGCTCCCTTTCTTTTCTTTTTTATAACCCAGACACACATCAAGCGCCTCCTCGAGTGACAGCGGTAGCGAAAGCGAGAGCACCGCCCGAGCCTGCCGCCGCTGCCAGCTCCACCTCCGGCCGCCCGTGGCCCCCGTGCACCACCATACCTAGCCTCTCGGCAGTCTCCCGCAGTCCCACGCACATCGCACAGTGTCTCCCGCAAGCCAATGTTCATTGTTCAGTTGGTCTTCAATTCTTCTTCTTTAGTTAGTTTTCTTCCTCTTCCATTTAATTTGATTGCTTTTAAGTTCAATTGATTGAGATAAGAATCAATTTAGATTAGAATTTGTGAATTCAATCAATTTAGATTAGAATTTGTGAATTTGATAGTCAATTTAGGGGAAATAGGGAAATTTGGAGTTGTATAATTTGGTTGGCATAGCTCAGTGGTAACTGGTGAGGACACGCGAGGGGCGGGAGGAGTTTTTAAATAACTTAGTAAATCAACGCAGGTTCGATTCTCCTGTGCTACACCTTATTTTTTTAAACATCAGCAGCTCCCTTTCTTTTCTTTTTTATAACCCAGACACACATCAAGCGCCTCCTCGAGTGACAGCGGTAGCGAAAGCGAGAGCACCGCCCGAGCCTGCCGCCGCTGCCAGCTCCACCTCCGGCCGCCCGTGGCCCCCGTGCACCACCATACCTAGCCTCTCGGCAGTCTCCCGCAGTCCCACGCACATCGCACAGTGTCTCCCGCAAGCCAATGTTCATTGTTCAGTTGGTCTTCAATTCTTCTTCTTTAGTTAGTTTTCTTCCTCTTCCATTTAATTTGATTGCTTTTAAGTTCAATTGATTGAGATAAGAATCAATTTAGATTAGAATTTGTGAATTCAATCAATTTAGATTAGAATTTGTGAATTTGATAGTCAATTTAGGGGAAATAGGGAAATTTGGAGTTGTATAATTTGGTTGAAAATTTAATAATTTTGACATATCTTCACACTTCAAGAGTTCAAGGTTAGTTTTGTTCAATTCATTGAGATGAGACTCAATTTAGATTAGAATTTATGGATTTGAGAATGAATTTGGGATAAATTTTTATTAGGGTTTGTGATTTTGCTACTAAATTATGTGAAACTGTGAGGAGAATTTGTGGTTTAGAGATGAATATAATCCATTAGCTCTATTGATTGATCTCCACTATGTTAATCTGTCTCCCTAGTTAATTTTTAATTACCTGCAAAATGGGTGGGGGGAGATGAATATGATCAAACTAACAAGGTAATATATGTATGAAATTAATTAAATAATATTTATTGAAATATTGAAATTAGAAAGAAAGCAAAAAAGGAGCTCCCTTCAGTCCAATCTTACTGAGGAACAACTCCTGCTTCATTGGTTCATAGAACAGAATCAATTGGAGAATCAATTTGATCGGGCAACCCTTGTAATTTTAAAGACGTCGATTTCAGGCTTCAATTCAAATAGACATTTCTCGAGAAAAAAAATTCAGCCCCCCCTTGCAAAAATTCCTGGATCCGCCACTGCTCAGTACTAACACTAGCTAGAAGCCAAATGGACTGAGCTTTTCAGCAGTAATCCGATCCATTTTATGAGCCATCTCGACGGTCAAGTAGTTTTGCCAATCCCCAACCTTACCTTTTCGAAAATACCTGTCATTGTTAAGACTAGTAAACCCTAACATTGAAGGAGTTACTCCATTCTTGTTCACCTCCAAGTTGCTTAAACTCTCAAAACTACACATTTCAACGATCCTCGAAATCACGCCTTCCTTTTCTTCCTCATTTGAGAAAGGACTGCCAACGAATTCTGCTAGTCTCTCCACATGTGAGACTGTGTCTTTCATCATACCTTCGTATCTCAAGATCAATACTTTGTCGGGCTGATCTAGGCTCGCCTTCCAGTATCCTAGGACATGGTCCCAATAGGGTCCGTAAGGTGATATTCCTCGACAAAAGAGGTCCAAAGCGACTTCTAATGAGATGGGTTCAGCGGAATCCTTGTTTAGTCTCATTTTGTGCACAAAGTGCCAAAGCGAGATGAAAGCATCCTTTGGATCCCTACAAATGTACACGATTTTGCACCCAAAATCGAGTAGTGGTTTTGGTAAGGAAGTGTAAGGCATGTGAGTCGCCAAAAGGTTAAGTTTGGAATCATGGACTTGGAGGTGTTGAGACATCCGTTTCTCTATGGTTGGGTTCAGGGCATGGGGGACTGTGGTGAGAAGCGGGTGGTTTTCCGAGTAGAGATCAAATCGATTTCTAGTTAGAATCGCAAATGCTAAGGCCTTGAGCCAAGTGGTTCCGCTCTTAGGGTTGCTACATATGATAATGTCGGAAGGCGAGGGGTTGAATTTGGAGGGATCTTGAGATGACAAAACTCCTTCAAGTATAGGAGCCCAATACCAAAATCCTTGGTATTGGTGGATAGGAACGTCGTCGGCAGATAACCATCCATTTCCTCGGGGAAGTAGTGAGATTGTAGATTGGTGATCGAGTTTCGGTTGAACCTGATGAGCTTGTTGATCGTCTTCATGAGGTTGAGAAATCTTTGAAGGGTTGATGGATGCCATTTTGGGAGGTAGGTGGTGGAGTATGGAAGAGAGATTAAAGGTATATTATAAAGATGTATGTCCCTAGTGATGCATTACCCCATAGTTATATGAAGATGAGGTTTGTATACAACAACAATTATTCATTTTCAATTATTGGATGCCAATTATTGTTTTTATTACTCCCTCCGTTAAGAAAAACATGTCGTTTTAGGAGTAAAATCTTGTTAAGAAAAACATGTCGTTTTAGATATTTTGGTGTTCACTTTCCAAAATTACCCTTGTAATGATTAGGGAATTGTTAGTTGTAGTTTTCAATAAAGTGGAAAAGTAAAGTAATAATTAGGGGTATAAGTGTATTTTTGTTTGCTTTTATTTGCTTTCTTAAAAAATGTGCAAATGTCTAAAACGACATGTTTTAATTAACGGATGGAGTATAAATTAACATGGAGTACAAAAATCAATTTATATATTAATTAATTAATAATGTAGTTTAAGGGACAAAATTGTTATCAATGTATTGTTGGGTGGATGATTGCATGGGCATTGTCCTTAGCGAGATGGAGCCAGAAATGAAATTCGATGTAAGCTGAATTTGCATATAATTTAAGGGGAAAAAAGAGAAATACAATGCAGTACTTTTGAGACAGTGAGGATCTACTGTCACAAAAACCCTGCCTCCCTATTTTTATTTTATTTTTTTTTATTTTTTTTATTAGGTAAAAATTCGGATGGGGGACCCTAACCGAAAGCATCCTGTCGGATGAGGTCAATAAGACCTGTATCTAAGTATAACTCAGATCCCCTGGTAGAGTAGCAAAGGTGTGCAACCTTATCTGCTACCCGGTTACCAATGCGGGGAATATGTGATATGCTCACATTCCTTATTTCTTTAAGAAGGTATTGGATATCTGTCATAACCATTTCTATTTCCCAAGGACATTCAACTCGTAATGTTAGGTAATCCGTGATAATTTTAGAGTCTCCTTCTATTATTAGATTTGCTATGTTTAGTTCTTTCGCCTTTTCTATCCCTAGTCGCAGAGCTAAGGCTTCTGCTATAAGGGGGGATTGTCCACCATTTGCTCTTCTGCCAATGTTGATTGGGTTTCCATGCCAGTCTCTGATGATGTATCCAATAGAGCTGTTTGTGGTTGATTTGAAAGATCCGTCGAAGTTTAACTTATATTTGCCTTCTGGAGGTTTTTTCCATCGACATGTTTTCCTATTGTTCCCAGATAGTCCTTTTCTTTTACTTTGTTTCTGTATGTCGTCTTCCTCCATATCATTCCACCTATTAGCTTTCCTCCAATTATCGATATTGGCCGTGATCATTTTCTTTATAGTTTCTATAGAGGGGACGGTTTCATTTCTAAAGATTGTTTGATTTCTTATAAACCAAATGGTCCACCATCTGATTGCTAATTGTTGTTTCTTTTCCATCGGAAGAGTGGACCCTAAAGTTTGTAAAATTTGATTCATATCTCTGTTTCCTGTAATTAGATTGTTGATGTTTTGAGAAATTTGACCCTGGAATTGTTGTTGGAAGTTGTTGATAGGACATTCAATGAATAGGTGAATATCATCTTCGATGAACTGGTTGCACATACTACATGTGGTCGGTACCGCCACTCCTTTTAGGGCCAACCTAGTAGCCGTGGGTAGACCTTTTTGTTTTATTTTCCAAATGAAGTTCTTTACTTTAGGTGGGACGTCAAGTTTCCAGATCCATGAGAACTCATCCGACGGTCTTTGTGTTGTTGATGTTATTAAGTCAAAGGCACTTGTTGTTGTGAACCATCCCTTTTTGGCGGGCCACCAATACAATCTGTCAGTCAGTGGAGTGATTGGCAGAGGAATTTGCATAATATCCGCTACTATTGGCTTTGGGAGCACTAATTCGAGTTTTTCCTTCCACCATTGTCCTCCTATGATGAAATCACTTACGGAATCATGTTGGTTAGCGTTATATTGAGAGTCTATTTTGTCTTTTAGAGGTGTTGTATCCACCCAGTTATCTTCCCAAAACTTAATGGATTTCCCATCCCCCACCTGCCAGATGAGTCCCCTTTTGAATTTTGGGATCAAATAGCTTAGTTTCGACCATTGCCATGAGGCATTGCCTTTTCTAGAGTAGGTAAGGATGTGGCTTTCTTTCAGATACTTGTGTTGTATGATTTTGACCCAGTTATTTTCCGGTTCGGCTAGAATTTTCCAGATGAGTTTTAGCTGCAGAGCTTCATTCATATCTTTGGTTTTCCTGATACCCAATCCTCCGTCCTTTTTTGATTTACATATCTTATCCCAACTGATTAAAGGACTATGTTGCGCATCTTTGTTCCAAAAAAAGGTTCTGTTGATTTGATCTAGTTGTTTGTGTACCGCTACCGGAAGCATGAAGCTTTGCATTGAGTATAAAGGTTTCGATGATAAATTAGATACTATTAGGGTTTCTCTACCTTGTTGAGAAAGGGCATTTGCTCGCCATTTGCTCAATTGGTCTTTAGATTTGCATATCATTTCGCCAAAGGTTTCCTTGGTGACTCTCCCATTTATGATTGGACAACCTAAATATTTTTCCAGGTTTCGTTCAAGAGGTATGTTTAGAATCCCTTCTAGGTCTCGAGCTCTTGATCTAGGGATACCCGGGGTGGTTTGGAAGGACGATTTATGATAGTTTACTTTTTGCCCTGAGAATTTGCAGTAATCTTCAATGATTTCCTTAACTTTTGTGCATGCAGCGTTAGTTCCTTTTGAGAAAATTATAATGTCATATGCAAAGGCCAAGAACGGAACACAGGGGCCCGAGAGGCCAAATTTAAATCCGATACTGTTGTGATTAGATTCTGCATCCCTTGATAGTTTACGCGCAAGGATTTCTGTCCCGAGCAGGAAGAGAAATGGGGAGAGGGGGTCCCCTTGCCTCAAACCCCTTGAAGGTTTGAAGGGATCTGTAGGACCGTTGTTTACTAAGACAGAAAAGGAGACTGTGGTCACACATTCCATAATAATATCCACAAATTTTTGGCTGAATCCGAATTTTTGGAGGACTGCTTTCGTGAAATGCCAGTCTACTCTGTCGTATGCTTTCTCCATATCAAGTTTTATTGCAGCCCATCCCTTGGTACCTTTTCTCGTGCGAAAGGAGTGGAATACCTCGTGGGCTATTAGAATATTATCTTGGATTGCTCTGTCGGAAACAAAAGCTCCTTGTAATGGGTGTATAAGTTTTCCTATCACCATTTTTAGCCGTTCAGTTATTATCTTTGAGATGATTTTATATAGGGTAGAACATAGGCTAATGGGGCGATAGTGTGTAGTCATGCTAGGGTTATCAATTTTTGGTATGAGGGAGATGAAAGTGTGGTTAATTTGTTTCAGCATTTTGCCAGAGTGAAAAAAGGCTTTTATCGCCCGGATGATATCAGAACCAACGATGTCCCAATATTTTTTGTAGAACTCAGCCGTCATTCCGTCAGGACCAGGGGATTTGTTGTTCCCTATAGAGAAGGCAGCCTTTTTGATTTCACTGTTTGTTGGTTGTTGAACAAGAGATTTGTTTTCCTCTTCTGTAATGGTCGAGGTGATTTCTGAGAGATATTCTTCTAATAAGGGATTCCTATGCATCTGTTCCCGTTTAAATCTTTTCTCAAAGTCTCTTTGAATTTCTCTTTTAATATTTTCATTGCCAATTATGTTTGTTCTTTCTGCAGAGGTAATTGATCTAATTATCTTCCGATTTCTTCTTCCCGTAGCTACTCTATGGAAATAGGATGAGTTGGTATCTGCTAGTTTTAAGTGTTTTGCTTTAGCTCTTTGGTTCCAATATGTCTTATGGAAAAGAAGCAGCTTTTCTCTTTTAGTTAGTAGATTTTGTTCTTTTGTGTATGAATCTGGGTTTTGGTTAGTTTGTTGGATAGATTATATTTCGATTAGGGCCTCGTCAATGTCTCGTATTTGTCGGAAGATGTTTCCGAATGTTTTTTTATTCCAATTTTTGGCCTTCTGTTTCAGGATTTTTGATTTGTATGTAATGCGGAACATAGTAGAGCTTGCACATGAGGCTCTCCATGATTGCTTAACAATATTTCGGAAGTCTCTCCTTTGCAGCCAAATGTTTTCAAATTTAAAAGGGGGTGGTTTAAAACTAGTGTTTTTGGAGATGTCAATTGAGATCGGGCAATGGTCCGAGTTAGAGAAGGCTCCATTCTTAGTAGCCAACTCAGGAAACATGTCAATTATTTCATGATGGACAAGTACCCTATCAAGTTTTTCCAAAATGTTATCCGGACCAAATCGCTTCTTCCTCCAAGTAAACGGGTTGCCGTACGAGGGGATTTCCAACAGGGAGCATGTATCTTTGAGCTCCATTATTCTCGTAAATCTTCCAGGAAGGGTATCAGCCCCTCCGCTTTTATCCGATGGTTGGTTTATCTCGTTTAAATCTCCCATGATTAGGCATGGAATGTCACTTTGGCTAACCAGATTGTATAGAGTTTTCCAGAAGTCGTCTTTTTCTGAGGGATTTGGTGGGGCGTATACAAATAACATTAGACACTCAAAATTCTCTTTTATGTTCTCGTATTTTATGCCAATGATTCTAGGGAGATGAATAATTACTGAGATAGATTCGTCTATGAAGGAGTTTTCATTCCAGAATAAAGCAATACCCCCGGCCCGACCCGATGCCGGAGACCAACACATGTTTGTGAATCCCGCATTTTTCCATAGGGATTCCTTTGGTTCTATTTCAGTCTTTGTTTCTGCTAAAATTAGCATTTGTACGTGATCTAAAGAACGCCATTCGTTCATGTTAGTCCAGAAAGATTGTTTTCCAATCCCTCTACAGTTCCAGTATCGTATGATCATGACCACTTTGTTTGTGCATAGGAGAGCAAAAGGTGAGCCCTCCCATACTCATGGCTTCCTCTTTTTGTAGTGTTCCTTATTATTTTTTCTAGTTTAATTTTCCATAAGATCTTATTTTGCAAACATTTTATTTTTGGAGCTATTTCTCTTATCGTTAGATACGGGATATACCAAATGGGTTTGCACTGTTTGTTTCTATAGGGGCTTGATATTGGTAAGTGGATTATGCTATAGCAGTTGTTTAGGCAAGTTTTGTATTTTCTATCGCCCAGGTAAGCAACTGTTATAGAGGGTCGAGTTGGATTTGTAATATGAATTGTCTTGTTTTGGGTAAGAAATTTATACTCGTCCTTAAACTGGATGATTCCAAAAGAAGTTTGTGTTCCTATGGTTTCGAATGACAAGTAGCTCCAGATAGAAACAGAGCCTATCGGCGGAAATAAAACCACAAGACAACTTTTGTTTACAAGTGGGGTAGCTATGCCTAATTCTGTTTTACACATACTAATAATGTTTTTAGATTTGAGAAAGTAAAGAAAAGCAATGGTAGTGCTAAATCTTGACTTTCCAAGATCACAAATGATCTTACATTTGTTAATTAGATTAGTCCGAATAGGATTGGTAGCACCACTTAGGACAGTGGCTTTGTCCCTCACCATATAGTTAGCATTTTGGGTCTTCACATATGTGAATCTCCTTAAAAAAGGTTGGCTAGAGAGTTTGTGATTGTTGTGGGTTTTAATACTAGTGGTCTTATACAAACTAATTTTCTTGTATTGTTCTCTGCTTTCTAAAGGGGTGTGCTCAACATCAATTTGACAGAGCAAGGGTGTAGCCCAGAAGCTTACTTGAGTGAGCTTTGGATGTTTCACAACTAGAATCCTAGTCATCGCAAGAGGGGAAGTATTATAGCTCAGATCATTTGAAGCAAAGGTAAAAAATTTTAAGCAGTCAGCAGTGTACAATCTAGTGAGAATGTCTAAACGAAATTGAAACCAGATCGTTGGGTAGATCAACCAAAACAGAGATGCTACATACGATGGTGTTGTACTCAGACAACACCCCAAAATTTTTCATGGAGCATTGATAAAAAACCTACCGAACATAGTCAATTCAAGTGAAACAAGGATTACATCATTAGCATCATTCAGATTCGCATCAAAACAAACCAAGTTTACTACGACAAACAGCTGCTTTCTTACAAATCCTAAGCATTTATTCAAGCTATCATATCTCCTCGACTTGAAACACAAATGTCTAATTTCCAAATTCATCATTTTCCTGAAACCCTCTGCAGACCACACAAACCATTTTGGTACCCAGGAACCCACTAGATTGGCCATAAGAGCTTCCCTCGATTCACCTATTCTCCCAATAAGATACCAATTATTGGACCAAAAACACAAGTATATCTGCTGACAATGCCTCTGGGCTTTTGCTAAACATATTTCTTTTACTATGAAAATATAAAAAGTCATCAGTTTATAGTTGTAATCAATTAAGATACCATTACACCTTCTCCAAGAACTAATCCATTTCAACGGATCAACCACCAGAATATGATCCTCTACTAAATCAGACTTCAATTCAATACAGTAATTTGCCACAAAAAAAAGACGTGAACCACTAGAAAGAGATTTCCATGCATACCTCGTACGCCTCCTCCCGAATTCTTTTTCTTTCTTCTGTTCTCCATTGATTGTTTCACAAAGCAGGCATTGATTTAGAACACAGACGTTCTCCTGAACTTGACCTTGCAGAGCAAGGCGTTTCTCCGTGATGAAAGTGCGAAACTTGAACGTTTTCCCAACTTTAGATCTCAGCATAGCCAAGATATCATCTTCAGAACACAGGTGTTCCTTAGTGAGTTTAAGGCCCTCCGGCATGTTTTTTCCCTTTCGGGGTTTGTTTTTGGTTGGAAGCTCGAAAGAGTCGGGCGCCAGAGGTTGTGTTCCATCCAAGCATCTGCAAAGAGGAAGCAGTACATACGCTCGCAACGCGAGCAGACTTATTTTTCCTGCACTATGATACCACCACACTCTATAACACCAGTTATAATTCACATTCAAGCTGCATATATCAGCTGTAGTTTTTAGGGAGATTCCAACACCAAAAGAGGGAAACAAAATCCCATCAGATGAAAGAATCAACACAATTTTTTGAGGGCCCTTTCGGGATGTATGTGGTAGAAGGACACACGGTCCCTCTGTGGTATTGTTCACCCAAATGGTGAGGTTTTTTACACAAATAAAGTTTAGAACAAAGAAGAGGTAGAGAAGATACCAGAGCACTGGCCACCACCGCAGGCGCCCCCACCGCCGACGAGAAACCCAGTCAACTCGCCACCGCCTCTTCCGCCATAAAGAACGCAGCTTCCAGCCCTCACCCGATCTGCGTATCCAAACCCCATTTTCATGTATTTTTTTCCTCTTTTTGAAATTCTTTTTGACAGGAGCAAGAGGGTTCCACACCGTCACCGACGCTAACCCTATTCGGCCTCGGAGCGACTCTATACTCAAAGGAAGCTTCGCCTGCGCACCGAATGGTCTAGCAAGGCACCCAAGAACCCGCGAAACCTTGCGCTCAACCTCAAAGGAGTTTAGATCAGAAGGGTTGAGAGGAGAAAGCTTCGAATCGGCCAGGAGCTTAGCCGAGGAAGGTTCACTTTCGGATTTGATAGATAGGTTTGGAAGAGGCTTCTTCTCTATTTTTGTGTTTTTTCGAAGCTTGGTACATTTGATTTTGGGGTAGCAGCCAGAAAACTTTGGTAGAAGAGGGCTGCTGGTGTTCAGATTGGGGTAGATTTGAGGGGTGAGGTTGGATCTGGTTTGTAAGGTGGAGCAGATTTGACGGCGGCGTTTTGGCAACTTAGGGTTTTCAGAGAGAGCAAACCCTGCCTCCCTATGTCTTCTCACAATTCAAACTTTCAACTTTTTTTTTATCATTTTTCTTTTTCTTTTTAAATTTTAATTGTTTTTCTTTTTTTTTTTTAATTTTGGGGGATGGGGAGGGAAATTCAAGGGGTCTGTCCCGTGATCCCATCCCCTTTTGAGGGGGATTTGAACCCAGCACATCTCTCCTAGCTTCATGAAGTATTTACCAACTGCACCATCATCTCATATGAGTAATACATCTATTTTTATTTTCAAAATGGGGTGGGTTGTAGCAAACTTCAGTCCACCCCTAGATATGTCCCTGGTCCTGGGAGTATTGACCTCTTTCAAGCGGATATTAATTACTTGCTTAATTTAAATTTTGTTTATTAATGATTTAATGTAATATTTTCAGAGAATCTGATATTGTGGCTGATATGATTATGCATGTGATCTACAATATATATTCCTGCTGACGGTGATTATGTTGCTGATTTAGGATTTCAGGTTCTAATTCGAAAAGATGTTCTAGGGGTTGAGCTAGTGTTTTCTCTTTTAACTTGGTTCCAAATCTTTCCATGTAAAAAAAAAAGGCAAAGATTGCTATTGGTCGGCCGAGGTATTAATAAATTAGGTTATTTGTGAGTTTTATTTTTGGTCTGGAATACTAATTAATATTTACAAGATATTTATTCATATTGAACAATACTTGAGGAACTTGTATAATGTCAATTCTAATTTATTAATTTTATATTAGTGTAGGTCATGTCGTGTGTACGAAAAATACACTAATACAATATTATAAATAATTTAAATAGATTCTAATAAATAATAAAATAATAATCTAAATATGAATCATTTTTCCACCAAAAAATAATATATATAAAAATAAAATTAGTCCGGTGGATTATAAAAAATCTAAATATCTTTTATTTAAATTCTCTCGAAATATAAATAAAAATCAGATGTAATTTTTTTTTGCACACTTGTCGCTTGATGCTTATCAATGGCTTCGTTTCTAGTTCTTTCACATATCCACTGAAATTTCATCATTGCTGGGAATGTTTTCTGTTTTTGAGTCTATTGCTGAAGAATGTTAAATGTTTCAGCCTTCATTGTTGAATCTTCATCCTATTTTGTGTGCGACATCATGTCCTCTTCAGAGTCAGATTTTTCATCTGCCATTGCAGAAGAGATTAATGTTGCTAATGAGTCGTATTCAGATCTGGGGTTTGATCTTTTCCCTGGTTTGATTTGGTTTTTTGCCGGTTCACTTCTCAGGTTTCCTGAATGTATTTGGTTCATGGAGACTATGGAGTTTGTTTTTCGTTCATGTTGAGAGTTGTCTCTTTCAAACTTGTTCCTGTTAGTTCCCTGATTCTCTGACTAGGTGTTGATGCTAGAATGGATGGTGCTATTGTCTTGGACTCTGGCTCATTTTGATTGGTGTTTGATGATGCATCACTGTTCCAAGGCTAAAGATCTTGGTGTTTGTTGATGTACTTGTGCTACAACATCATTCTCCAAGGAGTGGCAGCCATGTTCATCAATGTTCAACCAATTTGAAAAGCTATTTTCAAGCTGAGTTTGAGGGGGAGTGTTGGGTTTCGAGTTTTACAAACTCAGCTTGAGGGGGAGTGTTGGATAAATTGGTTTTATTTTTATGTCACGTGTTAGTTGGTTGTTGCATTTAATGTGTTATTTTAATTTAAATTTTATAGTTGTAGGTTTATACGGAGTATTTCCTATGGTGTTTTTCTAGTAGTTATTATGTCTTTTGTAGTTTTATTTTCTAGACTTTATTGCTTCTCTTGTAAGCTTCAAGGACATCTCTTGTCTTTAAATAGTTGTTTTCTCCTTGAATAATATGATAAGACAACAATATGAAGAAGATCTTAAACTTCTCTTTGTACTTTCTCAAGATCCTCCCAAGATATGTTTCCGCTTTAATGATCTTAGTTTTATCAACACAATTGATGGAGGAGGTACCCAAAAAGAAAATATGGAAAAATGATAGTGTAGTTTAGGACATGGATCTAGAACAACATCCAAATAAAAATGCTAGCTTTGGTATAACATGTGTGTGTATAGAGAGAGAGAATAGGTTATTTGTGAACACCTCCTACTAAAGCGTTAAATTAATAGCTGAGATTTTTAAAAGAAAATTTGAAGGCAACGGGATTATTCATACATAACTCATACGAATAATCTTATTACAATAGATGAATAGTTTTTATATGAAAAGATTGTTAATACATAGAAATAATTACATTACATCAGAAGAATAATTACGTTATTACGCACGAATAGTTAATTTCTTCACAATTTACACCATAATCATTCTCTCTATATAGAGAGGATGATTCCGGTACAAACAACTCTTACGGTGTAAACTATGATATACATACATACAACTCCTTTGTCCCGGCTGATGAAAAGCAACACAAGTTCCTGCTCTTCAAGCTGTACAATGTAGGGCGTTCCTTATTGATGAAGAGCTTCTTCAAAAATATACATAACATGTTTGCTGCCTCTCAACTGTTTGTTAATATCCATGCTTCCTCCCATGTACAAGTCAGAACTGCTCTCGAGACAACATTGAATGATACGTGAATCAATAAGTACGCGAATCTTAATGTACGAAGCAGTATCTAAAATAATTTATGTCTGTCTGCCTTCTTATGAAGCTGAAAAAGGACCACTTTAGAAGATAAAAAAAGATTGGTGGTAAGATTGACAGACCTCTAGCAAAAAGGGATCCACTGACTGATCGAGAACACCGTCTTGGTCCCAGCTAACATCCTTTGCATTTGGATCCTTCTCGATCAACTCAAGGGGCATGTCAAGTGGAGGTGGGATCTGCTCAATTAGATTAGTTAAAAGTTATTTATCAGGAAACAAAGCTCTCGCGGATATTCAGAAACTCTGATCAAGTACCATGGTGCGTATCAAGGGCCAGTTGATTCCCCGGAAGAAAGGGTGTTCTTTGATCTCATTGGCACCAGTTCTTGACCCTAGTCTGCTCTCAGGGTCTCTATTCAGCAGCGAATTGATCAGCTGCCTTGCAGCAAGACTTGCCTGCAACGATTGAAATGCATTTATACCTCTCTTTGTGAATTACTCATGTCATGATCGATGTATACAAGTCAGGAAGTTTGTGCTGATGATGGTTTCTTACCGGAATACTACTGGGGAAAGTCAAGTCCTTGTGCAAAATGTTGGCAAATGTTTTTTGTCGGTTCTTTCCTCTGAAGGGTGTACGGCCATAAATCATCTCATACAGAAATATGCCTGCAGACATGGGAATAAGCATGTCTCTTATAACCATCATATTTGGTTTCTGATGAACGTCCATTTTAAATCAACAATGCACTCACCTAAAGCCCACCAATCAATAGCACTGCTGTGCCCAGCTCCAGTAATGATTTCCTGCAATAAGCATTTATAGGGATAAAACATTAAGAACGCCTGCATTAAACCTAATTAAGCCATTAACTATAAGAACCATCCTAATTAAGGGTTAAAAAAGGTATATAACACAACATTAGCACCAGCGAGAAATCAAAAGGGTGAATCGTTTACTGGAGAGATGTATTCTTCAGTTCCCACGAATGAATTAGACTGGGAGACTGGTTCTGCAACAAATATGGGTGGTGGATGGCTTCTAGATCTTCTCTTAGGGGGTGGAGGCTTTATTATCTGCAGAAATAGAGAGTTGGATCTTTAGATCACACCATCAGTATAAGCTGTTGCAAACTTTTAAGCATTAATGTCGCAGCCTGCAAGTGCAACAACACAAGCACACGTGATTGAAGTAAGAAGGGAGGAAATTGAAGCATACTTGTGGTTTGCTGGATGTTAAAAATGAAAGATCAAAGTCGGTTAGTACGACATGACCATTCTTTTGGATTAGCACATTTTCAGGCTTCAGGTCACGGTATATGATTCCTGTATCATATCATTAGGAAGCTATTTAGGTAAGAGAAGAAATTTATTTCCTCAAAAATGCAACCTCCTTTATGAAATATGATTGCAACATAACAAAGCAATGAGAAAAAGTGATTGAATGGAACCATATTTTATTCCCACAGATCTCTATTCAGCATAAGTACTACCTAAACAATGAAGATACTCCAAACCAATAACCACCTCTGCAGCATAAAACCTGTAAATTATAACCACAATAACTATCAAACTACAGAAGAAAATCAACCAGCAAGTATAAGTTTAAAAAATGCTTAAATTAGAATGAAAATTACAGCCAGACACACAATAAGAAACAACTCTATGCTCATCTCCAGGGACACGCTCTAACTGGCCCAAATTTCATATAATTTAATCACCCAAAGGCTCATCTCCTGGATCTCTCTAAGGTGAAACTGTGAAAGTGCAAATCATCTAGAGAGATCTAGTTATGTATGGGGCTATTGGGGAAAACCTCGTGTTTATTTGAGGAAATTTCGAGTTTTAGGGGTTGCTTTTTTTATTGGGAAATGGGTATTTAGAGGGAACGTTTTGGGTATATGTTCCTGTTTTACCATTTCAGTCATATAATTTATTCATCCGATTTGAGTGAAGATATGCAACACAAGTAGGAGCATTTCATGAGCCTAAGGCTACGCAATTCTAATCCACTTCAGACTTAGAGAGCTCGAGTAATAGGAATGAAGGTTGTGACACTAGAAGGTAATTACCTAGCTGACTCCTCTTTGAATATTTTCATGGGTTGCTTGTCAAGCAGAGTAAACAACTCTCCTCCTGGACAGAAGTCCGTTATTAAACAAACATGTGTAGAAGTCTGAGGAGATAAGAAGAAGTATAAGTGATTTCACAGTGCAATTTTTATATGAGATATTTTACGAATTACAAAGCAAGAGATGGTAACAAAACCTGAAAAGAAGCATATAAGGCAGGAAGGAATGGATGATCAACTAGTGAATAGATCTCTCTCTCAATGCAAACTCGATGAACCTGTAAAGTTGGAAAGTGAGAATTCAACAGAAACAAGCTGAAAAAAATAATTTATGATCTTTGGCTAAGAACATAGATGAAAGCTTATAGAAATTGAGCAATTTTTTTTGAAGCAAAGCATAAAATTATTGATGAGTATCTGAATCTTTTTAGCTCATCAGCGTCTGAAGGACCTAATCATATCCAATGTTTCTATGATAAACCTTTAAGAAGAGGTGCATATATCTTGCTATTTCTTTCCTGATCTTTTATGAAAGGAACTACAGATTTTTTACAATGAAGTCAAACAGAAAACACATTGAAACAAGTCCGACAATGAAGCTAAAACTTCAAGAGACAACACCCACTTCAAACAGGGGTTGCAATAGTTTATAGAGTTTCAAACAAGGAAACAGAAAGTGCAGAATCAATGAGTGAGGCAGTCATGAAACAGGATATAATGAGGTTGTTACATTTACTGCAATGGAAGACACGAATAGAAAACTGGCCATACTTAAGTAAAAGAAGTTGCTAAATAACGCCTAGTTTGCATGCAGTGTATAATAAAACGACAGTTATGAAGCCAATAAAGGTGATGAAACCAAACAACAATGGTATCTTAGAAAGCAGCAACAACAAGCCCAGTGTATCCCGCTTAGAGCAGGGTCTGAGAGGCTGAGGTGTGCGCAACTTTTACAAACCTTGTTGCGGTTCAACATCATAGACTTGTCCATTGCTTTCATAGCATACAATTCACCAGTACCTCGCAATTCTACTAAGTGAACACTGCAAACAGGAAGCAATTTACTCGATGATCTTTATCTAGCAGCAGCATGCATATTAAGCCTTTAAAATGTGAGGAGGAAAATATTGTCATGCTTCCAATTGAAGCAGGCATTTAATGGTAGAGGAAGAGCAGAAGTTTCATAATGCATTTTCACTATTTCGACATAAAGATTCTTTAGTTTTCATATGTTTTCTATACTAACCATTATTATTATGTCTGCAAGCATAACCAAGCAATTCAGTCTCTTGATCCATATATTTATCTAAGCTCCTTGATGAGATTCAGTCACCATAGAGTTATTCCAATATGGTTAAGGGGTCCTCCATCAGCATAGTGTTATCCTTCCCTCTTCGTATATTTGAGAGAAACCCTAGGAAAGCAAAAGTATGATTGTTTGAAGCTAAAAAATATGAAGTCTAACATTCTTCTGTATCGTATTTTAAATAAGGAAAAAGGTATTTACTCAAAATGAAACAACTTGAGCACTAACATACATGAAAGCAAGATGTGAGGGAAAAAACAAAAGTTCTTTCCAAACCTGCCAGTATCACCACAACCCAACGGTTTTATTGGCTTGAAATGATTTAAACCAATTATTTCCCCAGCAGCAGTAATCTAAAAGCCATGGAAAAAAAAGTTGAGAGAAAGATGTTAGATCCTTCATCATAACAATGTGGAGGCAGTTTGAAGAACATCAAAGCATAATTATTATACATTAAAAGAAAAAAATAATGTCTTGAAACACAAGAAAATCATAGTAGCCAAGAAATGCCTCCAAACTAGGAACTCACAGCAGAACACACACAGGAGCAGTTTTGTCAAAGTTAACAATCTAGCTTTATAGATGCAAATGCAACTTATATGAATGTACAAGAGTGCTTCACTGCAGTTTTTGCACAAAAACATGTGCAGATTAAGTGATTAAAGAGATTCCTTAGTTTTAAGTAGTAGCCCTTGCATCATTGAGGAAACATGGAATATGGATCCATAAATCAAATTATGGAACAAAAGAATCATTAAATTTTCATGAATGTAAGACATCATAGCAGATAATTTTTCACCTTCTGTATTGCTATCCATGAGGAACTGCCCCTTCTATGAGGCTTTGGGTAAACAGGTTGAGAATGGATTGCCCACAAGTCCTCTGGTCTCTGTGAAAAAGAAAAAATATCAAGCTTCAAGGTTAACTTAGAAACTCCGGAAGTTGTTGTGGTATCATTTGTTCTTCAATAAGGCTAGAACAGAGGACAGAATGCATCACCTACCCTACTAATCAAGGGATAACCCCTATTTCAACATCCTAGATTCCTAATGAATAAATTTTCTAATGTTAAAATTTTATAAACAGCCACGTAGGAGCCAAGCTATCATAAAAAAGATCTGACACTGTCCACTGCCAAAAAAGATGACGAGTTATCAGGGAAGGGGAACATAAAGGTAAAGAAAAAAGTCACAAAACATAAATAAGTAAAAGTTGTTACATGCTAGAAAGCTTTTGTACTATCATTACAGTCATCCTGAACGGCACAGTTCGGCTACTTCTATAAAGAAATAACTCACCTCTTAATCACATTAGATTTCTATCCTTCGGTAATGAAGACGTGAACAAGTGCAAGGGGACTATGTGGAAAGGAGACTCAAATCTAAGTATGCCCAAAGTCAAATTTTCGCATCCGCTATGGTCATACATTTTTACATTGCGTGAGAGGAAATATCTCATGCTCAAATGTGTATGTGCTCATTGACCCAGATTAGCTGCTTACTCATTGGAGGGCCAACATACTCAACTACCAGGTGCTGTATTGGGCAGTTACAAATAGAAAGAAAATGTTTCCAAAGTAAAAATAAATAACATATAACTATCTACAGACTGTTTTACTGGGAAGTGAACTCTATAAACTAGTCATGAAACGCAACCTTACTAGTGACACATGGAACAGCTACGTGAAATCTGGTTTAAAAAAAGAGCAAGTACCTTACCATGTTGGCATCAGGCAGTTCTCGAACAGCTTCATCCACATTTTCTGCTGTAGCTTTAACCTGGAAGTTTAAGATAAAAGGAACAACTTTAAATATGCAAACATCGTCGAGATCCAAACCCATTCCCCCTCTTCACATGGGAGAAGAAACTGTTTGATTATATTCCATGCAATTTGTTATAGGTTCAGAAACTATAATCAATTTGAGCCATCAACTGTGGTTCAGATGGATATAATTCAAGTGGAGATTGGATTCAAAATTTCTAATGTAGAGTAGTTCATGAATCCATGAGCTTGTTTTTTTATCTTGACTGCACAAACAAGATAGTTATCCAAAATATTCGTTCATTTGCTTGCTCCTAGTTTTGATACAAATAAAAAAAATATCCTAGACCCCTAGCCAAGATTTTGTGAGTGAATGGTTATAGAAGATTCAGCCAACTTGAAACCAAACATTATATATATTGCTGAATATGATTTGTTTTGTTGCACAGTGATCACATTTCTACTAAATTGATCTTTACCATAAGAGAAATACAGAATGTAGGGACTGCATAATTTTTCAGAGGGATCAGTCTTACCAACTTAGCACTTTGTTGCTCTGTTGCTTCAGAGAGGCGATTCCGTAGTGGTTCTACATGATCACTGCCATCAAGTTGTACACCGATGAAGTACTGCAATTCTCCCTAAAATATGCAAAAAGATGGTAAACATGCATTATGTATAAAGAAGGGAACATACTGTCATACTGATAAGTGTATAAAAAAAAGGGAAGTTCTCAAAAAATGTCATTGACAAGTTACAAATACACAAATTCCAACCCACCTATAAGAAAATAAAGAAAAGAAGCCAGCACCCAATAATTATCTTACAGGAACTAATATAGAAGAAAATTTTTGGCATCAATTATTTGAAGGGACTAAATTCATAAATAGACATACAAGGAAGCAGAAAAAGAAGCTTCTTTTAATCGAGAACTCGATTTAGAACGTCAGAAAGATCTGCAACTACCTTTTGGTCCCGCATGGGCTGCAAGTGAAATAAGTTCCAGAATTTTTTTCCTGCAAATTTAACACGATAAGAATAACTCAATGAAGCCTCCATGGGGAAAAAGAGTACTTTTTCTGGATAAAAATACTTCTGAATCACTTTCATTAAAGCTGCCATTACCACTCTTTGTGTAATTAATTAACTGAACAGTAATCTCCTTTTGTTCCCTAATTGCATCTCTGATCTTCTGGACAGTACCCTGATCCGTTTCTGGTCCTTGAAGAAATCTGCAGTCAAATGCAAATTCTCAGTATCCCAATATCAAATTGTCTTTCAGCACATTCAATTAGAGAATATGTAAAAAGACCTCTAGTGAATACAAGTGTAAGACAGGAATCCTGTTTTGTGTCTAAGAAAAGTATACATTCACAATCAAGGCGTATGATGGTTTCTTCATCATCCTTCGTAACATTATTTTAGATGTTTTGTGTCAGCTTATAATTTCTTGGAGAAATAATGGAAGTAGAGAATCGAAGAACCTATAGTATAAGAGAGAGAAACTGCAGCCTTTATAAAGAACCTCTTGCTTACCCGATCCAAGTTTTTTCCCCCTTTATTAGTGTGTCAAATTGATAAACATCTAACATATATGATCAGAGGGAGTACAGGTTTTTGTTAGTGGCCCCAATTTGATTGAAAATCCTTCTGATGGTTTAGTTGTTGTTAGTAGCATGTTATTCATGGACACCAGCTCCAAAGTTCGCGTTAATTTCAGTCAACTGTAAAGTCTTTGTCACTAAACGCCACTACCCTGCAGTACATGTTGAATGCAATTTTCCCTATAAGATAAGCATTGAAGTTTATCAAGCTTACCATACTAGATTTCCATGCATTTATGCCACAAAAGCAAAGAATAAGGATAGTATAAATATTTTTTTACCGACAGTTCCTTCCTAGAATTTCCTCTCTCGTAAACTCTGTCAATTCCAGGAAGCTGTCAGATGCAAAAATCTGCAAGAGCAAACAATGGCATGTCATGCAGCAAGATACAAACAACCAATGTGAGTGCAATTTGTCAATCTCCATCTTACAATTGGATTATCTGGAAGACGAGGATCCGTTATCACAAAATTTTTTTCAATGCGCTCCAAAGTTGTTGCCAAGTCAAACCCCTGACGTATATCTCTCTCTCTGTCTTGCTCCCAACTGTCAGGACGTTTTACCTCTTTTGTCACCAACATTTCCACCTCAGAACTTTGCTCACTGTCATTCATCCTCATAGAACTGGAAGTTTTTCCCAACCTGCGGTAATTGAAAATGGCTTGTTATATACCAAAACATTAACAAAGGTGCCAGTAAATGGGGGAAAAAAGTTACAGAAGATGATACAATGCACTATACAGAGCTAGGTAACAAATAAAAGGACATTTCTTTAATAGACTCACCTCATTAGAGAAACACGGGCTGATTTTCTTGATTTATTTTCTAGATCACTTTTCAACTCTGCTTGATGATTTTTTTTGTCAGATGCATCCATATTTGGAATTTCAGCTGATGTTGGCAGGATGTAGTTAGGGCTTAGGGAGTCCTGCCCCTCATTTTTTAAGTTGTCATCCTCACTGACAGAATGAGTATGTGACTTTGGATGCTTCACAGTATGGACAACCTCTTCAATGGATATTAAAGCCTTCTCCTTTTGACGAGCTGTTGGATCAGGATCAATCTTACAACTTTGATCTATTGGAACAATCTCAACAAAGTCTTAAAATTAAAATTGGTGATCCATCTTACCATCATAACGGATCAATGACTTAGGCAGACCATTAGGACGTAATGCCTTATCATTTATCCCCTCTGTGTATTTACTAACTTCTACCTGCATTCTGCACAGATAGAAATGCAAGCATAAAATAGTTTTTAGATAACTGCTATATATCACATGTAATTTAGCTACAAATAAGATTAAGGAAAGAAGCCATGAGAAAAGCATTCAGGACTAAGTTCAGAAACTCAAACTGAGAAGCAAATTGAAAAGGTCTGGAACTCGAAAATAGTTCTATTTTATAATGATAATATATGAAGTGTCCATCTCATAGTGTACAGTAGAAAAATAGAGAGAATAGGAAACACACAGGATGTTACTGTTTCATGATAAAAGAGATCAAAGGGTTAACCAAATGAGCAAGAACTTGCGCCTTACCCAATAAATTTGATGGTCTTGCCAGAATTATCCTTAATAGGAGTGATTGTGAGGAGATTCCAAAATGGGGTTCCATTTTTCTTGTAGTTCAACAGCCTCCCACAGTAGCTCTTCCCTGTCCGAACTGCAGTTCGAATCTTTTCTACTTCACCCTGGTCTGTTTCTGGGCCCTGAAGAAAACGGCTGTACGATAACAAGACACAGTATAAATATCTTGTAGACAGACATCTCGTGGCAGAAGCTATCATATTATAAAGAATTCAATAAGTGCTCAGTTCACTTGGCACAAAATTTTGATTGGTGCTCGTGATAGAAAACAAGAATGAAATGCAAATGTTGTGTTTGTTGTCTTATTTCTTGTTATTGTTTAGCTTATTCCCAGCTTCCTGTACAATTACCGAGAAATTTCAACCCAGGATGCCAGGACATTTTGAGCTACAATGAGAGAATAAAAACAAATCGGTGATGTTTGGTGAGTTTGACGGGGTCAAACAGGTCAAACAATGTAATCTGCTAATAAATTCATCTCTGATTCTGATCAGCAGGTCAAACAATGTCATTTGCTACAATCAATTTAGGGATTTTTTAATCTAAAATTGGGAGGGAGAGAAATGATGTACATCTAAAAACAAGAAAAGAGGTTAGGTTGTTACCAATTTCTCCCAACAACCTCCTTGGAAGAGTAACCAGTCATGGTGAAGAATCCACTGCTGGCGTAGACGATGGGGCATTCCGGCTTGGTGGCGTCCGAAACCACAAACGTCTGCTGCAGCGTCGCCAACGCGTCTTTCAGCTCCTGCGAAACCCTCGGCAGCGCCTGCTCGGCGTTCGACTCCTCCGACGTCCTCCCCGACGCCAAACCCCAAGCTCCTCCTCCTCCCCCGCCTGAAAACCTGCCGGACGATATCCTCCATCGATTCCCCCCTCCGGCTTCATCCTCTGAAATCCTGACGGCGCTCAAGTTGCTGCTCCCCTCGTCCGGCTTAATCGTGAGCCCCCACTCGGCAACTCTTTCCGCAACTTTCGCCTCAGCTGTAATCTCTCCTCCGCCTTCGGAGTTGCCATTCTTGACTTCCGATTTGGAGTCGAAGGCCATCCATGTGTTGATCGGCTCTCTGGTGGTGGCTGCCTTCATCTGCGGTTGCCGGACTGAGTTTGCGGTTTCCACATCATCTGCCTTTGGTTCGAACACCTCCATTTTTGTTTGGATAAGACTCAAGTGAATCAAGTGATCCCTGTTGTTCGTCTTTAGCGCCAACGGATGCCAAAGGGAAATTTCGTCTCATAGCAACGAAGTTTGATTTGTTTTTTGGATAGTGCCCAAACTTTTCAAAAAATTTGCATCATAACCACGAGGTTTCAAAGAGTCATTAATAACCTTTCTATTTTTTTTTTCTATTTTTTTTTTTTTTTTTTTTTTTTTTTGATAAGGAAATAATTCGAGGCCGGACAGGCCCGGACCTCGAGAGGCCGACAAAGTCGGCAGACGGCAAGCCGTCTAAACATACAACAACGAAAAAGAAAATATAACATAAAATACATCAAAAGAGCACCCAAAGAAAACCCGGAAAGAACCCAAGACCTAAGCGAACTAGCGGACACAACAACGAGAGGAAGGAAGTCGTCGCGGAGAAGTGGATAGCGAGCGCATGGGACAACACTAGCTGACACGATGTCTCGCCGCCGGAAAGACGGAAAGCAGAAATCCTCGTAAGGCAAAGGCGACACCTGGGGAAGTGTGGATCACACGACGTTCCCCCCACCTGGATGAGGGATCTTCGGAGACCACAAACACCACCAACACGATCACGTCGATCAACCAGGGCCGCAGAACTGCTCCTCAACCGAAACTAACCACGAACCAAAGACGGACATCAAACCTCACGAGCAAATGAAGCACATCCGCAAGGAGGACGAAGAGTGCGGGAAGAAACCGGATTTAATTCATGAGGGTTTATTTGTATATATAAATACAAAGGTATAAAATATAAAAATATATTTTTTATTTTTATTATATATTAATTTTACTCAATCGGGCCCCTTTGGGCCCAAGCCAAAAGACTTGGGCCCAAAGCACAAGAATGGGCCCAATAGACCGCCTGCAGCAACCAAGGGCAAAGATGCCTAGGTAAGCCGACACACATTGAAACACCGTCAGCCAAGAGACGATGGAGGCGAACATGGGGAAGCGGCAGCCAGCGAAAGAAACCGGCAAGCCCCACGGAGGAAAACACCGCCGGAACAGCCCAGGCCGCCACCGAGAGGACGAGCGGGAGGGAAGACCAAGGCAGGAGAGGACTAGCGGCGTCAGAACCAGGACCGAACCCGGCAACGACGGCGAACCAGTCGGAACGGGGCCGGAAAATCAGTGAAGAGGAGGACGAGAGGGCAACAAGTGCCACCCGTCACCACTGAAATAAGTCGACCAGACAAAGACGACGGAATTTGAACAGTAAAAGCCGCTGGAGTAGGCCGATGGATCAGGGCAAATCGGAGAGAATCCACCCGAAAACCAAATCAAAGGTAAGGAGGGCGGAGATTTTCCACAAATAAGACTGGCAAAAAACAGATTTGGGGGAAGGAGATATACACCGGTGGAAACCCCAAATCAAATTTATAAGATTTGAGCGAGAAAATAGAGCTTGGTTTCTTGGGAAAATGTTTCAATCGGTAACCCACATGAGTTGTGAAAACCCAGGAGATACTTCGCCACCCTGAAGAAAGGAAGAGGGAGGTGAAGACCGAGGACAAGCCCACTGACCAAAGTCCGGCGAGGCGAGTTTCTGACCTTTCTATTGTTTTAAAAAGATTACATAATAGATACAGTATATAATATAAATTTTATTTTAAACAAAATATTTTAGGATATTTTAGAACAAATATGAATGAATGGTAATTTAAAATATGTACTTAGTATATAGATTTGAAAATAAATTAAGTCCATATTTTAAATAATTTAGTCATTTTGTATCTACTTATTTTTTTTATTTTTTGGGATTTTTTTTTATAATTTACTCATTCTTTATGTAAATAATTTAGTCTCTTTAAATACTAAGAGCACTTTTATCAATCAAAATGGAGTATCGATACTTGTTAAAATATTAAAAGGGTTGTTGAAGGTTTTTTAAATGTAAAACACCAAAATTGAGTGATTATGTGAAGTAATTATAATATATTTTATATTTTATATAATTTCTATATGATTTTTTAATAGGGTAAACGGCAGGAAACCACCCTTAAAATATACCATATTGCTGATAACCACCCCTTAGATAATTTTTTTTATTAAACCACCCATTGTAACCTATCTGTTAGCACAAAGCCACCCACTTCCTATCTCTGTTATGCTATCTGTTAAAAACATATGAAAATGACAAAAAGACCCTCACCAATTGATCAAATTTTCTTGAAAGTGCCATAAGTTATAAAAACACAAAGAGGAGACAAGGGCTACTGTAAATCAGTCGCCATGGGGTTCTCCGACATAGCCTCCCACCACACAATTACAAAACACAAGAGAGGAGACAAGGGCTTCCAGTTTCTGAACAGGTTCGAAGCCGGTAGAAGTCCAGATCTGACCTCGGGTGACTTGGATCTGACAACCAACCATATGGATCTGGAAGATCCGGGTATGGGGAGCCTAGACGAAGTGGTGAAGTCGCCTTTAAAGCTCCGATGGACCGTAGATCTGACCAAGAAAGTTGGCGGCGACGAACAATGTTTTTCAGATTTACGTTTCATTTTTTTAATTTTTATGGAGAAGTGAGGCGGATATGTGAATGGTGGGGAGAAATGAGGTCAGGAAGGGATGAAGAGCTATCGACGGCAGCTAGTCTCGCCGGAAACCATGAGGGTTTGGGACGACGCCATTTTCTCACCCGTCTTCCGGCGATCTTCCAGTCGGGAAATTCTCGTTGTCGGCGACAATTTCTCGGTCCTCCGGTTGATTTAGGGTTTTTTTTGTAACAAGAATAAAGGCTTACTAAGATGCGGCCATGGAAGTGGATCTTCCACATGAATATTTTGTAAGTGAAAACGAAGGGGGGAGGGGGAAGAAACCTAAAACCGGGAAGGGAACGGGCTACCCGGAGAATGGGTTAACGTGGGAGGAAGGGTGGTGTTTTGTTAACTAGAGGGATATAATGGTAATTTACCACTATTTAACGGACGTTTAACAGAATAGAGGTGAAGGGTGGTGTTTTGCTAACAAATAGGCTATAAGGGGTGGTTTACTAGAATTTCGTATTTAAGGGGTGGTTTTAAGCAATACGGCATATTTTAAGGGTGGTTTTCTGCAGTTTACCCTTTTTAATAAGTATGTGTAATTAGGGGTGGCCACGGGTTACGGGTCCGGGTCAACGGGTCACCGGGTGGGGGCGGGTTGCGGGTTAGGGTTAGGGTCATGGGTATTGAACCCGATGACCCGGCGGGTCATGACCCGACGGGTCGACCCGGCGGGTCAACCCAACATCCCATTTTTTTTTTTGAAAAAAATATTTTTTTTTATGTTTATAAATATTATTATGTATATTATTCTGAGAATAATTCATAATATATAAACATAAACTTGTTTGCAATGTGCAATGTGGGTCAAAAGCACTATCACCCTTCCCTTTTTATAGATTTGAAAGACATCCCCTATTCTCTCAACTTTCAATGTGGGACAAGAGTCTTGTCCCACATTGAAAGTTGAGAGTTAGAATGAGATGGGATGGATGTATATATATGTGTACTCCATCCTCCCTTAACCCTCACTCTTCACTTTAAGCTTTATTTCTTATAATGAAATGAAGTAAAGTTTGATAAGTTTTATATCCCTACATTTATATTGTAGTGGATGAATGAAGTTTTATAAAAATATAAAATTTCTTATGTTTTTTTCCACTTCATATTAAAATGAAATGGATATAAAAAATGATATGTAGAAAAAGTCATTACCTATCATTTTTTTTTAAATTTGTTTAGTCAAAAATATTAAAAAAAAATATTTTTTTTTTTTAATTTAGGAATCCGCCGGGTCAACGGGTCGACCCGGCGGGTCAACGGGTCGACCCGAACCCGCCAACCCGTGGAATTCCTGGGTTAGGGTTCGGGTTCGACCCGCCGGGTCCGACCCGTGGCCACGCCTATGTGTAATGGTGGGGATTGGTAGCAAGGGCCTGATGAGCCTCATGGGCTGAATAGAAGATGGGCTGAAAAGCCCAATATATACTTGTGGGAAAGAAAGCCTTATAAAAACGCAATTGTACGGGGAGATTGGCATCTAGAAATGAAATCAACCTCTTTCTCCAACCTTTTCTCTAAACTCTCTCTTACTCTACCTTATCTTTCCTTCTTTCCCTTAACTGAATCTCATGGACATTACAGTATGGTTATCACACGAAATTTGTCGAAACCTTATGGTTACCATACGAAATTATTGAAACGTTTGGACACCACGTAAAAAAAGACCAAACCTTTTGTCTACGGGCAAAGTTTTCCTTTTTTTTTCCCTTTTTCTGTTTTAAAAAACCAACATTTTCAGGTGTATCTATGAACTATGACTTAGAAAACTATCATTCGAACGGTCAATGAAATCATGTTAGGAAAACTTTAGTGACCTAAAGTTGTAAAATTTATTATTGATACTAAGGGCTCGTTTGGTTGATAGTTAAAATTGGAAACGTAAACGGATTGAAAAAATGAAGGGAAAGGAAACACTTCCCGTTACAGCCTCATTTTGTTTGGATTAAGAACAATGAAAAGGGTTAAAAAACTTTCCCAATTTCCTCAAATTTTAGGGTTTTCAATTTTCTACCAAGTTCTCAAATTGATTTCCATAAGCATTTCAGATCACCTACTAATTTCACAAATTAGGGATTTTGGTTCCCAATTTCACAAATTAGTTTTTCAATCCAGTAGAGTTTGAAAGCAGAGGGATGATTCATCAATTTCATAAACTAGGGTTTTCTATCCAGTAGAGTTGGAGAGTATATAAGAGGAAGAAGATGGATGCACCAAGGCGGACTCGGCACCAAGTCATGGACAAGGTGACAAAGGCCGGTGTTGGCGAAAGCAAGGGCTCAACAGATCCGACATCGAGGCTTCGCGTGACATACATTCAGCATTCGCTATAAATGAGGACTAGTTCCTGTCGTCGATGAAGGCTCCCAGCGTTGGACGTCAACAGATCTCTGGTATGGTGCGCAGTTGATATCGGCATGAGCAAGGACGAGCAACTTAGAGATACAAGGGAAAGGGAAGGGATTCAGAGATGGAGATCTATCGAGAGAGAACTTAAGGTCGGGTCAGATTGAGAGGATGAAGGAGGAAGGAGCAACGAAAACGGGAGTCGGGAGGAGATTGATGAGAGAGGAGAGAGAGAGGCACAGATTCACATAAGTGAAAAGCGATTGATGTTGTTTTATGCAGGTAAACAAATAGGCCGATCAGTTTGAACCATCAAACACAATCAATCGTTTCAGGAAGTTAACCAAACACAATTAAATGGACTGGGCTCTAATATTCCGTTTGATGGGCCTAATTGAAGCCAACCAAACGGGCCCTAATTGAGTTGAATCCGGAAGAAAACCGGTATGGTGGGTCTTGGTGTAGGTTTCGTTATGGGCCTTTGTTTTTGGAGATGGGCCGGATTTCCCCTCCTCACTTGAGGCTTATTACTTTCAATTTACACACACGTCAAACTACTTTAGAACGATATGATGGTACTACATAAAATGACACAAATTCAAAACCCATATGTGATAAATTGGCCTAGCTGATCATAAGTCCTGCTTTGTCCTACGACTTTTTGGTTAGGGTTTCGGATCATCAATGGTTCTCCCATCTATATATCAAAGTCCGACTCGGAGTGATGACTGGAGATCGTGTGCACAGGCGCACATGTGCTAGTAGCCTAGCACACAAGTCGAGTGAGGTTTCATCCTAAAACCAATTGACAATAGAATGAGTAGCTCACCGACTCATATACTAGCTAGGGCTTGTTATGTTATAAGTTTCAATGATGTGGGACTCTTTTTCACATCTCTCAATACGCCCCCACGGGTGCAACTAGGAATGACTTATCTAGTTGACACTTGGACAACTGGTCTCTCAACACCAGCTATGAAAGCTAACCAAAGTTATATATATGAACACTCTCTGAAGGTGTCAAGTGCAACATCTATGTTCGCGGTGCTGTTCTCGTCGTCCATGTCGGTTGTAGAATACTACCTTCTCAAACGATACAGTAAGCCAAAACCAACCTTTCACATGTTCACAAAACCCCAAGGACTAAAGTTTGCTCTTGTTGGATGATGCAATGTAGCTCTCTACTTTGTAGGGGTGTTATATGATTCGAGTAGCTCGAGTTCGGCTCGGGATCAACTCAATAAAAGCTCGGCTCGAGCTCGTTTATTTAAAAAACAAGTCGAGTATGAGCACATTTTTAAGCTCGGTCAAAACTCGGTTTGTTCAATTTAAGCTCAAATAGCTCAAATTTTGTGAAATTTTTAAAATTTTCTTTAAATTACCACAAAATTTTTAAAATTTTCTTTAAATTACTATGTTGTGTGTAAATAGGTTACTTAATGCTCGGAAAAAAAAAAGAAAAAAAAATCGGCTCGAGCTCGTTCGTTTCTTAAACGAGTAGAGCATGAGCACATTTTTAGGTTCGGCTCGAACTCGAGTTATTTCTAAACGAGTTGAATATGAACAAGCATTACTCGTCTCGTTCGATTCAAATAATAGCCCTACTACTTTGTAAGAGTGTCCGCCATGGGAGCGCACGTTGTAGGGTAGTAAGTCATCAAGAAGGCGATTGAGAACATGGGAAGAGCATCCCTCATCATCTTCATCCTCGCTATTTCCCTCTTCGTCAGTGCGTTGATTGAAGAAGAAGAGTCTCCTATCGAATCATCTCACTCGAGTTGTCGTCTTTGATGCAATGAGATCTTTTTCTTTCAACTTCAAAAGTCCTCTCATATCATTTAAAGAAATGGGCCTCAATTGGGCCTGAACTGGCCCATTTTATTGATGAGGAAGTGGAATTTGGCTTCACTCGCTCAAGTTGGCCCATGTTTAACAGATACGGGGTAAGGGCTCGTTTGGTTAAACGTGGAAAATAAACTTTATGGGAAGTAACTTCTCAGGATATGTAATTCCCATGCATTTTATTTTAGGAAAAACTAGTGTAATACCCGTGCCTTGAAGGCACGGGAGCTTGATCCATTTTAATTTGAACATCATTTTATATATCTATATAAAACTACCTCCGTCCAAAAATACATGGACTTTACTATTCACGCACACTTTTTAAAAAGGTAAAAATTATATAAAATATTAATTTTTTTATTAATTTTTTTTAATAATTACAAACTTATTGATAATGAGTTTGTAATTATTAAAAAAAAAGTTAATATTTTATATAGTTTTTAGCTCCTAAAAAAGTGTGCATGAATAGTAAAAGTCCATGTATTTTTGGACGGAGGGAGTACTATATATATACGTGTTTACAACAAAAATATGTATAAAATATTTTTTTATAATTTATAAATTAGTTGGAAAGAGATACGATACAAATTTTGAAAATGATTTAATAAGGTAAAGTAGTAATAATACTCAAACACACCATCTAATATAATTCGAAATAAATATATAATTATTATCATTAGCATAGATCTAAAAAAGTAAATTATAAGCTCCCGTACAAATATTAAAAAATCATAAGCACATGATTGTGTGAATAATTTTGAAGTTAAATATGTAGATGTACATAACTTATTGATTATTTTCATGAGAAAGATGGTTAGAAAGATAGAGAAATTAATAGTGAAAATAAAGATAAGATGGTAAAAAAAAGATCTTTAAAGGTAGAAAAGTGATCTAAGAAGCCTCATCCAAGATGTAAAATAAGCAATAGTAATGCTTGTGAGTCTTAAAATATTATTTATTTTTCGATAGTCATTTAAGATGTCTAAAATAATTAAATTATAAAATAATACTTATTTGCCTCGAATTGATTTTTATAATTAATTTTTGAAATCGAATATTTACAAATTGATTATTACATGTTCGTTGTATGTAGACATTGTGGGGAATATTGCAATCGGTTAAAAATGATAAATCAACAATTTCAATATCCAAGAATAAAGTCAACCAAGAATTGACGAATGTTCAATGTACGTAAACGATTAAAATAGATCACAAATTGACATACAACATATCAAATTAAATAATATTTTAGTATAAAAATAGGAAACAAATATGTTTAAAATAGGAAACAGATATTTTAAAATTTCAGCAATAATATTGACCAATAAGAAAATACCATTTGAATAAAGAATTAAAGTTTAATTGTGAGCGTGACACATCAGCAATATAACCGAAAAGAGATTGCAATCGGGAAAAAATGGAAACATGTCTCAATATTTACGACAATATAACCGAAAATAAAAAAAAGGGAATGGATTCAAATCATATTTAAAATAGGAAACAAATATTTTAAAGTTTCCATAATAATATTGACCAATAAGAAAATCTCATTTGAATAAAAAATTCAACTTTAATTGTGGGCGTGACACGTCAGCAAAATGCTAGCAGAATTAGTAATATTAATAGATAGATAGATAGATTATTAATTAATAGATTTTTATTTTGACATTTGAATTAAATGTCTAGATATTTTTAATACGATTGTGATGAATATAATATATGAAACAAATATTTAAACTTCCCTTAATAACATCGATTAATAAGAAATGAAACTTTTGATTAAAAAATTCAACTTTAATTTACAGAGCGACACGTCAGCAAAATGCTAGCAGAATTAGTAATATTAATAGATAGATAGATAGATAGATAGATAGATAGATATATTGCAATCAGAAAAAAAATTTGGAAACATGTCTCAATATTTACGACAATATACCCAAAAATAAAAAAAAGGAACGGATTCAAATCATATTTAAAATAGGAAACAAATATTTTGAAGTTTCCATAATAATATTGACCAATAAGAAAAGCTCATTTGAATAAAAAATTCAACTTTAATTGTGAGCGTGACACGTCAGCAAAATGCTAGCAGAATTAGTAATATTAATAGATAATAGATGACTCAAAATAATACCAATTATCACTTATGAACCAAAAATAATACGAACTAAAAAAAGTCTCAAAATAATACAAACTATCCACCCATAAACCAAAAATAATACAAACTTTAAAATCAACCAAAAATAATACAAACAATGAAATTTGGACTTTAAATAATACAAACTTTTGAACTTAAATTAGGATAAGATTTTAAATAAAATTTTGTTTTTAAAAGTACAAAAAAAATCTATAAATATTCATACTTTGCAAAAATCCACCTTTTATAATTTAAATGCATCAAACCCACTATTTGGTTGTCCAACTTTGTACAATACAAGTAGACAACCCAATTTTTTGAATTTACGCAAAATTACATGAATTCTAGGATATGATTCTTTTTTTCGAATAATTATGGATAAAGTGGATGTGATTTTATTTAATTTCAAAATAAAAGTGGTTTTTTTTGTAAAGTTGAATAAATATATAGTGGTTTTGTTGTATTTAAAAATAAAGAGGGTGCATTTGTGCAAAGTGTGACTAACGGAGAGGTGGAGGTGTTGTTAAGGTTAACTTGACAAGGGCACGAGGCGAAATTAGTATAAAACTCAGGGGTATTTGGCGAAATATGTCAAACTCTTGGACGCCGCGCGAAAAAGCCAATACTTCAGGGGTACCACGCGAAATTTCCGTATTTTGTTTTAATTCTTGTCCTAGTCCAACTTCAAAAGTTTGTATTATTTTGAGTTAAAAGTTCATAGTTTGTATTATTTTTAGTTGAATTTAAAGTTTGTATTATTTTTGGTTTACGAGTGGATAGTTTGTATTATTTTGAGATTTTTTTTAATTCGTATTATTTTGTGATAGTTGGTATTATTCTTAGTCATTTTTCTTTTATTTTATGGGAAATGTAAAAAAGTGTTTGGATGGAAATAATTTTCCATGAATTCAACTTCTATGTTTTGTTTGGTTAAACATGGAAATTTCACAGTAATTGGAGATTTTTTTAATAAAATTAAAATTTATAGGAGATTTGGGACAAGTGAACGGAGGAAGTAGATCTTATCTACTCCTTCATGGTAAGCTAACTTATCCCATTTCATAGGAATTGAAATTCCCATGAATTGAAATTCCTAGGTTTTTCCATTTTCAAAAATCATACCAAACACATGTATTGAGGACCTTTGAGGCTTACTTTCTAGGATTTTGGACTTCTTGGGAAGTAAGAAGCTAACCAAACGACCCCTTAAGTAGTTTTTGCGCAAAGTAGTGGTTAAGACTTCGTAAAAGCTATATGCAATTTTCATTTTTAAAAACATTCAAACACTTCTAACACTTACTCCTTGTGGATAGGGGTATTATTCGAGCCGAACTAGCCGAGTTTGGCATGTTCAAACTTGGTTTATTTGTTAAACGAGCTCGAGTCGAGCTGATCCCAATTTTTAAACGAACTTTCTTTATTGTTCAAGTTTGGTTTGTTTTAGTAAATGAACAAGCTCGAGCCAAGCTTTTTTCGAGTTTTAAGTAGTTTTATTTGGTCATAACATATTAACTTAAATGGAATTTTAGAAATTCCATAAAATTCGAGCTATTCAAGTCTAAATCGAGCGTGCCGAGCTTTCAACCGAGATTAAAATCATGTTCAGACTCGACTTGTTTAAGTAGGTGAACGAACTCGAATCGAACTTTTTTCGAGACGATCCCGAGTCGAGCTCGAACTGTTCAGCTCATGTAACAGCCCTAATTTCGGGCTTGTACAAACTACAAACCAATGAATTAATGAGTTGAGAATCTTGGATTGCAATCTCGAAACCTAGGCAGTAGGCATACCATCATTTTCATCATTGGGAAAGTTTACATCTACACACTGAGTTTCTTCAAATACATGTGCATGTGTAATTATTATTTTTTAAATATAAAAAGATTTTTTAAGCAAATTGTAATTAAATTTTGGATGATTTGCATGAATATACCAAAAAAATTTGTACTTTGCAAAAATAACAATGGAAGGTAAAAATTGCAGAGGGATAGCAAAATGTCATATTTGCAAAATTTGTTCACCCGGTAGCAGGTTGCACACAAGGTTAAAAGAAAAAAGCGAGTGACATGTGTCTAAATGTGACAGGGGGAGTGATTTCATTTGGGCATAAAAAAAATTAAAAAAAAATGAGGAGTTGGTAGAGTTGAGTGGAGAGAGAGGGGTGGGAGGACAGGATTTGTGGAGAAAGATGGAAGCATTTAATGCAAATAGTACATGTGACATCACATGCATTAAATGCAAATGGGGTTTTGCACATATTAAATTCCCGCCCACCCAAAATGGAGAGAAATCAGATGGGGAAAATAGGCGGGTTGTATCCAGACAATAAAAGGAGATGGGGGTCTCGACATGTTGACATAACAGGGAATAAAAGCAGATTATGTACTAGATGCCATTAACGTGGAGTTCGAAGAATAAAACCCAGAAAATAAGTTACTAGCCAACCAAAGGGAAGTTCTAGTCATTAACAGAATATATATAGACGTACACAGGGATACACGTAGCACTTGTATACAATATACATCAACGAACATGGGTAAATATGGTTTTCGTTTTCAATTTACAGACATGGATTCTCCCCCTCCTCTCCTTACCCCCAACCGATACTGAAAAAACCGTCTTAATCTCTTTATTTCGCAGGGGACAAAGGGGTGGCCACCGAGGATGTGGAGGAGATGTTGGTCAAAGTTGTTCCGCATGTAGGGGACCCTCGACGCAAGAACATCGACCTTCACGAGGAGGCATTGTTGAAGTCGAAGGAGGAGGTGCAAAACCGGATAACATCAAAGACTAACTTGCCATTTTGGTCATTTATTTTGCACATGACTGGCCGTTTAGTTTACCGACGATGCAAAAGACATATGTACGGGGTTTTTTGCTTACTAGTCAATACACGATTTTCCCTAGCCAATAACATTAAAGACTAAGCCGATAAAAGACAATCCCCTACCATATTTTATATATCTCAGAAACTTTTCAACATAAGAACAACAACTATTAAACCCAAACGAAATGCGTCATAACGCAACATTCGTAACAACCATCCATAATAAATAGAACCAAAGTGTCCACAACATACCTATTCAGTCATCAAACACAAGGATCCAAAAGGTGAAAATGATTACATGTTTAGCAGGTGAACCAAACACTACGAATAACTACATTTCCTAGTCAACATAAGTCCACAAAAAGTTCAATACAAAACAACATTAGCTGATAAGGTTCTCAAAGTCCCGATTCCTTTCGACACACTTCAGGCCGGTGACGAGGCAAAATTCCTTGATGGAGAAGGCCCTTAATTTGCCCGAGAAGTGATTACAGTTAATACTTTGTTGTTCGACGACATCGCGATTTTTTTCCTTTCATTTTTTTCATTGTCTCCTTAATCTGTCATACATGTGTTCAGATAATACCCATTTTAGCAATAATCCTTGCCAATATATTCATATATCTAGCCAGTCAAAATAATTTTTCTGTCAAAACATATAACTTACATAAATGACACAACTACACAAATGCTACGAATACAAATGTTCACATATTTATATGTCCCACAAATACACATGTTCAAATAATCTCAAAATGGTAACTGGTACAAGTAAAGAATGAAACAAACACCACAAGTACACAACTACCCAATAGTGTCAACCATAAAAAAACTTATGTAATACACATATGACAACCCTAGAAACAAATCTACATTACTCTCAAATGACATCGTCCAGTGTAACATTAATGGCTTCAATCACAACATACTTCAACACATAGAAACAAACTTACACCGATGTACAAAGAATTCAACAAATGCTCAACTCACGTGAATAAAGAATGCAACAAATGACACAAATATACAATAGTCTCAAATATCACAACCTTATGTAATACACATATCACAAACTTACAATACTCTCAAATGACATCGGAGTGGTGTAATGTATTTTTGCACCGTTTGAATCATAACATACTTCAACATATAGCAAAAACTTACAATGATGTACAACTACCACAAAATGTGAACATTATATTTAGATGCCACTATTTACAAATCAACCCCAATCTCCAAATTCTCCCAAAGTTCCCAATTTCCAAACTCATAAGCACAAATTCCACATTCTCCCCGAATTCACCTTTACCATATCCAACATCATTTGAAACCCAACTCTTCCCAACTTCCCTAATTCGAAAAGCAAAACACAGATTACTAAATCTAGCCACCCAACCGTTTCACTTAGCCAGACGAACGAATCTGCCTGCCCTTTTCAAGTTTCCCAAATCCAGATTTGAAACAGTAATGACGGTTTTCAAGTTTTCTGAATCCAGATTCGAAACAGTACTAATGGAGGTTTTCAATTCCTTTCTACCCTATTTGGACCTTCAATTTCATCATCAACTTTTCATCAATGTTGATTTCTCAACTAAATCTTAAACCGCCCAACACCAATAAGGTTAGGGTTTGTATATCATTTCACCCCATTCTCCCCAAGGTCCCCAATTCCACATTCAAGACATTCAACCATCGAAAAGTTTTTCAAGAGAAGAGAGATATGATGAGAACTTACTTTTCGCAGGGGGTTCTTCTTCTTTGACTGTTATCGAACCAGAGGATCCCTTCGCACTCGTCGTCCTCCCTTTTCGACTTGCCTAATCCCTCCCTCCCTCTCGTGCGGTTCCAGTCGCACCCTCAATTGCTTCTTCAATGGTGTTATCTCTCTCATCTCTTGAAGGTCCTTCAATGGTAGTCGACTTCCTTCTCTCTAACCTTCGATTGCTTCTTCAACGGTGTTCTCTCTCTCTCTCCTCTCTTGAACGTTCTTCAATGGTGTTCTCTCTCTCCTCTCTTGAATTTCCAATTGAAATAAAAAGAATGCTTTTTACCCTTGATTTGATGGCTCCCTCCTCTCTAACCCGGCTACCACAGGTTTTGGCCTCCGGTTGTTTTTGCAAATTTGTGGGTCATTTTGACAGTTTTGCAATTTTAGGCAAGGGGGGTTAGTTTTGCTAACATCTCAATATTTTGGTATATAGACTACCATTTTCTCTTAAATTTTTTCCCATTCATTGCTATATTTTTTTATAGATATAATTGTTATAATTTTAGAATATTTTGTTTATATATATTCTCGTATATAGCAGATATACTAGTACTTTATATAATTAATAGTTTAGTACCCTCATTATGTGCGATTTTATTTTTAATTTAAATAAATTGAATATTAATACCCACTTAATCACCTAATTAATTTCTTTCAATATTTCTGAATAGTTACTTAATTAACATAGAAGTAAAAGAAATAATTATAATATATACATATAAATTCTATAATTTGTTTTGGATTTAAATAAAATTAGTATATATTAATACCCAGCCTACTATATTATGATTCTAAAATAAACCAAAGGTTAAACCTTACATAATATGATTGATTATTTATTTTCTTATAGACATAAACGATTTGATCTTTTATTATATATAATAGGGCAAATTGCATAAAATAGCACGAACTTTAGGGGTGGTTGCACGAACTTAAAAAAATACAAAAATAATCACCAACTTTGGTGTTTAGTTGCGATCAGTGGCACGTATACCCCCTATCTCGCTATTGTGGACTAGTGGGGGTGCTTTCATGGATTTTTTTTAATTAAAAAGATATATAGCGATAGATGAATTAATGAGAATGCTTATATGTTTTTAAAAAAATATAAAAGACATAAATTTTAATTTGCAAATGTTATATTTGTCACAATTATCTTTGATTTGGAATTACATGAAATAAAGAATAAAATTGGAACCTAGCTAGTTTCATAATTTTGGCACAACACATCTTTTATGTCTTTTAATTTTTATAAAAAAAAATTCATGTAAGCATTCCCACTAATTCATATATCGCTATATGCTTTTTTAATTAAAAAAATTCCATGTAAGCACCCCCACCAGTCCACATTAGCGAGATAGGGGGTACACGTGCCACTGACCGCAACTAAACACCAAAGTTGGTGATTATTTTTGTATTTTTTTAAGTTCGTGCCACTGAGTGCAACCACCCATAAAGTTCGTGCTATTTTATGCAATTTGACCTATTATATATAATATAAACCTAAGATAACTTATTATTTTAACGTTATGAAGTTCTCATACCTCATGCAATAGATACTTTTTTATATATAAAAAATCATGGATTATGGATATAATTGGACTGAAGGAGGAAAAATTGTAAAAAAATCATATTAAGATATACTACATACTCCCTCCGTCCTAAAATACATGGTCTTTTAGACCATTGCACATTAATTAAGGAAAGCTATTTATATTTAAATCTCATTATTATTATAGAGGAGAGAACTCTTAAATTGTACTTATTATTGTACTTTTTTAGGGGTAATAATTACTCTATAAACCTAAAAGCCCATGTATTTTTTACAAAAGTTCGTGGCCTAAAAGGTCATGTATTTTAGGACGGAGAGAGTACTATTTATTGATTAAGTACATGAGAACAAATTTTTTTTATATAATTATTATCAAAAGCTTATAAATTTGGGTAAAATCTTTCCAAAAATATATCCATATATTGAAAATTGGAAAAATTATTATCTTAAAATTGACTAAGATGAGGCGAGAAATTTTTTCATTGGCTAATATTATTACGATTAAGAAAAATATGTTACGGTTAACAAACGGCTTCTCCTTTATTATATATAACAGATAACAAATATAATCTTAATAATATAAAAAAGTATTGTTATAAAATATTGATAAAATTTAGGATAAAAATCATTGCCATAAAAGTATCTTAGAAATAATTTCATAATTTTTTTAAATATCATTTAAAGTAGTGTATATATATTAAATCACTCTTATTTGTGATTAAAAAATAATATTATAATTGTAGCTTTTTTTTTTTTTTTTTTAAATATCATTGTAACTTTAGTATTAGGAATATATATTTATATAATTAGTAAATGTAAATATGTTTTAAAAATAAAAGAGAAAAAGTGATTGGTTTAAAGAGATAAAGAAAAGAAGAAGAAAAAAATAATTAAAGAAAAATATATTTAATTGGTTTAAATAGGGAAAAAAAATAGAAATGATGGGTAGATATATCTATATATAGATATATAGATATAGATAGAATCAAAATATAATAATATATTTGTTAACTCCACCTTGACGATAAGATCAAAGTATAGGATGTAAGGCCTTGGTTGATAAAAGTCAAAATTCGGGAATCCTGAGTTTGGTAAGGTCTTACCAAAAAGGGCTCAAGACATTTGTTGGTTTCTACTGGACTCGGAAATAGTTTAGGGTAAATGGGCCTATTTATTAAACGGGCCTAGTTTACTCTAACCCAAACTGAGATCCATTCACATTGGGTCTTAGATTAATCTCTTCAGACTTTGCTCAGTTGGGCCTTTGATATCTTTGCTCGGTTGGGCCTATGGTTGAATAATAGATTATATCTTATCTATCATGTATATCTTCTTGCATATATAGTTGAGATTTTACAGGATTTGGATCAAATCTTCAAACGGCCTTTATCGACAATCCAAACCTCTCAGATCCTTGACGAGAAAGATATGTTTCAACGTTCTTAACTATCGGGAGAAGATTCAGGATTTCAAAGTTTGAAGTTGAGCTATATAAAGAGAAGAAGACGTCTGCAGCTAGACACATCCTCTACAGCGCTCAATCATTCATTGCCTTCAATCGATCTCACGCAGCTCCTCACACAAAGAGTTTGTATTTACTTTGTACAATTCATCTAGGTTATACTAAGGGTTTCTTTACCCAAAAGTATAGGGTGCTTCGGTATCCTTAGTTGCTTTGTTTCACTAGAGAGTTTGGGTTGCTAGATAGTAAAGTAGTCTAGAAGTGTGTACCTCTTCTAGAGGTTGTATCTAGTACTCATAAGGCAAAGTGAAATAAAGTGTGTTGAATCCTACGGGTTAGATAACCCTAGGCGGGGACGTAGGCGGTTGGGCCGAACCTCGTTAACAAGTATCGTGTGCTTTTTAATATTGCTTGCTTTTATTATTTACTGTTTCTTACTTGCTCTCGCTACTAATCTCTCTTCTCATCTTAAATAAGGTCTTACAGCTTGCGGTAAGGTCTTACCTTTCTGAATTGCGAGAAGTTTTCATACTCTATCCACCCCCCGACCCTTATAGAGTATTTGCGTGCTCCTATTCGGCCTATTCCGCACTTCAATATTTAATAAATTATCAATAACTAGAATATAAACAAAGTGGTAGCTCAATCGCGGTAAGAAGACCAATAGTGCGAGAAGAGAAAAGATAAGGATATGAAGAGATTAAGATCATTTCATCGGCAACTTGCAAAACTTATGATACAGCTTATCTCTTCATGTTGGAATAAATTGTTGATAACTATAAACAATAATTTTAAAACTCACTGTGACGTTTCATATTATCCACCACATCATCCTTCTTCATTTTTAGCCGAATTAATGGAATCATGGTGTGGAGTATAATAAGATTGAATAATCTCTTGCATTTAATCCCCGTAGTATGAAACTAATTAAATATAGCCCATTCAATATTTCACATAATTTTATTACTCCATCCATCCGGAAATAAATATTTTTTTACTTTTATTATTTTTTAATAATTTTTAAAAATTTAATAAATAAGTTAGTATTTTGTATAGATTTTTACTCTTAAAAAAGTGTCAAGAAATCAAAGGACGTGTATTTTCGGCCAGAGAGAGTATCAAATAAATTTTTTTAAAATGAAAAAATGACATAAAATATTAATTTTTGATATTTTATATAATTTATAATTGTTTAAAAACATTTTAAATTAAAAAATGAATAGTGTACACTATATATTAATATTACTATATCTTCATTTATTGCAAATGTCATATTCTACTATGCAGGTTAAGTCAAGCCTTCACTGAATCTTGGGTGAATCTTGGGTGAGTCTGCCTGAAGGCTTGCCATCTGACTTACTAGTTCGAGTCATTTGTAAACTAGGGCTCAATGAAATTCTAACTATAGCAAAATGTTATGTAAGCTATATTATGTAGACATCCGTTACAATGTCATACCTAGAGCTTCCGAATAAGTTCTCGGTCACTGTAAGAGTGAAGGTTAAATGACACCTCATTTTATTCTATTTTTAGAGAGGACATGATCACGATAATTCGACAAGCTCAAAATCGAATCACTCCGACCCGATAATCAAATGAAGAGGATCTTTGGAGTATACTACTACGGGATGAGATCGCCTAGTCCACTATCACGGTCCATTATATGATCCGCATCGACTGATTGGTTGTGCCGAATTATTTTATTATTTTTCTTAATAAATATGATAGTATTATAATTGATTTCATTCAATAAAAAAAGGCGGACTATAGAATGGACTATAAATACGGACCGGATGATCCTCACCGATCGAAACTACACTATTAGACTTCTATTTATAGACGAATGCAAGTCGGTTAACCCAATACTTTTTACGATTACAAGAATCGTAGCCGAGTAGAATCCCGCGATTTTTTAAAACGGTCGCCACTCGCCACTATGAAGTACCTATTATGTACTCGTGGGAAATTTCCATGGTTTCATAAACCGTCGCCGCCACTGTATTATTGGCAAGATTTTAACCGTGTAAAAAGCAAACGAGCTTCATTTTGATTATTTCTCTTACTTGATCAAGTTTTATTATTTTTTTTTAATTCTTGATTTTTATATTTTTTTCTTACTATAAAATTTCTTCAATCTTTAGAGATATCAATTTCTTATTTATATATATACCTGGAATTACTTCAAAATGTCCTTATAGATATCAATTTCTTATTTATATATATACCTGGAATTACTTCGAGAGAGTCATATTCTTTTATCCCTTTAGAGAGGGAAACCAAAAAAGGAAGGGAAACGAGACAACTGATAGGAGGATGCATTTGGGACTGATTTCGACAATTTATGGAGATCGCTCTCTAGCTGAAATCGACGATATCATCTGTTAGGACCCTATTAAACGGTGATTTAATCACGGTTGATCATTCTCAAATCTTTACCTCTAATAAAAAGCAAAAAAAAAAAAAAAAACTCCAAAACTTTTACAGTAGTAGTGTCGAAGAATCTAATCACGCACACGTCGAACCCTAGAAATGTGGAGAGTATAGACAAAAATAAAAAGGACCTGGAATCACGTGCCCAGCTCCAAAATTTCCTGCACACTTGGAGAAGGAGGAGTCGCTGGCTCGTCTTTTAACTCGACAGAGTGACAGACCACCACGGCACCACCTCACCCCCTTCCTACAGAAGTTATCTTTATCTTTTCTATGTTAAAGAATCTTTTTTATAGTAATAAAAAAATGGACTCAGATCCTCAATAAGTACTCAGGATAAGGCTCCAACAACCGCTCCATCATTACCATTTCCCATCTGGGTTTTCAGTTTTCAGAGAGAGCTAGCTTCATCTTCATCTGGGTATTCAGGATAAGCCTGTATCAGATCATTTCCCATCTGGGTTTTTAGAGAGAGTGTTGGAGAAGATGTTGGAAGGGAAAGCAATGATCCAAGACACAGATATGCCTGTGAAAATGCAGATCCAAGCTATGGCTTGTGCTTCTCACGCACTTGACCTCTTTGATGTCTGTGAATGTAGGTCTATTGCTGCTCACATCAAGAAGGTAACTTTTTCTTTTTCTTTTTCCTTTTTGTAGCCTCTGAGACTCATCCCATCAAGCATTGGATGTCATGTTTGTGAAATTGATTGTGTTTTGATTCCTTTGCTTTGCTTGGTTTCTTGAATCAGGAATTTGATAAGAGGTATGAAGGGGGTTGGCAGTGTGTGGTGGGGTCAAACTTTGGCTGCTACTTCACCCATTCTAAGGGTACCTTCGTGTACTTCAACCTTGAGACGCTGAATTTCCTCATCTTCAAAGGAGCTTCTTAGTTTTTCTACCAGAAGTTAGTGTTACCAAGATATGGCTGTACAATATGTACAGATGGAGGAGAAGGGAGGACAAGGAGCAAGAAAGTTGCAATCTTTACTCTAAAAAATGTCATTTTCTTGTACTTTTTAGGTTCAGCGGGCCTTTTTGGCCTGCTTTTTTCTTCTGGTTTTGCCCTCTTGTAATTTGATCCAAATGAAATGAGGAGGAAGATGAAGAAGAAAGAGGAATCTGAAAGCTAAGTAGGGGAGAAAGACAGTTGACTCAGGGATAGCCCCACTGATGTGGTCTATTGCGTGTGAGCTGGTGAAGAAAAGAGCTTGCAAAAGTTCAAACATGTTAAAGATATTTGCAAGTTTTGTAATCTATCTGTATGTATCCTTTCTCTGTAATAAATGCATGTTTATATAGCTGGGCATGCTTAAAGACATTCAAAAGAGGTGCATCAAGTAACATTACAGTTTGATTGCTGTGTAAAATGAAACTTAATTGCTTGCTCATCTAGTGCCCTTGGCTTGGAAATGGCTAGGGAATGACATGAGGAAAATCAACAACTGTTTGGTTGAACTGTAAAGTCAGAATCTTTCCAGTTTCCATTGAAACACAAATTAACAACACTTCTTACATGTAAAAAAGTACCTATAGCTATGGTATTCTCAACTCAATAGCATTACCTCAAGAGAGATTCCGTCCTAGTTTTTCTAACCAGCTCTCAAATTGCGTCCGATTCCAATACTCTTGACAGCCACAATGATAAGAGGATGTAATGTTCATATTTCTTCCAAAGAGCACCAACATGAAAAATACACTCGTCCATAAGTATATGGTTTCTTCTGTTTACCTAGTTGAAAATGTCAGACAGACAACCAGAGTTGAGGTGTGCCTCTAAAGTTCTTTGGCACAAGATCATACATTGTCTTGCAAGTTTCAACGGTTATGTCGCTTCCTACATGAGACGTCAAGCATGAAACCCAATCTATCAATCAATATGGAGCTATTGTCAACAGAGTTGCAATTCAAAGCCATAAGATTTTGCATCATGAGCCAGGGTCAAATTTAAGTCAAGAGTGTATGTTTTGCTGCAATCAGTATTATGAACACAGGGCACCATCCACATATTTGCAGCCAACACTAGTGCCAAACTGGATTTGCAACAGAAATTCAACACTACATTGAACTTAATGGTACCCATGGAAACAGAAACAGTTCCTTCCCTCAGTATTCCCCTGAACATGTTTATTCATTCACACTAGAAATATCAGCAATTCAATGATCACACAGTACAAATCTAATGAGACAGAGTAATGTAGCTCAAATGGTAACAGTGCTTATTTGGACTTCCAAATCAATGTCATTCAAAGAACTATTCATCAGCCCCTGCGGCTAGCAGAAAGTGACTACATTAAATTCATCAAAGCAGTTTAGTTCCCCTTGTCGAAAAACCAACAAGCACTGATACAGAAGATCGCTGCAATTATTTGGTCAAACAACTGGTGTTAATAAAGGCTTGCCGTTAAAGTGAGCATCCAGGTTGCCGAGAACCAGATTAGCCATCTCTATACGTGTTTCATTTGTACCACTTCCAACATGGGGCAAAAGGACGACGTTCTCCAAGTTAAAGAGCTCTTCAGGCACATGGGGTTCATGCTCAAACACATCTAATCCAGCTCCACCTAGCCTACCTTCAACAAGAGCTGCCACAAGCTCTGGTTCATCAACATGTGGGCCTCTTCCGATGTTGATGAGGACACCCTTTGGACCCAATGCATTAATCACCTCTCGGTTAACAATGTGGCGAGTTTCTTCAGTTAATGCACAGGCAACAACAAGAATGTCACAATTGGAAGCCAGCTCAACAACGCTGGGGAAATATGTGTACTGTGAATCAGATTTCCTCGTTCTGGAGAAATAACTGATAGGGCAATCGAATGCTTCAGCTCTGTGCGCAATTGCTGCACCAATCCTTCCTAACCCAATTATGCCAACTCGTTTTCCAGTGAACTGGAGCATAGAAAAACAATTATTAAAATTAACAGAGTAATACGAGTCTAGTTTATCAAACAGAAAGAAAAGAATCCATGAACAAGCATAGATGATGGCAAAGAAGCACTTCCATTTATGTTAAACCATTATGTGCAACAACTGAGAATTGAGAATACATTAATAAAGACATGATTTTTTTATTGCAATGGTTACAGGCTACAGCCTAAGAATATGAATAAGAGACACTATTTTATATGTGTAACTTCAAACACACTGAATAGTAGGGTGTTTGGAGATATGGAATCTAGAGTCAAGATCAACAACTCTAGCAGGATGCCATAAACAATTAAACATTACTGACTGACAATATAAACTTGAAAATTGACAATGTTCAAGCATACTGATCAATCATCAATGATTTCAACAAAATATCCTGTCAGAAAATTTCACCCAAAGTTAAAAACAATAGATATTAGTGAAGGTTGAAAATGATAACGATTAAGGAATCATAAAGACCGTACATTAAGCAAGGAAAACAAAAACTGCTTAAGCTTTTCCAGGTTAAATGTGCAATGAGGTCTTGATTGCTGTATAGCTTCTGCCTTCCAGTCTTCCACTACTTCATTAAAGCAAACATGATAATTTTGGATTAAAATTAATATCTTGACATTGAAAAAACATTTCATTCATGTATTTGCTTTACAAAATGAGATCATAATTCATAAGAAACAGCTTCTTCACCACCCACACAGACTTCGTTCATGTCACACTTTGTCAAAAAACTATCACTGGAATACTTCATATATGTGCCTGCTAAATTTGATCCAGACCACTTAACTGCAGAGGTAAGAAAATGAGGATGGACGGAAATGTGGAAATAAACTTATAATGAGAACAACAAGTAAACAACACAAAGCACATAACCTCAACAACACTCAACATGAACCCTTCAATAAAGATAAATTGGTTGAGATAACTCCACAACCATTTGCTTATCTCAGTTTGTTGATTAATTACCATAACCCTTCCCATTCATTTCTTGTCTTCCCAAGTTACTGTTGCCCTCATTTTCCCAACGTCCCAGCTAGAACAATATGTCAATATCATAGATAACCCATCATCCTTCATCAAAACTCTCGAATCCCCTCCTAAAAAGGCATTGCCTTCCTCACCTCTTGAATCTTTCAGCTGAAATGCACAGCTAATATAAACTTCCAAGTTTCAATGGAAGCATCCACAGAGACCACAATACCTAACCGGTAAAGTAGTATAGTACCATCATCCCAAAGTAATTGGAATCAGATTATGCCCTAAAAAGCTTTAAGCTTTCACAAAACTAAGTTCAAAGGAGACTTAATATCCTCGAATTCACTCTTGAATAGAAAATTAGATCGTCATCCAATAAGAACCTACAAAAACAGTTTTTTGAAGAAAACTACCTTGGTGGTAAGCTTGAAATGGCCTCTCTTCCAGGTCCCACTCCTCACATACTGATCGCACTGAGGAATCCTCCTCAGAACAGCAATCATCAGCACGATAGCCAAATCGGCGACGTCTTCAGTGAGCACATCAGGCGTATTCGTAACCCTAATCCCTCTCTCTTTACACTTCCCCAAATCAATCTTATCCAGCCCGACGCTGAAGCTGGAAACTATCTCCAGCTTCGGGAGAGCGTCGATTAGCTCGGCATCGGCGCCGGCGGAGGAGTTTCCGACTACTGCGCGGATCGACATTGCATTATCGGCGAGGAATTGCTTCCTGTCGGGGCAGTTCCAGAAGTGGAAGAGATTGTATCGCCGGCTGAGCTCGCCCTCCAAGTAAGCGTTCCCCGAGAACACCATCAACACACCTATTGATTCCATTGTTCAGCTTGATGGGTTCGTTGCGGTGGCATTTGTATTGCAATCAGGGTTCGCGGTTGTGGAAATTCGGAGGTTTTGGAGGGTTTAAAATGGCGGAAATCCCAATCGGTGGTTGACTGGTTGCTTTTGTGGTATAAATCTAACCAAGAAGGCAGAATCAAAATCGTGTATTTCATTGAAGAAGATAACAGTATTTAAACAAGAGTGAGAGGAGATCGTGGCAGGTAAACTAGGTAACTACCCTAGACTGTAGCAACAGCAAAGATACAATAATGGAAAGAAGGATATACTCCCTCCGTTCCATATTACTTGGGTTTTTAGGATTGTGCACACTAATTAAGAAATAAGAAAGCTATTAGTGTAAATAAATTATAGCTTTAATTACCCAATCTATTAATATTATTAATTCTGCTAGCATTTTGCTGACGTGTCACGCTCACAATTAAAGTTGAATTTTTTATTCAAATGAGCTTTTCTTATTGGTCAATATCATTATGGAAACTTTAAAATATTTGTTTTCTATTTTAAATATGATTTCAATCAATTCCCTTTTTTTTTAATTTTCGGTTATATTGCCGTAAATATTGAGACATGTTTCCATTGTTTTTCCGATTGCAATATTCTCATAATTCGTCTACATACATTTCCTTATTAAATCATTTTCAAAATTTGTATCGTATCTCTTTCCAACTAATTTATAAATTATAAAAAAAATACTTTATACATATTTTTGTTTTAAACACGTGTATATATTAATATAGTATTATATAAATATATAAAATGATGTTCAAATTAAAATAAATCAATCTCCCGTGCCTTCAAGGCACGAGTATTACACTAGTATTGTACTACTTCTGAAAGATGGGATGACAACAATACAGTAATATCATCATCATTCATTAAAGAAGAAGAAAAACATGGAATAAATAAAGGGATTTAGAAGCTGAAAAGTCTTCCTCTATTTTTTTTTTTCAATTTAGAATCAATTTTAAAGTACAAGTAATTAATGCTCTGTGAAATTCTCTTCGTAATTAGTACTTTTATGCAATTAATAAGGACAACTCTACACATACACCAAGTGTATGTTTAAATTCTACACCACCAATTATATTTTGACATGTGTCTAATAAAGAGAATAAAAGAAAAAAATAAAATAGTTAAATTTTGTTTTTAATCCAAAAAGTTCAAAAGTAACCGCAATTTTTTTTTTCAAAGTAACCGCAATTGAAATTTTCAACCCCAAATAATTTTAATTTAAACTATTTTCATCGGACAAAAAAAAAAGACTTTTCCTTCATTTTTATATATTATTTAGAAATAATTAAGTTACTTTTGATTTAACATTTAAATTACTACTGTATTAAAATTTTCTAAAAAAATTAGAAATATCATTAAGCTAATTTAGATTTAACCTTTCAAATTACTATTAATATTTTAAATTTGTGATTAAATTTGTTAATATTTTCAAAATTAAGGATAATATGTAAAAAAAATATTCTTTCCCAGTTTCATTTAATTTGATCAATTCTCATAACACTTATTGATAGAATCATATTTTTCACAACAAAATAAAAAGAATAAGATTTACAAAAAAAAAAAAAAAACAGTCACGTGAGTAGTAGTGGTGTTTGAGTGTTTAACTACCCTTTTAAAAAACTAAAAAAAAAAAAAAAAGCCTTCATTCTAATGTACACGTGGCCAATTGTAATTGGAGGTGTATACATGAGGGGATACACTTAGTGTATGTGTATCACCCTCCAATTAATAAGGTTATAAGGCCATCTATTATGAAACAAAACTTAAGGCCTAAATGCCCAAGTAATATGGAACGAAGGGAGTATTATTAACATGTGGGATCGTGGATTGACAGATTCTTCATGTGACGACGTCGTACTGAAAATCTCAAAGGGTTTCTGAAGTGTTCATTCTCTGACCTAGATGGATCAACCGGATTAGCCCCTTTCTATTTGGTGTGGACACCGTATCAGATAAGATTCAAATTTGAGAATAAAAAACAAAGGGGTTTAGATAAGATCTCAAAATGACTATTGACAAGATAATTTTAACTAATTTGATACAGATTTTTTTCATCTATATTATTATAATACTAAAGGAGGTGACGACTTCTCCTTTAAAGTAGGACTTTTTAGTTTGAAAATTAATTTAAATTATTAATTTAAAGTAGGATTTTTAAATTAGAAATTGTTGTTTGGATATAGCTTCTCCTTTTAAGTAGGACTTCTTAGTTAGAAAATTAATTTAAAGTAGGATTTTTTTAGTTTGAAAATGATTGTTTGGATATGGCGCGTATATATATTGTTTGGAAGTTTGGATATGCCGATATATTTGCTAAAAAAAACAAAATAAAGAGATGTCGTATTATAATCACATGCAAATATATCCTATAATCGTATAATTACATACAAAGATCCGTATATATGTCGTATCTTATAATTGCATGAACAAAGATATGCCGATAAAATTGGGATATGCCGATAAAATTGGATGCAGGTATATATAATTGCAACCGACCAAAAAAATTAATTAAATATCAACTAGATAATAACTAAAACCGAATCAAAAACCAAATCCACACATGAACGATGAAGTTATATAATTACAAGAAGATATATCTAATCTAAATCTAAATAATACTCCGTAAGTAAAAGATGATGATCCGTATATATCCTATAACTAAAACTAAATCTACACATGATGAGCAGTAATTGTCCAACTAAAAGATACGGAACAGATAAAATCAAATCCAACTATTTTGCAATATTCGAAATAAAAGATATATATGCCTTATAGAGTAACTATTCAATGCATTCACCCCTTATAATACACCCGTGAGAACGATTCTAAGCCATTATATTAAATTTGAATTAAGGGCTATGATGAATGTTAAGACTTAAAAGAGAAATTTATGGAAACTAAAAAAAAAATTAAAAAATAAATGCCTTTAATATCTATATAAAATACTAAAGCAGAGACCGCTGGAGCGACCTCGCTGCCACGGAATTTTCTGGATTAAACGGGATTATTTTTGCCTACGTGTCATTCTCTGGATTAAAGCGGTATTAAATTTTGGGTCACATCAATTAATAAAGCAATATAGTTAGGTAAAAAACTTATCTTTCTAAGTCAAATAATCTATCCAATATAACCTTATATCTTAATTAGGTTATTTTTTAAATATTCAACTTTATATAGATTAGGTAGAAAACTTATCTTTCTTAAAATTTTAATGACAAAATAGTTTTCCTTGAAATATTTTATTTTCAAAAGATGGATAAGACTACTAGGGAAAAACAATGGATTTGTACGTACCAAGAAAATACAGTATTAAATAACTACAAGAAAAAAATGGATTTGTTCCAAGTAAATTAAACTTGAAGAGATGATAAATTTTGTCAAATATATTTATATTAAAACAACCCTATGTAATATGGATTTTATTGATCCCATTTCACGAGCCCGTATCTATATAAATATAATTAATTAAAAGTCATCGATATATTAGTTTTAAAAGTTCTCGAGAGTTAATTGGAAAAAAAAAATGTAAGTTTGGTTAATAAAAAAATAGTAGGTTGGATTTTAAATAATTACAAGATTTTTTTATAAACAATAATGATTTTTATCTTAGTTCATATATTAAATTTCATCGATCATGATCTTAATTGAATTTATGATTGATAGAATGTTTTTATTACAAGATTTCAAACAAATTATTTTATCTTCACGTAAAATTTTATAAAAATGTAATCAAAATATATTCATATAATCTATATAAAATATATATATATATAAATATATATATAATCTATGTAAAATACTAAAATAGAGGTCTGAAACGGCATCTGGTGCGATTTCGCATTCATGGAATTTTCTGGATTAAAACGTGATTATTTTTGCTTACATGTCATATTTTGAATTAAATTGGTATTATATTTTTGGGTCACATCAATTAATAAGCTAATATATATAGTTAGGTAAAAAAGCTTATCTCTTTAAATCAAATAATATATCCAGTATAACATTATACCTAATAATCTATCTTAATTAGATAAATATTCCTAATTGAAAACACTGCTAGGGAGATAGATTATGGCTTATGAATTATGATAACTTTCTATACTAAGAAGTAAGAAGTGTTTACAAATGATCTTTATATATTACACAGAAATAAAGATATTTAGAAAGAAATGAAGAAGGAAATATAATTTTAAATTAATGTAATTTTTTTAATACACATGCTTATGTTTAAAACACATTTTATTTATACATCTCATCCATAGTATGATGGTATATCTTTTCATTCTTCAAGTTGTTACGAAGGGAGTCGTTAATGTACGTAATTAATATATATATATATTTTGTACAATTGTGATATTTTTTAATTTATGAAACTTTTTTAATAAATAATAAAGTAAATAGGGTACTAAGTTTTTTTGACATACACACATATACAAATAGATTTTAAACCTTTTTTTAAACAAGAGAACATGCATAATTAATTAAGAAACAAACATATATTTACATTAAAACGCAATTGAAGATTATATATTTGCCTTATATGGAATATTAATTTAATGGTTTATGTAATAAAATAAAATTTATTAAGAAACCGCACAACGGGCGGGTAGCGAATACTAGTATATCCTTAAATTGGTAAATAAAGAGCGGTCATTCCGGGTTCGAATCGGGGACCTATGGGTTCTGGTGAGCCATTCCGGAATGGTTTCCTTTAATATATGAGAAAATTTGTGCCGAAGCTCTAATTAGAGGAGTATCCTAGTTTTCGTAAAATTTGCTAAAGTGTTCACTCTTATAATTTCGGAAATTTATTTTACGAAAATACCCTTGCTCTCACTTATGCCTTCCCTCTCTTTTCATCGTGGATCAGTGAGAAGCCCCCCTCCCATGGCTTCCTTGATCTTCTGTATGGCTCCGGCGGCGGACACGGCGGCCGAGGCTTCTTGCAATCGAGGGCGGCGCATTTCGTCGAAGATCTAGGGCTTCAGATCTATAGGCTTCATGGTCTCTCTCTTCGTCGTTGAAGGTAATTTTCGATCCCTTGAAACATATGATCTTCGATGCAACTACTAAGGAAAGTGATGCATTGTCGGATGGTTCAAATGCTTCGATCGAGATTGAATCCCTAGACATTAGGTAGGCTAATCTCATGCTGAATTCATCGTGTGACTTGAGAACTTCTAGTGCCCACCAGGTGTTCGATGAAATGTCGGAAACAAATTATGTCTTATTTGTGCTATCGGTTGTGCAGGGCAACGTATGTTTCCGGACAATCTTGCCAAGTTGTGACTGGGGTAGACTTTGCGCGTATATCTTTTGTGTTGCAAGTATGGAGTTGATTCCATCAAGCATCCATAAGAGTTAGTTATTCTACTTTTTGCTTGATTGAAGGATTTTGAGCAATTCGGGTTTAGCCGATGGTTTGGATCTAGGATGACCAATTTAAGACTTTGCAATCCGGGTTTTCTTTTATAAAAAAAACAGTAGCATCGGTGTCAGCAGCTTCAATGTTAGCAGCTTCGGTATTAGCAACACGGTGGACTTGTTAGGGCTTTGACTCGAAGGTGTTTGCTTTTGCTAATCAAATCTGAAACAATCTAGTCCACTCTTGGATGCACTTCTAATCAGTTTTGTTCGTTTAGGGTAGGTTATCGTTGGATGACAAAGTTTATTGCGCTAGGTTGCTATGCCATGCTACGTATGCATGGGTTTGTTCAAGGTATGCATCCTTATGCTCCTTTTTAATGTTCCATTTTCAGGTCATTCTCCTTGGACGCAAGTGCTTTGTAGTTGCTACTTGTATTTAGTTAACCATCAACCTTTTGCAATGGAATATTATTATTGCATTTGTAACTGGTGGAGCCTGGATTATTGGGTGAGTTATCAAGCCTGTTTAAATTCCTAGAGAAGTGCTAAGAATTGTAGAGAAAGAGTGCAATGGAACTGATTTATTCTTGATGCTTGCTTAGTGTGCCGACATGGTTTGCTGATGCTTGCTTAGTGTGCTGACATGGTTTAGTGCATGTGCTGATATGATTTTCGTGATTGCAATTGGAATGCTTATCAAAGGATTTTTTTTGGCTATAGTGTGATGACGTTGTGATGTGAAAATCCTATTTATAAACTGATCATTTCCTAACCTAGATGTCGAGATTCAAAGCTGCCTAGCAACTCTTCTTGTTGGTCTAGTGCCTGTGCATCCCTTTCGTTATGCGAATCTTCTGTATAGTGAGCATTTGCCTAGATGGCGGAGGAATTTGGAGTTTTATCCACTTGGGGAGAACCTTTTTTTCCCCATTTTAAGATTCTCATCTTTTGGGCGAACCTTTTGATTCATGGAAACTGTTGAACAGTCTTTTGTATCCTCTTTATTTATTGATTCTTGTTTTCTATGTGCATAATTTGCATAAATGTGTAATTATAGTTAAACCTGTTTTAGTTAATATCTACAAATTTTCATTCATGATTATGCCCCTAGATGATGAGGCTTGTCTTGAATTTGATTTTGATTTCAGATAAATCTTGATGAAGAATATGTCAGCAGAGCCACCTTGCAGTCGGTACATCTCAACTTCTGTTGTTCATCTGGTTATGTACTTTCCTATTCTTGCACACATCTTTCATTGCAACTCTCCTTCTAGCCTCACTTCCCTTTCTTCGAGTTCCTTAACCAGGGTTCGTAGTCGTTCTAGCTCACTATCATTTTTTGCCAATTCAGCTTCATAAGTTTTGTCCTTCTGATCAGCTATAGATTTGGTCTCGGCAGTGAAGCTGCCACCAGAAAATGGCATATCAATTCCACCAGAGAAAAGCTCCTCAAATTCAGGAATGAGCTCATCCTCGTCTGTCCGAGTAGCCGCTGACGCTTGCCTAGTGTGCTGATATGGTCTTTTTCGATTTGAGTCTTTCTTCTTCTTTTTACTGATTTGAGTGTTTAATCCAGTTGCTTTGCATAGTAAGGATATCATGATATTCGATCTGCTCATGGTGCATTATAGATGCCTGAAATCAATTAAATGTGAATAGGTCATTGCTAAACAACTATAAAGTTCCCTTTGTACTATAAATTTCTTGCTTTGGACTAGGATGTTTATAAGTATAGCCTATATTTTTTTTTCATATTGGAAATCAACCATTTTCACTTAAAATTGGATTGTTATTACTGTTTGTTTTAGGAGAGCAACCTCTGCATTTGTTCTTGTCAAGTAATAATCCAAAGGCTCTTTGCACAAAATCTTTTGGATACAATCAGCCGAAAATGTGGCATTTCCAGGTAATTGGTCTAATCTATATGCCATTTTGATGAATTGAGAACAAACAAGATTTAAGAAGCATCATCTCATATAAAGAAAAAGTGTCCATTTTTTATGTGGTCATTTTAAACAGAAATTGTGACTGGTGAGCACATCCTCTGACAGAAAAAAGAGAAATGAGCAGGATAAGAAGGTAAACAAGAGAAAAGAAGAGAGAAACAAGCTTCTTCGGATGGATTCATGTCAGTTATCGTCAATTCCTTCATTCCTCAGCGCATATTTTATGGTATGCTATCTATCTCTCTCCTTGATTTCATACCTAGGTTAAAGTCTCCTTGATTATACCTAGGTTAAACTGGACAGTGACATTTAATTTTATCTAGAAATCGCTGGAATTTAGAATTCTAGCAACATCAGGAGCAATTAAACAATTCAAATCGCTCCGGCTTGTTTGCTGACACTGGGAAAGTGCTTGCAACGTGCTTGATTTTTTGCAAATTATTATTTCTTGGCTGATTCTGCTTCTGATCTCACTTCCTCTTTATACTTCAATTTATTTTCAGATTTAGTGACACTTCAATTTGTTTCTTCTCCACGGTATAATAGTATGATAATGCAGCATATATTTGAATTTGGTGATTGTTTAAGCTTGTTGGTTGTTCAAAGTTTAGTTGCTGACATGCTGTTAATGATGAAAAAAGTGATCAAGTTTTGCACTATGAACGCTCTCTTACTGCATCATGTGCAAGAGCACCCCACCGAGCAGCAACAATGGCTCATCCTCGGTGTCTGAAATTGATCAGCAAGAGCAAGAGGATGTTGCTCAAAATCCCTACGCCTTCTCCTTTTCTGGTGGCTCTTGCTGACATCTTCGAAGTCTCCAAAGTCTATTGTTTGCTGTTGTGATGGTTCTGTCGAGATGAAGCTATCTGCTGTCAGCAATCAGGTAATAATGGTTGTGAGTATGATGCTATAGATCTGAAATATAGAATGCAGTGATATTAGGCTATGCTAATAATGGTTGTGAGTATGATGCTATAGATCTGAAAAGATTCTGTAGCAAGATAAATCTGCAGTAAGATTCTACAGTCCCCCTTGATTATCTTAAAATAACCAGTTCATTGGCGATTTTTTCAGGGTACTGTTGGAGGCGCTGAAGGTGTTTACATGCCCAGAGAACAACAATGTGAGTTGTAAGCAAGGAGGGTTCACAAGTAACAATAAATTCTACACAATTGAGGCAGTAACAAGCTCGATCCAGATCCTCCTGGGTGCGTACCCAGTGATGCAAAGCCTGGTGCAGTGTCGGTTGGTGAAGGATTCATTTTCGATGATTCTCACTGGGATTGCAGGCCATGTAAGGGAGATGCCTGGGTGGCATGGCTGGTGACACTAGGACTATCGGTTGTGATGATGGCGTTGGTGTTCGTGTGGGCGATTTGAGCTCATCATCAGCACAAGTACCATCCTCAGCAAGGGAGTTGGAGTCTCGGGCAACTCATGTTTTTGCAATTGCCTAAGAATTCAAGCCCAGTGACTTGATCAATGGATTCAATTCAGCTATGATGATTAGATGACATGCTAGATAAAAAGCATTCAAGATCATTCAATAGCAATTAGGAACTGAACATTCAAAGTCCATTGTAAGAAAAATTGTACACTAAAGTTTTGGAAAGAAAGGTCTTTGTACACAGCTGTTTATAGGCCTTGAATATGCATAACTCGGTTTCATGTATTCCGGAAGTTCTAACTCAATCCCAGTAGCAACGACCTGAAGGCTTAGCTTTTATGCATCCGACACCTGCTCAGCTTCACAAAATATGTATATTAATTCCCTCTGAGCTTAAGCATGAGCTTGAACTTGAAAATATTGATATAAGCAATACTTTATAATAAAATTATACAACTTTGATTCACGAAATTACCTTACTGTATGGAAGTTACCAAATTTAAAATAACAGGTAACTAAAATATTATAATAATGATAATTAAAGGGTACTTACATATTTGCATATCATAATTATATAGTTGCATATCATGAATTTATATTTGCATATTTTAATCTTATATTTGCATATCATCAATTTATAATTGCATATTATACTTTTACATTTGCACAACATCAATTTATATTTGCATATTATAATCATACATTTTCACAACATCAATTTGTATTTACCCAACTTATTTTTATTTACTAAAAATTAAAATTTAAGTATTAGATATCAATAATCTTATATATGTACAACGTGAATTAATTTATGCATATTTTAATCTTATATTTACATATCATCAATTTATAATTGCATATCATACTTTTACATTATTATATTTGCATAATATAATCATACATTTGCACAACATCAATTTGTATTTTCAAATTATATTTATTTACTAAAAATTAAAATCTAAGTATTAGATATTAATAATCTTATATTTGCCCAAAGTGAATTAATTTATGCATATTTTAATCTTACATTTGCATATCATCAATTTATAATTGCATATCATACTTTTACATTTGCACAACGTCAATTTATATTTGCATATTATAATCATACATTTGCACAACATCAATTTGTATTTTCCCAACTTATTTTTATTTATTAAAAATTAAAATCTAAGTATTAGATATCAATAATCTTATATTTGCACAACATGAATTAATTTATGCATATTTTAATCTTATATTTGCATATCATCAATTTATATTTGCATATCATACTTTTACAATTTGCACAACATCAATTTATAAGATGCAAGAAATACTAAAAAGTGCAATTTTAGTTTTAAAAAGTGCAAATATAAAACTAAAAAGTGCAATTTTATAACTAAAATACAAAACTGAAAATTGCAATTTTATAAACTTATATTTGCACAACATAAACTTATATTTGCACATCACAATATTATATTTGCACAACATAAACATATATTTGCATACCATTATAAATTTTCAATAAGTGCTAACACGGGAAAAAAAATTGCAATTTTAGTCTGAATGCGCAATTTTAGAACTTAAATGTGCAGTTTTAGTTTGAAAAAGTTATAACTTGAAATGTGATTCAACGAGAAATTTTAATTTAGTCACTATTAATGTTTATTTATAGCAAGAAAATTTTATAGAGCATACAAATTCTTGAGAAATTGCATATTATAATATCAAAATAAATAAAATCACACAAAAAAAATATTAAAATTGATAATAAGTGAAATATAACTTTAAAATTATACTTCGTATTGTAACTCTCCCTAAACTATAAGAAGTTGTACACACTGTGTAGCACTGGTAAACCACAAAAGCATCACTTGGGACCTTATTCAAGTTCACACCATCAACCCCCTTTTACACCCACTTCGCGATCTCAATGCTTATGTCATACATATTCTGACATCATATATATACATGGCCACGACAACTTGTGTGACTTGTGCAGCATTCAGAAGCAGTAAATTGATGCCATTCCAGCCAGTGCAATCCTGTAAAACATCAAACAAAGAGATGTCACATGCGAAAAGTGGGAATAACAGATATATCAAGTAGAAGATCTACAGCCTACACATGTACACACACCTAAGCGCCCTTGCTTTCCTTTTCTCCTCTTCTTGAGAATCTACCTTAACTTTGGATCCAAATCTTGCACTCTTCTCCATCTGGCAAAAGAGTGATAGCAACCTCATTAAGCATAGTGATCTTAGATTATCCCAAGGAAAAACCTCAAAATTCAAGAAATGTAGACCTGAGATAATCCATCTCGTATGTACGTCCGGATTGCTTCACTAGCATTTGAGAGTTGAGCAAATATATCAACCTGCAATACACCAACCCATGTTCATCTAGGCAATTCAAATTAATTAAAATACAAAAATTTTGATACCACCAAAACGCCTGGTCAACTAAAATAAGTCTCCATTCCATCCCCATAATCACTCCAATAGTTTTGAGCATGATGTAGTTACCTTGGGATACAGTTGAGTGATACGATACAGTTCATAGAGACCTATGGTGCATGTTTGCTTATCTCCAATTTTCTTAAATATAGCAGCAAGCTCTTGCTGTAAGAATAATCCAAGGGAATCAGTTATCCATGAAAAAACAAAGTAGAAGTTTAAACAATTAATCACCAAAGAAACAGACAAACAAAACAAGCAAATTATATCACGATATCAAATTATACTTTCAGTTGGACATCAGCGGAATGAGTAGCTGGAGATGAGTTATTCGTCACTGAATCACCCCACTGTGCCTGGCCCACATACCCTGTAGGCGTCAACATTCTTGCAGCTGCCAAAGTCTTTAACATTGAAAGGATAAAAGTAATATTAAAAGTGATTCATTATGCTTCCTAATGCTTTTCGGGTATGAAGCTTCTTTTGACTCAACAATATAGAGGCCTCCCTAAGAAATTTGTGGACCTGGTAAACAAATATTATACCTGAAGATTAAGATCTATGTAGGCTAGAATGATTGGTGGAGGCTCCATGTCTATAGGAACCATTGACAAATGGCCTTTAATTGCTGTGCCCCGGAGCTTAACTAGTTCATGCAGAACAGTTTTGACCATGCGCAGCCGCTTGTCATCAGCACCCGCTCTGTTTCAAGTAATGGGCAGTTCAACAACACGAAAGATCCAGTTGCATGGAAAAATAAGAAACAAAATATAATCATACCATAAATAGGAATCTAATAGAGAAAGAGGGGAAACTTTATGACCAATTAATAATTACCTTCTTCTGATTTCCTCCATACCCAATTCTTGCAGATACACATGGATACTTTGTAATATTCGGTCAAGGTCTACATCATAGATAGTGCTTTGAAGTACCTGAAGCAAATAAGATTGTAACTTTACTTTCTTCAACATATAGATAAAGGCACTGTTCATAATGCAAAAATTTCATATGGTAAAAAGAGCTGGTCTTGATACCAAGTTACACTACTTACACCAATTTACTCAAATGACTAACTGACACAGCAGTCCGATAAAAATAAAGAAGAAAAGACAAAAAAACGCAACAGACCATCCTTCCTGCACATTCTGATTTTAGAAAGTACTGTACAGATGCTTGGGCAGTACCAAATATCAACCTCTTGTGATTGGAAATATACCTTTGTCAGTTTGATCAGACACTTTACAACCAAATCAACAAATTTCTGATTTCTGACAGTGATAGTCTCACTTGATGGAGGGGCTGGCCACCTTGAGAGATCCAGTGGACGTAACAAGTTAATGAGGACAACAAAAGAGGCTGTCCTTTCTGCATTATCCTGCATTTGTACAATCACATATCATTTTCATGTTAAAAGAATAATAAAAGACGGAAACTTATTAAGCATATAGATACAAACCAGAATCTTCAGCATCAAGACATTCAAAGCTGGTCTAATTTTGCACTGACATCTACTTATTCACTACATAAAGAGCAACCATAAAAGCAACCATGTGCAACATCAAGGATGCAACCTGAATGACTTCCTTAAACATAGAAAAGAAACATGGAAAATCAGGAGATGATACATAACAACAACCATAACAGCAAATGTCAGCAGTATCCAAAACAGCACATAAGATGGTACATGACAACAACCATAACAACAACCATAACTGTAGACAGCAACCATAACATCAATGCTTATTCAATAATACATGGAAAATCAGGAGATTGAAACAAATTTCTAAAAAAATATGAAAGCCTTTTGAGACTGAATTTCTCAAAAAAAGATTTGAAACAAACAACTACACTGAATTGCTCTGGAGGAATTTCTCAAATGAAGGTTGAGCAATATAATTGAAACACATGGATTCCGAGGGGTCATAACTAGGGATTCAAGACTACCCAGGAGCGCTCCCCTCGCTCGCATTTTGCTAAATTCAACAAATTAAATGATCATTCTCTTTGAGACCAAATATCAAAAAGTTACTGTGCAACTCCTATCTCAGATGCCTTCCACACACGACTCAGGTTCTTCAAATCGAAATCAATGTTCATTAACAAAGCTCTTTTGAGATTCATCTCCAAAAAAAACAAAAAAAACTTCGCTTTGCTTACCTGTGTTATGTGGGATCAGGGCCGTTCCGTTAGGATTTGAGGCCTTGTGCAACTTAGATGTTGAGACCTTTTTTTTAATTAATTCAAAGGGAAAAAATAATTCACCAAATCCACTAACGTACAAAAGAGATGTTCTCATAGATGTAAAGTCATTACAAAGAATCATTAACTAAAACTAAACTTTTACCGGAGAGCATGATAATCTAGCACTCTCATCCTCCTTATGTATCGACTCATTTGGTTGTAGGACTACAAACTTGCGAATAACTCCTTTTTTACTTTCAACCAATTTTCTATCTCTCTTTTCTTTTGCGCTTGACATGACCAATTTCGAATCTTGTATACGAACTTGGTGATTTCTAAGGTATAAAGGTTCAAAACAATAACAAAAAAAAATATGATCATCTAAGAAATTAAAAAGTAAAAACTAACAAAAGAATATAGTTAAAATTTGAGATTACCTATTGAAATCGTTGAGTTTGAAGAGACGATTACAATGGTTGAATAAGTTGAATTGATTTGACTTATATTAGGGTTTCTTTGTAAATTGTTAGGGCAAAAAAAAGAAAAGGCGAACACTTGTGTAATTTTTTAGGGAAGACTCACACCCTTCCCATCACAAGGGTGTTCTTCTACCAACTGCTCTACCACATCAACTTGATACACTATGAAATTTACTTGTACATATATATACATATATATTATAATACCTATACGAGGCCCCAAAAATTTTGAGGCCCTGTGCGGTTGCACCATTCGCACTCCCCATGGGCCGGCCCTGTGTGGGATCGACAAGATCATCTGCAAATTCATCTTCTAACTGACCGGTCTTTGATCGTTTGACGGGATGATGAGTAAGTGATCTGATAGAGAGTAACAACGGGATGATGAGTAGAGGAGGAATAGCTTCAGAAGTGTCCGGGTTTATCATGAAATCGGGCCGCCATTGGAGGAAGAAGCAGGTGAATCTCAAATCTATTAGGGAGCGATGAAAGAGAAGGGGAGAAGGAAGACACCTGCGTCCGGAGGTGGTCGGAGAGCTTGTGGCGGCGGCGGTCGAAGAGCTTTGTCGGACGGAAGTGCCAGCGCCACCTCATTCTCTCTCATTCCAGCGTCGTCTTCCTCGATCTCTCTCACTCCTCATCATCCTCAGTTCGTCGATTTCAATGGGGTAGATTGATTGAAGATGAATTTTGTAGGGTTAGATTGATTGAAGATGAGTTTTGTAGAATTAGGGATTTGAAGGAAGGAGAAAGGAGGAGGGGGGCAAAGATGTCAGCAGTGTTCAGTTCCGTTAGAAGCCGTTAGAAATGATTGGACAATTTTGTAAATTTTTCAAATATATAGATACTCCTCTAATTTAGGCAATTTTTATGGATATTTCACAAACTGTCCCTTAATATATATCCATTTACATTGAAAATACGTAAGTTACGGTTCAAATATGAATGAATATTCATTTGAATATGAATTGAATATTCATTTGAATACAATTGACTTCTTCATTTGAATAAATATTCATTTGAATACTAACATCATATTCATTTGAATAAATATTCATTTGCATATATTCGACTTAGTCATCTGAATAAATTATTAGTTATCAATTCGACTAAATATTCATTTGAATACACTCCACCTATATATATATATATATATATATATATATATATATATATATATATATATATATATATATATATATATATATATATATATATATATATATATATATATTCATTTGAATATATTATTAGTTAGTAATCGAAATAAATATTCATTTGAATAAACTCCACTTATTCATATGAATAAATTATTAATTATTCATCTGAATACATATTCATTTTGAATATTCACGTTGCAATGAAACTGACGTTAGTATTATTTAGAGATAAACAAGGGATTTGGAGAGAAAAATATAATATTTCTTTATTTAAGTTATTTTCATTATCATATTCATTTTGAATATTCACGTTGCAATGAAACTGATGTTAGTATTTTTTTTTTTTTTTTGATTAGGTAAAAATTCGATGACCAGACAGGCCTGGCTCATCGAGAGGCCGACAGAGTCGGCAGACGGCGAACCGTCGAGCATACAATCTAAAATAAACGGTGCAATACAAAAGCGACAACTAAACAACCCCAGACGAACGGACGAGCCTAACCAAAAAGAGCCGAGAACAACACGGACACCCCCGGAGCCAAGCGCAAAACTGACGTTAGTATTATTTAGAGATAAACAAGGGATTTGGAGAGAGAAATGTAATATTTCTTTATTTAAATTATTTTCATTATTTCCTTCAAATCTAGCCATCCAAATCATCATCATCCGACGGCTCATACACGGTCTCACAGATACATTTTAAGGGGTGAATGCATGTGAAAACTCCCCATGCCTTATATCCCTTCTCTATATATTTTGAGTTAGTGATCTCATAGTATTTCGAAAGGTTCTAAAAAAAAAAGTACGTTACATATTTAATTTATGCATTTATGTGGATTCAATTTCAAATTGAATTGGTCTCACGTTTGTGTTATTCGAGAAATAGATTTATACTCATCCCATTGTCATGATTTAGTTGGTATTATAAAAATCAAATTTTGTTGATAACAGTGCATATTTGTGCATCTCATTGCTACGTGATACTTTCATCCTTTAAAATTTAGAGGCATTTGACCTCATTTGTTGTATCACCCAGTAAATATGTATTATCTCCATGTTGTTCATCAACATAAAATTGACTTAAAAACACAAGAAGAAATGATATATGCACAATTCAATCGGTTGATTTGTTTAATGATAAGCTTCGTCGACATGTTGCGGCTTATCTTTAAAATAGAATTTTTGAGTTATAAAATTAATTTAAAGTATGATTTTTAAGTTAGAAAATTAATTACAAATTTAATTAATTTCTGATAATCCAGTTAAATTTTTTATTGTTAGGATATGCCATATATATTTGCCAAAAAAAATAGAAAAAAATATGGCATATATATATTGTTTGGATGTTTGGACATGCCAATATATTTGCTAAAAAAAAATACTAACTAAAACCAGATTCATGTGATAAAGTTATAACTGCATGCAGATACATCTAAATCTAAATAACAACCAAACGATGATCTGCATATATCCTAATAACTAAAACTTTAGATTGAATACAGAAAAATAAAATAGAACAATTATTTTTTATGAAAACTTTAAGAAAAAGAAACAATAAACGGTTTAGAAAATATATTAAAGATTAGGGAATAGGGATATACCCATGTAGTTAGTATTGAAGAAATCTCCACCTGGTAAAAATTATTTATAGGTACAAATCTGCATGAAAAGATTATAAATTCATAATCGACCCAAATATAGACATTTTAAGTTGGTTATCCGTGTGGTGCTTTCTTCTTTAATATAGGCATTTCAAGTTAGTTATTTATATAAAAAAAAGTTTTTAAATGTTTAGATTGAAACAAATATTTTTTTTCCCTCTCATTTTTCTCCGGCTAATTATATTTGTTTAATTGAATAGAAAAAGTAATCATTGCAATTTTTCAAATTCATTTTAACAACTTTGTATGGATTTGTCTCCGAGAGAAGTGATCAATTCTCTCGGATATCCTTAATGTAACCGAATTCAATAAACGAGAATTGAAAAAAAAAATATTTCAATTGGATGAACTAAAATGGGGATTTAAAAAAAAAGAATATTAGGTTTTGCGTGGTTTTTATTTACATGAAAATATATTTTTAGTTTTCAAATATATTTTTAATCAATATTATTTCATATAACTATTTAATTAGATATTACTAATCCATTTTTTTAATTTCCTTTTTTTTAGCATAACTAACCCAATCAAATATCCTAAATCATAACTAACCCAATCAAATCTTTATATGTATTTCCAACAAATATTCTTTTATGTTTCAAATTCGAACCAATAGATATTTAAGTAACGAACTAATCTTCTCCAAATCATTAATCTTCTAGAACAATCTAAATCAATAATATCGATAACCCCTATCCAAAATTTCTACAACCCTATTTCATTGTGATATATATATTCTCTCTTTCATATATAACTTGATAATAAAAAACAATTTCACTTTATACTTTTTAGTTCAAATTAATATTTGCGATTTTTTCTTTCTTTCTTATCAATATCTAATATCTAATATCTAATATCTAATATCTAATATAATACTAAAACAGATGTTGAACATGCCACTTGACGACTTTTGCTTAGAAATAGGCTTATGTGGCAACTTCACATTATTCATGGTCCCACCTTAATAATTAATTAATTTTTACTAATTAAATTAATTATTTACCCAAAATATCTATTGTAATTGAATAGCATTGATGACATACTGTTTCTTGGTGTCTATGTGATACGGGGTTAGCCGTAGGATGACCCGATCTTCGACAATCAAGACTCAACGACAAGAACGGAAGCAAAGACTCAAGAAACAAGAACAAAGACTCAAAACGAAGCAATAGAAGACTCGACAAAAGTAATGAAAAGACCGATAGATTGTTTGATTCGAACTAAAATAGAACGAGGCAAAGACCCCAGGCCTCCTAAGAGGGTAGGAACCAAATACCAACGACTATACAACCCACCTCTACCACCTTACACAACCAAGCGGACAACTTGGAGGCACAAGGAGGGGACTTGTGATTACCTGGATCACCAAGCTCTCGCGAGGTTGACGAACTCAAAGCAAACCAAGTTAGATCTATAACCAATTTGCAATCGATGAGCCTTGCTACGAATCGATTGACTTGAGCACTCAATGTGTTTCACACAAGAGAAAAGCTTTCATAAAATTCAACGTAGTTACAATGGAAGGATCAACCCTTCTTATAACCTAGGGGCTGATTTAATATAAAAATAATAAATAAAATAGAAATTAACTTAAATCCCTAAAATACTAAAAATAACTTAAATAAATAAGATCTCTAAAAATAGCAATAAGGAAAGTTCCAACACTTAAAGAATTCCCGTCTAAACAGTGACAGCTGCAAAGAATGTGATTTTCGGCCAAGCTCCATGTCGAATCTGGAAAAACCTTCAACAGCAAAGTTGTAGATCTCTTCGTCCTCGTTCCGACAAGGTATAGCACGCCTCAATCCGATTAATATTGACTCCGTACGACTCAATTTACTGAGACGTCGAAGAGCTGTCAAATGCTAACGACTCTAAAAACGAACGACCATCAAGCTTGCACCTTTGGACCTTCTCCCATGGTGGAGCCTTCTTCTTCCTCTTGAGGATGACTTCATTCTCGTGAGCTCAAATCATAGGTCCATCCCCAAGTATAAGTGTGTTCGGATGTATCTTGGATGGTCCCGCATCACTATGCTTACCTTTAAAGCTCTTGAATAGCAATTCAGGATCATGAAGCTCCAGTTTATTCTGTTTCTGGGTTTTCAGAGAGTGTTGGAGAAGATGTTGGTAGGGAAAGCAATGATCCAAGACACAAATATGCCTGTGAAAATGCAGATCCAAGCTATGGCTCGTGCTTCTCGCGCACTTGACCTCTTTGATGTCTCTGAATGCAGGTCTATTGCTGCTCACATCAAGAAGGTAACTTCTTTTTTTTTGTAGCCTCTGAGACTCATCCCATCAAGCATTGTATGTTATGTTTGTGAAATTGATTGTGTTTTGATTTCTTTGCTTTGCTTGGTTTCTTGAATCAGGAATTTGATAAGAGGTATGAAGGGGGTTGGCAGTGTGTGGTGGTATCAAACTTTGGCTGCTACTTCACCCATTCTAACGGTACCTTCGTGTACTTCAACCTTGAGACGCTGAATTTCTTCATCTTCAAAGGAGCTGCTTAGTTTATCTACCAGAAGTTGATGTTACCAAGATATGGTTGTACAAAATGTATAGATGGAGGAGAAGGGAGGACAAGGAGCAAGAAAGTTGCAATCTTTACTTTAAAAAATGTCATTTTCTTGTACTTTTTAGGTTCAGCGGGCCTTTTTGGCCTGCTTTTTTCTTCTGGTTTTGCCCTGTTGTAATTTGATCCAAATGAAATGAGGAGGAAGATGAAGAAGAAAGAGGAATCCGAAAGCTAAGTAGGGGAGAAAGACAGTGACTCAGGGATAGCCCCACTGATGTGGTCTGTTGCGTGTGAGCTGGTGAAGAAAAGAGCTTGCAAAAGTTCAAACATGTTAAGATATTTGCAAGATATTTTCAAGCTTTGTAATCTATCTGTATAACTGTATGTATCCTTTCTCTGTAATCAATGTATGTTTGTGTAACTGGGCATGCTTGAAGACATTCAAAAGGGTGCATCAAGCAACATTTCCTACCAATATGGCAATATATCCCTACAGTTTGATTGTTGTGTAAAATGAAACTTAATTGCTTGCTCATTTAATGCCATTGGCTGGGAAATGGCAATGGAATGACAAGATGAAAATCAACAGCTGTTTGGTTGAATTGTAAAGTCAGAATCTTTCCAGTTTCCATTGAAGCACAAATTAACAACACTTCTTACATTTACCAATACCTATGGCTATGGTATTCTGACTATTCTCAACTCAACATCATTACCTGATGAGAGAGATTCTGACTTTATAATTCAACCAAACTCTTGACAACCACAATGATAATAGGATGTAATGTTCATATTTCTTTCTGAAAGTAAAAGAGAAGATTGGAGAAGAGAAAAATATGTTCTAATATTTCTGAGAGAAGGTTACAGACTATATAGAGAGACTAGTCTAGAAAGCTTGTAAGAGAAGCTAAAATGTAACAATTGTGCAGGAAAAGTAATACCTATAAAAGTTATAACAGCCTATAGCATAACCTAGAAATAAAGTAATAATTACATGCATGCAAGCATGCTAACACTCCCCCTCAAGCTGGATGGTAGAGGTCTATCAATTCAAGCTTGGAAGTCAAATGATCAAATCTGGAACAATGGAAGCCTTTTGTCAATAAATCAGCAAGTTGATCTTCTGATTTAACAAAGGATATCCTAACAACCCCTTCTTCCAATTTCTCTTTGATGAAGTGACGATCAATCTCCACATGCTTGGTTCTGTCATGTTGGACTGGGTTGTGAGCAATACTAATGGCAGATTTGTTGTCACAATATAGAACCATAGGCTCTTCCAGTTTGATTTTAAGGTCTACCAGAATAATTTTCAGCCACAATATTTCACATAAACCTTGTGCAAGAGCTCTAAACTCAGCTTCAGCAGATGATCTAGTCACAACATTTTGTTTCTTACTCCTCCATGTAACAAGATTTCCTCCAAGGAACATGCAATACCCAGAAGTTGATCTTCTATCAACAATGGATTCAACATATTCGGCATCTGTGAAGACTTCTGTGATCAATTTGTTCCTTCTTTTAAAGATTATCCCCTTTCCTGGACAACCCTTTAAGTAGTGAAGTATTCGGTAAATTGCACTAAGAAGAGGTTGTCTTGGGTCATGCATAAACTGACTCAAGACAAAAACTAGATAAGCAATATCAGGCCTAGTATGGGAGAGGTAAATGAGCTTTCCACACAATCTTTGGTACATTGCTTTATCCACCGTTGGCTCCTCTTTGAAATCTCCAATTTTGTGATTCGGATCCATAGGAGTTGAAGCTGGTTTGCATCCACTCTTCCCGGTTTCCTCAAGTAAATCAGTGATGTATTTCCGCTCGGAAATAAAGATGTCATCAGAAGAATGAGCAACCTCAATTCCAAGGAAGTATTTAAGTCTACCAAGAGACTTGACTTCAAATTCAGCTTCCAACTTTTGCTTAAGTTTCTCCTGCTCAATTTTTTTGTCACATGTGACAATAATATCATCAACATATACGAGGAGAATAGTCACTCCCCCTGAAGCGGAATGTTTAATGAACAAAGTGTGATCCCCTTGACTCTGCTTGTACCCAACAGCTTTCATAACAGATGTGAACCTGCCAAACCATGCTCTTGGGGATTGCTTAAGGCCACAGAGAGCCTTTTTTAACTTGCACACCTGATGAGATGAAGAGGAAGAGGAGAAACCTGGAGGAATTTTCATATATATTTCCTCTTCCAAATTTCCGTGGAGAAAAGAAATCTTGACATCAAATTGCCAAAGAGGCCAACTAGAGTGAGCAGCCAAGGATAACAAAACACGGACAATATTCATCTTTGCGACTGGTGCAAATGTTTCTTGATAATCAATCCCATAAGTTTGTGTGAAACCCTTAGCAACAAGGCGTGCCTTATACCTCTCCAAAGACCCATCAGCCTTGTATTTGAGTGTGAAAATCCACCTGCAATCAACAACATTCTTGCCCCAAGGTTTGTTAACAATGTCCCAAGTATGATTCTTTTCTAGAGCACACATCTCCTCTTTCATAGCATCTCTCCATTCCTTTATCTTAAGGGCTTCTGAAACATTTTTTAGGATGAGAATGTGGTTTAGGCCTTGAATGAATTTTTTGTGAGAGGGAGAGAACCGATGTAAGGACACATGGTTAGCTAAAGGGTAAAGGGGAGTTTGTGTGCAAGAACGAGTTGCTTTTCGAATGGCAATAGGCAATTCCAAATCAGTAGTTTCTAGACTGTTCAAATGAGAAATAGAGTGAGTTGTAGAAAAAGTACATTCTTCTGTCATGTTTTCAGTTCCAGGCGTCGGTGTAGAAGTTTGCTCCTGCTCTGGGATTAGAATGGGTCTTACTTTCCTTGAATAAACCTTAGGAAATGATGGCAAAGAAAGGGGGAAAGATGTGGTTGGGACAACTGGTGGTTGCTGACTATCCTCATGATCATGCGACTCTGATTGCTGCAGCGGGAGAGTCTCGGAAAGGAAAGGTTCAAGTGGAGGTAGGGTCTTTAGAGTGCCAATGGTTTGAGGTTCAGGGTCAAAAGTTTGGGAAGTGTCATCATTGGAGGGGTAAAATGGTATAGTTTCAGCAAAGGACACATCAACAGAAACATATGTTTTCTTTGAGGCAAGATGGTAGCACTTGTACCTTTTTTGTGTGGAAGAGTACCCTAAGAATATGCACTTGATTGCACGTGGGTCTAGTTTTCCTCTTTGAGGACCATGAACATGCACAAAAAAACAGAACAACCAAATGCTCTAAGAGGAAGGTGAGATGTTCTGTAATTCGGGTAAGTGTTTTGAAAAAAATCAAGAGGGCTTTGGAGATTTAGAATTTTGGTGGGCAAGCGGTTGATAAAAAATGCAGATGTGATTGCTTTTGAAAAAGAGAAAAAATGGACTGATTGAAGTAATCTCTTGCATTGTCAGTCCTAAATCACTTAATTTGCTTCCCGAATTGGGTATGAATCATGGAAAGAAAGATAGACACAATGGAACTAACTTCAGATTTTTATTTCAAGAGGAAAACCCATGTGACTCTAGTACAATCATCAATAAAGGTAACAAACCATCTAGCCCCAGAAATGTTAAGGGTAGATGATGGCCCCCAAATGTCACTATGAATCAACTCAAAAGGAGAACAACTTCTTGTACTACTAACGAGAAAAGGAACACGAGTGTATTTAGCTTTTTCACACACTTCACATTGAAGGGAAGAAATGTCAATTCCTTGAAATTTTTCAGGATACAAATGCTTCAAAAGGTGAAAGGATGGATGATCAAGGCGATAATGAAGTAACCATATGACATTGTTGCTACTAGCAGTGTTCAAAGCATGGCAAAACAGGTGGTTGTGGTTGTTCCTAAGAGGATCAAGATAGTAAAGACCATTCTTTTCCTTAGCATGACCAATCTTCTTCCCCGAGTCCCGGTAAAACACAATCAGAATCAGTGAATAGTGCTGAACAATGAAGATCTTTGCAAAGTTTTTTTTATGGAAATTAAGTCGGATGAGAGGGTAGGAACATGGAGAACATTTTTTAGGCTAATTTTTTTTGGAAGGTTTATATTGCCTTGATCCTTAACCTGAGCTATCGAACTATTAGCTGTCAGTACTTGTATAGGCTTAGGGCATAGTTGGAAGTTATGAAAGTTTTGGGGACAATTGGTCATGTGTTCAATGGCACCTGAATCTAAGATCCACTGAATAGGATGAGGATATTCAGAAGTTCTCAAACATAAAGGAACAGAAGGGTTACCTGATAGAGTAAGAGTGTGTGGACTAGAAGAAGTTTTACCTGATGTTTTTTCTAGGGAGTTGAAGAAGGCTTTGAATTTTTCAAATTCAGTAGCACTGATCCCTTGAGTGTGTCCAGAAGTACCACCGCCTCCTCCGGTGACTAGGTTGACCTGGGGATTAGGTCTCTCTTTGGTGTTCCACTCTTTGTTTGATGGTTTACCATGGAGTTTCCAGCACCTTTTCTTGATATGACCGGATCTTTTACAATGGGCACACCAACGCTCGTCTTTCTTCTCCCCTCTAGCAAGCAAAGCAGACCCTTCCACCATCTTTTGCTCTAGCATTACAGCTCTCCTGCTTTCTTCAGTCCGAACAGTGAAAATAATTTCTTCCAAGGATGGGAAGTCCTTTTGGCCAAGGGTTTGAACTCTGATTAGGTCAAATTCAGAGTTCAACCCAGCCAAAAGTTGATAACTTCGTTGTTTGTGGATAAAATTCTTGAAAAGAGTTGTATCTTCGGAGCACTTCATCTTCAAGACTTGGTATTGGTCTAGCTCCTGCCAGCAAGTTTGCAGTACAGAGACATATTCACTTGCAGAGAGATCTCCTTGCTTAGTACTAGCAGCTTTGACTTGAATCTCATAGATGAGGACATCATCTTTTGCTTTCGAATAAGATCGTTTTAGAAACTCCCAAATATCTTTGGATGAGCTAAGAAACATGCATGTCAAGCTAATGTTGGGCTACATGGATTCCCACCGCCATGACATAACCACTGAGTCAGCTTCATCCCAACTTTTGAAAGTTGGATCATCTTCCCTAGGGAGAATGTTTGTTAGATGATCCCCCTTTCCCTTACCCTTGAGGTAAGTCCTTACTGTTTGAGACCAAAGCAGATAGTTCTTTCCGTTGAAACGAAAAGAGGAATTAAGGTTTTGAAGTTCATTCTTAAAAGGAACAGTACTAGAGACTGAAATTTCCTTGTTCAAAGACATGATTTTTCAGCAATGAAGGCTGAAATTTGAGATGAAATTTCCAGCAATGAAGGCGGGAAGAAATGAAGAGATGGAAATTTTCAACAATGAAGGCTGAAACTCCAACAAAAAAAATAAAATTGGTTAATGGATTCCTAAAAGCTCTGATACCATGAAAGTAAAAGAGAAGATTGGAGAAGAGAAAAATATGTTCTAATATTTCGGAGAGAAGGTTAAAGACTATATAGAGAGACTAGTCTAGAAAACTTGTAAGAAAAGCTAAAATGTAACAATGGTGCAGGAAAAGTAATACCTATAAAAGCTGTAAAAGCCTATATGTAAAAGCCTATAGCATAACCTAGAAATAAAGTAATAATTACATGCATGCAAGCATACTAACACTTTCTAAGAGCACCAACATGAAAAATACACTCTAAAACTTGTCCATAAGTATATATGGTTTCTTCTGTTTACCTAGTTGAAAAAGTCAGACAGATAACCAGAGTTGAGGTGTGCCTCTAAAGTTCTTTGGCACAAGATCATACATTGTCTTGCAAGTTTCAGCGGCTATGTCGCTTGCTACATGAGACATCAAGCATGAAACCCAATCTATCAATCAATATGGAGCTTTTGTCAACAGAGTTGCAATTCAAAACCATAAGATTTTGCTTCATGAGCCAGGGTCAAATTTAAGTCAAGAGTGTATGTTTTGCTGCAAATCCCTGCAATCAGTATTACGAACACAGGACACCATCCACATATTTGCAACCAACACCAGTGCCAAACTGGATTTGCAACAGAAATTCAACACACATTGAACTTAATGGTACCCATAGAAACAGAAACAGTTCCTTCCCTCAGTATTCACCTGAACAGATTTATTCATTCACACTCGAAATATCAGCATTTCAATGATCACACAGTACAAATCTAATGAGACAGAGTAATGTAGCTCAAATGGTAACAGTGCTTATTTGGACTTCCAAATGTCATTCAAAGAAGAACTATTCATCACCTCCTGCGGCTTGCAGAAAGTGACTACATTAAATACATCGCAGCAGTTTAGTTCCCCTTGTCGAAAAACTAACAAGCACTGATACAGAAGATTGCTGCAATTATTTGGTCAAACAACTGGTGTTAATAAGGGCTTGCCATTAAAGTGAGCATCCAGGTTGCCAAGAACCAGATTAGCCATCTCTATACGTGTTTCATTTGTACCACTTCCAACATGGGGCAAAAGGACAGCGTTCTCCAAGTTAAAGAGCTCTTCAGGCACATGGGGTTCATGCTCAAACACATCTAATCCAGCTCCACCTAGCCTACCTTCAACAAGAGCTGCCACAAGCTCTGGTTCATCAACATGTGGGCCTCTGCCAATGTTGATGAGGACACCCTTTGGACCCAATGCATTGATCACCTCTCGGCTAACAATGTGGCGAGTTTCTTCAGTTAATGCACAGGCAACGACAAGAATGTCACAATTGGAAGCAAGTTCAACAACGCTGGGGAAGTATGTGTACTGTGAATCAAGTTTCCTTGTTCTGGAGAAGTAACTGATAGGGCAATCGAACGCTTCAGCTCTGTGCGCAATTGCTGCACCAATCCTTCCTAACCCAATTATGCCAACTCGTTTGCCAGTGAACTGGAGCATAGAAAAACAATTATTAAAATTAAAACAGTAACACGAGTCTAGTTTATCAATGTGCCATAACTGAGAAATGAGAATACCTTAAAAAAGACATGATTTTTGTTGCAATGGTTACAGCCTGAGAATATGAATCAGATACACTATTTTATATGCACAACTTCAAACACATTGAATAGTTGGAGTTTGGAGATACGGAATGTAGAGTCTAGATCAACAACTCTAGCAGGATGCCATAAACATTATTGACTGTCAATATAAACTTGAAAACTGACAATGTTCAAGCATACCGATCAATCATCATTGATTTCAACAAAATATCATGTCAGAAAATTTTAACCAAAGGTAAAAACAATTGTTGATATCAGTGAAGTTTGAAGATGATAACGATTAAGGAATCATAAAGACCGTACATTAAGCAAGGAAGACAAAAACTGCTTAAGCTTTTCCAGGTTAAATGTGCAATGAGGTCTTGATTGCTGTGTAGCTTCCAGTCTTCCACTAATTCATTAGAGCAAACATTGTAATTTTGGATTAAAATTAATATCTCGACATTGAACAAACATTTCATTCATGTATTTGTTTTACAAAATGAGATCATAAGATAACAGCTTCTTCACCACCCACACATACTTCATTCATGTCACAATTTGTCAAAAATCTATCACTGGAATACTTCATAGATGTGCCTGCTAAATTTGATCCAGACCACTTAACTGCTGAGGTACGAAAATGAGGATGAAAGGAAATGGGGAAATAAACTTATAATGGGAAGAACAAGTAAACAACACAAAGCACACAACCTCAACAACACTCAACACGAACCCCTCAATAAAGATAAATTGGCTGAGATAACTCTTCCCATCAGCACACTCACATAAATCCACAACCATTTCCTTATCTCAATTTGTTGATTCATTACTATAACCCTTCCCATTCAATTCTTCCGAAGTTATTGTTGCCCTCATTTTCCCAACATCCCAGCTAGAACAATATCATAGATAACCCATTCCTTTTAGCCTAGACAACAACCCTTTAGGCTCCATCATCCTTCATCGAAACTCTCAAATCCCCTCCTAAAAAGTCATTGCCTTCCTCAACTATTGAATCTGTCGCCTGAAATGCACAGCTAATATAAACTTCCAAGTTTCAATGGAAGCATCCACAGAGACCACAGTACCTAACGAGTAAAGTAGTATAATACCATCATCCCAAAGTAATTGGAATCAGATTATGCCCTAAAAAGCTTTAAGCTTTCACAAAACTAAGTTCAAAGGAGGCTTAATATCCTCCAATTTACTCTTGATTAGAAAATTAGATCGTCAACCAATAAATCAACTCTAATTGCCTAGAAAACCAGCATTAAGAACCTACAAAAACAGTTTTCTGAAGAAAAACACCTTGGTTGTAAGCTTGAAATCGCCCCTCTTCCAGCTCCCACTCCTCACATACTGATCGCACTGAGGAATCCTCCTCAGAACAGCAATCATCAGCCCGATAGCCAAATCGGCGACGTCTTCAGTGAGCACATCGGGCGTATTCGTAACCCTAATCCCTCTCTCTTTACACTTCCCCAAATCAACCTTATCCAGCCCCACGCTGAAGCTGGAAACTATCTCCAGCTTCGGGAGAGCGTCGATTAGCTCGGCATCGGCGCCGGCGAAGGCGTTTCCGACTACTGCGCGGATCGACGTTGCGTTATCGGCGAGGAATTGCTTCCTGTCGGGGCAGTTCCAGAAGCGGAAGAGATTGTATCGCCGGCTGAGCTCGCCCTCCAAGTAAGCGTTCGCCGGGTACACCATCAACACACCTATTGATTCCATTGTTCAGCTTGATGGGTTGGTTGCGGTGGGATTTGTATTGCAATCAGGGTTTGTGGTTGAGGAAATTCGGAGGCTTTGGAGGGTTGAAAATGGCGGAAATCCCAATCTGTTTGGAATGGTGGGAGGAAGTCGGTGGTTGCTTTTGTGGGACCGTGGAGACTGTGATTCTCCACGCTACGACGTCGTACTGAAAATCTCAAAGGGTTTCTGACTAGTGTTCATTCTCTCACATAGATATATCTGCCCGATTATTCATTAGCCCCTTTCTACATACGAGATATTGGGGAGATCTTCCGTGTTGTATGGGGCAGGGTGTTGAGCGATCACGAAAGCACAGTAACATAGGAATACAGTGGTAGACATGAAGATGATCATATGAATATGTGATCCCATTAGATTGAATTTGATTAGAAATGAGGTTATCTATAAGCGTAATAGTTTAGCTATCTATTGTTAGGCGTTGTAGGGGTGGTCAATGAAGAGTTGGAAGGAGGATCTTAGATAAGATCTTACCTTTATGGATATTGCATAGGACAAGGCGATTGATCGAGTACAATGGAGGCAGTGGAGATCACCTGTGCCCAATATGGTGTGGGGAGGAATAGGAAGGGACAGTGAATTTGGGGGTACAAAGGATCCCAACTGCAATGTAGGAGCGCTACCCAGCCTATCCAAGTTGATGGTGGATAATCTGGTTACCCATTCTTTCGATTTTTCCTTTCATGATTACCCGTTCTTTCAATTTTATTTTATTTTGCTTGTTTATGTGTTTGTTAGTTTGTATACTTTTAGTTTGCTTTGTTGTTTTTTTCCTAAATAGTTTTGAGCTTATGCATGTCCTTTTTCTAGAGCAGTACATGTGTTACTCGAGACATCTTCTCAAGTAGTTGGAGAAATAGTGTCTATATCTCTACACACAGACCCTTTTATTTTATTTTATTTTTATCTTAATACAGTTCGATCGACTCAGCCGGTCTACATCTGGATAGGATAATGTGTGGCCCATAAACCCTTCTCTAATTAATCAGACATTTTAATGAGTCTGTTGTTGTTTAGTAATTTGGATAACTAGTATGATCCACGCGCCATGATGCGATTTTTTATAAATAGAATCTTACTAATATATTAAATTAATATTATAACATAATTGTAAAAGTTCAGATAATTAAATATTTTGAATTAAACTAATGGGTTGAGAAAACGATTAAAGTAGTATATATATATATATATATATATATATATATATATATATATATATATATATATTTGATTAGGTAAGAATTCGGGTGAGAAAACTCTACCCGAAAGCATCCTGCCGGATGAGGTCAAGTAGACCTGAGTGATTGTATAAATTTGGTCCCTTGGTAGAGTAGCAAAGGTGTGCAACCTTATCCGCTACCCGGTTACCAATGCGGGGAATGTGGGAGATTCCTATAATCCTTACACCTCGGAGAATGGTCTGAATATCTGACATTACTAATTCTATTTCCCAAGGACAGTTCGTGTGTGTTTCTAAGAAATCCGTAATTATTTTTGAATCCCCTTCAATGATTAAAGTAGTATATATAGATGTAGATTACAGATATTAATTTTATATTTTCTTATTATTAATTTTATGTTTTGAATTAATCCCATTGTTTTTTTAGAGAAAAAACTATTAAAATTATAATTTAGGCTAAGATCAATGTTTTGAATTAAGCCCAAGAGTTAGTAAAATTAAAGAAAAAGGAGAATTAAAGGAAAAAGAAGAAAACAAATTAGAATTAAAGAAAATCAAAGAAAAATGGCAAAAATAATGATTGGTCGAGACTCATAAAATTCTTCTAAGCTTGACACATCATCCTAAACTCTTCTAAATTAAGAGTTTATATAGAATATAGATTGTTTTTTTTAGAGAAAAAAACTATTAAAATTATAATTTAGGCTAAGATCAATATTTTGAATTAAGCCCAAGAGTTAGTAAAATTAAAGAAAAAAGAGAATTAAAGGAAAAAAGAAGAAAACAAATTAGAATTAAAGAAAATCAAAGAAAATGGCAAAAATAATGATTGGTCGAGAGTCGAGACTCATAAAATTCTTCTAAGCTTGACACATCATCCTAAACTCTTCTAAATTAAAAGTTTATATAGATAGTTAGTAAAATTAAAGAAAAAAGAGAATTAAAGGAAAAAGAAGAAAGAAAAAATTAGAATTAAAGGAAATCAAAGAAAAATGGCAAAAATAATGATTGGTCGAGACTCCTAAAATTCTTCTAAGCTTGACACATCATCCTAAACTCTTCTAAATTAAGAGTTTATATAGATTAGTGAAATTTTAATATAAAATATGTTTAGTGGTGTGAGATAAACTAAATCAAACAATTCAAATAAAAAAGGAAAAATAAAATATTTAAATTTAGGAATCCAATGGTTTGAATTTACGTGTGATACGAAGAACCTTCCACTTAGTTCCCAGAGATTTCATGCATCGCCTCTACTGACCGATAAAAGAGTTGTCACACATTGTCTTTTTTTTTTTTTTTTTTTTTTTTTTGAAACGGAAAAATTTTGACCATAGAGCTAATGCTCTATCAGCCAAGAGCATCCTTGCGGATGAGACTATGCAACAGAGAGTCATCAGGAGTCCAAATGTCGTAGTTGGCTGTAGTGACGCGGGATAAGCGATCAGCTACCGAATTAGCCTTACGGAAGACATGACGAATCTCAACAGAACCAAAAAAGCCCAGCGAGACTAGACTGTCTGAGACAATCATTTCAGAGTCCCCAGTAGGCTTCCCTATACCATTCAAACTTTTTATTATTGTTAAGTTATCTCCTTCAATGATAAGATTTGTTAATTTCAGTTCTGTGGCCGCCCTAATCCCTTTCCAGAGACCTAAACTTTCGCAGCCACAAATAGAATTGATTGGGGATGGTCCATTTCCGGCGAAAATTGGGGTACCTAAATGATCACGAATAATGAACCCATAAGAGCCCAAGCTATTTGCCGAAAATGAACCGTCAAAGTTTAGCTTATGTGTTCCGTTCGGTGGAGGTTCCCATTTGGTTCTTTTCCTTTTTGATATAATTCTTTGTTTGTCCTTATTTGTGGATATGTTTATGGTGTTTTTACAGTAGTCCGTGCATCTTAAATCTGATGTCTTCCAGACATATGCTTGTTCTTTTATAAAGGATAATATGCGTCTTATGTCCGGGCTTATGTTTTCAAAAAGCGTTTTGTTTCTGAAGTACCAGATACCCCACCATGCGAAGGTGAGATCTTCAAAACATTTTTTCCCAATTGTATTTTTGATTTCCCAAAGAGTGTTGTTTAAGTGTTCATCTTTGTTGAAACAGTCAGTCATTTTTCGAAATGTTCCCGGGTTATTTGCAATCAGTGTTCCCCTCGTAATGGGGCATTTCCATAATAAATGGTGTAGATCTTCAAAGCAGCAGTCGCAGTGGGGACAGTTTGTCGGAATTCCCAGGCGCCGAGAAGCTAGTCTAGCAGAAGTGGGAACTCCGTTTTTAAGGATTTTCCATAAGAAAGCCTTTATCTTCGGGGGGATATCAAGTCCCCATACCCAATTCACATCTGAGGTTTCGTGTTTTTTTTTGTTGTATATCATATCAATAGCTGATTTGGTGCTGAACCAGCCATTTTTGCTCCATTTCCAATATAGCCTGTCTACTTGAATGTGTTGAGGTATTGGTATTGTCTTGATAGTTTCAATTAGGTTGCTTGGAATTAGGTTTTGTAATTCTGCTTGTAATTTATCTCGATTCCATGTTTTGTTTGCCTTGAGAAAATGTTTTATGTTTATTGTATCGTCTACCTGTTGGGTTGTTGAAACAGAAGAGATTAAGGATGTATGGCCTAACCACTGATCATGCCAAAAATTGATAGAGGCGCCGTCTCCTATAGACCAAATCAGACCATGTTTAAACCTCGGGGTTAGTTTTATTAGCTGGGTCCATTGCCAGGACGTCGCACCTTGCTTTCGATATGTAAGAATGTTTTGGTTTTTTAGGTACTTTTCATTAATTAGTTTGACCCACGGGCTAGCTGGTTCCGCTAGGATCTTCCAAAGCAGTTTCATTTGTAGAGCCGTATTCATATCCTCCGAGCTTCTGAGCCCTAGTCCTCCATTTTCCTTGGTTTTGCAAACCTCATACCAACCTATGAGGGGTTTATGGTTAGGTCCCTTGTTCCAGAGAAAGTTTCGATTAATCTTATCCAGTTCCTTGTTCTTTCATTGGTATTACTAGCATGCGTCTGGAATTGTACCCTTATAATTTGGTAGTTTTGATTTGTAGAAATTTCTTTGTATTTTGCTTGTATTGACGGGTTGTCCGTCGCTGATTTTTTCAGCCTATCGACCACCCGACCTGTCTGATGCGTTGAATTTTTACTTGATAAAAAAAAGCGTATGATGTGAAGAAAATTATCTTTTGTGGTAGTCTAACAAAGGTCTAGTTCTAACTAAATAATTATTTTATAAAAAAATATGAAGAAAAACATGAAGCGGAACAAAAAAAATTGGTTTTTTTTAATACAGGGAAATATTTAGGATAAGAGACCACGTGCGGTCTAACCCAATCCTGGAGCGTCCTTTCAGACGAGAGCACGCGGTTTATTGGCCTCTAGAACTTCGTCGGCATACAATAAACTAGATGCGCAATCCTATCTGCAACCGTATTTGCTTCCCTGAAAATATGACGAATTGAAACATAATTAATTTACACAAAAGTAGTCTTATCTCCGTTACCAGGATCTCGACAATCCAAGGGCAACTCCACTCGCCCAAAAGAACTTTAACAATTGTAAGGTTATCCCCCTCTATAAGGACATTATCCAAACAAAGAGAGTCAGCTTTCCGCATAGATAGGAGGCATACCACTACATAAACCCCCACTAAGAGAGATGACAGAAGCATCCGAGTTACGGATAACAAAACCAAAGGATGTCTTTCCACACTGCAACCTAGAACCATCAAAATTTATTTTTACGTAATTAAGGGGTGGTTAGCCCATATCACGTGTCTTTTCCTGTGTTTAGATTTATAGTAACTAGAACATTTATGAAGCGGAGGGCTCCTGTTAGGGTTATCATCCCAATCATCCAATTTTAAATTGAAATATGATGTTTGAATCAAAGTTTGTTGTGTCGTAAGGAGTAAGGCCTTAATACGGTTCAGATCTGGTGTTTCAGTAGGGTTAAAATTTAAAAACGAGGTGGTTCATGTGAGTCCAAAGAGTTCGCAATAAAATTTGGATTTAAACAACTTGATGACTTATTAATCATTAAAATCTATATATATATATATATATATATATATATATATATATATATATATATATATATATATATATATATATATATATATATATATATATATATATATATATATATATAATACTTTAAATCAGAAGACTTTGATGACGTGCCATCTTCTCCTTGATTTTAGATTTTAGGTAATTTAATCAATCCCCTATTTTGTACTTTTTTATTTTTTCCTCTCTCCTATATTTAATTATTATTTTCTTTAATTATTATTTTTATACTTCCCTTTATCTTCTTAAATCAATCCTATTCTTTCTTTTATTTCCAACATAATTTTTAACAATTGAGTTTAATTCAAAACATTGAATTCAATTTAATATAGTTACGGAGCTTATCTCAAATTTATTTCCCTTACTATATATATTCTTAAAATAAAAGAGTTTTAGCCTATATTATATCCCTACTTTTTTTATCTCTTTAAATCAATCTATTTTTTCCTTTAATTTTTATTCTTCTTCCCTTTAAACCTATCACATTTCTTTATTTTTTTATTTTTAATATATTTACTAACTATTAGGCTTAATTCAAAACATTAAATTTAATATAATATAATGCTTACTATTAATCTACATGTAAATATTTATATATTATAAATATCTTATCTATATATACTACTTAATATATTAGCCTTGCTCATGATATGACATAACCAATAGTATCATTTTAGATAACTGTTATACCACATGACATTTAAACAACGTTACAATAATATTATTATTTTTACTAAGTGATTTAAATATCCATATTTATATATTATACATTTACATGAAATTTTTTTAAAAATAAGTTTTTAAGATATTTATAAGATACATTTATGGTAAAGATTTAAATGAATTTTATATTAACTTTTATTAATATTTTATAATATTATTTTTTATATTATCAAGATTTTAGTTTAAAAAATCGCGCCATGACGCGGGAATTGTACTAGTTCAAAATAATTGTGCTATAAATTGTATGTTACATAATACATATTTATAGAACTAATTCCAACCCAAAAAATATGTATAAAACTATTTTATAGAAAAAAAAAACTAAATTTTTTTATAATGCTCTACTATATATTAAAAAAAAAACTTAATTTTACCTATATACAGAATATTTGTTATTGACATTGTTATATCATGAAGTTTTTTTTCTATACTAGGAAAAGGAAAAGTTATATGTCTAACCTGTATCCCTTTCACATGGAAATGGAACCATTCATTTTCATTAACAACCACATTAATCCAAAAACTCCAAGATCAAAATGTGTTGGTTTAGGTTGGATCATTCTAATTAATGCTAGAAGATGCCCTCCCTTTCTTCATCCACAACCATCCAATCTTGAACAAAAAAGTCAATTGTGCATCTCTCCCTTTGTAGACTAAAAATAGAAAACTTTTAACAAAACAAAAAATCCATTCTACATCTATCCCTTGTCTTTGTTACCCCTAATCTCAAACTCACAAAAAAAAAAACCCTTTTGAATCCACAAAGAATTTTGTTTCCTGCACAATTTCTCCACAAAAAATTCCACCCTTTTTTTTTCATTGTCATTGATAATGCTTCCTTATCATCAACCAGGTTGATTATCTATAGAAAACGCGCGCAATTCAAATAAAAGGTTAGGAACTCGAATAGAATCAAGTCAGCCTGAATGCCAAATGTGACCAATCTGAAGGGTGGCATTGGAACAATTGTTCAAGCAATAAGATGACCGCGGAGGGCACTAGTAGGGAGGATATGCTCGAGGTTGCTGATGAATCTTGTGTTGATGACGAAAAAGGTTGATCGGATTCACTCTATTGATGTACATTGTACATTGACTTGTATCCTTGTTATGTTTGTTGAGCTTAGACTTGAATCCTTTGTCTTTCGGGTTAGATATGGAGAATATGAAGGACAGGTTTGCTAAGCTCCTTCTCGGAGAGGACATGTCCGGTGGAGGAAAGGGTGTGGCTTCGGCTTTGGCATTGTCTAATGCCATCACAAACTTAGCTGGTGCGTACATCTTGACTCCCCTGACAAATGATCCAAATGCGCGTTTTATGTTAATGTTGTGAGTTGTGACCAATGATATGATGATCTTTGCGTGTTTTGGGACCGCCCTGCAGCTTCCGTCTTTGCTGAGCAACGCAAGCTGCAGCCTATGAATGTAGAACAAAAGAATCGGTGGATCAAGGAGATCGAATGGCTCCTCTCGGTTGCTGACTTCATTGTCGAATTTGCTCCGGCTCAACAAATGGGCAAGGATGGAACATGTATGGAGGTAAGTGTTCTTTAGCATACATTTCCTTGCCTCCTTTATGCATCATTTTCGTACTTCCTATAAGACAATATTGTGATTGTCGACGATAGATCATGACAACAAGGCAAAGAAGTGATCTTCAAATGAACATTCGGGCTCTTAAGAAGCTCGATTTCGTGTTAATTGTAAGAGATCATTCAACTCCATACATCATTTCATCTTGAAAATCAAGTTTTGTACAAAATTGTATTGTTTTTCACTCCCTAAGACTCATACATGGATCACAAACAGAATTGCCTTGACAGCTTCAAGGATCAAACCGAGTTCTTTTACGTGTCTAAGGATCCAAATGAATCGAAAAACGACTCCAAGAGAAAAGAGGATAAATGGTGGTTGCCTACAGTCCAAGTTCCTCCGAACGGATTATCCGAAACAATGGTTCAATGGATTCTATTCCAAAAGGATTCGGTGAACCAAGTTCTCAAGGCCGCCATGGCAATCAATGCGCAAATTTTGTCGAAGATGGAGATCCCCGAACACTACATTGAGTCTCTACCGAAAGTAATGACATAAAACATGGCCTAATGTCGCAATTTTATAGACTCCGAAAGGAGTTGTTGAATCCTAACATGTTTGCATTTGCGCGTGTTGCTAGAATGGGCGGTCTAGCCTAGGAGATTCGATCTACAAGAGCATCACGGATCAGTACTTTGACGCGGGACAATTCCTGTCGCAAATGGACTTGTCGTCAGAACATAAGATAGTTGATCTCAAGAACAGGATAGAGGCTTCCATTGTGATATGGAAGAGAAAGATGACCAACAAGGACAGCAAATCGTCGTGGGGGTCATCGGTGAGCTTAGAAAAAAGGGAGCTATTCGAAGAGAGAGCCGAAGCTGTCTTGCTCCTCCTCAAGCAGCGGTTTCCCGGGATCTCTCAGTCTGCATTGGACACTAGCAAGATAGCATACAACAAAGTAAGATAAGCATATTGCAACGAATTTTTTTCCGTCGCTAAAACTGCAACGATACTATTGGTCATGTGACAAAAAAAAATGTTTCAATGTGACAATGTAGGATGTTGGTCATGCTTTGCTAGAGAGCTATTCAAGAGTCTTAGAGAGCTTGGCACACAAGGTACTGTCGCAGATCGAAGAAGTGCTCAATGCCGACTCTCTAGTCCAAAATCTGTCGCTAAAGCCGCACAAGAAGGATACTATACAGATTCCTATGTCAATGAAGTTTCCAAACGCGAGCGATGAGATAGAGTTACTAAACGCTATAGACGCGACTTGTTCGATGACCCTGTCGGATTTCATGGGTAGATCAAACGAAGATGGGGAGGCGGTTGACGCGGGATGTGATCCGACCACCTTGTTGGGCAAGCTCAAGATCGAGTCGCAAAGGAAGGTCTCCTACATCGAGAAGTTAGAGAACGGCGGTGGGGCAAGAAGTCCAACAGCTCGCCACTAACGGTAATTCGTTTCATGTGTTGTATTGTAGATAAGAAAATTGTTATCTTTCTTTATCAACAATGTACAGAGAGTTTGGGATAGACATACAACAATGTAAAAGACAAATGTTCAAATCTAACATGAATATAAGTTCGTTGCTCCTCCTACTGTCAACTGGTTTTAGTCATTCGAAAACGATAACAAAGCAGAAATGTCGACACACGAGAATGGATAGAATCAGAAATGTCGACATTAGGAGCAAGCTTGGAGTTACTAGTATCGTGGATGAGGTGCTGGAGACCAAGTTGCGTTGGTTTGGCCACGTTCGGAGAAGACCACCTTTGGCACCGGGAGTGTTCCGGATGGGGAGAGGAAGACCGAATAAGAGTTGGGTGGAGGTTATCAATCATGACCTCAATGTTTTGAACCTGTCGGAAGAGTTGACTCTGGATAGAGACCACTGGCGGAGGTGCATACGGGCGGTAGATGTTTAGTTGTGTGGCGTCTAGTTTTTCTTAACTTCTATGCTTCTTTTTTAGCTTTTACTTACCTGCTTCCTTTTTGCTAATTCGGTCTATTAGTTTTTTATCTATCGAAAACACTCTCTCGACTAGTGCGGGAAAAGACTAGTTTTTCTTAACTTCTATGCTTCTTTTTTAGCTTTTACTTACCTGCTTCCTTTTTGCTAATTCGGTCTATTAGTTTTTTATCTATCGAAAACACTCTCTCGACTAGTGCGGGAAAAGACTGCATACATCATGACCCTCCAGACCCCGCTTAATCGCGGGATATACTGAGATGTTGTTGTTGAAAACGATAACAAAGCAAGAGTAACACCAACAACTTTCATAGTATTGCAAAGCATACAAAACAATATCATCAACCTATTCGAGTTACTCGAAGCAATCTTCAAACCAACATGTTTGTCATGCTTAGTGAATACTCCCTAACACACTTTGTTGATTAGGATTTACAACATCATTTTAATCAAGGACAAAATTTCTCTTGGCTTTTAGATACTTCAAACAAACAAAAAAACATACCCAAAAAAATAGAAAGCCTCAATAGCTATATATTTCATCAAAGTGTGGATCTGTCTAGCTACCAATCTATGTTCATAAAAACCAATCGACGTCGAAATCAACCTTCCTCGCATTGCAAGCTAGTCTTGATGTTCTTGAGTGTACAAGAGATGAGTGTATTGACAGACTCCACAGACTCCATGCTGAGTTTCGCCGTAGAAGAGGCGTTTGTCACTAGTTGTAGTGCCATGGTGAGCAAGGATCCACCTTCCGAGCCCTTGTCTTCGTCTTGCCTCGTAGTAAAAAGGAGAGGCCTCGACTCCACCCCGTCTGGGAGGATCGAGAACCCGGATGGGAGGACCGCCACCCCACTCGAGTCGCACCCTGTCATCACTGATTGCATCGCTGGGATGTCTACCGGTGCATAGACCACCATGGATTCATATACATTTGTGGAGCTCTCTTGGAGCACCCACATGTTGCTCTCCTTGGCCTTGAGTGCCTGAAAACAAGCCTCAAACATTACTTCTACTCGACGTTAAGTGATCGAGTCACCACTTGGTTCGATAGGGAAACTTACTTGGATGCTCACTGCATTGCCTCGGTCCTTCCCTTTTGCAAGATTCGAAATCAACTCCGCTGGTCCTCCATTTGCCATAGCATCCCACTGCAATTAGCATCGAAGCCCGCAAGTGTGAGAAAATGTGCTCATACTCGGCTTATTTAGTAAATAAACGAGCTTAAACTGAGGCCGGTAGCCATATATAAATGAGATTGAAGAGAGAAAGTGTCAAAACCTCATGGCGATGAGCATCATCTCTTAAGAACTCGAAGAGGACGTTGGGAGGGACCGGTAGCCACACGGAGGACGCGGCACAAAGGATCACCCCAGTGGGCTCCCCGGGGTCATTTAGGTTCTTCCTATAGGAAATCCTTATGTCCTCCCCGGTCTTGGTTGCGACTTTTGTCCATGTGTTGAGGCTCGAAGCTCCTAGAGCGCGACAAAAGCTCAAGCTCATCCTTTGCGCGAGCTTCAGTATGCTCTTCCGCCCAGCAAGCGTCGCAACACCTAAGGAAATGATCCATAACAGACTATATTTAATGGGTGGTTTTCTATAATTTGCACGAGTTTTTTTAACACAAAAAAACATACCACTCGAATCTTTTGTAGGCACATTGGTCGCCATGTAGAAGACAAGGCGCTCACACTGAAGCTGCAAGGTTGCCATCCAATGCCTGGCTCCGAAAGCCATCCCGTTGTTAACTAAGGTTCGGTACAAGGCATGGACCGCGCCCTTTTGGCACTCCAAGTGCTCGATCCAAGTGACCTAAAAAACGCGACATAGTTAGCATTCACATACTAAGATTTGTAACATTCGATATCTTGAATCATAGTATGGTGCCGCGGACCTTGCAATGGCCGTTTGAGTTGTCTTCGATGATGCACCCTGATGGCCTCTTTCGGCACTTGACAAGGGAAGCTTCAACACTGTCTTCCACATCGTCAACCGACACATCAACGATTGCCCATTGCTCGGGGCTCAGTTGCTTGCAGTACCGAACGAAGTAAACCTCTCTTGTAGGCACCATTGGTGTTAACATTTGCATCTCAACAAACATCTAAAAAGTGCAAATGAATCATTACCAAAAAAATGTTCAATAGTGCTTTTGATTATAAGCTCACTTAGGTGGTACAAAGAAATCATTGTGCTTTATTTGTTTGATCTTTAAGAAAAGGAAGACAATGACACCATTCCAGAATGGTTCGAACCCCGGATGACCGCTCTCTATTTACCAAAATCAAGGAAGACAGTGACTTGAAACGTAAGTAATCTAAAATGCTACTCACCAGCTGAATTGCGCCATTTCGGTTAGGACCTTCGCCATTGTTGATGATGTCCACGGTTGCAGCCTTCGAGATCAAGCAAGGGAACATCTCCTTCCATTGATTCTGCATACGAAAGCGATACGAATACATGAACTAACTGAAGCTTCCAAGAGGCTTGAAACAGCGAAGGAAAGTAGTTTTCGTACCGCATCCATGAAGCTTTGAACGAGGCGAGGAAGATCCACGAAGACAACCGCGGTATCCCTTGAGGCTTCAATGGATCTCTTAGGCCTTTGTGAGCCACTGCAGCCACTGTCGAACTCTCGAATATACTCATCGTAGTGTAGTATTTCCCTACCGGTCTCCACACTTCTGACCCACAATGGCTCTTTGGCGACAGCCATCCTCTTGAGCTCCTCAAGCGCCTGCTCGACTCTGCCCACAATCTTCGACTTTTCAATCCCGAAATGTCCAGTGTACAACTCCAGAGAACTCCTATTCTCGGGATCGTTCCCAGCTGAGCTCGGTGGACTAGCAGAAGCTGCCGCCTGTGGGCTTTTTCCGAGCATCACCTTCAGCTTCTCCACCTTCAAATCACGTCGAAACACACATCAACCAACCAATCAAAAACATAATCTTTCAATCACATCAAAACTCATTGGATCAATGTAAACCTCGGACTTAAGCCTCGCATTCTCCATTCGTAGCTGCTGATCGTCCGAGCCCAAGGAAGGCGAGCTCTTGGAGGTAGAAGTGGCGGTGGTGAATCCGCAATTCGGGCAGCAAGCTTTCTGGATGGTCTCCCTAAGGGACTTGTTTTCGTCTTTGAGCTTATCTATCTCCGACTTCAGCAACGAGTTCTCGTGGCGTTCTTGGATAGCCTATAAATCATTCCGAACATCCAACATAACATCAGTCTTTCATTCAATTGATCATAGTACATTAAACAACACCACAAGATAATCACATACTTTGATCTGTGTTCGACGATTTTGGAACCAGAACTTGACTTGGCTAGGGTGAAGGCCGAGGCGTTTGCTTAGATCTTGCCTTTGCCTTTCATCCGGATGGGGTGACTCTTTAAACAGCCTGTGACATTGCAACATAAAGGTCACATATTTTTGTGAATTTCCAGTAAGTAAAAAACAGATTTAGTTACTGCAGATGAATACAAGAGACCTTAAATGCACATCCTAAATAACAAAACAGTTGAAAATATAAGACAAAACTATAAAACAGTCTGCACATTTGCTTGGTTTCATATATCCTTTAGTACTGTAAAAATCTGATCCACCATTAACACATTGTAAGAACTCAAATTGACCCTACCCAAAATGTCACCGAGTCCACCGAGTCAACTCATTGACTCATTAATAACTCCATCTTCTTCTTCCTAACTAATAACTACTGTATTAATTAGTTTCATCTTAAGATCTTTAAATATGGATTTTTGATTAACCAATTTTTTTTTTTCTGTTGAATTAAAAAATGTTAAAAAGAGGAAAGAAAATCAAGAAAGTGAGGATAAAGGTTAACTAACGCTTCCATCTCCCGAATCTGGTCCGCCGTGTGACGGTGGTACTTCTTCCGCTTCTTCCTCTTACTGCCGCCGGGCTCGTCGGCATCATCGTCGGCGTCGTCCGGGTTCATAAACTCCTCTTCGGACCTGGAGCGGGCCAGCCCGGAGTTCTCGCTGCTAATCTCCACCGTGGCCTCCCGCGCTCCTCCTCCGACGCTTACTTCATCCCCTTCCTCGGCCTCCGCCGCCGCCGCCGCCGCATCCGCTCTCCGGAATATCCCAGCCTACAATAATAAAATTAAAAAAAAAAAAATCAGGGAGCGAGTGGCCGGAAAATCAAGAAAAGAGGAGGGAAGCGGGCGGTGGAGGCGTACGAGGGAGAGAGAGAGGGCGGGGGAGGGGAAGAAATCCTTGGTGGCGTTGGGGGGATTGGACTTGGACATGTTCAGTACATCCATTTGAGAATCGATGAGTCCGAATTGAAGCTCCTCCATGGGAGAGGGGGTTTTAATTCGATATGAATGGGGGAAATTGGGGAAATAATTGTCCTTTTTTATTAATTTTAATTTTAGTATAAATGGTAATGGAGGAAGAGGTGGGGCCGGATAGAGTTAAGGGTATAAAAACAAAAGATGGAGGACTGGAAATGGGAGAGAGGGAAGACGGGGGCTGGTAGAGTTGACCGTTAGATATGAATTTTTGAGGGAAGGAGCGAACGAGGAAGACAACTAACTTTAAGCGGTTGAGTCTCCAACACTCCCAACTTCTTTTTTCCTTTTTTTTTTTTTTTCTTTCTGTTTTTTTTTCTTATTATTTTTTGCTGCTAATTAATTTACCTCGCGCCGGCTCCAATGGGCTAATTGGCTGTCCCAGGCTCCCAGCTTAAGCCGAGCTAATGAAGCCATGGTGAATTAAAGTGAAATAAGTATATTACTACTATTCTACATTGATACTCCGTAGGGCTGGAAATCACCCGTGGGTGACCGACCCACCCGACCCGATTATACGGGTGAAAACCCGAAAAAAACCGGGTGATGGATGGGTGACGGGTGGGTGAAATGGGTGATGGGTCGTGTAATGGGTGATATGTTTTTCACCCATTACCCGACCCATTACCCGACCCGCTTAACCACCCGTTAACCCACCCGATTATTTAAAAAAAAATCTTAGTTTATTAAAAAATATAGCCGAACATAACTACATATTCCTCCGTTTTCTAATTCTAGCTTTTTTTTTACTCCGTAATTATTAGGTAAGAATTCGAGCTCAGACAAGCCTGAAACTCGAGAGGCCGACGAATCGGCAAATGGACTAACCGTCAAAGTACAACATACTAAAAACACAAATAAGCATAGATGAAAGAAAAAACCCAAACAACCCGAAGAAGTCGTCCGCTAGCATAGGAGTCAATGGAGAACTAGGGCGAATCACGAATGCCGAGAACACGAGAGAATTCTAGCTTCTCTATTTGCTAATTGTTTTTGTGCAAAAACAAAATCTAAAAGAATATAAATTTATTTTTATTCAACCCCACATCACATCTTTTAAGAAAAATTATTTTATCTGTTTTGCATACACTATTAGAGTGTTAGCAATTTCGCTCGTTTCAGCGACTTTGTTAGCATTTAGTGTATTAAGGCATGATTTAACTAAATTGTTTTTTCTTCTTTTAACTACGAGTCTAGCTACGGATTATAATTCATCTCATTTGATTTGATACTAAACTTTTAATGTTAACTTTGTAAGATGAGGATAGTGATATACTGTATGAATAAACTTTTTATACATTTAATAAGATTTCCACTTTGACATGGTTTGTGAAATTATCGAATATGATCGATTTCTAAGTATGTCTCGGGACTCGTTTTCTTTTAATTTACTTCACCCGATTACCCACCCGACCCACCTGATTCACCCGACGGATCGGGTGATGGGTGAAACTTTAGACGGACGGGTGATGGGTCGGGTGAATTTTTTTTGTGACGGGTCGGGTGGAAAAATGGCTCCACCCATCCATCACCCGACCCATTTCCACCCCTAATACTCCGTAATGTAAAGAATTCAAGTCTTGTATATAAGATAATGAGTTATTTCTCCTAATGTCAATTGGTTTTATAATAAAATCATATTGGTTTTAGTTGCTCGACTTGGTTATCGCTTTGCGCGTTTGGACTTGTGAATCACCCACATCATATTGTCAATTACAGTAAGATTTAACATGGTATCAGAGTGGTGTGATCCAAGAGGCACGAGGATCAGGACCGGGCATTCACACTTGAATAGATGTGTGAAAGATGTGAAATCATACATCCCACATTGATAATACAAAGAGTGAGTCGAGTAGCTCGTATTCAGGTCGATTTCAGCTCAATAAAATATCAGTTCAAGATCGTTCATTTATTATAAACTGAGTATATGCACATTTTTAAGCTTGATTCAAAATTCGAAACGGCTCAATTCAAACTCAGATAACTCGGATTTTGTGAAATTTATAAATTTTCCTTTAAATTACTACGCAGTATATCATGAGCGAATAATATAGTTGCTTAATACTCAGGGAAAAAAACTAAGTAAACCATTCTGAAATGATTCAATTAAAAAGGACTTATGAGTGGTACCCAAAGGTCTCTGATTTGAACCTGAATAGCCGCTCTTTATTTACCAAATTCAAGGAAAAAAAAAACTAAGTACAAACTCATTTATTTACTAAACATAGTACTATAGTCTACTCTAAATTTAAAATCAACCCAGTTTATTTCTAAACATATACTCCGGAGTACGTAGTAAAATATCTATCCATATTCAATGGGAAAATAAGTAAACAAACCCTGTGATCAAGCTTTTTAATTTCAAATTTGTAAGTTGGGGAAAAACTGAAACTCGATCCATACAGTAAGATTTTGGTAGAGTTAGAAACAGAGGAAACGTGTCGGTTTGGTTGAGTTTCGATAAAAATTGCAGGTCACATTTAATTCTAATCAGTCATTCTAATTGCAGTTCTGAGGATCGATGGGGTTTAATTATTACATTTACTGAGCACTACTCCAACTTCTGTTGGAAGGGATGCCATTTTGTACGGACAAGGTTCTCAAATTTGGATAATTACGGAGTACTCCCTACTTTTTTTTTCCTTTGCTGGGGATCAAATTTGGATAATTAATTTAACTAAGTTTGCGTGTTTTATGGAGGGTAACTTGAGTATTTTAAATTAAACTAATGACGACATAAGAAACAGTGTCTTCATGTCATTAAATGAGGGGTTGAATCGTTGAAAGAGCCCAACTGCAGTTAATGTTTTAGTAGGTACTTGGCTCCAGCCTCCAAGCCTTTGGAGTCGTGTCCACTGCCCTCCTTCTTGAGTTTTTGACATTTTGAATTTGGAATTTTAAGAGGTAACTGTAGACGTGTCCCGTGTGTATCGAGCTCACTCCGTGTTTCGAATTTTTTTTTAGAGGTTCGTTGTTTTTACCCACAGGGACTGATGTTGTGCCGCTGATCAGTGATGTTATTGTTTGGTGTCGCTTGCCTTCCGGTCTTAGAGCATCCACACACATGGGGTTCATCTTCCTCTGTAGGCCTCTCCATCCTTACTTATGGATGTGAGATTAACCTTATTGTGGGAAGGAGAAACCTTAGTGGGAAGGGTAATCACATCCCTTCCCCCATCCACTTTTTGTGTTATAAAAATAATAAAAGTGGGGCCCTACAATTTTTTTATTAAGTGGATTAAATTTTGATTGGTTAAAAATATGTGGTGCAGTATAAATAAAGTTAAAAAAATAGCAATGGGGTAAACTTATGAATGTAGTTTAAAAGTTAGAAATTCTTAAAGGATGTGATAGAGTTAGTGGAAAATGAGGTGTCAAAATATTACGAGGAGAGAGACGAATGGGGATACCCCATGAGTGCTGAATGATGATGCTCTTAGTCTACGTTGTTCCCATCGTTTTAGGGTTAAGCTCGTTTGTTCATCTAGATTTGCTTGCTTGCCACTTTTGTATTACACCATTTTTATTTTACATTATATGTTTGACTGTCCACCGCCTGACGACTTTGTCAGCCTCTCGATAAGTCAGGCTTGTCTGACCCTCAAATTATTACCTAATCAAAAAAATATTTTAAAAAAAGAAGAAGAATTAATAGACGATTTCCCTAGGTACCGTCCTTTTCAATGGTGGGTTATTATTTTCCGTCTTTACGACGTCGAGACGCTTTGTGAGTCTTCACTCTCTCTCGTGTTCTTGATATTCGTGGTCTGCCTTGGGCTTTCCTCGACTTTTTCATTGGTTGACGAATTTTAGGAGTAAAAAAGTAATTGGCCATATAATAAATTAAATCCAACATCCAATATTTATTACTCATAAATCTAAACACCTGATCTCACTCATAAATCTACCATTCCCACCCCCACCCCCCGCGCGCGAATGTCAGCCTCCCTATTTTCCCCTCCCAAATCATTTTTCATCGCATTTGTTTGTCCCCCAAATTTGTTCAATTATTTAACATTTGTCATCATAATATATTCACCATAATTGGCGAATATTGCCTTCTAAATTCATTTCCCAGCATATTTATCCACGTACTCCCTCCGTTCGCGAAAATATGTCATTTTAGAGGTTCGGTTTTGTTTATAAAAACATGACATTGTAGGTATTTTAGCTTCTACTTTACGAAAATTCACTTGACATGATTGATGGGTTGTGAGTTTTAGTTTTCGATAAAATAAAAAGTAGAGTAATAAATGAGGGTAAATTAGTAAAAAAAACAGTATATTCTTGTTGGCTTTCTTAAAAGTTGTGCAAAGAGTTAAAATGATATGTTCGCGGACGGACGGAGTATATAACAACATAATATCAACACATATTGACTGTAAAATTTCCTTGTCAACATAATCAACACATATTAGACAATTGGTTGACTATACATAATGACTATATATTCTCTTGCGCTAAAATAGAAAATCCGAAATGAGAAGAGAGAAGAGAGAGGAAGTAAAAATGGAAACCAAAAAACCCAATTTGCCAAAAGAGAACGCGCGCGCGACCCCCTTTCTCCCCCAATTCTTCCAACCAGAAACCCTAGATTCAAAGCTAATTCAGACTCCTCGACCAAATCCTTTGCAAATCTGTCTGAAAATCTATCCTTGGAGTCCATCAAAAATCAAAGAAAGGGTTGTCAACTCAAATCCAAACCACTATTCTTCTGGATTTGGCACAAAAAATGGAAAAATTTATGGATTAGGATTTGGTTTTGGTTCCGGGTTCCATCGGCTTCTACTCTCTCTCCATTGCTTCGATGGGAGGTTTCCGCCTTCATCATTACTTTCATCTTCGCTCCTATCTCCTCTGGCCCTCACTTCGGCTGCCTGACTCGATTAGACGAGTCTTCGACTCTTCTTGGCTCTCTCCTGCTTGCGGGGTATGGCTCTGCGATTTCGAACAAGGGTCAACGATTATTCCATCATCACCTTCTGGGTTTGATGCTTCCCTATGACAGGTATGGCTCTATACTCCTCTATCCTTATCCAAGCATTCAGACGCTTCATGGACTTGTGTTTCTGCATCTGTGGTGGTTCTTTAGCATGCTCTATTTAAGCAATTGTGCTTCAACATTAAATGTCAATTTCTCACCTATCTCTCTGTTTCTATTTCTTGTTGTTATCCTATGATACCCCGAAACTCCATTTTATAGCGGTTTCGCGTTTCTGCGTATGAAGAAACTCCAAAACTCCGGGGAAACACCTCAGAAACGTTTCTGAGAGGACAGAAACTTTGACCGTTTCGTTGACCAAAAAAGTCATAAACTTTGACCGTTTCTGTTTGGTCAGAAACGTTTCTGACTTGCCAGATGGCGTTTCCACTGATTTTATAGTTAAAAAATTAAAAATAAAAACCTTAAATCATACTTCCCCTTCTTCCTGTCTGAAACTCTCATTTCCTTCTATCCTTGCTACATACTTCTCCTCCATTTTCGGTCCTCCCTCATCTCGATCACTTGTCCAGTGCTCTCTCTCCTCTAAGCTCTCTTTGATAAACCCTCACTTTTAGAACTTTTGATAAACCAGAACTTAAGGAAGAGTTAGCTAAGTAAAATATTAATGTTGGATTGATTATTTTGTGTTGTTCTTTATTACGTTGTTAGTTTAAAACTAAGTTACTTTATTTTGTTGGTTTGCAAGAAACTTAATATATTTGACATATATGTATTGATTTCTGTTGAGGAGTAAGGACATTGTTTATCACGGTATTGAACATTTTAATTTGTAGCCTTAATAATGCATTCAATGTGTATCACTTGGTGATATGTTTATTGCTCTTATTTAGACCTTTAAATGAACATATAATTCATATTGCCGTTTCCTCGACATTTCCGTTTCCTACAAAATTTGGATTTCCGTTTCCCCGTTTCCGTTTTCGTTTCCCTTCCGATTTCCGTTTCTGTTTCCGTGTAACATAGTTGTTATCTACCAAAACCTTTATGTTCTCTCTGTGATTTGTTCTTATTATTGGTATCTGCACTACACTGTTTCTATGGAAACAAACCAAATTGGAAGAGGGAAGGGGATTCTCTTAGAGGATCCACCGACACCCAAAAAAACCAAAACCAAAAGGGAAGGGAAGGGGATCCTCTCTGAGGATTCACCGACACCCAAAAAAACCCACAAAAAGACTAACCCTACCAAGCCACTGAAAAGTGACAATGGAAAGGGGAAGCTTGATCTCAACTCTTTCTTCACCCAATTACAACAGTTCCAACCACAATACCGATTCTCAACCAATGCTAGGCTCTATAGGAGGGCCTTTGGTGCTCTTATAGATTTCAAAAAACTAGAATCCAAACTCAATTTCGATTGGAAGGGGATATCTGGTGTTCTCCGGATTGTGGAGCTCCTAAACCACCGGTTTGAGGTGAGATTTTCTGACCCCAATGATCTTTACATGGTCTGGGAAGCCAGGCCTTTCCATGTTTATGGCCAGCTTATAATTCTCAAGCACTGGGATGTCTCTTTTGACCCTATTTCTGAGAATACTTCTGTTATTGATATGTGGGTGAGGATTACATCCAGACGAGGCACATATAACAAATTCTGTTTAAAAGATGGAACCAGTAAAACACTATGCAGTACAATGCTACTTGTAAGGTGTAATTCACCAATCTGAGAAACGAGAGCCGAATTACCATCATGCATACCAACCTTTATAGCCTTATCTAACATTCTTTTGTTAACCAAAAGATGTTCATAGGTTGTCATGTGATCTGTCCCACCGGTATCTATAATCCAATTTGTATCCTTAGACATTCTAGCAAGCAAAGCAAGATTATAAGAAATGGAATTACCTGTCATGTTTGTCACAGTGGCACAATTCACCTAACAGCTGCTTTGCATAACCTTGAGTACCTCATGGCAAACAGCATTGACTAGGGATTGATCAAACTTTCCATTCGAAGGCTTCTCACACTCAAAACCTTGAGAATGATCCAAACTTTCCAAAGGATTATCCATGTCACCCCCCGAAGTGTCAAAAGCATTATGAGCCGATGATCTCCCTTCTTTCTTGAACCACTATAGATACCCATGGAGCTTAAAATAATTCTCCATGATATGCCCCTTTCCTCGACAATGATAACAAATCTTATCCTTGTCTCTGCGTTCGGGTGGCTTCTCTGACTTGAAATCTTTCCGACCACCTTGAGATCCACCTCTTCTTTCAACTAAAGACATGTTATCCGCCAGAGACTCGCAGTACTAGATGAGATCCCATTCCCACCTTCTACTTGAGACACAAGATAGTATGCCCCGTTGATAGTGGACAACGGATCCGTCGAGAGAATACACAATTCGCCATAGCACGATTCATCTCCCAACCCCATCAGAAATTGCATCACACGATTCCTTGACTCTGCATAAGCCACTTTATTGCCCAATTGACACACACAATTCGCCATAGCACCACAAGAGCACTCATAAAATCCTTCTACACTCTACAATTCATCCCACACTCTCTTCAATTTCACAAAATACTCTTGAGTTGTCTTACCATCTCTCGTAATCTGGCCTAATTCTCTCTTTAACAGGAAAATTAAAGGAACATTCGTTTGGCCATACCTTTTCGGCAACTCATCCCACAAATTCTTGGTCGACTCCACACACATAAAGCTTTCTGAAATCGGAGCCATCATGGAATTGAGGAGCCAACACCTTACCATGTAATCAGCACGTAGCCACCTCTACAAATCAATCGATCCTGGTGCCAGTTTGGGTCAAGATCCATCAATGAACCCTAATTTGTTCTTCGCTTCGAGCGCCAACCGAATCCCTCTCCTCCAACCCAGGTAATTCGAACCAGAAAACTGCACCGCTATCAACTGCGCCCCTGGATTGTCAGAGTTTGCAAGAGCTAAAGGATCATTAGCCGCCCCCTGTGCGCCTTGTTCAACACCAAAAAAAAGACATCGTCAGCCATCACGAATCACCAAGATTCTCACCAAGAAACACTTGATCGATCATCCAGATCGCACACAGCAACCACAAACCACCGTTCGCTCTGATACCATGAAAACGGAAGCAATCGAACACTCTGTATTAAATCAAAGAGAGAGAGAGCTTACAATCGTACAAAATTGAGTGAGATAGAAGAAGAAGTTGTTATGAATTGTTAAATAGCTCATTTCCTCCTTCTTTCTTTAATTACATAATATTCCTTTCTTTCTCTTATTGTTCAATATATGCCCTTTTACACACCCTATAGGTGTGTATATATGACATTTTAACATGTTAAAAAATGTTAAAATGAGATAGTTTTTTTTAACCTTGTATGGGGAGCAAATAAACTTGCCTTTTGGTTTAAAATTTGTGTTAAAAAAAAAGCTAATTGTGATAGCTTATTTTCGTGTTTATTTGTTTATTTGGGTTAAAAGTACCATAATACCCCTAATAATAACCAAATAAACACCATTTTTTTTTACAAATAAACACTTTTTCATCCCATACGGAATTTATATTTTTTCATAAATTTTTATCTACTTTTACCAACAGTTTATAAATTTTACATTGTTTATAATTTTAGTCAATTTATTAACTCCATCTCATACGAAGCAATATATATTTCAACTATAATTAACTTGGATACATTTTGATATATATTTCAACTATAATTAACTCGGATACATTTTGTATTGTTTCCCATCTTCCACCCATGCATCCATATTGTGGTTTGCTTAGATACTAATCCGAAAGCCCAAACATGATTAATTCTTTGATAAGTTAAAAGCATTAGGCACACGGGAATGGGATAGTTCTAAGCGACACCTCTACAAATTATTTTATGTACATAAAAAAAAAAGAGTAAATTGGGAAAGTGCTTGGAATCATGAGTAAAAATTTGGATACAAGAAAGGTTCAAGGTAGGCTGCCACGGCTATTCGATGTTATCAAGTTAGGGTTGAATCCCCAGTCGGGGTGGCATAGTGGTCAGGAGCAAGGGGGTGGGAAGGAGGTCCCAGGTTCGATCTCTGCCTCCACCTCTTTCCTTGAAATGAATTTCCTTTCAAGGTTTGCCTTGTTCCCCATCAGTGGATCGAGTTGGTCGGCGCAAGCCGGTTTACCTGGTACGTGGCTCTTGTCGGTTGAGTCACGTGCTCGGAGTTTACCGTCAAATGTGGGTTCCTCGTCATAAAAAAAAAAAAAATTAGGGTTGAATCGGTTCATTTGGACCAATTTCGAATGTAGGTGTGACTATTAGATCATGTCATTGTTGACTCGGATTGTTTCCAACCAAATTAACTCAAACGGTAATATTAAGAAAAAATATTATACAAATAAACTCTTTTACCTGATTAAAAAAACATTCACTTCTTTTTAACTGTTTTTTTTACCCATACATACCCAATGTGTTTTTATTATGAGTTTATGTTTAAACTATTTCGGATTCGGATCATATTGAATATTGGATTAACTTCATTCTGATCGAATTCCAGTCATGCGTCCTTACACCATTTTCGTAAATGTGTAAATGTATATTTGTTTAAAATATTTTTAAGCTCTATTAGTTGATTTAAATATGTAAATGTATATACTCACATTTCTTTATTTGTGTGTTCATCTTTCCTATTTCTATAAACTTTCACAAAAGTAACACAATATTATTGATCTATTTTTCATGATTTTTTTTTCTTTTAAGTTGATTTGATTTAAAGAGTGTATAATGTCAATAAACTTTAACAAACGTCCAGACAATTTCATTGGTTTATTTTTCATGATCTTATGTTATTTTTGTCTTTTAAATTATTTTATTTTAAGAAATGTGTAAGAAATAAACAATAAATGAATACTCCATCCGTTCCAAAATAAAAGTCGTTTGACTTTTCTGTACGCATTTTAAGAAGGTAAAAACTATATAAAATACTATTTTTTTAATGAATTTGTTTTTATAAGTTTATACTTATCAATACCGACTATGAAATTATTTAAAAAAATAATATTTTATAGTGTTTTTATCTCCTCAAAAAACGTGCAGAAAAAAGACAAACGACACTTATTTTGAAACAGCAAAATATCAAAAAGTCATTAGATAAAATTTCGAGTCGAATTTAGGGTCGATAAATTATGCAAGCTCAAATATATGACAATTGAAAAACATGTTAATGTTGGGCCCTTCTTCAAAAAGGGGGCAAAAGGGATTACATTTCAATTTCCAACAAAAACCGATTCGATTGGACGGTGGTCTTTACCATCCACCAGTTTAAAGATCCATGTGAAAATATCAAACATCACAACAAGGGATCTCAACCACCACTCTATCTATTTCCTATAAAAAAAAAAAAAAAAACCCTCCATCTATCTCCTCTTTTTAAATTGGTCTTTGAATGATCATAACTCCACATAAACTTTGGTGTTAATACATTTACAAGGATATATATATATATATATATATATATATATATATATATATATATATATATATATATATATATATATATATATATATATATATATATATATATATATATATATATATATGAAATAAAGAATGTCCAAATGTGCAATTATGGGAATTGAATATGACATGTATTGGTTAAATGAACAATTGCAATGCATATTTTTAGATTTTGAAATTAATGGGTAATTAAAGTTGATAAGTTAGGTATATAAAATTAAATTGTTGTTTTTATAAGATAATATGATGTTTGATAATTTTGATTGATATGATAGTGGATATAAATTAGTTGATGAGAGGGGAGAGAAATAATAATAGATTTATAAGTATAAAAATAAAAGCTCCAAAAAAACTTGAGGTGAGTTATGTTTAAAATAAGATTTCAAAAGTTTTTTTTTGGATTCATAGATACGTAGGCATTTACCTATTGATTATTACATATCGTTTTTATTAGTTAAACCAACTTTAACTTATTTAAAATTATATAATATTAAAACTAAAATTTTAGAATCTTTAGTTATATGAACAAATTCTATCAATGAGATATTTGGTAAAATAGTACTGACAGGGCGGGCAGTTAAAAACTGATTAATTATTTGTATTATATATATTAAGCTAGTATAATGTTTGATAAATCTAACGGTTGACAATAAACTTATTCATCCTAAGTTGTCGAATTGAGGTAATAATTCTTAACAAAAAGCAAATTAAAAGTTGGCTTTGAATTAACATGTAACCCTAAGTTGTTAAAAGAGAAAATTTGCGCCGAAGGCGCAAATTTTGGATCAAACTAACTAATTGTCTCCCACCTCTGGCAAATTAGCAAAAAGGCCACCGCCTAAAATCGTGCCCCCCTCCTCTAAACCTAAACTAATCAATTTCTCTGCTCGCTCCAATCGTTTTCTTCCGCCCCAATCGTCTTCCTCTGCTCGCTTCGCCGCCTTCTGGTCACAACTCCTTCGCCGCCCTCTCGATTGGTTTCAATTTCTCAGATCTAGCTGACCTCCATCGTCGCCGTCGTTCTCCAATGCTCCTCCGTTCTCACTCAATCACCGCCTCCCCCTGGCTTCTCTGTTCTCGCGCTCCCCCTGCCTCCACCAACATCCACCGTTGGCTACCACCCCAACCCCCATCCGCCACCGTCGCCACCACTGCTCTCGGAACTCCAGATCTGGATTAGAGGCTCCAGATCTCGGAACTCGTGTGCGGATCCGGCGATTTCCACTGTGCAGCTGCTGCCATCCCGCCCCAGACCTACCGATCACCAATTGCGCCTAGCGTCGTCGCCCCTCCCTTCATCACCACCTTCTAAATTACTCCCTAATTCACCCTTAATTTGTCTCTAATTGCTGGAATCTTTAAGTAATTTGTAAGTTTTTTCTCTAATACTTCCTCTTTTGCATCAATTTGTGGAACATTTGATAGAATTTAATCGTCAATTGATGAAATTGATTTTTCTCTAATACTGTTCGTTTGAATTAGATGTGGAGCGATGTTATCTCACAGTACAGTTTTTGCCCTGCAGAGCTTATTAGCTCCTTGATTTTTTTTTGCGTGATCTGAGATGCTGAAACGCTGAAATTAATTAATTTTTATTAGTAAAATTCGTTATGTTGAAATTAATTCTTATAAAATTGTATAAACTACTATATCTTACAAGCATATATTTGATTAGTGTACTGGTGTATTTGCTATGGATACAAATCTCTATTGTGTAATTTCAGCAAATTGTCTTGGTGAAACTTTTGGAGAGCTTTATTAGCTTCTTGATTTTTGTCCGATTTTAGAAAATCTAGTGTCGAAGTGACTCCATTTTAGCAACGCGAAAAAAAAGAGTAAAAAAGAGTAAAAAATTAACTCCGGTTTCAGCAACAATTTCAGCATCTGAAACCAGGGTTTCAGCATCAACAACTTTGCTGAAACCGGGTTTTCAGCATCAACAACCCTTGTTCCAGCAACGCGGTAAAAAAAACCCATTGAAAATAGGGGTTGCTGAAACCGAATGTGCTGAAATAGGGGTTTCAGCAACTCCGTTTCAGCCAGCAACGCGGTAAAAAAACATTGAAACAGGGGGTGCTGAAACAGGAGTTTCAGCATTAGCACATGCGGTTTCAGCAACGCGAAAAAAAAAACTGGGAAAAAATGCTGAAATAGAGCGTGGCACAGGGGTTTCAGCATTAGCACATGCGGTGTCAAAGTGATGACATGAAAAAAAAAACTCTCTTTCAGCAATGCGGGAAAAAAAAAGTTAAAACAAGGGTTGCTGAAACCGGATGCGCTGAAACCCCTGTTTCCGCAACGCGGAAATATATATATAAAAAAAACTGGAAAAAAAACAAAAAAAAATGAAAAAGAGGTTGTTGAAACCGTATGTGGTAAAAAAGAAGTTTCAGCAATTCCGTTTCAGCAACTCTGGAAACGCGAAAAAAAAAAAAAAAAAAATAATGAGCGCGGGAGGGGGGCACAGGGGTCAAGGGGGCGGTGGACATTTTGCTAATTTGGAGGAGGTGAGAGCCTTTTTTCTAATATGACCCAAAATTTAGGACATTCTAGTAATCACCCCTTGTTAAAATTGCATTATATATTCCATCCACTCCAACCATTTACAAAAAAAATATAAAACTAACAATTAAAGATAATATTTTTTAGATAATCATTTTAAAAAAAACCCAGCTAATATTTCTACGTTGAAATAAGTATTTTTTTGAAACAAGAATGCGCCCTATCTTGCATAAAACGTAACTATATATAAGTCTAAGAACAAAATCATTGTTACTCACCTAATCTCATTTTGTTGAATTAATGTGATTGCCGTCAAACAAACTAAGAAATTAAATTAACGCCATGACATTGACAATTAACTAACAAAGCTAGGTTTATCAAAATCCCTAATCCCCACACGCATGGCCTACGTTCTCATAACCCATCTCACATTTGTACACATCATATGATTTAAGGCCTACATTAAATTGGATTGAGTTTTCTACATTTTCAGATTTATTGTTTGATGGTGACATTAATTTTGAGTATCAAGAAAAAAAAAAGTTAAGAATTTATTGATTAATTGTCTACTTCATTTCATACTAGATAAATTTAATAAACATCTCTTTTATACTAAAATATATATAGGTCATTTGATAATTATTTGACACATTTTTTAAAAGAGTTAAAACTCTATAAAATATTAATTTTTTAACTTAATTTTAAACTCATTTTTGTATGAATATATTTTTTAAAAAATGTTTAAAAATAATAATTTATAGAGTTTTGTCTTCTTAAAAAATAGGTCAAAAAAGTCGGACGACCTATCTTTTGATGCAGATAGAATATAATATTAAATTCGGTCGAGACTCATCACCAGGGACATCCGCACACATGTGTGTGTGAGGATCGGAGTAGGTCACCAACTTATATAGTAGACTTATATTATTCAATCTTTTGATGTGAGCTAATTTTTGTCTATTCATATCTCAACCAGTTAAGATATCTTGTTACAAAAATTGTTATAAACATAATTTGGGGATTTGAATGATTAGCCCAAAGTGTAGGACAAATTGACATTATCACATCATATTATTATAAGATAAATACAAGTACGGACTAGGGAGTATGATAATATGTATGAGAGGGATGGAGATCATTGGAGAGAGTTTAAAATTGTAAACTATTCCAAATTAGGAATCTCAAAGAGTGTCCACTTGAACATAATTACAAACGCTAGGTAGATAAGATAAGCTTGTGATTATGAGAGGATTTGAATAAAATTAACTCTAATTAATTACTATATACTAGTTAATAGTTTAATTAAATTTAACTGGATCTGGTATATATCAACTATCAAGATTCAACTAACGAATAGTTTGTTGTGGAATTGAAGAGTAGATGGAGGGCTGGTGGTTTGGGTTATTTGGTTTTGGATGTCTGTTGAGAAAAAAAGGAGAAAGAGGGCGGGCAAACATTAAAAGGCCAAAAAGAAACAAAACGAGGTTTTCTTGACAATGAAGTTTTTGGCTGCATAGCCATATCAATACATGATTGACATGGCTAAATTGGTAGCTTCGGGTAAGTAAAATAGGGTGGTATTTTGTGCACCCAAACTTTGACGTAAAGTTTATGTGGAATGGATTCTATGGATTCAAATTTCTCATTGAAAATTTTACATATTTTAGATTTTAGTCTTGTTCGAAACGATTTAGAGCATCAACATCCATAGAACAAATATATTCCTGTTTTTTAAAATATTCTTTTATTCATATATAATATACCTCCTTTCCCAATCAAAACATTACTGTATTTAATTAGAAAAACATAAAAAAAAATGTGGGACCCGTGTTCGAATCCTTCCAGGGTGTGAACCCCCTCTAAAGCCCTAGTCATGGTGGTCTACTGGTGTGGGAGTAAGGAGGATAGGAATGAGGTCCCCGGTTTGATCCCTACCTCAACCCCTTTCCTTGGGGATTTATATCTAAGGTTTACCTTGCTCCCTACCAGTGGGTCGACCGATCGGCGTAAGTCGGTTTATCTTGTACGTGACTCTTATCGGTTGGGTCACATGCTCAGAGTTTACCACCAAATGTGGATTTCTCGTCATAAAAATAAATAAAAAAATAAAAAAATTGGACTAATAAATGGATTAGGGAGTTTGATTTGGACGATCTTTTTATTCCTTTCTAATTTCTATTAAGGCTACCCCAAGTTTCCTTCATATTCAAAGCCCATTGTAAAAAGAGACATGAAGAGAAAATCTCATGGCCGGGTTGAAATGACACTATCCGTGGGACGTGTTTTTTTTTAATTAAGTCAAAATTCGAGATAAGGAAGCCTGATATTTGAGAGGTCGACGAATCGACAAGTGGAAATTGCCTAAACATAAAATACAAATAGAAAATAGGCAAAATAAAATAAGCAGAAATAAACCCTACAACAAAACGAACTAAGAAGAACCACTCTGAAAAGGGTTGCAGCAGAACCTATGAATCTGCACTTACAGTGCCTAAATCTGATGATTTGAAGAATAAAAGAGCTTCTTTTACTGCTCCATTAAAGAGCCAATATGTTGATGAAAAGAGAGGACTGCCGCCTCCTTTGATTGATGGGAGCTGATCCCCAAAACCCTACCAATCAGGAAATGCAAGAGCATGTTCCTTAAATACCACCAAGCTCACACACATAGTCCATCACATGAGAGGTGAGTGTCACTACTGAGCATGACAGCTCATTTACAGCAACAAAACTAAATAAGGGGAAAAAAGAAATAAAATGTAAACCTTGTAGGAATTACTTAGGAGAAAAGCTAAGCAAAATAAGACTATATTCTTCATATCCCCTCCTCAAGTTTGGCATGATGGTAGACCAATCAAGCCTAACTTGGAAGCAAGGAAGAAATGATGCTTCTCACCCAATGGTTTAGTTAAAACATCAGCCACCTGAACACCAGTTTTGATGTGTTGTGGATGAACAAAACCGTCTTGCAGACGTTCTCTCACAAAGTGGTAATCAATCTTGAGATGCTTTGTTCTCTCATGGAAAACAGGGTTCTCAGCAATGTGAATGACTACTTTGTTGTCACAATATAAAGGAATTGGTAGAGGAACTTGTGTCTGCAGTGCCTTTAGCATACCTTCCACCCACACTAGCTCACTTGTTGTGTTGGACATACTTCTGTATTCAGCTTCAACTGATGATTTGGAGACATTTTTCTATTTCTTTGTTTTCCAAGATACTTGGGAGCTTCCAAGAAACACATAGAAGCTTGTTAGAGACCGAGCACTGAACTAGAAGGCCCCCTAGTCTGCATCACAAAATGCAGTGACCTCTAATGTTGTAGATGCTGAGTAAAATAGCCCAACAGAAACAGTTCCCCTGAGGTATCTCACCACGTGCATTGCTGCTTGATAATGGGTGTCCTTTGGATCAGTCATAAACTGACTAAGATGCTGAATTGCATAGGAGATGTCAGGTCTGGTCAAGTTTAGAAATAAGAGTCTCCCAACCAGTCTTTTGTACACCTCTGGATCAGGCTATGATTCTCCACTATCTGTGGAAAGTTTAAGACCCATGGGCAAGGGAAAAGGAGATGCTTTGCAGTCTAGCAAGGAGCAATCCTTAAGTATGTCATGAATATACTTTTTTTGATGCAAGTAAATGCCTGATTTGTTTCTTTCAATCTCCAAGCCAAGAAAGTATCTAGCCTCTCCTAGATCTTTGATTGTGAAGGCTTTATGCAGTGCCTTCTTAGTTGCTTCTATTTCTCCCAAATCATCCCAATAAGGAGTAGATCATCTACATATATGAGAGCTACCACACTTCTAGTAGGAACCTTCTTGACAAACATAGAGTAGTCCTCCATGGTTCGGTTATAACCAATTTGAGTCAAGAATGTGCAGAGCTCCACATTCCACGGTCTTGAAGCCTGCTTGAGACCATAGATTGATCTCTTTAGTCGACATACTTGACCAGGTCTAGCCATCTATTACCCTTCTGGAGGTTTCATGTAAACCTCTTCTTCTAAATGCCCATCTAAGAAAGCATTGTTTACATCAAGTTGATGTATGGGCCAGTTCTTTGCTGCAACAACTGCAATAACAATTCTCACTAAAGTGAACTTTGCTACAGGTGAAAATGTATGTTTGTAGTCTTTCCCTTTAACCTGATTGTACCCCTTTGCTACCAATCTAGCCTTGAACATTTCCACAGATCCATCAGGCTTGTATTTTACGTTGTAAACCCATTTACTCCCAATGGCTTTCTGTCCAGGAGGTAGATCTGTAAGATCCCAAGTCCCATTGCTTTCCAAGGCTTGAATCTCCAACTGCATTGCCTTAATCCAACCTGGATCATTGCAGGCATGTTTGTAATGAGATGGTTCATACACATTTGCCATACAAGCAAATGTGTGAGGAAATGATGGGTCTTGATCATGGACATCTGTCAGGCATGTGGCTAAAAAGTAATTAGACATGGATGAATTATGTGGGTAGTAAGGGCTTATAAAATCTTGAAACCTTCTAGGCCTGACAGTTTCCCTCTCAAATCTTCTTAGAGGTGGAAAGGCTATGGGATCTAAGAAAATTGGTTGGTGGTTGATCAACAGAGCTAGAATGACTCTGATTGATGGCTGGATTAGAATTAGAAGTGGATGAGGTGCTTTTTGATGTGGTGTTTGGGACAAGGTCATTGTTTTGTGGTATGTTTATATTGGAGGAAGGAGTGTTTTGTGGAGTTGGGAAAGGAAATGGTTGATATTGATTATCACCTGGAGGATTGACTAGAGGTAATGTATGGTGAGTGAGGTTTGGTTTGATTTGTGGAGATGGGTTCTCAATTTCCTTGAAAGGAAATACATGTTCATGAAAAATGACATCTCTGCTCACATAAGTGCAGTTTGTCTCTAAGTCCCAGACTTTATAAGCCTTTTGACCATGAGGGTACCCAAGGAAAACACATCTCATTGCCTTTGCTTTCATTTTATCTATCATGCTATGAGGTACATTTGCATAACATAGGCACCCAAACACTCTCATCTCTTCATAAGAGGCCTGTTTCTTAAACATCTTTTCATAAGAAGTCTGCCAATTGAGAACTGCAGATGGGAGTTTGTTAATGATGTGAGTGGCTGTCAAGATGCAGTCTCCCCGGAACTTGAGAGGCAAACCTGCATGTAGCCTTAATGCCCTTGCTGTTTCTACCAGGTGCCTGTGTTTTCTCTCCAATCTCCCATTCTGTTGGGGAGTGTAAGGAACACTTCTTTGATGAACAATTCCCTCTGTAGCACAAAATTCTCTGCACTGCTTGGAGACAAATTCAGTCCCATTGTCTGTTCTCAGACACCTAACTCTTTTGTTAAACTGTGTCCTTACATATGCCACAAATTGTCATATGAGTTTGAACACCTGAGATTTATCCCTGACAAAAAAGGTCCAAGTTGTTCTAGTGTTGTCATCTAGAACTGTAAGAAAATAGTGAAACCCATTATAGGTAGACACTCTGTAAGGACCCCATAAATCCATGTGAATCAGATCAAAATGATGATCAGCAATGCTACTACTTCTTTCAAAAGGAAGCATGTGATGCTTAGATAAAGAGCAAATATCACAATTCAAATATGAAAGATTTAACCGACTGGCAAACTGCAGATGTCTCATCTTAGACACAGAACTGTGACCTAATCTTGCATGAAAAACTGTCAGTTCAGTGCTAACTTTATTACAACTGCCTCGACAGTAATCAAAACATTTCTTGATACTCTTGTCAATCCTCTGTAACTGCTCCCACTCTTGTACTTGATCTTCTGACAGCACTCTATACAGTCCATGTTTTCTAACTCCCCTTAGCACAACTCTCTCAGTCCCATCCCCCAGGGTCCTGAATTAGACAAGATAACCGAGTAAAGTGAGCTATCATGTCATGTTCATCAAGAAGCCTGCCTACAGATAGTAATTTGTGTTGAAAATCAGGGACAAGTAAGACATGATCAAGAATAAGATTGTCTGTCAACTGTAACACAACCATTTCATCTACAATTTTGATGGATCCATCAGGGAGACCAATGTGTACAGGTCTATCAAGTTTTCTCTTTCTGAGAAATTTGTCACAAGTTGGCATCATATGATCACTGGCCCCAGTGTCTATGATCCAATCTTTGACACAATTGTCTGCCATCACTATGTTAGCAGAATAAGGTAATATTTTACCTGCAAAATTGACAAAAGATGCATCTGTCTTGCCCTTCATCTTCTTCATTATCTCTTGGTAAACTGCATTAACCATGCTCGAGTCCAGATTGCCTCCATCAGATCCATCATACTCATCCATGGGACTATTCTGCATACCTCCAGTCATTGAACCTGCAGCATTCACAGATCCTTTGTGAGCATTGCCACTCTTCTCTCTTTCTTTAGTTCCCTTGAACCATTCAGGATATCCATGTATCCTAAAACACTCTTCAACTGTATGCCCTCTCATATTGTAATGAGTACAATTTTTCTGAAGCTTTAACTTCCTCTTAATCTCTTTCCAGTCCTTACTGTATGACTGATTACCACCTGAGCTAGGAAAGGATGGGCTCTGTTGCTGACTCCCTCCATAAGTCTTACTCCCTTGTTGGCTTGAATTACCTTTCATAATAGCAAAAGCACTGGTCTCTGATGTCCCAGACTGTCCTCCAATGGTAGGATCATTGCATGTCTCCACTTGCTGTAGGATGTAGAAAGCCTTACCAACCCTGGGAAGTGGATCTGTGGCCAGGATTTGATTCTTAGCTGCATCAAATCCATCATTCAGGCTAGTGAGCAACTGCATCAACCGCTTTCTCTCCTCCATTTCCTCAAATTTTCTGACCAGATTGCACCTACAGTTGGTCATAGCTCCACAACTGCATACAGGGATTCCCTCCAAAGCTTGGAGCTCATCTCAATACTTCTTCATCTTGTTGTAAAGATCAGATAAAGACATATTTCCTTGGGAAACATTTGCAAGTTTTCTCTTAATGTGATAGATCATTGGTGCATTTGTCTGGCTATATCTCTCCACTATTTCATCCCATAGTTGCTTTGTAGAGCTCACAAACATCAGTCCCTCAACTATATTTTTTGCCATAGAATTTAAGATCCAACAACGGACCATATAATCATATCTAATCCACTTTTGCACATCATCAGATCCATCAGCAGGTCTCAGACAAGTGCCATCAATAAACCCCAGTTTACATTTTGCTCCTAGAGCCATGTCACCCCTCTACTCCAAGCCATGAAGTTTGTCCCATCAAAAGGAACCCCAACAAGTTGAGCTCATGGGTGATCAGAATTTGACAAAAAAAAGTGGGTCATTAGGATTACCTTGGTTGGTCATATCTCCTTCGGTTGATTGATGCTCTTCACCTGGACTAGAAGGACTGAACATCAACGACTGTTACCAGCTTGAGCACGAGCTTTGAAGCAATCAAAACCGTCTGCTCTGATACCATGAAAAGGGTTGCAACAGCAACTATGAATCTGCACTTACAGTGCCTAAATCTGATGATTTGAAGAATAAAACAGCTTCTTTTACTGCTCCATTAAAGAGCCAATATGTTGATGAAAAGAGAGGACTGCCGCCTCCTTTGATTGATGGGAGTTGATCCCCAAAACCCTACTAATCAGGAAATGCAAGAGCATGTTCCTTAAATACCACCAAGCTCACACACATAGTCCATCACGTGAGAGGTGAGTGTCACTAATGAGCATGACAGCTCATTTACAGCAACAAAACTGAATAAGGGAAACAAGAAATAAAATGTAAACCTTGTAGGAATTACTTAGGAGAAAAGCTAGGGAAAATAAGACTATATTCTTCATACACTCCCAGAAAGTTGAAGACGTCGGCGAAGAAACGAAGCCAAGCATCACCGAATAGTAGCACCGTGGGTCAGTGATCCTGTAGGAACCTATCTCTTGTGTAGGGGTGTGCAGAAAAACCCGACACGACTGATAGGAAACGAAAACACGACGACACGACACGAAAAAACACGAAACAAAAAAGACACGACACAACACGAAAATAACACGAACAGCTAAAATACGACATTAAATAGTTCGGATATTGTTCGGGCAAATCTCCTTGTCGGATACCCGACACGAACCGTTTAATTTTTTTTAATTTATAAATATGGTAATTTCAGTACTAATATATTTACAATTTGTAAAGTAACAATGAAACCCAATAACTCAATTGGCAATGAGGTGAAAGGAAGGGAAGTGCTTTAGTAATTGTCCTTGGTTTGATTCCTACTAGAGGTGGTGATGCGGTCGCCGTCGAAGAGAGAAGGTGGTTTGGGCTGGTGGTTAGTCCGAGCCCGTGTTCGCCATTGAAGAAAGAGACGGTGGTTTGGCTGAGTGGCTGACCCTTTTGATTTTTGAAGGTGCGGTCGATGGTCTGTTTGTTTGCAGCAAAGAGAATGATTCGTGTCGTGTTAACCGGTATCCGACACGGAACCGTGTCGTGTTCGGATCGGGAGTTTGAAGCTAAACGGTTTCGGGTATCCGACACGGTTAACCGTGTCGTGTCGGATACCCGATAATGCACACCCATACTCTTAAGGGTAGTGCAGATGAAACTTCAGGGAAGTTCAATCCTAAACACGGAGTCTCCTTGAACGCACTACCACAACCCCAGTCAGTCCTGACTCCGAACTTCACGATCCCAACTAAGCAGAAGATCACTTGTTTGTTGAAAATCACTTGTTTTTGGTTTTTTTTTTCTTCATATTTGTTTTTTTTTTGTTATATCATGACGGACTACTATTTCACTCTGGCCTCTCGATTTTCCAATTATTGTTGTTGTATGAGATTTCGAATTATTATCTTTTTTAAAAAAAGATAACATTATCTAACCTTATGCTACTAGTACAATCCCCGCGCTATGCCGCCATGATACATTTGCGAGGACTATAAGGAAAATAAAATATAAAATATTTGTTATAAGATGAACAAAAAAACAATGAAAAAAATTACAAATAGCGAATTATTGTTTGGAGATGATAATTGTGTTTTAGAAAATGGGAAGAGAAAGTAGTATGGGAAAAAAATCACCACTAGTTGAAATAGCTAAAATGAAGGAAAATGAAATATAAAATGCGCACCAAAATCAACCCTTTCGGGTTGTCGTTCGAGCCCTCACAGGATTTTGTTCAAGCCATTTCGAGATTTGCATGGTTTGAACCCTTTCAGGATTCGTAAAGATTTTGTGCTTAGTCCAACCCGATGTATTACTTATTAATATTAAAATTTTGATTAGTCCATTTTGAAATTTTCGCTATTTCTCAAACATAACTACATAAGTACTTTAGGAATGGCGTATCCCTTCCTAGAGAACGCGCGCCACGCGCTTTACCAATTCTCCTCTGATGAACCCCGTGAAGCTTCATCTTTCTTTGCGAGGAACCCTAGCCCCGAAAGCCTTCCCCATCCAAATCTTCTCTCCTGCCAAATCCCGCCTCAAATCCAGTCTGATTCAAAAACTAATGATGAATCCTTGCTCCCCAAACAATCAATTGAGAGTTTTTCGTTCTTCCGACGCCTTGCTGGGTTGGATGTATCGATTGGAAAAATTCAGAAAAGGGGCAAAATTTTGTGCGAAGAGGTATACAGATTGGAGTTAGATGTTGGATTATCAATTGGGGGTATGGCTAACTGTGAGAATAGGGGAGATAGGGGCTTGAGTATTCGGCCTCCTCCGTGGCCTCATCCAAGTGTTTGGTGTGTACGGCTCTCGTCTTTTCGATCTCTCTTCGGTGAAGGCTGTTCAATCGATGTTCTGTTCCGTCGTTCGATTCACTGTTGCTCGGCATCGGTTTACTGGTATGTCTTCAAGAAAGGGGGTGTCGTTGGACTCCCCTTCCCTTCCCCTCAAATCTCTTTAAGGAAGCTACGGGGTGAGATTCTTTCTCACGCTATTCTTACTTCTCCTTCTCTTGCAAATCTCTCTCACTATGTATCTAATCCTCTCTTGGATTTTTGTGTTTCAATGGCTTCGTCCAACTTGGACAAAGGAAAAAAAACCTTTGGAGCTCGATTTCTTCGAGCTTCCAAACACAAACTCCCGCAAGGGCCCAAAAACCTCTGCCGATGGTCGTCCTCTCGAAGGAAGTTCGCTTCCTTCAGAGGTTCTGTCTAAGGCAAACCAAAAACAGAGAAAAAAGATGCTGAAGAAATTGAAGATTGTTGTCCAGGTGCTGGATAAAATCCAAACTGGTGTTCAGGAATATATCTCCGCTTTCAACAACACTTCTATGGATGTTACCTTAGTGGGGAGCCCGATTGAAGCAAAAGAAATTTGGAGGAAGATCAAAGTGGAATGGACATTCTTGGAAGCTGGATCTCAATTGGTTCCTCTTGCAAACAACTATGAGTTCATCTTTGTTATGCTATTATTGTCTAGTATTGTCCATGGTCAAATTGGTGGTCTTAAACTAGTCATTTTGTGCACTCAGCTTAGTGTTTTGAAGACTAAGTGTTGTGTTGTATGGTGGAAGAGTGGCTGTTTGTTCACAACCTACTTAATGTTGAAAATAATTAGTATAAAAAAACAATCTAGTATTCTATGTCTACTATCAAACATTTCATATGTGTATATTCGATTAGTTTCATATGCAGCTAATGTGAGTGGGTCTTGTTGGGCTTGCATTCCCAATTTGAGAATGATATATGGGACAGGTGGTCAAATTTCTAATAATATGTTTTCATCGATAAAAAGCAGCTGGCTTCAAATCATTTATAGAAGGGGAATCTGTCTTATTGATAAATCAAAAATTAAAACGTCTTATGTGCATAACTATTATTGGAGTATGGATAGCTGGATTCGGAAAGGTTCTAATTGGAGAGGCGAAAGGTTAAGATACAGATTAGACTACTTGTGTACCTTTATTGTTGAGACAACTCATTTCTTGAATAAAAATAAACCACATCAGAAGGCATTCAATGAGAAAAGAGATAAAAGAGACTTTTTGATGCATATATCTAATCAAGTAATGAGAAATTCAGCAATCTTAGCTAAAAGGGTAAGGGATTACAATAGATTGTGTACCTTTATTATTGAGACAACTCATTTCTTGAATAAAAACAAACCACATCAGAAGGCATTCAATGAGAAAAGAGATAAAAAGAGAACTTTTGTTGCATATATCTAATCAAGTAATGAGAAATTCAGCTATCTTAGCTAAAAAGGTAAGGGATTACAGTAGGTTAACATGAAAATTGGTTCTTGGAATGTTAGAGGAATTGGGAAACCAAACTTTTGGGCAGAATTGGGAACTTTCTGTAATATACAAAGAATTCAGGTTATGTCAGTTATGGAAACAAAGACAGATAAAATCCCTGAGGAAAAATGTTGGCGGTCAGCAGGCTTTGATGAAGCTTTCTGGGTGCCAGCTGTTGGTAAATCTGGAGGCATAGGAGTGATGTGGAAATCACATTGTCTGACTCATGAAACCATATCAATAAATCACTACGGTCAACGTTTCATTAGTGATATTTATAGCAACTCAAATCTGAATTTTGAATGTCAGATTCTTTTTGTGTATGCCTCTGCTCAGGAACGAGATAAAACAAGGTTTTGGGAAGAAATAGTAATGTTAATAACCTCGTCTAGGATACCCATTATAGTTATAGGAGATCTCAATGATATTGTATCTAACGATGACAAAAAAGGAGGTGCTGACACTTCATTAACCAGATTTATTAGGTTAAACGAGATTAAAAATAGTTGTGAATTGTTAGACATACCTTTTTGTGGAAACAAGTTCACATGGAGAAAAAAGAAGGAAGGACCAGAAAATATCTATGAACGTCTTGATAGGGCTTTGGTTCAAAACGAGATTCTGGTCCGCTTCCCTAGTATTCACTTAACCCACCATGCTTTCTCCTCTTCGGATCATTGTCCTATCATAATGAGCTTCGCTGAAGGTATATCACCTCAGGCTGCACCATTCAAATTTGAAAACATGTGGCTCCAAAGGAAGGATCTAAGAATGATTGTCAAACAAGCTTGGAGGGCGAATTGTGCAGGATCTGTTATGTATCAGCTTATGTTTAAGACAAAAGTCCTAAAAGCAAAAATTAAGGCCTGGAATAAAAGGACATTTGGAAATATATTTCGACAATTAGAGGAGGTTGAGGAAAAATTAATAGCGATTCAAGGCGAGCTGTGTAACCTTTTCGATCCTATTACAGCCAGCAAGCAGAAAAGATTAATTCTAAAAAAAGAAGCGTTGATAAAATTTCATAAAACATTCTGGTGTCAGAGAGCAAAATCGAAACATGTGAAACTAGGAGACACAAACTCAGGCTACTTCCATAAAGTCGCCACAGGTAGACGAAATAGAAAGATTATACGACACATTACTTCCGCGGAAGGTATTTTAATTCTTGGGGAGGAAAACATCAAGACAGAAATTCATAACGATTTTGAAAAAAGGTTTAAAAAGGATTGTTGTACAAATACTGATTGGAGAAATAGTTTGGATCTAATTACTTCTGAAATCACAGAGGATGAAAATGAGCAGCTGATCAAACCAGTTCAAAATAGTGAAATCAAAAATGTGGTTTTCAGTCTAGGAAGAAATAAATCTCCAGGGCCGGATGGTTTTTCGGCGGAGTTTTATAAAACTTATTGGGACATTGTGGGTCCCTCGGTAATCAGAGCGGTGAAGAGTTTCTTTCACTCCGGGAGGCTTCTTCGTCAAATTAATCATACTTTTATCACGTTACTGCCAAAAATGGATAATCCATCCTCGAAAAATAATTATAGACCTATCAGCTTATGCTCGACAATATACAAAATTATATCAAGAATCCTTACAGAACGATTGAAGAGTGTAATGGGTAAACTGGTTCACCCGTTACAAGGAGCTTTCGTTGCAGATAGAGCAATTCAAGATAATATCTTGATAGCGCATGAGATTTTCCATTCGTTTAAAACCCGTAATGGTAAGGAAGGTTGGATGGCAATCAAACTTGATATGGAGAAAGCTTATGATAGACTTAATTGGGAATTTATACTTGAGATTCTGAGAAGGTTTGGCTTTCATGAACAATTTATTAATTGGGTAAAAGAATGCATCACGTCCGTATCCTTCTCAGTCCTGGTGAATAGCACCCCAACCAAACTTTTCTTTCCTACCAGAGGTATCCGACAAGGAGATCCCATTTCACCGTTCTTATTCATACTTGGTGCTGAAGTTCTTGCAAGACAACTTCAGCAGGCTTCTGTGGCCCCATTGAGCAAAATTGGCTTCAACTTCGGACACGACGGTCCGAAAATCCCTTTCCTTGCTTTTGCAGATGATACAATTGTCTTTGCCAAAGCCACGTTAGAGGCCAGTCAGAAAGTTAAATCTGTAATAGAGGACTACTGTAGGGTATCTGGCCAAAAAGTTAATTATCATAAATCCTCTTTCCAGATGACAGGGGGAGTTCATGGGTCTAGAATTCAGTTGTTAGAAAACTCGTTACAAATGACACACACAAGGGCTATGGAGAAATATTTAGGTTGTCCTATCATCAATGGGAGAGTAAATAAGCACACATTCGAAGATGTAGTTAACAAAACGAAAACTCAGCTCTCTAAATGGAAAGCGAACTCCCTATCCCAACAAGGAAGATCGATCGATTCTGATTAACTCAAATCTGTCGTCAAAACCTCTTTATGTTATGCAAAGTTTCATGCTTCCAGCTTCAATTCACAATGAACTAGATCGAATTAATCGAACCTTTTTCTGGAATAAGGATCTTCAGTATAAACCTCTCATTAGTTGGGATAAGGTGTGTAGATCGAAAAGTAAAGGGGGCCTGAATATAAGGAAATCACGAATAATGAATGAGGCTCTTCAGATGAACATTTTATGGAGAACCTTAGCCGAACCAGAAAATATATGGGTTCGAATTATTAGACACAAATACTTAAAACAAAATGATTTACTAAATTACACAAAGAGTAAAAATGCCTCCTGGCAATGGAGGAATGCTTCTGCGTTAATTGACAAATTCAAGGAAGGCCTAGTTTGGGGAATCGGAGATGGTGAATGAGTCAAGTTCTGGAAGGATTCTTGGATCTCTCAGAAACCCCTAATCAAATGCATCGATAATATAACAATCGAAGATGAGGATGCTCGTGTAAGCGATTTTATAGAAAATGGTGTCTGGTGCAGAGACATGTTATTTGATGCCCTAGGAAGGGACTAGGCCGAGAGAGTTCTTAGCATTCCTCTCCCAATCCATAAAATGTCTGACAGGCTGTACTGGCGCCATGATAAGCAGGGGTGGTTAACCACTTCTAGTGCAGCAAGATTTCTTACGAACTATGATTCATTTAGTGATGATCCTTCTAACTGGATTTGGAAAGTAAATACAATTCCTAAGATTCAGAATTTTCTGTGGAAAATCGCCCAGAATGGCCTACCAACTAGAGATCGATTGAGCAAGGGGGGAGCGCCCATCCCAAATGAATGTTGTTTCTGTGGTGCAAATGGGGAAGATGAACTCCATTTGTTTGTCAAATGTCCATTCGGGAAAAACCATCTTCTACAAACTAGCAAATGCTCTAGGATCATAAATAATATCAACACAACTTCGGTGAAGGGCAGTATCATTATGACAAAACTAGGAGAAGTATTAACAACCAAAGAAAAGGAAGAAATGGCTTTAAAATGGTGGCCCATTTGGTATTTTCGGAATAAAATGATTTTCAGAGAAGTTAAAACGCCAACACATTCGGAAGTACACTCTTTTATTAAATCTGTAAAAAAAAGGATGGGAAACAGCTCAAAGGGAGGAAAAGGAAGATGCAAATCTGGAAAATGGAGCGTTGGGGACGAAAAAAGGAAAGGTAAGCAGGAAGAATGTCAAGTGGAGAAAACCTAATAATGAATATATGAAACTCAATTTTGATGGAGCGGTAAATTTCTCAGGGGAAGCTAGTATTGGATATGTAATTAGGAATTCCGAAGGAAAGGTCGTTAATCTGGGGTATAAATCCATTGGGAAAACAAATCCCATTTTAACTGAGACCATAGCTTTAAGAGAGGGAGTTGTATGTGCTAAAATCAACAATTATGCTAAACTAGAGATAGAAGGAGATTCTCAAATCCCATTGTAAATCATCTAAAGGGCAACGGTATTTGTCCCTGGGAAATTGAATTAATTCTGGGTGATATCAAAGGGCTTCTTAGGTCTTTTCATGATATTTCCCTTTCCTTTGTGCCCCGTGAGGGTAACAGGACGGCAGACAAGGTTGCACACCTTGGCCGTCCTGTTAACGGGCTGGCACTGGAAGAACATCCAGATCTTCTTGATCTCATCCGTCAGGATGCTCTCGGTTAGGTTTTCCAACCAAATTCTTATAACCTAATTAAAAAAAAAACATAAGTATTGTAGGGTCTAAGATTTTGAATTCTTACCTTATTTTTTTTTGAGGAATTTTGGTGATTTAAACCCTTATGGATATTTGATGAGGTTGTTAGCCTCTTTAATTAATTTTTTTACCGCCCTAGACCGTATTGAATTTTTAATAGGCGTGAGCGTGATAGACCCCCTCTTCTTTCCCCTTCAATCACACCCTCTCTGTTTGCTATCTTGTTCTCCCTTTCTCCTCCAGATGGAGATGAAGGTACGTCGTCACCACCACCGTGTCTGCCCTCACTGCGGCCATGCCGATCGGTACCAATTCTAGGGTTTGAAAGGATTTAGTCCCGACTCGCCGAGATGGACCGCTCCAACGCCCAACGCCGAGAATCGCCGTTTGTATGCGAAGCTCAGCGAGCCCTCGACCGCACCGCATCTGCCGTCATCAATGGGCCCCGAATCAAACTCAACGACCTTATGGTGAAATTTCAGGTACTTTTCAGATCTCAGATTCCTATTGTCTTCTTATTTGACTTCTGATTCAATTCCATTCGGAGTTTAGTTAATTAGGGTTTGGAATTATCGAATTTGAGATCCGAATTTGGTTAATTTGAAATCCAATTGTGAAATCAAGGGTGCAATAGCACAATTGATGGATCTGATTTGTGTGAATTGAGCCCCTGATTGAATTGATGTAATGAGACTTTTGTCATCTGGGGAGCCAGAACCAAATTTAGGGTATATGATTTTGTCTCTGAATCATGTTTTTCTTCCTCGGATATTATGGAATTTCTTATTTTATTGGGTACTTCTCTTGCGTTGTCTACTTAGTTGATGGTTAATGTTAAAGCTGCTTATCTCAAATGAAAACAAAAGTTTGTTAGCTATAATAATGCTATAGTTTACTTATATATATATATATATATATATATATATATATATATATATATATATATATATATAGAGAGAGAGAGAGAGAGAGAGAGAGAGAGAGAGAGAGGGGGGTGGTTCATGGGAGAACAACCCTTATTGTGTATAATGAGAACAAATCTGGACCGTTGATTGAATGAAATGGAAGGCTGAGATTAATAGGCAATTTTGGCTTTTTTTAAATTAAAAAACAGTGGGACCCACGTCGTTTTTTTGCCCACTTGCTGAAGGGAGGCGTGTGTGGTGCACTCTCTTCAAATTATTCGACAGTATATCTAGATTATTCGATCGTATCGTCTGATTATGCAATGGTATCGACAGATTATGCGATGGTATATGATTTTTTTCTGTTAATCTTTATAAATGATTGATTATTCGGTCGCCTATGAATGATTATTCGGTGATATATAGATGATTATTCACTCATATATGAGTGATTATCGGTTGATTATTCGATGGTATCGGTCGGTTATTTGATGGTATCGATGGATTATTCGATGATATCGCTTTATTATTCGATAATATCCCTTGATTATTCGATAGTATCCCTTGATTATTCGATAGTATCACTTGATCATTGACATATTTAAATTCACCCATAAACAAATTCCACCAAATTATCTTATATACCTATGAATAAAGTTACACATACAAACGAATAAATGTAAATTACAGTAACAGTAAGTAAGTAATTTAACATTCAACCATCAATTGAGAACAAAGATGTCAGATTTTGTGCAGAGATATTACTGGGAATGGTAAGCACCGCTGGCACCGGAATTTGGAGAAATTAAGGGTTTACCGACGGAAGAAGCGGCGGCAACGCCCTCATCGTACAACTAGAAGGTGTCGCGGAGGTCCTTGAGGCCGGTTTCATCGCCTTCGACACCTTCCTTCTCCGCTTCGGTCTCGGTCAGCCATGGAAATCTCATGCAGACTGGCGAGAGGTTGTTGACGCCGTCAACACCGCCCATGGCCACACAAAGAAGACGCGGAGGACGGAGGACGCGAAACAGGCGGCGACGGTTGCTGAATTCCACCTTCCTTCGACTTCCGCCTTCTGGACCGCTTCGCAATCGCACGTCCGTCGTCTTCGGCTTCGCAATCGCAATCGCCGCCCTTCGCAATCGCAATCGCCGTCCATCGTCTTCGGCTTCGCAACCGTCGTCGCCTTTCGCCCAAATCTTCACCTTCGCAACCGCCGCCGGCCACCTTCGCAACCGCCGTCTTTTGTCGAAGCGCCCTTCGCAATCGCTGGCAACCTCGCAACCGCCATCTCATGTCTCCGCCTTTCGCAATCCCGCTTCTCTTTCTCTCTCCTTTTGGTTGAAATTGAAAACGCTGTGTGGGATTAGGGTTAAGCATATGTGTACACGCGCCTATATGTAAGGGTGAGATTGTGTTTACACAATTTTAATTTACAATTAATTTAAAATCCTAAATAATCTCAGCCTTCCATTTGTACTAAATCAACGGTCTAGATTTGTTCACATTTTACTCAATAAGGCTTGTTCTCATATGATCTATCCTCTCTCTCTCTCTCTCTCTCTCTCTCTATATATATATATATATAGAGAGAGAGAGAGAGAGAGAGAGAGAATGGATCAAATGTTTACAAGTCTTAACATGTTTTGTGTTAACAAATAATGGCCCTTGATCGAAGCAAAATAGAAGGCCACGATTAATTCTTAATATTAATTATTTCTATTTAAAAAACAAGTGGGCCCTATAGAAAACCTATCCCACCTCTATAACACGCGTGTGAATGCCAATGTTTTTCAAGTTCGCAGGATAGAGAAAACGAGAGGAGTTCCCAAAAGAACCCTAGCGGTTTCGGCAATCTATCGGCGGCGAAGTGGGAGTTCAAATCCGTCGTCGAATCGAGGGCGAGATCAGAGGAGGGAAGTAGCAGAGGGTGGCGACGGCAGCAACGATTGCTACCAGATGATGGCGGATCAGCGGATGACGGAGGTATTGCGCAGGCCAAGGCGATCGAGAGAAACCGCCGCCGTTGCGGAACAATCACACGTCGTCGGAAACCGCCGCCGCTGCAACCATCTTCCTCGATGAAACGCCGGAGCCGATGCGGGGCAATCGCACATCGCCAGAAGCCGCCACTGCTGCAATCGCACATCGCCAGAAACACCGGAGCCCTAGAAGTCGCCACTGCTGCAATCGCACACCGCCACTGCTGCAATCGCACATCGCCGTCTGCAATCGCACATCGCCAGAAACACCGGAGCGCTAGAAGCCGCCACAGCAATCGCACACCGCCACTGCTGCAATCGCACATCGCCGTATTCGGCTCCGCCGCTGCTGCAATGGCTCCGCTCGCTGCTGTTGCAATGGCTCCGCACCCTAGGTGGTGCCGCCGCTGCAATGGCTCCGCCGCCCCGCCCCGCCGCTGGTGTTGCAATAGGGTTTTTTGTCTTTGAATTTCAGGTTTCTTTTTTTGTTGAATCAACATTTTTGTCTTTGTATTCGACAACTTCATTGTTTATATTCGGTGATAATAAGCAATTATTCGGTGGAATTCATATGATTGATCTATTAATCTCATGTTCAGAGTCACTATTCGACAAGTTCATAGTTTCTATTCGGTAATAATAAGGAATTATTCGGTGATAGTAAGGAATTATTCGACAAGTTCACAATTTCTATTCGGTAATAATAAGGAATTATTCGGTGATAGTAAAGAATTATTCATGTGTATGTGGTTAATTAGAGGTGGAAATCAAGAATTACATTTATATATTCTTTTAACCTAGCGAATAATTACTGGCAACTTGGCGAATAATTACTATCAACCTAGCGAATAGTTGAAAAATTAACCAACCCTTTCCTATTATTGATAACTCATATTTATAGACGAATAATAACAATCAATTTAGCGAATAATTACTATTATTCTAGCGAATATTTTCATCGAACGCATAGTGGAAGCAAAATCTCCTCATCCCCACAAAAAAAAACGTTACCTAAAAAAATCAACGCACGCGCTTCCTCTACAGCAAGTTGGCTATTAAAGTGGTGGGACCTACTCTTTTTTATTTAAATAAAAAGGGAAAGTCTCAATTAATCTCACCCATTCATTTCTAATCAATCAATGGCCTATATTTGTTAACACAAAACACAATAAGGGGTGTAAACACCTGACCCAACCTCTCTCTCTCTCTCTCTCTCTCTCTCTCTCTCTCTCTCTCTCTCTCTATATATATATATATATATATATATATATATATATATATATATATATATATATATATATATATATATATATATATATATATGTAAAACCAAACAGATGTTCGGTGGATTGAACCAAATTTTCAGTCCTTTTATTCTAGGTCTTTGTTTTTTGTGGGTGGGAAGGTTATGTAATTGGGTAAAAATGGCAAGTTGGTTGATAGCATGCATTTAGGTAGGCATATTAGGATGCATTTATCATGATTTAGATGTATATAATGCATGGTTTAAGCTAGATTTGCATTTATACTTGTTTTGTTGGTAGAGTCGGAATCTACACGCTTTTATAGATTATTTCAGGTATATGTGGATCCGACGAGGAATGAGGAAGCTCATGGATGAAGGAAGAGTGAAGAGGAGGAGGAAAAGTGAAGAGCTCGGGAGCGGAATCGAAGTTAGAGAGCCTAAGTGAATAACAAGTCAGCAGAAGTTGTCGGCAGACATGCTGAACTTGTTTTGCACTTTGTGGAGGCTTCGGTTGTCCGATTGACTATTATGACCATGCGTTGGAAAGCTCTTTCCGAGATCTACAACTTTCATGTTGACATCGGGACCAAATTCGAAGAGGAAAAATTACTGTGAACAGTAAAAGCCGTCCCTCGGCTTGTAGCTCTGACGAACGATTTCGCTGATCGCCGGCCGCCCCGCGGCCTGGGTTGGCTGCCCTGCGGCCTCTGCAGAAACGCCGAATTTGCTAAATGGACTTTTTATCTCTTTAATTATGTTTTTAGAATTATTATTTGGCCGACTCTTTTGAGGCTATTTAAGGACTATTAGAGTTATTTTCTTAGACATCTAACTCATCATCTAATTCATTACTTTATTCACTTGGAGATTATCAATTGAGAGAACCTAGAGAAGAGCCTCCATATGGCCATGGAGTGCTAAACTCTTCCGTTTCGTCTATGGATTGAAGCTTTGGTTTGATAAAGTTGTGAGATTTCTATTCTTGTTCTATTCCTATTGATTCGTATTGATTCTTTTGCGAATATTGTTGATTTCTTCTAGTCCGCGCAACTAGTTGAGATTATTGCTAGGATTTTGTAGATTCCTCGTAGCGAACCTTAATCCATGGTAGCAATCATGCCTTTTTAGGACTCGTAGGACTAAACTGGTGTGTAGAGAATCAATTATATGTTAAATGCTGACTCGTAGCTTGGTGTTGCATGTATCCTGGTTAATCCTTAATCTTAATGCTATTATTAGGTTAAATCTTGACCGTGTTAGGGTTATCTAATCAGTAAGGGTTACTAGGACTCGTAGGACTAGTAATTTACACAAGACCAGGACAGGAACAATAATAGGATGAAAAGAGAACTTGAAGAAGAATCGAGGATCAACTAACCAAACTAAAGTGGATATTTGTAGATGAAACTATTTTCTCAATTGTTATCTCTACTAACTTGTTTATAGTTTATTTTCTCATCTTCAATCACCAAAACCCCTCTTTCCTACTAATTGGTAAATATACATTGCGTAGAAATACTTGATTCTCTGTGGGATCGACCTCCTACTTGCTTACTATACTAGTTTGTGGGTTTGAGTTTTACTTTTGATAGGAACAACGACAGTTTCCTCCTGTCATTGGTCTTTCTTACTCAAGTATCAGTCCATTCTTTTCCTGGAAATTGCCTGCATCAAACCTCTAATGATTCTCTGTGTAAAGTCTAGTGTCCTTTCTTTAAAGGCAAATGTCTGTTATCATAAAAGTGATAAATCCATTTGAGTTTGCCAAATAGTTGATAATTGTTACACTTTTTATTTCTTAAGCAAGCTTGTTAAATATCTGAATTTGCAACATTAGCATAAATATGTGAGTGTTTGACTTTTCAAGAACGTTGAGGTTTATTATAAAACTTAAGGCTATCTACTATACATCAAAATTATGTGCCTTCCTTATTCTTTACTTTTTCTGGGCTTTGACATTATGGTCCATATTCTTTTTTTAGCAATCTTTTTTTTTTTAAATCTTGATTATTTTTTTTTCTAATCCTAGAATTGGCTTTTGATAGGATGACCATAATACTTTTCCCTGCAGATTTGGGGGTGTGAGTCTTCAAAATCTGGAAGGCAAGCAGTTTGCTCAAGCGTTCCAGAAAAGGGAAGATTGTAGAGTGTCATCTGAGTTTGTTGAATGTAATTCGTGTTGTTGTGTATATCTACCTGACAGAGTTACTAACCTTATCTTACAGTATCTGAGCAACATGTTTGCATCTTGTGATCCTCTATTAGTTCTGATTCATTTTCTTGTTATTAATTGCTTATATAGCCAGCTTCATTTCCGCGGCAATCTTTCTCGCTTGTAATTCTTCAATCTCAGCCTGTGCGGATGCCATCTCAGCCATCTTATCTGATCCCGATGCTTTGTGCTTAAATAACTCGAGCTCTTCTTTCAGGGGCTCTTTATTCAATTATCGGTTGGCTGCAGCCGCTTCATGCTCAGCCTCGTTTCTATTCGTGAGAATCCAAAGCTCATTCTGAGCATTTCTCTCAGCAGCTCTGGCTTCTGCGGGTTCTTTCATCGCCAACTCCAGTTTCTTCTCCGTCTCCTCGGCTGCTTGACACAATCAAGATGGGAGCTTCTTGATGATAGATTATTGGTTGCACCTTGTATTAATTATGAGATATGAAAAGAGATATTATTTTTTATACAATTCTTGGATGGTTACTTACATTGATGTCACCTTGTATTGATTTCATTGATTCCATATTATATTACTTACATTGATGCATTTTTTTTTAAAGTTGATGACATGTTATAATAGGTGCTTTTACGTATACAACCAATTTTAATGTCATAGTTTGAAAGACCTTGCGATTTGCCATGTGAAATAAGATGACAATAATTCGATTCCACGTTTTAAGTTCATATGTCATCAATTATATAAAAATGTCACCATAAACAATTGTGATTAATGAAGTGTGATAACAAATGTAATCAATGGATAAAAGTCGACAATAAAAGATGCAATCAATGAAATTTAATCATAATTTATGTTCCATATCATCAATTATATTAAAATGTCATCAACAAAAGATGTCATCACAAATTAGTGAGATCAATGAGGTGTAATCACAATGTCATCAATTAATAAAAGTCATCAATAAAAGATGTCATCAATGAAGTTTAATAACATTTTATGCCATTGTGTCATCAATTGTATAAAAATATAATAAAAAAGTGGCATCAATTGATCTGATTAAAAAAAATTGCATCAAATAATTACATTATAAAAATGACATCAAAATACCATTTTGAAAAAGTTGTATCACATTAAAGGAAAAAAATGTCATCAAAATACTACTTTGAAAAAATGTCATCAAAATACTACTTTGAAAAAATGTCATCAAAATACTACTTTGAAAAAATATCATCAAAAATATGGCATCACGGTAAAAAAAAATATCATAAAAAAATTAACATAAAAAAAAGTGCCATCTGTCGTTAACAATAAAAAAAAATGGCATCAATGATCAACGTGACATTACTGTAAACAAAAAATGTCATCAAGGTTTAAAAAAAGTGATATTAAAAAAGTGTCATCCAATCATTTCATTAGAAAAGTGGCATTAAAGTGAAAATAAAATATAGTAAAATTTTGGCATCAAAATGGTAAAATATGACATCGCTATTTAAAAAAAAATGGCATCAAAATGGGTTGGTCAACGTTGACCGGTCAATGATCAAACGGTTGACCATTGACCAACCCATTCTATTGGGAAGAGGTCTAAGGCAAAACTAATTAAATTGATTTGGGGCCCAAGTGCCCAATTGAATATTAAAAAAAATGTCATCTACCAAAATCACCATTTTTTTTTGGGTGAATTACATTTTTGGTCCCTAACCTTTACCACTTGTTTCGTTTTAGTCCTCAACCTTTGAAACGTTTCAAAATAGTCCTTGACCTTTCTATTCCATTTCATTTTAGTCCCTAACCTTTCAAATGTTGTAAAATAGTCTCTAACCTTATATATTTTATTCGTTTTAGTCCCTGATATTAAAATATTATTTGCAATAATTATAAAAAAAACCACCCTATAGGGTGGTTTAGAGACTATTTTACAACATTTGAAAGGTTAGGGACTAAAATGAAATGGAATAGAAAGGTCCAATATATTATCCATAAAATATTTTTATTATTTACCAAAGCTCTCATCAAGTTTATAGATCTTGTGATTAACTATGAGAGATTGTGGGATTTTTTATTATTTACCAATACATAGATCCAATATATGTATATTAAATATTAATCCATTAAAATAATGAATTTGAACAATAAAAGAGGTCTTTTAAAAAAAAATCATAAAGTTGGATATTTGTTTTATAATTATTCTTTATATGGGTAATTTACTCATTTGTATACATTATGATAACTTTATATGGGTAATTTACTCATTTATATACATTATGATAACTTTAGGGTGATTTTTTTATAATCATTTCAAATAATATTTTAATATCAGGGACTAAAACGAATAACAAATATAAGCTTAGGGACTATTTTACAACCTTTGAAAGGTTAGGGACTAAAATGAAACGAAATAAAAAGGTTAAGGACTATTTTGAAACGTTTCAAAGGTTGGGGACTAAAGTGAAACAAGTGGTAAATGTTAGGGACCAAAAATGTAATTCTGAATTACATTTTTGGTCCCTAACCTTTACCACTTGTTTCGTTTTAGTCCTCAACCTTTGAAACGTTTCAAAATAGTCCTTGACCTTTCTATTCCATTTCATTTTAGTCCCTAACCTTTCAAATGTTGTAAAATAGTCTCTAAATTTATAATTATTGCAAATAATATTTTAATATTAGGGACTAAAACGAATAAAATATATAAGGTTAGAGACTATTTTACAACATTTGAAAGGTTAGGGACTAAAATGAAATGGAATAGAAAGGTCAAGGACTATTTTGAAACGTTTCAAAGGTTGAGGACTAAAACGAAACAAGTGGTAAAGGTTAGGGACCAAAAATGTAATTCACCCTTTTTAAAAAAAAAAAAAGAGATGTATCAATAAGAAATGACGTGTTACCCTCCATCCGTCGTGTTAAACCCTTGGTTGAATTAGGGAAAACGAAATCCTGAGCTAAAACCCTAGCTCTCTTGCAACTCTCTTCCTCGACCTTGCAAGCTCCAACGCAATTCGCTGCAGAGTTCACCGTCACCTTGAATTCAATGGAAGTCGAACTGCGGTGAGCTTGAATTTCACCTTTCTCAATTTTCAATCTCCGTTTTTCGGTGCTCTTCCCGTTTTCCAGCAATCACCTATTCACATGTTACTATGCTCAAGCGGTTCTCCCATGGCGGTTTTCTCGCTCTTAAAAACTCGTTCTTTCAATCCGATAACACCATATTTCTATGCGATTATGCTCGTCTAGGCTATAGCTCAAAAGGGTTTAATGGGTTTTGGTTCGGTCGATTGTTCTCTACGGCTGCTGCACACCACGGCAGCCCTAACTATAGCAGCAATCGGAGATTTGTAGCCGACCCGGATGACCCGATGAACCTAATTAAGGAAGATGGGGTTGCGATTTGCTCCAGTCTGTGGATTGATAGTTTTAGAGAACCCAATACGACTGTAACCAATTTGTCATCGTATCTTAGGAGATTTGAGTTATGGGTATTGGCTTACCAGAAGGTGTATGCTGATGAAATTGGGTCATATCTGCCGAGGAGTTCGATTCAGAGGTCGGCACTTGAGGATCTGTTGGCTTTGAGGAATGCAGTTCTTGATGATAGGTTTAAGTGGGGGTCAAGGTTGAAGTCTTTCATTAAATCACCGAGGGATAAGACTGATTATGAGAATCTGTCGAAGAGGAAGATTAAGACGATTCTGACAACCACGCAGCCTACCCCGTTTCAGGATAGGATTGTTCAGGAGGTTTTGTTTATGATTTTAGAGCCGATATATGAGGCCCGCTTTTCCCCCAAGTCTTATGCTTTTAGGCCTGGGCGGACTGCACATACAGTTATAAGGGTGATCAGGAGGAGCTTTGCGGGTTATCTTTGGTATATAAAGGGGGATGTCAGTACGATATTGGATGGTATGAAGGTGGGTATGGTGATAAATTCTTTGATGAGGGATGTGAGAGATAAGAAGGTCATTGATTTAATAAAGCAAGCATTGATTACGCCGGTAATTACAACCAAGGTTGATGATGGCGAGAAAAGGAAAAGGGTAAGGAGGAAGCATCAGAAGAAAAGGGTCCTAGCAGACGATGAACCAAAGCCTGATCCTTATTGGCTGGAAACCTTTTTTGGTTTTGCTCCTGAGGAGGCACAGAAGCATCCTTCCTGGGGTCACTGTGGAATTCTTAGCCCACTTTTATCGAACATCTGTCTTGATGAATTGGATCATTGGATGGAGGATAAGATTAAGGGTTTTTATCGTCCTTCGAAGAGTGATGTTATATGGAACACTCCAGAAGGTGAGGAAGAGCAAGGGAATACTTCCTGGCCAGAATTTGTTCCCACAAGTGGGCCTGATAAGACCCGCAAGATGGACTACATTAGATTCGGAGGTCATATTTTGATTGGAGTCCGAGGACCTAGAGCTGATGCTGCTGCATTGAGAAAGGAGATGATTGAATTTGTTGATCAGAAATATCTCCTTAAACTTGACAACGAGAGCTTGCCTATTGAACACATAACCAAGGGTATCCTGTTTCTTGACCATGTATTATGTCGAAGAGTTGTCTACCCAACACTACGTTACACAGCAACCGGTGGGAAAATCATCAGTGAAAAGGGTGTTGGAACCCTTTTGTCAGTTACTGCAAGTCTTAAGCAGTGCATTAAGCAATTCAGGAAGTTGAACTTTCTTAAGGGAGATCGAGATCCGGATCCACAGCCCTGTTTCCGAATGTTCCATGCTAATCAAGCTCACACCAATGCACAAATGAACAAGTTACTCTCAACTATGGTGGAGTGGTATAGATACGCTGATAACAGAAAGAAGATAGTGAATTTTTGTTCTTACATTTTAAGGGGGTCACTTGCCAAGCTTTATGCTGCCAAGTACAAGCTCCGTTCACGAGCAAAAGTGTACAAGATTAGTGATAGGACACTTAGTCGTCCTTTGAAGGAGAAAAAGGGGCTATCACCTGAGTATCAGAACTTATTGAGAATGGGTCTTGCTGAGTCAATTGAAGGACTGAAGTACACCAGAATGTCTCTTGTGCCTGAAACTGATTACACTCCATTTCCAAGTAATTGGCAGCCAGACCATGAGAAGGCATTGTTCGAGTATCTAATGCTCAGTGATCCCAAGGTTTTAGAGGAGCAGCACAGTTGTATCAAGGAACAGGGCCTTATTTCACCTCAAGATTACATTTCTATGCTTGTATGGAACTATAAAAGGAACGCGAATGCACCAGATCATTCATCTTTGGCTAGTACTGTAAGCAGCAATGCCGCAGGAAGCCTTGGATCTTTACTCCTGGAATCGGGTCAGGATCATCGTGATGCTAGAGATGTAGATGCAGTGGAAAATGATGAAAGGATTGAAGTGGCACCAATGTAAGTTTTTACATTTTAAAAATTGTCATTATTTTTATCATTCAACTTATCTTGCATGGTACTATTACATAGGTGTATGTAATGTTAGTATTCTGAAACATGGTTCTGTTTTATGCTGACCTAGTTTCCTGCGAGTTTTTTCCAAAAGGAAAAGTATTGGGTGGGAGATAGCAGATAATTGTAGTTGTTACTTAGCTTAATTTGCTCAGTTAACGGGCACCAGATCTGATAAGGTCAACTGGATCACTTCCTTCTGAACTAGAAAAAACTTGGTAACTCTGAGCATGAACTTGTTCCTTTGGTATGTATAATGTTAATTTTATTTTGGTCAGGTATATACACTGTTTATAGTTTTTAGATAATTTGTGATTGTTCAAAATATGAAGCATGCATACTGGCATACTGCCTACTATATATATGTGGACAAGTGTTGGGAGAAGTAATTTTGCTAAAGTTAGTCGCACTGTGCTATATAGTGATTGATTGGATTGTTTTGGAGCACATATGATCTAGTTTATTTTCGCTTTTCAGATTTTGATTGTTGCAAAACAGATGTTGCAGGGATTGATTGATTACTTCATATCAGCAGTCATCGCATAATTCCTTTCTCGTCTTGTAAGATTCTTATTCCCAGCTCATTTTCTATTTTATAATTCAAAATATCCCTTGTTCTTTTTTGAGATCAGGTAAATATGGGTATATCAAATTTCAGTGTTGAATATTAGCCTAAAGGTATCCACAGCCGTGTCCCCTTTTTTTCCCCACGATATCATGCGTGGAACAAGTTATCTGCAAATCCTGTTTTTAGAATTTAGACTTGTTTAGTTTCTAGGATTACTATTTCTATTCCTGTTCAAATAGTCGGACTTTTATTTATTTATTTCTTAGGAACTTGCATTGACTGAAGTGACCTATGTAAGTTGATGTTGTGAAATGACTCTTATTAGATGATAGCAACAGATGCAGGATGCCTAACGCATTGCTTGTCTGTTGTATTCATCTGTTGATTTAGAATTTGCCAACATACTTGGTTATTGAGATGATTATTGTCATGTTGAGGATCCTAATATATATTTCCTGATGGACCAGCGAGGTGGTGTCCTCTTTTTGACACCTGAGGCTGATTGGTATGTAAATGTGTTGCTCTTATCATCTTACGAAGCACACCCCCTTCAGCGCCAATCTTCTTGTGCAATTGAACGACCATATGGTGTGTGCATTTCAATCATCAAAGCTGGATGACACACACCTCTTTTCCATGACAGACGGAGACGGTGTATGAAAGGTAGCATAGTTGGGTAAACAATGTTCAGAAATCATTAGATTGTGAACATTTTAGTTCGGCAGACACAATATCACGATACCTACAGTGCTCATATTCAAATGTTCGGATAAAAGGTAAATTCCTCATCTTGTCATATTTGCATTCGTTACATTCTCTCTTATTTCAGAGTTGTGAGTGAATCCGTGTTCTTTTGCAGATGGTGCATATGGATTGATTGCAATGCCAAGACGGGGAAGTAACAACACGGGCAGCAGTTGTGTAGGTTTTGGCCGCTTACATTGCCATATGCACATTTGGACTCCGAAATTGTACCATGTTTTAAGGTGAATTTGTGCTTGTCTTCATGGAACATGAACAACAGTTGGTCCGTCGAGCAAGCATAGGGGTTTTCTGGATTCGGGGCGGGTCGTGTATTTACATTGAAACGAGTAGCAATTCAAGATCAATCAGGGTGGGAGTGGGTTGGGTGTAGCCTCAGCGGGACAAGATAGAAACTCTGCAATCCATAAAGGATTTCCGTCCTTTAACCAAAAGTCGTTATTGAAATTTGTTTATACCGCACAGAGCCTTGCCATTTTCTACAATTTACCTAAAATTTGTTGTCCAAAAATGTTATTGAAATTCATATTTAACAGCTCCAATAAAATGAAATAATTTCAATTTTGCATATACAGTGCCTTTTTCATGGATTTTTTTTGGTGAAATACTTTGGAAAACATAATTAGCCGATTCATAGAAAAACATAATTAGCCGATTCCTTTTGTTGGTGCAGCTTCTTAAGGATTTGTTATCCGAGACCCGAATTCTTTTGTGTTTAGTATCAATAGTATGGATTTGTTATCCGAGACCCGAATTCTTCTGTGTTTAGTATCGATAGTGGTATCTATCTGCAGTCATCATAATAATTCTTCATTTATACTTGTAGCATTAGGGCTATGAAGAGGAGTAAGACAAGCAATGATATTAGGTACTCCGGTATAAAATATTACTGTATTTTTTTAATCAATTTTTTTTAATAATATCATACTTGGTAGTCGTAATCGTAAGTACGAACTTATAAAAATAAATTTATTAAAAAATAATATTTTACATAGTTTTTACATCCTTATAATACGTACAGAAAGGTCAAACGACTTTTATTATGGAATAGAAGGAGTATACAAATTTACAAATTAAGCTTTTTTGGGTACTATGTAATTTAGAACTGTCTTTCTATCCTATGCCCCAAGGGCATAGGATAAGAATTAATTCGGGAAAGATTCCCTACAAAAAATGAGTGTACCCTAATCCCTAGTACTCTAAGCTAAAATTTAGCTAAAGCAATTAAATTAAGGAAATATGGCCTTGGCCCTTGGGGCATAGGATAGAAAAATCGAATTTAGAATGGTTAATCAACTTCATATAAAATTGTTACTCCAATCGAATTGTTTTCGTGAAAATTAATATTAGTGTAAGATCTCATTTTCAAGAATGCTAAGAGCATCTTTAACCATGATACTCAAAATGAGTATCATAACTTGTTTTTTGTAATTTATCTCTCCTCCACCTCATTTTAATATTTTGTACTCCACAATCATGGTACTTGGTATGAGTACCTTATTTCACTTTTTGGATCAAAATTCTTTTTTGTTAAAATTATAAACTTTTTGTATATAGCTTACATTTTATTTTAAATATTTAATATTTAGTAAAATAATATATATGAAAAAATATTACGAAAAAAAAAAACAAAACATTTTTATACTCGTTGTGTAATGAATTTGAATCGATCATATGTTCCCGTATTTCTATACAGTATATTATATTATTTTTAAAACAACAGTTTTTTTTAAAAAACAACAGTTTTTTTTCCCCGATATAATTTTAAAAAAAAAAGACTTATGTGTTTAATAAAAAAAAATGTTGCATGCAGTCATTCAATTCTACCTAAATTCAATTTAGTTTGGAAATTGTACTCATTCAACCGGCATTCATACTGTTCAACGGCATTTTATTTTTTGAGGTAAAAACTAAGGCCATGTTTATCAAGAGATACTAGAGATACTAGGAATATTAATATTTTATTCTTTTCTTTCCGCCACATCATTCTAGCATCTCATTCTCAATTTTCTCACTTTATCAATAGTGTCCCTAATATCCCAAAACTTATCTTTTTCTATCAATTTAATTTAAAATTATACCCCTCTCATTTAATTATTTTCACTTTTTCCTATCAAATTAATTTACGATTATATCCCTCTCGACTCAATTTCTCCAATCTAGATTAATTTATAATATTCATTTCCCGTTAAAAATATAATTCATAAATTAATATTATTTATAAACTAAATCGGTGACGACACATATAACCTAATATATAAATTTCATTTAAACAAGTCACTTCATAAAAACACCCATTTCTACTACTCCGTATCTTTGTAGATGAATCATGAAAATTATTACCATCTATCATATATTTTATATTTCATTTAAACAACATTATAAATTTTTCAAACCATAATTATTACTAATATTAAAAGTTAATGAAATATAATTAAAAATATTTTGTTAGATATTATTACATATAATAGTATTCGAAAAAAATATATTTTTTTTCGAAATTTAATCAAACATATTCAAAGTGGATGTTTATGTGTAGAGAAAAATGAATCTAGTATTTTGGTATAATTTTTATTTTATTTTTTTTACATTTTCAATGTCGAAAATTACATTTTATAATTGTTAAAAATCACCCACTAGCTTCGATCTCAGCCGTCCAACACAGATGATCTCAATCGTCCCCTCTCCCACCTATAATCATCCGACACGTGTCCCTGTTGCACTGCAAATGTGTGATGTTGCATGCAATGTGAAACGATTTGTTTCCTTGGTATTTAGCACACTACGACGTCGTTTTGAGTGTTTTTGACAGAAAAAAATTAAAGGATGATGAGATACTGTTTCCCCATTAATGCACTCGATACTTGCCAGAATACTTGGGGTAGTATCCCTTCGAGCAATACTTGCAATGATTTCATTATTTTATTAATACTTTTGCAGCTATCGATACTTGGAAGATACCGATAAACATGCCCTAAGTGGGTCCCATAATTAATGTTGATTGGGTAAAATTGTATGGTATTTGTCGGATTGAGTATCATGTTCATGATACTTGGACTCCTTTTTTCTTTTGGGTTCTATAAAAATTCTGACTTTTTTTTACTTTTTCTTTTTATTTAATTGCTATGGTACTCTAAGTACCACTAATAAAGATGCTCTAAGAGCATCTTTAATTGTGGTATTTGAGTTGAGTATCATAACTCTTTTTTATAATAAAATATTATAAAATGTGAGAGAACCAATAAAGTGAGTATCTTTTTTTTTTGGTGGGAAATAAAGTGAGTATCTTACTGTGATACTCGCCTCACGTAACTTTCTTGATTTAACAAAAAATCTGACATTTTTTTTTGTTTTTTTTAAAAAAAAATTAGCTATGGTACTTGGAGTACTATGGATAAAGATGGTCTAACATGAACTATTACTCAAATCGAGTAGTTTGATTCTAATCTATATTTATATAAACTATTAATTTAGAAGAGTTTATGCTGAGGTGTCAACATCAGAGAGATTTTAGGGGGTTTGACTCATTGTAATTTTATTTTTTCTCTTTAATCATTTTTTTTAATTCTTCTTTTTCTTTTAATTCTCTTTTTATTTCTTTAATCTTACTAACTATCTATATCTATATCTATATAAACTCTTAATTTAGAAAAGTTTAGGATGATGTGTCAAGCTTAGAGGAATTTTAGGAGTCTCGACCAATCTTTATTTTTGCCATTTTTCTTTGATTTTCTTTAATTCTAATATTTTTTCCTTCTTTTTCCTTTAATTCCCTTTATTCTTTAATTTTACTAACTATCTATATCTATATAAACTCTTAATTTAGAAAAGTTTAGGATGATGTGTCAAGCTTATAGGAATTTTAGGAGTCTCGACTAATCATTATTTTTGCCATTTTTCTTTGATTTTCTTTAATTCTAATATATTTTTTTCATCTTTTTCCTTTAATTCCCTTTTTCTTTAATTTTACTAACTATCTATATAAACTCTTAATTTAGAAAAGTTTAGGATGATGTGTCAAGCTTATAGGAATTTTAGGAGTCTCGACCAATCATTATTTTTGCCATTTTTCTTTGATTTTCTTTAATTCTAATATTTTTTTTTTCTTCTTTTTCCTTTAATTCCTTTTTTTCTTTAATTTTACTAACTATCTATATCTATATAAACTCTTAATTTAGAAAAGTTTAGGATGATGTGTCAAGCTTAGAGGAATTTTAAGAGTCTCGACCAATCATTATTTTTGCCATTTTTCTTTGATTTTCTTTATATCTATTTTTTTCTTCTTTTTCCTTTAATTTCCTTTTTTCTTTAATTTTACTAACTATTTATATAAACTCTTAATTTAGAAAAGTTTAGGATGATGTGTCAAGCTTATAGGAATTTTAGGAGTCTCGACCAGTCATTATTTTTGCCAGTTTTCTTTGATTTTCTTTAATTCTAATATTTTTTTCTTCTTTTTCCTTTAATTCCCTTTTTTCTTTAATTTTACTAACTATCTATATCCATATAAACTCTTAATTTAGAAAAGTTTAGGATGATGTGTCAAGCTTAGAGGAATTTTAGGAGTCTCGACCAATCATTATTTTTGCCATTTTTCTTTGATTTTCTTTAATTATATTTTTTTTCTCCTTTTTCCTTTAATTTCCTTTTTTCAATAATTTTACTAACTATTGGGCTTAATTCAAAACATTGATCTTAGACTAAATTATAATTTTAGTAGTTTTTTTCTCTAAAAAAACAATCTATATCTATATAAACTCTTAATTTAGAAAAGTTTAGGATGATGTGTCAAGCTTAGAGGAATTTTAGGCGTCTCGGCCAATCATTATTTTTGCCATTTTTCTTTGATTTTATTTAATTCTATTTTTTTTCTTCTTTTTCCTTTAATTCAATTTTTTCTTTAATTTTACTAACTATCTATATCTATATCTATATAAACTCTTAATTTAGAAAAGTTTAGGATGATATGTCAAGCTTAGAGGAATTTTATGAGTCTCGACCAATGTAACGGCCCAGAATTATGATTTCCGGGTTACGTTTCAAGGGATAAAACCCCTTGTTCGGATCTTGCAATCCAGGTACGGGTCGAGGTTTCAAACTCATTTTAGGATTAGTGGAAAGAGGGATTTCAAACCCTAAAAACCTCGAAGGGCCGTTGGGTACCCTTGACCTGTCCTAAGACTATGTCGCGGAATCCATTTCAAACGAAAGTAAGGCGAAAACAGAGTAAAGATACAAGTGTCACGGAAGAACCGGTCAAAACTAAAGCATGAGTGTTTAATTACCATTTGCCGAGTTAGAATATTAGTCAGGTCCTTTGATTCGCCCAAGGGTTTCCCGTCACATAAGCATGGAGCAAACAAGATCTGCAGAAATACCCTTAAAAGAAGAACGGGGAAAGGAGTCAGATCGAGCCACTCATGCGGGACCGGCAGTCCTCGCTGAGGCCACATAGGATGTGCTATACCTAATAAAGATGCTCTAATGCAATACGAAAGTCAAACACACTAGCATGCTCCTAATTCATAAAATGTGCAAAAATACTGTAAAGGGCCCAAGACAATGCCAACGGCATATCCCTCTCCTACTCCGCCCCCTTTTTCATGAGCGGACCTGGCCAGCACGGTACCCATTTCATCGTGGTGGTGCACGGACCACGGAATCATCATATCATATCATCTCATCACTTGCCCGATGGTGCTGGGCTATAGTAATAATGACTCGATTGACTCAGGGTACCCGATGAGGCTGGGCTACCCTATGACCCTAGAAAAGACTCTAGGACTATCACAGATAACGGCCGTTCTGTTTCAATCACATAAAGTAAACGGATGCTCAATCAATTAGTGCAACCTAAACATGATACTACATGGCATGCTTTGATGCATATGCAACACCTAACATAAAATGCAACAACAGGCATGAATGTCCAACCTGAGTAAGCCCCCTAGGGAACTTACCTGAAGTCTTCATATCCAATTAACCAGCAAACAAGCCACTCAGATAATCATCCATCGGTCCACAAGCCACTCAGAGAATCATCCAATCACACTAGCAAGTAATAAGCAGGGAACAACTCATCAATGCATACTCAATTAACAAACAAGTAGGCATCCAGTCAACACAAGATTCAACAATATTTCATTCAAATAATCTGGCATTCTCATCATTCTCCATTAACCTTATTCTCATCAAGCATGAAACTTAGTTCAAAGTCTTACTCAGAATATCTTGCTTCAGATCAAGCTCAAGTTTTCCTTAAACACTTTATCAAGTAACTTATCAATTATCAAATCCTCAAATACTCACAAAATCATAAGTTCTCAAACCAAGGATCACCAAGTCTTATCTATCACAACTCGCATAATGAAACATGCTCAATGAGTGAACCAAGGTAAGTTGATATTTCAAGAAATCTTTTAGAGTGTCAATTATAAGGATCTACTCAACAACAAGCACTACAATCAAGCTTATAAGCACTATAATCAACTAACCCATTTCATAGCTCAATAGCAAAGCAACTAGAATTGCGAGTATAACAACTTTTCAAGATGTCTTTAGAAATGTTACTATCTTAAATTATCAAGACCAAGTTATAATTTTCTATCTCAAGGTAGTCAATTCGATAGTCAAAGCAATTCAAAATAAGCGGGTTTTTTTTTTTCTTTCTAAACAAGCACCTAATCAACAATAATAACCATAATAATTCAACAACCATTTATCAATATCTTAATACCTACCGGTACAATTATTTTAGCCACCATTGTAACATGGTTAAATCGTAAACGAGTCAAACTTCTAGAAGTCCCCGTCCTTAAGTTAGTAGGCACAGGGAAACAATTAAGGAATCATTTTAATTGCTTCTTATAAGTGAAATGATTTAAATCTAAGGCAACTCACATTAGCTAGATCCACCACAATCCAAACAACAACCATTTGCAAATACTCCCCAAAGGGACCAAATCGATTGAACTAAGCTCAGTCAAAATTAATGAAATGAAACAATGGAGGGAGAGCCCAGATTTTATACCCCATATCCCAGAAATCGATCAAACTAGGAGCTCGGTTTAGGTTCGGTATTGGGGCTGCGAGGACTCCTCTTTGACAACCTTTGGCTTCGTGTTGCTGGATCGAACACCGGGCTCACTGGAGACATGGACAATGCACACGGCTAGGCTTCACAACCTCGACCTTCGGGAGACATGATATGCTTCGGGTGGTGCTACTGCTGGCTTTAGCTGCGACTCGGGATGGCTCGCAGCTCGGCGGAGAGCAAGGGCGTCGAGGTGGTTCACCATTCCCGCCGACCTTGATTTTCAGGGAAGAGGATGGCCAGTGGAGTAGGCGGAGTTTACGCGAGGTGCCGGCTCTGGTGTTGTTCCTCTTTCCCGGCGACAAAGGTTCCAAGAGAGGGGAGGACGAATAGCGCGAGGGTTGTGTGAATTTGGTGCCTCCAGGTCCGCGGCGACGGGGTGGTTCGGCATGAAAACGAGAGGGAGGTTGTGAGCTCGGGCTGTCCTTCAATGGCAGCTGCGAGAATGAGACAACAGAGGGAGAGAGAAGGCGGAAGCGAGAGAGAGAGAGAGGGGGGCGAGTTCGTCGGTGCTCCGATGTTCGAGGTCGGAAGAGAAAGGGATACGAGCAAGGGAGTGGCAGCCATGGGAGCTCGAGAGGACCTTCAGTGGGTGTGAACAAGGAAAGCAAGAGGGGTAAGATCTGTGTGTACAGGGTGAAGCAAGAGGGAGGTCGGGGTTAGAGAAGCAGGGGAGAGGCGGCTATGCTTTCAAGGAATGAAAGATAGCTTTATATACCATCCATTAGGGTTATGTTAGGTCATGTGAAAATCACAAATTTATTCCGCTATTTCTAGATTTTCATAAATATTACCACATTAAATTACAGAATTCAACCATTAAATTCTATTTACAATAAGAATGACATGAAAATTTTTGTACTCACTATTCAAAATAATAGATATTTCTTAATTCAAAGTCTAAGGTATACATATATGTATATTTAGAAATTTAATATCGAAATTAAATCATAATTCATAAAATAATATTTTAAAATTTCGGGTCTTTACAACCAATCTTTATTTTTGCCATTTTTCTTTGATTTTCTTTAATTCTAATATTTTTTTTCTTCTTTTTCCTTTAATTCCCTTTTTTCTTTAATTTTACTAACTATAAACTCTTAATTTAGAAAAGTTTAGGATGATGTGTCAAGCTTAGAGGAATTTTAGGAGTCTCGACCAATCTTTATTTTTGCCATTTTTCTTTGATTTTCTTTAATTCTAATATTTTTTTCTTCTTTAATTTTACTAACTATTTGGCTTAATTCAAAACATTGATCTTAGCCTAAATTATAATTTTAGTAGTTTTTTTTTTCTCTAAAAAAACAATGGGATTAATTCAAAATATAAAACTAATAATAAGAAAATATAAAATTAATATTAGTAATCTACATCTATATCTATATATATCTATATATACTACTTTAATCGTTTTCTCAACCCATGAGTTTAATTCAAAATATTTAATTATCTGAACTTTTACAATTATGTTATAATATTAATTTAATATATTAGTAAGATTTTATTTATAAAAAATCGCGTCATGGCGCGGGGATTTTAGGGGTTTTGACCAATTATAATTTTCTTTTTTTCTCTTTAATCCTTTTTTTAATTCTTCTTTTTCTTTTAATTCTCTTTTTTTTCTTTAATCTTACTATCTATATAAACTCTCAATGAGTGTCCCTATATACACCGCAAATATGCGGATTAGAGGTGCTAATCAACGTCGAATCCGACGTTGCAACATTAATTATATTACAACGTCGGATCTAACGTTGTAATATGTGAAGTGAAGGATCGGATCGGGCCGAACCAGGCTAACAACATCGGATCCGACGTTACTAGGGTAAAAAAAAAAATTTCACACTCACCCACCCACACTCACAAAAAAAAAACACAACGTCCTTGCAAATTATTTTTTTTGTTTTTTTTTTAATATCTTATATTAGGCCCGATCTGACCCGTATTAGCAACGTTCAATTTGACGTTGTAAAACGTCAAATTCAACGTTGTTATAACATCCGATAAGTGAAATTAGCACACAATTAACAACGTCGGATTGGACGTTGTAGCAACCTCTAATTCAACGTTGCTACAACGTTGAATCCGACGAACTATTTGCGGTGTATATAGGGAACGCGCTCTTAATTTAGAAGAGTTTATGCTGAGGTGTCAACAATAGGGAGATTTTAGGGGTTTTGACCAATTATAATTTTCTTTTTTTTCTCTTTAATCCTTTTTTTAATTCTTCTTTTTTCTTTTAATTCTCTTTTTTTTTTCCTTTAATCTTACTAACTATTGGGCTTAATTCAAAACATTGAATTCAATATAATACTCCATCCGTTCGGAAAAACTTGTCGTTTTAGAGTTTTGTTTTTTGTTCGGAAAAACTTTTCATTTTAGGTATTTTTGCTTCTACTTTACTAAAATGCCCTTGATTTGATTGATGTGTTGTGAGTTGTAGTTTTTGATAAAGTAAAAAGTAGAGTAATAAATGAGGGTAAATTAGTAAAAAATTAGTGTAATTATTAGCTTTATTAAAAGTTGTGTAGAGAGTTAAAATGACAAGTTTTGCCGAACGGAGGGAGTATAACTATTGGGCTTAACTCAAATTCATTTACTAACTATCTATATCTATATATTATAGAGTATTAATTTATGTCACATGTCCTCTCCACGTTCAAAGTTTTAACCAATTGGATTAATTCAAAAAAATTATCTTTCACTATTTATTATTTATTTTTCTCTTTATCTCTTTAACCTAAGTGTATTTTTTTCTATTATTTTTAACACATTTACTAATCAATGGGTTTAATTAAAAATATTGAATTAAATCTAATGTCTATGTTTTATCTATATTTAAATATTATTTATAAAAAAATCGCGTCATGGCGCAGGGATCGTACTAGTTTCTTTCAGGAGTGAAAAAAATGTGTAAGAATTTGTGTTTTTGGCCCAACAGAATAAATTACATTTCTCGCGACCTGGTGGGATTTTTTTAAAAATATAGTCTTAATAATATAACAAATTTTATATTATAAGATATTCAATTAATGAAAATAAAAATAAAAAATGATTTGTGGCCTCCATTGATTCTACCTACACTCCCTACAGTCGCCATTCGCCACTTCCTCTGTCGTCGTTCACCACCAGTTCCCTTCCTCTCTCTCTCTCTCTCTCAAGGTTCAGCGAAGCAGCTACCTTTCACAATCAGCAACTCAGGCAAAAGCCCTCTTTTTCCCTTTCTCCTCCCTTCTCCGTCTGTTCAAATTTGAGAAATGAATGATTCTTAACGACGACTCATCTGTTCTTCTTCTGCTGATGTCTTTAGGAGGTGGATATGGCTTCCATTGTTGCAAATCTGCCGCCTCCAGTTCTCCGCCTCGGAGTTTCGAAGCCTCTCCCAAAGGCTTTCTCCAGGCCCGCCAATTTCTCAGTGCTGCCCGGTGAGTGTTTTCCACTTTCTTATATGTTTTCTGAGCTTGATCTGAACTTTCCATTTCGAATTTCTCCTGGAAAGATTGCACTTTGTGGTGCTATTGTTGCCCTTGCAAATGGTGGTTGAGGTCGGAAATCCAAATTTCAATCCTTTAAAATTGGAAATTGGAATGTGGATGATTGTTAGGTATTGTTTAGTTTACGAGTGTGTGACTAAGAGTAGAGGCTGTAATCTCCCACATTGAATGTCCGAGGTGGGATTTGAAACCGATTTCGATGGAGGTTTGCGGAATCAGGTTGAAAATCTTTTTAAAAAAATGCAACTAAATGCTGTAACAGCATGATTTGAATGAATCCTGATTCAACAGTCAGTAGTAGAAGACCCTAAATCATCAAACTTTGTTCTAATCCCGTCTTATGCTTGGTGTTGCTTTCTTTTGTTATGGATAATTGGGTGATAAATTAATGACAGTTGTGGTGTTTCGTGATTTTCCGATGTTTTTTGTCGGTGTATACCGAATGGTGCTGGCTAATCTGGCCATTTAACGCATGATTGTTCTTGGGGCATTTGAAGTTTGAACTTCCATTTTGCTAGAGAGGATGAATATGAAGTTACCGACCGGCGCTGATGGTCAAATATGCTTTTCTCTTTTGCAATCTTCTTATTGATGTTGATGACAAATGGAAAATGAGGATGGTGTTAAGATATGGATTTTTAGATTTATAGAAATTTGTTGGAGCTCTAGCGGTGAATACTTTGGATTTTAGCAGTAGTTAGTTTGTTTGGATCTCGAATTGCTCTAATAATCACAGATGAACTTGAATCAAGCTGTATGATTCTATGAGATGTGCTGAACTCCTCAAATTTTCACATTGGTTTTTTCATATTTTTGTGTTTGTTACTGTCTTATGGTCCTTCATTCTTTCAATACTTTCAGGCCAGCAACGGCGTCTTGCTACAGTAGTGAAGGCTGTGGGTGAAAGCTCAGAATCTTCATCCTCCTTGACTATTGTTAAATCTGTTCAAAATGTTGTGAGTTACCTTTCGCTTCTTTCACCATCCAACTAAAGAACAGCTATTTCCTAGCGCTTTTAGTTTGATCTGCTATTTTGCTATCTTACATTATACGGTATATCTTATCCGCTTTTTTTTTTATAGAAGTTGTTTTATTACTGTGACTAAGGATTGCTGATTGAATAGTGTTTCCCTAGTAATCTCAAGTTTTTTTTGAACAGTGGGATAACTCTGAAGATCGAGTTGCTGTCATTGGTTTGGGGTTTGCAGCTGTTGCAGCTCTTTGGACTTCTGTAAATTTTATCTCAGTATGGACTACGATCCTTCACTTTCTGTAGCATTTAAAAACATATTATCGTCATTGCATATATGTTGATTTGTTATTTTGGTTCTTGTTTCAGTTGCTATATAAAATCTATTATTCTTTTCAACATTACTTGGTAATCGATATTGGCTTGCATCATATCTGTCAATTTTGTTGCTGTAATTTTGCAATTTAGTTCGCGTTTGCTTTATAATTTCATGTGTTGTTCTTATCTCAACAGGCAATCGATAAGCTCCCAATACTTCCTGGTGCTTTTGAATTGATTGGCATATTGTACTCTTCGGTAAGTATACCGAATCCATACATTGAGCATCACTGCATCTCTGAACATCAACCTTTTGAAATTCCTTTCGGCATGGAAACTTGTAATTGTCGTCGTTCCATATTTTTCTGTCACATTTGGTCTTTATTATGTAATCATATCAATCAGTCTCACTTCAAAATTTTATGAAAATGCCCTTAGAATGCAATTTACTTCAATCCAATCATGATATTTAAAACAGATTGCATCATGCCACAAAATTATTATTTCGAATTTACTGATAGTAGATTCTAACAAGATCATTCTTTCTTCGATTTCACAGTGGTTCGTATACCGAAATCTCCTGTTCAAACCTGACAGGTAAGCAAAATTTCTGCACCAATCCTTCATAACAAGTCTTAAGCCTGTGATTTCGTATGCCTTTAATCTGATCTTCGGAGCTCGTGATTTCTCCATTTGCAGGGAGGACTTGTTCCGAAGCATCAACAAATCGGTTTCAGATGTACTGGGACAGTGATTTATCTTTCTGTTGAGAAGTGCTTACCGTTACTCTTGACAAGCATCCACTCTTGATATGCACTTGTATTTGTGTTAAATTGTCCCGTGGGAGTTAAAAAGTGAATGTATATGGTTTGTTTTCTTCGTCCTCAATGGTCTTTAATCGGTGGTGAGATTCGAATTCAGATATCTGATTAAGACGTATTTGCATCGGACATCGCTTGTGCCCAAAGCAAAGCACGATTCATTGATGTCCGTCCTACGATAGCGACATAATTTCCACCTTTGACGACGAACACGGGTCAAGCTCGAGCTACTTATATGCAACGCGAAATAAACTAACATCCATTTCATATTACTTTCTATTATTAACTCAATTTGATTTTGAATTAAACCTAACTTCTTTCATTCAATGGATGTTAAGCACACCTTCAATATAAGGTTTAAGGCACGATCTGAAAACTTTTCCTGTTTTTTTACACATTATATTTATGTATATATGTATCATGTATGTTTCTGCTTTATTACGAGATATACTAAGATATTGTTATTGGTTGGATCTGGAATTTTTTTTTTAAAAAAAAACAAAATGCTATATATGTCCAAGTTGTAGAATTAAGTAATATATCTCCATATAATGACCAAAATAATTAGGCATTTATGAGAATGTCCGCATTAGATGACACAAACACTAATGATCAAATTAATTTCGAAAAACCAATATTTATGTCCGAATAATCTACAATTTCCAAAACCCAATTGTTTCACAAATAAATAGCCCATGATTATTGCCAAAGCCCAATTGAAAGTATATATTCTCCAGCAAAATATGTCGTTTTACTATTCATGTACGCTTTTTTAGGGTATAAAAGCTATATAAAATATCATTTTTTTTAGATTTTTTAAACAATTTCATAGTTACTATTAACGAGCACGAACTTGTTAATTTTTTTTTATAAAAAGATGGATATTTTATACTTATCTTCTTAAAAAAGCGTACGTGAATTGTAAATAACATGTTTAAAACTTGCATATATGAAATATCTTTAAAATGAAGATGATTAAATAGTGCAAAATGAATCTAAACGCAAAGCAACACCAATCAATAATTGATTAGATAATTTAAACAATACTACAGTATATAAAAGGTGTTTTTTAAATAATAAAAAAAGCTACAGTAATTTAAAAAGAAAAATGAAATTCCAGAATACCCGGAGAAACGACACGTAGCACCTACCGTCGGTGCAAACAAAATACAAAAAGACAAAAAAATAAAAATAAAATAACACAGTAAACATAAAATCCAGAGAAAGAAAAGGGAAAAAAAAGAGGAAAAAACAGGGCCAGGTGGTCGGCTATGATTCGCGAGATGCGTTGCGAGTCAATGAATGCTCACAGACCTACACCAGTAAAGATATTCTGCATCACCACATGCTCCACTCCCTATAACACAAAATTGTTTTGATATTTATTTAATCTTAAAAAAAATTAAAAAAATTATATTTATATTACTAACGTCTATTTTTATATATTTATAAAATTTTATTTTGAAAAATCATGTTTTAAAAATTTTAATAATTATAATTTGTTAAATGTTGCCTTTTTAATTTTTAAAAATTGTAAAACATGATTTTTAAAAATATAATTTTATAAATATATAAAAAGAGATGTTAGTAATGTAAATATAATTTTTATAATTTTTTTTAAGATTAAATAAATGTCAAAATAATTTTGTGTTGTAGGGAGTGGAGCAGGTAGGAGATCTTAATTTGACCTGCACCGCACTTTATAATTCCTTTTCGCTTCATCTCCACTCTCTGTCACCGAATTTGCGTCACCGCCTCCGCACGCTAGCATTTCCCACCTCCATCCCTCCCCCTCTCTCTCTGCTTCGTCGTTTAAACGGTTTCGAGATTTTTCCTTCAGATTTCCTCTTTCCGAGCTCACAACTGACCGCATTGTTTGGTTTCTGCGTAATCAGACTCCGTGATCCGATTACTGTATGCACCAAGGTTCATCGCCATTGGATCCGAATTATCTTGAGGTGAAACGAAGCGATCTCGTTTTTCATGTCCGTGTGCTAACATCTCGAGATCGCTAACATTTTTCGCGATGATTTCGATTTCAGGCGGCGATTTCACTGAAGTTTTGTGCGATTGTGGTAGCTGATTGGATTGTTGTTGTTTGTGTTGTGTATTTTTGGCCGATGAGTGAGGAATAAGGAGTTCGGTGGATACGAAGGTGGAATCGGATTGTGTTGTGTGCGTGTCAGCGTGTGTGTTTGAATATTCCTTTTTTCCAGTTTAGAAATGTGGGGGATCAGAGGCCGGCAACGCGATTCCTTGTCCACTTATAAGCGTATTTCCAGGGAGAATCTGGATTCTGACCTTGAAGAGAGTGTGCCTGGTGTGTTAATTGATTCGTTATTATCATTACACTTGTAATTGTGGTCGGTTTTGTGATTTTAGAGGTTTGAGATGACTTACTGTAGATTTCTATTGGTTTGTTTTAGTTCTTCCACACAGTCATGGAAAGGAAGCTGTAAATCCATCATGGATGCTTTCTTTGCCTCATGTAGTTGTAGCTACTATGTCATCACTTTTGTTTGGCTACCACCTTGGGTATGTTTTAGTTTTAGTTTTGTCTTATTGATCTCCATCTTTTCTGTTCCAGTAGTAAGTGTTGTCGTTCTTGTGTATGGATGCAGAGTTGTCAATGATACACTGGAAAGCATTTCAATAGACCTTGGCTTTAGTGGAGATACCTTGTCTGAAGGTAATTAGACGTGACTCAATTCTTGTGTATCATATGGTTTCACACTTTCATTTGAATCCTTGAAAAGTGCCGTATTCTATTTTGTAATATGAGCTCCCATTCTGAGTTTTCAGCGTCGTGAAATGACATTCATGGCAATATACTGCCAACTTCCTCTGATGTGTATTTTTCTTTTACTATTCTAAATGATTGGAATTATGTTTTTCACTGAAGGCCTTGTAGTCAGTACGTGTTTGGCGGGTGCATTAGTTGGATCCATCTTCAGTGGATCAATTGCAGATGGACTTGGCCGAAGAAGGGCATTTCAGTTGGCTGCATTACCAATGATTATTGGAGCTTCGATAAGGTAATTTTCTCCCTTACTTTCCTGTTTCAATTGTTTTTGTCACTATCTGACCGATCAAGTAATTGGAGGCTGGACTAGCTCTGATGAACTGTTTCTTGATTTTATAGTTTTTCAAAATATATGCTGGATTTTATTGTTGAAGTTCACTAATTTACAATTTTGTGTTACATGTTATATTTCATATCATGTCCTGAAAAGGATTGAATATCATAGTTTCACCTTTACATTTCCAGTCCTTTTTGACTAAGCTATCTTTGTTCAGGCTTCATTTGGATAACAAGCTGAAAGGGTAGCTTTAGAATTGTAGGAGCTTAAGCTTAAATGTTCAGTTGTTCACATTGCTTATCCTTTTTTTTTTTAATGGAGAAGACATATAAGCTCCTAAATGCTAAAGCTCCAAAAGAAGCTACATGTCAAACATAGAGCTATGTTACCTAACAGGTTGTATAACATCTGCAGCATTGATCATATCTTTAAGTTCAATGGTTTCCATCATAAAAGTAAGAAAATTAAATACATTTTGATGTATCACCAATTCACCATGCGTAATTTTCATGGAGTTCACAAGTGGGGTCAGGATTGGACTTTTCAATCTGATTTGTACATGAGATTGTTGCTCCTTATCTGCGCTACTAAATTGTTATGGATAATTTGCTCTGTTTACTGTATCAAATGAAATGCTTCTTATTATTGAATTTGAATAAGATATATTTTACCACATCAACGTGGTCTTGGTTGTACAATTTAGTTATTTATTTGTCTTTTTTTTTTTTTTTTTTTCTGAAAGCTAATTTTTTTCATTATTGTTACATTAAGTCTGGCCATTTCTGCTAACCTGCAGTGCAATAGCAAAAAGCCTTGGAGGTATGCTTCTAGGGAGGTTTTTCGTTGGAATTGGGATGGGTATTGGCCCTCCGGTTGCAGCTTTGTATGTGTCTGAGGTATAAGAGATGTAATATTTAATATATGACACTGGATCCCTGTGATTGGTATTATATCTAATTATGCTTATTAAAAAAGAGCAGGTTTCTCCAGCATATGTAAGAGGCACATTTGGGAGTTTCACCCAGATTGCAACATGCTTAGGACTAATGGCATCCTTTTTTATTGGCATCCCAGCAAAAGAAACTAAGGGTTGGTAAGTTGGAGAAACATTTGTAGTGTATTTTTTTTACTTCATGACATGTTTGATCCACTTGGACTGGCCTCTTTTTTGCAGGTGGCGCATTTGTTTCTGGGTTCCTGTGATTCCTGCTGCACTACTCGCTGGTTGCATTGAACTCAGTGCTGAGAGTCCTCACTGGCTTTTTAAGGTTTATGTCCATTCTTTTCTGTTATATAGATTCTGCAGATACTAATTTCCCACCATAACTAGATTTTTTTTAGTCAAACAGTTTAAAACCTAAGAAGTGAAATACCTCATGGATTTTTGGTTTTTTTCTAAAAAAACTGTTGTTGTTAGCAGTTGGTCCAGTTCTTTTCTCATATTTTTATCCCAATGTAATTTTATGCCATTCTGATCCCGGAGCCTTCTTTGCAGGCAAAGTACCTCGTTTCAATTAATGTTAGTTTAATTGGATATTGTTTTCTTGTTGGCTTTCCCTTGTGACATACAGCAGTTACTTGGTTAATTTACTGAGATATGCCTTCATTTCAGAAAGGAAGAGGAACTGAAGCAGAAGCACAATTTGAGAAGCTACTTGGACCGACTTACGTAAAAGCTGCCATTGCAGAATTGTCGAAGTTAGATAGAGGAGATGAAGTGGAGGATGCGAGTTTCTCAGAGTTACTCCAAGGGAGGAATTTTCGGGGTAATTAACATCTTGTCATTTTTTTTTAGTATTGTTTACTCTGAATACTTATTCAGAGTGTTCACTTTTATGAATTGATTTTTCAGTGGTTTTCATGGGATCTACCCTGCTTGCTTTACAACAGCTATCTGGAATAAATGCTGTGTTCTACTTCTCCTCGGTTGTCTTTAAAAAAGCTGGAGTTCCAGCAGATATTGCAAACATAAGTGTTGGAATTGTAAATTTAGCAGGTATTCTTTTCATTTTCTTCTTTGTTGCCCCGGTTGGTGGGTTGGATCCTTTAGAGCTAGGACTCAAGGGTATGTTAGGATTCCAGGACCAAGTGAGAGTTCAGATATTGATGATTTTGCATTGTCTTTTAGGTTCTTTTGTTGCAACCATTTTGATGGACAAACTAGGAAGGAGGTTGCTTCTTATTGGCAGTTTCTTGGGCATGGTAAGTGAACTTAATTTATTTGGTAGCACGTGATTTATTCAAAACTAATTTTTAACTTTAGGTTTCAAGTTTGTCATGATTTCAGAACTCACAGAGCCTCACCCCTTAAGCGCAAATATCTTCATACTAGTTTAGTAATCAGGACGTTTTTGCAAGCTTTGATAAAATTCATGGGGATGATCTAGCTGCCATATTCTCTATCCTTAATCCTTGTGCAATTTTTTCTGCTTCTTTAAATCCCCCATTCCCCACTTTTCATTTACTGCTTTGTTTTCCGCCTAACTTAGAGAGTGCTGCAAGTGATGACAGATATGTATGTATGGTACAGACTATATAAGATAAGACATATTACTCTGAAGTTCCTAATTATTTTAGGATGATTGCTAGGCTCTGTAGACTTGTTTATTTTCCATCTGATTGCATATTACTGTACCAAAAAGGAATGCTAAGTTGCTTTACTGATGAAATCATGGAGAAACAGTTGATGAGTCGTCTCGACTCTCAAAGCATCTCAAAATAGACGGGATGCACTTTTTTCCTTCATACTGTGTTTTGTTTAAGCAGCAGTTTCTATTGTGATTCTTAGTGACTCTTTTGAGTTTATACCATGCTCAGGCCATAGCGATGATTGTAGAGGTCAGTGCTACAAGTTCTTTTGTGTCAAGTGATGGAGCAGCGTACCTTGCTGTTGGTGGCATCTTGATGTGAGTATTAATATATTGAAGCACTTGCTGATTTAGTCATCTATGTTGCAAAATGAGAAAACTACTTTGACAATCTGGATCATTGTTCAAGTATTTGCTGAAGAAAACATTCACATTAAATCTTAATAGCAAGTGAACTATTTTTCTTACAGGTTCGTACTGGCATTTGCTCTGGGGGCTGGCCCGGTGCCCAGTCTTCTACTCTCTGAAATACTTCCAAGCCGGATAAGAGCAAAGGCTATGGCCTTTTGCTTGGCTGTGCACTGGGTGATTCTTCTATGACTCCATGCTGATAAATATGTGGATTGCTCTTCTTGTTTTCATATTTTGCTCATCCTGAAAGTGTTCTATTCTTAGATGTTTCCTAAACCAGCTCACTATCTAGTTCTGTGGAATAAGAACTGAAATCTGATTTTATAATAAAGAGATTCATCTCAACCGACTTCATCAATTCTTGATTCTAGTATCATTGCTGCGATTACACTCATGATGTACTTATCATGCCTCTCAGGTGATAAACTTCTTTGTTGGTTTGCTGTTCTTACGGTTGCTGGAGCAACTTGGGCCCGAACTCCTCTATTCTGCCTTCGCTAGCTTCTGCTTGGTAGCAGTCCTTTTTGTGAAGAGAAACGTAGTGGAAACCAAAGGAAAGACACTCCAAGAAATCGAGATGGCACTCCTTCCTGCCCAATGAAGGTAAATATCTGTGCAATGAATCCCACTCCAAGAAGTCCGTACATTATACATTGATTTGTATGTTTAATTTTGATGTGTAGATAGAAACTCCCTGGCGATCATCCTCATCGGTGAAAAATACTCGCAGGGGAGCTATGGTGGAGATGTAGGGTGATTCTGATGAGACCCACGCCACAGGTGTATAATAGTTCGAGAAAGAGCCCCTTTTTCGTTCTTCCTGCCATTATTTAGCTGGGAGCAACGGCCGGTATGGCTTTCAGTTTTGTTCAGGAGCATGTTGTAAGCTCACTTATGATGACCTTGCAGCTCGTTTTCATATCTATTCTTATGTTCTTAATTGTTGGCCCGAATTCGGCCTACATCATTCTTTCAGACGAGTATAAAATGAGTTCCAAGTCATTTGTACCGGTGAATGAGTAAAATGAAAGTTGAAGTTTGTTCATATGACTTGATATATTGCGGCTATATTTTACACTTGCCTAGTTTGGAATTTTGATGCTTGTTTTTCCTCCCTCCTTTTTGTTCCTGATATTCTACACTAACCAAGTAGGGCAATAGGCCGCTAGTATATATTATTGATAGAAATCAAAGACCCTCTAATCCTCTATGGTCCGGTCGGGTCGGGTCAGTCCTCATGGTCCGATCGGATCGTATGAAACGGAAGTCGTGTCTGGTTTATTTTGTTTTTATTGTGAAGTCGGAATCTACCCTTCTAACAAAAAAGTAAACTAGAGTGTTGATTCCGCATAGGAGCTAGCTAACTGTGTGGGAGTTATAAACTACTGGGCACATTCTGTAAATAGATTTAATGTATGAGTTCACTTTGTAATTACTCTGTTCGATTCTGTTACAACAGATGTAACTGCCTTGGTCTATACAAGGCACATCTTGTACATTGATCTTTACACAGAAATACAATCTCTTCTGGTCTTCTTCTTCCTCCTTACATACTATTACTCTCCCTTTCGTTCTCGATGGATCTCAACAAACTGTAAAGATAATTTGGGTAAGGAGTCCACGATAGTATTTGCCCGGCGACGGATAGTACACACTTGAACTGTTCGGCCAGTTTGCATTGGCATTCAAGTAGAATTCTAAATGCGTGGTGATCGTCCCGGTGCCAAGTAGTGGTAACTCTTCAACGCCATCCCTAGTCTTAACTCTTAACCATGTAAAACTGCCCATAAGTCGGCCTAGAGAGCATTACAAATGCCACTTAAGGTAATTACTAAGAGTAACCCCAACGACTTCTTTAAAATTGAGATTTTGAGTTTTTTAAAGAGAATTTTAAGTTTTTTTTTCCCATTAGATTCACCGTCTCATTCTTCAAAATAGAGAAATTATGGAAAAAAAATATAGATGATCTAAATTTGCAGCATCCTTCAAAACTAAAAGCTTCATCAAATTTTCCAAATATGAAAATGGTTGAGTTTGAGCAAAAATAATTTTGTATTTTGAATTTTTGTTGAAGAGGCGGTTGGAGATATAGGGCCTGTATGGGGCCATTTCAATCGGTTGAATTTTTTTATTTTCAACCGGTTAAAAGGTTAAATGGTGTATGGGGTAAAGCTTTTTAGGGGATTTTGGTTTAAATGGGGGGTTATTTTTTGAAAGGTTGAGCTGTATTAATGGAGGAAACTGAGGAGGAGGAGGAAGAAAGAAGAAAAAGTGCAGGGAAAAAATTTATTTTCTATTACAATATGAGCCATGAGCCCAATACAAAGAAAAACCCAAATAATACATGTTCAACTCGGCTGGGCCAGTGGGGCTAAAGACAAGCTGGAGGGAAGTCATGTGTGCGGGTCCACATACGGGAGACTCGAACAACACATAAATCCAACGGGGTTCCATCTCAAAGCCAATTGACAATGAGAGGAGTAGCCCTTCGACCTTATATGTTGTTCATTCATTCTCTATATTACCGATGTGGGACAAATACATTCCAACACACTTGAATGATCCCACACCATTCAAGCTCCATCCACATTAGTCTATCCAAGCCTCCACACAAAGCCTTCATCTTACAAACAAATTCTATTCCATTGTATTGTAAAGAGAGAGTTTTGTCAATTACCCCTTGTATTTTCTACAAGGTTCGTTGTACTCTTTCTTATTTGATAGTGGATTTGTTGGCTCTTGCCGCCCGTGGGTTTTCCTCCCGGTACTCGGGTTTCCCATGTTAAAATTTGTGTGTTCTATCTTGCCTTACTCGCTCTATTGTGTATTGCCACACACTACTTTTGTCATTAGCTATACTGAATTCTATTTACCTGGGTCAATGCTTGATAGGATGTTCAAATGAGAGGGATACGTTCAAGCTAGGCAATTAAAAAAAAAATTAAAGGATATCATTTAAGTTAATATGAGCATAAAATGTGTATGAATTTATAATTTCTGAAGTTAATATTATTTTCTGTTCAAAGTGATACTTTGTATTATTCACAGTCATTTTCCCTTTTAAATCAAGAAATGTTATACCATGTAAAATGTAAACCAATGAACAACACAACTTCAAGGAAATGTGATAATGTTCTAAATCACCTTGGAGTGTGATCTAGAACTTATAAATGGTTAAATCAAGATAAAGTCACCACGGAAAAGAGAGCAATGGAAAAATACAACTTCAAGGAAATATGAAGTGAAAACTTAACCGACCTTCAAGCATCTGGGTTTGAACATGACTCTGGCTATTAGAAAGTGCAATCTACTTTTGCCAGGTTTTATTCTTTTATTCTAGAGAAGGTTTAATGACTATAATTAGAGGTGTATATGGATGCTCTAGTTATGATCAAATATAATTTCCCTTGTCTTATTGAGACTTGGCTTAGAATATGATTTACTCATGGGCAAGCAGTACTTAATGAATGCTAAACCTTTTTCTGGTTTCGATGTGTGATTCATAACTAATATATGCGAATTTACTGTTATAAAATTTTATAGTTGTTATTTATCCTTTGAAGGTTGAATTAGTTTAGCATGGAAATTGTAGCTTGCTGAAATTTGAGCTGCTTGTGTTTCTAAATGCTTAGAAATCTATATAGAAAATGATAATAGAAACGTAAAAATGAGAGCCTAGGCTTCAGTGTTGATAAAGAAGCTGTTAATTTGACTCATTTATCCATGACTCCTTTTAATACTCTTGCTTTCGTTATCTAGTTCTATAATTAAGTTGATCTCTCTATCCATATATTTTTATCTTTTGCAGAATTAAGTTGATCACTCTCTCTAACAGTTGAGAGGGCGAGTAGTTGCAGAAATTCACTTCTTTTTATTTCTGGTAATGCCATGCTGGTTCCCTTGATTCTATTGCTTTATGATGCTAGAAAAACCATGATTGGTTTAGACTTGAGCGATTTCATGTCTTAGATGTTCTTGTCATTCTCCCAAGCTTCTGTAGTTGTGTGTCCACTTTGTGGTGAACTAATAGTGAGAGCTGTATAATTTGTGTATCCACTTTGTGGTGAACTAACAGTGAGAACTAACAGTTGTGTGTCCACTTTGTCTTAGATGTTCTTTTGCAGAATTTGTTTAGGAGTATATTTTTTATTTATGATAATTTTCTTATATCATATGGTAGAGAGAAGAAATATTTTGAATATATTATTTGTGTATTTTATAGTTTTGTGTAAATTATGTAGTTTTGGATATTTTGTTATATATGTAAATTTATATAATTATGTATATGTAAATGTAAAGTTGTATAATTAATTAAATTTTGCATATTTGATTTTAGAAAGAATAAAATGAGTGTTTTGTTAGCAAAGGCCTGAAGAATATAATGCACAAATAACTATTTGTGTATTAATTTTTTTTTTGTAAAAATATGGCACTTTTTAGCCCGGGTTCAAAGAATCCGGGCTAAAAAGCAGCTTTTTTTTTTTAAAATTTCCAGAAATAATTTAGCAACGGCAACTTGCCGTGGCTAGCACTTTAGCCACGGCTATAGCCGTCGCTACTCTCTTTTGCCACCCCATGTTTCCCCACGGCTTGTTTCTCGTGGCTACAGCCGTGGCTAACACCCTTTGGCCACAACAAATGGACTTTTAGCCACGGCAAATAGCCGTTGCTAATATCTTTTTTTTTTTGTAGTGGCTAGTAGGGCTGTTATTCGAGCCGAACCAGCCGAGTATTGCCTGTTCATATTTCGTTCATTTAGAATATGAATGAGCTCGAGCCGAGCCTAAATTTTGACTCGAGCTTAAAAATGCGCTCATACTCAGCTCCTTTATGAAATGAACGAGTTCGAGCCGAGCTTTTTTCAAGTTTTAAGCAATTCTACTTGCTCATTATACAGTAACTTACAGAAAATTTTAGAAATTCTATAAAATTCAAGCTTAATTCGAATGAGTCGAGCTTTGGATCGAGCTTAAAAATGTGTTCATACTCGACTTGTTTAGAAAATGAACGAGCTCAAATCGAGTTTTTATCGAGTAAGTATAAGTCGATTTTGAACTACTCGTGTTCATCTTACACCCCTAAGTGCTAGGATATTTAAAAAGGGTTTTTAATACTAACACATGAACGAAGGGAAAAAAAAAGTAACCCAATGGCCCAACTACATTTTTACTTCTCCCTGCCCACTCAAACCTCAATTTCCATAAAGCATAAACCATTCAAGATCTCCCAATGTGCATATATAGCTTAAGCACCAACCAATGTGACATAGAGAGTTCAAGAAAAGTCAAGTAAATAAGAGAATGAAATGAGAGCAAGCCAAGAAAAAGTGTCTTAATATATGTTCACTTACCTAAAACTCGTCACTCGTGGTTTACCAAACTTTCCAACCTTTCCATCTTGTAATGACCATAAATAATGGTTCAAACTTCAAACCCTTTAATATTGAAAAAAAAAATATGACCTACTCCCCTTTAGTACACATCTCTAATAAATGGAACATCTCTAAAAACAATTACACCAATTTATCCAAAAAAAAAATTGCATCATTTACCATTCTTAGATCACTTATCCCCATTGTTGAGATGTGAAGAGATCAAAAGAGTCTTACATTTAAAGTATAAAAACTAGCTTAGTATATTAGCTAGTGAGCTACTCCTCCTATTGTCAATTAGTTTTATGATGGAACCTCACTAAGTCTATATGTTGGCCATTGTTGGGATACTAGCTAGCGTAATGTGCGCTCGTTGTTCAAGTGTCAATGCAACTAGAGTAAACAACCCTAATTGTACTTACTTACGAGGTTGAATTGAGATGTGAAGAGATCAAAAGAGTTGTTGTGACGAAAGAACAAATATTCAAAATTTCAAACATACAAGATCGAAACACACAATTGATCGTGGTTCGCCAATTGGCTACATCCAAACTGAGAGATTTCATTAAGGAGTTTCTCGAAACCAGATGAGGATTACAAGATGTGCCACCCACACTGACTGATAAATGATAAATCTATGAACTTGGAAACATAGAATATCATTACTGAACCACCGCTAGCCCCTTGGACCCTCTGCTGGTTGGGGACCCTGCCCCTGAATCCCTGACGCCTGACGGTTACCGGTCACTCAGTCAGGAACTTAATTGTGTTGAATTGAGTTGAATACTTTTGGGATTTTGCCTATATTTTATAGCCATAAATTTAATCATATTAGGATAAATCTACCAATAAGACACAAATAGATAAACCTAATTCTATGTAAATTAGGTCTATCAACAAAGCTTAAATCTAAACCACTTAGATTCAAGACATCCCAACAAGAGTCATGTTAAAGACGAAAATGCTTAATATATAAGCCGTTGAACTACTCTTTCTATTACCAATTGATTTTAAAATACTACGTATAACTTAACCACGTTTATTTGTTGAGCCAAATTATTGAGTTCATTAATATAAGAGCAATTCAAGTGTAAACCCTAATGGCAATGATGCAAATTATGACATCAGCATTACAAGAACGGCACTTGAGCTTCGAGTTGAGAAGTGGCCATCTATTGCCTAATAAGTGGGCGGCCCAAAGCATGCTCACTTTACTTTCAATTTTAAAATCAAATTAAAGTGATATATAGCTATTAGCTATATAGCTTAATTTAATTAGTTCATGAGTGGAGCTAGCTAGGCAACAATATATTAAAATTAAATGTTCACCAAAAAAAAATATTAAAATTCAATCCCTTTCGTTTCCGTACAACGAACCAAATCAACCATGGAGTTCAATTTCGGATCTCTATGTGAAATCCTTTATGGGCATTGGACAATATGTGATCGAGTCTTTCTAGCAATCCCACTTCAATTATATAAGATCATAGTTGATATTTTAATTGAAAATTTTACGTCTGATTTTTTTTTTTAAGAAAATAATTCGAGATCACAGACGACAATAATCTGGGAAATCGAGAGGCTGAGGAAAACGGTTGACGGACCAGTCGTCAATGAAACAACTCGAAAAAAGCAAATATAAGATGAAAAAAAAAACCCAAATACAAAAGATCTCGACTATCTGCTTTACCTCTGATCGTTTGATGATTGCACTTACTCGTTAATTTATTCGTTTAGTAATATATTAACTCTTGATAAGTTTATACTCCATTATATGGGATCAAATACATCATTTTATATACTCCTTTTCATTTTGTTAAAGTAAAATATTTCATTTTAGAAAGCAAATTTTATTAAGAAAAATATATATGTTATTTATTTATTTTTAAAAAAATGTTAAAATGACATATTTTAATTGACAGATAAAATAATAAATTTGAAATTCACTCTTGAACAACATACATAAAAGATAAAGATTTATTTTGGGTGATAATCTTTACACCCCAAAATTTTACTATGTGCACCACAAAAAGAAAATCGTTCTTTTATTTGTAAATTCGTGCGCCTCTAAAGGCGTAGGGCTATGACTTAAATGTAGCATGCCTGTGACTTTTGAGGAGCAGCTCTTTGACTTATGAAGAGTATGTCTATGACTCCCGATGAGTAAAAACTTCACAAACTAACAATATTTTTCCCTTTTATTATATAATAACAATATTTTTTATATTATAATTTTTTTTATATTATACTTTTTTTATTTTCTTTCAATTATTATTTAGAATGAAGATAATTGGGTAAAATTATATAAAAATATCTAATAACACTTCATAATATATTCATTTCATAATATCTTATCTTAAACGTTTCATAATAACATTAGATAATATTCTATCTTAACAATTTCATAATATATTCATTAGCCAAGTTAAATCATGACTTATAAATTTTTAACTCTAGACATTTCATAATATTTTATCTTCAATATTTCATAATATATTCGTTACCTAAACATTTCATAATGTGTCTTAAAAATTTCGTAATATATAATATATTCATTAGCTAAGTTGAAATTCTCCATATATGTCGCCGAATTTAATTATCATAGATTTGTGTATGTTTGAATAGATTAATTGAAAAATTGGGTGCTATTGCCAATTTTATTACAATTATAACAAATTAAAAGATTTTGTATGTACATTAATATATTCTCCTTTGACTATCATCTTCGAGTTCGTTAGCCTGAACAAAATACTAAGAAGCTACACTAAAAAGATATTATAAGAATTAATTTTAGTTTTCATTTAACGTACATAAGTGTTTTAGAAAAACAAAAACTTATTTTATAAAAGGTTATATGGAAAGAATTGGGGTAATTTGCTAAAATAACCCATTTGGGTGAAACCCTTGCACACATAACCCCATCCGAATTTTTTTTGCAAAAATCCGGATATCCAGATTTTTGGTTCAACCGGTAGCAGGTTAGTGAGGGAGACTGGACAGTGTGAGTTTGACAGCTGGACAATTGAGAGAGGGAGAGAGAGAGACGGAAAAGCGAGGAAGATATATATATATATATATATATATATATATATATATATATATATATATATATATATATATATATATATATATATATATATATATATATATATATATATATATATATATATATATATATATATATATATATATATATATATATATATATAGAGAGAGAGAGAGAGAGAGAGAGAGAGAGAGAGAGAGAATCCTGATCATTATTGACAAGACAGGTAGAGAGATGGAGCAGCTGGCTACAGTAAAAAAGAGGGAGCCAATTGTTCCCGCTCAGGGATGGCGCCAAAAAAAAAAAGGGAAAAAGGAGGGAGGAGGGGGAGGGTATATAAGCTTTGAAGAATTTCTGAGGGAAATCATTAGTTCCCATTAATGAATTGCAGGGGAAATGGAACTTGAAGAAGGGGAATGGCCGGCGTTGGATTTGAAGAAAGAGGGTAGGTGTCCAATGATGTGTGGTCTATATAAGGAGATCAGAGAAATTCTGGGCGTCACTTTTATTCACAAAATCTGAAGAAAGAGAGAGAATTCATTGAAGAAGAAGCAAGTGGGCTTGGGTTCAGTAAACGATTTACTTGTACGAAGCCACTTTTCACTGGACAGTTAAATTGTACCCACTGGACACATGTTGGAAGTTACTGGACATTCCTCTGGTCGGACATAAAATGGGTAAGTGTTCTCTCTATGTTTGGTAAGTGTTGTTCATATGTAAATATCGTCGATACAAATTAATTTATGTCTCCCTATGCAATGCAACAGGGGAAAGATCATCAGTTTGTATCACTGTATTGTTTGGAGGATGGTGGGTGTGTGAAGGCGGCACTTGGGTCTTCACGGGAACAATGAGCCAGAAAGCCATGTTGGTGGACGAAAGGATTGACTATGCAAAGCTGAAGAAACAGGTGATGGACAAGTTTAACGTCGATGGGAGGAGGATCGCTCTACCTACAACTATCCACTTTATTTGGTTGAATTGATATTGTAACTTTCTCTTGTCTTTTTAGTCTTTCTATGAATGCCCTTGTCCCAACCTAATATAGTTACTAGTCCAATCAGTCCTAGAAACCCTTATCAATCGAACAGTCCCTAAAGAAGGATTTAACCCAATTGATAACTTTAAGTTCAGAGATTAACCAAGGTATTTGCAGTCCCTAAAGAGGAATTTAACAACACATCCAACTTCCTACTCATCCAATTAGTTCAATCATCCCTAAAGGGACAAGTTTGCTAATTGGGTTAAGGTTCGCAATCAGGAATCTACAAAACCCTAGCAATTGAATTGATCTAACTAGTAGACCAGACAAGATAGAACAAAACAATAAACAATCAAGCACAAAGAAGTTGAAGCATTCAAATATAGGAAATAAGGAACAAGATTCAGAAACTCATAATCAATCCAAATAAAGCTTCAAACGATAGGCATAACAGATGAGTTTAGTTCCTCATGAAAAACATCGCTCAATCTCTAAATTGTTTGATGAACGTAGAATAGAATAGAAGTGTCTCAAAAATAACATAAATCGGTCTTATAATAAGTCTAGTCGGCCATAAAACAACTAAGATTTAAAACTAGGGTTTCATTAAACGAAGCGGCGTCGCGCTAGCGACCCATGCTGCGACCGCGACATCTTCCAACCCGCGGCATCCATACTGGTTGCGGCCGCTGCATATATATTGCGGCCGCTGCATTGGTCTTTCACGAAAAATCAGTCTCGAATTTGCTCTTGTTATCAACAAGAAAGTTGTAGATCTCTGAAAGAGCTTTCCAACGCATGATCATAATAGTCAATCAGACAACTGAGGCCTCCAGAAAGCGTAAAACAAGTTCAGCATGTTTGGCGACAACTTCTGCAGACTTGTTCTTCGTTTAGGCTCGCTTCTTCTTCTTCTCAGGACCTCTTGAGATCTTCATGTAAGCTTCTTCGATCAATTAGACATTCTCATCTAATGCGTTATCATCCCATGTCTCATCATCGGATCCACAATTACCTGAAATAATCAATAAAAGTGTGTAGATTCCGACTCCACCAACATAGAGAGCAAATATGCAAATTGTAATTAAATCATGCATGAAATGCATCTTAACTAAACTAAATGCAACCAATTATGACCATCTAAATGCATGCTATCAATAAACTTTTGAAAAAACTCGTGGGCACCATGTAGACTTTTGCAAAAGTTTGTGGGCACCACACGGAATCTTTCAAAACTTTTTACACCACGCAGAATTTGTAAAAGTTTCGTGGGCACCGTGCGGAATTTCCATTTTATTTTCTTTATTATAGTTGCTCAATTGATACCAATATATTAATCTAATTAAATATATTCACACATTTAAATAAAATTAAAATGTTATCATAAATGATTCGTTTTAAATATATTCGACAAAACTTTGAATGTTTTCATATATAATTCTTTTTAATTTACATATTCTTTTTATCTTAATTTATTGAGTATACGGTCAATTTTTTTTTAAAATAATTATCCATTTGTACATTATATTTTAAATTATATATAATTAAAATAGTATAAAATTACAAATCACATAATTACTTTTCCAAAAAGCTTGCTAATTTATTTTTCAAAAATATTAATATGCTATGCCTCTTGATTCACACCTTTGTGACTCACGAGGAGCGGGGTAGTTTTCTCTTAAAAAAAAAAAAAAACCTACGCCTCTTGATCGATAGAGTTGTGACTCAAGAGGGGCAGGGTCTCAAAAAAATAAAAAAACCCTACTCCTTAAGATCTATGCCATAAGAGGCGCAAGAATTATAGTGAAAACCGACTAAAAAAAATTTGGGGTGGATATAGTAATTTTTTGGGTGCATTCAACAACCTCTTTTATTTTACATGTTATAAGAGACATGGTGTAAGAATATTTTATAAGTAGTTAAAATTTTTTTTTTTCTTTTGAAGGTCTAATTGGAAACCACGGCCTTAAAGAAATTTAATTGACATAGTCTATGTCAGCACTGATTTTAGCACTGTAATTTATTTCTGTAATTTAGCACTGTAATTTAGCGCTGATCAATTCCAGTTTTGTATTTCTGTAATTTACCATATTTAATTCATAATTTCTTCTTTATTTTTTCAATATAGGGTATCCACATCTTCAACAAGATATATGAATTAGAGTATATAAAAATAATTTGAAAACAATGATAAAAAATAATAAAATAAAGAGATGAATAATAAATATAAATAATTTTAAAAATATAGCATATATATGATTTTATACTAGAATAGTGAGATTAGTGGGGTGACCAGTAAGGCTGTGGTGGTTATAAAAATGGGGTGTCAAAGCTGATTGTTAACAGGCTCAAAAGTAACCTAAATGACTTAGTGTCAGAGTGCCAAGGGGCATTCATTCCGGGTCGCTCTTTGTCTCACAATTGTGCAGTGGCGTTGGAGGTGGTAAATGGCTATGGAACAAAGAGAGTTTTGCCCTGATGTACAATTAAAGGTTGATCTTCAAAAAACCTATGATTTTTTGAATTGGGATTTTATTAGGGCTACCCTTGTGTACTTTAACTTCCCGATCAGCCTTGTTAACCTTATAATGGAGTGTGTTTCTACCGCCTCTTTCTCTGTTCTGATCAATGGGCCGGGTCTCCAGAAGGTTTCTTCCCAGGTAGGAGAGGATTGAGGCAAGGTGATCCGTTGTCGCCTTATTTGTTTGTGCTTTGCATGGAGGTATTGAGTAGAATGATTCACGAAGCTACAGCGAGACCTGGATTCAAATTCCACCCGAGATGTAAACAGATGAAGATTGCACATTTGGCATTTGCGGACGATCTACTTTTATTTTATCATGCTGATGTGGGCTCGGTTTCCATTCTGAAACCGTGTCTGGATGAATTCTTTGCTATGTCTGGGCTTAGAGCGAATAATGAGAAAAGCGATGTGCTCATTTCTAGGTCCCAATCAGCTTGGCTGATACTATCACTCAATAGCTTGGTTTTGTTCAAAGGGAGTTTACCGATTAACTACCTAGGCATTCCTTTGCACTCTAAGATAGTTATGGCGCACGAGTATAGTGATCTATTCGATGGATTGGAAATCACTTGTTGGGCAGCAAAGAAGATGTCTTATGTTGCGAGTCGGTTACAGCTTGTCAAATCAGTTTTGTGCCGGGGTGTACACCTTCTGGAGTCAGGTACTGATTCTTCATAAAGGGTGGTGCATAAAATTGATAGTCTGTGTAGACGTTTCCTTTGGAATGGGAGTACATCAGGACATAAGCATCTTGTAGCGTGGAACTGTGTTACGAAGCCTCATTCGGAAGGAGGATTGGATATCAGGGAGATCTTATCATGGAATAGGAGTGTCCAAGCTAAGTCGATGGGTGACTTAGCTATGCAGAAGCCTAGTGTTTGGTACATGTGGTGTATACATAATCATCTCAGGGGAGCATCAGTTTGGGAGATAGACCCGAAAGTGGATGATACATGGGTAGGGGTGGGCACAAATCCCGCAAATCCCGATCCCGTTCCGGTCCCGTCCCGATCCCGTCCCGGTCCCGGTGGGATTTAGGACAAAATAGCGAATCCCGTCCCGCAAAAATTATGCGGGACGAAACGCGGGACGATCCCGGTGGGATCCCGCAAATCCCGTCCCGTCCCGCATATAATAATAATAATAAAAATTATTATTATTATTATTATAACTTTTATAATAATAATAATATTATAATATTATAGAATAATAATAATATATTATTAGTATTATTATTTTGAGCAAATATTATTTATAACTATAATAATAATTTTCAATTTATAATAATAATATTATATAATATTATAATATAATTTAATAATAATATTCATTTATAATAAAATTATTATTATTATTATATCATATTATATTTTTTTTCTTGTAAAGTATAATTATTTTATAATAATAACAATAAAAATAAGTAGTATTATTTTATTTTATTTTTAATTATAACGTGGGATTATTATTATTATTATTATTATTATTATTATTATTATTATTATTATTATTATTATTATTATTATTATTATTATTATTATTATTATTATTATTATTATTATTATTATACCCATTTAGAGTTACAAGAGGCAAATAGCTAATTAAATACGGTATTCTTCCTAACTATCAATCGATAATTAGACAATATTGGTAAATCTCGTCTCAATTCCTTTCCGTCCTGATCTAGTAAGATAATGTAGCCAAATATGTTGAACATTATAATTAATTATACAATCATTGTATGAATTAATAATAGTATTATAATATTAATATTAATAATAATATTATTATTATTATTGAATAATATATTTGAGAATAATACCGTATTCAACATATTATACTAAATAATGAATTATGAAAGCATTTTTCACTTTGCAAATTTATATAATATTTTATTATTTTTATATGCGGGACAAGGCCCGTCCCGTCCCGATCCCGTCCCGTCCAGACACCATCCCGTCCCGAAAAAAAAATGTCAATCCCGTCCCGAAAAAAATTCGCGGGACGAGTCCCGTCCCGACCCAATCCCGTCCCGTCCCGTCCCGTGCCCACCCCTATACATGGGTATGGAAGAGCATTATGTGCACCAGAAGTGAATTACAAGTTGCACTACAGATAAGTAACGTACCCCTCTCTTCAGTCTTTACAACCGATTTTAAACTACACTGGGAGTGTCTCGTGCTCCAAAGTGTATGAGCTCCTTAGAGATAAGGGGGAGTATACGGCTTGGGGAAGATTTATCTGGAGAAAATTGCAATGCCGCAAATGAGCTTTTTTAGTGTGGCTAGCAGCTAGAGAGTGGATATGCAGACTGGTGTTCGAGTGAAGCACTGAAAAGGTCCTGAGTCTGCTTTATGTGCTTTCTGTAAGCAGGAAGAGGAAATTGTTGCCCACCTATGGTTTGATTGCCATGCTATACAGCAAGTCCTAGCGCGAGTGATGTGTTGGGCATGTTGTGGATGCCGATTTGGGTCAATTGGAGCCTGGTTACAGTGGTACGCTGAGGAGCCGGATCTACACCAGAAGACCTTGCCTTTCCAGGTCAAGTTATTAGCTTTTGAAGCTATTATATATTACGTACACCTGGATGGCTAGGAATAAAATCGTTTTTTTTTTGTAATGAAGTGTTTATTCCTTCTGTTTATGCAAATATTATTATTGAGAGTTGTTAGACACGTATTTCTGTGAAGTGGAAGTGCAAATCACTCATGGAAAATATGTGGAAAAGGCACTTACTACGTAAATAGTCGGTTGGTATAAGAGATTTGGATAGATTGGATAACTTTGGTGGTTTAGAGAGTTAGTCTGGCTTGGAAAGGTTAGGTTATTTTGTGTTTCTGGTGGGTATAGGGGTCATTTTGGGTATACGGTTCCCTTTCTTACATGAGACCCTGAGTTTGGTCTCAACTTTTGTATATTGGTGTTATCACACCTCATCTATCTATTTACCTTTTCAGGGGGTGGTTAGTGGGATATTAGGAGTTAGAAGGGGAGTGAGTGACGTGGCGGAATAACATGGATTAACTTATACAATAAAAATATTTTTATTAGTTTATTTAATACATGAAAATAAGTAATTGACGTAGCATGTCTCAGAGTACGTCCTTCGTATGAAACAGATGCTAATTTTGATGATGCTACATAAGGTTTCGATTATTACAGTAGCTATTTCCTTGTAATGTCTATTTAATCTAAGCATAAGACCTAGGAATATTGGATTGGATGATCCTACACTTAGGTTAGATTAAGGCGCGCATAACACATTTCATACATATACTTTACAGTTTACACTTATACATCTTTTTTTTGTTGAGGAGATTATACTTATATATACATCTTAACATATATTAGAAGCGTGGGTTTTATAAGCTATGCTCATATATGTTACGCATTGTAAGTATTTATCGTATATGTGAACGTTATGTATGTGTATACTATATCTGTATGCTCATATATGTTACGCAATGTAAGTATTTATATTATATCTGTATGCTCATTTATTTATGAGACATGTTAACTCTCAAGCTGGGACTAGCCCAATCAGAAGCCCAAATCCCAGCTTGAGAGTTAACCCGTCTCAGCTCAATTAAGCTCACTTGAAGCCTTGTTGTTGAACACATTGTTTCGACTTACACTCTGTTTGGATTATGGGATTTTTAGGGGAAGGAAGGGGTGGGAAATTGAAGGGGAGGAAAGGGAGTGAAGGGAAGGGGAAGAATTTCACTTTCGTACCAAATTCCACCGTTTTGGTGTTTTGTGAAATCCCACCAAATTGAGCAGTTACTCGAATTTGAGATCCCTTCATTTCCTTTAAAGTGTTCATCCAAACACTTAATTTACTTTCCCTTCCTAAAAATCTCACCAAATCCCACCATGCATCCAAACCGCGCGTTATGCTCTCCTAAGGGAAGCGAAGGTTAGGGTTTGGCACTTCGTCTGCTAATTCTTTAGGGAGGGGGAGGGGGGGGGGGGGGATAGAGAGAGAGAAGCCTAGGCGACGGAGAGAGAGCTAGGGGTTTTACGATCCTAGCTCCGGCACACGAAGCTATTGGTGGTCGGATCTAAAACGCATCTCCTCCAGAGATTCTAGATTAATCACTTGAGAAGAAGAAGAAGAAGAAGGTGAACCGTCCTCAGTCCAGGTGAAGATCTCTTTCTCCAGTGATCACTCTGACGACGATCTGACTCCGATCTTCAGATCTATGGTGTAATTCATCCTTATTTGCTTCGTTCTTTTCTTCTCTTACATACACATGCGTGTTCAGATTTATGTGTTCTTGCATGTATTTGCCTTGACTGCGAGTCTAGGACAACCTGTTCTATAAACCTTTTTACCGATTAGGGGATTTGTAGCATCGAGTCGTTCGGCTGAAGCTCGCGGACGTAGGCTCCGACCGAACAATCTTGTGTGTTGATTTTCTGATTTTCGAACCTCGTTGTTTTTGTACCAAACTCCAATCTTGGCTTTGAATCTGTAAAGCCAATATCCTATTGAATCACATTCCTAAAATTTAAAAGCATCACTACAATTTTTCAAATTGAAAATAGCGCACTAGCCGTGAGACATATAAGTATATAACATAGTTAAGAATCACATTCAAATTTTTCCTTTTTTACACAGTGGATGCAAAATGTGTGTACATATATAGCATCAAGAGCAATCAACCTAAAAATTAACATTTTTTTTCAAATTAAAGTGACTGCTCGTGATGTTATATCATTCTGCATCATTATATATGACAAAAATAAAAAGGAAAAAACATAATCATACAACAATTATAGAACATAGGTAGTGTAATTAATTAAAAACTAATTAAAATCCAGCAGGGCCAAGAGAAGGTGACCAATAATCTGATGCATTGTCAGTTGCAACAAGCTGTGTGGATGAAGTTGGGACCAAGCACAGCCCTCTACTCCTCAAATCCTTTGGCTTTCCATCCTTCAAGACATCATAATCACATATAATTAGTTATATGACATCAAATTAATCATTAGATTAAGTAGTTAAGTTTGAGAAAGAAAATTTATAACTATATCTTTGTGAGTTTGGTAAGTGATTAAAATTGATAAATTAGTTTAAAATTTAATCCATTTAAAATTAGTATATAAGTTTTTTTCTCGGAAATATATATGACCCCCAAACTCTATTTTTATTTTAAAACTATTTAAAATAAAAATAAAGATATATGTATTACAATACAAGATATTTGTGTATTATTTTATGTGTCTATATAATCCCTAAATTTTAGAAAGATTTTTTTTTTTATAAAAAAATTATCCTTTTAATGTACATTCTTATGGTTTTCCTTTCCTTTTTGAGTGACATTGTATTTTATTTTTGAAAATATAATTCACTTGTGGAAGAAGTTAAATTGTGGGAGGCCGGGAAGGAAGTAAAGAAAAGCATTTTTATAATGTGTATTAATGAGCACACATTAAATTAACAATCTCAAAAAGAAAATATTCAATCAATCTCTTTTAAAAAAATGTTTTTTTTTTCAAAATTTTAATACATTAATTCATAGAATTGATATATTAAAAGTAGAGTATATTGTTTTTTTTAGGTGTCTAATGCATATCTATTGACATATAGTATATTAGAAAAATTGGAAGAAATTAAAAATGTGGTTAGTTTGCAAAGATAAGTCAATTGCTCCGTATGGTTTTGAATCATGTACATAATGATTTACAAGTAGAAAGGAAAAGTCAATTAGTTTAAAAAGGGGATGGTGATGATGATGTTAAATCACAATTAGAGCTTTTGATCAAAGTTATCACGTAGTACATCATAATAATGATGTCAACGACCCACAATTATCATAGGAATGATTGCTAATTTAAGTTCACCCTCATCATGATGAGTTTTCTAAATACTCCATCCATCCAAGAATACATGATCTTTTAGGCCTTGAAACTTTGTCAAAAATACATGACTTTTTAGATATATAGGTAATTATTACCTCTAAAATTACTACTTTTTTACTTGTTAAAATTAAATAAAACTCCCAATTACTATTTTAACATTTAATAATAATGATGAGATTTAAGATGTAAAATAGATTCCTTAATTAGCGTGCATGAGTCTAAAAGACCATGTATTCTTGGACAGAGGGAGTATCATTTTATAGTTTTTGTCCCTTCAAAACAATATACACTATTATTTTATATTTAATTTAATTGTTAGATAAACTATACTTACTATTTGAATTAGGATATTCATTATTTAAATTTAGCATATGCTTAACTGTTTATAATGTCAATTCTCTAATTGTCTGAACAAAAAAAAAACTTGTAATCAAATTTAAAATTTTAAAAGCTATACTTTAACTAGTTTTTTAAATAAATGTGTATAAAAATAAAATGATACCCCACTTTATATTTTATTAAATGGATGTACTATAAATTAATACTCCACTTTATATTTTATTAAATGGAGTAATAGGGTAAATATAAGTATAAAGTAGGCTGTACATTTGTACCTTATGGTTAGCAGCTCCTCTTCTTTTCATGCAGGAATCATTCAAAAGCTAGAAAAGAGAATAACCCAAAAAAGAAAATATATAAAATATAAGAAGAAATGAATAATTGGTGAATATAATCTAATTATTTTTCATCAGTTTTTTCAACCCTTTTAGAGATTCCAAAATAAAGGCTCTAAAGCTGATACCATGTGCTTTATTTGGGTTCAATTAATATCAGTAATTTTCTTTTGTAAAACATTTTTTATAACTCTCTTTATAAAATTTAATTGCTAATATAAGAATATATTGGAGGCTAGGGTAAGATGCCCTCCAAAAAGCCAATTTTGGCACCATAGTTTTTATAGAGTTCAATAATGACTAACTTACCTGACCAGGATGGTCTGGAAATAGGCAATTCCTTTCCCCATGTGCCTGTACACATTCATACATAGAAATGGAATTTATGAGGTTAAATATTATTAAAACTAAAATTTTAAAAAGGACTACAATTATTGAGGTAGTTAAAGATGAGAAGACAATATTGCTACTTGCAAACCCTAATTCACAACATGCATATATGTAGCTTAATAAATAGAGGGAATGAGGTCATGTGATGACTCGAAGGTTGGATAGGAAGGGGAAAGAGAATGAGATTTCAGAGAGATAAAGACGAAGAAGAAGAAGAAGAAGAAGAAGAAGAAGAAGAAGAAGAAGAAGGTTATAGGAGAAAGATTGATAATTCATTTCATGATCCCCGTACAATACAATTGTGGGTATTTATAACCCAACACCCACTTTTCTACTAATCAACCATACTATAGAAATCCCTAATAGGTCCCCTCGACGATTTTGATCTTACGAAGTACTACACTATTCAGTAAAGTACTGCACTATACAACTATTGAGGGAATAATTGTACAGTGCAGTACTTCGCCAGATCCAAACCGTTAATATAGAGACAATAAAAATTAGCTAGCTCAACAACACTTTCATCTTTAATTATGTCATTTTTTAAACTTTAGTTATGACCAAATTCTCATCAGAAATTCACTCAATAAAAATATAAGACCAAATAGAGATGGGAGTTGCTCACTGAAGGTTGGCTCATGGCTGAAGCACTGCCCAAGTTATATGGAGAGCAAAGGGCCTGAAATTTAACAATGAATATTACTTAATTTTAAGTCATCATGGTAAGTTTTATTTTAGAAAAGATATATGTGGAAAAAAGTAATAAAAATAAAAAAGAAAAAGTAGTGATTTTGAAATGAAAAAGGAATGTTCAGAAAGCATGGCTGATCATCACTTCTTGATCAGAGCACTCATTTACATGAAAAGTTGCACTCTTGCACTGATTCTCATTTGAGTCTTCTTACAGAACAAACTTTTATGTATATATATAAAGTCTTATCTATATAAATTCATTAAAATTCCTCTTTCTCACAACATAAATCAGACAGTATATATATGTATGAAAAATTACACATTTACATGAGGAAGGGCTTGTGAAAAGCTCACCTCAACATGGCCTTGGAGGAATCTGATGTACCCAATGGCTTCTAACAACACTGAAGCTGTGTCAGTCTACAACAACAACAAAAAACACAAAACAAAGCAATTGTTACTTCATCATACTGTGTATAATAATTATGACAAATCATCAATTAACCCGAGGAAATTCGAATATGTTTTAAGTATGAGTGCATCATATGTGCGCATAAATTTAAAATATACGATATATATATACCTTTCCGAATGGGGAAACTATCTGATGGAGGGCAGTTATTCTATCTCCTAGCTTCTCCTTTCTCACCTGCCCATATATAGTTCAAATTCCCATGGACCATAAATATAATGAAGTTTGCAATTAAGCTAATGCATTCCAATTAAATGTGTATTGAATTATTTAGGGTTTGAGATAGAAATATTATGCATACCTTGAGAGGTGGTGTTGAAGAGGCTTGGGTCCTTGGCTTCTTAGCAACACCAGTAGTGGCTGAAGGGCTATTGCACTGCTTTGGTTATCAATTAAAGACAAATTAAGCACATGATTTTCTTTTATGTAAGCCTATCTTGTGCCACTTTGAGCCTTTCGTCGTGTTTATGATAAAACGAAACAGAAATGGAAAGATGGAGCATAAAATATTGTGGTGAATTCGCGAGTAAAAATGACAGACAGAAAGAGAGAAATATACGAAGGTAAAGGAATTAATGGTGTGTACATACCTCAGATGAATGTTCAACAAGCCGGGGTTTTTCCCTTCCCTTGAAGCAATTAGTAGAGAAGTCCATGAAATTGTTGTTATTGTTATCGTTATTGTTGTTCGTAGTGGTGAAACCGGACTTTGGAGATATTTGAGACCAAGTAGAAGGCATTGGCTGATTGTACATGTTATGGGCATGGCCATATAAACTAGTTCTTGGGTTGATTGCCACCTCTTCCTTTATCAAATTTTGTTGTTGTTGTTGTTGATGATGATGATTGATCATGAAAGCTTCATTGCTAGTGAGCTTTGGTTGATCTAATGACGATGGCGGTGGTGATGAAGATGGATTGATGAAATTGTTGATCTGAAAATGGATACTTTGTCCTAGCCTTTCTTCTTCATTAGTGCTTGCCACACCATTCCTGTAAATTAGATACAACTTAGATCTTAAAGTTTGTTTAAAATATCGCGAAATTCATCAGAAAATTCTTCGAATTAGAAACCAAATCCAACTTTTGAAGCTAACTAGTTAGCTTTCAATTCAATTAAAAAAAGGTGAAAAAAAGACTTACAAGAGGAGTTGGCTCCAAGTCTGTGGAAGATCTTGGGGAATAGACTGATCAGCAATAAGAGGGCTAAAAGGGAGAGAGGAAGAAGCCGAAGAGGACGAAGAAGAAGAGGAAGACGAAGAAGACGAAGAGGGCCCACCATGCAGGTTGAAGTGGTTATGAAGGAGAGGAAGGAAAGGATGAGAAGCCATTGCAGCAGGCTGCCCACCAGATGCAGTTGAGTGCATAGGATTGGTATGCTGCTGCATGCTCCACCAATTAGGGTTTCCAGCTGCCATCATTTGGTATCACAAAACCCCAAATTAAACCCACAAAATTGGGGATCAACTCAACTTCTACTGTCTATAACTTTTCAACCTAGCTTAATTTACTTTTGCAAACAAAAACCCATCAATGATTTTGGTTGTTTTTTGTGTGTTTTGCTTCAAATTGAAATGTTTCCTTGTTCAATGAAGCACAAGAAACAGAAAGCCCTTGATGGTTTTCAGGCTTTAGCTAGGTTGGGGATGAGGGTTATTAAGAGAGTGTGTTGCTTTCCATCAGATGTAGGTGAAGAAACCCATGTTTTCTTATAAGGGATTTTTATTTTATTTTATTTATTTTGTAGAAATAACTAATAATTAAGAATATGAATTTATGGGTGGGGCTATGGAGTCTTTTGTATTGTATATATCCCTTTCACAACTCTATCATGTCAATGGTGTCTCCTTCTACCTTTAATTAAACTTATCTCTCTCTCCTTTTTTATTCTTTCTTTCTTTCTTTTTCTTTGCTTTATGATAAAGTAAGGGGTAGCGAAGCTCGTGGGCGGACTTGTACGTTTATTTAGTTACGTTGGATTCGAGAGCTAGGTACATATATAGTTCATCGACTCACTGAGAACGGGTAAGTTTGCTTCAATATGAATGTAAAATGTTAAAGTTTCGTGCATATATATATATTTCAATCGAGTTATAAGGAGGTCATGGATATGCGATTTTTAGATTTTTTTTTTTTTGCGAAATGATCTTTGCAATGACATCTAAAGTAGTAAAGTGTATAAGTTAGTTGATGACTTGATTTTAAGTAACTGTACCAAATATTCTACATCCTAGTCTCATTGTTCTTAGATTAAATTGTGGGTAGCCTAAAACATATATCTATCATTCAAAGTTTTTTTTTATTAGGTAAAGATTCGTGATCAGGCAAGCCTGATTCACGAGAGGCCGACGAGTAAGCATGCGAGAATCGCCTAAACATACCATACAAATAGAATACAGACGCTACGAGACAAAACAGAAACAAACCCTACAACAAGACGAACAAAGAACAACTCCCAAAAAGTTGAGGACGACAGTGAAGAAGGAAGCCAAGCACCACCGAACAGTAGTACCGTGGGCCGGCGGTACAGCAGGAACCTATCTCCTGTGGGTAGTACATCTATCATTCAAAGTGATTCTGAATGAGGAAAATATAAATTATTGCCATTTAAAGTGAGATGTAAAATTTTTAGGGTTAGGGTTAGTAATCAGAAAGCAATTAACTCGATCTCTATCTCGTTCTCTCTCTTCCTTTAAGCAATAATTCACTGAGACAAAACAAAAGTACAAAATCCAAGTAATCCAACAACTTCGATGTGACGCAATTTCCTTTTAATTTGCTTTACTCGGATGTGAAAATTTAACAGCCTTTCAGTTCAAGATTTCACTGCAAAGATTATTCTAGCTAGGTGTTAAAGTCGGTTGGTCCTGGTGCGGGTCAAGACGCTGGAGGGAGGTCGTGTGTGTGGGCCTACATACGGGAGACTCGAACAACACATAAACCCGAACGGGGTTCCATCTCAAAACCAATTGGCAATGAGAGGAGTAGTCCACCAACCTTATATGTTGTTCAAGTATTCTCTAAACTACCGATGTCATTCCAACACGCCCCCTCAAGTGCAACGGCATTTTTTAGCCAACAAGTTGCACTTGCCACATGCGCTTATATGGGAACCAAAGCCCGCGACATGCCACAAGGCTAGCCAGCGACCCCACCAATCCGAAGACCGAAACTAGCCGAACCCTGCTCTGATACCATGTTAAAGTCGGTTGATCCTGGTGCGGGTCAAGACGCTGGAGGGAGGTCGTGTGTGTGGGCCCACATACGGGAGACTCGAACAACACATAAACCCGAGCGGGGTTCCATCTCAAAACCAATTGGCAATGAGAGGAGTAGCCCACCAACCTTATATGTTGTTCAAGTATTCTCTAAACTACCGATGTCATTCCAACACTAGGCATAGATTAACCATTCACATACATTTTAGGCCAAAATGCATAAAATCACCATTTATATATTCACCATTGTTTTCAATTAACCACCTTTTATTCATAAGTTTTCACTCAACCACCTGTTATAACAAACTGTTTGCAAGTAACTACTCATCCTCCTATTTTTCTTTAAATTAAACTTCTATTAAATTCAACTTGAATGTAAAAGACTAAAATGCCCCCAAATTTGGTTTTGTAGTTTTTGTTTATTAGTATTATTTATACAAAATTACCATTAAATGTATATATGCAAGTTGTACAATTGGAATCTAGTCTTTTGAGCTTCAAATTAAACTAGCCTCGGATTTACTAGAATTTTGGAGGGAATTCCAAATCCATGTTTAGAACACATAACAAGCGGCAAACGCCCACCTCTACTAGTAGGTCAGATGTAGTCATACCTCTTTCGGTCATCGACGCTTTGTTTGCACCCGCCTCTGACAATGCTTGATAGGGATCTAGGTGGAGGTTGTTTGTACTTCGCCTTAAATGTGTTTATGCCTACCTTTGATCAAGACTATAAAAAATATAGGAAAATAATAATAGTGTACTAAAAACATATTTAGGGGCATTTTAGTCTTTCACTTCAAGTTAAATTGTGGAAGTTTAAGTGAAAATGGGAGGATGGGTGGTTACTTGCAAACAGTTTGTTATAACGGGTGGTTAAGTGAATTTTTTTTAATAAAGGGTGGTTAATTAAAAATAAGGGTGAATAAAGGGTGGTTTTATGCATTTTGGCATACATTTTATTGTTCTCAACTCTTAAAAGTTTCACAAAATATATTGTTTTGAAGTATTATTTTGTTAGAAAAAGGATGTTATATGTATTAGGTATTTTAGTCTTTGTGGAAACACCCTTATATTTTTATTCCAAAAAAGTGATTTTATAGAGACAAATTTGGCGACTGAGATGGTCAAATAAGTCAACAGACAAACTAACTATCATGTACAAACATTCAAAAAATAAAAGGCTAAAATAAAACCATGGATTCCAAAAAAGTGATTTTATAGAGACAAATTTAGCGACTGAGATGGTCAAATAAGTCAACAGACAAACTAACTATCATGTACAGACATTCAAAAAATAAAAGGCTAAAATAAAACCATGGAGTACATGACACGTGGGGCCAAAATCATAGTACCAACTTATGCTTAGTGAATTATTGGTTTTAGTTTTTGATAAAGTGAAAACAAATAGTGTAATAAATTATGGTAAAACCAATATTTTTACACATTTCTACATTTCCGCGTCATGGCACAATTTTTTATACTTATAGATATAAGTTCAAAAAAATGTACTTATAATTTTTATTTTTATTTTGTAATGTGGGGGTTCCGGGGTTATAGACTAGTCCCCCACGGGTCCTAGTCCTAGCATGCAAAGGACGCAAACCGGTTAGTCAGGCGGCAAGCCACCAGGCAGGCTCACCCAAGCCAATGAAGGCTTGAGCACCCACTAATTACACAAATTTCATTAGTTAACAATGTATGTAGAGTAAGTTGATTGAGTGTAAATCATAAAATTAAGGTAGTTATCACACATAAGCAAAAATGCTTCTTATTTAATAGCTATACATTTAAGGTGTTAACACTATATTCTTTACAACATAGTTGAGCCTCTCCCTCGATTTTTTTCTGGCTCCGCCCTGGGAACAAGAACGGAGACAAATGATTTGGACCCGAATAATACCCCCAAAAAATTAATATATTAAATAAAAAAATGGTTTTTTTAACCGGTAATACAATTACAAAATAAAAGTTTTGATGAATTCAGATTTTTTCAATCTTTGAATCGATCTCTTACCTATGGTATGTCAATTCTCAAATTTTGTCTCTTCTCTCTTTTTTTCCATGCCACCTTTTGGGTTGGTAATAATGAAGGACCCATCAAGCAAGAAGTCATTTAATCATAAAATTGTTGAATACTAAACTACCATATATGTACAACTTGCCCACATTTTCTTGTTTGTTTGAATTATTCTTTGAACTTATCCTCCTTATTTATCCAATATAAGAACTTGTACATCCAACTATCTAATATAAATGGGCCTCCTACACGATCAGCTTGAAGAACATAAATAATAACTTCAATAATATTTACCAATTTATCACAATTAAATAGATAAATATTGGTTGCAAAAAAGATAAAATTGGATAAGGTAAAAGATGGATTAATCCATTTCACCATCCGATCCTTTATATCCCAAAGATTGAGACACAATTCCTTCAAGTGAGTAAACAAGTGAATGTATCTTCAACGATTATTTCCATCCACATATACACACAAATCAATTGTTCATCCACACAAAAAAATGTGTTTATAAAGTAGTCTTTATCATCTTCACTCGTTGTCAAATAAAGTAACAATTAATTATCATCGTTTAGAAAGAAAAAAATTGAATGAATGAATGGGGAAAAAACTTAGTCTCGAATCTACCTAGCTCTTGCTCTAAGAAGTTGAAGTCGGGTAAACGCATGAATTCGCGAAACAGAAAGGGTATTACACGTGCAAAATCTGAGAAAGTACCACATGGATAATACGGACTTGTTTGGTTGAACATAGGAAGTACACTTCCTAGGAAGTCAATTCCCATGAATTCAATTTCCGTGAATTATAATTCCCATAAATTTGAAAAAACTGTTTGGTTGATTTATAAGATGTGGGGATTTAAATAGGGAGAATTGGAAGACTGACTAAAAGTGTTCATGATCTTACCCCTTTTGGGATAGTGGAGAACGCGCCTTCACGCGCCACCACCCTCCTCGCTCAAAATCCATGGTAGAGTTAATCAAATCCATGAAATCTAAGTGCTACACTGTGGCACTAATTTTGGCCCTTAAAGCCGCTCTCTCTTCTTGAGTGAAGAGAGGGATTGCAAACATCCCTTCGGGGCATATCCTAGCCCGATTGTCGTTTCAATCGGTGCTCTAATCGATCCGTGTTCACCCTCGTATGGGTTCATCCCTCTTTTGCCCACTTGGGAGTTGTCGAAGTCTGACTGCTCGCACCATCTTGTCTGTGAGTTTGCCTTCCTTCTTCGTCTACCTTCTCGTTTGCCTCGCCTTTGACGGCCCGTCGTGGCTGCGTTGTTGCCTCCCGGTGTCCCAACTGGGTATTCGATGTTGGGCTCACTGCTCTTTACTTCCTCAAAACTCCTAATCCAGTCAAAATGCTTTTTTGGGGGCTTTTTGAAATTCATGGGTGTGGACCTTCGGTTTCAGATCTAGACCTTGTCAATCTGCTGGCTCTCGGTTTCAGATCTTGAGTTTTGATCTGTTTCTTCCGGCCTGTCTCGAAAGCAATCAAAATGGCATCAGTGTTATCCTTTGAACACCTCCGGCGCCGTCCATGGTTTTGCCCTCCGCTGCTTGGCCTGCGGTTGGGGTTTGGCCCTGGCGTGTTCACTCGAACTGCCTGGCGGCTCTTCCTTTGCCTCAGTTTGGCTTGGGAGGGTTTCACCCGTCTCTCTTTTCCTTGGGCCCTGGTGGCCCGAAGAGGAGACCCGAAAATTGTTCTTTGGGCCCAAGGTTTTGCCTTGGGCCCAAAGCAGCCCGGAAAATATATAAAATAATATTAAATAAAAATTGTAGGCGAAGTTATATGTATTTATATAGAGGAAAAAAAAAGATAAATTCCCGAAAGGGGCATTGTGCAAATCCCGAAAGGGTTTCAAAAATCTCAAATTTGACTAAAATTTCGAGTGGGTTGAACCCCACGAGGTCTGTGAACACCCATATTGTAATCGTAATAAATTTATCTCCTCGGACACTCTGTGTTTCAGGAGATCTACACACTTATTTTGTTGGATGTTCGATCTTCCTCTTTGGCCCGTTTTTGTTCTTCCTTTGGCGTCGGGTCGTTGCTATGGCGTGGTGGCGTTTAGTTCCGAGTTGGGTTGCAGTATCGGGCTTCCTGTATGATCGAGAGGATCGTGGATGTGTTCGTGGTCTTCGAAGATCCCTCATCTAGGTGGGGGCAACGTCGGTTATCCGCACTTCCACAGGTTCGCCCTTTCCGATAGTGGGTTACTGTTCTCCGCCTTCTCGGCGTCGAGACGCCGTGTGAGTCGTCGACTCTCCCGTGTTCCCGGCATTCGTGGCTCGCCCTGGATTTCCCTCGACTCCTCTGTTAACGGATGACTTCTTCGGGTTGTTTGGGTTTTTCTTTCATCTGTACTTATTTGTGTGTTTTAGTTTGTCGTATTTTGACGGCTTCTCCGTCTGCCGATTCGTCGGCCTCTCGAGCATCAGGCTTGTCTGAGCTCGAATTCTTACCTATTCAAAAAAAAAAAAAAAAAAAAAAAAAAATAGGGAGAATTGACTTTTTACATTAAAAAAGGGTGGAATTGCAAGGTAAGCGAAATTCCCCCATTTTGTAGGAATTAGAATTCCTGGGAAGTTAAATTCCTGTGTTTTTTCGTGTTGAAAAAAGTAACCAAACACGTATATTTATCCCACTTCCTGGGTTTTTTAACTTCCTGGGTTTTTTAAATGGTAACCAAATGAGCTCTACGTATTTTTTTTCATATTAGGATTAAACGAAAGATTCGTAAATAAAAGAGTTAATGCTACCACCAATCCGTAAATTGTTAAAGCTTCCATAAAAGCCAAACTATAGCAATCACTATACTACTTGATTGAAATGGTTCTCGACGAGGCCTAGCCAATTTTCTCTCGTACCTTTCATAATTAGTAAGCACACTTAAATGGATGATGGTCAAGTTGGTCGAGTGATAGGTTAGATAATGAGTCATGTAGCTTGACTCATTCAATCAATCCACCCGATATTTCACTAATTTTCACCTGTATAATCGAATCAAGTAGCTCGGGTTAGGTGGATCACTCGCTTTCATCCACGGTTCATAAACTTGTCATTGGATAAAAAAAAATCATTTAGTTAAAAAGGGGCGAACGTCAAAAGCATCACCAATAGCTTCTTCATTTTCTAGGTATTTTAGCTTTTGAAAAATTTTGAACCATTTTTTGTTCCAACAGAATCCCCATCCTATTCTCCAAATGTTTAGAAAAATCGTTCTCTAAAATAGCTAATATTTGAAAAATATTTCTCAATATAAATGTTTAGAAAAATCATTCTCTAAAAATAGGAAATAATGTTGAGAGATTGTGAGAAAACCAAAAGAGCCCCACGTTGAAAATATGAACAAACCAACCTTGGTATATAACTTATGTACTAGTCTAGTATACTAGTAGCGCGGACAAGTGCCTGTATTTTAAATGCAGATTCTTCAAAATGGCAAAATTGTTATAGTTGGAACAAAATTAATTAGAAAAAAAAAAAGAGTTTTGATTCTCCAATAGTTGTTTTGTCCAGCTCTACCTATAACCAGTTAACTACCCCTCAGATCAAATTAGAGAAGTTAACAGCAAGTAACTTTAGCCCTAATTCCTGCATATCCTCAATGGAGGAATTACTTGTCATGGCTCAAGTACACTACTATACTATATATATATATATAACCTTCACTGTGCCAACCTGAGCTGATTCAAACTTCACTATGCCAACTTCAACATGATCCCATACAACTAGTAAAGGGTTATGATCCATCATCTTCTGAACATTATTCGGAAATACCAAACCCACGAATGAATCAAACACGACGCTACTTGACCCAAGCATCCACCAACAAAATTATGAAGCTTTTCAATTCTTAATTTGTAACTGGTAGGGCTCCTAAATAGCCAAATACTGTAATTAAAGGCTAAGAGCCCAAAAAATGTTTCCACCAACTAAAAAAGGAGCTGTTTTTTTCATAGTATAATGTAACCGGCCATTATCCATAAACAAAGAAATGTCACCAATTAATTATATACCACAAGATTGATATGGTCCTATAAAGGTTCAAATTTTAGGTATCACCTTCCTAGGGATATTCAAGATGGGAAAAAAGATTAAGGTCCATATATATATATATAGCATTATTTTAGTCAAAGCATTATATATCTCAATCATCAAACAGGACAAACAATCCAATATGTGATCCACTACCAAAAAATTTCAACTTCATGGCCAAATCCAACACTGAAGTGACAGCTTTAGCTAATGGACAAGCCCTGGTCTATTAGCATTGTAAAACTGTTTTTCCCCTGAAGTGCATCATTGAGTTAAGAGAAACATGCTCTTTGCAGAATTGCAGGTTAAGGAACCTCAAGGTTTGGCTCATACCTGGATCTGGAAATGTTGGTAATAAAATCAGATTCGCACAACAATCTACATGTAAACGCGTTGTCATAGCAAACGCTGCCAGCTAGATGTTTCAACTTCTTCAACATCTAGGTATTGGACATGATACAGCAACTACCCTGCACCGAGGATCAATCATGGACAAACATTATGCAGGAGAGAAGAGAAAAGGATGAACAATAGGGTGGTTATCAACGTGTTCAAAATGCTGAATTACGAAGTAATTGATCATGAATCAAAAAGTAATCGAGTCTAATTGCAATAAACACCAATAGAAATAAAAACTTAGCAGCCTCATGGAAAGGGAAGGAAATCAAAATTATTATTTTTTATGAAGAAAAATGCTATTGGAGTATTGGACCTTATATAAAAATGAATATCTTTAACGGTGGCCAAAGAAAACCACTTTCGAAGAGCCTGATTAATCACAAACATGCTAAGAACTTAAAATAATCAAAAATCTTCTAGATTTGTCAATAAGAAGTCGTAAAGTTGAAAGAGGAGTTTCTTTGTCCATTTCTGATCATGGAGGTACTAATCAGCTAAGAAATGGGGCTCACAACATTCAACTATTAGGGTGGGGGCAAAAGAAAGAGAGCAGTACCAAAGGAGCAAGCGTACAAGTGATGTTCCACTGCTTGAGAATTGAGATGACAACAAGTTTAATCTGTGACATGAGACAAGACAACATGACAAATTAATCGGAATCCAAAGAGGGATCAAACTGTAAAACCAAACGCCTAAGCACTATGACAGAAAAGAGAATCAGTCAATTGATGACATATGGTATGAAAACAGTAAGAAGATAAGTGCATAAAGTAGTAGTCAATTGACCCGATTCAAACGAACTTGGTCACCTTTATATAGGCAGTGAACATGAACATTTTCATCACAAAATGAAAATATGCATGTCATTTTCTGAAGACATTCAAAAAGACAAACATAATAACCTCCAATAGGATCAAGGCCCACGTTGGTGAATCGATTGAGGTAGTGTGCAAAGAAAAGAAGGGGAGGATTGTCCACTTTTAAAAACTAAACCACGAGGTTTTCAGGAAAAAGGGCAACCAAATAGTACATGAAGAAGAAGAATCAGCACTAACAAGATAGGGACGAGGTTATGAAGGAAAACCAATTACCTGGAAATAGCTCCATACTAACAGGCATTCATATAATCAAAGCCAACCTAGCTAACCATTCATAATTGGGCTACCAATGAAAAGTATAGGTCTAAGAGCTCTCTCAATCACACTTCTGTACCTGCATCATAATATGTGTAACTGTGTAAGACCATCTAATTTTAAAAAGAAAAGCTAACAGTTAACTTCACAAATATGAAGAACGGTAAAAGAAATAATGAAAAACATGGGACCCCAAATTTTAGAAAGAAAATTCTAGCATCCTAGACAATGTGTATACTGTCTACATGACTCCTTTTCAAATAACATAGTTGTTATCTACCTTTATCTTTCTCACAATAAACTAGCACTAATCAGGATTGTTTTTTCTTTCTGGAATTTAAGTATCCCATGAAAATTCACAAGGCTAAGCAACTCATAGTCCCATTCTATTCAACAAGTGAATTTAAAGTGGTCAGATATAACCTATAAAGGGAGTGGTAGCAGTTCAATTTGAATTGCACATCAATCATATGTAGACTGCACTGAAGAGTAAAGCAATGAGACCTTTCATGTTTTCAAATCACTTCACATGAAGAAGATACGAGTAAGGACCCTATCCTTTATGTCTTGACACGTCAGGGTCCAATTTATGATCCAATTTTAACCCTTTGATCCATAATAGACCACAACGTGTCAAAGCACGTACTTCCAACTTTCCAACAGAACATCCAAATTGAAATGGAGAAGAAAACTCATAATCTAACCAAACATCTGAAACTAAAAGGGCAAAGAGCATGCTGAGGCTCTAAACTCCATGTTCTGACCACCCAAATATCAATCACAGAACCAACATAGAAATTCTATCATTAATATGATTGATTTAACAAATTCCAATAAACATTCCAACCAAGAAAGTGCTCCCCCTGTTTGCTTATAATTACCCAAAGCAAAAAGCTCCCACCTTGCAATTCTCTAGTGTCCTCAACACAAATCTCACAGCCAAACATCCACTAATAAAAACAAAAACCTCAACAAAGCTATATGTGATCAGATATACATGAGAAGAACTTGTTCCCAACCAAGCAATGGTGGCAGGTAACAGGTTTTCAAAGGTCAAAAGTCAAACAGCGAGAAATAAAGACCATGAAAACCTCAAATAAAAAGAAGATAAGACAAACATGTTGAGTTTGACACACGAGTGTAAATCATTTAGAGCATCCCCATATTTTCTTTAAAATGGAGAACGAAAATCCATCTTCCCCAAAAAAAATTTAACCCATTTCCAACAAATTCTCCATTTTGAAGAATTGTAATTTAATTTTTTAATTGTGAATTAAATTTTACTTGAAATTTAATGTCCTGCTGAATCAGGTTTAGCTGCTGCTTCTTCGCTAATTTGGCAGACAATTCCCAGACAACCATGTAGTTTATTTGATTCATAATTTCATACTTCATTCCCACCAAAAAAAAAAATTCATACTTCATAGTAATAATAAGAAGAAAAATCTTTTCAATGAGCCCAATGTCTTTTAAAATGTCAAATCATAAATATTACAACTGCCTAAAGCCACCAGGAGTTTCATTCGAGCACAAAAATACTTGTAATTGAAAATTGAAGTACTAATGTAGGACTGATATTTACTGTTTAAAAAAGTAGAGATAAGGGTCACTAGACTCTACTATTACTTTCTTTGTTATTGCTAGAATTCAGAAAATGGCAATGCTCTAAGCCACAAAATAGAAGAGCACCCAAAAACCAAGTAAACCAAACAATAAAAGAGCTGCAAAAGAGTTTGGTCAATTGAAGTACACATCTCGCATTTACAGAGAGGACAGCTAGCATTGAACCTCAGTCATCTATCTACACATCCTGAGTGGAAGAAATGGGAGCATGGGAGCTCTCTCAACACATCATTGTCCATATAACTAGCTAGGCAAATGCAGCATACATGCAAAGTGAGATGAATGAGCCAGCTGGCACAGAAAAGGCGGCATCAGAAATTGAAAAAATGAGTCAGGTAATCAACAAAAAGGCTGAAAAAAGCAGTTTAGGTGACAAACCTTCAACCAAAGTGGAGACGATGGGGATGATATTCATGTGCAGCTCGAAAACTAAGAACTGCAACCGTTACAAGATCTTCGGGCTCCCTGCAAGCAAGAAGGATGTCGTTTCAAAGGTGCAGAAAGGAATTGAACAGGAGAGAAGTAAACAAACAAAGAAGAAGAAGGAAAAAATGGGAGAAATCTCTACTTGTGATTAATCCTAGTAACATAGTATACTATATATAACATACCACCAAGGCCATGGATACAACTTTGATCTAGAATAGAACCCCTGTTCTAAAATTAGCACTTACAACAAGTTACAGCAGCAATAGGCCAAATTTTACTGAATAGCCCCAATACCACCACCCAACGCAAGAGACAAGAAAAGAAATCCCACCAAAAACCAGTGGTATGTAGACCAACTCTACACATTACATTGCCTTGGTCCTTTGCCATGCCCAGGAATCAAAAACTGCTACAAAAGCTTCAAACCTTCCCTGTGTGGGAATGAAGGATCTGTCAAATCTGATGCTGAACTTTTTTGAGTACCCAACAACTCTACACTACCCATTTGAAACTGACCATCATCACATTTTTCACAAGCAAGCTTATGCAGGAAACCAACAGTCATAATATACTGTACAAAATTTATTGGTTCCTTGAGGAGTAGGAGGGCCTGGTGTTGGTAGGGGTGGTGAAGGAAAGGCCAGTCGAGTTTTAGTATGGCTATACAGTGTACAAGCTTTGTGTCGATCCTTCATTGTTTGACTTCACTTGCAAGACAAGCATATGTAGGAAAACAGCTCCTAAAGGACTAAAATTTAGTGACAACATTAGCAAAAGAGTCTTCAGAAGGGAAGGGGATTGTATTTTTTAAATTATGCTACTGCAGTGTAGGTTAGCTTTAAGTTTCTTATCCCAAGCTCATATGTTACCTCTTTGAAGGATCTACATTTTCAAACATGTCATTTAGTTAACCTTTATCCTATTGTAAATTGTGATATTAGATACAGGGCAACTGCAGTGTAGGTTAGCTTTAAGTTTCTTTGAAGGATCTACTGCAGTGTATTGTTCTTGACATGAGACACAGGTGCATAGCTGGATCAGAACCAGTAGGATTTTTATTTGGGTCAGAAACAATTAGATATATACCTCTGTTGACATATTGAAATCTAAAATTCACTTAGCCTACTGCCTTGTTTAATTGCTTATAATGTCTCATTTTGAAATCTAAAATTCACTTAGCCTACTGACTTGTTTAATTGCTTAAAATTCACTTAGCCTACTGACAGCTATGCTCTTGTTCATGCATTCCTAAAAAGCAAGCAAAATAAACAAGATCATAGCATCCTAAGTCACTTAGCCTACTGATAGTTATGCTCTTTTTCGGAAATTTTGTTTATAGGCATTTAATCGAACACTTTGAATGCAACCTAAAATAGCATCTTCAATCATGAAATGGTTGAATAGCTTCCTTGCAAAAGTAACCCAAATCAGATGCAAAACCAACGAGAGCCAAACCAGATGAAGTACCAAGATGCAGTACCCAAAACGAACAAGATTGAGACAAAAACTAATCAAAGCTCCTCCTAATCATTGAAATAAATGCTGGAAAGCTTTGAGTTTGACTAACCTGAACTCACGACAGCGACAAAAGTGTCAAGAGGAAGCTCGGAAACGCCGGCCGGAGGTGAAGCGGCATCACAGCACCACCTATATCCAGTCTAGAACAGGGAAATGCAAGTTTGATAACGGGAATTTGGGGAAAAAAGGAAACCCAAATCAGATGTAGTACCAAAAACAGCTTTAAAGTTGAAGAACTCACCTGCACAATCGTTCTAGGCAGAGAAATTGGTTGAATTCCTACTTCAATTGCAGTTTTTTTTCCTAAACAACGTGGGAAAAAGTAGGAAAAAAGAGTCTCCAAAGTCAAACTTGTGGATAATCCTTCCTTGAGTTTTTGTGTCAGACAAAGTTCTACAAGGAAAGCCAACAATTACTTTCTTAAAATCACACAAACCAAGTTTAGAGGATGATGATACAAAATATCAATAGTTGAAGCTCACCTTGTTTGCACAATATCTCAGATTCATTAGAAAACTTCGAGGCGTATGATACCCAACCATATAGAAATCATCCAGATAAAAAAAAATGCACCACGCTGATTCCAAAAACATATATAAAAAAAAAGAAGAGTTCAACCAATTGTTCCTTCAGAATAATTGACCTTTCTATGTCAAACCTTGCAGCATCTATTTGGTTTACACTTTATACCGTGATCAGGATAGTTGACTGGACCAATATAGATTATCAACCATAAAATGCAATCATCTTCAAGCCTCAAGTACTCATAATTAAGAAAAAAATTGAAGGCATATCATAAAATAGAGTGAGAAATATGAAATGCAACAGGGGCAACATACTAAAACTAAGGATTTGAATTCATATATTAGAAGAATTTATACAAGGAAGTAAGAAAAAAACTGTCATTCCATAATGCAGTAAGAGATCAAGAAGCTCAAACTCTTTGCAAGCAAGCATTTGAGAAATTCTGATATGCAAGCTCAACCTCTTCAGCTAATTCAATCTCCCCAAACTTGGTAAACCCTCTCGCCAATACCTTCGCCACATACTCATCCACCACCACTCCACTCCCCTCCTTCCCCCAACCCCCCGTCTTCATCATCCCGTAAACCTTAACCATCGATTCCTTCCTCTCCGCATCAACCAACGCTCTAATCAGCTTCACCAAGGTCTTCTCGTTGCTCCATTTAAACGCGCCGGAAGTTCCGGAGCCGTCCACCTCCCGCTCCAGCTCTACAATCAGGCCATCGATTTCCTCCGCCATGTTGTTATTCGCCAGTGCGCGGACAAAGGCGGTGTACATGGCGAGATCGGGGGCGTATGACGGCTCAGACCGGAAAACGGAGAAGACGGTGAGCGCCAGCTGGCAGTGGTTCTGGCGGATGAGCTCGTTCAGCACCGCGAGGAGGTCGGATTTGATCAGGCGGGAGAGAGTGTTGGTGATCTGGTGGTCATTAGCAGCGGATTTGCGGTGGTTGTGGGCGATTTTGAGGGATTGGACGGCGTGGATTGCTTCGATGCTGAGGATCCGCCCCTTCACCAGCGGTCCCCGGTTGTCCCGTGGCCCGCACCTTATTGTTAAGGCGGGAAGATGGCGCCGGAAGGTTGAGTTGGGAGAGGGGAGAGAGAGTGAAGGGAGAGGTGGGCGGAGCGTGGTAGCCATGGTTGAACGCTCTTCTGACAAAGGGGAATGAGATTGGGTGCGTGAAGGTTTGAGGATGAAGAGGGAAGCTGTTGTCGTTTGATGGTATATGAAATGTCGTTTTGATGTGAAATGGGTTTATGATAAATTCGTGTCGTACCCTTCAGAAGTTATATTTAACGGGTTTTCCTTGCTCCGTTAGTTTTTAGTTTTAATAAAAAAAGAAATGAAAATAAAGAAAAAACAAAGAACAAGCCGGGCCTGATTACCCCGTTTGAGAATGGAGAGGCGGCACAGAGAACTCAGGGAGATCGGCGACACAAAGAAGGGGCAACTCAGGGAGATCGGCGACACTGTAATATGGATCCGAGGATAGGGTAGGCGAATTGCAAGCCCTTACAGAGAGGTGAGGCGACAGAGACGACGATGCAGGAGGTGAAGGCAACACCTGCGTGCGCCAACTGGAGTCTAGAGGTGAAATCCGACCGGAGAAGGTATGTCTTTGAAAATTTTCAAAATTCAGGGGTTCGAATTTGGGGGTTTTAACTTGAGTTTGTGAAATTGAGTCTGAAATTTAGTTGTTGAGTTGTTATATAAACCTGCATATTTGTTGTTAATTGTTATGGTGAAAAGAAGACAAAAAGGATCTTTATTGATCATCAATCTGCATATTTGTTGTTATATTTTCTGAGCATTCAAATTGTTATATGAATCTGAGTCATCTGACTATTTGAGTTTGGAACCTGATATGGGTGTTTCAGTGGCTTTTTATGGTATCCCTGTTTGCATCTTTGCTTTCATAGTTTGCCTACTGTAATTCTATTGTAAGGGTATATAAGGTACTTGATGAACTCCACTCAAATTCTATTGTAATGGGTTCCCTAAAATTTGACAATAAGGAAAGAGCAGATTATTCAAGCTAACCCCTGCCACACAATAGAAACTAGAAATTACTAGTGATGTGGTTTCATGGATTTATGTATTCAGTTAGGAGACTTCTCTCAAACTCAATTAATTATACTTGCAAGCTATTAAGAGTGGTTAGTTGTTCATCTTGTAAAGAATGCAAATAGAGTTTACAGTTTACTCAAAAGCAATTCATGAGAAGAGTTCATATTCAGTAATGGTTTAGTATTGCTGCATGAAAATAACCCATCTGTGTGTGATTTAGGACTATGTTGCAACAGGGTGGTATAGGGCCCTTCAGCTTTGCAGTTCCTTCATCTCGAAGGTGTGTTTATGTTCACAATTTGTTAGTTTTTGGTTGTAGACAAATCTTCCTATTTGTGCATGCTAGTGATTACATTTTTTATCGGCTTGAAACACTATCACTGATTTTTTTTTTTAAATTATCCACTTCTATTGATGATACAATAATAGAAATTCATGTAAAAAGCAGTGCATATATTCAAATGTAATATTTGAAAACCAACTATGAGAAGATTACTATAATAATCTAGAAACAAAATTAATACGTACCTTGAAGCTTCTTTTGGAGCCTATTAGCTCAAACGGTAGAGCATGTGCTTATGCACAGGATGTGGGTTCGACTCCTACACAGGCTAATATATTAGATTGATGATCAGCAAGGGTGCAATCCATATGATATTTGTCATGGTATGAATGAGATGTGTAACTTGGTTGGCCAAATAATATAGAGACAAGCACTAATTTAAGGTAGATTTTGTCAAACGGCTACCTTGACAATTAATAATTGGATGTCAATTCTGTTAATTAAGCAATAACTCGCTAAAAACGTCTAAATAGAAGAATCCTAAGCAATACATGGGAAAATAAAAGTAGCGAGGGTCATCTGCTAACATCATACATCTCTATCATTGGGGCTGGATACCAATGCCCCTTTTTATTCTCTATGTATCTGCAATCATGAAAGCAAATTCATATTGATACGTGCTATGATGCACCATATTATGTGTAGCTATTCGATCTAGCTGAGAGACTAACGTATTTTTAAGTAATGTATACACACAAACTAACATTTCAGCATTGAGTTTTCAGTTTTTCAGGTTATTAACTCTGTCATATTTTTAGGCTCAAATGCAACCTGTTATCAAGTGTAGCAGCAAGCCTATAATGGGAAGCTCCCCTTAGTTTAGTTGTTGATTATTCAAGAAATTAAGAAAGCAACTCAATATCTATATTCTCGACAACCTATGTGGGATTCGAACCCACATCTTTGTGCCGAAGCACATTGCTCTACCGATTGAGCTAATAGGCGTTTTTTTTTTATAAATAAAACAATAATAATCCATCTGAAAACTTGTATGTAATGTCATGAGATGTGCTTATTACTTGTAGGTATATTTGACCTGCTTTTGTTGACAAGGCAATACGATCTCTTAAAATCTAAAGCTCAAGAGTTAATTCCTCCCTCAGAACTTTTAAGTACTCCATTGCTGTTAAAAGACATTGACTGACCAAAACTTCTGAATATTTCTCAAAAAGTTTGCATAAGGCAGAACTGAAATGCTTTTGCCCAGTAGCAAGAACGAAAACTATTGTCTTTTCCATCAAATCCTGAGAAGCAAAAGAAAGGTAAGGTCTTTACTGAGATACGAAGCACCATATCTCAGTTCACAATCTAAAGTGCCAAGTGTGCTCACCTGAAGAGAATCAGCATATGTTGCCCCATGAGCATGGAGTATGTGTGAGATATTAGGGGGAAAAAAACAATACAGTAAAATAGTAAGTAAGCAAAAAGGAAATCGAAACCCACCTGCAGCATAGTTGGTAAGTCCCACTTCAAGTCCATAGCACAATTTGTGCGTAAAGCCCCATCAGTAAAACACAAATCATCCTCTTTCATTGCCACACTCAAACACCCTTTGACAATGATCATTCTCATTGATTTGCCTAATGCTTAAAATCTCACAAAAAAATACGGCACAATTTGTATTACAACTATATATATTTCTTAAATAGTAGCAATTTCAATTCATTCAATTTTACACAGCTGATTAGTTCATGGTTTTGTAGATTCCTTCTAGAACTAAAACAAAAATGAAAACTAATTCTGGATTGGATCATAAATTTCTTTGTCAAATACACATGGCACCAAGTAATCACTCTGCCAATGCAGCTTCAATGCGATTAACCAGAAACAAGAACATCAGTTGCATTGACAATTCAAAACACAATACTGATAAGCCCCAATTCCAAGACTGAGAAGCCCCAATTCGAAGCCCCAATTCCAAACCCTAATTTTCGAAGAAGATAAGGAGGAAGTAGTACCTTGTTTAGTCGCTCTTCCCGAACTCGAATCAGGATTTCATAGCCACCTTGGCGCCGCTCGCCTCGACGTCGTCAACCGGCTAGCAGAATGACCCCGTCTCCCTATCAGTGTATGGCTTCTCCTCCCTCAATGGTCTCCATCTCCATAAGTCGCAACGCCCGAACACGAGAGTGAGGACTCCCTAGAAGCCTCGCCGCCGCCCAGTCACCGGTCATCTCCCTGTCAACCCTCAGTTCGCTTCCTCGTTCTCCCGTTCTGTCTTTTTCATTTTTTTTAATTCAAAAGTAACGGAGGAAGATGGCCTCTGTTAAAACTAACCCTTGGAGGGCTCCGAAAAAATTATAGCGTCAACAGCAGGATTCGAACCTGCGCAGGCAAAGCCCAACAGATTTCGAGTCTGTCTCCTTAACCACTCGGACATATTGACTTCGATGTCTGATTGTGTTACAATTACTACAAATTAAATAGGTAAAATCAGTACAGTATTAGATAACACACAAAAAACATATTTAATTAAAATTTTGTAAAATAAAATTGTTGAATAAATTTCAAAAGATTACCCCTAAGGTGAAATGCAAACTATTATTTATGTCTTTATGTTCAAAGAATGCAAATTAACAAAGCAGTTATGAGGGGTATCGTCAGGGGCGGATCCAAGGTTGGGCGACACCGGGCCGTAGCCCACTCCGATCCCGAAAAAATATAAGAATATATGTCTTATGTAAAAAAATTGAAAGGTAAAACACAAATATGTTTAGTGGCTTAGTGGTTAAGCCCACCCCATTTTAAATTGTATTCAATCAACCCTTGTTCAAATTCCACGTTAAAAATGACGTTGTTCACTTGCCCCGTTTTAAAAAATGTTTTGTGTTAGCCCAGTCTGATGATCCATTAGCCATCGAACAAAGTTAGCAACTTCTCTACCCAACAACGCCCGATTAGACATTATAATATTGTGTATATTCCATCCGTTCACTTTTATTTGTCGTTTTCTTATGATGATAAAAATTATATAAAATATTTTTAAGATTATTAAAAACTATATAAAATATTTATAAGATTATTAAAAAAAATATTTTATATAATTTTGACATTGATTTACGGGGTATATATTCATAGTATGATTAGTATCCCAAATTTGTGAAGAAAATGAATCATCAACCGTCAACGGCGCGCCCCTGGTTGACGATTTACCGGTCAGTCTAATGAGAAATCAAGAAGAGATAATAGCTTAGCTCAATCTCCTTCTACTTTTCTCGCAGGTTCAATTTCCCGATTTGAATTCCTAAACCCAGATCTCAAAATCCCACCAATTTTTGGGTATTAAATTTGGGATCCAGTTCAAATCTGTCGAGGGTTGGGTGAATTTCTCGCAATGTCCTCGCAAGTGGCCATGGCGTCACGGCGCAGCGCGCGCTACACTCGTCTTCCGACCGACGAACAAGAGGATCTCCTCGACTCCTATGACGAAGATGGCGGTTTAAAGATCGGGAGGCGCCACGATCCTCGCTTCGATTACACCCCTAGAGCCTTCGATAAAGTCCCATGGAAGTCGATCGCCCTCGCCTTGTTTCTCCTCTCCTTGGGCTCGCTCCTTCTTTTCGTCTCCTTCTTCATTCTCACTGGTCACATGGGCGGTGAACCGTCTCAAGCTTACGGCCTTCTCGCTCTCGGGGTCCTCACTTTCCTTCCTGGTAATGGATCTGAACTAACTGTTCTTATTGTTGGAATTTGATGTTGCCTGTGATTTTTAGGGTTTCGTGATTGCTTGCTTTTGTTCGATTTGATCTGAGTGCCTGATTGAATGATTGGTCAAGCCTGTTGGGAAGGTTGATGAGTATGATCACTTGTGAATTGGAATTGGAATGCTTTAAGGTGTTTAGTTGAAGTTTGGGCATCAGGTTAGAATGAGAATTCGATTTTTGAAAGGATCGGGTTGAAACACAATCCCTTATGAATGGAATTTCTAGGTGAAGCTGATTCTTGAGCTGCAATCCACACACATGGTATCGAGTTTGTGTTCCAATACGGGATTCCTAATTCATGGATGGTTACTGCTCAACCATCACTGTAGAGTTTAAGCTTGCAGATTCTTATGTGAAATAAGCAGGGAAGAGGAAATAGTATACTCTTTAGAATGAATCAAATTCAGAGAGACTCCAGACATAGCTGGCTCTTCACTTCCGACGCTATTGGCTTTTTTCACTGAATGCATATCCACCCTGAGAAGGGCAAGCTACTTCCTTTTTGCACAGATAAAACTAATCATCCATCCTTTGTCAGCGACTGAAAGGTTTCTGCTTGTAAAATGCCATTTGAGTTCTATATTAGATGCCCCAGCTGTTCGCTGCACTCTTAAGCATCCGACAAGAGCTCATTGAGCAATGAGCTAAACCCAACTATGACCCTTCATTTTCATTGATATCTCATTTAATCATCTTAGATGACGTCCTTTCAGCTTGATATCAGACCATCCGCGATGCACATGAGCCATTAGGACCAAGCTTAGGCATCTTTCATAGTTTGTTTAAAGATTTTTCGTTATATTTGTGCATTTCTACACCTGACTATGACCCTGTGTTTTCATTGATATATCACTTGTGCATTTTTTGTTATATCTGTGAATTTTATATGGGACTTAACCACATATTATTGTAATTCTCTATTTGGTTGTCTATATTTTTAGCAACATAGAATCCCTAGAGACTCACCACTGAGGCATTCTCCAATGGTCCTCATAATTGATCATGTTGGATTGTCCGCTCCATTTTGATGTAGAATGGACACTACTATGAATTTCTTATAGTTGTTTATTACAAGACTCCTGGCCTCTGAATGACTGCTCATGTCAAACAATTTTGCATATTTTTCACCAACATTAGGTTTTTGCTACTTTCTATTGCCACAAATGCTAACAACGCGTATTTGATCTTGTGAACGCGGGTGCAGGTTTTTATGAAACACGGTTAGCTTATTACTCATGGAGAGGAGCCCAGGGTTACCGATTCGCTTCCATCCCCGACTACTGAAAGCATATCATCCCCCTTGCTTTTGGCTTTTGCTTTCCCTGGAATCCCTGACAAAGCATGGAGCTGTTGTACAAGATGATATACTTGAACCATCAGATTGAAGGTGCAGTAGCAACGTAACATGGAACGCTTTTGAAACAGGTCAACTATTTAATTATCGGGACATGTTTACAACCTTAAACAGGCTATCTGCTCTTTAGCTATTTTTCCAAAATGGAAGTAAAAGGTTTTGTCTTATTCAGTCCTTCATTTTGCTTCTTTTTTCTCTATTTTCAATACGTACATTGTGGAGGGCAAATTGAAATCATGACCTCTCAATAGGGGAGGACACAATATGCCATTGAGCTCTAAGTTATGTATCTTCACTCCTCGGATTCAGGAGGAACTTCTTCTTCTTCCTTTTCGTATTTCCACTCGTGTGCTTTCCATTCGGGTAATTGCTGAATCACAACCTGCACAGCCTCATCTACCTCAGTGACTGTTTTGAAAGGTATAAGTTTTCATGTACTATTGTAAGAAAATAGTCCATTTTACCAGGCCTCTGGAATCCGGTGTTCCCACAGTAGTTTGGCATGCAAGTCTCCAGTTCTTCGGTTTCTGTTATGGGTAATTCCTTTATGTGGCGATAATGTTCACATTTTGGTACTTAGCTTATGAAAGGAGAAGAAGACTCAAATGGAGTGTGTTACCTTCTTGAGTATCTCTTTCTCTTTGTCTGTTCTAAGTGGTAGGAGCTCTTTCCCTTCTATTACCTGCAGATTGAATCAACCAAGTAAATTTGCAATAAGTGCGAGGTCCACCTTTACGAATCGGTACTGAAGAAAAAGATCTGACCTCTACAATGCAAGTGCCACAGGTTCCTCCTCCAGCACAGTTTAGCAAGGGTCTACTCTGTAAATTCCAACTTTGCACATCAATTACATAAGAAGATCACAGAAAATCAACATGTGGTACTTGTAGTTTCAGACTTACATAAGGGCCATAAAGATCGATCTGATTATTCAGCATTATCTTCCTGAGGTTCTGCCCACCACAGGTTGTCCGAAAATGCACATCCGGCGTACCATCAGGCAACAGCACAGACTAAAACACACACCAACCAAATCACATTACCAATGTAAACTTGAAAACCCTGAGAAACAGAGAGGATTAGTGCTTGGTTACATTGACAAAGGCAAAGTTGACTGTGGCTGGTTCTTGCTCTGATGAAGAATCCGTGGTTGTGGCTTCAGCTGCTCCTCTCTCCGGGACTGTCCCAATTGCTCTCACTGTGAACTTGCTGTTTCTTTGCCTTGCAGACGCAGCGCTGGCGTTCATGTTCATCGCATTCTGTTTCTTGAATTTGAAGCTTTGAGAGGCGAATGATGAGGCTAATCCGTAAGAGTTCAACTGGAGAGTACCCATTTCGATACTCTTAATTTCTCGTGTTTTTCGGGTTTTGATTAGTAGGAGGAAGGATCAAGTTAATGGGTAAAGAGCTTTTGGTAAGATAGTTCAGTTCATGTATGTGTATAAGTTGATCTGCAACCGGTTTGTGTGTTATGTTTTATGTGTGGCTGGTATTTATCTTATCCTATCATTGTTGGCTAATGTATATACGGTTGCAAGTGCCAGAGCTGTGTTGCAAAATAATGGGAGGGCGTAATGCAGATAAAATAAGCCATTGTAAAAAGTTTAATTTTATCAAATCTTAATTAACTAATTGATTTTAGCTAACTTATCTACTTGTTATTAATGACAGACATACTCACCCTTCAATAGTTTAATGTTTTTAAGTGTTGCTTATGTAACCAGATTGATCCCCAATATTAAACCCCGATTCAACTCCAATATGACCGTTCTCTATTTACCATAATCAAGATTGATCCCCAATATTTGTCCCTTTTGATCACCTTTGATAAGATATAACTAATCTATATATCTATATTCTATATATAACCTTAATTTAGAAGACTTTACTTACGTGTCAATTTTAGAGGAGTTTTAGGAATATTGACCAATTATGTTTTTTTCCTTGATTTTTTTATTTCTCATTTTCTCTTTTTTTTCCATTAATTTTTTTAAATCCTCCATTCTCTTTTATTCTTAACATATTTACTAACAATTGAGCTTAATTCAAAACATTGAATTCAATCTAATATAACCATTAGGCTTAACTCACATTTATGTACTAACTATCTATATATAACCTTAATTTATAAGAATTTGCTTACGTGTCAATCTTAGAGGAGTTTTAGGAATATTGACCAATTATGTTTTTTTCCTTGATTTTTTAATTTCTCCTTTTCTCTTTTTTTTTCCATTAATTTTTTTTAATCCTCCATTCTCTTTTATTCTTAACATATTTACTAACAATTGAGCTTAATTCAAAACATTGAATTCAATCTAATATAACCATTAGGCTTAACTCACATTTATGTACTAACTATTGAGCTTAATTCAAAACATTAAATATAATTATTAGTTGTGACACATCTTTTTTTTTTTTTTTTGGAAGCAAGATAAGAATTCGGTTCTCTAGACAAGCCTAGAGAAACCGAGAGACCGGACAAGCCGGTAGATGGACTAACCATCATGTACAACTGGAAGCAAAATGACTGAAAGGAAATTACAGAAGCAAATGACAGAAAAGAAATTACAGAAGCAAAAGACAAAATTAAAATATAAGGAACGTACAAGCCATCCTATACCGCGAAACACATGCCTAAAGATGAACGAAACGATCGACCAAAGGGACAACGCACACAGAGAACTCTGGGGACCAGCGGACACCTCGGATTATGGACTCTAGCGAGCCTTCAGATGTCAACGCACAACCATGACGTCATCGAACATAACAAATCAACCATCGCTCACAATAAGCCTGCAACACAATAAGAACAGCACAATACACTAGCCCGCAAACTCAACCCCAAACCACAATATAGCTCAAAAACACCCCAAGAACCCATCTCAACCCTCAAGGACGATAACAAAATCGTAAGCAGGCTAACACAAGGAAAACCCAAAAGAGGCGATAAAAAACGAGACAAGGAAGCCAAGAAGAGCCGTATTGAACAAGAAAGCGAATGAATAAGCGGACTAAAAAACAACCCTATATTGATTTTTCATTTTATTTACCTCAAACAAAAAAAGCGCTCGCAGAACGCTTGATGGAGACCGGCAGATGACAGTCGATGGAAGCCGAAAAAGGCGCCGGTGCGGTGGAGACGAAACCATTGGAAGCTTAGGCGATGGAAACAGACGAGGCCGAGGAAGGCCAGACCAAACCTCAAAACAATCACCAGAGGGCCACACAGAGGCGGTGGAACCAGAGGCAGAAGAAACAAAGGCTGGCGGAGGGACCGACGGAGGTCGCGGTGTGGCGATGGAGGACGGAGAATCGATGGGTGAGGGTGAACCGAGGGCGTTGGCCCGTTGCGGGAAGCGTCGGGTACCAGGGTGTAGACCGGAGGGGCTGGAAATCAAGGACGGCGCCGAACTGGACCGCCGAAGAGGCAACAACAAGGGGAGGAGGTCGCGGTTAGCGACGGAGATCAAGAATAATGGCTTCGGAGGCAGGTCCCGACCCGAAGGCGGGAGAGGAGGGGTGATGGAAGGCTGGCGGAGTTGAGGGAAACCGGTGGGCAAAGGTGTTGAGACACACAGGAGGCGGCGGCAAAAGCGCTCTCAAACGAGAGCGTTTAGGGTACGCCAAACTTTTAGAACAATGTGGTCTTTAGGTTAATTATGTTTTACAGTTGTGACACATCTAATTTGAATGCATGACTCATATTTCAAAATTTCTAAAAAAGTTACAATGATATTGATAGTAATAATTACTGAGTGATTTAAAATATCTACATTTATTTATTATACTTTAGACGAGATATAAAAAAAATTATTTCAGAATTATAAGATACATTTATGGTAAAGTTTTTTGTTTATCTTAACTTTTATTAGTATTTTATAATATATTTATATATATTATTAATATTTTAGTTTTAAAAAACCGCGCCATGGCGCGGGGATTTTACTAGGCGTGGCCACGGGTTACGGGTCAACCCGTGACCCGCCGGGTCCGGGTTGACGGGTGGGGACGGGTAGCGGGTTAGGGTTAGGGTCGGGGAATCCGTGACCCGTGACCCGACGGGTCGACCCGCCAGGTCAACCCGCTTTTTCAAAATCTTTTTTTTTTTGAAAAACTTATTTTTAATAAAATAAATTTATAATATTATGTAAATTATTCTTAAAATAACTCATAATAATACATAAACTAATATGCAATGTGCAATGTGAGACAAATAAACCCCATCCTTCTCATTTTATAGACTTAGAAGTCTTCCTTCCTTCCCCTCATTTCCAATGTGGGACAAAGGTTTTGTCCCACATCGAAAATATGGAGATAGAATGAGAAGGCATGTGGCTATATATATATATATATATATATATATATATATATATATATATATATATATATATATATATATATATATGTATGTATATGTATCCCACTACCACATTTCTTCCACTTCACTTGTTTCTTACATTTCCTACACTGGAAATTAAGTTGGAAATGAAGTTTCAGAAATATATATTCTCATATTTTTTCTCTTACATCACACAATTAAATTATTGTGGATGGAAGAATTAATATGGAGATATAATCTTCCTACATTTTTAACACTTCATATCAAAGTGATAAAATGTGTTGTGAAGATGAAATCTTTACATATTATTTATTTTAATAGTCATTTTAAAAAAAAAGATTTTTTTTTAAATAATGTAACCCGCCGGGTCAACGGGTCGACCCGAACCCGTCAACTCGTGAGATTTACGGGTTAGGGTTCGGGTCGGCCAACCCTAACCCTTGACCCGGCGGGTCGAACCCGTCGATCCGACGGGTCCGACCCGTGGCAACGCCTAGATTGTACTAGTTGGGTAATTAAAGTGGATGTATTAAATATGTAAAATAGATGTTAAATTGAATTTTTAAGTATTTTTATATGCTAGTAAGATGTTTAATGAGTCTTTTTTTTTTCTTTTTGTGGGTTATTTATGGCACACATAAAAAATTTAATAATATTGATGGACAAAAAAGTTACTAATATTAAAGCCAAAAGAGAAAACCCATCCGGTGACAAAAAGAACGCGCCACCACGCGCGGACCCTATCCCCACCCATCCCTGCTTTGTCTCTTCGAATGTTCTACATATCCCTGATGAAAATTGTGTGGCCGTACACCCTCTTCACCAATCTTCTTCTGAATCCCCTCCAAAGAAGTGATTATTGGCCTATAATCCCCCGATTTCGATGGATCGGCTACTTCTCTTGGTCGAGTGCTGGCAAAATCTCAATGGTTTTTCGTATTATCCCCAAATTCGGGTTATCGTGCGAGATTAGCTTTCACCCTAATCTCGCTCCGATAATCCATCGATTCTGCAACTGGGGTACTAGTTTGATTATGTTTGTTCTAGTTTGGCCAAATCGACCGCCTCCATGGCCTGATTTATGGTGTGCGGCCGTCAGAAAGTTGTTTGCCTGGCTGTTCGTGTTTGGATCCAAGGCGTTCTGGCTAGGGATGGCTGGGATGATCTGCTGCAACACGGAAGCCTGGGGCTTGCCGTTTCATCCCGGATGGGTTCGTTCTCTCTCTGTTTCCCTCCTCTTTCTTCTGGTTGAACCTCGCGATTTAAGGTGTGGGCTGTGCTTCTGCTTTTCTCACACCTTCTCTCCATCTCTCTCTGAGTACAATCTCAAAATCATTAATTTGTGTCTGTTTTTCACTTGTTGTTTTCTTACTTTACCTATGGCTCCTTTGGGAGTGGATAAGGGAATAAAACCCATGGTGGCAGATGATCCTGCCCCAAAAAAGTCTAACACCCGAAAGGGGAAGCCGGAGGGCAAAAAACTCATAGGAGACGCTCAGGTTGCCATGGATGCCCAGGAGGCTTCTTGGAAAGCAAAGGCTGAGAAGAAGTTTAAGAGAAAGACAATCAGCAGAGAGGTATTTTTTCTGCTGAAACAAATTGTTCAGGCCAAAGTGAATGTCTCAACACCATATGAATATCACCTAGTGGATTGTTTGTTTATCAATTTAGGAAAATTAAGAGAAAGTATTATTAGTGTAAATTACCTAGTAACTTCTCATACTGTCCATAAACCAAGGATAAGATCGAGGTGTGGCATTTACAGTGGCTCATACAAACACATGAATCAAACATCATGTTTAGAAGCCTTAATGATAGGATTATGTCGCAAATTATTGACAGACAACAAACAACGATCCAAGGTAGTTGAAGTATGGATCATAAGTGAGAAGGAGGCAGCAACCGGCTTGATGGAGTACTGGTTTTGTGGCTTCGGCGAAGGTACGATTTGTGAATTTTTGAAGGGCAAGTACAGTATGACCATAATACTCTCTTCGGGTAAGTTCCATGAGCTATGCATTCGAAAAAATACTAAGGTTTATCATCTTTTTACAGTTGCTTCTACTAGATTGGGAAAAGATTTATATGCACTCGGCGTCTGCAATGTACTCAAAGTTTTAGTACTCTTGCTAACCATGGATACGTTTGAATGTGTACTATATTCTGAGTCCTCATATCACTTCACACATATCTTGCTTGGCTCTATAGCCTCCGCTAAGCACTGCTGGCAAAAAACCAAAGAGTTCACCTTGTACTGTAACAACCTAAACACATTCTCAGACACATGCTATCACACAAGAACCCGTCCTTGGAACAGAACTACACTTAGTAGCACAAATGCACCGCCAAACTCAACTAAACTTTCTAACTACAGCTCACTGGGTACTCGGGTAAAGCTATCCCGTCGGCGTTGGATGACGTTTTATCTCAACATTAAGATTAAACCAGCTAGCCTTAGGAGACACTATAATTTCGTGTCGTATGGACTTTTAAATGAAGAAAAACATGTACACTTAGTGTGTACAAATTCTCAATTGAATAAATATTTAATGTCAATTCTCTTAAGACAAACTATTTCCCTTAATTTGAATGTTTCAACACCTACAGGATACCAATTTAGTTCCCACTTGATAATAACTCTTAAGGATAACATACTATGCATATTACCTCCCATACCTATGTACTGGCAAAATCTCAATTTGAGTACCTTCAATATTTCGATTAAACACTACAGGTTGACATTATACACCCCCTCCATTAGTTGGAATGTGAGTTTAAACTTGGCATGTAACTTACTAATGCTATGGCATTTAAACAACACGAAGGTGAATTATTTCAGGAGTACATGTGAGTCTTTTCGACAAGATCATGAGTACCTAGGTGTAAGTCTTTATGAATATAAGACATACCATGTACATTATAGTCAGCAGACTGCCGGTCTAATCCTCATATCTTTGGATTATGTTTATAAATCCTATAAAAATCACCACCATTCTCTATTTGTGAAGAGTAGGCTCCAGTCCCAAATTCTATTAAAAAACCAAAGTTCCATGCTTAAAAAACAGCTTAATCAAAGAACAACTGGGAAAATGTTTAGTACGAAAAATCACCCAATTGTCACAAGACATTTACAAAACCATAAGGGACCACGTAAGAGATTTAAGTTACTAAGTATGCTCATGAATCCCATATTTGTGCAAGAAAGAAGTTATTGGCGCCATTTATCTCCCAAAAGGCCAATTGACATAAACATACCAAAGGAAAAAATCTCTCTGTATGGGCTTGGATACTTTAGCCGCCATACAGAACGAAAAGGTGAATAATGAAAGTTTGTTTCTGGAATGTACGGGGTATAGGGAAGAGAACGTTTTGGACCGATGTTAATGCCATGAGAATAAACAACCACCTAAACCTCCTAATCATTGCAGAAACTAAGTCCGAAACCGTTCCAGAAGAATCAGTATGGAGAAACAGTGGCTTCACTAAGGCAGTTTGGTCCCCTGGGGTTGGGCGCTCCGGAGGCCTTGGAGTTCTATGGAATGAGAATCATTCCCTAAATGAACACATTACAGTGAAAATCCATCTGCCTCGGATTATTGGGATGGAATATGTGAATCATGATTGCAACTTTAAAGGAATGATTTTCTCAGTATATGGTCCCCCCCAAGAGAGAGACAAAAATGTTTTTTTGGGAAATACTTACTGAACACATAACAAACGAACGACTCCCATGCCTAGTAATTGGTGATCATAATGAAATCAGTCAGAGTAGTGAAAAGGAGGGTGGAGGGATGCCTTCTCTGGCAAGGTTTAATAGACTAAACCAATTTAAAAATTCATGCTCTCTAATAGAGATTCCGTGGTCAGGAAATAAGTTTACGTGGAGAAAGAAACAATACGGAGAAGACAATATTCTAGAAAAACTAGACAGAGTATTAGTTCATCAACAATTTCTAGACGTATTCCCTAATATAAGTACATTAAATGGAGCATTCTCGACGTCAGACCACTGTCCAATTTTTGTTCAACTAGTGTCGAAGGACGTATTCAAACCCCCACCATTCAAGATGGAAAACATATGGTTTCATAGACCAGATTTCAAGAACATAGTGAAACAATCTTGGAGAGCAAAGTGTGCCGGGTCGAATATGTTTAGAATAATGCATAAAACTAAAATTCTTAAAAAGAAGGCAAAAGAGTGGAACAAGAACACATTTGGAAATATCTTTCGTCAACTAGCGGAAGTAGAAAAAGATTTGATTAGGATCCAAGCAGATATAAATAGCCATGAGAACAAGGATATAGTAACCAAGGAAAATAATTTAATTCAAAAGAAGGAGAAACTGTTGATGTTCCAGAAGGAGTACTGGAGTCAACGGGCAAAATCTAAACATCTCAGACTATCAGATACGAATACAGCTTATTTCCATAGGGTGGCATCGGGAAGACGAAATAGAAAATATATCGGAAGTATTGCTTCTTCTGGAGGAACCGTTATTGTAGGGGAGGAGAATGTAAGGGGAGGAATAAAAAAGGAGTTTGCAAAACGTTTCACAAAAGAACCAATAAATTTAAATCTCATGACATCCTACATCCAAATGCTTCCAAGGTTAGTGACTGATGAGGATAACTGGTTACTCATCTCACCACCTACAAATGGAGAGATTAAGGATGCGGTCTTTAATTTAGGCTACAATAAATCACCAGGGCCAGACGGCATAACATCAGAGTTTTACAGAACCTACTGGGAAATCGTGGGTTCGGACATTACACAGGCCATTAAAGCATTTTTTCATACAGGAAAAATTTTGAGACAAATTAACCATAGTTTTATCTCATTACTGCCAAAATGTGACAATCCGCTTAAAACAACGGACTACAGACCCATTAGTCTATGTACTACAATCTACAAGGTAATTTCAAAAATACTTACTAACAGACTAAAAAAAGTGATGGGCAAGTTAATTCACCCTCTTCAAGGCGCGTTTGTGTCTGATAGAGCTATTCAAGACAATGTGCTAATTGCACATGAAATTTTTCATTCGTTCAAAAATAGGAAGGGTGTGGATGGATGGTTGGCAATAAAGTTAGACATGGAAAAAACCTACGACAGAGTAGACTGGAATTTTACTGAGCAAGTCCTTAAGCAATATGGATTTCACAAGAAATTTATAGAATTAGTAATGGAGTGTGTAACTACGGTCTCATTCTCGGTTCTGGTAAACAATGGTCCGACGGAAGTATTTACTCCGTCTCGTGGGCTACGTCAAGGTGATCCCTTGTCGCCGTTCTTATTTCTGCTGGGGGCAGAAGTCTTGGCTAGAAAATTAGCCTTTGAAGCAAGTCAACCGGCCAATGCGGTTGGATTTTCCTTTGGTAGGAACTGTCCGAGAATCCCCTTTTTGGCGTTTGCTGATGACATAATTATCTTTTCAAAAGGAAATCTGGCAGCATGCGCACATGTCAAAAGGATTATCGATGAGTACTGTCAAATCTCTGGCCAGAAAATCAACTATCATAAATCGGCTTTCCAAGTCACCAACGGCATTCCGAGATCACGCATTCCGGATTTGGAAGGGTGCCTAGGCATATCCAAACAGATAAAACTGGATAAGTACCTTGGATGTCCGATTGTAAATGGTAGGGTAAACAAAACAACATTTGAAGAAATAATAGCCAATACCTCAAATCAGCTCTCAAAGTGGCGAGCTAATTCTCTGTCGCAGCAAGGAAGAGCAACACTGATTAATACAAATCTATCATCCAAACCACTCTATGCTATGCAAAGCTTTATGTTACCACCACAAATACATAAACAACTAGACCAAATCAATAGGTCTTTTTTCTGGAACAAAGATAGACTACACAAACCACTTATTGGTTGGGACAGAGTATGTAGACCAAAAGCGGCGGGAGGAATGGGCATCCGGAAAACTCATGACATGAATGAGGCATTACAGTTAAAGCTATTGTGGAAAATTATGGCGGAACCTGGCAACATTTAGGTCAGAATCATTCAACACAAATATCTGAAAATAGAACACATCCTAAATTATGAGGGAAAAGGCTCTGCCTCTTGGCAATGGTCTCAATTGCGAAAATTAATTCCAACTTTTAAGTCAGGATTAATGTGGACAATAGGTAACGGCAAGACCATAAAGTTCTGGCGAGACAGGTGGAATAATCTTCAGCCACTCTTACAATATTGTACCGAGCCAAATATTATAGACATAAATGAAACGGTGGATAAATATATGAGTAATGGGAACTGGAACATCCAAAAGCTAGGAAATGTCCTCCCGAGTAGCGTGGTGGAGCAAATAGCACATATTCATGTACCATCTGTGCCTTTGGAGGACCGGCTATATTGGTGGGCGGACAAGAAAGGATGGTTCTCGACTTCCAGTGCATATAAACTAGTTACCCACTGACTTGATAGTGGATGACACTAATTGGATTTGGAAGACTGACGTTCCCCCGAAAGTAAAGAATTTCTTATGGAAAGTCGCGCAAGAAGGACTACCAACTGCAGCACTGCTATCTAAACGCGGTGTTGCCATACCCCCTTATTGTCCAATATGTAACCACCATGAAGAAGACGCAGCCCATATCTTCTTGGAATGTAAATACAGTACATTTTTTAGGAAGATTGACAAAAACATACATAGGTTAGTAACAGATGCAATGCATACATCAAGAAGGATTAAACCTATTATGAATATAATAGTCGAACATTTGAATGAAAAACAGAAACAAGAAATGGCCTTTAGTTGGTGGGTGACCTGGATCACGAGGAACCAATTGGTTTTTAGACAACAGAAACAACCATCAATTGATAACTATAACCAAACTGTCAAAACGCATATGACCAACTGGCTTAGGGCCACAAGTGAGCATGCAGAAGGAAAGCACAAAAGTTATGATAAGGAGATACGAATAAAAAACACGAAACGAAATAGGACAAATCAAAAGTGGAGAAAACCCCCACGTGATTTTCTGAAACTAAACTTTGATGGCTCGGCGCCAAACTTAGGTAACAGCTCAACTGGTTTCATCATCCGAAATTGGGAAGGGGAACCAATTACGGTTGGGGGGGAGACGATTGGGAAAGAGTCGGCCCTATCATCGGAGGCTCGGGCATTATATTTAGGTATAAAAAAGGCAATTGAATTGCGCACCGATAGACTCATAATTGAAGGAGATTCACTAATAATTATTAATTATCTTAAACATGGGACGAAATGTCCGTGGGAGATTGAAATGATAATGTCAGAAATATCTTGCCTACTCCGTGGGTTTTGCGAAGTGAGATTTTTTCACATATTTCGCAAAGGTAATCAGGTGGCCGATTTCATTACTAAATTGGCCCGTTCTACCAGAAACCCAGAAATGCTCACTAATCTAGGTCTTCTTGACCTCATCCGAAAGGATGCTATCGGATAGCGCCTCGGCGAATCCGAATTCTTACCTGATAAAAAAAAAAAACAAAAAAAAAAAAATATATTAAAGCCAAAAGTTACATCCTCTTCTATAAACTCGTTTTAAAAACCAAAATTTATATTGACAAAAAAAAACCCCAAAAGTTATATGATATTAAAAACCAGAAGTGATGAAAAAATTACTAACTTTAACAACCGAAGCTTAACTCTCGTACCCATTTTTCAAATTTTTTTTATGAAAGGTAAATAAATTCGAAGTAAACGGGTGAGTAGAGAGGTCGAATAAATCGCTAGAGAGACAAATTGCCATGAAACAAGGAAGCAATAATCGAAAAAGATGGTAAAAAGAAGCACATGAACAAACAAAAATGTAAAGCTCATATGAGGAAAAAAGAACAATAAGAAGAGTGAAAATCAGCAATAAAGATCACAGACTAAAGAGAGTGCACGAAAATAATTCCCGAAGAACAACTATGGATGTGAGGATGTTTAAGTTATGTACTCGAACAACATCCATCAAACCTTGTTCGAACATCCACTACCTATTTTTCGTATTATTGGATTTATATATTCAGTTTTTTTTTGTGGCACACATTATACATCTAAAAAAAAGATCTCTAATTTCAATACATTAACCTAATGCATTGAAATTGGATGTGTCAAAACATAATCCTTTCCGAAAACTCTGAACCGAATGCTCGATAATTACTTTGATTTGAACTTAGTGTTTTAGACATGAGATTTGAAAATAACATGAGCCCGCATGACCTTGGAATTTTAGGATTGAGACTCAATAACCTATTGGGTTAAAATCAACCTTGTGAGTCAACACCATATAGACACCGCATAGATCCAAAATGATTCATCATGCAATTGTATTCGTTAATATCGCTTATAAGTTAATAATGTACATATTTTTATAATCATATTATGTTTGGAGCACTTATTAATATAAATATGATATTTTTTTTTATGTAGAAAACATGTATATAATATTATTATAATAATAATATTTATAAATTTAGTTATATCTTTATTTATTTTACATTAAATAAACAAGAGCATTATTATTAGGAAGAGCTGGGGTTGGCTAAAGTGCGCGGGGTGCGCCAAAAGCGAACGTAGAAGAAAGGAAGCCTTCCGAAAACGTCAACCTTGTCTCCCTCTTGCGGTAACCCCACCTCGCTACTTCTCTCCCCAAATTTATCTCTTCCTATTTTGAATCTTCAATCCGATTGAAAACCTAACGAATCCGCTGTGACGTTTTGCTTCAATCGGATCTACTATCACCTCGTCCCCCTTCAATTGCCTATTCGCAACTCCAATTTCAATCTGATCGATCGTGAGTCGCACGGATTTTCGGATCCTGTTTTTCAGGTGTTCCTCCCATCCTTCGCTGGGTGGATCTTGTTTGGACGGTAGTTAATATCGAATTCTTCAATTTTGGTTGATTGAATTGCGGATTTGGTTGGAAGAGAATAGAGGAGGAATGGAATCGAGCAGAAGAGCGGTGGAATCGTACTGGAGATCGCGGATGATCGATGCGGCGACCTCCGACGAAGACAAGGTCACTCCTGTTTATAAGTTGGATGAGATCTGTGAGCTTCTTCGATCTTCGCCCTCTGGTATTGTCAAGGAGGTCTCAGAATTTATACTGAAGCGGCTTGATCATAAGAGTCCTATTGTTAAGCAGAAGGTAATTTGTTCTTCGAGTTTGTGGAAATTATCCAATTTCAGCGAAAATTGATTGTGGAAAATCTCCGTTATAAGATTGGTATGATTGATTGCTTCTTTTTGCCGACATCCATTGGAGGAATTTACATAGGGTTTCTGTGTTTTGTCTTTGAAATCGAATCAAGTGCGCCCTGTAGGTGAATGTATTTTTGTGAGTGGAATCTTAACGAATCTCTGCAAACTTTTTTTCTGGTGCCTGCTTCCGTTTGCTTAAGATGTCTGAAACATTACTCCCTCTTTAGTCTCATTCTGCCAGGAGAGCTATTAGTTGCCTTCTTTTTTTTATAGGGTTTGGGGAATGAGTAATCTGTTTTTATCATATTAGGATTGCCCCTCACCTGATATCTCTACCTGGGCTCAGCTGATTCAAAGTCTTTCCTGATTTCTGCCCTAAACAAAGAAAGCACATGGGAACTGAATTCCTATTTCAACTCAATTCCGGATTTCATACAAAGCTAGTAATCTGTTTTTATCATATTAGGATTGCCCCTCACCTGATATCTCTACCTGGGCTCAGCTGATTCAAAGTCTTTCCTGATTTCTGCCCTAAACAAAGAAAGCACATGGGAACTGAATTCCTATTTCAACTCAATTCCGGATTTCATACAAAGCTAGTAATCTGTTTTTATCATATTAGGATTGCCCCTCACCTGATATCTCTACCTGGGCTCAGCTGATTCAAAGTCTTTCCTGATTTCTGCCCTAAACAAAGAAAGCACATGGGAACTGAATTCCTATTTCAACTCAATTCCGGATTTCATACAAAGCTCCTAGCTGGAACCAAACCATCTGCCGAAGTGGCATAAGCAAATGTATGGTAATAATATGCTGAAAAGCCTGAGCAATGAATTTGATACAGCTGCACTAATTGTTAAGATATGTTGCGTGTTACTCCTTATTGTTATAACCTAGTTGAATGTGTGCACCTTCACCTCAATACTTATGTTGTCTGTGTTGGTGCAGGCTCTTAGGGTAATCAAGATTGCAGTTGGGAAGTCAGGTACAGAGTTCAGGAGGGAGATGCAGAGGCATTCAGTTGCAGTGCGGCAATTACTCCATTACAGGGGGAAGCCAGATCCTTTGAAAGGTGATGCTTTGAACAAAGCCGTGAGAGAAACTGCCCAGGAGGCTCTTTCTGCCATCTTTGGTAACGAGGAGCATAAGCCTGCACCAGCTGAAGAGGTTAGAGGAAGAATAGAAGGATTTGGGAATACAAACTTTACACCTCATATGGAAGAGAAGAAATCGTTCCTCAGCGAGGTAGTTGATATTGGAAGTGCCTCTTTAAAGCAAGGATTTAGTACTCTAACCCAAGGAAATTCCCAAAAGAATAATGACAGTGGCAACTATGGAAGTTACAAGGGTCCAACTCTGAGGAGATCGCTTACCAATGAGATAGATTACACAGATAAGTATAACAAAATGGAGCACAATGGCGGTAATCAAGGAAGTTATGGGAGTTCAAACAATTCAACTGCTGGACCCTGGGGACAGGATTCTAGGCAAAATAAAGATGAAACAACAAATGGCAGCTCAAGTTCGAGCTCAGCTTATTCCGAGAGCAAGACTCGTGAGGAGAGGTTACTAGAGACCATTGTGACTTCTGGTGGGGTTCGGCTGCAGCCAACACGGGATGCTTTGCAAGCTTTCCTGGCAGAGGCTTCAAAAATGGATGCAGTGGCTTTGTGTATTGCTCTTGAATCAAAGCTCCACTCTCCCTTATGGCAGGCATGTTTCATATATTTTCACTTATATTAAGGTTGCATAACGATATTACTAGCATTTTAGAAATGAAAAGTCTTTCTTTTAGTTTTACCTTTTTCTGAACTAGGTTTGGAATTTGGAACAGCTTTTCCTATGTTTTCTCAGATTGTTTGCATAAAGTTCAGCATATTAAGTTGAACATGCTACACTTCATTATCAAAATAGTAAAGCAGGGCTGGTTGCTTGGGTTCTCTTGAATCATTTTTACTTCCTTGATTTCTTAAGCATTTTCTTCTTGGTCTAATTGATTTCCTAAGCTTCACTACATCAATGAAGGGAAATATAGGGAGTAGCTTCTTTTTTTAGACAAGTAGGGTTGTATATTTGCAGATTTGTAAAACATTTCTTGATGTATGCATATTCATGGGTTATTTTGATCTATTCCAGGTTCGCATGAAAGCAGTTTGTGTCCTCGAAGCAATTTTACGAAAGAGAGATGATGAACAATTTTCAGTCGTGGAATCCTTCTTCAACGAAAACATTGACATTGTGGTCCAGTGCTCAGAGTCTCCCCAGGCTTCTTTAAGGGAGAAGGCAAATAAAGTAAGTTTGTGGTGCAATGTTGAAACTTATCAGTGACGTATTTTTGTTGCACTACATATATCTTAGTAAGTGAAAGTAGATGGAGATAATTGTAGTATTTGTACTATATTGCTGATCTCATTTTCCATTTTTGGGTTTTACAATTGTCACTTGAACTTATGTGGTCCTGTGGATAATGGTTTCCTTCTTATATCTGGAAATAATAAGAGTTCCGTATTACCTGAAGTTAAACCAAGCACTAGACATTTAGACTGATGACCATTTCCCCTTCTCGGCATGATTGGAGCAAACAATAGCCTTCACCCGAAATTACACTGCATGTGCTGCTGTATGCTACCTTATAGGCATAAGTAACAGGAACCTTTGTTATGATTTTTTAACCTAGGCCTCCAACTTCTGACCTTTCTCTTTTATTGCACCTGGATGTTCTTTGTAAGACCTGACACTTCCATGCAAAGCAAAGCATACTATCATTTATTAATTTCACAACTTCTAGAAATTCTTTAGCCATTGCTTCCACTTTTTCTTGATGCTGCATGTTCTTAGAAATGTCAGTTTTATAGCCTTTTAAATATACTGCCTGCACAGAAGATCTTATCTCATTCTATCGTCACTCCTCCTATAGATATGATGTAGAATGCACTTGACATAGAATTTATTTTTCCTACGCATTTGATGATCAGAAAGGGATTGTTCACATCTTATTTTATAAAACAGGTTTTAAGCCTTCTAGGTGGAGCATCAGCTGGAACCACAGGGAGCCAGTTTGAAAAGCTGGCAAAATCTGAACCAGCTGAAAAGATTGAGATACCTGACCTAATAGATACTGGAGATGCAGAGGATCTGCTCAATGGGAATGATCCCTTGCAAGGCCTCAATGGTCTAAATGCTGCTCAGCAGTCAACTGATGCCCCCTTAATTGATGATATATTTGGGGGTGGCCTAACCAATGGTGTTGAAACAAATGAACAGAAAACTAATGACGATCCATTTGCTGATGTTTCTTTCCACGCCAGTGACGATAAAGAGCAGGGAAGTGACCTATTTGCTGGGATGACTATGGGAAATGATTCTAGTGATGGAGTAAGTTTGCCCAAGAGTACTGGATCTGATCCATTTGACATGTTTGGTGCTGGTTCAGAACTTCCGCTGAAGGAAGACGATCACAATAATGAGTTCGACAATTTAATGGCTGGTCTATCCGTAGGTTCAAATGGCCCAAGTGGGAACAATAAAGCAGCCTTCGCTGGAGATCTTTCAAGTGTTTTCAGTTCCAGTGATAATGGCCAACCTCAAGCCTCACAACATTCCAATGGCAGGGTGGAGTCTCAGACCGCTAACATGGCCGCTAATTCAATGTTTCCAATGGGTCCCATTCCTTACAACATGGCACCTGGCTTTATGTTAAATCAGGCTTATCCTTCACAACCCTTGAATTATGGAGCAATGGGGGGTTTCCTATCCCAGCAACAGCTTCTCGCGGCTATGGCTAATCTCCAGCACCTCCAACAGCTAGGAGGCGGCTTGAATTCCCAGACTGCCGGAGTTTCTTTTGGTTCTGAGACCAATGCTGGATACTCTTCAGCCATTCCTGACATTTTCAACGCAACTATGCCTAATCAAGCAACTAGTGTTATGATGAACAGCTCAAAGAAGGAGGATACCAAGGCGTTTGACTTCATTTCGGTAAGTTAAATGTTGCATTTGGTTTCCAGTTTTTATGTCACCTTCTTTGATATGCTCTTTTGCCTGTTAGGCATGCATGTATTGTCACTACAGTATTGATTTCTACCATAGGCTCTTAGATGTGTGCACAACATATATTTGTAGAAACCTCAAGACCTTGTTTTGCTCAGCTTAGAAATCAATCTAGAGAGCAAGCCCAAAATTGAATTCAGATTATGCCCTGATAGCTCAGAAGTGAATCAGCTCTCATGGGCTATGAATATGATTCTCATGATTTCACTTGTACATTGATGTTAGTTAACCTTTCAGTCACCTCGTGTGTGTTCTATTCTACACGCCTTGGCCAAATAGCATTTCTTGCAGACGGCTTCTTAGTTTTACATCTCCTATTGAATTCATCTGTAAAAAGAACTCTCTTTTGTGGCAGGATCATCTGGCAGCAGCTCGTGATACAAAACGGGTGACTTAGAGATATGCATATGGTTCAACAACAAATGTGTCAAATGAAGAGTCGAAGAACGTCAAGTTGGCTAGACAACACATTCATTCAAAATAAAAGGAGAGGAAGCCAAGTGCTACAGTCTAGACAGGTGAAACATCGTTCTGTCTGTTTCTTCAGCTCTATATAATGAGAGGGTCTGGTTTCTTTGTGCAGTTAGCTGTGTATTTAATTGGTGGATTTTGTAATGCTTGCACCTCTTTAATGTCTTTTTTTTGTTTTGTTTTTGCATCTTTTTAATGGAATCATATAGAGGCTTGCACGTTTCCTTTATCTGCCTGAAACTGTTTTAGAAAGAAAGAAAGAAAATGGTTGGTTGTGGTTAGTTCAATGGACCATTCCCTTTTGCAGCCAAAATCCCACTTTTTAGGTTTCTAGACACTAGATTCTGGTTGCAGTTTAAGGTTTTGGGGAATATTTTTTTTGGTAAGGTTTTGGGGAATATGAATCCTTATAGTACTTGTAATTTAAGATTCTGGTTAGTTATTGATTGAGTTTAAGGTTATATATATTCAGTTCGATAATGTTATTTTAATTTCTTTCACAATCTTTTAGGAAATTAACAAATGTATTGGCAATATACCTTTATCTATCTATTACGGAGTACATTATTTGTTTTACTTTTTTGGAAACTACCACTAATAATTCACTAATTATTACAAAGATATTTTTGTAAAATAAACTAATATACTTATAATTACAGTTGTCAAACCCCAATTTGACTAGTTTGACTCGACCCGAATGGCTTAAAAATTTTGGGTTAAGACTCGAAAATTTTGATCCGAGATTTTTTTGACCCGAATCCAAAAAATCGATATTTTTCTGTGTCCATTGGGTTTTGAACCGGCTTGACCTGGCTGATCTGATTTGTTAAAACAAAATTGTGACCAATTAAAAGCCAAAAACAAAAACAAAAATCCAAAGCCATATTATGATACGTTTAGGAATTAACTGATTTATAATTATAGTAGTATATGATTAAAATTATTTATGAAGTTTGGACGGGACGGAATTTACGGCATTTGTACCCACTCCTACTCTAAACGCTTTATAGAAGGAGTTTATGAGTTGTTTACGTCTCTCGTACGTGTTCCCACATTAGGTTATCTTGATTGCTTATTGGGTTGGTTGGGTGAATAACTCAACCTAAAACTTTAACTGTGAAAAAAAAAACCTAGAGATAGTGTTTAAGTAATTTTAGGCATATAAAATAAAGGGCGATTTTGGTACTAGGACTTTTTTGAATATTCAATTAGTCACCTAGGCCATTAGTTAATTTAATTAGTTTTGCCCTAGCCCCTTCCCAATTGGGTGGGTTGGTCAATGGTCAACCGTTTGACCATTGACCGGTCAACGGTTGACCGTTGACCGGTCAACGTTGACCAACCCATTTTGATGCCAACTTTTTTTTTTTTTTTTTTTTTTTGATTTTTGATGCCAACTTTTTTTTTTAGTGATGCCATATTTTACCGTTTTGATGCCAAAATTTTACTATATTTTATTTTCACTTTGATGCCACTTTTTTATGTCAATGTTTTTATAATATTTTTTTTTACCGTGATGCCATATTTTTGATGATATTTTTTCAAAGTAGTATTTTTGATGACATTTTTTTCTTTAATTTGATACAAATTTTTCAAAATGGCATCAATGGTCAACGTGACATTAGAGTAAACAAAAAATGTCATCAAAGTTTAAAAAAAGTGTCATCCAATAATTTAATTAGAAAAGTGGCATCAGATTGAAAATAAAATGTAATAAAATTTTGGCATCAAAACGGTAAAATATGACATCACAAAAAATGTCATCAATGTTTTAAAAAAGTGGCATTAAAAAAAAGTCATCCAATCATTTCATTAGAAAAGTGACAATAAGGTGACAATATTTTGATTCCACGTTTTAAGCTCTTATGCCATCAATTATATACAATTGCCACCACAAAATGTTTGCATCAAAACGGTAAAATATGGCATCACAAAAAAAAAAAAAAAAAAAAGTTGGCATAAAAAAAAAAAAAAAAAAGTTGGCATCAAAAAAAAAAAAAAAAGTTGGCATCAAAATGGGTTGACCGGTCAACGTTGACCGTTGACCGGTCAAGAGGGCTAAGCAAGCTAAAAAAACAATTAATGGGCTAAACATACTAAATAAACAATTAATGGGCCTATCTAGCTAACCAAATATGCTAAAAGGGCTTTTTCACCAAATTCCCTCTAAAATAAAACCGTTTTTAATTTATAAACAATTGCAACATGAAAATTACTGACATTATAAATCTGATTTTTGCAAACAATTGTTTTTTGGAGTAGGAAAGAGGTGTCAAAATTGAAGTCTTCCATGGACAACCACATACAGCGATGGCCCAGCTGGATTTGGGATGGGCGTACGGCGTACCCCGCCCTATCCCAAAATAGTAGAGTCCTATTTTTCAAGTTTTGGTTCCGTTTCTACGACGCGTTTCGAAATTTTTAAACTTTTGTTTCATAGTTAAGCAATTAGGTCATTACAATATAGAGAGGGGATTCGAACTCGTGACATATTGGTCATTACATGTCATCCTTACCAACTAAGCTAGCAAGATTTGACTGATTCGGATTTATTATTATACAATGTGAAATCGTTGTTCTTACTTGAATCAATGGCGATTTGGTATAGATGAGATCGTTGTTCTAATAAACAAATAAATAACTTTTTATTTATTAATATAATCGTTGTTCACATGTTTAATTTGCACACAGGAATGTCCAAACATAGAATTTGAGAATTATTTATAAACTATTGTCTACTAATAATGAGTACTAAGAAATAGTTGGTTGATTCACTTTTTTGTCAAAAAAAAAAAAGAGTAAAAAAGAAGAAGGGTTAAAACATGTATGTCGGCAAAACAAATTACCACATAAATGATGGTTATATGCAGGGGTGGGTTGAGATCCGCTCCAACTCGCTTTATTTTTACAAAAATAAAATAATAGCAAAAAAAATCAATGAAAATTAAGAAAAATTATTCATTTATTTATTAAAATTTAGGATTTTATTAATAAAAATTTTCGTATGGGAAAAATTTACTATACCTAATCTACTTGAATTTTAATTTCAGATTCCGTGTCCGGTTATATGCAATTTTGTTTTAGAAGACGGTAGAAGACTATAAGTCAAGTGATGATGATGTTTAAGGGCATGTAAAAGGCCCCTACACCAATTCTTCAGCTGGACTGCATATACATAAGTTTATGGTTTCCAATTAGTGTTTTTTGGAAGCTTATTCAAATGAGGGCCTCACATGACATCATCATCTCTTCATGTATATCAAATTAATGTAATTACACACGAATATTATATTGCAAAACAAATGATGAAAATAACATTGCACACGATTTTATTGAGGATTCAAAATATCAAGCTAGATGTTACTTGGTAGTTGGAGAGGTTAAATAGTAAAATAAAAGCATCTCAATAAAATGATTTTTTTTTTGTAGTAAGGAGAGGTGACTCTCTGTGCATCTAGCTGCGATTTTATTAATAGTTTTAAAAAAGGTTAAGTAGTCAGCATTTGAGGGATAGTTCGACCCCTAACACCATCGTGCAGAAAAGCTAAAACACTCTCAGATGGGTCAAACAATACAGATAAACCAATGTCATAAGAAAACGCTAACCTAGCAATTAAGATGGTCTGCAACGCAATTCGCTTCGCGGAACACATGTTGAATCTGGATATTCTAGTTTCTTTTAATTAAGCATTGACATCTACTGATCAAGCTGGCCAGCGGGTGGCATCGTGGAATCTAGCATGGTCCCTACCAATCGTAAACCCGTCTCCAGATTAATCAGGTTCCTGTAGCCCCAATTCCAGACACACATTAGACCTTGTACCGCACCCCATAACTCGGCTACAAGCACATAGCAAGTTTCAATGTTCATGACAAATCCACGATGCCACCCTCCGACATTATTCTAAAAATTTGACTAACGTATTTTATTTTAGTATGGGATATTGCAATATCTCTCCAACGTTGTGTTGTGTAGTACTATAGATATATATTTGTGATTTTTTTGGGATAGTGAATCCCATTTAGTACTTTTCAACTAAAGAAAAAACAAAGTAAAGCGAACTTTTTTATTATGTCTCCCGTCAATTTAAATTAGATTGACCTAGAACTATGAATCATCGATCATTTGTAAAAATGTTGTTAAAAGGTTAATTCACATTTCACAATTAATTAGAGACCCTCAGTCACGTTATAAAATTAAATATATAACTAATTGCCTTAATTAATTTAGCAAGTGCTCATAAGTTTAATTGATTAAAAGTAGACCTGTCAAACGGGTCATTCGGGTCGGGTCACTTCGGATCTCGGGTATTTTCGGGTTGACTAGAACCCGGGTTTCGGGTCGATTTCGGATTTGTCAATTTTTTTCTTTTTAAATTAAAAAAATCATGATTTGATAATTTTGTAATAAATTTTAATTAGATATAAAAAAATTAATTATATTTAATTAAAAATCAACCGGGTCAATCGGGTCAAAATTACCGGGTCAATCGGGTCGAAACCCAGATGACCCGGAAAATTTCCGGTATTTCGGGTTCGGGTCGAAAAAAATTTCCGGGTCAAAATTTCCGGGTTCGGGTCGAAAATTTTCCGGGCGGTCGGATCGGATCGACCGGGTCGGATTGTGTTTTGACGGGTCTAATTAAAAGAGTTGGGGCCCATCTTCCAATGGATATATCCAACAATCTTCCACCTAATACCATTATACTATCAGTTTTGTTCTTTTTGCTAGGACTCACTAAACATAAAATTTTCATTTAAAGAAAAATTGTAATTAACATTATACGTACTACTTCCGTTTGGTAAATGACTTTTCATACGTTTTTTTTATTAAGCTAAAAAATTAATTAAAAATATTATTTTATATAATTTTTAATTTTTTTAAAAGAAAAAAAAAATCATCTAAGTTTCAAATTCAAACGGACGTAATACTAAATTTATGATCTAGTAAAACTTGTATTTTATTCATTGAACTTATCTAAAATAAAATGAGCTAAATCAGGGATTCATGATTCAATTCTTGATAAATCTCGCTGATTAGGGATGACAATGAGTCGGGTGGTGGGTGAATGGACCCCCATTTCACCCGACCTACTATGGGTGACCCATTTTCCCACCCATCACCCCACCCATATCCACTTCACCCATATCCATCGGGTGATCGGGTGAAATATGGGTGAAATGTGGGTGATTTTCCCTAAATGCATATAATTGAATTCCAATCAATTTGGTACAAAAAAACAGCGTATAAAATATGATAATCTTACACATTTAAGTATTAAATAAGTCTTAAAAACATACAATAAGTCTTAAACAACACATGTCACAAGTCTTAAACACATATCATAAGTCTAAAACATAAGGAAAATAAGTAGTCCGACTTGAATGCGAATCGCCTTGGATGAACATCAACCACTAGACCACTATAGGTAAGCTTAGGGGTGGGCACAAATCCCGATCCGTCCCGCTCCCGGTGGGATTTGAAAAAAAAAAAATGAATCTCGTCCCGGTCCCGTCACGCAAAAATTATGCGGGACGGGACGCAGGACGAAGATTTCTAATCCCGCAAATCTCGTCCCGTCCCGCATATATATAATATAATATAATATATATTACGGAGTATATAATTTACACTTTCTGTAAGTATTATATATTTATCTATACATATATTATACTTTGTATAGATATATACATACTATATATTACTATGTATACTAATGCAGTGCAGTATACTTTTTTTTTTTTTTGTCGGTGTACACGCACTGTATTATATATGTAATAGTGTTTATATGTATAGTATATAATATTGTGTATAATTATATTTATACGCAATATCTATATATTTTTTATATAATATATAATATATATAATATGGATCGGGTCGGGTGGTGGGTGATGGGTCGGGTGGTGGATCGGGTGCGGGTGGAGAAAAACTTCACCCCACCCGAACCACCACCCATATCCACTTCACCCACATCCACTTTCCACCCGCTTTTTTTCGGGTTTTCACCCACTTTTTCGGGTCGGGTGATTTGGGTTCGGGTGAAATTGCCATCCCTATCGCTGACCATATAACGTGGGGTCCATATGTCCGAGCACATCATGCGCACTCAATCCGAGCACACACAAGATCAGTGGGGTTCTGTCCTAAAACCAATTGACAATAGCTAAAAGAGGAGTGACCCACTGACTTATATGTAAGGCTCGAATTCTCGTGTTTTTCGATGTGGGACAAAGGTTCCAACACATCACAACATGCTCCCCTCAAGTGCAACTGTCAACCTTGCAATATATGTCAGTTGCACTTGACGTCTTGCTTTAAGGTTGTCTAGCCCAGTAGTAGGCTCTCGAATCGCACCGCTCTGATATCATGATAACTCTCGGTGGACCATATAACGTGAGAGGTCCAAACGTCCGAGCGTATCATATGCATCCAAGCCGAGCACATAAGACCAGTGAGGTTTCATCCTAGCTAAAACCAAAACTAGCAATAGGAGAGGAGTGACCCACTAACTTATAAATTATATGCAAGACTAGGGTTCTCATGTTTTTCGATATGAGACAAAGGTTTCAACATTATATGCTAATTAGACACAAACTTATCTTTTTATAATTTATATCTAAAAAATAATTTTCCCAATATAATAACTTAAATTATATGTTTATTGATAGATATTTTACCTTCATTTATTACATATAATAGTTAATAGATATCCAAAACGAATATATTTGAGAGTTATATATATTTTTAATTAAGTTGATTAAAATTTATTTTATACATTAAATAAAATTAAGTTATAAAAAAATCGTAATACGATCAACTAATTAAGGTGTTAAAACTAATTAAAACCCTGAATTTTTTAATCAATCCTTCACACCTCCAAATCCAATAGACAGTGGACAAATGGAATGAGACGTTACACATATTAAAACAAAGCTATTACCGACAAAGGAAGTTACTGAACAGTGACAGCTTTGCTTAATTTCAAGAGGTGTTCACTACATAATACATATGATGTTAATTTATGAATGATTATGATTAGACCTCACTATATATAAACAATAGTAGTAACACTTTTTTAATTGGCTTCATGGTTTTATCATTACAGTTTACATGATCCACGGCCACCTCGATCTATAAGAATCTAATCAGACGATAAAGACAACATGTTTCTTGAATTGGTTAGTTAAGTTTTTATTAATCATTTAAACTCTTTTTTTTTTTTTTTTTTTTTTTTGATGACGAGGAACCCACCTTTGGTGGCAAACCCCGGGCACGTGACCCAGCCGGCAAGAGCCACGCACCAGATAAACTGGCTTGCGCCGACCGGCTCGACCCACTGGAAAGGAGCAAGGCAAACCTTGGGAATTTAATCCAAGGGCAGAGGTAGGGATCGAACCCGAGACCTCCCCACATCCCCCTTGCTCCCAACCAGTGAGCCACCCCGACTGGGGCAATCATTTAAACTATTGGTAGTTGCCTCTAATTTGTTTATTATTTATGCAAGTCTTATAAAATAATAAAAATTATGTAAAATATTGATTTTTTAAATAAAGCTAAAAATTAATTTTATATTTATTAATAAGTATGGAATTATTTTTAAAACTAATAAAAAATTAATAGTTTATTTAATTTTTATTAGATTTAAAAATATATATATATATATAAATAATAATATATTTTTTTATTGCCCACACAAACGATGATGGATGAATAGTGGAGCAAGTGACCCTAGGATGCACTAATTTACCTTTAAGGACACATTGTGACTCCTGTCATTTAATTGAGCTTCAATAAATTAACTTATCCAATTGAGTTCAGTACCAAAACACTGAATTAGAAAATAAAGTGATGAAAAACAAACCAACCATAATCAACCGCTCTACTCACGCAGCAACTAGATAGGAAATGGATGATATTGAATCATGTTGTTGTTAGGTTGGTTAATTAAGATTGTTAGGAAGTGATTATATATTGATTAGGTCTAAGTATCAATATATAATATTCAGTACTAAAACACTGGAGGTGCATTCGGACTTCTGATGTTTAGATGTCCGAGGATGGGTGTTGAGTCTTTCGTATTTGCTTTGTGTCTGCTTTTCTATTGCCTCATTACCTCCTAGTTGGCATGATACCTTGTGATTCTTATGCTTTATTGTCTTGGGTCTTCCGGAAACACTCTCTCGATTTGTTCGGAGAAAGAGTGCGTACATCCTGACCCCCCAGACCCTGCTTTATCACGGGATATACTGAGTTGTTGTTGTTATTGTTGTTGTTGTAGGTCTAAGTATCAATGTAGTAGCCATATCTAACTCAAATATCAGAGTAAAACACACATATTGTTAGATCGGGGGACGGGGACGGGGACGTGCTCTCATGCCTTTTGGATTCACCCCTAGCGCGCGATAAAGCTTCCAACGTAAATCAAATTACATACTACGTATAACATATAGGTTTTAGCACATCTTTTTCAAACCAATTCATCAATCTATTTCAAAAGTACTTTTCCCAAAATTATGTATCCATTCTCTAACCTACTTAATTATATAAATTTATTAGGGCGGGATTAAAACCTAGCTCTCTTGTGTTTCTTTGGATGGTTTGCATTATTAAAACTAATTAAATAGCTTAGGTCATTCAAGGGGCTACCTCTAATTGTATCTCTATTGTCTCTATAGTTAAGGTGTAGCTATCAATGTGATATGAGGCCCCCAAATCTCAATCAATTCAACCAATACCCGTGGGAGTCTATGACTATGAGGATGCATGAGTTAGGTTGCATGTCATGACCAATGACTCTTTCAATAGAGAGAGAGAGAGAGAGATGAGGAAATGAGGTGAGGTTGGGTTTGTCTACGTGTGTCTCTTTGTGTACGTTCGCTTATTTAGGAAAATAATTATTTTAGTTTATTTGATGTACGTTTTGGACTTGATTACAAGAATTAAAAGAAGATTTTTTTTACATTTAAATACTCCATAAAGTAAACACAAGTAGTGCAAAAAATACAATTTCAAACATTTCAAAACAAAATTTATCACCTAAACATCAAGCATTTCAATTCTGATTTGTTATATGTATTCTTGCCAAATGCACGGCTAATTTACTGTCTTTCAGTATCGGTAAATATTTTTTGTCCGAAAATAGTTTGTAGATACCAATTTTCCGTGTCGATAAAATATATATCTACATATTGACATGGGAAACTAGTATTAACAAACTATCTTCGGACAAAAATACTTGCTGGTATAAAAGATCAATGAATTAATTGTAATTAAGAAAGAGATCATTAGCACAATATAAAGAAACTATACATCATTCCCTTAACCAGTTGTGCTAAGCGGAATTGTTTACGCAAAACTCTCAGGCACTTGTAGTGTCGGGGGAATAATTAGGATAGTTTTGGTCAGGTGTTTGATATTTTTCAGATGTCAGTGTCGACAGGCTCGGTATTGCAAACATAAGTTTTTGCTTTCTGTACTGGAATAAAGTTAGCTCTTAAGAGAGGCATTCGTAACATCACAGTAGGAAGAGACACTCTTGAAGTAATCACATTCATTGAAGATAAGATGAAAGCTCTATGAGTAAATAAGATCTCCTACAACACAATTCATACTCCACTCCATACTCCACTAATTTATTTTGACATTTATTTGTTTTTTTTTGGTGTCAACATTTATTTAATCATTAAAAAAATTTAAAAATTACATTTATATTCCTAACATTTATTTTTATATATTTATAAAATTTTATTTTGAAAAATCGTGTTTTACAATTTTAAAAAATTAAAAAGGTAATATTTTACAAAATATAATTATTAAAAAATTTAAAACATGATTTTTTAAAATAAAATTTTATAAATATATAAAAACAAATGTTAAGATTATAAATATAATTAATTTTTAAAAAAAACTAAATAATGTCAAAAAAAAATTGGTGGAGTAGGGTGTGATGTAGAGGTTCTTATTTGATCTATGAGAGATCTTCAAAACGATTCAGAAAATTCACCAACTGAAGAGAAATTTCCACATAATTATCTTCAAACAATGTTTCGGATAATCCAATTCATGTGCATACTACATTGTCAAAGCTAGAGAGCATTGTAATATGTGTTGATAGATACACTGCAAATCCAAATCCAAACGTAAAAAATGCACGTTCTTAACGACGTGCAACCCTTCTGACTAATTAGCGTTTTAAAAAAATTAATTAACCCCTTTTAATCATGCACGTCATTAAGACGTGCATGATTTGGGGTGTATATAGCAAACACGAGTGTAATATGATTTCCGTACCTCTTTTAAATAGAGAATTTTGTACCATCATCTTACTACATACTACATAGTAAAAGAAAAGAAAAAAACCATACATCCAGCCCCGGGTCAAAATAAGCCAAACCCAAATCCGACCCGAGTGAGATTGGCATGTCTATGTGCCAATGCCATCATGTTCCCAAACCCAAAGCGAACATTCTTAGTTCGACTTCCACTTCCATTTTGCTCCCTCTCTCTCTCTCTCTCTCATTGTATAAATATCCAGCTAGCTACCATCTTTAGCCAAGCAATCACTCCCTCAAAAAGATTTCCTATTTCTATGTCTCCTTAATTGTCATTGGTAACTCGATCATTACACTCTTCTTCACAATTCGACCAACCAATATCGATCATCGCTCCTACTGAGTCAAATCGCTGAGTCCCCGCCATGGCCGAGCCATGGAGCCCAGTCTCCGAGCTCAGTGGCAACACCAATAGTGCTTTTTCTCGACCTGGGTCCTCCCCGTCTTCCCAATGCTTAACTGGGTCGTCTCCAACTCCCCCTAACTCGGTCCTCTCCTCCTCCTCCACCGCTTCGTCTGACTCAGTTGTGACTCGGTCCGACTCGGACGCTCAGAAGGACGCCGGCGACGACAGCAATAAACGCAAGCGGCGGGACTGCAGCCGGCACCCGGTGTACAGGGGCGTACGGAAGCGAGCGTGGGGGAAGTGGGTCTCCGAAATTCGCGAGCCGAGGAAGAAATCCCGCATTTGGCTCGGCACCTTCTCAACGCCGGAGATGGCGGCGCGTGCGCACGACGCGGCGGCGATATGCATCAAGGGCGCCGGCGCCATTCTCAACTTCCCGGAGCTCGCGCCGGTCCTGCCCCGCCCGGCCTCGTGCGCCCCCCGCGACGTCCAGGCCGCGGCGGCCAAGGCAGCGGCGATGGAGCTGCCACCGCCGGACGGGGAAGTGGAGCTGAGTCAGATCGTTGAGTTGCCGAGCCTCTACGACGAGTTGAGTTGCTGCGACTCGGCCGAGTCGAGGGCCGAGTTGGTCTGGGTTGACTCGGAGGCGGCAGAGGGGTGGTGGTCGTACCCGCCGGTGGCGGCGGAGGATAAAGCTATGGGCTTTTTCTGTGGCCACTTCGATCAGCCAACAGGCTTTGATCGGAGGGTATAGATCAAAAATTTCTTTTTCTTTTTTAGGATTTTTGTTTCCTTTTAGTTCAATCATCAAACTTGGAGTTTGTTTTGTGTAGTTTGGAGTTTAAATCGTCCTTTTTTTTTACCCTTTTCATCAAAGTTTGAATCTTTGTGTGGATGGATGATTAGTGATTACCCTTAGCGTGTGAAAATGAAATCATGTATGTAAATAAAACGATCTAAAATTGTAGTGAAATTATCATTTTTGTTCGATTTACAACTATACGATTTGTGTGATGTTAGTTCATTACTCGTATTCAAGTTGAGAAAAATCTAGACATTTATTATTTTGCCTATGATATAAGTAATATGTTTATACATAAATGCAATAATGTAGTTTTGAGGTTTATTGTTAGAGTATTGTGATAGCAAACGATAATATGTGAAGTATTTTTTATATTCTTTATAAGTGATTAAATTTATATTCTTTATAAGTGATTAAATGTGTTTGCAATAGGATATTACTTATGAAGATGTATGAAAAAGTGATTTTGTGAAGATCGAAAAAGAAACACATGAGAAGAGTTTATCCTTAGAGGTCGGACTTAAGCATTGGTTCAAAAAGATCTCAAAGAAACTTAGAAAAGATATCAGAGAAAATCTCTAAACAACAAATCATTGTCAACAGAAAAGGAAGAAAACTTCCAATGAAGTTGTTACTAAATGACAAAACTCTCCACTGTCAGGGTGAGAAGATTGACGAGATCTTTGATGGGTTCATAACATATTATTGTGCCTTGAAGAGGAAGATTCAAGCAGTCAAAGTGTTATTTATCAAGCTGGCTATTCTTGAGGGACGAAGTGGACGACTAGTTGTGAGGTTATTTTGTGTTTTTGTATTCTTTTATTCTTGGTTTGTGAATTATGTACTTGTTTTCCATTGGTTGTTTAGATGGGTTTACTTTGTAATTTTATTATAAGGGCACACTCAATAACCTAGTTAGTACGTAGTATATAATGTTGTATTGAAGATTGAAGAATATGATTAGTAAGCTAGTGCATTATATTAATGAAGCCTTATGCATATATACAGGGGCGGAGGCAGGGGTCATGCGGTGGCTCAAGCCCCTGAAGAAAAAAAGTTCTGTATATATAGTTAAAGAGGTGGTATTGATATAAGAAAACCTTGTGGCTCAATTGGTTCAAGGCAGTGTTTAGGTGTGAGTAGAACTCCCAATTCGCACCTTCTTCTTTCATTTTTTTTCCAAGCCCCCAAGCAAAGGTCATTTTTTTCCAAGCCCCCCAGACTTATTTCTCCCTCCGCCCCTGCATATATCCCTATTAATAAAGGAAGTAGACTTATTTGAAAATCTGCCTCAAAGCAAAGGGATGTGGTTATTTTCTCATTGTACTATGTGGTTATAGTTTGAGAATTTCAACTTATACATCGTGTGTTCTACAGTAACACAACCTCCACAAAAATTCAACATTTATAGTTTTATTTTAATATATTATATGTTGTTATTCATTAAAGAAGAAGAAAGATTCAAATCCTAACACATCTAGTAACCATTTTTTTATCACTCGACAGACGGAAAGGTTTCATCATATATTTGTGCAAGTTTACTCAAGAAACTTAATTAGAAAACCAAAAAACTCACACATATCCGTTGACATTAATAACGTGACAAGAAGCCAAAACTGACGAAATCCATTTTTCGGAACCCCGTGTTTGCGGGTTCCGGGATCAAGTGAGACGCGGGCGAGCTCAGACGATCGGGCTTACCTGAGACGCGCGACGAGATTCCGTCGGCGTACCCAAACCTGTGCCGATCCGAGCTCAAGCCATACGCGGACCACCATCCTCCCAAGGTTCCATCAACGTCGGATTTTTATCAGCTGAGACTAATCCCGCTTGAAAGGGGGCTCAAAGCTAGGGAAACCGGCCTAAGCCGTTAGAGATCCCAATTTCCGACCCAAGGTTCCATCAACGTCGGATTTTTATCAGCTGAGACTAATCCCGCTTGAAAGGGGGCTCAAAGCTAGGGAAACCGGCCTAAGTCGTTAGAGATCCCAATTTCCGACCCCCTAGAATGGAGCCATCATTTTGATATTTATAGACCAAGGTGGGTTTTCCCTTTGCATGTATTACTTGACAAATGTCTTAGGTTTTAGGACAAGTGTTGGAAAGGGGATGCCACGTGTCGGTTAGAGCCTTTAGTGGATTTTCCACATTTTTGGTCGGGTTTATAATCAACCTAAAACCGGGTTTATTTATATAGCGGGAACCCGATTATGCATATGATAATTATTTATTTTTTGGTGTTTCGTCAAAAACATTGTAATGATCATTTTTTAGATGAGGATAGTGATATTATGTATGAATAAACCTTTTATACATTTAATAAGATTTCCACGTTGACGTGATTTGTGAAATTATCAAATATGATCAATTTTTAAGTATGTCATATGACTCATTTTCTTTTAATTTACTTCACTCGATTACCCACCCGATTTACCCGACGAATCGGGCGATGGGTGAAACATTATACGGAGAGGTGATGGATCAGATGATTTTTTTTTTTTTTTTGTGACGGATCGGGTGAAAAAATGGTTCCACTCAACCCATCACCCAACTCGTTTCCCAACAAGGATCCTCTACAAAATGAAACCATTATGGAAAAATCAAAAGTTAATATTGTCCAAAAAAAGGAAACCAACTATTAGTAGGTATTCCCCTAGGCTGCTATAGAGGAAACCAAAATATCAACTTAATAGTAGCAAAATTGTTAGATTAACAAAAGCGTCGTAACTTAACATTGCTAAACCAATTATTTCCACCTAATATTGTCCAAAAGATCCTCAATATTCAAATACTGAGTTGGGACACCCAGACAAGTTGATTTGGAACCAAATACTAATGGATCATTTACAATAAAATCCACCTATAAACTAATCAACCAAATTGATGAAAACGACACTAGTTTCTCATGGAATTAGAAACTTAACATATCACCCAGAGTTAAGAACCTACTTAGGAAGATATTGATTGATGGTTTCCCCACAAAGCACGCTTGAACGGATATTTCAATAGAGTCCCATTCCAATGCGTTATGTATACCCATGAAGATGAGGACATCCAACATCTATTCTTTCATTGTCCAGTTACCAAAGCCCAGTTATCTTATCATCAACAAAAAACGGGACATGACATCTTTTTCTCGAGGCTTACGAGAAACATACTGGAAGATATTATTAATATAAAAAATGAAAACCAATTATTCGACGATTTATGCTTTCTGTGGCAAGTCATATGGGAAATGAGAAAAAAAAACATCATTTTCAAGAAAGCCAGAAACATTTCTATTATAAACATGGCCCACCAGATAGTTAAAAACATTGCAAATTGGAATCAAGCAGAGCCAAAAAAAATACTAATCAAAGTATAAAATTTTCCAGAACTGCCAAATGGGAGAAACAACCATTAGGCTACAACAAAATAAATGTAGATGTCTCAATTATGCAACCTAGCAACTACAATATCGGTGGCATCATTTCGTGGCTGCAATGGTCAGATCATTGATATTTTTCAAGTCTCGATCCTTCCATGATTAGTATTACAAGTGGAAACCTCGGCATTTTGTATCGGAGTAAGCATAGCATGCTACACAGGACTAAGGAACTTCATAGTCAAAGGAGACCGTCTCGGAGTGGTCAAAGCCATCCAGGGTTGGCCGGAGACTCCATGGGAAATACTCAACATTATCTATAAGATTTGCCAAAAGTCGACTTGTTTTGGCAACATCAAGTTCAAGCATTGCTTTAGGGAATAGGGAGTCAAACTCAAGTGCAGATTATATTGCTCGAACTAGGAATATATGTAATATGTCGACACTCCCTTTGAATAGGGAACTTTGTAAAACTATTCAAATGGGTGATCCAGGATGATTCTTGCATGCCAAGACATCCTATTGTTTGCCTACTGTAAAGAAAACCATGACTACTTCCAATTTTTTTTGTAAGAGCATCAACATTGTCGATTTTTAAAGGGTAGTAAAAATAACTTTCTAACATGCGGCGAGTATCGAGGGCATATATAGGAGCATGTGGAGAATGCGCGTGTATGGGTAATTAATATTCAACCCGCCTAAATTTAAACCTTACCGAATTCGAAAAGCTAACATCATGCGCAACCCGAACTGAAACTCGAGTCCAATCCATTTTAACTCAATGCCCGAATGGACATAAACATAGATAAATCCAAACTGACCCAAACAAGACCAGACTTATTCTTGTAATTACTTTAATATTCTCATTTTTAAACACACCTATAATGTGAATTACATATATAAAGATCATAATTAAATAAATAAAGTGTAATAGTGAACAAATAAGATAAACAAAAAAAAATCATCATTTTATAATAAAATTAAATGTATTCTGACCCAAAATCCATCTGACCCAAAGTTAACCGATCCAAATCAAACACATAATATATCCAACATGTGATCTATCTCAACATTGATCAGACCTGAATGAGTATATCCAAACCCGATCGACTAAACTCACCCAATTGTCATCTCTACACATCATCCATGTAGAGAGGGACAACATGAATGCACAAATGGCACCACATGGGAAACATTAATGGATGGCTACCTTCTTGTGCACAGTGAGCGCTAGCGCTGGTCCTAAACTCTTGTTACTGGTTGAGTCATCATTATTCACCTTTTGGATCATGGATGACTACAGTTTTGATTTTCTCTTACATTTTTGGGGCTCATTTGGTTGGCAATTGAAAAACCCACTAAGTAGAAAAAACCAAGAAGCCGATCAAACACGTGTGTTTGATAACAGAAAATCTGAGAAGTTAAATTCATGAGAATTTAAATTCCTTCATTTAAAGGAATTCCATTTACCTACTTCTCTTAACTAAGTTGCAATTTCACTTTTTATAATTAGAAATTTTGACTTTTCTTATTTTAATTTCTACTATATAAAATCCAATCAAACATATTTTCTCAATTTTTAAGAAGTGTAATATGTGAGAATTCAATTCTCGGTAATTAACTTTCCATGTACCAAATGAGCCGTTTAAATTCATTTTGGGCACTTTCACCCCAAATAATTAAATAAAAAAAAATATTTTTAAAATATAAAATTTACCTCTATAGTAAACACCAAATATAGAGATTAAAAAAATAATTGTTGTCCCCTTAATTAGAATCGAATCATGCACTTCTCCAACTCTTTTTTTTTTATTCTCCTCAATTTCAACATCATCCATCTCCCTCATTCCTTCTAGGATAATGACGCATACCATCCTTGTATATTTTTTTTTTGAAAAAATTATCTAATATTTACCCTAAGGGTATAAGAAAAGATTTTTGAGAAAAATTCTCTATCAAAAAAATAATCGAACCTAAAAAATAGTTCTAAATTTTAAAAGAAAAATCAATTAAAAGAAAAACTAAACTAATTAAAATTTAAAAAATATTTCTAAATTAATACTCATAACCCCTTTTCACATATGATAGAAAAATCTTAAAACAAAAAATCAAAACATATAAATCTGTAAACAACTTGCCAGCATTATACATACATTGAAGGTAGACCCGTCAAACGGGTCATTCGGGTTGGGTTCGGGTCGGGTCATTTCAGGTCTCGGGTAAAACGGATCACGGGTAAAACGGGTCCCGGGTATTTTCGGGTTGACTAGAACCCGAGTTTGACCGGGTTTCGGGTCATTTCGGGTCGTTTTCAGATTTGTCAATTTTTTCCTTTTTAAATTAAAAAAATCACGATTTGATAATTTTACAATAAATTTTAATTATATATAAAAAAAATTAATTATATTTAATTAAAAATCAACCGGGTCAACCGGGTCACCGGGTCAATCGGGTAAAATCGGGTCAAAATTACCGGGTCAATCGGATCACCGGGTCGAAACCCAGATGACCCGGAAAATTTCCGGTTTTTCGGGTTCGGGTCGAAAAAAAATTCCGAGTCAAAATTTCCGGGTTCGGGTCGAAAATTTTCCGGGCGGTCGGGTCGGGTTGTGTTTTGACAGGTCTAATTGTAGGCAACTTAATACCTTACAAATAATTAAATAAGACTCCGTATTGAATTGAGTTTAAACCCAAAAATTACAATAGCGTTAGAAACATTTGGTTGAATTCGAACTTGGACTAAAAATACGTATTAAAAGTCAAACGAAATTCTTTTTGGATATGAGGCAGTAGTATAATTTTGAAGTCCATAATTTCGCAGCTGATCGAGGGAACACCATCAACTACAAATTAGGCAGATATATATGAAACTGCGTGGAAGTCCAAATTGTTAGTCTACCCAAATTTAGGCAGATTGCAAATCTCACTAAAATGTTCGTCCATACTTGCACTTGATACCCCAATAAGTCATAGTTTGACTCCCGTCAAAAAAATATTTATAAAATAAATCAAATTCCAAAATCATCCCCTTTTTCTACATGCTTTGGACTTGAATACTACTTTTCTACCACTTCAAGTTAAAATGATTAGTTAGAAAGGCACCAAAAATATTAGGCTTAGTTGCAAAACCTTAAAATATGCATACTCCCGTTAATTAAAAACATACTGCATCATTTTAACATTATGTAAAAAAAAATTAAAACTTAACTAAAATATTATTAATACTATCATTTATTATGCTACTTTTAATTTTTTAAAAAAATAACTACAACTAACATGCAATTTGCTTATAGTTGCTAGAGTAATTGTTATAAAATATAAAATATCTAAAATGATATATTTTTATTAACCAAAGGGGTCCATACGTCCGAGCGCACCCAAGTCGAGCATACTTGACTAGTGATGTTCATTTTAAAATCAATCGGTAATAAGAGAAGTAGCCCACCAACTTATATATAAGATTTAGATTTTTGTATTTTTCGATTTGGGACAAATCATACTTCACATCACAATACTATCGAAATTGTATTTTTTTTAAAGCCCTGGTTAGGGTGGCTCACTGGTGGGGAGCAAGGAGGAAAGTCAGGAGGTCTCGGATTCGATCCCTACCTCCGTCCCTTTCTTTGGTTGAAAATCCAAGGTTTGTCTTACTCCATTCCAGTGGGTCGATCCGGTCGTTGCAAGCCGATTTACCTGGTGTGTGACTCTTGCCGGCTGAGTCACGTGTCCAAGATTTACCACTAAAGGTGGGGTTCCTCGTCATCAATTTTTTTTTTTACTAGGCTAGTTTTCTTTGGGGTGATTCGTATTGTAATCAAACAAAAAGGTAAATACAAATACCTTGTTGGAATAAGGGGATGTTGGGAGTTACTAACATCACTACATCAGTATATCTTTACTGAGGAATTTGATCCGGTGGAGTTGTATATTAACTCAATAGATAGAGTTGGACAAATCTGAACCGTCAAAAAAATAACCGATGGTTAGATTTGGCCCCCTCCTTCACCCTTCACCCCCACCCCCACCCAATTTTTTTTTTCCTTTTCCTTTTAATTTATTTTTTTGGAAGTGTAAAACCCAAGTCCACCCATGAATTTGACTATCAAATTTATGGGATCCGGACCCCCTTTACTGTGACGATAACCCGATTCTCAAGTTCGAAGTGTAGAACAAGAGAATCGATCGCACGGTGAACCCCCACATTCTGTCTACCACCGAGTGCCTTATAAAATTTGTTGAACATAATCTTTCACGAATTTTTAATAATAATAATTAAACCAAAAAAAAATACTATCATTTTGGGTTTTTTATCCTGTACCTTTGGGGCTAGGATAAGAGACTACAAATAGAAAGATTTTTCAACAAATCTCCCATTGGGACTGAAGCACTTGCTTTAAAATACGGATTGGTTCAGGCTACCCGCATGCACATAACTTCTGTCCACATAGAGGGTGACTCACTAATTATCATAAATCACTTAAAAAACAGCCTACAATGCCCTTGGGAAATCGAATTGATTATGTCGGATATTAAACTTCTTCTACTTAATATGAGAGAGGTTTCTTTCTCTCATGTGCCCCGTAGTGGTAATAGAGCGGCGGATAAGGTTGCACATCTTTGCCGCTCTTCCAGGGGCAGTTGTTTAGCCAATGATCCAGGTCTTCTAGACCTCATCCGTCAGGATGCTATCGGTTAGGTAACCCCTAACCGAATTCTTTCCTAATCAAAAAAAAAAAAAAATAGAAAGATTTTTCAACTTTAAATAATTTTAGCCATTTTTAATAATGTTTTCCTAGGGTCTATGTATTCAAATACAGAGAATCTTTTCCAATATGATTTGCTTATTCTTTAGGGCGTAAGATAGAAATACCGTTATTATTTGTACTACTACTACAATTATTATTATTATTATTATTATTATTATTATTATTATTATTATTATATGAATGACTTACATAAAGTTAGATGGGAGCCTCAAAACAAATTGAGCTCCAACACCTTTTTGAATAGTAAAGCCAGCTCTATGAAATATGAAATTACCATTAACGGACGATGACCCGTGGCTTTTCGTAACCAACTGAACCCGTTTTAAAAAACCAATAGCATCGCCCCCGAATTCACCAAATTTGGAGAACGCAAAAGCCATGAAGTCATACCCTTTAACAACACAAACATCCGCGTACTTCTTCTTCTTTCTTTTAGTGGATTGAGAGACCGCCTTGCCAAGTACAAATGAGTAATTCGCTCTAGTCGTGAACGGCGAAGCCCCGACCATATTGATACAAGTGTCTCTCCCCTTGTCCCACCCATAAACAAGTAGATCACCCGGTCTCAGCTCAACACCATCGTCAATGCTCATACATGTATGTGCTTCCTTCTTAACTGCAATGCCCGCTTTATAACAAATGTCTACCAAAACATCTCGGACCATGTTATGTCGGTGCTTAGACCCGATGCCTCGACTACAATGTAAAACATGATCTCCAAATGGGTCCATCCTGTTCAGCTCAAAACTGGGACAAGTCAGATAGCCGCTATACATAGGGATCGAAAGATGGTATTGGAGAACAAAACGAAACCGTCGAGACGGCATGATATGAGCAAGGCCCTCAATGGGAACAATCAACAAAAAATCTTGTGCTCTTTCCCCTCTCACAACTTGCAGAATGTGTAGATGCCTTGACGTCGGATTGAGCATAGTCACTAAGTTGTCATCAATGAACTTGAAGTATCGATCCGTCAATGCTGACATGAATTTTTTGGGGGCGCGAGATACAACCAAGTCATCAACATTCTAATGAAGGGAAAACAAGTGGTACTTATCAACAAATTTGGTTTCGTTCAGCAGATTTGACAGCTTTGCGACATCTCAGTAAAATGGGTCGTTCGGAGTCCATATTGATTGGATTTGATCGTGCTATATCTTGTCGGAACGAGGACGAAGATATCTACAACTTTGATGTTGAAGGTTTTTCCAGAATCCACCTAGAACATGGCCGAAATTCTACATCTTTGCAGTTGTTCACTGTTTGGACGAAAATAATTATCTCTCCATATTTAATTTATCATTTTATCCTTATATTTATTTAGGAATAATGTAAATTAGAATAATATCTATTAGTTTACTTTTCAATTAATTGATATTATATCTAATTATTTTTTATATTTATTTGCGAGGATAAATAAAGTGGAAAATGGAAAATGGAAAATCTATCTTTAAGATATTTCCTTGACCACAAAGTAGTTTGATTTTATCTATGATTTATTTACTTTATTGTTATTTATTTTTCAGCCAAGATTCTATCCTTTTGCAAAGGATAGAGTTGGCCAACCTAAGGTTTTCTAGGATTATGTTTTCTATTTAAGACGCTTTCATTCATTCAACAAAATTAGATAAAATTGATTTTTTTGACAAAAAGTCAGATTTGGAGAGTTTCTTCTATGGAGTAACCGAGTTCCCTTGCGTGGGATAGGTTTCGATGTGTTGTTCTTAGCTTGGTTTGTGTTGTGTGTCTCGATCCTCTTTGGTGGGTTGGTGCTACCACATATTTGGTGTGTGTCGATTCTCGCCATAGGATTGGTGCTATCCATCATGCATGGTGTGTGTCGATTGTCGTCATAGGATTGATACTATCAAGCATCCACGAGCCCCCCTCCTTGTGCCTCCAAGTTGTCCGCTTGGTTGTGTAGGGTTGTAGAAACGGGTTATATGGTCATTGGTAGGGGTGGGCGCGGGACGGGACGGGACGGGATTGGGCCGGGACGGGACTCGTCCCGCGAAATTTTTTCGGGACGGGATCGGGACGGGATTGACATTTTTTTTTCGGGACGGGATCGGGACGGGATGGTGCCTGGACGGGACGGGATCGGGACGGGACGGGCCTTGTCCCGCATATAAAAATAATAAAATATTATATAAATTTGCAAAGTGAAAAATGCTTTCATAATTCATTATTTAGTATAATATGTTGAATACGGTATTATTCTCAACTATATTATTCAATAATAATAATAATATAATATTAATATTATAATACTATTATTAATTCATACAATGATTGTATAATTAATTATAATGTTCAACATATTTGGCTACATTATCTTACTAGATCGGGACGGAAAGGAATTGAGACGAGATTTACCAATATTGTCTAATTAATTATCGATTGATAGTTAGGAAGAATACCGTATTTAATTAGCTATTTGCCTCTTGTAACTCTAAATGGGCGGGATGTGTGTGTCGATCTGACGGGATCCTCTCCATTGACTCAGTCTGGAATTTCTGACTTTATGCCTGGTCGTGCTATTGTTGATGCTGCTCGACGTAAGTGTGTCAAGTATCGAGATTTGTGTACGGCGGCTGGTTATGGTTTCCTACCCTTCTCATTCTCTTCATTGGGGGAGTTGGATACAGATGCGGTTGCATTGCTGAAGCGGATTCAGAAATTCTCGGTATCTCAGGATGCTGGGGCTCGTGTTGCACGTTATATTTTTACTAGACTTGGCTTTGTTATCGCTAAAGGAGTGGGTGCCTAGATAGTATCTCGGTTGCCCACTAATTTCTTGTAATCTGTTTTTATTATTATAATAATAATAATAATAAATAATAATAATAATAACAAATAATAATAATAATAATAATCCCACGTTATAATTATACTTTACAAGAAAAAAATATAATATGATATAATAATAATAATAATAATAATAATTTTATTAGAAATTAATATTATTATTAAATTATATTATAATATTATTATTATTATTATAAATTGAAAATTATTATTATAGTTATAAATAATATTTGCTCAAAATAATAATACTAATAATATATTATTATTATTTTATAATATTATAATATTATTATTATTATAAAAATTATTATTATTATTATTATATGCGGGACGGGATGGGATTTGCGGGATCCCACCGGGATCGTCCCGCGTTTCGTCCCGCATAATTTTTGCGGGACGGGATCGGGACGGGATTCGCTATTTTGTCCTAAATCCCACCGGGATCGGGACGGGACCGGGACGGGACCGGGACGGGATCGGGATTTGCGGGATTTGTGCCCACCCCTAGTCATTGGTGTTGGATCTTGCCTTCCGAGTCAAGGGTCTTCATCTTGTTCTATATAGGTTGCTTCGATTATCGAAACGGGTTATATAGTCATTGTTGTTGGATCTTTCCTTTCGAGCCAAGGGTCTTCATCTTGTTCTATATAGATCGCTTCACCCACTCCCGTGTCTTGCATTCTTGCATCGATTTCGTGTATTTCCTTCATATTACAGTCAAGTCTTGTTCCCTACGTCGCAAAGTTGTCAAATCTGCTGAACGAAACCAAATTTGTTGATAAGCACCACTTGTTTTCCCTTCATCACATTCGAACCAACCCAAGTGACATACGTCGAGATGGATTGGGTGAGAACATTATCAGAGCCAATGTCAGAACATCTAGACGACGATGAATTGCTCAAAATAGATGTTTGGAGCTTAGCTGTTTGGAGACAAGATGCGATGAAAGCAAAATGACTAACATCGTGCGCAATGAGCACACCAAACCCACCAAGTTTTAACGGAAGAGTGGTCTGGCGCCACTACCATGGACCAAACCCCGGACCCCCTGTAGTAATAACATGTTCAAGGGAGACCCGAAGCTCATCATCAAAACAACTAATGGCATCGGGGGGGGGGGGGCATGAGGGGGGCACGTTCAAAAGGTAAACAACAATCTTGAGACCCCAATACAATTCCTTAGAAGGAGCAGTTCACATTGGGGATCCTCTAGCCTCCTCACAACCTTTAGAACATCTATCGATTTGTCAACTCTCTTCATAACCAAGCTATTACAAAATGCACCATTGTTGCTGGCTGGTCCTCCTAACAATTTCACTCCCGATTCTGGTCTAGAAATGTCAGGTGAGAAAAAACCAACTTCGAGGCTCCTCGGGTCTACAGTTGGCCAAAATAGTTCAGTTTTCTGAATATTAATGAATAGCCCCAACTTCGGACCCTTCCTGACCACAATATCAATAGCTTTAGCAACCTCATTGGTGTCCCCTACTAGAGTACCGTCATCTAAGTACCAAGCATTAATATCAAGAGCACAAGATGTATTAATTTTGTTGACAAGTGGATGCAACACTAGAGCAAACAAAAGCGGACCAAGAGGATCATCTTGTTGCACACCTTGACAAGAGCGCAAACGAACATCCCGCCAATAAAGACAAGCAGGTTGGGCATAGCACCCGTTGACAAGAGCGCAAAGGAACATCCCGCCAATAGAGGGGCAATGGGTGCGCACTTCGCGAATCAATGCGCTTCTATTAACGAGATTAAATGCATTAGAAAAGTCCACCAGAAGTAAGGACATGTCGCTATCCATACCCTTATCAAACATAAGCATGTTAACTGAGTGAAGGATAGCTTCCCCACCCCCAGAAACACCCACGCCAAACTGGTGTGTACTTAAATAATTGACGAGTTCCTTAACGACGATAGAAACATCCAATTTAGAAACCAACCTCCTCCAAATAGATCATACCGCAATAGGGCGAACACCCCCTCCAAGTTTCAACAACGGAGTCAAGGGAGCACTCACAACAAATTCTGCCAGTACCCGAGGACAAGCACCTGACAGGAAAAGGTTAACAACACTCGTGATGGCTGCAAGAAGCTCACTGGCGATGCCGTCACAGGCTCCGCTCAGCATCTCAACGAAATGTTGCACTCTAAGACCATCCTTTCCACAAGAGGTAACCTTGGAGAAGCTCCTGATCCTATTGAGAACTAAATCTTTACTAACCGACAAAGCCGAAGCTGAGAAAGGATCACATGAAACAAACGACGGGGGAGAAATAAGGTGCTTAACAAGAAGCTCAACAATTGTGTCATCATTGAACAGAGCAACCCCCGAGGATGTTAGGACCCTAATAGCAGCAACATAATGTCCATCTCCCATTTTCTGTTTGCACTGAACCACATTTAACTCAAACTGAGACATGTCCTTTTTCTTGTTTGACAAACCAGGGTCGTAAGAGGCAGAGGGGTGAGTATATCATGAACCAGAGATTGCCTCCCTCTGGGCTCTCTCCACAAGGCCAAGGCAACAACCATAGACGCAACCTGATCCCTTTTCCTACTATCCGACGTGCCTTTAGGCCGATCCGGGGCAACTAGATTTAGAACACAAGTCGTGAGAACAAACAATTGAACCCAACAAGAAACATCCGATGGTTAAGCAATAACCCTTGAAAGAGCTTCAAGGTTTTTTTTTTATGAACTCCAAATAGTATAGAAATCAAACAATCAAATGTTTATTATTATTATTATCATCATCATCATCATCATCATCATCATCATCATCATCATCGAGTTTTTTACCCTGTGCCCTTGGACATAGGATAAGATTCCTATTTTAGGGAAAAAAATCCTTAATTAAAATGAAGGGCAATTTGCTAAACTAACCCTAAAACCCGAACCCCTTTGCACCCCTTACCTGCTATCCACACAAATTGTAAAATCTAACCCTCCCCCTCAAAATCTCTTGTTACCTCACCTGCTGCAACCGGTGGAGAGAGAGAAAAGCAACAGGGGCATTTATTTTCCATCACTGTCACCTATCCAAAACCTTTTCTCTCTATGTCTCTCTTCAACTCTCTCAATTGAAGAGCTCCATTGAAGAGCTTATTTATTCTTTGATTTCTCTTTCTTCTATGTCTCTGTCTTCGAGGGTGACGGGATCTCCATGGGAGCTTGAATTCGGCTTGCTCTGCTGGTGTGAATCGTCGCTGGAGCACCGCTTTGGTGCCTTCGTCCTTCACCTTTGTTATGATGACTTTTCTAGGTCAATTCACGGCGAGTGGAAGCCGGATTTGAAGTAGAGGAGGTGGAATCGAAGTGGAGGAGCCATCGCAAAGGCTTAGTGAACCGCTTTGTTTTTTTATTGATGAATGAACAATATATCAAATTTTCACTCTATGGTTTCTTACTGGACACCCTTTGGTAGTATACTAGACACCCAATTATTTCATACTGACACCCTATGGTTGTTTCCTATCTTGTGTGTTGTTCAATGTTTCCCTGGTTCTAGTGTCGCACTCTTTGTCACCGAATACATCTCGCCAACAGCCAGCACACTCCCTCTCGACGAGTTTTAGAAATATGTAAGATTAATTGAGATAGAGATGATTAAAAAAAATATGCGAGAGAGATGAGTGGAAAAAAATGCTCAAAAGGTATCAATTAGGAGAGAGAGGAAAAGAGAGGGAAAAAAATGAAAAAATCAATCAGAGATTCAACGAGGGGAGAGAGAGAAATGATGAGAAAATGAATTAATTAAAAAATGGAGAGAAAAAGGATGAGAGAGGGAAAAAAAAAAAAGTAAAACCCCCTTGTTTCGAAACAAGTCCATTCAGTAATGAAGCCGCATTAATACTTGTCATTATGTATACTCTACATGAAAACAGTAAAAATCAACTGTCCAATATGTAATTCTCTACTGGACATCTTATGGTTGAAGAGAAAGTTACTTTTCTGTGCTATATAAGCACTGTTCTAAAAAACCCTTCAAGACCCGTCTAGACCCCTGCCTAAACCCTTGAACTTGCCCCACCGCCAAGGACGTCAAAGTCATCAAAACCCGCCTAGACAGCAAAGCTCCGCCATCAAATCCGCCTAGACCCCGCCTAAACCCTTGACCCTACCCTACCGTCAAGCACCCGCCAAGCGTTTTTTGGAACATTGTATATAAGAAGCAGTTGGATTCCATGAAAGGTACGGTGTGTGTGGAAGTGTGCAGAAGAAAAAGGAAATTATAGTGAAAAGCCAAGAGCTAGAAGGGGAAGATTAACGTGTCATTTGATCGCAAATGCAAAGGTGATTAGTTGATGATTCAGGTAATTTTTATTTAGATATATCGTTGCCACGATTTTCACTTATTAATTAATTATTATTGCAAACTTGTAATCTTGTCAGCGACCCTATTTATTTCGCAAAAGATACAAATACAATGCAAATCTTTAAGGATTAGAATAACTTGAGAGAATTAGAAATAAGCATTTGATTATGAAATATAATATAAGCAAAGCATAATACACACAATATATTGACTTTAAAATTTCAAAAAATATGTTATTTGAGGAAACCGTAACTGAAACAATCGACAAAATGTGTCAATTAAGTTGTAATATATTTAAGTTGAAAAGCAAAGTGGGTAGGCTATAAGATCACTCGGACACAACAAACAAAATAATTGAAGAGTGAGTGACAACTACTCGATCCGACAATGCTAATACAATACAAACGTCTAATTAATTAATTACTTCATCTCCATTATATATATATATATATATATGCCTTCTGGCCTCTCTCTACACAGTAAAAAAGTAAAGAGCTCACTTGAACTCAAGTTTATAACATATATGTAAGAGCTCACACGAGGTAAACTGATTCTAAATTTCTTGAATTAAGATAGAGAACGTTTCTAGGTAAAGATTCTAGTAAAACGGAAAATACAGTAAAACAGTGAAATAAATGAATATTGTGTTATATTCATATGAATAGTATTATGGTATTTTCAATTTCAAATGAATATATGAATATTAGGTAATTTGAATATGAATATATATAATGTAAATTTGAGTATATGAATATGATATTATGTATGTAGATATGAATATATGAATATAATTGTGTGTAAATATGAATATGATGTTATTTATTTTATGTTATGTAAGTATCAATAATATCATATTCATATTTAAATTATATTCATATTCAAATAACTTAATATTCATATGAATATAACACAATATTCATTCGTTTCACCGTTGCACCGTATTTTCCGTTTCATCATAGCCTTACCCGACGTATCTATTAATCCATTAATTGATATATTTGCTAAGACATTTAATTACATTGTAAATATTATATTATAATGTAACACTCCGTCACACATCGGATATCGTATGGATGGTGGGAATGATTTATAAGTGATTCAAGCTCTACCCGTGTTATAAGAGCTCTTCCTTTTCAGACTCCAAGTGAGGACAACGGACCTGAGAATGTTAGGTGACATGGGTTGACGTCTCTTAAGACACCGAGTCTTACAAATAATGTATGTGATAATTATCACTCCTACATTATATGTAGTAGTGATGATAGATGTAGAACTTATAATGAGCGGCATCCCCTAATCGATCTTGAAAAGATGGCAATTTGACAATATATATATACATGTGTGACATGATTCCCGGGGGTTTATATGATTGAATGGAAAGACAAGAATCGAAATTCTTCAAAAGTAAAATAATTTGTCTAAAAGCATTATTCTTTCTTGTGGGCAAGCTTATACGTTGATACTTCACTCATCAAGATGTAGACGTGAGTGATTCCTATTTGATGAAATTTGGAGTCCTTCTAAGGTTATGCTTGGTATAATTTAATGCAGTTGAAAGAATATATGGGACATGGACGTATATATATATATATATATATATATATATATATATATATATATATATAGTAATTATATAGGTGTAGGATTAATAGAACTTGATTCTTGATGCAATTTTTTTTTTCAAGATCCGGTAAAAAGTTCAGAATCGAGGATGTTCAATCAATTTTAATTTTGTATCGTTGAATTTTAAATGCGGATTAAAATTCTAATAATCGCGAAGGTAAATACAATTGGTGAATTCAGAAATTTGTCTAGAGGGGTTTAAAATTTTTGTGAAAGAATATTTTGTTACTTTAATATATTTTTTTAAAAAAAACCTTACATTTGAAATTCAAATAGTTATTTTTAGTTACTCCCTCCGTTTCCTTTTAATTGACTTTTTACTATTCATGCACGTTTTTTAAGGTGTGAAAAACTATATGAAATAATAATTTTTTTAAATATTTTTTTCGACAATCTCATACTTATTGATGATAAGTATAATATTATTAAAAAAATATTTTTAAAATATTAATATTTAATATAGTTTTTATCGTTATAAAACTACGTGCATGACTTGAAAAAGTCATTTAAAAGGAAACGGAGGGAGTAAAAAAAAAGGGTCTTGTTATATACACCGCAAATGATGATTAAGGATTTGCACGTCTTTATTAACGTGCATGCACGTCCTTATTAACGTGCAAGTGTGGAACTGTGCACGTCGTTAGCAAACTAGGGTTTGCACGTCCTTAACAACGTGCAAATATTGCACGTCATTAAGGACGTGCATACACATCATTAACAAAGTGCATGCACTTTGTTAACGATGTGCAAAAGTGCACTTTGTTAACGAAGTGCATGTACTTTGTTATGGTTAACAAAGAGCATGCACGTCAAATACGACGTGCATACACGTTTTTTTTTTTAAAAAAAAATATGGGCGTGCACGTAGGCACGCTTTAGGGTCTATAAAACGACGTGCATGCACGTCGTAATTAACGTGCGGATTTGCGGTGTATATATCTGAAGCGTAAAAAAATATATATCAAAAAATGAGAATTTTTTACATGTATATATAGAAAAGAATATTTTTGTTTAAATATATTGGAGAAAATCTTAATTTTTATATTTAATGATGTATTTTTAGTTGAAGAAAACTAAGAGAAATCAAAATTATAAGGATAAACGGCATAAAACCACCCTTTAAATAGGGTATATTGCTCAAAACCGCCCTTTAAATTCAATATTGCAGAAAATCACCCTTTATATAGCTTTTGTTTGTCAAAGACCACCCCACCTCTATATGTGCCGTTAGAGTTTCATTAAATATCTTTGAAAAACCCAAAATTATCCCTATACACATCATTGTCTTGTCACTATTCACTCTCCGTCTATCTTTCTATACATATGTACAATTCCACACACTTTTTTAATTGAAATCATTCAACAACTCTTACGGTCCTATAATAGGTCGCCCCCTTCAATCCATGCCTAAATCTCTCCACAACTCCTATGTGAGATCTCCTTCAATAGCGCCTCTCCATATGCTAAGGGTATTCTGGTAAGTTACCGATTTTTTCCTCTAAAATTTAACGAAATCGGAGATAGGGTGGTTTTTGGTAAACAAAAGGTATATAAAGTGTGGTTTTCTGCAATATTGAATTTAAAAGGTGATTTTGAGCAATATACCCCATTTAAGTGAATTTAAAAGGTGATTTTGAACTCATGATATCAAGGTAATAAATCGCCCGCATGGGTTTAGCTCAACTGGTCACAAGGGTGACATTTGGAACAAGAGACCAAGGATCGAGTCTCACTAGCGGCAGTGTGGGAGCAACCTCTCAAATGAGGGGGGCTCCTTGTGCGCAGTGAGCACTGGTCTTGACCTCTGTGGTCGGTTGAGTCACCATGATTTACCTCCTCTCACAACCCCCTTCGGGTCGGGGATAAGGGGCGCCGGAAGTGAGCGGTTTCACCTTTGATACTCATCCTTCCCAATGATGATAAACTTTTTGGCTTATTGAGCTTGTTAGCGTACGTAGTTTAAGACATGTTGCAGTTGTGGTCCTAAGATTGAATGTCGTTTGGGCACATATTTTGCAAATGATTGATACTTCGAATAAGTTGTTGCACTTGAGGAACACTCCTGTATCGAAAATATCAAAGTCCGACTCGGATCGATGACTGAGGGTCGTGTGAACGGGTGCACATGCGCTAGTAGCCTAGCACACAAGCCGAGTGAGGTTCCATTCTAAAACCAATTGGCAATAGAATGAGTAGCTCATCGACTCATATACTAGGACTTAATATGTTCAACTTTCCGATGTGTGACACTTTTGGTCTCGTTCACATCTCTAACAGAAAATAATGAAGATCTTCAACAACATATAAACTTGATGACATGCTATTCATATTATATATTGTTAATTTGTTTTGAATGCAACCTGCTCAACTTCTATACTTTGTCTATCTCGTATAGACACTACACACGTACTATTGGAGGACCCATGTTCTCCAACACTTTGGGCTGTTAAGGACAAAACATCATAGATGTTTAATGTGTGCTAGCCTAAGTGTTTGTGCAGGAAGAAAAGTCAAGCATTTAGAATACGATGAAGCAACAATATCATAGCTAGCCATGTCTCATGAAAGATGATGTAGCGTCTTTTAATATACATTTTTGTATATCTATTAGTGAATGAAACCTTGGATAATCTTCCTTGGATAAAATAAGATAATATTTTATCAAAAGAGATCTCTGGATAAAATATTTTTTTTATTAGGTAAAAATTCAAGGTCAAACATACCTGAACCTCGAAGGTTGACAAGTTGGCAGACAGAAAACCATTTAAACAAGCAAAAAAACAAAGATAGTGCAAAATACATGCAATAACACTCTACAAAATCGAAACTAAACATAAGTACATAACTAAAAACCAGTGTTCTAAAAAGCGCTAGGTGGATCTTAGGCGGTGAGGGGCCGCCTAGCGCCTAGGCGGCGCCCAGGCGGTCAATGCGGACGCCTAGGCGTGCTTAGGCGATCATTTGGCTCTAGGCGGAGGGGGGTCGCCTAGCGGCTAGGCGCGATTTTTAGAACAGTGCTAAAAACCAAACAAGATGAGGACGTAGACGACGGACGAAGCCAAGCACTACCCGGAAGCAGCACCGCAAACCAGTGGTACATCAGGAGTCACATGTGGCCTATGGGTAATGAAGACGAACCTCCAAGGAAAAAGTCTTCCGGAGAAAAGAAGATGCCTCAACGCACACCACCATGACCCCAGCTTGTCTCGACTCCAACTGCCAGAACCCCATCGATCACTCGGAAAGAAAGTCCAATCCCGTCAAATGCATAGCCTCACACCACCGGAATCGAATGCACCAAAATATTCTCTGCTTATTTTATCTAAGGAAGATTATCCAAGGTTTTCTTTTTCGTTTTTGTTGTGTGTGTGGCGGGATATGTATAAGAAGAAAAAAAGTGAGGAAGACGATTATTTGAGAATTAAAGTAAGGTTAGTTGTCATTTGATTTTTTTTTTTATATAGGTTTACGATCAGTAAGTTAATTAGCTTGTGCATTATGTGTATTAGTGGAGTCTTAAGAACCATTCTGAAATGGCTCACTGGAAAGGCTTTGCGAGTAGTACCTAAAAGTTAAACTAGGATTCATTACCGGAAGTTGTGTGAAGCCACTAGAAGGCAGTGAAGAATACGAAAAATGGAGGAGAGCTAATTCAATGGTTAGATGTTGGTTGATTAATTCGATGACGAGCGAAATAGCTGAGAGCTTCATGTATGTTGAAACTGCGAAGGAACTTTGGGATGATATCAAGGAAAGGTTCTTTGAATCGAATGATCCTTTAGTATATCAGCTTTGTAGGGATTTGGCTAACCTGAGACAGGCAAACATGTCTGTTGGAGCGTATTTTGGAAAATTGAAAAAGGTTTGGGATGAATTGCAACATCTAGATGCGATTCCATGTTGTAATTGTGGAGGCATCAATCAGTGTGCTTGTGGATTGTTGAAGAAGATTATTGAAATGGAGGAAAAGGCGAAGGTGATTCAATTTCTGATGGGGTTGAATGATGTATATGAAATTTTGATAAGCAATGTTTTGTGGAAGGATCCAATGCCTGGGATCAATAAAGCTTTTCAAATGGCAACTCAAATTGAACATTCTAAAGGTGTCACAGGAGTCAATCATGGATGCTCTTGTTGTGTCTAGATTTGGACAGCTTGATGTGGAAGCTAATGCAGTGAATAAGTTTCGTGCTGGTGAACAATCAAAACAGTTTGATCAAGCAAAGAGAGACTATAAGAAAGCTAAGCTAGAAAGGAAATGTGATCATTGTGGTGAAGGGGGGCATACTAAGGAGTATTGTTTTAAGATACTAGGCTATTCAGACTGGTTTAAAGGGCCAAAGGAAGAAGAGAGACCTAAGCGGCCAGGCAGGTTTGCTGCTCAAATGGAATGCATTCCACAGGAGAGTCCATTTGATGAGCCTGCTCAGGGTAGTGGGAAACCTGATCAAGCCATGGTCAATGTTGTGTTTCAAGAGGTGCTGAAGCTTATGAAAGGGAAAGCTCCCATGGAAAGTGTTGACAGTTCTGCTAATCAAGCAATGATCCACTTTGCAGGTACTCTTAGTGTTTCATTTCTTGTTGGTGCCAATAAGGCACAAAATGATGTGTGGATTGTAGACTCATGAGCTACATACCACATTGCATTTGATCCTGTTATTTTCTCTGATTTACATGAGTTAAATCCTCCTATTAACCTTGGATTGCCTAATGGCAAATGCATCTTGGTTAAGCAAAGAGGTACTGTGATATTGAGCAACAAGTTGACTCTTGACAAAGTGCTGCTAGTACCACAATTTAGACACAACCTTCTTTCTGTTTCGAAGAGCCTGAGAGTTGACAACCTGAGGTTCAGTTTTGATCTTAAGAATTGTTGGTTATAGGACCTTACAACTGAAGTTGTGCTTGCCAAAGGGATTGAAGAGAAATGATTGTTTGTTCTGAAAGCTGATGGTTGTTCCACGGCCTAGAAGTTGAATTCTCATTCTGTTAATAATGCTACTCTCAATTGTAATAACATGTCGTTGGTGCATGCCAGACTCGGACATATGTCATTTTCCAAGTTTTCACATATCCCTGATTGTAAGGAGATTGATGTAAAGGATTTGTCATGTGACATTTGTTCTATGACTAAGCTGTCAAAGCTGAAATTTGCTTGAAGTGATTTGGTTGCTGTTTGTCCTTTCCAATTAATACATGTTGATGTTTGAGGACCTTACAGAGTCCCATCTAAGTGTGGAGCCAGGTATTTCTTAACCATACTAGATGACCACACTAGAACTACCTGGGTCTACCTAATGCAAGACAAAATGTAGGTGATGAGATTGCTTACTGTCTTCTTAGAACTGGTTGAAAATCAGTTCAAAGTTTCAGTTCAGTTCATTAGGACTGACAATGGTACTAAATTCACACAAAAAGGTTGAGTGGACTTATTTGCTTTCAAGGGCATTGTTCACCAAAGATCAGCTTCGGAAGTGCATGAACAAAATGGTAGAGTTGAGAGAAAGCACAGGCATTTAATTGAAACTGCCAGGGCTATCAGATTACATGTTGGCTTGCCTACAAGGTTTTGGGGTGATTGTGTGTTGGGTGCCACACACATCATCAACAAGATGCCTTCGGGTGTGTTGAATTGGAAATCTCCTTTTGAATTGCTATACAAGGTTGCTCCTAGATATGATCAGTTAAGAGTGATAGGTTGCATATGTTTTGTTGTTCAACCTAATGATCCCAGGGATAAATTGGGTGTTGTGGCTAGGAGGTGTGTCTTTTTGGGGCACCCTCCAGGCCAAAAGGCTTACAAGTTATTAGATTTGGAAAGACAGTCCATTATTGTTAGCAGACATGTTAAATTTGTGGAAAACCAATTTCCTTTTAAGAAATCTGTGGCTCCTACAAATATTCAGACAAGGATGAATGATCATATAGAAACAGATGAGGTTGATTGGATTGTTAGTGATTCACCTCACACTTCTCAATCACCATCTCACTCAAGCCCCACATCTCAGGGTGCACCAGGTTCCATACACCAGTCACCTATGTCACCAATATTTCCACAAGACTCTAGCTTGAGTGATCACAGTGACAACAGCCATACTGGCATCTCATCTTCTCCTCCCCCTCAGTACTTGAACCTCAGGAGGAACATAACCCGACCAGCTAGATTGAATGATTTTGTGTGCACTGACTTACCTATCATATATAGGCGAGACATATCATCTTCCTCTGAGTCTTTTGCAATTTTCTCAGTTCACAATATGTCTCATCTGTCTGCTCCCTATGTTCAGTCCTTAGTGAATGTGTCCTCGGTCTTTGAACCTTATTTTTACAGTCAAGCTAAAGGGATCCCTAAGTGGGAACATGCAATGAAACTTGGTGCTCAGTCTTTGAACATGCTCAGTCTTTGAGGCACTCACAAGCAACAACACTTGGTGCATTACTCCTCTTCCACCAGGAAAGAGAGTTATTGGGTGTAAATGGATATTCAAAATTAAGCATAAACCAGATGGGTCAATAGAGAGATATAAAGCTCGGCTTGTTGCTAAGGGATACAATCAGATTAAGGACAAAGACTACAAGCAGACGTTCTCTCCAGTGGCAAAATTATCCACGGTGAGGATTATTCTGGCTTTAACAGCTTATAAAGGATGGGTTCTACATCAATTGGATGTGAATAATGCATTCCTGCATGGTTATCTTGAGGAAGAAGTGTATATGACTCCTCCACCTGGGTTTCAAGTTCCTTCTACTCATGTGTGCAGGCTAAAAAGGTCCTTGTATGGTCTAAAGCAAGCAAGTCGTCGGTGGAACCATGAACTCACCAGGTTCATGATCACCTTGGGTTTTAGTCAATCTGGTCATGATTACTCCCTCTTCACTAAAATCACAGGAGAATCTACCACCAATGCTCTAGTTTATGTGGATGACATGTTGATTATGGGCAATTGTAGCACTGAGATTCAGGTCACTAAGGATTCCTTGCACAGAGAGTTCACTATAAAGGACCTAGGTGTGGCGAGATACTTCCTAAGAATGGAAATTGCTAGATCATCCTCTGGCATTCTACTCAATCAACGCAAGTATGTTCTTGACATCTTCACTGATGCACACATGGAAGGATGTAGACAAGTTGACTTCCCAATGCAACATGGCATAAAATTGTCTGCTAATTTGGGAGATCCCATCCACAATCCTGAAGATTACAGACGTCTGGTAGGTAGACTTCTTTACCTCACTCTTACCTGTCCGGATATCTCATATATAGTGCAACAGCTGAGCCAGTACTTACAAAAATCATTAAAGCCTCACTAGGATGCCCTCATATATCTTCTCATATATCTCAAGGGAAGCTTTAATCTAGCTCTATCATATCCAACAAGCTCCTCCCTCACTGGTAAAGCTTTCAGTGATGCAGATTGGGGCAATTGCCTAGACACGGGACGATCTCTCTCTGGCTATTGTGTATTCTTTGGCTCTGCCTTAATATCCTGGAAGACTAAGAAGCAACAGGTAGTCTCAAAATCCTCCACTGAGAGTGAATACCGAGCCATGTCTGCAGTTTTCAGTGAATTGGTGTGAGACATTCTCACAAAGGCATTGGGTGCCAAACAGCATGACTTTCTTCGGTCCAAGTTGGGACTCGTCCTTCCTTGCCTCAGTCCAGCTTGAGGGGGGTATGTGAGTATATACAAGGTTATGGGTTACACCACTCGACACACACTCGGCTAACACTCGAACTAGCTCAGGAGGGTAGTTTTGTCATTTCACATGTTGCTCAATTTGTATGTAATTAGGCAGGAGAGTTGTTAGAGAAGTTGTAACAAACTTTCATTTTCTTCCAATTGCTTCTGTTAGCTCTGTAATGGAGGTTCTCTCCAATCCAATTTCATAGATCTGATTTTCCCCAATTCGTTTTTGTTCAAATTCAGTTTATTCAAAAATTGGATACTCACTCGACTTGTAATTTAGACTATTACTCCCTCCGTCTCAAATTAAATGTCGTTTTAATTTTCGGTACGCTTTTTAATGAGCGAAAAACTCTCTAAAATATTGTTTTTTTAATTAACTTTTTTATATATTTTATACTTATTACTAATAAGTATCAAATTATATAAAAAAAATTTAATTAAAAAAATAATATTTAATAGAATTCTTCGCTCCTTAAAAAGCGTGCAGAAAAAAATAAATGACATTTAATATGAGACAGAGGGAGTACATATATATGTCTATAGACACGACCTTCTGTTATCGATCCGAGTCGAACTTAACCTAATAGTATGCCTAATTATAGTTGCAAGGACGTATTGAGATACGAAAGTATAAGTATCACAAGCTTAACAAACCTTTTTAACATTATATAAAAAGGAAACCAAAGAAAGTTTGAAATGACATTGAATTTCTATCTCTTTCGTAAGATACATGCACAAATGTCGCATTGTCCATGCATTATGAAATTGCTCATTTATGCGGTTTGGTGTTATGTCATATTATGAAAATGACTACTCCTATTTATTTCCATTTTTTTTATTTCTCTTTTTCCTTTTCCTTTTCTTTTTTATAGTGATAGATTATTGTTTTAATATGCCCCATTGAATTCTCTCGTTTTTTTATGCCCTTTTTAAGTTGGCATTTGTGGTACGGACAACCTCTTATATGTCTTATGGGTGGATGTGGCATGTTTTCCATGGCTACACCTCACATAGAAATTTATAACTATTGAAAATATACATTAAAATTAATATGACATTATTATCAAGTGGGTCCTCTCCTACCACTAATTGTCAATTTGTCATCAAAGATAATTTCTAAATGACCCCATTTAAATTGAAGTGTACACTTGTTTAAATGTGGTCCAATCCCAAATTTTGACTTAATTTGATCAATAATACAAGATGTTAATTTTCTTCAAAAAATTTTTTGGAAAGAATGGGTATTTTTTGCTACAACTTTGGCAATAATGTGTGATCTTATTAATTTTAAAAAATAAAGGTGATTTTGTCAATTTTGTTTTGAATTTAGTTAAATGATAAGTAGTTTTGTTTAATGCTAAAAGTAAATGGGCATATTTATGAAAAAATAAAAATAATGGGTGGTTTTATTCATTAAAGAGAAGAAACTATGAGTTTTGGGCATGAGCCGGACTTTTGACAAAACTCAGGAGTACCATCCAGACAAAAAAAAAGTGTGGGACACTATCCGGAATTGTCAAAAACTCGGGGGTACCAAACGGAATTTCCCAAATATGTAATAAAAATTCTCAAACTCTCCCTTCAATTATTAATTAATAAAAAGCTTATGGCATTATGGCCGATGATCGATTGCAATTAGCTAGATTGAGACTTATGCCTCACCTTTACATTTGTCTTTCTTGCATATATCCCTATATGGATCATATGTAATCAATGGTTTTTTCATGAGCAAATAAAAAAAAAAGGTATTTTTTTTTGTCTTACTAGGTAAAGATCACCATGCATTTTACCCATCTATTTACTCATACAATTAATCATTCCACCAACAAAATTTCCAAAACTTATCAAGTTAATTGATCGATCCATGTGAATCACGTGCTGACAGCCAACTAAGTGAAAATAGAAACATTTTGGTTTAGTAAATGATATATGAAATGAAAGTTCATATTTGTATAATATATCAAATCAAATCTATCAATTAAAAAAAAATATGTATAATAAAAATTTTATATAGAATTAAGATCATGACCTCTGGCTCTTTAAAAGATTCACACTTTTATATATTAGTCATTTTTATCCGACGTGATTAAAGTTGAACTGATCCAAATTTTTTTAACCTTAAAAAAAATCCAAAATAATTATTAGGAGATTGAGATGCCGATTTTGAACACTGAGTTTCTGCTTCAATTTTTCGGCTTATGGTAGTATTCGCATATGTTCAAAGAATTCAACCAAACTACTAACAAAATGACTTGCCTTTGACACTCGATGAATCATGAGTCTCTTTTCTCGCATCCGAAGCTCACAATTATTATTATAAAAATTTCTTTTAGATGGCAGATTAATAGAATTTGACACCATTCAAATATTTAGATATATATTTTTATATAAAAAATAGAAAAGATACCAATAATATTGAATTTATTAAATAGGAGTTGGTACAAGTAGGTGGGTGGGTCGATGGGAAATGCACGGTCGGGGTAGCTATGTATCACTCTCCATGTAATACAGTGATACACAATACACATATAATTGGTTTCCATAAGAATAAATGACATCCTCTCAATTATTTTTTATATATAAGGGAAGAAATTGAGAATTACGTTTCGTGTCCACCGCCCTATACTCATTAACTCCGTACGTATATACTTTATGCAAAAATGAACGACGAGTAAATTTAGAGTACGTGACCCAATCGATAAAAGTCAAGGTAAATCTGTTTGCACAGATACTACCCTTTTTACTCTACACAATTGAGCCATCTCGACTGGGCTTTCGTTTTTTATTTCATTTTCACACTAGAATCTATCTATCTAATCTAACCTATCTAACCTCTAACCTAATTGTAAAGTCAGGTTTTTAGGACATTAGTTGCTTTAAATTCCTTTGGTATTTTATTGATTAAAAAATTATAGGAAAATAATGCATGTTAAACTTCTATTCAGATGATTTATTTCTTTATCAAGTTGATTAAATTTTGATTAAAAAAATTATATTAAAGTAAAAAATCAACATGAACTTTTATTCAATAAAAAAATATAGATAAATAATGCGGAGACATTTTGGATTTATAGTTTTTATCCTTTATTTTTTTAACAAATTTATTAAATTTTATATTTCAATACATTAGTGGTGACATTTGAAAACATAGGTAAAAAATTGGAAAATATATTACTTTTAAGTTTATATTATTAATACAATAATGTTTATTCAATAAAAAAAAAGATAAAATATTTTTTTTATAATTTAATAATTATTACTAAGTATTATATTGTAAAAAAATTTAATAAAATTTAATATTTTATATATTTTTTAACTCCTTAAAATACATGTATAAAAGTAAAAAGTTTTACTCCGAGTACTAAACTAAACTAAGTATATAAAGAAAATAGAATGACTGAGCCCCAGTCGATGTGACCTAGTAGTTTGGACTAAAGGGATGGTTAGAAGGTTCCGAATTCGATCTATGCCTTTGCCCCTTTACTTGAGTGAAAATTTAAAGTTTACCTTGCTCATACCAGTGCGTCGAATCGATCGACGTAAGCTGATTTACCTGGTTGTTCGATCATTTAAAGTTTGACACTTAATGGTAGGCTTCATTGTCATGAAAAGGAAAGAAAGAAATAGAATGACGGCGACGTGCCCATGTAAATAGGGACAATCAGTCAATCAGACAACTAATTTGTGAGCTCATTATCCTGCGAGCTATGCTTTGAAAGTTTTTTTTTTTTAATATCCCTCTCATAGTAATGCATTAATGCTTATGTCCGATTGACAATAGAAGGAGACAAAGAGTAGTCTACCGACTTATATATATTAGGGCTTGTTAGGTTCAACTTTCGATGTTAAACTCTTTTTGGTCTCATTCACATCTTTCAACACCAATGAAGGTCCTCGGAATGATTGAAACTCTCGCATTCTATTTAGACTATGTCTGGTAAAATGGTAGCAGATTAGATAGTTAAAGTTGATGGATTATTTGAGTTGAATATAGGCTAATAAGTCAGTATGATGTTTGAGAAACCTAACTGAGTTGATGGAAACTTTTGAATAAAAAACCATAATTTTCGAAAAGCTTGGGTCAGTAGCTGATGAAAAAGCTATGATTATAAAAGCTAATTAAACTAAAATTCTTATATTTATTTCATTTAAAGCTATATATACTATCAAAACCATGCCACAAGCTCCGAAAAGCAACTTATTGCGCCAAACAGAGCCTTAAGTAGAAACTTATATATATATATATATATATATATATATATATATATATATATATATATATATATATATATATATATATATATATATATAGAGAGAGAGAGAGAGAGAGAGAGAGAGGGGGAGAGAGAGAGAGATATATGATACTCCCTCCGTTTCCTTTTAATTGACTTTTTACTATTCATGCACGTTTTTTAAGGTGTGAAAAACTATATGAAATAATAATTTTTTTAAATATTTTTTTCGACAATCTCATACTTATTGATGATAAGTATAATATTATTAAAAAAATATTTTTAAAATATTAATATTTAATATAGTTTTTATCGTTATAAAACTACGTGCATGACTTGAAAAAGTCATTTAAAAGGAAACGGAGGGAGTAGATCATATGTAATCAAAGCTTATTGTGTAACTTGTGAACAAATCTAGACCTTTGATTGATGAAAAATGGAGGGTTGTGATTATTCCTATATAATTTATTATTTTAATTAAAAAATAAAAATAAAAGGATTTCCCTTCTCATTAGTCGCGCGTGTAATCAACAATCCCTCATCTTCATTAAAAACCGTCAACCGTACTCCCACTCCCAGCATAACGCTCAACCCTAAAGGAGAGATCCAAGGTGGGCGGCTCGGCGGCTCCTAGCAAAACGCGAATTAGGGTTAGTTCTGAGAGGTGCGGAGAAGGCGGACGATGAAGCCGGAGCCAGAGGTGCAGATCTGGGCAAATCGATGGCGATTTCGGCGGTTGCGAACGACGCCTAGATGCACAATTGGTAGATCGAAGACGACAGCGATGGAGACGAGACTGTTTCCGGCAGTCGAAGGCGGAGGGCGATGTGAACATCCCATGGCGACGGAGACAATGTTGTTTACGGCAGTCGAGGGCGACAGAGACGAGGTTGTTTCGCATATCCGGTAAGTCTCGATTGAAGACGAATGCGATCGGATTATTCGATGCCTATGGCAGCAGCGTCGGTCGGAGTATCCCATGGAGGCAGCGGCGATTTGATGCCCGGATCTGGGTTCCTCTCCTCAGATTTGGGTTCCTCTCCTTCGGGCTCCCATGGCGGAAGCGGCGATCGGATTATTCGATGCCCATGGTGGCAGCGGCGCTTTGATGCCCAGATCTGCAATTTCATTTTTAAAGGTTGAATGTTCAAATTCAAATGCATCTTGCCTGCAATTTCAATTTCATTGTTGCCTGCGATTTCCTAAATTGTTGGTTCATTATTCAATCTCAGAGGTATTCAGGAGAAAAACCGAATTATTCTAGGGTATGAACCGAATTATTCACGTGCATGAACCGATTTTGTGTTTACGGAGATGAGTTTTTTTTAAATGTGCGGTCATATAAAGGAAAAATGCATCTATACTATTGAATAAGCATGTGATACTATCGAATAATCCAGTGATACCATCGAATAATATTTACTTATTTGTTAAAATGACATAAGTAATCGAATAATATTGTAACACCATCGAACAATTAAGCTATACCATCGAATAATCAAGCGATATCATCAAATAATCAAGTGATATTATCGAATAATTATTAGTTAAAAGTTCATGACGTTTTCAAGGTGGTAGCCTCTTAGAATAATCCATCGATATTATTGCATAATCCGTCGATGCGATCGAATAATCCAGATATACCATCGAATAATTTCAAGAGAGTGCATCACACACTCCTCCAATTCAGCAAGTGGGTATGAAAAATCGTGGGTCCCACTTATTTTTAATTTAAAAAAAAGGCTAAAATTGTCTTTTATTCTCGACCATCCATTTCATCCAATCAACAGCTCAGATGTGTTCACATGTTACACAATAAGTCTTGATTACACTTAAACCATCTCCTATATATATATGATGTGTTTTTCTCGGTTTTTTCGCGAGTTAACTATGTGGTACGGAGTATTAAGTAATTCGGGTGGGTATTTATTTATTTAGTAATTTCTTTTTAAAAATATTTTTTATGTAAACTAGTTTGCACTACTAACTAGATCCAATGGTAAGAAGCGAAGTGAACCTTGATTTTTTCACCCAAGAGAAAAGGTGGAGGTAGGAAACGAACCCAGAACCTCCCATTAACTCTTCTCACTCCTTACCATTGAGCCACCCTATCAGGGCGGTAGTTTCTTTTAATTTTGTTTTGACTTGCGTAAGTGTCTCATACACATATAAACTTATTTTATAAAATCGTATGTACAAGAGTGTGGGTATTTTTTAAAGTTTATGTTGTAAATATAATAAAGCATACAATATTTACATAAAAAAATATTTTTTAAAATATTGTGCAAGATTCGAATACTGAACTTTAACTAGTTTTTTTATTAGGAAAGAATTCAAATAAAATAAATCTACCCGGTGATATTCTTACTATAACTCTAGTATACTTTTTTTTTATTTGGGGGTGGTCAGCCGCGGTTGAGCCACCACTCAAGTGTATCCTTGCGGACGAGCTCGTCGACTACAGCATTAGAACCCCAATCGGTAGCGGTCAATAGCAGACCAAGAGGAGTGAGCCGATCTGCAACGCGGTTAGAACTCTAGTATACTAGTTGCACAAGAATGCACGTCTAATATCCTGTTTTAAATTGTGGCTATAATTTCATAAAAAGGTATCCAAGAATCAAGATTATATAGATTACCTACTATTCAATCATGCAATAGATTATTGATTGATTGTATTCCTTGGGATCCTAGGATCCATATATTATTGGTTTGGGACCTTCTATTATAAACATTTAATATCAACTATACTTTCAAATGTTATAACACAACCCACTTGTCAACACACATTAAGCCAAATCTAAAACCATCCGCAATCATAAAGTTACCATGATTTACCTCTTCTCCTGTTTTTTCATCTCACTTTGCAAACTTGATCGGGTCTAAACGTTTCAGATTAGGCCTATAAAATAACTCAAATCCGAAACAACGCAAACTAAAGCTACCTAAAGGCGCATCGCCTTCCATAATCATCACAAGTGTAATACATCCATCGAGCTGAAATGTCACAATCCATGAGTGGATAGTGAAAAAGGAAGAGAATGGGCATCAGTGGTAACCCACTGAAGGTATCGCCCAGGCCAACAATGGCGACCTCAAACTACCCTATCAGTAATCCAATTAGACGACAGGGGAAAAGTTGGGAATCAAGACAAAGAACAATAAAACAAACAAAGATTGCACTTCTTTCACATTTTATTTTTGCTCTCTTTTGTTGATGTCCATTGCATTATTATTTCCCTAGCTGCCCTACTGTGATGCATTATGCTTGATTTCGACTTTTGAGTAGTCGTCGAGGAAAGCAGCCTGACCTGTCGGGAATCGACCTGTCGGGATTCATGAATCGATTCAGGCCGTTCCTCTCGACAACTTGCAGCTTATGAGCAAAATTGAGATCCTATCGCCACTCCAAGGGATTTTGAAATGGTTGCGAAAAATGGATAGGCGTAAAGGGTTAGGAGCTCAACAGTGAAAGATTCAATGACAGTAACTTCATGCGATGCGAAAAATGTTTCATGCACTAATCTCAGCATGGCAATTTGGCCTTGCAATGTTTTATTCTCTCCCTCGGAAAGTGAATTAAGCATTCAAAGGATACAGTTTGATCAACTGGTTACCCTCTCGATACATACACCAATGGTTCTGCCGCCCTATATGATGGCTCCCCTGTCTCATCCGCAGCTATCATAATCGAATCAAAGATGCAAAATCCAGGCATGGGAAGGAAAAGCCATACCCGCCGCCATTTTCGGATTCCTTGGGAACCTTTAATTCTCATCCATAGGGACGAGTTTTCGACTCTAGTATGCTGAGTAACCTGAAAGAGTATGCAATGGGAATTGTCAGCGCAAAAACATGAAGATAGATACTGGAACATTAGTTCTATAAATGCACGAAAAGTCATGTGAACCACGCCATCTTCCGGTTTAGCCCTACTGTTTATTTTCAATTTACATCTCTACCGTTGAAAAGTATATTTTGCTCAAGATGAACTTCCATGCAAACTTTACGGATTGGGGAACCTTACAGAAGTCCTAAATAGCTCTCTCAAAGAAGGTCTTGCACAATTTGATAGGAAGGATAAATTTTGGGGAAATAAGCACAAAATGCAGCGGAGACTAGTTTTTTATGGAGCCCAAGGAAACGTGTTATCTTTTAAGGGGATTAGAAAATGAAGTGAATTGTTTATGCAGAACTCAGATGAGTCTAACCTGTATTGTCCATTGGAGCTCGGGCTCCTGCAGGAAAAGCTTCAGGCTCTGGGATCTCTGTCACCACAGCATCCGAAGTAAGGAACGTCTTAGCTACTGAAGCAGCATGCTCCAAGCAACATCTCACGACCTAGTAAATTTGAAGCAGTATCACTGAATAGTTCATATGCTCACAGAAATATCTTTGTTCATTTGATGCACCAGGAAAATGAATCAAAAGACTTACTTTAGTGGGATCAATTATGCCAGCAGCCATCAAATCCTCGTATTTACCAGTTGCGGCATTGTAACCAAATCTAGGATTATCATTTGAAAGCACCTAGAAAAATAAAAGGGGCATTCGCAAAATTAATGTGGATACAGAGACATGAAAATTACTCTATTCAACAGCAATCGGAAGGGTCCATAATAAAGTTTATATTTTAACCTTCTCAATAACCACAGCTCCAAAGACCCCTGCGTTCTTGGCGATTAAGTCAAGAGGATAGCTAAGTGCTCTTTTGACAATATCAGCTCCAAGCTATCAAAGATACAGAACAAAGTAGTTGACACCGAGTGTAATATTTTAAATCTTGAAGTAGACATAGATACCAAATTATTCAAGCTGTAGAACCTTTTGCTCATCATTTTCAAGTGTATCTTTGATGGCATCAACTTTAGCGGCAAGTCGAAGTAAGGTGCATCCTCCACCTACGACAATACCTTCCTCAACAGCTGCCTGCAACGAATAATAGACTTCAGTCAGCCATCACAATCAGGTCTTATTTGACAAGATTTCAAGGGACCTTTTTTACATTCCAAATCTCTCGTTATTACATATTTATTTACCAAAAGAACCATTTTGTTAGGAGAACTACCTTGGTTGCACAGACCGCATCCTCCACTCTTAATTTCTTCTCTTTCAGTTCAGTTTCTGTTCGTGCCCCAACCTGACCGTGCAACATTAATCTCAAAGTTGTGTTCAACTCATGCAAAAATTACATTCATCAAAGTTTGATGCTATATAATAATTGCTTGTTATGGAAAAGGAAAACCATTTGTTTTTTACCTGAATTACAGCAACACCACTTGAAAGTTTTGCTATTCTTTCATTTAGCTTCTCCCTTTCATATTCCTGATCCGTCTCCTGCATTGTGATGCAGCCAGCAGAATAGCAGATTCTCAAGATTATCCACAGTTCATTGTATGATCAAGAAATGAAATGTTATAAATGTATATCTAAATAGCCCAAAATGACACCTCCAATAGGTTTCGGATCTGAACAATCCTTTTGGAGACTGCTTCCTGGGTGCTTCCATCACCGACAATTGTTGATGATTCCTTGTGCAGCACAATTTTAGCGGCATGTCCCAAAACCTCCTTCCCGGCCTGATCCAAGGACAAGCCAACCTCATCTCTTATCACAGTGCCTAAATATACAAGGATTGTAGCTTTATTAATACATTAATCTTCAAAAATTAGTTGGTTTAACAAGAAATTCATTAGCTGTTGGCATATAGTTCAACCTCCTGTTAAGACCGCAATATCATCCATGTATTGCCTCCTGCGGTCTGCATAACCCGGTGCTTTCATTGCAGCAATTTTCAGAGATCCTCTGAGCCTGTTCACAACAAGAGTAGCAAGAGCCTCCTGCTCTATATCCTCTGCAATTACTAAGATTGGGTATCCGGCTTTAATAGCGTCCTCCAACACGCCAACCAGTTCCCTTGCATTTGTTATCTTTTTGTCAACCAAAAGCAACTGCACAACCACAAGAAAGAACAAGGGCATTCATGATAAAAGTTCATAATCTCTTTTTATAAGATGTTTGGTTAAGATAGAGGGGTGCATAGTCCATGTACCTTGCAATTTGTATACTCAGCAATCATTTTCTCACTGTCGGTAACAAAATATGGAGAGATGTAACCACGATCAAATTGCATTCCTTCTACAACATGTATGGTACTCTCTGAACCACGCGCTTCTTCAATAGTCACAACACCCTTACGACCCACTTTACCCATAGCTTCAGCAACCATGTTTCCTATTTCGTAGCTGTTGCCAGCACTAACAGCAGCCACATCTGCAAGCTCATTGTCCTCAACCTGCAAAGCATTAAAAATCATGATGACCAATCTTTATTAGATGAAAGACTACTCATGCTACTTGGAAATTTGCATAGTTCCCAAATTAGTCAAAAGCATGTTCAGTTCAGCCATAAGTCCACAAATGCATACATGAACAATGAGATAAAATTATCCAAAGGTCAAGAGAAGAAATCATACATCAAAGTACCTGTTTCGAAATTAATTTGAGCTCATTCACAAGGGCCTTTGCTGTGAGCTCAATCCCTCTAGATATCTGAATTGGATTCGCACCTGCTATTACAATCTGAATACCAGATTGTGCAAAGTGAACCGTACATATTAAATATATGTTGAAATGGTAGAGAGGACAAAATAAATTTTGATTTTAACACTGCTTACCTTGACACCTTCTGCAATCAGACCTTGTGCCAAAACTACAGATGTGGTCGTTCCATCTCCAGCTAAATCATTAGTCTTTGAAGCAGCTTGCCTAACTAACCTAGCACCAATCTCCTCAACAGGGTCTTCCAGCTCAACCTGTACAAAACATCTTTGTAACATTTCATGGGTAAAAAAGCAACAAACTGCTTCCTACAGTGTGCGAGCCCACCAGCCTTGAGTCATTAACCCACAGAACCTGACCTTTTTCAAGTTATTGTCCTTACACTTAAGCCTAGTTCCCAGCAACTTAAAAAACCCATTACCCATCTTAACTATCCTCATAACCATTGTGGAATAAACCACCCACAAAACTCTTGGGGCGTTATGGGGGAAGATAAAAAGAAGTATCAGCCACTGACCAAGAGAACGTGAGATTCAGATTGGAGTGCAACAAACCATCAACTTTAGGATATTTACAAGAATAATTAGCCTATGATATCTCCTCCACCACAAGAATTGTCATACCTCCTTGGCTACAGTAACACCATCATTAACAATTCTGGGAGATCCATACTTGCTCTCAAGAACCACATTCCTTCCTTTTGGACCAAGAGTGACTCCCACCAAATCAGCAAGCTTGTTAACACCCGCCTGGAATGAAATTTACAAAATAAGATGTATGATTAAGATAAATGCAGTGACATGAAAAATTATTTGTGGAATTTCCAGTAACCCAATACTAGCTGGGAGCCTGAGACACACCTGTAGCTTTCTGATAGCAGCACCATCCTTGTTAAAGTGCAGTTGCTTGGCATTGGCCCTTATTTTAGTAGAGCCTCGTCTCCTCGAAGCTTCATTATCTCTTTTGCCTCTCAGACAAATAGAGGATATCGATGAAGCAGAAGAAAATTTGTGCGCAGAACTGAAAATTTTACTATCAATTGACTCACTCCTACTGAATGCCAAAGAAGCAACAGAAGACATGTGTCCAGTAAATGTCGCCATTTACTTCGAAAACCTGTCACAAGATAACTTATCTTCAAAAATCTACAATGAAACATGTCGAATACAAGCTAAGTAGACAAATAAAATAATATCACAGTGAATGGAACAGCCAACATAGCTTCTTCAATCTCTAATCAAATTAAGCCCCAATATAGACTCCATAGGCTACTGGCTAGGACCTGGACATTTGAAACCATATGAAGCTAGCACCTACTTCCTTGTCTAAATCAGATCATCACCATTGTTTCCCGAAAAAAAACGTCAATTCACATTCTCACTTGCTCTAATCCACTTGACATTCACCGCAACCACGAAAAATCAAAGGGAAATCATGCGTGAATGAAATGAAACCTAGATGGGAGCTGGAACTAAATTCAACGCCGAAACGGGATTCCAGGATCCCCAGTGCTGTAATTGGAGACTTTGATTCAATTTCATCCACAGCCGTTTTCGTAAACAAGCCAAATGTTGAAGAAATTGAGAAGGAAAAACATGCAGAGCGAGAGAAGGAGGGAGGGAGAGAGCCATTACCAGGAAAGAGCAGCAAGAGAGGGTGGGAACCGTGGAGTGGCGAGGAAAGGTGAGGGAGAGCTGATAAGGAAGGAGGAAGGAGATAAGGCCTTCTGCAGGGTTTTGGTGAAGTTTCTGGAATTCTTTCACCCGTTCTGTAATCTATTGGAACTGCAATACGGGTACGGGTTTGGTGAGTTTTTACCATATAGCTGAGTTTAGGGGTTTACATGAATCCAAGTTATCAACAATTCGTGATGGTGGGATATGAAAACATTTTTAAACTCGAATCGAGATTTGATAGGGTATTTCAACTAGAGATTGTATTTTTTATATTTGAAAAAACTAATTAAAATACTCCACTGTGAGGGTATGATAAAAATATATCTTCAACTTTTAAATGTAATAAAAATATCTCGATCTTTCAGGGTAGTGGTAATATATTACCACGCGTTGTCACACGGGTCAAAAATGTTATTAAGACGGCCTACGTGGATTTTTTTTTTTAACAAGATCGTCTACGTGGAAGTTTTTTTACAAATTAGCATTAAAACTGGGTTAAGGAAAAAAAATAAACCGACAACAAAAATAAACTCCAAAAATGAAATTGATTCAACCAAGTAACTAATCCGGATAAAATTGCCTCAAATTCACACAACACGAATGTTCCTAACACCAAACCGACAACAAAACTAAATCAACAACAACAACAAAGAGGGAAAAAAACTTACTCAGCCAAATCCGTGAACGAATCAATGAGGTAGATGTGAGAGAGACAACTCAAGATGAACAACCACGAGGGAGGAAGACTGTCATTGAAGGGGAACAATGAGTAGTCTGGAAGACCTAGAAGACATCTCAAGAGGTGACCACAGAAGAAGAGAGGAGGGGCGAAAATGCGTTGGGTATGAACCTGGTCAAACTCGTTATTTTTTACAAAGGAAATCGTTCAAGAAAACCCTTGTAAAAAAATCACGTCAGTTGTCTTGTCAGCATTTTATTACATTTGAAAGTTGAAGATATATTTTTACCATACCCTCAAAGATAAAGATATTTTAATTAGTTTTCCCTTTTTATTTTGTCAATAGGCTAACTTTTTAATAGAATTTCTCTTACCCTCTACTCTTATATATAGGTATTCACGTTTTTATTCGGAAATCATCGGTTGGTCCGGAAAGACATGGGAGTTTTTGAGCGTAAAAATGCTTCTCTTACGTACAAGTATCGTGAGGGAAAGGTGAAAAGAACCCTATTTAGGGAGTGTTTCTAGCTAAACCGGTTCTTTTGTTGTGTTGCTTTTTTTTTTAATTTTTTTTTGTGAGGGGAAAATCAACTCTACTTGATAGAGTTCCCACAAATCCTCCGGATCCAAACCGTATTAGGAATTAGGATGGTACTTTATTACAATTCTTTTGCAAACTAAATGGATCAACTCGCAAATATATACATCTACCGATAAACCTCATTTTAAGAAATTGATCCTTAGTTGGCTTAAAAATAACATGAGTGGTCTCGTTACCGGCCGTTTTATGTAATTTATCCAATTATGTACGAAATCCCACCCTAATACTTATAAAATTAGAAGCAGTATCTTTATTAAAAAAATGCACCACGTTCTTCTCTGAGCAAAATTAAGAAACACGGTTTTCAGTCTTTTTCACTCACGTTCTCTCCTTCAACTTTTTGCCAATACCAAAAGATGAAATTGGTTTTCTCTTCCCATGTTTTATTGCCTTCTTCCTTACACTAGTTTTCTTCTTCATCGTAATTGATATATGGATTGGTGGCTGTCGTTGTGGAGACGGGGCACAATCGATCCACGGCCGGAGGAGGCCAATTAGTGGGTGGCGACACAGTCGACGAGGGCTGGAGGCTTCTATCAGGTAGAGTTGTGGCACAACTGGGTGGCGGGAAAAGAAGGTAGAGTCGGTGGAGGCGACTTATCGACGGTGGGATGCGTAAAATTGAGTTACAAAACTCTTTGTTTGCATTGTGAATTGGTTGACTTGAGGACATATTTCCTTTAATGGTGAATTTGATCGTTCTTTGTTTGCAATGTGAAATTGAGGTATCGAAAATTCTTTGTTTGCAATGTGAAATTGATGTAAAATCACGGGGCTGATTTATCCTTGGATTTTCCTTCAATTTAATACCCATCTTTTGATTAATTTTGTTTGTATTAACAGGGCTAGTTTTGCCTTGAATTATCCTTCTTAAATGCTGAATTTGTTTCTCATTCCATTAAAGTTGTGACGAGGTTGAGATATAGGTACTCTAGGATTCTTAGTGTCCATGAACGGACTCAGGAAGAAACCTAAATTAGTTGTCCTGAATCCATTCCTAAACGTTAAATTTGATATCCATCTGCTGACTAAAATTGTTTGCACACACGTATGCGGTTGATTTTGGTTTGAATTTTAAGAACACAATGGTGGGAAGTGGGAATAAAGCAGTTAATAAATAGAGAGCCAGTGAGCAAAAAGCAAACCTTTAAATTTACGAAGGCATAGGTATTGAAGTTGCTAATTAATAAATCAGTTCAAGCCAATCATAAGACTTGAACTTGAATTTTTGAAGTTATTAATAAAGCAGTTCAACCTTTCGCCATCTGCCTTCATGTTGTTTTCCCTTTGATATCGTGACTTTATAATTATTCACCTATTTTTTCATATTGAGAATTTAAACATGGCTCCAACATTAAGAAAATCATCTCAATTTGAGGATGATGAATTGCCTTAAAATTAAAAGATTATATAAAATGTGCAGGAATTTTGTCATGTAGATACTCAATTAGGTTGATTATGTTGTTTGATCTTTTTTTTGGGGGGAGGGGGGAATTGATTATGTTGTTGTTTGACGACTTTATACAAACAAGTCTATAATAATAAAATGCTACTTGATAGGTTCCATTCATGCCTCCTCCTATACATTCATGTGGATATCATATATGTTTTTGGGAATTGATTATGTTGTTTGATCTTTTTTTTTTGGGGAATTGATTATGTTGTTGTTTGACGATTTTATACAAACAGGTCTATAATAATAAAATGCTACTTGATAGGTTCCATTCATGCCTCCTCCTATACATTCATGTGGATATCATATATGTTGTGGCAAGTATTCCGTGTGTGTTGAAGGTTGTCTTACATAATACGACAAAATGTTAATTGATGTCACATATACACAGCTTATCATAGGGGATATCGATGAGTATCGTTCTTCTGTTACATGGAATGGAGAGGTCATAACATATAGGTAACTAAATTATTAAATGATACGTGTGTGCCCGGTTGTATTCAAACTCACGTTGCATCCGAAGTAATTTACAATTATCTTATGACATTTCGTGATGGTATTCTTCGAGAAATTGGACAAGAGTTTGTCCCGGCCATAATTGTTCATATTGTACGTGAGGGCTGGAGTGAGGATGGCCCTTACACTAATTACACTCATGATTGGGAAGCGTTGATTTCTAATATTGGTATTGGATCACCAGAAAATAGGTACTTTGCATACTTATTCCTTGGCGTTATATGTTATTCTGGTTGTTTGTTCTGAAACAATGATCATCGTTATAACTCGTATGTTTACTACCAGGGTCACAATGCATATGGGTGCAAGCCAAAAATTTTCATGGACTATTTACGATTGATCTACTAAAAACAAAGGCTGAAATATGTGTGGTATGTTTGGAACAATTTGACCGTGAGACAATGTTAATTTCATTGTCGTGTATGCATTTCTTTCATATGGAGTATATTCGGATATAGCTACAATTGAACCACACATGCCCCGTATGCCGGGAGAATATGTCGGTTGATTAATAACAGTCAAGTGCAACCTTAATGTTATTTGAATGTTATGCGTGGCTAAGTAAAAATGATGATGTATATAGGATGTTGTGATGTACATTATATATGTATTTTATTTTTCATTTATGTGTCCTTATTTTGGGGCATTTTGGTTGCATATAATATAAGGTATACACGCGATTTGTGGTTAATAAACGTATACTTTTTATATGATTTGCACATTTCAATGTATGTATGATTACTTCAACGAAACTGTATGTTTGTGGGAATGACGATTTTGGAAATACACCCGTGATTGAATACTCAAAATAATTATTTAACTACATAATATTTCATATGGGTGGTGTTAAATATTGCATAGCTATGAACATATCCTAGCTCTTACCTCGGCCTTCTCAAAGTGGAATATGACAACCCCTAGATAAAAGCTGTGATTTTTATTAGATCAATGCGGTTAACAACACATAGTGGTTAAAATTTAAAATCAAAATGCACATATGAAATCTTAGTCAAATGAATTGATGTATGCATGCTTTTTCCCCGAGTTGCAGTGCCATGTGTCATGACGGTGAAAAGGGTTTGTCATACCTTTAGTTTTTCACATTGGAAAATAACTCAATCTGATGCACTTTATTCAATTTACGTGGTCATTGGTCAAAATTGCAACTAGATTTGATGTTAAAAAATAAATAATATTTTAATTGTTGTTATACTCACCGTCCCTTATGGCTCACTCTCTCACTTTACGCCTATATATAAGAAGAGTTGAATTTATCAAGCTTCACCTCCTTAATTCTCTCCAACTTCTACGTACTTTGAAAATCGTTGCAGCTGAAGTTATATATATTAGAATATCTTCATCGCCAGGTTTTCTTTCACGCTCACCCTCTCCCTCGGATGAACAAGGAAATCCTCAAATGTGTTGTCAACCTATAATTGGTGGTTAGTAACTTTCCTTACTTTATTGCATTTCTTACAGCTTCGTATATCATAGTTATTTTGGTAGTTGAGTGTGTTGTTTAGTTGATTGTAGAAAATTATTATGGCTTGTATGCATACTGATTTTATTTTATAACAACATCAAAGGGTCCATTATACAAAGTAGGGGGCGTTGTTGAGATAATAGTCGTAGAAGAGAGATATTTAGGATCATTTTAGAACGCGATTATTACATGCTTGATAAATCCGATCCATTACAAAGTGAATCATGGCAGCTTGAAGAAGGAAGATAGTAGTCGAAGGCTGAAAGAAAAAATATCAGCCGGTCGAATTCGTCCACTATCACTCGATGAGCCGGTGAGTGCATATGTTGTTGGGGACTATGTTCATTGCAGTAATTTGGATGGATATTAGCATGATCATGTTGCTAGCCGAAATAAGAGAAAGCATAAGTACGTGGTTCACTTCCCACTCACCCAAGATATGAAAGAATATTACTCTCGTCAAATGCGCTCCCATTTCGATTGGATCAATTATACGGAAGCCATGTACATAAACTTATTCTAACCAACCCACCTATAACCGATCCAATCGAAATTGGGTGCATTTGATGAGGGTAATATTCTTTTGTATTCTGGGTGAACGGGAAATGAATCACTATGTATGTTCTCTCTTATTACGGCTAACACCTTGACCATGCCATTATCCATCCAAATCACTGCAATTAATTAACTTGCAATTAACAAAGTCCCCAACAACATATATATGCCCTCGCGGCATTTTGGGTGGTAGTGGATGAATTCGACCGGCTGGTATTATTTCTTTTAGCTTTTGACTACTATCTTCCTTCTTCAAGCTGCCACAATTCATTTCGTAATGGGTCAGATTTATCAAACGTGTAATAACCGCGTCGTAAAAGGATCCTAAATATCTCTCTTCTTCTCCTATTATCTCAACAATGTCCCCTAATTTATATAATGAACCCTCTGAATTCAACTAAACAACACACTCAAATACTAAAATACCTATGATGTACAAAGTCATAAAAAATGCAATAAAGTAAACAAAATTACTAACCAACCATTACACGTTGACGACGCACATATCACTAGTGGTCGAAATATAGGTGAGAAAGTTGTCATTCCTCGCATGGTGCTCAACCCTTAAGATTCAACTCTTCCTTTCAAGTTTCAACGTAGGCAATTTTCGATTATCCTTTAATTTGCAATGACTATAAATAAAAGTCAAGGTCAATCACTATCGCAAGTGGGGTTGTATCTTCCAAAACCCGTATTTACTCATGGTCAACTATATGTTGTCTTATCTCGAGTCACAAGCATCTAGGGATTAAAGGTCTTACTTCTAGACAAACATGGGAAGAGTGTCATGAAAATAAGAAACGTTGTCTACAAATAAGTTCTTCAAAACATATGACCATTCCTTACTTATATGGTAAGTATTTGCATAAAAGTGTTTATGACATTTTCATCCATTCTTGTGCGCATATAGAATTTTAAAATTTGAACATGCTTTGTGTGGCACAATGTTTTTGCAAGCATTCCCCGACTTCACTTGTATGCCCTATAATAATGAAGAGAGCAGGTGTATTACGTGTGTCATAGACTCATAGTCCGGATTTAATAAGGGAAGAACACAAGGTAATGAACATCATGTTTGTATATATATCATTTACCTACTTCAAATTTGGTTATTATTCAAATTGGATGTAATAAACCCATCGTCCCGTTTCATGACATAATTTTCTTTCTTCCTCTTATCACTTTTGAGATTTTTTGTTTGTAATTGCAGGTTTCATTGTATCATATTTGGGGTAGTAATTGATAGCATGAAAACATATCAAATCAAATATATTCATTGTATTTTGGGAAATAACAAAACGTAAATTTCATGAAAAATATTCACCTGTACTAGTTTACTCCCTTCTATCTAAAACGTAAGATTTTTTACCATTCATCATGTATTTTAAAGAGTAAAAACTATACAGTGTAAATTATTAATTTTTTAAAAAGAAATTTAATACTGTATTTTTTATTGCTGTAACAAGTATTTAGCTCATAACATACTGAAAATTTTAAGATTAATTAAAAAGAAAAAAAAAATCCTGGTCAATCCTGAATCCTGCGGTACTGTACAGTCACGGGGCGGGAGTGGAGTTTGGAAAACCCTCTCGAGTCTCGACCATCTCTCCATCTCCTTCGTTTGCAATTTTCAAATTTCACATCTCCATCTCCCACCCTCTTTGAATTCCTCCTCTCCCCCTCCCAATCTTTGCTCTCCAATGCCCCAACTGTAATCCCCCATTCCCAATTAGTTCACCGTTTCAGACTCTCACTCCAATCTCATAAGCTGAAAGTTAGGGTTTTTTCCGACAATGGAGAGAGATGGAAAGCCAACCGGTGAAGCGGCATTGCAGCTTCCGGAGACGACGGCAAAAACGAACGGGCCAAACACAGTGGGGAGATCCGGTACGGAACCGCTGGGCCGGGCCGGACACTCCGTTCTCCGGCTTCTCTGCCTGGTGAGCTCGGTGGTTTCCCTCTCTCTGATGGTTACATCAGAGGAAGAGGCGAACATCTCTATCTACGGCATCCAATTTCCGGTGTCCTCCAAGTGGACCTTCTCCAACTCCTTCGAGTGAGTCCCCGTTTCGTTTTCTCTCACTGCTTTAACCTAATTTCAGTATATGCGAAATTCCTGGATCTGCGTGTAATTAGCACCAATTTGTTGTCATGATCTTCTTATGAACTGATTTCCTGGAGGACTGCAAAATTGAGGAGCATAGCTTGCAAAAAATCAGATGAATTTTAGGTGTTGATCTCAGTGTGGTAAATTGGTAATGCAGGTATCTGGTGGGAGTTTCTGCTGCAGCTGTGGCTCACTCTTTGCTTCAGTTGCTGATGAATCTGCGTAGGTTGCGAACCAAGGCCCCTCTCATTCCTTCTAGATCCCATGGATGGATTGTTTTTGCCGGAGATCAGGTGATCCATTCCGTCTCAATCTTCATTTGCTCTCCTATTTTAGTGTTCATTTTTCAAACAGTTTGATCGTTAAGTGACTGTAAATTTTCGTAGTATGGTGTTTGTTCTGATGAAATCTTTTGAAAACCCATAGGTGTTTGCGTATGCAATGATGAGCGCGGCTTCAGCAGCAGCAGGGGTTTCGAATCTGAACCGGACAGGCATCAGGCACACTGCTCTGCCCAACTTATGTGAGCCTCTGCACGCCTTCTGCTCACGCGTTGCAGCCTCCATAGTCTTTGCCTTCTTCAGCGCCTTCTTGCTTGCAACCTCATCCATCCTAGACATCATCTCACTGTCTTCCCGCTGAAGAAGAAAGCCTTATTAACACGACATCTCTAGATGTATAATGTTAGTGGAAAGTTTCCCTTCGCGGTTGATAGCTTATGGTAGCTAGCAACTTATGTGCTATCCACCGTCTTATGTAGTAAAACATGTGTTGTAAGAACTAGTTGTAGGTTATTCCGATTGTTGACAGTCTTATTGCAATGTGATTGATATGAGAATCTGTTATGATGGTTCTTTGGGTAATTGATGTGTACGAAAAACAATCATTCATACAATCCATTATTAGGAGTCGAAACAGGATGTTTAGAATGGAGCAGTGTGTGGTTCTCGGTGATGACCACCATGGTCCACCGGCTCCTCTGTGATCGGGTTGATGCACGAGCAATGTTGTGACCTCCCAGTGCTTCTGAGAGCCATGTCCTCGACAGCTTGATGCAACTCCTCGTCTGTCGACTCCACAATTTGGTCCAGCTCCATTGAGATGGCATCCCCCTCTCCCTGCACAGGATAAATGAAAACAACATGACCTAAAGCCGAGCTCGACAAAAATCGAATGTGACCGATCTGAAATGTCCCGTTGAAATTGTAGAAGTCGACTTACTTGAATTATCAGAACGTTGGTGAGCTCTACCGGCTCCATCTTTTGAAATATACCAACGGCTACCTCCTGAAATATAGCCGTTAACAATTCTTAAATTTTAGTGTCCAATCAGGTATGTCTAATCCGTCGAATTTATTTCAGATGAACTATCAGAAACTAAACCCTAACCCTAACCATTAAGACAAGAAAGAGGCGATGATCGATTTGGAGAAACATATATACATACATACATACCCGGGCATGGTCCATTTGGCCTGCCTTCAAGGTCCTAGGCTCCATGTCAACGGAGCAAGTGAGCTTAGCCATGGCTGCAGGATCGAACATGAGATGAATACAAGCAACTCGCAACCTTGAAAACACGAAAAGGTGAAGGGGTTTCCTCCCATCACCTTCAACGAATAGCCCTTGTTAAAACCTAGCTCGATCTCAATTTCTCCTTTGTTAATTTTATGTGTACGGTTCTTTCATCATCGATCATGAGGTTTATATTTATAGCTACAAATCAATGTGAGAGTACATGCTTTACAGGACTACAATCATCTACTTCTTGTGATTTATAGAGTAAAGAGCAAAGATAGGTTGGAGAGTAAACCCTAGTCACTTTCCAACTGCATGTGTGATGTAGTCATTTAGCTGTGTGATTGTGATATTTCATCAACCTTCACCAAGATTAATTACTTAACTACTGTTTGTACAAATTCAAATTCACCCATTGCACCCTACCACACCTTACATATAGACTTGAGCTTAAAGCATGGGTCGGGTCGGGCTTGGGCCCCAAATTTGGTCCATTTTTTCGGGCCGGACTTTGAGCCTGATCTGAGACCTGGGCCAAGAGTCTGGGTGAGGGTCGGGCTTTAGTTTTGGGCTTGGCCCGGGATCTTCATAATTAGGTCGAATGCTTTTATTGTGGGGAGACTGTTAAATCAGCAACAAATGTGTTAAATCCCTTATGCTTACTTTGTGTATCTCTATGCCATAGTTAACTTAAAGGTGAGGTCTTTTTAAGTTTTTAACCAAATCACATCGTCACATGAACTACAAGTTAATTATTTCAGTTTCACATGGAAAAAATATATAAAAAAAACATATAATCCGTATTTGTTTACTGGTTGTCCCCGAAAATGGTATCATAGTACATTTTTTTGCTAGGACTAGCTAATTAACTAATGATCAAATGAAGTAAGTGCCTGTCGATATGTTTCTTGATAATTACCAAAAAAAAAAAGAAAAAAAAAAAAAGAAGAGTTAGCGTACTATGAGCTTAACATACTTAAGAGAGATCAACTTATAACACTTAATTATTTTGGATGATTTCCACCAATATACCAAATCAAATCCAACTTTGCAAAAATGACCATGAGGTGCACAATTTGCATGGAATGATAAAATGTCTTTTTTGTAAAAAAATTGGGCACCTTCCCAACCGGTTGAAGGTAACCGGGTGAGAGAGAGACCCAATTTAATTATTTTAACTAATTTTTTGCCATTTTTATTTGTTAAAATTAAAAAATAAATTTATTTTTGAACTTAATTTAATTTTATCTATCTATAGACACCCACTTTATATATGTTTATGAAAAAATATATTTCGAAGTAAAGTTGGGTCTACATCGTACCTTGATCTCAATTTACGATTTACGCTTGCTAGCCAGTAACTACTGTTGCCTAGCCAGTAACTACTGTTGTCTAGCCACTGACTGCGCTCTTTTAGCCAATATAAGACTAACCCCTGTTCAACCCTCCGCTTCACCTTGGTGTCCGACGAGGGAAAGAGCTGTCGTGGCCGGAGTGAACCCCATCCCCATCCATCCATCTCTACCACCCTTCCACCACAAATCTCCCTCCATCTTTACAAATCTGACCGACCTCCACATATTTTCATTTCCCCTTTCACAAAATCCAAAAAAAAAAAGAGGAAGAGCCACCACGACCGCAACCCTCCACCCCGTCGTCGTCAGCCTCAGACCTCCACTTCCCCTTCTTCCTTCTCCTGTTCGGCTGTTGTGAACTCTCTCTCTCTCTCTCCCTTCCTCTCCCCTGTTCGGTTGTTGTGAACTCTCCCCCCCCCCCCCCCCTTCCTCTCCCTCCTTTGCTTTGCCTTAAACCCCGCCCAAAACACCTCCAAAATTTCAAACTCCCTCCAAAAATTTTAACCCACTATAATGGGTAAGGGTGACTTGTTATTTTTGCAAATAAATGTTACTTTTTGACAATTAACTAAATTTTTATGGGGGAGAGATATTTTTACAAAGGGTTAACTTTTTTGGTATATTGAGGGAGAGACATTATTTTCAGTATAAATTAACTAATTTTTTATGGGGGAGAGACGTTATTTTTTATGGGGGAGAGACAATTAACTAATTTTTTATGGGGAGAGACATTATTTTCAGTATAAATTAACAATAAAAGTTATTAATATTAATATTAATATTTTATTTTATTTTATTTATTATTATTATTTTGATAAGAAAAGAATTCAACGAGTAAGAACTAGCTTAACAGATGAAGTCTAATCGCTAAGCAAGTCCTCATGGTAAAATTTTATAAACAAAGTATAAGTAGAATATAAATATATATTTTTATATTAATTTATATACTAAATAAGTTAATTAAGTGTGTTTTAATATACATAATTACTTATATACATGTTAATTTAATTTGTTTCATGATTGATCGAATGAAATGAAAGTTAGGTTTGGTCACGCCTAATATATATCACTGGATCGATCATCATGTTGCTCCGATCAATTCCTTTTATAGACTACACCAAAAACCAAAATAACTACCTCTTATACTCAATTAACGTCTAGCGAAAGCAAAATTATTCATACTGAATATTTAACAATGATCGATCGGATTACCCAAAAAATAAAATAAAATGTGAAAACAACGTACGTTATCTGCAAAAAGGAAAGTTTAGACAAACAACTAAACTCAAATTTTGAACTCAATTTTGCTAATTACAAAATTAAGCCACGCTAGATCAACTGCCTAAAATCCGGGCCCACGCGGTGGTGGATCAAGTAATCATCCCCGCCGCCAACGTAAACTCCGGCCGCCGTGCCATGGCCGATGAACTGCTGGCTGTGGTGGAGGTGGTGGTTGTGCCTCTGGTGCTCATTCTGCCTCCTCAGCTCCACCACCTTCCTGTGGGAATTCGAGTGTTTCGTCGCCACGAATGTCGGGCTGGCTGCGGGCCTGTACTCGGGCACCAGCCGGCCCGACTTGTACCTCACCCCGCACGCGTTGCACAGCGTCTTCGGGCCCATTGGGCCAGTCCTCCACTGCGGCGTCTTATCTGACGCGCAGTGGAGGCACCTGCGCACCTCCCCATCCCTCGGCCCGTCAGAGCACTCGCCCCGTTTCTTCGCGGGCTTTTTGCTCGGGCCCCCGCCCGGCTTCTGCCCAGTAGGCCCTGTAAGGAGGCGGGTGGTCCAGTCAGACGGGGCGACCCGGGCGAGCTTGCTTCGGGCCTTGCCCGGAACAGACCCATCAGGTCGCAGAAGTGAATGCTGCACCGGGCTCGGGCCTGGGCCCATGATGTGATGGACCTTGTGCAAGTCCTCGCTTGAGAAGGAATCTTCAACGAAATTCGATAGCCATTCCAGCTCCGCCACGTCTTCGTACTGCGCAAGCCAAAAACACGATCGGAGAATTTAAATTACACAGCTTCCGATCACCGGAGAAACAACTACAAAAGTCCAATTTCCGTAAATTGAGCCGATCGATTACTGTGATTAATTTCTAAAGTCAATGTGTGACTTCAATTAGGTTTATGAGATAGAGGAATCGGACAATTGGACTCACCGGAACGCAGAGTTCGCCGGAGAAATGAGAGGCGGAGAAGGAGCGGGAGGGGAAATCGGAGGGGGAGGAGGAGTTGCAGCTGTCGACGGCGGTAGCGGAGGAAGAATCGGTGGAAATGCCGGCGGCGCAGGCGTTGAAGAAGGAGTCAGCCATGATCTCGTCGCCGGTGGGGAGGTCAAGGAGGTCCTCGACGAAGAAATCAGGTGCCTCCATTGATGGCGCAAGAGGAAGGGGGGGAGTTTGCTTTGGGCGCAAGACTTGAGCTGTGTGGGAGAGCTGAGACTGAGACTGTGAAACAGCGAGGGGTTAAAAAGGGCTCTAAAACAATGGAGTATTCTTTAAATAAATATTTTAGAATTTCATAAATAATTTAGCTTTTTCATAAATAGAAAAATTAATATAATATTACCCATATAATACAATGATTAAGGCATCTTTCCGTGGTCAGAGGATTAGGCATTTGTTTAGTTTATAGGGCGAGTTGTCACTGCCAAGGTGCACATTGTTAATCGAAAGTAGATTAAAGTGATTAACCATAAGCAAATATTACTATTTGTTTTAATTATGGCATAATCTTGATTGAATTAACTTAGAAGAGTAAACATAAACTTTGCTTCTAAATCATTTTTTAAATGATTTACATAAATCTTGATTGAATTAACTTAGAATAGTAAACATAAATTTTGATTCAAGTCAATGTATAATTTTAATCCACTTCATATAAACCAGATTCGAGAATTACCAATATCACTATTTACTACAACTGAAAAAAGTAAATACGACTATTTGTAATGTAAAATCTGTGATTTTTTTTTACTACATTTGGGAAATCCAGCATCCCTAAAGCAATCTTAGGCTCTATTTAGTACAAAAAGTAACTTTTCGGAGCTTGTGGATTTTGATATTATATAGTTTTAAATAAAATAAATATAAAATTTTAGTTTAATTAGCTTTTGAAATCATAGCTTTTCATTGGCTACTCACCTAAGCATGCCATAATTTATGTTTTTTTATTCGCAAACTTTTATCGGTTTTACCCTAACTCATATTTTACCCAAATAATTCACCTGCTTCATTTACCTTATTAGCTATCATTTTACCAAATATAGCCTAAATAGTTGATAACTTGATATTTCACATAGCAATTTAGTCAACAAAATATAAATAGATACATAAGCAATAGCATATGAAGGGCAAAATAAAATAAAAGGGAAGTGCAGGTTTTGTCGCCGGAGAAACATCTTCCCGGCCATTAGTGTCCAAGTTTACAGCCGGATTCCTCTGCTCATTTTTCTAAATTTTATTTATATTTTCAAAAATTCTCCTTTTATTTGGCGTAATTAAGCGGATTATATTTAAATAATCAATAAAATAAAATAAATAAATGTACGGTAGTTTGTGGTTTGTTTGGGAATGGAAGGGTATACTTTTGTTATGTTTGAAGCTCCCCTTAACATACGCATTATGTAATTAAGCAGCCCACGTTAGCCCACGAGCCTCACAGCTCATCTTCTTCTATATTCCTACACCATCTCCCTCAACTTTCTTCAATTTTTATTTTTGTTTTAGATCTTTATCTTAAGGGTAAATTACTCGGTTGTCCAGCAGGGGTACGTCTGTCCCTTCCACTTGCTCTCTGTGTAATACGACACCCGAGGATGAGGTCCATTTGTTTCTAGAATGTCCCTTCATCCAAGCAATCTATACCAGCTTCCGTCCCAAGACCAATCAACTATTGCCTGCTTGATTGCCCAGTCCCGGGATATTAAGTCCATTCTATCTGCTCTTGGGAAGAGCCTAAATCCTTCCGCTCTAACCAACCTCGCTTTCTCTTGGTGGTCGACTTAGTATGTCAGGAATCAACATCTTTTTCAGCAAGCTGCAATCCCGCAAAAAAATAAAGTCTTATGACTGATCAAATCTCATATAGATAATTGGAATAAAACGTCTGCAGTTGAGGCTGACTTTGAGGAGGTGGTCCGCCCTCTTCGGCCGCACCCTACTAAAAAGAGTAAGAAACAAAGAACCATTTCTTGGCGCAAGCCTCCAAGGGGTTCGTTCAAATTAATTTTTGACGGATCAACTCTAACTAATGGCGATAGCTCTGTTGGGGCCATTATTAGAGACTGGGCAGGACATCCTATTTCTGTACACAACCAGTTGCTGGGTGAACAAAAACCACTCACAGCGGAAGCTCTAGCTCTCAAAATGGGGATTCAACAAGTACGACAACTCAATATAGAAAGGATTCAAATTGAAGGTGATTGTAAGATAATCATTGACCACTTAAACAAGAAATCTAAATGTCCTTAGGAGATCGAACTAATCATTTCAGATGCTCAAGTCCTGTTATCGACTGTGAAAGAAGTAGTTTTCTTTCATGGTCCTCGTATGGGCAATAGAGTGGCGGATAAGGTAGCACACCTTAGCCACTCTACCCGAGGAGTCGATATTAAAAATGACTCAGGTCTTCTTGACCTCATCTGCAAGGATGCTGCCGGGTAGGGCCAGCCCACCCGAATTTTTTCCTAATAAAAAATAAATAAATTAAATCTCCGTTGTAAAATTTGGAAAGATAAAAATACTCATAATTCAAACTTATTTGTTTAAAAAAGAAAAGAAAAATGATGGTATGTATTGTACATTTGTACCATTTAATTTGACATTTTACCTTCAAAGAGAAAGTAAATCAAGCAAGATAAAACATATATACAAATGCAAGCACGGGGGTATTTTTGTCTTTACAAATGAACATTTAACATATTAGTGGTCGTTTGAAAACGGATTTAATTTACGAGTGATTTCCTGTAATTTACATTTTATAGAGGCACTAGTACAAATATAGGGGGTGGAACACGGTAAGTTGGGTACGGTTTTTTACAAGCGTACTTATTTTTTTAATTTTAAGGACGGTTTATATTAAAAGCGTGTTCCCAACCCCAAATTCAACTAAAAGCAACACGCTTTTTCATTAAATTGTTCTCGTTTATTTCTAAAAACAATATTTAGAGCGGTTTTCGTGTAAAGCGTGCTTAAAAAAACTTAAAACGAACACGGTTTAATTTTCAAAGTGTGTTCCCAAAACCAGATTTGACTAAAACAAACACGCTTTGCTATAAAACTGTTCTCGTTTATTTGTAAAAAAAATATTTAACTCGATTTTCGTGTAAAGCATGCTTAAAAAAATTACAACGAAGACGGTTTAATTCTCAAAGTGTGTTCCCAAAATCAAATTTAACCAAAACGAACACGCTTTTTTATAAAACCGTTCTCATTTATTTCTGAAAAATATTAAGCTCGGTTTTCATGTGAAGCGTGCTTAAAATAAATGAAAACGAATACGGTTTCATTTTACAAGTGTGTTCCCAAAACCAACTTTAACTAAAATCAACACGCTTTTCTATAGAACCGTTCTCGTTTGTTTCTAAAGGAATAATTAGCTCGGTTTTCATGTAAAGCGTGCTTAAAAAAAATTAAAACAAACACGGTTTTATAAGAAAAGTGTCTTCCCAAAACCAAATTTAACTAGAGGGAACACATTTTTCTTTTAAAGCGTTCTCGTTTATTTTTATAAACCGTTCTCAAAAAAAAAATATTTTTATATTTAGATTTTTTTTAGTAATTAGATTAAGTAAATGCACAAAGTTACAATAGCTCGGGTGGCAGGAGTGTAAAGTGGACGAATTCAGTTTGAGGGTGCAAGAGGTCTTGGGTTCGACTCTTGGTTCGAGGGTGCAAGAAGTCTTGAGAGAAATATGAAAGAGCACATTTTTTATTTAAAGCGTGGTTACAGAAATATGAAAGAGCACGTTTTTCATTTAAAGTGTTCCTATTATTAAGCACGATTTGAAAAAAAGTGTGTTACAACTTTTTTTTTAGCACACTTCAATTGAAGCGTTCTTATAATTGGTTGTATGACAATTTTAAGAACGCTTCAATACAAAACCGTGCTTAAAATATGGGATCACAGTTAAATAGTAAGTGTGCTTGTTTGGGAGCGCACTCACTATAAGCACAGTATGAGAAGTGTGCTCCCATGCATAAAAAAAGTGTGTTCTGGTCCCCCTTTTGTATTATTGAGGGTTATTTGAAAACTATACTTATTTAGGGGTGGTTATGTGTAATTTATACCCTAATTTTAATGACTCCAATTTGGAGATGAGATGTTTTTGTGTAGATTATCAATGGAGACGATCAATGGTTAATTAGGTGACTGTCTTGTTGTGGTTATTTCAGATAAGGTTCGCAGTTATATACGTATCATTGCTAGATATTACCAAGTATATTTATTATATCTACTGAAATACTGAATTATGGTATACAACTGTTAAAAAAATATTATAGTTAGTATTTAAAATATTTTAACTACTCATTTAATGGTTTGATTTTTGCAATTTACCTTTTTTTAAGATTTTAATAAATTTTTTTTATTAAAGCAACATTATTGGAACAAGGCTAGCTGCACCAATGAGTCCAAATCCTACATGTACACTTTGTGTATTACACTTATTTTACACTATTGTGATCGGGTATTCTTTTTTTTTCTTCAAAAAATTAAGAGATATTTTTTAATTTTGATTCGTAAATTAATTGTGTAGAGTTAGATTCAATTAAAGGGGATAAAAAAAAGGGGCACGATTGTATACATACGGTATCGTTTTAGATTAAAGTAGCATAACGATCTCTATATAATATGATAATTATAAATTAAATGATGTTATTTTAAGATAACATGACTACGATTTATGATAAAACTCTGTTATTTTATTTCCATTACAAATATGGGTGTTATATGAGCCGAACGAGCCGAGCTTTGGTTAATTTGTTAAATGAGCTCGAGCCGAGCCTAATTTTTAAACGAGCTTTCCTTTTCGTTCAAGCTTGGCTTGTTTTAGTAAATGAACGAGCTCGAACCGAGCTTTTTTCGAGCTCTAAGCGGTTTTTACTTGGTGATTATAACATATTAACTTAAAAAAAAATAGAAATTTCATAAAATTCAAGCTATTCGAGCTTAAATCGAACGAGCCGAGCTTGCAACCGAGCTTAAAATCATGTTCAAACTTGGCTTGTTGAGGTAAGTGAACGAGCTTGAGTCGAACTTTTTTCGAGCTGATCCCGAGCTGTTCAGCTCATATAACAGCCCTAATGAAAAATATAAAGAAATATAAATAAATAAATTAAATAGTCCAAGAAAAGAAAACTAACAAAATAAGTATATAAAACGCAATAAATAAACATTGAGTCAATATTTAACTTGTTATATTCTTAACGTGTAATAGTGTATAATTAGATATAAAAAATTGAAACTTGTGTAACTTCTTACCAAATTATCAAAATAAGTAATATAACTTATAGTTTCGAAGCTCTCGAGATGATTTATAATACGTGAATGTCAATTTAAGCAAAATATAAAAGTATTATAGTCTATTGAAATAAAATTAAAGTGATTAATACACCTACAATTTTCAAACATTCATAACTTTTTACTCAGATGTCGAATTAGGGCGTATTATATATCAAAACGAAGCTAGCGACGAGGAGAATACACCTAGGTAATTTGTTGGATGAGGGGAGGGGAACGTGCTCCCCATGCCCCCCTTGGGTCCGCCTCTAGTTACATGCATGTTAAGGTCATAGATGATCACAATTTCACAACAATGGTCGATTGCCCGCTATCACTCTTCCATCACTTCGGATCAACTATAACCCTCTGTGTTATATTCGGTGGATCATTTAATTATTTCGGTTACAATTTACATCGAAATTTTTTAGAATTTTTGTAAGGTTTTATATCCTTATATTGATGTTTATAAATTTATATCTTAAAAAATCAAAGTTTAAAGATACAAATAAATAAAATAATGATAATTTTAGAATATATTTTTTTCTATTTTTCTTAAATGTAATTTTTTAAGATATAAATATGTCAATAAAAGGGTATAAAATCTAAAAATAATTTTTTTACTGTAAATTTATATTCAAAATAATTAAGTTGTGCATCTAATATAACCCCGAGAAGAGTTGTAGGTGATTTTGCTCTTCCATATACATGAGAACTAAGATGAAGATGTGTCTTGCCTTGTCTCTTTCCCATGTCCATGCACAATGTACACTTCAGTCTTGTTTTCAATTTAGGGACAACTTTTTTAAAGAATGGGCTTATACATATCTTTTTTTCACAAATGTTATATTTACTCAACCAATTCAATTGGTTTCAAAGCTACTCTACCAATACATGGCGACGGAAGGTCTATCTCCTTTCATGCGAGTTTATTCTTCGATCTACTTATCTGAGAATTTTCACTCTTTTTACGAGTATTTGATTCTCTATATCAGTGAATTAATCACCATAACATATATTTCATCGCCAATCTTTGGTTATTCAAAAGTGTGAAACACTTTTATCATTATAAATAAATAAACATCTTATAAAAACAATCAAATTAAATTGACATATACTATCAATTAAATGATCCAAATTTGAATGGTGGGGAAAAATGTGAACAATGACCTTAATTAAATAGTACTGTAGTATCTTTTACCATCATAGCTAGTAACAGTTGGAGCTTCTACAACTACTCATTAAATACAATTAACACCATATTAGCTGTTAGTTGTAGGTATTGATCCACCATATAAAGTTTTACTATATAATATGAGGAATTTAAGTATTAGGTGAAATATTCCAAAAAAAATTGAAGCAATATATTTATTGTGTTGTAGGGAGTATAAGTTAATTAAAAAAAAAAAAAAAAAGGGGGGGATGGTGGGGACAAGCACGTGACAAAGGTAGAGGTGGGTGTCAGCTATCATGTGACATTTCTTTAGTGAAAGAGGTCGGGGGTTTCTTTTTTGTCAACAACACAACACCCTACCCATTAATCCTAAGCGGTGGTCAATCCTCATTTAACTCTTCCTTTCTTTTCTTTTCTTTTCTTTTTTTTTTAAAAAAAAAAAACTAGTACAATTCCCGCGCCATGGCGCGGTTTTTTAAAACTAAAATATTAATAATATATATAAATATATTATAAAATACTAATAAAAGTTAAGATAAAAAACTTTACCATAAATGTATCTTATAATTATGAAATATTTTTTTTATATCTAGTCTAAAGTATAATACATAAATGTAGATATTTTAAATCACCCAGTAATAATAATATCAATATCATTGTAACTTTTTTAGAAATTTTGAAATCTGAATCATGCATTTAAATGTGATGTGTCACAACTAATAATTATATTCAATGTTTTGATTTAAGCTCAATAGTTAGTACATAAATGTGAGTTAAGCATAATTGTTATATTATATTGAATTCAATGTTTTGAATTAAGCCCAATTGTTAGTAAATATGTTAAGAATAAAAGAGAATGGATGATTAAAAAAAATAATGGAAAAAAAGAGAAAAGGGGAAATAAAAAAATCAAGGAAAAACATAATTGGTCAATATTTCTAAAACTCCTTTAAGATTGACACGTAAGCAAAGTCTTCTAAATTAAGGTTATATATAGATGGATTGGTATCAAGTACGTGGATTTTTATTTTTATGGACGAGAACACGAATTTATACAATTGTAAAAATGTTCAAGTGAACCACAATAACAAAGAGAAATTATTTGGTGTCGGTTGACACACGTGCGTTGCCTAGCCGATGGGCAACCAATGAACGTGATGGCACGTGTTTGGGGGAGATCACGTGATGGCAATTCATTCGAATCGATCATTCAATGATACACTCAAACTGGGCCTTTGTTACTTTCAGGCCCGTAAAGAAGCCCAGCCCATGTGGTTTAACATTCATATAGATGGACGTCACCCGCCTTTTCAGATCTTTTGATTCAGCCCATTAATAGATTGGGCTGGGCCTATGAAATGCCTTGTTTGGGCCACCTTGGTTCGGATCAACACATCGCTATTGATTTGATGGAAAAGGCCTACAAATAGGACTACAAGTTTCCAGGGAAAAAACTACTTCTACTTCTATTCATCCTACACAGTTGAGGAGATAATTAGAGCCGATCGGATAGCTGAAAATGATAAATTAGGTATGTTAAATAAAATGATGAATTAGCTGATGAGATAGGAGAAAATAAATAAATATGTGAATATAAAAACTAAAAAAAAAGTTCTGAAAAGTTTAGAGTGGTTAATTGTATAAAATCTAATTCTAAGAGTTAATTAAAATAAAACTTTATTTTTACCTCGTTCTGGATTCCTCGCATCTACATTTGTTTTAGGCTTTTAGCAATGATACTCCAAAGCCCAAAGTGTAGACACTGTAAAAAAATACAAAAAGAAAAGGGGACATGCTTGTCCACGTAATCAACAAAGGATGGGTGGGACTGGGAATGGGCGCTGCCCGGTGGCGGGGACTGCGTGTTGGACCCGCCGCGCCTCTGAGGCATATTGCCGTTAGTGGGCCACACCCCCTACACCACGCTCTGACCCCACCTTCAACACCACCACCACTCCCAAACTCCTTATTAGAATCAACTCTTTTTTACGGAGGAAGCTTATTTTTTGATTCAACGGAGGAAGCTTATTCATGTCTAATAATATTTATATTCCCTAGTTAAAATACACCGTGTTAGTCTAGTGATGGCAATTTCACCCGCACCCGACTCGAACCCCAATCACCCGACCCGAAAAAATGAGTGAAAATCCGAAAAAAAACGGGTGGAAAGTGGATATGGGTGATGGGTCGGGTGGGGTGAGATTTTTTCCACCCACACCCGATCCACCACCCGACCCGATCCATCATCCATCTACATTATAAAAGTATTATTTATATATTTTATATAAAAAAAAATATAAACTTTCTAATTTTTTAAATCATAACTTCCTAATCGGCACTTCGTTCTTCAAACCACTTGCCCCCTTCATCCTCTACTACTCTTGTCTTGATGTTGTTGAGCGACTTATTTTTCTTAAAACAATGCTATTTCAACTCTCGTTTGTGTTTAAAACTTATGGTCATATGTTTAAGACAATGTAATTTAAACTTATGAATTATGATGACTTATTTAAGACTTAATGTGCAAGATAATGTTATTTTAGCCACTATTTTCTCTACACACGTTTTATTGGAATTCAATGATGTGTATTTAACAAAAATCACCCATATGTCATCCATATTTCACCCATTTCACCCGCTCACCCGATGAATATGGGTGAAAGTGGATATGAGTGAAGTGGATATGGATGGTGGGTTGGATGAGATGATTGGTCATCCATGGTGGGTCGGGTGAAATGGGGTTCCATCCACCCACCACCCACCACCCGACCCATTACCATGTAGGTACTTGTTACTTATTTAACACTATACATTTGTCTTCAATAGCATATAGGAGGCAATCTAAATATAGAGTTGCGAAATTTCCACCCAAAAAAAAATATATAGAGTTGCGAAAATCGAGTGTGGGCTACACGATCTACAATCTGGTTAATCTCGTGGAATACATGGGTGATGGATGCGGCTTTGAAGTCATGGATTAACAGAAGGGCATCGACAATCACCCAAACTCTAGACATTTTGTGAAAATTTGTTATGCATCTTCGATCAACTTATAGTTACAGAAGAGACAGATAAATGTATCGAGAGTTCGAGACTCCCTTTTCTCTTTTTTTTAATCATTTTTTAATTGAGATTTCATTCATTACTAATTTTCATTATAAAAAAAACGAAAACAAAAAAACAAACAAATTGGGAAGCAAAAACCGTACTTATGATGTGGAGTGGACTAGGTTACAAAACCATTCCTGAATAGCTCAACAAAAAGGACATGTGAGTAGTATCCACAGGTCCCCAGTTCGAACCCCGAAATGGCCGCTCTTTACTTACCTAATCAAGGACTAGGTTACAAAAACTATGGGATGCATGTGATATACTACATGGACCATCATCCCTTTTTAGCACATACATGGACCATCCCTGTAGGCTAGTATGTAGACATATATATAGATGAGAGAATTAATGTGTACTCTTTTAAACAAAAATATAACTCTTTTTATGTTGAAAATTTTATTTGAAAATATAAGTATTTTTAAGCTCAACTTGGGAATCCAACAGGTACGGCAACACAATATAGAAAGGATCCAAATTGAAGTAGATTGTAAGATCATCATTGACCACTTAAACCAGAAATCTAACTGTCATTGAGAAATCGAACTAATCCTTTCGGAAGCTCAACTCCTGTTATCGACTGTGTTTTCTTTCACGTTCCTCGTATGGGCAATAGAGTGGCGGATAAGGTTGCACACCTTAGCCACTCTGCCTGATGAGTCGATATTAAAAATGATCCAGGTCTTCTTGAGCTCATCCGCAAGGATGCTGCCGGGTAGGGCGGCCAGCCCACCCGAATTCTTTCCTAATAAAAAAAAGTATTTTTAAGTCTTCTGAGTATCGCGGTGTTACTGTTCGGTGGTGTTTGACTTCGTTCTTTACCGGCGTCCTAAATTGATTGGGAGTGGTTCTACTTAGGTTGTCTCGTTTTAGTAGAGTTTGTTTCTACTTGTTTCATTGTGTCTGTTTTTTGTATTATCGGTATGTTTAGGTTTTTTGCGTCTGTCGAATTTTTACTTAATAAAAAAAAATATAGAATTATTGGGTTTTGATTTTTTTCCCTCAAATTTTATTGATTAATAAAAGTGATAGATGTAATTAATTAATCAATTTTAATGTAAAAAAAATTGTTAAAGCTTGTATTTAGCCATGATCTAACTCCTTTCTATCGGAAAATGTTGGGATGACATATTTCGATTGCGGTTGGATTTGGAATCTCGACGTGCCCCTAAAGTTCGACACTTTCTATGGAAAATCTCTCGCGATGGTCTTCCGACTAAACCAAGACTACAAAAGTCGCATGTGGTTGTGCCTTCGAGGTGTGCTTACTGTGGTAACACTAACGAATCGGTACACCATCTTTTTCTTTATTGTCCCATGGCTAATGATCTTCTTCAAGCTTTACGAATTCGTCTTCCAGGGTATATAGTTGCAAACATAGGTATGGGATCGGTGCTCCCACTGAATGAAATCAAACGAGCAATCGGAAACACTAAGTTTGCTGATCTAGCCTCGGCTTGGTGAGAATTGTGGTTCCTTATAAACCAAATCGTTTTCAACCACACAAGTAAGGTAACTATTGACGAAATCCTTCTGTTCCACAATACCAGTACCCATTGTTGGAAACAATCTAAGGTTTTGGAGGACGATCCTACCTGCAAGATTCCCTCTGCTCATCATGCTACTGACAGTATAAACCACTCGGACCATAGGACTAATGTTATCCCAACCAGGTCTCACCGTCGTTCTGGAAAGTGGGATAAACCACCCATAAATTGCTACAAGCTTAACTTTGATGGATCAGTTATCCCAGGTGGTTCAGCATCATTCGGTTACGTCATCTGCGACTCGGTTGGTGAGGTGGTCCCGCTTGGCCGGTCCATTTGTACAAACATTTCAGTGGTTTATGCCGAAAACCTTGGCCTCAGAATGGGTATCCTGCCTGCTAAGTCGTTACAAATTTCAAACCTTCTGATCGAAGGAGACAACTTACTGGTTATAAATGCTCTAATGGGGGATTGGAAACGCCCCTGGACTATCGAGATGCTACAAGCAGATATTTTGTCAGATATTTCGTCCTTTACTTAGGTTGCTATTCGTCGTATTTTCAGGGAATCTAATGTTGTGGCCGACTATCTTGCTTGTAGTGCACATGCATCCCCTTCCGACCTCAACTGTGAGGATGATCCAGAACTGCATATTCTCGTCTGGAAGGATGCGCTAGGAAGGGCCTCTGCTGCGGTCGACCCGACCTAATCTTTATCTAGCGTCAAAAAAAAAGATGGGTATGTGGTTTAGCGTCATGCAGGTTTGTAGACATTTTTTTTAGTGATCAACCGAGAGCAAGCTCTTGAATTAAATTAAAAAGAAGAAAAAGAACAACCATGGGCTACGAACGAGTGAGGCGGGGCGTAGCCCTACCCCTAGCGTCTTACTCAATGAAGTGCAAAATCCCCTCAGGCGGGGTAGAAACTAAGTGAAAACCAATTGAAAAAGAAGAAGCACACGAACCAAGGGAGTCCGCGACCAAGTTCGCTTCCCTGAAGAAATGTCGGAGTTGGATATCCCAACCCCGGTTGAGAAAGCAATGGAATTGACGAGCCAGGCTGAAGAGGGGGTGCCCCAAATTGATATTCTCTTTGATCAAGTTGACTGCAAGCATGGAGTCCGTCTCAAGCAGTACCTTGCGGAATCCTCTATCCCAGGCAAGCCGAAGACCATTCACGATCTCCCACAACTCAACCATAGGCATCGTGCAGAGGCCAGTGTTGTGGCAAAATCCCTCAATCCAATGCCCAGAGTCATCACGGACAACCCCTCCGGCAGAGGCGCAACCCTCGTTGTTCACCGCTACGTCGGTGTTTACTTTAATCCACCTGAGTGCAGGCTTGTCCTAGTTAACCATCACAATTCGCTGCTCGGCCACACTGCTCCTCGGGTTAGGTTCGTCCCAGGCCTTGGCGTACTCCAGCGTTCTCTCATTGATGAAGCCTTCCCTGTCCATCTGAGCCTTCTTCTTGTTGAAGATCTTATCATTCCGCCACCTCCACGTCCACCACAACGCAGTGGCGAACAAGCTCGCCCAATCTAGCCTCCCGTTCTTGGTCTCCTTCCTCATCAGATTGCTTCTAATCCATCATGCAAAAGGCACACAAAAGAAGTTAATAATTCCCATGCTTGCCCCGCACCACAAACCTTGAATGCATCGGCAATCTCGGAATAGGTGCAGAAGGGTCTCAGGGTGGCTCGGACACATATTGCACTCGTCGTTCGCCGCCATATGCCGTCGTTTCCTCTCCACGTTAGTGAGAACAACCCCTTTTAGTAGCATCCGTGTGAAGCACCGGACTTTCTCTGGCACTTTCAGCATTCAAATTCTCTTGTACACCTGCGAATCCACATCACATAAATCAACAATTCCTATCATTTGATCATAAGCATTACTTATGGAATAATTCCCATCGGCAAAACCCTCCCAAGTAGGGGGTCCTGGACCGTGCTGTCGTTCACCACCGCGATGGCTGCAAGCTTCATCAAAGTCCTAGCCGGAAGGAGTTGGGCCAACAAATCCCAATTCCATCGGACCCCGTCGATCCAGTAGTCCTACTCCTAGCAGGTTTGTAGACATTAAGAATTGTTTTTTTTTTTGTTTTGTTTTTTTGGTGACGTGATGGATAGATAATGATGATGTGCGAACTTCTACATGTATGAGGTAAGATAGTACTCCATGAGCGTATATATAGAGTGTAGTTGTCACCTCGTCAATCAATTCAAATTCAAAGCCTCCGAATCTCTTTCGATCTCATTATCCTTACTTTATTCTATTTTCATTTATTTATACTTAACCTAGCTAGGTCGGATCTTATGTGCAGATTCCCCATCATCTTATTCATGTGCATTCCAACTATACTATATACTGTATTTGTTCAAACCTAGCTAATTTCATTTTGATTACATTTATATATAGAAACCTTAATCTGCCTGATTTTTCTTATATACATACATTTGATTTTATTACTCCATAATAGATGAGGTTGAAAATAAAGGTCAAATGTAGACTTTAGCACAAAAGTTAAAAAATATATTCTCCCCTTTTTTGGTGGAAAAGTTTAAATATATAGTACGATAGAGATTAGTGCTTGTGAGTTGTGAACCATCAATTAAGGTCAAACATATATTCTCCTACACTCCTACTCTGTGTATATATATATTTTTTTTAGAAAATTAGGTAGAGTATACCTTTTATAAGTTTTTTTTACTGATTATACTTCTTGAGTTTTTTTTTAGGTAATTGTACTATTTTTTAGACGGAGATTACTTTTATACCCTTACAATCAAATTTTAACATTTTAAAAAGTAAAAACAAATTTAAAAATAAAACAATTTGTAATTTCTATCCTTTTAAAAAGTGAGAGGTAAGTTAAGTGGCAATTACTACTCCTAATTAGGTAGTGATTAAGAAATTAATCCCCTCTAACCAAATTAAATCCGTGTCATAAGTCATAAAAACATACTCTCGCATAGACCGATATCAATCACATCATATATCGGCATCATGTCCCACAATCCCACATTAATAGTACTGTAATTTCCATTAAATCGTCGTCCCTTCCAGCCGTTTATGTTCCATTGTACTCCCTACGTTTTATGACCCAAAAAAAAAAACTCCCTGCGTTCTTTTTCATCTGACTTTTTATTATTTAGACACGTTTTTTTAAAGTAATACTCCCTCCGTTCGGCAAAACTTGTCATTTTAGGGTGTTAGTTTTGTTCAAAAAAAAATTGTCATTTTAGGTATTTTGCCCTTCACTTTACAAAAACGTCATTGATGGTTTGTTAGTTGTAATTTTCGATAAAGTAAAAAAGGAGGGTAATAATTGAGGGTAAATTAGTACATTTGTTAATTGTCTTAAAATTTGTGAAATAAGCTAAAATGACAAGTTTTGCCGAACGGAGGGAGTAAAAATTACTCTTATACTCCATGCGTCATTAAATACATGGGTTTTTAGCTCCGTCCAATCTCCGGTTAAATCTCTCTTCGGAGAGCCCAAATCTCTCTTCGGAGAGCCCAAATCTCTCTACGGAGAGCCCAACTCATCTCCTCGGAGTGTGCTCGGATTAGTTGTTTGCTCCTCTGCGGGGATTCCCCTCCATAAATCCCTCCACCACCTCCGCTGCAAGCCTGGTTCCTGACCAGTTCAAATTGGCCCTGGCTTCCAAGCCAGCTTCGACTATCCACCTCTCTTCTCTCTTCCTTGTGGATGAGAGCTTAAACCTGGTTTCGAACCAGTTCAAACCGGCTTCGGCTGTACACCTCGCCTCCGGTTATCCTCTTTGGCTCCGGCCGTCACAAATCGGCCCCGACCGTAGCGAATGGTGCTCCGCCCGCTTCTATCCGCCCTGGGTTAGGCCGTTTCCATCGGCACCCTGTCGGTTGGTCTTGCCTAACCTCCTCTTCCCTCTATCTCAGTCTTTGATTGAGGTTTTTTCTCCTGATTCGGCTATTACCCTAAGCCCCAATTTCGATCGATTATTCTTGCGATGTTCTCTCTGTCGATCCAATCTGCCTTGGATCGGGGTGTCTCTGCCTGGGCGAGGCTTTGTTCCTCCTCCTCGGTCTATCTCGTGCCTAATCGATCGTCTATGTCTGTCCGTGTCGCCTTTCGTTCTCGGCCATCGGCTCTCCGGCGTCCGCTTCGCATCTTCTGTTCTTCCATCATGGTCTTCTTCGGGCCTCTGGGCTCCCTTCGGGCCCAAGCTTGGTCTTTAGGGCCATTCAATTGATTCTGCGGGCCAATATGATGTTTGGTTGTTTGGCCCAGTGTTAATCTTGTGTGTTTCGGGCCTTTCTTTGGGCCCAAGGTTATGCCTTGGGCCCGGGATTGGCCCGGAATGTAGGGAAAATACACATTTAAAATATATATAATTTCCTTTATATATTTACGTTTATGATGGTTTTATTAAATCCGGAATCCTCTTGCGCTCTTTGCCCTATCGCGACCGTGCTTCATTTTCTCGAGTTTTGTTGGAGCTCTGTTTGTTGGTTCGTGGTTAGTTTCGGTTGAGGAGCAGTTCTGCGGCCCTGGTTGATCGAAGTGATCGTATTGGTGGTGTTCGTGGTCTCCGAAGATCCTTCATCTAGGTGGAGGAAACGCCGTGTGATCCACACTTCACCAGGAGTCGTCTTTGCCCTATGTGGATTTCTGCTTTCCGTCTTTCCGACGGCGAGACATCGTGTCAGCTGTGCTGTCCCATGCGCTCGCTATCCACTTCACCACGTCGGGTCTCTTTCTTCTCGTTGCCGTGTCCGCTTGTTTGCTCAGGGTTTGGGGTTTTCCGGGTTTACTTAGTGTAGTTTCTTTTGTTGTATTAGGTTATTGTTTTCTGTTGTATTTCTTTTGCTATGTTGTATGTTTAGACGGCTTGCCGTCTGCCGACTTTGTCGGCCTCTCGAGGTCCGGTCTTGTCCGGCCTCGAATTATTTCCTTATCAAAAAAAACATGGGTTTTTAGCCTTTTACACAAGTTTTAATAAAATAATTTAATTTTAAAAAAAACATCGTCATCACACTAACTTTTTCAAAATTTTATTATTTTTTTAAAATTCACTGCACATTTTAACCAATCAAATTATTTTAAAAAGTCAATAACACACAAACCAACACAAATCATTACAACTTCCTAACTAGAAAACATAAAAACTCATCTATTGTTATACGTAGTACACAAATTTACCTCTAAAAAGTAAAACCCATATATTATTGGACGGAGGGAGTAGTAATTAGTATAATATTATTATTGGAACCCAACAACGCTCTCTCCTCTCTCTAGAAACCCCGGCTTCGGCCGCCCTAATCTCGGCTCCGGCCGCCACAATCCGCTCCGGCATGCCGCCGCCTTTAGCTCCGCCTCAGGGTTGTTGTAAAAGACGAACGGAAAACCTATCTTTATAAATCCTGTTTCGGCTCTCGTTCAAAAACCAATTAGGTTGGGGCTTGTGTTGTTTGGTGTGTCTTGTCCCCGATTTGTCAACCTCTTGGCCTAATTCGTGCATCTTCTTCCCAAATGTAAGATTTCGCCTTCGGGAGTAGTGTTAGAATATCTTCATGGAACAACTCTGGGTAGGAGAAAGCCTTCGCCGATCACTTCCGTCTGTCATTGCTTTCTTCCATTTTCTGGATTGCAGTGGCTTCGGGTTGGGAAATCTGTCTCTAGTGTGGGTTGGTTGCTCCGATCTACCCCTTTCCCAACACTTGCTTGAATCCGCCACCGATTTTGGTTCATTTCGATCGGTGCTTCAATCCCACCCTATCCACCCCTTCTGCATTTGGATTCGAGCCCCCCCCCCCCCCCCCGGCGTCTTTGCCGTCACTGATTGTGGATGGATCGGTGCTTCAATCTCGCCCTGTCTACCCCTTCTGTGTTTGGATTCGTGCCCCCCCCCCCCCCCCCGGCGTCATTGCCGTTGTCAAGGGCATGTTTCGTCTCTTCGCAACCGCACCTTTGGGTATGTGCTTGGAATCTTTCTCGCAATCGTCCTATTTGCCCTTAGTTGTCGCTGGCTTCCTTTTGCGTACAATTGCAGAGCACCCTGGCGTGCAAGAGTTTTCTTTCCCCTTGCACGCCAAGCATCTATAAAAAAAAGAAAAAGAAAAAGAAATTATTTATTTATTTATTGTTGTTGTTATTTATATATTATATTTATATATGAATAGTAATAATAATTGTTTATAAAACCAATTCCCGAAAGGGTTTGAACAAAGTCTCGAAAGGGCAGGACTAAATTACTAAAAGGGTTGTAAATTTCAGTTCTTTGAGTAAAGTTTGGTTTGGTCGTTCCCTCAGTCACATCATGTTTCGGGTTGTGGCTTGTGCGTGCTTTGGGGGTTCTACTTTTGTTTTGGTTTGGTTGACGGCGTGATGCTCGAAGTCAGGTCTGGTTGGGGTCGTGGTGGTGTGCTCAGTGATGACTTCGTTTTTAGGAGACTGTTCCTTGGAGTTTCCGTCTTCACTGCCCACGGGAGATGACATCCCGATGTACCGCTGACCAGCGGTGCTGCATGTCATGGTGGTGCTTGGCTTCTGTCTACGTCTTTGTTCTCGGTCAATGATTTTCGTTTAGACTAGGTCTCTCCTTTTGTACGTATATTTTCCATCCTTGTTGCGCTTATTTTGGTTCGCTTTTAGTTGTATTATTTTCGACGGTTAATCCATCTGCCGATTCGTCGGCCTCTCGGGGAGCCAGGTATGTCTGGTCCCCGAATCTTTACCTTATAAAAAAAAATTAGTATAATATCATTAAAAAGGATTGAATAAAAGTTAATATTTTATATAGTTTTTACATTTATAAAAAAAATTCAAATCAAAGACAAATATTAAAGACCGGAGGGAGTATATTCTTACTTGAAGATCACACATTCCCGAATCGGAGTTGCCCCGACCGCCCCAGTAGATTCGATCATACTCCCTATTATACGGTTCAATATACGTGCTCCCAAACAAGTACGGTGCCCAAAATTTTCGAAACTTGTTGGGATTTCAGATTTGTTTGGATTTAAATGCATTTTAATTAATACGGAGTATACTAATATGGGTGTGTTTGGATGAAGAATCAGTGAATGAGTTGTGAAGGTCTATCAATGATCAGGATGAAGTTTGGGTGAAACTAAGTGGAGGTTCGAAGACTCCGACCCGACTGATGTTGAAGAATCAGTGGATGCGTTGTGGTTAGGGGTGAAATGCCATTGCATTTTTAATTATAATGCAATTATTTTACCTCGTTTTATGTGAATATTTGGGTGTAAAAAAAAATCTCATAAAAATTGAGGTAAAACCATTATTTAACTAAATAATCACATAAAACGAGATACAATAATTGCATTATAATTAATACATTGTGAAATCCAAAAATATCATAATTTAAACAACTTAAAAATTGTGTCAACCAAACACCGCCTTAACTTTTTGCATTATAAACCTAATAAATCGCACCAATAATTTAAGACCAACAAATGAAGAATAAATCTACTGTATTTAATAAAGAAAGATGGTATTTTTATTACTATATTTTTTTTTATTTTTTTTTTGATAAGAAAATAATTCAAGACCGGACAGGCCCGGACCTCGAGAGGCCGACAAAGTCGGCAGACGGCAAGCCGTCAAAACATACAACATAGCAAAAATACAACAAGGAAACAAAATAAAGACACCTAATACAACAAAATAACTTCGCAAAAAAACCCGGAGAACCCCAGACCCAAGCGCACAAGCGGGCACAGGAGCGAGAAGAAAGGAGATCCGGCATGGAGAAGTGGATAGCGAGCGCATGGGACAACAATGCTGACACGATGTCTCGCCGCCGGAAAGACGGAAAGCAGTAATCCACGTAGGGCAAGGACGACTCCTGGGGAAGTGTGGATCACACGACGTTCCCTCCACCTAGATGAAGGATCTTCGGAGACCACGAACACCACCAACACGATCACTTCGATCAACCAGGGCCGCAGAACTGCTCCTCAACCGAAACTAGCCACGAATCCAAAAGACAGAACTCCGACCAACCCGAGAAAGTGGAGCACGACCGCAAAAGGACGAAGAGCGCAGAAAACTCCGGAAAAAATTTACGCAAGTTATTTACGTTTTATTATTTACGTTTTTTTTTTTTCGGGCCACCCCGGGCCCAAGGCATAGCCTTGAGCCCAAAGCAACAGCCCGAAAGGCGATTGAATCTCCAACCCCAGAACGCCTCAGGGAAGAGGGGAAAGGGGCAACGCCGCCGGAGTTGCCCACTGCCCACAACGAGGTATCCGACCAGCGGAGCCTGAGAACCCTACCGACAGCCCAACGACCTGGCCGGAAGGGAGACGCAGGAGGTGAAATTCACCCACCACCGGCGAGGGGAGATGTGGTGGTGAGACGGTATTGACGGAGGGGGAGAAGAGAGCGCGGCAACGAGGGGGCCAGGCCAACTCAGGCCGACATCGACCCACCACCGGAGCCACCGAAACCAGGCCCCCTACAGCGACGCTGCTGCACACCGCCGAGAGCCAAAACCGGCGCCGAAACCGACGACCGAGCCAACGACGGAGGCACCAAATTTGGCGGAATTGATCCGTTTTATTCTGAAGCCGATGGCGAGGGACGGCGACAACCGAGCCCCAACCGGTCGTGGTGGCACCACCCCAACAGATCCGACGGCGGGAGAGGGAGATTGAAGAGGATGAACAGTACTCGAAACCCAGGATTGAAATTGGGATTCGAAGCACAAATTGAAGACAAATTGAAGGAAGGGATTGATGAGAATCGGGAAGATATCCCAAAAATCACTCAAAGCCCCAAATTAAATTGGTTTTAAACAACAACATCCGATGGAAATTCCAACAGGGCTTCGAAAATTGTTCACGCCGAGAAGGCGGATTGTGGCTCCCGAAGGAGATTTTGGGCTCCCGAAGGAGATTTGATTCACTTTCAGAGAAAGAGAAGACCTTACTCAACTGGATTCACGAACCAGGAAGCAGAAAGTTTGCGAGGTTGGTGCCCGGCGACCTCCACCGCCATAAGAGTGTTTCTCTTTCTCTCTCAAAAAGAGAGAGCGTTTCTGATATAAATAAAATAATGACTTATATCATACTTTGACAATGTTATTATATTAAAAAAAAAACAAATACTTATAATATTTATGTCAAATATGTAAGTGAAACTTTATATGAAATTATTATAAATTATTATTTTCGACCATCTTGTTACAACTTCAAAATGTACACATCTGTACATCTTTTAATTTGAGCATGGAAAATGACAAATTCTTTTCTTTTTTCTTTTTTATTACTCCCTCCGTTTCCTTTTAATTGTCGTTTTACTATTCATGCACGTTTTTTAAGGTGTGAAAAACTATATGAAATAATAATTTTTTAAAATATTTTTTTCGATAATCTCATACTTATTGGTGATAAGTATCATATTATTAAAAAATATTATTAAAATATTAATATTTAATATAGTTTTTATCGTTCTAAAACTACGTGCATGATTTGAAAAAGTCACTTAAAAGGAAACGGAGGGAGTACTATATGTTTGCATAACGTTCGACCACCATCACTTATTTCTTCCATTTTTTCAGGAACAAATTTCATATATTTAAATAGTAGAATGAAAAAGATGAAAAAAATAGCATTACATATAGTCTCAAATATATATACATAAAAATAATGTTTGTATCAATTTGAGGCGGGAAAATTCAACATTCTATTATAAAATAAAAGAAAAGGAGTAAACATTAGAAACGATATACGTGAGGGAGGAAAGTGGAAATGGAAAGGGGAGAGGAAATGTAAAGAATCGAGAGACGCATGCAAAAAGCCTCATCATTCTTCCCTCCCTCACACCTCCCTTTTGTTTCTTTCCACATATCGCTTCTGTTTCCCGCCTCCCTCTTTCCTTTTGCCCTTCCCTTTCCTTTTATTTACGCTATTGCCACTCCTCTTTGACGCCTGCACACCTCACTCAATTGAACCACAGGTCAACCATACTTTCTCACAATTCACCCCTCTATTTTTCCTATCTATGGAAAGGCCCTGCAATTTGTCACTCTTTTGGAACTTACATTATGTTTATGTATACCTTCCAAATGCACGTGTTTGCTCCTCTCACACCAAACAATTTGTATACCTATATATGCAATTGAGACATGTGGTATGGGTTTAGTTTATATATCGATATTGATATCAAGATATCGACATTAAGCAGTGATAAATCTAGAGTTTTAAAGTTAGGTGAGCGAAAAAATATGCACGGAGAAGAAGCAAAATTTTACTAAGCTAAAATATGATCCCAAATTCAAAAGAGATTTAAGTGATTAAGTAGATATTGTTTCTTGGCTTTCTATACCTGTATGAATTTATAATTATTTAGATGGCACATCAATTGAAGGTTAAATTGTGTGTACTGTGTGCGTACAATTGAAGGTGAGTGAGTGTCCTTTTATTTAGACCAAACAAAATTAAGCTTAGCAGAGTAAAAAATCACCCTAGCAATAATTTTTTTTTTAACACACGCCAAATTAAATTTTACCTTAGCAACCGATGGGTGGACTTACCCAAAGATCCGCACCTGATATGAAGTTAAGTGATATTGATATCTATCTATACCAAACACTAGATATTAGATATCGGGGCCAATATTCAATATCTGATATCTAGATATCAATACCAAACGACCCCTAAGTATGGAACATTACCTCGGTCATTGCCTAACTATGTTTTATAATTTACTAATATACCTATTTACTTGGACGTTATCCAAGTTTTTCGTCCTGGTTACAAAAGCAATGAGAAAAGTACGTTAAAAAAAGGGAGGAAAACTTGGGCATTACACTAGCCATATATATGGACAACACTTTCATATGATCCATTTTGCTCCCACTCCCACACAAGACACATAGGTATATATAAAAAGTGCATATAGAGCAATCAATGGCAGGAGAAAAAATGATTCATGTCTACCTCCAAGATGCACTAGTAATTCAAGTGTCAAGATTCAACCCAAGATGAAAAAAAGAAGAAGAGAGTAGCCAATGGAAAATGGATGCTTTTGATAACATTTAACTTGTCTCCTGTCATTGTTGTTTGCTGTTGAGACCACTCTCCCTTGTCTTAATTCAGACCCTACCCACCACCACAATTTGCTAAAAGAAGCTCCTTTGCACTTTGCCCTAATGGTTATCAAACACTACATATCCACCTGGCTTTTGCTATAAGCTTCTTCCTCTTCAACTCTCACATCACATTACTATTGATATGATATAAGATTTGATAATGCAAAGCTAAATAGGTTACAAGGATCTTTGATGAAATTTGACTCGATCCATTAGTAAAGTTTACTTGAAATACCTAGGGTTAACTAATTGGTTCGTTCAGAATTTGTCTCACTTGCACCTCAATCTGAAAATTCATTCGTTCGATTTGATATATGACATATCTGATATTTAGAAATTGAAAAAAAGTCATTGAAAAAACAGGATACGATTATAATTACAAATCTCATGCCACGAGAATAATTCACTTCACTTTATGAACAGGAGAGATGAGCTTACTTCACATTTTAAACACAAAATGAACGCATTGAAAATTCGGAGTTCACGAGATAGATTTCCTTTTTGAGCAAGATCATAAAATAGATCTTCAATCTCATATGTAGAGCTGGTTTTAGAAATACATTTCATGTGGCAACAAATGCATGACTCCATCCAAATATAGACATGCAAAAGCTTCCACAAGTTGTTGCTGAAAATTACAGCTGCATTGATCAAATCACCTGCAAAAATTAACTCCCCAACTAATTGAGAACCCAGTGGAGATTTGAGGGTCAATCCTGTAAATCATTGCAATCTAAAGGGTCCATATGCAATATGAAACAAATGCAGGGGTATTTTCGTCCTTAAAATTAATCATCTTTATTCATTTTAAAAAAATAAAAAATAAATTCAAGGTGCTCTGTTTTGGCTACTACAGCTCTACAAGGTCCCTCACACAAGTAAAGCTTTAACCCAAATTACCCAAATGGAAAAAACCCTTATTTCTCTGTATTTATCACTCTGAAAAAAATTAAAGATACCAACTTTTTTTCTCTCCCACTGTTTAAATTGTTGAATTAGGGCTCGGGGTATGCTATCAATCCCTTTCAACAACCCCCTTCCAGATGTCAAAGCTCTGTTCTGCTACGGCCTTGTTCGGCTCAACCAAATCGAATGCCCTAAGTCGCTGCAGATCGTAGGCGGAATCATTTGTCGAGTGCTAGCTCTGTACAGAAAGATAAAACCTTTGATCACCTCTTTCCCTTTTCTCTTCAAGGTGTGCACTCAAGAAGGATCTAACGGAGAGATGCTCGTCCCCTGTTCTTGCTCTGCCATGTTCTGCTGCAACTGGAATGGTTAGATCCTGAGGGTCGGTTTGGGGGAAAAGGACTTTTTTTTTTTTTTTGCTTTTGTTTTCTTTCTTTGATGGGGTTGGAATTTGAGGGATTTGTGGGGTTCCTTTTCTCATTTGGTTGAAGGTGGGATGGTGGTGGGGTTTGTATATCTGTTTCACAGCTGTTGAAATTTCATCTCTTGTTTTGTTTCTACCAAGTGATTAGTATCTTTTCTGGATTTGTTCTTGGAAGTGGGTTTTAAAAATCCTCCCTTATGTTTTTCACTGCCTCATTATGTGAAAACACCAAACAGTAGCACCTGTCTCCGCCTTGGAACAATACAAGCAACAAGGGGGAATTTTTGAGTTCTTCAGTGCCAAATCTTGCAAAAATCTTAACTGAGTAATTTTTGGGGAGTTTTGAGGGTTTAGCGATGGCAATGTCCTGCAAGGATGGTAAGCTAAGTGGGATGGACAATGGAAAATATGTAAGGTATACACCTGAGCAGGTTGAAGCCCTTGAGAGGCTCTATCATGACTGCCCTAAGCCCAGCTCTCTCCGGAGACAGCAGCTGATCAGAGAGTGCCCAATCCTCTCCCACATTGAGCCAAAACAGATCAAAGTTTGGTTTCAGAACAGGAGGTATTCATTTCTTTCAAGATTCCTCTGTGAAAAAGATGGATGCTTTCTTGATTGTTCATCATGTTGGGTTCTCTGGTGAACTGTGCAGATGTAGGGAGAAGCAGAGGAAAGAGTCAGCTAGGTTGCAAGCTGTGAACAGGAAACTGTCCGCCATGAACAAGCTGTTAATGGAGGAAAATGATAGGTTGCAAAAGCAGGTGTCTCATCTTGTTTATGAGAATGGCTACTTTCGCCAGCATACCCAGAATGTGAGTTTCTTTAACTCCTTGTCAGGAAAAAAGATTGTTTCTTTTTATCACTGATTATTCCTTTGAAACCCTAAAGATTGCATTTTTCATTCTTCACAAAAAAAGGTTGGATCTTTAATCACTGATTATTCATATCATGAATGGGTTGGATTATCTTTAATCTGTATTAGCCCTTTGTGTTAGTGTCTATTGAAACCCTAAATATGTAATTTTTCTTTTACACTGTATCAGCTCTTTTGTGTTTGGGTTTATTGCTAACCCTAAAAGATGACATTTTTGAGTTGGCATTTGAATGAATGTTGTTGATTGGTGTTGCAGAAGACGCTTGCAACCAAAGACACAAGCTGTGAATCAGTGGTGACAAGCGGTCAACACCAATTGACGCCACAGCATCCGCCAAGGGATGCTAGTCCTGCAGGGTGAGTGATTGGGGCTGCTTAGTGGGGAGGAATATTTTGGTTGTCAAGTCATTTTCTGGGCATCGTGTAGCGTGACCCCCCTTTAGGCCTTCACCCTTGTTTTCTAGTGTTGGGCTGATGGACTCAGTGATGGGTTCCTTCATCATCATTTATATGCTTTTTGTTTTCTTTCCCAGGCTCTTGTCCATTGCAGAAGAGACTTTAGCAGAGTTTCTTTCAAAGGCTACTGGAACTGCTGTTGAGTGGGTCCAGATGCCTGGAATGAAGGTACCCTTTCGCTATTCGACATTCGTCTGTTTGGTTAAATCACTTATGGGAGTGTTTATTATCGGTTTTTATCTTATACGTAACCTCCGAGTATAAACTCTATGTAATCAATCAGCACATGATTTGTTAACTAAAGCGGTTAATTGATATTAGGCGCCATTTGGTTGATATCTTGATACCTAGGCATGAGATATACCTGACATCGATATCAAGTTATACCAATACTAGATATATATCTAATATTTAGATTTCGTTACTAAATAGGGCTTTATTACTATTCATGTTTTTGACAATAATGGTGGTGTTAATTTTAATAGCCTGGTCCGGATTCCATTGGAATTGTTGCTATTTCTCATGGTTGCGCTGGAGTAGCAGCACGAGCCTGCGGCCTAGTGGGTCTAGAACCCACAAGGGTAAGCGTGAATCATGTTTTTAACTGTGGCTTTTTCGTTGTTTTTATGTGGGCTTGTGATGTGATTATGGGGTAATTGCTTGCAGGTAGCAGAGATCCTCAAGGATAGGCCATCCTGGTTACGGGATTGCCGAGCTGAGGACGTGCTTAACGTGCTGCCTACTGCCAATGGCGGAACCATTGAGCTGCTCTACATGCAGGTTTGTTGTTAATATTTCGAGTCATGCCCTTGATTCATAGTCCAATAATAGATTTCGCCAATCACTTGACACTAAGAATTACAACCGTTTTTGTGGATTCAGCTCTACGCGCCAACTACCTTGGCGCCTGGTCGTGATTTTTGGCTACTACGCTATACTTCTATGATGGAGGATGGCAGTTTAGTGGTACGGCAGCAACTGGTTCTTTCATTAGTTCAATCTTTGCTTGTCTACGGCATTTGTGAATCGTATTCTTACTCAGTTCATGCTCCTGTCAAATGAACAGGTGTGCGAAAGATCACTTACCAATACCCAGAATGGCCCAAGTGTGCCGCCTGTGCAGAGTTTCGTAAGAGCTGAAATGCTGCCTAGTGGGTACCTCATTAGACCTTGTGATGGTGGTGGCTCGATAATCCACATCGTCGATCATATGGACCTTGAGGTGAGAAACATGTACATCATTTGTCTATGAACATGATAAAGGTCTCGTTCTTCGAATAACTAACAGTGACTGATGTTTAATTCATGTACAGCCATGGAGTGTGCCTGAAGTGTTACGCCCCTTGTATGAATCATCAACCGCGCTTGCTCAGAAGGCAACAATGGCGGTGCGTTTGTTTGTACTCATATCCTATTAAATTTCGAAAATTGAATTCTTTTCTTGTGTTAACGGGGAATCATGGTTGAAATGACGCTCTCTTCCATTCAGGCATTACGCCATTTACGACAGGTGGCACAGGAAGTTTCTCAGCCTAGTGTATCTAATTGGGGCAGACGCCCTGCTGCTCTGCGGGCCCTTAGCCAGAGGTTGAGCAGGGGCTTCAACGAGGCACTCAATGGCTATGCTGATGAAGGATGGTCTTTAATTGGAAGCGATGGCGTAGATGATGTCTCCATCCTTGTGAACTCGTCTCCCGACAAGCTGTTAGCTTTGAATCTCTCCTACGCAAATGGATTTCCGTCTGTCAGCAATGCAGTTTTGTGTGCTAAAGCGTCCATGCTTCTACAGGTTTGTAATGGCTGCAAGAGATTTCATCCTTGTTTACTCTATACCATTGTTCTAACTTCACCTTCTCTCGCGTCTGCAGAATGTTCCTCCAGCAGTGCTGCTTAGATTCTTGAGGGAGCACAGGTCAGAATGGGCGGATAACAACATTGACGCATACTCAGCCGCAGCAGCGAAAGTTGGTCCCTGCAGCTTGCCTGGATCACGAGTGGGTGGTTTTGGCAACCAAGTTATACTTCCATTGGCACACACCATTGAGCATGAGGAGGTACTTCAATTTGATCTTCTATAGCGCTCTGTGAGGTTATTTTCCGTCCTTACATTCTAACGTGCGCCTTCTGCTTGTATCGTTAGCTCTTGGAGGTCATCAAGCTGGAAGGAATCGCTCAGTTTCCGGAAGAGGCAATGATGGCCAGAGATATATTCCTCTTGCAAGTCAGTATTTATCCTCGTTATACTTTCTTACGATTCCCATCCAATTTTACGACTTGACTTGGAACAATGTCGCTTGCAATTAGGTTTCGTATACTATTTGTTAGCTCTATAAGCCTGATATATGAGTTGAAGACAGTTTCATTTGTGTTAATGATTTATAATTTCACAAAATTTGTTTGTTGAATTGCTGGTATTTACATGATTACATCCAATGTTCTAAAAAACGCTTGGTGGGTGCTTGAGAGTATCGAGTCAAGGGTCTATGCGGATTTCATGGCGGGTCTTTGTGGTTTGGGTGGGCCTTGGCGACCTTGACAGCCTTGGCGGAGGGGCGAGGTCAAGGGTTTAGGTGGGGTCTAGATGGGTCTTGAAGGGTTTTTTACAACAATGATTACATCTAACTGAAAGCAATAATCGTCTACTTGTTTTAACTTTTAAGCATAACAATCGTCGCATTTCATCATTAATTGGTACCAAGTTCATGCTTGTAACATTTTCTCTCGGTTATTAGATTCAATATTTTGCGGTATGAATGAATTTACATGTTCTTGTGCTTACATCCGTGCTCTGCTGTATTTATAACCAGCTATGCTGTGGGCTAGACGAAAACGCAGTTGGCACTTGTGCAGAACTAATCTTTGCTCCCATAGATGCCTCCTTTGCTGATGATGCACCTCTTCTGCCTTCCGGTTTTCGTATCATACCACTCGATTCTGCAAAGGTTGAACCGTCTACTGTCTTAGTATTTACATTACTCCGATAATCCGGCTTCTTGTTTTCTGATTTGCTTCTTTTTGGATGCAATGGAGCAGGAAGCTTCTAGTCCGAACCGCACTCTAGATCTCACTTCCGCACTTGATGTCGGGGCAACAGGAAGTAAATCCTCTAGCGACAACTCAGCCGGTGATGGCAGTATGAGATCGGTAATGACGATTGCTTTTCAGTTCGCATTCGAGAGCCACATGCAGGAAAACGTAGCAACCATGGCTAGGCAGTATGTCCGAAGCATTATAACATCTGTTCAGAGGGTCGCTCTGGCGCTCTCTCCTACACGCCTCGGCTCTCAGGTCAGCATGCGTTCTCCCCTCGGGAATCCTGAGGCGCACACTTTGGCTCACTGGATCTGCCAAAGCTACAGGTTTGTCACTCTCTCGATGATAGTTTGTGAAGCTATCGAGTTTTTTCGGCTAAGTGGTTTCTTGTGTTGGACTCTGAAACAGATGCTTCTTGGGAGTGGAGCTTCTCAAGTTCAATGGCGAAGCAACCGATGTCATCCTGAAGACCCTGTGGCATCACTCGGATGCAATCCTGTGCTGCTCTTTGAAGGTTTGCACACACTTCGTACACTTAATGCCTCGTTTTTTAGCCTTGCAATCGTCGCTTTACATGATTGAAAACGTCGCCTTTATTATTCATTTCTCCAGGCATCGCCGGTTTTCACCTTTGCGAACCAGGCGGGGCTGGACATGCTCGAGACCACCCTGGTTGCGCTGCAAGACATAACTCTCGAGAAGATCCTGGACGACCATGGCAGAAAGGCCCTTTGCTCGGAGTTCCCTCAGATAATGCAACAGGTCCTGAATAGCCCCATCTAACAACGCGCATATCGCGTTCTTGTTCTTGCACCGCTAACACGTTCTTCGTTCTCTCTGCAGGGCTTCGCTTGCCTTCAAGGCGGGATCTGCCTTTCGAGCATGAGCCGCCCCATTTCCTACGAACGTGCAGTCGCGTGGAAGGTACTGAACGACGAGGAAAACGCGCATTGCATCTGCTTCATGTTCATGAACTGGTCTTTTGTCTAATTGTCGTTTTAAACTACGAAACACCACCGAACAAGACATCGACCTCTACTATGTCGATCTTTTGCTTGTTCTGCTACGGAAACGAAACCCGGTGAAGCACTTAAGCTATGTAGACTTGTTCTGTCGTTTTGATGTGTAACGTTATGTTAGCTACTCGGTACTAAGTCGTTACTTGTGCGTGTGGGCTTTGTGCCCCTCAAACTTGTTGTTCGGACTATTAAGTTAATAGTTTACTTATGTCTTAAACTCGTTTGGTTGCTGTCAGTTTTGCATTAGTTCCCTGGGCGATATAAGTTATAACTAATTCAGTGAGAATCTTGGTTACCTAATTTGGTGAAAATCTGATTTTATGATACCATATCGTGTGCATATACTTTATTCAGTTTATTGTGTTTGCAAAAATTATTCGCGAATTTGTCTGTATGATTAGGGTAAAAAATATAAATTTTAATTTAATGAATAATCGTCCAATACCATTGAATAATCTCCCAATATAGACGAATAATCATAAGTTACTTTTAATATCATCCGTTAATCTTAATTCAATGACTCAGATTTGTTAATATGTTGTGTACATCTTTTTTTTGATACACGGTAAGAGTTTTGATGCGGCATTGAGCAGTTGTGTACATCTATTTTTATTTTTTTTTATAGGTAATAATTCGATGGCCAGACAAACCTGACTCATTGAGAGGCCGACAGAGTCGGCAGACGACGAATCGTCAAACATACAATCATAGTAATAAAATGGTGCAACACAAAGACGGTAAACAAACAGTCACTAGATCGAAGAACAGACGATCCTAATCCATAAAAGTTGAGGGCAGAACGGAGCCAAGCGCCATCAAGAGATAACATCGCTGGCCAGCGGTACATCAGGAGTCCCCATGTGGGTGATGAAGACGAACATCCGAGGAAATTTCCGGAATACGGAGTCGTCATGATACACACCGCTACGACCCTAGCTAGACCCGACACCGGACGCATGAGCCCCAACTCAGATCAAAACCGCCAAGAACAACCAGAACAACTGCCGTGAACCACCTTCGTAGAGAGAGCACCTGCAAGCTCTTTCGGGAATCTGTCAAGACCCTTTCAGGTTTTTTCTTCTCTTACTTTTTCAAAAACAAATTTCCACAAACTTGGGCCCAAAGGAGAATTACGGGCCAGGTACTAAGGGCTGGCCGGGCCCAAGGCAACCCGCTTGCCACCAGTAACACTGTAACACTACATGAAGCAAAACAAGGCTCAACACCATCCGATCGGCAACGCCAACATCAAATGTCTCCCAAAGGAGGCAGCCAGCGTCAGCGACGCCGCGAGGAGCACAAAACGAAGGTGTACAACGACACCACCCAACCGGCCACCGGAGCAAAGCATCGACGAGAGGGAAAGAGGCGTCGAGAAGCACGAGATGAATTGAGAGCCAAAAAACCGTCGAAATGACGAGATCGGTGGCCACCAACATGAAAGGACGACCCTGAGCACAACGACAACAAACCAGCCAGATCGAAAAGGGTCATAAGGCGGAAGAATTCGAGAATTTAGGGTTTGGAAGCAAAAAAGCCCCAAATTGAGAGCTAAATTGGGGGGACCAAGACACACCAATCACAGGGCCAACATCGAAACTGGTTGTGAGAGGAAGGTTGACATGGGCGTTTGAAGAAGAAAGGATTGGATCGGTGGTGGTACGGAGACCCGAATCGAGGCTAGACATCTTGAAAGAGATGGATGAACAGTAGACATGGTTTCTAGAGAGAAGGGAGAGCCCTTCAAAGCCCTTCTCTCTAGTTGTTCTATTGAACGAACAACTTAAGCATCATTAATATTAATATTAGAGTTTTGGGCCAATCACAAGTTGATGCCCATACCAAGTCGAAGCTCATTGGAAACACGGAATCACTTGTGAGTGTGAAAGTCAACCCTTAAATGGATCATACAGTACCCGATCCAGATATAGAGTGACTAAGTCGATTGAACCAGACTAAGATCAAAATAAAAAATATTTAAGAGTTTGGAGAAGATGTTTATGATTTGAATTTCACCATCATCGTCGATTCATTGGTATTGATGGATTATTCGTGTGTTAAGTTTAGTTGTTGTATGATGTTAGTTTGATTGAGATCCTCATTGAGTAGATGTTCTATGATTTTTTTTTTTGGAATTCCAAAATGATCTAAAAACCAATTATGAATTTATGATAGATCAAAAAGTTAGATAATACTTTTCCAGGCAACACCTAAACTTAACGCCTTAGCTTTTTCCTTTTGAAAAGAGCATCACAATTCACAAATTCATTGCATTTGAAAGTGTGGCCCTCACATTTTCATGGATACTCAATTACTTTTACAAGTCCAATTTTTGTTAGGTCAAAATATCAAATCTATATTCTATATATAACCTTAATTTAGAAGACTTTGCTTACGTGTCAATTTTAGAGGAGTTTTAGGAATATTGTTTTTTTTTTCCTTGATTTTTTTATTTCTCCTTTTCTCTTTTTCTCTTTTTTCCATTAATTTTTTTAATCCTCCATTCTCTTTTATTCTTAACATATTTACTAACAATTGGGCTTAATTCAAAACATTGAATTCAATCTAATATAACCATTAGGCTTAAATCACATTTATGGACTAACTATTGAGCTCAATTCAAAACGGGGTATAATATCTACACCGCTAATTTTCACTATTTACACCGCAAATCCACCGCATCCCTATGCGGTGGATTAATAAAAATTTAGCCCGACATACCGCATGTACATACGGTATGTATGTTGACCGTATGAAAACACCGCATGTATGTGCGGTGGGTTAGGTTTAAACGGAGTCCGTAATACAATAACCTGGTTGGGGCGTAGTTATCCGAAACCTACCGCATTGGCATACGGTGGTTTAAAAATTACCGCTACCACATGCGGTATGTATTTAAATGTGGGTAAAACTTGTACCGCATCTCCATGCGGTATGTTGTTACCGTTGCGGCAACGGTAACAAATCATACCGCATGGGTATGCGGTAAGTTTTTTTACCGTTACCACAACGGTAAACTCATACCGCATGGAGAGGCGGTATGAGTTTTACCCTTGGGGTCCCCCATTATAAATAGGCGTGGGGGGCCCATTTTTCCGACACACCGAATCTTCTCCAATCTCTTTCTTTCCGAGGCCGACTCGAATCTTCTCCCATTGTTTGATTCCGAGCCCGACTTTTGGATCCATCCATTCCCCGTCCCCATATCTACCACCACTCTGTACCCGGGTTTTAAGATGGTGAAGGACAACCGTGGAAAAGCCGTAGCTGATGATGTCGGTCATGTTCAGAGACATCCGTTACAGGTAACATTTAATGTTTATAATAATCAATTTGCTTTATTTGTTAATTTGAAGGAAATAGTGTTAACATTTCATTGTTATATATAATGTACCCGGAGCCCACTATACAGAGGCGGAGGACGACAGATGTATGGCCACCGCTGGAGACACAACCTCAGCCTACGGTATATTAAAATTGTTACTAGGTGTAGGGAAATTGATATCGAATAAGTATATATTTATGTTTTCTTAGGAATTGATAGTCTGAGGTTGAAATAATTTATAGGGAAATTGAAAATCTTGCAAATACTAGGTGTAGGGAAATTGAAATCGAATAAGTATATATTTATGTTTTATTATGAATTGTTAGTATTAAGATGATATCATTAATAAATCTTACGAAAATGTTGTTACATATAGACAATCATACGATATAGTAGTGTAATTGAGCGATAGCATTCTGACATATATATATTTTAAACTACACAGTCTTTGTTGTCGAGAAATTTGGGAGAGAGGGTAGTATTACAATCTGCTAGGAGAGCTGCCTTTAGGGAGAGGCAGACGTTGCAGGGTGCATCCGTTCTGATGGAGACGGATATCGACGAGGTAGAGGATGCCGTCAGGGAGACCCAGACGTTAGAGGATGTAGTGGATCCTCCGGAGAGGGACACTGAGACGGTAGGAGCTGATACTGGGCACACGGCCCAGTCATCTATAGAGACGTCCTCCCGTCTGATGCAGATTGAGCAACACTTGATGTCTGACCACACGGATGACCCAGTGGTGCGGTCGACTGGAGAGTCTGGTCAAGGCGACCAGGGACTTGAGATGTTGGAGGAGTACCTACGAGGGGACCGAGCACGTCATACGGGTGAGCACTTGCAGACTGGAGCTGAGAGAGTGTCAGAGGAGGTGCAGACTTATCCTGACAGTTATCGGGACTACTTTGGGATTGGGTTTGTGAGCGAACAATTGAACTCGTATGACGACACGGCACCTATGTTCGGAGATGTGAGTGCCGGGACGAGTCATGCTCGAGGTGGCGACCAGGAGCCATGGGCCGTTGCGCAGATAGATTTTGCGTCGTTTACCCCGGTTGGTTCTACGGGTGTAGGGAGGACGCCTGGGAGTCAGCATGCGGCGCCATCGTTGACGCCGAGGATCGCCGAGCCTGAGCCGATCACTGAGCTTCAGCTTGCGACGCCGAGGACTGCCGAGCCTGAGCCGATCACTGAGCTTCAGCTTGCGACGCCGCCGATTGCCGGGGGGCACGAGTCAGCTGGACCTTCGAGGCATGTGTTGCTGGAAATTGGAGGAGACGAGCAACATGATCCGATGTATGGGGCATCTGACGATGTTCGTCAGGATATGGGAGGAGATCAGGCGGCACAGCCCCCTGTCCGTGCAGTGCAGAGGAGGCGGAGACAGCGTGGAGAGAGCAGTAGGGCAGGAGCCATGAGGTGATGGGCAGCATGGCGAGGCGAGCATGACAGGGGCCACTCGGGCTGTTCAGCCCGAATGGCCGGGGGGGGCCCATTCTGTTTCCCTTCTGAGAGACTACGAGACGCACATTGCACAGGCCATTTGGAGACGGGAGGACGAAGCCTTGCGTAGGGGTGTGCGTGCGCAGAGACGAGGGCAGTCGCTGGGCCGTGTAGAGGCGTTGTTGGAGGTCGATGGACGGGAGTCCTGGTTTCCCGCAGTGCGGGAGATTGGGTTCTGGGACCTCAGAGATTTCGATTGGGATCATGAGGATCACACTCTGATCGGGGCATTTGTTGAGCACTGGCACCCCGAGACGAACAGTTTTCACTTCGCATGGGGAGAGATCACCATCACACTGCACGATGTGCTCTTCATACTTGGCCTCGGTTTGGACGGAGAGGAGTGTATCCAGGTGGATGATGTTCTCGGCTGGAGGGAAGTAGTTGGGGAGTATTACGGCTTGACTCAGGATGAGCGGAGGAGCGCATGGGACCATGGAGGCCCTACTGTTCAGCTCCTCCTTCAGAAGATAGCCCCGATGCGACAGCGGGTTCGAGATGGCGCACCACTTGAGCATGATATGGAGTGCATCTTGGGTGTTGTGATGGGGATGATTGCGATTGCGACCTTATTCATCGACAAGTCGGGCGGAAGATTGCGTCCGGAGGTGATCCGTAGGTTTATGGACGCGGCGCAGGTGTCGCATCTTTCTCTAGCTACAGGGGTCTTGTCGTGCTTGTACCGGGGATTGGGCGAGGCGACTCGGGAGTTGGCCAAAGACATGGACGGGTGTACAAAACTATTGGAGGTAAGCCATTCGTTCTGTGATTATTTATTTTAGAAGTTCCGTAACTAGCTTATAATGGCTATGTTGCTGATAGTATTGTTCCTTTGAAGGTGTGGATATGGTTGCACTTTCCGGTGTTCACGCCCGGCATGACGATCGATCGGAGGCTAGCTCGGGACCCGCGACGCGGGGTGAGGTACGTCCTGGGGGCGACACCATTTTCCAGTACGGTCACCCGGGATGATAGGCCTCGCATCGAGCGATTGGATGTTCTGCGGCGGAGGCTGGATGAGATGACAGTCGACGAGGTACGAACACAATTTATATCCGCACTTACATTTGTCATACTATATACCAGATTGTATTCGTAATAACAATTTCTATTCCATTGCAGATCGAGTTCATGCCATTTGGTAGACACTTGGATTTTGATGGAGATCTGCGTCTTTCGAGATATAGGGGCACCATTCGGTGGTTGTTCGAGGAGGAGCCGTATATGCCGGACCGTGTGCTGCGACAGTTTGGTCGGGTTCAGCACATTCCCGCTGATCCAATCAGGCCTGCCGTAGTGCTCAGACCGAAGTCCGCCAAGTGCAAGAAGGAGGCGACCTTCCACCCAGCTGACAACCACTGGGCGCACGGACCTCTGAAGAGTACCCATATGGCGTGGCCGATGACTATCTGGAGTGGTTTCACCGCCATAGTCATCCATACATACTTCCTGACACTCCTCGACACCAGCCCATCATCCCATCGCCGCCCACCCCCGCCGTCGCCACCCCCGCCGACAATTATCGAACATGTAAACATCGTAACGACAATATCTTCTAATATGATTCGCAATACGTGCCTCTGCATCTAAGTAATACGATTCGGGAAATCCTCTGTCGTCATAACAATGCGCACAAGAAAACTCGATCGGATATGCTATGTCAGTGTCTGTTTCGAATTGACACTGTAGGATTACGCACGAATTTCCAGGAATATATGCTTGATGCCTGCAGTTGCATTCCTCCGGCCACCGTGGCTCCGTGCAACGAATTAATGTAACATTGTACTCGAGATAACCTGCCGTTCGCCGAACGGCAGGTTTATAGCCCTCGTACAGCATATCTGCTCCCGCTCGCACCATGTTTGACCGTGATGCAGAGGCACCGCATAGCCATGCGGTAGATATCACCGGATGGCACCGCATGGGCATCCGGTGGGTATTACCGCATGGCTATGCAGTGTCCCAAGGGGTCCGGTGTCTATAAAAAGCGGTGGAATGGAACCCTTTTTGTGTAGATCCTCCGCACATTCAATGGCTAGATAGAGCCGTCTGAAGTTCACTCTGTTGTATGCAAAATGAACATTGTACAAATGAAATTCTGAACAATGTTATTCTGAACAATGTTCGTTTTGTATACAACAGCGTGAACTTTAGAGTTAGCCTTCTGTACGCATCGCTTTTACTGCAACGTGCCGTCACTGTGTCAGTCTGATGAACTTGTTGTTATTGTTGGTTGTGTAGTCGTTCGTTTGTGGTAGTGTGATGAAGTTGTTATTGTTGGTTGTGAAGTAGTTTGTTTGTCGTCTAGTTGTAACAATGTTGTTTGAATAACAAGTCGGTTCGTACGCTATTTGTGTCATGTGTTTCCTATTTCAACGTTTTCCTATATTTCTTGCAACACTTGAAATAATATATAATGGAAATCACCGAGGCGACTAGAGGGAAGTTAATTAAATGGTTGAACTGCTTACACATGAAAATACAACGCATACACATAACACTACATACTTGAAAATCCAAATGTCTACTCGCTATCTTCCTCCGATGACCTCTCATTAATGGAAATGAGAATATCCATTTTGTTGAACGCGTAATACCTTTCCCCTGCGTTGAACGCTCGAAGTTTGCGGATAACATGATCACATAGGCCCTCAGCCCCGATACTGTAAACGTCGTAACGACAAAATCTTCTGATGTGATTCGCGATTTGCGCCTCTGCATCCAAGTAATACGATTCGGGAAATCCTCTGTCGTCATAACAATGAGCACAACAGAAGTGGAGCGGATATCCAATGTCGGTGCCCGACATGTCGATTTGACACTGAAATATAAAGCACGAATTTCCTGGAAGGTATGCTGGATGCTTGCAGGTGCATTCCACCGGCCACTCAGGCTCCGAGAAACGAACTAATGTGACTTTGTACTCCAGATAACCTGCCGTCCGCCGGTATAGTTCCGTGGTAGTCACCATTTTGTGATTCGGTGGACACCCGGTGTGGTGGTTTCTATGGCGGATGTCATGATTTATAGGGCATACACAGCAAGGGGCGGTGGTGTAACCGGTCCGGTCCGGTCCCACGTTTCACGTTTTGGAACATGGATACGGATACCGCATGCGCATACGGTATATCCACCGCATGTACATACGGTATATCCACCGCATGTAAATGCGGTATATCCACCGCATGTAAATGCGGTATATCCACCGCATGTAAATGCGGTAATAATAACCGGTTGAACTGGCGTGTCTGAGAGGTCACCAATTACACGTTGAGGACCCCGAGTCATACTACCGCGAGGCGGTAGAGGCAATCAAATGCGCAATCAGCGACCTATTCAGCGATGTCAGGCTACACTGCGCACTTGAGATTGTAAGGTTCACTGTCGACAACGCCGTCCGTCCAGCGAACGACAGAGTGAAGAAGTACGCATTCAACCGCATTGAGATCCAGATTGACCCGCGTATTCTCGAGGAGTCAGTAGGTAGTTGTACAGATCCTAACGTCTGGGACCCTTTGCAAGGTATACCATATTCACAAGTAGAGTGGAGTCTGTAGGTAGTTGTTTCGTATAATTCCTCCGCAGATTCAATGGCTTGATAGAGCCTTGTGAAGTTCACTCTATTGTATGCAAAACGAACACGTATCACCGCATGTGTAATGCAAATCATTTATCAGCGAAATATATTTACTGGTTTAACTCGTGACCGGATAAATTCACTATAAATGATACACAACAATTACCAACCGACAATCATTTATCAGCGAAATATAAATGCTGGATTAACTCGTGACCGGATACATTCACTATAAATGATACACAACAATTTAGGACACGACAACATTTTACCTATGGTACATAACAACTACCAACTGACTCCTCTACATTGCTCGGCAAAATGTGAATATTTATTCGGTGAAACGCGTACTTTCGAAGCTTGGTGTTTGCACGCCGCACGGCTTTTTCCACGGTGTATCTTGCCACCTGCGTTGCATTGGCCAATCCTAAGTTGGAGAAAAAGTCGCTAACAAGCTCCGTAATTGCCTCCGTCGCGTGAATATAATATGCTGCAGGGTTATCCCTATACGAGTACGGCCTTGTCATGCGGACATCCTCGTAAGTCACTCCTTCCACGCACTCGAGGTCCACTGAATCCGAAACTCTTGCTGTATCGCGTTCTTCGCATACAACTTGGCAAAGGCAGCACGGCCATCCTGTCGAGCTTCTGTGCTGACAGTTGCACAATATATCGTCTGGTGGCGTTTGAAAAATTTCGACTGTAAGTCTAAACCTGGTACCAGATCTTGTCTCCGTTTCATACACTTTTGTAGTTGCCATAGTGGTTATGGTATACTGAAATTCTCTAACAACCACTTTTTTATAGGTGTCGTTTGAAACCACCGCATGTAAATGCGGTATATATGTATACCGCCTGAGAATGCGGTATACATATGTATACCGCCTGAGAATGCGGTATACATATGTATACCGCATCGTCATGCGGTATAGATATGACGATGTATACCGCATTACGTCATCTTCATATGTATACCGCATCGTCATATGTATACCGCATCGTCATGTATACCGCATTACGTCATCTTCCCAGCACGTGGATTGGAGTCTAAGCGAAGACATTATGCAACGTACCATCACGGCGACACCATTGAATTGTATGAATTTTTGATAATTTCAAGGAATAACACATTACATGAAAACGGATAAAGTGCGTCATTTTTCATATTACTTAAAAAGATAACATTGCAGCAAAAGTAACTCAGTCACACATCAAAGGAAATCATCAGTTACATTCTCCGGCGGCACTACGACTACCCGAAATCGAGAGTTGCCTAAGTAGCTAAACATCAACCCCGCCCCTACACGCACGTCACGGGATCTCGCGAAATTATTCCATCCTTCTGCGAGCCAGAGCGCCCCGGATCTGTTGCGGTCAACCCGGATGCTAGTGCCTCTCCTCCGTGCCCCATTAGTCAGCGTTATTCTTTCGACACCGGTCAGCCCGTATTCTTCCTCGAAGTTGGAAGGCAGATGCTGCAATTTTTACGATGTACTTGGTGACTTCGGAACAGTGTGATTTATATGACAGACGACAGAATGGGGCTTACCAATATTTGTGTCAGCGAGACGTCTTCTACCCACCAGAAAATATCCCTCGGTCCGCTACCTGAGACTGAGTAGAAAGGTCTTGGGGTATTACCAGCCGCCATGTTGTAATAATCACCACATCGCACGGGGGTCATTTATAGCGGGAAAACATGACCCGTTGTATGCCAGAAGTATACCGCATATACATGCGGTATATGCGAGAACTACACCGCCTATAAATGCGGTATACATGCGGTATACCGCCTATACATGCGGTATACATTACCGCATGTGTAAACGGTATTCAAAAAAAGGCCGGAAACGTAAAGGCACGGGTACACGGTGATCTTCTTCCGCCATCGGAGTTGGTCGTCCAAATTCCATCGGTCGAAGGAGAGCGAGCCTCTTATAAAAGTGCGAAACTGATAGATTCCGTCGTGAGTTCCGACGAAAGTTCCCAGCTTCGTCCTCTTGTAAGAGGATCATTCTCCCTTGACAGATTTAATTTAGACGCCCACTCCAATGACGAACGAAGATGACGGTGTACCCGTACCTGTACGTTTCCGAAGCATGTACAATTTTGTTTGGATGATCAATAGTCATCCACGGGATAATGTTAAAGACGTCATGGGCGTACATATATACTATCACAACGTCTTTCACAATATCCTGCGGATACCTATTGCATTTTATTAGATCGAAGCTATATAACCCCACATCGAAGCGATATAAGCCGAGCAACATGCCAGCGGCCAGCGATTTCAATCGAAAGACACAAATCGCTGGCCGTGGCATGTTGCCTAGGCTATCATCGCTGTTGAGCCATGAAAAAAGCATAAATTTTAATTAATTTACAAGACGAAGCGATATAACCCGTGCAAACTAATCAACGGTCAAATATTTCGTTCCGAAGACACAAAATCTTTGGCCATGAGGAGTTCGCACAGAGTAACATCGCTTTTCCGCCACGACAAATGTCACGAACCGGCCATGGGGTATATATAGATACATACCGCATGGGCCAGCGGTATACTGTATACCGTTTAGCTAGGCGGTAGTACACCGCATACCCATACGGTATTTGTGCACCGTTCACCTATGCGGTGGGCCCACATGTTCAAATAAATCAGCCCCAACGGTCATCTGAAAACAGCGCATAGGCAAACACCGCATAGGCATGCGGTGTTCATGCATTACTGTATAAGAAGTCACCCGCTCTCCGTTGGAATGCATCCAATCCCATCACCCCCAATCAACGGTCATTTTCTAAAATGGTTAACGACGACACCAGCCGACGACCTTCAAGCCCGGGGGAGGAAGCACCTACCGCGACGCCAATGGCCGATAACTCACCACCACCTCGTCTTCCGGTATGTGATTAATGTTTATCATTTGGAATGTCGTTGTAGGTAGAATATAGGTAGTGGAATCATATCGAATGGAAACCAAGATATAGGTACCGGTTTTTAAATGTAGGGGAATAAATTAGGTTCTGGAGTAGAGCAGACAGAAACCATGAATGGTTCGCGTAATATATATGCACTGTTTGCATGCTGCAGCTACCACTGGAGGAGCAGGCTGATCCGATGCCGGAAGACGATCGGGACGATGAGGGCCGTAACCAGGAGTACCGCGATTACACTGCCGAATTTGCTACATCCGAGACGTGGACCAATCGCGACGATCTCCTACAACATTGTCGTGGCATAGCATTAAAGCTTAATATGGTTTTGACAATCAAGCGTTCTTGGGCGAGCACTCCTACAAGGCGTGGGAGTCTATTGCTCGCATGTGAGAAGTACGGCCAGTACACTCCCCGTAAGAGACAGCGAGTAGCCGGAGATGATGCAAGCGGGAACACGCGCAGAGCTGTGTCGAAGATAGAGGGGTGTCCGTTTGCATTGTCTGGCGTGGAGTTCAAACGGGGCGAATGGGGCCTGGACGTTATTCATGGCAAGCACAACCATCTACTCCCCGGTGCATTTGACGGGCACCCGTACGTCGGACGGATGGATGCAGATGAAAGAGACACTACGTTGGCCCTTACCGTCGCTGGTACCCCACCAAAACCGATTTTAACTACATTGAAGATGACAGCTGACGCACGACAGAAGCTAAACTTCACATCGCGGCGCCAAGTGTACAATGCGAGAGCAAAGTTTAAAGCTGAAGCGAGAGGAGATCGAACAGTCTCCCAGGAAGCACTCCACATTTTGCGGGATAAGGGTTACTACTATTGTACGAGGAGATCCCCTGACGATCCCAACAGGCTTCAAGATATATTCATCGCCCATACTGACGCTCGCCATCTTCTAGCCATGTTTCCATACGTCGTCCTCGTTGATAGTACATACCGGACGAATGCGTAAGTTTCTATATACACTAATTCTTTAACCCATTCCCACCACGGCATGCGAACTCAAATATTTAATTGTGCAGGTACGGGATCCCTTTGTGTGAGTTTGTTGGATTTACTTGCACAAAGAAGAACTTCGTCATCGGGTTCTGCTTCATGTCGCACGAGAACACAAATACGTACATTTGGGCGTTGGGGCAGCTCGTTTACCTCATGCGAGGTAATCTTCCTAACGTTATTGTCACTGATCGAGAGCTGGGGTTGATTGCGGCGCTACGAGAAGTTCTTCCCAACGTCAGGCACATGTTGTGCACAGTGCACGTCCTCCGACGATGCGAAGAAGCTGCTTTCCAGAAGTCAAAGAATCTGGATGTTGCTAGGCGTTTCAAGAACGCATGTGTTGGCCTGTTCCAATCCAGATCGGTTGAAACTTTTGCCGCTACAAGGAGGGGTATGCATGCAGAGTGGGGGCATATTGAAGGGCTTATGCCGTATTTGGAGGCGACGTGGTTACGAGATTACTCGGAGCAGATAGTCCGTGCATGGACAGACGCAATCCAGCATTTTGGTACGACCACGACGAACAAGTGCGCCTACATTTTCAATATAAAATTCATTATACCCGTAATTTGTTTAGGGATAACGATTTCCAACTGCGATTCACACTTATCTTTTAGGGTTGAGGCTGCTCATTCTGTGTTGAAAAAGACCTTAAACTCTGGAGTCGGTGATTTCACTCACGTGATAAACACAATCGATCTCATGATGTCGGATCAAATTTGGGAGGTGAAGAATACATTGGGGAGAGCGAACAACACCTGGCCTACAGACTCCCACGACCTATGGATTTTCGACCGAATTCGGAATATTGTGTCGAAGGAATGTTTCAACTTGTTGTTCGAAATCTACACAAAGATGGAAGCCGAGCCACCGTCGCAACCATGCAGAGATGCCTATTGGAGGGACGTCTACGGTCTTCCATGCACACAGGACATGCAAGCTTGTCGATACACGCAGATACCCATCAGACCATCCCAGATACATAATTTTTGGAAGCAATTGGATTTCAAGAGGCCTCATGTGGACAACGTCCAGGATAACACTCCACTCAGCAGAGCTGATGTGGACATGTCGCGCATGATCAGTTTGTTCCAGAGCGGAGCTATGGACGAGGATACTCGTTGGAGAATCGCTTCGGCATTCAACGACGGGGATCGTCCGTCCCAGACACCGTTGACCACCCCTGACCCGGAGGACCGTAGACCGCCCGGGAGACCGAGGACTCGCCACCCCTGTCAGACGAACCCTCTACCTTGGGAACGTGAGCGTGCTCGGGCTCAACGCTAGGCAGATAGACAGGCGACCACTGGATCCTCACGAGGGCGAGGCCGAGGTCGAGGTCAACCGGCATCAAACGAAACAGATGACGTGGAAGGTACTGAGGAGGCCACTGGGTCCAACGACATTGCCATCGACGACCCTCCCAGGGGCCGAGGAGTAGGCAGAGGCAGAGGACGGGGTCGTGGAAGGGGACGTGGACGAGGTCGAGGTCGATCGGCGTCGGAGCCAGCTCCGGAGATTGTAAGTGACATTCCAACACCAGCACCTACGACGCTTCCACCACAGAATCTACATCGAGTAGAATTCAATTGGGGCACTGACAACATCGACGAATTCATGATTACTTTCGTACGAGCCGTCACAAATGTTGCAGGTGATGGTCACTGTGGGTATAGGTCTTTAGCTTGTCTTCTCAACTTGGGACAAGACGCATGGCCTCGAGTTCGACGAGAGCTGGCCGTTGAGTTGCAGGTGCATTCAGATCGGTACCATTACTATCCGGCCTTACAGGAGCTCATCATGAGGGTCAACTATTTCGGCACGTGTCATGATGCTACGTATTGGATGGAGATTCCGATCATGGGCGAGGTGTTTGCCACGCTTCACCAGCGTCCTTTGGTGATTTTGTCACAAATGATGCCTATGTTATGCCTACCTCTGTACGCCACTGGTGGCCCGTCAGTACCGGCCTATGAGGAGCTAGATGGAATAGCTTTAGTCGGCAACAGCAACCATTTCGTTCCGGTACGTTTCGTATTTCATATTCATTAAATTTTTTACTGTTTTGTTTCTCTTTTATAACATCAATATTAACCTTTTATTCACAGATTTGGTTGTTGCCTGGTTCACCTCTTCCTCTAGTCTACGTCACATGGACACGGCATCACGATCGCACTGTCGACGGTTGGGACGAGCAGTTTCAGCGAGGATTGCACGATATAGAGCCTACCGCCGTCGTGATGGTTGTCGTCCCCTACCGTATTAGCATTTCCCACTTTCTGATGTCATTTCTCGAACTTCATATGTTCAATTGGGTTGTATCTCTGTCTATTCCATTTCACAACCGAACTCCATATCGCACTTTCGTTTTATTAATCTTTCTTTTCAATTTAACATATGATTTTTTCCAAATCACGACGTTTATTACAAGTTAATTCCACTGTAGAAGGATATAACATTGCAGATGTCCATGGATTGTACGATAATCATCTTTCTTTTCAATTCAACATATGATTTTTTCCAGATCTCGACGTTTATTACAAGTTCATGCCATTGTAGATGTCCAAGGCCAGTACGATAAATTCTTGGTGTCGGCAAACACCGCATACCCATGCGGTAGGTATTCGGTTCCTATCGGTCCCCTCCGCTGCTTCGAATAGTTTCGCTCAAATCGGGTTATCCGATACCTACCGCATGGGTATGCGGTGCCGTTTCAACGGAACGGGGGTGCATACCGCATGTATATGAGGTATATCTCCATACGGAGGCTAGTACCGCATGGGGATGCGGTGGATAACCGCATGTATATGCGGTAGTACGTTGACCGTCATTAGAATGTCATTAACTCACCGCATATCTATGCGGTGATTAGTGGTGTAAATAGTAAAAATTAGCGGTGTAGATATCGTTTCCTATTCAAAACATTAATTAATTATTAGTTGTGACACATCACATTTAAATGCGTGATTCAGATTTCAAAATTTCCAAAAAAGTTACACTGATATTGATATTATTATTACTGGGTGATTTAAAATATCTACATTTATATATTATACTTTTATGGTAAAGTTTTTTTTATCTTAACTTTTATTAGTATTTTATAATATATTTATATATATTATTAATATTTTAGTTTTAAAAAACCGCGCCATGGCGCGGGAATCGTACTAGTTTGTATTTAAAATGGATAGTTTATAGGTATATGGATATTTAGAAAAACCCTGGTATCATATGAATATTAAAAAAACCCAATTTAATTAAGTTAAACTATTTTGTTCATAATTCATAAAAAGACTGGTTAATAAATCTAAAAAATAAATAAAAAAGATAAAATATTACTTTTTTTTTCCGCACATATCAAAAGACCCGTTAAGATGAACCGGTTTGTTAAAAATTCATTTAATTACATATTTTTTCACACATAACTCTCAAAATTCAACCATATACTATAAATAAAATTTTATTCAATTTGTTTATAGTATATATATGGTTGTTTAGTTATATTTTTTTTTTTGCACATAACTCTACTACTCCATCCGCTCGGCAAAACTTGTCATTTACTATTTACGTACGTTTTTTTTAGAATGATAAAAACTATATAAAATATTCATTTTTTATAAAACTTTTTTAACAATTCTGTACTTAATAAGTACGAAATTATTCAATATATCGCATAATCATCTTCATTGCCTAACAAAATAATCCAGGCAGACATTTTAGTAGCCGTTGATATTGAAAGATTAAAACCAAAATAAAGTCACATAAAGCCTCAACTTTTTTCAGCCAAAAAATAGCTAATGGCTTTTGTGAAGTGCGTAGGGATAGAAAACGGACGAGGGGTACCCGTTTATAAAAAAGTATGAGAAATTGATGGGTTTGGTTAATATTTTTGAAATTAAAAAATGAATGAATTTAATAAGAATTCTTCCAAAATAGAGAAAGTTCACTCACCTATTCCTCTCTAGCTAAGTTCAACTTCCATCATTTTGTACGTGGAAATTTCCAATTGCCCCCCCAAAAAATATTTTGAATTATTTTTTAGAAATAAAAAGAAAACGTTTTTCTAAATTTTAGTTCTAATAATTCAAACCTTTAAAGAAAACTATATAAAATGTCGGCCAAAGGAGGCAGCCAGCGTCAGCGACGCCGCGAGGAGCACAAAACGAAGGTGTACAACGACACCACCCAACCGGCCACCGGAGCAAAGCATCGACGAGAGGGAAAGAGGCGCTGAGAAGCACGGGATGAATCGAGAGCCAAAAAACCGTCGAAACGACGAGATCGGTGGCCACCAACATGAAAGGACGACCCTGAGCACAACGACAACAAACCAGCCAGATCGGAAAGGGTCATAAGGCGGAAGAATTCGAGAATTTAGGGTTTGGAAGCAAAAAAGGCCCAAATTGAAAGCTAAATTGGGGGACCAAGACACACCAATCACAGGGGCCAACATCGAAACTGGTTGTGAGAGGAAGGTTGACATGGGCGATTGAAGAAGAAAGGATTGGATCGGTGGTGGTACGGAGACCCGAATCGAGGCTAGACATCTTGAAAGAGATGGATGAACAGTAGACATGGTTTCTAGAGAGAAGGGAGAGCCCTTCATAGCCCTTCTCTCTAGTTGTGTAGATCTATTGTCTCTATCATAAATTCATAATACTCCTATTTTACTATTTATATATATATATATATATATATATATATATATATATATGGTTTTATAAAAAAAATCTATTATTAATTATAAAATTCTATAATTTTTTTTTTGATATTTTAAGTAATTTTTATTAAGTTAAAATAATGTTGAATAGTACTCCGTATGTTCTATTGAACGAACAACTTAAGCATCATTAATATTAATATTAGAGTTTTGGACCAATCACAAGTTGATGCCCATACCAAGTCGAATCTCCTTGGAAACACGGAATCACTTGTGAGTGTGAAAGTCAACCCTTAAATGGATCACACAGTACCCGATCCAGATATAGAGTGACTAAGTCGATTGAACCAAACTAAGATCAAAATAAAAAATATTTAAGAGTTTGGAGAAGATGTTTATGATTTGAGTTTCGCCATCACCGTCGATTCATTGGTATTGACGGATTATTCGTGTGTCAAGTTTAGTTGTTGTATGATGTTAGTTTGATTGAGATCCTCATTGAGTAGATGTTCTATGACTTTTTTTTTGGAATTCCAAAATGATCTAAAAACCAATTATGAATTTATGATAGATCAAAAAGTTAGATAATACTTTTCCAGGCAACACCTAAACTTAACGCCTTAGCTCTGTCCTTTTGAAAAGAGCATCACAATTCACAAATTCATTGCATTTGAAAGTGTGGCCCTCACATTTTCATGGATACTCAATTACTTTTACAAGTCCAATTTTTGTTAGGTCAAAATATCAACTATGAAATTATTCAATATAATAAATACAATAGTTAATTACACGCATAATCATCTTCATTGCCTAACAAAATAATCCAGGCAGACATTTTAGTAGCCGTTGATATTGAAAGGTTAAAACCAAAATAAAGTCACATAAAGCCTCAACTTTTTTCAGCCAAAAAATAGCTTATGGCTTTTGTGAAGTGCGTAGGGATAGAAAACGGACGAGGGGTACTGAGAAATTCATGTGTTTGGTTGATATTTTTTAATTGAAGAAATTTAATTTCTCATAAAGTTGAATTCTCCAAAATAGAGAAAGTTCACTCATCTAGTCCTCTCTGGCTAAGTTCAACTTGCATCCTTTTGTACGTGGAAATTTCCAATTGGCCCCAAAAAATATTTTGAATTATTTTTTAGAAATAAAAAGAAAACGTTTTTTTAAATTTTAGCTCTAATAATTCAAACCTTTAAAGCCTTTACTTTTGTCAACTTTTTTCAGTTCTTTTGATTTGGTGTATTTTCCAGTTCGTCTTTTCCATCTAAAATTTGCCTTTGAAACTGAGTAAAAAGAAATGTTGATTTGGACATGCCTTCTAGATCGATCGAGTTCATAAAGTTTTTTTACGTGGAATAAAAAAGCCGTTCAGTTCCATTTATCAACCTACCATTATTATTTTTCCCATTAGTTCTAACTTAAAAGGCGAAATCGCTTACCCAGACGCCCCTCATTTCGGACCTCATGGGGATTATAAGAGGTAAATTATGGTGACTAAACCTGTAACAAAGATTGAGATCAGATTGAGAGTAGTGACGGGACCGAAAATTTATTTATGGGGGCATAATTTTGTACAAACTGTTCAAACCCTCTTTGTTAGTATTTTTTCTTTAGTTTAGCATGTCAAAACTATGTTATTTTAGTTTAAACGATGAGTTTTAGTTAAAAGCGATATTTTTTTAGTTTAGTGCAAAACAATGACATTTTTTCTCAAAATGACGGTGTTTTAATTCAATATGATAACATTTTAGTTCAAAATTGTGACATTAATTGTTGTATATTTTTTCTTTAAACGAACAAAACGATGTTGTTTTAGTCTATAATAACCTTATTTTTCTCTAAAAACACATCGTTTGAAATCTAACGATTCAATATGTAATTTATTGTTCTCTTAACATACAATAGCGTGTAACAGTATATAAAAAAATAATATAAATTTGCATAATTTTTTATCGAATGGCTGAATTTAGTAATATAACCACCTGTTTCGAAGATTTTGAGCTGAATCTTATTCTTAAAATATCAAGTTAAGTAAAATATAAAAGCATTGTAGTTTATTAAGCGACATTTCAAATTATCAATATGTATTTAATTTTCAAATGTTCAGAACTTTTTAATATTTACATGGGTATCGGATTAAGGCTTATATTATATCAAAACGAAGCTAACGACGACTAGAGCTAGCTAGTATGGGTAATTCGTCAGATGAAAGGAGAGGCGTGTGCTCCTTCTTGCCCCTAGCTCCGCCTATAATTGAGAGGTTGCTCGATCCCACACTGTCGCTGGCCGATGTGACTCGATCTTTGATTTCTAGCCCAAATACCACCCCTGTAACCAGTTGAGCTAAGGTCACCCTTTGATTCGATTAGTCTCATCAGATTCATGTATCTATATATCTATATATCTATCTATATATATATATATATATATATGTGTGTGTGTGTGTGTGTGTATGTATGTATGTATCCATCTATATATCTATCTATCTATATACTATTTTAAATCAGAAGACTTATGCCGACGTGTAATTTTCTCCTTAATTTTAGCTGATTTAACCAATCCCCTTTTTCCTACTCTTTTTTTCCCTCTCCTACCTTCCATTTACTTCAACTAATCTTTTTTTTTTTATTTTAATTTGCAGTTGATTTTTATCTTTGAAATAACCTTCAAATAACCAATGATGTATCCCAAATAGCCCAAAGAGTCAAGACAGACTTTGCTTGATTGGGCCCAGGGAGAGGGTAGAACTTCATAAGCCAACAATAACAGAAGCAGAAGGACTATTGCCAAGTGGAGTAGACCACCCAAAACTAGCTACAAAATTAATGTAGATGGTTCTATCGCCCTTTCTGGCAAGGGTCAGATTGGAGCAATCATTCGGGATTTTGATGGTCAGATTATTGATATATTTCATAAGGAAAGTATTATTCAAACGGAGGCTTCATGAATCCTCTTTGGGATGCAACGTGCAAAGGAGAAAGCCGGTCTAGTGAAGATCGTCCTTGAGAGTGATAACCAAGTTCTTGTTAAATCTATTAATCGGCTGCAACCGCCAAGATGGGAAATAATGCGACAGGTTGAAGACATTATCAAGCTTCAATCATATTTTTCGATGGTAGATATCCACCATGTCTATAGAGAATCAAACAAGTCAGTGGATTATATAGCTAGAAAAGGTATTATCTCTAATTTGCGCGCAGTCTATCCTAGGCGTGGCCACGGGTCAGACCCGGCGGGTCGACGGGTTCGACCCGCCGGGTCAAGGGTCGGGGGAGGGTGACCCGAACCCTAACCCGGGATTCCCACGGGTTGGCGGGTTCGGGTCACCCGGCGGGTCATCGGGTCGACGGGTTGACCCGCCGGGTCTGACCCGGCGGGTCAACTCGACGAGTTGGGGCCCGGATTGGACGGGTTTGCACTTGTTTCGGACTTTGGAATTTGAATTGTCGGATCTGATTTGTCGAGAAAGAGAACGGAAATTGAACGCCTATCGGCCTATGTGTTTGACAAATATCCTTTCGTGTTCATAAATAATAACTTGACGCTTTAGTTTTACAATATGTAACATCTTCTAATTTTCAAAACTAAAAAGTCTACGACTTATAACTCATTAAGTTTAACAAATTACAAAGAAGTTGTACAATTTTTGTATTAGGGAGTGTTGGGGGGGAAGGAAGAAGAAGGGCTTGAATCGGTTTCCCGACTGCCTACGTATCCTCCCGGGGGTGAGGAATCAAAGCCCACGTAGTTCTTTTACCTGTATGTCTGAACCCCGGCCCGGTTACCTCCTCTTCTAGTCTTCTTGATCGTCGGATCCTCCTCCACCTCCTGAGCCATCTGTGACCGCGCCGTCAATGGAGCTCCCAACAGACTCTGTCTCTATTCCGTCATCATCCTCGGAATCAGTCCCCAAGTTGTTCTTCTGCAGTCGCATCTCCGCCTTCTTCCAATCTGCAAGGCAAACTTGGGCTTCGAGGTTCTCGGGAAGCAACCTTGATCTCTTCTCCGAAAGAATCTGACCTTCGCGACTGAAAAGCTGCTCGACGGCTACGGTGGAGCAAGGTGCCCCAAGTATTTGTCGGGCGATTACCTGCAACGTCGGGAATCTTTGTCTTTCGGGACGGCTCCACCACTCAAGGACATCGAAATCTTCCTCTTCATCGCTGAGAAAATCAAAGTTAGTGGACAAATATTCGTCGAGCTCCGAGTGGGGGCTCGACGAAGATCTCGACCTCTTTGACCCAAAGATATCTCGGGCAAGTGCCTTAGTTCTAGCGGTGATGCTGGTTTGTGACCCGCTTGAACTAGAAGGCACGGGAGGACGACCGGAGGGCGCTCTATCGCCCGTCGAATATTCAGTATATAATTGTTCTAACAATCCTCTAACTCTAGCAACAATAATTGTAACATTGCAATCAGGATCATCCACAGTTCCTAAAGTCGGATAATTGTTTTCTAAAAACAGTTGAACTCCGTTTAATTTATATCTAGGGTCGAAACAACACGCTACGAGGAAAATGTCGGGTATAAATTTGTAATACGCTATCCATTTCTCCCGCATCTCCCTAGTCGCTTGAGAAATGGAAGGCGTGTTAATCCCGTCTTGAAGGGCTAATGCTACGTTCATTGCAACAAAACAAAAAACGTTTGATGTAGGCATGTAAACGTGGGAAAACGTCCGAGTTGCGTCGTAAAAAACTTTGAAAACCTCTACAACGTCCCGGGCCTGAGTCCACACATCGGCAAATATGTATGAGCCCGGGATGTGTAGTGTTGCAAAACCGGAAAGAAGTTCCTTGTAAGCGATTGAATCGTAAATCATTGTGTAAGTGGAGTTCCACCGAGTGCAAACGTCCTTGGGGAACGTCTTTGGGCGGGTTTGGTGAGCACGACAATAAGCGTTCCATTGCTGGCGAAGCTGTTTGCTTCGCCAAAGTGCCCGCAAAACAAATCGAATTGGTTCAACAACACCTTGTAAATATGTTAAACCATCTTGAACACATAAGTTTAAAATGTGAGGGGCGCAACGGATGTGGAAAAACTTCCCGCCTATCGCGGGCTGACAGTTTTGGATTAAATCGGGGATAGATGCGGTGTTGGCAGAAGCGTTGTCAAAACCAATACTAAAAACTCTTTTAGTTAATCTATATTCTTGTAAAACCGTTAAAAGGACACTTGCTATGTTTCGTGCCGTGTGTGCTTCGTCGAAAACTCGAAAAGCTAAAACACGTTTGTGCAATTGAAAACGTTGATCAACCCAATGGCAAGTAACACCCATGTATGAGTGATGTTGCCAATGGTCGGTCCAAATGTCACTACAAATCGAAACGTGTAAATCATGGTTTTTTTGAAAATATTCGATTAATTCATTTTTACGGGCGTTATACCGTCTATTGATTTTCCTCTTAACCGTGTTTCGACTAATACCTTGCCATGCAGGTTGAACATTTTGCGTAATAAAATCATTGAAACATAAACGTTGTGAAAAACTATAAGCTAAACCCTCGGCAGCTATCATTTCCGCATATTGATCATGACAACTACGATAATCATAAGACCATAAACCAGGGGGTTGAGAGGAAGAAGATGCGTACCCGGTTAGTTGAGTTTTCCCTTTGGCGAGGCCGAGCTTCTCGGGATGCTTCGATCGGATATGGCGACCGTAGTTCCCATATCCGCCTCCCTTCTTGTGCTTGTATACCGTGGAGCAAAAGTTGCACTTGGCGGCGACACTCGTTTCCTCCCAAGCCGGCTCCCTAGGACCCTTCGTGAACCAATACTTGAAAGTAGCGGCTCGAACTTCCGCCGTAGTAATAGGGTCGCCATCGACCGGAGTTCCGTCGGCGGGGAACCCGTACTCTTGGGTCGGAATCGTCGGAGTGCCGCCGGGGGTGCCTCCTCCTCCTCGATCTCGTCGACGTGGTCGGCGAGTAGAGCATCATCTCGACGACGTCGGGATCCGCTCGCCACCGAGACCGATGCGCTTCGACGAAGGCTTGGACCCGCCGCCGGGTTCGAGCCTCCTCCTCCGACACTCGGGGTGGATGAAGATGGGGCTCCACTAACACTCTTCCGACCCCTAGTAACTCGGGCCGTAACTCGGTTGATCAAACCCGACATTTTGAATTGAAGAGACTTAGGAGATGACGAGAGACAAGATCGAGCGATTAGAGAGCGATTATAGAGCGATTAGAGAGATTAAGATGAGAGTAGAGGAGATGAGTGAGGTGTGAGTTGGAATTGGGAGGGAAATGGCCTATTTATAGAGCCAAACCGAGCCCTTTCCCTCCAATGGAGCCGTTGGGCAACGGTCGACCCGGCGGGTCGACCGTTTGAAATCCGACCGTTGCCACTCGATTCAATTTTTTTTTTTTTTTTTAATATGCATTTGGGTGGTGTTTGGCTACTAGTTAACTTTGAATTAAATTTATATGTTAAGTTTCCAATATATTTTATGTACATTTTAAATTTGTGAACATTTTAAATGTAATATATATTATATAATGTTTAGGTAATTTTTCATATGTTGTTAGGTAATTAGTAAAAATATTATCTTATAAAACAATATTCTTTGAATAATCCAAACACAAGTTTATTGTAAATCGAAAGACGAATACACATACACGTTTCCAAATCACGACTCACATTCACGGATTCACCGATTCACATAACGACATAACGTCATAAGTCATAACATAACATAATAACATAAAAACGTAAAACATAAACTTACTGCATTACTACAAGTCTACAATACTCACTACTTATTATTAAGACTTATGACATAGGAATTAGGAATAATAGACTAGTTTTTACCACCACTCGTTCCACTCGAGCCCGAAGCGCCATCGTTCTTAATCTTCTCGGGGTGCTTGTTGGTGATGTGAAGCTTCAAATTACCATATCCAATGCTATTTTTCAGCTTGTACCTTTTATCACAATGACGACAAACGGCTACGAATGATCGATCGGCTTGCACATCCACCTTCTCGTAATGATCTCGAAACAACCCCTCTTTGAGGTTGTCACCGGACATGATTACAACTTACGAGCTTATTAAAAATCAAATTGATAGGTGATTGATGGATTGGATGGGATTTGTGATAGGAGGAGTCGGGTATTTATAGCCCCGAGTGCTTACTAGCCGTTAAACGGCTATATTTTTTTTTTAAAAAAAGCTCCAACTGGTGGGCCCCACACCCAACGACATTTTTTTTTAAAATTAGGCCGACCCGGCGGGTCGACCCGGCGGGTCACGGGTCACCAACATCCCGACCCTAACCCTAACCCGCTACCCGCCCCCACCCGCCAACCCGGCAACCCGGACCCGGCGGGTCGTTGACCCGTACGACCCGGCGGGTCACGGGTTGACCCGTAACCCGTGGCCACGCCTAGTCTATCCCCTATCATAGGGAATTTTGTAACATCATCTTTCAGAATGATCCTTGAGTTAAGTTATTGTATAGGTAGCAACTTCTAATGTTTGCCTACTGTAAAAAAAAATCAATGAGTTTGTTTCAAAATATTAAATTAATATTAATCTATAATGGATTTCATCTTGATTGGCCTTATTATATCTTTCTTTTATGAGTTTATTTGTATAAAATATTAAACTAATATTTTATTTAATTATATAATACTCCCTCCGTTAAGAAAAACATGTCGTTTTAGGAGTAAAATCTTGTTAAGAAAAACTTGTCGTTTTAGGTATTTTGGTGTTTACTTTCCAAAATTATCCTTGTCATGATTAAATGTTTGTTAGTTGTAGTTTTCAATAAAGTGGAAAAGTAAAGTGATAATTAGGGGTATAAGTGTATTTTTGTTTGCTTTTATTTGCTTTCTTAAATAATGTGCAAATGTCTAAAACGACATGTTTTGATTAACGGAGGGAGTATTAATTTGTTTTATTATTAAACTTTATATTTTTTAAAATCGTGAATGACCATCAAAGATAGTATTCTCTAAAGAAACAATCATCAAAAGTAAATATAATAATCCTAATTATGCCATAGTATATCAAACAACACTTATTCGTCTCGATCGGCAAAATTGTGTCTTCAAATTTTGACATATATGCTCTTCTGATTTATTCATCGTTGATGAAGATTCCTCGTCGCAGGGGATGATGATGCCCTCCTCATCGATGAAGATTTGGCCACATCGATCGATCTAGCGTCGGACCCCGGTATCATCTCGATCATTTACTCGATCAACCTTTCTAAACAAAAGAGGACATATTTCAATCTTACACATATATAAACCAACCAAATTAAAAGCTAAATAAAATAAAATAAAAAAGATTACAAGTGAGCCTATCAAATTCATATTAATTAATGGATTATACATATTACAAAACATAAAAACAAAATTTAATGGGAACCCAAAATTTTCTTTTTGGAGGGATTGTGTTCAACAATATCCCTATCTCCTTCCTCTTCCCCTCGCTCATTTCATACCCTCCAATGTATTTCACCGCCACAATCCACAACCACCACTGTTGCCACTGATGTCATTCTCTAGTGTCTACCGGTTGCACTAGTGATGGTTATGGAGTGGTGGTACAACGAAGTAATCAGTTGGATATTGTGTTAAAGATAAGCGACATGGAAAGAAAGAAGAGACGGATATTCAAGAAGGGTGTAAATGGTAATTAAAGTTTAGAGAATGAGAAATCTTGAATTTATATAGATGGATGGATAGATAAATAGATAAATATTTTTTTTAGAAAGAAAGAAAGAAAGATAGATAGATAGGTAAATATTTTTTTTAGAAAGAAAGAAAGATAGATAGATAGATAGATAGATAGATATGGATGTATTTATTTCTTATTATTACATAAATATTATAGATAAAATGCCGATTTAGAAAGTATTCAATAAAGTTTAGCATATTTTAAATCATTTAAATGTTTTATTCTTTCCAATTTAGTGAAATAGTTTCCAATTGTTATATTACAAATTAGGACCACACTTTAACATCCACATTTGAAAATAATCCACTTTTTTTTAAAAAAAAAATAAAATAAAATTATAAGGTCTATAGATTTCGATCTATTTTAGATATTCTATCAAAATATACAAATGATTTTAATTAACCTAGCCATGTAATCCTGATTAAAAAAATATCCTATAAAATTTATCATAGCTTTAAAATATTTTCTAAGATTTTTTCTTTTCAATTTAGAAAGACAGTTTCCAAAATTGGAGTATCCATCAACTACAAATTAGGACTATACTTTTCATTGATCATAAGCTAAATATTTGAAAATTAGATGAAGGTGATCTATAGGGGAGGTGTAGGTGAGGATGAACAAGGTGAAGGTGATGGTTGCGCACCGACAGACCACCATCAAGAACTCGATGTGATTGCGGTGGACAATGGTGGTGAATGGTGAGGCGAACGTAGTTATATATGCATGCTTTCTACACCCACCACACTCACATCATCGTTCTTGATCGTGGTCAGTCGGTGCGCAATCACCACAGTCATCTTGTTCACCATCACCACTTTGCCTCGTCTGGAATTAAGGTAAGATATATCGCGACGATCTGCAGGTTCTTAATTAATTAATTAATTAATCTCAAGGAGGGAGCTTCGTTTGAGAAGAGTTGTGTTGTTTACGTTGGTAAGTTTTGCGTGAAGCAAACTCGATCGATCGATTGCAGATTATCTTGTACGTTAACCTTGCTTTATCGTACGTTTTTCTTTGATCTGCGGCCTTTTCTTTTGACATTAATTAAAGATGATATGTCGTCGATCACCTCGCCTTTGCTTAATCTTCCCTTTAAAGATAGATAGGTTTTCATTGAAACAAGTATTGTGTATCAAAGGATATTTACGGATGGATGATCAGAGTGGGACTCAATTGTGATCTCAGACAACCAGCAGAGATACCGCATTGTTCTGTTAGTTGAGCAACCGAGGAATTCGGTCTCGCGCGTCGATCAAGTTCTGGTCAACAAGGTTACTTGGTGTTGTACGTAACTCGGTCTGTCTTGTTTTAGGTTGAGTTGTTTTTATGGCATCATCCGTATTTACTGGTTTTATGTAGCTAGGCCGGCCGAACAATTTGCAGATCCAAGCATGGTTAATTATTAGCAAACACATCATTAAAAAAATATTGTACATACCCAATCTATTAAATCCACAAACAACTCTTTATCTTCCAAATCAGGAGAAAAGCCCACATGTTTCTCCTGATGTGCCGCTGGCCTGCGGTGCTGCTGCCGTGGAGTGCTTGGCTTCGACCGTCGTCTACGTCCTCATCCCGTGTGGTCTGGTTGTTTTCAGTTTCGCCTTTGTAGAGTTTTTTGCCTGTATCTTGCACCATATTTGTATTTTGTGTTTTGATTAGACGGTTTCCGTCTGCCGACTTGTCGGCCTTCGAGATTCAGCCTTGTCTGACCTCGAATCTTTTCCTGATAAAAAAAAAAAATTGTGTGTGCGGGCCCACATACGGACGTCTCGAATAAAACATAAATCCAAAATGAAATGAGTAGTTATTCAACCTTATATGTTGTTCAATTATTTTGTATATTACCAATGTGGGACAACTGCATATTCCAACATATTTTGTGAAATTTTGCATATATGATGAGGGATGCATAGTTTGGCCAAAATTCAATACAAATTTATTGAATGAAAATAGCTAGAACTAAAAGTTCCATTTATCAAAATTAATAATTAATATACATATTAAACCAAAAAATATATATATATATATATGTATATGTATATGTATATATATATATATATATATATATATATATATATATATATATATATATATATATATATATATATATATATATATGGTTGGTATATTGGTATAAATATCTCTTTTAAAAGGTTGTTTTGGATATTTTATTTTTGTTTTAAAAAAAACCCTTAAAGCTCTAGGCTTCTAGCTAGATCCTTGGCAACAAAACAAAAGAATATACCTAATATACCACATATATATACATAGTATCTATATATATATGCAGTATATATAGACTATAGTATTTCTATTCTTCAATTAACATGGTCTCCATCTTTTTGTTACCTTACCATGTAGCAAACCATGGATATGCATACATTGAGTCCAGCTGTAGCACTTACTAAAAGTGTATTAAAATTCCTAAACAAATCACCCAAAGTTTAGAATCTTATAAAGCTGTGTGCTTGCTTTAAACCATATTAAGAAATTCAAATGACTGCCCCTTTAATATAAATTTAAATTCTATATATAAGCATTAATTATATCAAATGTAATGATTTGGAATTTTGGATCACAGTAGATATTGTGTTGTTTAATTGAACAACCTGTACACCCACTAAAAACCCACCATCATGGATGGTGTGGTGTCTAGCTAGCTAGCTATATATAGAGTACTAATTCAAATTAAGTACAGTAAAAGTGTATGTATAAAATGTACCAAAGTACTAAAAAGATCAGGATGTAATGTACTACTAATAATCAATTAAAATTTAATTAGTAGCAAACCCTGTGTATTAAGATACCCCGGGAGCCTTAAAAGTGTGAGATCTTATCCATAGATGAGGAATTTGCATAGTGTTATAGACTTTTGTTTTATGATAAAATAAAATAAAAATGGATTAGGAATATCAAGGAAAATAGTAAATTATACTATAAGAAAGAGAAAAGTGTATTGGACCGGATCATCTCCATAGATAGGGTTTTTATTTCCTGCTATAGGGTTAATTAAGAACACTACTAGAAAAGCGGTGAATATTAGACGCTTTCGGTTCGACGCTTTGATATACCGTCGATGACATTTTTTAACGCGCGCTCCCACTTAAACCTTTATCGACGCTTTTAAGTGTCATAAATAAAAAAAATATGATTAGACGCGTTTAAGCGTCGATGTTTCCATTTCATTAAAATTAAAAGGAACAGAAAACCCAAAATAGGAGAAAAGGAAAAATGAAAGAGAGAGACTAAGGAAACGCCAAACCCTAACCTTGAAACCCGCCGCCCTCAATCCAGCCACCGCGACCCCGGCAACCAGAAACCCACCCATTTCCACCGCTATCGACCTAGATGCCTAGTTCCCGGCCACCATCAACCCAATAACAAGGAAAAAACCAGATCTGAAATCATCCCCATTAAGCCGCCATGGACCCAAAAGGAGCATAAAATCGATGCCCCTGTGTCCGGGATCTGGAATCAATCTCGATTTCCAGATCATTACCGACGAGTCCGGAAATCGGAAGCTGAAGATCGATTCATGGTTTGGATCAAGGAAGACGACGGCCGCCATCAGGACGACGCTCAGCCATGTCCAGAATCTCATTACCGGAGTCACCAAGGGCTACCGTTACAAGATGAGGATGGTGTACGCTCACTTTCCGATCAACGGAAGCATCACCAACACTAACAAGGGCATTGAGATCCGTAACTTCCTTGGCGAGAAGAAGGTACATTTCTTTCAGCTTTCCTATTTTCTAGTTTGATTTTCATTTTGATGAATCGAACCTAATTTGCTCGCTAGACTATTCCTCCTTTTTCCCTCTACTTGGAATTTGTTCTAGATGCTTTCAGTTGCAACTCTCAATGTAATGTTTTGTTTTGAAAGTGAATTATGATTTGTGAAGTTGCAATTTCTAATTGGATTGGTAAAACGTCTGATTGTTTGGATTATTGGAAGCAAAACAAAGTATCATGAATACTGAAAATCTGAAATACTTACTTTTTACCTGATGGAGCAGCCTTAGCTGGCTGATTTTCCAGTGAATTGTTTAATACATTTGTCTTGTTAGTTTGCTCCCTTTTACCTCACTCTCTATTATTTGGCATGTTTCCATATTTTGTTTATGACCTATTATTTTGGGTATATCGGAAACACTCAAGAATTGATTCGAATGTTGTGTTATCTGTTGTTTAAGGTCCAGATGCATAAGAGGGGATCTTCTAGTGTTGCTGTCATATATTGGATGAGAACTGGTTGCATAAGAGGTGACCTTCTAGTGTGTTTAGACTCCATTAAGAATATTCAGGGAGTAGTTTGAAACTTTGGTATTTACTTAAAAGTGCTCATTTTTATTTAATTGTTGTACTGATTCTAGCTGGCTTGTGTTCTGAAGATGACTTTGGAATAAATATTTGAGTAAAATGGAGAGATTGCAAAATGAATGCTTGAATAAAATGGCTAGATTGCAAAAGGAGGGTTAAAAGAGTATTGTTAGGGGATACAAATAGCTTAAGATGGATAAACATGGTATGTAGAAAATGGCTAGATTGCAAAGGGCCGGGAGGGTTAAAAGGGTATTGTCTACCTGCATGTTAGTATGATATTTGATCTTGTATATGTATACCTATGATTTTCATCTTGATCTTGGAATTGTACTTTTTATTCTTTGCAGAAATAGAAAAGAAGAGAAGAATAATACTAGTACTCTGGATCAAGGTTTATTGCCATAACAAGTGTATGTGTCATGGGTTCTCTCGTGATTGTTTAAAGGATATTTAGGTTTCAAAGCTAGAGGATTGTATATATGTATTCTAAACAGGGTTTGATCAATATATATAGATTTGTCTTGCTTTACAACTTTTTGTTTTATGGATTCTGTACATGGATTTTTCTTTTAGTAATATAAATAAATAAATATAATGCAAATATTTTTTGTTTCATTTATTATGTTCTTGCACAAGTAGATATTTTTATTTTGATTCTCGAATAAGTGATTTGTCTCAAATATAGTAGAACAATGGCGAAAATGAAATAGTTTAAAAAAAAAAAAAACAATCTCGACGCTTTTTTATGTCGAAATGATGTTATTTTCTATGGAACTCTGAAGTGACAAATTTGGACACCCAAAAGCGTCGAATAATTTTCGACACAAAAAAGCGTCCATTATTACAGTAAATTTGGACGTAAAAAAGCGTCGAATAATTTTCGACGTTGAAATTACCGACGCTTTGTTGAAGCGTCGAAAACAAAATTCTAGACGCTTTAAAGCGTCTAAAATGGCTCCAAAAAGCGTCCTTTATGGCCCTGTTTTCTAGTAGTGGAATTCTTAATCTGACCATTTGTTTTTATGGTATATTGATATTATTCAAATTTATTTGACACAACTTATATCACCTTTTATTAAATAAGTGATATATTGAGAACTTGTCTATATTAATATCAACTATATGAGGATATTCGGGTTGCCCAATGCAGATGTCTAGATTTTGAAAATATAAACTAGTTTGTGAGTAAAATGATCAACCTTTTAAATAGATCGAATTACATAGTATATATCATGCCGTTCATAGGTAAAACTACTAAGTTCGGTCAAACTAAACTTAAAAAAAAGGGGCTAATTTGTAGCCCTCGATCTAAATATTATTATTTTAACATACGTACCACTTTTTTTCAATATATTTTCTATGTTGTTTTTTACGGAGTATTATATATTAAAAAAAAAAGTTACTCAAAACAGTGGCGGAGCCAGGATTCTCGCTCATGGGGTGCTAAAAAAATTCGTTAAATATTTTTTTTGGTGTATACTTATTAAGAAGATTTTAAAAAATATATATTGAAAAAACACTAAAATTATGATTTTTTAAAATGTAAATTACAAAGAATCTATATCTATATAAACTCTTAATTTAGAAGAGTTTAGGATGACGTGTCAAACTTAGAGAAATTTTAGGAGTTTTGACCAATTTTTTTTTTTTGCCATTTTTCATTGATTTTCTTTAATTCTAATTTTTTCTTCTTTCCCCCCCCTTTAATTCCCTTTTTGCTTTAATTTTAATAACTATCTATATATCTATATCTATATAAACTCTTAATTTAAAAGAGTTTAGGATGATGTGTCAAGCTTAGAGAAATTTAAAGAGTCTTGACAATTTTTTTTTTCATTTTTCTTTGATTTTCTTTAATTCTAATTTTTTCTTCTTTTTTTCCCTTTAATTTTCTTTTTGTTTTAATTTTACTAACTATCTATATCTATCTATATAAACTCTTAATTTAGAAGAGTTTAGGATGATGTGTCAAGCTTAGAGAAATTTTAGGAATCTTGACAATTTTTTTTTTTTCAATTTTCTTTGATTTTCTTTAATTCTAATTTTTTCTTCTTTTTTTCCTTTAATTCTCTTTTTCTTTAATTTTACTAACTTCTATATGTATATAAACTCTTAATTTAGAAGAGTTTAGGATGACATGTCAAGCTTAGAGAAATTTTAGGAGTCTTGACAATTCTTTTTTTTTTTTTCCATTTTTCTTTGATTTTCTTTAATTCTAATTTTTTTTTTTTTTTTCCCCTTTAATTCTCTTTTTGTTTTAATTTTACTAACTATCTATATCTATATCTATATAAACTCTTAATTTAGAAGAGTTTAGGATAATGTGTCAAGATTAGAGAAATTTTAGGAGTCTTGACAATTTTTTTTTTCATTTTTCTTTGATTTTCTTTAATTCTAATTTTTTCTTCTTTTTTTCCTTTAATTCTCTTTTTCTTTAATTTTACTAACTATTGGGCTTAATTCAAAACATTGATCTTAGCCTAAATTATAATTTTAGCATTTTTTTTTCTTCTAAAAAAACAATCTATATCTATATAAACTCTTAATTTAGAAGAGTTTAGGATGATGTGTCAAGCTTAGAGAAATTTTAGGAATCTTGACAATTCTTTTCTTTTTTTTTTCATTTTTCTTTGATTTTCTTTAATTCTAATTTTTTCTTCTTTTTTTCCTTTAATTCTCTTTTTCTTTAATTTTACTAACTATCTATATCTATATCTATATAAACTCTTAATTTAGAAGAGTTTAGGATGATGTATCAAGCTTAGAGAAATTTTAGGAATCTTGACAATTCTTTTTTTTTTCATTTTTCTTTGATTTTCTTTAATTCTAATTTTTTTCTTCTTTTTTTTCCCTTTAATTCTCTTTTTCTTTAATTTTACTAACTATCTATATCTATATCTATATAAACTCTTAATTTAGAAGAGTTTAGGATGATGTGTCAAGCTTAGAGAAATTTTAGGAATCTTGACAATTTTTTTTTCTTTCATTTTTCTTTGATTTTCTTTAATTCTAATTTTTTCTTCTTTTTTTCCTTTAATTCTCTTTTTCTTTAATTTTACTAACTATCTATAAAAACTCTTAATTTAGAAGAGTTTAGGATGATGTGTCAAGCTTAGAGAAATTTTAGGAATCTTGACAATTCTTTTTTTTTTCATTTTTCTTTGATTTTCTTTAATTCTAATTTTTTCTTCTTTTTTTCCTTTAATTCTCTTTTTCTTTAATTTTACTAACTATCTATATATCTATATCTATATCTATATAAACTCTTAATTTAGAAGAGTTTAGGATGATGTGTCAAGCTTAGAGAAATTTTAGGAATCTTGACAATTCTTTTTTTTTTCATTTTTCTTTGATTTTCTTTAATTCTAATTTTTTCTTCTATTGGGCTTAATTCAAAACATTGATCTTAGCCTAAATTATAATTTTAGCATTTTTTTTTCTTCTAAAAAAACAATCTATATAAACTCTTAATTTAGAAGAGTTTAGGATGATGTGTCAAGCTTAGAGAAATTTTAGGAGTCTTGACAATTCTTTTTTTTTTTTCATTTTTCTTTGATTTTCTTTAATTCTAATTTTTTTCTTCTTTTTTTTTTAATTCTCTTTTTCTTTAATTTTACTAACTATTGGGTTTAATTCAAAACATTGATCTTAGCCTAAATTATAATTTTAGCATTTTTTTTCTTCTAAAAAAACAATCTATATCTATATAAACTCTTAATTTAGAAGAGTTTAGGATGATGTGTCAAGCTTAGAGAAATTTTAGGAGTCTTGACAATTCTTTTTTTTTTTTCATTTTTATTTGGTTTTCTTTAATTCTAATTTTTTCTTCTTTTTTTCCTTTAATTCTCTTTTTCTTTAATTTTACTAACTATCTATCTATATAAACTCTTAATTTAGAAGAGTTTAGGATGATGTGTCAAGCTTAGAGAAATTTTAGGAGTCTTGACAATTCTTTTTTTTTTCATTTTTCTTTGATTTTCTTCAATTCTAATTTTTTCTTCTTTTTTTCCTTTAATTCTCTTTTTCTTTAATTTTACTAACTATTGGGCTTAATTCAAAACATTGATCTTAGCCTAAATTATAATTTTAGCATTTTTTTTCTTCTAAAAAAACAATGGGATAAATTCAAAACATAAAATTAATAATAAGAAAACATAAAACTAATATTATTAGTCTATATCTATATATACTACTTGAATCGTTTTCTCAACCCATGGGTTTAATTCAAAATATTTAATTATCTAAACTTTTACAATTATGTTATAATATTAATTTAATATATTAATAAGATTTTATTTATAAAAAATCGCGCCATAGCGCGGGGATCATACTAGTTACTTTTAAAACAATATTGAAAAAAAAGGTTAAATGTATAATTTAAACATAAATATGACATTTTTTTAATGAAATAATTGATAGAAATAAAATATATATAGAGAGAGATTTTTTAATAAAATACTGAGTAGTTGATAGAAACAAAAATATGGAGAGACATCAAAAAAAAATTAAGATATAGTAAAACAAATAAAAAGTGAAAGAGTTGGGATTTGAACCAAGACCTTTTTTTATTTTGATTCTTCTTCCCTATTTCCTTTACCACTTGAGCTAGATAACACTCGTGTTTTAAATATCATTTCAATATGTTATATTACCTTAAAAATATTAAATATATACAAATTTTTTTGTATTTTTTTTTCCGTCGGCGGTGCTTTTCCGCCACTGAATCAAAACATCAAATTTCGCCGTCTTCTACAAATTCTTGCTATTACCACTACAAATAGACCTGTCATTCGGGTTGGGGTCGGATCGGGTCGCTTTGGCTCTCGGCCAGTGTTCTAAAAATCGCGCCTAGGCGGGACGGGACCTAGGAATTTTTAAAGATAGGTGGACCTCTAGGCGGAAATTCGTTCAGGAACCGCCTAGTCCCGCCTAGGCGCCGCCTGGTCCCGCCTAGGCGCCGCCTAGTCCAACGATTATTCAATTTGAGCTTCTATGCATATGATTAGTTGACTTAAGGTTTTTTTTATCCCCCATGTTGAGATGCATTTGCTTTGCAATCGAACTTATAGTTTTTTATTTTAAGAGGTTTAGAGTTGTTAGTCAGACGTGTATTTTTGCGTTTATTTACTTTAGTGTTACTTAAGTACTACAACTTTGGGGTTATGAGTGATATTATGGATTATTATTACATTATATGAATTATTGACAAGTGTTATTCGTCAAAATATAAGGAAATAATCAAGTTTGTTCTAAGTCCGCCTAGCGGCAGCCTAACGCCTTTATAACATTGGTCTCGGGTAAAACAGGTCCCAGGTATTTTCGGGTTGATTCGAACCCGGGTTTGACCGGGTTTCGGGTCATTTTGGGTCGATTTCGGGTTTGTCAATTTTTTTAAAAAAATTTAAAAAGATCATGATTTTATATTTTTGCGAAAAATTTCAATTATATATATAAAAATTTAATTATATAATTATAAATCAACCGGGTCAAAATTATCGGGTCAATCGGGTCACCGGGTCAAAACCCAGATGACCCGGAAAATTTCCGATTTTTCGAGTTTGGGTCGGAAATTTTTTTAGATTTTTCGAATTCGGGTCGGAAAAAAAAAATTCGGGCCAAAACTTTCCGGGCCGAACGTTCGGGTCGGGTCGGCTGGGTCTGGTTGTGTTTTAACAGTTGAACTGTTAAAACACAACCAGACCAAATACAGTTCTAACTACAAACAAATACACACTTGAACAAATGAGTAAAATGTAGGTTGTGAAAAGTTTTAAAGTTGTGAAAGAGTATTTTGTAATCAGGTTAGATACTCCGTATAGTATATCTCATACAAAATGGACGTATTCCAAATTAAACTAGTAACCGATTTACAAAAAATAATTGATAAGCTCAAAACCAACGTTATTAAAAAAAAAAACGTACTACAAATGGATACGACAACGAAAAATGAGGCACCTGCGGGGAGAGGACCACTAAACTACTGCGTGCGGATACTTTGAATGGTTAGTTGATGGCTTAATGTCGAAGTAAACACGTTTCCCCAATTTTCAATTATTTGTATTGTATCTCTTTCGCCCTTTGTACGTTCAACTACTATGATTAACACGCCCCGGGCTTTATGCTGCCCAACTTTGGTTCATCCTGATTTCGGCTCCCAAATTTAATTTGTTATAAGTAAAACCCGTGTATTAGATTGCTAATTCCCTCTTAGTATTATATAACTTTTCGACGACAATTTTACCGTCATCAACATTTTAAAAGGTTTCTGAGATCCTTATTACCGACATTCTACCCATTTCGTCAGTTTGAGGATGCGTTTCTCCATTGCCATGATGGATTCTTGACTCTTTTATAGTTTAGAATGTCATTTTCATTTAAGTATTCGTGCCTCACTATTTTAACTCATATATTATCTGGTTCTGCTAGAGTTTTTTATAACAATTTCATTTGAAAAGCCTTAATCATGTGCTGTGATTTTCTAATTCCCAACCATCCTTTATTGTCTGGTTTGCAAATTTTGTCCCAATAGAAACAGTATTATGTTAAAAAATACATTCAAACAACGATCATAATTTGATTCGATAAAGGTTTTTATGGGCTACAAACTATACTCGGCTGTGATCGATTGTACATTTGTATTGTATTGGAGTCAAATATTGCTTTTTGATATTCAGTTAATTTAGAAATATGTCTAACATGAATCGAGTCTAAATTTGAGATCGAATTTAAAAATGTGCTCATAATTGACTTGTTTAATAAATGAATGAGTTCAAGCTAAGTTTTTTTTCAAGTACGTATTAAGTAGCCGATTTGCTCATGACATGTTAACTTGAAGGAAATTAATAAATTCTACAAAATTCAAACTTAAATCAAGTTGAACCAAGCTTTGAATCGAGCTTTAAAGTGTGGTCATACTCGGCTCGTTAGTAAATGAACGAGCTCGATCCGAACTTTTATCAAATCGAACCTGAGCTATACTTAGTTTATATCATCTACCCTTTAAGTTTGTAGACATATATTGTTGTAACGAGAATGATAATAGAAAAGAAAGACACAAATATTTAACATGGTTTGGTAACAATGTGTTACTACGATGTCCACGAGCAGAAGAACATATTAATTGTATTACAGGAGGCGAAACAGATTAGCGTTACAAGGGTTCGACATTTCATGAGCTTATAAATGTGCTGCAAGAAACCGTAAACAAAAAATATTTCGTAAGTCCAAAACAAATAGGCAATATACCCGTTTAAAAAAAAACATTCCATAACATAGAGTACCATCCATGGCCAAAAGCCTGGTAAATTAAGATGTCTTTGTAGAATCGATCGAGCCCTAATCCTGCAGATTGGGGATCTACACGAATCGAATCTCAAACGCAATCAGAAAGAAAGAACAAGACGACACGTCGATTTTTACGTGGTTCGAGGTTACCCTCTACATCCACGGAGTCTCGGGAAGGGGAGACCCGTCCCAAATTATATATGCACTAGTCGAAAATCTTTGAAAATCCGATTACAAACAAACAACCAAGAACGAACAACCAAAACTCAAAGAACTAGAATCTAAACAAGAGAAGAACATCATAGAATAGAGATGAAAGCAATTCAAGAATATGAACTTCCTCGAACTCGGAATCCAACGACGGTTGGACTTTTCAGATCGAGGGCGTCGCCACCAAATCTCCCACCGCTGGAGAAGTTCATGGTGGCCAGAAACTTCAGTCTTCGCCTTGATCTCCCTGGATTCGGCCTTGCTGAAGAGATCACCGGCATGAGCTCTCTTCTTCTTCCTCTCGCAGCTCTCTCTCTCTCTCTCTCTCTCTCTCTCTCTCTCTCTCTCTCTCTCTCTGGCTCTCTCTCTGGCTAGGGTTTGGCACAACGGAAGCTGTGAACAGTTCAACCAAGGAGCAAGATCCCTTCCGCTTATAAATTAAGCTAGGGTTAAACACTCTTAGATGAAACATTGTGCTTTGTCATAACAGTGGCGGAAGGTGTTTAGGGCGGGTGGGGGTCAGGGCCACCCCGGCCAAAAAAAAAATTCTAATAATATATATATGTATATATACCGCACACTTCGAATTACATACAGTAAATAGGTATTTTTTTTTTGAAGCAAGATAAGAATTCGGTCCGCTAGACAAGCCTAGCGAAACCGAGAGCCGGACAAGCCGGTAGATGGACTAACCATCATGTACAACTGAAAACAAATTACAAAAGCAAATAACTGAAGCAAATGACAAAAATGAAATTGCAGAAGCAAATGACAGAAATAAACAAACACAAAGAAAGTACAAGCCATCCTACATTGAAACAAGCCAAAAGACGAACGAATCGATCGGACAAAGGGGCAGCGCACACAGAGAACTCTGGAGACACAAGCGGACATCTCAGATTGTGGACTCAAACTAGCCATCAGATGTCGATCGCAAATCTACGACGTCACCGAACATGTCAAATCAACCACCGCTCACAAGAAGCCTGCAACACAACAAGAACAGCACAGTACACAAGTCCACAAACCCAATCCCAAAACCAAACCATTGCCCATACAAACCACCCGCGAACTCATCCCAACCCTCAAGGACGATAACTAGATCGTGAATAGGCTATCACAAGGATAAGCCAAAATAGAGGCGATAAAAATGAGACAAGGAAGCTAACACGAACAATAGTGAACTGGCAAGGCGAATGAAAGCGAGGACATAAAACCATTGCGTTGAAACAACGCTTGACGCTTCAGAGCGTTACACCAACAAGCACAAACAGGGCAACCGGCGGCGCTTGAGGGCAGAGCAAGGCCGACAGGGAGTGAATCCCCTAGGCCGGCGGTAGCGGGTGGTCAACGACCACCGCTACGTGTGATGAACCATGGAAAAGGCCGGTGTGAGATAACTGAGATCGATGTGCGGCCATCGGAGCCGAGAGCGACGGCCCAGGTTGTCGAGGAGGAACCGGAGTCCCTTAGGACGACGACAAGGAAGCTGCCCCGGAGGACGTGGGGTTGGAATCGAAGGGCCATCAGGCCGGAGGAGGCGAAGCCGAGGCTGTCGGGGCCAATACCGAGGGTCGGAGGTGAACACACAAGGCCACCAGGTCGGAGGGGGTGAAGACAAGCCGGGGGAGGGAGATGCCAAGGGTGAAATGAATCACCATGGACACCGCGGACACGAGGGTGGAGGATTAGCCGGTGAAGGATAGCTCTTGGAGGGAGAAGACGATTGTTTGTGAGAATGGTGAAGGCCGAAGGTGGGTAAACAAAGGAGGTTGGCGGTGGTGTGATATTGGAGGTAGGTGGAGGCGGCGGGCCGAGAATACAGTAAATAGGTATGAACGTATATAGGTATGAACGTATGAAGTATTAGTTAGATTTCCTTTTTGTTTTTTTTATACCATTTAGATTTCCTCATGTTAATAGAACAAAAATAATAATAATTTATTTTCAACTTCCATATCTCAACTACTTATAATATCTCATTTCCTATCTCCGGAATCCTAATTCAAACGGTTGAATACTAATATCTCAAAAATCCCAATTCAAAATGAATATGATGAAAGCCATTGATTCTTTTTCCAAAAGTAAACAAGAAGAAGCATCTTCAAATCCTCCAACAGAAATCAAAGGCGCTACTGCTACTGTTGCTCCATTAAACATTCATGTCGACGCTACCGTTCTCGAACCTCGTGCTAATCACCCAAGAAGTGATCTAGAAGTTGTAGCACCAGAGAATTTAGACATTCGAGTATACTCGATTAAGCATTCCTATATAGGTACTTTGTTTAATTTTTTCGTATAAATGAAAAAGGCGTAGGGTGAGCTCCTAGCTAGCTTGACTAGGTTCCAAACCCTAAAAAAAAATTATTTTGACCCCTGCAAAACTTTTTTCCAGGTTCCGCCATTGGTCACAAGTAAGAACCGAGCTTAGCTTATGGCATGGGATGTAGACAGACTCATAGACCCAATAGCTGAAGCTTCCAAAAAACCGGCCCAAACCCGTAAACATATGTAACAATATATACAACAAACCATAGGAGACCAATACTAAGAACATATAATACATATAAATAAACCTGTAAAAGTATGTATGATAATATGGGTATATATTGGCCTCAGATATGATCTCATCATAGGCTAGTTATATATATAAGTCTGAGCAAGTCTAAAGTGACAATCTTAGTATAGCCAATTCAAACATACACATAAGTGATCAACTATAACTAAGATGCTTCAAACTTTAGTTTAAGAAAATTTAAAAATATTCTACTTATTTTGACGACAATTCAAGTATATTTTCATATAATAGAATACATTGACATAAAGCTTGTAATTAGTTACTCCAAATGAAAAAGAAAAAAAAAATAGAAATATCACAAATAAGTGTACAGCCACGTACTAAACACTAACACTAACCGGGAAGTACAACCAATGATTAATCCAAATGAAAAAGAAAAAAAAATAGAAATATCACAAAGTACACAAACACTAATATGTACACTTGTAATTTAAAAACATGAACCATGTGTTGATGAAACATCCATGAATCCCCAACTGGCCCTTCAACTAAGCAAAAATTAAAGAAACCCTAAACTATTTAGTCTTAAAGCTCCCAACTTTATCATGATTAAATAATAATAAAATCCCACTCAGCTGTCATTAGTAATTTACCATTTTACCCTTTAAGTCTCCTATATAAATCCCCCTCCCTACCCCCACCTTGCTTCCTCACAAATCAATCTCCTCCTGATTCATCCCCAAAGAAACTGCTAAACCCTAAAGATCTCATCTTTCAGTGATTCAGATCGATTAAACTCAAATTAATCATCAATGGATCAAAATCAGATAGCGGCTTTCGCAAAGAAGCTGCAAGAAGTGGTGAGGGCGATCGTCTTCATCCTCCGTAAGAGCAAGCGGAAGATCCTCTTCGACCTTAACCTCGCCCTCAAGCGCGGCAAGATCGCCGGGAAATCCCTCATCGGGAAAATCTCCCACCACCACCACCACAGCAACAACCACGCCGACGAAGTCGACAGCCTCAAACCCATGGCCGGGACATTCGACTACCCGGAGCCGAAATCGAGCGAGTACGTCGAGTTCAGCTGCAGCAACACGCCCGCACACGGCGGCGACAACCGCCACCACAGCAGCTTCCTGAGCCACGTCCTCCTCCCCAGCCTCCACCTCATCAAGGGCCGCGGCGGGGCCCGCTACAAAGCCCAGTACGAGAGCATCGAGGAGGAGATGGGCAAGGCCCTCGAGTGCGCCCTCAACGACGCCGTTTCGGGATCCCCCGTCCTCCCCGGGTTCGAGTTCGGCCGCAGCTCCGCCCCGGTCAGGCAGCTTCGGGTCACCGACTCGCCCTTTCCGATTTCGAATTCCTCTCCCGGCAATTCCGCGGTGGTGGACGCGGCTGCGGAGGATTTCATCCAGAGGTTCTATAGCCAGCTCAAGAGGCAGACGCTCACTGATAGCTAAACGGCGTCGTTTAAGCAACATTATAATTATCATGAAGAAAATCAAATAAAAATTGTTATACAAGGTTTCATTTTCTTTCTTATTTTTATGGGAAGGGTAAATGAATAATTGTGGGGGTTTCGGAATGTGTAACTAGTTTGATTTTGATATTATATAGTCTGAGAATGTAAATCCGAAATGGATCAATTTCAAGTCGCGTAATTTGTTTCTACAAATTAAATGTAGTTAACATAAATAAAAGTGTAAGTGCACTAAGTTAGATTTTTTGGGGTATTTGTGTATTTATTATTATTATTATATAATATTAGTTGTAAAAGGACTTTACTATATATATAATATTGGTTGGTGAAATTAAATGGTTTATTTTGAGTTGGTTTGGTTGATTACTTCTTCGTCTTTTCTTTTGTTTTTCGCTGACATGCTTTATAGAGTTTGAGTAAAGTTGTGGAGCAATGGTGGACAGTTCAGTATCCTTAGTCATGAAGTTACTTTGGAAAAAATAAAATATTTGGTTGTCCAAAAAAAAGGGAAAGATATTGGAAAAAATAATAATAATAAAAATAACTACACCTTTACTTACGGGCATTTTTTAGATCTATATTTAATTATATTATTCAGAAAATTTTGGTTTAAATTTTAGGAATGAATTAAGGTCCTTGATTTAACATTTGTGAAAATACAATTTATTTTATTGACCCATTGGGTTTGGAATGAAAATGAGTTGGAATTTCAGTCTAAAGATATTTCAACTTAATTATAAAATTAAGTCACAGAAGTACAAAAGTACGTACAATTGCAGAAGTATGTACTGTTCAATTATTCATTTGAATCCAGATTGAGGGTGTGTTTGGGCGTAGGGTTTATGGGGTTTGAGGATTGGAAAAACTGCACCGGGATTCCCGTCCTCATGTTTGGGTGACTGTGTTTGGTGGATGGAAGGAATGGGAAACAGGGGGTTTGTGGGATGGAGGTGGATGAGTTTTCCTTGGAGGAGTTTTGCTGGATGGGAAAGGGGAGATGCCATTTGCTGCCTTTTGGGCTTCACCTTTCTCCCTTTCTTCTCCCTTCTCTCAGGTCAATGGCCATGCGGGATCGTTTACGATAAACGACGTCGTTTGATACAGCCACTCGTCCAAACTCGATCAGGAGGCGGTTGCTGCCGGAGAAGCAGTAGCCGAGCATCTTGATGATGTTCGGGTGTTGGAGCTTGCCTAGGGTTTCCATCTCGGCGCAGAACTCGCGGAGCCCCTGGAAGGCGTTGCGGCTGAGCTTCTTGACAGCGACTGCCTCCACCATCAATACCGACCACCACCACCATCGCTGTCGGAATCGCGATTCATGTCCACGACTGTCGTCGCGCACGCCTTGAGACAAGGAAGCTATTGTGAAGGTCGATCGATAGTGTGACGTATATATTATATGCATCTATTAATTAGCCTTTGCTAATTAATCAAGATTGGAACTCCTTGCCACTGTATTGCAATCAAATCCAAAGTCAGCCGGAGACAGGGATGGTTAATTTGAGGCCGACCAATACAGAGAGGGTGTGGGTTATACTTATAGGGTGGGTGGAGAGAGATGAGCAGCCGACGGTTTATGGGAGATGAAGGAATGAAACTCCGCCATTGATGACGTCATAGAGAGAGATGGTTTGGTTTGGGGAGAAAGGGGGTTGGGGCCAAGACATACTCAAGAAGAGGGGTATATATGAAGATGGGGTAATTTGGTCTTTTTCACGTGGATAAGTGGGGGTAATTCAGTCTTTTTCTATCACTCTATCCACCAAAAAATCAAAATGCACGAAAAGTAGTATAGTTTGATTTGTTTTTTTTCCCTCTCAAATGTACATGAGTGATTTAGGCTTAACCTCCTCCAATAATAAATTGAAAGCCTCCATAATATCGGCTCTTCTTTCGTTAGGCTAGGGTGTGTTACACCTTATAGTTTAAACCATAGAAGTTTAAGTATATAATCCAATTAGGCATTCATATTATGATTTATTAGTTTTATATGGGTGAATCTCATTGAATTGGTGGGTTGGGTATCTAGCACATATGTCGCAAAGTCCAATCACCCGTTTTGATGAATTATATTATGGTATCAAAATGGTTAACCAAATGACTTAGAATGGGATATTAGATCAATCGATCAGGTGTCATGCAATTAACTTTCTCATCACAGAGATCGGTCACTACATTTGGGCCCAAAGCTATATTATTTGGTCTGTTTGGGCTTAGCCCAATAAGAAATGGGTCGGGTTTTATAATTTTCTAAAAATATAAACGAAACTGGGAAAGAGGCCGAAGGGCTAGGGTTTATGAAAATCGTCGCTTTGCTTGTGTATAAGTAGCGTTTCCCTTCCGCAACAATCTCCATCTTCTCGCCGCTGATGTATCTGAATCTTGCGATTTTCATCCCTCTTTACTTCTGAAATTGATTCTGTTTCTGATTTTGTTTTTGTTTTCCCCCGGAATGATTTAAGTTAATGTCGAATCGGGGGTGGATGAAAGCAGGCATAGTGTGTATCGGCGTGTGATGAGCGGTCAAAAGCCGCATTCACAACGCCGAAAGTGTTGCCTGCGATATTAATCTCAGGGAAGGTGGGCAGTTGAGGTTCATCTAACTCTGTTGGATTCTCAACAATCACCTTCTTTACAGTTTTCCTTCAATTTCACCCCCACTCTGCAAAATTCATTGAATCATTCAGACATTTAATCTAGGGTTAGCCCGTCTTCAGTTTGGTACTTTTCCGATTGAATGTCAATTGGGGCTGGACCAATTTAGCAAAGCAGCCAAAAGTGTGTATCGGCTTGTGAAGATTACTGAATTCACACTTCCGAAAGTGTTGGCTGCTAAATTAATCTCTGGGAGGATGGGCAGTTGTGTTTCATTCTATTGGTTGTATCTTCAACAATCATCTTCCCTATATCCTCTCTGTTTCTTAGTTTCGTTAAAAGGCAATTGCAGCTTTCATCCTCTGCAAGATCAAATCTTTGTGAGAGATAATACTACAAAGCAAATAACCACTGTCATTGAATTTCGGTGTATTCCTGATAGGAAAGTTTCATTGAATCTAATCATTTACTCCTCCATATTCAAACCGGGGACCTGTCATTCATCAACAATTAAAGATTGCACAAAGAGATATCATGAAAATCAAAGTGGAGGGGCATATGGATAAGCTGTATCGAGTTGATAAATAAGATTGGCTGTTGAATCAATTGAGATTCACAAGCCAATGCATTGCGCGAATTCGAAATATGTTCTTAAGAAAAAAGAGTTTCTTAGCCATCTACACCTCTCTTGAAGGATTCAGTTTGATTATGTTGTCACGGTAAAAGTTTCAAAAGCTTGTATAGGTTGAATTGATCACCAACTGGCTTGCTATACGCCTGTAAAATGCTCGTTGGTTTCATCATCATCGATTAACGTTGTCAAATGTCTGCCTGTTTTGCCGACATGAGAAGCTGGTGGTGTTGATATAGCTTAATTTGCCGACACCAGCAACTATTCAATGGTCATAGTAGCCCCATCACCAATCAATAACATCCATCCAAGTGATTATTAGAGAAGTGACTCAGTATATCAAACATTTGAGTATTCTTAAAGATCATACAATTTGGCAAAACAACGCCAACCAAGTTTGACGAGCTAATAAAAACCTTGAAATCGAATAAAAAAAGGAAAAAGAAAGAACCATTGACATTTAGAACACAAATGCGTTGAAGCTTTATATGCTTGAGGGAAAGGGCTGAATGAGTGTAGGGGAACAGGAAGAAACCACCAACCAAGTTTGATGGGTTAACAAAAACCTTGAAATCAGGGAAAAAAATAAAAAATAAAGAATCATTGGCATTTAGAATACAAATGTGTCGAGGGTCTCCGTTGGTGGCCTAAACATTGGCGGTCCACTCGGGGCTTGTGGCTGCTTGAGAATTGTGCCTACGAGGTATTGAGGTTGAGGGTGATAGTATCATCGTTATCAAGTCAATTTTTGGTGTCCGACACTGTCATTGTGAGAAAACCTACCGAATCAACAGATCAGTTGAGATCTGCCATGGAAGAGTTCGGAGGTTGAAGAATGAATTGAGCCATTACACAAAGAGCCACATTTATATTATGTTACAAATGGTATTGGGCTTGGACTAGTTACAAAGTGGACTAAGGCCCATATACAGCTCTTGTGGACTGAGCTCTAATGAACTGGAGTGAGCTCGGATAGGAAGATCACCTTCCCTCGTCACACCCTCCGTCAAGGTGGAGGAATGTCTATGACTCCGAGCTTGTCCAAAACCAGAGGGAAGTTCAAGCCTGGGAGCGCCTTTGTAAGCAATTCGGACAGGTGATTCTTTGAAGCAACATGCCGAAGAGCTATGAGGCCATCAGGAACTTTCTCCCTCACATAGTGGCAATCCAACTCGACATGTTTGGTTCTTTCGTGAAAAACAGGATTCTTAGCTATGTGAATAGCTGACTGATTGTCACACTTCACATGTATGGGGGTAATGTTGGAGACGCCAAGCTCAGATAATAACCTGGTCAGCCAAGCTACCTCTGTACAGACCCTTCTAATCGACATGTATTCCGCCTCAGCTGAAGCCAATGAGACGGTTGTTTGTTTCTTCGACTTCCATGAAATGAGGCTACCTTTTAACATTACAACAAAGCCACTAACCGAGCGCCTCGTCAAAGGGCATGACGCCCAATCAGCATCACAAAAAGCTTGCAAGTAAAATCAATCTGTTTTGTTCATCAACAAAGACCTGTGCTTAGTGCCTTTGAGGTATCTCAATATTCGTATTGCTGCATCAAAGTGCTTAACCCGTGGTGCTTTCATGAACTGACTTAAAAACTGAATTGCAAAACTCACATCAGGCCTTGTGTGTGTAATGAAATTTAATTTGCCCACTAACTTCCTGTATTCAGTAGGATTTGATGGAAGATCTCCCCCTTCAACCACCAATTTTGTATCAAGTGTCAAAGGACTGGTGGCTACAGGAGAATCCTCACAATGAAACTCAACTAAGGATTCATGAATGAACCTCTTCTGGCCGATATAAATTCCTTCATCAGTATGAATGAATTCCATCCCCAAGAATAAACTGAGTTGTCCCAAATTCTTAACTTTGAATTCAGAATCTAGAAATGCCCGAATGCTCTCAATCTCAGCTGAATCATCACCTGTCATCAGTATATCGTCTACATAAACTACAATATAGGTGACCTTTTCATCTGAATGTTTAACAAACAGAGAATAGTCATCCATGGACTGAGTATATCCTTTAAACTGCAAGGCATGTGACAGCCTAACATTCCATTGGCGAGAGGCCTGCTTTAGGCCATACAAGGACTTTTTGAGCTTGCACACATAGCCTGGGGGTGCACTCATTCCTTGAGGGATGTTCATGTAGACTTGTTCATGGAGATCCCCGTGCAAAAAGGAACTGTTGACGTCTAGTTGCTCCAACTTCCACCCTTGCTTGGCTGCTACTGCAACTAATGCCCGGACATTGGTCATTTTAACCACCGGTGAGACTGTTTATGTGTAGTCTATGCATTCCCTTTGAGTGAAACCACGAACAACCAACCTAGCCTTGTATCATTCTATTGTCTCATCTGCCTTGTGCTTGAACTTATAGACCCATCTACACCCTATATGCATGGCACCCTTTGGTAGAGGAACCAACTCCCAAGTATGATTCAGCTCTAAAGCTTTGAATTGATCCCTCATAGTTGTGTCCCAAGCTCTGAATTTGCAAGCTTCATGATAGTTTCTAGGTTCCACAATGGGGTTCTCCTCAGAAAGATGAGTAGTCCCCAGTTGAAGAGTGGTTGTGATGGTGTGACAACACACACCAGCATGTGCATCCACGTGAGAGAAAACATAATCCTGCAGATACCTTGGAGCCACTGGTGCTCTAGCAGATCTGCGAGGCGCAGTTGTGGAAGGGAGTATTGAAGAGGGATTTATGTTTGAAGAGGGAGACTGCTCATGAACCAAAGGTGATGGAGAGGGTAAATGAATTGGACTGTCAATATCAGAAAGTATCTCTTCAGAGGAGCTTGGAAACAAAGATGATGGGGATGAAACATCACTGTAAGGAAAATGGTGTTCACGGAATACCACATCCCTAGTCACTTGCACCCTATGGGTATCAAGGTTTAGAACCTTGAAGCCTTTAGTTCCTACTGTATATCCTAGAAAAATGCAAGGAACTGCACGAGGCATGAACTTGTGTCGCCCTTGCTTCAATGTGGAGCTATAACAAAGGCATCCAAAGCTTCTAAGGTTCTCATATTGTGGTTTTCTACCAATCAAAACCTCAAAAGGACTTGTTCCTTTCAGTACAGTGCTGGGCAATCGATTAATGAGATGAACTGAAGTCAAGACAACCTCACCCCAATACTTCAAAGGTAACTTGGACTGAAACAACAAGGCCCTAGCTACTTCTAGAATGTGTTTGCGTTTTCTTTCCACAATATCATTCTGTTGGGGAGTTGCTACACAAGAGGTTTGGTGTACTATCCCTTTGTTGTGCAAATAATCAGAAGAAGCATGACTCAAGCCCAATTCCTGAGCATTGTCAGTGCCTATCATTTGAACATGACCCTCAAATTGTGTCTCCACCATGGCAATGAACCTTTGAATCTTAGATAAGGCACTGCCTTTACAGCCAATTAAATGCCTTTACAACCAATTAAATGTATCCAAGTTGATCGACTAAAATCATCCACAATGGTAACAAAGTACTTATAACCATTGTATGTTTGCACCTGGAAGGGGCCCCAAACATCAATGTGTAATAATTGAAAGGGGTTGGAAGTGGTAATCACACTTCTTGGAAAGGACAGTCTATGCTGTCTAGATCTAGCACAAATCTCACAAGAGGAGAGAGTCTCTACATTCCCAATATCAGAAAACAAACTAGATAACCTGGTTGTAGGCAAATGGCCAAGTCTATTGTGCCATGTCAGAGCACTTATTGCAGCAGCTGCTACTGGTCTACTGATCCATGGAGCTTGAAATTCTGCAACCTTCTTGTCTAAAAAATACAGCCCTCAGCTACATCTTCCAAGCATAAGAGGTTTCTGCCTCTTAGTACCCTGCATCAAACACTGATGAGGTGTAAACAACATAGCTCTCCCTATGTCCCTCACAAGCTTGCCCGCTGATAAGAGATTGCATTTGAAGTAAGGCACAAACAACACTTCCTTCAAAACCAATCCATCTACAAGTGTAATACTTCCCATAGTATCAACTTTCAGAACATATGACTGTTAGCTCCCGTATCCAATATCCAAATACACTTAGAGTTTCCATGATCGAAGTGCAAAACGAGCGAAGTGTTTGTCTGAACTTGAACCTGTCATGACATCCCTGTGCTTCTGATCATAAACATTCAGCAAATCAAGCAACTGAGCATACTGTGCAGAGGTGAGTTCAGGAATGCCAACAGAATCCCCATCGTCAGAAGCATGAGCAGCTACCTTCTTGTTCTTAGTGTTCTTCTTTGGAAAACCATGAATGAAGTAACACTTGTCAATTTCATGATTCGTCTTCTTACAGTGCGTGCAATACATGTCTGCCTTCTTAGCACCTGTACTGAGATCTCCCTTAGAATCTTCTCTCTTAACTTCAACATTGAATGAAGAAGTAAGATATGTGTTCAGTGTTGTCTGATTTTTGAATTCACGCTGACATTCCTCTTGTGAAATCATAGAATAAGCAACACTAACACTTGTTAGGGGCTGCATCATGAGGACAGATCCTCTAGCAGGGATATAGTTATCATTTAACCCCAACAAAAACTGCATCAGCTTCTGTTCCTCAACAATTTTCAGTTGAGGAACAGAAGCTATTGATGACACTTCATGGATCAAGGAGCTCTCACATCATATCAATAGAGTTCTTATCCCTAGTCCCACAGGACGCTATTGATGACATCTCCCTAAATCTTGTCTTGTATAAAAAAAAAATGTGTCGAGGCTTCAGTTGCCTAAGAGAAAGAATGAAATCAAATGGGCGGAGGGGAATAAGAAGAGATCGCCAACTCAAGAAATTGAGAGTATGCACAAGCAAGCCTCATGTGGAACAATTATAGATAACTCAAATTTAGTCTCGATCATGAATTAGATTGCATAACACTAGGTGACAAAGACTATTGAGTCAAATAAACAAACCCACTACAGTTTTAGAGGTGGTCTACATGATAATCATTTAAAGAATTAAAAAAAAAAAGAATAAGAAGAAAAAAGTTCAAATTTAAGAAACAAAAGGGAAAAAATGGTCGGCTAGGAAACAAAGGGGTGAGGTGGACATTATCCACAGATAATAGATGCTTATCTCCTCAGTCCTCACAAGGTGATGTGTTTGTACATATAATAATTCGCCCTACATTTGACAATGTCACATGAAACGGAACCACACCCCCATCTATCTATCTATCATATGATATATATCCTTCCTTCACCTCGGATAGACTCGAATCTTCAAACCAGGGCCCATTCATAGGGCCAATAAAGTGATATACCCTTCCAAAATGCCATTACTTAGACACAAACACCGTACCAAAAATACCAACATTTACCCAACTACATTAATGTGTATATATTTGATATATTATCCATTAAATGCATTATGTTGAGGAAGGTGAATGAGGACAAAAAATAAAAATAAAAATATTCACCCTCAAAGTTGAGTATTTTAAGTCTTAGTATATTTTCTGGTGGATTATTCCTTATGACAATTGGCTTTATAACGACTAGGTTAATTTAGTATATGTACTGGATTAATTTATCAGAAAAATAGAATACTGAAATATGAACTATTTTTCGTATTATTAATTGATTTGTAGATATAAAATTCTATTTGAGTTTATGCGTTTAAATTTAATTGGCTTCTCATACATTCATACGGATAGTAATGGTTAGACTTAAATGAGACTATTAGATATGATAAGTTCAATAACCTGTCAATCTTTTAGCTGTAGTATATATATATATATATATATATATATATATATATATATATATATATATATATATATATATATATATATACAAGTACATGATAAATAATTCAAATATTCGGATTAAAACATCTTAAATAAGTGTAGTAAAATCTCACTCAGAATAGATATAGGTAAAAGGGTAGCTCAAACTGATAGATTATTTGTATTAAATATAAATTACTCAGTAATAAGCTAGTAATTGGTAAATATAACCATTATGACTTACGATAGATAATAAAAACTTGTGAATAACAAACAAAAAACGTACTCCGAAAAGGTTGGGTGAGTAACCATTGAAAATTTTATATTTTAAAAGCTAATTAAACCAAAATTTTATATTTATTTCATTTAAAACTAGATAATATCAAAATTATAAGCTTTGATAAGCCAAACTGCTCCCCAAATACAAAAATTTAAAATCAAAATGAATTACATAATAAAAATAACTCACCTAAACCAATTAAAGCATCCATGTAAGGGAATTAAGAGTAGTTAAATGTAGGATATGAGCAAGACATGGAACACGCCATTACCCTATTTAAGATTAAGATTAGATGGTACATACATATATATCCTCACAGCTGTCTCTATAGAAATTGTTAGTTCAATGTTCAGTAAAATACCCATTTTGCCCCTCAACTTCTATTTAACAAGAAAAGTTGTTAGACCTTATCATATATTCATTATCATTATATGTGAAAGAAACTAAGCCAGCAACAAGCTTTGAAGTGCTCTAAACCTAACTCCTCTCCATCTCTCAATCTCTTATTGTTTTGTTCAATGGATGCTGAACAAAAGAAGCAAGAAGATAAAAAAGGGTCATTTTTCTCGGTCGCGGTGTATGACCCTGAAGATCACATACAACAAAGATCTCACAGTCAAGAAGAACAAGATCTGGAGATGATCATGGAAGAAAATCATGAAGCCTCATCTTTCTCCTCTTTAGATGATTCTGTAGAATCGCCGTCCTCCTCGTTAGACATGGTTGATGATGATGCTTCTTCTTTGTCGTCGTCTTCACAATCAAACGGAGCCTTGGATGATCTATCAGAGCTCATGTCCCATCTACCCATCAAGTAAGTTACCTTTCCTCCCTTTTTAATACTCGGATTTTAACACGTTTTTTAAAAAGTTTAAAAAACTCTATAAATTTTATTTTTTTAATATTTTTTTATATAGTTTTTATCTTTCTAAAAAAAAAAAATTTAAATGCTTTTACAGGAGAGGGTTGTCAAAGTTCTACCAAGGCAAGACACAGTCCTTTACATCTCTAGCAAGAGTAACAAGCCTTGAAGATCTTGTGAAGAAAGCAGGCGGTTGTGGCGGCTATGGAAGGAGGATGAAGGCTTGCAATAGCTATGGAGGTGGCTTGAACTACAACAGTACAAGCCATCACCAAAGATCACCATACAATGGTTCACCGAAAGCCACCATTTCAAAGAAGTCGTCTTCGTCGTGCTTGAGGGGGAAGATGAGCAACCACAGGGCCAGTTTTATAACAATCCATAGCAGTAAATCTCCTCTAAGTTTTGTAGAGATTTGAATACTTGTTGATTGTATCATATCATCTACTACTTTTTAATCTTGTAGATACTGAGAACCAATTCATAAGCTCTATATATATTTCCCAAGAGATCTGAAAATCATGTTTTGTATTAGATTTTGCCCTTTTGAAATGCTAATGTAATATTTAAGTACTTAATCATTTTTATGTTATTCATGGTCCATATACATGCTTGTTTCCTTGATTCTTTTGATGATCTTCCATTCCATGATTATTCCAATGTACAATTAAAAATAGAGTTGTTTCGTCGAATAGTTAGTGTTGAAGATGTGAAAAAATGATTTCTCGCATCGGAAATATGATGAACCCCAATTAGTTTTAGGATGAAACTCACTTATCTATGCACTTAAATATGTAGGTCCATCACGTTATATGGTATGCCGGAATTTAAGAGTTAGTGTTCCAATAGACTACAATCTACAGTTGTATAAATTATGTGATAAGGTACATATTTATTCTATCTACAATTTTAATATAATAGGTTTCATATGCACCTTTCAATTTGCAAAAGTGCAAAAAAGTGCATATTTTTAATCATGCATTTTGTAGACATAATTGACAGTTTGACACACTAAAATTCTATGTGTTCTTTCCATTTGATTATTTCATCAATCATAAATATGAATATATAGGTTGCAACTTGCAAGGAGATGCTATGAAATAGGGATATATATACATTAGAAAACTATTTCAGAATTTTAGAATGCCTAAAGATAGACGACAATATTATCCTAGTATGAGAACTTTGTGGGCTCACAATTAAATACAAGAAAGAAGTATGGGGCCGTTTATGGGCTTAATGGGCCTCCATTTTTTATTTTTTTTGAGCAAGTGGGCCTCCATTTCTAAATGCTAGAAATACAACTTTTTTTAAAGGGCTAGATAAACTGCATAAAGCTACCCTTTAAATACACGACTATTTATCATGAATCATCTCTTAAATTGATATTTCTACAAAACCACCCTTCAAAAAACTTTCGTCACCAACCAACCACTCTCGAAAATATTCCATTCAAATTCTAGTTAAATTTAATAAATTACAATTTTACCCATCTTTTTATATTATATTCTAATAAAAATTTAACAATGAAAAAAAAAGATAAAAATTAAATGTTATGAAATTGGGAGGAGACCATTGATATTATTTTAGGAGTTAATGGAAAATTATAGAGCAATTTTGCAGTTGTAACAATCATCTCAATTCGGAAAGGGTGTTGCTATATACACCGCAAATCACAAGGTTAAAATTGCACGTCCGTGCAAGCCTTGTGACTAATTAAAATTAAAAAAAAATATTTAACCCCTTTTAATCATGCACGTCCTTAAGGACGTGCATGATTTGGGGTGTATATAGCCAAACCATTCGGAAAACCATTGCTAACTCCATCACCACCATAGTGGATGTAAATCTCATACCCCAAACCCTATCCAATCTCCATCCAACATAATTATTTAATATCTAAATTAATATTTAAAATATTTTTAGCTTAGAAATGGTTATTATAACATGTTTGGAAATAAATTCCGAAAAAAATTACCTTATAAAAAATGTAATAAATAAAAAGATATAAATATATATATATAAAACTTGTTCATGGTAAAATAAATTTTAAATATTTTTTGAGATTTTTATCATGACAATTTATAAACTAATATTTTTTTAAATATTAATTTAGAAGTTAAATAATTTTGTGGGATTGAGAGTGGGGATATTGTTTTGGAGTAGAAGGTTTGTAGCCCACCATAATTTGTTCTCTAAAAATATCGTCAATGCAAAAATGGCATCAATATATCCTCTCAATTTCATTTTTACTTATTTATTCTTTTATTGTTAAATTTCTACTATAATACAATAAAAAAGGAGGGGTAAATTTATAATTTAACAAGTTTAACTGAGATTTAGACCGAATAATTTCGATGGTGATTGATTAGCGAGGGAAGTTATTTAAAGTACAATTTTCTAAAAATATCAATTTAAGGGATGAATTATAGCATATGGTTTCATTTAAAGGGTGATTTGATATAATTTGGCATTTTAAAAAACAATTACCTAGGACCACGCTTTGACTTATTATAATACGAAGTAAGATTTAAACTTAATTTTATCGGTCTCTTGATTATAATAAAAAAAAGTATATAGTATTAATTTTGGCCTATTAGCTTGCTCTTGGTGGTCTATTTGGTTTTTCAGAAATCAATTAGCTTTCGATTACACTGACAAAGTCTCTGTTACGGAAATGGAAATATTCTACATAACTATCATCCAATGTTGGAAACAAACAGAAAATTTAGACGAAGAGACGTCCATTGGGGCTGTCTAAATAATCGTGGAAACCTTCACGACATGTCATTAGGCTACAATAGTTCGCGCGCGGCTTCGAGACGGAGCCATCGTCGTTCTGGGCTATGGGCTAAACCATCAATGGATTGCTAAAAGCATAATTTTGATGGATCTGTAAGGCTTAATGCTTCGGCGTCTTATGGGTTCGTTATCCGGAACTGGCGGGGTGATGTACGTGGTGGCCATGGGAAGGGATACCTGCATCAATGTCTTGGTAGCCTATGCCGAAAATCTCGACTTAAAGATGGGCGTTATACGGGCAAAACAGCTAAATAATAATAACCTCCTGATTGAGGGCGATAATATTTTGGTTATAAAAGTCCTGCTAGGGGATTGGAAATGCCCCTGGAATATCGAGCTGCTCCAATCTGACATTCTTTTAGATACTTCGTATTTCTCTTATGTAGCTATTCGTCATATTTTCAAGGAATCAAATGTTGTTGCTGACTATCTCGCTCGCAGTGCACGTGCATCCCCTATCAATGACAGCTACGACGACGATCCAGAACTTCGTGTTCTCATCCGCAAGGATGCACTAGGAAGGGTTTCTGTTGCGGTCGACCCGGCCTAATCTTTATTCTGCGTTAAAAAAAAACACTGACAAGAAAGAAGTCGTTGATTTGTAGTGAAGTAACTTTTGCAGCTTCATTTTATCCCTTGCGAAATCCAAAGTATACGATTATTTGGAATAAGTTTGTTTTCTAAACATTATAACCATATCTTTGGACAAAAAAAAAAATCACAACCATAACTAAAGAGTTAATTGTTGGTTAATTCTTATATTTGATATATACAACTTCTATTTTGTTTCTATTTTCTATTAACAAAAAGTGATAGATGCAAATTTTAAACTCGAGAACTCTCATTAATACCCCTCCTCACTTATTATTTGTCATGTCCCAAACATGATTTTGGTGAGCTGCTAACGAAAGAGGAAGAGATCAGGGAGTTTGATAGAGAGATTAGGGAGAAAGAAGTTTAGGGTTAGAGAGAAAGTAAAGGGAGAGGGAGATCGAGATAGTAAGAGTTTAGGAGAAAGAGTAATTGTTTGTTTGATTATTGATTTGATAATTCCCGCAATTACAACTTATGGAAGATGTGAAATATGGAACATCCCACATTGATTAAATAATGAATCCAAGCCTTGCATATAAGTCGGTGGGCTACCCCACCTAACACCAATTGGTTTTAGGATGGAACCCTACTCGGCTTGCATGCTCGACTTGGGCGTGTGACCCCCTCACGTTGTATGTGGTTTGGATTGCTAGTCTAATTGGCTAGTCGGCCTTAAGGCATATGTCGTCAAGCGCAACTAGCAGATATTGCGTGGCCAGAATCTAAGCCTTGCGTATAGTCCGGTGGAATTTTTTTAAAAAAATGCTTTTTTTTCTTTTTGATAAGGAAATAGTTCGAGGCCGGACAGACCCGGACCTCGAGAGGCCAACAAAGTCGGCAGACGGCAAGCCGTCTAAACATACAATATAGCAAACGAAATACAACAGAAAACAAAAACCTAATACAACAAAAGAACTACACGAAATAGACCCGAAAAACCCCAAACCCTAAGCCAAAAAGCGGACACAGCAGCGAGAAGATGGAGACCCGGCGTGGCGAAGTGGATAGCGAGCGCATAGGACAGCACAGCTGACACGATGCTATTGATTTGTCTAAAATACCATTTCATAATTTGGTAAATTCAAATTGTTTACTAGAAAAAGTATACTTGGGCGTGAAACATGTAACTAGGTTGTGATGGTTAAAATAAAGGGAAAATGGCAGAAAACCACCCCTTAAATATGATCTTTTGCAGAAAATCACCCCTTAAAATTGAAATTGCATAAAACCACCCCTTAAACCCATTTTGCCTATAAATCGCCACCCACAATCTTTTTTTCCGTTAGTTTGCCGTTAAAAAAAAGGTGAAAAGTCATTTTTACCCCTCCCTTTTAATGTTATTTTAATGAAGGAAAATGTATGAATTGAAATAAATTAATAAAACATATTTATCTATCTCCCCCCTGAATTGGTAAATAAAGAGCGGCCATTCCGGGGTTCGAACCGGGGACCTATGACTATTATCCACAAGTCCTTTCCAGTGAGCCATTTATCTCATTTAATGAGAGAAAACGTATGTTATTCTATTGAAATAACATTAAAATGGAAGAATAAATAGATTTTATCAATTTATTTCAATTCATACATTTTCCCTCATTAAAATAACATTAAAAGGGAGGGGTAAAAATGACTTTTCACCTTTTTTTAACGGCAAGCTACCGGAAAAAAAGATTGTGGGTGGTGATTTATAGACAAAATGGGTTTAAGGGGTGGTTTTCTGCAAAAGATCATATTTAAAGGGTGATTTTCTGCCATTTTCCCTAAAATAAAACAATGATTTAAATTTTGACGACCAATCTAATTGATTACAGTTGAATACTAGCTCATCTAGAACACCTATATGTTACAAGATTCAAAAGGCTAGATATCTCAATTTGACCACATTAAATTTTGTAACGTATTCATGTAATCATGTTTCATAAAGGGAAATTTGAATCAACTACATATTAAATGATATTGTGGACTTGCATATATAATAGAACGAGATTATAATTTAGTTGATGTTAAATAAATACTTTTTATTTTAAAATTGTATATAAAAACACATATAATTAAAAACACATATAATTAAAAACACATATAATTAAAAACATAATTATTTTCCTTATAAATTCATATAATTTAGAAAATAAGTCAAGGATTATGAGTAGAGTATTTTGAAAATTTACTACTGATGTTTGGATCCTTGTACACTTAATTATTTTCCTTATAAATTCATATTAAAAAAAATTATATTGATATTCTGTATACTTATATAAACATGTTTATAAAACTTTATTATGAAAAAATTCTTGTTAAAAATAATGGACTATTAAAAGATTGATTATTTTAGATTTTTTTTATATTTTTCTAAAATATATATTTTCAAAATAAAAATTTATAAACGTGTTAATATAAATATATATAGTATAAATATAATTTTTTTAATGTGAATTTATATCTAAAATAATTAAATGTAATATCGGATATAACGCATAAATTGTTATGAGGATCCAAACTGAACGATCACTAGCTTCAAACCCTTTTTCTAATTTTAATTTCCCTGTGGTCTATTCCCCTTTAACTATGTAGTAACGGTGCATTCGCCAAGGAAGGATAAACACTGCATTCAAAATTCAAACTTTTGTTTGTTTTAAATTACAATTATATATATATAGTGGTATTAATATAAGATCGATCTATTGATTACAATTAATTACTACTAGGGAGTATATGATAAAGGGTACGGCTCTTAAAAAATGAGGATAAATAACGTAAGAGTGATGTCATGTCTGTACCAAAATTTAGAACTCGAGAAGAACATATTAATGATGTCATAGAGTAACAATGAAATCGATAAATAGTTGTACACGCCAATTGAAGCAACTATGGATTTTAGGAGTATTTTTTAATGTCAATTTTCCCAATTGATTTTATAATGTCAACGAGACATAACATATTTTAAGTGAGGAGCGTAGCTATATGCCTATATTGCATTTCAAAGGACCCTTTTACCTCAAATGGAGTTAGTTTATATTATAACTAGTGTAGGCCCCGTCCCGTGTACGGGGATTACACTAATGTAATATTATAAATAATTTATATAGATTTCAATGAAAAATATAAATATATATCAAATTTTCACCAAAAATTAATATAGATATAAATAAAATTAGCTCGACAGATTATAAAAATCTAAATATCTTTTATTTAGATTCTCTCAAGATATAAATAAAATTCACATTTATAAGGTACTTTTTTTTCTACTCTACAATTAATTTAATCTCATTTAATTTAATAGATACATGTTTTTTTTTAAATATTTCAATATTATTTTTTATTAAATATATAGTACGTTAGTTTACTGAAACATCTCTGCACGGATGGATTATAGCTACATATTATGGCTATATAATATTTTAATTGTTTATTTTGGCCTCAAATATAATATAGATAGAAATAAAATAACAATTATTAAATGATTGGTTTTGATATAAATAATTCTTTCCACCAAAAAATAATCTAGATATAAATAAAATAGCACCTAACAAATATAACATATTTATCTATAGATGTTTTTGGTAAGTATGACCATGAAATATTTTTTTCTCTATATTTTTGTAAATTAACTAAAATATTTATAGATAGATTGGGACTTATACAACTTTCTATAAACTATGATAGCATATTATTTTCATTAATTTTTCCCTAGAATCAACCACAACACACCATATAAAATGCTATACATCGATTTTAGTATATGTATATAGAATAGAATAAAAAATATAGATATAGATTACAGAGTGTTTCTAAAACTCCATTAGACACTCAAACCTTGAATCTAACAACCGTCAAAATGATAGCTTAATTAGTTTTATTATTACTACTAATACGTTTAATTATGTTGAAATAGAGTAAAGACATACAATGTGTCTAATTATATCTAATCATATTGAATATACATAATGAACGAATATACATTATATCTAATTATTATTAGTACGTTTAATATTAATTATATTGATTGTGCTATATTGATATAATTTTTTCCTTATAAGATATTTCATATCTACCCAATTATAAGAGTTAATGGTAAAATAAAATATCTATGTACGGATGGATTGTGTTTACATATATGGCTATATAATATTTTAATTATTTATTTTGTCCTCAAAAAATAATATAGATAGGTTTAAATAACAATTATTGAATGATTGATTTTGATATAAATAATTCTTTTCATCAAAAAATAATATAAATATAAATAAAATAGTACCTATCAAATATTACATATTTATCTATTAATATTTTTGGTAAGTATGACTATGAAAATTAGTTTTATTAATTATTTTTATTATTACTATTATGTTTAATTATATTGATATAGTTTTTTCCTTATATAATATTTACTCTTTTCTAAGATATTCCATCTATCCAATTATATGTGTTAATGGTAAAATAAAATAATTATTTTTTATTAGATTTCTTTTTTGACGGGAGAAAGTTCTGCGAGACGCGCTCACGTGCTGCCGCGTAGGCAGATTCACTCACATGCCGCCACGCAGGCACCAATGCATCGATTTTAGTATATGTATATAGATATATAGATAGATTATTACTGTTATGTTTAATTATATTGATATAGTTTTTTCCTTATATAATATTTACTCTTTTATAAGATATTCCATCTATCCAATTATATGTGTTAATGGTAAAATAAAATAATTATTTTTTATTAGATTTCCTTTTTGACGGGAGAAAGTTCTACGAGACGCGCTCACGTGCTGCCACGTAGGCAGATTCACTCACATACCGCCACGCAGACACCAATGCATCAGTTTTAGTATATGTATATAGATAGATGTTTCATGTTTTTTTTTAAATGGTATTATATATTAGGGATATTTACAGAAACTCACCCATTAAATATAGTTTTTTACACTTAATCACCCGTTAAATACAAAATTATAGAAAATGACCCATTAAAGAGAAATAACGTTAGATTCTTTAGTAGTCAACGAAATAGTAGAACTAGATGATTCGTTAGAAAATGGTATGATACTTACGTTTTCCTGTATAATGGGTTTATTAGGCATTCGGTGGATTTTTTCGGGTCATTTCCCGTTAAGTGATTTATATGAATCATTAATTTTCCTTTCGTGGAATTTTTATATTATCCATATGATTCCTTATTTTTTAAAACATGAAAAAAATATTAGGAAAAATGGCATAAAATCACCCCTTAAATATGACTCTGTGTAGAAAACCACCCCTTAAAATTGAAATTGCATAAAACCACCCCTTAACCCATTTTGTTTGTAAATCACCACCTACAACCTTTTTTTTTTCCGTTAGCTTGCTGTTAAAAATGGTGAAATGGCATCTTTACCCCTCCTCTTTAATGTTATTTTAATGAGAGAAAAATATATGAATTGAAATAAATTAACAAAATCTATTTATCTATACTTTTTAATGTTATTTTAATAGAATAACATACCTTTTTCTCTCATTAAAAGAGATAGATAAATAGATTTTATTAATTTATTTCAATTCATACATTTTTCTCTCATTAAAATAACAATAAAAATGAGGGGTAAAAATGACTTTTCACCGTTTTTAACGGTAAGCTAACGGAAAAAAGGTTATGTGTGACGAATTACAGACAAAATGAGTTTAAGGGGTGGTTTTCTGCAATTTCAATTTCAATGGATGGTTTTCTGTATTTTCTCAAAATATTAAATACAATAACGTCACCGGATGCTATTTTTACCCAGGGCTTTGCTACTTCCGGCTTTTTAGCCTAAATGAAACAACCCACAATTTTAGCGGTGAGGATCTGCTGTCCCGGAGCCGCTGTCTCTTGCCTGTGCCCTCTCTCATTCCTTCAATTTTTTTTTCTTTTTAAGTTATTATTTCAATTTTAAATAATTTTCTTTTTTATTTTATTTTGGGGTGGGTGGGGAGGGGAAAACAGGGGCCTTTCCCTTTGGGACAGGTGATCCCATTCACAATTTTATTACCTCCTCTCCAATCCCAGATGCATGTAAGTATGATGATATTGACTTATGCATCTCATTTATATGGATCACTAGTGTAGGCCCCGTCCCGTGTACGGGGAATACATTAATATAATATTATAATCATTTAGATAGAATTTAATAAATAAAAATCATAATAATCTAAATATAAGTAATTTTTCCAACAAAAAATAATATAAATATACATAAAATTAGTTTGATGGATTATATATAATCTAAATATCTTTTATTTAGATTATCTCAAAATATAAATAAAATTCGCATTTATAAGGTAAAAAGTTCTTTTTTCTAATCTAACATTAATTGAATCTCATGTAATTTAATAGATAACTGATTTTTTAAAATATTTTAATATTTTTTTATTAAATATATATTTTACTAAAATAGCTACGCACATATGGATTGTGGATACATAATATTTTTATAAACCATTTTAGGCTAAAAAAAATATAAATAAAAATGAAATAAAAATGATTAAATAATTAATTTTTAGAGAAATAATTTTGTCACCAAAAAATAATCCAGGTATAAATAAAATAGCACCTATAAAATACTGCATATTTATCTATTAATATTTTTATTTTTGGTAAGTATGACTATGAAATATTTTTTATTTATATTTTTGTCAATCAACTAAAATATATAGATAGATAGATAGACTGTGGCTTATATAACTTTATATAAACTATGATAACATATTATTTTATTAATTTTTATTTCAAAATCAACCACAAGTTTTTTAAAGATAGGTCTAATATGTACATGCATGGTTTTTTAAGATGAAAATGAATGTACTCACTTCGATCTAAATTATATGCTATATGATTATTTTAATCACATATTGTAAAAAACTAAAAACTATATAAAATATTAATTAATTTAAATATTTTTAATTCCTTCAAATGTGTGCTAATATAAAAAGTTAAAAATTATTTTGGATAGGTGGTATTAATTTAAATATTTTTAATTACCTTATATATTAATATTTGCTCTTTTATAAGATATTCCTCTTTTATAATATATCTCATCTATCCATTTATATAAGTTAATGGTAAAATAAAATAATATTTAATTATATAGATTAGAACTATCTAATTATTTTTATTAGATTTCCTTTTTGACGGGAGAAAGTTTTGCGAGACGCACTCACGTGCCGCCACGTAGGCAGATTCACTCACACGCCGCCACGTAGGCACCAATGCATCGGTTTTAGTATATGTATATAGATTATTATCAGTAGCAGTATGGGCTAATGAAGTGTGTGGATCCTATTAGAATTGGGACCCAAAGGAAACGTGAACATTCATTAATTGGGTCATATTCGCGATTTATTTGCATATTAAAATAAATATAAATTTGAAAAGTGAAAATTATGCGCGTTGTGGCTTTTATAGGATTTCTTATAATTTGGATATGCTATTTTAGTGCAATAAAATATGTTGACATGGGGAGGAACATGTTTACTAGTTATATCATATGCAATCGCCCGAATCTTGAGTCGTTCTTCGGACTAATCATAGACTATTGAAATAGGTAATCCAGGTGTACTCCCCTCTGAGAACTGTATATGAAAATTTTATCTCGTACAACTCAAGTAAAAACACACAAATACCGCTCCCAACGCATATGTAATCAAAATATTTTACTCTTTCGATTTCATCTTCTCAGAAGTGAAGATACAAAAGCATTCCTCTACCTCCTCCTCACAATTTCTTAATTAAAATAAATAATAAAAATTGATTTAAAAAAAAAGATTTTGTGAGAAGAGATCGGGGAAGGTGACGGGATTGAGGACATAGGATTTGGACCCGAATTGAAATACGCATTATTACGTAGTTACATAATTAAGATAATATATTCACTCCATTATTTTTTATGACTTTTTTATTATTTATATCTATTTTTTAAGATTGTAAAAACTTTCTAAAATATTTTTTATATATAATTTTATAGTTATTACTAATAAAAATAATTAATTATAATTTTTCCACGTATCACCATTTTCTATTAAAAGATTTAAAACTATCACTTTTACTAATACTACCGCCGCCACTCGGCTTGTGCTTGCCTCGGCCGCCTCCACCATCACCTAGCTTCCTTTCACCACCATCCCGCCTCATCGCCAGTGGTTTACCGCCGCCACCGCCATCTCCATGGCGTCCCTTCACCGCCTCCCTCCCTCATCGCCAGTGCTCGGCTCACCTCACCCTCAATCCAAGGATTCCAACTCCTTCCGCCTCGGCTTACCGCCGCCGTAGCCACCGCCTTCGCTCTGCTGCCTCCCACCGGTGCTCCACTGATCACCTCGGTCCTCCGACTCCCACCGTCGCCCTCCTCGGCCATCGGCTTCTCCTACGTGGCGCCTTGGCCATCGGGTGCCCCTCCCGTTACAAGTTTTCCGTCGTTCCTGCAGCGTCATAGCCACCGCCCTTACCACCGTTTCTCAGCCATCGCCATCATCTCCTCCACTTGGAGCTCCGTCGCTGATTCCTTCGGCTCCGGCTGTCTCCTTGCTCCTTGGTTGCCGCACCTCCACCGCGTGCTCTTCATCTCTACGCCTACCGGGCTCCTCCGCGTCTCCATCGAGCTCCTTTAGCCTTCCATTTTGATCCTCCTGCGCCACCAACCTTTTGTTTGTTGTAGTCCGCTCTTTCAGTCGCTTTCTGGTTCAACTCTGCCCGATTTCTCTTGCTTGTCTTGCTTTGTATCGCCTCTTTTAGGTTTATCCTTGTGGTAGCCTGCCCACGATTTTATTATCGTCCTCGAGGGTTGAGACGAGGCCTTGTGGTTTGATTGTGCATTGGTGTGGTTTGTGGTTGTATTGCGGGTTAGTGTACTGTGCTATTCTTGTTGTATTGCAGGCTTCTTGTGAGCGTTGATTGATGGGTCATGTTCGATGACATCGTGGATGTGCGATTGACATCTGAAGGCTTTTTAAGTCCATAATCTGAGGTGTCCGCTGGTTTCCAGAGTTCGCTGTGTGCGTTGTCCCTTTGATCGATCGTTTCGTTCTTCTTTCGCTTGTGTTTCGCAGTGTAGGATGGCTTGTACGTTCCTTGTTTTTATTTTCTGTCATTTGCTTCTGTTATTTATTTCTGTCATTTGCTTCAGTTATTTGTTTCTGTTGTACATGATGATTAGTCTATTCACCGGTTTGTCCGGTCTCTCAGTTATAGGCAAGTCTAGAGAACTGAATTTCTTATCTTGTTTAAAAAAAAAAAAATTTGTTGTAATATTCATGGCGTTTAGGAAAGTTAAAACTGTGGAAGAATATATTGATTAAAAACATACAATTCAGAAACTGTAACGTGTCACATAATGGATGACATATAGTACCATGTGAAATCGCATAACATAACTTTGTTCAACTTTTATCCTCATCGATGTTTGTACATTGGAGTTCCAAAATGCTTATCTACACCGTCATGTGATCACCAATTTTATTATTTTTATTCCCTTTTATATATCCAATCCATATATTCTACCATGTACGTACATACTATCCTTTAATTAACAGATGAATTTTTTTTTTGTACTTATAGCAGCAAGGTTAAGTAATTTGTTGCAGTACTGTTATTTGGTAGTCTACAATTACTTTAAACAAGAGTTTAAGGGTAAACTGCAGAAAACCACCCTTAAATAGAGTATATAGCTTAAAATCACCCCTTAAATTTAATATTGTAAAAAACCATCCTTTATATAGCTTTTGTTTGCCAAAGACCACCCACCTTTATGTGTCGTTAGAGTTTCGATAAATGTCTTTGAAAAAACCAAAATTACCCTTATATATATCATTTTCTTATCACCACTCACTCTCCGTCTATTTTTCTGTACATATGTACAACTTCACACACACTTTTTTAATTGAAATTATTCAATAACTCTTACGGTCCTATTATAAGCCCCCTTCAATCCATGCCTGCATCTCTCCACATGCTCCTATGCGAGATCCCCTTCAGTATCGCCTCTTCCTATAACAAGGATATTTTGGTAACATATCGATTTTTTCCTCTAAAACTTAACAAAATCAAAGATAGGGTGATGTTCGGTAAACAAAAGGTAGATACAATGTGGTTTTCTGCAATATTGAATTTAAGGGGTGATTTTGAGCAATAAGCCCTATTTAAGGTGGTTTTCTCCGGTTTATCCAAAGTTTAATTGGGCACATATAACAATAATATTCTCTCATGCATATTACTAAAGTCCGTTAGAACTTCTAATTGAAGATTATGTACACAATGCACACACACACATATACACGAGTAGTTTATCGAATAATTAATCCTATGAGGTTTCATTTTAAAATTAATTGACAATATGAGAACTAGTCCATCTAGTTATATACTAAGGGTTAGGGTTGTCTCCTCTAGGCCAGTTTACACTAAGATAGCGAGTTAAATATCTCATTATCTTTTCAGCTAGTCTAGGATCGAACGTCAGATTGTTTGACTTTACTGCTCTAACAGCATGCTGAAGTCCGTTTAGACGTAACCGAGGGTTGTGACAGTGTGTGCATAGGACACACACATGTGCTATTAACATAACACATAATTAAGTCTATTGATTTTCCATTTTAAAACCATTTTATAATAGAAAGAGTAATTCACTGACTTATATACTAAAATTTATTTACAAAGAGAACAGTAAGATGATTTTCGTATTATGGACCATAAAATATGGACTAGGTGATCTCAACCCATTTTTGTAATATTCCAAGTGGGGTAGGATCTAACAGGGACCAGGGAGTGATGCATATGGTCCGCACCAGCTAATCAACGGGGTGGCCGGCGCAAACGGAGTACGCGAGGATCAAATGGTTCCATATACAAAATAAGTTTACCACCAATTATAAAATCTATATAAAATATCAAAATTTTAATTAATATTTTTTATACTTCAATATTTATTTAAGGAAAAAAATCTAACCATACTATTAAAAATTATTCTATTATATTAAAGTATAATTAAATATTTAAAAAGTACATGATTTAAAATTAGATTTCTTAAAACCAAGAATTGAATTTTTGAAACAAGCCAATTTTGAGCAAGTATCAATATTCAAATATCCAAAAGTCATAAATACTCCATATATAAAATCTTTATTTGTGGTTCAAACGAGAAACCCTCAATTATTATACATTTCATGAGTATGTTTTGGGTAGGTCACATACTCATGTTACATGACTTTCATCATACACTTACAAACATACATATATGACCCTACTCTTTTTATTTTTATTTTAAAAGTGATATATTTAATTACCAAGATAGGTTATATAGGTAGACACCTATGACCTACCTACACATATATAACAAACATAAAAGTTCCAAAAAAAGATGGTAGGTCAAAGTAATTAATTATAAAAAATAATAATTGAGACTTTCAGAAATACATGAAATATATTCAAAATGTGTCATGATATTGTTTATTCCTTAATCTAGAGTAGCTACTACTCTCCTACTAAGGCCCCTCAGCAGCCATATTCAGATTCGGTGACCGTTGTCCTCTCTCTCTCTCTTGATTCCACATTTGAATTTTTGAATCTTTAATCTCAAATTTGTGCTTTGTTTAATATTCCAATTTCATGATCCTTTGATTAAACAAAAGCCCAAATCTGTTGCGTTTTGGCGGCACATTAAGCAATACGACAGCGTTTTGGATTGGGCTTTGTCACAAACATGTGCCTTGCTTTGTGTGATGATGCCATATGCCCATATGGATATTCCAAACACCACCTAAATTTGGGGAGAGAACTTGCTTGGAAGTTTACAACGTTGCAATTTGTACACAAGTGAAGGAGGTTACAAATCAAAATTAGATTTAAATATTGGTAGGAATTTCAAATGTTTCACCAACTTTTGGAGGTGTCAACCCTTTTTCAAACAGATTTTTGAATGTGGGTTTTCCCTCCTTTGCCAAACGCGGCCTTATAAAAAAAGGCTCTTGTGGGCTCTCTCTTATCTTATGAATGTGACTTGATCGATGTATACATTGTAACTACTCAAAGTACATTTTTGTTTGATCCAATGAGCCTTTAGGATATTGTAACGGAATATGAATTTAAACAAACCCCTCTTATTAGGGCATTGGGTGGGACCCACATTAATCCGTAGGCGATTTACGAGGCTAAAAACAACTATTCGATTAGTCTGATTCAAATTCAATATAGCACTTATGTATACATAAGAAATGTATTGAATCGATTCTTTTTAAAAAATAGATCAGATCGCAACTTCGAAACTTGAGAATGTACTTTGGGTTTTAATCGATGAACTGATAAAAAAAAAACGAGTATCGTCTAATGCTAAAAACTCGAAAAAAAGAGCTTTTGTTTCAAAGGAATATATACAAGGGCTATCTTAGAGAGTTATCTCCATTAGCCCTTTACATAGACTTTGGATGACACAATCTCCTTAAAGAGGGCTTCTTGAACATCTAATGAAGGCCTTTGCATCCTAACGCCGCTCACACTACTCCTCGACGCCATGACTTCGTGCAACGACATTCGTTTCCGAGAGGGAGACGGCTCGGGTCTCTGTCTCGGGGCGCTATGTGACCTCAACTTGGCCCGAAACGATTGCGTGTTGGCCATGTAGTTAGGGTAGTAGTTGCCACTATGTTGGTACAAATGGTGGTGGTAATAGGGCCTATAGTAGCCTTCACCACACACACTCTTGGCTGGAGTCGAAGGGCCGTGCGCCCGAGCCGAGAAATTCGAGCTCATGCACCGGGGAGTCGAGTGGGCGGTCGAAATCCGGTGTTGGTATTGGTATTGGCATTGGCGGTCGTCGTCCTCATAGAGTCCCCAATCGCACCGCTCGTTATTCGGGTGGTGTCGGTCCGGGATGGAGAGGCGGGCAGGGGCCGGGAATAGCGACGGAAGCGGCGACGAGACCGGGTATCCAAGGAGGCCGGAATCGTCGCCATAGTCGGAAACCGACGGCGGGTAGTTGCTCCTCCGGGAGGATCTCGATTTGGGCCTATAAGTATCAATTTCAACAATCTTTGGGCTATCATCATAACATGGCTCATATGATCCTGACATCCTCTTGCTGTGAAATTCACTCCTCGGTTCCTCAAATCTCTCCTACACAAATTCAAAAAATTAGAAACCCTAACAATACCAAAACCATCAAATTGATAGAAATTGACCCAAATTTCTCACAATTGATCGTCTTGCTCGAATTTCCGGCGGGATGCGAGATGACCCGTCTTTACCGACTGAGCGGCGGGCGCGGGTGGCGCGGGCGGAGGCTTGGGCGCGGACAAGGGCTTGCATCCGATGAAGGGTGGAGGTGGCTTGCTTTCTGACAAGGTATCCTCTCACATGAGCCTGCAACTTGACCAGCCCCTTCAGAGCTCTCAATGCCTTCCTGGCCTGCAAAAATTTGGCACAGACCCATAACTAGTCAGAGTACCATTCAAAAGATTCCTTTGCAAGACGATTGTACTCTTCAACTTTTGAAATTAAACTCCTTTTTGAAAAACTCTAAAAAGATTTCAAAAAAAGATGACCAAAGGGGAGAAAAAAAAGGGACCATGGTTGACCAATATCAATTGGCAAAAAGATTTTTCACTGTTGGAGAACAAATTTGGGAAATTTAGGACCGACCCAGATAAAGAAAATGAATCCTATAATGACCCAATTGAATAAATTTTGGATTGAAATCTTGGAGAGGAAAAAGATTAGATTTTTATACCAAGTATCCCCGGAAAACAGTCTGAATCTTGACGGCGGCGGACTTCTCCCGGCCGGCGGCGAAGAGGGCGGCGCCCCTGGCGTGGCTAGTGAGCCTCACGACGGCGACCGCCGCCTGCGCGGCAGCGACAGCCGCATCGGCGGCTGCCGCAGTGGCAGCCGCGACGGCGATGGCGTGCTTGTTTTGATCCTTCTCCGACTCCGAGAGGTAGCTCCCAAGCCATCCAGAGTCACCGGCGGCGGGGATGTTCACCGGAATCTGGCCGAGTGGCTGAACGGAGTCCCTCCCTGGGCGCGCGAAGCTCCAGCGGCGCTTATCCCTCTTGTCGTTCTCGTTGGAGTGATTTGGGGATTCCTTGTCCTTCTTCATCCCCAGCAAGCCCTTGAACCACCTCGCCGCTTTACCCATTTGCTCTGTTTCTGGCTGAAACAGGGGAAGGCGTTTCCAGAAAACAGAGTAAATTGAAGCGGTGGAGTGGAGGCCGGAGGGTAAGCACTAAAGAGTAAAGATAAGGAGCTTTGTAGTTTTTCTTCTGTTATTTTATGGATTGGAATTCGTAAGGGAGGAGGGAAAGGGAAATGGGATTCCTCTGTTTGTGCGAATCAACTCTCGTGTATATAGTAGGGACTAGGACCACTTATATATAAAGGTTTTTTTTTTTAAAAAAAAATTACAAATATACAAAAGTAAGTTATTTATCCATTTATTTTAAAAAGTAAGATCAATCTTATTGGTCTAGAAGAAAATACTATGTATGAATTTGAAAAATATTTAATGAGATTTAATTATACAACATTTTCTTTTAAGTTGTTATGTGTTATTTCGATTTATGGAATGGTTTTCTAATTTTAGTGCTCATTTGGTTTAAAATTTAAAAATGTAACTAGTTTATTTGTAACGGTTTTTCTTTAGGGCATATGATAAGATTCTAAATTAGGAAAGATTTCATAAAAAAAAAAACGACCCTAAGAATCTAATTAAAAAAAATGTTAAACTAATTAAAATTAAAAAAAATTCAAATTTAGGGTCTTGTCCTATACCCAAAGTGCATAAGATAGAAAAATCGTATTTGTAATTCAAAATATTCAAAATATATTGTTAAGGGACAACCATATTCCTATACTTCTCTAATTATTACCTATATTATATTATTTTTCATGCAAAAATAGCATTATTCTCTAATTTAGACTCACAAAACATCTCTTCAATTTATTTTCCAGTATAAACATTATTTCTATTTCGTTTATCTTATATAATCTCACGCCAAACATGCCTTTATTCTTAATCAGTGTTATTAAGATATAGATTAGAATAGTTAATCCTTTTTAGGTAAAAATAACAAAGTATGATCATATGATGCGAGTACCGTTTAATAGTCTAATTTGCAAAAAACTTGCATTTGTGACATGCTATTTTGAACTATTGAGACATTATGTTTTTATACATAATGTATTCATTTATCGTGGTGGGACTATATTTGCAAATAGCCAAATTAAATGGGCTATTAATTAGTACTTTCTTTAGGGGAAAATATTATTTTAAAGAATATTAGAGTACTAGCTATATATAATTGAAAAAATATACCCAATGTTTAAAAAAATTGTAAAAAAAAATTAAATGGATTTTTTTTTTTATTTAGATCTTTAAAATACTTGTTAAAAAGTCAATGTCTTAAATTATCGATTGAGAAGATCTGAAAGTAACATTCATCTACATTTATGTCATTAGGTATTTACATGGAGAGATGAGGTTCAAAATCTTCAAATACGTACCTACAATATATAAACAGAATCAATTGAGCACATTGAAACCTTCTTCAATTGTTACGTACGTTTTTACAGTGTTGTACTGTTTAAAATGTACATACTTTGAGCACCAAGTATATAAATTTAAACACATTGCCTCATCCTGGTTATCCATTTCCGTCATGTTTTCCGTGAGGGGAAACTGTGGCAGATCGCCTTGCAAATCTTGTTTTTTTTTTATTAGTTAGGTTTTCATGTATTGCGCGTCCCGCCTGAGGGGATTTCTTTTCTGCTTAATGACGATGTAAAGGGCAATGTTATCCCCCGCGTACGGTCTACTAGCCATTTTTTAATTTAATTAAAAAAAAACCTTGAGGGGACGGAGAGCCCTGCCTCTCTTTTTGACCCAAAAAAAAACACATTGCCTAATCGTTACATATAAACTTTTACTAAAATTGAGACAATTATAGCATTTCAATTTTATTTTATTTTTTCATTGAAGAAGAGGGCTAATAAATAAAACACCAAAAAAATTAATATGCATTTTGATGAATAACTAAACACCTTTAATCATTTTTGAGCTTTTTACCGGCCAAATTAAGAGTATTGTTTGCTTGATTCTAGCAGTGGTATATTTTTTAGTTATGTGGTCTTGTCTTTTGCCGCCGTGTGAGAGGTTGTGGACGTGATTGAGATCTGAAGGCTCGTTGACAACCGATTCCAAATCTGAGGTCTCCACGTTTGTTCCCCAAGGATGCCTTGTGTTATCTCTACCAACTATAAGAAGAGATGACTCACATCGTCCCGGTTCCAACATCGTTCGCCTTTGCTAGTATCGGTCTCCGTTTCTCTAGTTTTTCATAGTGTATTTGTCTTTGTTGATCTGTCCTGGATTTTTCGGTTCTTTTCATAACGGTTTGTCAATTTCCGATCTTTTCGATCCCTCGACCCACCGGACATGTCCGGTTCGTCGAATCCTTTCCAGTTCCCCCAAAAAACACCTTAATCATTTAGGCATGCCGTTACCATGAAATAGACAAATAAACATTTACAGTTTTACACCATTACTTGTGTTTTTTTTAACACCATGAAAGAGAAATCCAATAAGCTAATAGATAAACCAAGGGTCCAAGGCCACCACCAAAAAAAAAAAAAAAAAAAACTTAGGCTATATTTGGGGTTTAGGTTTATTTATTTATTTTGATACTCACTCCGTTTTAAATTAAATGTCGTTTGTCTTTTTCTACACGTTTTTAAGGAGGTAAAAACACTAAAAAATACTCCGTATTTTTTTTTAATAATTTCATATTTAGTAGTCATAACTCATAAGTATCAACTTATAAAAACAAATTTATTAAAAAAATAACATTTTATATACTTTTTTGGAGTTTTTAGTTTTTATTCATTAATTTTCACAAGCTACCTTAACAACTAATTTTAACAAATACTGCGTATCACACTAATTTATTACTAACATATATTTAATACAAATAATCCATTAATTTCATATACTCTATCAATTTCAATTACCCACCGGCTGCCCTTTTCCCAAACACAGTACAAGGCATAACCAGCCACGCCATTAGTTTCATGTATTGTGCCTGTATAAACAGTAACATACTCCCTCCGTCTCGAAATTCATGTCATTTTAGCCTTATACACAAATATTAATAAAAACACTCATCCATCAATCAATATCATCATTCCACTAACTTTTTCATTAATTTTATTACTCACTACATTTTTTAACCAATCAAAACATTTAAAAAAGTCAGCAACACACAAATCAATACAAATCATTACTATCCACTACCTAGAAAACCTAAAACGACATCTATTTTGATACTGGAGTACAAAACTAAAGAGCTAAAATGACATGAATTTCGAGACAGATGTAGTATTTAAGAAGAAAGGAAACTTTTTTATAATTTGAAAACCTTAAAAAAGGGGCTGAAATGGAGATGGGCTTTCGTTAAAAAAAGCATTAGTGGAAAGAAGAAAAAGATGGGGCCATGAATTTAATAATAAAACCTGACAACACCCTCGTGAAAAATCTGTAATAGAGGACAAAAAGGGTTTGGGTTTGAGGGTAGGAGGTGGGTGTCCCTTTGCCTGTGCTGCCCCCTTTGCCTTCACTCTTAAGATAATCCTATTTAAACTCTCTACTAATCACATCTTGTACTAAAAAATTACACTACTTACCTGACCACAGTAAAAAGAACCAAAAAAAAAAAAGAGTTACTGTACTGTACAAAAATCCTAATTACAGCTTTGATGAGGTCACCCAACAATTAGTTAGACATCCCTGTTTCTCAAATTCTGAGAAGCTTTTTTTCACTCCAATGAGGAACTCCCATGTCCATTTGTGCTCCCCCTATTAGGTCTAAATCGTGTGTTCCCATTTATGTCCCCTCCGCATGTCTCTCCTCACAAATTCTCAATTTCTTTTTGTTTTTGCTTTTTTATTTTATTTTTAATTTAATTTAACTTTTATTTTTAAATAAAGTTTGTGAGTAGGGGACGGGGGAGGGGGACAAGGAGGGGGGACAGGTGATTTGGAGCCACTACGGCTTCCCTTTTCCTTTTCTGCCGCCCTCTTTTTCACACTACAATTTTGCTAACATAAATAAGGGTTTGGATTCGGTGGGTTTGTATGAGACAGAGTTAATAAACAGACTAAAATTATAAATAGGGTAAAATTTATAAATTGTTGGTAAAAGTAGTTAAAAAATTAAACAACAAGATAATCTCTGTATGAGGCGAAAAACAATTTATTTGTAAAAAATTGAGTTTATTTGGTTGTTATTAGGGGTATTGTGGTATTTTCAAACCAAATAAGATAAAAGAGAAGGGGTAAAACAATTCTTGTACAAAATAAACACTCAAATAACCTCCATTTTCTAGCTTTTTTAAACATAATTCTTTAATACGTTTTTGTTTATTTTGGTCATCCAAACAACGAATTTTTTTTTTAAAAAATAAACACCCACAAATTAATGCTTATTTTGTTATCCATACACACCCTATATTTAATATCTTATGTAAACTTCTATTTAATCGTCTGGATAGTCGGTCGGACTGTTATATGAACTGAATAGTTCGAGCTCGGCTTGAAAAAAGTTCGATCCCAGCCTGGTCACTTATCTAAACAAGCCGAGCCTGCACATTATTTTAAGTTCGGTTGAAAGCTCGGCTCGTTCGATTTATGCTCGAATTTTTATGAAATTTCTAAAATTTCGATTAAGTTAATATATAATAACCAAGTAAAACTATTTAAAGCTTAAAAAAAGCTCGGTTCGAGGTTGCTCATTTACTAAAACAAGTCAAATTTGAATAAAAAATAAAGCTCGCTTAAAAATTGGGCTAATCGTTGCGGTTAAAAAATGAATGACTTGTTTAAAAAATGAATATGTCAAGCTCAACTCATTCAACATGAATAACGCCCCTAATCGTTGCGGAAAAGGATAAAGAGAAAATCTTTATTTTATTTTCTGAAATAATTTTAATAATTTAAATTGAAAAAATTAATTATAGTTGAACTAATAAAAATCGTGTAACATAGAGGGTTACATTCTAGGTTATAGGTGATCCGAACCGCAACCCTCCTAATCGTTGGTTTGATTTTTACATATTTTTCAATATGGGACTCTACCCACAACTCCAACAAACCAGTGTCACTTTTTCCAAACAACGCCTAAACATGAACGATTTCTCAAGTTAGTACTCGTAAAGTCGTATCCATCAACTAGCCTAGCTAGATCGCGACTTTACACTTGTACTTAAAAATCTTTTACCCTCTTCTAAAGGGGTAAAATTTATGAAAATGTAACGATTTTGAAAATGACAATTAACAAACACCATTCAAGTGAAATGTTAACATCACCCTATACAAGAGTTCATTCGGATAACCATACATTATGATTTATCATTATAATATCTAAAATTTTAGTATATTATAATGCATACAATTATACATTATAAATCATGACGTTATGCTTGAAACTTGAGTTCTATCATCCCTATGTTTTTTTTAACGGAAAAAATTTGGCGGTAAGACTCTGCCCTACAAGTCAAGAGTATCCTTGCGGATGAGACTATAAAGCAGAGAGTCGTCAGGAACAAATGCGTTGTGGAAAGCAAAATTCATATGCGGTTCGTAACCTGGTTCGCCTTCCGAAAGACGTGACGAATCTCAACTGAAGCGAAGAAGCTCAACGAGTCAGAGACAATCATTTCAGAGTCTCCAGTAGACATCTCAATTGAAACTTAAAAGATCGATGTTTCAAGATTCGCCCTTTTCTTTATTTAAAAAAAAGAAGAAGAAGCCATTTTACAAAAACAGCACCCTGCAAAATGCAAGTGGGGGAGTAAGAATTAGGAGGAGAAAACACTCAAAAACAGAGTAATTAATGAGATAGTAGTGGCTTGTTCAAATAGGCAAAATTCAATCATAGAAATGACACTTGAGAAAAACAGAGCACCTTCAGGGAGAGAGAGGGGAAAACAGAGCAACTCATCTACTCTGAAATCTGAATTACTACTAGAGCATTCAAAATTTCTCTCAAATTTCATACATTTATGAGCTACACAGAATCTTTATGGCCACCAACCAAGGACTCAGAACTGAAGCTTCCACCACTAACCCACCTTTCAATTCCTGCCGGACTTTTTTTTTTATTTAATTTTTTGGCCCAAGATCTTGTTTTTATCTACTACTCTGTCTGTCACTGGGGAAAAAAATATATACAAATTCGGGTAAACACTTACTATCACTGCTTCTATGAGATCTGAGTAGCCGATAGATACATCGTACAAATCTGGGTTCAAATGGATCGGTGAATTCGGCAACCGGTAATTAATGGGGTTGGGTGTGGAAACTTCAAATCTGCAACGAAACAGGGCATCTTTTATTTTTTCTCTAACGAGTTTCCTTTTTTTTTTTTTTTTTTTTTTGGGTGTGTGTAATCTAATGAAATTTCCATTCTGGATTAACCAAATTAATGGTAACATATTAAATGAGGGACAATTAAGTAGGAGTCGTATAAGATTAGGAAAATTAAATGAATTTTATTTATAGGAAATTCATTATTGTAAAAAAAGTTTTCGTCTTTTTAACCCAAATAAGAAAATGGAATATAACTTAAAACAATTTTTCTATCTTGTGCCCTTAGGACTAAGGTATAAGATATGACCTTAATTTGAAAAAGATTTCCTACAAAAAAGACAAACGACTATAAAAATATAATTTTAAAAAAAAGACTAAACTAATTAAAATTTCAATTTTTTTTTCTAAAATTAGGGTCTAGAAAAATCGAACTTAAAATTGACTACATCCAAAACTATTACTCTCTTTATCTCAAAATATAGATATTTTAATTTTTTGATACGTTTTTTAGTAAATAAAAAATTCTCTAAAATATTAAAATGAATATGAAATTATTTTTAAATTTTTTTTAAAAAAATTGGTATTTTAAAAGAATTAACTTTTAGAAAAATGTGTTAAAATAAAACAATAAGTAACATATTATTTAAAATATTAATATTTTATATAATTTTTTGATTCTAGAAAACATACCAAAAAGTCAAAATATTTTAAGAACATGGAAATAAATAAAGTGTACTCTATGTACCTAAGTAAGATCGATGAGTCTTGTCACAACCTTTGACCCTAAAAAAAAAAAAAAAAAAAAAAAGTCTTGTCAAAATCTTTCAAATTTGAGATTACGCAAAATTAATTTGTGCAATTCAAAATGGGGTGCTTTTAATTTGGGGATTTTGACCCATTGTAGTAGTACTAGTACGGCTCCCCTTCCTTCCTCTTGAATGCAGAAATTGGATGGGTTTATTATCCTGCATTGATTGCCCTGATAGCAACAAGCAATGGTGACTAATAATGCTATAGAATGCAAACATAAATCATGTATGATGATGACCATGGTGGGTTGTCTACTTGTCTCGTTTCAATTTCAATTTCAATTTTCAAATCTGTAATTATGGATTGTTTTTAATATTTTTTGAATTTCTGTCTCAGTTTTTAACATATACTCCCTCCGTTTCCTTTTAAATGACTTTTTCAAGTCATGCACGTAGTTTTATAACGATAAAAACTATATTAAATATTAATATTTTAAAAATATTTTTTTAATAATATTATACTTATCATCAATAAGTATGAGATTGTCGAAAAAAATATTTAAAAAAATTATTATTTCATATAGTTTTTCACACCTTAAAAAACGTGCATGAATAGTAAAAAGTCAATTAAAAGGAAACGGAGGGAGTATACTCCTACAAGAACACATTTGAAGTAATTACTACTCATGGCTAATTTGGAATCATGGCTTTGTCTCCCTGTGTTTTTTGTTTCAGTTTTTGAACTAAGTTTTTGTGGGTTGTGCAAATCATTGCCTCAACCTTAAAAGCATGAGGCTTTGTGGGATTTTATTACTCATTGTCTATTTGCTTAATTAGTGCACATGTGATGTGATTATCTCTTGAAAATGACTCCAAAATTTGTAGTTTGCAAGTTTTTTTTTCCCCTCAGCTATCAACTTTGTTGTCTTGTTTCTTGTAAGTATTCATTGGTGTTGTTTTGTATGCATATATGCACATATCAGCCTCAAAGATTGCCTTTTTGTTTCTCCACCTAGCATTCTTCTAGCTTAGATTAGATGGTAGCCTCGCAACTAACTCAGTCTGCGAGGCTCGAGAATTTACATAAGGGTCCTTAGGAGGACGATCACCCGTCCTGTCAGAAGTCAGGTTGATATGGATCATACTTGAACCATCTATAAATCACCCTTACATAATCTTTATACAACTTATATAGGAATCATACACTTAAACAAATCTTGTGGTTTTCATCTACTCAATTCACCTAAGTTTCTTCGGTTGAGTTGTGCCTCCACACCACCATAGGATCCCGCTCTGTTGTACTTGTTTTCCAGTGGTGCTACTCTGATAGTGTTTGACTTACCTTCCACTAGCATCTTTGGCTGAAGTGCTGACCTTTGGCTTCACATGGTTTAATTGATGAGTTCGGTCTCCTCCATTCGTTTTCAGTCAATTACGAATCGTCGGAATGTTAGTTTTTTTTTTTTTTCTTTTATTGTAACGATATGTTTCATCTACCAGTTTACTAGCCTCTCGAGAATCAGACATGTCTGATCTCAAATTATTTCCTTATAACCAAAATAAAAATAAAAATATGGAGCACAAAAGCACATTCCAATTAAAACCAAGATACCCAAAATGACACATTAAAATTTATTCTTGAGACATATATCTTCAAGTAACACACTGTTTAATTATGAAGCAAAATCATCTCACAAATGCAAGGTGATATATAATTCATCAACAGCCACAATAATCCTTGATTGTCAAACCAGCAAGCCTAATCTGCTCTCTGAAGTAGAATTGAAGCAACCCATAATGATCAAATGGCTTGAACTGCAATGGGTGTTCTTCATCAACCAACTCCTCCGGTGTGGCTATCTTCTTATTGACGATGAACGAGAACACCCCAATCGAGTACCTTATACTATCACCGTTCATCACCACACGATGTATTGGCGTGTGTATTCGGTTGTTGCTCCATGCCTGAAACCACCCGTTAAACACATAATTCACATCTCTTTATACACAAGAAACATTAAATTGTTGCATTATGATAACCCTTTGTAACACTTAGTTTTTTTTTGGTATCAATTTTTAGGGCAACTTACAAGGAGTGCTTCTCCGGCAAAGACAACAAAGGTTTGAGATGAGCCTTGATAGGTGATCCATTGGCCATCCTTGGCCTGGATCTCAAGCCCATTCACTTCATTCTGGTGAAGAATCGACAAGAAGCTCTTGTCGGTATGAGGGACCGCCCCAATGTTGCTCTCGTCTTCTCTTGGTCCTCGGTATCTTGCAACCCTTACTAGGTAAGTGCTCGATTCATCAAGTGACTTTAAGTACTTTCCCACTCCATAGCTCTCGAAAACCATTCTCTTTACGAGTTGTTCTAGCTTCGTTCCCACCTCCGAGTACATCTTTATGGTTTGGCTGTAAAACGAATACTATTGTGAGTTTTCGTTATACTAAAACAGAGACCTGAAACGAAGATGGAACGTATATATATACCAGAAGTCTTCGTTTCCGGAGGGCCACATAAGAGTAGTGAAGCCCTCAATCTTGAGAGGATGTTGTACATCCTCAATGCCAAAGCTCTCTAGGAGAGGAAGAGGAGGTTGGGGTTTCATGTAGCCATGGTAAGGATTGGTTGAGATGTTCTTAGCCTTGGTTTCATCAGGGAGAGTGAATAGCCCTCCTGCCACATCAAAGACCTTGTTGTGAAGCTCAAGACCGAAATCGTCACAGACCGCCACGAAACAGCCATACTCTTCGAGAGCCAGCCTGACCTCGTCGCAAACCGACACCCATGATGAGCCTGTCCTTGCCTTCAAAGCCTTGCTAGATAGGTTGATGGTGGGAAGTGATCTTGTGCTCATGGTTAATTCCTTCTTGTATATATCTAATCCTGAATTATGTAATTGAAGATGGAAAGTAAATAAAGAAATTGAACGGTATATAAGTAGATGAACTAATCCAACTCGTCATTGACAACTATATATATTACCAATAAATTAATAAGAGAGAAATTAAGAACTTTTGGTATGTTAAAAAGAACTATGTATATTAGCTTCTTACCCTTAGCCTTTTGAAGCCCTTTGAACAGTTGCAAGGTGGTTTTGTTGCTTGATTAAGCTAGTTAATGAACAGCTTAATATTGGGTGTTTGAATTGAATCAATTAAGCATAACTGGATGAGGCTGAACAATAAAACTAAGTGATCACAATTGTTTATATATAGAACTTGACCGACCAATTCAGGCTAATTAAGTATATACAATTATCTCCTGGCATGGTTAATGGTTTGAGTGTTTGGAATTAAGCATGTCATATGCATCTTCATCTTGTTAATTATAGATTAATCAACTGTACAAACACGGAGAGGGAGAACACATCATATGATTGAATATTAATTTGCTCCGATCCGATCACCCGATCGATGTCAACGGACAACGGTGTGTTATTTCATTATATTCCGTTTGATTTCTCAATTACTGGCTCGTTTGGTTGGCAGCATGAATAACCCAAAAAGTAGAAAAACTTTTATCACCAAAAATCTACGAAGTTAAATATTTACGGAGTAGTAATTTAAATTCCTCCATTTAATTTATCTTTTTCCTAGGTAAGTTGTAATTCCACTTTTTATAATTAGGAAATTCCAATTCTCTTGTTTTAATTACTACTCCGTACCTTCTAAAATCCAACCAAACATATTTTTTTAATTCTCAATAAGTGCGATTCGTGGGAATTCAATTCTCGGGAGGTTACTTTCTAGGAATTGTTCTTCCCGTGTTAAATCAAACGGGCCTGAAATGAGTAGAAGATCCATAAAATTTTTTTAGAGGGGGTTAAATAAAAATTTGAACATTTTTTTGCATTATATATGAAAAATAATTTTACTATTGTTTAAATATGTTATTAAAAATTTTAAATTTGTGATTTAAATATTAGAGAGCTAGTTTATGGCATTCAATCAAAATGCAGGCTCATGGAAGTGTAGATCCGATCGATCTTATACAAAATAGTTGTCATAATTTTGTTCACCAAAAAAAAAATTATAATTGTCATAATTAAGCACGTATATATAAATTAATACTTGGAGGACTTGATAATTGTATAATGATAGACTGATAGTGTGTAACATGTCATGTATTTTGGGGGAAATAACATATTGTTGACTAATTTTATATCCGGTTAATTAGGGATAAACACTATTACATACTCATATTTTAAATGTAATTAATTAATTTATAGGACTTGCATACTTCTAGCTAGGCTCTAGATAGCCAAAGATCAAAGTCTCTTGTTATAAAAATTAATACATATTAATTAATATATCGGACTTTAATATAATATCAGTTTTCTTTTTATATAGAATTGTTGGCTTTTAAGTTTTAAGGTATGTTGTGAACATGAAAGGATTGACAAGATGAGTCTATCTTTCCATGTGTCCATTAAGTGCTCGTTTGGATAAATGTAGGAAGTCTACTTCCTGAGAATTTAATTTATGGAAAGTCTACTTCTCATGAATTACACTTTTGGGGATTTTATAAAACATGTTTGGTTGAAAGATTAAATAATGGTGGATTTGATATAGTGAGATAAATAAGGAATTTTTATTAGTAAGAAAAGGATCGAAATTGTCTTACCATGTAATGTACCCCTTGGTAATTCCAATTCCTGTATTTCACAGAAAGTTAAATTTATGGGAATTTCAATTCCCTGATTTTTGGAGATGAATTTTTTTTAACCAAATCCAGATATTCTATCCAACTTCATTGGATATTCAACTTCCTGAGTTTTTCAAACCAATCCAAACGAAGTGTAATTTAACACCACTTCCCCTTCACTATCTCCAACAACAACAAAAAATCCAATTTAATATTTTTATTTTTACATTATATTCTAAAAAAGAATAGATATATATGTTAAATTTTAAACATATTTAAAAAGTTTTGATAAATTATTTTATACAATATAAATTTAAGAAAAGTTAGCCTTGAATATAACATATACTATATACTCCACTGTGTTTAAAAATGAATATTTAACTTTTGGGTTATTCACTTTCAAAACCATATGTTATAAATGAAATCTACATTGGGCCTATAAACCGAGGATGGAGAAAGATGGGCTCAAAGCCCGAATGAAAGACTTATCCAATTTTATGGGCTATATTTGTGCTCTGCAGTCCATACACTTCCGGTCTTTTGGACTTACTGGCTCAACCTAAGATTCAGTCAAGTTAGAACCCGTTTTAACCGAAACCCGAATAACCTTGACCCAATCCAATTTGCTACAGGACAATTAGGATGGAGGATTAAGGTTAGGCAACCTCTCAATAACAAGGACAATTGATCCACATTCTAACAATGGCAATTTGGCATGGTTAGGCACCTCTCAACAACAATAAAAATGCCTAATGTTAAATACTTCGGATTGAATCTTCGCACGCACCATAATTTCGACATGTTTGCTCGTCCTCTAAGACAACGTGAACTCTTCGAAACCCACATTTTGTTCTCATATATACACACTAATTATACAAAAATTCCAATTGAAAACGAAAGAAGTAATTTCATACATGTGCAAAGCCAAACATGAACCAAAATTAGGAGAGCAAACTTAAAAGCACAAAATCTTTCTAACAATCTATGATTTGACTTCTTTTGCTCTTCATTCACTCTCCTTTTATTACCTTCCCTTTGCCACCTGCAACCTCTGCATCATTCGAGATTCGATTTTAGGGTTTCCGGTTAATGTGTTTTCGATGAGAATGCGTTTGAAATGGTTAAGAGATCGATACTCACTGCTGAAAGATGGCAGCTCGGAGGTCTTCAGCACGCGCAGCCTCTTCACAGTCGACACAAACATGCTACCAAAGCAACACAAACTTACACAATTTAGCTTCTTTAGATGATAGGTGTTATAAAAAACATGTTAGGAACTTATGTGAAACATGTCCAAGATATATATGGTTACCTCCATGGGACATCTCCAACTAGCATCCTGTCTCCTTCGTTATCCTCGTACACAAGAGTGTACTCCCCGCTCCCATCGAGTAGTCCCTTGATTGGCTTCTCCTTGTCTTGCTCGCTCTGGACTCCACATGACGAGGAGTCCATTTGAGCTAACCAAGGCACAAAATAGAAAACAAAGCATTAGAAAAAAAATAGTCTTTTTCAAATCTACAGCATTCTCCAAAACTAAATGAAACTAAATGGTCTGATACCTGGGAGGAGGCGCCTAAAGAGGGTGTCGACAGCTAGGCAGAGCTTGTCGTAGTTGTCGTGGGCCCTAAGATCCACCTTCCTTCCTATCGGAACACCCTCCATATTGATCTTTACAAACAAGCCTTTGTGGCTGCAGTGCTCAGCTGGCTTTTCACTAGCCTTTGTGGGCGGTGCAGGGGCTGCGCGGGGGGGATCAGGCACCAGCCTCGCTGAGCTGCTGCTCGCGAGGTTCCTCCTGGATGATCGAATCGGAGGCCAACCCACCACTTGAGCAGGAGCAGCTCTGCATATATGCACATTTTGGCACAGATAGTAACATTTTGAGCTATCAAAACTTATGGTGAATTATGAATTTAGCTTAGTAATTAAACTATAATAATGATCACCCTTTTCCTGAAATTTAGATCAGGTTTAGGCCCTATAACAAAATTGATAATCAAATGAAATTGGACTAGGAAAAAAACATAAAATACTTATAAAAATGACTAGTAAATTTAAGGTGTACCAATTGATGCAGGTGCACAACTCATAAAAACATGGACCACACAATACACATGACAAATCCACAAACATACAAATATTCATATTACAATCAGATATGCAAAGATCCTCTGACCATATAAATATAAAAAGATAGGGAACAAGAGACAAAATAGAGGGTTTTGAAACCAAATTAGATCCTTAAATTTGCATATGCACCAAAAATTCAAGATCTATGACATGTTTAGTAACAAGAACTTCATATAATAAGGCGTCTATCGACACATTACCATCGATTTTGTCAGTTATCTTATCGAATAGATATTCGGATGTACCTTTTCTTCGTATCGGTTGGCTGTGATGAACTCCATGGAGGGCTGGTCTTGGTGATGAAGCTCTTGTAATAACCCATTGAGAGAGGTTGGTAGTTATGGTGGTTATAATTACCATTATACCCTTCTTTCTTCTTTGGTTTGCTCTCTTGATCTTCATCATCATCTCCACCAGGGAGGCCTAGCCTGAGCTCAAGGCTCTTGTCAGCTGAAGAGCCATGGTGGGATGTGGACCCACAACCACCACCACCACCATTAATGCCTCCATCTTCAATCTTGATAGGCCACTTTCTCTCCCTTGGAATCAAATCCAAGAGCTTGTGAGGTTTTGAATCTTCTTTGAGGGGCTTCTTTTCCATTATCTCTAAGCACCACTAATTTCACTTCTTAGATGATCCCAAAAAGAGGGGGCTATGGAGCTTTTCTATGAGGACAAAAAACATGGGCAAAATTAATAGAAATGTATAGGACAAATGAATCAAAGAAAACAACAAAAACAAGAACACAAAAATAAATAAATAAATAAATAAATAAATAGGGCCATATGCCATAAGATGGAGATAGAGATGCCACACCTGACATAAAGAGTTGTTGGAAAAATCAAAGTAAGCAAATTAAGAACTGGGATAAGGTTGAGAACAAATTAAGAAAGGAGTTTGATTAATGTATTGATTAACTAGATGAGGAACTAGGATTAGGAAGAGGCAAAAAGGGATGGGTGAGGGGGCAAAAGCAAAAACATAGATTGAACATCTCTGTGTTCTTTTCTTTGGGAAGAAGATGGAAAAGGAAGTAAGATGAGAGAGCAAAGGAGAGAGATGACATAGACGACCCCAAAACAGGAAACATGAATTAGAAGACAATCCACGCAACTTAACTAGTTTACATTTTCAACACTAGGCCTAATTATTAATTGGTATATAAAAGTTTTGTCAATAATTCAGATAGTAAGTATATAAACTAAATAAGTCTAATATATAAGTTGATGGGTTTCTGGTGCTTTCGGTTCAGGCGGTGTGAGACTTTACTTTTGGCGTGATTGAACTTTCTTCTCCGATTGATGAGGTTCTGGCTGTTCGGAGTCGGGACAGGCTGGGGTCGTGGTATTGTGTATCGAGGCATCTCCTTTTTCCGGAAAACTGTTTCCTTGGAGGTTCGTCTTCACTGTCCACAGGTGACTCCTAATGTACCACTGGCCTGCAGTGCTGCTTCTGAGTGGTGCTTGGCTTCGTTTGTTGTCTACGTCCTCATCTCGTCTGGTTTGGTTGTGTTTAGTTTCGCTTGTGTAGAGTCTTGTTGCCTGTACTTTGCACCATCTTTGTATTTTATATTTGTTTAAGACGATTATTCGGCTGTTGACTTGTCGGCCTTCGAGGTTCAGGTTTGTCTGACCTTAAATTTTTACCTAATCAAAAAATATATATATAAGTTGATGGGTTAATCCATCCTTCTTGTGTGTTACTACATTTTGCTGGAGGAAGGTCGTGTGCGGGCCCACGTACAGAAGACACGAACAATATACAAACCGAACGAGATTCCATCTCAAAACCAGTTAACAATAAGAGGAGTGCCCGTCAAGATTATATATTGTTCATACTATCTCAATCTTTTCAACGTGTGACAACCCATATTCTAGCAATCACACACCACCCTAAATCATTTTTGTAGGAACATTAGAAATAAATAAAATAGAGAGTGATTAAAGAAATGAAACAGTGACATTGAATTTAAATTTACAAAAGCATGACGTAATAATGTTGAGGGGAGCAAAGCGTGGTTTGCGGGCTTTGCTTTGCTTACCTTATTAGACTTCTCTCCCTTTCCCTCTTTCCACAAACACAAAACAGTCCCAATTTCCGTGATTTCTTCATTTTTGCCCTTATCATACCATTCATGGTAAGAAAGCTTCAACCTCGTCGTGTGAACTCTTTTTGGCATATGACTTTTCAAGAAAAAACATCCTCTTTTTTAAAAATGGCATCCCAATAGTTTATCGACACGAGAATCCCGACTTTCAATTTGGAATTCTCGACTCAATACTATATATAATTCACGTGTTACTCGAAGCTGAATATGATCTAACCATGATTGACCCGCCAAATGAATTAATTTTGAGTTATAAACAAATTATTATTTATATATTGATATAATATATTTTGATAAAGATAAGGAATAAATTTTTGGGTTCTTTTTAATATAAATAACTTGCCAACAATGTTTTTATAAACTTAAATTAATATATATGTGTAGAAATCTAGCTTTGCTGCTAGATCTGTGCACAACACACTCTTACGATCAAACGGCATTCATCATCAATATGAAAACTTCAAGCTCATTCATGAGCATTGATTTGGGTTTGGGTATTTAGGGCTTCTGCAAGGGCAGCCCTTTCTCGCTTGATCCAAGAAAATAGAAAAATCGGTTTAAATAATGCCTGCAGATAATGCAGCATCATTGACAGCTAGTTAGTGGTCCCAAAGGACATTATTTATCTAAGGAAATAAAAGAGGACAAAATCTGTAAATAAGTAAAAGGTAGGATATTTCAATACCCCCAACTTGTGTGTGAATAGCTTAAGATGATTCTCTCCAAGTGGTTTGGTCATCACATCTGCAATCTGTAATCCAGTTCTGATGAGGTGTCCTTATGAAGGCTTCAATGACTTTTTCTCTAATGAAGTGGCAATCCACTTTGATGTGCTTAGTTCTTTCATGGAAGACTGGATTTGCTGCTATGTGTATATAGCCACTTTGCTGTCATAGTGTAGAGGAATTGACAATGCAATCTCTATAGATAACTCACGAACCAAGCCTTCAATCCACACCAGTTCACTAGATGTTTTGGACATGCTATTGTACTCCGATTATGCTGATGATTTAGAGATTGTTTGTTGCTTCTTTGTCTTCCATGAAACAAGTGAACTTCCAAGGAAGACACAATATCCTGTCAAGGATCTAGCACTGTAAGCACATGCTGCCCAATCTGCATCACAATAACCAGTCATGCTAAGATCTGCTTCCCTCTCGTACATCAATCTTAAGCTCACAGTGTGAGCCAAATATCTCACAACATGCATAACATCATCCATATGAGGTTCTCTGGGACTGCTCATGAATTGACTAAGGTGTTGTATGGGATAGGATAATCCGGGTCTTGTTAAATTAAGGAACAAGAGCCTTCCTATCAGTCTTCTGTACCTCTCAGGATCTGGAAGTAAGTTACCAGCCTCTGAAGAAAGTTTCAATCCCCTTTGCATAGGGAATCCACTGGGCTTGCATCCTGTCATACCACATTCCTCTATGATATCAAGGATGTACTTCCTTTGCTGTAGGGAAATTCCAGCTTCTGATCTTGTAATTTCTAGCCCCAAAAAAATCTGGCCATACCAAGATCCTTTATGGTGTATGACTGATGCAAAGCTAATTTCACTTATTCAATCTCATCAATGTCATCTTCAGTGAGTAACAGATCATCCACATATACAAGAGCTATAACCTGTCCCTTGGGAACTTGCTTGATGAATAAAGAATAGTCATTCTTTGATTGACTGTAACCAAGTGATAACAAGAATTGAGATAATTCTGTGTTCCACTGCCTAGAGGCCTGCTTCAGGCCATACAGTGATTTCTTCAATTTGCACACTTGTCCAGGTTGAGCATCATACCCTTCTGGAGGAATCATGTACACATCTTCTTCTAGATTCCCATGTAGGAAAGCATTGTTGACATCCAGTTGAAAAATAGGGCAATCCTTCTTTGCTAAGATTGAAAAAACTATCCTCACTGTGGCAAGCTTAGCCACTGGTGAGAAAGTATGCTTGTAGTCTTTCCCTTCTACTTGGTTGTAGCCTTTGGCAACAAGTCTTGCCTTGTATCTCTCAACTGACCCATCTGCTCTGTACTTGACCTTATACACCCATTTGCACCCAATAGGTTTATGATCAAGTGGTAGGTTGCTCATGGTCCAGGTCTGATTCCCTTCAAGAGTTGCTAGCTCCTTGTTCATTGCTTCCACCCACAAGCTATCTCTGGCAGCCTGCTTGTATGTTTTAGGTTTAGGTACACTTGCCATGTGCACAAATGAATTGACATATTCCTTGGAGTACTGTGATAAGTCTCCCAAGACATTGGCAAGGAAGGAGGATGAAAGTTGGCTAGAGTCTGATGGTAGAGTGGGGAAAACATACTCTCTAAGTCTTGAAGGTCTTATATTTGGTCTAGATGATCTCCTCAAGGGACGAAAATCATCTTGGTTGAATATAGGTGGGGCTTGGTTTATGCTTTCTGGTGTAGGTGATCTCCAGGGTGAGGTTTGGTCATTTTGTGGTGATGAGGGATTAAAAGAATTGTTTGGAATTAGGGTTAAGTTTGGATTGGTGGTTCTGGGTTGAGTTCTCCAATCCTCATAATCACTGGCAGGATTAACCAAGGGCAGTCTTGGAGAACATTATGTACTTCCTTCATCTGCATTCCCTGGATCATCCTTGAAGGGGAACTTTCCTTCATGAAAAGTAACATCTCTGCTTCCAAATATTTTCCCACTTTGATAATCAAGCAGTTTGTATGCCTTCTGCCCATGTGGGTAGCTCAAGAAGACACACTTTCTTCCCTTGGGAGCAAATTTATCGCTGACTGTGTGTTCAGTGGGTGCAAAGCATAAACACCCTACCACTTTCAATTCATCATAGGAAGGTTTCTTTCTAAACAACACTTCAAATGGAGTTTTCCATCCTAGCACTGTTGTGGGAAGTTTGTTGATAACATGAGTGACAGCTAATATGCACTCACTCCAGTACTTCACAGTCAGTGTTCTAAATATCGGATATATCGGCCGATATATCGGCGATATATCGGGGATATTTAGAACCCGCTACGATATCTGCTTATCGGTTAGGAAATATCGGTCAACGGGATATATCGATCAACGGGCGATATATCGGTCAATATCAGCTTGATCGAGATATCCGTTTCCCTAAAACGACGTCGTTTGCTCATTTTTTTTAAAAAAAAATTCTGGGCAAGGGTTTCCTTCATGTTTTGAACAATCAAACAGTGCCGCAGCCCTCTCTTCAGGCTTCAGTGCTTCAGGCCAGCCTTCAGTTCGTCGTTCCCTCGTCTAGTCGTCCGTCGCCACTGCGCCTCATTCTCCGACCGCCTCCGCTTCCCTCGTCTGTCGGCGAGCTTGCTTCCCTCACCCACCGGCGACCTCGCATCCCTTGCAGAGTTGCATTCCGGTCCCAAATCGCAGATTCGCAACCCTAAGTCGGTAACTAACTAATTGGTAAGTAAACTCTAAACCCTCTTTCAATTCCTCTTTCCATAAACGTTCTCTGATTCTCTAAACCTCTTTCCATGAACTGATAAACCTCGCATCCCTTGATTCCTTGAATGAATGGCTTCAATTTGAGATTTTTTCTGATTGATAAACCGGAAATGTGCTTTGAATGTCTTGAATTGAATGCGAATGGTCTCTGTCTCTCTGAATCTCTGATGTTTGAACTTCTGATTTCTGAATTTGAGTGAATGTGCTCTGAAGTTTTGGTTTTGATTTGGTTGATGACAGATTTGTTATGGCGGGAACTTCGGGAAGTTTTGATTCCACTTTTTCAAGAGCATCTAATGCAGTGGGTTCCATTCCAACGACCACTCCATCTACCAATTCTGAACTATTATGGAGGCCGAGTTCAAGTGATGTTGGTTGGGAGTTTGGGTATTGTCAAGATCCGAGTAAGAAGAGCGTGATTACTTGCACTTTGTGTCACAAGAAAGTTAGTACTTGTGGAATAACTCGATTGAAGGAGCACATAACCGGTATAAAGGGGAATGTTGCCCCTTGTAAGAAAGCAAATGATGAAGCCAAAGCCAAATGCAAAAAAGCTCTTTTGGAAGGGAAAGATAAGAAAAGTGCTTTGAGTGTCCATGATATACGAGTGAGGGAAGAAGTGTGTTTGGCATCACAAGAAGAGAGAGACAACGAAGATGATGGTAATGGTGGTGGTGAGGAGCATATTGCCGATGAGGAGGAAGTTAGTATCATGGGAGCTAAGAAAAGGAAAGATATTAGGGGACCTATGGATAGGTTTGCATCTTCTATTCATGTTGGAGACGATGTAGGCAAGAAAAGAAAGCAACAAGTTATAAATGATGCATTTGCTAAGGAAAGAACACAAAGTGTCCATGAGTATTTGGCACAATGGGCGTATGAGAATGGCATTCCTTTCCATGCTCTTGATAATGATAGTTTTAGAAGATTTTGTGAGGCGGTTGGACAATATGGCTCGGGCTACAAACCTCCAAGCGAATATGAATTAAGGGAACCATTGTTGAAAAAGGAAGTTGCGAAGACGAAGAAGGCACTTGAGAATCAAGAAAAGGAGTGGGCTACGACCGGTTGTTCAATTATGACAGATGCTTGGAGTGATGAGAAAAGAAGAAGTATCATGAATTTGTGCGTGAATAGTAGATTGGGCACAACTTTCCTTTCTTCTAAAGAAGCTTCCAATGACTCGCATACCGGTGAATACATATTCAATTACATTGAAGAATGTATTCAAGAAGTTGGGCCACAAAATGTTGTGCAAGTAGTGACGGACAATGCTTCCAATAATATGTCGGCGGCAAAGAAATTGCAAGAAACAAGGCCTCACATTTTTTGGACTCCATGTGCCACTCATACCATCAATCTCATGCTTCAAGGAATAGGTAGCATACCTAAGTTCCAAGTTGTGATTGAGAAAGCCAAAGCATTCACCGTCTTCATTTATTCGCATCACAAGACTTTGGCCATGATGAGGAGTTGTACGAAGCAAAGGGACTTCGTGAGGCCGGGAGTTACAAGGTTCGCTACTTCTTTTCTTACTCTACAAAGTTTGAATAACAAGAGGCATTTATTGAGATTAATGTTTGCAAGTAAAGAATGAGAAGGATGCAAGTATTCTAAAACTCCCAAAGGGAAAGTGGCATTTGATACCATAATGAGCTTGTCTTTTTGGAATGGAGTTTCAAATTGCTTGCAAGTCTTTGAACCTTTGGTTAAGGTGCTTCGCCTTGTTGATGGTGATAAAAGGCCTTCAATGGCCTTCTTATATGGTGATCTTCAACAAGCAAGTAAGGAGATCAAAGAGGTATACAACAACCACGAGGCAAGTTATGCTCCAATCTTAGAGATTATTGATAGCAAAGCTCGTGGTCGGCTTGATGGTTCATTTCACTTGACGACATATTTCTTGAACCCTTATTACTTCTTCAAAGATGAAGGCATATGTTTGAATGCGGATGTCATGCAAGGTTGCATTTCTTGTACCGAGCACTTTTTCCCAAATGATGATATGTCTCAAGGAAGCGTCATGAATTTTGAGCTACCGAAGTATAGAGACAAGCAAAGTGTGTTTGGGAGCAATTTGGCCAAATTGGGATGCGCTAAGAAAGACTTCGATCCGGGTATGTATCTTGAACTATATTCTTCATCTTTCAATTCTTTCTATTAAAAACATGTTACTTTCATAAGAGTTATATGTAGATTTCCAAGCTAATTTCATTTTTATTTTAGTTGCATGGTGGTACACTTATGGCAATCAAGTGCCACATTTACAAAAAATGGCAATAAAGATTCTTTCTTTGACTTCAAGTTCATCCGATTGTGAGAGAAATTGGAGTACATTCCAAGGGATACACACAAAGAAAATGAATAGACTTGATACCACAAGGATGAACAAGTTGGTGTATGTTCAATTCAATGCCAAGATTATCAACAAAAACCGAAGAAAGGAAATAGGAAAGGAGGTTCTACTTGCTAGAGAAGCTAGAGAAGCACAAGATTGGCTTGTTGAAACTAATGTTGTTAAAGATATGGAAACACAAGAAGAAGCATCCGATGTGAGTGGACTCCGGGAGGTAAGGGAGCTTTATGAAGATGATTTTAAATCGGAAGATGAAGATGAAGGTAATGGGGACAATGACCTTGAGTCCGATGAGGAGAGAGTTTATGACCAATGCCTATCTTAGATTATTAGGTCCTTTTAATTAAAGTACTACTTGTATTTTGAATATTTGTTTGTCAAAACTATTAGGTATTTTGAATTTGATTGTTAGAACTCTAACAAATTGGCATTGCGGATTTGCGGTAAGTTAACTTTAGCCTTTATGAATGAAGTTGTTTTTATTTCGTCATGTTTATTTGGTAATTTTACAATTTAAATATTATTTTTTCAAGTGTATTTTTATAATTTGAAGTATAAATATAATATTTATATGTAAAAATTAGCGAAACCGATATATCCCAATATATCCCCGATATATCGTTTTTACTCCAAACCGATACGACCCCGATAGGAGATATTTAGAACCTTGTTCACAGGTAAGTTGGCATGAACCTTCATTGCCCTTGTTGTTTCAACCAAGTGCATGTGCTTCCTCTCAACTCTGCCATTATGTTGAGGTGTGTAGGGAGCACTCTTCTAATGGATTATGCCATTTTCCGCAAACAACTCACCACATCCTTGATTCATAATTTCAGTCTCATTGTCACTTCTGATACTCTTCACATTTCTCTCAAACTATGTGTTCACATAGGAGAGAAAAGATCTAACGATCATGCACACTTTTGTCTTCTCTTTCATGAGGTAGGTCCAGTTGACCCAGCTATGATCATCAACTACTGTCAAAAAATATATTGTTTCTGTAACACTTGGAACCTTATAAGGTCCCCACAGGTCTATATGCACAAGATCAAAAAGGCCTTTGGCCATGGAATTACTAGATTCAAAAGGCAGTTTGTGGTGTTTAGCCATACTGCAAGTTTCACAAAACATGTCATCTTTGACAAAATTCTTCAAAAATTCAACATGTCTCAGCTTAGATACAGTCGTGTGCCCAAGTCTGGCATGGTGGATCCCTAGATCTAATTTTGTGGAAGCAAAAACAGAAGGAAAAGGTTGCCTACTGGCTCTCCTTGATGTCTGATCCTCTTGACATCACTTGAGGAACCTTGTATAGCCCATCCTTCTTTATTCCTTTCATGACCACTTGCTCACATCCATGGCCCTGAAAAATTCAACCATTTGAGTAAAAAATGGCTCTCAAACCAGTTGTGTCAACAATTCTCCCAACAGACAGTAACTTGTGCTTGAATCCAGGCATATACAACACATTATATAACATTATCTGCTCAGACAACTACACTTTCCCTGATATATTAACCATGACAATGTGGCCATCTAGCAGTCCCACAAGGACAGGTTTACTCAATCTCACTTTGTCATGTAACAATGACTCATCATCAACCATATGGTCACTGGCTCCAGTGTCAACTATCCAGTCCATACTGTTTTCCATCTTATCTACAAAATTCACAGTAGATAGGAAAAACATACCTGCAAAATTTGCATTTGAGGGACCATGAGATGATCCTTTGCCCTTCATCATTTTGAAGACCTCGAGACAAACAACACTCACCAAGGCCTTATCAATTCCTCCTTCAATTGCCTTATTTTGAGATCTGTCTTCATCAAGAGGAATCTCTTGCTCCTGCATCCCAGCTGAGTTTGCAAACCCCTTAACAGGATCTCTTGGACCTCGGAACCACTCTGGATAGCCATCTATTTTGAAGCATCTTTCCACCAGATGCCCTTTCATGTTACAGTAGGAGCATCTCAGTTTGACTTTCTCTGCCTTGTCCATTCTAGGTTGATACTCTCTTTTTGTATCCCTCCTTTCCGGATATCCACCAGTACTTCCTTGATTCCCAAAGTAAGAGTTCCCTTGATTGTATCCCCTTGTGAGGGATTGCCGGTTCCCTGATCTGCTAGCTGCCATAGCACTGGAATCCTGATGAGAAACATTTAGGTAGTGTTAATATAAGCATTTAGATGGGTTTAGACATGGTGAAATGCATGAGTTAGAGTAGTTTTCATGTTTTGATTATCCTTTAAATTAGAGTTGGAATCTATGAGGTTTATGCATGATTTCAGGTGATTGTAAAGAGGTGGAGCTGAGCTTGAGTCAATGCTTGAAGATTGGATGGAAGGTTGTAGTTATCGGATCGGAGCTGTCCAGGTTGACGACACTGCACTAAAACGAGTCGTTCGAAGGTTGTAGTTATCGGATCGGGGCGTACTTATACTTATTGGAAAGAAGATTCGAATACCTACAACTTTCATGTTTAAGACTTTTCCAAATTCGGCCTTAAAAATAGCGAATTCTGGACGTCAAGATGGTTGTTGAATAGAACTCGGGTGGAGCAAGAAGAACTCGGCCGAGTTTTGTGTTGAGCCCGGGTTATGTAGCAGTTACAAAACGTGGGATGTGACAGCTCTTACTTGGATTCAATTATGAAATGTGTTTTTTTTATTTTTAATTAAGAAGGAAAAGAAATGAAAGGGTGCTAGGGTAGACTAGTAGGAGGTTTTGTTTTCCTTTGGAGGGGATTTCAAACAGGTTTAGTATGCAGCATATGGGAGACCCCTTTTTGTGATTTCTCAAGTATGAATAACTAATCCTCTTTGCTTGGGAAAATTAATCGAAGCATCGGGTTTATCATTTCATTGTGAGATTTCTATATCCTTATACTCCTCTGTCAATATTATCAATTCTTTGCATCGAATGTTTAGGGTTTTCGTGAATTTTCATTAGCTTGATCAATTGATGTCTTTTGATGATAATCTATAGCTAGATATATGTAATTTTTGGTTGAATTATCTATATTCTTGAGTAGCAAAGTATAAATCTCTAAAACTGGTCGATTTAGGGATTTATATAAAGAATTGATTTGCAATTGATGCAATAACTGGTTGTGCGCGTCGATTGTCTTTGTTGATTTCCTTTAAGCTTAATTGGTTATTGAATTGAATCTTGATAGTTTCAAGATTGTTTGATAATTAGGGTTTTCAGGGTCTGGTTGTCCTGTTAACTAGATTCGATAAGGAATTGGATTGAAAAGACCTAGTCTTTCCACAACAAAGTATTCAAGAGGAAGTTATCTTTACGATTTCGATGATCAATGAACAAACCTGATTGCTGAGATTGATTGACCTGAGCTATTCTCTCATATTCATTCATTCAATATGTTTTATTTTATTATTTTGCGTACTTTTGCATTCTTAATTAGTTCAAACCATCACAATCCCCCTCTTTGTTTCTTTAGTTCTTATTTAGCATACTTGACTTGCATACAAATCGTTGACTCTATGGGGGACCGACCCGTACTTGCCAAACTACATTAGTTAGGTCAGTCGGATTTATTTGATAGGATTTAAGGCGACTGAAAATCCTCTATCAAATCCCGTGGATTCCCAGTGTTGCTTCCTCCCCCTTTCTGAGTCTCAACATGAGTGATCAGGTAGTATGCCCTGTTAATGTTTGGTATAGGATCTGTAGAGAGTATTTGGCTCCTCACACCTTCATAATACTCATTCAGACCCATCAAAAACTGCATAAGCATGTTCCTCATCTCAATATCACTCATCTTTCTTTGCAAGTCACATCTGCAATTTGAGATTCCTCCACAAGTACACACAGAAATACTCTCCAACACTTGAAGCTGATCCCAAATTCTCTACAGACGGACCTTCCTGCATTATCCCACTCAACTTCTTCTTCAACTAATAGATCAATATGGACCATTGGCCTGACCATATCTCTCTGAGATCTCATCCCACAGCTGCTTAGCAGAGTCAACATATATGAAGCTTTCCTTGATGGAACTGGTCATGGAGTTGAGCAACCAACACCTGACCATAAAATCGACTCTTATCCATCTTTGAGCCTCAACAGAGTTTTCATCATCTGGTTTCACACAGGTTCCATTTATGAGCCCAAGTTTGTTCTTGGCTCCTAATGCCATCATAACACCTCTCATCCAAGGAATATAGTTCAACCCATCAAAAGTGCTTGTAATGAGTTGTGATCCCGGATGATCTGAGGTTGCTAAGAAAAGAGGATCAGTAAAGTTACCTTGGTTATCTTGGTTCCCCAAGTTGTTGTGAACTGGGTTTAGATTTGGATCTGGATCAGCCATGGCAGAAACTTCTTCTAGACCTTTAACGGAAATGAAATCAATATAAGGACCCGTACAGCTCTGATACCATGTAGAAATCTAGCTTTGCTGTTAGTTCTGTGCACAACACACTCTTATGATCAAACGACATTCATCATCAATATGAAAACTTCAAGCTCATTCATGAGCATTGATTTGGGTTTGGTTATTTAGGGTTTCTGCAAGGGCAGCCCTTTTTCGCTTGATCCAAGAAAATAGAAAAATCGGTTTAAATAGTGCCTGCAGACAATGCAACACCATTGACAGCTAGCTAGTGGTCCCAAATGACATTATTTGTCCAAGGAAATAAAAGAGGACAAAATCTGTAAATAAGTAAAATGTAGGATATCTCAATAATATAACACACGGACGGTTCATTTAATGTGTTAGGCAAGGGACACAAAAGGCCACTTGAACACTCCCTAATTTGGTCAACTTCCACGGTGGATTAAACTAGTGTTAGGCATTGAGACACATGTCTATGTCTATATCACTATATGTACATGAGTTTCTCTTGTTTTTTCCCTATTTGGTAAATATGGTTTCACAAGCTACCTGCACCAAAAATTAAGAACTCTTCAACATGTCCGTGTCTATTCTATTTTGAAGTGGATTTGTTGAAGGTGTGATTGCAATTTGATCCACACAAAGTTTGTTTTTTCTGTCAAATAAAAATAGAGTGCATACTAAAAAAACATGCTTAATTTAACATATTGATCCTCATTCAATGTACCTAGACAGGTCAAAACATAATCCGATCCGAAAATCTGACCTGGACCGTTGATTTTTTTTTTTGGATTTTGACCCAATGTTTTAGACTCAAAACCCGAAAATGATCTGAATCTGAATTACTCGGTAATTTGAAGATCAAAACCCGATAACCCGTTGGGTCAAATTCGCACCGATGAGTCAGCACCATGAAGACGCTACACAAACATCACATAGACCCCGTACAGAATCGTATTGCAATTATGTTCGTTAATGTGACTCATATGTCAAATAACGTATATGTTTTATAATTATAATATATTTGCAACATTTATTTATATAAATATAATATTTTTTATGTTTAAAATATTTATATATTATTATTATATTTATAAATTTAATTATAATATTATTATTAAGTTTAATTTGACATATTGATATTATAATTCAATATTAATAATGTTTTTATATTATTCAAACGTCTTTAAAAAGTTCGAGTTTTTTACTTGATGGATTGACTAGAAATCGGGACGAACCCGGTTTGGCTCGATCTGAAACAAACCGTGATCCGATTGATTCATAACATGATCTACCCAGGGTCCGAATGACCCAAACTCGAACCCAACCCGAATGACAGACCTAGATCTACCTATCCGGATTCGGGGTTCAATTGAAATGATCACTTAATATATTACTTATTAAAAAGGTAAGTATTTAAGGATTTGATAGTCTTTGTTTATCTTGCCGCTCGAAACAAACTAGGAGGGATGATAATTTCACACATACCCGATATTCAAACCCGAACAACCTAACTCGAAAATGTGAATAAACCTACCCCAAAAAAAAATACAGGTGAAAAACTGGATGATAGGGTGGGTTATGATTTTCTCATCCTCATCCGCCCCGACACCCGACCCATCATTTAACACCTATTTGCACTATAATTCACCTATATCACCTGCTAAATAATGGATGGAGTGGATATGGTCTTATGAATAATGATCGATCAATCGGATAAGGTGTTGATCCATCCATAACAAGTCAAATAAAATAAGGATTATACCTCTTATGAATAAGGTCTTATGAATAATGTAGGTAATATGTGTTTGTTAAATGCTTAATTAATCATATGTATTATACGTAGCTATAATTCAAATAAAATGGAGTATAATACTAAAAAAAAACAGTGAATTTAGGCACCTAACCTTTGACCATATTTAATCTTTCAAAACAAATAGGTAGACCCACCAAAGGGTAAATTTAAATTATAAGGAATAATTAACAGTAAATGAAAAGGAAGGGCTTATTGTCGGATAAGATAATTAATATGATTAAATCAAGTAAAATGCCACAATTTTCCACACAATTTGGTCTACCACGGCTTTGCATCTCGACAATCACAAGCACGACCTTGGAAAATTAGCAGTCGACCTAATTAATTGCAAAACAACAGGCGCTTATATATAGAGTCCTTGTATATATACTCATGAAACCAATCAATTTGTAACACATCGTCGCCGAACCATGTTAAATCTTCGAATTTTTTTATTCCCAAAAAGTTACTTCATGAGAATTGAATTTTTGGAAAGTCTAACTGATGGTGATGGGGATTATGAAAATGTATTTGATGTATTTTTTATTTTAGATGATTAAAAGGGAATTGAAAATTTTCACCTACAAAAGGTGGATGTTGAACTTATCTAACGGGGACTTGGTAGATGAACTTTCTCCAAATTAGAGAAATTTAACTTCATGTGAAGTTGAATTCCAATATTAACCAAACGCATATATTTACCTGACTTCCTAGGAATTTCTATTTTCTGTGTTTTGTTCGAGTTGTCAACCAAACACGCTTAAAGGGAAAAGAGACTTTCCATAATTGTTTATGCTCTAATTACCTTGGCTCACTAGGTCAAATGGTAATTAAACCTAATTAACTACTGCATACTACTCCCTCCGATCCACAAAGAATACCGTTTGACTTTTTAACACGTATTTTAAAAAGCTAAAAACTATACTACGTATAATATATTAACTTTTTTATTATTATTTTTTATAATCTAATACTTATTACCAACAAATATTAAGTTGTAAAAAAATAATTTAATTTTTTTTGATATTTTATATAGTTTTTACTTTCTTAAAATACGTGTTAAAATGTCAAACGACATCCTTTGTGAATCGGAGGTAATATAATACGTATAAATAGAACCCAAAAAATAATAAAAATTCGACCATTAAAAAAAAATTCAAACGAAAAAACAAACCATGCACTCGTGCAAATGAGACCTACAACTGGGAACATGACAGGGTGATTAATTTTCTAGGCTGCTGAATAATTCTTAATTTGTCTTTTTCTTTATTTAAAAAAAATATATATAATGTTTTATAGCTATAAATTGATGGAGTACTTAATTGCATACCATATCCATACGGGTAGGGCTGATATACGAGCTAACGAGGTCGAGTAGTGGGTGTTCAAGCTTGGCTCGTTTACAAATGAGCCAAGTTCGAGCTCGAGCCTCATTTTCTCGAGTCGAGTCGAGTCGAGCTCGAGATACTCACAAAATGTAGATCTGTGATTCAAAGTGAATGGAGTCCAAAAGGCAAAGCGGCTGACAGACTCTTTAGAAGAAGAGGTTAAATAAAACGTAGGGACAGAACTGTAATTTCACCTACGAAACGAGATATACACCCTATTTACAAGGGTTTAAATAAAACTTATTTACATGGGGTTAAATAAAACATAGGGGGAGAACTGTAATTTCACCCATAAAATGAGCTATACGAGCGACTCGAGCCGAGCTCGAGGCTACTCGGCTCAAGTAACCGCCCTACATACGGGGAGAGTTCATTTCAATTTTCAACGCTTCTTAATTAGATATTTGCGCCTTTAATTTGAGTATTAAAATACGAATCTTGATAATGGACCATTTTCAAGATTAGTTAGATAGTACTATTGATTTCAACACCCCTAAAAAAATGGTGGAAAATTATACTTATTTATAAACGTTTTGTCTAACTTATATTTTAAAGATATAGATTAAACATTCTTATTTAAAAACTACAAACTAAAATAAAAATGGATAAACAAATTTTTTTAACAAAATAAAGAAAATAATTTATAATGTGAATTTGTGACAAATAAGTAATTGATAAATTGTCACGAGTTCTATTAATTAATACACATAAAGATATCTTTTTCTTGATTCGAATGAATAGAAATAAGAGCCACTTGATCCGCCAATGACCTCTTATCTTAACAAGAAGAGTGAGGTGTTTTTTTGCCTCATTATCAGGATCGAGGCTCAAAAAGGAGAGAAGCTTAAACCTTTAATCATCCACCACCACCACCGCCACTGAAAGTTGAAACATAAGCTTATGAAAATGAGAAATTTATGTAAGGTTTGGTCGAATATTGGATAATAGCTAGAAAGATTTAGCTAACTTTTTATTGAGATGTTGATTTTGATATCCAATAAAAAGATATTTTATATCGATTAAGTCATTTACTAACTTCATTAAAAAATATAAGTACTTTTAGACATTTCCATACAAATTAAGAAAATTAATTATAAACTTATTCCATTTATACCTCTCATTAAATTATCAACAATCCTCATCAACCAATAAAATTTAAACAAAAAGTCAAAAGTAACAATTTACATATTCCAATGCCTAAAAACCCTAATTTACATTAGAAGGTATTAATTGATCCTAATATTTTATATGTCCAGTATAATCACGACACGTATTACGCCACGTGTCGTGATTATGCACGTACTGTATATCCACAGTAATTAGTAGTTAGATAATGCACGTACTGTATATGATTGACTTAAAAAAGGATCAAGCACTTTCGTGCATACGTTCACACTTGTAAAATTAAAATGACCTAAAATTAATTGCTGCATAAGTTATTGCTAATTTTGTTTAGAACAGTTCAGTGACATGAAGTTTTTCAAGGAATTAAACAAATACTTAATTTTTCTTTGGGTAAGGTACTTTGTTTAGTTATATATATATATATATATATATATATATATATATATATATATGGAATTATAGAGGGTTGAGTAGGGAGAACTTGTAATTGATTAACTGCAATTTTCCGAGTTAGTTGGCGATTGTGGTGACTTTTTATTGTAATTACATTTCTTATATGGTTTACTTTACTTTACTTTTGACTGCCATTTTCCTAATCTCCTTATTTAATTAAGATAATCATCAAGTGATTATCACCATCATCTATATTGAACAAAAAACATCAATACACTGTACCTTTCTCTTTCATACGTATGGACACGCTGGCACCGAATGGACCCTGAGTTGGCACCTTAAAAAAAACTATTATCTTGCTATTAGCACTTTTATGATTAAAGAATTTTTTTACTAAGGAATTCTACATGTCAGACATGTCTAAGGGTCGAGACTCCAAAGACAAAAACTAACAATCGATAAATAGTTACGGAAATAAGCATAAAGTAAACGATAAGAAATTGTAATGTCCTTGTTAGTATAAGATCCTATGGAGATATTAGGCCATTAGAGATTAAGAGTATAAATACTCTATTGATTGTAATTGTAGGACAAAATAATCAAACACTTACGTCTTTACCCTCTCCTAAACTCTCTCTCTCTCTCCTTTGAATCTTTTGATTCCCCATCCCCTTCCTCTGCCCTAAACTCTAATCACCTCCAATCGACATCGGGACATGACAGAAAATATCGAAAAAAACGAGAGATTGATAAAACGATATCAAAGTAAATGAGCGATTACAAACTAGAAACAACTTATATTTGTGTTATTGTTATGGCCAAGTTTGGTGTTGCAAATGGTGTCACACCAAAATAATATTTCAACCACTAATTTTAATGGATGAAAAGATAAATAGGTATATTAAAATGATTATATTAGTATATTAAATAACTTTTGTGAACAAATAGCCCTTTTTATCACGTCGAACTTCATTTTATTTTACAAAAACATTTTAAGATGGCTCTAGCATCCACATATTTCTTCAAAATGGGCTCTAGTTTTTTTATGAACTAGATGCGCCAATTTTTTAACCTGGCCCATGTGATTTTAATTTTAAACATCTGGCCGATGTGATTTTAATCTTCAACTTTTTTAGCCCATGGTTTTTATTTTTACCTCGTTAGCTTGAACTAAACTTGGAAGTAATTGATTTCTGAATCATTATTTCATTTATTTGGAACATACCGCTAAGATTAAGAGTCATAAGATGATAAGATGGAAAGTTGTAGCACATATGATGAGGTGAGGTCTAAGTGCAACCCTAATGCCTTATATGGAGTTCAAGATGTATAAAAGAAGTTGGGTGTAGGGATGTTATGTGAATACGAGTAGAGTCAATTCGATTCGAACACGGCTCGAGCTCGTTCACTTTCTAAACGAGTCGAGTATGAGAACATTTTTAAACTCGGTCCAAACTCAGCTCGTTCAAATTAAGTTTGAATAGCCCAAATTTTTATGAAAACTTCATTTAAGTTATTGTATAATGAGCAATAACTTAAACTCGGTCCATACTCGGCTAAAGCTTATTCATTTTCTAAACGAGTCGAGTATGAGAACATTTTTAAACTCGGTCCATACTCGGCTCGTTCGAATTAAGCTTGAATGGCTCAAATTTTTATGAAAATTTTCTTTAAGTTATTGTATAATGAGCAAGTGTCATATTATTAATATAGTAATTTTTTAATATAGTATAAATCTTATTAATAATAAGTGTCATATTATTAAAAAAAAATTATTTAAAAACTTAATATTTTATATAGTTTTTAGTTCATTAAAAAACGTGTTAAAAAGTCAAACGACATCTATTTTTTTAACAAAGGTAGTATTGTTTTTTAGGTAAGGGGGCTCTACTCTTTTACTATTTCGTTTGATAACCCTATATTTTTTATAGTTTTTTTTTAACATATCCAATACTTTATTTTAGGGTTAAAATGTGTAATTTTAAAAATTATGGGTCAAACTTTAATTAAAAAAGGGCGGAGAATCTTCATCTCCATTGTGTTTAAATAGAACAAAGAGGAAAGGGTAGTAACTAGACAAAAAAATGGGCCTAATTGCACAAATAGATCACAAGGTCAAAAAATGAGCCAAAATAACCCATCTACCCCAAGCAAATAAAATTGCCGGTATTTTGGTACTGTGGAGAACCGGGTGTAGCAGGTGGGCGAGGGAGAGGGAACCGTCATTCTAGATTGAAGCGAGAAAGAGAGGGTGAAGCTCTCACGACGCCTCATTCTCCTTCAGTGCCACTTTCTTCTCTTCGATGATAAGGGTGAAGCTCTCACGAAGCAGAGGGGTCAGCAGAGATTGATTTAAGTCCAGAATATCGGTTTAACTCCTCATCGATTGCAGATCAGATGCAGATGGAGCGAATGAGGGCACTGACGACTGTGGTGTCTCCATCTACGCCATCGGTGGCTCTATGGAGTTGTTTTCAATTGCTCAGGTTCTCACCTCTTTTTCAACCGTTGTCAATTCAATTCAAGGATTTTCTATTTCAGATTTTGTTTGATTTGAAAATCGATTGATGTTTTTAGGGCTTAACTAGAATTTGTTGATGAGTTGTGCACAAGGAGTGAATTAAAAGATTAGTATGGAAGATGATCAACGAATTGAGAATTCCATGATTAGTTTTTATTGTGAGGGTGGGGCAATGGGTTGTGCATGGAAGGTGTTCGATGAAATGTCTAAGAGAGACATGGTGTCCTGGAACGCCATGATTTTGGCACTAATTAACCGTGCCAAAACTGACATTGTTTGGCTGCAGGATATTTTAGCTCCAAAACCTCTTACGTGGAGGATGGTCGGCATTGTCGACCACCATGGAAGAGGAGGAGGCCATTGTACGATCTCTCACCGGCGATGAACCAACAATCAGCGGAATTAGCATCGCTGCCCATTTCCGCGTTCTCTTGTGGCTGATTGTGACGAGTCAGGAGAAAGTTTGCGAGGTAATGAAGCTATTATCGTTACTTGATAATAGGGGATCAAAGGCTATGTTCGTGTTAAGAACAAACAGGACACAAATGGTCAGTCCTGATTTTGCTTCTAGGGTTTCGTCTTTTGTGTAAAGGCTTAGGCTTTTAGTTAGAGTACTTTAATTGTTTGAATTTTGTTCATGTTTGTTAGGGATTGGAGTGGAAAAGGCTAATACTTGGGCCTTCGACACCAGACAATTCGATGACATTCTCAAAAAATTGAAAGTGGCGAGTTTTTCTGGGTTTGATTTTATTGAATAATGCCAAACAATTTACACTTTATGATTGCATCCTTTTGTTTTTGTATAGAATATATAGGGACTTGTTCTGATTAAATTCACAACAGTGAAAGAAGAAGAAGATGATGATGATCAACCTAGTCCGAAGAGGTTAAGAAACCGGCTGTCAAGGTTCCTCGACCCCAGGGAAGGTGAGGCTTAAGAATTTTGTATCTATTTTTGTGATGCTTCTGGTTTAGCTTTGTTTACATTTGGTTTTGCTGATCTTATGTTTTGGCCTGGTTTTCTGATCACCGGGTATAAGAAGCGGGAGTAGGGGAAGCTTAAGTCGTATTCCGCTAAGGATCTTGAAGGAATTCTTGTATGTTCTGAAATCCTATTTCTTCTAAAATTACGGGATTTTTACAGATCATGTGATTTTGTGGCAAGCTGTGCAGTTTGGCTAGATTTAAAACATCATCTTTCTTGATGTTGTGTAGCAATCTTTTGTATTCTTTTGGTCGATCTATGAAGATTGAGTTAATTGTTTCTTGATCATTTGGTCTGATGCTGCATTAGTAATTTTTTTGATAGTCGTTACATATCTCCACTTTTTACTTAATTAATGAACACTTTCTTAATCTATATGATGATAAATAACCTATTTGCTCAATTGGTAGAGCATTGTGTATGCACACAAAGATGTGAGTTCGACTCTCACATAGGCTAATGTGGAGTATGTGTTCATATCTCCCTGGACTTATACAATTGAACATGGTAGGAAATATATACACTGGTGGCAGGACAAATTTGTGAATTTGGTAGGACAAATTTATGAATATCTCTAAACTTGTAAAATTATGAACCTGGTAGGAAATATATACACTAGTGGCAGGACAAATTTGTGAATCTGGTATGACAAATTTATGAATATCTCCGAACTTATAAAATTATGAACTGGTAGGAAATATATACACTAGTGGTAGGATAAATTTGTGAATCTGGTTAGACAAATTTATGAATATCTCTGAATTTCTAAAATTATCAACTGATAAGAAACAAAGCCAAGAGCCATCAGTTAAAAACTCTTACCCTTTTCAGTTGTCTCCATGGCCACACATTCCTGGAATTTGCTCTTCTTGATACCCTTTTCTCGCACCATCATACTTGCATCCTCCATTCAAGGTCCCAAACAGTTCATCCACAATATATTGTTTCAAAATGATGAACTACTACATTCTTTCTTCTAGGAAGCTTGCAACTCACCTTTGATTTTGTTTGACCATCAAACGAATATGTGTTCATATCTCTCTTGACTTATACGATTATGAACATAGTAGGACATATTTGTGAAATTGGTAGGAAATATACGATATTGATATGATAATAATGTAATCACCGAAATTCCCAAGTGTAGAATTAAGTCAAAAAGTACCAGGAAACTTGAAAACTAATAGTAGGATAAATGAAAACTAATGGTAGGAGACAATAACGATATTGGTAGGATCACTTGACACTAATGGTAGGATAGATGCACACTGATGGTACGATATATTTATACTATTGCAAAAATGTAAATGCATAATTGACTTTACGAAAAAAAAATGAATGATGATGAATCTCAGAAAAGCAAAAGGAGAAGGCTTGCCACAGGCAGAAACTGAAGTTATATGAACCACAAATGCAAAAGCTATACATGGATATATCATGTGTGATGATGAATCTCAAGCTATGATCCCTATCCTGTATAAAGTTAGTGTTGCACTGAAAGACAGGATCAAGTAGTGAAGATTGACACTCAGAAGTACCCAGTCATTGATGACAAGTTCATGATCATCATTTGGAGAAAGAAAATTGAGTAAAACCTAAACTTCGAAAAGAAAAGGGGGAAAGTGAGAAGTGGAAAAGAAAAGGGGGAATTGTCCCTACCCGATTCATAAATTTATCCTACCACTAATGTATATATTTCTTACCAGGTTCATAATTATACAAGTCTGGAGAGATTTATGAATTTGTCTTACCATGTTCACAGATTTGTCCTACCACAATGTATATATTTCCTGTCATGTTCATAATCGTATAAGTTCAGAGAGATTTATGAATTTATCCTAACATGTTCATAAACTTGTCCTACCATTAGTATATATATTTTCTGCCAAGATCATAATTGTATAAGTTCAGAGAGATTTATGAACACATACTCCGTATTAGCCTATGTGAGAGTCGAACTCACATCTTTGTGTGTAAACATAACACTCTACCAATTGAGCTAATAGACTATTTTCAATGGGTCCTTATGATCGTCTAGTCGAACTCACATCTTTTGTGGCAAGCTGTGCAGTTTGGCTAGTTTTTCTGGGTTTGATTTTATGCGGCGGGCGCAGCATGAATACCGCCCCTGGCGGCGGCCGCAGCAAATTATGCGGCGGCCGCTGCATTGGGTTTTCCCGAAATTTCCGTCTCGAATTAGATCTCGACGTCAACATGAAAGTTGTAGCTCTCTGAAAGAGCTTTCCAACGCGTGGTCATAACAGTCGATCGGACAACCGAGGCCTCCAGAAAGTGCAAAACAAGTTCAGCATGTTTGGCGACAACTTCTGCAGACTTGTTCTTCGTTTAGGTTCGCTTCTTCTTCTCAGGACCTCTTGAGATCTTCATGTAAGCTTCTTCGATCAACTAGAGATTCTCATCCAATGCGTTATCAACCTATGTCTCCTCCTCGGATCCACGATTACCTGGAATAATCAATAAAAACATGTAGATTCCGACTCCAACCACACAGAGAACAAATATGCAAATTATACTTAAACCATGCATGATATGCATCATAACTAAGCTAAATGCAACCTATTATAACTCTCTAAATGCATGCTATCAAACTCCCCCACACTTAAGCTTTTGCTTGTCCTCAAACAATCAAAAACAAATATAGAATTGATCATCCCACAAATAAGATCTCCATGCTATAGTTTTAGAAAAGCAACATCAAGCAATAGGAGCCATGAATAAGAGAACAAATATCCTAGCAAATATATGAGCGATCCAATAGTAAAAGCAAATTTAGTCCAACCTCACCGGGATGATGTGTTTCACTCAAGCTCTCATGTGTTTAGGCTTTAAAGTTCAACTCTCAACTCAATCCAAAATGCTCTATACACCGTGAAAGTTATCACTTGCAAACAACATCATGAGGACTTTTATAGGGTTGTAATGGGGCTTTGGTAGGAACATAAGGCATGGGAAATATTTAGGTTTGTGGTGTTATCAAAAATCCGGGAAAAAGGAACAACAACCAACTAGAACAACACCAAAACTTCCATACTTCACAAACCATTCCAATAACATAAACTCCAATACACATCAATAAGCACTCATTTCGATTTCAATAACCATACAACTTATGCAATTTTTCCATTTGGATGATGACTTCTTTTCTTTTCTTTTATGCTTACTTTTGCCCCTAGGTGAATTTTATACTCCCAAGGTCCAAGCTTACTAGACTTTTACTCCTAAGTGAATTTTATCCTCCTTAGGCCCCTAGTAATAAGTCATCTCTATTATGCAAGAAAGGTTACCTTATTTTGGCTATACCTCTCGCAATGCACAATCATACATACATCATCTCCACTAAAAGCAACTCCAACATAAAGATTTTTCACCAATTCTCCTCCTAATTCCCGGATAGAGTTAGGTTAATCATTGGCTATGATAGATTTTTGTGGAGCTATCAAAAAGAATAGGCTTTAAGGCTCAGATTGGCTTCAAGCAAAGGATAATGCAAAGGGTAGATAGGGTATAATATGGCTTAGAAAACATGGCTCAATCATTTGAAATTCACAAGCAACAAACATGTGCAATACGGTCATGAAAAACAAGCATATGAAGAGTATAATCACACAATAAAAGCAAAAGGGAAATAATTATGAATAGTCCCTATAAGGCCAAAATCAAACTCACAAGGGTTATGTTTTTTTAGATTTCAATTAAACCTCAACTATGAACCATACTTGCTCAATTATATTCTCAAATCATGCTCCAAAAATCATTTTCAAGCAATCCACTCAAATCATGGGATTTATACAATTAAGATCATAAAAATAAATTAGAGGACAAACTAAACCAAGATGGGTCTCTTTAATAACACCTAAATGCAATGAAATGCATAACAAAAATTGAAAAAATCAAAAACAGAAAACTAACATATATATATATATAAAGACGGGTCTACACTTGAATTCCCCACCCCATGCTTAAAATCTTACTTTGTCCTCAAAGTAAATAAAAAGAAAGAAAGAAAGGTGGAGGAAACTCACAAAGTAATCAGGCATTCGAAAAACCATTTAGCTCAAACGGAGGTAGTGGTGTTGCCTCTGATCAGACCATAAAATTCAGCACTTCTCATAGTTATAGGACCTGTCCACCACCACAAACAACAGCAAAAACAAGCAAAACTAGATTACAAATCAGCACCAGATTCAATTTAGTACAAAGGAATATCAAAAGTAGAAAATTCAGCAAGATAGGTGGCTATTCCTAAGTACTAACACCCTTAAAATATGACAAAAGATCAGAAATTACAGCCCTTATGTTTCAGCAGAAGCTTTCAGCAACTCTTGGATGTAATTGCCAGTCGTGAACCTTCTTAGAGTTGGACAAATATAGGGCTATCCTCTCTGCAAAATGCCTGGCCAAGACACAAAACAAAAAGAACGCACCACAAACAAACACATCCCAACATTCAAGAAAAACATATCATCCAAGAATGGTGAACAACAAAGAGTAGCCCACAATAGCACTATCAACAATGAATATCACTAAAGCATCAAATTCAAGGGTCGCATGCTTACTCATGCAATAAATCTCCAAACAAGTTGCAAATTTTTGCTTGATAACGTATAGGCAATTCCAAAAGCAAATATCAGCAGTAAATCAACCCATGAAAACAGCAACTCCTAGCAACCACATCATGAGCTAAAGCATGGACCTAATAAAAACGAGTCACCTAGCCAAATCCAATTGAATAAACAAGCTCAAGGTTTCCTGCAGGTTAAAATAAAGGAAACACCAGTGACAGGAACAGGATTTGTCGCATCAAAGACAACCAAAAACCACAATTAAGAGTCAATAACAACAGTAGGTGCGTGGTTGCGAGACTTGTCAAATTCAGCTCAAGAAACTACTACCATAGGAATGCATTCAAGCAAGCATCTCAACCTATACCAGCCATATAACTGTCTAAGAACAATGCAATTGCCTAAATGATTAGGAGAACAACAATGCAGATCTAAACAGATAAAGACTAACCTGTGCTTACCCGATCGAAATCCAGGGCCGTGCCGATCATTTTTAGGGCCCTGTACGAAATTAAATTAATTGTATCGATAAATATAACTATATACTTTTAATTTTATAAATTTATAATTATATCTATTAAATTAAAATACTAGTGATATACATGTTTAATAACCGTTAGTCCGCATCCGGATGACAACAATTTGTCTTACCATATTTATCAATTTTTCCATTAAATTTATCAAAATATTTAAGATAAGATAGTTATTATCTATTTTTAAACACTTTTTACTTAAAAGAGGATTGAGTGGTTCTTAAAAATATATACATAAATTTTTCGTTGTTTTTTTTTTATATATTTTTTAAATTTAATTAATTTCTTCAAGTGTAACGATTAACGAATTTAAAATACATCATATGTTACTCGAAAAAAAAATCCACAGCAAATCAGCAATTAAGGATTGGAAAAGAAAAGAATATGCTAGATAAAAATAAAAATAAAAAGGTAAGTTCCCACCCGGACCCACCGCACTGAAAGTTATACTGCACATAATACAATAAATTAGAAAAACAAAAAAATACAATAAATTACATAAACAAAAAAAATTGGACGTCCAATGCGAATCGAACGCGGGACAAATTGGATTAAAGAAATTCTAATTGAAGCGCCTACGCCACTGAGCCAGTACAGCATCTTGAATTTCAACGAGAAAACAATATTTTTATAATTAAATACCAGGTTCCGTGTAATAATAGGCCCTAAAAATTTGGGGCCCTGTTCGGTTGGTCCACCTGAACATGCTTATGCACGGGCCTGTCGAAATCCAAGCTGATGTCACCTCTGGTGGTCCGGCGGTTATAGAGAATCATCCAGAAAATCGAACTCCTGGTTGTCCAATTCACAAACCGAAATCGGAGTCGAGCTGAGAGGAATCACGGCCACACGGAGCAACGAAAACCATGGCGAATTGGAAGGGTGGAGTTGAATGTTGCTGGCGGCTGGTGGAAGGCGGAAGGTGGATCCGGGGGCAAGCAGGAGAAAGAATGGCGGCCTGGAAGAAGAGAGAAGAGAAGTAGGCGGCCCGTCGGGACAAGGGCGAAGGGGATTGATTGTACTGGCAGCCGGAGACCATCGGAGGAGGAAGAGGCGGTGGACGATGGTGATGGGAGGGATCTGATGTCGTGGGGGTGCAGTGGTGGCGGCCGGCGGCGATTTGATGGATCGGGACTCAGTAGAACTTGGAGCGGCGGAGAATCGCTGACGGGACTCCGGCGTTCAAAGGAGGAGGGAGAGCACGGGCGGTCAAGAGGATTCAAGAAAGACGAGGGAAACAAGAGACTTCAGGGTTTTTTTTTATTTTAATTTTTTTTAACAAAAATAAAAAAAATATAAACAGTAATCTATATATATAACCTAAAAATAAAAATCTAAGGTGCTCTCGGCAATTTTTTTTTAACGAAAAAAAAATGAAAATTAATCCTAACTAAAAATAAATAAAATAAAAACATACCTTGGTTTCTTCTCGATCTCTCTAAGATTAGACATTGTTAACGCCCTCAGTAATTTGTCAAACTCTTGTGCACACATATCAATTAAGCATATACAATATAATGATAAACTGAAACTAAATAATATTGCAGATAAGACCCGTTTCAACCTATCAAATAAGCGAGTATGACTCTTTGTAGAGGGTATATAATACCACCAACACAGTTCCGCTGGTGGCTTCCCAAAGTAATGTTCCCAAGGGTCTGCATATTCACCAAAATTCACAAAAGTGTAAGAAATATCAATACCTTCTTCGGGAGCCACAACAATCGGCTTGGTACATGGTTCCTTGATAGGCAAGTCATGAATGATTTCTTCAGATGAAATAGGAGCCAAAACACATGGATCCTCATGCGTGCACTCATGAGACTCCATGTAAGGGAGCATCGGGCTCTCATCGATCAAACCATCATTGTGTGTGTCTTGACTTTCATCAACTTGAGGAATAAAACATTGCTCTACTACCAACTCACTCACCGGTTGATTAAGTTGGTTCAATTGTTCCTCAATTCGCTCCATCCTTTTAAGCACCTGCTCCAACATAACCTGGCGTGTGAAAATTTCTTCCTGCTCCACCTGGTGACCCATGTAGCAGAAAAAATCCCACATCTCTGATAAATTAAAACTCGCAAAGCCTCCGTTACTCATAGACTCGGCAAGTTCTTTGGTCTCAGGAGTCATGCCCTCAAGTACACAAACAACCATATCTTGCAAACTATCTTGGTAACCCCGTGCATAACGGACGTCCAATAAATTATGCACTCTTGTGAAATAATGGTGAAAATTTTCCCCATGACACTGCACTAATCTCATCTTAAAGTGTTAGTAGCAAGAGTGTCGTGAACCGTAAGATAGGTTCAAAACAAAGTTAAGTTATATACAATAATCGGCAAACACACAAAACAAAGAAATAAACTTTGATTCCCCGGCAACGGCGCCAATTTGATGAGTGGTTTTTAGTCGCATAAACCGTATCAAAATAAAACTCAAACCTACAAACTAGTATAGCAAGCAAGTAAGAGGTCGATCCCATAGAGAATCAAGTATTTCTCAGCAATGTGTATTTACCAATTAGTAGAAAGGGGGGGTTTTGGTCGATTGAGATTGAAAAGAAAATAAAATAAAATATAAACAAATAATGCAAAACAAATTAGAGAAGATCGCTCTACCTACAACTATCCACTTTATTTGTTTGAATTGATATTGTAACTTCCTCTTGTCCTTTTAGTCTTCCTATGGATGCCCTTGTCCCGACCTAATATAGTTACTAGTCCAATCAGTCCTAGAAACCCTTATCAATCGAACAGTCCCTAAAGAAGGATTTAACCCAATTGATAGCTTTAAGTCCAGAGATTAGCCAAGGTATTTGCAGTCCCTAAAGAGGGATTTAACAACACATCCAACTTCCTACCCATCCAATTAGTTCAATCAGCCCTAAAGGAATAAGTTTGCCACTTGGGTTAAGGTTCGCAATCAGGAATCTACAAAACCCTAGCAATTGAATTGATCTAACTAGTTGGCTAGACGAGAAAGAACAAAACAATAAACAATCAAGCACAAAGAAGTTGAAGCATTCAAATATAGGAAATAAGGAACAAGATTCAGAAACTCACAATCAATCCAAATAAAGCTTCAAATTGCAAGTAGAACGAAGAGAGTTTAGTCGCCCATGGCGAACATCGCTCTCTCTCTAATTGTCTGATAGAACATAAGAATAGAATGGAAGTTAATGAAAAATAACATAAAAGTGGCCTAATAAAACATCCAAGTCGGCCTCAAAACAACATAATAGAAAACTAGGGTTTTTTCCAAAACGCGCTGCGCGCTGGCGGCAGCTGCGGCGGGCGCAGCAAATTATGCGGCGGGCGCAGCATGAATACCGCCCCTGGCGGCGGGCGCAGCAAATTATGCGGCGGCCGCTGCATTGGGTTTTCCCGAAATTTCCGTCTCGAATTAGCTCTCGACGTCAACATGAAAGTTGTAGCTCTCTGAAAGAGCTTTCCAACGCATGGTCATAATAGTCGACCGGACAACCGAGGCCTCCAGAAAGTGCAAAACAAGTTCAGCATGTCTGGCGACAACTTCTGCAGACTTGTTCTTCGTTTAGGTTCGCTTCTTCTTCTCATGACCTCTTGAGATCTTCATGTAAGCTTCTTCGATCAACTAGAGATTCTCATCCAATGCGTTATCAACCTATGTCTGCTCCTCGGATCCACGATTACCTGGAATAATCAATAAAAACATGTAGATTCCGACTCCAACCACACAGAGAACAAATATGCAAATTATACTTAAACCATGCATGATATGCATCATAACTAAGCTAAATGCAACCTATTATAACTCTCTAAATGCATGCTATCACTTCCCTAGACAATCAACTGTTCTACCCCCCTGAATATGTAGCCTCCTTGGCCAATGTGCTTTCTCTCCATGAACCTTCCTCCTACAAACAAGCTAAGAGTGATCCTTTATGGATTGAAGCCATGGAGAAAGAATTTCAGGCCCTGGATGCCAATCATACATGGGCTATTACCTCCCTGCATCCTGGAAAAGTTGCAATTGGTTGCAGATGGGTATATAAGATAAAGTTTAGAGCTGATGGATCAGTAGAAAGGTACGAAGCTCGCTTGGTAGCAAAAGGTTACAATCAAGTGAAGGGAAAGGACTTCAAACACACTTTTTCTCCAGTTGCTAAGTTCACCACAGTAAGACTACTGATTGCCTTGGCCACTATGAGAAATTGGTGTGTTCATCAGCTAGATATTAATAATGCATTTTTGCATGGATTTTTAGATGAGGAAGTATATATGGATCTTCCTCCTGGCTATACAGCAGCTGCTCCAGGACAGGTTTGCAAATTGAAGAGGTCATTATATGGCCTTAAGCAAGCCTCTAGGCAATGGAACATTGAGTTGTCCAAGTTCCTTATTGCCCATGGCTATGAGAAATCAATGTTTGATTTCTCTTTGTTCATCAAAAAAATCCCTACTGGAATGATTGTCATCCTTGTATATGTTGATGATTTGCTGATCACATGGGATGAGTTCACTGAGATTCAGAACATCAAATATGCTCTCCACACTGCATTTACTATCAAAGACTTGGGAGAAGTTCGATATTTCCTTGGATTGGAGGTCTCTAAAACTGAGAAAGGCACCCTCCTAAATCAAAAGAAATATGTCCTAGACATATTGTAAGATACTGGTATGCAGGATTGCAAGGCATCTCCCTTCCCTCTCCCTCGTGGTTTGAAGCTCAGCACTGAGATTGGTGAGCTGCTTGAAGATCCTGAGAAGTACAGACGATTGATTGGTAGATTGATCTACCTCAACATGACAAGACCAGACATCTCATACTCAGTACAGCACCTCAGTCAGTTTATGAGCTCCCCTAGACTACCTCATTGGCAGGCTGCATTACATGTTGTGAAGTACCTCAAGAGAACTTTCAACTTAGGATTTCTATATCCAAGCCAAAACCAACTGAATCTAATGGCCTATTGTGATGCCGACTGGGGGAATTGCCTCTTTTCAGGAAGATCAGTGTCTGACTTTTGTGTTTTCTTAGGCACTGCCTTGGTATCCTCGAAAACTAAGAAACAACCAACTGTTTCTAAGTCATCTACTGAAGCTGAATACCGATGTTTGTCTAAGGCTTCTGGCGAATTAGTCTGGCTGGATTCTATCCTCAATGGATTATATTGCAGTATTCCCAAGCCCATTCCATTGTACTGTGACAACAGGTCGGCCATACACATTGCAGAGAACCCCATTTTTCATGAGAGAACCAAGCACTTGTGCTTGGACTGTCACTATGTAAGGGAGAGATTACAGGAGGGGTTCCTGGTTCCAACCTTTGTGCGCTCCCAAAACCAGATTGCCGACATACTCACTAAACCATTGGGAGAAGACCAGCATCGGTCTCTAGCTGTCAAGCTTGGCCTTGTGTGCACCACTGGTCAAGCTTGAGGAGGGGATATTAGACATATAGATGCACTTGTCCGGTTAGGATAATGCTTGATTGCTGTAAGATTGTGAGCTGTATAAATACATGAAATGCTCCTCAATGTAATACACATATTACACAGCAATACAACTTACAATTCAAGAAAACTCTCCCTCCTCTAACAAACTCTAACTTTCGACCTCCATTGGAGGTAGCTTGAAACTCGGATCACCTCAAGGTGCTCCAGTTTGTTAAGACACTATTCAAAAGACAAGTTTTTATGACTCGTGCCAGAAAGGCTATTTATGAACTATTTTTGAATTTTGATTGATTATGTCAAAGTAAGTAAACGGTTAGTTGAAGATGCTGAATGATTTTACCTTCTCTATGGATAATAATATAGAGGTAAGTGGCTTTCTTTCTTCTCTATCTGTTCAGGCATTTTGGAGCTACTAATACTTGTCATCTTATAAAAGATATAGAAGTAACAAGAATATGTATTGACCTCAATTAGTATACCATATATGAATTGTACTGGTGTATGACATCTCCTAAGTTGTACTCGCTTGGGTAGGTAAATATGTCTTAACTTTTGGGAAAAAGACACAGTCCCTCAAACCAAATGCCAGCAAATCAGATGCATTGACCAAAGACAATCCCTGAAAAGAAACAAAAACAATATAGGAAAAGTATAGAAAGATGGTCCCTAAAAAGAAACAAAGACAATAGAGGAATTTTATAAAGTAGAGAGCCACTAAATACATACCCATGGATGAACTTCTGGGTTCAATATGAAGTTGAGCCAACAATCACATCTGGTGAGAAGTGGTCAGATAAACTGCCTAACAAAGCAAGTTCAGCCATATACTCTGCTAAAACTTGTAAATATTGTTGTTCCAAACTCTCTGCTTGCATTGGTTGTCAAGGAACTGAGTTGAGAGAAAAACAATGCACAAAACAAATAACAAAAACATTTGCTAACTCTCTGTCTTCATTGTTTGTCAAAGAACTGAATAAAAAGGAAAACAACGCACAAAACAAAACACAAGAAGACAATATTAAAAAACTTACTTCATAAAGTTCCTTTGCAACTTCAATGTAATCCCTCAAAAACACTTTAGCACTTGGAGTTTGCATTTGTAAATCATAATCAGACTTTTGAAAGAAACACAAAACAAAAAACATGTTAGAATTTCAAGAATGCATCAATTATTCATAGCTTTAAGCGCAATTTCAAACAAGAATTCAGATGGAAGAAGTAAAATTTCAAACAAGAATTCAGATGGTACCAAGTGAAATCAAAATACCATAAATTAAAGAATTTCGAGCAGGTATTCAGATATACCAGAAATTACAGTAGCAAAAATTACAAGATTTTATAATGGAAGAAATGACGATTATAGAAACTACCGAAAAATCAAGAATTTTGAAGAAGCATATCGAACTAACAAATTTAAAAATATCAAAACAAACAGCATTTAGAAAAACAAAATAAACCTTGTCCATTATCAACTGCGCGTCAAACTGTGTGAAGAGGGAGTAAGAGGAGAGTGTTGGGAGGATCGGAGAGTAGAGCGATGGGAGGATCAGAGAGTAGAGGTGGAAGAAGAGAGCAATCGGGAGGTAACAGAAAAGCGCAATCAAAATTTTGAAATCTATTTATAGGGTTTGGAAGAGGATCACTTAATAGGTCAGTCCATCTACTTAACGGGCCGGTGCAATCAAAATTTTGTGAATTTTTTTAATAAACAAAACTTTGTTATTCAACTACACATTTTATAAAAAGTAAGGGAATAATAATAATATACATCACAAAAATTGGGATATTAACCATCAAATGATACTGTGTAATTGGGGGTAGACACGGCCACGGGTCCGACCCGCCGGGTCAGCGGGTTGGGTGACCCGGCGGGTCGATAGGTCGGACTGCCGGGTCAGCGACGTGGCACCAAATCGGGTACCCAACGAGTTTTGCGGGTCGACCCGCCGGGTCAACCATTTTTTTTTAAAAAAAATATTGTTTTAAACCCAAAATAAAACTCAACTCAAGTCTTTCACCACACTTTGGAAATGGAAAGATTTAAGATTGACAAAACATGGTATGTGGGAAGATATATATAGATATCTTCATTCCACTCACATCATTTCATCACACTTTAGATGTGGGAAAGAAAAGGTTGGATTGTGGGAATGAAAAGTAGGGTATGAGGATCTATATATAGAGAAAATAGAGGAATCTAGCCCACTTTCGATGTGGGATAAAAATATGAGATATGAAAGAAAATGTGAGAAATTGATATTTAAGTATATGATGTAAAATGTAATGTAATTAAAGTCTTTGGATTATATGGTGGAATATAATGTAATTTAAGTATTTGGATTATATGATGTAACATATAATAATATAATTAAAGTGTTTACCTCTTAGGATTTAATGAAATAAATAACACATGGTGATGAAACATCATGATACAATATATCAAGTTATGTTGGATTAATCTTTCTATTTAATTTAATTGATAGTTGTGTTGATCCATTAATCAATCATAAGTATTTTATTTTACTTGCATTATTATGTTAATTTCTTGATCAATGATTTCAAATCTAGGTTCTTCTTCATATAGATATGTTAAACTTTCTCGTTTAAAGTTGAATTAGCCACATGTTGTGTATACACTTAATGATGATGTTATTAGAATTACATACTTGGGTTGCTTGTTATGACGTACATGAAAATACACATTGAAAAAGTATTGCCAATATTATATTTCATTCTTGTGTTTGAAAATCCGAAGTTCTATATCATTTTGAAAATAAACGAAAACTCGACATTAAGGATACTATACAAGTGTAACGGCTTTATCAATAACAATATTTGTATTATTTGAAATTATATCATAAAAACTCCTAACTTAGTATCATATAGAATGATATAGAATGATTTAATAGTGGATCCACCAAATAACACAAATGTTGAAGGTATATTGTTGAACTTCACACTTTCTTTTAACCCGTTCGTTATTTCTTTCATAATTGATAGGTAAAATATTTTTTTTTTAAATAATATTTATATAAAGTATAGTACTAGTGTTTGTATATGACAAAAATTTATAAGTATGGATTGACATTAAAAACCGAATGGAAGAGATTGAAGACATGGTGTAGTTTCTAGTTTCTACCCTTGTTTTTGTCCCACATTAAAAACTAGAGGAAAGAGGGGTGCTAAGTCTATAAAAGTAGAAGCATGGTGGTGCTAAGTCTCACATTGCCATTGCATATTACATTATGTAATATTATTATTCTAAGAATAATTTATATAATTTACATAATAATTATAAATTATTTTATTAAAAATAAATTTTTTCAAAAAAAATATTTTCGAATGACGGGTTGACCCAACGGGTCGAACTGGGTCGGACCCGCCGGGTTGACCCGCCGGGTCACGGCTTATCTTTTTCCCGACCCTAATCCTGACCCTCAACCCGAGCAGGCGGGTCACTGAGCAGGCGGGTCACGGGTACCCGCCTGCTCAGATTCGGCCCTCGAAAACCCTAACAAGAAACTCCAACCGCCTTCTTCCTATCCTCACTCTTTCTTTGCCACAAATGGGATCTCCTTTCGGTTGTCTTGCCCCTATAAACCTCCCAGCAGAATGGCAAAGCCGAACGAATCATCAGAACCAGATGAACCATTGATCAGATTACCTGCAAATTTAGGAGCTCCATAGCTCCCACCATCGTCAGTCATCTTCCTTTTACCTCTAATCTTCCGAGTTGCATCAGCTATCAGAGCATTAATCATGTGTTCAGTGGGGACCTGCCTATCACCACTTCCAGAAGTCTGAGACTCAGCATCCATCATTAACGGGTGATCAACCAACCTAGAGTTGTCACGGTGCACGTCCTCAACATGCCCCACGAATTTTCCAAAAGAAGGGCCACCACCTTCAGGTTTCTGATAACCAGGACCACTGCCATTATTCTGAGCACGCAACTCCTTGTACCAATCTGGAATTCCCACTAACTTGAAGCAGGTTTCCTTAACGTGGACCTTTTTCTTGCAGTACGTACACAGCCTGTCAAGCTTTGCCTTCTTGTAATCCACTTTGTAGTCATTAGGTTTCCCAAATGATTGCCCCTTATCAAACTTAGAATTGTTGAATCGACCAGCTGCCATAAGCTCATGATAGCATGCATTTAGGTAGGCATAATAGGTTGCATTTAGCTTAGTTAAAATGCATTTCATGGATGGATTAATTACAATTTGCATATTTGCTCTCTATGTTAGTGGAGTCGGAATCTACACACTTTTATTGATTATTTCAGGTAATCGTGGATCCGATGATGAGACAGGAGTTGTTAACGCATTAGATGAGAATGTCTAATTGATCGTAAAAGATTACATGAAGATCTCAAGAGGTCTTGAGAAGAAGAAACGGATCTAAACGAAGAACAAGTCTGCAGAAGTTATCGTCAGATATGCTGAACTTGTTTTGCATTTTCTGGAGGCCTCAGTTGTCCGATTGACTATTATAACCATGCGTTGGAAAGCTCTTTCAAAGAGTTACAACTTTCCTGTTGACAAGAAGAGCAAATTCGAAACAGATTTTCCGTGAAAGACAATATGCCGCGGCCGCAGTATGCATGCCGCGGCCGCCGCCAGGGCCGCTGCAGCGGGATATGGGAGAGCTGTTGATGCCGCGGCTGCAGCATTTGGTGTCAGCGCGTGAACGCCGCGTTTTAATTTAAGAAAACCCTAGTTTTTATTCTAGTTGTTTTGGTGACCGACTTTGGATCTTTATAAGGCCAATTTTAGTTTATTTTCCAGGACTACTATTCTACTCTTTCATTCATCAAACACTTTAGAGATTTGAGGGATGTCTTTCATGAGGAACTAAACTCATTTATTCTGCCTGCAATTTGAAGCTTTATTTGGATTGATTGTGAGTTTCTAATTCTCGTTCCTTGTTTCCTATATTTGAATGCTTCAACTTCTTTGTGCTTGATTGTCTATTGTTTTATTCTATCTAGCCCGCACAACTAGTTAGAATCAATTCAATTGCTAAGGTTTTGTAGATTCCTTATTGTGAACCTTAACCTAAGGGGCAAACTTGTTCCTTTAGGGCTGATTGAACTAATTGAATAAGTAAGAAGTTGGATGTGTTGTTAAATCCCTCTTTAGGGACTGCAAATATCTTGGCTAATCTATGCACTTAAAGCTATCAATTGGGTTAAATCCTTCTTTAGGGACTGTTCGATTGATAAGGGTTTCTAGGACTGATTGGACTAGTAACTATATTAGGTCGGGACAAGAGCATTCATAGGAAACTTAATAGGACGAGAAGAAGTTACAAAGATCGCTTCAACCAAATAAAGTGGAAAATGGTAGGTAGAATTGCTTCTCCTAATTGTCTAAAACAAATCCATTTACTTTGCTTTCTTTACTCCGTTTTGATAAAAGGCGGAACTTTCACAAATAAAAACCCCCCAAATTGGTTACTTTGATTGACACTTATTATTATTAACAAAATAAAGAAAATAATTTATAATTGTGACAAATAAGCTATTTATAAATTGTCACGAGTTCTATGAATACCCATAAAGATATATTTTTCTTGATTCGAATGAATAGGAATAAGAGCCACTTGATCCACCAATGACCTCTCTTATCTTAATAAGAAGAGCGAGGTGTTTTTTTTACGTCGTTATCTCTAATCGAGGTCCAGAAAGTATGAGTGTTATTCGAGCCGAACGAGTTGAGCGTGACATGATCGAATTTGTGAGATTGAATCTGAGAATTGATTTGAGAGAAGAGAGATTATGGAATGGAGGGAAGAAGATGAATTTTTGTATGTGTGTATTGCTTGAATCCGAATCTGTTACATCGAGTGTTTTTATATGGGCTAGACAATACAGATTTGGGCCTTATAATAGAAACCACAAAATAGGCCCAACAACTAACAACTCTAGTTTGTTGAGTTTGTTGTAACAAACCCAGAAGCAGCGTCGGAAGCTTCTTCTTCCTCCAACACCCCTCTTCAAGCCGGAGGAAGATATGTAACTCTGAGCTTGGATAAAATTGGGAGGAAGGAGGGCCCTGCAAGGGCTTTGTAAGCACATTTGACAATTGCTCCTTCGTGGGCACATGATGCAGAGCTATGAGGCCATCAAGTACCTTCTCTCGCACATAGTGGCAATCTAACTCAACATGCTTCGTTCTCTCGTGAAAAACAGGATTTTTCGCAATGTGTATTGTCGCCTGATTGTCACACTTCACTGGTATTGGGGTTATCGTAGAAACCCCCAATTCACTCAACAATTGTGTCATCCATGCGAGCTCAGTACAAACTCGTCTGATTGAGCGGTATTCAGCTTCTACTGAGGACAGTGAAACTGTTGCTTGCTTTTTCGATTTCCATGAGAGCAAGCTTCCTCCTAGCAGCACAATGTAGCCACTTACTGAGCGTCGTGTGAGAGGACATGAAGCCCAGTCAGCATCACAGTAATCCTTTAGCTCAAAAGAATCTGATCTTGACAAAAATAGAGACTTGTGTTGAGTGCCTTTGAGATATTTAAGTGTTCGAAGTGCAGCTGAAAAATGATGGACTCTAGGATTTTTCATGAATTGGCTTAAGAACTGAACTGCAAAACATATATCTGGCCTGGTGTGTGTCATGAAGTGCAGTTTCCCCACCAATTTCCTATAATCTGTAGGATTTCAAATGAGCTCACCACCATCTATGACCATCTTGGTGTCTGTGATCAGTGGACTAGTAGCAGAAGGGGCATTGACACAATCAAACTCCTCTAAAGTGTCATGTATGAACCTCTTCTGACTCACATAAATCCCCTCTTCACTGTGAACAAACTCCATACCCAAGAACAAACTCAGTTGACCAAGATCCTTTATCCTGAATTCAGCATCTAGGAAGGCCTTGATATTTGACATCTCAGAGGAATCACTTCCAGTCATCAAAATGTCATCAACATACACAACAATGTATGTAACCAAATCACCAGAATGTTTAGTGAAAAGGGAATAATCATTTAAGGATTAGACATAACCTCTGAACTGAAGAGCATGTGACAATTTTGCATACCACTGCCTAGATGCCTGTTTGAGGACATATAAGGACTTTCTAAGTCGACAAACATGACCTGAGGGAGCAGCAAGACCATGAGCAATGGTCATGAAGACAGTCTCATGAAGATCTCCATGGAGAAATGCATTGTTAGTGTCCAACTGTTGCAACAACCATCTATTCTTGGCAGCAACAGCAACTAGATCTCTCATTGTTGTCATTTTCACTATTGGTGAAAAAGTCTCAGTGTAATCAACTCCCTCTCTTTGTGTAAACCCCCTGACCACTAGATGGGCTTTATATCTCTCAATGGAGCCATCAGCCTTGTGTTTGACCTTATACACCCGTTTACAACCAATTGGTCTAGCACCTCTACGCAAGGGAACAATCTCCCAAGTATCATTCTGATCAAGGGCCTTGAACTCCTCTCGCATTGTTGTGTCCCATACCTCAAACTTGTAGGCTTCATGATAGTTCTTAGGCTCTAGAGAAGGCCTTATCTGAGACAGATTCTCAGTACCAAGCTGCAGGGTGGTAGTGATGGTGTGACAGCAGAACTTGATATGCTCATCTGAAGACCCCTTAGCACGGTTGCAAACATAATCATGAAGGTGTCTAGAAGGGGCTAAGACACGAGTGGATCTTCTAGGTTCTACTGTGGGTATGGAAGAGGGAGAGGAGAGCATAGCAGGCATGACTGGGGACTCAGCAACAGGCTCACTGTCAACTGGAAGCTCAACTACTGGGGTTGCAACTGAGGGTGTAGGCAAGGTGATGGTAATTGGTGCTTGACCGTCATCACATTGCTGAGGATTTTATGGAAAAAGATGAGTAGAATTCTCCACATCTTTGTAAGGGAAGTGCTTCTCATAAAACACAGCATCCCTTGAAACTTCAACTCTCTTTGAGTGCAAATTCAAAACCTTATATCCTTTGGTTCCAATAGGATAACCAAGGAATACACAAGGGCTAGCACGAGGTTGGAACTTGTGTCTGCCTTGTTTAAGAGTGGAGCAGTAACATAGACACCCAAAGCTCTTAAGCTCTTCATACCTAGGTTTTCTGTTACACAGCACCTCAAAGGGGCTCTTGCCTTTCAACACTGTACTAGGCAATCTATTGATGACATGAACTGCTATAAGAACAGCTTCTCCCCAAAATTTGAGAGGGAGCTTAGACTGAAAAAGTCAAGCTCTAGCCACTTCCAAAATGTGTTTGTGTTTCCTTTCCACAACACCATTTTGTTGAGGTGTGGCCACACAAGAGGTGTGATGGACAATCCCCTTGCTCTGAAGATACTCAGAAGAAGCATTCAAACTGAGTTTCTACCATAGCTATGAAATTTTTCATAACTAATAATGCCTGCCCTTTGTTGTTGATCAAGTGAACCCATGTAGTACGACTAAAATCGTCCACAATAGTCACAAAATACCTATTAGCAGTATAGGTTTGCACTTGAAAAGGTCCCCGTACATCAACATGAATAAGCTGAAAAGATTTAGTGGTACTAATGTTGCTCTTAGGAAAGGGTAGTCTGTGTTGCCTTGATCTAGCACATATATCACAAGACAAAACAGAATCCAAACTGGTAATACTGGGAAACATCATATGAAGTTTAGGAGAGGGCAAATGCCCAAGTCTATTGTGCCAAATTCGAGCACGTATTGCAGCAGCCGCTACTTTACCTTGCCTTGCAGCAATCTGAACTTCACCAACAACTTTATCCAAGAAGTAGAGACCATTCCTACATCTTCCAAGCATCAATGGTTTCTTCCCTTGAGCATTCTTCATTAAACACAATTGAGATGTGAAGAGAACTGCCCTGCCTGTGTCTTTGATGAGCCTCCCAATCGACAGCAAATTACATTTGAAGTGAGGAATATAAAGAACCTCCTTCAAACATAATTCATTGGACAATCTCTCACTCCCCATAGTATCCACCACTAAAGAAGAGTCTGTGGGAAGTGTGACAGAGAATGGCTTTCGAATAGGAGCTTGATCAATGAACAAATCTTTACTTGTGCACATATGGTTGTTTGCACCAGTATCTAAAATCCAAGTATGTGCTTGATCTAAGTCCGAGACCATACCTGCAAAACCTGCAAACTATTTGCTGCCACCAGACATCATATCTCTGCTCCTTTGATCCTTGATGTTCAACAAGTCAAGAAGTTGAGCGTGCTGAGCATGTGTGAGCTCATGTCCACTACTACCACTGGCATCATCTGTGACCTGTGCAGCAATCTTCTTTCCATGGTTGTTTTTCTTTGGAAAACCATGGAGAAAGTAGCACTTCCCAATCTCATGATTGGTCTTCTTGCAGCGAGTGCAGTAGAGGTTGGATTTCTTTGGCTGGGACTGCCCCTCCCCTAAAGAGGAAACAACATCTGCGCTCACACACTACAAAAAAAAATTATTTTTGCCACCCTTGGTAGCTTCGGCAGGCATGTGCCGTGGCAATTGATACCATTTTGCCACGGGATTAGCTACGACAAGAGTTGAATTCAAGAAAAAAAACCAGAACAATAGCAACGGCAAGGATTTGGCGAAGCTATTGGGTCGACTTTGCCACTCTTGGTAGCAACGGTAAAGTTTTGCCGTGGCTAATAGGGCACTTTTTGCCATGGCTAGACATTTTCCGTCGTGATATTATAATTTTTTGGAAAAGAAAAAACAATACGTACGGAGTAATAACTAAAACCCTATCACCTTGCCTCTCTCATTCACTGCCTCCAACTCCCGCAGATCTAGTCCCCGACTCCCAGCTCCTCACCTTTCCTTCGTCTCTCCATCTCCGCCCATTGCGCCGCCGCAACACAAACCTTGTTGCCATCGCTAATCGTGGTTCCCCTCGGTCTCTCGATTCATCTCTGTCTCTCGATCTCACAACTGTAAGTCCCTTCTCCTATTTCTTCAATTTCCTTTGTTTGATTTAATGGGATTTGGATCTCTAATTTTGCTTTTTTCGATTCTAATCCTTTTTTTTCAACTCCCACATATCTAGTCTTCGACTCTCATCTCCTCACTTTTCCTTCTCCTTTTTCGCCTCTCCATCTTCACCCTTTGCGCCGCCGCAACGCAGCCCTTGTTACGTTGCATCGCTAATTGTGGTTCCCCTCGGTCTCCTAATTCATCTCCATCTCTCGATCTCACAAATGTAAGTCCCGTCTCCTATTTCTCCAATTTCCATCATTTGATTAAATGGGATTCGGATCCCTAATTTTGCTTTTGTTTCGATTCCAATCCTTTTTGGCTGTTAGACTTTGGCAATACACTGAAATGATGCCTGCTGCTGAGAATGCAGGGTTGAGACCTTGTAAGGAGTATTCGGGATTGTAGGGCTTCCAACCTTTGAATTGTGGTTATTTAGGGTTTTGAAGTATATTGGGGGTTTGAGGCTCACGATTGTTCTTTACTTAAATCTTTGAAGGAATTCACTTTTTTTTTTCTTATTGGATTTAAATTAAAATGCTTCTTTACTTTATTTACTTGGATCAGTATGGATTATTGAGTTTGTTATTGTGTATGATTTACTCAAAGACAGCCTTGCAGCTGCAAGAATAACTCACTAGAAATTGGCACAAAGTTGCAGTTATCCAACTTAGATCGTTGAGTCAACAATGATGATATGAGGGTACTTCTTGATCCGTTGTTTTTTAATTACAAGATAATAAACATCTAGTTTACAGTGGACCTGAAACTTGGCTTGGAACTCAGGAGCTTTTCTCTAAAATTAGAGAGTTGAAATGCTATGCTGTCCATTATGACAAAAATGTAGCGCCTAGTGTACTTTCTTTTTTTTTGCTCCCTCAATTTTTTTATGTTTTTTTATAGAAGGCCTTTTTCCAACATGATTTCCCCTCCTCTTGGGCATTGCTTAATGTTTGATTATGCTATTTCTATGCATATAAGATTGTCGTGCTTGCAGTGTAGTTTTCTTTCTTGACATTTTGTTGGCTTGACATTTAAATTTTTTATTCCAATGAAGCTATAATATGATGAATTGATCAGTGGAATGAATGGAGTTGTTGTCCGAAGAGTTGTTATAGCGTATGTAGCCTTGTCTTTAGCATAAACTATAAAGAGGATGACCATAAAAAAAGGATTCAGTTTCGGTTAAAGTTATTTACTTAATCTAATTTATATTTTTGTTAGTCCTAGTAGCTTACAATAAATAGATACCTACAGGAATTTACTTACTTAGTACATCTCTTCTAACCCAAGGGATTTTCTATTTTTGAGTATTTTTCGGTTTCGCTCACTTAGTACGTCTCTTCTAACCCAAGGGAATTCGCTTACTTAGTACGTCTCTTCTAACCCAAGGGGTCACTTTCTCTTATGTACGTGCAACAAATTGTGCAGCAGCTTCCTCTGCTTAGCAGAAACTTATGCTTAGCAGCACCTAAACCAATTCTTATTTGAATTTATATAGCAATGACACAGTGGCGGAAGGTAATGGAGGCGGGTGGGGGTCATGGCCACCCCGACAAAATTTGTTTTCATAATATATGTATATATATTACAGTAGTTGTACCTCTAATTATTTTAATATTTTTAACTTCCAATTTTTCATATTTTTTTAGAGCATTCAGATTTTTATTTTCAATTTCTATTATATTTTTAATATCTCAACCACTTAATAGTTTATCTTCTAATTGAAAAGGATGCATACTATCTAAATACTAATTCAAACGGCGGAATAGTGGAATGATAGAGCTAGCAATATGCGTGGATATGATGAAATTTGTGTCATTTTTTGTTTTGACTCTTCCGATGTCTACAACTACTAAGAGCATTTAGAGCAATGAAAATCACCAAAACAAGGTTAATTGAGAAACAAGATGGAAGATGATTTTTTGATAGATAACTTATTAGTTGTTGACATTGAACGAGAGGTTAAGACCTTTACATCAGATGAAATTATAGATGAATTTATTTCTATGAAAGAACGTAGAATACTAGTATTTATTTAGAATTCGCTATAATTTATTTTTTATACGAAGTTTTGGCATCAAGTCCCCTTCTATATATGTACTTTGTTTTTCGTATAAATGAAAAATGCGTAGGGATGAGCCCATGACTAGGTTTCAAACCTTTTAAAAAAATATTTTTGGCCCCTGCTAAACTTTTACCTAGGTTCCGCCACTGCAATGACAGGCATCATAAGGGGATCACAATCATTACAGTGCCAGCAGCTGCTAAGTTAGTGTGCTAAGTTAGTGTACTGTTACAACAGGTGTCTCCCTGAATTTGCCTTCCAAGACTTGTCCATTAAGACTCATCTCACCTGTTACCTTAGCCTAACCGTTTTTGAGTATTTTTAGGTTTATGATTTTAGAATTTAGATAAATTTTTAACGCATATTAGTAACAAATACAAATATAACATGTGAAAAAAAGGTAGTTGAGTTGATTAGTAGACCCCATTTTAAGGCCTCTTGGACCTCTACGTCAACCTCTAGCCCTTTAGCCCCTCTAACCTTTTCTTATTGAAGATCATGTACTGGTGTTCTTGGTGACTTTGTACAACCTTGCAGATAGACTAAAACTTTTCACACATCATTCATGGATTTGGTCTGGAAGTTATCAATAGGTTTTGTTGTTTTAGGCACCTATCATCTCCCCATATTAACATAATTGTAAACTTCTTTTTCCACTCTGATTGCTTATAGGTTTCTTCATTACCAATACTTGTAAGCTTCTTTTTCCACACCCAAATGTTTTTATTATGCTATATGATCACTTAAAATGTGAAGTAGCTTATAGCCCTAAAGTTGGGATGTAGGTTGATCGAATCTTATTGTCATCTTCTTAATATTTCCTATGTAGTATGCTTTCTAATGCTTGTCTCTCTTTCTTTTTTTCTTTTTTTAGATACAAATGTGCACGAGACAAAGCTTGCAATGTTCCACTACTTGTCAACGGACAGTTAAAAGGCATGCATTGGTAGCTTATCATAATTACATGTATTTCATACAGATGCACATTTACAGTATTCCTACTATGATCTAGATAAATAGATCCTCCTTAGTACTTTGAAATTCGTATTTTTTTTAATTTAAAATTTGTATTCATTTAGAGCTTTACTATGTAATTTGATCACCTCATTATCTTATACTTATATATAAGTAATTACAACAGCAAATTCACTGTGCGAAGCCCGGTTCATCCCTAGTTCTTTAGAAATTACTCTGAACTCACCATCTTGAAATGATTATATTGCTGAAAAGATGATGTCTTTCTTCTTATATAATTACATTCTCTTGTATCCTTCATACATTTGGTAATCTCAGAGTCACGCTTATGCCACTCATCATGTATCATTTGATTTATAGATTCAGCTCAGTACGGCCTTTCCCCCCTTTTAAGACAATTGTTGAAGAGGTAACGATTTCTCTCTTATAGATATCTTCCCTTAATCTGTCTGTATTCATTTTTTGTTTCTTCCTATGAGAATGTCTAAATGACGGGGAAATTTACATGCATATCTCGTGATTTAAGTTATCCATCAATGGATTCATTTTTTGTTTCTTCTTATGCTTCCACTCAAGTTAATAATGACTTGGATTGTGCAAACTAGTTAGTTGCTTTTGAAGTTTTTTTAATAGGTTCAAGCATGATACTCATAAGATTAACAATTTATTGCAGAGGTTATCAAGGTTGGAGGAGGGAAGAAAAGAATTGTGTGGAGAAAAATTCAGAAGCTTGAAGAGGAAGTTGTGTTGCTTGATGCCTGATTAGGAGAGGTATAATTTGCTTCTGTTGTTCGTAGGTTAATGTTGCAGAATATCATAAGTTAAGGCTTGATTTGCCTTTGCTGGAGATGAAAATGATGTCAGAGATATAACAAGGCCAGAAAGAGTAATAAATTTATATAATTATAAGTTTAAGGCTTGATTTGGCTTCTGTATGGATACTTGCTGCTGTTTGTAGGCTTGATTAGGTAAATTTTTATAATTAATGTAAATTTATATTATTATGTATATTTAAATTTGTATAGATTAATAAAAAAATTATTAATTTTATTAATAGGCAAATTGTACGTGTACAGTTTTTTTTTAAATATGGGACTTTTTAGCCCGGGTCTGAAGAATCCGGGCTAAAAAGCATCTTTTTTTTATTTTCCATAAATAACTTAGCTACAGCAACTTACCGTGGCAAATGTGTCCTGACTTTCATCAAGAGTCACTTCGTCGTCGCATCGCTAGATTAGTAGCTACGGCTAACTGCCGTAGCTACTATCATTTTGCCACCCCAGACTTGGCCACCCCTTGTTTCCCGTGGCTACTGCCGTGGCTAAATGGGTTTTGCCACCCCAGATTGGCTTTTTGCCACGGAAAATTGCCGATGCTAAATTGTTTTTTTTTGTAGTGACAGATGACTGATTCTTGTACTCCTGCTGTGCTTCTTCCTCTGACAACAAAGAGTGCAAGACCAATATTCGGCAAGGGCTGCATCATCAACACTGAATCTCTAGCAGCCTTATAATTCTCATTCAAACCCATAAGGAATTGCATCAATTTCAATTCCTCAATGATTTTCACAGTTTCTTTAGCAGAACCACACGAGCATGGGGGAACCTTCCTTATGTTGTCGAATTCTTCCCAAAGTGCCTTCAATTTGTTGAATAAAGCTGAGATCGTGGACGTACCTTGAGTAAACGCCGTCAGATCTATGTGGAGGGTGAACATTTGAGCTCCGTTCACCTGGCCAAATCTGGACTCCAGATCCTCCCATATTTCCTTGGTTGTGTCGAAGTACATGACACTGCTTCGGATTTCTGAATCTAGACTGTTCAGAAGCCATGACACCACCATGTCGTTGCATCTGTCCCATATCTCAGCTCGCGGATCTTCATCTGCAGGCCGTGGAAGCTTTCCGGAAACAAACCGATATTTGTTCTTGGCATTTAGCGTGATCTTTGCAGCTCTTTTCCATTTGCCAAAATTCTTGCTGTCGAATGTGATCGCAACTATGGAAAGTCCTGGATGATCATTTTATTGCAGAAACAATGGATCTGTCGGTTCTATGGTCAATTTCTCTGGAGTTTCAGTTGCCATGGAAGCTGATCTTCAATCTGCTTGGTTTGGGTGAGATTGAAGTACAAATTTCGATTTGAGATTCCAAAAAAACGAAACAAAAGTTGTTATCGCTCTGATACCATGATCGAATTTGTGAGATTGAATATGAGAATTGATTTGAGAGAAGAGAGATTATGGAATGGAGGGAAGAAGATGAATTTCTGTATGTGTGTATTGCTTGAATCCGAATCTGTTACAGCGAGTGGTTTTATATGGGCTAGACAATACAGATTTGGGCCTTATAATAGAAACCACAAAATAGGCCCAACAACTAACAACTTTAGTTTGTTGAGTTTGTTGTAACAAACCCAGAAGCAGCGTCAGAAGCTTCTTCTTCCTCCAACATGACATTTTTAAGCTTGATTCGTTTGTTAAATGAGCTCGAGCCGAGCCTAACTTTTAAACGAGTTTTTTATTTTGTTCAAGCTTGGCTTGTTTAGAAAATGAACGAGCTCGAGCCGAGCTTTTTTCGGGCTTTAATGAGTTTTACTTTGTTATAACAGGTTAACTTAAAGAAAATTTTAGAAATTCTACAGAATTTGAGCTTTATTCGAACGAGCCAAAGCTTTCAACCGAGCTTAAAATTTTGTTCAAGTTCGACTTGTTTAAATAAGTGAGCGAGCTCGAGTCGAGCTTTTTCGAGTCGATCTCAAACCGAGCTCGAGCTGTTCAGTTCATATAACAACCCTACCAGAAAGGAAAGAAGTTTAAACTAGGGGTGGGCACAAATCCCGCAAATCCCGATCACATCCCGGTCCCGTCCCGATCCCATCCCTTTCCCGGTGGGATTTAGGACAAAATAGCAAATCCCGTTCATGGTCTGACCGAGCCCTGAAATAGGAACGGCTCTAAGCCAATCAGACGAATGGGGCCCATGCTGAGACCTCCACAACACCACCTGCCTCAGGGTCAATGAAAAAGCCAACTCAGAAGAAGCCGCAATCCAGGCGAAGTACGCATCTGTCAATTTCTTCATAAGTTTGGGGGCAGCGAACTCACAAGAATCACGACTGAAGTCAAAACCGGTAAGACCATTGAAGTCACACAGTGCAACGTCGAAAGAGGGCCCCTCACCCGAGGGCATCCCAGCAAGGCGGAGGAGCGAGGACTGCAGCCCAGAAGACTGCAGGCGAGATGCCAGAAAAGAGTAATGCATGGCGTCACCAACAGCATAAGAGGCAAATAGCTAAATACGGTATTCTTCCCAACTATCAATCGATAATGAGACGGTATTGATCATACACATTTAGGTAGTGTTAATATAGGCATTTAGATGTGTTTAGGTAGGGTAAAATGCATGAGTTTAGAGTAGTTTTCGTGTTTTGATTATGTTTCAATTAGAGTCGGAATCTACATATGTTTGCACATTCTTTCAGGCATTGGTTGAGCCAATTGATGACGTGGGAATGACTTAGCATCGAACAAGAGGGTAAAAAGCAAGAAGAAATCGGAATATTGAGGAGCTAAACTTACAAAGGATTGAAGCTGTCAAAGCTGGCGACGCTGCACTAAAACAAGTCGTATGAAGTCTGTATTTATCGGATCGGGGCGTACTTATACTTGTTGGAAAGAGGATTCGAAGACCTACAACTTTCATGTTTACGACTTTTCCAAATTCGACCTTGAAAACAGCGAAATCGGGACGTCAAGATGGCTGCTGTAAGGAACTCGGGTGGAGAAAGAGGAAACTCGACCGAGTTATTTAGTTGGCACACCCGAGTTTTATTCCGTCTTCAAGAGATAGCTGTTACTATAATTTATTGGATGAAATGTTATATTGTTTATATATTTTAATTGGAGGGGAGATGAAACGGGGGGGAGTTGAAAAACAACTAGCAGGTTTTTAGTTTTGGTTTTTTTGGCTTCTGAAGGAAAGGCCACGAACATTAGAAAGCAACCATGGTAGAGCTTTTGAGATTTTCTTTTCAACCATAAACCACTAAACATCTTTGCTCGGGGAAATTAATCGAAGCTTCAGGTTTTCTATTTCATTGTGAGATTTCTTTATCTTAATACTTCTCTATCAATATTATCAATTCTTTGCGCTGATTGTTTAGGGTTTTCGTGAATTTCCGTTAGTCTGATCAACTGATGCCTTTTCATGATAATCTATAGCTAGATATAGGTAATTTCTGGTTGAGTTATCTATATTCTTGAGTAGCAAAGTATAAATCTCTGAAACTGGTTGATTTAGGGATTTGTATAGAGAATTGATTTGCAATTGATGCAATAACTGGTTGTGCGCGTCGATTGTCTTTGTTGATTTCCTTTAGACTTCATCGATTATTGAATTGAATCTTGATAGTTTCAAGATTGTTTGATAATTAGGGTTTTCAGAGTCTGGTTGTCCTGTTAACTAGATTCGATAAGGAATTGGATTCAAAAGACATAGTCTTTCCACAACAAAGTGTTTAAGAGGAAGTTATCTATTCGATTTCGATGATCAATGAACAAACCTGATTGCTGAGATTGTTTGAGCTAAGTTATTTATCTCATATTCATTCATTCAATCTGTTCTATTTTATTGATTTGCTTACTTTTGCATTCTTAGTTAGTTTACACCTCCAAAATCCCCCCTTTGTGTTTCTTGTTCTTGTTGACACACTTGACTTGCATACAAATCGTTGACTCTCTGTGGGATCGACCCGTACTTGCCAAACTACATTAGTTAGGTTAGTCGGTTATATTTGATAGGATTTAAGGCGCCAAATTTGACAGAGGATTTTCAGTCGCCTTAAATCCTATCAAATATAACCGACATCAACAGCATAAGAGGCAAATAGCTAAATACGGTATTCTTCCCAACTATCAATCGATAATGAGACGGTATCTGCCAATCTGGTGAATCTCGTCTCAATCCATTTCCGTCCTGATCTAGTAAGATAATGTAGACAAATATGTTGAACATTATAATTAATTATACAATCATTGTATGAATTAATAATAGTATTATAATAATAATAATAATAATATAGTTGAATAATATAGTTGAGAAGAATACCGTATTCAACATATTATACAAATTAATGAATTATGAAAGCATTTTTCACTTTGCAAATTTATATAATATTTTATTATTTTTATTTGCGGGACAAGGCCCGTCCCGTCCCGATCCCGTCCCGTCTAGACACCATCCCGTCTCGAAAAAAAAGTGTCAATCTCGTCCCGTAAAAATTTCACGGGACGGGTCCCGTCCCATCCCGTTCCATGCCCACCCCTGATTTAAACCTTTAATCATCCACCACCAGCCCGTCCACCACCACCACCACCGCAATTGAAACATAAGCTTATGGAAAATGAGAAATATATGTAAGGTTTGGTCGAATATTGAATAATAGAAAGATTTAGCTAAGTTTTTATTGAGATGTTGATTTTGATATCCAATAAAAGATATTTTATATCGATCGATCGATTAAGTCATTTACTACCTCCGTTAAAAAATATAAGTTATTATAAACTTATTCCATTTATACCCCTCATTAAATTATCTAGAACCCTTATCAACCAATAAAATTTGAGCAAAAAGTCAAAAAGTAAATCTTAAGTTTGTAACTCTAATTTACTAGGAATTGGGCTTTTAGGCCCAAGCCCATGATTTGTTTAACGTTCCAATTTCCGACTGTTGCTCACAAATAGGCTTTATAAGCCTTTCAGATGCCAAAACCCTAAGAGCTCGGGCACTGTAGCGTCGCTCCAAAGGAGCCTGGGAGCTCCTCTCCCATGGCTGAGAAATCAGGAAATTCTGGCTAGGGTTTTGGGCTTCATTGAAGGAGCTAAAGCCGAGAGAGAAGAAAGAGAGAGGCTCGAGTTTGTGTTCATCAGAAGAGAGAGGCTCTTGAGCAATCTCCATGTGAACCCGACTCGAGTGGATGAAGAACGAGCAGGAGATCCCGAGGTGTAGAGAACTGAGATGAAGAAGAGAAGAAGAGCTGAAATGAAGAAGAGAAGTAGAGTAAAGAGGAATCAGCGACCCCGAGAACTCTTCAAGCTTCACTGTTGTCTGGACGTCGCTGTCTGGACGTCTCTCGCTGATCATCGCAGCCTCGTTTCAGAGGGTTTTCATTCCCTTCTGTTTTTGCTCTTATGTTCCATGCTACTTAGATTTTATTCATTCTCTGCTTTACATTTCAGTTTAGTTGTGCCCTCTTAGGATTCTCTTGTATGTTTCTCGTTTTTGCCTATTAGAGCATATTGGATGACATCTAGAGCCGGGGACGTAGGGATTAGCCCGAACCTCGTAAACATATCGTGTGTCCTAGCTCCTTCATTGCTTTCGGTTTTATGTTTAGGATCGATCTAGATCCTTCGTGTTTAAACCGGACTAAAAGACCACTATGACCCTAATCGGAATTTCAACGACTGCACCTTTATTCCCAACAATTGGTATCAGAGCACATGCTCGATCTTTGCCTTTCGCTGTGCATTTTCATTGGTTTTGAACCTTGCTTATAATCTGTTTTTTGCTTGGATTCAGATTTATGCATTTACATGTGTAATTGTGTTGAAATCTAGGTTGTGCAGGTTTTTTGGAAGCTGATATTCAGAACCTATGAAATCACGATCTGTGTGCTCTTGTTTATGGTCTGATCTTGTGAATTTCCATGTCTAAAATGATCTTGATGATCCTCTATATGCTTAGGCTTCTTGTTGGTAGGGGAGGAGGCTTCATTCTGATCATCTTCTTCCTTACGTTTGCTTTGTTACATGACAGTTATCATGTCAACCTCCTCAGAGGATCTAATCACAATGCCTCTCATCTTCCTAATAACCGAGTTGTCTTATCTGAGGGAGAGTTGAGATCCTTCTGATTCCACACCTGTCTCAATCATCTTACCTTTCCTCTGAGCTTTAACCAGCTCTTCATAATCAGTTTCATTGAGCAGGTTGGTGATATTAGGGAGGTTGGGAGGAATAGAAGCCATAAGGGTATGCAGGATCGAGGGTGCAATCGCAAAGGGAGGGTTAGAGGATTCACCAGCAATCTTAGAAACGTGTGCATTATTGAGAGCAATAAGCTGACTGATCAACTCATTAGAGAAGGTGGGACTGAGCATCTGTTGAGAGGTACGCTTTGGAGGGACAAACATAGGAATGGAAGTAGGGAGCAAGCCCAAGTCGCCTTGGCGGGGCTGCAGAGAGAGAGAGAGAGAGAGAGAGAGAGAGAGAGAGAGAAAGAGAGAGAGAGAGAGTGGGTTCAAGATCAGCTTGAGTGAATGGAGTGAAGGTGTTTGGCATGTTGAAGAGTTTGGGATCATTTTTGTTGGGGTTCAGAGAGGGGGGAAGAGCTAGGAGGTCAACATTTGGGTTCTCTTCAAGGACCAAATTGAACTTTCTAGGACGAGGAGCATTCAGATGGAAGTCATCGTAGGTATGGTCATACCCACCACAACAACCACAACCATCCGAGAAGTCCTCGTACCAAATACGAAGCTTGATGGTTTCACTCTCATTTTTACGGATGTGGACAAAGGTAACAAGCTTGGATAGAAGGGAAACAGTAATGGATGCTCTGGAAAACCTGAGTTTGTTGCGGATGTTGGACACCTGATCCAGCCTGATGAGAGATCTGACTCCTCCAGCTGCCAAGATGTAGGCTATAACTTCAGCCGTGTAGAACTGATGGGGAAGGCCTGAAATCCTTATCCAAACGTCTGCGTTGATGGTATCTTCCTCAAAAGGATTGAAAGCATCAGACCAAGGATAGATGGCCATGAGTGAGCCCTGAACATGGTAGGGTCTGTTGCTCCAGACCACATCCCTATCCTCCTTGTTAGCAAACCTGAAGATGAACCAATCGTTACCGATTGTATCCACCCCCCGGCTGCCCTTGGGTGGTTTCCATTCGATCTTCATTTTCCCCGCCATTTGCTTCAGATCAATCGGATTTTAAACAAATCTTCCAACAAGGCTAAATTCAGACAGCTTGTTGTGGAGATCTTTAACTCCAGGGACGGTGTAAGGATTCGTGATGTGGTTGTCAGAAGGGGAAATGGGCTCCATGCTCGGGGCTGAACTCAAGGGACTGGCTTGAATAGAGTGGGTTTCAGAGCTCTGAGATATCAGTGTCTGATTGTCGAGAGCAAGGGACAAGGTGGGTTCCATTATATGAGTAGTGTTAGCCATGGGGTTCAAATGGGTGGGGATTGGCATGGTTTCCAGGGGGATCCCATGCCTAACATTGTTGATCAAATCATCGACATAGGTTTGTTGAGGATCCATGGCACCAGACAGAGATGGAATATAGCAATGACAGTGAGAAAGATGGGAATGGAGTGAGTTGCAGAAGTAACAGCAGGTGGTATTTATATTACTCAAATCGATAATGTATCTAATGCAAACATTCTCTCCCTGATTTCTAGCCTCGGGACTATGAGCAACGGTTTTGATATTTTTGATATGAAAACATTCTCTCCCAAACAGAGTTGCAGAAGTGACAGTGAGAAAGATGGTAATCCAATAGCCTTTCTTCATTATTCTTTCGTCGATTCTAGTTGCCAAGATAAGTTTGCCCAACTGATTAGCCTTGAGCCGCATCACCGCTATCAGTTGGCCAATCCTCGTGCTTACATTGTAATAATACCTACACAAATCTACATTAGGGATATCATTAGAGCTGGGATCAAAGATATTGGTAATTTTTGTGGTAACAAATTGGTTGGTTAAATTGTTGGTGTGTTGTTGCCCAGTAATGCAGAGTCCGAGGGGGCTCAACCACTTGGGATTTGATATTTGCATTTAATCCTTGTTGTTGATTAATACAAAGGGTGTTCTTAATGACGAAATCCGTCATAAGTGAGGCATGCATGGTGTAATCAGACAGAAGCATCCGATTTCATTGATATCTTCCAGGCATCGTTTAATGCGGAAGTGAGATTTGATTGAGAGGGGTGTTGGGACTTTTGTATTTCTGTTTGAGCATATTTGTGTTTGGTGCAAAGGAGATGTGTTTGTTGTGAGATAAGGACCATTTACACACCAGGGAACCAAGCTGGAGAAAGATTGCCAAACTATCAAGAACACAACCCAAAAAATACAGACGGAGGAACCGAGGGGAGGAAAAAGAGAGCGTTTTAGAATGATAGGTTAAAATCCACTCGAAGATAACTGAAATCGTTCAGAGAATAAAGAAAAAATGAAAATTTTATACGGTATGGTAACTACGTGGTATTGGTATTTTCGTAAAGTAACTCTACTATTTTACTATTTCGTTTGGTAACCAACTGTATATTTTTATATTATTTTATAACATATCCAATACTTTATTTTATGGTTAAAATGTGTAATTTCAAAATTTATGGTTCAAACTTTAATTAAAAAAGGGTGGAGATTCTCCATCTCCATTGTTGTCCTTCTCCATTATTGTCGTCATCGTACAAATCCTCAGAATCATCCTCAACATCATCGTATAAAATCCACCTAGACGGGTTCTCGACGTCAATTGAAACACTCTCGTGATTCGCCAGCCTCAAAACTCAAGGTTTGAACTTTGAAGATGGATTTAAAAGGAGTGATGGGAAATCGATGGCACGCGATCAGATGTAGTGATCGAATGAGCATTAGGGATTGATGGATTTGACCTATTAGGTGAGAGAGTCTAGGATTTTGCAGGTAAGTTGACACCAAACAAGATCAACTAAGTTGCGTATACGGCTGAGGGATGACCGCTTATCCATGGCAAGATCTAGAGAGGATCAAGATCAAAAGAATTTTTTCCCCTTACAATTTTTCCATATAAAACTAAGTGTGGAGAAATTCAATAGACGGACAATCGGATTGGTACGTAGGTGTAGTAAGAGGAAATCGACTGCAACCAGCAACCCTAGTTGATATCAATTCCCCATCTTTTTTACCCTTAAAATTTTGGCCGATAACTTTGTGTAATATTAAATTTAACGAATTGTTAAGTGAAAAGTCATCTATTTAAAGGGTGGTTTTGAGGATACCCTTGAATTGATTTCACCCTATTTCCATGATTATCAATGTTAACGATACCCACCTAAACCAACCAAAAAAACCCATCTAAAAATCCCATTTACCCTATTCCTTTTCTTTGGAATGTGATCATTTGGTTGGAATCAAACTTACAAATAATAGTGATCCTATTCATTTTCTTTCCTTTGCAGATGACACCTTAATTTTTGGACGAGCGGATGACTTAAGTCTTCATACGATTAGAAATCTTCTGAATGTTTTCTCCAATATGTCTGGATTAACAATAAATTATAATAAAAGTTCGTTACAAGTTTCTAAAAATATTCCTCTCAGCAAAGCCCAGTCCCTTGCTCAACAGCTAAACATTCCAGTTACGAAGTCTATGGAAAAATACCTAGGTATTCCACTTATTAGTGGTAGGGTTTGTAATGTCTTGTTTGATGAGGCGATTAATAGCCTTAAAAAACAGCTGTCCAAGTGGAAATCTAACGCTCTATCTCAAGCTGGTAGATCGGTACTAATTCAGGCAAATTTAAATTCTAAAATAAATTATCTAATGCAATCATTTCTTCTTCCAAAAGGAGTTCTTCAAAAAATTGATCAGATTAACAAAAATTTCTTTTGGAATAAAATTCAATCTGATAATTATCATCCTCTAATTAGCTGGGAACATCTGTGCACTCCTAAAAAGGATGGTGGGTTAGGTTTTAAATCGGCTGAGCAAACTAATATTGGCATGCAAATGAAACTAATGTGGAGAATCATGGTTGATCCAAACAATATTTGGTCTAAGGTAATTACGAATAAATATCTCTCGACAGAATCTCTGATGGAAAGAGGTAGATTCAAAACTTCTTGGCAATTTGGTAGGCTTCTTAATATTAGGGATCTTTTCTCTAAAGGATTGCTCTGGTTAGTTGGTAATAGAAAAACTATAAATGTATGGTCTGACATTTGGGTAGATGCGCAATATCTTCATAGGTTTCGGAATGATCGTGATCCTAATTTAAAAGTATGCGATTTGTTTACAAATACCAACTCTTGGGATACTAATAAGTTAAATTCTATCTTTCCTTCTCATATTGTTCAAGCATTTACTAATATCCATATTCCGGTAACTGATATTCCAGACAAGCTAATTTGGATTTACAATAACAACGGCAAATTTTCTGTTAAATCCACTTCCTCGCTTTATAAAACTAGGAATACGGCAAAAATTTCAGCAGATTGGATTTGGAAACTCAATATCCCTCCGAATATTAAAAAATTTATTTGGAAATTTTTTTTGGATATCTTGCCCACAACTGTCCGATTAAATAGATATATAAATAGAGCTCCTAGTACTTGTTCTCTTTGTAATTCTGATATTGAAGATACAAATCATTTATTGTTTAGTTATCAAATTACAAAATCCCTTATTCAAAATCTGGGTGTTAAGTTGAAAAAATGTTTTATTATGCCAAACTTAACAAGTGATGTGCAAGAGAATATCCTAAATACTAGGGCTCTTAATCTTGATTTTACAGATTTATGTCTGATGGAGGGGAAACTTGTCGTTGATTCCGCCAAAGAAAACTCAAACCTATAGCAAGTATAGCAATAAGCAAGAGGTCGATCCACATGGAAAATTATAAACTCAAGTGTGATTTTAATGCCAAGTAAGTAACCAAAGGGGGGTTTAGTGTGAAAGTCTTGCCTTTTATCAAAGCAAAGTAACGAATGCAGAGTAAGTGAGTTTGGATTTAGACAAGTGAGAGAAGCAATTCCACCTACAATTTTCCACTTTATTGGATTGAAGCGATCATTGTAACTTCTTCTTGTCCTATTCAGTTTCCTATGAATGCCCTTGTCCCGACCTAATATAGTTACTAGTCCAATCAGTCCTAGAAACCCTTATCAATCGAACAGTCCCTAAAGAAGGATTTAACCCAATTGATAGCTTTAAGTTCAGAGATTAGCCAAGGTATTTGCAGTCCCTAAAGAAGGATTTAACAACACACTCAACTTCCTACTCATTCAATTAGTTCAATCAGCCCTAAAGGAACAAGTTTGCCACTTAGGTTAAGGTTCACAATCAGGAATCTACAAAACCTTAGCGATTGAATTGATCTAACAAGTTGGCCAGACAAGATAGAACAAATCAATAATCAATCAAGCACAAAGAAGTTGAAGCATTCACAAATAGGAAACAAGGAGCGAGAATTAGAAACTCACAATCAATCCGAATAAAGCTTCAAATTGCAGGCAGAATAGATGAGTTTAGTTCCTCATGGAAGACATAGCTCAAAATCTCTAAAGTGTCTAATGGATGATAGAATAGAATGGAAGTAATGAAAAATAACATAAAAGTCGGCCTCATAAACATCAAAGCCGGCCTCCCAAAACAAAATAGACATCTAGGGTTTTTCAATCGAAACGCTGCGCGCTGATGGCAGCTGCGGCGGGCGCAGCATATAAGCGGCGGGCGCAGCATGAATACCGCCCCTGGCGGCGGGCGCAGCAAACCATGCGGCGGCCGCTGCATTGGTTTTTCCCGAAAATTCCGTCTCGAATTAGCTCTCGACGTCAACATGAAAGTTGTAGTTCTCTGAAAAAGCTTTCCAAAGCATGGTCATAATAGTCAATCGGACAACCGAGGCCTCCAGAAAGTGCAAAACAAGTTCAGCATATCTGGCGACAACTTCTGCAGACTTGTTCTTCGTTTAAGTTCGCTTCATCTTCTCAGGACCTCTTGAGATCTTCATGTAAGCTTCTTCGATCAACTAGACATTCTCATCCAATGCGTTATCAACTCATGTCTTCTCCTCGGATCTACCATTACCTGAAATAATCAATAAAAGCGTGTAGATTCCGACTCCGACAACATAGAGAACTAATATGCAAATCATGCTTAATCCATCCATGAAATGCATCTTAACTAAGCTAAATGCAACCTATTATGCCTACCTAAATGCATGCTATCAATGTCATCTATGGCATTCTATTTGGGAGCTTAGAAATAGAATTATCTTTCGCAATACGTCTGATACAGGTATGATCTATGCGTTAACTCGAGCTATTGATAATATCTCTTGTTGGAATAAAGGTCAAATTAAAACGAAATTACCTAAACGTGTTAGGCCTCCTGATAAAATGATGTGGAAATGTCCTCCAAAAGATGTAGTTAAGATCAATGTTGATGCTTCGGTAAAAAGTAATATTCAACCACAGGTTGGTTGTGTTGTGAGGAATAATGATGGTCAGGTTATTCGGATACATAAATGTAATGTTACAACGGGTTCTGTCATTTTGGCGGAAGCTTTTGCTGTATATACAGATATAAGATTGGCATTGGAGATGGGGATCCGAAGATTGATAGTTGAGAGTGATTGTGCGATTATCATCGATGCCATCAATCATGCAAACAACAGTCCATGGGAGGTCAATCAAATTGTCCAAGAGATCCTTTCTTTTAGAAGAGATTTTGAGAGCATCAATTTTCAACATTGCTTTAGGGAGGCAAATGTTGCAGCTGATTTTATTGCTAAATCTCAGTTCAATTGTAACTTTATTTTGAGTGCTTGTTGTTGTGAGTTCCAGAACATGATCATGATGATCATGGATGTCGTTAGTACATCCAACATTTTGCCTACTGTAAAAAAAAAAAAAAAAAAAAAAAAATCCCATTTACCCCACCACTAAACACCCACCAAACATCTTTTAAAACATTGCTACAATCCACCATCTACATTACACTTCCATGTACTCTAGATCTATACATGACTAGACGCATAATACATATGGGAACATGAAAACAGTGGCCCGCTTCACAAAGAGTGTCAGACACTTGTTACGCTCATGTGCATTTGCCTCCTCTGTGCTTATATTTCTAATACGACGTCGCTCCTTTCTCACCCTCTCCCAGTCTCCCCCTTTTGTATTTTTCCGTATGCCTTTTTTCCCTCTCACACCTCACAATTTGATTCTCATCCATCAGTGTTTAGTAGACAAATTCAAATCCAAAACATTTTAAATAAACCTATATTTGTAATAATATAAAGTCATAAAATTACACTAGCTTTCACCCACACAAATAAACTAATTCAGGCACTTTTTTTCTTAACATTAATTCATTTCATATCACAAAAATATATAAAATAAATTGTTACTATATTCTCCCAATACCAACGAATAATCAAAAGTTACTTTTAATCTCTTCCGTTGATCTTCTTAATTTTGTTGTTTAGAAAAAATAGTAATTGGAGCACTGGTGTGGATTACATGATTGTCAATAAATGTATGGCTGCATTGGAAGGCAGAGTTCTGGCTATAGCTTGAATCCCAGACTAGGGCCCTTAACACACAATTATTCTAGTGTACAATATGTACAGAAAAAAAAACATAAGAAATTATTTAGCTGTACAGAGATCGATCAACCTAGCTCTAACAACACGCTGATTATAGTAGTGAAACATCCTATATACATACTGTACAAATATATGTACATAACAAGACACAGAGATAGACATACACAGTTCCTGAGGAAGGGAGGTACATACAAATAACTTGGCCTGGGAATTGGTTTCCATAATCATCCCTGCAAGTGCATAATTTACATTGCTTGTCATTCCAGCTTCACACATTAGACCCATTTTACTACAGCGACTCTCGTCTCTTGGACCTGAAGTGATTTAGCATATCCTTCCATTGAGCTGCATTAAGTGACCAGGGTTAGGCCTTGACAAACTTCTCTACATGACAATAAATAAGCTTCTAACTATTTCGACAAAATTTTGTATTCAAATCACCTATGTATTCTATTATGGGAAATTACATTCTAGGTACTAACCCAGTTAAGTCAGTTTGGTCTTGATTGTTGAGGAATTTTAGTCGCAATACATATTACAGTTTGACTTAAATAACACTAGTCTTTGCAAAATATCTCAACCTTTTCTAGTCTCATCACACGTCATCGTCATGCTGAAGGTTCAAAGACATTTATACAATGTCTATTTTACGAGTGAAGATGTAATGAGTTAAATACTTACCTGCATCTGAATAACGCTCCTCAAAAGCAGCAATCAACATGTTCCGTACAAGGAAAAATTCTTCAGTTTCAGGACATGGATGCCCATCAGGCCTGTTGTATCAGCAATTAAAGTATACTATTAAGAACAGAACATAAAATTATAGTTAATGTGCAAGTGTTAAATACAGAAAGAACACTTCAATGATCAGAAAAGTATAAATTACCTATCCATTTGCAAAGACAAAGAACTGCTAGACCGGGGAGCTCTAAAAGATGTACTAGTAGTCTCCACAATCTTCAAACCATCACTGTATACCAATTTCTTATTAACTTGTATAGGAACCTACAAGCAAGATCAAAGTACATTAAGCAAAGATGAATAAAGGAAATGCAATGCCATTTATAGACAACAAAAGTACCAATAAATGCAAATGCTACTTGAAAAGTATAAGCAAAAGTTATACGTAAGAGCATGTTTTCCCAACATAAATCAGTGACTTGATTTATTAATAGATTGCTTATATATTTATTTGAACAAGGAATTTTTTTTGATATTCAATCTTTTTAATTTTATAGCTAAAAACATGAATATAGTCATGCTAATGCTTCCTACTGACTTCAGTTATCTGTTACAATACCGCTTCCAAAACTCAATGTAGAAAATTGGCTCTGTAATAGTTTAAACATCAAATAAATATGTTCTATAGATTCTACTTAATCCGACCTAAATGAAAATGTGTGCAAAGTAATATACCTTGCATCTTACAGCAATATTGATGGCATCAGAAGGACGGATATCAAAACATAAAGTATTTGCTTCATCGCCAACCTGCAAATGCATCAATAACTATTAGCCAATGGAATCATGCATGCACCAAAAGTCCAAAACTAATAGAAGGAAAAAAGTATACTTTCAAAAGGCATAGCTCAGCAAAGTAGGCTTCTTCTACTCTCTTGGTTATTCTTGCAAATTTAACCTATCAAATAATTATAAGAACTTAATTATAGTGAAAAAAGATAATGAAAACTGAAAATTTTGCAGCCATCTAAACAAACACATTTACAGGGAATATAAGTGCTATTTACCATGTAGCCCATTTTTTCTATCATATCCTTCATTATATTATATACAGTTGGCCTTACCTGAGGAATAAAAATAGAACTTAGTAACACCAACAATGGCCCAAGAAACTAAGAAAATAATTTCCTAGAACTCCAGCAAAAAATTGTAAGGATTGTAAGTCAATTGCAAGTAAGGAAGCTAGGATCCCTTGGAACAAGAAAACTGCATACCATCTCAATGTTACGAAGTGCTGCCATCAACAAAATACTTGGCATCTCCACTGAAAGAAGAGTTTATAACAACTCATTTCTAAAAGATAAGATAGACATTATGTATTAAGGAAAATGCGATAAATGGTTCACTTACAAACAATAATTGGTAGAATAAGTCCACTTCCATTTTCAATTTGTAGGACAATAGCTGGATGTGATAAATAATCTGCCATGAATGGCCCTCTTGATTGATTATAGACACATTTTAGATATCTCCCATCTCTCATTTTTACCATGAGATCATCAGATCCATTTCTCACTTCCACTGTGTAAGAAATACAACTATTTCAGCAACATACTTGATTCGATTGGTTTCAGCAATTGGTAATAACTAGGAAGTTACAAATAGAGATACAGATATTGTAATAAAAAATAAAATAAATAAAAAGTTTAACAAGTGCACCATATATATACAGAGTCAACAAAGGAATGATTAACATCAATAAAAACAACCAAAAGAATTAGACGTACAAAGCAACAAAACCGCAATCAAATAGTAATAAAAAGTATTTGCTCAAATTGCACCATATATACAAATCTTCATTGGCAGTACATTATAGTTCAAAGTTTTTGTGAGAAGAACCTAAAATTTAGGTTTTTTTTCATTCACAGTACATTATTTCCAATCAACTCAGGAAAAATTGTGTCTTTCAGACATGATACAGAAAATAAAGATTCATAATCTCCCAATGTGAGATTGGAAAAAGGAGCCCCAAAATTTCTACCTAGCATTGGACCTCCCCTGCCAAAAGATGAGAATCTCACAAAAAAAAAAAAAATTGGAGCATTCAAGTTGAGATGGAAATCAATAATATGAGAAATGATGGATAATTACCTGCCTCAAGGACGGTGGAATTCAAATAGTCACAATCGTCATCTTGAATCCCCTCATTCTCGCTCGACAATGGACCACATTTGCTACACCGAATCGAGCTTCGAAGTCGATGATTCCCTAGCCAACCGGACCTCGTGACAAGACCAGTAGTTCTATTGAAAAGCATTCCCTTGACTGAAAATGGCCTTCTCCCCATAAAAACGCTGGAAAGGCAAGCTCGTTCTTCAAAATTGCAGCGGTAAGCAAAGGGAATTTGCATCGCCGTCATTTTTCAATGCGGATAGATGATCGGAAAACCTAGGTTTGAATTGGGAAGAATATGAAGATCTAGAAATCCATGGAATTTATAATGAGTGTGGATGATTTAAAATGTGGAGAACGAGACTTGTAGCGGAAGCCAACGGGAATGAAAGGGAGAGAGAAGGAGGGAAAGGATCAAAGGGAATGCCTTGAAAACGAACGCAACCCCATTGGGGAAGAAAGCTTCACTGATCTTCTCGGGGATTTGCCTTTTCTAAATTGCTTCACTGATCTTCTCGGGGATTTGCCTTTTCTAAATTACTATTTAATCCTTTGTTGACTTGGTAAATTACAAATGAGCCATTGCAGTTGACCTTGTAAACATATCAAGGATGCGTAACGAGTCTCCTTCCGGAGAACGCGCCTCACGCGCTTGAAGAAAACCCATTGTTTCCCCCAATTGCGATGAAAAACCTAATAGGGTTTACAACTTCTGAAGCCCTAATCTATGGCCTATCTCTTCCTAATCTGCAATCCAAGCCTCCTCTATTGTGTGCAAACAATGATTACACTACTTCTACATCCAAATTCGCAACCGGGAACCAGAAGGGATCCTGTGATGGCGAGTTTCAATTGGAGGATTGTATGAGTTCTTTGGCAGAGATTTCGTGCGGGATTAGGATTAACCACCTAATCTTATCTCTGGGGTCATGGGTTTGCTTAAGATCGAGCCAAGGAACGATGATCGGTGCTGAGATGTCTTATCGGCCTCCTCCTTGGCCTGATTTCTTGTGTACGGATCGCAAAATTGGGGCTTTCTGGGCACTTGCGATTGGCCGATCGTACTGTGCTGAAGAGGATAGCGGAAGGGGACTCTGCAACAGGGATGGATCCTTAGCTTGCAAACGTGTGTGGAAGTGGAAGTATGATCTTCCCAATCCTTGGAAGTGTGAGTGTTCTCATTGTTCTCTTTCTCTCTTTCCACAAAAATCTCTCTATAAATTCCGCCCTTGGGGTGTGCTTGTTCTGCACACATCTCTTCTTTTCTCATCCTCTTCTAAATACTACAAAGTATCTATTCTAATAGAAATTTCTCTGGTGTTCTTGGTGATGGCCCCAACTACTGTTGACAAGGGCAAAACCCCCATGGTTGCAGAAGATCCTGCTCCAAATAGGTGTCAAACTGCCATGTCAAAAGGCAAGCCGAAGGGCTCTAAACTTGCTGAGGAGACTCCCATCTCCAATGATGGTGGTGACGGGCTTGCTGTGAAGGCCAGGAAAAAGTTCAGGAAGGCGACTATGAATACGGAAAAGCTGTTGGCCTTGCAAGGTAAAGTGCAGGAGAATATCTCTGTGCTCCATCAATCTTCCATCTTTTCCACTATTATTGGGGACCCTATGGAGGCAAGGGAGGTGAGGAAAAGAATGAGGTATGTCTGGAAGTCATTATCTGGTGGTTTTCAACTCATTCCAATTGCTAATAATTGGTTTGAGCTTAGATTTGATCTATCTGAGGATCGGGCTTGGGTATGGGATAATCGTCCCTTCCATGTGGCTGGGCAATTGCTCCTCCTACGCCTATGGAGGCTGGATTTTGACCCATGGTCTGAATCTGTCACTTTGCTTTATATGTGGATTCGGTTTCCTTGTCTGCCGGCTAAGTATGTTAATGATGAGTTGTTGAGGGATATTGTGAAAACTAACCACTTGGGTGAGATTATTAAGGTGTCGGCTTTCAATGCAAAGGGAGCTCGTTTCAGGTATCCAAGGGTTTGTGTCTCGGTGGATATCACCAAGATTGCAGGAAGGGAGGTGTTTGTGGTGAATGAGCATGGTGAAGTTGAGTCATTTCCAATGTGGTTTGAGGACTTCCCAGTGGGATGTGGTGGCTGTGATGACAGTAACCACCAGTTTGATGAATGCCCTAGAAGGAATGCTTGCAATGTGGCTACTGGAGTTGGTATGCAAACTCCTGTGATGCATATTGCCACTGCTGAGGAGCAAGCACAGGTGCCAGGAGATGGGGAGTGGGTGCGTGTTGCTGCTAGGAGACCTATTGAGCGCCCTCCCCCTATGTTTGGCCACTCTAAGGACGACCTCCTCAAATGGTTTGGTAAGAATGTTACCATATCTTCAGATTCCTCTTCTTCTAAATCTCCTGGTGAATCAGCAGGCAATGCATCTTCTGCCACCCATGCACCTGTTGCTGATTTGGTTCTTGCACCAGAACCAATCTCTATGGTGGTGCCAATACTCCCTGTTGTGACTGTGCCTACTATGCTTTCCCCATCCAAGGCTCCCCCAAATGATGAGAAACTCAACTATGAGCTTGAATTGCAACCCGGTCTTCATCCTCATGCTGATGACGATGATGATTACCTGGAGTTTGATGAGGATGATTTCATGGAAGAGTGTTTGGTTGAGGAGGGGCTTGCTGACCCTGGTCTCACTCAAGCCGACTATGAGGTGATATTTAGGGATGTGCCACCATCCATTGAGTTCAACGTGCCCAACCTTGATGATCCTGAGCGCCTGGAGCAGTCCCTCCTGGATGCTGTTGTGACTCCCTTTGATCCAACAGCTACAACCAACCGACACTCCCCTGCTGAAGCATCAGGTACTGAGTCTGGGAAGCGGAAGATGAAGACCGAGGAAGGCGATTCAGCATGCTCCACCATGACTCTGATGGGTGGTAGCACCAAAAAGGGGAAGCATGTGTAGGCTACACAAGTATTGGCTTTTCGGAGTCCTCGGTGATGGCTCTGAGACACTCCTTGCCATGTTGCGAATAAGGCCAGTAGCCGGTAAGTCATTTAAGATCCAAACCTTCATTTTAGTAGGATGTTTAATTCCAGTACTTGGGTGTGAAGACTTGTTAAAAAATATTACCTTTTGTATGGCACTGTCTATGGAAGTATGTGTAGGGAAAACTTTTCTGTTGAATGTCCAGAACAAGGATTGGTTGTATGTGATATTTTGGAGAAAGCTTATCAGTAATTACAAATATTATTATGGAATATCTGCAATTCTATTTGGCTGTGTCCATTATGCAACAGCTGCAATGAGACTTAAACAGGGAATCAACTGTTGGTTACAAACCAAAGAAGAAATTCATATGATAAAAATCACTCTCTTAACAATTATGTATGAAAACATGAATCAAGAGATTTGGTTGTATGTAGGTAAAAGTTACTTTCAAAGGGCAGAAATTTTATATAAACAGATGGGGCGTGTCAAATTATGGGTTGTGAACGACTATAGGACTTATGTTTGGTCTGTGATAAGTAAGTCGATTAGGTCTAAGTGTTATGGTCACAAAATTATGTTCAAAGGTACTATCCTGTACACAAAGTATAAATTATTGCTCCTATCGTGTAGCTACTGGCATAAACCCAAGCTGTGGATGATCTTCTATGTCACAAACAAAATACAGCTGAACAATGATAACAGGAAAGATATAATGTATGCATATATAAGTGATGATATGATGTATAAAAACTATAATAATATGAGACAATTCCTATTTATGTGGAACTACATGTTCATTTGCATAAATCAGGTGTTGTGGGTTTGTGTTTTGGGTTTAACGAAGAGGAATGGGATTGATAATAGGAAAATCATATATTTAAACCTTTCCAAGATTCTACTAACCGATGTAATTGGGTTTAAAACCAAAAATAAATTAAGGTCATTGATTAAATGTGAATATATACTCTCGCTATTAGAAGTTCCCAACCATAGGCTTCTAATAGCACAAGAAGTTATAAAATGAAAATAGGATTTTGGAACATTCAGGGTTTAGGAAGAGGAGATATATGGACAGACTTGAAAGCGATGAGGATTAATGAGCATATTAATCTCATGGCAATTGCGGAATTGAGAACATGTACAATCCCCCAAGAAAAATTCTGGAAAGCGGCGGGTTTCAATCACACCATCTGGTCTATTGGGGAAGACAGATCGGGTGGAATAGGGTTATTATGGAATGAGAATTCCCTCTGTAATGAAACAATTGAAGCTGAAGCGATTTTCCCTAGAGTAATCAAAGTTAAATATGTATGCCAGGATAAAAATTTTAGTGGTGTGATATTCCTAATTTATGCACCCCCACATGAATGTGATAAAGATGCCTTCTGGACAGAACTAACTGATATCATCACTAGTGAACCCCTACCATGCCTAGTAATCGGAGATATGAATGAAATAAGCAACTGTAATGAGAAGAAAGGCGGAGTGGAGCATAACATACTTAGATATGCAAGATTGAATCAATTTAAGAACCAATGCAATCTTTCTGAGATTCCATCTTCAGGCAACCAGTTCACTTGGCGGAAAAAAAGAGAAGGAGAAAACAACATATGGGAAAAACTTGACAGGGTTCTAGTACAACATGAATTTCTCAGTTCGTATCCCGACCTAGTTACTTTCAATGGTGCTTTTTCGGGGTCGGACCACTGTCCAATATCGATTGACCTAAAACCGGGACGAGAATTCTCACCATCGCCGTTCAAATTCGAGAATATGTGGTTACAGAGAAAGGATTTAAGAAACATCGTTAAACAGACTTGGAGAGCAAGATGCTCAGGATCAGCAATGTATAGACTATCGTACAAAACAAAACTACTGAAAAATAAAATCAAAGTATGGAATAAGAATTCCTTTGGAAATATCTTTCGACAAATTCATAAGGTAGAGGAAGAGTTGATCAACATACAAGCAAAAGTGACTCCTAGAACGGAGAAGGAATGTAGGATGGAGAACCAACTAATCCGGAAAAAAGAACAGCTACTGAAATTTCAAAAAGAGTATTGGGGCCAAAGAGCGAAATCAAAACATATCAAGTTGACAGATTCTAATACTACTTACTTTCACAGAATAGCGTCTGGAAGACGTAATAGGAAGATAATAAGGAGTATCACATCTTCCACAGGGACGCAGGTCATTGGAGATGAAAATATTAAACACGAAATAAGAAATGATTTTAATAAGCGTTTCTCTAAAGAGCAAATCAATATGAATTTACTTAATGAATACCTAGAGTTAATACCAAAAACGATAACTGATGACGAAAATAGTCGTCTCTCACAACAGCCTACAAATGGGGAAATTAAGAGTGCTGTCTGGTCTCTGGGAAGGAACAAATCCCCTGGCCCAGATGGTATGACGGCCGAATTCTACAAAAGCTACTGGGACATAGTGGGAAGCGATGTTACCAGAGCAGTCAAGGCTTTCTTTCATTCCGGAAAAATACTCAAGCATGTCACCACACATTCATAACCCTGTTACCTAAATGTGACAATCCGACAAAAACGGCAGACTATAGGCCTATTAGCCTATGCTCAACAATATACAAGATAATCTCAAGAATACTTACGGAACGACTCAAGTGTGTGGTGGGTAAAATTATTCACCCGTTCCAAGGGGCCTTTGTGTCAGATAGAGCTATTCAGGATAACATTCTTATAGCTCATGAAATATTCCATTCTTTTAGAACAAGAAAAGGGACGGAATGATGGTTAGCAATCAAACTAGATATGGAAAAAGCTTATGACAGAGTCGACTGGTCATTCACAGAGGCAATCATGAGAAAATTCGGATTCTGTGAACAATTTATTAGATGGATAATGGAATGTCTAACCACTGTATCTTTTTCAGTGCTCGTCAATAATGGGCCTACAGAAATCTTCAAACCTTCACGTGGTCTGAGACAAGGTGACCCAATATCCCCCTTTCTATTTATCATTGGTGCAGAAATACTGGCAAGGAAACTGCTTTCGGAATCCAATATTAACCAATCAGGGATTGGATTCCGGTTTGGCCATACAGGCCCCAAGATCCCCTTTCTTGCTTTTGCAGATGACATTATTATTTTTACGAAAGGAAGCCAATCGGCTTGTGAGAAAGTCCGGAAATTGTGGATGATTACTGTAGACTCTCAGGACAAAAAGTTAACTACAATAAATCTGCTTTCCAAACATCACCAGGGATTGCGCCATCACGTCTTACTATCATTGAAGGCTCACTAAACATAGCACGTCAAACAAAATTAGATAGTTACTTGGGATGCCCAATTGTTAATGGTAGAGTAAATAAAACTACTTTCGATGGTCTTATAAGCAAAGCAACAGGACAACTATCAAAATGGAAGGCCGACTCACTCTCTCAGCATGGGAGATCGGTATTAATAAACTCGAATCTAGCGGCTAAGCCACTTTTTTCAATGCAAAGCTTCATGTTACCTACGACAATACACTCATCACTAGATAAAATCAACAGAACTTTCTTCTGGAATAAAGACCTACAGTACAAGCCGCTAATTGGATGGGATAAGGTTTGCAGACCTAAAGGGAAAGGCGGTATGGGTCTACGGAAGGCAAAAGAAATGAACGAGGCACTACAGATGAAACTGATTTGGAAAATCATTGCAGAACCAGATAACGTGTGGGTGAAAATAATCAAGCACAAATATATTAAAACGGAGTTTGTTCTAAACTATACGAAAAGAGGTAATGCATCATGGCAATGGTCACAACTAAGGAAAATCATCGAACCGTTCAAGGAAGGGGTGGCATGGCTAGTAGGAGATGGGAAAACGATTAGATTCTGGCAAGACAAATGGGCACCCATTTCAAATATTATTTCAGCAAGCCTGGACCCGACAATGATCAACAAAGAGGAAACTGTGGACCAATATATCACTAACGGTGCCTGGAATTGGACAAAGTTGGAAACAACGCTGAAAAAAGAAGTGGCCCAACAGATCGCAGACATCCCATTACCGATTACCCAGATCCGCGATAGAATGTACTGGTGGCCTGTCAAGAAAGGCTGGTTCACAACGTCCGGCGCATATAAACTAGCCACAAAAACCGTGAATCTAACCAACGATATCAATGACTGGATCTGGAAACTCGATGTTTCACCAAAGATAAAGAATTTTATGTGGAAAGTCTGCCACAATGGTCTACCAACGGCTGCTCGACTCGCACGAAGGGGGGTGGCCATACCTTCATACTGTGCAGTCTGCAATCACCATGAAGAGGATACAACCCATTTTTTATTTGAGTGCAAATTGAGTCGCTAATGGCTTTTGTGGCAGGGCAAGTTGATTCCAAACAAAGATCCCGAATGGCAACTAACTGGTGGATAGCTTGGCTTTGTCGCAATAAATTCCTCTTCCAGCAGATAAAACTTCCCAGTATGGAAGGATTCTTGAAAATGTGCAATTCGAGTATAAGAGAATGGGAAAAGGCAGGGACAGTACAAGAAGATGACATTAATCCAACAAGAATTGGTAGTAACAAAAGACAAAAACCACTGAGTGCAAAAAAGGCCACGAAATGGAAAACCCCACCGCCCGGTAAATGGAAACTGAATTTCGATGGCGCTGCTGGAGGAAATACAGAAAGTACTATTGGGTATATTATCCGCGACACCCATGGTGTGGTCACATCAATTGGGGGAAGGAAAATAATGCTACAGAAACCTTTGATGTCAGAAGCAATAGCGTTAAGAGAAGGGGTCCTTAAGGCTCGCGAGTTGAGAATTCCTAGACTTATTATTGAAGGTGACTCGCTGATCATCATAGAACATCTAAAGGCCAAAACAAGATGTCCGTGGGAAATTGAGCTAGTCATGTCTGACATTAGCTCCCTCACCACGGGGTTTGAAGAGGTTTCGTTCTCCTACGTGCCTCGAAGCGGCAACGCTGTAGCAGATAAGGTAGCACACCTTGCTCTAGTTGCCACCACTACCACCTTTGATCCCGATCTAGGTCTTGCAGACCTCATCCGAAAGGATGCCAACGGGTAGCTTATAGCTCCCGAATTCTTACCCAATCAAAAAAAAAAATATCAAGGATGCGTACAACAACAATCATTCTAGTAGCTTACCATAAAAAGAAAACAATCATTCTAATATATCCCGCTACATAGCAGGTTTCGGAGGTCTATATCGGGTAGGCTCGTCTTACCCGAAATCTTAACTAATAAAAAAAAAATTGGGAGGTTTATGGTCCGTTTGGTAATGTAGGTAGCTTTTCGAAGCTTATGTTTTCAATATTTTATAGTTTTACATAAGTTAAATATAAGATTTTAATTTAATTAGCTTTTGACATTGGATTTTCAATAACCACTCACCCCAAGCTTTTTCGAATTTTATTCATTTTCTCCTATTTGATCGGCTATTTTTTATAAGCTACTATATCAGCTGGGTTACCAAACACCTTACTAGCTTATGAAAATTCTAATTTAACATATATTTAACACATGTAATTCATCAATTTCAGCTACCCTATCAGCTTCAGCTACCTCATCAGCTCCATGTTACCAAACTAACCCTTAATACTTTAATAGTATGCACTCTTGTCCCAACACAATTGAGAAAAGATAAATAAAGATATATACGAATAGGTAAGACAAGACTTATGCAGTCAAATGCAACAAGTCAAACATGACAGTATGAAAAATCGTATTTTCCTTCGAATAAACCAAGAGAACATCACTATCCCTCCTTGATCGTGATCACTCTCTTCTACTCTGTCAGGCCCGGACCTGAGTCGAGGCCCAACAGGCCGTCGCCTCGAGCCCATTTCTGGTTGGGGGCCCAATGGCCATAATATATATTGTATATATATTTTAAAAAAATAAAAATAAAGCTAAAATAAAGTAAACAAGAGACGTGATTTCACGCACCCTCAGTCTCCCTTCCCACCTCTTCTGGACCCTAATCTTTTGGCCAAAAATCTTCAATCGGCTAATCCTCGTCCGATCCTTCTCTCGGAGAGATCCAAGCCATATACTGCCCATAATCCCCTTTTTTGTTATGGAATCGAGCGCAGAAAGGTCGAATTTTGAGCCTCGGTTTGACAACTCCAAACACCGCTTCTGCTTCTCGGGTTGGGGATTTGATTTTCATCTTGTTCATCCTCAGATTCGAGTTGGTTTTTCGTCCATATGAGTCCCTCTGGTCACTGACCCGCCGCTATCCACCTATTCCGGCGACCTCCGCCTATAGCCCTCTCTATCTTTCTCTCTCTTGCACTTGCGGTATCCCTCTCTCTCGGAGTCTCCTGGTGGCTTTGGGAGTTAGGTTTTGTTGGTTTGTGCATTTGTAATTGGGAATTTGAGATTGTGATTTGCAATCCTTATTTTATTTGTGATGAGATTCCTGTTTGATTTGTAAATTTGAGAGAATACGAGGCGAGGAAAGTGTTAATCCTTATTTGGTTCATGTCTGATTTGTAAATTTGAGAGAATACAAATTTGGGGATTCTGAAATGAAGGGTTCATGGTATAGATGAAAGACTTTGTGCTTCTTATTTTATTTTATTTTGTAAACTTGTGCTTGTTATTTGTTACTCTATAAATTGTAAAGGTTTGAGGTTTTTGCTGCATTGTAAGGGTGGTGATTGATGACGAGGTTACGGTGCTACTTTAGTAGAGGGCCCAATTTTAAATCTCGACTCAGACCTTAGAAATCTCAGGTCCAGTCCTGTACTGATCTGTCCTATCTTGTGCCAACTATTCCCTAAGACGATTAGGTCATGTCTGATCACCTCCTTCCAACTCTTCTTCGGACACCTTCTAGAATGTCGAATGCTCTCAATGGCTAGGTTATCCCACCGATGCACTGTTGTGTTTTGGTCTCTCCATTGCACATGACCAAATTAAACCATCAAAGCCTTAACAATCTTAGAGCATCAGCAATCATAGACGGATCTAGGCGGGGGCAAGCGGGAGCATACGCCCATGCTTTCATCCGACGAATCACCTATATTTGTTCTACGCGTCGATAGCTTCGTTTTGATATATTATAAGCCTGAATCCGATAAACGAGTAAAAAGTTATGACTGTTTGAAAGTTAAACACAGATTAATTATTTCAAATGTCTTTTAATAAATCACTGTTCTTGTATATTTTACTTAATTTGATATTTTGTCAATATAATTCAACCAAAAAGCTTCGAAACAAGATGTTATATTACTAAATTCGATAATTATATAAGAAACCATACAAGTTTAAAGTTTGTATATCTTGTTACACGTTATTGTATGCTAAGAGAAAAACAAATTGCATATTTACTTTGTAGGTTTGGAACGATATATTTTTAGACGCAAAAGAAAAAACGACATTGTTTTTTTGTGTTTAAAGATAAAAAATATATAACAACTAATGACATGATTTTAAATTAAAACACCACCGTTTTGAAACCAAAAAAAACATTGTTTTAAACTAAAATATCATAGTTTGGTTCGCTAAACGTACTATAAAAAAATCTATCGAAGAGTGAATCAACCATTTGTATAAAACTTTGCCCCCCCGTCGATAAATTTCTGGCTCCGTCCCTGTCAGCAATGGTCGGTCACTGACCTCCCCAAATCACTTTTTCCACTCAGTTGGGCAACCCAACCATTGTAAACAACCTCCCGATATTCGGGGTGCCTCAATATATTGGGAACCTTCCCAAATCCGAAACCAATTAAACGATGACACGTGTCAACGTAATAAATCATTTCTTTTTTTCATTATCCTTAATAGATTTTAATTAAAGACTAAAAAATATAAATAATTTAATTAAAATATTAATATTAATTATTAAATATAATTATATAATTACATTAATAAAAAATTTCAATGGTTTAATTTATTTAAAATATTTTAAATTACTAAAATTAATTATCAAATATAATCAAAAATTTTAATTAGTATTTTTTAGTTCTCGAATATATTACCAATTTAGTTTAAATGTTTTAAATAATTAAAAGTAATTAACAAATATAATTAATAATTAAATTAATAATTTTTTGAAATGTCAAATTTATTAACAATTTAGTTTAAATATTTTAAATTATTAAAAGTAATTAAAAATATAATTATAATATTAACTTATAGTAATATTAAATAATTTTTTTTTTGAAATTTCAAATTTATTAAAAATTTATTTAAAAATATTTTAAATTATTAAAACTAATTATCAAATTTAATTAAAAATTAATTTAATTTTTTATATTAATAAATCAATTTAACTTTTTAATATTTGAAATTATATGAAAAATATAATGGGTATGGAAAAAGTGATGGGATAGATTATTGGGGAGACTGACCATTGTGGGAATGAAGAATTGAATTGAGGAGGGTTGAGAATAAAGTTAGTGGAAAATGAGGTGGACGAATAAGAAATGGGAAGAGAAGTTTTGGAGAACCCGACCATTGCTTATGCTCTTAACTCCCACATCTTGTTCTTAATACGGATGACTTCCCTTACTTTTTCACGGAAATCCTTAAATGCGTACGGATTAATACGTAGTATATTTTTTTTAAAAGAAAAACGATCTCTATTATTAATTTGACCGAGTTAAAAAAGTAATTGTGAAATCAAAGAAACCCACACACATCTTGGATGTACATCCATGCATCCAAAACATGAGCTGAGTTTCCGTCTGGAATCCGATGATAGGTTTGCTTGCGTTTCATTCGCGGGGAATTTGGCGCCATTGAGGCGGGACCCACAGCCAACTGTCTCCATACCCCAGTCCCTCCCGTTTCGGGTCCCACTTTCACTTTTTATTTTATTCCCTTTATGTAAATACTATTGTCTTCCCATAATTGCCCTCAATTGCTTTGTAATTGTAATGCATTTTCTTTTCATGCAAACCATGGAGTTGAATAAATAAATAAATAAATACTCCTACTTTTAATTAAACATGTTATTTACTATTTATACACATTTTTTTAAATGATAAAAACAATATAACATTATTTAAAAAATTAATATTTTAATTATATAGTTTTTAACACCTCAAAAAATATATGTGAATTGTAAAACGTCAAATTTTAATGCAGGAGGGAATAATAAAAATTACACTTACCACTTCACACTAATGCGATCTATTTAAATTTAAAAAAAATAATATAATATATAGAGTATAGTGATGGTTAGAAATAATGTTTAATTACGAATTACACCTAAATAAAAAAATTTTAAAATAAAATTACACCAAAAGAAACAATATATTTTTTTGATAAAATGTTGCAGGTGGACATCAACTCATTCACTGCGGCAAGGGGCCCAAGGCCCCCAATCTCAACAACTCCACTCAACCCCTTCGAATGGATTCCTCTCTTAGATGATAATTCAGTCATTTCATTCCATATCATAAATATCAATATCATGTGGTCTACTTCCGATCTTCCATGTTACCGACTTAATTTTTTTACTAGCAATATCGTCAAATACACGGTGACTATCACGTTTTTTAAAAAATCAGTTGAAAAAATTGTTGTATCGGTTTTAAAAACGGTTGAAAACTGAGTTTACAGTTCTGAAACCATAAGAAATAGAGAAGGGTAGGATTTCTAATGATTTTAGAAACCATAACCGATGTGTTGGGCCAAATGAATAGGTCTAGTCATGCAGACTCACGGAATTGAAAAATTGGAGTATACTTGATTTTCTACTACTTTTAAAGTTGTAAATATGTTAAGTTTTACGGTTTTCAAAACCGTAGCAATGTCTAGGGTTTTAGAAATTGTAATCAAATACATATATCAACAATTTAAAAAACAGTCTACAACACCACATATATGATGAGATTTGACCCCCAGTTGTTTGTAAAGTGTGACCTCCTTATTTTATTTTATTCCCTCGACTCACTTAAATCGAGTAAATTATGTGTGATTAATTTTTTTTAATATATATTGAAAATTTGAGATATATTAAGATAATATTAAATCATTACTTAATAATGTTTTCCAGAATATAACTCGAAGTCTAGGGTGGGCAACTTTTAATTAAAAAGGGAGTTTCTTACATTTGAATTATTTCATGCCGACTCAGTTTCAATTCCTTACACATTTTTTTTTATCAGGTAATAATTCGGGTGGAATCGTCCTACCCAATAATATCATTGCGAATCAGGTCTTAGAGACCTGTATCAGTGCAAATGTCGAAGGCCCTGACAGAACGACAAAAGTGTGCAACCTTATCAGCGACTCTGTTGCTAGTTCGGTGTACGTGAGAGAAGGAGAGTTCTCTCACTCTCGACAACAATGTTTTGATATCGGAAATCACCAGTTTAATTTTTCATGACCATATACTGTAAAATTTTCTGGTTCAACCTTATCAGCTGGCCCTTACACATGCCGATTTCTAGATCTTTAATTTCTTGTATGTTTTCATCAATGTTATGAGTTCGGCTCTTTTGTTGTATTTTGCAATATTTGTTGTTTGTATTGTTTTTTTTTTTTTTTTTTGAAACGGAAAAAATTTGACCATAGGGCTAGGCCCTATCAGCCAAGAGCATCCTTGCGGATGAGACTACGCAATAGAGAATCATCAGGCAACATAGATCCATGTGAAGCAGCACTGATACGTGATAAACGATCAGCCACTTGATTTGCTTCTCGGAAAACATGACGAATCTCAACAGAACCAAAGAAGCCCAGCGAGACTAGACTGTCCGAGACAATCATTTCAGAGTCTCCAGTAGGCTTCCCCACACCTTTTAGACTTTTGATAATAGTTAAATTATCTCCTTCAATTATCAATTTTGTAATGTTAAGGTTCTTTGCAGCTAACAGACCATTCCAAAGTCCCAGGCTTTCACAACCGCAGACCGAATTGATAGGTGATGATCCTGAACCACAAAAAATAGGAGAACCCTGGGAATCACGAATGATAAACCCAAAAGTTCCCCCATCATACTGAGATAGAGAACCATCGAAATTCAGTTTGTAGCTGTCATTTGGTGGAGGTTCCCACTTGGTTCGTTTTCTTCTCGAGGTCACCTTCGGTTGGTTATTTTGTTTCGTATTTACAATTTTTCCTTGTGAAATTTCATTTGTTTGTGAGGTTGTCCAGATAAATTTTTGATCCTTTTTAAAAGATAAAATACGTCTTATGTCCGGGTTTATTTGGTCAAAAAGTGTTTTGTTTCTGAAGTACCAAACTCCCCACCAGACAAAAGCTAGGTCTTCAAAGTTGTTTTTCCCAATTGTATGTTTGATATCCCATATCGTGTCATTCAAATTGTCCCCTTTAATGAAACATCCATGGATCTTCATATAGGCACCCGGGTTATTTGCAATAAGGGTTTCCTGATAGGACAATCCCATAAAAGATGATTCAGATCCTCATAGCAGGAATCGCAGTGTGGACAATCAGTTGGAATACCCAGCCTACGAGAGGCTAGCTTAACAGCAGTGGGTACTCCGTTTCTAAGGATTTTCCATAGAAAAGATTTTATTTTGGGTGGCACATCCAGGTCCCATATCCAGCTTATATCTGATCTTGTATGGTTTTTGTATTTATGTATCATATCAGTTGCAGACTGTGTCGAAAACCAGCCATTTTTGCTCCATTTCCAATAAAGTCTATCAACATGAATGTTTTGTGGTATTGGTATTGTCTTGATTGTTTCTATTATATCATTGGGTAGTATGTTTTGTAATTTTTCATTTAACTTATCTTGATCCCAGGTTTTGTTATCTTTGAGGAAGTATTTTATGTTTTTAGATTCGTCTATTTGTTGTGTATTTAGGATTAATGATTTCAGAGGCGATGATCCCAGCCAAAGGTCATTCCAGAAGTTAATGGTTGAACCATCCCCAATAGACCATTGTAGACCCTTTTTAAATAAAGGTATTAGTTTTATTAACTGCGCCCATTGCCACGAGGAGCCACCTTGCTTTTGATAATTTAGGATACTACTATTTTTTAGGTATTTTTCTTTTATTAAGATAACCCACGGACTAGTAGGTTCTGCTAGTAATTTCTAGAGCAATTTCAGTTGTAGCGCTTTGTTCATATCCTCTGAGCAGCGGAGACCAAGTCCACCATTTGCCTTTGTTTTACAAACATCAAACCAGCTGATGAGGGGTTTGTGATTCGGGCCTTTGTTCCAAAGGAAATTCCGATTGATTCTATCTAGTTCTGTGTGGACTGATTTTGGTAGCATAAAGCACTGCATTATATGTATTATGTAATGGTTTTGCTGATAAGGTTGTTTTGATTAGAGTACATCTTCCAACTTGAGAGAGGCAATTTGCCTTCCATTTGTGCAATTGGGATTTAGTGTTAATTAGTAGGTCTTTGAAATCGTCTTTCGTAACTCTTCCCTCGATGATTGGGCAGCCCAAATAGCAACCTAAATTGGGGGTGTGGGCTATTTCTAGTTCATTTCGAATAAGGTTTTTTTGTGTGGTCAAAACGTTCTTCGAAGTTTGAAATTGGGACTTCTGTCGATTCACTCGTTGCCCAGACAACGCTGTATATTCTCTTAAAATTTGATTAACTTGGTCACAACCTGTTTGTGTAGCTGAGGCAAAAATCACAATATCGTCGGCAAAGGCTAAGAATGGAATCTTAGTTCCACCGCGTGTTAGTTTGATTCCTAGGTGGCTTTGTGGTTTTAAGGATTCGTTAAGAAGGCCGCGAGCTAAGATTTCCGATATTATTAAGAATAGATAAGGGGAAAGCGGGTCACCTTGACGTAAGCCCCTCTTTGGAAAAAATATATCAGTGGGTTCGTTATTTACTAATACCGAGTAAGTAACCGTGGTTATACATTCTTTGATCCAACCCGTGAATTTGGGTGAGAAACCAAATTTTATCATAATAGAGAGAAGAAAGTCCCAGTCCACCATATCAAAAGCTTTTTCCATGTCGAGCTTAACCGCCATCCAGCCCGTGTTGCCTTTTTTCTTTGAGAATGAGTGAAAAATTTCATTTGCAATTAAAATGTTATCTTGTATTGATCTACCAGCTGAGAACGCACTTTGTAGTGGGTTTGTTAGTTTGGGTATGATTTTTTTTAATCTTGATGCTATTACTTTAGAAATAACTTTGTATGTTGTTGAACAAAGGTTGATGGGTCTGTAATGGGATGTTGTTGTTGGGTTGTCTATCTTTGGTATTAATGCGATAAAAGTATGGTTTGTTTGTTTTAGGATCCGTCCGCTAAGGAAAAAGCTCTTGACCGCTTTGATTACAAAGGGTTCCACTATATGCCAGTATTTCTTGAAAAAACCAGCAGGGAAACCATCCGGTCCCGGGGATTTGTCATTAGCTAGGCTGAATACCGCATTTTTTATTTTCGAGTTTGTTACTTGCCGAGTAAGCCAGTTGTTGTCTTCGTTTGAGATTTCATTTCCTACATAATTGAGTAAGTTGCTTGGTACTGATTGCCTTGCTTGTGGTGAATATCTTTGGCTGAAGTCATGTTTGACTAAATTCCTTATATCTTCTTCTTTACTGAGAGTTATACCGGCCGTGGTTTGAAGTTGTTTTATTATATTTCTGTTCCGTCTTCCTGTTGCAATTTTGTGAAAATACTTTGTGTTTGCATCGATCGATTTGACATGTATTCTTTTGGCTCTTTGCCCCCAGTATTTTTGTTGGTATGTTAATAGAGAAGCATGCTTTGATGTTAGCCTTTTGATTTTGGTGTCTATATCATGGTTATAAGCATTACAAAGAGTGTTTTGTAGTTCTAAAAGTTGTGATTCCACCTGTTTTATTTGGCGAAATACGTTCCCAAAGGTTACTTTGCTCCATATCTTACTTTTTCGTTTGACTTCCTGCAGTTTTTTGGTTAATTTGAACAGTTGCGAGCCAGGAGAATCTAACCTCCACGCAGATCGAACAATAGTTTCATAGTCAGGTCTTGTTGTCCATGCCATTTCAAATTTAAATGGTTGTAGTTTTGGTTTTTGGTTATCCATTAGGTCTATAGTGATCTGCGCATGATCAGATTTCAAAAAGGGGTGATTTTTAGTGCAAAGGTTTGGGAAATCTTTTAGAATAGAGTGGCTGATTATTGCGCGATCTAACTTCTCAAAAATGTTATCGTTACCCTGCTCACGTTTCCTCCATGTGAATCTATTTCCACTAGTTGGGGAATCAACTAGGTTGTAAGTGCTAATTATATCTTGTAGTCTTGTGAATCTGTTAGTCGAAGGAGTTCTTCCTCCCAACTTATCTTTTGGTTCTAGTATTTCATTTAGGTCTCCCAACACAATGAGCGAGTCTTTGGATTTGCGGATGTAATCTGAGAGTGTAGCCCAAAATGTATTTTTTTCGTTTGCATAAGACGTTGCATAAACAAATAAAATTTCAATATTAATGTTAAGAGACGCGTTGGTATAGTCTGCCTGAATGATACGGTCAGTGTGGCTTCTAATGGTAAGGGTTTCATTTTGGAGTTGAGCTTCCTTCCAAAGGAGGCACAGTCCCCCCGACAGACCATTTGATGGACAGAAGAACATTCTGTCAAACCCTGGTTTTCTCCAGCATTTCTCCGGCGGTGGGTTTTTTAATTTTGTTTCCGCTAACATTAACACTTTGATATGATCTGATTTAGTAGTGGATTCAATATGAGTCCATACGTTCTTTCTACTAAGTCCTCTAACATTCCAAAAACTAAATTTCATTTTAAACATATTGGGGGGATTTGGTACCTTGAAGAGTTAGTACCATACTTATATCTTTGTTGTTTAGCCAGTTGGTTTGTGTTATGTTAGGTTTAGATTCAGTTTTACAAGTTGTTCGTGGCTTAATTGTTGCATTCTCTGCTGGAAAATGCCGTATACAAAGAGAGTAATCTATTCGAAAAGAATGTGGTTCTAAATAATAGTTTGACAGTGCTTGATAAGGTAAAAAGAAATTCAAAACCTGTGTGTTGATCAGGTAGGCCAGATCAGATCTGGGAGTACAAGGAACGAAACAAATATGAGAAACTTGAGCTGTTAATTTATAATACATTTTGATAAAGCAAAATGATGAGAGAGTTATATGAGATAATGATTCGAAGTATAGTGTCAAAAAATACAGTATATGTAACATATAGAGTCTCTTTTTGATGTATTGTCCCTTAGTTATGTAACAAGACACTGAAAGATTCATATGAAATAATGATTTAAAGCAAGGAATCAAATCTGGCAGTTTATGTGATATAAGAAGAAACTGTTTGCTAGTGAACCTGCATTGTTCACTGAGAAAAGCAGCAAATCTGTAGCCACAAAGGTAAATATATTTGTTGATTTGGTTTACACAATATGAAAATAATAGACATGAGAAGCAAACCAGACATGAGCACTTGTGGATCAACTTTGGCATTGCTGGTGATGTTTCATTGATGTTTTCATCCACTTGGTTCCATTTGGTGACACTGATCCATGTTGATGCTATGTGATTGATGTCTTCACCTAATTGTTTCCATCTAGTGCTAATTATCAGGTCTTGAGTCCATTTTGCATTGGTTGATAGCTGCAGAGATTGCAAACCAAAATATTGCTCGAGAGAAAGACTCCCTCGAGCAAGCTTAGTAGAATGTTTTGTAATGTGCTTGTAAGTAAGCAAATAATTATCAAGTTTGTTGGTTCTAGCAGTTCTGAGGCAAAAGTGTAGTGCATCACAGAAATGCAAGAAAGCATAGATAGTAACAGGTATCCTAATGCTTTTGGTTATATTAGGATAGAAGTGTAATAGACTAATAGGAAAACTAGAATGCTGTTTATAACTGGTTTTTATATAATATTCTCCTTGACAAAAACCCAAGCAGCCAAGCCAAACAGATTGAGAGCAGTATATAAGTGATAATAGATAGGATTTGTTTAAAGCAATAGTGATTTGGTAATAGTTTTGCAAATCCTTAAACTGCCAGATCAAGAACAAGGAATGTAGGGCAGAGAGCAAACAATCCAGTTGAATCCAATAGATCAGATGTACTTCATAATATAGCAGGTTGATCATAGCTAAAGAGAGACAATAGCAATGATGTAATTTTCTAAGCAAAAAAAGACAGATAATAATTTGCCTTAGTGTGTTGTGGTACAAATGAGAGTATAAGATTGGTAAGCATACATTTAGAGCAAATTCAAACCAGAAGTGAAGAGATAAGATGTGTGGTTGTTTGGAAGCAGTAATTGGTATATAATAGTATTGCAAACCCAGATCATGATGGTGTATATAGTTTTTAGTAATCATGGATAGGAGATGAACAAGTAGCTTAATTATATAATCAAGACTAACATATTTTCCATCCAAACTCCTGAACTTTCCTTTGTATTTCTGTACCTGATATATAATTAATAGAATTTCAGGTGAGCAATTCATTCTAAGAGAGATATTACATCCATTCCAAAGACAGAGAATACACATATTTTGAGTCAAATTTATGCAGTAAGAGAAGTATTGATAATGGATGTTTAGGCATTTAAACAAAGTGCTTGTACTTTTGACGCACTGGGTTTGTGGAGTTAAGGTCACAGCTTGTGTGCTTATATATTGTGTATACCAACAGTAAGCGTGGTCTGGTGTTCTTATTTTAGAACAGATCATGCAACAGATAGACATGCAATCTAAGTAGTGCATTTTATAATGGTCATAAATAATGTTTCTCATAGGTAAAGTAGAGGTTTTAGGATGAGATGTCCATAGAAGAGTGAGAAATCCTAAAATGCATTGGGGCTGGTACTGTTGAAGTTGATCATAGAACGATTTGAGGTCGAGCTTGCCTTTTCCTTTGTCACATTTCAATGACTTGGATGTTTTTGGGTGTCACCCGAAGGTTTTCCGTTGGTTTGGGTATTTATGGGTGTCGGTGGAGCCCCATGGAGGCTCCCCTTCCCTTTAGTTGGTTGGTTGTTTTCCATTAGAGCAAAACAGTGGGGCTTGTAACAAACACAGCCAGAGAAATCAGAAAATTTTAGGTGAAGAGCAGTAGAAGAACTTAGGATAAGAGGGGAGAATACATTTAATTTGACTTTGTAAAAGCTTTTATAGTACCTTTTGAGGATCGAAACTGCAAAGCAGAAGAGAGTTCCATACCTGTTGCATCGAAGAGAGTCACTCGGCAGACCCTGGGCAAAGCAGAAGCAAAGATGAAGACGCAGACCTCTGAGCGCAGGAACCCCAAGACCACTCCAGTTGAAGGGGGACTCGTCTAAACGACCGATTCGGCCAAAATAGGAGGAAATAGTGAGAAGCCCGTTGATTGAGACATTGATAACTCCTATAGATCTCCATTGGAGTGATGTGAATGAGCAGAGAGAACAAAACCCTAGAAAAGAGGTTTCGCACACAACCCCGCTCCCGATCCAAAATTTGTGCCAGATCCAAAACCAGTACTCCCTCCGTTAATTAAAACTTGACGTTTTACTATTCACGCACGCTTTTTGAGGTGTTAAAAACTATATAAAATATTAACTTTTTAAATAATTTTTTAAAATAATTTCATACTTATTACAATTAAGTATGAATTTATAAAAACAAATGTAGAAAGATGTTAATATTTTATATAGTTTTTATCGTTCTAAAAAAGCGTGCATGAATAGTAAACAACAAGTTTTAATTAACAGAGGGAGTATTGTTTAATAGTGATGGGACAATACCGATTAGAGCTTTGGGGAGGGATTGAAGTGAGATTTGCTGAGAAATTGCTTACTTTTCCAGATTGAGTTTGAGTTTTCTGGGTAGGGGATGAAGGGCCATGGGTAATTAGGGGCGCGTGAAGCCGCGCGTTCTTTTGGAGGGTATTGGGGTTTTCGGTTTCCATTGATTCATAGTCTGACAGTAAGTATGTTGCTGCACTTGTTGTTTGTATTGTGTTTGTGTTTTGTTTACTTGATCTATTTCAATTGCTTGACTTTTTTATTCACTCTTGATAATTCAATTTCAAGGGGTATTCATTCATGCTTCCCTTCCCATAAGATCATAATAACTACTACCTCCGTTCGGAAAAACTTGACACTTTACTATTCATTCACACATTTTTAGGAGATAAAAACTATATAAAATATCTAGTTTTTTTAATAATTTTTTTAACAACTTCGTAGTTATTATTAATAAGTACAAACTTGTTAAAAAAAATTTATAAAAAAATGAATATTTTATATAGTTTTTATCGTTATAAAAAAGCGTGTATGAATAGTAAACGACAAGTTTTGCCGAACGGAGGGAGTAGTATTTAAAATATACTCCGAATGTTTTTTTCATATAAGTGTTTTCGATTGATTTGCATCCAAAAATATTGTTTTTCATCAACACTTTACTCTTTTTATCGCTTGAATCCTTGCCCTCCGTTGCATGTTTGTAACTCATGTTTCTTGTTTTTTTAGCTACGATATTTTATTACGTTTGATCCATCTACCATTTTTACGATATCTTGATTTACTGTGAAATAATTTGTTTATCATGATTTAAAAAAATCCATTAATTGCAAAAAAAAATCCATTAATAAAACATCTATATTCTATATTATTAATATACTAAAACAGAGACCGCTGAAGCGACCTCACGGGCACGGAATTTTCTGGATTAAACGGGATTATTTTTGCTGACGTGTCATATTCTGGATTAAAGTTACATTATATTTTTGGGCCACATCAACTAATATAAGCAAAAAAAACTTATCTTTTTAAATCAAATCATAACAACTAAGTATTTATTTAATATAACTAAATTTATGATATACATATTACAGATTCAATACATATATTTTATAATTTATCCGGACAATTAGCATACTACCATATCTTTCTATGGCTAAAGATCAAATTTCACGTAAATTCAATATTTAATTAGTAATTTAAATCTTACTTAAGAAATTAAAGATTTAAGTTGAATGTAGAACAATGTTTATTAAATTTGAGTTTACGTGCAATTATACTCTTATTAAAAAGGGTCATAAAAATTAAATTAATTACTAAAGGAAATAGTTTTAAAAACCAGATTATGAAATAATTTTCTCCAATTCAATTATTTATCTGTACAAAATTAAGGTTGTGATTTATTTGTTTGAATATTTTGATGGATTGCATATGAATTTTAAATTTTTATTTTTTAAATAAACTGTGAAAGTTAAAATAGTTTCATTGCAATATTTATATAAAAGGTTTCAAGTATCTATGAATTAAATTAACAAAAATATACAAAATGTATAAACAAAGTATAACTAATCATGTTGTAAGAACGAAACATAACACCAAGTACGCCCAGATAGTAAAAAAGGATTGATCTTTAACCTTCACAATTTTAATGTGTTGTATATTGATATGAACTAAACATACTCTTAATTTAGTTTATTGTTAGTAGGAGATCTAAAAATTTCAACCAAACTATTATAATCTTCAAATTTCAGAAACAAAAGGTACATTAAAGAAAACTATAATCTATCGAAATTTATATTTATGAACAAAAGAAGACAATTTATCTATTATAACCTTCAAATATCTATCTATATAATCTTTCTTAAAGGCTAAATTATGCAAGGATGAATTTATACGAATTAATATATAGGTCCATAACAGATACGTACTTGACATAAATTTCTGCAATTTTTTCTTGATAGAATTCTCCAAAATTTTATTGTTACAAACTAAAAGTTTATCTTTTCTTTTTATCCGTTATCAACGTATATATTGTAATGAAGATTAATATTTTCTTTATCAAGCTAATGATAAACATATTTATATAGAGAGTATATATATCAAATTAGACGAAAGATTTTTTTAGGTCATTTTGTGAAAGTTGATGGCTCCTTAGTAGAAATAAAAGATAATTATGAAACTTCTAAGATAGAATATCTTTGGAAAGAAAAAAAATGAAAAAGATGGAAATATAATTTAAAATTAATGTTTTTTTTGTAGTATACATGCATATGATTAAAACATAATATAAATTATATATTTAATTATTTTTCCAACATAGATTTGTCACTTTACCCTTTATAATTTAATAAAAAATTATAGTTTAAAAATAAATTAAGGAAGTAATAAAATATAATTTTTTAAGAAATCGCGCAAAGTCGCGGGCCACGATAGTAGCTATGGAGTAAAAATTAATCCAAACTTTTTTTCCCCTCAATTGCTGCTGAAAAAGGGAAAAAACAGAGTCCCCTGTATTCAGAGGGAAGCCAGCCTGACACCACGAGAATCCAGCCCACTCTCTCTTTCTTGCTTCTCTCTCTCTCTCCCTCTCACTCAATTGCTCGATCGATCAGTTTCGATGGAAACCCATCTGCCCAAACCCTAAATTTCCACCCATGTGTAGCTGAAACCCCTCAATTTCACCACCAAAATGAAGCTTTCAACTGGCTTTTGCCCCGCCCTCTTCGTCCTCCTCTCCGTCGCCGTCGCCGGAGCCGCCTCCCTACCCATGAACTGCACCGACACCGGCCGAATCTGCGCCTCCTTCCTCGCCTTCCAAGCAGACACCACAAAGGCCACCACTCTCCCGCTTCTCCAGAGCATGTTCGATGTCCTCCACGACGACATCACTGTGGACTCCTCCTCCGCCGGAACCCCCTTCGCCTACATCCGCAAAAACTGCTCCTGCGACCCCGAGCTGAAAGCTTACCTCACCAACACCACCTTCACTGTCAGACAAGACAGCGTCGGCGGCAATGGCTCCGTCTACGATCTGGTGAGCGACGCCTACGGTGGCCTCGCTTACCTCCCCGACGGCGACAACTCGACCCGGACCCGTAAGGCCCGGGTCGGGGCGGTGATTTCGGTGAGGCTGCTTTGTGGGTGCTCAAGTGGGCTGTGGAATTACCTGCTGAGTTATCCGATGAAGGATCAAGATTCAGTTGGTTCTCTCGCTAGTCGATTTGGAGTGAGCATGGATAGTATCGAGCAGGTGAATGGGGTTTCGGATCCGAACAATTTCACTTCCGGGTCGGTCTATTACATACCGCTGAATTCAGGTATGTGGGCTTCTGGATTTGGGGCAAAATTTGGATCTTGTTTCTTGTCGAGGGTGTTTGGGTGTGAATTTTGGGACTGAAATATGGTAATTTGGGAGCTTGATGGTTGATTTCAAGTTCAGAGCTTTCTGAAATTTGGGAATTAAGCTGTTTTGTAGGGCAGGCTACACAAAACCAAATGTGATTTAAAGTCACTTTGCACAAATCTGTCTATTATAAACAACATTGCATCCTTAACCAAACTTTGTTGGAGTTGAATACTCATAACAATCATTTTATAACTTTTTAAACCTTTAAGAAAAAGTGCAGTTTCAGTACAAGAGGTGTTGAACGTAACTATATGAAATGAAGTTGGAAGCTTTGTGCAGTTTATATCTGTTGATTTCAGCATATGACATGACCACACTAATAGTCTTCTGTTTCTTGTGAGACCGTGTTTGAAAGTTCCTTTCTTTGAAATCTATTTGAATTTAGAAAGAGAGGATCTTTTGATGCTTTGGAGTGGGTTGCCGCTGCTGTTTACTTATGCCTTAGAAACCCACAGCTTTTTCAAAGCAAAATTTGCGCATTAGGGTCTTGTATAGTAGGACCCATTAGCTGTAAATTTTATAATTTTTTCAATGCTTAGGAGATGTGTTTGAAGCTAAGCTTGTTTTTTATAGCCGTCAATCTGATTTTCGAGATAAAATAGTCAATGGCTCTTTTACACTTTTGTGCTTACACATGATGGAATTCACAATGGAAGGGGTCAAAGATGGAGATGGTTCTCAATGTTGTAAAAAATTCGACACTCTGAAAACATGGTGACACTAACGAAAGTTTGTGCAAAATTTATATTTTAAATCAGTACTCCTATTATGTAATTATTTAAAAGGAAGGTGAAAATGAATGATATGCAGGACAATTTAACTAATCAGCTTATGGCATGTAGCAACACCACTAGAAATGACGATGGATCACTTACATTTTCATCTCAAAGGAGATTAGGGAAAATGACCAAATGTTGCTTTCCAATGTAGGCTTTGAATATCAGTGAGAGCTTATACTCCGTAGGTATATAGTATTTGATGGATTTATTTTACAGTAGCTAACTGGGCATGGATTGAATGCAGGAGCTGAACTTTGTTCAGGAGTTCCTTTTTAATATTTGTTGGAAAAGAAAAGAAAATTGTTCAGTACTTTATTTGCTCTTGTTCTGACTTTAAATTAGTCAATAATTGGTTCAAGTCTGTCACTCATACTCGGTTGAATATAAGTTGTTTCTTGTCCTGTGTGCAACTATCTCTAGTGTTCTTCTGATTTATGTCTTTGATCATTCTCCAGTCCCAGGTGATTCGTATCCTGTGATGAATACAACTGATGCTCCTGCACCAGCTCCTCGTCCTTCCTCTGATAACGTCACAGGTAAGTCTGGAGTGTTTTGCAAACTTCACAGTTTCATTAGTTGTTTCTTGATACAGTTTGTGTACAGATCTAGATTTTCCTAGAATCGGGTTTCATGTAGATATCTTGTAATCCATGTCAATATCTCCACCAGCGTGTGTTACATGGACTTGAAAGAGAGTTTTCAGTTCTCATCAGTTTCTTTGTTCTTTCGATCCTGATATATATGTTGCCTCTGTCTCGTGAAGAGTACAATGATTGCCATATTTTCTCTGTTTGCAGCAAATGAGCCTGGCCATAAGGGTCATGTGCCGTATATATGGATCATAGGTGGTGCTGGAGTCCTCCTTTTAATACTCGTAATTGTGCTCATATGTGTTTCATGGAGAGCATCGGTTTGCTGTTCAAAGGGCCGAGGGAGTGATGGAAAGGATACAAATGAAAGAAATATTCACAAATTCCAAATTTTACGAAATGCCAGCTTTTGTTGTGCTTCTGGAAGGGATATTGCCTCCAAGTCTGGCGATTGGAAGCCGAGCAATAGTGAGACCACTGACCATCAGATAAACATTCCTCAAGGTATCAACATTTTCTTCGTTAACCGCTAATCTGGTAACCAAGTGAGGTGTATCTTCATCTGGATTTTACTTGAGCAATAGGAAAAAGTGTTCTACAAATGAGCTCTGCTTTCTTTTGCTTTTTCTTTCTCTGAGTCTGGAAAATCTGAATTTTGCGTTCCTATCCTTTTGTTTGCAGCTATTGGGACTGATGTATTTGACCTCGAGAAACCAGTAGTTTTCACCTATGAAGAAGTTCTGGCTGCTGCTGATAACTTTTCTGATACAAACCTTCTTGGACATGGGACTTATGGTTCAGTGTACTATGGTGTCCTTCATGAGCAGGTTGGAGTTGGATGATTTTTCTAGTTAAAAATACAAATTATCGTCCTTTTATGATGAACCCACTTGTACTCTTCAAATGGTGCACTTAATTAGAATAATCTTTTCTTCTTGTAGGAAGTAGCAATTAAACGAATGACTGCCACGAAGACGAAAGAATTTATGGCAGAGATGAAAGTTCTATGCAAGGTGCACCATTCGAATTTGGTAAGCCTTGTTTGGGTCCTAATTGCCAATCAAATTCATACCTGCCCACTTGCTGATCTCATTGTTGGATTTGTTGCTTATTCAGCATTATTGATCAATTCCTTTTCCTGACACTTTTGAAGGTAGAGTTGCTTGGGTATGCAGCCACAAACGACGAGCTCTTTCTCATCTATGAGTATGCACAAAAAGGTTCACTCGGAAGCCATTTGCATGATCCTCATAGCAAGGGTGAGTATTTATCGTTGGTTTTATTCTAACATAAAATTCCTTTACGCTTGTTTTATTTAGTATATAGAAACATGTTATTTTTCATCTGTTTTGAAAAGTTGATCTGTGCAGAGTTGGCTAGTTTTATGCGCTTAGATTGCGGTCTGTCCTATCATTTTCCTGAACTATCCATAATGAATTAACAATCATTTCTCGAAGAAGGAACTTGTATGATTTGTAACCGTGGTTCATTATTTGATTAATCAACTTGAGACTTTATAACCCTTCTTAGCTAGGCTAATATACAACTGCTTACTTTACATCCCTTTAATATTTTTCTATGCTAAATAAAAAATATCCTTTCTTGTGTGTAGAGTGTAGACCATATGTGTTTTAGTTACTCAAGCATTTACATTATACAACATTAAATATACTCAGTATTGGGTGCTATTTTCCGAATAATGTTCATCACTCTCCGCTTTCCATCTTGTGCAGGTCATACGTCCCTATCGTGGATAATGAGAGTTCAGATTGCTCTCGATGCTGCTAGAGGTTTAGAGTACATTCATGAACACACTAAAACACATTATGTCCATCGAGACATTAAAACAAGCAACATCTTACTAGATGGGGCATTTAGGGCCAAGGTTAGTTTTCACACTGGTCATACTTTCTGAGAGTCATCATATTTAAGTGCTCTTCCTGAGGAGTTATTGAAATGATTTGTTTCTTTCAACTGCAGATTTCGGACTTTGGACTGTCAAAACTAGTCGGGACAGCTGGCGATGCCGAATCTTCAGCAACTCGAGTAGTGGGAACCTATGGATACTTGGCTCCCGAGTAAGAGAATATACGATTCCCCATAGTTTTGTTTGGATCAGCTTATAACATTTTACTTGTGACTTGAGAGAACTGTGGGATTTTAGTAATTTAATCTGCTTTCTGATTTTTGTCTAGGTACTTGAGTGAAGGTCGTGCCTCTAGCAAAAGTGACGTTTATGCATTTGGAGTTGTTCTTTTCGAGAACATATCAGGGAGGGAGGCTGTTATTCGGATTGAGGGTGTGGCAAAGAATATGGAAAGACGTTCTCTCGTATCCATCGTAAGTCTGTCTAGAACCCTTAATATAATCTCGTAGTTAGTTAGATGCTGTCATGATTTGTGTGTCGCTTTTCTCTGCTTTGCATTGATTTATGTAAAAATTGCAGATGTTGGCAGTTCTAAGGAACGTACCTGACTCCACGAGCATGTCGAACATGAAAGACTACATCGACCCTAATTTGATGGACTTGTATCCACACGATTGCGTGTTCAAAGTAATACTCATCTCTTGTGCTTTTACACTGAAACACTCTGCACTCTTTCACAATGCTAACGCGTCATTCTTTCCTCTCCAGGTGGCAATGCTGGCAAAGCAATGCGTAGACGATGATCCCATCCTCCGGCCTGACATGAAACAAGTTGTGATCTCGCTCTCGCAGATCCTGCTTTCCTCGGTGGAGTGGGAGGCAACTCTTGCTGGGAACAGCCAAGTATTTAGCGGCCTTGTCCAAGGAAGATGAAAATGTACCATAAAAGACGAGAAACTTCCTCCAATATACGAGTAAGCATTCGCGTTTACAGCTGTGCTTTCGATACTTGCATTGTATGTTTGTGTATAGTAGCATCACTGTGCTTTAGAATCTCTGTTAGCTTTCATTGAACTCCATGTGCTATCGATTTTTCGATACGTTTTTCCATTCTTTCTACATTCTCATCTGCCGCGAACCCATGATCGGGATTTTTGTACGTATTGCCGAGTGAATCCGCATTTTTAGTCGGAACCAGAAATTACTCCTGCACATTCTTTTATTCGTCGAAATCAGTGATGGTTCACTTCATGATGTATAAAGCACACAAACAACACATTTACTTAGTAAACGCAGCCAGAACTCGGCGTGGGGGAGTGAAGGGGCGACGGGCATGCTGGACAGCCTCGTTGTCGAGCAAGAGGACGTCGCCCTGCCTCCAAGGAATGGCCGCACACTCCTCCTCGAGGATCGTCTTACAGTCTTCCACCACCTCGGAAGGTATAGGGGTTCCGTCTCCCAGTGTCACCGCCTTCCCTGCCTCGTTCCTCGCATCCACATAGTTTGCAAGGGCCGGTATGAGGCTGTTGAACCACATCCTACGACGCCCTTCGGGTAGAGTTTCGTCGACCTTGATGCCTGGGAGTGGCCCCATTGTGACCCTCACTCCACCTTGCAGCCATTCTAGCTTCCACCCTATCTGCGCCGCCCTGTCGAGTCCCCAACCCCGCAAACAACCAAGTTAGTAAAATTGCCAAGTATTCGGAGCTTCGGGTGTTACAACTTACTTTTGTTCAGCGATGGTCTTGTCATCGGTGGAGAAGGTGGATTTCCAGCTGCGGCCGATGGGGGACGAGTGATCGGTCTCATCGGCCAAGACCTTGTAGTAGAGCAGGCCGTCCTCCTCCAGGCGCTGGAGGAACACCGAGTGCTTCTGCTTCAGCCTCTCGAACACGACATGCCCTAGAGCGATCGGCGTCTCCCCTTGGCTTCCCGGCTCGATCTCGCAGTAAAAGAATGCCTTGGACGGGTGATCCTCAATCTGCATTTTGGTATACAAATCATCAATATACTTGTTTTAGATTACATCAAAAACCTTATATTCTAAAAAAACAAGCAATATACGGTATTTTTTTTTATATAAGAAGTGATGATTTTTTTTTATAAAAATTGTTTTGGAAAGATTTTGTAATTAATTTGAATTTGAAGGCAACTTAAGCCTGATTTTTATAATTAATTTGAATTTGAAGGTAACTTAAAGTCTTTTTTGGTAATTAATTTGAATTAGAAGGTAATTATTTGAATTTAAATATAGCTTGAGGATATATGCTATTTTTTGCATTTTTTATAGTTCAGACTAATGAGCGCAACACCTGAAGCTTGGCTATTTTTTGCAATTTTTCTCAAGTAATAAATAATCACACCTTAATTACTTTTTCACTATTTTCAATCTAAATTGTACATTTGTTTTTATTTTAACCAATTAAATTTATGTATAATAAATGTGATTGGAGGGAGAAAAATATTTTATAGGGTATTTAAATATAAATGAAATATTTTTTAATTTTTGATGAAAAATTTCACCTAAAACATAGAATATTTTAGATTGGAGGGAGTAATAAATATTTTTTTTTTGATAAACGGGAGTAATAAATATTAAATATTCATAATTGGTGACAAATTAAAGAAACTAGTATATTTCCCGCGCCATGGCGCGATTTTTAAAAAATAAATTGATATTATACCATTTAATAAAATATTATTTAAATGTTTTGAAGTAAACATATAAAAACAAACTCACAAAAGTAAGATATAATAAGCTCAATCAAGATGGACTCCATTGTGATAGTATCGAATATTTGCAAATAGACACATATTTATATTAATTTAATATTTTGAATTAAACCCATTGATTATTTTAAAGATGAAAATCAATTGGAAGAGTTAAAAGGGGGGAGAAAAAATGATTAGTTAAAAATAAGAGAATTAAAGTAAAAAGAAGAAAAAATGATAATTAAATTAAATTAAAATTAAAGAGAAAAATATGATTCGTCAAAATTCCTAAAATCTCTCTAAGTGTGACACGCTAGCCTAAACTTTTCTAAATTAAGAGTTTATATAGATATAGATTGAAAATGGAACATAATGAGCAAGGAATATTGGATAAATATACGTAGGCCATCTCGTTGTGGAACTGCAGAGTGAGGTGGGCAGGGCCGTCGTTGGAGGTGAAGATCCGGCCGACGACGTGTGTCCTCGGCGCAGCCCCAGCCATGAACGGAACCTCCTCGTATCCAAAGCTCTCAACGACGTCGTTGAACTCAGAGGCCGTGGGGTTGTCGAACTCCCGGAACAAAATGGCGCCCGCCTCCTGGAGCCTGGCCTCCAGCCAAGTTTTATGTGCTCTGACGGCCTCCGCTAGTTTGGCTGCAGCCGAGGATTCTGGCGAGAGGACGAGCGGGAACGGCACCCCGTTGACCACCTTCTGTTGAGGGATATTGACTTCCCTGAACGGCGCCGTTTCAACCGATCCCATCTCCCTTCCCTGTTGCAGACTATTGAAAGCCTGGCTAACTGAGATCATCTCATTCACTTTTGGTCGATATATACCAAAATGCATTTTGGGTAAATGATGCTAAAATCTACCCTGAAATGTTAAAATTAGTTTTGTTACAGTAATGTCGGATATGACGTGTTGTGCTAATTCTGAAATCAGTTGCATGTGGGTAGGTCTATGGTTAGAAACTTACCTCGGTTCCTTCCTTAGCTTAATGCATCATGCAGTTTAATTCCTCACATATATATTTTTTAAAAGAAAATTTTATTTGGTTTTGGTGAAGGTCGATCGAGACTCGAGAAGATAAATCTTGTCTATTAGATACTGTCACTATCAACGTCATGAAGAGGATCTGACGGCGTTCTTTGGAGATTGAGTTGATGGTTTCAGATGCCCTCAACTTCTGTCGCGTTTTTGAGAGGATCACCTTTTCGCACACCTTCCGCGAGGGGAACTAGACTGCTGATAGCACTACAGGAAAAGTGTGTTGTTTTCGACGTCTTATTTGCGACGCTTTTTAAAGACGTCGATAATTTTCGACACTAAAAGCTGTCGAAAATTTTCGACGTTTTTAGCCATCTATATTAACATGTTCTCGACGCTGTAGGGCGTCGATAATGGTTTTAGTAAAAAAAAAAAATTTAATTTCGCCCGATACTTCATACTAGTTGTCTCTCCCGAACGAACAAAACCCTTTCAAGTTTCAGAGAGCGCTTCACCATCTCGCTTCAACTTGGCCAGAGCTTCAACTAGCGATTCAGAGTGTGGAGTCTCTCCCGATTTTCCAGAGCTTCTACTTCGCCATCTCGCTTCGCCATCTCGCTTCTCCATCTCGCTTCGCCATCTCGCTTCGCCATATCAACATCGTCTCGACATTCGCTGGATTGGAGATTTGTTTTCGCATTTGAGGTTGATACCGAAGTCGGAAATTCAAATCAGGTATTCCCGTTCATCTCTTTCTCAATTTTTGGAGCGTGGATCTGTCATCGCTGACGTCGAGTTAGAATTCATCTCAAATTTGAATCAATGAGATCTGGATCTGATTTTGTAAAGAGCACATTTCTAGGGTTTTTTTTTCTGTGGATTATGTTGAAGTGTTCATGGTCTGAAAGACCTACTTTTGATTTGTACTAGAGAAGCGTGCGAATTCCGACGGATTGGAGAGAAGAGGTTCGTTTTCTCAGTTGTAGTTTGAGTCATGTTTCTCCTCTTCTTCTGTCTTTGGATTTTTTTTGAGTTCGAATCACTTTTGGTGTCCCTTTCTATGATTTTAATCACTTAAGGAGATTTTGTTTGCCTAATCAGGTTGCTACCGAAAGTTCCTAGGAGTTCAGAAGTTCGAATCATCACCATAAGTTGGAATCAGGTGATAACCTTACTAATTTTGTATCTTCTGTTGTACTGTATTTGAATATGAATTGCTAGCAGATATTGCTACTGCTTGTTATCACCATACATTTGAGAAGTTGTTATTATATATTTCATTTTGCTGGCATTAATTATTCTGTTTATTTACTTTCATTTATTATATTTTCACATCTGAATGTTTGATTCTCATATCTGAGAACATAGAAACAAGATTTTGATCAGTGATATGATAGTGTTTTTTGGATCTCATACTCACTTCAGTGAGTTTTATATTCTCTTTTTTTATTTGATTGAATGTGATACTCGAATGTTAGTTTTGTTTGGTCTTGATCTTGATCCTGATCCTATAGTTTGAATCAAGTGTGGTGGTGATTAGTTTGAATCAAGTTTGGTTAACCCACATTGTACTGCTATGTTCACAAGCTTTGATAGCCTTGTTCTGATGCCAACAAATTCTTTAGTTCATTTGATTATCAACTATTCCTTATTTCCTTTTTAGATTAGTTAGCTAGTGTGAAAGATGCAATATATATTGATGCATTAGCAAAAGGGAAATAAAATGTAATTTATAAACAAAGAAAAATATAAATTGTGAGTATGTATGGAAATTGAAGCTATGGATTGATGCTAGCTGTAACAAGATGGGGTGCCTAAGAAGATCTAGCTAGAAAACTAGAGAAAATGTTTAGAAGGAAAAAAACACTAGAATCCCAAACCAAAAGAGGGTAATGATTTTTTTTAAAAGTGAAATCAAGGTTACTGTATTTTTGTAGTAGCTAGGGAAGCTAACTGAAATCCAGTATGTGGAATTAAACTCCCGGGACACCAGGGTTGGGTATTTAATTAAAGCGGTGGGGTTATTTTATTAAGCTCCTTAGCAACTGAAAAGTTTCCAATCTATATTTTTTTTAGCTATCATCTTGTTGAATCTGGTAAAGCTTTGCTACTTCAGTTCATGTTTTTTAATTGATGTGCCCATTATTTACCATCTAACATGATTTATCAATATTCTTCTTCGGGGAAATGGGGTACTAAAAACATGTGGAACTCTAAATTATGTTGCTCCGGAGGTGAATTGCTCAATATATTTGCATTTCTCTGTCAAGTGATCTGTTTTTGTTTTGCTTATGTTAACTTGTTCCTTTCATCTTTAGGTTATAAAAAACAAAAGGTATGATGGAGCTCAAGCTGATATGGTTTATTTTTCCTAATTTGAAGACACAAACCTCAGTGTGTTAGAAAAAGGTGATCATATATGTCAGTCACAAACTTTAAGATTAAGATTATTTAGGAAACTACAAACAACCAAACTAAATATCTCTCCTAAAAAATAGAGCCATTTCAGTTTCAGCAGTTGTGGATTATGAATTTCACTTAATTGACATATCACTATATGTATGCCTTTGTCTATTTTCTGAATATCAAATTTTAGTTAATTGTGTTTGATTTGTTTTGCTGAATCCTTCAAAATCAGCCAACAGTTGGTTGCAGATACACAAGGTGAACTTCACTTGGCCAACATGGTTATCAACAAGTGCCTAAAAATTGATAACAAGGATTTTACACCCCAATCCTTCAACCGTATGTTTTTTTACTACTGCTTCTTTTGGATGATTTGATTTTTCCCTATGTGAATAATTGCACTTTTTTTTTTGTCTTTCGTGATATTTATCTTCTAATTGACTTAATTTTTATGTCTCATTCTTTTTATCGGGCAACATGAAACAGCGCATTAGGATTGTCGAGGTGTTGAGAACGCGTGGTTTAAAAAAGGTACCTTATTATTTTTAGAAAATGTGAGTATTAATTATTCACTTCTCTCCAGGGAGACATTTAACTAGATATGTTTATTTGGTAAAAAGTTTACTTTTGCATGGATCTTTAATTTAGAAGTGTTATTTTCATATTTAGGGGGATGCAGTTAGGGACCTTACAATGTTGCATGTTTCATGTATTGTCTATAGTAGATAAGTGGTGCTGCTATACTGCTTGCAAGTGGGTCTGCATCCTTGGGGATTTAGAATTCCCTTCATTTCTATCTATCTGCTGTTGTTGTTGTACCTTTTCAAAATGACATATTAATATGATGTTCTCCGGCCCATCAGTGGTGTCCCTTCCTTGCTTTGCCCGTTACCAATTCTGAGTTTGGCACCCCCACAACATGTAGTTGAGCCCAAACTGAGGTTATATTTTCTAATTTCTATTGTTCACAATTCTGAGTTTGGCACCAGAGATTGGAAATGAAGGGGATAATTGGAGAAGGTGGTGCAGCTTCTTAAAGAAGAAATCAGAATGGATTTGATTTTCTTCTTTCTCTGTTGATTAAGCTTTCAGCTCTGCCTTCCTAATACCTTAACCCGTCAAACAAATACTCCATCAATTCAACATATATATGCTTACTAATCAATTCAACATTTGATTATTAACTATTCCTTATTTGATTCTTTAGTAATATCATTACTAGGACTGGAGCTTAAACGCATTGATTACTTGTGGCTACAACGTGGGATTGGATTGGTGGTCTTTGTTGTTGATCAAATGGAATGACATGGACAACATTGTTCCTGCTGAGCTGACGAGCTTTGATGGTCTTAGCTTTGATGCCAACAGATTCTGGGTCCATTTGATCTGCATCTATGCCTTGATCTTCATTCAGGGTTCTGTGTAGTCATATTCTTTCAAATGGTTGACTTGGAATAGTCAATACATGAGTAATTTACTACCTGTAGCTACTTTCCAATATCAGCCTCTTTTTGCTAAAGCTGTGCCTTGAGACTGCATAAATTTTCTTCACTGTTTTTATATAACTTTTATATAGTTTATGACATCTCAAGCTTTTAGGCAATATATATATGTTCAGTATAAACATCTATTATTATACTTTGTTACGAATGTGAGCACTAACCACTCCTCACTTGCAATGCATGACAAGAGTACCCATTTCTCTTGTTTTGAAATGAGCTATAGAAGCAAAAGAACAAAAACTATTCACGATCAAGTACTAGAGTCGGGGTCAGTTGGAGATGTCAGAGTGAGAAGGAAAGACAACGGGGATGCCTATTCAGCTAGCTCACCTACACTTCTTGGTAATCATGGTAGAGAGATAGGAGCAACTGGAGATTCCCATTCAATACATCTTCAAGGTTCACATGGCAAAGGGAAGAGAACCTAGCCACCTAGAGTTTTTCAAATTGACTCATACCAAACATGATGGAGGGTTTGTTGATGATACAATTTCATCGGAGTTCTTGGTATGTATTTTCTTTTTACTTCTTTTTTGTACTGTTTGATGTTCTCTTCTTCTCTAAACATGAAGTAATGCTTGGAAAATAATCTGCACTCAGCATGCACATCTCCAATTCCTGACACTCCTGCACTAAAGAATTATACATACGCTGCACTAAATGGTACCTATAAACATGCTACACATATATACATACACATATAAAAGATCTATTCTTTTTTCTGGTTTAATAATGCATGATTGAATCAGTTGAATATATGCCCCTACCGTTTCAGTTTGCTGATCACCTCTTATTCTTTCTTTTTGTTACATTTTTTTGGTTTTAGTTTTGTTTAGTTGGTCATTTAGGAAATTAGACTAACCAGTTTATGGTTTTGGTTTTGTTTAGTTGGTCATTTAGGAAATTAGACTAACCAGTTTAATTATAACCTGAAAGTTCATTTCCAATATGGATGAGTGTTAATGTGACTTTGCTTTAAGGCAATATATGACTTTTCTTGGAACTTCATTATTCTCTGTGTGATCTGGTGACTGGAGAGTTTCTGGTCTCAATAGAGGCAAAGGGCACAAGTAGCAATAATCCATCCAAAAGATAGCAATAATTTGCTTAATTGATGATCATTTGCTAGATGAGAAGGACAAGTAGCATAGCAATCTTTAGGCTTTTGAGGTTGTTTTGCTATCCCCTCAATTCTTATTTTTTGGTCATTTCAGGGATTGAACGGTACATCACCAGATGCATCAGCGATAGAGGACAACAATGCTTTGGCATTAGCAATATTGCCTACTGCTACAAAATCTCTTGCAATGATCTCTAATTGGAAGACTCTTGGAATATCAGTCTTTTTACATATAAGATTTGATTACAGTTCTTCCATTCCTCTTGACTGTCGTTCATTAGTCTAATGCTTTATTGGATTAACACACCACATGGACCTTTCAAGAAAGTCTAGTAGTTGAAATGTAGGTGTAAAGAAGAAGAAATTATACATTTTATTCATTAGTCTAATGCTTTATTGGATTTGTGTTAAATGTATTTTTTGTTAATTAAAGTATTTTAATTGATGTATAATGAAAGAAAATGAATGGAGAAAATACGTTTTATTTTTTTTTTGAAAAATAATGGGCCAATTTCGACGCTTTAGGGTGTCGAAATTGGCATGTCATTATCGACGCTTTAGGGTGTCGAAAATGGCATGCCAATCTCGACGCTTTTAGGTGTCGAAATGGGTTCCGACACAATTTAACGTCGAAAATGACTGGCTGTCATTCGTGACGCAAAAAATACCGACGCTTTTTAAAAGCGTCGAAATTGATTTTTTCGACGCTTTATAACGTCGAGAATGGTCATCAAAAGCGTCGAAAATAGCCTGGTTTTCTTGTAGTGTAGGCTGATGCATATCGGTCTCTCTTTTTCGTTTGTCGCTAAGCGAATTGCTAACGTCGTCTGTCTTTGCGCTCTTGGGTGGTGGGTTAACCGCGATTTATCATCCCCAAATCCTCGCCTTGTATAAAAAAAAATATATTAAATACTCTCTCCAATCCAAAATACCGGTGAGGATACACTGTTCCTTATTGGATAAAAAATTGCCTGACTCGTCGAAGGAACCCATTTTGACCAAAAACTGAAATTGCCGGACCAAATTGGATAAAAAATTCCATATGTATATGATAATCAATTCTCGAATGAACCTAATTTGACTTAAACCGATCGGAATTCTCGTCACACTTAGATATCAACCTAAGTCCGAAAAGATTCGAAATCAAAATGATCTAACTCGTCGCTGATCGATTATAAAACATGTAAATGCATGGGTAGAGAACATATAAAAACACAAACATATATTGCAGGTTGATAGGCATCAACTTCATACACATACGATCACTTTGTCACATACGTACGCATACTAGCTTATTCATCGATATGATGCATCACCTTCGATCTTAAGACATTCTATTATAGGTAACTTTACACCTTGTTACCTATTTTACATCTTAGTTATTAAGCTTCCCTCTAACACTTTCTAGCTTCCTTCATCATTACTTTAGACAATTTATTCCTTGCCGCCGCCGCCACCTCCATGGTGATAGCCGCTGCCACCGCCACCGCAACCATATCCATGGCATCCGCCACTACCATAGTGCTTTGCATCCTCCAGTCCTCCTCCCTTTCCACCACTGCCTCCTCCATGCATCCCTCCACCATGGTGGTTTTCTACATCCACCAACACCGCACCTCCTCCTCCTCCTCCTCCATGGTGGTAACCTCTGCCGCCGCCTCCACAACCATAGCCATGACATCCACCGCCGCCGTGCTTTGCATCCTCAAATCCTCCTCCTCCCTTTCCGCCACTACCTCCATGCATCCCTCCGGCATGATGGTTTTCTACATCCACTAACCCTCCTCCTCCACGGTGGTAGCCGCTGCCACCGCCTCCACAACCATATCCATGACATCCACCACCACCGTGTTTCGCATCCTCTAACCCACCTCCCTTTCCACCACTGCCTCCTCCATGCATCCCTCCGCCATGATGGTTTTCTACATCCACCAACCCTCCCCCTCCTCCTCCTCCATGGTGGTAGCCGTTGCCGCCTCCTCCACATCCGTAGCCATGGCATCCCCCACCACCGTGTTTTGCATCCTCAAACCCTCCTCCTTCCTTTCTACCTTTGGGTATTTGTTTTTGGAGATCATCCATTTCTTCTGCTCATGACAAAGAGGGAAAAAAACTCAATAAATACAAGCCATGTATATATATTAAGTATTTGAAAACTGATTTTTTTATATTTTAAAATAATAAACCGCATAAAATAATTTTACAAAAACTCCAAATAACTAGAACTCAAAATTATGACTGAGATTGAGATTTTGTTGCGTATACTCCATAAATAATTATAACAATATGAAAATTGTAGTAGTTCTCATAGCATAATTAATTAAACAATTTTTTAATACTTAGAACAAATTAATGGAACTAGCTAATTAAACAAGGAATTATAAAAATGAAAGGGGATTGTAAATACGTTGTGGGTCAGCAGTGGCGAAAAGGAGAGTAGCGCAAGCGAAGAGCGCAACTCCTAACATCATACTACCCCTCTTATTATTATGCTTCATTTTCTCTCTATTTCACAATGTAATTTAAGGGTTTCTTTTTGTGTGTGTAAGTGTAAGTGTGGGTTTGTTGATCGAGTGATTAAGTGCTGTGTTTTGAGATTGCAGTGGCCAGTGGGTGCTCTATTTATAGGAGATGCATGAGATTCTTTGTGGATTGGGACGACGTCGTTTAATTCTTCGATACAACAGTTGCTGCCGCACTGATGCAATGTGTATTGGATTCTCCATTCAATTAAAGTGTGCATTTTTTGTTTCTTTTGAATTTCAAATTTGGCTTGACTTCTAATTATTAATGGAGCTATTAAAATGCAACCCAATTCAAGAATTTGATGATTGAGAAAATTGTATTCAATATACCAAAATATTTCACCCTTTGTAAAAATGTCACTCCCCTCGTCTAAAATGTGGTAAATGTCAAAAAGTGAATTTATTTGCAAAACTAACAGGTTACCTTTAGCCATTATAATCATATAATGGATTAAAATTTTGGACGGGAGTTTGAAATTTTGGAGGCGGGATTTAAGACAAAGCAAAGGAGGGAGGGAGGGAGAGAGAGAGCGCTTCACAACAACCGAACAGGAGAAAGAAGAAGGGGGAAGTGGAGGCCTGAGGTTGAGGGCGGCGATCGTGGTGGCACTAGGCGACTGGTGCGGAGGTCGGTTGGTCGGATTTGGCTTCCTCTTCTCTCTGTTTTTTTTTTTGGATTTTGTGAAAGGGAAAATGGGAATGTGTGGAGGTCGACCAGATTTGTAGAGATGGAGGGAGATTTGTGGAGGAAGGGTGGTAGAGATGGATGGAGGGGGTTCACTCCGGCCACGGCGGCTCTTTACATCGCCGGACACCAAGGTGAAGTGGAGGGTTGAACAGTGGAAGGTTGAACAGGGATTAGTCTTATATTGGCTAAGAGATCGTAGTCAGTGGCTAGGAAACAGTAGTTACTGACTAGTAAGTGCAAATCGTAACTTTTTCTTCTTTTTTTTGGCGGGAGTTTGAAAATTTGGGGTGTGTTTGGGCGGGATTTAAGGCAAAGCAAAGGAGGGAGAGGGAGGGAGGGAGAGAGAGTTCACAACAGCCAAATAGGAGAAGGAATAAGGGGAAGTGGAGGCCTGAGGCTGACGGCGGCGTGGTGGAGAAAAAGTTACGATACCAATTTTTTGAATAATTTCACTAAATCTTACCCTTTCTAAAAAAAGTGTATCATATATTAAAAATAAAATATTCGACTAAAGGTGTGTATATGGGTTCGTATGGTACGAGGTTAATAAACCGACTAAAATTATAAACAGAGTAAAAATTTATAAACTGTTGGTAAAAGTAGTTAAAAATTTATGAAAAAATATAAACTCCGTATGGGACGAAAAACAGTTTATTTGTAAAAAGTGGAGTTTATTTGGTTTTTATTAGGGGTATTGTGGTACTTTCAAACCAAATAAGATAAAAGAGAAGGGGTAAAATAGTAATTATGGAATATAAACCTCAAAATAAGCTTCAATCCGCAGCTTATTTATAAACCCTTTTTTTAACTGACTAAAGTTTATTTGTTGTTACCATACACCGTTTAAACCCGTTTATTTTTTTAACAACTAATAATTTCACACTTTTTAACCTGTTTATTTGCAGCCATACACACCCTATATATGGGCTTTTTAAAAGATATTTTTAGGGCCACGTTGGATTTGTTTTCCCTCTAGTCTACAACCGGCCCACCACACATACAAGGCATAACGGTGAATCATTCATTCAACAAAGGCTAGCGAAGACCAGTCTCTTTGAAGGGAAAAAAGAACAGTGAAGAGGTGTCAAGCAAACGAGGGAGAGATAATGGATATGAAGTGGATAAAAGTACGTGGAAGCCTAGGAAGTAGATAGTGTCTATTTGTGATTTTTTTAATTAAGGATTCGATATCAGAAAAGGCTGATTTTTTAGAGATTGGGGAGTCGATAGGCAGAAATCGTCTAAACATATAATAGAAAACATAAACAGGTGCAACGAAGCAAGCATAAAAACCATACAACTTGGCATCATAACCAGAACTACTCCCAAAAGTTGAGAACGTCGGTGAAGAATGAAGTCAAATACCACCGAACAGTAGCACCGTAGACCAGTGGTACTGCAGGAATCTATCTCCTATGGGTAATGCAGATGAAACTCCAAAGAATCTCCTTCTCAGATACGGAGTCGCCATAAAAACACCACCTCGACCCCAGCCCATCCCAACTCCGAGCTCCACGATCCCAACCAAGCAGAAGAACTTCTAGAGATGCTGAAAGTAAAGCCACGCACCACTTATTCAAAAACGTCAATAAAGTTATTATCCAGACTCTTTCAGTATTTGTTCAACCCTTTCGGGAGTTTAAATCAAACTTTTTTTAAATTTTGGTCAAAACCTTTCAAGATTGGAATTTTGTTTAAGACCTTAAAACCCTTTCGGGGGATATTTGTTCAAGAGTAGAAATTATAAACAGTTATTATTAATATTTTTATATACAAAATATTAATAAATGTATAAATAACAAAAATAAAATTTAAATTGTAAATTTTATTTATTTATTAATTTATTCAGGTTGTCTCGGGGCCCAAGGTTTGTACAAGGTGTCGGGCCTCCTAGAGCCCAAGGAAAGGGTTGTTGAGAACGCATCTACAGTACGACATCCAGGCAGGGAAGGAGCTAGGCAGAGAGGCACTGAACTCGACGGGCCTCCGACCAGGACCACCCAAGGGCAGCCGGTGGAAGAGGGAACACTAAACGGAATCCGGAGATAGGGGAAGATGTGGAGGTGGGGCGACAAGGTGAGGGTGACCGTCTGGATCAGCAGCCAGCAAGATTGGAAACCTACAAAAGAATTTTGGGTTTCGATTCGGGCGGATGGTGGAGGTGAACACCGACCCAGAGAATCGGAATCAGATTCCACTGGCGGCGAGGACTGAGAAGAAAAGGAATAGCTATAGAGAGAGAGGGACGATGATTCCAAGGTTGGGAGGACAACGGTGAGGACAATCGAACCCAAATAGAGAAAAATGGGGGCGTTTTGAGGACAAATTAAGGGTTTGAGATTGGGGATTAACAAAGAAGGATTGAGTCCAAAGATATTTTAACAAGGCTCCCTCTCTCTAAAAGAAGAGACAGGATAGAGCATTTAGTGCGCTTCTATTTGTGCACTTTATGTTTGACTGATGTTATATACACCACAAAATTTACTACATACACCATAATTTTGTGTCTTATGAGACACAGACGTTAAAAACAGCTTTGCGCTTTTTAAGTTGTAGGATTTTGTGATGTATATAGTAAATTTTTATGGTACATTTAGCAAGTACGTTATGTTTTCATTATTACTATCATAAACTGATACTTACTGTTATAAAAATCTTGTCAAAGACAATTTAAATCCCATCTAACCCCTTCATCAAGATCGCCAAGTCCGGATTAGATCACTGAAATTCGCCAACCAAACCGTAAAGAAATTTGCATGACCCGTCGAACGTTTTTTAGAACATTTATACTTTAATCTTCGGATATTCCAAAGGTGACATAGCCCGTCCATAAGTTAGGGAAAAAATGATGCTCGGTATCATATTTAATTTTAGATTTCTAATTGGATCCATATTTATTCGATTCAATGAACATAGCGAAATATTTGGGCCATTGGCCCAAATTCGTGGAGGGAATTTCAAAGGCCCATATTCAAACGTATCCTCTTTCAGCTTGAAAAGGCGTACGGGGAAAGCTAAACGTTGCGAAATTTGAATCGCTAGAGGAAGAGCCTGATTCAGAAAAGAGACGTTGGAAAACTCGGCACAGCGCAACTGCGAGGAAGGAGAGAGAATGTGGAGGAACGACGGGAAGGCCAAATCGGTGAAGAAGCCGCTCAGAGACATCTCCAATCGCCGCATCGGATCTTCGAGATCCACCAAGAAGACCAAGGCAAGACCCGCCGAAGATGATCGAATCGGATCCGGAGATGCTCTCGATCGCCTTCTCTTGGTTCATTCCGATGTCTCCAATCTCTTCCGTCAGGTACTTTTGAGAGGGGAAATTTGGCTTGGTTGCTCCAGTATTTTACAATTTCAGTCTTGTTCGTTCAATTTTACCTCTTAGAAGTTAGAACTGCTGTTAGGGTTTGGTGTCCTTCATTTCTACCGAGTTAGGGTTTTTCTTTCCTCCGATTTCTTATTGGATTCATCTGCATCAATCTTGGTTCATTGCTTAAGGAAGTGTAATTTGCTTGATAATTTGGTGGTTTCATCTTTAATTGATCGGTGAATGATTTAGACAGCCTATGAATCATGTTTGTGTTGTTTTATTGGAATTGGAAACCATTTCTTCAAAATTTGAAGTGCTCAACATATGGTGTGACTGCAGATTGATGAACTTGTTGTGCAAGTAGTCAAAGCTGACGAGACTGACAGACAAGGGAGAAAGGAAATCGAGTCTTTTTCTAGTATCCTATCAGAGATGGCTTCCTCTCTAAAGGTTTGCTCAATGAATTCTAGCCCTTTTAATTTTCTTGACCATCATCCTATACTGACTCTGGACGGGTTTTTTCCTCTTCTGTGATTGCAGCCGTGGGTTCCCAAGCTTCAAAAGGCGTTTTCACTCCCTTCCATGGAATCTAAGCAGCAATCAGCAGCGTGCTCAGGTAGGGGAATCTCTAGAGCAGTCAATATGGGGAATGACATTGCAGTTCTGAGTCCAGAACCAACTAAAAAGGAAAGTTTGATTTCTCCTTCCCCGCTTGTATCTTGGCGTGCCACTGGCTGTACTGTTGAAATGGGTAAACAACTGTTTGCACTGACCCCTCTGCCAAGATCGAAAACAGCTACTGCCAAAGGTCAGGCTTCGTCAAAATCAGTGGCATTGCAAAGGTTCAGTTCCAGTAGCGCCGCGTTGTTTCCTTCTTGTTTCAGTAATGTCAGCAATACTGCCAATGGCAAGTATGAGGGTTTGCTGAAGACACAAATTTCAGAGGTTTCACCGGAACATGTTGCCAAAAAGATAAAGACGAATTCAGTGGTTGGGCGCACTTCGCCAAAATGCCTGAAAATGTCTCCTTTAAGTGGTTTCTCTAATAGGAACTTTGACAAAGTTTACAAGTCAACCCCGTTCCCAGTTGGAAAACAAATGCTGAGTGAGTTGCTTGACGACGAGTGTTCTGGCAGTGAAGGTCCACAAAGTATGGGTGTGAAGTACTCAACATCCGTCTTAAACCCTGTGTATAGCGTAAGCAAAGGGAAGAAAGCTTTAGATGTATCACCAGAGTGGTTGATGTCGCCACCCAAAACATGCATACTAATGGATCCAACTGATGATAAGCCACTGATGGATGGACCCTTTTGTGATGAATTTGAAACACTTTCTGGTGCTTTTAAACAGCATATGACCCTAGCTTCCGCCAAACAGGATGATTTACAAGAGAAGTGCAAAGAGAGCTGGAAACCTACCAACAACCTTGGTAGATGCTTCTTTACTTCTACAGTTTTTTTTCAATTTGTTTTCCAATTTGTAGTGTAACTGATTAGTTTTTCTTTCTTTTCAGTTGGCTGTGGAAGCAAATTTTCTCTTGTAGAAAGTACACCAATGTGGAAGGAGCCTGGGAGCACAGTCTACAAGCAAAAACGTGGTGAAAACACATTAAAGAGAGAGCTCTGGGTGAGATTTGAGGCTGCATCAACAGATGGGACGAGTCTGAATCTAACTTTCCCTAGAGAGACGGATCGCAAAGGGTTCCTTGACATGTTGGAGGAAGCTTCATGAAAAGAGAGAGGTGCGTACATAGTACTGCCAGTAAGACATAAATGCTGATGCGTGTTTCGTTTCAAGGGTAAGCTACCCTAAGAAATGAACACTCGGAGTTTTGATCTTAGGATGATCTGTTCAAGGTCGTTGTCGTTCTCTTGTAAAATTGCCTAAAAACTAAGACATGAAGGCCTTAGTATGAAGTTAACATCGAGGCCAATGTTACCTATATCACACCCTATATCACTCATTTTGTCTTGTCTCATGTACTTGATTATTGCTGCCTTTTCTTATATGAAATCCCAGTTCTTTGAAAAGGTCATGTTCTGCACTGCTGCTTCATTAAGAAGTAAACACAAAACTACATATTTTCACTCAGAAGCATAGCTTACAATACCAATGCAGTATAGATGCGGGATAACGGGGGGCGAAGTAGGGAAAATTATTAGGAAAGGACAAAAACAGTTGATGTCACAGCATTCTTGTTTTCGTGTCTCCGTTAACCTTGTATCCTGTCTCGCCATCTCCCAGTTGATGCAGTCTACCTCGAGCGAGTTGCCATTTCTCTCGGGCCAGCTTGTCTTGCTAGCTGAGAATTAACAGAAGAGGCATTTTTGTTAAGCCTTTTAATTTTATTTTTTTAATCCTTAACTGGATCCTGGTTAGTGTGAAAAGTTGGGATTATTATAGACCAACCTGAAAGTAGGCTTCAAGCTTCTGTTTAAGTGCTGCATATTCCCTTTTCAATTGCTGGAAAGTTTTCACACACCTGTTTGCAAAAATAAGATATAAAAAAATGATTAGCATATTGTTTATAATATCATGATAAAGATGAGAAGGAATATTGATCTAATCAAAGATCAATGATCATCTACTGGTTGATTAAACTTTCTACCATCCTTTAATCTTATAGCTATATTCCTAAACCATAGCTAGAGCGAAAGTTTTCGTGTTTGATTGGGTCGGAAAATAGGTTTATTTTGGATTTGAGCCTAGAACGTTTTGTCGAAACCTAGTGTCCTCATGGTTACATTACATATTCTCTATTCCTCCTGTTTGATGTGAAAAGACATCAGTTGTTATTCTCTGTCATTGTTCTTCTTTATAGTTTATACCATTCTTAAAAGACACTAGTATTATTATAGCCTGAGAATATTTCAGATTCTCACAAAATGCCTTAACCCAGATGCTTTACATGACAGATTTGGCATCAAGATGTCACTTAGGAAGATGAAATTACCCATCTTGGTTGCCTGCTCTGCAGTATTCCCTGAACCGCGCACACTCGTTCTTCACCTTCTTCGCACCAATGCTGCAACCGTCAGAATCATGTATATCAGTACTCGAAGCCTGCTTATACATAGTACTTGATATGATCTTCGAGTTCAAGTTCAATTACATACCTTGAACACCGTCCTCTAAACTGTTGCATATAGTTTTCAAGCTTAGCAAAATCCAACGGCCCCCTTTCCCTGTTTCCATTACATTTGCTGATTTACATAACATGGGGAGGTTATGAAATAAGCTAAGGGGGGAAGGAAGGATCAAACTTACATTGAGTGCTCTATATTGACCAGCAGCCTAGCTGAATCTCTGTAGAATGAGGTTGCTACTTCCTCGACGAAGTTCGGGTTTGATTCATCTTGCAACTCTTCCAGGTGAATTAGCTGTTCATCAAGATACCCCTGCATCAATGTGGGTGGGTGTGCTGTTACTCTCAATGCTTATGTAGTGCCAAATGTAAAGTGATAGCTCCTTCGAATTGCGGGGATTCGAGTGGGATGTCGGTGAAAATCGATCAAAGGATACTTTTAGAAGGCAGAAGATGTAAGAAAAAGAAGAACCTGATCAAGGAGGGATTGTCTCATATGAGCAAGCTGTCTATAGAGTTGATTTCTCTCCATGAGGCAATGTGTGAAAAGTTGTGGGTTTTTAAGATTTTGTAGTTGTTGCTTGTTGATTAAGTTGATAGGGTATGAGGAGTTTATATACCAATGGTGGAGGGCAAAGGGGGAAGAGATTTTCTAAGTGTAGGGGAAATAAGAATCATGCATTCAAGTAAGGAGATATGTCCTCTCCTCTAAACAAAATATGCCACTGAATATAAACATTTTTAACATAAGCATCTATTTTTCCCTCAAATACAATGTTCTAAAAGGCGCTAGGCGGCCGCTAGACGGTGGGTGGCCGCCTAGCGCCTAGGCGGACTTACAACAAACATGATTATTTCTTTATATGTTTACACATAACACATATCACTAATTTATATAATGTAATAATCATCTATAATATCACTTATAAACCCAAATTTGTAGTGCTTAACTAACACTAAAGTAAATAAACGCAAAAATACATGTCCGATTAGCGACTCTAGGCCTCGTAAAATCCAAAACCATAGATTCGTCTCAAAAGCAAATACATCCCGACTTATGGAATGAAAAAACCCGAAGTCCACTAATCACATGTCTAGAAGCTAAAATTTCTAGGTGGCCTCCCGCCTCCTAGGCGCGATTTTTAGAACACTAGGAAAAAATTATAAACATTTTTAGGCACAAGTTCGGACAAAGTAGACCTGAAAAGTTAGTAGGTTCATTTTATTCAAAATAAAGCTTAACTTTTCTTAATATAAGCCTGCATTTCCCCCCAAATATCATGTTTGTGAATTGTGATAGTAAGCTTTTAGACAGAAATTGGGACATAGGCTATATTTATTAACTTTTTATATATAAAATAAAAAATGACCCCTAAAAAGTAATCCGCCCTTTAAATATACTTATAATCAAATTTTGAGTTTAAAAATATTAAAGTATAATGTATTTAAAGGTAGCTTAGTGGAAATAGATGAAGGGTGGTGATTTATTGATGGAGATCATTTAAAGGGAAGTTTTCTGTAATTTTAAATTTAAATGATGCTTAAATAAAAATCCTAATATTTAAGGGGTAATTTTGATTTTCTGCATTTTTTATAATTAATTAATAAATGATATATTGCATCGTACCAATATCACCATTAAAAAGAACCATGCCACCTTTTCTTTGATGCAATGTGTGAGATGGGAGATGATTGCATGATGAGGTAATTAAAGGAATGTTATTGCATGGTTTGTGAATTTGTGTAGCAACGTACACGTGTCCCGTTTCGAATAATTTGATTTGATCCTATCTTAGAATATTAGGTTAAATTTTTTTAGATCAATCACATACTAAGTTCTTTTGATATTTTAATAACTTCATCTTTAAGTAATCGATCAAACATTGTCAAATTTATTTGTAATTTGGAATTATAAGGATTTAAGCTTTTTAACCTTGTTGAAAAATCAAACCAAACTACAAGGGGTGATGAATTCCCTACACAATGATTTAAGCTTTTACGTTAGAAGAATTTTGATCCCGACTTTATAACTAAAAACAAAATAAATCCGACACGATTCCCATTTTCATACGACCCGGACGGGATTTCTCAGAATTTCACACCCCCAACATAATTAACTTGTAAATTGATTTTCCAAAACCCACAAATTTGGCTTTGCAATAAACTAGTAGTAATTTTATGATTAATACTACCTCCGTTAAAAAATAGATGTCGTTTGACTTTTTGATACGTTTTTTAATGAGCTAAAAACTATATAAAATATTAACTTTTTAAACATTTTTTTAATAATATGATACTTATTATTAATAAGTATTTATATTATATTTAAAAATTACTAAAAAATGATATTTTATATAGTTTTTGACTCCTTAACAAATGTGCCAAAAAGTCAAATGACATCCATTTCTGAACGGAGAGGTAGTAGTTTGCTAATGATACTTATTATTAATAAGTTCAAAAAAAAAACATCAACTAAATGAACCCAAACAAATTCATTCAACCCTTGCTCCGGCGCCGCCGCTGCCCTCCTACGGGTTCTTCCGATTGCCATCCCCGGCGGCCGCAACCTTCTCCCCCAGTGGTGGTTCCCGGAATGGCCTCTCTCTCGGGACCTTGCTAATTGGGTTTTGGCGGTGCCGGAAGGTCGGGGTGTCCCCCGTCGACCACCTTGGCCGCTGGTTCTTCTCTGCCTCCGTCACCTTCCTCTTTGTGAAAACTCTTTGAAAAACTCTCTAAAAAAACCCTACCCGCCCCTTAAAAAACAATCAAACCCAAATCTCCTCTTGCATCTCCGGAATCCCGATGCTGTCGGCCCCGACGCCGCCCCCACTCCTCCACCAGACCCTCATCCCCCCTCTTCCGATGCAGGCGCCCTTGCGGTCGTCGATCTATGTCCGCTACTCCCTCCCAACTCCCACCAACCGGAAACAAAAAACTCTTTGAAACCCTAGCCGCCTCCACCAACCACCAAGATGTGAACTTGTTCGGCTGATCGCCGCCTCCGCAGGCGGGCTGCCAGCCGACCTTGACTCATACCGCTACTCCTTCACTATCGTAACCGAAAACCCAAAACCTTAGCCCCAAAAACCCCGTCGCAACCCGGGCGATTCCTCCCGGCTGACCCAAGTCGACGGAGCCCCTTCCGTTGCAGCCGCAAGCACAGCCTCCTCCGGCTGCCTGCTGTCTGCGAATATCTCCGGGTCCGGCTTTCCTTCTCCCGATCATGCTGTTGGGGTTGAGTCTCTCGACTCCTTCCTTACTACATGCCGCCCAAAACTTCTTCTTTCAAATCTCCTAATCTCCTAATTTAAGGTTGTGCAACCTTCAAATCTCTAATCCTCAAACAAGACATCACATGCAACAACATTTCTGAGTCCTGCTGCACTTTGGTGGCCCAATTTGAGACATTGGCTCTCGATTTGGGCAAAAAATTCGACACCGCAGCCCCTGTTTTGGTACTTGGTCTCTCGAGCATTGTTCTTGTGGACCGATGCTTTTCAAATCAACCCACAACGACATCAACAGTTAGAGTTAGAAGAATTTTTGTTCACAAGTGGCAGTCCATCAAGCTTAGTCGGAAGATCAACCATCGTCCCTCTCTAAGCCATCAGCTCAGATATGAAGAAACAATGCTTTATTGAGCAACGTAATCCGATTTGCAACCATCACCGCTTCCAACTAGGTCAGCGTCAACTTTTCCTCGATCGGGATGCAACAAGTGATCAGTAATTTTAATGTATTTTTAAATTTAAATTTATCTTATTGTAATTTCAGTTTTAAGCATTTTTTTTTACTGGCGACCCTCTGCGTAGGGTTCATCAAGCTATCTTTTGATGGATTCAAGATCGCTTAGTCGATCTACTTCTTCCCTACTCTACTGTAAAAAAAAAAAAAAAAAAAAAACATCAGCTAAATGAACTTATATAAATATCATAGTTACATGAAAGGTACGTGTCGAACTGAACATGTTAGGAAACGATTAAATTCGATGGTAGATGCAAAATCGCAACGATTGATGATGACTCGAACTGGTTTTGTTCATTGAATGTGTTCTAGATAGAGATAGGTCCACGTGCCAGGAGGAATATTCTAATAATTACTCCATCCGTCTCAAATTAAATGTCGTTTTACTTTTCAGCACACTTATAAAATATTATTATTTTAATAAATTTTTTATAAATAATGTTATACGGAGTACTTATTATTACTAAGTATCAAATTATATAAAAAAATTAATATTTTATAGAGTTTTTCGCTCTTTAAAAATCGTGCCGAAAAATAAAACGACATTTAATTTGAGACGGAGGGAGTAGTTTTTTACTCATTTTTTTTAATTATAAAAATACAACTTAATTATGTGAAGTTGTACCTAACTTAAAATTAAAATTTAGATTAAAGTATAATTCATATAAAAATTTTGATGAAAATTTATGAATAGATTAACCTTTTGTTTGTTGTTACCCATTATACATAGATTAAATGTAAAATCTTACTCCCTTTATTAATTAAAACTTGTCGTTTACTATTTATGCATGCTTTTTAAAAATGATTAAAACTATATAAAATATTAACTTTTTTTTTTACATTTGTTTTTATAAATTCATACTTAATAATAATAAGTATGAAATTGTTTATAAAAATTATTAAAAAAAGTTAATATTTTATATAGTTTTTAACACCTAAAAAAGCGTAACGTCAAGTTTTAATTAACAGAGGGAGTATTATTTAACACAACAAATTTCATAACTTTTTTTCAGAATTATTTATTTGAAAGTTTTGAAAATTTATCTTAATTACAGCACTTTAAAGTTTAGAAAAGCTTTTTCAAACAAAAAAGTTGAAAATTAAAATCATTTAAGAAAAGAATATAAACATCTTTTCTGGCTATATAAGGAAAAAAAGAATCTAAATCCTAAGCCATCCAATATTAGTGCACGGTGATTAAATGATTAAAATCATTTAATAATATGTTTTTTTTATCCTATGCATAAGATAAGAGGCCTAATTGAGAACTATTTTTCCTAAATATACCCGATTAAGCCATTTTTATATTAAATTATGGGATTCACCCATTTTATTTTAGGATTTTTTTCCCAATAAAGTATCATTATCCTATACAATACACTCTTAAGACATACAATAGACAAACCGAAAAATAATACCATATTCTCCCTATAAAGTTACATAAATCACTCTTAGAGCAATGCCAAAAAAAAATCTGAAAATTAAAATCAGTGCAATTTTTCTATCATATACCCCAAAGGCATAGGATAAGACCCTAAATTTGGAAATTGTTTGATTTTTAAATTTTTTTTTTTTAAATTAGATTTTTAGAGTCGCTGACCTTTTTAATATGAATTTTTTTCTCAATTTAGAGTCTTATTAGAGTATAGGATAGAAAAACCGAATCATTTAGCACAAGAATATAAAACATTTTGGCTACATAAGGAAAAAAGAATCTATCCTAAGCCACCTAAGATTAGCTAGTGCACGGTGATTAAAAAGATAACATCATATTCTCCCTATATTTTGCACATAAATCACTCTTAGAACAATTCCATAACTCCCAACGAATTTGTGCTTGATAAGATAGCCAATCACACTTTTTTTTTTCTTCTTTCTCTTTTTTCATAAGAGCAAAATCACGGATTAAAATGATAATCCCTCTGTTAATTAAAATAAGATATTTTACTATTAATGCACACTTTTTTAGGTGTTAAAAGTGGTATTAGTAATAAGTATAAGTCTGAATTTATAAAAGCAAATGTAAAAAAAAGGAAGATATTTTGAATTAACAGATGAAGGGAGTATTGTTTTAACTATAGTAAATGTATTAGTTAATCATAATTAGAGTATAATAAATTAAAAAAGGAAGAGATTTTGAAATAGGTGATATTCAATATCATTCATATTCAAGGCTCTTTTCTAAAAATACCCAAAACCCAACCCTAGAAATCAACCCTTCTTCGACACAACCAGCCGCCACTACTGCTTCCATCGGCCTTGAGCAACTCCTCATGCGCCCCACTATCTTCACCACCCTTCTCCCATGATCTCTTCCGATGGCCCTGCCTGCATGGCTCCCTGCCGCCCCGATCCACACCCTCAATGAATCCCCAATTTTCCTAACCCTAAACCTAAAATTTCAAACAAAACCTATTCACAAAAATGCCCATGTCTATATATATGGTCGTGCGCGCAACTTTCAGATCTCAAGTATTCGAGTAAGAGATATCACATGCAACAAGATTGTCGAGTGAGCTTCCTCGATGCTATATCTAAAACCAGATCCGCAACCGTCACCGATTTCTATAAGCCAACTATGTCAAAGCCAAAAACTTCCTTGGCTTGCATGCAAGCCGTATAAGCCACCAGACCCGATATCAAGAAACAATAAATCTATTTTTTAGACATTTCTATTTATAATTTTATATGTAATTATAATATTATATTTAAGCTAGTGTTTTTTTTCCTTTTGACTGGCGACCCTCTGTATAGAGTTTATCAAGTCATCTTTCGATAGCTTCAAGGACACTTCGTCGATCTACTTCTTACTTGCTTTAAAAAAAATCGATTCATATTCAATAAATCATGTAATAAGTAATGTAATACTAAGAAGTAAGAAGGTAAATTTCCAGTCATTCCGTAACAACATTAATATTAATGCATCCTGATCCTGCTAAAATGGATTATGAGAGAACCGAATCGAAAAGTGTAGGCATCCACCATGAACAAGTCACAAGAGAAAAAAACAATCATGTAAATCAACTTAATTCTTGCCTAATATCAACTAAATTTATGCAAAATCAACTACATTAATCAAGATGGAACATGTGCACTTAAATCAAAACATGTATGCACTATATTATTCTCTACTCCTGATCCCTGGGATGCATATTTTAATTACAAATGACAATAGATCTTAATTTACATGTATGAAAATACATAGTTATATATATTTACCATCCGAAATCAATATATATAAGTTTTTTTTTTGAATATATAATATCAACTTATAATTAAGAATCTTAGTTAGATCCTCTAAATCTATAGGGGTTAAGTCCTTGCCTACTCCACTTTCAAGTAGGTTTTGAGCTAAACTCACACTAGTTTGCAGATATTTTTTCAATAAAAAATAACATTCAATTGGGTTTTCTTGGTTTCAAGTTCGTTATAAAATTAATCATATGGAGAATATCATGTGCATTTTATATGCATTTCATTACTTTTTTACATGCTCTTTCTCAATTTCCCTTCTTTGCTTGCTTCCTTTGTTATTTCAGCTACTTTTGAGACTTTTCTGTAATAAGGCTAGCTATCATCACGTGATAGACGTGTGACATGGGACTATATAAAGATTGATGGATCCTTAGTCATTGAATAGAGTTTTGGGGATTCCCCCAACTGATCAATGAAAGCAGCCGTCATGGCCTTCCTCTTTTAGAATCTTTCAATATAGATTTTGGCTTGTTCTTGAGCTAATCAAGCTGCATACAACTTTACATGGTATCAGAGCGCAAGGGATTCGATCCTTTTCTGGCGATTCGATCGCGGGTAATTCATGTTTAGTGGCACTGATAGTGATCCTGTAGACAACAGACCACCTGAAGAAGAAATGGCGGCTCAAGGTAACATCAATGATCCCCTTTATTTGTCGAATTCTGATCATCCAGGAGCACGGCTCGTGGCTATTCCATTTGATGGTTCAAACTTCATGACCTGGAGCAGAGGTGCAGTGTGACCATGGCTCTGGGAGCAAAGAGTAAACTCGGTTTCATAAATGGCTCATGTGCAACACCAACAAATGATTCACCTGATCTGCAGAGGTGGGTTAGAGCCGATTTCATGGTAAGGTGTTGGTTGCTAAATTCTATGGCAAAAAACATTGCTGAGAGTTTCATGTTTGCTACCTCTACTAAACAATTGTGGGATGAAGTGGTGGAACGTTTTAGTCAATCAAATGCTCCAATGATTTTTAGAGTCAGGAAGAAACTTAATGAAGTCTCACATGGTAGTATGAGCCTTGCAGACTTGTACAATACCTTGAAGAGGTTTTGGGATGAATTGCAAGTATTAGAAAGTGTGCTCGAGTGCTCTTGTGGTGCTATTACTCGATGTACTTGTAATCTGACTAAGAAGATTGCATATATTGACTCCAGAAATAAGCTGATGCAGTTGCTGATGAGTTTGAATGATGGGTATGAAGTTGCTAAGAATCAGATACTGGCCATGGATCCTCTACCATCCTTGAGTAGAGTTTATTACATTCTTCAGCAGGTGGAAAATGGGAATTCAGTCTCAGGAGGGACATGAGGTAGCTCTACTGATTCAAGTGCTTTTGATGCTGGGAAGTATGGTCAGAACAGCACACCTGCAGGTGCCACTAGGAGTCAGCCTTTCAAGAAGGATTGGAAGGAGATCAGAAGGCTACAAAAGCTTGAGAAATTGTGCACTCATTGCAACATGAGAGGGCACACTATGAGTGAATGCTTTAAGATTCATGGATATCCTGATTGGTTTAAGTCCAACAGAGACAAGGACAAGGGAAATCAGGCTAGCAGAGGGGATGTGAATGTGGAATCTAACAGAGGATACAGTGAAGGGGATGGCTCCAGGACTTTGGCTCATGAGAACAGTCCATTGGATGATGTGGTCTATGACAAGGGAGGTTCAAATCATGTTGATTCTGCTATGGTAAATGTTGTCTATCAAGAGATCATGAGGAAGATGAAGGGAAAGAGTCCAATGAGAACTCTTTCTCCAATTTTGCAGGTAAAATGGCAAACTCTAATGTCAATTATGTTGCAGTATCTACTCCTTCATATGAATGGATTGTGGACACAGGTGCCACAGACCATATGGTACATGTATCCTCATGTCTTTTAAACAAAACTAGGATCAGTAAAGCTGTTCATATTAGACTGCCTGATGGCACAATCAAATTTGTAACTGAGATGGGTAATCAGAAGATATCAGACTCAGTTAATTTGAATGATATTCTTATGGTGTCTGACTTCAAGCACAACTTATTATCAGTTGGGAAGCTTCTTGATGATCATGATTTGGTTGCTTATTTTACTCGGAACTCTTGTTACATACAGGACCCTGGAACTAGAAGAGTGGTGCTGTGGGGAGAAAGAAAGAATGGCATGTACAGAATCTCAGAAATGAACCAGAGAGAGAAGCTCAAGGAGGATCATGAAGCTAGTGGAAGTAGGAACAGACATCAGTTTCTTTTTTCAAAAAATTGTAACAAAGTCAGTGTTGACTTAGATGTTATGCATGCTAGATTAGGACACAGTTCTATTTACAAACTGAGGCATTTGAATGTGTTTAATCAAAGAATCCTAAGTGATTTTAGCCGTGAGACTTGTGCAATGTCTAAGCATCACAGGTTGCCATTTGACAGGAGTGAAAGCTTAACAGAAGCTCTATTTTCTTTGATCCATATGGATCTCTGGGGACCTTATAAAGTTCCCACTTATAATGGCTTTACTTATTTCTTAACTATTCTAGATGATTATTCTAGAACAACTTGGACCTTCTTGTTGAAGGATAAACTGCAGGTGCCTAAGGCAATTTTTGATTTCATTGCTTATGTTAAGACACAGTTTGGAGGAAAGGGGAAGTGTATTAGAACAGACAATGGCACAAAATTTGTGCAAAGACAATGTACTGACTTCTTTGCTAAAGAAGGGATCCTCCATCAGAAATCTGTACCTTATACACCCCAACAGAATGGGAGGGTAGAGAGAAAGCACAGGCACCTTATTGATACTGCTAGGGCCTTGAGAATCCATGCAGGTTGCCCATCAGATTCTGTGGTGAGTGTGTATTGACAGCAACACACTTAATCAACAAGCTTCCTAGTGCAGTGTTGAATTGGGATACTCCTTATGAGAGACCGTTTCAGAAGCAAGTCAAGTATGATGAACTGAGAGTTTTTGGTTGCTTATGCTATGCATCTGTATCTCCATCTGCAGCAGATAAGATGGGTCCTAGAGCCAGAAAATGTGTCTTCATGGGATACCCTCATGGGCAAAAGGCTTATAAGTTGTGGGATATTGAGAAGAAAGTCATATTTATAAGCGGGGATGTGATATTCAAGGAGAATTTCTATCCCTTCAAGATGAATAAAGAGGAGCTTGCAGATCATGAGACACTAAGGCCTTCTCTTCCCTTGGTGAATCCAGCAGATGATCATGATGATTTTGTGGCTCCTATAGTGATGGAAAATTCCTCATATTTTGATCCCCAAAATGATGTGGTTCAAGACACACCTAGCCCAGAAAGTCAGGGCTCATCTCAGTCCATTCCCACACCTCAATACTCTCCACAAACATTTGAAGAATTTCTTCAAGATCATATTAAATTTCCTCCTTTAAGAAGATCTACAAGACCTGTTACCAAGCCTGCAAGGCTAAATGATTTTGTGTGTACAAACACAAGGCAACATTCTATGTCTCAGTCCTTCTTAGTGACTCGTTTAGAGCCTATTGTCACAAAGAACCCTATTTATGCTGACACTTTTGCCATGATGAGTGCAGTATATGAACCTTCTTATTATTCTCAGGCCGCTGGTGATCCTAACTGGATTATGGCTATGCAGCAAGATTGAATGCCTTAGAAGCTAATAGAACCTGGAGCATGACTGATTTGCCTGAAGGAAAAAAGGCAATTGGAAGCAAATGGGTCTACAAGATTAAGTATAGACCTGATGGGAATGTTGAGAGATTCAAAGCAAGACTGGTGGCAAAGGGCTATAATCAAGTCAAAGGAAAGGATTATAAGCACACTTTTTCACCAGTAGGAAAGTTCACCACAGTCAGAGTATTACTTGCAGTGACTACCATGAAGAATTGGCCCTTACATCAACTTGATATCAACAATGCATTCTTGCATGGATATCTAGATGAAGAAGTATATATGAAGCCTCCTAAAGGGTTCACTCTTGGCCAACCAGGACAGGTTTGTAGGCTTCACAAGTCCATTTATGGCTTGAAGCAGGCTTCAAGGCAATGGAATGTTTGAAGCTTGGTTTTGTCAAATCAGCAGAAGACTATTCTCTTTTTGTCAAAAGAGTGCCTACAGGAGTGGTGACTGCTCTTGTCTATGTGGATGATTTGCTTCTCACTAGTGATGATGAGCAAGTTATCTTACACACCAAACATGCCTTGCATTCAGAGTTTACAATCAAGGACCTTGGTGAAGCTTAATACTTTCTGGGATTGGAATTATACAGAGATCAGTCAGGCCTCTTATTACATCAAAGAAAATATGTTATTGACATATTGAGAGACTGCAAGCTCACTGGTTGCAAACCAGCCTTATTTCCTCTACCTAGAGGTTTAAAGCTATCAACAGACTCAGGGACACTGATGCAGGATGAAGAATCTTATAGAAGATTGATTGGTAAGTTGTTATTCCTAACACTTACTAGACCAGACATTTCATATGTTGTCCAGCACCTAAGTCAATTCATTACTTAACCAAGGGAGCCACACTATGCAGCTGCATTGCATGTTGTCAGATATTTAAAAGGCACTCTATCTGTTGGCCTTCACTACTCAAACAGGGCTTCCTTTACAATCACGAGATTTTGTGATACTGATTGGGGAGCATGCATGCCAGTTCACAACAAGATCTCTTACTGGTTATAGTGTATTTGTTGGTACTTCTCTTGTGTCTTGGAAGACAAAGAAGCAACATACAGTCTCTAAATCTTCAGCAGAAGCCGAATACAGAAGCATGTCCATGACTACCAGTGAGCTAGTCTGGACTGATGGCCTTCTACATGCTCTTATGATCAAGGTCCCCAGGCCTATCCCTCTGTTTTGTGACAACAAAGCAGCCCTTCACATAGCCGAGAACCCGGTTTTTCATTAAAGAACCAAGCACATCCGTATTGATTGTCACTATGTTCGTGAAAGACTGCAAGATGGATTTGTTCTTCCACAACACATCAGGAGTGGCATTCAATTGGCTGATCTTATGACCAAGCCATTGGGTGAAAAGCAGCATCTCTACCTCTCTTCCAAGTTAGGACTTGTTGGTTTCTCTCCAAGTCCAACTTGAAGGGGGGATACGGAGAATATCATGTACATTTCATATGCATTTCATTACTTTTACATGCTCCTTCTCAATTTCCCTTCTTTGCTTGCTTCCTTTGTTATTTCAGCTACTTTTGGGACTTTGTTGTAATAAGGCTAGCTGTCATCATGTGATAGACGTGTGACATGGGACTATATAAGGATTGATGGATCCTTAGTCATTGAATAGGGTTTTGGGGATTCCCCCAGCTGATCAATGAAAGCAACCGTCATGACCTTCCTCTTTTAGAACCTTTTTCAATACAGATTTTGGCTTGTTCTTGAGCTAATCAAGCTGCATACAGCTTTACAAATCTGAATTAATTGGTTGTTACGGAGTAACTCAGATTGCAAATCATCTTCAATCTTGGTTTCTCACTTGTGGATTGGAGTTGCTGAAGCCATAGTAATTTAACTATCAGCAAATAGTAAATAAAGTAAAGAAGAGATTATCCGTTTATCCTTCACATATTCCAAGCGAGTTAAAACTTTTTTTTTTTTAAACTTGAAAGAACAAAGAACAGTAAATCTATTATCTATATTATCTCTCATAATTCTTTTTTTTTTTCATTACCTAGCTCGCTAGCTAGAAATGTGGTTAGAGATTAATTAGATAGAATAATACTCCATGTTAATTAAAACTTGTCGTTTACTATTTATGTACGTTTTTTAAGAATGATAAAAACTATATAAAATATTAATTTTTTTTTACATTTGTTTTTATAAATTCATACTTAATAGTAATAACTATGAAATTGTTTTAAAAAAATATTCAAAAAGTTAATATTTTATATAGGTTTTAACACCTCAAAAAGCGTGCATGACTAATAAAACGTCAAGTTTTAACTAGCAGAGGGATCGAGTATCATTTATAAGTTTCATGTTATTCCCTTATTGATCGTACACATACATGTCGACATGTAACATCAATCTTTGCTTTGAATTGGTAAATAAAGAGCGGCCATTCCGGGGTTCGAACCGGGGACCGATGGGTACTATCCACAAGTCCTTTCCGGTGAGCTATTTCGGAATGGTTACATCAATCTTTGCTGTTTCAAGCAATTTACAACAATGTGTCACTTCTCACTAGCTAGATACTTTGCTAGCTAAAGTACCTTATAAGAGAAACAATATGTATATGTGATTAATTACATATATATGCATATCTAAATATATACAAAAAGATTCTATCATATCATTGGTGATCATTAATTCAAATAATGCATTATAGAGGGTGGTTCGGGTGCACTCACACCTTATGGTGTTAAATGTTAACAAATCAGGACCATTTGATAGAAATGAATAATTCTTGATACTCAAACGAATAATGACCCCCAAATTATCGAATACCAATCTGAACTTGCCAAATAATCGATAATCCATTTACTTCTTATTTCAAATGAGCAATTTATCAACGAATAATAACTCTGAACTTACAAAATAATCGAAAATTGACAAACAAAATTTGCAGCTATTCAAAACTTGCAAATGTGTGAGTCAATTTTGCAACTATTCGATAAGTTGATAGTAATTCTTAGCTAAGTTGATAGTAATTGTTCGTTAAGTTGAAGACCAGCGAGGCGACCCATAACACGCGTGAATTTTGTCTGTCAATGCTCGCCTGCTAGGCTGCTACCGATTTATGTGTCGATTATTTGGAAAGTTCAGAGTTAGTAATCGTTGATAAATTGCTCATTTGAAATAAGAATGAAATGGATTGCGATTATTTGACAAGTTCAGAGTTAGTATTCGGTAATTTGGGAGTCATTATTCGTTTGAGTATCAAGAATTATTCATTTCTATACCACGATTCTGATTTGTTAACATTTAACACCTTAACATTTGATTATTATATATCTCAGTGATGCTAATAAGCTAAACAAGTGCTTGACATTTTCATTTCCGATTCATCTAAAAGAGAGCATTAGTGCAAATTAACAGCAAGAGGAATTAGGGTTTCGGATCCGGTCTGAGAAAGATGGAGCAACTACATAACACACTGAATATTCCAATAGTGAAAGGATTGTGGAATTGGTTCCCCCACCAACTAACAAAATTCACTTGCACTTGCCGAAAGTGAAAGATGAATAGCTATCTATATAGGTTGATTCCGTAGTGAACATGAAGGCTCTCTATCTAACTGGCTCTTGTGGCGGCATCAAGAGTTGCTCGCTCGCGCCAAGGAATCACACAGCAGTTAACTTGTTACCTTTTCGGCTGCTTTCATGGCGAGCTTTCGATCATATTCTGCTTGCAGCATTGATTCATTTGCTCATCATACATCACTAGCAACAAGTAGCACTCTAGTAAGATATTATTGGTGGTACAAATATATATAAATAGCATATCTTGTTGTCTATCATCAACCAAAGTTAAAAAATACCGATGGCCACCATATGTATGAGTGGGAACCCATAAATCACAATGTAACTACTCAAAATTTCCATCAGCCAGAGATATGCTAGAATGAAAAGAAGGTCGAACTTGTTTAGCAATAGGACAAACAACACAAGAGAATTCATTGTCATTGGTAGAGTCGGATTTTTATTACAATGAGAACGAGGAAAAAACATAGGAAGGGTGGGTGATGCAGCACACAGTTTGGTGAGGTTGTTGGGAGGCAATGGGGCATGGATCTCAGAAGCAGGAAGCAAGTAGTACAACCTTTCGTATTCCTTACCAACTGCCATCACCATCATCTTTGCAGGGTCCTGTATCACACACAGATTGTCAAAGAAATGAACATGACTGTTAAGGTCCTTAATGAGACATCTCAGGGAAATAAGATTGAATTTGAAGCTAGGAATAACTAACACATTTTTGAGCTTAAAACATGGGGACAAGGTGACAGGTCCAGTGTGTGTGATCATGTCTCTATGGCCATTTGGAAGATGAACATCTAGAGGTTTGGGAATATGTAACATAGAATCAAATAGTGTCTTATCTCAAGCCATATGATCAGTAGCTCCACTATCTATCACCCACAATTTTGAGTACCGAGACACATTAAAACTCAAAATGTTACATGACATGTTTGATTCAGACCTTTGCTGCTCCATCAGGTTCATAAGAGAGCTCATCATCTTCTGGCTCTCCTTAGACATACTTTGAAATAACTTGTAAGCATTCTCAAATCCTTCACCTGCAGATATATTAGTGATATTGGCCGACGGTTCCTTGGAGTACTTCTTCTGATCAGTATTAGGCCTAGGAGCCTGAGGTTTGATCTTGATCTTTGAGTGCCGAACGGGATATCCAATCAGTTTCCAGCATCTCTCCACATGATGATTGCCATTGCAATGCTCAGAGCGTCTCTTAACACCAGATCTCTCATTTCTCTCAGTGCCTTTCTTAGAGGTGAAGGCAGTAGAGTCCACTTTGGAGTCCACCTGTAGTAGGCCGGCTAGAGTGAGTATGACTTGCAGTAGGCAGAGGTGTGGATAATATATAAGAATTGATGACAAGCAACATCAAACTTCTCATTGAGCCCCATGAGAAAGTGCATAAATTTGCTTTCATTATCAGAAGCCTCAACTTGTGCATTTAGATTGCACTCACATTTTCCACAAGTGCAACGCACATGCAAGGTAAGACCAGACAATTGTTGTCAAAAACCTTTGAGCTTGGTGAAATACTCCGAGACACTCGCATCTCCCTGAGTGCAGTTCTGAATCTTCTTCTTAAGCTAAAACACCAGAGGAATGTTTTTCTGACCATAGCTTTCTAGCTTCTAGATCATCCCACGTCTATTTAGCAGTATCGAATTCATCAAGCGTGCCATAGATTTCCTTTGATACAATGTTTAGAAGCCAAGAACACACCATATCGTTACAGCGATGCCACCGAGTAGTATCCTCAGGAGATTCAACTACAGATCCATCAATCAGCCCCAATTTGTTTTTCACCGAGAGAGCTTTCATCACTGATTTCCTCCAGCGACGATAATTTTCACCAGTGAGCTGAATTGTAGAGAGAATCCTACCTGAATTATCCAATGGATGGATAAAAAAGAGGATTCTGAAGATCACCAGAAGTAATGTAGTCACGATGACGGAATTCATGTCCTCCTTCCGGAGTTCCTGACATCATGGCCTCAGATCACAACACCAGAGCAAGATCGGGAAGAGAAGAGGTGTAGAGGTCAACTCGAATAGAGATCGAGTGGATCAAACGGCAAACAGCCCCTAGAACACCCGATATGCGAATCAATGCTCTGATACCATGTTGATTCAGCAAGATCAAGATGCGAGACACACAAGAACACTCAGATGAAGAGAAGGGAAAAAGCAGATCTCACATAAAACCATAAATTTTCATTACTTTGTAAGATGATTACACACATATGAGAGACAACTATTTATACTAAGCTAAAGAGCTCAAGTGGTAGCTTATTTCACAAGTCACACAAGACTTTATTTCGGTTACAACACACGTTGCTGAGCCCACTTGATCAGCTGCTAACCACCAGCACGTGTGACCTCAAGTTGCCTCAACAATAATTGATCCCTATAAAGACATCTAGTTAACACAGTTGTAAATTATTAACAAATCCATTGCCACAATCCATTGCAGTATATATATAGTAGTGTTTAGGTGCTTACATGTTCAGCTACTGGTAGTCCCAACTCCCAAATGAATCAGCTCTTCATAGTTGTTAACAAAGGCAATGGTGTTTGATAAACTTTCCCCTTGATCATTATTATTCTCAGAAGTAAGTATATATAGATTACAGAAGAGAAAAACCAACTCCTATACAGCCGCACTAATGGAGGAAAGAAAGAGGTATGCACTACACAAAATACGGAACTGATTTAGCTAAGAATTAGGAAACAAATTTGACCCACTAGCTAACGTCTCTTATCAATAGTCAATTGGTAGCTTAAAGGCAAGACGAGCCAATAAAAACGTTTTGTTCAGGTATCTGAATGGATATGTGGAGCACGAGTCCACTGTGGCTATGCCCAAGTTTTGTTGGATAGCCATGGATTGTGGTATTCGCCCATTCAGATACCGGAACAAAAACGAAATTAAGAGCTAGAGATATGTAGAGAATAGAGATAGAGGTGTTGAGGGAGATGGTCTTTACTCTTTACTCTTTATAAAGAAGAAGAAGAAGAAGAAGTAAAGGGGGGACGAGTAACGAATTAAATTAGAAGCTACAACGACGTTCCTACAAAAAAAGTAGAATAGTAATTTACTGTAGAAGCTATGTTAAGTAAGTGAGTCATTGAATTTGTACTTGGGATGGTTTGTTAGAGGAATTGAATTTGTACATAGCCTGACAGCTAGGTGAGTCATTGAAATTGTACTTGGGATGGTTGGGGAGTATATATAATACGGAGTAGATCAGTTGTGAACCGTAAATTTGTGAACAAATTTGGAACGTTGGATTAAGAAGATCAACGACTGAGATTTAAAGGAAAATTGAAAGAACAAAATTATTTGAAGAGAATCGATCCAAAACACCAGAATACATAAACAGAAACTTTAAGCAATGATAATCAACAAGTTTACAACCCAGCAAAACCAAAGCAAAAGGAGAAAGTAGAGATTGTAGCGACGATTAGACTCAACGAGGACACCAGCCACCAAGGTCAAAACCTAGAGGGCAAAGAGGCTACAAATCTCTCTCAACACAATGTCACTGAGTGTATTTGGATGGAAGGGAGCTCGATCTATGCTCACAAAGGCCGGAAAGGGATGAAAACCCTAGAATCGCCTCAGGAGACAAGAACAAATCGAGCTACAGTAAGCAACAACTCTCTCAACGCTCGGATTAGGGTTTTGGAAACCCATATAAAGGAGAGCGCTTCAACTGAACGACGTCGTTTCTCAAGCTCAGAAAGAGAGGCTGAAAGCATCCGTGTGGGCTTCTAGCCCATACGACAACTGAGATCAACTTTGGGCCGGTTTGGCCCAAAGCCAATACAATCAGCTTTACACATAAACATCCAAATGTACACTTAGAATTACACAAAGTAGAGAGGGATGAGCATAACAATTTACCCTCCTAATTATGAGTTTACACATATCGTAAATCTTCCTTGTTGAAATGTGGACTGGATTTACACCTTTGTCTATCATCGGCTATTTCATACCCTTCTCAGCATCAGTTGGATTTGATCACGTGCAAGAACTCCCTACAAAAGAGAAACTTATCAGTGGTCACAATCTTAGTACCAAAGTCTGCAGGATTAAGCTTTCCATCAATCTTCTTAACAATAAGGAGATTTTTGGATACCAACACACGTATGAAGTGGTAACGAACATCAATGTGCTTAGTCCTCTCATGATAGACAGGATCTTTGCACAAGTAAAGTGCACTTTGGCTATCAGTGTGTAATACAGATTTGTGGTTTTCCCTATCCACCTCTTTCATAATATTCTGGAGCCAGACTGCATCATAAGGAACATATTTCATATAGTCTTCCTCCTCCTTCCCAAGGGGCATCCTGGTCTTGGTAAGATCCAGGTGACCTCCTTAGGGCATGGGAGCAGGCTTGACATTAGAAATCTTGAACCTATTAAGGACTTTCACAAGATAATCCTTTTGAGACAAAAATATTTGATGTTTGGATCTATCTCGAGAAATCTTTATGCCAAGAATTTTCTGAGCAGGGCCCAAATCCATCATGTCAAAAGATTTCTTGAGAGATTCCTTAACATCAAGTACCTTTGCTCTGGACTTGCATATAATGAGAATATCATCAACATACAACAAGACATATAAGGGAGATTCAGTTTTCACATGCATGAAATATAAACATGGATCATAACTACTCATTCTAAAGCCAAGTTTAAACATGCAATTATCAAATTTCTTATTCCACTGCCTAGGGGATTGCTTCAAGCCATACAAAGATTTCTTTAACAAGCAAACATGATTAGGTTTAGAGTGATCCTCAAAACCCTTGGGTTGTCTCATATAAATAATCTCATCAAGCTCACCATGCAAAAAGGCAGTCTTAACATCCATTTGATCAATTTCATAGTCATAAACAGCAGCAATAGCAAGCAGAAGTCTCAGAGTTTTATATTTCACAGCAGGAGCAAAAACATCATTATAATCAATCCCTTCTTTTTGTGTGAATCCTTTGGCTACCAACCTAGCCTTATAGGTAGGTTGGCCACCAGGTTCCACACTGTTTTTGAGTTTATAAACCCATTTACAGCCAATCAACCTAGCATTTTTAGGCTTTGGAACCAGTTTCCAGGTTTATTGGCTGTCATGGAGTTTATTTCCTCTTTCATAGCAAGCAACCACTTATGAGAATGTTTACATTTAACAACATGTTCAAACAATTCAGGAGTATAAGCATCAACAACCTCAGCAATCACAAATGCAAACTCAATCTCATTTGTGAAATATTTCTTATTGGGAATTTTCACTCCAAGAGATCTATCTCTAGTAAGCTGATAATTAGACAAATTGGGCACTTCATCAAAGTTTTCAGAAACATGATCAGAATCAGAAGAATCAGAAGAGGAATAAAAAAACATCATGCTCAGAAGAATCAGAAACATCATGCTCAATATCATGATCAGATTCATTTTCAGACAAGGCATTTTCATAATTTTCAGAACTAGAGGAGTCAGAAGGAGTAGAAGTAGAGCCGGAGTTTGAGTTGCTTACCTCCCCACCTGATTGGTGAGGGCTGTCATCAGTACTTGAAGGAGCAAGATTTTGCTCAACATTACCATGATAAGTGGAGCTGCTTCCAATGGGGACATTGATATCAAATTCATCATCCAAATTTGCTTCTTGAGCATTTGAATCATAAAACTGAACACCTGCATTCTCAAAATCAATGTTAGGGGTTTTTCTGAAATGAAATTCAGTTTCAATGAAAATGACATCTCTGCTAAGAATTACTTTGTACCCTCCTGGTTGGAGAACAAGTAACTTATAGCCTTTGATCCCTTCTGGATAGCCAGTCATAACACATTTGAGAGACCTTGGTTGCAACTTACCAGTGTTCTGGTGAACAAAGTCAGTGCATCCAAAAGGTTTCAGATGTGCTATGTTAGGCTTGGTTCCACTCCACAATTCATGTGGAGTTTTGAAACCAATAGCAGAAGAAGGGGATCTGTTAATCAGGTAGGCTGCAGTGGTGAATGTCTCCCCCCACAATGAAGGTTTCAGACCAGAGCTAATGAGAAGGCACCTTGCCTTTTCAAGCAAGGTCCTATTCATTCTCTCTGATGTACCATTCTGATGTGGATTACTTGGAACTGTGAGGTGTCTTTTAATACCATGTGTATGACAGAAACCATCAAAATCTTTGTTGCAAAACTCAAGACCATTATCATTTCTAAGACATTTAAGTTTAAAGGTGGTGTGACCCTCAACTTTTGTTTTCCAAAGTTTAAAAGCATCAAAAGTGTCACTCTTAGCCCTAAGAATTAATGTGCACCCAAACCTTCCTGGAATGGTGGTCAATAATTGAAAGAAAATACTTCCTTCCCCCTATTGTATCCACCTGGGCAGGTCCCCATAGGTCTGCATGTACATAGTCTAAGGGCTTGAGAGCAACAAACTTTGAGCTACCAAACACAGATTTAGAATGCTTACCAAACAAACAGTTCTCACAGTGTTTAAGTTCAGAGGGTTTACCTTCAACCATACCTTGTCTGAACAAATGATTGAGCCCTTTGTTGCCAATATGACCAAGTCTAGAGTGCCACAACATAGTTTTATGCAAATTCATAGAAGCAGAGCACTCAGCAGACAAAGATGAAGCACAAATAACAGGATTTCCAATAACATGATATAAGCCACCTTTCTTAATACCTTTAATGAGAATCTTACCATTCATAGAGACAGTTTTAATTCCATTTTTAATATTAATATCACAGTTCAAGTCATCAAACACAGAAATAGATAACAAATTCCTCTTCAAGTCAGGTACCCACCTGACCTGTTGGAGGGTTCTAATAACACCATCATGCATTTTAAAAGGAACATTGCCTATGCCTTTAATCTTAAGAACAGATAAATCACCAAGTCTAACCTCACCTTTAGCAGACTCATCAAGATAATAAAAAACATGCTTATCAGGTGTAACATGCATAGTACAACCAGAGTCCAGAAGCCAAGTATCAGAGGGACTATCATAGGCAACCATAAGCAATTCAGAAGAATAGAACACAGAGGAATCAAGCACAGCAGTTGTACCATTTTTAGATTTCTTTTCCTCATCATCTCTTTTCTTATAACAATCAGCAATGACATGGTTATTCTTTTTGCAATAAGTACAATGCTTCTTACCAAGTTCAGGAGCCTTATCCTTTTCCTTTTTCTTATTCCTCTTTCTATTCTTAGAATTTCCCTTAGTAAAAAACACATCAGTTTTAGAACCAGTTTTATCAGATTTATCACCTTTCACTTTGAACACTTTGATAACTTCATTTTTCTTAGCAATAGCCTCAATAATTCTTTTCTTAGTCAAGGACTCATTACTAAACTGTATAACATCCTTAAAAGTATCAAACTGAGATGGCAAAGCATTAAGCATAATAACAGCTTGGTGAGTATAATCAATTTTATCATCACAACGTTCAAGCTCTTGTGTCATCCTAAGAAATCTATCCAGATTATCATCCAAAGACACAGAAGCATCCATTTTAAAATTGAAAATACGACACAACAAAGATATTCTACTAGACAGAGTTTTAACCTGATAAAGATCTTTCAAAGCTTTCCATAAAGACACATAAGTATCACAAGTTACTGCCTGTCTAGCTACCTCATCTGATATTCAAATCATGATCTCACTGTGTGCACTGAGATCAAGTTCTTTATTTAGCCTCAGCAGTCATATCAGCAGGAAGCTCATTAGCAACTGCTTTCTAGCATTTTTCTTTTATCAGGATAGCTTTCATCTTAACTTGCCACATGGCAAAGTCAGTAGTGCAATCAAATGGTTTAATGCGACAGGAGTTATCAGATATAACGAATCAAAGTTCTTGCAACAAGTGAAAGACTAAATCAGTAAATGTTGGAGAGGGTTGAGCACTAAAACCCTACAGCTATCAAGCTAAGAGTTTGAATCTCGTAAAGTGCTAGCGGAAGCAAAAGTAAGAGCTTTCAAGGAGAGTTCTGAAGAGTATAATCTTCTAAACTCAAATAGTTCCGAAGGTTTTTGTTCAAATCTGAAAATGGTTTATCATATTGAGATTTCCGACGGAATAAGTCCTCAAAACCCTAGATCTGGAGTTCCTTTCCGAAGAGCTTACTAGATCTTTGAGATCCAGAGCCGTAAGGAGAGCTAGCTCCAGGAACTTCAACAGAATCAGAGACGAGCGAGAAGGGTATGTCCTCAAAACCTCAGATCTGGATTTTCTATCAGAAGAGCTCACAGATCTTGAAAGATCTCGAGCCTTAAGGAGTGCAAGCTCCAGAAACTTCAACATATATAGAGATTGGAGACAAGTGACGCTTTATCTTCATAGATCTGGAGCTTAGAAAGATGAAGAACCCTCTAAGCTTCAACAGAAAACCGAAGAATAAACCAGATCTGGATCCTAAGAGAACTGGGAACTCAAAAGCACTGATACCAATTTGAAGAGAATCGATCCAAAACACCAGAATACATAAACAGAAACTCAAGCAATGATAATGAACAAGTTTACAACCCAGTAAAACCAAAGCAAAAGGAGAAAGTAGAGATTGTAGCGACGATTAGCCTCAACGAGGACTCCAGCCACCAAGGTCAAAACCTAGAGGGCAAAGAGGCTACAAATCTCTCTCTCAACACAATGTCACTGAGTGTATTTGGATGGAAGGGAGTTCGATCTATGCTCACAAAGGCCGGAAAGGGATGGAAACCCTAGAATCGCCTCAGGAGACAAGAACAGATCGAGCTACAGTAAGCAACAACTCTCTCAACGCTCGGATTATGGTTTTGGAAACCCATATAAAGGAGAGCGCTTCAACTGAATGACGTTGTTGCTCAAGCTCAGCAAGAGAGGCTGAAAGCATCCGTGTGGGCTTCTAGCCCATACGACAACTGAGATCAACTTTGGGCCGGTTTGGCCCAAAGCCAATACAATCAGCTTTACACCTAAACATCCAAATGTACACTTAGAATTACACAAAGTAGAGAGGGATGAGCCTAACATTATTCGTCTGAAATAACATGATTATCCGTACATAACTCATATGAATAATTATGTTATAATAAACAAATATTTTTTATATGAAAAGACTACTAATACACTTACATTACATCATTCGAATAATTATGTTGTTATGTACGAATAATCAATATATCCACAATTTATACCATAAGAAGTGTTTTACATGGTAGACACATAGACAATGAGGGGAGGGAACTCGAACTCATGGCCTATGGATTACTACACATCATCCTTTGCTTTTAAGACTTGACAATTGTAATATTCTTTATAATCGCTTCTAGTAAGAAATGTTTTATACTTTTGTAACTATTGAAGTTGTTCTAACAAACGAAATTGATCGTATTGCATTGTAATTTGTAATATGTTATAAGAATTTTTTTATCTAAACTCTAAAAGGGATGAAGGTGACAATCAAGTACTTCATCTGTTCAAAAATATAAATCTTTTGATTTTTCGTTAGGTTGCGAAAATTCCCTTCAAGTTAAAATTCATACCCGAAAGTCAAGAAGCCTTGGGGTCTATTTGGACCATCTTGCATTGTGGATTAATGCACAAAACATTAATATAATACTGTATTATGCATTATAAATCGGGTTGTTTCAAACCGACCCTAAGAAGGCCGCCACGGTGCACACAAGAATGGAGTCAAGACAGATCAAACTGGCATAGGACCAGGCTTGATCCTCTGATCTCGCTCCTCGATAGGGCCCCAGAGAGTTTGTGGTTCGCTTGTGATGAAGCATCATCCAAAACCGGAGCACGATACAATAGGCCAACATAACAAAGATGTTTAATCAAAGCCAAAACATAGCATGGCTGCCATTTGAGCAATTACTGAGTCTAGGAAGCAGACATACATACCACTGCACAGTCTATGACCAGATGCTATAAAGGAACAATACGTGTAATGAGATCTAACTACATGTAAACCAGATAAAAAAAAAAAAAGGAAAAAAAAAAGGCAAAACCATTACACACTATAAGAAGTGATACTATAAGAAGGGCAAAACCAGAAGTGATACTATAAGAAGGGCAGCATGAAGTTTACTTGCAAATACAAGGTAGATGATGACGATCTGACATTCGCAATGGATGGGGGTTCACCGATAGGTACGGTAGTTAGGGCTGTACATGCAGCTCTCGGCATACTTGACCAGGTTCTCAGGTTGGGGGAGTCGAGTAGCCAAACCTGTGGGGCAACAGAAGAACACAACTATCAGCAATTTGGTTCCTCAGAACAGCATAGGTATGACATCTGTTGGTCAACAGACGGTGAGAACTTACCGAGCTCATAAGCCTTTGCAGCTACGTTTGCCGCTATATGTGCTGAGATTTTTCTGATGTTTCTGAATGGCGGGTATAAGAGTCCCTTGGAAAAGTCTTCATCGGTCACTTGAGAAGCCAAGGCCTCGGCTGTTTCAGAAGAAATAGAAAAGGTCATTATGTGAAGAAGAAATGGGGATAGTATGCACATGAATTTCATCGTAGGTGTAAGTGATTTATTCATTCATATTTTCATACGAGCGACATTAAAATATACGGGCACTTACAAGCAGTCAAAAGCAAGTCATTATGGACACGGATAGCACCAGATATTATCAAACCCAGCCCAAATCCGGGGAATATGTATGCATTATTTGCCTGAAAATAAAAGGAAGCAAAATTAATGCAATTCACCAAGTGCTTAATTACCATGTATAAATAATTTTCAAAACAATCAGAACCTGTCCAGGTGCAAATGTTTGCCCCTTGTACTCAACGGGATCAAATGGGCTTCCACTGGCAAAAATTGCTCGGCCCTACAAAATGCAAGGACACTTATTGCTTAAGGGAATCATACCCGACCCCAAAGAAACGAAGTACACTATTCAGAATCCATCTGCACAACACAATGATTTCTAGTCACAAGTTATAGTCATCACTTTACCTTGCTCCAAGTATAAGCCTCTTCAGCTGTGCACTCGGATTGTGAGGTTGGATTAGATAGAGCAAAAATGACAGGCCTCTGCACGGAGTTCAATCAGAGAAGACATTAGTCCTTTTGGGAACTATATTGCCAGCTTTAGCAACTACTGTATTGAATAGTTTTCATAATACACAAAATACCTCATTGAGGGAGGTCATGAGCTCAACCACCTCTTTTGTAAATGTTTTCCCTGCTCCAGATGATCCAATTAACACTGTCGGCTTAATGGACTGACAAGAAAGACAAAAAGTGTTGATAAGAAAAGTCACAATCCATTTCTTAACATGGTAACTTTCTAATGGCTATTTTAGCACATTCAATTGACATATGGAGATGCTCAGATGTCCACCTTAACAGCATTCACAAGTCCTGTAACTGGTTCGTGTTCATGAGCCCAGGGCTTCTTAAAAAATTGAAGGGATTCCATTCTCTCTCTAACAATTAATCCCTGCCAAAAAAGTTAAGAATCAGCCTAGCAGAAAGTAAAAATATGATAAAAATCAGGGGTACACATTCCGAAACTAGAGTAGATTAAAAAAAATCGAAACCTTAGAATCCAGTAGCCAGATCTTATCTCGTGCCTCTTCAACAGAAATACCAGTCTACATAAACCGCAATTCATCAGTATGCCATGTATTGGTGATTTTACAAAAGCTGAACAGGTAAAAGGTTTCTAACCTGCTTTGATATCTCGAGGGCAATGAGTTCTGCAATGCCAGTTCCAGCCTGTGGTTGGAGCGAGAAGCAGACAGCAAAGTCAATTCAGGACCACACCTATACAAATGTATATACAAATTCCAGGATTTTTTTCCCTTGGAAGGTAGGTAGCATGGAGGAGATGGTTATGGTTGAATTTGAGAGGATGGGTTTCAAAAGTTTTAAATTTCCCTTTCTTCATCTAATTGGCCGAGTTTCAATAGCAGGCAACATGAAGGAAAAGGCTGACCAAGTATTGGATAAAGAGGAAAAAAGAAATGGAGTATATGCTGCTCAGTTTTGATTAAATGAAGGGCATCCTCTCTCATCTTTAGGAATTAAGAAGCTCAAATAAAACCAGATATTATAAATTGAACAAATAATACAAACCTCGCCAGCTCCAAGGAATAAATATGTGTTGTCTGCGAGAGATTTCCCTGTCATTTTCTCTGAGGCAACAAGCCCAGCAAGGACCACAGAAGCTGTCCCCTGAAACAAATGAAAAGCCACTTATAAAGAGGTTGACTAGAAGGAAGGTAACGGCAGGAATATACAGCAGTCCCCGAAATACCTGGATATCATCATTGAAGACGAGATGAGTGCTACTATATCTTGCAAGCAGATCAAATGCATTGTGATTAGCGAAGTCTTCAAACTGCACAAAGTCATAAAATGTCAAAGAAACACAGCACATATAGAGTTCATTTTCAAGAAAAGGTAGCTGCTATAACAGAACAAGGAGAAGGGGGTGTATGTAGCATGTAGTTGATCACAGACGCTAAACATTTTTTCACATCATTTACCTGAATGAGGACCTTTTCACCGTAATTCTGCTTAACTGCTGTCATGAACTCATACATAAGTTCAGCATATTCCTGTATCAATTGATACAAAGAATTTCAAAGCATTATTGAGAATTCATATGATTCAATAAAAAATACACAATTTCTCAATTAGAATTATGAAATGTTTATATATAAATCACCTCGCCAGTAGCCCTTCTTCGCCTAAGGCCAATATAAAATTCATCATTGAGCAACTCCTCGTTATTTGTTCCCACATCAATTGTCACAGGCAAGCACTGAAACATTTCGAATTTGGATTAAGTGCATGGTGAGCAACGAAAACTAACAGCATTAGGAATTTAGCCAGATCCGAGGATTATATGAAATAAAGAAATGCTTCGTGTCAAAAGACTTATGTCTTGAAACATTTTGGGAGAAGACAAACAAACTATGGCAAGCCAATTATGTTTGCACACAATTGGAGGCAAGAAGCTAAATATACAGAAACAATAAAATGGAGTGTAAGAATACTTACAGCCGAAGGGCGTATACCACCAAGAGCTGTGTAAAGAGAGAGCTTCCCAACTGGTATTGCCATTCCCTACAATCATGTCCAAGTTAATTAGGTCTCAAATTCAAAGGACACATGATTGAAGTGAATGCTTAACAATGATTTATATCTATATGTAATAACCTATGATGGAAATCTAAATAAGGTAACAAAAGAAGGAACAAATACTAACCTGACTACCAAGATCCCCAAGTCCGAGAATTCTCTCACCATCAGTAACAACAAGAACTTGTATATTTCTCTCTGGCCAATTTCTCAATACTTCGAGAATCTTTCCTCTGAAAAAGAACACTTAAAACATGTAAACCAATAATTTACACAGGACACTTCGTAAAAAATTTATACATGGCAATTTGACAATTCAAGATTTAAGACGGGGTTGAGACAAACATACTTCTCTTTCAAACTAATATAGAGACCCTGAGGTTGCCTAAAGATGCAGCCATATTTTTGGCAAGCCTCACCAACAGTTGGAGTGTACACCACCGGAAGTAGCTCTTCAACATGATCAATAAGAAGCTTGTAGAACAATTTTTCATTTCTCACCTACAAAGTTACGCGAACAAATTCAGTAAATTTTTTAAGGAATCTAATTTGTTACACAAGAATGATAATCATGAAAGGGGGAAAACCTTCTAGAAAAAATTCAATCAGGACCCAACATATGATACTTCATGGCTATAATTAAAATTTTCCAGAAATGGGTTGCAGTTGGAGCTAAAAGGAAACAAAAACAGGAGGCAACAACATATTTGTTAAACATGAAATGCAACGACATCATTTCTGAACTTTTCAGTATACAATAAATAATTAAGGAGAGATGAAACTTATTCCAAGGTTTCAAAGAAGCAATGTACGTAACACAGTTGCAAATAACAGCGCAGCTGAATAGGATTCCAGGAAGAAAAAAAGGTCACATAGTTGCACATATGACTGGACATGCAAGTTTTCTCTGCACCAGGATTTCAATTAAGAAAGCAACTGAATAGGGTTTCTTACTGATTTCGATACTCATGAAAGAAAAGTGCATTAACCTGAAGATCTGTCATAGCCATATACTTCTGCAAAGGAACTTGATACTGGCGGATATTGGCAATCAGTTTCCGTACCTGCCACGTGAAATGAAGGAGAGATTAATAAATTGTTCCGACAACATTAAAGATAAAAACGAATACAGACAGAGCTTCAGATAAAAGTAACCTGAAGCTCTTGGCTGACAACAGCTGGGGGTAGAAGACCGCGCAAAAAATGAGCATCTCTTTCTATTTCAGAAAAGCCAAGACCTTTATTGTAATGTGGATCCCGCAGTAATGTATATCCGCTGCATCAGACAATATCATCTTCATTATCTAGTCCGAATAACAAAACATGGTTGCAGAAGAACCTATAGTATCTCCAAACCATCGTTCAAGCAGAAGTGCAATAATAAAAGAAAAGCATCTTTGTTGTTGCCCAAGTTCCTCGGCAGAATTTATAACTCAAGTCAAACAGAGACAAACATGTTAAAGCGGCTTTTAGATCGAAGGCAACAAGCTGTTGGACAAATTTGTTTCTGGAAAAGAAGGTTCGAAGAAAAGAAGAAGAAAAGTCAAGACACAAACAAAAAGCAAGCTGCCAAAGGAAATGTCTGCTTCAAATCTCACTTGCTCCTCAATATTTGATCAAATAAAATAATCAGAAGTTCAGAATGAATACTACAGTATATAGGATCTAAAACTTTTCGTCTGGTACATGAGAAATGTTCTTGCAATATTCACCAATAAAATACTCTTATAAAATTGATTGTTGGCCAAGCAGATATATGGCATTTTGGGATGAATTAATTGGTCAATTTGAAATGGACATTTCAGCATGTAATTCAAGATACCAGCCAAACTTCAAAGTTCAGTTAAACACTAAAATGGAACCTGATGAATAAAGCACGCCATTAAGATCAATTTCATACATATGCTGTATAAAGATTCAATCATTCGAAGGACAAAATCAAATTCCATTTTTCCAAAAGATAAACACCGTGCTAGAATTAATCCCCAACGACACAAGCACGTACGAACAAATCCATCAGACACTGCCAAAAGCACAAGAAATTTAATAAAAATCAGGCCATCGCGATCTTATCTGATGTAATAATATTATAATAGATAAAAAATAGCAGCCAAAGAAAAAAAGAGAGCATAGAAATCATCGATCCCCGCCATACCTAGCGACAGTGACAGTCCAAGGAGTAACGTGCTGGTCCTCGGTGGCGAAATCCTCGCCGTACACATCCCGAACCCCGCCGGTAGCAACCGTAGACTTGGAGCTCAAATCGGCCTCAGACGGAGCAACAACCGCTTCTCCGTCTCCAACCTTATCGCTCTCCGTCAAAACGACGGCGTTCGGATCTCCCGGCCGGCCGTTGGTCTCCGTGGAAACCTTCACCACAACGCAGCCGCTCCTGCTCGAAAAACGCGACGATCGCAGAGCTAGAGAACCGCCAGACACGCTGGGCGCGTTGGTCTGCTTCGCACAACACAATCCATAACAAAAACTTCGATTCACAACTGATAATCAGCGAAATTGTAGCAATTGAAGATGGAATTGAGAAATCTGAGGGAGGAGCGGAGAGTGATAGGTGTCATTGTTACCAGGAAATTAGCTTGCAGCAACATCGTGGCGAAGGAGCAACCAGTAGGAATTCAGAGAGAGAGGGAGAATTCAGGTAATCGTGATATGGATCTCTCTTTCTCTCACTCCGTAATCCTATCCGGCTTGGATTGGAATGGACTACAGTGAATTGCTTACTTGGAACCAGGAATTCCACAGAGAGAGGAGCAACCGGAAGGAGAGAGGGAGCCAGGCAGGCATGTGCAGATAGTGTTTATAGTGGCCCCTTTGTCGTTTCTTCCCACCTACCTTACCTCTACAGACCAAGTGAACTTCACCTACACTACTACTTGGCAGCTTGGCAATGGTGTCACACGATTATCCAACTCTTAACTCTTAAAATTATATGCTCCATTAAAAAAAAATTTTATTAGGAAAGAACCGGGGCGAGCGAGGTCTACCTGATAATATATTTACGGATGAGGTCTAGACCAGAATCGTTGTGAATATCGAAATTTTTGTTTTTTTTATTAGGTAAAAATTCGATGGCCAGACAGACCTGACTCATCGAGAGACCGACAGAGTCAGCAGACGACGAACCGTCTAACATACAATCAGAAGAAAACGGTGCAATACAAAAGCGACAACTAAACAACCCTAGACAAACAGACGAACCTAATAAAAAAGAGCTGAGATGTGAATATCGAAATTGTTAGCTCACATTTAAAAAAAAAAAAAAATTTTTTTATAAAAGACATGTATTGATCAATAAGTCACGAATTTAAATTCCCCTCCTCCTAATATAATAGATTTACATATCTACCTATAGACAAAAAAAAAAGGGAAATATAAGATAAATAATTTTAAAACTATTACAAAGTGGGGCCAAATGATTTTATAGAGGGGATCAAAGATCCTTTTTTATGGATTTTTTTTTTTTTTTTTTTTGATTAGGAAAAAGTTCGGGTGAGCATGCTCTACCCGAAAGCATCCTTGCGGATGAGGTCTGTAAGACCGGAATTGTTACAAATATCAATACCCCTGGCAGAGTGGCTAAGGTGTGCAACCTTATCAGCCACTCCATTGCCAAGACGGGGTACATGAATGAAAGAAATTTCTTTCATAGTCGATAGAAGAGATTGTACGTCAGACAATATGAGTTCGATTTCCCATGGACATCTAGACTTGTTGTTGAGATGGTTAATAATTATGCTGGAATCTCCTTCAATATGGATTTTGTCAATATGTAGTTGTAGGGCCAGTTGTACCCCGAGTTTTAGTGCTAGGGCTTCAGCTTGAATTGCACTTTTAATACCTAATTGTTTATAGCCTATGCGTATTGGGTGTCCATTCCAGTCCCTGATGACCACACCAGCGGTACTACGGTTATCGGCGAGAGTCGATCCGTCGAAGTTGAGTTTGAATGTACCCTTCGGTGGTTTGCGCCACTTGATATGACGGGCTTTGTTCCTCTTTACGAGTTGTCTGACGCCTCGTGAATGAGGGGTGGTGTTATCATCTAACGTACTATCATATTGGTGAGTGTTAGTCCAATTTATTTCGTGTGTAGTAATAAGTTTCAATGCGGCGTCCCTGGGAGGGACCCGTACCAGCCTAAACACATATTGGTTTCGAATATACCACATCGTCCACCAAGCGAAAGCAAGTTTACCTAGAGCAACCTTTGGTAGGTTATTGCCAATGAATGACATGATTGGATTTATATCCCTTGATAATGTGATTTGGCTGCCAATTGTGGAGTTTATGTGCCTTGGGAATTGAACAAGAGATCTCGAATATTGACATTCAAAAAAGTAGATGAACATCATCTTTCATAGAGCAATTGCAGAAATTACATGTGGGGGGGATAGGGACCCCCCGTTGGGCGAGCCTAGCAGCAGTGGGAAGGCCATTTTGACAGATTTTCCACAAGAAATTTTTTATCTTTGGTGGGATATCGAGACGCCAGATCCATGAGTTATTGTCTAAGGGAATAGAGGATTCGGCGGAAACCAATTTATATGCACTTGACGTAGTGAACCAGCCCTCTCGGTCCGGCCACCAGTATAATCTATCTACAAAATTTGAGACTGGTAGCGGAATGTCAAGGATTTCCTCCACAATGTTGTGTGGGAGAACAGTAGAGAGTTTCTCCTCCCACCATTTACCTCCCAGGATATAGTCACTGACTTTATCATCGATGTTATCAATTCTTGGGCAATCATCCCTTGATTGAATAGAAGATGTTGTAATCCAGTTATCAGACCAGAATTTGATAGCGGTCCCGCTGCCAACCGACCAGATAAGCCCCTTTTTGAACTTGTCAATTAGAGTTGGTGGGATTTCATTTGAGAGTTGGTGGGATTTCCATAAAACACCGACTTTGTTTCGGCGAGGGCCAACAATTGTGTGTGTTCATTTCTGCACAAAGTATCAACTTCAGTCCAGAAGGTTTTCTTTCGAATGCCTCTGCAATTCCAATAACTTATTTTCATGAGCAACCTAATAAGATATGAGGAGAAAAGGTAAAAATCCTCATATCGAAAGGCTTTTCGGAATGGATTTGGAGGGGAAGGTAACCATAACAAGATACAACACTAAACTGCCAAGGGCGATGTAAACTAGCACCTGCGACTGCGAGTGAGGGTTGCAGTAGGCGCCTAGCCTTAGTTTTTTGATCGAATGCGAGTCGACTTGCATACAATTTATAACCCATGGGTTTACAAATCCATACAAAGACAGTTATATATAATGACTGGGAAGAACCCAAAAAACAACAAAGGCGACCCAGCCACGCTAACTGGAAGCATAAACTTACAAACTTACAATTAAGTTGTTTAGTGTAGAACAAAAATTGGGTACCTAAACAAGCAGCAACCCAAATGGTGGAATGAACATATAAAGAGAGTGGTTTACTAACCATAGAGTAGTATCTTGCAGCCAGTCGAGAAGGCATAACATACCGACCGGGGCTACTCAAGGAGGTTGCAGCCAGTCGAGAAGGCATAACATACCGACCGGAGCTACTCAAGGAGGTTGATGCCGAGACAAAATTGTAGGGGCTACTTGCGAGCACACCTGGGTATGAGAAAAGGCAGTACACTCTAGCACTCCAATGGATGGTTTTCAAATTTACCAGTTTCATCGAAAGCTTCATGGAAGTCAATCCAACCATACTTTTGCGACTTGTGTTTTCCCAATGACAGGGGGCAGAGGCACCTGCAGATAGTTTTTCCTCAAAAGAGGGTTTAGGGCCCTTTCGGGTGGTGTTTGATAGGGGCTCGGGTGAGGAGACCCCTACAGTTATCATTCCTTTAGACTTGTCCAAGGCAAACACATCAGACAAACAGGAAAACCAACAGATTGTATAATATGATAAATTATATTCACACACATTAATTCCATAATAAGGTAATTGTAGAAGCCAATGAACAATAGCATTAATTAAACAGTTCATAAGCAAACTACATGAAGTACTCGTTTGCAACACATGCTTATGAACCTGCTTACCAAGGCATTTCCCACCAAATTCTGCCCGTTCTCCACCCAGAAGATGAAGAGGATGGAAGCACGTAGTACATGTCCACCTGTACCAAGACTTATTCCGGGGCGCCATGACCAGAAAATCATGATTACTTATAAAATTTAGCCAAACTGATTTATGGTCTATGCTTACATTGGTAGATATGTTAGAGTATATAATGGATGTATTATAATGGTTAATTAGATAGGATTCCACATTGATTACTATCCATATAGAGATGTTAGAATAGGAAACATAAAAGACTAAAGTGAATTTGCACAGGGAACATCTTTGATACGCATACTTAGCAAACTTCATACATAGTTCAAAGGCTGTAAAGAGATACACATGATCAGTTAAACAACCAAAATATGTCGGATCGAACAGCCACTCAAGCACATCAAATGCTACAAAGGTGTTCAGACACATACCCTTAAGATACCTACACCGAGGATGTTCATTATAGACTACTACTATGTTCAAGATAAAATCACCAAAGGCGGCCAGCAGGCTATTACAACAGATCCATGGCTTACTAATTAGCTTGAAGTAGAGATGGAAAGGTGGAATTGAAACACCTAGGCTAAAATCCAAGGAGTGGAGAGGATGTACTCTGGTTAAGAAGAGACAACAACAAGTAGAGCAAAGTATTAAATCAGTCGACGCAAGACTCAAATTTTCATTAACAGGATTTACGGAAAAGCTTTCTTTATCAGAACCGGAGATAGGAACTAACAAAGTCCCCAAAACTCCAGTTTGTTCAAGCCCCAGAACTGAAGATAGACTATATTTAATAGCAAGGTGAAAGATCAACTCAACAAGAGGTATAAAAGCAAAATAAGGCTTTTTGAGGGCCTTAAAGAGCATGCTCATGAGGAGGTTAAAGAAGGGCCTAAATGCAACAGCAGTTGCACAAGGCAACTCAAGATCCTTTTTTCTTTTTTTGTTTAAGAGTCCTGGCCAACAATGGATGAAAATTTTACACATAAGAAACTTATAAGTTGGTTTTATCCCAACATAAAATCTAGTGTGAAAAGCAACCATCAATACATAGGAGAATCGTTCACACTTAGTTTTACCAAACGCTAAATAGCAAACAAACGTATCAATAATCCAACCCACATAAGTGATCATCCGAAAACAGTACAGTAAACTGCACTTATGCCCTATACATTTTAAATGAAGTTGCTGCACAGAAAAACCAATCAAACAATATATTAGTTGGATTGCCATAGCTGAAGCAGGGCACACAATTTCAGTAGTGACTTTTATTAAAATCATTTCTTCATCAAAACTGGGGAAAGGAACTATAAAAGTCTCAAGATCCCAAGTTTGTTTAGGGCCCGAAAATCGGGGGGTAAGGGGTGAAGAGGAATGAACCTCTAGCACCGGATTTTCCAAACACCAAAAGGTGCAACAGACATTAATCCAAACACAATTCCAGATTAGGCCATCTATCAATAGAAGATTGAGATTAGGGAGGGGAAGAAACAACCTGGTTGAACAAACCAACTGGGAGAGACGAGACACGAACCAAGAGAGCCGACCACACTGGGCAGCGACCCGCTGCGCAGCGAAACCCAGGGTCTCGGCGCACCGGCGCCCAACCCAGACCGGAAAGATGCCCCAACAAACCGCTACCAACCACCAGCGATAAGGCACGCACATCACCAAACCGCCACCACCAAACTGCTTGAACCAACCCTTTCTCCAAGCATACCGTCGGTTCTCGAAAGACTGAGCAAAAGAAGTAGCAGAACTCTCGAAGGACTCGAAGACACCCTCCTTCAACAAGAAATCGTCTGAATCCGGTGGGACTCGGTTAGATTTGAAGAGGCGACGCCGGAGATCCGGGTTGCTACTCAGTTGTTTTCGCTCCGAGGGCAGACAAAGAACTCCACATCTAGCAGAGCTCCTGTCGGAACAATTGCACCAGTAGGTGACGGCGGTAAGAATCCGGAAGATTAGAGAGAATAGAGGTCTGATTTGGTTGATTTGTAAGGAATCTGAGAGAGATTCATGGAGATTGGATTGACAATGGGGATCTGCTAAACGAGGTTGGGGGCGCGTGCCACTAGGGCTCGGCGCGTTCATTTCCCTAGAAAAGGGTTTTGTCTCGTTATATTTATCGTTTGTCTTTTCGATTTTTATGGAATTTTTTTAAATGTATGTATCATGAAAAAATTATTTAAATTTTTTTTAAGTAAACCGTATATTATAATTTAAATATGACATTTTTAATTAAAAGAATTTCACATGACACAAATGATTATAATTTTTTTATACACATGTAGTATGAATAATATATTTTTTTAAAATATTGAAAGTGAACTATAAAGTTTGAATTAAATATAGCATTTTAATTTTTTTAAATGATAGAAAAAAAATTATGACAAAACGTGCCCCCTATTCACTAATTCAAACTCGGAGGAGACCACTAGAATATTTGCTGATAGGTGTTTATAAACAAAATGATACACTAATTGAATTTGGCCATATATCGGACTCGCTTGGATTAGAATGGACCCATCTTTGATTGATTACTCCATCGAAGGGGACGTGCATTTTTTTTTTCCCTGGCTATAAATAAAAGAGAGCAACGAGAAAAATCAACCACTCGATCCAGGAGATTGAACTTCTTTAAGAAGTTGAGACAACTCAACAACATTTTTTTTTTTTTTTTATCCTTTCCAGTTCAAGTGGGCTTAGCCCACTTTACATCTGGATCGGGTTACTGTAGGCCCATTTAAGGGGTTGACTCTCCCACTCACAAGCGTCTTCATGTTTTCACGGAGATTCAAACTTCGAACCTCGAGGCATGGGATGTAATCCCATAACCACTACACCAACTTGTGATTGGTACTCAACAACATATTTTTCTATGCACAACCCGGCCCGTACCCTACTTTATTTATACCAAAATACCCCTTTTAATAGTTGAGTTTGTTTCCTCTAGTGTTTTTGTGTTAAGGTTAAGGATTTACATGCTTCCATAAATGGTGTTTTTGGACAGAGCATCAAATTGTAAATGATGATGATGCCTTGAGGTATATATCCAATATCAACCAATTAAGTCGAGTGATTAAATTGAACATAGACTAATCACTTTAAACGTCTTTTAATAAATGATGATGCCTTGAGGTTATATTAGACAATCGGACAATTAGGTAAAAATCTTATTCATATTAAAGTTTTTATATCTAATAACACAATTCTTACATGCTAACATGGTAAAAATCTTATTCATATTAAAGTTTTTAATAGATGAAACACGTCACAAGCTGCAGGCACTCACTACAACTACTCTCAAAGATTGACAATGCAACAACTAATGTCATAAAAGCAACAAACAAAACTAATCGAACAATCAGACAAATAATAAAGGACATTTTTATCAAATTAAATAAACAACAAAAAACAATCTTAGCAACCTTGTGGTGGCCATGAAATTTGAACTATTAGGAACAAAATAACTTTTAACAATGACAATTTCACATATAAAAAGAAACAAGAAACGCATCTACGACAACTTCTAAAACAACAAAGTTATTACAAGACCCCCCACGAGGAAAACTCGATAACGAAAACTACTTATCCTTGTACCTAACCCAGGAAAAAGAAAAACATAAGGTGGAACAAGCCAATGATAAAACATTTCAAAATCAATTTTGATGGATCCAAGCTTCATACAGGCTCAGACACGACCAAATTTGTCATTCGGGATGCTTTTGGCTTGGTCATCTCTTTGGGTAGCCTCAAGTGTGGTTATGTTTCCCCTTACAAGCGGAAGCTCTAGTGCTCCAAACGAGTCTTGTAGTTGCATAGGACCTTGGTCTTCAACGTATCATGATTGAGGGAGACATTTTGACATTTATCAACTCTATTATTTGCAAGTGGGGTTGCCTTTGAATTGGGAGATCGAGATGACCATCACTTGCATTCTGCAACTACTTCGGTATTTTGAGTGATCGTCTTCCACACATGTCTTCCGTGAACTCAACTAGGTCGCAAACAAGGTGGCACAACTACGACCTAGGATGGAGCATGAGACAATCATGTCGTATCCGAAACTACTTTCCTTCGTTAGAATGGATGCCACTGGATGGTGGATCAACAAAGTCTGACGCCAGGGCCATGCCAACGTTTTGGGGAGGCATGTTCTAAAAATAAACGGCTAAAAATAAAAAGCAACTTTACCATCTAATCTGAATTTAGAGATAGATGTGAATAGGAGCCGCATTACAGATCTGATTTGAGCGATGATGAATGGATTCTAGCAGACTGAAAAGGGTGAAAGCACCAAACAGAAAAGAGAGGGAGCAGGCGAGCATAGAGAGTGTGAAAGAATTATAAAGAAAGTCGGAACTTATAATCGGAATCAATCTCATCTTCCCGTCGGAATTTTTCACACTTACAATTAATGAAGTTTGGGATATTAAAAGGAATTGCTTGATAGTTCGATTGCTCAAGTGTGGAGAATAGAAAGAAGATGAATAGCTCATGCATTGCCCTTTTACTGATGTTGAAAATTTGAAAAACGTATTTGGTATTTAGGTCTAATTTGCTTTTTTTTTACGTCACTATTTTCTTTTTAAAAAAAGAATGGGTAAAATTTTAATCTTTGGGCTTGATTTTTGGACCGTATTTCACTAATTAAAAGGGAGTTAAGTGTAGACCTATGGACTTTTATTCCATACTATTATACATATATATACTTGAAAAATATACAGGGCCCCAAAATTTTGGGGCCCTGTTCGGAAGAACCACCTGAACGGGTGGCCAGCACGGACCTGTCTAACGCCTTTCAAATTCTTACCGTTTTATAAAAAAAATATCACTAGTCTTGCTGAGTCATCCAACTCACCCACTAACTTTTTCTCATACACATTTTGGATTCTCGTTGCATTGTCATGGAAAAGACCAAAGGAAAGATTCTCATTGCATTGTCATGAAAAAGACCAAAGGAAAGGGTTTTTGTAGAAGATGTGAAATGATACACATCCCACGTTGATAATATAAGAAATCTTAACTTTTGCATATAAGTCAGTGAACTATTTTCCATATTGTTAATTGATTTTGGACGAAATCCTACTAGTTTCGTGATAATTAATTTTTTTACACAGAAAAGATATTATGCTTATATTTAGTACTTTATGTGCAAACGTACACAATAAACACTCAAAAGTAACAACTAGATTACAATTTTTTTTTATTAAACACCATCGGAGATAGTCTTACCGTTTAATATCATACCATTTACAACCACTCGTGAAGCACGTCTCAATTAAGGAGCCAAGAAAACCCAACATCTTTGAAGTGTTGAATATGCAGATAAAAGGCTAACAAATGCTATAGGGGGGATGAATAGAGTATGAGAATTTTTCCTAATCTCATAAATGGCCTTATCAATATGGGATAAGACCTTATCAAATGCGCAGAGACAAGATATGAATAACGCAGTAAATAAAATGAAAGATAAGGACATAAATAAAGATAAAGAGAAGAATAGGGGACACACGATATGTTAACGAGGTTCAGCACGAACTTGACTTAGTCCCCGCCTAGAGTTCTCCAACACTAGTATTCAAAACAACTTTATTTCATTTCTTCCTATGTGATCTAGATACAACCTTTAAAAGACCCTCCATCTTCTAAACTCAGAAGCCTCACACTTCCTATCTAGCAACTCAAACACTCCAGTGAACAAAGTCTTACCGATACCGAAGTATCTTATACGTTTGGGTATAATTGTACCCTTAGTATAAACCTAATGAATTGTACGATAAAACTCAAAAATAAATCTCCCAAACACTCAAAGAATAGAAACGCTCAAACAAGTAGAGATGTGAGATCGGTGCTATAGGAGACAAATGATTGCAGGAGAACTGTATGCGCTAGGGATGGTGCTTGTCTTCACTGCACTCCTACTCGTCTCTTTATATAGGACAACCCAACGTCTAGAAAGAGTCAAACGGTTGAAACTTCGAACTTGGGCTCCTATGCTGTTGAGAGACGTTGCTGAAGATACGGGGAGAGACTTCAGCGATTTGAAAACTCTTCTAGAAGCTACGACTGAGATTTGGATGATTTGAATCGTAAAGGGCTGAAAGCTTGGTCAATCCAAATTCCTTGAAGATCTCGACAAACAAACTAACTTATATCTACATATTTGGTTAGAAGAAAATAGATCTTTTAAAACAATCAAACCGAATATATACAAACTGGTCCATTAGATCAACTTTAGCCCAATAAATTATTGGTCCAAATAAGGTGAAAATAATAAGCTCATTAAAACTGAGCTCGTGTAAAACTTGAGACAATATCAGTAAGACCTTATAAAAACCTGGAAACCGGTTTTGACTTTCATCAATCAGTAAAGTCTTATCATCAAGGTGGAGTCATCGATCTTCAACATTCCCTCACCGTTGGCAGTTAATTATGGAATCATTCAAGAACAGAACGTAAATCTAACCTAACATGGTGATTGAGAGTGAGGAAGACAATGAAGAACGAAACAGTGTACTTTGGACAGAGAAAAGGAGAGAGCATAAAAATGCCACTGATTTCTTAATTTCTGTTATGGGCTTATACAGGTATTTATAGGATGTTAGGCCCAATATTCCCTAACTATCTCACAAGTTAGTTTCAAAACGACGAGTTTGGAATGACCGAATACACCAAGTTCTTGGCAGGTGCTTTGGTGCTCCTGACACCTTTTTTTCCCCTTGAATTTGTAATTAAATAACTGCATGTTCGGGGTTCGAACCAGGGACTTTTGGTACTATCCACGAGTCATTTCTAGTGAGCCATTTTAGAATGGTTAGACACCCTTTTTCTGAATAAAGCACACCTCTGCGGTCCTTCTAGACCAGATGAGATCCCCTACAACACCAATATACTCTCCTCCTTACAACACAAAAATATTTTAACATATATCTTATCTTCAAAAAAATTAAAAAAATTATATTTATATTACTAACATTAATTTTTATATATTTATAAAATTTTATTTTGAAAAATCATGTTTTAAATTTTTTAATAATTGTATTTTGTTAAATATTGCCTTTTTAATTTTTAAAAATGGTAGAACATGATTTTTAAGAATAAAATTTTATAAATATATAAAAATAGATGTTAGTAATATAAATTTAATTTTTTTAAAGATAAAATATATGTTAAAATATTTTTGTGTCCTAGGAAGGAGTGGGGGGTGATGTAGAAGATTTGCACTGATTCTAGACGGCTAGACAAACCCCCCAAATCACGGCCACTTAATATATTCCATTCAAAATGCATACCATATGAATTAATTGACTCCTCCAGTTGACCACAAATTCGCGTCGACAGAGTCAATTTATATGCCTAATTGTACATTAAATCAATAGATGGCGCCTGTTCGTAACTAGGTAACTTATACATCGATCAGCACTATCGATTTCATAATCAGTTTTGAGTGTCATAAATTCGAGATGGGGATTCGAGTTGCTTGTGCATTGTTCTGGGTAGGAGCCCTGCTACATTTTCACTCCCAAGTTGCAGAAGCTCAGACTCTCACCCGTATGGAAAGGCAACTAATCGGCGATGATGATCATCATCCAGGTAATTATATATATATATATATATATATATATATATATATATATATATATATATATATATATATATATATATATATATATATATATATATATATATATATATATATATATATATATATATATATATATATATATATATATATATATATATATATATATATATATATATATATATTTTCATTATTGTTGGACTATTCAATGTTCATAGTCAATTGGTTTTCAATTCCTGAAGTTGTATACCATAATTTCTCAGTTAATCAAAATTAACTTGTAATGCAATTCATTGCTTTGGCATATACCATATATGAAACTTGTTTAACTAGCGCACTCATATCGGAAATCGATATAGGCTTCATAAGCATCGACTGTGGCTCAGCAGTTGCCTCATCTTACCATCAAGCAACTGGTTTGATCTACAAGTCGGATGACACTTACACCACCACCGGAAGAAACACGAATGTATCCTCCGATTTCATCACTACCGACCCTCATGACCTTTACAACACGGCTAGAATCTTCTCTGATGGTCAACGAAGCTGCTATACCCTTTCGCCGGTGCTGCCAAACAAGAAATACTTGATCCGAGCTCGGTTCATGTATGGCAACTACGACGGAAGGGATACCTTGCCTCGCTTTGATGTCTACATTGGAGTCAATTATTGGCTTACAGTCAAACCAAAGGACCCTGGTCAGCAATTAGCTCCAGAGATCATCCATTACTCGGTTTCGGAATCTATTGATGTTTGTCTCATAGGCACTGGCCATGGAGCTCCTTTCATATCCGCTCTCGAACTCAGGCCTTTGGATGACTCTATCTACAATGCATCTTCCGATTTCTCCCTCAACCGGTGGTACCGTTGGGACTTTGGCCGTTTCGTTAACTCATCCGAGTATGTGTGTGTGTGTTTCTATGTTTTCCATGATCATGACTCCTTGAGGTATTAGACTGACATGTTGTTTGTTGATGTCTAACGAAATGTAGCGAGAACGATGATGCTTACAATCGACTATGGTATGAGCATCCATGGTCGAATACGAAGGTGATTCAGACAAACCAGTCGTTTGCTGATTCGAGTGCTAATCCTTATAAAGTACCAAATGGCGTGTTAAGTACAGCCTGTGAGCTGAATGGTAGTAGCCTGACAAATGGACATAACACGAGCTACCCGATGTCTAAAGTTTACGCGTACTGGCACTTTGCTGAGCTCGAATTGCTTGGCTCCAATGACACTAGAGAGTTCTACATTTACGTGCCTCTTGGTTCGGGTTACAGATTTGGACCTATTAGGCCGGAGTACTTGCAGTCAACTACAATACAATCTGGTTTGATACCGCTCAATGGATCGGATGCTTTTGTGTTTTCACTCAACAAGACCGATGCATCAAACCGTTACCCTATTCTTAATGCTTTCGAGACTTACAAGGTCTTAGAGCTTCCTTATTCACCAACAAACCGTGAGGACGGTATGTGTTTTGTCTTCTTCACATTCTTATTGCTTCGTCTGCCTTTTCGACAATGTTTCATCTTAATATGATCAGTCGACGCTGTCACTGCAATCAAGAATCAGTACGGAGTACTAATGGCTAATTGGCAAGGAGATCCTTGCCTTCCGAAAAATTATCAGTGGGATGGTCTGAATTGTGCCTATGACGGACATAACCCGCCAAATATAACATCCTTGTGAGTTCATTTGGATGATATAACAGTCATCTGAATCACACTTATATTATGTGAAATTCTAATGTTTGATTTACAATCACATGATCGCGAGGTAGGAATTTGAGTTCAAAAAATTTGACTGGCGAGCTTCCATCAACTCTGTCCGAACTCAAATTGCTGCAGTGCTTGTAAGTGTACATGTTTTTAGCAGAGGTTGAACACCAATATAATGTTTAACTGGTCTCTTGTCAAGTAGTAAGTGCTCTTACATTCGGTTTAGGAATCTCTCAAACAATGGATTGATGGGGAAGATACCAGATTTTTTAGCGCAAATGCCCTCATTGCGCGACATGTAAGATACTATTACTAATGTTGATGGTTGTAGAGTTAACGAATTGATTTTACATATATATGAAGTTAAACTCTCATATGTTCCTTGTCGTTACAGCGATCTGTCAGGAAACAATCTAACAGGTCCAATTCCTACTCAACTTGTTCAAAAAATTTGTAACAACTCTATAACTCTAAGGTATGTTTTTTTTTTTTAATTTTGTAGTTTATATTCAATTCAATGAAACAACAAACTTAATCTCCTCAATAGTTTTTATTTTATTCTTTTTCCCATTTTTGCAGACTAGAAGGGAACTCCATTCCTTGTAAGACAACAATCAACAAAAAAAATCACCGATTCATTATTCCATTAGTATCATCCATTTCTTCGATTTCACTCCTTGTGATCATCGGTATCATTTTCTTCACATATAAACACAGAGAGAGAAAAGGTCCTATTCAATCTGTCATCTTTCATGTGATCACTTTATAATTGTATCATAGATCCTGTCATGTAATCTGACTTGATATATATGTTGTTTTTGTTGAATTGAAGGGGTAATACACCGAACAATAACATCAAGAAATAAGCGATTCAGATATTCAGACATTGTCAAGATCACCGATAGTTTTAGAAAGATCGTTGGCAAAGGAGCATTTGGTACTGTCTATCATGGTCTTCTGCAAGACGGTACTCAGGTCGCTGTCAAGTTACTGAATAATACATCTGCCCTCTCTGTGAAGCAGTTCTGTGCAGAGGCAAGTGAAATAAAAAAACTTGTTTTTAGTACATTTAATTTCTTAGGCAGTTACTGTTGGTTACATGGATTGATACTTGTTCCTGAATCCACTGCAGGCTGAACTCTTGACAAAGATTCACCATGTGAATCTGGTGTCTCTAATTGGGTATTGTGATGAACGCTCAAACATGGCACTCGTTTACGAGTACTTGTCTTCTGGGGATTTGAAGATGCATTTATCAGGTAACTCTATAGTTCATATTCATTGAGCTAGATGGTGTTAAGTTCTAATTTTCTCAATCACTTCGCAGCGAGCAGCGAGCATTCGTTGAGCTGGAAAACAAGACTTCAAATTGTAATTGATGCTGCACAAGGTTAGCCTTGCACATTCATCCCTTCAAACAAAAATGGACTTAAAAACAAGTTATATGTAAACAAAAATTGCAATCAAGAGGAATGAAATGGATGCAGGATTGGAGTATTTACACAGTGGCTGCCAACCAACAATCATCCATAGAGACGTCAAGCCTGCGAACATTCTATTGGATGGAACGGGACATGCCAAGATATCTGATTTCGGCCTCTCCAGATTTTTCACCACTGCGAGTGAGGCTGTTGCGAGTACTGACATTGCCGGGACTCTTGGGTACCTTGATCCAGAGTAAGTTATTCTTCGATCTCCAAAGTGGTGCATCAACGTAATCTAGATCATATATCTAAATGGATGTATAATTTATGAACTCAGGTATTGCCAAATGAACACGATAAGCTACAAAAGTGATGTTTTCGGCTTTGGAGTTGTGCTGTTGGAGCTGATAACGGGGAAGCCAGCAATATTCAAGAAAGTGGACCAAAGAGATCAACAAATTCATATAGTCAAGTGGGCGACTGAGATGGTCGAGAAAGGAGACATCTTGGCGATAGTCGACAAGAGGCTACAAGGCGAATTCAGTCCCAACATAGCATGGAAATTCTTGGAGATAGCCATGGCATGTGTGAATCTTATAGGTAACCAGCGACCGAGGATGAGTGAGGTGGTCGCCGAGCTCAAACTGTGTTACACATCGGAGGGGTATCTTGACCAAAAGGCTCTAGCTAGTAATGAGAGTGGTTGCATATATATGAGCCAACCACTCGACAGGAGCCCGATGGCTTTCTTACCCGAGGCCCGATAGAATCTGGATCCTCTCCTTATATTAGGAGGCTTAATAAGTCAATCTCCATCATCCAAGACAACTCTATTCCCAGATGAATTCTTTCATTTAGATGAGTGTAAACTGTAGAGTGGGCCTCAGGCCCAATCCGAAATAAATGGTTCTAAGTCCAATCTGAATGTAAATACGAATAAAGGGGAATTAGGAGGTGGTTAGTTTTGTTAGAAGGTTGTTAGGAAGCTTGAGCTGTGGCTAGCTTTTAATCGTGTATATATACCCCTTTGTACATACTCTCATGGTGAGTTTTTGCAATACAATAAAAAAATTCCCAAATCAAGGTTTCATATATATGGCATCAGAGCAAAGGTTGCTCGTAGCTGATTTTCTGCGAAAACTTTTGTTTTCGTAAGAGATCCAGTAGATCTGAGGTTGCCAGATCGAAGATCTGCTAAGTGTACGTGTGCATTCGAGTTGAAGGAATTTGTCGATCATGGAGAACAGGATCGAAAGAAATGGTGAATGTTGAGATATGAATGAGATCAAAAGTGTCCCACATCGGAAAGTTGAATATATCAAGTCATAATATATGAGCTGATGGGCTACTCCTTATATTGTCAATTGGTTTTAGAATGAAACCTCACTCGGCTAGTGTGCTAGGCAGACTACTAGTGCAAGGGCTCACATGTGCACACGACCCCCGTGCAGGCGTCCCGCCTTTCGATCCTGGTGCCGATGTGTACCGCGAGGTCCTCAGGATGATGAGGGGAAAGACATTGTTGATCATAAATGATAATGAGCTGAACCAAGCCATGGTTAATTTCGTAGATAATATTCACACTCCTCTTGATATTTTGAAATCAGAAAGGTAACAAAAATGTCTGGGTTATTGACACTGGAGCCACGGACCACATAGCTTTTAATGCATCTATTTTTACTGAGATTCGTGCCTTGAAGAAGATGGTCCTGCTTGGGATACCAGATGGAACAATCAAGATGGTAAAGCAGTCTGATGAGATGGTTTCTCAACCAAACAAATTTATAGCCAATGCAAGACTCCGCTATAGAAGGGTTATTGACACTGGAGCCACGGACCACATAGCTTTTAATGCATCTATTTTTACTGAGATTCGTGCCTTGAAGAAGATGGTCCTGCTTGGGATACCAGATGGAACAATCAAGATGGTAAAGCAGTCTGATGAGATGGTTTCTCAACCAAACAAATTTATAGCCAATGCAAGACTCCGCTATAGAATAGAGAGTCAGGATCGTCCTGGGGAGAGAGTCAGCGTTTCTTGTTTAGTTATTTAGAAGGTTGAAAGTAATAATAAGCTAGAGGGTGAAGATATATAAGAGAAAAGCAAGTCAAATGAAAGGGAAAACTTCCAAAACAAGGGTTCACCATAACAACAAACACATGTGCAAATTAATGAGATATTTTGAATCAGAAAGGTAACAAAAATGTCTGGGTTATTGACACTGGAGCCACGGACCACATAGCTTTTAATGCATCTATTTTTACTGAGATTCGTGCCTTGAAGAAGATGGTCCTGCTTGGGATACCAGATGGAATGGAACAATCAAGATGGTAAAGCAGTCTGATGAGATGGTTTCTCAACCAAACAAATTTATAGCCAATGCAAGACTCCGCTATAGAATAGAGAGTCAGGATCGTCCTGGGGAGAGAGAGTCAGCGTTTCTTGTTTAGTTATTTAGAAGGTTGAAAGTAATAATAAGCTAGAGGGTGAAGATATATAAGAGAAAAGCAAGTCAAATGAAAGGGAAAACTTCCAAAACAAGGGTTCACCATAACAACAAACACATGTGCAAATTAATGAATCACATAAAAGATCATGTTTTTATCATCAAACAATTGAGTTTCATCAATCAACAAGTAAATCAATGAACTCTAGTATAATCCTTTAACTCCCGTTAGAAAACCCTAATTACATTCCAAGTTAACAACTTCCTTTCTCAAGTTAATTGCAACAAAGTGTTGGAGGGTAAATTTTTACAACTTTAGAATAATGATAATCTCATATTAAATTAATCAAATATCAAATTGCGATTAATTTAATTGGCATTCATTATTAAAATGGAAAAATGAGCTAGAAAACTTGGGTTGAAATTTGACATGTAAAAAAATATATGCAAGTGTTCTTGAAAGGCCCAAGAAATGAAAAAGGCCCAATCCAAGTAACAACAGTTATAACAAAAGTGCAGTTATAACAAAAGTGAAGTCTGGGAGGTTACATACAGTAAAGAAGAAACTGTGCACAAAAGAAAAAAAAAACTACTATGAAACTGCATTTGGAACGTGGTGGTTTTCAGGAGTAGTTACTTAAAAGTAACTTCTCCTTATTCTCTTTTAAAAAGCTCCCATTGCTGATGGGCCTCCTGGTTTTTCTTTTCTTCCTCCTGGCCTTTCTTGCTCCTGGAAAAACCTGCAGTAACAAATACAAAACAAACATAAATTCAGCAGCAACAAGGAGAAGAGAAATCAAGGTAGTTCCAATGGTTTCTAAGATCCCCATATACAAAATGATATAGCTTTGTACAGTTATATTTATTTTAAGTATATGGTATGGATTTTGGAACCACAAAACTATCTCCTAAACCAGTCGAGATGCTGCCAAAATAGATTCTCAAAATCCCCCTGTGCAAAACGATATAGCTTTGTACAGTTATATTTGTTTTAAGCATATGGTATGGGTTTTGGAATCTCAAAACCGCCTAAAACCATGGCGAAACTATGGCGAAATTTTCATTCAAAGGGACTGCTAAAAGGTTCCTAATCAGCCAGGCAAATTGAAACCTAATAACTCCAAACAAAATCTCAGCAGGGAGGCACTGAGTTTCAAGGGATCCAAAACAGCCACAAAGGCAAAATAATCATGAATTGAGGATCTAAAAACTCCAGCAAATACATCAGAAGGGTAAAACAAAAAATGCAAAGTAACTCAAAATTGAGCCTCAAAGAGCCCATGTCCTGAAAATAAAAACAGGGAAATATTCCTAGAGATCTAAAGACAGGAATGAAGCCTAAAGCAATCCAATTAGCCACTACAGGGTAAAATCGTGTTAGGGAAGATTGAAATTCAAACATACGGACCTGTGCCATAGCCTCTGTAGTTGCTCTTGTTGCGACTGAGGTCGGAGTCCAACCGCACCGCCCTCGTCCCATCGCTTCCAGTCATGATTCCCGTCCAAGAAATCGCTCTTCAAGCAGCCCCTAATTTTGCGACTTTGAGTCTCTTGACTCCAATCGAACGATTGTTGGTTCGTACAAACCTAGATTGGAGGAGGCAACGAAGCTTCGTCCGTGATGATACCCGCACATAAAAGATTTAGTGTGTGAAATTGGGACTGAAATTCACAAGAAAAAGAAAGTTAGAGCGTACCTAGATCTAGGATACCTTGGATTGAAATCAACCGAGCCCGAATTACTTGCTCCTTTCACCCTTAGCTTCCAATTGCCCAAACTGCAGATGCGGAGCTCTTGTCGCGGTCGCCATCGCTGAGCTTTAGTCTTCATGTCGCTCTTGCTCCGCACTCCTCCGCTTCAGTTGCCTAGGGTCGAAGCTCCAGGGCGGCGTGCTAAAGGCGGCTACTGTCGAAAGAGCAAAGAAAACAAGGCAACCGGAGTCGTTGAACAAAAGGATGAACATAGGGCAAAAACAGGCCGAGCTCGGTTGAATTAATTAGAGCTAATTCATAGAATGGGCTGGCATCTTCAATTTGGGCTCAATTAATTATTTTGATTAAGCCCACTAACAAATGTTCCAAGTTTGCTATCAGAATTGTTTCAAAACAATTGAGGCAAAACAACAAACATATAATATATAGTATGGTCGGCATATTTAAAGTAAATATGTCTAACTATCAAAACGACCCCTAAAAAAATGTATATAGGAATGATAATTGCCGTAAAATTAAAAAATTGGGTTTAAGAAAATCATGAAGTTTAAACCCTAAAAATTTTCATGGTCAATTCATTTCGATGGGTCGACCTCAAACCGGCTCCAATAAAAACGGAGTCAAAACCTCAAATCGAGTTTCATCAAATACAAGCTCGGTTCCGTTAAGAACTACGTACAGACTTGACGCCTCATTCCGGCTACGTAGGTAACCCGATATTAAATTCTAAAAATATATCGAGTACAGTCGTCCGCCTCTAAATTCTCTTTAAATGAATATGAGGTCAAATTAAAATTGGTTCGTTTGAGAACTACGCAAGATTTGATCCCGTCCAAACGGGTACGTAGGTAGCTCGACATAAAGCAAAAAGCTCGTCGGGTTCAATCACCGAAACAAAAAATAAATCAGTTCTGGTAGAACTACGTAAAGACTTGACACCGTAAAATCGGTTACGTAGGTAGCCCGATATTAAATCATAAAAATATATCGGGTACAGTCGTCAACCTCTAAATTCCCTTTATATGAATATGAGGTCAAAATCAAACAAATTCAAATGGTCCATTCCGACTCAATACAAAGCTTTTGCTCATTGAGTTCCATCACCACCCTCAAATGATCTCATGATCAGCTCCAAATACAAATTCCTATTTGTCCCGAACTACGGTGACTTGATTCCATCAAACAAGTGGATACGTAGGAAACTCGGTGTAAATCAAATTCTCACCGAGTCCAGTCACACCCAAACTTTCAACCAGATATCCTCAAATTCACTTTTCGACTCTAAGTCGTCCTAAATATCAAATTTCCATCAAATCCAAAGTGTCTCTTCCGACTCGATACAAAGCTTCCGCTCGTCGAGTTCGGTCACGACCAAAACATCAAAAACCCAAATACCAAATTTGTCATTTCCAAGAACTACGTGCGATTTGATCCCTTCCAAAAGGGTACGTAGGAAACTCACAAACGAGTTCAATCACGATCCCCAAATTGACTTTTCAGTCAAATCTCAAATCAAATCAAATTAAACTCCACATCAAACTCAAATCGTTTTCTATGCAAATGATAGGCGGGTTACTTGAGTTACCCTTCCGAGGTGGGCTCAGGTTACTCGGGTGGAGTGTCGTTCGAGCTACCCTTCTTAGAAGGTGGGTTTGAACTTCATCCTCTGATGCATACAAGAAAACGAAACCAAAACCAAATCAAAAATACAAAATCTCAAGCACTCTGAACTACGTAAGGCTTGATTCTCTTCCAAGAGATACGTAGGCAACCCGCTAAACTCGGGTGCAACCCAAATCACCAAAACCACTCAAATCTTGGTATCGGTACGACTTCGAATCAAGAGGATAACCAAAAGGGGTCGAACTCAAATATTAAAAATCAAATAAAATGTGTTGTACGATTATTGCGCATTTTTTGTTCAACACAAAGAATTCCTTAGATTCTCATACAAGGTTAAACACATAGGTAAAGAACATCACATAATCATAGATTCATCAATTCAGCACACATGTCTATTGCATGTTGGGTTCTCCCCAACCTTGGAAGAGAAAAGAACTACTCACACATGACAACTAGAAACATGATTTTAAGAGAAGAAAACATAAACTAAAATTGAAACTAAACAAAACCTGGAAATTCATCGTTTAATCACAACAAAACACGTCCAAATTTTCTCCCAAACGCCAAGCAAAAAACCTAAAAATCTTCTACTATTGTTGCGCACCCCTTGCGTTGTTCAACGCGTGTCTCCATCCCCTAAAACCTAGCCCCAAGGGTTTTATTTATAGCAAAACTATAACTTAATTCCCAAGGAAAAGGATTTTATATAATACATATCTAATATCTAAAAGTCTAAGGATAAAATTCCATTAAAAGCAGCCAAAAAAGGGTCCATTAACTTATTTGTAGAAACTTGTATCGACACCAAGGGTTGGTGTCGATATCGATAGGGGGGAAGGAGGGTGTCGATACAGACGGTGATCAATTCTTCATCTCGGAATCAATTCTTCATCTCGGAATCTTCAGACAGGAGTGTCGATATCGATACCCCTACAAAAACTGGGCATTCTATGTGGGTATCGATATCGACACAACTTTTCCATCTTCATCTTGAAACGCACATTCCAGGGTCCTCGTTCGTCCGATTGGCACATATGAATATGCGTTGGAAAACTCTTTTCGAGAACTACAAGTATCATGAAGGTGTCAAAACTCTTTTCGAGAACTACAACTTTTCCATCTCCCATTTTTTCCCTCCCTTAGCTTCTCTAATGCCTTCATGGTTTTCCGTTAAGCTCCAAAGTGCGTCTAAACTCCTCCAATTCTTATAAAAACACCACCAAAGCTTGTGTAGACATCCATATCTTGAATAATACGAAAACTAACGCAAACGACACTCTTTCTCAACACTAAAGCTAATTAATGAAAGGACTCAATTGGACTTAAATATGATGCAAAACATTATTAAAAAGACGGACATCGCATTCGGACACTGTGGTTGTTGATAAAGACTTTGTGCTTCACAAGGTCTTATTTGTGCCTGGGTTTAACCACAATTTGCTGTTGATGGATGAGAAATGTCGTTGGTTTCACATCGTCGAAGAAATAATAACCCAAACAAAAAAATAAACAAACTAGTATAGTAAGTACGAGGTCGAACCCATAGAGAATCGAGTATTTCAATGCAATGTGTATTTATTAATATGCAAGCAAAGATAAGATATGAATGTAAACAAGCAATAAGGGATGTAAATAAATGACGAGGAATGCTAGTAAGAGCGAATATAAGATAGAAGAGAAGAGCTAGTGTGGTTTCGCATACAATTCGTAACATTGATTGGTGTACTTGATCCTTGACTCAATTCATTGTTATTCTTAAAGTTATGTCGACTTGTCTTAAACCGATTGATCAACACGGAAACAATCACTTACGTTCAATGTAACACTACAAAGAATAACATAAAGATCCAAGTATTTATGACCAATTAGCAATATCAAATCTCAATGCAATTAGAAATCAAAAGAACAATCTTCTAACCCTAATCTCTTAGAAACCAATACAAACCAATTTTTATCATCCCGCAGAGACAATTGATGCTTTCACGGGATCAATTACCCTTGCTTGCTACAAAGAAACCACTCTAATGAAAGGAATCACTAGCAAAGACGCAAATTCCGTCAAGATAGCTAATCAAGAGGGAATATATGCAATCAACAATATGAGCACAAGGATACTGAAATAACCATAGGAATAATAATAGAAGTATACCTATTGTTTAATATCCGCATTATTGACTCTCCTGTATATATATTATATATCTTCAATTCTTGATCATCTTTTTTTATTCACAATAACTACTATTAATAGATATCTAGTCTATATTATATGAAATGTACACATTGTTCACTAATGCAAATTCTCATTTTTCACCCCCAAAATGGGAAAATGCAGCTGGCTTCATAAATATCGATTGTGGCATGGCAGAACCCGGCCCAACTTACCATCCAGAGATTGGGTTGTACTACACTTCCGATGAGAAATACATTAGCACTGGAATCAACTATAGAATATCCCACGCTAACTTTACCTATTCTAGTCTTTATTTGTCGTTAAGAAGCTTCCCTGAGGGACGCAGAAATTGCTATAGTCTCTCCCCGTTGACGCCTAACCGTACCTACTTGATCAGAACTCGGTTCATGTATGGCAACTACGATGGCAAGAATTTGATCCCTACATTTGGTGTCTACATGCCAATTTTTGGTTCACGCTTTCAATCCTTACATTTGATGAGTCAACTTTCACAGAGATAATCGGAAAAACTGCAACAACGGAAGAGGGGTTTGCTATCACTTCTGCCCTTACCTACAGTCTATGTTCTCCCTCTTACAAATCCTTCATTAACAATGTGACTTCATTATCTGAACCTTCAACTTTGGATGAGACATTGACTAAGATAGAATGGATAAATGCCATGCTAGCTGAACTTAGGGCTCTTGAGGAGAATGCCACATGGTCTCTTGTGCCAAAGGATACTGCCACTTCTGTTGTCGGTTGCAAATGGCTGTTCAGACTCAAATTTAATGTTGATGGCTCTCTTGACAAACACAAAGCAAGACTGGTAGCTCGTGGATTTTCTCAACTGGAAGGCATTGATTGCAGTGAGACTTTTGCCCCAGTGGCAAAGATGATTACAATTAGAACTCTCTTAGCAGTTGCTATTGTGCAGAAGTGGGATATTACACAAATGGATGTTGCTAACACATTTCTTCATGGGGACTTGGATGAGGAAGTATTCATGGAACTGCCACCAGCCTATCATTTTCTAAAACGACACTCTTGTCCTCAAGGGGAGTGTCTAAGTGAGGCCAAGAGACCTCCTGAAATGGTGTGTAAATTAAATATGTCTCTCTATGGACTTAAATAGGCACCTAGGCAATGGTTCTCAAGGTTCTCTCAAGTTGTAAAGCTAGCAGGATTTGAGTAGTCTGAGGTTGATTATTCCCTCTTCTATGAGGCAAAGGGAAAATCTTACACCGCATTCCAATCTCTTCTAGAAGAGATTGGAAGGATGAAGATGCATCTCCACAAGCACTTCAAAATGAAAGATCTGGGGAAGATGAGGTACTTCTTAGGCATTGAAGCTGAAAACACACCTCAAGGATTATTGATAAATCAGAGGAAATACACTCTTGAACTGCTACACGAAATAGGAATGACTGACTCAAAACCTGTAGCTACTCCACTTGACTCAAAGGTGAAAATGCCTCTTGAAGGAGAAAGAGACTTGGTAGATGCAGTTGCCTATAGAAGGTTAGTTGGAAAACTCATATATCTCACAATTACACGTCCTGATATATGTTATTTTATGCAAGTCCTCAGCCAGTTCATGCATCAACCAAATGATGTACACTGGAAGGGTGCCAAGCATATCTTGAGGTATCTGAAAGGTGCTCCAGGCCAGGGACTCTTGCTCTCAAACAAATCCTCATTACAGCTGAATGCCTTCAGTGATGCTGATTGGCAAAGTTGTCCTATTACCAGAAAATCTTTAACTGGCTTCTGTGTAATGCTTGGAAGCTCTCTCATCTCTTGAAGGACAAAGAAGCAATCATATGTTGCTATGTCCTCAGCTGAATCTGAATACAGAGCCATGGCCACTGTATATGTTGTGAGATAACATGGTTAGTAAAGTTGCTAGTTGATCTTGGTGTGAAGCACACTACTCCAGTTAGGTTGTTCTGCGACAACAATTCTGCCATGCACATTGCCAGAAACCCAGTGTTTCATGAACGCACTAAACACATAGAAGGTGATTGCCATCTAGTGAGAAACAAGGTTTTGAGCAAAGAAGTGATTCTTGGTTATATATCAACTAAAGAGCAGCCAGCGGATATCTTTACAAAGATTGTCTCAACTGATCAATATCAGAAGATTCTCTCCAAGTTAGGAGTTATCAACATGTTTCAGACATGATGAACTCCTCACTTGAGGGGGGGTGTTAATCATATCCTATGTTTTATCTATGTAATTCTATGGTCCATGGTATTTAGTGTGCTCTCACTCATAGGTGATCACACTTGTAGTATAAATAAGGAAACCCTATTTTTAGACAATTTATCAATTTGGGGATCTATGAGACATTGATCATTCCTCTGCTCTCGGCTGTCACCTCTAGCAGCTTCTTCTTCTTGATTGTCGCTTGATTCACCAATCTTCACCTTCCTCTGTGTCGAGCTCGTACCACCGTTGGCAAACCCGAGACACCGCCGCTCGGTCTCGAGGTTCTTCGATATACTAGATGACGCACTGAATCACCCTTTGCCCAGTGAAGAGGCATTGATGGCAGATGGGGAAAAGGAATTAGAACGGGAGATCTTAGAGGAGGATCGGAAGAAGGGGAATTAAGGTCAAATTAAAATAGGGTAGGGGTAAACCTGGTATTATGAATTTTTTTTTGGACAATTACTTAAAACTGATTTTAGGGTGGACAGATACTAAATAAATTTATGTAAATGACATTTGAGACAAATATCCCAAAAATAAATGAGAGGTAAAGTTATGATATGAAGAGAAGGAAAAAAGGGGAAAGATCGAGGTTCTCCATGGTTGCGGTCCTTGCGGATGGTCTTAACAATCATAAGGTTACCTCTTTCCTTTTTTCATTTTCATTTCCCTGTGATAATTTAACACATCACATATATTTTTTCTTTAAATTATTTTTTACTTTTTCTACCTCTTTTTTAGAGGTTTTCCTTGAAACTATGGGGTAACTTTATTCCCCACTTTTTCTACCTCATTTGTTTATTTATGAATAAAATTACCAAGTGTTTAATATTAATATTTTTATTTCTTGATTTTGGTAAATAGAGAGCGACCATCGAGGATTCGAACTAGGGATTTTTGAGTACTGCCTACAAGTCTTTTCCAGCTTAACCCTTTCAGAATGGTTTTAACATTTTCTATTAAAAATATTAGTAACATCGATCATTTGAAATTGAGGATTATTGATAAGATTTGGATCAAAAAGAAGGTTGATCACTTGTGCATTAAAAAAAGGTTATGTAGAGAGAGATAACCCTTCTAACATATGTTATGTAGGGTTGGATTACAACTATGAGTTTATCTTTTAAGGTTATAAGGTAAATTAGGTAATGAAAACCATCTACTCGATCGTACTGATGGAGTCAATAGTCTTAATTTCAAATTTGAACATCCCTCAACAAAATTTTGATTCGGTCAGACTTAATTGTATGTACCATAAAAACAAAATATATAATATCGACAATGGACGAACCAAACTGATAACGTAGCGTGTGTGGTTTGATTGACGACGCTGCTAATATATACTCCAATATTTCCAACGACGATATTGGTCCTAAGTATATAAATTAATTAATGAAAGACCCGTATATGATATCATGAAAATGATCGAATAGAAAACCTTCAAACACGAATGAATTGAATTGATTAATTATGCTAACATAACATATTCCACATAAACTAACAGAACCACGTAAAGAAAAGAAAAACAAATTAAAGAGATCGAGTAGTAATTAAGATACAATGCAATCTCCATATATAATCAATCAACCCGGCCTTCTTCTTCCCTCCACCACCGCAGGGCTGCTGTTGCTGCTGCACTTCCTCTTCCCCAAAACCACATAAAACTCCTACCAAACATACTCTTAGTGAACAATAAATATATTAATTAAAAGCCAGTGATCGAGGTGACAGTACGAAGGATGGGTATTCCTGTGGCTGCTGATGTATTCCAATTCATCTTCTTCCTCCTCCTCCAATTTACCTCTTTCCAAAATTTTCAGTTGTTAGTTGCAGCAGATGTACTTTCTCCCATGGAAAGGCGATTATCTGATGATCGCTCAGGTATTTTTTCTGTCAGGAAAAATATACCTATTGTTTAATATCCGCATGATTGACTCTCCTGTATAGTGTATATATATATCTTCAATTCTTGATCATCCTTTTTTATTCTAAATAACTACTTTTAATAGATATATGGTCTATATTATATGAAACACATTAATTGTTCACTAATGCAAATTCTCATTTCTCACCCCAAAATGGGAAAATGCAGCAGCTGGGTTCATAAATATCGATTGTGGCATGGCCGAACCCGGTCCTACTTACAATCCAGATATTGAATTGTACTACACTTCCGATGAGAAATACATCAGCACTGGAACCAACTATAAAATATCCATAGCTAACTTTTCCTATACTAGTCTTCTTTTAACATTAAGAAGCTTCCCTGAGGGACCCAGAAATTGCTATAGTCTCTCCCCGTTGATGCCTAACCATACATACTTGATCAGAACTCGGTTCATGTATGGCAACTACGATGGCAACAATTCAATCCCTACATTTGATGTCTACATAGATGTCAATTTGTGGTTCACCCTTTCGACTGGCACAGCTTTCAGAGAGATAATCCATGTAGCAACTACAAAATCAATAGACGTGTGTCTCGTAAACACAGGGCAAGGAATCCCTTATATAAACTCCCTCGAGCTCAGGCCTTTGGATACAAACACTCCATACGTTGCTTCTCCTACTTTCTCCCTCTTTGGAGCGCTTCATGAAGATGTTGGCGGTTTTGGTACTTACGAAGCGTATTATAGGTATGTGTATATACAAATGTACAAACAGAGCTTCATAATTGTATTCTATACACAATTATTATTACACTATTTTTTGTACTAAACAAGCTAGCTAGATTTAAATAGGTGATTGAATGTCTTCCTTGATGCAGCTTAAAGGATGATGCATATGATCGTCTTTGGTTTCGCTCTCCTACGTGGGTTTGGAATGTAATTAATGCCACAAGTGGAACTTTTGATGTTTCACAACCCAATCCCTGTAAAGTACCAATTAGTGTGTTGATGACTGCTTGTGAGCAAAATCTTGGCCTTCCTAACTGGACAATCAATTTATCGACATCTGATGTTGCATCTGATATTTATTTCTACTGGCACTTCGCTGAGCTTGAATTGCTACAACAGAATGAAACCAGAGAGTTCAACCTTTTTGTGCCTCATGGTTCTGGACACAAATTTGGACCTATAAGACCAAAATACTTACAAGTAACCACCATAGCATCCCCCAGACTCTCCATGAATGGATCAACATCTCTCAGTTTTACACTTACAATGGCAAATGAGTCCAACCGTTACCCTATCCTTAATGCTTTTGAGTCATACAGGGTTCTAGAGCTTCCTGCTTCACCAACAAATCAAGAAGATGGTATTTTCATCTATCCATGCTTTTAAATCTTTCTTCTTTTCTTAAGTGATACACCAATTGCAATTTAATTATAACTTTTATGAAATTTTCAATTCTTGATCAATATGTTCAGTTGATGCCATCACTACAATTAAGGATATATATGAAGTACCACGAATATGGCAAGGGGATCCTTGCCTTCCAGTTGATTACCAGTGGGACGGTGTGAACTGTACCTATGACAACAACAATCCTCCAAGAATATCCTACTTGTGAGTTTTGATGATATAATAATATCATTTTGATTACAATCTTGCTAGCTAGTTATGTTGAGTTTTCGTTTTGGATTTATAAATTCTAACCACATCCGGTCTATGATATAGGAGTTTGCCTTTAAGCAATTTGACTGGAGATCTACCACTCTCTCTGTCCAATCTCACATCGTTAAACTACTTGTAAGTTCCGTACTTTATTTTCAGCCTAGAGGTTGAACAACATATTATCTATGTGCTTATAGCTAGCTAGTATGTAAGAATGTTCTAATGTACGCGGTGGGTTAATTTGGATTTGCTTCAGGAATCTATCCAACAACAGATTCACAGGGACGATACCAATATTTTTAGCATATTTACCCTCATTAAATATCATGTAAGATCGTACTCTTGCAATTTGTAAATTCAAGAAAATTTACTACATAACTTTTCTTATATTTTCCTCTTTTTTGAAGTGATTTGACGGGAAACAATCTCACGGGTCCAGTTCCCCTTGAGCTTGTTGAAAAGGCAAGCAATAAATCCATAGAGTTAAGGTATTTGCACGCCTATACCTTACCGAGTGTCATAGTGTTGAATGTTAAATGATGTACCATTTATGGTTTATATTTATATTACGAACAAACACATGTTAATCCTCAGCTTTTATTTGATTAATGTAGACTAGCAGGGAATCCTGATGTTTGTAACTCATACCCATGTGAGGAGAAGACGGAGGTTAACAAGAAGAGACACCATTTCATCATTCCGATTCTTACATGTGTTGCTTTAGTTTCACTCTGTGCAATAATTGGTAGCATTTTTCTTGCATTCAAATGGACAAAGAAACAAGGTATTTTACAATCTTTTTATTTTTGGTGCTATCAATTTGTTAATGTATCCCTAACTCTAGTGATCAACTTATTGACAATAAATATCAGTCGATGGGTTGCCAAATCCAGTCATTAAATCAAAAAACAAGCAATTCAACTCTTCAGACATTGCAAGGATCACAAGAAATTTTAGGAAAGTGCTTGGAGAAGGAGGATTTGCAACTGTTTATTATGGTGTCTTGCAAGATGGTATTGAGGTGGCTGTAAAGGTACTGGATAATGCGTCATCCACAATCACCGTGAAGCAATTTTGTGCTGAGGCAAGTGATCAAATCAATAGGTTTAACTCTTTTAGGACTATCTCAGTAGTAATTATATATATAAACAAATCGAAACTGATTATTGTTATCTTTCATGGATATATACGTTGTTGATAAATCCCTAGGCTGAACTCTTGACAAGAATTCATCATGTACATTTGGTCTCACTTATTGGGTATTGTGATGAAACTGCAAAGATGGCACTTGTGTACGAGTACATGTCTCGTGGAAACTTGCAAATGAGTTTATCAGGTAACTCTTTCATATTTTCTTCATAGAGGATATATATAGATCGAGTTTGCATATATCAATTGTATGTGAATTAGCAAGAAGCTTTTGTTTTTACCTCACAGAGAGAAATGGTGATCCTTTGAGCTGGAAAGCTAGACTTCATGTCTCAATTGATGCTGCACAAGGTTAGCTTGTGCATTCATTCATTGACGAGTTCAAAAGTTTCATAGCTAGCTACCACTATTGTGATTCCAATTAACTTATAATGCAGGATTGGATTATTTACATAGTGGCTGCCAACCACCAATCATTCATAGAGACATCAAACCTGCAAACATTCTATTGGATGAGAGAGGACATGCCAAGATAGCTGATTTCGGGCTCTCTAGATTTTTCATTGACAAAAGTCAGGGTACTGTTTCCATGACTGATGTTGCAGGAACTCGAGGGTACCTTGATCCAGAGTAAGATTGTACTTCTATTGGAAACAAAACGAAATTCATATACTGATTGTGATTTAACAAAAGAAGTTTTCATGGCTTATGAATTCAGGTATTGCCAACTGAACAAATTTAGCGAGAAAAGCGATGTTTATGGCTTCGGAGTTGTACTCTTGCAACTATTAACCGGGAAGCAAGCATTTATCAAGGATCCCAACAATGAAGATCGCCTCATTCATATCATAAACTGGGTGTCACCATTTGTTGAGAGTGGAGACATCATGGCAATAGTTGACAAGAGGGTACAAGAAGACTTCAATCTCAACCCTGGTTGGAAGTTTCTAGAGATAGCCATGGAGTGTGTGAAGCCAACAGGGGCCGAGAGGCCGAGAATGAGTAAGGTAGTAGCGGCTCTCAGGATGTGTTATGAATCCGAGGGATTTCATGAGCAAAATTATGTAGTCGACGCCGATAATCAGAATCACAACATGAATTCAAGCCAAATACATGAGTATGGGAGCCTTGTGTCTCTACCTAGTGCAAGATAGAAGCCTATTGGCTATTGCAACCGATATTCCAACATGATATATGTATGGTTACAATGAGTCCTTAAACCGCACACTGTTTGTTTGAGCTATATATCGTCTTTCGTGAAAATATGGCTACCATAGTACTTTGATGAGTGTGTGTAAGTTTGAAGCTTATCTATTCAGTTTCATATTAGTTGTACTTCTAGCCTATTTCAATTTTTGTTGATCGAGCTTTACTTCCATGATTGATGTAGATTTTATTCAGTTTATTATATAACTCTCTTCAAGTTCATATCGGAAATTGATCTAGGCTTCATAAGCATCGACTGTGGCTTCATAAGCTTATCTAATTGATCATATTCACTGAGATGGTGTTAAGTTCTAATTTTCTCAATCACTATGTGGAGTATTTTTTTGGGTGGATCGCAGCGAGCAACGAGCATTCGTTGAGATGGAAAAAAAGACTTCAAAATTCAATTGATGCTGCAAAAGGTTAGCCTTGCACTTTCATCCCTTCTAAAGTGCGGAATAGGCATATAAAAGGCAAACAAATACTCTAGCAAAGGGAGAAGAATAAAGTATGCAAACTTTTCGCAAATGCTGAAACTGGTAAGACCTTACCACCTGCTGTAAGGCCTTATCTGAAATGCATAAACAAGTTAATAAAAAACGTGGTTGTAGAATAGCGGAATTGATGTAAAGTCCTCCTTGAGGGTTTCCATTCATTGATATAACATATATATAGGTTACACAGGAATTGGGCCTTAACGGGCTTTTAGCCCACTATACAATATGAAACCTATGTAATCTATCAAACCCCCGCAGTCGAAACGGGAGGTGTCCGTACAGTGAGACTGGAACGAAAATCAATGAACAACTGTCTAGGTAAACCCTTGGTGAATATATCAGCGTACTGATAGGAGGACGGGACATGTAGAACGCGGACATGTCCAATGGCAACCTTGTCTCTGACGAAGTGGAGATCAAGCTCAATGTGCTTCGTGCGTTGATGCTGTACTGGGTTGCTAGCCAGGTAGACGGCGGAGACGTTATCAGTGTAGACCAGAGTGACCTTCTGCAAGGGGCATCGGAGCTCAAGAAGGAGATTGCGGAGCCAAGAGCACTCGGAGACAACGTTGGCAACGCCCCTGTACTCGGCTTCAGCGCTGGAGCGAGACACGACGGACTGACGCTTAGCTGACCAGGACACAAGAGTGTCATTGAGGAAGACACAGTAACCAGACGTGGAGCGACGTGTGTCCGGGCAACCACCCCAATCCGCATCAGTGTAAGCTACAAGGTCAAGCTTAGATGAAGGAGTGATGGTGGTGCCGAGCTCAAGGGTGCCGCTGATGTACCGAATGATCCGCTTCAATGCCTGAAAGTGAGGTTCCCTAGGGGTATGCATGAACAAGCAGATCTGCTGAACGGCATAACTGATATCAGGCCTGGTGAAAGTGAGATACTGAAGAGCACCAGCAAGGCTCCTATACAATGTCGGATCGTCAACCAAAGGACCAGAATGAACACTGAGCTTGTTGGATGTATCGACTGGGGTGGCGACGGGATTACAGTTGACCATCTTAGCCCGAGCAACAATCTCAACAGCATACTTACTCTGGGAGAGAAAAAGACCAGACGCATGCCGCTGAACAACAACTCCCAAGAAGTAAGACAGCGGACCCAGATCAGACATGGCGAATTCCGCACTCAACCTCGAGATGATGGACGATCGAAGAGCATCAGAAGAGGCTGTGTGAATGATGTCGTCTACATAGAGCAGCAGGAAAGCCAAGTCCGAGCCTCTGCGATAGATAAACAGAGACGTATCCGATCGGCTGCCAGTGAAACCCAAGCGGAGCAGATGAGAAGCAAACCGCTGGAACCATGCCCGAGGAGCCTGTTTCAGACCATACAGAGAGCGCTTGAGGAGACAGACATGCTGTGGACGCTCAGTATCAGCAAACCCCGGAGGCTGAAACATGTAAACCGTCTCATTCAGATGACCATGCAGAAAGGCGTTCTTGACATCCAGCTGATGGATGCCCCAGTTGCGCGACAGGGCCAGACTCAGGACCACTCGGATAGTGGCAGGCTTGACCACAGGGCTGAAGGTCTCATCACAATCAATACCGGCCTGTTGAGATCTACCGTTAACCACCAGACGGGCCTTGTAGTGCTCCAATGTCCCATCAGAGCGGAACTTGTGACGGAAGAGCCACATACAGCGAATGAAGTTCGCCTCAGGAGGGCGAGGCACAAGAACCCAAGTACCATTCTTCGTAAGGGCCCTGTATTCGTCGAGCATAGCCGCCTGCCAATTCGGGTCTAGGAGGGCTGTTTTGTGGGAGGTGGGAACGGGGGAGAGGGAGGTCTGGGTGGAGGCAGAGGGTGAAAGGGAGGCGGGAAAGAGGGGGGCAGGAGAGGCTAAGGAAGCGCCCGCGCCCGCGTCAGAACCTGACGCGCCCGCGTCACAAGCTGCCGCGGCCGCGTCCCGTGAAGCGGCGGGCGCCGCCAGGGGCGAGTTTCTTGCGGCGGGCGCCGCAAAGTGGGTTGCGGCGGGCGCAGCAAGCCATGCGGCGGGCGCCGCGCGTAGGGGAGGCGCTGCTGTTGGTGGAGGGGATGTGGGGTGTATAGCGGGGTGATGGTCGGCGGTCATGGAGACGATCTGTCGGGGTCTAAAGACACCGGAGACGCTGCGGGTGTGTGGTCTGGTGATGGATGGTGGCGGGGGAGGTGGGGGAGGGGGAGACGCAGGAGCACCGGGAGAGCTCCGGGGAAGAATGAAGTGAGGGAATGGTGACTCAGACTCTGTGGACGACACAGGGGGTGTGGGAGACGCGAAGGGAAATCGCGACTCATCAAAGGTGACATGACGAGAGAGAATGATCTTGTGAGTCTTGATATCGAGGCAAATGTAACCGCGATGATCAGACGGGTAGCCAAGAAAGACACAAGGGGTGAAACGAGGGTGAAGCTTGTAGGGGGCAGTGGATGACTGATTAGGGAAGCATAAGCAACCAAAGGTACGAAGGTGATCATACCTAGGCTCGGCGTAATAAAGAGTCTGAGCTGGCGAGCGATTTTGTAGGGTAGTGGAAGGGAGAATGTTTAGGAGATAACATGTGGTGGTTAAGGCGTGAGGCCAATAGGGAAGGGGAATAGATGCGTGGAAGAGGAGAGAGCGCATCATGTTGGTAATGGTTCTGATGATTCTTTCTGCCTTGCCATTCTGCTGAGAAGTAGGGGCAAGACAAGCGATATGAGATCCCATTTGCGGCAAAGAAGGAGTGAAAGTCTCTGTTGTCAAATTCACGACCATTGTCACATTGGAAACATTTGATGGACATGTGGAGTTGTGTTTTAATGTAGGTATGAAATCTGGCAAAAATAGGAAACACTTGGGACTTGAAATGCAACGGGAAGACCCATAAGTAATGAGTGTAATCATCCAGAAACAAGAGGTAGTACTTGTGACCCTCCTTGCTAGGCACGGGAGAGGTCCAAATGTCGCTGTGAATGATATCAAAAGGAGCAAGGGTAGAGGTCAAAGACCGTTGAAACGGCAGTCTGGCATGCTTGCCTAGTTGGCAGGAAGAGCATAAACTAGAGCGTGGGTCTTTAGTACATGTGACAAGGTTCTGGGAACGGAGGACATCTAGAACGGCAGCATTGGGATGGCCCAGGCGTGCATGCTAGAGGCTGGACGACGACGCCGAGAGGGCGACCGGACACGATTGACGGGACGCAGGAGGTGGTGTGACAGGGTAGAGCTCCCCGGTGTTGTTACATCTCATGCGAGTAACCCCCGTAGTAAGATCGTTCACAGAGAAACCATAGGGATCAAACGTAAGGGAAACGTTGTTGTCAGTAGTGAACCGACGGACAGAGATAAGGTTTTTGACAATCTTTGGGGCAATAAGGACATTGTTGAGGTGTAGTGGGTGGGTTGGGGTCTGTAAATTGGCGTGGCCAATACCCGAAGTAGCAATACGACCACCATTTCCGACGATAATAGAGTGGGCAGGGCCCTTAAAAGAATAGAGGAGAGGTTACCTGAGGAGTTCGTCATGTGAGAGGTGGCACCAGTGTCCATGTACCAAAAAGAATCTGAAGATGTCTGCTGCGTAGAGGAGAAGGCGTGATGCAGAGCTGGCGGAACATAGCCTGGATCAGGCGATGTCAGACAGGCGTGAGGGCCGGCATGTCGAGGGGTAGAGTAAGGGTGCATGGGGACGACGCGGGAGGGTGGCCTGACGCGGGCGCGCTGAGGACGACGCGGGCGCGCTGAGGAGGACGTGGGCGCGCTGAGGGCGACGCGGGCGCGCCTGGGGACGACGCGGGCCGAGGGGGGGGGGGGGGGGGGAAGGGTGGCGGGGGATCCGAGGAGGGCGGATCCGGCGACGGTGGCCTTGGAGAGGGAGAAGGCGGCGGTGTCGCTGTGACGGTGTCGTCGGGAGCAGGGGCCGGAGAGGCGGCGGTGAGGAGGAAGGTCGGAGGAAGAGGGAGGATCAATTTAGGGTTCCGTTAGGAAGAAAAGGCTGTGATACCATGTAGAATAGCGGAATTGATGTAAAGTCCTCCTTGAGGGTTTCCATTCATTGATATAACATATATATAGGTTACACAGGAATTGGGCCTTAACGGGCTTTTAACCCACTATACAATATGAAACCTATGTAATCTATCAGTGGTGAACAATATGTAAAGCAAAGACAAGCACGAATGTAAAGAGCGGAAAGTAAAGCACACGATACTTGTTAACGAGGTTCGGCGCAACCGCCTACGTCCCCGCCTAGGGTTATCCAACCCGTAGGATTCAACAACTTTATTTCACTTTTTCTTATGAGCCCTAGATACAACCTCTAGAAGACTTACCCACTTCTAGACTACTTCCTATCTAGCAACCCAAGTACACCAGTGAAACAAAGTCCTACCGATACCGAAGTATCTATACGTTTGGGTAGAGATGTACCCTTAGTATAACCTAGAATGAATTTTACGATAAAGCTCAATGTAAACCTCACACTCTCAAAGAAATAAAACAATAAGATCAAGAGAGAATTATGAGAGCGGATGTTGTAGGAGACGAGATCTGCAAAAGCCTTTGAGCGCTGTGTCGTTCTGTGTCTTCGGCAATCTTCCTCTACTCGTTAAATATGCCAGTATGTTCAATTCAAACATTTGAAAAATCTCCAAAGACGTTGAACGTTGCACTGATAATTCCTGGAGAGATCTTCGGCTCTTTTAAAATAATTCCAGAACCTTCACTTCAGATTTGTTGAGATCTTGAATGAAAAGATACGTTGGAGGAGCCTTGGACTTGGTTCAAAAAGATCTTACAAAATCTCAACAATCTAGCAAATCGATATAAGATAAATACGATAGAATAAATCCACTCTAAAATCAAAACAAGCCCATTCTAAGTTAGACCCACTTTAATTTAGAACTTGCACCATTAGGCCCAATGAGATGGAAGACTTGGTAAGATAGGCCCATTAGAAATAGGCCCAATTACACTAAATACAAATCAACCAATCTCAGAAGCTTACGTAACTCTTTGAGGTCACTGTCGGTAAGACCTTATCTCTAGCAGTAAGGTCTTGAAACTGTCTTCGTATTGATGGTTTCTTTTTAAAACGTTATAAGCAACTTGGAGATTGGTTCAACCAAATCTCTTGAAGATCTCAACAATACAACAACCTTTTGAACTTGAAGATTGCTTCCAAAAATCCTCAAAGAGGCTTTTAGAAAGTCAACCCCAAATCTTTAATAACCAAATCAAATCCTACACAAGATCTCCACCAAATAATTAAATATAAATCCCAATAAATAATCTAATTGATGTTTGTATAAAATAAATACTGCATTTCTTTGTCTTCCATCATACATATAATATAACATCAAATACATGTAATATAACATCAAGATGGACTCAACAATCTCCCCCTTGACGGAAGACAAAACAAATATCAATTATATATAAATAAATAGCATCGCAGAGCATCATAAGTAGCATAACATCATATAATAATCAACTAAATTTCTCCCCGGCCCTTTTTGTCTTCCAACAGGGAAGGGAAGAAATCGAGTTTCATCCATTCAGCAGCTGTCAAGACCTTGAAACTAATCTCAAGGCCTTGAGATGTTAGTAGACAGCATTACTCCCCCTACGATAATGCTTCCCTGTTCACTATATCAATTAAGGTCCAAAAACAATATTAAACAAAGAGAATCATTAGAAGCACATAATATTTACAAAAAAAAATTTATTATCCTTTATCACCAAGAGGGATTGTTCCAATCCATTTAAGCTCTTTGATCTTGGTGATATCCTGCAAAACGAACAAACATCAACCTTTCCGGCTAGACCAATGTACAACTTTAGATTCATAATTAGGATAGACCATGTTTGGTGGTCTTGTCCCTTTAGGAACCCAAATTTGCCTTATCCGTTCATTTAAACGTACAGGAAATGTATTTCTAATGATGTAAGGGTCTTTTCTTCTATATGGACAAGTTTCCTTTACATGACCCTTTTTGCAACAAAAGAAACAAGTAGGAGATCGCCAACGTCCTTTTGCCTTAACGAACGTGGTAGTAGGTTTTACAGGAAAGTTCCTGTTGTATCCTATACCACTTCGGTTCAAGGAAAGTTGTTGTTCTCCAAGCATCTTGTCGAGAGTGGCTTTGGATCTAGTGAATTGCACCAGGGCTGTTTGTTGATCTTGACATTTTCAGATAATTTCACTTTTTCAATCTCAAGGTCATTGTTATGAGCCTTAAGAGAAGAGAGGTTTGCCTTAAATTCGGAATTTTCTGATCGTAAGGTCTTACCCTCAGTGATAAGATCTGAATTTTGACTGTCAAGATCATGCAGTTTCTGCGACAGCTTCCTTATGCACACTTCTTGATCTTTTACCTTCTCTTTCAAGGTTCTGATTTCTTTGTTGCAATTTTCTTCATTAGAAATCATATTTTTCAGAAATTCAGAGAGAACATCAATAGGACTAGAGATAAGGCTTCTTACAATACCATCTAGATGTTGATCGTCTTGGTTTTCATCATGGTCCGCCATCAAGAAAAGATTTATTGGATTATTTTCCAAATCCGATTCACTTGTAGAGTCCGAATCGTCTTTCTTTCGATCTCTCTTCTTCTGCTTGTTCGTCTTCTTTTGAAGATACTCCTTCATCAAGTGATATGTTTCACCGCATTCATAGCAAGTTAGAATATTTGTCCTTTTAGTAGGGTTAGAAGACTTACCTTTATGCTTTGACGATCTCGCATATTCTCGGTTTGAGAATTGCTTCTTCATGTTTATAATCTGAGCAAGTCCCCTTGTGATCAAGTCGAAGGGATCTTCCTCATCATCATCACTTTCGTCGTCCTCTGATGGCACATCCTCCTTGATTTTGAGCGCCAAATTCTTTATACTGGAGGATGGTTGACCGTCCTCTTCGTTGAGAAACATCTCATGCGTGATAAGCTTTCCAAGAAGGTCATCCAATGCGAGTGTTGTAAGGTCTTACGCTTCTTCTATGGCGGTCACCTTGGGACCCCATTTAGATTTGGGAAGGCATCGGAGTATCTTACTAACTTTCTCTTCATTTTGGAAAGTTTTTCCCAATGAGTCAAGGTTATTAATGATCTCCGTAAAATGGGTGAACATTTCTTTCACTGACTCATCTTGGTTCATCTTAAACAATTCATATTGTGTAAGATAGATACTGATTTTGGTCTCTTTGACCTGGATAGTCCCTTCATAAGTGATAACCAAATTATCCCAATTCTCTTTTGCAGTCTTGCAAGAGGAGATGCGATTGAATTCATCGGTACTCAACCCACAATACAATGCGTGCATGGCTTTGAAATTCTTAGCCGTGCTTTCCAGATCCGTCTAATTGTATTCTTCTTCCGTCTTGTTCACTTTCGTCCCATTGGTCCATTCTTCTTGGGTATATATTCAGTGTTCTAAAAATCGCGCCTAGGCGCCGCCTGGGCGCCGCCTAGGCGCTAGGCGGGACGGGACCTAGGAATTTTTAAGCCTAGGCGGACCTCTAGGAGGAAATTCGTCCAGGAACCCCCTAGTCCCGCCTAGGCGCCGCCTAGGCACCGCCTGGTCCCGCCTAGGCGTCGCTTGGGCCCGCCTAGGCACCGCCTAGTCCAACGATTATTCAATTTGCGCTTCTAAGCATATGATTAGTTGACTTAGGGTTTTTTTATACCCCATGTCGGGAAGCATTTCCTTTTCAATCAAACTTATAGTTTTGGATTTTAGGAGGTTTAGAATTGTCAGTCAGACATGTACTTTTGCATTTATTTACTTTAGTGTTAGTTAACTACTACAGATTTGGGTTTATGAGTGATATTATGGATTATTATTACATTATATGAATTATTGACAAGTGTTATTCGTCAAAATATAAGGAAATAATCAAGTTTGTTCTAAGTCCGCCTAGGCGCCGCCTAGGCACCCGCCTAACCGCCTAGGCGCTAGGCGGCCACCCACCGCCTAGCGGCCGCCTAGCGCTTTTTAGAACATTGGGTATATTAGGCCCTCGCGTAATAATACGCAAGAGCTCTAGATCCTGATCAATGATAAACGTTTGCATCAAGGATTTCCAATGCATGAAGTTGTCCCCAACAAAGAGTGGAGGACGGATGACCGATCTTCCTTGACCGAAGCCGCCTTGACCTACACCTGCCATGATTAGACTCACAGATAGTAATATCTAAGGTACATGAGTTAGGCTCTGATGCCATTTGAAGTGCGGAATAGGCAGATAAAAGGCAAACAAATACTCTAGCAAAGCGAGAAGAATAAAGTATGCAAACTTTTCGCAAATGTTGAAACTGGTAAGACCTTACCACCTGCTGTAAGGCCTTATCTGAAATGCATAAACAAGTTAATAAAAAACGTGGTGAACAATATGTAAAGCAAAGACAAGCACGAATGTAAAGAGCGGAAAGTAAAGCACACGATACTTGTTAACGAGGTTCGGCACAACCGCCTACGTCCCCGCCTAGGGTTATCCAACCCATAGGATTCAACAACTTTATTTCACTTTATCTTATGAGCCCTAGATACAACCTCTAGAAGACTTACCCACTTCTAGACTACTTCCTATCTAGCAACCCAAGCACCAGTGAAACAAAGTCCTACCGATACCGAAGTATCTATACATTTGGGTAGAGATGTACCCTTAGTATAACTTAGAATGAATTGTACGATAAAGCTCATTGTAAACCTCACACTCTCAAAGAAATAAAACAATAAGATCAAGAGAGAATTGTGAGAGCGAATGTTGTAGGAGACGAGATCTGCAAAAGCCTTTGAGCGCTGTGTCGTTCTGTGTCTTCGGCAATCTTCCTCTACTCGTTAAATAGGCCAGTACGTTCAATTCAAACATTTGAAAAATCTCCAAAGACGTTGAACGTTGCACCGATAATTCCTGGAGAGATCTTCGACTCTTTTAAAATAATTTCAGAACCTTCACTTCAGATTTGTTGAGATCTTAAATGAAAAGATACGTTGGAGGAGCCTTGGACTTGGTTCAATAAGATCCTACAAAATCTCAACAATCTAGCAAATAGATATAGGATAAATACGATAGAATAAATCCACTCTAAAATCAAAACAAGCCCATTCTAAGTTAGACCCACTTTAATTTAGAACTTGCACCATTAGGCTAAATGAGATGGAAGACTTGGTGAGATAGGCCCAATTACACTAAATACAAATCAACCAATCTCAGAAGCTTACGTAACTCTTTGAGGTCACTGTCGGTAAGACCTTATCTCTAGCAGTAAGGTCTTGAAACTGTCTTCGTATTGATTGTTTGTTTTTAAAACGTTATAAGCAAGTTGGAGATTGGTTCAACCAAATCTCTTGACGATCTCAACAAACCAACAACCTTTTGAACTTGAAGATTGTTCCCAAAATCCTCAAAGAGGCTTATAGAAAGTCAACCCCAAATCTTTAATAACCAAATCAAATCCTACACAAGATCTCCACCAAATAATTAAATATAAATCCCAATAAATAATCTAATTGATATTTGTATAAAATCAATACTACCTTTCTTTGTCTTCCATCATACATATAATATAACATCAAATACATATAATATAACATCAAGATGGACTCAACACCTTTAAACAAAAATGGACTTGAAACCAAGTTATAAACAAAAACTGTGTATAATTTAGAGAGGGATAAAACCCTAATAGATTGGTGGTGGAATCCTCATATTAGAGAAGGTAAATACACGCTTATAATGTTATTATTCAATCCTTTATATAGGGATTACAATGCTTGGAGAATAAGTAATATAAAGATATCGATAATCTAAACCTACCAAAGATATATATTTATAACCTAACCTAACAATATCAAAGATTATATCCTAATACAATCATAACTAATATATCATCGCTAATTGATATAGCAAAAGTAATTCGATAAAAGATTCAGGGGCATAATCGTCATTTACACGGTAAACCCTAATCACAAACCCTAACTCTCACTATATATATGATCGAACTACTAGGGTTACGGAGGCCTCTTCCGGCCGACATATACACTCTCTGACTTGAGCGTCGGAGGCTCCTCCGGGGGAGCGAGCCCCGCCTCTTCTTCTCCTTCCATTCTGTGCAGGAATATGGATCGACGGGAAGGAGAAGTGCAGATTTTATGCTTAACATTTGGCGCCGTCTGTGGGAATTTCGATCGAAAAGCCATATGATTGAAACTCACAATCAACAAAGTGATGAGAAATTGACGATTCCAGATCGAGAGTTCAACCGAAGGATGTCCGGGGTGTCGATCAAGACCAGATCTTGATCCCGAATCCCCCCCTCTTCCTATGGTTACACCGGTTGATCGAGCATCAGTTCAGATTTTGAGGGATCTCGAATCTCCCCCCTCCTATGGTTACACCGGGTGATCGAGCCTCCATCAGCCGCCGATTCCGGTCTCCTCGATCTCCCTCTTTGCGACTCCGGCGGGATCTGGATGGGGCTTGCATCACAGACTCCGATTCCGGCCTCCTCCATCACTCTCTACGCGACTCCGGCAGGATCTGGATGGGGCTTGCATCACAGCCTCCAATTCCGGCCTCCGTCATCTCTCTCTGCGCGACTCCGACGGGATTTGGTTCCTGTACTCAGCCCGACGCCGCCCCACTCGTTGCTGCTGCTGGCGCTCGACTTCAGTCCCCTACCGGAGACACATGACAGCGGCAGGACCCCTCATCGGGTTCAATTCGTCGCCGAGGATCCCGCATTGAAGTCTTGAGACGCCGCCGCTCCTCTGTACAAACCCGATGAGAAGCGTAGAAGACGTTACTTTAGATTGGGATTAATTACAAAGGATTAATTACTTTGTAATTAATCTGAGGCGTTACATTGCAAATTAGGGCAAATTACCAGATCAGCTCAAAGTTCTTGGAAATCGCAGTTCAGCCCACACATTGAAGCTATTTGTAGAAAAGAGGTCCAACTTTCGTAAGGCAAAAATATCTCACCATCAACGGAGAAATGAAGAGGCATCATCCACGGAAAAAGAGAAAGGATTAGCGGGAGGAATCAATCTCGTAGCTTTAAAGTTCAATGCATCGTTCCTGACCGGTCCAGCATACGAGACCCGAGAGCTAAGTCCTCTATGTCCTATTTTTTGATGAAAAGTTTACTATTTAGTTAATCATATTGCATGGTTAATTGCATCGGTTATAATTTATTGAAATGCTAATACGCCCAATATTATATCAATTGCCACTCATGGCCAACGAATCGCCACTCATGGCCAATGGATTGCCAATCAAGGCCAATATAACGCCAATCAAGGCCAATGAATCGCCACTCATGACCCACGAATCGCCACTCATGGCCAATGGATAGCCAATCAAGGCCAATATAACGCCAATCAAGGCCAATGGATCGCCAATCAAGGACAATATAACGCCACTCAAGGCCAATGGATCGCCAATCGAGACCAATATAACGCCACTCAAGGCCAATGGATCGCCAATCAAGGCCAATAGAACGCCAATCAAGGCCAGTGGATCGTCACTTACAACCATTTAAAGCCATTTTTAAGCCATAATAACGCCATTAAAGGCCAACAAAAGGCAAAATCAAGCAATAAACACGTCATTTAAAGACGAAACGCTCAACCCTAATGAAAATCATCGAATTGTCAATCATCAATAAAATTCAAGCTATAATGTCATCAACTGACACTGTTTCTCCTTTATGAAAAAATAAAATAAAATTCGTCGAATCATGTTGAACAGTAACTTTCAGTTGGTCAGTTAATAATACATCAACTGCAGTCTGCATTATATCGTGTTATTCGGTTGAGAATGCTAAAGCTTGCAGGGTACAACGAAGATAAGGGGCAAGCATTACTGGTGATCTTTGATCATAACAAGTGAAGAGAATCGAATTATTCGTCTTCCCTCATCACTAGATTGTGATAAGGAAACCCGAGGGGCAATTGATATAGACTAAGTAATTCGATAAAAGATCTAGGGGCATAATCGTCATTTACACGATAAACCCTAATCACAAACCCTAACTCTCACTATATATATGATCGAACGACTAGGGTTACGGAGGCCTCTTCCGGCCGACATATACACTCTCTGACTTGAGCGTCGGAGGCTCCTCCGGGGGAGCGAGCCCCGCCTCTTCTTCTCCTTCCAATCTGTGCAGGAATATGGATCGACGGGAAGGAGAAGTGCAGATGTTATGCTTAACACTAATATATCTCTAACAAAGAGCCAAGAGGAATGGAATGGTCGCAAGATTGGAGTAGTTACACAGTGGTTGCCAGCCAACAATCATCCATAGAGACGTCTAGCCTGCGAACATTCTATTGGATTGGATGAGACGGGACATGCCAAGATAGCTGATTTCGGCCTCTCCATATTCTTCACTAAAGAGAGTGAGGCCGTTGCTAGTACGTACTGATCACATTGTCAGGACTCTTGGGTACCTCGATCCAGATCGAGTAAGTTCTTTTCCGATCCCCAAAGGGATACATGATCAAAGTAATCTCATATCTAAATGGATATATAATTTATGAACTCAGGTATTGCCAAATGAACACGTTAAGCAACAAAAGTGATGTTTTCGGCTTTGGAGTTGTGTTGTTGGAGCTGATAACGGGGAAGCCGGCAATCTTCAAGAAAGTGGACCAAAGAGATTAATAAAGTTATGTAGTCAAGTGGGCGACTGAGATGGTAGAGATAGGAGACATCTTGGGGATAGTCGACAAGAGGCTACAAGGCAAGTTCAGTGCCAACGCAGCATGGAAATTCTTGGAGATAGCCATGGCATGTGTGAATCTTATATATAGGTAGCCAGCGACCGAGGATGAGTGAGGCGGTTGCCGAGCTCAAACTGTGTTACGCACCGGAAGGGTATATATTGTGACCAAAAGGCTCTAGCCAGTGCTCATAATGAGAGTGGTTGCGTATATATGAGCCAACCACTCGACAAGAATGAGTGAGGTAGTTGCAGATAGCCTTATCTGTGTCTTGCCCAGATAGAAAATTAATTCACTTGCGAGAGTCCAAATTAAATTGACGATATATAACTATATAAGATGGTAAAGCACTAGCTTGGACATTTTAGTTGATTTTGCTATTGTAGTATTAGTTAATATATAGTTAATGCGTCTGTACGTAGTTGTTCTTGCTACTGTAGTATTACTGGCAACGAGATGATTTCTTCTAGCATACAAAAAGTCCAATTTATCGCAGTTTTTATTTTTCTGCGATGTGTTTGCGTGTCTTGTTGATAGCGTTTGGTACGTGAGACGAACCACACTTTGATTCTATTTTTTTAGAGAGAGAAACCTACAATTCCTGTAATAATCTGCAAAGCAGATTATGGAGAAGAAGATGAAGGATTCAAGCTTCTGTCAATGGAGGAAACCAGATGCCAAGAGAGAGAGGATTTCATTTTATTTGATGTGTATTGTAATTGCGATCTATTGTTTACAGCTTTAGCTCTATTTATACAGTTCTTGTACAATCTGTAATTGAAAGCTTGTAACATACACTCCAACAGAAATCCAATGTAACAGTTGAGCTATTCTCCTTTCCCTTTTGCTTGTTTGCTGTGTGTTGTTTTGTTGTTGACTGTATTATCCCCAATATCCCCCCTCAAACTGGGAGATGTAGATGATGGAAGATACATTCCCGGTTTGTGAAGGAGATAGTCTTGCTGAGCGGATGGAATTACCTTGGTGAGAATATCAGCAACCTGCTCAAATGTGGGAGTATGATGCAATTCAAGGAGGCCATCAAGTACCTTTTGGCGTATGAAATGGCAATCAATTTCCACATGCTTTGTACGCTCATGGAAAACTGGATTGCGCGCAATTTGAATTGCGGATTTGTTATCACAATGGAGCTGCACAGGAGTTGTGGGTTTGACTCCAAGATCCTGTAAAAGGCGCACAAGCCAAGTGATTTCAGCAGCTCCTTGTGCCATAGCTCGATATTCAGCTTCAGCTGAGCTACGAGAGACCACTGACTGCTTCTTGGACTTCCAGCTAATTGGTGAAGAACCCAGGAGAATAACATAACCACCAACTGATCTCCTAGAAAAAGGACAAGCAGCCCAATCTGAATCTGTATAGGCATGAAGAGTGGGTTGATCATGACCCTTAAGCAAAATTCCCCTTCCTACAGTTGCACAAACATAACTGAGAGTGTGAATGAGGGCTTTCACATGTGAGGCACAGGGTTGTTGCATGAACTGGCTCAACGTCTGGACTGCAAAGCTGAGATCTGGTCTTGAATTTGTGAGAAAATTTAATTTCCCAACAAGACATCTGTACATGAAAGCTTCATGTTCATCCAAGAGTTCACTGTCATTAGGCCTCAATTTTAACTGGAGTGGCAGAGGAGTGCAACTGGTGTTGGGTAGAGACCATGGAAGATCATGAAGCAGTTTACGAGTAAACTTATCTTGGGTTAATGCTACACCAGTAGGTAAGTAGGAGACCTCAAAACCCAAAAAATAGCTGAGTGTGCCTAGATCTTTAATGTTGAAAACCTGATCAAGATGTTGCTTGATGTGATTAATTTCTGAAGCATCAGAGCCTGTGATGAGTAAGTCATCAACATAAACAACAATGATGGTGAGGTGTTTATGGTGAGACTTTGTGAACAAAGAGTAATCATTCTTTGACTGAACATAACCATGGCTCAACAAGGCCTCAGTGAGCTTCTGAAACCACTGTCTTGATGCTTGCTTTAGACCATATAAGAACTTCTGAAGTTTACAAACTTTGTTCTCTGGATTTGATATTCCTGGAGGCATCTTCATGTACACATCCTCATGAAGGTTGCCATGGAGGAAAGCATTGTTTACATCAAGCTGAAACGATGGCCAGCCCTTTGAAGCACCTATTGAAATGACAGCTCTAATGGTGGCCATCTTGATGACTGGAGAGAAAGTCTCATGAAAATCAATCCCCTCCTTCTGGGTATAACCTTTAGCCACCATACGGGCTTTATACCTTTCAAGGGAACCATCTGCCTTCAACTTTAGCTTAAAAACCCACTTGCAACCAATTGCTCTATGTCCAGGTGGAAGTGAAACCACTTGCCAAGTATCATTTGCCTGCAAAGCACTGATTTCATTTTTCATGGCCTTAATCCAATTTGGATTTTTAGATGCTTCATAGTAGTCTCTGGGTTTAGGGTTAAAAGAAAGGTTGGATAAAAGGGCAATGTGAGAGGTAGGTAAAACTGAGGTTCAATGAAGGAAGAGTTCATGGGAGAAGTTGCTGAAAAAGCACACACATAGTCATCCAAATATGAAGGTTTGGTATGAATTCTGGAAGATCTTCTTGGTTGGTCACCAACTGTAGGGATGGATGTGTGGTCCTGGTCATGAGAAGCCTGATTTTCCTGCACATCTTGTGGACTTGTGGACACAGAAGACACAGTCTCAGAAGTGAGCTGGTCACTGAAAATGACAGGAACAAAGTTCCCATTGGGTAAGAAATTGGATGTAATGTAGAAGTCTGTGTTTGGGACAGGTAAAGTAGGGGATTCAGAAGCAATGAATTGAAAGGGGAAATGTGTTTCATGGAAAGTGACATCTCGAGAGGTGGACACAGTTTCAGTTCTGAGATCAAACACCAAATAACCCTTTTTTCCATAGGGATATTCAATAAAGACACATGGGGAGGCCCTTGGATCAAATTTATTTATGTTTCTGGGAGTTGTATTGACAAAGCACAAGCAACCAAAGGTTTTGAGATGAGAGTATGTGGGTTTGTGTTTAAAAACGATCTCACAAGGTGAAATATGTTTGAGGGAAGGTAATGGTGCACGGTTAATGAGGTAGGTTGCTGTGAGCAAGCAGTCTCCCCAAAATTTGATGGGAAGTTTGGACTGAAACAACAAAGATCTGGCAACTTCAAGAAGGTGTTTATGTTTTCTTTCAGCAATCCCATTTTGCTGGGGTGTGTAAACACATGTGGTTTGATGAATGATTCCTTTATCTAAGAAGAATTTTGTGGCAGCAGCATCACAAAACTCTTGGGCATTATCAGACCTAATGGTCATAATAGATGACTTGAACTGTGTTTGGAAATGAGAGACAAAGGATTGAAGGATATGTAAGGCATGTGATTTGTGGGACAAGAGGTGTGTCCAAGTACACCTACTGAAGTCATCAACAATGGTAAGGAAGTACCTATGACCATCACGTGTTTGATGTTTGAAGGGTCCCCATGTATCAATGTGTATGAGTTCAAAATGAGCATTTGTTTTGGTAATGTTGTGAGAAAAGGATTTTCTGTGCTGCTTTGACTGAGGACAAATTTGGCAAAGCAAATGTGATTTAGAATTGACTGAATTCTTTACATCATCAATGTAATACATGTGATCAAAAGGGATATGCCCCAGTCTACAATGCCACATCTCTGGGCTATCAGTTTGCAACTGAACATTATTGGAAAAGAAAGATTTATTACAACTGGAATGAACATTAGTATGTAAAGGCTTAGTAGAGATATGTAAATCTTGATTGTCTGAGTCCACAAGATAGAGACCTTTAGCTTCATGACCAAGAACCAGTGGATCTTTCATCAAAGGGCCCTGGATCAAGCATTTGGTGGATGTGAAAAGGATATCAGCTTGTAAGTCTGTTGTGAGTTTGCTAACAGATAAAAGGTTGAACTGAAAATGAGGAACATGAAGAACATTGTGAAGCAAAATGGTAGGTGAAAGGTGAACAGATCCAGTGTGTGTAATGGGAACACGATTCCCATTAGGCATAGTTATGAAACAAGGTTCAGTCAAGGTCTTAGCATTGGTGAGAAAATTGAAATTCGGAGTTATATGATCTGTGGCACCGCTATCTAAAATCCAATTTGTTTTAAGGCTTGAAGAATGAAAACAGTAACAAATACCTGCAAATGATGTGTTGGCAAAGACCTCTCGTCCTTCCACTTTTCCTTCATTCTTGTATTTGCTGAGCAGAGAAAACATCTCCTGGCATTGAGCAGGAGTCAAGCTGGTAGGGAGAGATGAACTGGAGCTTGAAGAAGTATCATAGGAGACGTTGTGTGCCTGGCTCCTTGAATCTCCTGCTGGTGGATATCCATAGATCTTGTAGCACCTGTCTATGGTCTGGTTTGTGAGGCCACAGTGATCACAAAATAAGTTGCCTCTTCCACGACCTGTACCTCTTCCACCATAGTCTCCTCTACCAGAATCTCCTCTACCATAACCTCCTCTACCAGAATCTCCTCTGCCAGAACCTGCACCTTTTCCATAGGTGCCATTGTTGTAATTGCCATTATAATTCCCACTGTAATTACCACCTCTGCCTGTTGACGAATCACCTCGTCCTCTTCCTTGATTCTGAAAATCTCCTCGAACTCTGCCATAGCCTCCTCTTCCCGCTGCAAAGGCAACACCATCACTAAAATTTCCTTGCTTAGACTCTGCAGATTTGGTTTCCCTTTGCTCTTCCTCTTGCGTGACCATGTGGTATACTTGATTAATATCAGGAAAAGGCTTCATTAGGAGTATGTTACTACGTACTTCATTGAATGACTCGTTTAATCCCATCAAGAACTGCATAACTTGCTGTTCTTGGATGAACTGTTGGATTAGAGCCATAGACTGACCACAATCGCATGCTGCAAGCTCAACTAGATCTGTATACTCATCCCAAAGCTTTCTTAATTTTCCATAGAAAATCGAACCAGACATATTACCTTGCAAGAGCGAGGCCAATTGTTGTGAGCCTAATCTGCCATGTTTTACAGTAACATTTAAATCGATTTCTGTATGCATTGCATTCATTTGGGTTAAAATAATACAGAATCTGTGTAAGTTATGTTTATTTGCAATATATGAAGGTCTACACAAGTTTTGGTTATATTTCGCAGAAATCGGACGCACTTTGGAGCTTAAAGGAAACTCATGGAGAAGCTAAGAATGGTGCAGCTGGAGAAAAGGCCATTTTTCATCATTCTTCATTCTGAATCAAGCTTTGATGTCTTCATGAGAATTGTAACCCTAGGAAAAAGCTTTCCAACGCATGGTCATATGCGTCAATCCGACAAACGAGGACTCGGGAAAGTGCGTTTCAAGAACAGAGCAGAAAGCTGAAGCCAAGTGTACTCGATATCGAGTACATCTTACTCGATATCGACCAACTTTGTCGAGCAGACCTGGTCGAGCAGAGCTGATCGAGGACACTGAGTCAGAGACAACCCGACTCCCGGAACCCTACTCGATCTCGAGTACCTCTAGTCGAGATCGACCACACTTCGACGCCATGTCCGGAGTCGACGAGCTGTGCCAAGCCGAGAAGCCGAGGACGAAGACGCAGACCACCTCTACTCGATACAGAGTAGCCGTGGTCGATATCGACCAGACCTCCGAGCCATGTCCGAGCCTTGTCGAGCAGAATCACCCAGCCAGACCGAGTCGACGAACCCTGGTACTCGATATCGAGTAGCCGTGGTCGATATCGAGTAGACATGTCGAGCCGCGTTACTCGGTTTGAGCAGTCCGAGTAGAGCTGGGATTCCTTGGGCACGAAGGATGTCGAGTGGGCCGAGATCTATCATCATCTATCCATGGAAGGAGATCTATCAACATGAAGAAGACTTGCCTAGTTTAGATTTATCTTTTCCCTTTTAGATTTATTTCCCTTAAGCTATTTATTTAGCTTTTATGCTTTTAGATATAATTTTAGATATAGATAGATATTTCTATCCTTGATTAGCAAGGAATAGAAGGCTATAAATAAAGCCTTAGGGGCTAGTTTTTCATAATTCAATTCAAGTCAAGTCGTCTTAGGGCGCAAGGAGAGAGGAGAGAGAGAGAGAGAGGAGAGAGGGAGGAGGAGAGAGAGAGAGAAGGAGAAGGAAGGAGACGAACGGTTGTAAGTTTTAGTTTATTTTATGTTAAAGTTAATTTCTTTTATTATGTTTTATTTCTAATTTCCTTCTTCTAGGGTTGGGGTGATCCCAACATAGATATGTTTGTTTGATTTATGAATTCATGATTTTGTATGTCTTTATTATCATCTACCTATGTGTTTAATCCTTTGCGAGAGTTGAGGAAATTCCTTATTTGCAATTATGAAGCGAAAGTGAATTAATTATGAATTTGGATAGTAATTAGGGTTTACTTGCGAAAGTTGGTTGATCCTAATTAAGAAAAGGGTAGTAACACTTAGGGTTTATGCGAAAGCCTCTATATTCCTATTTGTTAATAGCGAAAGTTATTTGATATAAAGCATGCATCTTTATGTGATTTATGATCTACACTTATGTTTATCGTTGTGGTGATCCTTAACCTTGGAAGTTTGCATCTTTATTTGTTTTATTTTATTATTTTTATTCGGCGCATATTCTACTCGATATCAAACCACCATTCTCCCTCCATCCATCGACATCTACCAAGTCTTACTCGAAGTCGACAAAAACCTCCCACCTCTTCCCGCTATCCCTGAACCCCAAAACACACTAAACCTAGAACCGCTGACTTCTCTCCTGAGGACGAACCTGACTCCCCTATACTATAGTGGGGGTCTTGACTATAAATTTATTTGGTCGAGAAACCCTCTCGTCACCAATTCTCTCTGAATTTGAAAAATTCTTGTGCGATTTGAGTAAGCAAATCTCATGTTCAGCTCATCCCAAATATCCTTCGTTGATTTGCGATAAAGGATCTGTTCGGCTATGTTCTTCTCAACTGAATGGAAGATCCAGGAAGCTACCATCGCATTGCATCTCTGCCAGTGATGATGCATTGGCGACGTTGCTTCCGGTTTGACACAAGATCCAGTGACAAAACCTAGCTTGTCCTTTTCAAGAAGCGACACTTCTACTGCTCGCTTCCAATGGCCGAAGTTGTGCTCATTCAACAGATTCGTGGACAAGACATACGACGGATGGTCTGAGTGGTGGAGATACAATTGATCCATTGGATCGATTGCAATCACGCCTGGATTCACGTGATTCAGCTGCTCGTTGATCGGAATTGCTTGATCCTCCATAGTCGCTCTGATACCATGTAATAATCTGCAAAACAGATTATGTAGAAGAAGATGAAGGATTCAAGCTTCTGTCAATGGAGGAAACCAGATGCCGAGAGAGAGAGAGAGGATTTCATTGTATTTGATGTGTATTGTAATTGCGATATATTGTTTACAACTTTAGCTCTATTTATACAGTTCTTGTACAATCTGTAACTGAAAGCTTATAACAAACACTCTAACAGAAATCCAATGTAACAGTTGAGCTATTCTCCTTTCCCTTTTGCTTGTTTACTGTGTGTTGTTTTTTTGTTGACTGTATTATCCCCAATAATTCCTAGCCATGTTTATAGGAGATGTAACTACAAGGTAACTAACAGCGGGTCTTGAGGACCTGATCCGACTTCATATTGGTCCTAATTAAGGGACAACTTCACATATAGAGTTACTCATGTTTGAATTATCTCATCACACGCGTTTGCTTAAAAAAAATGTAGGAAAGGAATGGCTGGGCGGGAATCGAACTCACGACGTCCTGTTCCAGCGCCTTCCTCTCAATCGTCAGGTCAACGCAGATTTCTTATCCTTCTTTTTTTTTATAAGGTAAAGATTTGAGTGGGGTCAGGCCCTGCTGGACCACCAACCAAGGGCATCCTTGCGGATGAGGAGCATCCTTGCGGATGAGGACACGCAGAGCCGAGTCAGCGAGGAGGTCCTGTGTGGATGTTGTATGGAGGAGACTCGCAATTCTGTCGGCAATCGAGTTGATCTCCCGGAAGACGTGGCCGAATTGCACCCTTTCAAATTGTTGGAGAAGGGACAGGGTGTCGATCAGCAATCAACATCTCAATCTCCCATGGGCAGCTCCACCTTTTTTGCAAGCAGTTGATGATGGTCAGACTGTCACCCTCAATCAGGATTCTCGACAGGCCAAGTGCTTTCGCCTTGGCAACGCTACCTCAACGCTACCTCTAAGGGCAAGACCCTCAGCTGCTAACGCGGAAATGTGGCCACATTTGAATCCACCACAATCGATGACTGAGCCGTGGTGATCCCTGATAATGTAACCTGTAGAAGTCTGACCCGATGGTAGTTTGGATCCATCAAAATTGATTTTGAATGATCCATTTACCGGTTTGTGCCATCTCAGATTTCTTCTTTTCCTTGGTTCCTTTGTTCTTAGTTTCTGATGATGTTGAGGCTCATCTTCAAAGGTTAATTTAGAAGCGGCCCAGTTCTGTAGTTGTTGAATGGTATAACTTTTCATGTTATGGATGGATGTTGTGTTTTGGTTATCGAATATATTTCGATTCCTGCTTGTCCATAAGCACCACCATGTCGTCGCTAGTTTCCCTTTTTGCTCAGGATTGAGTTTGTTGAATATTTCGCAAACGATGTCTTTGATCGATTTGTTTCTGGTGTCGGTGCTTCGCATCACTATTTCAATGTTCGGGTCAATTTTGTGGACCAGTTGTAGCGTGTGGTTGCATTCTGAGAATAGATGGGATGGGCTTTCATCCGCCCGGTCACACAATGAGCACGTTAGAGAAACATGAATGCCTTTGTTTGCTAGTCTAGTCTTAGTTGGGATTCTGTCTTGTGCAAGTTTCCACATGAAATTTTTAACTTTTGGAAACGTGTCTAGGTTCCATATCCATGTCGTACTGCAAGTTTCTTCTGTGTTTTGCCTTGTGATGTGCTCTAAGGCATTTGCCGTAGTAAACCATCCGTTTTTTCTTGGTTTCCAATAGAGTTTGTCTTCTATGTCATGTTTTGGTATGTAGATGTTCTTGATTTTGTTAACCATATCCATCGGAAGGATATTGGATAGTTCATCAATATTCCATTTCTTGTTGTTGTCGATGTATTTTTCCGCTTTGTCATTTTCATTGATTGTAGAGTTGGGGTGTTGTCTCCCTTTTATTGGCTTGTCGTCTAGCCAGATGTCCTTCCAAAAATTGATCGTTTTTCCATTTCCTATTTGCCATATTAGTCCTTTGCAAAATTCTACTTTCAGTTCCATTAGTTTTGTCCATTGCCAGGAGGCATTACCTTTTCTTTGGTATTCAAAGAGTGGGGTTTCTTTCAAATATTTTTCGGTAACCAATTGGACCCAGGGATTGTAAGGTTCAGCTAAGATTTTCCATAGCAATTTCATTTGTAGTGCCTGGTTCATGTCCTTTGTTTTATGTATTCCAGTTCCTCCTAATCGTTTCTGTTTGCAGACCTTGTCCCAACCAATAAGGGGTGAAAAAGATTGTTCTTTGATCCAAAAGAAACACCTATTAATTTGGTCAAGTTCTTTATGGATTTTGGTAGGGAGCATGAAGTTTGGCATAATGTAATTTGGCTTGGCCGCCAGATTTGATCTTATTAGGGTTGCTCGTCCCTCTTGTGATAGAGTGTTAACTTTCCATTTCGTGAGTTATTGTCTGGTTTTGCATACTGTCTCTTCAAATGTGGTTTTAATGACCCGCCCATTGATAATGGGGCATCCAAGGTATTTATCTAGTGTTGTCTGGTTGTTTATATGGATCGTACTTTGTATCAACTATTTTTGATTGTTTGAGACTTTCGGGGTTGTTTGGAAGGCCGATTTATGGAAATTGACCTTTTGGCCTGATATGGCACAGTAGTCATCAATGATATTTTTCACCACCCGACACGAGTCTTGGTTTGCCTTTGCGAAAATCATCATATTGTCCGCAAAGGAGATAAATGGGATTTTGATTCCTGATCTAGATATTTTGAATCCAATGGATTTGTCTGTCTGGTTGCAAGTAGCTTGGAGTTTTCTTGCTAAGATTTCTGCTCCTATGATGAATAGATAAGGAGAGAGTGGATCTTCTTGTCTGATGCCTCTTCCTGGTATGAAAGGGACGGTAGGTCCATCATTAACCAAGACTGAGAAGGAGACAGTCTTGACACATTGTTCAATCCATCTCCGAAATTTTAAGCAGAAGCCAAATTTTTCCATAACTTTGAATAGAAACTCCCATTCGACTCTATCATATGCCTTTTCCATATCTAGTTTGACGGCAATCCATCCCTCCTTTCCGCGTCTACTTTTGAAAGAGTGAAAAATCTCATGGGCTATAAGGACATTGTCTTGGATAGCCCTTTCCGATACGAATGCCCCTTGGAGGGGTGAATAATCTTTTTTAGAATTGGTTTCATCCTTTCTGCAATGATCTTGGCTATAGCTTTATAGATCGTTGAGCATAAGCTTATTGGTCTAAAGTGGTTAGTAGTTGTCGGATTGTCACATTTTGGGATCAATGTGATAAAGGTATGGTTGATTTGTCTTAGGATTCTACCAGAGTGGAAGAACCCTTTGATTGCCTTTATGATTGATGGGCCTACGATATCCCAGTATGTCTGGTAGAATTCTGTTGTCATTCCATCAGGACCTGGGGATTTATCTTTTCCAATCGAGAAAACTGCATTTTTGATTTCCTGGTTCGATATCTTTTCAGTTAGCTTCGAATTGTCATCAGCAGTGATTTCCGTGTTGATAAGTGAGAGGTATTCATTTAAAAGGTTATGATTGATGGGTTGCATCTTAAACCTTTTTTCGAAGTCGTTTTTTATTTCTCTTCTAATATTTTCTTCTCCTGTGACTGGTGTGCCATCTGTTGTTTGAATTTCTTTTATGATTTTCCTATTTCTCCTTCCCGATGCCATTCGGTGGAAATAGCCTGAGTTTGTGTCAACCAGTTTGAGGTGTTTTGTTTTTGCTCGTTGGCTCCAATACATTTTATGGTATGATAAGATTTTCTCTCGTTTCTCTATAAGTCTGTTTTGCTTTTGGTTATCGTTTCCATTCTGGGGTATTCCGTTTGTGTTTTGTAATTCGATGAGCGAATCATCGATTTCTTTTAATTGACGGAATATATTTTCAAATGTTCTCTTATTCCATTCTTTTGTGATTTCTTATCCTTCTATTCCATTATTTTATACATACATATTCTTTTCTGGTCAGTTTTAGCAACGAAAGAGGATTTATTTCGTTGTTTGTTCTTAGGGCGGTTAGGGTTGGCATGGTACGGTAACCACCAACGTATCAACCACAAACTGGTGGTACGCAAATTTTCATACTACGTATCAACCACAAGTCGTGGTTATAATCGATCGGTATATTACAATGGTTACCACACAGTGATTCTATTTGTATTTTTTTTAAATCCATTGGCTACCTTTTGGTAGTCATCAAAGTTATTGAACGAAAAAATACGATTACCAAAAATAATATGGGTACCACCTATTAAAAGTTCAAATAAATCAAGTTCACAACCTAAAGTACAAACCGATTCAAACCAATCAAGTTCAAAGTTTTGAAACAAACCAAGTTCAATTGTTCAAACAATCAAAATGTTCCTGCAAGTTCAAACAAAACAAGTTCACAGTCTTCAAACATTCAAAATGTTCCTACTGTTTCTAGTAGAAAAAATAGAAAGGAGAAATTTAGGTCAAAATTAAAACACAAAATATAAATTAAAAACGTAAAACTTAAAGGTAATAACAATAAAACATTAAATAAAAAAATATATATACATTTGGTAACCATGGTAATCATGGTATTCAGATTTCATTACCATTACCGTATCACCACCATTACCGTATCACCTTCACGTGGTTACCACCATGTTGGTTACTATAAGTGTAATTACCAACACAGTCGGTTTGTGGTTGGTATGGTAATTTCCGTACCATTTGCCATCCCTAAGGGTTGTTATTCGAGCCGAACAAATTGCTTGTTCATTTAGAATATGTACTAGCTCGAGGCGAGCCTAAATTTCAACTCAAGCTTAAAAATGTGCTCATATTCGGCTCGTTTAGGAAATGACCGAGTTCGAGCCAACACTGTAGGAAATTCTTGTAGGAAAGTGAATAGTTTAATGGGCGATTTGTAAAAGTAGACCAAAAAAAAAATATTTGCAAAACCTAGACTAGTCCATTGGTATTTGGCTAAGGGTAGAAAGCAGTCTAGTTTTGTCAAAAAAAAAAGGGCAATCGGATGAGGGAGTTGCAGGTGAAGAGGAGGGCCAACACTGTAGCACCATTTGTGGGAGAGAGAAATTTGGAGGGGGGAGGAACTGTAGCGTTCAGGGGAATTGGGGATGTGGCGCCAAGAAAAAAGGGGAAAAAAGGGGGGCATTTATGAGGGGAAATTGAAATGATTGGAATTAAGGGTGTCAATCAACACTTTTATAAGCTTGATTGATGGATGTCATTTCTTATTAAATGCTCTGCAAAAAGAGAGGCATCATAGGAGACGAGTGGAAAGCATCCCCTTCATTTCTGGAAACTGGACACTTTTTAGCTTACCAATAGAAGACATTTGTCTCACCAATAGGCCACACATGTCCTACCATACCTGGAGATTTTGGAGATAATATGGAGGGAACTGACCGTAGTGGTTTTGGCTGGCTGTCAGTGTAATATTGGCGCCAAAACAGGGTTCTTCATTAGGAAAAAAGGGAGAGCATTTGTCTTACCAATATGATACATTTGTCTTACCAATAGAAGATATTCGTCTTAACAATACGCTAAACATGTCCTACCATACCGGGAGATTTTAGAGATAATTTGGAGGGGATTGACCATAGCTGTTATGGTGGGTTGTCAGTGTAATTTTGGCGCCAAAACGGGGTTCTTCATTGGGGGAAGGGGGAACATTTATGAGGGGAAAATGCAATCATTGCATTAATGGGTATTCCCCAAGCGCATATATAAGCTTGAGAGAAGGATCTGAAACACCCCAACATGCCCTGCAAAAAGTGAGGCAGAGCAGGAGAAAAGCGGAAAGGACGGGGGAAAAGCCACACGTGCATCCGAGGAAACGATACAGTTGTCATCCTACCAATAGTGCAGTTACGGCCTGCCAATAGTGTTCAACTGTCTTCCCATTTCCGGAAAAGTGTAAGAAGTTTGTTGGTGGCAGTGGCAGCGATGGGTAAGTCATCTTGTACCTTTCCTTTGTAATTGTTCCCCTTTACTATATCAGAACTACCCCCCAGGCTAATACTCTTTTCCCGTGGTGTACCCAGGTGATAGGGTATGTATCAATGTCGTATTCAGCGGTTGGTGGGATCCTGCGAGTGGGAGCTTGGTCTTCAAGGGAGAGGCACGTACTGCAGCAATGGTGGTGCCACATAATATTTCCTACGACCAACTGAAGGAGAAGATAGTTTCCAAATTCGACGTGGACATGGTGTTGTATGACATTGAGCTCACCTACCTCCCTCCTTCAATGGATCGGGCCACTCCGATTCGGGTCCGGGACGACGATGACATTGAAGACTACAAGTTCTACAACACTGAATCTAGCACACGAGCATGACCAATAGCACTGCACGTCACCTTACGGATGAAAACGACAAGCCCTTCCACACTGATAGAGCATATTTAGTGTTGCATAATATATTGCATTTAGTATATTTTAGGTGTGAATATTGCATTTATTTAGTTGATTTTGCATTATCACTTGTTGAGTTAGAAGAGGCGGAATCTACATGATTTTATGGTTTATTTCAGGTAAAGTAGATTGGAGGTGAAATGAATTTGAAAAGAGCCAAAATACGCTAAGGAAGATGCATAGAAGCTGCTGAAGTAACGGAAGGAGAGTTAAGAAGAATCGCTGGCCGCCCCGCGGCTCGAAGGAAGAAACGGAGGCATCGCTGATCGCCAGCCGCCCCGCGGCCCTTGCAGAAACTGAACATCGGAAGCGGATTTTACTTAGGGTTTTTATTTAGATATTTTGGCCGACTTTCTCAAGACTATTTAAGGCTTTTCTAGTTATTATTTTCATTCACCTTATGCACATTATTCCATTGTTGAGAGCGTCGTTGAGCATGAGCAACTAAACTCTCGAGGTTTCGCCTACAATTTGGATCTTTGATTGTTGAATTGTGAGTTTCTTAATCTAGTTCTTATTCCTATTGCAATGTTTTGACTTCTTTGTGCTTAATTGCTTGAATGTGTTTTATTCTCTTTGGCCTGGCCGACTAGTTAGAGTAGATTCATTCAATTGCTAGGGTTTTGTAGATTCCTCGTAACGAACCTTAACCCAAGTAGCAGTCATATCCCTTTAGGACTCGTAGGACTAATTGGATGTGTAGGAAGTTGAATACATGTTGAATATCGACTCGTAGCTTGATATTATGTGTACCTTGGTTAATTCATAATCTTAATGCTATCTCTAGGTTGAATCTTAACCGTGTTAGGGTTATTTAGAGATAAGAGTTGCTAGGACTCGTAGGACTAGTAATTTACCTAAGATCTGGACAAGGACATTGATAGGAAAAGACAAGAAATAGAGGCTGAAACAAGGATCGAATTCATCAATCGAAGTGATAAATTGTAGGTGAACCTATTTCTCTCCACTGCACTCTAAAACCAATTTTCTTCGTTTGCTTGCTTCCGCTTTGATAAAAGGCGGATCTTTTCACACCAAAAACCCCCCATATTCTTACTAGCGATTAGAATCGATACTTGAATTGAATAGATTTCCCTGTGAATCGATCTCTTGCTTACACACTATACTAGTTGTGAGTTTGAGTATTCTTTGGCAAGAACAACGACAGGTTTTCCTCTTGTCAAATTTGGCGCCGTTGCCGGGGATTTCTTATCATTTTCTTGTGTTTTTTTTTAATCGCTAACTTTTGTATATATTTACATTTAACCCCGTCGTGGACCTATCTTACGGTTCACGACACCTTATTACTAATATTTCTAGATGTTGAAGTTATGGCAGTTTCAGGGAGAGTATTTTCATAATTACCTTACAAGAGTGCAAAATTTATTTAACATCCGTTATTCATGGGGTTTCCGAGATAGTTTGCGAGATGTGGTGATTTGCGTTTTTGAAGGTATGTCTCATGAGACCCGAGAACTTGCCAGGTCCATAAACAATGGAAGCTTTGCTGGTTTAGGAGTGTCGGGATTATGGGATCTTCTCTGCTACATGGGTGACCAATCGGCAGAGGAAGAACCCTACACTTCGACGTTTCAACCAATGGAGTACTCCGATCCATCCATGGAGGAGTCAAACATTGTCTTGATGGAGCAAATAGTGCAATTACGTGAGATAGTGAATCAAACTGGGGATATGCATATCGACACGATGCAAGAAACTATCCGACTCTCTCAAACATTGACAGAGTTGATAGTTAAGCTGCATTCTATTCCTTAACTTGATGAAAGCCAAGATGCAAGCAACGATTAATTCTCTGATAATGAAGAAGAGCATCTAGTGGTTATCGACACGAAATCTCAAGGGACGTCCCTAGAGATTGAGGATGTTTCGATGCCCCCTTCATTCGTAGAAATCACCCCCAACTCGCCTATCAATGAGCCAAGTCTGGAACTAATTTATGTGGCTCCCGAACTAGAAACTGGTACTTTCTGCAAATTGGGAGATTTTGGTGAATATGTCGATCCATGGAGCCACTACTTCAACAAACCACTAGCAGAACTGTGTTGGTGGTCCTACATACCCTCGAGGGAGAATCAAGCTCAAATGAAGGGTAAGTTGGTAATGTTTCTCATTGCTGAATTTTTAATTATCAATTGTTTCATTTTCAGTGTGCATTCGAATATCGGTTGGGCACGAGAGTTTGATTTGCTTTTGAGGGCGCCGTCGATGTCCGCTTGAGTCTTGAATGAGTGGATGAATATAACGTCGAGCCAACGACGGTAACCAAAGGCGCTGCTTGGGAGGCAACCCAAGGTAAGTAGTTTAGATTCTATTTTATTTGTGCATTTTACTACTTTTTAGTTTAGTTTTGGTTTTTGTTTGGGATACTAACGTTGCAGGAACGAAAAGAAGAAGGAAAAGGGCAAAAAAAAGACGGGCCGCCCCGTCGCCAGAATGGGCCGCCCCGCGGCTAAGGCGACCAGCGAAATCCTTCGCGGAATCGCCGGCCGCCCCGTCTCCCACCCAGGCCGCCCCGCGGCCCTTTCCAGATGGAAAATTTTAAAGGGGCCCATACGGCCCTCACATGTTACTCTAATTTAACCCTATCCTTCCCTTTTCTTTTCTTTCCTATCACTATCAGCCGCCCCAACGCCTTCCCCTTTACCTCTATCTTCTTCCTCCTTCCTCAAGCTCCCTTTACAAAACATCCATTGAAGCACCCTCTTCTAAGCTTTTAACCCCCACAAAATCTCCCATTCCCATCTTCCTTCTACATAAAAACCACGCCATATCACCTCATTCTCCTAGATCTACTTATAAATTGCACATCCCAAGGTTTTTCAAGGAGGTTATTTCGGATCGATGCCGGAGTGAGAGAATTTGGGACGTCGGAGAGCAGATTCGATGTCGGAGAGTCCAGATCCAGAAAACCGTCGGCCGGCCCGTCACCTTTCCAGCCGCCCCGCGACCAACCCTGTCGCTAGCCGCCCCGTCACCACCTTCGGCTGCCCCGCGGCCTCTACAGAAGCTGATTTCCGTGAGTTTTCTTGATTTCAACTCGTTTGGGTCATTTTCTTAGCTCCGATTCATAATGTCTCACCCTCATCGAATGAGTCGAAATCAGAAAGAGAGATGGAATGGTTTAAACACTAGAAATTTCTTTGTAACAAAATTCTTTCATGAGCCTACACTTAGATTGTTACAAATGGATGTATGCACGAGGCAACTGTTAGAGCATGGGGGCTTAGGAAAATTTTTAGGGAAGAATTTCCCTACTTATCCAAGCTTATGTAAAGAATTTTTAGCAACTTTGAGTGTGGGACGTACATCTATTGATTTTCGGTTGCTTGGGAGAGATTTTACGCTATCAAAGGAGAGAGTAGCGCAGATTTTGGGTGTTACTGCTGCGCCGACTGCTGGTTGGCTTGATGTATACAAGGGAGAGGGCCCTGTTGCTTTTTGGTTGGCATCTACTAGGGTGCCTTTTGAGGCCAAGAAGCTAGGGCCAGTACAATTCCAGCATTTGTCATCCTGCCTTACGACTGATTCACAAGGTTCTAGCGAACACCTTCTTTGCACAAGCTGAGGTCAACAAGATCTCGCTGAAGGATATGTCATTTCTGTGGTGTCTGACGCCAGAGAGCCCTGTGGTTCCAGGTTGGGTGGATCTGTTTTTGATGAACTGCAAGGATATCTTGGACAAGCGCAACAAGGCGACTATCAGCTTTGGGGGTCTTATCACCCTCATTGCTCGCGCATGCATCGATATGAGCATTGTCCATGATGCTCAGCATGACTCATTTCTGTATGATGAAGCCTAGCTGAGGAAAACTGGCCACCTGGAGGGCAGAGCACCGATGTGGATCTAGAGGGCAGGCCATCAAGGGAGGATTCAGTTGAGAATGCCCCGTCATCACTCTTTTGGCCCTACATCAGCTGATTTTTATATGGGGGATGAGATGGATGAGGATGATGATGATGAGGTGGAGGAGATTCCTGATGCTGAGTAGGAACATACTGATGATGTTCCTAGAGTTCGGACAGATATTGAAGGTAGTGAAGCTGGACCTTCTGGCACAGCTGGTGCTGGTCCAGACTACACGTTGGAGCAGAAGATGGCCGATATGTATCTCCAGCAGAACACTATGTGGGAGCATCAACAGATGATGTCGCGTCGTTAGGACGCAATGTGGGAGCACCAGCAGAGGATGTCCCAGAGGTAGGATGTGATGTGGGACTAGCAGCAACAGATATATGTGGAGATTGGCGACATTCGTCGGGATGTACGTGGCTTGACTTCTCACCTGGAGGATGTCTCTGAGAGCCAGGCAGCGATCCGACGGATGCAAGAGCAGATATGGCAGAGGCAGGAGGATTTCTATCGATTCGCATATCCACAGTTTCCACCTTACCCACCGCCGTCACCACCTCAGCAGTGAGCATGTCAGTTGTTTCTTTTCTTTTCCTTTTTTTTTTATTTTGATGTTTTTGTTCTCTTTTCTGCATTGAGGACAATGTCAGAACTAAGTGTGGGGGAGAAGACTTACATATCACGTTTGTATTTTGTTTCTAAGTTGCACTGCATTTTGATTTTTAAGTCTGCATGTTTATTTCTATTGGTTGTATGCATATTTAGTTTCTACCATTTTTATTTTTATTCTGAAAAGAAAAATAAAAAATGAAAAAAAAAACAGTTTTAGTTCTTACATTATTAGGAATATGTCTTATTTCCCCATGTGGATGCCGTTTGTCCTCTATATTTTCTATTGAGATTTATGCCCCATGATGTGCTTGGATTGTTGAAGCCTTCGATATATGTTTTCTATACTATTTGGTGGGCATGATTGATTAATGATTGAGCACATAAAATCTTGGAATTTTGGGTGATTTTGAAGTTCTAGACATGACCTGGTGAGCTTATTTTGGCCTATTTAGGACTACACTCTATTGAGTCCTCTTGCTTGTTGTGTGTACTCTCTTCAATTGTTTCCTCTTTGACTTGCATTTAGATATCTTTTTCTAGGCTGCATATTATGATTTCTGCACATGACTTAAACATGATTGAGGCACCTTTATTAGCCCTATTTAACTCTATTCCCACCTTACATATTATCCTCTGCTTGAAGCTAATTTGAGCCTATTACCTATTCTTTTATTGCTCCACAAAATGATTCCATAGCCAATGATAGCCTGACCCCATCTGGGAATTTAGGAATAGTTGGTGAATATCGATATTGTGGATGATGGTTTTGAGTGGTGGATTGTGTATGTTTGAGGTGCATTTATGAGATTTGATTCTTGCTAGTACATTCATTACTTGGGACCTAAGGAGGATAAAATTCACTTAAAGACAAAAGTCAAGGAAAATCATTTGATATAGCATAAAAAGAAAAAAAAAAGAAAAAAGGAATGAGTTGAGTATGGTTTGTAAAGTTTTATGCTTGAGATTGGTGTTGTTTGGCATTATAGAGATGTGGTATGAGAAGTTTATGAGTGGTTTTATGATTTGGTAGCTTCCTTAGTTCCTGGATTATGAGCACCACACGACCAAAATTGTTCCATACCTTATATGTTCTACCTTGGCCCCATTACAACCCAATTGAAAGACCTCATGATTTTTGTTGTGTGTGGAGTCACCAGCGGTGGAGAATTAGAACACTGGTGCAAGACTTTTGTAGCTAAGTTTTTGAAGATTGAGTTTTGAGCGTAAATATTTAAACCTAAACACTTGAGCGAGAGTGAAACACATCTCCTTTGTGAGGTCTAGAATGGATATGGTTGCCTGATTTCAGTGATTATTCCAATTATGTGCTATGATGTTGTTAATCTATTGTGTTTGCTAGTTTTTCATGCACTTAAAGAATATCTAGGTGTGGATACATGAATTGCTATTCTGTGGGGCTGCAAAGTTAAGTTTTCTATTGCTTGAGGACAAGCAAAGGTTCAAGTGTGGGGGAATTTGATAGAGCATATTTAGTGTTGCATAATATATTGCATTTAGCATAATTTAGGTGTGAATATTGCATTTATTTGGTTGATTTTTCATTATCACTTGTTGAGTTCGAAGAGGCGGAATCTACATGATTTTATGGTTTATTTCAGGTAAAGTAGATTGGAGGTGAAATGAATTTGAAAAGAGCAAAAATAAACTAAGGAAGATGCATAAAAGCTGTTGAAGTAACGGAAGGAGAGTTCAGAAGAATCGCTGGCCACCCCGCAGCATCGCTAGCCGCCCCACGGCTCGAAGGAAGAAACGGAGGCATCGCTGATCGCCGGCTGACGAGAGGGTTTCTCGACCAAATAAATTTATAGTCAAGACCCCCGCTATAGTATAGGGGAGTCAAGTTCGTCCTCAGGAGAGAAGTCAGCGGTTCTAGGTTTAGTGTGTTTTGGGGTTCAGGGATAGCGGGAAAAGGTGGGGAGGTTGTTGTCGATGTCGACTAAGACTTGGTCGATGTCGAGGGAATGATAGAAGAAGAGGTGGTCGGTGTCGGGTAACTTTGCAGGATAAAAATAATGAAATAAAATAAATAAAGATGCAAACTTCCAAGGTTAGGGATCACCACAACAATAAACATATGCGCAGATCATAAATCACATAAAGATGCATGCTTTATATCAAATAACTTTCGTTATTATCAAATAGGAATATAGAGGCTTTCGCATAAACCCTAAATGATGTCATCCTCAAGCGGAAAAAGAAGGCCCCACCTTGGTCCTTTGGACCTTGTTCCATGGTTGAGCTTTCTTCTTCCTTTGATGCCTATGATGTCAACGTCAAGCCGCAATTGAGGAGGCGAAACAACAACAATTTCAAGCCGAACTTACAGCCAAAATTCAAGCCGCCTATGATGCCAGAGTACAGGCGAGAGAGGCACAACGTCAAGTCGACCTAGAGGCCAAATTGATAGAAGGTTTCAAGAAGACATTCTCATATGCTTTTCGCCAAGCATTGGAGTTACACTTTCCCACTACTCTAACGGTTAAAGTTGCCTCAACCGACGACGAGGTAATTGAGCCTAAGGAGTCTTCTGTTGATTTCGTTGCCCAGAAAACAGCACAGCGCGTCGCACTTATTTCGCAGATTCCCGTTGACTCCGATCTCGGAATTGAGTCAACTCAGTCTTGTTGCGAAGCTGACTCGACGAGCTTTCCAACGGTGGGTCACACGCTGTCAGAATCCTCCGGAAAGGCCTCCGAATTTGTGTTGCAAGAAGACTGTGACAGTGTTCTACAGGACGAGCATGTTGATTCCGTTGATGAGGATGAGGTACTTCATGACGTGTCTCAAGAGTTAGCAATTGTACCTCTTGGGCATGTTCATGAAGTTCCAGTTGCTGAGACTTGTGTGTTCATTGATCCTATTCTGATTGAATATCAAGTCCGTTCAACGATCGCGCATGAAGGTGTTGTTTTTGGGGTTCCTATACCTCGAATTCTCCTGGCATCTATTCCACCCATTCCTCCATCATCTTCTTTGAAGGTTGCTGCTCCTTCCTCACTGATCATCGCCGACTCGATTCGAGGACGAATCGAAGATAAGAGGGGGAGAATGATGCGGGTCAAGATGGCCTTCTGTGGGTCAAACAACAATCTTGATCCAGGCGACGACTCGAGGACGAGTCGATTTCAAATGGAGGAGAATAATGTCATCCTCAAGCGGAAGAAGAAGGCTCCACCTTGGGAGTCGTTAAAGAAACGGCGTTAATCATTTTATTATTTTTATATATTAGGATTTTAGATTAAGTTTTATCTTCTAGGTTTATTTATGGATTAAAATTCTATCTTTATCAACCTAAATTCTATCTTGCACGGTAGAATTGGTTCTTAGGTTTTCTATTTAAACATTGTAGTTCTATTGAATTAAATCAGATTGAATAGAATTGAGAAACCCTTTTATGGATTAAAGGGTTCTTGATTATCAATCCGAAAAAAACCTGCATCCCGTCTTTCTTTCAAGTTCATCGTTCTACGTTCTTCTTCATCAAATCTGAAATTTCGGTTCTTCCCCACTGCCGATCGAGACCTCTGCCGTGCGCGCCTGAGTGGAGGAACTTCACATGGATTTCAATCGGCACTTGGAACGCCTAATTAATTAGCACTTGCTAATTAGGCCAATTTGCCGATTGCAAGCAATATCTCGTAGTTCAATTCCGATTGAAAGTCAACCGGAGGCACGTGGAATTGTTGGGACTGAATTTTGAGATCTAGTCTATTTTCGAGAACGGGTGATCGAATCGACTTATACATCAATTGGTATTCAGAGACAGGTTATGCTATGCTCTTTGTTTCTTTGATGTTACTGATGTTTTGATTTGATGGCTTGGGAAATCTGGGGAGGAGACTGGGATGATGATCCCGATCCATGGGCTGCACAACATCGACGCCAACGAGAGTTGCAGAGACGAGCTTTGCAACAACAAGCTTTAGAGCGACAACGAGAGGCTCAAAGGCGCCGCCTTTGGCTTCAACGGCAAGCAAGATCGACGCTTTTAGTTTAGCAATTGGCCGGCCTAGCCGATTGCTATACATCACTAAGTGATAGAAACAAAACATATCTATGTTGGGATCACCCCAACCCTAGAAGAAGAAAATTAGAAACAAAACATAATAAAAGAAATTAACTTTAACATAAAATAAACTAAAACTTACAAAACCTTCCAAACGTTCCTCCTCTCTCTCCTCTCTCGCCTCCTCTCTCTCTCTCCTTGCGCCCACTAGTACAAAAACTACATTTTATGCCGGATATTTGAGCTATTTATGCCGGATATTTGAAAACTTATATCCGGGGTATAGGTAAATGTAATAAAAAAGGGGTCGTTTTATTTATGCCGGATATTTATAGGACGCGCCCGGCATAAATAATTGTTTGTTTTTTTACGCGCAGTTATTTATGCCGGATATTAAATCCCACACGCCCGGCATAAATAATATAGGTATTTTTAAACATGCACTTATTTATGCCGGATCTAAAAATCCACAAGCCCGGCATAAATAATAGGGTGTTTTTATACACAGAGTTATTTATGCCGGATATATCAAACATAAGTCCGGCATAAATGATGTTGTTCTTTTTATGGAAAAAATGCTCAGATTATTTATGCCGGGTATTAAATATTCCAGATCCGGCATAAATACTATTTTTTTAAAAAAAATCTGGTCGGTTTATTATATGATATATTAGAACGGACAATTTTCCGGGAAATATAGTTTAATGTGATTTTGCAAGAGCATGTTTCGAATATCAATATAAACCCCCTGTTAAATGTCATAAAAACATACATAAATATCATCCAAACCATAGCAACCATCACTACAAATCCATTGTTTAAGTTAGACCCACCAACATCACATTCGGGGTACATCATATGATAGATTTAAAATGTAAACATGCTAAAACAAAAGTTGTCTCTGATAAAGTAAAACGAAAGTGCATGGCCACATCCGGGTACATATCTTGATAGATGCTCGAGCTCACCAAATGAAAGTCATCTCTCGATGAGCACATGAACCGAAGACAACTTGTAGCTCACCTAAAATAAAAATCAGAAAGACATTGTTATGAAAGCTAATAGCTTGAGCTTATTACATTCCAATTGAGAGACTAACTTTCAAAATTAAGGATGTGCAAGGTAGATTCATACCTAAAAATAAAGGTATATAAGTAATCAAGCCACTCCTTTCGCAAGTCATCAATCAATGTTCCCAAGATGAAGAACAGCTTCTATAACCCTGAAAATTATCTCCTGGAAGCAAGTGCCTATTATAAGACATTTGATTGGAACAGATCAAAGCAAACAAGATAAAACACAGACCAACCTGCTCATCATCACTGATTTCAACACTAAGTTCAGTGCAGCTAAAGAGCGGTGCAGCAGGAATCACAGGAACCCAAAACCAAATGCGTCACCTGCTAAAAAAAAAAGGCCAGTCCAAGTGGATTAAATTAGTGGATAGTTTCTGCGAGATTTCAAACCGAATTGAAATATCGATTGCAATCCCAAATCAGATAGAGAAAGAGAAACAACCAATGAACTTATAAAATACAAGTCTGAATACCAAAGTGAAACCCAATTAACGCTAGGACTAAAATGCAAATTAAAAAAAACTTAATTCCAAGCCTAAATCCCCAAACTGAAACTTAATAGTAGCGTGATCACCGAAATGAAAACCAAACAGTTGGAAAGCTAACGAATGAAAACCAAACAGTTGGAAAGCTAACGACAAGCTATTATAAAAAAATGGTTAGCTCCATGAATTGCACTACAAAGAACAACTGGAACACTCAAGGAAAACATACCAACATAATTTAACTTCCCAGTTAGGTCTTGAAGTGCATTGGCAGCATGTTCCTCTTCTCTAATCTGGACATACACATTACAAACCTGTTCATTGTAGTCGAAATAAAGATCAATAAGATGAAATTCATGTTTACCAATAAGACATGAAGATTACAGTGTCAATTGAAAGGTCTCCTTTTGGGCTGTGGGGGGGGGGGGGGAAAGAATGTCTCCTTTACTATCACTGAAATCACTATCCAGACAGCAAATCGAACAAAATACTGAAGAGAAGGAGAAGAGTTCATTTATGAGTTCTCACCGAATAAGATGCTTGTTGAGTTCTCCAAGCTGGTAGGAACCTTATGAACTAAAAAGCAACCTGGTACATATGAGGTCTTTGCAAAGGCTATTTGAAGAATCTGGAAATGGCGGAATGCGCTGGTGTTCGAGAGGGAAGAATGGCACGTAAGGGTACAAGAGTAGACACACTAAACAAATAGAAGTCAACTACAAAATGAGAAGGAAGGAGACCCTCTGAATTTACAAGCACGATTTCACTCGATCAATCGTAGTCTGGAAAAGATCGGGAGATTACACTATATCAAGCATCAGGGGTATTAGAACTGGGCAGAAGCCATAGCTTCAGCTTGTGGTTTAATGATGCTGATAGGGCTCCTATGCTGCTCGGTGGGTAGTTAGGCAGGTTTGTTAGTTTGTAGCTCACCATTAAATTATCTGCTTTGTGTTTATATTGCTATATGTTATTTCTTGCAATGAACTGGATTTTATATTTTATTTCCCCTCTATATCCTAGCATAAAAAAATTTGCCGGCAGTAAAATTAGAAAAAAATGTGTTGTGAGATTTTAATATCAAGAGTAAAGTTTTGGCACCTGAGTAAGACCTTAGACAATCCTGAAATGCAGGCCAATAAAGCCCTTTCTAGATGCAAGAAAATGAAATTTAGCAAACACTGAGATGAATGAATCCCGAATATAAGCTAGATTGCAAGATGCTCAGATGAGATACCAACCAGTTTATCTCTTACTATTGGACAGAAGAAGAAAAATTTGGAAGCTGATGGTATCCGTAAAAATCAATTCATGTAGAGAAACTTCTATCTCCAGCATCTCCGAGCCCGGGAATTATTAACCTGAAATCCAAATTGAAATATGACTCAATTATTAGATAGAAGTTACAAGAAATTTGTTGATCAATGGAAAAAAAAACATTAAGAGATATACCCTTTCTTGTTTACAGTTGGATCAATGGTTCCAGTGTATACATGAAGCCTGAAAAGAACGAAACAAGTTCTTTATGAGCCAAGAATATGGGGTTACTTAGCACCATTGATTTGGAGGGAACTGGCTCACCCGGGAAACTTCTCGCTGAGCTTCTGAAGCGCTGGAGGAGCAGCCATGGCAGATATCTGTTGATGATCCAATTTAAAAAAAAAAAAATGATATGCAGCTACATCAAGAACGGTTTGGATTCTCTTATCGTAATTTCTCCTATATTTTGTTATCCAGACAATAGCAAAGATAACATGATCCGGAAATGAATCTCACTCACCACTTTAATTTGTTTGTTGTCCACGCCTCGTTCTTTGACCAGCTCAATAGCTTTAACTATTGTACCACCTGCAAAAAATCACCAAGACAATTTTGAATGCAGCTACATCAAGAAAGATTCATGAAAATCATCATAGATCAGACAGATAGACACGATTTTGAAGTGTGGTAAGTTGAACAATAAAGGAACCTGAAGAGAGAGGAGTATGACAGCAAATGAGTAAAAAATCTGTTTAACTAAAGTTAGTAAAAAGAACTCAGCAGCAAAACTAAATAGAGAAACCTAGCAATATTGCAGCAATACATATACCATTTTTCACCTCAAAATACGACATTTTTCACCTCAAAGAGTAAAAAATTCAGCACTTGAATAAAATCAGCCGCAAAATTGCAACAATTCAGTATGATAGCAAACGAGTAATACACAAACCATTTTTTCACCTCAAAATACAGTATGAATAGGTAATATATACATATTGCAGCACTTGAATAAATGCATAGTCAAGAAAGAAATGGAAAAATTAATAAATAAGCTGAAGCTGCAGAAACTAGGTCGAAACTACAAAAATGTTGTTCTATTTGCAAAGAAGCAGCTTCAGTTGGTCATCAGCTTAACCCCCAAATTTTCGGAACCTAAACCCTAAAATTCCAAATTCCAAATTACAAGCTTCCAACCATGAACTGGTCTGAATTTCGTACCCAGTTCGCTCATCCCAATCAATATATAATAACCAATTTGAGAAACTGAATAGAAATTTCTTACCTTTTCAAAGCTTCAGAAATTGCAGTGCTCTCTCTGAATTGGGGTTTTACCTTTGCATTGCTTCTAAAGTTGCAGTGCTTCTGAAATTGCACCTCATCCCAATCAATATACAAGCTTATAAAATTCCAAATTCCAAATTGCAGTGCTTCTGAAATTTCTTACCTTTTCTGAAGAGGAGGGTCGCCGGCGCTTCAATTAGGGTCGGTGAAGAGGAGGCTGAGCGAAGAGGAGCGAAGGCGATTAGGGACGCCACAGACCCCGACGAATTGGCGTGGAGAGGAGCAATTAGGGTCGCTGAAGAAGAGGCCGGCGACTGGCGTGGAGGGGAGCGATTAGGGTCGGTGAAGAGGAGGCCGGCGACTGGCGTGGAGAGGAGCGAAGGCGAGGCTGAGGGCCGGCGACTTGAGTGGAGAGGAGCGAAGGCGAGGCTGAGGGCCGCCGACTGGAGTGGAGAGGAGCGAAGGCGATGCTAGGGCCGCCGACTGGAGTGGAGAGGAGCGAAGGCGAGGCGCGCTGAGGGTTGCCGGAGGGCCGCCGCCTGGAGTGGAGAGGAGCGAAGGCAGGCGCGCTGAGGGTCGCCGGCCGCCACAGGCTGTGTTTCGCGCGAGGGTTTAGGTTTGGAGAGAACGCGACTCAGCGAGCGAGGGTTTCTTTCCAAAATAATAAAATTGTTTATGCCGGATATAAAACGCTTATTTATGCCGGATATTTATATTTGGTATAAACAATGTCTAGGTAATTTTATTCGCTTTTTTATGCCGGATTCGCATATTATTTATGCCGGATAAAAAATTTGGCACGCCCGGCATAAATAACTAGGGTCTTTTAATATTTCGTTGTCATTTATGCCGGACATAAATAGTAATATCCGGCATATATATTTTTTTCAGTATTTAAGAGAATAAAATTAAACTATTTTAAGGCTTTTATTGCACAAATTTTACCTCCGGCATAAATAATTATGTAATAAAATATCAATTTTGTACTAGTGGCCCGAAGACGGCTTCGCATGAATTGATGAAAATCAGCCCCCTAGGACTTTATTTATAGCCTTCTATTCCTTGCTAATCAAGGATAGAATCTTCTATCTATATCTAAAATTATATCTAAAAGCTTAATGATAAATAAAAACAATAAAGGAATTAAATCTAAAATAGGGAATTATATCTAAAAGTCTTCAATGGATAAATCTTCTCCTTCCTTGATGTAACTTGATAGATCGGATAGAATTCGGTCTCGAAAATATCACCATTGGCTTTGGGATAGAACCTTAACAAGATTCGGATTACTCGACGTCGGCCACTGGGGTCTCCTCGACATCGACTAGGACTCCTCGATGTCGACCAACACTAACTCGGCGTAGACCAGCTTCCTCGACGTAGAGTAACTTACTCGACGTAGACCAACCTCCTCGACACAGAGTAACTTTTGTCTTCATCTCGTGCTCGATCTCGTCCTCTGGAGCAAATGTCAAGTAAGCCTTTGTCGATGTCGACCAATGTGGTCAATCTCGAGTAACGCTGTTGCTTTCAGCATTCTGCTCCGTTCTTAAAATGCACTTTCCCGAGTCCTCGTTTGTCGGATTGACGCATATGATCACGCGTTGGAAAGCTCTTTCCGAGGGCTACAACTCTAATGAAGACATCAAAGCTTGATTCAGAACGAAAAAATGGTTAAAAATGGCCTTTTCTCCCGCTACACCATTCTTAGCTTCTCCATGAGTTTCCTTTAAGCTCCAAAGTGCGTCCGATTGCTGCGAAATATAACCAAAACTTGTGTAGACCTCCATATATTGCAAATAAGTGTAAACTACACAGATTCTGTATCATTCTAACCCAAATGTATGCAATGTTTGCAGAAATCGATATAAAATTACTGTTAAACATGGCAAATTAGGCTCACAACACCGGCCGCCCTGCGACCCGTGCAGAAATTGAACATCGGAAGCGGATTTTACTTAGGGTTTTTATTTAGATATTTTGGCCGACTTTCTCAAGACTATTTAAGGCTTTTCTAGTTATTATTTTCATTCACCTTATGCACATTATTCCATTGTTGAGAGCGCCGTTGAGCATGAGCAACTAAACTCTCGAGGTTTCGCCTACAGTTTGTATCTTTGATTGTTGAATTGTGAGTTTCTTAATCTAGTTCTTATTCCTATTGCAATGTTTTGACTTCTTTGTGCTTAATTGCTTGAATGTGTTTTATTCTCTCTGGCTTGGCCGACTAGTTAGAGTAGATTCATTCAATTGCTAGGGTTTTGTAGATTCCTCGTAGCGAACCTTAACCCAAGTAGCAGTCATATCTCTTTAGGACTCGTAGGACTAATTGATGTGTAAGAAGTTGAATACATGTTGAATATCGACTCGTAGCTTGATATTATGTGTACCTTAGTTAATTCATAATTTTAATGTTATCTCTAGGTTGAATCTTAACCGTGTTAGGGTTATTTAGAGATAAGGGTTGCTAGGACTCGTAGGACTAGTAATTTACCTAAGATCTAGACAAGGACATTGATAGGAAAAGACAAGAACTAGAGGCTGAAACAAGGATCGAACTCATCAATCGAAGTGATAAATTGTAGGTGAACCTATTTCTCTCCACTGCATTCTAAAACCAATTTCCTTTGTTTGCTTGCTTCCTCTTTGATAAAAGGCGGATCTTTTCACACCAAAAACCCCCCATATTCTTACTAGTGATTAGAATTGATACTTGAATTGAATAGATTTCCCTGTGGATCAATTTCTTGCTTACACACTATACTAGTTGTGAGTTTGAGTATTCTTTGGCAAGAACAACGACAAGTTTTCCTCTTGTCACACACCCTCTAGTGAACATCAGTCCGAAGACTCTGACGGGGCTGACGACCTCTCGTCTCCCACCCCAGGGGAATTACTCCTAACCGGACCTCCCAGCACGCATGAAGACTTGGAAGATGGTCTTGATGGAGGCGGAGGGGCAGATGAGAAGGTTCGAGGCTTGATCGAGGAGAAAGGGAAGTTGGACGACCTTAGTAGTGACACTGGAGGAGCTTGCTTGTGTGCTGAGTGTGTAGCGGGGGAGGGAGACTGTTGTAGGACTGCTAAGGACAGTGTGAGTGGGATGCAGGGGGGGCTTGCTATGAGTGGTATACAATCTGGTATTGGTAGGATAGAGTACAGCTTAATGGTCGGACAAGATGACGAAGCTGGTAGGATGGATGACAACATAATGGTCGGACAGAGCGAAGAAGTGGGACAACTTCACAACGTGGATCCGCCAGAGGAGGGTGGCGACGTGAGCAAGTCTGATGCCATCCGACGCGGAAAGCAAGTGGTGATCGTCGATAGCGATGACGATGTGGACGTCCTACCCCCCCCCCCCCCCACGGATTGGAGGACATAATAGACGTAGGAAGCTCCGACGATGACATGATTGCCGGTGGTTTCCCCGTTAAAGTGGAGGAGGGAGGGAGGTCGAACGAGACCTCTGAATTGTGGGATGGGGAGGCTGAGGCAGCCCTGAGAAAGATAGAGCGACCATACCAAGGACACAAAATAGCCTTTGCCGACATTGGAGCAAGTGGAAGAGGACGTGGCGCGGTTCATTCCTCTACTCGGAGACCCTCGGGAGAGTGTGAAGGAGTTACGTGAGGGGGAGCTGTTCGATACGAAGGATGTCATTCAATCCAAAGTGAAGTTGGAAGCTTTGTGCGGGTGCTTAGCGACCCAAGTGAAGCGATCGACAACAACGGCGTATGTGGTTGTATGCCCCGAACCGAACTACTCATGGTACTATAGGGCGTCAACGTATCGGGAAACTAAGAAGTGGACGGTTCGTAAGTTCCTGGACGCACACACTTGCAAGGTTAGTGCGATGAGCAGCTACCTCCACAACGCCAATTACAGGATGATGGGGCAGAGTTTGGTGTCCGAGTAAGTTCCTAAACCGGCGTCTTGTTTCCCGTCTATGTACTATGTGTTGGTGGATTTTTTTGGTGTAACTCGTTGATCGCATCTTCTTAGTTTCGGTGGGTCAGGATAGGAGCTGCTTCCCCATCAAATCAGGACGATGATGAAGTCTCGATTGGGCGTGGACTAAAATAAAAATAAACCATACCAAACAAATACCTTGATTTTAAAATAAAACTAATCGTTTTATTCACTAAACAAACCAAGTAACTAGCATAGTCCAATAATAATCACTTAACATTCATAATTGGTCAAGAACAACGTCTTAAAAGTTACAATAACAGTTGCTTGTCGTTGCCGCCCTAGTGTTTTCTTTATTTTCAAGTAGTGGAGCTCGAGAGGATCGCCAGTGAATGAATTAGAATGAGGCTTACGGTTTTAATTTCTACTAAGAGTTGGGTAATGATTAAAATTTCTACCAATATATTTTGAATTACAAATAAACTACATTCACCTCGTTTTCGTTTACTTTTTCAAATTTTATACCAAAAGAACCATAAAAAGTATGGAAAAAAATAAATTGGACCGTTCACCTAGGAGACGAGGTTAAAATAACAGAAATTAAGGGGCCTATGTTCTTTAGTGTAGGCTTACAATCCCAAATTCCAAACAAAAATAGCAGATAACATCACATTATAAAGTATTGCTAGGATCTTACTGGGATCTTATGATCCTATCCGATCCCAACCAATCATAGCCGATCCTAACCGATCCTAGACTGATCCTAGCAGCAAAGAATATTTATAGAAGACCAGGATCAAAAGCTAGCCTAGGATTATAGGATCTTAAGATCCTAAGATCAGGATCGGGATCCTAATAACCATGCCTGCATGCTTAGTGAACATCAAGGATATGAAGAAAGCTTCTGCAATAGTAGAAGTTGTTAGAGGGAACTATCTTCGTGCCAAAGTCAGCTGGGTTGAGCTCTCCCTCAATCTTCTTGACGTCCAGTGCCTTGTCTTCGACCTTGTGCCTGATGAAATGAATCCTAACATCTATATGTTTGGTTTTCTCATGATACATGGGTCTTTACACAAATACAGAGCACTTTGCCTATCCATGTTGATCACATGTACAAATTTCTTTATGAAAATCTCTCAAATACCCTTGAAGATCACTAGCAGGGGCGCATAATATGAGTACACAAGGCCAAGTTGGTTAGTGCCATACAAATATTTAAGCAAATACTTCATAACATTCCAATGAGGCATTCCAGGATTGGATATATACCTACTAAGAACACTTATTGCAAAAGCTAAATTAGGCCTAGTGCAAAGCATAACATACATGATTGAACCAACCGCAACATTATAGAGATCGGAACATCAGCCATATCCTTTTTCTCATGATCAGTTTTAGGGCATTGAGCTTTGCTCAGGACAAGATGCCCTCCTAAGGGTATAGATGAAGACTTAGAATCAAGCATGCTAAATCTTTTAAGAACCTTTTCAATGTCATCAAGCTGGGAAAGCATATGAGCTTCCCTTTGTGTCTATCTCTAATGATCATGACCCCCAGAATTCTCTTGACTTGGCCAACATCCTTCATATCAAAGTGTTTCATCAAATTTTTCTTAGTGTCAGAAATAATTCTCATGGAAGCACAGACAAGGAGAATATCATCCACATAGAGTAGAATGAACAGAGGAAATTTGGTGGTAACACCCTTGATATATAAACAGGAATCATACTCACTTCTAATAAATCCAAGAGATCTCTTGCAAGAGTCAAATTTTATGTTCCATTGTCTTGAAGACTACTTTAGACCATAAATGAACTTTTTGAGCAGACAAACATGATTTGGTTTGTTTTTGTCAGTGAATCCCTTGGGTTGTTTCATGAAAATGGTTTCATCAAGATCACCATGAAGAAAGGCTGTTTTAGCATCCATTTGTTCAAGTTCCCAATCAAAGACAGTAGCAATAGCAAGAAGTAACCTCAGAGTTTTATACTTGGCAACTGGAGCAAATATATCATTATAATTCAATTTTTCTCTTTGATTAAATCCTTTTGCTACAAGTCTAGCTTTATACTTAGGTGGTTCAATAGATTTTATCCCTTCTTTAACTTGAAAAACCCACTTGCATTCAATAGTTTTAGTATGCTCACGGTTAGGACCAAGAATCCAAGTTTTGTTGGTTTTCATAGACTCAAGTTCTTCAAGCATAGATTTAAACCATTTCGCAAAATCAGGGGATCTCATAGCAGATTCAAAAGTCCCATGAGGATTATTTTTAACAATCTCATATGCAACATAAGTAAACTCAATAATATTAATATCATCTGTATACCTTCTGTTAGGAATTTTGACTCTAGGACTCCTATCTCTAACAAGTTGATAGTCATTCCACACAAAATTATCAATAATAGACACATATGACGTAGAGGAAGAAGCATGCTCGGACATAGAAGGCATAGCAAGTGAATTAGAAGAACTAGAAGAATCAGATGTAGAAGCAGAAGGTAAGAGGGTTCAAGAGTACTCCTTGAGGTGTGTTGACTCATCCTCCTTCCCTTTCCCTGCCGTGGAAATCGAGGCCTCTTACGATGACCAAGATATCAAAGTTGCTGCTACATATAAAAAGTCGGATATAACGATGGCCTCATTCCTTTGTGTAAATATTTTGATCTTATGAATATTTTGGTAAATAAATATTTTAGAGAAAATTTTATTTAAAAATTCTTTTCTTGAATTTTTATGAGACACATTTTCAAATTTTAAGTTACTATGCAATATAAGTTATTTGAGAAAAGTTAAATTATAGAACTTTATTTTTTAAATTTATTAGGTTGGTTTTTTTGTTGTTGTCGTTGTCAGCATCAGTTGGGACGATTTTGGTATTCGTTTTAAATCAATTCATATTCAACTAATGTGGGATACAACTTAGATTGTTTGGATCAAGTGAGATTAAGTTAGATACTATTTAGATTAACTAAATTTGGGTTTTATGTACAAATTCAACAAATAAATTAATTTTTTCAGTCGACGTGTGAAGCACGGGTAATGAACTAATTGATTATTTATTTTCTTATAATTTCTAACAAATGTCTCTCATTAAATATTAAACAAAATCAAAAAAAAAAACACTTATCAGTTTTTCTTCCTTCCCGAAAGATTACCCTCTCTCCTGGTCGACGGAGTCTTCAAAAATTTTATTCAAATTTAGTCAGGGGAGGTTGAAATGAATCTACAAATAAATAAGAACAGGCAATTAAAGCTTCCTAGTTGGCAGAAAATGAAATTATTGTATTGATGACTCCGTCAATAAGCTCTTAAATGAAGGTTACCCAACAAGCTAGCTCTTAAATCTCCCATGAGATTTTAATTTCACTATATATAAATGCGTATTTCTCGACATGACGAGTGGGTGGGTGAGTGGATCGGATCATCTTCAAGTTGATCTTTGGTATTATTATCTCGAACAAATGATCGAGTAGATGGGATGTTTCAATTACTGCGATACATACCCTCTTGAAAAATGTAGGTAAGAGTGGAACCCAATGCATTTAAATTGAGTACTGTACGATATACAAATTCTTCGTATGGAGATCGACTCGTACGCGATTTTGACTCGAAACCAAACCAACGAATCTGCGACCACTCTTCAGAAACAACGAAATGAATTACAATTGATGTATATGTTGAGAATATAAATTGAGTTGTGGGATAAAGATCCCACATTGATTAAAAATTGAATCCAAGTCTTGCATAGAAGTCGATGGACTACCCCAGTACCCCACCTAACACCTATTGGTTTTAGGATGGAACCCCACTCGGCGTGTGCTCGGCTTGGTTGGTGCGCGTGATGTGCTTGGACGTGCGTGACCCTCCCACGTCGTATATTACCCACCGTAATTTAACAGTATGTGTGTTTATTTTTATGTGTCTTCCATGTAATATTGTTATGTTCATACTTGTATCATGTATCTATATGTGATGAGTATACATATAACATATACTATATGCTATGGATGTACGGTTGTAGTTAGATCCGACCGATTGGTATTGAGTCGGGAAATCGACTTGATTCTCTAACAGGTCTGATGGACAATAGTGGAGTGTAGTGTATAATATATAGTATATATAATGTATGCAGTATATGTATAATATGTATGATAAATGTGGAGATGTAATTTGTGTGCGGGCTTTGGCCCGAACCAAGCCTATGATCTTCGGCTAAAGAGTTGAGCTTACCAGCCCAAGTCTCGGAGGTGAAGCTATGCGTTTTGATTGTTTGTGCGCTTCGTCCTGTGACCTAGCTAGCTATAAAAGCTCTTTTCAACTGCTTGGTTCTTCAGATTTAGCTCTCCCTCCGTCTCTTCAAATACTTTTCTAGGGTTTATGAGTTTTCTTGGGTTTGCTAGCTCTTATTCCCTTGTTCTTCTTTCCCGACGATGTTGAGACGAAGAAGGTGGTTGATCTCGAGGTCTTCTGGTGGTGATGCAACGAGAGCTTCTGGCTTGGTTGGTTGTTTCCTCCTCGTCTAATGATCTAGGGTTTGGAAGATCGAAGACTTTATTCGATCTCCGATTTCCCACACAGGGGGGTTTTCATCTTTCCTATCTCTGATTCACATGCATGCTAGATCCAGGGTTATTCATTGTATATGTTACTTGATTGTACCCTCTACGAACTTTTACTTAGTGGATTTGACCAATTCTTGAGATCTCGAGGACGTAGGCATTCTTTCCAAACCTCATAAAATCGCCGATGTTAGATCTTACATGTTCATTGTGTTTTAGTTGTTTTTGTTCGCTTCTGCGCAAATCATTTTCGTTCTATTTTGAATCTCGATTTTAACACCCATTTTCAAGCTCGCAATGGAATTGAATAACTCAAGCATAAGTTAATGGAGATACAACAACAATATTTTCAAGATATCTCGCTCTGATCAGCAGGGTATGAGTGTCGAGATGTAAGCATCCTTTTTCAGACAAAGTCGAGAGGATGTTTTTAAGTGACCCAAGAAAAGACCGATAGTTAATACAATAATAAAATAAAATAGAATAAAAAGTGATAATTAGCAATAGGAAGGGGTTGCGGGCTAGGTAAGAGCAATATTAAATAATATGCCTCCCACTGTTACCCCTCATATATTTGGATCACACTCGTCCACTATACCCTACCATTTGTCATCTCCTTAGCGAGTCCCAAAAGAGCAAGATCTTGTCTAATAAGCTCCTCCCATCTCTTCTTTAACTTGGCTGACCTCAGTCGACGATAATTTTTGATAGTTAGGTGGTCGCATCTACGCATAGGCGCACTTGGATCTCTCCTCTGCACATGACCAAACCATCGGAGCTTCGACTCTTGCAATTTAGCGTGAATACTAGTGACCCCTACTTTTTCCCGCATAACATCTTTTTTTATTCTATCTCATAAAGAAAGCCCACACATCCACTGATCATCCTCATATCTTCCATCATAAGTCTCTGTTCTTGCGCCATTTTTTTTCTCACCCAACACTTTGTCCCATACAACAAAGCCGGTCTCACTACCACATACTCTGTAGAAGTTTCCTCGAGCTTTGGTGAAACTTTTCTATCGCATAAGACTCCTAACGGAATTCTCCATTTCTGCTACCCATCTCGAATCTGGTGCTTTACATCCTTATCCAGCCCTCCGTCGCTTTGAATCAATGAACCAAGTATCCGAAACTATCCTTCTTCGGTATGACATCATCGCCCAACATATATCACGCCCCATCACCCTCTTCCTCCTCGCCCAAACTGAATTCCAAATATTTCGTCTTCGTCCTACTCAATTTGAAGCCCTTCTCTTCAAGTTTGTCCCTCTAAACGTCTAACAATTAAAAGAATACCATTTTTGTTAACTTAGGATTAAATATATTATATTTTAATACTTTTCAATTTAAAATATGATTTTGATCCATTTTATTTGTTATACATAAATAATCTTTTTTTTATATAAAACACACACACTCTCTCTCTCTATATATATATTAAAATATAATATATTTAAGGATAACTTAACAAAAACAGATAAGGGATGACGATTTGTAAATAGAGATCATTTAAATGGTGATTTTCTATAATATTAAATTTAAGGGGTGTTTAAGTGAAAATCCCCATATTGAAGGGGTGGTTGTTTGTAAATTTTCCCTTGGTGAAATTAAAAAAATAAATTAAAGAGAGTGGTAGTAAGATATCATGGATTGACCTAGTGTACATTGACCTGAAACCAACCATCGACTTAATATATTACAGATAAATAAATACAATATCGTAAACAGCTACAAGTATATATTTTTTTTTTTTTTTTTTGGTGGGAAACAGCTACAAGTATATAAATAGCATAGATTTGCGCCAAAAAAAAAAAAGTATATAAATAGCATAGATTGATATCGCGAAAATCGATACATAAATTGAGGTGAGAGTAGGATGGCCCTACCTGTTGCCGTATTCCAATTCACCTTCTTCCTCCAAATCCATTTAACCACTTTCCAAACTCTTCGGTTATTAGCTGCAGCTGATGTACTTCCCATTGAAAGGCGATTATCCGATGATAATTCAGGTACTTTAATCTTTCTATCGAAAATTGTTGAGATCATCAATCTATCTATATATAACCTTAATTTAGAAGACTTTGCTTACGTGTCAATCTTAGAGGAGTTTTAGGAATATTGTTTTTTTCCTTGATTTTTTAATTTATCCCTTTTTCTCTTTTTTTTTTCCATTAATTTTTTTTAATCATCCATTCTCTTTTATTCTTAACATATATTTACTAACAATCTATATATAACCTTAATTTAGAAGACTTTGTTTACGTGTCAATCTTAGAGGAGTTTTATGAATATTGTTTTTTTCCTTGATTTTTTAATTTATCCTTTTTCTCTTTTTTCCATTAATTTTTTTAAATCCTCCATTATCTTTTATTCTTAACATATTTACTAACAATTGGGCTTAATTCAAAACATTGAATTCAATCTAATATAACCATTAGGCTTAACTAACATTTATGTACTAACTATCTATATATAACCTTAATTTAGAAGACTTTGCTTACATGTCAATCTTAGAGGAGTTTTAGGAATATTGTTTTTTTCCTTGATTTTTTAATTTATCCTTTTTCTCTTCTTTTTTTCCATTAATTTTTTTAATCCTCTATTCTCTTTTATTCTTAACATATTTACTAACAATTGGGCTTAATTCAAAACATTGAATTCAATCTAATATAACCATTAGGCTTAACTCACATTTATGTACTAACTATTGAGCTTAATTCAAAACATTAATTATAATTATTAGTTGTGATATATCACATTTAGATGCGCGATTTAGATTTCAAAATTTCTAAAAAAGTTACAATGATATTGATATTATTATTACTGGGTGATTTAAAATATCTACATTTATGTATTATACTTAAGACGAGATATAAAAAAAATATTTCAAAATTATAAGATACATTTATGGTAAAGTTTTTTTTTTATCTTAACTTTTATTAGTATTTTATAATATATTTATATATATTATTAATATTTTAGTTTAAAAAAACCGCGCCATGGCGCGCGAATTGTACTAGTTTTAATTCGAAATAACTACTTTGATTTATAATCTATATATATCTATATAAATAAACACATGAACATATATACCCTTGATTAATTTAATTTACTAATGCAAATTCTGGTTTTTCAACCCCTACATGGGAAATGAATGCAGCTGGGTTCATAAATATTGACTGTGGCCTTCCTGAAACTGCCCATCCAACTTACTACATACCAAATGGATTGTACTACACTTCCGATGACCAATACATTAGCACTGGTAGCACTGGTAGAATATCCCTAAATAACAGCTATACCGATCTCCATCTACCTAACTATTCCGATACCAGTCTTTTTTTGTCATTAAGAAGCTTCCCTGAGGGACGCAGAAATTGCTATAGCCTCTCCCCGTTAAACCCTAACCGTACATATTTGATCAGAGCTTCGTTCTTGTATGGCAACTACGATGGCAAGAATTTGGCCCCTTCATTTGATGTCTACATAGGTGTCACTTATTGGTTCACCCTTTCGACTGATGGCCCAACTTACAAAGAGATAATCCATCTAGCAATTACAAAATCAATAGACGTGTGTGTCGTAAACACAGGGCAAGGAACCCCTTTTATATCCGCTCTCGAGCTCAGGCCTTTGGATATAAACACTCCATACTCTGCTTCCTCTGCTTTCTCCCTCATTGAAGGGTATCATGGGGATGTTGGCAATTTTGTGGATAACACAGGGTATTACAGGTATGTTTATATTTCATGTACAAACAGTGATTCATAAATACCTGCAATTTAAATTGATCTTCTTTATAATTTTATTCTATAATTATTACACTATTTATTGGACTAAACAAGCTGGATTTAAATTAGTGATCAATGTCTCCCTTGATGCAGCTTAAAGAATGATTCTTATGATCGTCTCTGGTATTTCTCTCAATCCTGGAATAGTTGGAAACCAGTTAGTACCACAATTGGAACTTTTGATGCTTCACAATCCAATCCTTGTAAAGTACCAAATAGTGTGTTGATGACTGCTTGTGAGCAAAATGCCGACCTTCCTACCTGGGAAATGGGTGTATTTCCAGATGTTCCCGCATCTGAGTTTTATATCTATTGGCACTTCGTTGAGCTTGAATTGCTAGAACAGAATGAAACCAGAGAGTTCAACATTTTTCTACCTTATGGTTCTGTACAAAAAATTGGACCTATAAGACCAAAATACTTACAAGTAACCACTATAACATCCCCCATAATCTCTTTCAATAAGTCAACTTTAGATATGCTTCCTTTTACAATTCAAAAGACAAATGAGTCCAACCGTTACCCTATCGTTAATGCTTTGGAGTTGTACGGGGTTCTATGGCTTCGTGCTTCACCAACAAATCAAGAAGATGGTATTTTCATCTATTCATGCTTTTAAATCTTTCTTATTTTCTTAGTGATACACCAATTTAAGTATGGGTTAGTTTGTGTTGTATATATTATTCAAGAACAATAAATTTCTTCGATTCTTAATCAATATGTTCAGTTGATGCTATCACTGCAATTAAGGATAGTAATGTGATACCGAAGATTTGGCAAGGAGACCCATGTCTTCCAAAGGATTATCAATGGGACGGTCTAAACTGTAGCTATGACAACAAAAATCCTCCAAGAATAACCTCCTTGTGAGTTTGGATAGTAATGTATATAACTTCTAATTTTTGAAAATTTTATACTTGTGTTTGATCTTTGGAATATCCTCATAAAATGCAGGAGTTTGAACTCAAGTAATTTGATTGGAGAGATCCCACCCTCTCTATCCAAACTCACAAATTTAAAATACTTGTAAGATTCACATATGTATTCCATTATGTATGGATATGTTCATGTTGGTAGTATTTGTACTTGAAAAGATAATATATTAATTTATATTGAGAATTCATAGCCATGCATCTCAACTTATTATATCTGTCATAAATATTCTATCCATGGATATTTCGTAGGCTCAACGGTTGAACTCAAATAGCTTAACATCAGATGTTCCTATCTTAATAAAAAGAGTTTTCTAATGTGTATTGTGAGTCTGCCTTTCTCAGGAATCTTTCAAACAATGGGTTAACAGGGAAAATACCAGAATTTCTAGCAAATCTACCCTTGTTAAATGTCATGTAAGTTGATAGTACGTGCTACTATGAATTTGGAAGTTGACAAACTTTAGAAGCAATTCAATAATACTAGTTTCTTCTTCGTTGCAGTGATCTGACAGGTAACAATCTCATGGGTCCAGTTCCTCCTCTGCTTGTTGAAAAGGCGCGCAATAAGTCCATTGATTTAAGGTATTCACGTACATATCCTAATTTGAACTAAGTGTTCAGCAATGAGCATTTTGTATTTCGAATAACACATGCATTGTTAACTCTTAGTGTTTATTTAATGTAGACTAGAGGGGAATCTTGATGTTTGTACCTCATACCCATGTCACTACACATAACTCCATTAGGGACTAATAACACAGGCACAGCACACGGACTTAATGACCGCTAGCTCCTCTTTGGGAAATACCGCTAGCTGAGCCGGCCGTGAACTGCCACCGGTTCTCCCTCACGGAGGCCGCCCGGCGGTGCGCCCTGTATGGCTAAGAAAGGGTCTTCTTCGTCCTCGTCTTCTGGGTCCAGAAATCGCAAAGGGAAATCAGCAGGATCGTTTCGGGATAGCTCCTCTTTGGGAAATACCGCTAAGATAGATTTGGAAGAGGATTCGAGTGCAGATCTGGTCAAGAATACTTCGCAGAGCAGTGCTATGTCTGAAGGGCCCGGGGGTGTTAATGCGGCGTCAGATCTGGCAGATAAGGTAGGGGGAGATGCTTTGAATGAGGCTGGGAAGGTAGGTGGAGCTTTTAATGACCGCGCTGAGAAACCCGAGCATACTGACTCCTTCGTTCAAGCCCTAAAAAGGAGCTTCGCTCCCAAGCGGGTTGTGGTTATCAGTAAGGACAGCTCTCCGTTGAATGCCAATCGCGACATTGATAGAGCAGAGAAACTTACCTTTTTCCCTGATGTGGAGAAAGGAAAATTGAAAATCAGGGAAGAAGATGTTGTGGAATCTAGAAAAATCTGGTCGTCTACGTTGATTGGGGTTATTGCTGGTTTCCAGATCCCGTTTATGCAGGTTAAGGATTTTGTTTACTCTCATTGGTCGATTGAAAGCCCTGAGATTTTCCAGAAAACCAATGGCGTTTACATTTTCAAATTTCGATCTGAAAGTGACTTGAGTTGGGTTCTCAGTAATGGTCCGTGGAACTTACAGGGTTCAAAGCCTCTTATCCTTAAACGCTGGTCTGCGGGAATGCCAATCTCCTGGGCATCCTTTGACCGTATTCCTTGTTGGGTGAGTATTCCGGATCTCGACCCCACTCTGTTCACCAATACCAACCTTAGCAGACTTGGATGCTCTATTGGAACCCCTATTTGCGTTGATGAACGTACGGCTAAAGGGGAAAGACTATCTTTTGCCCGACTTTTGGTTGAGGTTTCAGTACAGGAGGCTAAGTTGAGAGCAGTAGAGATTGAGAATACAGATGGATCGTCGTATCAGCAACCTATTGTGTTTGAGTGGCTTCCTCTGATGTGTTCTTCGTGCAACATGTTTGGCCATTCTGATGAGAAATGTGTTCACAGGGATAGAAAACATGTGCAGTTGACTACCAAATGGGTTCCGATTGGGGTTTCAGATTATACTGCTCAGATTCTGAAAGATATGAAAGGGTCGACAGTGGAGGAAGTGTTAACAGGTGACAGGGGTGTACTAGGGACTGGTTTGTTGGCAACTGAGATTGGTAGCAGTGCTGGGTATAATGGCGTGGTAGCAAATGCTGGCATTTGTAACAGGTTGGATAAGGGTGCAGATATGCAGCAGCTTAATGGCATACAGATTGAGCAAACGGAGGAGAAACTCACCTGGAGCACTGTGGTTAGTAGACAGGCGGGTAAATCTCCTCGATCAGACAGATTGAAAGGGAAACAGATCTTGGAGGACAGACCTCTCTATACAACATCTCATTTTGCTGTGTTAGACTTGGATGCTCAGGAGAATATGTTAAATCTGCAGCAGGCTGATCTGAGATATTCTTGCTCAAATGGTGGGAGTAGCACCCACGAGGGTCTGATGAATGGATAAAATCCGATTTGCTGCCTGGAATACGGTGGGCTTAAAGGATCCCATCAAAACTAATTTTATTACTAATTACTGTTTTGAGAATGAAATAAGCCTCATAGGGCTGCTTGAAACTAAGCTTTTGAAAAAGAATTTTGCGGAGGTGCGTAGATGTTTGATGAATGGATGGGAAGTTTGTGTCAATGGAAATGAAAACACCAAGGGAAGGATTTGGCTAACATGGAACCCGGATGTTTTTGCTGTCCAGGTTTTGAGAATTGATGATCAGTTTATTCACTGTATTGTGGAAACAGTGGACAAAAAATTCAGATTTGCTGCCACATTTATTTATGCTCATAATTCAAAATCTGAAAGAGCTCCGCTCTGGGAAAGCCTTCACAATATGGCCAGCCAAATGGATATTCCGTGGGTTGTTCTTGGTGATCTGAATTGCCTGCTAACTATGGAGGACAAATGGCCACAAACCAAAGCTAAGCGAGATGAGTTTGCTGAACTGGAAGAGGTTCTGGAGCAGTGCCGAATTGCTGATCTCCCGTATACTGGGGCTCAACTCACATGGAGCAACGAGCGGATTGGGTCTGACAGATTAGCAAGAAAATTGGACAGAGTGCTCGTGAATGATGTTTGGATGGAATCATTTGAAAACACGAAAGCTTTCTTTGACACGCCTGGTATTTCAGACCACTCACCTGCTGTTGTGTATCTAAGAAATGAAGTGAGCAGGAAAAAATACCCTTTTAAATACAAAAATTTCTGGGGTAAAGAGAGTGAGTTTGAGAGCATTGTTAGAGCTGCTTGGACTGCTGATGTTATTGGTTCTAAACAGTACAAGCTGGTCATGAAGCTAAAGAATGTAAAGGATGCTCTCAAACCTTGGGACAAGGCTCGGTTCCCTGAACTTCAGACTCAAATAAAACTTGATAAGGGCACACTTCATGAGCTGCAGCTTAGTCTCCAGTCAGATAGAGATAATATCCTCCTGCAGAAGCAAATTGTCGATGCTGAAGCCATCCTGAGGCAGAATATTGCAAGGCTAATAAGTCTTACAACTCAAAAAGCCAAGTTGCATTGGCTTACCATGGGAGAGGAGACATCCTCCATGTTTTATCGTAGCGTCAAGGAGCGACAATCCAGAAACGCCATCCTCATGATGAAGTACGATGAGGACACTGAGATTGATGGTGAAGAGGCTATACGGAAACATATCTTGCAGTTTTTTGAAGACTTACTATCCAACAGATCCAGCAGCGTCGCAGGCATTAGCTTACCTTGTGAGAATGGGTTTAGACAGGAGTCTGCAGATGATGTTTTGAATCTCCCTTCATATGATGAAATCCGGATGGCGATTTGGTCCATAGGATCGAATAAATCTCCGGGACCGGATGGATTTGGGAGTGCATTCTTCAAGGATGCGTGGAAGATTGTTGGGGTTGATACATGTGAGGCTATCCGGGAAATCTTTCGTAATGGAAAAATTCTTAAGCAATTGAATGCAACCTTCATCTCACTTATCCCAAAGGTTCCTAATCCCACCTTTGTGAAGGACCTGAGGCCTATTTCTTGTTGCAACACAGTCATGAAAGCGGTCACGAAGATTATTGTTATGAGAATTAAAGATCAGTTGGGTGATATTGTCTCGGATTGCCAAGGTGCATTTGTCCCAGGTCGCTCAATTGCTCATAATAGCGCTGTTGCTACAGAAATTGTCAGTGGCTATGGTACTGCAAGGGGGTCCCCGAGATGCACAATCAAGGTTGACCTACAAAAGGCCTACGACTACCTTAGCTGGGATTTTATCAGAAAAATGCTAACGTACTTCAAATTCCCGTGCAAACTTATCGAGCTGATCATGGAGTGTGTTAGCACTTCCGCTTTTTCTGTCCTGATCAATGGTGCGCCAGAGGGTTTCTTCCCAGGGAAGAGGGGATTACGACAAGGCGATCCGCTCTCTCCCTACCTCTTTGTTATGAGCATGGAAATCCTTAGTAGAATGCTTGTAAAAGCAACTGAAAATCCAGCGTTCAGGTACCACCCGAAATGTAAGAAACTGAAGCTTGTGCACCTGACTTTCGCTGATGATCTTTTATTATTTTGTCGTGGAGATTTGCAATCAGTCCGCATCTTAAAGGATTGCCTGGATGAATTTCTTGCTTTGTCGGGTCTAAGAGTAAATATCGACAAGAGCACAGTTTTTATAGCCGGCTGCTCGGATGAAATTTCTGATAGTATTGTGCATCAGCTGGGCTACATCCGTGGTGATCTCCCTGTCAGATATTTAGGGACTCCACTGAGCTCTAGGCGTACAAAGATTCATGAATACGGAGCCTTACTTGACAAGATAAGTAAGCTGATGCAAACATGGGCTGCAAGGAGCCTCTCCTATGCGGGACGCTTACAGCTTATCAAATCAGTGTGTGTTGGTATTCAAACTTTCTGGGCTCAGTCTGTACTCCTTCCTAAAGGGGTGATAGACAAGATAGAGAGCATGATGAAACGTTTTTTGTGGAATGGAAATCTTGAAGGGAGAAAGCACTTGGTAGCTTGGGAGGATGTCACAAAACCTCATAAGGAAGGTGGGCTGAACATAAGGGAGTTGCTATCGTGGAATAAATGTGTGTTTGCCAGACTTTGGGGTGATATTGTATTGCAAAAGCCAAATATATGGAAGAGATGGTGCATTGAGAACCATTTTAAGGGCGACCTGCGAACAGATTTAAGGCAGAAAAAGGACGACTCTTGGCTATGGAGGTCTGTCCTAAGCGTCAGAAATGAGCTGAGAGGAGCTCTCGAAGCTGCTGGCCCCTTTGAAGATGAACTGCAGGATCTGTTGGACAGCAAAGGTAAATTATCTTGTGCTGAACTGTACAGGTTACTTAGAAAGCGTGGCCAGGAAGTTGATTGGGGTGGAGTCCTCTGGGGAGGTTTACAGAACCGGAAATGGACCTTTATTTCCTGGCTAGCTGCACGAAAACGCCTTCGGACAGGCAATGTCATCCGTTATTGGCTAGGAGATAGCGCTGCGGAGTGTGTGTTATGTCATGATGCTGAAGAGTGTGAGGATCACTTGTGGTTCGCTTGCCCAAAGGTGGAAGCTGTCCGGCGCATCGTTTTTAGTTGGGTTGGTGTTACATGCCGGTTTACCAACATTGGGGAGTGGCTTCAATGGTTTGCTCGAGAGCCAATGAAGGTCAAAAAAACCATTATATTTCAGGCTAAACTTCTTGTTTTTCAAGCTACCATCTACTACACTTGGGATGCTCGAAATAAGAGCATATTTTGTAATGAACCGTTTGAGATAGATGCTTGTGCTGCCCGTATTATCTCGTGTTGTCGATCTAGGCTGTCCATAAAGTGCAAAGGCAAAGCACTTGTGGATAGGTTGGATCGAGGGCGTAGATAGATATTGGTTTGATATTGGTTAGATTGGATTGGGAGACACGTAGCGTACAGTAGTAGTGGTGGGTACATGAGTAGGGTTGAACTTTTGTAGGGTCTCGTTGTTTTTTGGTGGGCATAGGGGGCTATGATGGTATAGCTTACTCTTTTTTTACACAAGACCCGTTTGTATGGTCTTGGCCTTTTGTACTTGGTGGTTTTCACCACTTCATCTATATATTTACCTCTTCAGACCTCATACCCATGTCAAGAAGTAAACAAGAAAAGACATCATTTCATTATTCCAATGGTTACAAGTATTACTTTAGTTTCACTCCTTGTGATCATTGGTATCATTTTTCTTGCTTTCAAATGGAGAAAGAAGCCAGGTATTTTTGCAATCATATTTGTTTCATGTTTTGAGCTTGTTCATGTATCCCAACTTCTAATAATTAATATTGTGTTTTGTCCCGTTGATTTGATAAAACATATAGAAAGGTTAGTGAATGGAACCATTGAACAAAAAAACAAGCAGTTCAAATCTTCAGAGATTGTAAGGATCACTGATAGTTTCAGAAAAGTCCTTGGAAAAGGAGGATTTGGAATCGTTTATTATGGTGTGTTGCAAGATGGTACTCAGGTGGCTGTTAAGTTGCTGAATAATATGTCGTCTACAATCACTGTTACGCAGTTTTGTGCTGAGGTAAGTCAAATCGATCAAAATGCTTATATTGATTTTTATACAGGAGTATATGTATCAATCTCACTGGGAATTGGCTAAATCAAAATTGGTTCTTAAACTATATATGGATAAATTGACAGGCTGAACTCTTGATGAGGATTCATCATGTAAATTTGGTGTCACTAATTGGGTATTGTGATGAACCAACAAAGATGGCACTCGTGTATGAGTACATGTCTTCTGGTACCTTACAAATGCATTTATCAGGTAAATCTCACTCTCTCTCTCTCTCTCTCTCTCACACACACACACACACACACACACCACAGTTGATATGGAGTTTCTTCCCCTCTCGCAGAGGGAAATGAGTGCCCCTTGAGCTGGAAAAAAAGACTTCGGATTTCAATCGATGCTGCACAAGGTCAGCTTGTTCAAACGACCTTACTTATAAATGATCTTCTAGCTACCTATCCCTATCTCTATATTCTGATTTCAATCAACTGATTGTAGGGTTGGATTATCTACATAGTGGATGCCAACTTCCAATCGTTCATAGAGACGTCAAGCCTGCGAACATTCTATTGGATGAAACAGGACATGCCAAGATAGCAGATTTCGGGCTTTGTAGATATTGCCCTACAAGTCAGGGTGCTGATACGACAAATGTTGCAGGCACTCGAGGTTATCTTGATCCTGAGTAAGTTATTTTACTTGGACAGTCTACTATCTGGAGTACGTAATTGCAGGCGTGCTTTATTTAACAATAGAAATTCACTACATACTTTTGAATTCAGGTATGTCCAACTGCACACATTGAGCGAGAAAAGTGATGTTTACGGCTTTGGAATTGTACTCTTGCAGCTGTTAACTGGCCGACCAACATTTATCAAGTGTACTGGTGATGAAGATCCACCCACTCATATCATCACCTGGGTGTCACCAATCGTTGAGAGTGGAGACATCTTGAGTATAGTAGACAAGAGGCTCCAAGACTTTACTGTCGGTTGTGCAACAAAGTTTTTTGAGATTGCGATGGAATGCGTGAAGCCTACAGGTAAACAAAGGCCGAGAATGAGTGAGGTAGTTGCACATCTCAAACTATGTTACGCGTCTGAGGGGTTTGATGACAAAATTACTCTAGTGTGTGTTGATAATGGGAGCCACAGTCAACCTTCAAGCCAAGGAGTATTTGACAGTAGCCTTACGTGTCTCCTGCCCAGGTAGAAACTTCATTGATTTTCGAGAAACGACATTGAGCAATATATATAAAGCCTGTAAAAGTCGTATCGGGTTTATTTTGTTTTTGTTATAAGGTCGGATCCACCCTTCTAAAACAAAAGTTTAAGATATTGTATAGGATATTCTCCTCCCCTTATATTTTGATTTGGTTTTCACCTATTTTTCAAGGTGGGACTGTACCCCACAAATGAGAAATCCCAACAGAGAGCAGTTTTAACTTACTGCGTTTTGTTTTGAGCGTTTGACAGTGTTTTAGGTGCTGTCTTGTGGTCTCTTATGGTATCCTAAACTTTTCATTTAGTTAATTAGGAAATTAGTTTAATTTGTGTCATTTCTTAGAAACTTCAAGTGCCTTGCCAGCCAACATTAATATTCCGACTAGCACCGATTATTCTAAAACGACACATTTTGGCTTTTGATCAATGCATACAAACAACAGTGTACGTTCTCCACTTCAAATATTACACCACTTATATCAAGATGACTAGCTCAACCTTCCAAGGGCTGAGGCAAAACAAGAATTGATGGTTGATGAAACCCATACAGATTGCATTGCATAATGATTCATTCAGTGTAGATGATGCTGGTTCAGTGAGGTTTAGTTTGAATTTTGTTTGTACCTTTATTCAAGCATTACAATCTATTGTCAGTGGGTTGGTTGGTAGAAGAAAGTGGCTTGTTAGCACTTTCCACTGATGATCACTGTGTTTTCCAGGACCTTACCACTAAGAGGAATGTGGGAAGAGGGCATAGGATTGTGGGTTATAAATCACGAGCACAAATGCACCTGAAGCTGGAACACAAGCTACTTTCAATGGAGTTTCAAATCAAATAAAGGCTTGTGATCAATAAATAAAGCTTAATACTTGTTATGAATTATATATTATTCATGCAAGGCAACGCCAAATCTCTATCCAATAGATTCACATTGTAAAGATTTTTTGTTTCCTGTGACAGTTGTGTGCTTGCAAAGCAGCATCGTTTCCCTTTCGAAAGAAGTATTTCTCTTACCTCTAACCCTTTTGATGGACTTGGTTCACTTGGATGTTTGGGATCCGTACAGAACATCCACTTGTGAAGGAGTTCGATCGGTATTTTTTGACTGTTTTAGATATGATCACATTCGATATACTTGTTGAAATCAAACTTACTGGTGCTTCAGTCCATCACAGATTTCCTAGCATATGTTTAGACACAGTTTGGTGCTTGTGTAAAGGTGTGAGATTCGCAGTGACATCCTTTTAGTCTTATTCAATAGGTGATTGAGATTTTTATCACTAGTACAAAAATTACATTTTAACCCACTATATATATATAATAGGCCGAATTGAATGTTAAAGATTCGGGATATATCATCTTAACCGCTTTCAATCAAGTAAGCCTTGATCATTATTTATTTGTACTTCACTTGTGGATTGATCAAGTGAGAGTTGATTAGTGGAACATAGGTAAGTTTGAACCTTTTGAGTCCTCAAAATTAGAAATATGTTTATTTTCCCTTCTGACCTCTGCGTCGGTTATAATTTTGATGGCTTGATTAGAGCATCAGCACTCATAAGATAACCCCACCTCTCTCTCTCCTCGTAATATTTTGACACATCATTTTCCACTAACTCTACCCCATCCTTTAAGAATTTTAACTTTTATCCCACATCCATAAGTTTACACCATTACTATTTTTTTAACTTTAATTACACCTCACCACATATTTTAATCAATCAAAACTTAACTCACTTATTTTTTCCACCAATCAACACATTATTTAATAAATAAAAAATAAAATTGTGAAAGTCCACCCTTAAAAAAAGGAAAGTTTCTTTCCTTTTTTTTAAGGGGGAAGGGGAAACCTTAGGATAAGAGGGAAGGGGCAACCTTAGTACCAAGGGGTTACACCGTGGATGGGGTAACCCCTTGGTACTAAGAGCTTCAGCATCCATGGGTTAACCCATTCCCCATTTTTTTATCTCTCACTTCATAAAATTTCGACACCTCATCTTCTCTTTCTTCCACGTCATTTTCCACTAACTCTACCTCTTCCTTTAAGAATTCCTCAATTTTTCCCGCATCCATGAGGTTACCTCATCACCCTTATCTATATCTCATTTTAATAATTAATATTAATACTACCTCCGTTCGGCAAAACTTGTCGTTTACTATTCATTCACGTTTTTTTAGAAGGATAAAAACTATTTAAAATATTTATTTTTTATAAAAAAATTTAACAAGTTTGTACTTATTAATAATAACTACGAAATTATTAAAAAAATTATTAAAAAAATAGATATTTTATATAGTTTTTATCTCCTAAATAATTGTGCGTGAATAGTAAAGTGACAAGTTTTTCCGAACGGATATAGTAATACTTAATCTAAAAAATTTAATATTAATATGCTTATTAAATATTTTATTGAATTAAATTAAAATAGGGAACAGAAAATGGATAGAGAGAAATTGTTACTTCCACTGTGTATGAAAATGGAGCTCTTTCTCCATTTAAAAACAAATTTAGAATTTTTTTTTACGTTAAAAAAAATGGAGAGTAAATGATGTGGTCTTGTGAGGTCCATTTTTGATTAAAAAATTGAGCAAATATGTGAAGAGATGAAGATGAGGTTGCCCCTTGCTGCTAGGTTTTTCCCAACCCCTCCCATTTCATCAGGTTCATTCCACACCCACAAGGCAACCTTATAGGGAGTGAAAGAGAGCTATAGGGTAGATAAACCCCTTGGATGCTGATGCTCTAACACTAGGCCAGTTTGACGTTCTAGACACGGGCAAATTCCGTGTCTTGAAGAGGGTTTTGGACGCCTCATAACTCTAGGCACGGACATCCGTCCCCTGAGGTTTGTCCCTTGTGCAGCGCACCTAGAGCACTTAAAACACGGACCAATTGCACATCCGTCCCTTGATTGACATCCAATTCACCGGCCTACGAGGACATTGTCAGAGATTTTATGGTTCAGGCGACCACTAAAGTTTGTGTCTTGATAACGGAGGGGACGAACATAAGGTGAACTAATGTTGTGTCTTGATGAACATTTGGTTAGTCAGGTTGTCTTGATGGACATCGTTTGTGGTGCCCTGAGAGTTTTGAGATCAACTTTTGCTTCAAAATGTTTGTGTCTTCGGTTAATAGAGCCTAGTTGTTTTAGGTTTGTGGCTTGAGTTTAATAAAAATTAACAGCATATACGCTGCATTTTGTGATGCTCCCTGTCCAAAACCAAATGTAACCCAAAAGAAACAACAATGCATTCAACATAGAGTGCACCAGCACCCATTTCATACATAAAAACAACATTGTTCATACATTAACCCTGCAATACCATGCTTGTTCATCAACCAACCCATACAAACACCCATGTCAGCAAAACAACCTACAAATGTACTTGACTTGAAACACAAACGGACATAAAGTTTAGAAACACCATGTTCAAACACATACTGCACTTAGAAGTCTAGAATTGTGACCCAAAAGTTGCACAAACTAACCCAAAAGCTGCAACCAAGTTCTTGTTAATTGTCACCTACCTAGATCACCAAGTGCTCAAACCTGCAGTTCGGTAGGGAAGTGCACAGCCATCAGCCTCTCAAAGTGCTCCAATTTGTCCTGCATCTTATCATATTTTTCATTGGCTATCTTGGCGTCGTCCTCAGCCTTCCTTGCTCGCTCATTAGCCTCCCTGACTTGGTCTTCCAGCTCACGCCTTTTTGCCGGGCCTAGAGTGGACCAATCAGCCCCTCGCTTCCTTGGAGGCTTCTTGACAGCCGCGCCCATCCCTAAATGAAGGAAAAGAGAGTGAAAATTACAAAGATGCAAAAGGTAAAAAAATAAGATTGATAACATGAAAATGACAGTATGACATTTGTTCCTAAAATATGATGGTAAAGTTCCTAAAATCAAATGGGTTTCATGCTCTTATATAATTGAACTCATTTTGAAGCCTTATATAGTTTTATATATAACTGATAGTAATGATAATATATATAATCATCAAGTTATATATATATATAACTGATCAATTATTAAACTCATTTAAATCCTAACATTGTTTACCTCGTACAGAAGTGCCCCTCCTCTCTCCAAAGGCCTTGACGATTATCTCACATTGAGTAGCTACTGGTAGGACATCATTGTCTTCTTCCTCTTGTCGCGAACTCACATAGTCGCCAATCGCCTGCTGCATGATTTCCTGGGAACACAAAGAAAACATTAGAATCCTACACAATAAAATCATCCAAGGAACTCAGCAATGACATCCTACAAGTCAGATAGCTAAACTGTTAGTACACACTCACCACAGTGGATTCGTCTTCATCGTCCTGGAGGTATTCGTCTATTGAAGCTTGCACAAAAGGAGCCAAGTGTCCGTCCTTGTACAGCTGCTCTGCCCGGTAGCACACAGGCCTAGGCCCTGAGTGATGCTTGATGTATTTGGGATTCTTAGTTCTGTTGAGCTTGTTGCGGTTGCTTATTTCCTCCAAAGACACAAGAACATATAAACATGATATCAGAGAACAACAGTAAAGCAATGGAAACAGTTGAATGAAAAATACACAAAAAAGCTAACCAATTTGTCGGGGTCGGTGAACTCCTTCTGCACAAGGTAGCGCCATTGCTCAGGACGGAGTTTGAACTCAAGAGGTATGGGTGGACCATGCTTCAAGAAGTGGCAATGACACTTGTACTTCCAACTGCGGTATCTTGATGCTGCCTGAGTCTCAATATCCTTCTTCAATTTTTCATCATCAGGAGATACAACGTACATAGTCTACATAAATAAGAATGCAATTATATATGGCTGAATACCAGTGAAAAACACAGAGCAGGAGAGATGGGCAAAGCAAAGTGAAAATGAACAGATGCAAGTGAAGAAAACAAATTTTTGCATTCAGAACACATAACAGGTTATTGCATTCAGTGAAAATGAAATTATCATATCATTATCAGACCATGAGAATGCAAGTTAAACTCCTAAAAGCAAATAAAAAACTAAAAGCTACTATGAATCTCCTAAAAGTAAGATTGATCTCACAATGCAGAACAGAAATTTAAGAAAATTAAAGAGCAAATATATAACAACATTATACAATCCATAACACATTATACAATCCAGCAAAATTCACCAAATACCAATCTCATAACACATTATACATAACACATTATACACAGCTAACTATCATTGAGTGAACAACTATCATTCATTATCATCAAAGTGAACACATAATAACTAAGTATGAGAATGCATGTGAACAACTAACTACCATTCAGTGAGAATGCAAATGAAGAAAGCAAAGGGTATTGAACTCCTAAGAAATTGACAACTAACTAACAGCAAATATGAAACTCAAAGCTAATATGAACACATAACAACTAAGTATGAGAATGCAAGTGAACTGAATGAATTGATAGTGTAGAGAAACATTCAAGATCAATCTCACAATGAAGAACAGAAATTTAAGAAAATTAATGAGCAAATATATAACACATTATACAATCCAGCAAATACAATACACATTATACAAAACTAAAAGCTACTATGAATCTTCTAAAACTAACAACAACTTGTAAACAAACAGACAAAATAGGCACATTATTCAATTTATTGACAACAACTTGCAAATTAGACACATTAAACAATCCAGTACAAGGGAAGAGAACACTTGCTTACATCCAGGTAAGCGGCAAGCGTATCCTTGTGCTTCTTCTCAAGCTGCTCGAAGGAGGAGGCCAGCATTGGCACATGCGTCTTCACAGCAGTCCCTATATCCCTTATCAGCAAACTGTATTGGTTGAGCTCTGGGTTTCCATGGAACTCCGACCACGAAATTTTTATCTTTCCAGTGACCCTCACTATCTGCATAGTCTTGCTACTCACCACAGTTCTTCCTTTCCCTACAAATGATGAAGACAACGATTACATAAGCAAAGACTCATACAAAGCCTAAAATTTGGGGAATCAGAAAACCATAAAACATATAGATAAACCCTAAATCACAAAATCTGTCTGAAATCATCAAACAACGATAAACCCTATAAAAATTGGAGAATCAAATAACCCTAAACCCTCTAAAATTAGAAAAAAAAACCAACCTCTGATTGGTATATAGACTTCCTGCAGGGGTTCTTCCTCAGCTTCAGCCTCTTCTCCACCGACGGACAGAGGAGGGGGTGGAGGGGTGGTCGACGTTACCCGTGAGGCACTGACTGAGTGAGACGATGCCGGAGGGGTGGTTGACCCAGCCCGTGCGCCACCCACAGACGGAGAAGAGTCCAGAGGGGGGATGGTCTCATCCCCCCTCTGAAAGAGGGGGAGGCGTCTGTTGGGTGGTACCGGTTGAGGAAGAGCCGACCCGTACCAGTCGTCTCTTCGGGGGTGGTGGCTTCCGAGGACCTTGTGGCTTCCGAGGGCTCCTCCGAAGTGGTGGTGACGCGGGTTGAGTTGGCCTCGGAGAAGGTGGTGGCGCGGGCTGAGTTGGCCTCGGAGAAGGTGGTGACGCGGGTTGAGTTGGAACCCGAGCTCGAGTTGACCTCCGAGGACTGGTGGCCGGTTCTAGAGCGGTGTTTGGTTGTGGAGCGGTGTCCGGTTGTGTAGCGGTGTCCGGTTGTGGAGTGGTGGCCGGGCTCGGCGGTGGTTGAGTCACCCTTGGGCGAATGTGGATCTTCTTCCCTTTTTTTGGTGGCATGATGGAGGCCGGGCTGAGTGGTGGTGAGGGTTTGAAGAGGATTCGGCGGAGAGACAGAAATTGGTTGTGAGGGTTTGAAGAGGCGTCGGCGGAGAGAGAGAGATGGAGAGACAGAAGAGGTTTGGGTGTGTGGTAAGGGTTTGAAGAGGTCTCTTTAGAAATTGGAAATGAGTGGGCATCCGAAAGCCACGTCTCACACAATGTACAGTGAAAATAATGGGGGGAAAAATCCCGCCTAAATGAAAAACATTTGGTGTACATGCACATCAATTTTTCCCGCCGTATATATACATAAATTTATGTATCTATGTGTATATGATATTTATATGTTTGTCACTTTCTAGGTGTTGATAATTAATAACTTTTATAAATGTTATGTAAAAAAAATATAACTTTATTAAACATAACATTAGGTATTAAAAAAATATGAACTCGTATAAATATAAATTCATATCTTTCATATTTGTAACATTTGTTCTAGTTTTTATACCACTTATATATTTAAAAATGAAATTCTAGTATTTGGTTTAACCGATTATCTATAAAAATAGAACGAATATACGATATAAAACTAAAACCAATGTATCTTGGTAAGAAACGGCCTCTCATATCTCGATATCAAACAAAAATTAGAAAATTCTGACATCTTCATTTAAAACGAAATTTAGAAATCTCGGCCTTGATCATATGTTTTGCTTCATTCTTCGTCCTCGACGTCTTCCCCATCCTCGACATCTTCACCTTCCTCGCCTTCTGTTTCAATCCCATACTCTTCGGAGGATTCTTCTTCAGTTTCGACGTCTTGGTCTTCCTCAGCTTCGGTTTCTTCGCTCTCTTCTTCATCGCCGCTCTCTTCTACATGGCTGAATAGCTGGAGATCAACTGCAAGGTTAAAATGGCCAGCAACGGCAGGGGCGCCCTCTTGATAGGCTTCATCTCCGCCTGGCATGATATCACCTTCGATTGTCGCCAAGGTTCTAGCATCATAGATGTTCCTATGTGACATTACATTCACCACCTTCCATCCATCGCCCACCTTTGGGTCATCAACATAAAACACTTGCTTTGCCGTGGTTGCCAAACAGAATGGAGAATCATCATACCAACTGCTTTTCGTGTCAATAGATAACAACCCATGATCGATCATATGCGTGATCCCGAGATTGTTGGGATCAGTGTCATACCATCTGCACTTGAATAGCACCACTGGCATGTCGTTGGCGTACAACAGTTCGACCACGGCTTCAAGGATCCCATAATAGTCGGTGTCCTCTGTACTTACCTTCACTCCACAATTTTGGGTAAGCAATTTTCTATCCTTGTTCCACGACACGAACTTCACCCCATTCACAACACAAGATGAGTAAATCCTATGGAGTTGGGGTTTTCTCGCCAAATTAAGAATCTCTGGTTGAACAGATATAGCCTCATCACTTTGTTGACCATAGATCTGTAAATAAGTGTCCATTACTAAGTGCAACGATGACAACAAACCATTCAAACACATGAATAACATTAATACGAAGAATGCTTACCCATCCGATGAAATAGCGATGGAAATGCAACCTGCGATCCTTCTCATTGTGATCTGGATAATGTTGTGTGTAGAGCTCCTCGTGTGCGTCTAAGTAGGTTGACACTTCATTACAATTAAGTAAGACTTGCCAATGAGCATCCAGAATATCCTCTCCAGTTAGTCGTGCACGTGAATTATATCCTTGTGGGCGCACAAGCTCGGAAACAACAGAAATATCGAACACAGAAGGAGTAGTGGTTGATGTCCCTTCCTGACCTTCTCCAACCTCCAAGTACAAATTACAATAGGTCACTGCCTCTTCGGCGATGTAACGTGTGGTAATGGTCCCTTCTGGGTAACGAGGGTTGACGGCATATTTCTTGTATGCGCCAAGTTGTCTGAAATGAGGATGGGTGTAATTTCAATTCGACGAAATGAAAAGGAGATATAAATTAAATGAAATTTAAGATGAGAGTAAGAAATGTACCGTTCTATTGGATACATCCAGGTGTAATGCACAGGACCGGTGAGCAACACTTGGCGAGGAAGATGAACTAGGAGATGGACCATAATGGTGAAGAAGTGAGGAGGAAAAATCATCTCAAAGCTGCATAGAATCTGTACTATCTCATCTTCCATTAGTCGAACTTCCTCTTTCCTTAATTCCCTAGAACTTAATTTCTGAAACCATTTGCATAGGGCCACTAAAGTCGTGACAACGGAAACTGGTAAGTACGGCCGAATAACGATTGGAAGAAGACGTTGAAGCATTACATGGCAATCGTGTGTCTTCAATCCGACAAACTTTTTCTCTCGTACATTTACACGACTTTTCAAACATCCAGCATAACCATGAGGATACTTCACATCACCAAACCATTCAAACACCTCCTCAAGATAATCTGACCGGACTGTGTATGGTGCAGGAGGAAGTTGACCATTACCCCTTGCATGTAGAGACTTCCGCACCCCTCTTTTTCTCAAAGCTGCGCGGGCTTGGGCGCCATCTTTGGACTTTCCATCAATACAGAAAATGGTTCCGATGATGTTGTCAAACACATTCTTCTCAATGTGCATAACATCGAGACAATATCTAACTTTCGTGTGCGGCCAATAAGGCAATCTCCAGAATATGGATCTATGAGTCCAACAAAGTATATTTCTAGAATTGTACGGAGCCTTGAACTGCTCATGCGAACTGAGGGTGGGGTAGGTGCAGCTGATATAAAACAAATGATAGAAATGATATAAATAAATGATAGAAACAAACGATAGAAAGAATGATTTAAAGAATGATAAAAATAATTTTGTACCTATCAATTCGTCGTAGGAGTTCCTCCCCATCAACGTCAAGCGGCCTTGACCGTAGCTCAGATTGCCCATTAAAAGCATGACCTGCTGTCCGCCAAGGATGGTTTAACGGAAGCCATCTACGGTGACCATCATAGACCATTCTCCCACATTCGAATGTTGATGAGATATCATCCAAACAGCTAGGGCATGCTTTATAACCCTTAGTGGCTGACCCTGCTAGCATCCCTAAACCAGGAAAGTCACTAATAGTCCACAACACAGCTGCTTTCATTGTGAAAGTTGATTGCGAGTAACGATCAACCGTACAGACTCCGGTGTGCCATAATTGAAGCAACTCGTCGACCAATGGCTCCAAGAAAACACTTAAACACTTCCCAGGTGACTTTGGACCTGGGATCAGCAATGTCAACATGTTGAACTCCTTCTTCATGCACATCGATGGCGGTAAATTATATGGAAGTAAAATGACAGGCCATGTACTGTGTGAAGTTGTCATATTCCCAAATGGATTGAATCCATCGGTTGCTAGACCAAGCCGCACATTCCTCGCGTCATGAGAGAAATGAGGGTACAGTCTATCAAATTCTTGCCAGGCTTCCCCGTCGGCCGGATGTTTCAAACATCCATCATCTATCACCCGTGAGGCATGCCACCGCATTTGCTTTGCAACATCTTTGGACATGAACAAGCGTTTCAGCCTAGGAGTCAAAGGAAAGTACTTTACCACTTTCCTAGCGACCTTGCATCCATCATCACCTACCTGTGTCTTCCATCTTGAAGTATGGCATATGGGACACACTTCCAGATTCGAATACCTCTTATAAAACAACACACAATTGTACTGACAAGCATGAATATCCACATAACTCAATCCGATATCCTTGCACACCTTGCGAACCCTTTTCCAATCCGGAGGGAAGCTGTGACCTTGCGGAAGCATGTCATTGATCCACGCACAATTGTCATCCACACACTTATCAGACATCCCATGTTTTGCCTTTAGCTTCATTCCCCTCAAAACAGCACTCAAAATAGTTTCCTTACATCCGTCAAACAACGGAGTTCGAGCTTCCACTAACAGCCTCTCATATTTTTCATAATCGTCGTCCACCACGTCCTCAAAACGAACTGAACCATCACCTGCCCCGTATCCAGCATGATACGGGAAGTTGTCATGAAGAATGTTCATCACCGGATCAACGCTAGAAGAACTTGAAGCCCCTTGCTCCAAATATCGCGTTCTGGCAAGGGAGAAAGTCGGCTCCACCGGGGCTTCGCCATGTTTGTCCCAAACTGTATAGCTTGGATCCATACCTCTACTATACAAGTGTGAGAACATTTGTCCAGGTGTCACTGGGTCTCGACCATTACGACAATGGTTGCACGGACAATGAAAATGGGTCCTCCCTGTTGCTTTCTCGATCTCATGGACAATTCGCACAAACTCGATTATCCCATCAACATATTCTTTAGAGAGAAATGGAAATTGCATCCAACTCTTATCCATCATCTTTGCACAACCCACCCCCTATTAAGAAATATATCCACCATAAATTCAACACAAACACACATATTTGCTATATATGCTCCAATCTCACAAATTAAAGTTTCTATGAACACAAGCACACATATATACTATATATTACATATGTGAATCAACACAAACACACCTATGTCACTCCCTTCCTCAAATTTTCATTCTTTTTCAAAAGAACAAAAAATTCCACAATTTCCCCTAGCTCAACATATATAGACACATATTTGCTATATATTATATATATAATCACAATACACAAATGATTTAAAAATAAATCACAACACTAACCTTCAAAAGTAACAAATTTGGTGAGAATTTGTGAAATTTTTTTTAAAGATCCACCATGCCATGAAAGAGGATGAAGAGGAAGACAATGCTCTCGGCTGCTCCTGTATACCAAACACAACAATTCAACCTTAAACATTTAAGGTTACAAGTACACGTCATTAATGCGGTGGTTGGAAAAGTTGAATTCAAGGGACGAACAAATATTTGTTTGTCCCTTGAATGAGGTCAACGTTTGGTCAACTGCATGACGCATGGGCTTGTTGAATTGGGCTGGATCTATGTGATTCATATTCACTTCCCAGGTAACGGCCCATTGTGTTTGTAAGGTCATACAAAACACACTTGAAGCAACAAATTAATACATACAAATCATATCATACAAAACCTACTTTACTTGATGCTAAGTTCAACAAACCGATATCCGAAATGTTATGTTCAAGAAGCTGACATAGTAGCTACAATACCATACAAAAGCCTTAAGTCTCAACAGTCTACTTGCCTTCTTACCAAATCCGACTACGAGAACGAAAACATTACATGAATTCAGACACGATTACATAAGGTGGAGGCCATGCCTACTTCTTGGCAAATGAAACGACGAGTTCTCCCAGCTGACAGTTGCGTTCGATTAGAGCCCGGTTGCGCTCAATTAGCTCCCGGTTGCTCTCCATTAGACATCGGTTGCGTTCTTCCACTTCATAGAGCCGCTCAATTAGATTCTGGTTGCGCTCGGTTAGATCCTTGTTGATTTCTACCATCTGACGGAGCAATGGGGTCTCGCTACTGGTTGCATCATCCTCCTCAGCAGCCGTGACATGAATCTTCTCCTCTTTGCCCCTCGACACTTCCTCCATCTCTTCACTATAAGGAGTCCACTACGAATCATGACATTACAATGCCCCAAAATCAGTTCATTTTAAGAGTCCACTACAGATCACGACATTACGAATCATGATGATTTAAAGGCATATAAGTTCATTTTAAGAGTCATATGCACCAAAGGAACAAATCAACATCCATGTTTTAGAAAATGAATATTCCTATGACCAAAAAAAACATTCCATCTAGAAACACAATGCACCAAATTCAGTCATGAATGAATTACATTCATCTCCACCAATGCACCAAAACAACATTCGATCTAGAAATACAATGCATCAAAATCAGTCATGAGGGAACAAAGAAGCTAAGGCCAAAAAATTCTTCTCCAACAACATCAATCATGAATGAATTACATTCATCTCCACCAAAATCAGTTCTTGCCTTCATTACAAAGTAAATTAAAAGCAGTTTGTTACCTGACGTTCGTATGGCTCATCCCCTCCAATCCATGGGTACTTTTCTGGACAACCGCTCGGCCAAGTACCGGAACTGTTTGACATGCCTATGGACGGAACAACATGGAGTATAAGCAACAGAGAGAGAGGGAATCACTGAACTGAATTATGTAGAATCTGTTAACTTGTTCAACTAATAGTTTGTTACAGTAAGAAAGCTCAATTTCAGAAATCCGGTAAGTGTGTGAAAATGTGATGACTTGACACTAAATCTGTTAACTTGTTCAACTGATAGTTTGTTACAACAATATAGTCTGAAAATGTGTTGACTTGACACTAAATGTTAGTATGACAGTTAGAGGCTTTTATAAAAAACTGGTAAGTGTGTGCTGTTTGTGTTCTTCTAGAGTCAAGTCCTCGAATCTGTGTGGGTTTGAGTGTGTGTGATCCATGAGTCCAGTTCCAACATAAACAAGAAAGCTCAATTTCAGAAATCACTGCGCCGAAATGATAAAAGAATAAAATGGATGTCACGCATAAGAGGCCAAATGAATAGATTGTCACTTTGTCATTGTTTTAGCAGATTGATTATAAACAAAATCCTCAATGGAAGCCACCCAAAACAAGGAGAATCCTCAATGCAAGGAAAGAGATGAGGTTGAATTGAGCAATGATGAAATTGGGGATGAAATTGGGGTTTTTCTCGTTCTCCTACCACTACAGGTTATAATCCTTCGAATTGAGCAATGGAAGACACCCAAAGCCAAGGAGAAGTAGCAGCTAGCTCAAAGGAAACAGATCTGGATGAAACCAATTGAGGCTAGGGCGATTTGGGTTTCGGATCTGGAATCACGGATCTGGAATCACAGATCTGGAATTCTAGTCGAACCATAACAAAAACCAATTAATCAAACAGATCAATCGAAAGGAAGGAGAAGACTCACCTGATCGATCGAGCGCGACGGCAAGTGCAGAACAATGCAAGGAAGTCGAGGAAGAGATGCCAAATACCCCGGCCTTCACTGTCTGGAAAAGAGGATGCAAAATAACCTCACTGTCCGGAGAAGACGATATATGGCAAACACGTACGGAGTCACATGCTTTTTTTAAAGTACAGTTTAATCAAGGGACGAACATATATTTGTTCGTCCCTTGAATGATGATGGTACGACTGCACCTGACAATCCTCGATCATTCGCCATGTTTATCGATGGTCAACGACTTGGTCAACCTCCACTTAGTATTCAGGAGACGAACTTAGTAATTGTTCGTCTCCTGAAAGGCTCCCTTGGATGGGTGTACATCCGGTCCTATTGTAAGTGACGACCCAGACTTTGTTCGTCCCTTGAAGTGCATTCAGGAGACGACAAAAAAGCCGTTTGTGTCTAGAATGTCAATCTGGCCTAGTGTAATTAAGGTTGCCCCTTCCCTCTTATCCTAAGAGGTTTACGCCACACCCATAGTCTTCCCCTATAGGAAGAAAGAGAAGGCAATGGGGTAGATCAAAACCCACCACTAATGATGTTCTTAGCCCTTTCCTTATTTCGAGGTTAATATTGGAGTTGTCCCACAACCGATCTGTTATTCTAGAAAAATAGTCTCTCCTCCCAAACCGGAACTCAACGACCCTTTTCATATATAGACACACACATAAATCTTCTTATAGTTATATTATATTACACTAAGGACGTCATTTTAATTTGTGACCGTCTCTCTTGAATCTGGGATGATACTTACGATCGTCTGTGGTCGAAACAATCCCAATGGAACATAATTAACACAACTAAATCCTTTCACGATTCACATGCCGGTTCTTTTAAAGTACCAACAAGCGTACGTATTGAGCACTGTTGTTGAGGCAGAGGATGGCAAGCCTACCATATATATATTACAGCTAGCGGTATTATGAATAATTCTACGGTTTTCCTATATTATGCCCTTGGGCATAGGATAAGAACCTTGATAAGGAAAGATTCCATACCAAACATAGCATTGACTCTAAAAAAATCATTTCAGAAAAGCTAAAATAATCCTTGGGACATATATAGGATAGAAAAATCGATAATTCTATAGCTCAAGTTCATGCCTTCTGGCACTTTGCTGAGCTTGAATCGCTTAACTCTAACGACACCCGAGAGTTCACATTTTCCGCACCTGGCTACACTTCTGGTGCTATTTAGTCCAGCCAAAGTACTTACAACTGACCAATGCATGTGTCATCTCCTACAATCTCTCTCAACGGATCAGAAGATTTTTGGTTTACACTCGGGAGGACAACCAAATCCTCCCTTTACCCTATTCTTAATGCTTTCGAGTTGTACATTGTTGTAAATCTTCCAGTTTCACCAACAAACCAAGTAGATGGTATGGATCTTACACTTTTTAATTTGTTTCTAAGTCTTCAACAGAGAGTGAATATAGGAGCATGTCCTACACAACTAGTGAACTCATTTGGGTGCAAGGTTTGCTCTCTGATCTCAATGTGAATTTGTCATTGCCTGTGACCCTATTATGTGATAACAAAGCAGCTCAAAGTTTGGCATCTAATCATGTGTATCATGAACGAACTAAACACATTCGTATCGACTGTCACTTCATCAGAGATCTCATTAAACAAGGATTTCTGCAAACATCTGATGTGATGACTAAAACTCTTGGGGCGCATCAACATCATATTCTGTGTATCAAGCTTGGTGATAGCATGCATTTATGTAGGCATATTAGGTTGCATTTAGCATGATTTAGATGTGCATAATGCATAGTTTAAGCTAGATTTGCATTTATACTCGTTTTGTTGGTGGAGTCGGAATCTATACGCTTTTATGGATTATTTCAGGTATATGTGGATCCGACGAGGAATGAGGAAGCTCATGGATGAAGGAAGAGTGACTAGGAGGAGGAAAAGCGAAGAGCACGGGAGCGGAATCGAAGTTAGAGAGCCTAAGTGAAGAACAAGTCAGCAAAAGTTGTCGCCAGACATGCTGAACTTGTTTCGCACTTTCTGGAGGCCTCGGTTGCCCGATTGACTATTATGACCATGCGTTGGAAAGCTCTTTCCGAGATCTACAACTTTCGTGTTGACATCGGGACCAAATTCGAAGAGGAAAAATCGCTGTGAACAGTAAAAGCCGCCTCGCTGCCCGAAGCTCGGACGAAGGTTTTTGCTAATCGCCGGCCGCCCCGCGGCCTAGGGTGGCTGCCCCGCGGCCCTCGCAGAAACACGCCGTTCAGAGTTGGACTTTAATTAGGGTTTTTATTTTAGGAAAAATGGACAAAAATAATACCAAGTATCAACTTTTGGCCAAAAATAATACGAACTTTGAAATTGACCGTTTCATATACGAACTATCGCCCTATTAACCGAAAATAATACATATGTGTATTCCGGTGAACTTTCCAACCAAATACGCCATGTGGAAGCCGGAAAACACACATGTCATAAATTTTTGCCACGTCACCAAACTTGTAAGTTATACCATGTCATAAATTTATTTTTCATTTTTAAAAAAAGAAGAAAATTAAACAAATAGGCAAATAGCTACAGTAACTTTCGAAACAATGGAATTGAGGGTGGGCGTCTTCACTTTCTTCTCAATGTTATTTGCTCGTTCTCTCCTCCATTGTTTCGAAAGGTACTGTAGCTATGTGCATATTTATTTACTTTTTTAAAAAAAAAATGAAAAATAAATTTATGACATGACATAACTTACAAGTTTGGTAAAGTGGCAAAAATTTATGCAAAGTGTGGTTTCCGGCGTCCACGTGGTGTATTTGGTCGAAAAGTTCACCGGAATACAGATATGTATTATTTTCGGTTAATAGGGCGATAGTTCGTATATGAAACGGTCAATTTCAAAGTTCGTATTATTTTTGGCCAAAAGTTGATACTTGGTATTATTTTTGTCCATTTTTCCTTTATTTTATTATTTGACCGACTTGTTAGAGGTTTTATAAGACTTTTCTAGTTTATTCTTTCATTAACCTTATGCACCTTATTCCATTGTTGAGAGCGCCGTTGAGCATGAGCAACTAAACTCTCAAGGTTTCGCCTACAGTTTGGATCTTTGATTGTTGAATTGTGAGTTTCTTAATCTAGTTCTTATTCCTATTGCAATGTTTTGACTTCTTTGTGCTTAATTGCTTGAATGTGTTTTATTCTCTCTGGCCTGGCCGACTAGTTAGAGTAGATTCATTCAATTGCTAGGGTTTTGTAGATTCCTCGTAGCGAACCTTAACCCAAGTGGCAATCATATCCCTTAGGACTCGTAGGACTAATTGGATGTGTAGGAAGTTGAATATATGTTAAATATCGACTCGTAGCTTGATATTGCATGTACCTTGGTTAATTCATATTCTTAATGCTATCTCTAGGTTAAATCTTAACCGTGTTAGGGTTATTTAGAGATAAGGGTTGCTAGGACTCGTAGGACTAGTAATTTACCTAAGATCTGGACAAGGACATTGATAGGAAAAGACAAGAACTAGAGGCTGAAACAAGGATCGAATTCATCAATCGAAGTGATAAATTGTAGGTGAACCTATTTCCTTCCACTGCATTCTACGATCTATTTACTTTGTTTGCTTGCTTCCGCTTTGATAAAAGGCGGATCTTTTACACACCAAAAACCCCTATATTCTCTACTAGCGGTTAGAATTACACTTGAATTGAATAGATTTCCCTGTGGATCGATCTCTTGCTTACACACTATACTAGTTGTGAGTTTGAGTATTCTTTGGCAAGGACAACGACAGGTTTTCCTCTTGTCAAATTTGGCGCCGTTGCCGGGGAACTCTAAGCAATTTCTTGTGTTTTTTTTAATCGCTATCTTTTGTATATATTTACATCTAACCCCGTCGTGGACCTATCTTACGGTTCACGACACCTTATTGCTAATATTTCTAGATGTTGAAGTTATGGCAGTTTCAGGGAGAATATTTTCACAACTACCTCACAAGAGTGCAAAATTTATTTAACATCCGTTATTCACGGGGTTTCCGACATAGTTTGCGAGATGTGGTGGTTTGCGTTTTTGAGGGCATGGCTCCTCAAACCCGAGAACTTGCCAGGTCCATAAACAATGGAAGCTTTGCTGGTTTAGGAGTGTCGGGATTATTGGATCTTCTCTTCTACATGGGTGACCAATCGGCAGAGGAAGAAGCCTACACTTCGACGTTTCAACCAATGGAGTACTCCGACTCGTCCATGGAAGAGTCAACCATTGTCTTAATGGAGCAAATAGGGCAATTACGTGAGATAGTGAATCAAACTGGGGAAGCTATGAATCAAAATGGGGAAGCAATTATCGACTCTCTAAAACAGTGAAGAAGTTGATAGTTCAGCAATGTTCTATTCCTCAACTTGATGAAAGCCAAGATGCAAGCAACGATGAATTCTCTGATAATGAAGAAGAGCAACTAGTGGTTATCGACACGAAATCTCAGGAGACATCCCTAGAGATTGAGTATGTTTCGATGCTCTCTTCATTCGTAGAAATCATCCCCAACTCGCCTATCAAGGAGCCAAGTCCGGAACCAATTTCTGTGGTTCCCGAACAAGAAACTGATCCTTTTTGCAAATTGGGAGGCTTTGGTGAATATGTCGATCCATGGAGTCACTACTTCAACAAGCCACCAACAGAACTGTGTTGGTGGTCCTACATACCCTCGAGGGAGAATCAAGCTCGAATGAAGGGTAAGTTGGTAATGGTTCTCATTGCTAAATTTTTAATTACCAATTGTTTCATCTATAGTGTGCATTCGAATATCGGTTGGGCACGAGAGTTTGATTTGCTTTTGAGGGCGCTAAAGATGTCCGCTTGAGTCTTGAATGAGTGGATGAATACACTGTCGGGCCAACGACAGTAAACAAAGGCGCAGCTTGGGAGGCAACCCAAGGTAAGTTTTCTATTTTCCTCTGTGTCTTTTGTTTTATCAGACTAGTTTTGGTTCTGTTCGGTTGTAGGATGCTAACACCGCAGGGAGAAAAGGCGCTGCAGGGCTAAATTTCGCAGGCCGCCCCGCGGCCAAGAAAGCCGCCCCGCGGCTAAGTTGTGTCCTTAGCCGCCCCGCGGCCTAGTATGGCCGCCCCGCGGCCTCTGACGGGACTGGCAGATTTCCCTTCCTCACTTCCCACTTGACCTACCACCACCGTAGTGAGCAAGTTAGTTTTTCCTTCTTTTCTTCGTATTTTTATATTTTGTTGTCTTTAATTTTCATTGAGGACAATGAAAGATTTAAGTGTGGGGGAGAGGGATTGCATTGCATATAGATAGGTTTTGCATATCCTGTTTATTTATGTTTTCATATTTATTTTTACTCATATATTGCATTTGCAAAAAAAAAAAAATCCAAAAATATCATGCATTTCATACACTTTAGGTCTTATTTCCCCATGTGGATGCCTTTGTCCTCTATATTTTCTATTGAGATTTATGCCCCATGATGTGCTTGGATTGTTGAAGCATTCGATATATGTTTTCTATACTATTTGGTGGGCATGATTGGTTAATAATTGAGCACGTAAAATCTTGAATTTTTGGGTGATCTTGAAGTTCTAGACATGACCCTGTGAGGATATTTGGCCTTATTTGGATTCTTTTGCTCAGTTGTGTGAATTACTCGCCTAGTGTTGCTACATCTTGGCATTGACTGCAGTATCTATTTTTAAAAGACCGATGCACATGTTTGATTGCTTGCGGACTTTATGTTTATATTTTGAGTCTTTTGTTGAATTTGTGAATGTGTAGTGAATAAGGTGGCAATGGTTGATGCACTTAGTAACCGGATCTACGCATGACACCCATGGGTATGATTCGCGCAAAAAGGTGTTGAAAACTACCCACTAGGAAAGGAAGCTTGATCATTGAGTAACCAGGTTCATTCATGACACCCATGTTTGCAACTTGCGTCAAAAGATGTTCAAGTGGACTTCATTTTAGTGAGTTGAGGTGTTGATAGACCGGGGCCATTCATGACACCCATGTTTGCGCTTCGCGTAAGGAAAGCACCAAGACAAGAAAAAGAAAATATAAAAAAAAAGAAAAGAAAAGAAAAAAAAAGAAATAAAAAAAAAGTGTCACATTTTATCTTCTTTATTGTGTCCCGCAAGTAATGACATTTCGGTAGAGAATTGGTGATATGGTGGTCAATGTCTATGAACTTAGTGCATGATTGGTTTGAGTTGAGAGTTATATCTTAAAGCCTAAACACATGAGTGAAACATATTCCATGTGAGGTCTAGAATGGATATGGTTGCCTAACTTCATTGATTATTCCAATTATGTGCTATGATGTTATTAATCTTTTGTGTTTGCTAGTTTTCATGCACTTAAAGAATATTGAGGTGTGGATACATGAATTGCTATTCTGTGGGGATGCAGAGTTGAGTTTTCTAATTGCTTGAGGACAAGCAAAGGCTTAAGTGTTGGAGAATTTGATAGCATGCATTTATGTAGGCATATTAGGTTGCATTTAGCATGATTTAGATGTGCATAATGCATAGTTTAAGCTAGATTTGCATTTATACTCGTTTTGTTGGTGGAGTCGAAATCTATACGCTTTTATGGATTATTTCAGGTATATGTGGATCCGACGAGGAATGAGGAAGCTCATGGATGAAGGAAGAGTGACTAGGAGGAGGAAAAGCGAAGAGCACGGGAGCGGAATCGAAGTTAGAGAGCCTAAGTGAAGAACAAGTCAGCAAAAGTTGTCGCCAGACATGCTGCACTTGTTTCGCACTTTCTGGAGGCCTCGGTTGTCCGATTGACTATTATGACCATGCGTTGGAAAGCTCTTTCCGAGATCTACAACTTTCGTGTTGACATCGGGACCAAATTCGAAGAGGAAAAATCGCTGTGAATAGTAAAAGCCGCCCCGCGGCCAAGCTAGCCGCCCCGCTGCCCGAAGCTCGGACGAAGGTTTTCGCTAATCGCCGGCCGCCCCGCGGCCTAGGGTGGCTGCCCCACGGCCCTCGCAGAAACACGCCGTTCAGAATTGGACTTTAATTAGGGTTTTTGTTTTATTATTTGACCGACTTGTTAGAGGTTTTATAAGACTTTTCTAGTTTATTCTTTCATTAACCTTATGCACCTTATTCCATTGTTGAGAGCGCCGTTGAGCATGAGCAACTAAACTCTCAAGGTTTCGCCTACAGTTTGGATCTTTGATTGTTGAATTGTGAGTTTCTTAATCTAGTTCTTATTCCTATTGCAATGTTTTGACTTCTTTGTGCTTAATTGCTTGAATGTGTTTTATTCTCTCTGGCCTGGCCGACTAGTTAGAGTAGATTCATTCAATTGCTAGGGTTTTGCAGATTCCTCGTAGCGAACCTTAACCCAAGTGGCAATCATATCCCTTTAGGACTCGTAGGACTAATTGGATGTGTAGGAAGTTGAATATATGTTAAATATCGACTCGTAGCTTGATATTGCATGTACCTTGGTTAATTCATATTCTTAATGCTATCTCTAGGTTAAATCTTAACCGTGTTAGGGTTATTTAGAGATAAGGGTTGCTAGGACTCGTAGGACTAGTAATTTACCTAAGATCTGGACAAGGACATTGATAGGAAAAGACAAGAACTAGAGGCTGAAACAAGGATCGAATTCATCAATCGAAGTGATAAATTGTAGGTGAACCTATTTCCTTCCACTGCATTCTACGATCTATTTACTTTGTTTGCTTGCTTCCGCTTTGATAAAAGGCGGATCTTTTACACACCAAAAACCCCTATATTCTCTACTAGCGGTTAGAATTACACTTGAATTGAATAGATTTTCCCGTGGATCGATCTCTTGCTTACACACTATACTAGTTGTGAGTTTGAGTATTCTTTGGCAAGGACAACGACAGGTTTTCCTCTTGTCACTTGGCCATCTTGTTCTTGATCCCCAAATCAAGCTTGAGGGGGGTATGTAGAGTAGTGTTAGTTTGAGGGTATTTTGGTCATTTCATATCCTTTATATTTCGGTTAGAGGTTGTTAGACACTCCCTCCTCACTTTGCTGTATAAATGAGAATGTTGCTGCGTTGTTGCTGATCAGCAGAAGGTGAAGCTTTGTAACAAACTTTCTTTGTATTGCTTCAATGGAAAACTCAATTTTCGTTCTCAGCTGAGGGGTTCGGATCACCTATACAGTAATTTATCTAATTTGTCCGGATCGAGATTGAGCCTGATCGAGGTCGGACCTTCTTCTCCGTCTAGACGCTCATTGGAATCAAGAAGGGGGAGAAGAAAAAGAAGGATATAGGTTATGCAGTTCGAGGAAGGTATTGAGAATCTTGGTTAACGGGAGAGAATAAGAATTATATTTAATTAAGATTTTATGAAATAATTTGATAAATTAATTATGGGTGGACCAATAGAAATTGTGTAACATAGAGAGTTACATCGTGGGTTATAGGTGATTCGAACCGTCAATTGAGGTTTCATATTCTGAAATCAGCAGTAAGAAAAATAACCCAATCTTTGGGAGATGTGGCAACAAAGTATCACAATTGTTTTTACGACTATAAGTATGAGCAAAATTGATAACATAGAATTTACGAAATTAAGATTTTGGTAAATTTTGGATGATATTGACTTATTTTAATGAGAATAATATCATTTAATCAATTTTATATCATTTTTTTACCCAATTTATGGTCGAAAAAATGAATCGTGATATTTTGTTACTATATTATTTTTCTTACAGTTGAAAGGTTGAAATATTTTTTTAACACCCTTCTAGAGGTTAGGTTATTTTAATTAGTTTCACCTTTATTTTCTTATACTTTCTAACAAACTAGCATATACCCCGTGCGCCACGCACGAGATTTTTAAATAGGGTAAATTACTCCATTGGTCCCTAACCTTTCATATTTTTTCCAAGTTAGTCCTTCACCTTTTACCACTTCTATTTTCATCCTTAACCTTTCTAATAAGTGACACCATTAGTCCCTACCATTCTAACTCCGTTAATTTCACCCTTTTGCACGTCCACTTAGGATCCACATGTGGTCTATTTTGATGACTAGATACTAATTTAATTTAATTTATTTTAAATTCAACAAGTAGATTTTTTTTAAACTTGCATAATTACGAAAAAGAAATTAAAAAATGAATCACTTAGGATTAAAAAAATGAAATTAAATAGCTAGAAGGGAGGAGAAATAATTCTTAAAAGGAAACAATTTTGGTGACAGTATAGGCTCCTAGGTATCATGCAAGCTATTGTCATTGTGGAAAAAAACACCAGAAAGTGAATTCTAAACATGTCCACACACTGGTCAAACTTGAATATCACAAAAGGCACAAAAAGAATTGAAGCATATAACTAATCTCAAGCTATAATTCTTGTATTTGTTAATTTCCCTTTCTGCTTGCTCTTCCTCCCCTTCTGCCTCTTGTGACTGATGCCTCATCATGGTTAGTGCTAAAAACAGGACGAGTGACAGTTTGGCTTGTTCCCTATGATGTCCATATATAAAATATAAGGCTTTGTTAAATATAGTTACTAAATACTCTTTAAAACACATATAATGAGATTATACACAAAAAGCATACATCTGGCATCCATTTGACTATGGTTTCCTGAGATACATGTGCTGATTGTCTTGATGGTTGTGAACTTTCTGATGGAGTCATCTACAACACAAAATTCTAAATATGTTGAGATACAATCTAATGCAAACAAATATAATCTAATTTCTAAAATATAAACAATAATACCTCTTGAGATATGTTTAGGGGTTGTCTTGAGCTCTCACAGTGGTGTTTTTGAGATTGGCGAGTGGATCCTCCTCTTGAAATTGATGCTGCTGTTACCTTAGTCTACAACATAAAAGAGATAGTTGTCATAATTAAAATGGAACAATAAAGTCTTTTATATATATAAAGCCTTTACCTAAAGTACTGGTGTGGGGTTTTTACACCCTCTTTTGTTATGCCCATCTCCACCACATCTTCCAAAATGCATCACCATCCCCAATCTGTTCATTTTTCCACTTCTCTCTCTTTCACCTTGTTCCTTTCTTCTTTTCTTTTTAGGCCTACCTCGCTTAGGTGGTATCGAGTTTAGAGGTTGAATGGGGGTATGATTTACATCATTCCACTGATCCATGCTCCTGATTGGGTTGATGATGTTTTCATACACAGCATTGCAAGTGGATACAGTATAACATTTATCTACACTGTCTTCAATAGTATTTCCATTGTAGGCCAATGTTGCACATGCATGTGTACATGGTATTCCTGTTAATTGCCATTTTCTGCAAGAGCAAGTGTATTTCACTAGATCAACCACAAACTGGCCTGCTGGACAACTAACTTGGAATTGAGCTCCACCAGAAGGTGATATCCAACAACTTTTTGACTCATCCTTAATCTTTTCCAACTTCTTCTGAATTTTAGGGCAAAGGGGGCCAGACCACTTGCTCATCCTCTCTCTCTTCTTTGCGATGCGCACCATAATCTTGCACCTAATGATCTCCAACATAGTCAAAATCGGTTTATCACGTGCACTCAAGATAAATCTATTAAAGCATTCTGACATGTTGTTCAATAATATGTCACACTTGCTGTCAACCCTAAAGTGTGATCTAGACCAGTATTCAGCCGGAATTCCATGCATCCATGTCCAAGCATCCGCACTCAAAGATTTCAAATCCTCCATTTTCTTATTATACTCTCCTGTGTAGGTACTGGTTGCTGCACCCCATACAACATTCTTCAAAGTTTCTCCTTGATGAGTCTTTCTAAAATTTGAGATTAAGTGCCTAACACAAAATCTATGCTCGGCATTAGGGAATAATGTGCCAACAGCCTGAATTAATCCCTAGTACAAGAATACACGTATACCAAAAGTTAGACAATAACTCAAAGATACAAAAATTACTGAAATTCTTATAGATTTTGCATATTACCTTTTGTCTATCCGACATAAAAGTCCACTTATGGCTGTTTTGGATGCCTAATTCCTCGCCAAGTAAATGAAGAAACCATGTCCATGTGTCTCGACACTCAACATCAACCACTGCATAAGCAATAGGCCATATACAATCATTTGGATCAACTCCCACAGCAGCAAGCAATTGGCCACTATATCTACCTTTCAAAAAACATCCATCGATAGAAATTATAGGCCTGCAACCAGCATTAAACCCATTCTTGCACCCAGAAAGACAGACAAATAATCTCTTAAACACTAAATTATCCAAAGATAATACTAATGTACTGCCAGGATTGGTGCTTCTCAGTTCCCCACCATAATCTGCAAGCTTCGAGAATTGTTTTCTCTCGTCTCCTCTTAAGAGCTTCAAGGCATGTCTTTTTGCTCTCCATAACTTGTTATCGGGGACGTCTACGATGCCAAAATCATCTTTCACGAGTTGTTGCAATGATGCCAATTTAATCTCTGGATCTGCTCTGATGTTCTCTAAATATTTCTGAGCAATCCGAATGTAAGTAATATACTTGTTCTTGAACTCTCTGCAACAGGTGTGCTGAGCCATGTATGTTTTAATTTGGATTTTCTGCCCATCTTGTATTGGGGTTGCATATAAAACCCATGGACACCCATCCTTACAGACCACTCTCAACCTTCTTAAATCATTCTTAATAAACTTAAGTAGATACCTATTTTTGATTGAATACATCTGGACAGCTTCTTTCAACACTTGAAAAGATGGGAAAATCATACCCAATCTGAATGTCGGGTTGCTCATATCGGTTTTGACGTTGAACTTTGGGTTTCTTTCCTTTTCCTCACCACTTTCATCATCTAAACTTTCAAATTCATCTGAATGTTCATAATCTGTATCTACATCAAATGAATATCCCATCACTTCTTGCTCATTTGTGATACGTGATGCCCCTTCCCTCTTATCACATATATCAAACCTTGTTAGGGGGAATGGCATGTTGATATCAAGCTCTACATCTTCTCCCTCAAAATCATTATCTTCATCTGCCAAATGCTCATCACAACTGGTTTCATCGAGTTCAAGTTCTTCACATTGATAATCTTCGTCAGTAGATGAGTTATACTGGCTGTTCAATTCATGTTGCAACAACTCTGCATTATTAGGCCCGGTCTCATCTGCAAAAAATTTGTATTTTTAAGTGCAAAAAATTTGGCTTGGTTTTCCACTCTCTACCATATATCAATAAATACAGTAGTTAATTAGTGTAGGGAAGAGACTAAGTTTTTTTAGTTCATAGTTAACACTCGTCGATTCCTAGTCTCCCATGTCGGCCGGCTAATATCCATTCAATTCATCATTCAAAAAAAGTGTTTAAATTAGAGAGAAATTAAAATAGATTCCCACAATCAAACTATCACATAGGACATAGCTCTCACAATAACATATATACATACATACCGTATTGGAGTTGCTCTTCTAAACGATCCCTTTGTCGCCATCTTATGCCTTCCAATTTGCTCATCTTCACCAAATTACAACTTGCAAGCACTTCATGAATTATCCCAATTGTAGATTTTTTTTTAAAAAAAAGTTAAATTGGTGTTCATCAAAATGGATCCCACGTGGATGTGAAAATGGGTAAAGTTAATGGAATTTTAACTATAGGGATCAATGGTGTTACTTATTAGAAAGGTTAAGGATGAAAATAGAAGTGGTCAAAGGTTAAGGACTAACTTAGAAAAACTATAAAAGGTTAGGAACGAATGGAGTAATTTACCCTTTTTAAATATAATCTAAATATACTTATCATACTTTTTAATGTTATCATCTTAATCAATGCGTTTTAAATGATATGAGTTCAAATCTCATATAAACTATCTATGGTTATGTGTAATTGTGTAGTTAATTATCATGTTGCTTGGCTTTTGGTCTTTTGCGACAATTGAAATAGAATTCAGATAAAAAAAATCTTAAACAAAAAACTTGAAATTACACAATTAAGAACCGTGTAAAACATGCCCCCTTCCCCCGAACCGTGTAGAGTTTATATCTTTCCACAGTATAATCAGTGAATAGAACCGTGTAAAATAATCAAGAAAGTCGATTGCTTGAAGAGCTTCCCCTCTGGTGAAAATGATAGCATGGTTTTGTTTTTCAGGCTTTCCTTCCCCTACCTTTGCAGGCCCAGACAATTTTATATGATAGATTTCCTATAAGAACAAACATAATCCATCAAGTAAATAAGCTATGCACCTAGCATACTGCATTAAGTTTAAGAGAATTTTCTTACTTAGTCAAGATGATTCACATCTTTCACTAGTACATAGTAATATACTTTCTTAGACTTCACCATCTCTTTTTTCAACCTCATCAATATATGGCACACGTAAAGAACTAAAGATGGATTGATGTACATGATGCGAAAGAATTATACTTCAGTTGCATAGCCCTAAAGATAGAGAAAAGGAGCATAAAATAAATCCTTTTGAATGAAAGCATACTTGACCATCAAGTTTAAGATGTATGTTGCACGATGATCACCACTCGGCTTCTGATTGCCATAATCCTGAGATGTAGCAATGTAGGTAAATTTCATGTCCGCCATAGCATCTAATTGTGCATATATGGATCTTTGGCTCTTCTTCTCAGTGTCAGCTGTATCGGCAACAACTTTATATCCTCCTAGGATTTCTGCTCAATCAATAATCTTACTTTTCAGAAGATCAGATTTTTTATGATAAAATTTCTAGTCATTATGAAACTGTCTTGGGCAAAGAGCATAATAAGTTTTGCAGAAAATGTGTAGTTCATAAACTGATCATTAAAGATTAACCATAATGCAATTTAAGAGAATCTGTACAGATTCTCTATCAAGGACAAAAAAGGTGAAAAAATAAAAATAAATTAGAAAGGAATCCTTGTATGAGTTAATTGCATTTTACTAGTTTTGGAGAGCAAGATAACCTTACCCGATTCATTTGCGATGTCAATGAATGGTACAATCAATGTGATGTACAACAACCCTTTCCAAGAGTGTTTTCCCAGTACCAGGTGCACCGTAAAGGAGAACTCCCTGAAGCATAAAAACAAATTAGAAGACCAGGATGGCAGTGCAAGGTCGATGTAGCCAAACATAGATGAAAAACTGAGTAGAAGGAAATAGCTGAAGGGAAGTAGAAGTTGGACAAAACTTGAGAAGCATCAGCTTATACATCAATTCTCAAATGTTTGTTGCATGTAATTAAAAGGGAAAAATATATATGGTGCAAAAGAGACATACTTTAGACGTGGCTCATGCGTCAGGAATCAAGAACATATAAACAACACACCATGAAAGACATGCAAAATTCAGAACACAATCAAAAAATCATACAGGCATGCTCATGAATAGACTATGAAAACTGAAACCTTCCCAATAAAAACTAAAAAGATAAAACTCACATACCAAAGAAAGATATTTCTCGACAACCAACATCACAGGACAAACCTGCAGAAAAGACATTTGATTCAGCTGCACAAAATAGAAACTATAAACTAAGGTACTAACGAACTGTTACTATGAATCATCAAGCAAACTATGAATCATCAGCTACAAGATGTGATTGTCTCGCATAAGGTACTGGCTTCGAAGTTTCCCATAGTTTTTCCATAGATTACCTACAAATCATCACTTAATCATTAATCATGTAAAATATGGCAAATACATGAAATGCTTATTCAAGAGCTCAAAGACACCTAGACCAGAATCCAGATTTATACCAATATGGGCAGAATGAGCATCTTTACCAAGCTGCTCCAACTGAATATGCAAACAACCATCAAATCTCACATCTCAGACCTCTTGTAGAGGATTTCAAAAACTGCAATGCTACGAAAGAATCATATTTCGCCAACTTCAACCTAAATTGAACTCAATTTCAATTGATAATAACAATACATATGCTAATCTTTCAACGCCATCCTAGATCTATGAAAGTATACATTGAAAAATCACATTGATCACAAGATTAGAGTAAAATAACTCAAATATCCTAAATTGAACTCCAAAAGATGGACAACCAACCAACCTTCTTATCAATGTTTGTGCATACTCATGGCAGAACTTTACGATATAAGGACTACAGAGATCAAACCACAACCTAAAGCTACTTCACTAGTACCAAAACTGAAGAACAGAGACCAAATTAGACGAACTCAAGCCAGAAATCATGCTTATTGGTTGCATAATAAGTCATAACACATCCAAATCTGAAATCTACAGCACAAATTTAACATTCAAGGTATGTAATCTAAAGTGTATGTTTTATCATCACAAAAAACAATAAGTGCAATTTCCATCACAACTCGTATATACCCCCAAATTCCATCCCAAACAAAAGAATTAAAAATTACAGATCTTCCATTTTTCATCACAAACCCGTAAAATTAAAAGGCAGAGGTTCCAAAAAAGGGGGAAAGAACTAACTTCTGCACATGGCTTAGCTTAAAAAATGGACACTTAGTAACAGAGGTACAGCGGTTGCACGATCTACAACCGTAATGTCTGCAATTGCGTTCAAATGGATGACAGTCTACTTAAAAGGGCCAGCAAGCGAGCACAATTCGAAAATGTCTCCACATATAAACCCTAACCCTAATTCCATTGCCAGAACGAAGTGAAGGAAATCAAACAATGTTAAAAGAAAAAAAGGGATAGAAGATTGGAAAGAAAGCTAACATCGTTGTGGGCCAGGGCCGCCCTCGGAGTCGAGGGAATCGAAATTACGATCGGCCAAGCGGTTGGGTCGTCCGGCGTCGGATTCCTCCCTGAATCCACGGCCTTTGGTCTTCTTGGGGGCGGAGGATCCGCCAGCGATTGCAGACCTGAGCTTGGGAGCAAGAGCCCTGGGGGAGGCATCGGCGGCGCCACCATCTTCGTCCATAAGATCGTCATCATCCGGGTCGAAATCCACAGCTTCCACATCCACCGCAGCCATCTCCTCTCCCTCGGCGATGCTCCTGTCCGCCATCACCGTCGGCAACTACAGCAACGTCCTTCGGCGCTTGCAGCTGCTAAAGAGGAGCACCGAGCATCCTGAGAGATCTGAGAGAGATCAAGAGACGAGGGATAAGCGGTTTAAGAAAAGTAGAAAACTATCCGAGAGAGATCGTGAGAGGATAGAGAAGAATGAAATAGAAAGTAAACGAGCAAAAAGGGGAAGAAAAATAAAATGAAAGAACGTTCCACGTGGATAGTCTAAGAGGGTTGAAAAGTAATTAGCTTTAAGATCAACTCCAAGAGGTTCTCCATTTTAGAGAAAACTAGTATTACTACCCGCGCGTTTCGCGGCTTTTTAATTAATAAATAATATAATTTTTTTTATCTTAATTGTTACTAATAAATATGAGATTGTAATTTTTTGATATTTTATTATTTTCAAAACATACAATTTGAAATTTTAGGCTTGAAGACATGAATAAGATAATAAATTTCTCTCGTGCATTATTTAGATTTTTATTAGATATGATTTAATACAAATATATTCAAACTTCATCATATTAATAAGTTTTAAATTAATGAAAATAAAAATAATAAGTTTGAAATTAGATATGAAAATTTATCAATTTGATCTAGTAATACCGTTATATGCTAAAAGATTTGATATAAAGAAATATATAAAATTAAATTAAATGTCACATTCCGTCAAAGATTAGTATAGAATAAAGAATTTGAAAAAAAAAAAATGGTTTATCTTCAACGATTTCTTTATAATATCTATATTATATAGTAGTAAAATTCAATGCTACAAACAAATTTTTTATATAACTCTAATAAATCATCTAATTTGAAAGTTTCAATATGATTCTCCAAATCCTAGAAAACTTGACTTTCTTTTTCATCAATTTATCTATTTTATTAGATGATCTAGTAGAGAAAAACAAAACTAAAATCTTCAAAATTAGAGAATTTCTACAAATTAAAAGTGTTGAAGGTGTTCTTATAAATTTATGAGGGATTTTGTTCAAATGGACATTTAAGCATATTTGGTTAGTTAGATAGGCCCATTAATTGTTTTTTTATGTGGCGGGCTCTGGTGCGATTCGCTTACGTGTCGTTCTCTGGTGCGTTCTGACCGAGTTTCTTGCCACTTCAATTAATGAAGATCCAATATATTTAAGCCACGTTATACGATAACCTCATCTATTTATACGCGTGTCATCCTATGTGCCCATTTAAATCAATGATTAAATTAATTTTTATTATAAATATTCAACCTCATATCTTAAGTAGTTACAAATCTTATCAGTTTACTTAGTTATTTTAAAAATATTTTATCTAGAAATTTTTTTTACATTAGATTAAGTTATTTTACTACTATTTGAGATTTTAAAATAACCAAATACATATTTTATAACAATAAAAAAAACTACATGCGGAAAACGAAACAAATAATAGGTTTTATGTTATATTTATGTTAATTATTTATAATATCATAACCACTAAAGAGATTTGTAATTTATCTATTACCAATTTAACCAAATCTTTTATCTACCTATGGTTGCAATTTAATTGGAAGAGAAATTAACCTAATGTTTTATCTACCTATGGTACGTAACAATTTAATTAATTGGAAGAAAAAAAATTGTCATACAATGACCTTAACCTACGTGTCATCTTTGTTTGTTTTTTTGGAAAAAATATAACAATATTATCATTAGGGCAATTTGCTAAAATGACCTCCATATCCGGATGGCTTGCAAGAGTAACCCAATTCAGAAAAAATTTGCATGAAAGCGGATATCCGCTTGACATGGGAAGCCGGTGGCCGGTCACCATGTGGGGTACAGCTGGACAGTCTCGGTGAGAGGGGGGGCATCTTTACTCCTGCAAAAGCAAGGACCAATGAGAGAGGAGGGAAGAAGTAGCTGCTGCAGTGGCAGAGGACAGAAGAGAGAGACAGATAGAGGGAGAGAGAGGGGAGAGAGAGAGAGAGAGAGAGAGAGAGAGAGAGAGAGAGAGAGAGAGAGAGAGAGGTGGTGGTAAAAGTGCAGGCTGAGAGGACAGATAGATCAGTTAGAGTGTCAGTGAGGGGGGAAAATATTGTTTAAATCCCTCTAAAGGGCATATTGTTTAAGATAAAACCAATTGAAGAAGGAAGGGTCTGGGGTTTATTTTACGGATTACGTGTAAGCAGTAAGGTGTAACTGGACAGCCTTATTCTATTAACATGTCAGATATTCGCTTTAACTGGACACGATTGGAAGTACGAAAAACACAGATCATTTACAACCATAATCGAATGGAGAAGATTTATGGGATAAGCATATTCTCTATAATGACATATTGTTTTATGTGTGCCAATTATAATATTTACCCATACTTGGATGCCATGATCTCGTTATCTGCGGCCGTCACTAGCATGCTTGACCCATATTGGAATCGAATGGATAAGATTGACAGTGAGGGGGCATAAACATACTTATAATGACATGATAAGGTGAAGAGAAAAACCATAGAATAACAATAAAGTGGGTGGAGGTAAATTCGTGGGCCGACTGGTAATCCCATAGTTTTTACTGGACACGAAATAAATACGACATGACGGAAATTAAAATATACTGGACACAACATGGCGGAGACAGAATCACTTGCATTAATCAAATACGACACAGGAGCAAACATTTAAAAGATAGTAGGAGAGGTCCTGAACATAGAAGACAGTGAAAACCAAACTTAAGGTAACAAGCCGCGAAATTGTGGCTGCGTGGTGAATCTGTATCCATCCCAATCGAAGTGTGGACGCATATTGCGGGCACGATGGTCAGACGTCTCGTCGCTGAGTGGGAAGTAGACCGTGAAAGTTCGGTCACTCCCATAACCGGACACACCAAGGACCCTCCCGGCCCAAAACCCATCGTTGTCGCGGCAGTCGACACGGTCTTCGGGCATGTAGGCGTCGTAAGAAATACGAGGCGGCCGTGGACGAATTCGTTGAACCGGGAGGACCTCCCTCAGCAGCTCTCTTCTGTTGTTGCGTAGGAGGGTCACATATTCGACCTCCCAGTGGTTAGGGTCCAGTTTGCGCACAAGGGTCGCCTCGTAGAACGACCCGAGCATCCCAGACTCACCGCCGACAATCTCTACTCTTTGATTTCGTCGGTATGATGGCGGCGACATTGGTCCTGCATAACATGAAACAAATAAGGTAGTATAATGATACAAGTAGCACAACTGAAATCTACAAAAATGAAGTGATCGACAAACCTCCATCGTCTGATTCGTCGGATGATATAACGATGGGGACAGGTCGGGGAGGGAGGCCAGATGAGGAGCTGGGGTAAGAGGATGCCATTTCGTTGAAGGGTTGTTGGAGAGGTTGTTAAATGGAAATGGGGAGTTAACTTCACCGATTTATGGGGAGTATGGATGGTGAATGGCTATCATATAAGTGGGGTGTTTGTGGGAAATAGCAACACTGTGCCAATGTGACCGTTGAGGGAGGGAAAAAAGAAACAAAAAGCAAATTGGATTGAATGGCCGTGTTTTGTTGTTGTCTACAATGAACATGGCAGTGGACTCATCTACACATGACACGTGTCAATTATGACATGACAAAAGATAAAGTGGGTTTACTTCTTGTCGGTAGACGCTACATGACACCCCTTTAAAACAACTAGCCGGTTAATTAACAGCTACTGGATAACAAACAGTTTTCCACTATACAACTTTAGCAGTGATTTTAGTAAATTTTTTACCTTTGTATAAAATTTGGTTTGCCACTCACCATTAATACTAAAAAGATGCAAAACCATAGGGAGAGGAGTACACCCATAGTAATTTAAAACCACGAAATATATTTTCAAACAATATATTATGTTGAAAGAAATGAATAAAATTTTGACCCAACAATAACTTCAGAGAGACCAAGGGGGGGGGGGAATCTCGCAGAGGGTAGGTAAAGACATTTGATAAGACAGGAGAGAGAGAGAGAGAGAGAGAGAGAGAGAGAGAGAGAGTGTGTGTGTGTGTGTGTGTGTGTGTGTGTGAGAGAGAGAGGGCGGGATAGAGAGATGGCGGGAGTGAGATTAAATCTCCCGCCCTGTCATTTAGCCCGTAAGAGAATAAGAGGGAGAGGAGGGAGGATGGGGAGTCCATAAACCCATTCACGCGCTTGACACCTACTGGGGTTAACTGGACAGACAGCGACTTCTTGGCGGAAATGAGTAAGTCATCCTTCCATTTAGGTTATGCGATACATCTCTCCTCACAATGTGTTCTTCTCCATGTAAAACTGAATGCCCCCCCCCCCCCCCCCCCCACTAACTGATGGAACAGGGGAGAACTCGTTCGTGTGTATCACTGTATTGTTTGGCGGATGGTGGGATTGTGAAGAGGGCATTTGGGTCGTGAAGTCCTCGAGGAGTCAGAAGGCCGTACTGGTAGACGAAAGTATTGACTACGTCTCGCTGAAGAAACACCTGATGGCCAAGTTTAATGTCGATGGGAGGAGGCATGACGTTGAGCTCACATATGTAAAGCCGAAGAAGGAAGGGTGCAGACCTTTTTCCATTGGGGATGATGAAGACTTGCAGGCCTACAAGTTCGTAAATGGTCTTTCCGGTGAACGATTCTGGCCTATCGACCTCCATGTCTCCCTGATACGCAAGGTTGACGGCGATTTCACCACTACGGAAGGATCCACAACGGCCCATCCACTTGGGGGTGGGCCACACTTGACCCTAGAAGATCACCCACAGTTACAAACTAAAACCCTCTTGGCAGGGGATGAGGAATTGGAAGGTGTGGTAGCACAAGGTGTCGATCGAGCAGGGAGAGTTGTCCAGTTAGAAACTAAAAGTGTCCAGTTAGAGAGCTCACTTGTCCAGTTAGATAATCCACGTGTCCAGTTAGAACAAAGTGATGCGTTATACAACGCAGTTGCTTATGACCGTGGGAAGCAGGTCATTTCCGTGAGCAGTGACGTCGATGATGTAGTCAGCCCGTGGGATCACGACGCGGAGCGAGCGGTAAGGGAAGTAGAGGAAGCATACCAACGCGGAGAAGGGAAGACCGGAGCGTTTCCGACGACTGTGAAACTTGAACCAGTAGAGTGGGCGCGTCCCGCTAATGGGAAATTTAAATTGCAGAAGCGCCGCCGCACGTAGCGGGGGCATAGGAACTTCCATCTGCGGGGCCTTTTGGAATGAAGTCGATAGTACGCCCATTTTGGTTAGATGCCTTTCGCAAAGAATTATGTTGGCTGTCTGCAACTTCGTATGGGGGTTTTTGTTCTAGTTTGTTCTAGTTCTAGTTTGTTCTATTATGTTAACGGGATGCCATATGACATTACCCCCTTTTGACATGACACTATCGGATTTTGGCATGACAATAGTTGCATATTGACATGACAGTTTCTCCATATTGCCATGACATGTCACAATTAAAAAGCCAACGAATACAACAATCCAGCAATAAGTACATATCCAAATGTCTAAAACCAACAAACATAAGTGCATAACCAAATGTCTAAACCAACTAACAAGTCTACACAAACCAACAATGTTTATAAAACCAATGGGGGCGTTTTTTTAAGGATCGGATGGGGTTGTAAGACGTCCGTGAAATATGGCAACACAAAGGGCATGGCGGTACGCCGCAATGAATGGATCGTCCAGGCCACGAAACTTGGTGTCACCGGTCGGGAGGAGCTGCAGGAAACGGATGGCATATGGACCGCAGTCGCCCCTACATCAAAATAACGAAAATTGCTCACACAACCTGTGCGATTGTTTTCTAAATGAAAAGCCGATAATGACTTACGATTGTTTGTTTTGGGGAATCCCCTTCACCCTTTTGTACGCCAAAGGTTCCGGGAGTTTGCCAACCCATTTGACTCGAAGTTCAGGGTGGCCGTTCATCAAAATGGGGAGGAGGTGGGTAACCGCCTTCAGGAGGCCCGGCATATGGTGTTCAGCGACGTGGCTTGTGTCGCAATCGTACACGTCCAATGTCCACTCCGCGAAGTTGATGTCAAGGGCCACCCAGTGCTCATTCTTCAGATTCCAAGGTGCCAACACGCGGTCGACATCGGCCCAACCCGTCGGAAACTTCTCTGGCAACTTGCCGTCGAAGTATTGGGTCATCGTGTCGTCCCCCTTCACCACCTCAAGGTCCCCCTTCGCGTCCGCCAGTTTCTTCTGCAGGTGATACCCCCACAAGAAATCCAGAACGGCGACCCCTTCGTACTTGTCACCGGCGTTGATGTCCTTCCACAGTAGGGCGCAAGCTTGCTCAATATGTTGGACGCAAGGAAAAATCTTTATTTTGGAAGACCATACGAGGAAGAAGGTGATGACTCGAACCACAATGTGGGAACGTAACTAACCTCGGATGACACCCAGTTGGTGGGTGATTGAAGTGTCCCAAAGAACTGCTTCGCCAGTACGGTGCCTTCCACCGACCGGACGGGGTCACTTCCGTCCTTCATCCACGCAGCGAACGCATCAGCATCTGCCCTGGTCGCCATGCCTAGCTCGACGGCATCCATTGGCTTCTTGCCCACACACGGCTTCTTCGCTGGCTGCGTTTCCTCCGCCTGGGACAACGTATCAGGATGTTGACGGGTGCTTCTTCTCGGCCGTATGAGGGGCACCTCAGCCTCAGCCTCAACATCAGAACCGGATGCCACCAGCGCCTCCTGCAACTTGAAGCCCATTGTGCATGACATGACAGTAAACACAAATAACATGACATCAATTATATATTCACATGACAGTCTCATGCGCAAACCTTGTCCTTGTCCTTCAACTTGTCCTCCTTCAACTTGGCCTTGGCCTTCAACTTGTCCTCCTTTCTCTTGTCCTTGCCCTCGTCCTTGTCCTTGTCCTTGCTCTTATCCTTGCCCTTCCTTGATCCATGAACCTCAGCACATGACCTCTGCGTAAATTAACATGACATATATAATGATAAACATGACATCTAAATGAATCGACATGACGATTATGATCTGATACCGGGAGAACCTTACCTCCTTTCCCAGAACTTCCTTGTCCTTGTCCTCCTCCTCTTTGTCATTATCCTTGTCCTTCACTGATCCTTGAACCTAACCACGTAACCTCTTATTAACATGACATATACTGGAATTGGCATGACATGTATTTATACTAACATGACACACATTACTAACAACATTACATTTACAGGAGATGAGTTCACGATTGTGATCTAATACCAGGAGAACCTTACCTCCTTTCCCAGAACTTTCTCTCGCTTCTCCGACTCCCTGGTCCCCTTCCACCGCAGTTCCCTCCTCATGTTTTCAATCGCCTCCTCAAGCGTCGCCATCTTCGAATTTACCTCCGCGGATTTACTCCTCAGCAACTCGTCCATCTTTGCCACTAACCGTGACTCTATCTCCAATAGGGTAGCTTGTGTCTGCGTGCCCTCCCCTGAATTTTGTGTTGACCCACTTGCTCCCTTTGGTTGTTTCTTTGCTAAGGGTTTGACATTTGCTGATAAGAACGCCCGGGCTATGTCGTCGAAGAAGTTGTCCCGCTTGTCGTGATTGTTTCGGGCATCGCGGTACAAACCGGTTGCTCTCTCCACATCATCGGGGAGTAGAAGAGGCCTCACGGCTGCAGGGTCATTGAAGTGCCCCAGCTCCTTCGCCTCCTGTAGTCGGGTTTCAATTGAGGCATACTCGAGGTTCAGGTCTCTAAACTCGTATCGCAGGCACCTGGGGTACAGCTTCTCGTCTATGACATTCGCGAATTGGTCGGCCATTGGAGTGAGGGCTTCGTACACCCATAGCTGCAATTACATATTGTCCAGTAAATAATCAGTTAATGTCCAGTCAATAAATGTTAGACGCCTAGTAAATCAGTATAGGGCGTCCAGTCATATCTGTGTACGAACCTGGAAGGCGAGAGGGAAACCCATCAGGCAATAGGCCGGGCGTGCATTGGAGCTGCCCTCATCCCGTTGGAGCTTCCTCTCGATTGCACGGTGTAGGAACTCGTTCGTTCGCTCGTAGCAAAGCCGACCCCACGGAAATGCCAGGAACCTGTCAACGTCGCCGACAAGGTCGACCACCCACCCATGAATGTAGTTTTTGGGTTCCTTCCCGAACAATACTCCCTCGACCAGCATCAGCAGGACAAATTTCAACTTCCTGGTGGACGATTTCTCAGATGCCATCGCCACACGGAACTCTACCTTGAACTCAGACATCCTCATCTTTGAAACTCCAAAGAAATCATACACTGCCTTCTCGAACCCATCGTCGTCCTCGGGCTCTTCTCCATAGCCACAGTTGAGACCGGTGACAATGGCAAACTCAGCTATTGAGAACCTGACGACCGCTTCATGGATCTTGTACCATGTTTCATTCTCCTTCTTCGACTTCAATTGTCGTTGGAGAACATAGTGTACAAGCTGTCCCGAGAACTGGACCCTTGTGCCCAGTCTTGCAATGCCCCCCAACGGGCTGTCAGTCAGGCGCTTCCAATGGGACTCGCTCAACCGGTTGTCAATGTTAACCAGGAGCCCCATCCGGGAGTGTTGGTTAATTTTTGCTTTGAAGTGTCTTTCTTCCTCTACGGCGTACACAGCCTGCACAGACTTCAACATGTCAGCCACACTGCAGCACAACATTCACAACTTACATTACTCGAACGAAAGCCATATTACCGCGCCGGATGTTTGAGCTGTACGGTCTACAATCTTTTTCATACTTCGCTGCGACATTTTTAATATTCACCAGATATCCTGCACAGTGGAAGACCCATATTCAGTGTTCTACACATCAATTCTTCTCCCCCAACCCACGGTTCCCTTCATATCAATATCAATTGGACCATGACAGAAACACAATTACACATGACACATACACATATTCACATGACACATGGTTATGACAACATGACAGCATACGTATTCAATCTGTCCATCTCCATTTGCACACAAGTAATCCTATTCCAGATAATTTCGATTCCACATAAACTTTTCACCCTTTCTACAATTTTCTCTAACCCTAATGCGCCGCATTTCAACCAATTTCCCCCAAATTCCCCCCTAATGCGCCGCATCTACAGTCATAAGCCCCATTTCGCCCAATTTCCACCTAAACTGAACGGATCTACACTCCCCTTCTCCTGATAAGTTGGATTCAACAACACAGTTGCCCAATTTCCCCGTTCCCAAAAATCCCCTTCTCTCCCAGACGCGCAAACCCCAGTACCCAAACTTTCCACCAATTGTTTTTAACTTGACGCCGGTTACTTCCTACATGACAGGGCGATATTGCGTACTGTCAACCCATTCGACCCCTTCTTCCCATTTTCACACACTCCAAACCAGTTTTGTTTCTTCAAATCTGTTCCTCCCCTACCAATCGAAGCAAAACGTATTTAATCGGCATTGTGAGGGTTTACTTACTTCGAAGTCTCGTCTCCTCTTCTGCACTGTCGTCCTCTTCCTCGCCTTTGCTGCTTATTTTCCTCTCTCGCTCTGTCGTCTCCTTCCTCTTCTTCTTCCTTCTCTTCTTCTTTTCCTCAGCCTTGCATGTGGAACTGTTGCCCTCTCTCTCTCTCTTCCTCTTTTGTAAGCCGTGAGAGCAGTTGGGGTCGACAGTTTTCAATTGAAACCGCTTCCACTCTCACTCATCCACTCTCTCTCCCACAATAACTTCCCCCACTTCCACTCTCTCTCTCCACAATAACTTCCCCTTTCCTCTCTCTCCACCCCGCTTCCTCTCTCTCTCCTCCTTTTCCCTTCTCTCTGTCCCGGTTAAATGCCTTCTGTCCGGTTATATCCAACCGGCAAATTTGCCTTTTTTTGGTGGGGGGGGGGGGGGGTGTAACCTTTGCAAATGTTGTGGATATGGGGTTAGGCTAGCAAACCATTTCGGGGCAAGGGTTATATTGTATAAATCCCTCTTATCATTACTCATGTGAAGGATAATATCGAACCATGCACATTCATATGCTAAGATATTATCATTACTCATAATATAAATTAATTCACGTTGAGTTAGTTGTGTTTAATATATATCATTTAGAACACACAAACTAAACTATTTTATTCTAAATTAATATCAATATTTAACGGTGTTATTTGCATTTATATTTTACGCAAGTATTTTTTCAAGTTATATTAGAGATAAAAAATTAAATCTCATATTTTGCAAGTTGATTTTGATTTAAAAATAATTAATAAATAAGATTTCATGTTCCATCATGCGGGATAGAAATTAAACTATTGTATCAAATCAGATTACATGCTTATAAATCGATATAATTTATTTTAAGTTTATTTTATTCAAATAAGTGTAAAATATTATCAAAATGTAACTAACTAATATATGATAAGAATTTATGATTTAAATTAATTGTTATACCTTAAATAAGGTGGTTAAAAGATAAGGTAAAATTCATAATTAATTATCTATTGAACAATAAAATATTATCTCTTTAAAAAAAATGAATTTTTTTTATCATTAATAGATATAATCTATCCATGGAGTATAAATAACGTAATTAACTAATTAATCAATTAAGTTTTCATTTTCTTATTAAATTGATAAGATCATATTTTTATTAAAAACTAATTGTACTCATCAATTAAAATTGATACATAGAATGATAAGATTTGTAACTACTTAAGATATGATGTTGAATATTTATATTAAAAATAAAATTTAATCTTCAATTAAAATAGACACATAGGATGACACGCGTATAAATAGATTGGGTTATCGTCTGATGTGGCTTAGATTTATTGGATCAATGGATCATCATTAATTGACGTGGCCAAAACCCGTCCCATATCGCACCAGAAAATGACACGTGAGCGAATCGCACCAGAACCCGCCACATAAGATTTCCACGCCTCTGTTTTAGTATTATATATTGATGATTAAACTTTTGAAGAATTTTAAGTCGTTTTTGGGTCCAACAACTTCCCTATTTAATTCTCCAAAATAGGGATGGATAGGAAAAAAAATAGAGTTGCTTCCCTATATTTGCAGCAATCTCTAAAATTTTGGAGAATTATTCGTTAATTTTCATTCTTCGAGTCTCAAAATCAACTAGATGGATAATTGTTCAACAAATTATCTATTATTTTGATTGATAGACAATCGATTATATTTGTCAATTCTGATTCCTCCATTCCTAGAAATTGACTGTGTTCATTTCGATTATATTTGTTAATTTTGTTCCTCTTGTCGAAGTAATTTTGTGATTTCATTTTTGGAAAATTAGCCGTTGAAAACTACAAAGGTTCAAACTAGTAGTTACATTCAAATAAAATGTATTTTTAAAATTACAATAAATGTGTGATTCTGCAAAATAGAGAAGTTGTTGGAATATATTGGGATAAAAATAATTTGGAGAAAATGGGTTCTGATTCCCTATTTTGGAGAAAATTTTGAAGAAACTGTTGGAGATGGTCTAAGAGCATCTTTAACCATGATACTCCTATTGAGTATCATAACTTGTTTTTTGTTAATTCTCTCTCATCCACCTCATTTTAATATTTGAAACTCCACAACCATGATACTTAACATGAGTATCTTATTTAACCTTTTGCATCAAAATTGTTTTTTTTTTGTAATTTTTTTAGGTAAGTAAAAATCAAATAGGACCCACTATTAATATTTGATTGGGTAATATTCTATGGTATTGTGTCATATTGAGTATCATAGGTATGATACTTGAACTCCCTTTTTCTTTTGGATTCTTTCAAAAATATGACATCTTCTTACATTTCCTTTTATTTTTATTCTTATGGTACTTGGAGTACCATAATTAAAGATGCTCTAAGATATAGGAGGATGTCTCTCATTAAATACTCCGTATTCATCAAAAAAAAAAAAAACTTACTCCCTCTGTCTCAAAATTCATGTCATTTTAGCCTTATGCACGAATTTTAATAAAAACACTCATCCATCAATCAACATCATTATTCCACTAACTTTTTCATTAATTTTATTACCCACTACATTTTTTAACCAATCAAAACCTTTAAAAAGTCAACAACATATATCAATACAAATCATTATTTTCAACTATCTAGAAAACCTAAAACGACATCTATTTTGATACAAAACTAAAGAGCTAAAATGACATCTATTTCGAGACGGAGGGAGTATCATTTTTTCTTCCTTCCGGTAAAATTCTACTCCGTATCAATTTTCCCCAACTAATTAGGCTTAATTAAGATTCGCCTCTCTCCTGGTTGACGGAGTCTTCACAAATTTTATTCAAATTTATGAGTCAGGGGAGGATGAAATGAATCTACAAATAATACAGTAAGAACCAGCAGTTAAAGCTTCCCAGTTGGCAGAAAATGAAATTATATATGTAAGATATAAGTATATTTTATTGTATTGATGACTCCGTCAATAAGCTCTTAAATGAATCTTACCCAACAAGCTAGCTCTTAAATATATCTCCCATGGTATGAGATTTTTATTCCACTATAAATGCGTATTTCTCCACACGACGAGTGGGTGGATGAGCCATGAGTGGATCATCGTCAAGTTGATCATTGACTTCTTGTAGGTGGTCTTCTATGTATGTCTCGAACAAATTAAATGATCGAGTAGATGAGAGGTGTTTTAACTTTTAATTATTCCGATACATCCCTTAATGTAGGTAAGAGTGGAACCCAAAGCATTTAAATTGAGCACTGTGATTTACAAATTCTTGGTATGGAGATCGACTCGTACACGATTTTGACTCGAAACCAAATGAACGAATATGTGACGACTCTTTAGAAACAACGAAATGAATTACAATGGATATGTGTTTATTTTCCTATATCTTAATTTTATATGTGTTGTATGTAATATTGTTATGTGATTGTATCAGTTATGTGTATGTGACGAGTATACATATAACATATACTATATACTATGTTATACATGAATGCACGACTATAGTTATATCCAACTGAGTTGTTGTGAATATCTCCGAGTGAATACTGTTAAAGAGAAAGAGAATGAACAGTAGGACTCAAATGATTCACATGTCTTTTACCTCAAAAAGTTTTTAATTCTTTTTTAAAAAATAGGTTATCGAGTAATCATATAACTTAAATATAATTATAGATCTTTTTGAATTTTTATCAAAGGTTAATTATTGAACGAAAATATTTAAACTACAAAAATAATAATTTTAAGGTCATTTTTTACTTTATAAATAGAAGTTATGATTTCTAATCATATTATAAATAAAAGAGTAGTTTCCATAATATTTTACAAATTTATAAACATTTTCAAACATATATTGGAATAATAATTCTTGGTTATATTTATTACTCCCTCCGTTAAGAAAAACATGTCATTTTAAAAATCTTCACATTTTTTAAGAAAACAATTAAAAAAATGTACTTATACCCCTAATTATTACTCTACATTTTTACTTTCTCAAAACTACAACTAACAACTATATAATATACCCCTTAAATTCAAATTTAAACTTAAATATATTTATAAACAAATTTGATTTTAAAAATATGAAAATATAATATATTTAATGATAACTTAACAAATATAGATAAGGGATGGCCATTTGTAAATAGAAATCATTTTAAATGGGATTTTTTAATTATAATATTAAATTTAAGGGGTGGTTAAGTGTAATCACCCTCGTATTGAAATGGGGTGGTTAAGGTGAAATTAAAGAGAGTGGTAGTAAGATATCACGCATTGACCTGAAACCAAGCATCGATTTAATTACACATAAACACAATATATATAATAAAGAACTGTAGTTTTTTTTTTTCATTTTGTTGACCTGGTACATTGACCTGAAACCAAGCATCGACTTAAGTATATAAATAGCTATAGATTGATATCGCGAAAATCGATCCATAAATTGAGATGACAGTAGGATGGCCATACTTGTTGCCGTATTCCAATTCACCTTCTTCCTCCTCCAAATCCAATTAACCACATTCCAAACTCTTCAGTTATTAGTTGCAGCTGATTTACTTCCCACTGAAAGGCGATTATCCGATGCTAATCCAGGTACTTTAATCTTTCTGTCCAAAATTGTTGATCATTTATTATTTTTGGTAAGAAATTGTTGATCATCTTTTTTATTTCGAAATAACTACTTGATTAATTAACTAATGCAAATTCTGGTATTTCAACCCCTAAATGGGAAATGGATGCAGCTGGGTTCATAAATATTGACTGTGGTCTTTCTGACAAGGCCCGTCCAACTTACTACTCACCAAATGGATTGTACTACACTTCCGATGACCAATACATTAGCACTGGTATCAACAATAGAATATCCCTACCTAACGGCTATGCCAGAGACAGTCTACCGAACTATTCCGAAACCAGTCTTTATTTGACATTAAGAAGCTTCCCTGAGGGACGCAGAAATTGCTATACCCTCTCCCCGTTGAAGCCTAACCATCCATACTTGATCAGACCTTCGTTCTTGTATGGCAACTACGATGGCAAGAATTCGACCCCTATATTTGATGTCTACATAGGTGTCAATTTTTGGTTCACCTTTTCGACTGATGGCCCAGCTTATAGAGAGATAATCCATGTAGCAACTACAAAATCAATAGACGTGTGTCTCGTAAACACAGGGCAAGGAACCCCTTTTATATCCGCCCTCGAGCTCAGGCCTTTGGATATAAACACTCCATACCCTGCTTCCTCTGCTTTCTCCCTCGTTGAAGGGTATCATGCAGATGTTGGCAATTTTGTGAGTGGCACATCGTATTATAGGTATGTGTATATTTCATGTACAAACAGAGATTCATAAATACCTGCAATTTAAATTGTTCTTCTTGATGCAGCGTAAATGATGATGCATATGATCGTCTCTGGTATCTCTCTCAGACCTGGAGTGGTTGGAAACGAGTTAATCCCACATATGGAACTTTTAATGCTTCACTATCCAATCCTTATAAAGTACCAATTAGTGTGTTGAAGACTGCTTGTGAGCAAAATGCCGACCTTCCTACCTGGGAAATGTATTTATATCCAAATGTTCCCGTATCTGAGTTTTATATCTACTGGCACTTCGTTGAGCTTCAATCGCTAGATGAGAATGAAACCAGAGAGTTCAACATTTTTCTGCCTTACGGTTCTGGACACAAACTTGGGCCTATAAGACCAAAATACTTACAATTAACCACTATAGCATCCCCCATAATCTCTTTCAATAACTCAACTATAGACGCTCTTCATTTTACAATTCAAAAGACAAACGAGTCCAAGCGTTACCCTATTCTTAATGGTTTGGAGTTGTACGGGGTTCTACAGCTTCCTGCTTCACCAACAAATCAAGAAGATGGTATTTTCATCTATCCATATGTTTTTAAATCTTTCTTATTTTCTTCAAGTGATACACCAATTTAATTATGGCTTAGTTTGTGTTGTATATAATACACAAGAACAATGAATTTCTTCAATTCTTAATCAATATGTTCAGTTGATGCCATCACTGCAATTAAGGATAGTAATGTGATACCAAAGATTTGGCAAGGAGACCCCTGTCTTCCAATGTATTATCAATGGGACAGTATAAACTGTAGCTATGATGACAACAATTCTCCAAGAATAATCTCCTTGTGAGTATGAATAGATTATTAATGTATATAACTTCTACATTAAAAAATTATTATACTTGGTGTTTGATCTTTGGAATATCCTTATGAAATGCAGGAGTTTGGACTCAAGTAATCTGACTGGAGAGATCCCACCCTCTTTGTCCAAACTCACATCTCTAAAGTACTTGTAAGATTCATATATATTCGCGATCCATTATGTATCGATATGTGCATGTTGGTATTTGTACTTGAAAATTCTATATTATATTGGGAATTGATAACCATTCATCTCAGCTTATTATATTTGTTGTGCACATTCTATACATAGATATTTCATAGAATCAACGGTTGAACTCAACCAGCTTAGAATTAGATCGATGTTCTTAGATTAATTATATAAAAAAAAAGTTTTCTAATGCATGTTGTAAGTTTGCCTTCTCAGGAATCTTTCAAACAATGGGTTAACAGGGAAGATACCAGATTTTTTAGCAAATCTGCCCTTGTTAAAGGTCATGTAAGATGACAATGCTACGAATTTGGAAGTTGACAAACTTTATAGGCAATGAATACTCTTATAGTTTCTTCTTCATTGTAGTGATCTGACAGGTAACAATCTAATGGGTCCAGTTCCTCCTTTGCTTGCTGAAAAGGCGCACAACAAGTCCATTGATTTAAGGTATTTACACATCTCACTATGAAATTAGTGTTCAATAATGAATACAGTTTGTCTTTCAAATAACAAATTGTTAATTGTGAGCTTTTACTTGATGTAGACTCGAGGGGAATCCAGATATGTCAATGTCAGTCACAAACAAGAAAAGACACCATTTCAATATCATTCCTGTGGTTACGAGTGTTGCTTTAGTTTCACTCCTTATGATAATTGGTATTATTTCCCTTGCATTCAAATTGAGAAAGAAGCCAGGTATCTCAATTTGTAGTCATTTATGTTTCATGTTTTGAGTTTGTTCATGTAACCCTAACTCTGATAACATTGTGTTATATCCTCTTGTTTTTTTATTTATGATATAGAACGATTGGCGGATCGTTCCATTAAGCCGAGAAACATGCAGTTCAAATTTACAGAGATTGTAAGGATCACTGATAATTTCAAGAAAGTGCTTGGAAAAGGAGGATTTGGGACAGTCTATTATGGTGCATTGCAAGATGGTACTGAGGTGGCAGTTAAGTTACTAAATAATATGTCATCGACAATCACTGTGAAACAATTTTGTGATGAGGCAAGTCAGATCCAAAGACTTAATTGATTCTTATATGTAGGATTATGGATAGTGAATTACCCACATTGAAATTAATGGGTAATTAAACTATATATATGTGAATAAATTGACAGGCTGAACTTGTGATGAGGATTCACCATGTAAATTTGGTGTCACTAATCGGGTATTGTGATGAACATGCAAACATGGCACTCGTCTATGAGTACATGTCTCGTGGTACCATACATATGCATTTATTCAGTAAGTATGCCATATAACTGGCTTTCTTTCATGCTTCCATTGGAACAATTATATAAATGGGAGTTGGTATTGAGTTTTTTTTCCCTCTCAATCGCAGAGAGAAACGAGCCCCCATTGAGCTGGAAAAGAAGACTTGAGATTTCAATCGATGCCTCACAAGGTCAGCTTGTTCATCCATGCACAAGCTTACTTATGATCTCTATTTTGATTTCAATCAAATTCAATGGTTGAATTGTAGGGTTGGAGTATCTGCATAATGGATGCCAACCTAAAATTGTTCATAGGGACGTCAAGCCTGCAAACATTCTAATGGATGAGATGGGACGTGCCAAGATAGCTGATTTCGGGCTCTGCAGGCATTGCCCAACAACTAATCAGGGTGCTCCTATGACGAAAGTTGCGGGCACTCTAGGCTATCTTGATCCTGAGTAAGGGTTTTGCTTAGGAGTCCAACAACTATGCTTTTATAATTCCAGATAGGGCGTGCTTTAACTTATGATATTCATTGCTTTTGAATTCAGGTATCTCAAACTACAAACATTGAGCGCGAAAAGTGATGTTTACGGCTTTGGAATTGTACTCTTGCAGTTGTTAACTGGGCAACCAACATTTATCCAGTGTACCGGTGATGAAGATCCACCCACTCATATCATCACATGGGTGTCACCAATTGTTGAGAGTGGAGACATCTTGGCTATAGTAGACGAGAGGCTCCAAGGAGACTTCAATGTCAGCTGTGCAAAGAAGTTTTTTGAGATTGCAATGGAATGCGTGAAGCCAACAAGTAAACAAAGGCCGAGAATGAGTGAGGTGGTTGCACGTCTCAAACTATGTTACACATCCGAGGGGTTTGATGACCAACCTTCTCTAGCGAGTGTTGATAATCGGAGCCACAATCAACATTCAATCCAAGGAGTACTACTTGACAGTAGCCTTACGTGCACCCTACCTAGATAGAAATTAAACTTAATTGAATTTCGAGAACCAAAATTAAGGATACGATCCAAAGGAGTTCCTCTATGTCTTCAGATAACATAATAATGATTTGTTTTATCTACTAGGTCAAATATAAAGTCGTAGGGATAAATCAGTTGCATAGACATTTTAATTGATTTTGCTGTTGTAGTATTATTTACTTTATGCGTCTTTACATACATAGTTGTGCTTGCTGTTGTACTTAGTATTATACGCAACGAGATGCTTCCTTCTAGCATACAACAAGTCCAATTTATCACAATTTTAAGTTGATGCGTTTTGTTTTGCGCGTTGTACAGTCTTTTAGGTGTGGTCTTGTGGTCTCTTTATTGTACACTAACTTTTCATTTAGTTACGAATTTCTTAGAAACTTCGAGTGCCTTGCCAACTAACATTAATCAGGGCCGTCCAATGATTTTTGGGGGCCTGTTCAATCTATAGACTATAGTGTTTACTAAATTTTAATAAAAAAAAATTAAAAAAAATATGAAGTAAATTATTATTAAAATATTTTAAAATTTTAAATTTTAAAAATAGTAAAACCATGCCAAAACAAATTTAATGTATGACTACTTTGTACGGAGTATTAGATTTTAACTCATTTTAACTCACTGTATTTATATTGTTACATATACGTTTTATTTTTGCACATTTTTAATCCTAATTAAATAAGTCAAGGTTAGAATGAAAAATTTGTTGCACAAGAAATTTTCAAACAGTTTAAAAATTGCTAATTTAGTAATAGAGGAGGAATCGAATAAAAAAAAAGTAATAAAGGAGGAAAATAGTTGTTTTTCTTACGAATCACCCGGGGAAAAAAAATTATTTGAAAAAACCAAGAAAAGAAAAATTGTGCATAACTGGTATAAGTGTATAACTGTGTAGGGAGTGTGTGAAAAATGGGCCCTCTTGGCCAAAAATTAATTGAAAGAAGCCGATAATGGGAATCGAATAGAAGGGAGTGTGTGAAAAATGGGGCCCTCTTGGACAAAAATTAATTGAAAGAAGCAGTTAATGGGAATCAAACTCCTACTTGGCAGGTTCCTTTAAAACTCTTTGGGGGCACTTACCACTAGGCTGAAGAAACATTGTGAACTTCTTGCCAATAAATATAATAAGTATAAATAAATTACTAGTTGGGGCCCCATAAAATATTGGGGCATTGTTCTGTTGGGCTGTTTGCACACCCTAATGGACGGGCCTGACATTAATATAGGATCGATTTTAAAACGACACATTTTGTCTTTTGATCAATGCATACAAACAACAGTGTTCTCCACTTCAAATATTACACCACTTATATCACTTCAAGATGACTTGCTCAGCCTTCCAAGGGCTGAGGCAAAACAAGAATTAATGGTTGATGAAACCCATACAGATTGCATTGCATAATAATTCAGTGATTGCTGTAGATGATGCTGGTTCAGTGAGGTTTAGTTCGAATTTTGTTCTAAATAATGTGTTATACTAATTGTGCCTTAATTCATTCAAGCATTACAATCTATTGTCAGTGGGTTGGTTGGTAGAAGAAAGTGACTTGTTAGCACTTTCCACTGATGATCAGTGTGTTTTCCGGGACCTTACTGATAGATTACATGGACTTTATATTATATAGTGGGCCAAAAGACCCATATCTATTACTCCCTCCGTTCCAAAATAGATGGTCTTTTACTTTTCAGCACGTTTTTTAAGAAGCGAAAAACTTTATAAAATATTATTTTTTAATTAATTTTTTATATATAATTAGGTACTTATTAGTAATAAGTATCAAATAGTCTAAAAAATTTAATTAAAAAAGTAATATTTTATAGAGTTTTCCGCTCCTTAAAAAGCGTGCTAAAAAGTAAAAGCCCATCTATTTTGGAACGGAGGGAGTATAACTTATATATATATTTAATCAATGAATGAAACCCTCAAGGAGGACTTTACAATCAATCTCATGATCTTACATGTTATCACAACCTAAGATCCCCAAAACCCTACTTTTCTCTTCTTTCCAACCCTAGTCCACCCCTTGCCGCCACCACCTCCCTCTCGGCCACCAAGTGCCGCCACCACCCCCTCCTCTCTCGGCCACCCCCTCTCGGCCTCCCCTTGCCTCCGACCCCCCACTCCACTCCCCTCTCTCTTTTCCTCTCCTCCCAATGGCCGAACCCACCACCACCAAGCCGCCCTTCCACTCCGCTCTCACGATCTCCAACATAAAAATCTGCATCCCCATCATCCTTGATTATGAATCCAGTTCCTATACCATGTGGTCTCACCTCTTCAAGACCCATGCTAAGGCTCATGAGGTCCTCCACCACACCGATTCCTCTATCGATCGCCCCGCCAGTGAAGACAATGATCTCTTCGCTCAATTCGACACCATTGTTCTTTAATGGATCTTCAACACCATCTCCAAAGATCTCTTGACAACTGATAACTCCCTCCCTTGATGAAAATCGGAATAAATGTTTCAAAGGCCTTGACATGATGTTTGTGTCAAAGGTCTTGGAGCATTAACAGTTGATGAAATACAAAACCTGTTTTATAAGTCCGATATTATTTAATATTATATACTTCCTTTATATTATATATATATATACTAGTATGATCCCCGCGCCATGGCGCGATTTTTTATAAATAAAATCTTACTAATATATTTTGAATTAAACTCATGGGTTGAGAAAATTAAACGATTAAAATAGTATATATAGATATATATAGATATAGATGTAGATTACTAATATTAATTTTATATTTTCTTATTATTAATTTTATGTTTTGAATTAATTCCATTGTTTTTTTAGAGAAAAAACTACTAAAATTATAATTTAGGCTAAGATCAATGTTTTGAATTAAGCCCAATAGTTAGTAAAATTAAAGAAAAAAGAGAATTAAAAGAAAAAGAAGAAAAAAATTAGAATTAAAGAAAATCAAAGAAAAATGGCAAAAATAATGATTGGTCGAGACTCCTAAAATTCCTCTAAGCTTGACACATCACCATAAACTCTTCTAAATTAAGAGTTTATATAGATATATATATATATATATATATATATATATATATATATATATATATATATATATATATATATATATATATATATATATATATATATATATATATATGCTTGACTAATCTTTCAGGAAGTTTTTCGAATTATTTCCTTCCTTGCGACAAGTTTTGAGAAGGTTCAAATCAGAAAGATTATGGCTTCATTTGTTTCCAAGTTTGGAAGATCTTAAAGATGGCCATGATCTGGAATAGCCGTTGGAGAAGATTCTCGGCGTCGATTTGTCTCAATAAATAGAGAAGGAAGATGAAGACAGAAGAAGTTAGTGCTACACAAGCTTTCATTCATTCAAGCGAGATCTATCTTCCAAGTGTACTCTCTGCTAGCGCTCAAGAGTTTGTTGTTTTATTTCAAAGCCTTTGAGAGTCACTGTGAGCTTATAGGATATATTCATTTATAGTGTTACTCGAGAGTTTGTAACTCGGGAAGTTGCACTAGGCTATTGATTTGTGAGAGTAAGAGGATTGTACTAGATAGCTGAGAGAGGTGGGGCTCTTCTAGATTGGTCTAGGACTCCAAGGGAACGTGAGTTGACTAGATTGCAATTGTATAGGAGAGAGGCTTCTCAGTGAGCTATTAGGATCCTAAGCTAAGCAAATCAATAAAGCCTTTTGAATCCTAGGGTTGTGGAAGAACCCTAGGCGGGGACGTAGGTCAAGTTCGTGCCGAACATCGTCAACAATTACTCGTGTCCTTTATCTATTGCTTTACCTTATTTCTGCACTTGGTTCGATTGTCTAACTTTGTGATTCAGGTTTAATCTCAAAGGGTTTTTCACGAGCTCCAAAAGTCTTGAGACTTTCTGCGAAAAACGGGCATACTCTATTCAACCCCCCCTTCTAGAGTATTTCTATATTACATTGTTTTACATTATCGAACTTTCAACAACCATCCTCGACCCCAAAGACAATGCCTTGGATCCTTGGAACAAGCTTCAGAATCTCTTTCAGGACAACAAGTCCACCCGTGCCGTCTACCTTGAGCACGAATTCTCAAGTTGCAAGCTTGCGTCTTTCCCGTCGATATCCGCCTAATGTCAGCATATCAAAACCCTGTCTGATCAATTAGGCGTCGTCGACTCCAAACCCAGCGCTACTCGCCTTGTCCTCCAGGTACTTTCGTGCCTTCCCTCTGAATACAATGCAACTGCTACTCATATCCAGGAGACGGAACCTCTCCCCACCTTCGAGAAGACCCGGTCTCAGCTGATCCTGGAGGAGACTCGCCTTCACAATCAGACCTCCGACGCCGCCAAGGACAAAACGGCACTGGTCTCGTCAAGCAACATTGACGAGACCTATGCCCCGTAGCGCAGCCACACCAACGATCCACCTATCCAGAATCCGGAGTGTGCTTGCGGAGCAAGATTTTTTGGCTGTCGGAAGGCCGAAAAGGTGTTGGGTTGTTCCTCCACACAGGGATAATAATTTGATCCCTGTGTGGATTGACTCCTACGTTTCCAATAGTTCAAATTAAGGAGGTTTCCCATGATCATGAAAACAACGATATATAGCAGTAACCCATCTTTGAACAAAAAGAACAATTTGATTAAGTGACATGCCATGAATTTTAATAAGTGGAATCTTTCCTCTAATTTACCTCATGAAACTAGTCTATGTCTATTTGATCATTATTTCATTGAAATCGACATTATTTATGATCTTTATGTCAATGTGAAATATGATTATGACTTTATGGTGTTTTGCTTGATGTCAACCAATCTATCACCCCTTGAACTTGATCGTATTCAACTTGATTGCCTCGAACTTGAATGCTATTTTTATTATGGAGTATAATATACTCTTTATGGACTTGTGTTTGCTTTGAAAGTGAATACTTGACTATGACACCGGCCATATGGACAGCAACCTCATACAAGCAATCAGCTCACACAATTGTAAACCTCAACGATGAAAAAGAAACAATCGAACCCAATGACTTCGACAACATCCACGCCGACATAACTACAAGGGATGCAACTCTTGACATTAATTGTTTGATAAGTTCCTGTGTTAATGAATGCATGACTCATCTCTTTTGTCTAAAAGACCCGATTATCCTACCTCTTACGGCGGTTTGATCGTCGTTCTGGCTCTTCCTGTTTTTCTTTTCCTTGCATAGGATTTTTTTGTGAATATCAACCGTCTTGCAGTGACTAGAAATAAAACAAGAGGGATAAAGAGACAACACATCTTGACACAAGGAAGAGGGAGAGAAGCTTCCAACCAAAGGGACACAAGTGATCAATCCCCATCTTGAATTCAAGAGGGCACTCAACTACCATTGACCAACTATTCTTGACCCTTAAATTTGAACAAATTCAGATTCCTCATTAAATTATTTGAACCTATTAGACATCATAAAACGTTGTATAAAACAGAACATGTGTAGAATATATGGTATATGTATATGGTTACATACATCAAATACATATTGTATAGTTGCTGTAAGGGTAGTTTGGACATTTCACAGTACAACCTATTTGTACTGGATTTCCCGCCCAACTTCAGTCAGAGGTTGCAGTTGTAACAAACCGAGATCTTGAGCTCATGGAAGCTCCCAGATCTGAGATTTCCTCCAATTGATTTCTTCTACAGATTTACATGATTTCATTTGTTCAAATGGTATCAGAGCTTGTTCGATCCAAATCGAAAAGCTTAGATCAAATTGAGTGATCTGATTGCTTGTCATTCCGCAAATTTCATTCTCGTTTTTTTTTTCTCTCGATTGTTCGCTGATTTTGATCATGTCTGGAAGAGGATCGCCGAATCCGAATGGACAGACCTATGCTGAGGCTGTCAATGGAGGAGGCGCTGGCCGAGGAACATTTGTCACAGTCACTCCCCCTGCAGGTGGATTTGGGAGAGGCGCTGGAATTGGATTCAATGGAATCCAATTCGGAGATCTGAATCAAGGTATGAACAACGTGCACTATAATCCTCTTTTCTTGTCCAATTTGGACCACCCAGGGATGCAGCTGGTTAACACTGTGTTCAATGGGATGAATTTCGCTACATGGAGTAGAGGAATTCGGATGGCTCTTGGAGCCAAAGCCAAGCTCGGCTTCATCACAGGTAGCTGTGTGAAACCTCCTCCAAACAGCGAGGATTTTGAGAAATGGGAGAGAGCTGACTTCATGGTCAGGTGTTGGATGATAAATTCGATGGTGAGTGAAATTGCTGAAACTCTCATGTATGTTGAATCTGCTGTCGAGTTATGGAATGATATTCATGAACGCTTTTGTGAGTCAAATGATCCATTGATTTACTAGCTGCGTCGGGATCTAGGTAACATCCGTCAAGAAAATTTATCAGTGGGGGCATATTATGGAAAATTAAAGAAGTGTTGGGATGAATTGCAGTTGCTTGATGCTGTGCCAAATTGTAACTGTGGTGCAATTGGAAATTGCAGCTGTGGATTGCTTAAGAAGATCATTGATAGAGACGAGAAGGCCAAGGTTATGCAATTTATGATGGGGCTCAATGATGTCTATGAGCTACTGCGTGGAAATGTTCTTTCAAAGGATCCCATGCCAGGATTACTAAAGGTATTTCAGATGGCTGTTCAGTTAGAGAGATCAAAAGGTGTCACCTCAGTAATTCCTGGTGACATGAGTGTTTTAAATGTTAGCAAGGTTCAGCAATCTGAGACTGAAGCCAATGCTGTCTACAGGTTTGGCTATGGTCGACAGGGAGATCAACAAGGTTATAACAAGCACAGTTATGATAAACAAGGAGATCAGTTAACTGAGCAGATGAGGTTTGAGCAGGCTAAAAGAGAGTATAAAAAGGCTAAGCTTGAACGCAAGTGTGACTATTGCAATGAAAGGGGTCACACCAAGGATTACTGTTTTAAACTTGTTGGCTATCCAGAATGGTTTAAGAACCCCAAGGAAGATGATAAAGGCAAACCACATGGAAGGTTTGTAGCTCAGTTTGAGGGTACTCAGGTTGATAACCCTTTTGATCATGGAAATCAGGAGGTGAGACCTGACCCAACTATGGTGAATGCAATCTACAATGAAGTAATGAGGATGATGAAAGGAAAAGGGCCTGCAGATATTTCAGAGAGCTCTGTGAACCAAGCTATGGTTCATTTTGCAGGTACTTTGAGCATGTCCTTTCTAGTTGGTATGCATAAGGGAGACAAACATACCTGGATAGTGGATTCAGGAGCAACAGACCATATTGCCTTTGACAAAGGAATATTCTCTGAGATTGCTCATTTACCCACCATCATTTCTTTGGGATTACCTGATGGTACACATATCTCAGTGAAATGGTGTGGTACTGTGATATTATATGACACATTTATCATCAAAAATGTGCTATATGTCCCCCAGTTCTGTCATAACCTTCTTTCAGTTTCTAAAGTCCTTAAGGATCAGAAGCTTTTGTTCCAATTTGATGAATCATGCTGCTACCTACAGGACCCTATAACTAAGTGTTTGCTGGTCAAAGGGCATGAATATGGTGGTCTATACAGGATTCAGACTTGGGTCTCAGAAGTTGAAACTGGTAACATCTCTACTGCTGCTACAGATGTGGCTCTTTGTAATAATGTAGACAGTTTATTGACTACTCATGCTCGTCTTGGACACATGTCTTGGTCTAAGATGAGACATTTGAATTTCTGCAAAGATACTAAGGATGCTTGTTTCAGTTGTGATACTTGTTCAATGGCTAAATTTCACAAACTGAAATTTGATAGGAGTGAATCTGTTGCCACTGCTCCTTTTCATTTGGTCCACATGGATTTATGGGGACCCTATAAATCTCCATCCATCTGTGGTGCCAAATATTTTCTCACTATCCTAGATGATTACACTAGGACTACTTGGGTGTATTTGCTCCAAGATAAAATGCAGGTGTTAGGGTGCATTACTAAGTTTCTTGTGTTGATTGAAACACATTTTCAAGTGTCTGTTAAGTGCATCAGGACAGACAATGGAACTGAATTCACACAAAAAGGTTGTGTTGAGTTGCTTGATGCACATGGGATTGTTCACCAGAGGTCTACCCCTGGAGTTCATGAACAAAATGGCCGTGTTGAGAGAAAGCACATGCATTTACTTGAGACTGCTAGGGCCATTAGAATACATGCTGGCTTGCCCATCAAATTCTGGGGAGATTGTGTTTTGAATGCCACTTACCTTGTGAATAAAATGCCATCTGCAGTATTGGGATGGGAATCCCCTTTTGAGATGTTGTTTCATGTGTCACCTAACTATGATAGACTTAGAGTGGTTGGATGTCTATGTTATGCACTCCAACCTAATGACAGAAGGGACAAGCTGGGCAACATTGCTAGAAGGTGTGTCTTCTTAGGCTATCCTCCAGGACATAAAGCCTACAAGCTGTATGATTGGGACAGGAAGACCATTATAATAAGCAGACATATGAAATTTGAGGAATCTGTATTCCCTTTCAAAGGTGATCACATGTCTCCCACTAACTCAATTTTTCCAAACCTCTCCCATCCACATGAGGATGATGAGCTTCCTCATCCCTTGTCCAGGATCATTCCTGCATCCCCAACTAATACACCATCCTCTACCACTTCAAGTCCAGTCCAAGACATTCCTGATTCTCTTGCCACTACCCCTTCTTCTAATCACTCTCTATTCCCAATTCTCTCATCCTCACCTGAGAGTGTTAATGGTCCTTCTCCTCCCATGCCTAAGAGGACTGTCAGAGCTCCTACTAGACTACAGGATTACATCTACTCAGGTTTGCCTTACAGACATAGCTCAATGCCAGAAGAGTCTATATCTCAGTCCTTTGCTGTATTCAATCTTCAACACCTTGCTCATCTGTCTGGGGATTATGTTCAGTCATTGGTAAATGTTTGTGCTGTGTTTGAGCCAAACAACTATTCCCAACCCAGAGGCATTACTGAGTGGGAAACTGCTATGAAATCTGAAACTGAAGCCTTAGAGAAGAACCAGACTTGGTCAATTACTCCCCTTCCTCCTGGAAGCAATAGGTTCAAAATGGATTTTTAAGATCAAATATAGGCCAGATGGATTGATTGAGAGGTATAAGGCTAGGCTTGTGGCAAAAGGTTATAATCAGGTGAAGGACAAGGATTATAAGCAAACCTTTTCTCCTGTAGCTAAACTGTCAACAATCAGAGTTATTCTTGCTTTGGCTGCTATCAAGGGCTGGGTGCTACATCAACTTGATGTAAACAATGCTTTCCTCCATGGATTTCTGGAAGAAGAAGTGTACATGATGCCTCCCTTGGGTTACAAGGTCCCTGATGGTCATGTTTGCAGGCTACACAGGTCCTTATATGGCCTTAAACAAGCCAGCAGGCAATGGAACCATGAGTTAACTCAGTTTCTGATCAAGCTTGGTTATTCTCAGTCTAAGCATGATTACTCTCTTTTTGTCAAGAGTGCAGGGTCTTCTCTGACTATTGCTCTTGTGTATGTTGATGACATGCTCATCCTTGGCAATTCTTCTGCAGACATACAACTCACTAAACAAAGCCTTCATAATGCCTTCACCATCAAGGATCTAGGAGTGGCTAGATATTTCCTAGGCATGGAAATTGCTAGATCATCCTCAGACATTTTGCTCAACCAAAGGAAATACATATTAGACATCCTCACTGTTGCTAATATGGAAGCCTGCAAAGCCACCCTCTTTCCTATGCAGCATGGCACAAAGTTATCTTCCACTGAGGGGCAACCTATTGAAAATCCTGAGATGTATAGAAGAATTGTTGGTAGACTCTTATACCTCACTCTCACTCGTCCTGACATTTCATTCACTGTCCAACAGCTAAGCCAATTCCTTTAGAATCCCCTCCAACCTCATTGGAATGCAGCTGTGTACCTACTCAGATACTTGAAAGGGACATTCAACATTGCTCTCTCTTTCCCTGCAGTTTCCTCTCTTCATCTAACTGCATTTAGTGATGCTGACTGGGGTAATTGTAGGGATATAGAGAGGTCATTAACCGGTTACTGTGTGTTCCTTGGTGGCTCACTCATTTCCTGGAAAACTAAAAAGCAAAAAGTGGCTTCCAAATCTTCTACAGAGAGTGAGTATAGAGCCATGTCTTCAGTGGCTAGTGAATTAGTATGGTTGCAGGGGCTATTAAGTGATCTTTGCATACATGTTGCTCTACCAATTCCTCTGCACTGTGAAAACAGATCTGCTTAGGAACTTGCTGCAAATCCTTTATTCCACGAGAGGACAAAGCATGTGAGACTTGATGCTCATTTCATTAGAGAAATGGTCCAAGATAAATTCATCACCACTGCACATATGTCTTCTTCAAATCAGATTGCAGATATTCTTACAAAAGCCTTGGGCTCCCATCAACACCAGTTTTTGAGGTCCAAGCTTGGTCTTGTTCTTCCTAGTACAGGCCAAGCTTGAGGGGGGCATGTAGAATATATGGTATATGTGTATGGTTACATACATCAAATACATATTGTATAGTTGCTGTAAGGGTAGTTTGGACATTTCACAGTACAACCTATTTGTACTGGATTTCCCGCCCAACTTCAGTCAGAGGTTGCAGTTGTAACAAACCGAGATCTTGAGCTCATGGAAGCTCCCAGATATGAGATTTCCTCCAATTGATTTCTTCTACATATTTACATGATTTCATTTGTTCAAAACATGAAACCAAATTTGTACGTTTGCACTCTTTCATCTCTTGTAAATTTGAGTACATGTCATTCAAACTTCACCCTACTGCTCTTGAATTTCCAGATAAATAACAACAGATAGATGAAATGGAAAAAGAAACCACATATTGAAAAACACCACCAAATTGAGGAAATCAACCAAAAGAAAAGAGCCATGAGGCAACAAGCAATAACATCACGGGAGGAAAAACGGATAACAAATAGGGAGAGCAAGAAAAAGGAACCATTTCATATCCAAGAGTAATGAAGATTAGCATGGAATTCTTGTGGCATTTCTCGAAAGAATCTTTGGACAGAAATTGACACGCTCTGTAATGTCCAAAACATTGAAATTATAGCACTAATGGAGACGAGAACGGGAGCAATCACCGGCTGAAAAAATTTAGAAAAAGCCAAGCTTCGATTATATGGATCAGTGGGTCCCTGCAGTGAGGAGACCGGGTGGTATCTGTGTACTATGGAAATGGAAAAGCTATCAACTATGTAATGAAATTATGGAACTCGATCGTTTTCACAGGGAAACGATTCATTACCTTCAAGATTAAGATCCAAACTCATAATATTGAACTAGCTCTTTGTTTCGCCTATGGGGCACCAAATGAATCGGAAAAAAAATGAATTTTTGGAGAGACCTCACAAGACACATAAAGAACGTAAATTTTTTTGGTGTGCCGGCAAACAAAATTGTATTCGCCTATGAAAATACAAAATGACGAATTTTGGAAAGATGCAAACTCATAATATTGAACTAGTTCTCTATGGGGCACCAAATCTATCTAATATTATTCATGGCGGTAATTTTTTTTTTTTTTTTTTTTGTGTGCTTCATGCCGGCAAATTTTAAATTAGATGCCAAAGTGAGTTTTTATCATATGCCTAATCCATAGTAAATTTTAAAACAATTGATCTACTTATTCAATCAACTTTCCCTTGATCTATTTAGATATAATATTTTACATATATCAAATCCTTCCACCTTCTTTGATGAATTTAATTTCAACTTTGACACAATATTTTTCTAAGAAATTTATATTGTAAGGTATAAATTGGCAGCATCATCTTAATCAATATATAATACTAAAGCAGAGGCGTGGAAATCCTATGTGGCGGGCTCTGGTGCAATTCGCTTACGTGTCATTTTCTGGTGCGATATGGGACGGGTTTTGGCCACGTCAATTAATGATGATCCAATAAATCTAAGCCACGTTAGACGATAACTCTATCTATTTATACACGTGTCATCCTATGCGTCCATTTTAATTAATGATTAAATTAATTTTTATTATAAATATTAAACATCATATCTTACAAATCTTATCATTTTACTTAAATTGTTTTATAGATATTTTATCTAGAAAAAAATATAGATTAGATTAATTTATATGAAAAAGGTTAGATTTATTTTATATATCACTAACAAAATGATAAACACTATTCAATTATACAAATTAATTTAATGTTTTATGTATTCCCATTATTCCTATGACTATTGAATTAACCTTAAGATTTATATACATAGCTAGGTACGTAGCTACTTTTTTTTTTTGAGCGAAAGGTACTTAGCTACTAATATCATTAATTGATGTATAAAACTATTTATAATTCAATATATAATTAATTGATCTGACCCGGGTCTTTGACACGTCAATTAATGATGATCCAATCTATTTAAGACACGTTAGACGATTTCATCATCTATTTATACACGTGTCATCATATGTGTCTATTTTAATTGAAGATTAAATTAAATTTTTAATATAAATATTCAACATCATATCTTAAGGGGTTACAAAACCTATCATTTTTAATATAAATATTCAGATTAATTTTCAAATTTATCTCACATGTTTGAATTGTTTTGGATTTATTACGTATCTTTATATATATATATCTACACATTAAAGAAATTTATGTATTTATCCAAGCAAAAGTTCTATCTTTCTTACTATTGATTATTGAAATTTGACCTATTCAGTATATCTTATAAGCAAGAATTTTTTTTAATGAATAAATAAATCTTATGTATGTATGTCATGAAAAGATTAATCTCCAACATACTATACTAAATCATTTAATCGGATTACAATATAAATCATAAGAAAATTATGTCTAACCTTTAGATAGTATATCTCTTTCCTTACTAAAAATAGATAATGTATCTCTTAACTCTAATTATCCATATATTAGTTCGCTATAAATCTTATTATAATCAACAATAATTATTTACATCTTTGTTTGTATATTGATTTAAGAGCATTTAAAACCTTTATAATTAAAAGGATTTCAAATAAACGGTTTAAACCATCATAATTTACTAAAAAAATAATAAATATTTTTAATATAATAAAATATATTAATCAACCGCACAAGCGTGCGGGTAAAATAAAACTAGTCATATAATTAAATCAAAAACCCAAGTTATTTTTTAAAAGATTTGATATTATTTCTCAATTGGATGTGATCTTTATTATTAGATTGAATTGAACTATAACATTAAATTTCGGTAAATACTTATATATCTAACTAGCTTACAGATTGATATTGAATACAAATTAACATGATTAGAGTTAGTAAAACAACGTTTAAAAGGGGAGAACAAAATCATTCTTCAATCACATATATTTTAGCCACCCCATACAATTATGGATCCACACTTTCATAAATAATCACAATTAATATAAATAATAAAGTGTTATATATCTTGATTAGTGAATTTTTATATACTAAAACAGGAGCTTGAAACGACTTCTAGTACGATTCACATACCTGTCATATTTTAGATTAAAATGGTATTATCATTTTATCTATATCAATTGATAAACCAATATAATTTTGCCATCTCAGTTAATGATCACACTTATTTTTATAAATATTCAACCTTATATTTTAATTAATTAAATAACTTATTTTTTTAAATGAAATATTCTATCCAATATTTGGTCAATTATTCTATGCTTTAGATCAACGTGAATATAATATCAATTTGCGTTTAAGTTTATCAATTTAAAATTAGGCTTTCACTTGACAATGAATTGGTAATTCATTGTCATATACACTCCGTACATCCCAATTGAATAAAATATAAACTTGAATTTTTATTCCTCCAATTTACATAATTTACCTTTCCTTTGACCTATCATTTCCTGAAAATAGGTACCACATAAAATCTTTTCAATTTACATATCTTATCGAAAAATTAGTTTACATTTAAAAATGAATTAGAGAAAAGTTCTTATCTTGTAATATGACTGTAAAATAGTCAAATTTATTTATGATAAATGTGTAGATTGTGATCTACAAAAAAATGTATCAAAAAATTATAAGGATTAAGAGAAAAGATACCTACCTTAGTTGTATACCGTTAGTACTTTTAATTCCATAAAATTATTTACCATCTTCATTTACAATATATAGATTACATTTATTTGATATATTTATAATTCAATATTCTCTATATCAATATCAATATCAATCAATATATATATATATATATATAAGTATGGATCACATGCACTCAGCCCTTAACGGGCATCATGCATGTACACAAATCTGGGCCATTGAATTAAGAAGATCAACGGATTAGATTAAAAGTAACTTCTGATTATTCGATCAAAAAATATGATTAATCTAGATTAGAACATGTTTACATTCTAAAAAACATAATACAATTGAAAACTATATATTTACTTTGTATGGAGTAGTAATTTATATTAATGCAAAGTCGTTTTATACAATAAAATTTATTAAAAAAATCGCACAACGGACGACTAATAAAAACTAGTTTTATTCAAATTTAATGAGTTAGGGAGGATGAATGAGTTATATGTATTGATGACTCCGTCAATAAGTTTATTCGCACTATAAATGCATATTTCTCCACATGACGAGTGGGTGGATATGAGCCATTAGTGGATCATCTTCAAGTTGATCTTTGGCTTCTTGTAGGGACTTCTATTTATGTCTCGAACAAATGATCGAGTAGATGGGGTGTTTCAATTACTCCGATACATCCCTTTTGAAAAATGTAGGTAAGAGTGGAACCCAATGCATTTAAATTGAGTACTGTGATTTACAAATTCTTGGTATGGAGACTCGTACGAGATTTTGACTCGCGCGAAACGAATCTGCGACGACTCTTCAGAAACAACGAAATGAATTACCCCATTCTGTAATGATATGTATTTATTTTTCTATGTCTTGTTTTTATACGTGTTACATGTAATATTGATATGTGCTTGTATTGTATGCGTATGTGATGAGTGTACATATAACATATACTATATGCTATGTTATATATGGATGCACGATTGTAGTTAGATCCGACTAAGTTGTATTGAGTCGAGAAATCGACTTGATGCTCTAACGGGTCTAATAGACAATAGTATGTGGAGTATATAGTGTAATACTATACTCCGTACAATATATAATAAATGTTGAGTCAGGTGTACCCATCCCTTATTGTGTTAAATATTAACAGATCTGAGCCATTAATTGAATGAAATGAGTGGTTGAGATTATTTGACAGTTTTGGCATTTTTTAAATAAAAATCAATGGGACCCACCTCTTTCTTTGATCACTTGCAGAATTACGTGCGTGTGTGTTGTACTCCTTTTTGCTGCGGCGTAACGTTTTTTTTGGTGGGGCAACGTTGTTTTTTATATGTGGTGCACTATTTGAACTATTCGATAAGATGATATTAATTATTCGCTAACTTATAGTTATTATTTGTGTGTAAAGAGGAGTTATCGTCTAGATAATAGCAAAATGGTTGGTCAATTTTGCAATTATTCGCTAGGTTAATAGTAAATTAGTAATTATTCGCTAAATTGTTGTTATTATTCGTCTCTAAAGAGAAGTACGTTATCATTTAGATAATAGGAAAAGGGTTGGTCAATTTTGCAACTATTCTCTAGGTTGATAGTAATTATTCGTTAAGTTGATAGTAATTATTCGCTAGGTTGAAAGAGTATGTAAATGGAATTCTTGATTTCCAACATCTAATTAACCACAAACATATAAACAATTCCTTATTATCAACGTACAAATAGTGTATCTGAACTTGTCGAAAAGTCGATAAATTGAATTGGAAAAATTAGGGAAAATCAACTAAACCGAATGCTAAATAATTCATTCCAAACGAATGTTATAGACCGATTCATTCATGCCAACATTAGTGAAAATCAACTAAATCTAGATCTACTTCGATCAAAACCAACATAATAAACAACAATTCAAGAAAATCCCAAATCGAGTATCGGATTCGAGAAATCCCCAATTCAATTAGATTCGATGCGTCCTCCGCCCTCCGTTCATCCTCCTCGATCGATCTAGCTATTGCTCTCGGTCGACCTTGCAGCCTCTCTCTCTCTCTCTCTCTCTTTCTCTCTCTCTCTCGACTTTTGCATCCTCTGCTCGTCGCAGTTGAGGGCCAAATTGAAGCTCCTGCCTCCATCCCCATCTCTCGCTTCACTCTCTCGCAGATCCGACCCTCTGCAAATAGAAGCGCTTGGACTGCTTGAGCGGGAAGTGGCGCATGGGCTCGTCGGATTCGCCGACAGCGACGGGAGGGAGCAGCAGAGGTCCGAATCCGAGTGGAGTCCGACAACGAATGGGCTGCTTGAGCGGGGAGTGGTGCATGGGATCTCAGGATTCACCAACGACGACAGGAGGGAGCAGAAATGGTTTGAATCAGAGTGGAGACCGACGACCATCGGGCAAATGGAGGCCGAAGGGAGCGAGCGATTGTACGAAGAGCGAATGGAGGCTGGTGTTTTAATACAGACGCTTTAAGGTTGGGTTGAATTTTTTTATTTTCAATGTAATTTATAATTAAATTAATATATTAGAATAATCTAGGCCATCCATCTTTCCTCAATCAAGGGCCTAAATTTGTTAACATTTAATGATGTAAGACTTGTTAACATTTGATACACACTCGTATATAATATATAATATATGTATAATATGTATGATAAACGTGAAGATGTAATATGTGTGTGATATTTGGCCCAAACTGAACCCATGATCTTTAGCTAAGGAGTTGAGCTTAGCAGCCCAAGTCTTGGCGGTGAAGCGTTGCGTTTTGCTTGTCAGTGCGCTTCATCCCATGACATAGCTATAAAAGCTCTCTTCAACTGCTTTATTCTTCATATTCAACTCTCTCTCTCTCTCCAAACACTCTTCTAGGGTTTCTGAGTTTGTTAGGGTTTGCTCTCATTTTCTTGCTCTCCTTTCTCGGCGGCGTTGAGACGAAGAAGGTGGTTGATCTCGAGGTCTTCTAGTGGTGGCACAACGAGATCTTCTGGCTTGGTTGGCTGCTTCCTCATTGTCTGAAGATCTAGGATTTGGAAGTGATAATGCATATTTAGATAGGCATTGTAGAGTAGTTTTAGGGTCATTTAGATGTATATATTGCATTTGAAGGGGTAAGTTTACTTGTTTGCTCATTTGGTGCTTAAGTTTGGAATCTACACAAGTTTAGTGTTTATTTGTAGATTGAGGATCTGAAGTAGTAAGGAGGTCAATCACGAGAGTTCTATGGACCATATGGAGGTGAGAACGAGCTAGAGAAGTCAAGCTGGAATGCATAAGGAAGAGGCAAAGGGCATACAAGACGAAAAATGGCACCCGCGGCAAGAGGAACAAGGCAAGACAGAAAACCACACCCGCGGCCACCAAAACCGCACGTGCTGCCAGAATTCCAGAGTTCTCTGTAGTAGCCGCACCCGCGGCCAAGGTGAGCAGCACCCGTGGTTTTCCTGTGCCAGATTCAGCGCCGATTTTCCATCCTCTTAAGTTGGCATGGGCCTATCTTTGGGAAACATTTTCTAGGGTTTTTATGACGGTATTCTTAGGTATTTAAAGACTTAAATTAGTTGTTTTCAGGTTAATCTTTTATCCTTTGAAGAATCGAGAGACGTCGTTTAGGAGCATGAGCAACTAAACTCATCTTGTTTTGCCTACGATCAAGACTTGGTTTTGTTGAATTGTGAGTTTGGAATTCTAGTTTATTTCTATTATCTACTTCAATTTCTTTGTGCTTTAATTGGTTGTGGTGTTGATTCTATCTTGATTCGCAACCTCGTTAGAATTGCATCATTGCTAGGGTTTTGATTCATACGTTTGTGAAACCTAATCCAAAGTAGCAAATACAATTGAGTGGATCTCATAGAAAAGCTTGATTGTATAAGAAGTTGACTATAGGTTAAATGTTAGTTCTTTTGGGAATTAATATTGCTTATAAGCTTAATATATCTTGAGACTTAGTGCTATTCCTAGGATTAAACCTCAATCCGTGTTAAGATTGCCTAGGAATAAGGGATTATTAGGACTCATAGGACTAATAATCTATTTAAATCAAGACAAGAGTTGATGATAAAAAAGATACAACTAGAAGGAAGAACTATGATCAAGGAGACGAACCAAAATTGAGAATCGTAGGTGAAACATCTCATTCATCATTGTTTACAACCATCACCATTATTTACTTATTCAATTCTTTGCATCTTTAATTTACATCTCTACAACCTCCTTGTTTACTCTTGTTGGTGATTATAACGCATACAGTAACGATAGTTCCCTGTGGATCGACTCCGGACTTACTAGCTATACTAGTAATATAAAGAACACCATTTTTGTAAATATTAAAATATAATATATTTAATGATAACTTAATGAAAATAGATAAAAGATGGTTGTAAATAGAGATAATTTAAAGGGCTTAAGCGGTAGTTAAGTGAAGGGTTTTTGAGTCTCACAATTGATTTTTTAGGACATGAAGAGATGGTTTATAAATTAAATGCTTTTTTCCATTCATAGTTTGAGGGATGGAATAGGGGGCTGACATGCGCTCATCACCACCACCGATGCCGATTTCTGTAATTTATCCTTTTCTTTTTCCGAATTATTTTCTCGTCTTTATCCCTCGTTGTAATCGTTCCTAGATTTCTGCCATGTTTTGAATGAGAAACGTCTCTTGTAACCGTTTTGGGATTTCCGCCTGCACGTTTGATTGAGGAGCGTCTCCTTTTGCTTTAAAACTAGACGTTCCCTTCTTCACAAAAACACAGTGTTGTGTAACCTTGGATGGCCAGGCCTGTTGCCGACTTGCATCTACGGTCGGACGAATTCGCTTTTAAGGCAGTGAGTTTAATATATACCACACCACAACTTTTTTTTTTTTTTTTTTTCATTGTTGCTGTTTTCCGACCGAGGTTTTTCAACCGGTTTTCATAGGCCCCACATTCATTGTACTAACGAGATATATATCACGCATTGACCTGGTACATTGACCTGAAACCAAGCATCGACTTAATTACACATAAATACAATATCGTAAAGAACTATAAATAGCTATAGATTGATATCGCGAAAATCGATCCATAAATTGAGGTGAAAGTAGGATGGCCATAGTTGTTGCCGTATTCCAATTCATCTTCTTCCTCCTCCAATTAACCACATTCCAAACTCTTCAGTTATTAGTTGCAGCTGATTTACTTCCCACTGAAAGGCGATTATCCGATGATCATCCAGGTACTTTAATCTTTCTGTCCAAAATTGTTGATCATTTATTATTTTTGGTAAGAAATTGTTGATCATCTATTTTATTTCGAAATAAATACTTTGATTTATATATATCCCTACGAGGGCACCCCTTACCCTGAAACGAAGAGATAATTGTGGACTCTTGGATCAAAATTAATCAAGGGATAAGATTGATTTAAAAAAAAACACAATGAACCATATAACCAACTAGTATTCGATCATATTTAACATTGAATATGAATTCGGTGTAACCGTATATGTAAATATGAATAGTAATATGCAATAGTAAATTCATACTAGTTTGTAAAATATGAATATTTAATAACTTAGATTTTAATAATTATATCATTAAATATGAATATTACCATATTTGGTGAATAATAGTCGCTAGTTACAAGTTTATAGCGTTTAACCAACTAGTATTCGTATTTAACACTAAATGTGTATACTAGGTAGTTACACGCTCATTTCAAAAAAAAAATATTGACCCTTGATTCTTTTAGATATAATGACTCAAATTTGTACCACCGTTCCGGCCCGGTGCCCCTATATATATATATATATATATATATATATATATATATATATATATATAGACACACCCTTGATTAATTTACTTATACAAATTCTCGCTTTTCAACCCTAAATGGGCAATTAATGCAGCTGGGTTCATAAATATTGACTGTGGTCTTGGAACGGACGCTCCATATTACTCATCAAATGGACTGTACTACACTTCCGATGACAATTACATTACCACCGGTATCACCCATAAAATATTATCCCTACCTAACACCTCTTCCGATCAAAATGTACCTAATTATTCCGAAAGCAGTCTTTATTTGACATTAAGAAGCTTCCCTGAGGGTCGCAGAAATTGCTATAGTCTCTCCCCATTGACGCCTAACCATACCTACTTGATCAGAACTCGGTTCATGTACGGCAACTACGATGGCAAGAATTCGATCCCTACATTTGATGTCTACATAGGTGTCAATTTTTGGTTCAAATATCCTCTGTATAAAGCGACTTACACAGAGATAATCCACGTAGCAACTACAAAATCAATAGACGTGTGTCTCGTAAACATAGGGAAAGGAACCCCTTTTATATCCGCCCTCGAGCTCAGGCCTTTGGATACAAACTCTCCATACCATGCTTCTTCTGCTTTGTCCCTCATTGATGGGTATCATGGGGATATTGGCAATTATGTGGATAAGACAGGGTATTATAGGTATGTGTATATTTCATGTACAAACAAAGATTCATAAATACCTGCTATTTAAATTGATCTTCTTTATAATTGTATAATTGTATTCTATAATTATTACTACAGTATTACACTATTTATTGGACTAAACAAGCTAGATTTAAATTGGTGAATGTTTCCCTTGATGCAGCATAATGAATGATACATATGATCGTCTCTGGTATCTCTCTCATGACTGGAGTGGTTGGAAACAAATTAATACCACAAATGGATTTGATGATTCACAACCCAATCCTTATAAAGTACCAATTAGTGTGTTGATGACTGCTTGTGAGCAAAATGCTGACCGTCCTGACTGGACAATGGGTATATATGGAAATGTTCCCGCATCTGAGTTTTATATCTATTGGCACTTCGTTGAGCTTGAATTGCTAGAGCAGAATGAAATCAGAGAGTTCAACATTTTTCTGTCTGATGCTACTGAATACAAAGTTGGACCTATAAGACCAAAATACTTACAATTAACCACCACAGCATCCCCCAAAATCTCTTTGAATAACCAAACTTCAGACTATGTTAACTATACACTTCAAAAGACAGACAAGTCCAACCGTTATCCTATCCTTAATGCTGTGGAGTTGTATGGGGTCCTAGAGCTTCCTGCTTCACCAACAAATCAAGAAGATGGTATTTTCATCTATCCATGCTTTTAAATCTTTCTTATTTTCTTCAAGTGATACACCAATTTAATTAGCTTAGTTTGTTTTAAATTTGTATAAACCAACTTTTATGAATTTTTTCAATTCTTAATCAATATGTTCAGTTGATGCCATCACTAAAATTAAGGATATGTATGAAGTGCTACGAATTTGGCAAGGGGATCCTTGCCTTCCAGTTGATTACCAGTGGGACGGTGTGAACTGTACCTACGACAACAACAATCCTCCAAGAATATCCTACTTGTGAGTTTTGATGATATAATAATGTCATTTTGATTACAATCTAGTTAGCTAGTTATGTTAAGTTTTAGTTTTTTTTATTTATAAACTCTAACCACATATCCGGCCTAATGATATAGGAGTTTGCCTTCTAGAACTTTGACTGGAGATCTACCCCTCTCTTTGTCCAATCTCACATCGTTAACGTACTTGTAAGTTTCGTACTTAATTTTCAACCTAGAGGTGGAACAACATATGGTGAAGGTTCTTATAGCTAGTATGTAAAAATATTCTAATGTACACTGCGAGTTTGAATTTGTTTCAGGAATCTATCCAACAACAGATTTACAGGGACGATACCAGTATTTTTAGCATATTTGCCCTCATTAAATGTCATGTAAGATTGTATTGTTACAATTTGTAAATTTTAAGAAATTTTACTTCATCAATGTTCTTATATTCTTCTTTGTTGAAGTGATCTAACGGGAAACAATCTCATGGGCCCAGTTCCTATTGAGCTTGCTGAAAAGGCAAGCAATAAATCCATAGAGTTAAGGTAATGTCATAGTGTTGAATGTTAAATGATTTACCGTTTATGGTTTATATTTATATTTTGAACAAGCCATGTTAATCCTCAACTTTTATTTGATTAATCTAGATTAGCGGGGAATCCTGATGTTTGTAACTCATACCCATGCGAGGATAAGACAATGGTAAACAAGAAGAGACACCATTTCATGATTCTGATTCTTACATGTGTTGCTTCTTCAGTTTTACTCTGTGTGATATTTGGTAGCATTTTTCTTGCATTCAAATGGACAAAGAAACAAGGTATTTTACACGCTTTTTTTTATGCTTGGTGCTATCAATTTGTTAATGTATCCCTAATTAACTCAATCTATTGATCAGTTGACAATAAATATTGTATATAGGTTCAATAGACGGGTTGGCAAATCGAGGCATTAAATCAAAAAACAAGCAATTCAACTCTTCAGACATGGCAAGATTCACCAAAAATTTCAGGAAAGTGCTTGGAAGAGGAGGATTTGCAACTGTCTATTATGGTGTTATGCAAGAAGGTACTGAGGTGGCCGTCAAGGTACTGGATAATGTGTCGTCCACATTCACCGTGAAGCAATTTTGTGCGGAGGCAAGTCAAATCAATAAGCTTAATTCTTTTAGAATTCCATGTCTCACAAGTAATCGAAATTGATTGTTGTTATCTTTCATGGATATATACGTTGTTGATAAATCCCTAGGCTGAACTATTGACAAGGATTCATCATGTACATTTGGTCTCCCTTATTGGGTATTGTGATGAACCCGCAAAGATGGCACTCGTGTATGAGTACATGTCTCGTGGAAACTTGCAAATGCATTTGTCAGGTAACTTTTTCATATTTTCTTCATTCTTATCGATCAAGTCACAATATTGGATATATAGAACGAGTTTGAAGGTATCCAATTGTATATGTGAATTAGCAAGAAGTTTTTGTTTTTACCTCACAGAGAGAAGTGACAATCCTTTGCGCTGGAAAGCCAGACTTCAGGTCTCAATTGATGCTGCACAAGGTCAGCTTGTGCATATATTCATTCATTGATGAGTTCAAAATTTCCATAGCTAGCTACCTTTATTCTGATTCCAATTAACTTATAATGCAGGATTAGATTATTTACATAGTGGTTGCAAACCACCAATCATTCATAGAGACATCAAACCTGCAAACATTCTATTGGATGAGACAGGACATGCCAAAATAGCTGATTTCGGGCTCTCTAGGTTTTTCATGGATGATCCTGAGGGTACTGCTTTGATGACCGACATTGCAGGAACTCGGGGCTACCTTGATCCAGAGTAAGATTGTGTTTATCTTGGCAACATAGTGAATACTTACATATATAATGAGTGTGATTTAACATAAGACCGACTGAAGTTTCATATATGCCTTATGAATTCAGGTATTGCCAACTGAACACATTTAGCGAGAAAAGCGATGTTTATGCCTTCGGAGTTGTACTCTTGCAACTGTTAACTGGGAAGCAAGCATTTATCAAGGATCCCAACAATGAAGATCGCCCCATTCATATAAAAAACTGGGTGTCACCATTTGTTGAGAGCGGAGACATCATGGAAATAGTTGACAAGAGGGTACAAGGAGACTTTAATCTCAACTTGGCATGGAAGTTTCTAGAGATAGCCACGGAGTGTGTGAAGCCGACAGGAGACGAGAGGCCGAGAATGAGTGAGGTAGTGGCGGATCTCAAGATGTGTTATGAACATGAGGGATTTTATGAGCAAAGTCCTATCAGTGATGGGAATTACTACATGATTTCAAGCCTAGCCCTCGAGCACAAGAGCCTTATGTCTCAACCCAGTGCAAGATAGAATTAACTTCATTGTGAAATCTTGTCTGTCCATTTGGCTTAGATTTGGGTATGGCTACAACACCACGACTCCTAATTAACCGTTGTTTGTTTGAGCTACATTGTATTTTAATTTGGTATTGGAATATGAAAAAATTGCTATCATAGTACTTTGATGAGTGTTTGTGTGTTTATATTTGAAGTCTTATTTATTTATGCCAATTTGCATAGATATACCAATTTTGGGTGAGGTTTGCAAATCTATACCTGCCATACGAAAATTTGCAGGCAGGTGGCCTATTTTCATTTGTGCAATTAAAACCCTTGCGTAGCCGGTTGTAGGTAACAAAAAATAAATAAATAAATAAAGGAAAAGCAGGGGACCATATTCTGCAGGAGGGACAGTAGATAGAGGGGGGAATGATGTCATCAACATTAAATGCATTTGTAGACCATTTAATACTCAACATTTCCCACTCAAAAAAAGAGGGAGATTTGCTTGCTATGTGAGGGGTTTCAAGAGAGCCGTGTGAGGGGTTTCGGGATAAAAAATTCCAAAAAGCTGAAGGGGCACCTAAGACCATTGAAGGGAAGCCATTAAAAGCCGAGTTGGAAGGACAGACAACCCAATATTACAGTTACTAGCCAGTCAAAAAGTAATCCGGGACAAGAATAGAATATTTTGTGCCATACAAAGAAAAAAAATGTGCCAACTTCAGCCATTATACAGTAACGAATATGGGTAAGTATGCTGCTAGTATTCTATTTACATCCATGGATACTCCCCATCCTCTTCTTATCGTCAACCGAAAGTTATAAAACCATCTTATTCTCATCATTTGGCAGGGGAGAAAGAGGTGCTCTTACTTACTCTCATGTGCGATGGTCGGTGGGAACGTCGAGGAGGGGGATGGGTGTTTGAAGGTCGAAATTCCCACAAGGCAATGCTCATAGAGGAGAGCATGTCGTGTGAGGAAACGTCATCACTAGGCTGTATGGAAATATCATCCGATGATGAGATAGAGGAGGCCAAAAGAATGGTTTCGAGGCCCAAAGCTCAAGGGATGTCCACCGAAGATGTGGAGGCGATGTTGGACAAAGCTTTTCTGCATGTAGGGGACCCTTGACGCAAGAACACCAACCTTCACGAGGGATTGTTGTTGAAGTCGAAGGAGGAGGTGCAAAACTGGATAAGGTGTTCTGCGTTCGATGTCTAGTGGGATGCCTCTTCTTTTGTGTAGTCGAAGGTAGTATTTTGGTAGTTTGCTTGTAACTAGGGGAAACTTTGGGGTTTTGGTGGTTTTGATTGTACATAATTGACTGTTTAATTTGCTAACGATGCAAAAGACAAATGTATGCGATTTTCGCTTACTAGCTAGCCAGTATATGATTCCCCCTGGCCAATAAAATCAAAGTCTACGTTGATAAAAGAATAAACACTGACATATTTTATCTATCTCATAAACTTCCCAACCTAAGAAAATCGACCATTAAACCTAAAAAAAATGCGTCATAACGCAGCATTCACAACAACCATCCATAATAAATATAAACAAGTGTCCACAACATAACTTATCAGTCATCAAACATAAGTCATCCAAAAAGTGGAACCGATTAAACGTTTAACAAGTAAACCGAACACTACGAAGAATCGGTCGAGGTCTTAAACGAGGGCCACCACCAACCCTTTCACTCCCCTGCCCACATCCCCTTATAGCAGGATACACTCTACGATGAGGAGGAGGGCAAGCTTCAACCTCCTTGTGTCACTGCTCTCTTGAACCTTTGCGACCTCCCACATGACTAGAAGATCGAACACCTTCACCTTGTCCCTTCCAAAGAAGCTTCGAATGACGTCTTTGTGATCCTCCTCCTCAAAGTCCCGATTCTTTCCAGCACATTTGAGGCCGGTGACGAGGCAAAATTTCTTGATTATTTTTATTTAATATCTTCTTACTCAACGATGTCGCGACGTTTTTTCTTTTCATTTTTCTCATAGTGTCCTTAATCTGTCATACAAGTGTTCACATAACATCCATTTTAGAAATAATCCTTGCCAGTATATACAAATTTTCAGCTAGTCAAAATAATTTTTATGCCATTACATATAACATTACACTCATGACACAAATACACAAATGCCACGAATACAGAGGTTCACATATTCATACGTCCCACAAATACACATGTCCATATAAACTCAAAATGGTAACTTACACAAGTAACAATTGACACAAACTACACAACTACAAAATTATGTCAACCATCAAATGACAACCCTACATTACTCTCAAATGACACCAAATTCATGCAGTGTAACATCAACATTTTCAATCACAACACACTTCAACACATAGAAACAAACTTACAATGATGTACAAGTATCACCCATTGCTAGCATTATATTTTCAAGGCATCTAGCTAGTCACCAAACACCCCCGATCTCGAAATCCACCAAAAGTTCCCATTTTCCAAACTCATATGCACTCATTTCGTATACCATTCACCTTCCCCTTTACCATATCCAACATCATTCAAACCCCATCTCTCCTCTACTTCCCCAATTCGAAGCAAACCCATAAATTACTAAACCTAGCCATTCAACCGCTTCCTCAATCCAGACGAACGACTTCGCTCGCCCTCAACAAATTTTCGAAATCCATTTTTCATTCTTTCATGGGTGTTTTCAATTTTTTTTAACCTATTTGGACCTTCAATTTCATCATCAACTAAGCATCAATGGCTAATCCCCATCCTATCCACAAACCACCCACAACTATAAGATTAGGGTTTGTACACTCATACATTTTCAACCTGATGAGCGGTTTTTAGTCGCTTAAACCGTATCAAAATAAAACTCAAACCTACAAACTAGTATAGCAAGCAAGTAAGAGGTCGATCCCACAGAGAATCAAGTATTCCTTTGCAATGTGTATTTACCAATTAGTGAAAGGGGGGTTTTTGGGTGATTGAAATAAGAACAAAAATAAAATAAACTATAAACAAATTAATGCAAAGCAATTTAGAGAAGATCGCTCTACCTACAACTATCCACTTTATTTGGTTGAATTGATATTGTAACTTCCTCTTGTCCTTTTAGTCTTCCTATGAATGCCCTTGTCCCGACCTAATATAGTTACTAGTCCAACCAGTCCTAGCAACCCTTATCAATCGAACAGTCCCTAAAGAAGGATTTAACCCAATTGATAGCTTTAAGTTCAGAGATTAACCAAGGTATTTGCAGTCCCTAAAGAAGGATTTAACAACACATTCAACTTCCTACTCATTCAAATAGTTCAACCAGCCCTAAAGGAACAAGTTTGCTACTTGGGTTAAGGTTCGCAACCAGGAATCTACAAAACCCTAGCAATTGAATTGATCTAACGAGTTGGCCAGACAAGATAGAACAAATCAATAATTAATCAAGCACAAAGAAGTTGAAACATTCAATATAGGAAATAAGGAACAAGATTCAGAAACTCACAATCAATCCAAATAAAGCTTCAAATTGCAAGTAGAACGAAGAGAGTTTAGTCGCCCATGGCGAACATCGCTCTCTCTCCAATTGTCTAATGGTTCAAAGAATAGAATGAATGGTAATGAAAAATAACATAAAAGGCCTAATTAAAAACATCCAAGTCGGCCTCAAAGTGAATAAATTAGAAACTAGGGTTTTTTCCATCAAAACGGCGCGCGGCAGTACGTGCGGCGGGCGCCGCAACGTTGCGGCGGGCGCGGCAAACCATGCGGCGGGCGCAGCATGAATACTGTCCCTGGCGGCGGGCGCGGCAGACCATGCGGCGGGCGCGGCAAACCATGCGGTGGGCGCTGCATTGGTCTTTCACGGAAATTCCGTCTTGAATCAGCTCTCGACGTCAACATGAAAGTTGTAGCTCTCTGAAAGAGCTTTCCAACGCATGGTCATAATAGTCGATCGGACAACCGAGGTCTCCAGAAAGTGCAAAACAAGTTCAGCATGTCTGGCGACAACTTCTGCAGACTTGTTCTTCGTTTAGGTTTGCTTCTTCTTCTCAGGACCTCTTGAGATCTTCATGTAAGCTTCTTCGATCAACTAGACATTCTCATCAAATGCGCTATCAACTCATGTCTTCTCCCCGGATCTACCATTACCTGAAATAATCAATAAAAACGTGTAGATTCCGACTCCACCAACATAGAAAGCAAATATGCAAATTCTACTTAAATCATGCATGATATGCATCTTAACTAAGCTAAATGTATCTATAACGCCTATCTAACATATGCATTATCAAATCCCCCACACTTAACCTTTGCTTGTCCTCAAGCAATGATAGAATGAATATGAATCAATGTATCCCACAGGAAATCCCTTCAAGTTTCAACCTCATCAAAAAGCAACATCACAGCAGGTGAAAACATAAACCAAACAAACAAATGTCATAGCATGTATTATAGTGATCAAAGCTTAGAAGTAGACATCATCCAACCTCACCAGAAATATGTGTTTCACTCATGTGTTTAGGCTTTAAGGTACAACTCTCAACTCAAACCAATAATGCACTAAGCTCATAGACATTGACCACCATATCACCAAATATCCACCGAAATGTCATTACTTGCGGGACACAATAAAGGAAATAAAATGCACACTTTTTTTTTCTTTGGTTTTCTTTATTTTCTCCTTTTTTTTCTTTTACTTGTCTTGGTGCTTTCCTTACGCGAAGCGCAAACATGGGTGTCATGAATGGCCCCGGTCTATCAACACTTCAACCTACTAATATGAAGTCCACTTGAACATCTTTTGACGCAAGTCGCAAACATGGGTGTCATGAATGAACCTGGTTACTCAATGATCAAGCTTTCTTTCCTAGTGGATAGTTTTCAACACCTTTTTGCGCGAATCATACCCATGGGTGTCATGCATAGATCCGGTTACTAAGTGCATCAACCATTGCCACCTTATTCACTAAATATGCAAAAATTCAAATAATAGACTCAAAATATAAACATAAACTCCGCAAGCAACAAACATGTGAGTCGGTCTTTAGAAATAGATATTGCAGTCAATGCCAAGAGGTAGCAACACTAGGAGAGTAATTCACACAACTGAGCAAAAGAATTCAAATAAGGCCAACCATCCTCACAGGGTCATGTTTTTAGGACTTCAATCATATTTTAGCTCAATCATACATGCTCAATTATATTTGCTAGCTCATGTTCCACAAAAATCAAATAGCAATAATAATCAAAACATCCAGAACTCCATGGGATTTTTATGAATCATGCTTGAAATTTAAAATAGAGGACAAACTAAGTCAGATGGGTATTTAATAACACTTAAATGCAATGCATGATATTTTTGGATTTTTTCATATGCAGTATATGAATAAAAATAAACATGACAACATAAATAAACATGATAACATAAGTAAACATGATATGCAAATTCTATATATATGCAATGCAATCCCTCCCCCACACTTAAACCTTTCATTGTCCTCAATGAAACATAAAAGACAAAAAAAAATAAAAACATAGAGAAAGAGATGAATGAAATACTCACAATGTGGTGGAAGGGACGATATAGGTCGGATCTGAGCATTGCGCGCGTCGGGTTAAAGAAAACTAGCTAACTAGGAATTGAAATAACTAAATCTTACCTCGGGTTGCCTCCCGAGAAGCGCCTCTCTTTAATGTCATTGGCTTGACTTATTCTAAATCTCAAGACCTTATTTCTCAGACATTGTCAAGGCCCTCAGTAACATATCATATTCCTGTGCACACATCTTGCAAAGCACATCATAGCACAATAAATTGAAAGCATAAAATGCGGAACTCAAGAACCCTTTCAATCTATCAAATAGTCTAGTATGACTCTCTGCAGAAGGAATATGATACCACCAACACAGTTCCGCTGGTGGCTTTTCAAAATAGCAATCAAAAGGATCAACATATACACCATTAACTTCCAAATTGCAAAAGTTTACCTTTGTTACCTCTTGAGCTTCAGTTGATGGCTCTGGACCTGGTTCATCAATAGGCGAGATCAGAATGGATGGTACAGATGGAGTAGGAGACACATCACATGTAACCTCATGCGTCGACTCATGAGATTCCAAGTCAGGAAGCACTAGACCCTTTCCTCCATCGTCGAAGACACTATCGTTGTCTGCAACCAATTCCTCTTCTTCGAAGCTCCTTTCATTCTCGTCTTTTGCACTTAAAATCTGAATGAGTTGACTCATCTGATTCTCCAAGTTTTTACATCGGCTCATTTGTTCCTCCAATTTTCCGATTCGGCTCATTTGTCTTTCCTCTAACTGCTGCACCACTTGAGTAAGAGTGTCCAATGGATCCTCCAGGTGTGTGACAAAGTCCTCCATCGGCGGAGAAGACGTAGCGAGCAAGACTTCTTGTGAAATATGGTAATCCATATAGCAGAAAAAATCCCACAACCCCGACAATCCTACTAACCGTTTCAGGCCTCCGTTACTCATGTACTCAGCAAGTGCTCGCGTCTCAACAGTCATCCCATCAAGTATGCAAATAATCATATCTCGGATGCTGAATTGATAACCCCATGAACCAAGTTCGTCAACATACTCATGCAATCTACTGAAGTATTGGTGAAAGTTCTCACCTTCAAACTGCACTAATCTCAACATCTTGAAAAAGTTAGTAGCAAGGGTGTTGTGAACCGTAAGATAGGTTCACAACAAAGTTAGATATTTAAACAAAAATTAATAAATACACACAACAAAGAAATAAACTTGATTCCCCGGCAACGGCGCCAATTTGATGAGCGGTTTTTAGTCGCTTAAACCGTATCAAAATAAAACTCAAACCTACAAACTAGTATAGCAAGCAAGTAAGAGGTCGATCCCACAGAGAATCAAGTATTCCTCTGCAATGTGTATTTACCAATTAGTGAAAGGGGGGTTTTTGGGTGATTGAAATAAGAACAAAAATAAAATAAACTATAAACAAATTAATGCAAAGCAATTTAGAGAAGATCGCTCTACCTACAACTATCCACTTTATTTGGTTGAATTGATATTGTAACTTCCTCTTGTCCTTTTAGTCTTCCTATGAATGCCCTTGTCCCGACCTAATATAGTTACTAGTCCAACCAGTCCTAGCAACCCTTATCAATCGAACAGTCCCTAAAGAAGGATTTAACCCAATTGATAGCTTTAAGTTCAGAGATTAACCAAGGTATTTGCAGTCCCTAAAGAAGGATTTAACAACACATTCAACTTCCTACTCATTCAAATAGTTCAACCAGCCCTAAAGGAACAAGTTTGCTACTTGGGTTAAGGTTCGCAACCAGGAATCTACAAAACCCTAGCAATTGAATTGATCTAACGAGTTGGCCAGACAAGATAGAACAAATCAATAATTAATCAAGCACAAAGAAGTTGAAACATTCAATATAGGAAATAAGGAACAAGATTCAGAAACTCACAATCAATCCAAATAAAGCTTCAAATTGCAAGTAGAACGAAGAGAGTTTAGTCGCCCATGGCGAACATCGCTCTCTCTCCAATTGTCTAATGGTTCAAAGAATAGAATGAATGGTAATGAAAAATAACATAAAAGGCCTAATTAAAAACATCCAAGTCGGCCTCAAAGTGAATAAATTAGAAACTAGGGTTTTTTCCATCAAAACGGCGCGCGGCAGTACGTGCGGCGGGCGCCGCAACTTTGCGGCGGGCGCGGCAAACCATGCGGCGGGCGCAGCATGAATACTGTCCCTGGCGGCGGGCGCGGCAGACCATGCGGCGGGCGCGGCAAACCATGCGGTGGGCGCTGCATTGGTCTTTCACGGAAATTCCGTCTTGAATCAGCTCTCGACGTCAACATGAAAGTTGTAGCTCTCTAAAAGAGCTTTCCAACGCATGGTCATAATAGTCGATCGGACAACCGAGGTCTCCAGAAAGTGCAAAACAAGTTCAGCATGTCTGGCGACAACTTCTGCAGACTTGTTCTTCGTTTAGGTTTGCTTCTTCTTCTCAGGACCTCTTGAGATCTTCATGTAAGCTTCTTCGATCAACTAGACATTCTCATCAAATGCGCTATCAACTCATGTCTTCTCCCCGGATCTACCATTACCTGAAATAATCAATAAAAACGTGTAGATTCCGACTCCACCAACATAGAAAGCAAATATGCAAATTCTACTTAAATCATGCATGATATGCATCTTAACTAAGCTAAATGTATCTATAACGCCTATCTAACATATGCATTATCACAACCCCATTCACCTCATTCTCCCCAAGGACCCCAAATCGAAATTCCATAAATTGAAACCCTAAAATGCCATAAAAGGTTAGGGTTTGTACATCATTTCACCCAAACCGTCCAACACCCATGAGGTTAGGGTTTGGACATCATTTCGTCCTATTCTCCCCAAGGACCCGAATTCGACATTCAAGAAATTTAACCATCTAAAATGCCATTTCAATAGGAGAGAGAGAGAGAGAGAGAGAGAGAGAGAGAGAGAGAGAGAGAGAGAGAGAGAGAGAGAGAGAGAGAGAGAATGAGAGCTTACCTTTTGCAGGCGGTTCTTCTTCTTCGATTGTCGTCGTCCTAGAGGCTCTCTCTCCTCTCTTGAATAGTGCACTCATCGTTCTTCTTCTTCTTCTTCTTCTTCTTCCTCTCTCTCTCTCTCTCTCTCTCTCTCTCTCTCTCTCTCTCTCTCTCTCTCTCTCTCTCTCTCTCTTGAAGGTCCTTCAATCGCGGTCGACATTCTCCTCTGTAATGAAACACCCGCCTTTTGAAATTTCAACCCAAAAAAGAGGAATGCTTTGTGATGATTAGGGTTAAGCCGTTACAACAGGTGCTGGCCACCCGTTATTTTTGCAATTGTTTGGACTATTTTGTCATTTTTGCAAATTTGGGCACATGTGGCTATTCTTGCCAACAACCCACTTCTTTGGTATATTGAATACAATTTTCTCATTTATTTAGTTGCATAATATTTCTTTCAGTAAATGGCATCCAATATACCAAAATTTTATACCCTTTGCAAATCTGACCCTCCCCTGCCCAAATTTGCAAATATGTCAAAAGTGTCTAAAATTTTGCAAAAATAGCAGGTAAAAAAAACTGGGAAACCGGAACTCTTTTGCGCGAGTTCGACCTAGCAACAACGCCATCCACCCAGATCCACAAGGAGTGGGGGTCCTCCTTCTCGCCGCCACCGACCGGCCACCCAGATCCGCGCGAGATCGTCCCTTTGGCTTCTCTGATCTTTGGCGTCTTTAAGTCTCTCGCCTCTGCTCGTGCTCGATTTCTATTCTCTGGTGGACTGGTGGTGGTGGACTGGTGGATCACGTATGGTGACGGCGGTGACTCGGGTGGTGCTCGACTGGATTAAGGGTATCTATCTATCTCTCCCCCTGCTCTCGCAACTTAACAATTCCTGAATTTCAGACATGCAATTGCAAAACTAACAGTCTGAAATCTGAAGTGTTGAACTGGTGATTTTGAACGAAATCAATGAATAGGCCAAACTTGTGAATTTTGAATGAACAACCCTCTTGATTTTGATTTTTGAACGAACATCAGGGCTACAGGATGGCCGGTCTAGTTGTCTATGAATTGTGAATTTGTTATTTGTTTGTTTGTGATCAGTATATTATTTTGATTCTACTGTGTTTCTTTTGTATATTTGTATTTGAATATTGATCAGTAAAACAATAACTTTGTTTGTTTGTGAATGTGATCAGTGTAAGTGTCAACTAATTAGTAATTTGTGAATATTGTTCAATAAAACAATAACTTTGTATTTGAATATTGAGCAGTAAAACAATAACTCTGTTTCTAAGTGTCAACTAATTAGTAATTGTGAATTTGTGATTTGCTTTGATTACTTGTTTTTGTTCAATTTATAAGAATAAATATATCTAATTAGATTGAGTAGTGAAATGGTTGAACAAATTGCTGAAATACCAATATCAGTCTCGATACAGCAATAACGCCACTGATTTATGTTGTTGCCTTTTAGAATCTTAATTATGCAGAATTTTTGTTGTATTGAGACAGTAAGCATAGAATCTTAATTATGTAGAAGTTTTGTTGTACTCGCAAATATTCGGGCTTCGCATCTGACAGGATTGTATTGGTTAAGAACTTTAGTACTTCGGAGTGTTTGGTTTAGGTCTTAATTGTTTAGTACTTTGCATCTGACAGGAATGAAATAATGTCATCTGACAGGATTGTATTGGGAAGATGTTGCACACGGGAAGATGTTGAAGGAAAGCAGCCGACTTTAGCTTTAGTACTTCGTTGTGTTTGTTTTGGGTCTAAAACGTTTCCTCCCTTTTTGATGGATGATCCCTTATGTTCTGGATTTATGTATGGATGGTTTTATGGTTGGTTGTTCTGAATGTTGTTTTGACTGCTTTAGTTTGTGCTTAATATTGTCTATCCTGCTGCTGGGAAGTTTCTGAGATTGACACAAGATCTGACAGGGATTAGTCTTATATTGGCTAAGACGAGATCCGACAGGGGTTACTTCTACATTGGCTAAGACATCGTTGTCACTGGCTAGATAATAGTATCTATTAGCTAGTAATTTGCATCGCAAATATTCGGGTTTCGCATCTTAGGCAAACAAAATAGACAACCACATACTTTACCTTGAGTTCATGCAAAATAACAGAAACCATCCGTCGCCAACTGAAAAGAAAAGGCGTTCGTACGACGAGCGGCATATGATGACCTTATCATTCCATAGTTACTTAGGTTTTAATTGCACTACAAAAAAAATGAAATTTGCTTCGGCAAAAAGCCGTGGCAAAAAGCCTTCAAGGGGTGGCAAAAGGCATTTAGCTTCGGCTAAGCTACGGCAAATGAAGGGGTGGCGAATTGTGGGGTGGCAAAATTTTGTAACTTCAGCAAATAGCCACAACAAAAAAATTTAGCTACGGCTACGCTACGGTAAGCAACCCCTAAAGAAAGAGACGCCACATTTGCCACGGCAAGTTGCCGTAGCTAAAATGTGGGTGGAAAATAAATAAAAAATAGCTTTTTAGCCCGGATTCTTTAGTCCCGGGCTAAAAAGTCCAATATTTCTTTAAAAAAAATAATACACACAATTTATATATAATAAAATTTTATTAATTATACAAATACAAAATTTAAATATAATAAAATGTCCAAGGAGAGATCTAGAAAATACACAATTATTAACAAAAGCTTCCAGTTCCATGCATTGCCACTTTAGAATTAAGTACCATTCACAAGCAATTCTTGGGAATAAATACAACACCACATTTTTGCCTAGAGAAACGACAAATTTGAGAGATCTACAATGACCATAACCTCCAAGTGTGATGAACTCTTTAATCTAAAATCAACAAATGTGATAGGGGATATATTAGCAATTGATTTACCAAGAGTAGATTTTGTATGTTATACCAGTATAGCCTCTATCTCCTCATTTGACTAGGCTATAGAGATGCCTTCCCAAAAGTGGACAGAGAAGATGATCCAGAAGTAGTCTTCGATATGAATGCCTTTAAAGCATCATCCGCTACTGAAGCCGACGAGTCTACAAGAAACAATGACAAATACACTTGAATTGTAGTACGATTGCTTTGTTCTTCAAAGGGGCAGAAACAGATTAACTCAATAACTGGTAGCAAAAGAAAGATGCATGGAACAATAATAGCGTAGCACATCACAAAGAATTGTTGCTCTTATTATATAAAAGACGTACAGATGTGTCTAAGTTGCACAAGCTTGGAATAGAAATGGAAACTGATATACTATATATGGAGAGAGATCTAAACACCCACCTCACTCCACAATCTAAATCCACACCTTATGTCTGATTGTCAATTGTCAATTATAGTACAGATTCAGGACGAAGCGGAGAACTAGGGATTGTGGTGTTAGAGATGGAGATTTGCAAAGACATAGGAAAAAGAAGGAAGAACGAGCTAAGAGAGGATCGGCCGGCGGCGCACTGAGTAGTGGAGGACTTCGAAGAAGTGAAAGCAGGCTCTCGTGTATATTAGGGCTCAATTCATGTCTTTATTTTATATTTTTTTTATTTATTAAATAAATCAGCAATGGCAAGTCTGTGTCGTTGCAAAATTTCGTGTCAAATTGATTTTTTTACTGTAGCTTAGCTACGGCAACCCTTTGTCGATGCTACCATCGGTTGCAAAAAGTACCAATTTCTACGGGAAGCCCCGCCGAAGGTAGGTAGCGTGGCAAATTTCATTATTTTTTGTAGTGTTGTTTAATCGTTTCCACCTTTTGGATGACTTTTGTTTGATTACTGATAAGGTATGTTGTGGTCTTGTGGTCACTTGTTTATATGTGTTATGGATGGTTATTGTGAATTCGGCGTTATGACATATTTCGTTTGAGTTTAATGGTCGATATACTTAGGATGAGAAGTTTATGAGATAAATAAGATGTGTCAGGGGTTATTATCTTATAGGCATAGACTTTGATTTTATGGGCGAGGGAAAATCATATATTGGCTAGCAAACAAAAAATCGCATACATTTGTCTTTTACAGCGTCGATAAACTAAACAGCCAGTTATGTACATTCAAAACCACCAAAATCCCAAAGTGTCATTGAGTTACAAGAAAACTAACAAAATACTACATTCGACTACGCAAAAGAAGAGTTACCCAACTAGACATCAATTTCTTCACCTTGCCACGCCACGCTTGCTTATGTCCTCCGACGCTTCCGGCGAAGGAACTCTCCCCAAGAGGGGTACCTGCTTGTCTCCATTATCTTGCTCCTGACGGACCCAAACAACATGCTCTCCTCTATGAGCATTGCCCCCTCCTCCATGTCCATGTCGGGAGCTTTACCTTTCATATCCAGAGCAACGATTGTCGGTTCTACCCATTATGTTGTTTTGTACTTAACTTGTTATGTATTGGTTAGGAACTTTAGTACTTTGTAGTTTTTGGTTTAGGTCTTAATTGTTTAATCGTTTCCCGACGGGAGCTTTACCTTTCATCTCCGGAGCAACGATTGTCGGTTCTGCCCAGATTTTCTGGTTTATCTTGCCAGTTGTGTGAATTTCTGTGCCAGCTGAATTGTTGTATTTGCCATACAAATGGTTATCCATGTCATACTCCAAATTGAGATCAAGATGCGATATAGACCAAACTTTACTTCGAAATATTTTTTTCCATAAACATATACAAAGTGGGTGTCTATAGATAGATAAAATTAAATTAAGTTCAAAAATAAATTTATTTTTTAATTTTAACAAATGAAAATGCCTGAAATTTAGTTTAACGCAATTAAACAGGTCTCTTTCTCTCCCCCTTCTCTCTATCCCACCCTCTTTCCATTCGACACGTGTCCAAAATTTTCACACCCTCTTTCCTAGTTTGTACAAAGTGTAACCGGCAACCTGCTGGGATTAATTTGCAAGAATGATAATTTGTCATTCCTTTGCCAATTTTTTGGGTGTAGGTTATTTTTGCAAAGTGTACCATAAAATGGTATATCAATGCAAATCAGCCTGTTTCTTTAACTATTTTTTTTATAAGGTAGTAAGAATTTGAACGGTGTCAGACTCTATTGATCTACCACCCAAGAGCGTCCTTTTGGATGAGAGTCTGGAGCTCATAATAGTTCTTTATTATATGTTCGTTTCATACTCGTAATTGTTACGTTAATGTATATTATTTATCATATGTTCGTTTCATACCATGGTAGGAAGGTCAAAGAGGGTCATTTTTGGGAGTGTAAAGGAGCGGGTTTGGAAAAAACTGAGAGGGTGGAAGGATAAGTGTCTGTCGAGAGCTGGAAAAGAGGTACTGATCAAGTCGGTTGCCCAGGCGATTCCATCCTATACCATGTCGTGCTTCAGATTGCCTACTACACTGCTTCGTGAAATGGAAGCACTCATGTGTCGATTTTGGTGGGGTAGTGGGGAAGATGAGCGGAAAACGCATTGGATGTCCTGGCGAAGAATGTGTCGGGCAAAAAGCAGAGGGGGGATGGGTTTTCGAGATTTGGAGTTTTTTAATTATGCTCTACTAGCCAAACAAGGGTGGAGGTTGTTATCGGAACCTGAGTCTCTGGTGGCCAAGCTGTTGAAGGCCAAGTACCATCCTAGGGCCTCGTTTTTGGAGGCGTCGATGGGGTACCTAGTTATACATGAAGGAGTTTAATGGAGGGTAAGGAGGTCCTTATGACAGGGCTACGGTGGGATATTGGAAACGGGACGGAGGTGAATGTCTGGCAAGATAGATGGATTCCGAGAGAAAGAAGCTTCAAGGTCATAGGGAACTTTCGGGGAGGGGACCCGGATCTCTGCGTAATCGACTTGATTGATTAGGACGCTAAGAGGTGGGATGAGAAGCTCGTGAAAGAGTTGTTTCTGCCGGCTGATGTGGAGATCATCCTACAAACTCGTCTGGTTTCCTCGGCGAGTATGGACCATTTGATTTGGCACTATAATAAGAGTGGGTTGTTCTCGGTTAGGAGCACCTATCACAAGCAGCTGGAGAGATTAGACCATGAGGAAGGTGGGATTGGTGAGGCAGAAGGTCATTTGAGGGAGACGGCTTGGAAAGCAATGTGGAAAGTTAACATCTTTCCAAAGGTGAAGGCGCTGGTGTGGCGTGCTGTGAAAGATGTTCTCCCCTGCAAAACAAACTTGGCGAGGCGGAAGATCACAGATAATGATCGATGTGAGTTATGTGGGCGCCCAGAATCAGCCATGCACACATTATATGAATGTCGGCCTGCTAGGAAAGTATGGAAAAGCTTGCCAACAGTTGCTCGATACTGGGTGGGAGAAAGAACCATCATGGACAGTATGGTGATGGTGTGTACTGCAGGGTCGGGTGGGGAGAGAAGGTTGTGGACACTGCTATTGTGGCAGATTTGGCTTGCTCGGAATGAAAGAGTCTTCGAACGAAAGTTTGCTCGGCCGGAGGAGACTGTGAGGAAGGCGCTCTCCCTCCTTGTGGAGTACACAGAGTACAAGGATCATACTCAACCACCGCAAAGCTGGAACGACGACGCTGGATTGAGGACTTGGACAAAGCCGACAGGAATGAGGATGAAGTTCAACTGCGATGCATCGGTGATTGCAGGGAGGACGTCGATAGGCTTTGTTCAAAGAGACGGGTCGGGATGCTTTGTTTCAGCAGGTGTCCGGACTGTACAGCCTACTCATGATGCTGAAACTGCCGAAGCTGAAGCTATCAAATGGGCGGTGGAGTATGCTAGGAAGAGAGGGATCCGACAGGCTCAGTTCGAGACAGATTGTCTGGCGCTTGCAACCAAGCTATGGAAGGGATGTCCAGGGAACGGAACACTCGGGATGATCGTAGGCGAGGCTATCCGGCTAAGCTGTGATTTGGAGGAGGTGTGTTGGTCCCATGTAAGGCGAGAAGGAAACGGGGTGGCTCATGCCATTGCCTCTATTTCTAGTACTGATAATTCACTGTTTTTTAATTTGCACTCTTTGCCGGATAGTGTAGCTGACATTATTTTCAAGGAAATGGAATGAGACTGAGAAGCTTGATCTCAAAAAAAAAAGTTGATAGATTTAATTTCGATCGATAAAGAAAACGAAACAGGTCAATGGAAAACAAGATCAAGAAATCGAATTTTTGGACAGTTGTGTTTGACTATCAATGGTGATGGCTTTATTGGGAAACAAGGAGCTTGTGTGCGTGATATATAGGTTAAATTATTAATCACACTTATGACGCTCTGTCTTTATTTATACATAGATGAAGAAACTCAAATTGGGAATTTTCTGTATGTATTAACTTGGAGCAAATGAAATGAGACTCCACTGATTAGCAAAAGCTCAACAACCTAACTAAAACGTCAACCATTGGGCCTGTTTGCAATACAATCGATTTGGGCTTTAAGTCCACTAGTTTGATTTTGAACCACACGAGGAGCTTGTGGCTTCACCATCTCAACACTCTCTTCATCCCCCCTCCCCCCGGCAACTGAGCCAAAGGGACACTGAAGACCCAGCTTGCCACACAAGAAAAATTGTGTAGCAGCACCTAATGACTTTGTAAATATATCGGCCAGCTGAAGATTTGTAGGGACATAGGATAGGATGTGGAAATGAAACCATCCTCAACCATCTCACGAACAAAGGGGCCATCAATGCGAATGTGCTTTGTTCGCTCATGAAAAACGAGATTTACAGAGCAGCTTTGTTGTCACACCGTAATCGAATAGGAAAAGTGGGATGAACAAGTATATCAGAAAGTAACCCATTGAGCCACACGAGCTCACTTGCAACTGCAGACGTACTTCGATACTCACTTTTAGCATGTGATTTAGAAATGGTTTTCTGCTTTTTTGTTTTCCATGAAACAATTGAGCCACCCAGAAACACACAATACCCCGTGAGTGAACGAGCAGTGAAGGTGCAGCTTCCCTAGTCAGCATCACTATAAGCAAGCAACTGCAAATTAGAAGAAGCATGGTAGAACAGAGAGAAGTTGAAGGTGCCTTTGAGGTAGCGTGGCAAGTACAAGGCACAATTCATGTGAGATGACGGGGATTAGAGACAAATTGACTTAATTCTTGAACGGAGTAAGTGATGTCGAGCCTTGTCAATGTGAGATACAAAAGGCGCCCAATCAAACGACGATATCTCTTAGGATCTGGTAGGTTTAGCATCAGTTGGAGCAAGACGAAGACCCTGTTGCATAGGGAACCTGGTAGGTTTAGAATCAGACATACCAGAGTTACCAAGGATGTCTAAAATATATTTTGGTTGATTCAAGAGAATCCCTTGAGGAGACCGAGCAATTTCTATCCCCAAGATGTAACGAGCAAATATTTAATAGTAAATTCTTGATGCAGAGCTTGCTTGAGAACTCGAATATCATCATCAAAATTTCCCATGATAAGCATATCATCGACATAGACCAGAGCAATAATCTGAGACCCTGAAGCACCCCGAGTAAACAAAGAGTAATCGTGTTTGGACTGATGAAAACCTTCAGAAATCAAAAACTTGGTGAGAATAATATTCCAGCTTTGCAAAATATGGTCGACCGCACTAGAAATGGAAAACTCGTCGTGTCTATTAGGCTCCCAATACAATCCGTCTTTGAAATGATTTGAAGGGATATGAGTATTAATGATTTTTTCGACGATATCTTGGGGAAGAATATCTTCCCATCTTTCTTTATTCCAAGTTCTATCTGGTTTAAAGAATTTATCAACCATTTTATGTTCATCAATTTGACTATGCAAGCTTTTTTCTCAGAGGTCAGTGTCTATTTGTAACCACTTATTCTTCCAAAACCTAGTAGTTTTTCCATTTTCTACTTGCCAGATTAAGGCCGAGCAGAAATCATCCTTAATCTCCGTCATTTTTCTCCATTGCTCGAAGTATTCTTTTTTTCCCTTGTAATCCCAGATATTGTCATCATTCAGATATTTTTCTTTCACAATTTTACCAATTCATTAGTGGGTCCTGCAATAATTTTCTAGAGGAGTTTCATTTGAAGCGCTTTGTTCATGTCTTTAGTCTTTACTAGTCCAAAACCCCTTCTTTCTTCGACAAACCTTGTGATCACCATCGACCATCAAGCCTGGAGGTATCTTCATGTACACCTCTTCATCTAAGTGCTCGTATAAGAATGCATTATTTACGTCGAGCTGCAAAATTTTCCAATCATTTTGCAAGGCAATTGTGACCAAGGCTCTCACAGTTTCCATCTTCATCACGGGTGAAAATGTCTCGGTGTAGTCCACACCCTCTCTTTGTGTGAACCCCTTAACTACAAGCCGAGCCTTGTAACGTTCTATAGAGCCATCAACTTTTCTCTTGACTTTATAGACCCATTTACAACCGATAGCCCTCTTGTCCTTAGGCGATTCAACAATATCCCATGTGCCATTAGTGTCAAGGGCTCTAAATTCATCCTCCATAGCTGTTTGCCACACTCTGAACCTACACGCCTCTCCAAAGCAGGTTGGCTCATAGTCAGGACGAGAGACAACCGAACAAGAAGTAGAAGGAAAATGATAACTAGAGGTGATGGTATGAAAACAAAATTCCACAGTTGTGCACTATGAGCATATGTAATCTGATAAATGTGCAGGAGGATTGTGAGCTCTAGTAAAGTGTATGGGCACCACATGTGGTGTGGCAGAAGTGGATTGAGAAGATGAATTGGCAATCGGGGAAACACCAATTCCACTGTCAACATCAACATTGGTTGTATGATCTTGATCAGGAAAAGTAAATTGAGGCGTATGAGACGTAGTTGATGGCAAAGAAGATGATGAGAATGGGAAAATTTGCTCATGGAACACCACATCCCTATCCCTGGACACCAGTACTTGACGACTCTCAATATTCTAAAGTTTATACCCTTTCTTACCTCTAGGATAGCCAAGAAGGACACATGGAGAAGCTCGAGGAGCAAATTTGTCTCTTCCATATGCTTGAGTGGATACATAGCATAAACACCCAAAGCACTTGAAGTAATCAAAAGAAGGTGCCTGACCATATAATCTCTCATAAGGAGATTTCATTTGCAGCAACTTACTAGGCAAACGATTGATTATGTGAACTGCCATGACAACACTATCACCCCAAAACCGTTTTGGCAGGCAAGATTCAAACATAAGGCTCCTAGCTACCTCCAGAATATGCCTATACTTCCGTTCGACTACTCCATTTTGTTGTGGAGTAGTCGAGCAAGATTTCTGATGCAATATGCCATGATCTAGAAGAAACTGAGAATGCTCTATACTTCCTTCAAGCTCCAAAGCATTGTCAGATCGAATGGTTAAAACCTTCCTCCCAAACTGTCTTTCAATCATATCGAAGAATTGCTTCATTGCTATATATGAAGGCAACATACTTGTTGGGAACGAGTTGCACCCAGATAGTACAAGTGAAATCGTCCACCAATGTTAAAAAATAACGACAATTATCATATGTAGGCAGACGATAGGTCCCCCACACATCCAAATGTAACAATTCAAAAGCAAATTTAGTTTTGATTGAGCTCAAAGGAAATGGCAGGCTAGCTTGCCTTGCTCGAGCACAAATCAAACAAGACTACATTTGAATTACAACTTTTATCCAATTGAATAGAGTCTAAAGATTCATGTCTCTGAGGTGGCAAATGACCTAACCTCTTGTGCCACAGTGAGGCATCCACCAGGCTTGGCAGCTTATTCTGAACACTGAGTGTGAGCAGAAACTTCAAGTGAGTCTTTGCATCTCAGAAGAAACAGATCATTCACAAGCTCACCTATTTTCATAGGGGTCTTCATAGAAGGAGCCTGCAAATAACATCACTGGCCAGTGAATAACACAAAGCAATCAACATCACGAATTACTTTCCCCACTGAAATCAAGTTGCACTTCAAATCATGCACTAGCAAAGCATGATCAAGTGTCAACCCCTGAGAAATTTCAACAGTCCTGGCCATAGTGATGTAGGTAACCTCTCCAGTTGGCAAGGTGACTGTGAAAGGATTGGTCCATTGATACATGTGAGTCATGTTTGATGGGAAAGATGACAAGGTCACCTTTCAAAGGAATAAATGAAAGGGCTACTGAGCTATTGGGCATTATACATACTGATGTATGTGGGCCAATGAGTATAGAAGCTAGAGGTGGTTATAAATTCTTCATCACATTTACTGATGACATGAGTAGATATGTATATATTTACCTTATGTCGCATAAATCGGAATCATTTGAAAAGTTCAAGGAATTTCAAAATGAGGTAGAGACTCAAACTGGCAAAAAAATAAAAGCACTTCAATCAGATCGTGGTGGTGAGTACTTGAGCAATGAATTTGATCATCATTTGAAAAACTGTGGGATAGTAACACAGTTGTCTACTCCAGGAACTCCACGGCTTAACGGTGTATCTGAAAGGAGAAACAGGACCCTATTAGACATGGTCCGATCTATGATGAATTTTGCTGACCTTCCGGTACCCTTCTGGGGATATTCCCTCACAACTGCCGTACTTACACTAAACAGGACTCCGTCTAGAGCTGTAGACAAAACTCCATATGAGATATGGACTGGAAAGGTTCCAAAATTGTCTTTTATAAAGATATGGGGATGTAAAGCGTTTACAAACAGATAAGCTTGCCCTTAAATCAGATAAATGCAATTTTATAAGGTATCCAAAAGGTAGTTTTGGATATTACTTCTACAGTCCCGCTGAACAAAAGGTGTTTGTTGCAAGGGATAGTGTCTTTTTTGAAAGAGAGTTCATTTTCAATAAGTCAAGTGGGAGAAATATTCATCTTGAACCAGTTCATGATGAAGAGTGTTGTGAGCTAAATCTGCCATGTTTTACACCTAAGTTTATATCGATTTCTGCATATATTTCATTCATTTGGGCTAAGATAGTGCAGAATCTATGTAGCTTATGTTTATTTGCCAAATTATGGAATCTATACCAGTTTTTGTTTAATTTCGCAGAATTCGAGACGTTTTATAGCAATTCTAAGGAAGGTCAAAAAAGCTCGGAAAGAAACTACAGAAGTCCAGAATCCGAGAGTACAGAACCAGGACAAACCAAGCTGAAGCCAGAGCTACTCGATCTCGAGTGGACCTTACTCAATCTCGAGTAGAAAGTCCGAGCAACCTTGGTCGACAAAGCCTGGTCGAGAAAGCTGAGGTAGACCAACCCAACTCCGGAAGCCAACTCGATCTCGACAAGACCTAGTCGAGATCGACGACACCTCAGCGCCACACCCCGGAGTCGAAGAAAAGAGAAGCTGATCGAGAAGCCGAGGACGAAGAGGCCGAGCACAATCCTAGTCGATCTCGATGAGACCTTGTCGAGATTGAGGAGCCACCATGCCCTAGTCCGAGTCCATGCCGAGGAGGAGTCCTCGACATCACCAGAGAGCCATCCTCGAACACACCCCTAGTCGATCTCGAGGAGACCTAGTCGAGATCGACGAGCGCCAGGAACCCAAATCCGAGTCTGTCGAGCACCAGCTAGCCGAGACGACGAGCTGAGCCAGTCAGCCCTACTCGAGATCAACTAGACCCTTGTCGAGATCGAGTAGACCTCCAGAGCCGCGTTACTCAATTTGACGAATCCTACTTGACTTGGGATTGCTTGGGCGCGAAGATTGTTGATTCTATCCGAAAATATCAAGATACATCATGAAGAGAAGAAGATTTATCCATTGAAGACTTTTAGATATATTTTCTATTTTAGATTTAATTATGTTATGTCTTTATTTATCTTTAAATTTTTAGATATAGTTTTAGCTATAGATAGAGATATTCTATCCTTGAGTAGCAAGGATTTGAAGGCTATAAATAAAGCCCATGGGGCTGGTTTTAGGATTCATTCAATCACACACAATTAGTAGGAGAAGTAGTAGGAGAGAGAGAAAGTGAGGCCGAGTGGAGCAGAGGAGCGAGAGCAAGTTGGCTCTGTTCGGTTGTATTTTCGACAGTTTATTTTAATGCAAGATGTTTTCTTTCAATCGATGATGTCTAAGTTTGCGATGAGGCGCGAGTAGTCAACCCACTTCTAGGGTTGGGGCGAGCCCGACGATAACCATGCATATTTGAGGTAAAGATCCGACCTTTATCATGTTTTGAGCATTTTCTTACTTGTTTATGTGTTTATTGCCCATCTAATGGAGATCCATGCTAACAACTTGGATTATAATCATAAAATCGATAGAGACAATTAGGGTTTCTTGAGAGAGTTGTCTAATTGTTGGAAAAGGCGAAAGCTTAATCCTTTGATGCGATTCACATGATTATATGTTTGATTCCACCTTATGCATGCTTGGTTATCGTTGTTGTAAACCACAATCTTGGAAGTTCTTTTACATTAAGTTTAAAGTTCGAAATCCTAAAGCCTTTGCATTTATTTAATTTCGTTTTAATTTCTGCCCTCGTCGACCTCGACCAAGCCCTGGTCGATCTCGACTACTGATCCTCGACCCAGAGTCGCCGTAGCTTATTTGTGCAGGAGATCGACAAGACAAGCCGAAGTCGACAAGGCACTACTCGATATCGAGTAGACCCAGTCGAGATCGACTAGCTTGTGCCGAGCTGTTGTACTCTGTTCGATTGTGCCTGACCCCTGTCGACTAACCCTTAGTCGAGGTCGAGTACCCCTGTTGTCGACTTCTGTCCGTGAGATTCTTCTGCTGCCTAGGATCCGCTGACACGCTTCCTCGTGGATCGATCGTGACTTCCCACTGATGCATCAGAAGGAGGTCTTGTAATTATTTGCAAGGGACGGAATCTGGTTTGCCTTAGTTTATTTACATTCTATTTTGCATACTCGATTTCCTCCTACAACAAAGAGCAACAAACTCAACAACGAGATGGCATAGATGATGTCGAGGACGAGTTGATGGTTTTGGAAGGCCAAGGGCCCCAAATCATCTAAGAACCGGAACAAGAGGATCCACAAACAGTTGTGGAAACTGTTCCATCTCCAGTTGTTGAACCAGTTGAACCCACCCGTAGATCAGATAGGCCAAGGCTACAACCAAGACGTTATGATGATTTCATCTTGAATGTAAACCATGATGTTCTTCTATTAGAACATGATGAGCCTAATACCTATAAGCAAGCAACGACGGGTCCAGACTCCAAGAAATGCCTTGAGGCCATGAGATCCGAAATGGATTCGATGTTTGCAAATCAAGTGTGGGACTTGATAGATTTGCCAGATGGGGTAAAACCCATAGGGAGCAAATGGGTTTTCAAACTCAAGACAGATAAGGATGGAAAGATATCTGTATACAAGGCAAGATTAGTTGCCAAAGGTTTTAAACAGATTCATGGTATAGACTATGATGAGACCTTTTCACCAGTTGTCATGATAAGATCCAATAGGATAATCCTTGCTATTGCGGCCTATTATGATTATGAGATTTGGCAAATGGATGTCAAAACCGCCTTCCTAAATGGGTTCTTGGAAGAGGATGTGTACATGACACAACCAGAGGGTTTTGAAGATCCAAGTGATGCAGGGAAGGTATGCAAGCTTAAGAGGTCTATATATGGACTTAAGCAATCATCAAGGAGTTGGAACTATCGGTTTGATGAAAAGATCAAAGAGTTTGATTTCATCAGATGCGAAGAGGACCCTTGTGTATACAAGAAGTTTAGTGGGAGTAAAGTGGTCTTCTTAGTCTTGTATGTGGATGACATACAACTTATGGGGAATGACATTTTGATGTTAGAATCCATTAAGGAATGACTAAAGACATGTTTCTCAATGAAAGACTTTGGAGAGGAAGTTTACATACTTAGAATAAAGATCTATAGAGATAGATCTAAGAGATTGCTTAGATTGAATTAAGGAACTTATATATAGATAAGATTCTTAACAGATTTAATATGCAAGATTCCAAGAAAGGTTTTTACCTATGTCATGGTGTGTACATAACCTGGTGTTGCATTTGCTTTGATCAGGTGTAGCAAATACCAATCGATTCCATGAGAGGCACATTAGTGTGCATCTAAGAACATCCTGAAGTTCTTGAGAAGAACCAAGGATGATTTCTTAAGGGTGATGACGAGTTGATCGTACATCTTATTAGGATGTATCACCTTATTTGACATTTAGATGTGTAAGGTGCATACATGTGACAATATTGCAAATCCATTGACGAAGCTTATGCCTAGCCCAAGCATGATGGTCACACTGGGGCTAAGGGTCTCAAACACATATTGGAGAATGGCTTTGAGATTGCTTTATATTACATTTTATGTTGAGAGTGTTATACACTAAGTTTATATTCGACTTGATATATATGATATTTCATCCTTATTTATATATTGTTTTGAACAATGATAAATAAAATGTCCAAATAATGCCTAGTTCGCAAATGGGCTTATCTTAAGCGTTCTGATAAATGAAACCCCATTAATTGAAATGCAGTTACGAATTATTGCAAGTCCGTAGTCTAAAATCATTAACTTGGACATAGGTGATTTTATTAATCACTATATTGTAAGTTGACTGATAGCGCCAGGTTTCATGGGCTATAGGGACATGGAGATGTCTAGTCAATTACATATATATGTATGGATGATACATATAGGACAGACCTACCTTAAGACTCTACAAAACAGAGAGTTACAAAGGTCGTAGTTTTAAGTTAAACCTTGATTAGTAGATTCCTCGGACCTGAGTATGTTATGGTCTCTCTTGATGATTGGTATTTCTTTGACACGGCTAAACGCTTTCCATAACAGAGAGTTACAAAGGTCGTAGTTGGGATTGCCAAAAGTTGAGTGGGAGTCATAGTCATACAAGACTGAAGATGTCCTCCTTCTTCACGCATATTGTGATGCATCGAAAAGGAATGGTGTCTAGGCCACTTGAAGAGTACGTAAGAACTGAAAATGCATGGCCATGCTCCGATGGTTATTTGTAATCATCTGTTTATTTGACAGTTCGAACTCGAAGTTCAAGAAACATATTTGATAATAGATATGAATGCCACCATATCATCAAATAAGACATTAAGAGACACGGGTATCTTATATTGCACACTTGTTTAAGGACAAGTGAGAGATTGAAGGAATTGTGTCCTTTAATTAAATGTGCAATGACTAAACATGGGATAGGACGATTGATAGAGATATACAATCTGTTTATTGTAGGAGTCGTAGTGCTTTGCTAGAAGCCAACTACGATTAATGGGGTTAAACGGTTTAAGTCCATAACTATTATAAACGGGTCCTATGAGGTCACACACATTGAGTTGACGGACTAGATCAACGAGAATGATGGTTGAATATTAATATATATATTGTATAATATTAATATATATCCATATTATTTATTTGTGAAATAATTAATGAAGATTAATTAGGGAGGTTGATTAAGGATTACACATTCTACGTTAGAATGGGAAAAGACTGTAACCCCTCCTCCCAATTGATTACACAAAACAGTTTTATGTATTTGCTATGCCATGTGTATAAAGACAAGGTAAGTTAGCAAGGAATTGGAATTAATCTAAGGCACTCACGTTTCAATAGGAAAGACTTAGAAAAGAAAAACAAAAGCAACAGTTGCTATTTTTCTAAGAAGAACCGGAGCAAAAGTAGCCAAGAAAAGGCAATATCAAAGTGTTGATTTGCCGATCACCATCGTTATCCGAAAGCAATTTGATTGTTCGTCTTTCGACCTTCGTCCTAGCAGTCGAAGGCAAAGAAGATCTAGACACCTGGCTCGTATGGACTAATTAGAGAAGTCACGCTTGGGGCTTTCGATCTCTTTCGACTCCATCCAGATTTGATCCGGTTCACGCATCAAAGGTATATCATCTAAACAATGATTGATCTATCAATTATGCATGAAGATCTTTGCGATTAGATGTTAGATATGATATGAAATTCCGCTTTAAGCATCTAATTATCCTTCATCAGCTACTCCATTTCGTTGTGGAGTAGCCGAGCAAGATTTCAGATGCAATATGCCATGATCTAGAAGAAATTGAGAATGCTCTATACTTCCTCCAAGCTCCAAAGCATTTCCAGATCGAATGGATAAAACCTTCCTCCTAAACCGTGTTTCAGTCATATCGAAGAATTGCTTCATTGCTATGAAGGCAACAGACTTATTGGGAAGGAGTTGCACCCAGGTAGTACGAGTGAAATCGTTCACCAATGTCAAAAAAATATCGACAATTATCATATGTAGGCAGACGATAGGGCCCCCACACATCGACATGTAACAATTCAAAAGCAAATTTAGTTTTGATTGAGCTCAAAGGAAATGGTAGTCTGGCTTGCCTTGCTCGAGCATAGATCAAACAAGACTGCAAATCTGAATTACAACTTTTATCCAATTTAATAGAGTCTAAAGTTTCAAGTCTCCGAGGTGGCATCCACCAGGCTTGGCAGCTTATTCTGAACAATATGAGTGTGGGCAAAAACTTGAAGTGAGTCTTTGCATCCCAGAAGAAACAGATCCTTGAAAAGCTCACCTATTTTCATAGGGCTCTTCATAGAAGAAGCCTGCAAATAACATCACTTGCCAGTGAATAACACAAATCAATCAAGATCATGAATTATTTTTCCCACTGAAATCAAGTTGCACTTGAAATCAGACACTAGCAAAGCATGATCAAGTGCCAACCCCTGAAAAGTTTCAACAGTCCCAGCCATGGTGATGTAGGTAACCTCTCCAACTGGCAAGGTGACTGTGAAAGGCTTGGTTAATTGATAATGTGATTTGAACAATTTCAAATCACTACACATATGACCACTGGCTCCACTGTCTACAATCCAAACCCGACCATTTAAGATCTGTTGTGAAAGAATTGTACTAGAGAAGCCAACAAAGTCATCAGCCACTGGCTCCCTACTGCGTGGAGAAGAATCGGTGGACAACAACAAAGAAATCAACTGCGATGCCGGCTCACTGGACAAATCTGGTTTCTGATTGGCATTACCAGCAAACTTGCGATCTCCTCCTTCCTTTTTGTCTCTATTTTCCAATGTTCTAAAAGGCGCTAGGCGGCGGGTGTCCGCCTAGCGCCTAGGCGGTTAGGCGGGTGCCTAGGCGGCGCCTAGGCGAACTTAGAACAAACTTGATTATTTCCTTATATTTTGATGAATAACACTTGTTAATAATTCATATAATGTAATAATAATCCATAATATCACTCATAAACCCAAATTTGTAGTCTTTAACTAACACTAAAGTAAATAAACGAAAAAATACACGTCTGACTAACAACTTTAAACCTCCTAAAATCCAAAACTATAAGTTCGATTGAAAAGCAAATGCATCCCGACATGGGGATTTAAAAAACCCTAAGTCAACTAATCATATGCTTAGAAGCTCAAATTGAATAATCGTTGGACTAGGCGGCGCCTGGGCGGGCCCAAGCGGGGTCTAGGCCGGGACCAGGCGGGCTCTAGGCGGGACCAGGAGGAAAGCCTATTATGACGAAGCATATGTCAAAGGTGTGATTCGTCTTCTTGCAATTTGTACAGAACAACGACTTCCTATCAAAACGTCTTTTCTCCTTTTCTACAGCTCCCTTTCCTAATGTAGAATTTTGTGAATTGCCATAGCTCATCCCTGAATTTCCAGATCTTGTATTCCCTGCCTTAGATCCAGAGTTAGATGCCTTAGCATGCATCGAAACTCCCTCACTCTGAGCAAAACTATTTACAGGTTTATTCTCCCTTTGATTCTCCTCTTGTGTCAACAAAAAAATATATGCGATCCACGTCAGGTAATGGATCCATCATCAGTATAGAACCTCGCATGGTAGTATATGATTCATTCAATGCAATTAAAAGCTGAACAATCCTTTGATTCTCCTCATATTTCTGAAAATTCTCAACATAATCGCAAGTGCAAGAACCGCAAGAGCACGAAGGCAAATTCTTCACACTATCCAATTCATCCCACATAGACTTCATCCTTTTGAAATAATCAGAAAAGGAGCTCGTACCTTGCGTTGTAGTGATTAGCTCCTGTTGGATCGAGTACAATTGTGTACCTCCAACCTTGCTAAACCGAGAATCAAGTTGCTTCCACACAGCTTGAGCTGTATCGTTGTAGATCACGCTACGCTTGATCTCAAGACTCAAGTTGTTCGTGATCCACGAAAATACCATGTCGTTACACCTCTCCCACGGTCAATACTTCAGAGAATTCACATCTAGCTTCGCAATAGATCCATTCACGAATCCGACTTTGTTTTTGGCTGACAAATCGATCCGCACGGATCTTCGCCATTCTCCAAACCCTTTGCCGACAAACTGAGGTGTGACGAGAACTAAACCTGGATGATCACTTGGATGGATGAAATATGGATCGTTTGGATCCGACTGAGCTAGCTCTTCTACCATCCTAGATCTGGAAGTAGAAGATAACTGAAACGATGCTGAAAGAGGAAGTTGGAACTCGAAAGTAGCTCAGATGGTCAGATCTGCTCTGATACCATGTTGGATTACGAAATCGAAGAGAGATCTAACCAAGCTCAGTTGTTGTTTGAAGGTTGAAGATGAAGAGAGTTTGGAGGGAAATTTATGTTTGTTCCAATCGATTTTCATTGAATTAACAAAATAGATATCGGAATTTGTATTTATACAAAGCCCATATCACTTAGGCCCAAACCAGTTATAACCCAATACAGAACAACCCATCTCCTATACCCGAACACAGTCGGATCCTAACAATTATGATGATACAGTATGAATGAATTTTATATGCCAAATATTAAATTATAGATGGAGGACCATGATGATCGATATGCAACGCAAGTGAGATGATCGATGAAAGGTAATGAATTTCTGCATATATGAAGATAATGAATTTCAACATATATGAATATAATGAATTTCATCTGCACAATTTCGTAATCGAGATATGATTATAGTGGAGAACAACAGGCTAATCAATTACAGTAGTTAGTTTCGTATGCAAAATTAATTGAGAACGTACCTACCGTATCGAGTAGGAAATAAAAGAGCAAACCTTCATGTACGTGCTAATAACGTAATATGAACTAGAAGTATAAAACATAATAGAGAAGAGGCGGAGAGAATAGGGTAGAAGCAAATCTCGTACGAGTCTCCCACATATATCCACACATATTACAATAATTCAACAGATAAATTTTATTTTTTTTCAATCGACAAACCGTGTGAATTAGCACGGGTAATGAACTAATTGATTACTATTTATTTTCTTATAATTTCTAACAAATGTTTTGTTAAACTCGGTTGGTCCTGGTGCGGGTCAAGACGCTGGAGGGAGGTCGTGTGTGCGGGCCCACATATGGGTAGTCCACCAACCTTATATGTTGTTCAAGTATTCTCAATATAACCGATGTGGGACAACCACCATTCCAACATGTTTCTCATTAAATATTTATCAAAACAATAAAAAATTATCACTTTTTCTTCCTTCCCGGAAAAAATCTACTATCAATTTTCCCCAACTATAATAGGCTTAGATAATTAAGATTCCCCTCTCTCCTGAGTCCTGGTTGACGGAGTCTTCAAAAATTCTATTCAAATTTATGAGTCAGGGGAGGATGAAATGAATCTACAAATAATAAGAACCAGCAATTAAAGCTTCCCACTCGGCAGAAAATGAAATTCTGTACGATATAAGTATATTTTATTGTATTGATGACTCCGTCAATAAGCTCTTGAATGAATCTTACCTAATAAGCTCTTAAATCTGTACATGGTATGAGATTTTTACTCGCACTATAAATGCGTATTTCTCCACATGACGAGTGGGTGGATCAGTGGATGAGTGGATCATCTTCAAGTTGAACTTTGGGTTCTTGTAGGTGGTCTTCTATTTATGTCTCGAACAAATGATCGAGTAGGTGGGGGTGTTTCAATTATTCCGATACATCCCTTTTGAAAAATGTAGGTAAGAGTGGAACCCAATGCATTTAAATTGACTATACTGTTATATACAAATTCTTGGTATGAAGACTCGTACGAGATTTTGACTCGAACGACTTTGCGACGACTCTTCAAAAACAACGAAATGAATAACAATGGATATGTGTTTATTTTATATGTGTTGTATGTAATATTGTTACGTGCTTGTACCATTTATGTGTGTATATGTGATGAGCATACATATAACATATACTAATTACTATAGATGTACGATTGTAGTTAGATTCGACTGAGTTGTATTGAGTCGAGAAATCAACTTGATCCACTAACAAGTCTAATGGACAATAGTGGAGTATAGTGTATAATATTTGTATAATATGTATGATAAATGCATGTGGAGATGTAATATGTGTGTGGGCTTTGGCCTCAACCGACTCTGTGATCTTTAGCTAAGAAGTTGAGCTTAGCAGCCCAAGTCTCGGTGGTGAAGCACTGCGTTTTGCTTGTCTATGCGCTTCGTCCTGTGGCCTAACTATAAAAGCTCTCTTCAACTGCTTGGTTCTTTAGATTCGACTCTTCAAAGACTTTTCTAGGGTTTCTGGGTTTTCTAGGGTTTGTTCTCCTTTCCCGACGGTGTTGAGACGAAGAAGGTGGTTGATCTCGAGGTCTTCTGGTGGTGAAGCAGTGAGAGCTTCTGGCTTGGGTGTTCGTCCTACTAAATCTGAAGCACTTCTCTTCAAGTTTGTCCCTCTAAAGTTCTAACAATTAAAGAACACCATATTTTGTTAACCTAGGATTAAATATATTATATTTTAATATTTTTTAACTTAAATTATGAGTTCGATCCATTTTATTTGTTATAGATAACTTTTTTTATATAAACTTTGTGTGTGTTGGTTTACATGGTGAATTTGGTGACCGCTGAAAGGGAAAATAAAGAAACCGATCTATTCAAAGGAAGAAGTCGATATTCATTCATATTCGAATAGTAACTTACGTATTTTCAATGTAAATGGATGTATATTAAAGGCGGATCGGCCGCTCTTTATTTACAAATTCAAGAATATATATTAAAGGCAATTAATTTTTTAATTTTTTTTAGTTTCCATACATTACTCTTTTTAGTGTTAACATACATCATAATTCATAACCCTTAATTCAAATGTAATCTAATGGTAGAATTGTTATCAAGGATGCATTCTAAGGGGTAAATGCATTAGAGTTATTGAAGATAAACACACACCCACTACTTATGCACCACCAACTGTACCTAGAGTTATTTTAACAACTCTGTGTGATCTCGAAGTGTACTTTATGCATCAACTCTCTGTTGATCCAGAATTTTTTGTGCAAAGTTAACAAGGCCCTATTTCGTTATTTATAACTATTTATAAATTCCACTTAATAATATTTCATATACCATCGAATAATGTTATATTTGTCCATTGAGTTCATATCGAAATTTACTTATTCCACTGAATAATTTGTCAAATGCTGCCAAATAAAAAAAATTTTATTCATCAATTTCAGATAAAAGAAACCTCGAATCCCTAATCAATACTTACGATTTATATGAATAATGCTTTATATTTCAAGGAATAATGTTTCATATTTTACAGTACTGAATGATGTTTAGTTGTGTAGTCATACTCATGCGATGAAGGTTTCTTATGTTGTTTGTCAACCGAAGACTCAATATACTGACGAATAATGAATCAGATTTCACCGAATAATTTATCAACTCATTACCACTAGTAACCAAAAGTCGACACATATGTTTGAATAATTGATGAATAATGAATCAATTCAAATTATCCATCTCGAAAACCCTACATTAATATATCAAATTTAACTGAATCATTTTTACAATTTAACCGAATATGCCTCGTTTCCTTCTGATATGAGTAATCTTTATAATTTAACCAAATAATCTTTCAAATTTAACCGAATAATATATCAAATTTAACCGAATAATCATTCCGTTAAATACGAATAAATTTTAAGAAAACTTCCACTTAAATACTAAGATGTTTCACTTTTTTTTCCCCCGGTGCTACAAGTTCTTAAATATAGTCACATGTACAACATGAGGTTTTGAAACTTATTTTCACTTAGTTCACGTTTTATAATACTGCAATACGACTTTAGCCATCAGAATGCAAGTGAAATCATTTTAAGTTACAAAAATATTTTCACAGAAGAAATCAAAATAAATTAATTTCCTAAATTTTTTTTTGTAGCTCTAAGGCGGAATCTCCAAATGATAAGTAGAAGATAACCAACCTATGTTACACGGAAACAGAAACGAAAACCAGAAGGGAAATGGAAACGGAAACGGGGAAACGACGATCTAAATTTTATAGGAAACGGAAACGCCGAGTAAACGGCAATATGAATTATATGTTCATTTAAAGGTCTAAATAAGAGCAATAAATATATCACCAAGTTATATACATAGAATGCAACATTAGGCTACAAATTGAAATGTTCAATATTGTGATATACAATGTCCTTTACTCCATCAGTTGCAGATTGAGTCGGTTTGTTGGCTTTATTCAACACTATGACTTTCGCTAGGATCACTACTCGCATTTGAGGATGACATAGTTAGAGCCAAGAGAGAGAGAGTACTGAGCAAGTGAGAGTTTACCTAGAGAGCACACTGAGAAGAGAGAGAGAGAGAGAGAGAGAGAGAGAGAGGGTCGTAGGAAGGGAGGAGAGGAGGGAAGACAAAAAATGGAAGAGAAGGAGGTGGCAAGGTTTGAGGGAAATGAGAGCTTCAGATGGGATGAAGGGAAAGCATGTTTTAGAGTTTGGTTGTTTATTTTTTTTTTCAATTAAAAATGAGTGAAAACGCCACCTGACAAGATATAAACGTTTTTGACAAAGCGGAAACAGTCAAGGTTTCTGACTTTTTTTTTATCAACGAAACGGTCAAAGTTTATGACCTCTCAAAAACGTTTCAGAGGTGTTTTCTCAGAGTTTCGGAGTTTTTTCATATCCAGAAACGGAAAATCGCTATGAGATATGGAGTTTCTAACCTACGTCATCATTGAATAAAATGCTTCTAATATGAGAATAAAGTTTTAGAAAGAAGCACAAGGTTAAGGCCTTTATTGCAAATAGGAGCGGATCTACTTGGTAATGTGGGGATGCTTAAGAATCCAAGGCACTTAAGATTTGAGTGAAAAATTATCGAAATTAGAAAGGGTTAGAAAGAAAGGCTACCGAGGAACCCTAAGCAGTCGCCATGGGAGACCTTCCATGGCTGCGAAAAAGAGGGAGGAGGAGCCGGAATGAGATAGGGACAATCGAAGACAACCGGTGTGTCAAAAGAGAATCATCAATCTGTGTGTGGCTCTCTCTTGAGTTCTCCATTGATGAGCTTTGTTTTGAACGGAGTACAGAGAGAGAGAGATTGGGGCTGATTGTTTGAAGGAGGAGATTGTATCTCACGTACAATCTCGATGAGGGTGTTTTCTTTTTAAGATGGTCCACCTCTTTTTTTTTTTATAAAAAACTGAAATTAAGATTAAATCTACATCATTGATTTGATTGTATTCAATGGTTCACTTTGTGTACAAGATACACTCTAAGGCTTGTGAACAATAGATTCATACTATATATATATATATATATATATATAAGGGAATTTACATGCCTTTTTCCTCGAAAAGTTTTAATTATTTTTAAAAAAATTAGGTGATCGAGTAATCATTTAAGTTAAATATAATTATAGATCTTTTTGAATTTTTATCAAATGTTAATTATTGAACGAAAATATTTAAACTACAAAATAATAATTTTAAGGTCATTTCTATAAGTTTATAAAGGGTGTCACTATGTACACCGCAAATCCGGATTAAGGATTTGCAAGTCCTTAAGGACGTGCAAGTCTGGGACGGTGCACGTCCGCTAAAAAAGTCTTGCACGTCCTTAACAACGTGCAAGCACGTCCTTAAGGACGTGCAATGCTTGCACGTTGTTAAGGACGTGCAAACCCTAGTTAGGGTTTTGCGTTTAGGATTTAGGGTTAGGGTTTAGGTTTTTCGACGGTTTTGTAACGTTAATTGATAAAATTGTGTTTAGCTAGTGGATTTGAAGGATTTAGGGTCGAATTAAATAGAACACAAGAATTGTTAAGGGTTTCATTCGGATAATATGCGAATAACGTTACAAGGAACGGAAAAAAAGGCTTACATTCATAATTTTAATAAAGTTGTGGAATACAATCTAGGAAAATAGTAAAGGACGGCCGGACTCGGCACGCAAGGCTCTAAATCTCTCAATCTGAGCTTGAAACGGAGCATCCCATCCTTCGACGCTCGGATGATGATGTTCGACCCATTCTAGTGGAGGCGGCGGAAGAGGAGCGTTAGGACGCAACCAGATCTATGAGAACAAAAATTTAGAGTTAGAGTATTGACATATGTATGAAAAGCATGAATAGGTAAATAAAAAGACGTTTGAAGTCGTACCGCGGCAAAATGGTCTTGGTTTCCGATGTAGGCTACACCAAGAATTGATGATTGAGGGTTGTTAGCAGGTGTCGGCGAGATCATGGGGAGACATGTGAATGGATGATGCCAAGCTAGGACGACGAGAGGAATCTGATATCCCATTGCAAATACTAAACCCATAATGGGTAGCTCTATCCACCGTCTCCTATCACCATGCACAGGTCCCGCCCATCTCTGGTAGTCGACGAACTGCTGAAATGGGTGCTCTCCCGTATAACAACCGGCGTACAGATCGGCGTGATCCTCCAAGTGATTGCATAGTAACGTTTTGAGTTCCGGGAAAGCAGTCTCGCCGATCGGTGATGTCAAAGCCGCCAAAGCACGGTAGCCACAATGACCATCTCCAACAGTGTCCCTCACCGTCTCAATATGACTGAGCATGAAGGGATCAACGTTGTTTCGACCCCAGTTGAACCCTCCGAACACATCATCACGTCCACGTCGAGCTGAGGTCGCTTGTGGACGAGGCCGAGCAGCATTTCGAGCAGCACACGCTTCTTCTCTCTCAAACCTTTCCCTTACCTCCTCGTATGGCAACGGGTTGGTTCTGCAGGCATTCCTCGACCCCCGAGGCCTCCCCTTCCTTCGGACGCTTGCTGATGAGAGTGGGTGCAGCTCATCCTCGCATACATCGTTGGAAGCCGTGTATGAAGATGACAACTCATACGACATTGGGGTGTCGTCGAGGTTAGTCCATGTCAAATCCCCTTCCTTCGGACGCTAGCACGTCCTTAAGGACGTGCTACGGTTTAGGGTTTGGCTAGGGTTTTAGGGTTTGATTAGGTTAGGGTTTAGGGTAAGGAAATTGCACGTCCTTAAGGACGTGCAGTTTCGCCAAACCCTTAAACCCTAGCCAAACCCTTAAACCTTAGCCAACGTTGTATCAAATATGAGGATATCGGGCAACCTTATCATATTAACGTTTTCGTTTTTGATGTTTACGTTCAATATGACTCTGAAGAAATGAGAAGAGTCTAATAGAAATATAGAGAGATACAAAATCCGTAATATAAAAGTATAATATAAAGATAGAAACTGCAAAAGTACATCACTGGTCTACATGATGGCGTACAGCATGATCCAAAATCTCCGTCACCTTGTCCACTAGCTGCCCAATGCGAGGATCACCAGCCAGGGCCCTCAAATAGCCCTCGACCTCACAAAAGCGGGCTAACAGCGCTGGACGGATGACGGGAGGCTGAGGGAGGTCCACCCATGGGTCCATGCCGATCGGGTGGACGGGCACCGGCGGGTCGGGATGGGGTGGCGTGGTCGGCAGCACGTACAGCCGGCTCTGCGACGCGTACCAAGGCAAGTAATCTACAGTGACACCGGTCTGACAATCCTCGCTGGTGCGCCTGTGCTCGGCCAGCCTGTAGAAGCGACCCTCGTCCTGCAGGTCCCGCCACCTGTTGTGGCCCGGGGCAAACACGACGATGTACCGCGTGTTCTTAAAGGTCGTTTCGCGGCAGACCTGAACCCGTCCGAACTGCCGGAGGCACCTATCGGGCATATACGGCTCCTCCTCCCCGTAGAAGATGATGGTGCCCCTATAGGTGGACTGACGGTACTGGCCGTCGAAGTCCAGATCACGCCCAAAAGGCATCCACCGAACCTACAATTAAACAAATCAGATGTAATTCACAGCTAAGAATTATAAGTGATATAGATAGAGTCTCGAATACATACATCATCGACGGTAAGACGGTCCACCTCGTCCCGCAGCTCCCGCATCTTCTTCAGCTTCGCGTCGTCCTTCATGCGGGTTGGCTGCTTCGGACCGATGAACTTCGCGTAGAAGCGAGGGTCATCCTTCCTAGCCGGGTCGCTGGAGAAATCACCTCGTAAGCGAGGGAAGTACGCCCATATCAAAGCCTTGACACAAAAAAGTATTTTGTTAGCATATAATTTAAATATTTGTAAACTAAAACTCTAATTCAACGGTCTCGTACCAGTAGGATCGGCGTGCAGCTGTCTATGCCCTTCGCACCTGAGCGGGTAGCCTTGCCTAGGACTCTGTAGAGACATGCGAGGGCACCTGCAGCCCATGCAAGGGTGGCCGTCCGTAGGATTTCCCAAATGAGGCCGAATATCCTCCATGGGATCCGGCTCTACGACTTGTCCACAAACAAAGTCGCGGCGAGAGCGATGACCATGTAGGTCCTGTGTAGAAACAGACGCTGTGCAAGGTCATCCTCGGGCTGCCCCCCTCCCACATACGTGCGCAGCCGAATCTGCTCAGGATCAGTCGCGGCCTCTGGGTCACCGGCGGGTGCGGGGTCGACGAGCGGCCCGTGTCTCTGCTGCCACAGGGCAGTAAACCCAGTCACCGGAGGGCCGCCAGCGTGTCTGTACCACTTCAGAGTCGCAGGGGTGAGATGGTAGTACTCCGCGATGGCGGGGACCAAACCGCCCGCGGGCAGATGTGATGTGTAGGGCTGGCCATCAATCGGAAGTCCCATCAGACAGGCAACATCGTGGAGCGTGATGGTCATCTCGCCCCATGGAAAGTGGAAGGAGCTGGTCTTCGGGTGCCAATGCTCCAAAAAGGCCATGCAGGTGAACTCGTCCACACACTGCCAGTGGAGGGACCTGAGCTGGGGGATGCCAGATGGGAGCAGATCCTGCACCCAGTTCCCCGGGCCCTCAAATATGTAGGGCTCGAAAGGCAGCAAGTGAGTCGCCTGGTGGTGGAACTTCAGCAGCGGCAGCTCCACCGTAGGATCTCTCCACACCTAATACGCACGGTGATGCCTGTAAGACACAAGCAGCTCTCCTGGTGGCAATAAAGGGTCGACCTGTACAGCCGGTGCGGCAGCCTGCGCAGGGATGGGCTCGGGCTCTACCTGTGGGCCCCCCTAGCGCTGAGCCTGCCCCTCCTGACCATCGTCAGCCTCCTCAACAACGTCAGGGATCACATCATCTGCAGAGCCTAATGAGATCGCCGCTGGTGTGGGGGAGGTCGAAGGCTCGGGCTTGTGTGCCTCCGGAACGGCTGAAGTAGATGCCTCTGGCACGGCTGAAGTAGATGCCTCCGGGACGGTCGGTGGAACACGAGTAGGCGGTCTACCCATGTCGGCCCGTCGCCCACCGACTACGTTGGTAATACAGCTACTCAAAACATCTGCGGGCTCTAAAGATGGCTGCAACCCCGTCATCGCATCGCCCGAGCCTGCCCAACCTGGCAGACCCTTCCAGAAGATGTCGTTCTCGTCGGCCGGGGGCGTCCCCATCGACTGCTGTAAGCGCTCTGCAGACGCAAGTAGATCGTCGACTGTCTGCTCGGGGGGTGTCGTAGACTCCTGTACCTGGCTGACCGCCGCCCGGTCGCCGAACCTAATAGGCCGAAAGGTACCATCACCCCTCATGAGCCTCCTTGCCTGTTATTATGATCCAGTTGAATATTAATATCTTTTCAGTATATTTTAATGTATTTTAATGTCTTTTGATATATTTTAATATATTTTCATATGTTTTATTGTCTTTTATTATATTTTAATGTTAATTCAGTATTAAAATTATATTTTAATTTTTTTTATTGTATTCAATATTAATTTATTTTTATGTATTTGAATATATTTGAATATATTTAAATATATTTTAATGTAAATTAAATAATTTTGAAGTATTTTAATAATTTTTAATGTTTTTATTATCTTTCAATATAAATTTATTTTTATGTATTTGAATATATTTAAATATATTTTAATGTTAATTAAATAATTTTGAAGTATTTTAATATTTTTTCAATGTTTTTTTATTATCTTTCAATATAAATTTATTTTTACGTATTTGAATATATTCGAATATATTCAAATATATTTTAATGTTAATTAAATACTTTTGAATTATTATAATATATTTTAATGTTTTTTATTGTCTTTCAATAGTAATTTTTTTCTATGTATTTGAATATATACTATTTATTATATTCTATCAAATTACAACTATATATATTCTTTTCTATCAAACTATATACTATAAAAAAACATTATAATATATAAATAAATCAAAAAATATATTTTCAATTATATTCTATCAAACAATATATATTATCAATCATATATTCTATAAACTTATATTATAAAACTATATTATCTATCAAATTATATTTTAAAACTCTAAAAATAAATCAAATAAAAAGTAATTGAAATAACATACCGGTGGAGTCGGGATCGGGGACACCTCAATGGTCCGACGCTTCTGCGGCGGTTCCGCCTCCTCCTCGGCCACTGCTAGGCCTCCGACGCCGGCGCCAGACGCCGCCCCACCACCAACACCCTCCTCCCCAACCACTGCTCGGCCTCCATCGCCGCCGCCAGACGCCGCCCCACCACCACCCTCCTCCGCCGCCACAGCCGCCAGCACCACCAAACCCTCAGCCACCGGCTCCACCGCCACCGCCTCCCCCGATGCTCCACCCCCACCACCACCCTCCACCTCCATCACCGTCGCACCACCACCACCCTCCGTCGCCGCCATCAGATCCGCCTCCAAGGCCGCCACCGCCGCCTCGAGCGCTCTCTCTCTCTCTCTCTGTCTCCGTCTCGCTCGGTCTCTCTCTCTCTCTCTCTCTCTGGGTCTCTCTCTCTCTCTCTGGGTCTCTCTCTCTCTCTCGGTCTCGGTCTCTCTCTGCTCCGACGCTCTCTCTCGCTCGATGAAGACGAAGACGATGAAAACGAAGAGGCACGTCCTCTTCATCTTTAAGGGACGAGCTTGCACGTCCTTAAGGACGTGCAGCACGTGGGTAAGCACGTGCCTTTTTGCACGTCCTTAAGAACGTGCAGCACGTCCCTGAGGACGTGCAATAACGTTTTTACAAAAAAAATAAAAACGTGCTTGCACGTCCGGGTTCGGGTGGCTCTCACCCCACTTCCACGTCCTTAAGAACGTAGAGATTTGCGGTGTATATAGCCGAAACGTTTATAAATAGGAATTATAATTTCTAATCATATTATAAATAAAAGATCAGTAGTTTCCATAATATTTTACAAATTTCTAAACATTTTCAAACATAGATTGGAATAATAATTCTTGGTCATATGATTATTATTTTAAAAAAATAAATGAAACGATATCTAAAGCGCAATTGAGTCTTTAAATTCAAATTTTAAATATATTTATAATTAAATTTGAATTAAAAAATATAATATATTTAATGATAACTTAACCAAAATAGATAAGGGATGGCGATTTGTACATACAGATCATTTAGAATGTGATTTTCTATAATATTAAATTTATGGGGTTGTTAAGTAAAAACCCTAGTATTGAAGGGGTGGTTGTTGTAAATTTCCCTTGGTGAAATTAAAGAAAAATAAATTAAATAGAGCGGTAATAAGATTTCACGCATTGACCTGATAAGAGGTTGACCTGAAACCAAGCATCGACTTCATTACACAAATACAATATTGTAAAGAACTAAATACTCCGTATATAAATATATATATAGCTAGATTGATATCGGGAAAACCGATCCATAAATTGAGGTGACAGTAGGATGGCCATTCTGGAGGCTAGTGCCGTATTCAGATTCATCTTCTTCCTCCTCCATTTAGCCACATTCCAAACTTTTCAGCAGTTATTAGTTGGAGCTGCTGTACTTCCCATTGAAAGGCGATTATCCGATGATCGTTCATCAGGTACTTTAATTTTGAGGGATTTTGTTCAAATGGATCTTTAAGCATATTTGGTTAGCTAGATAGGTCTATTAATTGTTTTTTTAGCATGCTTAGTCCATTAATTGTTTTTTTAGAATGCTTAGCCCTCTTAAACGGTCAATGGTCAACCGTTGACCGTTGACCGATCAACGTTGACCGTTGATCGTTGACCGGTCAACCCATTTTGATGGCAACTTTTTTTTTTTGATGCCAACTTTTTTTTTGATGCCAACTTTTTTTTTAGTGATGCCATATTTTACCGTTTTGATGCCAAAATTTTATGGTGACAATTTTATATAATTGATGGCATAAGAGGTTAAAACGTGGAATCAAAATATTGTCACCTTATTGTCACTTTTCTAATGAAATGATTGGATGACTTTTTTTTAAAGCCACTTTTTTAAAACATTGATAACATTTTTTGTGATGTCATATTTTACCGTTTTGATGCCAAAATTTTATTACATTTTATTTTCACTTTGATGTCACTTTTCTAATTAAATTATTGGATGACACTTTTTTTAAACTTTGATGACATTTTTTGTTTACTCTAATGTCACATTGACCATTGATGGCATTTTGAAAAATTTGTATCACATTAAAGAAAAAAAATGTCATCAAAAATACTACTTTGAAAAAATATCATCAAAAATATGGCATCACGGTAAAAAAAATATTATCAAAAAATTGACATAAAAAAGTGGCATCAAAGTGAAAATAAAATATAATAAAATTTTGGCATCAAAACGGTAAAATATGGCATCACTAAAAAAAAAAGAGGCATAAAAAAAAATTGGCATCAAAAAAAAAAAAGTTGGCATTAAAATGGGTTGGTCAACGGTCAAACGGTTGACCATTGACCAACCCACCCTATTGGAAAGGGGGCTAGAGCAAAACTAATTAAATTGATTTATGGGATAGGTGCCTAATTGAATATTAAAAAAGAGCCCTCTATCAAAATCACCCTTTAATTTTTCTGTCAGGAAAACTGTACTAACGCATGATCGATATATTAATGATTCTCGATCAGCTACGTGTGTATATAATACACATACACACTAATATACCCTTGATTTACTAATGCAAATTCAGGTACTTTAAATTTTCTGGTTTTTCACCCCCTAAATGGGAAATGAATGCAGATGGGTTCATAAATATTATGTGTGGCCTTTCTGAAAGGGAGCTTGACATCTCAGAAAATGGGTTGCAGTACACTTCCGGTGAGGAATACATTAGCACTGGTGTCAAATATCAAATATCCCCCCCCGGCTAACTATTCCTATTCTAGTCTCTATTTGACGTTAAGAAGCTTCCCTGAGGGACGCAGAAATTGCTATAGCCTCTCCCCATTGATGCCTAACCATACATACTTGATCAGAACTCGGTTCATGTATGGCAACTACGATGGCAAGAATTCAGCCCCTACATTTGATGTCTACATAGGTGTCAATTTGTGGTTTACCCTTGCGACTAAAGGCCCAGATTTTAATGAGATAATCCATGTAGCAACTACAAACTCAATAGACGTGTGTCTCGTAAACACAGGGCAAGGAACCCCTTTTATAAACACCCTCGAGCTCAGGCCTTTGGATATAAACACTCCATACGCTGCTTCTCCTGCTTTCTCCCTCTTGCTTGAGAGCCGTGATGATGTTGGTGGCGGTTTTGCTACTGACTCAGAGTATTATGAGTATGTGTATGTACCTACGCACAATATATAAATCTCTTAATTTCCTTATAATATATATAAATCTCTTTGCTTAATTATGCACAAACAGCTAGATTTAAATAGGTGATTGAATGTCTCCCTTGATGCAGGTTAAAGGATGATGATTTAAATGGGTATTATAGGTATGCATATATACATACGCACAATATATAAATATCTTTGCTTAATTATGTACAAACAGAGCTTCATAATTGTATATTCTATGTATAATTATTAATATTACACTATTTATTGGATTAAACAAGCTAGCTAGATTTAATTAAATAGGTGATTGAATGTCTCCCTTGATGCAGCTTAGAGGATGATGCATATGAACGTCTCTGGTATCTCTATTCTACGTGGGGTGATTGGAAAGTAATTAATGCATCAGATGGGACTTTGGATGCTTCACAACCCAATCCTTGCAATGTACCAATTAGTGTGTTGATGACTGCTTGTGAGCAAAATGATGGCCTTCCTAACTGGACAATGAGTTCATCGACATCTGATTCCGCATCTAATTTTTATTTTTACTGGCACTTTGCTGAGCTTGAATTGCTAGAACAGAATGAAACCAGAGAGTTCAACATTTTTCTGCCTTATGGTTCTGGACACGAAATTGGACCTATAAGTCCAAAATACTTGCAAGTAACCACCATAGCATCCCCCAAAATCTCTCTCAATGAGTCAACTTCAGACACTCTTACTTATACACTTCAGAAGACAAATGAGTCCAACCTTTACCCTATCCTTAATGCTGTGGAGTTGTATGGAGTCCTAGAGCTTCCTGCTTCACCAACAAATCGAGAAGATGGTAGTTTCATCTATCCATGCTTTTAAATCTTTCTTATTTTCTTCAAGTGGTACTCCAATTTAATTATGGCTCAGTACTAGAACCAACTTTTATGATTTTTTTCAATTCTTAATCAATATGTTCAGTTGATGCCGTCATTGCAATTAAGGATATGTATGAAGTACCACGAATATGGCAAGGGGACCCTTGCCTTCCAGTTGATTACCAGTGGGACGGTGTGAACTGTACCTACGACAACAACAATCCTCCAACAATATCATACTTGTGAGTTTTGATGATATAATAATATCATTTTGATAACAATCTAGCTAGCTATAGTTATGTTGAGTTTTTTTTTAAATTTATAAATTCTAACCACATCCGGCCTCATGATATAGGAATTTGCCTTCGAGTAATTTGACTGGAGATCTACCACTCTCTCTGTCCAATATGACATCGTTAAAGTACTTGTAAGTTTCATACCCTCTTTTTAGCTTAGAGGTTATGTAAGAATGTTCTAATGTATGCTGCGAGTTTGAATTTGCTTCAGGAATCTATCCAACAACAGCTTTACAGGGATGATACCAGTATTTTTAGCATATTTACCCTCATTAAATATCATGTAAGATTGTACTGTCACAATTTGTAAATTTAAGAAATTTTACTATATCAATCTTCTTAAATTTTCCTCGTTATTGAAGTGATCTGTCAGGAAACAATCTCAGTGGTCCAGTTCCTCTTGAGCTTGCTGAAAAAGCAAGCAATAAATCCATAGAGTTAAGGTATTTGCACACACATATACTACCTCACTTAATCTCATAGTGTTGAATGTTAAATGGTTTATCGTTTATGTTTTATATTTATATTTCGAACAACAGATGCTAATCATCATCTTTTATTTGATTAATGTAGACTAGCGGGGAATCCTGATGTTTGTGACTCATACCCATGCGAAGGGAAGACGGTGGCCACCATCTTCTCCTCACTGGCAAACAAGAAGAGACACCATTTCCTGATTCCGATTCTTACATGTGTTGCTTCAGTTTCACTCTGTGTGATCTGAAATACCCTGATTGTATTTTCCCATTTATAACGCCACTTTGTAAGAGATTATGTAATTTAATAAAAACGTCGAGGATGAAGTTTTATGAGTCTTATCAAGTTTGGAATTTAGTGAGATGTAAGAAAGATCAGCTAGCATGTGAAGGATTAAGTAAAGGAGGCTATAAAATTTATTGGATATTTAAGACATGCACCTAAGAATAAGTTGGTAAAATATTCAAAAGTGATAGAGAAAAAGATTACTGGAATATATATTTAAAGAGGATAAAATATGTAAACTTATTTAAGACGGGACAATTTTTACAATTACTCCGTATTATATATATATATATATATATATATATATATATATATATATATATATATATATATATATATATATATATATATATATATATATATATATATAAAGTGGATCAATAGCAAAGTGTGCACATACGGATTAACTTGAGCTAAGTTGTGTGACGTCTGGAGGCCACGTTCTTTGTTCCAATTGGATGAAATCCAATATAAATACGGCGTACATCGTAGGAAAGCTAATTCATTTCCACATTTCCCATCCAATATACTCTCTTTCACATGTACATCGGTAGGGCTGGTATCTGAGCCGAACAGCTCGAGCTCGGCTCGGGCTCGTTCAAAGAGGTAAAACAAGCCGAGCTTGAACAACATTTTAGGTTCGAACCGAGCCCGAGCCGAGCCCGAGCCGAGCTCAAAAGCTCGATACATAAGATTACTAAAATACCCCTAGGGTTAGGGGGTTTAGGCGTGAGCGTGAAAACTGGAAAGAGCTTTGCATAATCACATTCGGCGGCCGCTTGCTTCTCTAGTTCTCTTCTCTCTCCTGTTGTTCGTTTAGGGTTCTGGATCGCTCGTCCTTCACTCCCTCCCTCAGGCGGCGCCGGTGAACAGCATCGCTCGTCCTTCCTTCCCTCAGGCGGTGACCGTGAACAACATCGCTCGTCCGTCCTTCTGGTAGGTTCGTTCACCTGCTGTTCGTTCGGCAGTCTTCGTTCTCTCCTTGTTCCCTGGTTCCTTAGTCTTCATTCTCTCCTTGTTACTCCCTCGTTAGACGTTAATCTTCAGGATGTCTTCCAATACTTTGTTCGTTAATCTTCGTTCGGTTGTCTTCTAGGCTTCCAGCGGCAGCACAGGTAAGCCTCCCTTCTTGTTACTCCCTCGTTCATTGTTCAAGCAGCAGCATCTTCTGATTCTTCTTGTTCAAATTCGTTTGTAGAACACATGGATTTGTTCGGATTTTCACTTCTGGTTCATCTTCTTCTTCCCCTTACTCCCTGATTTGTTTGGTTTTTGTCTCAAAAAAGAAAACAGTAAATAGATTATTTCAATTGATTATTTAGTCAGTTTGTAAATATGTATGTAATTCTAAATAAGCAATTGATTTGTATTTGTTCGGTTTTAGTCAATTTGTAATTCGGTATGTTCTTGTCCCAATACTGTTGCAGTGTTGCTGGATGATTTAGTAATGGTTTTGTATGTACTGTTGCTGGATGAAAAGAAATGAGTGAACACGTTAATTGTAAATGTATTTAGTCAATTTGTAATTGGGGGTTTGTACAGAAAATATCTACTTTTCATTTTGATTTCAGTACTAGTTGTACAAATTCCTTTATAGATAATAAAGAGCTCAAATGAGCCTATCGAGCTTGAACAGCTCAAACGAGCCTATCGAGCCTGAACGAACGAGCTTGGGCAACGAGCTTGAACGAGCCTAAGCTCGTTCGTTCGCCTTGAACGAGCCTATCAAGCCGAGCTCGAGTATGTGATTGGGCTCGCGAGCCGAGCTTGAACGCTAAAAAAAGCTCGTATAGATTTTAGGCTCGAGCTCGGCTCGACTCGTCCCCCGTTCGAGCCAAGCTTGAACAAGCCAAGCTCGGCTCGTTCGGCTCGAATACCACCCCTATACATCGGCATGCGGTACAACGTCCGAGTTGGTTGCCGCCGATCCCGATTAGTTTTTTTTTTGTTGATTAGGTAAGAATTCGGATGGAAAACCTAACCGAGAGCATCCTATCGGATGAGATCAAGAAGATCTGGATGTTCTTCCAGTGCCAGCCCGTTAACAGGACGGCCAAGGTGTGCAACCTTGTCTGCCGTCCTGTTACCCTCACGGGGCACAAAAGAAAGGGAGATATCATGAAAAGACCTAAGAAACCCTTTGACATCACCCAGAATTAATTCAATTTCCCAAGGACAAATACCGTTGCCCTTTAGATGATTTATAAGTATTTGAGAATCTCCTTTTATCTCTAGTTTAGCATAATTGTTGATTTTAGCACATGCAACTCCCTCTCTTAAAGCTATGGTCTCAGCTAAAATGGGATTTTGTTTCCCAATGGATTTATACCCCAGATTAACGACCTTTCCTTCGGAATTCCTAATTACATATCCAGTACTAGCTTCCCCTAAGAAATTCTCCACTTGACATTCTTCCTGCTTACGTACCTTTCCTTTTTTCGTCCCGAACGCTCCATTTTCCAGATTTGCGTCCTCTTTTTTCCTCCCTTTGAGCTCTTTCCCATCCTTCTTTTACAGATTTAATAAAAGAGTGTACTTCCGAATGTGTTGCCGTTTTTGCTTCTCTGAAAATCATTTTATTCCGAAAATACCAAATGGACCACCATTTTAAAGCCATTTCTTCCTTTTCTTTGGTTGTTAATACTTCTCCTAGTTTTGTCATAATGATACTGCCCTTCACCGAAGTTGTGTTGATATTATTTATGATCCTAGAGCATTTGCTAGTTTGTAGAAGATGGTTTTGCCCGAATGGACATTTGACAAACAAATGGACTTCATCTTCCCCATTTGCACCACAGAAACAACATTCATTTGGGATGGGCGCTCCCCTCTTGCTCAATCGATCTCTAGTTGGTAGGCCATTCTGGGCGATTTTCCATAGAAAATTCTTAATATTAGGAATTGTATTTACTTTCCAAATCCAGTTAGAAGGATCATCACTAAATGAATCATAGTTCGTAAGAAATCTTGCTGCACTAGAAGTGGTAAACCACCCCTGCTTATCATGGCGCCAGTACAGCCTGTCAAACATTTTATGGATTGGGAGAGGAATGCTAAGAACTTTCTCGGCCCAGTTCCTTCCTAGGGCGTCAAATAACATGTCTCTGCACCAAACACCATTTTGTATAAAATCGCTTACATGAGCATCCTCATCTTCGATTGTTATATTATCGATGCATTTGATTAGGGGTTTCTCAGAGATCCAAGAATCCTTCCAGAACTTGATTGATTCACCATCTCCGATTCCCCAAACTAGGCCTTCTTTGAATTTGTCAATTAACGCAGAAGCATTCCTCCACTGCCAGAAGGCATTTTTAGTCTTTGTGTAATTTAGTATATCATTTTTTTTAAGTATTTGTGTCTAATAATTCGAACCCATATATTTTCTGGTTCAGCTAAGGTTCTCCACAAAATTTTCATCTGAAGAGCCTCATTCATTATTCGTGATTTCCTTATATTCAGGCCCCCTTTACTTTTCGATCTACACACCTTATCCCAACTAATGAGAGGTTTATACTGAAGATCCTTATTCCAGAAAAAGGTTCGATTAATTCGATCTAGTTCATTGTGAATTGAAGCTGGAAGCATGAAACTTTGCATAACATAAAGAGGTTTTGACGACAAATTTGAGTTAATCAGAATCAATCTTCCTTGTTGGGATAGGGAGTTCGCTTTCCATTTAGAGAGCTGAGTTTTCGTTTTGTTAACTACATCTTCGAATGTGTGTTTATTTACTCTCCCATTAATGATAGGGCAACCTAAATATTTCTCCATAGCCCTTGTGTGTGTCATTTGTAATGAGTTTTCTAACAACTGGATTTTAGACCCATGAACTCCCCCTATCGTCTGGAAAGAGGATTTATGATAATTAACTTTTTGGCCAGATACCCTACAGTAGTCCTCTATTACAGATTTAACTTTCTGACTGGCCTCTAACGTTGCTTTGGCAAAGACAATTGTACCATCTGCAAAAGCAAGGAAAGGGATTTTCGGACCGCCGTGTCCGAAGTTGAAGCCAATTTTGCCCAATGGGGCCACAGAAGCCTGCTGAAGTTGTCTTGCAAGAACTTCAGCACCAAGTATGAATAAGAATGGTGAAATGGGATCTCCTTGTCGGATACCTCTGGTAGGAAAGAAAAGTTCGGTTGGGGTGCTATTCACCAGGACTGAGAAGGATACAGACGTGATGCATTCTTTTACCCAATTAATAAATTGTTCATGAAAGCCAAACCTTCTCAGAATCTCAAGTATAAATTCCCAATTAAGTCTATCATAAGCTTTCTCCATATCAAGTTTGATTGCCATCCAACCTTCCTTACCCTTACGGGTTTTAAAAGAATGGAAAATCTCATGCGCTATCAAGACATTATCTTGAATTGCTCTATCTGCAACGAAAGCTCCTTGTAACGGGTGAACCAGTTTACCCATTACACTCTTCAGTCGTTCTGTAAGGATTCTTAATATAATTTTGTATATTGTCGAGCATAAGCTGATAGGTCTATAATTATTTGTTGAGGATGGATTATCCACTTTTGGCAGTAACGTGATAAAAGTATGATTAATTTGACGAAGAAGCCTCCCGGAGTGAAAGAAACTCTTCACCGCTCTGATTACCGAGGGACCCAAAATGTCCCAATAAGTTTTATAAAACTCCGCTGAAAAACCATCCGGCCCCGGAGATTTATTTCTTCCAAGACTGAAAACCGCATTTTTTATTTCACTATTTTGAACTGGTTTGATGAGTTGCTCATTTTCATCCTCTGTGATTTCAGAAGTAATTAGATCCAAACTATTTCTCCAATCAGTATTTGTACAACAATCCTTTTTAAACCTTTTTTCAAAATCCTTATGAATTTCTGTCTTGATGTTTTCCTCCCCAAGAATTAAAGTACCTTCCGCGGAAGTAATGTGCCGTATAATCTTTCTATTTCGTCTGCCTGTGGCGACTTTATGGAAGTAGCCTAAGTTTGTGTCTTCTAGTTTCACATGTTTCGACTTTGCTCTCTGACTCCAGAATGTTTTATGAAGTTTCACATGTTACACAGCTCGCCTTGAATCGTTATTAATTTTTCCTCAACCTCCTCTAATTGTCGAAATATATTTCCAAAGGTCCTTTTATTCGAGGCCTTAATTTTTGCTTTTAGGACTTTTGTCTTAAACACAAGCTGATACATAGCAGATCCTGTACAATTCGCCCTCCAAGCTTGTTTGACAATCATTCTTAGATCCTTCCTTTGGAGCCACATGTTTTCAAATTTGAATGGTGCAGCCTGAGGTGATATACTTTCAGCGAAGGTCATTATGATAGGACAATGATCCGAAGATGAGAAAGCATGGTGGGTTAAGTGAATACTAGGGAAGCGGACCAGAATCTCGTTTTGAACCAAAGCCCTATCAAGACGTTCATAGATATTTTCGGGTCCTTCCTTCTTTTTTCTCCATGTGAACCTGTTTCCACAAAAAGGTATGTCTAACAATTCACAACTATTTTTAAACTCGTTTAACCTAATAAATCTGGTTAATGAAGTGTCAACACCTCCTTTTTTGTCATCGTTAGATACAATATCATTGAGATCTCCTATAACTATAATGGGTATCCTAGACGAGGTTATTAACATTACTATTTCTTCCCAAAACCTTGTTTTATCTCGTTCCTGAGGAGGGGCATACACAAAAAGAATCTGGCATTCAAAATTCAGATTTGAGTTACTATAAGTAGCACTAATGAAACGTTGACCGTAGTGATTTATTGATATGGTTTCATGAGTCAGACAATGTGATTTCCACATCACTCCTATGCCTCCAGATTTACCAACAGCAGGCACCCAGAAAGCTTCATCAAAGCCTGTTGACCGCCAACATTTTTCCTCAAGAATTTTATCTGTCTTGGTTTCCATAACCGACATAACTTGAATTATTTGTATATTAAAGAAAGTACCCAATTCTGCCCAAAAGTTTGGTTTCCCAATTCCTCTGACATTCCAAGAACCAATTTTCATGTTAACCTACTGTAATCCCTTACCCTTTTAGCTAAGAAAGCTGAATTTCTCATTACTTGATTAGATATATGCAACAAAAGGTCTCTTTTATCTCTTTTCTCATTGAAAGCCTTCTGATGTGGTTTATTTTTACTCAAGAAATGGGTTGTCTCCACAATAAAGGTACACAATTGATTGAACGGTTTTTAGTCGCCTAAACCGTATCAAAATAAATTCGAACCTACCTAACTAATGTAGTGTGGTAAGCACGAGTCGATCCCACAGACAATCAAGTTATTCCTAAGTTAAGTTTATTTACCAATTAGTATGAAACGGGGGGTTGTTGGGTGGTGAAAATAAGAAAGAAAAGAAAATAAATTATAAACAAATTAATGCAAATGAATTTAGAGAAAATCGTTCTACTTACAACTATCCACTTTATTTGGTTGAATTGATATTGTAACTTCCTCTTGTCCTTTTAGTTTTCCTATGAGTGCCCTTGTCCCGACCTAATATAGTTACTAGTCCAATCAGTCCTAAAAACCCTTATCAATCGAACAGTCCCTAAAGAAGGATTTAACCCAATTGATAGCTTTAAGACCAGAGATTAACCAAGGTATTTGCAATCCCTAAAGAAGGATTTAACAACACATCCAACTTCCTACCCATCCAATTAGTTCAATCAGCCCTAAAGGGATAAGTTTGCCACTTGGGTTAAGGTTCACAATCAGGAATCTACAAAACCCTAACAATTGAATTGATTCTACCAAGTTGATCAGGCAAGATAGAACAAAACAATCAAACATTCAAGCACAAAGAAGTCGAAACATTCAATATAGGAAATAAAGAACAAGATTCAGAAACTCACAAATCAATCCAAATAAAGCTTCAAATCGTAGATAGAACGGGAGAGTTTAGGTCTCCATAAAAATACAACAAAACATACTTAGGGTTAAGAGGAAGCAAAAGTTAGTCGGCAATTCACGTTCGGCCTCCTACTTTATGAATGTTGAAAGTATATATAATATCTAACCTAATCTAACTATTCTATCTATCCTATTATGAATATATATAATATTATTATATCTAATCCACCTAAACTATCTAATGAAGTCACGGAAATAGTGAGCAGCACTAGACACGCATAAGCCGCATGGTCCGCATATGTCCGGGTGACTTGTTCGCCGTACGTGGGCTCTTCCCACTTTGATGGTATGTCTGTCTTCATCAGCCCAAATACGTAGCCGGTCCAACTTGCTTCCAATGTGTATGATAATCCCGAGCAATCCTTTAAATTCATACGATCCAATTTAGAAATACCTGAAATATTTAAAAACACTAGTGTAGACTCTGAAAATCAAATAATCCTAAATAAGCTATAAAATATTTAAATATGATCTAAATTAATATGCAAATCTATACTTAAAACATGACTAAAATAGACCCTATCAACAATCTACTGTAATCCCTTACCCTTTTAGCTAAGATAGCTGAATTTCTCATAACTTGATTAGATATATGCAACAAAAAGTCTCTTTTATCTCTTTTCTCATTGAATGCCTTCTGATGTGGTTTATTTTTATTCAAGAAATGAGTTGTCTCAACAATAAAGGTACACAAGTAGTCTAATCTATTTCTTAACCTTTCGCCTCTCCAGTAAGAACCTTTCCGAATCCAGCTATCCATACTCCAATAATAGTTATGCACATAAGACGTTTTAATTTTTGATTTATCAATAAGACAGATTCCCCTTCTATAGATGATTTGAAGCCAGCTGATTTTTATCGATGAAAGCATACTATTAGAAATTTGACCACCTGTCTCATATATCATTCTCAAATTGGGAATGCAAGCCCAACAAGACACCCTCACATTAGTTGCATTTGAACCTAATCGAATATGCACATAATAAATGTTTGATAGTAGGCATAGAATACTAGCTTGTTTTTTTATACTAATTATTTTCAACATTAAGAAGGTTATGAACAAACAGCCACTCTTCCACCATACAACACAACGCTTAGTCTTCAAAACACTAAACTGAGTGCACAAAATGACTAGTTTAAGACCACCAATTTGACCATGGGCAATACTAGACAATAATAGCATAGCAAAGATGAATTCACAGTTGTTGGCAAGAGGAACCAATTGAGATCCAGCTTCCAAGAATATCCATTCCACTTTGATCTTCCTCCAACATTCTTTTGCTTCAATCGGGCTCCCCACTAAGGTAACATCCATAGAAGTGTTGTTGTAAGCGGAGATATATTCCTGAACACCAGTTTGGATTTTATCCAGCACCTGGACAACAGTCTTCAATTTCTTCAGCATCTTTTTTCTCTGTTTTTGGTTTGCCTTAGACAGAACCTCTGAAGGAAGCGAACTCCCTTCGAGAGGATGGCCATCAGCAGAGATTTTTGGGCCCTTGCGGGAGTTTGTGTTTGGAAGCTCGAAGAAATCGGGCTCCAAAGGTTTTTTTTCTTTGTCCAAGTTGGACGAAGCCATTGAAACACAAAAATCCAAGAGAGGATTAGATACATAGTGAAAGAGATTTGCAAGAGAAGGAGAAATAAGAATAGCGTGAGAACGAATCCCACCCCATAGCTTCCTTAAAGAGATTTGAGGGGAAGGTAAGGGGAGTCCAACGGCACCCCCCTTCAGGAAGACATAACATTAAACCGACGCCGAGCAACAGTGAATCGAACGACGGAACAGAACATCGATTGAACAGCCTTCACCGAAGAGAGATCGAAAAGACGAGAGCCGTACACACCAAACGCTTGGATGAGGCCACGGAGGAGGCCGAATACTCAAGCCCCTATCTCCCCTACTCTCACAGTTAGCCATTCCCCCAACTGATAATCCAATATCTAACTCCAATCTGTATACTGCACAAAATTTCGCCCCTTTTCTGAATTTTTCCAATCGATTCATCCAACCCAGCAAGGCGTCGGAAGAAAGAAATACTCTCAATTGATTGTTTGGGGACCAAGAATTCATCATTAGTTTTTGAATCAGACTGGATTTGAGGGGGGATTTGACAGGAGAGAAGATTTGGAAGGGGAAGGCTTTCGGGGCTAGGGTTCCTCGCAAAGAACGATGAAGCTTCACGGGGTTCATCAGAGGAGAGTTGGTAAAGCGCGTGGCGCGCGTTCTTTTGGAAGGGATACGCCATACTAGTGCCGATCCCGATTAGTAATTAACCTATCCGACATGTTACCGATATTTCAAGATATCTCCCATTTATTTTAAAGTTATGGATATTTTATATCATTATAACGCTCATATATAATTTAAGGTATTTCCTTATTAGCTTTTATAAGCCGTTGTGATGCTCATAATTATTAAGAAATTTAGGTATTTCTTAATACGATATAACATTGGATAAAATGGGTATTTTATTAAATCGAGATAATGCTCAATTATTTTGGATTATATGACATTTCTAAGTTATAAGTATGCGATATTAAAATTTTCTTGAAATATCCATACTAGTCATTTTGCTTACTTCATCCACTTTAATTATTTAATGTTCGAAAGTGGATAAAAATGAGCTAATCACCGAGACGTGAACTTGTGATTTTAATTGTGATAGTGTGTGATGTGCTTATAAATAAAATTATTATTAAAATGGTAATGTCAGGTCAAGGTTGCTAAGCCTTGCTCTCTAAGCATTTCATAAAATGCCCATTCGAACTGTAGATTTCTCGAATGGATGCAGTTTACCCAAGTGGATAATCTAGGCCATCTTGCCAGTGTACGATAGAGGCCGGTACGTACCACGTGTTCTAAATGAAATATTTTATATCCTAATTTTGTATAAGTGATATATATGTGTGTGTGTAACGGTGATCACTATTCTTTTCCGATATCATTTTCCATTTCATTTGGAAATATGATTATTCAATTCAATTTCTTAGAGATATAATGTTTCTGGACTATCATATTTCTTTTAAGTGTCCAGAGATCCACAAAAATTCCCTACCTTGTCATTTACTAGTTCTTCACCGAACTAACTGACCATGTTGTGAAATGGTTGGCTGGTGTGCTTCGCCTGCATACGATGTACATCAGACTAAACTTTGCAGGTTATGGAAAAAGGTCTTGAGGAGTTGAAGTTGAAGGAATAAAGATTTTCAAGCCTTTTTATTGTATAATTACATCTTTGAGTAAACGAGTTTTCTGGTTTATTTCAGTTTCTTTTGTTGGATGTGTTGAACAAAGATATATGTAAAGGTTTGAGGTAATATTTTATAGTTACTTTGTAATAAAAATAATATTCTTATCTTCCGCTGTCATTCTTTTAAATTATCATCTTATTTATGGGAGCATGGTTACATGCCTCTATTAGCCTAAGGTAATTATGAAAGCATTAAAGTCTGCATAATTACTGGCGCTGCAACATTCATTTTGAATTATAAAAGGGGGTGTTACATGATCATTGTTCGCATTTTTCTCACATTCAAATGGAAAAAGAAACAAGGTATTTTACAAGCTTTTTATGCATGGTGCTATCAATTTGTTAATGTATCCCTAACTCGATCTATTGATGAGCTGTGTTGTGATTGTGTAATCTTGTATTGTATAAGTTAGGCTTAGTTGTGTGGCTATGGCTATTGAACATGTAATGTCTCTAGGTGATGAAACAATATATCCTAAATGTGTGATGTAGGACACATTCTTAAGGTTGCAAGGACCCCTTAGACATGTCATATGTCCAAGGTTTGGATCCCTTGATCTTAAGATAGTGACCATATCATATATTATGTTGGTGTATTGTTTTAAAACTTAGTTACAAACCTCTTTTACAGATTTCTGTTAGTGGGCCTTTTCTCTGTGTTTGGGCTTGCCCAGCCCATTCCGGATTTGAGGCCCTCTCTCTCTTATGACCGTTGGAGGATCTGGAGCCCTAGCTCTCAGCTGCTCGGGTATATATGTTCCTTATGTGCTACAGTGTCTCTTCGGAGCTTCATCAGGTAAACCCTAAGGGAAAGAGAGAGAGGGACGTCGGGCTTCTTGTGTGTAACCCTAAACCCTACAAGAGGAGGAGGAAGAAGGGATCCAGTGGTGCTACCGGTGGTGCAGCTGGAAGATCTCCTTGAGAAGCTTCTCTGAAGCTTCTCGGTTGCCCATCCAGGGGGCTTCTTCTTCTTCCTTATTTGCTTCTCTCTTGGTTTTCTGTATTTGAGGTTCCCGTGTTACTTGTTCTTGTGCTTAGCCACCATAGCCAACTTGTAACTCGTTTTTCTGATGCTTAGTGGAAACTAGGACCGGATCTCCCCTCTTGAGATCCCGCAGAGTAGGGCTTGCCCGAACTGCGTTATCAAATCGTGTGTTCTCTTTTGTTACTTTAGTTTTTGAGTATTTTGATTTAGTTTTTAGCGAAAAACGAACATCAAATTGGTATCAGAGCGAGGTTCCTCTGAAATCTAGGGTTTCTGACCTTAGGGTTCAGATCCAAGGTTCCTGTGTTTAGATCCAACTTGTGTCGCTTCCGCTTTTCTGTTTGTGTTGTTTTGTTCTTCGTTTTGTGTTTGTTTTTCTGTTAGTCAAAAGAAAAAAAAAACAGAAGTAGAACACAGATTTGGGGGTTTTCTGAAGTGTCAAAAACCCTAGATCTCCCTTCAATCCACCAAGTGTTATTAGCTCTTTGAGTTCAGTGTTTCTGAAGTGTCAAAAACCCTAGATCTCCTCTAACTTTCCGTTTTTTTGGTTGCTGTCTGTCAGGTACCAAAAATGTCAGAAAATGGAATGAGAATCAAGCCCTTTGATGGGACTACAGACTTCTCTATTTGGCAGCTGAAGTTGAAGGCCATTCTCATCAAGGAGAAATGCTGGAAGACAGTCAAAGGGGAGTACCCTGAGGGAGCCACAGAAGCCACCAAGAAGGATCTAGATGAGACGGCTCATTCTGAAATCTTCATTAGGTTGGCTGACGACGTGGCTCGTCAGGTTGTGAGTATCACTAACCCTAAGGAACTTTGGGATACTCTGGAAACCCTATATTTGACTAAATCCTTGCCTAGCCGAATTTCAATCTTGTGTCGTCTGTTTAATTTTAAAATGGACACGAATCAATCTATGCAAACTAATCTGGATAAATTCTTAAGGATGACTCAAGATCTTGAGAGATGTGATAAAAAGGACACTATTAAGGATGAATATTTGGCTATCTTGTTGCTTAATTCTCTGCCTGCTCAGTTTGATGTGCTTAAAGATGTTATACAGTACAGTCAAGACTCTATAACTAAAGATAAGATCCTTGAATCTATTATTAAGAAAAATGAGAGCTTAAAAGTGTTTAAGTCTAAAACTGATAATAGATCTGAGGTTAAAATTGAGGTTTTGATGGTCAAAGGCAAGAAAAAGAAGAACAAGAATAAGAACAAGGATAAAAAGTCTGAAAATGATGATAAGTCTGCTGCGTCTTCTAGTTCTGAGAAGAAAAATAGAAAATGTCACTACTGTGGAATACTTGGCCATTATATTAAAGAGTGTCATAAAAAACAAAGATATGAAAGTGAAAAAGGTCAAAATCAATCTGCTTCTGTTCTTGAGTCACAATATCCATGTGAATTGCTTGTTGTTGATCATCAGTATGCTATTAGTGATGATGCCTGGATTCTAGATTCAGGATGCACTGTTCATGCTACTCCTAACAAGTGTGATTTCAGTACCTTGCAGGTTTTCAATGGAGGGAAAGTCATGTTAGGTGACTTGACCTCACTGGAAATTAAAGGTATAGGTAATGTGCCTCTATGCATGTATGATGGTAAGGTTAGAGTGCTCCAAAATGTTAGATGGGTCCTTGACCTTAGAAGGAGGCTCTTATCTGAATCTGTTTTTGATGATATGGGTCTTGACATCAACATTAAAAATGGGATTAGAGATGTTAAAAGGGATGGAGTCACCATTATAAGAAGTGTTAAAAGGGGTGGACTTTACTATGTAATTCCACCACCTGAAGCAAACACTGCTTGTAATGGTGGAAACCTGAACTTGGACCAAACCAAAATTCTGCATAGTAGGCTTGGTCACATTGGAAACAAAGGCATGCAATATTTGTTTAAACATGGTTTAATTGATAAAAAAACCTGCTCAGCTTGATTTCTGTGAGACTTGTGTGCAAGGGAAGAAAACCAAACATGTTTTTCCTTCCTCTGATTATATGGATGAGAGGCCCCATGAGTACATTCATTCTGACCTTTGAGGGCCTGCACAGGTAGAAACTGTTGGAGGTAAAAGGTACTTTATTACTTTTGTAGATCATTTCTCTAGAAAGGTTTGGTTATATTTTTTAAGGTCTAAAAATGAGGCTTTTGATAAATTTGTAACCTGGAAAACTCTTGTTGAGAATCAAAATGGCAAAAGTATTAAGTGTCTTAAAACTGACAATGGTTTGGAATATTGCAATGCTGAGTTTGATGATTATTGTAAGCAACATGGCATTAAAAGACACCTTACAGTTCCTGGTACACCACAACAAAATGGTATTGCTGAAAGAATGAATAGAACATTGCTAGAGAAGTCTAGATGCATGTTAGTTAGTGCTGGTTTGAAACATTCCTTGTGGGGTGAGGCTGTCTCAACAGCAGCTTACCTTGTCAACCGATCCCCATCTTCTGTGGTGAACTTTAGGACACCACAGGAGATGTGGACTAGTAAGAAACCAAACATGACCTGGAGGAGCCAAATGCAGAGTTAGAATAGTCAAAAAGGCTTGGTCGAGCCAGCGACATGAAACAAAGGCGCTGCTTGGGAGGCAACCCAAGAAATTGCATTCTTTCCTTTAACTCAATTTTAATCTATCTTGTAGGTACTAAAGACGGAGTTCTGGTGACGAATTGCACCCGCATTTCGGACCCACTGCACCCGCAGTGTTAATTTTCGTCAAAAAAAAAAATTTAATTAAAATTCCGACCACGGGCTGGAAAACCCACTTCGGGCCAGCCCGCCAGCTTCAAGCCCATACCATCACCATCCCTCAAATAGAACAAAAACCCTACAACCCCCCCCCCCCACACTCTCTCACCTCACACCACATTCCCCTCAAACCCTCAAACCCTCTCAATCACTCTCTTCCTACTCTCCTCTCACTCCCAAATCCACCCCCACCTGGACCACCTGGACCACCGCCCCTCCCTGAAGCATTCAGCCGCCGGCGAGCCCCCACCAGGACCCCTACAAACCGGCACCGGAGGAACCTCGGCGGGCCCCACATCGACGAGCCGTCTTCGACGAATTTCAGATCTGGAGAAATCGCCGACGCGGCCGCGCCAGCCCTAACGCGCACGCGCCTGTCAGAGACAACCACCAGACGAATGACACCCCGACGCGGCCGCGCTGCTCTCGACGCGCCCGCGCTGCACCTCGACGCGCCCGCGCCACCTCCAACTTGGCCGCGTCTGCCCCTGCGCCGAGACTCCGCTGTTCTTCGTGAGTTCTTTCCGCTGTTCTTATTTCGATTCCGATTTCATCGTATTATATATCGAGTATGAGTTCATCGGAGGAAGAGGCGAGTAGATCTGATAATGGGTTACAAATGTCTGATGAGGAATGGGCTATTTACAATAAGGTTAGCTGTATTAGTTCTACCAAATACTTGCATAGACCGACACATCAGAAGCTTCAGATGCTAGAGTGTATGGAGCAATGTCTAGAGCATGCTGGTATTAGTGATTTTTTGGACTTGAGAGCTGTAGGGTACCCGGATCTGTGCATGCAGTTCCTCGCAACATATCAGCTTTATCTAGGGGAGAATAGAATTAGAGGGGTTGCTTTCAGATACAATGGCACTACTTACAGGGCTTCTGCAGCAAGGTTGCGAAGAGCTTTGGGGGTTACTAAAGCCCCAACTGATGGATGGGTGACAGCCGCGTCCGACCCAGACCTTGTTGCATTCTTCAGAGCGGTGTCTGGAGAGGAATTCTTGACCAGCAACGAGTACAACAGCAGGATTACTCATCCTGTTTTCCGTATGTTGTGCAAGATCGTTTCTGGGACATACTATGGGCTGATCACGGATACAAAGCTTTCCATGACGCACCTGAGGTTTGCGTACAGCGTCGTGCCTACTGCCGATTATACGCCTGACTGGGTTAGGCTCTTTTTCGATGGCCTCGACAGGATCAGAAAGGATCGCAGTGCCGCTGGACCAGAAATGGTCCAGAGCGGCCTTATTACTCGAGTCGCCATTGCTGCAGGCGTTGGGCAGAATGGTTTGGAGGAGCTGGAGGAGCCACAGGTCATAGCAAGGACCTATACAGAGGAGTACCTACGGAGATGTTTGATGATGGATACTGCACCGGATGGGGGAGCCATTTGGTGCACGGGCAAGAAGAAGGAGCATCAGTTCAGGCTCCCTAAGCCCCTGCCTTGGTCAGAGTCTTGGGCTGATTGGTACATTGAGGCGGATTACTTTCCGACGTCAGTTCTGGGTAGAAGGCGTCGCATGGAGGTGGGTAGCAGTAGTGGCACAGCTGGAGCTGCCACGATGGAGGATGCGCATATGGCTCAGCAGGCCTTTGTTCAGACAGATACACAGGGTTTCACACAGAACCCACATTAGGAGATGCCTGCTTATCAGACCCCGTCTCACGGTTGGGATTCTCAACCGACATTCCAGAGCCAGCAGGACGCACATCAGTGGGCCCCTTGGCCCACACAAGCTTTTCAGGATGCCCATCAGCAGCCCCACCAGTGGGGCCGCCTGGTTGATCAGATTGGCCTTCTGCGCCAAGACGTGGGGAGTCTGACGACAGTGACGAACCAGATTCTCCATCAGCAGGCCGACATCTTAGAGGGCTTTGGCGAGTTCAGAGAGACGAGGGAAGAGCTGCGCCGCATGCGAGAGGACTACTCTCGCCACTATCCACCCCCTTAGTGAATCCTTCTGTTTTTCCTCTCCCTACTTATTTCTGTCTTCTTTCACATTGAGGACAATGCTTCATTCAAGTATGGGGGAGGGAAAGGATTCACATATCATGTACATATTTTATTTCAGCATTATTTTTGTACATATTCTGCACTTGATTAAATTAAAAAAAAAAAAAAAAGCAATCAAAATCCTGGGATGAGTTGAAAACCTGAAAGGGCGACTCAGGCAAAAAACAGGTAGTCTGGCGAGCCTTAGGCTTTGGCAATATGAGGCTTGAGGGAAGTGAGAATGTTTATGTGAGTACCATCTTTGAAAAAAAAAATGAGTGGCTTGGTGAAAACCCGAAAGGGCGCCTTGGCAAGATGAGCGTTTACTTTGAGTGATTAGGATTGATCTCTTGACGAAGGCGACACAAGAAGTGGAGTTATAAGGAGGTTTTCGGGTAGGCCACTGGGAGCTATAAGGTGTAGATGGTTGAGATACAATTGTAATTCTCATTTCCTATTTTGATTGTCTTTTGTGCTGATTGTTGAGATGGTGAAAACTACTAGTACTTAGTGTTCATTTTCCTTGTACTGTCTGTGAACCTTTGAGATTTATGGTGAGAGTAGGCTAGCTTCTATGCTTACTCGGGATGACTAAAGGTTTAAGTATGGGGGAATTTGATATGCGATATATTCCATAGCGCATTTAGTAGTTTTTGTCATCATTTACATGTCATTATGAGAGATATTTGTGTGAACTTGGTGATTCGGAACCTGTTGAAGAAGTTGAAGAAATCATGCAAGTTACAGAAGTGAAGAAGATCGGAAGCAACTGGAGGACTGTTGAGTCTGACGCGGCCGCGCTGCACCTGGCGCGCCCGCGCTGCTACCCGACGCGACCACGTTGCTAGGAGGAAGTGGCCGCGCTGCTGAACCAGACTGAAGAAGCAAGACGAAGCTGGCGCGCCCGCGCTGCACTTGGCGCGCCCGCGTCGGTCCTAAAGACGGATTCTTATCCGATTCTGTTTATCTTATTAGTTTTAATATTATATTTGTACGGGATGTTAAACCCGATTTTATTAGGTTATATAGGCCGAGAAGGCAGTAGAGATATGAGATGTTATTTTCCTAGAGACGTATTTTTCCCTTTTGTTCATCTCACAAACCCTATGGAGAACTAACTCTCCTTTGTTACACTTGGTTCTTTGAAGCCTTCAATTGATTTGGTTGTGAGTATTCTACTCTTGTTCGTCCTTTGTTAATTGTTTCGATCTCCTGAGCTTATTGCTTGATTGCTTATTATTGGTTAATCTGGATTGATCACCTAGGTTTATCGATACTAGTCATATTGCTAGGGTTTCCAATTCCAGGTTTGGGGTTGTAGATTCATTGTAGCAAACACAATCACCATACGCGGGTTGCTTGTGGTAGATTGTGAGGGAGATTCGATTGCAAGCTATTTTAACGGGTTCTTGGAATCGCTTGTATCTCATTATAATTCATGCTTGAATGTTATTTCTTTATTATTTGGTGAAGGTTTTCCCTTGTAATTTAGTAATAAGTGCTTTTAGGACTGGTAGGACTAAAAGCTATTACACGATCTGAATTGAGAACAATTACTGGACATTAGAACTTGAGATTCATAGAATGCAATGATGAACCATCTCAATTATTGTGCGGATAATTACCTGGTGTGATACTTTTCCATCATATATTCACAACCTCTTTATTGCAACTTGTTCTGTCATTTCTATTTCTCACACACAAAACTCCCCTTGAATCGATTACTTTCGGGTAATAATACTTGCTATTACAATTGATTCTGTTTCCCTGTGGGTTCGACCCTAACTTACCTACTATACTTGTTATAGTTTGCATCTTAGGAATTTACTTTGATTTGGCATAACGACCTTAGGCCTGTCAGAGTGGGTCACTCGTGACCTTCTCATCATGGCTATCCTTACCTCCTCCCTCTCTGAGCCGGTGCTTGCTCAAGTCATTGATTGTGATACATCTCAGGCCATCTGGAAAACTCTTCATGAGTTGTATTCCGCGAGATCCACTGCCCAGATTGTAGAGGCCCGTCTGCAGCTTGCGTCTCTTCGCAAGGGGTCTGACAACATCACCATTTACTTCAACAAAGCCAAGGCCTTGGTCAACACTCTTGCCGCGACAGGGCACGCTGTCTCCGACATCGAGTTTGTAACATACATTCTCGCTGGTCTTGGAGCGGATTATGAGTCTTTAGTCACCTCTCTCTCCACTCAACCGACGCCACCAGACCCTACTCTGGTGCTTTCTCACCTGTTGAACCATGAAGCTCGCCTCTCATCTCCCTCTCATGTCCTTCTACCTACACCGCCCACTCCAAACTTTCCACAAAATCTCACATCTCAGACAGAAGCCGAAGCCAACTACACTTACTGCGGCTCTCGTGGGGGTTGAGGTTCCTTCAGAGGAGGCCGTGATGGTGGTCGCGGAAGGGGGCGTTGTCGAGATCACAATCTCCCTCCCCTGAACCCCCACAGTCCCTTTACCACCTCCTACTCTCCATATCATAATCGCCCACCCAATAACTCCTCCTACAATACCTTCAATGGCCTTCCAGACATGAGGCCCATGTGTTACTTATGCTCCAAACGAGGTCACACTGCCCTTTCTTGCTGGCATCACTTCGATCATGCCTATCAGACACCACCGTCAGCCTCTCTGCAAGCCAACTATACAAGCACCTGGTATCCGGACACTGCAGCCAACAGACACTGCACGTCTGATCTTGCGAACTCGGGACTCGATTCATTGCCTTATGCCGGAACTGAACAGGTCTCGCTTGGTGATGGTTCCTCAGTCCCGATTCAGCATCACGGCTCTGCTCAGTTCTCCACCTCTCACCATACATTCCATCTTCCTAATTTGCTTCACACTCCTCTTCTCTCTAAAAACTTGTTTTCTGTACATCAATTTTGCGTAGACAATCATGTTTATTTTGAATTCCATGCTCACCATTTTGTGGTTAAGGATTTGCAGACTCACAAAACCCTTCTTCGAGGACCTGTTGAAGGCGAGCTATATCAATTGCCGATCACCATCTCGTCGCCGCCGTCTTCTTCTTCATTGTCGCTGCTTCCCAATCTCACTACTACATCGTCTTTTGCTCACTGGCACTCTAGGTTGGGCCACCCTTCCCAAGCCCTAACCCAGTCTGTGCTCAGCATCCTTCGGAGGCCCATTTCTGGCCCAATAAACCCTTGTGTGAGTTATTCCTGGGCTAAGGCACATGCCCTTCCTCATCCGGCCTGCTTGAGTAGATCCACTAGATTTTTAGAGCTCCTTTTTGTTGATGTATGGGGACCCGCTCACCATCTTTCCGAAAATGGTTGTCGGTTCTATTTATCGATCGTAGATGACTATTCTAAGTTTATTTGGTTATTTCCACTTGCTACCAAGTCTCTTGTCGCCTCTACGTTTCTTAATTTTTCTAAGTTAGTGATGAATTCTTTTTCCACCACCATTCAAAATGTCCAAACCGATAATGGCACTGAGTTTGGAAGTATCAGGAACACATTTGTTACAATTTTATCTTGATGCTGATGTTGTGATAGCTTTTTTTTGCCTGAAAAATACTTTTCTTTGCAGTGATATGCAGAAGAGCAAGGCAACTTTTGGAACAAAACATTCAAGCTTTTAGTGAAATTAATCAGAACCTTTCATTTAAAGGTGAACTCTGCCTACATTGTGTGTGTGTGTTCTGCAACTTGTGTAATCATATCCTATTCTAACATACCGTTATCCTCTTTTTAACACACCGTTACAGGATAACATAGCACTCCTCTTTCGTATAAGGGATAACTATTGTAAGCTGAATCTACCATGTTTTACAGTAACTTTTATATCGATTTCTGCATGCATTTCATGCATTTGGGCTTAGAATAATACATAATCTGTGTAGTATCTGTTTATTTGCACTCTTTCTGAAGATACCACCTTGGAGTACATCCTGATTAAAGCTTTCCCTTGGTCTCTGGCTGGTCCTGCATTGAAATGGTTGGAAGGGCTAAAACCACGATCTCTCACGACATGGGCTCAATTGAAGCAGGAATTTCTGAACAAGTTCTTTCCTCATGTCAAGACTGCACTCATGCGTCAAAAGATCACATCTTTCAAACAGCAGCCCGGAGAGACGCTAGCGAAAGCATGGGAACGCTATAAGGATCTACTGCGATCCTGCCTTACACATGGCCAGCAACCCTGCGTAGTTCAAGAGATCTTCTTCAACTCTCTGGACTTGGCTGCAAAGGACAGAATCAACACATATACTCACTACGAGTATCTGATAATGCCGCCTCCTGACGCATTGGCTGCTCTCGACAAGCTGACCAACTATGACAACAAGTATGGGACTCCAGTCAACTATGAGGAAAACCCCTACGTCAGGCCAGCACCATCCATGCCCTTATATGAGCCCCCTAAGGAGATTGATCCAGATGTTAGGAAGCAATACTACGGAGACCAGAATAGGAAGCTCCTCAAATAAGTAAAGTATCTTTCTGTCAACCAGCCTTGTATTGAATGCGGATCACAGAGGCACACCACTACTGAGTGCCCACACAGAGCAAGTGAGGCTGGCAGAATACCATGAAGAGGCAGTTTACGCAGGGGGTCCCAATCGCTACATGGGAGACCAAAGGTTTCAGCAACCACAATGGAATCAAGATGCCCCTATAAATCCCCCGCCCTACAGAGCTCCAGGACATCCAGAAGGAGACCATAAAAAGGATGATCTACAGACTGCCTTAGAGGAAATGAGGAGGAAATCGAGTATGAAATATAATAAAATAGATCAAACCAGACTTAGGCCCACGCAAATAATTACAAGACTCCCTCCAATGCAGTAAGAGAAAGTCAGGATCGAATCCACGAGGAAGCGTGTCAGCGTATCCTAGGTAGCTGTAAATCTCACAGAAAAGACGGAAACAAAGAAACAAAAGCAGAAAGACAGAAATAACAAACGAAAGCAAGAAATAAAACAAAGGCAGCAACTAACTCGATCTCGACTACAGCAACTCGAGATCGAAAACAGAACTGGACAACAGAAACTCAGAAATCACAGCAGACAGCAAACCCAGCAAGGGTAACTCGATCTAGACAAGACTTTACTCGATCTCGACCAGTGCCTACTCGAGATCGACAAGCCCCTCCTCTAGATCGACAGAAACACAGAAAACTACAAACTTGCCGATTTGAACACAAAACTCAGAATACGACAGAAATAAATCAATATATGAAAAACTTCCAAAGACAGGGTATCAACACCACAATGATAACAATGCAAAGTAACACATAAAGGCATAAGAGATCATGCTTTCCATCAAAATAACTTTCGTTACTAACAAATAGGCATGTAGAGGCTTTCGCATAAACCCTAATTGTTACTAACCCTTTTCACATAATTAACCCAAGTTGCATTAAGATCACTTTCGCTGCAATAATACAAACAAGGATCACCTTCAACTCACAAAAGAATCATGCTCATAGGGATAGAAGAAGAATCGCATAGAAAGATTGTACCTTTACCGCATCACCTTACATGACCACCGTTGGGCTCACCCCAGCCCCAGAAGTGGGTGGACTACTCGCTCTTCATCATCAAGAAAGACATTAAATAACAAAAGAAACTAATTTGCATTAAAAACCAAAGAGAAATTACAACCAAACAAGACAAATCCGCTTTCGTCTTTCCACCTTGCTCTCGCCACAAACTCTCTCTCTCTCTATATGTAACTACTTACTTCTCTCTGAAATTTAATGATGAAAAAACAGCCCCTAGGGCTTTATTTATAGCCTTCTACTCCTTGCTATTCAATGATAGAATATATCTATCTATATCTAAAAGGCTTAAAGGATAAATAAATGTAATTAAAGAATTAAATCTATAAAGAGGAAATAAATCTAAAATAGGTAAGATGTCTTCTTGTTGATAGATTTCTCTTCCATAGATAGTTGATGATAGATCTCGGATAGACTCGGCTTCCTTCGGCTCCAAGGATTCCCAATCCGAGTAGGACAGCTCAAGACGCGTTACGCGGCTTCTGGAAAGTTCCTCGATCTCGAGTAAGTCTACTCAATCTCGAGTAAAAGTGACGTCGACTTCAGTGGCTCGTCGACTCGGGTTGCTGGTGCTCGATGTGGCTCGGACATGGCTCCTGGGGTGTCCTCGATCTTGAACAAATCTACTCGAGATCGAGTAGCATGGTCGTCGAGTATGGCTGGCTGGGCTTGGTCGAGCAGCTTCTCTTCGACATGGCTCGGGTGCCGGCTTCCGGGTTCCTCGATCTCGAGTAGGTTTACTCGATCTCGAGCAGAGTGTAACCCGGCATGTCTTCGTCTTCGGATTCTCGATCAGCTCCTCCTCGACCAGGCACTCCTCGGACATTTTTGGTCGATCTCGAGTAAGTTTACTCGAGATCAAGTAAATCTCTCAGCTTTCTGTTCTGTTCTTAAAACGCACTTTCCCGAGTCCTCATTCGTCGGTTTGACGCATATGACCATGCGTTGGAAAGCTCTTTCCGAGGGCTACAACTCTCATGAAGATATCAAAGCTTGATTCAGAATGAAGAATGGTGAAAATGGCGTTTTCTCCAGCTGCACCATTCTTAGCTTCTCCATGAGTTTCCTTAATTTAAGCTCCAAAGTGCGTCCGATTTCTGCGAAATATAACAAAAACTTGTGTAGACCTCCATATATTGCAAATAAACATATACTACACAGATTATGTATTATTCTAAGCCCAAATGCATGAAATGAATGCAGGAATCGATATAAAAGTTACTGTAAAACATGGCACATTCAGCTTACAACAAACACCCCATACTTAAGCTTGCTTGTCCTCAAGAAATACTTTTATTTGTCATTCAGGGGAAGAAATCAAAACTCTCAACATCTTAGATTCATTCTCATATATCCCTGCAGTCAATTACCATCCTTGAAAAGGTACTAATGTCACAAATCCATACATGTGCAATTAAAAAGCAACATCTACTCACAAAAGGAGGGTTATGCAAAACATTCATTCGTGACAAAGCATTAATAATCAAGAGGACTTTAATTTAAGATCAATAAGGAGTAGATTGGTAAAAGGCTAAAGGTGGGCAATTTCTGGCAATGTGGTGCTTTTGATCTGGGAAAATGGAGTACTTTCCAAACTGAATTTCATACCACATTCTTTCTCATAAGATTCTTCACCTTTCATAATGCTTTTTTCAATAATAATGCTTTTACCACTCTAACCTCAGCACTGCCTTCTCGCGAGTCGCAAACATGGGTGTCATGAATGGCCCCGGATACTTAGTGCTTTGGACTCCTCACCTCGGTGTCCCATCTCGCCAAACTATTATCTCAGCGAGCAGGGTCAATCTACCTTTATCTCCTGAGGTGATTGGATTTTCTTTCACTCATTAAGTTTTCCATATATTTTAAACATTTCCCACCATACTCCAATAATGATAACAACAACATAAACAACATATAATGTATCTCCATCATGTAACATCATTCTCAACATAATCCCCGGATAAGGTAAAGAATGGGCAATATTTAGTTCATGTGGAGCAATAATTGAAATAAGGCATAATACGATTTTGTGTGATGCATAAGCATAGGTAAGGCTTGTAATTTAAACAATGCGCATTATATGGAATTATAAAGTCCTCCATCTTCTTATCATGCAACATGTCAAAAGCAATTTCAAATTTTACCTCCTTTCATGGTTTTCAAGAAATAATGCACTTCATTGTGACTTCCCTTTACTAGGCAATTTCATGCTGTATCTCTAATGAATCCAATTTTGCATCGTCGAGTTCAATAAAGCTTCCATGACATTATTAAAAACAAATTTTCAATGGGGGTCATTTTTATAAACTTTGGAAAACATGCATATAAGCACATAAATCAATAATGCATTCCAAAATAGCCATGTACAAGCAGTTCAAAAAATAATGCACTAATAATGTCAAATGAAACCAAATATGCACAAAGTAAGCCCTTCCCCCACCCCATACTTAAACATTACAGTGTCATCACTGTATAAAAACAAGGGTAAAGAAAGAAACTTACTAGACAGTTCTGCAGGGCCTCTTAATATCGAATAAAAGGAACTGCCTGGGCCGAGTATGAATATGGCACATTCCCATTTTGGGTGGAACAGATCGACTAATTCTTTGATTCCAGTTAGTAAGAGGGATGAAATAGACTCTAGAAGCTAAAAAAGGGTATCCTGAGCAATTGCAATAATAGGGTTCATTGATATTCCTGGTATAGTAGATGCTATCACACATACAATCATATTTAATTCGATGGAATTCTTTGATCTTAAAGAAGATCTTCTATAATTTCGCACGTGAGGGGTTATTTCTTGGTTTCGTCCAGTCATTAATAACTTGATTATTTTTAGATAATAGTAGATAGAAACAACGCTCGTAAGGAGTCCTATTAAGTTAGTGATGAATTCTTTTTCCTGCCATCCACACCAGAATAAATGGAGTTTTCCGAAAAAACCTACTAGTGGAGGAAGACCTCATAGGGATAATAGACGTAGTACTCAAGAGAGAGCCAAAGGGGTATCTTTCGTGCATAATCCTGCATAATCTCGATTGTTATCAGTTCCGGTACGTAGACCAAATGATACAATGCAAGCAAAAGTTCCTAGATTCATGGAGATATAGAACAACATATAAGTTATCATGCTTGCATATCCATCATTTGAGTCTCCAACAATTATTCCAATAATTACATATCCGATTTGACCTATGGACGAATATGCAAGCATACGTTTTCATGCTTGTTTGAGTAATCACAATGAGATTCCCCACTATCATGCTAAGAATAGCTAGAATTTCCATAAGAAGATGCCATTCGCTTGATGAGAAATAAAAAGGAATATAAAAAATTCGAGTGGCTGAAGCTGAAGCAGCGACTTTCGAAGTAACAGAAAGAAAAGCAACGACTGGAGTGGGAGAGTCAGAGTCAAAAAGAGGATTCCTCACTTCTTTCTCTCATTCAAAACCGTGCATGAGACTTTCATCTCGCACAGTTCCTAAGTGAAAAAAGAAAGAAGAACTCATCTTTTTTGTTTTTTGATTACCTTCCTCGCGTATGTATAAGACCGAATCCATTCTATTTCTAAAAAGGATGACTAATTCTTAACTTTTCGAGGAATCCTTCATCAGTGGTTGCGAATGACTGATTTTTTCAATCTTTTCGGCCTTGGTTCTGTAGGAGCAAGTCCGAAAGATTGAAAAATAGAACCATATAAATAAATAAGAGGAATTTTCATAATATTTTAAAATTTTATAAACATTTTCAACCATAAATTAAGATAATAATTCTAGGCTATATTTATTATTATTATTTTACAATAAATAAAATAATCCCTAAAATATGACCGAGCCCTTAAATTCAAAAAATGAATATATTTACAATCAAATTTGAGTTTAAATGTTTTAAAATATAATATATTTAATGATAAATTAAAGAAAATAGTTGAATGAGTGGTGAGTTGTAAACAAATACTATTTAAAGGGTGATTTTTTATAATTTTGAATTTAAGGGTGGTTAAGTGAAAACACCCATATTTAAAGGATGGTTTTCTTTAATTTTCCCTAAAATAAACGAACCATTATTATATAACACCCCGGCGCCCAACTCATAATATGTACATGTTCCCATCACTTATATGCTTTTTCAAAAATATTTTATCACTTAGATTGATTAATAAAATAGGACGGAAAGTGTAAGAGGACACGATGAGCCTTGAATCTGGTAAATAAAGAGTGACTATTTTAATCATAACAAGTAATTTCCAGTGAGCCATTTTAATCATAACAATTAATTTCCAGTGAGCTATTCTGAAAATGATTAATGACATGATGATTCGAAAATTATTTAAAGCACACCCCAATTTATTAGTTAGGTAACAATCTTTATTGGTGAAAACATAACAATACAATAATGAAAATCGTCAAGTTAAATGTATTAGAAACGGCAAAAATAAAAACAGAAAAAATAAAAATCACGAATAAATACTGGTCAAATTTACATAGTCCAATCGATCCTTCAACTGGACATCGTCGATAGATCTGATGGAGTTATGTTCACATCAAGAAAGCTGCGGCCCCAACCAAGAAAGGCATCACCAAGCCGGCACCGGCGACAACACCGGAGGGGGTGGATGCGGATGAAGAGCCGACGGTGATGGCCAGCTTCTGACCGCTGGTGCAGTGGAGTTTGCAGATGTAGTAGTGGGTGCCGTTCGTCGTGAGCTTGACGTCGGGGGGGATGTTGTCCCCGTTGGTGATGGTGCAGGTGTCGTAATCCGACTTTGAAACCTTCGTCACCGTGTGCACCCCGCTCGTGAAAACGAAGTCTGTGCATCCAAATTTCAGAAATTAGTTTTCATTTAGCATACATGCTGCAGATTCGGGTTCCTTTCTAAAATCAATGGGTAATAAATGGAGTATATTATGATCCATTTTCAAGAAATCAAAGGATATGGAAGAGTTAGTTAGTTACTGAGAGTATCGCCGATGGCGAAGGTCTTGCCGGAGGCCCATGTGGTGTAGTCGCCTGATTGGGTCCAGCCACCGCTGCCCCCCACATACCACGTATTGGCAGCGAATGAAGAAGAGATCTGAATGAGCGCAACCAAACACGCCACAGCCACACACATCTTGTTGCTTACCTTTCCGGCCATTGGTGTTCTGCAGGTTGCCCCTCCGTGTGTTTAATTCCTTCCGGTAAGGCTGTGTTTGGTTGCTGTTCAGAATTTAAATGTGGCAGATGAGATGAGGATGAGGCTAATTGATAAAGTGAGAGTGCCATTGCCTTTGGGTTGTCCCCGTATTCATAGCACAAACGGGAGATGATAAGGGCCGTTACGATTTCGACACGTGTCATTGGATCGGAAATTGGGGCCGTTCGATTAGTGGAATCAGTCAACGGCCAAAGCTATGGTTTGCCCGTGCATCTCAGATCAACAATTAAAGTCACACTAGGTCTTGAATTACCTTATACTTGTGCATCCAAAGCAGCTCAACATCAATACAGGCAAATCAGGCACGTCAAATTAATCATGAAGACATTCCAGTTTATACACATAAAAGATAATGTTGAGATTCAACCATAAGCTTATGAAGACTGCGACATTAAGAAGAATGAGAAGACTTCGAGAAGGATGTTGAATTCAGGGGAGCATACACGCATTGCACTTTTTTTCCCTTCGATCAGGTTTTCCCACTGGGTTTTCCTAACAAAGTTTTTAACGAGGCAGTACAACAAGAACATACGTGGAAGGCTGCACTCTTTTTCCTTAAGCTATGGTTTTGTCCCATTGAGTTTTTCCTAGCGAGGTTTTTAACGAGGCAGCTGGAGGAACAAAGAATGTACATCCAAGGGGGAGTGTTATCATATTATTATTATTAAGTGGATGTACAAAATATACACTTTACTTATATAGAGTTTGTTCTATAGATAGATTGACTATTGCTTAGAGCCTAATGAGTTTATCTCTATATATTGTATCAGTGTAACACCAATATTGTATCGGTGTAACACCAAGAGAGATCAGTTAAATACAATTCATATTCTCCTCCCTCTATTCTTACCTTAATTTATAATAGATTATGCATTTTTTGGTGAAGGGGATGGTGGATATGATGAAGAGGATGAGCTTCAAGAGAATGATTGGGAGTTCTTGCAGAGTGAAACCATGGAGTACCCTGGACGAGATAGATCTTCCAAAGAACAAGTCTTTTTTCGAATAGGCCAATTCATTTGGGATGATAAATAGAAGATCCATCTGTATAGATATCATCATCTACATCCAGGAAGTCGTATGTTTTGGAATTGGTACTCAATTCCCCCTCCACCCGAGCGTTTATTACTTTCTTTCTCGACGAAGGGGCGTAAGTACCACCGACGAGAAGGAACCCGAGGGTTTTTTGGGCTGTGTCCGTTACACCATTGACAATAATCTTAGTCGGAGTCAAATTCCTTACCTTTTCAACCCAAAGCTGAACATATCCACATCTAAAGGTGGCTTATCTCGCCCAGGAGGTGAGAACAGTTGAATGAAAAAACGACAAAGCCCGGTTATTGCCTAGTCTATATAAACCTTAAAAGTTGTGTTCATGGGCAATTTATTGCCATTATTAACTCCACAAAAATTTTGCTATTTTTTCTTATATTCTCAATTTGAATCAAAATAACTTCTTTGGCCCAATGGTAGTAGTTGTTGATAAAAATCCCATCATTCAAGGTTCAAACCTCAACAACTACATCTTTTATTTTATTTTTCTACTTAATCACAATCTAATCTAATTAATTTATATATAATAATAATCACAATCTAATCTAATTAACTTATTTTATTTACTTCTATGTTGTTTTGGATATATTTATTTTATGTTTAGACTTTTGTTATATTTTATAAGCCTTTTAAAAAAAACATATTATTTGTTTTACTTTATCAAAACATCACAACTAACAATTTACTAATTAACTTATCAAATGACCTATATATGTCGTGTTCAGCGGTTAACCGATTATGTCATTCACTTAGCAATGAAGGTAATTTTCCAATTCAATATGTTTCCGATTATGTCCATTTTAATTTTTAATATTTTACATAGTCATATTAAGTTCTTTATGCATGATGTTTTTGTTTCAAATCTCATTCACTACTCTTTGTCAATATTTTACATTTTATTTTATCTTAAATTATCATTTTTTAAGGTTTAATTATTTAAAATAAATTTACTTCTATGTTATTTTACATAGTCATATTAAGTTTTTTAAGGTTTAATAACAATAAATTTACTTCTATGTTGTTTTGGATATATTTATTTTATGTTTAGACTTTTGTTATATTTTATAAGCCTTTTAAAAAAAACATATTATTTGTTTTACTTTATCAAAACATCACAACTAACAATTTACTAATTAACTTATCAAATGACCTATATATGTCGTGTTCAGCGGTTAACCGATTATGTCATTCACTTAGCAATGAAGGTAATTTTCCAATTCAATATGTTTCCGATTATGTCCATTTTAATTTTTAATATTTTACATAGTCATATTAAGTTCTTTATGCATGAGGTTTTTGTTTCAAATCTCATTCACTACTCTTTGTCAATATTTTACATTTTATTTTATCTTAAATTATCATTTTTTAAGGTTTAATTATTTAAAATAAGAATGAAAATAATATATATATATATATTTTTGAGAAGTATGGAAATAATTTTACTTAAATATAAATTCAAAAGATCTGTATTATACTATATATTATTTATTTATACTATAAAAGTGTTTTAGAATCATTGTTATCTCTTCGCCCAAAAATCTAATATAATAATGACAAATTTTGATTATATTTGCCTCATATTTTTTTTAAATTAATTGTGACTACAATTGTTTGTAAAATCAATAATGACTATAGTTGTCAAACAATGTTTTAAATAGGGTAGTAAAAGGGGTGGAAAGTTTTTTTTTTAATATTAATTTTACTTTTTAAAGATTAATTGTGCCCTTTTTTTTATGTGAAATGAATAATGACTATAATGTCAAACAATATTTTATAGAGGGTAGTCAAAAGGGTGAGAGTTTTTGTTTTCGTTAAATAAATAATGGATTGAGTTAATTTTACCTTTAGAGATGATAAGTAGGAAATTAAAGTGGGTAGTCCAAAAGTTAGCAGTTTTTCTTTGTTAAATGCTATATTTTTCATATAAATAGTCAGCTATGCCATTGAAACATGTGTTTTGGAATGCACACGAGCCCGTTCGTCGTCAGTACGATTTCAGCGGCAACAACGACTTCATCCGGTTCCTCAAGACCGTCCAAGAGGTCGGCCTCTACGCTGTTCTTCGTATCGGTCCCTATGTTTGTGCCGAATGGAACTATGGGTATACTTTCTAACTAAGTAGAAAAACACATTATACACTGATATTGATTTGTGGAATGTCAAATTTTAAGTTTGGCGTACTTGACTTCTTAGTGGATTCCCTGTATGGTTGCACAACATGCCCGACGTCGAGCTACGAACTGCTAATGACGTCTTTATGGTAACGAAATCGATCGCCTATATTAACGTATATGTTATATGTTATATGTATAGAATGTGTACTAAAGTTTGGACAATTTTTTGACTTTGTGCAGAGTGAGATGCAAAATTTCACAACTTTGATGGTGAACATGGTGAAGGAAGAGAAGCTTTTCGCCTCGCAGGGCGGTCCTATCATCATAGCGCAGGTTCGAATCATCTTCCGATGGTCGATGTATTTTGTAACTGACCGGTTGATATATATAAAGCTGATCTCCAATTTTACTTTGTCTTATGGTTTCGATAGATCGAGAACGAGTATGCAGCGTATGGAGAAGCCGGAAAGGTCTACTGGGACTGGGCCGCAAGGATGGCCGAAGCTCAACACATCGGTGTCCCCTGGATTATGTGCCAAGAGGACGGCGCTCCACAACCGATGGTTCGAATTCGTTACATATATATATATATATATATATATATATATATATATATATATATATATATATATATATATATATATATATATATATATATATATATATATATACATACATATATATAATATGCTTAATTGTTAAATAGAATGCGTATTTAATATATATATATATATATATATATATATATATATATATATATATATATATATATATATATATATATATATATATATATATATATATATATATATTGCAATGGATATGGTATTGTGACCAATTCACTCCCAACAACCCTAACAGTCCGAAAATGTGGACCGAGAACTAGACCGGATGGTTCAAGAACTGGGGAGGCAAAGACCTGCTTAGAACAGCTGAGGATCTTGCTTACTCCGTCGCTGGATTCTTCCAAACCGGCGGAACTTTCCACAACTACTATATGGCAAGTTCCTAAGATCAAAACAAACCCTAATTTTGATTTTTATTCACTTTGCTTTACAAACAAATGAGAGATGAAGTATATTGTTAGAATGCTAGGTGACACATTCTATTCATTTTTTTTTTCAATTTTTATTTATTTGTTGCTTAGTTTATTTTTAGTTGTACTTTCTTATTTCTATTATGAGATTATACATGATTTTATTTTTCAATTTTTATGTTGTTTATATCATATTTTAATTCATATTTCTTATTTGTTGAAATAATATATGATTATTAATTTTCTCTAATTCCTATTAGGTTTTGATGAATCGTTGTTAAAATACGATATATCTTATTTGTTAAAATACGATATAATTATTATTTTCTCTATTTTGAGTTATATTCTATAATTATAATACTATCGCTCTTCACAACTAATCTTCAAATTCCTTTTCTAATTGCTCTCCTTATTCCTAAGCAATATGCCTTGGCTTTGATTTGGACCACCATTGTTGAAAGAAAATCATATTCACCATCAATAGAATGTTAACTAGAAATAAATATATTAGTGGAAATTTTATATGAATCTCTCTCTCCCCCTCTCTCATATTTTCTTTTATTGTAGACATTGAAAATTGTGAGTTTTATTTATATGTTTGTATTTAGGACCTTCTAATTCAATTAATGCATTGAAGATAATATGAATAAAAAAAATATAAAGTTAAATAAATAAATAGACATAAATATAAAGACAATAATTGAAAAATCCAAGGAAATGTTTAATCAATTGTAGTCTGTTCAAATTAAAGTGGTAGTAGTTTTGGAGTTTGACATGTAGAATGTAAAGCCAAAACCAGAAATTTAGTCAACAATTTATTTTTTACTTTAATCGACAAATGATGAAAGATATAGCATAATTTGATTAATTTAGATATCAAATTATGCATACATTAATTTCATATATATAAAATGCGTGGATATATAAATGAACTAAGACGCAGGACATGTTTGTTGTATAAAAATTTCAATTTTGAAAATACTTTAATATATTTTGTTATATATTACGTGTTATTTTTGTCTTTATTTATCATATCTGATCTCACTATAATATTTAGAGCAAAATCATATGTCCCGGGTGGTATATACTTGGTAATTAATTGAGATTAAACCTATTATATATATAGTATATTTTGATCTTTTTGAATGGTTATAAATTAAGATGATATTTTTTATTTTGAAAATTGTTAGAATATTATTAGTTTTTAAAAATATATTCCTATAAAAATAATAAGAATTAAATAAAATATAGAAAATACTTGCATAAAAGATTCACCATTTAAGAAATTTCTAGATTGAAGCAAATTAATATGCTTGATTATATTATGGGTTCAAGAGAGTGCATATATCTAAATATTTACCAATTGTAACTTTAAGCATAATTTTTTAATTACTCATTTTTTATTAGCATAAATTGAAATTTCATTACCCTATTGTAGAATTTATGCTATGTTAATTTTTTTGCATCATTCACCAAGTATAATATCATTCACATAATTGATATAAAATTATGCCCCGTGAGTAGCACGGGTCTGCCACCCTAGTATATATAAAAGAAAAGAGAAAATTGGAGGATTAAGACCCCTTTCAATAAATTTATTAGTTTATAAACCCCTTTGTTAATCTTTTAGGTTAGTAGACATTTTTAGAGGTGTTTTTACTTAATTGTCCTTAATTGTTTTATTTAAAAAAAGGATAATAGAAAAAAATTAAAAAAGAAAATTGTTAAAATCAAATCTTGTTTTTTTATGAATAAAAAAAAAGATTTTGTTTTTAAAACCTACTCCGTATATCTCTCCTCGTTGAATAATCTATAATTTGATTAGCATCTTATAAGCTACTTACCGTAATGGAATAAACAATCATTTTGGAAATTGTTTAAGAAAATCACTATAGATAAAATAATAGAATGGCTTCAGTCCCTAATTACGGGCTTTCAATATACATGTCAACGTCATTGCATAATCTATATTTAATTAACATCATAATCAAGCTACATAAAAAAAATACTAGGGCTCCGTTTGCATTGCCATGATTATAAGGTAATTATGCGGTTTCTGAGTTTATTTTTAAAAAGGTATTATTGAGTTGTAAAACAATATTTATAATACATAAATGTAGATCAAGCGTGTTTGATAGTAAAATGATTTTAATACATCTTTTCCCCTTTCTCTGTTCTTGCTTCCTCCACCATCGATCTCACTCTCCCTGCCATGGCTTCCACCTCTCACCTCACTGGTGTCCCCGTCGCTTCAGATCCCACACTTCCGCTCTCAAAAGCCTCAATTAGCAAGGTAGCAAGTAAGCGGAAAGCCGTCTTCCCTGGTTACTCCACCTCCATAGACGCCTGCTTTGACCATTCTCACTCCGACCTTTGATTCGTCGTGAACGTCGTCTCCTCCATCATCTCCTCCCGGATTGTATTCTCTATCCTAAAATCACCAATTTCACCTCTAAAATCACCAATTTCACCTCTAATCTATTGAGGACGAAAACCCTAAGTCAATTAGATTCCTTATCTCCATAATTTGAAAATCGCCCTCGGCCTACATCCCAACTCTACAACCCTAATCGTTAATTAGATTCGAACTCCGCAAAATTAACACAACTAAACGCTTTATCTGCTACTCTATATGACCAATTGCCATCGATTGTTGGTAGGTGGCGTTCTTTGTTGGAATTCTGTGCTGACATTAATATGCTAAATCCTAGTGCACAAACTTGCAAATAGGAGGAAGGAAAGGAAAATCCAGCATATTTGAGGTTTGGCCTGCGATGGGAAAGAGCAGCATCGCCGTCGTCAATAGATTATGCCCTGAGAAGACGCACCAGCACAAAAGAGATGAAAGAGGGCTAGAAGATGGCTGCTAGGTTGAAGATTTGATATGGAGTGGGGAGAAATTATTTAGGGAAAATTTGTTTTCAGTGAAATAAAGTAATATTTGTTTTAATTTTGGCAATCCAAACGATATATTGAAACAGTTCCATTTATAAATCAAAAGACATAATTTATAAATCATAAACTATACATGCAAACGGAGCCTAGAAGGGCCCGGTTAAAAATAACCATTCGTAGTCGTACGTATTTACAAAAATTAAAATTTATTTAGTACGAGGAGGGCCTAATCAAGCTACATGTCAACGTTGTTGCATTATATAAGAACTTGATATAAAAGATTTGAATTCAAATCAAACAACAATTTCCGAACCAAGATTATCAGAGTACACATTCGAAAACAAGTTTACAATAAAACATCACATTATATTACCCATTAACAGTGATTTCATTTTAAGATATGTGATTACAATAATTAACATTCCCCAAATCGATTTTTTATTGTATTACATTACATAATTAGTTACAATATTTTTTTAAATTATATGTACAATATCTTATGTATTGGATGATATTAATAATTACAATAGATTAGTTATTGTAACCCATTATGGAATTACAATATTCTACTCTATTTTTGAATTACAATATTTTATTTATTAATGTACATTGTATTCCCCAACTTGATTATATAGTTTACTAAAAGAGGTCCTAATCATTTAATTCATTTTAACCTTTATAATTACGTTTCGGCTATATACACCGCAAATCTCCACGTCCTTAAGGACGTGCTTGCACGTTCTTAAAGACGTGCAAGTTGGGCGGCTTTTTTTTTTTTTTCAAAACCTGGACGTGCTTGCACGTCCTTGCAGACGGGCTAGCACGTCCTTAAGGACGTGCAAAAGTGCACGTCCTTAAGGACGTGCTAGCCCGTCACTTAAGGACGAAGCAAACGTGCCTCGTCTCCCACATTCGATTCCCACAGCGACGGAGCAAAGAGAGAGAGCACAGAGACGGAGAGAGAGCACAGAGACGACGACGGAGAGAGAGAACTCGAGAGCGCCGGAGAGAGAGAGCCACCGAGAGCGAGAGACCGGAGAGAGAGAGACCGGAGAGATGGAGCAAAGAGAGGCAGATCTGGAGGCGGCGGTGGCGGCCTTGGAGGCGGAGGCGACGGCGAGGGAGGCCGAGGCTGTGGCGCCGGTGGTGGCGACGGTGATGGAGGTGGAGGCGGTGGCGGAAGCGACGGTGATGGAGGTGGAGGCGGTGGCGGAGGCGACGGAGATGGAGGTGGAGGCGGTGGCGCCGGTGGAGGGGAGTGGTGGAGGGGAGGCATCGTCCGGCGGCGGTGGGGCGGCGGCTGATGGTGGTGGTGTGGCGGACGACGGTCCATTGCCGCCGCGGAAGCGTCGGACCATTGAGGTGTCCCCGGTTCCGACTCCACCGGTATGTATTTGAATTATTATTTTTTTGATTTATTTTTAGAGTTTTAAAATATAATTAGATAGATAATATAGTTTTATAATAGAATATAATTGAAAATATATTTTATGAAAATATAGTTTGATAAATAATATATATTGTTTAATAGAATATAGTTTGATGGAATATAGTTTGATAGAATATGATTGAAAATATAGTTTGATTGATAATATATATGGTTTAATAGAATATAATTTAAAATAGATTTTTTGATTTATTTATATATTAAAATGTTTTTTTATAGTATATAGTTTGATAAAAGAGAATATAATTGTAAATATAAATAAATTTAATTAACATTAAAATATATATTTCAATATATTCAAATACTTCAAATATAATATATTTGAATATAATAAAATATATTCAAATATAGAAATATATTGAAAGATAATAAAAAACATTTGAATATATTTAAATATATTAAAAGATATTTAAATACTTCAAATATAATATATTTGAATATATTAAAATATATTCAAATTGAAAAATATATTGAAAGATAATAAAAAAATTAAAAAAAATATTAAAATAATTAAAAATTATTTAATTAACATTTGAATATATCCAAATATATGAAAATATATTTAAATACTTCAAATATAATATATTTGAATATATTAAAATATATTCAAATATAAAAATATATTGAAAGATAATAAAAAATATTAAAATACTTAAAATTTATTTAATTAACATTTGAATATATTCAAATATAAAAATATATTGAAAGATAATAAAAAATATTAAAATACTTAAAAATTATTTAATTAACATTTGAATATATTCAAATATAAAAATATATTGAAAGATAATAAAAAACATTAAAAAAATATTAAAATACTTAAAAATTATTTAATTAACATTATAATATATTTACATAAATGAAAAATTATTAAAATACATCAAAAGACATTAAAATACATTAAAATATACTGAAAAGACATTAATATTCAACTGGATCATAATAACAGGCAGGGAGGCTCATGAGGGATGATGGTACCCTCCGGCCTATTAGGTTCGGCGACCGGGCAGCGGTCAGCCAGGTACCTAGCTCTACGGCACCCCCCGAGCATAGTGTCGACGATTTGCTCGCGTCTGCAGAGCGATTACAGCCGTCGATGGGGACGCCACCGGCCGACGAGACCGACGTATTCTGGTCGGGTATGCCACCTTGGGAGTCGTCCGGCGATGCGACGATGGGGTTGCAGCCTTCCTTCGAGCCCCCCGAGGTTTTTATCAGCTGCATCACAGAGGTAGTCGGTGGGCGACGGGCCGACATGGGGAGACCGGCTCCTCGGGTTCCACCGACCATACCGGAGGCATCTACTTCAGCCGTGCCAGAGGCTTCTACATCTCCTTGGGGTCTGCAGATGATGTGATCCCTGACGTCGTTGAGGAGGCTGACGACGGTCAGGAGGGGCAGGCTCAGGGCCAGGGGGCCCACAGGTAGAGCCCGAGCCCATCCCTGCGCAGGCTGCCGCACCGGCTGCGCAGGTCGACCCTTTGTTGCCGCCGGGAGATCTGCTGCTGTCTTACCGGCATCACCGGGCATACGAGGTGGGGAGAGATCCTACGGCGGAGCTGCCGCTTCTGAAGTTCCACCACCGGGCGACTCACTTGGTGCGTTTCGATCCCTACATATTTGAGGGACCGGGGACCTAGGTCCAGGATCTGCTCCCATCCGGCGTCCCCCAGCTCAGGTCCCTCCATTGGCAGTGCGTGGACGAGTTCACTTGCACTGCCTTTTTGGAGCATTGGCACCCGGAGACCAGCTCCTTCCACTTCTCATGGGGCGAGATGACCATCACGCTGCATGATGTTGCTTGTCTGATGGGACTCCGGATTGATGGCGAGCCCTGCACGTCACATCTGCCTGCGGGAGCTCTTGTCCCCTCCATCGCGGAGTACTACCAGCTCACCCCTGCGGCTCTGAAGTCGTACAGGCACGCTGGCGGCCCTCCAGTTACCGAGTTCACTCGCCGTTGGCAGCAGAGACACGGGCCGCTCGTCGACCCCGCCCCCGCAGATGATCCAGAGGTCGCGGCTGATCCGGAGCAGATTAGGCTGCGCACGCATGTGGGAGGGGGGCAGCCCCAGGATGACCCTGATGGTCGGCTGTTTCTGCACAGGACCTACATGGGCATTGCTCTCGCCGCGACTTTGTTTGTCGACAAGTCGCAGAGCCGGATCCCATGGAAGGTGTTGGGCCTTGTCTGGGACATCCCACGGACGGCCACCCTCGCATTGGCTGCTGGCGCCCTCGCATGTCTCTACAAGGCCCTAGGCGAGGCCACCCGCTCCGGCGCTCAGGGCATAGACGGCTGCACGCCGATCCTACAGGTACGAGAGCGTTGAATTAGAGTTTTTAGTTTACAAATATTTAAATTATATGCTAACGAAATACTTGTTTGTGTCAAGGCTTGGATATGGGCGTACTTCCCTCGCTTCGCTGGCGACCGCTCCAGCGACCCGGCTAGGAAGGATGACCCTCGCTTCTACGCGAGGTTCATCGGTCCGAAGCAGCCATCGCGGATGACAGACGCGGCGAAGCAGACGAAGATGCGGGAGCTGCGGGACGAGGTGGACCGTCTGACCGTCGCTGATGTATGTATTCGAGACTCTATACATATTTTATAATTCTTAACTATGAATTAAATCTGATTTTTTAAATTATAGGTCGAGTGGATGCCCTTTGGGCGTGGTCTGGACTTCGACGGCCAGTACCGTCAGTCCACCTATCGGGGCACCATCACCTTCTGCGGTGAGGAGGAGCCGTATATGCCCGATAGGTGCCTCCGGCAGTTCGGACGGGTCCAGGGGATCCCGCAGGCCGTCATCGCACCGATTCAGGTCTGCCGCGACGCGGTCTTGAAGAACTCGAAGTACGTGGCCGTGTTCGCCCCGGGCGACAACAGGTGGGAGGACCAGGACGAGGGTCGCTTCTACAGGCTGGCCGATCACAGGCGCACCAGCGAGGATTGCCAGGCAGGTGTGACTGCAGATTACCTCGCTTGGTACGCGTCGCAGAGCCGGCCGTACGTGCTGCGCACCACGCCCCATCCCGACCCTCCGGCGCCCGTCCACCCGATCGCCATGGATCCTTGGGTGGACGTCCCTCACCCTCCCGTCATCCCTCCGGCGAGGTTAGCCCGCATTCGGGAGCTCGAGGGCTATTTGAGGGCCCTGGCGGACGACCCTCGCTTTGACCGGATCATGGACGAGCTCGTGGAGATTGCGGATGATGCTTTACGTCATCCACCTGGCGAGTGATTTTATATATTTTGTATCTATATACATATTTCGGATTGTATATTGACATTATATTTTTATATTTCGGATTTTGTATCTATATAGTTTGTTAGACTCTTCTCGTTTCTTCTGAGTCGTATTGAACGTAAACATCCAAAACGATAACTTTAATATGCTAAGGTTGTCCGATGACGAAAACGACAAAGTTAATATGATAAGGTTGCCCGATTGTGTCAAGACGTTGCTATGCAATCACTTGGAGTCAAAACAACGTTGATCCCTTCATGTTTGGTCATATGGAGATGGTGAGGAACACTGTTGGAGATGGTCATTGTGGCTACCGTGCTTTGGCGGCTTTGACATCACCGATCGGCGAGGATGCTTTCCCGGAACTCAAGACGTTGCTATGAAATCACTTGGAGGATCACGCCGATCTGTACGCCGGTTGTTATACGGGAGAGTACCAATTCCAGCAGTTCGTCGACTACCAGAGATGTGCCGGAGCCACACGTGGTGATAGGAGACGGTGGATAGAGCTTCCCATCATGGGTTTAGTATTTGCGACGGTATATCAGGTTCCTCTCGTCGTCCTAGCTTGGCATCATCCGTTCACATGCCTCCCCATGATCTCGCCGGCATCTGCTAACAACCCTCCCCAATCAGCAACTCTTGGTGTAGCCTGCATCGGAAACCAAGACTATTTTGCCGCGGTACGACTTCAAACGTCTTTTTTATTACCTATTCATGATTTTCATACATATGTCAATACTCTAACTCTAAATTTTTGTTCTCCTAGATCTGGTTGCGTCCTAACGCTCCTCTTCCGCCGCCTCCACTAGAATGGGTCGAACATCATCATCCGAGCGTCGAAGGATGGGATGCTCCGTTTCAAGCTCAGATTGAGAGATTTAGAGCTTTGCGTGCCGATGCCGGCCGTCCTTTACTATTTTCCTAGATTGTATTGCACAACTTTATTAAAATTATTAATGCAAACTAATATGCAAGTGCAACCCTAAAATATTTTCCTAGATTGTATTCTAGATTGTCTTTCACTTTCCATGAAAACGCAAAGATCTTCCATCTTCGCCAAGATTAAGGTGAATCCCAATGTTTTCCTTTCCAAGAAAGTGGCTTCTTGCCATACTTTGTGAAACATACTACAAGACATTTTTTTGACATATACTTCAAATCTACTAGCTAAACACTTCAATTTTATTATTATGTCGGAAAACCTAAACCCTAAACCCTAAACGCAAAACCCTAACTAGGGGTTGCACGTCTTTAACAACGTGCAAGTATTGCACGTCCTTTAGGACGTGCAATACTTGCACGTTGTTAAGGACGTGCAAGTCTGGAAATAGTGGACGTGCACAGTTCCAGACTTGCACGTCCTTAAGGACGTGCATGCACGTTCTTAAGGACGTGCAAATCCTTAATCCGGATTTGCGGTGTATATAGTGACACCCTATAATTATATTACACGATTACCTTATTGTAACACGATTCATATTGTAATAGATATTACAATAAATATACATATTTTAATGTTCAATGTAATCTTATTGCATGTATATATTGTAATGTAATGATTGTTGTATTCCACTATTCATGTATTGTAATGATTATATTATTTTATTGTAAAGGAAGAGTTTGTACGTGATGTCCTATAATATATATACTAGATCTTTTAAAAAAATATTTAAAAAAAAAAGGAAAGAATGAAGGTAAAAAGTGAAAGGATAGTTTTTCTATCAAAAAAGAAAGAAATGATAATTTAAGAACATTTGGTAATTTATTATTATTAATTTTTATAAATAAAAAATAGGAAAGAAAAAGAATTAAAGGATAAAGCTTAAAAGAGCAATTTAGCCATTAAAACATTACAAGGTCTATTAAATAAAAAATTTATTGATGGGGTCTATTTACTTAACCATATATTGAAAAGAGTCTATCACTACGCCATTTTGCAACTTGGGTGACGGACAAAAATGGTCACCTGAAAGTCGAATTTTGTCACCTGAGAATTCAGGTGACGAAAAGTCGTCACCTGAAGGGTCGTCACTTGAGCGCCGTCCCCTCAGCTTATAGGTGACGACTCTATCAAAGTTGGTCGCTGAAAGTGATTCAGCACATAGAAGTCAAAGCCCGACAAAAGCCCGAACCGGACAGTTTAGGTGACCAAGTTTTCGTCGCCTAAAAGATAGCAAACATTGTCAGAGAGGGCATTCAGGAGACCAAATATGTTCGTCATTTGAATATTCAAGTGACCAAAATGTGTGACCGAATATGGTCGTCACTTGAACATTCAAGTGACCAAAATGTGTTTTGCTTGACCAATCAAGTGATCGACGTAAGTGTTTATCACTTGAGACTATGGTTATGGTGGATTGAATTGTATAATTCGTCACCTGATGCATCAAGCAACGAACATAGTGCATATGTTCGTCACCTGAATTGTAAAATTCGTCACCTGAATTGTAAAATTCATCACCTAAAGCATGGTTATGTTCGTCGTTTGAGTATATTTTGAGTATATTTTAATTAATAGCCAGATTACTCAGGTGACTAGATTTCGTAGTATGTTCGTCATTTGAGTATATTTCAAGAATTTTTTAATTAAAAATTAGATGACGAGGTTCATCTAATATTCATCACCCAAGTTAATGATCACCTAAAATTAATATGCACCTAGGAAGTGGATGTGCCCCTGTTTTTTAACATACCAAAAAGATGTACCTATACACAAACAATACCATTCACCACTCACAAATAATACCTGTACACAAACAATACCATTCACATTTCACAACATAATTTTACCAACCCATTTCATACCATTACCACCACCAAAATGCACAAGGCCATAAAACATGTCCACAACATGTCTAAAACGTTTCCAAAAGATGGCCAACACATGTCCAACACAACCACATCTACCTAACATAGTTAGACTACTTATATTCATTAGAAACGTGTCCAAAAACCATGTACGAACAGCTGTCCAAAATGTTCATACACTAAGTTGTTCAAGTCCAACCATTACGCCATGAAGGAGAAGAGGTCACGGGGTGTTACCTTGGGAGGGGCTAGGTTGGGAAGGTGCTTGGGATTTGGAAAAGGTTGTCATGAACTCCTCCAGAACTGCAATACGACTCTTCAAAGCATCATTCTCAGCAATGGCTAGCTCGGAATCCTCCATAGCAATTTTAGCATCCTCCTTGGCATTTGTTGCTTCCTCCTCTCCCTTCTTAGTTCTCGCCTCCAGCTCCAATCTAATCGTTGCAGCTTGCATATTAGCTCCTCCTCTTTTCTTCGGCGGGCGCGAACCAGCCCTACCTAAACCTGAGAATCAGAAAAAAAATCCATTAAAAGAAATTCCATGACAACAAAAGGCAAAATTAAAAATAAGGAAAGAAGCAGTACCTCGGACTTTGGTGCCTCGCCTTTCTCCAAAGGCATCGATGAGAATTTCGCATTGCTCTTCAAAAGGTATGGAAACGGGGTGGACTTGGTCAACTGTCTCACCATTTTGTGCCTCTCCAGACCGACGTTGCTCGTAAATCTTATCTACAGATCTCTTCAGTTTTTGCTGTGACCAACGGTTGAAACTTAAAACTCTATCTAGAAAAAACACTTTACACTATCATACGAAAACAACAAGGCTAGGAAAACAGTAGAAACCCTTCAGAGACACAATTAGCAATATTTTAAGGCAGCAAGGCAGAAAAACAGTAGCAACCCTTCAAAAAAAAACAGTAGCAATACTTTCAAGCAACAAGGCAAAAAACTGTAATTTAATAATCAAATTACCCAAAACAGTAACAGCTTATACGGTATAAAAATAATGAGAGAACTAAACGCTGGAACATGATAGAACAACTTATACGGTATAAAAAAAACAGTTAATCATGGTAATTTAATAATCAAATTACCCAAAACAGTAACAGCTTATACGGTATAAAAAACAGTAAGTTTCAGAAATACTATTATCTCCCTTCAACAGTTTCCAAAACCTCAAAACTATTTACACCACAATCAAAGAATCAAAACCATTCTAAGACCTGCTTTTAATTTTACAAACCAAATATATTGGAGATTGATGATTGTTAATTTGCTTTTTATACCTTGCTGTTCTTTATTTGGTTGACTGCTAAGGTCATATTACCTAGAAAAGGCTGAAGGCTGTGTTTTCATAGTAGAAGAATCCAATGTTTACTTTGAAATCTACGAGTTCATTAATAAAAAAGACATTTATAAGAATCCATACCTCCAAGTAGGCAAAGATAACGTCTCTATGATGCTCTTCCAGCTTTTTAAATGATGAGGCAAGCATAGGTACATGTTTCCGCACAACTGCTCCAATATTCTTGACTAGGCCTTCAAACACTTCCTTCGTGTCAGGTCCACTATGGAAAGTTGACCAATTCAAATCGATCTTTTTCCCAGTTGACTTGACCATCGCATTTGTCTTTGCGCTGGTAATGATTCGGGGCTTCTTAGGTGGCTCTCCTGCACACATAGCCATCAATTACTACTCATTGAACTTAAAGTAGATAATCAAACAGAGAAATCAAACAATTGTATTATAATTGGTAATGTGAATTAGGAATGATTTGAAGCAATTCTGAGATGAAGGCTGGTCCTCTCTGGAAACCATGCAAATAGATTAACTTCAACGTTCAACAACTAACATGATAACTAAAAATCCAAATTGACAATGTTTTGTTAAAGCACCTTATATCTAGATTAAATGCCTTTTCCCCGGTAAAAGAAGAAAAATGAAGCACCTTATATCTAGATTTTAGTAAGACAGTCACTGAATTAAAAACAAAATACCCACATTTGCTAGTTCTGCATAAAAGGTGGATATCAATTCAAATTGACAATGTTTTGTTAAAAGCCAGATGCTTAACATATACACACAGAAATTGCTGATACAATCTCGAAACAACTCAGTAACGGAAGACAAATAGTGCAATAATCAGACACAAAAGCTTATGGGAGTATCAACATATGGGAGTTAAGTCTTATAGCAAGTGCAAATTTTAAAGATTACATTTTTATAGAGATAATCAATGATCTATACACAAACTTATGAAGCTTCATACCTAAAATCGAAGCCCTAGTTTGATTTCGAAGCCCTAGTTTGATTCAACAAAAACCCTAAAATCGAAGCCCTAGTTTGATTCAACAAAAACCCTAAAATTGAAGCCCTAATTTGATTCAACAAAAATCCGGGTTTGATTCAACAAAAACCCTAAAATCGAAGCCCCAATTCTTCTCAAATTTTCAATTTGAAACAAAATCATAAACATTATTCGAAGGAGGAACTTACCGCCCGGGTTCTTGCATCGAGCGCTTAGGAGAGGCGGAGAAGCGGAGCCGGTCGAGGCGGAGCCGGTCGAGGCGGCGGGGAGAGGCGGAGCAGGAGCCGGTGTCGGGGTGGTGGATGCTGAGGCCGTCGGGGAAGCAGAAGCCGCAAGGAGGCTTTCTCCGCCAGCGGTGACCATCGCAGGAGGCGCTGCCAGGGGATTCGTGGGCTGGGGAGGAGTGATGGCCGGCGGGGGGTTGGTGGAAGAGGACGGCGCTGCCAGGGGACTCGTCGGCTTTGGGTTGACGGTGGCTCGCCGGCGAGTGGATTTGGGCGGCATGGTGGAGTGGAGAACTGAGAGTCTGAGAGAGATAGGTCGATGAAGAGAAGCGTTTGATGAGAGAGAACGGATGTTCCGTCTAAATTAGGTTAACTAGTGGCTCCCGTTTATTTTTTTTTATTTTTTATTTATTTATTTATATAATAACCTAATTTAGGTGACGAACATAGTGAATTTTCCAGAAATAAGGCGGGAATTTTGGCGCCTATGGACTCAAGTGACCAACACATGCTACGTTCGTCGCTTGAATGAGTGTAAATTTTTCACAAATGAAGCGGGAATTTTGGCGCCTTTCTCATGACCAAAAAAAATTTTTGGCGCCTTTGTCTTTGTGGCATAAATAATGTTATGAAATAAATAAAAAAACTATTTATTGTTTATTCACATGGAAAAAAAACTATTTCTCCACATATTAAAATTTAAATAATTTTTTTACACTTTTTAAAAGTTAAAAATTATAAAATTCAATTATATTATTGTATATGACATCAATAATTTTGTGGAAAAAAACTATTTATCATTTATTTACATGGAAAAAAATATTTGTCGACATATTCAAATTTAAATTATTTTATTACTCTTTTTAAAAGTTAAAAATTATATAAATATCAAATATATTTCACAAATGAAGCGGGAATTTTGGCGCATTTGTGTTTATCACATAAATAATGTTATGAAATAAAAAAACGAAGAGTCGTCATCCGTAATACATATAGTTTAAAAGTGACAATATTAATACATGTAGGTTATAAGTCATGACGCGGAATCATCATCATCGACATCTTCATCATCGTCCCCATCTTCTTCTTCTTCAAATTCTGTTTCTTCCTCTTCGTCATCCTCGTCCTCATCGTCGACGTTGTCACCTTCTTCTTCGTATTCGTCACCATATTGGTGACTCCGACTTGGCCCGATGTCAACAGTGAGATCAATAATTCCATCAGAAGTCGAGGCAAGCTCTTGATAGGGTCCCCATGGTTCATATTCATGTCGAACTTGAGGTATATCACCTTCATGTACTGCAAGTGTTCTAGCATCATAAACATTCCTATGGGCCATCACATTAACTACTTTCCAAGCTTCGCCCGCCTTCGGATCATCGACATAGAATACTTGTCTTACCGTAACCGCGAGACAGAATGGCGACTCCTCATACCAACTACTGCTCGTGTCAACTGTCAACAACCCATGATCCATTTTCATGCTACCATTGTCGTACCATTTACATTTGAACAACACAACAGGCATTCGATGTGCGTATAGAAGTTCCAATACATAATAGTTCATGATGAAAGCAGCTGTGCTGAAACATTATGTGACAGTCATGGGTCTTTAATCCATGAAACTTCTTTTCACGGATTTTGACCTTGTTCTTCAAACTCCCGGCATAACCGTGAGGATACTTCACTTCACTAAACCATTCAAACACCTCTGCTAGATCTTCTGGCTTCACCAGAAAAGGTGCATGAGAAAGTCGTCCATTGGTTCGCTCAGACTGGTTTTTCCGCACCCATGTCTCTTGTAATGCGGCCCGAGCTTTAGGCCCATCTTTAGATTTTCCTTCAATGCTCAAAGTGGTTCCAATGATGTTATCAAACACATTCTTTTCAATGTGCATAACATCAAAAGTATGCCTCACTCTAGTATGGGGCCAGTAGGGTAATCTCCAAAAGATGGACTTGTTCGTCCAACATGCTCTATTTCTGGCAGAGTACGATACATTGAACTTTTCATGTGAGCTAAGAACAGGGAAGTTGCACCTGATGATTTATTTGCAAAAAAAAAAGAAAAACTCTAAAACTATATATTTTGAAACTAAAAGAATTCTCAAACTATAGTATGAAACTAAAAGAATTATGAAATTCGTACCTGTTGATTTTCGCAAGAATTTCTTCCCCAGAAAAGGAAGGAGGTCTAGGCCTATACTCGCACTTCCCATCAAATGACTGACAAGCGGACCTCCATGAGTGGTCTTGTGGAAGCCATCTGCGGTGACCATCGTAAACCATTCGACCCTGCTCATGTGTTGCTGAAATGTCGTCCAAGCATACTGGACATGCTTTATACCCCTTTGTAGCCGATCCCGCCAACATACCAAGTCCTGGGAAGTCACTGATGGTCCACAACACAGCTGCTTTCATCATGAACGTGGAACTTGAATGCCGATCAAAAGTACAAACTCCACTTTCCCATAATCCAATAAGTTCATCAATCAATGGCTCCATGAATACACTAAGACACTTTCTGGGTGACTTCGGGCCCGGAATCAACAACGCCAATATGTTGAATTCTTTCTTCATGCACATTGATGGGGGCAAATTATACGGCATCACAATCACGGGCCAAGTGCTGTGGAGTGTTCCCATTGTCCCAAAAGGATTGAATCCGTCTGTGGCTAGTCCAAGTCGCACATTCCTCACATCATTGGAAAAGTGCGGGTACAATCTGTCAGTGGACAAAGCTCGTAAATATAGCTCACAAATTATTGGAGAAGTAAAAGTGGTATAGTTCAGCCGTACCTATCAAATTCTTGCCATGCCTCTCCATCTGCAGGGTGTCTCAAGCAATCTTCATCTCTCACCCTCTCACCATGCCAACGCATTTGCTTCGCAATGTGCGGCTCCATGTATAGTCGCTTTAATCTGGGCGTTATGGGAAAGTACCGGATAACCTTTCTGGGGACCTTGCTGCCCTTTCCGCCTTCACGTGTCTCCCACGTCGAAGTGTTGCATACCGGACACACATCATAATCTGCATACTGTTTATAAAACAGCACACAGTTATACTCACATGCATCGATGCTCTGATAGCCTAAACCAATGTCCCTACACAACTTTTTCATCTGTATTCCATCCTTAGGGTATTTGTGTCCCGGGGGGAGCAATCCGCTGATGTATTTACACAAATCATGCATACTCTTATCTGACCAGCCATTTATCGACTTGAGATGCATTGCGTTCAAAACAGCACCCAAAACAGTCTCTGTGCTCCCAGGGTACAATGGAGTCTGAGCTTCCAATAAAAGCCTCTCATACTTCCTATAGTCATCATCGATTACATCAGCAAAGCTGGGGTCACCTGTATCCCTATAGGCATCATTGACCCCCGTAGTGTATCCGACATGATAAGGGAAAGCATCGTGCAACATCTCCATAATGGGACCCTCCCCAGACGACGAAGCCCGTTGTTCCAAAAGTTGCCTTCTTAGCTGGGATGTTCTAGACTCGACCCGTGGTTCACCATGTTTATCCCATACTGTATAGGTTGGTTCCATACCCCATCTATACAAATGGTTAAGCATCTCTCCAATGGTAACTGGTTGTCGACTGTTACGACAATCACCACACGGACAATCAAATAGGACCCTCCCATTTGCATTTGCATAAACCCAATTCACAAAAGCAATAATTCCATTCTTGTATTCTGGATGAGAAGTCGGAAGTTGCATCCAACTTTTATCCATTTTCCTGCCAATATATCAACAAATTCATAAATATCAACGTTTACATCAAACAAAAATCTCCACTCTCTACCATGGCATACAAATCTTAAACAAGTTCTTGTCATAATAACAATACTCAAATCACAATCTCCAAATTTCCATCCGTAAATATATATAATAACAACCATACACAAATCTCTATCAACATTCCAATTTCCGCTAAAATCTCAAACAAATCCATATATATCAACTTACAACAACCTCTTTACTAAAATCTCAAACTAAAAATATGGATTTCTCTATATAAAAAAATCACAATCTCTAACAAAAATCACAATCTACAAATTTCAATCTAGACATCATATATTTAAGCGTAAATATATATAATAACAAACGTACAAAAATCTCTACCAACATTCCAATTCCCACTAAAATCTCAAACAAATCCATATATATCAACTTACAACAAGCTTTTTACGAGAATCTCAAACAAAAAAATATGGGTTTCTCTAAAAAGAATCACAATTTCTAACAAAAATCACAATAAAATCTCCAACAAATCCATTTAACTTTCAATCTTCAATAAAAAAATCTCCAATCTCCAATAAAAAATTCACAATCTCTAACAAAAATCTCCAACAATTGTCCAATGTCCAATAAAATCACAACCTCTTTATTTATATAAATAAAATCACACACACACACACACACACACACACACACACACACACACACACACACACACACACACACACACACACACACACACACACACACACACACACACACACACACACACACACACACACACACACACACACACACACACACACACACACACACACACACACACACACACACACACACACACACACACACACACACACACACACACACACACACACACACACACACACACACACACACACACACACACACACACACACACACACACACACACACACACACACACATCAACATTTATCACAATCCCCCCCCCCCACCTCCCTAAAATCTCAAACCAATAATATGATTTTCTTCAATCTCTACCACAAATATATACAATAACAACATTTATGTGTACATATATACAATAACAATAAAAAAAATTTAATAATTTGACAAACCTTGTAGATCACCAAAAAAAATCAATGGAAAAGAAGATGGAAATGGAGAAGGAAGATGAGAGAATGGTTCGACGTATACAACGTTAATTTGGTATTAAATGTGGCAAGTAACATTAAATGTGGCCATTTTGAAAAAGTTACAACTCAGGCGACGTACTTTGTCTATGTTCGTCACCTAAGCACTATAGCAATTAATGTGTCAGACCTACCCTTCTTCAGGCGACGTACTTTTCCCAAAGTTCGTCGCTGAAACTCCTTTCATTTAATTCGGGCCTACCTACTCTCACTCAGGTGAGGAAGCTATATAAGTACGTCGCTAGAATTTACTCAAGTGACGAACAAATGCCAACTTCGTCGCCTGAACTTCGGTCTCCTTTTGACTTTGCCAGGATTTGACTCGGGTGACGAATATGTATATGCACGTCGCCTGAATAGATCTCAAGTGACGAACCCTTAAAAGTCCGTCACCCAAGTTGCAAAATGGCGTAGTGTATGTACCCAATTAGCTAGGGGTGGGCACAAATCCCGCAAATCACGGACCCGTCCAGGTCCCGTCCCGCAAAAATTATGCGGGACGGGACGCGGGACGACCCGGCGTGATCCCGCAAATCCCGTCCCGCGCACACATATAATAATAATAATAATAATAATAATAATAATAATAATAATAATAATAATAATATAATACTATGTATATAATATGAGGATATAGAGTATAATACTATATATATATAGTAGTGTGTATATAAACTACGTACACTGTAATATATAATAATTATTCATTTAAAAAAAACAATAACTATATATGTAATATATATATATATATATATATGTATTCATTTTAATATATACTATAGTATTAATTATTCATTTTAAAAACAGTAGCTATACATGTAATATAAATTATTCATTTAAAAAAATTAAAACAGTAACTATATATGTATTCATATTACATATATATATATATATATATATATATATATATATATATATATATATATATATATATATATATATATATATAGTAGTGTGTATATAAATTACATACGTACACTATAATATATAATAATAATTATTCATTTAAAAAAAACAATAACTATATGTAATATATATGCATGTATTCATTTTAATATATACTATAGTATTAATTATTCATTTTAAAAACAGTAGCTATACATGTAATATAAATTATTCATTTAAAAAAATTAAAACAGTAACTATATATGTATTCATATTACATATATATATATATATTAAAATTGATTATATGTATATATGTATAGCTATATAAAAACAGTATGTATTTATATCTTGAATAAAAACAGTATGTATGTACAGGCGTATAATTTTAATGAAAACAGTGTGTAGTTTGCGGGTACCCACGGGCTACCCGCACCCGCATTCACGGACGGGCTTGGACATGACTTCCAACCCGTTAAGCATGCTTAGCTCGGCCCACGCCCGCAACACGTGACAAAATCTCGGGCAAAGCCCTGTCCAAGCTCGGCCTGCGCCCGCGTTTGCCCAGGTATATGTAAGGCCATATATATACACACTGCGTCGGTATTATATACATGTACACCCGTATATATGTGTACGCATATATGAGAACCTACAAAATATAAAAAATTATACATATATATATTTATTACGCCTGTGAGAATCTCAATATATACATGAAAATTTTGAGTTTTTTTTATAATTTTTTTTATTTGAAAGACAAGGCCCGTCCCGGTCCCGGTCCTATCCCGCAAAAATTACGCTGGACGACCTCCGTCCCGTCCCGTCCCGCGCTCACCCCTACAATTAGCTCTATATAAAAGGCGAAGTGTGGCCAAAAGCTGACTTACCATTTTGCCCCTAACTTTAGCAATGTTCTCGTAAAATTACAAATTTGTCACTTTTTTTTCCCGCTCCCGGCTTCATCGCTTCCTCCTGTAGTCCTATTCCAAAATCGTCGTCTCTCAGTTTCCCCTTTCCTTCCCCTCTCTTTGGTTCTCTTCGCTCCGTCTCCGATCGTCCCCAACACGGCGCTTATTTTCTTTCTCCTCATCAGACCTCCATTTTTGCTTTTCCCACGTTTACTATGTGTCTCTGAATGGATCCCTATGCGCATCTTTCCTAACCCTAAAGATCCCAACTTTCACCCCCAAACCCTCACTCCTACTTTCTCCCACCTTCAGACTTCGTCATTTCCCTATTCTGGACAAGTTTCGTGCTGCTTGTTGTGAGCCGAATTTGCCATGTTTTATAGTTACTTTTATATCGTTTTCTGCATACATTTCATGCATTTGGGCTAGAATAGTACAGAATCTATGTAGTTTATGCTTATTTGCCAAATTATGGAATCTACACTAGTTTCTGTTTAAATTCGCAGAATTCGAGGCAATTTACAGCAGTTCTGAGAAAGGAAGAAAAGCTTGAAAAACAACTACAGAATCCAAGGTCAAGAAGTAGCGGATGTTGTGAGCGGAATCTGCCATGTTTTACAGCAACTTTTATATCGATTTCTGTATACATTTGCATTCATATGGGCTAGAATAGTACAGAATCTATGTAGTTTATGTTTATTTGCCAAATTATGGAATCTACATCAGTTTCTGTTTAAATCGCAGAAATCGAGGCATTTACAGCAACTTTACAGAAAGTCGGAAAAGCTCGGGAAATCACTACAGAAGGCCAAGGTCAAAGCTGCGGAACAACTCTGAGAAACCAGGCTACTCGATCTCGAGTAGGCCTGGTCGACATCGACAAAAGCTTGGCCGACAAACCTTGGTCGACAGGCTCTGATCGAGAAGCCAGACCTAGCCAGACTCCGGAGTCTACTCGACATCGACAACCGCTGGTCGAGGTCGACAAAGCTCAGCCACTCAAGTCCGGAGTCGACGAGGAGAAGCTGTCCGAGGAAGTCAAAAACCCTAGCCCTACTCGACATCGAGGAGAGCTTGCCGAGATCGATAAGATCCTGAGCCCATGTCCGAGCCCTTCGAGGAGAACTACTCGAGCAAGCCCAGTCGACGGATGCCATCTTAGTCGAGATCGACTAGAGGTGGTCGACATCGACGAGCACCAGTGAGCCCAGATGAAGCCACATCGAGCCAGAGTCAGCCAAGCCGAGCCAGTCTACTCGACCTCGACAAGACCTACTCGAGGTCGACAAGAGCCCAGTGTCCGAAGCTGCTCGACTTGACCTTCCGACTAGGATTTGGATTGCTTGGGCGTGAAGGCGAGATTCTATCCAATTACATCAAGATCTATCTATGGAAGGAAGCAAGACCTATCAACATGAAGACATCTTTCCTAAATTAGTTTTATCTTTTCCTTATTTAATTTATTTCCATGAACAATTTATTTATCATTAAAGCATTAGATATAGATTTAGATATAGATAGATATCTTCTATCCTTGATTAGCAAGGGTTAGAAGGCTATAAATAAAGCCCAGGGGGCTAGTTTTTCAATCATCCAATTTCAGTCAGAGTTAGTTAGTTACACAGAGACGATTTAGGGAGTTTGAGGTTTTTAGGGTTTTGGCGGTTTGCGAGAGTTGATCGCCGGAATTGTAAAAGCTTTAAATTTAGTTAATGCAAGTTTATTTCTTTCAATCAATGATGTTTGCGATGAGGCGTGAGTAGTCAACCCACTTCTAGGGTTGGGGCGAGCCCGACGATAGCCATGCAGGATTAAGGTAAAGATCGAACCTTTCTCATATTTGGAGCGTTTACCTACTTGTTGATGTGTTTATTGCCCATCTAATGGAGATCCATGTTAACAACTTGGATTATAAACATAAAATCGGTAGAGACAATTAGGGTTTCTTGAGAGAGTTGTCTAATTGTTGGAAAAGGCGAGAGCCTAATCCTTTAATGCGATTTATATGATGATCTGTTTGATTCCGCCTTATGCATGCTTGGTTATCGTTGTTGCAAACCCCAATCTTGGAAGTCTTTTTCATATAGTTTACAGTCGAGTTTCTGAGTTCTGTCAAAGATTTGCATTTGTCTTTACTTTTACAGTTTTATTTCTGTCTTTTAAAGTTTCTGTTTTGCTAGTCGACATAGACCAAAGTTTGGTCGATCTCGAGTTGGCCGTAGTCGAGATCGAGTAGGCCGTGGTCTGAGTCGAGTTGTTTTCTTTCTGTTTTTCGTCGATTACAGTTTCTGACTTTGCTTTCTTACTCGAGATCGAGTTGATCTTGTCGACATCGAGGAAGCTCGGTCGAGTTGTCTGGTCGAGCTCTTTGCTGTTGTCGATTTGCTTGGTTTCTGTCGAGTACTTTTCTGTCGAGTTGCTTTGCTTTTCTTGCTTCTGTTTTGCTTTATTATTTTTTGTCTTTTAGTTTCTGTCTTTAGTTCTGTTATTTACTTTTATTTCCGTTACCCTTGCCGGGTTAGTTGCCCTTGCTGGGATATTTGTTTATTTCTGTTTCTATTTTTGTGTTTCTGTGCCTGTTCTGTTGCTGTCTGTGAGATTTACAGCTACCTGAGAAACGCTGACACGCTTCCTCGTGGATCGATCCTGACTTTCTCTTACTACATTGGAGGAGTCTTGTATTTATTTGCTGAGGCCTGAGTCTGGTTTGATCTATATTTTGTATTTCATACTCGATTCCATCCTTTACAACAGCGGAACCAGGACAAATCAAGCTGGAAGCAAGGAAAAATCGACTCGACAACATCAAGTCGATATCGACCAATTCTTGTCGATATCGAGTACACCTAAGTCGATTTCCAGCAAGCTGCCAAAATCGAACAAGGAAAGCTGGAGAACATTAGTCGATATCGACTTCCTTTAGTCAATATCGAGTTGGCCACATATTGAGTCAGAGACACCAGACATCGCCAAGTGAAACTGGGAAGGCGAGCAGAAGTTAGTCGATATCGAGTAACTTTACTTGATATCGAGGACAACCCAAGTCGACATGTGTGATGTTGGCCGACATGGAGTTTCTGAGCACAAGACGAAGAAAATGCTAGTCGATATCGAAGACTCCTACTCGATATCGAGGACGTCTCAGTTGCGGATTCCGAGCTATCCGAATATCTTGTTAAGTTTCTATCCCGAAGCCGATTGTGATATTTTCGAGGCCAAATTCTATCCACATCTATCAAGAGCTATCAAGTCAAGGAGAAGATATTTTATCTACTTTAGATATAGTTCTACATTTAATTATTTATTCCATTATTTTATCTTAAGTAAGTAGATATAGATATTGATAGACTTTCTTACCTTGATTAGCAAGGATTGGAAGGCTATAAATAAAGCCTTAGGGGCTGATTTCTAAGCATTCAATTTCAGTTACAATTAGTCACATAGAGAGAGTACAGGAGAGAGCTTGTGGCGAGAGAAGATGGAAAGGCGAAAGCGGATTTGGCTTCGATTGGTTGTAAGCTTTCTTTAGTTTATTTAATGCAAAGTTATTTCCTTTTATTATTGATGATATTCTTGTTGATGAAGAGCGAGTAGTCCACCCACTTCTAGGGTCAAGGTGATCGAGCCCGACAGTAGCCATGTGAGGTGATGCGGAAAATGTTTGATCTTTTTATGCAATTCGTCCTCTATTCCTATGAGCATGATTCTTTTGCAAAAGTTGAAGGTGATCCTTGTTTGTGTTATTGAAGCGAAAGTGATCTTAATGCAACTTGGGTTAATTATGTGAAAAGGGTTAGTAACAATTAGGGTTTATACGAAAGCCTCTATCTTCCTATTTGTTAATAACGAAAGTTATTTGATGAAAAGCATGATCTTTTATGCCTTTATGTGTTATTTTGCATGGTTATCGTTGTGGTATTGATACCCTGGCCTTGGAAGTCTTTTAGTTTATTTAATTCATCAAAATCTGCATTCTGTGTTCGAAAGGTTGTATTTTAAGGTTTTTGTCTGTTTTCGAATTCGAGCAGGTTCTAGTCAATATCGAGTTGATTTACTCGATATCGAGGAGGGTTTTACTCGACATTAGTCTTTTCTGAGTTTTGGTTTCTGATTGTCGATATTCGGTTTCTGGAGTCGATATAGTTAGTCGATATCGAGTAAATTGTACTCGATATCGGGTAGTTTTTTGCTTCCGTTTTCTTTTCTGCTTTTATTTGTTATTTCTGTCTCTCTTTCCGTCTATTACTTCTATTTGTGAGGTTTACAACTACCTAAGATCCACTGACGTGCTTCCTCGTGGATCGATCCTGACTTCCCGCTGCTACATCAGGAGGAGGTCTTGTAATTATTTACGTACGGGCACGAATCTGGTTTGATTTATATTTTATATTTTGAACTAAATTTCCTCCTACAACAAATTGGCACCGTTTCTGGGGAATCAATCATTCGCGCCTTAGGTAGTTAAATCTCACGTTTGCTTTGAGTTACTTCGCAGGTATATGCGCCGTTCTGGTCAACCACTTGAGTTTGACGGCTTGGACGAAATAGAACGCCTTATACACTTCCAAGCTAAACTAAAAAGAGCCATGGCGGCTGCAGAAACACAGGAACAACTGATACAGAGGCTTCAAGCTGAGTTAGCCACCAAGGATACTGTTCTCGCCACTGAGAGAGCAGGCAGGGAACAGGAAGCTGCGCAAAGAAGGCAATTGGAAGATGAGCTTGCCCAGTACCCCACCACCGCAGAGGATTACATGCACCCGACTCTCGTCGTTCCTGAATCGACTATTTTAATCCCTGAGAATAACTATGAAATTCGCACTCCTTTCTTAATAGAAATTAAACATAATGCTTTTCATGGTAGATTTAATGAATGCCCTCTTCAACATATTACCAACTTTACTGATATGTGTCGTACTCTTGCCGAAGGTACCACCTTGGAGTACATCTTGATGAAGGCTTTCCGTTGGTCTCTAGCGGGTCCAGTATTGAAGTGGCTTGAGGGTCTTCGTCCATGATCCCTCACAACATGGGCTCAAGTAAAGCAAGAATTTCTCAATAAATTCTTTCCTCCTGCCAAGACAGCGCTCCTTCGCCAAAAGATTACATCTTTCAAACAGCAACCTGGAGAACCGCTAGCAAAGACATGGGAACGCTATAAGGATCTACTGTGATCCTGCCCTACACATGGACAACAACCTTGCGTCGTTCAGGAGATCTTCTTCAATTCTCTTGACTTGGCTGCTAAGGATAGGATCAACACATATACTCATTATGAGTATCTGACAATGTCGCCAACTGACGCATGGGCTGCCCTCGACAAGCTGACCAACTATGACAACAAGTATGGGACTTCAATCAACTATGAGGAGAATGCCTATGCTAGGCTAGCCCCATCCATGCCCCTCTATGAACCCACTAAGGAGATCGACCCAGATGTCAAAGAGCAGTACTACAGAGATCAGAATAGGAAGCTCCTCAAGCAAGTAAATTATCTTTCTCTCAACCGGCCCTACATCGAATGCGGATCACATAGACACACCACTACTGAGTGCCCACACACAGAGCAAGTCAGGCTGGCAGAACACCATGAAGAGGTAACTTATGGAGGGGGTCCCAATCGCTATATGGGGGACCAAAGGTTTCAGCAACCACAATGGAACCAAGGTGCCCATAGGAACCCCCCGCCCTACAGAGCTCCAGAACATCCGGAAAAGGACCAGAAACGGGATGATCTACAGACCGTCCTCGAGGAAACACGAAGGAACCATACAGATACCAAGCAGTCCTTCAACTCCGTCTACACTCAGATTCAAGGAGTCAACTCTAGGATTGGGGAGATTGATATATGGCGGAAATCAATGGAAACACAGATTGGCCAACTAGCAGCAGGCGTCCCCAGACAATCAGGAACACTCCCTGGATCTTCAGAACCAAATCATAAGGGGAAGACCGGACACATCGCTGCTGTGAAACTCAGGAGCAACCATCAACTACGCGAGCCAGAGGTCGGAAGGCAGCAGGACGAAAGAGCTGAACATCAAGTCGATATCGACCAGACCTTGGTTGATGTCGAGAAGAGGCAAGTCGATATTGAGGAAGGCCAACTCGATGTCGAGGAGGAACTGGACCACCCTTCGTCTGCACAGCACTACAACTCGAAATTGACTACAGTAGTCGATATCGAGGAAAAACCAGTCGATATCGAGAAGATCCCAGTCGATATTGACCCTTCTGCAGGAACCCCGACATCTGTTCTGGCTCCAAATAAGAAAAAGAGGCTGCCCTTCCCAACAAAATCTCCAAAGGACCCAGCATAGAAGAAGTTTCAACGCTTCATCAAGATGCTTCAAAGGCTCAACGTCACCATACCTTTCACAGAAGCTCTCAATGAAATGCCATCTTACGTTAAATTCCTCAAAGAGATTCTAAGAAAGAAGTGGTCAATGGCGGCGATTACAGAAGAGTGCAGCCATATGGACATACTTGAGAAGAGGTCAAATCCAGGTAAGTTTGCTATAACCATTGGATTTGGTCAATATAAATTTAATGCATTATATGATCTTGGAGCTAGTGTAAGTATAATGCCTTTAACTATATGGTCCAAGATTAAGATAGGTGCTCTAGAGCCTGTAGATGCCAAGCTTTATATGGCAAACAACACGGTGGTCATCCCAACAAGCATGGTGGACAATGTGCCGGTGCAAGTAGGTAAGGTCTTTGTCCCTGTTGATTTCTTAGTTATTGATGTGGCGGAGGACCCTGCTTGTCCAATTATTATAAGAAGGCCCTTTTTAGCGACGGTGGATGCAAACATAAGTGTAAGGAAGTGAGTACTCACTTTCAACATCAGCGATGAGGTAATTGAGTATTCTTTTTATAAAACTGAAAGGCACACAGGTCCCATGGAAGAGGTAAAAGCTATATCAGCTGGTTACATCACTTGCGGGGAGCCTACGGTAAGAAATATGACTCCTAAAGAGCTGGAAAAGAGGGATGTGGAAGCCCAGGTGGAGAAGATCATGGCCATCCTGAACGACAACGCAGAGGATCTGCTCGACATCGACCAAGGTAAGTTGACGTCGACTAACTATTTCTTGGATGCCTTGACAGGATGCAGGTGTGGGCCGAAGTCACCCAGAATTCCTCGACATCGAGAAATTTTGTCGACATCGACCAAAAGCAGAACCCTCGACCAGCAGCAGCTTCGTCGAGCAACAAATCCGAAACTGAGAATTCATCGACATCGACCAAATTGGTCAATATCGACCAAACACCGACGTCCTCGGCTTCACCTTCCCCGACGAGCAATCCACTGGAAGCAGAGAAAAACTCCTCGATATCGACCACATTGGTCGATATCGACCAAGTGCTGGCTTCCTCGACTCCAGCATCCTCGAGCAGCAACCTACCAGAAGTAGGTCGTTCCTCAATATCGAGTACTTCTAGTCGATGTCGAGTAGAACATGAGGTCCCCGAATCCGATTCTGCGAAGGTAAGCCAAGGTATGGATCTTTCTTCTCCTATTTCCATTAAAGATTTATCTATACATGGGAGAGATTTGCCTTGGAATGTGCGCTTATGTAGGATTTCCAATGATGAGCCTAAGGAGTATGAAATTGGAGACAAACTCTATGTTTCCAAATCAAAAGATCATTGGTTTCCCAACAAATTCAACAAGAAGAAGATGGGGCCCTTCGTGGTGAACAAGATCCATTCTGGAGGACTGCAGCTGATGGACAAGAATAGAGTCCTATTTGAAGCTCAAGCTACATGGGCCCTGCAAATGCCACCTTGAGCTTAATGGAGAAGTCGGCCTAGCGACTATAAAATCTAGAGCTTGTAAATAGACATTTATTTTTGGGACTTTTGGACATTGTTGCTTTTGTTTTTGGTTTTGAACCTTTTAGTTTTTCTGTTGTGGGTATTTCTCTTCTACAATTTTCAGGTCCATGGGGATAGAAGAAAGCTAAATCGGACTCGGCCCAGCAACATTTACACTCGATTTTCGATGTCCTGCACACCTGTCCAGTGAGTTTCTTTATTTCCCCTTATGTTTTTATACAGTGAGGACATTGTAATATTTAAGTACGGGGTGGGGGAAGGGCTTACTTTGTGCATATGTGCTTATATTTGACATTATGTGTCCATTTTTAGAGTTTAATTCTTGAATTACTTATACATGGCTATATACTTTGGAATTCATATTTGATATCTATGTGCTTATATGCATGTTTTCCAAAGTTTGAAAAAATGACCCCCATTGAAATTTCTTGATAAATGTCATGGAAGCTTATATTGAACTCGATGATGCAAAATTGGATTCATTAGAGATATAGCATGAAATTGCCTAGTAAAGGGAAGTCACAATGAAGTGCATATTTTCTTGAAAACCATGAAAGGAGGTAAAATTTGAAATTGCATTTGACATGTTGCATGATAAGAGGATGGATGACTTTATGTTTCCATATAATGCTCATATTGTTTATAATCCTAGCCATACCTATGCTTATGCATCACAAAAGCCATATTATGCTTTATTTCAATTATTGCTCCACATGTTATAAATATTGCTCATTCTTTACCTTATTTCCTATACTGGGATTATGTTGAGAATGATGTTACATTATAGAGATTATTATATGGTGTTTGTGTTGTTGTTATCATTATTTGGAGTTCGGAAGGAATGTTCGAAATATATGGAAAATTTAATGAGTGAGAAAAAAATCCGATCACCTCAGGAGATAAAGGTAGATCGACCCTGCTCGCTAAGATAATAGTTTGGCGAGATGGGAGACACAGGTGAGGAGTCCAAAGCACTAAGTATCCGAGGCCATTCATGACACCCATGTTTGCGACTCGCGAGAAGGCAATGCTGAGGTTAGAGAGGTAAAAGCATTATTGTTGATAAAAGCATTAGGAAAGGTGATGAGTCTTATGAAGAAGGAATGTGGTTGAGAAAGTTTGGAAATAATGCATTTCCCCAGATTATTAGCACCACATTGCCAAATATTGCCCAACTTTTAGCCTTTTACCAATCTACTTCTCATTTGAGCTTAGATTAAAGTCCTCTTGATTATTAATGCTTTGTCACTTATGAATGTTTTGCATAACCCTTCTTTTGTAAGGGGACACCAGAATCAAATTATGCAGATTTAATTACCATCATTTTGCTATATGCTCATGGAGAGAAACAATGGGACTATAACATTATTTTCAAAAGACAAAGAAGACAGGTTTCAGGACTTATTCCTCTCCTTTGGACAGTGCATCGGAGCATTCCCCCTCTTAAAGAAGGTATGTCTTAAACAATGTCAACAAAAATTCTGTGGTAATTGATTTTCTTAAATTCAATAATATAAGTAATTTCATTTCTTTATATACCAGGTTGTTGTTATTGATGGCACATTCCTAACTGGGCAATATAGAGGAACGTTGCTTGGAGCAGTTGCACAAGATGCAAATAGACATATTTTTCCACTTGCCTTTGGTATTGTTGACTCCGAAAACAACAGCTCTTGGGAATGGTTTATGTATCGGCTGCTGCAGGTTGTACCTCCATCAAATGACTTAGTGTTTGTCTCCGATAGACATGCTAGCATTTCAAGGGCTATATCTTTAGTTTACCCAACAGCTACACACTGCATATGTATGTGGCACTTGAAACAAAACATCAAAGCGACATTCAGGAAAAAAGAATTGTGGAAAATGTTCAAAAAAGCAGCAGAGAGTTACACTATCCAAGAGTTCAACAAATACCTTGCACAAATAGAAGCAACCTGTCCAAAACTGTCAGAATATCTGGTGTCAGCAGGTTTTGTGATGTCCACTAAAATAGCCATGCTTTTATGGACATTTTAGCTCCATATTCTATATACTTTGCATATTTCGGTCAAGGGATATGTTGAATTTATGTAGTATATGCTTATTTGCAAGAAATGGAGATCTACATAAGTTTTGGTTTAAAATTACAGAATTTGGAGCCATTCCGGGACAAAACCAAGAAGCAAAGATGGAGGCTGCACTTTACTCGATATCGAGTATTCTTCCTTGATATCGACAAAGAAGTCCAAGCATGGCCAGATCGAGAAGAAGCCTGATCGAGAAAGCTGAGCAACAAGCCAACTCGAGAAATGTTTTACTCGATATCGAGTAAACTACTTGATATCGTCTAAAGCCTACCATCAACACTTGATCAAGGAGACGAGGACAGCTGCTCGAGGAACCCAGAACCCGATACTGAGTAGCATTCTCCTCGATATCGAGTACGTTACTCGATATCGACAAGACCAGAAGCGCATACCCGAGTCAAGTCGAGGACGAGTTACTCGAGCAAGCCACTGAAGCCCAGTCGACAACACACCTCTCCTCGATATCAAGGAAACTCCCCGATATCGAGTACCACTTTTCTGGGCCACGAAGCTGATGGGCATGTCCAATCCTGACTTGGGCTGTTGGGTTGCGAGATGTCTGAGTTCTAACAAGTTCTATCCAGTTTTATCATGAATATCAAGGATTTATCCATGGAGGAAAGATTTTCTACCTATGCCAAGAATATAAAGAGATATTTTAGATATTCCTTTTAGAATTAATGTTTTATCCTTATTTAAGTTTTATCATTAGTTATAGATATAGATTGCTTTCCTTGAATAGCAAGGATTAAGCCCTATAAATAAAGCCAATGGGGCTGAGTTTTTAGACATTCAATTTCAGAGATACAATTACACATAGAGTTTTAGGAGTTCAAATGATGCCGTTCAAATATCGATGACTCCTGGTGACATTGAGGACAACATGAAGGTTCCATTCGATGGTCCTATCACTCGTTCAAGGGCTAAGAAGATTCAAACTGCAACTAAAGCCTTTCTTGTCCGTCACCATGGAACTTTAGAGCAAGGGTTCAGGCCACCCTGGATCACTTGGCTCAAGGTTACACCACCAGCACCGGAAGTGAGCTTGCGTCCACACTCAGAGCTCATGAAGATTCGTCAACACCCGCCTTGATCGAGTTACACAGGGCATGGCCGAATGGGCCTTGGCCGAGTAGGCTTTTGTGTGCTATGTTCATCGGCACTATCACCTTCACCAGCCCTTTTTGTTATTCTTCATCACATCACCGTCACCTTGGTTCGACAACACCGAACCCAGCCCCGTCGCCACCGGAAAGCTAGGCGCTTGGCGGAAGCAGGTCTAGTTGCCCGTGCTAGGCGCTCGCGCCGTTGCGCTTGTGCACGGCTCAGTCGATCGAGCGCCCTCGCTGTTTCGTCCTTGCGCTCGCTCTCACCTCGATCGCTCTCGCGCACCAGCGCCCTCGCTCCCAGCAGGCGCTTCTGCACCCGGCTTCCGCGACGTCGCCGCGTCTGCACACCCTGAGGAGCTCGCTCCTGTGTGCTCGGCGCTGCCTTCAGCGCTGGCGGCCAGCTCCCGTGTCCGCATCGGCGAGCCCGAATCCTGTCCCGTGTCCGCACCGGCGAGCCCGAATCCTGTCCCGTGTCCGCACCGGCAAGCCCGAATCCTGTCCCATGTCCGCACCGGCGAGACCTTCGTTTCCCTGCTTTCTCTTTAGCCGCTAATTCATTAGTTTAAATTAGTTAATATATGTCCATCATTATTAGTTGTTTAATTTCTTTAAGTTAAGAACTGTTACTTTTGTTAGTTTTAATTTAGTGAATTAGTTTATACCGTAGCTAATTTTGTTAATAATTAGTTTAGTTAATTTGTGTCAACTCACGGAATACGAAGAGCAAGAATATGCATGATCACTTAAGTCACTTAAAATTGGTTTTTGATTGTCTTAGAAAAGAAAAATTATACGCCAATTTGAAGAAGTGTTCTTTTGCATCCGAGTCTACCATTTTTTTTGGTTTTGTAGTGACTGCATCTGGATTGAAGGTGGATGAGGAAAAGATTCGTGCTATTCAGGAGTGGGCCAGACCGACTACACCCACTCATGTCCGCTCATTCTTGGGCCTTGCTGGCTTCTATCGACGTTTTGTCAAGGACTTCAGCCTGATTGCCGCCCCCCTACATGAGCTGACGAAGAAAGATGTGACATTTCGCTGGTCTGACTCACATCAAAAGGCTTTCGACGCCCTCAAGGATCGCCTGACACACGCCCCAGTGCTGTAGTTACCTGACTTTGCTCAACCTTTTGAGCTCGAGTGTGACGCTTCTGGCACTGGCATTGGAGGGGTCCTGCTGTAGAACAAGCGTCCCATCGCCTACTTCAGCGAAAAGTTGGGCTCCGCTGAGCTCAACTATTCTACCTACGACAAGGAGCTATTTGCACTGGTTCGCTGCTTACAGACTTGGCAACATTATCTCTGGCCTAAGGAGTTTGTGATTCATTCGGATCATGAAGCTCTAAAGTACCTCAAAGGACAAGTAGTGCTCAGCAGACGTCTTGCTCGATGGGTGGAGTTTATCGAGACATTTTCCTATGTGGTTCACCACAAGAAGGGAAAGGATAATGTGGTAGCAGACGCGCTATCACACAAGTATGTCCTCTTAAACCATATGGATGCACATGTTTTGGGTTTTTCTATGATAAAGGAACTATATGCTTCTGATAGTTGCTTTAAAACTATATATGCTCAATGTGTGTCTAAAGGTGAAGTTGATTCATTTTTTGTTTATAATGGGTATTTGTTTAAGATGGGCAAGCTTTGTATCCCATCTTCTTCTATTCGCCGATTGTTAACTCAAGAAATTCATGAATCTAGGGGACATGGTGGTTTCAAAAAGACCTTAGCTGGACTTAAGGAACATTACTTTTGGCCTAAAATGTCTAATTATGTGCTGAGATTTGTCAAAAGTTGTGTTACATGTGCTAAAGCCAAATTGAAATCTAATGCTAATGATCTATACCAACCTTTGCCTATTGCTAATGCATCCTGGGAAGCTGTTTCTATGGATTTTATTGTAGGATTGCCTAGAACTTCTAAGGGTCATGATTCCATATTTGTTGTTGTAGACAGATTTTCCAAAATGACTCATTTTATTCCATGTCATAAAACTGATGATGCTATTCATGTTGCTCATTTATTCTTTAAAGATGTTGTTCGCTTACGTGGATTGCCATTATCTATAGTTTCTAACCGTGATCCTAAATTCTTAAGCTCTTTTTGGAAAACTCTATGGTCTAAATTGGGTACAAAATTGCTATTTTCTACTTCTTGTCACCTACAAACGGATGGCCAAACTGAGGTCACAAATAGAACTCTTGAGGCTCTCCTTAGAGTCATGCTGCGAACTAACCTCTGAAGGTGGGAAGACTGCCTACCATTTGTAGAATTTGCATATAACAGGTCTAGGCAATCTGCAACAAAAATGACCCCCTTCGAAGTAGTATATGGCCGAAATCCCCTAACACTTGTGGACATGATGCCTCGGCCATATAAGGACAAGGAGAGCGTGGATGCAGCTAAGCAAGTGGACTTCATCAAAAGCTTGCATGAGCGTACCAAGGCGCAGCTGGAGAGGAAGACTGCGCAATACAAGGCCGCGAAGGATAAGCATCGCAAGGATGTGCAGTTCAACGTTGGTGATCTGGTCTGGCTGCATCTCAGGAAGGAAAGGTTTCCGCAACAACGGAAATCTAAGCTGGACCCCAGGGGAGATGGACCATTCAGAGTGGTTCAGAAGATGGGTCCTAATGCATACAAGCTGGATCTCCCTGCCGATAAGTACAGCGTCCATTCTACATTCAACGTCGCCGATCTATCCTTGTTCGTGCCTGACGATGACTCTGATGACGATTTGAGGACAAATCGAAGTCAAGTGGAGGAGAATGATGCCGTTCAAATATCGATGACTCCTGGTGACATTGAGGACAACATGAAGGTTCCATTCGATGGTCCTATCACTCGTTCAAGGGCTAAGAAGATTCAAACTGCAACTAAAGCCTTTCTTGTCCGTCACCATGGAACTTTAGAGCAAGGGTTCAGGCCACCCTCGATCACTTGGCTCAAGGTTACACCACCAGCACCGGAAGTGAGCTTGCGTCCACACTCAGAGCTCATGAAGACTCGTCAACACCCGCCTTGATCGAGTTACACAGGGCATGGCCGAATGGGCCTTGGCCGAGTAGGCTTTGTGGGCTGAGTTCATGTTACTAGTTAATTTGTTATTTTATGCAATTAGATAAATAAGGTGGAAATTAATTATATCTCTTCTAGATATAATACTTGGCCACCAAGTTATTAAATTTCTATCTCATTAGGATTTATTTATCTTAAAGTTATTTTATTTATTTTAGATAGAATTAATCTATCCAAACCCCTTTTCTTTGCAAGGAAGGATTGGTTAGATCTCTTAGAAGCTTTACTATAAATTCATGTTTATGCACTTTGATTTAATCAGATTGAATTAGAATTGAGAAACCCCTTTATGGATTAAAGGGTTCTCGATTATCAATCCCAAAAGCTATCGGGTTTTTATGTTATTGTTACCTACGGCATTCATCCAATTACAACCATCATCATCAACGTCACTTTGATCTTCCTTGATCAAAATCAAATAAACACAGCCTGCGTCTTGTTAGATCCATCCAAGAAGGAGACTCGGCAAGCCCGGGTGACACCGGCCAGCATTCCGGCTCACCCAGCGAGTGCGGCTCCATCGCCGCCGCGCGCGCAACCTCTCTGCTCTCGCTGTCGCTCTCTCGCTCTCGCAAGGCGCGCGCACCGGCGTCTTCGATCGCAACTCCCTCGCTGTCTCGCTGCCTCGCTCGCACACGCTCTTCGCCGATGGTCTCGTTCTCAGGCCTGCTCTTGCCCCAGCGTCTAGACTTGCTCCCTGCGAACAAGCCCCCTGTGACGCCTGCTTCCGCGCACCCTAGACTAGTCCGCGCGCACCCGGTCCCTCTGTCGTCGGCGTTCTCGTCCTCGCGCTCTCTCTGCCTCGCTTTCCTTGGCTTTCTTTAAGCTGTTACTTTGTTAATTGATTTAGTTAGTTAGTTTTAATTTACTGTAACTTAAATAGTTAGAATTCCTTAAGTTAAGAAATTGTTTAGTTAGTATTATTTAGTTTGGTTTAATTTTGTTTAAGTTTAAGTTTAATTAGTTTAATTCAATTGTGTTAATCAGGAGATATTGGAAGAGCATTGCAAGATCGTAGCAAATATACGGCGTGGTTCTTGATCTGAAGCCCACAGACAAAAGATCGGGTATCCCAAACGTATCATCAAATGTTTTAGGGTTTGGGCATTCTACGAAAGTTGAGTGCCGAGATTGTAAAGACTTTGAATATAGTTTATTGCAAGTTATTTCTTTTACATCAATGTCTGCAATTGGGATGAGGCGCGAGTAGTCCACCTACTTCTAGGTTTGGGGTGAGCCCAACGAGAGCCATGTTGGTGGATTAGCGATTGCAAAATGAGGTATTTTGTCGTTATTATATTCTATTCCCTATGTGCTTCTTCTTTGATTGAGAAATTGAAGAACTCATGTTGTGAAACATGGGTAGTAATTAGGATTTCTATTCGAAAGATTATAAATGCTAATTATTAAAAGGAATAGATACAATTAGGATTATTTGTCGCGAGATTTATATTCCTACTTCTCGGATTTGGTGAAAGTCTTCTCCTTTATCAATAAAGTCACCGCCTTTTGTGATTTATATTCTGCTTACATGGTAATCGTTGTCGCAAACCCTAATCTTGGAAGTTCTCTTTCATTCATCAAGTTACGATTCGAAAACTGCTTGTTTTTACTTTCTGTTACTCCTCGATCTCAACCAACTTTGGTCGATATCGACTACTGACCTTCGATCCCAGATCGCCATAGCTTCTGAACTGCAGGAACTCGACCAAGAAACTCCTCGACATCGACATCTTTACTCGATATCGAGTAGAGCCTCCTCGATATCGACAACAATCCTGTGACTGTTGCTGCGTGAATCGACTTGCCCGATCTTCAGTCGACTAACCTTAGTCGAGATCGAGCAACCTGTAAGTCGACTTCTATTCGTGAGATTCCACCGTTGCCTAGGATCCGCTGACCAGCATCCTCGTGGATTCGAACCTGACTTTCTCTTGCTACATCGGGAGGGAGTCTTGGACATTATTTGCTGGGATTCGATTGGTTTCCTTTACTTTAATTACATTCTGTTTGCACTCTCGATTTCCTCTCTCAACATTTTGATAAATGGGCCAGAGCACATGCAAAGTGTAATAGATACAACATGATGACATCCAACAATGCTGAATGCTTGAACTCCGTTTTCAAAGGCAAAAAGGATTATCCGATTGTGGCACTTATGGAGTTTTCTAGAGAAAAGCTCACGTCATGGTTCGAGGAAAGAAGAGAGAAAGCACTAGGAAACCAAGACAGAATAACTCCTGAAATCCTTAAGGTGATAAGGAAATCACAAGAGCAAGTTGGGTTTTGCAGAGTAGAAAGGATGAATGTATCACAATTTGAGATCAAAGGTCACGGAGCTGTAGCTATAGTTGATCTATCAGCGAGGACATATACGTGCAGAGTATTTGATGTCAAGAAAATACCTTGTGTACATGCTCTAGCAGCCATTACACACATAAAGGCAAATGTGTATGATTTTTTTGCAAAATTTTACAGCAATGATGCTTGGCGTATGGCATATATATGCAGAAATAATATATTCAGTGTTGGTAGAAGAAGAAGGGAACATCCCTGATGTGATCAAATCTATCAAATGTTACCCCCCCAGTAGAAAGAAAGAGAGCAGGAAGACCACCTACAAATAGAAAGCTTTCATTGGAAGAGTACAAGAGGAGGTTGAAGAATTCGAAATAAGGCTGTCAGCACAATTTCTGTCATCGGTATTATATAAAAATAATGTTAGGAAATAATACAATTTAGACATTTGTGAATGACATTAATGTTTCCAAATAAACATTAATTCAATATTATAGAATAAAATTTTATATTTTATCATTTAATAATACAAGTTTGTATATTCTTTTCCATCTATGTCAGCGCAATCTTGCCAACGGTCCGCATGAAATGTTACCCCCAGTAATAAGATCATGTTGCAAACAAAGTGTTGTTGTTGTGCAATATATAAACTATCATTGAGCAAAAATAAGATGATGTTGAGCAAGTTTTCCTCAATCATGATATGTTGTGCAATTTTATTCTATTGATGAGCAAAAATAAGACCCTGTTGAGCAATGATCTATTGAGCAACTATGAAAACCTAAATAGATACAATAAGATCTTATCGCCAACCAACTATTGATGTTGTGCAAATATAAACTATCGGTGAGCAAAATTAAGGTGATCTTGAGCAAGTTTTCCCCAATCATAATATGTTGTGCAATTTTATTCTATTGATGATAAAAAATAAGACCATGTTGAGCAATAATCTATTCAGCAACTATGAAAACATAAATAGACAAAATATGATCATGTTGCAAACAAAGTGTTGTTGTTGTGCAATATATAAACTATCGTTGTGCAAAAATAAGATGATGTTGAGCATGTTTTCCCCAATCATAATATGTTGTGCAATTTTATCCTATTGATGAGCAAAAAGTAGACCATGTTGAGCAAAAATCTATTGAGCAACTATGAAAACATAAATAGATAAAATTAGATCTTATCACAAACAAACTATTGATGTTGTGCAACTTTAAACTATCGGTGAGCGCAAATAAGGTGATATTGAGCCAGTTTTACCCAATCATAATATGTTGTGCAATTTTATTCTATTGATGAGAACAAATAAGACCATGTTGAGCAATAATTTTTTTATCAACTATGAAAACATAAATAGACAAAATAAGATCTTATTGCAAACAAACTATTGTTGTTTTGCAAATATAAACTATTGTTGAGCAAAAATAAGATGATGTTGAGCAAGTTTTCACCAATCATACGATGTTGTGCAATTTTATTCTGTTGATGAGCAAAAATAAAACAATGTTGAGCAAAAATTTATTAAGCAACTATCAAAACATATATAAAGAAGGTAAGATCATGGTTCTAACAAATTCACAAATGTCGATTGTTGTGCAAATATAAACTATTGTTGAGCAAGAATAAAATAATGTTGAGCAAATTTAAGGTATGGATTTATATGTTAAATAATAAGAAATAAGTAAAGTATTACACAATTCCCGATTTTATGCAAAAAAAAAAAAAGAAAAAAGGTTTTCCTAAAAGAAATATAAAAAGCAAACAATGTATATGTCTAATACGCTTATGTCTAATACGCTTTTCACGTTCGAGAAGTTCTCCATCACCTTCGTTTTGTTTCATTCTCAAGCTAAATCTACTCTGTCTATTTCTCTGCGAGATTTGTTGAGGCTTGATTGTAGGCTTGTGAGGAGGAGATCTATCATATACATCAACATGTCTTCAGATCCGAAAGGTTTGATTTATTGTTTTCTGTGTATAAAAGTTTAAATTAGAACGAGTACTGTTTAGGGCTTAGTTTTTCACTAAAATTAGAAAATGGCACTTATTCAGGAGATTTGAATGTTTATAATAAAGCGGTTATTCAGCCTTACAAGAGCTACCATTGCTATTACAATTACTTTCACATTATAAATTGTAGTTAATGTTATTGATCTGGAGGTTCAATTTGGGAATTTATACGGCATAAACTACCGTCTCTTACAATGTCATTGCTTCCATTATATTTGTAGAAATTGATTGTAAGTGTTCATTCTATAGGTAAACGTTTGTAAAGTGTAAGTGATTCACCTGTTCTACACAGTCCAAATAGAAATTCGAAGAGAGCAAAAAGATCTGGAGTTAAACCTGCAGTAGTTGATTTATCTTGGGATTCACCTCCTTTCAAGGATGAACTGTTTATTGATACTAAGCTTGGCAAAGCCTATGAAGCAGGGGAGGGATGTCGGTCACTTGAATCAAAAGATTCACAACCGCTTGTTAGATAAAACAGTAAGAAAGAAGTTCGTCCTATGAATGATCTTCCTGTTAGCACTGCTGCTGTGGAAACCATGGCTGATCTTCATGTTAACAATGTTGCTATGGAAACCATTGAAATTGCAAGGTTGGATAACCATTCGCCTAATGAGACGGTTGTTCTACATGTAAACCCAACTGTGCATCTCATCACATCTGATGAGCAAACGGATACCACAGACATACAACCTATCGCAGAAAACATGCAGCTGATTGTTAGGAACGAGAGGAACACCAGACAAAAAAATCTCCCGTCACTGAAATCACGGTCTAGCCCGCGCTTGCTGGTGACATTATTGAAATAAATGAATGTGAATCAAAAGAAGTTAATTGAAGATATTGGCTTTGGATTTTTGTTCAACTTGGATATTATTGCCCTACCACTTCTTCTTTCGTATTGGTTAGTGGATCAGTTTGATACTAACAAGTGTTGCTTGGTGTTAGCTAATGGAGGAGAACTTGAAATTGCAGAAATAGACGTGCATATCACAATGGGATTCCCAATGGGGAAGGTTTTAGTTGGAAGAAAATCAGCTAAAGAGAATTTCAGTCTTGTGCAAGATTGGAAAAGCACATTTGATGTCCAGGATAATATAACAACAGCTATGGTTATGGAAAAATTGATAACTGACACTGACTGTAGTGAACGATTTCTTCTGAACTTTATTGTTATATTGGACTCTATTTTGGTTGATACACCAGGAAACGGACATGCCAACCATAGTTTAATAAGAGTAGTTTCTAAATTAGGTGACCTGAAAGACCTAAATAGGTATGGTCTTGTGTTGGAAAGTTTAGTTGATGCAAAGAAAAGCTAGGAAAAGAACAAGAATGGCCATTTTAGAGGACCTCTTTTATTCTTGAAACATTTGCTCTAATTTTATCTTAATTTCTTTACCATGTAGGTAGTACAAATGCCAACCCGCCTACTTTTACCTTCATCTCTACAGTATTCTTCATGTCAGCATTCCATGCTCCATCATTATACTGATATATGTTTATCCCGTTGGTGTGCCAGTTGTTTTATATGGATAGAGTGAAATTATTCACAAGCACAACACTCAGAAGAATGACTCGTTCTTTCCCAGTTTTCATTGGCATGAATTACAAAATCTTGCGCAAACGAGAAACTGATGATATAAGTACTGAAGGCTTTGGCTGTGGCTTAGTCCAGACTCGTCAAGTCGTTTCTCACCATCAAGACATACCATCTTCAGCTTGTCCGCGCACTACTGCACAAAACCATGAAGGCACCAGTCACCCTGCTGATCCAGACAAACAACCACCCCCAGTTGATGTTTATATGGATTTTTTAAACCAATTCAATCTAATATTAGTACAGTTTAGCAATGTTTTGATATATACTGATGATTTTTTATTCTTATTTTTTATGTGTTGTTATCTTCTAGAGTTGGATAAAGTTGTTTGCTCAAAAGACTTTTGTGCTTGCATCTGCTATTTCCAATTTTGTTGAGTGGTCTACAAATGTCCCGCCTGAACTACAACATGATGACAAGGTGAAAAGACTTCTACATGGAGCAAATCAGCTTCCAGGGATGGAAAATGTCACCTCTGAGCCTACTACAGATGCTGCTGACAGGTCAAATATGAATGATTCTCAAAACACATATTTTACCGATTCTCAAAACACATCTGCTAGGGGTGAAGTACCTGACAGATATAGTATGTTCAGAGTTGAATGAAGTGAACGCAGATGTTGTGAAGGCAGCGAAATCCCATGCAAGAATGACTTCAAAAGGGATTCAGGGCCAGAAACTAAATCTTGGTTGAACAACTACAACGCAATTTCATGTTATATTTGCAAACTTTAGAATGTATTTTGGTGTAAACAGTTGTGTACTCTGCTTCTGAACAGTTTTCTCGTAACCATTAAGACAGTTGTTGTCTCTATGGTTTTAAGGTGGATAGTATTTGTCAAGATGCATACAACTATAACTGCTTCTAAACAATTGTGTTTGCTCTTCTATGTGTCAACACAATTCTCTCCCCCGGTAATCAAATATGTGTTTTGTGTTTATAAGTGGTCTATTTTATTCATACAGTTGATTTGATGATATCCAGTCGTTTGTTGTGCAAATATAAACTATTGTTTAGCAAAACTAAGATGATGTTGATCAATTACCAATAACATAAAACCTTAGTTAAACAGTGTCAACACTACTTTTACCAAAACAATCCACACAAACTAATCAATGTGTCCGCAATATCACAAAAGATAGACGTAAAACTTCAGTAACACTTTATAATATGAAATATGAGGTGGGAAATTACAAAATAATTATATGATTATTATGATATTAATATGTTGCATCATATCATTTGCATGAGACACATAGAAACAAAAAAAACAAAAAAAAAATACATTCAACATATAAATAAGTACCAATATTATCAATTATTAATATAGTAGAACTCCAGTCCTAAGAAGTCATCAATCTTCTTCCTCCTTTCCATTTCTGCATCTAAAACTTCTTTAACGCACTCCATGAGATTGTCCTTTGCCTCTTCAAACATTTGTCTTTGTTTGCCCAGATCTCCTTCCATCTACATAAAAGATAAAATACAAGACTCAATCACAGTATCGAGAAAAAATTTATGGATAAAACTTCAAATATCACCTTTGATAGTGCTTCATCGTCTTCATCTTTGGATGCAATCCGAATGTGATGTTCAGTTGCTATTATTGATCTTTGTAATTCCTCGTATAATGTATAATGAACCACAACGGCTTCCCCTAACTCGGCCCTGCGAGCCTCTTTCTTACTCTTGCATGCTTCATCAACTAGATTCATGTGATACCCCCGGTAAACAACACCATCAAGCATGTCCATCAATTGATAGAAACTTGTGCAAAACCCAACAGTGTTTCCATAGTTAATCTTTTTGGAGAGGGATGTGTTAGCAGTGTGATTAAAAGATCTAGTATACTGATTTCTGTTAAAATCAGTTTTCAGACGCCAATGGACAACAAAGAATGATTTATTGATATATATATATATATAGGCAATAATTAGACAGTTTTCATTCTTGTAATAGTTATTTGGGTCGGTTCATTACAGAGTAACTATAAAAAAAACTGTCAAAATTGTAAAACTATAAACTGAAAATGGATTCCAGTTATTTGAGTTACAGTTATCCTTGGTGGACATTAACCAACTCGTGTCAGCACTACTTTCGGCCTTATCTACCTAGTGTCACCACAGAAACTTCAAAAACAAAAATCAGACAAAATTATAAGAATAGTGTCACCAATACTTCCAACTACTCTAACCAACAATGTAACAAAAGACTTTGGGCCCTTGCCAATTCGTGCAACAACATACACTTCAAAATAACAAAAAAATACAAGCCTAGGGTCTCAAGTAATTGTACCTAATATCAGTGTCAGCGATACTTTGGGACTTACCCAACTAGTGTCAACACATAAGCTTCAATAACAGAAATTATCAACCCATGGACTTCAATAGCAGAAACCACCAATATGATCACCTAGTGTCACAACAAATGTCCTACTTAAGTATCAAAGATTACTATGATTTGAATTGAAATCACAAACAAATATGATCAAGAACAAACTTCATTCATAAAATATATATTAGGTTACATTCAGTACCACAAAAAGTTACAAAAATACAATGGTATCATACAAATGGAAATCAGATACAACAAGGTACTAAATGAGAAATACTTAGATTTTGCAATAGACTTACTGCTAGATTTTTGATCGACAAAGAGGACAATTACTTTGAACTCTAAGCAAAGATCGCAAACAACTTGGATGGAAGAAATGTTGGCATGGCGTTTCAAGAATGGGATTTGACGCCAACATCGGAAGCATACATATTGTACATTCGTCTTCGTCAAGATCAAGGTGATATATCTCCCTTAAACGGTCAACCTCCATATGCTCTGGAGGTGCTGGATGATCTGGTTGGTCAACCTCCATATGAATGTCATCATTTATGTCGGATTCAGAGTTTGAATCGGATGAAGAGTCAGCAAAGAAATGTACATTGACAGTGATGTTCGGGCACAGACCATACTCAATAAAGTCAGCGTCGGCTGGAAACCAACTTCTAGTGTATTCCATTAGAAGCCGATTGGCTACCTGACTTCTAACAACACCCGTGACTCCCCGATCATGTAACACTTCGTTGCATTGGGCTAGACTCATTGGCATGCCATTCCAAGCCAAACCATGATAAAAAGTTAAAGGAACGCTGTCAAAATCGATGGACACGACAAGTTGACTCAGTCCATACCAGTATGACTCAGTTCCTGATATTTCCACTTCATAAGTACCAACCCTGTAGTCATATTCTACTTCAGTATAAGTTGGAAATGTCATTGAAAGAGAGAAAACCTACAATAAAAAATCAAGATACACTCATATATTAGACAATCACTTAAAAATAAAACATTGCAGCGATATTAATAGGAAATAAACATTTCAGAAACACAAAGAAAGATAAAATATCTGAAAAATTGGATCAATCCTAACTGATAACTTTTGTTTACAGTAAGAAACAAACAACACCCACAGAAAATAATGAAATACGAACTAAGCTAGACAAACAACAATATGTGGGTTTCAAAAGACTAAAAGGTAAGGGAAATATAAACGAAAATCGCAAAATACAACAATAAAAAATTTGCTAAAACAGTACATCAAAATCACCGATTACGTTTTTTTTCAGAGGAAGGAAACAGTAAGGCATACATACCAGACCCGAAATCACAACTTGAGAAGAGAAAATCTTAATGGGAACGAGAGTGGATAAAGATAAACAACTAGAGGGAGATGAAAGGACTTGCAAACAATCTGAACAACGTTCAAGCAAAGTATAAATAAACGAGCAATGGGCTGGGCCGCTATAAACTAAGCCCAACAGTTATGTTGAAGGCAATTTCAAAATTCTAAACATTTGTGCAAAAATAATCTATTGATAAGCAAAAATAAGATCATGTTTAGCAAATTTTCACCAACCGCCGGTGTTGTGACATTTTAATCTAATGATGAGCAAAAATAATACCATGATGGGCAAACAAAATTATTGGAAAAGTATAAAATTATATTGACAAAAAATATAACCATGATGAGAACATTTCAAAAGGATCGATTGTTGTGCAACTAAAAACTACTATCGAGCAAAAATAATGTAATGTTGAGCAAAATTACACCGATCCCCCAAGATGTTGTGCAACTTTATTCTATCAATGAGAAAAATAAGACCATGTTGTGTAATGCTCTATATAAACTATAAAATTATATTGAGAAAGAAAATAGGATCATATCGGGCAAAATTTCACAAGTCTCAAGGGTGATGTAAAAATAACCTATTGTTGAGTAAATATAAATATCAAAACATAAACTTCAAAATCATAGAATACAAGAGTGGTATCACCAATAGTTGTAACTAATTTCAGTGTCAGCTGTACTTTGGTCCTCAACCACATAGTGTCCCCCGTCTGGTGTCAACACTATTTGTAACTACTATCAGTGTGAGGACTACTTTGGATATCAACCACCTAGTGTCCCCACGTACACTACAATATCAGAAAAAAACCAACTGGTGACACCACTACTTAAAACTAATATAACCAACATTGTCAAGAATACTATGTGCATTAAACACTTCATGCCACCCCATACACTTTAAAATAAAAAAATACGACGCTAGTGTCACCAGTAGTTGTAAATAATATCAGTGTCACCAATACTTTGCATCTCAGCCACATAGTGTCACCACATACACTATAAAAACAAAAATATACAAGTCTAGTGTTACCACTATTTGTAACTAGTATCAATGTCAGCACTACTTTGGGTCTAAACCACCTAGTGTCACCACATAAACTTAAATATCAGAAACCATCAATCTGGTGACACTACTACTTCAAACTAATATAACAAACAATGTCAACAATAATATGGGCATTAAACACCTCCTGCAACCACATAGACTTCAATGTAATAAAAAAAAGCCATTGTCACCACTAATTGTAACTGATATCACTGTCAGCACTACTTTGGACAACAACCACATAGTGTCACCGCATACAGTGCAAAATCAAAAAAATACAAGTATGGTGTCACCATTACTTCAAAATACTCGGACAAAAAAAGTCAACAATACTTTGGGCATTAAAAACCTCTTCCCACCTCATACACTTTAACATCAAAAATTACCAGGCCACTGTCACCGCTACTTGTAACTGATATCATTCTCAACACTATTTTGGGATGCACAACCGTGTAGGATTTTGTGAAAAATAAGTTTTATATGTATTTCAAATACACACAGGATATATGAGCAAATTCATCAAAGTTCAGATGGTCTTTCTTCGTCAAATAAAACACAATATCATACTCACACATCAGGAAAAATATGATATAATGGAAATCATAAACAAATATAATAGTACACAAATTTCATTAATATTATGCATTTACATATACCAGGTACTGCAAATAGTTACTAAATACATTGGTATTATTTGAATGGAAATCAGATACAAAATATTTCCAGACACAAAATTCCATTCATACTATACATTTCCTTAAATTAACTACCACAAAATAGGTGCAACTACAATGTCTTTTGGCAACAGATATACATTACACATATGGCTAAAAAGCTGATCGACAAAGTAGACAAATGGGTTGAATTGACACCCACTCTTGAAGACACCATTGGTGGAAGGAATGGTCACACGGTGTCCGAATGACAGGCATCGATGGCAACATCTGATCAAGACATATTGTGCATTGATCCCAATCCTGTTCCGGTTGATGTGCCTCTTGTAAATTGCCATTTTGTTCTGCATTTGTTGGAGAAGCTGGGGGATCCACATCCTGTTCAGAGTCGATGCTTGACAAGAGGAAAACCTATCGTTATTCTTGTCAAAGAATACTCAAACTCACAACTAGTATAGTGTGTAAGAAAGAGATCGATCCACAAGGGAAATCTATTCAATTCGAGTATAATTCTAATCGCTAAGAGGAGAAATTGGGGGATTTGGTGTGAAAAAGGTCCGCCTTTTATCAAAGCGGAAGTAAGCAAGCAAAGTGAATTGGTTTAAGAATGCAGTGGAGAAAAACAGGTTCACCTACAATTTATCACTTCGATTGATGGATTCGATCCTTGTTTCAGCCTCTAGTTCTTGTCTTTTCCTATCATTGTCCTTGTCTAGATCTGAGGTAAATTACTAGTCCTACGAGTCCTAGCAACCCTTATCTCTAAATAACCCTAACATGGTTAAGATTCAACATAGAGATAGCATTAAGATTATGAATTAACCAAGGTACACATAATATCAAGCTACGAGTCGATATTCAACATGTATTCAACTTCCTACACATCCAATTAGTCCTACGAGTCCTAAAGGGATATGATTGCCACTTGGGTTAAGGTTCTCTATGAGGAATCTACAAAACCCTAGCAATTGAATGAATCTACTCTAACTAGTCGGCCATGCCAGAGAGAATAAAACACATTCAAGCAATTAAGCACAAAAAAGTCAAAACATTGGAATAGGAATAAGAACTAGATTAAGAAACTCACAATTCAACAATCAAAGATCCAAATCGTAGGCGAAACCTCGAGAGTTTAGTTGCTCATGCTCAATGGCGATCTCAACAATGGAATAAAGTGCATAAGGTGAATGAAATAATAAACTAGAAAAGCCTTAAATAATGTTTAGAGAGTCGGCCAAACAACTTAATAAAAACCCTAAGTGAAATCCGGACTGAATGTTGCGTTTCTGCATGGGCCGCGGGGCGCCCGACGATTCAGCAAAGTCCTTCGTTTCCCTTCAAGCCGCGGGGCGGCCAGCGATAATGCGGGGCGGGCAACGATTCTTCTGAACTTCTTCTTCCGTTACTCCAACAACTCCTATGTATTTCTTTAACTTGTTTTCGCTTTTTTCAAATTCATTTCACCTCCAATCTACTTTACCTTAAATAAACCATAAAATCATGTAGATTCGGCCTCTTCTAACTCAACAAGTGATTATGTAAATTCAACTAAATATATGCAACATTCACAACTAAACTATGCTAAATGCAATCTATTATGCAACACTAAATATGCTCTATCAATGCTCATATTAGATTGAGAGCTTGAATTAGAGCTTATCACAGATTCAGAGTCTTCAATATAACGTACATCCATAATGAGGTATGGGTAGAGACCATATTCAATGAACTCGGCGTCACCCACAAACCAACTGCGAGTATAATCCATTAACATCAAGTTGGCTACTTGAGTTCGAATCACAGCAGTGACCCCTGCTTCACTTAACACCTAATCACATTGTTCATAAGTCATTGGCAACCCATTCCAATCAGAGAATGGTCCAGGAACAGCTCAGGGATTCTATCAGAATGAATAGCCACGTGCAGTTGGCTAGGTCCATACACAGGCATCTCCCTTGGTATGATAACAACTTCAAAGGAGCCGACAGTGTAATGGTACCCCATTTGGGTTGTAGTTGGAAGTGCCATCTAAGGATACAAAACATACACAAATAAAATAAATATACACTCATATAACTTGCTGAAATGAAAACCCTAAGCGACTCAAAGATAATGAAAAAGTCATCTAAAATCTGGAAAAAACAACAACATAAAACTTGCTGGAAAAATGGAAAAAACCCTAACCAATTATATAAAATTTGCAGAAGAACGAAAGGGAGAGAGCTACGTAAGAAAGGGCACACCTTGTGAATAAAAATCCGGAAAGGGGAAGAGCGTGTTGAGGAAGATGAAAAGACTTGGAGAGACGTTAATGGGGAAGAGAGTGGAAAGGGTTGAAATGACGTTGGAGTCTTGGAGATACACTAAAGAACAACCCATATATAAAGTAACTGAAATGGGCCAACTTATTTGATCAGGAAAATGGGCCACGGTCTCCTATAATGAAGTTTAAACTAAACCAAATACCAATGTTGTTCAAATCCTATTGTTGTGCAAAATTTAACCTATTGTTCAACAAAAATAAGATCATGTTGAGCAAATTTTCACCAATCGACCATGGTGTGCAATTTAATTCTAATGATGACCAAAAATAAGACAACATCGTAAAAAAATATTTAAAAATTTAAAAATTATATTGAGTAAAAATAAGATCATATTGGGCACAAAATTCACAGAGATCAATTGTTCTGCAAAATTTAACCATTGTTCAGCAAAAATAAGATCATGTTGAGCAAATTTTCTCCAATCAACCATGGTATGAAATTTAATTCTAACGATGACCGAAAATAAGACAACATTGTGAAAAAAATATATTTAAAAATTCAAAAATTATATTGAGGAAAAATAAGATCATATTGGGCACAAATTCACAAGGCTCAATAGTTGTGCAAAATTTAAGCTATTGTTCAGCAAAAATAAGATCATGTTGAGAAAATTTTCACCAATCGACCATGGTATGCAATTTAATTCTAATGATGACAAAAAATAAGACAACATCGTGAAAAAAAATATATTTAAAAATTCAAAAATTATATTGAGGAAAAATACGATCATATTGGGCACAAATTCACAAGTCTCAATCGTTGTGCAAATATAAAATATTATTGATAAAAAATAAGATCATGTTGAGCAAATTTCCACCAAACCCACATGATGTACAAATAGTTTATTCGAATGATAATCAAAAAATAATTCCATGGTGTGCAAGTAATCTATTGAAAAAGTATAAAATTATATTGAAAAGGAATCAAATTATGTTGGGCACAAATTCGCAAGACTCAACTGGTGTGCAAACACAATTCTAGTGTCACCAAGATTTCTAAGCACTATAACCACCTCGTGCCACCACATACACTTCATAATCAACAAATACAACGACAGTATCAACACTGTTTGAAACTAATATCAGTGTCACCACTATTTTCGTACTTAGACACCTGGTGTCAGCCCATAATGTTCAATAACATAAAACGTCACCACATACACATCAAAAAGCAAAAAATAAAAATAAAAAAATACAAGGATATTGACACCACTACTTCATATCAGTGTAACCACTACTTACCTATTTTGAGCACTTAATTTGTTAGATTACATCCAAACTTCCCCATCTACACAACAACAACCTATTTAACCACTGATTTTAAAATTTAAAACTCCAGGTTTCCTTGACCAGATCTGAGCACATGAGTTCTCTTTTAATGTAACCTTTAACATCTCCCCCAAATACAGAAGCTTCAATCGCTTTTGATGTAAATACACCACATGAAGCCCTGTAGACAAAAAAAAAAAAACTACGTAATGTAAGAGCATAAATAACAAGTATCTTAACATAACCAAAAAACAAAAGAAGATAACAAATATATACCCGGTAGAATCATGCATTAACCCAGGAACCATGTTTAGTTGGAAAGGAGAGGAATCGAAGTTTTCAAATAGCCCAGCCTTTGCCAAATGAATTGGGAGCCAAATAGCAACTGTTCTTTAAGAACACCTTCCCTAACAGCAGGGACATTGCAATCGTACACGCTGATTACCCTATCCTCAATTTTAGTCTCCAACGACACCCAGTGCTTGTTTATCACGTTGAAAATTGTGTAGATTTTCTTTACAGATACCCATGGCTTCCCATAATCAACAGGGCACGTACCGACAAAATAATCCTCAGTGTTGACTTCAAGAGGTATGTCTTCCCGATAACTTGAAGCATACTCAGGCAGGTACTTTAGGTAAAATAGAAAATCAAGAACAAGAACAAGAACATCTCGATACTTGACAGGGTCCTCAGAAATGTGCCTCCTAATGTGAATCAAATCTGCTTCTAGATGCTAAACAAAGTAGTAAAAAAGTGAATTCAACACACACACACACACAAAATCCAAAAATACAAGTTGTTATTACCTGACAATAAAGCCACATATCCTTCACTAAAATGTGCTGGAAAAACTTATTACTTGTGGCGCGGGCGCGCCAACGTTGGGCGTGGCCACGTCGGACTCCGGCGTGCTTTTCTCCTCATATTCCTGACTTCTCAGCTCCTTTCCATTCCGAAGAGTTATAGCACTGACGTTTTCCTTTGGATTGACCACCGTTTGAGATGGTAGACCCCCTGACGTCTTTGCCTCCATTCTCGTGTTTGCTTCAGCCATTTGCCCCATTTGTTTCTGTATATCCTTTATGCTCGATTCAGTTGTCTGAACATGCGCAGTGAAGTGCTGTGTCAGGGTATTGAGCATGGACTCAGTAGAGGGGGCGTTACCCTGCTGCCTCTGATTGTAGGGAGGTGGCTGTTGCTGATGTGGTTGGTTTGGTGGATCCCTCCATCTGAAATTTGGGTGATCCCGCCAACCTGGGTTGTAGGAGTTTGAGTAGGGGTCATGTCTGGGTCTCTGAGGTCCATTTCCACCTATAGCACTCACTTCAGCGGTGTCTTCCTGGAGTGTAGGACACGCATCAGTTGGGTGGAAGTTATCACCGCAGATTTCACAAGCCTTGAGTTGATGAGGAGTCCCTTGCAGAGTGAGCCTCCTAACCATATCCTTCAATTCAGCAATATCCTTGGCTTGGTTAGAGTCTGCCGAGTTGACCCCTTTCTTTCTGGTGGACTTCCCAAAATTTCTAGTCCCCTCAGCCATTTCCTGAATTTTCTCCATAGCTCCCTCTGGCGTGGCATTCAGAATATTTCCTCCGCAGGCGGCATCAATCATCCTTCTATCAGATTCCAGCAATCCCCCATAGATGTATAGGACTAGGTCCTTCGTGCTGTAGCCATGGAAAGGGCAATTAGCACAAAGCTTCTTGAACCTTTCATTGTAATCATAGAGGGTTTCATCATCTTCCTGCTCTATATTGCTGATTGCCTTCTTCAAAGTGTTCTCCTTCTTGGCAGGGAAGAATTTCTCCAAGAAAGCCTTGTGGAGCTTAGGCCAAGTATCGATGCTCCATGTAAGAAGACTGTAGTACCAGTCATCTGCAGCATCGACCAGCGTGAACCCAAAAGCTCTCATCTTTATCTGTGCATCAGATATATTGGCTGGTTTCATGCTCATGCACACATTATGAAACTTCCCCATGTGCTTGATGGGGTCTTCTCCAGCCGATCCATGGAATTTTGGCAGTTGATGAATCAGCCCAGACTTTAGCTAAAAATGGTTGTCATCCCCTATAACAGGGATTGTCACAGCAGGTGCTTGCTGTGTGATGTTTGCTGCTGTCAGCTGTCGCAGCGTCGGATTCACATTTTCAGCCATTGGATCGGGTTGTTGGGAATGTTGGTGTTGTTCTCTAAGGCGGCGGTGGTATGTCCTGTCAATTTCCCAATCAAAATCAACAAGATGGGGATCAGTAGCACGAGTGCGAACCATGCAAGAGGTTCGCACCCAAACAGGTAATAAGACAAACAAGAACAAAGATAATCCGTTTCCCCGGCAACGGCGCCAAATTTGACAGGCCTAAGGTCGTTATGCCAAATCAAAGTAAATTCCTAAGATGCAAACTATAACAAGTATAGTAGGTAAGTTAGGGTCGAACCCACAGGGAAACAGAATCAATTGTAAGAGCAAGTATTATTACCCAAAAGTAACCGATTCAAGGGGAGTTTTGTGTGTGAGAAATAATAACAGAACAAGTTGCAAGTAAAGGTTGCGAATATATGACGGAAAGATATCACACCAGGTAATTATCCGCACAACAATTGAGATGGTTCATCATCGCATTCTATGAATCTCAAGTTCTAATGTCCAGTAATTGTTGTCAATTCAGATCGTGTAATAGCTTTTAGTCCTACCAGTCCTAAAAGCACTTATCACCAAATTACAAGGGAAAACCTTCACCAAATAATAAAGCAATAGCATTCAAACATGAATTATAATGAGATACAAGCGATTCCAACAACCCGTTAAAATAGCTCGCAATCGAATCTCCTTCACAATCTACCACAAGCAACCCGCGTATGGTGATTGTGTTTGCTACAATGAATCTACAACCCCAAACCTGGAATTGGAAACCCTAGCAATATGACTAGTATCGATAAACCTAGGCAATCAATCCAGATTAACCAATAATAAGCAATCAAGCAATAAGCTCAGGAGATCGAAACAATTAACAAAGGACAAACAAGAGTAGAATACTCACAACCAAATCAATTGAAGGCTTCAAAGAACCAAGTGTAACAAAGGAGAGTTAGTTCTCCATAGGGTTTGTGAGATGAAGAAAAGGAAAATACGTCTCTGGAAAATTAACCTCCTCCCTTCTCTACTTCCTTCTCGGCCTATATAAACTAAATAAAATCGGGTTTAACATCCCGTAGAAATATAAAATATAATATTAAAACTAATAAGATAAGGAAAATTGGATAAGAATCCGTCTTCAGGGACCGACGCGGGCGCGCCAGATAGGAGCGCGGGCGCGCTAGACTCGTCTTGCTACTTCTACCTGCTGTAACAGCGCAGGCCCTTCCTCCTGGCAGCGTGGTCGCGTCGGGTAGCAGCGCGGCCGCGCCAAGGTCATTGATGGACGGTTTTTAGTCGCATAAACCGTATCAAAATAAAACTCAAACCTACAAACTAGTATAGCAAGTAAGTACGAGGTCGATCCCACAAAGAATCAAGTATTTCTCCGCAATGTGTATTTACCAATTAGTAGAAAGGGGGGTTTTTGAGTGGTTGAAATAAGAAAGAAAGCAAAATAAACTATAAACAAATTAATGCAAAACAAATTAGAGAAGATCGCTCTACCTACAACTATCCACTTTATTTGGTTGAATTGATATTGTAGCTTCCTCTTGTCCTTTTAGTCTTCCTATGAATGCCCTTGTCCCGACCTAATATAGTTACTAGTCCAACCAGTCCTAGCAACCCTTATCAATCGAACAGTCCCTAAAGAAGGATTTAACCCAATTGATAGCTTTAAGTTCAGAGATTAGCCAAGGTATTTGCAGTCCCTAAAAAAGGATTTAACAACACATTCAACTTCCTACTCATTCAAATAGTTCAACCAGCCCTAAAGGAACAAGTTTGCTACTTGGGTTAAGGTTCGCAACCAGGAATCTACAAAACCCTAGCAATTGAATTGATCTAACTAGTTGGCCAGACAAGATAGAACAAAACAATAAGCAATCAAGCACAAAGAAGTTGAAGCATTCAATATAGGTAATAAGGAACAAGATTCAGAAACTCACAATCAATCCAAATAAAGCTTCAAATTGCAAGTAGAACGAAGAGAGTTTAGTCGCCCATGGCGAACATCGCTCTCTCTCCAATTGTCTAATGGTTCAAAGAATAGAATGGAAGTCATTGAAAAATAACATAAAAGTGGCCTAATAAAACATCCAAGTCGGCCTCAAAACAACATAATAGAAACTAGGGTTTTTTCCCTCAAAACGGCGCGCTGACTGTCCGTGCGGCGGGCGCCGCAAAGTTGCGGCGGGCGCGGCAAACCATGCGGCGGGCGCGGCATGAATACCGCCCCTGGCGGCGGGCGCGGCAGACCATGCGGCGGGCGCGGCAAACCATGCGGCGGGCGCTGCATTGGTCTTTCACGGAAATTCCGTCTTGAATCAGCTCTCGACGTCAACATGAAAGTTGTAGCTCTCTGAAAGTGCTTTCCAACGCATGGTCATAATAGTCGATCGGACAACCGAGGCCTCCAGAAAGTGCAAAACAAGTTCAGCATGTCTGGCGACAACTTCTGCAGACTTGTTCTTCGTTTAGGTTTGCTTCTTCTTCTCAGGACCTCTTGAGATCTTCATGTAAGCTTCTTCGATCAACTAGACATTCTCATCAAATGCGCTATCAACTCATGTCTTCTCCCCGGATCTACCATTACCTGAAATAATCAATAAAAACGTGTAGATTCCGACTCCACCAACATAGAAAGCAAATATGCAAATTCTACTTAAATCATGCATGATATGCATCTTAACTAAGCTAAATGAAACCTATTATGCCTACCTAAATGCATGCTATCAGTCATCGGCTTCCAGCTGCGTCCGAACTTCTTCACTTCAACTCTTCTGTAACTTGCATGATTTCTTCAACTTCTTCAACAGGTTCCGAATCACCAAGTTCACACAAATATCTCTCATAATGACATGTAAATGATGACAAAAACTACTAAATGCGCTATGGAATATATCGCATATCAACCCACTCCTGGAACCTCAGAACTTACTGATGGGAAAGACACGTGCACAACTTTAACAAAAGCAGGAGATGATTTCAACATTAACTCCTCACTAGGGAAAGACTACTGAAGATCAGACACAACATCATTCACAATTTTGTTCATATCTTCAACAACAGCCTTCACATGTGTTGTTGTTGCAGGAGTTGGTCAAGTATTGAAATAGATATAGTTCAGATAGACTCCCCTGTCTCAGCAAATAAATACAAGACTCCTCCCGTTGTGGTAAGAGAAAGTCAGGATCGAATCCACGAGGAAGCACGTCAGCAGTTCTCAGGTAGCTATCAGATTCTCACAGACAGAATAGCACAGACAGAAGCAAAGCAAGAAGCAAACAAAGCAAACAACAAAGCAAGGCAAACTACTCGACAGTAACAGCTAATCGACAACAGCAAAGAACTCGACCAAATCTTGTCGACACAAACTTGTCGATATCGACAAGTACTCGACACAGCAACAGATCGACAAGAACAGAAAGCAAAAAAACTAGATCTCGACAGGAAAGAACTCGACGTGGACAAGATATGTCGATATCGACAACTTTTCGAGATCGATAAGTGACAGAAAATTAAAGTGCAAATGCTTCGAACCTAGAACACGAATTTCGATGAAATAAATTAATAAACTAAAGACTTCCAAGGCTAGGGTTTCAACACCACAACGATAATCATGCAAAGTAACACATAAAGGCATAAAAGATCATGTTTTCCATCTAAATAACTCTCGTTATTAACAAATAGGAATATAGAGGCTCTCGCATAAACCCTAATTGTTACTAACCCTTTTCACATAATTAATCCAGGTTGCATTAAGATCACTTTCGCTTCAATAACACAAACAAGAATCACCTTCAACTCTCGCAAAAGAATCATGCTCTTAGGGATAGAAGATGGATTGCACAAAAGATCTGACCTTTATCGAATCGCCTCACATGGCCACCGTCGGGCTCACCCCAGCCCCAGAAGTGGGTGGACTACTCACGCCTCATCGCAATCGCAGACATTGATTTGATGAAAGAAACTTGCATTAACTAAATTCAAAGCCTTTACAATCTTGGTAATCAACTTTCGCAAACCGCCAAAACCTTAAAAACCTTAGAACTCCTAACTACTACTCTCTCCTCCTCCTCCTCCTTGCATCCTCAGACGACTTGACTTGAATGCCTAAAAAACCAGCCCCATGGGCTTTATTTATAGCCTTCATTCCCTAGCTATTCTAGGAAAGAAGATATCTATCTTCATCTAAAATTATATCTAAAGCTTTAATGATAAATAAATAACATAATGTAATTAAATAAACTAGATAGACTAGGATTATATCTAGGGGCGTTTTTGATAATGCATATTTTAGATAGGCATTATAGATACATTTAGCTTAGTTAAGATGCATATCATGCATGATTTAAGTAGAATTTGCATATTTGCTTTCTATGTTGGTGGAGTCGGAATCTACACGTTTTTATTGATTATTTCAGGTAATGGTAGATCCGGGGAGAAGACATGAGTTGATAGCGCATTTGATGAGAATGTCTAGTTGATCGAAGAAGCTTACATGAAGATCTCAAGAGGTCCTGAGAAGAAGAAGCAAACCTAAACGAAGAACAAGTCTGCAGAAGTTGTCGCCAGACATGTTGAACTTGTTTTGCACTTTCTGGAGGCCTCGGTTGTCCGATCGACTATTATGACCATGCGTTGGAAAGCTCTTTCAGAGAGCTACAACTTTGATGTTGACGTCGAGAGCTAATTCAAGACGGAATTTCCGTGAAAGACCAATGCAGCGCCCGTCGCATGGTTTGCCGCGCCCACCGCATGGTCTGCCGCGCCCGCCGCCAGGGACAGTATTCATGCTGCGCCCGCCGCAACTTTGCGGCGCCCGCCGCACGTACTGCCGCGCGCCGTTTTGTTGGAAAAACCCTAGTTTTTATCTATGTTTACTTTGAGGCCGACTTGGATGTTTTTAATTAGGCCTTTTATGTTATTTTTCATCACCATTCATTCTATTCATTCTACCATTAGACACTTTAGAGATTTTGAGCTATGTCTTCCATGAGGAACTAAACTCATCTATTCTGCCTGCAATTTGAAGCTTTATTCGGATTGATTGTGAGTTTCTAATTCTCGCTCCTAGTTTCCTATTTGTGAATGCTTCAACTTCTTTGTGCTTAATTAATTATTGATTTGTTCTATCTTGTCTGGCCAACTCGTTAGATCAATTCAATCGCTAAGGTTTTGTAGATTCCTGGTTGTGAACCTTAACCTAAGTGGCAAACTTATTCCTTTAGGGCTGGTTGAACTAATTGAATAAGTAGGAAGTTGAATGTGTTGTTAAATCCTTTTTCAGGGACTGCAAATACCTTGGCTAATCTCTGAACTTAAAGCTATCAATTGGGTTAAATCATTCTTTAGGGACTGTTCGATTGATAAGGGTTGCTAGGACTGGTTGGACTAGTAACTATATTAGGTCGGGACAAGGGCATTCATAGGAAACATAATAGGACGAGAAGAAGTTACAAGGATCGCTTCAATCCAATAAAGTGGAAAATTGTAGGTGGAATTGCTTCTCACAATTGTCTAAATCCAATTCACTTACTTTACATTCTTTACTTTGCTTCAAAACTTTCACACTAAAACCCCCAATCTGGTTACTTAATCAACGTTAAAATCACACTTGAGTTATAAATTTCCCTGTGGGATCGACCTCTTGCTTATTACTATACTAGTTATAGGTTTGAGTACTTTGGCGGATCAACGACAGGTTTCCCCTCCGTCAAATTTGGCGCCGTTGCCGGGGATTTTTTATTAAATTCTTGTGTGTTTTTAGTGTTGATCTTGGTGTGGACCGTCTTACTTGGTCCACACCCGTGCTACTAATTCTTCTCTGTAGAAAACATTGCAGAGATGGCAAACCGCACTCTTAAGGAGCTTTCTGCTCCTGATCTGGCACAGCAACCCCTGGCAATCCAATATCCTGCACTAGCAGAAGGAGTAAACTTTGAGCTGAAGCCAGGGGTAGTTCATCTTCTACCCAAATTCCATGGGCTGAGTGGGGAGGACCCCCACAAACATCTCTCTGAATTCCATAGGGTGGTGGTTGGGATGAAACCAGCGAATGTAACTGAAGACCAAATCAAGCTAAGAGCCTTCCCCTTCACTTTGAAGGATGATGCAAGTGAATGGTTCTTCTATCTACCACCTGACTCTATCGCCACTTGGGCCGAGATGAAAAGAGTCTTCCTAGAGATGTACTTCCCTGCAACAAAACTGAATGCTTTGAAAAGATCAATCAGCAGCATTGAGCAGTACACGACAGAGTCTATACATGAGTACTTCGAACGCTTCAAGAAACTCTGCGCCAGCTGCCCATGCCATGGGTATTCCCAAAAGGATCTTGTTCTCTTCTTGTTCAACGGGCTTACCGATGGAGAGCGCAAAACAGTGAATTCGTGTTGTGGGGGAAACATGCTGAATAAGACGCCTGCCGCAGCTTGGGAAGTGTTCAAGGAACTCTCTGAGGGCTCTAGGCAGTTCAACAAGAGCACTCGTGCTAGAGGTGTACTTGCTATCGATGCCCCAGTGGCTGCATTACAGACTGATATGGCAGAGATGAAAGAGATGCTCAAGAAGCTGGTGGATGACAGAGCATCTCAGCAACTGAAAGCATGTGAGTCCTACACTGATCCATCTCACCCTATGGATATGTACTCAACTTTCCAAGATCCAAATGTTGAATTGAATGCCATCGGGAATTTCGCGCAACAAAGGCCTATGCAAGGCAATTATGGACATCCTGGGTATTTCAACAACAATAACTACAATAGGAGCTATCAGCAAGGCTATGGGAACTATCAAGCGCCTTTCAATCAGCAAGGGGGGCAACAGGAAAGGCCTCAGCAACAATTTGAACCTCGACAGGGAGGTCAGCAGCAGTCAAATGGGGATAATGAGGATCCACTGCAGAAACTGTCACGATTGGTCATGAGGAATGATAAACAACAGTCAGAGCGGATGGCGACTCTAGAAAAGCAACAATCAGACAGGATGACAAATCTTGAGAATCAAATGAGTCAGCTCATTCAAATCTTAAGTGCGAAGAAGGCAAACGATTCAGGTAAACTTCCATCGCAAACGGTTGAGAATCCTAAGGAGAATGTCAGTGCAATAATGCTTAGGAGTGGCAAGGAACTGATTGCCACAAATCAAAAAGACATTCCCGCCGCCGAATCTGCTTCTGGTGAGTCTTCTCCCTTACCTCTTTCTTCTTCTCTCCCTCTTTCATCTTCTTCCTCTACTCCCTCTTCTCCCTCACCTATGGAGATTCCAAAGCCCATTCCGCCTTTCCCGGAAGCCTTGAAAGACACACGAACATATGAGAATGACAATGAGATCTTCGAGACATTCGGCAAGTGTGCGGTAAACATTCCTTTACTCAGCTTAATTAAGAGCATTCCTAGATATGCTAAATTTTTGAAGGAATTGTGCACCATCAAGAGGAAGCAGAAACTGAAAAAGAAGGAGAAGGTAAGCCTGAATGAAAATGTTTCTGCTATGTTGCAAAGGAAACTGCCTGAAAAATGTGGGGATCCAGGTATGTTTACAATTCCATGTGCAATTGGGAATACTAGATTCAAACAAGCCATGCTAGATCTAGGAGCCTCAATTAATGTTATTTCCTATAACATGTACATGTCTTTGGGTTTGGGTCCTCTGACTGACACTGGTGTACAGTGCAGCTTGCTGATCGTTCACAAATCAGGCCAAGAGGTGTTGTTGAAGATGTTTTAGTTATGGTGGATGATTTGTTTTTCCCTGTTGATTTCTTTGTTTTAGATATGGAGCAGGGAACCCCTGAAACACCCATTATACTGGGAAGGCCATTCCTGAAAACTGCGAAAACGAAAATCGATTGTTGTGAGGGTCTATTGACTATGGAGTTTGATGGAAGGAAGATAGAATTTTCTCTCTTTAATCATACTAAGCTTCCTCTTGAAAATCCCTTAGATATGCCTATTGCCGACAATACTGATCACAACAATAATTTTCGTAATTTGTTAGAGACACCTAAGGAACATAGTTTATGGAAATTTGAACCTCCTAACAAATTGAAATCTTTTGTGATTCCAGGACACCCCTCAAGCACAGCTCATGGAGAGGAGCTAAGAGTAATGGCTGAATGTTGGAACAGAAATCTACACCTTTCAAGGGTGCCCGCATTTGTCAATGAGGTGACTGGTGTTGGTGACCCTGGTGGAGGAATGATAGAGTCTATTTTAGTCATATATTTACATATTTTATTAGGTCATTTTAATGCATATTTTACATATTTTATAGTTATTTTGTATTATTTGATTTTCGGGGTCTACACTAGTATTTTTATATATTTCATGTAGTTTTGGCTGGATCGTATAAATTTGGAGGTTGATAATAACTTTTGGGATTATTTTTGCAATCTGGAAGTGACCGGCGTGGATCGAGAGATGGGCTGGTCAAATTGTACACGGAAGGAGTCTCATCACTAATGCTTGCTTCAAGCTATTATTATTATTACGGAATTGCTATACGAACAGTCAATTTTTCGCTATTTGCACGGACCAAACGCGAGTGCGTAGTACGAATGCGCGAAGTGAAAAAGCAGCTGGGCACAACCTTTGTCAAAAGCTGAATCGCGGTCGCGGACCACGAGAACGCAGATGTGACTTGTGCTTAAGCCTTCTTGGAAGAGGATGGGGCGTCAAGGACAGGCTTAGGGTGACAATCGGTGTCGGCGGAATCCAACCATTTGAGAGGATGACGATTGAACAAGGGCCAATTGGGGGCAATTACGAGAGCGGTCAAAACGTCGCCACCTAAATTAGACGAAGAGCATCATCTGGAAGCATCCCATGGCGTAGCCAGTGACGAACGCCACCACGGCGAATGCGAGCAGCAGGATCTGCATCAAATGCTCCACAAGCTTCTGCCCTTCCCAATCTGTCTTCAATTCGGTACTTTTTTCCCCTAATTTTTTTTCCAAAATAGATTGCAGATTGAGGGCAGAGGAAGAAGAAAATGAAATAATACACATACTGTTACGAATCGAGTGTTAATGCATCAACAATTGGAAGAGATATGGTTGTTCTCAAAAAAAAAAAAAAGGAAGAGAGATGGTTAAACGGTGGTGCAACTGCAGTTTTCCGAACTCGAAGATAAAAATTACTCCATAAATTTTAAGAAATAAAAGATCGAAGGTTACAATATACTCCGTAATTGATAAATAATACATATCCGCTAACGCGTACTACGCGTACGCAGTTGTTTTTTGTTTTTTTTTTAAAAAAAAATTTCGCAACTGCGCATTGCGAATGCGCGAATCGTGTAAAGGGCGAGATAATCATCGTGCAAATAGTAAGCCCCTTATTATTATTTTATTGTTTAGCCGTATTTAGCTAGAAATTAGATTAGATAGAATTAGATTTATGATATTATATATTTTATATTAGGTATTAGATTATACGGTTGCAATGTACTGGATTATAAAAGGCATTCATACGGCATTAGGAAGACACCGTACCGTAGCCCACTAACACTTTTAACCCTAAACCTTTGTTATGTTTTGTCTTATTTTTATGGAGATCTAAACTCTTCCGTTTCGTCTACGGATTGAAGCTTTGATTTGATAAAGTTGTGAGATTTCTATTTTTGTTCTATTCCTATTGATTCGTATTGATTCTTTTGCGAATATTGTTGATTTCTTCTAGTCCGTACAACTAGTTGAGATTATTGCTAGGATTTTGTAGATTCCTCGTAGCGAACCTTAATCCATAGTAGCAATCATGCCTTTTTAGGACTCGTAGGACTAAACTGGTATGTAGAGAATCAATTACATGTTAAATGCTGACTCGTAGCTTGGTGTTGCATGTATCCTGGTTAATCCTTAATCTTAATGCTACTATTAGGTTAAATCTTAACCGTGTTAGGGTTATCTAATTAGTAAGGGTTACTAGGACTCGTAGGACTAGTAATGTACACAAGATCAGGACAGGAACAATAATAGGATGAAAAGAGAACTTGAAGAAGAATCAAGGATCAACTAGTCAAATTAAAGTGGATATTTGTAGATGAAACTATCTTCTTAATTGTCATATCCGTTAACTTGTTTATAGTTTAGTTTATTTTCTTTCTTATTCTCATCACACCAAAACCCCTCTTTTGTCTTAATTGGTAAATAGACTTAACTTAGGAATAGCTTGATTATCTGCGGGATCGACTCGTGCTTACCACGCTACATTAGTTAGTAAGTTCGAATTTATTTTGATACGGTTTAGGCGACTAAAAACCGTCTATCAAATTGGCGCCGTTGCCGGGGAATCAAAGTTTATTTCTTTGTTTTGTGTGTTTATCAATTTTGTATATATCTAATTTGTTGTGAACCTATCTTACGGTTCATAACACCCTTGCTACTAACTTTTTAGATGTTGAGGTTATTGCAGTTTGAAGGTGAAAACTTTCACCAATATCTTACCAGATTGCAGAGATATGTTGACATTCGTGATTCACGGGGTTATCAAGACAGCATCCGAGATATGATTGTTTGCATAATTGACGGGATGACTGCTGAGACACGGGCGCTTGCTGAGCACATGAGTAATGGAGGCCTAGCACGGTTAGGTTTGTCGGGGATGTGGGATTTTTTTTGTTACATGGGTTACCATGTTGCACAGGAAGAATCTTTCACTTCGATATCTCCACCAATGGAGGACTCTGTCATATAACCGGATGATGAAATCCAAGCCCTTATTCAAGCGATACAGGAGAATGGTCAAGCGATACAGGAGAATGGTGAGAGGATCAAAAAATTGGGTGAACAATTGAGCCAACTTATTCAAACATCGAGCGAGATAATAGCAGATCGGATGGCCGCCCCTCAAGTTGATAAAGAAAGCAAAACCATTCCACCATCCCTTGAGACATTGAAGGATGCAAGAATGGAAGATCCTGTCGAAGTCATTGTTCTTAATTCATTCCATCCTAGTTGGTTTCATAAGGAGGAGGAATTGTTCACAGACAACGATAGTTTCTTTGACGATGGAGAAGAGGGTCTAGTACTTCCTGAAATGGAATCTCATGAGTCGACGCATGAGGTTTCATGTGTTGTGTCTCCTACTCCATCCGATGCATTCATTCCGAGCTCCCCCGTTGATGAACCATGTCTAGAGCCGCCTACTGAGGTTCGAGAGGTAATAAAGGTAAACTTTTGCAATTTTGAAGGTAACAGTGAGTACGTTGATCCTTTTAATTGTTATTTTGAAAAGCCACCAGTGGAACTGAACTGGTGGTTTCATATTCCCTCAGTAGAGAGTCATAACTTTGATAAATTGAAAGAGTTTTTAACTTATATAATATTATATAATTTCAATTTACTAGTGTGTTATGACGTCTTGGTTAAGATGTGTGCACAGGAATATGACAGACTGCTGAGGGCTTTGACAATGTCCGATAGGTAAGGATTGGAAGGAACCTAAGGCACGAGTTTTTTTTTTTTTTAATATACTATTTCCGTTTTATTTTTAGTTATTAATTTTTTTTTATTTCCTTTTTATTGTTAGTTAGGATTATATATATATATATATATATATATATATATATATATATATATATATATATATATTTGTTTTAATTTCCGAAAAAAAAAATCCCTTTTTTCTAGTCTTCATCTCTTTCTCCCAAGCCGGCATCTTCCTGTTCGCCACCACCCGCCTTCAACACCATCCCGTCTCGGCCCCTGTTCTCCACCGCTCGTCACCCCTCGACCATCCCTTCCACCTCCGTTCTACCTCTCCTCAGCACCGTCTCTTCTGCCCTTGTCCCGACGGAACCCTAACCCAAGGGCCGCCTGTTTATCTCCGGTCGCCTCTGATCACCAGATTCCCCTCGTCGGGATCCCTCTCCGGCATACCTCTCCTCCCCTCGCCCTTCGCTGCAACACACCACCCGCCCGGATCGCCGGATCTCCCCCGCCGCACCACACGCCCCTCGACCAGACTATCTCCCATTCAATCGCCATCTTTTCTCTCCGACAGCCTCCGTACAGCCACATACACACAGCACTAAGGCGAGGGAGAGAGAAACAGATGGTGAAGCATTGGCGGCGGCCTAGTTCCTGTACTTCGCCCTAGCCGCCCGGTGCGACCTCAATCCTTGCTGCTGTCGGATTTGATTTCAGCCCCTCATCTGTGCAGATGCCGCCTCAATTCCGCCCAGTTTGTGCATTGTAACTTATGCGGGAATTGTTGAATTTTGATTCTAAATTAGTGAAAGGGATTAATTGCACTGCGGATTGTTACTGCTAAAGTGTTCTTTGTTGATAATCTGATATGGTATTACCGACTTAGTATGCCTTTCACTGGTAATTCGTGTGTGTTTCATGCTCCCTGAAGTCATCTGTAGTCATTGATTTTTACTAATGTATATGACTGAGCATGGTTGCAAGATTGCAAGAGTTAGAATTAGTTTTACTCTTGCTTATGAGGCTAAATACTTGTTGTTGAGTTGAGTTTCTCTCGATTGATGGAGTTGGTTGGCTGATAATCTGAGCTCGAGTAGAGTCTCGTCGAGGTCGACCACGGGTTTGTCGATGTCGAGTACAGGCTTGTCGACCTCGAGTTGTTGTTCTGCTTGGCTCTGCTGTTTTCCGATCTCTGGCTCGTGTAATTGATGCCCACTCCTGAGTTTGATGGCCGCGACGTGTCCGGTTGTCCCCTTAGGATTTGGTTCTGTTTGCCCAGGGAGCTTGCTGGATTGTCACGGGATCTATGCAGCAATCTGTCCCATCTGAGTTTCGATTCCCTTTTTCCAGATATCCAGCTCCACAAATTTGGTGTTAACATGCTGGAGCTGATTGTTGATGGTGTTGGTAGCCTGCAGGTTTTGGGCATGATTTCGGCGCATCTCATCAAGGATCAGCTGTAGATCATCCTTCTTTTGATCCCTTTCTGGATGCCCTGGAGCTCTGTAAGGTGGGGGATTCCTAGGGGGACCTTGATTCCATTGCTGTTGATAAGGCCTTTGATCCCCCATATAGCGATTAGGACCCCCAGCATAAGCTGCCTCCTCATGTGTTTCTGCCATTCTGACTTGCTCTGTATGTGGGCACTCAGTAGTGGTGTGCCTCTGTGATCCGCATTCGATGCAAGGCTGATTGACAGATAGGTATTTGACTTGCTTGAGGAGCTTGCGATTCTGGTCTCTGTAGAACTGCTACCTGACATCTGGGTCAATCTCCCTTGATGGCTCATATAGTGGCATAGATGGTGCTGGCCTGGCGCAGAAGTTCTCATCATAGTTTGAAGTAGACCCATACTTGTTGTCATAGGTGGTGAGCTTGTCCAGTACACCCCATGCGTCAACTGGCGGCATTGTCAAAAACTCATAGCGAGTATAATGATTGATTCTGTCCTTGGTGCCTTGATCAAGAGAGTTGAAGAAGATCTCTTGAATGACGTAGGGCGGCTGTCCATGAGTAGGGCAAGATCGCAGAAGATCCTTGTAGCGCTCCCATGCCTTTGCCAGTGGTTCCCCTTGCTTCTGTTTGAAGGCAGTGATTCTCTGGCGGAGATGCGCTGTTTTGGCGGGTGGGAAGAATTTATTCAGAAATTCTTGCTCTACTTGGGCCCAGGTGGTGAGTGATTTTGCTTTCAGTCCTTCCAGCCATTTCAGTGCAGGACCAGCGAGCGACCATCGGAAAGCTTTCATCTTGACATATTCCAGGGTTGTACCTTCAGCAAGAGTACGGCACATGTCAGAAAAGTTCGTAATATGTTCAAGAGGGCACTCATTAAATCTGCCATAAAAGGCATTATTTTTAAGCTCAATAAGAAACTGAGTGCGAATTTCAAAAGAATTATCAGGGATTAGAATCGCCGATTCAGGCACGACGAGAGTTGGATGCATATAATCCTCTGCAGTAGTTGGATACTGGGCAAGCTCAGCTTGTGCTTGCTCCTTTGCTGCTATCTCAGCGGCGATAGTAGCATCCTTAGCGGCTAGTTCCCTTGTAAGCCTCTGTATCAGCTGCTCCTGTGTCTCAGCAGCCGCCATGGCTCTTTGTAGTCTAGTTCGGATGTGTAGAAGGCGCTCTGGTTCGTCTAAGCCGTCAAACTCAGGTGGTTGACCAGAACGGCGCATACACCTGCAAGTAGCTTCAAGGTAGATGTAAAATTCTAACTACCTAAGGCGCGAATGATAGCTTCCCCGGCAACGGCGCCAATTTTGTTGTAGGAGGAAATCGAGTTCAAAATATAGCAATATGTCAAACCAGATTCAAGCCCACGCAAAATAAATACAAGACCTCCTCCTGATGTAGCAGCGGAAGTCAGGATCGATCCACGAGGAAGCGTGTCAGCGGATCTCAAGCAGCAGTGGAATCTCACGAGCAGATGTCGACAACAGCAGTCCTCGACCTCGAGTAGGGTTACTCGACAGAAGGTCAGACTTGTCGATCACAGCAGCACAGGTCGAGTAAAGTTGGTCGATCTCGACAAGAGGTCTACTCGAGATCGAGTTGGCCTTCGTCGAAGTCGAGTTGGGCTCTCGTCGATCTGCACACAGTAAGCTATAGCGACTCTAGGTCGAAGATCAGTCTACTCGAGGTCGACTAAGGGTAGTCGAGATCGAGTACAGCAGGGGACAAAAACGACAGAGAATAAAGAAAATAAATAACAAATGATTTTCTGGGAATTTCGACTGTAAAGTGTATGAAAAAGACTTCCAAGATTGGGGTTTGCAACGACAATAACCAAACATGCATAAGGCAGAATCAAACAGATAATCATATAAATCGCATTAAAGGATCAAGCTTTCGCCTTTTCCAACAATTAGACAACTCTCTCAAGAAACCCTAATTGTCTCTACTGATTTTATGTTTATAATCCAAGTGGTTAACATGGATCTCCATTAGATGGGCAATAAACACATCAACAAGTAGGTAAATGCTCAAAACATGATAAAGGTTCGATCTTTACCTTAATTCTGCATGGCTATCGTCGGGCTCGCCCCAACCCTAGAAGTGGGTTGACTACTCACGCCACATCGCAAACACAGACATCATTGATTGAATGAAAATAACTTGCATAAAACTAAATCCAACGATTTTACAATCCCGGCAATCAACTCTCGTTAACGCCAAAACCCTAAAACCTTTGAATCCCCTAAACTTCTCCTTGTGACTACTTGTCTCTCACTGAAATTGAATGATTAAAACTGAGCCCCTAGGGCTTTATTTATAGTGCTCAAATCCCGCTAATCTAGGATAGAACATCTATATCTATATCTAAAAACTATATCTAAAGCTTTAATGATAAATAAATAACATAATGTAATTAAATAAACTAGATAGACTAGGATTATATCTAATGTGTGGACATCTTCTTTGGTCTTGATAGATCTTGATAGAATTGGACGAATCTTAGCTTGCAAGGCTTCTCGATGCTCGGACTTCTCCTCGATCTCGGACACTGGAGTGCTCGACATGTCTTCTCGACACGGACTTCTTCTCGATCTCGGCTTCTGACAAATCTTCTCGATGTCGACAACATCTTCTCGACATCGACAACATTTAGGTCTCGTCGATTGGAACACATGTCGAGTTGGTGACTTGTCGATGTCGACAACTTTCCTCGACATCGAGTAGATTTCCCAGCTTCCAGCTCTGTTCGTAAAACGCACTTTCCCGCTGCCTCGGTTGTCGGATTGACGCATATGACCATGCGTTGGAAAGCTCTTTCCAAGGGATACAACTCTCATGAAGACATCACAGCCTAATTCAGAATGATGAAAACCGGAAATTGGCCTTCTCTCCAGCTGCACCATTCTTGGCTTCTCCATGACTTTCCATTAAGCTCCAAAATGCGTCCGATTTCTGCGAAATATAACAAAAACTTGTGTAGACCTCCATATATTGCAAATAAGTATAAATTACACAAATTCTGTATAAATCTAACCCAAATGTATGAAATGTATGCAGAAATCGATATAAAAGTAAGTATAAAACATGGCAAATTAGGCTCACAACAACTGCAGTATCTATTTTAAAGGCCGACTCACATGGTTGTTGCTTGCGGAGTTTATGTTTATATTTTGAGTCTTTTTGTTCAATTTTATGCATATTTAGTGAATAAGGTGGCAATGGTTGATGCACTGAGTAACCGGGTCTACGCATGACACCCATGGGTATGATTCGCGCAAAAAGGTGTTGAAAACTATCCACTAGGAAAGAAAGCTTGATCATTGAGTAACCAGGTTCATTCATGACACCCATGTTTGCGACTTGCGTCAAAAGATGTTCAAGTGGACTTCATATTAGTAGGTTGAAGTGTTGATAGACCGGGGCCATTCATGACACCCATGTTTGCGCTTCGCGTAAGGAAAGCACCAAGACAAGTAAAAGAAAAAAAAAGGGAGAAAATAAAGAAAACCAAAGAAAAGAAAAAAAAGTGTGCATTTTATTTCCTTTATTGTGTCCCGCAAGTAATGACATTTCGGTGGATATTTGGTGATAAGGTGGTCAATGTCTATGAGCTTAGTGCATTATTGGTTTGAGTTGAGAGTTGTACCTAAAAGCCTAAACCCATGAGTGAAACACATATTTCTGGTGAGGTTCGATGATGTCTACTTCTAAGCTTTGATCACCTGAATACATGCTATGACATTTGTTTGCTTGTTTGTGTGTTCACCTGCTATGATGTTGCTTTTTGGTAATGTTGAAACTTGAAGGGATTTCCTGTGGGATACATTGATTCATGTTCATTCTATCATTGCTTGAGGACAAGCAAAGGTTAAGTGTGGGGGATTTGATAATGCATATTTTAGATAGGCATTATAGATACATTTAGCTTAGTTAAGATGCATATCATGCATGATTTAAGTAGAATTTGCATATTTGCTTTCTATGTTGGTGGAGTCGGAATCTACACGTTTTTATTGATTATTTCAGGTAATGGTAGATCCGGGGAGAAGACATGAGTTGATAGCGCATTTGATGAGAATGTCTAGTTGATCGAAGAAGCTTACATGAAGATCTCAAGAGGTCCTGAGAAGAAGAAGCAAACCTAAACGAAGAACAAGTCTGCAGAAGTTGTCGCCAGACATGCTGAACTTGTTTTGCACTTTCTGGAGGCCTCGGTTGTCCGATCGACTATTATGACAATGCGTTGGAAAGCTCTTTCAGAGAGCTACAACTTTCATGTTGACGTCGAGAGCTGATTCAAGACGGAATTTCCGTGAAAGACCAATGCAGCGCCCGCCGCATGGTTTGCCGCGCCCACCGCATGGTCTGCCGCGCCCGCCGCCAGGGACAGTATTCATGCTGCGCCCGCCGCAACTTTGCGGCGCCCGCCGCACGTACTGCCGCGCGCCGTTTTGTTGGAAAAACCCTAGTTTTTATCTATGTTTACTTTGAGGCCGACTTGGATGTTTTTAATTAGGCCTTCTATGTTATTTTTCATCACCATTCATTCTATTCATTCTACCATTAGACACTTTAGAGATTTTGAGCTATGTCTTCCATGAGGAACTAAACTCATCTATTCTGCCTGCAATTTGAAGCTTTATTCGGATTGATTGTGAGTTTCTAATTCTCGCTCCTAGTTTCCTATTTGTGAATGCTTCAACTTCTTTGTGCTTAATTAATTATTGATTTGTTCTATCTTGTCTGGCCAACTCGTTAGATCAATTCAATCGCTAAGGTTTTGTAGATTCCTGGTTGTGAACCTTAACCTAAGTGGCAAACTTATTCCTTTAGGGCTGGTTGAACTAATTGAATAAGTAGGAAGTTGAATGTGTTGTTAAATCCTTTTTTAGGGACTGCAAATACCTTGGCTAATCTCTGAACTTAAAGCTATCAATTGGGTTAAATCCTTCTTTAGGGACTGTTCGATTGATAAGGGTTGCTAGGACTGGTTGGACTAGTAACTATATTAGGTCGGGACAAGGGCATTCATAGGAAACATAATAGGACGAGAAGAAGTTACAAGGATCGCTTCAATCCAATAAAGCGGAAAATTGTAGGTGGAATTGCTTCTCACAATTGTCTAAATCCAATTCACTTACTTTGCATTCTTTACTTTGCTTCAAAACTTTCACACTAAAACCCCCAATCTGGTTACTTAATCAACGTTAAAATCACACTTGAGTTATAAATTTTCCTGTGGGATCGACCTCTTGCTTATTACTATACTAGTTATAGGTTTGAGTACTTTGGCGGAGCAACGACAGGTTTCCCCTCCGTCAGTTTTGCAAAATAGCCACAAAATTGGGCGAAATTTGCAAAATAGACGCATATTGGGACATATTTGCAAAATAGCCGCAATAAAAGGCTTCGCCCTCTGTCCGGCACACGATTTTCTCTCTCCTCCGTTGATTCCGTTTGCGAACGCTCTGTTACTCTCCCGACCTGATCGCTGGAAATTGGTAGGATTTGCGAGGGATCACCATTCCGACATCAACGAAGCTTTCGATTTTGGAGTCTAATCTAGAGAAACAGGTAAGTCAATTTACTAGATTTTAAAGCCGATTAGAATTTGCGTCAAGGACGCAAATTTGAGCAAAAGTTACAAATTTTACGAGAATTTTTGAATTACTTCTTTAGTGTTGAGATTGCTCCTTCAGTCTATGTTATTTGTCCTTCGATTTTGCGAATTCTGCTTAAATTTGCGCCGAAGGCGCAAATTTCCTAGAATTTTTTGGTTTGAGATGCCTACTTGAATTTCGTGTTTACAGATTCATTCTGTGTTTTTGTATGCTTCAGTTTTGCAATTACAGCTTGAGTTTTGTGATTATTGCTTCAATTTGCGCCTTCGGCGCAAATTACTGGTTCAGTTTTGAGATTACGGCTTGGAATCGTGTGATTACAAGTGTTGATTACGCCAAAATGCTTCAGTTTAGCAATTACAGCTTGTATTTTGTGATTATTGCTTCAATTACAGAGGTTTTGTGATTAAGAATTGGAATCGTGTGATTACAAATGTTGATTACACCAAAATTTGCGCCTTTGGCGCAAATTTTTGAACATTTGTTCCTGTATAAGTGTAATATTGAAGTTTCAAGTTTAACCTGTGTATGTTTATGGTTATTTATGCTTATTCATGTTTTACATAGCTCAGATTATGTCTATGATTGCTTAGGATGTGATTTCAATATGATTGTTTTGAACATAATCAGTAGACCTTAATCATAGAAGTTCACCACAAGAAGTGTATGGTATCCATTTTGTTGTTCATGTCATCATTACACTTGAATCTGCACTCTATATTGAAGTATTGATTTCTTATTAGACATTAATTGCGAATGTCATCACTATACTTCCCTTATTGAATGTAGATTAAGCCATGTCATCACTGTAATGGTGTCATAATAAAATATATGTTTATGCATTCAATTTAGTATATTTTATGCTTATATATGTTATAACAATGTGGACATCTATGTCTACACATTCAGTATCATCAAAAATTTTCATAACTGGTTAATTCTAATCACTTTGGTTGGTTGTGTCATCGTTATTGAACGTTGATTGAGCAATGTCACCACTACAATTCAGTCATTGAAAAACTGCACACGGTGTTGAGATTGCTCCTTCAGTCTATGTTATTTGTCCTTCAATTTTGCGAATTCTGCTTAAATTTGCGCCGAAGGCGCAAATTTCCTAGAATTTTTGGGTTTGAGATGCCTACTTGAGTTTCATGTTTACAGATTCATTCTGTGTTTTTGTATGCTTCAGTTTTGCAATTACAGCTTGAGTTTTGTGATTATTGCTTCAATTTGCGCCTTAGGCGCAAATTACTGGTTCGGTTTTGAGATTACGGCTTGGAATCATGTGATTACAAGTGTTGATTACGCCAAAATGCTTCAGTTTAGCAATTACAGCTTCTATTTTGTGATTATTGCTTCAATTACAGAGGTTTTGTGATTAAGAATTGGAATCGTGTGATTACAAATGTTGATTACACCAAAATTTGCGCCTTTGGCGCAAATTTTTGAACATTTGTTCCTGTATAAGTGTAATATTGAAGTTTCAAGTTTAATCTGTGTATGTTTATGGTTATTTATGCTTATTCATGTTTTACATAGCTCAGGTTATGTCTATGATTGCTTAGGATGTGATTTCAATATGATTGTTTTGAACATAATCAGTAGACCTTAATCATAGAAGTTTACCACAAGAAGTGTATTGTATCCATTTTATTGTTAATGTCATCATTACACTTGAATCTGCACTTTATATTGAAGTATTGATTTCTTATTAGACATTAATTGCTAATGTCATCACTAGACTTCCCTTATTGAATGTAGATTAAGCCATGTCATCACTGTAATGGTGTCATAATAAAATTGCACAGGGTAGATTTGCGCCTGTGGCGCAAATCTATGTTTATGCATTCAATTTAGTATATTTTATGCTTATATATGTTATAACAATGAGGACATCTATGTCTACACATTCAGTAGCATCAAATTTTTTCATAATTGGTTAATTCTAATCACTTTGGTTGGTCGTGTCATCGTTATTGAACATTGATTGAGCAATGTCACCACTACAATTCAGTCATAAAAAAACTGCACACGGTGTGTAAATCTATTACTTAAATTTACTTAACCTCTTCAATTCATAATCTGCAGATTGCGATGGCAACCCACATTATTACAGTTGTGTGTGGTGGGAAATGGTTGGTTAATGATTCATGTCCAACCTTTGTTGGAGACACTACTTCAAAGGTGTTTATGATTGACGAGACAATAACATTGCAGGATTTAACTGAAAAAGTTCACACCTGATTCAATATAGATAGTGCATTGGAATTGAAATTCAATCATTTACACCCTTTCAAGCTGTTGAGAGCTCCGCTTCTTGTGGAATGTGATGCTGATTTGAAAGAGTTTTTAAAGTTGTCTGACCTAGATAATGTTAAATATGTTGTGGAGTTGTGTGTCAGCATTAAATCAAATAGTGCAGACATTGAGTATCAACAGCCATCCTCAGCTGAGAGTTTACAGTTGGTTACATGCAATCCAGCTATTACAGATGACATTACGGAGGAAAATAACATGACATTGATTGGTGACACCAGGATGAAAGGTGTATTGTTGGAAGATGTTGGAGATGACATGATTTCTATAAACAGTGACACTGCAAGTGATGGAGATTCTGCAGATGAAATATGGAGAGCATTCTATTCTACAGCACACAGAAGAGAGACTACGCTAGAAGATTGGGATGCTGATAGCTCCACTGTGTCTAGTGTGAATCTCAATTCACAAAATTTGATTTGCGTAGGCAAAAGCTTTGCATCAAGGAAAGCAGTTAAGCATGCTTTAGAGATGTTGTCAATAACTGAGATATTTGGTTTTCGTGTTGTAAAAGCAGATAAAAAGTATTACAGAGTGCATTGTGGAGATCTTGACTGCAAATGGAAAGTGCATGTGAAAACTTTTAGTCCAACTTGGCATGAGGTCATAGTGTATGTGGAAATGCACACATGCACATGGGATTGCAAGTATCATCGAATCAAGGTGAGCACTTTCTTCAAGAGATAGTATTTATATTTTAACTTCCTTTCTAATATATGATTTATTCTAATTTGACTATAATTACACAGTGTTGATGTTGGATACAAACCATCCCAGATAAAGGATAAAATGAGAACAGAACAAAAGATGCAAATTAGCTACTGGAGAGCATGGAAGTCATCAAAAATAGCTCATGAAATGGTTAATGGGACACCAGAATCAAATTATGCAGATTTGCCATCATTTTGCCATATGCTCAGGGAGAGAAACAATGGGACTATAGCTTTAATTTCAAAAGACAAAGAAGATAGATTTCTGTACTTCTTTCTGTCATTTGGACAGTGCATCAGAGCATTCCCACACTTAAAGAAGGTATGTCTTAAACAGTGTCAGCACAAATTCTGTTGTCATCGATTTCTTTAATTTTGATAACATAAGTAATTTTATTTGTTTATATATCAGGTGGTTGTTGTTGATGGAACATTCCTAACTGGCAAATATAGAGGGACGTTGCTTGGGGCAGTTGCACAAGATGCAAATAGACAACTCTTTCCACTTGCTTTTGGTATTGTTGACTTCGAAAACAACAGCTCTTGGGAATGGTTTATGGATCAGCTGCTGCAGGTTGTGCCTCCTTCAAATGACTTAGTGTTTGTCTCTGATAGACATGCTAGCATTTCAAGGGCTGTATCATTAGCTTATCCAACAGCTACACATTGCATATGTATGTGGCACCTGAAACAAAACATCAAAGGAACGTTCAAGAAAAAAGAGCTGGGGAAAATGTTCAAAAAAGCAGCAGAGAGTTACACTATCCAAGAGTTCAACAGCCACCTTGCACAAATCGAAGCAACCTGTCCAAAGCTATTAGAATATCTGGTGTCAACAGGGTTTGATAAATGGGCAAGAGCACATTCAAGGTGTGATAGATACAACATGATGACATCCAACAATGCTGAGAGTTTGAACTCTGTTTTCAAAGGCAAAAAGAATTATCCCATTGTGGCACTTGTGGAGTTTGCTAGGGAAAAGCTAACATCATGGTTCCTGGACAGGAGAGAAAAAGCACTGGCAAATCAAGACAGACTAACTCCAGAGATCCTTAAGTTGATAAGAGAATCACAAGCGCAGGTTGGTGTATGCAGAGTAGAGAAGATGAATGTATCACAATTTGAGATCAAGGGTCAAGGGGCTGTAGCTATAGTTGATTTATCAGCAAGAACATGTACGTGCAAGGTATTTGATGTCGAGAAAATACCTTGTGTACATGCTCTAGCAGCAATAACACACATAAAAGCAAATGTGTCTGATTTAGTTGCAAAATTTTACAGCAATGACGCTTGGCGTATGACATATGCAGAAACAATATATCCAGTGTTGGATGAAGATGAAGGAAATATCCCTGATGTGATCAAATCCATCAAATGTTACCCACCAGTAGTAAGAAAAAGAGCAGGAAGACCCGTTACAAATAGAAAGCTTTCTTTGGGAGAGTACAAGAGGAGGATGAAACATTCAAAATAAGGTTGTCAGCACAAATTCTGTCATCAGTATTATATAAGAATAATGTTAGTGGATAATACAGTTTATAAATTTGTAAACGACATTTGTTTTTGCTTATTAACATTAATTCATTAATTCAAGATAAGTCTGGCAGCACAGATTCTGTCATCAGTATTTCACCATGATGAGCAAGTTTTCCCAAATTAATTCTATGGATGAGCAAGTTTTCCCAAACTCTTAAGCAACTATGAAGACATAATTAGATATAACTAACATTTCGTTCCAAACAAAGTGTTGTTGTGCATTATATAAACAATCATGTTGAGCAATAATTTAAAAAGAAGCTTTGAAAACAAAATTAGATAAAAATTACATGCCATTACAAACAAACTACTGTTGTGCACTTTTATTCCATTGATGAGCAAAAATAAGACAATGTCGAGCAATAATCTGTTAAACAACTATCAAAGCGTAAATAGATAGAAATTAAATGCCGTTGCAAATAAAGTGTTATTGTGCAATATATATACTATGGTTGAGCAAAAATAAAGTGATGTCAAGCAACTTTTCCCCATGCATATTATGTTGTGCAGTTTTATTCCATTGATGAGCAAGAATATTACATTGTTGAGCAGTAAAACTATTAAGCAAATATGAAAGCATAAATATATAAAAATAAGCATTTGTTGGTACCAAAGTGGTGTTCTTGTGCAATACATATACTTTGTACTTTGTTGTGCAGTTTTAATCTATTCATGAGCAGAAATAAGAGCATGGTGAGCAAGTTTTCCCCCACGCATAATATGTTGTGCAGTTTTATTTCATTGATTAGAAAAAATAAGAAGATGTTGAGCAATAATGTATTAAACAACAATGAAATCATAAATAAACAAAAATAAGATGCCATTGCAAACAAAGTGTTGTTGAGCAATATATATACTATGGTTGAGCAAAAATAAAGTGACGTCAAGCAAGTTTTCCCCATGCATAATATGTTGTGCAGTTTTATTCCATTGATGAGCAAGAATAATACATTGTTGAGCAGTAAAATTATTAAGCAAATATGAAAGCATAAATATATAAAAATAAGAAGTTGTTGGTACCAAAGTGGTGTTCTTGTGCAATACATATACTTTGTACTTTGTCGTGCAGTTTTAATCTACTCATGAGCAGAAATAAGAGCATGGTGAGCAAGTTTTCCCCATGCATAATATGTTGTGCAGTTTTATTTCATTGGTGAGCAAAAATAAGAAGATGTTGAGCAATAATGTCTTAAACAACTATGAAAAAGTATATAAACAAAAATAAGATGTCGTTGCAAACAAAGTGTTGTTGTGCAATATATGTACTATCGTTGAGCAAAAATAAATTGATGTTGAGTAAGTTTTCCACAAGCATAATATGTTGTGCACTTTTATCCCATTGATGAGCAAGAATAATACATTGTTGAGCAGTAAAACTATTAACCAAATATGAAAGCATAAATATATAAAAATAAGAAGTTGTCGGTACCAAAGTGGTGTTCTTGTGCAATACATATACTATCGTTGGGCGAAAATAAGGTGATGTTGAGCGATTTCACAAGGATCAAGTGGTGTGCAATTCTAAACTATTGTTGAGCAAGAATAAAATGATGTTGAGCAAAACTAGGGTATGGAATTATATGAAAAATAATAATAAATAAATAAAGTCTCACAAAACTGCAGAATTATTAGCAAACAAAACAAAAGAAAATGGGAACGGTTTTCCTAATATATATATATATATATATATATATATATATATATATAACCCAATTAAGTGTGAATGCGCAAAACCCTTCCCCAGGTTCAAGAAGTTTCCCATCACCTTCTTTTAGTTTCTTCCTTCAGCTAAATCTACTCTGTCCATTTCTCTGCGAGATTGCCTGAGGCTTGATTGTACGCTTGTAAGAAGGAGATCTATCATATACATAGAGATGTCTTCAGATCCGAAAGATTTGATTTCGTGTTTTATGTGTATTAAAGTTCAAATTAGAACAAGTACGGTTTAGGGCTTAGTTTCCCACGAAAATTAGGAAATATCGCACTTGTTCAAGCGAATTTAATGTTTATAATCAAGCAATTATTCAGCCTTACAAGATCTACCATTCCTATTCCAATCTCTTTGGCATAATAAATTGAAGTTAATGTGATTAATCTAGAGGTTGAATTTGCGAATTTGAGAATTTGTTCGGCATAACATACAGTCTTTCGCAGTGTCATATTTCGAATTATATTTGTATAAATTGATTTTAAGTGTTCATTCTATAGGTAAACGTCCGCAGAGCGTAAGTGATTCACCTGTTCTAGATAGTCAAAATAGAAATTCGAAGAGATCAAAACGATCTGGGGTTAAACCTCCAGTAGTTGATTTATCTAGAGATTCACCTCCCTTCAAAGATGAACTATCTGTTGACACTGAGACTGGAAAATACTTGGAAGCAGGGGAGGGTTGTGTGTCACTTGAATCCAAAGATTCACAACCACTTGTAAGAAGAAACAGTAAGAGAGAAGTGCACCCTGCAATTGATCTTCGTGTTAGCACTGTTGCTGTGGAGACCATTGAAATTGCAAGGCTGGAAACACATTCGCCTAATGAGACGGTTGTTGAACATGTAAACCCAACTGTGCATATCATAACATCTGATGAGCAAACAGATACCACAGCCATACAACCTATCGAAGAAAACAGGCAGCTGGTTGTGAGGAGTGAGAGAAACACAAGACAAAAAAATCTCCCATCATTGAAATCACGGTCAAGCCCACGCTTGCTGGTGTCATCCTTGAAAAAATTGAATGCCAAGCAAAGGAAAATGATTGAGGATATTGGCTTTGGATTTTTGTTCAACTTGGAGATTGTTACCCTACCACTACTTCTTTCGTATTGGTTAGTGGAGAGGTTCGACCCTAACAAGTGTTGCTTGGTGTTGGCTAATGGAGGCGAACTTGAAATTGCAGAAATAGACGTGCATATCACAATGGGATTCCCCATGGGGAAAGTTTTAGTTGGAAGAAAATCACCTAAAGAGAATTTCAATCTTGTGCAAGAGTGGAAAACCACATTTGATGTCCAGGACAATATAACAACAGCTATTGTTGTGGACAAATTGATAGCTGACACTGACTGCAGTGATCAATTCCTTCTGAACTTTATCGTTATACTGGACTCTATCTTGGTTGATACACTAGGAAACGGTCATGCCAACCACAGTTTAATAAGAGTAGTTCCTGAATTGGGTGACCTGAAAGACCTAAATTGGTGTGCTATTGTGTTGGAAAGTTTGGTCGATGCAAAAAGAAGCTGGGAAAAGAATAAGAATGGCCATTTCAGAGGGCCTCTGTTATTCTTGGTTGTAAGTATTTTTTTGAAACCTTCGCTCTGACGTTAACTTAGTTTCTTTACCATATCAGTAGTCCAAATGTCACCCCTCAGACTTTTATCTGCATGTCTGCAGTATTCTTTATGTCAGCATTCACTGATCAATCGTTATACTGATATATGTTTATCCCCTTGGTGTGCCAGTTGTTTTACATGGATAGGGTGAAATTATTCACAAGCACATCTCTAAGAAGAATGACTCGTTCTTTCCCGGTTTTCGTTGGCATAAATTACAAAATCTTGCGCCAACGAGAAACTGATGATATAAGTACTGGAGGCTTTGGCTGTGGCTTAGTCCAGCCTCGACAAATTGTGCCTCACCATCAAGACGTACAACCTACAGCTGTTCCACAACCTACTGCACAAAACGGTGAAGGCACCAGTCACCATGCTGATCCAGAGAAAGAGACACCCCCAGTTGAGGTTTGTATGAATTATTTCAACCAATTCAATATAATATTGTTACAGTATAGCAATGTTCTAGTATTTACTGATGACTTTTTATTCTTATTTTTTATGTGATGTTATCTTCTAGGGTTGGATAAAGTTATTTGCTCAAAAGACTTCTGCCATTGCATCTGCTATTTCTGATTTTGCTGAGTGGTCTACGAAAGTCCCGATTGAACTACAAAATGATGACAAGGTGCAAAGGCTTCTAAATGGAGCAAACCAGCTTTTGGGGGTGGAAAATGTCATTTCTGAGACACCTGCGGCTACGAATGTTGCTGACATGTCAAATATGGATGACCATGTAAGCCCATATTTTACCGAATCACAAGATAAATTCTGGTCAGACCCTGTTTTTTTAGATTGCATCACTCAAATCGAAATGGCATATCTCAACAAGGAAAAAATGAAATCAAATATCAAAGTGGACGGAGAATTTTCCTTTGATATATTTCTAGATGACCCTGCTTTTAAGAAAGATGAAGGGACGTCATTGAACACATCGGTTGAAGTGAAGAATGCTAAGGAATCAGCCCAGACTCCCCCAGACAGCAATGGGCAGTCCCCAATACAACAGCGTGGTGAAGCTACTCCTAAACCCATACCCACTCAAATTAATGCTAATACTCCACCAGTGAACCCTTTGGGAGATACAATAGAATGCATTCCCCCTACTGCCTTGCCAACAAGAAGGTCGCCGCGAATCAACATAGTTGATGGAAATGCTGCAGATCAACTTAATAACACGAAGAGAGAAGAAGCTACAAGGAGAGCACATAAACCTTCTGCATCTTTGAGAAGCCCATATTACTCCCGTGTTGTTGACATTACAGATCCTATCTCTGAAATTGAGCACACTGTTTCAGCCTATTTAGGAATGAAAACAGCACACAGCACGTAAGTTCATTTTAAACTTAACCTTCTTAAAGTATGTTCAGTTACAAGTAAAAGGTTATTTTCATATAATCGGTCTTCAAAATGATTGACATTGCAGGGAAGTTTTGTTTAAGCACAAGTCTGTTGAAATTGTTAGAACAGACATGGCTACGCTTGAGGAGGAAACACACTTGTCTAGTGTAGTTATTGGTGCATGGACAGCTATCCTCAACCACAACGAACAGTATAAAAGTGCTCAATCACCTGCAAGGCTTTTTGTCAATCTCAACAAAACTGTAATATTCTTACAATTTTAACTTTCAATTACACTCCATCGTTAACCGTTATTACAATTCGTCTGTTTTTTTACTAATTTCTATTCTTCAACCAGTTTAATGTAGCGAGTGTATCACTACAAGCTTCTGATGAACAGTTCAAGAGGTTTAAACTCCACATGGATACTGTGTTGTCATCGTCACCACACCTTTCTTTGAAGGATATAGACATGGTACTACCTTGCAATTAAATAAATAAAGTTCAGCAGACCAATCACTAATGTTTATTTGTTTTTTATTATGTTGATTAGATTGTATTTGGGGTTGAACAAACAGCGGACTATGTTATGGTTGTCTTCAACTTTAAAAACAAAATGGTCCAAATTGTTGATGTCACACCACCTTCCAGTGATCCAATTACATCCTTCACACCACCCTTTGAATGTTTAGTAAGTTTTACTACTGATATCTAATACAGTATTTCTTTACTTCTCTTAATTTCATTTAAATATCAACTCATTCTATAATTAAAATTACATCAATTCTAATTCAATCCATGCAGGGGGATATGCTGATTGCTTATCTAACAGAGAAGGGGCTCCCAGCAAAGGCAGAAATAGTGTCAAATGCAACACCATCAAAAGTCCCCATCACATGGGCTGGAGAGGAGAAAGTTCAATATTCTGGAGTATGCCTCATGCGCCACATGGAGACCTTCTTTGGGGCAGAGAGAGGGTACAAGTGTGGATTGGAAAAGGGCAATTTCAAGAATATTTCAAAGCTAGGTGTGAAGTATCTGACAGATATAGTATGTTCAGAGTTAAATGAAGTGAACGCAGATGTTGTGAAGGCAGCAAAATCCCATGCAAGAATGACTTCAAAAGGAATTCAGGGGCAGAGACTGAATCTTGGTTGAACAACCATAACACAATTCTGTGTTTTATTTTCAAACTTTGGAATGAATTTTGGTGTAGACAGTTTTATATGCTACTTCTGAAAATTCTTGTCATACCAATTAAGACAGTTGTTGCCACTGTGGTCAGGTTTCTCATATCAATTAAGACGTTAGTTGTCCATGTGGTTTTTTGATGGATAGTATTTGTCAAGATGCATACAACTATAACTGCTACTAAACAGTTGTGTTTGTTCTTCAATGTCTTTGCACAATTATCTGCGCTTATAATCAAGTGGTCTATAATTAAAATCAACTGTTTGATATTAATAATATCCATTAGTTTGTTGTGCAATTATAAACTAGTGTTTAGCAAAACTAAGATGATGTTGAGCAAATTACGAGTAAAATAAAAACTTAGTTAGACAGTGTCAGCACTACTTTTAACAAAACAATCCACAAACTAACCAAATGGGTCCGCAGTATATCAAGGGATAGACGTAAAACTTCAGTCCCAATTTATAATTTGGAATATGAGGACGCAAATTACAAAATAATTATATGATTATTATGATAATAATATATTGCATCATATGATTGTGATGGAACACATATAATCTAAAATAACAAAAAAATAAAAAATACCATCAACATATAAATAAGTACCAATGTTAATACGTATTAATAAAGTAGAACTACAACCTTAAAAAGGCATCAATCTTCTTCCGCCTTTCCATTTCTGCATCTAAAACCTCTTTAACACACGCCATTAGATTGTCCTTTGCGTCTTCAAACAACTGTCTTTGATTGCCCAGTTCTCTTTCTATCTATATAAAAGATAAAAGACAAGACTCAATCACCTTTGATAATGCTTCACCATCTTCATCTTTGGCCGCAATCCGAGCGTGATGTTCATTTGCTATTATGGATCTTTGGTATTCCTCATATAATGTGTAATGAACAACAACAGCCTCCAACAACTCAGCCCTGCGGGCCTCTTTGTTCGTCTCGCAGGCTTCATCAACTAGATTCATGTGATAACCAGGGTAAACAACACTATCCAGCACATCCATCAATTGATGAAAACTGATGCAAAACCTGACAGTGTTATCATAGTTCATCTTTTTAAAGAGGGATGTGTTTCTGTTAAAACCAGTTTTCAGGCGCAATTGGATAACAAAGAATGATAAATGGATATATATAGCCAACAATTAGACAGTTTTCATCTTGTAACAGTTATTTATGACAGTTTATTTCAGAGTAACTATAAAAAAAAAACTGTCAAAACTGTAAAACTAAAAACTGAAAACGCATTGCGGTTATTTGAGTTATAGTTATCATTGGAAGACATTACCTAACTCGTGTCAGCAATACTTTTAGCCTTACCCACCTAGTGTCATCACAAAAATATCAAAAACAGAAAACAGTCAAATATATAAGAATATTGTCACCAATATATCCAACTACTCTAACCAACAATGTAACAAAAAGACTTTGAACACTTGCCAATTCGTGCAACATCATAAACTTCAAAATCACAAAAAGAATAGTAGTCCAGGGTCTCAACTAAATGTACCTAACATCAGTGTCAGCGCTACTTTGGGACTTACCCTAATAGTGTCACACAATTAAGTTTTAAAATCAGCAAATGTCAAGACATAAACTTCAATAGCAAAAACCACCAATATGATCAACTTGGATCACACAAAATGACATACTTAAATGTCAAATATTACCATAATTTGAATATAACCCAGAAACAAATGTGATCAAGGACAAACTTAATTCAGAGAATGTATTTTCAGTTACATCAGTACCATACAAAATTACATACTACACTAATATCAACTAAAGCTAGAATTCTGCCCGGCAAATAGGACAGTTGTTGTGAACTAAAAGCCATTCTTGTAAACAATTTGGATGAAAGTGATGTTGGTATGGCGTTTGAAGAACAGGGTCTGACTCCAACATTGGAAGCAAGCAAATTGGACATTCATCATCATCAAGCTCAAGATGATATATCTCCCTTAATCCATCATCCTCCATAGGCTCTGGAGGTGCTGGGGGATCTGCTTGATCAACCTCCATATGAATGTCATCGTTTAGGTCAGACTCATGGCTTGCTTCAGACGAGGAGTCGTCATAGAAATGGACATTGATGTTGATATTAGGACAAAGACCATATTCAACAAGATCAGCATCGGCGTCAAACCAACTTCTAGTGTAATCCATTAGAAGCCGATTGGCTACCTGGGTTCTAACCTCAACCGTTACTCCTGCATCCTGTAGCACTTCGTTGCAGCGAGCAAGACTCATAGGCAAACCATTCCAAGTAGACGTGTGATAGAATGTGAAGGGAATGCTGTCAGAGTGGATGGCCACAAGAAGTAGACTAGGTCCATACCAGTCTGACTCAGATCCTGATATTTCAACTTCATAAGTCCCAACGATGTAGTCGTAGTCTATTTTAGTATAGGTTGGGAATGCCATTGAAGAAGAGAAAACCTACACAGCCAAAATAAATAAAACAGAGAAAAAAATGCCTGAAAAACTGAATAAACCCTAACTGATGACTTTTAATAACAATAAGAATCACATACACCCAAACGGGATACAATGCAATAGGAAATAAGCAACACAAACACCAATATATGAACATTACTAGACTAAAAAGCAAGGGGGATTTCAACGAAACCCAGAGAATACAACAATTAGATTTTTGCTGAAGCAGTACATAAAAATGACATAACATATTTTTTTAAAGGAAGAAAACAGAAAGAAGTAAATACCACACACAAGAATTGCACCTTGAAAGCAAGAAATCTGGATAAGAACGAGAGAGGATGAAGATGAACAAGAAGAAGAAGATGAAAAGACTTGCAAACAATCGGAAAAGCATTTTTAAGCAGTATAAATAAGCGGGAAATGGGCCGGCCATCTCTAAATGAAGCCCAACAGTTGGGTTGAGGGCAATATCAATGGTTTAAACATTTGTGCAAAATTACTGTGTTGATGAGCAAAAATAAGATAATGTTTAGCAAATTTCCCCCAATAGCCAGTGTTGGGGAATTTACATCTGATGATGATCAAAAATAATAACATGATGCCAAAAACAAAATTTTTGGAAAATTTTAATATTATATTGACAAAAAATATAATCATTATGATAACATTTTAACTATAAACTACTGTTGTGCAACTATAAACTACTGTTGAGCAAAAATAAAATGATGTTGAGCAAAATTACACCAATCACACCCACACACTGTGCAGCTTTATTCTAAAATTGCGGCTATTTAACCCCACGTTGTGTAACACTCTAGTAAGGAACTATATAATTAGATTGACAAGTAAAATTGAATTATCATGGACAAAATTTCACAAGTCTAGAAAGTGGTGCAAAACTAATATATTGTTGAGCAAGTTTATCTTACACAAACTGCTATCAACACTAGTTGTAACTAATACACGTCTGGTGGCAATACTATGTGCATTAAACACCTATGGCAACCACTATTTGTAACTAGTATCAGTGTCAGCACTACTTTGGGTCTAAAACACTTAGTGTCACCACAGGAAATTCAAATATCAAAAAACGATCAACATGGTGCAACCACAAATTCAAACTAATATAACTCACAATTTCAACAATAATATGGACATTACACACCTCTTTCACCCCCCCCCCCCCCCTTCACTGATGAATAAAAAAATACAACACTCGTGTCATCGCTATTTGTAATATAATATGAGTGAAACCAATACTTGAATATCAGTGTCATCACTAATTGTAACTGATATCACTGTCAGCACTGATTGGGCCGCCAAGAACAAAGACTAGGCCACTGTCACCACCGATAATATATAAGCATATTCATCAAATATCAGGTGGGCTTCTCTTCCTCAAATAAAACACATTATCATACACAACCAAATTTAAGAATGCCTTAATTTCATTCATATTATACAATTCCAAACACCAGTTGCAGCAAATAGTTACAAAAGCTAGATGGTATGATTACAATGGAAATCATATACAAAAAGGTGCCAGATACCGACTTCCATTCATACCATACATTCCATTTACCTTAACTACCACAAAATAGATACACCAACAATGTCTTTCCCAAGCAAATATACATTACAAATATGCCTAAAAGGGTGATCGACATAGTGGACAAATGGGTTGATACGACACCCACTCCATAATACATGCTGTGTGGAAGGTATGATCACAATATGTCCGAAGGCTCGGCGTAGATGGAAGCATCGGCTGAAGGCATATAGAGCACGGGTCCACCTCATCTGGAGAAGGTGGGGGGTCCACATGCTCTTCAGAGTCTGTGCTCATCTCAGAGTCAGAGCTCAAGTCATCTCCAGATTCTACAAGGAAACGTACATTAATATTGAGATCAGGGCAGAGCCCGTATTCAACGAACTCAGCATCGTCTGAAACCCACATGTGAGTATAATCCGCTAGCATCAGGTTGGCAACTTGAGTTCGCACCACAGCAGTGACCCCTGCTTCATGAAACAACTGATCACATTGTTCAAAAGACATTGGCAACCCATTCCACTCACTGATATGTTCCCCAAACACCTCAGGGATCCTCTCGGAATTGATAACCACGTGCAAGATACTAGGCCCATAAACAGGCGTCGGCCTTGGTGTGATTGACACTTCAAAATACCCCACAGTGGTATGGTACCCAATTTGAACTTCAATTGGAAGTGCCATCTACGGATACAAAACATAAACAACAAAAAATAAATATACACTCATGTAAAATGCTAAAATCAAAACCCTACCAGGCTGAATGATGGTGAAAAACTCATCTAAAAATCACGAAAACACATCTAAAAATGAGGAAAACAGAAAAAAGCCCTAACCGATTTTATTGAAGTAAACACGAGATCGAAAAGTAGAGAGATAGATGAGAAAGGGCGCACCTTGAAGTAAACACGAGATCGAAAAGGAAGGAGCTTGTGGAGGACGAGCAAAAGAGTTGGAGAGAGAGTAAGGATGACGGGAGTGGAAAGGGTTTGAGTGACGTTGAACTGTTGAAGAAACGAGGAACATCACCGCCTTAAATAAATTACCGACTTGGGCCAACTTCTTTCACCAGTTAATGGGCCACTGTCTCATGTCTTGAATTTTAAAATAACCAAACCACCAATTTTGTCCAAATCCTGTTGTTGTGCAAAATTTAACCTCTTGTTCACCAAAAATATTATAATGTTGAGCAAATTTCGACAAATCGACAATGGTGTGCAATTTAATTTTTATTATGGCCAAATAAAGGACAACCCGATGAGATAAATATATTTCAAAATTCACAAATTATATTAAGTACAAAAAACATCATATTAGGAACACATTCACATAGATCAATTGTTGTGCACCACTTAACCTAGTGATCACCAAAAATATGATCATGTTGAGCAAAATTGCACTAATCGACCATTGTATGCAATTACATTATAACGATGACCAAAAAAAAGGCAGCACCCTAAATAAATATAAATTTATAGAGTCAAAATTTCTAGTAAGCAAAAATAAGATGTTATTGGGCACAAGTTCACAAAGATTACTTGTTTTGCAAAATTTACCCTATTGTTCAGCAGAAATATGATCATGTTGAGCAAATTTTCAACAATCAACCACGGCATGAAATTTTATTCGAACGATGACCAAAAACAAGACAGCAGAATAAGAAAATATATATTTAAAAAGTACAAAATTATATTAACGAAAAATAGGAACATAATAAGCAAAACATCAGAAAGAGCACACAGTCTCAACACTGCTTGAAAACAAACATCAGTGTCACCACTATTTTCTTACATAGGCAACTGTTGTCAGCACATAATGTTCTCTTATCTATCCTGAGCAATTAAGTTGTCAGATTACATCCAAACTTCGCCCTCTTTACAAAAGAACACCCTATCTAACTAATGGTTCTAAAACCTAAAACTCCAAGTTTCTTTGATCAGATCTGCACACATGAGTTCTCTGAAACGAAAGATCTTTTCGTTGTTGAAGGTTGTAACATCTCCCCCAAATACAGAAGCTTCAATGGCTTTTAATGTAAACACACCACATGAAGCTTTGTAGACAAGGAAAGAAACAATGTAATGTAAGTACATAAATAACAAGTACCTAAACGTAAGCAAAGAACATAACAAGATAACAAATACATACCCAGTTGAATCATGCATTAGCCCAGGGACCATATATATCTGGAAAGGAGAGGAATCAAAGTTTTCAAATAGCCCAGCCTTTGCTAAATGAATTGGAAGCCAAATAGCAAACGGTTGCAGTTGTTCTTCAAGAACACCTCCCCTAACAGCAGGAACGTTGCAATCGAACACATTGATTACCCTATCTTCAATTTTTATCTCCAACGCCACCCAGTGCTTATTTATAACATTGAAAATCGTGTAAATTTTCTTTACCGATACCCATGGCTTCCCATACTCGGCAGGGCACGTACTGACAAAATAATCCTCAGTGCTGGATTCAAGATCTATGTCTATCCCATAACAAGTAGCATAGTCGGGGAGGTACTTCAGATAAAATAGCCAATCAAGAACAAGAACATCTCGATACTTGACAGGGTCCTCATGAATGCGCTTCCTAATATGAATCAAACCTGCTTCTAGATGCTAAACAAAGTAATAAAAAAAGTGGATTCAACAATCAAATGATACAATAAAAAGTAATCCACATATATATATATATATATATATATATATATAATGTATAAATATAACCAGTTATAACCTGACAATCAAACCACATATTCTTCAGTAAAATACGCTGGAAAAACTTTCTGTCAACCCTTGAGGTTGGAACAACAACAGAAAAATTCCTGCCAAGGAGTACACAAAGCAAAAAATAATAAATAAAATATATATATATATACAATAAGAGGCTGTAACTAATACAATAACAACAACATTTTATACCAAATACTAAACATAAAATTAAACCATACCTTTGTTTTTTTACGAGTCCATAAATAAATTCATGATCTTCCGAGCTGATCAGTGATTTCTTGGGAGCATGCTTTGGCATCCTCACTTTCTTCACTTCAACAACTAGACCATACAAGAATGTACTGTTTGATGGGATAAGATTGGAGACCTTTAGTTGGTCAACCTCAATTTGAATTGCAGAATCCTTGGCTAACAAATTCCAATCATCACCTTCACCCTTGTCATCATCAGTGTCAGACAGACAAATGTACTTTTCAAGGGCTGGGTCAACCTTAGCTCGAGCAACTTTACCACCAGCGACTTCACCTTCACACTTTGTAGCTTGAGGCCCTTCAGCTGAAGTTGCTGGGATCCCAACCTCATCTCCAGAACCCTTGAAATCAGTGTCAGCAACAACAGTTGGAGACTCCTTACACACTACTGGAACCTCACTACTTAATGAAGGCAAAGACACGGGCACGCATTCGCCAGAAACGGCAGATGATTTGAACATTAACTTCTCGGCAGGGAACAACTACTGAAGATCAGACACAACATCATTCACAATTTTGTTCAGATCTTCAGCAACAGCCTTCACGGGTGTGGCCTGGGGTTCACCGCAACTGACACGTTCACAGTCACCTCCCACAGGAGGGCCATCGCATTTGCCAGGAACTTGCTTATCATCAGACTTAGCAGTTGTGTCCTGGGCCTTACCAGACCTCACATTGTCAACATCAACAATCGCAGGAGAGCTCACCGACTTACCAGCAATATGCTTAGCATCAGCCTTCGCAGGTGTTCCCTGGCCCTTCCCACCACTGGTGCTTTCATCATGAAATACCACAGGAGAGCTCACAGTCTTACGAGCAATGTGTTTATCACAAGCCTTCACAGGTGTGTACTGATACTTAGCACCACTAACACTTTCGTAATCAACTTTTACAAAAGTGTCCTTGACATCAGGCTTGACAGGGTTTGACTGCAACCTCTCAAACAAAGCTTCGTAATTAGCAACCCTAACCTCAAGCTCATCATACCTCTTTGCCATCTCACCAAACACTTGAAGGCTCGCATTCAGCTCAACAATCTTTGTTTCAATTGCATCTACCCTTGCAGACAACAGATGCATACTTTTTGGGATCTCTTCAAGCTTCGCAATCTTCCTATAAATCTCCTTCACCCAGTCAGGATGAGATGGGAGAGAAGAAGCAAAACCATCATCATGTGATTTGGGAGGCAACTCACAAGTTGGATTATCGGGAGCATTCATTTGAGGAGAAACATCTTCAATATCTTCCACTTTCTCTGATGACACTGCAATTTTCACAGCTTCATCACTTGAAATGCGAACATATTCATTTTCACAAGCAGCAGATGTTTGCCCCAGCACAAACTGCCCACCACCAAAATCATGTGCTTCAACACTCCCCAGGGGAGACTTCTGAACAGAAGGGGCCGGCACATCACCCTCTCCATCACTGTCAGCGGAAGGTGTGTCAACTCCTTCAACAGTGTCACCGCAATCAATGCCATCTGCAAGGTCGGCCAAAACATATAGCCTCGCAGTTTGAGAAGCACACAATTTATCGGATTTAGGGGAATGGGTGTCAGAGTGCAAAACATCAACCTTGTCATCACAAACAGGAACTTCACCACAGGATTTGGAAGTATGGGTAGCAGCACTAACATCTTCACCTTTGTCATCACCAACACTGACTTCGCAACCAGATGTAGAGACTGCAACATGAATATCTACAGGCTTCACTACATGTGTATCCGCGATACCAACAACAGGAGCTGAAGGGATAATAACAGGCTTGTCAACATTACTATCATATAATGGCCTACAACTACTTACACCACCGGTCCTCTTCATCTTAGACCTCCGCTGAAAGACAACATTCAACGGCGCATCATTTTCTAAAAGATCACATGAATCAGTACTCAACCGACATCGCTTAGAAGGTGAAGCAACCACATCAACCTCCTTGTGCAAATCTGTGTCAGGGGTAAGCCTCTTACCCTCCTCAGATGGAATAACTCTAGCACCTGTCCTCACTGCTGAAGCCTTCTGCCGAGGCATCTTTACATCACTCTTGACAGATTTTTTCCGGTCTAGAGCAATGTATGGATTGATTAGAACACGACTTGCAGAACGACCCCTCCTCATGGGAACCCGTTGCTCAAAGCTATCGCTAGATTCAACCTTCTGTTTCTTTTTACCACTCATCACTCCAGCAGACGATTTCCTCTTCTTTGAGGCCCTTGCATCTTCTTTATCACCCTCTGGGAAAACTTCAAACGCAGTTTCAAAGGACTTACCGTCCTGTTTCTTTCTAGCACCCTTGCCTCTCTCCACAACCGTCTTCTTCTTTGACGTCTCGCCTTCATCATGTTTCTGCAACACATTAGCTTCTTCCTCCTCAGGCTGGGTGGCCCTATTTGAAAACTTAGCTTCATATGCCCTTCTACGAACACAACAACTCTCATACAAAGTCGCATCAACAGGTCCAGAAACTATTTCTTCAACTGACCCATCAACAACAGCATCAACTACAGCATCAGCTTTTTCACCAGCAAACGCCATTAATTCAATGCGTGCAAACTCCCCGTAAATAGGGAACAACGGGCTCTGGACAAATGCACATGTATCAGAATAAAAACACAAAGATGCATTAAATAAAAATGTTATTCCAGAGAGAAATTATAAAAAAATTACCAAATCACCATGAAAGAACTTCTCAGCTTCAGCATATACTTGGCTATAATCACAATGTCAGTATGGATCTAGTTCAGGCATCTGAATTTTACAGTCAAAATTAACTGAGATAGTTGGGAACGCTTCTAATATCCAAGCCTGTTACAAAAGAAAACTCGTTATACAACAACAAAACAATATTTACATAATGCACACATAACCATTAAAGGTGTGCTGACGCAGACAACAAAATAATGACATAAGACATGCAATAACTAAATCACAATACCTGGAATGCAAGGCAATACCCATACATTTGATAAGAACCCCTAACCCCATTCCGATCTGCAACAGTAGAACTCTTAATTGACCTCAACAAACGGGTGTATGACTCTCTACCCCAAGGATATAGTTCAAACTCCTTCTCATTGCACGCAAGAGATAAGAATTGTGCACTTACAACTTCTGACCTCCTATACACAATTAGCCTCTCAATCAGCAACAACTTTGCCATAATTAACTTTTTCTTAGACATCTTTTTCTCAGATATGAAACGATCAAGTAGCTCATCATGAGTCATTTTCTTCTGCCCAAAAAATTCCAATATTGACACTTTCTTTGGGATATTACAAACACGGTCTTCGCAAGGAAGGCCTGTAATAACATGAAACTCAGCAATTGAAAAACGTGCAAGATGTCCACCAACTCTAAACCACAACTCATGCTCTTTTTTTGTTTGTACTTGACGGAGCACCATTTGATGCATAAGCTGGAAATTGATAACCATATTGGTGCCTTGCGTCAGCACCCATCCAACACAACTTTTTTGCAGAGTTTTGTAGTGAGAAGGACACAAATGCTCCTTGATCAGATCACAGACAGGGGGATGTGAATATATGTTGGATCTACAACGAAATCGCTCAGAAACAGGAATGCAATATTCCAAACCCTGATAAATAACAGACAAGTAAGCAAAAAAACAACCATCAGATTAACAAAAAACTACAACTTGCTCATCAAGATAAAAAATAACTTGCATCAGAGCCATGATAAGAGATGGATGAACCAGAAGATTGATTTCCTGCAAGCAACAAAATAAAGAAAATGTAAAATAGACAATAACAGAATATGGGATGACATAAACAACAACAAACAATAACAATATAATGTTACACAGCCATACTAAAATAAAATAAACATCACAAAACACACAAACAAAATACGAAATCCAAACACATACATTGTTGGAACTACAACAAACAAACAAAAAAACAGACAGTGTCAGCGCCATACACTTGAACATAGCAGCAGATAAGTAACGGGTCATCGAAAAAAAACAATCAAAAGCATGGAAAAGAGGTCCACAATACACGAAGAACACTAAAAAGGAACTTACAAAGTGCAACACCGCAAAATTGACGAAAATAAACAGTTCAAAAACCCGAATTTACCTATGCAACTTCCAAAAACGACGAAAAGTACTAATAAACGCACATAAGAATGCACATAAAGCATCGATTTACCATAGATTGTTGAACAAACAATAAAATCAACATAAACGAACATATTCCAAAACCCTAGCACGACAAATTTCGCAAAAATCCACCAAATTTATACCTGAGCTACTGGATGACGACATTGAGATACACGAGGCAAACTCTGAACTTTACCGAAGCAAGGACGAAAAATCGAGCGAATCAAACCAGAAGCAAGGACGAAAAATCGGAAAACGAAGCCAGGGATAGCAAGATGAAAAACTATGAGCAAAGAGAGAGTTGGAAAAGAAGACGAAAGCGATTTTCTGAGAAACAAGGAAAAATGTCCGTACAACGCGAAATTAGGTATATATAGAGGCTATTTCGCAAATTTGTCCAAACCCGCGTCTATTTTGCAAATTCGTCCAAATAATGTGCCCGTTTTGCAAATTTTTTCTTATATCTAGTGTGTGGACATCTTCTTTGGATAGATCTTGATAGATTTGGATAGAGTTCGTCGAACCTTCACTTGCAAGCAATCTCCCGCTCGGACTTCTTCTCGATCTCGGACACTGGAGTGCTCGACAAATCTTCTCGACATGACTCCTCGACATCGACAAGTTCTCGATGTCGAGTTGTTTCTTCGTCTGATGCTCGTGCTCGATTTCTTGAACTCATGTCGAGTTGGTGACTTGTCGATGTCGACAACTTTCCTCGACATCGAGTAGATTTCTCAGCTTCCAGCTCTGTTCGTAAAACGCACTTTCCCGCTGCCTCGGTCGTCGGATTGACGCATATGACCATGCGTTGGAAAGCTCTTTCCGAGGGCTACAACTCTCATGAAGACATCACAGCCCGATTCAGAATGATGAGAACCGGAAATTGGCCTTCTCTCCAGCTGCACCATTCTTGGCTTCTCCATGACTTTCCTTTAAGTTCCAAAATGCGTCCGATTTCTGCGAAATATAACAAAAACTTGTGTAGACCTCCATATATTGCAAATAAGTGTAAACTACACAAATTCTGTATTATTCTAACCCAAATGCATGCAATGTATGCAGAAATCGATATAAAAGTAAGTGTAAAACATGGCAAATTAGGCTCACAACAAACACCCCATACTTAAGCTTGCTTGTCCTCAAGCAATACTTTTATTTGTCCTTCAGGGGAAGAAATCAATACTCTCAACATCTTAGATTCATTCTCATATAACCCTGCAGTCAATTACCATCCTCGAAAAGGTACTAGTGTCACAGATCCATGCATGTGCAAATATGTAAAAGCAACATCTACTCACAAAAGGAGGGTTATGCACAAATAATTTTTATGTGACAAAGCATTGATAATCAAGAAGACTTTAATTTAAGCTCAATAAGGAGTAGATTGGTAAAAAGGCTAAAGGTGGGCAATTTTTTGTAATGTGGTGCTAATGATCCGGGGAAATGGAGTATTTTCCAAACTTGAATTTCCACATTCCTTCTCTTTGAGATTCATCACCTTTCATATTGCTTTTATTCATAAAAATGCTTTTACCTCTCTAACCTCAACACTGCCTTCTCGCGAGTCGCAAACATGGGTGTCATGAATGGCCCCGGATACTTAGTGTGTCGGACTCCTCACAATGTGTCCCATCTCTCCAAACTATTATCTCAGAGAGCAGGGTCAATCTACCTTTATCTCCTGAGGTGATTGGATTTTTTCTCACTCATTAAATTTTCCATATATTTCAAATAATTTCCCACCAAACTCCAATAACAATAACACAAACACCATATAACATCTCCATAATGTAACATCATTCTCAAAAAATCCCCGGATAGGGTAATAAGGTAAAGAATGGCAATATTTGGATCATGTGGAGCAATATTTGAAATAAGGCATATTATGGCTTTTGTGATGCATGAGCATAGGTAAGGCTAGGAATATAACAATATGAGCATTATATGGAAATATATAGTCCTCCATCATCTTATCATGCAACATGTCAAAAGCAATTTCAATTTTTACCTCCTTTCATGGTTTTCAATAAAAATAATGCACTTCATTGTGACTTCCCTTTACTAGGCAATTTCATGCTATATCTCTAATGAATCTAATTTTGCATCGTCGAGTCCAATATAAGCTTCCATGACATTATTTCAAAATTTTCAATGGGGGTCATTTTTCTCAAATTTTGGAAAACATGCATATAAGCACATAATTCAATAATGAATTCCAAAATAGCCATGTAGCAATTTAAAGAAATAAATAAACTATAAATATGCACACATAAAAATAAATCAAATATGCATAAAGTAAGCCCTTCCCCCACCCCATACTTAAACATTACAGTGTCCTCACTGTATAAAATCAAGGGTAAAGAAAGAAACTCACAAGACAGGTGTGCAGATCGTCGGAAATCGAATAAAGAAGTGCTGCAGTGCTTGTCGATCTCGACAACCATAGTCGATCTCGAGGACTTGTCGATGTCGACAACATCTCCTCGACATCGAGTTCTTCCTGTTGCCTCCAGGGTGATCTTCTCGACAGAGGCCTTTTACTCGATGTGGTTTTGTCGATGTCGATAAGTTACCTCCATGTCGACAAGACTGTAGCTTTTTCAAACCTGCAAGATTCGTTAGAGAAGAAATACCCACAATAGTATAATCCTAAAAACAATGTCCAAAACCAAAAACAAACAAAACAACAATGTCCAAAAAGTCTTAAAATAAATGTCTATTTACAAGCTCTAGATTTTATAGTCGCTAGGCCGACTTTCTCCGTTAAGCTTTAGCCTGGCTCATCTTTGTTCGGAGGTATAGGTGGATCTGGTGGTTCCTCCGGTGGTGGGAAGCGTGGGATGTCATCCGGAGGCATCATGTGAAGAAGCTTGAACCATCCTGAGTGAACGCTCCATGGCTTCACCCATTCATCTTCCTGGGCTCCAGTTGGCATGCATACCTCATCATCATACCTCTTCCGTTCCATTGGTTGATTTGTTTGCACGTCTCCACCACAGCAAAACGGTGAACATCGGTTGCTCAAAATCATCGGGGATAGCCTTCACCTCATAAGGCAAAAGCGACTTTGAAACATCATGGGCAACGACGTCCGACTTCTTCGTTGGTGGCTCTTCTTCTTCTTGGGATCCTTCCAAAGATTCTTCAAAGATAGATATTGAAATAGAGGAAGGACATACCTGGGTTTCTGTGGTACGGATGATTTTTGCTGGTGTTTCCGGATCAGTTCCTCCAGAATGTGTATATGTCGAGTCCAGGTAATGTTTCCATCTACGCAACACAAGCTCAGCTTCTGCTTGTTCCCTTGCTGCTCTCTCAGTGGCGATAGCAGCATATTTGGCGGCTATTTCCCTCCGAAGCCTCTCAATCAGTTGTTCTGGCGTTTCTGCTGCTGCCATGGCTCTTTTCAGTTCAGAATGGATGTGTAGGATGCGTTCCGGATCATCTTAAGGTGTCAAACTCTGGTGGTTTATCAGAACGACGCTTACACCTGAAAAGTAACTCAAAGAAACAGTGAGATCCGACTACCTAAGGCGCGAATGATAGCTTCCCCGGCAACGGCGCCAATTTGTTGTTGCAGGAGTTGGTCAAGTATTGAAATAGATATAGTTCAGATAGACTCCCCTGTCTCAGCAAATAAATACAAGACTCCTCCCGTTGTGGTAAGAGAAAGTCAGGATCGAATCCACGAGGAAGCACGTCAGCAGTTCTCAGGTAGCTATCAGATTCTCACAGACAGAATAGCACAGACAGAAGCAAAGCAAGAAGCAAACAAAGCAAACAACAAAGCAAGGCAAACTACTCGACAGTAACAGCTAATCGACAACAACAAAGAACTCGACCAAATCTTGTCGACACAAACTTGTCGATATCGACAAGTACTCGACACAGCAACAGATCGACAAGAACAGGAAGCAAAAAAACTAGATCTCGACAGGAAAGAACTCGACGTCGACAAGATATGTCGATATCGACAACTTTTCGAGATCGATAAGTGACAGAAAATTAAAGTGCAAATGCTTCGAACCTAGAACACGAATTTCGATGAAATAAATTAATAAACTAAAGACTTCCAAGGCTAGGGTTTCAACACCACAACGATAATCATGCAAAGTAACACATAAAGGCATAAAAGATCATGCTTTCCATCTAAATAACTCTCGTTATTAACAAATAGGAATATAGAGGCTCTCGCATAAACCCTAATTGTTACTAACCCTTTTCACATAATTAATCCAGGTTGCATTAAGATCACTTTCGGTTCAATAACACAAACAAGAATCACCTTCAACTCTCGCAAAAGAATCATGCTCTGACCTTTATCGAATCGCCTCACATGGCCACCGTCGGGGACTACTCACGCCTCATCGCAATCGCAGACATTGATTTGATGAAAGAAACTTGCATTAACTAAATTCAAAGCCTTTACAATCTTGGTAATCAACTTTCGCAAACCGCCAAAACCTTAAAAACCTTAGAACTCCTAACTACTACTCTCTCCTCCTCCTCCTCCTTGCGTCCTCAGACGACTTGACTTGAATGCCTAAAAAACCAGCCCCATGGGCTTTATTTATAGCCTTCATTCCCTAGCTATTCTAAGAAAGAAGATATCTATCTTCATCTAAAATTATATCTAAAGCTTTAATGATAAATAAATAACATAATGTAATTAAATAAACTAGATAGACTAGGATTATATCTAGTGTGTGGACATCTTCTTTGGATAGATCTTGATAGATTTGGATAGAGTTCGTCGAATCTTCACTTGCAAGCAATCTCCCGCTCGGACTTCTTCTCGATCTCGGACACTGGAGTGCTCGACAAATCTTCTCGACATGACTCCTCGACATCGACAAGTTCTCGATGTCGAGTTGTTTCTTCGTCTGATGCTCGTGCTCGATTTCTGGAACTCATGTCGAGTTGGTGACTTGTCGATGTCGACAACTTTCCTCGACATCGAGTAGATTTCTCAGCTTCCAGCTCTGTTGGTAAAACGCACTTTCCCGCTGCCTCGATCGTCGGATTGACGCATATGACCATGCGTTGGAAAGCTCTTTCCGAGGGCTACAACTCTCATGAAGACATCACAGCCCGATTCAGAATAATGAGAACCGGAAATTGGTCTTCTCTCCAGCTGCACCATTCTTGGCTTCTCCATGACTTTCCTTTAAGTTCCAAAATGCGTCCGATTTCTGCGAAATATAACAAAAACTTGTGTAGACCTCCATATATTGCAAATAAGTGTAAACTACACAAATTCTGTATTATTCTAACCCAAATGCATGCAATGTATGCAGAAATCGATATAAAAGTAAGTGTAAAATATGGCAAATTAGGCTCACAACAGGTGTGACCTAGGTCTTACAACCACTGACACGTTAATCATCACCATTCGCAGGAGTGCTCTCAGACTTACCAGGAACGTGCTTATCATCGACCTTCACAGGTGTGCCTTGGGACTTACCACCACTGACACATTCACCATCAACTATCGCAGGAGTGCCCTCAGACTTACCAGCAATGTGCTTATCATCAGCCTTCACAGGTGTGCCCTGACACTTACCACCACTAACACTTTCATCATCAACTTTTGCAGAAGTGCCCTCAGACTTACCAGGGATATGCTTATCATCGGGCTTGATAGGATTTGACTACAACATTTCAAACAAAGCCATATAATTAGCAACCCTAACCTCAAGCTCATCGTAACTCTTCGATATCTCACCAAAAACTTGAAGACTCCCAGTCAACTCCACAATCTTTGTTTCAATTGCATCAAACCTCGCAGGCAACAGATGCATAAATTTAGGGACCTCTGCAAGCTTCTCAATCCTCCTAAAAATATCCTTCACCCAGTCAGGATGAGATGGGAGAGAAGAAGCAAAAGCATAACCATTTGTTTTTGGAGGCAACTCACAAGTTGAATAATTGTTGGCAACCATTTGAGGAGAAAAATCTTCAGTAACTTCCACTTTCTCTGCTGACACTGCTATTTTGCCAGCTTCAACACTTGAAAGACGAATTCCTTCATTCCCACAAGCAGCAGATGTTTGACCAAACACAGATCTCCCATCAACACAATCATGTGCTTCAACACTCCCTAAAGGCAACCTCTGCACATAAGGCGTCGCTACATCACCAACTCCAACGTTGTCACCAGAAGGTGTCTCATCTCCTTCAACGGTGTCACCACAATCAATCACATTTGCAAGATCGGCCAAAACAAAAAGCCTGGCGGTATGAGAAGCATCCAATTTATCAGATTTAGAAGAATGGGTGTCAGCAGTAAAAACATCAACCATGTCATCACAAACACGGACTTCACCACAAGATTTAGAAGAATGGGTGTCAGTGACAAGCCTAAGGTCGTTATGCCTAATCAAAGTAAATTCCTAAGATGCAAACTATAACAAGTATAGCAGGTAAGTTAGGGTCGAACCCACAGGGAAACAGAATCAATTGTAAAAGCAAGTATTATCACCCAAGAGTAACCGATTTAGGGGGAGTTTTGTATGTGAGGAATAGTAATGACAGAACAAGTTGCAATAAAGAGTTGTGAATATATGATGGAAGATATCACACCAGGTAATTATCCGCACAACAATTGAGATGGTTCATCATCGCATTCTATGAATCTCAAGTTCTAATGTCCAGTAATTGTTCTCAATTCAGATCGTATAATAGCTTTTAGTCCTACCAGTCCTAAAAGCACTTATTACTAAATTACAAGGGAAAACCTTCACCAAATAATAAAGCAATAGCATTCAAGCATGAATTATAATGAGATACAAGCGATTCCAACAACCCGTTAGAATATCTTGCAATCGAATCTCCCTCACAATATACCACAAGCAACCGCGTATGGTGATTGTGTTTGCTACAATGAATCTACAACCCAAACCTGGAATTGGAAATCCTAGCAATATGACTAGTATCGATAAACCTAGGTGATCAGTCCAGATTAACCAATAATAAGCAATCAAGCAATAAGCTCAGGAGATCGAAACAATTAACAAAGGACTAACAAGCGTAGAATACTCACAACCAAATCAATTGAAGGCCTCAAAGAACCAAGTGCAACAAAGGAGAGTTAGTTCTCCATAGGGTTTGTGAGATGAATGGAAAAGGGAAAATACGTCTCTGGAAAATAACATAATGAAATCTCTACTGCCTTTTCGGCCTATATAACCTAATAAAATCGGGTTTAACATCCCGTGCAATTATAATAATAAAATATTAAAACTAATAAGATAAACAGAATCGGATAAGAATCCGACTCCAGGGCCGACGCGGGCGCGCCAAGTGCAGCGCGGGCGCGCTGGGTGAAGATTGCGTCTTCTGTCTTGTCAGCAGCGCGGCCACTTTCTCCTAGCAGAGTGGTCGCGTCGGGGGTAGCAGCGCGGGCACGCCATGTGCAGCGCGGCCGCGTCGCTTGTCTTCAGTCCTCAGCTACTTCCGATCTTCTTCTCTTCTGTAACTTGCATGATTTCTTCAACTTCTTCAATATGCTCCGAATCACCAAGTTTACACAAATATCTCACATAATGTCATGTAAATGATGACAAAAACTACTAAATGCGCTATGGAATATATCGCATATCAGTCAGCAGTAAAATCATCAACCTTATCATCACCAACACTGACTTCACCACAAGATTTAGAGACTGCAACATGAATATCTACGGTCTCCACTCCATGGGCACCTTGATTATCAACAACATGAACTGAAGGAAGAACAGAAGACTTGTCAACAGTACTATCATATAACGGCCTCCGACTACCAACACCACCTTTCTTCATCTTATACCTCCACTGAAAGACAATATTTAGCAGGACATCATCGTCTAATAAATCAGATGAATCAGTACCCAAACGACCTCTCTTGGAAGGTGAAGCAACCACATCAACCTCCTTATGCAAATCTGTGTCAGCAGTAACTCTCTTCACCTCCTCAGAAGGAATAACTCTACCACCTGCCCTCACTGCTGAAGCCTTCTGTCTAATCGTCTTTACATCACTATTGACAGATTTTTTACGGTCTAAAGCAATGTATGGATTGAATAGAACACGACTTGCAGAACGACCCCTCCTCAGGGGAACCCGTTCTTCAGAGGTATCGTTGGACGCCACCTTCTGTTTCTTTTTACCACCCATCCTTCCAGTGGAAGATTTCCTCTTCTTTGAGGTCCCTGCATCTTCTTTATCCCCCTCAGGGAAAACATTAAAAGCAGTTTCAAAGGACTTACCATCCTGTTTCTTTCTAGCAGCCTTGCCTCTCTTCATATGTGTCTTCTTCTTTGAGGTCTCTCCTTCAGCATGTTTCTGCAAGACATTAGCTTCTCCATCCTCAACCTGGAGAGCCCTGTTTGAAAACTTAGCTTCATATGCTCTTCTACGAACACGACGACTCTCATACAAAGTCGCATCAACAGGTCCAAAAGCTATTTCTTCAACTGATGCATCAACTACTACATCAACTACATCATCAGCTTTTTCATCAGCAAAGCCCATCCCTTCGGTGCGTGCAAATTCCCCATAAATAGGGAACAACGGAGTCTGGACAAAATGCATGTATCAGAATAAAAACCCAAAGATGCATCAAATAAAAATGTTCTTAAAGATATAAAATATAAAATTATTACCAAATCTCCATGAAAGAACTTCTCAGCTTTGCCAGTGCAATGAGTATGGATCTCTATCAGGCATCTTAAAATTACAGTCAAAATTAATGGAAATAGCTGGGAAAGCTTCTAATATCCAAGCCTGTTACAAAAGAAAACTCGTTATGACACTACAAAACAATATTTAAATAATGCTCACATGAACAATAAAGTTTTGCGGACACAGACAAAAAAATGATGACATAAGACATGCAAACACTAAAGCACAATACCTGGAATGCAAGGCAATACCCATACATTTGATAAGAACCCCTAACCCCATTCCGATCTACAACAGAAGAACTCTTCAATGACTTCAACAAACGGGTGTATCACTCTCTACCCCAAGGATATACTTCAAACTCCTTCTCATTGCACGCAAGAGATAAGAATTGTGCACTTACAACTACTGACCTCCTATAAACAATTAACCTCTCAATTAGCAACAACTTTGCCATAATCAACTTCTTCTTAGACTTCTTTTTCCCAGATATGAAACGATCAAGTAACTCATCATGAGTCATTTTCTTCTGCCCCAAAAACTCAAATATTGACACTTTCTTTGGGATATTACAAGCACGGTCTTCACAAGGAAGGCCTGTAATCACATGAAACTCAGCAATTGAAAAATGTGCGAGATGTCCACCAACTCTAAACCACAACTCATTCTCTTTTTGTGTTTGTACTTGACGGAGCACATTTGATGCATAAGCTGAAAATTGTTAACCATTTTGCTGCCTTGCGTCAGCACCCATCCAAGGCAACTTTCTTCTAGAGTATTGTAGTGAGAAGGACACAAATGCTCCTTAATGAGATCACAAACAGAAGGATATGAATATATGTTGGATCTACAATGAAATCGCTCAGAAACAGGAATGCAATATTCCAAACCCTGATCAATCACAGACAATTAAGCATAAAAACAAACATCAGATTAAGAAAAAATTACAACTTGCTCATCAAAAAACGAATTCCAAATGGAAAACTAAAATAACTTACATTAGAACCAGTATACGAGGTGGATGAATCAGAAGATTGAGCTCCTGCAAGAAACAACATACAGAACAATGTAAATATACATTAACAGAATCTCTGATGACGCAAACAACCATAAAACATAACAATAAAATGTCACCAAGACATAGTAAAAGAACATAAACATCACAAACACAACACAAAATACCAAATCCAAATACACACATTGTTGGAACTACAATAAACTAACACAATAATATATAAAAACAGACAGTGTCAGCCACCATACACATGAACATAACAGCAGATAAGTACACTATAATCAACACAAACAATCCAAAGCATGGAAAACAGATTGATCGACATACATGAAGAACACTAAAAAAACACTTACAAAGTGCCACACCAAAAAATTGACGAAAAGAAACAGTTAAAATCAACGCATTTACATATGAAACTTGCATAAACTACGGAAACTACTAAAAAACGCACATAGGTATGCATATCAAGCATGGATTTAACCATAGATTGTCAAAATTATAATACAAAAACAATAAAATCAACATAAACAAACTTAATCCAAAACCCTAGCAAGATAGAGTTCGCAAAAAGACGCAAAATTGATACCTGAGCTGCTGGATGATGACATTGAAGCAACCGACGAAAACTCCCAACTTTAGCGAAGCAAGGAAGAACAATCGAACGAAAACTCACTGCTTTAGCAAAGATTGAAGAATGAAGGAAGAACCAAGCCGGAAAACGCACTACGAAAAACTTCGAGCAAAGAGAGAGTTCGGAAGAGGAGGAATTCGGATTTCTGAGAAACAGGAAAAAATGTCCGTATAAAGCGAAAATAGGTATATATAGTGGACATTTGGCTAAATTGTCCAAAAACGTTACCATTATGCAAATACGTTCAAATAAAGCGCCTATTTTGCAAAAATTTTCTTATTAGAGGAGGGGGTCATTAAGGTGGCTAGGGACACAATTTTTATAGATAGATAGATAGATAGAAGATAGATAGATAGATAGATTATTATAGATAGATATAGATAGATTATAGATTATAGATAGATATGTATATATAGATCTAACTAAAAAAATATTCGTACAAATTAACCCATTTGGAAAAACACCGAACTATTTCAATAGACATAAGAAGTGAATATATATTATACCACTTCAATGATCGAGAGAATCAAGAACAAAAGCACCGAAAGACTAATTAGCTAGGTTATATTGGTCAAAACTAATTAAAGCAGCTGATTGCAATTTGGGAAGGGCGGCCTATATAGCGGCATATATACCACACCAGTAGAAGCAAGATGATTATGTTGGATTACGAAATCGAAGAGAGATCTAACCGAGCTCATTTGCTGTTCGAAGGTTGAAGATGAAGAGAGTTTGGAGGGAAATTTGTGTTTGTACGTTCTAATTGATTTTCATTGAAGTAACAAAACAGAAATCAGAATCTGTATGTATACAAAGACATATCACTTAGGCCCAAACCAGTTATAACCCAGTACAGAACAAAAGCCATCTCATATACCCTAACACAGTCGGATCCTAACACCCCCCTAAGATGAAGGTGGGGAAGCAACTCCAATCTTGGACAACAAAGGTCGGAGATGGCAACTTGGAACGTTTTAGTAAGGAAATCGGCAAGTTGATCACGAGTAGGAACGCGATGCAGAGAAATCAAACCTTCCATAAGATTTAAGTAAATCGAATGATCGTTTAGGGGCACACCATCATCAGGTGTGAGCTACAGATGGTCAGGAAGAGAGACAATCGGAGAGGAAGCAGAAGGAAAATGATAACTAGAGGTGATGGTATGAAAACAAAATTCCACAGATGTGCACTGTGAGCATATTTAATCTGATAAGTGTGCAGAAGGATTGTGAGCTCTAGTAGAGCGTCTGGGCACCACATGTGGTGTGGAAAAAGTGGATTGAGAAGATGAATTGGCAATTGGGGAAACACCAATTCCACTGTCAACATCAACATCATATGTATGATCTTGATCAGGGAAAGTGAATTGAGGAACATTAGATGTAGTTGATGGAAAAGAAGATGATGAGAATGGGAAAATCTGCTCATGGAACACCACATCCCTGTCCCTGGACACCGGTACTTGACGACTCTCAATATTGTAAAGTTTATACCCTTTCTTACCTCCAGGATAGCCAAGAAGGACACATGGAGAAGCTCGAGGAGAAAATTTGTCTCTTCCATGCGCTTGAGTGGATACATAGCATAAACACCCAAAGCACTTGAAGTAATCAAAAGAAGGTGTCTGACCATATAATCTCTCATAAGGAGATTTCATTTGCAACAACTTACTAGGCAAACGATTGATTATGTGAACTGCCATGACAACACTATCACCCCAAAACCGTTTTGGCAAGCAAGATTCAAACATAAGGCTCCTAGCTACGTCCAGAATATGTCTATGCTTCCGTTTGACTACTCCATTTTGATGTGGAGTAGCCAAGCAAGATTTATGATGCAATATGCCATGATCTAGAAGAAACTGAGAAGGCTCTATACTTCCTCCAAGCTCCAAAGCATTGTCAGATCAAATGGATAAAACCTTCCTCCCAAACTGTCTTTTAGTCATATCGAAGAATTGCTTCATTGCTATGAAGGCAACAGACTTGTTGGGAAGGAGTTGCACCAAGGTAATACAAGTGAAATCGTCCATCAATGTCAAAAAATATCAACAATTATCATATGTAGGCAGACGATAGGGCCCCCACACATCCACATGTAATAATTCAAAAGTAAATTTAGTTTTGATTGAGCTCAAAGGAAATGGCAGTCTACCTTGCCTTGCTCGAGCACATATCAAACAAGACTGCAAATTTGAATTACAACTTTTATCCAATTTGATAACTCCACTCCCTTGATGAAAATCGGAATAAGTGTCAAAAGCTTTGATAGTCTGTCTATGACAAAGGTTTTGAAACTATAGCTGTGTTGATGAAACACAAAACCTGTTTGTCTATAATATATGCTCGAATAATATTATATATTATTATATGCTTCCAAATATTATTATATATTCACTAACTTTTCAGGAAGCTTTTTTGAATTATATCCTTCCTTAAGCGCTCAAAGCTGAGAAGAATCAAATCGTGATCATGGCTTCAGAAGTTTCCAAAGATAGAAGATTGTGAAGACTCCATCTTAGGCCATGATCTGATATGATATAGCCGTTGGTGGAGATCCTTGGCGTCGATTTGTCCTCTATAAAGAAAAGGAAGAAGAGAAGACATCGATACATTCGTTGAACACAAGGATTCATACACTCAAGCCCTCAAGCGAGATCTGTCTTCTTCGTGTGCTCTCTGCTAGTTCTTAAGTGTCTGTTATTTCATTTCAAAGCATTTGAGAGTTACACAGTGAGCTTATAGGATATATTCCGTGATAGTGTTACACTCGAGAGTTTGTAACTCATGACGTGGACACTAGGCGATTGATTCACTAAGTGTAAGAGGATTGTACTAGATAGCATAGAGAGGTGGGGCTCTTCTAGATTCGTCTAAGACTCCAAGGGAACGTGAGTTGACTAGATTGCAATTGTATAGGAGAGAGGCTTCTCGGTGAGCTATTAGGATCCTAAGTCTTGTGAATCAATAAAAGCCGGTTGAATCCTAGGGTTGTGGAAGAACCCTAGGCGGGGACGTAGGCCAAGTTCGTGCCGAACCTCGTAAACAACTCATTGCGTCCTTTATTTACTGATTTACCTTATTTCCCCACTTGGTTCGAATTGTTTAACTTTGTGATTCAGGTTTTCAGAGAAAAGACTAAGTCTAATCTCAAAGGGTTTTGCACGAGCTTCAAAAGTCTTGAGACTATCTACAAAAAATCAGCATACTCTATTCAACCCCCCTTCTAGAGTATCTTTGTATTACTTTGTTTTACATTATCGAACCTTCAATTGGTATCAGAGCTTTACTCACTGCTTTCGATCTAACAATCTTGTGAGTTTTTTATCATGTCTGGTGAAGCAGGCGGAGGATTTGCACAGGGAAGGTCTACAAGTAGACCACCACTCTTTGTAGGAAACAACTTTGTCCACTGGAGATCATTGATGAAGATGTTCATTATAGATCAAGATCTAGAACTTTGGAACATTATAGAGAATGGTCCGAAGGTTCCAGAGAAAGACGGACCAAATGGAACCAAAATTGCAAAGAAGGAGTCTGAATACATCCAAGCGGGTCTTGAACTTGTCTCCAAAAATTACAGGGCTATTAACTTACTTTATTGTGGTCTTAGCACTGATGAGTTTAATCGTATTTCGTCTTATAGGTCAGCTAAAGAGATTTGGTACAAGCTGGTCGCCACCTATGAAGGAACCGGCCAAGTAAAGGACACCAAGATCAGTATCTCCCTTCGAAAGTATGAGCTTTTCAAAATGAATTCTGATGAGTCAATCAAGGCCATGTTCACATGATTCAAAAAAATTACCAACAACCTTGACTCTCTTGGCAAGAGCTTTACAAATGTTCAGAAAGTAAGGAAGATATTGAGGTGCCTCCAAAAAGAAAAGTGGGTTCCTAAAGTAACAACCATAGAAGAAGCTCAAGACCTCACCACTCTGCCCCTTGATGACTTGCTTGGGAAGCTAATCACTCATGAGATGATCCTAAATGAAGACAATGGAGAACTTCCAACAAACACTAAGAACTTGGCGCTCAAGTCTAAGAAGGATGAGCCCAAAGATGGATCTGATTCCGAAGATGAGGATGACGATGAGGATGATCCTTTTGCTCTTATCACAAGAGGGCTTGCACGAATCCTCAAAATGAAGAAACAATTCAACAACAAGGATGGATAAGAGTCTTCAAAATTTCGAGGTAAGTCTCAATACAACAAATATGATAAGAAGACTAAACATTTGTCTTGTTTTGAATGTGGTGAAACAGATCATCTTGTAAAAGACTGTCCTCAAAGGACGAAGAGCCAGTCCAAGAAGGGTGATAGATGGAAAAAGAAAGCCATGGTGGCAACTTGGAGTGATTCAGACTCTGACTCCAATGATGAGAAGGCCAATGTCTGTCTTATGGCCTCATGATATGAATCCTACGATGAGAAGCTTGAGGTAACTGTAAGAGAGCTTATGGCAAGTCCAAAATAGGTATTATCGGAATTCCTTTCTAATATGATTGCTAATGAAGAGAAACTTATTACCCAAACTAACACTCTTATTAAGAAAACTGTGGATCGGGAAAGAACTATTGAGGATCTGTCTATGAGGGTCAAAAGTCTTGAAGCTTCTTATTTAGGTCTTGACCTCAAAGTCAAGACTCTTGACTCAGAGAAATCTAAACTCAAGCAAGATCTCTCTTCTCTAAGAAGATAACATCATGACTTAGAGAACGAGAAGATCTCTCTGAATAATAAGATTCAAGACCAACAGACAGCCCTCATAAGTTTTACCAAATCCAAATGCACTCTTGATAGGATGTTGGGTAAGCAACAAAGTTCTCTAAAAAAAAGTGTTATTGGTTACAATCCAAGGTTTTTAAAGAAGAAACACATTACCACCTTTGTAAAAGCAAAAGGAAGCAGAACCTCTCTTATATGTCACCACTGTGCTAGAAAGGGACATGTAAAAGAGACATGCCCCTATAGAAGAAAGGATCCATATATCATTTGCAATACATTTCCTGTTCATTTGAGAAAAGAACGGATAACACAAGTTTGGGTCCCCAAAGGCACTATTTTACCAAATATGGTTTACCCCAATAATGGATCCAAATTTGCTTATTGGTCTAGCCACGAAGGTTGATGTTTGTTTTGCAAGAGATCACCAAGGTGAAGGAGCACAAATGGATTATCAATAGTGGATGCTCGAGACATATGAGTGGGAAGAGTTCTCTCTTTCATGATCTAAAGGAGCAATCCACATGAACAGTCAGTCTTGGTGACAAAGGAAAGTGTGACATCGTTGTTATTGGTAGCATTGGGAGTGATTCCAACCATAGTATTAAAAATGTCTATCTTGTGAATGGTTTAAAGTATAATTTGCTTAGGGTTTCTCAATTATGTGATAGTGGCAATAATGTCAGATTTAACAAGAAAAGATGTCTAGTGTGCAGAGAAGATACAGGTGAAGTTATACTGACTGCATATCGTTACAACAATATATACGCTGTGGATGCTGATCAAGTGGCACAAGGAAGCTTAACCTGTCTAAAGGCTTTAACGGATGATCCAAAGCTCTGGCACAAGAGACTCGGTCATGTGAGTCCACATACACTACAGAAGCCTGTGTCCAAAGGGCTTGTAAGAGGACTATCTGAGATGGACTTCAAAGGTATTGATATGTGCAATGCATGCACACGAGGTAAACAAACACGTAGCTCATTCAAACCCAAAAAGGTTGTAAGTTCTTCTAGACCCCTTGAACTTTTACATATGGATTTATGTGGTCCTATGCGAGTCCAACCTCCCAATTGTAAAAAATACATGGTTGTTGTTGTTGATGATTTTTCTAGATATACTTGGGTTGCTTTTTTCAAAGAAAAATCAGAGGCCTTATTTGAGTTTTCAAAACTTTGTAAGGAGTTGCAAACTTTAAGAAACGAGCCCATAGTGTCAATTCGAAGTGATCATGGTAGGGAGTTTGATCAACTTCAGTTTGATTTGTTTTGTGCTAAATATGGCATCTCCCATAACTTTTCTGCTCCTAGGACACCTCAACAAAATGGGGTTGTGGAACGAAAGAACCGCACCTTAGAGGATATGGCCAGGACTATGCTTTTAGAAAATGCATTACCTAAAACCTATTGGGCTGAAGCTGTTAACACAGCTAACTATATTTTAAATCGTTGTCTTATTCGTTCCACCTTAAAGAAAACTCCTTATGAACATTTCAAAAGCCGCAAACCACTCATATCTTATTTTAAACCCTTTGGTTGTACTCGTTTTATTCATAACAATGGAAAAGATAACCTTGGGAAATTTGATGCGCATAGTGATGAAGGTATATTTCTTGGCTACTCCACTAGTAGCAAAGCTTATAGAATCTTCAATAAAAGGACTCAGTTAGTTGAAGAAAGCATACATGTTATATTTGATGAGTGCAATGACGGTTCTTTGAGTGAAAATGTTGCAGATATAGATCTTAACATCCATGCAGGGAACGAGGAAGGTGATGATGCTGCCACCAAGAACACAGAGAAGAGGAACATGCAGCAACAGATTCTCAACACTGAAGAATTGGCCCAAGGTGTTGAAGATTCGTCCGAATCCCTTGGTGTCCAATCCAACAGTGTTGAAACGTCAGAAACTGTTGTAACTGAACCTAACAGGACCACGGAGTTAGATGTACCACAAATCAATCCTGCTGGTGTGACGAATCAAGGAGCTGAGACTAGCAAAAGAAAATTCAAATACTCCTCATCACACTCTTTAAAGAATATCATTTCTGACCCTACATCTAGTGTTCAAACTCATTCTAAACTTAAAGATCTTTGTGCTTTTCACGCGTTTGTTTCTCTTATAGAACCAAAGAAGGTAGATGAGGCCCTTCAAGATCCAGATTGGATCATTGCTATGTGAAGTGAGCTTAACGAATTTGAAAGGAACAAAGTCTAGACCTTGAAGCCTAGGCCAAAGCAACAATCAGTCATTGGCACACGATGGGTATTTCGAAACAAGCTAGATGAGAATGGTAAGATCGTGAGGAACAAAGCAAGGCTTGTTACCCAAGGCTACAATCAAGAGGAAGGTATTGACTACGAGGAGACCTTTGCTCCTGTAGCCAGGCTTGAAGCCATTCGCATTTTATTAGCATTTGCATATTTTATGAGCATAAAGTTATATCAAATGGATGTCAAGTGTGCTTTTCTTAATGGTTTCATAGAGGAAGAAGTTTATGTGGCTCAACCCCCAGGTTTTGAAAGTTCGAAATTTCCCAATCATGTTTATAAACTAGACAAAGCGCTTTATGGTTTGAAACAAGCCCCAAGAACTTGGTATGAGCGCTTGTCAAAATATTTTTTAGAAAATGATTTTAAAAGGGGGTTGATCGACAAGACTCTTTTTATCAAGACCAAAGGAAAGGACATTTTGGTTATTCAAATTTATGTTGATGATATATTATTTGGTGCTACTAACACATCTTTGTGCAAGGAATTTTCTGACATTATGTGCAGTGAATTTGAGATGAGCTTGATGGGTGAACTCAACTTCTTTTTGGGACTACAAGTTCATCAATCCAGGAAAGGAATCTTTGTCAACCAAAGCAAGTACACTAAGGATCTCTTGAAGAAATTCAGGATGGATCGATCCAGAGCAGCCAAGGCACCCATGAGCTCAACATTATCTCTAGATCAAGACAAGACGGGAAATAGTATCAATCAAAAGGAGTATCGAGGAATGATTGGATCTTTACAATATCTTACAGCTAGTAGACCTGATATCATGTTTAGTGTTTGCATGTGTGTTAGGTTTCAAGCTGATACTAAAGAATCTCAACTCGTAGCTGTGAAGAGGATCTTTCGATATCTCAATGGCATTAAGGAGCTTGGCTTGTGGTACCCAAAGCAAAAAAAATTTACATTAATTGGGTATTTTGATGCAGATTTTGCAGGCTACAAGGTGGATAGAAAGAGCACATCGGGATGTTGCCAATTTTTAGGAGCATCCTTGATTAGTTGGCATTCAAAGAAATAAAACTCAGTTGCTCTATCCACTGCCGAAGTCGAATACATAGGAGCTAGAGCTTGTTGCTCCCAAATCCTTTGGATAGCTCAAAAAATGAGAGATCTTGGCATCAACCTCAGAAGTATTCCCATTAAGTGTGACAACATTAGTGCCATATCAATCACGAAGAATCATGTTCAGCATTCCAGAACCAAACATATTGATGTAAGGCATCACTTCATTAGAGATCATGTCGAAAAAGGTGATGTGTTCATATCTTTTATTTCTACTGGTTATCAATGGGCTGACATTTTCACTAAGCCTTTGGCAGAGGACAGGTTCACCTTTATTAGACGAGAGATTGGAACAAGGATGCACTTTCGTAGGGGGAGCTTTTGCTTTACGAAAGATAAATTCTACCTATTGTCAAGACCTTTGTGAACTATGTCAAGGTTTGTGAACTGAATGGTAGAGTATAGATATCGGATCATATATATTTGGTTAATATCTTTATAGATATTTGATCAAGTATAATTTTTAACGGATTTCAAAATTCTATATATGTTACATATTTTATTCCCCCATCCGAGTACGTACATGTTTTATTTTTGGAACAAAATATTTTCGGATTTTTCCCTCCTTTTTGAATGGTTAAGAAATAGATTTGAATTTTGAATGAAAATATTTTCAAATTGGCATTGTTATCATTACCCACATTGGAACCCTAAACCCGTCCCATTACTCAAATCTCTCCTCTTTAAAACCCAAACCCCACCTCGATTACCTCATAACTTCAGAACTACCTAAAACCCTTCAAATTCTCCTTCTTCAACCTCTCAAACTGTTCTGAAACCCTAGCCGACTACCTCTATGGCTCTCAAATCAAAGAAAACCTCCACTCCCAAAAGACTTGGCGTCACCCCCAAGGGACGCCAGACCACTACTACTTCCCCTCCACCTAAACCCACTCCACAAGCAATCGTCCTAGTTGTTGTCCAGAGCACCATCGCTGAGAGCACGAATACAATAACCAAGGGCTCTAAAAACTCTCAGCGAAGAAACCTCTCAGTGCGAAGCAGAAAGGGAAAAAGAAAATCATCGTTGAGGAGGTGGATGATGAGGAGGATCTCGACGCTATTCTGGAACGGGATGTCCGCAAGGAAGCTGAAGAAGAAGCTTTGAGGAAGATAAAGGCCGAAGAAGAGGCCGAGCAAGCACGGAAGATAGCCGAGGAGTTAGAATCTCTTTGGAATGCCGACGGTTGGTCTTTGGAATCCGTCGTCAAGGGAGTTAGAATCTTTTTCAACTCCATTGACTTCGCAGATTTCCTTGGCCTACCTAGACCTTGTCCACCCTCTCCTGAGAAGCCCACGAAAGAATAGTGCCTAGCCCTTGCCCAATCCAAATATCTCCTACCCGAAGCATCCAACAGCACCTCAAAGCAGCTCACCCACTCATCCCTTACCCTAGAGGCAAAGATTATTTTTAACATCATTGTGTGTTGCCTCTTTCCCCGTCTAAACTCTGCCTCTCTCCTTACCGATAATGCCCTGATCCTTCTATACCGCATCTTAAATGGCCTTGACCTTGATCTGGCCAACACTATCCTTGGATCCATGGCTCACACTCGAAAAGCCAGAAAAGGAACTCCCCTCCCCTTTGCCACCCTTTTTACCCATATCTTCAAAGCTTCTGGAATCGATTTAAAAAATAAAGAACAACAGCATCATATGGGAAAGTTCGACTCCAAGAGCTTTGAGAAGATAGGCATCACTCGGTCCCCCCAAAGGACTTGGAGTCTTGCCTCTCCCTCAAAAGCTCTTCCCACTGCCTCAGTCATTGATGAACGCATAGACAACCTGGAGTTGGGCTTGGAGGAAGTTCGCCTGGATATTAAGGAGCTGCACAAGGAGTTTATGATGGAGATGAACGGGGTGTCCAAGCTGCTGCAAAGGTCTGAGGTCGCTGCTCACTTATGATGCTCCGGACGATGAAGCTTAGCCTTATCCTACCCTACCCTTTACCCCAAAAATTAAACATTGCTGGTTTTTGGAAACTATTTCAAAACTTTTGGTGATTGTTTTACCTCCCCCTTTGTTGAAAGACAAAAAGGGGGAGATGATATGTGGTGTTAAACTTTTTAAACTGTTGCGACTCAAAGGTCTTGGAAGACCTTGGTTTTTGTTTTTAGTTGGATGTCTTTCATGTTTTAAAACTTTGATCCAACATTAGTCTAACCTATGCAGGTACTTAGTCCGATGCTGCTTATCTTATATGTTTGATTAAGTTGCAGGGATGCACAGGTTTTGTCTTTCATCAAGGGGGAGATTGATAACTCCACTCCCTTGATGAAAATCGGAATAAGTGTCAAAAGCTTTGATAGTCTGTTTGTGTCAAAGGTTTTGAACCAATAGCTGTGTTGATGAAACACAAAACCTGTTTGTCTATAATATATGCTCGAATCAGCTATAGTTGTGTCAAAGTTATAGATTAATAACTCCACTCCTTTTCTTTCTAGAGGACAAATCGACGCCAAAGATCTCCACCAACGACTATATCAGATCATGGCCTAAGATGGATTCTTCACAATCTTCTATCTTTGGAAACTTCTGAAGCCATGATCACGATTTGATTCTTCTCAGCTTTGAGCGCTTAAGGAAAGATATAATTCAAAAAAGCTTCCTGAAAAGTTAGTGAATATTAAAGCTATAGTTTCATCATGTTTTGTGTTTCATCAACAGTCCCAGCCATGTTGATGTAGGTAACCTCTCCAGTTGGCAAGGTGACTGTGAAAGGCTTGGTCAATTGATAATGTGATTTGAACAACGTCAAATCACTACACATATGACCACTAGCTCCACTGTCTACAATCCAAACCCGATCATCTAAGACCTGTTGTGAAAGATTTGTACCCGAGAAGCCATCAAAGTCATTAGCCACTGGCTCCCTACTGCGTGGAGAAGAATCGGTGGACTGTAACAAAGAAATCAACTGCGCTATCTGCTCACTCGACAAATTTGGTTTCGGATTCTGATTGGCATTACCAGTAAACTTGTGATCTCCTCCTACCTTTTTGTTTCTATTTTCTACATAACCAGGAGGAAAGCCTATTATGAAGAAGCACATGTCAACGATGTGATTCGTCTTCTTATAATTTATACAGAACAACGACTTCCTACCAAAATGCCTTTTCTTCTTTTCTGCAGCTCCTTTTCCTAGTGTAGAATTTTGCGAATTGCCCTAGCTCATCCCTGAATTTCCAGATCCTATATTCCCTACTTGAGATCCAGAGCTAGATGCCTTAGCATGCATCGAAACTCCTTCACTCTGACAAAAACTATTTACAGATTTATTCTCCCTTTGATTCTCCTCTTGTGTCAACAAAAAATATATGCGATCCACATCAAGTAATGGATCCATCATCAATATAGAACCTCGCACGACAGTATATGATTCATTGAATCCCATTAAAAGCTGAACAATCCTTTGATTCTCCTCATATTTTTGAAAATTCTAAACATAATCGCAAGTGAAAGAACCGCAAGAGCACGAAGCCAAATTCTTCACACTATCCAATTTATCCCACATAGACTTCTTCCTAGTGAAATAATCAGAAAAGGAGCTCGTACCTTGCGTTGTAGTGATTAGCTCTTGTTGGATCGAGTACAATTGTGTACCTCCAACCTTGCTAAACCGAGAATCAAGTTGCTTCCACACGGCTTGAGTTGTATCGTTCAGGACTCAAGCAGTTCGTGATCCATGAAAATACCATGTCGTTACACCTCTCCCACAGTCTATACTTCGGAGAATTCGCATATGGATTCGGAATAGATCCATTCATGAATCCTACTTTCTTTTTCGCCGAAAAAGCGATCTGCAAGGATCTTCGCCATTCTCCAAATCCTTTCCGGGCAAACTGAGGTGTGACGAGAACTAAACCTGGATGATCACTCGGATGGATGAAATATGGATCGTTTGAATCCGGTTTCGCTTGCTCTTCTACCATCCCGAATCTAGAAGAAGAAGATAACCGAAACGATGCGGAAAGAGGAAACTGGAACTCCAAAGTAGCTCAGATCGTCATATCTGCTCTGATACCATATTGGATTACGAAATAAAAGAGAGATCTAACCAAGCTCAATTGTTGTTTAAGGTTGAAGATGAAGAGAGTTGGGAGGGAAATTTGTGTTTGTTCCAATCGATTTTCATTGAATTAACAAAATAGATATTATAACTGAGAAGTTTGTGTGAATTGTGTAACAAGAAACCACAATTGCAAATGAGAGAGAGAGATTCGAGATGGAGAAATGAAATAGAAGGAAATGTATTCTGTGTATTACTCAGATGTTCCACTGTACATTTTATATCTCTATGAAGAGATTGGGCCTAATCTTATACAGATGGTCTACGGGCCATTACATAAATAAGCCCAACTCATGAGTCTAGGCTTTAGAGCTCGAACAACTGACTTGGACCAAGTTGAACTCGGTCACACCCCTCTTCAAGCTGTAGGTAGTTGAGCTACCCCAAGCTTGTTCAACACATCGGGGAAACTGGATCCAGGCAGAGCCTCAGTGAGAGCATCAGACAGTTGATCTTTGGATGGCACATGGAACAGCTTGATCAGTCCTTCAAGGACCTTTTCCCTTACGAAATGACAGTATAACTCGACATGTTTAGTTCTTTCGCGAAAAACTGGATTCTTAGCTATATGAATTGCGGCTTGGTTATCGCATCTAACCGAAATTGGCTTGATACTTGACACTCCCAGTTCAGACAAGAGATGAGTTAACCAAGCAATCTCAGTGAAAACTCTTCTAATTGAGCGATACTCAGCTTCTACTGATGAAAGAGAGATTGTGGTCTGCTTCTTTGACTTCCAAGAGATGAGAATTCTTCCAAGGAAGTCCACAAACCCACTTACTGATCTCCGGGTTAGAGTGCATGATGCCCAGTCCGCATCAGAGAAGGCTTGTAGCTCAAAGCTTGGAGATCGTGAAAGGAATAACGACATGTGTTGTCTTCTTTTCAGGTACTCAAAGTCCTGACTGCTGCATCAAAGTGCAATTGTCGTGGAGCTTTCATGAATTGGCTCGGGAATTGCACCGCAAAGCTTATGTATGTCCTGGTGTGAGTCATGAAATTGAGTTTCCTGACTAATTCCTATACTCTGTCAGATTTGAAATGAGATCTCCACCTTCAACAATCATCTTGGTGTCAGTGATCAGGGGACTGACTGCTTGGTTTGAATGCTCACAGCTAAACTCCTTTAAAGTCTCAGCTATGAATCTCTTTTGACTGACATAAATCCCCTATTCAGTGTGGACGAATTCCATACCCAAAAACAGACTCAAACGACCAAGATCCTTGATCCGGAATTCAGAGTCTAAGAAGGTACGAATAGAAACCATCTCAGATTGATCACTGCTTGTGATGAGTAAATCATCCACATAAACTGCTAGATATGTGACTAAATCTCCATTGCTCTTGCAAAAAAAAAGAGTAGTCATTGAGAGATTGTGTGTATTCCTTGTAATGCAAAGCATGGGAGAGCTTAACATACCATTGTCGTGAAGCCTGTTTGAGGCCGTAAAGGGATTTCTGAAGGCGATACACATGACCAGGTGGAGCAACCCTGCTTGGAGGAATGTGCATGAACACCTTCTCATGGAGATCTCCATGTAAGAAGGCATTATTGACATCGCATTGCACCGTCTCCCAATTGTTTTTGGCAACAACAACAACCAGAGCCCTGACAGTCGTCTTCTTGACCACGGGGGAGAATGTCTCTGTATAATCTATTCATTCCCGTTGTGTGAAACCTTTGACCACAAGACGGGCCTTGTATCTCTCAATCGTGCCATCTGCCTTGTGCTTCACCTTGTAGACCCACCTGCATCAAATAGGACGGGCCCCTCTTGGCAATGGAACCACTTCCCAGGTGTTGTTCATGTCAAAAGCAAGGAATTCATCTCGCATAGCTTTGTCCCAAACCTCAAATTGACAAGCCTCTTTGTAACTGTTGGGTTGAGAGACAGGTTTAATGGGGGAGAGATGGGAGGTGCCAAGATCAACATTGGTAGTGAGGGTGTGGCAACACAGAGACTCACCACAAATAGAGGAATCATGAACATGATGACAGACATAATATTTAAGGTAAGCAGGAGGCCCCATGGTTCTACTGGATCGGCGGGGTTCATCATCAACTGGCACTGAGGGTATGGATGGAGTGAGCACTGGAATGTGAGAAGAGGGAGGTGGTGCAGGACCACCAGATGCAGGACCACTAGATGCATTGTCCTCTCCTAAGAAGTCAAAAGTGGGATTGGCAGGGAACAACCTTTCTGAACTTGAACAAGTTGATTTAGCTTTCATGGAAGACTACATCAGGTGAAACATGTACCTTATAGGTGTCCAGGTTAAGCATCTTGTAACCCTTGATCCCCACTGGATATCCTAAGAAAACACAAGGGCTAGCTCTAGGATTAAACTTATGATGCCTAAGTTGAGGAGTGGAGTTGTAACATAGACAACCAAAACACCTCAGGCTGTCATAATTTGGCTCCTTCTCATACAGCCTCTCAAAAAGGCTTTTGCCTTGAAGGATTTCACTAGGCACCCTATTGATAATGTGTGTTGCAGTGAGCACAGCTTCACCCCAGTACTTAAGGGGGAGCTTTGATTGAAACAACAAAGCTCTAGCAACCTCTAGAAGATGCTTATGTTTGCAACACAGGATGTGTGGTGCTCAATCCCTTTTTAACGAAAATACTCAGAAGACTCCCTGCTAAGTCCTAGTTCCTGAGCATTATCAGTTCGGATTGTCTTTACTCGACACTCAAACTGTGTCTCAGACATCTCAACAAAAGCTTTGATGACAGACAAGGCACTGCTCTTAAAACTAATCAGATTCAACCAAGTAGTTCGACTGTAATAATCAACAATTGCCACAAAGTACTTGCATCCATTGTAGGTTTGGACTTGAAAGGGTCCCCACACATCAATGTGAAGCAACTGAAAAGGTTTGATAGAGGAGATAGAACTCTTGGGAAATGAAAGTTTGTGCTGTCTAGCTCTAGCACACACTTCACATGGTGAGATGTGAACGTTTCTAGCAGCCAAGGGCACAATACCTTGCAACCTGGTGGCAGGTAGGTGACCAAGTCTGATGTACCAAGTTTGAGCACTTATTACAGCAGAATTAACCACAAAACTCCTAGGATTGTTCAAATTGAAAACAACATCCAGCTCAGCAACTCCATGCTTCAGGAAATAGAGGCTTCGACTACATCTTCCAAGAAGAAAAGGTTTCATCTGTGGAGTACCCTACATCACACACAATTGAGGAGTAAAAGGAACTGAACGACATGTATCTTTCACCAGCCTTCCTACTGACAGCCAGTGACATTTGAAGAATGGCACATATAGTACTTCCTTCAAAAATAAACCCCCTGTCAGTTTCACATTCCCCATGGTCTTCACTGTCAAGGAAACACCAGTGGGAAGCAAGACGGAGAAAGGTTTTGGTATAGGTGTTTTTATCAACAAAAAGAGAGGCATCTGAACACATATGACTATTGGCCCCAGTGTCCAATATCCAAATGTGTCCTTGCTTATGAGGTGAGTGTGGAGTACCTGCAAAGCCAACAAACTCCTTGTTGGTGACGACCATCATTTCTTTGCTCCTTTGGTCCCTGACATTCAGCAGGTCCAGAAGTTGTGCATATTGATCTGCAGTCAGTTCAGGTACGTACAGCAACAGATCCACCATTATCAACCTTAGCCTGAGTAGCAACTCTATTCCCTTTCCCATTCTTCTTGGGAAATCCATGAATAAAGAAGCATTTGTCTACTTCATGGTTGGTTTTCTTGCAATAAGTGCAATATAAACCTGTCTTCTTGCCTGTTCCATCTTCTTTCTTCGCCTCAACATTGAAGGAAGAAGTGAGATCCACGGACATGTGTGACTGAGATTTGAAATCCTGTTGAGCCTCATCTTGCGAGATCATGGGGTAAGCAAGACTAACACTCGGTAATGGTTGTATCATCAACACAGATCCCCTAGCAACAGTGTATTTCTCATTCAATCCCATTAGGAATTGCATTAATTTTTGTTCTTCGTTAATTTTCATATTCTCCTTTGCAGATCCACAAGCACACGGAGGTACTTTTCGCAAACTATCAATCTCATCCCAAAGCGACTTCAATTTCGTAAAGTATGCAGAAATAGTGGACGGACCTTGCACGAGAGAGTTCATTTCTCGCTGTAGCGTAAACATCTGATCTCGAGCTCCTCCCAGATCTCCTTTGCAGTGTTGGCGTAGATCACGCTGTTGCGAATTTCCGAGCTAATGCCATTGAGGATCCAAGAGATCACCATGTCGTTGCATCGGTCCCAGATCTGTGCTCTCGGATCATCATCATTCGGCTTTGGAAGACTTCCGTTCACGAAGCTGAACTTGTTCTTCGCGCTTAGTGCGATTTTTGCAGATCTCTTCCATTCGCCGAAATTCTTTCCATCGAACACTCCTGTGACGATTGCCAAGCCAGGATGATCGCTGGAGTGAAGGAAAAGTGGATAAGTGGAATCAATTGCAAGCTTCGCTGGTGTTTCTACCGCCATTTTTGCTTCTGGAGATGAGGAAGACTAAAAACGAACGAGTCACGTACAGATCTGAGCTTAGAACTTCGAGAATTGAGCAAAATCACCAATATTGCTCTGATACCATGAGAAGTTTGTGTGAATTGTGTAACAAGAAACCACAACTGCAAGTGGGAGAGAGATTCGAGATGGAGAAATGAAATGGAGGGAAATGTATTCTGTGTATTACTCAGATGTTCCACTATACATTTTATATCTCTATCAAGAGATTGGGCCTAATCCTATACAGATGGTCTACGGCTCATTACAGAAATAAGCCCAACTCATGAGTCTAGGCTTTAGAGCTCGAACAACTGACTTGGACCAAGTTGAACTCGGTCACAATAACAATTCAGGCACAACTAGAGTCTCCCACGTATATCCACACATATAACAATTCAAGAGATATTTTTTTTTTCAATCGACAAACCGTGTGAATTAGAACGGGTAATGAACTAATTGATTACTATTTATTTTCTTATAATTTCTAACAAATGTCTCTCATTAAATATTTATCAAAACAAAAAAAAAAGATTATCACTTTTTCTTCCTTCCCGGAAAAAATCTATCAATTTTCCCCAACTATATACTCCCTCCGATCGGAAATATTTGATGTTTGACTTTTGTGCACGTAATTTTAGGAGCTAAAAACTATATAAAATCTTATTTATTTTAATTATTTTTTTTCATAGTTTAATATTTATTAGTAATAAGTATTAAATTGTTAAAAAAAAATTATTAAAAGATTAATATTTTATATAGTTTTTAGCTTCTCAAAGTACGTGCAAAAAGTCAAAACATCAAATATTTCCGATCGGAGGGAGTATAATAGGCTTAGATAATTAAGATTCCCCTCTCTCCTGGTTGACGGAGTCTTCAAAAATTTTATTCAAATTTATGAGTCATGGGAGGATGAAATGAATCTACAAATAATACAGTAAGAACCAGCAGTACGTTAAAGCTTCCCAGTTGGCAGAAAATGAAATTCTGTACGATATAAGTATATTTTATTGTATTGATGACTCCGTCAATAAGTTCTTGAATGAATCTTACCTAATAAGCTCTTAAATCTGTACATGGAATGGGATTTTTATTCGCACTATAAATGCGTATTTCTCCACATGACGAGTGGGTGGATCAGTGGATGAGTGGATCATCTTCAACTTGAACTTTGGGTTCTTCTAGTTGGTCTACTTCTATTTATGTCTCAAACAAATGATCGAGTAGATGGGGTGTTTCAATTATTCCTATACATCCCTTTTGAAAAATGTAGGTAAGAGTGGAACCCAATGCATTTAAATTGAGTACTGTGATATACAACCCGGTGTAGGAAAGAAAGAATTCATAGTTGTGTGCTTGTATGTAGATGATATCATTCAGCTCATCTCAAAAGATGTTAGGAGAATTCAAGAAAGCAATGATGGAGGAATTTGAGATGACAGATCTCAATGTTCTGAAGTACTTCTTAGGCTTAGAAGTGCATCATGAGAGTGAGGGCATATTTTTATGCCAAGAAAAATATGCAAAGGATTTATTGAAGAAATTCCACTTAGAGGGATGTGATGTTGCCTACACTCTTATGAATACTCATGAGAAGCTGCACAGGGGTGATGGAACAGGGCTTGCAGATGAGAAAATGTATAGAAGTATGGTAGGAGGGTTGAATTATCTTGCACACACCAGACCTGATATTGCATAAAGTGTGAGTGTGATATCAAGGTTCATGGATAGCCCTTCAAAGCAACAGTTTGGAGCAGCAAAGAGGATTTTGAAGTATGTAGCAGGATCTGTGAAACAAGGGATATGGTATGGCAAAGTTGAAAAGTTCAGACTTCATGGTTACACTGATAGTGATTGGGCAGGGTGTTTAGATGATAGAAGAAGCACTTCTGGCTCTGTGTTTGGTTTTGGCTCAGGTGCAGTAACTTGAAGCTCTAACAAGCGAGAAACAGTTGCACTATCTTCATCAGAAGCTGAATATGTGGTTGCTGGAGCTGCAGCAAAGCAAGCGTTGTGGTTGAAGAAACTGATGAAGGACTTGGGGTGCAGTCAAAGAAAGGCAAATGAGGTGTGGTGTGACAATAAGTATGTTATAGCCATGGCCTAGAATCTTGCATTTCATGCTCGTACAAAGCATATTGATGTTCAACATCACTTCATAAGAGAGTTGGTAGCAAGAGGGGAAGTGGAAATGAAATTTTATGGCAAGAATGATCAAAGTGCAGATTTGTTTACTAAGGCTCTAAGTGTGGCAAAGCACCAATTCTTCATGGAGAAGATTGGAATGAGAGGTTTTGAATCAAGGGGTGGTGTTGAAGTCAAGCAAATGTGATCCAAACCTCTCAAGCAACCAACAAGTTTTTAGTTAGCTGTCAGTTTGTTTAGTGTGATATTTGTCGATGTCGAGAAAAATGTTTAGATGTAGTTGATGGCGAGGAGTGTCGAGTAGCAGTTAGACTTAAGTGTCAGTTTATTTTGTAAGGTTTAATTAGCTGAAGTAGTGGAAGTAGTGGGGTGTAGTTATGAACGGTTATTGATCTTGTAAATCTATTATGTTCAACATTTTCATTCAATGGAAGTTAAGCAGTTCAACTCGAGTTTTCTGGCTTCCTTCCTTAGTTTTGAGAAACTGTCGACAGACAGTGATGTGTGTGTGTTTGTGTGTTATCTGGGTTGAGTTGTGGCCAATCTCTCTTTCATTTTCTGACATCGTACTAATAACGTAATATGAACTAGAAGTATAAAAGAGAATAGAGAAGAGGCGGAAAGAATAGGGTAGAAGCATACATCTATTAGGATTAACAATGAGCCATATTTATAAGGATTATAAGTCTTGGATTTCAAGCACAACTAGAGTCTCCCACGTATATCCACACATATAACAATATTATATCAATTCAACAGATAAATTTTATTTTATTTTCAATCGACAAACCGTGTGAATTAGCACGGGTAACGTAATGAACTAATTGATTACTATTTATTTTCTTATAATTTCTAACAAATGTTTCTCATTAAGGGCTTGTTTGGAATGGATATATAGATATAGGCTATGGGTATAGAAAGCCCAATATCTATATACCTGTTTGGTATAATTACTCAAATAAGTATATAGATATGGATCCTATATGTCCTATCTACTTATTCTAGGGCTTTTCTTTCTTTTGGATATCTGAACAATTTGGGGGCTATAGAAAAAAGACGTAGCAACGCTTTCTTCTTCTTCTGCTCGCTTCTATTTCACTACAAAAAAAAAATGAAATTGGCCACGCTAGCTAGCTTCGGCAAGGGTCTTAGCGTGGCAATTGATACCTTTTGCCACCGATGGTAGCTTCGGCAAGGTTTGCCGTGGCAAATTTTGCTACTACTAGATAATATTTGCTACGACAATGGGTTCCCGTAGCTAAGCGTATACTTTTTTTGATTAAAAAAAGGAAAATCATTTCTTAAAAAAAAGAAAAGAAAAAGAGAAGCAGGTCACATTATCCTTATCCCTCTCATCCGCCCGCTCAATCTCTCTCCTCTTCATCCTCACGCCTCTCATCTTCATCAGTTCATCCTAGTTCTGTCTCTTCATGCCTCTCATCTTCATCTCTAATTATCTCTGTCTTTCGGTCTATCTCTTCACACCTCTCATCTTCACCTCTAATTATCTATTTGTCTTTCATTCTCTCTCATGGGTTTCAGATCTCTCAACGCTAGATCTCAGATATCGAGATCTCTTGAAGCTGAATCGCTCTGTCATCTATGACCTTCCGATGTCGACACAGGAGCACGACGTCTCGCCGAAGCAGCTTCGAATATCTCTCAGATCTCGAGATCTCTTGTTCTGGACTCTCGTTCCTCAACCTCGTTCGTCGTCGGGATTGAAAGGTGTAGTTTCGATTTCTTCAAATTGGGTATTGGGCGATTATTGTACTCTAGTTTGCTGTTGTTGCAGGAGGATGGTCAAGTATGAAATAAATATGAAATATAGATCAGACTGACTTCCCTGTCTCAGCAAATAAATACAAGACTTCCTCCCGTTGTAGTAAGAGAAAAGTCATGATCGAATCCACGAGGAAGCACGTCAGCAGTTCTCAGGTAGCAATCAGATTCTCACAACAGCAGCAGAAAAAGACAGAAACACAGAAGCAGAAAAGACAAATAAACCCGGCAAGGGCGACTAAAACAAAAGCAAAGAACTAAACAAAGACAGAAATAAAGCAAAACAGAAACGAAAAGCAAATAAAACGAGGACACAGAAGCTACCCGATCTCGAGTAAGCTGTCCTCTATCTCGACAAGACAAGTGCAAAAACAGAAAACAGAAAACAAAAGCAATCAACTCGACAAAGAAAGCTCTACTCGACCTCGACAAGAGGTACTCGATATCGACTAGAGAAGTAAACACAGAAACTGGAAATCGATGAAAACAGAAGCAAATCAACTCGACCTAGACGAAGCCCTACTCGATCTCGACTAAGGCTCTCCTCGAGATCGACCAACTTCTCCTCTGTGTCGACAAGAACAGAAACTTAAAAGAACTTAAATTGCAATTGCTCAAACCCTAAACTCAGCTTTTCGACAGAAAATAAATTCAATATATTAAAAGACTCCCAAGACCAGGGTATCAACACCACAACGATAACCATGCAAAACAACACATAAAGGAATAAAAGATCATGCTTTCCATCAAATAACTTTCGTCATTAACAAATAGGCATATAGAGGCTCTCGCATAAACCCTAATTGTTACTAACCCTTTTCACATAATTAATCCAAGTTGCATTAAGATCACTTTCGCTTCAATAATACAAACAAGGATCACCTTCAACTCTCGCAAAAGAATCATGCTCATAGGGATAGAAGATGAATCGCACAAAGATCTGACCTTTACTGTATCGCCTCACATAGCCACCGTCGGGCTCACCCCAGCCCCAGAAGTGGGTAGACTACTCACGCCTCATCGCAATCACAGACATTGATTGATAAAAAGAAACTTGCATTAAAACTAAATTCAACGATTTTACAATCCCGGCAATCAACTTTCGTAAACTGCCAAAACCTTAAAACCTTCGAATCCCCTAAACTTCTCTTTGTAACTAACTAACTTCCTCTGAAATTGAATTGGATAAAACTGAGCCCCTAGGGCTTTATTTATAGTGATCAAACCCCTCTAATCTAGGAAATAATAATCTATCTCTATATCTAAATCTATATCTACTTGCTAAAAGATAAATAAATACAATAAAGGAATTAAATAAAAAAAGGAAAAGATAAATCTAAATTAGGTAGTATGTCTTCATGTTGATAGATCTCGTCTTCCATGGATAGAACTTGATAGATTAGGATAGATCCCGGCCATTCTCGGATTCCTTCATGCCCAAGAAATCCAAATTCTACTCGGACAAATCAAGTTGAGAAGTTTCTGGAACGTGGTCGATCTCGACCAAGGCGTGGTCGATCTCGAGTAGAGATGGTCTGGCTCGACTTTTCGTCTCGGCTAGCTGGTGCTCGACAAACTCGGACAAGGCTCCTGGTGCTCGTCGATCTCGACAAGCCCTAGTCGACCTCGAGTAGGATGGCTCTGTCAACTAGGCTTCCTCGGGTGGCTCTCCTCGGCACGCTCGGATCTGGACTCAGGGGCTCGTCGATCTCGAGTAGACCCTCGTCGATCTCGAGTAAGGTGGTTCATCGACTAGGTCTCCTCGGCAGCGTCGGGTAGATCTCTTCGACATGCTCCTCGATCTCGAGTAGCTTTACTCGATCTCGAGTAGAGTCGGTTTTCAGCATTCTGCGCTGTTCTTGAAACGCACTTTCCCGAGTCGTCGTTCGTCGGATTGACGCATATGACCATGCGTTGGAAAGCTCTTTCCGAGGGATACAATTCTCATGAAGTCATCAAAGCTTGATTCAGAATGAAGAATGGTGAAAAATGGCCTTTTCTCCAGTTGCACCATTTTTAGCTTCTCCATGAGTTTCCTTTTAGCTCCAAAGTGCGTCCGATTTCTGCGAAATCTAACCAAAACTTGTGTAGACCTCCATATATTGCAAATAAGTGTAAACTACACAGATTTTGTATCATTCTAACCCAAATGTATGCAATGTATGCAGAAATCGATATAAAATTAAGTGTAAAACATGGCGAATTAGGCTCACAACAAACACCCCATACTTAAGCTTGCTTGTCCTCAAGCAATACTTTTAATTGTCATTTAGGGGAAGAATTTAAAACTCTCAACATCTTAGATTCACTCTTTTATAACCCTGCAATCAATTACCATCCTCGAAAAGGTACTAATGTCACAGATTCATGCATGTGCAATTATACAAAAGCAACATCTACTCACAAAAGGAGGGTTATGCATAAATAATTTTTATGTGTGACAAAGCATTGATAATCAAGAAGACTTTATTTTTAAGCTCATGAAGGAGTAGATTGGTAAAAGGCTAAAGGTGGGCAATTTTTGGCAATGTGGTGCTTTTGATCCGGGGAAATGGAGTATTTCCCAAACTCGAATTTCATACCACATACTTTCTCATATGATTCATCACCTTTCATATTGCTTTTCTCAATAATGATGCTTTTACCTCTCTAACCTCAGCACTGCCTTCTCGCGAGTCGCAAACATGGGTGTCATGAATGGCCCCGGATACTTAGTGCTTTGGACTCCTCACAATGTGTCCCATCTCTCCAAACTATTATCTCAGAGAGCAGGGTCAATCTACCTTTATCTCCTGAGGTGATTGGATTTTCTTTCACTCATTAAATTTTCCATATAATTCAAAAAATTTCCTTCCAAACTCCAACAATGATAATAACCACAACACAAACACCATATAATGTATCTCCATAATGTAACATCATTCTCAACATAACGAATGGCAAATTTTTGGATCATGTGGAGCAATATTTGAAATAAGGCATAATATGGCTTTTTGTGATGCATAAGCATAGGTAAGGCTTGGATTATAAACAAATGAGCATTATATGGAAATATAAAGTCCTCCATCATCTTATCATGCAACATGTCAAAAGCAACTTCAAATTTTACCTCCTTTCATGGTTTTCAAGAAAATATGCATTTCATTGTAACTTCCCTTTACTAGGCAATTTCATGCTATATCTCTAATGAATCCAATTTTGCATCGTCGAGTTCAATTTAAGCTTCCATGACATTATTCAAAAAATTTCAAATGGGGGTCATTTTTCTCAAATTTTTGGAAAACATGCATATAGGCACATAAATTAATAATGCATTCCAAAATAGCCATGTAGCAATTCTAAGAACTAATGCACAAGTAATGTCAAATATGATCAAATATGCACCAAGTAAGCCCTTCCCCCACCCCATACTTAAACATTACAGTGTCCTCACTGTATAAAATCAAATAAAGCAAAGGTAAAGGAAGGAACTCACAAGACAGATGTGCATATTTCTTTAAATATTGAATGGAAGCACCTCCTGGGCCGAGTTTTATTTGGTTCTATCCACTGACCTGAAAAGTGTAGAAGACATATACCAACAAAACAAAAACCAAAAATCGAAAAAAAAAAAACAATGTTCAAAAACCACGCCTCAAACGTCCTAAAAAGTCTATGTACAAGCTCTAGATTTTATAGTCGCTAGGCCGACTTTTCATTTAGCTCAAGGTGGCATCTGTAGGACCCATGTAGCTTGAGCCTCAAATAGGACTCAATTCTTGTCCATCAGCTGTAATCCTCCAGAATGGATCTTGTTCACCACGAACGGTCCCATCCGCTTCTTGTTGAATTTGTTTGGAAACCAATGATCCTTTGACTTAGAGACATAGAGCTTGTCTCCAACTTCATACTCCTTAGGCTCATCATTGGAAATCCTGCACAATCGCACATACCAAGGCAAACCTCTCCCATGTATAGATAAATCTTTAATGGAAATAGGAGAAGAAAGATCCATACCTTGGCTGACTTTTGCAGAGACGGAATCTGGGACCACTGTATTTGGTCGATCTCGACTAGGGCTCCTCGAGATCGACGAGGCTGCTGGCTCTGGTGGTGGTCTGCTCGAAGAGGCAGGAGCTGGTGAAGACGAAGGCTGGTCGATATCGAGTAGGCTACTCGATATCGAGTAGAGTTCCGCTCCTGGTGGTTTGCTCATCGAGGAAGGCGGCTCTGGTGAAGTCAGGCGGTGGTCGACATCGACAAGCCTACTCGAGGCCGAGTAGGGTTCTGGTCCTCGAGTCACCAGCGTCGAGGAAGAAGAAGCCGAGGCCGTCGAAGAGTGGTCGATCTCGACAAGACTCTTGTCGATCTCGACTAGAGATGGTTTGTCCGGCGGCTTCTGTGCCGAGGAAGGTGTCGCCGAGGAAGAGCAGTGGTGGTCGACATCGAGTAGCTTCCTCGAGATCGACAAGGGCTTTGGTTCTGGAGTCGGCAGCGCTGAGGAAGACAGGTCTGGTGGCACCGGGTGGTGGTCGACCTCGAGTAGTCTACTCGAGATCGACGAGGCTGGTTCCTCTGGTTTGCTGCTCGTCGATGCTGGTGCTGGTGGAGTCTCCTTGGTCTGGTCGAGATCGACTAAGGTCTGGTCGATCTTGACCCCATACTTAGTCCTTGTGTTCTCCTTGAGGATTGCCATGATCTCCTCCACCTGGGCCTCCATGTCCCTCTTTTCCATCTCCTCAGGGGTCATATTTCTGACCTTGGGTTCCCCGTAGGTGATGTAGCCAGCTGAGATAGATTTGACCTCTTCCATCGGACCCGTATGCCTTTCAGTTTTGTTGAAGGAATACTCAATTACTTCATCGCTGATGTTGAAGGTGAGCACTCCTTTCCTTACGCTTATGTTGGCATCCACCGTCGCCAAGAATGGTCTCCCTAAAATAATTGGACAAGCAGGATCTTCTTGCATATCAACAATTAGGAAATCAGCAGGGACGAAGAATTTACCTACTTGTACTGGGACATTTTCCACCATGCCTGTTGGAATGACCACCGTGTTGTTGGCCATGTAAAGTCTAGCATCCACAGGCTCTAAGGCACCTATCTTAATCTTGGACCAAATCGTTAAAGGCATAATACTAACACTGGCTCCAAGATCACATAAAGCATTAATTTTGTATGGACCAAATCCAATAGTTATTGCAAACTTACATGGATCCGGCCGCTTTTCCAGTATGTCCAGATGGCTGCATTCCTCTGTAATTTCAGCCATTGATCGCTTTTTGCTCATAATCTCCTTCAGGAATTTGACATAGGACGGCATTTCATTGAGAGCTTCTGTGAAGGGGATGGTGACATTAAGTTTCTGAAGCATCTTGATGAAGCGCTGAAACTTTTTCTCCGCGGGGTCCTTTAGAGATTTCGTGGGGAAAGGCAGCTTCTTTTTCTGATCAGGGGCCAGAACAGACACCGGAGGTGTTGCAGATTTCTCGACTTGGGGCTCCTCGACATCGACTACAGGCTTGTCGACATCGACCAGATTGGGCTCAGTCGAGTTGTTGTTCAGCGCAGACGAAGATTTCTGAAGCTCCTTCTCGAGGTCGAGTTGACCTTCCTCGACATCGAGTAGATTCTGGTCGATCAGCTGTTCTCCGTTGTTCGGCTACTTTCCGGCCTCTGACTCTTGCAGTTGATGCCCGCTCCTGAGTTTTACAGCAGCGATGTGTGTTGTAGGAGGAAATCGAGTTCAAAATACAGAATATAATTCAAACCAGACTATGCCTACGCAAAATAAATACAAGACCTCCTCCTGATGTAGCAGCGGGAAGTCAGGATCGATCCACGAGGAAGCGTGTCAGCGGATCCTAGGCAGCAGTGGAATCTCACGGACAGAAGTCGACAACAGGTGCTCGAGCTCGACTAAGGTAGTCGACAGAAGCTCAAGCAGTCGAATAAGGCAGAAGTCACAGGCACAGGCAAGTCGATGTCGAGTACGGCTTGGTCGAGGGTCTGCACACTTAAGCAACAGCGATGCTTGATCGACAATCAGTGTACTCGAGGTCGACTAAGGTAAGTCGAGATCGAGTAAGGGCAGGGAAAAAATAAAGAAAAGTAAAAACAAATGCTTTCGGGGTTTCGAACTAAACTGGATGTAAAAGACTTCCAAGATTAGGGTTTGCAACGACAATAACCAAGCATGCATAAGGTAGAATCAAACGGATTATCATATAATTCGCATTAAAGGACCAAGCTTTCGCCTTTTCCAACAATTAGACAACTCTCTCAAGAAACCCTAATTGTCTCTACCGATTTTATGTTTATAATCCAAGTTGTTAGCATGGATCTCCATTAGATGGGCAATAAACACATCAACAAGTAGGAAAATGCTCAAAACATGACAAAGGTTCGATCTTTACCTCAAATATGCAAGGCTATCGTCGGGCTCGCCCCAACCCTAGAAGTGGGTTGACTACTCACGCTCCATCACAATCACAAACATCATTGATTTAAAAGAAATCACTTGCATAAAACTAAATTTAAAGCCTTTACAATTCCGGCAATCAACTTTCGCAAACTGCCAAAACCCGAAAAACCTCAAACTCCTAAACCGTCTCTGTCGAACTACCCTCTCTGACTGAAATTGAATGAATAAAACTGAGCCCCATGGGCTTTATTTATAGCCTTCATTCCCTAGCTATTCTAGGAAAGAAGATATCTATCTATATCTAAAACTTAAAAGATAAATAAAAGACATAAAGGAATTAAATCTAAAATAGGAAAATTATATCTAATATCTTCAATGGATAGAACTTCTCTTCTTCATGGTAGATCTTGATAAATTAGGATAGAATCGACAATCTTCAGCCCAAGCAATCCCACACCGAGTAGGATTCTTCAAAACCGAGTAACGCGGCTTCGGGAAGTCTACTCGATCTCGACCAGGGTCTTGTCGATCTCGGGTAGCCCTCGTCTGTCTCGAGTAGCCCTTGTCTGTCTCGAGTAGCCCTCGTCTGTCTCAAGTAGGCCTCGTCTATCTCGACTAGGGCTCGTCGAGGTCGAGTAGAGGTGGTCTGCGTCTTCGTCCTCGGCTTCTCGGCTCGGCACAGCTCGTCGACTCCGGACATGGCTCGTCGATCTCGACCAGGGGTACTCGAGATCGAGTAGGGTTCCGGGATTCGGGTTGTCTCTGACTCAGTGTCCTCGATCAGCTCTGCTCGACCAGGTCTGCTCGACCAGGGCTCGCCGAGATCGAGTAGAGTCTAGTCGATCTCGATTAGAGTTTTCTCAGCTTTCTGCTCTGTTCTTGAAACGCACTTTCCCGAGTCCTCGTTCGTCGGATTGATGCATATGACTATGCGTTGGAAAGCTCTTTCCGAGGGCTACAACTCTCATGAATACATTAAAGCTTGATTCAAAATGAAGAATGCCGATAAATGGCCTTTTCTCCAGCTGCACCATCCTTAGCTTCTTCATGAGTTTCCTTTAAGCTCCAAAGTGCGTCCGATTTCTGCGAGATATAACAAAAACTTGTGTAGACCTCCATATATTGCAAATAAGTGTATACTACACAGATTCTGTATTATTCTAACCCAAATGCATAAAATGCATGCAGAAATCGATATAAAAGATAATATAAAACATGGCAAATTAGGCTCACAACAAACACCCCATACTTAAGCTTGCTTGTCCTCAAGCAATACTTTTAATTGTCATTCAGGGGAAGAAATAAAAACTCTCAACATATCAGATTCATTCTCATATGTCCCTGCAGTCAATTACCATCCTCGAAAAGGTACTAGTGTCCCAGATTCATGCATGTGCAATTATATAAAGCAACATCTACTCACAAAAGGAGGGTTATGCAAAAACAATTCATTCGTGACAAAGCAACAATAATCAAGAGGACTTTAATTTTTCTCAAATAAGGAGTAGATTGGTAAAAGGCTAAAGGTGGGCAATTTTTGGCAATGTGGTGCTTTTGATCCGGGGAAATGGAGCACTTTCCAAATTTGAGTTTCCACATTCCTTTTCATATAATTCATCACCTTTCATAATGCTTTTATCAATAATAAAGCTTTTACCTCTCTAACCTCAGCACTGCCTTCTCGCGAGTCGCAAACATGGGTGTCATGAATGGCCCCGGATACTTAGTGCTTTGGACTCCTCACAATGTGTCCCATCTCTCCAAACTATTATCTCAGAGAGCAGGGTCAATCTACCTTTATCTCCTGAGGTGATTGGATTTTCTTTCACTCATTAAATTTTCCATATATTCAAACAATTTCCTTCCAAACTCCAATAATGATAACAACACAAATACCATATGATATCTCCATAATGTAACATCATTCTCAACATAATCCCCGGATAGGGCAATATTTGGATCATGTGGAGCAATATATTAAATAAGGCATATTATGGCTTTTGTGATGCATAAGCGTAGGTAAGGCTAGGATATCAAAATATGAGCATTATATGGAAATATAAGGTCCTCCATCATCTTATCATGCAATATGTCAAAAGCAACTTCAGATTTTACCTCTTTTTATGGTTTTCAAGAAATTATGCACTTCATTGTGACTTCCCTTTACTAGGCAATTTCATGCTATATCTCTAATGAATCCAATTTTGCATCGTCGAGTTCAATATAAGCTTCCATGACATTATTCAAAAAATTCAACGGGGGTCATTTTTCTCAAATTTTTGGATATTCATGCATATAAACATATAAATCAAATAATGCATTCCAAAATAGCCATGTATCAATTCCAAGTAAATAAATCGCATATATGTCAAATATGGCAATTATGCACAAAGTAAGCCCTTCCCCCACCCCATACTAAAAATTTACAGTGTCCCCACTGTATAAAATCAAATAAAAACGAGAGTAAAGGAAGGAACTCACAAGATAATACATCGAGGAAGACAAACGGGGCAGGTCGAGTAGGCTGCTTCGTCGATCTCGAGTACGGTGTACTCGATCTCGAGTAGGCTTGTCTGCGTCTAGTGGATTCTGAAGTCGAGGAGCTTCTGGGTTTTGTCGATGTCGAGTACGTCTACTCGAGGTCGAGTAAGTTCTGGCATCTCCTCCTCGTCGTTGTCGACTTGGCCTTCGTCGATTCTGACTGATTTTCAGGGACTTCTTTCTTCCACCTTTCGCGATCCTTATATGCTTTGCCGACCTACAAGTGTTAGATTCCATACCAAAAAACAAGACTATCCATATGAAGTTCTTTAAAAAGACATAAAACCAAAAAAAAAAAAACAAAAACCAAAAACCAAAGAGTCCCAAAAGTTCATAAAGTCTATATACATGCTCTAGATTTTAGAGTCGCTAGGCCGACTTCTCCATTTAGCTTTAGCCTGGCTCATCTTTTTCCGGAGGTATAGGTGGGTCTGGTGGTTCCTCCGGTGGTGGGAAGCGTGGGATGTCATCCGGAGGCATCGTGTGAAGAAGCTTGAACCTCCCCGAGTGGATGCTCCATGGCTCCTTCCATCCATCTTCCTGGGCTCCAGCTGGCATGCATAAAGGAATATATAAAGGAAATTTGCATACCTCATCATCATACCTCTTCCGCTCCATTGGTTGATTTGTTTGCGCGTCTCCACCACAGCAAAACGGTAGAGTGGGAAGAGATATTTCCACCTCAACATGCGGAACTTCATGCCACTTTGCGAGGACCCCAGACTTGAAAATGAACATCGGTTGCTCAAAATCGTTAGGGATAGCTTTCATCTGGATTTTTGTGATACAGTTGATTTCGGCTAGTGTTTCTGGATCAGTTCCTCCAGAATGTGTATATGTCGAGTCCAGGTAATCGCTGTCGACTGGCTCATAAAAGGGGACATTGTTGAACCGACTTGTCATTGTTGATTTGGGCGATTTAGTGCAATGTTCCCATCTACGCAACACAAGCTTAGCTTCTGCCTGTTCCCTTCCTGCTCTCTCAGCGGCGAGAGCAGTTTCCTTGGCGGCAAGTTCTGTCCTAAGCCTCTGTATCAGCTGTTCCGGTGTTTCTGCGGCCGTCATGGTTCTTTTCAGTTTAGAATGGATGTGTAGGACATGTTCCGGATCACCTAAGGTGTCAAACTCAGGTGGTTGACCAGAACGGCGCATACACCTGCGAAGTAACTCAAAAGAAAAGTGAGATCCGACTACCTAAGGCGCGAATGATAGCTTCCCCGGCAACGGCGCCAATTTTGTTGTAGGAGGAAATCGAGTTCAAAATACAGAATATAATTCAAACCAGACTATGCCTACGCAAAATAAATACAAGACCTCCTCCTGATGTAGCAGCGGGAAGTCAGGATCGATCCACGAGGAAGCGTGTCAGCGGATCCTAGGCAGCAGTGGAATCTCACGGACAGAAGTCGACAACAGGTGCTCGAGCTCGACTAAGGTAGTCGACAGAAGCTCAAGCAGTCGAATAAGGCAGAAGTCACAGGCACAGGCAAGTCGATGTCGAGTACGGCTTGGTCGAGGGTCTGCACACTTAAGCAACAGCGATGCTTGATCGACAATCAGTGTACTCGAGGTCGACTAAGGTAAGTCGAGATCGAGTAAGGGCAGGGAAAAAATAAAGAAAATTAAAAACAAATGCTTTCGGGGTTTCGAACTAAACTGGATGTAAAAGACTTCCAAGATTAGGGTTTGCAACGACAATAACCAAGCATGCATAAGGTAGAATCAAACGGATTATCATATAATTCGCATTAAAGGACCAAGCTTTCGCCTTTTCCAACAATTAGACAACTCTCTCAAGAAACCCTAATTGTCTCTACCGATTTTATGTTTATAATCCAAGTTGTTAGCATGGATCTCCATTAGATGGGCAATAAACACATCAACAAGTAGGAAAATGCTCAAAACATGACAAAGGTTCGATCTTTACCTCAAATATGCAAGGCTATCGTCGGGCTCGCCCCAACCCTAGAAGTGGGTTGACTACTCACGCTCCATCACAATCACAAACATCATTGATTTAAAAGAAATCACTTGCATAAAACTAAATTTAAAGCCTTTACAATTCCGGCAATCAACTTTCGCAAACTGCCAAAACCCGAAAAACCTCAAACTCCTAAACCGTCTCTGTCGAACTACCCTCTCTGACTGAAATTGAATGAATAAAACTGAGCCCCATGGGCTTTATTTATAGCCTTCATTCCCTAGCTATTCTAGGAAAGAAGATATCTATCTATATCTAAAACTTAAAAGATAAATAAAAGACATAAAGGAATTAAATCTAAAATAGGAAAATTATATCTAATATCTTCAATGGATAGAACTTCTCTTCTTCATGGTAGATCTTGATAAATTAGGATAGAATCGACAATCTTCAGCCCAAGCAATCCCACACCGAGTAGGATTCTTCAAAACCGAGTAACGCGGCTTCGGGAAGTCTACTCGATCTCGACCAGGGTCTTGTCGATCTCGGGTAGCCCTCGTCTGTCTCGAGTAGCCCTTGTCTGTCTCGAGTAGCCCTCGTCTGTCTCAAGTAGGCCTCGTCTGTCTCGACTAGGGCTCGTCGAGGTCGAGTAGAGGTGGTCTGCGTCTTCGTCCTCGGCTTCTCGGCTCGGCACAGCTCGTCGACTCCGGACATGGCTCGTCGATCTCGACCAGGGGTACTCGAGATCGAGTAGGGTTCCGGGATTCGGGTTGTCTCTGACTCAGTGTCCTCGATCAGCTCTGCTCGACCAGGTCTGCTCGACCAGGGCTCGCCGAGATCGAGTAGAGTCTAGTCGATCTCGATTAGAGTTTTCTCAGCTTTCTGCTCTGTTCTTGAAACGCACTTTCCCGAGTCCTCGTTCGTCGGATTGATGCATATGACTATGCGTTGGAAAGCTCTTTCCGAGGGCTACAACTCTCATGAATACATTAAAGCTTGATTCAAAATGAAGAATGCCGATAAATGGCCTTTTCTCCAGCTGCACCATCCTTAGCTTCTTCATGAGTTTCCTTTAAGCTCCAAAGTGCGTCCGATTTCTGCGAGATATAACAAAAACTTGTGTAGACCTCCATATATTGCAAATAAGTGTATACTACACAGATTCTGTATTATTCTAACCCAAATGCATAAAATGCATGCAGAAATCGATATAAAAGATAATATAAAACATGGCAAATTAGGCTCACAACAAACACCCCATACTTAAGCTTGCTTGTCCTCAAGCAATACTTTTAATTGTCATTCAGGGGAAGAAATAAAAACTCTCAACATATCAGATTCATTCTCATATGTCCCTGCAGTCAATTACCATCCTCGAAAAGGTACTAGTGTCCCAGATTCATGCATGTGCAATTATATAAAGCAACATCTACTCACAAAAGGAGGGTTATGCAAAAACAATTCATTCGTGACAAAGCAACAATAATCAAGAGGACTTTAATTTTTCTCAAATAAGGAGTAGATTGGTAAAAGGCTAAAGGTGGGCAATTTTTGGCAATGTGGTGCTTTTGATCCGGGGAAATGGAGCACTTTCCAAATTTGAGTTTCCACATTCCTTTTCATATAATTCATCACCTTTCATAATGCTTTTATCAATAATAAAGCTTTTACCTCTCTAACCTCAGCACTGCCTTCTCGCGAGTCGCAAACATGGGTGTCATGAATGGCCCCGGATACTTAGTGCTTTGGACTCCTCACAATGTGTCCCATCTCTCCAAACTATTATCTCAGAGAGCAGGGTCAATCTACCTTTATCTCCTGAGGTGATTGGATTTTCTTTCACTCATTAAATTTTCCATATATTCAAACAATTTCCTTCCAAACTCCAATAATGATAACAACACAAATACCATATGATATCTCCATAATGTAACATCATTCTCAACATAATCCCCGGATAGGGCAATATTTGGATCATGTGGAGCAATATATTAAATAAGGCATATTATGGCTTTTGTGATGCATAAGCGTAGGTAAGGCTAGGATATCAAAATATGAGCATTATATGGAAATATAAGGTCCTCCATCATCTTATCATGCAATATGTCAAAAGCAACTTCAGATTTTACCTCTTTTTATGGTTTTCAAGAAATTATGCACTTCATTGTGACTTCCCTTTACTAGGCAATTTCATGCTATATCTCTAATGAATCCAATTTTGCATCGTCGAGTTCAATATAAGCTTCCATGACATTATTCAAAAAATTCAACGGGGGTCATTTTTCTCAAATTTTTGGATATTCATGCATATAAACATATAAATCAAATAATGCATTCCAAAATAGCCATGTATCAATTCCAAGTAAATAAATCGCATATATGTCAAATATGGCAATTATGCACAAAGTAAGCCCTTCCCCCACCCCATACTAAAAATTTACAGTGTCCCCACTGTATAAAATCAAATAAAAACGAGAGTAAAGGAAGGAACTCACAAGATAATACATCGAGGAAGACAAACGGGGCAGGTCGAGTAGGCTGCTTCGTCGATCTCGAGTACGGTGTACTCGATCTCGAGTAGGCTTGTCTGCGTCTAGTGGATTCTGAAGTCGAGGAGCTTCTGGGTTTTGTCGATGTCGAGTACGTCTACTCGAGGTCGAGTAAGTTCTGGCTTCTCCTCCTCGTCGTTGTCGACTTGGCCTTCGTCGATTCTGACTGATTTTCAGGGACTTCTTTCTTCCACCTTTCGCGATCCTTATATGCTTTGCCGACCTACAAGTGTTAGATTCCATACCAAAAAACAAGACTATCCATATGAAGTTCTTTAAAAAGACATAAAACCAAAAAAAAAAAAAAACAAAAACCAAAAACCAAAGAGTCCCAAAAGTTCATAAAGTCTATATACATGCTCTAGATTTTAGAGTCGCTAGGCCGACTTCTCCATTTAGCTTTAGCCTGGCTCATCTTTTTCCGGAGGTATAGGTGGGTCTGGTGGTTCCTCCGGTGGTGGGAAGCGTGGGATGTCATCCGGAGGCATCGTGTGAAGAAGCTTGAACCTCCCCGAGTGGATGCTCCATGGCTCCTTCCATCCATCTTCCTGGGCTCCAGCTGGCATGCATAAAGGAATATATAAAGGAAATTTGCATACCTCATCATCATACCTCTTCCGCTCCATTGGTTGATTTGTTTGCGCGTCTCCACCACAGCAAAACGGTAGAGTGGGAAGAGATATTTCCACCTCAACATGCGGAACTTCATGCCACTTTGCGAGGACCCCAGACTTGAAAATGAACATCGGTTGCTCAAAATCGTTAGGGATAGCTTTCATCTGGATTTCTGTGATACAGTTGATTTCGGCTAGTGTTTCTGGATCAGTTCCTCCAGAATGTGTATATGTCGAGTCCAGGTAATCGCTGTCGACTGGCTCATAAAAGGGGACATTGTTGAACCGACTTGTCATTGTTGATTTGGGCGATTTAGTGCAATGTTCCCATCTACGCAACACAAGCTTAGCTTCTGCCTGTTCCCTTCCTGCTCTCTCAGCGGCGAGAGCAGTTTCCTTGGCGGCAAGTTCTGTCCTAAGCCTCTGTATCAGCTGTTCCGGTGTTTCCTTTAAGCTCCAAAGTGCGTCCGATTTCTGCGAGATATAACAAAAACTTGTGTAGACCTCCATATATTGCAAATAAGTGTATACTACACAGATTCTGTACTATTCTAACCCAAATGCATAAAATGCATGCAGAAATCGTTATAAAAGATAATATAAAACATGGCAAATTAGCCTCACAACAATGTGTCCAGTCTTTCCTTTAGGATTTGGTTCTGTTTGCCCAGGGAGCTTGCCGGACTGTCGTGGGATCTGTGCAGAAATCTGGCCTATCTGAGTCTCAATTCCCTTTTTCCAGATGTCCAGTTCTCCGAATTTGGTGGTGATGTTCTGGAACTGGTTATTGATGGTGCCCTGATTTCGTCGCATTTCCTCAAGGATCAGTTGCAGATCATCCTTCTTTTGATCCCTTTCTGGATGTCCTGGAGCTCTGTAGGGCGGAGGGTTCCTAGGGGGGCCTTGGTTCCATTGCTGTTGATAAGGCCTTTGATCCCCCATATAGTGATTAGGCCCCCCTGCTTAAGCTGCATCCTCATGATGTTCTGTCATCCTGACTTGCTCTGTGTGTGGGCACTCAGTAGTGGTGTGCCTTTGCGATCCGCATTCTATGCAAGGCTGGTTGACAGAGAGATACTTCACTTGTTTGAGGAGCTTCTTATTCTGGTCTCTATAGTATTGCTCCCTGACATCTGGGTCAATCTCCTTTGTTGGCTCATAAAGTGGCATAGATGGTGCTAGCCTGGCGTAGGAGTTCTCATCATAGTTTGAAGTAGACCCATACTTGTTGTCATAGTTGGTGAGCTTGTCTAGCACATCTCAGGCGTCAATTGGTGGCATTGTCAGAAACTCATAGCGAGTATAATGGTTGATTCTGTCCTTAGTGCCTTGATCAAGAGAGTTGAAGAAGATCTCTTGAATGACGTAGGACGGCTGTCCATGAGTAGGGCAAGATCGCAGAAGTTCCTTGTAGCGCTCCCATGCCTTTGCCAGTGGTTCCCCTTGCTTCTGTTTGAAGGCGGTGATTTTCTGGCGGAGATGTGCTGTTTTGGCGGGTGGGAAGAATTTATTCATAAATTCTTGTTCTACTTGGCCCCAGGTTGTCAGTGATCTTGCTTTCAGTCCTTCCAGCCATTTCAGTGCAGGACCAGCGAGAGACCAGCGAAAAGCTTTCATCTTGAAATATTCCAGCGTGGTGCCTTCAGCAAGAGTACGACCCATATCAGAAAAGTTGGTAATATGCTCAAGAGGACACTCATTGAATCTACCATAAAATGCATTATTTTTAAGCTCTATAAGAAATTGAGTGCGAATTTCAAAAGAATTATCAGGGATTAGAATAGCCGATTCAGGCACGACGAGAGTTGGGTGCATGTAGTCCTCTGCCGTGGTTGGATATTGGGCAAGCTCAGCCTGTGCTTGTTCCCTTGCTACTTTCTCAGCGGCGATAGCAGCATCCTTAGCGGCTAATTCCCTTGTAAGCCTAGCGATCAGTTGTTCCTGTGTTTCCGCAGCTGCCATGGCTCTTTGCAGTTTAGTTCTGATGTGAAATAGGCGTTCCGGTTCGTCTAAGGCGTCAAACTCAGGCGTTTGACCAGAACGGCGCATACACCTGAAACGTAACTCAAAGAAACAGTGAGATCCGACTACCTAAGGCTCGAATGATTGCTTCCCCGGCAACGGCGCCAATTTGTTGTTGCAGGAGGATGGTCAAGTATGAAATAAATATGAAATATAGATCAGACTGACTTCCCTGTCTCAGCAAATAAATACAAGACTTCCTCCCGTTGTAGTAAGAGAAAAGTCAGGATCGAATCCACGAGGAAGCACTTCAGCAGTTCTCAGGTAGCAATCAGATTCTCACAACAGCAGCAGAAAAAGACAGAAACACAGAAGCAGAAAAGACAAATAAACCCGGCAAGGGCGACTAAAACAAAAGAAAAGAACTAAACTAAGACAGAAATAAAGCAAAACAGAAACGAAAAGCAAATAAAACGAGGACACAGAAGCTACCCGATCTCGAGTAAGCTTTCCTCTATCTCGACAAGACAAGTGCAAAAACAGAAAACAGAAAACAAAAGCAATCAACTCGACAAAGAAAGCTCTACTCGACCTCGACAAGAGGTACTCGATATCGACTAGAGAAGTAAACACATAAACTGGAAATCGATGAAAACAGAAGCAAATCAACTCGACCTAGACGAAGCCCTACTCGATCTCGACTAAGGCTCTCCTCGAGATCGACCAACTTCTCCTCTGTGTCGACAAGAACAGAAACTTAAAAGAACTTAAATTGCAATTGCTCAAACCCTAAACTCAGCTTTTCGACAGAAAATAAATTCAATATATTAAAAGACTCCCAAGACCAGGGTATCAACACCACAACGATAACCATGCAAAACAACACATAAAGGCATAAAAGATCATGCTTTCCATCAAATAACTTTCGTCATTAACAAATAGGCATATAGAGGCTCTCGCATAAACCCTAATTGTTCCTAACCCTTTTCACATAATTAATCCAAGTTGCATTAAGATCACTTTCGCTTCAATAATACAAACAAGGATCACCTTCAACTCTCGCAAAAGAATCATGCTCATAGGGATAGAAGATGAATCGCACAAAGATCTGACCTTTACTGTATCGCCTCACATAGCCACCGTCGGGCTCACCCCAGCCCCAGAAGTGGGTGGACTACTCACGCCTCATCGCAATCGCAGACATTGATTGATAAAAAGAAACTTGCATTAAAACTAAATTCAATGATTTTACAATCCCGGCAATCAACTTTCGTAAACTGCCAAAACCTTAAAACCTTCGAATCCCCTAAACTTCTCTTTGTAACTAACTAACTTCCTCTGAAATTGAATTGGATAAAACTGAGCCCCTAGGGCTTTATTTATAGTGATCAAACCCCGCTAATCAAGGAAATAATCATCTATCTCTATATCTAAATCTATATCTACTTGCTAAAAGATAAATAAATAAAATAAAGGAATTAAATCAAAAAGGAAAAGATAAATCTAAATTAGGTAGTATGTCTTCATGTTGATAGATCTCGTCTTCCATGGATAGAACTTGATAGATTAGGATAGATCCCGGCCATTCTCGGATTCCTTCATGCCCAAGAAATCCAAATTCTACTCGGACAGATCAAGTCGAGAAGTTTCTGGAACGTGGTCGATCTCGACCAGGGCGTGGTCGATCTCGAGTAGAGATGGTCTGGCTCGACTTGTCGTCTCGGCTAGCTGGTGCTTGACAGACTCGGACAAGGCTCCTGGTGCTCGTCGATCTCGACAAGCCCTAGTCGACCTCGAGTAGGATGGCTCTGTCGACTAGGCTTCCTCGGGTGGCTCTCCTCGGCACGCTCGGATCTGGACTCAGGGGCTCGTCGATCTCGAGTAGACCCTCGTCGATCTCGATTAAGGTGGTTCATCGACTAGGTCTCCTCGGCAGCGTCGGGTAGATCTCCTCGACATGCTCCTCGATCTCGAGTAGCTTTACTCGATCTCGTGTAGAGTCGGTTTTCAGCATTCTGCGCTGTTCTTGAAACGCACTTTCCCGAGTCCTCGTTCGTCGGATTGACGCATATGACCATGCGTTGGAAAGTTCTTTCCGAGGGCTACAATTCTCATGAAGTCATCAAAGCTTGATTCAGAACGAAGAATGGTGAAAAATGGCCTTTTCTCCAGTTGCACCATTTTTAGCTTCTCCATGAGTTTCCTTTTAGCTCCAAAGTGCGTCCGATTTCTGCGAAATATAACCAAAACTTGTGTAGACCTCCATATGTTGCAAATAAGTGTAAACTACACAGATTCTGTATCATTCTAACCCAAATGTATGCAATGTATGCAAAAATCGATATAAAATTAAGTGTAAAACATGGCGAATTAGGCTCACAACATTTGCCCTCTGTCTGTCATTCGTTTGCTAGCTATTCAAACAGACCTTATATGTTCGTCTTTTCCGTTTTAGATCTGTATATGTATCGGCTGATGATTCTAGTGTATATATGATATCCAATCTACTGTTTCTAGGGTTTGAGTTCAAGAGTTACAGATCCTCTCTAGGTTTTGACACTACTAAAAAAACAGGATTTAGCAACAGAAAATAGCAACGGATTTGGCAACGAATAACCGTGGCTAATCGGTTTAGCCACGGACTCAACAACGGTCGGGCCATCCGTAGCCATATGCCTCGTGACTAAATTCGGGCCGATGTAGCAACGGAGAATAGCAACGAACTCATACCGTCGTGGCTAATTCCGTGGCTGGGTGTGACTTATGAATGTCGTGGCTGTGGCGACGACAACAGCGTCGGAAATGGTCATCGCAAATGTCGTGGCTAATTTTGTGGCTGAGTTCATCGATAATGTTGTTTCCTGTTTTAAGGTGGGCATCGTTGCCAGGGTTGTGGCTAAATTTGTGGCTTACTTTGTTGCGATTATTTAGATGCGCTATTTATACGATAATATATATATATAGAGGTTGGGTCAGGTGTTTACACCCCTTATTGTGTTTTGTGTTAACAAATCTCTGCCGTTGATTGATGGTAAATAAAGGGTGTAGATTAATTTAGAATTTTCTGATTTTTTTAATTAAAAGTTGGTGGGTCCCATTGTGAAAATTCAACCACTCCCAACTTTGTGGAATTGTGGCGCGTGTCATCCAAAATTATAATTAAGGAAATCAACACTGTGTGAAGATACAAACGGTGATTTGTGTGGGTGAGTTTTCTGGGCTAATTTTTTTACAGCTTTTTTTTAATGTTATTTCAGTTTCAACGAATAATTCTCTGCAATTCAACGAATAGTTCTTTCAGTTTCAACGAATAACATATCAATTGACCTTTTATGATTTATTATTCAATCGAATAGGTCTTTCAGTTTCAATGAATAACATATCAATTGACCTTTTATGATCTATTATTCAATCGAATAATTCTTTCAGTTTCAACGAATAAAATATCTCACATATAAACGAATAATTCTTCGCATTTCAACGAATATTTCTTTCAGTTTCAGCGAATAACATGTCAATTGACCTTTTATGATCCATTATTCAACAGTTGATAGTAATTATTCGCTAAATTGATCGTTATTATTCATCAGTAAATAGGAGTTATCGTTTAGATGATGGCAAAAGAGTTGATCAATTTTGCAAATATTCTCTAGGTTGATAGTAAGTATTCGCTAAGTTCATAGTAATTATTCGTTAGGTTGAAAGAGTAGGTAAATGTAATTCTTGATTTCCCACAGAATAATTCCTGAATATCAACGAACAATTCCTGAATATCAACGAACAATAACTCTAAACTTGTCGAATAGTCGATAAACTCATGAACAATTTTAGACAGAGTTTAAATTTCAACAAAAATTCAAGAAATCCCCAAAGAAAAGGAATAATTGGAATCAGGAATCAAACGATCAAACTCATATAAAATTCAAGCTCGTAGAAAATCCCCAAATTCAAACTCGTAAAAAATTCAATAACTCCCCAAATTGAGAAATGAAAGGAAACAACCTCGACACTTGACCAGTACCCCGAGCAGCTTGAGCATACGAGATGGATCGATTCGGAACGAACTGGCCGTGAGAGGTCCTAGACTCTGTGTCACGGGAGGCAGCCTTATCATTTAAGTTCCCATTACCATCCGCCGCCTGATCCCCCGAGCAACCAGCAGCATTCCCGGACAGTGGAGAGCCGCCACCACCGTCGCTTTTCGCACCCCCATTGGTGTCACCCTCTCCGTTGGATCTTTGCTCTGTAGACTCGCCCTTTTCCTTCTCGCCAGAATCCGATGCGGGACCCTTCCCCGACGAAGACGACGGCGGTGGAGAGGAGCCCCGAGGCGGAATCCCTGAAGACTTACCCTGCCTACCCTCTTCTTCATCCGAATCGCTCAGATCCGGCCTGGATTGGTGTTTGGAATTGGATCTGAACAGGGACAGTGGAGAGCCGCCGAGGAAGCCCTTCGACCTATCCTCTAAATTGTCGCCGCCGCCTTCGAAACCTCTGCACAGGCATCTTCAAGAGAGGAGAAAGGTCGATCGCTTCCACCGCAATACCGATCGCCTTCGTCTGTTGGATCGCCTCGACTGCACCTCCGAGCGCTGCACCTCCGTCGCAACTCCGCCTTTGCCGTCCGCTGGATCGCCTCCCTTCCTCACTTGATTGACTCTCTCTCTCTCTCTCATTTCTTTGGGATTAATAGACTGGTTAGGGTTTTTTATAACACGCGCTTAGGGTGGGCTTGGATGGGTTTATTTTTTAATTAATTTACAATTAAGTAAATATATTGAAATAATCTAGGCCATTCATTTCTCTCAAACCAATGGCCTAGATTTGTTAACACAGAACACAATAAGAGTTGTAAACATTTGATCCATACTCTATATATATATATATATATATATATATATATATATATATATATATATATATATATATATATATATATATATATATAATGTAATGCGTCCAAATACAAAACACAACAACATACACATAATGTACAACATCCAGATATACTACACCTAAGAAAAGGCACCAACACATCTTAAGAATCTAGACACTAGTTTGAGAACTTCAGTCTTGTTCTTGCACCCAATGCCTCACACTGGACCAACTAGGGATTGAACTGCAATGAGGGCAAGTATCCATTTTTTCTGCCCAAATATGAATTAAATGGTCATGTTCAATTACAAAAATATAAAATACAAATCAAATACTCCATACTAAATTTCGAGCTCACCGGCATCATCGACAGCACCCATCAGCCATTTATGTTGTAAACGACATCAAAGCCTTCAGCAGCCAGACTGCTTTTCACAATTCGCAGACCTGCCAGTCCCCTCTCAAGTGCAAAATCTGCGAAATCATGACAGATTATGCAATATCTGTATGGAAAGTAGATAACATATAGCATAATATTATTTTTGGGATGTATACCTTGGAAGAAAAGTCAGCGAAATCTTAATCAGATTCACCGGGTAGTTGCTGGCTAATGGGTGCCTTCCCTGTGGTGAATAGAGAATTTTTTAGCCGAACACGGGAAGTAATTAAGAGCACTGCTAACATTAAAGATACCGGCATCATCAAGCTCACCGTCGGCATCTTGTGAAATTGATTTTTTTAGAGGACATAAGGCTGCGTTTTCTGGCTCACCTCCTCCTAGGGCTGCTCAAAATCGGTTTGAACCGAATTTTTAAGCCGAACCGAACCAAAATAACCGAAACCAAACTGAACCGAAGTGTTTCGGTTTAGGTTTTCGGTTCAGGAAATTATAATTTTCGGTTTTAGGTTCGGTTTGTACTCGGTTTCGGTTAAACCGGGCAAAACCGATTTTGTTTGAATATGCAAATAAAAAGACTCAGGGAGTCTTCATTTTAGCTGTTTTTGCTATGCAAGGGGTCGGAATCCTAACGAGTGAAATCGTATCTCTGATAGTCTCAACTGAATTCGAGAGAAGGTTCCACCCTTCCACTTTCAAGGAGGATCCAATAAGGTCACTTATACCCTAAGTTGACTACATGGCGTGTAATCTTGACGTTCAGAGCTTGTCCGTTGGTCTCACTTACTACTGGCGGATGTGAGGAATTTCACAAATTGTGAGGAATTTGTGAAATACAAGAAATTTGTGGAATTTTAATTTTAATGTAGCATTTTTTTATTTCGGCTCGATTAGCTTATAACCGAACCGAACCTAAACCAAACCGGCATAAAACCGAACCAAACATATTAGTTTAGGTTCGGTTTTCGGTTTTTATCTTTGGGAATTTCGGTTTTCGGTTCGGTTCGGTTTGGCCAGGTTCGGATCGGTTTTGGGCCGATGATCAGCCCTAGGTGTAACCCCACCAATACTCATGGTCATTGTGTGGTGGTCACCCAAGCAAAATCTTACCCACAACTCTTACCAACAACAATCAAAACAAATTTTGGCTTAGTGCCTGCAACCAGGAAATCTAAGATCATCTCCCAATCCCAGCTTGCAATATTATTGAAAACCAGGTGCAAAGGTAAAGACCGTATTCAAAAGTACTGGAGTGCATCTCTTAGCATACCAACTCTGAGGTGTAAGCCAATGAATCATTACAGAAGAGCAAAGAGGAGTGGAAAAACCTCACCTAGCACCATCTCTCCCAAAGGTAAGTCAATTCTCAAAACTACATGCTCTTTGGGCAGATTCATAAGAAGAATATATGATTAGGATAGGATATTGGAACATTAGGGGCTCGATAAGACCCTTGTTGTGGTTTGAATTGAAACAAATCAAAATAAAATACAAGCTTGACATCTTAGCCTTATCGGAAACTAAAGCTATGAATCCCCCAACTGAAATGCAACTGAAAGAGGTAGGTTTCCAACAGCTCATCTTTGTTCCATCTTCTGGCTGCAAAGGTGGGATTTGGATCCTTGCTAAAAAAGTAAAAGCAATTGAAGATACCTCAATCTTAGAAAAGACAGAACGACTTGTTATGATCAAGATGATCATTGATGACCTCCCAGTAGTTGTAATGTTTGTCTATGCCCCAACGAATGAAAATGAGAAATCAGTCTTCTGGCAAGATGTTTTCTGTAAAACTAATACTCACGGCCTCCCTATTATCATCATGGGAGATTTAAACGACATAGAGAATGATAATGAAAAAGTAGGAGGATCTACACCGTCTATCAATAGACTTGCGCTTCACATGGAGGAAAAACCGGAGTAATGTGGATAACACTTTTGAACGTCTTGACAGAATCGTCGTTCACCATAACATCTACATAAAAATGAAAGATCTAAATGTTCACCATCACCCCTTCACCTCATCTGATCATTGCCTGATCACTACAAATCTTTGATCAACCGTGAGTGATAAAGGTTCCCCCTTCAGATTTGAGATGGCTTGGTCTACAAATCCTGATTATGAGAAACTTGTCATAAATGTTTGGAGAAACAAAATGCATGGATCCCTTGGATTCAATCTAATCCAAAAGCAAAAACTGCTTAAGAAGAATACTAAGGAATGGTGTAAATTGCACAAGCATAACCTTGATCGGCAACTTTCGGTAGTCGACCAACAAATTAAGGATTTGCAGGAGGCCATGCCTTGGGGCACTCTCTCAAATAGGGATGTGAACAAACTAAACAGACTAGAACACAAAAGAAATCAGATCCTAAATTTCAGTTATAAATTTTGGAAGCAACGAGCTAGAACTAGACATTTACAACTAACCGATAAAAATACAAGATACTATCAAACTAATGTGAAAATCCGATGTAGCAGGAATTCAACCTCTAGCTTCACATCTAAAGATGGCATTTTGATTACTAACAAAAGTCAGATTCAAGACCAAATCTCAAAGGAAATGGCTGAAAGGTTCCTTTGTCCAAATACACAAGATGTAAACCCACAACAACTTAGGTATCTAAACAAAGAAATCACTGATGAGAAAAATGAATGTCTAATTAAAACTCCAACTAATAGAGAAATCAAAGAAACAGTCACTAGCATGGCTGAAAACAAGTCGCCAGGTCCAGATGGCTATCCTCCGGAATTTTACACTAAATATTGGCATAATGTGGGAAACTCTGTCTGTAAAGCAGTTAGAGCTTTCTTCCATTCTGGTACCATCCTAAGAGAAATAAACCAGACCTTTTTAGCTCTTATTCCCAAAGTAGAAACACCAACAACTATTCACCATTACAGACCCATCAGTCTATGTAATACAATCTACAAAATTATATCTAAAATAATAGAAAATAGACTCAAGCCGATCCTACCATCCATTATCAACCCTTTTCAGGGAGCCTTCGTGGAAGGTAGAGCGATTCAAGATAATACTCTTATTGCACATGAAATATTTCACACTTTCCAAAAACAAAAAGGGAAAAGTGGATGGATGGCGATAAAACTTGATATGGAAAAAGCCTATGACAAGGTAAGCTGGAAATATATTCAAGCCTCCCTTAACAAACTGGGGTTTCATCCTCAATGGGTCAAATGGGTCATGAACTGTCTTTCGACAACAACTCTATCTGTCCTCGTTAACAATATCCCTGGCAAACCATTTAGACCCGATAGGGGTCTTAGACAAGGTGACCCTTTGGCTCCCTACATATTCATTATAGTTATGGAAAACTTAGCTAGAGAACTATATGCAGAATCCTGCCTAGAAGACGCTCTAGTTGGTATTAAATTATCCCCCCAAAGTAACACGATTCCCCTATTAACATTTGCAGATGATACCCTCATCTTTGCCAAGGCCTCACACAAAAGTATGGACACAATCATAAACATGATTAACTCTTTCTCTAATCTCTCGGGCCTTACTATCAATTACCAAAAAAGTTCCATCCAATTCTCCAAAAATGTATGCCCAGCAAAGGCCTCTGATCTCGCTCGACAAATGCATACACCTGTAGCCAGAGGCATGGAAAAGTATTTAGGAATTCCTATAGTAAGTGGAAGAGTAGAGAATTGCGTTTTTTATGAAGCTCTACAACAACTTAAAAACAACTTTCTCGTTGGAAAGCTTCCTCGCTTTCCCAAACTGGTAGAGTAACTCTAATGAAAGCAAATTTAAGTTCCCAAACAAACTATCTCATGCAAAATTTCCTTTTTCCAAAAGGCGTTCTCACCAAAATTGACCAAATAAATAAAAACTTTTTCTGGAACAAGAGCCATGCTGACAAGTACCATCATTTGATCAGCTGGAATAAAATTTGCCTGCCTAAAGATCAAGGTGGTCTGGGTATCCAATCTGCTGAAGAGCATAACATTAGCCTTCAAATGAAACTTCTTTGGAAAATTTACACCCAACCTGACAATATATGGGTTAAAGTAATCAATGAAAAGTATCTCAGAAATAACAAAATCCAAGACCTGAACATTCAAAACACATCCTGGCAATTTGGTAGATTGTTGCACCTCAGAGAAAACTTTCAAAAGGGCCTTTTCTGGTTAATAGGGGATGGCCCAAAAATCAATGTCTGGTCTGACCCGTGGCTTAAGGATACTAAACTAGATAGCTACAACACCAAAGACCCCGATATGAAGGTTGCACATCTGCTCACTATTGACAAGAAATGGAATGAGAACCTAATTAGACAACTTTTCCCCTCTCATATTGCTGACAAAATAAACCAAACTCAAATCCCTGACTGGAATACCCCGGATCAATTAATATGGAAGCTTGACAGACAAGGTATTTACTCTACTAAATCTGTCAAAGCAATGCTACAACCTCCATTGACAACTGCAGGAGGCTATTCATGGATCTGGAATCTTTGTATGCCTTCTAGGACCCAAAATTTCATCGGGAAAATTGCGATTGATGGTCTAGCGACAAAAGAACGTCTTAATATATTTTTTAACAAAGTTCCCGCACACTGCGCATTGTGTGACCTAGGGAATGAAGATTTAGACCCTCTCCTAGTAAAGTGTCCAATTACGAAAGAAACTTTCAAAAAATATGAACAACTTATGGGAGAAGCTTTTCTAGGCCTGGAAAACTCATCAACAACAACGTCAAACTTGGAGCAGATAAGAAGAACAAATTCCCACTTTGAACATATATGCATAATATGGCAAACAATTTGGGAAGCCAGGAACGCTTCCATATTCAAAGGTAAAGGTCTAGATAACGCTTATACTCTTCCTAGGAAAGCTATCAAGAGTATTACTGAATGGGAGAATGCAAGCCAAAAGGATCCCAAAAAACAATCTAATCCTAAAAAGAAAGTTAACAAATGGACAAAGCCCCCGATGGCCATATACAAAATTAATGTAGACGGCTCGGTTAAACCTTCGGGGGATTGCCAGGTCGGGGGTATTGTCCGTGATTAGAATGGGCAAATCATAGATTTTTTTCAGGAAAAGGTTACCAAGGGATCTGTAATTCAAACAGAATCCCTGGCTGTTTGCAGAGGACTAGAACTAGCCTTTGCTAGAGGCTGGAGAAGGATCATCGTAGAAGGAGATAACTTGGAAGTTATAAAGGTTATCAAAAGAGTCAAAACACCTCACTGGGAGATCGTGAGACTTACAGAGAAGATCTCAAGGTTGATGCAGGAGTTCACTTCGATTCAGGTGCAACATTGCTACAGAGAAGCAAATTCAGCTGCAGACTTCCTAGCTAGAAATAGTACTGAATTTATAACCTCTCTCTGAGTAGGGAATTTTGTAACATCATCCGCCAGGATGATCAAGGATGATCTTCTGACATCCTACTATTTGCCTACTGTAAAAAAAAAAGTAGAAAATAACCAAGGCACTTACAGATTTGAGTGGAAATTCATCGAAATTAGAAAGGGTTAGAAAGAAAGGCTACCGAGGAAACCTAAGCAGTCTCCATGGGAGACCTTCCATGGCTGCGAATAAGAGGGAGGAGGAGCCGGAATGAGATTGCGACGATCGAAGACAATCGATGTATCAAAAGAGAATCATCAATCTGTGTGTGGCACTCTCTTGAGTTCTCCATTCATGAGCTTTGTTTTGGACAGAGTACAGAGAGAGATTGGGGCTGATTGTTTGAAGGAGAAGATTGTATCTCTCACGTACAATCTGGGTGAGAGTGTTTTCTTTTTAAGATGGGTCCACCTCTTTTTTTTTTCGGAAATTTCGCGAGCCCTGAGGTATAGCAATTTTCGCAAGGTATACAATTCTTTTACATATTTTGCGTGGTACCCCTGAGGTCGTGCCCTTTCTTGTTAAATCTAACGGACTTGGTGGATGCTCCGTTAGTTTTCAAAAAAAAAGAAAAAAAAAGAACGGAGAACAGAAGAGATTGCCCAGAGAGAGCGAAGGAGAAGAAGAACGTTGTTGCTCGAAGTTGCTGCTCGAAGAAGATCGCCAAGCCAGTCGGAGCTGCTGCTCGAACAAGAACGCCGTTGTGGCTAGGAAGAAGGGCGGCGGCGAGGCTGTGTGGAACGCTGCTGTTATTCTGTCATGGGAGTCGAAGCTGCGGCCCATTGCCTCAGCCGGCGACCGGAGGTGGAGGAGAAGAAGCTGAGGTAACTTACTGTCAACAGAAATTTTGAATTTAGGTTGAAATTGAAGCATTTGGGGTTTTTTGTAATGTGAAATTTAGGATTTGGTTGAAATTGATGGATTTAGAATTCAAAATTTTGCTTCTCAATTGCAATCCGATTTGCCTCCCTTGTTTTTCATCTTCTTATCATCTATTGATGGGTTAGAGTTGAATTTGGCATGCCTAGTTGAGCTTTAGTTTGATTGTTGGTGTACCATTTAAGCTAAGCTTGGTGCACACCAAGTGTTCAACGATTTGCTTGTGTTAAGCTGCGTACATTTCTTTGCCGCTTTGCAACATAGCACTTGTTGTTTGTTTGTTTGTTTTCCTTGGGCTGATGGCCTTGCTTCAATTAATGTCAGGCCCACATATGGATTTCCTAGGGGAGCTTCGTCAAGTGCTGCAGAAGCACAACGCAAGCTTGACGGGCTAAGGTTCTCATAACATATACTTCTCTCATTCCGCAATGTGTTCCGAATTCAGGGAGCATGTTCTGTCATCTTCAGTACTATGTATGATCTCTGGTTTGTTATTAATGTGACATATATGTATCATGGTTGCTGTGACAATATGGGTGTTGTTTTTAGCCTATTAGCTCAAACGGACGAGCATTGTGCTAATGCACAAAGACGTGGGTTCGAATCCCACATAGGCTAATCGAATTCTAGAACCAAGATGCATTTATAAAAATTGCTTATAACATTGTAAAACAGCTTCTGATAGCAAAAATAGATTATGACAACAAACAAGATGCATTGTAAAATAGCTTATGAAAGAAACTAATAGATTGAAAGCTATTCGGATTTAAGGTTTCAATCCTTATTCCACTTTAGCCTATGTGGGAGTCGAATCCACCTTTATGTGTATAAACACATCGCTCGACCAGCCGAGCTAATAGGCTTTATAAAATGTTGTGTGTAGGTATCTTGAATTCATTGACAAAGGTAGCTCTCCAGAAATGAGCAAATTGTTGTTTTAAATCGGTCCACTCCACTGGATCAATATAAACATTCATTCAGGCTAGCACAAACTGAAATTTTCAACTTTGCAATTGATCACACTCAAAGCAGCATAGGATATAGATTGATTAATTGATAATCAACCAAGGATGAAATCCTCTTATACATATATTATTATATAGATGCACACAAGGATGAAATCCTCTTATATAGCCATAAATTGGCTGCATACAGCTCCCCTGGAAAATGATTCCTAGTTACTAATTATGCATTTTTTAACTGTCCACCACAGAGAGTTATTTGAAACATACTAGACAAGGTGAGTAGTGTAAATAAATGGAGATCAAGAGACAATAGGCCTTCTACACTAGAAACAGAGCAACCATAACACGTATAATATCTGACCTTGGATACAAGAAACTAGTTTGACTATGTTATGACCCAAGATAGGTGCTTAACATTTGATTAGAAAGAAGAAGAACAAGATGAGAAGAAGAAGAGGTAGGAGATGAGAGAGAGAGGATAGAGGTAGGAAGAGAGATTAGGAGAGATTAGGGAAATGATTTGATTATTACTTGGATACTCTCAATTACAACCAATGGGGTATTTATAGCCTAATGCCTAATATCTACTAAGGACCTTACAATAGGGTCATAACAATGCATCCCCCTTACAAAAGCTTTGTCCCAAAGCTTATTCAAAATTATAAATGGAACTACTAATAGCTTGAAAATTGAAAAATGAAAATATATTGGCTTACAAGCTCATCTTCACCCTACCGGACAACTTGTAATGAAATACAAGATGGAAACCGTGTTTCCAAAATGCCATCTTTGAATTCCACTATATTAGCAAGTGATCACTTTAATCCAATTCCACTTTTGCACCTCTTCCAACCCTGTTTTGCACTTCTGACTGTAGCTATATGAGCATTTGGTGAACATGCCCATACGCACCTTTGCCCACCAGCAGCAACGTGCCCATACGCACCTCACAATACCGCAGCAGCTCCCAACAATCACCCTTGCAAACATATGCACCTTTGCACCTGCCCTCCATCACACCCACTCAAAATTACAAAACAAATTGTATGACAGCAATCAAAGTAGCTGCTAGCTCCCAATACTAGCAACCCCTTTAAAGAGTCTTGTCCTCAAGACTCTAAAGAAATTCCATCAAAAGTAAGGGTGCAGGGGAAAATAGGGGTGCCAAAACTTGAGAGAGTGACCCAAAATAGCCTCTTATAGCCTCCTAACTCCTGCAAATATCCATGACAGCAGCAATCTATGCAAGATATTCATGGCTCGGATGTATTTAAATTGCAAGATATTCATGACAGCAGCAGCAATCGAAATTAAGCCTTGTTAGAGGGCATCACTGAGGAGTTGAGCAGCCCCAATGTTTCTACAATCCAGCAGCTGAATCCCTTCTATAATCACTACACTTTTAGCTTGCAATTCTTCAATGCAGATCATCAAAGCCCACAATTGCCCACAAGAACAACCCATATGCAATTCTTCAAGCAACTTGCATTCAGTTCAATCTTTTCACTACCACCTGGATCAAAAACAAGAATCACCACAATCTGTAGATCAACCATTGGCTTCCAAAAACCCAGCTGCACATGAAGAGCCACACAGCTCTCTTTTCCTCTGTCATAAGGACTAGTGCGTGCACCGTGTCGCACCCTTTTAGGCCTTGATTTGCTGCGCGTATTCAGGATTAGCTCAGCTATTCAACTATGACCGCAATCCACCGATGGGTTTATCCCTTTGAGTATGCCTGGATCAAACACAAAACTCCAACCACCTATTTCCAAATTTGCAGCAGACACATAGCGACTGGAATCATCGAAAACTCTTCCTCTATCAAACGACAAGGTGATGGAATTGTGTTTCAGTTCATCTTCAAGATCAAAACCTATTGGCAAGTGAACACCCCTACTAGGCATTTTCACAAACAGCTTGGATGCCTTAGTCACACACCCAATCGATTTCAATCTAACATCAGTCCATCTAACCTTGTTGGAATTAGTCACTCTAATTTCCATCAGTTCAATCAACGAATTAACCAACTCAGACAATTCCTTGATTGCACTGTCATAGAGGATGAATTCACAGGGCTTGGAATGTACCTGGGCGCAGTTTTGTCGAGTCTGAGGTTCTTCCACATACTTCTTGATCTCTGGGTCTGAAATTGATTTTGTGATTTCTTGCTTTTGAATTGCAACCAGGGATTCCATTCGATCCTGTCCAACAACCCAGGCGTCACTTTGAATCCCGTTTGTACATGGGGCTTCATCCGGCGTCTGCGTTCCCTGGGAATAACTTTGTTGGGTCTGAAATTCTTCAATGTCACCGTCGTTCTCCGGGTCTGGATTTTTCGTCACCCCATCCGCCATCGACGACTTAGGTTCGATACGAAGATTTTCCGAAATCCCCTTGATTTCCTGGTTCACCTTTTCGACCGGATTGGAGATTATTTCCAGTCGCAGAAGCTTGTCCGGATCATCCTCCAACTCATTGTAGTTCTCGACTGTAGAAGCCCCTTCAATTTCTCCAAGAGTTGCGGTTTCTTGATTCGAAGATGATGATTCCATTGGAGTCGCCAAGAACAACTCTAATTTGCAGCACCCATCGTATACATTCCGGCCATTGAGAGACTCAAAAGCCCTGATGGTCGATTCTTTGTCGAGGAAACGAATTGTCGAGTGGAAACCACGGCTCAATCTCGTTATTCCAACAAGAATCCCAAATTCAGAGAACACTGTATGCAAAATTTCCCTAGAAATTGGATAAATTTCATCCCAAATCTTCACAAATATTGTTCGATCGTTTATGGCGTTCCCGATCGGATCGAACAAACTGTTCACCGGTGGCATACCACGCTCGATTCTGATTTCGTTGAGGTTCCTGTAAAATCGCCGATCTGATTCCTCCAGTTGACGCTTCCATTCACTCCCAGTTGATCGCAACTTGCTCATAGTTTCGTCGATCTTCTGCCAGCGTCGCCGCCAATCGTCTTCAGTTGAAGCGTTTGATTGTGAAGAAACCACATCCGCCATTTTCGCCCTTTCGAGTTGCGAATTTTCAGTTACAAAATCGAAAAAAAAATGAAGAAAAAATCGGAGTAATATGTCGGAAGATCTACTGCTCTGATACCACTGTTATGACCCAAGATAGGTGCTTAACATTTGATTAGAAAGAAGAAGAACAAGATGAGAAGAAGAAGAGGTGAGGTGGGTATAGAAGAAGGAGATGAGTTCAGAAGATAGAACGAGAGAGAGAGGATAGAGGTAGGAAGAGAGATTAGGAGAGATTAGGGAAATGATTTGATTATTACTTGGATACTCTCAATTACAACCAATGGGGTATTTATAGCCTAATGCCTAATATCTACTAAGGACCTTACAATAGGGTCATAACAGACTATTGCCTTGAAGGTACTCTTCCAGCATTTTGGGGTGATATTCAAGAATCAGACATCGCATTGTAATATCAAAGAATGAACTCGGGAACTATAAAAAAGAATGATCAGACGGCATAAGCTGACAAGAACTGAAACAGTAATTAAATCACTATGTATACTTACATTACAGAAGAAGGAGCCACAAAGCTCAGGTGCATGATACCACCGAGTTGCGAGATAATCCTGAAGATGTAACATAGTAATGAGAAAGCTATTTCATGTGTATTCAGCACAATGAAGTTACTATAGCATATAGCCAACTTTTCGATGAATACAAACCGCCAAAATATAGCTGATGGTGCATCCTCAAATGATACACGACCAAGCCCAAAATCGCAAATCTTCACCTTGTAATCAACATTAGCAAGTATATATTTTAGACCACGAAGAAGTAGGTACAGGAAAATTTGATGATGCTCCGGAGTGAGATCATCATTAGCTTTTATTACTTGGTGAAGGTCAGATTCCATCAACTCAAACACTAGTAACTCAAAGAATTCCAAACTCGAATTCACTGTAACCGAAACCTTAATCCCAAAATTTACAAACTCAAACTCGAATTCAAATCTATCTAAATTCCAGTCCACATCTATCTAAATTCCACACTCAAATTCATAAAATCAAACTGAAAATCCTAATTCGAAACACAAAATTTCAGGAATTTTCAAAAGTAACTTACCTTTTCCGCCCCGAAGACCAGTCGACGCTGCTCGGTGTCGCTGAACTCCGATGTCTTAGATCGAATTGACTCCCTCTCTCTCAAGTGAAAGAATCGTCTCTGTTACCAGGGCAATCAAGAGCTCACAGTCGCTGTCGTCGTCCCTCCTCTAGTCTATCCCTCCGGCACTAGAGGCATCCAATACCACGTGAAAATCGTTGGCCTCTATCTCGCTTATCACGTTGCCTTCTCCTTCTATTTCTCTGTGTCGCCTTCATATATCGCTCCAATCGTCCTTTCTTTCTTTCTTTTTTCTTTTTCTAATTAAAACAAACGGAGCTTTGAGCATCAGTTAAATTTAACCGAGGAAGGGCGCGAGACGAAATATATACAAATGTCAGGGGCACCATGCGAAATATGCAAAAGAGTTGTATACCCCGCGAAAAACGCAATACTTGGAGGGTACTTGGCGAAATTTCCGTTTTTTTTTACAGTGAAATTAAGATTAAATCTACACTATTGATTTGATTGTATTCAATGGTTCAATTTTTGTACAAGATACACCCTAAGGTTTGTGAACAATAGATCCATACTCTCTATATATAATGGAATTTACATGCCTTTTTCCTCAAAAAGTTTTAATTTTTTTTTAAATTAGGTTATCGGGTAATCATATAAGTTAAATATAATTATAGATCTTTTTGAAATTTTTTTTATCAAAGGTGTTATTGAACGAAAATATTTAAACTACAAAAATAGTAATTTGAAGGTCATTTCTATAAGTTTATAAATAGGAATTATAATTTCTAATCATATTATAAATAAAATAGTAGTTTCCATAACATTTTATAAATTTCTAAACATTTTCAAACATAAATTGGATTAATAATTCTTGGTCATATGATTATTATTTTTAAAAAATAAATGAAACGATATCTAAAGAGTAATTGAGCCATTAAATTCAAATTTTAAATATATTTATAATCAAATTTGAGTTTAAAAATATAATATATTTAATGATAACTTAACCCAAATAGAGGGATGGCGATTTGTAAACACAGATCATTTAAAGTGTGATTTTCTATAATATTAAATTTAAGGGGTTGTTGAGTAAAAACCCTCGTATTGAAGGGGCCGGATGGTTGTCTCCCTTGGTGAAATTAAAGAAATATAAATTAAATAGAGCGGTATAGTAAGATATCACGCATTGACCTGAAACCAAACATCGACTTCATTACACAAATACAATACTCCCTCCGATCCTAAAAGATTGCCGTTTGAGTTTTTAATACGTATTTTAAGGAGGTAAAAACTATATAAAATATTAACTTTTTTGAAATTATTTTTTTACAACTTAATATTTGTTGATAATAAGTATTAGATTATAAAAAATAATAATATAAAATTTAATATATTATATAGTTTTTAACTCCTTAAAATACGTGTTAAAAAATCCCAATCTTGGATCGGGGCAGTATTGTACAGAACTAAATACTCCGTATATAAATATACAGGTAGATTGATATCGAAAACCGATCCATAAATTGAGGTGACAGTAGGATGGCCATTCTGGAGGCTAGTGCCGTATTCAGATTCATCTTCTTCCTCCTCCATTTAGCCACATTCCAAACTTTTCAGCAGTTATTAGTTGCAGCTGATGTACTTCCAATTGAAAGGCGATTATCCGATGATCATTCAGGTACTTTACTTTTTCTGTCAGGAAAACTGTACTAATTAACCCATGATCGATATATTGATTCTCAATCAGCTACGTATACACACACTAATATACCTTTGATTTACTTGACTGTGGGCTTTCGGGACGCTCCATATTACTACTTACTAAATGGATTGTACTACACTTTCGATGTGGGACATTGTTGGGACTCGGGATCGGGGGTCGTGTGCACACGTGCGCCCTTGCGCTAATAGCCTAGCAGATAAGTCAAGCGGGGTTCCATCATAAAACCAATTGGCATTAGGTGGGGTAGTCCACTAGGTTATATGCTAAGACTTTATGTTTCTCATATTCAATATGGGACATTTTGTCTCTTCACATTGTTTCTCATTCTCAACAGGGACGTAGAAATTGCTCTAGTCTCTCCCCGTTGACGCCTAACCATACCTACTTGATCAGAGCTTGGTTCATGTATGGCAACTACGATGGCAAGAATTCGATCCCTACATTTGATGTCTACATAGGTGTCAATTTTTGGTTCACGGTTTCGACTGATCGACTGATGACCCAATTTTCAGAGAGATAATCCATGTAGCAACTACAAAATCAATAGACGTGTGTCTCATAAACACAGGATAAGGAACCCCTTTTATATCCGCTCTCGAGCTCAGACCTTTGGATACAAACTATCCATACCATGCTTCTCCTACTTTCTCCCTCTCTGCAGAGTATCATGAAGATGTTGGCGGTTTTGATACTGACGCAGCGTATTATAGGTATGTGTATATACATACGCACAATATATAAATCTCTTTGTATTGGTTAATTAATTATGTACCAACAGAGCTTCATATGTAATTGTATTCTACGTATAATCATAATTACACTAAACAAATCTAGCTAGATTTAAATAGGTGATTGAATATATGTCTCATTGTCTCCCTTGACGCAGCTTAGAGGATAATGCATATGATCGTCTCTGGTATCTCTCTCCTACCACTAGGCTAGATTGATGTTCTAGACACGGGCAAATTTCGTCTCCTGAAGAGGGTTTTGGACGCCTAATAACTCTAGGCATGTACATCCGTTCCCTGAGGTTTGTCCTTTATGCAGCGCACCTAGAGCACTTAAAACACGGACCAATTGAGCCTCCGTCCCTTGATTGACATCCAATTCACCGACCCACGAGGACATTGTCAGAGATTTTATTGTTCATACGACCACTAAAGTTTGTGTGTTGATAACGGAGGGGACGAATATAAGGTGAACTAATGTTGTGTCTTGATGAACATTTTGTTAGTCGTGTTGTCTTGATGGACATCGTTTGTGGTGCCCTGCGAGTTTTGGAGATCAACTTTTGGTTCAAAATGTTTGTGGCTTCAGTTAATAGAACCTAGTCGTTTTAGGTTTGTGGCTTGAGTTTAATAAAAATTAACAGCATATACGCTGCATTCTGTGATGCTCCCTGTCCGAAACCAAATGTAACCCAAAACAAACAACACTGTATTCAACATAGAGTGCACCAACACCCATTTCATACATAAAAACCTGCAATTTCATATATAAAAACCTGCATACAAGGCAAATGTAACCAACGCTACATATTCCATACATTAAAACCTGCATACATTGTTCATACATACATTAAAACCTACAATAACATCCTTGTTCATCAACCAACCCATGCAAACACCCATGTCAGCAAAACAAACTACCAAAGTACTTGAGTTGAAACACAAACGGACATTAAGTTTAGAAACACTATGTTCAAACACAAACTGCACTTACAAGTCTAGAATTGTGACCCAAAAGTTGCACAAACTAACCCAAAAGTGAAGCAAAGAAGCTGTGCAAGCTGCCCATTGCTTCCTTGGAGACTTCCTCACAGCATTTTGAATCTGGCTTTGAGACATACTCCCTTCCAAGAGATTGAATTCCAATACAAACGGTTGATTATTAGATTTCTCTTTTTTCCACCAAAAGCAAACAAATAGCAACATGAAGGATAAATCAAAGCAAGCTCAAAAGTAGGAAAACAATAACAAAGCCTTTTCAAAAACCAAAATCAATGCAACTCATTCTACTATAAGGATTTAATCATTGATGATGATTTTAACTGTTGGCTTAAGCTTCAACACAATTGTTAAGAATTCTGAACATAGAAACTAGCAGTTTAAGGACATTTGATTAAGTGCATTGCTGAACGAATGTTACTAAGAGCCAAAATACATAAGGTAAAAAAAAGGGAAAACAAAGTAAAATTCAAACAAGAGAAGAAAAAGGATCCAATGAGTCATCTCCATGTTCTCTGAATGCAGTTATATACTTTTATACTAATGATACAGAATTAGAAACCCGATCTACATAAAGGGACACGGAAAGCAACACCAAAGCATTTTTATTTGATTTCTGAACAGGAGTATTTGTAACAAATCCAGAGGGAAAGCCTTGTATAAATGAATGGGTTTGCAGAAGCTGCACACTTCTTAATTTAGTGATTTATCTTGAACTGAAAACCAATTAGCACAAATTTTGGTCATTGCTCTTTTCATCATGCTAAAATTAATTCTTCTCATTCACTCTTCACTAGAAAAATCATTTCCCTCCAATACTTTCACATTATCATAGAAAATGTTACAGGATAATTGAAAGGGACGCAATCATTTGCATTTGAAAGTTGTCTATAAAGTGAAGTAATGAACCAAATATAAATAGTTTGGCTCCACCAGGACCACCTAAAAATCAGAAGACTTCAAAAATATTTTGTCCACTCCTTATTTAACTAGATGATCTGATTAAATTCTCATCATTCGGTGATGCACAAATCCTGTTTCCTCAGGGTCATAATTGAGCATATGATATTTTTTTACTCCAGAAGTACAATGCAAGAAATATGGCCAGACCACGTAAAACAAGCCCAAAACACAGCCATGCACTCTTGCTAACGTAGGTGCTCTCGGTAAAAGGAATGACAAGTTTCTCTCTAGTATTAAAACAAACAGCACTAGGGACCAAATTGGGAATATTTTTACCTTTATAACATCTACTCTCTAGTAATGGCATATTTTGAGTAATAGGCAATTTAAAATCACAACAAATTGCATATAAGAATATAATTAAGAACGGAAATGAGACAGCATTCTTAAGGTCTTACGCCACCATTGTTGTTCTCAACAAACAATCTTATACATTCACCCATAGCGCCAGTGGAAATTACACCATCCCTTCACAACGAGTCAATAATATTAGAAACACATAACTAACGGGTAGAAAGAGTCACGGAAACGAACACTTGAGAGAAGAAAACTAGATTATGCGCACCTTTGTTTAGCTAAGCTAAAATGGGACATTTGACATGCCTCGGTTGTAAAATTGTTGATAATGAGATGAGGATAAGCCTCTGGCATTGTTCTAATAGCCTTCCTGTCTTTAATGTCATGCCTGGTGACCTTCAATGAAACATAAACAGAATAACTTGAGGTGATTCAGTGTTGATTAAAAGATATAAATGTAGTGAAAGATTGAACTAGATACTCATGCCGAATGGAAGATGACTTATGATAAGACCATCGGGAACACCACGAAGTTAAAATGGAAAAGAAGTTGGCTAATGCCTTCATAATAAAAGTCATTTTTTCAAAAATATATAGCAAATGAACTTTCATTTGAACAAATCAAGAGGGTACATATCCCTGTGGGTTACAACTACAAGTTATGCCCATTCTCACCAGCAATTACCATCTAATAACCATAGCAGGAACATAATCCACCAATTAACATTTAATAATCATAAAAGCCAAGTAGCCTTCAGAATATAGGGGAGCAACAAGCTAGAAAACCAAGTAAGAAAAACCAACCTGTTAACCACGACACTCTCTCAACATTGGGGAAAACGAACTTCAGCTCCTCATTAGTCAAGCATCTTAAGGGTCAAAACAGGGCGAAGCATAACCAAGATGACTGATGCAGAATAAAAATGAAACAAAGCCGAACAACGAACCTTTGTAAACTGTATCAGAGGTTGACTAGGATCCCTAGATGTTCTCAGGAAAAATTTAGGATCACTTTGAGCCGCATTTGCATATTCATCATCAATGTGAGACTTGGGAACTATCTAAACAATTGAAGAGCTCATCATCAGTCACAAATTCAGGCAGCTAGTACAAGCAACTATCGATGCCAGTTAAGCATGGAACACGGTATCTCAGAACAGATTGAGACTTCAAACTCACTATACCAGCCCTTGTAAAAATTAAGCATGGTACATGATATATCTCACAAATTCAAATATTGAGCATATTATCTTGAACTTTAAACGTCCCCGGCCAAATTTATCATGAACTTGCAAAGTATCATTATCAACCTAAAATTCAATTAAAGAAAACAATGAATGCATACCAGCAGTATCTTTGTCTTCGAAGTCGATTTCTTTACGAAGAGCTGCCTCCTCGTTTCTAAGCTCCGTCAGAATAGGTTTTCCCTCTGTGAGGAACAAATTACATCAACAAAGTCACCCAATAGAACAAAGCAGGTGAATCTGAGATTTGGGAACAGAGGGACGAGATGGAGAGAGTGGAACGGAGGGGCGGCGCCTGGCTCTTACCAGCGGCGGCGTCAGGCTTGAGGCGAGAGAGGCAAAAGAGGGATTCGGAGGAGAGCATCGAGAGGCGCCTGGCTCTTACCAGCGACGGCGTCATGCTCTCACCATGCCAGCAATTACCATCGAGAGGCGAGAGAGGCGAACGGAGGGTGGATCCCTAGATGTTTTCTCTCTGTGTGCGCCGGCCGGACTGCGGGCTGCTCGGAGGAGAGCATCGAGAGGCACCGGCATAGGGTGGCCGAAGAGGGTGGTCGAGAGGTGGCCGGATTGGGGGCTTCTCGGAGGAGAGCAGCGAGAGGTGTCGGAGGAGAGCATCGAGAGGCGCATGGCTCTTACCAGCGACGACGTCAGGCTCTCACCATGCCAGCAATTACCAACGAGAGGCGAGAGAGGCGAACGGAGGGTGAATCCCTAGATGTTTGCTCTCTGTGTGCGCCGGCCGGACTGCGGGCTGCTCGGAGGAGAGCATCGAGAGGCGCCGGCATAGGGTGGCCGAAGAGGGTGGTCGGGAGGTGGCCGGATTGGGGGCTTCTCGGAGGAGAGCAGCGAGAGGTGGCCGGATTCGGGGAAGAGGAATCTTGAGAGGGAGATCTAGGTGTGAGAGGAAGAGAGAGACTCGAAGAGAGAGGCGGTGGTTCTACCTTCTACTCTTCTAGTATTAGTGGTAACGCTCAAAAAAAATTAAAAGCGGGAATTATCTCGCTCAATTTTCACAAGTCGCCTCCAAAAAAAATAACAAGTGAGAATTTTTTGGACCAAAAAGAAAAAAACAAGTGAGAATTATACCGGCTAAAAAATTAATTTCACTTACATTAAGATCAATAATTTATTTATACATTTTAAAAAAATTATGTAATATATTAATTTATAAAATTTTATATATTTTGAAAAATAATTGATTTGTTTATACATTTATTTGTATGATCTATTTTTTTATGCCACTTATATATTTAAATAAAAAAAATATTTTGATAACTCGATTATCTATAAAATTAGAACCGATATATTCTATAAAATTATAACTAATATATCATGATCTGAATCTGAATCTCAAATCTCGATTCTCGATCTCGATCTCAACTTGTATCTCAAATCTCAATCTTGGTCTCTATCTAAATCTCAAGCCTCAATCTTGATCTTAATCTTGATCTCAATATCAAACATCAATCTTAATCTCATATTCTAATCTCAATCTCAATATCGAATCTCAATCCTAATCTCAAATGAATGTTTGACATTCATATATAACATCTATCACAAAATCTATATTGTATTTAACAACCAAAATCTCAATCTTTTGATCTCTATCTCAATCTTAATCACAATCACAATCTCGATCTTAATCTCAATCTCAATCTCAACCTCAATCTCAAACATAAATAACATATATCACAAAATCTATAAATAACAACCAAAATCTAAATCACAATCTTGATCTCAATCTCAATCACAATCTTCATCTCGATATCAATCTCAATCTCAAACATAAATTGGAAATTCATATATAAAATCTATCACAAAATCTATATTCATATATTAACCAAAATCTCATTCTCAATCTCAGTCTTGATCTTGATCTTGATCTCAATCTCAATCACAATCTTGATCCCAATCTCAAGTGATAGTTGGAAATTCATAGTCCGTATATAACATCTATCACAAAATCTATATTTATTAACCCAAATCTCAATCTTTTGATCTCTATCTTAATCTCAATCACAGTCACAATCTTGATCTCGATTTCGATCTCATTCTCTGTATCAATCTCAATCGGAAACTGAAAATACATATAAACATATCTATCATAAAATCTATATTTAACAACAAAAATCTCAATATCACTATGGATCTCAATCTCAATATCAATCACAATCTTGATTTTCGATCTCAATCTCCATCTCCACAATGGAAAATCTCAAACGACCCAAAATTGGAAATTGAAAATTCATATATAACATATAAATATAACATATATGCGTTTATACAAATATTATTAGAACTAGTTAATATGTACTCAAACAACCAAAAAATTGGCGAGAAAAATCCCGCCACAAGTGAAAATTACTCAAGCCACGGACTATGGACAATGTTCGTCCCTTGAATGATGTGGTCTAATTGCACTTCTAGCGTATGGTTTTATATAAATATAGCATTATAAATTATGGTTTCGTAGCATTATAGTATATACATACAACATATATGCGTTTGTACAAATATATATAGCACTAGTTAATATGTACTCAAATAACCAAAAAAATTGGCGGGAAAAATCCCGCCACAAGTGAAAATCACTCAAGCCACAAACTATGGACAATGTTCATCCCTTGAATGATGTGGTCAACGTCTGGTCAAATGCTAAAACTTGAGTACGTGGAATTAGACTGAATCTATTTCATTGATCTTTACAAATTTAAAGGCCCATGAATCACATATCTGGAATTGAAGGCGACGGAAAACAAATAGGCCATGAATCAAGGAGATCAATCGAACAAGGAAGGAGAAGAGAGGTACCTGAGCGTGAGAGCGAGTGAAGAACAAGGAAGGAGATCGAGGATGAGATGCCAAATAGCCCTCACTGTCTGGAATAGACGATGCCCAATAACTGATGTATAGCAATCGGCTAGGCCGGCCAATTGTTAAACTAAAAGCGTCGATCTTGCTTATGCTCCTTGATTTCTCTTGAATTGACTAAAATTAACTAAGCTAATTAATAAACTAAACAAAAGCAAAAGTTCTTAACTTAAGAACATTAACAACTAACAGTAGTGGAAATAAACTAACTAGTCTAAACTTAACAAAGTAATATATATCGATGGACTCAACTTAATTAATTCTAAACTATCAAACTAACAAAGTAACCGAACGAAGGCAAAGGAAAGCGAAGAAGAAAGCTGCTGGTGCGAGGTCAGGCGCGCGCTTGCGGGACGCGACCGAGCACACAGGAGAGGGCTCCTCAGGGTGTGCGGACGCGGATCGGTGCCGGGCTTGCTGATGGCGAATGGGGCGATCGAGCGCGGGACAGCGAGAGCGAGCGTGTGCGAGATCGAGACAGCGAGAGCGCGATCGCTGGGATCTTTGAGCGGCGCTGCGACGCGACGATGAAGCAGGAGCGAGAGCCGAGGGGTTGCGCGCGGCGGCGATGGAGCCGCGCTCGCTGGGCGAGCCGGACTGCAGGCCGGTGTCACCAGGCCTTGCCGAGCTAGTCTCCTTCTTGGCTGGATTTTAAAGAACGCCGGCTATGTTTATTTGATTTTGATCAAGGAAGATCAAAGTGACGTTGAGGATGGTGATAAACGATGATGATGGTGATGATTGCCGAAAGGTATTAGAACAAACGAACCGGATAGCTTTTGGGATTGATAATCGAGAACCCTTTAATCCATAAAAGGGTTTCTCAATTCTATATTCAATCTGATTCAATTCAATAGAACTACAATGTTTAAATAGAAAAGCTAAGAACCAATTCTATCTTACCGTGCAAGATAGAATTTAGTTCGATAAAGATAGATTAAAATAACTTAAAGATAAAAATAAACCTAAGAAGATATAATTCTAAAACTTAGGGAACAAGATGTATCTAGAGGAGATATAATCTTGTACATTATTAATCTAATTGCATAAAATAATAATTAATAAAATAATTAACGTCGTTTCTTTAACGACTCCCAAGGTGGAGCCTTCTTCTTCCGTTTGAGGATGACATCAATAACCCCACTGTCCGGAGAAGACGATATGCCAAACACGTACGGAGTCACATGTTTTTTTTAAAGTACAGTTGAATCAAGGGACGAACATATATATGTTCGTCCCTTGAATGATGATGGTACGACTGGCACCTGACAATCCTGGTTGATTCACCATGTTTATCGATGGTCAACGATTATCAACCTCCACTTAGTATTCAGGCGACGAACTTAATAATTGTCCGTCTCCTGAAAGGCTCTTTTGGATGGGTATACATCCGGTCCTATTGTAAGTGACGACCCAGACTTTGTTCGTCCCTTGAAGTGCATTCAAGAGACGGTAAAAAAGCCGTTTGTTTCTAGAACGTAAATCTGGCCTAGTGTACGTGGGTCGGTTGGAAAGTAATTAATACCACAAATGGAACTTTTGATGCTTCCCAACCCAATCCCTGCTTGTGAGTTTTGATGATATAATAATATCATTTTTTATTACAATCTAGCTAGCTAGTTATGTTGAGTTTTTATTTATATATTTATAAATTCTAACCACATGCATATGGCCTCATGATATAGGAATTTGCCTTCGAGTAATTTGACTGGAGATCTACCACTCTCTTTGTCCAATATGACATCGTTAAAGTACTTGTAAGTTTCACAATTTATTTTCAGCTTAGAGGTTATGTAAGAATGTTCTAATGTATGCTGCGAGTTTGAATTTTTTTCAGGAATCTATCCAACAACGAATTTACAGGGACGATACCAGTATTTTTAGCATATTTGCCCTTATTAAATATAATGTAAGATACTACTGTTGCAATTTGTAAATTTAAGAAATTTTACTTCAGCAATGTGTATGTTCTTATATTTTCCTTGTCATTGAAGTAATTTGTCAGGAAACAATCTCAGTGGTCCAGTTCCTCTTGAGCTTGTTGAAAAAGCAAGCAATAAATCCATAGAGTTAAGGTATTTGCACACATATACTACCTCAATCTCATGTGTGTTGAATGTTAAATGGTTTATCGTTTATGTTTTATATTTATATTTCGAACAGCACATGTTAATCTTCAGCTTTAATTTGATCAATGTAGACTAGCGGGGAATCCTTGTATCTCAAACCAATGTGAGGAGAAGACGATGGCCATCGTCTTCTCCTCACTAGCAAACAAGAAGAGACACCATTTCTTGATTACGATTATTACATGTGTTGCTTCAGTTTCATTCTGTGTGATCTGAAATACCCCGATTGTATTTTTCCATTTATGACGTCACTTTGTAAGAGATTATGTAATTTAATAAATACGTCGAGGATAAAGTTTTAAGAGTCTTATTCAAGTTTGAAATTTAGCGAGATCTAGAGAAGATCAGCTAGCATGTCAAGGATTAAGTAAAAGTGACTATAAAATTTATTGTATATTTAAGACATGTTTAAAAATAAGTTGGTAAAATATTCCAAAGTGGTAGAGTGAAAGATTACTAAAATATACGGAGTATATTTAAGGAGGATAAAATATGTAAACTTATTTAAGACGGGACAATTTTCGAAATTACTCCGTATTATATAAAGTGGATCAATATCAAAGTATGCACATACGGATTAACTTGAGGTAAGTTGAAGCCTTGTCTTGTGACATCTTTTTTGATCAAAATGTCTTGTGACATCTGGAGGCCACGTTCTTTGCTCCAATTGGATGAAATCCAATATAAATACTGCGTACTTCGTAGGAAAGCCAATTCATTTACACATTTCCCATCCAATATATCCCATTCACATGCATGTACATCGGCATGCGGTACTGTTGTCTCAACAATGGAGGATCACACTCACTATAATTGCTATGATCAACACACCTTAGGAAGGCAACAGCTTGATCTTCTGTAATGACAGAAAAGACCCAAGCACACAACACTAAACCTTTTGCTAACTGCCTTACTTTCCTTCTGAATTGAACCAAACTTACATATATCAAACATGTGAGCAACTGCTCGACATAACTGCTGTCCACTCTCCCACTAACACACATCCTAAGAGGTGGACTAATTCAAACTAAAACTGATTCAAACTGCTACTGAAAACAGATCATAAACTTGTCCTGAACATAACTAACTTAACTAACATTTAACTTAGACTTTTAAAACTTAAACAAAAGCTTGCTCACACTATACATTCAACACCTCCCCTTGATGCAAGCTTTCTCATACCAATCTTCTCCACAAAGAACTGGTGTTTTGCTCCACTTAATGCTTTAGTGAACAAGTCTGCATCCTGCTCATTTGTACCACAGAATTTCACCACAACTTCTTCTCTTGCCACAAGTTCTCGGATAAAATGATGTTGAACATCAATATGTTTTGACCGAGCATGAAATGCAGGATTTTTAGTCATTGCTATTGCAGACTTGTTGTCACACCACAACTCTGTTGCCATCTCCTGAATGCATCCCAAGTCTCTCATCAATTTCTTCAACCAAAGAGCCTGCCTTGCAGCAGCCCCAGCAGCAACATATTCTGCTTCTGATGATGACAAGGCTACAATTTCTTGCTTCTTTGAGCTCCAAGTAATTGCTCCTGATCCAAGACTAAACACTAAGCCTGATGTGCTTCTTCTGTCATCCAAACTCCCAGCCCAGTCACTATCTGTATGCCCTTGCAACTTGAAATTGTCAACCTTGACATACCAGATTCCATGACTCAAAGTTCCTGCAACATACTTGAGTATCCTCTTGGCAGCTCCAAATTGCTGTTTGGATGGACTGTGCATGAACCTCGAGACCACACTAACACTAAATGCAATGTCAGGTCTTGTGTGAGCCAAGTAATTTAAACCACCAACTAAGCTTCTGTAAAGCTTCTAATCTGCCTGACCAGTACCATCCTCTCTATGCAATTTCTCATTTGCATTCATAGGAGTATAGGCAATGTCACACCCTTCCATGTGAAATTTCTTAAGCAAGTCTTTAGCATACTTCCTTTGACTTACAAATGTCCCATCTTCACTTTGATCTACTTCCAAACCAAGGAAGTATTTCAACTGATGCAGATCAGTCATTTCAAACTCTTGCATCATTGCTCTCTTAAATTCATCCAGCATCTTCTGTGATGAACCAAAATAAATGATGTCATCTACATACAAGCATACAACCAAGAACTCCTTCTTTCCTCTTCCTTTGACATACAATGTAGGCTCATTGTCACTCCTTTCAAAGCCTTTTCATAGGAAGAATGAGTCTATTCTGTTGTACCAAGCTCGTGGAGCTTGTTTCAAGCCATAAAGAGCTTTCCTTAACCTGTACACTTTGTGATCATCATCTCTTTTCACAAAGCCTTGTGGTTGTTCAACATACACCTCCTCCTCTAACTCTCCATTTAGAAAAGCTGATTTCACATCAAGCTGATAAATCTTCAACTTCCATTGTGCAGCAAGAGCTAAAACCACTCTCACTGTTTCAAGCCTCACAACAGGGGAGAATGTCTCTTCAAAATCAATTCCCTCTTCTTGAGCATAGCCCTTTTCCACAAGCCTTGCCTTGTGTTTCTGCACACTTCCATCAGTATTAAATTTTGTTCTGAACACCCACTTGAGGCCTATTGCCTTCTTGTCTTGAGGAAGCTCAACTAGCTCCCATGTGTTGTTCCTCTGGATAGCTCTCAACTCCTCCTTCATTGCTTCTTGCCATCTAATATCATCCCTTGCCTCATCAAATCTCTCTGGATCTAAAGCCACTAAAGCAAACTCACAATTCTGATAAATCTCTGCAAGAGATCTGAATTTCCTTGGGGGAGTCTCACTTGCTGAACTTGATGGACTTGAAGAAGAGCTATCATGTGAATTGCTAGAGGAGCTGTACTGAGGCACTGGTGTGGCTGGAGAGCCACCATTGTTATCATTATCATCAAACATATCATCATTCCCAGCTTCCTCTTCTGTACTGTCAACTGGCACTCCTCCTCCTACTGTCTGATCATGGCCAAGCTCCTCCCATTCCCAACATAGATCTTCATCAAAGATCACATTTCTGCTTACAATTGTCTTCCTGTTCACTGGGTTGTACAACTTGTAGGCCTTGGACTGAGCAGCATATCCAATGAACACACACTTCACAGCCTTGTCATCCAACTTTGATCTTATGTTCACCAATGAATAGGCAACACAACCAAATATCCACAAGTGGCTCACTGAGGGTTTCTTCTCTCTCCATACTTCAAATGGAGTCTTGTTCAACACTGCTCGAGTTGGTGACAAATTCAACACATATACAGCTGTAGCCACAGCCTCACACCAAAGCTGGTTGGGAACTTTTCTAGCCTTCAACATGCTTCTGGCCATTTCCACTACAGTCCTGTTCTTCCTTTCTGCTAAACCATTTTGCTCAGATGTATAAGGTGCTGTGAGCTCCCTTCTTATTCCATTTTCTTCACAAAAGTCATGAAGTCATAGGACATGAACTCACCTCCTCTATCAGTCCTTAAGGCTTTGATCACCTTCCCTGATTGCTTCTTTACAAGTGCCTTGAACTTCTTGAAATTCTCAAATGCCTCAGACTTGAGCTTTAGGAAATAAACCCAGCTCATTCTGCTGTAGTCATCTGTAATGAGGAAGAAATATCTACTTCCTCCAAGAGATTCAGTCTGCATAGGCCCACAGAGATCAGCATGAAGCAACTCTAAACACTCCCTTGCTCTCCATGCTTCTTTGTTTGCAAAGGAGCCCTTCATCTGTTTTCCAAAAATACATCCTTCACACAACTCCAGATCACCAATCTTAGGCACTCCCTGGACCATATCTTCTGAGCTTAGCATTCTCAAACTCTGGATATTTAAATGTCCATATCTTTGATGCCACAATCTGGTCTCACTATCACACTTCACAGACATAACTTTTTCTACACTTGAAGCTAGATTCAAAGGAAACATTCTGTTTCTAGTCATGTCTACTTTCACAATCACATGACCTGTTCTCTTCTCTCTTATCTCACACCTATCTTCATCAAAAAAAAAAAGAGTAACCCGTTCCTTGGAGTTGACCAACTGATAGCAGATTGTGTGCCAACCCAGGCACCAGTTGCACATCATACAAGAGCTTTTCTCCACCTTGTAAGCTCTTGATGGAAATCACTCCTCTGCCATCCACCTTCAGTATCTTGTTGTCTCCAAGCCTGACATTCCCTTTCTTGGATTCATCCAACTCCTTGAACATTTCTCTAGAGCTGCACATGTGGTTTGAGCACCCACTGTCCAGATACCACAACTCATTTGCAGCTTCTGTACTTGAGGACAAGGCCATGAACAACCTTTCCTCATTTTCCACCTTCTCAGAATAATTTCCCTTTTGCTCATGTTCTTGTTTTTCCCAGCAGTAAGCTTCTTTGTGCCCAAACTTCTTACAGTAGTAGCACTTGATTCCACTTCTCTGCTGTCTTGAATCATTTCCTTGATTCCTATTGGAATCCTTCCAATGTTCTTTTCCTTGATCACCTCCATTGCCTCTTCCTGAACCAATGTTCTGACCTCTACCATAACCTCTTCCTCCACGACCTCTATGACCCCCTCTGTAGTTGCCTCTTCTTCTATAACCTCCTCTAGAACCACCTCTTCCTGATGAGTTTTCAGATTTGGGCTTCTGATTCTCATCCTTCACCTGAAACACTTTCTCCTCCTTTTTCTCACTTGTTCTATTCAGCCTTTCCTCATGAGCTTGCAAGGAACTTGACAGTTCTTCAAACCTGTACACAGCAAGATCCTTGGACTCCTCAATGGCTGCAACTACATGGTCATATTTCCTAGTAAGGCTTCTCAACACCTTACTCACAATAGACTCATTGCTCACTGTTTCTCCATATGTTCTCATATGATTTACAATTCCTGATACACGAGACAAAAACACCTGAATTGTCTCTTTTTCTTGCATCACCAAGGTCTCAAACTCCTTCCTCAAAGTCTGTAACTTAACTGTGATGATGTTGTGAGCCGAATCTGCCATGTTTTACAGCAACTTTTATATCGATTTCTGTATACATTTCATGCATTTGGGCTAAGATAATACAGAATCTGTGTAATTAATGTTTATTCGCCAAAATTATGGAATCTACACCAGTTTCTGTTTAAATCGCAGAAATCGAGGCATTTACAGCAATTCTACAGAAAGTCGAAAAAGCTCGGAAAACAACTACAAAAGTCCAAGGTCAAAGCAGCGGAAGAAGCCTGAGAGTCAAGGCTACTCGACATCGAGTAGGCCTACTCGACATAGACAAGACTTGACCGAGCAGACATGGTCGAGCAAGGCTGCTCGAGAAGCCAGACCACCCAGCTCCGGGAGCCCTACTCGATCTCGACAACGCCTGGTCGAGATCGACGAAGCCCCAGCGCCACCACCCGGAGTCCTCGAGGAAGAGCTGCCCGAGAAGCCGAGGACGAGAACCCGAGTCACTTCTACTCGATCTCGACGAGCCCTTGTCGAGATCGACGAGCCATCCGAGCCAGATCCGAGCCTTGCCGAGGAGAGTCACCCGAGGAGCTCTGTCGATGACCTAATCTACTCGACATCGAGTAGTCCCACTCGACATTGACGAGAGCCCAGTGAACCATGACGAGCCACATCGAGCAGAGAAGCCAGCCAAGTCCAGTCGACGAAGCCACCGTGGTCGACATCGAGGAGACCCAACTCGAGATCGAGTAAGCCCGTGTTCCAGAACCTTCTCGACGTGACCTGTCCGACTAGAATTGGCTTTGCTTGGGGCCGAAGGAAGACGATTCTATCCCGATCTATCAACTTCTATCCAAGGAGACGAGATCTATCAACATGAAGACATACAACCATAATTAGATTTATCTTTTCCTTATAGATTTAATTCTTTTAAAGCATTTATTTATCATTAAGCACTTTAGATAGAAGTTTAGATATAGATAGATATCTTCTTTCCTAGATTAGCTAGGGAATGAAGGCTATAAATAAAGCCCTAGGGGCTGAGCATTAGGCATCTTTTCATCATTCAAGACACAAGTAGTTAGTTACATTCAGAGTAGTTTAGGAGTTCTAAGGTTTTTAGAGTTTTGACTTACAGCGAAAGTTGATTGCCAAGATTGTAAAAGGCTTTGAATTTAGTTAATACAAGTTTCTTTCATCAATTCAATGTCTGTTATTGCGATGAGGCGTCAGTAGTCCACCCACTTCTGGGGCTGGGGTGAGCCCGACGGTGGCCATGTGAGGCAATGCGATAAAGGTCAGATCTTTTTGTGCGATTCATCTTCTATCCCTATGAGCATGATTCTTTTGCGAGAGTTGAAGGTGATCCTTGTTTGTGTTATTGAAGCGAAAGTGATCTTAATGCAACTTGGATTAATTATGTGAAAAAGGGTTAGTAACAATTAGGGTTTATGCGAGAGCTTCTATATGCCTATTTGTTAATGACGAAAGTTATTTGATGGAAAGCATGATCTTTTATGCCTTTATGTGTTGTTTTGCATGGTTACCGTTGTGGTGTTGAAACCCTAGCCTTGGAGGTCCTTTATTATATTGAGTTTATTTTCTGTCAAAAAGCTGAGTTTTTGGTTTGAGTTTGCAATTTTACGTTTTCTGCATTCTTATCGACACAGAGTAGCTTTGTCGATCTCGAGTAGGTGGTACTCGATCTCGAGTTGACTTTGTGTAGGTCGAGTTGGTTTTCTGCTTTATGTAATCGATTTTCAAGTTTCTGTCTTTGCTTCTCTGGTCGATCTCGAGTACACTCTTGTCGAGATCGAGTAGGTTGGTCTTAGTCGAGTTGCCTGTCTTCGATTCTGAAAGTTGCTGAGTTTGCTTAGTGTGGTCGATCTCGAGGAGTTGCTGGTCGAGATCGACGAAGCTTCTGTCTTTGCTTTACTTTCTTTATTTGTTTTCTGTTTTTAGTTTGTTTCTTTGCTTTTATTTTAGTTGCCCTTGCCGGGTTTATTTGTCTTTCTGTGTTTCTGTGCTTTTCTGCTGTGTCTGTGAGAATCTGATAGCTACCTGAGAACTGCTGACGTGCTTCCTCGTGGATTCGATCCTGATTTTCTCTTACTACAACGGGAGGAAGTCTTGTATTTATTTGCTGAGACAGGGGAGTCTATCTGAACTTTATTTGATATCTATTTCAATACTTGACCAACTCCTGCAACAAAAAATTGGCGCCGTTGCCGGAGAAGCAATCATTCGCGCCTTAGGTAGTCGGATCTCACTGTTTCTTTGAGTTATTTTTCAGGTGTATGCGCCGTTCTGGTCAAACACCTGAGTTTGACGCCTTAGACGAACCGGAACGCCTTTTTCACATCAGAACCAAACTACAAAGAGCCATGGCAGCTGCGGAAACACAGGAACAGCAGATCGCAAGGCTCACCAGGGATCTAGCCGCCAGGGATGCTGCTCTCGCCGCTGAGAGGGCAGAAAAGGAACAAGCACAAGCTGAGCTTGCCCGATATCCAACTACTGCTGAGGATTATATGCATCCCACACTCGTCGTACCTGAATCGGCGATTCTAATCCCTGACAACTCTTTTGAAATTCGCACTCAATTTCTTATAGAGCTTAAAAATAATGCCTTTTATGGCAGATTTAATGAGTGTCCTCTTGAGCATATTACCAACTTTTCTGATATGTGTCGTACTCTTGCTGAAGGTACAACATTGGAATATGTCAAGATGAAAGCTTTTCGCTGATCTCTCGCTGGTCCTGCACTGAAATGGCTGGAAGGACTAAAAGCAAGATCACTGACAACCTGGGCCCAAGTAGAACAAGAATTTCTGAATAAATTCTTCCCACCCACCAAAACAGCACATCTCCGCCAGAAAATCACCGCCTTCAAACAGAAGCAAGGGGAACCGCTAGCAAAGGCATGGGAACGCTACAAGGACCTTCTGCGATCTTGCCCTACTCATGGACAGCCGCCCTACGTTATTCAGGAGATCTTCTTCAACTCTCTTGATCAAGGCACCAAGGACAGAATCAACCACTACACTCGCTATGAATTCCTGACGATGCCACCAATTGACGTCTGGGGTGTGCTGGACAAGCTCACCAACTATGACAATAAGTATGGGGCTACTTCAAACTATGATGAGAACTCCTACGCCAGGCCACCACCATCTATGCCACTTTATGAGCCAGCAAAGGAGATCGACCCAAATGTCAGGGAGCAATACTACAGAGACCAGAATAAGAAGCTCCTCAAACAAGTCAAATATCTGTCTGTCAACCAGCCTTGCATCGAATGCGGATCGCAGAGGCACACCACTACTGAGTGCCCTCACACAGAGCAAGTCAGGATGACGGAACATCATGAGGATGCAGCTTACGCAGGAGGGCCTAATCGCTATATGGGGGATCAAAGGCCTTATCAACAGCAATGGAACCAAGGTACCCCTAGGAATCCTCCACCCTACAGAGCTCCAGGACATCCAGAAAGGGACCAGAAAAAGGATGATATACAGACAATCCTGGAGGAGATGCGGAGAAACCACGCAGAAACTAAGCAATCTTTCAACTCCGTCTACACTCAGATGCAAGGTGTCAACTCTAGGCTTGGGGAAATTGATACCTGGACGAAAAGAGTTGATACACAGATTGGTCAGCTAGCAGCAGGAATCCCTAGACAGTCAGGCGCTCTCCCTGGATCTTCAGAACCAAATCCGAAGGGAAAGACTGGACACATCGCTGCTGTTAAACTCAGAAGCGGCCATCAACTACAAGAGCCAGAGGTCGGAAAGCAGCAGAAGGACGAGGAACAGCAAGTCGATCTCGACAAAGCCGTGGTCGATCTCGACAAGACCGTGATCGATCTCGACAAGCACCTGGTCGACCTCGAGGAGAAATTGCCAGAATCTTCATCTGCGTCGAACAACAACTCGACTGAGCCCAATCTGGTCGATGTCGACAAAGGTCTGGTCGATGTCGAGGAGCCCATGGTCGAGAAATCTGCAGCAACTCCGACATCTGTTCTGGCTCCGACTCAGAAAAAGAAGCTGCCTTTTCCCACGAAATCTCTAAAGGACCCAGCGGAGAAAAAGTTTCAGCGCTTCATCAAGATGCTTCAGAAGGTGAATGTCACCATACCCTTCACAAAAGCTCTCAATGAAATGTCGTCCTATGTCAAATTCCTGAAGGAGATTCTGAGCAAAAAGCGATCAATGGCGGAAATCACAGAGGAGTGCAGCCAGCTGGACATACTGGAAAAGCGGCCGGATCCAGGTAAGTTTGCTATAACTATTGGATTTGGTCCATACAAAATTAATGCCCTATGTGATCTTGGAGCTAGTGTTAGTATTATGCCTTTAACGATTTGGTCCAAGATTAAGATAGGTGCCCTAGAGCCTGTGGATGCTAGACTTTACATGGCCAACAACACGGTGGTCATTCCAACAGGCATGGTGGAAAATGTCCCAGTACAAGTAGGTAAATTCTTCGTCCCTGCTGATTTCTTAATTATTGATATGCAAGAAGATCCTGCTTGTCCAATTATTTTAGGGAGACCATTCTTGGCAACGGTGGATGCCAACATAAGCGTAAGGAAAGGAGTGCTCACCTTCAACATCAGCGATGGAGTAATTGAGTATTCCTTCAACAAAACTGAAAGTCATGCGGGTCCGATGGAAGAGGTCAAATCTATCTCAGCTGGCTACATCACCTGCGGGGAACCCAAGGTCAGAAATATGACCCCGGAGAAGTTGGAAAAGAGGTACATGGAGGCCCAGGTGGAGGAGATCATGGCAATCCTCAAGGAGAACAATGGAACTAAGTATGGGGTCAAGATCGACCAGACCCTAGTCGATCTCGACCAAACCAAGGAGACTCCAAAAAAGCCATCTTCGTCGAGCAACAAACCGGAGGAACCGGCCTTACTCGAGATCGACAAGGTTCTTGTCGAGATCGACCAAAATCCTCGGACATCTTCTTCCTCGACACAGACGTTAAAACCACCAGACGGGCCGGCCTCGTCGATCTCGACAAGCCTTGTCGAGGTCGACCAAAACTCGAAGCCACCAGTCCCTGCTTCCTCGACGCCGCAGCAACCAAGAGGGAAACCCTCGTCGATCTCGACCACCCTACTCGAGATCGACCACCAGCCGCGGAGCCCAGATCCTCCTTTCTCGACGAGCAGAGCGCCACCAGGAGCGGAGGCCTACTCGAGGTCGACCAGTCTAGTCGAGATCGACAAGACCTGTTCTTCCTCGACTTCTGATTCCTCGACCAGACCACCACCAGAGCCAGCAGCTTCGTCGATCTCGAGGAGCCCTAGTCGAGATCGACCAAATACCGTGGTCCCCGATTCCGTCTTTGCAAAAGTCAGCCAAGGTATGGATCTTTCTTCTCCTATTTCCATTAAAGATTTATCTATACATGGGAGAGGTTTGCCTTGGTATGTGCGATTGTGCAGGATTTCCAATGACGAGCCTATAGAGTATGAAGTTGGAGACAAGCTCTATGTCTCTAAGTCAAAGGATCATTGGTTTCCAAACAAGTTCAACAAGAAGCGGATGGGACCGTTCGTGGTAAACAAGATCCATTCTGGAGGATTACAGCTGATGGACAAGAATGGAGTCTTATTTGAGGCCCAAGCTACATGGGCTCTGCAGATGCCACCTTGAGCTAATTGGAAAGTCGACTTAGCGACTATAAAATCTAGAGCATGTACATAGACTTTTTAGGACATTTGAGACATTGTTTTGAACATTGTTTTTGGTTTTTGGTTTTTGTTTTGTTGGTATATGTCTTCTACATTTTCAGGTCAACGGATAGAACCAAGCAATTCGGCCCAAGGGGCGCTCCATTCGAAATATGCGGCTCTGCACATATGTCTTGTGAGTTTCTTTCTTTACCCTTGTTTTTATACAGTGAGGACACTGTAATGTTTAAGTATGGGGTGGTGGAAGGGCTTACTTTGTGCATATTGGATTTATTTGATCATATGTGACATATATGTGCATTATTTCCTTGAATTGCTACATGGCTATTTTGAAAGCATTATTTGAATTATATGCTTTATATGCATGTTTTCCAAAAATTTTAGAAAAATGACATGCATGTTTTCCAAAAATTTTAGAAAAATGACCCACATATATGTGCATTATTTCCTTGAATTGCTACATGGCTATTTTGGAAGCATTATTTCCTTGAATTGCTACATGGCTATTTTGGAAGCATTATTTGAATTATATGCTTTATATGCATGTTTTCCAAAAATTTTAGAAAAATGACCCCATTTGAAATTTCGGAATAATGTCATGGAAGCTTATATTGAACTCGACGATGCAAAATTGGATTCATTAGAGATATAACATGAAATTGCCTAGTAAAGGGAAGTCACAATGAAGTGCATATTTTCTTGAAAACCTTGAAAGAAGGTAAAATTTGAAGTTGCTTTTGACATGTTGCATGATAAGATGATGGAGGACTTCATATTTCCATATAATGCTCATTTGTTAAACTCCTAGCCATACCTATGCTTATGCATCACAAAAGCCATAATATGCCTTATTTCAAATATTGCTCCACATGATCCAAATATTGCCATTCTTTACCTTATTACCCTATCCGGGGATTTTTTGAGAATGATGTTACATTATGGAGAAGTTATATGGTTGTTGTGATTGTTAACATTATTGGAGTTTGGCGGAAATTGATTGAAATGTATGGAAAATTTAATGAGTGAAAGAAAATCCAATCACCTCAGGAGATAAAGGTAGATTGACCCTGCTCTCTGAGATAATAGTTTGGAGAGATGGGACACATTGTGAGGAGTCCAAAGCACTAAGTATCCGGGGCCATTCATGATACCCATGTTTGCGACTCGCGAGAAGGCAGTGCTAAGGTCAGAGAGGTAAAAGCATTATTATTGAGAAAAGCAATATGAAAGGTGATGAATAAAATGGAAGAAATAATGTGGTATGAAATTCAAAGTTTGGAAAGTACTCCATTTCCCCGGATCAAAAGCACCACATTGCCAAAAATTGCCCACCTCTAGCCTTTTACCAATCTACTCCTCCATGAGCTTAAAGTAAAGTCTTCTTGATTATCAATGCTTTGTCACATATAAAATTGTTTGTGCATAACCCTCCTTTTGTGAGTAGATGTTGCTTTTACATATTTGCACATGCATGAATCTGTGACACTAGTACCTTTTCAAGGATGGTAATTGATTGCAGGGACATATAAGAATGAATCTAAGATGTTGAGAGTTTGAATTCTTCCCCTGAATGACAAATAAAAGTATTGCTTAAGGACAAGCAAGCTTAAGTATGGGGTGTTTGTTGTGAGCCGAATCTGCCATGTTTTACAGCAACTTTTATATCGATTTTTGTATACATTTCATGCATTTGGGTTAAGATAATACAGAATCTGTGTAATTAATGTTTATTCGCCAAAATTATGGAATCTACACCAGTTTCTGTTTAAATCGCAGAAATCGAGGCATTTACAGCAATTCTACAGAAAAGTCGGAAAAGCTCGGAAAACAACTACAAAAGTTCAAGGTCAAAGCAGCGGAACAAGCCTGAGAGTCAAGGCTACTCGACATCGAGTAGGCCTACTCGACATAGACAAGACTTGACCGAGCAGACATGGTCGAGCAAGGCTGCTCGAGAAGCCAGACCACCCAGCTCCGGGAGCCCTACTCGATCTCGACAACGCCTGGTCGAGATCGACGAAGCCCCAGCGCCACCACCCGGAGTCCTCGAGGAAGAGCTGCCCGAGAAGCCGAGGACGAGAACCCGAGTCACTTCTACTCGATCTCGACGAGCCCTTGTCGAGATCGACGAGCCATCCGAGCCAGATCCGAGCCTTGCCGAGGAGAGTCACCCGAGGAGCTCTGTCGATGACCTAATCTACTCGACATCGAGTAGCCCCACTCGACATCGACGAGAGCCCAGTGAACCATGACGAGCCACATCGAGCAGAGAAGCCAGCCAAGTCCAGTCGACGAAGCCACCGTGGTCGACATCGAGGAGACCCAACTCGAGATCGAGTAAGCCCGTGTTCCAGAACCTTCTCGACGTGACCTGTCCGACTAGAATTGGCTTTGCTTGGGGCCGAAGGAAGACGATTCTATCCCGATCTATCAACTTCTATCCAAGGAGACGAGATCTATCAACATGAAGACATACTACCATAATTAGATTTATCTTTTCCTTATAGATTTAGGGCCCGTTTGGAAAGGGTGTATGGATATAGGATATAGGCTATGGGTATAAGATATAGATATCAAGCTATGGGTATTGGGTATGGGTATAGGATTGATATCTATATCTTATATCTCTTGTTTGGAAAGGGTATATATAGATATAGCCTATTAAAAAATTGAAGAAAATCCAAACAGATGCATTGGGGTTCGACAATTCCTCAATTTTGAAACTGGAATATGAGAAAGAAGACGTGGAAACAGAAATTTCGAACAGTAGTTCCTCAATTTCGAATAGAAGTTCAGGAATCAATTTCTCTCTATTTCGAATGGCAAATTCGAACTGAAATTTCAACAAGAAGAAGAGATGCAAGGAATCAATTTCTCTCTATTTCGAATTGCAAATTCGAACTGAAATTTCAACAAGAAGAAGAGATGCAAGTTCAACCAGAAGAAGAGATGCAAATTCGGAAAGGGGAAAGCAATTTCGACAGAGGTGAAAGTTTTCTACAGAGATGCAAAGCAATTTTGTTGTAGGAGGAAATCGAGTTCAAGATATAGCAATATATTAAACCAGATTCAAGCCCACGCAAAATAAATACAAGACCTCCTCCTGATGTAGCAGCGGAAGTCAGGATCGATCCACGAGGAAGCGTGTCAGCGGATCTCAGGCAGCGGATGAATCTCACGGTCAAGCGTCGACAACAGGTGCTCGAGCTCGAGTACAGCAACTCGACAAAAGCTCAAACAGTCGAACACAGCAGCACAGGCCAACAAGGTGTGGTCGATCTCGACTGGAGTCTACTCGAGATCGAGTTGGCTCGTCGAAGTCGAGTTGGGCCTTGTCGATTTCCTGCACACAGTAAGCTACAGCAACGCTAGGTCGAGAATCAGCAACTCGAGGTCGACCAGGGGTGGTCGAGATCGAGTAGAGCAGGGGAACAAAACGAACAGAAAAATAAAGAAAGTAAAAACAAATGCTTTTCGGGGTTTCGAACTAAACTGAATGTAAAAGACTTCCAAGATTGGGGTTTGCAACGATAATAACCAAGCATGCATAAGGTGGAATCAAACAGATAATCATGTGAATTGCATTAAAGGATTAAGCTTTCGCCTTTTCCAACAATTAGACAACTCTTTCAAGAAACCCTAATTGTCTCTACCGATTTTATGTTTATAATCCAAGTTGTTAGCATGGATCTCCATTAGATGGGCAATAAACACATCAACAAGTAGGAAAATGCTCAGAACATGATAAAGGTTTGATCTTTACCTCAGCTATGCATGGCTATCGTCGGGCTCGCCCTAACCCTAGAAGTGGGTTGACTACTCGCGCTCCATCGCAATCACAGACATCATTGATTGAAAGAAAACAACTTGCATTAAACTAAATTCAACGATTTTACAATCCCGGCAATCAACATTCGCAAACTGCCAAAACCCTAAAACCTTTGAACTCCCTAAACTGTCTCTGTGTAACTACTTCTCTTCCTCTAAAATTCAATTTAACTGAAATTGAATGAAAAACCAGCCCCTAGGGCTTTATTTATAGCCTTCATTCCCTAGCTATTTTAGGAAGAAGATATCTATCTCTATCTAAAACTTTATCTAAATTGCTAAAAGATAAATAAAATGTTTAATGGAATTAAATCAACTAGCAAAGGGTAAAACTAAATAAGGAAATATGTCTTCATGTTGATAGATCTTGTCTCCTTGGATAGAACTTGATAGATTTGGATATAATCTTCCTCCTTCGGCCCCAAGGAATCCCAACTCTACTCGGACAGGTCTTCGTCGACGCGTTTCTGGACACTGGGCTACTCGACCTCGACAAGGGATCGTCGACCTCGAGTAGGATTCGTCAAAACTGAGTAACGCGGCTCTAGAGGTCTACTCGATCTCGACCACGGGCTGGTCGATCTCGAGTAGCCCTCGTCTGTCTCGGGTTGGCCTCGTCTGTCTCGAGTAGGCCTCGTCTGTCTCGGGTAGCTGATGCTCGACAAGGCTCGGACATGGCTCGGAGGTCTCGTCGATCTCGACCAAGCCTCCTCGAGATCGAGTAGAGGTGGTCTGCGTCTTCGTCCTCGGCTTCTCGGCTTGGCACAGCTCGTCGACTCCGGACATGGCTCCTCGATCTCGACCAAGGCTACTCGAGGTCGAGTAGGATTCCGGGAGTCGGGTTGTCTCTGATGTCCTCGATCAGCTCTGCTCGACAAAGTTGGTCGACAAAGTTGGTCGATCTCGAGTAGATGCTAGTCGATCTCGAGTAGAGTTTTCTCAGCTTTCTGCTCTGTTCTTGAAACGCACTTTCCCGAGTCCTCGTTTGTCGGATTGACGCATATGACCATGCGTTGGAAATCTCTTTCCGAGGGATACAACTCTCATGAAGACATCAAAGCTTGTTTCAGAATGAAGAATGGTGAAAAATGGCATTTTCCCCAGCTGCACCATTTTTAGCTTCTCCATGAGTTTCCTTTAAACTCCAAAGTGCGTCCGATTTCTGCAAAAATAAGTGTAAATAAGTGTAAACTACACAGGTTCTGTATTATTCTAACCCAAATGTATGAAATGCGTGCAGAAATCGATATAAATGATAGTATAAAACATGGCAAATTAGGCTCACAACAAACACCCCATACTTAAGCTTGCTTGTCCTCAAGCAATACTTTTATTTGTCATTCAGGAGAAGAAATCAAAACTCTCAACATATCAGATTCATTCTTATATAACCCTGCAATCAATTACCATAATTGGAAAGGTACTTGTGTCACAGATTCATGCATGTGCAAATATGTAAAAGCAACATCTACTCATAAAAGGAGGATTATGCACAAACAATTCATGTGACAAAGCAACAATAATCAAGAAGACTTTAGTTTAAGCTCATGAAGGAGTAGATTGGTAAAAGGTTAAAAGGTGGGCAATTTTTGGCAATATGGTGCTTTTGATCCGGGGAAATGGAGTAATTTCTAAACTTTGAATTTCATTCCACATTCCTTTCCCATTTGATTCATCACCTTTCATATTGCTTTTCTCAATAATAATGCTTTTACCTCTCTAACCTCAGCACTGCCTTCTCGCGAGTCGCAAACATGGGTGTCATGAATGGCCCCGGATACTTGGTGCTTTGGACTCCTCACAATGTGTCCCATCTCTCCAAACTATTATCTCGGAGAGCAGGGTCAATCTACCTTTATCTCCTGAGGTGATTGGATTTTCTTTCACTCATTAAATTTTCCATATATTTCAAACAATTTCCTTCCAAACTCCAATAATGATAATAATCACAACAACCATATAGCCTCTACATAATGTAACATCATTCTCAACATAATCCCCGGATAAGGTAAAGAATGGCAATATTTGGATCATGTGGAGCAATATTTGAAATAAGGCATATTATGGCTTTTGTGTAATGCATAAGCATAGGTATGGCTAGGATTATAAACAAATGAGCATTATATGGAAATATAAAGTCCTCCATCATCTTATCATGCAACATGTCAAAAGCAACTTCAATTTTACCTCCTTTCATGGTTTTCATCTAAAATAATGCACTTCATTGTGACTTCCCTTTACTAGGCAATTTCATGCTATATCTCTAATGAATCCAATTTTGCATCGTCGAGTCCAATATAAGCTTCCATGACATTATTCAAAAAATTTCAAATGGGGGTCATTTTTCTCAAATTTTTGGAAAACATGCATATAAGCATATATTTCAAATAATGCTTTCCAAAAATAGCCATGTAGCAATTCCAAGAAATAATGCATATATGTAAGATATGATCAAATAAATCAAATATGCACAAAGTAAGCCCTTCCCCCACCCCATACTTAAAATTTACAGTGTCCCCACTGTATAAAATCAAATAAAAACAAGAGTAACGGAAGGAACTCACAGGATAAAATATCGAAGAAGGCTGATCAGTGTATGTCGAGTAGGGCCCTTGTCGATATCGAGTACTCTTACTCGATATCGAGTAACTTTGTCTGCGTATGGTGGTTTTCTGAAGTCGAGGAGTGTCTGGTGCTTGTCGAGGTCGAGTACGTCTACTCGAGGTCGAGTAGCTCTTGGCTTCTCCTCGTCGTCGTCGTCGACTTAGCCTTCGTCGATTCAGACTGGTTTTCAGGGACTTCTTCCTTCCACCCTTCGCGATCCTTATATGCTTTGCCGACCTAAAAGTGTTAGATTGCCCAAAAACAAGACTATCCATATGAAGTATTCTAAAAGACATAAAACCAAAACCAAAAACAAAAACCAAAAACTAAAAAGTTCAAAAGTCCCAAAAATAAATGTCTATTTACAAGCTCTAGATTTTATAGTCGCTAGACCGACTTTCTCTATTAAGCATTAGCCTGGCTCATCTTTTTCCGGAGGTATAGGTGGATCTGGTGGTTCCTCCGGTGGTGGGAAGCGTGGGATGTCATCTGGAGGCATCATTTGAAGAAGCTTAAATCTCCCCGAGCGAATGCTCCATGGCCTCACCCATCCATCTCCCTGGGCTCCAGCTCGCATGCATAAGGGAAGAGGTATTTCCACCTCATCTTGTGGAGATTCATGCCACTTTGCGAGGACCCCATACTTGAATAAAAACATCGGTTTCTCAAAATCGTCAGGAATGGCCTTCACCTTATAGGGTAAAACCGACCTTGAAGCACCATGGGCAACAACGTTCGAATTTTGCGTTGGTGGCTCTTCTTCTTCTTGGGATCCTTCCAAAGATTTTTCAAAGATAGATAGTGAAGTAGATATTGAGATAGAGGAAGGACATACCTGGATTTCTGTGGTACAGATGATTTCGGCTGGTGTTTCTGGATCAGTTCCTCCAGAATGTGTATATGTCGAGTCCAGGTAGTCGCTGTCGATTGGCTCATAGAAGGGGACATTGTTGAACCAACTTGATTCGGGCGATTTAGCGTAATGTTCCCATCTACGCAACACAAGCTTAGCTTCTGCCTGTTCCCTTGCTGCTTTCTCAGCGGCAATAACAACATCTTTTGCGGCCAGTTCCCTTGTAAGCCTCTGTATCAGCTGCTCCTGTGTTTCTGCGGCCACCATGGCTCTTTTTAGTTTAGAATGGATGTGTAGGACATGTTCCGGATCATATAAGGTGTCAAACTCAGGTGGTTAACCAGAACGGCGTAAACACCTGCGAAGTAACTCAAAAGAAAAGTGAGATCTGACTACCTAAGGCGCGAATGATAGCTTCCCCGGCAACGGCGCCAATTTTGTTGTAGGAGAAAATCGAGTTCAAGATATAGCAATATATTAAACCAGATTCAAGCCCACGCAAAATAAATACAAGACCTCCTCCTGATGTAGCAGCGGAAGTCAGGATCGATCCACGAGGAAGCGTGTCAGCGGATCTCAGGCATCGGATGAATCTCACGGTCAGGCGTCGACAACAGGTGCTCGAGCTCGAGTACAGCAACTCGACAAAAGCTCAAACAGTCGAACACAGCAGCACAGGCCAACAAGGTGTGGTCGATCTCGACTGGAGTCTACTCGAGATCGAGTTGGCTCGTCGAAGTCGAGTTGGGCCTTGTCGATTTCCTGCACACAGTAAGCTACAGCAACGCTAGGTCGAGAATCAGCAACTCGAGGTCGACCAGGGGTGGTCGAGATCGAGTAGAGCAGGGGAACAAAACGAACAGAAAAATAAAGAAAGTAAAAACAAATGCTTTTCGGGGTTTCGAACTAAACTGAATGTAAAAGACTTCCAAGATTGGGGTTTGCAACGATAATAACCAAGCATGCATAAGGTGGAATCAAACAGATAATCATGTGAATTGCATTAAAGGATTAAGCTTTCGCCTTTTCCAACAATTAGACAACTCTTTCAAGAAACCCTAATTGTCTCTACCGATTTTATGTTTATAATCCAAGTTGTTAGCATGGATCTCCATTAGATGGGCAATAAACACATCAACAAGTAGGAAAATGCTCAGAACATGATAAAGGTTTGATCTTTACCTCAGCTATGCATGGCTATCGTCGGGCTCGCCCCAACCCTAGAAGTGGGTTGACTACTCGCGCTCCATCGCAATCACAGACATCATTGATTGAAAGAAAACAACTTGCATTAAACTAAATTCAACGATTTTACAATCCCGGCAATCAACATTCGCAAACTGCCAAAACCCTAAAACCTTTGAACTCCCTAAACTGTCTCTGTGTAACTACTTCTCTTCCTCTAAAATTCAATTTAACTGAAATTGAATGAAAAACCAGCCCCTAGGGCTTTATTTACAGCCTTCATTCCCTAGCTATTCTAGGAAAGAAAATATCTATCTCTATCTAAAACTTTATCTAAATTGCTAAAAGATACTCCCTCCGTTCGGCAAAACTTGTCGTTTTAGAGTTTTATTTTTGTTCGGAAAAACTTGTCATTTTAGGTATTTTTGCTTTTACTTTACTAAAATGCCCTTGATTTGATTGATGTGTTGTGAGTTGTAGTTTTTGATAAAGTAAAAAGTAGAGTAATAAATGAGGGTAAATTAGTAAAAAAGGAGTGTAATTATTAGCTTTATTAAAACTTGTGCCGGAAGTTAAAATGACAAGTTTTGCCGAACGGAGGGAGTAAATAAAATGCGTAATGGAATTAAATCAACTAGGAAAGGATAAAACTAAATAAGGAAATATGTCTTCATGTTGATAGATCTTGTCTCATTGGATAGAACTTGATAGATTTGGATAGAATCTTCCTCCTTCGGCCCCAAGGAATCCCAACTCTACTCGGACAGGTCTTCGTCGACGCGTTTCTGGACACTGGGCTACTCGACCTCGACAAGGGATCGTCGACCTCGAGTAGGATTCGTCAAAACTGAGTAACGCGGCTCTAGAGGTCTACTCGATCTCGACCACGGGCTAGTCGATCTCGAGTAGCCCTCGTCTGTCTCGGGTAGGCCTCGTCTGTCTCGAGTAGGCCTCGTCTGTCTCGGGTAGCTGATGCTCGACAAGGCTCGGACATGGCTCGGAGGTCTCGTCGATCTCGACCAAGCCTCCTCGAGATCGAGTAGAGGTGGTCTGCGTCTTCGTCCTCGGCTTCTCGGCTTGGCACAGCTCGTCGACTCCGGACATGGCTCCTCGATCTCGACCAAGGCTACTCGAGGTCGAGTAGGATTCCGGGAGTCGGGTTGTCTCTGATGTCCTCGATCAGCTCTGCTCGACAAAGTTGGTCGACAAAGTTGGTCGATCTCGAGTAGATGCTAGTCGATCTCGAGTAGAGTTTTCTCAGCTTTCTGCTCTGTTCTTGAAACGCACTTTCCCGAGTCCTCGTTTGTCGGATTGACGCATATGACCATGCGTTGGAAAGCTCTTTCCGAGGGCTACAACTCTCATGAAGACATCAAAGCTTGTTTCAGAATGAAGAATGGTGAAAAATGGCATTTTCCCCAGCTGCACCATTTTTAGCTTCTCCATGAGTTTCCTTTAAGCTCCAAAGTGCGTCCGATTTCTGCAAAATATAACCAAAATTTGTGTAGACCTCCATATATTGAAAATAAGTGTAAACTACACAGGTTCTGTATTATTCTAACCCAAATGTATGAAATGCGTGCAGAAATCGATATAAATGATAGTATAAAACATGGCAAATTAGGCTCACAACAAATTTCAACCAGAAGAAGAGATGCAAATTCGAACAGAAATTTCGACAAAGGTTTGAAGAGATGCAAAGCATATTTTCGAACAGAGATCAGAGAAGGAGGAGGAGAAGAGAAGGCGCAGTTGCTCAGTCGCTATATTTCCTATAGCCCGTAAAATTTTCAGATATCAAAAGTTAAAAAAAAAACCATAGAATTAGTATATGGAGATATAGGATTGATATCCATATACCAATTTGGTTAAATATACCAAACAGGGTATATAGATATAGGGCTTTTTATACCCATAGCCTATATCTATATACCCATCCCAAACAAGCCCTTAATTCTTTTAAAGCATTTATTTATCATTAAGCACTTTAGATAGAAGTTTAGATATAGATAGATATCTTCTTTCCTAGATTAGCTAGGGAATGAAGGCTATAAATAAAGCCCTAGGGGCTGAGCATTAGGCATCTTTTCATCATTCAAGACACAAGTAGTTAGTTACATTCAGAGTAGTTTAGGAGTTCTAAGGTTTTTAGAGTTTTGGCTTACAGCGAAAGTTGATTGCCAAGATTGTAAAAGGCTTTGAATTTAGTTAATACAAGTTTCTTTCATCAATTCAATGTATGTTATTGCGATGAGGCGTCAGTAGTCCACCCACTTCTGGGGCTGGGGTGAGCCCGACGGTGGCCATGTGAGGCAATGCGATAAAGGTCAGATCTTTTTGTGCGATTCATCTTATATCCCTATGAGCATGATTCTTTTGCGAGAGTTGAAGGTGATCCTTGTTTGTGTTATTGAAGCGAAAGTGATCTTAATGCAACTTGGATTAATTATGTGAAAAAGGGTTAGTAAAAATTAGGGTTTATGCGAGAGCCTCTATATGCCTATTTGTTAATGACGAAAGTTATTTGATGGAAAGCATGATCTTTTATGCCTTTATGTGTTGTTTTGCATGGTTACCGTTGTGGTGTTGAAACCCTAGCCTTGGAGGTCCTTTATTATATTGAGTTTATTTTCTGTCAAAAAGCTGAGTTTTTGGTTTGAGTTTGCAATTTTACGTTTTCTGCATTCTTGTCGACACAGAGTAGCTTTGTCGATCTCGAGTAGGTGGTACTCGATCTCGAGTTGACTTTGTCTAGGTCGAGTTGGTTTTCTGCTTTCTGTAATCGATTTTCAAGTTTCTGTCTTTGCTTCTCTGGTCGATCTCGAGTACACTCTTGTCGAGATCGAGTAGGTTGGTCTTAGTCGAGTTGCCTGTCTTCGATTCTGAAAGTTGCTGAGTTTGCTTACTGTGGTCGATCTCGAGGAGTTGCTCGTCGAGATCGACGAAGCTTCTGTCTTTGCTTTACTTTCTTTATTTGTTTTCTGTTTTTAGTTTGTTTCTTTGCTTTTATTTTAGTTGCCCTTGCCGGGTTTATTTGTCTTTCTGTGTTTCTGTGCTTTTATGCTGTGTCTGTGAGAATCTGATAGCTACTTGAGAACTGCTGACGTGCTTCCTCGTGGATTCGATCCTGATTTTCTCTTACTACAACGGGAGGAAGTCTTGTATTTATTTGCTGAGACAGGGGAGTCTATCTGAACTTTATTTGACCACAGTAACAATACTTGACCAACTCCTGCAACAACAGATGACCCTTCTATCTCCCATATATTCTTGCTTCAATACTTCCCATGCTTCGTGAGCAGTTGTAGAGGCTGAAATTCTTGGAAAGACCTTATCATCCAAAGCACTTTGTATCATAAACAATGCTTTAGAGTCTTTCTTTCTTTTCTCTCTCAATTGTTGATCTGGTTCTGGAGGTGCTGCATCCTCAAACCCTTGATCTACAAGGTTCCACACCTCCTGAGACTTGAACAATGTAGTCATCTTCAAGCTCCAGAAATTGTAGTTGATCCCTTTGAAGATGGGCAACAGTGGATTACCCAAATTCCCATTGTTGTTGTTCTGCATTTTGACAAAGACAGAACTGCTCTCTCGTGTTTCCCTTTGTGTTTAATCTCACTTCTCTCAGTCCCAAATTCGAACCCAGCAACACTAAATTGTCTTAGCTCTGATACCAAATGTTGTCTCAACAATGGAGTATCACACTCACTATAATTGCTATGATCAACACACCTTAAGAAGGCAACAGCTTGATCTTCTGTAATGACAGAAAAGACCCAAGCACACAACACTAAACCTTTTGCTAACCGCCTTACTTTCCTTCTGAATTGAACCAAACTTACATACATCAAACATGTGAGCAACTGCTCGACATAACTGCTGTCCACTCTCCCACTAACACACATCCTAAGAGGTGGACTAATTCAAACTAAAACTGATTCAAACTGCTACTGAAAACAGATCATAAACTTGTCCTGAACATAACTAACTTAACTAACATTTAACTTAGACTTTTAAAACTTAAACAAAAGCTTGTTCACACTATACATTCAACAGGTACAACATCCGAGTTGGTTGTCGCGGATCCCGATTAGTAATCAACCTATTCGATATGGTACCGACATTTATAAGATATCTCCCATTTATTTTAAAGTTATGGATATTTTATATCATTATAACGCCAAAATATATATAATTCAAGGTATTTTCTTATTAGCTTATATAAGCCGTTGTGATGCTCGTAATTATTAAGAAATTTGGGTATTTCTTAATACGATATAACATTAGATAAAACAGGTATTTTTTTAAGTCGAGATAATGCCCAATTATTTGGATTATATGACATTTCTAAGTCATTATAATGCCCAATTAAATTTAGAAAAAAAAGAATAAATTAAGTTTGCAAGTCATAATATTACATGGGCATTTTAAAAAGGGAAAATGGCAGAAAACCACCCCTTAAATATGGGCTTTTGCAGAAAACCACCCCTTAAAATTGAAATTGCAGAAAAACACCCCTTAAATCCATTTTGGAGGTAAATTGCCACCCATAATATTTTTTCCCGTTAAGTTTCCGTTTAAAACGGTTAAAAGTCATTTTTACCCCTCCCTTTTAATGTTATTTTAATGAGAGCAAAATGTATAAATTGAAATAAATTAATAAAATATAATTATCCATCCCGTTAGTGAGAGAAAAATGTATTTTATTCTATTAAAATAGCATTAAATGTGATGGATAATATATTTTATTAATTTATTTCAATTCATACATTTTTTCCTCATTAAAATAACATTAAAAGGGAGGGGTAAAAATGACTTTTCACCGTTTTAAACGGAAAGCTAACGAGAAAAAAGGTTGTGGGTGGTGATTTACCTACAAAATGGTTTTAAGGGGTGGTTTTCTGCAATTTCAATTTTAAGGGGTGGTTTTCTGCAAAAGCCCATATTTAAGGGGTGGTTTTCTACCATTTTCCCTTTTAAAAATGGTGTTGGATAAGTGATTATCAGGAAGTAAAGGATATAAGTTTTATCAGAATAATTAAGGATTATTTTGAAGGGAGACTCTGTCGAAGTTTAAGGGTAAAATTATTGGACATAAGCTAATTAAATTATTATTGGGGTGATTACTAGAATGTCCTAAATTTTGGGCCTTATTAGGAAAAAGGCTCCCACCTCCTCCAAATTTGCAAAATGTCCACCGCCCCCCTTGGCCCCTGCGCCCCCCTCTCGCCTCATTAATTTTTTTTGTTTTGTTTTTTTTTTCAGTTTTTTTTTTGCCGCGTTTCCAAAGTTGCTGAAACAGAATTGCTGAAACTTATATTTCAGCACATACGGTTTCAGCAATCCCTGTTTCAATTTTTTTCCCAGTTTTTTTTTCGTGTTGTTGAAACAGATTTGCTGAAACTCCTGTTTCAGCACATACGGTTTCAGCAACCCCCTTTCCACTTTTTTTTTTCTCAGTTTTTTTTTTTTTTTTTGCGTTTCTTGAGTTGTTGAAACGGAATTGCTGAAACAGAAGTTTCAACACATACGGTTTCAGCAACTCCTATTTCAGTTTTTTTTTTGTTTTTTTTTCAGTATTTTTTTTTTTGCGTTTCCAAAGTTGCTGAAACAGAATTGCTAAAAACCCTGTTTCAGCACATGCGGTTTCATCAACCCCTGTTTCATTTTTTTTTTATTTTACCGCATTGCTGAAACAGGGGTTTCAGCACATAAGATTTTCAGCAACCCCTGTTTCAATGTTTTTTTTTTTACCGCGTTGTTGGCTGAAACAGAGTTGCTGAAACCCCTGTTTCAGCACGTTCGGTTTCAGCAACCCCTGTTTTCAATGGGGAAAAATATGCTGAAATTGTATAAACAACATTTGATATCCGACTTTGACCCCAACAGTGAATTAATTTCAGCATTTCAGATCACAAAAAATGCTGAAATGTTGAAATATATGTTTGTGTGTAATATATTGTAGCTCATATAATTTTATAAGAATTAATTTCAGCATAACGAATTTTACCAATAAGAATTAATTTCAGCATTTAAAAAGAAAAGAGTATAGAATAGAGATTCATACCAATTTTGACCAATGATGGCCAGAATGAAATGCTAAATATTTACGAAGCAATATTAACAATATGAACTAACCCAAATATATGTAATATAGATTAAGGAGCCAAACATAAATATGAATGACAGTACAACATGAAAAAATTGAAGTATACTTTGATAAACCCAAAAATAGATTTATACTGTAATACGTGGAGAATTATGGGAAAATATATATTGGTAATGTGTTGGTACATATATGTTCATCAATACATATCAAGAATTTCAGTACTTATCAATACAACCCAAAGAATAACACAATCAAAACTGCAGTGCTGATGAAAATATGTGGAGGCAAGTTTGGTGATGAGCTAGCTGGAAGAAGTCGATTTGAATATTTCTGCAGTGCTGATGAAAAATGAAGTACTGTACCTAGCTAAAAGTGAGGCGAGCAGCTAGCATAAGCAAAAAATGTCTCTCTCTTGATCTGAAACCAAAAATTACATTCACATACATTGAAACGGAGATCCAATTCGAGTAATTAATCACCTCTTGATCTGAAACCAAAACTTACGTTCTAGATCTCATCAAGCGCTGCATCCAATTCAATTGATCTCTTTGCCTTCAGTCTTGCTGAAACGGGGGAGGACGTACTTGCTGAAACGGAGATCCAATCGCTCTCTTCATCCTCCTCAATGTTGTCATCGGCTTCATCGCTCTCTTCTCTTCCCGCAAGAACGACGAGACCCGGAGACAGAGAAGCCATCTCCCCCAATTTCAAAATCACAGATTAGCCATTGTTAATTCGAGTAATTAATCACCTCAATCTAGGAAAAAACACAATCTTTATCACAAAATGCAGAAGGAAATTGAAGCAATCGAGGAATGCGATTGAGATCTAACCTCCAGTGTCCTTCCTTGTCGTAGTTCTTAGAGAGTCCGACCATCACCTTCTTCTTCGGATCGGAGACAGAGAAGCACTTGAAACGCAGCGTATCGCCGGATTCAGACCCACCTTTCTGCAACAGCTTGACTCGCTCCCTGTCTAGAACGAGGCCGCGCCACCGAGGTTGTCGTCGTGCCACAGATCTGAGAAATCGAATCCATGGCCGGCCAGATCTAGAACGAGGCCGCGCCACCGAGGTTGTCGTCGCACCACAGATCTGAGAAATCGAATCCATGGCCGGCCAGATCTAGAACGAGGTCGCGCCACCGAGGTTGTCGCCGCGCCACAGATATGAGAAATCGAATCCATGGCCGGCCAGATCTAGAAGGAGGCCGCAACAACCGGCGGCCTAATAGCACGGTCTGGAGCGAATTCGAGCAGCGCGGGATGCGGAAATTCATGGCCGGCCACACCATCGTCGTGGTTACCTACTTCACCACTCGAGAGATCGTTCTTCACCACTCGGCTGAAGAAGAAGGCGAGAGATCGAGGAAGAAGGCGACAGATATATCATCCAAGCGAGGTTTAGGGGAGGGGGGCACAAAATTAATTGGTGGACTTTTAACCAATATGGCAGAGGTGGGAGACAATTAATTATTTTGACCTAAAATTTGCACCGCCTAAAATTTGTGCCTTCGGCGCAAATTTTCTAATTATTATTTGTCTGTTATGTACGACGTGACTGAATGCGCCTGGTTATATAGTTGGTGACGTCAATCGTGATCCTACGCCTTCAGAAAGAATTAAATCTCTTCGTTGATCATAATCTTTTATATCCGCAGACTTCGACTTTATAACCAAGGCGACTTTGTCTCATTTATTCGATTACAGTTTCGTGCCTTTCATTTTAATTTATACCGTTTATTTACATCAAACATGTTTATCGTTCAGAATAAATTACAAATTCCATTTATTCTTTTAATTTATTTATAATTGCATTCTAAGGCATGTTTAAAAACTTGGGCTATGTTTAATTGTTAAATTGCATAAAAGGCCCCAAATTCATTTATAGCATGAATTGTTAAATTGCATAAAAGGCCCACTTTCGAGAACCCCTTCACCTAGAGAAAAAGCCAAGATGACGAAGGAAATATTCGTGAAAAACTTGATCGGGTGATGGTCCATCACCAGATCATTCAGAAATTTCCAAGCCTAATAACGCACGATGGGGTGTTTTCTAAATTTGACCACTGCCCCATATCAATTACTCTCGATTGTGGTTCGGTCTTCAAAGCCCCCCCCCCCCCCCTTTTAAGTTTGAGAATGTTTGGCTCCATCGGAAGGATTTTAGGAATATAATTAAACAATCCTGACGAGCAAATTGTGTTGGTTCATCTATGTATCAACTAATGTTTAAACATGAAATTTTAAAGAAAAAAGCCAAAGAATGGAATAAGCGCACATTTGAAAACATCTTTAGTCAATTACAAGAGATTGAGGTTGACCTCATCAATATCCAATCTTCCGCTTCGGAGGGTAACATTAGGTCAAGTGTCATACCAGGGTGTCATACCAGGGTGATCTGAGTTTGCCATCCTAACTCCCCTATTCCAGCTCGTAAAGTTCAGACCATTGAACAAGGTAGAGACAAGTGTCATACCAGGGTGTTCTGAGTTTTCTAGATACAAAGGATTGACGTGAGCTCCATTAAATTGCTGATTAAATTCCCTAAATTGCGGTCCTCCAAACGAAGGTGGAGCCTTCGGACGAATTGGTGGTGGTTGACCAATATATTGGATTCGGATTGGGAGGCGACATCCCCGCACCTCCAGTACCTCTGCCTGCGCCAAAACCTGCACCAGATCCTGAGCTCTGCCCAGTCAATGGAGATCCACGACCTGCCATCACAGTCGACACCGAGAAAAAACGGAAAAAAAAACTTGGAATTGTAAGCGGAAGCATAAGATGAACTCGGATTGAGCTCTCCAAGCGTAGATTTTAGTTCCTGCGCTCTGATACCATGAGGAAATGTCATATAATCCAAATAATTGGGCATTATCTCGACTTAAAAAAAATACCTGTTTTATCTAATGTTATATCGTATTAAGAAATACCCAAATTTCTTAATAATTACGAGCATCACAACGGCTTATATAAGCTAATAAGAAAATACCTTGAATTATATATATTTTGGCGTTATAATGATATAAAATATCCATAACTTTAAAATAAATGGGAGATATCTTATAAATGTCGGTACCATATCGAATAGGTTGATTACTAATCGGGATCCGCGGCAACCAACTCGGATTGAAGTATTGAAGCAAGAATATATGGGAGATAGAAGGGTCATCACAGTTAAGTTACAGACTTTGAGGAAGGAGTTTGAGACCTTGGTGATGCAAGAAAAAGAGACAATTCAGGTGTTTTTGTCTCGTGTATCAGGAATTGTAAATCATATGAGAACATATGGAGAAACAGTGAGCAATGAGTCTATTGTGAGTAAGGTGTTGAGAAGCCTTACTAGGAAATATGACCATGTAGTTGCAGCCATTGAGGAGTCCAAGGATCTTGCTGTGTACAGGTTTGAAGAACTGTCAAGTTCCTTGCAAGCTCATGAGGAAAGGCTGAATAGAACAAGTGAGCAAAAGGAGGAGAAAGTGTTTCATGTGAAGGATGAGAATCAGAAGCCCAAATCTGAAAACTCATCAGGAAGAGGTGGTTCTAGAGGAGGTTATAGAGGAAGAGGCAACTACAGAGGGGGTCATAGAGGTCGTGGAGGAAGAGGTTATGGTAGAGGTCAGAACAGTGGTTCAGGAAGAGGCAATGGAGGTGATCAAGGCAAAGAACAGTGGAAGGATTCCAATAGGAATCAAGGAAATGATTCAAGACAACAGAGAAGTGGAATCAAGTGCTACTACTGTAAGAAGTTTGGGCACAAAGAAGCTTACTGCTGGGAAAAACAAGAACATAAGCAAAAGGGAAATTATTCTGGACAGTGGGTGCTCAAACCACATGTGCAGCTCTAGAGAAATGTTCAAGGAGTTGGATGAATCCAAGAAAGGGAATGTCAGGCTTGGAGACAACAAGATACTGAAGGTGGATGGCAGAGGAGTGATTTCCATCAAGAGCTTACAAGGTGGAGAAAAGCTCTTGTATGATGTGCAACTGGTGCCTGGGTTGGCACACAATCTTCTATCAGTTGGTCAACTCCAAGGAACGGGTTACTCTCTTCTTTTTGATGAAGATAGGTGTGAGATAAGAGAGAAGAGAACAGGTCATGTGATTGTGAAAGTAGACATGACTAGAAACAGAATGTTTCCTTTGAATCTAGCTTCAGGTGTAGGAAAAGTTATGTCTGTGAAGTGTGATAGTGAGACCAGATTGTGGCATCAAAGATATGGACATTTAAATATCCAGAGTTTGAGAATGCTAAGCTCAGAAGATATGGTCCAGGGAGTGCCTAAGATTGGTGATCTGAAGTTATGTGAAGGATGTATTTTTGGAAAACAGATGAAGGGCTCCTTTGCAAACAAAGAAGCATGGAGAGCAAGGGAGTGTTTAGAGTTGCTTCATGCTGATCTCTGTGGGCCTATGCAGACTGAATCTCTTGGAAGAAGTAGATATTTCTTCCACATTACAGATGACTACAACAGAATGAGCTGGGTTTATTTCCTAAAGCTCAAGTCTGAGGCATTTTAGAATTTCAAGAAGTTCAAGGCACTTGTAGAGAAGCAATCAGGGAAGGTGATCAAAGCCTTAAGGACTGATAGAGGAGGTGAGTTCATGTCCTATGACTTCATGACTTTTTGTGAAGAAAATGGAATAAGAAGGGAACTCACAGCACCTTATACACCTGAGTAAAATGGTGTCGCAGAAAGGAAGAACAGGACTGTAGTGGAAATGGCCAGAAGCATGTTGAAGGCTAGAAAAGTTCCCAACCAGCTTTGGTGTGAGGCTGTGGCTACAGCTGTATATGTGTTGAATTTGTCACCAACTCGAGCAGTGTTGAACAAGACTCCATTTGAAGTATGGAGAGAGAAGAAACCCTCAGTGAGCCACTTGTGGATATTTGGTTGTGTTGCCTATTCATTGGTGAACATAAGATCAAAGTTGGATGACAAGGCTGTGAAGTGTGTGTTCATTGGATATGCTGCTCAGTCCAAGGCCTACAAGCTGTACAACCCAGTGAACAAGAAGACAATTGTAAGCAGAAATGTGATCTTTAATGAAGATCTATGTTGGGAATGGGAGAAGCTTGGCCATGATCAGACAGTAGGAGGAGGAGTGCCAGTTGACAGTACAGAAGAGGAAGCTGGGAATGATGATATGTTTGATGATAATGATAACAATGGTGGCTCTCCAGCCACACCAGTGCCTCAGTACAGCTCCTCTAGCAATTCACATGATAGCTCTTCTTCAAGTCCATCAAGTTCAGCAAGTGAGACTCCCCCAAGGAAATTCAGATCTCTTGCAGAGATTTATCAGAATTGTGAGTTTGCTTTAGTGGCTTCAGATCCAGAGAGATTTGATGAGGCAAGGGATGATATTAGATGGCAAGAAGCAATGAAGGAGGAGATGAGAGCTATCCAGAGGAACAACACATGGGAGCTAGTTGAGCTTCCTCAAGACAAGAAGGCAATAGGCCTCAAGTGGGTGTTCAGAACAAAATTTAATACTGATGGAAGTGTGCAGAAACACAAGGCAAGGCTTGTGGCAAAGGGCTATGCTCAAGAAGAGGGAATTGATTTTGAAGAGACATTCTCCCCTGTTGTGAGGCTTGAAACAGTGAGAGTGGTTTTAGCTCTTGCTGCACAATGGAAGTTGAAGATTTATCAGCTTGATGTGAAATCAACTTTTCTAAATGGAGAGTTAGAGGAGGAGGTGTATGTTGAACAACCACAAGGCTTTGTGAAAAGAGATGATGATCACAAAGTGTACAGGTTAAGGAAAGCTCTTTATGGCTTGAAACAAGCTCCACGAGCTTGGTACAACAGAATAGACTCATTCTTCCTAGGAAAAGGCTTTGAAAGGAGTGACAATGAGCCTACATTGTATGTCAAAGGAAGAGGAAAGAAGGAGTTCTTGGTTGTATTGTATGTAGATGACATCATTTATTTTGGTTCATCACAGAAGATGCTGGATGAATTTAAGAGAGCAATGATGCAAGAGTTTGAAATGACTGATCTGCATCAGTTGAAATACTTCCTTGGTTTGGAAGTAGATCAAAGTGAAGATGGGACATTTGTAAGTCAAGGGAAGTATGCTAAAGACTTGCTTAAGAAATTTCACATGGAAGGGTGTGACATTGCCTATACTCCTATGAATGCAAATGAGAAATTGCATAGAGGGGATGGTACTGGTCAGGCAGATGAGAAGCTTTACAGAAGCTTAGTTGGTGGTTTAAATTACTTGGCTCACACAAGACCTGACATTTCATTTAGTGTGAGTGTGGTCTCGAGGTTCATGCACAGTCCATCCAAACAGCAATTTGGAGCTGCCAAGAGGATACTCAAGTATGTTGCAGGAACTTTGAGTCATGGAATCTGGTATGTCAAGGTTGAGAATTTCAAGTTGCAAGGGCATACAGATAGTGACTGGGTTGGGAGTTTGGATGACAGAAGAAGCACATCAGGCTCAGTGTTTAGTCTTGGCTCAGGAGCAATTACTTGGAGCTCAAAGAAGCAAGAAACTGTAGCCTTGTCATCATCAGAAGCAGAATATGCTGCTGCTGGGGCTGCTGCAAGGCAGGCTCTTTGGTTGAAGAAATTGATGAGAGACTTGGGATACATTCAGGAGATGGCAACAGAGTTGTGGTGTGACAACAAGTCTGCAATAGCAATGACTAAAAATCCTGCATTTCATGCTCGGACAAAACATATTGATGTTCAACATCATTTTATCCGAGAACTTGTGGCAAGAGAAGAAGTTGTGGTGAAATTCTGTGGTACAAATGAGCAGGATGCAGACTTGTTCACTAAAGCATTAAGTGGAGCAAAGCACCAGTTCTTTGTGGAGAAGATTGGTATGAGAAAGCTTGCATCAAGGGGAGGTGTTGAATGTATAGTGTGAGCAAGCTTTTGTTTAAGTTTTAAAAGTCTAAGTTAAATGTTAGTTAAGTTAGTTATGTTCAGGACAAGTTTATGATCTGTTTTCAGTAGCAGTTTGAATCAGTTTTAGTTTGAATTAGTCCACCTCTTAGGATGTGTGTTAGTGGGAGAGTGGACAGCAGTTATGTCGAGCAGTTGCTCACATGTTTGATATATGTAAGTTTGGTTCAATTCAGAAGGAAAGTAAGGCAGTTAGCAAAAGGTTTAGTGTTGTGTGCTTGGGTCTTTTCTGTCATTACAGAAGATCAAGCTGTTGCCTTCCTAAGGTGTGTTGATCATAGCAATTATAGTGAGTGTGATCCTCCATTGTTGAGACAACAGTACCGCATGCCGATGTACATGCATGTGAATGGGATATATTAGATGGGAAATGTGGAAATGAATTGGCTTTCCTACGAAGTACGCAGTATTTATATTGGATTTCATCCAATTGGAGCAAAGAACGTGGCCTCCAGATGTCACAAGACATTTTGATCAAAAAAGATGTCACAAGACAAGGCTTCAACTTACCTCAAGTTAATCCGTATGTGCATACTTTGATATTGTTCCACTTTATATAATACGGAGTAATTTCGAAAATTGTCCCGTCTTAAATAAGTTTACATATCTTATCCTCCTTAAATATACTCCGTATATTTTAGTAATCTTTCACTCTACCACTTTGGAATATTTTACCAACTTATTTTTAAACATGTCTTAAATATACAATAAATTTTATAGTCTCTTTTACTTAATCCTTGACATGCTAGCTGGTCTTCTCTAGATCTCGTTAAATTTCAAACTTGATAAGACTCATAAAACTTTATCCTCGACGTATTTATTAAATTACCCCTGGTACCTTCTTCCAACAGCAAGAGCACTAGAATCCACACCAGCATTCATTCCCGAGACAACCTCCCTTTGTCTTTCAATCTGAACTGCCATGTGAAACACCTTGTTCACACTTGGCAAAGGATCTGTGGACAGAACTGTGTTCCTCAAATTCTCGAAGGTATCATTCAATCCCATCATAAATTGCATAATCTTCGCTTTAGCTTCTTTCTCTATGATTCTCCTAATCATAGCACAGCGACAACGAGCAATAGCTCCACATTCACAATTGATAACTCCTTCTAAAGCTGCTAATTCATCCCACACCTTCTTAAGTTTCCCAAAGTAAGCAGCAACACTAGAGTTTTCTTGCCTAATGTTACTCAATTCCCTATGAAGCTAATAAATCAGCGGATCATTAGACTCAGCAAACCTCTCAAAGATCTCATCCCACAACTCCTTTGCGGATTCAACATACATGAAATTCTCGGCTAATTCCGGCGTCATAGTGTTTAAGATCCAACACATGACCATATAGTCTGCTCGAGTCCATTTTTCGAGTTCATCAGCATTATCTAAAGGCTTAATACACGCACCTGTGATAAATCCGAGCTTCACCTTAGCTCCTAGCGCCATCCGGATCCCTCTGCTCCAGCTGGAGAAATTGGATCCATTGAATTTTGTTGCTATCAGCTGCATTCCGGGATGATCAGATCCCGAAAGAAAATAAGGATTGTACGCAGTAGCTGCAACCTGATTTTCCACCACCACTTCCGTATTATCACCATTTCCTCCATTCCTGTTGTCCATGATTCAGGAACGAAGATCGATCTATCTCTGTACTTAATTTCTTCGATTCAATCACACCAGATCTGTACGCAGATCTCACTCTTCAAGCAAAACCGACGAAATCAGTTACGAGTTCTCTCTCGCTCTGATACCATGAAGAAACTTGATTTGGGGAATTTTCTGATTGTATTGTTTAATTCAACTGAAAAGCTACAAAAGACAGTATATATACACACCATTAGGCTCTGCTAAACACACACTAACACTAGAGCTAACAACCTCTTAACTAACTCTAACAACTTCTAAACTCTATGAAATAGAGTTACATGAGCCGGGCTTAAAGCCCTCAGTGGGAGACATAGATGAGTGGGCTGGAGGCCCAGGCCCATTATCTTCTACATAGCCGCCTGTAGAGTACGTACTATATATCCGAACCCACGGGTCGTGTACGTTAGAAGTGAGTTTACCCCAATTGTAGATGCAAGTGCCAACCACACACGTGCCACAAACACACCAATATTGGTGGTGATGTACATACAAGCACGATAGGCTGAATTTACATAGAAATTTAAATTTTTTCTATTGAATTAAAAATTAAAAATAAAATTTTATCTATATTTAAATAAGTAATAATAGAGAAATGAGCAGTTGGGTTCTTATAGCAGTGAAAAAATATACTCCCTCCGTTGCAAATGCTTGTTTTTTAATTAGATAAAAACTCCATGAAATATTAAAAATTTTTACATAGTATTATATATATTGTTAGCAAATATGAAGTTGGTTGAGATCGAACCCTCCGTTTCCGCAAAAATTTTAAAATTTAAAATTTAAAATTTTAAAATTAATATATGTCAGATTCCGCCAAGTATACAAATGGAACCTAACCATACATGCCCTCCGATTATATCTTCCAAATCGTCCACAAGAAGCTCAACAAACTCTTGAAATAGCAGAAGCTAATTTGAGGAAAGCAGAAGGAAAGAGACAAACAATTGAGGCAAATCTAGCTCTCAGACGAGCTAGGACACGAGTAGAGGCTATCAATATAATTTCGTAATGAGTTGGTATGCCGCATAATCATAATAAAGGAAGTCCTGTTTCGTTTAGGTTGTATTTGCTCTTTTTTTTTTGCAAACAGAATGACATTCTAATGAAAAAAGAGAATATCATTTACCAATTGTGCCAATTAAGCGCTACGTATATATAAATCTATATTATATATCTATTAGTTTTTAAATTGGGTGGGCTGGTGTCCTAGATCCATTCCTGAGTTCCTGAGTGATGCATGTGTGTGAGACTATGAGTCTCCTATTCCTTGAATTGGTAAATAAAGAGCGGCCATTCCGGGGTTCGAACCGGGGACCTGTGACTATTATCCACAAGTCATTTTCAGTGAGCCATTCCGGAATGGTTTATGAGTCTCCTATTCCATATGACCAATATTGAAACAAATACGGAATACCCTTATAAACAAACCTCTTTGGAAATCAACGTACGTAGGAGAAGAAAAATATTTCATGTCCATAAAATCCATTTCAAGCATCTTTTCTTCGATGGACAAAAGTTGATGCAACACTTTGTATATATTAAAAAGTTGTATGTTCGATTTTGTTGATGGATATATAGTAAGTACTAAGTAGACTTGTCAAATAGATCGGGTTGTCTTAAATACCCGTACGGGTCAATTATAGGTCACATTATTTTTAAACAATGGGTTATAAAATACTCAATTCAGACTCATATATAATGTTTTAAGGTCAACCCAACGGGTTGTAACGGCCCAGGTCAACCATTCATTTAAAATGAATGGATATCTTCGATCGGATCTTGCAATTCAAGTGCAGGTTATTTTTCAAATAAGAAGGTTGGTTTTGGAAGAAGAAATTTCACACCCTAAAACAAATGAAGTCCTTTGGGGGTTGGGTGCTTTTGTACTAGTAACTTTCATAATTTTCACTACTCGCGAATCCATATAAAGTAAAATCAGGGCATAACAAAGTTCAACTTAGGAAGACATACAAGAGTGTTACGAAAAAGTCGGATCAAAACCAAAATATATGCAAATTGTGCAAAAGTTAACAAGTTGTAGAGTCAGTCTCTCAACCCTCTCTAGGTTATTCACAATTTGTGTAAACCTGGTGAACATCTCTCTTTTATAGTCTCATTGGAGGTCATCTTGAATAGCTCATATTGCCTCTGGAAGATGTTGATTTTGGTTTCCTTCATTTGACTCGTTCATTCGTAGGTTACCACTAATTTATCCCATATCTCCTTAGCACTCTTGCATGAGGAGACACGATTAAATTCGTTGGCATCCAATCCGCAATAGAGCAAGTTCATTGCTTTGTAGTTTTTTTTTGACACATTCTCCAAGTCGGTTTGAGTGTGTTCACTTTCTTCTTTGGCAACGATGGCTACATTAGCATCCGTGAAAGAGGTGGCCGATTGACATATCTTCCTTATGCGAAGCCTCCAACACCTACAATACCCATGGTTAGTCTCACAAATGATTAAATCTAGTAAACGTGAGTTAGGCTTGATACCAATTGAAGAACACATTCCACCAAAAAAAAACAATTGAAGAGCACAATAGAGAATATAAATAAGATAGAAATACTCTAGAGGGGAGGGGGGTTGGATAGAGTATGGACAATTTTCGTAATGCAAAGTCAAGACCTTGAAATGGGTCTCAAGATCTTGACAGTTCTTGTGAATCTTATATACAAACGTAAACTTATCAAAGTAAAATGTGGAAATTAAAACTGAAAGTAAAACACAAAGAACACGAGAAATGTTAGTGAGAATCAGCACAACTTGGCCTAGTCCCCGCCAAGGGTTTTCCAACACACTCTTAATTTGTCTTTTCCTTATGAGTCATAGATACAATCTAGAAGAAGTTTCCTTTTTTCTAACCACTTGAAGCCTTACCCCACTTTAATCTAGTCAACCCAAATTACAGAGAAATAAAAAAAAGGGGTGATTACTAGAATGTCCTAAAATTTGGGCCTTATTAGGAAAAAGGCTCCCACCTCCTCCAAATTTGGAAAATGTCCACCGCCCCCCTTGGCCCATGTGCCCCCCCTCCCGTGCCCCCTGTGCCCCCCCTCCCGCGCTCATTAAATATTTTTTTTTTTTTTTTTTTCCGCGTTTCCAGAGTTGCTGAAACAGGGGTTTCAGCGCATCTGGTTTCAACAACCCTTGTTTTGTTTTGTTTTTTGTTTTTTTTTTCCAGTTATATATATATATATATATATATATATATTTCCGCGTTGCGGAAACAGGGGTTTCAGCACATTCGGTTTCAGCAACCACTGGCGCAAATTTATTTTTTTTTTTTTTTTCAGTTTTTTTTTTTCGCGTTTCCAGAGTTGCTGAAACGGAATTGCTGAAACTTCTTTTTTACCGCATACGGTTTCAGCAACCCCTTTTTTTGTTTTTTTTCCCAGTTTTTTCCCCGTGTTGTTGAAACATAATTGCTGAAACTCCTGTTTCAGCACATACGGTTTCAGCAACCCTTGTTTTTTTTGGTTTTTTTTTCCAATTTTTTTTTCGCGCTGCTGAAACCGCATTTGCTGACGCTGAAACAGGAGTTTCAACACAAGCGGTTTCAGCAACCCCTATTTCAGTTTTTTTTATTTTTACCGCATTGCTGAAATAGGGGTTTCAGCACATACGATTTTTCAGCAACCCCTGTTTCAGTGTTTTTTTTTACCGCGTTGCTGGCTGAAACGGAGTTGCTGAAACCCCTGTTTCAGCACATTCGGTTTCAGCAACACCTGTTTTCAATGGGGAAAAAAATATGCTGAAATTGCATAAACAACACAAATTAATTTCAGCATTTCAGATCCCACAAAATTTTTTTTGCTGAAATTGCCAATATCGAAACTCTAACAAAGCAAACTCAATCACATAGCAAACTCAATCACATAGCAAACTAACCATAAATTATTGTTGTAATTGCTGAAATTATGCGGACACATAAATTTCAGCAATCCTTGTTTTTTTTTTTAATACCGCGTTTCCAATGTTGCTGAAACGGAATTGCTGAAACTTCTGTTTCAGCAACCCCTGTTTTTAGTTTTTTTTTCCAGTTTATTTTTTTCGAACCCACGTATTTGTGCATCGCACATTGCTCTACCGTTGAGCTAAGAGGCTTTTAAAGGAGATTTAAAGCAAGTTCATCAAAAACAAAGGAGTTGCTGAAATCAAAGTTGTTTTTTTTTCTTCTAAAAATGCTGAAATGCCTTAAAAATTGCTGAAATGGTGAAATATTTGCTTCTGTGTAAGATATATGTTAAATACTAAGTACAAAGTCTAAATTTGGAATCACTTGTTTGCGATGGAGGGAGGCATTAAGCCACTTAGCCCAATATTTTGGCCCACAAAAAAATACCATTCTAATCTCCCTGAATTTAACCGGCCCACATGTAGCATCCAAATTACACCCACCCCATTTCAATTTCACTTTGCTATGACAGCAACACAATTCCCAGCCAGATCAACACAATTCATAGCCTCCAAACAGACAACCCAAAGACAGTGAGCTTCTCTTAGTTCTGAAATATTTGTGAGAGGTGCTGAAATTGCTTAAATTGCTTACCATGGAGAGGGGCAATGTGCTGAAATTGGTTTAGAAGAGCCAACAAGTATCAAATTCCAACCTCACATGTATGTAGAGCTCCATTTGAACCATATCCTCAATTGAATTTGCATATAGGAGCTCCACATCTGCGCAGATCTCGATTTCAGCAATCGATGTTTTCAACAATCGATGTTTTCAGCAACAGTAACTTTCGTTTTGGAATCGAACTCCGTCCTAGCTAGCTCCCGATCGCTCCTACCAACTTCCTATCTCAACCTCCCCATGGCTAACACAAAAACAAACAACAAAAACATCACAGATCGATCAGCGAGGTCCTTCAGCAGTGCTCATCCCGCAGATCCAGACGGAAATCGAGATCGGAACGAAGAGAGGCCAATCGATGCTGAATCCGGCCTCATCGGCGTCCCCTTGTTCGTCGCCATCAGCTTGATCAAATTCCCGTTGTACTTCCTCGCGTTCTCCGGCGTAGCCCTGATCTCAACTGCAAAGGAGATCCGACCGAATTCAAGCACAGATCCGGCCGAATTCAACTGCAAAGGAGGATAATCCGAATTCTTCTCTGCATCAGTGAGATGCGGAAACCGTCGAGGACGAAGAGAGGAGCCCAGGTGATGGAGCGGAGGCTCCGACGACGATTGAATTCGTCGAGCACCGGATTTGCACAGGAGTTCCGAGATCTGGAGCCTCTAATCTAGATCTGGATCTGCACAGTTGCGACGATGGAGGACGAGGATTGCGAGGCGGCAAAACCTCACCAATCTTGTCGCCGGAAATGAATCTGGCCGGCCGACGGAACCGGGAGCAGAGAAAGCTTCCAGGAGGATGTTGAAGGTGCTGAAATGGCTGCTCCGCACCATCCGCCAGCGACGCCAGAAGCAAGAGAGGGAGCAAGGGCGCGGCGCTGGCGAGGCATCGCAATTAGAGGCGAGGCGAGGCGAGAGAAGAGCCGAGATCCGGGATCCCTAACAACGAGAACATTCGCAGAGGAGACGATCTGCCGGACGACGGAGAGCAACGAGAGGAAGGAGAGCGAGATTTACAGGGGGAAGAGCGACTGTGGATCGAGATATCGAGAGATCTAAATGGGAGGGGGCACAGATTTAGGGTGTGGACTTTTATCAAAAAAAATAAATCCGTGGATGGTTTTTTAATTTGACCCAAAATTTGCGCCTTCGGCGCAAATTTTCTCTAAAAAAAACCCTACTCACACCAATGTGTGTATACCTTTGAGTAATGGAATACTCTTAGTACGTATAAATCTAATGACTTATACTACAAAGCTCTTGTGTTTCTCTTAAACTTTCAAAAAGTAAACTATAGAAGAACAAGGAGAACAACAAGAGAAACTCTGAATTATTGAATTAATGCAGTAGAAGACTTGAGATACCGTGACATCCGCTTGAGTACAAAATGATATTTAATTATAAATTATGTGCGTCACCAATGTGTGTATAAATTATGTGCGTCACACATGAGATACCGTACTAGTTTTTTTTTAAAGATAAAGACTATATAAAATGTTAATTTATTTTATAAGTTTTTTTAAGATTTCATAATTATTACTCTTCAATATGAAATTATAAAAAAATGATATTTATATAGTTTTTAGCATTTTAGAAAACATGTCAAAAAAATTAAATGGCGCCGCTTATATTTTTGAACCTATGGAGTACAAAATAATATTTAATTATATTATTTGCATGATAATATTAACATATGTTATTAAGTAATCAAATATTTATATATAGATTGTTTTGGATTTTGGACACTATATGATATATTTAGGAGAAATGCTAAGATTGTCGTGGGCTTAGGATATAATCAAGTTCGAGTTGTTTCGGGTGTCAGATATAATTGGGTTCGAATGATTTCGGCTTTTAGATAAGTTTGGGTCGAGTAATTTATGGTTGATTTCAGATTGGTTCATTTGGATATAATAGGGCTTGAGTTATTATATTGAATTCAGATTGCTTTCAGGTTCGGAATGAAATTGGATTGGATTGGTCAGTCTCGAATCTAAACTATTTTTCATTTATTTGGGTGTTGATCGGATTCGGTATTAGATATCAACCAGATTAGTTTTCTCGGATCGGATATGGTATGCTCTAGCTAGTAAGAGCAAACCCAACAGCATCTCTAAAATAGGGAAAATGAGAAATTTTAGAGAAAAAACCCATTTTTCCACCCCAACAGCTCATGCAAACCTATCTGTAAAATAGAGAAAGAGGATGAGAGAAGCAAAAAGTATGTAAATTTAGAGGAGGAGTGATCTCTATAATTTAATGTTTCACCCATTTCCATGTAGAAATTGATTGCTTCTTTGATAATAATAATAAAAAAACCTTGCTTCTACTGTTCGACACACGATTTGTTAGGGTTAGTTCGACCCACTACTGTATGTGTTTTTGTTCGATTTTGATTTCAATTCTTCGTTGTTCATTCGTTCCTGCTGTTCTTATTCCTATTCGAATTCGATTGCTGTTGTTCGTGTTTTTCCGATTGCTCATGTTCGCCCTGTGCCCTTGTTGTTCCCTGATGCAGTTCGATTCTTATTGCTATTCGATTGCTATTGTTCGATTCTTCTTCCCTTGCTGCTCGATTTTGCCCCAGCCACAAACAAAGTTTTAGTTTCGCCCTCACTGATATCGATTTCGATTTCGCCCTGCTGTTCGATTTCAATTCTTGCTCCTGCTGTTCGATACTCCCGTTGTTCTTGTTCCCTTACTGATTTTGATTGCTGCTATTCGATTTCAATTCGTGTTCCTGTTGTTCGCCCTACTGTTTTATGGCTCTTGCTATTTTGATTGCTGGCTGATTGACGTTCTTGTTCCCCTGCCCATTTCTTGGAAAGTTGGGGCTTTTGCCCATTTTTGTCATTGCTTTGTATATTCTGATTTACTGATTTTTTCTATCTTGATGATGAAATAAGCTAATCCATAGGAAGAATGAATTATGCTGTAGTTCTTCAAAGGCTAGCTACACAGGAGGCATTAATCTTTAAGATTTGGAAGCTTAGTTGTTATTTGTCTTCTTGCTTTAGACTTGATGAAATCTAATTCACTTTGCACTCCCTGAGTCCCATCGATCACCATTCACCACCATATTACCCCTGATCCAATTCACTTTGCCTATATATGTATTTATTATATTATATAATAATAAATGTAAAAATCTGTAAAATAGAGAAACTATTGGAGTTTAGGTGAATTTTTTTAGAGATTTTGACATTTTGATCTCTATTTTAGAGAAATTTTACAAATGCTGTTTGAGTTGCTCTAACCATATTATAAACAAAATAAATGTATTTGTAGTTGTACTAGCTACTTGAGTTGGGCGGGATACATTGACTTTTCTTGTGGTTGGCTTGAAATCAAACATCTATTTATACGATTGATCGAGATCGAACTATAAAAAAAAAGGAAAAATGACTCAAAACAATACCAACTATCACATGTGAATCAAAAATAATACGAACTAAAAAAAGTCTCAAAATAATACAAACTATCCACCTATGAACCAAAAATAATACAAACTTTAAAATAAACTAAAAATAATACAAACTATGGACTTTTAACTCAAAATAATACAAACTTTTGAAGTTGGACTAGGAGTATTTCCGGGTTGACTAAAACCCGGGTTTGACCGGGTTTCGGGTTATTTCGGGTCGATTTCGGGTTTGTCAATTTTTTTTTTTAAATTAAAAAAAAATCATGATTTAATAATTTTGCAATAAATTTTAATTATATATATAAAAAATTTAATTATAAATCAACCGGGTCAATAGGGTCAAAATTACCGGGTCAATCGGGTCACCAGGTCAAATGCCACTATTGGATTGTCCAATTGTGTATAACCCGTCAAAACACACCCCGACCCGTCGACCCGAACGCCCAGAATTTTTTTTACCCGAACCCGGAAATTTTGACCTTGAAATTTTTTTCGACCCGAATCCGAAAAACCGAAAATTTTTTAGGTAATATGGGTTTTGACTTGGTGACCTGATTGAACCGATAATTTTGACCCGATTGACCCGGTGACCCGGTTGACCCGGATGATTTATAATTAAATATAATTAATTTTTTTATATATAATTAAAATTTATTGCAAAATTATGAAATCATGATTTTTTTTAAGTTAAAAAAGAAAAAATTGACAAACCCGAAATCGACCCGAAATAACCCGAAACCCGGTCAAAACCGGGTTTTAGTCAACCCGTAAATACTCCTAGTCCAACTTCAAAAGTTTGTATTATTTTGAGTTAAAAGTTCATAGTTTGTATTATTTTTAGTTGATTTTAAAGTTTGTATTATTATTGGTTCATAGGTGGATAGTTTGTATTATTTTGAGACTTTTTTTAGTTCGTATTATTTTTGGTTCACAAGTGATAGTTGGTATTATTTTGAGTCATTTTTCCTAAAAAAAAATATACGGATTGAATTGTGAAATGGGCGCTCTTGTCAGTAGTGCTATCTTCTTCCTCCAAATCATTCAAACTCTTCAATTTTTAGTTGCATCACCTGTGCTTCAACCTCACTCACAGAGGCGATTAGTTGATGATTTTCAGGTAATTTCTATCTACTTACCATTAATATTCAGCTATCGGCGGAAGGGAGGAGGATCAACCATGAGATTTTTAGGATTATAAGCAAATAAAAAAACGGAACTCGTTAATAAAAACGTAGCTAGTCATAATTAATTTATTTTTGATAAACGATCTAAAATTATAATTTTTAAACTTAATTTACAACTAGTAAACTCGATCGATCTTACTTTTATCACCAACCGTGTCCACAGTATACAACTAATTTTATAAGACTCAAGACTAGTACTCCAATTTTTTTACCACTATACTTACCTATTAAAAATTTCTATTTTCACAAGCTTTAAGGGAATAATATCACGGATATAAAAGGTCTATGAAATTATAGTTATGTGATAAAAATGAATTTTTGAAGTAGTGTACGTATTGATAACTAAAGTTCAACAAGTGTTGTTTTAATTTGTTAATTTTCATTTTTTTTTCCCAAAGTAAGGTTAAACGTAACACATAGCAATATCAAAATGTTACATATAAAATATTATAATCATTCAAATAAATATATTAAAATCGCTTAAATATGTAATTTTTTACTAAAAAAATCACCTTTTGCCTATTCCCAGATTCAGGGGTAGACAATAGATCCGAGGCGATGTCCTTTTTGCCTATTCCCAGAGTCAGGGGTAGACAATAGATCATCATGTAAACACATTCAGGTCATTGAAATAAGAAGATTAACGGATAAGATTAAAAGTAACTTCTGGTTATTCCTTGGTAAGTAAAATTAAAAAAAAAGAACATAGAGTTTTACAAAAAATAGTAAGTATAATATCACCCAAAATAGTAAGTAAAAGTAACTTCTGATTACCGAAAATAGTGTCACAACAAATTTTAAACATTCACCAGTAACTATAATTAAAAAAGAACATACAATATCACCGAAAAATATAGTGTAATCAAACACAATATGATCAAAATAAAAAGAATATAGAATTTTACAAAAAAAATATAGTGTTATCACAAGCAATATCGCCGAAAAATAGTGTAATCTTACGAAAGAATGAATTAAACACCGAAAAAGAAATTACCTAAAATTAAGAGATCAAAGATGAAATCACATGGAAAAATCAATTGCAACTTTCAAAGGAAATAATAAAAGACTATTGATATAAGATCTTAGAAACATAGGTATAAGATGAGATAGGTAGATGGAAGAAATAGGATAGGAATTCACTGGGGATTACTAAAGTCCGTTGGGACTCGGGATCGGGGGTCGTGTGCATATATGCACCCTTGCGCTAATAGCGTAATACATAAGCCGAGCGGGGTTCCATCTTAAAACCAATTGGCATTAGGTGGGGTAATCCACTAATTAACTTATATACTAAGGCTTCTTTGTTCATATTGTCGATGTGAGACTCTTTTTGGTCTCTTCACATCTTTCTCTCAACACGCCCCCCGCAAGTGCAATTAGGGTTGTTTTTCGCCTCTAGTTGACACTTGGACACCCAGGATCGAGAGTCGGGCCGTTTGACTTTTTCACTCTGATACCATAATGAAGTCCGTTGGGACTCGGGATCGGGGGTCGTGTGCACGTGTGCGCCCATGCGCTAATAGCCTAGCACATAAGCCGAGCAGTGTTTCATCCTGAAACCAATTGGCAATAGGAGGAGTAACCCACTAACTTATATATTAAGGCTTTATGTTTCACATTTTCAATGTGGGACCTTTCTGTCTCTTCACATTGTTCATTCTCTCAACACGCCCCCGCAAGTGCAACTAGGGTCATTTTTCGCCTCTAGTTGACACTTGGACAACGGGTCTAGCATCTCATTCTCTTTTTAGCTAGCCCAGAATCGAGAGTCGGACCGTTTGGCTTTTCCGCTCTGATACCATACCAAAGTCCGACTCGGACCGATGACTGGGGGTCGTGTGCAAGGGCGCACATGCGCTAGTAGCCTAACACACAAGCTGAGTGAGGTTCCATTCTAAAACCAATTGGCATTAGGTGGGGTAATCCACTAATTAACTTATATACTAAGGCTTCTTTGTTCATATTGTCGATGTGGGACTCTTTTTGGTCTCTTCACATCTTTCTCTCAACATTGTTGGTCAATAATTCATATTTAACATACATGAAAATGTGTTTTGGGCTAAATTGTGGAACGTTCCGGAAGAATGTGGAATGTGGCGGAAGTCTCCGGAATGTGGTGGAATATTCTAGAAGCCTATGGAAGAGTGCGGAAGTGTCCGGAAGCTTGCGGAATCTTATGGAAGGTTCCGGAACAGTGAAGAGTCTAGGTGTCTCTAGATTTGTGTAGAGTTCTCCGGAAGCCTGGAGAACCTTAGGAAGATGTATGGAAGAGTCTAGAAGCATAGGGGCGATTCTAGTGTTGGAGTATTCTAGAGATGTCCTAGAATTTTCCTTGTAAAGGATGTCATGGCCTATAAATAGGCATAAGGAGCACATGTCTTGAGTGAGCGAGCGGGCAAGGTGAGTGCTCCTCCAAATGAGTGTGAGCATATGAGGTGTTGTGTAGCCTAGCTAGTATGTGATCGATCGAGCACGAGGGCGTCTCGATCACATACTAGTGAGTGTGAGTGTGAGTCCTAGTGTGTGATTGATTGAGGATGAGGGTGTCTCGATCATACACTAGAGTGTGTGGGTTGGTCAAAAGGTGTGATCGATTGAGCATGAGGGCGTCTCGATCACACGAGTGTGGGATCCACCAAAGAGCGAGGTTAGTCTCTTCATGAGTCGAGTGGTGTATGTGAGTCTTGTGTTTGTGAGAAGTGTACTTGTGTACATGATATATAATACAAGTTCTCATTTGTAAGTGGAGCCTGATCTATCCGAGCCACACGGTCGAGTGAGTAGCTACCCGGTTTTTCCCCAACAGTGGTATCAGAGCCGAAGGTTGCGAAGGTCGTCGAAGTCGAAAATCGGGTTAGCATTTGTTGGTGGAAGGATTCCGTGTTGACGTGATGGCATCAGGCTTGTCGGAGGTGTTCGAGAATCCACTCTTTGGTGGAAAGGCCAACTTCACATAAGGAGGGAGAGTATGTGTCACACACTCTGGTGGAGGAGAAGCTCGTCTCCAAGAGTGAGGGAGGAGCCATTCTGAGAGAGACATGGTGACCTGAAATGGAGAGCACAAGCACGTCCATGTGGAGATGATTGACGTGTGTGCTACATAGTAGGGAGAAGGGTCACATGTAGTGTGATGTCCTTTATTGAGGGAGGACGTGATGATGATGAGAGAGACGTCCTTGCGGAAGAGTGGTGATGGCTCCTACAATGATGTGGTTGATGATGTTGAGGATGATGGTGTCCACTTAGTAACAGATGGAAAGGTTACTAAGTCGGCTAGATGGATAGTGTCGTCTTATGTGCAGCGTGTCGGGATCAAGCATTGTTTGAGACCTTGAAGATTGGTGGAGAGTTTGGTCCCTTAGCTTAGTGGATGGTGAGAAGCTAGAGGGTACATGTGACGCTCTTCGCGATGAGAGGGTGCAAGGTGTTCATGAGAAGGAGCTTGATCAAGCGCAGACGACGACACTAATCGAGAGGAATGTTTGCTTCTTTGAAGAACATGTCATGATGGGGAGATGCCACGACGTTGGAATCAAGGAGCGAAGGAAAGAGAAGATTGAGAATGCTATGGAGGTATGTGAAAATATGAATTAATGGAGGAATTGTTGGTCAATAATTCATATTTAACATACATGAAAATGTGTTTTGGGCTAAATTGTTGATAATGCATATTTTAGATAGGCATTATAGATACATTTAGTGTAGTTAGGTTGCATTTCTTGCTTGCTTTGTTGTTAAATTGCATCTTGTGTTTATTTTAGAAGAGTTCGGATTCTGCGCAATTTTGTGTTTATCTCGCAGATTGAATCGGAACACATTTGGGAGATGCAATATCTCGAAGAGGAACACAAGATACATGGGGGAGGAACAAGAAAGAAAGAAGCAAGACAAGACGAGAGAAGCCCGCAAAGGAAGCAAAGGTCACGGCAAAACTAGATGCGGCGGGCGCCGCAGCTGTTGCAGCGGCCGCAACAGTGCCCGCCGCAGCGGGTAGTGAAGAAACAGTTTGCGGCGGGCGCCGCAACCCTTGCGGCGGCCGCCGCACGTACGGACAGCGCGGAGCGCGTTTTTGGAAAACCTAGTTTTTTATCTATGTTTGTTTGGAGGCCGAATTAGATCTTTTTATTAGGCCTTTTATGTTATTTTTCACTACGTTTCATTCTGTTCATTCTACCATTAGACTTTTTAGAGATTTTGAGCTATGTCTTCTATGAGGAACTAAACTCATCTATTCTGCCTGCAATTTGAAGCTTTATTCGGATTGATTGTGAGTTTCTAATTCTCGCTCCTAGTTTCCTATTTGTGAATGCTTCAACTTCTTTGTGCTTAATTAATTAATGATTTGTTCTATCTTGTCTGGCCAACGCGTTAGATCAATTCAATCGCTAAGGTTTTGTAGATTCCTGATTGTGAACCTTAACCTAAGTGGCAAACTTGTTCCTTTAGGGCTGATTGAACTAATTGAATACGTAGGAAGTTGAATGTGTTGTTAAATCCTTCTTTAGGGACTGCAAATACCTTGGCTAATCTCTGAACTTAAAGCTATCAATTGGGTTAAATCCTTCTTTAGGGACTGTTCGATTGATAAGGGTTTCTAGGACTGATTGGACTAGTAACTATATTAGGTCGGGACAAGGGCATTCATAGGAAACATAATAGGACGAGAAGAAGTTACAATGATCGCTTCAATCCAATAAAGTGGAAAATTGTAGGTGGAATTGCTTCTCACAATTGTCTAAACCAAATTCACTTACTTTGCGTTTGTTATTTTGCTTCAAAGCTTTCACACAAAAACCCCCTTCTTGTTACTTAATTGGCATTAGAATCACACTTGAGTTATAAATTTCCCTGTGGGATCGACCTCTTACTTATTGCTATACTAGTTATAGGTTTGAGTACTTTGGCGGATCAACGACAGGTTTCCCCTCCGTCAAATTTGGCGCCGTTGCCGGGGAACTTTTAGTAAATTCTTGTGTGTTTTAGTGTTGATCTTGGTGTGGACCGTCTCTTAGGGTCCGTACCTTTTGCTACTAATTCTTCTCTGTAGAAAGCATTGCAGAGATGGCGAACCGCACTCTAAAGGAGTTTTCTGCTCCTGATATGGCACAGCAACCCCTGGCAATCCAATTCCCTGCGCTAGCGGAAGGAGTCAACTTCGAGCTGAAATCAGGGGTAGTTCATCTTCTACCCAAATTCCATGGGCTGAGTGGGGAGGACCCCCACAAGCATCTTTCTGAATTCCATAGGGTGGTGGTTGGGATGAAACCAGCGAATGTAACTGAAGAGCAGATCAAGCTGAGAGCATTTCCCTTCACTTTGAAGGATGATGCAAATGAATGGTTCTTCTATCTACCACATGACTCTATTGCTACTTGGGCCGAGATGAAAAGAGTCTTCCTAGAGATGTACTTCCCTGCAACAAAGCTAAATGCTTTGAAAAGGTCCATCAGCAGCATTGAGCAGTACGCGACAGAGTCTATACATGAGTACTTTGAGCGCTTCAAGAAACTCTGCGCCAGCTGCCCATGTCATGGGTACGCCCAAAAGGATCTGGTTCTCTTTCTATTTAATGGGTTGACTGATATAGAACGAAAAACAGTGAATTCTGCTTGTGGAGGTAACATGCTGAACAAGACGCCTGCCGCAGCTTGGGAGGTGTTTAAGGAGCTATCTGAGGGCTCCAGACAGTTCAACAAGGGCCCTCGCGTTGGGGGTGTACTCGCTGTTGATGCTAATGTGGCTGCACTTCAGACTGATATGGCAGAGGTAAAGGAGATGATGAAACAAATGGTTATTAATAGGACTCCTCAACAACTGAAGGCATGTGGTCTCTGCAGTCAATACACTCACCCCATGGACATGTGCCCACTTCTACAAGATCCTAATGTTGAATTAAATGCCATTGGGAATTTCGCGCAACAAAGGCCTATGCAAGGCAATTATGGAAACCCCGGGTATTTCAACAACAATAATTACAATAGGGGCTATCAGCAAGGTTATGGGAACTATCAAGCCTCTTTCAATCAGCAAGGGGGGCAACAGGAAAGGCCTCAACAACAATATGAACCTCGACAGGGAGGTCAGCAGCAATCAAATGGGGATAATGAGGATCCACTGCAGAAACTGTCACGATTAGTCATGAGGAATGATAAACAATAGCCAGAGCGGATGACGAATCTAGAGAAGCAGCAATCCGATCGGATGACAAATCTTGAGAATCAAATGAGTCAGCTCATTCAAATCTTAAGTGCTAAGGAGGCAAACAGTTCAGGAAAACTTCCATCGCAAACGGTTGAGAATCCTAAGGAGAATGTCAGTGCAATAATGCTTAGGAGTGGCAAGGAACTGATTGCCACAAATCAAAAAGACATTCCCGCCGCCGAATCTGCGTCTGGTGAGTCTTCTCCCTTACCTCTTTCTTCTTCTCTCCCTCTTTCATTTTCTTCCTCTACTCCTTCTTCTCCCTCACCTATGGAGATTCCAAAGCCCATTTCGCCTTTTCCGGAGGCCTTGAAGGACACACGAACATATGAGAATGAAAATGAAATCTTCGAGACATTCGGTAAGTGTGCGGTAAACATTCCTTTACTCAGCTTAATTAAGAGCATTCCTAGATATGCTAAATTTTTGAAGGAATTGTGCACCATCAAGAGGAAGCAGAAACTGAAAAAGAAGGAGAAGGTAAGCCTGAATGAAAATGTTTCTGCTATGTTGCAAAGGAAACTGCCTGAAAAATGTGGGGATCCAGGTATGTTTACAATTACATGTGCAATTGGGAATACTAGATTCAAACAAGCCATGCTAGATCTAGGAGCCTCAATTAATGTTATTTCCTATAACATGTACATGTCTTTGGGTTTGGGTCCTCTGACTGAGACTGGGGTTACAGTGCAACTTGCTGATCGATCACAAATCAGGCCAAGAGGCGTTGTTGAAGATGTTTTAGTTATGGTGGATGATGTGTTTTTCCCTGTTGATTTCTTTGTTTTAGATATGGAGCAGGGAACCCCTGAAACACCCATTATACTGGGAAGGCCATTCCTGAAAACAGCGAAAACAAAAATTGATTGTTGTGAGGGTCTACTGACTATGGAGTTTGATGGAAGGAAGATAGAATTCTCTCTCTTTAATCATGCTAAGCTTTCTTCTGACAACTCTTTAGATATGCCTATTACTGACAATACTGTTCGCAACAATCATTTGCGTGATTTGTTAGATACACCTGTGGAACATAGTATATGCCAATTTGAACTTCCTAACAAATTGAACTCGTTTGTGATACCAGGACAACCCCCAGGCATAACCCATGGAGAGGAGCTACCGGTAATGGCTGAATGTTGGAACAGAAATCTACACCTTTCAAGGGTGCCCGCATTTGTCAATGAAATGACCGGTGTTGGTGACCCTGGTGGTGGAACATAGGCCAAGCAAGGGCCATTACGTCGAGCCAACGACTTGAAACAAAGGCGCTGCTCAGGAGGCAACCCGAGGTAAGTTTTTCTTTCTCATCCTTATTATTTCTTAAGTAGTTTTCATTAGTAATTTTTTTTGGAGTAGTTAACATAGGTAGTTAAATAAAAAACTTAATTTAAAAAAACTAAAAAACTAAAAAACTAAAATGAATAAACCCGAGTACAGCGAGCGGCGGCCGCCGCAGCCGCTGCGGTACCCGCCGCCAGGGAGCTGTTTCACGCGGCACCCGCCGCAAGTAAACCCAAGGGTGTTGCGGCGGCCGCCGCACCCTCTGCGGCGCCCGCCGCAACCCTACCTCACCTCTCTCTTTCCTCTTTGCCTCTCTTCACCATAGCCCCACCCCAAGCTCCCAAACCTCCATTGTTCTTCTTCTCCTTCACCCTCCAATCCTCTTTCTTCTTACCATAACCACTCCCAAACCCTCTATTTTTCTTCCCCATCACCGGATCTAGCAACCTCCTCGCCGGATCCAAGCCCAACAGCCCGCCGCCGCCGCCATCCGCTGCCCGCCGTTGTGCACCTGCTGCGGCCGCCGCCCCAAGAGCTGCGCCCGCCGCTGCCGCCCTTTTCCACCAGATCCGGAGCGACTGCAGCCCTAAATCCCCGAAAATCTTCAAGTTTCCTACCCTTTAAACTCTCAAGGTATGATTTTCTTAACCTTTTCTCTCCATATTTGAGATTTTTTTTAAATGTGGATTGGAACTAGGTAGAGATTTGATTTTTTTTGGGTGTTTGTTCATTGTGTAAACATGGAAATTTGTGTTTTACATGTGTTTGGAAATTAGGGGAATGAATTTTTATATGATGGAAAGGCTGATTTTGGTTAGGGTTATAAGATTTGGAGTTGAAATTTTTGTGAGAAAAGGAGACATTTGTGTGGAATATTATTGTGGTTCTTTGAGAGTTGGAAATTGTGGATTTTTCTTTGTTTATATGGGGCTGATTTTTTCAATTCTAATGGGGCTGAATTTTTTTTTTTGGTATGAATTGAATATATGAGGTGGGATTATTGTTATATCATGAAGTGTTCTTGAGTTTGGGTTGTTTATTGGAAATTCTTGAGCTCCCTGTGGTGTGTTTGGGATATGTGTATTATTGATTGGCTTAGGTTGTGTTTTAGTTGTGCTTGTTTGTGTGGAATTCTGAATCTGTTTGGGTTGTCGATATATACTGCTGGAATTTGTTACAGATGGTCCGCCGACTACGAAATGCATCCGACGACCAGAGGAGGATTTACAAGAATTTCGATGCTAAGCGCTTCGTTCAGACGAAGTTCTTTGACACCCCAGCACTGCAGACGCTGGGGATGTTGGATGTCACCCACCGGATGCTGACCCATGGTGGGTTGGGAGGATTTCTGAATCGGAGTGCTCCGACATACCCCGAGCTGGCGTGGGAATTTATAGCTACTTTTGAGAGGGTTGACGCTTCTAGGATTAGGTTCAACTTGTTGGACCAACCCCACGTCTGCACGCTTGACAACCTCCGCCAGCAGTTTGGGATATCACAGGCGGCCACCCCAAACTGGTCTTCTATGACTACTGAGCAACAACGCCATGACCTGTGGTTCAAGGCTACTGGAACGGTTTTTGATAGCCACAAGGGGGAATACAACTACAGTTTTGTCCACCCTTGCTTCCGTCTGGTCCACAAGGTCTTAGCTATGGCCTTTAGCGGCAGAGGAGATGTCAACAAGGTATACGCTGCTGATCTAGCTTGGTTATGGAGCTTTGCTCCCCAGTCTCATGGTACACCAGACTGGGTTGAGATTTTTATTGAGAACTGTTTGAGGATCCAGGGGGCCAAGTCAGGCAGGTTTGGCTTGGGAGGCATGATTAGCCTCATCGCCTACCAATACCTATCGCCTGACCAATGTGGTACACCTATGTCTGGTGGGTGCACCTACACTACAGAGCAGCTTAGGAGGGCGGTTGTGCTCGAGGGTAATGATGGAAGAGGCTGGATTTGGAAGTCCGGAAACCATGGACAGCACCAATTGAGTCTTCCCAGGCTCCTACCTTATGGACCTTCCGACACCACCCTTTACATCGCCCGCGATCAGGAGCAGGCTGAAGAGGAGGTTCCTGAGGAAGATGAGGAGGAGGATGACCCTGCAGCGGCAGATTATCAGATGGGGGATGCACAGCAGGATGCTGGCCCATCTGCAGGCCATCGCTTCGCGTCTGATGAGGGCGACTACTTGCAGGACTATCTGGCCAATGAGTTCCATCGTATTTCCTTACGCCAGGACGCAATTGAGTTCACCCTTAGCGACCACGGTCGCTCTGCGAGGGAGTTTGAGTCCAACATGGAGGCAAGGTGGAATGTGACAAACTACCAGTTAGAGGAGATGCGGAGGGAGCAGCAGTACTACTTCCGCCAGCAGTACCCTCACATTCCGCCATACCAGTCACCGCCCTACCAGCCTCCGCATCAGTGATGGTTAGTCCTACCCTCCTTCACTCTGAGCTTTTATGTTTATTTTGGTTGTCGGTACTGTTTCAGTGAGGACACTGAAAATTTTAAGTGTGGGGGAGGAGATTTATGTGTATTTTATGTTATTTCTATTAAATTTTAGGACATGTTTAAATTTCTGAAGATGTTTAAGTCTGTAATATTTAGTTATTTCAATTTCTGCATTTTCTGCATTTTATTTAATTTATTTTCTGCATTTTCGAAAAAAAAAAATAATTAATTTCGAAAATATTAGAAATAGAGCATGCATTGCATATATATGTGTTATTCAAATACCCATCTTGCTTAGTTTGTCCTCTATTTTAAATTTCAAGCATGAATCATACAAATCCCATGGAGTTCTGGATGTTTTGATTATTATTTCTATTTGATTTTTGTGGAGCATGAGCTAGCAAATATAATTGAGCATGTATGATTGAGCTAAAGTATGATTGAAGTCCTAAAAACATGACCCTGTGAGAATGTTTGGCCTTATTTGGATTCTTTTGCTCAATTGTGTGAATTACTCGCCTAGTGTTGCTACCTCTTGGCATTGACTGCAGTATCTATTTTTAAAGGCCGACTCACATGGTTGTTGCTTGCGGAGTTTATATTTATATTTTGAGTCTTTTTGTTCAATTTTAGGCATATTTAGTGAATAAGGTGGCAATGGTTGATGCACTGAGTAACCGGGTCTACGCATGACACCCATGGGTATGATTCGCGCAAAAAGGTGTTGAAAACTATCCACTAGGAAAGAAGCTTGATCATTGAGTAACCAGGTTCATTCATGACACCCATGTTTGCAACTTGCGTCAAAAGGTGTTCAAGTGGACTTCATATTCATAGTTGAGGTGTTGATAGACCGGGGCCATTCATGACACCCATGTTTGCGCTTCGCGTAAGGAAAGCACCAAGACAAGAAAAAGAAAAAAAAGAGAAAAAAAAGAAAACCAAGAAAAAGAAAGAAAAAAAAAAGTGTGCATTTTATTTCCTTTATTGTGTCCCGCAAGTAATGACATTTCGGTAGAGAATTGGTGATATGGTGGTCAATGTCTATGAGCTTAGTGCATTATTGGTTTGAGTTGAGAGTTGTACCTAAAAGCCTAAACACATGAGTGAAACACATATTTCTGGTGAGGTTGGATGATGTCTACTTCTAAGCTTTGATCACCTGAATACATGCTATGACATTTGTTTGCTTGGTTTGTGTGTTCATCTGCTATGATGTTGTTTTTTGGTAATGTTGAAACTTGAAGGGATTTCCTGTGGGATACATTGATTCATGTTCATTCTATCATTGCTTGAGGACAAGCAAAGGTTAAGTGTGGGGGAATTTGATAATGCATATTTTAGATAGGCATTATAGATACATTTAGTGTAGTTAGGTTGCATTTCTTGCTTGCTTTGTTGTTAAATTGCATCTTGTGTTTATTTTAGAAGAGTTCGGATTCTGCGCAATTTTGTGTTTATCTCGCAGATTGAATCGGAACACATTTGGGAGATGCAATATCTCGAAGAGGAACACAAGATACATGGGGGAGGAACAAGAAAGAAAGAAGCAAGACAAGACGAGAGAAGCCCGCAAAGGAAGCAAAGGTCACGGCAAAACTAGATGCGGCGGGCGCCGCAGCTGTTGCAGCGGCCGCAGCAGTACCCGCCGCAGCGGGTAGTGAAGAAACAGTTTGCGGCGGGCGCCGCAACCCTTGCGGCGGCCGCCGCACGTACGGACAGCGCGGAGCGCGTTTTTGGAAAACCTAGTTTTTTATCTATGTTTGTTTGGAGGCCGAATTGGATCTTTTTATTAGGCCTTTTATGTTATTTTTCACTACTTTTCATTCTGTTCATTCTACCATTAGACTTTTTAAAGATTTTGAGCTATGTCTTCTATGAGGAACTAAACTCATCTATTCTGCCTGCAATTTGAAGCTTTATTCGGATTGATTGTGAGTTTCTAATTCTCGCTCCTAGTTTCCTATTTGTGAATGCTTCAACTTCTTTGTGCTTAATTAATTATTGATTTGTTCTATCTTGTCTGGCCAACTCGTTAGATCAATTCAATCGCTAAGGTTTTGTAGATTCCTGATTGTGAACCTTAACCTAAGTGGCAAACTTGTTCCTTTAGGGCTGATTGAACTAATTGAATAAGTAGGAAGTTGAATGTATTGTTAAATCCTTCTTTAGGGACTGTAAATACCTTGGCTAATCTCTGAACTTAAAGCTATCAATTGGGTTAAATCCTTCTTTAGGTACTGTTCGATTGATAAGGGTTTCTAGGACTGATTGGACTAGTAACTATATTAGGTCGGGACAAGGGCATTCATAGGAAACATAATAGGACGAGAAGAAGTTACAATGATCGCTTCAATCCAATAAAGTGGAAAATTGTAGGTGGAATTTCTTCTCACAATTGTCTAAACCAAATTCACTTACTTTGCGTTTGTTATTTTGCTTCAAAGCTTTCACACAAAAACCCCCTTCTTGTTACTTAATTGACATTAGAATCACACTTGAGTTATAAATTTCCCTGTGGGATCGACCTCTTACTTATTGCTATACTAGTTATAGGTTTGAGTACTTTGGCGGATCAACGACAGGTTTCCCCTCCATCAATTGTGGAACGTTCCGGAAGAATGTGGAATGTGGCGGAAGTCTCCGGAATGTGGTGGAATACTCTAGAAGCCTATGGAAGAATGCGGAAGTGTCCGGAAGCTTGCGGAATCTTATGGAAGGTTCCGGAACAGTGAAGAGTCTAGGTGTCTCTAGATCTGTGTAGAGTTCTCCGGAAGCCTGGAGAACCTTAGGAAGATGTATGGAAGAGTCTAGAAGCATAGGGGTGATTCTAGTGTTGGAGTATTCTAGAGATGTCCTAGAATTTTCCTTGTAAAGGATGTCATGGCCTATAAATAGGCATAAGGAGCACATGTCTTGAGTGAGCGAGCGAGCAAGGTGAGTGCTCCTCCAAATGAGTGTGAGCATATGAGGTGTTGTGTAGCCTAGTATGTGATCGATCGAGCACGAGGGCGTCTCGATCACATACTAGTGAGTGTGAGTGTGAGTCCTAGTGTGTGATTGATTGAGGATGAGGGTGTCTCGATCATACACTAGAGTGTGTGGGTTGGTCAAAAGGTGTGATCGATTGAGCATGAGGGCGTCTCGATCACACGAGTGTGGGATCCACCAAAGAGCGAGGTTAGTCTCTTCATGAGTCGAGTGGTGTATGTGAGTCTTGTGTTTGTGAGAAGTGTACTTGTGTACATGATATATAATACAAGTTCTCATTTGTAAGTGGAGCCTGATCTATCCGAGCCACACGGTCGAGTGAGTAGCTACCCGGTTTTTCCCCAACAGGGATCACTCAGGAGATCAGAGATATATGTGTATATTTGTAAAACGAGTTAATTTGGCGAATCCCTTGTAACATTGTTGTGTGATGTACTGATACCTTTGTTTTGTTACATGATCGATCACTCAGGAGGGTTCATAAACATTGACTGTGGTTTAGGAGCTGGTTCGCATACTACAGGCCCAAATGGATTGTCCTACACTTCTGATGAGAAATGTATTAGCAGTGGAATCAACATGGGAATATCAGCCTTATACTACCACTCAGTACCTCCTCTTTATAACACAGTAAGAAGCTTCCCTGAGGGACGCAGAAACTGCTATAGCTTGTCGCCTTTGACACCCTACAATAAGTATTTGATCAGAGCTCAGTTCATGTATGGCAACTACGATGACAAGAATTCCCCCCCTTTATTTGATGTCTACATAGGTGTCAATTTTTGGTGTAACATCTTTCTTCTGGGGTTAGACGCTACTTATTCCCGTTTCAAAGAGATAATACATGTTGCAACTACAGAATCTATAGATGTATGTCTCATCAACACAGGCCAAGGAACCCCTTTTATATCTGTTCTCGAACTCCGGCCTTTGAGTAACAATTCATACCCAGCTGCTTCCTCAAATGCATCACTCTTTGTATGGCGTCGTTTCGATTATGGGGTTTCACCGGATCCTACAGGATTGAGCAACAAGTAAATTCCTCACCTCTCTTCTATATAGTTATATTTACTCTTATGTCAATTAACTAGGTGATTTGAATTTTTGAATGTCTCTTGATTTGTAGCGTGGAGGGTGACGTCTATGATCGCCTATGGAGAGGGTTTCATGATCCAGTCAATTTAAAAATAATCAGCACAAATATTGAGTTTGATCCTTCACAAGTCAATGCTTATAGAGTACCCACCAAAGTGTTGAGTACCGCTTGTGAGTTTAATGATACCAACACTTACTGGACCTTTTCGGATACCACCATGGATTCTACAACTCAAGTTTGTGCCTGCTTTCACTTCGCTGAGCTTAAATTGCTTGGTTCTAACGAAATCAGAGAGTTCATCATTTCTGTAGCTGCCTACTCTTCTCCTCCTTATAGTCCAAAGTACCTTTCTCTGTTCACCGTGTTCACTACTAAAATCTTTCTCAATGGATCAGGAGCTATTGTTTTCTCTCTAACAAAGACAAACAGATCCACCCTTTACCCTATTCTTAATGCTTTCGAGGTGTTCATTGTTGTAAATCTACTAGTGTCACCAACAAACAAAGAAGATGGTATACTTATCTTGCCCCCAATATTCTCTCTCTCTCTCTCCGTGTGTGTTGTGTTCTTCAAATGAAAGATCCACCTTTATAACTTGTCTTCTTAAATACTTGATGATCAGCTGATGCTATCACGGAAATCAAGCATAAGTACGCGGTGCCAAGAATTTGGCAAGGAGACCCCTGCCTTCCAGTGAACTATCAATGGGACGGCATAAACTGCACCAATGATGACGATAATCCTCCAAGAATAACCTCCTTGTGAGTATGACTGATGCAATTTTATCTTTATTTTCAATTTAATTCAACAACACTGAATTCAAATCATATATTTATAACAAAAATTCCTCATGATATACATAGGAGTTTGAGTTCAAGCAATTTGACTGGAGAGATCCCGCCCTCTCTATCCAATCTCACATCATTAACATTGTTGTAGGTTATATGTTTCATTTGCTAGGCATTTGCTTTGAACAACAAAGCATTGGGGTGTTTTTCATAACAAAAATTTAAGTTCTCCAACGCATGCTTCGAGTTTCAAATGTTTCAGGAATCTATCAAACAATGCTTTAACATGGAAGATACCCGAGTTTTTAGCATATCTGCCATCATTGAAAGTCATGTAAGATTATAGTCATGCAACTTGTGAACTCAATAAATTTAAGTAGCGGAAACTTTTAAAATGCTCCTCGTTCTTGTAGTGATTTGAGTGGAAACAATCTCTGGGGTCCAGTTCCTCGTGCGCTGGTTGAAAAGGCAAAAGAAAAGTCCATAGATTTAAGGTACGGTATTCACATATCTCACTTTGTATTAAAGTCCGACTGGACTAATGACTGGGCGCACATGCGCTAGTAGCCTAGCATACAAGCCGAGTGAAATTCCATTAAAAAATCAATTGGCAATAGAAGGAGTAGCCCACCGACTCATATACCAGGGCTTGTTATGTTCAACTTTCGATTTGGGACACTTTTGGTCTCATTCACATCTCTCAACACTTTGAATCGATTGTTGATTGTTAATTGAATGGTTTACATATATTTTGAATAACATGCATTAAATCCTCTGCTATTGTTTGGTACAGACTAGCAGGAAATCCCGATGTTTGTAAGTCATACCTATGTGAGGAAAAGGAGAAGAGACACCCTTTCATAGTTCCAATTGTTGTGTGCATTGCTTCTGTTTCAACACTTGTCGTGATATTTGGAATCATTTTTCTGGCATTCAAACGAAAAAAGAAACAAGGTACTTTACAATCTTTTTTGTTTCCTGTAATCTTTAGAGTTTGATTGCTTAATTGAGGTTGTATATACATAGTTTCATTTAGCTAGTTTTGTTCGAAAATATGAAAAAAGTGATCGGATTTGTTGTTATGGTTCAATAACAGGGATGGTACCCTTAGGAAAGTCCAAATCTTCTGACATTAAACCAAAAAACAAGCAGTTCAACTCTTCGGACATTGCTCGAATCACTAATAAGTTTAGGAAAGTCGTTGGAAAAGGAGGATTTGGAACCGTTTATTATGGTGTCTTACAAGATGGTACCGAGGTAGCTGTCAAGTTACTAAACAATACGTCATCTACAATCACTATGAAGCAATTTTGCATCGAGGCAAGTCAAGTTTAAAGGCATAACTCTTTTAGTTCTATATCATAATAAATACCCTGAATAGTTAATTAATTATAAATCTAAACTAATCGATCGGTTGTCACATTATATAGATGGATATATATTTTGTCATCAAATTCACGTACATGCTGAACTCTTGATGAGGATTCATCATGTAAACTTGGTCACACTAATCGGGTATTGTGATGAACAAGCAAACATGGCACTTGTGTATGAGTACATATCTTGTGGGGAGTTGCAAACACAATTATCAGGCAACTCTTGCACATAACTTGCTTTCTTAATTTCCCTTGCGGAAAATACTGAATTTGTTTGTTCTTGTTGTTGCCACCGTCGTTGTAATACTTGATAGTTTATGAACTTCATGTAGAGAAAAACAAGTATCCATTAAGATGGAAAGAAAGGCTTCAGATTTCAGTCGATGCTGCACAAGTTTCGAATTCATGGATGAGTTCAAAACATTTTGTAGCTAGTTACCTTCGTTCTAATTTCAGTCGATTGAAATTGTAGGATTGGAGTACTTACATAAAGGTTGTAGACCACCTATCATTCATAAAGACATCAAACCCGCAAACATTCTATTGGATGAGATGAGACATGCCAAGATAGCTGATTTCGGCCTCTCAAGATTTTTCATGGATGAAAGTCAAGGAACTGCTTTCATGACTGATGTTGCAGGAACTCGGGGGTACCTTGATCCAGAGTAAGATTGTGCTTATCTTGGCAATAAAGTGAAAATAACTACATATATACTAATTGTGATTTAACATGAGATTGGCTAAACTTTCATATATGCACTACGCCAGATGGACTTTCGGGCGACGGACCGAAGTCGTCGCCTGAAAGGTGTTTTTCGCCCTCTGACAACTCAGGCGACGAACTTCCGTCGCCTGAGTTGTGGTCGGGTGACTTTCATCCTTCCACCATTCAGTCGACGACCATCTGTATGTCCGTCGGCGGAGTTAACTCAGGCGACGGAAAAAATGTTCGTCGACTGATGATGTTGTCAGAGGCCAAGGGCCATCCAGGCCCGCCCATTAAGGCTCAGGCGACGAGTTCAGTGTCATAAGTTCGTCGCCTGAGTCGGTCCATAGGGCTATGAAAGCATTCAGGCGACGAAATTTTTTCTTAATGTGTCGTCGCCTAGATAGTTTCAGGAGACGGATATAGAATTATTTTGTCTCCTGAGCGGTCCATAGGGCTATGAAAGCATTCAAGCGACGGAATTTTTTCTTAATGTGTCGTCGCCTAGATAGTTTCAGGAGACGGATATAGAATTATTTTGTCTCCTGAGCGGTCCATAGGGCTATGAAAGCATTCAGGCGATGGAATTTTTTCTTAATGTGTCGTCGCCTAGATAGTTTCAGGAGACGGATATAGAATTATTTTGTCTCCTGAGCGGTCCATAGGGCTATTAAAGCATTCAGGCGACGGAGTTTTTTCTTTATGTCTCGTCGCCTAGATAGTTTCAGGAGACGGATATATAATTATTTTGTCTCCTGAGTGTAGTCTAAGGATGCATTCTCAGTTGTATGTCCGTAGCTGGAGTGTTCAGGAGACGAAATTTTATATAAGTCCGTCGCCTGAACAGGTTTAATTTTTTTTTTTGTATAAGTTCGTCGCCTGAATTGTTTTGATTTTAAAAAAATAAAATTTAATAGGGCTGATGCCCCCTGTTCGAATGTACCTATAGCACATGTTGTGCTCCTGTCCTAAACTCTATAAACAACAACACAAACAACACATACAACATACTCAACACCATACAAGCACAAAAAACTTCACAATTCACAACATACAATTCATTCCATCACATTAAAAACTTCACAAAAGTTGTCTAAATGTTTCACCCTAAACCTTGTCCAACATACCAAAAGTATGTGACAAATATCCATCTTGAGCAACTTCACAAAAAACTTCACAAAAGTTTATCTAAAAGTTTATCCAGAAAACCTTGTCCAACACAAGTTGTCTAAAACTTCACAAAACTTCACAAAACCTTGTCCTACACAAGTTGTCTAAAAGTTTATCCAGAAAACCAGAGCAATGTTTTAGTTAGAGGGATATGAGGAGGACGTCCTTACCTTGCTATTTCGGCTGGGGGGAGGGCTGACTGTCTGTTGGATGACCAGCTGAGTTGGTGGAGGGCTGAGGAGAAGCTGTGACAGCCTGAGGACACACGACGGAGGTGACGGATGGTTGTGAGTTGGCCTGACCACTGAGCATGCTCATCATGAGCCTCTCGATGCTGGCCATACGCTCCTCCAGCTGCTCATTCTTGGTCTCGGTTAGGGTGGTTTTCTCACGCAACCTTTCTATTTCAGCCTTCGCCTCCTCCAGCTCCTTGTCCCTCTCTGCAGCCCTTGCTGCCCATGGACCCCCTCTTTTCTTTGCAGGCCGCTCTCCAGATGCACCCATTCCTTTTAAAAAAATATTGAAAACATAAATAAAAATGAGCAGCTGGAGAATAAGAAAGTCATAAATAAAATCTTGTTATGAAAACAAGACTGAAATTTTGATATGAATTATAACAAGATTGAAATTGTAAGTAAAATCAAGTAAGGATTGAACACATAAATAAAATCTTGTTATGAAAACAAGATTGAAAACGTAAGTAAAATCTTGTAATGGAAATTGTAAAATCAGAAATTCAAACATAAGTAAAATCTTGATATGAATTATAACAAGTAAAATATTTGTATGAACTTCTGAAAATTGTAAAACAATAATAAAATAAGTGGGGATTGAACTATACCTCGAACTTCTGTTCCTTTTCTTTCCCCAAAGCAATCCAAGATGATTTGTGTTTGTTCTTCGACAGAGAGGGGTGGTATTTGGCTTGGGTCTTCTCCTCCTTCTCCAACAGTGCAGACTTCATCAAGACGACATTTCAATTTGGCCTACAAACACAAAATTTTTTAAGTAAAATGAATATATATATAAGTAAAACACAGAAAGGAATGCATATATTGATTTGAAACCAGTAAAAGGAATATATAAGTAAAAGGAATATATATAAGTAAAACAAGTAAAACACAGAAAGAAATGCATTTTTGAACAGGATTTATAAGAAATGCAATAACATATAAGTAAAACCTAAGTACTTAGGAAACAGCCAAGCAAGCAAACTAAAAAAATCTAATAGTAGATAAGCAAGCAAAAATAAGCATAAGTCAAGCAAGCAAACAAATCTCATAGTAGATAAGCAAGAAAAAAAAATTCATAGCAAATAGATGAAAAGCAACAGTTAAAACCTAAGTAAAACCTAAGTACTTAGGAAAAATGACAGAAACGGAGGAAGATGAGAGGCAATAGAAGATAGGCAACAGTCATGTGTGGTTTTAAGCAACATAAAAAGAAGATAGGCAACAGAAGATAGGCAACAGTCATGTCTCGCTCGATAGAAGATAGGCAATAGTAGATATGGATGTGTAGATGTATTTTTTAAGCAACATAAAAAGAAGATAGGCAACAACCACACATGACAGAAGATAGGCAACAGTCAAGCAACAGTTAAAACCTAAGTAACACCTAAGTAATTAGGAAAATTGACAGAAAAAAAAGGTCATACCAGTCCATCTTGCGCACCCGGACACCCCTCGTAGGCTTCTATGGTTGTCTTAAGCCAAGCCGCCGGATGTTTTTCCTTAATGATGAGCTCTTCTGCTCGGAAGCTCAGGGGCTTGGACCCATTGTGATGATTAAGGGGGTTCGGGTTCTTGGTCCAGTTTTGCTTGTTTCGCTCACACAGGGCCTGTAAAAAGATAGACAATCAGAAATCACAAGTGATAAACAATAAGATAAACGGAGAATAAAAAAACAAGTTAGGGAATTAATGAGAAATTAACATTCTCGCTTCGTCTGTGAAGTCACTCACCAAAAACCGCCACTGATCAGGGCGAGCAACAAACTCAAGTGGTATGTCCTCGCCCCCCCACTCCAGGAAGTGTTGATGACAGTCATACTTCCAGGCCCCATATGCTTTTCCGCTCTTCTTCTCCACGTATGAGTCAACTGCAGGGTCAATCTCATAGTACATCTACACATCCATATCAGAAAAAAAGACATAAGTATAGGAGATAAGCAAAATTAGATAAGCACAACCAAGAAAGGAAACAAAAAAAAAAAGCAACAGTTAAGCATTTTGTGAAGGAAAAAATAGATGTGAAGCAAAAATCAAGAAAGTGTGAGTAATAAGAAACTATAAAGAAACATAAGTAATAAGCAACATAATAGATGTGAAGAAACTATAAAGAAACTATAAGTAATAAGCAACATAATAGATGTGAAGCACAAAACCAAAGAAACTTAAGAAACTATAAAGAAACATAAGTAATAAATGTGAAGCATAATTATAAAGAAACATAGGTAAATACAGATCACACTATACAGAGATCACACTACACACAAATCACACTATACAGAGAATATACACAGATCACACTATAGTTGCTTTAGGATACACAGAAACTATACACAGAAACTATAAAGATGTGAAGCATAATTATAAAGCAACTATAAAAAAATTCATAGCAAATAGATGAAAAGCAACTATAAAGAAACATAAGTAATAAGAAACTATAAAGAAATACATGTGAAGCAAAAATAAGCATCAGATAAGCATTTTGTGAAGGAAAAAGCAACTATACAGAAACATAAGTAATAAGAAACTATAAAGAAATAGGTGTGATAGCATGCATTTAGGTAGGCATAATAGGTTGCATTTAGCTTAGTTAAGATGCATTTCATGGATGGATTAAGCATGATTTGCATATTAGTTCTCTATGTTGTCGAAGTCGGAATCTACATGCTTTTATTGATTATTTCAGGTAATGGTAGATCCGAGGAGAAGACATGAGTCGATAACGCATTTGATGAGAATGTCTAGTTGATCGAAGAAGCTTACATGAAGATCTCAAGAGGTCCTGAGAAGAAGAAGCGAACCTAAACGAAGAACAAGTCTGCAGAAATTGTCGCCAGATATGCTGAACTTGTTTTGCACTTTCTGGAAGCCTCGGTTGTCCGATCGACTATTATGACCATGCGTTGGAAAGCTCTTTCAGAGAGCTACAACTTTCATGTTGATGTCGAGAGCTAATTCGAGACGGAATTTTCGGGAAATGCTATTTGGAGCGGCCGCGCTGCACATGGCGCGCCCGCGCTGCTACCCGACGCGACCACGCTGCTAGGAGGAAGTGGCCGCGCTGATACACCAGATGGAAGAGTTGAAGACGAGGCTGGCGCGCCCGCGCTGCACTTGGCGCGCCCGCGTCGGTTCTGGAGTCGGATTCTTATCCGATTCTGTTTATCTTATTAGTTTTAATATTTTATTATTATAATTGCACAGGATGTTAAACCCGATTTTATTAGGTTATATAGGCCGAAAAGGCAGTAGAGAAAGTTGTGAGGTTATTTTCCAGAGACGTATTTTCCCTTTTCATCATCTCACAAACCCTATGGAGAACTAACTCTCCTTTGTTGCACTTGGTTCTTTGAGGCCTTCAATTGACTTGGTTGTGAGTATTCTACTCTTGTTAGTCCTTTGTTAATTGTTTCGATATCCTGAGCTTATTGCTTGATTGCTTATTATTGGTTAATCTGGATTGATCACCTAGGTTTATCGATACTAGTCATATTGCTAGGATTTCCAATTCGAGGTTTGGGGTTGTAGATTCATTGTAGCAAACACAATCACCATACGCGGGTTGCTTGTGGTAGATTGTGAGGGAGATTCGATTACAGGCTATTTTAACGGGTTGTTAGAATCGCTTGTATCTCATTATAATTCATGTTTGAATGCTATTGCTTTATTATTTGGTGAAGGTTTTCCCTTGTAATTTAGTAATAAGTGCTTTTAGAACTGGTAGGACTAAAAGCTATTACACGATCTGAATTGAGAACAATTACTGGACATTAGAACTTGAGATTCATAGAATGCGATGATGAACCATCTCAATTGTTGTGCGGATAATTACCTGGTGTGATACTTTTCCATCATATATTCACAACCTCTTTATTGCAACTTGTTCTGTCATTACTATTTCTCACACACAAAACTCCCCTTGAATCGGTTACTTTTGGGTAATAATACTTGCTATTACAATTGATTCTGTTTCCCTGTGGGTTCGACCCTAACTTACCTACTATACTTGTTATAGTTTGCATCTTAGGAATTTTTTTTTTGATTAGGCATAACGACTTTAGGCCTGTCAAATTTGGCGCCGTTGCCGGGGAAACGGTTTATCTTTGTTCTTGTTTGTCTTATTACCCGTGTGTTTGTCTTGTGTGTTAATTTAGCTACTAACTTTTGTTGTGAACCTATCTTACGGTTCACAACACATATGCTACTAACAATTTAACATGTTTAGATTATCGCAGTTCGAAGGTGAAGATTTTCACCTATATCTCGATAGGTTGCAGAGGTGTGTGGACATCCGCAATGTGCGGGGTTTCCATGATAGTTTGCGAGATATGGTTGTCTGCGTTGTAGAGGGAATGACTGCTGAGACAAAGGCACGTGCTATATATATGAGCGGAGGAAGTCTAGCAAGGTTAGGTTTGATGGGAATTTGGGATCTTATCTGCTACATGGGTCACCAGGCCTTGCAGGAAGTGTCATTTGCCCAAGAACCTCAACCGATGGATTACTTTTACGCACCTTCGGATGATCTATCCATGTCCTCTTATGAGGAGAATGAGCAATTGTGTCAGCAGATCGCGGAATTGGGTGAACGAGTGCACCAAATGGTCCAAGTGGGGAATGAGATACCAACTTGTGAAGCAGGTGAACTACCGTCTCAACCGGTGGTTAACCTGATAGAGAGCCTCACCACGAACACCCTAGGGAGTGGCAAGGACCTGTTTGTCACACCTAAGGGAAGCTCAGAAAGTCATGAAGATGAAGGTTATTGCGTGCTTCCTATTCCTCCCTCATTGAGTTCATCTGAGTCTACTCCGCTACCTCCCATACCCTTGAGCTATGAGCATGATAATGTTTTGGCGGAGGAGGATATGTTCGCAGACGATGACAGTTTCTTCAGCGATGAAGAGGAGAGTACACTACTTCCTGACATGGAGTGTCATGAGTCGACGCATGAGATCCCATGTGATTTATTATCTCCTTCATTCGATGAGATTGTCTCGAGCTCGCCTATCAAGGAACCAAGTCCGAAGGTAATTTCTGTGGCTCCTGAGCAAAGAATTGATATCTTTTGCAATGGTGAGAAGTTCGATGATTATGTTGATCTTTGGGCTCATTACTTCGATATACCACCGATGGAACTGAATTGGTGGTTCTACATACCCGCGGCGGAGATTCACACTCGGACATATGAGGAGTTGAGGACATACTTTGACTTCAACTTATTCGTATGTAGTGCCCGCTTACCTAGATGGTGTGCACAAGAGTTTGATTTGCTGCTGAGGGCACTGACGATGTCTGAATGAGTCTTAAATGGACAACTAAAATGTCGAGCCAAAGACTTGAAACAAAGGCGCTTCTCGGGAGGCAACCCGAGGTAAGTTTTTCTTTCTTTTCCCTTTTTCTTTTCCTTCACCCTGATTGTATTTGGTTTACTTTTGTTGTCTTTATTGTTTCATTGAGGACAATGAAAACTTTAAGTGTGGGGGAGAGAAATTCTATATATAGATACATATAGAAGATCATATTTAAATTTATGCATCATGTTTAATTTCTGTAATCATTTTTATTAATTTTTGTTTATTTTCGTATTTAAAAAAAAATCCAAAAATAGAGCATGCATTTCATACATATGTGTTATTCAAATACCCATCTTGCTTAGTTTGTCCTCTATTTTAAATTTCAAGCATGATTCATAAAAATCCCATGGAGTTCTGGATGTTTTGATTATTATCTGTATTTGATTTTTGTGGAACATGTGCTAGCAAATATAATTGAGCATGTATGATTGAGCTAAAGTATGATTGAAGTCCTAAAAACGTGACCCTGTGAGAATGTTTGACCTTATTTGAATTTTTTTGCTCAGTTGTGTGAATTACTCGCCTAGTGTTGCTACCTCTTGACATTGACTGCAGTATCTATTTTTAAAGACCGACTCACATGTTTGTTGCTTGCGGAGTTTATGTTATATTTTGAGTCTTTTGCTGAATTTGTGAATATTTAGTGAATAAGGTGGCAATGGTTAATGCACTTAGTAACCGGATCTATGCATGACACCCATGGGTATGATTCGCGCAAAAAGGTGGTGAAAACTATCCGCTAGGAAAGAAGCTTGATCATTGAGTAACCAGGTTCATTCATGACACCCATGTTTGCAACTTGCGTCAAAAGGTGTTCAAGTGGACTTCATATTATAGGTTGAGGTGTTGATAGACCGGGGCCATTCATGACACCCATGTTTGCGCTTCGCGTAAGGAAAGCACCAAGACAAGAAAAAGAAAAAAAAAAGAGAAAAAAAAATAAAATAATTGTTGCATTTTATTTTCTTTATTGTGTCCCGCAAGTAATGACATTTCGGTAGAGAATTGGTGATATGGTGGTCAATGTCTATGAGCTTAGTGCATTATTGGTTTGAGTTAAGAGTTGTATCTTAAAGCCTAAACACATGAGTGGAAAACACATTTCTAGTGAGGTTGGATAATGTCTACTTCTAAGCTTTGATCACTAAAATACATGCTATGACGTTTGTTTGCTTGGTTTGCGTGTTCACCTGCTATGATGTTGCTTTTTGATGAGGTTGAAACTTGAAGGTATTTCCTGTGGGATGCGTTGATTCATGTTCATTCTATCATTTCTTGAGGACAAGCAAAGGTTAAGTGTGGGGGAGTTTGATAGCATGCATTTAGGTAGGCATAATAGGTTGCATTTAGCTTAGTTAAGATGCATTTCATGGATGGATTAAGCATGATTTGCATATTAGTTCTCTATGTTGTCGAAGTCGGAATCTACACGCTTTTATTGATTATTTCAGGTAATGGTAGATCCGAGGAGAAGACATGAGTCGATAACGCATTTGATGAGAATGTCTAGTTGATCGAAGAAGCTTACATGAAGATCTCAAGAGGTCCTGAGAAGAAGAAGCGAACCTAAACGAAGAACAAGTCTGCAGAAATTGTCGCCAGATATGCTGAACTTGTTTTGCACTTTCTGGAAGCCTCGGTTGTCCGATCGACTATTATGACCATGCGTTGGAAAGCTCTTTCAGAGAGCTACAACTTTCATGTTGACGTCGAGAGCTAATTCGAGACGGAATTTTCGGGAAATGCTATTTGGAGCGGCCGCGCTGCACATGGCGCGCCCGCGCTGCTACCCGACGCGACCACGCTGCTAGGAGGAAGTGGCCGCGCTGATACACCAGATGGAAGAGTTGAAGACGAGGCTGGCGCGCCCGCGCTGCACTTGGCGCGCCCGCGTCGGTTCTGGAGTCGGATTCTTATCCGATTCTGTTTATCTTATTAGTTTTAATATTTTATTATTATAATTGCACGGGATGTTAAACCCGATTTTATTAGGTTATATAGGCCGAAAAGGCAGTAGAGAAAGTTGTGAGGTTATTTTTCCAGAGACGTATTTTCCCTTTTCATCATCTCACAAACCCTATGGAGAACTAACTCTCCTTTGTTGCACTTGGTTCTTTGAGGCCTTCAATTGACTTGGTTGTGAGTATTCTACTCTTGTTAGTCCTTTGTTAATTGTTTCAATATCCTGAGCTTATTGCTTGATTGCTTATTATTGGTTAATCTGGATTGATCACCTAGGTTTATCGATACTAGTCATATTGCTAGGATTTCCAATTCGAGGTTTGGGGTTGTAGATTCATTGTAGCAAACACAATCACCATACGCGGGTTGCTTGTGGTAGATTGTGAGGGAGATTCGATTACAAGCTATTTTAACGGGTTGTTAGAATCGCTTGTATCTCATTATAATTCATGTTTGAATGCTATTGCTTTATTATTTGGTGAAGGTTTTCCCTTGTAATTTAGTAATAAGTGCTTTTAGGACTGGTAGGACTAAAAGCTATTACACGATCTGAATTGAGAACAATTACTGGACATTAGAACTTGAGATTCATAGAATGCGATGATGAACCATCTCAATTGTTGTGCGGATAATTACCTGGTGTGATACTTTTCCATCATATATTCACAACCTCTTTATTGCAACTTGTTCTGTCATTACTATTTCTCACACACAAAACTCCCCTTGAATCGGTTACTTTTGGGTAATAATACTTGCTATTACAATTGATTCTGTTTCCCTGTGGGTTCGACCCTAACTTACCTACTATACTTGTTATAGTTTGCATCTTAGGAATTTACTTTGATTAGGCATAACGACTTTAGGCCTGTCAAGGTGTGAAGCAAAAATAAGCAACAGATAATCATTTTGTGAAGGAAAAAATAGATGTGAAGCACAAATCAAGAAAGCGTAAGTAATAAGAAACTATAAAGAAACATAAGTAATAAGCAACATAGTAGATGTGAAGAAACTATAAAGAAACTATAAGTAATAAGCAACATAATAGATGTGAAGCACAAAACCAAAGAAACTTAAGAAACTATAAAGAAACATAAGTAATAAATGTGAAGCATAATTATAAAGAAACATAGGTAAATACAGATCACACTATACAGAGATCACACTACACACAGATCACACTATACAGAGAATATACACAGATCACACTATAGTTGCTTTAGGATACACAGAAACTATACACAGAAACTATAAAGATGTGAAGCATAATTATAAAGCAACTATAAAAAAATTCATAGCAAATAGATGAAAAGCAACTATAAAGAAACATAAGTAATAAGAAACTATAAAGAAATACATGTGAAGCAAAAATAAGCATCAGATAAGCATTTTGTGAAGGAAAAAGCAACTATACAGAAACATAAGTAATAAGAAACTATAAAGAAATAGGTGTGAAGCAAAAATAAGCATCAGATAAGCATTTTGTGAAGGAAAAAAAATAGATGTGAAGCACAAATCAAGAAAGCATAAGTAATAAGAAACTATAAAGAAACATAAGTAATAAGCAACTATAAAGACATAGATGTTCTTATGATTTTTAGGCAAAAATAAGCATCAGAAACTATAAAGAAACTATACACATAAACTATAAAGAAATACACAGAAAGCATGTGATAAGCATCAGAAACTATAAAGAAAATATACACAGAAACTATAAAGCAACTATAAAGAAATACATGTGAAGCAAAAATACACAGAAAGCATCAGAAACTATAAAGAAACTATACACAGAGACTATAAAGAAATACACAGAAAGCATGTGATAAGCATCAGAAACAAAAATAAGCACACCCAATCAAGAAAGCAAACACAGATCACACTATAAACATATAAGTAATAAGTACTTAAATAAAAGATAATAAAAAAACATAAACTACCTCCAAGTAATCTCTTACGGGGGACCGTTGCTCATCTGTTAGTTTGCTCCATGTTAATGCAAGCATCGGCACCTTGTCCCTGATAGCACACCCAATGTCTCGGACAAAGGTGTCATGCAGTTGCTTGAGCCCAGGCCCCTTGTGGAAGCAGGACCACTCAATCTTCAGCTTCTTCCCTGCCGCGGCCTTGAGGAGTGCTGTTTTGTGACTCTTGATGGTTCGATATTTACCTAAAAATCATTAGAACATATCAGATAACAAAACCATCATCAACATAAGTAACATTAATAAGCAACAAAAAAAAGAACACAACTTTATAAGAATCCTAACAAGTATATATTTTGCCAAACAGACCCTTAAGCAACAGTTGAGATATCATTCTAATATATCATTCTATATCATTCTAATATAGAATGATAAGATCTACAACTATGAAAGAAACCAGAGGCCACCCAGAAAAGCAAATAACAGTTGAGACAACACTAAAGGTACACACATATCTATATCATCCTAATATATACATAAAATAAAACAAATAAATGTGTGTTTTTTTCTTTTAAGTACAGAAAGGGCGAGGGAGAGTGAATTGCTGAGTTATAAGCTATGGATTTAAGATCTACAACTATTAAAGAAACTAGAGGCCACCCAGAAAAGCACCAAACTTTAAATAACATTAATAAGCAACAAAAAGTCTCAAACAATTAAGCAAAAAGTCATCTTCTCTATGAAACCCAATCATCTTCTCTACGAAACCCAATTAAGCAACAGTTGAGATAAGTAACTATAAGTAATAAGCAACAAAAAAAAGAACACAACTTTATAAGAATCCTAACAAGTATATATTTTTCCAAACAGACCCTTAGTGAGAGAGAGAGACAACACTGAAGGTACACACATATCTATTTCATTCTAATATATACATAAAATAAAACAAATAAATGTGTGTTTTTTTCTTTTAAGTACAGAAAGGGGGAGGGAGAGTGAATTGCTGAGTTATAAGCTATGGATTTAAGATCTACAACTATGAAAGAAACCAGCCAGCAAGACTCTAAATTAAAGAGAAGTACTGGAAAAATAAGGCCAATCAAACAATTAAGTCCACAAATATCAAGCCAAAGGAAAAAGAAAACATGAATCACTGCAGCCAGTTAAAACAGATTGAAATGGAACATACTTCCTGTTCAATTTCACACAAATCAAATTGAAACCCTAAATCCTAAATCAGATTGAAACCCTAAATCATATATCCTAAATCCTAAATCAGATTAAAACCCTAAGTCCTTATACAAATTGAAACCCTAAATCCTATGAGATTGAAACCCTAAATCCTAAATCAGTATACAAATTGAAACCCTAAATCCTTGTACAATTTTAAAGAATCTGACAGAGGGAGAGAGAGAGATGCTCACCACGACAGCGGATGGAGCGAGGGGCCTCGCCTGATGACGAAGCTACTGGGGTGGCGCCGGCAATGGCTGTGGATGGCTCCGGGTTGCCATTGGTGAGAGATAGGAGAGGAGGTGGCACTGGGGTTGTTGCAGAGGGAGTGGGAGAGGAAGTAGGAGTCCCTGAGGCAGGAGGAGGAGTCGGGGCCGGGTTTGGAGAGGGAGTGGGAGTGGGAGTCGGGGCCGGGTTTGGAGAGGAAGTGGGAGTGGGAGTCGGGGCCGGAGTGGACGAGGGGGCCGGTAATTGCAGCGGTGGAGGAATCGGGGCCGGAGGCGCTGAAGCGGCCGAGGTGGAGGGCGAGGGGACCGGTAATTGCAGCGGTGGTGGAATAGGGGCCGGAGTGGACGAGGTTTGTTTCGAATTCTTTTTCCCCTTCACAGGGCGGGCTTTAGGAGGCATGGCGGAGGAGAGGTGGAGGAGGGACGAGAGGAGCGGCGGAGGAGAGGCGGAGGAGAGGTGGAGGAGGGACGAGAGGAGCGGCGGAGGAGAGGCGGAGGAGGGACAGAGGCAAGTTGGAGATCGAGGGAGGAGGCGGAAGAGAGACAGAGAGAGAGAGAGAGCGCGATGAGTGAATGATTTGGGGCTAGGGTCAGGCGACGGAGATATAAAAAAATATTATCGCCTGAAAATTTGGCGGAAATTCAAATTTTCGTTAAAATATAGGGGGGAAATTCAATTGGGGAGACGAAATAGTAATAAGTTCGTCTCCTGAATCATTTCAGGAGACGAGAAATTAACTAGTCCATCGACTGAACATTTGGCGGAAATTCAAATTTTGGTGAAAAAAAGGGTGGGAAATGAAATTTTATTAGAGCCAAAATGGGTCAAAAATTCACTTTTCCATTGGGGAGACGAACTACCAATAAGTTCGTCTCCTAAATCATTTCAGGAGACGAGAAATTAACTTGTCCGTCGACTAAACATTTGGCGGAAATTCAAATTTTGGTGAAAAAAAGGGTGGGAAATGAAATTTTATTAGAGCCAAAATGGGTCAAAAATTCACTTTTCCATTGGGGAGACGAACTACCAATAAGTTCGTCTGCTGAATACTCTCAGGCGACGGAAATTTAATTTGTCTGTCGCCTGAAAAAATACAGATTTTTTTAAAATGAGCACTTGGCATGTGTTATTGCCCTGTTTACCATAACTTAATGACAAATTGTACCAAAAAAAATAGTCTTAGAAGCCATGATACCAACCATGTCATACACATTCGAAAATAACCGCCATGTCTCACAAAAACAACGATTACAATATATGATTTATGGAATTCGAAGACATTATCAACCTTCGTCATCGTCATTTTCCTCTTCGTCATCCTCTTGTTCATCTTCATCTTCATCTTCATCATCGTCTTCATCTTCATCTTCATCTTCATCATGTTCATCTTCATCTTCATCTTCATCATCATCATCATCATCGTCTTCTTCTTCCTCCATTTCAAGATCAATGGCGAGGTTCAAATTTTCGAAATAGATCACCGGGCCAATCTCCTGATAAGCTTCTTCCACCTCATTGGTAAGATCATCTCCGCGAGTTGCTAGAGTTTGAGGATCATACACGTTTCTATGGGACATCACATTAACTACTTTCCAAGCATCACCCGCCTTTGGATCATCCACGTAAAACACTTGCCTCGCCGAGCGTGCAAGACAAAACGGAGAATCCTCATACCAACTGCTGTTTGTGTCCACAGAGAGCAAACCCATATCTACCTTGGTGCTTCCACTATTTTCAGGATCGGTGTCAAACCACTTGCATTTAAACAACACAACTGGCATACAAGTAGCGTATATCAGCTCTACCACTTGTTCAAGTACCCCATAGTACTTAGCATCTGAAGTTTCCACCATCACCCCTGAATTTTGTGTTCTCAAATCTTTGTCTTTTTCCCATGCCACAAACTTCACCCCATTGACAGAGCAGGCCCAATACAGTTTGCATTGTAGTGGCCCCTTTGCCAAGTTCAGAACCTCCGGTTTCAGGTAGGTGTCTCCATCTTTGTGCAACTTAGAAACCTATACAACATAATATGTTAGAGTTCTGTATTGGGAAAACAAACATGCAATTTGTTTAATGAAACATCACGGTCGTTCTTACCCATGGGTAGAAATAACTAAGAAAATCTCTTCTACGGTCCCATTCTTCAAACTCCGGGTAAGCCTGACTATACAGGTTCTCATGCGATTTCATGTAGAACTCAACTTCATTGCAGTTGGTTAAAACCTGCCAGTGAGCCTCTGCAATCATGGGTTCTCCTAACCTTTCTCTCATGATTTGACCGTGAGGACGCACGAGGCTTGAAACGACAGAAATATCATAGCTCAGCTCCTCCATTGCATTCGTACCTTCACGACTCTCATCTCGACCCCCGAGATACAAGTTGCAGTATGTTGTTGCCTCGTTTAAAACGTAACGCTCTGAAATACTTCCCTCCGGGTAACAGTAGTTCTTCACTTGAGCCTTATATTTGCCAAGTTGCCTATAAAACAAAGGAAGAAGTTTTGGAGGGGTATAATGGACAGAAATTGTGAGATGAATTTAATCTATAAGTAGCATACCTTTCTATTGGGTACATCCAGGTGTAATGCACTGGTCCAGTTTCTAACACTTGTTGCAGTAGGTGAACTAGAAGGTGTACCATGATTGTGAAAAAGTGCGGGGGATAAATCATCTCCAGTCTGCAAAGAATCTGAACTATCTCATCCTCCATCTGGCGGACATCCTCCTTCCTCACCTCCCTGGCACACAATTTCTGAAACCATTTCGCTAGCGCAACCAAAGTCTTGGCAACACCCAACGGCAGGTATGCACGGACAACAATGGGAAGAAGACGCTGAAACATAACATGAATGTCATGGGTCTTTAGGCCGTGGAATTTTCTCTCTGCAATTTTGACCTTGTTGTGCAAAGACCCAGCATACCCATGGGGGTACTTCACTGTACCGAACCATTCGAATATATCTGGTATGTCCTACCGTTTCACCAGAAATGGCGCATGAGGGAGTGTTCCATCTCTCTTTTGTGCCTGGCTTCTCCGCACCCCTCATGCAATGCGGCTCGAGCTTTGGGACCATCCTTTGTCTTCCCTTCTATGTTAAGAGTAGTGCCGATGATGTTGTCGAAGACGTTCTTCTCGATGTGCATAACATCGAGTGCATGTCTGACTCTAATGTGACGCCAGTAAGGCAATCTCCATAACTCGGACTTGTTGGTCCAACACATTCTGTTAGTCACACTGTATGGGGCCTTGAAAGCAGGGTGCGAGCTGAGGACGGGGAAGTTGATCCTGTTGAGAAAGATGGAAACATAATGAGAAAGACATCGGACAAACGTATGAAAAGGGAAAAGAGGGTGAAAAGAGGTAGTTCTCGTACCTATCGATCTGTGAAAGAATTTGCTCCCCGTTCCAAGCATAAGGGCGTGTTCTGTGTTCTTCGCTTCCATTGAATGCCATACCATCGGTTCGCCACGGGTGGTTTAGTGGAAGCCATCTATGGTGCCCATCGTAAACCATTCTCCCTTGTTCATGCGTTGCAGAAGTACCGTCCAAGCAAATAGGGCAGGCTTTATACCCCTTCGTTGCAGCTCCAAGCAACATCCCCAAGCCAGGAAAGTCGCTTATAGTCCACAACACTGCTGCTTTCATCGTGAAAGTGGACTTTGAGTATCGATCAACAGTATATACTCCAGTCCCCCATAAGTGGCGAAGCTCATCGATCAACGGCTGCATGAACACACTAAGACACTTTCCTGGAGACTTTGGTCCCGGAATCAACAACGCTAACATGTTGAATTCCTTCTTCATGCACAATGACGGAGGTAGGTTGTATGGCATCACTATGATAGGCCATGTGCTATGGAGGGTTGACTTATTCCCAAATGGATTGAATCCATCGGTTGCAAGTGCAAGTCTCACATTCCTCACGTCTTCAGAGAAATGCGGGTAGGTTTTGTTGAATTCTTTCCATGCCTCACCATCTGATGGGTGTTTCAACCATTCTGCATCTCTCACCCGCTCACCATGCCATCGCATAGCCTTTGCAATGTTCGGCTCCATGAACAATCTCTTCAGTCTAGGGGTTAAGGGAAAGTACCGAAGAACCTTCCTGGGAACCTTGCCTCTCATACCCTCCCTAGTACACCACCTAGGTGTGTTGCACTTGGGGCACGCTTCGAGATCTGCATATTGTTTGCGAAATAGCACACAATTATACTCACAAGCGTCGATCAGCTCGTACCCAAATGCAATGTCCCTAATCACACTCTTCATCTTCGCTCCATCCGTATGATGTTTATGTCCTTTCGGCAACATGCGAGCAATGTGTGCGCACATGCCGTCCAAGCTCCTATCTGTCCAACCAAACTCTGACTTCATCTGCATTGCATCCAGACAGGCATCCAGAACAGTCATATCGCTGTTCTCACACAATGGCATGTTTGCTGCCTCTATAAGCCTATTATATTTCTCGTAATCATCGTCAACAACATATTGGAACGGAGGATCATCGGGGACAGAGTGCGCCTCATATCCGGCATGAAACGGAAAAGCATCGTGCAGAATGTTCATAGCCGGACCATCAACGGAGGAAGATGCCCCTTCCTCCAGGATCTGCGTTCGTCGTTGCTCATTTGTCCTATCAACTGGGGCTTCGCCATGCTTGTCCCAAACAGTATAACTAGGCCACATTCCCATGTGGGCCAAATGACTGTGTATTTCATCTATTGGCTCCCATTCATTGTTGCGGCATCTCCGACACGGGCATAGGAAATGAGTCATTCCATTCGCATTATCTCTAAGATTCTGCATAAAGAGAAATATTCCTTTTTGATACTCCCCGTGAGCGTGAGGGAGTAGCATCCAACTTTTGTCGATCATTATCGTCCTATCATTATCAATCCATTCATATGAATTCATCACATTCTAAAATGAAATTGCACATAAACAATCCATTCTCATCATCTATGTCATTCTACACCACATTCTAAAATAAAATTTAACATAAACAATCCATTCATATACATAATCCATTCATACCTCAAACTCAATTTTAAATCAATTTCCAATCATACACAATATATACATACACAATTTCAACTCAAATCCATTCTCATCATCTATGTAATTCTACACCATATATACATACACAATTTCAACTCAATTCCATTCTCATCATCTATGTAATTCTCACAAACTCAATTTAACCTCCATTTAACCTCAATTCCATTCTCATCATCAATTCATAACACAAACTCAATTTAACCTCCATTTAACCTCAATTCCATTCTCATCATCAATTCATAACACAAACAATGTATATGCATATATTCAACAAAAAAAACAAAAAAATTTAAAATTTATACATACCTTCAATGGAGGTGTGAAATGGGGGAAAATTTTCGAGCCCTCTAGGGTTATTGTGGGAGAAGGATGAAGGTGAGAGGGTAATTATTGTACAGTACAACCGATTTATTTGGTTGTTACGGAAAACACATTCAGGCGACGGACATATTTAAAAGTTCGTCTCCTGAATGAACAGTATTTAATTACCCCCACCAACCGGACTTTATTACTCTACTTTTGAAAAAGTCCAATGTTTAGGCGACGGACCACTGGAACTTCCGTCGCTGCAAAGGCCCGAACAACGCTCAGGCGACGAACCAATAGCATTTCCGTCGCGACAAAGGCCCATTCTGACAGCCGTCATTCAAATACCTGTTTGGGCGACCGATCTTGAGAAATGTTCGTCGCCTGGATTTGTTCCGTCGCCTGAGTACAGTTCAGCCGACGGACATTGAGGTTTTCTGGTCGGCTGAACATGGGCTGGAGGCGGTTTGGGCATCCCAACGTTCAGGCGACGGGCCTTAGTAAGTTCGTCGCCTGAACATGATTCAGGCGACGAACCTTTTTAGGTCCGTCGAGCGAGAGTGAATCTGGCGTAGTGATGGCTTATGAATTCAGGTATTGCCAACTGAACATATTTAGCGAGAAGAGCAATGTTTATGCCTTCGGAATCGTACTCTTGCAACTGTTAACTGGGAAGTACGACCATGTCTCTCATTGCAAACACTTGAATTTCGAGAAGTACGACCATGTCTCTCCATTTGGCTTAGGTTTGGGTATGGCTACACCACGACTCCTTAACCACTGTTTGTTTGAGCTACAACGATATGGGCATCATAGTACTTTGATGAGTGTTTGTGTGTGTATGTTTGAGGTCTATTTATTCAGTTGCATAATAGTTCTTTAATATATATGTTCTTGTATGTATATTTGGTCATTGAAAAGAAGGCTAAGGTGATGCAATTTTTAACTTCTTGATGCAACTCCCATATTGTCTTGAATCTCAAGCCTGGCCTCAATCTACTTGAGTCACCATATTTATCACGACTCGATTGACCATGTTGGCCTCTACCACCTCTACCTCTGCCTCTGTTTCATGAATTTTCCGACTTGCCTTTATTAGATGACTCATCCTTAGCTTGAAATGCCTTCTCCTCTTTCCTTTTACCCGTCCAGCTAAGCCTATCTTCATTGCAAAGAACTCGTCAATTCTTTAAAATTATAAGTAGATAGATCCTTTGATTCCTCGATTGTAGCAATCACATGATCAAATTTATTAGTCAAGCTTCTTAAAACCTTGATAACCACAGTCTCACTATTCAAATTCTCACAATAAGACTTCATATATGATTAACAATTGCAGAAACTCTTGACATGAAGATTTGCACACATTCTTTCTCTTGCATATTCGGTGTTTCAAAGTCACAATGCAAGGATTGTAATTTAACAGTGATTATGTTGAGAATATAAGTTGTGGGATAGATCTCACATTGATTACAAAGTGAATCTATGAAAAATAAGATTTCTAGTCTAAGTAAAGCTTTATGTTGAGCTTAGACTAGCATGATCAACTAAGTGCATTGCTAATGCATTGAGCTGCACTTAGACTTTCACTATCTTTCATTTAGCATTTTACCTTGTTTTTTTTGTCTTGGTTGTAATAAGAACATTGCCCATGTGAGTGGCACATGTCACCCTTGTAGGGGATCTATATAAGGCTTTATGACCAACCTCTTTGAGGTAGGGTTTTGGGATCATGTGCCCATGAGTGGCGGCTTGGAATAGCCTATTATTCCCCCTCTTCTTGCTCTCCAAGTTACTACACATTTTGTTCATTTTCCATGCTTGATCATAGCTGATTTTGGTTGATCTTGTTACTTTACATTATTCTCATATGGTATCAGAGCTTGAGGCTGTTCTTGGGAGGTAATCTGCTCGTTTTTCTGTAATCCTTTGCTGCATTGCTTATGTTCACTGTTGCTACTACTGGAGACTCAAATACTGAAGGCAGAGTTGCTGGTACTAAAGATATGGCCAATCAAACAGTGAATTCAGGTGATCCTTTGTTCTTGTCTAACTTAGATCATCTAGGTGCTCAACTTGTTGCTATTCCTTTTGATGGAAGCAACCATAGGACCTGGAGCAGAGGTGTTATCATGGCTCTTGGTGCTAAGTGTAAGATTGGCTTTATTAATGAATCTTGTGCTAGACCTGCTGTGGGTCATGCTGATTTGGATAAGTGGATAAGAGCAGATTACATGGTTAGATGTTGGTTATTGAATTCAATGTCTAAAAATATTGCTGAGGGATTTATGTTTCAGGAATCTTCCAAAATGTTGTGGGATGACATTATGGAAAGATTTGGACAAAAAAATGCACCACTTATTTTTCAGATCAAGAGAAGGCTTGGGAACATTGTGCAGGGAAATATGAGCCTCGTAGATCTGTATAACTTGTTCAAAAGAAACTGGGATGAGCTGCAAGTTCTGGAGTGTATGCCAGAGTGTGGTTGTGGTGCTTTAGCTAGTTGTACTTGTGACTTGAAAAAGAAATTTTCCAAGATTGAGTCTCGTAACAGGCTTATGCAGTTGCTGGTGAGCCTTAATGATAAGTATGATGCTGCTAGAAACTCTATTCTAGCCACTGATCATTTGCCTACTCTCAACAAGGCATATTCTATACTGCAACAAGTAGAAAGGGGAAATGAAGCCTCTAATGATTATACTTCACAGGGCATGAATGCAGACTCCAGTGCCTTGGTTGCTAACATGGGAGGAAATAGCTATCAGTACAAGCCACCTTCCAGTGGTGGCATGGCTCCTTTTAAAAAGGAAGTAAGAGACTGGAAAGAGTTGAAGAGGATTAAGCTGAACTCTACTTGCACCTATTGCAACATGAAGGGGCATTTAGCTGAGCAATGCTTCAAGTTGCATGGGATTCCTGAATGGTGTAAGGAGCTCAAATAGAAAGAGAAGAATAATTCAAGCAGTGGAAGCACTGGGAGAAGATTTGCAAATGCAGCTGGCTCTATGGATTCTCAAGTGCAAAACAATTCTCTTGAGGATGATGCAGGAGGGAACATAGATTTAGCAATGGTCAATGCTGTATATCAGGAAATTCTCAAGAAAACGAGAGGCAAGAATTAGGTGGAAGGGAACATTGGTTCATCTGCAAACTTTGCAAGTATGCTACCTTTTAATAATGTTAATGCTGTCTTAACAGAAAGGGCCACCAGTGAATGGATAAGATACTGGGGCTACAGATCACATGGTGTCTGAGTCTCATAACTTACATGACAAAAGAAGTTTACTCAGACCTATTCACATTGGACTACCAGATGGTTCAATTAAGTCTGTTACTGAACAAGGACATATGCAATTAACTGATGACATTAAATTGAGTGATGTTTTGCTGGTGCCTGATTTTAAGCACATATTGCTTTCAGTTGGAAAAATTCTTGATGAAACTGATCTTATAGCCATATTCACAAAATCTTCTTGCTACTTCCAGGACCTTGGATTGTTGTTAGGAGAAATCGAGTATCAAATATAATGAAATAGATCAAACCAGACTTAGGCCTCAGCAAATAAATACAAGACTCCTCCAATGCACTAAGAGAAAGTCAGGATCGAATCCACGAGGAAGCACGTCAGCAGTTCTCAGGTAGCTGTAAATTCTCACAGAGGCAGCAGAAAAGCACAGAAACAGAAGCAGAAACAAATAATCCCGGCAAGGGCAACTAAAACAAAAGCAGAAAATAAACTAAAGACAGAAAAGAAGCAAAGAAAATAAAGAACAAAGCAAAGACAGAAAGTAACTTGAGGACACAGAAGCTGGTCGATCTCGACAAGCTGTCCTCTAGGTCGACTAAACAGTAATGAAAACAGAAAGTAAAGAACAAAAGCAATCAACTCGACGAACAAAGCGTACTCGATCTCGACCACCACTCCTCGAGATCGACAAGAGGTACTCGACACAGAGATCAGAAAGTAAAAATCGACAAAAGACAACAGAAAACCAACTCGACCTAGACTACCCCTACTCGATCTCGACTAGATGTAACTCGAGATCGACCAAACAGTACTCTATGTCGACTAAAAACAGTAAAAGACAGAAACTTTAAAACTGGCAAATTTAAAGACAGAACTCAGAAATTTGATGAAATAAATCAATATATTAAAAGACCTCCAGGGCTAGGGTTTCGACACCACAACGATAACCATGCAAAACAACACATAAAGGCATAAAAGATCATGCTTTCCATCAAATAACTTTCGTTATTAACAAATAGGCATATAGAGGCTCTCGCATAAACCCTAATTGTTACTAACCCTTTTTCACATAATTAATCCAAGTTGCATTAAGATCACTTTCGCTTCAATAACACAAACAAGGATCACCTTCAACTCTCGCAAAAGAATCATGCTTATAGGGATAGAAGATAAATCGCACAAAAATCTGACCTTTATCGCATCGCCTCACATGGCCACCGTCGGGCTCACCCCAGCCCCAGAAGTGGGTGGACTACTCACGCCTCATCGCAATAACAGACATTGAATTGATGGAAGAAACTTGCATAAAACTATATTCAAAGCTTTTTACAATCCTGGCAATCAACTTTCACCGTAAGCCAAAACCCTAAAAACCTTAGAACTCCTAAACTACTAACTCTCGATTCTGTTCTGAACTGGAATTCCTGAAAAACCAGCCCCATGGGCTTTATTTATAGCCTCCCTAGCTAATCTAGGAAAGAAGATATATATCTCTATCTAAAATTATATCTAAATTGCTAAAAAGATAAATAAATATTTAAATGGAAATAAATCCATAAGGGAAAAGATAAAACTAATGTGGTAAGTCTTCATGTTGATAGATCTTGCTCCTTCCATGGTAGAACTTGATAGATCGGATAGATCTCAGCGACTTCGGATAGAATTTTCCGCCTTCGGCATCAAGGAACTCCAATCCTACTCGGACAAGCCAAGTCGAGAAGATTCTGGAATCTGGGTCTGGTCGACCTCGACAAGGTCTCGTCGACCTCGAGTTGGGTGGCTCGGCTTGGCTTGACTCTGCTCGATGTGGCTCGGACTCTGGCTCACTGGTGCTCGTCGATCTCGAGTTGGCCTCGTCGATCTCAACAAGGATGGCTCTGTCGACTGGGTCTGCTCGGACATGTCTTGTCGACTGGCTCGGACATGCTCGGACATGTCTCAAGGTCTTCGTCGATCTCGACAAAGGTTAGTCGAGATCGAGTAGGGCTAGGGTTCTCGGCTTCGTCCTCGGCTTCTCGGGCACCTGCTCCTCGTCGACTCCGGACATGGCGTCTGGGCTTCGTCGACCTCGACCAGGGCTTGTCGAGGTCGAGTTGGGTTCCGGAGTCCGGGTTGCTGGCTTTCTCGACCAGGCCTTGCTCGACCAATCTTGCTCGGACATGCTTGTCTATGTCGAGTAGGGCCCACTCGAGATCGAGTAGCCTCATCTCTTAGACTTTGTTCCGCTGCTTTGACCTTGGACTTCTGTAGTTGTTTTCCGAGCTTTTCCGACCTTCTGTAGAATTGCTGTAAATGCCTCGATTTCTGCGAATTAAACAGAAACTAGTGTAGATTCCATAATTTTGGCAAATAAACATTAATTACACAAATTCTGTACTATCTTAGCCCAAATGCATGAAATGTATACAGAAATCGATATAAAAGTTGCTGTAAAACATGGCAGATTCCGCTCACAACAAACACCCCATACTTAAGCTTGCTTGTCCTCAAGCAATACTTTTAGTTGTCATTCAGGGGAAGAAATCAAAACTCTCAACATCTTAGATTCATTCTTATATGTCCCTGCAATCAATTACCATCATCGAAAAGGTACTAGTGTCACAGATTCATGCATGTGCAATAATACAAAAGCAACATCTACTCACAAAAGGAGGGTTATGCACGTATAATTCATACGTGACAAAGCATTGATAATCAAGAAGACTTTAATTTAAGCTCATGAAGGAGTAGATTGGTAAAAGGCTAAAAGGTGGGCAATTTCTGGCAATGTGGTGCTTTTGATCCGGGGAAATGGAGTACTTCCAAACTTGAGTTTCATTCCACATACTTTCTCATAACATTCATCACCTTTCATAATGCTTTTCTCAATAATGCTTTTCTCAATCATAATGCTTTTACCTCTCTGACCTTGGCACTGCCTTCTCGCGAGTCGCAAACATGGGTGTCATGAATGGCCCCGGATACTTAGTGCTTTGGACTCCTCACAATGTGTCCCATCTCTCCAAACTATTATCTCAGAGAGCAGGGTCAATCTACCTTTATCTCCTGAGGTGATTGGATTTTCTTTCACTCATTAAATTTTCCATATATTTCAAACAATTTCCTTCCAAACTCCAATAATGATAATCATCACAAACACCATATAACATCTCCATAATGTAACATCATTCTCAACATAATCCCCGGATAAGGTAAAGAATGGCAAATATTTAGATCATGTGGAGCAATATTTTCGAAATAAGGCATATAATGGCTTTTGTGATGCATAAGCATAGGTAAGGCTAGGATTTAACAATATGAGCATTTATATGGAAATATAAAGTCCTCCATCATCTTATCATGCAACATGTCAAAAGCAATTTCAAATTTTACCTCCTTTCATGGTTTTCAAGAAAATAATGCACTTCATTGTGACTTCCCTTTACTAGGCAATTTCATGCTATATCTCTAATGAATCCAATTTTGCATCGTCGAGTTCAATATATGCTTCCATGACATTATTTTTTAAAAAAATTTCAATGGAGGTCATTTTTTCAAGACTTTTGGAAATTCTGCATATAAGCATATATCATTTAAATAATGCTTTCCAAAAATAGCCATGTAGCAATTCCAAGAAATAATGCATATGTAATGTTAAATAATGTTAAATATGATCAATATGCACAAAGTAAGCCCTTCCCCCACCCCATACTTAAACATTACAGTGTCCTCACTGTATAAAAACAAGGTAAAGGGTAAAGAAAGAAACTTACAAGACAGATGTGCAGAGCTGCATATTTTCGAATGGAGCACCTCCTAGTCCGAATAAGCTTTGGTTCTATCCATTGACCTGAAAAGTAGAAGACATATACCCAAAAATAGAAACAGCAAAAACCAAAAACAATGTTCAAAACCAAAAACAAAAACAAAAACAAAGTCTCCAAAGTCCTAAAAAGTCTATGTACATGCTCTAGATTTTATAGTCGCTAGGCCGACTTTCATTAGGCTCAAGGTGGCATCTGTAGAGCCCATGTAGCTTGGGCCTCAAATAAGACTCCATTCTTGTCCATCAGCTGTAATCCTCCAGAATGGATCTTGTTCACCACGAACGGTCCCATCCGCTTCTTGTTGAACTTGTTTGGAAACCAATGATCCTTTGACTTAGAGACATAGAGCTTGTCTCCAACTTCATACTCCTTAGGCTCATCATTGGAAATCCTGCACAATCGCACATACCAAGGCAAACCTCTCCCATGTATAGATAAATCTTTAATGGAAATAGGAGAGGAAAGATCCATACCTTGGCTGACTTTCGCAGAGACGGAATCGGGGACCACTGTATTTGGTCGATCTCGACTAGGGCTCCTCGAGATCGACGAGGCTGCTGGCTCTGATGGTGGTCTGGTCGAAGAATCAGAAGTCGAGGAAGAATAGGTCTTGTCGATCTCGACTAGACTGGTCGACCTCGAGTAGGGCTCTGGTCCTGGTGGCTGGATCGTCGAGGAAGACGGATCTGGTGAAGTCTGGCGGTGGTCGACCTCGACAAGGCTACTCGAGGTCGACGAGGGTTCTTCTCCTGGAGTCACCATCGTCGAGGAAGGCGGCGTCGAGGACGATGTGATCTTGTCGACCTCGACAAGGCTACTCGAGGTCGAGTAGCCTTCTCCTCCTGGCGGCTTGTTCATCGAGGAAGGTGGGGCTGGGCTCTCCGAGTTCTTGTCGACCTCGACGAGGGTACTCGAGGTCGAGTAGAGCGGCTCCTCTGGTTTGCTGTTCGATGATGCTGGTGCTGGTGGAGTCGCCTTGGTCTGGTCGAGATCGACTAGGGTTCTACTCGAGGTCGAGGAGCCCTGGTCGATCTTGACCCCATACTTAGCTCCTTTGTTCTCCTTGAGGATTGCCATGATCTCCTCCACCTGAGCCTCCATGTCCCTCTTTTCCAGCTCCTCCGGGGTCATATTTCTGACCCTGGGTTCTCCGCAGGTGATGTAGCCAGCTGAGATAGATTTGACCTCTTCCATCGGACCCGCATGACTTTCAGTTTTTTTGAAGGAATACTCAATTACTTCATCGCTGATGTTGAAGGTGAGCACTTCTTTCCTTACGCTTATGTTGGCATCCACCGTTGCCAAGAATGGTCTCCCTAAAATAATTGGACAAGCAGGATCTTCTTGCATATCAATAATTAAGAAATCAGCAGGGACGAAGAATTTACCTACTTGTACTGGGACATTTTCCACCATGCCTGTTGGAATGACCACCGTGTTGTTGGCCATGTAAAGTCTAGCATCCACAGGCTCTAGGGCACCTATCTTAATCTTGGACCAAATCGTTAAAGGCATAATACTGACACTAGCTCCAAGATCACATAGGGCATTAATTTTGTATGGACCAAATCCAATAGTTATAGCAAACTTACCTGGATCCGGCCGCTTTTCCAGTATGTCTAGCTGGCTGCACTCCTCTGTAATTTCTGCCATTGATCGCTTTTTGCTCAAAATCTCCTTCAGGAATTTGACATATGACGGCATTTCATTGAGAGCTTCTGTGAAGGGTATGGTGACATTCAGCTTCTGAAGCATCTTGATGAAGCGCTGAAACTTTTTCTCCGCTGGGTCTTTTAGAGATTTCGTGGGAAAGGGCAGCTTCTTTTTCTGAGTCGAAGCCAGAACAGATGTCGGAGGTGTTGTAGATTTCTCGACCAAGGGCTCCTCGACATTGACTAGTCCTTTGTCGACATCGACCAGAGTGGGCCCAGTCGAGTTGCTGTTCGGCGCAGACGAAGATTCTGGCAATTTCTCCTCGAGGTCGACCAGGTGCTTGTCGAGATCGACCACGACTTTATCGAGATCGACTTACTGTTCCTCGTCCTTCTGCTGCTTTCCGACCTCTGGCTCTTGTAGTTGATGGCCGCTTCTGAGTTTAACAGCAGCGATGTGTCCAGTCTTTCCCTTCGGATTTGGTTCTGAAGACCCAGGGAGAGCGCCTGACTGTCTAGGGATTCCTGCTGCTAGCTGACCAATCTGTGTATCAACTGTTTTCCTCCAGGTATCAATTTCCCCAAGCCTAGAGTTGACACCTTGCATCTGAGTGTAGACGGAGTTGAAAGATTGCCTAGTTTCTGCGTGGTTTCTCCGCATCTCCTCCAGGATTGTCTGTATATCATCCTTTTTCTGGTCCCTTTCTGGATGTCCTGGAGCTCTGTAGGGTGGAGGATTCCTAGGGGGACCTTGGTTCCATTGCTGTTGATAAGGCCTTTGATCCCCCATATAGCGATTAGGCCCTCCTGCGTAAGCTGCATCCCCATGATGTTCTGCCATTCTGACTTGCTCTGTGTGTGGGCACTCAGTAGTGGTGTGCCTTTGCGATCCGCATTCTATGCAAGGCTGGTTGACAGAGAGATACTTTACTTGTTTGAGGAGCTTCTTATTCTGGTCTCTGTAGTATTGCTCCCTGACATCTGGGTCGATCTCCTTCGCTGGCTCATAAAGTGGCATAGATGGTGCTGGCCTGGCGTAGGAGTTCTCATCATAGTTTGAAGTCGCCCCATACTTGTTGTCGTAGGTGGTGAGCTTGTCGAGCACATCCCAGGCGTCAACTGGTGGCATTGTCAGGAACTCATAGCGAGTATAGTGGTTGATCCTGTCCTTAGTGCCTTGATCAAGAGAGTTGAAGAAGATCTCTTGAATGACGTAGGGCGGCTATCCATGAGTAGGGCAAGATCGCAGAAGTTCCTTGTAGCGCTCCCATGCCTTTGCCAGTGGTTCCCCTTGCTTTTGTTTGAAGGCGGTGATTTTCTGGCGGAGATGTGCTGTTTTGGCGGGTGGGAAGAATTTGTTCAGAAACTCTTGCTCTACTTGGGCCCAGGTTGTCAGTGATCTTGCTTTCAATCCTTCCAGCCATTTCAGTGCAGGACCAGCGAGAGACCAGCGAAAAGCTTTCATCCTGACATATTCCAGTGTGGTACCTTCAGCAAGAGTACGACACATGTCAGAAAAATTGGTAATATGCTCAAGAGGACACTCATTAAATCTGCCATAAAAGGCATTATTTTTAAGCTCTATAAGAAATTGAGTGCGAATTTCAAAAGAGTTGTCAGGGATTAGAATCTCCGATTCAGGCACGACGAGCGTGGGATGCATATAATCCTCAGCAGTGGTTGGATATTGGGAAAGCTCAGCTTGTGCTTGTTCTTTTTCTGCTCTCTCAGCGGCGAAAGCAGCATCCCTGGCGGCTAAATCCCTGGTGAGCCTTGCGATCAGCTGTTCCTGTGTTTCCGCAGCTGCCATAGCTCTTTGTAGTTTGGTTCTGATGTGAAAAAGGCGTTCCGGTTCGTCTATGGCGTCAAACTCAGGCGTTTGACCAGAACGGCGCATACACCTGAAAAATAACTCAAAGAAACAGTGAGATCCGACTACCTAAGGCGCGAATGATTGCCTCCCCGGCAACGGCGTCAATTTGTTGTTAGGAGAAATCGAGTATGAAATATAATGAAATAGATCAAACCAGACTTAGGCCTCAGCAAATAAATACAAGACTCCTCCAATGCACTAAGAGAAAGTCAGGATCGAATCCACGAGGAAGCACGTCAGCAGTTCTCAGGTAGCTGTAAATTCTCACAGAGGCAGCAGAAAAGCACAGAAACAGAAGGAGAAACAAATAATCCCGGCAAGGGCAACTAAAACAAAAGCAGAAAATAAACTAAAGACAGAAAAGAAGCAAAGAAAATAAAGAACAAAGCAAAGACAGAAAGTAACTCGAGGACACAGAAGCTGGTCGATCTCGACAAGCTGTCCTCTAGGTCGACTAAACAGTAATGAAAACAGAAAGTAAAGAACAAAAGCAATCAACTCGACGAACAAAGCGTACTCGATCTCGACCACCACTCCTCGAGATCGACAAGAGGTACTCGACACAGAGATCAGAAAGTAAAAATCGACAAAAGACAACAGAAAACCAACTCGACCTAGACTACCCCTACTCGATCTCGACTAGATGTAACTCGAGATCGACCAAACAGTACTCTATGTCGACTAAAAACAGTAAAAGACAGAAACTTTAAAACTGGCAAATTTAAAGACAGAACTCATAAATTTGATGAAATAAATCAATATATTAAAAGACCTCCAGGGCTAGGGTTTCGACACCACAACGATAACCATGCAAAACAACACATAAAGGCATAAAAGATCATGCTTTCCATCAAATAACTTTCGTTATTAACAAATAGGCATATAGAGGCTCTCACATAAACCCTAATTGTTACTAACCCTCTTTCACATAATTAATCCAAGTTGCATTAAGATCACTTTCGCTTCAATAACACAAACAGGGATCCCCTTCAACTCTCGCAAAAGAATCATGCTTATAGGGATAGAAGATAAATCGCACAAAAATCTGACCTTTATCGCATCGCCTCACATGGCCACCGTCGGGCTCACCCCAGCCCCAGAAGTGGGTGGACTACTCGCGCCTCATCGCAATAACAGACATTGAATTGATGGAAGAAACTTGCATAAAACTATATTCAAAGCTTTTTACAATCCTGGCAATCAACTTTCGCCGTAAGCCAAAACCCTAAAAACCTTAGAACTCCTAAACTACTAACTCTCGATTCTGTTCTGAACTGGAATTCCTGAAAAACCAGCCCCATGGGCTTTATTTATAGCCTCCCTAGCTAATCTAGGAAAGAAGATATATATCTCTATCTAAAATTATATCTAAATTGCTAAAAAGATAAATAAATATTTAAATGGAAATAAATCCATAAGGGAAAAGGTAAAACTAATGTGGTAAGTCTTCATGTTGATAGATCTTGCTCCTTCCATGGTAGAACTTGATAGATCGGATAGATCTCAGCGACTTCGGATAGAATTTTCCGCCTTCGGCATCAAGGAACTCCAATCCTACTCGGACAAGCCAAGTCGAGAAGATTCTGGAATCTGGGTCTGGTCGACCTCGACAAGGTCTCGTCGACCTCGAGTTGGGTGGCTCGGCTTGGCTTGACTCTGCTCGATGTGGCTCGGACTCTGGCTCACTGGTGCTCGTCGATCTCGAGTTGGCCTCGTCGATCTCAACAAGGATGGGTCTGTCGACTGGGTCTGCTCGGACATGTCTTGTCGACTGGCTCGAACATGCTCGGACATGTCTCAAGGTCTTCGTCGATCTCGACAAAGGTTAGTCGAGATCGAGTAGGGCTAGGGTTCTCGGCTTCGTCCTCGGCTTCTCGGGCACCTGCTCCTCGTCGACTCCGGACATGGCGTCTGGGCTTCGTCGACCTCGACCAGGGCTTGTCGAGGTCGAGTTGGGTTCCGGAGTCCGGGTTGCTGGCTTTCTCGACCAGGCCTTGCTCGACCAATCTTGCTCGGACATGCTTGTCTATGTCGAGTAGGGCCCACTCGAGATCGAGTAGCCTCATCTCTTAGACTTTGTTCCGCTGCTTTGACCTTGGACTTCTGTAGTTGTTTTCCGAGCTTTTCCGACCTTCTGTAGAATTGCTGTAAATGCCTCGATTTCTGCGAATTAAACAGAAACTGGTGTAGATTCCATAATTTTGGCAAATAAACATTAATTACACAAATTCTGTACTATCTTAGCCCAAATGCATGAAATGTATACAGAAATCGATATAAAAGTTGCTGTAAAACATGGCAGATTCCGCTCACAACATGGATCTAAGAAGATTTTGCTATCTGGAATCAGAGATCATGGCCTTTACAAGATACATTCTGAAGATCATGATGGGGCAAGACTTGGTGGAAGAACTTTGAGAAGTTGTAATAAAGCTAGTTTAAGTTTGGAAATAGTTCATGCTAGGCTTGGTCATAGTTCTGTGGCTAAGCTCAGACATTTAAAGACTTTCAGTTCTTCAGTTATGGATAATTTTGATTGTGAATCTTGCTCTTTGTCTAAGCATCATAAACTTCCATTTCAGAGAAGTATGAATATTGCCAAAAGGCCTTTTGATCTATTGCATATGGATTTATGGGGACCATATAAATCTGTTACTTATGATGGTTGCTCTTATTTTTTGACTATCCTTGATGATTGTACACGGGTTACTTGGACCCTGTTGCTGAAGAGCAAACTGCAGGTATTTAAAGCTATTATTCAAGTGTGTGAGGACTGACAATGGGACTGAGTTTGTGCAGAGACAGTGTGCAGACTTGATTGCTTCTAAAGGGATTATTCATCAGAAAACCATCCCTTATACTCCTCAACAGAATGGGAGAGTGGAGAGGAAACATAGACGCCTTGTAGAGACAACAAGGTGTTTAAGAATTCATGCTTGTTTGCCTATGAAGTTTTGGGGAGAATGTGTGCTTGCAGCCACTCATCTTATTAACAAAATGCCCACTGAAATCCTTAACTGGAAATCTCCTCGTGAAAAATTGTTTAATAAACCAGTAGAGTATGATGATTTAAGAGTTATTGGTTGTCTATGTTATGCACCAGTGGGTCATGATCAAAGAGACAAAATGAAAGCCAGAGGAAGAAAGAGTGTGATGATTGGATATCTTTTTGGCCAAAAAGGATACAAGCTTTGGGATATGGAGCTACAGAAGATGTTTGTTAGTAGAGATGTGATTTTTAGAGAGGATCAGTTTCCTTATAAAGATCAGCTAAATGGTGTAGCAGAAAGCACAGAGTTCAGTCCATCCTTACCTCTTGTTAATCCTGCTGTAGATAGTGATTTCATTGATAATCACTTCATCAATGCTCAGGGAAGCAATTCACCAACTTTCATAGCAGATAATGAAGTCAATAATGGCCAAACACCTCTTCCATCTCAAATTCAAGATTCTCTAGAATCAGAAGGAAGTAATGGTCAAATGTCAGTTGAGATTTTGCAAGACTTAACTGAATTTCCTCCTCTAAGGAGGTCTGTCAGGCAACATGTTGCTCCTAGAAGATTACAAGACTATGATTGTAGACACGGAAGGCAAAGAAATTCCCTATCTCAATCCTTTCTTGCAGAATGTCTTGGTGACAAGATTGATCTTAATTGGGGAGCTGTGAAATCCTTTGCTTACATGGTAGCTGAACCTGAACCTTATAGTTATAACCAAGCCATACAGAACAACAACTGGATTAATGCAATGGATACTGATATCTAGGCTCTAGAAAGAAATGACACCTGGGATCTAGTTGATCTTACTCCCAACTTGAAAGCTATTAGGAGTAAGTGGTTCTATAAGATTAAATACAGGCCAGATAGCACCATAGAAAGGTACAAGGTCAGGTTAGTGGCTAAGGGTTATAATCAGATCAAAGGAAAGGATTATAAACACACCTTTTCTCTTGTGGCAAAATTCTCTACTGTGAGAATCTTAATAGCCCTTGCAACTCTTAGAAAATGGAAGCTTAACCTTCATCAACTTGATGTGAACAATGCTTTCTTACATGGAAAGCTTGAAGAAGAGGTGTACATGAAACCTCCTGAAGGGTATGCTCTTGGCAAACCAGGACAGGTATGCAGGCTAAAGAAATCCATCTATGGGTTGAAACAAGCATCAAGACAGTGGGACACAGAGCTGTGCAAATTTCTAGTAGGCTTGGGTTATGTTTAATCTCTTGAAGACTATTCTTTGTTCATCAAATAGGTTCCTAATGGAATTGTGGTTGCTTTGGTCTATGTAGACGACTTGTTACTTACTGGTGATGATATTACTGTTATTGATCAGACTAAGAAGGCTCTTCATGAAGCCTTCACTATAAAGGATCTTGGGGAGGCAAGATATTTTCTGGGTTTGGAAATCATGCATGATCAGAAAGGTACAACACTGCATCAAAGGAAATACATCATTGACATTCTTGAAGATTGTCAAATGATGGACTGCAAACCTGCTCTTTTTCCTCTTCCAAGAGGTTTAAAATTGTCTACACACAATGGTGTGATATTGGCAGATCTTGAAAGATACAGAAGACTTGTTGGGAGGTTATTATTCCTCAATTTGTCTAGACCTGATATATCTTATGTTGTCCAACACTTAAGTCAGTTCATGGTTGAACCCAGACAACCACACCTTGATGCAGCCATTCATGTGGTGAGGTATTTGAAAAGGACCTTGTCCACATGCCTTTATTATCCTAGAGAGTCATCCATGATTCTCTCTGCTTATTGTGATGCAGACTGGGGTGCTTGCCAATTCAGTGCAAAATCTCTAACTGGCTATTGTGTATTCTTTGGCGAGGCTTTAGTTTCTTGGAAAACAAAGAAGCAAGTGACTGTTTCTAAATCCTCTGCTGAAGCAGAATATAGAAGTATGTCTACCACATCTAGTGAGCTTGTTTGGGTTGAAGGGATACTACAGAGGCTAAAGGTATATGCTCCCTTACCTATTCCTCTCTAATGTGATAGCAAATCAGCTATTCATATAGCTGAAAATCCTGTGTTCCATGAGAGAATAAAGCACTTGAAGATAGATTGCCACTATGTGCGTGAGAAGCTGCAGGAAGGCTTCATCTATCCACAACATGTCCGAACTGGTGTTCAATTGGCTGATATCTTAACTAAAGCTCTTCGTGAAAGGCAACACTACTTCTTTTCTTGCAAGTTGGGACTTGTTGGATTGCCCCCAAGCCCAACTTGAAGGGGGGTATGAAGAATAAGATTTCTAGTCTAAGTAAAGCTTTATGTTGAGCTTAGACTAGCATGATCAACTAAGTGCATTGCTAATGCATTGAGCTGCACTTAGACTTTCATTATCTTTCATTTAGCATTTTACCTTGTTTTTTTATCTTGGTTGTAATAAGAACATTGCCCATGTGAGTGGCACATGTCACCCTTGTAGGGGACCTAGATAAGGCTTTATGACCTACCTCTTTGAGGTAGCTAGGGTTTTGGGATCATGTGCCCATGAGTGGTGGCTTGGAATAGCCGATTATTCCTCCTCTTCGTGCTCTCCAAGTTACTACACATTTAGTTCATTTTTCATGCTTGATCATAGCTGATTTTGGTTGATCTTGTTACTTTACATTATTCTCATAGAATCCAAACCTTGTACATAAGTGGGTGGGCTACTCCTTCTAACACCAATTGGTTTTAGGATGGAACTCCACTCAGCTTGTGTGCTCGGTTTGGTTGGCGCATGTTGCCCTTGGGCGTGCTGAAATTAAAGGAAAATTTCATCATCTAGGGCCGATTGGTGCTCTGATACCAATCTGTCGGCTTTTATAGAGGTAGAAGACATCAAAATCCGAGGACAATTACTACGAAAACTTCATGCTTTTCTTCTTCATTAAACTGAGGGTCCTTACACAACTGAAATAAACTAAAACACTAAGCTAATAACTACCACTAACCCACGACTAACATCACATATACCTAAAGTAGTGGATAAATTTGAGAACAAGATTGTTTCCTGAGATCATGCACTTCCACATGAGTGTCATGAGGTTTGAATCACATTTCAACACAATATAATCAATATTTAACTTTTGACTAGAACGTGTAGTTCAGCAAAAGTGTATGTAAAACTAGTAAACGTCTATCGGGCCTCGGGTAACAAAGCCATCGGGCTCCCGTCGAGTGGTTGGCTCATATACATGTAAGCATTCTCATTATGAGCACTGGCCGGAGAATCTTGGTCATGATATCCCTCCGACGCATAACACAGCTTGAGCGTGGCTACTACCTCACTCATTCTTGGTCGCTGGTCACCTTTTGGATTCACGCATGCCATTGCTATCTCCAAGAATTTCCACTCTATGTTGGCACTTACCTCTCCTTGTAGCCTCTCGTCGACTATTGCCAAGATGTCTCCTTTCTCGACCATTTCAGTTGTCCAATTGACTATATGAATACTGTCTTGCTCTATTTGGTTGGCTTGCTTGAAAATTGCTGGTTTCCCTGTTAGTAGCTCCAAGAGAACAACTCCAAAGCCAAAAACATCACTTTTGTTGCTTATCGTGTTCATTCGGTAATACCTGAGTTCACCAATTATCCATTTAGATATGAGTATGACATTATTGATTACTTCAATACACCTTTTTGGGGATGGAGAAGAGCTTACTCTGGATCGAGGTACCCAGGAGTACCCGCAATATTATCAGTAGTAGCAACAGCATCACTCGCAGCAGTGAAAAATACGGATAGCCCGAAATCAGATATCTTGGCATGTCCCGTCTCATCCAATAGAATGTTCGCAGGCTTGACGTCTCTGTGGACGATTGTTGCTTGACAGCCACTATGTAAGTAGTCCAATCCTGCAACCAATTCATTGATCTTAAATGCAATTTTTCTTTGTAAGCTTAACCATTTTCTTAAGTCGATTTTTTTTGAAGGGACTAAAATGAGTACTATGAATCTGCAAGGCTAACCTTGTGCAGCACCAATGGAAATTTGAAGTCTTGTTTTCCAGCTCAACGAATGTCCATTACTCGCTGCAATCCACCAAAAATACTTCATTTGTGATGGAGAAAATTAAAAGTTAACACCAGCTCAATGAATAAGGGCGAGATCGAGTTACCTGATAAATGCATGCTTAAGTCCCCACAAGGCAAGTACTCGTAAACGAGTGCCATGTTTGAGCGTTCCTCACAATACCCAATTAGAGACACCAGATTCACATGATGAATCTTCGTCAAGAGTTCAGCCTGCAGTGGATGCAGGAACAAGTATCCATGTAATAAACAGACAATTTTTATTGAGTTAACTGACTATAAGATGTGTACTGAAAGAAGTTTTTCGGTTTAACTTGCCTCTACACAGAAGTGCTTCACAGAGAGGGCAACTGATGTATTATTCAGTATCTTGACAGCAACTTGAGTGCCGTCTTTCAGAAGACCATGATAGACTGTACTAAATGATCCTTTTCCAATGATCTTTTTAAAATTATCAGTGATCTTGACAATGTCTACGTATCTGAAACGCTTATTTCTTGATCTCATAGTTCGGGATATTAGCCCTTCAATTGAACAAAAACAATATCAAGTCAGATTATATGACAAGATATGACTATGATGGATCGATAAAATAATAAATTGACCACATGAAAGACAGAGGACTGAATAGTACCTTTGTTCTCTCTCCCTTTACGTTTGAACAAAATGCAGATACCAATCACAAGGATTGAGAAAATCAAAGCAATGGGTATTGAAATAATGAGTAGGAGAATCTTTTTGTTGATCGCCTTGTTACAAGCAATATTAATGGAGTTCCCATCTAGTCTGAAAAAATAAAAAATAAAAACAATTAACAAGGGGATTAAGTTTGTTGTTTCAATTGAGTATAAACAACATTAACATACCTTAGACCTATAGAGTTATCGCAAAACTTTTGAACAAGTTGCGGAGGAACTGGACCTGTGAAATTGTTTCCTGTCAGATCGCTGCAAAGACAAGGAAGATATATATATATATATATATATATATATATATATATGAGTTTGTGTTTAATTAAGTTCATGTAATTTGTTAACTCTAGAACCATCCGCAGTATAAGTATCTTAATTACATTTCATGCAATGAGGGCATTTGTGCTAAAAACTCTGGTATCTTCCCCGTGAATCCATTGTTTGCGAGGTTCCTAAATCAAAGATAAGAGCGCTTACTACGCATTAGAGAAAGAGACCATTGAAACACTGGTGTTCAACCACTTATAAAACATGAACACTTACAAGTACTGCAGCGATTTCAGTTCGGATATAGTTGGTGGAAGCTCTCCAGTCAAATTTCTTGAACTCAGATTCCTGCCTCACAATTATGTGATTATATATATATATATTTTTTTGGTCAGCACGATTATGTGATTATATATCAAACATTAGAATATCACATAAATAAGTGTAATTAATTACGATAAATACTATATCATGAGAATGGACGACTCACAAGGAGGTTATCCTTGGCTGCTCTGGCGGGTTATAGGCAGTACAAATCAGACCATCCCACTGATATTTTATTGGAAGGCAAGGATCTCCTTGCCAAGTCTTTAGTACTGTACTGTACTTATTCTTAATTGCAGTGACAGCGTCGACTGATAATATATATATATATATATATGGTGGCCGGGTTTGTTAAATTCTCAAGCAAAAGAAGCAATAATGTGATTATAGTAATTTAACTGAAGAGTGTGGATACGAAAAACATACCGTCTTCCTGATTTGTTGTTGAATTAAGCTTTAAGACCTTGTAAATCTCGAAAGCATTAAGAATAGGGTAAAGGTTTGATTCATCAGTCTTGTTGAGTGAAAACACAAAAGGGTTCGATCCATTGAGTGGTATCAAACAAGATTTTATGGTGGTTGAATGCAAGTACTCCGGCCTAACAGGTCCAAATTTGTAACCTGGATGAGGAGGCACGTAAATGTAGAACTCTCTAGTGTCGTTGGGGCCAAGCAATTTGAGTTCAGCGAAGTGCCAGTACGCATAAACTTCAGTCGAGTTCGGGTATTTCGTCTCAAGTCCATTTGGTAACCGGCTACCATCATTTAGCTCACAGGCTGTACTTAACACACCAGTTGGTACTTTGTAAGGATTAGCTCTTGAAGCAGCAAGGGACAGCTGGTTTGTCTGAATGACTTTCGTAGTCCACCAGTCATGTTGATACCATAGCCGATTGTAAGCGTCATCATTCTCACTGCATATATATATATTATATACATTGAGAGCAAATAACATGTCAGTAACTAAAATGATAATCACTACATATATATGTATAATGTACATACTCGGTTGAATTAACTGAACGGCCAACATCCCAACGGTCCCAGAGGTAGAGTGAGAAATCGGAAGATGCATCGTAAGTAGAGTCATTCAAAGGCCTGAGTTCTAGTGCAGATATAAAAGGAGCTCCATGACCATTGCCTGTGAGACAAACATCAATAGATTTCGAAACCGAATAATGGATGAACTCTCGAGCTAATTTCTGGCCTGGGAAATCTGGGTTGACTGTAAGCAACAAATTGACTCCGATGTAGAGATCAAATCGAGGCGAGAAATCCCTTCCATCGTAGTTGCCGTACATGAACCGAGCTCTGATCAAGTACTTCTTGTTTGGCAGCAACGGCGAAAGGGTGTAGCAACTTTTTTGATCATCAGCGAAGCTTCTAACCGTCCTGTAAAGATGATCTTGAGGGTCGCTAGTAATGAAATCAGAGGATACATTCGCGTTGTTTCCGGTGCTGATGTAATCATCATCCGACTTGTAGGTCAAACCAGTTGCTTGATGGTAATATGAGGCAGCTGCTGAGCCACAGTCGATACTTATGAAGCCTACATCGATATATGAATCCACTAGCTAGTTAAACAAGTTTCATAGGAAAATATACGCTGAAGCAATGAATTCCAATTTACAAATTAAAATCAAGCTAGTCAGTTTAGAAACCTACTGTATATATGGTAAAGATTATTCCAATATATTGATTTAATTGTAAATTAGATGAAAAATAAAAACACCCACCCCACCCTAATTATAACGTGTTAGAATGTAATTTAAAGTTCCTAAGCTAGGTTCAAGTTAGCTTAAGTTAGTTGAAGTTAGTTATGTTTATGAAATGCAGTGGCTATGTACATTGCAGTTGAAGATCAGTTTTCTTTTTGTTTGCAGAACCACTATCTAGGAAGTTATGTTAGCAAGGTAGTGGTGTAGTGGGTGTGTCTAACAGTTAACAAGTTATGGAGTATGTAAGACAGTTTTCTAATCAATCAAGGTGTAAGGCAGTTGTTGAATTTGTGAGTTCTGTTCTATGCTCTACAGAAGAACATTTCAGCCATCTCTCTCTCGGTTGTCTAGGTGATTATAGCTGTGGTTTGTTGGTTAATTTCCCTTGTTTATGTAACATTTGGTATCAGAGAAAAAAACATTTTTTTATTTCTGGGTTCGAATTTGAGATTGAGAGTGTGAGATCAAAACACAAAGGGAAACACTTGAGTGAAGTTCTGTTCAAGAAAAAATGCAAAACAATAGCAATGGGAATTTGAGCAGTCCTCAGTTGCCCATTTTCAAGGGAATTAACTACCACTTTTGGAGCCTAAAGATGACCACCTTGTTCAAGTCACAAGAGGTGTGGAATCTTGTTGATCAGGGGTTCGAAGATGCCAATCCTCCAGAGCCAGATCAGATGTTGAGAGAGAATAGAAAGAAAGACTCCAAGGCACTGTATATGATACAGTCAACCTTAGATGATGAAGTATTTCCAAGAATAGCTGCGTCAACTACTGCTCATGAAGCTTGGGAGGTTCTCAAGCATGAATATATGGGAGACAAACATGTAAACACTGTCAAATTGCAATCATTGACGAAAGAGTTTGAGACTCTAGTGATGCAGGAGAAGGAGATAGTCCAAGTGTTTTTGTCTCGAGTGTCAGGCATTGTAATTAAACCATATGAGATCGTATGGTGAGAATATGGGCAGTGAAGTGATTGTAACCAAGGTGTTGAGGAGTCTAACCAAGAGGTTTGACCATGTGGTTGCAGCTATAGAGGAGTCTAAAGATCTGTCTGTGTACAGATTTGAAGAGCTAGCAAGTTCCTTGCAAGCTCATGAGGACAGGTTGACAAGAACCAGTGATCAGAAAGAAGAAAAAGGGTTTCAAGTAAAGGATGAGTCTTCGAAGGGAAAGCCTGAAGGTTCATCAAGTAGAGGAGGTTTCAGAGGTGGTTATAGAGGTAGAGGTGGCCAAAGAGGAAGCTATAGAGGCCGAGGAGGAAGAGGTCAAGGAAGGTCTCAGGCCAGTGGTTCAGGTAGAGGAAATGGAAATGATCAAGGTAGAGATCAGTGGAGAGATTCATCAAAGAATCAAGGAAATGATTCAAGATCTTACAAGAGTAGTATAAAGTGTTACTACTGTAAGAAGCTGGGTCACAAAGAAGCATTTTGTTGGGAGAAACAAGAACATGAACAGAAGGGTGTGAACTACTCTGAGAATTGTGAGAAGGATGATGGGTTGTTCATGGCTTTGTCATCAGTTGAACAAGATGTTAGTAGCCTGTGGTATTTGGACAGTGGATGTTCAAATCATATGTCTAGTTCAAAGAAAATGTTCAAGGAACTGGATGAAACCAAGAAAGGAAGAGTCAGGCTTGGTGATAACAAGGTCCTTGAGGTGGAAGGAAGAGGCACTATGGCTGTGAGGAGTGTGCAAGGATCAGAAAAACTTCTGTATGATGTGCAGTATGTGCCTAAGCTTGCTCACAATTTGCTGAGTGTTGGACAACTTCAAGGATCAGGCTACTCTCTCTTATTTGATGAAGATACATGTGTGATCAGGGAAAAGAAGACAGGTCATGTGATTGCTGATGTTTCAATGACCAACAACAGATTGTTTCCTCTGGATTTATCAACTAATGTTGGTAAAGTGATGACAGCTAAAGGTGATGAAAAAACTATGCTGTGGCATCAAAGGTATGGACATTTAAATGTTCAAAGTTTGAAGATGTTGAATTCGGGTGAAATGGTGGAAGGTGTGCCTAGGATTGGAGAGTTAGAGTTGTGTGAAGGATGCATCTATGGAAAACAAATGAGAGGGTCATTCGCAAACAGAGATGCATGGAGAGCTGAGGAATGCTTGGAATTGATTCACGCAGACTTGTGTGGACCAATGCAAACCGAGTCTCTAGGTGGGAGTAAGTATTTCTTTCTCCTCACAGATGACCATAGCACGATGAGCTGGGTTTACTTCCTGAGGTTGAAGTCTGAGGCATTTGACTGCTTCAAGAAGTTCAAAGTTCTTACAGAAAAGCAATCTGGATTGATGATAAAGGCACTCAGAACTGATAGAGGTGGAGAATTCATGTCTTATGAATTCATGACCTTTTGTGAGGAGAATGGAATAAGAAGGGAGTTGACAGAACCCTATACACCAGAGCCAAATGGTGTAGCAGAGAGGAAAAATAGGACTGTGGTGGAGATGGCAAGGAGTATGTTAAAGGCTAGAGGAGTTCAAAATCAGCTTTGGTGTGAAGTTGTGGCTAATGTAGTCTACATTTTGAATGTCTCTCCAACTCGAGATCTGATGAACAAGACACCATTTGAAGTGTGGAGGAAGAAGAAACCATCAGTGAGCCACTTAAGAGTATTTGGTTGTGTGGCTTATACACTGAAAAACTTGAGATCAAAGCTGGATGAGAAAGCAGAAAAATGTGTCATTTTGGATATGCAGCTCAGTCAAAGGCATATAAATTGTACAATCCTGTGAGCAAAAGAACCATTGTGAGCATGAATGTGGTCTTTGATGACGGTGTGAGTTGGGAGTGGGAGAAGGCAGGAGGTGATCAAGTAACAAGCAGAAGTGTGACAGCTGATAGTTCAAGTGAGGAGGCTGAAGATGATGATATGTTTGATGATGATGATCATCATCGAAACAATTCTCCAGGAACACCGGTGCATCAACAAAGCTCTTCTAGCAGTGGCAACTCATCACCTTCAAGTTCCTCGAGTGAAACTCCTCCAAGGAAATTTAGATCTCTTGCTGAGATCTATAATGAATGTGGTTTTGCTCTTACTATGACAGATCCATAAAGTTTTGAAGAAGCAAAAGATGTGAGTAGCTAGCAAATGGCTATGAAAGAGGAGATGAAGGCCATTCAGAAAAATGATACTTGGGAGTTGGTTGACAAACCTCAAGACAAGAATGTGATAGGCTTGAATTGGGTGTTCAGGACTAAGTATAAGACTGATGGGAGTGTCCAGAAGTTCAAAGCAAGGTTGGTGGCTAAGGGGTATGCACAGAAGGAAGGAATAAACTATGAAGAAACTTTCTCTCCAATGGCCAGGCTTGAGACTGTGAGAGTTGTAATTTCCATAGCAGCTCAGTGGAAGCTACCAATTTATCAATTGGATGTCAAATCAGCTTTCCTGAATGGGGAATTGCAAGAGGAGGTTTTTGTAGAGCAACCTCTAGGATTTGTCAAGAATGGAGAAGAGGAGAAAGTGTGCAGGTTGAGAAAGGCTTTGTATGGCATAAAGCAGGTATAGTAAGATTGATGCTTTCTTTCTTCAACATCAGTTTGTGAGAAGTGAGAGTGAGCCAACCTTATATGTGAGGAAGAAGAAAAGTACAGGAGAGTTTATTGTGGCTTGTTTGTATGTAGACGACATTGTGTACTTCAGTTCCCCACTTTGATGCTTAGGCAGTTCAAGGATGCCATGACATCAGTGTTCGAGATGACAGATTTGGGGCTAATGCAATACTTCCTTGGGTTGGAAGTGAAGCAGAGAAGTGAGGGCATCTTCTTGTGTCAAGAGAAGTATGCTACAGATATGCTCAAGAAGTTCAGTATGGAGAACTGTGATGTTGCTCAGACTCCTATGAATACAAATGAAAAGCTAAGAAGAGAAGATGGGACTGAGAGGGCTGATGAGAAGATTTATAGGAGTTTAGTTGGAGGATTGAATTACCTCACTCATAGCAGGCCTGATATTGCATATAGTGTCAGTGTTGTGTCGAGATATATGCACAACCCTACAAAGCAACACTTGGGAGCAGCAAGGAGAATTCTGAGATATGTTGCAGGCACTGTGAAGCATGGAATTTGGTATGAGCAAGTGAAAGAGTTCAAGCTCAGGGGTCACACAGAAAGTGACTGGGCTGGATGTCTTGATGATAGAAGAAGCACGTCAGGGTCTGTGTTTGATCTAGGTTCAGGGGCTATAACCTGGAGTTCAAAGAAATAAGACACGGTTGCTCTATCATCTTCTGAAAAAGAGTGTGTAGAAGTTGGAGTAGCAGCAAGGCAGGCAATGTGGTTGAAGAAACTATTGTTTGATTTGGGATGTGATCACACAGGTGCAATTGAACTCTGGTGTGACAACAAATCAGCCATTGCAATGACTAAAAATCCAGCATTCCATGCTCGAACCAAGCATTTAGAAGTGCAGCATCACTTTATTCGTGTGTTGGTGGCAGAAGAAAAGGTGATGCTCAGATTTTGTGGAACCAACAATCAAAATGCAGATTTGTTTACCAAGTCTTTGAATGGTGGTAAGCACTACTACTTCATGGAGAAGATTGGTATGGAGGAACTTAAATTAAGAGGAGGTGTTAGAATGTAGTTTAAAGTTCCTAAGCTAGGTTCAAGTTAGCTTAAGTTAGTTGAAGTTAGTTATGTTTATGAAATGCAGTGGCTATGTACATTGCAGTTGAAGATCAGTTTTCTTTTTGTTTGCAGAACCACTATCTAGGAAGTTATGTTAGCAAAGTAGTGGTGTAGTGGGTGTGTCTAACAGTTAACAAGTTATGGAGTATGTAAGACAATTTTCTAATCAATCAAGGTGTAAGGCAGTTGTTGAATTTGTGAGTTCTGTTCTGTGCTCTACAGAAGAACATTTCAGCCATCTCTCTCGGTTGTCTAGGTGATTATAGCTATGGTTTGTTGGTTAATTTCCCTTGTTTATGTAACATAACGTACGTGTGTAAACAAAACCCTAATCCAGTCTATTAATTCCCCATCACACAAACCGTACAAAATTAGCGAGAGAATCAAGCGAGGAAGGGAGCTAGGCGATCCAACGGAGGATATAGCGTTGCCGGATATGGTGGTGCGCTTGCGCGCGCTTGGCGCTGCCGATGATGCGGCTTTGAATTCTTGCGTCCCTGAAGTACGGCGGCGGTGAATTTGCATAACATTGTGGCAGAGTGAGAGGATCCGCTCGCGCTGAGCAAGGAGGACATTGAAGGAATCGCCAACAAGTAAGTACGTGGTTTTTGCTTTAATGTTTCTTTTTTCTTAGAGCTCAAAATTAAGTTGCGTTACACATCCCATGGTGACTTCTGAGTGTTCTAGTTTATTGTTTTGAGATGCAGAAATTTAAGATAATTTAATTAGGAATATTGCAGATCCAGAAATTTTTTTGGGGCGGCTAATAAAATATTTGAAATATTTTTTTTTCATGTATGTATTAAAAAAATAATTTTTATTTCAAATATATTTGAAATTTTTTATATTTGTAATATAAATAGTCATTTTTAAAGGAAAAAATCATAGAAAAAGAAAAATTATTAAAAAATAAATGAGAATTTGTTTATATGCATAATATACAAAAGAATGTTTTTGTTAATTAAATACATTGAAGTAAAACCGAGTCTAGTTATCAAAAAAAAATACCGAGTCTAATAACATTTGAACTTATAATTATCTCATATAACAAATATTTCTCCTTCCAAATTAACTAGGCTATTTATAATTTACTCCTTTTATCTCCAAAATTAGTAAAAATTACCAAAACTTATAATAAATTTTTTTTACCTACGTTTTTCTTGTAGGGGGCTTCAACCACCCTGAGCTCTTGTATCCACCACTGATTATATAGTAATCACTAGAATTGATTCGAGATCAATCGAGTGATATGTTCTTTAGTTAATAAAGTCCGCCAGACTAATAAAATCAATTGAGAATAGGAAGAATTAATCACTAGTTCTGTACCTTGCTGGCCGGCTACAAAATGCATACTGAACCAAAAATCTAAAGGGAGGACATGGCGATTAATGTTAAGTAGACTGAAATTACCCGAATCATCGTTGACTAATCGCCTTGGCAAGTGAGAACGAAGCAAAGGTGATGCAATTAACAGTTGAGAAATTTGAATGATTTGGAGGAAGATGACAGCACTAGTAACAGAAACGCCCATTTTGATCACGTACAATCTTTGCTGATTTATTTTTAGTTCTCAGTCGTATATATTTAGTACATATATAAATAGATGCTTGATTTTAAGTCAAGCATGGCCAAGTCAATGCATGTCGTCACACCTCTTAATAGTACAAATACATCATTTTGAACCCAGCTGGATTTCCCGGCAATTTTAATGAAAAAAGGATTTTTTGATATCATCAAGTTTTACATCTTAAAATTACAAATATGGTATCAAATTAAGTCGGTTCAATTTAGGTATATTTCCGATCTCTAGTTTCTGGGTAGATATTAAGAGATTGAGATGTTAGATCCGTTTTTGGACAAGTTATAGTTTTGAGTCAAGTATCTGATCACTCTGAGTGAAATACTGACTGGAATTTAGCTCTCTAAAAAGATATTGTTTTAGGTTATCAGAGTGGGCCGACTCTCAATCCTGAGCTCTCTAAAAAGAGATTGTTTTAGGGTATCATAATGGAATATAGTTAAACGGCTCGACTCTCAATCCTGAGCTCTCTAAAAAGAGAATGAGATGCTAGACTCGTTGTCCAAGCCTCAACTAGAGATGAAAAACAACCCTACGACTCTAGTTGCACTTGCGGGGCGTGTTGAGAGAATGAAGCCTTAGTATATAAGGTAGTGGGTTACTTCTCCTATTGTCAATTGGTAGGTGGGTGGACAGCGGACCAGCTCAGGATCCACGACGGAGTGTTTACAACTTCTTTTGCAATATATATATCGCGAGTTGTCAACTGGTTTGTGCAGAAAAGAATGCATCTCTCAAACAAGAACATAGGAGACATATATATATATATATATATATATATCAACAGAAGGAGATACTAAGATTCACCCTTAGAGGCTATTGAAGAAGATGATCAAGCTATTGACTGAGACGATGATAATACTCTTGCAAGCTACTTAAAACATAAACATTGTTTTGGCTTCATGTACCATGTCTTTTATCAGAAAATGTAAACTTGGGAAGGTACCTAGGTTATGTACTTTTGGTTCGCGCTTGCTTTGTATATATGAAACTGTGCTATTTGGAAAAAAGCATCTTGTTATGCTTGATTAGAGCGACCTTGTATGCTAACAGGGACATTAAAGTAAATAGGATAAATAGGTCGTTAAAGAGATTCGCCATTGGAAACAACAACTTGCCGTCGCCAATGCATTAATAAAATGCAAGAACCTTAACAATGGGAGCTTGCCGTCGCAAATATAGAAAACAAGGCTATCTTCGTATCAATGACATTGCCAAATTGAGAAAAAGGCATGCAAGTTTGGGTGAGCCACGGGTTGACCCAATCCAATCTAGAAATTCACGGGTTGAACAGGTTTGGGTCATTTCAGGTTGAAATATTTGTGTCAAAACCCACATTTTACGAGTTTGATTGGGTCGAATTCTTGAATCGGGTTGCATTTTGACAGATTAAACTATCTCAATTAACGGGACCATGCAAGTCCATATACATACTATACACCCAAAAATCCAAAAATCATGTTCACATTTTCATACAAAACTCCAAAAATCATGTTTTGTATTATCTTACGCGCAAAGTCATATTCCATACGCGCAAAAATCATGAAATTTGCAACCTTTACTATATATATATATATATATAAAATAAATTCCATTTTGGTGGGGATCGAGGGGCCGAGGGGAGAGGATCGATTGGTCACCTTGGGATACTAAGATATCTAAAATGCATGTATTTAAGATAGAATTTTCCTATAGAATTTCTATTAGGCCAAATAAGAAATTAATTGCTCATTTTGAATAGAAATTTATTTATATAGACTAATATTAGGAGATAGGATACATCGATTTCATGTAGACCGATCTCCTTGTCAAAAATCTGTCGGCTAGCTCGAAACAGAGCTACGTATTCTTAATGATAGCCTTGTTTGTATCATGAATGTATCTTTTTGAATAGAACGCGTACTTTGAAATCAATTTATTAATTTTTGCTTTAATTTACATGATATTGTTAAATATCCATGAGTGAGCTGTAAGTAACCGCGTATATATGTGCACCGTTGGAATGTGGTTGTCCCACATCGGTTATATAAAAAATACTTGAACAACATAGAAGGTTGAAGGCCTACTACTCTCATTGTCAATTGATTTTGAGATGAAACACCGTTCGGGTTTATGTGTTATTCCAATCTCCCTCTAACTTGTCTTAGCTCAACCGAGTCCAGCCGACTTTAACATACACATCCAATTAAAATTCCAGCAATAATGCCAATGAACTATGCATACAAAACAACATATGGTGATCGAATCAACTCGATCGAGCAAATGAGAGGTGCATACGTAGCTAATAAACAGAGCCTGAATTGATGAATTTAATTCTAGAATTAATTGATAGTTTAGTAATCAATATATCCATTATTCAATTTATTTATTTATATTCAATATGTCACAAAATTTAACAATATTCACATATATAATGTTACAAAAATAGTGTTACTGAATTCAGGTACGGAAACAGGAATGAAAATCAGGGTAGCTAAACTAAAATCGTCTTATACAATGATCAAAATTTTAAGAGTTATTAATATCACATGCATATATACACACCTTGGAAAAAAAACTAATAAAGAGAAAAATGAAATATACAATGTACTATATTTTAAGAATTATTAATATCACATATATAACACATATAATACCTATATAAAAAAACAAATGAAATAAAAACCTATGGATTGGACTAGCTCATGACAAGGGGAAAAACGCACCTGATCTAGTACGTCGTCCGTTCATTCTAAGGGCGAGCCCTTACTAGCTTGTAGGTTACAGTGTAGATGACATGTACTTTATTTTTGCATTTTCCATTCCATCATTTGCTTTTTATTATTTTTTAATTTTCCATTCCGTCGTCCGTTCATTCTAAGGCCTATCTCTCGGCTTGTCCGGGATCGAACCCAAGTGGGTTTAATATACCCATTGGACTATCATAACCAACCAACTGAACAACACAAACTTTGTAATACATATTTTTACAGTAAAGCGGAAAAGATCCTATATCAAAAATAAAATTGATCTAGTATTGATAAGTCAGTTGTGTCCGTTATGCAGACCCCATGTACAAGAGACACAAAATTAGCAATAAGAGGAGTAGTTCCCCCAAGCATTCTCAGTATTTTTGATGTGGGACAACCACATTTGTTCGAATACTAACAAATTTTAGTTTATTTAGACCCAAAAATTTATTTTATTTTTCTTGTTGTTTGTGAATCAGATATTGTTGTTTGGGGATGATATAGGGATAGAGAGCTTTTATATAAATACAAGCTTGTTTCAGAGACATTTTCTAGATTCTATATTGTAGAACTATATAGCTATAAGAACCAGTTTGTTTGGTAGTTAGATTGCAATTACTGTAATAAGCTGGTGGGGCTTTACATGCCTAATCTTGGTGGCTCTCTATAACTAACTCGGCTATATAAAGCCTTGTATTCTCATTGTATAGTTGAGGTGTGGAATAACAAACTACAGAGCTTCTACCATCTGTAATCTCTTCCACTTTCTCCATTTTTTTTCTCAATCTAGGTTTACATGATTTGTGTGGAACATCTATGAATTGTTGATCACAATTCACAGATTCTGTTCCTCAATATGGTATCAGAGCTTGAATCCAGCAAGGAGATGTCATTGAGTTTTGATTTGGTGTTCGGCTTATGCGATTTCCGCCATTTCGTTAATTGATTCGAGCTTGATGATTGTCCATGGTTGGATGAACGTCGGCGTTTTTTTCCCTTTCGTGATTTCTACAAGTTGCGGATTGTGTTTTGCTGTGTGATTGCTTTTATGATTCCTTGCGTTTTATCTGATAGATTTTGACTTCAGTACTTGTGATTCAGTTGAATTGTTGATAGATCTATGTTTTGAGCTTGTTACTGTGAAATCATGGATGAACGTGTTGAATCTTCTGGTAATGGTGGAGGAGGTATTCCGTTTGATCGTACTGACAGGGTGATGAGTCCGAGAGTTGATCCAGCAGATCCTCTCCATTTAACCAACTCTGACCATCCAGGGATGGTGTTGGTTGCTGTCCAGTTTTCTGGAGCGAATTTTCATAGCTGAAGCATGGGGATCAAAATGGATTTGGGAGCCAAAATGAAACTTGGATTCATTAATGGCGTCTGTGTGTGTGTCCTGAAGAAGGAACAACGGAGCTGGAACGCAGGATCCCGTGTGATTACATGATCATGTGTTGGATATTGAATTCAATGAAAGCCGAGATCGCGGAAAACTTTATGTACGTGACATCGGCGAAGGAATCGTGGGAAGAGATCTTGGAGAGGTTTGCAGAATCCAATGCTCCACTAATTTATCAGTTGCAAAGGGAAATTAGTGACATTAAGCAGGAAAACCTTTCGTTGTCGACTTACTTTGGTAAGCGGAAGAGGGCTTGGGATGAACTTTAAACCCGGCAGGGAACTCCAACCTGCACCTGTGGGGTTATGAAGGCTTGTACCTATCTGATTTTGAAGAAGATGCTTGAGAGGGAAGCCACTGCAAAATTGATGCAGTTTCTGATGGGTTTGTCTGATTAATTTGAGAACATACGCAAAAACATTCTCGCCATGGATCCTCTCCCGTCCGTCAACAGGGCGTATCAAATGGTGACTAAGGTTGAGCGCCAAAAAGAGGTCACTCCCAAGATGAATGGGAATCATGAGATTCTGGCTGCTGGGAGGTTCAATAATTCTAAATTCGACAAAGGTCAATCATCAGGAAAGCCAGCAGAGACCAAGAGGGATTTCAAAAAGATGAAGATGGATAGACAGTGTGCTTATTGCAAGGAGAAAGGACACGTTAAGAAGACGTGCTTTAAACTGATTTTTGTGTTAAGAAGTACACCTAAACAAATTTTGTACAATCATCCATAAAAAGAAAGAAATATTTATTGCCATTGGTAGAGATTATAGAGGCAGGGCCCCAAACACTGGAATACACAATTTCAAAAGGAATTCAACTAGCAGAATGACGAATAGTAAGAGGAATGTGATGACTCTTTCCTAATTGACATGACTTACAAACGTAGTCTAATTTATTTGATGAAACAGGTAGTTAAAATGAGAAATAGATTGATGCAAGACAGACTCATGTGGATGTCCTAACTGGTGATGCCATGTTTGAAGAGATGTGCGCTCTCCGAGAAAGACTTGAGACAATGGTTGCGAAGACAGTGGCTCGGAGGGAGGCAGAAGGCGATACATTCCGTGATCAACGACCCCGTTTAGAAGAGTCCTGCCCTGCATATCCTTGACACATCAAAAATTAGTAAGGAATTCCATGTAAACATTATTATCCCTAGTTAGTTACTTAGTTGGAAAACACTCAGTAGACTCTTGCAAATTGAAGGCACAAAAAGAATGTTGTGTAAGACAACTGGTTTAGGCGATGCAGGAAGAACTGAATTACCCAAATGTGTAATTGCAAGGGACTTACCATCACCAACATGTAACCCATCAGCACCAGTGTACCCGGAATGAATTGAGAGGTTACTCATGTCCGAGGTCAGATGATTTGTCGCACCCGAGTCAACATACCGGGAAGGGTGAACAATGCTGGACGATGGATTCTCTACTGTGTATGCCTGCTTGGATGATGCAGACTTGGTGCGCTTCTTGAAATCCTTGAATGTGGGTGGGAATTCATTGTTGCTGAAGCGATTGAAGCAATTGATTGCCTCATGGCCCAATTTCTTGTAGATCTGACATTGGGGACGCGACTTGTCACTCTTAGATGTGGAATCCATGGAGTTAGTGTCTGCTCCAGATGAGTTGTCAGTTGTCGTGGATCGGTTCCAACGAGTACAAGCCATGTTAAAGGATGGAGGAAAGTCTGAGAGGGCTGTAGTCTTCCAAGTGAGATGCTCTTCCTCTTGGAGAAGAAGGCCCAACAATTCATCGGAATTGACAGGCTCCAAACGCATGTTGACAACCGCACATAATGGGCCATAGAAGGTGTCTAGACCATGGAGGATGGCGACAACAAGGTCATCATCTGAGATGGCCGTCATAGAGCCATGGAATCGGCAAAAGAACGTTTCTTCTCGACATACTCCAGGACGGATAGGTCACCTTTGAAAAAGGTCTGAAGTTGATGCTTTAGATGCATTGATCGAGCCCTGTTCTGAGCATGGAACATACGTGCCAAAATAGCCCAAACTTCTACCGTAGTACGTAGTTGCCCTATCCACATAAGCCAGGAGTGGGGTTGAAAAGGTCGAGCGAACCCAAAGGAGGACCATTCGATCCTTCTTTACCCACTCAAGATAGGTAGGGTTCAGGGAGAAGATGCTGGAGTTTTAGTGGCAGAGTAATCGTCTGTGGTAGTGGTGTAAGGTACCACAATGGCAGCAGGGGGAGCGTTGGCGGCTAGAAAATTCTCAAGTTCATAGACATGCAGAGCCAATTTGATGGTGTTGCACCAAAGAAAATAGTTGTCACGATTTAGTCAGACATGAAAGTTTGGGAAATGGGTGTGAAAACCAGCCGATGAGGAAGAGTTGGCGGAGGCTGCAGAAAGGATATTGGTGGTAGATTGCGATGAGGAAGATGATGTGTTATTGGCCATTGGATCGACAAAGACCGTTGATACCATGTAAGTGTTTAATAATGATTAAGAGTGAAGTTGATGATTTTCATTGATGAGATACAATGTATATATACAGTCTGATAGATCTTATCTTCACAAGATCTTCAGCAGTAACAGGATATACACAAGAAGATATTACAAGATCATATCTTAACTGTAATATCCTAACATTTCTTAAAGTAGTTTATTAAATGTGATAATAGACTGTTATGATCCTAAATGTTCTACCATGGAAGTTAAAATTGATTGGAAAGGTAAAGGAAAGGTAAGGGAAAGAGAAGGAAGAGAGTCCAGAGAGAGCGAGATGTGGAGAAAGATCTATAATTCATTAATCGATGTTGTACAATACACTGAGATAGGTATTTATAATACCCAACCTAAATTTCTACTAATTCCACTTATTATCCCTATATATTAATTCCTAACATTACCCACTCCTTATAAAATCTTTGTCCTTAAAGCTTATTAGAAAATCAAATGGAAATGAAATTTTCAAAACAAATTCAAGCCATAGCTTTCATCTGCAACTCAATCACGCAAAGAAAATGGAAAAATGTGGTTATGACATGGTCAAGTAGGAAATGGCAATTCATTATGACAGCAGCCACTCCCTTCAATATATACTTTTGGAGGAGGACACAGGGACATCGATCAGTGGATTATCATGCTAATTGCCAACCACTCCATTGTGTCTTCCTTGTGCAATCAAGGTATCCATTGCTACCACTTTGAAGATGACAAGACCATTCCCCATCACATATTAGATCAACAACTCATCCCTTTAAATACTACAACTTGAATTAGTCATCACTTGGCAACAAAAATTCATCACAGTTTGGCTGTCCCTGGATAGCAACAACAATTTACAATTCCCATTTGTTGCCTCATGTTCCTGAAAGCAGAAACAAATCCACCAGGATCAAAGGTGGGGATGCAATCTGAAAGCCAATACAGACCCATCCTTTCTACACCACACCTATTCATCCTACTCACTATTGCTGGATCACATCCACTAGGATCGAAAGTCATCATACAACTCAAAATTCCATGTGCACCAGCCCAATTAACAACCGATTTTAATTGTTTGTTACGGAAAACACATTCAGGCGACAGACTTATATATAACTCCGTCTCCTGAGTGAACAGTATTTAATATCCCCAACCAACCAGACTTTATTACTCTACTTTTGAAAAAGTCCAACGTTCAGGCGACGAACCACAAGAAGTTCCGTCGCTACAAAGGCTCGAACAACGCTTAGGCGACGAACCACTAGTATTTCGGTCGCTACAAAGGCCCATTCTGACAGCCGTCATTCGGATACCTATTTGGGCGACCGATCTTGAGCAAAGTTCGTCGCCTGAATTTGTTCCGTCGCCTGAGTACAGTTCAGCCGACGAACATTGAGGTTTTCTGGTCGGCTGAACATGGGTTGGAGGCGGTTTGGACCTCCCAACGTTCAGGCGACGGGCCTTAGTAAGTTCGTCGCCCGAACCTGATTCAGGCGACGAACCTTTTGAGTTCCGTCAAGCGAGGCGCAATCTGGCGTAGTGGTCTCGTAAACACGGGCCGAGGAACCCCTTTTATATCCGCCCTTGAACTCAGGCCTTTGGATAGCTCTACTTACCCTGCATCGACTAATTTCTCACTCACTACTTGGACTCATGAAGATCTTGGCGGTGATGCTAATGTAACCGGGAACTACACGTATGAATCCTCAGGGAATACTTAATTTTTTTTCCAGGTTTTGAAATTATAATTAATTATATATCTTCTTATTTAGGTATATATATATTCTGATATATTAATTAGACTAACAAGATTTAAATCTGCGCCTATCTCTCTTGATGTAGGGTGACGGATGATGCGTATGATCGTCTATGGTTTCGTTCTACGACATGGAATTGGAACATAAAAACCGCATTTCAATCCTTTGATGATTCACACGCCAGTCCTTTTAAATTACCAACAAGGGTATTGCGCACTGCTGCTGTGCCGCGAGAAGAAGATGGCCTGGCTAAGACAGTTTCCTATAATAACATGAATAATTATACGACTCAAGTTTATGCCTTCTGGCACTTCGTTGAGGTTGAATTGCTTAACGACTCCAGAGAGTTCACCATTTTTGCACCTGGCTACGCTTCTGGTCCTATTAGTCCAAAGTACTTAAAACTGACCACAGTCTCATCTCCTAGAATATCTCTCAATGGATTGAAAATTTTTTGGTTTACACTCAAGAAGACAAACAAATCTAGCGATTACCCTATTATTAATGCTCTCGAGTTGTACATCGTTCTAAATCTTCCAGTTTCACCAACAAACCAAGTAGATGGTATTGATATATCTTCCCATTTTTATTTTGCTTTCAAGGAAAGATCTTCCTTTATTGATGACATTAACTGATTTCTTCTTAACATGAACAGTTGATGCCATCAGCGAAATTAAGGATGCATATGAAGTACTATTATAACGAGAACGATAAAGGCGAAGAAAGACACAGAGATTTACGTGGTTCAGCAACGGTGTGTTGCCTACGTCCACGGGCAGAGAACCAGATTTCTTATTAGAGGAAGCGAAACAGATTGAGGTTACAAGGGGTCGGCGTTCCATGAGTATATGAAGAGACTCATGGAACCCTAAACAGACAATGGACTAAAAGCCCAAAATAGACAGACGATAGGCCCGTTTACAATAAACATCGCATACCGTAAAGGCGGGGTGGCGCTGCCCCCCCTAGCCCCCCGCCAGGGGCGTGTCGCCCCCTGGACCCCCGATGCGTCGCGGGTCAACAGTCGTTCAAGGCACATTAACAAATCTCCACCTTGACTTGAATCCTCTCATAAACAGATGCACCTATGACAAAAGTGCCCAGACGTTCTCTGCCTCAGATTGGTCCTTGAAGAAGGACCCAGACTGCCCCTTAGGGCAACTCAACAGCTGGTGATATTAAGCAAGTCCAAACAATGTTGGAACTTGCTCTCTGGAACTGGCTTAGTGAACATATCAGCGGGATTATCAGCAGTTCCCACCTTCTTCACCCTGATTCTCTTCTCATTCCTCAGAAAATGGTACCTGACATCAATGTGCTTTGTCTTCTCATGATGAACTTGATCCTTGGTTAAGCATATTGCACTCAAGCTGTCGCAATACACTAAAGCCTGATCCTGATGTAAGCCTAGATCATTGACCAAGCCTTTCAGCCAGATTCCCTCCTTAGCAGCTTCTGTCAACGCCATGTACTCTGCCTCTGTGGTAGACAAAGTGACTGTAGGTTGTAGAGTTGCTTTCCAACTCACCACAGAACTCCCAAGAGTGAAAACATAGCCAGTCATCGATCTCCTACTGTCCACATCGCCAGCATAATCAGAGTCTGAAAACCCAGCAACCAAGCACTCTGTATCATTCCCATAGCACAAACCAACATCAGTAGTGCCTCTGAGATACCTGAAGATCCTCTTCACAGCTTGCCAGTGTTCCTTCCCAGGCTGAACCATAAAGCGGCTTACCACACTAACAGCAAATACTAGATCTGGTCGAGTGCAGACCATAGCATACATCAGACTCCCCACTGCGCTGGCATAAGGAACCTTAGACATGTACTCCTTCTCCTCCTCAGTCTGAAGTGTGTACATTCCCAGCTTGCTGTTAGACGCCATTGGAGTATCTATAGACTTAGCCGAAGACATTCCAAACCTGCTCAATATCTTCTTGATGTACCCTTCTTGAGATAAGAAGAGTTTTCTCTGCTTCCTGTCTCTATAGATCTCTACTCCCAGAATCTTTCGAGCAGCACCCAGATCTTTCATATCAAACTCTGCACTGAGACAATCCTTCAGCTTCTGGATATCTGACTTGTTCTGAGCAGCAATCAACATATCATCCACATACAACACCAGATAAATATGTGAACCATCATCCAGACTGTTGTGGTAAACACAGCAATCATATGGACTCCTGTTGTATCCCAGCTGCACCATATAGCTGTCAAATCGCTTATACCACTGCCTTGGTGACTGTTTCAGCCCATACAAAGACTTCTTCAGTCTGCAAACATGGTTCTCTTTTCCAGGAACCTGAAAACCATCTGGCTGAGACATGTATATTTCCTCCTCCAACTCTCCATGTAGGAAAGCTGTCTTCACATCTAGTTGCTCAAGCTCCAAATCCTGATGTGCAACCATTGCTAGTAGCACCCTGATAGAAGTATGTCTGACCACTGGTGAGAAAATCTCATTGTAGTCTACTCCCTCTCGCTGATTGAAACCTCTTGCAACTACTCGTGCTTTGTACTTAATACCCTCAGCAGCTGATAGTCCTTCCTTCTTCCTGAAGACCCATTTGCAAGTAATCACCTTCCTATCAGCAGGCAATTTGACAAGCTCCCAAGTCTTATTCTTCTGAAGAGACTCCATCTCTTCTCCCATTGCTGCAAGCCACTGTGCTGACTCGTCTCCAGAAATAGCAGCCTTGTAGGTGGACGGAGCATCATCCTCCACCTCCTCGGCCACCTGCAAGGCATATCCCACCAACTCATCAGACCTATATCTCGCAGGGGGTCTGATGTCAGCCCTTCTTGGCCGATCTAGAGCAATACTGCGATGTGCTGCTCCACCTGCTCCTGTGTCTAGTGGTATAACCTCTGTCTCAGCAGTGTCTGACTCAATAGTACCTGATTAGTTTGTGACCACATCAGGTACCTGACTCTCAGATGGAGTGAAGTCTAACTCCACCTCCTCAGCAACAGCCTCTTTCTCAACTGCATCACTGGTCTTCTTCCTAGAATTCAGCAAAGAACTCTCATCAAAGACTACACTTCTGCTAAGTATAATCTTGCTGTCAGACCAGATCCTGTACCCTTTCACACCAGCACCATAGCCCATGAAGACTCCCTTCTTAGCTCTTGGCTCTAGCTTACCCTCATCAATATGATAATAAGCAATGCACCCAAAAACCCTCAGATTAGAGTAATCAGCAGCCTTTCCAGTCCACACCTCATAAGGTGTTTTGCAGTCGATACCTGTGTGTGGGCTCCGATTTACTAGATAGCAAGCCGTTGAAACTGCTTCTGCCCAGAATCGCCTTTCAAGGCCTGAATTTGAAAGCATGCACCTTGCTTTCGCCAGAAGAGTCTGATTCATTCGTTCTGCTACACCATTCTGCTGTGGTGTGTATCTGACTGTATGATGCCGAGCAATGCCTTCATCTCTGCAGAACCCATCAAACTCAGATGAACAGAATTCCAGACCATTATCAGTTCGCAGCCTCTTGACCTTCTTTCCAGTCTGATTCTCTACTAGAGTCTTCCACTCCCTGAACTTACTGAATGCCTCACTTTTATGCCTCATCATGAATACCCAAGTCATCCTAGAGTAATCATCAATCAGAGACAAAAAATACCTGTGACCGCCCAAGGACTGAACACGTGAAGGACCCCAACAGTCTGAATGGATGTAATCCAGCGTGCCCTTTGTCTGATGAACTGCTTTAGGAAATTTGCTGCGATGTAATTTCCCAAACACACAATGTTCACAAAACTCAAGGCTCTGGGCCTTATGGCCTCCCAGAAGATCTGCTTTCGAGAGAATTTGCATCCCCCTTTCACTCATATGAGCCAACCTCATATGCCAAAGTCTGGTTAGATCAGCTCCCTAAACCCCAGCAGAAACAGCCGCTGCAGCACCTGTAACTGAGGAACCTTGTAGAGTGTACAAAGTTCCCTTTCCCCGCTTGACTCCCTGCAGAACCACATCAGAGCCTCTGAACACACGCAATTTCCCCCCATAACCTGTGTACCTGAGCCCCTTGTCGTCTAACACTGTTAGGGATATTAGATTCTTCGTCATGGATGGCACGTGCTTGACATCCTCCAATGTGCGAAATTTCCCATCATCTGTCTGAAACCTAACTGAGCCAGTTCCAACAACCTTGCAGAGAGCATCATTCCCCATGGATACATTGCCCCCATCAGCACGGCTATATGTTGCAAACAACTCCCTTTTAGGACATATATGATAGGATGCCCCAGAGTCAAGATACCACACATCAGCCCTGTGTGTGTGATCATCAGCTAACAGAACAATATCCTCCTCAGAAGTATTGCCACGATCAGCTACTGCTGCAGACCCAGATTTCTCTTCCTCTTGCTTCTTCTTTTTCGGACAGTCATTCTTCCAATGACCTTTCTCCTTGCAGTAGTTACAAACATCGTTTGGTTTAGGGCCTGATTTGCGATCTTGCCGATGCTTCTTCTTATTGCCCTTTCTACCATCAGATTTGCCTCCGTTTGCCACAAGCCCGGAAGCCTGATTGTCTGTAACCGACCCGGTTGCCTTCAGACGCAACTCTCTGCTGTGAAGCGACGATCTAACCTCTTCCAACGTGATGGAGTCCTTCCCAACGACGAACGACTGAACGAAGTTCTCGTATGTGGGGGGTAGGGATACCAGCAAAATTAGGGCAGCATCTTCGTCCTCCACCTTAACATCAATATTACGCAATTCAAGTAATAAAGTGTTAAGTTGATCAAGATGATCTCTGAGTTGTGTACCTTCCTGCATACGCAGCCCGAACAACCGTTGTTTCAGAAGCAACTTGTTCGTCAGGGACTTTGTCATGTACAAAGACTCCAACTTTAGCCACAGTTTGCTTGCGGTTTCCTGATCAGCAACTTCTGTTATGACATCGTCTGCGAGACACAACATAATCGTCGAATGAGCCTTCTCCTCCAGAAGGCCGTACTCAGCGGTGGTTGTATCTGCCCCCTTCTTGTCGGCGGCCAACGGTGTCCATAAGCCTTGCTGTTTCAGCAAAGCCCGCATCTTGATCTGCCACAGACTGAAAGAATTTCTTCCAGTAAACTTGTCGATCTTCAACACAGAACCAGACATCATTCTCGGCGGAATTCAACGACCAAAGCTCTGATACCAGTTTGTTATAACGAGAACGATAAAGGCGACAAAGATGCGGGCTTTGCTGAAGCAACAAGGTTTATGGTCACCGTTAACCGCCGACAAAGAGGGGGATTTGTTGGGACACTTGTGAATCCCACATCGGAAGTGGGATGATTCTGAACCCAACATATAAGTGGATGGGCTACTCCACCTAATGCCAATTGGTTTTGGGATGGTGCCCCGGTCCGGCTTATATGTTGGGCTTTCTGGTCGGGCCCAACGAGATTTCCCCCCAACAAACTGGTATCAGAGCCGGGTTCGGCAGGTGGGCCGGTTGCACCGAAGATTGAGATGGACTCCACATCTGTATCGATGACGGGTTAGTCGAACCCGTTGCGTGGAGGTCTCGATTCCAACCGGGCTAGACTTGTGATGGATTCACAAGTGAGAGGGGGATTTGTTGGGACACTTGTGAATCCCACATCGGAAGTGGGATGATTCTGAACCCAACATATAAGTGGATGGGCTACTCCACCTAATGCCAATTGGTTTTGGGATGGTGCCCCGGTCCGGCTTATATGTTGGGCTTTCTGGTCGGGCCCAACGAGATTTCCCCCCAACAAGTACCAAGACATTGGCAAGGGGACCCCTGTCTTCCAGTTCAGTATCACTGGGAAGGTTTGAACTGTAGCTACGATGACAACAATCCTCCAAGAATATCCTCCTTGTGAGTTTTGATGATATTATAACATCATCTTGATTAGAATTTTCGACTATGTTTAGTATGTTGTGGTTTTTTATTTATAACTCGTAACCACATCCGGTTTCATGAAACAGGAGTTTGCCTTCGAGTAATTTGACTGGAGTTGTACCACCTTCTCTATCCAATCTCACATCATTGGAGTACTTGTAAGTTTTATACTTCATTTTCAACCTAGAGGATGACCAACATATTGTCGACGTTCTTCGCTATTATATATGTAAGAATGCTCTAACATATGTATGTTGTGAGTTTGAATTTGCTTCAGGAATCTATCTAACAACAGATTTACGGGGGCGATTCCAGAATTCTTAGCATATTTGCCTTCATTAAATATCATGTAAGATTGTAGTATTAAAATTTTCCAATTTAAGAAAGTTTCATACCTCAATGATCTTATATTTTCCTCTTTCTTGAAGTGATCTGACGGGAAACAATCTCATGGGTCCAGTTCCTCTTGAGCTTGCGAAAAAGGCAAGAAATAAAACCTTAGAGTTGAGGTATTTACACTCATATATCTCACTTTTATTCTGCGTTAGAAGTGCAACGCATAATTCCAATGACATTTAACCCTAAAACAAAATGGAAATATGAAAGTAGCCTAGCTATCATCCTTAATTCCTTATATACTGGAACACTATTCTTTCACATATCTACAATGGTTTATGGTTTGTACTTTTAATTAATGCAGACTAGCGGGGAATCCTGATGTTTGTAACTCATACTTTTGTGAGGAGAAGAAGGTGGTAAACAAGAAGAGGCACCATTTCATGGTTCTGATTCTTACATGTGTTGCTTCAGTTTTACTCTGTGTGATCATTGGTAGCATTTTTCTTGTATTAAAATGGGGAAAGAAACAAGGTACGTATTTTACAATCTTTTTTATGTTGATGCTTTCCATTTGTAAATGAATCCTGGACTCTGGTAACCAATTGATTGGACCTAAGTATTGTTTTGATTATATAAAAGGGTTGGCAGATCGAGGCATTAAATCAAAAAACAAGCAATTCAACTATTCGGACATTGTAAAGATCACTGGAAATTTTAGAGAAGTGCTTGGAAGAGGAGGATTTGCAACTGTTTATTATGGTGTCTTGCCAGATGGTATCAAGGTGGCAGTTAAGGTACTAGAAAATGGATCGTCTACAATCACATTAATGAAGCAATTTTGTGCTGAGGCAAGTGAAATCTAAAGGCTTAATTCTTTTAGAACTATCTCATAAGCAATTAACCAAATTGAAACTAATTGGCTGTTATCTTACATGGATGTATATGTTGCTGATAAATGTACAGGCTGAACTTTTAATGAGGATTCATCATGTACATTTGGTCTCGCTTATTGGGTATTGTGATGAACATGCTAACATGGCACTCGTGTATGAGTACATGTCATGTGGTAACTTACAAACACAATTATCAGGTAACTCTAGCATATTTTCTTCATTCCGATCCATCAATTCACAATAGAGGATAGTTTGTAGTGTGCCAATTGGATGTGTATTAGCAAGAAGTTTATGTTTTTCCATCACAGAGAAAAATAAGAACCCTTTGAGTTGGAGAGAGAGACTTCAGATCTCAGTTGATGCTGCACAAGGTTAGCTTGCACGTGCATTGGTGAGTTCAAAAGTTCTGTAGCTAACTAGCTATCTCCCTGATTCCAATTAACTTATAATGCAGGATTGGATTATCTACATACTGGCTGCCAACCACCAATCATCCATCGAGACATCAAACCCGCGAACATTCTATTGGATGAGATGGGTCATGCCAAGATAGCTGATTTCGGGCTCTCTAGATTTTGCATTGGTAAAAGTCAGGATATTGCTTCCATTACAGACGTTGCAGGAACTCGGGGGTACCTTGATCCAGAGTAAGATTGTGCTTCTCTTGGCAACTAAAAGAATTCTATACATATTGATTGTGATTTAACAAAGGATTTTTTTTCATGGCTTATGAATTCAGGTATTGCCAACTGAACACATTTAGCGAGAAAAGTGATGTTTATGGTTTTGGAATTGTACTCTTACAACTGTTAACCGGGAAGCAAGCATTTATCAAGGATCCCAACAATGAAGATCGTCTCATTCATATCATAAAATGGGTGTCACCAATTGTTGAGAGTGGAGACATCATGGCAATAGTTGACAAGAGGGTACAAGGAGAATTGATCACCCTCAACTCAGCATGGAAAATTTTGGAGATTGCCATGGAATGTGTGAAGCCAACAGGGGCCGAGAGGCCGACAATGACTGAGGTTGTAGCTGATCTCAAGATGTGTTATGCATCCCTCAGATTTCATGAGCAAAGTCTTGTAGTTGGTGCTGATGATGGGAATCACTACATGATTTCAAGCCATGCACTTGAGTGCGGGAGTCTTGGGTCTCTACCTACTCCAAGATAAAATGTTATTGCAAACACTTTAAGAGTTCCAATAAGCGATCCTGTTTGACCAATTGTGTTTGTGGCTTTGTTTTCTATGGTTAAACGCCACATTGAACAAAAAGTACATTTACAATTAGTCATTTGCCGATGTTTGTTCAGTAGGTGATAATGTTTTTTACGCTCTATATATAGCTTCAATTATATACATATCGATAGTCCTTTGAAGAGTGTGGAAGTTTGAGGTCTATGTTCATCAGTTGCATATATAGTATTTCTGTAGTGTTTATTTCATAGTTCATACTTGTAAATTTTAAGTTTGTACATTGTTTCTCTCTTTGGGTTGGGTTGGACTTCTTGTTGATTTGCCTTAACTTCTCACACTCATGTTGTTCATGCTCGTTTTATATCATGTGGGATTGTGGGGGACCATGATTTCTAACTAATGTCTCTGGCTCATGCTTGGGCTGAACATATATAGCTAATGGATTTTGAAGAACGAAATACTGTTAAGTTGAAATGAATCTCAAGGCCGGTCTTGAAACGGAACTCAAGGTCTTGGAATAGAACTCAAGATCTTGACTGATCTCAGGAAACTGTTAAGTTGTTTACGAAAATTAAAACGTAAGTGTAAAATGTGGAAAGTAAAGCATGATGGACACACAATATGTTTACGAAGTTCGGCTCTTAACCAGTCTACGTTTCCGCCTAAGGTTATCCGACCTGCATGATTTAACTCACTATTATTTCACTTCCTAAGAGTCCTAGTTACAACCTAGAAGAACTTCCCTTCATCTAACAACTTGTAGCCTACCTCGCTACTATCTAGTCAACTCAGATCCTAGTGAAACAATAACTTAATTACACCTTAGTGTAGATAGGTTTGAGTATAGGAGGGATACTCTTAGTATAACACTTATGATTTATCCTAGCTATATCGCGCGCTCTTTTGTTTTTCTTAATATCTCAACTAGAAGTAAAGCACAATTACAATGAATGAGAGAGAAAACTAAGTGATCAGCAAGAAGATCGAGTCCAGTGGAGATCGAATAGCTTTGCTTTTAAATCAATGCTTGAGTTCTGATTTTTGGCCGTTTGGAGTACGTACATAGCGGTTGTCAACAACCAATCATCCATCGGGTGTCAATCAAGCCTGCAAACATTCTATTAGATGAGAAGGGTACGGTCATGCCAGCCAAGATATCCGATTTTGGCATCTCTAGATTTTTCACTACCAATAGTCAGGGTGATGCTTTGTCGACCAACCTTGCAGGTACCTAAGGGTATCTTGATCCCGAGTAAGCTAGGCACACTAGAGTTTTTTGTGATTGGAAAAAAAGGTTAATAGATTGTGATTTGCAAAAGCTAGTGATTTAACACCAGAATTTCACTGCTTTTGAATTCAGGTATTGTCAAATGATCAACACAAATACGCTGAGCGAGAAAAGTCATGTTTATGTTTTTGGAATTGTACTGTTGCAGTTGTTGACTGTGCAACCAACCTTCAATCAAGCATACCAACCATATGAAGATGATCCTATTGAAACCATCGTCGATTGGGTGTCTACAATGGTCGAGAGAGGAGATATGCATCATGGCTATAGTATAAAAGAGGATACAATTGAAGACAACGCATGATGGAAGTTTTTGGAGATTGTCTTGGAATGCGCTAAACCAACCGGTTATTGTTAGAATATTAAGAGATCAGTTAGAGAGATTTTAGGGATTAATTAGTTATTAAGATTAGTGGATTAGCGGGCATGCAAGTGCTGCACTGGCTCCTCTCTTCAGACAATGACGAGATCAAGATCAAGAACGAGTGAGGCAATGGCTGATCTCAAGGCGTGTTATGCATCTGGAGGGTTCGATGAGCAGGATGCTCCGGGTGCTGTTGATAAAGGGATAGGGAACAACCACTGGCGGAGCCAGCAATCTCGGCTAGAGAGTACTAAAAAAATTTCCTAAAATATTTTTTAGATGTATACTTGTTAAGAAGATTTTTTAAAAATATATTGAAAAAACACTAAAATTGTGATTTTTTAAAATGACATTTTCAATGAAATATGACATTTTTAAACATAAATATAGAGAGAATTTTTAAACACTAAAATTTGAACATAAATATGACATTTTTTAATGAAACAGTTTATAGAAACAAAAAATATAGAGAAAATTTTTAAAGAAATAGTTGATAGAAACAAAAAATATAGAGAGAAATAAAAAAGAATTAATGATATATGGTAAGACAAATAAAAAGTGAGAGAATTGAGAATTGAACCCAAGAAAAGACTTGAAACTGAGTCTCACCCAAAAAAAAAAAAAGAAAGAAAAAAAGACTTGTATCAAAAGTGATCATCATTTTCATTTAAGGGGTTTTTTTGCTAAGTGGTCATTTTGGGTCCAATTTTTAAGACATAGGCCACAAGGGTGACAATATTAGGTAATAGGCCACAATTTCCAATTTTGCTCCTACCTTTGTTTTTTCTCATTCTCCCCCAAATTAAAACAAGTTGCAAACTCAGATCGGGAGACCTTGGAGTGCGGAGATCTCGAGCCACCACCGCACCACCACCGATCGCCGGCGCCGCCACCACCGCACCGTCACCATCCGCCCCTGCTGCTGTTGCACCCTCCCAAGCCTCACAACCGAGCCCTCCTCCATTGAAGACCGAATCGAAGCTCCTCGTGCACCCTAAATCACGTTCGACCCAAAATCCAAGCTTTCTACCCGCTCAATCACGTTCTACATCTATCAAGGATGGTTTTCGTGCAAAAACCCCTCTCAAATTTATACAAAATCGCTAACCGCCATTGTTGGACACCTTGGAGCTTCGTGAAACACCCGCTTAGCAGCCCCTGTTCAAGCATTCGTCGCGTTTTGTAAGATCATCCTTCGACAAAATAAACACAACGAGACTGAAGTAGAGATTGCACTCGTCAGTTTGATAGGTCATACGCGTCAAACGGAGCTCTGTGTAAGGAGAACGAGCCGTCGGAAGATCAGCGAAAACCACCGTTGAAGCTGCTCGAGATGGGGAAAGAAGAAGACTAATTACGCAAAACCTCCCAGAATTTCTGTTTTTATAAAATATGCCCCTGTGTTAATTTCTAAAATTTCATAAATTATCCCGCAATTATAGAAGTTGTTCTAACTCGCATAATCTTCGTTAAAAAATTAAAAATGTAACTATTATTGTCACCATGATAAAAACAAAGTCATAGATACTGTCACCACTATAAAAACGTGGTCGTAGACACTGTAATCAAAGGGAAATCTTATAGGGGCTAATGAGAAACCAAAATGCATGTGGTGACAGTTCTCCTATAACATATGAATGGTTAAGAGGGTCATAGATGTTGTAAGCAAAATAAAAATAGGATCATAGACACTGTAACCACTATAAAAACACGGTCAAATACACTGTAATCAAAAGGAAAACCCTATAGACGATGTAACCAAAATAATAACAGCTTTATAGACATTATCTCCACTATGAAAAAAGGTTTATAGACACTGTAATCAAAAGGAAATCTTATCATAAAGGAAGAACAAACCATGCAAGGGCTAATGAGAAGCCAAAATAAATGTGATGACAATTCTCATCTAATATATGAATGGGTAAGAGGGTCATAGACACTGTAATCAAAATAAAAACAGTGTCATAGCCACTGTCAACACTGTAAAAACAAAGCCATAGACACTGTAATCAAAAGGAAAACCCTATAGACGTTTTAGCAAAAATAAAAACAACTTTATAGACACTGTCACCACTATGAAAAAGGTTCATAGACACTGTAATCAAAGGAAAACCCTAGGAAAAGAGAAGCATAAACCCTAAAGGGGCTAATGAGAAGCCAAAAGAACATGTGATGACATTTCTTCTCTAATTTCTAGTTTTTTAGATTTTTTTAAAGTAGTGTCACCACAATAAAAAAAATTTAAAAATGTAACTACTATTGTAACCACTATAAAAAAAATAAAGTAAAAGATAATGTCACCACTATAAAAACATGGTCATAGACACTGTAATCAAAAGGAAAACCCTATAGACGCCGTAACCAAAATAAAAACAATTTTATAAACATTGTCAACACTATGAAAAAAAGGTTATAGACACTGTAATCAAAGGAAAATTCTAGAAAAAGAGAAGAAAAAACCCTAAAGGGGCTAATGAGAAGCCGATATTCATGTGGTGACAGTTCTCCTCTAATATATGAATGGTTAAGATGGACATAAACATTGTAATCAAAATCAAAAAGAGTCAAAGACACTGTAACCAAAGAAAACCCCTAGGACTAGGGAAGTGTAAACCCTATAGGAGCTAATGAGATGTCAAAATACATGTGATGACAATTTTTATCTAATTTCTAAGTTATAGTTTTCTAGATTTTTTTTAAAGTAGTCTCACCACAATAAAAAAAAATTAAAAATGTAACTATTGTTGTCATCATAATAAAAATAAAGCCATAGACACTGTAATCAAAATAAAAACAAGGTCATAAACACTGTAATCAAAATAAAAACGATGTCATAGCCACTGTCACCACTATAAAAACAAAACCATAGACATTGAAACCAAAAGGAAAACTATGTAGACGTTGTAACCAAAATAAAACACCTTTATAGACACTGTCACCACTAAGAAAAAAGGTTCATAGACACTGTAATTAAAGGAAAACCCTAGAAAAGGGAAAACACAAACCCTAAAAGGGCTAATGAGAAGCCAAAAGAACATGTGATGTACAGTATGGTTTAGGGTTTAGGGTTTAGGATTAGGCCCTAAACCCTAAAGATTTAACCCTAAACCCTAAAATGTTAAGTACAGTACGTCGTTAAGAGATGATAGTTGTTACCAAATGGAAAACCCTATGACAAGGTAAGCACAAACTCTAAAAGGGCTAATGAGAAGCCAAAAGACATTAGGTGGACAGTTCTCCTTCAATATATGAATGGGTAAGAGAGTCATAGACACTGTCATCACTATAAAAATAAGGTCATATACACTGTAATCAAAGGTCATATACACTTTCACTCAAAATACATGTGGTTTTAAGGTCATAGAAGCTGTCACCACTATGAAAAAAGGGGCGTAGGCACTGTCACCACTATGAAAAAAAGATGATAAACACTGTAATCAAAGGAAACCCTATAGACGTTGTAACCAAAATAAAAACAAGGCTATAGACACTGTCACCACTATGAAAAAAGAGGCGTATGCATTGTAATCAAAGGAAAACCCTATAGACGTAGTAATCAAAATAAAAACAGGGTTATTGACACTGTCACCACTATGAAAAAAGGTTCATAGGCATTGTAATCAAAGGAAAATCCTATAGATGTTGTCACCACTATGAAAACGGGATAATCGACACTGTCACCACTATAAAAACCGGATCATAAACATTGTCACCACTATGAAAAAAATGTAATATACATTGTAATCAAAGAAAACCCTATAGAAGTCGTAACCAAAATAAAAACAGGGTTATAGACACTGTCATCACTATGAAAAAAGAGTCAAATACACTGTAATCAAAGGAAAACCATACGACAAGTGAGGCACAAACGGGCTAATGAGAAGCCAAAATACAAGTGGTGACAATTCTCCTCTAATAAATGAACGGGTAAAGGGATCATAGACGTTGTAACCACTGTTAAAACAGGGTTATAAACCCTGTAATCACTATAAAAACAAAGTTATAGACACTATCTCCGCCTGTCACCCCCACAAACAAAACCTCCGATTCATCAATCATCATCATCGATCATCAAATTTAAATATTATTCAAGAATAAAATCATCATCATCGTCAAATTAACTAATCATTCTTTAATTAGTTTCCAATTCCCACTTGTGTTGATCAATTGCTGTACGTTTAACTAACAAGCAGTCAAGAACAATTTCCCTTTGCACCACCACTAAACTCACCTAATCACTGTTATTCATAACAGTGTAATCAAAATAAAACAAAAGCTTAATCTCCAATCTCATATCTTCAATAAACCTTTCAAATTGCAATTCAAATGGAATTGATTAACTAAGATTAATTAAATCAAGGCTAATCCGATCAATAAACCATGGAAAATAACTCCCAATTGAGGCGTTGACTTTGTGAACAAAATGAAATTGGATGAATTTGAGGTTTGCAGTAGTCTTCGAAATACAACCATGTGTTGGACGAATTAAGGAACACGGCCGAGATGTCGTCGGCGATAGGCGTAGAAGAGGTAGGGAGAGGACCACCATCTCCATCTCCTCCCTAAGACGCCGAGGAGGAATCGCCGATTGTGGATCTGGAGCGCCGGTTTTCATGGATCTGGAGAACGATCTTCAACGAGAACACAGACAGGAAGCACGTTCCCAGGGCGGCGGCGACGGGAGCCATCGAGCGCGGTTGTGTGAGGGCGGTGACTGGTGTGAGCTTTGGGGCCATCAAATTGAGTGGCTTACGACTCCGACGAGGGTGGCGACTTCGGCGAGGGAGGGAGCGGGGCGGCGCGGCGCATCGACGGCCATGGAGGGAGTCAGGCGAAGGCATCGACGGGAGGGAACTGGGAAAGGGAAAGAAAGAACGAAAGAACGACAGATCTGATTTCAGATCTGGGAAAGGGAAGAAGGAGGGGGGTTTGGGGTAAAATTAAAACAGGGGTAAAAGGGGTATTATGAAAAATTTTTGACCATTTACTAGCAAAGAAAAGCTTTTAGACCATTTAGTAATTAGTCTAAATTTAATTGCCAGAAAGTCCAGCTCGGTTAAATAAATACTCCGCATAATATCGACTATGACGTGTGACAACCGATACGCTAATATATGCATTTTACATTGACTTGGTCTTGGTTGACTATATATAATCAAACATGATCTATTTATATATAGTAGTATATACTATAGGCAGTACCAAATGCCACTGAGAACGTACAGTAAAATAAAGAGACTGAACACCGGACATAAGTTTGTAAGGGCGGCCGGTGGTCCTATCTCCGAATCGCATGAGGTAGCTTAGCTAGATATGATACCGGAAAATTCAGCTGGCCGGGTTCAAATGTTCAATAAATGTCGACGTCACGACGTCTGTTGGTGCGTTTAGATTATTTTAATAAATGTTATTTTATTATGTACTCCGTATAAGTTATCTTTGATTTCGTTTAATAATTAAATTATGAAAATTAAAAATAATTTGATTCAAAACTTTCTAGAAATCAATATACAATCCATTAGAATATCTTAATTAAATAAGTAAAATTATTAACAAATTAATCAATCAAATCAGTTATTATATATAATAAATTAGAAGTTGTTTGTGACATGTATAAGCTTCTCTTTAATTGTAGTGTTTTTAACCAGTTGCATTTTTCTCGATTAATTAAGAGAAAATTTGCGTTTTTAGGCATCTAGGAGGTTTTAATTATTAGGTCATTAACTAATTTAAAAGTTTTTTTAGGGTTTATAACCTATATTGAATACGGAGTAATTTTTTTAGGTCAGAGACCCTTCGCCCTCCTCTCCGCTTCACCTTCCTCTAGCGATCGGCGATTCCTCCTTCCTCCTGGCGATCGTCCGTCCTTCTCCGGCTGCGGAGTTGTCTTCCTCTTACCGCTGCTCGCCGATCGCAACCTAGACCCGGCGCTCTGTACCCCGCTCCCTTTCATTCTCTCCATGGCATCTAAGAGCCGTCGTTCGGCGATTTTCGACCTCCCTCTCTCTCTCAACCTTCGATCTCACCTGTGAGGACGAATCCAGACTCATTCTCCCCCGATTTCTGTGGCCAGACGAAGCCAGACTCGGCCTCCCCGACATCGAAAATCACCTCCCCTGATCGCCTTCAATCGCTCCTCCCTTGTAGCTTCAAGGTCATATTCTTCTCCTCCTCTTCTTCGATTAATTGTTTGAATTGCTTAATTGATTCGATAGTTAGGGTTTTGAAATGAAAATTGGGGATTAATTGTTTGCCTTGAGCTTCCATTTCAGTTTTTGTTTGTTTATCTCCTCAATTTGATTTGGCATCAGTAATGATTGGTGTTTGAATCCATATCTCCCCAATGTGATTTTGTTCCTGAAGAATCAATTTCCCCCCTCAGAGATTATGAAGAACACAGAGCTAGGTAATCTTCCAATCTAACACAGAGCTAGGTAAGAGGTTGATAATCTTTGTAGCAGCAGCAATGCAATCACCCCAGAAACAAATGGGGAGATTGGCATGTATTCTCATAGCTCGTGCAGTCTCCAACAAATGATGATGTTTTCTTTCAACCCGGCCGTTTTGTTGGGGAGTGCCAGGAACACTCCTTTGATGGATAATCCCTTTCTCAGCAAACAATTTCTGACATAGTTGTTGAATGAATTCTGTGCCATTATCGCTTCTAAAGGCTTTAACAACCACACCAAACTGAGTACTCACATATGCAATAAAATTCTTGATGATATCAAAGACTTGAAGTTTACTGGCAAACAGATATGTCCAAACATATCGACTGTGATCATCCATTACAGTGAGAAAGTACTTAGCACCTTCAAGAGAAGGTTTCTTATAGGGACCCCATACATCGAGGTGAACTAGATCAAAAACACTAGAAGCAATTGAAGTGCTACGATCAAACTGAAGTCTATGCTGTTTAGCCAAAACACAACTGTCACAAGCAAAATCAGAGTTGACTAAATGCTTAAAACTGTCAAGATGTCTAAGCTTAGACATGGAACTATGGCCAAGCCTGGCATGAACAAGGCCAAGGTTATTTGGACTGTCACTACTTATTTGAGTGCCTTTGAATGCACTCCTTGCACTAATGCCGGATTGCACTCCTACTGGGGATTGAACTGCAGCTGTGTGCACTATGTACAACCCATTGGTCCGTTGCCCTCTTCCCACGATCCTCTTAGTGGAAAGGTCCTGAAATGAACACTGATTAGCAGTGAACAATGCCATCAAGCCACCATCCTCAAGCAGACTCCCTACTGATAGTAAATTGTGCTTAAAAGTGGGCACAAACAGCACATTTCTCAACACAAGATTGTCATCAAATTGCACAGATCCCACTGTATCAACCATAACTACTGAATCATCAGGCAATGCAATACGAATAGGACATGACAGTGTTTTCTTATGTTTAAGCAAAGCAATATCATAAAGCATATGATCCGTTGCACCTGTGTCAACTATCCAGAAATCCTTCCCAATAGCCTTTTCAATCATCAGTGCTTTTGAAGGATTAAAATTACCTGAGAAATTTGCAGCTGCTAGGTAAGCCTCACTGTCCCCTTGTTGTTGCTTTCCCTTAAACATCTTCATCATCTCCCTGCATACAGCACTGACCAATGCAGAGTCACATTTGGCATCATCAATGGGACTATCACTGGAGCTTCCCTGGTTCTCAGTTGCATTAGCAGAGGCCTTCCTTTGCTGTTTCCATTTGGCTTCTTTTCCCTTCTCAGGATATCCATGGAGCTTGTAGCAAAACTCCCTGACATGGCCCTTGTTACCACAGTAGTCACACACAGGTAATCCGTGTAACTTGTAACAAGTGTCCTTCGTGTGACCTTTATTTCCACAAAAGTCACATTTCTTGAATTCCTCTTTTGGCCTTTTTGTTTCCATCTCCTTTTTCCATGAAGGAGCTCCTTGTCTGCCAGCATTCAGAGCAGTGCTGTCATCACCTTTCTTTGACTCTGTACTTCCTTTTCCTCCACCACATTGTTCCACTTGCTGAACAATATAAAATGCTCTATTCATGGTAGGCATACTGTCCATGGCTAAGATCTGATTAACAACAGCATCATAATCATCACTTAGTCCCATCAGGAATTGCATAATCTTGCTGTTATTCTCCTTCTCAATGACCTTCTTGATAGCATGACAAGTGCACTTGTCCATAATGCCACATTTACATTCTGGAGCCCCCTCAATACTCAAGATTTCATCCCACACCTTCTTGAGTCTATTGAAGTAAATCCCTACTGAATCGGAACCTTGTTCCATGTTGCTAAGAGACTTCCTCAACTGATATAGCAACGGTGCATTGGATTGCCCGTACCTCTCTGTAATATTACACCATAGTTGGCGTGCAGATCCAGCGTAAGCATGAGATTCCGAAATTGAACTCTCAATTGAGTTCAGAAGCCAGCATCGGACCATATAATCGGCCCTGATCCAACGCTGATGAGCAGGAGATTCAACTGGAGGAGCGAGGCATGATCCATCGATCAAGCCAAGCTTGAATTTGGCTCCCAAAGCCATCTTCACATTCCTACTCCAACTCAAGAAATTTCGGCCATTAAACACATTTGAAACGAGTTGCGCACCTGGACTATCAGAGTTTGTGAGTGCCAAGGGATCATTCGTCACCAACTGCGAGCTTTGATCCCCATTCTGATGATTGCGAAGCACCTGCGAACCTTGATCTCCGCTCTGGTTGCGAAGTACAGAAGCATATGTATCCCCCATCCTCTGAAGCTCGGAGACAGCTTCCTCGATCGACGATGGACAGCGGAAATTCAAGCGAGATCAATCCCGCTCTGATACCATATGAAGAACCTGTGCAAGGTTCAACAATGGAGAACGGAAGAGAAAACCAAGAGAGAATCTGTGTTTGTTTATTTCTCCACTGAACTTGTTGTTACAAGTAGCTACAATCCCCTATTTATACACCTTAGATTGTAACTGCCAAATTGATCTTACCCATACACGTGTCCACTAGTTTCCCGCCTAAATCACCTAGCTGGGCAGGCCTAAGTGCAGTGTGGAAGTGTGTTGTAGCTCCTAGAGTTCCCATAGAGATGGTTTTGTTACTTTTGTGTATTAACTTTTGGTTGTACTACATTTATCAAAGTGACTCTGCTAAGTGCTAACTGATGATGGCTTGAATGGAGTTTTGATTTTTTTTTTCAGAGTTGGTATAACGGTCTCTTAGATATTTTTTGGATAAATTAATACCCATTCAACTCCCGTTATTTTTCTCCTCTCAAGAAAAAAATGTTTTTATCTTCTTATTATTTCGTGAAATACTTATGGAGATGCTAATAGCTGTTTTATGTAGTATAATTTGATTATTAAATCCTAGATGTGTATATAACTATTTAAATGCAGGATGTTTCTGGGACGTCTGGTTATCGTGATTTGATTATGGAGTTTGAGGACTCAGTAGTGAGGCAGCGGTCAAACTGCATGTCTGCTGGTGGGTTATCTCAAATAAAGGATGGTCGTGTCCAAAGTAAAATTGACCAGCGACTGAAGGAACTTGAAGGTCAGAATTCTTTATGCTAAATCATGTACCTCATGATGGAGTTCCTTAAACAAAGGAGGGCTCTCAAAGTGTCAAATATACTGTGACTGTTGGTATTCCATTTTTTTTGTTTCTATGTTCTGATGGCAGCTTTGTGTTTACACTAAATCGTTTATGAGAGGATTCAAAATGCTTGCCATTTTTGTTGTTCATTCACAACTGGTTTATTTCTAGTGATGTTGCCTTCCCAAGCCCTATTCAAGTTTGAAGGTTACAGAGTGAGGATTCGTTTGGCCTGATGCATTGATTGTTCATAAGGAGCTTATAATTAATAATGTAAGCCTATAAGTAGCTGGAAAGGAGCTGATAATGAATAATTTGTATCTGTAAGGAGCATACAAGGATTAATGAGATGGAGCCAAGTCTAACATATTAGAGTTGCCTGATAATTGGCACTGATGACATTTCAGTTCAAGTTTGTGCTTAGAAAGGTCAGGCTGATTGGTAGAGAGTTCTTAGGTTAATGGTTTGTTTGGGCTTCAGCAATTGAGGATGAAGACCACATATAATGGACATAGAGAGTTCTTAGGTTAATGATTTTTGTATTCCTTAAACAGGTATTGATGATTCCAATTGTTGCAAGTTTATCCTCATTGGCATACCTAAAAGGAGTTGGAGTCCGGATCCTGGGCCGATTGATTCCACAAAACCTGTCAGGTTGTGTTTTCTACAGATTGTTGCTTTGATGCTGAAATTTTGTTTTAGACTGTTTATAGGATGATATATGAATTGAATTGAATTTGAAACTGTCTGATTTGGTTGTAGTAGGAAATCACTTGCGATTTAGTGCAGTTTTGTATTCTATGTTTTAGATATTTTAGTATTCTTGATCTTGTTCAGTCAGAATATCCTGTTATTGAATGAAAAATATGATTTTTACAAAAACAAGATTGATAGTTTAAAGATTAAATTTCAAGAGCTTTTGTCATCACTGTTTCTATACAAAGCTTACTACAGTATTTGTTAAAGGAGTGTTATAATTCCCACTTTATACTTGCTTATACTTTCAGTTAAGCCTGAAAACTTTATGCAGGTTATAATTCCCTCCTTATACGCAGCTGCATTGTGCAGATTTTTATGCATTATAATGATGTATAGTACCATTTGATGTGATTTCGGGAGGGTAAATTTTGTTTAACATCTCTCAATCCAGTGTATAATTTATAGCTTCAGAAAATTGAACCTAATCTCCTCATTTCTTTTTGCCTTTAAAAACAGGAACAACAAAGGGGCCTTCTACTTTGTGGCGGATCCCCTCTACAGTCACCAGACATTTCAAAGTTCCAGCCATGTATCTCAGCTATCATTGATTCACAGTCGTCGTTTTGTGGTATGAAAAAAGAGTTGCTTGAATATAGGTGTAATATTCACTGCTTCATCGTGATTATTATGTTTGAACTGACTCTAAAGTTTGAGTCCTGTTTAATATCTATAAAATTATTCAGCTGGCACCCCAACAAGTAGAGTTGTAATCTGTATTTTTTTTTTGTGTAAATAAAAATTGAAATGCAATAGGTATGGTATTTGTACTAGGACTGTCATGAACTATAAGCTGTTGGGGACTAACTACTGTCATCAACTTGTAAATAGATGTGTATATTTATGGGAAAGGGATTAAGATTTTGAATGCAGCTACAAATGACATTCATTTAAAGTTCAAATTGAGTATGAATTGCTTTGTTTATTTAAACTAGGGTAGCAGACCCGTGCTACGCACGGGACATGTGTTTGCTTTATTTTTTTTTATCAATTATATATGAGTGTGATATATCCATAAAAAATTTAAAATTTAGTTTATTTATTTAGAATATGGAGTCGTTAAAGGCTAAATGAAATTTGTATTTTTAAAACTATTTTATATAATACAACTGAGCATATTAATTTATTTAATTTTGTATTAAATTTATTTACTTGTCATTTTTTTCAAAAAAATTACCTATTAATTTATTAAAATTTTAATTTTTCAAAAAATTACCTATTAATGTTATGAATTTATGAATAAGTAATTATTATCAGTAATATGAAAGTACAAATATTTCACGGAATGTTGTTAAGCCTCTTACTCTTGTTGGCTAAGATGATCAAGAGTTTGATATTATCCTGTGGTGGGCGATCTGTATGAAAGGAATGGGTGATGAAAGGAAGTAGAGTTCAGAGAGAGGGATTTAGGAGAGAGAGAATGGAGAGAGAGAGAGATTGTTTGATTGATTCTGAATATCCCAAATCAGATACAGTTTGTCCTACTTGTAGTTACAATCGACTCACTTTACGATCCCTATTAACAACGGATCCCTCAATTACAGGTCAATTGCATTTACACCATTTTCTATATAGTATCCTTACATATGCACATATGCACATCGCATTTGGAAGAATAACATATATGCACGTACCTCCATGTGTGTGTATATATAATGGTTTGAAAGTCATTAAAAAAAAAAGATAAACTAACATATATGTACACATTTAATACTTGATTATGAAAAAGAAAACTAACACAATTAATTTCCTACAAACCATTTTTATTCTTAAATAATACACACTTTATAATATTATTTATTTTTTACTACTTTCCTCCAAATTGAATAGATAATGTACAATCATTCGACATACCCAAAATCATCCAAATTAAAGATTTTTGTTTTCTATATATAAAAGCATTTGTGCATTATGTGGCTACCTATTGAAACCCCCATAAATTAAGATAAATCGATTGTGTAATTGAAAAGGTATTTTAGAGAACTAACAAAAATACCTTTAATTACCAAATTAAGACCTCTAGAATTCTTGGTAGGTCAATTGGGAATATTGCTTAAAATAAGTTAACCTTAACTACTCAAGCTGATAAAAATTTTATTAATTGGGAAACATGTACTTTTTTTTTTCCCAATTTGTATAAAGTTGAAATTTTTTTATAAAGTTGATAAAAATAAGTGTTTCTTTAGGGGTTATTACCTCCTTGGTCGTTCAACACCGGCACTCTTTACCTGCTTATGAGTTCATAGTCTAAGACTTTACTAATCAAGCTCCATTATATACGCATCACCAATACATCGCAAGATTCATCATGACAGGAGCTTTTGCCCATGGAGCTATCTTTTTAATTCGAGATGTATAGGGTGTATATATAATTTACTTATTTTAATAGTTGATTTACTTAAAATTATTTATATGCAAGTAATTAAAAATAATAACCAAATGAGTATTAAATATTTTGATGTTCTCAAATAATTTGCTCGAAAGTCATTTTTAGTACCTCACTATGACATCCAAGCTCAACTTTCGCATCTAATATTTTATCGGCCGCTTCATCGATCAATCTCCTTTCTGCAATATATTAATACTATCAATATTCTACTTTAAGTAAATTATATTGTATAAATTAAATTAGATTTTGAAAAAAACCAAAGTTAATCATTCCTAATTCATTAGATCGGTAATTAACATTGAAATACCATGAAGTAAAAAAGCAATACACAAAAAACAAATTTCACATCCACACAAATATTAGCAATATTATTTTTTTCAACCGAGGGGATGGGAGGACTTACCTTGAGATGTTGTAGCTAGATTAATTCTCTCACGATCTCCAGTGCAGTGAGAGGTACAACGTAACTTGTATTTCACCTTTGATTAGGTATATATAACACAAAAACATAGATTTATTGGTACCATCTTAATTAATTTTGGCGTTACATTTTAGTCTTATATTTAATTAATCACTTTAATTGTGTCACTTTAATTGAGTCCGTTACAAATTGTGCTTAATTGTGTTGTGCCAGTTACAAATTGTGTCTTATTTATTAATAATATTATTGTTTGTGACTTTTAAAAAAGTTAGTTCAAGATTATTCGACCAAAGAGATTTTGTAGATTAAGATAATAAAATGGTCATCAACTAAAAAATTAAAACTTTTTTATATATAAAAATGTGCCTAAATATAAATTTTTTATATAATTATCTCTTCAACACATATACATGTTTTTAGTTTATGTATGAAAAAAAGGAGGAAAAAGTTAATGATCGAAATAGTGAAGGATATTTAAAAAAAGAATGAAAAGTAAAGCTATTGAAATTTAAACCTTATTCATTGGATATTCAATAGTTGATCCGATTAGAGATGAGAAAGAACTTCCTCTAGATTATCGTACTCCCAAAAAATAACCCACAAAGTGGAGAAAAAAAATAAAAGGAACATGTAAATAATGAGATTCGAACTCTAGATCATTGGGCTCCCTATAACATTGATAACCATTAAGCTAAGTAAGTTTTTGTGATACAAAATGAATAGATATGATCTAATAGTAAAAACTTTAAAGGTGTAAATGATGGCAATAAATTGCCCATGAACACAACTTTTAAGGTTTATATAGATAAGGTGGATTTGTTTCCAACTTATCCTCTAGCAAGAAGGCTACCTTTAATGCAAATGCATTGCCAATTGTCTTTGGATTACAATTTAAAAACTCCATTTAATGTCCCAATTTTGATAGGACATCGCTTTTAAGAAGTCTAAACCGATCCTTAGTTTCGCCTTATTTTTTTGATTCCACATTTTATACTTTTAATGTTGTATCATCAACAAAAAGTTCACCAATGAAGTGTAATAAAATTTTATGCTCATACGCTATCAATTGTATAAAAATATTATCAATAAAAATGTCATCAACTAACAATGTCATCACAAATGATTAAGATTAATAAAGTGTAATCACAAATGTCATCAATGAATAAAAATGTAATAAACATGTCACCACAAGTTATTGCATCAATGAAATGTAATCACAAACGTGTCATCGGTGAATAAAAGTAGAATCGATGAAAATACATCGATATACAATTGGTTAAATTAAAAACTGAAATCAAACGATTTGACTAAAAAAGTGGCATCAAATAATTACATTAGAAAAACGGCATCAAAACACTACTTTCAAAAAGTGGCATCCCATTAAAGAAAAAAATGTCATCAAAACACTACTTTGAAAAGATATGGCATCACGGGAAAAAAATCATCAAAAAATTGACATAAAAAGTGTCATCAATAGTCATTCGTAAAAAAAAATGGCATCAATGGTCAACCTGACATAATAGTAAACAAACAAATGTCATCAAGGTTTGAAAAAGTGGCTTTCAAAAAGTGTCATCAAATCATTTCATTAGAAAAGTGGCATCAAAGTGAAAATAAAATGGCACCAAAACGATGGCATCACAAAAATGTCATAAAAAAAAACCACATTAGTGGTCAACATTGACCGGTCAACGGTCAACGTTGACCGGTCAATGGTCAAACAGTTAACCATTGACCAATTAATACCCCATTTTGGGGAATGGACTACCTAATCTAATTTAACAAGTTTTTTATCTAGTTAGCTAATTGAACTTTCTAAATAAACTACTTACCTAAATCACCCATTAAGTAATACAATTTAACAATATATATACTTAAGATAACATTTTGCTAATCTTTTATCCAATTTCACTTAATCAATACTATAGAAATATAGGTTACGATAAGATTTTACACAATTTAGTTAGATATTGATATATTTTTCGAAGATTAATATATCAATATATGCTTAAGATAATATTTTTAGCAAAATTCGTTAGATATTGATATATTTTTACAAGATTTTACTCATGTTTGTGAAATATGGATATATTATATTTATCTCTTTTATTGGTAGCCAATTAAATACATTGACCTAAATTGATTAGTTAAACGAGTGTTAAAACAAAATTTACTTAAAATTTCAAAAAATAAAATAATATATAGTGTAGTGGTAGTTAGAGTTAATTAATGTTCAATTACAAGTTATTTTATATATTTTTTAATATCTAACAAATTAATATTATAAAAACCGCACAAAAGTGGGGTACTTAACTAGTTTAAAGAAAAAAAACAAACAAAATTTTGTTGCAACCTTTGAGAAGAAATAGAAGGTGTTTTGTCCTCAATCCAGGTGAAGATCTCGTTCTCCGGTGTAATTCGACGACGATCTGATTCCGCTAGTTCTTTAGATCTAGGGTGTCTTCTTCCTTTATCTGCTTCATTCTTTCTTCTGGCTTTTCAAGCAGTACAAAAAAAGCAGTTGTACCAAGCAATGCTTCTGGCTTTTCAAGCCATGGTGTATTTCACCTGGAAAGCGAGAAATGGAGTCATATTTCGAGATGAAGAGTTTGTAGCTACAACGTGTGCCGAAGAAATCATAGCGAGTTGTAGATCAAGGATCTCGCCTAAGTGGAAGAGTAAGCCATTAGTTAAGGCACTTGGTCTTAGGAGAACTGTGTAGAGATGGTTTTTGTCAGGTCTGGAGGATTAGGGTTGTCTTTTGTGAATTTCTCATGTAGTTTGGGGGTTATAGAGGAGGTAGGAGGTAGTAGGGAGGTATAGAAGAGTATGGATATCTTTGTAGTTGGGAATTTTTTGGGTAGATTTTTGGTATACATCACGTTTTTTACGCAAGACTCCTCTGTATTGTTTTGCTTTTGTATCCTTGGGATAATTCCCCTATCTATATATTTACCAGTTCAAGCTTCATTCTTTCTTCTCCTATGCATACATGTCTAGATCTGACGTCTGTTTCTTGCCTGTATATATTTCCCTTGACGAGAGTCTAGGAAACCTGTTCTGTAAACCTTTTACCGATTAGTGGATTTCTGACATCAAGTCGTTTGGCTGAGGCTCCATGGATGACTTTAGGCTCCGGCCAAGCCGCGTAAATCGCTTGTGTTGGTTCTTTTGGTCTTCGAATCCGTTCGTTTCATTTTTCTAAAACCCCGATCTTGGCTTTCCAGATCGAAAGCCGAGTATCACATACACATAAATATATATCTTCGGAATATAAAAATAATTTTTAATTTCTTTTGAAGATAAATTTTAGACCAAAATAATTTTGTAATATATGTAGTGAAGGACCAAATGTTGAAGGAGATTTTCATTGGAGCCAAGTGCTGTGTAAATAATTAATTCAATGCCTTTGTTTGGACGGAAGCATTTTCAATTCAACGCGTTTCTGCAGACGAACGCACTTTAATTCTTTATTAATAGCCATTTGATCGATCTGATTTTTCCTCGTCTTCTTCATATCGATGGCAACTCATTTTGAAGATATATACCGTGCAATATATCACTTCAATGAAGTTCCATCGCTGCTCCACTAGATGTTATTGACATTAACAGTATGATAAGTAGCTGCAGTAGCTGTGTAGCTTCTAGTGCTGTACTGCACTTCATCTTCCTCCTCCTCCAATTAATCACATTCCAAACTTCTCAGTTGTTAGTTGCGGCAGATGTACTTCCCATTGAAAGGCGATTATCTGATGATCCCTCAGGTATTTTGTGTAACGCAATTCTTGATCTATCTCTCTTTTTATTTGAAATAACTAATGCAAATTATTTTTCTTCACCCCCAAAATGGGAAATGCAGGTGGGTTCATAAATATCGACTGTGGCCTTACAGAACCCGGTCCAACTTACAATCCAAACAATGGATTGTACTACACTTCCGATGAGAAATACATCAGCACCGGAATCAACTCTATAGTATCCCCAGATAACTATCAAAATTATCCTACACTGTTTCGCACATTAAGAAGCTTCCCTGAGGGACATAGAAATTGCTATAGCCTCTCCCCATTGAAGCCTAACCATACCTACTTGATCAGAGCTCAATTCATGTATGGCAACTACGATGGCAGGAATTCAACCCCGACATTTGATCTCTACATAGGTGTCAATTTCTGGCTCAAAGTTTCACTGTCTGTCTCTCTATATGTCTCCCCTTACAAAGAGATAATCCATGTAGCAACTACAAAATCAATAGACGTGTGTCTGGTAAACACAGGGCAAGGAACCCCTTATATAAACTCCCTCGAGCTCAGGCCTTTGGATATTAACTCTCCATACGTTGCTTCTCCTTCTTTCTCCCTCCATTCATGGTATCATAATGATCTTGGTGGTTCTACTGCTCAGGAAGCGATTTACGAGTATGTATATAATTATGCAATAAATCTCTTTGCTTATATAAAAACAAAGCTAGATTTAAATAGGTGAATTTCTCTTTTGATGCAGGGTAAAGGATGATGCATATGATCGCTTTTGGTATCGCTTTATTGCACCTTGGAAAGTAATTACTAACATAAATGAAACATTTGCTGCTTCACAAGCTAATCCTTGTAAAGTACCGATTAGTGTGTTGTTGACTGCTTGTGAGCAAGATGATGGCGGTCCATACTGGGCACTAGGTTCAGCGAAATCGGATTCTATATCTAAATTTCATTTCTACTGGCACTTCGCTGAGCTTGAATTGCTACGACTAAATGAAACTAGAGAGTTCAACATTTTTGTGCCCTATGCTGGATACAAATCTGGACCTATAAGACCAAAATACTTACAAGTAACCACCATAGTATCCCCTAGAATCTCAACTTCAGACGCTCTTACTTTTATACTTCAGAAGACAAATGAGTCCAACCGTTACCCTATCCTTAATGCTGTGGAATTGTACAGAGTTGTAGAGCTTCCTGCTTCACCAACAAATCAAGAAGATGGTATTTTCAATCACCCTTGCTTTTAAATCGTTCTTACTTTCTTCAAGTGATCGATACACTGATTTATGTATTTCTTCTAAAATCAATGTGTTCAGTTGATTCTATCACTGCAATTAAGGATAGTTATGTAATACCGAAAATTTGGCAAGGAGACCCATGTCTTCCAAAAGATTATCAATGGGACGGTCTAAACTGTAGCTATGATGGCATCAATCCTCCAAGAATAATCTCCTTGTGAGTGTGTGGGCATGTGTATATATCTTCTAAATTTAAATATTAGTTTTTGTACGTTGTATATTTGATTTTTTGAATATCCTCATGAAATGCAGAAGTTTGAGTTCAAGTAATTTGACAGGAGGGATCCCGCCTTCTCTATCCAAACTCACATCTCTACAGTACTTGTAAGTTTCATGTGGAGAATATTTCATTATGTACGTGGATGTGGTATTTGTTATCAAAAATGCTATATTATACTCTGATCTAAAACATAAGGCATTGATCATATACGACTTGGGGAGTCACGCACGTCCAAGTGCAATACGCTCACCAACCAAGATGAGCACACAAGCCGAGTGGGGATCTATCCTAAAACCAATTGGTGTTAGGTGGGGTAACCCGCCGGCTTATATGAAAGACTTGAGATTTACTTTTTAATCAATATTGAACCAAATATCGGATCCCAGTACTAGAGCCGAAAGAAGATAGGCAAAAAAAAAAAAAAAATTGGAGGAAAGGTCAAATGACTGAATTGATAATTATGCATTTCAGCTTACTAAGAGCATCAGCAATGGTCGGTCACCGACCTCCCCAAATCACTTTTTCCACTCAGTTGGGCAACCCGACCATTGTAGACAACCTCCCGATATTTGGGGTGCCTCAATATATTGGAAACCTTCCCAAATCCGAAACCAATTAGATTTCGCCACGTGTCAATAAATTAAATCATTTCTTCTTTTCTTTTAACTTCCACTTTTCTTTTCACATTTACATAAAAATTAAATTAAATAAATTTGTGATAGAAAGTATTCAATTGAATTAAATAAATCATTTCTTTTTTTTAACTTCTAGTTTTTTAACTTCCAGTTTTTTTTTTAACTTTCAGTTTTTTAAATTAAATCATTTTTTTAACTTCTAGTTTTTTAAAATTAAATTAAATAAAATAAATTTACATAAAAATTAAATTAAATAAATCATTTTTTCTTTTGTTTTTAACTTCCAGTTTTTTTTTTAACTTCTAGTTTTCTTTTCAATCCATACAAGATTTTTGAGATATTAAATAAATTTGTGATAGAAAGTATTCAATTGATAATTAAAATTAATTATGAAATATAATTATAAAATGAAATTAATTATTTTTTAATTGCTAAATCAATCCAATTATTTTAATAATTAAAATTATATAGAAAATATAGTAGGGTGTGAAAAAAGTGATGAGATAGATTTATTGGGGAACCCGACCATTGTGTATGACAGGAAGTGAATTGGGGAGGATTGAGAATAAAGTTAGTGGAAAATGAGGTGGACGAATAAGAAAAGAGGAGAGAAGTTTTGGGGAACCCGACCGTTGCTGATCTCTAAGTGGCCATTCTATACAAGCTAGTATGTTTCATAGATTCAACCGTTGAACTCAAACATGTAGATGTACATAGTGGGCCGGAAGCCCAAACGAGTGTAAAGGGGCTTGGCCCAAATTTATTATCATGATACACAATAATGAATGTGTATGTATGATCTATATTGTGTGTGTTTGTGTGTATAGACAATAGATCATATATGTACGCAACTTTTATGATGTATCATGTTGACAAATATGGATCATTGAATTAAAAAGATCAATGATTGAGATTAAAAGTAGGGATATTTCGCTTGGTATCCACGAGGTTTGACTTTTTTCGCATGGTGTCTAAAGTTTTTAAGAATTTCGAATGGTAACTATAAGCTTTCAACCATTTTCTAGAGGTAGTCAAGAGATTTGGACTAATTTCGTATGTTAACCAAATTGGTTAAAACTCTTTTAGAATTTAGGTAAAATCACAAGATAATTACAAATATATATATGTATTAATTTTTTGCACAGAACCACCCAATTTTTGTTTTTTGTTTTTTAAAAGTTAACCACAACCATTTAAGTGTTTTATAATGCTCTATATTAGTTGCATGATAAATGAGTAATACAAAACGGAAAAAAATTGTAGTATTTAAAAAAAAACTTTAAAATTTAGAAAAGGTATACATAATCACCTAATTTAGTTGGTTGTTTTCAAAGAGTCATTAATATTAACATTTCTAATATTTTTTTAAAAAAATTACAAAATAGATATATAAAAAAAAGTTTATTTTAACCAAATATTTTAGGATATTTTAGAACAAATATGATTGAATACTTAATTTATGGAATTGAAAATAAAGGTGATTTCTTCTACTTTCATAATTTACATTATAACAAAATACTTTTCTAATATGGATTATTTTGCATAATTTGTAGACTTATTTATTTAGCTCATTTCACATTGTTGATTCTTTAAAAACTAAAACCCAAATTTGGATGGTTTCACATGTGTTTTTTTTTTAGAATTTACACATTTTTTTTGTAAATAATTCTTAATTCACACGTATAGATGAGCTTTAACAAATCAAATCAGATATTTTCACATCATTTTACGTTTACACCAAAATTGAGTAATTATGTGAAAGAATTATAATATATTTGTTATTTTATATAATTTCTCTATGATTTTTATTAAGTTTAGCTATCACACGAAATTGGTCAAAACTTCGTGGTTATCATGCGAAAAAAGCCAAATCTTGTGGTTATCAGGAGAAATTTCCATCAAAAGTAACTTCTTATTATTCGGTGGTATTGGACGATTATTCGTTGGAATGAAATTATTCGTTGGTATTGATGATTATTCGTTGGAAAGAAATTTACATTTTTAACAATTTTTTATAGACGAATAATTATATTGTTATAGATGAATAATTATGTGAAAACGGATTAATAATCATAAGAAACCAAATGAGTAATTTCTACGTACACGATACGATCCGTGTACACCATAAGAGTTTGTGTACGCTGGAACCAAACTCTCTCTCTATGAGTTTGCTTTACAATAATTATACTGGAGATCTATCACCCTCTCTATCCAATCTAATATCGTTAAAGTACTTGCAAGTTTCATACTTCATTTTCTGCCTAGCTGAGGATAAACAACAAATTATTGTTGATGTTTTTATCTAGTACGTACTCCATACTGTGTATAGAATGTTCTAATGTATACTGCGAATTTGAATTTGCTTCAGGAATCTATCCAACAATGTATTTACAGGGAAGATACCAGAATTTTTAACATATTTGCCCTCACTGAATGTCATGTAAGATTGTTGTTATATTTTGTATAATTTTTTTTTTACTACCGAGTATTATTTTTATAAAGTGTGTATGAAGTTAGGGTCATCCCGAGATCTCAAGGGCCTTGGAAAATTAGCAAGGTAGTGAACAATATAGATCACAAATTTAAATCCCCCTTCTATAAATGGCTTAAGTGCATACTTATGAGAAAAAAAACATTAAGCATTATAAATTATTTTTGTAAGTATTTTAGATTCTGTTTATTTTGGAATATAATAATATAAAAATGATATAAATGAAAAAAAAAAAAATCAATCTCTTATTTTACAAACAAAAAACAAAAATTTAAATTTTCCCAAAATAATGGATCAATTATAACAATTATGTACTACATGCATTTTTAGCCATTATATAAAATTATGAGTGTTTTGAAGGTTTATTGATCCTTTTTTAAAATTGATAATTTTTTTGTATTATATTGCTATAGTTGATTGTAAAAGAATCAACTGGAATTATGTTAACCATTATATATATATAGTCCCTTGTTAAATGTAATGTAAGATGACGATGACGACAACAATCTCGATATGTAGGGTCTAAGGGGTTAAATTATAAATTATATACACCATTTTCCCCACTAGATCGAGTGGGTGTTTATGAGGTCATATAAGATGCATGACAATGTTACAAAATTGGGAAGGTTATAAACTGAAAAGTCGTCAAAGAGTGCCCTAATCATTTCCTATCCATTGCAGTGATTTGAGTGGAAACAATCTAATGGGTCCAGTTCCTCCTCTACTTGCTGAAAAGGCACGCAATAAGTCCATAGACTTAAGGTATTCACACACACAATCCCTTTTGCCCCGAGTTTTGAATATTGAATGGTTCATACTTCGAACATAAACTTGGCTGATCCTCAACTTTTGTTTAATGTAGACTAGAGGGGAATCCTGATGTTTGTAAGTCGTACCACTGTGAGGAGAATTTAGTGGTCGACAAGAAAAGATACTCCTTCAGTGTTCCAATTGTTGTGTCCATTGCTTTGGTTTCATTCATTGTGGTTATTATTGGTATCATTTTTCTTGCCTTCAAACGTACAAAGAAACAAGGTATTATACAATCTAGCTTCTATGTTTCATGTCATCACTTTAATAATCTTAGTTATTTTTAGTGTTTCATGTTATGTTTTTTTTTATGTTTCATGCAAGCTTCATGTTATATATCAATTATTTTACAATCTTTAGTTATTTTGATTTCTCAATTGAAGTTGATGCCATAATATTATACATTTTAATTTACTGAACGATCACCTCTATCAACGACAGGGTTGATGGATGGAGCCATTAAACAAAAAAACAAGCAGTTCAAATATTCAGATATTGTAAGGATCACTGATAGTTTCAAAAAAGTGCTTGGAAAAGGAGGATTCGGAACTGTTTATTATGGTGCCTTGCAAGATGGTACTGAGGTGGCTGTCAAGTTACTGAACCATACATCGTCTACAATCATTTTGAAGCAATTCTGTTCTGAGGCAAGTCAAATAAAATGGCTAAATTCCTTTATTTGGAATTATGATCAACATAATTCAAACCACCTATAGTCGCATTTCATGGTATGTTGATAATTTCACAGGCGGAACTCTTGACCAGGACTCATCATGTAAATTTGGTGTCACTAATCGGGTATTGTGATGAACATGCAAACATGGCACTCGTGTATGAGTACATGTCTTCTGGTGACTTGCAAAAACAATTATCAGGTAACTCTTGTATTATCGGGTAACTCTTGTATTGATCAACTTGTTTTCTTTCTTCCACTTCCACCCTTGCTATTTTTTTTTTATCAAGTACTAAGATATTAATTACACATGATAGTTTGTGAATGTCATATGATGATAAAGCTTCTTTTATTTTTCCCCCACAGAGAAAAATGAGCATCCTCTAAGTTGGAAAGCAAGGCTTCAGATTTCAATTGATGCTGCACAAGGTCGGCTTTGGCAGTAATACACTAGTTCAAACATTTTGCAACTATAAGTTACCTCTAATATGATCTCAATTTTCTAATGTTGTAGGATTAGAGTACTTACATAGTGGTTGTATACCACCAATCATCCATAGGGATATAAAACCCGCAAACATTCTATTGGATGAGATGGGACATGCCAAGATAGCCGATTTCGGGCTCTCTAGATTTTTCACTACCGACAGCCAGGGTGCTGCCGTGCGGACTGATCTTGCAGGCACTTGGGGATACCTTGATCCAGAGTAAGACAGATTCTTGTAGGAAAGGAAATAGTTTGATTAATGGATATTATTTTAAAATGATACTAATCGATAGATTACATTGCCTCTGAATTTAGGTATCGCCAGCCGATCAACACATTGAGCGAGAAAAGTGATGTTTACGCATTTGGAATTGTACTATTGCAGCTGTTAACCGGGCAATCAACCAATGTCAAGAATACAAACTATCAAGATGAAGATGACATTGAACACATCGTCGATTGGGTGTCTCCAAAGGTAGAGAGTGGAGACATCTTGGCCATAATTGATAAAAGGCTACAACAAGACTTGAATGTTAACTCGGCGTGGAAGTTTTTGGAGATTGCCTTGGAATGCGTGAAAGGTACAGCTAAAGAGAGGCCAAGAATGACCGAGGTAGTAGTCGATTTGAAGGCATGTTATGCATCAGAGGGACTCCATTACCAAAATGCTGCAAATAGTGTTGGTAAAAGGAACCCCAACATGAATTCAAGTCAGCCACCCGAGAGCATTGTGTCTATGCTTATAGCAAGATAGAATATTATCATAATTTGAACAAAACTCCAGCCCGGTTTGGATTGCAATATTTCCATCACAAATTTTTGTCTTAATGGATAGTATCAGCTTGTTTTGAACTTTTCTAGATTGTAAATTGATTTTATATTACCATATATGTAATGCATGAAATCTGCATCATCATCGTTGTTTAAGGAGATCGATTTCGCCGATCAACTCCATTTGAACCTTAGCCTGAAAAGCAAGAACAAACGAGGTCGGGGCGGGGCTTGTTTCCCCTGGAGGACCCTCCGACGCTCAAGTTAGTCCTCTCCTTTGAGAAAGAATATGTTTCCCGTACTTATAGTAGTTGAACGTAAAAGACACGGGCAAAACATTTAATTAAAGGAATCGTAACGGTTTTTATATTTAATAAACGAAATCATTACCGTATTTAATTCGGTCGACGCTCTTAATGCACGAAACCGCTATCGTAATCAATAGGCGAAACGGTAGCATCAATGTCGTATTGAATATTCGGATTTATTGGTAAAATACCAGAACACCCTTGTGCTATGATGACGGGATTTCCCTATCTCAATTGCCCCTCGGGTTTCTTCTTCATGTCTCGATGATGAAGGAAGCCGAAAAAAGTGCAAGGCGGAGCTTGTCGAATGAGCGACGATTTTGTCGTAGATGGCAGTCGTTAAACCGTAGTTGGTTATTGGTCGTAAGTGGCTATCACGACCATAATTGGCTGTTGGCCGTAAGCGACTATCGTTGGCCTTGATCGGCTAATGTGGCCTTGAGCGGCTAAGGTGGCCTTGAGCGGCTAAGGTGGCCTTGAGCGGCTAAGGTGGCCTTGAGCGGCTAATTTGGCCTTGAGCGGCTAAGTTGGCCTTGATCGGCTAAGGTGGCCTTGAGCGGCTAAGGTGGCCTTGAGCGGCTAATTTGGCCTTGAGCGGCTAAGTTGGCCTTGATCGGCTAAGGTGGCCTTGAGCGGCTAAGGTGGCCTTGAGCGGCTAATTTGGCCTTGAGCGGCTAAGGTGGCCTTGAGCGGCTAATTTGGCCTTGATCGGCTAAGGTGGCCTTGAGCGGCTAAGGTGGCCTTGAGCGGCTAATTTGGCCTTGAGCGGCTAAGTCGGCCTTGATCGGCTAAGGTGGCCTTGAGCGGCTAAGGTGGCCTTGAGCGGCTAATTTGGCCTTGAGCGGCTAAGTAATCTGCAACCTTGAAAGTTTGGGCCGCTCTCTGTAATTAATTGAAAAGATCAGGCCAGTCTTGCAATTTGTAAGAGTTTCGGGCTGGATTTGTAATTACGACAAATCTTCATCAAATTAGAATCAGATCGTCTTCTTCGTGAATTTTCGTAGGCGCGGCGGCGGATTTCGAAGTGGCGTCCTCGGCCCCTTGTCCTTCCTTCCGCCTTGACCTCGACGGCGGCCACGCCGATCGTAGTCCGGTAGAGGCTCGATGGAGGCCCAGCGACGGCGTGGATGTGACAAACCCTAGGTGGGCATCGGCGCGGTGTACTGGGCGTCCATCCGGAGAGGCGGCGCGGTGGTCTTGCAATCCTGTAGAGAGCGGCGGCGGCGGTTGATCTCCCGACGACATCCTCGACCTTTAATCTGAATTCGAGAGGACGGAAGGCAACAACAGCGAACCCGACGACGATTGAGCATGGGTGCCCCCGACCTACCCCTTGCTACCGGTGCGTTCTCGTGGTTCGGTGAAAAGGGACGCTTGGTAGCGGTGGCTACGGCGCAACCCCAAACCAGGTCCGGTCGGAGTGGCGTAGAGAGAGACGGAAGAGGCCGGAGTCGGTGGCGATGATGGCTTTGGAGGTTCGGCTTTGACGGGTCTCGAACCCTCAGGGAGGGTGATCTAGCCGAGTACAACGTCCCGGTCGGCAGAGGACGTCAAGGTGGCTTTGGATTCACACTGGAAGTGGAGGCGGCGTTGCCGGTTACGATGGTGGTGGCCGTTGCTACTCCTCCCGATCCGCCGCCTCATACAGCCTTCCCAATGATCGATCTTTTTGCTTTTTTCATTGAGAGATCCGATCTTATGGCTTCTTGATCGAATTCCCACAGACGGCGCCAAATGTAATGCATGAAATCTGCATCATCATCGTTGTTTAAGGAGATCGATTTCGCCGATCAACTCCATTTGAACCTTAGCCTGAAAAGCAAGAACAAACGAGGTCGGGGCGGGGCTTGTTTCCCCTGGAGGACCCTCCGACGCTCAAGTTAGTCCTCTCCTTTGAGAAAGAATATGTTTCCCGTACTTATACTAGTTGAGCGTAAAAGAAACGGGCAAAACATTTAATTAAAGGAATCGTAACGGTTTTTATATTTAATAAACGAAATCATTACCGTATTTAATTCGGTCGACGCTCTTAATGCACGAAACCGCTATCGTAATCAATAGGCGAAACGGTAGCATCAATGTCGTATTGAATATTCGGATTTATTGGTAAAATACCAGAACACCCTTGTGCTATGATGACGGGATTTCCCTATCTCAATATACTACCATGGTTTATAGAAAGTTATCATAAGTCACTATATATATATTTTAGTTAATTGATTAAAAAAAAAGATAATTCAAAACTATTTCATAGTCATACTTACCAAAAATATTACTGAACATTTCTAATTTTCGTATGATCTGTCCTCGATCGAACACCGGCTCTCCATGGTTCGGTACGTGCAATTTGGTACAAATCCCACTCCGAGAAATACTGAATAGCTGACCAGAAGGGTCGAAACCGATTTTGATCTAAAGAAAACCGACCCTTTTAATGTTGGGTTCTCTCTCCTGTTTTCTCTATTTTAAAAACCTTGAAAAATCTCAATTGCAAAGATAGAGTAACTTATGTAAAAAAGTAAACACTTGGATTTTTGTCTTCTTCCTTTTGAAAATTTCTAGGTATGATGGAGATTGAAAGAAAGAGGAGGAACTTTATCACAGGAAGAGGAATAGAGAAAGTAAGGAGATCTTAGATGCAGGAGGAATATAATCGATTTTAAGAAGGAGAATGATAAGCTTACACTATGTGTAAATTTTTATCTTTCCACCGCAACTAAAAACTGGACACATGTCATATTAAAAATAAAAAAACAAATGTTCTGCATTTAATTACTTTTTGCAATGCTCACCAAAAAAAAAAAATTACTTTTTGCAACAATTTCATATTAATTTTAAATAGTTAATACTCCTTCCGATCCAAAAAGGATGTCGTTTGACTTTTTAACACGTATTTTAAGGAGCTAAAACCTATATAAAATGTCAACTTTTTTTAAATTATTTTTTTACAACTTAATATTTGTTGGTAATAAGTATTAGATTATAAAAAAAATATATAAAAAGTTAATGTATTATATAGTTTTTAGCTCCTTAAAATACGTGTTAAAAAGTCAAACGACATCCTTTTTGGATCGGAGGTAGTACGTACTAAAAAATGACCCCTTCCTCTTGTGAAGAACGCGCCAGACGCGGCTTGCGCATCTCTCTCCTTTGTGAGACCTGAAAATTTCCCTTTGTCTAAACCTAAACCAAGAAACCTAATTAATTCAACGCCTTTTTCCTAAAAATACAAACTCCGAAATTGTATAAAATTCGAGGCCCTGCCTCGCACTTGCACCCAAAAAAACAAACTCCGAAATTGCATGCACCAAGACACCTAAAAATACAAACTCCACGAGCTGATGAGATACAAAAATATTGCTCTTCTGTTTCAAAATAAATATCACTTTACTATTCAGCAGACATTTGAATGAGGTAAAAACTCTATAAAATATTATTTTTAATCAATTTTTTCCATAATTTCATATTTGTTAAATTGATTAAAAAAATAATATTTTATAGAGTTTTTTACCTCCTTAAAAAGTGTGCACTAAAGTCCAGATAACTTTTATTTTGAAACGGAGGAAGTAATAAACCCTACATGGATATATAGAATTTGTTGGGCCTGTGACCCATTTGGGTCCAGTCCAAGTTGAAATCCTAGTGTGCTTCTTGTTTGTGATATAATAGTCAATGTTTGCCTTTGATTTGGATACGTACACAAGAGGGTTGTGCCGCCGCACCAAAGGAAAAGAGGAGAGAGAGAAGAGAGGAGGCACAAAGGTGAGAGATTCGAGCGGTGTTTCATCTCTTGATCTATGATTCGTCTCCCTCCCTTGATAAATCAACAACGGGTGTTTATTGATAGTTGTTGGTGCTATTTTCTGGTGTAGTTGGATTGCTGTCGGATTGTCTTAGACTTCTGGATTACTTTGGACGCACTTCCGTGCCCAACAGAATTAATATATGGTGGATGGAATTCCTTGCAAGTTGCAACCTCTTGCTAAAATAGACACATTTTGTGAATTGTCACTTAATTTCAAATTTTAACACCGGCCCCCTCATCAAATTTTGACTTGGTCAGACTTAATTGTATACAAACAATATCGACAATAGACGAACCAAACTGTTAACGTAGCATATGGGTTGATTGATGATGCTGCTAATACTCGCTATGCATTGCAATTGGACCAAGGTCGGCCAATATTTTCAATGACGATTGGTCCTACATAGACTAATGAGAAACGCGCGCCGTATAATGAAAATGATCGAATAGGAAATAAAACCTTCAAACACGAATGAATTGACTAATTATGCTCAGATATTCCGCAAATTTAGACTAACAGAACCACGCCCAAAAAAAAAAAAAAAAAAAAAAATTCTAAGAGAGTGGTAGTAAGAATATACGATGCAATCATAATCAATCAACCTCGTATATATTGAGTGATCCAGATAAGAGATTGCATGCATTTACCGGAGGTTGACCTCAAACCAAGCATCAACTTAATTTATTTATTTCATATAAATTATAAATACAATCTTAATAAACAATAAATATATTAATTAATAGCTGGATTAATTGATATGATATATATTGCCAAATCGACGAGTAAAGAGATCGAGGTGACTGTAGGATGGCTATTGCTGTATTTCACTTAATCTTCTTCCTCCTCCAGTTAACCACATTCCAAACTTTTCAGTTGTTGTTAGCTGCAGCAGATGTACTTCCCATGGAAAGGCGATTATCCGATGGTCATACAGGTATTTTTTCGATCTGTCCGGAAAACTATATATATATAGTACGTGTCATGTTAACGCGCGCACGATAGATTCTCAGTTGTATATATCTTCAATTCAATCTAGATCATCTATTTTTATTTGAAATAACTAATTTTTATAGATCTATAGTATGAAAAACACATAAATATCCTTAATTAACTAATGTAAATTCTTTGTCGAAAAAACTAATGCAAATTCTCGTTTTTCCCTAAATGGGAAATGCAGCTGGGTTCATAAATATCGACTGTGGCCTTGCAGAACCGGCCGGTCCAACTTACAATCCAAACAATGGATTGTACTACACTTCCGATGACAAATACATTAGCACTGGCATCAACTATAAAATACAGCCGCCATCTAACTTTTCCATTCCTAGTCTTTATATGACATTAAGAAGCTTCCCTGAGGGACGCAGAAATTGCTATAGTCTCTCCCCGTTGAAGTCTAACCATACATACTTGATCAGACCTTCGTTCTTCTATGGAAACTACGACGGCAAGGATACGGACCCTATATTTGATGTCTACATAGGTGTCAATTTTTGGTTCACAGTATTTTTGACGTATGGTCCAAGTTTCGGAGAGATACTCCATGTAGCAACTGCAAAATCAATAGACGTTTGTCTCGTAAACACGGGGCGTGGAACCCCTTTTATATCTATCCTCGAGCTCAGGCCTTTGGATATAAACTCTCCGTACCCTGCTTCTCCAACTTTGTCACTTGATGTAGTGTTCAGAATAGATATTGGCGCTGTTGCTCCTGCCCCAGCTGGTTATTTGTATGTATATGCAATAAATCTGTTTTCTTAATCCACAAATTATCCACACACACACAGTTTCACTGCTATAAATCTTCTTTTCTTATAGCTCTACGTTTTCCATAATTAGTCTGACAATCTTGGTTAAAAGAGGTGAATGTCTATCTTGATGTAGGGTGAAGGATGATGCATATGATCGTCTGTGGTATCGTGTTCCTAAGTGGGATGATGGTTGGAAAGTCATTGCCAAAACTAATGGAACTTTTGCCGATCCCAGTAAAGTACCAACTAGTGTGTTGATGACTGCTTGTGAGCAAAATGATAGCCTTCCTAACATGACACACATGTTAGGGGTGCCTGATCAGGATTCTACAGCTCAGATTTATTTATACTTTTACTTTGTTGAGCTTGAATTGCTAAGCTCTAATGACACTAGAGAGTTCACCCTTTTTCTGCCTAACATCCCAGGGTACAAATTTGGACCAATTAGGCCAAAATACATGCAACTGACAACAGTAACATCCCCTAGAATCTCTCTTCAAGGTTCATTTGGTTACGGTTTTACACTTAAGAAGACAGTTGAGTCCAACCATTACCCTATTATTAATGCTATGGAGGTGTTCAGAGCCCTAGATCTTGCTTCACCAACAAATCAAGAAGATGGTATTTCCATATCTCATTGCTTTTAATTATTTCGATCTTGTTGATTTTCTTCAAGTGAATGGTCAATGTTGAGATGTGAAGAAACCAAAAGATTCTCAAATCAGAAATATGAACTAAACAAGCCTATGCGTACAAGTCGATGGGCTAGTTCTTCAATTGTTAGTTGGTTTTAGGTTAAAACCGCAATTGGCTTATAGTATGTGCATCCGTGTACATGACTCATGACCAAGAGTCCCAATGGACTTCAGTAGTCATTATATATTATTCCAATTCTTTGAAATCGTATCGAATAAACTGATTAATATGTACAGTTGATGCTATGACTGCAATTAAGGATAGTTATGTGATACCAAAGATTTGGCAAGGAGATCCTTGTCTTCCTATTGATTACCAGTGGGATGGTCTCAATTGTACATATGATGGCAACAATCCTCCAAGAATAACCTCCTTGTGAGTCTTGACGGTGTAATATCTTCCTAATCTCAACACAATTATTTATACTAAATTCTTATGCTTGATCTTTAGAATCTCCACATAACTTGCAGGAGTTTGAGTTCAAGTAATTTGACTGGAGAGCTCCCACCCTCTCTGTCCAAACTCACATCTCTGAAGTTCTTGTAAGTTTCATATTTCATTACTATCGCCTTTTCATCACGAGTGTATTGGAATTTGTGACTATTCTGTCCATATATATCTCATAGGCCCATGTTCTTAGATTAAAAAAAAAAAGTTTTCTAACGTGTGTTGTATGTATACCTTTTTCAGGAATCTTTCAAACAACAGGTTAATAGGGAAGATACCAGATTTTTTAGCAAATCTGCCCTTGTTAAATGTCATGTAAGATGATATTACTACAAGTGTTGAAGTTGACAAACTTTACCGGCAAGAATACTTTTATAGTTTCTTCTTGGTTGCAGTGATCTAACAAGGAACAATCTCACGGGTCCAGTTCCTCCTCTACTTGTTGAAAAAGCACACAATGAGTTCATGGATTTAAGGTTAAATACTAATCCTACTTTGAAGTTTTCAATATATTGATCAGTTTGTATTTCAAACTGAATAATACACGGTTATAATTATCAGCTTTTGTTTAATGTAGACTAGAGGGGAATCCTGATGTTTGTAGGTCATATCCATGTGAAGTACTAAACAAGAAGAAAAGACATCATTTCATCATTCCAGTGGTTATGAGTGTTGGTTTATTTTCACTCCTTGTGATCACTGGTATCATTTTTCTTGCATTCAAATGGAGAAAGAAGCCAGGTATGTATTTGCAATCTTTTTGTTTCTTGTTTTGAGTTTGTTAATGAAAACTCAAATGAAGCAACAAACAAACAAATTTGTATATATATTGACTATTCAACAAATTAATGAAGATTAATTATAAAAACGATATATATGCCTCAATTGGAACGCCAAAAAAAAAAACACAAGAAAAGAACCAAGAGGAGCAAAGAGAGTCTATGGATATGTGGAGATAACCAGAAGAGATCCAAGAAGGGCTAAAGCAAGTATTCGATGATAGTTTGCAGTTGCACCAACAAAATCCAATGATTTCGTTTTGGAATCTCAGTTATCCTTGTGTGTTTAATTGGATTGATCGGGAGCTTTGTCGAGGAGCTATGAAGGTATCTCACTGAGGGATAAACCCTAGATATTTTCGAAGAAGATAGAATAGAGAGAGCAAGAGTCAATCACACAGCCGCACACACAATCGTTAAATATGGGAGGAGTAAAGGCAAAATTGCATAAAACCACCCACTATTCATTGTTGTTTGCAAATAACCACCCCTTATTCAAAAATTGTCAAATAACCACCCACTATTCATTATTGTTTGCAAATAACCACCCCTTATTCAAAAATTGTCAAATAACCCCCATTAAATATATGTTGTTTGCAATTAACCACCCATACCCCTTTTCTTGTTAAACCTCACTTAATTTAATATGAAAAGACAATTATACCCCTATTCTTTAATGTTTCATTTTTAGTAAAAAGACATAATTCTCTTTGTTGCTTGATTTTTCAAGTATTACAATTAGGCCTGTCAAATGGGTTATTCGGGTCGGGTCACTTCGGGTCCCGAGTAAAACGGGTTCCGGGTATATCCAGGTTGTCTCGAACCCGGGTTTGATCGAGTTTCGGGTCATTTTGGGTTTGTCAATTTTTTCTTTTTTAAATTAAAAAAAAATCATGATTTGATAATTTTGGATAATTTTAAAATTCTACAATTAAAGGCGTTGTTCATAAATATCAGTGCTTGTAATTATATACTATATCTGATTTAAAATATTTTATTTTTATTATTTCTCGTAATTTTTAATAAAATGTAATAATATATAAATATCAAAATTTTAAACAAATTATAATTTTTTTTGATATTTTATATATTATTACATCTTATTAAAAACATTTGATTTTTATTATTTCATGTAATTTTTAATAAAATGTAATAATATATAAAATATCAAAATTATAAATATTTTTTTAAAAAATAATTTCATGTAGTTAGTAATAAGCATAGAATTATTTTAATATTATTAGAACTTTTATCTTCTTAAAAAAATGTGTTGAAAAATAAAAAATCAAATACTATCGATCGGACGGAGTATTACACAATACAAATAAATATAAAAATTGATTTGAAAATGAAAGATCAAGTGGTTGTAATTATAAAATGTAATAAATTGGAATCTTCATAAAAAAATTTAATCATATATAATTATAAATCAGCCGGGTCAATCGGGTAAATCGGGTCAAAATTACCGGGTCAATCGGGTCACCAGGTCGAAACCTAGATTACTCGGAAAATTTCAGGATTTTTGGGTATAATTGTCTTTTCATATTAAATTAAGTGAGGTTTAACAAGAAAAGGGGTATGGGTGGTTAGTTGCAAACAACCTATATTTAATGGGTGGTTATTTGACAATTTTTTAATAAGGGGTGGTTATTTGCAAACAACAATGAATAGTGGGTGGTTATTTGATAATTTTTTAATAAGGGGTGGTTATTTGCAAATAACAATGAATAGTGGGTGGTTTTATGCATTTTCACCGGGAGTAAATTAGGGCAAGTCGTTGCCTTTCGGATTGGGCCTAAGCATAGCCCAAACGGTTGTAACAGATCAGACCCACACTCTACATCCTCACACATAAAATACAACACAACTTAAAAAAAGAGACTATAGTCTCTATAATTTGCCTTTCTTTTTTTTGATCCAATATAATTTGCCTTTCTAATTCTTAAGTTTTACTAGTGTAAAATAGCTTTGCATGGGATGTTCTGGGTCTTACAAACTTTTTAGCATCGGCCTATTTGTTGCAACAACTTTTCAATGTTTCTTGAGATCCTTGACATGTAAGAAGTCCATGTAGAAAATAAAGTTGTCAATTGTCACAGTTTGGTTCCAAAATCTACTGGGTTTTTCTTTCCTTTAATTTTGTTAATCAATAACACTTTTTTACACTTAATTTATCCCTAATAAAGTGACATCTGACATCTATGTATTTGGTCCTCTCATGATAGATAAGATCTTTGCACAAATAGATTGCACTCTAACAATCCATGTGCAACAGACACATAATGCTTCCTTTCAATCTCCCTTAGGATACCTTGAAGCCAGCTTGCTTCCTTGGAGGCCTCAACAACTGTTATGTATTACGCCTTAATTAAGGATAAAGCCACTACTATAGCTTGTTGTTGAGTGCTTACATGATATTTAGTTCTCATGCAAGGTAAAGATGTAGGAGGTTGCGGACTTCCTACTGTCTCTAATTCTATCAAAGTCAACCTCAACATAACCAAATGATTAGACTTGGATGAATGCTTACCATAAATGAAACCATATCCTAATGTACCTGAACATATCTCAACAAATACTTCATAGCAGCCTAATGCTTATTGACAAGAGGAAAACCTGTCGTTGTTCTTGCCAAAGAATACTCAAACTCACAACTAGTATAGTGTGTAAGCAAGAGGTCGATCAACAGGGAAATCTATTCAATTCGAGTGTCAATTCTAATCGCTAAGAGGAGAAATTGGGGGGTTTGGTGTGAAAAAGGTCCGCCTTATATCAAAGCGGAAGTAAGCAAACAAAGTGAATCGGTTTAAGAATGCAGTGGGGAGAAATAGGTTCACCTACAATTTATCACTTCGATTGATGAATTCGATCCTTGCTTCAGCCTCTAGTTCTTGCCTTTTCCTATCAATGTCCTTGTCCAGATCTTAGGTAAATTACTAGTCCTACGAGTCCTAGCAACCCTTATCTCTAAATAACCCTAACACGGTTAAGATTCAACCTATAGATAACATTAAGATTATGAATTAACCAAGGTGATACGTACTCGACTCGGGTGGAGCGAGTACAACTCCCAATCGGCCGGTTGTCAATAGGTAAATCGATTCGATCACCGGTGCTCTGATACCAGTTGATACGTACTCGACTCGGGTGGAGCGAATACAACTCCCAATCGTCCGGTGTCAAGGTAAATCGATCGACCCTCGTGGTGTGGATAGGATTCGAATCGGTGGAAGCTGATGTTAAATCCGGATTCCAATTGAACGGTGATAGTGAATATATCTCGGCCTTGCTAACTATATATATATATATAAATATATATACGACAATTAGCAATTTCAAGTCTTCCTGTTGACTTCGATTTCCAAGTGCATGCCGAGGTTGACTTCGATGCCTAATGTATATGACGGAAGCAATTTCAATGTCGCCTCACTAATTAGCAAACACTAACTTAATTAGGTGCTAGTTGCGGAACGAGAACAACAGCCGATCACGCAAGGGCCTTCGCGATACGGGTTCAGTCTCGATCGGTCAACAACTGCAACCCAAAAGTGAACACAGTGGAGCGATGGCGAGGGAACAGCAGTAGCGGAACGGGTAGTGTGGTCGGATGGTGGGCGGAGCAAGGTGAACCTCTTCCAAACGAGGATGAGATCCCGATCTTCAATCAATTCCAGCGAGAACCTTTGATTCAAGATCCCAATTTAATTCAGCAGTGAATCAAATAGCAAGAGAAATTAGGGTTTGACGTCAGGGAGGAAAGGGGGAGTCTCAACTCAACGCTCTGCAATCCTCTAATTTTGACGTAAAGATGACAATTAACCCTAAAAGAGTATTTATAGGAAAATACTAATAACCCTAATTAACTAACGGGCTGGACTTACTATGTAAAGCAAGTCCACACCATTATTAATAAATAATGCTAAAAATAGAAATGAGTCTTAATAATAAATAAATGCTTTATTAATGCGACGTCGGAGTCGTATCCTACGGGTGCTGGAACACATCACAAGGTACACATAATATCAAGCTACGAGTCGATATTCAACATGTATTCAACTTCCTACACATCCAATTAGTCCTACGAGTTCTAAAGGGATATGATTACCACTTGGGTTAAGGTTCGCTACGAGGAATCTACAAAATCCTAGCAATTGAATGAATATACTCTAACTAGTCGGCCAGGCCAGAGAGAATAAAACACATTCAAGCAATTAAGCACAAAGAAGTCAAAACATTGGAATAGGAATAAGAACTAGATTAAGAAACTCACAATTCAACAATCAAAGATCCAAACTGTAGGCGAAACCTTGAGAGTTTAGTTGCTCATGCTCAACGGTGCTCTCAACAATTGAATAAAGTGCATAAGGTTAATGAAATAATAAACTAGAAAAGTCTTATAAAGCCTCTAACAAGTCGGTCAAAGAATAAAACAAAAACCCTAATTAAAGTCCAATTTTGAACGGCGTGTTTCTGCGAGGGCCGCGGGGCAGCCAACCCAGACCGCGGGGCGGCCGGCGATCAGTGAAATCGCTGGTCAGAGGTTCGGGCCGCGGGGCGGCTAGCTTGGCCGCGGGGCTACCTTTACTGTTCACAGTGATTTTTCCGCTTCGAATTTGGTCTCGATGTCAACACGAAAGTTGTAGATCTCAAAGAGAGCTTTCCAACGCATTGTTATAATAGTCAATCAGACCACCGAGGCCTCCAGAAAGTGCGAAACAAGTTCAGCATGTCTGGCGACAACTTTTGATGACTTGTTATTCACTTAGGCTCTCGAAATTCGACTCCGCTCCCGTGCTCTTCACTTTTCTTCCTCAACTTGAAATCTTCCTTCATCTAAGAGTCTCCTAATTCCTCATCGGATCCACATTTACCTGAAATTAACCATAAAATTGCATAGATTCCGACTCTTCCAACACCACAGGTAAACATGTAATTGTAACTAAAACATGCACTATTCACAACTAAATTATGCTAAATGCATTCTATAATGCAACACTAATCATGCTCTATCACTTATTGCAAGGGATAGACATGTATCTACTCAAGATACTAACAGAAAAAGCAAGTTCACGTCTTGTGCAAATCATGGCACATGTATGTGATCCAACAAGTGCGTCATAAGGAATAGATTTCATATGCTCATCTTCTTCCATATGTAGTGCATCTTGGTCTTGGCCTGGTTCGATCAAGATGCCCTCCTAAAGGAATGAAAGTGGGTTTAGCATTCAAAGTCTTAAACCATTCCTACACTTCCAGCAAATAGTCCTTTTGTGACAAAATTATCTACCACTTAGCTCTATCTCTAATAATTCTTTCGCCAAGAATTACTTGAGCAGGGCCCAAGTCTTTCATGTCAAAGAACCTTTTGAGTGAGTCTTTAAGAATAGCTATAAGGTTAATTTATCCCTGGCTCTAGTAATATTGTGTTATGTCATGTTGTTTTGATTCAACACATAGAAAGCTTTGTGGATGGATCCATTAAACCAAAAAACAAGCAGTTCAAATCTTCAGAGATTGTAAGGATCACTGATAATTTCCGAAAAGTGCTTGGAAAAGGAGGATTTGGAACGGTTTATCATGGTGTCTTGCAAGATGGTACTCAAGTGGCTGTCAAGTTATTGAATAATATGTCGTCAACAATCACTTTGAAGCAGTTTCGTGCTGAGGCAAGTCAAATCCAAATGCTTATTTGATTCTCATAAGATTGTCAATCTCATTGTGAACTACCTAAATCAAATTTGATGGTTAAATTGTATATGGATAAATTGATAGGCCGAACTCTTGACAAGGATTCATCATGTAAATTTGGTGTCCCTAATCGGGTATTGTGATGAACATGCAAACATGGCACTCGTGTATGAGTATATGTCTGGTGGTACCCTACAAATGCATTTATCAGGTAAGTCAACATATAATTGGCTTTCTTTATAATGTATTCGTAGTTAATGTAATCAGTTAATTGTCAATATATGTGCTACTACGACACTTCCATTGGCTTTCTTTATAATACAATTTTGTATGTGATTTGATATGGACTTTTTTTCCCCTCTCTCAGAGGGAAACGAGCACTCACTGAGCTGGAAAACAAGACTTCAGATTTCAATCGATGCTGCACAAGGTCAGCTTGTTCGAACGACATTACTTATGATCTTCTAGCTACTCATGTCTATCTCTATATTCTGATTTCAGTCAACTGGTCGTAGGGTTGGATTATCTACATAGCGGATGCCAACTTCCAGTAGTTCATAGGGACGTCAAGCCTGCGAACATTCTATTGGAAGAGATAGGACGTGCCAAGATAGCAGATTTCGGGCTTTGTAGATATTGCCCTACAAGTCAGGGCGCTGATACGACGAACATTGCAGGCACTCGAGGTTATCTTGATCCTGAGTAAGTTGTTTTACTTGGATAGTCCCTATATATCATGAGTAAGTTGCAGATGTGCTTTAACAAATGAAATTCACTACCTTTGAATTCAGGTATGTCCAACTGCACACATTGAGCGAGAAAAGTGATGTTTACGGCTTTGGAATTGTACTCTTGCAGCTGTTAACTGGCCGACCAACATTTATCAAGTGTACCGGTGATGAAGACCCACCCACTCATATCGTTACCTGGGTGTCACCAATCGTCGAGAGTGGAGACATCTTGGCTATAGTAGACAAGAGGCTCCAAGGAGACTTCAATGTCAATTGTGCTATGAAGTTTTTTGAGATTGCGATGGAATGCGTGAAGCCGACAGGTAAACAAAGGCCGACAATGAGTGAGGTAGTTGCACATCTCAAACTATGTTACGCGTCTGAGGGGTTTGACGACCAAACTACTCTAGTGAGTGGTGATAATGGGAGCCACAATCAACATTCAAGCCAAGGAGTACTTGACAGTAGCCTTACGTGCATCCTGCCCAGATAGAAAATTGATTTTCGAGAATCGAAATTGAGGATAAGATCCAAAGGAGTTCCTCCATCTTTTCAGATAACATAATAAGGATATGTTTCATATACGAGCACAACTATGTGTACGTAGTTGTGCTTGCTATTGTAGTATTGTTTGCAACGACATGCTGTTGATGCATGGACTACATATAGATTTTTATATTCTTCTTTGAAATATTTGTAACTAATGCAGATTAATCTGTACGTTGTACGTTGTTTATCGGGTAAATCCAGGGTTTATAATTAGTATTGATTCATATAGGAAGACAACGGTGTTCTCTACTCTTCTGACTTCTGGCAACAAATACATTACAGTGGAATAAAAAACTTTCAAATATATATCCACGCATACGCATTTGAAACTTCTAAATACCATAAACTTCCTTAGGAATTGGTATAAGGGGTGTTTGACTAAGTGACATATTTATAGTAGATGTTATGAAAAATATATGGGATGTCATATGAAAAATCTAATGAGTACGTATGGGCCAACAAACAACAAAAAAGAGTCCAAGAAAGAAAAGGGTAATTAGATGGAAGAAACCGAAAGATGGATTTATAAAACTCAACTTTGATGGGGCCAAATTTGCTAATATGTTGCAAGGTTTGTGCTCCATGATGAGTCAGAGAGAATGGTTGGCTTAGTTGCTTTTGAGGCTAGAAGATGCACGCACGCAGTAGCCTATCTATGCTTGGTGTTGAAACTCTTGGACTGCAACTCGGACTGAGGGATGTGAAGTTGGGAGTTAGAAGACTCAAAGTTGAGGGAGAATGTCTGACAGTGATCAATGCAGTTAACGGAATTTGAAAAAGCTCGCGGGAGATTGAGATGATGATCATGGTCTCTCTCCTCTTTCAATTCTTCGATCGATCCTTTACGAAGGTATCTTAATTGTTAATTTCCACATCTTCCGAGATAGTAATAAGGTGGTGGATTGAGCGGATCATCTTCGGTTGGATTAGGATCATCTGGTGTTGACCTCATTTTTATATCCCACCTCAGACATTTCAGATCTCAGATTCGGCCGGTATCCAATGAACATATATAGCAACAAAAAGGCCAACAAGGCCATATCCCACCTTTGAATGCCTACTCAAATCTACTCCAAAATTACAACCTTCTCTTCTAATTAATCTCTAGGTAGTAGCTAGTTTTGCACAAAGCAATTATTCTAGTAGCTAGGGGCGGATCCAGAAGTTTTTCCGGGGTGGGCACGATTTTTTTTGGATAATTTTTATATTATTTTTATTAGAAATATTTATTACAAAAATATACGAAAAAATATCTTAAATTTGTAAGAAAAATTATAATTATTTAATTATAAAATACCAAATAAATTATAAGAATTTTAAAACAATGAAAAATAGATTGGGGAAAAAATAAATAAAAATATGTGCTTGGGATTTGAACAAGTGTTAATTGACTATTATGTGGGCTTAACCACTAAGCCGCTAAAGATATTTGTATTTTACCTTACAATTTTTTTATATAACACGTATATTCTTGTACTTTTTTCGGGATCGGGCCGTCGCCCTTGGATCCGCCCCGGCTAGTAGCCCTCTCTCCGCTTGCATGTAAATTAAATTTGTTAAATACAACTTCATTACGCGCGAAAAAGGTTAGTTAACTTGCGGTTTGGGGATTCCTAGCCTGTGTTTCTGTATTACGTACGGAACACTGGAACATTGCGTTTCATAAATTCGTCAATTTTGCAGGAATCCCGACGTAGAGTTAAAGAAAGTGTAGACACCTCATTTCAGTCTACTCCAAAATTCAAATAGTACACCACACTGCTTATATCAATTCAAGATTACTTGCTCAACCTTCCACCAATTAGGACTGATCGAGGCAAAACAACAATTAATGGCTGAGGTTACTCCAAAACGTAGCGGAGCAAGACCGAAACAATCACGACAAAGAACAGCGCGACACCCCGTACAAAAAGGCTGAAGTCGACCACCCTCATTTACGGTTGGCTGTATATGTTTATTCATTAAACGGTGGCCCCTCATAGGTGAAGCTTACTCCAAGGGCCTTGAAAACAACCCTAAACTACTTCAAATAAAAAACTTTGTTATTTTATATACCAAGTATCTATATAAATAACCACACGGGATAAGGCCCCTCATCTTCGCAACATGTTACATAATGAGTTTGGCAATATGTTGCGGAATAGGTTCAATATGTAACCAAACAAGACCCAAGATGGCGGCAAAATATCCGCACCATGTTGAACCTTACTCTGTAACTTGTTAAATGCATAAAAATTTCAGAGAAAAAAAAATTAATATCGGACCTCCACAACAAAACCTTTTCATTGCGGAGTTCTCATGCCTTCATAGAAAAAAGAAAAGAAAAATGACCTAAAATAATACTAATTATTATATATGAACAAAAAATAATACGAACAAAAAAAAAGTCTCAAAATAATACACAAAGTATCAACCTATAAACCAAAAATAATACAAATTTTAAAATCAACAAAAAAAAATAATACGAAGTAAACCTTCAAATAGGAAAGTAGATTAATTATACAGTATATGCTAAGATATTCCACAAAAGACTAACATTAATTATACAGTGTTGCCCTTGGTTACCGCCGCCGCCACCAACAATCTTGGCTCCGCTATTCACCCTCGACTCACCACCGTCACACACCGATCAAACTCCGTCGCGTCTCGTCGGCCTCCGTCGATTCCTATCCCATCTTCAGGGCCTTCACCCCCTTATCCCATCACATCCTTTCTTCTACAGGGTGTCTTCGCCCCCCAACCCAACACCTCTTTGGCTCTCCGCTCCGGCTCAATCGCTATGGCGCCTTGCCTCACCGCAGCCAGGATCCCCCACCCGTTTGCCCTGTCATCGACGCCCTCTAATTTCTGCTTTTCCGTTGATACTCCGTTGCCATGCCTCCCACCGGTGGCCTAGATCCATCCTCTAGCGCCGCCGGCATGCCCTGTGGGTTCTTGTTGGAGTTGATCCCCTCCGATCAGTGTTGTTGTAACGCTTGTGTTGTTTTTTCCCAAAAAAAAAAAGAGAAAAAGTGATCGATTAGTTTGGATAAAACAAATTAAGGGGTTTTGTGAGCCTTATTGGTTCGTTTACTAACCGCTTTCTGGCCTTTTAGCTTGTTTACTGTTGTTGCTTGTTTATTCTTGTCCCGTCTTATATGTTTCCTCTATTTTGGTTTCCCTTGTGGTAGCCTCTACGATCTCGTTATCGTCCTTGAGGGTGTGAGATGGGTTTTGGGATTTGCTTTGGCAATGGTTTGGCTAGAGTTTTGGTGTGCGGGTTAGTGTAATTTGCTTTTCTTGCTGTGGTACAGGTTTCACGTGAACGGGGACTGATTTGTCGAGCTTGTAGACGTCGTGGAAATGCGATGATGCCTTTTGATTCTGTTTAGAATCCATGTTGTGGTGTCAGCTAGTGATCCCCAGAGTTCTCTGTGCGCGTCTTCCGTTTTGCTGGTCGGTCGTTGGTTCTGCTAGCTTGTTTGTTGCAGTGTGGATGGCTTGTACTTTATTATTGCTTTTTCAATTCCGTCATTTGCTTCCTGTTTTTACTTTCAGTCATTTGCTTCTGTTATTTGCTTCTGGTTGTACATGATGGTTAGTCCATCTCCCGGCTTGTCTGGGCTCTCAGTTTCTTTAGGCCTGTCCAGAGAATCGAATTTCTTTCCTTATATCAAAAAAAAAAAAAATTAAATAACCACGCCAACAAAGAAAAGAAAAACAAATTAATTAAGGAGAGTATAGTAGTACACGTACTAGTAAGATACAATATGCAATCATAATCAATCAGCCTCGTATATAATGTGTGATCTACAAAAGAGATAAGTTTACCAATAAAAAAAATCTAGAAATTAAAAGAGATAGCATGCATTGACCGGAGGTTGATCTGAAACCAAGCGTCTACTTAATCTTAATCGCTGGATTGATATTGCCAAATCAATCAGTAAAGTGATCGAGCTAGTTGACAGTACGTACGATGGCTATTCCTGTGGCTCGTGATGTATTCCAATTCATCTTCTTCCCCCTCCAATTTGCCATATTCCAAAATTTTCAGTTGTTAGTTGCAGCAGATGTACTACCCATGGAAAGGCGATTATCTGATGATCGCTCAGGTATTTTTTCTGTCAGGAAAAATATACCTATTGTTTGAGAGAAGATCTTCTACACCCTTGTATGTGACTTTGGGTGTGACACAAAAATATTTGTGTTATAAATTTACAATAAAAAAATTTTCAAAAATTATATTTATATTTCAAACAATTATTAGTATATGGTTAGAACTTTTTTTTATGAAAATACATATTTTACTTTTTTATATAAATGAAAGATTGATTATTTTACAATATGATTTTATAAAAATTATAAAACGTATACTTTCATCAAAAAGATTTATAAACGTAAACTAAAAATGGTTTGAAATATAAATATAATTTTTGAAATTTTTTTTATTGTAAATTTATAACATAAATATTTTGTGTCACACACAAGGTCACATGTAAGGTTGTAGAAGATCTTCACTCTGTTTGTTTAATTAATATCCGCATGATTGACTCTCCTCTATATATATATATATATATATATATATATATATAGGTTGGGTCATGTGTTAACAACTCTTACGGTGTTAAATGTTAACAAATCAATATTCGGAAAAATTTATCAAATATTCATCACAGTCACTCAATTATTCATCAAAGTTTTTGTTAAAATTAATCAAATATTCATTACAGTCACTCAATTATTCACAACTTCCCAAATATTCATCAATATTCAGCAACATTTTAAGAAATATTCATCACATTAACGCAATTACGAGATTGGAGGTGGATACACGCGCAAGGGTTTGAGTTTTTTGTGTGATAATTTTTTTTTAATTGGCAATAATTATTAATTGAAATGAATCTCTTAAATGTTGTCGAAAAGCTTTGATGAATAATTGAGTTACTGTGATGAATATTTGATAAATTTTGCCAAATATTGATTTGTTAACATTTAACACCGTAAGAGCTGTTAACATTTGATCCGTATTCTATATATATATATATATATATATATATATATATATATATATATATATATATATATATATATATATATATATATATATATATATATATATATATATATATATATATATCTTCAATTCTTGATCATCCTTTTTTATTCTAAATAACTACTTTTAATCAATGTTCTAAAAGACGCTAGGCGGTGGGTGGCTGCCTAGCGCCTAGGCGGCAAGGCGGGTGCCTAGGCGGCGCCTAGGCGGACTTAGAACAAACTAGCTTATTTTCTTATATTTTAACACATAACACATGTCAATAACTCATATAATGTAATAATAATTCATAATATCACTCATAAACCCAAATTTACGATGCTTAACTAACACAAAAGTAAATAAACGCAAAAAGTACGCATCCGACCAGTAACTCTAAACCTCCTAAAATATAAAACAAAAGGTTCGACTCAATGAAAAATACATCCTGACTTATGGGATAAAAAATCCTTAAGTCGACTAATCACGTGCCTAGAAGCTAAAATTGAATAATCATTAGGCTAGGCGGCGCCTAGACGGGACTAGGCGGGCCTAGGCGGAGTCTAGGTGGGACTAGGCGGTGCATAGGCGGATTTCCGCCTAGAAGACCGCCTAGGCTTAAAAATTCCTAGGTACCCTCCTGCCTAGCGCCCAGGCGGCGCCTAGGCGCGATTTTTAGAACACTGCTTTTAATAGATATATATATATATATGGTCTATATTATATGAAACACATTAATTGTTCACTAATGCAAATTCTCATTTCTCACCCCCTAAATGGGAAAATGCAGCAGCTGGGTTCATAAGTATCGACTGTGGCCTTGCAGAACCCGGTCCTACTTTCAATCAAGGAATGGGATTGTACTACACTTCCGATGAGAAATACATTAGCACTGGAACCAACTATAAAATATCCCTACCTAATTTTACCTATTCTAGTCTTTATATGACATTAAGAAGCTTCCCTGAGGGACGCAGAAATTGCTATAGTCTCTCCCCGTTGATGCCTAACCATACATACTTGATCAGAACTCGGTTCGTGTATGGAAACTACGATGGCAAGAATTCGATCCCTACATTTGATGTCTACATAGGTGTCCATTTTTGGTTCACGCTTTCGATCCTTACAATTGATGTGACAACTTTCTATGAGATAATCCATGTAGCAACTACAAAATCAATAGACGTGTGTCTCGTAAACACAGGGAAAGGAACCCCTTTTATATCCGCCCTCAAGCTCCGGCCTTTGGATACAAACTCTCCATACCATGCTTCTCCTGCCTTCTCCCTCAATGTAGAGTATCATGATGATGTTGGCGGTTTTGCTACTGACTCAGAGTATTATGAGTATGTGTATATACATACGCACAATATATAAATCTTTTTGCTTATTTATGCACAAACAGCTAGATTTAAATAGGCGATTGAATGTCTCCCTTGATGCAGCTTAAAGGATGATGCATATGATCGTCTCTGGTATCTCTCTCCTACATGGGCCGGTTGGAAAGTAATTAATACGACAAATGGAACTTTTGATGCTTCACAACCCAATCCTTATAAAGTACCAATTAGTGCGATGAAGACTGCTTGTGAGCAAAATGATGGGCGTCCTAAACAATCAGTTCATCAACATCTGATCCCGCATCTAATTTTTATTTCTACTGGCACTTTGCTGAGCTTGAATTGCTAGAACAAAATGAAATCAGAGAGTTCAACATGTTTCTGCCTCATGGTTCAGGACACAAAATTGGACCTATAAGACCAAAATACTTGCAAGTAACCACCATAGCATCCCCCAAAATCTGTCTCAATGGATCAACATCTCTCGGTTTTACACTTATGAAGACAAATGAGTCCAACCGTTACCCTATCCTTAATGCTTTGGAGTCGTACAGGGTTCTAGAGCTTCCTGCTTCACCAACAAATCAAGCAGATGGTATTTTCGCTTACCCTTGCTTTTAAATCGTTCTTATTTTCTTCAAGTGATACACTGATTTATGGATAATTAGTTTGTGTTGTATATTAGACAAGAACCAACTTTTACGAATTTCTTCAATTCTTAATGAATATGTTCAGTTGACGCTATTGCTGCAATTAAGGATAGTAATGTGATACCAAAGATTTGGCAAGGAGACCCCTGTCTTCCAAAAGATTATCAATGGGACGGTCTAAACTGTAGTTATGATGGCAACAATCCTCCAAGAATAATCTCCTTGTGAGTATGAATAGTGTATTAATGTATATAACTTCTAAATTAAAAAATTACTATACTTGGTGTTTGATCTTTGGAATATCCTTATGAAATGCAGGAGTTTAAACTCAAGTAATCTGACCGGAGAGATCCCACCCTCTCTGTCCAAACTCACATCTCTAAAGTACTTGTAAGATTCATATATATTCCATTATGTATCGATATGTGCATGTTGGTATTTGTACTGGAAAATTCTATATTATATTGGGAATTGATAACCATGGATCTCAGCTTATTATATTTGTTGTGAACATTCGGTTGAACTCAAACAGCTTAGCGTTTGATCAATATTCTTAGATTAATTAAAAAAAGAGTATTTTAATGCGTCTTGTGTGTTTGCCTTCTCAGGAATCTTTCCAACAATGGGTTAGCAGGAAAGATACCAGATTTTTTAGCAAATCTGCCCTTGTTAAATGTCATGTAAGATGACAATGCTACGAATTTGGAAGTTTACAAACTTTATATCCAAGAATACTCTTATAGTTTCTTCTTCGTTGTAGTGATCTGACAGGTAACAATCTAATGGGTCCAGTTCCTCCTTTGCTCGCTGAAAAGGCACACAATAAGTCCATGGATCTAAGGTATTTACACATCTCACTATAAAACTAGTGTTTAATTATAAACAGTTTGTCTTTCGAATAACACATTGTTAATGAAGTGCGGAATAGGCAGATAGAAGGCTAACAAATACTCTAGCAAGGGAGGAAGAAAGAGTATGCAAACTTTTCGCAAATGCTGAAAACTGGTAAGATCTTACTGCCCAAGGTAAGACCTATCTGAAAATCAGTAACTAGTTAATAATCAAATGCTGAAACTGGTAAGACCTTACCAGCGGAGATAAGACCTTATCTGCAAAACAGTAACTAGTTAAGCAAGAAAGACGAATAGGAAGCAAAGCAATCACAAGCACGAATTAAAAGAACGGAAAGAAAAGGACACGATACTTGTTAACGAGGTTCGGCACAACCGCCTACGTCCCCGCCTAGGGTTATCCAACCCGTAGGATTCAACAACTTTATTTCACTTTACCTTATGAGCCCTAGATACAACCTCTAGAAGACTTACCCACTTCTAGACTACCTTACTATCTAGCAACCCAAGCACACCAGTGAAACAAAGTCCTACCGATACCGAAGTATCTATACGTTTGGGTAGAGATGTACCCTTAGTATAACCTAAATGAATTGTACGATAAAGCTCAATGTAAACCTCACAAACTCTCAAAGAAATAAAACAATAAAGCAAAGAGAGAGATGCGAGATCGGTTGATGTAGGAGATGAAATTGCAGTAGACGTTTAAGCGCTGTGTCTTGATGTGTAAATCCGCAATCTTCTACTTCTTCCTTAAATATACCGGCACGTTTAATTTCAAAAATCAAACGCCTGAATCTTCTCCCGTTTAGTTAGTAGACGTTGCACCATATCTTCCTAGAGGGATCTTCGGCTCTTTAAAATAAATTCCAGAAGCTTCGCACAAACCTTTGCAAGGGATGGAGCTGTTTGAATTAGACGTTGAACACTTCAGCAAATCCCTACAAAATCTAATTAACAAACTAATAGATATATATGAAAGATACGAAAGAAATTAAACCCAATATCTCAAATTGGATTCAAAATGGAATGCTGGAGCTAGCCCAATAAATTAGGCCCAATATCATATTGAGCTTTAGAACAAATTAGGCCCATTAGAAATAGGCTCAATTATACTCAATATGAATCAATATTAGGCCCATTTAAAATTAGGCCCAATAACCTATTGAACCTTAGATATGGAATTGTAGACTTAGTAAAAATAGGCCCATTACAAATAGGCCCAATACATTAAGTCCGAGCCTATCAATTCCACTCTCATGTAATTTCTGAGGCCACTGTTGGTAAGGTCCTACCAGAGCCGGTAAGGCCTTACCAAAACCTGGAAACCATGGTTTTGGCGTTCAACTCAAATGGTAAGGTCTTGAAACTGTTTTGGTCTTGATGGTTTGTTTTAAAACGTTGAAGACAACTTCGAGATTGGTTCAACCAAATCTCTTGAGGATCTCAACAAACCAATAACCTTTTGAACTTGAAGATTGCTCCATAGAATCTTCAAAGAAGCTTCTAGAAAGTCAACCCCAAATCTTCAATAACCAAATCACATCCTTTCTTTGTCTTCCATCATATAATATAAAATCAAATTAGAGTCAACAATCTCCCCCTTGATGGAAGACAAAACGAATATCAATTATAGATAAATAAACATAAACAAGCCGCATAATACCATAAAGCATAAGAAACCTAATTTCTCCCCCTTTTTGTCTTTCAACAAGGAAGGGAAGAAATCGAGTTTCACCCTTTCAGCAACAGTCAAGACCTTGAAACGATAGTAGACAGCATTACTCCCCCTACGATAATGCTTCCCTGTTCAACATACCAATAGCTCCAAAAAAAATAAACAAGGAGAATCATTATTAGCACATAACACTTAAAAAAAAATTCTTCATCACCAAGAGAAATTGTTCCAATCCATTTATGCTCTTTGATCTTGGTGATTTCCTGCAAAACGAACAAACATCAACCTTTCCGGCTAGACCAATGTACAAATTTAGATTCATAATTAGGATAGACCATGTTTGGTGGTCTTGTCCCCTTAGGAACCCAAATTTGTCTTATCCGTTCATTTAAACGTACAGGAAAGGTATTTCTAATGATGTAAGGGTCATTTCTTCTATATGGACATGTTTCCTTTACATGACCCTTTTTGCAACAAAAGAAACAAGTAGGAGATCGCCAACTTCCTTTCGCCTTAACGAATGTGGTAGTAGGTTTTACAGGAAAATTCCTGTTGTAACCTATACCACATCGGTTCAAGGAAAGTTGTTGTTCTCCAAGCATCTTGTCGAGAGTGGCTTTGGATCTAGTGAATTGCACCAGGGCTGTTTGTTGATCTTGACATTTTTCAGATAATTTCACTTTCTCAATCTCAAGGTCATTGTTATGAGCCTTAAGAGAGGAGAGGTTTGCCTTAAGTTCGGAATTTTCCGATCGTAAGGCCTTACCCTCAGTGATAAGATCTGAATTTTGACTGTCAAGATCTTGCAGTTTCTGCGACAGCTTCCTTATGCACACTTCCTGATCCTTTACCTTCTCTTTCAAGGTGTTGATTTCTTTGCTGCAACTTTCCTCATTAGAAATCATATTTTTCAGAAATTCAGAGAGAACATCAATAGGACTAGATATAAGATTTCTTACAATACCATCTAGATGTTGATCGTCTTGCTCCGCCATCAAGCAAAGATTTACTGGATCATTTTCCAAATCCGATTCACTTGTAGAATCCGAATCGTCTTTCTTTCGATCATTCTTCTTTTGCTTGTTCTTCTTCCTTTGAGGACACTCCTTCATCAAGTGATCTGTTTCACCACATTCATAGCATGTAAGAATTTTTGCCTTTTTATTAAGGTTAGAAGACTTACCTTTATGCTTTGATGATCTTGGATATTCTCGGTTTGAGAATTGATTCTTCATCTTTAGAATCTGAGCAAGTCCCCTTGTGATCAAGTCGAAGGGATCTTCCTCATTATCACTATCGTCGTCCTCTGATGGCACATCCTCCTTGATAAGCGCCAGATTCTTTATACTGGAGGATGGTTGACCGTCCTCTTCGTGGAGAACCATCTCATGTGTGATAAGCTTTCCAAGAAGGTCATCCAATGCTAGTGTTGTAAGGTCTTGCGCTTCTTCTATGGCGGTCACCTTAGGACCCCATTTAGATTTGGGAAGGCATCGGAGTATCTTTCTAACTTTCTCTTCATTTTGGAAAGTTTTTCCCAATGAGTCAAGGTTATTAATGATCTCCGTAAAACGGGTGAACATTGCTTTTACTGACTCATATTGGTTCATCTTAAACAATTCATATTGTCTAAGATAGATACTGATTTTGGTCTCTTTGACCTGGCTAGTCCCTTCATAAGTGACTACCAACTTATCCCAAATCTCTTTTGCAGTCTTGCAAGAGGAGATGCGGTTGAATTCATCGGTACTCAACCCACAATACAATGCGTGCATGGCTTTGAAATTCTTAGCCGTGCTTTCCAGATCCGTCTGATTGTATTCTTCTTCCGTCTTGTTCACTTTCGTCCCATTGGGTCCATTCTTCTTGGGTATATTAGGCCCTCGCGTAATAATACGCCAGAGCTCTAGATCCTGATCAATGATAAACATTTGCATCAAGGATTTCCAATGCAAGAAGTTATCCCCAACGAAGAGAGGTGGACGTATAACAGATCTTCCTTGTCCGAAGCCGCCTTGTCCTTCGCCTGCCATGGTTAGTACTCACAGATAGTAATATCCAAATACGTGAGCTAGGCTCTGATACCAAATGAAGTGCGGAATAGGCAGATAGAAGGCTAACAAATACTCTAGCAAGGGAGGAAGAAAGAGTATGCAAACTTTGTTTATCTGCAAAACAGGTAAACAAAGGCCAAGAATGAGTGAGGTAGTTGCACGTCTCAAACTGTGTTACGCATCTGAGGGGTTTGATGACCAATCTGCTCTCGCGAGTGTTGATAATGGGAGCCACACTCAACATTCAAGCCAGGGAGTACTTGACAGTAGCCTTACGTGCACCCTGCCCAGATAGAAACTTATTGATTTTCGAGAATCGAAATTGAGGATAAAGATCCAAAGGAGTTCCTCTATCTTTTCAGATAACATAATAAGGATTTGTTTCATGTACGAGGACAAATATAAAGCCGTAGGATAAATCACATAAATAGACATTTTAGTTGATTTTGCTATTGAAGTATTATTTACAGATTTTATGCGTATGTATGTACATAGTTGTGCTTGCTATTGTACATAGTATTATACGCAACGAGACGCTTCCTTCTAGCATACAACAAGTTCAATTTATCATCATAGTCTTAATTGGCTGCGTTTTGTTTTGCGCGTTTGATGGTCTTTTAGGTGTTGTCTTGTGATTTCTTTATGGTATTCTAACTTTTCATTTAGTACAAAAATTAGTTTGTGCCATTTCTTAGAAACTTCAAGTGCCTTGCCACTTGCCACCCAACATTAATATTCCGACTAGGACTGGTTCTAAAACGACATATTTTGACTTTTGATCAATGCATACAAACAACCGTATTCTCCACTTCAAATATCAATTCAAGGTGAATTGCTCAACCTTCCAATTAGGGCTGAGCCAAAACAAGAATTAATGGCTGAGGTTAGTCCTAAACATATATAGCGGACTAAGACTGAAACAATGACGACAAAGAACAGCGCGACACCCCGAACAAAAAGGCTGAAGTCTACATTAAACGGTGGCCCCTTAAGTGAAGCTTACTCCAAGGCCAAGGGCCTTGAAAACAACCCTAAAGTACATCAAATATATGAAACACTTTGTCATTTATATACATATATACGGAGTATAAATACACCTGAGAACTCAAATTTCGATGTCCCGTGATTTCGAAAAAACAAGTTTATGTCTACTGGTACTTTGTTGTGTAGGATTCTAGATTTGATGTAAAGTCCTCCTTAGGGTTTCCATTCATTGATATAACATATATAGGTTACAAAGGTATTGGGCCTTAATGGGCTTTTAGCCCACTATACAATATTAAGACCTATATAATCTATCAAACCCCCGCAGTGGAAACGGGAGGGGTCCTTACAGTGAGACTGGAACGAAAATCAATGAATAACTGTCGAGGTAAACCCTTGGTGAATATATCAACGTACTGATAAGAGGACGGGACATGGAGAACGCGGACATGTCCAATGGCGACCTTGTCCCTGACGAAGTGGAGATCAAGCTCAATGTGCTTCGTGCGTTGATGCTGGACTGAGTGCCGCTGATGTTCGTGCGTTGATGCTGGACTGAGTGCCGCTGATGTACCGAATGATCCGCTTCAAAGCCTGAAAGTGAGGTTCCCTAGGTGCATGCATGAACAAGCAGACCTGCTGAACGGCGTAACTAATGTCAGGCCTGGTGAAAGTGAGATACTGAAGAGCACCAGCGAGGCTCCTGTACAATGTCGGGTCATCAACCAAAGGACCAGAATGAGCACTGAGCTTGTTGGATGTATCGGCAGGGGTGACAACTGGATTACAGTTGACCATCTTAGCCCGAGCAACAATCTCTGCAGCATACTTACTTTGTGAGAGAAACAGACATGACGCATGACGCTGAACAGCAACTCCCAAAAAGTAAGACAACTGACCCAGATCAGACATGGCGAATTCCGCACTCAACTGCGAAATAATAGACGTCCGAAGAGCATCAGAAGAGGCGGTGAGAATGATGTCGTCGACATATAGCAACGGGAATGCTAAGTCTGAGCCTCGGCGATAGATAAACAGAGACGAATCGGAACGGCTGCCTGTGAAACCCAAACGGAGCAAATGAGAGGCAAAACGCTGGAACCAAGCCCGCGGAGCCTGTTTCAGACCATACAGAGAGCGCTTGAGGAGACAGACATGCTTCGGACGGTCAGCATCAGCAAACCCCGGCGGTTGAAACATGTAGACCTTCTCATTCAGATGGCCATGGAGAAATGCGTTCTTGACATCTAACTGATGGATGGCCCAGTTGCGCGACAGAGCTAGACTCAGGACCACTCGGATAGTGGCAGGCTTGACCACATGGTTGAACGTCTCATCACAATCAATACCTGCTTGCTGAGATCTACCGTTCACCACAAGACGGGTCTTATAACGCTCCAAAGTCCCATCAGATCGGAACTTGTGACAAAAGAGCCACATACAACAAATTAAATGACGTTCGCCTCAGGAGGGCGAGGAACAAAAACCCAAGTACCATTCTTCGTAAGGACCCTGTATTCGTCGAGCATAGCCGCCTGCCAATTCGGGTCTTGGAGGGTTGTTTTGTGGAAGGTGGGAATGCGGGAGAGGGAGGTCTGGGTGGAGGCAGAGGGTGATTAGGTGTCGGGACGGATGGGAGCAAGAGGGGCTAAGCATGGGGATGAGGCGGCGGGCGCAGCAAAGCTGCGGGTAAGGGGTGCAGAGGCGGTGTGGGATGCGGCGGGCGCAGCATACCCTGCGGCGGGCGCCGCAAGTGGGTGATGCTAGACGGGGAGGGATGCGGCGGGCACAGCATGTGTTGCGGCGGGCGCCGCCAGTAGGTGATGCGATGCTGGGGGCATGGGCAATTGATAGGCTGCGGGCGCAGCAGTGTGCGGCGCCCGCGGCAGTGGTGTTTGGCGGGGGGGACTGCTTTGCTAGGCCATGAGGTTGGATGGTGGGGCGATGGGTGGTAGTCATGGATACGATCTGACGGGGTCGGAAGACACCGGAGACGCTGCGGGTGTGTGGTCTGGTGGTGGGGGGTGGTGGGGGTGGGGGAGGGGGAGGGGGAGACGCAGGAGCACCGGGAGAGCTCTGGGGAAAAAGAAAGTGAGGGAATGGTGACTCAGACTCTGAAGGAGACACAGGGGGTGTGGGAGACGCAAAGGGAAATCGCGACTCATCAAAGGTGACATGACGTGAGAGAATGATCTTGTGGGTCTTGATATCGAGACAAATGTAACCGCGATAATCAGACGGATAGCCTAGGAAGACACATGGAGTGGAGCGCGGGTGAAGCTTGTGCGGGGCTGTGGAGGACTGGTTTGGAAAACACAAGCACCTGAAGGTGCGAAGGTGATCATACCTAGGCTCGATGTAATAAAGTGTCTGAGCTGGCGAACGATGGTGTAGGGTAGTGGAAGGAAGAATGTTTAGGAGATAACATGTGGTGGATAAGGCGTGAGGCCAATAGGGAAGGGGAATAGATGCGTGGAAGAGGAGAGAGCGCATCATGTTGGTAATGGTTCTGATGATTCTCTCTGCCTTGCCATTCTGCTGAGAAGTATAGGGGCAAGACAAGCGATAGGAGATCCCATTTGCGGCAAAGAAGGAGTGAAAGTCTTTGTTGTCAAATTCACAACCATTGTCACATTGGAAACATTTGATGGACATGTGAAACTGTGTTTTGATGTAGGTATGGAATCTGGCAAAGACAGGAAACACTTGGGACTTGAAATGCAATGGGAAGACCCATAAGTAATGAGTGTAATCATCAAGAAACAAGAGGTAGTACTTGTGACCCTCCTTGCTAGGCACGGGAGAGGTCCAAATGCCGATGTGAATGATATCAAAGGGAGCAAGGGTAGAGGTCAAAGACCGTTGGAACGGCAGTCTGACATGTTTGCCTAGTTGGCAGAAAGAGCATAAACCAGAGCGTGGATCTTTAGTACATGTGACAAGGTTCTGGGAACGGAGGACATCTAGAACGGCAGCGTTGGGATGGCCCAGGCGTGCATGCCACAGGCTGGACGATGATGCCGAGAGGGCGACCGGACACGACTGATTGGACGCAGGAGGTGGTGTGACAGGGTAGAGCTCCCCGGTGCTGTTACATCTCATGCGAGTAACCCCCGTAGTAAGATCGTTCACAGAGAAACCATAGGGATCAAACGTAAGGGAAACGTTGTTGTCAGTAGTGAACCGACGGACAGAGATAAGGTTTTTGACAATCTTTGGGGCAATAAGGACATTGTTGAGGTGTAGTGGGCGGGTCGGGGTCTATAATTTGGCGTGGCCAATTCCCGAAGTAGCAAGACGACCACCATTTCCGACGATAATAGAGTGGGCAGAGCACTTAAAAGAAAGAGATGAGAGGTTACCTGAGGAGTTCGTCATGTGGGAGGTGGCACCAGTGTCCATGTACCAAGAAGAGTCTGAAGGTGTCGACTGCATAGAGGAGAAGGCGTGATGATGGTGCGGAGAGGGCCCAAGAAGTCCCTGTTGGATCGGGTATGACCTCGTTGGAGGGGCCGGGTAGCCGTGTGAATGGGCTCCAATGGGGGATGCCCCCTTTGTAAATGACTGGGAGGGGCAATCATCCTGACGAGAGGTCGTTGGTGATCGTAGAAGGTCAGGGTAAGGGTTTTTTTTTTTTTTAAGAAAGAACAGAGGGCAGCGACGGGGCTGCTGTGGTGGCGGCCGTGCGCCAGGGAGGAGGACAGTGAGAGGGAGGGAGGTGAAGGAGAAGACGATGCGGAGGTACGTGTTGAATCTGATTTCCAAGTATGTGTTGAATCTAATTAATTAGCAAAAGCTAATTAATTAACTATGTATTCCAAGACCAAGTTGCAGGCCGGATCCGAGGAAGAAGATGACGGCGACGGTGAGGGGGGAGGTCGGAGGAAGAAGACCGGTGATACGGGAGGATCAATTTAGGGTTCCGTTAGGAAGAAAAAGATTGTGATACCATGTAGGATTCTAGAATTGATGTAAAGTCCTCCCTTAGGGTTTACATTCATTGATATAACCTATGTAATCTATCATGTTGAACTTGAATCACGGGCCTCCAACGATACTAGAGAGTTCAACATTTTTGTACCTCATGGTCCCGGCTACAAATTTGGACCCTATACCCCAAAATACTTGCAACTGACCACCGTTGCATCACCTAGAATGTCTCTGAATGGATCAGGAGGTTTTCAGTTCAATTTCACGAAGACGGATAGGAATCTTTACCCTATTGTTAATGCTGTTGAGATCTATACGGCCCTAGAGCTTCCTGTTTCACCAACCAACAAAGAAGACGGTATGCCTTAAAATGAAGATATGCCAGCTTTTAAGACATTTCTTTTGTCAACATGATCAGCTGATGCTGTAGCTGCAATTAAAGATAAGTATCATTTACCGAGATGATAGATTTGCTTAGTTTGCATTAAAATGAAGATAGGTCACCATTGCACATTCATGCACCATTTTGAAATTTCTGCATATAGATGACAGATTGATTCTAATTTCGACTAACCAAATTGTAGGATTGGAGTATCTACACAGTGGTTGCAGACCACCAATAATCCAGAGAGATGTCAAGCCTGCAAACATTCTATTAGATCATATGGGGCATGCTAAGATAGCTGATTTCGGGCTCTCTAGATTTTTCACTACCATTAGTCAGGTTGCTTCGGTATGGACTGACCTCGCAGGCACTCGAGGGTACCTTGATCCAGTGTAAGACTATTGCCTTGAATCTCGTATGCGAATGGTGATTTGAAATGCTAGTGATTTAACAGAAGAATTTCATGGATTTTTGCTGAATTCAGGTACTGCAGATGAACACACGGAGCGAGAAGACACCATTCATATCATTGACTGGGTGCAGCCAATGATCTGACAGTGGAGACATCTTGGCTATAGTCGACAAGAGGCTACAGGGAGACTGGATTGTCAACTCAGCGTGGAAGTTTTTGGAGATTGCCATGGAATACGTGAAGCCGAGAGGTAACAACAGGCCTAGAATGACAGAGGTAGTAGTCGATCTCAAGGTGCATCCGAAGGATTCGTTGAGCAGGATGCTGCAGACGGTGTTGATAATGAGATCGACTACATGAATTCAAAGAGAGTACTTGACAGCAGCCCTGTGTCTCTAACCAGTGCAAGGTAACAAACACCCATCACGTTGTATGATATAGAGGTCATATACTATAAGGTATGTAGTGTGTGCCTTCCTGAACTTACTCGTCCCGATAGATAAGTATACGTAACCAGATACTTCCTTTTACTATACGACCTATCCTTTATCGCCTTATTTCAAGCTGCACTCTCTTTTGGGAGGAGGTTTACGCTTTAGGAACCAGCTTGGGAAAGCATGTTGTTGAATCTCAAATAATCAATCAATCTAACATGCTTGATGAGTTCAACTGAGCAGATAAAACTCAGATTCTACACAACTTAACCCATATCGATCCATTAAGACCACGCACCAGCAAAAATCGCAGTGGTGGTTTAATTCTAGATACCAGGAAGGGGATCCTAATATGGAACTAGACAGAAACTTAATTACATACCTTAGAGTTCGTCATGAACTGATCTATCTTGAGTTGTCTGTTTCTCAAGAAGGTACCTAACCGCCAATGAGGCGTGAAGTGATGCACCGTAAGGAAGCATGTCTTCATTAACCATAAACTTGGAGTTATGCTCCGGTGCTGACTGCTTGCTCTCGGTTTTCATCCCAACAAAGAAGAAGTGCCCTGGGATTACTTCTTGGTAGGATGCGAAATCCTCTGATCCCATGAGGGGTGCTGTTTCCTTGACATTCTGGGGGCCGAGCATGTCAACAGAGACTTTTGTGAAGTGTTGGTGCAATTCATCGTTGTTAACTGTTGGAGGAGACATAGGTTCCTCGTTGTCAAGGAAATCAACTGTCGCATTGCATCTTTGGACGGATGCTTGCCCAGTGATTACCTGTAAACGCAACACAATCAGCACCAGAAAATAAGGCGTTTTGTGTATTGTCGTGAGCCTCGCGGCAATGGTCATAATAATGTCAGAGGCTTTAGACAGATGCATTTAAAGCACAAACTTAAGTCTCAGAGATTAATACTACAAACAGATATATGTTGTTCAGGAAGCAACAAGAAAGAGGTGACTGTACTTTACCTCCTCAATACGATGTCTAAGTTTCTTAAGGCTTTCCAGTGAGAAAGCTCGGAAAGTTCCACCTATGGTAACCGAATCAGGTATCACGTTGAAGGCACCGCCGCCTTGGAACCGTGCCACTGTCACAACCTGAAAGAAAATGGATTGATATTGGACATCAAAGTTTCAAGACAAAAGAAAATACGGATGTAAATATGTTAAATCTAATACAGACAGAGAAGATAAAACAGCATGCTTCCTAAAATGGGAACAATCATCATATCCGAAGATGGCTGCCATCTCTTGCATTATTCACATTCACTCCTCTCTTCTGTTCGACAAACAATGTAGGTATGACGAAAAAGGGGAAGTACAGTCCTAAAGCTCTGACCTGAGAGTCCAATGGATCTGCTTCGCGAGAAACAATATGTTGCAAGCTAACAATCACATTGGAAGCAGCCAGAATCGGGTCCACTGAATGATGTGGTATAGCGGCATGACCTCCCTTCCCCTTAATAGTAGCCTTAAAACTGCCACAACCAGCCAAAATGGGGCCTGACCTGGAGGATACTTGACCGAGGGGCAAATCAGACCGAACGTGCAACGCAAAAATCACCTCCACATTCTCTATGGCTCCTTCCTTGATCATTTTCTCCGAGCCTGCATATCCTTCCTCTCCTGGTTGGAAAACTAGGACCACAGTCCCCTGTAAATCAATAAGAAACCCTGAATTTACACGCAGTGAATTACAAAGTATAGAGAGTTGCGTCGCCTCAAAAGGACAATGACGATTGATGATACAGCTTGATGATACAGCTCCTCCTCGTAGTACGGCAGCATTTATACATCCGCCAAAGAATAAGCATACTTCTAACATCATTATCAACAAGAGTTGAAGTTCAGGCTAAATAGCTAAATGGTAATCAAAGTAAGCTGAAAAGACAAACGTCGGGCTCCAAAAGCACAAACCTTGATCTCTTCGCGATGCTGTTGAAGTATCTTTGCAGCACCAAGGAGCATAGTCATATGAGCATCATGACCACAAGCATGCATCTTCCCTGGTATTTTACTCTTGTGTTCCCACTCAACTGTTTCCTAGAACACCAGAAACATACCCATCAAACATGATTCGAAGTTCGAACAGTCTCCATCATCACACTCAATTCAAATGCCTCTATAATTGGGTATTCAAACAGCGGCATGGTAAGTCAAACTCTAGATGCACTACATAAAAAGCCTATCTCTCAACTGCTGTGTCCACCCTTGTTAGCTCAAAGATGTCTAATTTCTAGTCATACAGTAACATATCAAAGCAATCATCCAAAAAGAACCAAAAAACATAGCCTAAAGAACATATGAACTGAACATCAACTATCAAAATAGCCAGAAATCAATGGAAATGATAGATATGCTAATTGAAGCACAAAACACAAGCACCAATTACTGCAAAATCTCAGGCAATACCTGAATTGGGAGAGCATCCATATCAGCCCTCAAAGCAATAAAGGGAGGTTTCCCACTTCCAATGAACGCTACTACACCTGTATCAGCAACTGGATACTTGTAATTAACCCCCAATTTGTCTAATTCAGCTCTGATTATCTTACTCGTCTCAAATTCCTCAAACCCAAGTTCAGGAGTTTCGTGTAAATTCCTCCTTACACCAACCATCCAGTCAAAGACCTCTCCTTTCTTAGCCAGATTGAAGAAGTAACTCGGAATCTCCGACGCCTCATTAGGGATTGAATCAGAAATTATCGGAACTGCAAAGAGGAATTGAAGTGATAAGATCAAAGACGCGCACTTGAAGAACCCCATCCTCTGAACAAATCAAAGGGAAATCTGTATAGGATGATGAGAGAGGAGAAAGTTTTGTAATTTTATTAAGAACAGCAAGCAGCTATTTATACAAGAAATGTAGAGATTAATTGTAGTATTCAGCTCCTAGAATATCTCTACTGACGTGATCAACTCCTAGAATATCTCTACTGATATTTCAAACTTAAATTCAAATTAAGTCATATTATTAACATTCCCCTTCAAGTTGGTTGGCCTTTGGGAAAGACCTAGCTTGGATAGTAGCTCTTCAAACCGCGGCCTGAGCAATGGTTTCGTAAGAACATCAGCAAGTTGATCGTTGGTGGAGACATGAGTGACCCGAAGAATGCCTTTCTGGACTAGTTCTCGAACAAAATGATATGCCAAAGCAATGTGCTTCATACGAGAGTGAAAGACCAGATTGGCACTCAAACTTGTTGCTCCTAGATTGTCACAATAGATGAATGGTTGCTTTTGTAGGGTGACACCAAGTTCTGCCAGCAGCTGTACAACCCACAGAAGCTCCGATGATGTGTCTGCTATGGCTTTGTACTCAGCTTCGGTTGATGACCTGGCGACGAATCGTTGCTTGCGAGAGCTCCAAGAGATAGGTGTACTCCTGAAGTACAGTAATGGAGTACAGTAAATAGCTAGCCTGTAGTAGAGACATAATCATCCTTGTCACCTGCCCAATCAGCATCCGAAAAAGCATGGAGATCCAAGGATGGATTGGACACAATATTGACTGCTAGATGAAGAGTTCACGACAGATATCGCAGGAGCCACTTCAGGGCTGACCAATGCACTGACGTCGGAGCTTGCATAAACTGTGAGAGTTTGCTTACAGTGAAGGCGATGTCCTGTCTTGTCAGGGCAAGGTACTGCATACTACCAATGAGAACTCGATAATCTGACGGAGAGGGTAGGGCATCGCCAGAGGCTTTAAGTAGCTGTGTGGTGCCTGACATGGGAGTGTTGACAGCCTTTGTCTCGTCCATACCTGCTTTGTGTAGTAGATCCTGTACATATTTGCGTTGTGAGAGAAAGATACCAGTAGAAGTTGGAATTACCTCCACACTGAGAAAATATGACAAAGGACCCAGATCTTTGAGCGAAAATTTCTTTGCAAGACGATCGACTAGATGAGTAATAGCAGCCCTGTTGTTACCCGTGATGATTATGTCATCAACATATACGAGTAGGTAGATGAGAATATCATGTCGCCGGTAGACAAACAAATAAGCATCTGCGATGGAATTAACAAAGCCAACAAGCAGCAGGCCGGAAGGACTTTAACTCATTGTACCAAGCACGAGGAGCCTGTTTTAGGCCATAGATGGCCTTCCTTAGATGACACAAGTGATGCGGATGATCCTTGTTGACAAAGCCAGGAGGTTGTTGCATATAAACATCTTCATATAGGGTTCTTGCAAAAACGCGTTGTTGATGTCTAGTTGTTGAAGAGACCACCCTTTGGACACGGCAAGGGCAAGAACAACGCGAACAGTGACCGGCTTAACCACGGGGCTGAAGGTTTCTGTATAGTCCATGCCTGTTCGTTGATTAATGATGAAAGCCCTTTGCTACAAGACGGGCTTTGTACTTATCGATGGACCCATCAGGGTTATATTTGATTCGATAGACCCATTTGCATCCAACTCGATCGAATGTGGCTCGTGGAGGCAGGAACCAAGTCCCACGTATGATTTCGGCAAAGAGCATCAAACTCCAATTGCATCGCAGCCATCCAATCTGGGCTTTTTAGGGCTTGGGTGATGGTTTTTATCCAACTTGAAATATGAATTATCGTCCAACACTGCCTTGAATTTCGTATACGAATACTGATTTGAAATGCTATGATTTAACAGAAGAATTTCATGGATTTTTTCTGAATTCTGGTACTCCCAAATGAACACATTGAGCGAGAAAAGTGATGTATACGCCTTTGGAATTGTACTCTTGCTGCTGTTAACAGGGCAGCCAGCACTTATCAAAGATCCCGATGACGAAGAAGACAGCATTCATATCATTGACTGGGTGCAATGATCGACAGTGGAGACATCTTGGCCATAGTCGACAAGAGGCTACAGGGAGACTTGATTGTCAACTCGGCGTGGAAGTTTTTGGAGATTGCCATGGAATACGTGAAGCCGAGAGGTAACAACAGGCCTAGAATGACTAAAATAGTAGTCGATCTCAAGGTGTGTTATTCATCAGAGGGGTTCCTTGAGCAGGATGCTGCAGACGGTGTTGATAATGAAATCGACTACATGAAATCAAACCGAGTACTTGACAGCAGCCCTGTGTCTCTACCCAGTGCAAGGTAACAAACACCCATCCTGTTGTATGATATAGAGGTCATATACTATAAGGTATATATGTAGTGTCTTCCAGAACTTACTCGTCCCGGTAGCTATGGCTACATTATTTTGGACTCCCTTTGGGGAGTAGGTATACGCTTTAAGAACCAGTTTGGGAAGCATGTTGTTGAATCTCAAGTAATCAATCAATCTAACATGCTTGATGAGTTCAACTGAGCAGATAAAACTCAGATTCTACACAACTTAACCCATATCGATCCATTAAGACCACGCACCAGCAAAAATCGCAGTGGTGATTTAATTCTAGATACCAGAAAGGGGATCCTAATATGGAACTAAACAGAAACTTAATTACATACCTTAGAGTTCGTCATGAACTGAACTATCCTGAGTTGTCTGTTTCTCAAGAAGGTATCTGACCGCCAATGAGGCGTGAAGTGATGCACCGTAAGGAAGCATGTCTTCATTAACCATAAACTTGGGGTTATGCTCCGGTGCTGACTGCTTGCTCTCGGTTTTCATCCCAACGAAGAAGAAGTGCCCTGGGATTACTTCTTGGTAGTATGCGAAATCCTCTGATCCCATGAGGGGTGCTGTTTCCTTGACATTCTGTGGGCCGAGCATGTCAGCAGAGACTTTCGTGAAGTGTTGGTGCAATTCATCGTTGTTAACTGATGGAGGAGACATGGGTTTCTCGTTGTCGAGGAAATCAACTGTCGCATTGCATCTTTGGACGGATGCTTGCGCAATGATTACCTGTAAATGCAAGACGGTTAGCACTGGAAAATAAGGGATTTTGTGTATTGTTGTGAACCTCGTGGCAATGGTCATAATAATGTCAGAGGCTTTAGACAGATGCATTTAAAGCACAAACTTAAGTTTCGGAGATTAAAACTACAAACAGATATATGCTGTTCAGAAAGCAACAAGAAAGAGGTGACTGTACTTTACCTCCTCAATACGATGTCTAAGTTTCTTAAGGCTTTCCAGTGAGAAAGCTCGGAAAGTTCCACCTATGGTAACCGAATCAGGTATCACGTTGAAGGCACCGCCACCTTGGAACTGTGCCACTGTCACAACCTGAAAGAAAATGGATTGATTTTGGACATCAAAGTTTCAAGATAAAAGAAAATGCGGATGTAAATATGTTAAATCTAATACAAACAGAGCAGATATAACAGCAGGGTTCCTAAAATGGGAACAATCATCTTATCCGAAGATGGCTGCCATCTCTTGCATTATTCACATTCACTCCTCTCTTCTGTTCGACAAACAATGTAGGTATGAGGGAAAAGGGGAAGTATCACCCAAAAGCACTGACCTGAGAGTCCAATGGATCTGCTTCACGAGAAACAATATGTTGCAAGCTAACAATCACATTGGAAGCAGCCAGAATCGGGTCCACTGAATGATGTGGTATAGCTGCATGACCTCCCTTCCCGTTAATAGTAGCCTTAAAACTGCCAAAACCAGCCAAAATGGGGCCTGACCTGGAGGACACTTGACCAAGGGGCAAATCAGACCGAACGTGCAATGCAAAAATCGCCTCCACGTTCTCTATGGCTCCTTCCTTGATCATTTTCTTCGAGCCTGCATATCCTTCCTCTCCTGGTTGGAAAACTAGGACCACAGTCCCCTGTCAATCAATAAGAAACCCTGAATTTACAAACAGTGAACTACAAAGTATAAAGAGTTGCATCGCCTCAAAAGGACAATAATGATTGATGACAGAGCTCCCTCCTCTTAGTACAGCAGCATTTATACATCCGCCAAAGAATAAGCACACTTCTAACATCATTATCAACAAGAGATGAAGTTCAGAATAAATAGCTAAAGTTGCTAAACGCCGGGCTACAAAAGCACAAACCTTGATCTCTTCGCGATGCTGTTGAAGTATCTTTGCAGCACCAAGGAGCATAGTCATATGGGCGTCATGGCCGCAAGCGTGCATCTTCCCTGGTATTTTACTCTTGTGTTCCCATTCAACCATTTCCTAGAACACCAGAAACATACCCATCAAACAAGATTCGAAGTTCGAACAATCTCCATCATCCCAATCAATTCAAATGCCTCTATAATTGGGTATTTGATACCCACAAGGTACTTCAAATAGAGGCATGGTAAGTCAAACTCTAGATTGACTACATAAAAAGCCTATCTCTCAACCTCTGTACCCACCCTTGTTAGCTCAAAGATGTCTAATTTCTAGTCATTCAGCAGCATATGAAGGTAATCATCCAAAAAGAACTAAAAAACATAGCCTAAAGAACATATGAACTGACCATCAACAGTCAAAATAGCCAGAAATCAATGGAAATGATAGATATGCTAATTGAAGCACAAAACACAAGCACCAATTACTGCAAAATCTCAGGCAATACCTGAATTGGAAGAGCATCCATATCAGCCCTCAAAGCAACAAAGGGGGGTTTCCCACTTCCAATGAACGCTACTACACCTGTATCAGCAACTGGATACTTGTAATTAACCCCCAATTTGTCCAATTCAGCCCTGATTATCTTACTAGTCTCAAATTCCTCAAACCCAAGTTCAGGAGTTTCGTGCAAATTCCTCCTTACACCAACCATCCAGTCAAAGACCTCTCCTTTCTTAGCCAGATTGAAGAAGTAGCTCGGAATCTCCGACGCCTCATTAGGGGTCGAATTGGAAATTATCGGAACTGCAAAGAGGAATTGAAGCGATAAGACCAAAGACGCCCACTTGAAGAACCCCATCTTCTGAACAAATCAAAGGGAAATCTGCAGGTGTGATTGCGGATTTCTAGGGTTATTTGGAGGAGGAAATTTTGGGGACCGGGGTCTACTATGTTTCTTATGGAATGAGGAAAATCAATTTGGAGATTCAGATGATTGGGCGATCATCGTTTCAATGGGAGTAGAGAGGATTGAACTTTAAAGAGTGGGATCTGAAGTTTCAACGACGGCTGACTTTGCAATGAGCCAAATCCACCTTGAATTTCAGAAACACCACGTGAGAAAAAGATGGAAAGAAATAAAAATCATTTTTCATGTGCTTTTTATTTTGTTTCAAAAAAAAAAGGTGGGTCAAAAAAAAAATCCCTGGAACTCAGTCGGGTTTCTTAACTCAACTTTTTATATTTTTCTTTTCTTAAACAACCAAAATACAAATTTTTACCCACATTCCTACAACCCTTAAAAATCATATTTATTTATTGGAAAAATGACTCAAAATATTACCAACTAGGGGTGGGTGCGGGACGGGACCGGGACGGAACGGAGGTCGTCCCGCGTAATTTTTGCGGGACAGGACCGGGACCGGGACGGGACGGGCCTTGTCCCTCAAATAAAAAAGATTATAAAAAAAATCAAAATTTCATGTATATGTTGTGATTTAAAAAAATGTAATAAATATATATATGTATAAATTTTTATATTTTGCAGGTTCCCATATATATACGTAAATAATATCAGTGTATATGTGTATGCATTACAATGTATTTGTATATATATAAATAAAAGGTATATGCAATGTATTTGTATATATATAAATAAAAGGTATATGCAGTGTATATAGCATACTGTATATGTATATGTGTGTGTAGTATTACAGTGTGTATATATATATATACTAGGTTAATTGGGCGCGCGATGCGCACCTTGAGGCTGTTCTTGCTGCGGTGAGTTCGAACGATCTTATAAAATTTGGAGTTCCGACTTATGAAGAAATGATTGCTTTCTTGTCGAGCTTGATAGATATGTGAAGCCTCTTCAAGTGTTCGTAGTATGACTATCGTATGAAGCCTATGGATAAAGATTGATACATTGATAGCCAATAGTTAAGATCGGACAATGTAACGACGCCTAATATGACGGAATAAGTAGTTACTAAAATCAATCAAAATATTCAAAACATACGCGCTATATCTTTGACGATGTTGCACAACTACACATCTAAGGCAAGAGATATTTCGTACAAAATGTAACATTTAAACTCGAAATTCATGTCAAGTTTACATAGAACTTTGATGCTAACATGTCACCTTCTTGATGTTTAACATAAAGGTAGGTCTAATTGATACCCAAGGAAAACAACACCAACTGAAATAGAATTAAGGCTAGCTTAGATAAATCTATCCAATTAACTATCCAACCCAACTTGCACACATTTTGAGCACAAGCACGTAGTCAAATGTCTGTAACGGAGATACAAGCGATGATTGCTCCTCTGTGTGGACAAACAAGCAAGAAAGAAGAGTAAGCACAAAATCTGCACACATTTGAGCACCAATTCTCATGTTGAAACAACTATATGAATCTAATTTACTAATTCATCTAGATGCAAAAATCATAGGGAGAGAGAGGATGCTTTTACGTTTGATTCATTGACCTACCAAATGCTACTCCATGAAATTGAGGTCAAGTAAAAACCTACAAGCATGTAAGACTAATATAGATCAGAAAGAATCCTACAAAGCTCACAAATGTAGAAGCAACTGATCATATGCACGAATCTCTTGAAACATCACAAAGAGACTTCCTCAATGGACATTTCTCATCAGAAAGCTATCACCTTAATAGCTAGAAAGTAATGTGAAAAATTACAAAGCAACAACTCTAAAAATTTATGAGGAAAAAAGAATATTACCTCAGTGGATATAATCTATACTTGGCATATATCAACTTTTTCCTGAGAAGCAAATCTCTATTAATCAAAATGACAAAAAAAAAAAAAAGTAATAACGTGTTTTCCAACTACCCGAAGTTGATGAAAGCTTATATATAGTTAAAAGGCAAGTACAAATATTGTCATAATTCGAGATAAAGCTTATTATATAAGCATCAATAAGAGTTATGGTAAATTAAAAAAGGGGGAAAAAAGAAAAGAAGAATCGCTGATCTATAGCAGGAAAGAAATTTGAAACCTCATCATACCCATTGGGTACAATGAAAAATTGTATGAATCAGGAAGGAGCGGGTGGCCTAAAATAACATTCCTTAGCCACTAATTCTTTTCTTTTATCTTCAACCTCACAATTAGTCACTGGGAGCTATAATTAATGTAAATGAATTTAGTATATCAAACAGAACCTGCCCAGAAATGTCATTTAAGAGTATCTTATCATATGAATTTCCTTAGACAAGGAATTGTGTAGCCAAATAAACTCCTCAGTTGACATATCATGGTTTACTATATTATAGCTTTGAAGCCTCATGAAAAGTCAGGGAAAAAACCAGATAAATGTAACAGTAGTACACAAATATATGGCAAACGAGAACTTGCTAATAACACTGAATTCACATAAAAAAGCTTAAAGTCTTGGGAAAATGAACAGGGATTCTTTAAGAAAGATGGAACTACATACTGTAATTTCTCTAATTTTATTTCTCACCAGGTGCAACTCCTAAATTACTGGTAGGGAAGATTTGAGTAACTCCACCTGTTGACATAAAACTTCAAAATCAGCAAAGGCAGAAAGATTCTAAAAAGTAGAATAAAAGGGATAAATAATTATTTCATGCTTTTTCTAAACGAGTGACATCTTCAGCTCTTTATAATTCCTTTATCCTAGAAATACAGTCCCTTACCCAAACTACCATATCATATGGTAGTTCCTCTGGTCAATATTTTGATGAAAGGTAAAGATCCACATTCCTTGAATTGAAGAACAAAAAAAAAAAAAAAAACTGAACCCAAATTCAGTAAAAATAATCAACACTCATACATCTAACAAAAAAAAAGGGAAAAATTGGCACATCATAGTAATTTAAGTAGGTCAAAATATTTGTCAAGATCCATCTCCAGAATACAAATTTAGCCATCCATGTCAATCACTACCAAGTCTCATCTTTTTTCGAATTTCTCAAATGTTGTGCCGCTACTCGGACTCGAACCGAGATGCTCTAACAATTTCCCTTTTTCCCTTGAGCGTAGTCAACTAATATCTTTTATTATATAGCTCGTTGTAAGAATGATACAAGACTATCTTTTATACCTTCTGATGGATCCTTCGATCTAATGACTTATATGTAAATTGTAAACTCCTTTAAATTACCTTTCTGGTTTCCAGGCATATGGGACCATTGAAATCCTCGAGTTACGGTTTCCTGCTGAAGGCCATTTACAAGTTTCCCTCAGTTCATTAGAATTTCGGTAAACATGAAGAAAGAAAGAGAAAATAAAAGTGAGTAACTGGATTGAAAAACCTCTATCTCACTTTGCCCCTCAAAGCCTCCGTGACATAGCTTCTAGTGAAGACCAATCTACCATTTCAAAGCGAATGCTGAATTGTGAATTTAAGAATTAAAATAGTGTAAAGGAAGGAAATTGCAACGGATATTCTCATAAATGCAGATAATGGTTCACTGTTATCAACTTTTTTGGGTTTTTAATGTGTAAATTACAAAAGAACCACCCTATATAATTCACTTTTATAAAAACTCCCTATAATCTAAATTGCATTTGATCATATATTCACAATATATAGTACATTCACATTAATAAAAATATACCAGTAAGCTCGATTGCCACATTGACTTGGGTTTGCTCCTTCATCACAAATTCACAACGACCTTCATCACAAATCCGAAAGTAGTAAATTAGAAAATGATCACAAAGTCATAAAATTAGACAGAAAGTTGTACGATTAAAATCCCAAAAAAAGCAAGACACGGGAACTGACTTGTGTAATTTTTCATCCTTGGGAAAATAGCTCGGATGGTCAAGACAACATTGATGAGCACACTAAGGCCGAGCTCTATCAAGATGATATCAGAAGCACTTCTTGCAACATTAGTAGGATCTGAAATTGCTTATTCTGATCTAAAATTGCTTATTCGGATTTCGTTCTGGGAGTCAAATATCGTTACCACATGTCAGCTTGTATCAAGAAGTATATTATTCTTCTTTTCATGAAAATGAAAGTGAAACACATCATTTAACCGGGAAAAACCAACCAAAGTATACTCGAGCAAAACCATCCGCCTTTTCCATTAGCTCGTCAACTGGAAGGGCTTCATGTTCTTCCTTGTGGTGACCCAACAGCCAGGAAGATGGGTACACATTTGTTCCCATGCCAAGTCACACTGGTTTCTTTTGCAATTTCCAACTGGTCACCTAACAACATAGTAGTAAGGGAGATATAAAGATAGAAGTTCAATAGTGCCTTATCTTATCGATTTCATGGTTTGGACTTTGGAGAGAAAATAGGTCTTCTAAGGAAGTAAAATACATGTGATGCCTCGGGGGATGGAACAAGGGTTTGATCATAACACCAGAAAAGAAAAACTAATGAATGTCCCTTTCTGTAGCCAGATCTGATAGATTGCTGACTTAAATTATTCTCATATACGCAACATAAATGCATTGAAGTTAAATTGAAGAAACTTTGAATGACTGAATGTTGGGCCTTACCAGCATAAGCATATTAGCTCTCAGTGCAGAGAATTAGACCAAAACTTGAATAATTTCTCTCAAACAATCAATCCTAATTAGAGAAGTCTAAAATATAGGCAAACTATTACACCAAATAAATTCAAGAATATATAAAAGTAGTGAAAGCAAATGAAATGAAAGATGCACATGAATCCAACTACCATAAAGCTATATAAATATAAATACACACAAACACACACTAAAGCATGTCATCAGCCTATAAAAGTACTTGGTAAGAAAAGTAAGCTTAAAAAGACAGCAGGTAGATGACATACCACATACAAGCACACATTTGTTAGAAAATCTTTAAGCTCACGTACATTTGACACATCCAGTTCTTACATCAGTTGATCATATAGCAACACCTTCAAATAAGCATGAGTTTGTGATTTTATAAAAGGCCAAGACAACACAATAAAACAGTATAGTAGAAAAAAATTCTTTAGATAATGTTCAGCAGAACATATGTTAATAAAGAACAACAATAGGCAAAAACCGAACGGAAAAAAATCGTTAATTAGGATGAGAAGATAATATTAAGAACCACCATACAACTATGATCCAAGACAATTATACAAGAGATTATAAATAACTCATTAGAAATGGTATGAAACTTTTATCTGCAGATCTATTGAGTCCATTTTTCACCTCATATATCTAAGATATCTACAAACCCCAAGTCCCAATATCTAAACCACAATTTAATTATTTAACCATAAAAGAAACAAAAGGGAAAAATAACCAGAACTTTTTCTATTGAATTCTAAAAGTAATAAACACGTACAGAAAACAAATAACGAAATTAGCAATTTGAAAGGAGGGACAACACCCATTTTGGAGGTCTCACACAACCACAAAGTAAACAATCAAAATACAAAGGAGAGAAAAAAAAACAAACAGAAAATGAAGTTGAATCAACTCGACAGTCAAATCTGGAACTTGTTGGGCAAAAATCCATCCGAGAACAATGAATGAGAAGATAAAAAAAGAACCCAGCAAAAAAATTCATAGAGAAGAGGTTTGCTTAACCAATAAATAGATCAGGGTAAGGATTAAAAAACCACATAAATTTTAGCATAATTTAAATTTCTGATCCTAAGCTGTTGGGTTTTTGTTGCTGTATATTGCTGCTTATTGCTACTGTACATGGGAGATAAAATCTGTTTTTTTTTCCTTTTGTTTATTGCTGCTAGCTTTTGGTGGTTTTTGCTGCTTTATATTCCTATTTATTGCATCAAATTAAACAGATTAATACCTATTTCGCCTAAGAAGAGATCTAATAACTTGTGCAGCTTTAAGCCTCTGTCTTACATCTAAATAACATGAAGTTTCATCAAACATATATATCTCAACACTTTGTATTGCAACAACTGCAATAGCAAACCTTTAAAGTTAACCACCAGATAAATCCCCAACATTACGGTGAAGAACCTTAGTAAGCTCAAGACCGTTCATATCTCTCACATTTTTATGCTTGAGAGCTTCCCCAACATTTCCCTACATTGCCTTAGGAATGTCATCTATTGACAAGTTTACTAAACAATCACATGCTTAGTGACACTGTAGGCTGATCTTAAGCTTGCTTGTCAGGAGGTAGCCATGAGTAACCGTCATGATTTTTTTTAATTTAAAAAAGAAAAAATTGACAAACCCGAAATCGACCTGAAATAACCAGAAACCCTGTCAAACCCGGGTGTTAGTCAACCCGGAAATACTCCTAGTCCAACTTCAAAAGTTTGTATTATTTTGAGTTAAAAGTTCATAGTTTGTATTATTTTTAGTTGATTTTAAAGTTTGTATTATTTTTGGTTCATAGGTGGATAGTTTGTATTATTTTGAGACTTTTTATAGTTCGTATTATTTTTGGTTCACAAGTGATAGTTGGTATTATTTTGAATCATTTTTCCTTATTTATTTTATTGGGACTCACCTATATCTCTCACATTCTCTCTCCCGAATGGCCCACTCCTTTGAATTTTTTTTCTCTCTCCCGGTTTTTAAGGGTTCCTTGCTTAGCAAACCCATCAAGTCGTTCCTTAAGTTTTTTTTATCTCTCTTCTATTATTTTATTATTAGGTTTCTTAAATTATGGGTTAAGGAACCCCAATGCAGGTGCTCTTATCAATTGAACAGTTGCGTTGCGTGCAGATTTTACTATGTGCATGGTGTGATGACTAATTACGAAGTACTAATTGTTTGAATAGTTAGAGACTGTTAACAAAATCGAAGGGTGTGATAGTGATCGAGATAATATAATTTCTTTTGGTAATTGAATGTGATAATGTGGTAATTCAGATTCCATTAACACTTTAGTTTATGGGATTACATACACAATGGGCGTGTATGGCTGCAAATAAACAGGTTAAAAATTGTAAAATTATTAGCTGTTAAAAAAATAAACGGGTTTAAACGGTGTATGGAAACAACAAATAAGCTTTAGTCAGTTAAAAAAAGGGTTTATAAATAAGCTGCAGATTGAAGCTTATTTTGATGTTTATATTCCATAATTACTATTTTACCCTTTCTCTTTTATCTTATTTGGTTTTAAAGTACCACAATACCCCTAATAAAAACCAAATAAACTCCACTTTTTACAAATAAACTGTTTTTCGTCCCATACGGAGTTTATATTTTTTCATAAATTTTTAACTACTTTTACCAACAGTTTATAAATTTTTACCCTGTTTATAATTTTAGTCAGTTTATTAACCCCGTACCATACGAACCCAATATGATGTACATTTAGTTTCATGGATAAGGTGATAATTGCTTATTTTTTTTTGAGAAATCTACCCATCATTTTTGGTGTCGATCTGGTCGATCGATCTTCCCTGCAAAAAATTGAGGAAGAGGAGGGACTCGCTCCTCCGGAGGAGCCTCCGACACTCAAGTCAGACTTTATCGGCTCTCAGAAAAGTCTCCCTGAACCCTAGCAGATCACCCGTATATATAATTAGAATTAGGATTTGATTAGGGTTCATCTTATAAATGACGATTATGCCTCTGGATCTCTTATGGATCTAGTGATGAGGATAGACGAATAATTCAATGCTCTTCGCTTTCTCTGATTGACGACAACCACTCATGCTTGCCCTTTTGCCTTAATTGTATTCTGCACGCTTAACATTCTCAACCAATAAACAAAATGTAATGTAACTAGCGTATTGTTTACTAAACAACGGAAAGTTACTGCTCAAAATGATTAGATAAATTTTTTACTATAAATGAGAAACAGTGTTAGTTGATGACATTAAGAAAACAAAGAGAGATAAAAAATTTTAAAAAATGAGATTATTGAGATTTAAACTCGTGACCTCAGGTAATAAATATCCACCTTCCAAACTAGTCTAAGCTATTTTTGTGATTCACTACCCCTTTTATATTCTTTTATCTTTAGAAATAGTAAAAATTATCCAAAAAATCTCATAAATTTTTTTCCCTTACAATTTTTTTCCTGAGTTAGAGGAGGGGTTTCAATTCAGCCACATCGAGCCTCCTGGATCCACCACTAAATAATTGACCTCGTAACATTTATTAAGGGTTTTAATATATTTCAAATCTAATGACCAAAATCATTAATAAGTATTAGACCTTTTAAACAATGCTGAGGTTTTAAGATGCATGAATAAATCCTTTGTAAATTACAAAGTTTTGACAAATGGAAGAGATCGTATGTATGTGTGATCTTTTATTGTAAATTTGTAAGATTTCTTAATTAAATACAAAATTTGCTATAATTCATACATAAAAACAATTAATCAAAATATATACCGTACATGTTAAATTTGAAGAATTTCGATTAGATGATGGTGAGGGAATGAACTAATGTGAAGAGACTAAAAGTGTCTCACATTGATAATATGAATAAAGAAGTCTTAGTATATAATTAAGCTAGTGGATTACTCGATCCTCCTATTGCTAATTGGTTTTAGGATGGAATCCCGCTCGGTGGTTTATATGCTAGGCTATTAGTGCAAGGGCGCACGTGTGCACACGACCCTCGGTTACGAGTCCCAACGGACTTCAGTATGGTATCAGGGCGGAAAAGCCAAAACGACCCGACTCTCGATCATGGGCTTTCTAAAAAGAGAATGAGATGTTAGACCCGTTGTCCAAGTGTCAACTAGAGGCGAAAGACGATCCTAGTTCCACTTGCGGGGGCGTGTGTTGAGAGAAAATGAACTAAGGGATGGTTTGCAAACTACACAAATAAGGTGGTCAAATTAGCAAAGTATACAAAGTTTGGGAAAATTTAGCAAAGTATACAACCCTTGTGCCCCTCCTTTGTGCCCCCCTTCCCCTCCTACGTGCCCCTTCTCCGATGCAGCTTTTTTTTCGCGCGTCAATGCTGACGCCGACGTCGGGAATGTTGACGTCAACATTGCTGACGCCGTTTACAGGGATGCTAACGCCAACTCTTTTTTTTTTTCCGCGCGTCGGTGCTGATGCTGACGTCGAGAATGTTGACGTCAACATTGCTGACGCCGCAGACTCCGACAACGCTGATGCGGAGGGCGTCGACGATGCTAACACCGGGGATGTCGACGAAGCTGACACCGTTTGAGGGATGCTGACTCCGACGTCGGGAATGCTGACGCCGTCTACGAGGATGCTGACTCCAACGACGATGACGTCGGGAATGCTGACGTCAGCATTGTTGACGCCCTCTACGAGGATGCTGACGCCGACGGTGATGACATCGAAGATCAATATATTTGACGTATTAAAGGGGGAGAACAAAGAGATAAAGGAGTGTTCTACCAAAAAAAAAACGAATATTTTATTTTATTTTTGGTAGTGAGAAACAAATGATAACGGTAAACAATTAAAACAAAGAATTTTTCGACGCCGACGATGCTGACCTCCTTCCTCATCCATCTCTTATATATTGCAAAAACGATGCCAGCAAATATATACCTACATAAAAATATGCATAAAAACGATGTCAGCACTAAAAAATACGTATAAAAACGATGTCAGCACTAAGAAATAAACCAATTTTTAAGGACTCAAGCATACATATATACTTACATATATAATATCAAATTAAAAACGATGTCAGCACTAAAAAATACTCATAAAAACGACGCCAGCACTAAAAAACAACCCAATTTCTAAGGACTCAAGCATACATATATACAAAGTGATGATTGCAATCTGATTTTGTGAATGAAAAATCAGATTTCCATTAAATGAAAAAAAATATTATTAATTCATTTATTGAAAAATATAGTATAATTGCAAGTGTATACAGTAATCCATTTTACTGTGACACTCTTCCAGTGTTTAAATATTAGCAGCAAGTTGCTTAGTAGTCACAACAATCTATTATTGAAAGTCGATGCTGCAGTACTGCCAGCAATGAAGAATAAGCATTCCTAACCGTAAAACATGGAAAATCAAGCAATGAAGAATTCAATCAATGTTCACTAACCAACAAGTTTCAATGAAATCAACAAATACTAATGTTCACTAACCAAAGGCTCCAGTTTGAAGATGAGCAAATAATGTTCACTAACCAACAAGTTTCAATGAAAGACAAACCACATAAGTATCCAACTAACAAAAGAGTGAATCAAAAAGAATTTGCTGACATCATCTCATTCGCAGAACAAGGATTAATGAGAACAACCAAACAAGTTTCAATGAAGCCAATGATTGAGGAACAAGGATCATAAGATTGAGAGCGTCCGATTTGGACAAACGACATCGGATCTCGAAACAAGGACATTTCCTCATCGAATTTTAGAAATCAATACCTAAAACTATATAAAGGTAAGGTGATCGGTACAGCAGTGATTGAAGTTCTAGAAGAGAGATACTCACCGAAAGATTCAGATGTTGTCAGCAATGGAGTCGTTGATTGCGAGAGAGGCGAGGGAGATGCTGCCGAAGCCGAAGCAAGTTGAGCAAGAGCCGGAGCAAGTGAAGGTGCTGCCGAAGCCGATCCTGATGAAGCCGCCGCTGGTGCCGGTCAAAACCGCACCGCCGAAATTGGAGCCGAATCAGACCAAGTGACCGCCGCCGCCAACGATCCTGGAAGACGGCGAGAGCGATGAACTGCTCGAGCTTATGCGTGAGCTGGGGCCAGAGCTTCTTCTGGTACAGATCTGCAAGCGTGGTGTACCAATCGGAGAGCTCTCGGGTGCGAGGTTCGAAGAGATTCCAAGTACTGTACGTAGAGCAACCATGGTATCTTTGATTTCTCTCTTCGACTGCAGAGGGGTGGAGAAGGGGGGGGGGGGGGGGAGAGAATGGAAAGGGAGAGAGATATTGAAACGGAGGAGATCGAGAGCAGCATCTGGAAACGGAGGAGAGCGGCAATGGGAGAGAACGAGACGGCACAGATCTGAGATTGGGGGTGGTTTTGATTTCAGATTAGGGTTAAAATAAAGGATGTATATTTTGCTAAATTTTACACAAACATGTATACTTCCCTAATTTGGCCGACAATTTGCGTCTTCGGCGCAAATTTTCTCATGAGCTAATACGAAGAGACCAAAAGTGTCCCATATGCATTGATAATATAAACAAAGAAGTCTTAATATATAAGCTAGTGGATTACTCTCCTATTGCCAATTAGTTTTAGGATAGAACTCCGCTGGACGACTTATATACTAATCTATTAGCGTAAAAATGCACGTGTGCACATGACCCCACATCACAAGTTCCAACAGACTTCAGTAGGTGAGATAAAATGAGACTCCTATATATCAAATTTATGGTTATTTTTATATTATAAAATAGAAATGTGGAATAAGGATTGATTCTCAACACAATGCAGAAATTAAGAATGTTACATGTGTTGTGAGCTTGTGGCACACTAAATTTGGATGGCCTCCTACCATCCACATTTCACCTCTATATTTGCTCCTTTTTTGACTTTTTTTTAATAACCTTTTTAAAGGAAGGATCATTTTGTCATTTCAGGACTTAAAGGGGAATATATAATCTCTTACAAAAATAAAGATATATAGTATTTGCTAGTATTAAATTGGGGGTGTTACATACTTGCATTTATCATCTTTAAAATAGGGATATATTTGATCACTAAACTTCTTATAATAGAGGCTATAAACGGAGGTAGCATGTGAATTGAATATATAATATTTAATTACTAGCTTCATTATTAAAGTGACCAATAATGCAATTCCAGTCTTATTAAAACTAAGGTTTCTAATTAACTTATACTGTATATTAAAGACATAACCGAGTAGATTAAGAGAATAAATTTAAAAATATTTCAAGATTTTTATTCATTGTTTTTAGGGTTAATTACTTATTTTATAATAGTAAATGAGTAAATCCTTTTTAAATAAGTATTTTAATTTATCTCTATAGAACAAATGTTAGAAATATTATTTTTTAGCATGTTAGAAAAATTGTTAAAACTATAATTAATTCTCTAAACTCGATACGTATAATATTCTGGCTTTAAAGCTCCGTTTGGTATGAGTGCTGGAATTGGAATGGAAATCGGAATCAGAAAATCGAAATGACTCATTACTAGAGTTGGTTATTTGAATTGGTATGCTGTCGGAATGAACCATTCATGAAATAATAATAATAATAATAATAATAATAATAAATACATAAATAAAATAGTGATCAACATTGTTATTGTTATTAAAAATAAAAATATACTCCGTATTATGATAATTATTATTAAAAATAAAAATATAATATAATATATATTAAATATTAAAAATATATTATTTGGCCTGCATTACCAACTTCAACGTACAATAGAAGGCCGGGTTTTTTTTTTTCAGTGTGGTTTCAACCCCAAAATAATCAACATTCAACAGGCAAACAGTATACATACAAAACTAAAGATCATTATTAACAAAGATGAGAAATCCTGTATTGAACTATATTGGTTTATTCGGATTGTTTGGATAGTGCGCCATCATCCTTAATTAAGTTCGATCATAGTTTCCCTAATGCTGATCGATTCTAATTACTTGCACTCAATTCCAAAAACCGATAATTCACGAACCAAACAGTCCAAATTAAAGAAGTCTAGAGTATTCGATCAATGCCAAAACTTCTTTATCCAACAGTAGCCTCTGAAGATTCAACATTCAAACAGCTGGCTGGCCCCTTCCAATTCCACCTAGAAACCGATTCTTCTTCCCTCCGCCTTGAACAAGATCATGTAGAGGGGAAAATGATAAATCCCAGCCACTGACTTATATGCAAGACTCAGATTCTCGTGTTTTTCGATGTGGACAAAGGCTCTAACACATCACTGTTGGAAGGTATAAATAAATTGATGTAAAGTCCTCAACAAGATACCATATTGAAAGGTATAATTGATGTAAAGTTCTCCTTAAGGGTTTCATTGATCAACATGTTCATATATATAGATTACAAGTAATTGGGGCTGAGCCAATAGGCCCACCATACAATACGTAATCTATCAATCACAAAAGAAAAACAATCTCTTTAATTATATATCACCACCTTACTACCACCACCAGATATGAAGTGAAGTAGAAGATCTTTTATTGCACCACCACTACCACCGGTCCACCGCCAGATATTAAGCATAGCCTGTACAAGTACAACAAAATTTAGTTGTAATTCTTAGATTATCCAACTAGAAAAAAAAATATGTACAACGATTTATGGGTATGAGAAACTAGTACAACTTTTGAGGCTCTATATATACATTTTTGACATATGTATGTACGTGTTAAGGAGCTAGCTAGCTAGAGTAGAGAGAATCGGAATGGAAGCAATTCAAATCATCTGGTTCTCCAAAACCCCCTAATTTAGGACGTCTTAATTAAGTGGCTTGATCATCCGATTTTAGGTATAGGGCGCCGCCTGTGATTGTTAGCATTCATGCTGACATGGTGGGCATAGGCCACAACAGCTTTAGCCCATCTCTCGATATCGCCTTTGAGCTTCACTGAATCAATCTCCTTCAACGACCTTCCTCTCAGTTCCATTGTGATCTCCTTGAATTGAGACGACGAGCTGTTGAGCTTGCGGTGTTTAGGGGAAGACGGAGCTGTGGGGTCCGCCCACGCGGCTTCCTTCTTCAGCTTCTTGCTCGGGTAATCAATGGCTTCTTTAATGGACATGGAGGTTGTTCTTGGTGGGGATTTAAGATATGTATATATGTATCAATATCAATATATGTAGGTGTTTAGATGCTTTATATACGTGTTTAAAGTTTGGGGGAAAAGAAAAAGAATATTATATTCGAGAATATATGCTTTTGATGGTTATTGAACCGTGTAAGAGAAAAGCCATTTTCTATTGTTTGACTTGGAAGGGTTGGATTGTAGTGCAAGTCATTCCAACACGTTAACCCATTTGTTCCAATGGACTTGATTAATCGCTGTTTGACTCATCGAATTAACCTAAACTAACTTGAATTGGTTAACAAATTTAAAAAAAAAAGAGTACATGAATACATGATGAATAAACCGTATCGGCCTAAGCTAGGTCAAAATTTAACCATTGCTCAATTTAACCCGACCCGAAATATATTGATCCAATATACGTATATAATTTTCTATCACAATCTAGGAACAAGGGTCGATAAAAGGGGGGAAAACACGGGAATTTTGTTTATACTAGTTTTATTGCCCGCGATCTTCGCGGTTTTTTTATACGACTTTTCTAATTCATGCATAAATTGTGTAAGATCATAAAAATTATATAAATATTATTTTTGACTTTTTAATTTCATATATATATATATATATGAATATTTAATGGTAAAATTTAATCTATAGGCCGGATTAAGAGCATTTAATTTCAAATTTGTATGATGTAATTTAATTTTTCTTTTAGCAATATGTTTAATGGATCTAATAGTTGTATAAATTTGGTTTATATATTAATTAGTATGTGAGCAATATTTGCATAAATTTGGTACATGGGCAATATTTGCATAAATTTGATTTGTAAATTAAAGATCAATACTTATTGATTTGAATTATTTTTATTGTTTAATGTGATTGTTTAAAGATAAACAAAATTATTTGGTAAGTGAGCAATATTTGCATAAATTTGGTTTAAAAATTAATTATTTGTTAAAGATAAACACTTATTGGTTTGAATTATCTCTATTGGTTAATGTGATTGTTTAATAATTTAATAGAATATGTATAAATTGAGTCTCTCTATATATAATTTAATCGATTTTCATTAGTGATAAAACTAATCTAACCTTTTTTCATATAAATTAATCTAATCTAGATTTTTTTTTTCTAGAAAAAATATTTATAAAATACTGAAGGTAAAATGATAAGAGGATTGATATTGATTAATCATTTCCATTGTGGTTGGTATTATATACGTTTATATGTTTATAATATACGTTTATAGTGGATTCTAGATGAAATACCACATGAAATAATTCTATATTATTAGTGCAATTTCCGTCCCTATTGTAGAAGTTATTAATGCGCTTGGAGATCTATATTTTATAAAGATAACATCATTAATGGTTGTGTTTATTGATAAATTGTCTTTTACAATGGATCGATGCCGTTAATTGTTATTTTACGTACATGAAATATAATCATATATAATATATCTATATAAAATATATAAAATTAGGGTACGTCCATGATGATTTTTTTAAAAAAAAAAACACACATAGTTTTCAATGTATATAAATCTTGAGGTTACTTCAATAGTCACAAGGATAATGGGAATACACACATTAAAATAATTTGTATAATCGAATAGTATTTATCTTTTTGTTAGAGATAAAACAAATCTAACCTTTTTTCATATAAATTAATCTAATTTGAGAATTTTTTTTCTAAATAAAATATTTATAAAAATAACTTAAGGTAAAATGATAAGATTTGTAAGATATGAGATTGAATATTTATAATAAAAAATAATTTAATCTTCAATAAAAATTGACACATAAGACGACACGTGTATAAATAGATGATGCAATCGTCTGACGTGGTTTAAATATATTGGATCGTCATTAATTGACGTGGCAAAGACCCGAGCCAGATTGCACCAAGACACGACACGTAAGCGAATCGCACCAGAACCCGCCACATAGGATTTCCACGCCTCTGCTTTAGTATATATAATTGATTGATTGATATGTAAAATATATATTACATACGAAATCATATATATTCCAACCGTTGACCGGCCTTTAGGTTAATTGTGGGCTGTAAAATATTATTAATTGATAGATAATTGGAAAAATATTATATATCACACGTGTTTTAAATGATTGGTATACATCAAACATGGGGAGGAAGATCCTCCTATATCTGCTGAGTACTTTAGAAGATAGTTAGTTTATCCACGTGGCGTTCTAATTTGCTTTTTTTTTTTTCCAATTTTACCCCTCTATTTCTTAATCAACTCTTATTTTGTATCCATCTCTTTCTCAGATGGTGATACACATAATTCTACACAACCAATTAAAATTTGACATGTGTATTTAGAGATTTTTTTTAAAAAAAAATTCTACAACTTTGTCTTTCGGTCTTTCAAAAACTGTTTTTTTTATGCAAAAAAAAACTGTTTTTTAATGAAAAAAAACCGTTTTTAAACCGTTTGAAATTTTGAATTGAATGAGTCAAATTTCAATTGTTATTTTTACAACCATATATTAGTGAAATAAATTTTATTGATTTTTTTATATAATATTCAACCATAATATATACGTAGTAGATACTTTTATTTAGCATATATTTCAAATTGTTTACATTTTATAAATGTAAATAAAATTGTAAATATATTATAATTAAGAATTTATATAACTTATATATATTGAAAATATAAGTTATTTGATATAAATTTTATATATTTATAATTAATGAAATTAAATATATCAAGTACGCTTTGATAAAGTTGAAAAATATTCGGAAAATAAAATACAGCTAGTGATAAATTTGAAAAATATACCTATCAAATACTATATTAAGGCTTTTACCGCAGTTGCACAACTTGATACAAATTACACCCACTAATGCCATCACATTCACTAGCTTTAATTGAGATGATCAACTGGTTTTTAAATAATGAAGAAAAGTATTATTTTATTTTTTATCTAACTAATCAAACTTTGTTTATATGTATTATGCTAGGGAACATTGTATAAAATAATTTATAAATCTCATACTTTACGCACGGGTACCATACTATTCAACCCCGATGTATGGGTATAAAAAAAATACAAAACTTCATCCGCGTGTCTATAAGAAAAGTACATATCTCTTCCAAGCCCGGGTTCAAAAATTGGATTAACATGTAACATGCGGATATAATCTCGTGTTTCTATCGGACCTACAATTTTTTAACATTTTGGTAAATATTTTAAAATTATGAACATTTTGCTAATTTATTTAATTGTGAATATTTAAAAAAATCCTTCTTCTATGTATATATAATGCAAATTAATTCTTCTATGTGTATATAATGCAAATTAATTAATAATACGCCTATGTTCTTAACTTAATGAAAAAAATAGAGTAGGCAAATAATAATCATAGCGTACTAGAAAATTATTAGTAATTTAACGGCCCGAGATTATGATTCCCGAGTTACGTTTCGAGGGATGAAACCCCTCGTTAGGATCTTGCGCCCCGAGTACAGGTTGAAGGTTTGAAATTATACTCTAACGTTTTCAAGTGGGATTTCATACCCAAAATTCGAAGGGATCGTTGGAATCACCGGGGAAGTCCCATGTATCTGTCATAAGTCTAAGCGTGGAAAACCATCAATCATGCAAATAGCAGAATCAAGGTGTAATACAAGAGGGTGCCACGACAGAGCCGGTCAAAACTAAATCAATAAGCGTATGTATCGAAATGTAAGGTTAGACCATTTCCTTGCGATCGCCCAAGAGAGTTCCCACGTCACAGAAGCAAATTAAGAACAATCGCATGCTGCAAAACAAACCTAAAAAAATGTATGCGGGGCGGTGTTAGATCGAAGCCCTACGCAAAGTAATCCCAAACAAGCAGACACATACACACGCTAGTCCTAATAAAGATGCTTCTAGATGCAAGGCGGAATTTTACACACTAACATGCTCCTAAGATCAAGTGCATAAATATAATAAGGCCTTAGCACCGAATACCAAGTGGTATATTCCTCTCCTACCTCCACCCCCTTCCGATAGGGCGAAGACTAGCCAACTCGTGAATGCATTCCATCATAATCGGGCGGAACGCATGCCCAACCCGCTCCACAATAAAGGCCGTAGGCATCTCATAATATAAGGAAGTTCATGACTCGATTGACTCAGGACGGGACCCGATGTGATTAGGTCGTCCTATAACCCTAGCAATGACTCTAGCTACTTCACAGATAACGGCCGTTCTGTTTACAAAAGCAATGAGTAAACGAATGCTCAATCATGAGTGCAATCCTAGCAGGATACTACATGTCATGCTTTATTATAAATGCAAGCACCTAGTATGCACATGGCTACAAGCAGGGAGAACTCTTTTCGAATCTGAGTGATTTCATATAAGAACTCACATGGAAAGCCGAACAACAAGATATACCAAAGAGCATGCAGATTCCAACAATCAGCAAGCACCTATTCTAATTATAAATATTTTGGTAAGCTACAATGCTACTAATCACACACACAAAGATCATGTTCCCAAACCATTCCCAAAACCATCCAGAAGTTAAACCATTTCAAAACCCATTTTCCGATACGAGAAATATCTGAAAGTCAAGCTATTCGAGATTTCCAAATCTCCAAGTCTCATAATATCATATTTTCTTCTAATCACCGTAATATTATATCTTTAATCTTAAAATAATGTTTTATATTTTAAATCTCACATAATATAATAATATATAATATTTCAAATACCATTTTCTTTTAATTATTTTCATAAAATATTTCCAAATCCTTTAAAAATCTCATCCATTTTTATTTAGTAATAACAGGCCTTTACATAATTACCAAAACTGCCCTTATATTTGCAAAATCCCAAACCGATCCCCTTTATTTTCCCAAAACTCAAAAATCCAATCCTTTAGTTAGGACCCCAACCCGAATTCCCATTTCATAAAATAGGCCCCATTCTCCTTTTGTTGGAAGAGGAATCCGGACTTCCAAAACAAGCCCAAGTTAGTTTTGATTTATTTTCTATAAAATTTAGGCCCAAAACACAATCAATATGTTGAGTCTCAAGTTTGCCGCCCTTCATTGCTTGATAAAGCAATGCCCTTGCCTGCATCCAGGTCTCAAATCTTTCCTTACTCTTATTTATCACAACATTCACCTAAATTTTGTTACTTATAAATAAGAAACCCTACCCATTCAGTGAGATCGATTCGGTGGTCGCCCTGTGATGTGATCAACTCAAGAAGCACCACCCCGTAGGAGAAGACATCTGATTTCTCCGTCGGTCTCCCACTTGACCCAATATATATGTCCCCTCATAATATTTTATTATTTTGAAGTTTTAGCTTCATTATATGAACTCTGGCTGTCGGTAGTGAAAAATCTAAAGAGCTTGAAATCAGATATCTTAGCATGTCTCATCTCGTCCAATAGAATGTTTCTGGATTTATATATATCCATAAGCTCTATTGATGAATGATGGTCTGCACCTCCCCAATATGGAAGGCAAGTCCAAAAAATCAAGCAATTGGGCAAGGAGTTTACCCTTCGCCATTGCTGGTGCTTTTACATATCAATATTATCCAATCGACATTAAAACCCAATGAAGCAATGTGTATGCAAATTTCTCACTAAATGTAGCATTTACATATCTATATCATATACACCGAATGTTCAACTCTGATAACTCCACTCCCTTTGATGAAAATTGGAATCAGTTTCAAAGGCTTTGACACACAGTTTGTGTCAAAGGTCTTGAAGCGACAACTGTGTTGATGAAACACAAAACCTGTACTTTATTATATTATGTCCGAATATTATATTATGTTATTATATGCTTCCATCATATTATTATATATTCACTAACCTTTCAAGAAGCTATTTGAATTATATCTCCTTCCTTGAGCGTTCAAAGCCGAGAAAGATCAAATCGAGATTGTAGAGTTTATAATTCTAGTTTTCCTAAGTCTTCATGTAATTTCTGTAATGTGTTTTAGCATTAGGAAATTATTATGTGTCTTTGGGCTTGTAGCAAGCATCTGCAGCAATCAGCAAGGCCCAAACTCTCCTCAGCCCATCCTCAGCTTCAACAGCAACAAGCGTCGTTTTGATGCGCCATATAAAAGGCTTCTCTCCTGGCTCCTAGACACTGGAGCACGCGGAGATACACAGAGGCGGCATACATAGAGAACGAGGGTTAGGGTTTCAACGAGAGCCGCCGCCGCCGTGAGAGCCTGGGAGCTTCTCCCATGGCTGCTCCGGTGATGATAAGGCGGATGGCTCTCCGGTGAGAGAAAAACCGAGAGAAGAGAGAGAGAGGCGCCTATGTCTGGAGCGTCCGAGTTCTCGAAAGGTGAGGGAGATCCAGCGAGAGCGAGAGAGCTCGAGGGCGAGCGATCTCCGGGGCCTTTCTTGAGCGCAATCACGGGAAGAAGACAAGCGCAGCAGCTCATATCCGTGAAGATCGAAGATGAAAGAGAGGCTTAAACAAGACAGCGAGTTGAAGAACGGATTAGAGGAAGATCCATAGATCCTGGCCTCCATCTACAATCAAACCCGGATCTAAAGGACTGCAATGGCGGCGGTCGGCGACTCGGCTTCGGCTCCGACGATTCCGAGGCGACGCCTCAAATCAAGGAGTGCTTCACTTCCTTGTCCATTTCCTTCCTTTTTATAGATCTGTAGGTTTTGATTAGATGTTCATTCTTGAGACTTGCATTGATTCTTGTTTAGTCAGCCCTCTTAGGATCGTTTTGTATGTTTTCGGATCTGCTTTAGTGCACAGTGGAACGCTCTCTTGAGCCGGGGACGTAGGGAACTTTTCCCGAACCTCGTAAACAAACATTGTGTCCTGTTCGTTTTCTGTTGATCTAGATTCGGTTCAATCTAGAACCGAGTCTGCAATGATTGATATGATAAATGACTTGATTGATCTTATTCGATACCTAGAACCAGGTTTTTACAGATTGGTATCAGAGCATGGTTGGCTCGTTCTTGATTTCTGGCATGTTTCTTGTGTGATTATGCTTGAAATCTGCTTATATTCATGTTCTTAGATGAGTTACAGTTTCCGCCATATACTTTCTGTTTTTCTGAATGTCTATGCTTCAAGAAAGTTGGTTACTACTTTGTTTAGTTGCCTTAAGACATGTTGCTTGTGCTTTCTTGAAAGTCCAGTTCAGTAAACAGTGTTGTGTGTGACTTTTGAGCATGAATTCTGAGATCCTGCTGGTTATTTGGTATTGTTCTATCGACCTTAAATGTGATCTGCTTTGCCTTTAGTTTTCTATGCGAATTCATGGCTATACAGTTCTACTTTGGTTGAGTTTTGGTCAATCTCTTGGACATTTGAATCCTTATGCACCACATACCTGTTTTTGATGAATCTTGTGTACATTGACACTTGTTGCATCTTAGTTTACAGCTTACTAAAGATGCTTATTCATCATCTGATAAATGTATGTGTGCCTGTCAAATATTGCATCTATATGATATCTGTTTTAGGATTCTTAGTGTGAGTTCCGTTGTGCTCTTTCTTCCCCTTAATTCAAGTATGAACATGTTGTGCTTGTGTATTCCATAGCTTGAGTTTTTGGATTACTTGCCCTGCCATAACTTGTTCTTTGGTGCTTTTTTAGGAGCCTTACTTGAATTTCAGATTGCATGCTCTGTTTGTGCTCTCATGTTTCTGATTGTTTTCAAATTTATATTCTCTCTTGCATTCTCTTATTGCCCTTATCTATATAGCTTGACAACCTTTTGTCTAGGTTCAACACCCTAGCTACTACCATCCTACATTACTGATTTAACTACTTGTTTTTATGCTTGATAAATTGGATGATTGTTACTCCTGGCCGCAGTAATGCTCTGTCCTTAGCTTCTTGCATGTTTTAGTAGTTAATTGGATGTTCTCTTGCATGGTATTTTGGGTGTCCTGTCAGATTTGCATGTCTTATTCTTTATCTTGTATGATTTAGAAAAAAGATGTTCTATTTGAAATCTGATCTGCTTATTGGTTGTTTAAGTTTGGGTTTATATGAAGTTATACATGTTGTCTATTCAAGTGTTTGTGAACATGGAAAATTGAGTAACTTTCATAAGTTTCTTGAGTTTTTCCCTTTGTCTTGTGCATAACTTGATATGGTCTACAACATTAATGCTTCTTTCCCTTGGTACTCTCTGCTGCCCTATGCTATCACTTATTTCATCGCATTCATATGACTCTGTGATAGATTCTTGGTGCATAACTACCTGGTTTTCATGGCATATACATATAGTTCTCAATTACTCATGTTTGTAGTAATTTTTCTTGCTATATTCAATGCCCGATAAACTGTCTATGGTAGTGTCATGAATCTATATTCGTATGTCTTGCATGTTTAGAACAGTTTCTTGAGTTTTACTCTTATGTGTAAACCTGTTCAATGCTTTTAACACGTGATCCTCTGTTCTGATTATGTGTTTTGTGTCATATATGAGTGTCCCACTTGTTTGTGCTTACATGATAATATATCTTGATGTTACTTCCTGTACTCACATCACTTCTAGTCTGCTTCATGTCTTTGTGATGCCATGATCATGGGAGTAATAAGATCTATTCATGTTAAGCCTATATGAATTCAGATTTGCATGCTTCCATTTTTTGTGCAAATTGGAAAGTCATGATCTGTTTTCTGCATTGGGATACCTCTGCTAAGTGTCTCTGTTGTTTGCTTTTGTCTGTTTCAGTTGCTTAGAGAAATTCTTATCTTATTGGCCTATTATTGGGTATGATCACTAACTCCCGGTATTCTCTTTCTGCAAGGAGAAACCCCCAACAAGTGCTAAGGAAACTGAAAGGTGAAACCATGTGTTTGAGCCAGAAAGAGAAGGATGTAGATCAGGAGCCACGACTGACACTGTGGAATTCCTTCGAGATGAGAGCTTCATCGAAGTTGGCTGACTAGGAAACCATGACGATGGTTATCCTTGGAGATGCTCGCTCCATCAAGTATCTGCTAAAGAAGAATCAGGGATTACTTCTTTCTCCGTTCTCTATTTTCAGTTTTAGTTACATTTTCTAAAATGTGTTGCACTTGGATGAGTTTAGTCTGATCTTTGTTTCTCATCTGATCCTTGTTCATCTTGTGATCTATGTTTGGCCACTTTCTAAGATAGTTTCTCTTCCTAAACTGAATCTGGTCTTGTCTTTGATTAAGTATTTCTGAGCATGATATATTCTGACACTTTAGTGTTCTTGAATTTCTATCTGTGCTTGAGTAACTTACTGATGATCTATGTTATATGATCTGTCATGATATAAACTAGGATTTAAATGCTTGTTTAATTGATTAACCTTGCTGTTTTTCTTTTAAACTTAGAGCATATAATCTGCATGTTTATGTTCAGCTGTAAATCCTTCTTTTAGATGATTTCAGTGTGTTGTTCAGCATGTTTATCTCCATGATTAAATGCTTTACATAATCCAAACCTCATTGTTAAAATCATGCTATTAGGATTTCCTGCGCGCTTATGTATTAAGTACTGTTTGTGATATTCTTTTCCCTTATGTGCGGATCTTAAATGTGACATAAGTGCTTGCCTCCTTGCCTACTCTCTTTGATATCCTCTGTGAAATATTCCTGATTAAGATGACTAAGCAAGTCTTCTGTTTTGTCAGAAAACGTTCTCTGAAGAGTTAAGTGACGTGTCACTTGTCAGCCAAGCAGCTAAGGGATTCCAGATGGCTCGTTGCAGCCCTCCCCATCTGCTAGACTCTTCTAGGAGTTGGAGGATAGTAGAGTAAAGGAGAAAAACCAACCAGAGGAACTTCTCCACCACAAAAGAAGAAAAGTAAAGGAATATAAAAGGGCCAAGTGTACTAGGTGCTCGGAAGCTCATGAGGTGCCTAAACCAGCATCACTCTGCAACCATTGCTAATGTTAAAAGGTAGCTACGAGATTTGAAAAAAATTGTTTCACTCACCAAATTAAGGGGGCAAAGGTAAGTATTTCTGTTCCTAAATCTAAAAGGTAAGTATTTCTGTTCCCAAATCTAAAAGGACAACTCTCATGCTTTCATAAGCTCATCGAGTTATGCTCTCTCATGCTGGACATATGGTTGTCTTGCCATGAGTTTGAGTGTGTTGTCTTACATGTCAATATATGTTATTCACATGCTTGAGCTCCTTTAGATTTTAAAATACTTGCAAGTTCTTGCTTTATAATTTGGGTGATTGATCATTTTGTATCTGTTGGCTTTCCTTTGTTGGCATTCATTCCTTACATGTTTTCTTCCTATGGGAATCAAATTTCAGTTTGCTTTCCCTCCTTGTGTGTGGTGTTCTGCAGCATGTCTGTCATGCTTGTGTTACCTGGTTGTGCACTACTTTGTTCATTGACTTTGTGCACATGTTCTTGAGTGCTTTGTTCACTTTTATGAATTCATGAAAAGTCTTTGATTTGCCTACATGTCTAGGTCTGTTAGAGTATGTGCTTTGGCCTTCACTTGCATTAACAATCAGTTTGCTTATACTTGCTAATTGCCATTCATTAGTTGTATAAATGCTTGCTATTTTGTGTTGCTTGTGGTATTGGCCTCGAGAGGGCATTACATGTGATATTGCCTCTCATGCGTCTCTTTGACTAGAGGGACTCATTCCCTTAGAGACTTTTATGTCTTGATAGTCTATATGAGATATGCTTTCATGGTTATACATCTAGCTTGCTATGCATCTGTTTATGTGCCGAATTCATGCTTTATATGCTAGATTTTACTATGAAAAAGACCTGCTGAAATTGTGAATTTCTATCTTCTTTGTTATGCTGAATACTTGGTATTGCTAACCGTGTGTGGAGAAAGTGCAGGTACTGCGATGACAGACTTCGTTTCATTGTGCTATTAGGGTTTCCTTCCTCTTTACTGTTTTCTTGAAAACTAGACTTAAGAGGGCAAATTGTAGAGTTTATAATTCTAGTTTTCCTAAGTCTTCATGTAATTTCTGTAATGTGTTTTAGCATTAGGAAATTATGATGTGTCTTTGGGCTTGTAGCAAGCATCTGCAGCAATCAGCAAGGCCCAAACTCTCCTCAGCCCATCCTCAGCTTCAACAGCAACAAGCGTCGTTTTGATGCGCCATATAAAAGGCTTCTCTCCTGGCTCATAGACACTGTAGCACGCGGAGATACACAGAGGCGGCACACATAGAGAGCGAGGGTTAGGGTTTCAGCGAGAGCCGCCGCCGCCGTTAGAGCCTGGGAGCTTCTCCCATGGCTGCTCCGGTGATGATAAGGCGGATGGCTCTCCGGTGAGAGAAAAACCGAGAGAAGAGAGAGAGAGGCGCCTGTGTCTGGAGCGTCCGAGTTCTCGAAAGGTGAGGGAGATCCAGCGAGAGCGAGAGAGCTCGAGGGCGAGCGATCTCCGGGACCTTTCTTGAGCGCAATCACGAGAAGAAGACAAGCGCAGCAGCTCATATCCGTGAAGATCGAAGACGAAAGAGAGGCTTAAACAAGACGGCGAGTTGAAGAACGGATTAGAGGAAGATCCATAGATCTTGGCCTCCATCTACAATCAAACCCGGATCTGAAGGACTGCAATGGCGGCGGTCGGCGACTCGGCTTCGGCTCCGACGATTCCGAGGCGACGCCTCAAATCAAGGAGTGCTTCACTTCCTTGTCCATTTCCTTCCTTTTTATAGATCTGTAGGTTTTGATTAGATGTTCATTCTTGAGACTTGCATTGATTCTTGTTTAGTCAGCCCTCTTAGGATCGTTTTGTATGTTTTCGGATCTGCTTTAGTGCACAGTGGAACGCTCTTTTGAGCCGGGGACGTAGGGAACTTTTCCCGAACCTCGTAAACAAACATTGTGTCCTGTTCGTTTTCTGTTGATCTAGATTCGGTTCAATCTAGAACCGAGTCTGCAATGATTGATATGATAAATGACTTGATTGACCTTATTCGATACCTAGAACCAGGTTTTTACAGAGATCATGGCTTCTGAAGTTTCCAAAGATAGAAGATTGCGCTCAAGCCATGATCCTCTCTTAGCCGTTGGAGAAGATTCCTTCCTCAAGTGGCGCCGATGATCTTCACTATATAAAAGAGATGAAGAAGAGAGAGAGGAGGAACGTACATTCACGAATATCATTGCACAATCAGCCCTAAAGTTTACTTCTCTCTTCAGCGTGTTCTCTCTGCTTGTTCTTAAGAGTCTTATATTTTGTTTCAAAGCATTTGAGAGATACACAGTGAGCTTATAGGATATATTTTGAGAGAGTGTTATACTCAAGAGTTTATAACTCAGGAAGTGGGCACTAGGCTATTGATTCTCGAGAGTAAGAGGATTGTACTAGATAGCTGAGAGAGGTGGGGCTCTTCTAGATTGGTCTAGGACTCCAAGGGAACGTGAGTTGACTAGATTGCAATTGTATAGGAGAGAGGCTTCTCGAATCTCGGTGAGCTATTAGGATCATAAGCTAAGCGAATCAATAAAGCCTTTTGAATCCTAGGGTTGTGGAAGAACCCTAGGCGGGGACGTATGCCAAGTTTATCTCAAAGGGTTTTATACGAGCTCCAAAAGTCTTGAGGTTTTCTGCGGAAAACGGGCATACTCTATTCAACCACTCTTCTAGAGTATTTCTATATTACCTTGTTTTATATTATCGAACCTTCAAACTCATTGATAGCCTACTTGTTTTAGCTTTTAGTTTCTCCGGTGAGATGTTGCCCTCTAAAACTTGAACCACCTGACTCATTTTTGGTCTATTATCCGGGAAATGGTGAACACATGTTGCCCTCTAAAACTTGAACCACCTGACTCATTCTTGGTCTATTATCCGGGAAATGGTGAACACATATCGCTGCACACATTGGCAGAGCTGGGGGGTGCTCGAGCACCCCTGGCTCAGAAAAAAAAATACAAAAAATGATTTTTTTTTTGCATATATTTAGTATTTTTAAAATAATATAATACATTTAAATGATATTTGAAACAAAAGTGTTATCTAACTCAAGTGGTAAGGGAAGGAAGGGAAAAGCAAGGATAATTAAAAAGGTCTTGGGTTTTTTAGCAATCCCTGCCCGAAATCCTGGCTCCGCCACTGACTGCACAAGTAACCATCCAATTCATTTCTTCGTGATCATAATTATCTACCAACTTTGGATCAATAAGTTCATTCTCAAGTTTCCCGCGTCTTCCATTGCTTGATCAAGCAACCACCAGTGATGAATCCCAATTTGGCCTTAGCACCTAAATCCATCTGAATCCCTCGATTACAGCTAGTAAAATTAGATCCATTGAACAAAGTAGACACCAATTGATGGTCGGAATTGGCGAGAAACAACAAATTGACATGAGAGTTTTGATTCTAAGCTCCAAAATCACCGAACTGCATCCGGTTTCCTCTGATGTTGATCGTCCTTTGTTGTTGAGCATTCGGAGGTGCGCCCCCGGCGACACATTTTACCAGTGCCTCTCCAAGCACATGGTTGTTGAGTAGACGTCGAAGCACCTCTAGCCATGGCGAAATGAGACAAAAAACGCGGAAACATGAACAAAAAACGAAACAGAGCTTCTTAGAAGAAGCGAACATATATAGATCAAAATCGAGCAGTTCTCACATATGGCTCTGATACCATGTGAAGACTCAAGATCTGATTCCAATTCGAGCAAACAAACAAGCACACATTGAAATCTGAAAACGAAATTCAACTTGTGAAAAAATGAGCTCTTAAGCAATACAGAGACGAGTTCACCTCCTTATATAGGAGAATCTGAGAGTTGTAACCAACATAACAACCTGATGAGAAAAGACAAAAATACCCTTGACGGTTTAGAGAAATTACCCCATGTCACAACCAAGCTAATCAACCTATATAGTATATAGTTCACATGTATCATCTTTACACCGATCGTTCATTGATAAAATGAGATCGATATCCTTGGCCTTGGGCTACTTAATTTGTTTCAACCTTTTCAGTTCCTCCGGTGAGATGTTGCCTTCTAAAATTTGAACTACCTTACTCATTCTTGGTCTATCATCTGGGAAACGTTGAACACAAATCGCTGCACAAGTGATCATCCAATCCATTTCTTCATACTCATAATTATCCACCAACATTTGATCAATAAGTTGGGTCTCAAGTTTGCCGCCCTTCACTGCTTGATGGAGATATGCCCTTGCCTGCATCCAGGTCTCAAATCTTTCCTTACTCTTATTTATCACAACACACACACATATCGACCTCAATTTTGTTACTAATCGATAATTAAACAAGAAACCTTACCCATTCAGTGAGATTGTTCGATGGTCGCCCTGTGATCAACTCAAGAAGCACCACTCCGAAGGAGAAGACATCTGATTTCTCGGTCAGTTTCCCACTTGACCCAATTTCTGGAGCTAAGTACCTATACATTTATTTTTTTATTAAACAAAATAAAACAAAATTTGGCCATTGGTATATTTAGAAGATAAAGTAAAAACAGGCCTTACCCCAAATTTCCCATGATCGTAGTGACAACATGAGTTTTGTCATCAAGAACAAACTTAGCAAGTCCAAAATCCGCAACCTGCATAAGTACTGCGTGTCAGACTCGATGTAGAAGTCTTAATTGTGCATTCACAATTTAAACAAGCTAGATATCACTGCTAGAAACACGCGAGATTGCCACGAATCGTTGGCCCCGGAATATTTCGAGGTTAAATTCAAGGCTACTACCCTCAATTATACTTTCGAAACTTTTTTTCGATGCAATTTAGAATCGAAATATTTTCGAGGCTGAATTTTGAGGCTATTTGGCAACAGATAAAAATTTGAGGCTTTCTTTGAGTCCATATAACAACGATAAATTTTCACGGCCATCTTCGAGGCCTAATTCGAGGGTGATTAGCCTCGAAGTAACTTTGAGGCTATTTTGGATGCTATGTTCGTGGGTAGTTTAGCAACTAAGTTCATTTTCGAGGTTAAGTTCGATGTTAGTACTTGAGTACAGAATTCAAGGGTAACGTCGTAACCATTTTTGAGGCGAAAATGTGGTGTGGATATTTGAGAGGAAAAATGAGGTTAACTTCGAGGCTATAGCACACCAATCTCATTTAATGTTACACTGTACTTTCCCATCCGCATTTATTTTTCACAATCAACATTTACTCTTACACATTCAAATCTATAACGGTCCGGCCTCGAATTATTTCCTAATAAAAAAAAAAAATCTATAACTTCATTCACGGACTCAAAACCCACCAATCCAAACTACTTTCTCTTCTTTTGCCAATATTCTCAAAATGAGATTTGATTCTTTTGCCCTTTCATATGTGCGATTTATTATGTTTATTAATTAAATTATTATTGTTAAGTAACTTAAAATGAAATGTTGAGAAATATTATGTGATATAAATCATAGAATTTAATTTAAAATTTTCAAAATAATATCTTAAATTAAAATTATGAAAAAAAGGAAGAAAACGAAATGTGTGGAAAAATAATTGGTGAATAGCCTCAAAAGTAAGAACTTGATGGTAAATTCAAAGCTAGTGGCATGTAATATAGCCTCGAATTCTTTGTTTTGAGGCTATATGTTATAGTTTAAGATGGACATCGAGAGCAAATATGAAAGAAAATTTGAGGGCAGTGCTATTCTGAATTCTCTAACCTTTAAACTTCGATCTCATATATATATTTTATACCAAAATCAAGGCTTTTTAACGTTAAACCAAAGTGTAGGGTAAATTTAAGGCTAATTTTATTGTTGTTTAATGCACTACAATAGCTTGAATTAAAATTACAAAAAACGGAAGAAAAATGAAATGCATAAGAAAAAACAATGGGTTAATAGCCTCAAAGATATGAACTTGAGTGTATATTCGAAGCTAGTGGCATCAAATGTAGCCTTGAGTTCTTTGTTTCGAGGCTATACGAGATTTTTTAAATATCTAATTTATAATTGTTTATTTATCTCATCATTTTACATGGTTTTATATTTAAATTTATAAAACTACTTTAAATTATTATCAATTTAGTATTGGTGATGATTTTTTTTATAAATATATAAAGAGAGAATGGGTAATGACAAACTTCAAGTGCATTTGATGGATGGGGAGAAAATAAATGCTCTTGTATGAAATGTAAGAATAGAAAGAGTTTTGTTGACAACTATTATGATTTATAAGTGAATTGTATATGATGAGACACCATTGACCCAAGTAATGCACCATTCAAAAGAATCATCGAGCTCTTGTGTAAATGGCCTGTTAGTTATGAGCTCTTGTTAGTTACTTATATGATTTTTCCTCAAAACATACTCTTATAGTATTCTAATAAAAATTTAGTAGTTAATATAAGGTTTTATTAAACATTTGTTAGTTACATATATGATTTTTCCTCAAAACATACTCTTATAGTATTCTAATATGAATTTAGTAGTTAATATAAGGTTTTATTAAACATTTGTTAGTTACTTATACGATTTTACCTCAAAACATACTCTTATAGTATTCTAATATAAATTTAGTAGTTAATATAAGGTTTTATTGAAAATTTGTTAGTTACTTACATCAGTTTTCCTCAAAACATACTCTTATTGTATTCTAACAATAATTTATTAGTTAATATAAGGTTTTATTAAACATTTGTTTGTTACTTATATGATTTTTCCTCAAAACATACTTTTATAGTATTCTATTAAGAATTTAGTAGTTAATATAATGTTTTATTAAACATTTGTTATTTACTTATATGATTTTTCCTCAAAACATACTCTTATAGTATTATAATATGAATTTAGTAGTTAATATAAGGTTTTATTAAACATTTGTTAGTTACTTATATGATTTTACTTCAAAACATATACTCTTATAGTATTCTAATATGAATTTAGTAGTTAATATAAGGTTTTATTGAAAATTTGTTAGTTACTTACATCAGTTTTCCTCAAAACATACTCTTATTGTATTCTAACAATAATTTATTAGTTAATATAAGGTTTTATTAAACATTTGTTAGTTACTTATATGATTTTTTCTCAAAACATACTCTTATAGTATTATAATAAGAATTTAGTAGTTAATATAAGGTTTTATTGAACATTTGTTAGTTACTTACATGAGTTTTCCTCAAAACATACTCTTATTGTATTCTAACAATAATTTATTAGTTAATATAAGGTTTTATTAAACATTTGTTAGTTACTTATATGATTTTTTCTCAAAACATACTCTTATAGTATTCTAATAAGAAGTTAGTAGTTAATATAAGGTTTTATTGAACATTTGTTAGTTACTTACATGAGTTTTCCTCAAAACATACTCTTATTGTATTCTAACAACAATTTCTTTGTTAATATAAGGTTTTATTAAACATTTGTTAGTTACTTATATGATTTTTCCTCAAAAGATACTCTTATAGTATTCTAATAAGAATTTAGTAGTTAATATAATGTTTAGTAGTTAATATAATGTTTTATTAAACATTATAAAAGTAAATTATAGCCAAAATATAAAAGTAAAAATTTCAGAAGATGATTTATGTTATTCTCTTTTTTATATTGTGTTTGCTGACCTCATAATTTGTAAATAGACACTTGGTTTTCGATCAAAAAAAAAAAGTTTATGTCACAATAGTGTATAATTTATGTATATAAATAGATTGAAATGTATTTTTTTTTACAGAAAAAAATTCAGCACCTCTATTTATCAAGAAATCAAGTTATGTTTATATTTCCCGAAAAATATAATCTCTTATAAACTTTATTTTATTTTACATTAACTTAAAAATGTCTAACATATATAATACCCCCTCTGTTAATTAAAATTTGCCGTTTACTATTTATGCACACTTTTTTAGAATGATGAAAACTATATAAAATATTAATACTTTTGTATATTTGTTTTTATAAATTCATACTTAATTGTAATAAGTATGAAATAATTAAAAAAATATATTTTAAAAGTTAATATTTTATAGCAAGTATTAAATCCGTAAAATGCGGGTAATAAAACTAAACTTTTTATAGCAAGTATTTCATAATATTAATTTTTTCATATATATAATTCATTGTATTAATTTTATTCACATAGAAAGAAAAACTTTGCCCTTGAGTCTTGATTAATAATTTTTGAACCGTTCCCCACCAAAAATAAATAAAAATAATAATTTTAAACTACTTTGCCTACAGCCTATTCAGCAATCCATGTCAATTGCTTAAATCAATTGAGAGCCCTTGATTGACACCTATTCCATTATACCTCAACCGTTGGATTAATTTTCATTCTCCATCTCTTTAACCTAAACTCGTCTTCTACTCTCAGCCGCTTTTCAATCTTCATTTCAATTGTTCAGATCTGAGAATCCTTTTTCAATTTCTCCCTCTTTGACCATAGATCTCCCTCCTCCCAGTTCTCTACTTCTTCTTTATTTGATCCTTCACCGGCTCCTAGCCCCGTCACCGGCTCACTGATTTGCTCCTTCACCGGCTCTCCCTCCTCCACCGGTTCTCCCTCCTCCCAGTTCTCTCGCTTCGGCCCCCTCGCCGCTCTTATCTCCGTCGCTTTCTACACCTCCGGCTCCCGTCACTGCTCATCGTCGACTCGTCACCGCAGCCTCCTCAGATTTGGCACCACCATTGTTGAGCAATAACGTTGTATTCACCATGGTCGTCACCGCAGCCTCCACGGATTTGGCACCGCCAGCCTCGAGTCACTTTCTTGATTTTTTTTTTGGGATTTGGTGTATAATGACTACTCTGTGTATTGGGGGATTGAAGATGATGAATTGAAGAATAGTCTGAAAGCTTTGTGCCTGTGTATTTGGGGATTGAACATGAATGAAAGCTTTGTACAGTATTACACAATTTTGTACTATTAAGGTTTTTATTACGGAGTAGAATTTGGAAACAAATCAATTTGTAAAAATATGAATTATTATTTAATATATCACATTTTATATATAAATATATTTTAATTATTATTATTGTTATTATATATATAGCATTTAATTAAAAATATTATAAAAATATGGCAAATTTGAGGCCAACATTCGATATTGTTTTAGGGTAATCTGACCTCGAAATTTACCGTCGAACAAATTCGAGACCAACATTCGATATTGTTTTAGCATCAAAAAACTTATACTCGAATAATGTCTCGAAATTTTATTTGAGCCTAAATTCGACGCTAAATGCTTCGAGTTTAAGGTTACGGAACTTACCCTCAAAGTAGAATTTAAGGCTAATTTACCGCCGAATAAACATTTTGAGGCTAATTTTCCGTTACCAAATTTAGCCTCGCGTTTATTGGGTCGGATTTGAATTCGAGGCTAAATTAGAGGTTGTTTTCGTTGGTAAGATTTTTCGAGGGTCTTTCCGAGGCTACTTCTGTGACTAAATTCGTGGCAATCCCGCGTGTTTCTAGCAGTGTATGAGTATATATATAAAATACCTTTGGTATGAAATTAGAGTCAAGAAGTATATTAGTAGATTTAATGTCTCGATGAATTATTCCACCTGTAAAAACGATTACTTCCTATAAGAAGGCCAAAATAAAGGGCAAGTGTAGATCGAAGGAAAATTCAAGAATACAATTCACAGGGAAACGGGGGACTTACAGTCGTGTAAATGTGCGATTCCTTTAGCAGCACCCAAAGCTATACTCAATCTAGTTGCCCAATCCAACACTGCAGGTGTTGCACTTCCTGCATTTTCAATTCTTTTCTATTCAATATATCATGATGGACTTGTATATAAAGAAGCTGACAATAGTAAAAATCAAGAAGTTGTTACTCAAAAGCCGAATCTAGCACTAACAATTGATAATGAATTGAAGAACATAGCAGTTAATTAGCAACAAAAAGTAGTTTACACAGTGTGTAATACACACCTTGCAAATGGAAAGCCAAGCTCTTGTTCTGTACGTACTCGTAAACAAGCAACCTCTCCGACCCACTAATGCAGTACCCGAGCAACGAAACAAGATTCTTGTGATCAATACGACTTATAATGTTGATCTCTGCATAAAACTCCGCCTCCCCTTGGTAGATTCCGTCCTTGAGATGCTTGATTGCAACAAGACCGCCACCAGCAAGGACTCCTTTTCCTCGGTATACTAACCCGAGTCCACCTTGACCAAGAATGTTGTCCCAGTCCTTGCTGAAGTAATTTGTCGCCTGCGATAGTTCTTGGTAGGTGAATGTCTTTATACCTACAGGCACTAGCTGTTGTTGTGGTTGCACATATTCCCCAGTTGATACTACCGGTGAAGAAGTTGAAGGAGTGCTGTAAATATTAGAAAGCGTTTGAGACGACTCGGGTAGCTGAGGACGTTCCGGTGAAGTTGGAGATTGCAAAGGGGGCTGCCTGAGAGCTTCTTCTTCTCTTGGAGTGCTTCTCCCTGCATTGGTCGTTCCTGGGATTAAGTAACAAAGAAATCTAACTAGCTGTATCACAAGAAGTTTCCCAAACCAAGAAGAATTGAAGAAGGAATTTGTGGTTCCTTGAATCATTGTTTTTTTAAGTAAACTTAATATCGCACAAAGATAATGTTGGAATATGGGTTGTCCCACATAAGTTTGGCGGAATGAAAATATTGATCACGAGTCAAACTCACTGTGATTAGTGAGTCGAACCTGACACCATTACCATCTCTCGACTTACCAATTGCCACTTTGCCAAAAAAACCATCCCTAGATTCGTCCCTCTATACACACCCACACACTAGAGTTTCGTTGCTTGTAAAAACTCTATGGTCAAAAGTTCGCAATTGCATACATATCAGGCTTTCTACTGTGTCAAATACAAAGACCAAAAGGAGTAGTTGATTGTGTATTCTATCGAGACCAAAATAACTTTACCAAAAAATAATTAAATAGGGAGAAATGGTTGAAAGTCAAGGGTCGAATTGGTAGACCCGAACCCTAATTTGAAAGCAATTTTTTTAAAAAAATTGTTTTTTTTTAAATTAACTTTTAAAATAAATAAAAAAATTGTCACGCGTTGAGAGGTAAGAGAGAAAAATATAATAATATATTTTTCTCAAACTTAATTTACAACTTCATTACCAAGGTAGGAAATGAAGGAAATACGAGGAGTGAGAGAAACGGGATAGTGGGATATATATATAGAGAGAGAGAGAGAATGGATCAAATGTTTACAAGTCTTATTGTGTTTTGTGTTAACAATTTTGGACCATTGATTGAGCAAAAATGAAAGGTGGAGATTAATTGCCTATATTAATTTAATTGTAAATTAATTAAAAAATAAACCCACCCCACTCCATCCTATGCGCGTGTATAAAAAAAAACATAAACCAATCTTCCTCCACATCCCTCTAATTAGGAATTCTCCTCGCGAAGTTGAAGGTCGGCGGCGATTGGGAAGGGGAGGAGGTGAAGGCGGCGATTGATAGGCCAGCGGCGGCGAGGAGGCTACGAGGTGAAGGCCGGCGGTGAGGCAAGAGGTGAAGGGCGGCGAAGATCGCCGGATTCGCCTCGCCGTGCTCGGATTCGAGATGGTGGCCTCCCTCTCTTCATCCGGTGGGCGATCCGAGCGCCTGAGCGGTCTCTTCCTCTCTCAACATCCCGATATCCGCTTCTTCCGCCGTCACCAAGAGCAGTGCCGCCGCCAATTTCCCCCGCCATCTGTACGTGTGCCCAGATCTGAAAAATTGTGGGTAGAGAAGAAGATGAAACTTTCAGATCTGCCCAAGGAAGGCAGCGGATCTGTGCTTTCAACGACGACGAGGTTGAATTTTGGCCAACCCTCGGCCGGCAAGGCTGAACAAGGCTTGTATCAACATTTTTTGTCTTTGTATTTCAGGGTTTTTTTGTTGAATCAACATTTTTGTCTTTGTATTCAACAACTTCATAGTGATATTCGGTGATAATAAGCAACTATTCGGTGGAATTCATATGATTGTTCTATTAATCTCATGTTCAGAGTCACTATTCGACAAGTTCATAGTTTCTATTCGGTAATAATAAGGAATTATTCAGTGATAGTAAGGAATTATTCGACAAGTTCACAGTTTCTATTCGGTAATAATAAGGAATTATTCGGTGATAGTAAAGAATTATTCATATGTATGTGGTTAATTAGAGGTGGAAATCAAGAATTACATTTATATATTCTTTTAACCTAGCGAATAATTACGGTCAACTTGACGAATAATTACTATCAGCCTAGCGAATAATAACAATCAATTTAGCGAATAATTACTATTATCCTAGCGAATATTTACTATTATCCTAGCGAATATTTTCATCAAACGCATAGTGGAAGCAAAATCTCCTCATCTTAAAAAAAACGTTAACTAAAAAAATCAACGCATGCGCTTCCTCTACAGCAAGTTGGCTATTAAAGGGGTGGGACCTACTCTTTTTTTATTTAAATAAAAAGGGAAAATCTCAATTAATCTCACCCATTCATTCCTAATCAATCAATGGCCTATATTTGTTAACACAAAACACAATAAGGGGTGTAAACACCTGACCCAACCTCTCTCTCTCTCTCTCTCTCTCTCTCTCTCTCTCTCTCTCTATATATATATATATATATATAGGGTAGGGTTCAAGTGAGAATAGTATATACCGGTGAGAAGGAAAGAAACATTTTGATTGGTTCAAACAAAAAAACCCTCACGCGCTTCTGTTTCTTCACTAAAAGAGAGATGTACTGCACGCTTCTTCCTCTTCCTCCCACGAATCGTCAATCCTCGTCTCCTCCTCTCGGACCTCTCGCACCATTGGCGGCCTCTCTCCCGAGCGTCTTCCCGGAGAGGCTCGCCGATTCCGAGGTCGACACACTGCTCCCCTAAGATCGATCTCCCTAGGGTTTGGCAAAGGATCCATGAAGGTCGCCGGTATGAAACGGCCCCGTTTTAGTGCGCCATGGACCTGACGTTTCTCAAGGCGGAGATACTCGAGCCTCAATGACACTGGCCGATCTCTTTCTTGATCGATTCAATTTCTGAATCGATGCTTCCGAAACCTTCTGGGCTGTCCAGGCTAGTAGCAGAGGAGCAACTTGTGGAAGGCCGACAAGTGGTCCTTCCTGTTGGTTAGCAACTACGGAATTCGGTCGGGGAGGAGGCCTGATTTTGGGCAGTGTACGAGTACAGGTCGAAGATTCGGCGACGCAGGGGCTCAGATTTTCATTTGGATGAGGATAAGCTTTGATGAACGTCCATGGCAGAATCTAGAATTTTTTACTCGTCTTTGCTTTCAATTCTGGAATTCTAGGCTCGTTTTGTTCCGGAATTTCAATTTTGCTTTTAATTTCTAGAATTCTAAAATCGTTTTTGTTTCGGATATTATAATAGATATTCCAACATTAGAGAAAATTGAAAGCAAATTCAACTTTGTTTAAGATATTATAAGATTTTGACACAATAAGGTTATTTGACTTGAATTCAACTAATTAAATTACCAAGAGTAAAAATGATTTAATCATGTTAAAAATATAATTGAACCATATAAATAGAGGTTGGTTCAGTGACAAAATAGAGGTTGGTTCAGTGGCTAAATAGAGGTTGGTTCAGTGGCTAAATAGAGTTTGGTTCAGTGACTAAATAGATGTTGGTTCAGTGACTAAATAGAGGTGGGTTTAGTGACTAAATAGGTTGGTTCAGTGGCTAAATAGAGTTTGGTTCAGTGACTAAATAGAGGTTGGTTCAGTGACTAAATGAGGTTGGTTCAGTGGCTAAATAGAGATTGGTTCAGTGGCTAAATAGAGGTTGGTTCAGTGTCTAAATAGAGGTTGGTTCAGTGACTAAATAGAGGTTGGTTCAGTGACTAAATAGGTTGGTTCAGTGACTAAATAGGGGTTGGTTCAGTGACTAAATAGGGGTTGGTTTAGTCACTCAATAGAGGGTGACTCAGTGACCGAATAGAGAGTGGTTAAGCGACCGAATAAAGAGTCGTTCAGTGACTAAATAGAGGTTGGTTCAGTGACTAAATAGAGGTTGGTTCAGTGACTAAATAGGTTGGTTCAGTGGCTAAATAGAGTTTGGTTCAGTGACTAAATAGAGGTTGGTTCATGAACCATTTTATTTTAAATAAAATTAATTAATTAATTAAAAATAAACATTAAAAGAAAATAAAAGAAGAATGAAAATTTTATAATTATTAAATAGTAGTGGTTCATGAAATAAATTCTAGTGGTTCATCAAATAAAGAGGAGTGGTTCATCAACCATTTTATTTTAATATAAATATATATTAATATATTTATTACCATTTTTATTTTAATATTTATTTTGATTTTGATTTTAATATTTATTATTATTTTTAGTGTGAAATATATGTTAATATATCAATTAATGTGTAATTAATAAATTTATGTGAAAACATATTAATTATAATTGGAGTGGTGGCTTTAAGTCAAAAAGTACTAGTTTTAATTAATGCCATTGAAACACAGGAGAGAGCTGTGTGGTGTAATGGTTGGAGGTATGTGGGCTGTGCGTTAAAGGCCAGGTTCGATTCACATTCATCACGCGGGAGCTTTGTATTTTATGCACAGTGATAGGCGCGTGTGGTGGACTCTCTCGGAGAGGCGATTTAATTAAACACTTAATTAATTTACCGGTGAGAATAGTATATACCGGTGAGAAGGAAAGAAGGAATCTCATTGGTCGAATTTAATTAAAAATAACAAAATTAAAATTCAGCCTCACGCGCCTCATTCCTTCTTTATAATTCCTCTTCCCCTTCCCCTTCTCACATGGCCGCTGCCAGCCAGATCCTTACCTGCCATGGCCTTCTCGATCGCTTGTAGTGCAGTCGCTTCCATGGCCTTCTCGATCTCCCTCTTTCGACAATCATTGCCTCTCTCCTTCCCCACTTTCGACGCCCCCTATCAGATCTATCTCGCCTCGCCGCCTCCTATGGCTTTCCATGGAGCCACAGATCTCATGTCGTATCCGCGCTCTCGAGCTTTTGTTCACCTCTCCTCTAAACTGACGCCGAAGAGGGAGCCACCCAGAGCCACGCCCTTGCCGACATGAGACGGCAAATGCGCCCTTCCCTTAATTCGCATCAGACGTCCTCGATTAAAATTCTCCCTTTCAATTTCACATCTCCCTCCAATTTCATCCGAAATTCCTCGCTTCTTCCTCCCAAATTCTGTTCTGCATCAACCAAATTCTGCGATTTCAGGGCTCCCGGCGATGCTTGCTTCACCAGTTCTCCCGAGCGCAAGGCGCCAGACCTGAAGCATCGAGTTCACCTTCATCCTCTCGCCATCGCCGCCGTCCTCCGCCGCTTTCTCTGTTGCCTTCTCCGCAACTAATCATTGGTGCTCCTACCTTGCCTGCAGATCCAGCGTCTGGATCTCCGACTCGTGTCACCGAGATGACGATCTCCGCCGGGAGGCCCTTCGTCCGGTCCTCTGCCACGCCCTCGTTAACTACTGCCCAGACATTTGATTTGATTTTTTACAAATTGAAATCGTGATTCCAATGAAATCGTGATTACAAATTGAAATAGTGATTACAAATTGGTACTGAGACGTTTGATTTGATTTTTTTACAAATTGAAATCATTTTTTACAAATTGAAATATGAATTCTATGCTTTATTGTCCAAATAAATGTGGAGAAGTGATTTATTAAATGATTATTAGTGGCTTATAAAATAAATACCTTTGGGAATTATAAAATGGATGGTGACTTTGAAAGGTTTATATCAATTGGTTCAGGGTTTTTAAACCAAATGGTTCAGGGTTTTATATCAAGTGGTTCAGGGGGTGTGGTTCACTAGATTTGGTTCACTGAGTTTGGTTCACTGGGTTTGGTTCATTGACTAAATAGAGGTTGGTTCAGTGACTAAATAGATGTTAATTCACTGATTAAATAGAGATTGGTTCAGTGGTTCATTGACTAAATAGAGAGAGGTTCAGTGACTAAATAGTGGTTGGTTCAGTGACTGAATAGTGGTTGGTTCATTGTCTAAATAGGTTGGTTCAGTGTCTAAATAGAGGTTGGTTCAGTGGTTAAATAGAGGTTGGTTCAGTGACTAAATAGATGTTGGTTCAGTGACTAAATAGAGATGGTTCAGTGACAAAATATATAGGTTCATGAACTACTTCTTCATAACTTCTTTATTGCTTGATGAACCACTTCTTGATAACTTGATAAACCACTTTTTATAGGCTCATGAACCACTTCTTTATAGCTTAATGAATCACTTCTTCATAACTTGATGAACCACTTCTTTATAGCTTGATGAACCACTTCTTCATAACTTTTTTATAGTTTGATGAACCACTTCTTGATAACTTGATGAACCACTTCTTATAGGCTCATGAATCATTTCTTTATAGCTTGATGAACCACTTCTTGATAACTTGATGAACAACTTCTTTATAGCTTCATGAACCACTTCATGGTTTAGTGACCGAATAGAGAGGGGTTCAGTGACTCAATAGATGGTGGTTCAGTGACCGGATAGAGAATGGTTCAGTGACTCAATAGAGGGTGGTCCATCAAATAAAGAGAAGTGATTCATCAAATAAATAGTAGTGGTTCATCAAATAAATAGTATTGGTTCATGAAATAAATAGTATTGGTCCATGAACCATTTTATTTTAAAAATAAATAAATAAATAAAAATAGCTTGATGAACCACTTCTTGATAACTTGATGAACCACTTCTTGATAACTTGATGAACAACTTCTTTATAGCTTCATGAACCACTTCATGGTTTAGTGACCAAATAGAGAGTGGTTCAGTGACTCAATAGATGGTGGTTCAGTGACCGAATAGAGAATGGTTCAGTGACTCAATAGAGGGTGGTTCGGTGACCGAATAGAGAATGATTCATCAAATAAATAGTATTGGGTCATGAACCATTTTATTTTAAAAACAAATAAACAATTAATTAAAAATAAAATTTTAATTAATTGTTCATCAAATAAAATAGAGGGTGGTTCAGTGACCGAATAGAGAATGGTTCATCAAATAAATAGTATTGGTTCATGAACCATTTTATTTTAAAAACAAATAAACAATTAATTAAAAATAAAATTTTAATTATAAAACAATATAATTTTTAAGGTGAAAAAATAGTTTGTTTACGATTGCGTCGATTAGGATAAAAATATAAATTAAAAGTAGTAATAAAGTAAGTAAATTCATTTAATAGAAAGAGTAAAACAAAAAAAATATGCATTGTAAACAGGAAAGTTTAATTGGTACAGTGGTTGGACTTTGGAGTATGGCGTGGGCAATATAAGTGTCAAGTTCGATTCCCAATATTCTCCCATGTATTTTGATTATTCAGTGTGGGAGTTGGAGCGAGGGAGTGTGTTTTGGGCGTGTGGCGCGGAATTGGGTATAGTTTGGGAGATGAGGCGCGCGCACTGTTCGTAATTTTTTTTACTATTTTAATACCCTATGCACCAATCAAATCACTTCTTTCCTTCTTATTTTTGGTGACCTTTGCACAGGAACCCAACCCTATATATATATATATATACCTTCTCATTCTAACTCCATATCTATTTTAATACCCTATGCACCAATCAAATCACTTCTTTTCTTCTTATTTTTGGTGACCTTTGCACAGGAACCCAACCATATATATATATATATATATATATATATATATATATATATATATATATATATATATATATATATATATATATATATATATATATATATATATATATATATATATATATATATATATATATATATATATATATATATATATATATATATATATATACCTTCTCATTCTAACTCCATATCTATTTTAATACCCTATGCACCAATCAAATCACTTCTTTCCTTCTTATTTTTGGTGACCTTTGCACAGGAACCCAACCCTATATATATATATATATATATATATATATATATATATATATATATATATATATATATATATATATATATATATATATATACCTTCTCATTCTAACTCCATATTTTAAATGTAAGAGGAAGCTCTTGTCCAACATTGGAAATGAGAGAATGGAAGGAAAACTTCCAAAATCTATACAACGAGAAGAATGAGGGTTCATTTGTCTCACATTGCATATTGCATGTTAGTTTATGTATTTTTATGAATTATTCTAGTAAATATACATGATGATAATAATAATAATGTTATAATATTATTATATATGGATGTACAAGATATATGTATATTTACTTAGATAGAACTTTACCTTTTAGATAAGATCTTATTCTTGGAGACCAAGGAATTACTTCTATATATATTGTATTTGGTGAAAGATCTTATTCTTGGAGACCAAGGAATTACTTCTATATATATTGTATTTGGTGGATTCACCAGGACACACAGTTGAATACAATCTCATATTCTCCCATCTTTTCTTTGTTCTAGTTTATAACACGTTATCAGCACGATCGACTCAAAACCCTAAAACCTTCTGTGCCGACAACAACGAAAGGCTCAGTCACGGAGACCTCAAGAAATTTCCAAGTTCACATGGTGGATTTGAACCTTCTGAGAAAAGGATGTGAACGGTACGATCGAATGACCATTGTCTCCTTGATCATATAGGTATGTGATTCAATTAACGATATTTAATTTGAATTTGTATGTCCTCTCGGTATATGTTCATGTTTTTGCAGTGACATATTTGTGCCTACTGATGATCATAATATCAATTTTTAATATCCTTGAAGCGGATAAATTTGTCACAATCTCTGAAGTGGTTGAATTAATCGAATGGGTAATAATATGTATATCTTGATCAATACTATATATATACCCCGATCGGTAATATGATACGTGTTGATTTTGTACGCCTTGATTACTTACGCTTTTTGTGATATGGACTTCTCGGAGAATTGAAATAATTAAGTTTTGGCTGGTTAAATTAAAGTTGCAAAGTTGCAATTTTTATGTGAGCATAATTGATACTCCGTATTTGTTGAGATTATGCAACTGTATGTGATATTATCTTTGCGTATGTCCTTGTTTGCTTATATTCTAAAACCGGTTACAAGCCTACTTGATCCACATCCTTTCGGGTTTAATGTCTTAGTATTAGATTAATTAGATTTTAATTGATGTCAATTTTAAACCTAATTATGTCGATTTAAAACTTTAAATGCCAGCTTGCCAATATGAATCTTAATTTTCTCTCCATGATCGATATATATACTTAATTATCAACACATGATACTTTATTTCACTAGTATGTTGCTAACCCATGATTTCTTCCCGAAGTAGAAAATATTAAATCCCTCGAAGTGGATGAAAGTAAAAGAAATTGATATTATGAATCACTTGATGTGATTGATAAATTTCATCCCCGTAGCGATGATCAATGATTATTATTTTGTTTCGTTTATTATATTTTTATCATTCATCTCCCAAAGTAGATGAAAAGACATATCTCCTGAAGTAGATAAGAGGTACGTTGATTTCCTTGCTTGATCAATTAGAATTTAAAAGGATGTAAGACATGTACATAAGGATGGATAAAATTATGTTATATGATATGTGTTTTAAATAAACCATGATTATAATTTATTAATATTTTGTTTTGGTGATGGATTGTGTCATGTGAGTGGTTTGTCCACGGATCCACACTAGGATATCATGGTAAAAGGAGGCGAATCCTAGAAGATTGAACCCTACTTGGTAGTGCATCTTATGGGTTAGGCTCGACTTTAAGGCTCGTGATGGAGCTGGAGTGATTTTTCAATATTCATATATGCGATCGAGCTTGCGGTCAGGTAAGCCTAAACGTCATATATTTGAATTATGATTTTTGTGTCTCTTGATCATGAATGAGCATATATGTGTGTGTTATGAGTTCATCTCGTACATTAAATATGGATTACCATTTAGATGCTAATTGCAATATGACGTTATTGATTGCACACATAGATTTTATATCATAAATCATGTCATACTGCTAGTATACTTTGATATATTAGAATTTAGAGCATTGATAAATTATGTGCGATTTGGGGTTGACGATGCATATATGATATAAATATGGTTATTGGGGAAATTGACCATATATTTGACGGATACATGATAAATGATATCTAAATGAATTGATACATTGATAAGTTGATAAATAAATAACGTCATCATGCATCGATTAAAATATTAGCCTCATCTTTGTAGTAATGAGCCAAGATGATATTGTTGATTTCATCCTGTAATTGTAACTATTTGTTCCATATATGATTTATTTCATAGAAGGTGAAATATAAACTCCTGAAGTAGTTAAACTTGTTTGATTCTTGGTCACCAGAAGTTGACATTATTTTTGTGTCATGAAGTTGATTTGTATACAACTTAAATTGCATGAAATTGAAATTTGAGATAGTTATTGAACCTACACTATTTGTGGATGAAATTGTTTATTGAAACAAATGATAAATATTTTGATCGATATCCACCTGAAGTGGCCAAATAAATTTGTGATTGGTATTGTTTATTGAGAATATTTTTGTTATTTACTTGTGATGTGTATATGTTTGAATTTACTTTTGCACAAAACTCAAAGTGTTTCTAGAAGAAACAACTTGTTAAGAGTTAGTATGTCATAAACATATGTGGTTTTATATTATATATATTGTTTGTGTTAATAAAAGTTCTCTCTTGAAGTAGATAAACTTATCTCTACATATGAAAGATTATCAACGAAAGAGTCTAGATGATCCAACACATTTGATTCTGCAAACTTGGTCGTATTTGGTTTGTTATTAGTATAATTTGGCTATTTGAAGCAACATGGAATCTATGTTTTATTTATCTATTTGATTTGATTTGCATTTTATGTATATGTATATGCATTGGAAATGTTTCTTGAAGAAACCATTATGGGTAGATGATGCCAATTTTATTCAACCAATGCTGATTTGGGAGAAGAGTTTGAAGCAAATCCTTGTTAAATTGTGTGAAATCGATAAGTTTATTCCTGAGAGCCCGAAGACTCTTTATTTTGGGATTTTGTTCTTAATCTACTTGGGTATGGTATAACTCAAATAAATAGCTAGCCAAATGACCTATGGTTCATAACAACCTCTTTTATTGCCAGATGCAATATATATTGTTACCTCTAGCAGAGGACATAAAGAGGATACGGTGCGCGCAACCGTTGTTATGATACTGGTCATAATTTTGAAAATGATTATAGATAATCATGTATGAGTCGACTCCCACATCAAGGAGAATGTGGAAGAACAAGTCAAAGTTGATGGTTTGCCTAATTTGGATTTGTAATCTCCCAAACTGTGAATGAATCATCGCATGAAAATGTTAGAATGATTTAGAGCTTGGTATCTGTTGATATAGAAAACCTGAAGTTTTCATGATGAAATATCTAATGAGTGGTTGTATAAACTCTAAAGTCTATTCTTGGCATAATTAAACGTTATACATATCTCCAGAAGAGCATCAAAATTAGTCTTCGAAAGCCTATTGATCGATATGATCAAGCAATAAACTCATATGAGAAAATGGCTCTAGAAGAGCATCAAAACACTCTAAGTGAAGGAGTGATGATAGGTAAATTGGGATCATAAAAGCCAATGGATGACTAATAATTGCCAGAAGCAGTGATTTTCCCCTAGTTGAGGATGTCAAAAGAGGGATCCAACATAATAAATAGATTACCCATGTTGGCAATATGGATGTGATATGAAAATTTTATCAATGAAATTGATATGTTGAGCATTGAGAAGCTCACGATTAAATCGATCAAGTGAAGTCAATACTTATGAGATTATCATTTAGTATAATGCTAACGCATGAAATGACCCAGTAGAGTCGTCAATAATAGCGAACAAACAGGCATGAATATCAAGAGATTGATTCGATTTCGGTCAACAATAGAATACTTGTCCTTCTTGTAATTTATCTCCGGTAGAGATCTTGGTATTTACATGTTCGGTATAGACACCGAAATCTCCCCAAATTACACTAAGTTGTTGTAAATCAATGAAGTTGAGGTATATGGAGGATTTGAGTCCTCATAAATGATCAAATACCTAGAGTTTATCACGGATGATAAAATACTCGGTATTTAGGGGGAGAAGAAAAGGAGATCAAGAAGCAATATATGGCATGGAAGAGAATTGAACCAATGCACTAGCATGATTTATAGATCAAGGTTCTAGTAATAACTTCAAACAATGGTGATATGTCCACAAGTATAAAACTCCTGAAGAGATTTCATGAACGTTGACAATGTTAGAATTGATTATGAGTTGTCTTGAATTGACAAGATCCTTGATTATCATTGATGGCACATATCTAAGTTTGCACTTGAAGTGCTTGATAAGAATAATTAGAGCTTCTAAAAATATCTCGACCTGTAATTCGAGTGCACAAAAAGAGATGTATTACGATATGAAGACAAATGATCTTTTCATCTTTGATTAGATTGTGAAAGGATATTAGGGGTCCAGAAGTACCATGCCTTTATAAAATTGGTGATTTATATGCTAAATTGAGGGGGAGAAAAGTTGTACTCTTTTCCTTAACTTTGGTTTTTGTCCCATTTGGGTTTTTCCAAAGCAAGGTTTTTAACGAGGCAACTCCCCTCACAAGGATACATGGTATATCCCAAATTCTAGAAAGAAATAATTAATGCAAAGATGGATTATTTAGGCATGAAGTTTTTGGACCTGTAGCTCCAACATTGAAAAGTGTAGCATTAATTCGTTTTAAATGGGTGTTCGTACAAAGGAAAATATAAAGCCAAATTGATTGTACAAAAGCCTATTAAAGGTTACATGAGAATGTATTCACCGGGAGTGAATATAATTTGGCTCCAAATGTAAGTGATAGACAGTGTAGGTGCATACCCATATAAATGGGAATAATCGATTGAAAATGCCTGAAGCATTATTATCAAAGTCCTGTCAAATGCAGTTGGTTAAAGATTCTTATTAGAGTACTTGAATTACCTATAATTGTGAAAGTGGTGACATTTTATTAGGTCTCGAAGTACCATACAAAGTTGTACTCTTTTCCTTAATCTTGGTTTTTATCCCACTGGGTTTTTCCAAGATAAGGTTTTTAACGAGGCAACTTAAGCACCAGTTAATACATCAGATCCCCCAGATCAACAATGAATAGCACAGTAGGTCCTGAAGTACCTTATGCCTGTGCATCCAAAGCAGCTCAACACTAATACATGGAACTCAAGCGCGCCAAAGTCAATCACAAAGACAATGTTGAGATTCGGCCATAAGCTCATGAAGACGGCGACATTAAGAAGAATGAGAAGACTCCGAGAAGGATGTTGAATTCAGGGGGAGTATACACGCACTGCACTCTTTTTCCCTTCGATCAGGTTTTATCCCACTGGGTTTTCCTGACAAGGTTTTTAATGAGGCAGAACAACAAGGGCGGTGTACATAGAAGGCTGCACTCTTTTTTTCTTAAGCTATGGTTTTGTCCCATTGGGTTTTCCTAGCTAGGTTTTTAATGAGGCAGTCAGCGGAATAAAGATTGTACATCCAAGGGGGAGTGTTATAATATTATTATATATGGATGTACAAGATATATGTATATTTACTTAGATAGAACTTTACCTTTTAGATAAGATCTTATTCTTGGAGACCAAGGAATTACTTCTATATATATTGTATTTGGTGGATTCACCAGGACACACAGTTGAATACAATCTCATATTCTCCCATCTTTTCTTTGTTCTAGTTTATAACAAATAATAATAATTACAAATTTATCTTTTAAAAAAAAATTAAATTGGAATAGTGAGTTGACCCTGCGGGTCGGGGGCTGGTTGGGGGATGCTCAACTCTAACGCACCCCTCTCCCCCACCCCCCCTCTCTCTCTCTCTCTCTCTATATATATATATATATATATAATTTGATTTTAATTTCATGGATAATTACAATATATGTCATTCACTTATTTTGTATTATTAATCTATTAAGAGAAATAAAACATAATGTAATATTATATAACAAAGATTGTAACATAATAGCTATAGTGAACCCAAAACTCTATATTTTCCATAAATAATAAGTTTAGGGTATATATATAGTATGTAATAAATGCAGAAATGTATAAAATGGAAGAGGTGTTAAAGTTGTAACATAAATGCAGAAATATATAAAACCCTAGGGCAGAGCGGTGAGCGGCGATTTCTTCCTGGAGATCTCCGATCAGCGCCATCTCTCTCCGGTCTAGGGCCGTGGGAGCTAGGTATTCCTCGCCGACACCGTGCGAGATTCACCGTTGTTGGTTCGTCTTTGGTTAAAGGTAAGGATTTTTTGCGGTTTAATTCTTCATTGCTATTTCGATGGATGGTAAGGGGAAGAGGATTCATCTTACCGAGGATGAAGTTGTCTCGGTAGATGGGGATGAGGCGGTGAAGGATGCATCGTCGACTCCGAGTTCACTGGTTCTGTATGGGAAGGTGCTGGCATCAAAGGCACCGAACGCACAAGCCCTAAAGGCTACTATGAAAGGAGTCTGGCGTACAAAGAAGGATTTTCTTTTCCGAGAGATCAAAGAAAACCTGTTTTGTTTCCAATTCAAAGAGGGGTCTGACAGGGAGAAAATCTTCAAAGGAGGGCCATGGTCTTTCGACAAATTGCTGGTGGTGCTAAGAGAACCGGGCTTGGATCAACCCTCGAAGATAAACTTTGATAGGTGTGCCTTTTGGGTTAGAGTATATGACCTTCCCGTCGCGGCTCATACGAAACAAATGGCGGAGGCCATTGGGAAGATGTTCGGCGGGATAGTCGAAATGGACGAAGGGGAATTGATGATATGTGGCAGGTTTATGCGAATGAAGGTGATGATCGATTTGAAAAAGCAACTGCGGAGAGGTGCTATGATAAATTTTGGAGGGAAGAAAATATGGGTGGACATAAAATATGAAAGGCTACCTAACTTTTGCTACTCATGTGGAATGGTGGGTCATGTCGAGCTTGAATGTGATAATGAGGAAGCAAAAGCCTATACAGAGGAGTATGAAGACTGGTTACGGGCATCCCCTTTCAAGCCCATGGTTGATCGAAATGCATCCGAGAGGGAGAAGGAAAGAAAGTTTATGCAGGAACTAAAGGGGGAGGGACGTAGGGAGATTCATAGTGGAGGGGGAGGAAGAACGAGGAGGAAGTCCTTGATGGAAGCTTTAGAAGATTTGAATGAAGATAGGGAAGTGGGGGATACTAATATTGTTATGGATAAGGATACCCAAAAAGTGTTGGATGGTCTGGGTACGACTTTAAGTATCCAAAGGAAAGATGGGGAGGAAAATAATGCACAATTTAGGGAGGTGGTTAGGGAGAGGGAGGGAGACGAGGGAGGCGAGGGTGAGACAGGAACAAAGAAGGACAAAGGAATAGAGGACAGAAACAAAAAGTGGAAAAGACTTGCCAGAACTGTAGGGTTGCAAGGGTTAGGGGAAATGAGGGAGTTGCTGGGGGTTGGGAGAAAAAGAAAAGGTGAGGGTGAGGGAGACAAAACATCGGAGATGGAGGAGGATTGTGATGAACCAATTGAGGATATGCAGAAAAAACAGCGCATCGATACAGTCGAGTGCTCATTGATTATATCGGCCGGGGATAGTATCCCCCGCCGGGAGCCATGAAATGCATAAGCTACAACTGCCGGGGATTGGGGACGGCCCGTGCAGTTGATAAACTTACCGCTATGGTAAGAAGGGAGACCCCGAAGATCTTGTTCTTGATGGAAACGAAGAGCAAGAGGGATCGAATGGAAGAAATTCGGATCAGGCTACGTTTCGAGAGCATGTTTGTGGTTGATTGTGTTGGTCGTTCGGGAGGGCTGGCTTTGTTTTGGGAGGAGGGGGTTAGCATGGATATACAGTCGTATACGAGACATCATATTGATGGGGGTGTGAGGCTGGAAGAAGGGGGTAGCTCATGGCGGTTTACTGGTTTGTATGGGTGGCCGAAACGTGAGGAAAAGCACTACACATTCAGCTTGATGCGAAGGTTGAATGAGGATCCTCATCAGGCTTGGTTGTGCTTAGGGGACTTCAATTTGATAACATCCTCGGGGGATAAAGAGGGTGGAAATGAGCCTGAGTTTGGAAGGATGGTGGAGTTTCGGGAAGTCACGGAGGAGTGCGAGCTAACAGAATTACCTTTTGTTGGAAGCCGGTTCACATGGGATAATAACCGAGAAGATGACTTCATCCAAGAAAGAATAGATATGGGCTTCTGCAACTCGGAGATGTTCACTCTCTTTCCCCATCTTAAACTCATTCATTTGGAGAAGTGCGGGTCAGACCATGTCCCCATTATGGTGGTGTTGGATGGGGTGGTTCCTGCCGAGACAAGGAGAGCCAAGCCTTTTAGATTTGAGGCAATGTGGCTGACGGATGAGAACTGTATGGAGATCATTGAAAATGGGTGGATGAACCCGAGATCGAGTGTGGCTGAAGTGGGGATAGTAGGGAAGATGGGAAGGTGTGCGCGTGACTTGGCGGATTGGGATAAGAACTGGTTTGGGAATGTCCAAGCCAAGCTGCGGAAGGTTCGATCAAAGCTGAAGGAGATGAGCCGTGGGGGGATGACGAGAGAGATGGTCCGGGAGAGGAGGAGGTTGGAAAATGAGGAGAAGGAGTTGATGGATAGAGAGGAGGTTATGTGGCTGCAAAGAGCAAGGGCAAACGAGTATTTTATGGAGATCGAAATACAAAGTTCTTCCATCAGAAAGCTTCTGGTAGGCAGAAGCGAAATAGGGTGGGCAAACTGATAGATGAGAATGGAGTGGAGGCTACAAATTATGAGGGGAAGGTTGAAATAGCAATGAATTATATCCGCAATTTATTCAAGTCCGAGATCAGGGATTCCCCAACAACGGATTCTCAAGGAATCGAGCCTCTCGTGTCGGAGGAGGATAACCAAGAGCTGCTACGGCCCTTCACTGCAGACGAGGTAAAATCGGCCCTTTTTTCCATGCACCCCACAAAAGCTCCGGGCCCGGACGGTATGCCAGCGCTCTTCTTTCAGAAGGCATGGCATATTGTTGGGAGCGAAGGTACCAACTTGGTATTGAATATACTGAATGGGCAACCGTTCCCTTCGGGCCTGAATCACACTTTTATCACCCTCATTCCGAAAGTTAATAACCCATGCACCATGAAGGATTTGAGACCGATTAGCCTTTGTAACGTCTTGTATAAGATTGTTTCGAAGGTGTTGACAAACAGGTTGAAGGCCATTTTAGGGAAGCTGATAGCCGAGAGCCAGAGTGCATTTGTGCCTGGGAGAATGATTACTGACAATGTTCTGGCGGCATTTGAGATCTTCCACTACATGAAGACAAGAACTGGAGGGAAGAGAGGCTATATGGCACTGAAGCTGGACATGGCCAAGGCCTATGACCGAGTCGAATGGCCTTTTTTAGAGCACTGTATGAGAAAAATGGGCTTTGCAGAGAGATGGACATCCCTCATTATGACGTGCGTGACGACGGTCTCTTTTTCGGTTCTCATGGAGGGGTCACCGTCGCCAGTTTTCTCGCCATCTCGAGGACTTCGACAGGGTGATCCACTGTCACCTTACCTATTCTTGATGTGTGCGGAAGGGCTATCGGGGATGCTGAGAACTAGCGAGGCGCAAGGGAGGCTTCAGGGGATTAGGATTGCACCAACTGCGCCATCTGTTTCGCACCTATTCTTTGCTGATGATTCTGTTTTGTTTCTGAGAGCTACCTGTCAACAGAGTACTGAGATTGTTGAAATCCTCCATACTTATGGAGCAGCGTCCGGCCAACAGGTGAACTTCTCGAAATCTGAACTATCTTTTAGCAAGAATGTTGATGCGAACCGCAGGGCTGAGATTGGGAGCATCCTAGGGATTAGGGAGGTGGACAAACATGAACGTTATCTTGGGCTCCCAACAATGGTGGGTCGCTCGAAAAAGATAATTTTTCAGCAGGTTAAGGAGAGAATTTGGAAGAAGATGAAAGGGTTGAAGAGTAAGTGCCTATCAAGAGCCGGAAAGGAAGTCCTGATTAAGGCGGTTGCGCAAGCGATTCCTACATACACCATGTCATGCTTCCAACTGCCGAAGGGATTATGTGAGGAAATTGCGCAACTGTTATGTAATTTCTGGTGGGGGGATGCGGATGGTCCTAGGAAGGTGCACTGGATGAGCTGGAAAAGAATGTGTCGGGCAAAGAGCAAGGGAGGCCTTGGTTTTCGAGATATCGAGTTGTTTAATGAGGCACTTTTAGCTCGACAGGGCTGGAGGCTAATACAGAACCCGGGCTCCTTGATTGCCAGATTGCTAAAGGCAAGGTATTACCCCTCAACTTCCTTTCTACAAGCCACGATGGGCTATAACCCAAGTTATACATGGAGGAGCATTCTGAGCGGGCAAGCGGTGCTGAAGAAGGGGTTGGTTTGGACGATTGGCAATGGAACGTCTGTCAACGTTTGGGAGGATAGGTGGATCCCTAGACCAACTAGCTATAAGATTATAGCTAATTTATATGGAGGAGAGCCGCATTTAAGGGTCTGTGACCTCATCGAATGGGAGTTGGGTAAATGGGACGAGGAGAAAGTTCGGGCTCTCTTGTTGCCTTGTGATGTTGAGATTGTCCTTCGAATACGCCTTGTACACCCACTGAGTGCTGATGAGCTATCCTGGTGCCAATGTAAGAATGGTTTATTCACTGTCAGATCGGCATACCATATGCTCATTGAGGAGAGGATAGCCAGGGAAGGGGATGTGGGGCAAGCTGATGGGGACACTAGAGCTAAGGTGTGGAAAGGAGCGTGGAAGCTTGATGTCGTACCTAAGGTGCGCTCTTTTATATGGAGGGCGGCCAAGGATGTTCTACCCTATAAGAGCAATCTTTGGCGGCGGCGTATTACACCGGATGATAGGTGCGATTTATGTGGAAGAGAAGAGGATGGAGCCCATGTTTTGTTCGAATGTCGCCCAGCAAAACAGGTTTGGAAGCTGCTGCCTTCGTTAGCCCGGGACGGTCTTCTCGGCACTCCAACAGGTCATCACCATGGGCTCGGCGGAGGAGAAACGACTATGGGCTACTGTCACATGGAAGGTATGGCAGGCAAGGAACAAGAGAATTTTCGAAGGCATCGAAATGGACCCAAAGGCGCTGGTTATGAATGCAAAGGACGAGCTTATGAAGTATAAGGGGTTGACACAGCAGTTGGGTCAGGCTCCAAAGGAGCTGAAGCAAGTTGGGATGGGCAAGTGGGAGAGGCCGGTGTCGGATTTTGTGAAGGTGAATTGCGATGCTGCTGTTTCGGAGGATAGGGGTTCGGGAATTGGTGTTGTTTGCAGGAATGAGAATGGGGAGCTGCGAGTGGCAGGGCATAGAGCCATTGCGTTTACCCAAGAGCCAGAGGTAGCTGAGGCAGAGGCGGTCCGATGGGCAGTGCAGATGGTGGCTGAACGGGGAATGCAGAGGGTGGTGATTGAATCGGATTGCTTGCCACTAGTGGTGAAGCTTCAGAAAGGATATGAGGGAAGGGGCATCTTGGCGAAGCTGGTTGAGGATATCAGAAGAGCAGCTGGCGCTTTGGTTGAGGTGAGGTGGTCCCATGTGCGGCGGAAAGGCAATGAAGTAGCACATTGTCTAGCAAGGACTCGGCCTATCAGTTCGACTTTATTCTTTGCATCTAGTTTGTTGCCAAATGACGCTCTTGTAGCTTTCTTGAATGATTTGAAGTAATATTTAAGCCTAGTGGCTTTTTCTAAAAAAAAAAAAAAAAAAGTTGGAATTTTAATATTATAGAGATTTTGATATTTGTTCATGTGTAATAGAGAATTTTTAGGGAAGAAATGAATGCATGTATTGTTACCTTCTTCAATTCGGTCTATTGTATATACCGATGCAGTTGGGGTTCCCTATTTTTTCACAAAAGAAAAGGGAAAAAAGTTAGAAAAATGTACAGACTACAGATTGCATAGAAATTACAGTAATTTTTTTTGTAAATTAAATATCATCGATGTTGATGTTGTTTTCTGAGTAGTAATGGGTATTTGAGAGTGGAGGCGTAGGTAGATGAAGATGAAATGAGAACAGTAATTCGACAAGTACGTTTAAATTACCGAGCGCCCTTTCCGACGGCGCCACCAGCGAATAGCAAAGAAACATAGCACAACCACCACCGCAACAGATACCAGGCTGCCCACCAGCGCCGCCGTTGCTGTACTCGGAGCCTTATGAGCTTCTGATTCCTGAGGCGACTGTGGCGGTGGTGGCGGAGATGTTTGTTGCGATTCCGGTGCAGGTACAGGTACAGGTGCTGGTGCAGGTGTAGCTGTACTCGAAACAGGTGCGGGTGTAGGTTGATCACCCGAATCGCTAGAAGGTGTTACTGGTACCGGTAGTTGTACATCAGGTGGTGACAGTGGCGATGGAGATGGAGATGGAGATAGAGATGGAGCACCAGCACCAGGAGAATCTAGACTGACATATTCAAATCCTGCAGGTGCAGGTGGACTCAATTGTCGACTCATCGTTAGCTATATCGATTTATATCAAAATCAAAGCTAGCGTTCCATATATGTTTACGGTGCCACAGCCACTTTTTTTTTTTTTTTTTTTTTCCAGATCCCCAGAAGCAAATCAATTAAAAATGCTCTTGATCTGTGTGCTTATATAAGATGATCGAGATTTTATATATACATAAATTAAATAAATGCCAAGTTGAATATATTACTACGTATTATTATTATTACTACTCAATCCAGTCACTTTTTGTTAAGGAATCCCTCCGTCCCCAAAAGAATATCTTTTTAACCCTTTAATTTTTTTCTCATAATATTTGTCTTTTTATATCAAACTTTCTAAAAATACACTACTCAATATAGATAGGGTTATAGTGAATGATTAGATGACTAGCGTAATAATTAACCTTATTGTCCTACATAGAGAGCTTTTTAGTGGAGTGCACTACTCCTCCCCTATAACTCTTCAACTTCCTCCCCTTTTTCTAGCTTCTTCCTCTATCCAATCATTGTTATTTTACCCAAAAATTTCTATTTTTAGTTTCCTTAGTAACCGTGAAAAATCCTACAAAGACATCCTTTTTTGGACGGAGGGAGTATGATCGAGATTATTTATAAAAAAAATTCGTATAGTTTTTAGAGGGATTTTGTTCAAATGGACTTTTAAGCATATTTGGTTAGCTAGATAGGCCCATTAATTGTTTTTTAGCATGCTAAGCCTTTTTAATTGTTTTTTTAGCTAGATATGGTCAACCGTTGACCGGTCAACCCATTTTGATGCCAATTTTTTTTTTATGCCAATTTTTTTTGTAGTGATGCCATATTTTACCGTTTTGATGTCAAAATTTTATGGTGACAATTTTATATAATTGATGGCATAAGAGCTTAAAACGTGGAATCAAAATATTGTCACCTTATTGTCACTTTTCTAATGAAATGATTGGATGACTCTTTTTTAATGCCATTTTTTTAAAACATTGATGACATTTTTTGTGATGTCATATTTTACCGTTTTGATGCCAAAATTTTATTACATTTTATTTTCACTCTGATGCCACTTTTCTAATAAAATTATTGGATGACACTTTTTTTAAACTTTGATGAAATTTTTTGTTTACTCTAATGTCACGTTGACCATTGATGCCATTTTGAAAAATTTGTATCACATTAAAGAAAAAAATGTCATCAAAAATACTACTTTTGAAAAAATATCATCAAAAATATGGCATCACGGTAAAAAAAATATTATCAAAAAATTGACATAAAAAAAGTGGCATCAGGCGTTAACAGTAAAAAAAATGGCATCAATGATCAACGTGACATTACTGTAAACAAAAAATGTCATCAAGGTTTAAAAAAATTGACATTAAAAAAGTGACATCCAATCATTTCATTAGAAAAGTGGCATCAAAGTAAAAATAAAATATAGTAAAATTTTGGGATCAAAATGGTAAAATATGACATCACTAAATATATATATAAAAAAAAAAGTTGGCATCAAAATGGGTTGGTCAACGGTCAACGTTGACCGGTCAATGGTCAAACAGTTGACCATTGACAAACCCATCTTATTGGGAAGGGGTCTAGGACAAAACTAATTAAATTGATTTAGGGGCTAAGTGACTAATTGAATATTCAAAAAAGGCCCTCTACCAAAATCACCCTAGTTTTTATCACTTTAAAAAACATGCTTAGATAGTAAAACGTCAATTAAAAGTAAATGGAGGGATTATTATATATTATTATTATTATTATTTTTATAATAAACTTGCTTTTATTGACCAATTATTAATAAATAATTATTGAATATCATGATATTTGCATGTCTGTATTATTTTATTTTATTTTTTATTTTTTTGATTTTAAAGGTAAATATATTGCAGAAATTAGATATGTACAAATTTTGAGGTTCGACCCTTAGGCACAACCGAGACTAGCTCTATTGTAGCCATGAAAGTGAGTAAGGCTCACATCCTGCATCTGACCATAAGGGTGGGGGATAATGTCCATGTGTGGATCTTGTCTCTTCAAGCCACGGTTATCCGAAGTCGGACACACACCTCTATATGTTATGAGGTACCCTCCCCTTTGGCTCGGCCATCGAGGAGGTTACACCATAACACATAGAGCACCCTGATTCTAAATTCAGCCTATCGATACAAAATTACCCCTTTTTCAGTACAAACACAAAGACCAATTACAAAGGAGAAGCAACAAGGCCAAAAGGTTGCCTACACACATGAATCCTGGGCTTAGGTCTTGTATTTGTCATATTCTGGCGGCCTTCCATGGTTGTGCACAGCAGCAAGCAAAAAGTAAATATCTGTGCACATATTCTTCATCGTTATAGTGCCTCCATGGATAGATTCTCATTGATTAGTCCATCTTGTAGTTGAGGTGCTGCATTGAAGTGCAATGAGAACCTATGACTTAGCACCTTGTACACGTGGATCTTTATGAGATGTATGAGTTCATCTTGACTCCTCATGGTTTCTTCGAAAATCTTCTCATTTCTAGCTCTCCATATGTAATATACAGTAGCTGCTAGGCCAACCCTTTTTGCTTTTGATTGCCAACTTCTTCCTCTTGCTTCCTTTTTTAGCCACTTGAGAGCTCCCTTTAGTGTATTCATTCCTCTCCAAATTCCCAGCCATTGCTTCACCTAAAACCATATTTGAGAAGAAAAATTACAAGCAAAAAATATATGATCATGAGTTTCTGATGCTTGATTACAGAATGTGCATGTCTGTATTATTGAATTTACCGTGTGCGACGGTTTGAGTCATGATATTTTCAAACATTCGTATAGTTTGATGAATGTTTGAAAATAAAAAAAAAAAATTATTTGAAATGTCTTTTTAATAAACCATGATACTTTTGATGGGTATATAAACAAATTAAGAAGATTTAATGAGTATATAGACAATTTTGCCTTTATATTTTATTTAAATTGATATTATTTAGTGGTATTGGACGATTATTCGTTAGAATAAAATTTATATTTTTTACACAATTTGTACAGACAAACAATTACATAATTACAGAAGAATAGTCATACGAAAATAGACGAATAATTTATGCGTACACGATAAGGCATGTGTGCACTATAAGAGTTGTATGCACCGGAATCAACCCCTCTCTCTCTCTATATATATATGGGGGAGGGGGGGAGAGAGATAATCATTTGTGAACATCTCTTACGGTGTAATTTATGATCAAATAACATTATTATTCGTACATAACTCATACGAATAATCATGGTACAACAGATGAATAATTTTCATGTGCAAACACCATTCGCACATATAAATAATTATATTATCCTAAATGAATAATTATGGTGATACCTATAAATAATCAATTTTCTCAAAGTTCACACTATAAGAGATGTTCACACCGGATCCATCCTATATGTAAATCAACCTCTCACATTGCACACGTGAAAACATATATGAACCATTGAATGAGATTAAATGAATGGATAAATTTTAATCTCAATACAAACAAAATCTTACCAAAATATTTATACATGTGCCAAAAATACAGTTATGGGAACTCTATAATAATTCTTGTATCTTTTTTTCAAGTCCAGCGGCTGATCTTGTTAGCATTATATTATTTATACGTGTACAGTTACCATTGTACCCTCAGGGTTTTCACCCACTGATATATATACAGGAGTATGCCTCTGAGATCCGCTAAGGACTCAGTTCTCCAAACACTTATATGGTATCAAGCCGTGTGTGAAATCCTAATTTTTTTTTTCGTTTCACACAAACGATCCGCCGCCGCCGCCGCTCCTAAGCCGCCGCCGCCCTAGCCGCCACCGACCCTACCTGCCGCCGCTACCTCCTGCCTCCGCCGTCCAACAGCCCTAGCCGCCGCACCCCCTCCTCCACCCCCTTTTTCCGCCGCCGCCGCCGCTAACCCTAGCCATCGCACCCTAGTCAGCCGCCGCCGCTAACCCTAGCCGCCGCACCCTTATTCAGCCGCCGCCGCTGCCTCCTGCACCCTTGCCGCCGCCGCTTTTAGCCGTCACCGCCTCTCTCTTGCCCCAACCCCTCGCCATGACCGACACAATTAATTCCCCGCTGTCGCCTTTCCTGGTCGCTCCCAACATGCTATCCAGGGAGGACACCCGACCTAGCCCTTCGCCGTACTGGCCTCAGCCCTGGGCCGGCTACCGCTACCCTACCTGCAGCAACCCTACTGCTACCCGGTTCCCCACCCTCCACCGCAGGCGCTGTCTACAACACAACCAGCGACGTCGTTGTCGCAACCCACGACCCCTTTGGGTCTTCAGCAGCCGGACGGAAATTGGTATATGGATACCGGGGCCTCTTCTCACATGACGAACAATCCAGGTAACCTACAAACTGTTTTCAATTCTAGCACTTTGCCTTCGGTTTATGTCGGGAACGGAAATCGTATTCCAATTGTTGGTTCGGGCCCTGCTACCCTACCCACTGACTGTCCTTTGAAACTCAATAATGTGCTCCTCGCCCCTGCCATTGTCAAAAACATTATCTCCGTTCGCCAATTCACCATCGATAATCACGTGGCGATTCAATTTGACCCGTTTGGTTTTCTTGTGATGGATTTACGTACGGGCACCCCAGTAATGCGGTGCAATAGCTCAGGAGACCTATACCCAGTAACCACCGCAATCAGTCAGACACCTCTCGCCACCCCCTCCGCCAACATCACCCTCCGTTCGGACATCTGGCATGCTCGTCTAGGACACCCTGGCGATCATATCCTGGACACCCTCCGTTCAAACCATTTTATTTCTTGTCATAAGGCCTCCGTCATTTGTTCTTCATGTCAAATTACCAAGAGCAAAAGACTACCCTTTAGTCTCTCCCATTGCCATACATTTGCACCATTTGATATTATACATTGTGACTTGTGGACATCTCCAATTCCGAGTGCTAGTGGTTTTCGATACTATTTGGTTGTCCTTGATGATTTCACCAATTTTGTTTGGGTTTTTCCCCTACGCCACAAATCGGAAACACAAAGTCATATTGTAAACTTCCACACATTTGTCCGCACTCAATTCAATTTGCCTGTCAAGGCTATTCAGTGCGACATGGGAGGCGAGTTTGACAACACTGTCGTCCGCTCCTTTTGTCAACAACAGGGGATAGCCCTCCGCTTTTCTTGTCCTCAAACCTCTCCACAAAATGGCAAAGCGGAACGCATCCTCCGCACCCTCAATGACAAAACTCGAACACTCATACATCACGCCTCTCTCCCCCTCTCCTTTTGGGTTGAGGCATTTCACATGGCCACCTATCTCCACAATATACTTCCTTCCAAAGCAATTGGCAACTCCATCCCAACCTTGGCACTCTACAAGCGCTACCCCTCTTACGATCACATTAGAGTGTTTGGATGTCTCTGTTTTCCCAACATGAGTGCCACCGCCCCTCACAAGCTATCCCCACGATCCACTAAATGTGTCTTCTTGGGCATCTCCCCACACCATCGAGGGTACCGTTGTCTTCACTTGGATACCAATCGGGTTGTCACTTCGCGCCATGTGATTTTCAACGAACAGACCTTCCCCTTCGCCACCCCACCCACCCCTGCTGTCCCCAACCCACCCACACCACCCAATTCTGAAGAATTCCCACCCCTCCTACGCCACCTATTTCAACAAGCATCATCCGGAACCAACCCCCCGGCCAAACCCCCCGCCCAATTCGATTGGCGGCGGGCGCCGCAACACGTGCGGCGGGTACCCCTTCCCTGGCAGCGGCCGCCTCCCCCCGCCCCCCATCCTGCAGCACCCCTTGCGGCGGGTACACCCCCCCTGGCAGCGCCCGCCGTACCCCCACGCCCCCCTCCTCCCCCCCCCCGGCAGGCAGCCCCACTTCACCACCAACCTCCGCTTGCACCCCCCGCCCATTCCATGAAGACCCGGTCGCAGTCCGGGATCTTCAAACCTAACCCCAAATACAACCTTCTTACTCCGTCCCCCGACATATCTCCTCTCCCCAAATCACCCCACAAGGCCTTACAGGACCCGAACTGGCAAGCTGCCATGATGGATGAGTTTAGTGCTCTTATTAAAAACGGCACGTGGGACCTCGTTCCAAGGCCTCGAGACACTAATATCATTAACTGCATGTGGTTGTTCAAGCATAAGTACAGTTCAGACGGAACTCTAGAGCGACACAAGGCTCGGCTAGTGGTCAATGGCAAGTCGCAGGAGGTTGGGGTTGACTGTGATGAGACTTTCAGCCCGGTCGTCAAACCGGCTACCATCCGCACAGTTCTGAGCATCGCCCTTACTAAGGATTGGCCTATTCATCAGCTTGACGTCAAGAATGCTTTCCTTCACGGCAACCTTCAGAAGACTGTGTATATGCATCAGCCGTCAGGCTTCTATGATCGCACCCGCCCATCTCACGTCTGCCTTCTCCGGAAGTCTCTCTATGGGTTGAAACAGGCGCCTCGCGCCTGGTATCAGCTGTTCGCCACGTACCTCACTAGCATTGGATTTCAGGGCAGTCAGTCTGATCACTCCCTTTTTGTGTTCCACTCAGGGTCTGACACTGCCTATCTTCTCCTGTACGTTGATGACATCGTGCTCACCGCTTCCTCTACATCGCTCCTGTCTAGGCTGATGGCCCTGCTGCGATCAGAGTTCACCATGATTGATCTCGATTCCCTGAGCTACTTCCTTGGGGTCTCTGTGTCACGCACTCCTACTACCCTGTTCCTTCATCAGCAGAAGTACGCTCTTGAGATCGTCGACAAAGCTGGCATGACGTCTTGCAAACCCGCCACCACTCCTGTCGACTGCAAGTCCAAGCTCGATGCTGCCTCTAGTCATAAGGTTGAGGATCCTACAGCCTACCGCAGTCTGGCCGGTGCTCTCCAGTATTTGACATTCACCAGACCGGACATTGCCTTCGCCGTACATCAGATCTGCTTATACATGCATGATCTCCGCGAGCACCATCTCCAGTCGCTCAAGAGGATAATCCGGTACATCAAGGGCACCTCTGAGATGGGTTTACATCTCGCTCGCAACAGGTTTGACTCCCTCACTGCCTATTCTGACGCTGATTGGGCGGGTTGTCCTGAAACTCGGCGCTCCACATCTGGTTTCGCTGTGTACCTGGGCGACAATCTGGTATCGTGGTCCTCCAAGCATCAGGCCACCATCTCCCGCTCGAGTGCCGAGGCTGAGTACCGTGGTGTTGCCAACGCCGTTGCTGAGACCTGCTGGCTCCGCAACCTTCTCTGCGAACTCCGGGTTCCCCTTCGATCGGCTACACTGGTCTACTGCGACAATGTCTCCGCTGTTTACCTGTCGTCGAACCCAGTTCAGCACCAACGGACGAAGCATATCGAAATTGACATTCATTTCATCAGAGAGAAGGTCGCCCTAGGCCAGGTCCGAGTTCTTCATGTCCCTTTCGCACATCAGTATGCGGACATTTTCACAAAAGGCTTACCTACTCCTCTTTTTACTTCTTTTCGTTCCAGTCTTGCTATTCGCTCACCTCTAGCTGCGACTGAGGGAGGATGTTAGCATTATATTATTTATACGTGTACAATTACCATTGTACCCTCAGGGTTTTCACCCACTGATATATATACAGGAGTATGCCTCTGAGATCCGCTAAGGACTCAGTTCTTCAAACACTTACAGATCTTTTAAAAGAATTAATAAGTTTGTCTCTCCATATCTTTTAATTTATTTTTTCTCAGTTCCATTTTAAAAAATATATTGATAAAATAAATGTGAATGTGGAATTTAGGTCTCTTATTCATATGGATAATGTGGGCTAATGTTATACGTGAATGTGAAATTCATTTTCTTTTCTAAAGAGATTTCGTTTTCTTTTCTCCGGCCTTCTTGGGGTGTGTTTGGATTCCAAAATACATTAAATATAATGCATTATTTTTACCTCGGTTTATGTGCACGTTTGGTTACATTACATATTTCACCTCGATATTTGCGACTTTTTTAATTGTGCAACTAAACATACACATAAACCGAGGTAAAAAAAATGCATTATAATTAAATGCATTTTGGAATCCAAACACATCCCTTATCTTCCTATTACCGTATCTTTCTCTGTGCTGATTTTCTCTCTTTAGTTGTTGGCAGGAAGTATATATGCTGTTGATTTCCAATTTGGGTTTTGTTCTCCATTATTTACTTATGCTTTGAGTTATTCGAATTCATTGCGCGCTTTAAATGCATTGGGTTCCACTCTTACCTACATTTTTTTCTAAGGCATGTATCGGAATAACTGAAACACCCCCATCTACTCGATCATTTGTTCGAAACATAAATAGATGTATGTAAGCCAAAGATCAACTTGGAGATGATCAATCCACTCGTCATGTGGACAATTACGCATTTATAGTGCCAACAAATGGATGATTCATTTAAGAGATCTGTTTTTTTTTTTTTTTTGATTCATTTAAGATCTTGTTGACGGAGTCATCAAATACAAAATAATTTCATTTTCTGGCAACTGGGAAGCTTTAATTCCCGGTTCTTATTGATTTATATAAGATTCATTTGATTAAAATTTTTAAAGAATCCGTCAACAAAGAGTCTAAGGAGAGAGGGAAGTTTATGAGTGAGGTTACTCGAGATCGACTAAGCAGAGCAAAGGAGCGGTCGAGATCGAGTTGTTAGGAAGTTCAGTTTGGCGGGAAAGGCCAAGGGTGAGACACGTGTATTGCTGTGAGTGTTTTGACTGTTACTAAAGGGAGCTATAAGTAGGTTGTTAGAGCTCTGATTGTACACATGATTTTTTTCCCCAATTTGTGAATATAGAAATCACTTTCCACATGGTTTTGTTCTTAATTGCTCTATCATTTTGATTCCTGTTCGCTCGTATGGTATCAGAGCGAGAGAGATCCTGCCTTTTTCAGCATTGATTCCTTTGATTCTATTGCGTCGCCGATCTTGTTCGTGGTTGATTGAGCCATGGGAGAGACATACGCTTCAGTTCTGAGAAACCAGGGAGGAGATGCTGGATTTCAATTGGCGCCGAATGATCCTCTTGCCTTGACTAACTCCGACAGTCCTGGGGCGCAGTTGGTTGCTAATCGATTCAATGGCAACAACTTCCTCCGTTGGAGTCGGAACGTCAAGATGGCTCTTGGAGCCAAGCTTAAGCTCGTTCTTGTTGATGGATCATGTCCGATCCCTCCGATTGAGTCTGTGAATTATCAGAGATGGATTCGCGCCGATTACATGGTGCGCTGTTGGATTTTGAATTCCATTGAAAGCCCCATCTCCGAATCTTTCGCTTATGCTACCTCAGCTCGTGAATTGTGGAGCGAGATAACGGAAAGGTACGCTCAATCGAATGCTCCGCTTTTGTATCAGTTAAAAAAATCGCTTAGCAATGCAGAACAGGGATCTGACTCAATATATAGGAGATTATTTTGGAAAGCTTAAGAAGATCTGGGATGAAATCAATAGCATCCAGGGGGTTCTAGAGTGCCGGTGTGGTGCTATGAATGGTTGTACTTATCTTGTGGTCAAGAAATTTCTGGATATGGACACTACCAACAAGATAATGGAATTCTTGATGGGATTAAACGATGAATATGAGGGAGTGAGGAATCAGATATTAGCCAAAGATAAACTTCCTAGTATGAATCGTGTTTTCTACATTGTTCAGCAGGTTGAGGAGTGTGGAGGGGGCAAGCTTAACTTTGAGACTAAGAAGGGTGATGATGGCCTGGCTATGAATGCTAACAGGCAAGGCTCTGTCAGTTGGAAGAAAGACTCTGAGTCGAAGAAATTCAGGGATGAGTTCAAGAAGTGTGACTACTGTGGGAATAAGGGACATGTTAAGGATACTTGCTACAAGTTGCATGGATTACCAACTTGTGATTTATGTGGTAACAAGGGTCATGTGACCTTTGCTACAAACTCCATGGGTATCCAGAGAAGGGCAAGGAAGGTAAATGGAAACAGCAAAGGAAAGCTGTAGCTAATGCAGCAGAGAAGCAAGCTAGCAGCAGTGAGAGTCCTCTGGACAATTCTCCTTTTGATCATGGATTTGTCAATGCAGTGTGCAAGGAGGTCTTGAAGATGATGAAAGGCAAAGCAGGTTCAAGGAGACAGTGAGGCTTACTTTGCTGCTGCCAATTTCTCAGGTAATTACGTCCCTTCTAAAGCTCTTATGATTGAAAAAGCCATTGGAAAGGAGTTTTAGATAGTGGATTCAGGTGCTACAGACCACATGCTGTATGATTTTGCCTTGTTAGATCATAAAAAGAAATTGTTAACTCTTATTAGAATTGCACTGCCTGGTGATTCTGTAGTTCATGTGGATACAATTGAGACAGTCAATTTCACTGATGGTCTTATTCTGAAAAATGTTCTTTTGGTTCCATCTGTTAAACACAACTTGCTATCAGTTGGGAGATTGGTAGAAGATAGTGGTTTGATGGCTATGTTCACAGCTGATCGGTGTGCTTTTCAGGTCCTTTCCACTAAAAGGATCGTGGGAAGAGGACAAAGGAACATTGGTCTATACATAATTCGAACAACAGCTGCATGAGAGGGAAAAAGTGTGCTTACAAGCTCATCTGATGGGACTAGCTTTGATATAGAGACGGCTACTGATTGTAATTTTCAAAGTAATAATGTTGCTATGATACATGCTCGTCTTGGACATAGCTCTTTGTCCAAAGTCAGACATCTTGATGAATTCAAACACTTGTGTACAAGTGATTTCACATGTGATAGCTGTATTTTGGCTAAACATCACATATCTCAATTTTACAAAAGTTCTTCTATTGCTTCTTATGCCTTTGAATTGGTCCATCTTGATGTGTGGGGACCTTATAAAACTCCTTCATTGGAAGGGGCTAGGTATTTCTTGACTATATTGGATGATTATAGTAGGTTTGTGTGGACCTATCTGTTTGCTAGTAAGCTACAGGTGTGTGGGATCATCAAGCATTTTATGGCATATGTTCATAATCAGTTTGGAAAAACTGTAAAAGCTATTAGGAATGAATGGGTCTGAATTTGCCCAGAGATCGTGTAGCACTATGTTTGCGGATAAGGGGATCATACATCAGAGGAGTATACCTGGTGTTCCTCAACAAAATGGTCGTGTTGAGAGGAAGCATCGGCACCTCATAGAGACTGCTAGAGCTTTAAGGATCCATGCTAATCTCCCTATTCGATTTTGGGGAGATTGTGTGACTGCTGCCACAAAGTTGATTAATCTACTCCCATGTTCTGTGTTGAATTGGAGAGTCCCTTTCGAGGTTCTGTTTCATAAACCTACAAATTACAGGAGTCTCAGGGTCATAGGGTGTTTATGTTTTGCTAAGACCCGTGAACCTCACAAAGACAAATTTTCTCCTCAGTCTAAGAAATGCATTTTCTTAGGTTATCCTCGTCATATGAAAGGCTATAAGGTTCTAGAGTTGGGGACCAACAAAGTTATTTTTTAGTAGAGATGTCATTTTCAGAGAGAATGCATTTCCTTATTCTAATAAGGAGGTGCCTTCACACTCTCCCACACATGTCCTACCTCTGGTCACTCCATCCACAGATGATGTTTGGACACAGTTGGCAATAGTCCCAATTTGTCCACTAGTGTGGAAGAGCATCCCCATCAAGAGTTAGTAGAGGATACTTCATCCTCCTCTACATCTCCTGCCAATCCTCCTATTTCAGTTCCTGCTAATCCCAGTGTATTACCTGCACCACGTAGATCTCAGAGGGCGAGACACCATCCCACTACTTTAGCTGATTTCAATTGTCCCACGCTATCAGACACCAGTCAATCTGCCTCTTTCATGATCGAGTCCTTACTGGATTTATCTGACTACTCACCTGATTATGTGGCCTCCTTGCACAATGTCCTTGCTGTTAGGGAGCCTTCTTCTTTCAAGGAGGCAGTTAAGGATCCTTGTTGGGTTGAAGCAATGCAAAAGGAGGTGGATGCTCTTGAGAGCAATGCATGGCACCTGGATCATTATAGATCTTCCACATGACAAGAAGGCAATGGGGTCAAAATGGATTTTCAAAGTTAAGTTCAAACCAGATGGCTCAGTTGAAAGATTCAAAGCCAGGTTGAATTGGTGGCTAAAGGGTTCACACAGGTCAAAGATAAGGACTACAAGTTAACCTTTTCCCCAGTGGCTAAACTCACTACAATTCGCATGGTCATTGCTCTAGCTAGTGCAAGGATGTGGAATGTTCATCAATTGGACATTAACAATGCTTTTCTTCATGGTTTTTTGGATGAAGATGTGTATATGAAACCTCCTGAGGGATTTTTCAAGGGATCTCCTGGGCAGGTTTGCAAGTTGCCGAGGAGTCTTTATGGCTTAAAGCAAGCCTCTCGCCAATAGAACATTGAGTTTTTAGTAGTTTATGTTGATGATTTGCTGATTACAGGCTCGGATGAGGAGTATGTTGAATTCACAAAGCGCATCTTACACAAGGCGTTCACCATCAAAGATCTTGGCCTTGTGAGGTACTTTTTAGGCATTGAGGTTGTCAGGTCTGTGAAGGGTACCATTTTGAATCAAAGAAAGTATATTTCTAATATCCTTCAGGATACCAACATGGTCAATTGCAAGCCAGCTTTGTTTCCCTTACCAAGAGGACTTCATCTGTCAACTGATGAAGGTGATGTGTTGCACGAACTTGAGGAGTATAGACGGCTGATTGGGCGCCTTTCTTTACCTCAATCTTACCCGTCCAGACATCTCTTATGCTGTCCAGCACCTAAGCCGGCCAGTTTGTGGGTTCTCCTCGGCTTCCCCATTATCAGGCTGCTATCCATGTAGTTCGTTACTTGAAAGCCACAATCAACTGGGGTCTCTTCTATCCTGCAACTGAGGATCTATCTGTTTCGGCCTTTAGTGATGCTAATTGGGCAGCTTGCAGGTTTTCTTCTAGATCCTTATCTGGCTATTGTGTCTTCATGGGCAATTCCTTAATCTCTTGGAAGACTAAGAAACAAAAGACAGTTTCAAAGTCGTCTGCAGAATCTGAGTATAGGTGTATGTCCCACCGAACACTATAATTCAAGTTAGGTGGGGTAGCCCACGCACACTATAATTCAAGTTAGGTGGGGTAGCCCACGCACGTCAAGCGCACACACGCCAACCAAGCCTTGCATATAAGCCGGTGGGCTACCCCACCTAACACCACAAATTATTTGCCAGTTGCACTTGATGAATCAATGCCTTAAGGCCGGCCAGCCAATTAGACCAGGAATCCAAACCACACCGGACCTAGCCGAACCTCGGCTCTGATACCATGTGAAATCACGGTGGGTAATCCGACGTGGGGGGGGGGGGGGCACCTTCATTTTTCAACTGATGAAGGTGATGTGTTGCACGAACTTGAGGAGTATAGACGGCTGATTGGGCGCCTTTCTTTACCTCAATCTTACCCGTCCAGACATCTCTTATGCTGTCCAGCACCTAAGCCAGTTTGTGGGTTCTCCTCGGCTTCCCCATTATCAGGCTGCTATCCTTGTAGTTCGTTACTTGAAAGCCACAATCAACTGGGGGTCTCTTCTATCCTGCAATTGAGGATCTATCTGTTTTGGCCTTTAGTGATGCTCATTGGGCAGCTTGCAGGTTTTCTTCTAGATCCTTATCTGGCTATTGTGTCTTCAATATGGGCAATTCCTTAATCTCTTGGAAGACTAAGAAACAAAAGACAGTTTCAAAGTCGTCTGCGGAATCTGAGTATAGGTGTATGTCCCACCGAACACTATAATTCAAGTTAGGTGGGGTAGCCCACGCACGTCAAGCGCACACACGCCAACCAAGCATTGCATATAAGCCGGTGTGCGCAGTTGCACTTGATGAATCAATGCCTTAAGGCCGGCCAGCCAATTAGACCAGGAATCCAAACCACACCAAACCTAGCCGAACCTCGGCTCTGATACCATGTGAAATCACGGTGGGTAATTCCCTAATCTCTTGGAAGACTAAGAAACAAAAGACAGTTTCAAAGTCGTCTGCAGAATCTGAGTATAGGTGTATGTCCCACCGAACACTATAATTCAAGTTAGGTGGGGTAGCTCACGCACACTATAATTCAAGTTAGGTGGGGTAGCCCACGCACGTCAAGCGCACACACGCCAACCAAGCCTTGCATATAAGCCGGTGGGCTACCCCACCTAACAGCACGCATTATTTGTCAGTTGCACTTGATGAATCAATGCCTTAAGGCCGGCCAGCCAATTAGACCAGGAATCCAAACCACACCGGACCTAGCCGAACCTCGGCTCTGATACCATGTGAAATCACGGTGGGTAATCCGACGTGGGGGGGAGGGGCACCTTCATTTGTCAACTGATGAAGGTGATGTGTTGCACGAACTTGAGGAGTATAGACGGCTGATTGGGCGCCTTTCTTTACCTCAATCTTACCCGTCCAGACATCTCTTATATTGTCCAGCACCTAAGCCAGTTTGTGGGTTCTCCTCGGCTTCCCCATTATCAGGCTGCACTCCATGTAGTTCGTTACTTGAAAGCCACAATCAACTGGGGGTCTCTTCTATCCTGCAACTGAGGATCTATTTGTTTTGGCCTTTAGTGATGCTCATTGGGCAGCTTGCAGGTTTTCTTCTAGATCCTTATCTTGAAGACTAAGGAACAAAAGACAGTTTCAAAGTCGTCTGTAGAATCTGAGTATAGGTGTATGTCCCACCGAACACTATAATTCAAGTTAGGTGGGGTAGCCCACGCACGCCAACCAAGCCTTGCATATAAGCCGGTGTGCGCAGTTGCACTTGATGAATCAATGCCTTAAGGCCGGCCAGTCAATTAGGCCAGGAATCCAAACCACACCGAACCTAGCCGAACCTCGGCTCTATTACCATGGTGAAATCACGGTGGGTAATCCGACATGGGGGGGCACGCAGTCAAGCGCACACGCGCCAACCAAGCCGAGTACACAAGCCGAGTGTGATTCTATCCTAAAACCAATTGGTGTTAGGTGGGGTAGCCCACCGACTTATATGCAAGGCTTGGATTCACATTCTAATCAATGTGGGACAATCCCAACTCATATTTTCCACGAAGTCTAGCCTGCCCCGTTTGATTGGGGAAATTAATAGTTGAATTATGTCCTCTCATTCCCATTGAATTTTGTTGAATCCAACAGGAAGTTAATTTCTCGAGCTTCTTCCTCTCTTCTTATTCATTGATTTCATCTATGAGCTGATTGATTCTCTAATCATTAATAAGTGATAACTTATATTAATCTCATATATCTCGTATACAATCGTATTACAAGTAATGTCACTCAACTTAACCCTGATTAAAATGAGTTAAATATATCCAGGAACAAACTTGGCTTAATTAATTATGAAGTTTAGCAGTTTATCTAGGAAGATCAAGCTGGTTCAAGTGAAAATTAAACGTACACACCTGCACTTTCCGATAATTAAGACTTAAAACATGATAATATTCACTGCATTGAGTAGAATATCTATGCAAAAGGCTGGTGTTTTATAGACCTGAATTCATATAGTACTTCCCATCAACGGTTTGTAGGGTCGGAATCTGGCCACTAACTTAAAGTTTCATCACTCCATCATTTTTAGTGTTTTATAATCGATCAATTGGGCAAGGAGGTTAATTACCCTCCACCATTGCTGGTGCAGTGGTGCTCGATCTTACATATCAATATACTGAAGTAGCCTACCATATAAGCCGAATGGAGCTGAAACTAATTGACCGGCCATAAGATTAGTAATCCACTAGCTCATATATTAAGACTTATTTGTTCATATTATCAATGTGACACTCTTTGATTTTTTCACATTCTTTCATTTTCTCAACACAATATGAATCAATCTACATAAAAACCATTAATGTAACAATTTGTATGCAAATTTCCCACTGTACGTAGCATCTTTACATATACAATATCATATACACCGAATGTTTCAACTCATTGATAAAACTAGGCAAGGCGACGTGTCCTTGGCTTATTTGTTTCAGCTTTTAGTTTCTCCGGTGAGATGTTGCCTTCTAAAACATGAACCACCTGACTCATTCTTGGTCTATTATCCGGGAAACGATGAACACATATTGCTGCACAAGTAACCATCCGATTCATTTCTTCGTGATCATAATTATCCGCCAACTTTGGATCAATAAGTTCGCTATCAAGTTTTCCGTCTTCCATTGCTTGATCAAGCAATGTGCTTGCCTGCATCCAGTTCCCAAATCCTTAGTTTAACACTCTAAAACACAGTCCTATTAGATCAATCATCACATCACATTGAACTCAATTTGATACTAATAAAGAAAAAATCTTACCCATTCTGTGAGATTGATTGGTTTTCGCCCTGTGATCAACTCAAGAAGCACCACCCCGAAAGAGAAGACATCTGATTTCTCAGTCAATCTCCCAGTTGACCCGAATTCTGGAGCCAGGTACCTACATTTTTTATTAGAAAAATAATAAAATTGTCCAATGATAGTTTTAATTATCTTACTATATATTTAGAAGATATATAGCTATAAGTAGCAAACAGGCATTACCCCAAAGTTCCTAGGATTCTTGTAGAAACATGACTTTTGTCATCAAGAACAAACTTAGCAAGTCCAAAATCGGCTACCTGCGTATCAGACTTGATGTAATATATCTGGTCGAGTGAATGTAGAAATCTAATCGTAGATTCACAAGCTAGCAAATAGCAGCTCCAACGATGAGTAGGTTGTATTCAGATACGTGAAGGCAATTCAATGCTCGGATACCATGAAGGCAATTCAATTTTGTTTCAACTGATTGTATTCATTCTCATTAAGTATCAGTTTGATATTTAAATTACAAAAGATGAGATAATGGAGAGAGTGGATAGAGAGATAATCTCAACTACTCTGACTAATTCAAAACTAACCTAATTAATAGAAAATATAAAATAATAGGAATTTATTGATTATTCCTTAACATGCCTCCGCAGTCGAAGCGAGAGGTAAATAAAAGTGACGAACACTGAAGACTGGCCTAATGTTGTAACACATGAAGCCGATGTTGGTTTCATTAAGACGGAGCCGAAGAAAGGTTTCTAAAGTTGTATCTCTTCAACAATGTTGATGGCAACAATAGATACGTAGTTGTAGGGTATTCGGAGCCCTTGACAGCAGAAGATGGATGATGGGCGATGGTGTGGCTCGGTTGAGTTTCGGACATACGTACCGAAGAGTTGGTTGTTGTCCCAAAAGGGTTCAGAACCGAAGGCCGACATGTTTGGGTTTGCCCAAGCCATGGTTGGAGAGTCGGACGGAGCCGGTGTTGGGTTCGGGCTAGGCCGATGGTTAGTGCAAGCAAGGCCCTACTTGTTGGGTTAGTTGAAAGCGGGCAAAGTCGATGTTTGGGTTAGTTTTTGTGGACCATGTTATGACACGGCGCTTCAAGTAGATTTTGTGTGGCCGATGTAGGTTTTGGCCAAAGAAATTTTGGTTGGACAAAGCCAAAGTTTTGATTCGGACAAGGCCGAAGAAGGTTTTGTTTGGCCGGCTAGTGGCGGTGCTAGTGTTCGTGGGTCGGCCGGAAAACAGCCTGGCATGGTGACTTGAGAAGTTGAGGATGATAAGACAATGGTAGATGGCGCAGCAATCTTGGTTGGTCCTTGAAGCGCTGACCGATACGGTGGTGATGCGATGAAGGCTTCAACGGCATATGGTAGGTTAGTGATTTTGGATCAGCAACAAGATCGTAGCTTCAATGGAGAAGGGAATCAATGATTTTTTTTTTTTTTGGCTAAGGGAATAAGGAAGGGAAAAAAAAAAAAGATAGGAAGGCCTACATGGTTTTGGCCATAAAAGTGTTTTTGGTTAGGCCGGCGGAAGCCATTAGTTTTGAGGATCGGAGCCGTTAGGCTAAGAACGCTCGGATACCATGAAGGCAATTCAATGCTCGGATACCATGAAGGCAATTCAATTTTGTTTCAACTGATTGTATTCATTCTCATTAAGTATCAGTTTGATATTTAAATTACAAAAGATGAGATAATGGAGAGAGTGGATAGAGAGATAATCTCAACTACTCTGACTAATTCAAAACTAACCTAATTAATAGAAAATATAAAATAATAGGAATTTATTGATTATTCCTTAACAATACGTACCTTTGGCATGAAATTAGAGTCAAGAAGTATATTATCTGATTTAATGTCTCGATGAATTATTCTAGGATAACCTATAAAAACGATTACTTGCTTTCAAAAGGCCAAAATAAAGGGAAACTGTAGAAGCAAAATTAAAGAAAATACTTCAAGTTAAGGGGAAAATGTGACATACACTCCTCGTGTAAATATGAAATTCCTTTAGCAGCACCCAAAGCTATACTGAATCTAGTTGCCCAATCCAACACTGGTGTTGCACTTCCTGCACTTTCATTTTTTTCCCATTCAATCATCATGGTTGACATGTATAATAAAGTAGGTCATGAAACTGTAACAGACTCTAGCATAGAATCTCTTGGTTTCATTTATATAACTACTGAGATTCAATGTTAGGCAGTGATCGAGTCATTCTAATCTCTTGTCTTCATTAAAAAGAAAGACAAAGGCTTCATTTTGGCTTACAGCTTATGTTTACCAATTACCATATCAAGACTAACAAGGAAAATGCATTTGATTCTTCTAGGCTAATCAAGCTAGAAGATGACAATCATCCAGGATTTTAATTGCTAGTGTGGTACGCGTATCTGCCTTGTTGGAAGCATATATCTTACCAGTTTTATCTTCCCTGACAATCCAAGAGGCTAGACCTCACTATCGATCTCCTTTGATTTCTATCTGCTTCTGTGTGAATCCATCTATTTCAGGTCTATCAAATTAGTAGGTGCTTCCTGGTTTTATGTTCTATCAGCATTTAGCAAGAGATGAAAAGTGGCAACCAAAAAAAAAAAGTTCAGATTAACCTTGCAAATGGAAAGCCAAGCTGTTGTTATGCAGGTACTCGTAAACAAGCAACCTCTCAGGGCCACTAATGCAGTACCCGACCAACGAAACAAGATTCCTATGATGAACACGACCTATAACATTGATCTCTGCAAGAAACTCCCTGTCCCCTTGGAAGCCTCCGCCTTTGAGCTGTTTGATTGCAACCAGACGACCATCAGCAAGGAAGCCTCCTCGGTATACAGACCCGAATCCACCTTTACCAAGAAAGTTGTCCTGGCTGAAGTCATTTGTCGCCTCCCATAGTTCTTGGTAGGTGAATGTCTTTATCCCTACAGACACTATATGCTGCTGCACTTGATCACCAGTCAGGGCAGCCGCTTGGGGTAGGCCAAAGAGGCGGTCGCCTAGGGCTCCCTACCGAGTAAGGCCCCGGGAAAAAAGTTACATTATATATAGGGTATTATGTATTATTATATTTACATGTAATAAAAGATTTACTAAAATATATATGTGGAAAAAAAAACTCATTTGTTATATGACTTATTAATTTGTCAATATTTCGAATCAACGACAGAGTGTAAAAAAGTCTTCGTCTTTCAATTTTTAATATAAATGAAAAAACGGATGGTTTTTAAGTAACAATATTTTAATAAATTTATTTAAGTGATTATATTTTTTTGGATAAATTTGCAAAATAACGATGTGTTTTTAAGTGTTTAATCATACTATTTTACATTCATGGGAAAAAACAGAATATTAAAAACAAAAATTCACCTTTATGATCACTAGAAATTTCACGTATTTTTAATAGGACTTGTAAGGAAATATAATAAAATTTAGTAAATAAGTACATTCGTAAATTTAAAAATCATAGTCTTTTGTTGTGTTATACGTACCGAGAGATTGTCGCATTAGTCATACTCATATACTACTTTAATGTCCATTAATTTCCCTTTTAGTGATAAAAATAAAATCCGCATTTAATAATGGGTAAGAGTGAGGGTGACAAAAGACTAGTATTTTACCTCGCCTCGGGCACTAAAAATCTCAGTGCTGGTCATGTCACCTGTTGATACCGATGAAGAAGTTGAAGTCATGTTGTAAATTTTAGAATTCAGCTGAGATTTGGGTAGCTGCAGAAACTGCGGCGAAGCTGGAGCCTTAGGAGCTTGCAAAGGGGACAACTTGAGCGCTTCTCTGGGAGTGCTCCCTATGTACAAAGGAATTTGTATCGCCATGAATTCTTTCTTGGAGAAATTTGTGCAATTTACCCAATTTATTAGATGACAGTATTCAACAAAGTTAAAATAAAAAATTTGATCACATTGATATAAAGTCAGCAGATATACAATTATTTCTGCTTTGTAGGGGGACATTCTACACGGTAAAAATATCACCATTTACACGGCACTGGTCACAGTTTAAGAAATTGTGAGAATATTTATGCGACGGTTTCAAAAACCGTTGCTATAGTCCCTATTTGCCTCTCTCACATTGAGCGGTCACGATTTTTAAAACAGTGGGAGGCCTCCTAAGAAAATAAAATAGCTCTCTATTGGACGCAAATGAGGACTTATAGCGACGGTTTTGAAAACCGTCGACATAAACAATCCCATGGTTTCTAAAAAATTCCCATGGTTTCTAACACGTGGCCGGCCAATGGGGAGAGGCCAATGGGACTCATGGCGACGGTTTTTAAAATCATCTCATAAGCATTTTTACGGTTTCTGAAACCGTGGCTGCAACATTGTCAATGGCGATAAATTAGCCATGTCACCCTCAATCCTAGCTATAAAAAGACTGATGTGTTAGTAATGATAGGCTTACAGTGATGGTGACAAAAAAAATAACTACTCCCTCCGTTTCACAATACATGTCCTTTTAGTTTTGGGCACGTTTTTTTATGAGCGAAAAACTCTATAAAATATTATTTTTTTAATTAATTTTTTTATATAATGTGATACTTATTAGTAATAAGTATCAAATTATATAAAAATAATAATTAAAAAAATGATATTTTATAGAGTTTTTCGCTCATTAAAAAACGTGCCCAAAACTAAAAGGACATGTATTGTGGAACGGAGGGAGTATAAAACAAATTAAGACAACAATCTGAATCCCCATCAAAAAATATTTAATAATAATAATTTAAAACATGATTTAGGTATGGTTACCTGCCCCCTTTTTAATTATCTTCGATCCAACTGAACTTTGGCTTTCCTATTTGACATTAAAAAAAGCGGGTTTTTCTTAGAAAAATGATTGATTATCTTAGAGCATGAACAATAGTGGGACTGGAGACCCTTAACATTCGGACTCTTAACTTACTTTTCTCTTGTCACATCAGCTTAAGGGCCCCATTACAGCTTTTAATTATTTGCATCCCCATTCGTGAGCCCGGACCCGAGCCCTTAAATTACTTTTTACTATTTACCCATTTTCAATTACTCTATTATTATTATTATTATTATTATTATTATTTTTATTATTATTATTATTATTATTATTATTATTATTATTATTATTATTATTATTATAATAATAATAATATTATTATTATTATTTTATTATTATTATTATTATTATTATTTATTAATAATATTAATAATAATAGAGAGTGCGGACTTATTTATAGGCGAAATAAGTAGAAAAATTGGTATTTTTATATGGTAAAATAATAATATATGAGTATTATTGATATAATTTTAAAAAAATATATGCAAAATGGATGTCTATGGATAGAGAAAATTATTTCACACTTGAAAATAATTTTTTTATTTTATTTTGTTTACAAAAAATGACTACAAAATGATTTAAAAATATTGATTTAAACACGGTGACAAGTGGCACCTTGGGAGTGGCCCATGTGTCATTTTGTGCAGCATGCAAATTCTCCCAGCTTGTTCCAAAATGCAGCGTTTGGAGATTGGACTGGGCTCGCCGACGTCGTTTTGTTTTAGTTTGTGTGGCACAAATCACGTGACTCTCATGCTCCCTCGTTTCACACGCTATGAGTTCCACTTTTCAGAACCCTTATATACGTAACTTTCATCCGGGTTCATAGCCCATTTCACATTTATTTTTTTCTTTTTTTCCTACGTGGCTGTTCTAAGGGCCTTTGGGCCAACGACTACACATGCTCTTAATTATGGAGTACTATAAATTAAAAGAGTAACATAATGTCATAAAAGCAACAGAAAAGTTGAAAAGAAAAATTACCAAGAAAGGAGACGGTGAAGATATCTCCGGAGTCGACGGACCCACACCACCCTCTTCTCCCCTCTGCCTCGGTCGTTGTCGCTGCCTAACCAAGAATGTAACCAAAGCTAAAACAGCTGCCACCAATACCACCCCACCAACTGTCACTCCGGCCGCCAGTCCCGCTGAACTCCTCTTTCCTGATCGCGTTAATGGCAATATTGTGGGCGGTGGTGCATCTTTTACCAGGCCTATTTCCTCTGGTGGCGGGGGTGGCGGCGGTGTATCCCATGTCGGTGGTTGTTCTGAATCCATTCCCTTACGGGCGCTAATATTAGAGAGTACGACAACATAAAGAAGCTAGATACTCCGGAGTAAAATGACATAGCTAGCTAGCCAGCTAGGCTGCAAATGAGAGAAACTCATAGTACTCCGTAATATATGCATGCAGATGCAGGTATAGGAATATAACCTGCAGGTGAAAGTAGTGGGGAAGCGTCTGAAACTGATGGGGAAGGAGGAGGAGGAAGAGAGGGAGGAGGAGGAGGAGGAAGAGAGGGAAGAGGAGGAGGAGCTCCAACTGGTACTGAAACCGGTACCCCAAACGCTGCATTCATATTTAATTTAATTTTACATAAATTTAATTACCAATTGATCTTGATTATAAATTAAACATAAATTGTGAAGCACACTAATTAAATAAACACTAAATGCATGTACGTACTCAAAAGGTAACCATACCATTCATAATGCAAATTGAATACTTTAACAATATATAATATACTCCGTATGTCTAGCGGCTAATGACCAACGTACACTTTGATGATTAGCTAGGTTTTTTTTAAAAATTCATTGAAAAATAAAAAGTTAACAAAATAATCATCGATTGAAACTTATTATCGAGTTATTCATTTTTTTTATTAGAGAACACAAAAAAAATGTGATTTTAAACCAAGTTTTGTTTACAACTCCTAATGAAATAGAAATTGAAGTAAAAAAATAAATATTGACACAAATCCCATTTTAATATGAATCAACCGAGGTTTCTTGAAATTTCAAATGGTATTAGAGCGGATTCGAGTAGGTCGACATTAATTAATTTATTTTTATTTAAGTTTCATCTTATATGTCCACATTAAATGATTACTAATTAGTTATTTTTAATATAAATAGTCAACTTAATTCATATATTAAGTAGTTATCAAATCTATTATTTTACCTTTAATTATTTTATCTATAGCCAATATAATTAGATTAAATCTAATGGATTTTATGATATATTTATAATGGTCTTTATTTTACCATAAGTAATTAGATTTATTCAAATAAATTATAAAATATTATCAAAATATAATTAATCAAGATATGATAAAATTTTATAAGTTTTGATAATATCATCAAATAATTTAACTATATATATATAATAGAAAAGATATATATGATTGGATTTAATTTATATATTTATTCTTGAATTTATATATTTATTCATGTACAGGTTGTTGCATTGTTTGTAAGAAATAATGTGAAATACCCCAAAGTATTTTTGGGTATTTCAGTTTTAATTAAAATAAATAAATTTAATTAAATAAGTTAGACAAATAAAATTTACTCCAATACTATTATATACTATTATAATTAAATTAATAGACAACTAGTTAAAATACTTACCCGTTGATTTTCAACCAAAGGAAACGGATCATTAGAAAGATCCGGCCCAAAATCTTCGGCGCAGCTCAAAGAGCCAGCCCAACCGGCTTTCTTCCTCCCCGTGCACACCACATTTCATTTCAAATTAATCTCATTCTTTCTCCTCAAGTCAATGTGATTTCTTGTCTTATTTGCGAGCACACAATCGCGTAATTCAAGGGAACGGTTTGGGAAAGCTGAAGATTGCATTGCAGGCTATCCATATACTTCACACAATCTTCATTTCATTCTCTCAGTCATCCTCTTCATCAGCCCAAAGAACCCATCGACACACACGATCTCCGTTCGTAGCGATCGTGCTCGATCACGATTCCGGCGACACCAGAGCCCAAGACCACAACCAAAGGTCTCCTCCAACACCCAGGAGACTACCTTGAACGCCCCGACACAGCAGCTCGTCGGGAAGTGGCCGAAATCACCGTCGGGATTTTCTGCAGAACTGTGTTCGACAGCTTCCCTGTCGGGCCTTTCCACCGCCACCACAGTGCTCGGACGCCTCCGAATTCAACATCTCCGTGCTCTCTGCATCACCGACTATCGACCCCAACTTTTCCCTTGCTCAGAAACATTTCGAGGCGCTCACACTACAGCCCCGAAGTTGACTGGTGAGCAGTTTTGTCTCTGTGCAGAAAAACGTGGTTCATGTACGTTTTTCTTTCTTTCCTTCAATCCAAGGGCTGTTGACTCATAAAAATCCTTCCTTTACAGATCCATACCATACCAAGGGATTGTCGACTCGAAATTTGGACGTTTTCGAGTCCCGTTTGGGTAATATCCGCTCCGTTACTCGCGTTTTCTCGAGTTTTGATTGAGCCGACGACCTTACACTAATCTTTATGTCATCTTGAATCATTTGACATTCATTTAGGCTCCTGAGATTGCTTGGTTTCAGATTTAGGTTTCTTTCGGAAGAAATCAAGGGTAAGTTTTCACTTTTTAAAAGTTACGGGGCCGTTTCCGTAATTTATGAAAAGTTACTGATATCCTTGTATAAATCTGTGAAATCTCAGGTAGCATATCAAATTATTATACTCAGTCTCGTTGAACCATTTCGTCGATTTAAGGCAAGTGGTTTGGTCCAATTAGTGCATTTCCGCAATTTCGTGCCTTTTGCAATTATTGTTCTTTGTGTCATTTACAAATTTCATGCTATTAGTTCATAATAAATATGCAAGTTAGATCAGTCTGTTGCTATTTATCAACACCTTAATCTCACATAGCATAACAACTCGGGTAACTATAATTTGATCCCGTTATTTGAGAAAACTATATTAAATGCCCGAACTTCCTCAAAGCATGATGTGTTCATTTTGTTTCCTTCATGCTAGTTAAGTATGGAATATTATTGGTTTTGAATATCCATGCTTGTCAGTGATATTATTTCGTGCACCTTATATAGTTTTAAAGTGCACAACATGCCTTTTGTGGTCACCTAGGATGAAATTGTGAATTAATGTTATTGTGTATTACTATTGCAGTATTATTATTGTTGAGTTGTATTAAATAAATGGAAAATGGTAAAGTCAGGTCAAGGTTGAGTATACCTTGCTCTATAAACGTCTCATGAGATGCGCCTTCGAAATTGCAAATCTCTCGAATGGGTACACTACCTAAGGGTAGTAGGTCATCTGCCCGTTATATGCGGCCGAGACCGGTATCACTTGTCCTAACTAAATGATAACTTTGTGTATAGTTGTATTATTATTATTATCGTGTTGTACATTATTTTAGAAATAGGTGACCCATTTTCAGTGACGTTATATCATATTCTTTCCGTACTCGGAATATGATTCCTTAGGATCTTCGGATCCGCATCCCATTCAAACACTCGGTCCTTTTGGATCATCCTGTTATTTTATTCTACTTTAATTTAGTCAAACGAGTCAGGTTCCACATAAATATTTACTCCTAATTTATATTTTAGTCTACAATCACCAATACCCTTTTATGGTCAATGGGTGATAGATGGAGTCTTGGACATTTTACTTTCTGCCATTTGCTAGTCGTAAAAAGACTAACCGTCCTATTTTTCTTCCCTTGGACGGCTGGGGTCCCTGGTTTGCATACTATACCTCAACCACTAATCCGCAGGTTTAGGTAAACGGTCTTGAGGCGCCGAAGAATAAAGAAGTCTAATATTTTGTTCAAGTTTTGTTTTAAGGTACAAATTCCTAAAATTTATTGTATTAAAGTTTATTATTTCCGCTGTAACTCTTTTAACGATATTTCCGCTGCTATTATTTAAACTACTTAAATATTAAGATTGGTCCCGTTTCTTTGGGTTACTTTATTTTAGATGATTGATTTTTATTTAAGTCTTCCGCTAATTTCATATCTATTATAATTTACTTTAGATCATCTTGTTTATGGGAGCATGGTTGCATGTCCCTATAAGCCTAAGGCGGTTACAAGGACATTAAAGTCCGAGTAATTGCTGGCGCTGCAACATCTCTTCAGTGTTCTAAGAAGGGGTGTTACATAATGATGAATTTTTAATTTTTAATTTTTAATGGTCTTTATTTTACCATAAGTAATTAGATTTATTCTTGAATTTATATATTTATTAAATGATACATAATGATGAATTTTTAATTTTTAATTTTTAATTATTAATTATTAATTATTATATGGGTATGACTTGAATAACATGTAAATCACTCTCAACATCCTTATTATATACGATTTGGGATGAGGTGCTATATTTGTATCTTATCAGTACAAATTTTAACAAATAGATAATATAAAAAATGGATCAACGAAAATGTTGGAATATTAATAAAGTATCTTGGAAATTAAATATAATTAAATAGATAAATTAACAAAATTAGAAAATTTTATCATTAATGTGGCCAAATGACAAAATATTTTATTCAGGGAAAAAGTACTCAAATAGTCAATTATACTGATATGAAAGGGTATTTTTGTGAAATTTAAATATTTATCTAATTGGGCAAAGATATATATATATATATATAGACATAAATAATAATCTTATACTCTGTATATTTTAACCACTTTAATAACATGTGTCTATCTTCATTTTTTATATAAAATAATTTATTTTACCAGTAGGTTAGATTAACCAAATTTACTTTTTAAACGAACCAATTAATTTTACATAATATTTTTAATATTTCAATATAATTGCTTTTTCTACTAGAAAACTTTCATAGAAAATTTTCAAATAAACTATTTTATGTTTGTTATTCAACACATTTTTTAAGGATAGTAAAACCTATATACAATTAATTATAAAATATAATTTATTAACAAATCAGGTAAGAATGCATGCAGACAATAAGACTAAGTAGAAGAGATATATATACCGATTATGGGTAATTTATACGGTTAATTAGTTGCTTATTACTCCTATAGTCTTTTGAATAACTGTACGACTGCGCGCGCGCTTAATTATAATATAAAAAAAAATCGGAAAATAAAACAAATGGAAGCAGACAGAGAGGAGAGAAATCGATCTCACCAGAGCACACGGAGATAGAAGGAATGCTGACTTTGCAGACGGATGGGAGGTTGAGGACCTTGTTGATATCAAACTCGATGCCGTGGGAGTTGTTCTTGGCGAACAGCTCGCAGAGGCAATCCGGGCGGTTGAGGACCAAGCTCTTTATCTCCCCGCAGCAAGGCTTCTCCGGCACCGTCATGTTGCTCCCTGCCTCTATGTACGACAGGCAGTCCGCCGCCCCAAGCAACACCGTCGAGCAGTCATATGCCGCCGGCCCCGGCGCTACTGGAGGTGGCTCAATCTGCGCCTCTGATAGCAGCACCACTAGCATTAAGGCAAGCGCCGCCGCTGCAATGACGGTGGGGCTGGGCCTGTGGGAGGGTGCCATATTCATTAAATGTGAGGTCGATCTAAATTTGGGGGAGAGTGGAATGAATGGAGTTGGAGGAGATCGAGGCGGGACTGACTAACTAATCAATGGACGAGCCCTATCTATCTAACACCTAACTTTTAATTCAATAACAACAATAATATATTAGCTGCATGGTTGGCTGTTGCACACTTGCGCGCACTCATTGGCGGACCGGAGGCTTGGGTGCTAGGTCCTTCCTAGTCCATGAAAAATAGTAGAACTTTTTTTTGGTAATTTTTATTAATTTTGGGATAAAAGAACGTAAAAAGAGTAACAAATAACAAAGACAATTTAATTGTTTGGTTGGGAGGGGTAGTTAATTATTACCTTGAGAGGTGAGCTTCAAATTTCTCAAAAAAGAAAAATTTTAAACCCGAAAAATATGTAGGTTCGCCATTGCTTGAACCTAGACAACTATATATTCCTGATTTACATTTTTAAGTAATCTCGGGTAAGTCTTGATCCTATACATTTTTTCAAGGCTAATTTGTACAAATATACTAATTCGGTTACCATTTTGCAAAAGTGGCACTGACATGTGACAAATTGCAGTGTGGGAAAAAGGATATTATTGCAAAAAGAAAAAAGAAATTCACCTTTTGTACCTATTACCGGTAAGAGAATGAGAGAAGGTGAGTCAATTTGCAAAGGGAGCAATGTACAAGTAGGGTAGAAGGTGCAGCCAGAGGAGAGATTTGTAGCATTAAATGCATGAGGGGGTGCATTTAATGTACGTAGAGGTGTTCCTGCCCAAAATTATGGAGGGTAAAATGATGGGGTCGCGGAACCTATAAAAAATAATTAAGGGCGTGCGTGCGAGGGGAAATTTTTTTTTTAGAGATGAAGATACTTTTTGGGTGGATGGAGTAAAGATACTTTTTGGAAAATAATTTTCTGCGTATTTGGTAGAGTGGGGATGGGTGGTGTAAAACTATTACGGTAAATATCTGAAATATTAATACCCGTCATTTTCAATATAAAAAGACAAAAATGTTCCTAAAAATACCCCTCGTGTTCCAGTAGCCGGTGGCTTCTCCTTTTTGGAGTCTTCTTCTTCAAAGGCCATCAGAAGGTCAAATTAATTTTATGGAATATATGATCATAGACATTTTGATCATATACAACATAGTATCTCTAAGCTGCTGTAGGGGCAAAACTGTTAATTGATATGATGAACAGATTGGTAGTTCATAAGGGTGGTTTAGGCGCCAAATTAGTTAGAGTTTTCAGTTGTAACAAACTCACCATTATGAGCTTAATGGAAGCTCCAGATCTGTAATGAATGTGATCCGATTTCAACAATTTTCGATTGATCTCTATTGTTCAAATGGTATCAGAGCGAATTCGATCCGAAATCGTGCTTGATTGATTTGTATTCACTGTTGGAAGCTGGTTCTTCGTCGGAATTCCGACGCCAGATCTGGATTACTTGTTGTTGATTTTGTTGCTGTTCCATGGCTGAGAGAGGATCGCCGAATCAAGGCACCTATGCTGATGCAGTCAATGCAGGAAGAGGAAGCAGAAACGGAGGGAGAGGAACCTTCGGTTCAGCAACACCTCCTGGTCCTGGTGCTGGGAGAGGTGGAGCTGGAGTGTTCAATGGAATTCAATTTGGAGATCTGAACCAAGGAATTAACGCGGTGCACTATAATCCGCTGTTCCTCTCGAATTCAAACCATCCAGGTATGAATCTCGTCAATATTGTGTTTAATGGCTCAAACTTTGCTAGCTGGAGTAGAGCCATACGAATGGCTCTAGGAGCCAAGGCAAAACTAGGATTTGTTACAGGGAGTGTGGTGAAACCTCAGGTTGACAATGAGGATTTTGAGAAATGGGAAAGGGCCGACTATATGGTCAGGTGCTGGCTAGTGAATTCAATGGCACCAGAAGTTTCTGAAACGCTCATGTATGTAGAATCTGCAGCGGAATTGTGGAAAGAAATCAGGGAGAGGTTTTGTGAATCAAACGATCCATTAATATACCAACTTCATCGTGATTTGGGGAATGTTAGGCAGGAGAATTTGTCCGTTGGTGCCTATTATTGCAAGATAAAGAAAGTTTGGGATGAGCTGCAGCTTTTGGATGCTGTTCCAGGTTGCAATTGTGGAGGAATTGGGAATTACTCCTATGGTTTGCTTTAAAGGATCATTGAAAGGGAAGAGAAAGCCAAGGTAATGCAGTTCTTGATGGGGCTTAATGATGTGTTTGAACCATTGCATGGAAATGTACTGTCAAAAGATCCAATGCCAGGGTTATTGAAAGTTTTCCAAATGGCAGTTCAGCTGGAGAGATCCAAAGGTGTCACCTCTACCATCCCAGGTGACATCACTGCTCTAGCAGTGACTAAGTTCTAGCAATCCGAAGCTGAGGCTAATGCAGTAAACAAGTTCAACTATGCTAAACAAGGGGAACTGTCAAGGTTTGAGCAGGCAAAAAGGGACTATAAGAAGGCAAAACTTGAACGTCAATGTGAGTATTGCAATGAGAGGGGCCATACCAAAGATACATGCTTCAAATTGGTTGGCTATCCAGAGTGGTTCAAGGGGCCCAAAGAGGATGACAGAGGTAAGCCACAGAGGAGATTTGCTCCTCAGTTTGAGGTTCCACAGGTTGACAACCCTCTAGATCATGGTTTTCAAGAGATGAAAACACCTGATCCTGCTATGGTTAATGCTATATTCAATGAAGTTGTCAAAATGATAAAAGGGAAGAGTGATGTTGATCAATCTGAGAGCTATGTGAACCAAGCTATGGTTCATTTTGCAGGTACACTTAGTGTATCCTTTCTTGTTGGTACTAATAAAGGTGATAGAAATGCCTGGATTGTCGATTCAGGGGCAACTGATCACATTGCCTTTGACAAAGGAATATTCACTGAGATCATTCCTTTGCCTAAGGCAGTCTCATTGGGGTTACCTGATGGATCTCACATCTCAGTTAATTGGTGTGGGACTGTGAAATTGCAAGATACTTTTGTGATCAGAAATGTATTATTTGTGCCTGAATTTTGTCACAACTTGTTGTCTGTTTCAAGAGTTCTTAAAGATCAGAAACTTATCTTCAAGTTTGATGAGATGTGTTGTTACCTACAGGACCATATAACTGAGAAGTTACTGATCAGAGGATGGGAAGAAGGTGGCCTTTACAGAATTCAAACTGCCTGTGACAGAGATAAGTTTGATGCTGTTTCAGTTCATCATAATGTGTTGTGTAATAATGGTCATAGCATGTTTCTAACTCATGCTAGACTTGGCCACATGTCATGGTAAAAAATGAAACATTTATCTTTGTGCAAAGATATTATAGACTGCAATTTCAGTTGTGATGCTTGTTCATTAGCTAAGATTCACAAATTGCCTTTTGATAGAAGCACATCCTTAGCTGCAGCACCATTTCATTTGTTGCACAAATTGCCTTTTTGATAGAAGCACATCCTTAGCTGAAGCACATCCCCGGCAACGGCGCCAATTTGATGAGCGGTTTTTAGTCGTCTGTAAACCGTATCAAAATAAAACTCAAACCTACAAACTAGTATAGCAAGCAAGTAAGAGGTCGATCCCACAGAGAATCAAGTATTCCTTTGCAAAGTGTATTTACCAATTAGTAGAAAGGGGGGTTTTGGTTGATTGAGATTGAAAAGAAAACAAAATAAAATATAAACAAATAATGCAAAACAAATTAGAGAAGATCGCTCTACCTACAACTATCCACTTTATTTGGTTGAATTGATATTGTAACTTCCTCTTGTCCTTTTAGGTTTCCTATGAATGCCCTTGTCCCGACCTAATATAGTTACTAGTCCAATCAGTCCTAGAAACCCTTATCAATCGAACAGTCCCTAAAGAAGGATTTAACCCAATTGATAGCTTTAAGTTCAGAGATTGACCAAGGTATTTGCAGTCCCTAAAGAAGGATTTAACAACACATTCAACTTCCTACTCATTCAATTAGTTCAATCAGCCCTAAAGGAACAAGTTTGCCACTTGGGTTAAGGTTCGCAATCAGGAATCTACAAAACCCTAGCAATTGAATTGATTCTACCAAGTTGATCAGTCGAGATAGAATAAAACAATCAAACATTCAAGCACAAAGAAGTCGAAACATTCAATATAGGAAACAAGGAACAAGATTTAGAAACTCACAATCAATCCAAATAAAGCTTCAAATTGTAAGGAGAACGAAGAGAGTTTTAGTCGCCCATGGCGAACATCGCTCTCTCTCTAATTGTCTAAGTCTCAATGAATAGAATGAATGATAAAGAAAAATAACATAAAAAGCCTAAAACAAACATCCAAAGTCGGCCCAAAAGGAAACAACTAAAAACTAGGGTTTTCTTAAACTAAAACGGCGCGCGGCAGAGGTGCGGCGGCCGCGGCAAGAGGTGCGGCGGGCGCGGCACAGGAGCAGCGGCGGGCGCAGCTGAAATCGGCCCTCTGGCGGCGGGCACCGCAGGTGACAGCGGCGGGCGCGGCAACTTTTGCGGCGGGCGCTGCATTGGGTTTTCCCGAAAATTCCGTCTCGAATTAGCTCTCGACGTCAACATGAAAGTTGTAGCTCTCTGAAAGAGCTTTCCAACGCATGGTCATAATAGTCGATCGGACAACCGAGGCCTCCAGAAAGTGCAAAACAAGTTCAGCATGTCTGGCGACAACTTCTGCAGACTTGTTCTTCGTTTAGGTTCGCTTCTTCTTCTCAGGACCTCTTGAGATCTTCATGTAAGCTTCTTCGATCAACTAGACATTCTCATCCAATGCGTTATGAACCCATGTCTCCTCCTCGGATCCACGATTACCTGAAATAATCAATAAAAGCGTGTAGATTCCGATTCCACCAACATAGAGAGCAAATATGCAAATTGTAATCAAATCATGGATGAAATGCATCTTAAATAAGCTAAATGCAACCTATTATGCCTACCTAAATGCATGCTATCAAACTCCTCCACACTTAACCTTTGCTTGTCCTCAAGCAATGATAGAATGAACATGAATCAACGCATCCCACAGGAAATCCCTTCAAGTTTCAACCTCATCAAAAAGCAACATCATAGCAGGTGAAAACATAAACCAAGCAAACAAACGTCATAGCATGTATTCCAGTGATCAAAGCTTAGAAGTAGACATCATCCAACCTCACCCGAAATATGTGTTTCAAATCAACTCCTCCACACTTAACCTTTGCTTGTCCTCAAGCAATGATAGAATGAACATGAATCAACGCATCCCACAGGAAATCCCTTCAAGTTTCAACCTCATCAAAAAGCAACATCATAGCAGGTGAAAACATAAACCAAGCAAACAAACGTCATAGCATGTATTCCAGTGATCAAAGCTTAGAAGTAGACATCATCCAACCTCACCCGAAATATGTGTTTCACTCATGTGTTTAGGCTTTTAAATACAACTCTCAACTCAAACCAATAATGCACTAAGCTCATAGACATTGACCCCCATATCACCAATTAACTACCGAAATGTCATTACTTGCGGGACACAATAAAGAAAATAAAATTCAACACTTTTTTTTTTTCTTTTCTTTGTCTTTCTTTCTCTTTTTTTTTTCTTTTTCTTGTCTTGGTGCTTTCCTTACGCGAAGCGCAAACATGGGTGTCATGAATGGCCCCGGTCTATCAACACCTCAACTATTAATATGAAGTCCACTTGAACACCTTTTGACGCGAGTTGCAAACATGGGTGTCATGAATGAACCTGGTTACTCAATGATCAAGCTTTCTTTCCTAGTGGATAGTTTTCAACACCTTTTTGCGCGAATCATACCCATGGGTGTCATGCGTAGACCCGGTTACTCAGTGCATCAACCATTGCCACCTTATTCACTAAGTATGCATAAAATGAAATAAAAAGACTCAAAATATAAACATAAACTCCGCAAGCAACAAACATGTGCATCGGTCTTCAAAAATAGATACTGCAGTCAATATCAAGAGGTAGCAACACTAGGCGAGTAATTCACACAATTGAGCAAAAGAATTCAAATAAGGCCAAACATCCTCACAGGGTCATGTTTTTAGGACTTCAATCATACTTTAGCTCAATCATACATGCTCAATTATATTTGCTAGCTCATGTTCCACAAAAATCAAATACAGACAAAAATCAAAACATCCAGAACTCCATGGGATTTTTATGAATCATGCTTGAAATTTAAAATAGAGGACAAACTAAGTCAGATGGGTATTTAATAACACTTAAATGCAATGATGCTCTAATTCTACTAATTTTCGAAATTAAATAATAATAATAAATTTTTTTTTTTTTAAATGCAGTATATGAATAAAAATAAACATGACAACATAAATAAACATGATAACATAAGTAAACATGATATGCAAATTCTATCTATATGCAATGCAATCCCTCCCCCACACTTAAACCTTTCATTGTCCTCAATGAAACATAAAAGACAACAAAAAATAAAAACATAGAGAAAGAGATGAATGAAATACTCACAATGTGGTGGAAGGGGCGATATAGGTCGGATCTGAGCCTTGCGCGCGTCGGGTTAAAGAAAACTAGCTAACTAGGAATTGAAATAACTAAAGCTTACCTCGGGTTGCCTCCCGAGAAGCGCCTCTCTTTAATGTCATTGGCTTGACTTATTCTCAATCTCAAGACCTTATTTCTCAGACATTGTCAAAGCCCTCAGTAGCCTATCATATTCCTGTGCACACATCTTACAAGGCACATCATAGCACAATAAATTGAAAGCATAAAATGTGGAACTCACGAACCCTTTCAATCTATCAAAGAGTCTAGCATGACTCTCTGCAGAAGGAATATGATACCACCAACACAGTTCCGCTGGTGGCTTTTCAAAATAGCAATCAAAAGGATCAACATATACACCATTAACTTCAAAATTGCAAAAGTTTACCTTTATTACCTCTTTAGCCTCAGCTGATGGCTCTAGACCTGGTTCATCAATGGGCGAGATTAGAATGGATGGTGCAGATGGAGTAGGAGACACATCACATGTAACCTCATGCGTCGACTCATGAGATTCCAAGTCAGGAAGCACTAGACCCTCTCCTCCATCATCTAAGAAACTATCGTTGTCTGCAACCAATTCATCTTCTTCTTCGAAACTCCTTTCTTTCTCACCTTTTGCACTTAAAATTTGAATGAGTTGGTTCATTTGTTCCTCCAATTTTCCGATTCGGCTCATGTTTCTTTCCTCTAACTGCTGCAACACTTGTGTGAGAGTTCGGATTGATACTTCCTGCTCAACTTGTCGACTCATGTTGTAGAAAAAATCCCAAATCTCAAAGAGTCCCATATCCAATAGGCCTCCATTACTCATGGACTCAGCAAGATTCCGTGTTTCAGCATTCATCCCATCAAATATGCAAACACACATCTCCCGTACACCATATTGATAACCCCATGAACCAAGGTCATTAACATACTCATGCAATCTAGTGAAATATTGGTGAAAGTTCTCACCTTCAAACTGCAACAATCTCAACATCTTAAAAAGTTAGTAGCAAGGGGGTTGTGAACCGTAAGATAGGTTCACAACAAAGTTAGATATATAAACAAAAATTAATAAATACACACAACAAAGAAATAAACTTGATTCCCCGGCAACGGCGCCAATTTGATGAGCGGTTTTTAGTCGTCTGTAAACCGTATCAAAATAAAACTCAAACCTACAAACTAGTATAGCAAGCAAGTAAGAGGTCGATCCCACAGAGAATCAAGTATTCCTTTGCAAAGTGTATTTACCAATTAGTAGAAAGGGGGGTTTTGGTTGATTGAGATTGAAAAGAAAACAAAATAAAATATAAACAAATAATGCAAAACAAATTAGAGAAGATCGCTCTACCTACAACTATCCACTTTATTTGGTTGAATTGATATTGTAACTTCCTCTTGTCCTTTTAGGTTTCCTATGAATGCCCTTGTCCCGACCTAATATAGTTACTAGTCCAATCAGTCCTAGAAACCCTTATCAATCGAACAGTCCCTAAAGAAGGATTTAACCCAATTGATAGCTTTAAGTTCAGAGATTGACCAAGGTATTTGCAGTCCCTAAAGAAGGATTTAACAACACATTCAACTTCCTACTCATTCAATTAGTTCAATCAGCCCTAAAGGAACAAGTTTGCCACTTGGGTTAAGGTTCGCAATCAGGAATCTACAAAACCCTAGCAATTGAATTGATTCTACCAAGTTGATCAGTCGAGATAGAATAAAACAATCAAACATTCAAGCACAAAGAAGTCGAAACATTCAATATAGGAAACAAGGAACAAGATTTAGAAACTCACAATCAATCCAAATAAAGCTTCAAATTGTAAGGAGAACGAAGAGAGTTTTAGTCGCCCATGGCGAACATCGCTCTCTCTCTAATTGTCTAAGTCTCAATGAATAGAATGAATGATAAAGAAAAATAACATAAAAAGCCTAAAACAAACATCCAAAGTCGGCCCAAAAGGAAACAACTAAAAACTAGGGTTTTCTTAAACTAAAACGGCGCGCGGCAGAGGTGCGGCGGCCGCGGCAAGAGGTGCGGCGGGCGCGGCACAGGAGCAGCGGCGGGCGCAGCTGAAATCGGCCCTCTGGCGGCGGGCACCGCAGGTGACAGCGGCGGGCGCGGCAACTTTTGCGGCGGGCGCTGCATTGGGTTTTCCCGAAAATTCCGTCTCGAATTAGCTCTCGACGTCAACATGAAAGTTGTAGCTCTCTGAAAGAGCTTTCCAACGCATGGTCATAATAGTCGATCGGACAACCGAGGCCTCCAGAAAGTGCAAAACAAGTTCAGCATGTCTGGCGACAACTTCTGCAGACTTGTTCTTCGTTTAGGTTCGCTTCTTCTTCTCAGGACCTCTTGAGATCTTCATGTAAGCTTCTTCGATCAACTAGACATTCTCATCCAATGCGTTATGAACCCATGTCTCCTCCTCGGATCCACGATTACCTGAAATAATCAATAAAAGCGTGTAGATTCCGATTCCACCAACATAGAGAGCAAATATGCAAATTGTAATCAAATCATGGATGAAATGCATCTTAAATAAGCTAAATGCAACCTATTATGCCTACCTAAATGCATGCTATCAGACCCTATAGAACTCCTTCTATCTGTGGTGCTAGGTACTTCCTTACCATCATAGATGATCATTCAAGAACCACTTGGGTTTATTTGATCAGAGATAAACTACAAGTACTGGGATGTATTACCAAGTTTCTTGCATTGGTAGAAACACAATTTCAAGTTTCTGTGAGGTGTATTAGAACTGACAATGGTACAGAATTTACCCAGCATGGTTGTGTTGAATTGTTTGATACTCATGGAATCATTCACCAGAGATCTGCTCCTAGTGTTCATGAGCAAAATGGCCGAGTTGAAAGGAAACATAGGCATTTGCTTGAGACTGCTAGAGCTATTAGGATATATGCTGGGTTACCCATCAAATTTTGGGGTGACTGTGTACTAGGGGCTACATACTTAGTAAATAAAATGCCCCCTTCCATATTGGGATGGAAATCTCCTTTTGAGGTATTATTCCACACTCCACCCTCTTATGAGAAGCTCAAGGTCATTGGTTGCCTATGTTATGCACTACAACCCAATGACAGAAGGGACAAACTTGGACACATTGCCAGAAAATGTGTTTTATTGGGTTATCCACCTGGTCAGAAAGCTTACAAGTTATATGATTTGGAAAGAAAGGCCATCATAGTCAGTAGACATGTAAAGTTTGTGGAATCTGTCTTTCCTTTTAAGAATGGTTCATCATCCACACCTGTGCCCATGTTTCCTAGGGAGAATGGTTGCAATGCAGATGATGATCCTATAATTCTAATTGATCCTCCTCACTCTCAGGGCAGTCATAGATCTCCTCCTCCTGCTTCTACTAGCACTGGCTTCTCACCTCCTGCTAATGCTGACAGTCATAGCCCTGAAGGACCTGGCAATAATGACATTGTTTCATCACCATCCCATGATTCTTTTGGACATTCTTCATCAAATGAGAGTGTCACTGGCCCTCCTCCTCTTCCCAAGAGATCTATTCGACCTCCCCACAAGTTTCAAGACTATATTTGTCAAAATTTTCCATTCAGACATAGTTCAGAGTCTGGTGAGTCCATGTCACAATCCTTTGCAGTATTCTCTCTTCAGAACTTGTCTCACCTCTCTTCAGACTATGTTCAATCATTAGTAAATGCATGTGAGGTCTATGAACCTGGTAGCTATGCACAGGCCAAAGGCAAATCAGAATGGGAGAAAGCTATGCAGGCATAAATCTTAGCTCTAGAAAACAGTCACACATGGTCCATTACTCCACTTCCTCATGGCAAGAAAGCTATAGGTTCCAAGTGGATTTTTAAAATCAAATATAAGCCAGATGGTCTTATTGAAAGATATAAGGCTAGATTGGTGGCAAAGGGCTATAATCAGGTGAAGGATAAGGACTATAAGCAAAATTCTCTCATGTGGCAAAGCTTTCAACTGTGAGAGTCATCCTAGCTCTAGTTGTTGTCAAGGGTTGGGTGTTGCATCAACTTGATGTCAACAATGCTTTCCTCCATGGATTTTTGGATGAAGAGGTGTATATGGTCCCTCCCCTAGGATATCCTGTTCCTACTGGCCATGTATGCAAGCTCCACAGGTCACTCTATGGTCTTAAACAGGCCAGCCGACAGTGGAACACTGAACTCACTAGGTTCATGATCAAGCTGGGATTCTCTCAATCCAAACATGATTACTCCCTGTTTGTGAAGACCTCTGGCACATCCATGACCATAGCCCTTGTATATGTTGATGATATGTTACTCCTTGGAAATTCTTCAACTGATATTCACAACACCAAGCAAGCTCTTCATTCTGCATTCACCATTAAGGATCTAGGAATTGCACGATATTTCCTTGGCATGGAAATTGCCAGATCCTCATATGGCATCTTGCTCAATCAGAGGAAGTACATTCTTGACATCCTCAAAGATTCTGGCATGGAGAATTGCAAAGCCACCAGTTTTCCAATGCAACATGGCACCAAGCTCTCCTCATCTGAAGGGGATCCATGTGAGCACCCTGAAGCTTATAGGAGGATCATTGGGAGACTTCTCTATCTCACTCTTACCCGTCCTGACATCTCCTACACTGTGCAACAGCTAAGCCAGTTCCTTCAACACCCTCTTCAGCCTCACTAGAATGCAGCCATGTATCTTCTTAGATACTTGAAAGGAAGCTTCAACATGGCCTTGTCCTTTCCTGCTTCTTCATCTCTTCAGCTGAAGGCCTTCAGTGATGCTGACTGGGGTAATTGTAGAGACACTGGCAGGTCTCTTACAGGGTACTGTGTGTTCCTAGGCTCCTCTCTAGTCTCTTGGAAGACAAAGAAACAAAGGGTGGTCTCCAAATCATCCACTGAAAGTGAGTACAGGGCAATGTCAACTGCTGCAAGTGAGTTAGTTTGGTTGCAGGGACTGTTGTCTGACTTATATGTGAGTGTGTCTCTTCCCATCTCCCTGCACTGTGACAACAAGTCTGCCCAAGAGCTAGCTGCTAATCCTTTGTTCCATGAAAGAACAAAACATGTGAGGTTGGATGCACACTTCATTAGAGAGATGGTGCTGATGGGATTCATATCCACCTCCCATGTTTCATCTTCACAACAAATAGTTGATGTCCTCACTAAGGCGTTAGGATCACACCAGCATCAATACTTGTCATTCAAGCTTGGCCTTGTCTATCCAGCTCCAATGCAAGCTTGAGGGGGGGATATGGAATATATGATCATAGACATTTTGATCATATACAACATAGTATCTCTAAGCTACTGTAGGGGCAAAACTGTCAATTGATATGATGAACAGATTGGTAGTTCATAAGGGTGGTTTAGGCGCCAAATTAGTTAAGAGTTTTCAGTTGTAACAAACTCACCATTATGAGCTTAATGGAAGCTCCAGATCGGTAATGAATGTGATCCGATTTCAACAATTTTCGATTGATCTCTATTGTTCAAAAATTTCACAGTTAAAACCTAACAAATGTTCATCCTTTCTTCCTTCATGTGGCTTCAATTTCTGATTGCCAATTTTAATTTGTTAGTCACAATTCCATCCCACCTCTGTCTTGTCTCTTTCTCCCAGATTAATTTGAGAGTAAAATTAATTTTCTTCCTTCATGTGGCTTCGAGGACGACTTGCTCCGATCCGATGAGATAGAGGGCATGGGTTTGGATTGTCTGGGGGCGGATGGGCGACCTTCGAGGAGATCGGCGATAGAGTTCCGGCCTCCGGGTGTAATTGAGCGGCTTCTCGAGCACCTGGCAGACGGAGGTGGAGCCATGGGCAACGAAGGCGCATTCGCCGACGGGCGAAGTCGGATTGGCCTTCGACAGGGGTTTCTCAGAGCCGACTGTTGTTGCTCTTTCGTCAGATTTTGAGGATGGACAGGGGTTGCTCAAAGCCAAAGGGGTACAAGAGGAAGGGCAAAAAAGGCAATTAGAGGTGGAAGAATTCTTCCATCCCCTACACCCTCAAATTGGAGGTGGAAAAAATTGGGGCTCTGCCATCCCCGCCACCCCCACCTCCTCCATTCCATCCACCCGCTGCTAAACACGCTGGCACAGTTCCCCAAAAAAATTTCACCATCCCCTCCACCCCTGCCAAACACGCCTAAGTGTAAGATAGAGCAATCACAAAAACATCACATATCAAGGGTACGTGGGAGGAAACTCAAATGCGTTGGATATAATTCATATTTTCAAATAATTTGGAAAGAAAGTTCTAGAAAGAGCACGAAAAATCAAAGTCGGTAAAGATTATAACAAATGAAGGTAAGAATTCTCTAGAAATGAGAATTAGTTAGATATTTTAGAATTGTTTATAATGTGAGGACAATTCTAGAATGTTTTGGAAATGATGGGTAGATGTGCTGGTGAAACCCGAAGGATCGATCGATCAAGCCTCGAACTTTCGAACACTCTTTTTGTGGGGTGATTTTTGGGGATTTATAGGAAATAAAAGACAAGGATATGGATTGCTAGATCTTGGAGCATCTCACCACAAGATGTACAAAACTCACTCTCTCAAACATCGAAATCTCACTTTCGACTGATTGAGTCTTTGTTTGGGAATCAATCACAAGCATCTCACCGATAATGATTCAACAAACAGGTTTCTCTTTGGCATCTCACCTCAGAGGACATTGAAGGCATCTCACCAACAACAATTTAGAATCATCTCGATTCAAAGGAAACACACTTTTCATTAATCTCAAATCCGATTTCTAAGTGAGCATACAAGCTCTTTATATAGGAAAAATAATACTAAATTAAAGGCCTAAGACTAGCTAAAACACTTATTGAGCGGATAATATAAAAGGTCCCTCGAAATGATGGAAAAATAGGTGGGAAACCAAGGGGCTGAAAGATGAAGAGTCGTCAACCTTCAAGGCCATCAATAAATATTTAAATATGCATCTTGATTGCACCAATTTATTTGGTTTCATTGAATGTGTTCCGTCTTCAACAAACGCATTTCCAACAAGTTGTCAGATTTCATACTGTTGTAGAAAACAACATTTTCGATCATCTTCAAGGTTGATTTGGCAAACGTATTCTTCATGGAAGTTGTATCCACTTAAAATATCTTTCCAACAAGTGCTGATACACTTCAATCGGAATTTTATACAGTCCGGTGGATCCAAAATACCGATGTATCGCCAAGTTGTTTTCTCAATTGAGATTTCGTGTGACTCATGCTCATATGGTAATTAATATGATCACATTATACTCTCCCCCTTGAAAAGGATTCGACCTCGAATCCAATACATTCTCCTCTTTGCCCATGAATGTCGATGATGGAAACACAAATGACAAGCATGACAAGATTTTTGGTGTGGCATCCATGATTTTGAGAAATTTTGGGGTGAACGGCGATGTTTTGGATATGGGTGTTGAGATTCCAGGAGCCTTGGAATCGACAATAGGTATAGGCACATCGAGGGTAGGAACCACGATCTCTACAATCTTTGAAGGAGGGGGCAATGGAGCTATGTGCAACAAAGAATCACATGACGATGAGGGAGCCACTGATGGGGGTATAGGGAGGGTGTTGTTCTTAAAAGGTGACCACGTATTTATCTCGGTGATAAGATTTTCTACTATGACACGAACATCTTCTAACGCAACCCTCCGTTCGACTTCTTGTTTTTTAGCGATCTCTCGAGCTTTTTTTCTTTTGATATCTCCTACGGAGTTCTTGATCAACGATATCATATGTAGCACCATCCATGTCTTCCCAGCGAAGATACCCATCATCATAGGCCCGAATAGCCCACTGGATGTATTTGTCAGACAACAACTCCGATCTTGTTCTCTTGGACATTTCAGAAAATAACAAACAAATCAAAGAAGAAAGGATCGAGGGACTCCAGTCGAATAGCTCTTATACAACTTGATGTGCTTGGGCCCGGGCTGGAGCAAAAGGACCGGCGACGAGGGTTCCGAGAAGTCGGAAAATTGTGGACAGCTTTTGAGGCAACAGATCAATCTTCAAAGATTGTCGATTTCCCGTCAATTAGCTCGGCTTCTAGGGACGTGCAAGTGCTACTTTTCTAGATCTTGAAGTCGCGGTCGCATATTGGGGCAGATCTTGTCAATCGGAGGTCAGACGAAGCGGAAAATCGCGTTTTACCGAGACGTCGTCTGTGCAGAGGCGGTTCCAAATTAACGGGGCTGGTTTGCGAGGGATTGATGGGCTGCTTTGAAGTGACGTTTTGGGGGTGTTTTGAGGGTGATGATGAGGTTGTGTTAGACTTTAGAATGGTGGTAAAGTAGGGGATTGGGGTTGAGGGATATGTGATGCAAGATCGCTCTCGGCCTCGCACTCCGAGCTCTCTCCAAAACTCGATCTTCTACACTCTCGGCCTCGCACTCCGAGTGTTTCCGACCCTTTGATTCCGTCGTCTCTCACTAAGAAATCTCCTTCAGCCTCTCACCGAAGGTTTTTTTCCTGGCCTCTCACCTAAGAACGGGATTCTTGACCCAAATCACTGGAAGCTAAAAGGCTTAACTTTTTTCAAATCAGTTCGTACCTCCCTTTATATAGGAAAACTATTGAATCTATGAAAAATAAAAGAAATTAAATAAATTGATAAACTAATGACGGATAATACGAAAGGGTTTCCAAGATTTATGACGGAAAGATGGACAATCATAATGGGGGGAAAACGAATGGTCTTGGTTTCCATCAAAGGGATGGAAGGTCGGAAATCCCTAAAGCCCCGTCATTTAATCCGACCTTATTGAATTCATTCCGTCTTCATTTATTGCATTTTCGATGAGCTGCCAGAATTTCGGACTGATCCAAAGATCCTAGATTTCGGCCATGTTCCATTCTGAGTTGACGATTGCATCCTTCAATAAAGTTGTAGCCGCTTAAAATATCTTTCCAACAAGTGCTCATCGGCTTCAATCGGAATTTTATACAGCCAGAACGAGCCAAAATACTGATATGTCGCCAAACAGTCCTCACAAATGAAAGTTGATATTCTGCTCCGAAGACAAACCTTTGTAGGAAAAAAGATGCGAGCTCATGGGCGACTATGATCACATGTGCAAACCTAGAATTGTCTAAGAAATTTTGTACCTACTGGGGAGTGAAGGTCGGTTGTAGAACCACCAAATTTGAGCCTATAAATAGGCTTATGTAGTAGCCATTTTGTGTGATGGTGTACGTGTGAGTGAGTTAAGTAAAGAGTCCTCCTAAGGTGTGTAAGGAGTGAGTAACTTGAGTGAGTGTGAGTTGGTTAGAGCGAATGGTCCATCTCGAGTAAGGTGTATGAAAGAGTCTTGTATTTTGAGAGTTGTACAAATTAAATTTGTACATTAATACGTCTTCATTTGTAAGAGAGCCGGTCTATCCAAGTCACACGTGATCAAGTGCTAGCTATCTGATTGTTTTCCCCAACAAAAGGGATGCCATTGAAGGTGGATCGGGAATTACAAACGACTCCACTACTAAAAAAAACTGTCAAATAGCTATGACTTTTAGCCACCAACTTTTGATGTCCCAGAGTTCGCTGCTAATAGCCATGACGTACTACAGAAACAAATTTATAACACTGTTGCTGAAACTGCATTGAAGCAATATAGTTATTGTTATGTTCATGGTCATTAGCGCTAACAACTTAAGTGTTTTCATTGCCCACACAGCAAGAAAATATGCATCCACGTAAATCGTCTGTGATTAATATGGGTGGGGAGAATGCCCAACAACTTCTCTTAAAAATTCTCCAAAATGGAGAAGTATAAACCACTTATTCTGAATTTTTTTGGGTTGAATTTCAACAGATTTTCCATTATGGAGTTTACCCAAAAATATATAGAGTTTCCTCCAAATTTAGGGATTGATCTCCATTTTTTTTTCCATTCTCTATTTTATAGAATTTAACGGGAAGTTGTTTGGCCAAAATCCATCCTCATATTCTCCAAAATTTTAATATAGAGAGCCTGTTGGGGTTGCTCTAATGCTTTTTTTCCTTTTGTGCTTCTTCTTCACGTACAATTGCCCCCAATGGGTAATACCGGTTGATTTATGTAATAATAATAAAATATTATTCAAAAAAGAGAAAAAAATGAAAAAGATGAAAAAAGATTAAGATAAAAAAAATTATAATGATGTGAGGGATAATCTTAAGGAGGGAAGCCGAGAGAAGAAATAATGACAACTAGTCATTAATGGACAGAACGACCACGATGAAAAAGTCTGGAGAAAATCGGGGGTTGACTCTATAGAATAAGCCCTGACGGTTAGATGATCGGGTGGTATTTGTGTTGTTTGGAAGATTTTCCAAATGCGAAATGAAAAAATGGAATTAATCATCAAAGAGCATGTATATTTATCATCTTAAACTAATGATCCCAATGGAAATTTTTGAATTGGCTTGTTTCTTCGCATATAAATAACTAGTGCAACGCCCGTCCCATGTACGGAATATATTAATAACTAGTGTATGTCCCGTCCCCTGCACGGGAATATGTTAACACAATATTATAAAATTACATTTACTATATAATATTTTAGTTATTTATTTTGGCCTCAAAATATAATATAGATAGATATAAAATAACAATTATTAAATGATTAATTTTGATATAAATAATTCTTTCAATAAAAAAATAATCTAAATATAAATAAAATATCATCTATCAAATATTACATATTTATCTATTAATATTTTTGGTAAGTATGACTATGAAAATTAGTTTTATTAATTATAAAAAATTATGGTATTTAATTATTTTAATAGTATTCTTTTTTTGGTGGGGGGTGGAAATTTTTTTTATATAATCTTTTCTTAGAGATTTTTTCCTTATATAATATTTACTCTTTTATAAGATATTTCATCTAATTATTTTTATTAGATTTCCTTTTTGACGGGAGAAAGTTTTGTAAGACGCACTCACGAGCCGCCACGTAAGCAAATTCACTCACGCGCCGCCACGCAGGCACCAATGCATCGGTTTTAGTAGATGTATATAGATATAAAATCATAAATTGTATATATGATCACAAATTGTACATATGAAACGTTAATACCCATGATCACTATAATAAAAAAAAATATCTATTTTGTCTTAAGATATTGTTTATTTCATAAATAATGATGTAAATGTTACTTTTTTTTTGCTTTAAGGGAATATTATCAAAAGTTTTTAAATGAAAAATAATGGATATTTATCAACAAGTGAATATGTTATAATCAAAATTGACGGGTTAATTTATATCTATATTTAAAATAAAATAGATATTTTAATCAAGAAAAGACATCAGCTTTAAACCGATGTAAAAAAGTTTGGATCTTTTGCCACACGCACAAAGAGATTGGAATTTTTTTTCAAAGACGAACATCGATCGATTCACAACAGATCGATGTCCAATTGCATTTTTCTAATAGGGATATGAACATGAAGTACTGATCGACAAAAATTTAATCAAGTACACAACTTTATACGAATTCGCAAAACAATTAAATCCAATCTTAAATTAAACTGCAGCATTGGCATGACAATTTGTTTGAATATCTCTCACCGTATGTAGCTACCATCATCTTCAGATATTATCAAATCCATGTCTGGGGTTGTAAGCTTAGCACATAAGTCAAGGGAGATTCATACTTTCGATGCGAGACATTTGTTATTTCACATCTTAACAGATATAGATATACACCGATTAATGTTCAAATCGATCATTTATAAAATTAGGCTGGTCGACGCATCCTTGGCCTACCTTTTTCAGCTTTTAGCTTCTCCGGTGAGATGTTGCCTTCTAAAACATGAACTACCTGACTCATTCTTGGTCTATCATCTGGGAAACTTTGAACACAAATTGCTGCACAAGTAACCATCCGATTCATTTCTTCATGATCATAATTTTCCGCCAACTTTGGATCAATAAGTTCGGTATCAAGTTTGCCGTATTGCATTGCTAGATTGAGCAATGTGCTTGCCTGCATATATCCATTTCTTTTTTGATCCATCCATTTCTCAAATCCTTAATTAATTAATACTTTAAAACTGGTCTGGCCTATTCATTGAGCACGATATTTAACTCAATTTCTTTAACTGATAGAGAAGTTTGAAACCTTACCCATTAAATGAGATCGATGGGTTTTTGTCCTGTGATCAACTCAAGAAGTACAACCCCGAAGGAGAAGACATCTGATTTCTCAGTCAGTCTCCCACTTGACCCAAATTCTGGAGCTAGGTATCTACATTTTTTGTATTTAAATAAATGAATAAAAAAAATTGTCCAATTGTGTGTGTATATATTTTGAGTAGCAGGGGAATATAAAGGAAAGAAATCAAATTTAATGGGTAAAATGTGTATGATGATCAAGTTTTTGTGAGTCTTGAGAGGGAGAAAAAGGAAATGGTTAGACCTAGACGATATGATTACCCTAAATTAGGCAATCATGCGAAGAAAGGAAATAAATTTTATATTGAAAACGAGAGTAGGAGAGTAGGAGGATTATGTGTAAAATATTGATAATTAATAAATGAATTAATTTAAATTTAAATAATGGACTAGATTCAAACGGATAATCATTATCTTTCATTACCTAAAAACAAAGAAGAGTTAGATAAAAGTACAATCAAAGGTTACCCCAAAGTTCCCATGATTCTGGTGGAAACATGAGTTTTGTCATCAAGAACAGACTTAGCAAGTCCAAAATCGGCATCCTGCACGTACGTACATGAGCGCATTTCAGACTTGATACGTATTATATTTGACTGAATGTAGAAATAAGATCGGGGATTCACGATCGATGAATAAATAACGTATATATGTATACCTTTGGTATGAAATTAGAGTCAAGAAGTATATTAGCTGATTTAATGTCTCGATGAATTATTCTAGGATGGGCTGTAAAAACAATTACTTGTTTTCAGACGACCAAAGTGCAATTCAATTGTAGAAGAAAAGTGCAATTCAGAAGGACTTGCGAATAGTATTCAAAAGTCCTTGATTCGAATCGGAATGATCGCTCTTTGTTTACCAAAATCAAAAAAATAAAAAAAAACTTTGAAAGGGAAAAGGGGACCTACACTCCTCATGTAAATAAGCAATTCCTTTAGCAGCACCCAAAGCTATACTCATTCTAGTTTTCCAATCCAACACTGGTGCTGCACTTCCTGCATTTTCAATTCTTTCCAATTCAATCTTTGTTTGGATATGTGGGTTTTTGATAGTATGAAATTATTTTAAAAAAGTTAATATTTTATAAAATTCTTAATTCGTATACAATTACCTTGCAAATGGAAAGCCAAGCTGTCGTTCTCGACATACTCGTAAACAAGCAACCTCTCAGGCCCACTAATGTTGGGACTAGAAACCACTTTCTAGCCGCACTCGGAAGCGAATTCGGTAATAAGAGAACCGACAACAATCAGCCAGCAAACCAAATGACCAACCGATAATATCCAATCCGGAAACCAAACAACCAAGCAACCACAAACACAGATAAAAGCACAAATATTGACACAAGATTTACGTGGGAAAAACCCTCTGCAACCAGATGATCAAAAAACCCACCTTCCGCCCACCAGAGCAACCAATCCACTAATCAAAAGGTCAATACAAGTGTTTAACAATCCAGTCTCAACCCGAGACAAATAAACATGGAGATCTCAAACACCAATCCAAATACAACCCGATCTAGAAAGTATTCTTCTCCAAAAACCTAGCTAAACACTTGCAATCAGATTAGATTTCCAAGGAGAGAAAATACCTATCAACAAACTCCCGTTGTTGACTCGCCGAAGGATGAAGACGGATCACCGGGTCAAGAGACGAAACACCCGTTCAAATCTCTTACCTTTCCTCTCCAATCTCCCTCCTCTCTCTTTCTCTTTCTCTCTCCCCTTTCTTCCTGGTTGCTGGCGGCACAAAGGAGCTCTCACATTTGCTCCCTCCTCTTGTCCGTACAAAGAAGGCAATATAATGCCTTTTATATTGTACAAATAAGGCAGCACAATGGCTCCCTTTGGGCTGGACCCAAATGGGCCATAGGCCCAACAACTAATGCAGTACCCGACCAACGAAACAAGATTCATGTGATGCACACGACTTATAACGTTGATCTCCGTATGAAACTCCCTCTCCCCTTGGCAGCTTCCGCCCTTGAGCTGCTTAATTGCGACAAGACCACCATCGGGAAGGACTCCTTCTCCAAGGTATACAGACCCGAATCCACCTTGACCAAGAAAGTTGTCCTTGCTGAAGTCATTTGTCGCCTGCGATAGTTCTTCGTAGGTGAATGTCTTCACACCTGCAACAGATACTAACTGCGGTTGAGATTCGGGTAGCTGCAGAATTTCGACCCTCGCTGGAGCCTTGGGAGCTTGCAAAGGGGACAACGTGAACGCTTCTCTTGGACTCCCTACGCAAAAAGAATTTTTAGCGCCTTGAATTCTTTTTGTAAGGAGACTTGGATAAGAGTAATTTGAGCAGTTTATCAAGTTATAATATACTAGTATAATTCCGGTACCATAGCGCGATTTTTCATAATTAAAATAGGGTGCCACTATATACACCGCAAATCCGGATTAAGGATTTGCACGTCCTTAAGGACGTGCATGCACGTTCTTAAGGACGTGCAAGTCTGGAACTGTGCACGTCCACTATTTCAGTCTTGCACGTCCTTAACAACGTGCAAGCACGTCCTTAAGGACGTGCAATACTTGCACGTTGTGGGTCGACCTGCGCAGCCGGTGCGGCAGCCTGCGCAGGGATGGGCTGGGGCTCTACCTGTGGGCCCCCCTGGCCCTGAGCTTGCCCCTCCTGACCGTCGTGAACCTCCTCAACGACGTCAGGGATCACATCATCTGCAGACCCCAATGAGACAGCCGCTGGTGTGGCGGATGTCGAAGGCTCGGGCTCCTGTGTGCCGGATGTAGAAGCCTCCGGGACGGTCGATGGAACCTGAATAGGCGGTCTACGCATGTCGGCCCGTCGCCCACCGACTACCTCTGTGATGCAGCTGCTCAAAACCTCGGGGGGGCTCTAAGGAAGGCTGCAACCCCATCGTCGCATCGCCGGACGACTCCCAAGGTGGCATACCCGACCAGAAGATGTCGGTCTCGTCGGCCGGTGGCGTCCCCATCGACGGCTGTAATCGCTCTGCAGACGCGAGCAGATCGTCGACAGTCTGCTCGGGGGGTGCCGTAGACCCAGGTAGCTGGCTGACCGCTGCCCGATCGCCAAACCTAATAGGCCGGAGGGTACCATCATCCCTCATGAGCCTCCCTGCCTGTTATTATGATTCAGTTGAATATTAATGTCTTTTCAGTATATTTTAATAGATTGTAATGTATTTTAATGTATTTTAATGTATTTTAATATAATTTTATATGTTTTATAAACGTTTATTATATTTTAATGTTAAATAATGATTACAATTATATAATATATTTGAATTTATTCAAATATATTATATTTGAAGTATTTTTAGATTTATTTTAATATATTTAACTATATTCAAATATTAATGAAATAATTTTTAAGTATTTTAATATATTCAAATATATTATATTTGAATATATTTTTTATTATCTTTCAATATATTTTTATATTTGAATATATTTTAATATATTCAAATATATTATATTTGAAGTATTTTAATATATTCAAATATATTATATACTATCTATTTTATTTTATTAAATTAAATCTATATTCAAGTATATTTATTTTAATGTTAATTAAATTGATTTATATTTATTTGAATCTATTTTAATATATTCAAGTATATATTTTAATGTTATTATAATACTTTTGAAGTATTATAATATATTTTAATATTTTTTATTGTATTTCAATATATATTATCTATCAAACTATATTGTCAATCATATTCTATCAAACTATATTCTATTAAACGATATATATTATTTATCAAACTATATTTTCATAAAATCTATTTTCAATTATATTCTATTATAAAACTATATTATCTATCTAATTATATTTTAAAACTCTAAAAATAAATCAAAAAAATAATAATTCAAATACATACCGGTGGAGTCGGAACCGGGGACACCTCAATGGTCCGACGCTTCCGCGGCGGCAATCCACCGTCGTCCGCCACACCACCACCATCAACACCGCCAGCCGCCGCCCCACCACCACCGTCAACGCCGCCGGACGATGCCCCACCTCCACCACTCCCCTCCACCGGCGCCACCGCCTCCACCTCCATCACCGTCGCCTCCGCCACCGCCTCCACCTCCATCACCGTCGCCTCCGCCACCGCCTCCACCTCCATCACCGTCGCCACCACCGGCGCCACAGCCTCGGCCTCCCTCGCCGTCGCCTCCTCCGCCTCCAAGGCCGCCACCGCCGCCTCGAGGTCTACCTCTCTTTCAGGCTCCATCTCTCCGGTCTCTCTCGCTCCGGTCTCTCTCTCTCCGGTCTCGGTGGCTCTCTCTCTCCGGCGCTCGCGGTTTCTCTCTCTCCGTCTTCTCGATCTGTGCTCTCTCTCTATCGCTGTGTGACTGAAAGTGGAGACGAAGAGGCACGTCCTCTTCGTCCTTAAGTGACGGGCTTGCACGTCCTTAAGGACGTTAAGGACGTGCACTTTTGCACGTCCTTAAGGACGTGCAAGCCCGTCTCCAAGGACGTGCTTGCACGTCCAGGTTTTGAAAAAAAAAAAAACTGCACCCAACTTGCACGTCCTTAAGGACGTGGGGATTTGCGGTGTATATAGCCGAAACGTTAAAATATTAATAAAATTTAGGGAAAAATAATAATGGTAGATTTTAAGTCTTTCAGAAAATGGTAAAAAAAATGTTTACCATAAATTTATCTTAGAAATTTTTGTAAAAATTATTTGAAAAATATCTAATCATTTAAATTAGCATAATAGATATTTTATATTAGTCCATGTAATTAAATGTTTTGAATTAAACTTGGTTAGTAAATGATTAAGAAAATAAAAGGGTAAAAATATAAATGTATTCAATTAATTGGAGGTGTTGACACATCATCAAGAAGTCTTTTAAATTAAGATATTATATAAATATATATATATATATATATAGATAGTTATATTAAATTGAAATTGAATATTTTCAATTAAACTAAATAATTAGTAAATATATTAAAAAAGAAAAGAATAAATGTGATTGATTTAAAGAGATAGGTAAATAATTAAAGGAAATAAATAATTAAATAAGAGCGAAAAAAAGTCAAAAAAAACTTGATTGATGGAAAGGAAAATATTAAGGAGAGGCCTACAAGTAAGCATAAAGCATTATATTTTAAGAGTATAAATATAAATAGCTAGATACGTACATAGATACAGATTCGGCAGCATCTATTCAAAAAAAATGATCACATTGATAGAACACCCCCATATACTATATTGGATATCCAATTATATCTCTTTTGTATCAAGATGGAGTCCAAATGTATAGAAAGTGCGTAATTACAAATTAATCCCGTTTGGTTTTTTGGTAGAAAGATAATTGTTATCTTAATAAATCTAATCTCTATTTAAATACATTCATTGGCCAATATTCTAATCATTACACTCATTTTTTCATTTTTCACATAAAAATTATTATCATTCCGCACATTTCATTTTCTAATTTTAAGGGGACTAATCATTTCTCTCATCGTCTTCTCTAGATTCATAAAAAAAGGATGCACGGTAAAAAATAGTAACAAAATTTTTATAACATAATCTAATCAAACACATAATAATAATAATAATAACTAATTTTATGTAAATCTTTTTTTCATCATAATAAAGTCTTTATTACAATTAAAATAATAATAATAATAATTGTTACCTTCTTCATCTTCAATCATCTTCGATCCAACTAACCTTTGGCTTTCCTATTTGACATAAAAAAAATCGGAATTTCTCATAAAATTGATCGATTATATATGCTATAAATTATAGAGAGTAGCGTTAACATATATGTTAGAATTAATAGATATAATTCAGATATTATTTTATGTACGTCCAAAAGATAAAAGTCTAATTTACACCATTAAAGAATTAATTCTTAAGTCTTGAAGTGCAATTGGCATAGATATGGACAAGTGACCCCACGTCGTATAAACCATCGAAATGTAACATTGCAACTTCTCCCTCCAATTACATGCTTGATGTTGGATTTAGTTTTTTCTGATTGATCGTCATTCATTGATCATGGTTGTGGCCACTCGAATTTGTTGCTCGAAAATTGGGGATTGTACGTCCTCTTTGTTTTTGAAATTAGGCTCGATTGCTTTTAGCAATGTGTAGTTGAATTCGAATTGATTGGGAGCTAGATTTGCTTGTTTTGGATCCACTTATGATCGTTGATCACTCCATTGTTGATCTTTTGGGAATCTGATTTTTGAATTCAGGATCCAGTGTGAAGACTCCACCACCTTGAAAGCAACCTACAGGACCTTTGATTGAAGATGATGAAAGAAAAAAAAACAAACCTTACAATTAAGGTCTTAATGTTTAATCTCGATTTTGGATCCGATAATATGTATATATATTTGTTGTGCAGGGATACATGTGATTCAGTTTTTTGGGCCTTGGTTATTTTCTATTTGGGTCTTAGTAAATTGGGCCTTAAGTCATTATTGGACTTATGCGACAAGATATTGGATTGATCGGTTTAGGCTTACTTGAATTTGTTTAGATATTGTTTAATTTGTTTGTTACGATTTTATACAGGTTGAGATCTTGTGATTTGGAATTGAAACAGAGATTGTATTTGGAGATCTTGTCTCAAACCGAAACAAGATCATATGGTGATGCAACATTTTCGAACCTGAGTGCGCCAACAATTCAAATTCAAACGTCTATCAAGTTGGAGGTTTGAAAGCCTATAAATAGAGAAGAATGCAGAAGAAAGAGAACACATCACGCAAACGTATATCCGAGTTCTCAAAGTCTTCCGCTGCATTCAGTCGATCATAGTTTATCTCGCAGTTCTCTTTGTTTTTATTAGAGTTTATCTTTTGAGATTTTGAGGGAAACATAAGAGCGTTATAGTACAAGTCATTAGTTTTATACTAAGAGTATTTTGATACTCAAACGTATACACACTTTAATTTGGTGTGTGGTTAGTACTTTTATTTCAGTTGTGAGTTTGGGTTGCTAGAATAGAAGTGAAATGTTTTGTATAGAAGAAGGAAAGTTCTTTTGGGTTGTTCTGTGGCTCATAAGGAAAGTGAAATAAGAGTTTTTGAATCCTACGGGTTGGATAACCCTAAGTAGGGACGTAGACCAAGTTCGTGCTGAACCTCATTAACAGCTCGATCGCTTGTCTATTTATTTCTATTTCCGCATTTTACTTTGTTTTATTCTCTTTACTCGTTCTTTAAACTAGCAAGATTTTGATTCTTATATCAAGACCTTGACAGTAGATTTCAAAACTTTGAAAGGTTTGCGTTTTGCTAAAAACATCCATACTATATTCACCCCCTTCTAGAGTATTTATATAATCTATTATGCTCTTCAATTGGTATCAGAGCTTGGCTCACTTATATTTGATTTAACCCTCGTGTGAGTTTTATCATGTCTAAGATAGGTGATGGAGAATTTGCCCAAAGGAGATCAATCAATCGACCTCCACTCTTTTGTGACAACAACTTCGTGCACTAGAGATCCTTGATGCAGATGTTTATCATCGACCAAAATCTAGAGCTTTGGAATCTTATCAAGAAAGGGCCGCATGTTCCAAAGAAGCTCGGTGCAGCTGGACAAGATGTGCCTAAAGAAGAGATTGAATACACTCAAACGACTTTGGAGAACGTGGAAAAAAATTATAAAGCTGTGAACTTACTTTATTGTGGACTTGATGCTAACGAATTTAATCGTGTTTCTTCTTGCAAGAGTGTCAAGGAAATCTGGGATAAACTGTGGTCACTTATGAAGGAACCAACCAAGTCAAAGAAAGCAAGATCGATATCTTTCTACGTCAATATGAGCTCTTCAAGATGAACTCCGGCGAGACGGTGAAGGGAATGTTTATGAGATTCACTCAAATCGTAACCAATCTGGACTCACCGGGGAAAACCTTCACTAATGAAGATAATATACACAAAGTTCTAAGGAACCTACCGAAAACCAAGTGGGTACCCAATGTGACTGCGATTGAGGAAGCTCAACACCTTACTTCACTACCGTTGGATGACCTCCTTGGAAAGCTCATCACCCATGAGATGGTTCTCAACGAAGAAGACGTAGAAGTTCCTTCTACAGTCAAGAACCTTGCTCTCAAAGCAGAGAAGGAAGAGATACAATCTGATGATGATGATTGATGACGAGGAAGATCCATTTGTACCCATCACAAGAGGACTCACAGGTAAATATAAAGGTAAGTCATCTAAATATAAAGGAATTCTCTAATCGAGATTATGATAGATCATCTAAATATAAAGGTAAGTCATCTAACCATACTAAGAAAACTAAAACTGACTGGTTTTTGAATGTGGTGAAACAGATCACCTTGTGAAGAAGTGTGCACTAAAGAAGATAAACAAGTTCAAAAGGAATGATCAAATAAAAAAAAAAGCTATGGTGGCCTCCTAGAGTGATTCAGACTCTTCATGCGACTCAGACACCGAAGGTGATCAAGCCAATCTTTCCCTGACGGCTGAACATGAGGAAAGTCAAAATCAACATCTTAAGGTAGTGGTAAGAAATTAATTTGATATCTAGTCTTCATGTTGTGTTGTCCGAATTTCTAAAAAAATATGATTTCTAATGAGGAAAGTGATGTCCATGTTTTAGACCATGCTTTTGTGCTTATTTTCGCTCCTTATTCTAGCTATTTTATATATTCTGGGTTGGGAATATAATGAATTTTTGTACTTTGAGTTTATTTGAAGGAAATAGAGGTCCACACAAGTTTTGGTTTAATTTTGCAAAATTTGGAGCCATTCCGAAGCAAAGCCAAGATAAGAAATTGACTGCAAGAAAGCATTCGAGGTCGACTGGATCTACTCGATGTCGGCTGGAGAAGAGCTGGAATTTGGCTAAGTGTTGGGAAGGCAATCTACTGTAATCGAGCTCTGAGTGGTCGATATTTATCCTTGAGACCGACCACTTCTCGACATCGACTAAGCTTGGAGAGTAATCGACATCGAGGAGAGGCACTCGACGTCGACTGAAGAGGAACAACACTTAATAGCTGCTAAAGATGCCCGAGATCGATCGAGACACCCAAGGTCGACTGCACACATTGAGTGGTCGATGTCGACTAAAACCCTAGTGGGCCTCGGGTGAGTTTTGAAGAGTCCAACTTGGAAGAGGTTTAGTTAGCCATGAAGTTGAAGATCTTTTATCACATTTATATAGACTATATCCTTATGGGTGAATCTCTATTTACCCTAAGAAGTTTTTATATTTGGATAGAATATTTAAATTCAAGTTTTACTAAGATTATGACTACTTTCCTTGGCTAGCAAGGATTGTTAGGCTATAAATAAAGCCCTAGGGGCTATGTTTAATTCGATTCATAGAGAACAATACTCATAGAGACTACTTTTCTCCGGCATCAGGTTCAGTCACAGGGAACCACGTAGGACATTTGACATGGTGGTGCTTTCGCCACCCTTCTCCTCGACGGAGTACGTGGTTGGAGGCTTTAGCGCTACCACCTAGTGTCATCGATGGCGTGGTCTTCTCAAAGTCGGAGGTGTAGATTTAAATGGAGGGTTATTGCTGCTACATCTTTCGCTGGTGATTTGGGCGAGGCAGCTTCACGCCACTGTGTGTGCTCCTCACCAGAGCAATGAGGGAGGGGCGGGGTCCTATACACAACTAGTATGAGATTGAGTTTTGGCGGAGCATTTGTGCTAATTCAAGGATGTTAAAATTATTAGATATAATTTGGACATTATTATTTTATTTATGTTCGAAAGATAAAAGTCTAATTTACGTATTTAGGAAATTACTTCTTAACTGAATAATATATATTCGTTATATATTAATTTATTTAGTAAACAAAGAGATAAGGATGAAATTCCTTTTTTAATGGAAACCCACCTTCCTTTCTAATATATGCTCATCCAGTGATCGAATTCGAATGCAAGACGATCTTATTAATTTTAATTCTGTTTATCCCTCAAATTCTAACAATTTAGAATGACATAAACATGTGATGGTTGAATGATGGATGAGCAACGGAAAAGTTGAAAATTAAGAAAGACTACCAATAAAGGAGACGTTGAAGAAGCTTTATGCTGAGTCGACGGATGAGCGTCACCTTCCTCTACTGCCCGCTGCCTCCATTGTTGCCTCATCAAGAATAACACCAAAGTTGCAACAGCTGCAAAGGATAACAACACACCAACTACCACTGCGGCTGTATGTCCTGCCGAGATCTTTTTCTTTGTCGGTTGCTCATAGGTAGTCTGTGTCGATGCTGAATCCATATTACGGGCGCTTATTATTAGAGAGTGATGTCAACATAAAGATTCATTTATTTTAGAATAAATATTCTAATGAAATACAATGATGCAGCCACCTTTATTGTTTTTTTTTTATTATGACAATATAAGGAAATATGACCCAAATCAATTAGCCCAGAATGTGAGCACTCGAGCTATCAGCATTCTCCCTACACACATATTCTAGAAGACACATTGTATCTAGGGTTACATCATTGTAAACGCAATCACATAAATTAATGAAAAGAAATGATGACATTTGAATCATATGTAGCAACTATGCAATTTCTTCTCATGGTATCAGATTTCCAGGTTCCAAATTGATTCCCACTTCTTCCTTTCCTTCTTTCCCAAGATGGAATCTCCTTCCATTCTTCAGATCTCGTCTTCTACAAACCTTCCCTTCTTTTCCAACATTCTCAAGCTAACCTCTGAAAACTATCCTCTCTGGAAGGCCAGGTGCTTCCATATCTTCATTCCCAGTAGTTGTGCGGGTTTATTGAAGGCTCCATTCCTCCACCGGCTAGCTTCCTCCTCCGCCAATTATCCATCGTGGGTCAAGAAGGATCAAACGGTGATGGCGATTCTTACTGCTTCACTCACTCCTCCGATCCTAGTTCAAGCCCTTGAGTGCTCTTCTTCCTTTCAGGTTTGGTCTCAACTCAGTGAAACCTTTTCCGCCACCTCTGTTGCTAATGTGGTGCATACCCGGTTGCAACTTAGTTCCCTTAAAAAGAGGGTTGATAGAATCACCACCTATTTTAACAAGGCTAAGTCCCTAACCTCGGCTCTTCAAGCCACCGATCAACTTATCTCTAACAATGAGTTTATAATTTATCTGCTTTCTGGTCGTGGCCAGGATTATGAGGCCATCGTCACCTCTATATCTACTCAGATTCCCCTTCCGGCACCTCGTCTTGTCCTCTCCCACCTTCTAACTATGAATCTCGTCTCTCTGCTCACACCCAAACTTTGCTTCAATAGTCTGCACTCACCTCATCCCAAAACACATCCCAGCAACAGCCCTCGGCTGATTTCAAATCTACCAAAAACAACAACTCCTGTGGCAGAGGTCGTGGGTCTGACCAACATTCCTCGAATAACTTTGGTAGAGGTTCTTACGACCCTAGTGGTAGAGGAAATTTCAAGGTCATGGGAGAGGTTCTTAGAGAGGTTGGGGTCACGGAAGTACGTACTTTCGGAGGTTAACAATACAACTTCTCCGGTGAACCTGGCGCCATGTGTGTCAAATCTGCTTCAAGCGTGGCCATGAAGCTCTTAGGTGCTGGAATCGTTTCAACCATTCGTTCCAGCAGCCTGCACCGCCGAATTTGCAAGCAAACTTTACATCGAGTCCATGGCACTTAGACACCGCCGCCTCACATCATTTCACTCCCGATCTGTCCAAGTTCAACGCCGGCCTTCTCCCTTGTCGAGGTACTGAAGAAGTGATTATTGGAAATGGTTTGAGTCTTCCAATTCATAACTACGGTTCCTCCTCCTTTCTCTCTTCAAATCACTTGTGTCACCTTCACAGTTTATTACACACTCCTTTAACTAAAAATCTCAACTCAGTCCGACAATTCTGTTTGGACAATAAGGTTTACCTTTAATTTCATCCAGATTTCTTTCTCATACATGATCAGGCTACATGCAAGATGCTCCTCCGGGATTGAGAAAGGCTTGTAAATCCTAACAGACCGCCACTGACCTCCATTGCCTCAAGCCCTTCCGACTGGCACTGTCGTTTCGGTCACCCTTCTGCTGTCACAATGTGTAAGCTGCTTCATCGTCTACATCTACCTATACCTAGCTTTACCTTACTCGTTTCTCATGTGTGGTTTGTGAACGGGCTAAGTTACATAACCTCCCACACCCGGCCTCTTCTTCCCAATCCAGTAGACCTTTCGATCTTTTATTTGTTGATGTTTGGAGCCCAGTCCACTATATTTCTACTAGGAGACACGAATATTATGTATCTATCTTGGATGACTATTCTAAGTTTTTATGGATATTTCATATGGCTACCAAATTTCAAGTGACTACTATCCTCACTGCATTCATTAATTTTGTCACAAATTTCTTCTCAACAAATATAAAATCTCATCAAACCGATAACGGTTCGGAATTTAAACTTCATATCCCACTCTTCACCAAACTTGGGATTGTTTATCGCTTCACTTGTTCATACTCCCACCAATAAAACGGGAGCATCGAAAATTGCCATAGGCATATTCTGGACACCGGGCTTGCTCTCCTTGCTCATTCCTCTGTTCCCCTATTTTATTGGGACTTTGCTTTTGAAACCGCAACCTACCTCATAAATCGCCTCATGTCCTCAATTCTATCTTATAACACCCCATTCAACCTTCTTTACAATAAATATCCCGACTACCATTTCTTAAATGTTTTTGGGTGTTTGTGTTTTCCCAATTTGAGGCCCTATAACTCTCGCAAATTCTCATATCGTTCTACCCCTTGTGTATTTTTGGCGTATAGTGCTCAACACAAAGGCTATATTTGCAAGTCCCTTAACAATCAAAGAATTTATATTTTCAGAGAGACGTTGTCTTTCATGAAGACAACTTCCCTTTTGCTCAGTAGAGATCAGCTGTGCCCAAAATGCCTGTCTTTCACCTATCCCTTCTCACTGGATTTGATTTTTTTTTAAACAAAAATTAATTAAAAGGGAAAAAAAAAGAGAAAGGTAGAGTGTGAGGGGGAGAGAGTGAGGAGGGATAGGGGGGACAGTGAATTTTTGGGTACAGCAGATCCTAACTGCCTTTTGCTGGGTCCCCCTCATCACCAAATTTTCCTCAGCCTGCTTGCCTTAAATTTTGACAAGCCCATTTCCAAGCCCACCAACTAGACTTGTCAAAACACAACCCGACTCGACCGCCCGGAAAATTTTCGACCCGAACCCGGAAATTTTGACCCGGAAATTTTTTTCGACCCGAACCCGAAAAACCGGAAATTTTCCGAGTCATCTGGGTTTCGACCCGGTGACCCGATTGACCCGGTAATTTTGACCCGATTTTACCCGATTGACCCGGTGACCCGGTTCACCCGGTTGATGTTTAATTAAATATAATTAATTTTTTTTATATATGATTAAAATTTATTGCAAAATTATCAAATCATGATTTTTTTAATTTAAAAAGGAAAAAATTGACAAACCCGAAATCGACCCGAAATGACCTAAAACCCGGTCAAACCCGGTCAAACCCGGGTTCTAGTCAACCCGGAAATACCCGGGAACCGTTTTACCCGGGACCCGTTTTACCCGAGACCCGAAGTGACCCGACCCGAATGACCCGTTTGACAGGTCTACCACCAACAATACCAATTCAACTTAGCCCACCTTCTCCTCCTAGCTCAACGCCACCTTCACCTAATCTACATTCAGATTCAACTTCTTCCTCAATTTCCGAACCCTCACCACCGTCACCGTCACCTTCACCACCACCCCCTTGCTCCCACTCATCTCATGACCAAAAGAGCGAAAGCCAACATCACTAAGCCTCTCATTCGCTATGATGGAACCATTCCCTAGCCTCAACTACAAACCACCACCACCGACATAATTCCAGATGAACCACTCACCTTTGCAGAGGTAAATAAACACCATGAATGGCGTTTGGCCATGAACGCTTTATATCAAGCCCTTCTTGCAACCCATACTTGGGATCTTGTCCCACCACCACCCTCGACCAATGTTATCGGAGATAAGTGGGCTTTCAAGACAAAGCGCTTTGCGAATGGGGTGATCAAATGACGAAAGGCTCGTCTAGTAGCTAAGGGCTACCATCAACTCCATGGTCTTGACTTCACTGAGACTCAGCCTTGTGGTGAAACCAGCTACAACCCGAATTTTGCTCTCCCTCGCATCCATGTTGAACTGGTCGGTCAGGCAACTAGGTGTACAGAATGCCTTTTTACGCGGTGATCTCACAGAGGTCGTCTACATTTGCCAACCCCCGTGTTTTCACCATCCTCAATTTCCAAATAATTTGTGTCGTTGACATAAATCTCTCTATATATGGTCTTAAACAGGCCCCAAGGGCTTGGTTTGCTAAATTGAGTTCTGAACTTATTTCTCTCGGCTTTTCTCCCTCGAAAGCTGATTCTTCCATTTTCTTCTTTTGATATGGTGCTCAATTCACCTTTGTCTTGGTTTATGTTGATCATATTCTCGTCCTTGCCTCCTCTGATTCACTTGCTAACCGGTTCATCACCTCCCTTTCATCTACTTTTCCAGTAAAAGATCTCGGTCCCCTGCATTATTTTTTTAGGCACCGATGTCAAACGCAATCCCTCTGGCTTTCATCTTTCCCAATCAAAATATATTATGGATCTCTTAAGCAAGGTAAACATGGTCAATTGCAAGCATGTGTCCACTCCTATTGCCCCAAAACATGATTTTAACTCCTCCTACCTTGCCTTTGATGACCTTACCTTATACCGTAGTGTGATTGGAAGTCTTCAATACCTCGCCTTCAGACGCTAATAAGACATATTTTAGTAGGCATTATTGGGTGGTTTTAGATGCATTTCATTTTCATGTAGTCATGTTTTATGGTTAATTGCACATTATGCTCTTTTAGTGGTAAAGTTCAAAAACTACGCTATTTTATTGGATTTATGTAGATTCGTAGTGCCGACATGGTGAGGAGCTTGCATATTATGCTCTTTTCTTAGCCGTTTGAGATGAATCTAACACATTAACATTCAACCATTTTCTCTATTCAATTCGTTAGTTTAGGTTTTGTTTTCCATTCAAGAGAAGGAGTTTAGGTAAGCCATGCTTGGCTAATCCTCCATTGTTTTCATCTACACTTTTGAGACTTGGTTGGTTGTTTGTGGGTTTCTAATGAAGTAGTATTTCTCTCTTTAATATCTTTCAACTTCCCTTGCGATTATTGATAATATTATTGTGATTGCCTGCCATGATAGTATCTTGGTAGGTATTTCTTCTTTCTCCATTAAATGGATTATGTAGTGGCATGTTTAGGATTGTGAGAACCTTCGTTTGATCATGACGAAGTAGGGATTTCGACATATGTCTTAAACATCGGTTACCTTGCATACTTAGTGTTATTCATCTGCCTAGATTCTTAATTAGGAATTTGTGCTATCTTTATGTTAAATCTTTGTCCGTACTTAGGTTACATAAATGTGTAAGGGATTAATTGTGCTCTTTGTGTTTTAATCTATTCAAACTAAGATGGGAGGAACTCATAGAGAAAAACTTTAATTGGATTCAACGACCAATGATGCCAACCAATGTCGAGAATTTGTGGATGGAAACATCTCTTTTATCTATCCTTTGCATTTGTTTGGATTAGTTTCTTTTATTTACTTTATTCCCATATTTTTCCTTTCAATCAATAATTGCACCATTCTTGAAAATACTTGTTACTCTGTGGGATTGACCCCTTACTTGCATCCTATACTAGTTTGTTTGTTTGGGAATTATTTTGATAAGAGAAATCAACGACTTTCCCTCCGTCAAACGCACGAACAATGTTTTTGGGGTGAACAAGTTGTGCCAATATATGCACAATCCCACCACTGATCACTGGCGGGCTGCAAAGCGTCTGTTGCGCTATCTCAGAGGGACTCGATCATTCCCTCTCTCTCCATTTGTCCTCCAATTCATAACCTTCCCTTGCTGGTTTTTCCGATTCAGACTGGGCTTCTGATACCTTGGACAGACGCTCAACCTCATCATATTGTGTTTATTTGGGTTCCTCTCTGGTCTCATGGTCATCATAGAAACAACCCACAGTCTCCCGCTCTTCGATAGGAGCTCAATATCGTGCTCTAGCAATAGCTATGTGTGAACTCCTATGGCTCCAGTCTCTCCTTTCCGAAATTGGCCTATTTCTGCATAAGCCACCAATCCTATGATGTGATAATCATGGGGATACATACCTCGTTGCTAATTCCGTTTTTCATCAAAGAACGAAACACGTTTCTCTGGACTATCATTTCATTCGGGAGAGAATTGCAAATCGAACATTGCGAGTTGCCTTTGTTTCCACCAAAGATCAGATTGCTGATGTTCTAACTAAGCCATTGTCGGACCCTCAATTCAGCAATCTCTGATTCAAACTCACTCTTGTTTGAGCTCGAATCGCGCAGGGAGGGGGAAGGGTGACAAGATAAGGTAATATGGCCCAAATCAATTAGCCCATAATAAGAGCACTCGAGCCCATCAATATTCTCCCTACACATATTCTAGAAGACACTTTATATCTAGGGTTACTTCATTATATATACAAATTGTTATTTACACCCAAAATCCAAGTCTTTGTTTTTTTAAATAAACCCTACGTCTCAAGAGGTGCATCTATTTTTTTTTTCTATATACATACCATGCCCCTCTTGAGTCACACATCTATGACTCGGGAGGCGTAGGATTTATTTTTAAAAAAACTTGGATTTTTGGTATAAATAGTAAGTTTTTTAGGTGTAAATAACAAACCCTTATATATATCCATGTAAATGGAATCACGGAAATTAATGAAAAGAAATGAATGACATTTGACCCGCTATGCAATTTCTTCTCAAATTAAAAGCGCGGGTGATAATACCTATCCGAGAGCATCTTTATGGATGAAGTCCTATAGACCTATGTCATTATAGACGTCAAGATCCCTAACAGATCGGTTAAGATGTGCAACCTTATCAATTACTTTGTTGCTATCACGAGTATGTGAAAGAAAAACACATCTCTCACTTTCAAAAGAAAAGTTTTAATGTCTAAAATAATCATTTCAATTTTCTAAAGGAATTTGGTTTGTGTTTTGAGGTAATTTATAATTACTAGAGATTCTCTAATTAAATATAGCCACCTTTGTGTTTGGCCCGGCTGGTGGCAATGTGTTTGAGACTCACTTTTTTTCCTTAAATATAAGTCATTTAATTTTTGGATACATTTTTAGTAAATTAAAAAATTTGTAAAATAGTAGTTTTTTTCTATAATTTATAATAAGAAATGTCCATAATAATGAGTAAGAAACTATTTTTTTAAATTAATTTAAAAAATATTTTATAGAGTTTTTAATGTTTAACAAACATGTAAAAGGTCAAATGGCATGTTCTAATATGAAGAGAGTTATAATTATACCGGTGGTTTTAGAAAACAAGAAATATAATATAATAATACAAATGGCATGTTCTAATATGAAGAGAGTTTTTTTCTATAATTATACCGGTGGTTTTAGAAAACAAGAAAAACAAGAGAGTTATAATTATACCGGAGTATCATCTAATACAACTAAAAATAATACGAAAAAAAGTCCTAAAATAATACTATCTATCTCCTTATAAACAAAAAATAATACAAAATTTAAAATCAACAAAAAAATTATAATACAAACTATGAACTTCTAACTTACAATATAATAATACAAACTTTGGAACTTGGATGGGGAGAAGAGTCAAAACAAAATAAAACACTATTTATCAAAATTACAAAAACATGTGTATATAGTCACACACAAATCCATTCCTTTTATTTTTAAATATACCAAAACCACTATTTAATTATTTATTTGTCCAACTTCACAAAAAATCCACTTTTTATTTTAAAATTAAATAAAATTGCATCCACTTGATCTATTTAAAATATACAAAAGGTGGATTTGTGCAAAGTGTGATTAATTATAGATTTTTTTATATAATTTTGATAAATAAAATTTTGTTTTGAATCTTACCTTAATTTAAGTTTTCAAAAGTTTGTATTATTTTAAGTCAAAATTTCATTTTTTTAATTATTTTTTGGTTAATTTTAAAGTTCATATTATTTTTTATTTATAGTATAGTAGTTTGTATTATTATGAATTTTTTATACAAAAAGCAATTTTTTTTAAAAACATTTTTTTAATTTTTAATGTTAACTCCAAGTCGGGGGGGGACTCACCTCATGTCCCCGCTTAATTCCGGCCCCGGGTATAACTTATTTTTAGCGAGATATATTGAGATTACAATTGTTGTTGGAAATTAAAAGAAATGGAAGGATGCAAAGAGGAGAGAAATCGATCTCACGATAGCACGGTTCATCAAACATGGAGACGGCGCTGATGTCGACGCACATGGAGCGGAGTTTGAGAACCTTATCGGCATCGAGCTGGGAGCTGTTCTCTGCGATCAAGTTGCGGCAGTTGATGCACTTCGAGTTGTATCGTGCCACGTTGCGCATCTCCGTGCAGAACTGAAAGCTCGGCCCGGCCGCCGTGCTACCTGCCTCCACATATGACAGGCAGTCCGGCGCCGACCCACGTAGCAACGTCTCACATTGGTTCTCATCCGCCGCCGCTGCCGGCCCCGGCGCTCCAGATGGAGATGGTTCTATCTGTGCCTCCGATAGCAACGCCACTAGCATAACGGCCAGCGCCGCTGCAGCGGCGGCGGGGCGGCGGTGGGAGGGCCGCGCCATAGTCATTAAATGGGGTCTAAATTTTGGGAGAGTGTTTGGAAATGATCTTGTTTGAAATTAAATAATGGAGTTCTCCCTAACACCTACTTACACTATAACTAGTTTTTTTTTTTTTTTTTTTTTTTTTTTACCAATTGGTATTGGGAAGAGTAGTTTATCTAAACGTTTAGAATCCTTATATTATCGTCGGGGATAAAGCTGGCAAGATCTAACACGACCTGAGAAATCTGACCGACTCACCCAAACCGAAATCCGACCGAAGTAAAAAATTTAGCGTTATGCATAACCCGAACCCGGAATCGAGCCCGATCGATATTGAACCAACTACAGACAAACCCGACTCAACTCCGATCCGACTCAAATACAGACCCGACTTGAACTAGACTTGGCCCGATTCCTAACCCGACCAGAATATCCTTAAAATTTCTCTCTCTTCCATCCCATGAAATTTCATTCCCTCTCATTTTATTTCCTCCCAATAAAATTTCCCTCTTATATTTCCCCATCTTCCCTCCTATTTTACTTTTATATTTCTCTCTAATATTTCCCTCTCTTTCCTCCTATATATGAAATTTCATTTCCTCCAAATAAAATTTTATTTTCTCTTATTTTCATTCCCTTCTATTTTACTCCTGCCAATAAAATTTCCCTCCACTCCCTCCTATTTTACTTTTACTTTTCCCTCTTATATTTCTCTCATTGCCATCCTATGAAATTTCATTCACTCCCAATAAAATTTCATTTCCCATTTTATGAAATTTCATTCGTAATGAATAATCTAATTAACTAAAATAAAATTCAACCAGGAAAAAATAAAATAAAATAAAATTTATTTAAACATAAAAGATAATAATTTGATTATAACGCATTTTATGTCATCCACTTAAATACTTAGTAATCAAACACAAATAATGGAATATGGTTTAAAAAAACATGATTACAAGAATATGAATATATGAATACATGATAGTTTTATAAGTTGTATATTTAATATTTGTATTTAAAATTTTATATTATCTCACATAAGTAAAATTACCGAAAATAAAATGATCAATCAAATCACTTGAAATGAATAAAATACTCGATCAAATTACCAAAAATTTATGATTTATAAATTATGTAATAATCTAATTGCAAAAAAATATGATAGACTAAATCACTTGAAATGTCCATCACCCTCTCCATATTAGCAAAATGTCCACCCCTAAAATAAAGTTGTTGAAATTTTTTTTTAGCAAATTTTTTTTCCCGCGAAATTTTTTTTTTCCGCGTTGCTGAAACTGCTGAAATTGAGTTCTTTTTTTCCACGTTGCCGAAATTACCGAAACCAAAATTGCTGAAATTGAGTTTTTTTTTTATCTCCATGTTACTTTTTTTTGTTTTTTTTTTCACGTTTCCTGAGTTACTGAAACACATGTGCCACCATCAGTTTCAATAATTTTTTTTTCTTTTCGCGTAACTGTTTTTTTTTTCGCGTTGGCGAAAATGGAGTTGCTGAAACTCCGATTTCAACATTGTTGTTGATGCCGAAACCCACCCTCTGTTTCAATGGTTTTTTTTTACGTTGCTGAAACTGTTTTTTTTTTGCCGCGTTGCTTAAACCCCGATTTCAGCACTGTTCTTGATGCTAAAACCCCGGTTTCAGCAATGTTGTTGATGTTAAACCCACGGTTTCAGCAACGTTGTTGATGCTGAAAGCCCAATTTTAGCAACGTTATTGATGCTGAAATTGTTGCTGAAACCGTGTTACGGGATATAAAATTTAGTCTATGCGGGATTCGAACCCACATATTTGCGCATAGGACATTGATCTACCATTGAGCTAAGAGGCTTTTAAAGGAGATTTAAAGCAAGTTCAACAACAACAATTTCAGAAAATTCAATTTTTAAAGCAAGTTCGGCAACAACAATTTAAGCAAAAAGAAGGACCAAACTAAGAGTCCTCACAAAAAGAGTAAAAATATTCCTCTCACGAGTCTAACTCCAAATTTCCTTCCACAATGTTGTTGTTGAAACCCCGATTTCAGCATTGATGTTGATGTTGAAACCGGGGTTTTAGCAACGTTGTTTATGGTTTCAACAACGTTGTTGATGCTGAAACACCGGTTTCATCAACTTTTTTGGTACTGAAACTCCGGTTTCATCAACGTGTTGTTAACATAATAAACAAACTCAAAGAATACAAATCACTTGGAAGCAATCAAGGCCATCAGATTCATAACAACCAAATTGATAGGTTTTTTGCACAAATCAAACAAAATATCAGACTATCCGCCAAAAGCAGCTGGAATCTAACAACAAATAGAATAGCCACAAATGAAGAACCAATTGGAAATCAATTTACAGCTACAAGGCAAATCCCCATTTTTGCAGAAAACCACGCAATTCAAGCAAAGACAATAAAGAATTAAGATCTTATGTACAAACGAAACGCACCTGCTAAAAACGAGAATAGAGGACCTGCTGAAACGAGAATGGAGGCAGCGCGAGCAAACGAGAATGGAGGACATGCTGAAAACGATGACCGGAGGTAGCAAGCGAGTGAGGGCGACGAGGAATGGAGGCAGCGCGCGAGCGAGCGAGGGCGACTGCGACGGGAGGACGATGAGGACTAGAGGCAGTGAGCAAGGGCGAGAGAGGCAAGATCTGGTGGTAGCGAGCGATTGATCGATTGATGATTTCAAAGCAACGAATTTCAGCAGGCCGGATGATGGAGGATTCAGATTCGACCGCAAAACATGACGGAGAGTGCGGGTTCCAGGGCTGTCATGGGAGAGAGAGAGAGAGAGAGAGAGAGAGAGAGAGAGATCGATTTCTTCTCTGATCCCGTCGCCGTTGAAGAAGAGTTCGCGGCTTTTCCGTTTGCCATTGCTTCGATTTGAATAGCTTCGAGAGAGGGACAGAGATTCGCCAGAGCGCCTCCTTAGATCCAAGTGAGGGAGTGGTCGAGGAGTTCCGACAACAATGATGGAGGTTGTGGTGGTCGCCGGCGGTGGATGGGGGTGGTGGCAACGGTGGAGGATGTGGTGGGGTGGTGAACGCGATAACGGAGGAGTGAGAGGGAGGCGATGATGAAACGACGAGGAAGAGAAGGAGGATGTCTTGCTGAAACGCTAGAAATCTCTGAGATTAGGTTAAGATCTCAGGGGAAATTTTGTCCAAAAAATTAGAGGTGGACAAAAACCTAATTTGCTGGGCTTCGAAGACACTCCCTCAATAAAGGCCAAAAAAGGCCCGTTGGGCAAATTTTCTCAATTTTATATTACCTTATTTTTCAAATTCATTTACTAGATTACTCAAAACTCCAAAAGTCTTCATCTCATAAGTATATTCGTATATAGATTGATGTCAATCATTACTCGTTTACTCATGTAATGAATTATGAATGATCGACTTGAATTCAAAATTATCATTTCTCACTAATAAAAGATGAGTACAGTGAGGATATTAAGTATAACTTTAATCATATATATCATGCATAATTTTATTTGAAAATCACTTTTTGAAAGACACAAATACACAATCACACAAATAACGTGAATTGTCTTTTAGATAGAGAATAAAGTATGATTTTGATAACAATATATTGCGAAATTTCAATGAAATTAATGATGAATAGAACGAGCTTACGAGCCAATGAGTAGATTATATATTGAATCATAATTAATTTTACTTGAAAATACTTTTTGTAATACACAAATAACATGAATTACATATTTGACTTGATAAAATTGATTACCCGAAATTTCCGAACGAACATGATTAAATAATTTCAACCCAAACAATTGAAAGTTTGAAACAAACATAGACTCGATTCTACTTGAAACCTGAATGAGCCTGACCCGAATTGACCGAAAACTCGAATAAGCACAACCCGATATTCAGATCGAAATTGTGAATGAGTATGTATTTAAGGGATTGAAAAGCACCTTACATCTCATATATGCAAGTGTGAGCAGCTGAGAGTACACAACACACAGCAGGGGCAATTTCAACATTTCACCCACACACCACGGCTGCCTTTATAAGGCGAAAAATGCTGTTAGAAGCTGTAACAAACCCGATTTCCGTTTTCTGTATTCAAGAAAACAAATCCACCCATGGAGGTTTCCCAGTTTATTTGATCTGAGCTTGGTTGATACATTTTGCCACTTAGTTACATAATTCCAAATGGTATCAGAGCTGTGAGTTACGATATGTTTTTTTTACTGGTTCTCGCTTTGCTTTTCTGGATTTTTCGAAGCTTTGGTGTTTTTCCGGAGCTCGTGTTACCATTTGCTGCAAATCCGATGAGATCTGAAGTTGGTGTGGTTGACATGGTTGGAAGAGGAGCAGGACAAACATCTGGTGTTGGAGGCGACAATAATGGACAAGGAAGAGGAACTTTTCTCACTCCTTGATAATGCACATTTCTAATGGGCATTATAGGGTAATTTAGTTGCATTTACATTGTTGAATATGCATGTTTTAGTGTTAATTTAGATAAAACACTTTTTGTGGAAAAGTTCGGAATCTACGCTATTTCGGTTGAATTGTGCAGAATCGTAGATCCGACATGGTGGAAAGCAACGGAAAGCTGTTAAACATGGCCAAATGAAGTCAAGAAATCAAGTGAAGAAGAGAAAGAAAGGAGGAAAGAAAGAACAAGGGAAGAACGATGAAGAATTAAGTCTCTGGGCATATTTCGCTGCAAGCGGGATTTCACTCGCTGCCAGTGAGTGGAACCAAGCCCGGCAAGCCAGCGAGAGAGAGCCCGCGAGAAGAGAGAGCCAGCGAGAGGAGGAGCCAGCGAGAGAGGAAGGGCAAGCAGCGTCCGCTTCCAGCGACTAGACTCGCTGCAGCGAGAGGTTCGCTGCCGCGGAATAATTTCGCTGCCAGCGAAATTCACCAGGACGACGAAGACCTCGGCAACTCGCTCCAGCGGAAGGCTCGTCTCGCGGCAGCGGAAGAAGCCTCGGCTACTCGCAGCTGCGGAAGGAAGAACTCGCTCCAGCGAGTTGGGGCTCTCGCGGCAGCGGAACGGGTGACTCGCGGCAGCGGGTTCAGTGTCTCGCGGAAGCGGAAGGATGGACTCGAAGATGATGGAAAAATTCTAAGGCATGGAAAAGTCGCTGCCAGCGAGTGTGCTAGCGAGGTGGTAGCGGAAATCCAACAGAAGCTCAATCAAGGCCATTCGCTGCCAGCGGAAATTTCTCGCTGCCAGCGGAATCCGACGCTGAATTAATTTAGGAAAGTTCTATCTTTTATCTAATTTGTTTAGGAAGTTTCTATCTTTTATCTATCTTTTATCTACCTTTTATGGAAGACATTAGGCTTATAAATAGGATGTTCTAGGGTTAGTTTAATTATGTTTTCAATTGGAGCAATCACCATAGAAGAGAAGAGAGCTTAGGTAAGCCATGAGCGGCTAATTTTCCTAGTGTTTCACCTACGTTTTCGGAGACTTGGTTGGTGAATTGTGAATTTTTAATTCAAGTTATCTTTCCTCTATTATAATTCCTTCAACTTCCTTGTGCTTATTGTTATGTTATTGATGTTATCTTGCTTGGCCGACTTGATAATATTGATTTCGTGCTAAGATTTAATGCTTTCGTATTTGCGTTATTTCTATAGTAGCATGCATAAGATTGTGGATTCCGTGTTTGAAGCATGATTATGTAGGAAGTTGACATATATCTTAAACATCGATTTACCGTGTTTAATTGGTGTTATTTATGTGCTCAAGTTCTTGGGATGTTGTGCTATCTCCTTGTTAAATCTTAACCGTGTTATGATTGCATTGAGGTGTAAGGGATTACTCCTCCTGCACCAGGTTCAGGCGTTGGCAGAGGTTGGAATATTCCGAATCCAGGGATTCAATTTGGGGATATGATGCAAGGTATATCAAATGCTCATGTGAATCCTTTGTTTCTGTCAAATTCGGACCATCCAGGAATGGTTTTAGTATCAAATCTCTTCAATGGAGCCAATTTTATAAGTTGGAGTAAAGGTGTCAAGATGGCACTAGGAGCCAAAGTTAAGCTCGGATTCATAACTGGGAGATGTGTAAAACCATTAGAAAGAAGTGATGATTTCAAAAATTGGATACGTGCAGATCAGATGGTGATGTGTTGGTTGTTTAATTCGATGACTAGAAAAGTAGCAGAAGTCTCATGTATGTTGAAACAGCCAGAGAACCGTGGGATGAAGTCAAGGAAAGGTTCTTTGAATCCAATGATCCTTTAGTGTATCAGTTGCGTAGGGATTTGGCCAATCTCAGACAAGACAATCTGTCTGTAGGGGATTATTTTTGAAAATTAAGCAAGATCCGGGATGAACTGAAGTCACTAGATGTTGTTCCTATATGCAGTTGTGGAGGAATAAATGGTTGCAGTTGTGCCTTACTGAAAAGGATTGTTGATCAAGAAGAGAAAGCAAATGTTATGCAATTTTTGATGGGTTTGAATGATGTTTATGAGAATCTGATGAGCAATATACTATCTAAGGATCCTATGCTAGGGATTAATAAAGCCTTTCAAATGGCTACACAGATAGAAAGATCCAAGGGAGTTACCAATGCAATTCAAGGTGAGCAAAATGCCTTGAATGTGTCAAGACAATTTGACAGATTTTCCCAAGACAGATTTGGACAGATTGATAGAAACTATCAACTAGATAGTGAGACAAATGCTGCTAATGGGTACAAAGACTTCAGAACTGGTGAGCAGTCAAAGTATTATGATAAGAACAGTGAGCAGAGTTATAGAGATTACAAAAAGGCCAAGCTAGAGAGAAAATGTGATCATTGTGGTGAGAGAGGCCATACCAAGGAGTTTTGTTTCAAGCTCATAGGGTATCCTGAATGGTTTAGGGGACCTAAGGATGATGGGAAGCCTAGACCTACTGGGAAGTTTGCAGTATAGTTTGAATCTACACAACAGGAGAGTCCCTTTGAGGAGGATGGTTACAACAACAGCAAACCTGATCAAGCAGTGGTTAATGCTGTTTTTCATGAAGTTTTGAAATTAATGAAAGGGAAATCCCAGGTGGAGAGTGTTGATAGCACTGCCAATCAGGTCATGGTGCACTTTACAGGTACTCTAAGCTCTTCCTTTCTTATTGGAGTGAATAAATCACAACATGATATGTGGATTGTTGATTCTGTAGCCACAAATCATATTGCTTTTGATTGTCAGATTTTCTAAGAAGTTTTTGACTTCAAGACTGCAATCAAACTTGGGGTGCCTGATGAGAAATGCATTACAGTCACACAGTTTGGTACAATCAGATTGAATTCTGAATTGATATTGAATCATGTGCTGTTGGTGCCTCGGCTTAGGCACAATTTGCCGTATGTTTCAAAATGTCTAGTTGAGCAGCATTTGAGGTTCAGTTTTGACAGTATGGGATGTTGGTTACAGGACCTTACAACTAGAAGGATCGTTGCTAAAGGTCATGAGGAAAAGAGCCTCTATGTGCTGAAGACTGGAGTGAAGATACATCCTCATTCACAGTATTTTTCTTCTTTGAACAATGTGAGTTGTAATAACATGCTGTTAATGCATGCCAGATTGGGTCATATTTAAACTTCAACATGTTCCTGGCTGTACTGATATTGATTTTCAGTCATTACACTGTGATGTGTGTGCCATGACTAAAGCACACAAGTTACAATTTGATAGAAGTTTATCCATTGCTGATAGTGTCTTCCATCTTTTACATATTGATGTTTGGGGACCCTATAGAGTCCCAGCTATGTGTGGGGTAAAATATTTCCTCCATAATTCTCCCTAACACAAATGAGACACCTTCAAATACCTCTCCTTCCCTTTCTCATTCACTAGATAACCTGCAGGTTTCAGATTCTTCACCATCATCACAATCAACCCCTCCTGCCCAACAACTTGAATCCTCTCCATCTCCTATTCCTCATATGAATCTAAGAAGGCACATATCTAGGCCTGCTAGACTCAATGATTTTGCTTATTCCCATCTTCCAATTAGAGGTATCACTGATTCATCTCAATCTGACTCATTTGCTGTTTTTGCCATCACAAATCTTTCTCACCTTTCCCAAAATTATGTTCATTCCCTGGTCAATGCTTGTTCCATCTTTGAACCTAATTCGTACTCTCAAGCTAAGGGAATTCTTGAATGGGAAACTGCAATGGAAAAGGAACTGTTGGCACTCACAGATAATCACACTTGGGAGGTCACTGATCTTCCCCCAGGAAAGAAACCAATAGGCTGTAAATGAATATTTAAAGTCAAGTATAGGGCTGATCGCACAGTTGAGAGGTATAAGGCAAGATTGGTAGCAAAGGGCTACAATCAGGTAAAGGACAGAGATTACAAAGAAACATTCTCACCTATTGCTAAGTTATCCACAATGAGAATTTTTCTTGCCATTGCTGCTTGTCGAGGTTGGATGTTGCACCAATTGGATGTAAACAATGCATTTTTGGATGGGTACTTAGAAGAAGTCTACATGAGTCCCCCTCCTGGATATAAAGTGGCAAGTGGAAGTGTTTGTAAGCTGACTAGATCCCTATATGGATTGAAGCAGGCCAGTCGCCAATGGAATCATGAACTCACAAGGTTCATGATCATATTAGGAAATACTCACTCTTCACATGATTTTTCTCTGTTTGTTAAGAAGTCAGGGAACCACATGACAATAGCTCTTGTTTATGTTGATGATATACTCATCATGGGAAGTTCAAGCACTGAGATTGAGAATACTAAATCTGCTTTGCATAAACAATTCACCATCAAAGATCTTGGGGCTGCAAGGTATTTCCTTGGCATGGAAATATCCAGATCTTCTGCAGGCATCTTGTTGAACCAAAGGAAGTATGTATTGGATATTCTTATTGATGCATAGATGGATGGTTTCAAGGAAGCCTCATTTCCTATGCAGCATGGGATTAAATTATCTGCAAGCATAGGTGACCCTATTCCCAATCCAGAAGAATACAGAAGATTAGTTGGGAGGTTACTTTACCTTACACTCACTCGACCAGACATCTCCTATACTGCCCAGCAACTTAGTCAGTTCCTTCAATCCCCATTGAAACCACACTGGGATGTCCTCATGTATCACCTCAGATATCTCAAAGGCACATTCAATCTTGCCCTCTGTTACTCTACCAAGTCCTCATTGCAAGTTCAAGCATTTATTGATGCTGATTGGGGCAACTGCTTGGACACTACACGCTCCCTATCTGGGTACTGTGTATATCTTGGCTCATCCTTGGTATCTTGGAAAACTAAGAAACAGAAGGTGGTGTCCAAATCCTCGACAGAAAGTGAATACAGGGCTATGTTATATCTGGCTAGTGAGCTGGTGTGGATGCCAGGCATTCTATCTGACATTGATATTCACATTTCACTCCATGTTCCTTTGTATTGTGATAACAAATCAGCCCAACAGTTGGCTCTCAATCCTATCTTCCATGAGCGCACCAAACATGTGAGAATTGATGCTCATTTTATTCGAGAGATGGTGTATGCTGGCTTCCTCAACACAGTACATGTCCCAACTTCTCTCCAAGTAGCTGACATCTTCACTAAAGCTCTTGGAGCTAAACAACATGAATTTTTTCGAGCCAAGCTTGGCCTAGTTCTTCTTGCTCTAGGCATAGCTTGAGGGGGGTATGTGAGTGAGTATGTATGTAAGGGATTGAAAAGCACCTTACATATCATGTATGCAAGTGTGAGCAGCTGAGAGTACACAACACACAACAGGGGCAATTTCGACATTTCACCCACACACCACAACTGCCTTTATAAGGCGGGAAATGATGTTAGAAGATGTAACAAACCCGATTTCCCTTTTCTGTATTCAAGAACACAAATCCTCCCATGGAGGTTTCCCAGTTTATTCGATCTGAGCTTGGTTGATACATTTTGCCACTCAATTACATAATTCCAAAGAAACCCAACCAATATGAGATTCATTTTGACTGAATCCGACCCGACCCAACCAAGTTCGATGCAAAAAGTTTAGCCGTGTTGACCCAACTCATTAGTGACCCGACCCGAATGTGAACGACCCGAACCCGACCGGATCACCCAAATTGCTAGCTCTAGTCAGGGAGACGGGAGCAGCATTAATGAAAAAAATGACGTTCCTCCACTTAGATGAGGTATCTTCGGAAGTCACGAACACTACCACGATCATCTTGATCAACGAGACACACGAGATTGCAACATCAAACGGAACTAAGGGTGTGTTTGGCTAAATGGTAGCTGTTAGAGGAGCTGAAGCTGTTGGGTAGCTGAAGCTGTTGGATTATTTGAGTTAAATATATGCTAATAAGCTAGTATAGTGTTTGGTAAACCTAGCTGTTAGGGTAGCTGTTGAAAACTTGTGAATAAAAAACCAAAAGCTCCGAAAAGCTTGGGTGAATAGCTGTTGAAAAGCTTAGATTTCAAAAGCTAATTAAACTAAAATCTTGTATTTATTTCTTTTAAAACTATAGAATATCAAAACCAAAAGCTCCGAAAAGCTACTTGCTTTTGCCAAACATACCCTAAATTCAAGCACAACAAAGCCAACGACTCCACCAAATTGTGCAAAACAAGACATGAGTAAAAAGAATGGATACCAATCTTTGAATCCAAATGTCAAGTTTCTGTGTAGCTATATTAATTTCATATAATTAAAATTGCTCAATTTTTTCATCGATCTTTTTGTCGATCTCTTGCTTAGTGAGAGTTGAGATCTAGAATTTATCTCAATTTGATAGCCTGTTTTATACCAGATTATATCGTACATAGATAACTTGTAAATCTCCAAATGGATTGTAAATCGTTCAAGTGCGTGGATCATGAACTGCGGGTCGATTGTAGTTTGGTTCATCTTGGGTTCAAGGTGGCCGGGTTTTGATCAATCTTCCCATCCCATAGATGTCGATTTTTGTAGCTCCTACCTGCTTGTATCAGTTTATTTTATCTCCCTTTCCATCTCCTTTGTTCCCTGGGGGCTGGGGTCATCTAAACTGTGATATTTCACAAAATTTCCTGCGTAAAAACAAAGAATCCAGGCATGAGCAAAAGCGTTTTTCCGTATGATACCAAGGCAAGGAAGCCCGTAATCAACTATTTTCCATAATTGAAGGTGTACATTACAGTTTATGCACTTATTCAAAGGATTCGGATAGATAAGGAATTCCGAATAATCAGTGTTGGAATGTGTTTGTCCCACATCGGTAATATAGAGAATATGCTTGAACACCGTATAAGGTTGGAGTGCATTGTCAATTGGTTTTGTCTCATTGTCAATTGGTTTAGATCGATGGAACCTCGTTCGGGTTATGTGTTGTTCGAGTCTCCCGTATATGGACCCGCACACACGTCCTTCCTCCAGCTTATCTTTAGCCCCACTGGGCCCAGCCGAGTTACCAAGACAGTCAAGATCGGGACAATTAATTTCCGAACAACCATTGTTACTAGATCAGACATAACATTTGCTTTCATATTAATTGGTTCTTGTTGAGCAGTTCTTCTGTCCTTGTCCATTTTGATGGTTGATATTGAGTATTGACGAAGTCTTTCCCTGGGTTCAAGATAAATCCATAGGTGTAGCCAAGTTCCCGGCCGGATCCTTCATCAATATGACCATCAACATGGTCATATTGATGAAGTCATGTTGGCTTCTTGTCTTGTTCTTTACATTATATTGGCTCCTTTCAAATTGTGACTGAAACATTTCTGGTGGAAAATCCCAATCAAAAACATAAAACAAAGCCAACTTTCAAAACTTGAAAGGATGTGTCTCATGATAGAGTAAAATTTGATCTTATGGTTCCAACATAGAGTTGAAGGTTGTGTGTGTGGGTGTTAATTAAAGCTAGCGCTAAGTTGTCTAAATACTTGAAAGGAATATATTTTTACATTATTACTAATATTTTTTTATTGAATAAAAGTTAATATATTATTATTATTATAAAACTTCAAATTAATTATTTTAATTTCAATATTGATTTATCTATAACTTGAATGTTACCACTAATTTATTTACACACAACAAGAAAAATATTTTTAATCTTATGAATTTGTTAAATCAATAAATGATTAACAAACATAAAAGAAAAATAGTCATTTTCTACATTATTTTACCTATTTTTATTGAATAAAGTTTATCATATTATTAACACTGTTTACTTTGATACAATTTTATAATCAAAATTTAATAAATTTGTTAAAGGAATAAATGACATTGCTTCTTCCTCTCTCTCGCTCGCTCCACCCCTGAGACTCCTCTACCGGGGCTGTCACCTTCATCTTCTCCCTCTCCTCCTCGCCGTCACCATTGCTTCTTCCTCTCTCTGTTGATATTCAATCAATTTTCTATCGGGTTCACGTACACTAAATCTGGTCTCTTCTTTCAGGAGAAGCGTAGACAGCAATACTTCATCCTTTACACCAGATTTGTCGGGACTGGCGGTTCCTTCTTCTCCAATGTCGATCTGTTCGTCTCCAAGGTTGCCATTGGGCGGTCGCCTTAATCGCCACCACTGACGCCGACTATATTGCATCCCTCCATTCCAGGAATGAAATTTCCCCGAAGCTACTCCTTATCCTTCCTATAATCGAGTTCCTGGTATGAATGGGCCAACCATTGATTGTTTCTTCTTATTGTACTCCTAAAATCTAACCTTATTTCTAGTTGAATTTCAGTCAAATATGATAATTCATTGTATCGATTAAAATTTTGAATTCAAAATACACGCTCTATGCTTTATTTGGATTCTACTTTATGAAGGGGGAAGGGGAAAGTGAATAAAAATTTGGTTCTGTTTGTTTGTCTTTCATATAATTTGTAGTTTAGGGTTTTGAATCGGAGGTTTAACACCCGTTGACATTGAAATGTAGATTAAGATGAGTCGGATCGAAGTATCCAGTTGACAGCTCAAGGGGGCTGCTTCAATGGGTGCAGAGCATCAGTTTTGTTTCTGTGTCTGTGGATCATTCTTTGCATTTTGTTCTCCAAGAAGAGTCACTGCCAGGTAATTTTGAATCGATGGTTTCACTTTCTTAACTTCCAGGATATTTTTACTGCTTGCCTTCTTGCACTTTTTCAAGCATAGGTCATCTTGGCATAATTAACTTTATAGTTGACCTTACCTGTTTGGATTTGGGATAATTCCTTTTCTGAGATATAAAACTAGCTAGACTAGTGGCAGATCTAGTGCATAAAAGTTAGGTGAGCGAAAAAGTATTAGTCCTAGTAAAGAAATTCTCATAAACAATCAAATTATCAAACAATTTTGAGCCCTAATCTTAAATTTTAATAATTATATACAAATACGAAGAATAGAGTCTAAAACATATTCCCTCCGATCAAAAACATGTTTTAGATTTTGACACGTATTTCAATGGGCTAAAAATTATATTAAATATTTAATTTTTTAATATTTTTTCTCAACTTAATACTTACAAAGTATTAGTTATATATTACTAAGTATTAAGTTTTGAAAAAAATATATTATTTTATATTATTTTTCCCTTATTAAAAACGTCCTAAAAATAAAAAAACCTTATATTATTGATAGGAGGGCTACTAATTTGTGATAATAATAGGTTATAGAAGTGATAATTGAGCTCGGAATCGGATATGGTTGATAACATCAAACATAGAATAAGTTTTGGGAAGTGGGTAAAAGCCAAAAATTAATTATGGAAGATAAAGAAGAATAAAGTACCCAATTTCAATTTTGATGAATTAGATATATGGTAATATGGTCTTTATTCAGTAGTGGGCTCAACAAATAACTCACTCAGCAAAAAAAAAAAAAATATAGCCTACTTTAAAAAAATCTCACCCAGCAAGAGCTGGGAGAGCTCTCTCAACCATCCGCCTCTGAACTAGACTCTGAAGTAGTTCATCCTTGCAATGTAGAATATTGATAAACTTTTAGCGGGTAGTTTACTTATGTCACAGTAAGTAATTATGTGGCCATCAAAACATCGATTCATTCACTTTTGGAGTAACAATACCTAACTAAATTAGTCATGTTGCACAAAGCCACGCATTTTTTTTTGTCATCCATTCAATGCACATTTTATTCTTTGTACACATTAAGAAAATGTTGTATACATTCACTTGCAGGAATATAAACATGAAATGTATATTTATAAAGGATGTTTTGGACAGTTTGCATTTACTCTTAATTTTGAGGGTGCTTTTATCATTCTTGTAATTTACCCAATTATTGGATGTCGACCATGTTCCCTATGCCTGCTTACAGCATCCCTGTGTTCCAGCGACGAGTAACTCGTCTAGCTGAATATTGTCACTTACCTTGAAACACTTGTTCTTTACAAATCTGCAGCTTAACATTTCGGTTTGTTTAAAATGAGCTATCATGCATGCTATTTTTCATTGAACTGATTTCTGATGGTTTGATACCTGTATTCTCAGTATTAAAGTCGAATATCAGGAGTTTGGAAGATGATAATGAAACTGTCCGTAGGATAACAATTGGTAGAAGATATACACCGTAATGGTAGGATAGTTTCACATGAATGGTAGGATAAATATACGATATTGGTAGGATGATAATAGCCTATTATCTCAATTGGTAGAGCGTTGTGTTTCCACACAGAGGTGTGAGTTCGACTCTTACATAGGCTAATACGGAGTGTGTGTTCATAAGTCTTTGATATATTGTGTCTTGGTAAAGCCAATTATGCATTTACATATTTCCAATAGTATAAATATATCTTACCATTAATATGCATCTATCCTACCATTAGTGTCCAGTTATAAAAAAATTACCGAGTTTCCATTATGATTCTACCAATATCGTTGTTTTCTCATACCATTAGTTCCCATCTATCCTACCATTCTGATCCTAACAATATCGTTGTTTTATCCTACCATTAGTTTCCATATCTATCCTACAAGTTTTGTGCATCTATCCTACCAATATTGTTGTGCCTTTACACAGTTATTGCTTTTATCTTTCGAAATTCATGAATAGGAAATCATTGAGTTATAAGTTGCAAACAACTATCCTACCAATATCGCTGGCCCTTCTGTGTGTATTTTTCTATCTAAAGGCAACAAGCTTCTGTAGGTTGTACTAGAGAACAGGAATATCATTTGCCTTGTCTTGGCACTGCATCTTGAAATCTCATTGTTAAAAGGCTTATAATAAATGATTTGTTTGGATTCATACGTTTGTTTTCTTATGAACACACATTATATGCTCTATGGGTTTTTTTTAATCGATCCACAGGATATTGCCACTTATAAAACAAAACAACACTTGAAACAAAACTGATACAAAATAATGTCCAGCATAAGAACCCAACAATGCAGCTCAACTATAGTCTGTGTAACCTGGATATAATTTTTAACATTAGCAATATATGACTGAAAAAGCAAGAGATTTTGCCTGAAGATAAAAACTATAGTTTGTAAACAAGCTACTTGCCATACATTGAAGGATCATTAATTAATCAATGTCTATTTGACATAAAAGATTCTACTTAAAATCTAATCAAAACCCTTAGAAACACTAGTAATACAATATCCAAGTAGCATATACTCTCAGCAGTTGTGTGGTTTCAAAGATCCTGAAGCTACATTGGATGAAATCTGGACAGCCTGTATTAAGTCGTTCATCAAAACGTGTAAGATTTAAGCTGTGAAAATGATATAACTCCAAAATCACCACCTCTTCATGAAAAAAGAAAGTGCTACAAATCATACTATGGAAACTGTGAAAGACAGTTTAAAGACATTGGGTGGTTTTTCAGGAGAAGCTTACAAAGAACACTTGCAGAAAGGGAAGATAAAATGCTTAAACTATTGGATATCGCTTGAAAACTCATGGTAGGATAGATGCACAAAAAATGGTAGGATAGATGGAACCTAATGGTAGGAGAAAACAATGATATTGGTAAGATCATATTAGTATGATCGATGGAAACTAATGGTAGGAGAATACAACGATATTGGTAGAATCATAATGGAAACCCGGTAATTTCTGTATAACTTGACACTAATTGAGCTAATAGGCTATGTGAACACACACTTCGTATTAGCCTATGTGAGGATCGAACTCACATCTCTGCGTGCAAACACAACGCTCTACCAATTAAGCTAATAGGCTATCATTGTCACTTTGACATGCTTTAGCCTTTCATGAACCCTTTATGGATTGTAATGCTCCACACAAAAGAAAAACAAAATAAAGATCTTAACAATCATATCCTAAATGCAAAGAGGTTAAACAGATGCAATCATATTCTCTCAAATGATCAATCCTGTCCTACCAACTGAACAACCTATCCACCCCAAAATTAATAACCCTATCCTACCAATAGAACAAACATATCATGCCAAATGACCATAACTATCCTACCAAAGGTAGGAAGAAATGAAAATAGGCAAAGAATTGGAAGATATCAAGCTTCTCAGTGTGGCTTGGGAAAAATTATCCTAGAAATATTAGGAGCACTGTTCTGCTGCAACATATTACAGTGTGGCTCCTCTTCCTCTAATATCTCCTTACCTATCCAACTAAGAATAGATTTAGGAACCCAAACACTACCCGGTTGAACTGTTCTTTTCAACCGATTGGAACTTCTCAACTGATCAGACTTAAATCTAAGAACCAACAGACACTTAGTTTCCTTGTCATTTAGTCGATAAGGCACATTTTTGTGAGATGCAAATAGCTCCTCTTGTGCTACTGATGTGTTGTTATGTATCAAGTTTCTTGGAAATGATAAATTGGTTCTAGTTTTTATATTCACAATGATTGCAAGATGGTAGGATTTGTTGGAATTAAGTTTGTACTGCAAACAGAACCAGTTTTGTGAATTTGAATTTATTGTGCCATCAGTTTCAATTATCTATGCCAGTGGGTGCATATGTCTTTTGAAGACCTTCACATTCATCTAACACTTTTCTTCTTTTTTTCTTGTTGATAGGAGTCTTAATAACAATACTCTGTCAAGCACAATTCCTATGTCTCTAACAACAATTTATGAACTGCAAGTTTTGTGAGCATTGAACTATTGTGTTCTTCCTTGCACTAACTACTGAAGTTTAGCAAGTGCTATTTTCTTACTGGATTCAAACTTAGCTTACCTGGTTTTCATTCTTCTTCTGTGTGTAGGAATCTGTCATTCAATAATCTCTTAGGAATTATTCCATCAATTTCAATTTCACGCGCAATTTCAAACCATAAACTATCAAATTCCAACTCAATATCAAATCTTAACCCTAAATGATGCGGGACCATCCAAGACACCACCTGCGGACGCACATATCTTACATGAGGATGGACCTATGATTCAAGGAAGGGAGGACGATGTCATTCTCAAGAGGAACATAATGAATAGAATTTAGATCTCTCAAATTGTGTGAAACACATGGAGTGTCTTGTTGATCCAACAAGAGATGTGCTCGTTGATCACGAATTGGTATCTATCTAGCTTGGTTTGCTTTGCTGTTCATCAACTTCGCAAGACTTGGTGATCCTAGTATTCACAATCCCCCTTCTGGTGCTTCAAGTTGTCCGCTTGATTGTGTCGGATTGTAGAGGCGGGTTATATAGTCATTGGTATTGGTTCCTACCCTCTGAGGAGGCCTGGGGTCTTTATCTTGTTCTATATAGATCGACTCAGTCCTTATCGGTCGTGTCTTTATATCAATTTCGAGTCTTTATCAGTTCTTGCATCGAGTCTTGTTCTTTCTTTATTGTCGACATTGAGTTCTTGCTGTTCTTGATGTTTCTTGTTGAGTCTTGAACGAATCTTGAGCTTTCTTGAATCGTTTCTTTGAGTCCAGCTGCTGCGTTCTTGCTTTCTTGTTTGTTTCTTTGAGTTCTTGCTTGATTGTCGAAGATCGGACCATCCCACGGCTAACCCCGTATCAAATTGGTATCAGAGATTTGGTTTCCGACATCAAGATTGAATCTTTTCTTTTCATAAACACAAAAACCACAAAAAAAAAAGAGTCTTTTTCTTGTTTTGGTCTTTTACTTCTTGTTTCTTTTTTATTATATTACTAATCTTGAGTTTGTGATTGTTGTGGTTGCTTAGCCCAAACACAAAGCCTACCCGAGACCGTGGAGTCGACCAGATCAGTGCGCACACCCCCTTGTGTCACTACCCTAGCCGACGGCAAGTCCCTTGTCCCCGTAGTCGAGTAAAGCTTGGTCGACAGCCCACATCCACACCAAGAAATCCTAGTTTGTTGCTTTGTTCTATCTTTGGAACTTTTGATCTATCTATATCTATTCCTATATTTTATTGCCTATTTTAAATTCTGATTTTTGGTGGATAAAATTCATTATATCTATCAAATATCTATTAAGGCATAAAGATAGATCCTATTACCTAAAATAGCCATTCTATCTATATCTTTTCATTAGGGCTGAATTTTTATCTTCTATCACCATAACCTCATAATTTTCGAGTCCTCTTCTCATTATTATTAGTTTTCTTGCATTAGTTTCATAAATTAAAAAAAAAAATCAGATTCGAAATTTAATTAAAAGCTTGGACCTAGGAGTATAAAATTCACTAGGGGTAAAAGTAAGTCAAAAAAAAAAAAAAAAAGGAAAGTGTTTGTTTGTTGGTTGTTTGATCTAGTGCAAGAAAGCTCCCAAGGACAATTGGTGAACCCCTTTTTCTCAGCCCTAATCAACATACCCTATCCTAAACACACACACCTCCACAAAATTGAAACCCTACCCTGCAACTACAACGTCCTAACTTAAAGGTTTTCAATCAAAAGAGGTAAATTTCCAAGTTTCCTTTTGTTTTTCTTTATTTCTCTTTGTGTCGAGCACTTCTCCCCATTGTCGAGTGCTCTTGTGTTGTGTCGAGGAGATCTCAGCCCTTGCCGAGTCTCTCTAGTGTTGTGTCGAGTGCTTACAGCCCTTGTGAGTGCTTGTTTGAGTCTGTCGAGTCCCTTACTTGCTTGCATCGAGTACTACAGCCCCTTGTTGAGTACTCTTCTGAGTTGTTTCATTCACTACATACTTTGATTGCTTTGTTTTTGCTTGGTTGTTGATTTGCCCAAAGCGGATTGCCCTAGCAAGTGTGATATATCAATCAAGAGAGGGAGTGTGAGCGAAACACAATTGTGAGTTGTTTATATTTTGCTAATCTTGACATAGTTCTATGTTTGTCTTTATTTGCAATGTCTATTAACCAGGGCAATGATTGGTACAATACCTTCATGGCGATGTTAGCTAAGGTAAATGAGAATGTGGTGAAAACCAATGAAGAATTGGTTAAGTTGGATGAAAGCTTTACGGCATATGAGCTTCGGCGTTTTGGCTCTAATACGGTGTTTGGACAAGGAGTCTCACTTAGAGTTGCAGTGCCACCAACTGAAAGGGAAGAAACTCATCCTATTTCTACTCACCTTAATGTTTCTTCTACCATAGATAATTCTCTTATTGCTGAAAATGTAGAGCATGTTGTTAATAATGATCAAATTCTTAATTTACTTGCTTGTGATGATAATGTTTGCATTGAATCTGAGCATGATGATTCTTTGATTGATAGTAAAGTTTTAAGTGTTCAACCTAGTCCTTGTGAGGATAATCAAAGAGAGTATTTGTGCTTAGAAATAGGCAAAGTGTCTAATTTGATCATTGATGGTGAAAATTCTTCTACTATTGCTAGCCTTGAATTAATTGAAAATTCAGCCTTGGAAAAGGAAGAAAACTTGCTAGCATTGGATGGAAACTTAGGGATTATTGACCAAGCTAAAGTGCATATTACGTTAGAACATAATGATGACATAAAATATGAATTATGCACTCATAAAATTTCTTTTCTTGATTTTGTAGATGAAGCTGAGACTATCAAGGAGTGGTCAATCCCTACTTCAATTGGTCTTGAGATGAGTTTCCATGGACATGAAGTATTCGATCCAAGAGTTCGTGTGGATGCTTTTGTGGAATCATATGCGATCTTGGATTCGAGGACGAATCCTTTTCAAGAAAGGGAGATTGATGCGGGACCATCCAAGACACCACCTGCGGACGCACATATCTTACATGAGGATGGACCTATGATTCAAGGAAGGGAGGACGATGTCATTCTCAAGAGGAACATAATGAATAGAATTTAGATCTCTCAAATTGTGTGAAACACATGGAGTGTCTTGTTGATCCAACTAGAGCTGTGCTCGTTGATCACGAATTGGTATCTATCTAGCTTGGTTTGCTTTGTCGTTCATCAACTTCGCAAGACTTGGTGATCCTAGTATTCACAATCCCCCTTCTGGTGCTTCAAGTTGTCCGCTTGATTGTGTTGGATTGTAGAGGCGGGTTATATAGTCATTGGTATTGGTTCCTACCCTCTGAGGAGGCCTGGGGTCTTTATCTTGTTCTATATAGATCGACTCAGTCCTTATCGGTCGTGTCTTTATATCAATTTCGAGTCTTTATCAGTTCTTGCATCGAGTCTTGTTCTTTCTTTATTGTCGACATTGAGTTCTTGCTGTTCTTGATGTTTCTTGTTGAGTCTTGAACGAATCTTGAGCTTTCTTGAATCGTTTCTTTGAGTCCAGCTGCTGCGTTCTTGCTTTCTTGTTTGTTTCTTTGAGTTCTTGCTTGATTGTCGAAGATCGGACCATCCCACGGCTAACCCCGTATCAAATTGGTATCAGAGCTTTGGTTTCCGACATCAAGATTGAGTCTTTTCTTTTCATAAACACAAAAACCACAAAAAAAAGAGTCCTTTTCTTGTTTTGGTCTTTTACTTCTTGTTTCTTTTTTATTATAGTACTAATCTTGAGTTTGTGATTGTTGTGGTTGCTTAGCCCAAACACAAAGCCTACCCGAGACCGTGGAGTCGACCAGATCAGTGCGCACACCCCCTTGTGTCACTACCCTAGCCGACGGCAAGTCCCTTGTCCCCGTAGTTGAGTAAAGCTTGGTCGACAGCCCACATCCACACCAAGAAATCCTAGTTTGTTGCTTTGTTCTATCTTTGGAACTTTTGATCTATCTATATCTATTCCTATATTTTATTGCCTATTTTAAATTCTGATTTTTGGTGGATAAAATTCATTATATCTATCAAATATCTATTAAGGCATAAAGATAGATCCTATTACCTAAAATAGCCATTCTATCTATATCTTTTCATTAGGGCTGAATTTTTATCTTCTATCACCATAACCTCATAATTTTCGAGTCCTCTTCTCATTATTATTAGTTTTCTTGCATTAGTTTCATAAATTAAAAAAAAAAATCAGATTCGAAATTTAATTAAAAGCTTGGACCTAGGAGTATAAAATTCACTAGGGGTAAAAGTAAGTCAAAAAAAAAAAAAAAGGAAAGTGTTTGTTTGTTGGTTGTTTGATCTAGTGCAAGAAAGCTCCCAAGGACAATTGGTGAACCCCTTTTTCTCAGCCCTAATCAACATACCATATCCTAAACACACACACCTCCACAAAATTGAAACCCTACCCTGCAACTACAACGTCCCAACTTAAAGGTTTTCAATCAAAAGAGGTAAATTTCCAAGTTTCCTTTTGTTTTTCTTTATTTCTCTTTGTGTTGAGCACTTCTCCCCATTGTCGAGTGCTCTTGTGTTGTGTCGAGGAGATCTCAGCTCTTGCCGAGTCTCTCTAGTGTTGTGTCGAGTGCTTACAGCCCTTGTGAGTGCTTGTTTGAGTCTGTCGAGTCCCTTACTTGCTTGCATCGAGTACTACAGCCCCTTGTTGAGTACTCTTCTGAGTTGTTTCATTCACTACATACTTTGATTGCTTTGTTTTTGCTTGGTTGTTGATTTGCCCAAAGCGGATTGCCCTAGCAAGTGTGATATATCAATCAAGAGAGGGAGTGTGAGCGAAACACAATTGTGAGTTGTTTATATTTTGCTAATCTTGACATAGTTCTATGTTTGTCTTTATTTGCAATGTCTATTAACCAGGGCAATGATTGGTACAATACCTTCATGGCGATGTTAGCTAAGGTAAATGAGAATGTGGTGAAAACCAATGAAGAATTGGTTAAGTTGGATGAAAGCTTTACGGCATATGAGCTTCGGCGTTTTGGCTCTAACACGGTGTTTGGACAAGGAGTCTCACTTAGAGTTGCAGTGCCACCAACTGAAAGGGAAGAAACTCATCCTATTTCTACTCACCTTAATGTTTCTTCTACCATAGATAATTCTCTTATTGCTGAAAATGTAGAGCATGTTGTTAATAATGATCAAATTCTTAATTTACTTGCTTGTGATGATAATGTTTGCATTGAATCTGAGCATGATGATTCTTTGATTGATAGTAAAGTTTTAAGTGTTCAACCTAGTCCTTGTGAGGATAATCAAAGAGAGTATTTGTGCTTAGAAATAGGCAAAGTGTCTAATTTGATCATTGATGGTGAAAATTCTTCTACTATTGCTAGCCTTGAATTAATTGAAAATTCAGCCTTGGAAAAGGAAGAAAACTTGCTAGCATTGGATGGAAACTTAGGGATTATTGACCAAGCTAAAGTGCATATTACGTTAGAACATAATGATGACATAAAATATGAATTATGCACTCATAAAGTTTCTTTTCTTGATTTTGTAGATGAAGCTGAGACTATCAAGGAGTGGTCAATCCCTACTTCAATTGGTCTTGAGATGAGTTTCCATGGACATGAAGTATTCGATCCAAGAGTTCGTGTGGATGCTTTTGTGGAATCATATGCGATCTTGGATTCGAGGACGAATCCTTTTCAAGAAAGGGAGATTGATGCGGGACCATCCAAGACACCACCTGCGGACGCACATATCTTACATGAGGATGGACCTATGATTCAAGGAAGGGAGGACGATGTCATTCTCAAGAGGAACATAATGAATAGAATTTAGATCTCTCAAATTGTGTGAAACACATGGAGTGTCTTGTTGATCCAACTAGAGCTGTGCTCGTTGATCACGAATTGGTATCTATCTAGCTTGGTTTGCTTTGCCGTTCATCAACTTCGCAAGACTTGGTGATCCTAGTATTCACAAGCCCCCTTCTGGTGCTTCAAGTTGTCCGCTTGATTGTGTCAGATTGTAGAGGCGGGTTATATAGTCATTGGTATTGGTTCCTACCCTCTGAGGAGGCCTGGGGTCTTTATCTTGTTCTATATAGATCGACTCAGTCCTTATCGGTCGTGTCTTTATATCAATTTCGAGTCTTTATCAGTTCTTGCATCGAGTCTTGTTCTTTCTTTATTGTCGACATTGAGTTCTTGCTGTTCTTGATGTTTCTTGTTGAGTCTTGAACGAATCTTGAGCTTTCTTGAATCGTTTCTTTGAGTCCAGCTGCTGCGTTCTTGCTTTCTTGTTTGTTTCTTTGAGTTCTTGCTTGATTGTCGAAGATCGGACCATCCCACGGCTAACCCCGTATCACTAAATCATCAAAATCGAATTTAAATCCGTAAATAACGAGTTTAGGGAGAAGATCCATACCAGATGGGTTGCAAAATGAGGGATTGAAATCGAAAATAGAGGGGATGGAGGCGTTTGGTGCGAATCTGTGAAGAGGAGAAAAGGGGGCACTGGGCTACTGTTGCGGGCTTGCTGTGAGACTGGGAGGAGTGTCAGTGGGCCAGAGCTGGTGTTGCGGTTGTGCTGCGGTGGGGCGGCGTCGAAAACTGGCCGGAGAAGGGAAGAACGAAAGGAAGGAGGCGGAGGGTGATGTGGAGGGGTGCCAAACGTCTGTCGTTGCCGCGTCACCCTCACCCACCGCCGTCCGCCGCTCGCTGGGATTCCCCTTAGACCCACCCGCACCCACTGCCTCACCCTCCCCTCTCTTCTTCTTCGCAGATGCTCGCCTCTCCGCTGCTACACCATTCCCCATCCTCACCTGTTACAACCCGTCACCAACAGTGCCAAATTACATGAAGTTTTTTTTTACTTGGGGTATAGGGGTCAATTTGGTACATTGAAGGGCCAACTAGGTTATTTTTGCAAATAGGTCCATTTTTTTGTCTATTTAGAGCAACCCCAAGAGATGTGCTAAAATAGAGAAAAGATGGGATTTAGAGAAAAAAACTCATATTTTGGCCCCAACAGATTATGTAAACCAATCTGCAAAATAGAGAAAAGAGTGAAAAATGGGAAAAAATCTGTAAATTTGTGGGAAGAGGATTCATGTCTATAATTAAATGTATGCACTTCTCCCCATGGACAATTTATTGTCGCCACCACTGTAGCTTGTTTCCAGGAAAATATATTCCCGCCACTACTAGAGTTCTTGTCGATCTGTTTTGCTGGTGAAGCCTCTTCTCCTTCTTCCAGGTATGTGATTGCAATTTCAATCCTCTTCTCCACTTCTTCTTCCTCTGATTTAGATATCTTTTTAACATGTTCGTCCAGCAGTTCTTCTGATTTCAACCGGGGACCTGTTCGTCTGATTTCAATTTCGATTTCTGATTTCTGATTTCGTCCAGCAGCATTCTGATTTTGAACCTGTTCGCCCAGCAACATTTTTGATTTCTGATTTCTTCAATTCATGTTCGCTCTAGGTTTGAATCTGTTCGGCTATTGAAATTGAATATGTTCGTCCAGCAGCATCATGGATGCAAAGGAAAAGATGTTGCTTCATTCGGAACCTCCTTCTAAAATACCGAGGCCCGTATTTTGGAGGATTAGCAAAATAGTCTTGATAAAGCCGTTCAGGACCACCAATAAGATCACGATCAGTAGTAGCAGGACCCATAATAGAACCACGTTGACGTCCTGATTGGTTGTTGGGAAGACATTCTTCTTCTATTTGAAGAAGTAATAGGTTTTCTTCATAATCGTTATCTATATCGTCATCATATATCGTTCATATAGGTATCAACTAAATAGCGACTACCCAATAAACGACGATCCATATGAAATTAGATTTTTAAGTGAGGGAGAAAATTAGAAATCAGATGTTAGAAATGTTAGGTTGGTATTTATAACAAGTGAAAAAAAATGTTAGAAGTTTTAAAAACTTCAATTGTTATAAATAAGTAAAAATATGTTATAAATAAATGTTAGAAGTTTTAAAACGTTAGAAATAAGTAAATAAATGTTAGAAGTTTTAAAAGTCTTAAAAACTTTAATTTTTAGAAATAAGTAAACAAATGTTAGAAGTTTTAAAAACGTTTTAAAAACTTTAATTGTTAAAAATAAGTAAAAAAAAATGTTCACAACTTTAATTGTTAGAAATAAGTAAAAAAAAAGATGTTAGAAATGTTTGATGTTTTAAAAACGTTAAATTGTAATATATAATGTTATAAATAAGTATAAAAAATGTTAGAAATGTGAGGCTAAATATTATAATTAAGATGAAAATAATATTTTATAAATGTAGAATTAAATATCGTTAATAAATGCATTTATTTATTATACTATATAATAAATGTAAAAATTTGTAAAATAGAGAAGCTGTTGGAGTTTGAATGGATTTTTTTTTAGAGATTTTAGCATTTTTATTTGTAAAATAGAGATTTTTTAGAGAAACTGTTAGGCTTGCTCTTAGTAGCATTTCCTCTATAATTATTTAAGCAATAAATGACCACTAACAAAATTCAACGCAATTAATGATGTAAAACCCTTACTACATTCAATATAATACAGTAACATTATCTGCTTTTTTTTTTATTGAAAAAGGATCATTACCTGCATGTTGCACTTTGTTATTAAATGGAATGATATCGAGAGAATAGAAATAGAAAAGAGGGAGTGGAGAAAGTCAACATTGACAGGGGTGGGGGGTTAAGGACAAAGATAAAAATGGGAGAAATGGTAGGAGTCAAAAAATCCCTTGCGGGGTTTCTGGGGTACGGGGTCGCGAATCAGTGTGGTCAGTCACTATAAAAAGTTTACCCTACCAAAGTTTTTCCGACATAGCCGCTCTTTATTTACCAATTCAAGGAACAATATAATAATGAGAGGACAGCCTGCCCTGGGTAGGGCTGGTTCTATTATTTTACAGTCGGCGAATTAAAATCTAAAGGACTCAATAAACATTAAAAAATAATTTTTTTGTATAACTTCATAAAAATTTCATATTATTTTTATATTTGAATTATTTTTCAAATTTAAGTAAATAAAATTAGGTCAATGAATAAAAAATAATATACATTAAAAAAATTCAAAAATATAATTGTAGTGAAAACTAGTTATTTTTGCTTGGTATCCAGTATATATATGTACACAAGTACATAAGTTGTTGTATAGAAAAATATTAAAAAATTGTCTAACAATACTAAATATAGTTTTTGTTCTAAGATATCACTTCGAGCATATATCAAAAAAGGGAGTTTATTTTTGTAAACAAAAATAAAAGGGTAAAGTAGATACATCGAGCATATATGAAGAAATAAAAACAATACATTTTTCTTGAATAAAATAGAAAGAGTTACATATGTAAATAATAGAGCTTTATTTGTCACATAAAAAATTATCTAAAATTGTATTTGAAAATATTAAAGTACAAAAAATTGTGTCTAAATAAATGGAATAGGCGCGCGCGCCCCTCTATAAAAACATAAATAATGCAAATAGAGATATTTGAACTCTAAACGTTTAAGAATCCGAATTTTGTTAATATTTAAACTTATCACCGAGATAAACTCATATTTTGTTATTTTTTTTAAAAAAAATACATATATATAACATATATTTTTAATGGCCCCCTATCGAAAATGGGTCTGGGGCAATCGCACACCTTGCCCCACCCTTTGGGCCGTCACTGTGAGAGGGGAGTTGGTGCTATTTCATTAGAGGGGAGGGTGGGTGAAGAGTATAACTTTTAGGGCTCGTTTGGTTCAATGTGGGAATTGAAATTCCTAGGAAGTTACTTAATGGGAATTGAATTCCAAGGAAGTCGAATTGATGGGAATTGTGAAAATGTGTTTTGTTGATTTTTTTATTTAAGATGATTAAAAGGGGAAATTGAAAATTTCCAAATACAAAATGGTGGAAGTTGAACTTACCTAGGGGAAACTAGGTAAGTGAACTTCCTCCAAATTGAAGGAATTTAACTTCCTGGAAAGTTGAATTTCTGGGTTTTCATGTTTTAAAAATATAAACCAAACGCAGGTATTTCTCCAACTTCCTGAGAATTTCTACTTTCTGGGTTTTTGACATATCAACCAAACACACTCTAAGAGTGAGAGTAAATAGGAGAGAGTGGGCAAATGGCGGAAACGGGCAGGGAGAGAGATAGGTAATAAAGTGAGAGAGGAATTTGAATGTAGGGGAAAAAGATAGTATAAGTGGCAATGAAAGAAAGGAGGAGGAGGGAGGAGTAGAAGAGAGGAGTGAGCGGGAATAGTCTGGGGTGGGAGGGGGTGATGATCAGGGCGGTGAAAAGAGAAGGAAGACGGATGGAAAGGGAAAGATGTTAATATGTTATGATGATATCAGCCGTGGATGAAATCCCCCGCCGGACGTAATGAGCTGCATAAGTTACACCTGCCGGGGAGTGGGGAAGGCCCGCGCAGTTGAGAAGCTCACCGAAATGACGAGGAGAGAGGCCCCAAACGTGTTGTTCTTGATGGAAACAAAGAGCGACAAGGTGAAGATGAAAGAGCTTCGAGTAAGACTGGGCTATAAGAGTATGTTTGTGGTTGGTAGAGTAGGCAAAGGAGGGGGATTGCCGGGTTGGCACTTCTATGGGGGGGGGGGGGGGGGGAATGGTGGTTGATGTGGTGTCGTATGCGCAACACCACATTGACACTATGGTAAGGGATGGAGGAGGGGCTGAGTGGAGGCTAACGGGTTTGTACGAGTGGTCTAAGAGAGAGGAAAAACATCACACGTTGGGACTGATTAGGAGACTGCACGAAGATAACCACCAAGCTTGGATGTATATATATGGGGGACTTCAATTTAATCCCATCTATGAGGGACAAGGAAGGGGGAAATGTCCCAGATTTTGGTATACTGGTGGAGTTTCGAGAGGTGGTAGAGCATTGCGAGCTGAGGGATGTTCCCTATACGGGCAACCGATTCACATGGGATAATAGGAGAGAAAATGAGGATTTTATACAAGAGCCCTTGTTATGGTGTTTGGCAATCAAGTCATGCTTGACATGTGGCCTAGCATATCGGTGTGCCATCTTGAGAGATGCAAGTCTGATCACCTGCTGATCAAAATCTCATGTGAAGGGGAAATGAGGGATGATAGGAGGGGAAACAAAATGTCGTTTAGGTTCGAAGCCATGTGGCTTACGAATGACGATTGTATGGAGGTTATCGAAAATGGGTGGAAGAACCCGGGGTCAAGATATGTCGACAGTGTAGGGGGTAAATTTGGGAGGTGTGCAGCTGACCTGAAGGAGTGGGATAAAGTGAGTTTCGGCCATGTGAAAACTCGGCTAGCAATAGTGAGGAAAAGGCTCAAAGAGTTGTGCACTAATGGGATGAGAGGGGATCTTGCCAGAGAGCGGAAGGAGCTCGAGAAGGATGAGGATGAGCTTATGACTAGAGAGGAAATGATGTGGTTTCAAAGGGCGAGAGCCAATGAATTCCGTTGTGGGAATCGGAATACGAGTTTCTTTCAGAAGAAGGCGGATGGCAGAAACCGAAGGAATAAGGTACGAAGGCTTGATGATGAGGGGGTATGATGGAGCACGTCCGGCCCCTCCCTCATCCGACAAATTACCTAGGTGTATTTTTCTCGTCAATAGCTTCATTTCAATATATAATACACCCTAATCCAACATTTAAGTAAAAAGTTATGAATGTTTGAAAATTGTACGTAAGGTATATTAATCACATTGATTTTATTTCAATATATTATAATACTTTTATATTTTGCTTAAATTGATATTCACATGTAATAATTCATCTCGAGAGCTTCGAAACCATAAGTTATATTACTCCCTCCGTTCGGCAAAACTTGTCATTTTAACTCTCCACACAACTTTTAATAAAACTAATAATTACACTTCTTTTTTACTAATTTACCCTCAATTATTACTCTACTTTTTACTTTATCAAAAACTACAACTCACAACACATCAATCAAATCAAGGGCAAAATAGTAAAGTAGAAGCAAAAAAACCTAAAATGACAAGTTTTTCCGAACAAAAACAAAACTCTAAAACGACAAGTTTTGCCGAACGGAGGGAGTATTTATTTTGAGAATTTGGTAAGAAGTTTATGCAGGTTTAAATTTTTTATATCTAGTTATACACTATTACGTGTTAAGAATACAACAAGCTAGTTAAATATTGAATCAATGTTTTTTTTTATATCCTTAATTTGTTACTTTTCTTTTCTTTGCCTATTTCATTTATTTATTTTTATATCTTTATTTTTTAATGGGAAAAAATAACGGAGTTTTATTTATTTTGTGTCGCCTTGTGTGCTAAGCTAGCAGCACATGTGCGCCTGGTGCGCACGACCCCCATTCATTGATTTGAGTCGCACTTTGATAGGTGGAGCAAAGACAAGCTGGAGGGAGATCGTGTGCGGACCTATGCAGGGGTAACACGAACAACACATAAACCCAACGATTGGCAATAAGAGGATCGATCGAGTAGCTAGCCCGTCAAGTTTATATGTTGTTCATGATATGCCCAGAGTCCCAGACCGATACTTGCCGAACCCGCTGGGTCTGATGGGGTTAAACAGATAAACCCAACGAGGTTCCATCTCAAAACTAATTGACAATGAAAAGAGTTCCATCTCAAAACTAATTGACAATGAAAAGAGTAGCCCGCCAAGCTTATATGTTGTTCACACCTGCCCTTTCCGAAGTTGTGGTTCAACTTTTAAGACACTTAGGCTTCGTTTGCATTACCTTAATTATAAGGTCATTATGCTGTTTTGGAGTTTATTTTTCAAAAGGCGTTGTTGGAGTTGCAAGACAATATTTATAATACTGTACCTCTTTTTTTTTTTTTTTCCTCCTGTTGTCCGTGTAGTCCACCATTGATATGGCTCCATCTCCCAGCCATAGCTTCCACCTCCCCCCTCACCACGACTTCCACCTCCTGCCTCACTAGCCTCACCATCATCTCGAATCTAACAAATTGACTCTTGAAAACCTCAATTTTTGCAGCAACCAAGCGAACAACCTCCTGCTTCCCTGACTATTACTTCACCAGCCCCATAAATACACCTCTTTTGACCACCGTCTCCGACCTCTGGCTCGTCTTTGATATCATTGTTGGAATATTTAGTCAGAAAACCAAAAGAGATGTAAAAGAGAAAATTGGGATTGCAGAGCCGTAGATGAATTTACTGCACTTCAGCGAAAAACCGCCTAGACATCGGTGCATATCATACAAGACGGCTCACTCCAGGGTTAACTCTACCCTCAATCGATAGGTGCACTCCCATCAATCGAGGTGGAACTCTAGGTCTTTTCATGTGTTTGAAAACAGAAATGAGTAGCAGAAACCGACGTTCTCTCCTCCTTTTTTCCAAAACCCAATAACCACCATATATATATATATTAAAATAACCATCAGGGAGAAACTTGGGGAGAAGTAGCAAGTAGTTGAGAAAAATTACTTAAATAATAAATAAATAATTTTAAAACATTTTTTTTTCCAACAATCCCCCACATGGTTTAAAATTATTTGGTCAAACAAGATTTTTGAAATAACTAGTGTTGATGTCTTACGACTTGAATCAACACCAACCAAGAAAATTGACCAGGAGTTCCGCGATCTATCAAGCGTGTTATAAGGCCCTGCGCTTCGACCCTGCGTCATGAGTGTCCTAGGGAGCTTGCCAAGGACTCCTCTAGTAGGCGGCCCAACCTTAACACTCACTTAGGTGACTCATCAAGTGTGTGTTGTCTCACACCCCATACATGAATAAGTCATTAAGAGACCAATTGTCTCAACCTTCCAACTGACAACATAAACAAGACTTTATCACCATCAGATATCACTCGCACCTTCGTTTGACCACATTGAACCAGGAATTTACCAATTCTGGAATTTCTGGTTGGGTATCCAGAACGAGTTACCCGATAAGGCATCATAGTCTCATATCCATGATTGTGTCCAAGGACCGATTTCCTCCACAATCCAATTTGTGTCCAGGGACCAAACTCCCCCACAATTCACATGTTGTGTCAAGCTAGGACTAACTTCCTTCACAACTTTGCGTCAGAAAGTCGGCTAAAAGCCTCTCCAACCTCAAAATATCTCTATTGAGATTCACATCGTTTTCACACATACATGATAGAACGAGCAACACAAGCCTGCAAAATCATACTTTCATAAGTTAGCTAGCTCCTCCATTTAATTATAACCCAACGTCATCAACTATAAGATGTAATATCCATCATCAGGTTTGGAAGCGTATGCCCATTTTTCCAATGCACCAATACCGATGGACATGTAAGCTCAAAAACAACAAATTAGATTTCACAAATCATAATATCAAAGTGTACCAAGTGCCAATTAATGCATATAAATGCATTTTCGATCTCTTCATTACATGGTGCGTGCATTTGTTGCCCTTGCAATTGCAACATCAAAATCACATCCTATGTGAATGTTAGACTTACATTAGCGGGGTGCCAACCAATAGATTTTTGTAACAATTAGCTTCTTGACCTGCCAACAACTAATACAACGTACTGGTGCAACTATGACAATAATAAAGAAGCACAATTATATTTTGCAAGCTCCCATGAATAACCCAACTCATATGCCTAATTTTCAGTCACATATATATGAATGCTATATTGCTATATATCAAACCAGGTTTGGCTCTCCGATATCAGCTAGACCTGCTATATATCTCAAAGGCATGCAATTGAGTAGATTCTATATATATATAAAATTTAAAGATCGAATACAGAAACACATGTCTTAAAAGCACTTAATTGACATTAGTTCCCTTCATGGTTCACTAGGAGCAGATTCCATGCAAAGTAACAATACAATTAACCAAAGGAACACATGGATAGAAGAAATCAATATAAGAACTCAAGAGTTCAAAACTTTCTCCTCTTATCACAATTACCAACAACAGTTGATCTACTGTCATTTGCTTTAATCCAATAATTTATGATCTCGATAGGAGAAGGTAAAATATCAGTGTATGATTAAAACGAGCATATATAGAACCAGGCAAACACGTACGTCATCTTCACATACAATATTGCAATAAAAAAGTTGCAATTAAACTAATTGATTAGATGACAGAACATAAGAGTTCTTTCATATAATATCCATGAATTTTAATCAAGATCGATCAACAGATTGGAAGCAAAATGGGTTTAAAACAAGTAGCATCGTATCATCTCATAAATGAGTCAATGAATCTTATCACATGTACGTAATTGCCCAGTAACACGTGACAAGTTTATGAATTGAAATTCATACCAAAACATCAAATGGAATAGCTCAAGTGCCAAACCCCCACAGTGAACATCGTCTCCTTCTTTGCACAACCAGCCCAGTCGACAGGACATATAATTTACCCTTGCTTCCCCCACTTTCAATAGGCGGTGGCACCGACTTTGTGTGGCCAGCATCAAATTGGCGCCTCCAAGCCCAGAGTGAAGAGGAAGTTCATGTCAGAGAGGGATACGTGAGTCCTGATCAGCTGCCTCGCATTGATGTGCTAACCGGGCCCGGGTGCAATAGAGTACAACGCATCGACCAATTACGTACCCAAACAAATATCACATATGAATGATGAATTATGTGTAACGAGAAGATTCAATTAAACAATCAAAATCTCAACCAAAGCCTCATATATAGCATTCAGTAGTTCCATATGCCCAGATCGATCCAGAAATTGTAGGGAATCTGTGCCAATCCGATCTCTCAATCCAACCAAGACCCTTGCTCCCACAACTGTCGCCTGTGCTACTCCTCGATCCCTTGCTTTCACCCTTAGGCGATTGCACCACTGATGCCTAGGCTGCAAGTGGTCATCGATCGACAACCTCACCGGTACCAGAGGCGCCTGTAAGTCTAAGGTTAAAGGGAGAATAGCAGTCAGGTAAGAACTCCACATCAGAGAGGGAGTTGTACCGACGGTTGGGTTGAGGCTATCTTGGAGGGCTGATCGGGTTTGCCCTCCCCGCTGCAACTACCCAGCACCACCGTCTGCTATCCTTTTATCAAGAGTTTCCAAGCTTATAACCCCAATTTGAACAACACACAAATTACAAATTTCATGCTCAATTTAGCGTTTAGATTTTCATATAAGTCAAACCTCATGAAATTAACTCAAACAAAGGCACACAAGCAAAGAAATTTTTCCATCGATCTATATGATTAATTAATCTCAGACAAAATAGTTAATTAATCAAATCAAAACAAACCAGGCAATGGTTATCATCGCAAGTCCGCACCTGCACACGTCAACCCAATTGAAGGTGTAGAACTTCTCCGTAGACGGTAGCCCGACACTGCAAGATCTTCTTCGTTGTTCTGGCGAGACCGGCCAACAAGTATATATTTTTTCGCTCAAGATTGTTGGAATATTTAGCCAGAAAACCAAAAGAGATGTAAAAGAGAAAATTGGGATTACAGAGCCGTAGATGAATATACTGCACTTGAGCGAAAAACCGTCTACGGCTCACTCCAGGGTTAACTCTGCGCTCAATCGATAGGTGCACCCAGAAATGAGTAGCAGAAACCGACGTTCTCTCCTCCTTTTTTCCAAAACCCAATAACCACCAATATATATATATATATATATATATATATATATATTAAAATAACCATCCGGGAGAAACTTGGGGAAAAGTAGCAAGTAGTTGAGAAAAATTACTTAAATAATAAATAAATAATTTTAAAACATTTTTTTTCCAACAATCATTTCCTCCACCCTCTCCTCCCATTAACACAACACAGTCTACCCTTTCACCTTTAACCCACCCCGCCTCCCCCAATTAGCTTGAAAAGGTCAAATCCCAATTCACAAATCGATTAAAATTACAACGATTCGTGAAATTGGTGCATCAAATGTGTCTTTTATAGTGCGAATTCGTTCGATTCATATGTGGTTATTGGGTAAATTTTGTGAATTTGAGGCACGGCAGGGTGGCCGTGCGGTGAGCGGCGACAAAGGTATGGTGGATTTGTGGTGCCATGTACAGTACTACAGTGGTTTCGGCCTTTCGAGTTGACAGGGATGGGTTTAATTCATTTTTCGAAGGAAATGCGTTTATTTTCTATTACCAAACACTACTCATAATTAGCAGCAATTATGATTGAAGAAACTAGTACTGAAGGTAAATAACAGTAATAGACAAGTACTCTAGAAGGGGGCCGGGTTGAATAGAGTATAGACGTTTTTCGTAAAGTTGTGTAGAGCAAGCAACTTCAAGGGCTGGATAGTGAGTTTCAAGGCCTTGAACTCGATCTCAAGATCTTGAACAAAACTTTTCGTGCCTTGCTTAGTTCTGCAATTTAATCAGGCGTTAAAAACAACCAGAACAGATAAACGTAAATGCGGAAATTAAATAGATGAACACGAGAATTGTTAACGAGGTTCGGCTCTAAACCAGCCTACGTCCCCGCCTAGGGTTATCCAACCCGTAGGATTCAACAACTTTTATTCCTCTTTCCTTATGGATCCTAATAGCTCACCGAGGTGTGTGTTTGGACGTTCTTCTCCTTCTGCTTTATAACCGAGAGCTCCAAGGGATTTGCTGATTTTTTTATCTCTCCAAATCTGATTAGTTGTAACAAGAACTTGAACGTTGAATTGGAGATTTGGTGTTGCCGATTTTTCTGTGCTTTTGAATTTGAATTTGTTGCATTTGAGACTTTCTGGCCAAGATATTCGGTTGGAGCAAGCTACTGGACGCTCCACGTTTTTCTCTTCAATTTAAATTACTCCTGTAACAAAATTCTAGACCAGAACAAATATATATCCAATATATTCTTAACCGAAAATGAAATAAAAGATGTGAGGAAAAATTAAGGGTTATTTTGACAACTAACACATTATAAATATCTAATTAGCTAACTACCACCCAAACAAAATTAATTAACTAACCTAGCACCCTTACCAATTTGACTATTGACCGTTGACCGGTCAACGCCGGTCAAGAGATTTTTTATTTTTTTTACCAATGATTCCATTTTTGGTCGTTTCGATGCCATTTTTTTTTACATTTTATTTTCGCTTTGATGTCACTTTTCTAATAAAATGGAATGATGACACTTTTTAATGCCATTTTTTACAAATCTTGATGACATTTTTGTTTACTGTGTTGACACGTTGACAATTGATGCCATTTTTTTTTACTGTTGACTACTGTTGACACTTTTTTTATGTCAATTTTTGATGATATTTTTACCGTGATGCCATATTTTTTCAAAGTAGTGTTTTGATGACATTTTTTTTCTTTAATGTGATGCAACTTTTTCAAAGTAGTGTTTTGATGTCATTTTTCTAATGTAATTATTTGATGCCATTTTTTTAATCAAATCGTTTGATGCCACTTTTTTTTTTTAATTTAATCAATTGTATATCGATATATTTTCATCGATTCTACGTTTATTCACTGATGACACGTTTGTGATTACACTTCATTGATGCAATCACTTGTGGTGACATGTTCATTACATTTTTATTCAAGTGATGACACAAGAGCGTAAAGTGTGATTAAACTTGATTGATTACATATTTTATTGATGACTTTTATTTATTGATGACATTGTGATTACGCTTCATTTATCTCACTAATTTGTTGGCCCTTCTATAGGCAATTCGTCATCAGCTTATCGGCTGATTTGGGCAAATCAATCCGCGTCTGTTAACGAGTCTCTTTTGTCATCGGATGCGAGAGAGGAGACATATTTTTTACAGTGATGCCATATTTTTTCAAAGTAGTGTTTTGATGACATTTTTTTTCTTTAATGTGATACAAATTTTTCAAAGTAGTGTTTTGATACCTGGAATCATTTTCAGATACAAGATTCCTGAACAGGTAAATATTTAGATGGTGACATAAATGTCAAGAAGTAACAAGAAAAAAATCCACTACTGCCTCTCTCCAACCGACTTCTTATAAAATGTTAACATATACTCATGTAATTATATGAAACTAATTAGATGAATATATGCAAATATGAAATAAGAACCCAAATACGAACTATACCAGCCCACCTATAAAATATGCCATCCAAACACAAAACAAACCGGACCCAATGCTCCCAAAATGCGCCGATACCCCACCCATATATGTAAGGCCAGCCCGTAACAAAATTAAGTCCTCTACTAAAATCTATGACAGCTGATTGAAAATCAAAACACATCAGGAGACTCCACACTTTCTCCATAGGTTAATGACAGCAAAATAACTTGCCCCTCCGATTTTAAACATCTCAAGAAGCCAATTGCAACAGCTCTACCAAAGCAAGCCCACACCATTTTTCCAAACAAACAACAGCAAGACCCACCCGCAAAATTGAACAATAACAACTCGTCAACAGCAGCAGCTCCACAACTCTCATGGCAGCTGCACCAACAGATCACAACTCTATCTCATTTGCACCACCAACAAACACACCCACAGCCAGACCCTTCGTTCAGCGCACACATAATGATCAGTCAGGCCGGTAGGATTCATCGGTAGTACCATCACTTTCCGCCTCGGACAGGAAAAAAGCCGCTACAGATTCATGTGCTCTAATCTTAAGGAATTGAATAGTATAAAATTTTCATCTAAACATTGATAGCAACAAATATTTCTTGAATCCAAAAACAAAAGGTTAAAAAAGAGGTTCATCAAGGAGTCCATGTTGGTAAACAGCATCCCACTTTACCTCACTCGTGTGCTAAGAAGGGCTACCTTCTTCATTTGCAGCTCGTGTGCTCTGGTCATGACTCCCAAAAATGCCACTGGATCATCCCATTTCATCTTCTTCAATGCTCTCTTCCTCTCAATCCTCGCACGTTTCAATGCTGCAATCTTCGAAATCTCCCTCACCAGCTCTGTCAGAAGCATTCAACTATCAACATCGGACCTCTGGTAGGCCATGGTGGCTTGGGGTGCTTATTCGAATAAGGCATTGTCCACAAATTGAACAAGGAAATTGAAAAAGGCCAAACAAACAAGCAAAATAACAATTTCAGCCACACATATGTATGATGCCAGATGTTGTTTTATACATCCTTGGCTTAAGATTCAAAAGCTGCGATTAATGGAATCAGAAGCTCCGCTATTAACATGTATCTAGACTAATATTCTTGCCTTGCTTTAATCAGGGAAATTTGCATACATTATTCACTCATCTCTAAGCAAAAGGGGCACATCATTTCCAACACCAAGAAAACACCGAGGACAAATAGTAAGTGCAACTAGCCAATAAGATCTCAAAAAGAATAATTGAATTTGACATTTCAAGACCTAGCCAAGTTGATGAAATCATCCTAATAACTTGAATACAGTTCAAAGCATTTTTCATAAAAATGATGACAGTAAGCACTAATGTCCTAAAGGAACAACAAATTGACATTTGATAGCAACTCGACGACTATTCCCGTTCAGGTGAGTGAAGAAAGGGTTGTAACACCAGCTAGATGAATCAAAAAGCATGAATTTGATAGCAACTCGACTAATTACAACAAGAAAACAAAACAATTGAAGATTTCAATTTCAATTTCAAAGGGAGTCTTAATTCAATTTTGGGGGAAACCGATAGCAAGAGCAAATAACAAAATCGGATGATTAATTGAAGAAAAAGGGAAGTGAGTACCTGTAAACAGGCTAAACAGCGACATAGGACTCGATAGGAGGCTTCATCATTTGAGAGAGGAGGTGATTGTCGAGGTCGGGGAGAGCGGCACCGAAATCAGGGGAGGCTGAGTGCGGCTTCGTCTGGCCACGGAAATTGGAAGAGGATGAGTCTGGATTCTTCCTCACAGATGAGCGGAGGAGACAAGAAGAGGAAGCGTGAGAGATAGAGAACGAGGTCGATGGAGGAGGAGGGAACATAGGTTGAGAGAGTGAGATCGAAGTAGCCGCCATGGACGCCTCTCCAGATCTGATTATCCAAGAGAGAGAGCAGATATGAATGATGCTTCATGCTAGTCAATTAAAAAAATTGAATGACTGCTAGAACGGCCAACACCTAAACTTAAGGTGCTAATAACCTAATTAGATTAGGAAAATGTGATTTTTCACCAAATTTTCTCAAAAATTAAACCAATTTAAATTAATTCCATCTAAAAATACTAGAAAACATGTTGATAGAATTTAAACCAATAAAATCTCACGTAACAAACCAAATCAAAAGCTAAATCAATGTTCCAAACTTGACCAAATCTCACATAAAAAACTTTTCAATTTAAATCCAATAAAAGATATAAGATAAAAGATAACAATTTTTTTTTTGCTTCAAATAAAAGATAACAATTTAAACACATAAAAAAAACAAAGTTCGGTTAGTATATATATTGGGGGCACTTAACCAATCATGATCAACATATATTAATCAAATGAATAAATAACCAAATCAAAAGATCTTGCTTCCAAATCTCACGTACAAAATCTCACGTAGGAATATATATAAGCTTCCAAATTACTACGTAAAATATATATCATAAATCTAAAAGATATAATTTATATTTGCATAAAATACTACTCTATTTGTCTTCCATCATCCCTACAAAAATATATCACATATTATCATCAAGATAGAGTCAACAATGATACATAAGGAAGCATTATAAATTATGCTTTTGGAATCCAAACGAAGCCTTACAATATAATAATGATAATATTATATATTATTCCGAAGCTGGATAAAATTTTAAGACGCTTGAAATTATGATAATATGCTACTACGTGCATTGAGTAGATACAAAAAAGGCCTGAATTCATATAATATAGTTCCCATGCATTAACAGTTTGTAAGGTCATAATCCGGCCACTATCGGAAACAAAAGCTTAGTATGTAAAGTTTCATCCTTCCTTTCATTTTTAGTGTTTTATAATTGATGTGGGAGAGCCGCTCCCATACCAAACCTCTAAACAACAATAACCAAATGGGCAAGGAGGTTAGGTTAATTACCTTCCACCATTGCTGATGCAGTGGTGCTCTTACATATATATCAATATGATTATATGATCCAATCTACATCATTCCATGCATTGTAACAATTTGTATGCAAATTTCTCACTGTACGTAACATCTTTACATATCAATATCATATACACCAAATTCAACTCATTGATATATATGATAAAACTAGGCAGGTTGACGCGCGCATCATTGGCGTACTTGTTTCAGCTTTTAGTTTCTCCGGTGAGATGTTGCCTTCCAAAACTTGAACTACTTGACTCATTCTTGGTCTATGATCTGGGAAACGATGAACACATGTCGCTGCACAAGTTACCATCCGATTCATTTCTCTGTGATCATAATTATCTGCCAACATTAATATTGGATCAATAAGTTCTGTCTCAAATTTTCCGTCCTCCATTGCTTGATCAAGCAATGTTCTTGCCTGCATCCAGTTCCCAAATGCTTGGTTTAAAACTCTAAAAACACAGTCCTATTCAACCATCATAACACATTGAACTCAATTTTGATACTGATGATTTGATGAAGAAAAAACCTTACCCATTCTGTGAGATTGATAGGTTGTCGTCCTGTGATCAACTCAAGAAGCACCACCCCGAAGGAGAAGACATATCTGATTTCTCAGTCAATCTCCCACTTGACCCGAATTCTGGAGCTAGGTACCTACAAATTTTATTTAAAAAATAAAATAAAATTGGGGAATGGTTGCTGTATTCTTTCAAGTTATACATATATATTTTACTATTTAACAGCCTTACCCAAAAGTTCCCATGATTCTGGTGGTAACGTGAGTTTTGTCATCAGGAACAAACTTAGCAAGTCCAAAATCGGCAACCTGCGTGAATTCGTGTCAGACTTGATGTAATATCTCTCTATGTAGAAATGTAATAATGGCGCGATGAGTATAACATGCATACCTTTGGTCTGAAATTAGAGTCCAGAAGTATATTAGTTGATTTGATGTCTCGATGAATGATTCTCGGGTAACCTGTAAAAACAAATACTGGCTTTCAGAAGGCCAAGGTAAATGGTAGGGATCATTGTAATGACTGAATATATATGGAAAAGGGAACCTACACTCCTCATGTAAATAAGCAATTCCTTTGGCAGCGCCCAAAGCTATACTCAATCTAGTTGGCCAATTCAACACAGGTGTTGCAGTTCCTGCATTTTCAATTCATTTCCATACAATCATTAATCATGATTGAGGTATATAAAGTAGATCATGAACCTGTAACATAATCTATATATATCATACATATGATGTAGAAATTTCAAGAAATATAAAGTAGACCATGAACCTGTAACAGAAAAGTTAGCACTCATGTAACAAGGCAAATGCAGCCAGCGGCAAAAAAACAGTTTAGATTGACCTTGCAAATGGAAAGCCAAGCTGTTGTTCTCCAAGTACTCGTAAACAAGCAGCCTCTCAGGGCCACTAATGCAGTACCCGACCAACGAAACAAGATTCCTGTGATGCACATGGCTTATAACGTTGATCTCTGTAAGAAACTCCCTCTCCCCTTGGATGCTTCCGCCCTTGAGCTGCTTGATCGCAACAAGACCACCACCAGCAAGGACTCCTCTTCCTCGGTAGACAGAGCCGAATCCACCTTCACCAAGAAAGTTGTCCTGGCTGAAGTCATTTGTCGCCTGCAATAGTTCTTGGTAGGTGAATGTCTTTATACCTACAGACACTATCTGCGGTTGCACTTGATCCCCAGTTGATACCGATGAAGAAGTTGAAGTACTGCTATGAATTTTAGAATACGGTTGAGATTCAGGTAACTGTAGAAGTTCCAGCGAAGCTGGAGCCTTGGAAGCTTGCAAAGGGGACAACTTGATCGCTTCTCTTTGAGTTCCTGGCATTAGTCCATAAGTAATAAATAAATTCGACCAGCTGTGTCACAGGAAATCGTATGCAAAACGCCAAAAAGTAATCGGGCGTGTCTTGAATTTTTTTTTTAGTACGTACAGTACTAAAAAAAAAAAAAAAATAATAGATGTATTACAGATCGATTACAGTAGTGTTACCTTCTTCCCCTTTAATTATCCTCGATCCAACAGCTATTTGGCTTTCCTATTTGGTATTAAGGGAAAAAAAAAAAACAAATAAACACACAGATATATAATTTTCTCAGAAAATGATCATCTTTTAATTAAATAACATGATGTCGGAACAGAAGAGTAAAATTACCAAAGGTGAAGATAATTGCAGACTTGACGGACCAATATCACCCTCCTCTACACGCCGCCTCTGTCGCCGCCTAACCAAGAATATCACCAAAGTTGTCACAGCGGCAACCAGTACCACCGCACCAACTATCACTCCGGCCATGAGTCCTACCGAACTCCTGGCTCTCTGCGTTGGTCTTGAAATCCCAGCAGGTTGCGTGATGGTGATATTGTAGGTGGTGGTGCCGATTGCACAGTTGCAGGTGGTGTTAGCAATATTGGAGGTGGTGATACCGCCTCCATCAATGGAGGTGGTGGTGCTCCTCCCGTGTCGTCCACACCCTTGTTCGATATTGAACCCATTGCCTTCTGGGCGCTAATATTAGAGAGTGGCTGCTGAGTGGGTGACAACAAGAAGAAACTAAATATACAACGATGTGGGCACCTATATATGTGGCCTAGAGATGTTTACCGGCCGGCACTGAACCCATTGCCTTCTGGGCGCTAATATTTGTTTTTCTTCTAAACTATTTGAAGTCTGAAAAGAACCAGTAGTATAATTAGGTAGATATACCGTTTTCATTTTTTTTTATAGGTAATTGTACTCTTGAAGTTTTTGTTTTGATAATTGTACCTTTTTTTATTCTAATGACTGATTTGCCCATGTATTTTAAGGAGAAAGAAAAAAAAAATATAACAATTCCTTAAATCACGTTTATTGTAACTAACATATCTTTTTTTTTATAGAGATTGTAACTAACATATTACCATAGATTCTTGGGATGAAATTCAGTTATCATTTTCCGTGTACGTACAAATTGTACAATAAGCATACAATAATGGTTACATGTAAAAAAACGGTTACAATAATATGGTGTCTTACATGACAGTACCTTAATAAAGGTATAATATTGATTTACTTGGAAAGGCACGTGTGAAGGCATAATTCTCATAAACACATTCAAGTTTAGTACAATACACACATTCAAGTTTAGTACAATATAGACTTATATAGCAGTAGTACTGCACGTTGTTGGTTGTTATACGAATGTTGGTAATTAAGAGGTAGAGAAACAAAGGTTACAATAAGTATACAATATTCTTGTAACCCTATTGCACCTAATCCTAATCATCCTAATTGTTAATAAACCGAAAGCATCAACCAAAAAACAGAGAAGTGAAGTGAGTTACAACTACAAGTACATAACATCGGTATCAAGAATCTTAAGGTTTCAATAATAAAGTTTCAAGCACACAAAAAAGGTTTCAAGAATAATAATGGTTACAATAATTAAGGTTTCAAGAATAATAAGGTTTCAATAATAATGGTTACAATAATTAAGGTTCAAGCATAACGGTTACAAGAATAACTAGTACGACTCCCGCGCCATGACGCGTTTTTTTAAAACTAAAATATTATATATAAAAATATTAATAAATATTTAAGATAAAAATCATTAAAAAAAACTTTACAATTAATAAATGTATCTTACAATTATATTAGAAATTATTATTTTTTAATCTTATGTAAAGTATAATACATAAACATAGTTATATTAAATGTGATGTGTCATAATTAGACCTGTCAAAACACAACCCGACCCGACCCGACCGACCCGAAAAATTTCTGACCCGAACCCGAAAATTTTGACCCGAATTTTTTTTTCGACCCGAACCCGAAAAACCCGAAATTTTCCGGGTAATCTGGGTTTCGACCCGTTGACCCGATTTACCCGATTGACCCGATTGATTTATAATTATATATAATTATTTTTTTTATATATAATTAAAATTTATCACAAAATTATCAAATAATGATTTTTTTAATTTAAAAAAGAAAAAATCGACAAACCCGAAATCGACCCGAAACCCGATCAAACCCGAGTTCGAGTCAACCCGAAAAACCCGAAACCCGTTTTACCCGAGACCCGTTTTACCCGAAACCCGAAGTGACCGGACCCGAACCCGACCCGAATGACCCGTTTGACAGGTCTAGTCATAATCAATAGTTATATTAAATGTTTTGAATTAAGCTCAATAGTTAGTAAATAAATTTGCTTAAGCCCAATAGTTATATTAGATTGAATTCTATGTTTTGAATTAAGCCTAATAGTTAGTAAAATTAAAGAAAAAAAGAGAATTAAAGGAAAAATAAGAAGAAAAAAAAGAGAATTAAAGGAAAAATAAGAAGAAAAAAAAAGAGAATTAAAGAAAATCAAAGAAAAATCGAAAAATAAAAATGATTAGTTAAAACTCCTAAAATGTCTCTAAGATAGACACATCATCCTAAACTCTTCTAAATTAAGAGTTTATATAGAAGATAGTTAGTAAAATTAAAGAAAAAAGAGAATTAAAGGAAAAATAAGAAGAAAAAAAAGAGAATTAAAGAAAATCAAAGAAAAAACGAAAAATAAAAATGATTAGTTAAAACGCCTAAAATGCCTCTAAGATTGACACATCATCCTAAACTCTTCTAAATTAAGAGTTTATAGTTAGTAAATAAATTTGCTTAAGCCCAATAGTTATATTAGATTGAATTCTATGTTTTGAATTAAGCCTAATAGTTAGTAAAATTAAAGAAAAAAAGAGAATTAAAGGAAAAATAGGGAAAAAAAAAGAGAATTAAAGAAAATCAAAGAAAATTCGAAAAATAAAAATGATTAGTTAAAACTCCTAAAATGCCTCTAAGATTGACACATCATCCTAAACTCTTCTAAATTAAGAGTTTATATAGATAGTTAGTAAAATTAAAGAAAAAAAGAGAATTAAAGGAAAAATAGGGAAAAAAAAGAGAATTAAAGAAAATCAAAGAAAATTCGAAAAATAAAAATGATTAGTTAAAACTCCTAAAATGCCTCTAAGATTGACACATCATCCTAAACTCTTCTAAATTAAGAGTTTATATAGATAGTTAGTAAAATTAAAGAAAAAAAGAGAATTAAAGGGAAAATAAGAAGAAGAAAAAAAAGAGAATTAAAGAAAATCAAAGAAAAATAAAAAAATAAAAATGATTAGTTAAAACTCCTAAAATGCCTCTAAGATTGACACATCATCCTAAACTCTTCTAAATTAAGAGTTTATATAGATAAGGTTTCAAGAATAATGGTTACAATAATTAAGTTTCAAGAATAACGGTTACAAGAATAATAAGGTTTCAAGAATAATGGTTACAATAATTAAATTTCTTGTAGCACTCTAGGGTTACAATCGGTTACAATATGTTACAATCAAAATTGAATTACCTGTAACCCGTCGAAGAAGTAGCTTATCAATAATCCGAACAATTTACCTTTTCAATTTCAAAAAGTAAAACAATCTTATTCACAATCTAAACCATAAACTATTTACTTTTATTTTAATTTTAAAAAGATAAAATCTTATCTCTATCTATTAACTTTTATTTTAATTTAAAAAAAATAAAAATTCTACCTTAAGGGTATTTAGGTAAAATTCATCCTAAAAAGGTATAATTACTAAAAGGAAAAACTAAAGGGTATAATTACTAACAAAAAACTTGAAAATGATACATTCTCTCAAATTTTCACTAGTTGTATTTAACTGGAAGAGAAATGGCCGGTCAATTTACATTAATTTGTTTACTCGGTCATTTGAGAATTTCTATTTACACCCAAAAAAAAAAAAACTTGTATATATTTAAAAATATTCAAATAATACCTGATAAAAAATAAAAACTACTACGGAATACATACTGAAAATAATAGACAAATTAAATTTTCTGATAAGTAATTCCAGCTGATAGGTCATAGGTTGATGTAGTCGCATGATAGGTGACTATTAAAGCTAAGTTAGTTGAATTGACGAAACAAAAGTGGGGACGAAACTTGGCCGCCTCAACCAATTAATTCAATATTCATCGGGTAGTCCATATTAATCCAATGATTTAGGGGTCCCTATATACACCGTAAATCCGTATATTAGAGTTGCTAATCAACGTTGGATTCGACGTTTCAACATTAATTGCACTACAACATCGGATGTAACGTTGTAATTAATATGTGAAGTGGAGGATCGAATCGGGGCGAACCAGGCTAACAACGTCGGATCCGACGTTGATAGGGTAAAAACAAATTTCACACACACCGACTCACACTCACAAAAAAAAAGTCCAAAAGGACGTTGCAAATAAAAAAAATTTGTTTTTTTTTAATATTTTATATTAGGCCCGATCTGACCCGTATTAGCAACGTTCAATTTAACGTTGTTACAACGTCAAATTGAACGTTGTTATATTATCCGATAAGTGAAATTAGCACACAATTAACAACGTCGAATTGGACGTTGTAACAACGTCTAATCCAACGTTGCTACAACGTTGGATCCGACGAAGTATTTGCGGTGTATATAGGGAACGCGATGATTTATCGGACAACCTTTTAGCATTTACTGTACTTCTTCTCTCTAGTTTGGATTCACCCTCGCTTCTCAGTTTCTCTGTTTCTTTGCTTTCGAACGATCATCATCTCCCCTTTCTCTTTTGATCATCGTTTTCGTTTTTTATTACTAAATAACAATGACACGTGAAGATTAGTGTACTTGAAATGTAGTATTTTGTTAGGGGTTTTAATGATCATGGATAAATCAGGGTCTTGACTGTTTAACTTCTTTTTTAACCTAGGGTTAATGTTTTATAATGTCTTTCGATTATGTGCAGGCACTAGCGTGTTTGGAAGAGTACAAAAACAAGTTCAATGTGAGTGTAATTTATTTTGTTCGTTGTGTTCTATTTTTTACTCTTGTCCAATGTTTTTTCGGCGATGTCAGTTATGTACTTATTTATATGTTTGTGTTTGTGGTTTGTAGGATTGTTTAATTTTATTAGCTTAGTGATGAAGAACGATCGGGGTAATCTATATTCTTACCCCGATGTTTGTGAAATCATTAGAGAAGGTTTGTCAGCTGCCGATATTCTACAGCTGAAGAATAGCTGTTTTGGTTTAATTTTTTAGCAAGCCTTTCCTACAGGTTAGTCCTCTATTAATATCCATCAGCTGACAAGCATACAAGTTTGTTTAGGATTTCTAGGTATTTTTAATGTGATAATATTAATAGATGACTAATCTGTAGGAAAGGCTTGAGAGAGAATATAATTTGTCCCTCATTACAACTGCCTCGAGTATTTGTTGTTCTCTTCTTAGAGCAACTCCAAGAGCCTCCCTATTTTGGAGAAAATTATGAATTTGGGAAATTTTGGTCCATTTTCAGGTCCAACAGCTTCCCCAGCCCATTCTCCAAAATAGGGTGGGAATGAGAAAACTAGGGTAGCTTCCCCAAATGTAGAGCAACGCTAAAAAATTTGGAGAACCCTTTTTCCCACGTTCTTCCACTTTCAACTCTAAAAAACCGACTTTAAATTTGGATTGCTGCTCGACAAGTTGTCAACAAAGAAGATTGCTTCTCCAGGTGAGCCTTCTTGAAATATTTTTCTCTTCTTCTACCACCTCTGTTGTGTCAATTAATCAAAGAAATTTTTTCATACTCTGGTGAAATCATGCTCTGGTGAAATTTCAAAGTTAATTGAAACGTTTTTGAGAATTCAATAACCAAGCAATTCAGAACAGATTGGGATGCTCTTTTGAACAAAAACGTTAAGCATGATTATGCCTTATCAAAACGTTTACATAAAATTTAGAGTCTTACTTTCATTATGTCCTAATCTGTGTGCTTGGTTGTTCACTGTTTGATGGTAATGTCACCTTTTTGCTCAATAAGAACTAGCTAGCAATTCTCTCTCAAATGGAACACCCTCTTCCTAACAATCATATAAATCTCAATTTTAAACAATCATATAAATATGATTTTAGAGAATGAAAATCTGAATGACAGTCTGATTTTTTAAACAATCATATAAATCTCAATTTTAGAGAATGAAAATCTGATTTTTTAGAGAATGACAATCTGATTTTATTGAGAATATGGAACTGATTGTTAGATGTGCTGTTGCTGATGAATTTACAACAGCTCTGAGGTATTGATGTTGGATTTATAGGATCATATAAATCTCAATTTTAGAGAATGAAAATATGATTTTTAGGTGTGCTATATTGCTGTTGAATTTACAGGAGCTGTGTATTGAACTATCAATCAGAAATGGATAAAATAAAACAGGGTTACTTGCATTATATGAAACTTTCATTACTTCTCAATCATTTAAATCTCAATTTTTTTCGGGTTATATATCGTTTGGTTTGTTTCATATATCTTGCAGATGAATTTCATAGACCTTCTCAACAATGGATCATCTGTTGATGATCTCAATGAACCGCAATTAACATATGATTTCTCATCGAGTCAATATCATTCCTGCAATTCATTTTTTTCCTTCTATAGCTGTTGCATTTGCTGAGTTGCATTGAATTCTCATCAGTTTCTGTGTTTCTGTGTTGCTATTTTCTGTAAACAAAACATTTATTCCATGCCATGGCAAGATTCTTATGGTTATCACAAGTTAAACTAACCAATCTTTTGACAATTTGATTTTTTTTCTCCTGACGAATTTTTTTTCCTCTAGCTGCTACACTTGCTGTTAATGTACAACATTTTATGTGTTTCTGTGTTGTTGTTTTCTGTACAAAAAATATTTATTCCATGCCATGGCAAGATTCTTATGGTTATCACAAGTTAAACGAACCAATCGTTTCACAATCTGATTTTTTTTCCTGCAGAATTTTTTTTCATGCTATAGCTCCTGCACTTGTTGAGTTGCTGTGAATTTACAGCAGATTATGTGTTGCTGTTTTCTGTAAAAAAATCACAAATGGTGTACAGTAATTTTAACTAAATTATTTTAAAAAAATTAAAATGAAGGTGAAATTCTCTATTATAGGGAAGCTTTTGGAGTTTGGTCTGAAATAATTTGGAGAAACTTGGTATTAATTCCCCATTTTAGAAAAACATTTGGGGAAGCTGTTGGAGAAGCTCTTAATTGATGATTTTATCTTCTTTTTTTTCTGGATTATGCAAAATGTGAAGAGTCTGATTTGATCTTCTCATTTGAATTGTTGGAATAGTGAATAGAAGTTGCATAATGTATAAACCTACCTGATGGAGGAAGGAAAGTTTTTAACCCTCATGGGTGTCTGCACCATTGTTTGCTTAATCTGATATCAACAAATACTTTCAATAGTGTGGAATTACAAACTTTAAATACTTTACATTTTATCTTGATGATTTCAAAACTTTTTTTTATGGATGTGTTTGTTTTAAGTTTAAAGTTCAATCATTCTGAACATCGAGTTGGATTTGTCATTGTGTTTCACTTTTAAACATTGTACTTTTGTTGATTTGATGATGCATGAATCATGAATGAATGAATTTTCAATTTACATGCGTTCGATATGATTTAGCAAAATGCGAACAGGGGCTGCTATTACGTTTCCAGTCCAACTGGAATTTCCAGTCCAGATCAGAAGCTCAACCCTAGTTTGAGGAAGGTGTCATCTATTGACATTTTTGGGAAAGATAGGGGTGTGTATGTGTTGTATGGACACCCTTTAGCCCTTCCAGCTGATTTTCTTATTCACGTTTGGCTTTCACTACTGATAGTTTATTTGCCAGCTACTTGTCATGTTGAAAATCAGTGTGTGTATGTTTAACAGATCCGGATTCTTGAAACTTTCCCATCTATTACTCAAAGGCTTGGATCTACGTAGTTTTCATTATTTTGACAATGACCTAATTAACCTCCTTACATTGAGTTTGTAATGTGAAAAGCAAGCATGAACTTTCAAGGAAGGCTGGGATGTAGTTTTCATCCTATGTTTCATCCTTTGTCCCCTATCTATCATTTATTTGACTATCAGCATTCTTGTATTTGTGAAAATATGCTCCATTGTATCTAAAGTATGGTGAATTTTCAAGGAAGGCTGGGATAGAATTTCAGGAAGAAGTTGAAGAACAATTTATTGATTCTCTGTGTTTTGAATGTTATTATGAACCTCGATCAGATCCTCCTTATCATGCGAGGCATGTTATGAAGGATTTTTACTTGAAGTTTCTTGGAGACAATGCTCATGATGCTTTTGTACCTGCTTCTACCACTCTCACCCCTCCTCCCGATTTTTCAATTCCATTGCCAGTCCCTTGGCGTGCTCCAGCTTTAAGTGTAAACCTTCTTTTCTCGGAGCTACTAAGGTTGTCAAAAAGAGGTAGAAGAGCAAGCTAGCCAGACCCTTCTGGCATTTTCAGGAGGGGCTGGTCTCCACGGCTGGAGGCTTCCATCAAGGAGAAGAAGAGCTTATCTGAGAAAGCTGAGAAAGATGATGGAGTTGACAAAGGCCAAAAGGAAGCTGACAAAGAGGATGTTGAAAATACCAGAGTTGATGAAGGGGATATACCTCACTGAGCTAAATATTTGTGCTTGAAGCTTGATGAAATGTTTGAAATGATTTCAAATAGATTTTTAATTTTAGAGAACAATGTCACCAAACTTGAGAACAAAGCTACTGAACTTTATGATAATTTGTTTCATGATCGACAGGTGAAAACTAACGACGAGAAAGAACAAGAGAGGGATTTGGAGGGGAAGACTGATGTTAGAGTGGAAGATTAGTCTAGTATTTGTGTTTAAGAACATGTTATGTGATGTTGTTTCTTATTTTTATTTGTCAAGTTTGCAAAATACTATATGCTCATATTTTCATCCTTTTGTCAGCTAGTTTATGTTTGATCCCTTGTAAGAATGTGAAGAATGGGAGGGTACCAAAACAGAATCATTCAAATTCACTATTATCTAAAGACGAGCATGTCTTTTTGTACTCTTATGTAAATGTAAACAGGTGATCATTTTGGAATTTTGTGTTTTGAAGTGTCATATTTCTAATATGTTGACTTTCTCTGTTTTTTTCCCACAAAGATTTCTCCGTCAAAGGGTATAACCGTTGTTAGGGGAGTAAAGTATATAAAATAAAACCTCAAGCAAACCAACTCTTAGTCCTAGAAAATAAATTACAAGACCCCCCCTCTATAGTGGAAGAGAATCAGGATTGATCTACGAGGAAGTGTGTCAGCGCTCACCAAAGTAGTCAAAAACCGTTCTCTGTATCGACCAGAAGCTCTCGAGATCGACCAAGAGTAATTGATCTCGACTAGGGCAGTCGATCTCTTCTTAACAAAACCTGCAACATGTAAGGATGGTACGTCCCATAAGCGGTCGATGTCGACTAAGTGAGTCGATATCAAGCACAGTAATCACGAAAACAGTAACTTTTTGTTGATAAACAGTCGAAGAATGTAAGGATGGTAAAGATGTAATGAATAGAAAATCAAATGGGTTTTGCTTCTCAAAGCGCACGAAAACTAGGGTTTCAACAATAATATATAAAGCTTTCAAGGTTAGGGTTTACCGCGACAATAACCAGGCATGCAATAAACAAGAATTATGAAAGATCTTGCTTTTTAGTGCCTTCCATGTCCTGAAAACACTGGGAGCTTCAAATTTCTGCTTTAGAAAGTAGACCCATACCTTTATTGTACAATCATTAATGAGCGTCATGTAGTAGGATGCTCCGCCAAGAGATATTACTGGCGCTGGACCCCAATGGTCGTTGTGGACAAGCTCCGACTTCTTCTTCTTCAAAGTCCTGCCAATATCAACGGACTTTAGACCAGGTAACAAATCCTTCGAACATAACACCTTCATTCCCTTCTCGCTCATATGGCCAAGACGATAATGCCATAAATCTGCATCACTGTTGGCACCTGCAATAGCAATACATTCTTTGGTGTTGCTTCTCGTGTACAAAGTACCTTCCTTCTTCCCTCGAGCTATCACCATGGATCCTTTGGTTATTTTCCATCTACCACCGCCAAAGTTGATATCATAGCCTTCATCATCCATTTTCCCCACAGAAAACAAATTCCTCTTCAAACCTAGAACATGTCGTACATCATGCAAGTTCAACATAGAACCGTTTGGCATCTTGATTCGCATATCTCTTTTTTTTACAATGTCTAAAGGCTCATCATCAACCAAATAGACCTTTCTGGAACTGCCAAAAGTATAAGGTTTCATTGTGTCACCACTGCTGCATGAATGAAATGAGGCTCCAGATTCCAGCACCCAGTGCTCTAAAGGGTTGCTCATGCTCAGGATCAATGCGTGTGCTATATCCTTTATGGATGCGTTTGCTAATTTATCTTTCAGCAGGTGCTTACAATTGCTTTTGTAATTACCATGTTCATCACAATTCTAGCACTTGATCTTGCTCATATCTTTGGGTTTATATATCCTTCCCTTTCGACTTTGACCTACAACTATTTGATTTCGACCTTGAATCTGTCTTGCTCTTGTTTCTAGTGTTCAATGTTGATCCCAAAGTAGAACCTGACTCCTTCCTGTGAACCTCTTCTCTGACAATCAGATCTCTCACTTCATCCAACTTTAGCTTTGTCTTCCTTGCTGAAGCTAGCATTGACAACCGTACACTAGTACAAATGTAGTCATTAATAGCGAAAATTTAAAAGCGCTTATTCAAAACCGCTATTAATGTATGGGAAGCATAGCGCTTTTTCTAAACAAGCGCTGATAATATATTTAGTTTATTTTTTTTAAAATATATTTTGTGAAGTATAGCGGTTGTACAAAACAAGCGCTATTAATATATGGAAAGCATAGCGCTTTTTTGGAAAAAGCGCTGAGATTGTATTTAGTTTTTTTGTTTTTTTTAATATATTATTTTAGACAATAGCGGTTGTATAAAACAAGCGCTATTAATCTAAGGAAAGCACGGCGTTTTTTTTTTAAAAAGCGTTGAGAATGTATTTAATTTTTTTAAAATTTTTTTTTTATACAATAGCGCTTGTATAAAACGAGCGCTATTAAAGTAAAGCCTTCCTTAGCGTTTTTTAATAAAAAACGCTGTCCAAAAGAAAAACCCGCCAAATCTCGAATTGCTTGCCTAGCTCTATCGTGAAAATTTTTTGCACCAAATTAAATTTGGAAAAAAAAACCTGTGAATTTTTTATTTTGAGGAAACCGCATGCTTTGCCCCAAAATCTCAATCAGGTAGCCCTAATTCCGCTAAATCTCGAATTGTCGGCCGATCAAGAGGCGATTAACAAGTTATAATGGACTTTAAGCTTTATTAAATTTCTTTAGAATATTAATTTGGCCAAGTATGATTAAGTGATCGACTTTGTTGGTGGGCTGAGTAATTAAGTGTAGTGTTATTACCCTTGAAAGTTTGGTTTCTTCCAATTTTTAAGGCTCAAAAGTTGCTTAAGTTTATTACTCTTGAAAGTTTTGTTTCACTTTTTTGTTGAAGGAAAATGGTTGGGTCTCCTCGTGATACGGGAGGCAAGGATACGGATAATGAACTTACAGATGATGACAATTGTGGAGATCCTATTGTTTCACCAAGTGATGATTGTCCTCCAAAGTCTCATGTTAGAGGAGCTCGTCTTGTATCTAGAGTCAGAAAGTTGAGCTGCGATGGAGTAAAAAAAAATCAGTGTGAAGTGTAATGCAAAGGGAAAAGGAACTTGTAGAAATTCATCTCTTATGGAGAGTTATCTTGGTTATCTTGCTCGCAGATTTGTTTCGATTGCATACGAAAAGTGGCCAGTTGTCCCCATGCAGATAAAGAATGATATTTATAATACCATTCAGGTGATTACCGCTCTTAATTTTTCCAAATAAATTTATTCTTAACAAATAATTTGGATGATGGTAATTAGCATTTATATATATGCCTTTTTTTTCCAGAAATACTTTGACATTCCAGAACGAATGACTCGAAAATTGATCCTTAAAAGTGCTGGTAACAAGTGGCGAAATTTCAAAACCTCCTTGGGAAAGTTGATATATGAAAAGAAAGAATAGCAAATTCGTGCAGAGCCTCCCGAAGAGTATCAATATATCGATTTGAATGCATGGAAGGAATTTGTACAAAAATGAGTTACTAAGGAATTTCAGGTGATGTCCATATTAATACTAATATTTTGCATTTACTAAGATAAAATTTTAATAGATTGTTTATTGTTTAGGAAAAAAGTCGTGCTAATACAGAGCGTGCAAAGCAAAACAAGTACCCGTATAGGTATGCAAGCATGGGGTATGCACGACTGGAATGTGAATTGGTAATGAACTTAACAAATATAAAGTGATAAATATTTTCAGTAATATATATCTATTTTCCAGAAAATCTTATTGCTTTTTTTTAATTTTGTTTTAGCTCACGCAACAACAGCTAGATCCTAACACGTCTACGATTGATAGACATGAATTATGGAAAGTCGCAACTCGCAAGAAGGGATTCAAATGGAGAATATTTGGATGCAGAAACTGCTAGGATGGCAAGAAAAATTGTAAGTACATATTTTGCATTCATGTATACGTCCATGTAATATAATAGAGTATATCTTAAAGTTTGTTGTAAATGTATTTTGCGGTAGGATTTATGTGCAGAGCAAGAATCTCAGGGCATTATCAAACTTCGTAGAGGGCAAGATATTTTATCGGTTGCATTTGAGAAGGATGATCACCCTGGTCGGGTCACGGGGGCAGGATTTGGGGTAACTAAGAAGGATTACTTTGGTGTAACGAACACTAGATTTGCAACTTCTCAACAAGAAGTAAACTTACTTAGGGCTGAAGTGGCGGGTTTCTCGTACATTGCAGAAAGAGTTTCTATCATATCCTTTGTACTCTCTGTCATTCACAAGTTGAACAATCTCCTAATCAGATGAACCTTGTGGAGGGTTTCTCGTACATTGCAGAAAGAGTTTCTATCATATCCTTTGTTGTCTTCAACTTGACCGCGTGATGTGCCACGTTCCTGGAAAGCAACAGACGAACAACACACATAACTTTCTTGTCTAGCAACTTCCACTCGTCGTCCTTCATCTTCGTTGGTTTTATGCCAAGAGGTTGGTACAAATCTTTATCATACATGTAATCCTTTATCTGTATCCTCCAAAACCCAAAATCTGATCCATCGATTTTTTCAATCGGTGATGATTTTCTATCTCCCATTGTGATTGCTAGAACCTGGTTTTGATACCAGTTTTTAGGAATAAGAGCAATAAAAATAAGGAATAAGGTAAAAAAAAAGGACTCGAAATTTATTCAGCTAGTGGCTACTTTTGAGGACGCTACCAAGTCGGGATATTTTTCTATGTATTTGAAGATACATATTGCAATGATCATCAATATATAATACTAAAACAGAGGCTGGAAATCCTATGTGGCGGGTTGTGGTGCGATTCGCTTACGTGTCGTATTCTGGTGCAATTTGACCCGGGTCTTTGACACGTCAATTAATGATGATCCAATATATTTAGGCCACGTCAGACGATTACATTATCTATTTATATATGTGTCATCCTATGTGTCTATTTTAATTGAAGATTAAATTTAATTTTTAATATAAATATTCAACATCATATCTTAAGTGGTTACAAAATCTATCATTTTTACTAAAATTATTTTATAAATATTTTTTCTTCAGTTATTTTTATCTTTAGTCATTTAGATTAGTAAAGATAATTCATTATATCTAATGATAAGATTTATTATTAATTGATTATCTATAAAATAATAAAATCTTATCACAATAAATAAATATTAAATGCAAATATGCTAACGGTTCATGTTCGATCCTAAATCACACAATACATGGGTACATTCATGATCAACCCAAACCTAAATTTTACAATTATTTAGCTTATATATCTAAGTTCAAAAATTGGTTGATGCGTTGTATCTTCAATAAAAATTACTAATTAAAATACCATAACGTTAAAATCTTATGATTTTGTCATTTTTTCGTGAGACGACCGCACAAGCGTGAGGGACATAAGACTAGTATAATACTAAAACAGAGACGTGGAAATCCTATGTGGCGGGTTCTGGTGCAGTTCGCTTACGTGTCATATTCTGGTGCAATCTGGCCCGGGTCTTTGACACGTCAATTAATCATGATCCAATATATTTAAACCACGTCAATTAATGAAATCCTATCTTTTAGCCACATCATTTAATATGGTTCATCTTTATTAACAATGAAAAATAATTTAAATAATAAAATATTATCGTATCTTAATTGGTTAGATGTTGATAAGATTTTATACTTATATTTGAATAAATAAAAATCTTGGACCTTCTTTTCCCTTTTAAAAAAATTAAAAAAAAAAGATATTATAATTATAAGCACCTTATGTAACTAATCATTGATTATTTACTACGGAGTATAATTCACATCCTTAGTTATTTGATTTTTACTTATTTAATACAAATTAACTAATTAAGTAAAATGATAGAATTTACAAATTATAATAAAACTAACACCAAATGGCATTACATACGTAAAAGGTAACCTAATTATTAAAAGATACTTATATATGTACGTCATCTTATTATCTATAAAACTCTTTCCATTTTCTACTTATATTTGAGTAATAATAAATGAAAATAACTATATTCTAATATTCAACCTTATATCTTATAAATCTTATCATTTTACTTTAAGTTATTTTATTTATATGAAAAAGATTAGATTACTTTTATCCATATCTTTAATAATAAAAATAAATACATTGATATTATTTAAAAAAATATTAACGGGGCTATTTGATGAAAAATAAATCAATTTCTAATAAATTGGTAGAAAAATAATTAACATGATTAAAATAGTAAACAAACTTTAAGAGGTGAAAATAGTAAACAAAGAGATTAATAAAGATAAGGATATTGTTACATAACAATTCTAAATAAGGTTTAAATAAATAATAAAGTATATTTAATTGCAAATTGCATGAATATAAAGGCCAATGTTTATAACACTATAGACAATTAATATGATTATAGCTTCAATTTTTTTATATTAATAATTAATTTTATGTAACTATGTTTTGCTTGAATATAAACAAAACATTATCTTTTCTTTCACCTACGAGTGTTTGATCATGTATACAATTAAATATTTAATTAAAATAAGGAGGCTTTATAATATATCTCTTAAAGATTTAGCCTAATCTTATTTTATAGTCTTTCATAATCATAACCTATATATACACACACACACATATTGTTATAGGATAATTAATTGAAATACCTTAATTATAAAAAAAAATTGTATGACATTTATATATATACACAAATAAAAATGTGTGAGAATTATATATTTTTAAAATTATTTAGATTTCAAAAGTTATTTTTATATAAATAAAAGTTATGAAAAAACCGCGAAGCTCGCGGGAAATAAAACTAGTAGGTTTATATTTATAATCATAGGAAAAATAAGAAAGAGTCTCCTATCCTATGTGGGACAGGTCTGCACAAGTGACCATCCGATTAATTTCTTTACTCATAAATCATAATTATCCGCCCACAGTGGATCAATAAGTTCGGTCTTAAGTTTGCCGCCCTTAATTCTTGATATATCGATCAATGCCCTTGCCTGCATCCAGTTCTCAAATCTTTCCTTACTCTTCTTCGTCACAACATTGACCTCAATTTTGTTACTGATCTACTGATCGTTGGGGGAGTCTTGTTGGGCCCGACCAGAAAGTCCAACATATAAGCCGGACTGGGGCACCATCCAAAAACTAATTGACATTAGGTGAAATAGCTCATCTACTTAGATGCTGGTATCAGAATCATCCCACTTCCGATGTGGGACTCACAAGTGTCCCAACAATTCTCCCTCTCATTTGTGAATCCATCACAAGTCTAGTCCGGTTGGAACTGAGACCTCCACGCAACGGGTTCGACTAACCCGTCATCGATACAGATGGACTCCGGTTGGAACTAAGACCTTCACGCAACGGGTTCGACTAACCCGTCATCGATACAGATGTGGAGTCCATCTCAATCTTCGGTGCAACCGGCCCACCCGTCGAACCCGGCTCTGATACCAGTTTGTTGGGGGGAAAGTCTTGTTGGACCCGAACATAAGGTTCAACATATAAGTCAGACTGGGGCACCATCCCAAAACCAATTGCCTTTAGGTGGAGTAGTTCATCCACTTATATATGTTGGGTACAAATTTCTCCCATTACCGATTTGGGATTCACAATTGTCCCAACACTGATAAACAAAAGAAACCTTACCCATTCAGTGAGATTGATTGGCAATCGCCCTCTGATCAACTCAAGAAGCACCACCCAGAAGGAGCTAGAAGATACTCCGTATATGATTTCCCAGTCAGTCTACCACTTGACCTGAATTCTGGAGCTAGACCTACATTTCTTTTTTATATTAAACAAAATAAAAGAAATTTGGTCAATGGTATATTTAGAAGATAAAAGTAAAAACAAGCCTTACCCCAAAGTTCCATGATCCTAGTGGAAACATGAGTTTTACATCAGGAACAAACTTAGCAAGTCTAAAATCGGCAACCTGCATAAGAACTACTGCGTGTCAGACTCGATGTAGAAATCTAATTGTGCATTCACAAACAAGATATGAATATATAAAACATACTTTTGGTATGAAATTAGAGTCAAGAAGTATATTAGTTGATTTAATGTCTTGATGAATTATTCTAGGATGACTTGTAAAATCGATTACTTCCTATAAGAAGGCCAAAATAATGATTATTCAATATATTTAAACCACGTGAGATAATAACCTCATCGATAGTATCCATATGTTATCTTATATATACGTATACATATCATATTTTAAGTTGTTACAAAATCTATCATTTTACCATTAGTTATTTTGCAAATGTTGTACATTGAATTATTTAATTTAATTTATTACATCTAATGATAAGATTTCATTATTAATTAATTGTGTATTGAACAATAAAATATCATCATCAAAATATTATATTAATTATTAATCTCATATCTTAAGTCGTTACAAAACCTGTTTTGTTTTAACACAATTAAAATTATTTTACTTCAGTTATTTTGCATGATCGTTACATACATTAATTTAATTTATGATTTCCTGAAAATTTTTATTAAAATTTTTTAAATAAACTATTTTAGTCTTCACATAAAATTTAATAAAAGATTATTTTAATATAATAAAATTTAATTTCTTAACAAAACGCACAAAAACACGAGTAGTAGGCTCATTTGGTTAAACGTGGGAAATAGACTTCCTGGTGAAGTAGCTTCCCAGAATATGTAATTCCCGTGAATTCTATTTCATGGGAAATGTAAAAAAGTGTTTGGTTGAAAATAATTTCCCATGAATTCAATTCCTATGTTTTCTTTGGTGTTTTTTTTTATTAAGTAAAAATTCGACGCACCGGACAGACCCGGTGGGTCGAGAGGCCTAGAAAACTCGGCGACGGATAAACCGTCAATACAAGTTAAAGATCAAGACATAGCAACAAAGCATAAGCCCAAAATACAAAGATGCAGTAACAAGCGCAAGCTAGTACTATCGCTGGAGGCACGGAAGTAGTGTGCGACATCTCTTCTGTCAGTTGGTAGAGGCACACATGGAATCCTTGGGGAACTACGTGGAAATCTCAGATTTGGACTATGAAATTAAGAGCCTTCAAGCTTCGATCACGTCCACGACCTCTCGCGCATCAACAAAGGAGAAGAACACCGCTCAAAAACTGCTAGCCCTAACCAAACCGCATCACAAGTATCTCGAGCCTGTCTACAATATAAACAAACATATGAAAATACACGTTTAATTTTTTTTTGGACTCCTTTGGGCCCAAGTAAAAATCTTGGGCCCAAAGACAGGTTATCGGGTCAGATCTGGGCCAAAGCGGGCCACCACGGGCTCAATGATGACGGGCAACAGCAACAACAGGCAGGGGAGACCTAGGCTAACGACGGCGAAACACAAGCCTCCGAACCTGGCCGGCGGCCACGAGGACAACCGAACACCACCAGACCGCCGGACCAACAACCCCATGGCAAGTCCGACAAGGGTAGACGAGGAGCCAAGATAGAAATCAAGGCCAGATCGAAGATAAGGTTGTGATTTGGGGGAACTAATGTGGTTCAATAGCCAAGGATTTGAAGCCAATGCAGCGAGCAGGCGAAGGAGGGCTGTGAGGGAAGAAGCAGCAGGTGGATAGGCTACCAACGGAGGAAGAAAGACGCCAGAAAGATGGAGGGGGAAAGATGTGGCCGGGTAGCGCCGAGGACGAAGGCGGATCGAAGCAAAACCCAAATCAATGGGAATCCACAGAGGGTTGAACACCAGGAAGAAGCCCCAACTCAATTTCTACCAATTTACACCAAATCAAGGATTGTAAAGAGAGATTTGAAGCGTAGGGTTCTACATGGGTGTGTGGGATTTCTAGAGAGAGGGCAGAGCCCCTCTTTCTAGAAAAGGTTTTTCTCTCTTCAATCACCTATGTTATGTTTGGTTAAACATGGAATTTTCATAGTAATTGGAGATTTTTTTAATAAAAAATAAAACTTATAGGAGATTTGTGACAAGTGAATCGAGGAACTAGAATTTACCTACCCCTCATGGTAAGCTAACTTCCCATATTTCATAGGAATTGAAATTCCCATTAATTGAAATTCCTAGGGTTTTCCATTTTCAAAACGCGTACCAAACACATGTATTGATGCTTACTTCCTACGATTTTGGACTTCCTATGAAGTAGGAAGCTAACCAAACGATTATTAACAAAACGGGTAAGAGCGTGGGTAACAAATATAAGTATATTCCCTCCATTTTAAAATAGATGAGTTTTTTAGATAATAATTTTGTTTTAAAATAGATGACCTTTTATATTTTTTTAGACATTAAATTGTACTTCGTCCGTTTACTTCTTTAAGTCGTTTATTATTGATTTTCCAGCTACCATCTTCTCTATGCTTATTTGAGTTACTTCTCCCTTTAATATCCCGGAAGTATGCTTTTGATTTCCCATTTCGTTTTTGATCTCCATTATAACTTATGCTTGAGTTATTCGAATTCGTTTCGCGCTTGAAAATGGGGAACTTAATTTGTTGGGGCGGATCTTAGGGGGCTCGGGGTGGCTGAAGCCCCCCAATCCTAGAAAAGGGTTTATAGGTATATATTTTTATATATTTGTTAGTTTTATAATATATACAAGTAAAGTGAAGTAAGAATACAAAGTTACATTGGCTCAGTGGTAACAACGCGCGGAGTTTAATACCGGGGCATTCAATCCCAGGTGTGAATCCCGTCCTTTTCATTTGTTTTTTTTTGAAACATCAAAATCCCTAATTTTTTTTTACACAGGCCTAATAACAGCAAATTCGATTTCACTTTCCTCACACCCAGCGAAGGCGAACCCCCGTCCCCAAGCCGGCCGCCGCTACCTTCTCCTCCTCCGCCGAACTCCGCGTCCGACTTCTCGCCTGCTCCTCCATCGAACTGTCTCCGGCCTGTGCCCTCCTGGCTCTTGTTTCTGTCCACCGAAATACCAAATGCAACACTACATGCTCAGCAAACATCAGCTTCTTGTTCCCCTCCCAATGCTAGATCCAAATTCGCTAAATTGAAAAGGTTAGTACTTTGTTTTTTATACCTAATACTTTCTGAATTTGTCTTCTAGGCTCTAACTTTTGATTTGATATTCAATTTGTTTGATTTCAGATTCAATTTGTAAATAGGATATGAGAATTCGTTTTGTGTTTTGATTTTAGGAATCAATTTGTGAATTTGGGGTTGTGATTTTAAGAATCAATTTTGTGAAATTCGGATTAATGTTTGTGATTTTGAGAACCAATTTTTTCATTTCATTATTGTATGTAATTGAATTTGTGAGGTAACATTAAACTTAGAAAAAACTAATCTAAAAATTCAAGACTAGAAAGTGGATAGTAAATAGAGAAGATGTATTGCATTGTAAATAAGATGCAAATTGTGAAGAAAACAATGTTCTACCAAAAGAAAACATTGCCCAAAAAAATACCCTAAAAAGAAGCCATAAGCATCAAGATGGTGTCATACAAATCCATAACCAACTTGCTTAAGCAACTGAGTGGAAGTTCATGTATTACCTATTAGCTGCAGATCGAAGTTTATAGCATAAGTTGTCAACAAGAATCAACCCCTAATGAAAGGGATCGGTATTGTAGAACATTGCTTATATTTACAAAGGCATTAAGTTAGGTTAATAACCATATCAATTAGATATTTCTAGGTGATTCATGACATTTAAAAGGCAGACATCAACTAAAAAATAGGAATTAATATCTCACACAATGTAGAGAAGGTTAGACAAAGTATGTATTCACCTTGTAAAACATCTTATTTACACATTTCATATAAAACTATGCTATGAAAGAATTCAAATTAGAAAGCATAGTTTTTTTTTTATCAAAAGCACCATTACGTACATTCGGTCAATTGAAAAGCCGGAGCAAATAATTGAAAAAAAGAAGAAGAACAAGAAAACTCGCAAGATAAATTTCTCTCCCTGCCGTCAAAGTGAACTAGTTTGTAGTATTGAATTTATTTTTAGTATTGAATATGTTTATAGTATTAAACCCGCAAGATAATTTTTATCATCGTTCTTTGTAGTTTTCAGCCCCCCTAGGCAAAAATCCTGGATCCACCACTGTTTGTTTCTGAAGAGTCGCGAATTCGTTTCTCTTGGTTTCGAGTCAAAATCGCGCGCGTAAGTACCAGTGTGCAGTCTCCATACCAAGAATTTGTATATCACGTACAGTTCTCACTTTAAATGCATCGGGTTCCACTCTTACCTACATTTTTTTTCCAAGGCATAATCGGAATAATTGAAACACCCCCATGGCCCCATCTACTCGATCATTTGGTCGAAACATAAATATAGAAGTCCGTAAGAAGCCCAAGATCAACTTGGAGATGATCAATCCACTCGTTATGTGGACAAGTATAGTGAGAACAAGTGGAAGATTCATTTAAGATCTTTTTTTTGTTGTTGTTGTTGGTGATCGAGATTCATTTAAGAGCTTGTTGACGGAGTCATCAATACAATAAAATATACATGCATGTATCGTACATAATTTCATTTTCTGCCACCTGGGGAGTTCCCCAGTTAACATATACTATAAGAAAATGAAGTTTGTGGAAAAGGTTGCTTTTTCTCATTCCATTGATTGGGAATATATACAGTACAGCAGAGTTACAAAACTAAAAGCTACAATCAAGGATAACAAACTCTATACAGGTAAACGTATCTGCAAGATATGGAAGGGATAAAGTTAAACAATATTATCCCAAAATTAAGATAACCAAATATTAACAAAGATCTCTCAATACCCTCCTGCAAGCTCACGGGCGATTTCGCACGAGCAGCTTGAACCGCAGATTCTTAAAACGAGAAGTACCGACTGCCTTTGTAAATATGTCAGCAATTTGATCAACCGACTTAACATGACGAACCACTAACTCGCCGGCTTGAACTTGCTCACGCACAAAATGATAATCAATTTTGATGTGCTTGGAGCGTTGATGAAACACCGGATTAGCCGTGAGAAAAGTGGCACTAAGGTTGTCACATAATAGAATAGGTGGTCCAACTGTAGAAGACATCATCTCCTGAAGAAGTTGTTGGAGCCAAATCAATTCAGCCGAGGCGAATGCAATTGCTCGATATTCAGCCTCAGTGCTAGACCGAGCGACAACCTTTTGCTTTCGAGATGACCAGCTGACCAAGTTTCCTCCAAAGTAAACGGAGAAGCCATGTTGGGAGCGACAATCATCAGGGTCCGATGCCCAACCAGCATCAGTATAGCAGACCAAGCGCGAATCACGCGACGGACGAAAGAACAAGCCAGCATCAATAGTCCCCTTAAGATACCGCAATATTCGTTTTACCGCAGCCCAATGATTTTCAGTAGGACGATGCATAAATTGGCAAACTCTATTGACAGAATAAGCAATTTCAGGACGAGTAATAGTCACGTACTGGAGGGCACCGACGATGCTCCGATAGAGATGGGGATCAGCTAGAGGATCACCTTCCTCACGCAATCTGGAGCCGGGCTCTGCAGGAGATGCTATAGGCTTTGCTCCCATCATTTTGCTCCGGTCAAGTAAATCCAAAATATACTTCCGTTGAGACAACAAAAGTGAAGACCGAGAGCGATGCACTTCAATGCCCAAGAAGAAATTGAGATCACCTAAATCCTTCAAGGAGAACATAGAGTTTAGATACTTGACAAACTCATCAATAAAAGAAGAATTGGAGCCTGTAATGATGAGGTCGTCGACATAGATGAGCACATAGACAACATCGGAGCCATGTCGTTTAATAAAAAGAGATGTATCCGAAAGGCAAGGCTTGAACCCATGGTCAAGTAATGACTTCTGCAATTTCTGAAACCAGGCTCTTGGAGCTTGCTTAAGACCATAGAGGGCCTTTTTCAGCCTATAGACATAAGTTGAACGATCAGAAGCAACAAGCCCCGGTGGTTGATCCATGTAAACTGTCTCAGCCAAATCGCCATTTAAAAACGCATTGTTAACATCCACCTGCCGAAGTGGCCAGTTCTGAGTCACTGCAATACTCAAAACAACTCGAATGGTGGTTGGCTTGATAACTGGACTAAAAGTGTCAGAATAGTCGACACCCTCTTCCTGATTGAATCCTTTTGCAACCAACCGCGCTTTGTATCGCTCGATGGATCCATCTGGTTTCTTCTTGATCCTGAAAACCCACTTGCAACCAACCACATTAGCAGAAGGAGGCCTGGGAACTAAGTCCCAAGTCCTATTAAACATTAAGGCATCAAATTCCAATTGCATAGCATGTTGCCAATTAGGATTTTTTGTGGCTTGTAAAAAGGTTTTTGGTTCAGTTTCAGAGGCATCAGATTGCAATGGGTATTTAGTGGCAGAAAAGGTTTTTGGTTTAAGAGAAGAGGTAGAAGCTCTCGTTACCATATGATGCTCAGAGTTCTCAGACGGTCGGAAATACGTCGGGGCGTTCGGATATGGATCGGCAGCTGAACTTGCAACTGATGGAGACGGCTCCACCATGGAATTATTTGATGGCGTGAGGCCGGACTCAGATGACACTGGTGGCGTGAAGCCAGGGGCTGTTGGCGAGAGGCCGGAGTTGGAAGATGGCGAGAGGCCAGAAGGGGCAGACACCGGTGAATTGGGCACCGAGATAGACGCTGTAGAGGAAGAGTCATGGTCGCTGGAGGGAGTCTGCGGACCATCAGAAGACTCGGGAGAAGGAAGGGGCGATGGAGAAGATTGAATGGGAGTGCCCACAGATGAAGCTTCGTGGAGAGTATGAAGAGGAAGCAACGAGAAGGACGTGGCTTCAGAATGTGTTGACGAGCTGTGATCAGGAAAAGGGAAATTAGATTCATCAAACACCACATGCCTAGCAATATAGGTACGAGAAGATGCAACATGATAACATAAATAACCTTTATGTTTTGCACTATAACCTATAAAAATGCAGGGTAGTGAACGGAATTCCAATTTAGTGCTGTTATAAGGCCTAATATATGGATAACAAAGGCAGCCAAACGATTTCAGAAAATGGTAATCAGGTTGGCGATGATATAAACAAGCATAAGGCGATTTGTATTTGAGAGTAGGGGTGATTGTCCTGTTACTGAGATAAATTGCAGTGTGAAAAGCTTGCTCCCAAAAATTGATAGGTAATTTAGAGTGAGCTAAGAGAGCAAGACCCTTCTCTACAATAATCCGGTTGCGCCTTTCAGAGGCACCGTTCTGTTCAGGAGTATAAGGACATGAAACCCGATGCATAATACCATGTGATTGCAAGAAAGACGACACATTGCGATATTCACCCCCCCAATCAGATTGAAACGCCTTAATTTTTGTGGAGAATTGTGTTTCAACCATTGTTTTGAATAAAGTGAAAGCTGATAAAACTTGAGATTTATGGGTAAGAAAATAAACCCAAATGAATTTGGTGCAATCATCAATGAACAAAACAAAGTACCGATTACCATTCATAGAAGATATAGGAGCGGGACCCCATACATCCGAGTAAACTAAATCAAATGGTTGTTCAGCAGATACATGAGACTTAGGCAAATTCAATCTGTGACTTTTGCCTAATTGACAAGAACTACATGGAGACACCAATTTATTTGCAGAAATAGGCAAATCATAATCAGATAAAAGACGACGCAAAACAGTTTCATGAGGGTGACCGAGGCGATGGTGCCAACAACCAGCAGATGCACGTTCACCCACAAAGATACTAGGACTCGAAAATGAAGGACTGAAAGGAAGCCGATATAAGCCATTCTCAACGACCCCCTTTAGTATAATCCGACCCTGCAAGTCCTTAACAAAGCAAGCATTAGAATGAAACTCAAGTATGACATTGTTATCTTTGCATAACTGAGAAACACTAAGAAGGTTTTTGGAAATTTTAGGAACGACAAGTATATTTTTGAGAGGCAGGGAATTAGAAACATGCTTAGCAGATAGGAAAGATTGACCTATATGAGTAATAGGAAGGGACTGACCATTCCCGACAATTAAATTGTCAGTACCGGTGTACTCCGATTGAATGCTCATATTGCCAAGATCAGCAGTCACATGATTCGTTGCACCGGAGTCGACAACCCAAGGATCAGTGAGAGTAGATGGGCTGTTGCCAGAGACCATGTGAGCCTGCTTGGAGTTCGACGCCTGTTTCTTCAATGACTGCTTGTCGGGGCGGCGAGTTGGTGGAAAGTCATCCACATTAAGACGCTGGTAACAATTACGCGCTTCATGATATGGCTTGTAGCAGATTTGGCACTTGATTGTGGGACGATCTGTAGCAGGAGTGGAGCCTTGCCCGGAAGACGAGCGACTGGATGAAGAGCCCTTGGCAGCGACATTGGCAGAAAGTAGGGGCTGGTCCTTGTTGTCATCTTCAAGGCGTTGCTCTTCCCGGATAAGCATCCCAAGTAATTCGTTGGAGGAGACAGGCTCCACACGAATGCTAAGAGCAGACTTGAAGGGGCCATAGTCAGAGCCAAGGCCAACCAAAAGAAAGGACACAAAGTCCTCATCAGAGACAATGGTCAAGCATTCAGCCAATGCGTCTGAGATGGCCCGTTTCTTCTCAACATATTCGAGAATCGACATAGAGCCCTTGGTGAGCATTTGAAGTTGTTGCTTGAGATGCATTTGGCGTGCCCGAGTTTGAGAGTGAAACATCTGCTCGAGCATGAGCCAGACTTCGGAAGTTGTGGTTCCACGAGCCACATGACCCAACATAGGAGTGGTGAGCGTCGAACGAAGCCACAATAAGATAAGTTTGTCCTTACGATTCCAGGTCGAAAAGGCCGGATTGGGTTCACGAACTGTGGAGCCTTCCTTGGGCGGCAAAGTATTTGGTGGAGCATTGCCGGAGACCAGGAATGATTCCAGTTCATAGGCCTCGAGCGCAGAGCGGACTGTTCCACGCCAGAGGAAATAATTGGTCCTATCAAGACGAACAGCTAGCGCCGGGAATTGAAGGTTGGCTGAGGCGCCGCCGGAGGCTGTGAATAGGATTTGTGTGGCGGAAGCGTTGGTGTTTTGGCCATCGGGATTCATGGTTGGAGACCGAAGGCTACACTGATACCATATAAGAAAATGAAGTTTGTGGAAAAGGTTGCTTTTTCTCATTCCATTGATTGGGAATATATACAGTACAGCAGAGTTACAAAACTAAAAGCTACAATCAAGGATAACAAACTCTATACAGGTAAACGTATCTGCAAGATATGGAAGGGATAAAGTTAAACAATATTATCCCAAAATTAAGATAACCAAATATTAACAAAGATCTCTCAATATATACTCCACTAAAGATTTAGACTCACATAAACTCTAACATTAATTTATAATTCAAAATAAAATTACACCGTAAAAATACATAAACTTAGACGTGAAATAACACTAGACACTAGATCTTAAACGTTACAAACACACACACACACACACACACAAACTAAAACGTAAATTTATGCTAGCAAGAAGCAACTACACCTTAAACATAAAATTACATTTACACATAAACTTAAACACTAGAAATGAAAAGTACACATAAACGTTAACTTTCTCATCACTATTTAGTTTATTGTCATCTTGGCATAGCTCCTTGATCAACTTCTTCCTTGTCTGTTTTCCCTCTGTAAAGTTCCCCGAATTGATCTAGGAACTCCAGTTAAGCCGCCATGGAAGCTCAATTGAGAGGAAGAGAAATGAAATTGGGAGAAGGAGGAAGAAGAAGTAACAGCTTTCCAACCGATTTTCTTACTGCAACAAACCCGGCCTTACATATATTTATAAGCCCATGGCCCAAGTTCTGTATTGACTCTTTTACCCCTATTTTACAGCTGTCATTTTACCAAACTACCCCTGAGTACACTTCCCTCTATATCGCCTCCTCAAGCCGGAGGAGTGGAAGACACCAGTCCGAGCTTGCACAGAAGGAAGTGATGCTGATCCTGGCCGAGAGGTTTGGTAAAAATGTCGGCGAGCTGCAACTGGGAACGAATGTAAGTCAGGACGAGAAATCCTTCCTGAAAGCGCTCACGCACATAATGACAGTCCAGGCGGAGGTGCTTTGTGCGCTCATGGAAAACTGGGTTTTCCACTATGTGAATTGCCGATTTGCTGTCACATAAGAGGGGAATTGGTTTGGGAACTGAGCAATTGAAATCAAGAAGGATCGAATCCAGCCAAACGAGTTCACTTGCAGTCTTTGAGAGGCTACGATATTCAGCTTCAGCTGACGATTTGGAGACCGTGGTTTGCTTCTTGGTCTTCCAAGAGACAAGGGACTTTCCTAAGAACACACAAAAGCCAGTGAGGGACCTGCCAGTGAACAAGCAATTCCCCCAGTCTGAATCACAATATGCAATGAAGGCATTGTGATTGTGAACAGGGTAAAGCAAACCCAGATTGACAGTGCCTTTGAGGTATTTCACCACATGTAGTGCAGCTTGCCAATGAGGAAGGCGAGGGCAGACCATGAACTGGCTGAGATGTTGCACGGCATAGGAAATGTCAGGCCTTGTCATATTCAAATATAACAATCTGCCTACTAACCGTCTGTACTTCTCTGGATCGTCTAACATGTCTCCAGTGTCAGTTGAGAGCCTCAAACCCCTTGACATGGGAAAAGAAGTAGCTTTACAGTCTACCATTTGAGTATCTTGAAGGATGTCAAGGACATACTTCCTTTGGTTTAGGAGGGTGCCTTGAGGAGTTCAAGATATTTCCAAGCCTAGAAAATATCTCACATTCCCAAGGTCCTTAATTGTGAAAGCTTGATGCAAGGCATCTTAACCACTGGATTTATGAAGGACTGTCACCAGTGAGGAGGAGATCATCCACATAGACTAGCACAGCAACCAATCCTTCAGGTACTGTCTTCAAGAACAGTGAGTGATCAAATGAAGATTGCACATACCCGTGTGCTTGCAGGAATTTAGACAATTCTACATTCCATTGTCTAGATGCCTGTTTGAGGCCATAGAGAGACCTTTTCAGACGACAAACCTGACCAGAGTCACCTTTGTCATAGCCATCAGGGATCCTCATATACACTTCCTCATCAAGAAAGCCATGGAGGAAGGCATTGTTTATGTCAAGCTGTTCATAGGCCATTGCTTTTGAGTAGCCACAGTAATCAACATCCTTACAGTGGTGAATTTGGCCACTGGTGAGAATGTATGCTTGTAGTCCTTACCCTTGATTTGGTTATACCCTTTAGCAACCAATCGAGCTTTGAATCTCTCCACACTCCCATCTGGTTTGAACTTGATCTTGTATACCCACTTACTACCAATAGTAGATTTGCCTTGAGGTAGGGCAGTGAGTGACCAAGTTTCATTTTCCTCCAGGGCTTGCAACTCCTTTTGCATAGCCTCAATCCAAAGGGGATCCTTGCAGGCTTGGGAATAGGTGAGTGGTTCTTTGAGGGATAGGACATTGGCAAGAGAGGCAATGTAGTGAGGAGGATAGTATGAGGGATCATCAAGGGAAGTGCCTAGGAAAGATGTGGATAGGGATTGAGAAGTGCCAGGGCAAATGAAATCTTTGAGGTGGGTAGGGAAATTGGATTGTCTGGTGGATCTTCTGATGGGTATGATAGGAGAGGGACTGGATGTTTCTGAGAATTCAGAAGATATGTGAGGTGAGGGATGAGGTTCAGGGGTAACATCAGTTTGAGATTCATGAGAATCAGGGACAGTGATGGAGGGTATAGGGTCAGTGGTTTGGGAAAAAGAAGGGTGGGTTTCAATATGGATAGCTGGGTTAACCAAAGGTAAGGGGATTTGAGGTGTGGATGGTTGGGAGGGGGAGTTGGGTTGATTTTTGAAGGGAAAGTTGTCTTCAAAGAACAGCACATCCCTACTAAGGAGAGTGGTTTTGGTTGACATGTCATAGAGTCTATAAGCTTTGTGGTCTTGAGGATATCCCAGCATGATGCATCTCCTAGTCTTGGAGGCAAACTTATCTTTCATACTGCCTCTTACCAAAGCAAAACATAGACATCCAATGATCCTCAGTCTGCTGTACACAGGTTTGCTCCCCATCAACTTCTCAAATGGAGTTTGCCAATTCAATACAGATGAAGGCATCAAATTTATCAGGTGAGTGGCAGCTAGAACACAATCTCCCCAAAATACCAGTGGGAGATTAGCAAATAGTCTGATTGCCCTTGCTGTTTCAATAAGATGCCTATGTTTGCGCTCAACACGTCCATTTTGTTGAGGCACATATGGCACTGAAAGTTGGTGAACAATCCCATGCTGTGTGAAGTACTCCCTACACTTAAGAAACTCAGATCCATGATCAGATCTTACTGCCTTGACTGTCACAACAAATTGATTTCTAACAAGAGCAATGAAATCAATGAGAATCTGAGCAACCTGATGTTTAGCATTGACTAAAAATGTCCATACAGCTCTTGTATGGTCATCCAAAATGGTGAGGAAGTACTGAGCACCAGATCTAGATTTCACCTTATAAGGCCCCCATAGATCAACATGAATCAACTCAAATTTCTCATTAGCTATAGTTTTGCTTACAGTGAAGGGAATTGAATGGTGCTTAGCCATGATACAGGCCTCACAAAACACACTGTCACTGCCTGAAAGGTGACATCCCTGGACATGTTTGAGCTTTGAAAAAGAAATATGTCCTAGCCTAGCAAGCCACACTTGGCTAGACACAGCCTTATTTGAATTGAAACTAGATTGTGATGACTTAGAAGCTACATTGACTGCACTGAATTGACTGTAAATTCCATCTTCAGTTTGCAAAGTTGCCTTGAAGAGCCTTCCAGTAAGCCTTGCTGCACTGAGAACTTCCTGACCACTCTTAGGGTCCTGAAATACACACTTGGTTCTTTTAAAATTCACATCCAAATCAGTGTCATCCACAATTTTCCCAACAGACATCAGGTTAGTCTTGAAATCAGGCACATGAAACACATTTTTCAAAACAATTCCTGAAGCAAGTCTGATATCTCCAATATCCCTAACCCGTCTCATTGTCCCATCTGGAAGACACACCCTAACAGGTTGACTCAACACTCGTCTATGTTGCAATAATTTTTCATCATATATCATATGATCAGTGGCGCTAGAATCTATGATCCAAGTCAAGACATTCTTATTCTGAGATTTTGAAGAAAACAAAGCAAGAGATGTACCTGCACAGTTGGTAGCCCCTTTAGCATATCCTTTGCCTTTCATGGCCTTCATGACCTCCTGGCAGACAGCATTGACTAAGGCCATGTCAAACCCTATGCCATCCTCTACAATCTCTTCTTCATTATCATCCAATGGAGATTCAAAAATTCATGCAGCATTTGCAGAAGATTTAGCTGCCTTCTTTCCTTTTGGATATTTGAACCACTCCGGGTAGCCAATTATCTTGAAGCAACCATCAGCTGTGTGTCCAGTCATCCCACAATGGCTGCATACTTTGTCAGATTTTTCCTTCTTAACCGGTTTCTTGGATCCATTTGAGGATCCATTAGACTTTCCTGCTGCGAAAGCACTACTGTCATGTGATGATTCACCAGTACTGGAACCACCTGCAGCTTCCACTTGCTTCACCAGATAGTAAGCTCTATTGACAGTAGGTAAGGGATCAGTGGAGAGGATCTGATTCCTCACACTTTCATAGGTTTCTCCCAATCCCATCAAGAACTGGAGAAGTTTGTTGCGGTTGTCCGCTACTTCCAGCTTCTTGGACAATCCATAAGTGCAGCTAAGTCTAGCAGTGCAGTCGCACTTCAAGACTCCCTCAAGTGTAAGAATCTCATCCTAGAGTTTCTTAATTTGTTGAAATTTTCAGCAATACTCAGATTTCCTTGTGTCTGATTACTCAAGCTCTTCCTGAGTTGATACAGAAGTGGACCGTTTGTCTGTGCGTATCTTTCTTCAATTTCCTTCCAGAGTTCCCTCGCTGAATCAAGATACATGAAGCTTTCGTAAATCTCTGTATTCGTAGAATTCAGAATCCAGCATCTCACCATGTAATCACACCTCTTCCATCTCGGAAGATCTGCAGGTGTGACCGTATCTGGATCTGAGCTTCCATCTATGAATCCGATTTTTAGTTTCGCTCCAAGTGCCATCTTGATCCCTCGACTCCAGCTCAGGAAATTGAGTCCATTGAAGTTGTTAGCCACGAGACGCGCTCCTGGATGATCGGAATTGGATAGGCTTAGTGGATCGTCCTGATTTCCACCGCCAATTCCAACTTCTCCGATCACGTTGTTCGTAACCTGGTGATCCTCCGCCATTTCTTCAATTCTCTGATCTCAGCAGCTTCCAGTAATCGATCGAACACCGTCGAGCTCTGATACCATGTAAAGTTCCCCGAATTGATCTAGGAACTCCAGTTAAGCCGCCATGGAAGCTCAATTGAGAGGAAGAGAAATGAAATTGGGAGAAGAAGGAGGAAGAAGAAGTAACGGATTTCCAACTGATTTTCTTACTTGCTTGAGTTTCAGCATATACCCAGAGAGTTTATTCTCATTTCCATTTCATTAGCCCTCATCTTCGCTTTGATCTCCCTTCTATTAGGTGCATAGTACTCCCCAAGATCCGGGGTTGAGATTGGTTCTCATTTAGCATAGCACTTGGCCTCTTTAACCCGTCCTCTTGGAGCTCGTCCTTTCGAGAGGACGAGCAAATGAACGATCTGGAGTCCCACCTTAGTTAGGTAGCGTTTTAGTACGTATTAGATCTTGAACCGCATACTCTGGCTTAATTTACCTTTGTTCTCTTGGAGCTACTCCCTTCTCTTAGAACTAGTACATGCAGTACAAGATTTTTTTTAAACAATTTTGTACTTAATAATAGTAAGTACGGAATTGTTAAAAAATTATTAAAAAAAAATAGATATTTTATAAGTTTTATCATCTAAAAAAAAGTATGTGTGAATAGTATCATTTGAAAATTTCAATAATATGTCAGTTAGCTGGGGGTTAGTGCTAATTAGTACATTTATTTAAGAGGTTTGAAGACAGTATACGTTATGCATAGTCACATCACATAGTATATGGCAATTGGATATCTAGAAATTGCTCGATCGTTGATCGAGTCTGATTGCTTGTTCTAGGTTTGGTACAACCATAACTGATCATCCTAGATATTTGATTGAAGTAACATTAATTGCTAACATCTCATTGATGGCCGGGCAGGATAACGCTTGACAGGTTCAAAGTTCGCCATGTGCGTCACCAAGCAAATGCTGCTATTGTTAGTGTGCCAAAATGTTCGCTTCATTTAGTTATACCGAAATGAATTCAGAAATTAAAGACTTTCCTGTACTTGTGTTAGTTGACACATGCATATTCAGAAATTAGTAATTCAATGGGCTACGTACGTCTCTACTTGCGAATGAAAATAGTAAGCACGTACAAAACAAGAACAACCCAATCGAAAATATATAGCTAGGCCGTGTTATATATGACAGCACAGTTGCTTTGCTCTTCGAACCGAGATGCAGTATATATATTTGCAAATCTTTCACCAGGTGAAGCATCTTTTTACAACAATTGTTCACTGAGAAGCTTAACTTAGACGGAGCGACGTGTCTTTGGCCTGCTATAATCTGCTTTTAGTTTCTCCGGTGAGATACTGCCTTCCAAAACTTGTGCTACCTGCTCCATATATATTCCTTCCGGATTAATGATGTTCAAATACCATTAACTCATTAAGCAATCATCTGTATCATAATGGTAATTAAGGTTGAAGAAAACGAAGCACTTTGGCTGGTTTTTCAAGTTAATTAATAATAAAAAAGGGTGATATAGTGTCCCTGTACCTGACTCATTCGTGGTCTATGATCAGGGAAACGATGAACACAAATCGCTGCACAAGTTACCATCAGATTCATTTCTTCATAGTCATAATTATCTGCCAACTTTGGATCAATAAGTTCAGTCTCAAACTTGCCATCTTCCAGTGCTTGCTCAAGGAATGGACTCGCCTACAACCAAATTGCAACTATATATGTATATTTCAAGTTTTCAACAAAACAGGAATATTTGGGGATGTATATGTTACATCAACACGCGATTGCTAATAAACATGGAAGAAGGCTAACCCATTCAACCAAATTGATCGGCTGACGCCCAGTGATCAGCTCAAGAAGCACAACTCCGAAGGAGAAGACGTCTGATTTCTCTGTCAGCCTTCCACTTGATCCATACTCTGGAGCTACATAACTGCAGTTTTCAGTTAATTAAGTATTTATTGTGAGATATTCATTTCTGGTAGTAGCATGTGTTTTGTCATCGGATTAAACTCGGCAAGTCCAAAATTAAGCTGATGGTGCAAGATTAATTCCTTGAAAGATAGGATTACACTGGCCTTACCCGAAAGTTCCAATTATTCTGGTAGTAACATGAGTTTTGTCGTCGGGAACAAACTTGGCAAGTCCAAAATCGGCAACCTGCATATGTCCGGCCACGAGTCACTGATGTATAACCTTGAACATATGATACATAAATCTAATCATATATGAATGAATTGAAACACAACGGAAACCAAGAAACGCATACCTTGGCTTTAAATTTAGAGTCAAGAAGAATATTATTCGACTTAATGTCTCGATGAATGACTTTAGGGTGACCTGTAGAAACATTTACCGGGCGGATACTTTTCAAGAGGAATAATAACATTGCAAAATGCAATACATATTCATACAGCTAACTTGTAAGTCTAAACATTATACGCTTCATAGGGAAGATAGTGACATACGTACATTCCTCGTGTAAATATGCGATTCCTTTTGCTGCACCAAATGCTATGCTCATTCTTGTTGCCCAATCCAGCACTGGAAACGACATAGTTCCTGCAAATATATACTCAAAACGTAGGCAAATTAATATCGATCTGAAAATAAATATGTAGAACTTCTCTTTGCTTAGCTTCAATGAAGAGAATAAAAACCATAAACAACAGCTCATCAACCTTATATGTTATTCAATTTAATTTCGATGTGGAAACTTCCGGCATGTACGTATTCGGTATTCCATGATGCAAGAGCTAAATGCATTAAACAGCTTAAGATCGATGCTCACCCCGCAAATGGAAGAACAAGTTGTTATTCTCCACAAACTCGTAAACAAGCAGCCTCTCCGGCCCACTGATGCAGTATCCAACTAAAGAGACCAGATTTCTGTGATGAACACGACTTATAACATTGATCTCTGTCAGAAACTCGCGCTCCCCTTGGAGGCTTCCGCCCTGGAGCTGCTTGATTGCAACATCTCCTCCAATTAGGAAACCTCGATAAACAGATCCAAATCCACCTTGACCAAGAAAGTTATCCTTGCTGAATTGATTTGTGGCCTGTGATAGCTCTTCGTAGGTAAATGTCTTTATACCCACAGAAACTACCGGAACGTAATCCCCAGTCGATACCGACGAAGAAGTTCCTGTCCCCTCTGCCGACGACGAACAACTGCCACGAATTTTAGAGAACAATTGGGAGTCAGCTGCAGGTAGCTGTCGAAGTTTCGGCTGAGTTGGATCGACGTCACCCTCCTCTCCCTGTCGCTTCTGCCGCCACCGCCTAGCTAAGAAAACTACCAAAGCGGCCACCGCTGCCATCAACACCACCGCGCCAACCCCCATGCCGGCCGCCTGACCTCCCGGATGATGTTGTGGGGATGTCGTTGGCCGTTCTGGTGTCGGAGGTCGCAGTGGCTGCAGTGAAGGCGCTGCGTCCGCTGTTGGTTCTCGTGGCGGCGGTGCGCTGAGTATCCCTGTCGGCGGTGGTGGGATGTCTGGAGGCAAGTGCCGAGGCCTTCTCGGTGATGGTGGTGCTGAACGTGGTACCGGTGGCGACATTTTAGGTAATCGCCGTGTAGTCCTGCAGATGACTAGTTCTTACAAACTCTTTTTGTGTAGTTTCTCCCCGAAGGGAAAGCTCTTTCCTTGAGTTTAACATGAATTTGACTTCCACTGCTATACCCATGCCAGTGGACAGTGGTGGAGCCAGGAGCCATATCGTGGCCTAGGGGAGCATATGCCCCTTCCTTATCAAGACGAATTAACTATGTATATATATATGTATATATATATATATATATATATATATATATATATATATATATATATTCTCCTCGTCAAAATGCTCCGTTCTAATATATAATTCATCGTAATAAAACATTTGAACAAATTTTAAAAAAAATTATAAGTATATTAATCACTTTAATTTTGATATTTTCATATTGAGAAAATTGTAAAAAATAGCTCAATCTTTAGGAGTTGTTGACCTTAATAGCCCGAACTATAAAAAATGCAGAAAATAGCCTCAAGTATTTACATGGTTGTAGAAAATAGTCTCAAGCTACGTTCAAATTCAAATAATTACCTTAAATTCAAATTAATTACATAAAAACCCTTAAGTTGCCTTTAAATTCAAATTAATTACAAAACTTCTCCAAAACAGTTTTTATTTTAAAAAAAGAGAAAATTTACGGCGAAAGCGCAAATTTTCGGCTAAATTAAGTAAGTATACACGATTTGGGAAAAATTGCAAAACTATACAGTGAGAAAACTAGTAAAATGTCCGTCTCTTTTTTTTAACCCTAATATCTGTCGATCTCTCTCCCATTGCTCCCTTTTCACTCCCGTCCCTTCTAGATCTGAGATCTCCCGTCTCACGTCTGCCCTGGCGATCGGAGAAGAAGCCACACCTGAGCTGTTCATGTCGGGAAAGGACTGATGTCGCTGCCATCGGTCTCCCACCTCTGCGCCCCTTTTTTCCACCTCCATTGGGGCTGAATCGAAGCCTTTCTGCGTAGATCCAAAAGAGCAAGGGGCTCATTGCGGAAGCCGATGCCCAAAACTGTCACATGTCCTTTTCATTTTTTCCGAACACAATGCAAAAAGGCCCAAAACTCTCTTTTCCCGAATCGAAACCTAAATCGGTCGGACGAATTGTTTTGATCGAAAACATCCTAAAATCGATGAAATTAATCAAAATATCAATTGATCGACATACGAATGGGTCTATCGCTTGCTTTACATGATTATCGAATTGCGATTTTTGGTCTTCGTTCGAAAAAACCGTCGAAGGAAGGAGCTCGGCAGATAGGAACGAGGTTCATGAATAAGCTCCGCAGATTTTGACGAGGTGAATAAGTAACCTCGACTCATAAAAACGAGGTTATGGTGGAGCCTCGTCTAGTTTTTGCTCGGTATATAATGACCCTTTTGAAGATCTTGTCTGAAGCCCCATTGACATAAGCCGAGCTCAATAAATAACCTCGGCTTCTGTTGTTGAGGTTAAGTATGAAGCTCGGCTTCTATTGTTGAGCTTAATGAGGAAGCTCGGCTTCTGTTGTTGAGGTTAATGAGGGAGCTCGACTTCATTGACACGTAATGCATAAATTCATTAAATTGTGTAGAGGTATGTGTGATGGATCTTGTTATAATGCAAACTCATATGCTTCTAAGAATTAGACAAACTAAATGACTAAATCAGTTTAGAAAATGTTGTTTTCCCCACTTCTGATTGCAACCCTCAATGACTAAATCAATATCATAACTTTATTCAAATAGTAAATTAGTTGTTCTTAAGCAGACATTAAACAAATTAATACATATTTTAATGTTTTATCTTACGGTAATTGTTTCAAGTGACCACTTCCCACCTATTTTTGTATAAATATATTAAGATTATTTATGATGAACTTTAACCGCTAAATTGTTATCAAATGTATAGTTTTTCGTGTTTCATACTAATATTTATATTTAACACCACAAACATTATACAATTAACCTTTTTCTTGCTTCTATTGATTCTGAAATTTAATTTATTGTCATTTTAATAAAGAAAGATGATGTTTATCAGATTTCGTTAGAAATATGGAAAGAGATAAAAACAAATAGTTTTATGTATAAGTTCATCACGGTGACAGTAACCATATGCTCACGAGAATAGACTTGGACCAGACAGTCGATGCTCCTGTCGAAAAGTGGTTCGAGTTACCCGACATGGGACATGTTGTTGCAACCTGCTACCAATGCGTGTTCGTCGTGATAGGTGACCACACTTACAAGCCCCTCGTTGCTACTACCCAGACTGATTTTAGTAAACTCCCAATATGTTGCATAGCCAATATCGCATCTCGTCTGCATTATGTCTAAGTAGATGAAGTTGACATCTTTGTCACTACTTTTATGTGTTTGAACAACATGTGAAATTAACTTATTTCATTTGTATGACCAATGTTATATTGGAGCTAACGTTGACCCCAGAGGCCCCATTGCCACCTCTCCACCCGCTAGATGTGGCACAGAAATCATGATCCGAGTGTTGATGAACTTGACACAATGTATGCAGAATTGTTTGATGCATGGATGTTTGGAACCGATCTTACCGCGATTAAGAAAGCAAAAGGATATGTTAGCATCATGTTTCTTTCTTTTTAACATTTAAATATCGATTACTTGATATTGATCTATATGGATTTCATTTTGGTAAGTTTTCAAATATATATAATCTCCATGTGGACTTTTATATACGAAAATTATGATGTACCGAAACAAATTGTACGCTCAACCATCTGGCCGAGGGTATAAAGGATGCTCAACTGAATCTGCCGAGGTTATGTAGTAAGCTCGGCTACTGATGACGAGGCTCTTTAATAAGCTCGGTTCATTTTTATGAGGTTTTGTGAATAGTGCAAATCAGCAACAGTTTCAACCAGTATGACGCAACATGAAATGCAAGTTCAGACTTGTACACCAGGTTGTAGAACACGAATAAAAGTGGATGCCATATATACATTATGATACAGATAACTGATATAAAAAAACATTTTACAGAAATATCAATATTTTATCTCTCAACCAGAAACTTTGTGCTGCGTTCTGTTATTTGAATGATAACAGAATTTGGAAAGGCTCTTTGACTTGTGCGGAAAAATGGGTCCTTAATCGTTAGTGAAATTATAAATAAGCTAGCTAGTTACATAACAAGTACTCTTCTTGAAATGGGTCCTTAATCAGTAGTGCATCAACGGATGATTTATTAACCTGAGGAATGTCAGTACCTACTCATCTTCTTGATGTGACTGCTTGTCATGTTTTCTTAGAAAACTAAACTAAGAAAACTGCTTGTCAGGAAAAGTGACCATGCTGTTGAATTGAATATAGCTCACAGTATGTCAGTAGAACTCCAACTGGTTAGTAAGTTTATATGAAACAATAAGGTCGGGCTGCGATTGTAAAACTTGTTCCACTCTAACTTTGAATGGTCAACAAACTCCTTCAAAAATCCTATCTAAAACAAATGTGAGATCAGCTCCCGCCTTTCCTAATTCTCTATCAGTGGTACATGAAAATCGACGAGCAGTTGGTCCAATATCTATCATAACATCAGGATCAAGCAATGCATGGACAAGTTCTCTCTCTGAAGCCAAGGCCTATCGTTAAAGAAAATATTGAATTTGTCACAAAGTGGAAAGCTTGCAGAAAAGAACATCAAAATGGCATAGGTCAAATGAAAACAGAATCTCATACAATCAGAAGAGACGAAACCCATTAAGGGCCCGTTTGGTTCAAGGGGGGGAAAGTAAAGAGATTGATTGCCTTTATTAGAAGGGAAAGGAAAGCATTAGTGTTTGATTGTGTTTTTGTTTGGTTGATTTGAAAGGTGAATCATTGAATTCCTTATTGCCTTTGTAAATGTTTGGTTAAATTGATTTAGGAAAGGGATATGATTAATCATCTCATAAATTCAAATGTTTATTTTTGTTTTGAACAAGTATTCCACAAGATATCTAAAACAGACAATATCCAACAAAAGGTCTTAAACATATAATATCTTACATAATATTTGAAACGGACAATATTCAACAAATGATCCCAAACAGAAAATATCTAATAGAAGTTAAAGACAGTATATCCAACAGAAGATCCGAAACAAACAATATCCAACATAAGACCTGAAATAGATAATATCCAAAAAAAGATCTGAAACAGAAAATATCTAACAGAAGTTAAAAGACCATATCCAACATAGTATTTGAAACAGACAATATCAGTTGTTTCTCCTCTTGAGAATGTCTGAAACATATTGCTTCTTGAGTATTGTGTTTGCTTGGAAGAAAATCCGGAGTTTGTGTTCTTCGCCCATCAAAGTTGTTGCCACCTGTGTATTTAAATAACTCAGTTTTCTACCAGAATTGAGTGTTTTAGTGATACAAATATAAAGAGCAACGACAAGCTTACCTCTAAAGCATCCGATGGAGATAGAAAATCCAACTTAAGCACCTCATCCAATACTCTATTGCTTTCACCTTCCAAAGTTTTCTTCCTCTCATCTTCATTGGTCCATGCTTGAGCCATTGCAACCAAACTCGAATTCATATCTTCAAAGACCTTTCAAAACGATGTAGTGACTGAGCCAAATGCAGAGGTCAAATCCCCAACTTCATCATTTTTCTTTGTCGATAACTTCAGTTTCTTTCCTAACCTCACTTGAGATTTCCTCTTCCTTAAACCACTTGCACCACCTGCACCACTTGCACCACTTGCTCGGCTTGCACCACTTGCTCCGCTTGCACTGCTTGCACCAGATTCAGTTTCGGTCTCAATATCAAATTCTTCATCAGTATCGATTGTAAAAGGCTCGTGTGTGATCTCAAAGTCTATGTCATGGACAGCTTTCTCAAATGACTCACTTGCTTCTCCTGTAGCTCTGTCTTTACCATAAATTTCAGCAAGCACTTCATAATGTGGGAATGGTACTGTGTATAACCCTTTTGCTTTCTTATGAGTCTGATAATATCGAAATAAAGGTTCAATATTTATTCCAAGGAAATCTATAGAGAAGTAAACAATGATTAAAAAAATAACAAGTACCAATAAGTTACCTTGATCCATTCTTCATAAACAATTCTCTCCACTTGTAACATCTTCTTCTCACTGTCCCATCCAAACCCGGAGATGCCAAGCATTTCAGCCATTGCTGAGTACTTCTCTAACCAATGCTTCAGCCTTGAATCAATATGAGGCTCCGCTTTCAAGCCACAATGAGGAGGCTTTGTTAGGATCATCTCCTCCAACTTGTTCATATAGCCACCCTTAAACCCACTCTCGCCTTTCCACTTTGGATCACGAGACAAGTTCAACAAGGCATCAATTAGTGTAGCGTCTTCTTCGTTCGTCCAAAACCTCTTGTTTCTACCTCTTCCTCGAATAGTACCATCCATCTTATAATTTAAAACAACAAAGTAGAACAACACATAGTTAGAAAAAATAGTTCCCATAAATTCAGTTCAGTACTGAATAATTCAAGTTCAGTTCAGTACAGAAAACAAAGCAGTTCAATACAGAAACTCAAACTCATAGGAACTCAAACTCAAAGCTTAACGAACTCAAATTCAGTTCAGTACAGAAACTCAAACTCAAAGCTTAACAAACTCAAATTCAGTTCGGTACAGAAACTCAAACTCAAAGCTTAACAAACTCAAATTCAGTTCAGTACAGAAACTCAAACTCAAAGCTTAACAAACTCAAATTCAGTTCAGTACAACAACTCAAACTCAAAGCTTAACAAACTCAAATTCAGTTCAGTACAGTAACTCAAACTCATAGAAAGTGCTAGTAATGAATTCAAGCTTAACAAACTCAAAGTACTTAGCAGAAAGTTGAACAAGTTTCCCTAGATCAAATCAGTTTCCCTAGATCTAACCATGTCTAGATCTCCATCTATTGAACATATCTTGAGCTAGAGTGTTTCTAAAACCAGTCCAAAGATCTGAAGTTTCGATGCTAGTAATGAATTCAATTTCTTCTTCATCAGAATCATAGTCTTCCTGCTCATGTTCATCCTCTTCATCCTCTTCTGTCATGTATCCTTCTTCTTCATCGGTAGGCATGAGTCTTCTTATTAGGTTGTGCAATAAGCAACATGCTAGGACAATACGGCCTTGAGTTTTGATTGGAAAAAACGAAGGGCTTCTAAGTATTGCCCATCTCCCTTTAAGCACTCCAATGCATCGCTCTACCACATTCCTATCTCTAGCGTGTTTCATGTTGAAATATTCTTCTGCACTTTGTGGTTGTCTGCCACCCCATTCCTTTAAATGATAACGTTGTCCTCTATAAGGTGCTAGAAATCCTTCACAATTGGCATAACCTCCATCCACTAGATAGTAACAACCTTCAAAAATTTTTTTTTAAAAAAACTATTAAGTAAATTCTCTAATTTCTAATATATAATATTTGGATGCAAAACTATTTATTCTAGCTTTTAATACCTTTAGGAACTCTTAACCCATCGGGCCTAGAGATTGCATTTCGAAGAACTCTACCATCATGGGCTGATCCTTCCCAACCAGATAAAACATAAGTGAACTCCATGTTCGGATTGCAGGCAACTAAGACATTCATGGCAATAGTGCCTTTCCTTGTTCGGTACCTTGCCCTCTCTTTACCAGGGGGAGACACACTGATATATGTACCATCTAAGGCTCCTAAACAATTCTATAAGAACAAAAATGGGTAAGTTGTTGATCTATTAGTTACATCTATGTCATTAGAATTATTTGCACAGATGGATGGGTAAATACCTTGAAATATTTCCACCTACTATCTTCACAACCATCTGGAATAGGTGTGGGTTTTTTGAGCAAATGCCCATGCAATTTGAGAACAGCACTAAGACAATGATTAAATTGTCTACTAACACTTTCCCCGCTTCGTTGAAAATAATGCGAAATGGTTCTATTCTTCTTGTGGTGCGCCAATGTATATAGAAACATACATACTATCTCCTCAATAGACATGTTTCTAGTCCCAGTCAATCCACCAATATCTCTAAGCATCTCACACAACACACCAAACACATGTCTATTCACACGAAGTTCATCCCTACAACATCTGTCACTCTCTCTTGTCAACCTATTCAACATTTCAAGTCTCAACCATTTGTTAGGCCTTTTTCTCTTCCTCAAAGGTAATACTTCTAATAAGTGTCACACTCATCATACACCACATCAAATACATCATCATCAACACTCTAACTATGACAAAAACCACAAGAAGTTGTTGTAATTTTTTAGTCCTAGTCATTGATCCATTACGAGCCATCTCTGAAATGAAAAAGGGATCCAAAAGTAAGCACACATCATAAATCAAAGCTCAATCAATGTCTATTGCTCACTGAGAAAGCAATCAAAAAGTAAAAGCATCAAAAACCACTACAAGTGTTGATTATTGTACATGACCTGATGCACAGGAAAGCCAAGTTAGGACAGTGTTCAAACTGAATTTTAATTGTGACAAACTGTATTTTGGAAAGCTCTCTGACCTAGTTTTCACCAAAAGTATTGACCTTTTTTCTCATATAGAAATGAAATGGGAAATCAACTTGGAATTTGGGTAAAAAATTAGATTCGAATTTCTAAGTTACACAACCAATCTCGAGCATAGAAAAACAGTCCAGATTTAGCTACTAGCAATACTTTCATGCGCTAAAACTGAATTATTTGAGTAGTTAACACTGCAAAATGAATAAGAAGGTATAAAGGAAGAATCATTAAGCCAAGAAGTCCAAACTTTCCCACATAATCAGTCCATTCAAAGCAAAGTGGGTGACACCAAGCAATGGAGGTGCATCTAGCTACTAGCATATAATTATATAGTATATGATAGTTTGCAAGCTAAAGTAATGGTAATTGGTGGACCCTAAACATAGAAAGCACACACCGTAACACAAAGATTTTAAAAATAATAATATAATTAGAGGATAAATTAAAATGAAAGCAAGGTAGCAACAAGATGAAAGTTAAAACCCACAAAATAAAATGCCCACAAGATGAAAGTTAAACATAGAAAGCAGATGGATGCAGTATGTGGGTAGAGGAAGGGATAGTCCGGAGGGTGGTACCAAGTACTGTTAGGATGGAGACACACCCACTGTATAGTCTGTATATATGTTCATTCAGCCAACAAACCCACAAAATAAAATGCCCATAATCACACATATTGCTGCAAATCCAAAATACATTTCATGTCATACATATATCTGTATCTTTCGACGATTAATGAATTTTTAGTGATATCTTACTTTGAATTTGGTATGTATGCATAACGTGCCAAATCACTTTTTGAGTTTCTAGATCACTTTACTGCAGTCAAGCCAATTGAAACCACAAAACAAACCTATATACTTTACTGTTGAAAGTGAACAACAAAACAGAGAGAGGGAGAGGGACAATACCTTGAAGACTGGAGAGCAAAAGGATGATGATAATCAGCAGTTGAATTGCCAGAAACAGCCGCTTCAAAGAAGGAAAACAAGACATCACGGGTGAGCTATTTCAAAGGTATAAGGCAGAGGCGTAACAGAAAGCATCGAGTTAATGCATATACCAGTGAATCTTCGAGCACCAATGCCCAAGTGGTTCAGAAACTCTCGTTTTTTTTTTTGCAGATTCGAGCACCTGTGCCCAAGTGGTTCAGATTCGAAAGGAAAATAGAAGGAAAAGCACAAGGAAACAGAAGCAAATATTTTGCCAATTTCTTGCAGAGAAAAAAAACCCTAAACCCAATCAAAGTCACCTAAATACCTAATTGATCTATCAAAAACGCATAATTGATACAAAGATCAGAAAATATTAGTACGCATAACCGAATGAAAACGAAGAGAGACACGCATAACCTAAATACATAACTGATCTATCAAAAACGCATAATTGATCTATCAAAAACGCATAATTGATACAAAGGTCATGGGTTCGGTTCGTTGAAGCGAGCATCTTCCCAATCTCGAGAACCGACGGAAATGCGGAGGTGAATCTATAAGGTAATTCCACACAAAGGAAAAACACAACCATAGATAGAAATCCCATCAATTGAACCCGAAACTGCGAAGCTAGGGTTTAGATCTCACCGAAAGAGATTGAAGATCGACGGCCGCCACCAAGGTAGGGAAGACAACGCAGAAAAATCGACACACGGTCAGAGATCAGAGGGATAGAAGTGCAATCGGTGGGAGGAAATTTCAGCGACCCATGGATGAAGAACGAGAGCGTCGGGGAGAGAGAAAGATAGCGTTTCTGAATGGAAGACCCTAAAAAAAGGAGGGGTAATAAAATGGGCCGAATTGTTAAATCCCAAAAACACTTTTATTCCTTTGAGTATCTGAAACAAACATTTTTTTGGGAGTCAAACTCTAACAAAGTGTTTGATGGGCTCTTTTTTTGTTAACCAAACGGGCCCTAAATTATTATCTAACGTGTACAAAGTCAAATAGACAAATCACTAACCCTCAGTTGTAGACTCTTCAGAAGGTCAAGCAGCAGCAACATCAGAAATTGCTTCTTGTTGGGTTCCTTATCTTGCTCTGATCTGATAAAGGCAACAATATGTAAAGGCAATGACCATAACTGAATGAAATTATGATGAGCTAGAAGAGGCAATGAGCAAAATAAGTTGGCTTTTAATGCTCTATATCTCTAACAAAACCACAGACTAAAAAGTAAAATCAGTTTAAACATGATATCAGAAATTGAAAGTCAGTCACTCATTAATCCTTAGGTTGAGGATAGGTGGGAAGTGGTCACTTGAAACAATTACTGTAAGATAAAACATTAAAATATGCATTAACTTGTTTAATGTCTGCTTAAGAACAACTAATTTACTATTTGGGTAAAGTTATGATATTGATTTAGTTATTGAGAGTTGCAATCAGAAGTGGCAAAAACAACATTTTCTAAACTGATTTAGTCATTTAGTCTGTCTCATTCTTAGAAGCATATGAGTTTGCATTATAACAAGATCCATCACACATACCTCTACACAATTTAATGAATTTATGCATTACGTGTCAATGAAGCCGAGCTCCCTCATTAAGCTCAACAACAGAAGCTGAGTTTCATCATTAAGCTCAGCAACAGAAGCTGAGCTTCTTACTTAACCTCAACCACAGAAGTCGAGGTTATTTATTGAGCTCGACTTATGTCAATGAGGCTTCAGACAAGATCTTCAAAAGGGTCATTATATACCTCGTAAAAACTACACGAGGCTCCGTCATAACCTCGTTTTTATGAGCCGAGGTTACTTATTTACCTCGTCAAAATCTGCCGAGATCCTTCCTTCGACGGTTTTTTCGAACGAAGACCAAAAATCGAAATTTGATAATCATGTAAAGCGAGCGATAGACCCATTCGTATGTCGATCAATTGATATTTTGATTAATTTCATTGATTTTAGGCTGTTTTCAATCAAAACAATTCGTCCGACAGATTTAGGTTTCGATTCAGGAAAATAAAGTTTTGGGCCTTTTTGCAATGTGTTCGGAAAAAATGAAAATGAAATGTGGCAATTTAGGTGAAATTATCTTGTCAATAGCCATTCCGACATCTTGCCTAAAGCCCTTATGCTTTAATTTTGATATTTTTATATTGAGAAAATTGTAAAAAATAGCTCAATCTTTAGGAGTTGTTGACCTTAATAGCCCGAACTATAAAAAATGCAGAAAATAGCCTCAAGTATTTACATGGTTGTAGAAAATAGTCTCAAGCTACGTTCAAATTCAAATAATTACCTTAAATTCAAATTAATTACATAAAAACCCTTAAGTTGCCTTTAAATTCAAATTAATTACAAAACTTCTCCAAAACAGTTTTTATTTTAAAAAAAGAGAAAATTTATGGCGAAAGCGCAAATTTTCGGCTAAATTAAGTAAGTATACACGTTTTGGGAAAAATTGCAAAACTATACATTGAGAAAACTAGTAAACTGTCCGTCTCTTTTTTTTAACCCTAATATCTGTCGATCTCTCTCCCATTGCTCCCTTTTCACTCCCGTCCCTTCCAGATCTGAGATCTCCCGCCTCACGTCTGCCCTGGCGATCGGAGAAGAAGCCACGCTGAGCTGTCCATGTCGGGAAAGGACTGCTGTCGCTGCCATCGGTCTCCCACCTCTGCGCCCCCTTTTTCCACCTCCATTGGGGCTGAATTAAGCCTTTTTGCGTAGATCCAAAAGAGCAAGGGGCTCCTTGCCGGAGCCGATGCCCAGCGACGAACGACAGGGATCCTTGCCGGAGCCAGGGGCTGCCTTTGTAGATGACAAAGCCGCCTTCTGAGTCGACGCTTCCCCTCTCACAGACAAGCACCCCTCCCACCAGCGGCGCTCGTTGCTGCATCAGACACCGGCGAACCCTAAACCGGACTGAACCACGAGCTTCCTGCGACGCCGTTTTATGCTTCTGTGGGATCCGGCTCCACTAGATCACCTCGCTCAGTTGTCCAGCGGCGTTCGACGTTACGCCGCCTCACCAAAACGCCACGCCGATGGTCTCCGTGAGGAATCTGGAGAAGAACGCCACTGCGAAGGTTTGCCCTATCTTTCTGGTTTCTAATGTCCTCTTTCTGGAGAAGAAGTCTTCCTCCTTTTGTTTTGTTCGATGATGTCCTTTTTCGATTGAGTGAAGGTTGCTTCAAGATTTGGTGATTGGAAAAGAAGGTTTTTCGTCCATGACAGCCGTGGAATGCTGTATTACTACCGCAAAGAGTGCAAGCCATCTGCAAGTAGTCTTCTAATATGAATGGAAAATAATCTATGAAATATTCAGCTAACCATCAAAATCTTCTTGTTGCTTAAAGAATATCTCAACCTTCTATTCATTGTCTCTTTTGGGGTTTTATATTAGACATCTGGAAGCCGAGCATCTGGTCAGAGGAATAGTTCTGAACTTGGATCTGGACTTCTGAGTAGATGGCTTTCTTCTCATTACCACAGTAGGGTGCAGTGGCGGCCGCAGGAATTGCTGGAGGGGGGGGGGGGGGGGCGAACTCGTTTGTTGGGAGAAAAAAAAAATTCCTCGTTATATATAATAAAGACTTTTTTTTAAATATATTGAAAAAAAACTATAAATTGTGGTATAAATATGATATTTTATTAAAAAAAATTCATGCAATAATTTAATAATTTATATGTGTAGCATGATTAAGATTTTTTTTAAAAATATTGAAAAAAAATTATAAATTTTTTAAAGAATTTGTCATTGGTAAATGAAAAAAAAATTGATAAGATTGAAAACTATAACAAAAAACCTCATACATTAATTAGAAGAATTTTTTAAAATATATGTGTAACATAAAGAATAATCTTATGAAAATATTAAAAGAAAAACATATAATTTGATTTAAATATGACATTTATTATAGGGAAAATTTTGTTGTAATAAAAAATAGTGGAAAAGGGAAGTAATGAGATTTGAACCCATGACCTCTAGGTCCCTTTTCCTTCCTTCCTTCCCTCCTTTTCACCAACTAAACTAGATGGTTTTAGTGTTCCCTTTCACATTTTTTAATTTTTTTACCTTATTTTTTTATTTTTTTACATATATACTAGGAAATTACGTCGCCGGAGGGGGGGCGGCCCCCCCCCCCCCCGCGCCCCCCCTGCGGCCGCCCCTGATAGGGTGCATGATGAGAAAACTGTTGCACACCATACTGTGAACCTGCTAACTGCTACAACAAAAGTTGATGCTGACCAGTCGGATTTGCGGTTCTGCTTTAGGATTATTTCACCAACAAAGAACTACACTTTGCAGGTAACACTGACTATTGAATGGCTTAATATTATACTCCCTCCGTTCGGCAAAACTTGTCATTTTAACTCTACAGACAACTTTTAATAAAACTAATAATTACACCCCTTTTTTTACTAATTTACCCTCATTTATTACTCTACTTTTTACTTTATCAAAAACTATAACTCACAACACATCAATCAAATCAAGGGAATTTTAGTAAAGTAGAAGCAAAAATATCTAAAATGACAAGTTTTTCCGAACAAAAACAACCAACTCTAAAACGACAAGTTTTGCCGAACGTAGGGAGTATGAAATATTAGAATCCAGGTGTAGGTCCTCATGAATTTGTGAAGGCATAGTGAGTGAGACAGTGACTATCAAATGGCTTGAATATTACAATGTTATTTTTTTGGGTATTTTTTAAAGGCTGACGTCGTTTTTATGCGTATTTTTTAGTACTGGAATCGTTATTAATTTGATATTATATATATAAGTGTATATGTATTTTGGAGTCCTTCAAAATTGGTTTATTTTTTAGTACTGACATCGTTTTTATGCGTATTTTTTAGTGCTGACATCGTTTTTACATGTATTTAATTTTATGTTTAGGTTGCTCTTTAGGTATATATGTATGCTTGAGTCATTAAAAAATGGTTGTTTTTAGTGTTGACATCGTTTTTATGCGTATTTTTTAGTGCTGACATCATTTTTAGTTGGATATTATATATGTAGGTATATTTATATACTTGAGTTCTTAAAAACTAGTTTGTTTCTTAATGCTGACATCGTTTTTATATGTATTTTTTTAGCGCTGCCATCGTTTTTAGTTTGATATTATATATATATGTAGGTATATATGTATTTTGAGTCCTTAAAAATTGGTTTATTTTTTAGTGTTGACATCCTTTTTATGCGTATTTTTTAGTGCTGACATCGTTTTTAATTTGATATTATATATGTAAGTATATATGTATGCTTGAGTCCTTAAAAATTGGTTTATTTCTTAGTGCTGACATCGTTTTTGTATGTATTTTTTAGTGTTGACATCGTTTTTATGCATATTTTTATGTAGGTATATATTTGCTGACATCGTTTTTGCAATATAAGAGATGGATGAGGAAAGAGGTCAACATCGTCGGTGTCGAAAAATTCTTTGTTTTAATTGTTTACCGTTATTCTTTGTTTTTCACTACCAAAAATAAAATAAAATTTTTGTTTCTTTTTTTTTGGTAGAACACTCATTTGTCTCTTTGTTCTCCCCCATTTATATTTTATATAAAAAATTTAATGTTATTTGATTTGTGAAATCTAAATAATTGGTAATGACTTAATACGTCAAATATATTGATCTTCGATGTCATCATCCTCGGCATCAGCATCCTCGTAGACGACGTCAGCAATGCTGACGTCAGCATTCCCGAGGTCATCGTTGTCGGAGTCGGCATCCTCGTAGACGGCGTCAGCATTTCCGACGTCGGTGTCAGCATCCCTCAAACGGTGTCAGCATTGTCGACATCCCCGGTGTTAGCATCGTCGACGTCCTCCGCATCAGCGTTGTCGGAGTCTGCGATGTCAGCAATGCTGACGTCAACATTCTCGACGTCGGCGTCAGAACCGACGCGTGGGGAAAAAAAACGTTGGCGTCAGCATCCTTGTAAATGTTGTCAGCATTGCTAACGTCAACATTCCCGACGTCGGCGTCAGCATTGACGCGCGAAAAAAAAAACTTCCTTGTAAACAGTGTCAGCATTGCTGACGTCAAAATTCCCGACGTCGGCAACTAAAAACACTACTGCATGTCATAATTGAAATACATTACAAAGCTTTAACCCTAGGTTAAAAAGAAGTTAAACAGTACAACCTTGATTCGCCATAATCAGAAAAAAAAAAACGCTAAAAATAGCACATTGCAACTAAACTAACCTTCATATGTCATTGTTGATTCAGCAATTGAAAATGAAAACGATGATCGAGAGGGACAGAGAAGACGATGGTCGTTCAAAAGCAAAGAAACAGAGCGAGAGAGCAGCGAGGAAGAACCAGAGCGATAGAGAAATGAATTTTCAAAAAGTTGATCAATAGGACAGTTACTTAATTTGGACTGCCCGGTGGACATTGACTTAATTAGGGAAGGAAATTAATTGGCATGTTGGGCCTTCAAGGCACATTAACATATACAATTAATGATTTCTGAGGTTGTGAAGAAGACAGGATATATATGAGCGATCCATGGCTAACCATTCCCTGTTTGTCAAGATAAGTCCTTTACAACACTCCTTGTATATGTGGATGAAATGTTGATCAAATGGAGTTGTCCCCTATATCTAACAAAAAGAAAATGGTATACAATTAATGTGTAAGAACTAAGAACATCATCTTGGCCCCAATATAGTAATGTCTGAAGTGGTGAATACACTAGCAACTTGCCCCTGGTTACTCCCTGATGTACTAGTGTTCGGCCCCGAAACCAGATCAGTAGGAGCTAAGAAATTTGGTGGCATTGGCGAGGGAAGGTTGATGGTTTCTCCTCCAAGCGCAGACACCACTGTTCTCATGCTAGGCCGCCTACCAGCGTTTTCTTGGATGCACAACAAACCGACATGGATACACTTCATCATATCTTCCACTGAATAATTTTCTCCTAACGTCTCATCTACCAAGTTCAGCGCTTCACCTTCAGTCCAAAGTCTCCATGCCTGCACCATATTCGAGTAGTACAATTTTGTTTTAATGATGATATCGCGTACAAAATGGTCCATTTACATTACAAGAATGGTAAACTATGATACAAAATTGGTCCTTACTCGGTGTAGCATTGCCTCCTCTACATGTAAGCGATTCAAGTAGTCGTTCCTTTGCCCGCTAACAACCTCTAGTACTATGATTCCGAAGGTATACACATCCGACTTGACTGAGTAATGACCTGTTAATATGTACTCTGGAGCCATGTATCCACTGGATGATTTAAATAGGGTGGGTGTATCAGAAAAGAGTTTTCCAATGAACAGATGGATGAGAGCGTAAGCTATGTATGATCTTACTATGTTCCGACAATTGTGTTTGTCGCAGCTTGAGTTTGGTCAACACTGAAAAGCCTGGCCAGTCCAAAATCTGCAATCTTTGGATTCATACCTTCATCTAACAATATATTGCTTGTTTTGAGATCCCTGTGTACAATTTTCAGACGAGAGTCTTCGTGAAGGTAGAGAAGCCCTTTAGCGATCCCAGAAATGATCTTGAACCTCGTCTCCCAGTTCAAAGACAATCGCCTTATTGGATCTGCAATTAAAGTTTAATTTCAAGAAAGCACACGAGATTTGATCATTAGATTCCTACTAGATAGATAATGTGTAAAAGTATGTTGCTAAAACTAACCGAAAAGAAACTTGTCTAAGCTGGAGTTGGGAAGATATTCATAGACAAGAATCTTCTCTTTTCCAGACGCGCAAAATCCCAACAGCTTAACTAAATTACGGTGTTGGAGCTTTGCAACTATTAGAACTTCCGCTTTAAACTCTGCCAAGCCTTGTCCCGAGTCTCTTGAAAGCCTCTTCACTGCTATCTCTTGTCCATTTTCTAGTGTCCCCTGGTTATTACAGAAATCCCTGTAAGTTAACATAAGCTGTAAATGATGAAAATTTGTGTTGGAGTCAAATATTAAACTGCACCTTATAGACCTCACCAAATCCACCTTGCCCCAGCTTTCTGTCAGCAGCAAAATTTTGTGTTGCTACTCGAATCATGTTGAACTCCATTTGCATGGATTCAGCAGTTAAATCACGGATGTCTGTTACAAAAATGATCAGAACAAAGGCAATGTATATACATCGAGATATTGTTCATTATTCATGATCGATCGTTAATTAGTTATTGTTACCTTCTAATGCCCTTTTAACCTTCTTTTTGTGGAGATAAATCCAAAATGATAGTGTGAGCAACATGAACAGCACTCCAACACAAGAAACTGATATGATTGCCGGAAGATGGCCATGGCTAGTCTTCTTTCCGATCCCCGTGTATGGCCCTGGTATGGTTTGCCAACCTAGCTATCATCAACATAGACCAATTAGCCTCATTGATGCTCACAATAAGAGTGAAAGCTTTAATTTATTTAATTATTTAACTATTATTATTATATATTTTTTAAGTCTTCTTTCTTTTCAAATTTATAAAAACTTTCTTCTACCACAACTATTAAAGAAGTGTTGATTAAGTATAGATTTTTATATTAACAAATTAAATAAAATTAAAATTTTCGTTTAAATAAAAGAATTATCAAATAAAAATAAGGAACTTATTAAAATAATCAATGATGTTATTATTTCCGTTTTCGTAAATTAGAATTTATCCGATCCTCACAAATTATAACATAGAGTGACGTAGAAATGTGACTCGGTGAAAGTAGTGAGATGCATTTTCAATGTATTAACAAAAGATTTATTAACAAAAAGGCGGCATCTAATCTACCTGATGAAGGAGGAGGAGCTCCATCTTGTACTGGACCTGTACATTTTATTTTACACAAATCAGTAACTTAATTTCAGCTTATTAGAAAAATTGTATCTAATATACCCAAAAAAATTATATTTGCAAATATGTATCACCATTTCAGAAAAATTGAAAAAAAAAAATGATATAACCAATCAATATTTGTATAAATAACTATTCCTCAAAAATCGCAGAAATCACTCAACTTGATCAAGAGAGATCAAACTGAAATCGAAAAATGGAGAAGATAAAGAACACAAAAGTGTTCTGTTTGATCTGTTTCATTCTTTCAAATTCGGTTACAGCTAACCCAAGCTATTTATAATAGCTGGCATGTACAAGGACCATATTGCCCTTACATTTTCACCCAATTTTCATATAATACCCAAGCCTATACAATGTATATTCTATTACCCCCTGTCAAGTTGGACTGGGAGATGAAACCAGACCTAACTTGCCAGTAAGCAATTGATGTTGAACCTCATCCAGAGGCTTGGTAAACAAATCGACAAGCTGATCATGAGAACGAACAAAGGAGGTGATAAGGAAACCAAATTGAAGCTGCTCTCGGACATACTGACATTCCAACTTCAAATGCTTCAATGCTTGGTATGTTCAAGGAAAATTGGGTTTTCGGCAATATGAATTGCGGACTTGTTATCACAATGAAGGGGAATCGGTTTGAGCACATTGCACCTGAGATCACTGAGAATCGAGTCAAGCCACACAAGCTCACTGGAGGTCTTGGACATACTACAATACTCGGACTCAGCCGAAGATTTGAAAATCGTGAGTTGTTTCTTCGTCTTCCATGAAACTAGAGTTGTGCCCAAGAAAACACAGAACCCAGTGCCAAAACGGCCAGAGAACAAACAATTCCCCCTATCAGCATCATAAAACCCATTCAAAGTAATGATATTATTAGCTGGATACAGCAACCCCAAATCAGATGATCCACGAAGATAACGTACAACGTGATCGAAATGTTGTCTGCCAATATGAGACAATCGAGGGGAGCTCATAAACTGGTTGAGATGGTTGAAACGAGTAAGAAATATCCGTCCTATGTTGGAGAAATGTTCATGTGGGGGGTTTTCATTTATGTCTTTTGAACTTCTTTTTGTCCCACATTTAATACAAAAAGGGTTTGGGGGTTGCTTTTAAGGAGGAGTTATTGAATGGGTTATTGAGAGTTGGGATAGGGATCCCACACATGCGCACCACCACCACCGCCGCCGGTCCGTGTGCGCGGTGGGGTGTTGGTCACATTTTACAGAAACCGATCTCCTCCTTTCTTCTCTTCTTTTGTAAACCGTTATGAGTCCTGGGTGGTTCCATTGCTTCGACGGCGAGTGCACACCAGAGAAGCCGTTGTGTATCCTTGGGGGGGCGACGCCAGTAGCCGACCTGCACCGTGGTGTTGGGGCAATTTCGCTTCTAAGGCAGTGGTTCCATTTATACCACGCCACAGCCTTAAACACATTTAAACACGGGTTTTTCATCGATTTCCAAAAGCGGTTTTACCTTTCTAATTGAGGCTACATTCGCAGATTCACACCAACAATTTAGAAGCGAAATTTTCTGTTTCTGCGATGGCTTTTCAATTCTTCAAACCGTTCCTGGATCTGTCGAAATTGGAGCCGCTGGATGGGACGAATTACAAGCGGTGGTCGTAGAAGATGCTCATCTTCTTCGAGCAATTGGAGATCGACTACGTCCTCCTGAAGGAGGCTCCTGCGGCTGCGGCATCTGCTTCTTCAACCTCCGTCATCGGCGCTGCAGACAAGGGCAAGGCTGTCGACGACAATGCGGATGTTGTCGACAAGGGTAAGGTTGTCGACAAGGGTAAGTAGGTTACTGATTATGACCTCGCACGGGCTAAACAATACGACTCCGAAAATAAGTCAGTGTGAGGCCATCTTCTCAGCCATGTCTCGAACCCTATTTTTGATCTGGTCTCTGTGCATAAATCTGCTAAATATATATGGGATCTGCTGGAGAAGAAATATGGGGATGACGATGCAGGGAAAAAGAAGTATGCTGTCGGAAAATTTATGCAGTTCAAGATGGTCGATGATAAGCCAATCATGGACCAGGTGCACGAGTACGAGAATCTGGTGGCTGACATACTCTCCGAGGGTATGAAGATGTGCGAGATCCTGCAGGCGAATTTTCTGATCGAGAAGTTGCCTGATTCATGGGGTGGCTATCGCAACCATCTAAAGCACAAAAAGAAGGATCTGACCTTGGAAGAGCTCGTCGGTCACATGAAGATTGAAGAGGCTAATCGCCTCAAAGACAAACCTAAGCCTAAATCTGGTGATACTGTGAAGGCTAACTTGGTTGAATCTTCTGTGAAATCTGATAGGTCCAAGCAGGGAAACAAGCCTGCAGGTTCTAAACCAAACATGAAACCTAAGAAGGGTCAGAAGTTCAAGAAGTTTGGCAATTAGCCAGACAAGCAGCAGAAACAGGGAGGGACTGGGATCGGTTGCTATGTTTGTGGCAAGCCAGGCCACAAGGCTTGGCAGTGTCGCAATCGGGCTGATCTCCAGAACCAAGGGCAGCAGCAGAACAAGCCCGCAGCTCCAGCCCAGTAGCAAGCCAACGTTGTCCAGGACAACAACCAGCTGATAGCAATGATCACTGAAGTCAACCATGTGGGCGGTCAGGTCGATTGGCTCCTGGACAGCGGAGCTACTCGACACTTCTGCGCCAACAAGGACCTGTTTGCTGAGTTTGAGGATGCTATAGACACCGACCATGTCTACATGGGCAACTCGAGCATCTCTCGAGTGCTAGGAAAAGGGAAGGTTGCACTGAAGCTCACCTCAGGGAAGTCTCTTACCCTAGTGAATGTGCTTTATGTTCCTTCTCTGCGCCGAAATCTGATTTCATGTGGTTTGCTTGAGATAGTTGGAATTAAGCAAGTGACTGATGCTGGAAAAATGGTTTTAACTAAAAATGGAGAATTTGTAGGAAAGGCATATAGGGCTGATTTTCTGTATGTGCTTGAGACCATGATTGAGAATAATGAGAATGCTTCTACTTCTGCTTATATTGCTGAGTCTGTTGATTTATGGCATGCTAGACTAGGACATATGAATGCAAAATCTGTATGTCGATTGCATGATATGGGTTTGATTCCTAGCCTATCAAAACATGACCATAGCAAATGTGAAATATGTGTTGAGGCCAAATTTCATAAACAACCTTTTAAAACGGTGTTAGAAAGGACAATTGAATTGTTAGAGTTAGTCCATTCTGATTTGGCTTATTTTAAGAAAACTGAGAGTAGAGGTGGCAAGCGCTACTATATCACATTTGTGGATGACCATTCTAGATATACTAAGGTATACTTGCTTAGGTCTAAAGATGAAGCAGAAAGCATGTTTTATGTGTATAAAGCTGAAGTAGAAAACCAATTAAATCGAAAGATCAAAAGGCTTAGATCTGATAGAGGCGGTGAATATGTCACTCATTCTTTAAGAGAATTTTGTGAGCAAAATGGCATTATTCATGAATTTACATTTACAACTCCCTATAGCCCACAACAAAATGGTATTGTTGAAAGGAAAAACAGAACTTTAAAGGAAATGATGAATGCTATGCTTTCTAGTTCTGGTTTGCTTGATAATATGTGGGGGGAAGCTGTATTGTCTGCAAATCATATTTTGAATAAGGTACCTCACAAGAAGTTTGACAAGACACCTTATGAGCTTTGGAAAGGGCATCCACCTAATCTGAAATTCTTAAAGGTGTGGGGGTGTCTAGCTAAGGTGGGGTTACTTTCGTTCAAAGTTGATACTATTGGGTCTAAGACTTTTGATGCAATTATGATTGGTTATGTTGATAATAGTGCTTCATATCGTTTTATGTGCTTGAGTGATTGTACCTTGTGTGAATATCGTGATGCTGTTTTCTTTGAGCATGTGTTTCCTTTAAAGAAATCTGCATTGCCTGCTAATGATTCTTCATCTCATGATGCATCTTCATCCATGCCTAATACTGTTGTGCCTAATGCTCAATCTGATAATGATGAACCTAGGAAAAGTAAAAGGCGTAGGAAGGAAACTAGTTTTGGTCCTGATTTTGTGACTGCATTTCTAGTTGAACTGAATGATTTAAATGAACTAGATGAGACGTTCATTAGTCTTCATATGATAGAAGATGATCCTAAGACCTATGATGAGGCAATAAGTTCACTAGATGCTAGTTTCTGGAAAGATGCTATTAACAGTGAGATTGAATCTATTATGTCTAATCACACATGGGAACTAGTTGATATGTCTAAAGGAAATAGAGCCATTAGTTGTAAGTGGATCTTTAAGAAGAAGCTTAAAGTGGATGGCTCAGTTGATAGATATAAGGCAAGACTAGTTATAAGAGGATTCACTCAAAGATATGGAATTGACTTCTTTGACACTTATTCTCCTGTTACAAAAAATTGCTACCATTCGTGCATTGTTTGCTTTGGCTTCTAGCCATAAAATGCTTGTTCACCAGATGGATGTTAAAACTGCATTTTTGAATGGTGATCTAATTGAGGAAATTTATATGGAACAACCTCCAGGGTGCATTGTTCCAGGACAGGAAAACAAAGTGTGCAAGCTACAGAAGTCATTGTATGGACTCAAGCAAGCACCAAAGCAATGGTATGAGAAGTTTCACACAACTATCCTAAGCTTTCGATTTGAGGTAAACGGATCTGATGCTTGTGTCTATTCTAAGAGGTTTGGTGCTGATTGTGTGATTATATGTTTATATGTGGATGACATGTTGTTATTTGGATCACACATAAATGCTATAAACACAACCAAACAGTTTTTGTCATCTAAGTTTGAGATGAAAGACATGGGTGAAGCCGATGTCATTCTAGGAGTTAAAGTAACTAGAAAAGAAAATGGCTTCATTTTATCACAACCTCATTATGTAGAGAAAATGTTGAAAAGGTTTGGTAAATTTGATGTTGTGCCAGTTATAACTCCTTATGATGCTAGCATGCAACTGAAGAAAAATTTTGGAATTGGTGTTTCCCAAAATGAGTATGCTAAAATAATTGGGAGCTTAATGTTTCTGATGAACTATACTCGGCCTGATATTGCATATGTTGTTAGTAGACTTAGTAGATATACCCATAACCTCAGTAGTGCGCATTGGATTGCACTTAATAGATTATTGAGATATCTTAAGGGCACCTTTGATTGGGGTTTACATTATGTGGGTTATCCTCATGCTTTAGAGGGATACTATGATGCAAACTGGGTCACTGACAATGATGAGGTTAGCTCCACTAGTGGTTATGTGTTCACTTTATGTGGTGGGGCTACATCATGGAAGTCATCAAAACAAACTTGCATTGCTAGATCAACTATGGAATCTAAGTTCATAGCATTAGATTTAACTGGTCAAGAGGATGAGTGGTTGAGAAGCTTACTGGCTGACTTACCTTTGTGGGGGCATAAGACCCCAACTATTTCTCTACATTGTGACTCACAATCTGCTATTTGTGTAGCTAACAACAATACTTACAATGGTAAGAAGAACATACGGATTAGACATGAAGCTGTGAGACAGCTGATTGCTACCGGTGTTATTTGCTTAGAGTATGTGAAGTCCGAGAGGAATCTGGCAGATCCGTTGATGAAAGGGCTGATTAGAAGGATGGTCCTTGAATCGTCTAAGGGAATGGGGCTCAAACCCACGTGAGCTGAGATACACCATACCCCAGGTGTATGAGAAAGAACGAGTCTAGAACTCTTAATGAGTCCATAGCCCAGAGTTGGGTGGTCCTATTGAGAAGGACTTCATGGATTCACCGAAAACTGTAGAGGTTGAGCTTTGTGCTCTTAATGATACCATAGCCCTATAAGGGTGGTCCTATTGAGAAGGACTTGATGGAATCACCTACGAGAGTGTGAAGGGTTAGTCGCCTTCTATGGAAGACTAGGGTTGTCTTTCTAGAGCACTCTTTAGCACCCAAGGTATGAAATGACTATTACAGTTGACAGTTAGATCGCGGAACCACCAGGGCAGTGCTGAAGGTATGTGCTATTGAGGTCAACTCGCGGGTCTGGAAGTTCAAGATTCGTTCACTTCTATGACTTGCGAGATACTCAGCTTCACTATGTGTTGGTTCAAGATTCGTTCACCAGCATTTAAGTACTTTCGCTACGAAACCAGCTCAGAACGATGTTTTGTCTTAAAAACCCCAGTTCCTCACATTTGTGGGGGACTGTTGGAGAAATGTTCATGTGGGGGGTTTACATTTATGTCTTTTGAACTTCTTTTTGTCCCACATTGAATACAAAAGGGTTTGGAGGGTTGCTTTTAAGAAGGAGTTATTGAAGGGGTTATTGAGAGTTGGGATAGGGATCCCACACGCGCGCACCACCACTACCGCCGCCGGTCCGTGTTTGTGACACGTGCGCGGTGGGGTCTGGTCTGGTCCGTTTTACGTCGTGTTTTAATTTCATCAATTAAAAGGCCTCAGATGGTATTGAATTAGGGTTTGACCAATTCAATTTTGTCCAACGTTTTGAAAATCTGTTTTTATTCTTTCCGAGATTTCTGCAAACGTGGAGCGTTCTCTTTCGCTTTAAAACTGACGTTCACCCTTCCAGTTTTCAACACACAGAAACCGTTCTCCTCCTTTCTTCTCTTCTTCTGTAAACCGTTCTGAGTCCTGGGTGGTTCCATTGCTTCGACGGCGAGTGCACGCCAGAGAAGCCGTTGTGTATCCCTGGGGGGCGACACCAGTAGCTGACCAGCACCGTGGTGTCGGGGCGATTTCGCTTCTAAGGCAGTGGTTCCATTTATACCACGCCACAGCCTTAAACACATTTAAACACGGGTTTTTCATCAATTTCCAAAAGCGGTTTTACCTTTCTAATTGAGGCTACATTCGCAGATTCACACCAACATCCTAGTCATGTTGAGAAACAACAAACAACCCACCAGTACTTCTCAGGGTCTTCTAACAACTCCACTTTGTCAATTGACAATTTGAGACCTTGAGGCAAAAAAAAGGGAGATGATTTACAATCACACATGCTTGTGTCCTGAAGTATATCCAAGACGTATTTCTATTGATTCAACAAGGTCCCAATTGATGATCTCGCACTCTAAATCCAGAAAGTAACAAGCTTCACCAAGATCCTTGATGGTGAAGGCTCAATGAAAAGATTGTTTCACATCAGTGATTTCATCCAAACAACCCTTGTGATAAGAAGGTCATCGATATACACAAGGATTGCAATAAGATCGACCTGAAGACCCCTACCTTGTAAACAATGAATAGTCATACACAGATTGAACAAATCCTAGTGAAAGCAAGAACCGTGTAAGCTCTACATTCCGCTAGCGAGAGATGTCTATTTTAACCCTTATAAGGAACACTTAAATCTACATACCTAAGATGTCATAGCTTTGGTATAGCCCTCGGGAATTTTCATATATGATAGATTACATAGGTCTCCTCATGTATAGTGGGCTAAAAGCTCATTAAGGCCCAATACCTTCGTAACCTATATATATGTTTATCAATGAATGGAACCCCTCAAGGAGGACATTACAATCGATCTCATACTATCACATGGTATCACAACCAAAGATCCAAAGGCCCAAAATTTTCTCTCTCTCCTTATTCTAAACCCTAGCCGCAGCCCTCACCTCTTTGCCGCCCCACCCACCGTCGGCGCCTCCCTCCCCTCTCCTCGGCCACCACCGACACCTCATCCCTCCCTTTCGCCTCTCTCTCTCTCTCTCCCCTGTCACAATGGTCGACCCTCCCCCTACCACCAACAAATCGCCCTTCTACTCCGCCCTTATGATCTCTAATATCAAAAACTGCATCCCTATCATTCTTAATCATGAATCCAGCACCTACACCATGTGGTCGCACCTCTTCACGACCCATGTTAAGGCTCATAAAGTCCTCCACCATATTGACTCCTCCGTCAATCGCCCTGAGAGTGAAGACGACGATCTCTTCGCTCAACTCGACACCATTGTCCTTCAATGGATCTTCAACACCATCTCAAAGGATCTATTGACCACCATCCTCAACCCCAAAGACAACGCCATGGCTGCTTGGAAGAAACTTCAAAATCTCTTTCAAGACAACAAGTCCACCCGTGCTGTCTATCTAGAGCACGAATTTTCAAGTTGTAAGCTTTCCTCTTTTCCGTCGATATCTGCCTATTGTCAGCACATCAAAACTCTGGCTGATCAACTAGACGCTGTCGACTCCAAAACCAATGCCATCCGCCTTGTTCTCCAGGTACTCTCGGGTCTCCCTTCTGAATACAACGCTGCTGCTACTCATATTCAGCAGACGGAACCCCTCCCTACGTTCGAAAAGACCAGGTCTCAATTGATCTTGGAGGAGACTCGCCTTCACCGTCAGACCACCGAATTCGCCAAGGACAAGATGGCATTGGTCTCGTCCAGCGACATCGACGAGCAATTTGCCCCCCAGCCCAACCGTACCAACGACGAGCAATTTCCCATTTGCGTCTCCCCCACCCCCTGCGTCTCTGTCAGATTCAGAGTCATCATTCCCTCATTTTCTGTTTCCCCAGAGCTCTCCCGGTGCTCCTGCGTCTCCCCCTCCCCCACCCCCCCCCCCCCACCAGACCACACACCCACAGCGTCTCCGGTGTCATCCGACCCCGTCAGATCGTATCTATGACTACCACCCATCGCCCCACCATCCATCCTCATGGCCTAGCAACGAAGTCCCCCCGCCACACAGCAATGTCGCGGGCTCCGCACAATGCTACGCCCGCCGCCTATCAATTTCCCATGCCCCCATCATCGCATCACCTACTGGCGGCGGCCGCAGCAGGGCATGTTGCGCCCGCCGCATCCCTCCCCGCCTCGCATCACCGACTGGCGGCGGCCGCCGCAGGGTATGCTGCGCCCTCCGCCTCCCTCACCGCCTCTGCACCCCTTGCCCGCACCTCTACTGCGCCCGCCGCCTCATCCCCATGCTTAGCCCCTCTTGCTCTCATCCTTCCCGACACCCAATCACCCTCTGCCTCCACCCAGACCTCCCTCTCCCCCATTCCCACCTCCCACAAAACAGCCCTCCAAGACCCGAATTGGAAAGCGGCTATGGTCGACGAATACAGGGCCCTTACGAAAAATGGTACTTGGGTTCTTGTTCCTCGCCCTTCTGAGGAGAACATCATTCGTTGTATGTGGCTCTTTCGTCACAAGTTTCGCTCTGATGGGACTTTGGAGCGCTATAAGGCTCGTCTTGTGGTGAACGGTAGATCTCAGCAGGCAGGTATTTATTGTGATGAGACGTTCAGCCCTGTGGTCAAGCCTGCCACTATCCGAGTGGTCCTGAGTCTAGCTCTGTCGCGCAACTGGGCCATCCATCAGTTAGATGTCAAGAACGCCTTTCTACATGGCCATCTGAATGAGACGGTCTACGTGTTTCAGCCGCTAGGGTTTGCTGATGCTGACTGTCCGAAGCATGTCTGTCTCCTCAAGCGCTCTCTGTATGGTCTGAAACAGGCTCCGCGGGCTTGGTTCCAGCGTTTTGCCTCTCATCTACTCTGTTTGGGTTTCACTGGCAGCCGTTCAGATTCGTCTCTGTTTATCTATCGCTGAGGCTCAGACTTGGCATTCTTGCTGCTATATGTCGACGACATCATTCTCACCGCCTCTTCTGATGCTCTTCAGACGTCTATTATTTCGCAGTTGAGTGCGGAATTCGCCATGTCTGATCTGGGTCAGTTGTCTTACTTCTTGGAAGTTGCTGTTCAGCGTCATGCGTCAGATCTGTTTCTCTCACAGAGTATGTTGCTGAGATTGTTGCCCGGGCTAAGATGGTCAATTGTAATCCAGTCGTCACCCCTGTCGATACATCCAACAAGCTCAGTGCTCATTCTGGTCCTTTGGTTGATGACCCGACATTGTAGAGGAGCCTCGCTGGTGCTCTTCAGTATCTCACTTTCACCAGGCCTGACATTAGTTATGCCGTTCAGCAGGTCTTCTTGTTCATGCATGCACCTAGGGAACCTCACTTTCAGGCTTTGAAGCGGATCATTCGTTACATCAGCGGCACTCTTGAGCTCGGCACCACGATCACCCCTTCCTCTAAGCTTGATCTTGTTGCTTACACTGATGTGGATTGGGGTGGTTGTCCTGACACACGTCGCTCCACGTCTGGGTACTATGTCTTCCTCAACGACACCCTTGTGTCTTGGTCAGCCAAGCGTCAGTCCGTCGTATCTCGCTCCAGTGCTGAGGCCGAATACAGGGGTGTTGCCAACGTTGTGTCCGAGTGCTCTTGGCTCCGGAACCTCCTACTTGAGCTCTGTTGTCCACTTCATAAGGCCACTCTGGTCTATACTGAAAACATCTCCGCCGTCTACCTAGCTAGCAACCCAGTCCAGCATCAACGCACGAAGCACATTGAGCTTGATCTCCACTTCGTTAGGGACAAGGTTGCCATTGGACATGTCCGCGTTCTCCATGTCCCGTCCTCTTATCAGTACGCTGATATATTCACCAAGGGTTTACCTAGACAATTAGTCATTGATTTTCGTTCCAGTCTCACTGTATGGACCCCTCCCGTTTCGACTGCGGGGGTTTGATAGATTACATAGGTCTCCTCATGTATAGTGGGCTAAAAGCCCGTTAAGGCCCAATACCTTTGTAACCTATATATATGTTTATCAATGAATGGAAACCCTCAAGGAGGACATTACAATCAATCTCATACTATCACAATATACACCTTCCTCATCAAGAAACCCATGAAAAAATGCATTATTCGCGTCTAACTAATGCAAAGGCCATTGTTTATGAGTGGCTAAGGCAATAAGCAATCGAATAGAGGTGAATTTGGCAATGGGGGAGAAGGTATGCTTGTAGTCTTTGCCCTTGATTTGATTATATCCTTTTGTGAGATTCCGAGAAATCCCGATCGGGTCATATCAAATCGGGAGTCATGCCGGGTTTATATTTATTTTTGTTTATAAGGTCGGGATCCACCACTTTACACAGAAGCTTAAGTCATTGTGTAGGGGCTTTCCTCTTCCTTATATTTTGGTTTGGTTTTCACCTTGTTTTTCAATGTGGGACTCTACCCACAACCCCAACACGCCCCCTCAAGTGCGAACCGCCTGGATCGGGTGGACACTTGAAATCTGTTTTTTTCTTTTCCGGGATCGAGACTCTCAATCTCTTTATAGCTCGTCCGGTTTTTTGGTTTTTCGACGGGTTTTAGTTGTACCCGAAGCCAGGAAAACCGACCCGACTCGGGCCTGCTTTGATACCATGTGAGATTCCGAGAAATCCTGGTCGGGTCGTATCAAATCGGGAGTCGTGTCGGGTTTATTTTTATTTTTGTTTATAAGGTCGGGATCCACCACTTTACACAAAAGCTTAAGCCGTTGTGTAGGGGCTTTTCCCTTCCTTATATTTTGGTTTGGTTTTCACCTTGTTTTTCAATGTGTGACTCTACCTACAAACCCCAACACCTTTAGCCACCAATCGAGCTTTGTAACCCTCCACACTACCATCGAGTTTGAATCTGATTTTGTACTCCCATTTGCATCCAATGGGTGAATGACCAGGAGGTAAAGTTGTAAGCTCCCAAGTACAGTTGGATTCCAATGCCTGCAACTCACCATTCATGGCATCAACCCATAAAGGATCTTGCTTGGCTTGGTTATATGTAATCGGTTCATGAAGAGCAAGAACATGTGCCAAGGAAGAAACAAATTCCGGTGGATAATACGAAGGATTAGAAACTGAAGTGGCTAGGAAAATATTTGAGGTAGAATTGGAAATGTTGGAAGGGCCAAAAAAATCCTTTAGGTGAGCAGGCAATCTGGTTTGTCTAGTGGATCTCCTTACAGGAGGAATTAGATAAGGTATAGGAGCAAGGTTTGTAGGATGTGAACTAGACGACTCAGAGGAATCAACTTGAGAGTGTTATATAGAACTAGAAGATAAGTTTGAGTTTGAAGAAACCGGTTGATTAGTGTTTAAGTCAGGAGGATGTGTAACTGATGGTCAGTCATCACTGTCCTCCAAACAAACAAGAGGTGGAGGTGATGTAGAAACAGATGAATGAGGTAGGGTGGATGAAGATTGAAAAGGGAAGAAATCCTCTTGGAACACCACATCTCTACTGATGAGAAATTTGTAGGTAGCCAATTCATACAACCTATATCCTTTTTGTCCTTGAGGAAACCCCAACAAAATGCACTTTCTTGCCTTAGGAACAAATTTGTCTTTGGATCCCCATCTGATCAGAGCAAAGCACAGATAACCACCACCTTGAGATGAGAATAATCAGGAGGTTTTGTTGTACAACCTTTCATAAAGAGTAACCCAGTTTAACATAGAAGATGGGAGCAGATTGATGATATGAGTGGCTACCAAAACACACAATCTCCTCAAAACTATACAGACAAATGAGCATGAAATCTGATAGCTCTAGCAGTTTCAATGATGTGTCTATGCTTTCTCTCAACTTAGCCGTTTTGTTGAGGAACAAAAGGCACAAATTTTTGGTGAAGAATCCCCTTATCAAGGAACAGATGTCTACACTTGAAAAATTCAGTCCCATTATCATTTCTTATCTTCTTTAGTCTAGTGGAAAATTGAGTTTCCACAAAGGTGAGAAATGAAGCAACAACATCAGGAACCTGTGTTTTATCAAGGACCAAGAAGGTACAAACAGCTCGACTAAAATCATCTAAAATTGTGAGAAAGTACTTTGCCCCTGATAAGCTTGGTACTCTATAAGGCCCCCACAAGTCAATGTGGACCAATTCAAAATAAGAAGAAGCAATTGATTTACTCACAGGAAATGGTAAAGCATGGTATGTGCTTTGCCAAAAACACAAGGTTCACAGAAACTGTCAACATCATCAACTGAGTTACAATTCAATGGATTTCATCTTGGAAAAGGAGGAATGACCCAACTTAGCATGTAAAACTGACTTACTAGGCCAAGACATAGCTTTATTACAGGGTCCTTTATTCACTAACTTGTCAAGAACATCTTGAACTATATTGGCAAAAGCTCCATGATCTCAGAGACATCAACTCAAAACAAACGTCCTTGCACTCTCTTTGCAAACAGAACAATGCTTTCATTCTTAAGGTCATGAAACACACATTGTGTTTAATGAAACCTTACATCAACACCACTATCATCAATCGATTTGCCAACTGACAAAAAATTTATCTTGAACTCAAGAATCAACATAACATCATGCAGAGTGCATGAACCTAGGCAACTGAACATCCTCCACTGTCAGAACTCTCTTAATTGTCCCATTAGCTAGATAAGAACACATGAATTGGTTGCTTAGGTTTCCTCTTCCAATTTAACAGATCGGCATTGAAAGTCATATGATTTGTCGCCCCACTGTCAATTATCCAGGAATTTGAGCTACCATGTAAATTTCTAGATAAACTGAGAGCGAGAGCAAGGTAATTACGTGCAAAGTTGAACGACGCAATGTGTACACGTTCCTTTCCCTTCATGGTCCGTAAAACCTCTTGACAGTTGACACACCACATTCATCAGACTTGAGTCAAACTCAACACTGTTAGCTCCCACCATCTCTTCATGTGGAGACTTCTCTGCATCTACAGCAGACGCCATGGACTTCCCTTGACTCTTTCCTTTCGTATTTTTGAATCAGTCAGGGTCACTTGGTGTCACCCACCCATAATTCATCCATTCATATAACCTTACATTATGTAAGATTAACCATACATTATTTTTTTAAAATACAATTTCATCCATTCATATAACTAAACTATCTCTTTCATAAATCCTATGGACGAAGTCTAACGCAACGATTTCATCCATTCATATATTAATTCTTATATTTGTTAACATAATTCACTATTTGTATTTTATTCATTTTTTTCATCATTATAATAGATATTTTATATTTTTTTTCATTGTGCACGCACCATGACGCAGGGATTGTACTAGTTAGTTTTAACCTACATTGTTTATAAAAAAAAATGTATTTAACCTATATATATTTATTTAGCACAAATATTAAATAGTCGTCATATTTTTTTATTAAAAATATGATTTTTTTTTCACTTGTTATTTGGTAATCTTTTTTTTTTTTTACTCGGAAAGAATTAGCATCCTTAATTTGTTATTTGGTATTTGATAATCTATGTTTATTACTATTTCTGTGTACATCATAAATAAATATCATATCTTAATTTTTTCTTAAGTTATGGGATGTATACAAATAAGTTTTGGCGCTCGATGATCCGATTTAAAGGCAATTTTATTTTGCTCCTTGAATAGGTAAATAAAGAGCCGCCACAATTTTATTTTGCTTCGCAAATGAGAGAAACTCATAGTAATATATGCGTGCAAGGTAGGAATATAACCTGGTGAAAGTAGTGGGGAAGGATCTGATCCTGATGAAGGAGGAGGAGCTCCAATCCCATACCGTGCTGCATTCATATTTAATTTAATTTAATTTAATTTTACATAAATTTAATTACCAACTGATCTTGATTAGAAATTAAACATAAATTGTGAAGCACACTAATTAAATAAACAGTAAATGCATGTACGTACTCAAAAGGTAACCATACCATAATGCAAACTGAATATATAACAATAGTATATAATATACTCCGTATGTCTAGCGCCTAACGACTAACGTACACAAGATGTACATTTATGACTAGCTAGATTTTTTTTAAATATTCGTTAAAAAAAAAATAACAATGTATTTATCGGTCAATAATAATTTATTATCGAGGTATTCATTTTTTTTTTATTAAAGAACGCAAAAAAATACGATTTTAAACCACGTTTTATTTACAACCTTAATGAAATAGAAATTGAAATTAAAAAATAAATCCCTGACACAAATCCCATTTTCATACGAATCAACCGAGGTTTCTTGGAATTTCATATGGTATTAGAGCATATCCAAGTCGATTGATTTTCTGGCTTTGGATTAGGCTAAAAAGAGATTGAAAATGTTGAAATCTGTTGTAAAAATATGCGGGAAAGTTAAGGAAGACCTCTACATATAATGAATAAACGATTTTGTCCCTGTCGGGGTGTGGTGTGGAGTAAGAGGGAGTAATGAGTTTCCATGTTCGATCCCTGTCTTCACCCCTTTTCTTGGATAAAAATTCAAGATTGGTCTTGTTCTCTACTAGTGAGTCGAGTCGATCAACGCAAGTCGATTTACTTGATGCTTGGCTCATGAAGGTGGGGTCATATTTTCGGAATTTGCTATCAAAGGTGGGTTTTCTCAGCATTAAAAAAAAATTCTCTCGTTTTCATACGATATGATCATCATATCTCGGAAATTCGAGAAAATCACCCATTACAAGAGCAACTTGTTGAACATCGCCAATTCATTCGAAAACTGTTGAGAATCTGATAATAAATAGGATGGATTAATGCTCATAGCCACCTTTGACTTGAGCTAGATTGAAATTTAACTAGTTAGTACAATCTACACGAACGCCTTTCCGCATTTTTTATAAATAAATTACGTATAAAATAGTAGTTATAAAATCTATCATTTTATCTATCTTTAATTATTTTATCTATAGCCGATATAATTATATTAAATCTAATGGATTTTATGATATATTTATAATGTTCTTTATTTTATCATAAGAAATTAGATTTATTCAAATAAATTATAAAATATTAATAAAAAATAACTAATTTATGACTTTTGATAGTGTCATCAAATAATTTAGCTATATATATAATAGAAAATGTATGATTGGATTTAGTTTATATATTTAGTCATGTACATGTTGTCGCACTCTTTGTAGAAATTATGGAGTAATAGATGACTTTTAATTATTAAATGATAAATAATGATGAATTTTTAATTATATATTTGTATCTTATCGGTACAAATTTTAACACTTAGATAATCTAAAAAATGGATCAACGAACAAACAAGAATAATATGGGATGTTGGAATATTAATAGAGTTTCTTGAAAATGAAATATAATTAAATAGATAAATCAACTAAATTATAAACTTTTATTATTAATATGGATAAAGGGACAAATATTTTAGTCAAGGAAAAGATACTCAAAAAGTCAATTATACTGATATGATGAAGGGGTATTAAATTGGGAAATTTAAATATTTATCTAATTGGGCACATATATATCTAGACATAAATAATAATCTTATATCTTTTAACCACTTTAATTAACATACGTCTATCTTTATTTTTTTATATAAACTAATTAATTTTACATAATATTTTTAATATTTCAATATAATTGCTTTTTCTGCTAGAAAACTTTCAAATAAACTATTTTATGTTTGTTATTCAATACATTTTTGAAGGATAAAATATAATTTTAGTTATTAAAAATAAATTAACATATAAATATAAAATAAAATTTACTCCGTACGTATTAACCAATCGTGTAAGACTAGGAGCGAAGCGATATATATACCCATTGGTAATTTATAGGTTAGTTGCTTATTAAACATATAATAATATAATCTTTTGAATAACAGTACTACTGCGCGCTTAATTAAAAAAAAAAAATCGGAAAATAATAGAAATGGAAGGAGACAAAGAGGAGAGAAATCGATCTCACCAGAACACCACAAGGTGATAGGATCCATGTTGGCGTTGCAGATGGAGGGGAGCTTGAGGGCCTTCTTGGTATCAAACTCGATGCCGAGGGAGTTGTTCTTGGGGAGCATCTGGCAGAAGCAGTCGGGGCGGCTGATCGCCATGCTCCATATCTCCCCGCAGCAAGGCTTCTCCGGCACTGTCTCGTTGCTCCCTTCCATTATGTACGACAGGCAGTCCGACGCCCCGATCAGCACCGTCATGCAGTCCTCCGCCGCCGGCGCCGGCGCTCCAGCAGTTGGCGATGGCTCAATCTGCGCCTCTGATAGCAGCGCTGCTAGTATAAAGGCAAGCGCCGCCGCTGCAATGGGGGTGGGGCTGTGGGAGGGTGCCATATTCATTAAATGTGAGGTTGATCTAAATTTTGGGGAGAGTTTGGAATGAATTGATGGAGTTGGAGGAGAGGCGGGACTAATTAATCAATGCACGAACCCTACCTATATCTAACAGACTAACACCTAACTTTTAATTCAATAATAATAATAATATATTAGCTGTCTTCGTGCACTGCTTCGCACTAATTAATTGGCGGACCGGGGACTTGGGTGGCGTCAATCCTTCCTATTTCGGAAGAAAATAGCAGAAATTTTTTTTTGGATTTTTTTTATTTATAATTTTTATTAATTTTGGGATAAAAGAACGTAATTAGTTGATGAAACACAAGCGTGCCATGCATCCACATCTTCATGTTATAGTAAAGAGATGGATAGAAATTGGATAGCCTCTTACGATCTTGTTATTATCCTCGAGGATATGAGATGGGTTTTTGAGATTTGTTTCGGCAATAGTTTGACTAGAGTTTTTGTCTACGGGTTGGTATACAAGTTTCATATGAACAGTGGCTGATTCGTCAACCTACTAGACGTCGTGGAAGTGCGATCGATACATGTTGATTCTGTTTAGAGTAAAAGTTTATGTGTCCGCTAATGATCCCTGGAGTTCTCTATGAGCGTCTTCCGTTTGGTCGTTGGGTTTGCTAGCTTGTATATTTTATAGTGTAGGTTGGCATGTATTTTATTTCTGCATTTTTCTTTTCGTCATTTGCTTCTTGTTATTTCCATTCAGTCATTTGCTTCTGTTATTTAGTTCACGTTGTACATTATGGTGTTGGTCCATCTCTCGGCTTGTTCGGACTCTCGGTTCTTTGAGCTTGTCTAGAAAATCAAATTTTTTTCCTTATATCCAAAACAAAAGCTATAAAATTGGATTATTTCATTAATTAATTAACTATTACAATCTCGCGCCATGGTGCGTCTTTTATTAAAAAAAAATATAACAAGACGAATCAATATTATAAATTTAAATAAGAAATTAAAAAAATTTAGTACTCCATCTATTACAAAAACATGTCAATTATATATACATATATATATATACACACACTAAAATGAAAAGAAAAATATAAAATATTTTTTTAAATAACTTCATACTTCATCCATTAAATGGAAGGGAAATGATCAATTTATTTACAATATTTGTTTACTCTGTCGTTTGATCGAGACTTTGTATTGACACCAAAAAAAATCGTATATATAAAAAATATTCAAATAATTTCAATATAGTATCTGATAAAAAACAATATCTAATACATACGGAGGAGCCAAGATCTCCTACAACCTCCGGTGCACCTCACGGTGCAACACAAATTATATTGGAAAAAATCAAGTTTTCAAAAAACATAAATTTTTTTTCTAATATAATTGATCTTTCCATTTTATAAACTTAATTTTTTTTATAATAAAATTTTATAAATATGTAAATATAAGCATATGGAATGTAAATATATTTTTTAAATATTTTTCAAAGTAAAGTTATAACGAAAATAATTTTGGGTTGTACCGTGGGGTACGGTGTAGGAGATCTCAACTCGTAATATTGTGTGAGGCTAGTTAGTTGATGAAACAAAAGTGTGCCATCGACCTCTTCTTGTTACAGTTATCCTTGAATTTGTAAATAAAGAGCAGACATATCCGGGGTTCGAACTGAGAACTCCATATATTCGGGGTTCGAATTTGAGACATTTGGGTACTACGCGCAAGTCATTTCCAGTGAGCTATTCCGAAATGGTTTTGTTACGGCTAGCCAAATTCACAAAAGAGGAAATTGCACAAAATAGGCCAAAAAATGGGCATATTTGCACAAATAGCCAAGAGGGTGAAAATTTTGCCCAAAATAGCCGGGTCATTTCATGCAAATATCACAACCGGTTTTTTGGAACTGTTTGTAACCGGGTGCAGAAGGTCACTAGTACGGGAGTGGTTCACAGGCAATTTGAAGCGAGAGAGACGGACGAAAAACCATAGCATCGCCTCTTCCGAACAAGGAGGCCGTCGGAGCCTCCTTGTTCTCCGACGCTGAAGTCCGGCCGAACCCGACACGAGCCTCCTCTCTCTCGCTTGCCTTCCCTCTCTTTCTCCTCCCTCCGTCGCCTTCCGTCGGCGCTGCCGCAGTCGGAGCTTCCTGGTCCCTCGCCGTCTCGGCCTCATTGAAAGCCCTAATATTTGACTACAACGACGTCATACTGGAGTTCGAGCAAGCACTTGCATCACTAGGTTTGCAACGATGTCTTCAATTTCTTCAGTGTCCGCTGCCCTTCCTCCCACTCTTTCTCTCCCTCTCTTTCTCGAATCTTTGAGGATCTCCGCCAAATCAGGTAACCTCGCTTTCGCGATTCTATCACCTTTGATTTATTGTTTTCTCATCTTTATTTCCTATTTCTGTTTTCGGACTCCTATTGCGCTGAATCGAGATAGATCGATTGCTTCTAGGTCGTGTGCTGTAGATTTACTTTCAGAGTTTCAGTAGGTGACAGAGAGGGGCGACTTCGAATTAGTATTGTCTGATCGGTGCAGTTTTTGGGTGTGTGGTGCGGAGAAAGGCCAATTCGTCCAATTACTAGGGGTTTCAGCTCATCAATTCATTTTGTGTTGAATCTTTCAGATGCGGAGTTGCTGAGACAAGTGATTAGCTTTCATGCTTCCAGTCATATGGAAGAAGACTGCCCTTTTCAAATTGGTTGAACGGGGCGACTACAAATTGGGATTCCGTTGATCAGTTTAGTGTTTCTAGCTATTGATCTTGGATAGAGGATGCTTGTGGCTTCCAAGTTTGACATTGAAGCAAATCTGATGATTCTTGGTTGTCCTATCTAGCGGGACAAAGGGCCAGATAGTAGTTTAAAATGAAGAGCTTGAGATAAGAGTGTTGGATCCAATTCTTATTGTTTTTTTTGTGATAATATCTATAACTTTCGGGTTCTTGAGTCCCCCGACCATAGGAATCGGAGCACATATACATAAAATAAAATAAAATTATGACAGAGACTCCAAACGTCATATACTGTCATTGAAATGCATCAAATTCAATCCACACACACAACTGCACTTTCTTGGTCTCAAGGTTCGAAGCTGCTTCTGCTTTAAGGTTACTGTATCATTTATCTATTGTATTGCAATGAAAGGTGTCATCCATTCAGTTGTTTGCCAGTGTAATTGTTTTTCCAAAGTGTTTGAAATTGAAACTGAGATGCTAATTTATGATGGTATGGGGAATTTTGAGGTTTCTAATGATTTAATTGGATGTGTGATGCAGTTGGGTTCAGCTGCAAATGGAATTAAGACCAAGTAAGGTGTTGTGCTCGCTGTTGAAAATCGTATCACCTTTTTAGTTCGGATTGTCCAGCCTTCAAAACTTGGTATTTTATTTCTATCTTCCATTCAATAATAAAGAGGTGGGGTAAATTTCATTGGCATCCCTCAGTCGTTGGCTCAGTGTGCAGCTTTAGCAAATTACACCTTTTTCTGTCATATTTATGGTTTCACTACTAGAAATTTGTTATTTAACATCGGTTAATAGCCTATTAGCTCAATTGGTAGAGCCTTGTGTTTGCACACAAAGATGTGAGTTTGACTCTCACATAGGCTAATACGGAGTATGCGTTCATATCTCTATGGGCTTATACGATTTAACATGGTAAGAAATATATACACTAATGGCAGGACAAATTTATGAATCTGGTACGACAAATTTATGAATTATGAATATCTCTGAACTTAAAAAATTATGAACTTGGTAGGAAATATATAGACTAGTGGTAGGACAAATTTTTTAATCTGGTAGGATAAATATATGATATTTGTATGATAAAAATGTAATAACCGAAATTCCTAAGTGTATAACTTGACACTAATGGTAAGATAGATGTACACGAATGGTAAGATATATTTGTACTATTGGAAAAGAAGTAGAATTAATTTGCTACGGTAGGTTTCCTTCATCTTCTAGCTTGATTTTCCTTGAAAGCTATTTAAATTGGTATGATAGATGCACAAAAACGGTAGGATAGATGAAAACCAATGGTAGGAGAAAACAACGATATCGGTAGGATCAAAATGGTAGGATTGATGGACACTAATGGTAGGATAAAACAACGATATCGGTATGATCAAAATGGTAGGATTGATGGAAACTAATGGTAGGAGAATAAAACGATATCGGTAGGATCGGAATGGTAGGATTGATGGAAACTAATGGTAGGAGAAAACAACGATATTGGTAGGATCATAATTTCGCAGGAAGCAGAAAACAACGATATTGGGTCCTTATGATCATCTAGGCATCAAGAAGTGATAATTTCGCAGGAAGCAAAAATAGCGCTTGAATTTGTAATCTTAATTTGCAAGTTCTGCAATTGATCAAAAAGAGAGTTTATAAATTTGTAATCTTAATTTGCAAGTTATGCAATTGATCAAAAAGAGAGAGTATAAATTACGAACTCTCTGCAACTGGTCTCGTGAAACCGTCACCTTGGAGTAGTTCTGTTATAAGAAAAAGGAACAAGTACAAAGGATAGGTACAAGATCACTTACCCATCGCTGCCACTGTTATCGGACAAACTTTTTGCACTTTTTCGGGTATGAAAGGACAGTTGTACACTATTTGTATGATGGAAATATTCTATTGGTAGGATGGGGACTGTAGCGTTTCCTGGGATGAACGGATAACTTTTTTCCCATCCTTTCCGCTTCTCTCCTATTCTGCCTCACTTTTTGCAGAGAATGTTATGATGTTTCAGATCCTCCTCTCAAGCTTATATATGTTCTTGGGGACACCCATCAATGCAATCATTGCATTTTCTCCTCATAAATGCTCCCCCTTTTCCCCAAATGAGGAGCCCTGTTTTGGCGCTAAAACTGAATTGACAGCCCGTCAAATCAGCTACAGTGAATCCCCTTCAGATTCTCTCCAAAATATCTCCAGGTATAGAAAGACAGGTTTAGCCTATTGGTAGGATCAATTCATTCTATTGGTAAGATGGGTAGTGTGCATTTTTCTGAAATGAACGGAGGATGCCTTTTGGTGCCACATGTCACTAACAACTACTGACAGCTACAGTGTAGCTACAGTGTCCCACCCCTTCACCTGCTACTTCCTCTCCCGGTTGTAATTTTTATTTGCAAAAATTAACCACTTTCTACCCCTAGCAAATAAATAAGACACATGACTATTTGTGCAAATTTTTTTTTTTTTTTGTCTAGTTATGCAAAATGGCCTTCACAAAAATCGGAGACTGCAATTCAACTGTGAAATGTTTAGTAGGTTGGGTTGTATTCACATCCTCAATATGGGCTTGATTTATATGGGCCATGATTTATATGGGCCAATAGTGGTTAACTGTTGAATACGGGTTAAAGACAGTTGAAGCTTCTCTTATACTTTTCTGTTCTCGCACAATTTAGAATTTTCTCTAAACCCATCCAACTTGAATTGTCTAGCATTTCCTCCTTAGCTTGAGGCTTATAAATACGCACACCCTTCACTATGTAAACCATCCACAAACATCATCCCATCAAAGCTCTACACATAAATTAGTCTCTTTTTTTTTTTTTTTTCAAGTATCCTATTTTACTTTGTTTTAAAGACAACTAGTCCATTACCCGTGCAAACGCACGGGCTTTTTGTTAAAAATATTAATTCTTAATAAAAATGCAATAAATCAATTCTTAATAGTTATGAAATATTTCGTATGTGTTTGTTTAAATGGAACTAAGATTAATATAAACTTATTAAATTGGCAAACATTATATTAAACATTTCATTAAAGTTAATGTACCCTAATCCAAAATTTGTAATTATAATCCATATCTATGAATTAATTAGCTCACATATTGTCATCTCTTATTATATATGTCAACAACTATCCCATTCATATTATACACAAACAATTGCCATAATCGGTCTTATATATGTTGCATTACCAAAATTATACAATCCAAACCATAATGTACAAAAATATAGAAATGGTTAATTCAACAATTTCATTGCATATTTCAACATTAAAATTAATTTAAGATTTTTTATAAATATATACATGGTTTTTATACAAACAATTGCCACACTATCATTCAAGATTAAGATTAATAGCGGAAACTAAATATACCGCAGATCACCACGTTGCTTTGGACATGGTACCACGTTGTTTTCTACGTGCACTAATTCTCTCTGTTAAAGATGATTAAAAGCATAATTAATTAAAATTATACCATATTGCTTTGGGCGTGATACCACATTGCTTTAAACGTGCGCTTATGAAGGAGGATTTGCGGTGTATCTAACAATACCCAGATTATTTATAAGCGAAAACTAAATACACTGCAAATCATCACGTTCAAATGGACGTGGTGGTTTGTGGTGAGCTAATTAATTGAAAATGTGTACTAATTAATTAAAAAGGCCACCATGTTGGAATGGACCTCGTGATTTGAGGGGAGATTTGCGGTGTATTCAACAACACCAATAATTATAGATTATTTCATCACTCTCTATATATCAAATAATTTAAAAAAAATAAACTTCTAATTTTGATTTTACATTTAATAACAAACACAAGATAAGATAAGTTTAAAAATGATTGAAATATTGTAAAATAAAAGGTCCTAAATTGAAACTTATTTTAATATTTAAAATTTGATCAAAACATAAAATTTAATTTGATGAAGCGTGCAAAACGAACTTGATTAGCCAGAAAAATAAAATAAAGGAGTAAACAAATATTAGTAATATTATGATATAATTTTTTTAAAGTGTGGGATGCAATGAACCATGTCAAAATCAAACAATAATAATAATAATAATAAATTATCTATCTTAAATTATATAAATGAAATATTAATTGATTTATATAAAAAGTAGATCTTTCTATTTTTAAAATTGTTAGTAATAAAATATTTTAAAAATAATAAATAAGTAGCTAACCGTTAATGCATGGTAAATCGGGAAAATATACTACATTTTAATAGGAAAATATAGAGGAATAAAATTGGGAAAATAGTAATTATGTATTGTTAATGCATGGTAAATCGGCAAGAGAAAAGAGTATTTTTTATAGGCAAAATAAAGAATAATGATGAAATGAAAACATAGGTCGGGAAACCAAAAAGGGTAGTTTAATGGCAAAAGAACGAAGGAAATAACATTTAATACTATTGGAGAAATTCAGAATCTATATATAGCTTGACCATCTTTGAATTGATCAATTGAAAAAATAAAATAATATATAACCGATTTGTTTGAATTCATAACCGGCAAAAAAATAAATTAAAAATAGGATATATTCATACATATAGGTAAATAAATTTAAAAATAAAATAAATAAATTAAAAACCGATTCGTTTGAATTCACAACCGACAAAAAAAACAAATATTGCATTAATACACATACACAAATAATATCATTATTACCATAGATAATAAAATAATTATTAAAATAAATAAATTAAAACCTGGTTAAGATTCGAGTGCAGTGATTTAAAACAAAGGGAATAAGATATATTCATACATATAGGTATATATAATAGGTAAGTGTATAGATACAGTTGCCGGTAATATCAATATTACCATATATATATTCACATAATCACATATACACAAATAATAGGCATATAAAAAAGACAAAAAATGACGTAGCATTATATATTTTAGATATGCATACACACAAATAATATCATTATTACTATAGATAATCACATAATTATTATTAAAATAAATAAATTAAAAATAAGTGGCCAAAATTTAACACGTGGCACGATATTAGTCGCTAAAAAAAAGGCGGGAATTTTTTTGCCGAGAGCGCGACATGTGTCCTAAACAGCTACTGCTTTAGTATTGTTTAGGATCTTATAAAGTTCGTTGGACAATGGATTTGTTGGCTCTTGCTATTCGTGGGTTTTCCTCATGATACTCGAGTTTCGACCACGTTAAACCATTGTGTTCTATCTTACTTTACTTTTCTCTATTTGTGATTTCGTTCTTTCACTACACGCTCGCTCTTATACGTACTTACCACTAATTCCTAATATATAGTACTATAATATATAGTACTCTGCTTACCAAGTTAAATCATTGTGTTCTATATCTTACTTTAGATTTTTCTATTTGTGATTTCGTTCTTCCACTACACGCTCTTATACTTACCACTAATTCCTACGTAATATACTATATTATTGTGATGTGAAAGGATCACATAGAAAAACACAAAGAACTCAAACTCTTGCATATAAATCAGTAGATTACTCTTCCTATTTTTAATCGGTGGATTTACTTTTCCATGTGGGATACTATTGTGCTAATCAAGTCGAACACACAAGCCGAGTGGAGTTCCATCATAAAACTAATTAGTATTACGAAGAGTAGCTCACTCACTTATGTACAAGACTTGAATTTATTATATTTTCCATGTGGGATACCATCTTATATCATATTCTAAACAGTAAGGCACAGCCTGGTATATAATTGAACAAGATTAACTTGTTCAAATTAAAGAGATATACCCTGTAACTCACCTTCCATGCCCTAATCTTAAAGGAAGAATCGTTTAAATTATAGAAGAAACGTGCAACAAATTTAAAACGAGAAAATGTAAAATCACACAACTTTTATTGTAAAATGAGGGGTGAATGTTTTATTAAAACTTGTGCACAATCTTAAAATGACTTAAATTATTTGACAGAGGGAGTAATATTCTTTCTATCTTGCGCTGGGTAAAGACACAAGGCTGGTATCAACTGCTTGGCCTGAATTCGAGTAGTAATTGCAATTATCACCATCATCATTACGCTCGCGACATTCCTCCAATGCATAACACGCCTTGAGATCGGCCACTACCTCACTCATTACCGGCCTCTCGTTACCGGTTCGTTTCACACATTCCAAGGCAATCTCCAAAAACTTCCACGCCGAGTTAACAATCAAGTCTTTTTGTAGCCTCTTGTCAACTAGGGCTAAGATGTCTCCACTCTCAACCTTTGGCAACACCCAGTCGACGATGTGAATCACATCAATGTCATTTTCGTCGTCTTGGTTTGTATGCTTAATGAGGGCTGGTTGTCCTGTTAACAACTGCAACAGTACAACTCCAAATGCGTAAACATCACTTTTCTCGCTCAATGCGTTGATCGGGTGGTAATACCTGAACACAGAGACCATGAAATTCGTCTATTAAATCGCTAGCTAACATCTACAAATCATAATCCATTGAACTATTTACTCACTAGCAAGAATCAGTCTTTAGCTTACGTACTCTGGATCAAGGTACCCCCGAGTGCCTGCAAGATCGGTCCACACAGCAGCACCCTGGCTGTCAGTAGTGAAAAACCTAGAGAGCCCGAAATCGGCTATCTTGGCATGTCCCATCTCGTCCAATAGAATGTTTGCGGGTTTGATATCCCTATGGATGATTGGTGGTCTGCAACCACTATGTAAGTACTCCAATCCTACAATATCAATCAATTGAAATCCGGAACATGGGATATAACTAGCTACAAAAATGTGTGAACTCGTGTTCATGAATGCGCAATCTGACCTTGTGCAGCATCGACTGAAATCCGAAGCCTTGCTTCCCAGGTTAGAGGGTTTTCATTTTTCTCTGTGGACAATATAAAAGAAACTTTCGTTTATGACTACTAATACAACTTGAGGAAAAATAAAAGCAAGGGGCATATATACATACAACCGTTACCTGATAATTGTGCGTGCAAGTCACCACAAGACATGTACTCGTACACGAGTGCCATGTTCGCGTGTTCATCACAATACCCGATCAGGGTGACCAAGTTTACATGATGAATCCTCATCAATAGTTCAGCCTGTCAATTTATCAACCAATAACTATCAATTTTATAGAAATAAAATATTAATGGATTCATAATTTAAATTTGACTTGCCTCGGCGCAAAATTGCTTAAGGGAGATCGTAGACGACGTGTTGTTTAGTACCTTAACAGCCACATCGGTACCATCCTGCAAGACACCATAGTAAACAATTCCGAATCCTCCTTTTCCAAGCACTTTGCTGAATTTGTCAGTGATTCGGGCAATGTCGGAAGAGTTGAACCGCTTGTTTTTCGGTTGAATAGCTCCATCTAGCAAACCTTCAATTGATCCAATGGTATTGGCGTCACGCTCTTTAGCACGCCGCCGCCAACGCATAACCAAGAATCCTGCCAAAGCAGATCCCACCAGCAACACCACCAGACCAGCCACCAGGCCAGCTATCAGTGCCGTCAATATTGACCCCCCAGGGGACGATGCAGCAGGTGTGCTTGACGGTGCTGGTGCTGATGCTGGCGTCGATGACGGAGACAGTACTATTTGTGACAGAGCTACCGATTCAAGAAAATTTGGAGACAGTTGTTGCAACCGATATCTAATTCCTACAGGCGCAGGTGGATCCATCGGTATCGATATGATCAATTAATCGATCTACCCTGACCCTATAGTCTTTTGATGGTGGTGGCGGTACTTATAGATCTGTTCTTCAGATGGATATATGATGTAACCTGGCCATGTTGAAATGTTCATATAACACGGCACATCTTTTTCAATGGATTACCTAATTCATTAATTGTCGACTTTGATTTATTAATTTGAATTTAACAATATTTCAATATATAAGAAAACAGGAAGGTTATTGTCAACCTTTGTGAAAAATTAATTACAAATAATTAGAACACGTCAAACCATAAGGAGGACCATTAGGTGAGAAGAATGTAATTAACTAGAGGAATTAGGAACTTACTAATCCAATTAATTTTTTTTTTGGTGGGATACTAATCCAATTAATGATAACATGGAAAAATACCCAATTGGCCACAAACAGTTTGATCCATCTAGATTTGGATCATTAGAGTCATAAGATTTTTACTTACGATTTATATATAGATAATATTTGAACCGAATCGAGGGTAGTATTTTAATGTGTTAAGATTTTATGATCCAATTTGTTAGGGCTAATTTTTAATGAACAAGTGTGCAGCTCAATTATGTTTTTCTTATGATCTAAGTTAATTAGTTCCAAATTAAATGTTTAGTTTCATTATTTTTTCACTTAATCTAACTCGATCTCATGTCTATTCCCTTCTCCTAACACCCTATTTCCATAAAATACTGGAAAAAAAAATTATGAGGAAGTATTTTTTATTCACTTGGCTCTCATATCTAACCTAAGTCCTTCATACAACATATATCAAATTTATTGGATTTTTATAAGTTTATTTAGTGTAATGGATATTTAAAAGTATATAAATATTTATCAAATTACTTGTAAGAGAGCCTATAACTAATTTCCCATTTTATATGGATATATATGTCGATTATTTAATTACAAAGTTAATGTATTATATATATAAGCAACGTACACGTAGCTGGTCTAGGTCCTCAAAATATATATACATCATTTGAAATTTTCAACAATATACACGACAATTTGCAAAGAGTTGCAACAACAACTATAATCCTGCACTTACAGTGCTGAGATTTGATCAATTTGGGAAATAAAAGAGGTGCTTTTACTGTTCTATTGGGAGAGCTGGAATATTGATGAAATGGGAGGACTGCCGCCTCTCTTCATTGATGGGAGCTAATCTCCAAAACCCTACAAATCATGAAATGCAAGAGCATGTTCCTTAAATACTAGCACATCACACACATGATCAATCACGTGATGGAGAGGTGTCCCTACTGAGCATGACAACTCATTAATTTACAGCAACAAAAGCAGTGTAATAAGAAAAGGAAAAGAAAACTAGAGTGTGTGGGCAACACTTAGGGAAAGAACTAAAGAAGCTAAGCAAAATATAAACAAGAGCTTATAGAAGAGCTTATAGAAAACATAAGCCTATATTCTTCATATCCCCTCCTCAAGTTGGGCATGATGGCAAACCAATCAGGCCTAACTTGGAAGCAAGGAAGAAATGATGTCTTTCTCCCAATGGCTTAGTCAAAATATCAGCCACTTGGACACCAGTCTTGATGTGTTGTGGTTGAACAAAACCATCTTGCAGCCTTTCTCTAACAAAGTGACAGTCAATCTTTAGATGCTTTGTTCTCTCATGGAAAACAAGGTTTTCAGCAATGTGAATGGCAGCTTTGTTGTCACAATACAGAGGGATTGGTAGGGGAATTTGTATCTGGAAGGCCTTTAGCATGCCTTCTACCCAGACTAGTTCACTTGTAGTGTTGGACATACTTCTGTATTCAACCTCAGCTGATGATTTGGAAACAGTTTTCTGCTTCTTTGTCTTCCAGGACACTAATGAACTGCCAATGTATACACAAAAGCCAGTTAGAGATCGGGCACTGAATTGGCAAGCTCCCCAATCTGCATCACAGAAAGCTGTAATCTGCAATGGTGTAGAAGCTGAGTAGAACAAACCCACAACAACTGTGCCCTTCAGGTATTTTACCACATGCAAGGCTACTTGGTAATGAGTGTCCTTTGGATCAGTCATAAATTGACTAAGATGTTGTACTGCATGAGAGATATCTGGTTTGGTCAAGTTCAGAAACAAGAGTCTTCCAATCAATCTTCTGTACACCTCAGGATAAACTAATGACTCTCCACTGTCTGTAGAAAGCTTGAGACCCCTGGGCAGAGGAAAAAGAGATGCTTTGCAATCTAGCATGGAGCAATCCTTAAGTATATCATGCACATATTTCTTCTGGTGTAAGTAAATGCCTGATTGATTTCTTTCAATCTCAAGCCCAAGAAAGTATCTAGCTTCTCCTAGATCCTTAATAGTGAAGGCTCTATGCAGTGCCTTCTTAGTGGCTTCAATCTCTTCTAAGTCATCTCCTATCAGAAGCAGATCATCAACATAGATGAGAGCTATCACAATTCTAGTAGGAACTTTCTTGACAAACATAGAGTAATCTTCTATGGTTCTGGTGTAGCCAGCTTGAGTTAGGAACATGCAGAGCTCTACATTCCACTGCCTTGAAGCCTGCTTGAGACCATAAAGGGATTTTTTTAGTCGACAAACCTGACCTGGTCTAGCCAACTGGTATCCTTCAGGAGGTTTCATGTAAACCTCTTCCTCTAAATGCCCATGTAGGAAGGCATTGTTGACATCAAGTTGATGGAGAGGCCAGTTCTTTGCTGCAGCCACTGCAATCACAATTCTCACTGATGTGAACTTTGCTACAGGTGAGAATGTGTGTTTGTAGTCTTTCCCTTTAATCTGGTTGTATCCCTTTGCCACTAATCTAGCCTTGAATCTTTCCACAGATCCATCTGGTTTATACTTTACTTTGTAAACCCATTTACTTCCAATGGCTTTCTCCCCAGGAGGTAAATCTGTAAGGTCCCAAGTTCCATTGCTTTCCAAGGCCTGGATCTCTAGCTGCATTGCTTGTATCCAACTTGGATCATTGCAGGCTTGCTTATAGTGTGATGGCTCATACACATTTGCCATACAGATAAAAGAATGAGGAAATGATGAATCTTGATCATGGATATCAGTTAGGCATGTGGTTAAGAAGGAGTTGGACATAGAGGAATTGTTTTGATTAAAAGGGCCAACAAAGTCTTCAAACCTTCTTGGTCTGACATTTACCCTCTCAGATCTTCTGAGAGGTGGAAAAGCTATGGGATCATTTAGGAAATTGACTGGTGAATGATCAATAGAGCTTGATTGGCTCTGATTGATAGTTGGATTGGAGGTAGGGGAGGTTGATGAGCTTTCTGATGTGGTTTTTGGGACAAAGTCATTATTTGGTGGAGGATTTGTGTTTGAGGAAGTGCTATGTTGTGGACTGTTTTGTGGAGTTGGGAAAGGGAATGTCTGAAATTGATAATCATCAGCAGGGTTGACAAGAGGTAAAGTGGGTTGAGTGGGATTTGGTTTTGAATGTGAGGATGGTCTGTCACCTTACTTGAAGGGGAATGTATGTTCACGAAAAATGACATCTCTGCTCACATAAGTGCAGTTTGTTTCTAAGTCCCAGACTTTATAGGCCTTTTGACCATGAGGGTATCCAAGGAAGACACATCTTCTTGCCCTTTCCTTCATTTTATCTTTCATGCTATGAGAAACACTGGCATAACATAAGCATCCAAAAACTCTCATCTCATCATAATTGACCTGCTTCTGAAACAACCTTTCAAAAGGTGTATCCCAGTTGAGAACAGCAGATGGGAGCTTGTTGATTATATGAGTAGATGTTAAAATGAAATCTCCCCAGAACTTGAGAGGCAAACCTGCATGAAGTCTCAATGCCCTTGCTGTTTCCACCAGATGCCTGTGTTTCCTCTCCACCCTCCCATTCTGTTGGGGAGTGTAAGGCACACTTTTTTGATGTATAATACCCTCTGTAGCACAAAGTTCTGTACACTGCTTGGAAACAAATTCTGTTCCATTATCTGTCCTTAGACATTTAATATTTCTATTAAACCGTGTCTTCACATAAGCTACAAAATCACAGATGATCTTGTACACATGAGTTTTCTCTTTGACCAGAAAGGTCCAAGTTGTTCTAGTATTGTCATCCAGAACTGTAAGAAAATAGTGAAAACCATTATAGGTAGACACTTTATAAGGCCCCCATAAATCCATATGAATCAGATCAAATGGATTCTCAGCAATGCTGTTACTTCTTTCAAAAGGCAGCCTATGATGTTTAGACAAAGAGCAAATGTCACAATTTAAGTCTGAAAAATTCAACAGATTAGCAAACTGAAGATGTCTCATCTTAGACATAGAACTGTGACCCAGTCTTGCATGAACAACTGTCAACTCAGTACTAACTTTATTACAACTGCCTTGGGAGTAATCAAAACATTTCTTGATGCTCTTGTCCATTTTCTTCAACTGCTCCCATTCTTGAACTTGATCTTCTGCCAGCATTCTATACAACCCATGTCTTCTGATTCCCTTTAGCACAATTCTCTCAGTCCCAGGGTCCTGAATTAGACAAGACAACCGAGTAAAGTGAGCTATCATGTCATGTTCATCAAGCAGCCTGCCTACAGGCAATAATCTGTGTTGAAAATCAGGGACAAGTAAGACATGATCAAGAACAAGAGTGTGTGTCAGCTGTAGCACAGCCATTTCTTCTACAACTTTGATGGATCCATCAAGTAGACCAATGTGCACAAGTCTATCCAGCTTTCTCTTTTTGAGAAATTTGTCACAAGCTGGCATCATATGATCATTGGGATCCATTCTTTGACACATTTGTCTGCCATCACTATATTAGCAAAATAAGGTAGTATCTTACCTGCAAAATTGGCAAATGATGCATCTGATTCGCCTTTCATCTTCCTCATTATCTCTTGGTAGACAACATTCACCATGCTTGAATCCAGATTGATTCCATCTGACCCATCACAGTCATCCATGGGACTATTTTGTACACCTCCACTCATTGAGCCAGCAACATTCACAAATCCTCTCTGAGCATTCCCATTCCTTTCTCTTTCTTTAGTTCCTTTGAACCATTCTGGATATCCATGTATCCTGAAGCACTCTTCAACAGTATGACCTCTCATATTGCAATGAGTGCAATTTTTCTGAAGCTTTAATTGCCTCTTGATCTCTTTCCAATCTTTGGTGGATGATTGACTACCACCTGAAGTAGAAGAGGATGACCTCTGTTGTTGGTTTCCTCCATAACTTTTACTCCCCTGTTGGCTTGAACTCTCTTTCATAGCAGCAAAGGCACTAATCTCTGACATCCCAGACTGCCCTCCAGTAGTAGGATTGTTCCCTGTTTCCACTTGCTGCAAAATGTAGAACGCCTTGCCAACTGTGGGAAGAGGATCAGTGGCGAGAATCTGATTCTTGGCTGCATCAAATCCATCATTCAAGCTCGTGAGCAACTGCATTGTAAAGGCTCGATATTTAAAAATATTATTTTATAAATCATAATTTAACTTCAATATTAACATTGTGGGATTTCGCCAATTTTTAAAACCTCCGTCCTCGATCAAATGATTTTATTTTATTCGAAGCAAATTCCGACTTTTTGACGTAGTTAGAATTGAATTGTGGCATAATTCATGCAAATTTTTAAAATACCGAGTCGATTTTATAATTTAACAAAAATTTTGCTAACCCTAATTGAAGATGTATTCATGCCTTTGCAAATGCTCAGCCGCCACAATTCAGATCTGAGCCTCTCCTGCTCCTCTCTCCCACGTCCTCCCTCCGTTCATCCTCCTCTTTCTCGCCCCTGGTTCCCGAGCTCCTCCCATGGCCTCCCTCCTTCACTCTCGCCCTCACTCGTTCCGCTCTCTCCCTCTCGCTCATCGTCGCGCCCCTCCCCTGGTGAACCACGAGCCACCCCTCCTCGCACCTGTGTCGCCGCTGTAGCCATCTAGCGTCGTTGCTCTCTTCTTCCTCGTGCCTGACTGCGCGTCGCAGCTCCTTCCTCTCCTTCGTCCTCGTGACTGACTTGCAAGTAGAAGCTCTCACAGCTTCCCTCTGTTCGGCCTCTCCTCTCGCTGAACCTCCTTGGCGACCGAAGCCGAAGATGTCGACGCCGGAGTCATGTTCACCGTGGGTGTCGATGCCCCGTTCACTGCAGGAAGAGCCGACGCCGGCGAGCTCAACGCCTCACCCTCCTGTCTCTGCAGCCCCAAACGGTTCCCTCTCATCCTCGCCTCCGTATCGTCGCTCAGTGAACCTAGCATCCGGCCTTTCCCTTCCTCCTCCGCGCCTGATGGGATCCCTAGCCCGAAATTGAACCTCGAACCTTCGTTAGCCTTGTCGCCTTGGGTATAATTTCTTGGGCCTTGACTTATGCTAGTTGAATTACTAGGTTGTTATGCTTTGCTAATGGATTTGACTCTTGAATGGGTGAGAATTGGTGGTGGATTGAACTAGTGACTTTGTATAAATATATTATTGCTTATTTATTCAGAAAAAATCTGATAACTTTTGTGTGTAGACTTGAGCTGGGTTTTGATGAATTGTTGAAATTGCCTTTTTATCGGTAATGGGATAACTAAATGAATTTAGCGGTGTTCATTATAAGTAAGTTAGAAATTGGTTGTCATATGGACTAAAAGTGACTTCGGTTGTGTTGCAACTAAAGATCTATTTCATGAATGGTTAAGTTTTAATCTAGTAATTAAATGCTTGAATCATTTTACCGAGAGTTGAGCTATGTTAAGGCTAAATTGTATATCATGAAAATGATAAAGCTCATCCTTATAGAAATCGGCTTAATATTTATACTGTATTTGATTGTTGCTTATGAATAAAATTATTAGAAATAAGTAGTTGATGAGTTACTTCTTCGAGGTAGAAAATTTTATCAGAATTTGATCCTATTAATGGTTTATATCTATGAATGGATTTGATTAGTAAAACCTTATAGAGCATGTCCTGATAATTTGTCAACTTGTAAACCTATTTGTGGAGATTTCCTGGTTGTAACCTTAATCGATTGTGTTTGCGAGGATTAACTACATGAGAGTTCTTATATACAAGATAATTGTTGACTTTCCTGATGTTTTGAAAACTTATGATTTCATTGTTTGTTGAGTTATTTGAGGTGTGATAATTTAATTACTTAGTAATTGTTTAAGGGAAACCTGAACTTGGTTTGAGATAAGATGTTTTGAGTAATGATATTGGTAAGACCTTGAGTTAAGTTTCATACATGATGAGAACAAGGTTACTTGAGAATGATGGTTATGATGAGAATGCGTGGTTACTTGAATAGAATATTATTTAGTCTTGTGATGACTTGGAAGCCTACTCGTGTGTTAATTGAGTATGTATTGATGAGTTGTTTCTTGCTTATTACTTGCTAGTGTGATTGGATGATTATCTGAGTGGCTTGTGGACCGATGGATGATTATCTGAGTGGCTTGTTTGCTGGTTAATTGGATGTGAAGATTTCAGGTAAGTTCCCTAGGGGGCTTACTCAGCTTGAACATTCATGCCTGTTGTTGCATTTTATGTTAGGTGTTGCATATGCATCAAAGCATGCCATGTAGTATCATGTTTAGGTTGCACTAATTGATTGAGCATCCGTTTACTTTATGCGATTGAAACAGAACGGCCGTTATCTGTGATAGTCCTAGAGTCTCTGCTAGGGTCTTAGGGTAGCCCAGCCTCATCGGGTGCCCTGTGTCAATCGAGTCTATATGAGCATGATCTGATTGCCCAGCACCATCGGGCAAGATCAATATGATATGATGATTCCGTGGTCCGTGCACCACCACGATGAAATTGCTATGCTATAGCACCGACTGGCCAGGCTCTGCACTAACGGGAAGGGGTGCAGAGGTAGGAGAGGGATATGCCAGTTGGCATTGTCTTGGGCCCTTTACCGTATTTCTGCACATTATTATGAACTAGGAGCATGTTAGTGTGATTAACTTTCGTACTGCATTAGAGCATCTTTATTAGGTATAGCACATACTATGTATCCTCAGCGAGGACTGCCGGTCCCGGATGAGTGGCTCGACCTGACTCCTTTCCCCGTTCTTCTTTTAAAGGTATTTTCTGCAGATTTTGAGTGCTTGATGTCTATATGACGGGGTTCCCTTTGGGCGAATCGAAGAATCTGGCCAACATTCTAGCTTAGTAAAATGGTAACTACCCACTCATGATTTGGTTTCGACCCGGCTCTGCCGTGGCACTTGTATCTTTACTTTGCTTCCGCTTTACTTCTATTTGAAATGGATTCTGCGACACAGTCTTAGGATAGGTTAAGGGTACCCAACGGCCCTTCGAGTTTTTTTAGGGTTTGAAATCCCTCTTTCCACTAATCTTAAAATGAGTTTGAAACCTCGACCCGTACCTGGACTGCAAGATCCGAACAAGGGTTTTCATCCCTTGAAACGTAACCCGGAAATCATAATTCTGGGCCGTTACAAAGTTGGTATCAGAGCGAGGTTGTGCAATTCGGGTACACAAGGTCGAGTGTATGTTTTGGAAAACCGCCCATGAATTTAAAAGGATTTGAAAGTGTTTTAAAAGGGCAAAATGAACTTAAGACGCCTAACCTAAATTGGACTAAGTAATGAACTCGACTTGTAATAAAAGAGGAAAACCGACTAAAGAGGGATCGAGTGGGTAGAAAGGCGTTAGACCATCTCTATTAGATGTAGGTTGGAATGGGTAGGCAAATATCAGCTTGTTCCTTACAGATGGGAATGAAAGACCCCAAGGAGATGCACCGCGACAGATGGAGTTTTGGGGAGAGATTGTGTAATTGTCTATGTGTTGTTCTTCTTGATTTAGCTACTTGTCTAATATGTCTTTTAGATGCGCATTATACTTTATGGGCATAACGTGCATATGTAAAATCTTGTTTGGGTAATTCGTAAACTTGATTATAGAGATAAATGAATTCGGGGGAGAAGTTTGATGATTCATGTATGTGAACTCTTAATGAGTTGGTATGATATCTGTGTACATGTGTTTCTCTCATTATAATATCTGACGCGACTATTATAAGATGTCTAGGTCTTGTTGTGGGCTTATAATTTGTGGTACTTGATGACTTGTGTGGTACAATTAATACCATTCTTGATGTGTTTGGCTTATGCACACTTGTTTTGTTACTTATATCACTTTTGGTGGCAATTTTTGGGTGCCTTCTGGCAATTGTTGGCAATTCTGGCACTTGGTTTGATGAGGACATGAGATGACATTATGAGAATTTTCATGGTTGTGGTGGAAGTTTTGTGCTGGTTAGTGGAAAGCTAAGCTTATTGGCTCGGGTTTGAGGACCTTACTCTAGTTGATGGAGAACTTATTGAGGACAGAGAAATTGTGTTTGTTGATTTGAGATACATGATATTCTGATTATGAGACTCTATGGTTGAATTGATAAGGAATGTTTATAGAATTCAAACTCTTAGTATAAATTGTGATTCTTGCTTATATGATAATGTTTTCATATAGTCGACACAATTATTTTACAGGGACGCTTGTAAAGTACTTGGTCGGATTTAGTGAGAACATTGTGATGATTTTGTGACACTTATACAAGTGTTTCATGGGGACGCCTATGGAATACTTGTAGGGATCACAAAATGCATTGCTTAAATTCTTAATTGAGATATTTTGGCATGACATTGTCCCATGATCTATTTAGTTGATGATCTACATGTTTTACATGATGAATTCTAATGATATTGCTCTCATATGTGAAATTCGTTCAAAAAAAAAAAAAAGGGGATATGTGTATGCAACTTGACTAATAACTCGCTTATTTATAAAATAGGATCTCCGTGATTGACATGAAGTTATGCCTCCTACCCCTTATGTGTTATCGTTCACGCGTTGTGACTCCATGAGATTTTGTGAAGTTATGACATGCACCTTTACCTTGTTTGTATGGACGATGATAACTGTTTATGATGTTTGCTTATATGACTACTCGATATCCTATAATTGTCTGACTGGTACAATTGATACCTTACATGCCCCTTATTCCGATAAGATAATGTTATTCTTGCTTGTTTACTTGGTTATGGAAAGATATTATACAACCCGACTTATATGATGATGTCTTTTATGCCCCACGTGTCCTCCTTGATATGTCTTGCCTTTTGAGGTTATGTGAGGACTGATGTGCTGAGCTGGTAGTGAATGCTTTCCTGACTAACTTGTGTCTGTGATGATGTGCCTTTATGCTTACGTGTACTGACCTGCTAGTAAATTGAGTATGAGTTATATAGGTGGTGGTGTTTCCTTCTTGGGTAGGAGTTGAGTGATTCCTTTGTGAGACAGATTGGGAAACGACAGGTAGATTGAGGTCTTCGAGTGGGTCGTTGGTTGTGCGAGATGAAGTGCAGGAAGGATGTGTTACCTTGGGTAGGGTCGAGTGAGTCAGGACTTGTCAGAGATAGTGGTCGGTGAATAGAGTTGAGTTTCCAAGTAGGTCTTAGATGAGTGGTGGGTTAGTGTGGTAAGATTCTGAGGGAGAGATCTTCGTTATAGGTAGTGTGGGGCAATAGTGTTGCGAGTAGTGTGGTTCTAGAGGTGGATGAGTGAGTCAAGAGTGGATCGGGATATTCTTGAGGGGATGTGTTGATAGACGAGTTAGTGTGCCAGGAGAGTGTATAGATAGTCTAGAAGCGGATCATGGGCGACATTGAGGATGATCGGTTAAGGGATGTTCAAGGAATCGTAGAGATTGGGACTAGGTTGTATGTGCTGTGATTAGGAGCGACCTTGTTAAAGGATGAGGTTGAGGAATCGCTAAGGATGAGTAGTATAGGGTTGCTTGGAAAATCATCGATCTTGAATATTAGGTGTTCATATCAGAACTGTACGTGTATTGAGTATTTAGGAATTGTTTGGACATAATTGGTAGGATGCTTGTGTTGGTAATGTCGAGGATAAGGATGCGAGTGTCAGGTGTGAGATGATTAGTATGAGCTGGGTACTTAGAGGTGGATGGTTAGTGAGAATGACCAGTTGTACGGGAAGTGTGATTACGTTAGCAAGGTGATTTGAGATGTCTATTTGGGATGATGATTAGGCGGAGTCTTGAGAACCTAGGAAGTGGAGTATGTGATTAGCCTTTAGAGGTGGATAAACAGTATCGTGAATCATTGAAAATCTGGTTGATTGACATAGGAACAACTGACTCGAGTTTTCGAAATGCTTCTTGCTATTAGAAAGGATTTTAGTCTCGAGGACGAGACTTGTTTTAAGAGGTGGATGATGTAAAGGCTCGATATTTAAAAATATTATTTTATAAATCATAATTTAACTTCAATATTAACATTGTGGGATTTCGCCAATTTTTAAAACCTCCGTTCTCGATCAAATGATTTTATTTTATTCGAAGCAAATTCCGACTTTTTGACGTAGTTAGAATTGAATTGTGGCATAATTCATGCAAATTTTTAAAATACCGAGTCGATTTTATAATTTAACAAAAATTTTGCTAACCCTAATTGAAGATGTATTCATGCCTTTGCAAATGCTCAGCCGCCACAATTCAGATCTGAGCCTCTCCTGCTCCTCTCTCCCACGTCCTCCCTCCGTTCATCCTCCTCTTTCTCGCCCCTGGTTCCCGAGCTCCTCCCATGGCCTCCCTCCTTCACTCTCGCCCTCACTCGTTCCGCTCTCTCCCTCTCGCTCATCGTCGCGCCCCTCCCCTGGTGAACCACGAGCCACCCCTCCTCGCACCTGTGTCGCCGCTGTAGCCATCTAGCGTCGTTGCTCTCTTCTTCCTCGTGCCTGACTGCGCGTCGCAGCTCCTTCCTCTCCTTCGTCCTCGTGACTGACTTGCAAGTAGAAGCTCTCACAACTTCCCTCTGTTCGGCCTCTCCTCTCGCTGAACCTCCTTGGCGACCGAAGCCGAAGATGTCGACGCCGGAGTCATGTTCACCGTGGGTGTCGATGCCCCGTTCACTGCAGGAAGAGCCGACGCCGGCGAGCTCAACGCCTCACCCTCCTGTCTCTGCAGCCCCAAACGGTTCCCTCTCATCCTCGCCTCCGTATCGTCGCTCAGTGAACCTAGCATCCGGCCTTTCCCTTCCTCCTCCGCGCCTGATGGGATCCCGAGCCCGAAATTGAACCTCGAACCTTCGTTAGCCTTGTCGCCTTGGGTATAATTTCTTGGGCCTTGACTTATGCTAGTTGAATTACTAGGTTGTTATGCTTTGCTAATGGATTTGACTCTTGAATGGGTGAGAATTGGTGGTGGATTGAACTAGTGACTTTGTATAAATATATTATTGCTTATTTATTCAGAAAAAATCTGATAACTTTTGTGTGTAGACTTGAGCTGGGTTTTGATGAATTGTTGAAATTGCCTTTTTATCGGTAATGGGATAACTAAATGAATTTAGCGGTGTTCATTATAAGTAAGTTAGAAATTGGTTGTCATATGGACTAAAAGTGACTTCGGTTGTGTTGCAACTAAAGATCTATTTCATGAATGGTTAAGTTTTAATCTAGTAATTAAATGCTTGAATCATTTTACCGAGAGTTGAGCTATGTTAAGGCTAAATTGTATATCATGAAAATGATAAAGCTCATCCTTATAGAAATCGGCTTAATATTTATACTGTATTTGATTGTTGCTTATGAATAAAATTATTAGAAATAAGTAGTTGATGAGTTACTTCTTCGAGGTAGAAAATTTTATCAGAATTTGATCCTATTAATGGTTTATATCTATGAATGGATTTGATTAGTAAAACCTTATAGAGCATGTCCTGATAATTTGTCAACTTGTAAACCTATTTGTGGAGATTTCCTGGTTGTAACCTTAATCGATTGTGTTTGCGAGGATTAACTACATGAGAGTTCTTATATACAAGATAATTGTTGACTTTCCTGATGTTTTGAAAACTTATGATTTCATTGTTTGTTGAGTTATTTGAGGTGTGATAATTTAATTACTTAGTAATTGTTTAAGGGAAACCTGAACTTGGTTTGAGATAAGATGTTTTGAGTAATGATATTGGTAAGACCTTGAGTTAAGTTTCATACATGATGAGAACAAGGTTACTTGAGAATGATGGTTATGATGAGAATGCGTGGTTACTTGAATAGAATATTATTTAGTCTTGTGATGACTTGGAAGCCTACTCGTGTGTTAATTGAGTATGTATTGATGAGTTGTTTCTTGCTTATTACTTGCTAGTGTGATTGGATGATTATCTGAGTGGCTTGTGGACCGATGGATGATTATCTGAGTGGCTTGTTTGCTGGTTAATTGGATGTGAAGATTTCAGGTAAGTTCCCTAGGGGGCTTACTCAGCTTGAACATTCATGCCTGTTGTTGCATTTTATGTTAGGTGTTGCATATGCATCAAAGCATGCCATGTAGTATCATGTTTAGGTTGCACTAATTGATTGAGCATCCGTTTACTTTATGCGATTGAAACAGAACGGCCGTTATCTGTGATAGTCCTAGAGTCTCTGCTAGGGTCTTAGGGTAGCCCAGCCTCATCGGGTGCCCTGTGTCAATCGAGTCTATATGAGCATGATCTGATTGCCCAGCACCATCGGGCAAGATCAATATGATATGATGATTCCGTGGTCCGTGCACCACCACGATGAAATTGCTATGCTATAGCACCGACTGGCCAGGCTCTGCACTAACGGGAAGGGGTGCAGAGGTAGGAGAGGGATATGCCAGTTGGCATTGTCTTGGGCCCTTTACCGTATTTCTGCACATTATTATGAACTAGGAGCATGTTAGTGTGATTAACTTTCGTACTGCATTAGAGCATCTTTATTAGGTATAGCACATACTATGTATCCTCAGCGAGGACTGCCGGTCCCGGATGAGTGGCTCGACCTGACTCCTTTCCCCGTTCTTCTTTTAAAGGTATTTTCTGCAGATTTTGAGTGCTTGATGTCTATATGACGGGGTTCCCTTTGGGCGAATCGAAGAATCTGGCCAACATTCTAGCTTAGTAAAATGGTAACTACCCACTCATGATTTGGTTTCGACCCGGCTCTGCCGTGGCACTTGTATCTTTACTTTGCTTCCGCTTTACTTCTATTTGAAATGGATTCTGCGACACAGTCTTAGGATAGGTTAAGGGTACCCAACGGCCCTTCGAGTTTTTTTAGGGTTTGAAATCCCTCTTTCCACTAATCTTAAAATGAGTTTGAAACCTCGACCCGTACCTGGACTGCAAGATCCGAACAAGGGTTTTCATCCCTTGAAACGTAACCCGGAAATCATAATTCTGGGCCGTTACATGCATTAACCTGTTTCTCTGCTCCATTTCTTCAAACTTTCTGGCTAGATTGCACTTGCAGCTTACCATAGCTCCACAAGTACACACAGGGACTCCCTTCAAGGCTTGGAGTTCATCCCAGTATTTCTTCAGTGTGTTGTAGAGATTAGACAAGGTCATGTTTCCCTGAGAAACATTCCCAAGCTTCCTCTTGATCTGATAGATCTTAGGTGCATTTGTCTAGCTGTATCTTTCTATTAGCTCATCCCATAACTGCTTTGTAGAGCTCACAAGCATCAGCCCCTCTGCTATATTCTTTGCCATAGAATTTAAGATCCAACAACGAACCATAAAATCAGCTCTTATCCATTTTTGTAAGTTTTCAGCTCCATCGGCAGCCCTTAGACAAGTACCCTCTATAAAACCCAACTTACATTTTGCTCCCAGAGCCATGTTTACTCCTCTACTCCAAGTCATGAAGTTTGTTCCATCAAATGGAACTGCAACCAGTTGAGCTCCTGGATGATCAGAATTTGACAAAAAAAAGTGGGTCATTAGGATTACCTTGGTTGGCCATTTCTACCTCTGTTGATTGTTGCTCTTCACCGGGTCTAGGTGGACTGAACATCAACGATTGCAAGCACCTTGAGCACGAGTCTTGAAGCTATCAAACCGTCAAGCTCTGATACCATGCAAAGAGTTGCAACAGCAACTATAATCCTGCACTTACAGTGCTGAGATTTGATCAATTTGGGAAATAAAAGAGGTGCTTTTCCTGTTCTATTGGGAGAGCTGGAATATTGATGAAATGGGAGGACTGCCGCCTCTCTTCATTGATGGGAGCTAATCCCCAAAACCCTACAAATCAGGAAATGCAAGAGCATGTTCCTTAAATACTAGCACATCACACACATGATCAATCACGTGATGGAGAGCTGTCCCTACTGAGCATGACAGCTCATTTACAGCAACAAAAGCAGTGTAATAAGAAAAGGAAAAGAAAACTAGAGTGTGTGAGCAACACTTAGGGAAAGAGCTAAAGAAGCTAAGCAAAATATAAACAAGAGCTTATAGAAGAGCTTATAGAAAACATAAGCCTATATTCTTCGTACAATTTAATACGATTGGATATGTCGAAATTGCTCGTTGATCGAGCCTTGTGAGTTGTGACAATAATAAGCGCAAAACGTGTACAAGAACAAACCGCTCAGCCGTTTATAGCATCTTTACATATCAGTTTCAATATATGTAGGCCCGAATGCATGCATGATCGATCATCTCTGTGACTGTGAGGCTAGTAATCGAATATAGCAGCTAGCCAAACACGTTCAAATTAATTAAATCTAGAGATTTCGTACAAGAAAACAAACAAAACCAACAGATCTAATTACACACACGACACAAGAGATTGTTACGAGGTTCGGATTCTCGATCCTACGGTACGTCCCGGGGTCTCAAGATTTCAACCCTCTTTGGACCAGCAACCCTATCCGACACCGGAATCTTTCTCTCGGTAGGTGGAGACTCTTCGCCCGTTCGCCGTCGGGGAATTAAGCTCAACTTCTCAGCTCTTAAGTTGGACAGGGCCCTGTATTCCCCAGTTCTCCTCCCCATCCCTCGGAATTAAAGAAAAAGAGAAAATTGTTTAAAATTTGAAAAAAAAGGGTGGGATTTTGTGATAGGGCACAGGAAGACATGGGAAGAAATCGGGACAGCAGATCCACATTGGGTCAACAAACCCTCTTTGTGTCCACCCCTGGACGTGTAGCCCGGGGGTGGGGGATGGAATGTTGTGGTGTGATAAAGTACGTACTTTCAACGGCTTTGTTTGAGAATTTTAGAAATTTTGGAAAATTTTAAGCATTTTTCTGATGTGATATATTCTTCATCTCATTCTTTAGAATGAGAAAGCAATAAAAAAATTAAAGAAATTTCCTAAATCTGGACCATTATTTAAAAATAAATAATTTTTCAAAACTTTGAAATGTGAAAACTATTGGAGTTGAAGTGAAAATATATAATTTAAAAAATATGTATTTTATCAAATAATTCACCATATCCCAAATGGAGATGGGTGGAGGGGGTAATTTTGTCCAAATATTCTATAGTGTTTTTTTTTTGTTTTTAAAGAAAATTTTGTCACAAATTATTCCTTAAATAATCAAACTAGAGAAATTATTAAGGTTAGAATAAAATATGATTTTTATTTACAAATGTTGAATTTTTTTTAGGAAAAGTATTGGAGATACTCTTCAAACCAAACCAAAATGCAAATTTTAGGGTACATATAAAGATAAATTTAATGGGTCAGGTGGGCCAACTCTTGAAGTGAAAAGATGAGAATAATGAATATTTTGAAATATTAATATAATTATTCTTTATTGCTAAACTTTAAAATTGATTAATATCATACCATTATATCGAGTATTATGTGAATATAAATATTTTGTGATACATTAATTAGAGTTAAACATGTTTTAAAGTTTAATTGAAAATAATAAATAACACAATATATTGTTCACATAACAACACACAAAATAATTACTCCATCCGTCTCCTTTTAATTGACTTTTTACTATTTATGCACGTTTTTTAAGGTATGAAAAACTATATGAAATAATAACTTTTTAAAATATTTTTTTCGATAATCTCATACTTATTGGTGATAAGTATAATATTATTAAAAAAATATTGTTAAAATATTAATATTTAATATAGTTTTTATCGTTCAAAAACTACGTGCATGATTTGAAAAAGTCACTTAAAAGGAATCGGAGGGAGTACATTACATCATATGAATAATCTTGATGTAACAGGTGTTTACCCAGAATTTATCTCTGTAATTATTATTACTTTTTTTTTTATACAGTCGAGATTTTGGGGGTGTCAACCGCGGTTGTACCACCACCCAAGAGTTTGGAACTCAGTAATTATTATTACGGACGAGAGTTTGGAACTCAGAATCAGATCCCCAGGACGACGTAGCGGACTCTAAGGCCATGTGAGAGAGGTGATCAGCTGCTCTGTTGGCTTCCCTAAAGATATGAGTAACAGAAGCCACCTCAAAACAGCGAAGCAAGTGGAGAGAATCCGATAGAAGAATCTCAATCTCCCAAGGAATTGAGTTCCAAACTTTTAGCACAATGCTTCCTCCATTAAAAAAAAAGAAAAAATTTGCAAAATAGGCACATTAATTGGACATATTTGCGGAATAGACGCGTGTTTGGACAAATTTGCGAAATAGCCGCTATATATACTTATTCTCGGATTGTACGGACATTTTTTTCTCTCTCCCAAATCCTCTCGCCCTCTCGATCTGTTCTCTCTCTCCGGCGGATCCGGCTCCGATGGCGGCGAGTCTCCTCCTTTTCGCCGGACCTCCATCTTCCTCCCCTCCTCCTGTCCGCCGCTGCCGCACGCTCCTCCTCTCCTGTACTCAACAAGGACGACGCCGTCGCTCATCTCTTCCCTCCCTCTCACCGCCTCTTCCTTGTCGTCTATCTTCGCTCGCTGCCTCTAAACCCGCCCTCGCTCGTAGCCTCTAGTCCTCGTCGCTCTCGCACGTTGCCTCCAGCCAGCACTTTCAGGTATTCCTCTCGCCGCTGAGGTATTCCGTCTATGCAAATTTTTTCTGTTCTTGTTGATTGGAATCCATGATAACTGGAATTCAATGCTTTTGGGGGGATTTTAGGAATTGATTGATTTGCTTCTAGAGTTAGGGATTTGGGGTGGACAACAATGAATGTTTTTGTTGTTGTCTGTTCTTGTTGATTAGAGGTTGTCGTTGAAGGTTGCTCAGGTTGTATAGTTGAATGAGAATTTGAGGATTTTATGTTTTTGTGAGATGTTGCTCCTGTTATTTTGACCTGAATTTTTTAGTTTGCTGAAATTGAGATTGTACTGATAGAATTGGAATTTGATGATTGTGATTTATGAGAATTTGATGATTATGATTTGTGAGAATTCATTGATTGATGAAGAATCTGCCATCCATTTGATGTTGAATTCGTATTGTCGGTCTTCATTTCATCATCTGTCATGTACAATTGATAGTTGTGTAGGTTCTACAATTGTATTACACTAGCTGTGTAGGTGAATTAGGAGACTGAATATTGTGTTTTGATTTAAGTCTACTATATAACAGCTCAAAAAAAAATTGAAGCTTAAAATTGATGATAAAGCATCAATTCCAGAATTTACCAATGTTTCGTAGGTTGATTATTTTGACTCGTTTATATAAGCTTAACATGTAGTTGTGGCTGATGTGAGTTGTTTGCAGCTGTGTGTGTACAAGCAGAAGCCGAGTACAGGCTTCTAATCACAGATGGTGAAGGGTTGTTTAAGCTGCCAATGCCAGATGTGATCAAAGGTTTTGATCAATTATGCACTATTGACGAGCTTCTGTTCTTATCAAATTGAACATGTTAAAACTTGATCTATCTCTCAATTTGACTGCAGAGGACAGAACAGCATGGAGGACCATTGGCGATCTATCTCTCAATTTGACTGAAGATTGACAGTGAAAGTTCTGCTGAAAATCCTGATTCTGCTACCACTCTATTTGCAATTTCTGAACCATTGGCGATGTTTTTGGGCACCGGGAAAAAAGAAATGCTCAAGTCAGAGGCCACCCAGTATATATTGGAGTACATAAAAGTTAACCAGTTGGAGGTCAGTAGTGTACTCTAAACTTCTGGCCTCTCTTAATTTTACTTCGGGTTGCCAACAGAACAATTCAAATCTTTCTGTCATGTTATCTTGCGCAATGCTGTCTTATGGCTTTCGATTTTAAACTCATAATCGTTTTTGCATTCAGGATCCTAATACGACAACAGTTATATGCGACTTAAAGCTGAGAGAACTCTTTGGCTGTGAAAGCATCCACACCTCTGATGTACCCGACATGGTTGCTCGCCATCATTTATCCAGGAGTTAATTATCAACACCCTTGCTACATGGTAAGATTTTCCTTCATCTCATTCCCTACATGTGTTTCACCCAATCTGCTGGTGTTTGGATTGAATAAAACTGATGCAGAAACGCTGTTGCTTTTATGCAGATCGAAATTGGGGGTGTAGGCGTTCGGGCCTAGTGTTTTATGGTAAGAATAGGCTATAGGTTTCTTCTGTTTCTTTGTGCAGGACTGTAATTGTTATTGTGAAGTTCCTGACAAACTGGGTTCCTTTGTGCCATTAATCAATTTGTTTTTGCTTAAACCCCGTTGTGAGCAACTGAGCAACTCCTCTGCACATTTTCTAGTTTAGTTTTGATGGTCTCCACCAAGCTTTTCTTCCTTGGAATATGTCTTAATTGGCCAAAGTCTCTTACATGCTAGGATCTTGTTGGAGATTTGTGTAATTGTGTTCCCTATTCCATCTCTTTGTGTGTGTGTGTGTTTTATATGTGGTGCTTTTGCTTAATCCTTACATATCTATACTTGTTTTCTGACACTTTAGAATTCCTTTATCTTTTTTTCCTTTCATATTGGATGATGTAAGTCTTTCTTTACTCTTGACTCATTATGAACTTGTACTATTTGCTGATATGTTCTGGTTGTCTGCAGTATGACAAGTCTGAGATGCCTTTGGCCAAGTTATCCCTGAAAAGATATGCTCATTACTATGAAAGATGGGCAGCCAATTAATTGGTATGTCTTAGGTTGCTAGCTGTAAGCTAATCAGTCATTCTTTTGACTTTCTATTTTTCTTGCAGTCTAGACAAAAGGCAATGGCGGACCTTCAATAGATAGAGTGCGAACCAAAGTCACCACTCATGTTTATGGTAGAAGCATGGGCACAGGTGAATTCTTGTACTATATAGCAGACTTATCTTTTTCTTCATGATATTGATGACCAATCTTTCTTATATACTTTCTCTCTTGGTGTAGATTGTGGAATACCGACGAGTCTTGAAGTGGGCATACGTTTATGGGTACTTTCTACCTGAACATGGGCATAAAAAGAGACCGTTTTTCGAATACTTGCAAGGTAATGCTGTTAAGCACATTTATTCTTGTGTAAGTAATGCTTTATCTTCCACTTGCTGACATTTTCCTCTACAGGTGATGCAGAGGCGAATTTGGAACAACTTCATCTTTGTGTGGAGGAGGTCCATAAGGAGCTCAATGTCAACCTCACTGCAAAGAAGCCAACTGACTTAAGTCAGATTTGCGCAGAGGTGAATGATCTGACCAGGTGTGTAATGTTTCAACATGAGAATTTTTTTTCATTATCTTGATAATATTACACCCTTCTTATCACTGATTCGCAAACAGAAAGACCCGGAGTTCCTTTGAGAGACTAGTGGATGCTATTGAGGATGGCTCATCGGATGTAGAGTCTCATCGCGGAGTCGCCTACAGTTGGACAGCGTAGTCGAGAGGCTTGGGATTCGAAAGCAGTCACAATGCAAGAATCGGAACACCTGATTTTTCATATGTGAAGTTCAGTGAGGCAAGGTGGGAGATAGATGATTTTTGGCCCTGCGACCTCTGCACATACGCAAACCCCTTCTCTGTCTTTCTTGCCAGATGTGCGTTGAACCGAAAGAGGATGATGACTGACTAGCTAGTCAGTGATTTCTTGCTTGAACTGGATACGATATCTCATCGGATCGACTCTCAGCTGATTCGCCTTATTGTATATATAGTTGCCAATGCCATCTTATTGTCACTTAGCTTCCAGCATAAGCATCTAATAGTTTTCTGTAGCTGATGTGCTGCTTTTTCATCTTCGATTTACATTTGCATACGGGTTTATATATACTTTAGGGTTTTTTCAGGTGCTTACTTGTCGATTTAGATATTGGGATGAACATTTCTGGATTTTTGGCCGAGTATTTCAATATGATCCGGCAGTTTTTGGGTTTTTTTTGCGTGGATAAATTATACAAAATCTCCTATAAATTATGGAATTTTTCACAAAACCCCTTATAAATTATGTTTGTCATTCATAGAGCCAACAACTAAAAAATAACTGATAAAAAAAATTTGGGAAATCTTACATTAGGATATCAAATGATATCAAAAATATGATATTACAATATAAAGTGATATTGATATCGGGTTATACTAAACCCTAGATATTAAATATAATTTTATAATTTTTCAATAAATTATTGCACAACAATCGAGACTTGTGAATTTGTTCTCAACATGATTTTATTTTCTCTCAATATAATTTCATACTTTCTCAATAAATTATTGCACAACATCATCTTATTTTTGCTCAACAATAGGTTATTTTTGCACAACAATCGAGACTTGTGAATTTGTTCTCAACATGATTTTATTTTCTCTCAATATAATTTCATATTTTCTCAATAAATTATTGCACAACATGCTCTTATTTTTGCTCATCAATACTTTATTTTTTGCACAACATTTGAGACTTGGGAAATTGTGTCCCATCATGATCTTACTTTTTGTAAATATAATTTTATACTTTTTTAATAGATTATTGCACAACATGATCTTATTTTTTCTCATAAATAGACAATAATTGCACAACATGGGGGATTGGTGAAATTTTGCTCAACGTCATCTTATTTTTGCTCAATTATAGGTTATTTTTGCACAACAATCGAGACTAGTGAATTTGTTCTCAACATGATTTTATTTTCTCTCACTATAATTTCATACTTTCTCAATAAATTATTGCACAACATCATCTTATTTTTGCTCAACAATAGGTTATTTTTGCACAACAATCAAGACTTGTGAATTTGTTCTCAACATGATTTTATTTTCTCTCAATATAATTTCATATTTTCTCAATAAATTATTGCACAACATGCTTTTATTTTTGCTCATCAATACTTTATTTTTTGCACAACATTTGAGACTTGTGAAATTGTGTCCCAACATGATCTTACTTTTTGTAAATATAATTATATACTTTTTTAATAGATTATTGCACAACATGATCTTATTTTTGCTCATAAATAGATAATAATTGCACAACATGGGGGATTGGTGAAATTTTGCTCAACGTCATCTTATTTTTGCTCAACTATAAGTTATTTTTGCACAACAATCGAGACTTGTGAATTTGTTCTCAATATGATCTTATTTTCTCTCAATATAATTTCATTCTTTCTCGATAAATTATTGCACAACATGCTCCTATTTTTGCTCATCAATAGGTTATTTTTGCACAACATTTGAGACTTGTGAAATTATGTCTCAACATGATCTTATTTTTGCTCAACAATAGGTTATTTTTGCACAACAATCGAGACTTGTGAATTTGTTCTCAACATGATTTTATTCTCTCTCAACAATAGCTCTTTGTTAAAACTCTTGAAAAAAAAAAAGTGATGACACGACAAAAAAAAGTGCAATTTTAGTTTGAATTTGCAATTTTAGAACTTAAAATGTGTAATTTTAGTTTTAAAAAAGTGGAAATATAAAACTGAAAAATGCAATTTTATAACTCAAATACTCCGGTACAAAACTGAAAAGTGCAATTTTGTAAACTAATATTTGCACAACACAATTTTTTTTGTGCTCAACGTAAACTTATATTTGCACACCAAAATAAAATTTCAAAAATTGTTGACATGGAAAAAAAAAGTGCAATTTTAGTTTGAATTTGCAATTTTAGACTATAATTGCACAACATGAAGGATTGGTAGAAATTTGCTCAACATGATCTTATTTTTGCTCATCAATACTTTATTTTTGCACAACGTTCGAGACTTATGAAATTGTGTCTCAACATGATATTACTTTTTGTAAATATAATATGAAATTGTGTCTCAACATGATATTACTAAGTAATAACTTTGTACTGCGGTATGTACATTTTTTAGGGTTGCACAATTGTATTTTAGAGTTGCACAACTTTAATTTAGATTTTCACAACTGTATTTTATTTGTGTTAGCACCTCCAAGAAACACTTTTCATTATATTTATCATTATTTTAAGAGTTGCACGACTCTGGTGTAAGAGTTGCACGACTCTGGTGTAAGAGTTGCACGACTCTGTTTTAAGAGTTGCACGCCTCTGTTTTAAGAGTTGCACGCCTCTGTTTTAAGAGTTTCACGACTTTGTTTTAAGAGTTGCACGACTCTTGTTTTAAGTGTTGCACGACTCTGTTGTAAAAGTTGCACGACTCTGTTGCAAGAGTTGCACGACTCTGTTGCAAGAGTTGCACGACTCTGTTGCAAGAGTTGCACGACTCTGTTGCAAGAGTTGCACGACTCTGTTGCAAGAGTTGCACGACTCTGTTGTAAGAGTTGCACGACAATCGGGACTTGTAAATTTATTCTCAACATGATCTTATTTTATCTCAATATAATTCCATACTTTCTCAATAAATTGTAAACGATTCAGAATAAATAGAAGCAAGTCTAGTTTTTTTTTTTTTTTTTTTAACATTTTGTCGTGCAAATATAAACCGTAAATTGTGCAAATATAATCGTATGTTGTGCAAATATAACATTTCGTTGTGCAAAAATAAAAATAAAAATATAGATTATGGATCACATAATAAAATATAGATAATTTTTTTAATTTCTCATATTTGTAGGGTGATTTTTGTAATTTAGTCAAAATTCTTTCTCCTTCCTCAGATTTCAGCGAAGAGGAACCAGTAGAGCCGCGCTCGACGCCACCGCCGCCGGCCTCCGGCTCCGCCTCCGGCTCGCTCGACCTCGCTCGGGTCTCGCTCGGCCTCCAGGCCGGATCTGAATCGCGCCTCGTCGCTCATCTTCGCTCGCCCTCGCTCGGCCTCGCTTGGCCTCGCCGCCTCCGGCTCCGCCTTCGGCGCTCGGCCTCTGCTCTTCGGCGCTCGAGCAATCTCGCTCGACATCACTCGGCCTGCGCCTCGCCGCCTCCGCACCGTCGGCCTGCGAAGAAGAACGCCGTCGGCCTGCGCCTCGCCGCCTCCGCGCCGATCTCCAGCCGGATCTGAGCAATTGCTCACTCACGCCGCCTCGCTCGATCTCGCTCGGTCTCGCTCGCCGCCTCCAGGTCGAATCCTTGCTCCCTCGCTCCGCCGCAACCGGATCTGAAACCTACAGGCCGCAGATCTCAAATCTCCAGGCCTCGCTCGACCTCGCTCCGGCGCCGAAACCATAGATCTCGGCCTCCTCTTCAGATCTCGCTCCGCGACATAGATCCGAAGCCATAGATCCGTCCAATTGCTTCTTGCTCCGCTCTATCGATCGGTCGCTCTCGGATCTCCGAGGAAGACGCGGATCTGAGCGCGTGCGGAGAGGAGAGGGCTGAGGAGAGAGAAAGTCACGTGAAACAAATGGAAGGGGGTTTATATTGCGTCTATTTCCCTAATTTGTCCCAAAACGCGGCTATTTCGCAAATTAGGTCCAATTTCGTGGCCATTTTGCAAAACGCCCCTATGCATTTCACAAATCACAAATTGTTTTGGTTGAATGGTAGACAAAGTCAAATCTCATATTAATATGCAAATTATACTAAAAAAGTTGCAAAAAAAAAAAAAAAATCCAAGTGCGGAACAAGAGGAGATTTTAAAAAAAGAGGGTGATGCTAAAAATTTTACACCAGTAAATGCGTAGCAAAATTTACAGTCTTTTATTTATTTCATGAAAAGCTGTTTAATTTGCGTTAAATTTAATCTGTGGAGTATTTTATACTCTGAGAAGTGGAAAAGTTGAGTACGTATAACAAGATTTCAGCCCCAAGTCTGCTTCAACGCTACTCTCCCTCAGGATCCACATCGAATCATCGTCGCTCGACTCTCTTCGTTATCGGCAATAGAGGACGCTGACAGCGTGAAAGTTGTGGTCACGACTCACGACAGAGATCACCTTGATCGACGAAATCCGATGCCACTCCATCTGCTGCATCCACCCCGACCTCCGCTCGCTTCCTCTCTCCCTCCCTTTCTGATATCTCTGTAGGAAATGTGATTATTTTAGGAGTCGTAGTATTTTATTAGATGCCAACTACGATTAATGTAAATTGATATAGTATATCTGATTATTTTAGGAGTCGTAGTATTTTGTTAGAAGCCAACTACGATTAATGTAGTTTAACGATTTAGTTCCATGACTATTATAAACGAGTCCTATGAGGTCACACACTTTGAGTTTCTGGACTATATCTATGGGATTGATAATTGATTATAAAATTAATAAGGATTCCCTCAATCTCAAAATTTAAGTCGTTTTAGACTAGTTTAGTTATACTCACTCCGTCTCGCAATACTTGTAGTTTTAGAGTAGTAAAGTTGTACTTAACCAAAAAAAAAGTAGCAAAGTTGTATCAAAAAACTTGTTGTTTTAGTTATAATTATTATCTTTATAGGTAATTATTGCTCTTTTTATAGGTAATAATTGATACTTTTAAGTACTTTAACCTATAAAAGTAAAGTAAATACAGTATAGGTTTTGTTAATAAGTGTGTATAAAGCTAAAACAACAAGTATTGCGAGACGGAGGTAGTTTCAAAATAGTTGTCATTTTAAAATTTCTAGGTAAGGGATAGTAATGATTTGTATTGATTTGTGTGTTATTGCTTTTTTTAAGATTTTAATTGGCTAAAAAATTAGTGGGTACTAGTGTAATACCCGTGCCTTGAAGGCACGAGAGCTTGATCCATTTTAATTTGAACATCATTTTATATATTTATATAATACTGTATTAATATATATACGTGTTTACAACAAAAATATGTATAAATTTTTTTTTTTATAATTTATAAAGCGTGAATAAATATTAAACAACATATTTAGCTAAACGAATAGAGAAAGTACTAAATTTTAACATGATTGGGATAAATGTGATATAATAAACAAATATTTAAATGAATTCAATCCGTTAAGATATTGAATGCAGGCAATCCGAGTACATCTTTGATTAATTTATTTGAAAATGAAATACTTGCATGGTTGGTGAGAAAATATGAACCTATGTGAAAGTTAATTTATACTCCGTAACATTTTATAAACTGACAATTGGATATGGGCCTATGTAGAGTATAAATTTCCAAAAATAAAATATACCAAGATTCAAATTTAAGTTCAATGTATGTAGACGAATTATGAGAATATTGCAATCGGAAAAAAAAAATTGGAAACATGTCTGAATATTTACGGCAATATAACCGAAAATTAAAAAAAAGGAATGGATTCAAATCATATTTAAAATAGGAAACAAATATATATTTTAAAGTTTCCATAATAATATTGATCAATAAGAAAATCTCATTTGAATAAAAAATTCAACTTTAATTGTGGGCGTGACATGTCAGCAAAATGCTAGTAGAATTAGTAATATATATATAAATATATAATATATATTGCAATCGGAAAAAAAATGGAAAGTTGTCTCAATATTTACAACAATATAACCGAAAAAAAAAGAAGTGGATTCAAATCATATTTAAAAGAGGAAACAAATATTTTAAAGTTTCCATAATAATATTGACCAATAAGAAAAGCTCATTTGAATAAAAAAAAATTCAACTTTAATTGTGAGCGTGACACGTCAGCAAAATGCTAGCAGAATTAGTAATATTAATAGATAGATAGATAGATATATATTGCAACCGGAAACAAAAAAATGGAAACATGTCTCAATATTTACGACAATATAACCGGAAAAAAAGGAATGTATTCAAATCATATTTAAAATAGTAAACAAATATTTTAAAGTTTCCATAATAATATTGACCAATAAGAAAAGCTCATTTGAATAAAAAATTCAACTTTAATTGTGAGCGTGACACGTCAGCAAAATGCTACCAGAATTAGTAATATTAATAGATTAATAGATAGATAGATTTAAAAACAATAAAATTTATGAAAAAATTAGTGGAATGATGATGTTGATTGATAGATTAGTGTTTTATTAAAACTTGTGCACAATGTCAAGTGGCATATCCCACTCCCGGAACAGTTGCCTCGGTCGAGGCGGTGTTTGTCCGCGCCTCAGTTGGGGTTGGATATCAATCTGATGTCCATGCCTCAGTCGGGGCTGGATGTCCACGCCTCTATCGAGGCGAGAGACCCGGTCGGTGCCACAATATATCTTATACCTCAATCTACACCTCAATCGGGGTTTGACACTAGGCCACCGCCGCAGTCATATAAAATATGTATGAAATCATGCTCTCATATGACTCGATCACTCATGCTAGGTTGTCTTATGACCCTAACAACGACTCTAGAACCCACAAGTTAACGACCGTTATACCATACGCAAAGAGAAAACAGATGCTCGTTCGATTATGCAGAGACCTAACCATACTACTTCATCGCATGTGAATGCAACACCTATATACTATATAACACATCAGGCACGAGGTCTGAATTCTTGAGTAAGCCCTCGTAGAAAACTTACTTGGAAGTGCATAACAACAAGCAAAGCAGCAAAAGTAATAGCAGTCCAGACAGATCACATATAACACAAATAAGTCTAAATCCTATATTACACTAAGCATAATAAACACACACCGAAAAAACTTTACAAAAAAGTCAGATAATTCCGAAATCCGTCATAATCTAATCATCATCATCATCATTATTATCTCATTCTAATATCTCATCTCAGTTCCAAACCCCAATACAATCCCGATATTCCAATTTCCAGTTCAACCTAGTTCAATGTCGTAAATCAAGGTCCAAGTTATAAATTGAGTCCAAGTCCAATACTTCCTCCGTTTCAAAATAAAAGTCATTTGACGTTTTTACACGCATTTTTATGAGGTAAAAGCTATATAAAATATTATTTTTTGAATGAATTTTTTTCGATAAGTTTATACGTATGACTACTAATTATGAAATTATTAAAAAAATTGATAAAAAAATAATATTTTATAATATTTTTATCTTCTCAAAAAACGTGCAGAAAAAGACAAATAACTTTTACTCCCTTCCGTCTCAAAATTCACGTCGTTTGAGTTTTTAGCACGCTTTTTAATGTGTTAAAAACTCTATGAAATATTATTTTTTTTTCAAAATTTTTAAAATAAATTCAAACTTATTAGTAATAAGTTTCAAATTATTTTAAAAATTTTGAAAAAAAATCAATATTTTATATAGAGTTTTTAACACAATAAAAAACGTACCAAAAAGTCAAACGACATGAATTTTGAGACGGAGGGAGTATTTTGTAACAGAGGAAGTAGTTTTTTTTTATGGGCAAACGAGAGGAGGCCTCTCCCCCTAAGAAAGGGTTTTATTAGAGTGAAAACGGCAGTTACAAGCAGCAAAGGCGGGTCTGAGAGACCCCCTGTGCATCGTTAAGTAGCAAAGTCTCAATAGAAAGCGGGGGCGAGTCCAAGAGGACAGCTCCGAAAGGGAAAGAAAAAGCAAGAGAGGCGAGGGAATCAGCTGGGAGATTAGCCTCGCGGAAAACATGATGAAACTGGACATCCCAGTTTCTACTGATGAAGCCATGGCAAAGGACAACCAGGCTGGCGCACGGGTGAGTCGGTTTGATCTTCTTCTTCAACAGAGTAATGGCGAATAGGGAGTCCGACTCACAAATCACTTTCTTGATCCCAAGATCCCATGTCATTTGGAGGCCACTGGCGATCCCAAATTGTGGACGAAACCGTGAATCCAAGCCCCATTGATATCACGGAGAACACCTCCTGCAGCGGCGGTCCCATTGCTCCGCACAGCTCCGTCGGAATTAAGCTTCCACCATCCTGTGTCAGGCCTTGAATTGGTAAATAAAGAGCGGCCCTTCCGGGGTTCGAACCGGGGACCTATGACTATTATCCACAAGTCCTTTCCGGTTGAGCCATTCCCACCCAATTTCCATATGGCCTTTTGGTCTCGCAGTGTCAGTCTCCAATGAATTCAGTTAAATCAGTCCCAAAGGTCCAAAGTCCAGGTCAGTCCGTTAAGAAAAAATCCGTTAAAATAACATCGTCAAAAGTCGCTTTCAAACATTAAGCCCATTTAAACCGTTCATAACAAGTTAAAATGTTAAAAGAGATTTCGACATACTCATTTCAAAACCAGTTAGACTCTCAAGAATCATCAAAACCAAGATATCTAACTCAATTAAACTTATCCATTTAAAACATCAACCCAAGCAACCCAACAAATTCACCAAGTAATTAGATAATTATTTATCCAATTAATTCATAAAATCATAGAATAAAATTTAAATAATTAAATCAAAATTTTAAATCACAAGTTATCAAAAGTTCAAAACACATAATAATTCAAACATACAAATAAACAACACAAACTGGCCTGAAAAAAACCGGCCCAAGACCTCAAGGAAGAAGAGGGAAAACCGGCTCCGGCTCGAACCCAGATCTGGGTTTTGCCGCGGTGAAATGGCCATTCGTCGCTGCGAAACTCGGATCTTTATTCCCGTGAGTAAAGCCTCTCACTACCGCGGAAACCTCATTTCGTCGCGGCGAAAGTCGCCATCCCCGTCATCTGGCCTAGTTCAGATTCGTCGCGGAAAAACTTGTAACTTTGGCTCGCTTTTGATCGAATCGAGCCCGTTCCTTTCCCAACCCACACTCAACCTTTCAGACTACCTTCCCCGAACCCAACCAACACAGAGAGAGACAAACGCGATAAAAAAACGAAGGAAGGAGATGAGATTTACTGAGCATGGTGGTGACGCGAGGTTGATGATATCGTTGTTCTTGGTACCAAATGCAAATAATATCCTAACCCACGCTATAGAAAAGATTAGTATAGCGGACAAGTAGGATTCGATCCCACAGAGAAGACTTATTCGTGATTCTGATGATGATTTAGAGCAAAAGACAATAAATTTGTAGCAAATAAAGCAAATAAATAAACAAGAGTAGCAATGATTGTAAAGTAAGTAATGATAATATGGGGAAAACGCTTCACCTGCAATTCTTGAAAATGGTTGGGATTCATAATTCTTGAAATAATTTCATTGTTATTCACAATTAATGCAAAGCAATTGACATCAATGGTTATTCCGATTTGGTTTCAATAGATCAACAATCCTTAATAGATTATCAATCACCTACATTCTATGAAATACAACATAGAACAACATGACTTACCCAAGTACATGGTCAATTAGCAATATCAAATCTCAATGCAATTAGAATGTCAAAAGGTTACAAATCTTTTAACCCTGATTCCATTGAAATCAATATTAAACCAACAGTCATTATCCTGCATAGTCAATTGATACTTTCACGAGATCAATTACCTATCGCTTGCTACTATAGATACCAATCTCACGAAAGGAATCACTAATTAATAAAGATGCATTTTCTGTCAAGATGATCAGTCATAAAGAGAACATTTGCAAATAATCAACAATAGAGAACAAGGATAATGAAATAACTTGTGAATAACAATATGAAATCAAATCCTCACAATTCAACCAACCATGTCTTCAAATCAAAGGCGAAACTATGACTTTAGCAACTCATAACCAACAAGTGTCTCCCTCTATTCTCTCTCAATTGCCCCACACTCAAAACGGTTGTAAATAATAGACTTATAACCTTAAAGTGGCGACTCAAAACCCTAGAAAATAGAATAATAATAAACTTAATTAAAATTGATCCGGACGAAATCGGGTTGTTGAAAACTGCATAACCGGCGGGCGCCGCTACTCTGGCTCCGCGATTCTTCTTTGTCTTCAACTTTAAACTCCTTAGCTCTCTTGATGATCTTTCCTTGGCCTCTTTTATGCTCTAAAACCAGCTCTTCCACGTCTCTTAAACCTCCCTTAAAGCTCGGATTGTAAAATGGCATAATAAACACAAAATAGTGTAAATTCCGAACTTGAATACTAAAATGCAAAACAATATTGTAAATTAGACAAAACACGTGCAATATGAACACTCTAATGACTCTAAAACTAGCTATAATGTCTATCTAAAATATGAATTATCATTTCGTCTTGATCCTAGGAGGACGAGGGAGAGAGTAAAGGTCATCTTTTATGAGGTTTCAGGTCGAAAACAAAAGCGAAAAGAAACAGACCTTGACATCTAACGAAAACAGGGGCAATGGGTTCACCGGTGTCGGCTTTGCTCGTTGGGGCTGGAATCAGGCTCCTCTCAACCTAGGAAGGAGGGGAAATGAGTAAAGACCTAGCTTTACGGAGGTTAGAAGCTAATGGAAGAGAAACAAAGCCTAACCGCGAGAGAGACGAACAGAGGATGCTTGGTTGGGCTTCCTCGCGGCAACAAATCCACAACGAGAGGGATCTGGCGGCTCCTAGTGCTGCTGGACGACGACGAGAGTGAAGCTTGTTAACTCCACCTTGATGATAAGATCTAACTAAAGGAGGTAAGACTTTGGTTGATGAAAGCCAAAACTCAGGAATCCTGATTTTGGTAAGGTCTTACCAAAAGGCTCAAGACTTTAGCTTAATTCTAGTGGACTCGGGAAGGATTTTGTGTAAATGGGCCTATTCATTAAACAGACCTAATTTACCCTAATCCAAAACCGAGAATCCAGTTGTTATAAAGAGTCATTCCATTGGGCTTTATCTTTAGCATATATTGAGCCTATTTTTAATTGGGCTCATAGTTGTTATTGGTTTATTTGGAATTGAGTTTTCCATGTGCTATCTCTTTGTTTTGGTTAAGATTTTACAGGGATCTTGTTTATCTTTATTTGCCCAACTATCTATAAGATCTCCAGGACTTCAGCAAGATCTCACGCAACAAGAGAAGGTTCTGGAATTGGCCAAGGATCTCGCCCAGTAGTTTCGGTATAGACGTTGGTGTGCAACGTTCAAATTCAAATCTGGGTGTTGGCCTATTTAAAGGAGAAGAAGACGTCAGCTGAGAGATACATCTCCTATAGCGCTCAATCATTCACCCCATTCAAGTCTTCTTCATTCGATCGATCTCATGCAGCTCCTCACGCAAAGAGTTTGTATTTACTTTGAGTGTGTGTGAGGTTTCATTACGCTTTATAGTACAATTTGTTGATTCCACCTTGATGATGTGCATATATTTGTGATATATTTTTATATGATGGAAGACAAATAATATCAATTAGTATTTATTTATATATACAAATAATATCAATTAGATTATTTATTGGGATTTATATTTAATAATTTGTTGGAGATCTTGTGCAGGATTAATTTGATATGGTTATTGAAGATTTGTGGTTGACTTTCTAAAAGCCTCTTTGAGGATTTTGTGGAGCAATCTTCAAACTCAAAAGGTTGTTGGTTTGTTGAGATCTTCAAGAGATTTGGTTAAACCAATCTCCAAGTTGCTTTCAACGTTTTTAAAACAAACCATCATTATCAAGACAGTTTCAAGACCTTACTGTTTGAGCTGAAAGTCAAAACCTTGGTTTCCAGGTTTTGGTAAGGCCTTACCGACACTAGTAAGACCTTACCAACAGTAGCTCAAGTTCTACACGAATGGGCCTATTTTAATGGGCTTATATTTCTGACATTACTTAGGAACAATATGTTATTGGGCCTAAGCATTATAATGGGCCACCTTTGAATTTCAATTTCGGAAATCAGTGATGGCTTATTAGTTTTATATTCTATCTAATCCACTTATGCTAAATTTGGTTGTTGAGAATATCCAGGGATTTGATTGATTGTGCTTTCAACGTCATATTTCAAATAGTTCATATCCCAGGCAAATCGAGAGTGTATCCACATGAAGGTTCTGGAATATTTCTCAAGCAACCGAAGATATCTCTCCAGGAGGATTTGGTGCAACGTCTATCAATAAATCTGGAGAACATTCAAACGTTCAATTTTCAGATTGGAGGAGCCGGCCTTTATAAGGAGAATAAGAGGATCGCAGTCGACAGATATCTCCCACAGTGCTTAACGTTCTACTGCAATCAAGTCTCCTGCGAAGCATTCGATCTCACATCTCTCCATTGTTTTAATTGTTTTATTTCTTTGAGAGTTTGTGAGGTTTATATTGAGCTTTATCGTACAATTCATTTAGGTTATACTAAGGGTACATCTCTACCCAAACGTATAGATACTTCGGTATCGGTAGGACTTTGTTTCACTGGTGTGTTTGGGTTGCTAGATAGTAAGGTAGTCTAGAAGTGGGTAAGTCTTCTAGAGGTTGTATCTAGGGCTCATAAGATAAAGTGAAATAAAGTTGTTGAATCCTACGGGTTGGATAACCCTAGGCGGGGACGTAGGCGATTGTGCCGAACCTCGTTAACAAGTATCGTGTGCTTCTCTTTCCGTTCTTTTAATTCGTGCTTGTGATTGCTTTGCTTCCTATTCGTCCTTCTTGCTTAACTAGTTACTGTTTTGCAGATAAGGTCTTATCTCCACTGGTAAGGTCTTACCAGTTTCAGCATTGGCTTATTAACTAGTTACTGATTTTCAGATAAGGTCTTACCTCGGGCAGTAAGATCTTACCAGTTTCAGCTTTTGCGAAAAGTTTGCATACTCTTTCTTCCTCCCTTGCTAGAGTATTTGTTAGCCTTTTTTCTGCCTATTCCGCACTTCACAATTCATCTAGGTTATACTAAGGGTTTCTTTACCCAAAAGTATAGGGTAGTTAGGTATCCTTAGTTGCTTTGTTTCACTAGAGAGTTTGGGTTTCTAGATAGTAAAGTAGTCTAGAAGTGTGTAAGTCTTCTAGAGGTTGTATCTAGGACTCATAAGGTAAAGTGAAATAAAGTGTGTTGAATCCTACGGGTTGGATAACCCTAGGCGGGGACGTAGGCGGTTGGGCCGAACCTTGTTAACAAGTATCGTGTGCTTTTCGTTATTGCTTGCTTTTATTATTAACTGTTGTTTTTATTGCTCTCGCTACTAATCGCTCTTCCTCTCTCAGATAAGGTCTTACAGCTTGCGGTAAGGTCTTACCTTTCAGGATTGCGAAAAGTTTCCATACTCTATCCAATCCCCCCTTATAGAGTATTTGCGTGCTCATGTTCTGCCTATTCCGCACTTCAAAGCTTGTGGGAGCTGATCATTCGAAGACAAAGATGGAGTGGTTGTGATGGTGATTTGGTTGTGTTTGGCTCAACAAAACAAAAGGTGGGTGTGGTAGTGGTGATGAGGGCTCAAGAACAAGGGCAACAATGGATTCTTTTGGGGCTGTTTGAATTCAAAAAGAGAGAGAAATGAGTGTTTGAAGGTTTTCAGATTTTTGGATAAGGGTTTCGGGTTTTGGTAAGGTTCCATTTATAAGGGGAGCAAAATGTGACTGAGGGTGATGTTATGGTGTATGTGGGTTGTTTGGGTATGAAGAAGAAGACAAGGAAGTGAGGGAGAAACAAAAGAGAAAGAAAAGAAAATAAAATGCAAGTGGTCCCAAGGTCCAAAATTCAAAATCTAAGAAAATTTAAATCGAATTATCAAAGCCGAAGAAATAATGAAATCCAATTTATATTCTCAAATCTCAGAAATTGAAAGCGGAAATAAAATCCGTGTGAAAATCCGATTCCAAATTATGACGGAACTTGCTTCGAAAGATTTTAATAAAATAAATCGCTCGATGATGGAAATTCTCAAATTTTCTAAATTTCAAAATTAAATGAATATTTTTAAATAAAATAATAATCTGAAATTTTCTGGTCTTTACAGATGTGTGAGTCTTTTTTTTCGGTAAACCATCTTGATTGATTTTCCACATTGAATTTTTCACTTTAAGTGGGATGTTTCAGATCTAGGAATTGGTATCTATTTCATCCATACATCGAGTCCTGATAAATCTATAAGCAATTGTTGTAGTGAACCATCCTTTCTTTATTTGGCCACCGGTAAAGTCTGTCTTCCAGTTGGTTGGTACGTAGATGACGGGATTGTCATGATATCATTAACAATGGTTTGGGGGATCCTAGCTTGTAGTTTCTCAACCCACCATTTACCACCAATAATGTACTCACTTACTTTTTCTTCTTTATTATATACCAGTGGACAATCTCCCCTTTCAGTTAGTGGTTGGGTTGTTATCCCGTTGTCTTTCTAGAAATTTATGGTTTTGCCATTTTCCATTGACCAGATAAGACCCGCCTTAAATATTTCTATAGTGGGTGCAGTTTGGAGTTTGGACCATTGCCAGGATGCCCCCCCCCCCCCCCCCCGATCGCTTGTAATTTAGTATGTGTGAGGATTTTATGTATCTGTGTTTGATTAGACAGACCTAGTTATTATCTAGTTCAGCCATGATTTTCCATATAAGTTTCATTTGAAGGGTCTCATTCATCCTTCTTTCTTTTCGAATTCCTAGTCCGTCATTTCTCTTAGGTTTGCATACTTTATTCCAACTGATTAGTGGTTTATAATACATGTCTTTGTTCCAAAAGAAGGTTTTGTTGATCTGATATCAAGTTCTTTATGCATTGAGATTGGAAGCATAAAACTTTGCATTGCATATAATGGCTTATCTTCGAGGTTTGAACCAATAAGCACACCCCACCCTTGTTGTGACAGAGTCGATGCTCGTCATTTTGATAGTTGGTCTTTTGATTTGAACACTATATCCTCAAACATTGTTTTATTTACTCTTCTATTTATGTTTGAACATCCAAGGTATTTTTCCAGAGTTTTTTTCATTTGGGATGCCAAGGCATCACTCTAGTTCGGTTATTCACCCTCTCGTAATGCCATTGGTGGTTTGAAAGGAGGATTTATGGTAGTTCCATTTTTGGCCCAATATTTGGCAATATTCCTCTAAAATTGCTTTAGCCTTCTGAAAGGCTATTGAATAATGTTGTCTGCAAATGATAGAAATGGAATTTTTGGGTCATCTTTTCCAAATTGGAATCTAGTGGCACCATTAGGTTCAGCAGATTCCAGTGATAGCTTTCGTGATAGTACTTTTGCCCCTAGGATGAACATGAATGGTGAGAGGGGGTCTCCCTGCCGAAGTCCTTTAGATGGCCAAAGGTCCAAAACAGATATGTTGGTCGTTGTTGACAAGGATGGAGAATGATACCGTAGATCTACATTCCTGGATCCATTGGATGAATTTTTTTGTGGAAACCAAATTTTGCTAGAATTTTTTGTTGTGAATTCCCAATTTACTCGGTCGTATGCCTTTTCCTTGTCTTATTGTAACCTATTGAAACCTTAATAACGAAGTTAGTTACGATACAAATTAAGTACAAGTAATTAGTTACAAGATTAAATTAAATCATCTACAATAAAGTAGTTACGATAATGTGATTGCATTGATTACTATAATGGATAGTTACATGGAGTATTTATAATTTTTCTTTTTTAACTAAAACGTAAACACAACTTGTAAACAATCTTATCTATATCTTTTTAATTTTTTAATTTTTAAAAAGATAAAAAAAATCTACTTAAAGGGTATATAGGAAAAATCCACCCTAAAATGGGCTTACTAAAAATAAAAAACTCGATGATATAGTTAAAAAAAACAAAACTGAAAAAGGTACATTTCCTCAATTTTTCACATGTGCGTTAATTTATTCTATATTTGATAGAATTAGGCTTTTAGTTCAAGATTAATATGTTAGAAATCTTAACTATCATATCTCTTTAAGCTCTTCGCTCATCCACTAACATTAATTACCATGTGAACTAGGCCGAGCTCTAACCAGAAAGTTAACATTTTTGGCCAGAAAAGAGTGAGGACTCCCCTCATCCACTAACATTAATTACCATATGAACTATGTTAACTTTGTATTTGTTGAATTGAAGAACTAATTTGTTGAAGATTTGAGAATGGAAAATACAGAAGTGAGAAATCGGATGAACTCCATTGGAGCAAAACTCATGCTCTGTAAATTTGTTTGTGCGGTTACCAACCGAATGAAAATTTGGGCCACAGTTTAGCCTTATTTATAATACAGTGAATGGGCCTTCTAACTTTAAGCCCAAAACTGAAAGTGAAATGCAAAACATAAGTCTCTACAGCAACCCCCCCCCCCCCCCCCCCCCCCCCCTCAAGCTTCAGAAGGTGAACCTCTGGGAAGCATTCCAAGCTTGCCAAGGAGGAGCTCTTGCTGTGTGGAAGGGAGGATTTTCGTGAACACATCAGCAAGCTGGGCAACCGTGGAGATGTAAGACAACTGAAGAAGGCTAAGACTTTGTCACGAGTGAAGTGACAGTCTATTTCAATATGCTTAGTGCGCTCATGGAATATGGGGTTCTTGGCATTTTGCAATGCCGAGCCGTTGTCACAGAACAAGGTGACGGGGGAGAGAGAGGTGATGCCAAGATCACCAAGCAATCGAATCATCCAAGTGATTTCAGTGGCAGTTTGTGCCATTGCTCGATATTCAGCCTCTGCTGAACTCCTGGAAACCACAGTTTGCTTCTTCGATATCCAGCTCACAGGAGAGTCCCCAAGAAGAAGCACATAGCCGGTTACTGAGCGTCGGCTAACAGGGCAGGAAGCCCAATCAAAGTCTTAGTAGGCAGTGAGTTTGGGAAAATCACACCCATTGAGAGTGATACCCCTATCACGAGTACCCTTAACATACCGGAGAGTGTGAAAGAGAGCATCCAAGTGAGATGAATATGGATCTTGCATAAACTGGCTCAAGCTCTGAACTGCAAAGAAAAGGTCATGCCTTGTGTGGGTTAAAAAATTGAGCTTACCAACCATCATTCAATAGAAGGTGGGATCACTCAATTTGGAACCATCATGGGCCATCAATTTCAAATTGAGAGGAAGAGGAGAGCAAACTGGTCGGAGATCATCAATCTGAGCATCAGCTAGGAGTTCTTGAGCAAACTTTTGTTGTGTGAGAGCGATGCCAGAAGGGAGATAAGAGACCTCTAGGCCCAGAAAGTAATGGAGAAGGCCAAGATCTTTCAATCCAAACTCCGAATCCAAAAAGAGCTTTAGAGAGTGAATTTCAGAGGTGTCGGAGCCAGTTACCAGCAAATCATCCACATACACAGCAACTGCAGTGAAGGAATTGGAAGAACGCTTGGTGAAGAGGTTGTAATCATTTTTGGATTGCACAAAATCCTTGGACAGTAAGGCAGAAGAGAGGGTGGCAAACCATTGCCTAGACGCATGTTTGAGGTCGTAGAGAGACTTTCTCAATTTGCAAACAAGATTATCTGGATTGGGAAGACCATCGGGCATCTTCATGAATACTTCTTCATCGAGCTTTCCATGGAGGAAGGCGTTATTCACGTCCATTTGGTGAATATGCCAGTGTTTAGAGGCTGCAACAGACAAAAGACAGTGGATAGTAGCCATCTTGACAACTGGAGAGAAGGTTTCAAGGTAATCAATTCCATATTTTTGGTTGAATCCCTTTGCAACAAGTCAGGCTTTGTACCTATCGAGAGAGCCATCTGACCGAAGCTTAACTCGAAAAACCCACTTGCAGCCCACAACCTTTTTTCCTTTGGGAAGCTGAGTGACAACCCAAGTTCCATTAGCTTGTAAGGCCTTCAACTCCTTTGTCATTGCCATTACCCAATTGGGATCCTTTGAAGCCTCAGCATAAGTGGTTGGTTCAATATATGTGGAAAGAGAAGAAAGAAAAGAGTAATGTGAAGCAGGAAGAGAAGAAGAGAATACCAAATTAATCAGTGGCACTGGAGTAGGACCAGGAGAAGGAATGGGAGAGGGAATACTTATAGGTGTGTCTGGATGGTCAAGAGTAGGAGGCAAGGGAGGATCAATGGGAGGAACAGGTGTGATGGTGGGCAAAAAAATGTGAGAAGGGAAATCAGGAGCAGGTGAAGGGAGAGTAACAGAAGGATCAGAAGGCTTGAGATGAGAGAAAGGGAAATGATGTTCATGGAAAATTAGATCCCTTGAGTAAAACACCTTATGGGAGGTGAGATGTAAAAGAGCATATGCCTTTTTGAATGAGGAATAACCAAGGAAAACACAAGGGTTTGAACTAGGGTGAAACTTGTCTTTGCTAGTGTTTAAGGATTTAACAAAAGCAAGACAACCAAAGACACGAAGGATAGAGTAATCAGGAGCTTTGTGAAAGAGTAACTCATAAGGAGATTTGTTTTTCAAAGAGGGAAGGGGAGTTCTGTTGATGAGGAATGTGGCTGTCATCACACAGTGACCCCAGTAAGGAAGAGGAAGCTGGGATTGGAAGAGGAGAGCTCTAGCAACTTCATGAAGGTGCTTGTGCTTTTGCTCAACCACTCCATTTTGTTGTGGGGTTTGAGGACAAGAGGTTTGATGAATGATGCCCATAGAGTCAAACAATGTTTTAACATTGGTAGCAAGGAATATATTCAGCAGCATTATCAGATCAAAAATAGAGAATTGATTAAGCGATCTCCTTATCAACAGAGTGAATGAGCCTTCTAACTTCAAGCCCAAAACTGAAAGTGAAATGCCAAACATAAGTCTCTACAAACTACGCTTTTGATTAAGTTTCAATTCGAGTTATTCGATCACACTTTGGGTTAGTTCAGATTTTGCCAACTCAAATCAAAATACTCAAACTTTAGAAATGCAAAACATAGTTTCTTTAATTTTCTTTTCTGACCGAAGCACTTAAGTGATCAACAACTTCACTCAAAATCACCAATGACCCCTTACCCTAGTGGTAAGGGAAAGGTACGGGACCCTTGCAAGAGGTCAAGGGTTTAAATCTCACTTCTTATACAATTTGTGTAATTAGTGGGTGTTCAAGCCTTCATTGGCTTGAGTGAGCCTGTCTGGTGGCTTGCCGTCTGGCTTAACCAGTTCGCGTCTTTTGCAGACTAGAGCTCGGACCCATTGGGACTATAGTCGATAATCTTGGAACCCCCACGACACCAAAAAATAAAAAACTTCACTCAAAAATCACAAACACAATAGCCTAATTAATGTAATAGCCTAAATTTCTATCACCGTATGTATCATCTTTGTCCAACAATCGTTCACCGAGAAACTTAACTGGAGCGACGGGTCCTTGGTTTGCGAGCAACTGCTTTTAGTTTCTCTGGTGAGATATTGCCTTCTAAAGCTTGAACTACCTGTTTCACACATCAGGAATCAGGATTGATGTTTTAACACAAGAACATAGTAATCATCTTTATCATAAAGTTTAAAGTTAAAAAAACGTGATCATGTTTTGTTGAGCTTAGATAAATACTTCAAAAAGTCTGATAAAATGTTGTCACTGTACCTGACTCATTTGCGGTCTATAGTCAGGGAAACGATGAACGCAAACCGCTGCGCAAGTTACCATCCGATTCATTTCTTCATAATCATAATTATCCGCCAACTCTGGATCAACAAGTTCGGTGTCAAACTTGCCGTCTTCCAGTGCTTGATCAAGCAACAAGCTTGCCTGCATTATATATTCAAGTCAAGAATATTAATCCTTAGTGAAAAAGATTTGAAAATAAGTCTCATTCATCACCAACTAACAACATCAAACTTTCATTACATGTAATATCGAAGAAATCTTACCCATTCAACCAGATTGATTGGCTGTCGCCCGGTGATCAACTCAAGAAGCACGACCCCGAAGGAGAACACATCTGATTTTAGTGTCAATCTCCCACTTGACCCATATTCCGGAGCTAGGTACCTGCATTTTATGTTGTTTGATTAAATTTAACAAATTTTAGAGGTCAATTGTACATGTATATATGTATTAATTGTTCTATGCTAATTTACTTGATGATTGATTTCTGATGTATCAAAGGAGTTACCCAAAAGTTCCCATGATTCTGGTGCTAACATAAGTTATGTCATCGGAAACGAACTTGGCAAGTCCAAAATCAGCAACCTACACACATATATGTTTTTTTTAGAACAAACACACATATATGTTAAACTTGATGTAAAATCTCTTAATGTATAGAATAAAAACACTGGCACCTAGTCATATGCTTTCATTGCTACAACAAATCATCATAAAGAGATACCTTTGCTTTGAAATTAACATCAAGAAGTATATTAGTTGACTTAATGTCGCGATGAATGATTTTTGGATGACCTACAAAATCGAATATATGTGCCTTCCATAAGTTCAAAATAAAGGCAAATTACCAAAAATACAATGTAGCTCAAAATATTCACTTCTAAAACTCGGGGAAAATTAATGAATATAGAACTTGACATGGAAAAGGGAACGTACATTCCTCGTGTAAATAAGCAATTCCTTTAGCAGCACCCAAAGCAATACTCATTCTAGTTTCCCAATCCAGCAATGGTGTCTCTTTTCCTGCACGTTTAATTCCTTTTTAGTTCAATATGATCATGATTGAAATACAAATTAAGGCGACATATATTAATTTACTTTGAATCTGCTATTGACTAGTAAAAATCAGGTTCTTAGGGCCCCCTGGCAACGGAGTTGGGTTTATGGATCATAATCCGATTAGGGTTTCATTGAGTCGCTATATATAGTCATGAAATGCCATATAATTGTAATCAGTTCTGTTCTTAGCCTCCCTAATAAAGAATCCAGTTCCTCTGCCCGTGAACGTAGGTAACATATTGTTATCGAACCATGTAAATCTTTTGTGTCTTTCTTTTAATATATTTTTGGAGTGCAAGTAAAACCTTTTCTTGAATTTGATCTAGCAATTAGCTTGAATCCCTACAAAGACAATATATATATGCAAGAGTTCCAACGAAACAAAGAATACGATGAAACGAATAAATATTGTGTTATATTAATATGAATATGGCACTAAATATATGAATATAGTGTTATTCACTTTATATTATGTGAATATAAATAATAACATATTCATATACCCATATTTAAATCATATTTTCATATTGATACAACATAATATTCATATAACATAATATTCATATGAATATGACCCAATATTCATTCTTTTCACCGTTACACCGTATTATCCATTTTATTTGAACCCTATATTTGTGTTATAGCTAATAACTAAAAGGCATTTGGAAAAAGATAAAGATAAAGCACAAAACAATAAAGATAGCATACCTTGTAGATGGAAGGCCAGGTTGTTGTTCTCGACATACTCATAAACAAGCAACCTCTCAGGGCCACTAATGCAGTACCCGACCAAAGTGACAAGATTTTTATGATGAACACGACTTATAACATTGATCTCGGTTAGGAATTCACGCTCCCCTTGGAAGCTTCCGGCCTTGAGCTGCTTGATTGCAACACCAACACCATCAATAGGAAGGACTCCTTTGTAGACAGAGCCAAATCCACCGCGACCAAGAAAGTTGTCCTGGCTAAACTCGTTCGTGGCCATCAATAGCTCTTCACTTGTAAATGTCTTTACACCTACCTGCTCTATTGTCAGTTGAACATAATCACCAGTTGAGATGGAGGAAGAAGTAGTGCTGGTTTGAGTCTTAGAATGCGACCAAGATTCTTGTAGCGGAAGAACTACATGTGAAGATGGAGTTGTTTGGGACTGCAATGACTTTAGCTTGTTTTCTGCATTTAATGTACATATTTGGGCAAGATATGGTGACATTGACATATATGCAACTGCAAGTAAAGTAGATATGCACTCTCAAGGGACAAGGGAGATAGAAAAAGAGAGGCGTAGTGACGGATGCAGAAACTTGTGGAAGGGGTCGGGTCTACCTTTAAGCATAAAAATTCAAACAATGTTGTTAGGAATTAAAAAAATGTCTTTTTCGTTTAAAACAATAATTTTTTTTAGTTTTAAAGGGAAAAAAATACAATATAGCAAATTTTGATGTATCATTTACTTATTTCGAATAAAAATTAAAGAAAAACCTAAAAAATTATAATTTTATTATATATATGATCACTTACCCCGCCCCGAGTATTCATTTCTTATTGGTATTGGACTTTTGGATAATTTTGGGCTTTTATCAAACGATTCACCATCCTTTGAAATAGATAAAATTTATAAAATTGTCATAAATGATTTTCTAAAATTTCAAAATAGAGAATTTATCATCTGTTAGAATAAAAATAATTTTAAGAAAATATATTTTTCATTTACAAATGTTAAAGAGTTGTTTGGAGATACAATCAAGCAAAACCAAAATACAAATTTTAGGGTACATACATATAAAGATAGATGATATATATATATATATATATATATATATATATATATATATATATATATATATATATATGTTTGGTATTGGGTAGTTTAGGCCGATAGATTATTTGTGTTAAATACTCCGTATATGTTTAGATTAGTATGGTGTTTGACAAACCTAATATTTATAATAGCTGATGGAAATTTGTGAATAGAAAACTAAAAGTTCCAAAATAAACTTAGGTGTTGTGCATTTTCGTGCCAAACAAAGTTAATATGGTAATAGAGGGCCACCTCTTGAAGTGAAAAGGTGAGAATAATGAATATTTTGAAATATTAATATGAATATTATATTATTCTTTATTGCAAAACTTTAAAATTGATTATATCATAACATTATATGGATTAATATGTGAACATAAATATTTTGTCATATATTAATGGGTTTTTTTGCTAAATGGCCATTTTGGGGCCAATTGTTAAGTTTTAGGCCACAAGGGTGACATTATTAGCAAATAGGCCACATTTTCCAATTTTGCCCCTACCTTTGTTTTTTTCTCATTTTCCCCCAAATTAAAACAAGTTGCAAACTCAGATCGGGAGACCTTGGAGTGCGGAGATCTCGAGCCACCACCGCACCACCACCGATCGTCGGCGCCGCCACCACCGCACCGTCGCCATCCGCCCCTGCTGCTGTTGCACCCTCCCAAGCCTCACAACCGAGCCCTCCTCCATTGAAGGCCGAATCGAAGCTCTCATGCACCCTAAATCACGTTCGACTGACAGGCCTAAAGTCGTTATGCCTAATCAAAGTAATTCCTAAGATGCAAACTATAACAAGTATAGCAGGTAAGTTAGGGTCGAACCCACAGGGAAACTGAATCAATTGTAATTGCAAGTATTACTACCAAAAGTAACCGATTTAGGGGGAGTTTTGTATGTGAGAAATAGTAACAGAACAAGTTGCAATAAAGAGTTGTGAATATATGATGGAAAATATCACACCAGGTAATTATCCGCACAACAATTGAGATGGTTCATCATCGCATTCTATGAATCTCAAGTTCTAATGTCCAGTAATTGTTCTCAATTCAGATCGTTAATAGCTTTTAGTCCTATCAGTCCTAAAAGCACTTACTACTAAATTACAAGGGAAGATCTTCACCCAATAATAAAGTATTAGCATTCAAACATGAATTATAATGAGATACAAGCGATTCCAACAATCGTTAGAATAGCCTGCAATCGAATCTCCCTCACAATACACCAATAGCAATCGCGTATGGCAATTGTGTTTGCTACAATGAATCTACAACCCAAACCTGGAATTGGAAATCCTAGCAATATGATTAGTATCGATAAACCTAGGTGATCAGTCCAGATAAACCAATAATAAGCAATCAAGCAATAAGCTCAGGAGATCGAAACAATTAACAAAGGACTAACAAGAGTAGAATACTCACAACCAAATCAATTGAAGGCTTCAAAGAACCAAGTGCAACAAAGGAGAGTTAGTTCTCCATAGGGTTTGTGAGATGATGGAAAAGGGAAAATAGTTCTCTAGAAAATAACCTCATCCATTCTCTCTGCCTTTTTCGGCCTAATATAACCTAATAAAGTCGGGTATAACATCCCGTGAAAATATAATAATAAAATAACAAAACTAAAAAGATAGAAAGAATCGGATAGAACTCCGACTCCAGGGTTGACGCGGGCGCGTCAAGTGCAGCGCGGGCGCGCTGTGTCCTTCTTTTCTTCTTCCTTCTGGTGGCATCAGCGCGGCCACTTCATCCTAGCAGCGCGGGCGCGTTGAGGTAGCAGCGCGGGCGCGTTGATTTCAGCGTGGCCGCGTCAAGGGCATCTTGCTCCTTCTGTCTTCGTCAGCAGCGCGGCCACTTCCTCCTAGCAGAGTGGTCGCGTCGGGATAGCAGCGCGGGCGCGCCATGTGCAGCGTGGCCGCGTCACCTGTCTTCAGTCCTCCAGCTGCTTCCGATCTCCGTAGCTTCTGTAACTTGCATGATTTCTTCAACTTCTTCAATATGCTCCGAATCACCAAGTTAACACAAATATCTCTCCTAATGTCAGGTAAATGATGACAAAAACTACTAAATGCGCTATGGAATATATCGCATATCAAATTCCCCCATACTTAAACCTTTACTCGTCCCGAGTAAGCATAGAAACTAGCCTACTCTCACTATAACTCTCAAAGGTTTACAGACAATACAAGGAAAATGAACACTAAGTACTAGTAGTTTTCACCATCTCAACAATCAGCACAAAAACAATCAAAATAGGAACTGAGACTCACAATTGCATCTCAACCATCTACACCTTATAGCTCCCAGTGGCCTACCCAAAAACCTCCTTATAACTCCACTTCTTATGTCGCCTTCGCCAAGAGATCAATCCTAATCACTCAAAGTAAACGCTCATCTTGCCAAGGCGCCCTTTCGGGTTTTCACCAAGCCACTCATTTTTTTCCAAAGATGGTACTCACATAACAATCTCACTTCCCTCAAGCCTCATATTGCCAAGCCTAAGGCTTGCCAGACTACCTGCTTTTTACCTGAGTCGCCCTTTCAGGTTTTCAACTCATCCCAGGATTTTGATTGCTTTCTATTTTTTTTTTTTTAATAATTTTTTTTTTTTTAGTTTTTTTTTTTTTTTTTTTTAAAAATAACAATTGCAGAATCTGTACAAAAATGATGCAGAAATAAACTATGTACAATGGTATTTGAATCCTTTCCCTCCCCCATACTTGAATGATGCATTGTCCTCAATGTGTAAGAAGACAGAAATAAGTAGGGAGAAAGGAAACAGACGGACTCACTGAGGTGGTGGAAAGTGGCGAGAGTAGTCCTCTCCATTCTAGTGAGGTCCATTTCCACCTATAGCACTCACCTATAGCACTCACCTCAGCGGTGTCTCCATGGAGTGTAGGACACGCATCAGTTGGGTGGAAGTCATCACCGCAGAATTCACAAGCCTTAAGTTGTTGAGGAGTCCCTTTCAGAGTGAGTCTCCTAACCATATCCTTTAATTCAGCAATATCGTTGGCTTGATTAGAGTCCACCGAGTTGACTCCTTTCTTCCTGGTGGGCTTCCCAAAATTCCTAGTCCCCTCAGCCATTTCCTGAATCTTCTCCATAGCTCCCTCTGGCGTGGCATTCAGAATATTTCCTCCACAGGCGGCATCAATCATCCTTCTATCAGATTCCAGCAAACCCCCATAGATGTATAAGACTAGGTCCTTCGTGCTGTAGCCATGGAAAGGGCAATTAGCACACAGCTTCTTGAACCTTTCATTGTAATCATAGAGGGTCTCATCCTCCTCCTGCTCTATATTGCTGATTGCCTTCTTCAAGGTGTTCTCCTTCTTAGCAGGGAAGAATTTCTCCAGGAAGGCCTTGTGGAGCTTAGGCCAAGTATCGATGCTCCCAGTAGGAAGGCTGTAGTACCAGTCATCCGCAGCATCGACCAGTGTGAACCCAAAAGCTCTCATCTTTATCTGTGCTTCAGTTATGTTGGCTGGTTTCATGCTCATGCACACATTATGAAACTTCCCTATGTGCTTGATGGGGTCCTCTCCAGCCGATCCATGGAATTTCGGCAGTTGATGAATCAGCCCAGACTTAAGCTCAAAGTGGTTATCATCCCCTATAGTAGGGATTGTCACAGCAGGTGCCTGCTGTGTGATGTTCGACGCTGTCAGCTCTCGCAGCGTCTGGTTAGCAGCCATTGGATCAGGTTGGTGGTGTTGTTCTCTAAGACGGCGGTGGTATGTCCTGTCAATTTCCCAATCAAAATCAACAAGATGGGGATCAGTAGCGCGAGTGCGAACCATGCAAGTGGTTCGCACCCAAGGAGGTAATAAAACAAACAAGAACAAAGATTAACCGTTTCCCCGGCAACGGCGCCAAATTTGACAGGCCTAAAGTCGTTATGCCTAATCAAAGTAATTCCTAAGATGCAAACTATAACAAGTATAGCAGGTAAGTTAGGGTCGAACCCACAGGGAAACTGAATCAATTGTAATTGCAAGTATTACTACCAAAAGTAACCGATTTAGGGGGAGTTTTGTATGTGAGAAATAGTAACAGAACAAGTTGCAATAAAGAGTTGTGAATATATGATGGAAAATATCACACCAGGTAATTATCCGCACAACAATTGAGATGGTTCATCATCGCATTCTATGAATCTCAAGTTCTAATGTCCAGTAATTGTTCTCAATTCAGATCGTTAATAGCTTTTAGTCCTATCAGTCCTAAAAGCACTTACTACTAAATTACAAGGGAAGATCTTCACCCAATAATAAAGTATTAGCATTCAAACATGAATTATAATGAGATACAAGCGATTCCAACAATCGTTAGAATAGCCTGCAATCGAATCTCCCTCACAATACACCAATAGCAATCGCGTATGGCAATTGTGTTTGCTACAATGAATCTACAACCCAAACCTGGAATTGGAAATCCTAGCAATATGATTAGTATCGATAAACCTAGGTGATCAGTCCAGATAAACCAATAATAAGCAATCAAGCAATAAGCTCAGGAGATCGAAACAATTAACAAAGGACTAACAAGAGTAGAATACTCACAACCAAATCAATTGAAGGCTTCAAAGAACCAAGTGCAACAAAGGAGAGTTAGTTCTCCATAGGGTTTGTGAGATGATGGAAAAGGGAAAATAGTTCTCTAGAAAATAACCTCATCCATTCTCTCTGCCTTTTTCGGCCTAATATAACCTAATAAAGTCGGGTATAACATCCCGTGAAAATATAATAATAAAATAACACAACTAAAAAGATAGAAAGAATCGGATAGAACTCCGACTCCAGGGTTGACGCGGGCGCGTCAAGTGCAGCGCGGGCGCGCTGTGTCCTTCTTTTCTTCTTCCTTCTGGTGGCATCAGCGCGGCCACTTCATCCTAGCAGCGCGGGCGCGTTGAGGTAGCAGCGCGGGCGCGTTGATTTCAGCGTGGCCGCGTCAAGGGCATCTTGCTCCTTCTGTCTTCGTCAGCAGCGCGGCCACTTCTTCCTAGCAGAGTGGTCGCGTCGGGATAGCAGCGCGGGCGCGCCATGTGCAGCGTGGCCGCGTCACCTGTCTTCAGTCCTCCAGCTGCTTCCGATCTCCGTAGCTTCTGTAACTTGCATGATTTCTTCAACTTCTTCAATATGCTCCGAATCACCAAGTTAACACAAATATCTCTCCTAATGTCAGGTAAATGATGACAAAAACTACTAAATGCGCTATGGAATATATCGCATATCAAATTCCCCCATACTTAAACCTTTACTCGTCCCGAGTAAGCATAGAAACTAGCCTACTCTCACTATAACTCTCAAAGGTTTACAGACAATACAAGGAAAATGAACACTAAGTACTAGTAGTTTTCACCATCTCAACAATCAGCACAAAAACAATCAAAATAGGAACTGAGACTCACAATTGCATCTCAACCATCTACACCTTATAGCTCCCAGTGGCCTACCCAAAAACCTCCTTATAACTCCACTTCTTATGTCGCCTTCGCCAAGAGATCAATCCTAATCACTCAAAGTAAACGCTCATCTTGCCAAGGCGCCCTTTCGGGTTTTCACCAAGCCACTCATTTTTTTCCAAAGATGGTACTCACATAACAATCTCACTTCCCTCAAGCCTCATATTGCCAAGCCTAAGGCTTGCCAGACTACCTGCTTTTTACCTGAGTCGCCCTTTCAGGTTTTCAACTCATCCCAGGATTTTGATTGCTTTCTATTTTTTTTTTTTTAATAATTTTTTTTTTTTTAGTTTTTTTTTTTTTTTTTTTAAAATAACAATTGCAGAATCTGTACAAAAATGATGCAGAAATAAACTATGTACAATGGTATTTGAATCCTTTCCCTCCCCCATACTTGAATGATGCATTGTCCTCAATGTGTAAGAAGACAGAAATAAGTAGGGAGAAAGGAAACAGACGGACTCACTGAGGTGGTGGAAAGTGGCGAGAGTAGTCCTCTCCATTCTAGTGAGGTCCATTTCCACCTATAGCACTCACCTATAGCACTCACCTCAGCGGTGTCTCCATGGAGTGTAGGACACGCATCAGTTGGGTGGAAGTCATCACCGCAGAATTCACAAGCCTTAAGTTGTTGAGGAGTCCCTTTCAGAGTGAGTCTCCTAACCATATCCTTTAATTCAGCAATATCGTTGGCTTGATTAGAGTCCACCGAGTTGACTCCTTTCTTCCTGGTGGGCTTCCCAAAATTCCTAGTCCCCTCAGCCATTTCCTGAATCTTCTCCATAGCTCCCTCTGGCGTGGCATTCAGAATATTTCCTCCACAGGCGGCATCAATCATCCTTCTATCAGATTCCAGCAAACCCCCATAGATGTATAAGACTAGGTCCTTCGTGCTGTAGCCATGGAAAGGGCAATTAGCACACAGCTTCTTGAACCTTTCATTGTAATCATAGAGGGTCTCATCCTCCTCCTGCTCTATATTGCTGATTGCCTTCTTCAAGGTGTTCTCCTTCTTAGCAGGGAAGAATTTCTCCAGGAAGGCCTTGTGGAGCTTAGGCCAAGTATCGATGCTCCCAGTAGGAAGGCTGTAGTACCAGTCATCCGCAGCATCGACCAGTGTGAACCCAAAAGCTCTCATCTTTATCTGTGCTTCAGTTATGTTGGCTGGTTTCATGCTCATGCACACATTATGAAACTTCCCTATGTGCTTGATGGGGTCCTCTCCAGCCGATCCATGGAATTTCGGCAGTTGATGAATCAGCCTAGACTTAAGCTCAAAGTGGTTATCATCCCCTATAGTAGGGATTGTCACAGCAGGTGCCTGCTGTGTGATGTTCGACGCTGTCAGCTCTCGCAGCGTCTGGTTAGCAGCCATTGGATCAGGTTGGTGGTGTTGTTCTCTAAGACGGCGGTGGTATGTCCTGTCAATTTCCCAATCAAAATCAACAAGATGGGGATCAGTAGCGCGAGTGCGAACCATGCAAGTGGTTCGCACCCAAGGAGGTAATAAAACAAACAAGAACAAAGATTAACCGTTTCCCCGGCAACGGCGCCAAATTTGACAGGCCTAAAGTCGTTATGCCTAATCAAAGTAATTCCTAAGATGCAAACTATAACAAGTATAGCAGGTAAGTTAGGGTCGAACCCACAGGGAAACTGAATCAATTGTAATTGCAAGTATTACTACCAAAAGTAACCGATTTAGGGGGAGTTTTGTATGTGAGAAATAGTAACAGAACAAGTTGCAATAAAGAGTTGTGAATATATGATGGAAAATATCACACCAGGTAATTATCCGCACAACAATTGAGATGGTTCATCATCGCATTCTATGAATCTCAAGTTCTAATGTCCAGTAATTGTTCTCAATTCAGATCGTTAATAGCTTTTAGTCCTATCAGTCCTAAAAGCACTTACTACTAAATTACAAGGGAAGATCTTCACCCAATAATAAAGTATTAGCATTCAAACATGAATTATAATGAGATACAAGCGATTCCAACAATCGTTAGAATAGCCTGCAATCGAATCTCCCTCACAATACACCAATAGCAATCGCGTATGGCAATTGTGTTTGCTACAATGAATCTACAACCCAAACCTGGAATTGGAAATCCTAGCAATATGATTAGTATCGATAAACCTAGGTGATCAGTCCAGATAAACCAATAATAAGCAATCAAGCAATAAGCTCAGGAGATCGAAACAATTAACAAAGGACTAACAAGAGTAGAATACTCACAACCAAATCAATTGAAGGCTTCAAAGAACCAAGTGCAACAAAGGAGAGTTAGTTCTCCATAGGGTTTGTGAGATGATGGAAAAGGGAAAATAGTTCTCTAGAAAATAACCTCATCCATTCTCTCTGCCTTTTTCGGCCTAATATAACCTAATAAAGTCGGGTATAACATCCCGTGAAAATATAATAATAAAATAACAAAACTAAAAAGATAGAAAGAATCGGATAGAACTCCGACTCCAGGGTTGACGCGGGCGCGTCAAGTGCAGCGCGGGCGCGCTGTGTCCTTCTTTTCTTCTTCCTTCTGGTGGCATCAGCGCGGCCACTTCATCCTAGCAGCGCGGGCGCGTTGAGGTAGCAGCGCGGGCGCGTTGATTTCAGCGTGGCCGCGTCAAGGGCATCTTGCTCCTTCTGTCTTCGTCAGCAGCGCGGCCACTTCCTCCTAGCAGAGTGGTCGCGTCGGGATAGCAGCGCGGGCGCGCCATGTGCAGCGTGGCCGCGTCACCTGTCTTCAGTCCTCCAGCTGCTTCCGATCTCCGTAGCTTCTGTAACTTGCATGATTTCTTCAACTTCTTCAATATGATCCGAATCACCAAGTTAACACAAATATCTCTCCTAATGTCATGTAAATGATGACAAAAACTACTAAATGCGCTATGGAATATATCGCATATCATCGACCCTAAATCGAATCCTTCTACCCGCTCAATCACGTTCTACATCTCTCAAGGATGGTTTTCGTGCAAAAACCCCTCTCAAATTTATACAAAATCGCTAACCGCCATTGTTGGACACCTTGGAGCTTCGTGAAACACCCGCTTAGCAGCCCCTGTTCAAGCACTCGTCGCGTTTTGTAAGATCATCTTTCGACAAAATAAACACAACGAGACTGAAGTAGAGATTGCACTCGTCAGTTTGATAGGTCATACGCGTCAAACGGAGCTCTGTGTAAGGAGAACGATCCGTCGGAAGATCAGCGAAAACCACTGTTGAATCTGCTCGAAATGGGGGAAGAAGAACACTAATTACGCAAAACCTCCCAGAATTTCTGTTTTTATAAAATATGCCCCTGTGTTAATTTCTAAAATTTCAGAAATTATCCCGCAATTATAGAAGTTGTTCTAACTCGCATAATCTCCGTTAAAAAATTAAAAATGTAACTATTATTGTCACCATCAACAAAATAAAATCATAGATACTGTCACCACTATAAAAACGTGGTCATAGACACTGTAATCAAAAGGAAATCTTATAGGGGCTAATGAGAAGCCAAAATAAATGTGGTGACAGTTCTCCCATAACATATGAATGGTTAAGAGGGTCATAGATGCTGTAAGCAAAATAAAAATAGAATCATAGACACTGTAACCACTATAAAAACACGGTCAAATACACTGTAATCAAAAGGAAAACCCTATAGACGATGTAACCAAAATAATAACAGCTTTATAGACATTATCTACACTATGAAAAAATGTTTATAGACACTGTAATCAAAAGGAAATCTTATCATAAAGGAAGAACAAACCGAGTAAGGGCTAATGAGAAACCAAAATACATGTGGTGACAGTTCTCCTATAACATATGAATGGTTAAGAGGGTTATAGATGTTGTAAGCAAAATAAAAATAGGATCATAGACACTGTAACCACTATAAAAACACGGTCAAATACACTGTAATCAAAAGGAAAACCCTATAGCCGATGTAACCAAAATAAAAACAGCTTTATAGACATTGTCTCCACTATGAAAAAAGGTTCATAAACACTGTAATCAAAAGAAAATCCTAGGAAAAGGGAAGTACAAACCCTATAAGGGCTAATGAGAAGCCAAAATAAATGTGGTGACAGCTGTTCTCTAATTTCTAATTTCTAGTTTTTTAGATTTTTTTAAATTAGTGTCACCAAAATAAAAATAAATAAAAATGTAACTACTATTGTAACCACTATAAAAAATCAGTGTCATAGCCACTGTCACCACTATAAAAAACCAAGTCATAGACACTGTAATCAAAAGAAAAACCATAGGACAACGGAAGCACAAACCCTATAGGGGCTAATGAGAAACCAAAATACATGTGGTGACAGTTCTCCAATAACATATGAATGGTTAAGAGGGTCATAGATGCTGTAAGCAAAATAAAAATAGGATCATAGACACTGTCACCACTATAAAAACAAAGTCATAGACACTGTAATCAAAAGGAAAACCTTATAGACGTTGTAACAAATATAAAAACAACTTTATAGACACTGTCACCACAATGAAAAAAGGTTCATAGACACTGTAATCAAAGGAAAACCCTAGGAAAATGGAAGCATAAACCCTAAAGGGGCTAATGAGAAGCCAAAAGAACATGTGATGTACATTATGGTTTAGGGTTTAGGGTTAAGTCTTTAGGGTTTAGGGCCAAGGCCCTAAACCCTAAATCCTAAACCCTAAACCCTAAAATGTTAAGTAAAGTACTTCGTTAAGAGATGATTACTGTCATCAAATGGAAAACCCTAAGACAAGGTAAGCAAAAACCCTAAAGGGGCTAATGAGAAGCCAAAAGACATTAGGTAGACACTGTAATCAAAGGGAAATCATATGATAAGGGAAGCACAAACCATATAGGGGCTAATGAGAAGCCAAAATAAATGTGGTGACAGTTCTCCTCTAATACATGAATGGGTAAGAGGGTCATAGACACTGTAATCAAAATAAAAACAGTGTCATAGCCACTGTCACCACTATAAAAATAAAGTCATAGACACTGTAATCAAAAGGAAAATCCTATAGACGTTGACCAAAATAAAAATAGCTTTATAGACACTGTCACCACTATGAAAAAAAGGTTTATATGCACTGTAATCAAAGGAAAATCCTAGGAAAAGGGAAGCACAAACCCTATAGGGGCTAATGAGAAGCCAAATACATGTGATGACAGTTCTTATCTAATTTCTAGTTTTTTAGATTTTTTTAAAGTAGTGTCACCACAATAAAAAAAATTTAAAAATGTAACTATTGTTGTCATCATAATAAATATAAGAGATGATTACTGTCATCAAATGGAAAACCCTAAGACAAGGTAAGCAAAAACCCTAAAGGGGCTAATGAGAAGCCAAAAGACATTAGGTGGACAGTTTTTCTTCAATATATGAATGGGTAAGAGAGTCATAGGCACTGTCACCACTATGAAAACAAGGTCATAGACACTGTAATCAAAATAAAAACAGGGTCGTAGACACTGTAATCAAAGAGAAATCATATCATAAAGGAAGAAAAAGCCCTATAGGGACTAATGAGAAGCCAAAATAAATGTGATGACAATTCTCCTCTAATACATGAATGGGTAAGAGGGTCATAGACACTGTAATCAAAATAAAAACAATATCATAACCATTGTCACCACTATAAAAACAAACCCATAGACATTGTAATTAAAAGGAAAACCCTATAGACGCTGTAACAAATATAAAAATAACTTTATAGACATTGTCACCACTATGAAAAAAGGTTCATAGACACTGTAATCAAAAGAAAACCCTAGGAAAATGGAAGTACAAACCCTAAAGGGGCTAATAAGAAGCCAAAAGAACATGTGATGTACAGTATGGTTTAGGGTTTAGGGTTAAGTCTTTAGGGTTTAGGGCCAAGGCCCTAAACCCTAAATCCTAAACCCTAAACCCTAAAATGTTAAGTAAAGTACTTCGTTAAGAGATGATTGATGTCACCAAATGGAAAACCCTAAGACAAGGTAAGCAAAAGCCCTAAAAGGGCTAATGAGAAGTCAAAAGACATTAGGTGGACAATTCTCCTTCAATATATGAATGGGTAAAAGAGTCATAGACACTGTCACCACTGTTAAAACAGGATAATAGACACTGTAACCAAAGAAAAACAAGGCCATCGACACTGTAACCAAATTAAAAACAGGTTCATAGACACTGTAATAAAAGGAAAAACATAGGACAAGGGAAACAATTTTTTGATGACAGATTCGTTTCAAGAGTTTTTAATTGAAACAAAAATAATTTACTAATTCCTAATGGCTAATTGCAAGTTCCTAATTGAAACAAAAATTGCCCTGTCACCACAACTGAATTTTCAGTTCCTAATTGAAACAAAAAATTGCCAGTTCCTTTTCTTTTTTTTTGGTGCAAAAATTGCCAGTTCCTAATGGCTAATTGTCATTTGTGTTCACTCAAGTTTTGCAAAACCAAACAATAACGTACAGGAACATCACCTGAATCTTAGCAGTGTAAACAAACAATCATACCATCAAACCAAAGTTTATGTAATTCGATCCCAAAACAAACCAAAACCAAAGTTTATGCAAAAGTTTGTTCCCATAAACACACATAGCACAAGCTACAGTCCTTCCTTTTCATCAGAACAAAGATTATGCAATAATTTGCCAATGAACAGAGAGATTTCTGATTCTACAGCAACAAATTGAACACCTCCAAAACTAAAGAGAGGTGCGCTGCCGGGAGCATTTACAGAGAGGTGCGCCGCCGGGAGAGGAATCCGAGATCGATTGATGGACTCGCTTGCTGAGATCCGCCATAACTGTCACCACCAAGCAACCTCTGGAAAGAGGAATCCGAGATCGATTGATGCGCCGCCGGGAGAATTGACAGCAGGAGGAGATAGAGCGGGGATAGAGGAAGGCATCGGCGGCGATTAGGGAACGGGGGAGGGGAGTACCTGCCGCCATCGAAGACATCGGCGACGATCTTCTCTCCGACGCCGTCGTCCTTGTGGATGAAGGCGAGGGCGAGGATGAAGGCGGAGCGACGATGAAGATCTGTGAGGGCGAGGATGAAGGCGGAGCGATGGATGCGGAGGAAGGCGAAGCGATGGCTGCGGATGCGGCTGCGGCTGTTATGCGTTCTCCCTCTCCGGTTTCTCTTGCTCGCTTCTTCGATTTGGGATCTAAATGAAACGGAGGATCTGGGAAAAATAGAAGTAGGGGTACTCTTGGTATTATGAAAATATTTTGGCCTTTTACTAACAAAGAAAATCCTTTAGGCCATTTAGTAATTGGTCCAAAGGCCTTCGGCCTTTGGACCAAATTACTTCTATATTAATTAGAATTAAACATTTTTTTAAGTTTTTAAATTATAAATAAAATAATACTAGTACAGTTCCCGCGCCATGGGACGATTTTAAAAAAATAAAATTTTAATAATAAAATAAATTAATATTATACAATTAAATAAAATATTAGTTTAATATTTTGAATTTAACTTATAAGAATAAACTTATAATAGAAGGGTTAAGGGTATAATAGATTCATTAAAGATGGATTCTATCGTGATAGTTATTTAAAAAATAAAAATTAATTGTAAAAAGGAAATAAAAGGGAAAGAGAAAAAAAAGTGATTGGTTAAAAAGGAGAGGCTTAAGGTAGATGTGCCACATAGGCAAAAACTCTTCAGTTTTAAGAGTTTATATAGATATAGATATATAGATATGTTGATAAGTTATTTAAAAAATAAAATTAATTGTAAAAAGGAAATAAAAGGGAAATAGAAAAAACAAAAGTGATTGGTTAAAAAGGAGATGATTAAGGTAGATGTGCCACATATAGGCAAAAAACTCTTCTGTTTTAAGAGTTTATATAGATATAAATTTTAAATTAAACCCATTAGTTATTTCAAAAATAAAAATTAATTGTAAAAAGGAAATAAAAGGGAAAGAGAAAAAAAGTGATTGGTTAAAAAGGAGAGGATTAAGGTACCACATAGGCAAAAACTCTTATGTTTTAAGAGTTTATATAGATTAGTTATTTCAAAAATAAAAATTAACTATAAAAAGGAAATAAAAGGGAAAGAGAAAAAAATTGATTGGTTAAAAAAGAGAGGATTAAGGTAGATGTGCCACATAGGCAAAAACTCTTCAGTTTTAAGAGTTTATATAGATATAGATATATAGATATGTTGATAAGTTATTTAAAAAATAAAATTAATTGTAAAAAGGAAATAAAAGGGAAATAGAAAAAACAAAAGTGATTGGTTAAAAAGGAGATGATTAAGGTAGATGTGCCACATATAGGCAAAAAACTCTTCTGTTTTAAGAGTTTATATAGATATAAATTTTAAATTAAACCCATTAGTTATTTCAAAAATAAAAATTAATTGTAAAAAGGAAATAAAAGGGAAAGAGAAAAAAAGTGATTGGTTAAAAAGGAGAGGATTAAGGTACCACATAGGCAAAAACTCTTATGTTTTAAGAGTTTATATAGATTAGTTATTTCAAAAATAAAAATTAACTATAAAAAGGAAATAAAAGGGAAAGAGAAAAAAATTGATTGGTTAAAAAAGAGAGGATTAAGGTAGATGTGCCACATAGGCAAAAACTCTTCTGTTTTAAGAGTTTATATAGATATAGATATAGATTAGTTATTTCAAAAATAAAAACTAATTGTAAAAAGGAAATAAAAGGGAAAGAGAAAAAAAATGATTTGTTAAAAATGAGAGGATTAAGGTACCACATAGGCAAAAACTCTTCTGTTTTAAGAGTTTATATAGATATATAGATTAGTTATTTCAAAAATAAAAATTAACTGTAAAAGGAAATAAAAGGGAAAGAGAAAAAAAAATTGATTAGTTAAAAAGGAGAGGATTAAGGTAGATGTGCCACATAGACAAAAACTCTTCTGTTTTAAGAGTTTACTAGTATAATCCCCGCGCCATGGCGCGATATTTAATAAATAAAATAATGAAGATAGACTTGAAATCTTTAAGAAAATAAATGTTAACCATAAAGTTAGGCTCCATAAAAAGGTTTTTAAATTAATATATTATATTGATATAGATTATTAGTATTGTAATGTATAAATATTTAAATATAGATTAATGGTAGACATTAGATTTAATCCCAATGGTTAGTAAATGGGTAAAAAATGAAAATTAAAAGAAAAACGTGATTGGTTAGAAGAGAGTGGAATAAGGAGAGCGCGCCACGTCAGCAGAAAGTATAGGAAATTAAGTAATTATATAGATGGTTAGTAAATGGGTAAAAAATGAAAATTAAAAGAAAAAACGTGATTGGTTAGAAGGGAGTGGAATAAGGAGAGCGCGCTACGTCAGCGGAAAGTATAGGAAATTAAGTAATTATATAGATATAGATAGATAGATATAAATAGATATAGATTAGTTATTTCAAAAATAAAAGTTAATTGTAAAAAGGAAATAAAAGGGAAAGAGAAAAAAAAATTGATTTGTTAAAAATGAGAGGATTAAGGTAGATGCGCCACATAGGCAAAAACTCTTCTGTTTTAATGGTTCATATAGATATTGATTATAAGAATAAACTCATAAGAGAAGGGTATAATAGATTCATTAAAGATTGATTCTATCATGATAGTATATGAAGATTTACAAATAGATATATGTTATATATTAATTTACTATTTTGAATTAAACTCATTAGTTATTTCAAAAATAAAAATTAATTGTAAAAAGAAAATAAAAGGGAAAGAGAAAAAAAAAGTGATTGGTTAAAAAGGGGATGATTAAGGTAGATGTGCCACATAGGCAAAAAAAACTCTTCTGTTTTAAGAGTTTTAATAGAAGACTCAATGGTTATTTTAAAAATGAAAATTAATTGCAAAAAGAAAAGAAAAAGGTGATTAGTTGGAAATGAGAGAATTAAGGTGGATGCGATACATAAGCAAAAACTCTTCTTATTTTAAGAGTTTATATAGATATAGATTCATGTTATATATTAATTCAAGATGGACTCAATATATTGTGATAGTTTATGAAAATTTACAAAAACTCTTCTGTTTTTAGAGTTTATATAGATATAGACTCAATGGTTATTTTAAAAATGAAAATTAATTACAAAAAGAAAAAGTGATTAGTTGAAAATGGGAGAATTAAGGTGGATGCGACACATAAGCGAAAACTCTTCTTATTTTAAGAGTTTATATAGATATAGATTCATGTTATATATTAATTCAAGATGGACTCAATATATTGAGATAGTTTATGAAAATTTACAAATAGATACATGTTATATATTAATTTAATATTTTGAATTAAACTCAATGGTTATTTTATAAATAAAAAGAAAAGAAAAAGTGATTAGGTGAAAATGAGAGAATTAAGGTGGATGTGACACATAAGCGAAAACTCTTCTGTTTTAAGAGTTTATATAGATATAGATATATAGATATAGATATAGATATAGATATAGATATAGATAGATGATTATTTTAAAAATGAAAATTAATTGCAAAAAAGAAAAGAAAATGTGATTAGTTGAAATGAGAGAATTAAGATGTATCTCAAGTATATATTAAAAAAATGATTATGTTTTAAGAGTTTATATAGATATATAGATATACATAATTCTTCAAATCACAAATTTAATGTTTTTTCTAATTAATATTTAAAAAAATTGTATCTCAAGTATATATTAAAAAAATTCCGACAACAAGTTTAACCCCTTGAAAATTTTCTAGCTCTGGCCTGTGTTAAATCCGACAACAATGGCTGTGTATAATGTATTGTTAGTTTGTTACCTTCTTTTCCAACTTTCTCCATTGTAGATAATGACACAGCTCGGCTTCCCTATTTGTTTTTTTCCCCCAAAAACAAAAGAGGGAAAAAGTTAGAAACACATACAGATCTCATAGAAATTTAATACACGATAGTTGATAGTGTTTTTTTTTTTTTTATGTAATCCGATTGAAAATAGCAATGCAAGATAGGTAATTTTTTGTAGTTGAGACTTGAGAAAATTTGGAGTCGTAAAAATAGAAATTACCAACAAAAGACGGTCATTCCCCTCCTGCCGGCGCTGCTTGCGCCTAAGCAGGAAATATACCAAAGCAGCTGCCACCAACACCGCCACAGCAGCCGCCACCAGGCCGCCCACCAGTGCCCCCGATCCTTTACTCGTACTCACAGGCTGCGAAGATCCTGGCGGCGGCGGTGCATAGCTGGATACTGGCCGTGGCTGGGACCCCGATCCTTTACTCGCAGGCTTAGGTAGCGATGCATTGATTGGCGGCAGTGCATCGCTGGGTGTCAATTGTGGCGCTGGTAAGAGATCCGCAAGCTCGCGGAAGATTCAATGCAACAAGTAAAAGAATTTCGAAAAGTCGCCATCTCATTGGGGTCTACGCTATCAAAACCCAAAACACCACCGCCTCCTTCTTCAACAACGAGATCCTCTATGGCCATTGGTGCGACACTTAAGATCAAAGAAGGCAAGTGCAAGGATATCCCGATTGAGATTGTGAAGGTCAATCCCGAGCTTAAGAAGGATGAGGAAATCATCCAAGTTTCCAAGGTTGCGCTTTTCATGAAGGAGAAACGAATGTCAACCGACATGCCTAGCTTTCTGCATTCCATGTCAAGTAAGTGGTTAGATTCGACTTCTTTCATTCCGTCTTGCTTGCCTTTCACGATTCATGAAGAAGTAGGGATTCAAGATTCGTTCAAGGAAGAAGAAGCATGTTCGAAGAAGTCGTTCGTTTCCATCACGGATTCGAGGACGAATCCTTTTCAAGGGGAGGAGGATGATGTGATCGTAGTCGCCTGTGAGCTTGACTCTTTTTTCCTACAAGGGTTTTTCTTCGGAGCCGAACATCAACTTTCATTTGCGAAGACTGTTTGGCGACACTTCGGTATTTTTACTTGTTCTGTCTGTATAAAATTCTGATTGAAGCCAATGAACACTTGTTGGAAAGATATTTTAAGTGGCTACAATTTTATTGAAGGATTCAATCATCAAATCAGCTTGGAAGACGGACGAAATCCAGCATCTTTGGATCAGTCCGAAAATTAGGCAGCTTGTCGGAAATGCAATAAATGAAGACGGAATACATTCAATGAAGTCGGATTAAATGACGGGGCTTTAGAGATTCCCGAACTTCAATATTGTTGATGGCAACCAAGACCATTCGTTTTCCCCATTATGGTTGTCCATCTTTCCGTCATAAATCTCGGAAACCCTTTCGTATTATACGTCATTAGTTTATCGATTTATTTTAATTTCTTTTATTTTTCATAGCATCCATATTTTCCTATATAAAGGGATGTAAGAATTTCTTTTGGAAGAAAGTTGAATTTGAGAAAACTAAGTTTGTGCTTCCTTCATTTCGGGTTAAGAAACACAAATCTATCTTGGTGAGATGCCGGATAAACCCTCTTGGTGAGATGCTAAGAGCGATTCCCTAGTGAGAGACCACGGAATCAAAGGGTCGGAAACACTCGGAGTGCGAGGCCGATGGTGCGGAAAATCGAGTGTTGGAGAGAGCTCGGAGTGCGAGGCCGAGAGTAGGCCTGTCCACGGGTCAGACTCGCCGACGGGTCACGGGTCGGGATAGGCACGACCCGCACCCGGACCCGAGAAATAGCCGGGTCGGCGGGTCAACTGACCCGGCGGAACAGTAAAAAATGGTATTTATTGCTTTTTTTAATTTCTCTAAACATGAATTGGAGGATATCACTTGGAAAGGGTTGTTGTCAAGTAAGAATTGTTCAATTAAGCAGCCATCCATCTGCTTAAAAAGGATGCTTCTACTTTATGTGCTCAGATGGTTAAGGTCATTCCCTCTAACGCATATTTGTATGTAATTATTGTGTTTTTAGTCTACTTGGCATCATATTGATTGTGTAGTTTTGTTATTGTTTTTTTTATAGGGAGATTCCAAGCTTACATTTCCCCCCGAATTCAACAAGCTTCTCTCTCGTAAGTATGTGTTCGTTGTTGATGTTGGACAATACAATATTGAGCATCCACGTGATGCGTATTCTGTCAAGAGAGTCAGTGAGGATGAGTCCTTGATTGAGAAGTTTGAAAATCACCTGATTTTTGCGAAGGTGGTTTTTTTTGTACCTATTACATGTGGTTGTTCCTTTTCTTTTATTCTATGGTTTAAAGAATAATAAGTGCATGCATATATCGTTCATACGTGTCTGGTGTTATAGGATTATGATTCAGATCATTTGTCTCCTCAACCCGAAGCTCCTTCCAATGCTTCTTCAAGTATTGTCCGCACTCCATCAAAGCGATCCCATGAATCTGAAGATGAGTATTGCACTACGAGTGGTGAAGGTCAATCGTCATCAACCAAGAAGGTTGTTACCGAAGGCGACACAACAATGTGATTAGTAACATTTGACATCCTTTTAGCATAAACTAAATATTTTCATGTGGGTTATGTATCCTGTTAACTTTTCTTTTGTTGGAATTTAGCAAACTTTCATCTCTTTAAGACGTGGTGTTTTGTCGAGTTTTATCTTATCTCCAATGTACTCTACTAATGTAGTATATAAAGAACGTGGGTTATGTATCCTACTAATGTAGTATATAAAGAGGTTCTTCACAACGTATAGTTTGTAGAAACTTGTGTTGAGGACATATGCATGCAGATGTTATGACACAGTTGATTATTATTTGCGTGCATTGTGGTTGACTTATTTTACTTTATGAAACCATGTTAAAATAATTTATGTGTCGCTCTTTCTTGTATCATATTAGTCGAATGTAAGGTTCAGTCGAGTACTATGTTTTATACATCATTACTATGTTAAAAAGCCCGTGCGCTACGCTAGTTGTGATAGTTTATGAAAATTTACAAAAACTCTTCTGTTTTTAGAGTTTATATAGATATAGACTCAATGGTTATTTTAAAAATGAAAATTAATTACAAAAAGAAAAAGTGATTAGTTGAAAATGAGAGAATTAAGGTGGATGCTACACATAAGCGAAAACTCTTCTTATTTTAAGAGTTTATATAGATATAGATTCATGTTATATATTAATTCAAGATGGACTCAATATATTGTGATAGTTTATGAAAATTTACAAATAGATACACGTTATATATTAATTTAATATTTTGAATTAAACTCAATGGTTATTTTAAAAATAAAAATTAATTGCAAAAAGAAAATAAAAAGTGATTAGGTGAAAATGAGAGAATTAAGGTGGATGTGACACTGATGGACGGTTTTTAGTCGCTTAAACCGTATCAAAATAAAACTCAAACCTACAAACTAGTATAGCAAGCAAGTAAGAGGTCGATCCCACAGAGAATCAAGTATTCCTTTGCAATGTGTATTTACCAATTAGTGAAAGGGGGGTTTTTGGGTGATTGAAATAAGAACGAAAACAAAATAAACTATAAACAAACAATTTAGAGAAGATCGCTCTACCTACAACTATCCACTTTATTTGGTTGAATTGATATTGTAACTTCCTCTTGTCCTTTTAGTCTTCCTATGAATGCCCTTGTCCCGACCTAATATAGTTACTAGTCCAATCAGTCCTAGAAACCCTTATCAATCGAACAGTCCCTAAAGAAGGATTTAACCCAATTGATAGCTTTAAGACCAGGGATTAACCAAGGTATTTGCAGTCCCTAAAGAAGGATTTAACAACACATTCAACTTCCTACCCATCCAATTAGTTCAATCAGCCCTAAAGGGATAAGTTTGCCACTTGGGTTAAGGTTCACAATCAGGAATCTACAAAACCCTAGCAATTGAATTAATTCTACCAAGTTGATCAATCGAGATAGAATAAAACAATCAAACATTCAAGCACAAAGAAGTCGAAACATTCAATATAGGAAATAAGGAACAAGAATTAGAAACTCACAATCAAACCAAACAAAGCTTCAATTTGCAAGTAGAACAAAGAGAGTTTAGTCGCCCATGGCGAACATCGCTCTCTCTCTAAAAGTGTCTAATGAAAAGTAGAATAGAATAGAAGTTAATGAAAAATAACATAAAAGTGGCCTAATAAAACATCCAAGTCGGCCTCAAAACAACATAATAGAAACTAGGGTTTTTTCCCTCAAAACGGCGCGCTGACTGTCCGTGCGGCGGGCGCCGCAAAGTTGCGGCGGGCGCGGCAAACCATGCGGCGGGCGCAGCATGAATACCACCCCTGGCGGCGGGCGCAGCAAACTAAGCGGCGGGCGCAGCAACTTTGCGGCGGGCGCTGCATTGGGTTTTCCCGAAAATTCCGTCTCGAATTAGCTCTCGACGTCAACATGAAAGTTGTAGCTCTCTGAAAGAGCTTTCCAACGCATGGTCATAATAGTCGATCGGACAACCGAGGCCTCCAGAAAGTGCAAAACAAGTTCAGCATGTCTGGCGACAACTTCTTCAGACTTGTTCTTCGTTTAGGTTCGCTTCTTCTTCTCGGGACCTCTTGAGATCTTCATGTAAGCTTCTTCGATCAACTAGACATTCTCATCCAATGCGTTATCAACTCATATCTCCTCCTCGGATCTACCATTACCTGAAATAATCAATAAAAACGTGTAGATTCCGACTCCACCAACATAGAAAGCAAATATGCAAATTCTACTTAAATCGTGCATGATATGCATCTTAACTAAGCTAAATGCAACCTATTATGCCTACCTAAATGCATGCTATCAAACTCCCCCACAGTTAAGCTTTTGCTTGTCCTCAAGCAATGAAAACTAAATATAGAATTAATCATCCCACAAATAAGATCTTCATGCTATAGTTTTAGAAAAGCAAAATCAAGCAATAGGAGCCATGAATAAGAGAACAAATATCCTAGCAAGTATATGAGGGATCCAATAGTAAAGGCAAATTTAGTCAAACCTCACCGGGATAATGTGTTTCACTCAAGCTCTCATGTGTTTAGGCTTTAAAGTTCAACTCTCAATTCAATCCAAAATGCTCTATTCACCGTGAAAGTTATTACTTGCAAACAACATCATGAGGACTTTTATAAGGTTGTAATGGGGCTTTGGTAGGAACATAAGGCATGAGAAATATTTAGGCTTGTGGTGCTAAAAATCCGGGAAAAAGGAACAACAACCAACCAGAACAACACCAAAACTTCCATACTCCACAAACCATTCCAATAACATAACTCCAATACATAACAATAAACTCTTTGATTTCAATAGCCATACAACTTATGCAATTTTCCATTTGAATGATGACTTTCGTTTCTTTTCTTTTATGCTTACTTTTGCCCCTAGGTGAATTTTATCCTCCCTAGGTCCAAGCTTACTAGACTTTTACTCCTAAGTGAATTTTATCCTCCTTAGGCCCCTAGTAATAAGTCATCTCTATTATGCAAGAAGGGTTACCTTATTTTGGCTATGCCTCTCACAATGCACAACATACATACATCATCTCCACTCAAAGCAACTCCAACATATAGATTTTTCACCAATTCTCTTCCTAATTCCCGGATAGGGTCAGGCTAATCATTGGCTATGATATATTTTTGTGGAGCTATATAAAAAAAATAGGCTTTAAGGTTCAGATTGGCTTCAAGCACAGGATAATATGTAAGGTGGATAGGGTATAATATGGCTAAAGAAAACATGCCTCAATCATTTGAAATTCACAAGCAACAAACATGTGCAATACGGTCGTGAAAAACAAGCATATGGAGAGTATAATCACACAATAAAAGCAAAAGGGAATAATTATGAATAGTCCCTATAAGGCTTAAACAAACTCACAAGGGTTAAGTTTTTGCTAGATTTCAATTTAACCTCAACTATGAATCATACTTGCTCAATTATATTCTCAATTCATGCTCCAAAATCATTTTCAAGCAATTCAATCAAATCATGGGATTTATGCAATTAAGAACATAAAAATAAATTAGAGGACAAACTAAACCAAGATGGGTATCGTTAATAACACTTAAATGCAATGCATGATATTTTTGGATTTTTTTTTTCAAATGTGATATATGAGTAAAAATAAATATGAAAACATAAATAAACATGATATGCAAACTCTATCTATATGTAATGCAATCCCTCCCCCACACTTAAACCTTTCATTGTCCTCAATGAAGCATAAAAGACAACAAAAAATAAAAACATAGAGGAAGAGATGAATGAAATACTCACAATGTGGTGGAAGGGGCGATATAGGTCGGATCTGAGCATTGCGCGCGTCGGGTTAAAGAAAACTAGCTAACTAGGAATTGAAATAACTAAAACTTACCTCGGGTTGCCTCCCGAGAAGCGCCTTTCTTTAATGTCATTGGCTTGACTTATTCTCAATCTCAAGACCTTATCTCTCAGACATCGTCAAGGCCCTCAGTAGCCTATCATATTCCTGTGCACACATCTTACAAGGCACATCATAGCACAATAAATTGAAAGCATAAAATGTGGAACTCACGAACCCTTTCAATCTATCAAAGAGTCTAGCATGACTCTCTACAGAAGGAATATGATACCACCAACACAGTTCCGCTGGTGGCTTCTCAAAGTAATGCTCCCAAGGGTCTGTATATTCACCAAAATTCACAAAAGTGTAAGAAATATTAATACCTTCTTCGGGAGCCACAGAAATCGACTCTGGACATGGTTCGTTGATAGGAAAGTTAGGGATGATTTCTTCAGATGAAATAGGAGCCAAAACACATGGTTCCTCATGCGTGCACTCATGAGACTCCGTGTAAGGGAGCATCGGGCTCTCATCGATCAAACCATCACTGTTTGTGTCTTGGCTTTTATCAACTTGAGGAATAAAGCATTGCTCTACTACCAACTCACTTACCGGTTGATTAAGTTGGTTTAACTGTTCCTCAATTCGCTCCATCCTTTTAAGCAGCTCCTCTAACATAACCTGGCGTGTGAAAGCTTCTTCCTGCTCCACCTGGTGACCCATGTAGCAGAAAAAATCCCACATCTCTGATAAATTAAAACTCGCAAAGCCTCCATTACTCATAGACTCAGCAAGTTCTTTGGTCTCAGGAGTCATGCCCTCAAGTACACAAACAACCATATCTTGCAAACTATCTTGGTAACCCCGTGCATAACGGACGTCCAATAAATTATTCACTCTTGTGAAATAATGGTGAAAATTTTCCCCTTGACACTGCACTAATCTCATCTTAAAGTGTTAGTAGCAAGAGTGTCGTGAACCGTAAGATAGGTTCACAACAAAGTTAAGTTATATACAATAATCGGCAAATACACAAACAAAGAAATAAACTTTGATTCCCCGGCAACGGCGCCAATTTGATGGACGGTTTTTAGTCGCTTAAACCGTATCAAAATAAAACTCAAACCTACAAACTAGTATAGCAAGCAAGTAAGAGGTCGATCCCACAGAGAATCAAGTATTCCTTTGCAATGTGTATTTACCAATTAGTGAAAGGGGGGTTTTTGGGTGATTGAAATAAGAACGAAAACAAAATAAACTATAAACAAACAATTTAGAGAAGATCGCTCTACCTACAACTATCCACTTTATTTGGTTGAATTGATATTGTAACTTCCTCTTGTCCTTTTAGTCTTCCTATGAATGCCCTTGTCCCGACCTAATATAGTTACTAGTCCAATCAGTCCTAGAAACCCTTATCAATCGAACAGTCCCTAAAGAAGGATTTAACCCAATTGATAGCTTTAAGACCAGGGATTAACCAAGGTATTTGCAGTCCCTAAAGAAGGATTTAACAACACATTCAACTTCCTACCCATCCAATTAGTTCAATCAGCCCTAAAGGGATAAGTTTGCCACTTGGGTTAAGGTTCACAATCAGGAATCTACAAAACCCTAGCAATTGAATTAATTCTACCAAGTTGATCAATCGAGATAGAATAAAACAATCAAACATTCAAGCACAAAGAAGTCGAAACATTCAATATAGGAAATAAGGAACAAGAATTAGAAACTCACAATCAAACCAAACAAAGCTTCAATTTGCAAGTAGAACAAAGAGAGTTTAGTCGCCCATGGCGAACATCGCTCTCTCTCTAAAAGTGTCTAATGAAAAGTAGAATAGAATAGAAGTTAATGAAAAATAACATAAAAGTGGCCTAATAAAACATCCAAGTCGGCCTCAAAACAACATAATAGAAACTAGGGTTTTTTCCCTCAAAACGGCGCGCTGACTGTCCGTGCGGCGGGCGCCGCAAAGTTGCGGCGGGCGCGGCAAACCATGCGGCGGGCGCAGCATGAATACCACCCCTGGCGGCGGGCGCAGCAAACTAAGCGGCGGGCGCAGCAACTTTGCGGCGGGCGCTGCATTGGGTTTTCCCGAAAATTCCGTCTCGAATTAGCTCTCGACGTCAACATGAAAGTTGTAGCTCTCTGAAAGAGCTTTCCAACGCATGGTCATAATAGTCGATCGGACAACCGAGGCCTCCAGAAAGTGCAAAACAAGTTCAGCATGTCTGGCGACAACTTCTTCAGACTTGTTCTTCGTTTAGGTTCGCTTCTTCTTCTCGGGACCTCTTGAGATCTTCATGTAAGCTTCTTCGATCAACTAGACATTCTCATCCAATGCGTTATCAACTCATATCTCCTCCTCGGATCTACCATTACCTGAAATAATCAATAAAAACGTGTAGATTCCGACTCCACCAACATAGAAAGCAAATATGCAAATTCTACTTAAATCGTGCATGATATGCATCTTAACTAAGCTAAATGCAACCTATTATGCCTACCTAAATGCATGCTATCAAACTCCCCCACAGTTAAGCTTTTGCTTGTCCTCAAGCAATGAAAACTAAATATAGAATTAATCATCCCACAAATAAGATCTTCATGCTATAGTTTTAGAAAAGCAAAATCAAGCAATAGGAGCCATGAATAAGAGAACAAATATCCTAGCAAGTATATGAGGGATCCAATAGTAAAGGCAAATTTAGTCAAACCTCACCGGGATAATGTGTTTCACTCAAGCTCTCATGTGTTTAGGCTTTAAAGTTCAACTCTCAATTCAATCCAAAATGCTCTATTCACCGTGAAAGTTATTACTTGCAAACAACATCATGAGGACTTTTATAAGGTTGTAATGGGGCTTTGGTAGGAACATAAGGCATGAGAAATATTTAGGCTTGTGGTGCTAAAAATCCGGGAAAAAGGAACAACAACCAACCAGAACAACACCAAAACTTCCATACTCCACAAACCATTCCAATAACATAACTCCAATACATAACAATAAACTCTTTGATTTCAATAGCCATACAACTTATGCAATTTTCCATTTGAATGATGACTTTCGTTTCTTTTCTTTTATGCTTACTTTTGCCCCTAGGTGAATTTTATCCTCCCTAGGTCCAAGCTTACTAGACTTTTACTCCTAAGTGAATTTTATCCTCCTTAGGCCCCTAGTAATAAGTCATCTCTATTATGCAAGAAGGGTTACCTTATTTTGGCTATGCCTCTCACAATGCACAACATACATACATCATCTCCACTCAAAGCAACTCCAACATATAGATTTTTCACCAATTCTCTTCCTAATTCCCGGATAGGGTCAGGCTAATCATTGGCTATGATATATTTTTGTGGAGCTATATAAAAAAAATAGGCTTTAAGGTTCAGATTGGCTTCAAGCACAGGATAATATGTAAGGTGGATAGGGTATAATATGGCTAAAGAAAACATGCCTCAATCATTTGAAATTCACAAGCAACAAACATGTGCAATACGGTCGTGAAAAACAAGCATATGGAGAGTATAATCACACAATAAAAGCAAAAGGGAATAATTATGAATAGTCCCTATAAGGCTTAAACAAACTCACAAGGGTTAAGTTTTTGCTAGATTTCAATTTAACCTCAACTATGAATCATACTTGCTCAATTATATTCTCAATTCATGCTCCAAAATCATTTTCAAGCAATTCAATCAAATCATGGGATTTATGCAATTAAGAACATAAAAATAAATTAGAGGACAAACTAAACCAAGATGGGTATCGTTAATAACACTTAAATGCAATGCATGATATTTTTGGATTTTTTTTTTCAAATGTGATATATGAGTAAAAATAAATATGAAAACATAAATAAACATGATATGCAAACTCTATCTATATGTAATGCAATCCCTCCCCCACACTTAAACCTTTCATTGTCCTCAATGAAGCATAAAAGACAACAAAAAATAAAAACATAGAGGAAGAGATGAATGAAATACTCACAATGTGGTGGAAGGGGCGATATAGGTCGGATCTGAGCATTGCGCGCGTCGGGTTAAAGAAAACTAGCTAACTAGGAATTGAAATAACTAAAACTTACCTCGGGTTGCCTCCCGAGAAGCGCCTTTCTTTAATGTCATTGGCTTGACTTATTCTCAATCTCAAGACCTTATCTCTCAGACATCGTCAAGGCCCTCAGTAGCCTATCATATTCCTGTGCACACATCTTACAAGGCACATCATAGCACAATAAATTGAAAGCATAAAATGTGGAACTCACGAACCCTTTCAATCTATCAAAGAGTCTAGCATGACTCTCTACAGAAGGAATATGATACCACCAACACAGTTCCGCTGGTGGCTTCTCAAAGTAATGCTCCCAAGGGTCTGTATATTCACCAAAATTCACAAAAGTGTAAGAAATATTAATACCTTCTTCGGGAGCCACAGAAATCGACTCTGGACATGGTTCGTTGATAGGAAAGTTAGGGATGATTTCTTCAGATGAAATAGGAGCCAAAACACATGGTTCCTCATGCGTGCACTCATGAGACTCCGTGTAAGGGAGCATCGGGCTCTCATCGATCAAACCATCACTGTTTGTGTCTTGGCTTTTATCAACTTGAGGAATAAAGCATTGCTCTACTACCAACTCACTTACCGGTTGATTAAGTTGGTTTAACTGTTCCTCAATTCGCTCCATCCTTTTAAGCAGCTCCTCTAACATAACCTGGCGTGTGAAAGCTTCTTCCTGCTCCACCTGGTGACCCATGTAGCAGAAAAAATCCCACATCTCTGATAAATTAAAACTCGCAAAGCCTCCATTACTCATAGACTCAGCAAGTTCTTTGGTCTCAGGAGTCATGCCCTCAAGTACACAAACAACCATATCTTGCAAACTATCTTGGTAACCCCGTGCATAACGGACGTCCAATAAATTATTCACTCTTGTGAAATAATGGTGAAAATTTTCCCCTTGACACTGCACTAATCTCATCTTAAAGTGTTAGTAGCAAGAGTGTCGTGAACCGTAAGATAGGTTCACAACAAAGTTAAGTTATATACAATAATCGGCAAATACACAAACAAAGAAATAAACTTTGATTCCCCGGCAACGGCGCCAATTTGATGGACGGTTTTTAGTCGCTTAAACCGTATCAAAATAAAACTCAAACCTACAAACTAGTATAGCAAGCAAGTAAGAGGTCGATCCCACAGAGAATCAAGTATTCCTTTGCAATGTGTATTTACCAATTAGTGAAAGGGGGGTTTTTGGGTGATTGAAATAAGAACGAAAACAAAATAAACTATAAACAAACAATTTAGAGAAGATCGCTCTACCTACAACTATCCACTTTATTTGGTTGAATTGATATTGTAACTTCCTCTTGTCCTTTTAGTCTTCCTATGAATGCCCTTGTCCCGACCTAATATAGTTACTAGTCCAATCAGTCCTAGAAACCCTTATCAATCGAACAGTCCCTAAAGAAGGATTTAACCCAATTGATAGCTTTAAGACCAGGGATTAACCAAGGTATTTGCAGTCCCTAAAGAAGGATTTAACAACACATTCAACTTCCTACCCATCCAATTAGTTCAATCAGCCCTAAAGGGATAAGTTTGCCACTTGGGTTAAGGTTCACAATCAGGAATCTACAAAACCCTAGCAATTGAATTAATTCTACCAAGTTGATCAATCGAGATAGAATAAAACAATCAAACATTCAAGCACAAAGAAGTCGAAACATTCAATATAGGAAATAAGGAACAAGAATTAGAAACTCACAATCAAACCAAACAAAGCTTCAATTTGCAAGTAGAACAAAGAGAGTTTAGTCGCCCATGGCGAACATCGCTCTCTCTCTAAAAGTGTCTAATGAAAAGTAGAATAGAATAGAAGTTAATGAAAAATAACATAAAAGTGGCCTAATAAAACATCCAAGTCGGCCTCAAAACAACATAATAGAAACTAGGGTTTTTTCCCTCAAAACGGCGCGCTGACTGTCCGTGCGGCGGGCGCCGCAAAGTTGCGGCGGGCGCGGCAAACCATGCGGCGGGCGCAGCATGAATACCACCCCTGGCGGCGGGCGCAGCAAACTAAGCGGCGGGCGCAGCAACTTTGCGGCGGGCGCTGCATTGGGTTTTCCCGAAAATTCCGTCTCGAATTAGCTCTCGACGTCAACATGAAAGTTGTAGCTCTCTGAAAGAGCTTTCCAACGCATGGTCATAATAGTCGATCGGACAACCGAGGCCTCCAGAAAGTGCAAAACAAGTTCAGCATGTCTGGCGACAACTTCTTCAGACTTGTTCTTCGTTTAGGTTCGCTTCTTCTTCTCGGGACCTCTTGAGATCTTCATGTAAGCTTCTTCGATCAACTAGACATTCTCATCCAATGCGTTATCAACTCATATCTCCTCCTCGGATCTACCATTACCTGAAATAATCAATAAAAACGTGTAGATTCCGACTCCACCAACATAGAAAGCAAATATGCAAATTCTACTTAAATCGTGCATGATATGCATCTTAACTAAGCTAAATGCAACCTATTATGCCTACCTAAATGCATGCTATCAGACACATAAACGAAAACTCTTCTGTTTTAAGAGTTTATATAGAATATATAGACTATAGATGGTTATTTTAAAAATGATAATTAATTGCAAAAAGAAAAGAAAAAGGGATTAGTTGAAAATGAGAGAATTAAGGTGAATGTGGCACATAAGCGAAAACTCTTATGTTTTAAGAGTTTATATAGATATAGATAGATGATTATTTTTAAAATGAAAATTAATTGCAAAAAAGAAAAGAAAAAGTGATTAGTTGAAAATGAGAGAATTAAGATGTATCTCAAGTATATATTAAAAAAAATGATTATGTTTTAAGAGTTTATATAGATATATAGATATAGATAATTCTTCAAATCACAAATTTAATGTTTTTTCTAATAAATATTTAAAAAATTGTATCTCAAGTATGTATCTCAAGTATATATTAAAAAAAATCCGACAACAAGTTTAACCCCTTGAAAATTTTCTGGCTCTGGCCTGTGTTAAATCCGACAAAATGGCTGTGTATAATGTATTGTTAGTTTGTTACCTTCTTTTCCAACTTTCTCCATTGTAGATAATGACACAGCTCGGCTTCCCTATTTGTTTTTTTTCCCCAAAAACAAAAGAGGGAAAAAGTTAGAAACACACACAGATCTCATAGAAATTTAATACACGATAGTTGATAGTGTGTTTTTTTTTTTTTTTTTTTTTAATGTAATCCGATTGAAAATAGCAATGCAAGATAGGTAATTTTTTGTAGTTGAGACTTGAGAAAATTTGGAGTCGTAAAAATAGAAATTACCGACAAAAGACGGTCATTCCCCTCCCGCCGGCGCTGCCTGCGCCTAAGCAGGAAATATACCAAAGCAGCTGCCACCAACACCGCCACAGCAGCCGCCACCAGGCCGCCCACCAGTGCCCCCGATCCTTTACTCGTACTCACAGGCTGCGAAGATCCTGGCGGCGGCGGTGCATAGCTGGATACTGACCGTGGCTGGGACCCCGATCCTTTACTCGCAGGCTTAGGTAGCGATGCATTGATTGGCGGCAGTGCATCGCTGGGTTTCAATTGTGGCGCTGGTTCCGACAGACGTGACTCCTGCAGATTCCGTGACCGTAGCAGCATTTGGGGTGGAGCTTCCGATTCCAGATTCAGCGACAGTTGCGATTCCGGTGACGCCCGCCAGACTGTAATTCCGACAGGTGCAGGTGGACTCGGTGGATAATCCATCGCTACGTGTCGATTTATCTCAAGATTGAGATCGATAGATTTTCTGTTTACGGTGCCTCTTTAATTTTCTTTATTTTTTTGGGATCTCCGGAAGCAAATTAATTAAGCACGCTCTTATTTCACCTGTTCTTACTTCTTAAGATGAGATTTTATAAAGGTTTCATATTCTTTTTTGGGGCTGAGAGGGCTATCCCCCCTATCGTTCGTTCACCAAAAAAAACAAAATTCTTTTGTGGGGTCAAAATTAATTAGTTAATGTTTTTGAACAAGTCGATCGAAGTCGACTTTTTACGCGGTTTGAGTATTGGATCTATGGATGTCATCATGGTAGTGAAGCTAGACAAACGAGAGTAAGAATAATATTTGAAAAATCACTTAAAATAATACGAACTATCGGAAGGAATTGTGTCCATTGTGCAATGACTAATTATGGAATATGACAATTGATAGAGATATTTAATTCGATTATTTTAGGAGTCGTAAGGCTTTGTTAGAAGCCAATTACAATTAATGGACTTAAACGGGTTAAACTCATGATAGATGATTTTATTATTAGTGTATATTAGATATATATTAATAATAATGTGATAAGATTTATTTGTGAAATAAATAATTAACTAGTTTTCTTCCCCGCGATCTTCGCGGTTTTTTTATATGACTTTTATTATATTTGTATAAATTTGGTTTATAAATTAATTTGTACGTGAGCAATATTTGCTTAAATTTAGTTTATAAATTAATCAAACAGAGACATGAATTCTTATGTGGTCGGCTCTGGTCAAATTCGCTTATGTGTTGTTCTCTGATGCAATCCGACTCGAGTTTTTAAACACGCTAATTAATGATCATCCAATATATTTAAGTCACATCATATAAACCAATATATCATGGAGTATTGTTGAGTATGACTATTCGTTTTTTTTTAACAAACTGAGACGATTTTTTTTAAATTGATTCTCTATATAATTTAATCAATTTTTATTGGTGATAAAAGTATTCTAACCTTTTTTCATATAAATTAATATAATCTAGATTTTTTTTCTAAATAAAAAATTTTCGTTTTTTTTAACAAATTGAGACGTTTTTTTGTAAATTGATTCTCTATATAATTTAATCAATTTTTATTGGTGATAAAACTATTCTAACCTTTTTTCATATAAATTAATATAATCTAGATTTTTTTTCTAAATAAAATATGTATAAAATAACTTAAGGTAAAATGATAAGATTTGTAAGATATGAGATTGAATATTTATAATAAAAATTAATTTAATCATTAATTAAAATGGACACATGGGATGACACACGTATAAATAAATAGGGTTATCGTGTAACGTGGCTTAAATTTACTGGATCATCATTAATTGACGTGGCAATAAACCCGACCAGATTGCACTAGATTACGACACGTGAGCGAATCGCGCCAGAGCCCGCCACATAGGATTTCCACGCCTCTGTTTTAGTATTATATATTGATTAAATAGGGTATAAATATGGGCTTATAAAGATGGGCTTATTAGAACTTAACCTAATCAACACATACATTGCAAAGAGAGGAAAAGAGCAATTTGATTGTTCACCTTCGTCCTAGCAGTCGAAGGCAAAGGAGATCTAGACCGAGCTCTTGTGGACCAATTAGAGAAGCAACACGTGGGGCTCTAGTTCTCTCCCGAATCCTCCCCGTTCAGATCCGGTTCACACATTAAGAGGTATCTCCTATACACAATGATTTGATCTATCGATTTTATGCATGAAGATCTTGCGATTAGATGATAAAAAATAGTTTCTAAAACTTCCGTTGCGCATCTAATTTTCCATCAGTGGCATCAGAACATCTTACATAAATTGATAGGATAAGTTGATTTTCTTATTAGTTTCAATTCAATTTTATAATATATTTGATATATGGAATAAGTCGTATGATTAAAATTTTGATTTTAATTAATTGGATGTAACGACTTCGGAATTTGATTCCGATAAACGACGCCGCACGTCTGTCTCAGTTTTCCCTTATGCAAATCAACATGTTTTATACGTAGTATTTGATATTGATTCAAATTACAGTACCTACGTAAGCATCAATTGGTTTTTTCAAAAACAATATGTTTACCTACGTAAGCATCAACGTTTTTTCAAAAACAAATTGCTTACCTACGTAAGCATCAATTGGTTTGTTCGAAAACAATATGCTTACCTACGTAAGCATCAATTGGTTTTTTTCGAAAACAATATGTTTTGAAATCGGTCGGTTAAATTAATTTGTACACTTTATACGAAAGATGTGATTTTTTTGTATAAAATATAAAATATTTGATTTTATGAAAGTACAAGTTGATTTAAATTTATGAAATTAAGAATTTTATGATTTGGAAGCATAAAGTTGATAAATTTTATGTGAATTTGATAAATTTTATGTGAATTTGATTCATATATTAATTTGTCAGAAGTTTAAGTTTTATGAAAACTTACCATCCTACAATTGTCAAAGTTTGTAATTGTTACAAAATTTGAGTGGGAGTGGATGAGGGCGGCAATTAGAGTTAAGAAAGGTATATTATAGAGTTTTAGTGTAAGATCTTAAATTACCTTAATTAGATATGATGGATATCTTTATCTCTAATAAAATATTTTATCCAATTATACAAGGTAAGAGTTACCATAAAATGTATTCCATATATATGATTGCTAATTTTGAATTAAATATAAAGAATATTAAATTAGTTATTTTATTAGATAATTTAATTGATTTGAGTTAAATAGTTTATTAATATGATTAATATTCTATTTCTTGTTTATATTAATTTGATTAATATTTTGATGTTATATTAATTGTGATTAATATTTTTAATATATATAATATTATTGCATGAGGTGACTAGTATGACCCATAAATATGATCTGCGTATCATTATGTTTTTTTATACACGGTCTGCGTATCGTTATGTATTTTTGTAATTTATTTTCAGTAATTAGATTATTAGAAAATATTGTAATTAATACAAGAAGACAAGAAGACATAAGAAGTTCAAGGATGGAGATCCATGAAGGGTGCGAGGGTGGAGACCCATGAAGATTATATCTTTATTTTATGCATCGTAGGGGTCATACTAGGATCACAATTTCATTGCATTTTGAATGCCTTATTTTAAGTTTTATGTTGTTTTTATTTATGATATTTTTTCACTTATAAATAAAAACAAATAAAAGACTTAAGTTCCTAAGGTAAATTGAGACAATGCCTTTTCATATCATAACCCATTAAGTTCTGGATTTTTGGTTGGACTGGCTTCACAAAAGTGAGGGTGTCTTTCCATAATCTTGGGCTAATGAGGGTGAATCTATACAAGAGCTTCATAAGCTTTGATATGGTAGTAACCAACGAGAGACCAAAAGGCAAAGTTTTGGATCTTGAGGCATAGGATGATTTTACATTGGATGTGGATCATCAACCAAGAATTATAAGGAGTTATAATTAGTAATTGTTACTTACCTTGAGCATACAAGACTCAAGGCAGTGCAAAAGTACGTTGGGTCTTGTGTGTAATGGGATCTTGGAATCATTTTATTCACCGGGAACAGTAACAATTTGAATAAAATGCACATTTACTTATTTTAAAGAAGTTTAATCCTAAGTAATTTGCATTTCGAACATAAACTGATTTGTATATCATTTCCTTTTATAGAGGCATTATGTCTAATGATAACTTGAATTTCACCCCACGCTCAATAGATGAGAAAAACAAATTGAATGGAACGAACTTTCTTGATTGGGAAAGGAAGCTGAGAATTGTTCTCAGGTCTAAAGAGCGTGAGGACGTCCTAACAAACCCTATCCCTACTATTACCGATGCCTCATCGGATGAGGAGATAGTTAGAGAAATGGAGTTAAGGAGTGATTCTTTACCTGTCACTTGTTTGATGCTAGCAAGCATGGAACCTGATCTTCAATAGAGGTTTGAATACCAGGATGTCTACTCTATCATCACCAACCTAAAAATGTTGTTTCAGGCACAGGTAAAGATTGAACGATATGAAACTCACAAGGCTATACTAGATAGCAAGCTTGTGAAGGGAAAGCCAGTAGGTCCCCATGTGATCAACATGATCGGTCTTTTTACCCGTATGGAGACACTGCGCACCCCATATGACCAAGAGTTGGCCACATATATCATCTTGCACTCCTTACATGATGGCTTGCATCATTCAGGATGAACTGCCATATGCATGGTATTAAGAAAAACCTGAACGAACTCCATGATATGCTCAAAGCTGCTGAGCAGAATACTCCCACTGACAACAACAAGAAGGAAGTTCTTAACGTCAACAGAGGGAAAGGGTTCAAGAAGATAGCCAAGAACAAGAACAATACCCAAGGGAAGGGCAAGGAAGTTGCAAAACCTAAGGGTGTTGAGAAGCCAAGGGTGGCTGCAGACCATGATTGTTTCCACTGTAAGGCTAAGGGACACTGGAAAAGAAACTGTCCCAAGTACCTAGAAGACAAGAAGAATGAGACTTTGAGTTCCAACACTTCAGGTATTTATGTTATTGAATTACTGTCAACCAATGTCCTCACATTAGATAATGGTCCTACTTGGGTATTAGATACCGCATGTGGTGCTCACATTATTTCAAATGTGCAGGGACTAAGAAATAGGAGACAAGTGAAGAAAGGGGAGATAGAGCTACGCGTTGGAAATGGAGCAAGCGTTGCTGCACTTGCCGTAGGAGATTTTAGTTTATCTCTTCCTTCTGGTTTAATCTTAGAACTAAATGATTGTTATTTTGTTCCAAGCATTACAAAGAACCTTGTTTTGGCTGCAGTAATTTATTCTGAAGGTTTTAATTTTAGCACTACAGATGAAGGTATAATTATTCACAAGAATGATATCTTCTATGCTCGTGCTCAAGATATTAATGGAATATTTGTATTCGACCTTACAACAGAATCTTATAACATAAATACAAAAAGGCAAAAATCAAGTAAGTTGAGTGAAGCCTGCCTATGTCACTGTCATTTGGGTCACATCAGTTTAGACCGCATGAAGAAGCTCCATAAAGATGGACTTCTAAAAGACGTGGATTGTGAATCCATTGATACATGTGAGTCATGTTTGATGGGCAAGATGACAAGGTCACCTTTCAAAGGAACAAATGAAAGGGCTACTGAGCTATCTATATACATATACTAAAACCGATACATAGCGTCCTGCGTGGCGGCATGTGAGTGAATCTGCCTATGTGGCGGCGCGTGAGTGCGTCTCGCAAAGCTTTCTCCCGTCAAAAAGGAAATCTAATAGAAATAATTCAATTTATATAATTAAAACTATATCAATATCGGCAAGTATATATATATATATATATATATATAAATATATATCAACAATATAAGGAAACAAACTCTATCTAATTAAAATGATTTACTATGCCATCTTTAATTAAATGATTTATCAATTTATATATCATGACGTTAGATTAATTTTCTTAATTGTTCAATGATTTACCAATATATTTATCATGTTATATTGATTTTCTTTTGTAAGTTAAGTTTCATTTACTAGCTAGATATCTATATATACACACACATACTAAAACCGATGCATAGCGTCCTATATGGCGCGCTGTGGTTGAATGTAGGGGACAAAAAATCATATGTGGCGCGTTGTGGTTGATTCTAAGAAAAAAATTAATAAAATAATATGTTATCATAATTTATAGAAAATTATATAAGCCACCACAATCCATCTATTAATGCTATATTAGAAAAAAAAACGTAATTAATATATACTATATATTTAATAAAAAAACAATATTAAAATATTTTTCAAAACAGTTATCTATTAAATTACATGAGATTCAATTAATGCTATATTAGAAAAAATTTACCTTATAAATGTGGATTTAATTTATATTTTGAGAGAATCTAAATAAAAGATATTTAGATTTTTTATCCTCCGTCAAAATTTTTTTTATATATATATATTATTTTTTGTGGAAAAATAATCTATATTTAGATTATTATTATTATTTATTTATCAAAATCTATCTAAATTATTTATAATATTGTATGAATGTATTCTCCGTACACGGGACGGGGACTACACTAGTTAGGCATTATACATACTGATGTATGTGGGCCAATGAGTACAGAAGCTAGGGGTGGTTATAAATACTTCATCACATTTACTAATGACATGAGTAGATATGGATATATTTACCTTATGTCACATAAATCGGAATCCTTTGAAAAGTTCAAGGAATTTCAAAATGAGGAAGAGACTCAAACTGGCAAGAAAATAAAAGCACTTCGATCAGATCGTGGCGGTGAGTACTTGAGCCATAAATTTGATCATCATTTGAAAAATTGTGGGATAGTAACACAGTTGTACTCCAGGAACACCACAGCTTAACGGTGTATCTGAAATGAGAAACAGGACCCTGTTAGACATGGTCCGATCTATGATGAGTTTTGCTAACCTTCCGGCATCCTTATGGGGATATGCCCTCACAGCATCCTTACTTACACTAAACAGGACTCCGTCTAGAGCTGTAGACAAAACTCCATATGAGATATGGATTGGAAAGGTTCCAAAATTGTCTTTTATGAAGAAAGGGGATGTGAAGCTTATGTAAAGCATTTACAAATGGATAAGCTTGCCCCTAAATCAGATAAATGCTATTTTATAGGGTATCCAAAAGGTAGTTTTGGATATTACTTCTATAATCTCACGGAACAAAAGGTGTATGTTGCAAGGGATAGTGTCTTTTTGGAAAGAGAGTTCATTTCCAATAAGTCAAGTGGGAGAAATATTTATCTTGAACCAGCTCATGATGAAGAGCAACAAACTCAACAACAAAATGACATAGATGATGTCGAGGACGAGTTGGTGGTTTTGGAAGGCCAAGGGCCCCAAATCATCCAAGAACCGGAACAAGAGGATCCACAAATAGTTGTGGAAACTATTCCAGCTCCTGTTATTGAACCAGTTGAACCCACCCGTAAATGAGATAGGCCAAGGGTACAACCAAGACGTTATGATGATTTCGCATCTTGAATGTAAACCTTGATGTTCTTTTGTTAGAACATGATGAGCCTAATAAGACCTATAAGCAAGCAACGACGGGTCCAGACTCCAAGAAATGGCTTGAGGCCATGAGATCCAAAATGGATTCGATGTTTGAAAATCAAGTATGGGACTTGATAGATTTGCCATATGTGATAAACCCCATAGGGAACAAATGGGTTGTCAAACTTAAGACAGATAAGGATGGAAAGGTATCTGTATACAAAGCAAGATTAGTTGCCAAAGGTTTTAAACAGATTCATTGTATTATGTTTATAATTAAAATGAATGTATTAAATAGAGAATTAAATTATAAGCATAATACATTTCTCCCTCCCACTGTTTATCCCGTTTGGATCCTTATCCAACGGAGACGCCGATTAGCTCGTCGACGTCATCGAACACCTTCGAAACGCCATGTTTTGCTTCCACCGATCGACAACAACCCATCTCCAAATCCACCGCCCACTGGATGTCACAACAAATCTCTGTCGTCGATCTCCTCCATCAACACCCCCCCCCCCCCCCCTCCGTCTTCAAACTCCTCCACCTCTCGATTTCGCCCACCTTCTTCCTGATTTCGCCGAGCTTCTTCCTGATTTCGCCGAGATCAACACAAACCTCACGTCCCCACCTACCACCATTTCTTGCCTCTGCACATCGATCCTCCCTAGATCTCTCAAACCCAAAAAAAAATTCTTTGAAATTGACCAAATTCAACCGCCTAAAGACGCACAAAAGGTAAGCTTTTGGATCAATATAAGGTAATTTTACAAACCCTTGATTTGGAATCTTAAGAAACTCCCAAATCGGGACAAGATGAGAAAAGAAACAGGCTGAATTTCACCCAGATCCGTTCAAACTCGACCTTAATCTCTCGATTTTGCCACAAATCCAGCTATATTTCATAATTTCAATGGCCATTGAAGGCTCACCGGTGATGCTGGAGGAAGGCGGAGGTGGGATGCACCGGTTCAAGTGGTGCAAGAGTAAAAGGCGGTGCTAGTGGTGGGGGAATGGGTGGTGATGGAGGCAGGAGCAGGGGTTGGGTTGAAGCCGCAGGTGGTTGCCGGAGTGTACGAGAAGGAGCAAAGGAGGCAGAGGCGCGGAGGGGATAGGAATCCAGATAAATCCTTTCTAACTTAACACAATTTTCCACATAGGCCGTCCAAACAATATTTAAACGTGTTGGCTATATACACTCCAAATCATGCACGTCCTTATGGTTAAAAGGGGTTAATTAATTTTTTAAATGTTAATTAGTCACAAGGCTTGCACATCCTTAAGAACGTGCATTTTCAGCATTTGGATTTGTGGTGTATATAACCACACCCTATTTAAATTTTAATTACATTATAATTAAAAACAAGTGTTTATAAGCATAATCTAATGGAAATCCAAGCAGACCCTTGTTGGACTATCGAAGATTAGGCCTTGAAGAATGGGCTGACTCACCCTTGAAATGGGTTTAGGAGTATGAAAGGATCAAATAAGCAGCTAGAAATGTCTAGATTAATCAAGATGATAGCAATAACTAGAATAATCCAATGCTAATTTGTATGGATTTGTGATGATCAACCGACATAGGAGTCCATATATATAGAGAGAGCATAGATTATTTGTGCACAAATATTATTCGGTGAAATGTGAAATATCATTCGGTAAAATTTGAAGCATTATTCAGTGATTGATTTTCCACATTGAATTTTTCACTTTAAGTGGGATGTTCCAGATCTAGGCATTGGTATCTATTTCATCCATACATCGAGTCCTGAGAAATCTATAAGCAATTGTTGTAGTGAACCATCCTTTCTTTATTTGGCCACTGGTAAAGTCTGTCTTCGAGTTGGTTGGTACGTAGGTGACGGGATTGTCATGATATCATTAACGATGTTTTGGGGGATCTTAGCTTGTAGTTTCTCAACCCACCATTTACCACCAATAATGTAGTCACTTACTTTTTCTTCTTTATTATATACCAGTGGACAATCTACCCTTTTAGTTAGTGGTTGGGATGTTATCTCGTTGTCTTTATAGAAATTTATGGTTTTGCCATTTTCCATTGACTAGATAAGATTCACCTTAAATCTTTCTATAGCGGGTGCATTTGGAGGTTGGCAATGATTCTATAGCGGGTGCATTTGGAGTTTGGACCATTGCTAGGATGCCCCCCCCCCCCCCAGATCGCTTGTAATCTAGTATGTGTGACGATTTTATGTATCTGTGTTCGATTAGACGGACCTAGTTATTATCTAGATCAACCATCATTTTCCATATAAGTTTCATTTGAAGGTCCTCATTCATCCTTCTTTCTTTTCGAATTCCTAGTCCTTCATTTCTCTTAGGTTTGCATACTTTATTCCAACTGATAAGTGGTTTATACTACATGTCTTTGTTCCAAAAGAATGTTTTGTTGATCTGATCAAGTTCTTTATGTATTGAGATTGGAAGCATAAAAATTTGCATTGCATAATGGCTTAGCTTCCAGGTTTGAACCAATAAGCACACCTCGCCCTTGTTGTGACAGCTAGAGTCGATGCTCGCCATTTTGATAGTTGGTCTTTTGATTCACACTATGTCCTCAAACGTTGTTTTATTTACTCTTCTGTTTATGATCGAACATCCAAGGCATTTTTCTATGGTTTTTTTTTTCATTTGGGTTGCCAAGGCATCGCTCTAGTTCGGTTATTCACCCTCTCGTAATGCCACTGGTGGTTTGAAAGGAGGATTTATGATAGTTCACTTTTTGGCCCCATATTTGGCAATATTCCTCTAAAATTACTTTATCCTTCTGACAGGCTGTTGAATAATGTTGTCTGCAAATGATAGAAATGAAACTTTTGGGTCATCTCTTCCAAATTGGAATCTAATGGCACCATTAGGTTCAGCAGATTCCATAGTTGGTCCGTTGTTGACAAGGATGGAGAATGATACCGTAGATATACATTCCTGGATCAATTGGATGAATTTTTTTGTAGAACCCAATTTTTGCTAGAATTTTTGTTGTGAATTCCCAATTTGCTTGGTTGTATGCCTTTTCCGTGTCTTATTATAACCTATTGAAACCTTAATAACGAAGTTAGTTATGATACAAATTAGGTACAAGTAATTAGTTACAAGATTAAATTAAATCACCTATAATAAAGTAGTTACGATAATGTGATTGCATTGATTACTACTCCCTCCGTCCTAAAATACATGGACTTTTAACCTTTTGCACAAGTTTTAATAAAACAATTTACTTTTAAAAAAACATCATCATTGCACTAACTTTTTCATAAACTTTATTATTTTTAAACACCCACTACACATCTTAACCAATCAAATTATTTTAAAAAGTCAACAACACACAAACCAATACAAATCATTACAACTTCCTATCTAGAAAACATAAAAGGCCATCTATTGTTGGACAAAAATTTACCTCTAAAAACCAATGTATTATTGGACGGAGGGAGTATAATGCATATAAGACTTAAGGACAGTTACATGGAGTATTTAGAATACAAATTTTATGTAAATCGGTACGTAGTACCAATAATTTTTCTTTTTAACTAAAACGTAAACAAAACTTGTAAACAATCTTATCTATATCTATTTACTTTTTTTTAAAATTTTTAAAAAGATAAAAAAATCTACTTAAAGGGTATATAGGTAAAATCCACCCTAAAATGTACCTTACTAAAAATAAAAACTCGATGATATAGTTATATATATAAAAAAAAAAGGTACATTTCTGACCGAAGCACTTACTCATCAATACTGATCAACAACTTCACTCAAAATCACAATGAACCCTTGCCCTAGTGATAAGGGAGAGGTAGCCCTTGAAAAAGGTCAAGGTTTAAATCCCACTTCTTACACAATTTGTATAATTAGTGGGTGCTCAAACCTTCATTGGCTTGAATGAGCCTATCTCGTGGCTTGTCACCTGGCTTAACTAGTTCGCGTCATTTGCAGGCTAGAGCTCGGACCCGTGAGGACTAGTCGATAACCTTGGAACCCCCATTTCACCAAAAAAAAAACTTCACTCAAAAATCACAAACACATGCAATAGCCTAATTAATGTAACAGCCTAAATTTCTATCACCGTATGTATCATCTTTGTCCAATAATCGTTCACCGAGAAACTTAGCTGGAGCGACGGGTCCTTGGTCTGCGAGCATCTGCTTTTAGTTTCTCCGGTGAGATATTTCCTTCTAAAGTTTGAACTACCTGCTTCATACATCAAGAATCAGGATTGATGTTCAAATACAAGAACATAGTAATCATCTTTATCATAAACTTCAAAGTACTTAAAAAAATGTGATCGTGTTTTGTTGAACTTAGATAAATACTTCAAAAAGTCTGGTAAAATGTTGTCACTGTACCTGACTCATTTGCGGTCTATGATCAGGGAAACGATGAACGCAAACCGCTGCGCAAGTTACCATCCGATTCATTTCTTCATAATCATAATTATCCGCCAACTCTGGATCAACAAGTTCAGTCTCAAACTTGCCGTCTTCAAGTGCTTGATCAAGCAACAAGCTTGCCTGCATCATAATTCAAGAATATTAATCCTTAGTGAAAAAGATTTGAAAATAAGTCTCATTCATCACCAACTAACAACATCCAACTTTCATTACACGTAAATATCGAAGAAACCTTACCCATTCAACCAGATTGATTGGTTGTCTCCCGGTGATCAACTCAAGAAGCACGACCCCGAAGGAGAACACATCTGATTTTAGTGTCAATCTCCCACTTGACCCATATTCCGGAGCTAGGTACCTGCATTTTATGTTGTTTAATTAAATTTAACAAATTTTTGTTCTATGCTAATTTACTTGATGATTGATTTCTGATGTATCAAAGGAGTTACCCAAAAGTTCCCATGATTCTGGTGCTAACATAAGTTATGTCATCGGAAACGAACTTGGCAAGTCCAAAATCAGCAACCTACACACATATATGTTAAACTTGATGTAAAATCTCTGAATGTATAGAATAAAAACACCGGCACCTAGTCATATGCTTTCATTGCTACAAAAAATCATCATAAAGAGATACCTTTGCTTTGAAATTAGCATCAAGAAGTATATTAGTTGACTTAATGTCACGATGAATGATTTTTGGATGACCTACAAAATCGAATATATGTGCCTTCCATAAGTTCAAAATAAATGCAAATTACCAAAAATACAATGTAGCTCAAAATATTCACTTCTAAAACTCAGGGAAAATTAATGAATATAATACTTGACAGGGAAAAGGGAACGTACATTCCTCGTGTAAATAAGCAATTCCTTTAGCAGCACCCAAAGCAATACTCATTCTAGTTTCCCAGTCCAGCAATGGTGTCTCTTTTCCTGCACGTTTAATTCCTTTTTAGTTCAATATGATCATGATTGAAATACAAAGGCGACATATATTGATTTACTTTGAATCTGCTATTAACTACTCCCTCCGTTCGGCAAAACTTGTCATTTTAGGGTGTTATTTTTGTTCAAAAAAACTTGTCATTTTAGGTATTTTGCCATTCACTTTACAAAAATGCCCTTGATATGATTGATTGCTTCTTAGTTGTAGTTTTCGATAAAGTAAAAAAGGAGGGTAATAATTGAGGGTAAATTGGTACATTTGTTAATTGCCTTAAAACTTGTGAAATAAGCTAAAATGACAAGTTTTGCCGAACGGAGGGAGTAGTAAAAATCAGGGTCTTAGGGCCCCCTGGCAAGGGGGTTGGGTTTATGGCTCATAATCCGATTAGGGTTTCATTGAGTCGCTATATATACTCATGATGAAACGCCATATAATTGTAATAAGTTTTGTTCTTAGCCTCCCTACTAAAGAATCCAGTTCCTCTGCCTGTGGACGTAGATAATACATTGCTATCGAACCATGTAAATCTTTTGTGTCTTTCTTTTAATATATTTTTGCAATGCAAGTAAAACCTTTTCTTGAATTTGATTTAGCAATTAGCTTGAATCCCTTACAAATAGAATACAATGAAACAAAGAATGAATATTGCGTGATATTAATATGAATATGGCACTGAATATATGAATATGATGTTATTCACTTTATATTATGTGAATATAAATAATAGCATATTCATATACCCATATTTAAATCATATTCATATTGACACAACATAATATTCGTATAACATAATATTCATATGAATATGACCCAATATTCATTCTTTTCACCGTTACACCGTATTATCCATTTCATTTGAACCCTATATTTGTGTTCTAATAACTAAAAGGCATTTGGAAAAAGATAAAGATAAAGCACAAAACAGTAAAGATAGCATACCTTGTAGATGGAAGGCCAGGGTGTTGTTCTCGACATACTCATAAACAAGCAACCTCTGAGCCCCACTAATGCAGTACCCGACCAAAGTGACGAGATTTCTATGATGAACACGACTTATAACACTGATCTCGGTTATGAATTCACGCTCCCCTTGGAAGCTTCCGGCCTTGAGCTGCTTGATTGCAACACCAATACCGTCAACAGGAAGGACTCCTTTGTAGACAGAGCCAAATCCACCACGACCAAGAAAGTTGTCTTGGCTAAACTAGTTCGTGGCCATCGATAGCTCTTCTTTTGTAAATGTCCTTACGCCTACCTGCTCTATTGTCAGTTGAACATAATCACCAGCTGAGACGGAGGAAGCAGTAGTGTTGGTTTGAGTCTTAGAATGCGACCAAGATTCTTGTAGCGGAAGAACTACATGTGAAGATGGAGTTGTTTGGGACTGCAATGACTTGACCTTGTTTTCTGCATTTAATGTACATATTTGGGCAAGATATGGTGAGATTGACATATATGCAACTGCAAGTAAAGTAGATATGCACTCTCAAGGGAGATAGAACAAGAGAGGCGTAGTGACGGATGCAGAAAATTGTGGAAGGGGGCTGGGTCTACCTTTAAGCATAAAAATTCAAAACAATGTTGTTAGGAAGTAAAAAAATGTCGTTTTCGTTTAAAGCGATAATTAAGCAAAACCAAAATACAAATATCAGGGTACATACATATAAAGATAGATAATATGTTTGGTATTGGGTAGTTTAGGCCGATTGATTATTTGTGTTAAATATATGTTTAGATTAGTATGGTGTTTGACAAACCTAGTTGTTATAATAGCTGATGGAAATTTGTGAATAGAAAATCAAAAGTTCCAAAAAAAACTTAGGTGTTGTGCATTTTTGTGCCAAACAAAGTTATATGGTTCTAGAGGGCCACCTCTTGAAGTGAAAAGGTGAGAATAATGAATATTTTGAAATATTAGTATGAATATTATGTTATTCTTTATTACCAAACTTTAAAATTGATTATATCATAACATTATATGGATTAATATGTGAACATAAATATTTTGTCATATATTAATTAGAACTAAACATTTTTTAAAGTTTTTAATTTATAAATAAAATAATACGTATGTGTTTGCTCCCAATAGCTTTATTTTCTAGATTTTTTTCCCTTTTAGAATTTTAAACTTAAAATAACTCTTTAAAATCACACATTTAATGTTTTTTATAATATATTCTTTAAAAAATTATTCTTATCATTTTAAAGTTAAAACTAGTACAGTTCCCACGCCATGGCGCGATTTTAAAAAAATAAAATTTTAATAATAAAATAAATAAATATTATACAATTAAATAAAATATTATTTTAATATTTTCAATTAAACTTATAAAAATAAACTCATAAGAGAAGGGTATAATAAATTCATTAAAGATGGATTCTATCGTGATAGTATATGAAGACTTACAAATAGATATATGTTATATATTAATTTACTATTTTAAATTAAACCCATTAGTTATTTCAAAAATAAAAATTAATTGTAAAAAGGAAGTAAAAGGGAAAGAGAAAAAAAAAAGTGATTTGTTAAAAAGGAGAGGATTAAGATAGATGTGTCACATAGGCAAAAACTCTTCTGTTTTAAGAGTTTATATAAAATATAGATATAGATTAGTTATTTTAAAAATAAAAATTAATTGTAAAAAGAAAATAAAAGGTAAAGAGAAAAAAAAAGTGATTGGTTAAAAATGAGAGGATTAAGGTAGATGTGCCACATAGGCAAAAACTCTTCTGTTTTAATAGTTTATATAATATAATATATAAATATACATTATAAGAATAAACTAATAAGAAGGGTATAATATATTCATTAAAGATGGATTCTTTCGTGATAGTATATGAAGATTTACAAATAGATATATGTTATATATTAATTTACTATTTTGAATTAAACTCATTAGTTATTTCAAAAATAAAAATGAATTGTAAAAATGAAATAAAAGGGAAAGAGAAAAAAAAAGTGATTGGTTAAAAATGAGAGGATTAAGGTAGATGTGCCACATAGGCAAAAACTCTTCTTTTTTAAGAGTTTATATAGAATAGATATAGATATAGACTCAATGGTTATTTTAAAAATGAAAATTAATTGCAAAAAGAAAAGAAAAAGTGATTAGTTGAAAATGAGAGAGTTAAGGTGGATGCTACACATAAGCAAAAACTTTTCTTATTTTAAGAGTTTATATAGATATTGAGTCTATGTCTATATAAACTCTTATTTTAAGAGTTATATATTAATTCAAGATGGACTCAATATATTGTGATAGTTTATGAAAATTTACAAAAACTCTTCTGTTTTAAGTAGGGTTGACATGGTAATCGAAAATTACCATACCAACCGATTACCAACCGTACCAACAGGTCTTTGGTACCAAGAAGTCGGTAACCGACTGAATCGGTAACCGAAGTCTCGGTACCAAGGATAGTCGGTACGGTAACGGTATGGGCAACCCAAATACCATGGTACCGTTGGAACAAAATATATATTTAATTTTCTTTTCAAAAAATAAAATATATATTTTATTTTATTTTTAAAAAAATATCGTGGTACTGTTGGTACCAAGGATAGTCGGTTCGTTTTCAAGCATAATCTGTCATTGGTACCATCGGTACCGATGGTACCATAGTGTATAAAACGAAAATCGAAGAATGAAAATAGTGGCTTCGGTTACCACGGTACCGACATTCGGTAACCGATACTTTCGGTACCAAGAGTTTCGGTACCGAAACTATTCGGTTGGTACGTGGTACAGAAAATCCCATACCGAGGGGTATCGGTACGATACGTGGTAATGAAAAATTTACCATGGTACCGTACCGTGTCAACCCTAGTTTTAAGAGTTTATATAGATATAGACTCAATGATTATTTTAAAAATGAAAATTAATTGCAAAAAGGAAAGAAAAAGTGATTAGTTGAAAATAAGAGAATTAAGGTGGATGCGACACATAAGCGAAACTCTACTTATTTTAAGAGTTTATATAGATATAGATTCATATTATATATTAATTCAAGATGGACTCAATATATTGCGAAAACTCTTCAGTTTTAAGAGTTTATATAGATATAGATAACTCTTCGAATCACAAATTTAATGTTTTTTCTTTTTTGATCCTTAATTTAATGTTTTTTCTAATAAATAATTAAAAAATTGTATCTCAAGTATGTATCTCAAGTATATATTAAAAAAATCCGACAAGAATGGCTGTGTATAATGTATTGTTACCTTCTTTTCCAACTTTCTCCATTGTAGATAATGACACAGCTCGGCTTCCCTATTTGGGTACGTTTTTTCCCCAAAAACAAAAGAGGGAAAAAGTTAGAAACACATACAGATCTCATAGAAATTTAATACACGATAGTTGATAGTTTTTTTTTTTTTTTATGTAATCCGATTGAAAATAGCAATGCAAGATAGGTAATTTTTTGTAGTTGAGACTTGAGAAAATTTGGAGTCGTAAAAATATAAATTACCGACAAAAGACGGTCATTCCCCTCCTGCCGGCGCTGCCTACGCCTAACCAGGAAATATACCAAAGCAGCTGCCACCAACACCACCACAGCAGCCGCCACCAGGCCGCCCACCAGTGCCCCCGATCCTTTACTCGTACTCACAGGCTGCGAAGATCCTGGCGGCGGCGGTGCATAGCTGGATACTGGCCGTGGCTGTGCCCCCGATCCTTTACTCGCAGGCTTAGATAGCGATGCATTGATTGGCGGCAGTGCATCGCTGGGTGTCAATTGTGGCGCTGGTGCCGGCAGAGGTGACCCCTGCAGATTCCGTGACCGTAGAAGCATTGGGGGCGGAGCTTCCGATTCCAGATTCAGCGACAGTTGCGATTCCGGTGACGCCGGCCGGACTGTAATTCCGACAGGTGCAGGTGGACTCGTTGTTGGATCATCCATTGCTACATATCGATTTATCTCAAGATCGAGATCGATAGATTTTATGTTTATGGTGCCTCTTTAATTTTCTTTATCTTTTTGGGATCTCCGGAAGCAAATTAATTAAGCACGCTCTTATTTCATCTGTTCTTAAGATGAGATTTTGTAAAGGTTTCATATTCTTTTCTGGGGCTGGGAGGGCTATCCCCCTCTCGTTCGTTCACCAAAATAAAAAATATATTCTTTTGTGGGGTCAAAATTAATTAGTTAATGCTTTTGAACAAGTCGACTGTTTACGCGGTTCGAATATTGGATCCATGGTTGTCATCATGGTAGTCAAAATACTACGAAATGATTCAAAATAATACGAACTATCGAGGGTGAATAAAAAGTAGTACGAACTTTAAAAATTAAAAATTCATATACAAACTATACCATAATAAACTAATACTAATCAACACAAAAACTAATGTAGACTTAAAATATAATTTAACCTCCAACCGATGAATGACAATAGTATCTACTAGGATAGAGAGGGGTAAGCCTCTTGAAGATGATGAACAACTCAAGATAAATATATAGTAATTAACTCTTAAAACTGTGGAACAAATTCCATACAAACTAAATCAGATAATAAACATATGGATATGTTTTTTTTTATTAGAAAATAATTCGAGATCAGATATAACTGAATCTCGATGGCCGACAAGTCGGCAGACGGAAACCCGACAATACATAAGAATGAAAACGATAATATATAAAAAGCGGAGCAATACACTACGATCGAACAAGTTTTCAAACATTGCTTATTTCAAAGATGGTGTAAAAAATTAAAATAAAAAAGGATTCTTTTGAAATTGACTTTAAACTTATACACTACGAACAGGAACAGGTTTTTTGGAAGATGATGAACAATCTTCCCCTAAATGTTACAATATCTTACCCAACTTTCTTATTAATTATATTTTGAATCTAAATTAGTTTTTGGGTTGAGCATTCTAGCCATTGTATTAATACTGGTTTATTAGTGTATAGTTTGTATATGAATTTGTAATTTTTAAAGTTCATATTATTTTTTGTTCATGATCGATATATATATAGTTCGTATTATTTTCAATCATTTTTTCGAATAACACATAGTGACTAATAGGTCACGAGCTCGAATCCCCCTCCCATATTGTGGCCTGGCCCTAAGTGCCACTAAAAAAACATTGTACCAATATTTTTTGGTGTTATATGTACAATGTACCAAAATTGTTTTTGGGCTAAAAGACTTGACTAACCCAAATAGACTAATAAAAAAATATTTATGAAATATTATATAAGACTGGTAAAAAAAATCCATAATTAAGATATAATTAGATTTATTATTAGGGGAATTTTGCTTACAATTCTAATGAAATAATTTTTTAATTAATATATTAGTCAAATAAAAAAATTATTTTAATTAAAAAAACTAATTAAAAACTTAATTAAAAAATACTTTTCAATTTACTTAAAATTCAAATTTTGGAAAGAATTTTTTCAGAAGAAATGAAAAAATAATTGGGATTTTTCATAAGCAACAATAATAAATGTTAAAAATTATATACTACACATCCGATCCAAAATACATGTCATTTGACTTTTCAACACGTATTTTAAGGAGCTAAAAACTATATAATATATTAACTTTTTATTATTATTTTGTTACAATTTAATACTTATTACCAACAAATATTAAGTTGTAAAAAAAATCATTTTAAAAAAGTTGATATTTTATACTACACAGTTTTTAGCTTCTTAAAATACGTGCTAAAAAGTCAAGCGACATGTATTTTGGATCGGAGAGAGTATTATATTTTAACCATATGATAAATAAAATATAAAACTAAATATATAGTAAACTTAATCATTAATTCTATATCATTGAATATATAGAAATATTGGTTATTATTATTAGTTTATTTCTCGTATTATATATTAGAATTATTGTGTTTAATATTGTATTTTTAATAAATTTTATAAATAATAAATATTATTTTAATATATTCGTATAACAAGATTTAGACTATTATATAGTCTAGTGTACCAACTAGACTTTCCATTCTTTTTATATAAAAAAAAAATAGGCAAGTGCATGTCACACCCGACCCCTTGCTCTATTGATAAGAGAGAGGTATCCGTTACAAGAGGTCAAGTACTATTTAAATCTCATTCTTTACTCACTATATTTAATTAGGTTTGTGTCACACTCAGAGGCGGAGCTAGGGGGTCCTAGGTGGTCACGTGACCCCCTCCTCATCCGACAAATTACCTAGGTGTGTTCTTCTCGTCGATAGCTTCGTTTTGATATATATAATACGCCCTAATCCGACATCTGAGTAAAAAGTTATGAATGTTTGAAAATTACAGCAGTATCAATCACTTTAGTTTTATTTCAATATACTATAATACTTTAATTAGTTTAATATTTTACTTAAATTGACATTCACATATTATAATTCATCTCGAGAGCTTCGAAACTATATGTTATATTACTTATTTTGAGAATATGGTAAGAAGTTACGCTAGTTTAATTTTTTTTATATCTAGTTATACATTATTACATGTTAATAATGCAATGTTTATTTATTGTGTTTTATATCTTTAATTTTTTTGTTTTTTATCCTTATTTTCGTTTTATATATTTGTAGTATTTTCGAAACCATAGGTTGACACTAGTTTGTACTATTGAACACGTTGTGTTTTACGATTTTTTTTCTCGATCTTATTGTACATCGACTACTATGGTGAACCCCCGCTCAAAACTTTCTGGCTCCTCCCCTGGTCACACTCATTCTATAATAATGCATTGATCGAGTCCAATTCACAAGTTGTAAATAAACATGCAATTAATCAATGAAGCAAATGAAAATCTCACAAAAACAATAATTGATTCAATATAATAAAGGAACCTTCATATGTACTGTATAAATCATAAGAGGAGTTGACAGAGTCATACAAACATAGTCGTAGAATTTAATCCCCTGGGCCCTGCGAGAGTGCCACTGGATTGGGAAATTCTTTTTTTTTTTTGGTTTAATGAATTGGGAAATTCTAATACTAAATACAGTAGTTGATTGCATGTTCTTCTTAACTTCAAGTCTCACTTCCTCCTGGCATGGACTCAATTAGAAAATATCCTTTGTACATTAGTATATAGATATCAATTTGATATCTTAGTATACTAATTGTAGGTTTATCTTTGAATTTGAATATCTATTCAAATTATTGTAGTATATTCAACAACCTTTCTTCTTCTTCTTCTTCTCTCTTTCTATTTCGTGGCCTCAAGTTCGAGGCATTTTCGGGAGGTTTGATGTGGTAGAAAATTCTAGGTGAAACGGTCAAGGAGAGCTAAGAAACGCATCCGAAGCTCCTGAAATCGGAGATTCCCGATGGGATGTGGATAAGAAGAAGATAATTGATATTGATATTCAATGATCCGATTGTGACTTGTAATCGTTACGCTCATGAAAGAGAAGGCCTTGTGGTTGCATAGGGCATACCAATAAGAAGTGGTTTATTATATTATAAATTCTTTCTTTTTTAATCTAATATCTATATATTCTTTTCAAATCATAGTTATAAGAAATCACGGTTGGGAGGTCAAGATCACTGATGGACGGTTTTTAGTCGCGTTAACCGTATCAAAATAATTTCGAACCTACCTACCTAATGTAGCGTGGTAAGAACGAGTCGATCCCACAGAGAATCAAGTATTTCCAAGTTAAGTTTATTTACCAATTAGTATGAAACGGGGGTTTTTGGGTGATGAAAATAAGAAAGAAAATAAAATAAACTATAAACAAATTAATGGAAATAGCGATTAATAAAATAGTTTCACCTACAATTATCCACTTTAGTTCGTTGAAACGATCATTGTAACTTCATCTTGTCCTTTTAGGTTTCCTATGAATGCCCTTGTCCCGACCTAATATAGTTACTAGTCCAACCAGTCCTAGCAACCCTTATCAATCGAACAGTCCCTAAAGAAGGATTTAACCCAATTGATAGCCTTAAGTTCAGAGATTAACCAAGGTATTTGCAGTCCCTAAAGAGGGATTTAACAACACATTCAACTTACTACTCATTCAATTAGTTCAACCAGCCCTAAAGGAACAAGTTTGCCACTTAGGTTAAGGTTCACAACCAGGAATCTACAAAACCTTAGCAATTGAATTGATTCTAACTAGTTGCGCGGGCTAGATAGAATAAAACAATAGACAATCAAGCACAAAGAAGTCGAAACATTCAATATAGGAAATAAGGAACAAGAATTAGAAACTCACAATCAATCCAAACAAAGCTTCAAATTGTAGACGAAACGAGAGAGTTTAGGTCTCCATAAAAATAAAACAAAACACAATTAGGGTTTTTGGATCCAAAGTTAGTCGGCCGGTTCACGTTGTTCGGCCTCTTCCCTACCGTATGAATGAATGAATATATAGTAATCTATCTAATTCTCATCCTAGAATATAATAATAATATAAATCCAATTTATATATCTAATTAACCTAAGTAGTACGGACTACGGAGTATGTATATAGATAATATGGTGCGGCTGTAACTGGATGAACCGGCCCAACCGATCAGCTCCACCGCCTCCACGAGTCCGTCAATTAAGTCTAGTCACCCATCTTCTCATTTGCAAAATAATTCCCAAATTCTTACGATCCAGCTTGAAAATACCCTGAAATATATAAAAATACTGGTGTAGACTCCGAAAACTAAATAATACAAATTAACTATAAAATATGTAAACATGCTCTAAATTAATATTCAAATCTATACTTAAAACATGACTAAAATATACTCTATCAAACCACCCCATGCTTAGACTTTTGCTTGTCCTCAAGCAATGAAAAACAAATATAGAATTTATTATCTCACAAATAAGATCTTCATGCTATAATTTAGAAAAACAACATCACGTAGTAGGAGCCATGAATAAGAGAACAAACATCCTAACAAGTATATGAGCGATCCAATAGTAAATGCAAATTTAATCCAACCTCACCGGGATAATGTGTTTCACTCAAACTCTCATGTGTTTAGGCTTTAAAATCCAACTCTCAACTCAATCCAAAATGCTCTATACACTGTGAATGTCATTACTTGCAAACAACATCATGAGGACTTTTATAAGGTTGTAATGGGGCTTTGGTAGGAACATAAGGCATGGGAAATATTTAGGCTTGTGGTGCTAAAAATCCGGGAAAAAAGGAACAATAACCAACCAGAAGAACACCAAAACTTCCATACTTCGCAAACCATTCCAATAACATAAACTCCAATACACATCAATAAGCACTCTTTGATTTTAAATAGCCATACAACTTATGAAATTTTTTTCATTCGGATGATGACTTTTTCTTTTCTTTTATGCTTACTTTTGCCCCTAGGTGAATTTTATCCTCCCTAGGTCCAAGCTTACTAGACTTTTACTCCTAAGTGAATTTTATCCTCCTTAGGCCCCTAGTAACAAGTCATCTCTATTATACAAGAAGGGTTACCTTATTTTGGCTATGCCTCTCGCAATGTACAACCATACATACATCATCTCCACTCAAAGCAACTCCAACATAAAGATTTTTCACCAATTCTCCTCCTAATTCCCGGATAGGGTTAGGCTAATCATTGGCTATGATATATTTTTGTGGAGCTATCAAAAAGAATAGGCTTTAAGGCTCAGATTGGCTTCAAGCAAAGGATAATATGTAAGGTAGATAGGGTATAATATGGCTAAAGAAAATATGCCTCAATCATTTGAAATTCACAAGCAACAAACATGTGCAATACGGTCATGAAAAACAAGCATATGGAGAGTATAATCACACAATAAAAGCAAAAGGGAATAATTATGAAAAGTCTCTATAAGGCCAAAACAAACTCACAAGGGTTATGTTTTTGCTAGACTTCAATTTAACCTCAACTATGAACCATACTTGCTCAATTATATTCTCAAATCATGCTCCAAAATCATTTTCAAGCAATTCAATCAAATCATGGGATTTATGCAATAAGATCATAAAATTAATTAGAGGACAAACTAAACCAAGATGGGTATCTTTAATAACCCCTAAATGAAATGAAATGAAATGCATAACAAAAATTGAAAAAACAAAAACAAAAAAAAAACTAACATATATATAAAGACGGAGCTACACATTAATTCCCCACCCCATGCTTAAAATCTTACTTTGTCCTCAAAGTAAAGAAAAATAATCAAAGAGAGGTAGATGAAACTCACAAAGTAATCAGGCATTCGAGACAAATCATTCAGCTCAAGAAGAAGCGGTGGTGTTTCCTTTGAACAGACTATAAAATTCAGCAACTTCTCATATTCATAGGTCCTGTCCAACACCACAAACAAGAACAAAAGCAAGCCAAACTTGCATAGAAATCAGCCACCAATCAAGTCAAGTAACAAAGGAATACCAAAGCATAAAATTCAGCAAGATAGATCACTATTCCTAAGTACTAACACCCTTAAAATATGATAAAAGATCAGAATTTACAGCCCTAGGTGTCCAGTAGAAATTCTTGGATGTAACTGTCATTGTGAAACTTCTTGGATTTGGGAAAACATAGGCATCGTCTCCCTTGCAGAAGGTCCTGGCCAAGACACAAAGCAAAGAAAACATACAAGACAAAGCAATCCAACTTTCCAAGTACATATATCATCCAAGAACAAAAGAACAACACCCAAGTCCAAAATCAGTCCCGGTAAGTCATGCTCATCCATACGTCGGAAGTAAAATCATGAAAAATATACAGAGAGCATGAGACAAGCAAGTGGACAAGAACCAACATAAAGCACACCCCAACCAATTTAGAGAGTAGCAAAAATAACTCACTGATTTTAGACAAGATGAGAATAAACCGATCAGGTTGAAGACAAAGAGTTTTAAAATCAGCATGAAGACATCGCAACAAAATCAATAGTAAACCGACACAAGAGCAAACAGACTTAATGTAAAAATCTCAAAGTACACATAATGTAGTCCAGGAGAATGCTCAAATGCGAGAAATCATAGCACCTACTCCCTAAACAAGCTCATCACAAGACACACCTAAATGTCATGGAGCTATATAACAAATCAGCACAGCAAATTGTGATAATCCTGTCAAAATTTCGTGCACTGTCAAAATTGGGTCCTTAGACGGTTCCTATCTTGCGTATGAAAATCATGAAAAATCAATTCATTGATTCTGAAGGACCACGATCAACCCAACACGTATAGTAAATCCTAACAAATTAGTAGCACTCGATAGGTTGACAATCGATAAATCAAAAACATAAATCCACTCAATCCCCTCCCAATGAGATAAATCAACCAATCAACAAGATAAAAAACATACCTGTACTTTGCAGGAATCGACGGGGCCAATTTGAAGCAGCTGGTGGGGAGCGGGGTGATGCGGTGAAGAAGGGCTGCTGCTGGCAGATGGTAAGTGCTGGCGATCAGAGGCGGCTTGCAGGCGAGGTGGAAACCAGTGGTGGCAGAAGATGGTTGCTGGAGGCGGTTTGAAATGGGGGCGGCCATGGAAAATCGGCGGCGGTCTGAAAGTCGATCTGGTGAACAGCAATTGACAGGTCCGGCGATCGCTGGGCTTCAGGGTGCCGAGATGAGGAGCGGTGGCGACTAGCAGTAGACGACGAGAGGAGGAGAGGGAGGCCGGTGGCGGATGAAAGATCCGACGAGAGGGATGGAAAATAAGACTGCTCGAGGGCAAATTCCCGGTGGAGACACGGGCCGGGAGAGAGGCGCTCTACTGGGGAAGAATGGTCCAGGCGTGGCGAGAAGTGGAGACACGGGCCGAGAGAGAGGCGCTGTGTCGTGGCTGCCGGCGGTCGATTGACGGGAAAAGGGCTCAGCGGCGCTCAAGCGGAGATGGCCAGGGAGGAGAGGAAGAGGGAGACGGGAAACTGGAAAGGGTTTTTTGGTTTTTTGGGTTTTTTTTTTTTAATTATTATTTTTAACGAGAAAAAAAACAAAATATAAAAATTAATCCTAATTAAAAATAAAAGGAATAAAGAAAAAAAACATACTTGGTTTCTTCTAAGATCGATTCAGACATTGTTAAAGCCCTCAATAATTTGTCAAACTCTTGGGCACATATTTCACAAAAACGAGCTTGGCTTTCTGCAGAGGATATGTCATACCACCGATTCAGTTCCATTGATGGCTTCTCAAAATATGCGCTCCTCTTTTGCCATCTCTTAGATCTTTGTCTGTTTGCACCCTCATCAAATTCAAACAACGGAATCCTCTTTGTCAAATTTTCCTCATCTTGCTCATCTATCCAATCTCCTAAGATCTCCTCGTCAAGAGAGATGATAGCGTAGTCGTCACTAACCACCACCTCCGTCTGCCTAGGAAAAATCTCTGAAATAATTGTAATTGTAATTTGTTGAGCCACTTGGATCCGCTTCATCTCGTTATTAAAATCAGTTTGGATCATTATAAGTTGGGACTCCATTGCAGCAAAGTGTTCTTCCATAAGGGGCAACATGGACGATTCTTGTGATGTTTGCGGAGCCAGACATGGAGGTTCTAATTGTCTGATTTGGAGCTCTAATTGTGCAATCTCATGTACGATATTCATCTCACGAGAAAGTTGAGCTTTGCACAAATGATGTACTTCCTTAACCTTTCCGATCGGAACCCTAAACACCGGACAATCTTTAAATACATGATTAGAAACTCCGCAAAAATCACAATATAAACCATGAGTCATCTTTAGAGGCACACACCTAGACACACGAACACAAACAGTTAGTAGCACGGGTGTTATGAACCGTAAGATAGGCTCACAACAAAAATTAGTTATATACAATAATCGGCAAACACACAAAACAAAGAAATAAACTTTGATTCCCCGGCAACGGCGCCAATTTGATGGACGGTTTTTAGTCGCGTTAACCGTATCAAAATAATTTCGAACCTACCTACCTAATGTAGCGTGGTAAGAACGAGTCGATCCCACAGAGAATCAAGTATTTCCAAGTTAAGTTTATTTACCAATTAGTATGAAACGGGGGTTTTTGGGTGATGAAAATAAGAAAGAAAATAAAATAAACTATAAACAAATTAATGGAAATAGCGATTAATAAAATAGTTTCACCTACAATTATCCACTTTAGTTCGTTGAAACGATCATTGTAACTTCATCTTGTCCTTTTAGGTTTCCTATGAATGCCCTTGTCCCGACCTAATATAGTTACTAGTCCAACCAGTCCTAGCAACCCTTATCAATCGAACAGTCCCTAAAGAAGGATTTAACCCAATTGATAGCCTTAAGTTCAGAGATTAACCAAGGTATTTGCAGTCCCTAAAGAGGGATTTAACAACACATTCAACTTACTACTCATTCAATTAGTTCAACCAGCCCTAAAGGAACAAGTTTGCCACTTAGGTTAAGGTTCACAACCAGGAATCTACAAAACCTTAGCAATTGAATTGATTCTAACTAGTTGCGCGGGCTAGATAGAATAAAACAATAGACAATCAAGCACAAAGAAGTCGAAACATTCAATATAGGAAATAAGGAACAAGAATTAGAAACTCACAATCAATCCAAACAAAGCTTCAAATTGTAGACGAAACGAGAGAGTTTAGGTCTCCATAAAAATAAAACAAAACACAATTAGGGTTTTTGGATCCAAAGTTAGTCGGCCGGTTCACGTTGTTCGGCCTCTTCCCTACCGTATGAATGAATGAATATATAGTAATCTATCTAATTCTCATCCTAGAATATAATAATAATATAAATCCAATTTATATATCTAATTAACCTAAGTAGTACGGACTACGGAGTATGTATATAGATAATATGGTGCGGCTGTAACTGGATGAACCGGCCCAACCGATCAGCTCCACCGCCTCCACGAGTCCGTCAATTAAGTCTAGTCACCCATCTTCTCATTTGCAAAATAATTCTCAAATTCTTACGATCCAGCTTGAAAATACCCTGAAATATATAAAAATACTGGTGTAGACTCCGAAAACTAAATAATACAAATTAACTATAAAATATGTAAACATGCTCTAAATTAATATTCAAATCTATACTTAAAACATGACTAAAATATACTCTATCAATCACCCATAGCAGAAGACGAAAGACAAGTGACTAGATAGTTATTTTCGGAATGCATTTATTATATAATCAACTTAAATAATATTGAGAATCAATGTTAAAACAAACTAAAGATCAGCTACAATAAGCTGAAATAAGAGTGCAAAAGTATGGAAAATCACCAAGAACATTCAATGTTCTTCATATGAGTGCAGACGACATCAAAAGGCAAATGTCACTACTAGAAATTTGCTATTTAACATCGGGTAGTAACCGATGTCTTTCAAAAAAAAAAATCGATGTCTATGTTGGGGATGTAAAAAGTCAAAAAAATTTCACATCGGCCAGAACCCGATGTATATATTGTTTATAACATCGTTTATATTTATAAAAATGATATGTTTAATATTGTATAACATCAGTTATGTTGTTTATATCATTGTTTTGATAGACTCATCTCTTCATAACCCTAGTTATTTTGTATTGTTAGGCCGATGAAGATGTGTATCATAACACAATTAAGCCCCTAGACATCGTTTTTTTAAAATTGAACGATGTTTTAACATGAAAGAGACATCACTTGTATAGATATCCTACATATGTATGTTCATTTTCTCTCTATAATTTGTAATGTTATTTTTCTCTACAAAATTTGGCTATATAGAATAAATATAAAACCGATGTTATTACATATATTGAAATCGTTTTTTTTTTAAAACTGTTGTTTATATATATTAAAGACATCATAAATTATTAATAATCAGATTTGTTTAGTTCGTAAAACTGGTGTGTTTAGTTCATAAAAGTGATGTGTTTGGTTCATAAAAATGACGTGTTTAGTTCGTAAAACTGATGTTGTTAGTACGTAAATTTGATGTTTTTAGTTTGTAAAACTGATGTTTTTAGTACGTAAAACTGATGTGTTTAGTACGTATAATTGATGTCTTTTATTACAACAAATCGTTGTCTTTTGCCTGTAAAACCGCTATAATATCCTGTCTATATATATACACACACACACACCAGATCACATTACCACAATACCAACCAATCAAAACATACCCGACGTGCTAGCTTATGAACCGAATCAATTTGGTTCATAAACACAATATCTTGTCTATATATACACACCAGATCAAAGTGCCACACAATACCAAACGAACAGTGCATATTTTCATAAACAAAGGTCAAATGCCACACAATGCACTACATTTGGCTACTTTGTATTATCAACAAAATTGGCATGTTTGGGACACCAAGGTTAAAGGCTAGCTGCACATCCTAAATACTTACAAAATCCACAAAATAGGATATTCAACCTTGGTGGCACCAAGGTTAAAGGCGAACTCGCCTAATCTAGTTAGTATATTCTATACGTGCTTCTAGCTAGGCAATTAGAAATCCAAAAAATAGGCCTTGAATTCATGCAAAAAATGGACAAACCTTCCAGAAGCTAGGTAGTTAATTAATAAAAGCAATGGATCGACCTACAACAAGCCCTCGATAAATTCGGCAAGTTCAACCCGGACTTCATCAATCTCCTCTTGGGAATAGGATGTACGACTCCTTCCAGCAGCCCACTGATATCACAAATAAAGCATGTTGTTACATTTCTATATAGTAGTGCATACATCTTAATTGTAAGCAACAAAGATCTAATGTGCACCTAATCAATAAGTAATATGTACATCACGAAAGATCCAATATTTATACCTTGGTGTTGAATGAAAGACTCTCATCCTCTACAATCTCCTTCATAAACCGCATTACGTAATACCCACATTCATGTCCACCCGGCTGCATAGGTGCACCCTTGAGGGGTGTGACCTTTGGCATTTTTCCATCACCATGACCAGTCTCCTCGTTGAATTGTTTAACAACACTACATATATATCACATGCTGAAATTAAGTTTCATATGGATATAAAAGCTATCAATAATTTGTTAAATCATAAAAATCATAAGCCTGGATAAATTACCTCTGCACTGCCTTCTCCCAGCCCTTGTACACAGTTGGTCTTGGCATGGAGTCAATTGTGAAGATTTGTGACTCCCATATAACTGTTAAGATCCAATGGTTCCTAAACATTTCAAAAAAAAAATGCATACATGCAATCAATAGACAACCAAATGGACTTTTGACAATTTTCCAACACAGTTTGTGAGGGATCATGTATATGCGGTCATGAGGAATCATAAGTGCATATAGTTATATATGTAAAGGCCCGGAATTTTAAATAATAAATAATATAAATGGATTTAAGTCGGAAAAAAAAAATAAGATGAAATAAATTAAGAATTCGGATATTTCAAGAAAAACTCGTCCTTAATTTCCTAAATCGAAATTGAAATCCTTAAAACGAGTTCCGGCATTATTTAATTGGAAATTTAAATTACGTTATACTATGCTTTATGTACCGAAAATTTGAGAATAATATTTGGAGTCTTATATTAAATTCGGATTTGGAAAATTAAGAAGTATTTTGAACGGGTCGGGATAAGGTCGAGTGAGCGGGTTTCAGATTTGTATTCCGGGAATTTGAAATTTGGAGTTTTGGGACCACTTGTTATTTTGTCCCCTTCCCCCCTTCACATGTCCAATTTCAACAATTTCCCCTCCCTCTTCTGTCGACAACAGCTGCAAGTCTGCAACCTCTTCCCTTCAATCCCATTGTGGCAAAACATCACCCCACTACCTCCTCCTCCCTCAAGCTTTGTCTCATTCCAAATGGTGGCAAGAAGCCAACCCATTCAACCCCTATTCTAAGCCTCACACAGCAGCAGAACCAGCCACCCTCCACCTCTGTTCTTCGGCGAGAGAGCTGGGCAACACCAAGCACGGCCCCGCCTTGCTCCTCCCCTCCTCGAATACGAGGCAGCAGCACCACCTTCTGGGAGCCACCAGCAGAATCCGAAGCCGCCAGGGAGCGCCGCCTAGCCGAGCCCAGCTCCATCTCCCTCCCACCGCCTCTGTCTTGCCGAGAGGAAACCAAGCTCCGCCCCTCCTTTCTCGAGCCGATGAGGACGACCACCGACGCCTCCATTCACCTCCAACAACCGGAGAGCAACCAGGAGTCCCACTAAAGCCGAGCCACTCCGACGAAGCCGTCCGAGCCACGATTGCCTCCCCTGTTCGCGCTAAGGTCGGTTCCTTTTCCCCTCCGTTTTCGTTTCGACCCAAAATCGCTGTAAAGGTGTTGCCTTTGAACCTTCTACTTCCTTCCCAGGCTAAGAGAGAGCGCCTCGAGCCTCCGGCGAGTCTAATCGCGTCCCGACGACATTTTCCGGCGAGTCGACGCCTTCGGTGAGCTCCCTTCTTCCCCTCCTTCGGTGTCGTTTGTTTGATTCGTGTTGTTGGGTGTCGGGAGGGCTCGTGAGTGTGGGTTTGGGTTGAGTGGAACTCCGGCGGCCTGAGCTCTTCCCCTTCCTTCTTCGTTTTCCGTCCAATTTCCCAGAGCGCTCGCTGCTCGCTTCCAAGGTAGGAGACGGGTTCGGTTTGGTCTTCCTTTTAATAGGGTTCGGTTCGTTTTGTTTTAAATGAAAAAGAAAACCGGGTTCATGGGGGGGTTGTTTTAATAAGAGTTGGGCTGGGTCATGTTGGATCCGAAATTTGGGAAAAGTTGGGCTGGGTCATGTTGGATCCGAAATATGGGAAGAGTTGGGCCTTTTCTTTTGGTTTGTCTTAAAAGATGTTATTTGTGATAGATGTTTATGATATATGTTATGGTTTTATATTATGATTAGTAGCTATAGTTAATATCATTATTAATATAACATTCTGTTTTGAGGAATTATAATTCTGAAATTACTAATATATATTATAACATGGTTTAATTTGTAAATTAAGGAAAAAAATTGATTTTGACATGAAATGTCGGACTCAAATTTTTGTGGTGATTAAATGTCGGATTTTATAGTATGATTTTGAAATGAATTGCCGGAATTATTTCTATAATATGATTTTGAGAGATTGGTTTTAAGGTTTAAATGTTTAATGTCAGGATTTGGCTAAGTATGACTTTAAAGGCATTGTTGACTTTCTGAGTTGATTTGACTTAAGATTTAAGAGTTGGAATTTTCGGGAAGAATGATTTTGGTTGATGTTGGTCGTATCGAAAAAGTTTTGGAAAATGGTTTTACCATCGATTGATTTTGAGGATGTGAGAACTTGGGTTTCGTGTGTATGAATGTTGGTCCGATGGCTTATGGAAATGGTTTGATGATAGGCGTGCATTGCTTTTGGATTGCTTTGGACTTGCATTTGGGCCTTGCTTGTATTATCTTGCTGTTCTGCTTCTTCAGGTAAGTCTCTTCGGAGCTTACTCATATTGAATAGAGCTATTCCCTGCTTTAGGTGCATGATATACTAGGTGCTTGCATTCATGATCAGCATGTCATGTAGTACCATGCTAGGTTGCATCGATCGTTGAGCATTCTATTTCTTTGTGTGTATGTAAACAGAACGGCCGTTATCTGTGATAGTCCTAGAAGTCTTTGCTAGGGTCATAGGGTAGCCCAGCCTCATTGGGTACCCTGAGTCAATCGAGTACTTCCTTATATTATGATATGCCTGCGGGCTTTATTGTGGAGCGGGTTAGGCATGCGTGCCGCCTAATTATGAATGAATGCATTCACGAGCTGGCCAGTCTCCGCCTGTCGGAAGGGGTGGAGGTAGGAGAGGGATATGCCAGTTGGCATTGTCTTGGGCCCTTTACAGTATTTCTGCACATTATTATGAACTAGGAGCATGCTAGTGTGTTTGAATTTCGTACTGCATTAGAGCATCTTTATCAGGTATAGCGTATATGTGTGCTTATGGTTGGGATGCAGAGTTAAGTGGGCATCGATCTGATCCCGCCCCAAATCAATTTTTTTAGGAATTATTTATGTTCATCCCATCGGTGCTGTTTGCTTATTGCGTGGGTCATTTTGTCGGCGGAGAGTGAGCGCTGGAGTTATAGACTTCACCAGACTCTGATTTTATTGTTTTGGGATTTATACTTTTGACTCCGTTTTGACCCGGCTCCGCCGTGGCACTTGTATCTGTATTTTACTTCCGCTTTACTTCCGTTTGAAATGGATTTTGCGACATAGTCTTAGGACAGGTTAAGGGTACCCAACGGCCCTTCGAGGTTTTTAGGGTTTGAAATCCCTCTTTATACTAATCTTAAAAGAGTTTGAAACCTCGACCCGTACCTGGATTGCAAGATCCGAACAAGGGTTTTCATCCCTTGAAACGTAACCCGGAAATCATAATTCTGGGCCGTTACAAAGATGGTATCAGAGTTGAGGTTGTGCAATTCGGGTACACAAGGGTCGAGTGTATGTTTTGGTAAACCGCCCATGAATTTCAAAGGATTTGAAAGGATTTTAAAAAAAGGGCAAAATGAACTTAAGGTGCCTAACCTAAATTGGACTAAGTAATGAACTCGACTTGTAATAAAAGATGAAAACCGACCAGACGGGGACACGAGTGGGTAGTAAGGGCGGTAGACCACCCCTATTGGGTGTAGTTGGGAACGGTAGGCGAAATATCAGCTTGTTCTTTACAGATGGGTTGGGAGACTCAAATGAGATCATTATGAGTGTTATTAACTGATTCCGTGCTTAGTGCTTGCTATGCTAGAGATCTGATTTAGTATGCCTAACAATGAGTTGTGTATTGACATATTTGTGCAAACGGGATAGCGGGAGTACCATTATTTCTATATGGTCAAGTCCAGCTTGTGTGAAACAACCTCTTCAACCATGTTCTATCGAGTCTCCCTCCCAAATGTCAGTGTCTTCCACGGGGAATCGGGTCGGTAAACACGTTGTGTCGGAAACAAGTATGGATATAAAGGTGGTTTGAGTGAGTGTTGGAAGGTAGTTCTTGATGTCATTTTGAATCGAGAGTAAGGTGTTTATGAGGTTGTCTTTATTGATTTTTATGATGATTAACCAGTGTTTTCCTACCACAAGATTCATACCGGAGTCCCACGGGAAAGAGGGGTGATGAGTCGGTTGGGAAAAGTCAATGGTTGCCCTTAGGGACCCCTGTCCGGTTGTAATTGTGACTCCCTCTGAATTGCATATATGACATAATTTTGTAATTTTTGGCATGTACCCTACGAATGACCATTGGTAAAAAGCTACTCATGTTGTTGCATCTATGATTGGTTACATTGCTTAGGCCTTGTGTTATGTCTTGGCTTCTACCCTGATTATATGTTGTCATAGCATGTTTACTCGGCCTATTGATCGTAAGATTGAATGAAAGTGTGAGTTGCATGAAATGAATCTGCATGATTTTATTCTACTAGGTTCATGATAGTGTGATCGTTAAATTTTGATACCCTGATGAAGCAAGTTCCTTATTTGATACGTGCTACAACTTGTTGTCAACATGCCTTATATGATACGTAATTTCCAGTACATGTTATTGTGACGATCCTTAATGTAAAGTCGTGATTGTATAACATTTCGTATCCATGCTAGTCACATTGTTTAAGTCTCGTGTTGCATCTCGCTTTCTGTCATGATTATGTTTGGTTTCGCGTGTCTAATTGACCTATTGTAATGATCGTACTACTGATTGGTTAGAAACCTGAAGGGCATGATATGGGTCTATATGAATGTTGCTTCCTTGAATTAGGTCCATGATAGTGTGGTAAGCTTCTCTTTGTACAAATGCCCCGTAAGATGATCTCCTCGGCATTTTAGTTAGTAATGCCCGGCCCTTGCCTTGCTTGATTAAATTAGTGGTTCCATCCGTGACCATGCTATCGAAGTAATATCTTGATATATGCGTGTCTCATTTAGTATTATTCAATTGGAACACATGCCCCCGTATTCTACTTATATTGCCATGTTACGTAGGTTTATATTATGCACTGCTACATTCCTCCCATGCTTGTGTATCGCTGGACTATGTTAATGTGGTCTCTTGTGTATCGTTGTGTTAGTTAATCAAGCGCATGTATGTATAAAATGTTGTATTGCGTCATTAGTATCATGTAGGATCCTCGGTTGTGACTTGTGCGCACTTGTATCTTGCCTACGTTGTTGTTGATTCCCTCTTGAGCTAGGTCCCTGATAGTGTGATTCTCCTCTTTCATATCATCCTAGGTGTTTTACTCATGATTAGATTGATGTTGAACTCGATGATCAATTCGTTTTCTGTGATGGTTATCCTAGTATGCTTACATGTTATCGCTCGGTAGTGTTTCTCCATTACTCTATGATATCCTCTTGTACTTGCATGGATGCATGACGTGGCACCTCACACGATCACTCACCACACTATATCATGTCTTCACATACGTAGGACGCATGAATGTTGAAATGAATCTAGTCGAGTTATCTTGATTGTGTGCATGTTCGATATGTGCCAGTAGTGTCATGTAGGGCTTATGATTCCCAATATGATTCGCCAAATGATCACGTGTTGTACTTGTTCTATGATGTGATGATTATTGTATCGTGAATGTGCTCTATGATGGTTCGTTCTTAGTATTATTATAATGTATCGCCCATGGTGTATTTCTTGTTACTTTTGACGATGTCTCATGTTTCGTAAATATTATGCGGAACTCCTCTTAATGACTCTTGACTATGCTTGTATCACATCATGTATCACTAATACCATGTAGGACCCATGCTTTCTAAATGTATCTCGTCATATGATTACGTGTCATGCTTGACCTATTATACGATCATTGTGTCAGATAAGATAGTTACTATGTTGCTCTTACATGTCCTTTTATGATGCCATACACTACGCTCGTGCATTGTTCATATATGTGATAATTGTGATGCCTATGTAATCCTGCATATATTGCTTAAGTTGCTAGGCCTATCTGCTTTCATGGGATGATAGATTACTATCTTGTCTCGCATTCGTCCGTGTAGCATATGAATATGTCTTTTTGAAATGAATACGTATGTCGTGCTCCTCGAGATAGGTACATGTTAGTGTGGATTAAAATGATTGATATGCCCTTATGATGAAATTGTGTCTGCTTGTCACCATTGCAACCTAATAGACCTCCATAAGGGCGTTGTTGCTATTCTCGTGTTAGAGTCTTGTCTCTAGTATTGTCGTCTTTGGTTGTGGTACGTGTTTGTCCCCGAAGGGAATTTGGGTTGTCTTATCTTGTCACTCCCCTATCTCCGCTAACTTGAATTCCTACGCGATACATTGAACGAGCGACCGCACATGAAAGAGAAAGGAAGTTGCATAATGATAGAGCTGTGTGGCGGAAGCGTGGGCCCATAACCCACAAGCCTCATGATCGACGGTGTTGGTGGGACAAGTATGTCCTGAGGATTGCGGCTATCGAGTATGATATGACTTGCAGGCGGGAGTGTCCTCCGTTTGAATTGCTAACTTTTCTGAACATGTTAATAACCATGATGCAATGCTTTGATGGTGACGTTTATGTGTTGATGTGCTGACTTGATGATGACTATTGCCTGATTGTCTGTCGTCTATGATGATATGATGTGATGCCTTATTGATCTAATGTACTATGATGTCTGGACGTGCCGGAGTGGTTGCTACTCTAAGTTGCTAAGCATGATTTGAATTCCTTTGCCTGTAAAATGTGAACTACATATGCTAAGAAGCCTAAATTGTATCTGATAAGGTTATAATACAACATGCTAGCTTGACTTGGTTATGTTCATATATGATGTTATAATGATTATTGAGCATGATGGTAAACTGAGACTTGTTGAACCCATGATGTTATGTTTATGAATACTAGTTGATATGATGTAGACCTTATGTTTGATGATTTTCATGACTGCTTCTTCCTTAAACTTGTGGGTGAGGTCATTGGTAGCGTGGTTGATGAGTGGTAAAAGAATTATAGGCGGTTAAGATGATCGATAGTATTAGGAGGTGAGTCGCGAGAAAGGGATGTTGGCTTAGGTAAAACTGAGTGAGCTTTAGGATTTATGGGAAGCAAGGTGGGTGGTTTTGATGAGCTTCTAGGTGATGCTTGTGATGTCTTGAGTAATAAATGAAGTGTGGGAAATGACTTTTGAGAGTATTGAGGATATAGTATGAGAGGGTTCTCGGGTGTGAAGTTAGAGATAGGAGTTGGAGTCTTAGAGGTGGATGGTGTGTAGGAGTGTTTGGTGGAATGAGGGGTGAGATTTGAGCCTCGAGATGAATTGGGATTTCTTCAGGGGACTTGGTCGGAGTTAGTGTTGTTGAGTCTAGAAGAGGATTACTCTTGGCTTGAGATTGGGATATCAAAATGGATTGGGACTTCTTTTAGAGGATGTTGTCTGAGTTGAGGTGGTGAGTCTAGACAAAGATTGGTTGCCCTGGGAGTTGGAGGTGAGCGAAAAGGGAATTGCATTTACTTTGACTTGTGATGATGTGGAAATTTTCTTGCTTATATGGGTTGATAATATATATTGGCATGATGTTAGATAACGACTATGATAAAACCTGATATGAAATGAGAGTACATGTCGATATGCAATATTGGGACCTAGATTGGAAGTGACTAGTGTTACCATGATATATTATTATCCTGTTATATTGGTTTAAAAGCATGTTAGGACGTGCTGTGATGTGATATATGAAGTAATGATGAGTATGAATCGTGGGATGATGATGTGCTATTATGTGAAAGCATGATGTTATATTATGTGGTAGTAAACATGATGTTGTATTATATGTTTAGCAAGCATGCTTATGGATATGTTGCATCACGAATATGGCTTTCAAAACGAATAAGATTTGTATATATATGAGATAATGGTGCCTAATTACTAAATGATCGTTATATGACATTGTGATGAGTTAAGATGATTTCTAGAGAGCATGTTGACATTTTGATAGTGATATACTTCTTGATCTTCCCTTTTTATAGAACCTTAATAGCATGACCTTGACTATATTGATGTGTTGATAAGTGGCTTTGTTCCGTTGACTTATGATGAAATTTCGCTATGGCTAACCTTGCAAGTACCAATGATTGACGTGATAAGAATGTTATGCTAATGCTGGATAGAAGCTGGATAGGATGATTATGTGACTCTATGGATTAAATGAGATCCCTTGTTGTGACTGGCCTTACTATGATTGCGGTGTTGATATGCGATAGGGAGATACCTCTTATGATTTCTGGGGTGATGTCGAGATGTTTGTTATGACTTTGGTATGTTATTTAGATGCACATTTTAACCTTTAGTATGATTTGGAGATGCTTGATGTGGCCTTGTGGAACTGTGTTGGCATATGTTTGAGACTTGTCATATGATGTACTGATTGGAGATTGGTTGGTTATTTGGTTCTGCACTTCTTATGGCTTGTGAAGCTTGCTTGAATTGAGACTGATAACTTGTTTTGATTCTGGAAACTAGGAAGAGAATATGGGATTAGCCCTTAGAGGTGGATGATTCCACCTCCTGATTTCTGAATTTGGTTGATTGATATGTGGGAAACTGATTTGGTTTTGGGAGATTTTGACGAAATCTTGAGTTAAAGGGATTTGACTTGTTTTGGTGCAAAGTTCTTGGTTAAACGTTGGATTTGAAGATTTGAGCGGTTTTGAAAAGAGTTAGCTTTGATTTGTAAGGAATAAACGTTACCAAGAATTTCAACGATTTTGAGGCCAACCTTTTTCAATTGCGGAATCCCCTTTTAAACTTTTCAAACCCGGGCAACTCTATGATACCTCACGAAGTGGATACAAGTATTTTATGAGGGCGCTTGTAGGGTACTTGCTAAGACCTAGTGATGACATTGTAGAACTTTTAGAGTTGTGGTACTTCCGAAAAGTCGAAGCAAGGATGTGATAGGGGCGCTTATTGCATACTTGTCAAGGCCAATTGGAGATGTCACGACCGTGACTAGGATGTTGTGAGAATCTCGGAAGACGCAACCGAGATGATTACAAGATTCTGGACATGGTCCTTGGACTCATCAATTTCAAACTTCATCCCCTACTTTGTCTTAGTTTTAGTCTCGGGGACGAGACTTGTTTTTAGAGGTGGATGATGTAAAGGCCCGGAATTTTAAATAATAAATAATATAAATGGATTTAATTCGGAAAAAAAACTAAGATGAAATAAATTAAGAATTCGGATATTTCAAGAAAAACTCGTCCTTAATTTCCTAAATCGAAATTGAAATCCTTAAAACGAGTTCCGGCATTATTTAATTGGAAATTTAAATTACGTTATACTATGCTTTATGTACCGAAAATTTGAGAATAATATTTGGAGTCTTATATTAAATTCGGATTTGGAAAATTAAGAAGTATTTTGAACGGGTCGGGATAAGGTCGAGTGAGCGGGTTTCAGATTTGTATTCCGGGAATTTGAAATTTGGAGTTTTGGGACCACTTGTTATTTTGTCCCCTTCCCCCCTTCACATGTCCAATTTCAACAATTTCCCCTCCCTCTTCTGTCGACAACAGCTGCAAGTCTGCAACCTCTTCCCTTCAATCCCATTGTGGCAAAACATCACCCCACTACCTCCTCCTCCCTCAAGCTTTGTCTCATTCCAAATGGTGGCAAGAAGCCAACCCATTCAACCCCTATTCTAAGCCTCACACAGCAGCAGAACCAGCCACCCTCCACCTCTGTTCTTCGGCGAGAGAGCTGGGCAACACCAAGCACAGCCCCGCCTTGCTCCTCCCCTCCTCGAATACGAGGCAGCAGCACCACCTTCTGGGAGCCACCAGCAGAATCCGAAGCCGCCAGGGAGCGCCGCCTAGCCGAGCCCAGCTCCATCTCCCTCCCACCGCCTCTGTCTTGCCGAGAGGAAACCAAGCTCCGCCCCTCCTTTCTCGAGCCGATGAGGACGACCACCGACGCCTCCATTCACCTCCAACAACCGGAGAGCAACCAGGAGTCCCACTAAAGCCGAGCCACTCCGACGAAGCCGTCCGAGCCACGATTGCCTCCCCTGTTCGCGCTAAGGTCGGTTCCTTTTCCCCTCCGTTTTCGTTTCGACCCAAAATCGCTGTAAAGGTGTTGCCTTTGAACCTTCTACTTCCTTCCCAGGCCAAGAGAGAGCGCCTCGAGCCTCCGGCGAGTCTAATCGCGTCCCGACGACATTTTCCGGCGAGTCGACGCCTTCGGTGAGCTCCCTTCTTCCCCTCCTTCGGTGTCGTTTGTTTGATTCGTGTTGTTGGGTGTCGGGAGGGCTCGTGAGTGTGGGTTTGGGTTGAGTGGAACTCCGGCGGCCTGAGCTCTTCCCCTTCCTTCTTCGTTTTCCGTCCAATTTCCCAGAGCGCTCACTGCTCGCTTCCAAGTTGTTTTAATAAGAGTTGGGCTGGGTCGTTTTGTTTTAAATGAAAAAGAAAACCGGGTTCATGGGGGGGTTGTTTTAATAAGAGTTGGGCTGGGTCATGTTGGATCCGAAATTTGGGAAAAGTTGGGCTGGGTCATGTTGGATCCGAAATATGGGAAGAGTTGGGCCTTTTCTTTTGGTTTGTCTTAAAAGATGTTATTTGTGATAGATGTTTATGATATATGTTATGGTTTTATATTATGATTAGTAGCTATAGTTAATATCATTATTAATATAACATTCTGTTTTGAGGAATTATAATTCTGAAATTACTAATATATATTATAACATGGTTTAATTTGTAAATTAAGGAAAAAAATTGATTTTGACATGAAATGTCGGACTCAAATTTTTGTGGTGATTAAATGTCGGATTTTATAGTATGATTTTGAAATGAATTGCCGGAATTATTTCTATAATATGATTTTGAGAGATTGGTTTTAAGGTTTAAATGTTTAATGTCAGGATTTGGCTAAGTATGACTTTAAAGGCATTGTTGACTTTCTGAGTTGATTTGACTTAAGATTTAAGAGTTGGAATTTTCGGGAAGAATGATTTTGGTTGATGTTGGTCGTATCGAAAAAGTTTTGGAAAATAGTTTTACCATCGATTGATTTTGAGGATGTGAGAACTTGGGTTTCGTGTGTATGAATGTTGGTCCGATGGCTTATGGAAATGGTTTGATGATAGGCGTGCATTGCTTTTGGATTGCTTTGGACTTGCATTTGGGCCTTGCTTGTATTATCTTGCTGTTCTGCTTCTTCAGGTAAGTCTCTTCGGAGCTTACTCAGATTGAATAGAGCTATTCCCTGCTTTAGGTGCATGATATACTAGGTGCTTGCATTCATGATCAGCATGTCATGTAGTACCATGCTAGGTTGCATCGATCGTTGAGCATTCTATTTCTTTGTGTGTATGTAAACAGAACGGCCGTTATCTGTGATAGTCCTAGAAGTCTTTGCTAGGGTCATAGGGTAGCCCAGCCTCATCGGGTACCCTGAGTCAATCGAGTACTTCCTTATATTATGATATGCCTGCGGGCTTTATTGTGGAGCGGGTTAGGCATGCGTGCCGCCCAATTATGAATGAATGCATTCACGAGCTGGCCAGTCTCCGCCTGTCGGAAGGGGTAGAGGTAGGAGAGGGATATGCCACTTGGCATTGTCTTGGGCCCTTTACAGTATTTCTGCACATTATTATGAACTAGGAGCATGCTAGTGTGTTTGAATTTCGTACTGCATTAGAGCATCTTTATCAGGTATAGCGTATATGTGTGCTTATGGTTGGGATGCAGAGTTAAGTGGGCATCGATCTGATCCCGCCCCAAATCAATTTTTTTAGGAATTATTTATGTTCATCCCATCGGTGCTGTTTGCTTATTGCGCGGGTCATTTTGTCGGCGGAGAGTGAGCGCTGGAGTTATAGACTTCACCAGACTCTGATTATATTGTTTTGGGATTTATACTTTTGACTCCGTTTTGACCCGGCTCCGCCGTGGCACTTGTATCTGTATTTTACTTCCGCTTTACTTCCGTTTGAAATGGATTTTGCGACATAGTCTTAGGACAGGTTAAGGGTACCCAACGGCCCTTCGAGGTTTTTAGGGTTTGAAATCCCTCTTTATACTAATCTTAAAAGAGTTTGAAACCTCGACCCGTACCTGGATTGCAAGATCCGAACAAGGGTTTTCATCCCTTGAAACGTAACCTGGAAATCATAATTCTGGGCCGTTACAATATATATATAAAAAAAAAGAGACCACAACACACCCGGGGTTATGGGGGAGCATGAATATGCGGTCATTCTTCCCTTCTTTTAGTCGTGCCACCAAGTATGGAACAAAACTTGCTCTTGTGTAAGCAGCTGTAGCCCCGGAGTCAACAAAAGCAAACAAGTCTGTCTCCTTCTTTGCAGCAACATATTCATAGAGATACCTATTCATTTAGGGCAAACTGACTTCAATTAGAGTGATCAACTATGGAACTAAAATAGTAAAGATCTTAGAATAGAAAAACTTTACTTACGCCATGTACGCATCCAACACTCCAGCTCCAATCCAACTTAGCTCTAACAGGTCAACCACCTTCTCTCTTAACACAATTAGTCGCTTAGGTACACCAAAAACTGCATCTTCCAGATCAGTCGTTATGGACATACCAGTTTCAGCCATGGTATCCTTAGCATGTTTGTATAAGAGCTTGCAGGACTTGGGGACATGTTGAGGTAACTCACTCTTACCAAATAATTTTTGTGCTTTCTTTGGCTTTTTCTTTGGTTTGGCAGAATTTTTTCTAACGACCCATTTCTCAGGCCAAGGCACATGACTACCAATGGCATCCTTGACCAACAAAATCTCGGCATTCAGTATAAGGAATGGAAGTGGTTGGTCACCTTGAATATCTCCAGCAATTGAGACTCGTACACACCCTTCTGGCATTGGGAGTCCATGGATACTGTCCATCATACCTTCACCCTCTATGACGGTGTCAAAGGCCATAACGTTGGTGATGGTTTCCAATGCAAACTTACAAATGCCATTATCCTAAAATGAATTGAATGAATCATTCAAATGGGTGGAGAACTAAGTGTATATGCAAGGGAAAGTGAGAAGATGTATATATGTATAATTACCTGACTAGTGGGTGGAGAACCAAACAAGATATCATCCTCTACAGCAGCATTCACATCAAGATCAGATTCTTGATGCTGTAGGATGTTATAGGTGCTGTATTCAGATAAGGGCGGTTATGAGTCAATGAAAAAAGATACTAGATAACTTATTCTAATAGAAGTAAAGCATAAATTATAGGCAGAAACAAACCCAAACTCTTTATCAATTCTAAATAAGTTATAAATAATTTGATGGGATACAAACACCGTTATAATATCCATTGCATGCGCAAATTAGCCACATAATACAATATAGAGGGAGCATACATAGCAATGAGGAGCTTAGTTAGGAAATGGTTTTCCAACAGAAAGTTTCGTAACATTATGAAGGTGCATTCCCCTATCGGACAAATATACAAAAGAAATGGGCAAGCCTCGAATACAAACCTGAAGATATCCAATTATATCAAAAGGTGTCACCCTTGAACCCTTCTCTTCTTATTTCAATATGAATTGGTAAATCTTTTCCTGCAAGGGAAAGAGAAGGAGAGGAAAAGGTAAGCATATCATTTTTAACGACAACTCAGAAAAGGGGTCCATCTATGGTGTGATGGGCAGTCTGCTTTTTTGCTTTGAAAAGTCTAAAAATAGGACATTTCGAATTACATATCCCCCTAAAAACATACAGAATTATAGAACATACAGAATTACAGATCCCCCTAAAAACAAAAAAAGTACATGTACAACAATATTAAACAAATACATGCAAAGGTTCAACGAAAAAAATGTAAAGAGATGCAAACCTAGCAAGTGACTATTAATCGAAGTTTTTATTCATGGAAAAGCAATCAAACAAATAATAGAAAATAGAGATATGTATTGGCAAACTAAAAATGTAATAAGAGAATAGCAGAAAATAGAGAGAACTTCTTAAGCATTTAAAGACCATGAGATCTGCTCTAGGACTTTCAGTTACGGAAGACAAGGCATGAGGTGCAAAGAAGCAATCAAACGTACATGGCTTGTAAAGAAACAAATCTTGCGCACATAAGGGTCAATCCTTCGTATTTCTAAAACTATATATTAGATATAAATATCATGCACAGCAAGTAAATCACACATCCACCAAGAAGAATAATAAGAGAAAATTGGGCCATCAAGGGGTGTTACGTGCAAGAAGGAGATTATAACCATTATAAAGAAGAGAACTTTACTAGATTGGGATACAGCAGCCATACCAGTAGTTCAAGAATCAATGAAACGACCATGGGAGAAGCAACACTAGCAGCACAACTCCAAACCAAACCGCACCATCACAATTACCTGTTTCAACACAACCTTAAATAAGTACATGCCAAGGTGAAGAGGAAGGGGATGTAACAGCAAGCAAAGAGCCCCCACAGTGAAGGGGTAGGGTTTTCGACAGCCGGAGAAGGGAATTCTTACCATTGACAGAGAAGTAGTGAAGGCGGAATTCTTAAAAGGCGGAATAAACAAATTCATAAAAGCCCTAAGGGCGAATTCTGCTACATATATACACTTGATAAACCAATTCCCAAAAGCCCTAAATCGAATCCCTAAAGGCGGAATTCTTACCAATTTACATAAGCCCTAAGGGCGGAATTCTGCTACACATATACACATGATAAACCAATTCCCAAGAGCCCTAAATCAAAACCCTAGAGGCGGAATTCTTACCAATTCACAAAAGCCCTAAATCGAAACCCTAAAGGCGGAATTCTTACCAATTCACAAAAGCCCTAGATTGGAAACCCTAAAGGCGGAATTCTTACCAATTCACAAAAGCCCTAAATCGAAACCCTAAAGGCGGAATTCTTACCATTGACAGAGAAGTGGTGACGGAGAAGCCCTAAATCGATAGCTGGAGAAGGGAAGCCGGAGAGGAAAGCTGGAGAGATGGGGCTTCCCAGATGTCGACAACCGAGCTTGGGTTCGGCAGCCAGAGAGGCGAGGACGACAACGAAAGCGACAGAGCTTTGGTTCGGCAGCCGGAGAGGCGAGGACGACAACGACAGCGACAGAGCTTTGTTTCGGCAGCCGGAGTGCAGGAGAGGCGAGGACGAACCACCAGACAGAGAGACGGGGACGACACTAGTGCGAGGACGACAGCGACAGAGCCGGAGAGGCGAGGCTGACAGCGACCGAGTCGGAGAGGAGAGAGACGGGGCCGACCACGAACCACTAGAGCCACCCTCGAGGTCAACAGCACAGAGAGTTGGGGATTTGAACAGCGTACAGGAAGGAGAGTCGGGGATGTGAGGAGGAAAGAGAGTGGAGGTGTGGATGGTGAATATCTGATTTTTATTTTTCCAAGTATGTAAACATTTTTTCTTCTTTGCAAACAATTTAACCTTTTTTTTTCTAAGTGTTGGAGTATTGGGATTTTGTTTTAAGGAAATCCACAAATTTCAAGTAAATTTTCTAAGTGTTGGGAAAATTGGGATTAGCCCGCCTGTACCTAGAATGAGCGGGATTTTACATAGTTCATATTTCAATCCCGCGCCTTACCTTTTTTTCCAAAAAGCCATTTTTCACATCGATCAAAAAATAAGCAGATGTCTATTTTGTTTTCAACATCATAAATTTATAAACCGATGTCAAAATGTTTTTTTACATGGCAGGTTTTTTTTACCGATGTTAATCAACCGATGTTAAATAGCATAATTCTAGTAGTGTGTAAGAGCCCATGATAGGCGGCAGCAATCCCAAAACCCTACCAATCTTGGTAGTGAGTGCATTGCTATTTATATGGGTGCAAACAAAGGTCATGTGACTAGCACATGGTCCTAGCTAGATAGGGACAAAAGCCCTTATTACACAAAAGGACAAGAAAGCATAACTAAGGACATTTAGCTAGGAAATAAAGTCTTAATGGAAATGGAATAACATTGATCATGATCAAGGATCATAACCATGAAGCAACCATAGAACATAATCTTCATACCCCCTCCCCCCCCCCCCCCCCCCCCCCCTTCAAGTTGGGCATGATGGGAGACCAATCAGACCCAACTTGGACGATGCTGCTTTTTACCAAGTGGTTTAGTGAGAAGGTCAGCTAACTGAACTCCAGTTCTAACATGTTGTGGGAGGAGAAATCCCTCCTGTAACTTCTCACGAACATAATGACAGTCAATCTTAAGGTGTTTAGTCCTCTCATGGAACACTGGATTCTCAGCTATGTGTATTGCAGATTTGCTATCACAGAATAGAGATATAGGCAGTTGAACACATATTCTCAGCCTTTGCAAAACACCTTCAACCCATACCAGTTCACTTGCTAAGGTTGACATGCTTCTATAATCTGCTTCAACAAAAGATTTTGAGACAGTAACTTGCTTCTTGGTCTTCCATGAGACCAATGATCTTCCAAGAAAAACAAAATACCCAGTAAGAGACTTCGCACTGAATTAGCAAGCACCCCAACCAGCATCACAATAGGCAGACAACACCATAGAAGAATCTCTTGGATAATAAAGTCATGTGGACACAGTTCCTCTCAAGTATTTGACAACATGAAGTGCAACATCATAGTGTGGTTTCTTGGGCTCCACCATAAATTGACTTAGGTGTTGTACAACATAAGATATATCTGGTCTAGACAAATTGAGGAACAACAATCTGCCTACCAACCTTCTGTATTTCTCAGGATCTTGCATTATCTGTCCATTATCAGTGGACAACTTTAAACCTCTAGGAAGAGGAAAAGATGTTGCTTTGCATTCCATCATCTGGCAATCATCCAGAATATCAAGGATGTACTTCCTTTGATGTAGCATTGTTCCATTTTTATCATGCATAATTTCGAGACCGAGAAAGTATCTTGCAATGCCAAGATCTTTTATGGTGAAGGCTCTGTGCATGGCTACTTTGGTCTCATTTATACCAGTAATCAATAAATCATCCACATACACTAAGGCAACAACAATGCCATTTTGAACCTACTTAATGAATAATGAGTAATCTTCAATGGATTGCTCATATGAACAAATGAGGTCACAACCTCAGGATTCTCATGAATAGCATCCCCAAGGCACTCTACTTAGAAGGACTGTGACATAGAAGTTCTCTGGTGACCACTTCTGCAATCATAGTCTTGAAGACGTCTAGGCAGTATGTGCTCTCTAACAGATCTTCTTAGAGGAGAGAATTCATTTAAGTCTTGCAATATTTCTGCAGACATATGATCATTGCTTCCAATTGAAGCTAAAGAATCAGCAACCTGAGATGGAAAGGGTGACTGACTGGAATTTACATCTAAGTGTGTATTTTGAGGAGGAGAATAGCTATCTGAAAAGGTCATGGGATGAGTGGCTGTGTATGTATCATCAAGTGCAGGGTTAACTAAAGGCAGTGAATGATGAGTATAGTGATCAACCTCGCCCCCTTTTTCTGTATTTTCCTTGAAAGGAAATATGTCTTCCTTAAATATGACATCTCTGCTAACAAAGAACCTTTTATCATCTAGATCCCATAATTTGTACCCTTTCTGACCAAAAGGATACCCAAGCAATACACATTTCCTTGCCTTAGCTTCCAGTTTTTCTCTGCCACTGTAAGACACAGGAGCAAAACACAGGCTCCCTATCACTCTCAGATCATCATAGGTTGCAGGCTTGTTGAACAATTTTTCATGAGGTGTCAACCAGTTCAATGTTTCTGTGGGCATTTTATTGATGAGATGTGTTGCTGCTAAAATACACTCACCCCAAAACTTCAGAGGAAGACCAACATGGAGTCTCAAGCACCTAGCTGTCTCAATAAGATGTCTATGTTTTCTCTCCACTCCCCCATTTTGTTGAGGAGTATAAGGTATGGATTTTTTTTATGAATAATCCCTTTGAGAGCAAACAAATCAGTGTACTACATTTGGACAAATTCAGTTCCATTATCTGTCTTCACTTTCTTTAATGAACACCCATATTGATTTTCCACATAAGCAATAAAGTCACTGATTGCTTTGAAGACCTGCAATTTGCTCTTGAGCAATAATGTCCAAGTAACTCTAGTGCAATGATCATCAACTATAGTAAGAAAATAAGAATGACCATCATAAGTGAGACATTTAAATGAACCCCATAAATCCATATGTATTAGATCAAAAGGCATGCTGGCAATATTCACACTTCTCTGAAATGGAAGTTTGTGATGCTTTGATAAAGAGCAAGATTCATAATGAAAATTATCCAAAACCGAGGAACTAAACATCCTCAAATGTCTCAACTTACTAACAGAACTATGACCAAGTCTAGCATGAATAACTTCAATGTTTGAGCTAACTTTATTACAACTTTTCACATGACTGTGATCATCTTCCTTCAAGCTTGATCTCTCTAACTGCATCTTGTATAAGCCATTCTCCCTTATGCCTAACAAATGCACCTTCTTAGAGCTAGGGTCCTGGAAATAACAATAAGACCTTGTAAATATGGCTATGAGGTCAGTGTCATCGAGTATTTTTCCAACTGATAATAGTATGTGCTTAAAATCAGGCACAAGTAATACATCATTCAAATTAATAGAGTATGTCAACTGTAACTCTCCCTGTTCTGTAACAGGCTTGATTGAGCCATCAGGTAAGCCAATGTGAACTAGCCTATTTAACCTCTTCTTTTCAGATAATACATGGCAATCTGCTACCATATGATCTGTAGCCCCAGTATCTACAATCCATTCACCTTGAGATTGCTCTTTCAACACAGTATTAACTACATTTAGAGGGATCATACCTCCAAAATTAGCTGGAGAGGAGTTACTGCTCTCATTGTAATTCTTGCTTTTCATCTTCATGAGAATTTCTTGGTAGACTGCATTCACCATAGAAGAGTCTATGCCACCATTTACATCATCTTCAAGAGGGGAATTATGCACCTGTGTACTCATGGAATCAGCAACATTAGCAAATCTCCTTCCAATTGTAGTGTTGGAGCTCTTCTCCTTTTCTTTTAACTCCTTGAACCAATCAGGTATGCCATGGAGTTTAAAACATTGCTCAGCAAGATGTCCCTTCATGTTGCAATAAGTGCAAGTGGAATTAAGCTTAATCTTCTTAAGCTCGTTCCAATCCCTTACTTCCTTTTTGAAAGGAACATTACTGGTGCCTGAAGGTCTAAACTGATAGGAATTTCCATTCCTGTTAGCTTCCATAGCAGTTGAATCAGCATTCATGCCTTGAGAGCCAGCATCATTAGTGGCCCCATTGCCACTTTCTACCCGTTGTAGAATGTAATAGGCCTTGTTAAGACTAGGCAAAGGATCAGTTGCCAAGGTAGAGTTTCTAGAAGCTTCATATATGTCATTCAAGCTCATTAGAAGCTGCATAAGTCTGTTTCGGGACTCAATTTATGTAAACTTCTTCTTCAAGTCACAAGTGCAGTTAGCCAAAGTTCTACAAGCACACTCTGGCATCTTCTCTAACACTTGCAGTTCATCCCAGCTTCTCTTAAAGAGATTATACAGATCTGCTAAGGACATGTTTCCCTGCACAATATTGCTCATTCTCTTTCTGATTTGAAAAAATTATTGTTAGAAAAACTCCAAAATTTCCAAACCCACCTGACCTACCCATCCCCAAATTTTCCAAACTCAAAATCAATTAAGTGGTGGCAAATTTGCGTTCTTGTTGAAAAGGTGTATAATTTCTTAGTTTTCTATTGATTCTATTAATTGTGGTGTTGATTTTTTTTTTTAAAATTGTTGTTAGCCACTTAGCCGATCCATTTCAATTTTTTTTCTTATCGTGCTTGATACAGTAGAACTAGAAAGCATGAATTATGACTTATATTTTTTGTAGTTCTATTCAAATTGTAATTTTTTTTGGTAGATACTTCAATTTTTTTTTTGTAGTTCTATCACAAAGAGAGGCTATTAATAAGTTTGTTATCGAAAGGGTACGCCCTTCTGAGATCGATTTCAATAGGGGCCCTTAGATTGATTTTGCCCCAGGGTCTCTAAAATTATAAGAACGGCCCTGAAGATCAGCATGCCCAACTGCAGGTCTAATACATGAGCCATATATAAAGCCTAACTTGCACTTAGCACCAAGAGCCATGACAACCCCACGACTCCATGTCATATAGTTAGTTCCATCAAAAGGAATAGCTACCAGTTGTGCACCCAGATGATTAGAATTAGATAAGAACAAAGGATCTCCAGAGTTACCTTGTGATGCCATATCTTCTGCTACTTTGTTTCCCGAGTTTTCCACCGAGAACATAAGCTATCTAGCAAGCAAAACAGCAAGAATCTCTGCTCTAATACCCAATACAAGCCTCTAGCTTTGATACCATGTGAAAACAAACGAAAGATCAGCTACAATAAGCTGGAATAAGAGTGCAAAAGTATGGAAAATCACCAAGAACATTCAATGTTCTTCATATGAGTGCAGACGACAGCAAAAGGCAAATGTAAGAGCCCATGATAGGCGGCAGCAATCCCAAAACCCTACCAATCTTGGTAGTGAGTGCATTGCTATTTATATGGATGCAAACAAAGGTCATGTGACTAGCACATGGTCGTAGCTAGATAGGGACAAAATCCCTTATTACACAAAAGGACAAGAAATCATAACTAAGGACATTTAGCTAGGAAATAAAGTCTTAAATGGAAATGAAATAACATTGATCATGATCAAGGATCATAACCATGAAGCAACCATAGAACATAATCTTCATAATCAAAACTTTATGGAGTCTAGCTTGTTCCATTGACCCAGTTGAAGAGGCCTATGCACAGGCTTGCTTGTGAATTAGGGTCGCTAAGAGTTAAGAGTTAGAAGAGACAAGGTTAGGGCCGGATTAGGCCGCATTGATTAATTTAACCTCACAAATCCAACATGTCAACTCGCTAGATCATCTTTATTTAAAAAAATTAGTGATTTTAATTCAAGATAATCACGCATGCAATGTTTATTCTGTATTTTATAAAACTAAGACTTTTATTTCAAGAATTATATGATTAAGATGTTAGGAATCTCATATCCTCAGCTCTCGCTCCTTTAAGCTCTTCGCACATCCACTCATATTTCCTCGTTCAAGAAAACTTGTCATTTTGATCTCGGACACAATTTTTAAGAAATTTATTAAACTACCCAACTCCCCTAGTTAGCTAAGGCCAATTGCACTCTTACCTTGTTAATGTGAGTAGGTACGTTTGAAATGATTGCAAATAATTACTCCGTAGGATTCAAATTGTTTTGGCGTGGGGAAGGTCATTGTGTACCCACTTTTTTTTTTTTTTGATGAAACCATTGTGTACCCACTTGTGTAGACAACCATTGTCCATCACATTAAATGGGACAAAATAAGTAAGGGTAGTTTAGAAAATAATGAGATAATATCTAAAACGATAAGTTTTTTCGAACAAAATTTAAACTCTAAAATGACAAGTTTCCACGAACGGATGAGGTATATTATTCTACTAACTTAGTATTTCGAGGTGAAGAGGAAGATTCGATTGGGTATCTCAAGATTGTTGTTGAATCTGATTCCAATTGTGTGTAATTTGCGTTGGCCATCAAAATTGATGATCAAATCGAATATGTATGTGATTTCAAGAACTTCACTCAAAATCACAAAACAGCAGCACTTGTACAGTTGTGCGGAAGGGCATACATTTGCTTAAAATTTGGAACCCGACCCGTTTCATTACATTCCGAAAATGCGGGTCCCACTTTAATTGCGGTTAGCAATCAAAGTGGGAATGAGGAACGAAGTGAACAAGAAAGACTTGCGAGATTTCAGATTCACCTGAATGAGAATGATGAACGGCTCGTTTTTCCTCTACGAACGAACTCGGGCGCTCGAGCTCGAGCTGTTCGGCTCAGATAACGACCCTAATTTACGGATCAGCTTGTCAAGCCCATGGGCCGGCCCGTTAAAATAAGATTTACTTCCTCAAATGTCTCCATTCCTACTGCCCGCCTGCGCCTGCACCAGCACCATTTCCAGCGTTTAGGGTTTATCGTGATTGCCCGTTCTCTGCCTCCGACGATCGAGATGGCTACGGTTCCAGGCGCTTTGATCTGGGAGATTGTTAAGAAGAACAACTCTTTCCTCGTCAAACAGTTCGGCAATGGCACCGCCAAGATCCAATTTAGCAAGGAAAGCAACAATCTCTACAACGCTCACTCCTACAAGTACTCTGGTATCTCTATTTTCTACTCCTCTCTCCGTCGATTCCTTGAGGTTTGATTCATGGATTATATTTCAGTTTCCTTCAGAGTATCTATACTATGAAAATGTGAACGAGTGCAATTTTATGTTTTATTTTTTGGCAATTTGTGTCTGAAATGAGCATTGATTGATTGCTTAAAGATCAATTCAATGTTGGAAACTCGATATTCCAGTAAAATGATTCACGGTTCCATGGGATTAGTTTGTAAAATGTCATATTTTTTAGCTATGAAAGCCTCTATGGTGTTGGTTCAATTTTGTCCATAGGTATATTTTTGAAGCCTATGTTGTTGATCTATATTGAAAGCAGTGTTGATTTTGTACAGGTTTGGCAAACACCAAGACTGTCACAATCCAACCATCAGGTACAGACAGTTCAGTTCTGCTTGCCACTACAAAGACCAGGAAGCAGAATGATAGAGACCACTAGGAGCAAGGATCTCGCACCTAGGAAGACCACTCAAGCAAGGATCTCGCTAGAGGATTTGTGTAGGAACTATCCCACTTTCGACACAATATATTGATAATTCAAAACATGATTACAACTGACTCAATCTAGGACTTAAATAGGCTGCTGAGAAAACTAACTACTAAACCACTAACATAGAGGTGTGCCTAGTGACCTTAGTGGTCTGCTAGCATGATCCTAGAAAATAGAGAGCAATTGGACTATTCTAACTTCTACTAACTGCCCTAGAACAATATCTACTGGAATTAAAGACAATTTAATTAAACTAATAGACTAACAAACTAACTGCTGCTTGCTGGGATCTGGAACCGTATCAGTGCACTCCTCTTGCAAAACCGCCTTGTCCGCAAGGCGGGCACTATTTTCAGCCACCGGACTAAGTGATAGCACCCTTATCGCCACTGGCCCTTAGCCCCTGAAGCTTGTATTGCTGTCCCTTGTTGTCGAATATTAGGAACATCTCCTTCCAGTTAGATTGTATAGTATTTAGGGAAGCCAGCCAACCAATTCCAAGCACCAAATCTGCTCCAGCAAGAGAGAAAGGAAAGTAATCTTGAGTGATGGTGAGACCCGGCAGCTTGATGTCGATGTCGGGGCACACACCACTGCATTGAACAACTTCCCCATTGCCAATCCGAACACCGAATGAAGGGACATATTCAACTTGAAGTCGCAGTTCTTTTACCAACTTGTCGGAGATGAAGTTGTCGGTGGATCCGCTATCAACTAAGACAAGAATAGGATGTCCCTACAGGGTTGCCTCGAACTTCAAAGTTGTGCCTGGTGACTTGCCGGAAAGGGCACTGAAAGAGATCTCAACCATATCCCCTCTGGCTTCCATGGCTTCTTGGACTTCCTCTAGCTGTGAGAAGGTTGATTGTTTGCACCTGTGCCCAGGGGTGAACTTCTCTCCGCAGCGGAAACATAACCCTTTCTCCCATCGGGATTGTCTTTCGTCTTCCCAGGATTTCGCCGGAGTTGGCAATGGTTGGTGCAGGCGGCGATTGGAACCGAGAGGGTTGGATAATTCTGACGATTGGGCTGTAGGGTTTGTATTTGTACGGGAGGAAGAGGGGATGGAATTGGAGTGCAGGTAAGGTGAGGGATTGGGCCTGTTTTGTGGGTTACTGGGTGGTGGGCTTATATCTGGGCCCTCCTTAGCCTCAAACTCCAACGCCAAACTCACCGCCTTGAAGACAGACCTAGGTTTATGAATCCGTACCTCCACCCTCAACGCTTCTTTCAATCCAGCGAGGAAGACGCCTAGCAAACAGTGCTCCGGCCAATCTTGTACACGAGCGGCGCGTCGAGCAAATTCTTGACGATACTCCGCCACCGTACCGGTCTATTCTATGGCACACAGGTATTCATGGGGGTTTTGGAATTCCGGTGGGCCGTAGTGTTCCTGGAACACTTTCACCAAGGCTTCCCAATATAAAATTTCTCTATCACCATTGACCCAAGCGTACAAATCAAGAGCATCGCCTTCAAGGTGCATTGAAGCCACTTCAACACGGAGTTCGCCGGGAATCTGGAAGTACCGAAAATACTTTTCGGCCTTCAGTACCCAGCCCCGAGGATCTCCGCCTTCAAACTTGGGGAAATCAATTTTCGCCCGAGGTCGTCGGTTGATGTGGAAACCTCGGTCGCCTTCTTCTTCCTCTTGACCATCCCACCAACGAGTACGACCTCGTTCATAAGGGTTTGCACGGTGGGCATGAGAACCGCCCCGATTGGATCCCTCGGGAGTACGACAAGAGAATGGAGAGTCTCTGGTTTGGGCTTTGAGGGCTGCTACTTCGGCCACTAGCATCTCAATCGTGGCTGCCATTTCTTCGTTTGTAATTTCAGGTGGTGGTGGTGGTGGTGGTGGTGGTGGTGGTGGTGGTGGTGGTGGTGGTGGTGGTGGTGGTGGTGGTGGTGGCGGCGGCGGCGGCGGTGGAGGATTGGTAGCGGAAGAACGTGTCGTCGCCATTCGGATCGAACGGCTCTGATGCCAAATTGATAGAGACCACTAGGAGCAAGGATCTCGCACCTAGGAAGACCACTCAAGCAAGGATCTCGCTAGAGGATTTGTGTAGGAACTATCCCACTTTCGACACAATATATTGATAATTCAAAACATGATTACAACTGACTCAATCTAGGACTTAAATAGGCTGCTGAGAAAACTAACTACTAAACCACTAACATAGAGGTGTGCCTAGTGACCTTAGTGGTCTGCTAGCATGATCCTAGAAAATAGAGAGCAATTGGACTATTCTAACTTCTACTAACTGCCCTAGAACAATATCTACTGGAATTAAAGACAATTTAATTAAACTAATAGACTAACAAACTAACTGCTGCTTGCTGGGATCTGGAACCGTATCACAGAACAAGCCTGCATCGTTGCAGCACAAGGCTGTGATGAAGAAGGAGTTCCGTCGTATGGCGAAGGCTGTTAACAATCAGGTACAGATTATTTTACTGTATCACACACGAATTGATACTGCAATTCTTTTACAAGTTCTTTCATGGTTTATTGCTAGTTAGCAATGGTGTTTCTAAGTGCCTTTGTGATGGACAGAACAAACCAGCTGCTTTATTGTAACCTTAAATTGATGTGAATAGAATGTTAATCCTTAACAGTATTGACTGTTCTTAGAAATCGGATTTTTAATTTGCTAATTTTCCTGTTTTCTGACAAAATGCCTATCATAAATTAGATTGGAATAGCTGGTGCTACTTGTAAATTTCAGATGTTATGGTCTAGTTGGTAAGAATTGAATGGATACTTGTAAATTTCAGATGTTATGGTCTAGCTTGCATTTTAAAAGCTTTCAAGGGTTTGCTATGTGATATTGCTGCTGTTGTGGTCCAGGTTTGTGACAACTACTACAGGCCAGACTTGAATAAGGCAGCCCTTGCAAGGCTGAGTGTTGTAAACAGGAGCCTTCAGGTTGCGAAGTCGGGTGTTAAGAAGAAGACCAAGCAAGCAACTAGGATCCCTGGAAGGAAGTGAAGTTCTTGGTAATATGATTCTGTAAGACACTATCATCAGCTTTTATCTGAATTTTCCTTTACCTTGATACCTACCCGTATCTCTTTAGTTCCTCTTTAGATAGATATTTCTATTTTTTTGCTTCATACATGAATAGATGTGGCTCAGTTTTGTTGCTGAGATGTTTCCATAGTTGCAATTTGAAGAACTGTTTGGAGTACTCTTTGGCAACAATCTTTGCTTTACTAGTTCTCTCACACAGGATCTTATCATTGATTTGGGTAATGGAGGAGCAATAAGAAACACTAGTTGATTAGTGAAACATGGTGTGTTCGAATTGAATGCAATTCCCTTTACACTAATCAGGAGAAAAAGAATTATCGAGGTCTACTTATTTGCCATGGGCCTCCTAAAGTGGAACTTGAACAAATTGATGTTGAATGTGGTTTGCTTCAATAATCATCTACAAAGCTTAAAGAAGCTATATGCTTAACTTTGTACAGATCTTCACCTCCTCGCCCTTCGTCATCTGCTTCCATCAACCTTCTCTGAAACTTTGCTGGCATTTCAATTATCTTGAGTTCTCGAATAGTAGTCACAAACTTCAGTCCATCTAGGATCATCCTTAGCTGGGCACATCCCATTACCTTAAGAGAGTAAAGACAACACATTGCACCATCCTCTATAGTCCACTCCTCCAAATTCGACAGCTCCCTGAGGTCCAAGAGTTTCAGTCGTTGAAACCCACTATCTGAGCAAACCATCTTTTCCTGAAACCCACTATCAGAGCAAACCATCTTTTCTCCAAGAAAGGAATTGAACCGAAAAGATAGGGTCCCAAGGTTAGGCAGCTTCTCTAGCTCAATCATAGGATCCTCTGTCAATCGTGAGTTCCAGAGCAGTAACTTTGCAAGACTTGTGGACATCATATGGCTCCTGGGCAGCTCTCTCATAGACGCCCGTATCTCTAATTCATGAAGGTGATTGGGGAGCCATAATTGTTTGATTTCTTGTGTGTAATTATGCGTCCCTATTTCTCCTCGTATGCTTAGGGACACACGTCTTAGATGACTGCTCGAATTGAGGAAGTTCAGTATTCCTGGGACGTCCTGAAGGCGGTGTATTTCCACTGAGAGTTCGTAGAGGTTGTTTGGGAGAGGGAGGCAATCGTCGTTGCTTGTCAGGCTCTTCAGGTTGTGGAGCGTCTCCAGGCTGATCAAAGTGTTCAGCCGTAGGAGTTCTGGTCGGTTTGCCAAGCATGATCCCAGGGTCAAGGGGAGAGGGTCCCCGTAAACTTGGTGGTACGTGTGTGGGAGATGGAGATGCCGAAGCTGTTTGAGCTTCCATAAGACGTTGGGTATTCGATATACCTTTCCAACTTGGATGTTCAATGTTTGCAGGTGGCTCAACCTTCCGATGGAGTGAGGTAGCTTTTCAAGCTGATCAAACTTCAAACCCAAGTCAAGGAGAGTAGCTCACCGATTTCGTCTGGCAGCCCCGGAGACCACTTTGATCCTTCTAAATGGAGGACTCTTAAGAGATTTGAAGCTTTTCAGAGGGAGCACCAGATTGTAATCAGGCCCACAATGCTTGTGGATTAGTATAATGAGTGTTCTGACATGGTGAACACCTTTGTATTGCTGGGTTATCTTTACATGTCCTTTGGCTTCCATTAGTCGAATGCTAAGACGATGATCTCTAGCAGTCGAAGAAGATGAAGTGGACGCCATAGGAGGGCTGATGGTAGGCCCTTCTCCCTGTAGATCCATGACCCTCAGAAAGTTCTCCTTTTCGGCCTCAAACACGCATAAATCATGCATAAGATTATGGAGTTCACAAGATTGGATTCGTCCAGTTTCTTCATCCATTTGCAGTCTTATCATGTGTCGTTTCTCCAGCTCATTTAGATACCGCTCAGCAACATCTTCGATTCTTGCTTGCCTATCTTCTCCACACAAGAATTCTTCTGCTTCCCACATCCATAACAGACTTCTAGCTTGAATCTTGTGATTCTCCGGGAAGTTCCCTAGGTACAGGAAGCATGGCTTCAGCTGGTACGGAACCTCCTTGTAGCTTCGAGATAGTATTGATCTGACACTGGTCTTTCCTTGCCCAACGCCCTCACCATTCCTTAGATACGTCTTAACGTTTTCTCTGACTGTCTTCCACTCATCCAGTGTTCGCTTGGTTGCGAGGATTTTGCCAATAGCGACAACTGCCAGAGGTAAACCCCCACAGTATGGTACGATTTGCCTTCCGATGCTCTCCATTTGCTTGTCCACTTGAACTCCTGCAGGAAAATAAGAGCATCCACAAAAGGGCAATATCATTCAGGGGACTGTAATCAACTGCTGTATTGGGGATAACTCAACAGGAGTGTTTCCTTTCTGCTGTATTGGGGATAACAGACCAAAGGGTCTCATAACTAAGAAAGAAAGGTCTGCACATTTTCACGCTATGGCCCTCGCTAAATCCTAAAGCAAACCTAGCAAACGAGTGGATGAAAGTAAGATTGGAAGTCGAAAGAAGATGGATAACATACCTTCATCTGAAGAGCACAAGATTCTCAGCAACTTCCAGCTGTTCTCTTCACTTAAGCATCCTAACTCATGGATGTATCCCTGAGGATTTGCTTGCAGGCAAACATGCTTATTGCTGGATGTAAGCAAGACTTTGCTGCCTGATCTCCCGCGGGGAAATGCTTCTGCTACTCCATTCCAAGCTTCAGCTGTCGTGATACCGTCAAGCACCACCAAGCATCTTCTCCGCTGCTGGAGACGATGAAGATCCTTGACGATTTCTTCAACTCTCTTGTCAGCAATCGCCCTTCTCTTCTGATCAGTCGGAGAGGTGAGCTCAATCAATATCCCTTCAAGAACCTCTCTTGCTTGCCTTCCTTGTGATACATATGCCCAAGCAAAGCAACCAAATCGTTGTCGAACCTGTGGCTCCCAGTAAACCTTCCTTGCAAGGGCGGTTTTCCCAACACCGCCCATCCCACATATTGAAACAACTGAGCAGCTCTTCGCCTCGTCTAGCAGCTGCTCCACAACCCTTTCTATGTGAAGGTCCAATCCCACAATCGACCCCTCCTCTGAGTGAGGGTAAGTCCAGTGCTTCGTCCCACCATCAGATTCCACCAAGGCCTCAATCTGTTTGATTCCGAGGACTTGGAGGTCAGCCGATAGGCTGGTGATCCGAGCTCTAATGGATTCAATCCTATTACCTGCCTTGTGCAACCGAATCAACCGTATCGAAATTAGCTTTACTTTCTTCCCCTTGAAGTGATGGATGACATCCTCTGCGTCGTAAGCACACTCCCTGATCGCGGCTATCCACTCGCTGACCACTGCGTCGCTGTCTGTTTGCTTGGCGTCTGCATCCTTCAAGAAGCACTGCAGGCGCCGGAGCTGGTTCTGCAGCTGCTTGATCTTATCAGCTAATCCCCATAGGGAGTTGGCTTCACTGGCTAGCAAACTCCCGAGTCCATGGATTGCCGAGGAGATGACGGACTCCGCCATCGGTGATCATGAGCAATGGAGAATTGGGGATTCGTCCATTTCCTTTGAAATGTCTTCGTGAGCTGCTGCAGTGTAATTTCCTGTAGGAAAAAAAATTCTGGAGGGACTCACTATTTGAGTCAACCACATTTATTTTCTATGCTCACAAATTTCAAATTGGGGAGCGATAAATTATGTTAGTACTCCTCCGATTTAAAAGACGACGAGTAAGCAAACCACCTAAATATACTGTACAAAGAAACAAACGGAAACAAACTCTACAACGAAGTGAGCTAAACAGAATTACCCCGAAAAAAGTTGAGAACGCCGGAGAACGAAATCAAGCACCACCGAACAATAACACCGTGTGCCAACGGTATTATAAGAATCTATCTCCCATTGAAAATGCTAACAAAAAAAAGGTCCTTTCCCAATACGGAGTCACTCTAAAATCACTCTCATCGATATATTTTCGAAGGAATATATGGTAAGGGTAAAAATTATACTTCGTATAAAATATTTTTTTAATAATTTAATACTACTTATTAAATTATACTCTCTCCGTTAATTAAAACTTGTCATTTTAGTAATCTACGTATTTATTAAGAAAACAAACAAAAATACACTTATATCCCTAATTATTACTCTATTTTTTTACCTTTTTAAAAAAACTACAACAATTATCTAATCATTACAAGGGCATTTCGTAAAATACATGACAAAATATCTAAAATGATAAGTTTTTTTAACAAAATTTACTTTCTAAAACGACAAGTTTTAATTAGCAAGGAGAATAAAATCTAAACTCTATATTTCCAACCGGTGACTCGGTGAGAGAGTATTAAATATTCTAGATTATTTAATATACACCGGCCAATGGCCATTAGATCATATGCATTGACTAACTGAACGAATTGAATTCCATTGGATAAGAGTAGCGTGAGAGCGCTGAATGAAATGAAATCACCTATGAGTGGACATGTATGTTTGAACCAAAATAAAATGAACAGTATTTGGAGTTTATTTGTGTTTTCTGAAAGAACATAAAAATCTTTTGTAGTCAATATTTATAGTTTTACTTCGTATTCGACTACCTTATAATTAACTAAATTAGGATTTGTAATTTTATTTTTTCCTCAAATATGTGTGCTTTGAATCCGACTGTGTTGCTTTGGTGACAAAGATGAACAACAACAATCCAATGAAAGGGGGCAATTTAACAATGTGACTAAGAGATGTATGTTATGTCTAGTTCTGCATTTTAGCTTCCGAATCTCCTATAGCTTCAAACTCTATTTTGTTGCTCGATATTTCTTAATCTAGTGGATTGCTATTGCTCAAAATATGAATGGGTACATTATATTGTAATTTAATATTTTTTAACTAATATGAGTGAAGAGACTACATAATATGAATTGGTACATTGTATTGTAATTTTTAATATGATTGAAAAGACTATGAAATAGAGAAATAGACAATCTTGACCAAGTTAAAGAATGATTCATAAAACTTAGGTCCCGTTTGGTATGAATGTAGTAATGGGAATGAGAATGAGAATGGAAATCGAAATCGGAATCAAAATTTGGAATAAGCCATTACCGAAGCATGTTGTTTGGCATTATTTGGGAATGAGAAATTAACAAATTCAACCTAAAAATACCCAAATTTGACATATTCAATTAAAAAACACACTAATCCAATCAATCAAATTAAGCATAAAAATACTCAAATTCAACCTTTCAATTACATAAACTAATCGTCAAAATCAAAATACACAATTAAACCATGCTAATTTGGGTAATATATGGAAAGAAGAGGGAGGTTTGGGCAGTGGTGGTCCGGTGGAGGTTGACTGCAACATGCAAGAGGAGAGGATTGTGCAGTGGCGGTGTTCGACTGCAAGTGGAGTGCCGAGCCACCATCTTGACAGGACTGTTGACGCAGGGACGACAACGACGAGACCGACGGGGGCGGATCTGAACGCAGGTGAGGATGGAGAGAAGACAGAGGCGGATCTGGACAAGGGCCGAAAGAGGCGGATCTGGATTCGATGGAGAGAGAGACGTCCAACCCAACAAGAAGCCTAAGGATGGAGGACGGAGGCCGATTTGTACGGTGATGGAAATAGTGGCGATGACGGCGGCGGTGGCGGTGCTAGATGATGATGGTAGCGACGTGGAGACGGTGGCGGAGATTGTGAAAGTCGACTGGGCCCGGTGGGGTTAAAGACGCTGGAGGGAGGTCGTGTGTGTGGGCCCACATACGGGAGGACTCGAACAACACATAAACCCGAACGGGGTTCCATCTCAAAACCAATTGGCAATGAGAGGAGTAGCCCACCAACCTTATATGTTGTTCAAGTATTCTCTAAACTACCGATGTGGGACAATCCACCATTCCAACAGAGATGAGGGACGCAGGTGGAGGTGAAGATCCAAGGAGGGAGATGGATGAAGATGGGTTTGTATGAAATTGGGAATGAAGGATTCCCTAAGTTTTTCAAAGGAATGAAAGGGGCTCACAATTGGCCGGGGATGGGAAGATTACTAGGAATCATTTTAATTCACGATTTTGACATACCAAATATGAGAATGGGAATCTTCTCATTCCCATTCCCAGTTTTGGTTGATACCAAACAGGCTATTAGTGTAATTGTACACATGATATTTAAAATCATCTGAATTTTACAAATTTATTGAATTGAACACATGATTCATTAAAAAAAAACAACAACAATAATAACGAGCTCAGTATATCCCGCTCAGAGCAGGGTCTGGGGGGTCGAATTGTACGCACCCTTGCTTCGACTAGGTCGAGAGAGTGTTTCCTAGTGACCCAAATAACAAGACAACAGGGAAAGATGATAACATACATTCTACAAACTGTAAATAAAAAATTAAATAGAAAGAAAAACGATGAAAAGAATGCACGTAAGAAAGTTGTGATATAGACGAGAAGGGAGACATGATGCGGTAAAACGTTGCACCCGACTAGTGTTCGTCAACCCGGATAGCACTCCTCTATCGCATCCTATCGCGTGTCATCTCCTCAGTGAATCCCAGCGCGATCAGTTCATGTCTAATCAATTCACTCCAAACCAGCTGCTTTATTGTAGCCTTAAATTGATGTGAATGGAATGTTAATCCTTAACAGTATTGACTGTTCTTAAAAGTCTGATTTTTAATTTGCTTATTTTCCTGTTTTATGACAAAATGCCTATCATAAATTAGATTGGAATAGCTGTTGCTACTTATAAATTTCAGATGTTATGGTCTAGCTTGCATTTTAAAAGTTTTCAAGGGTTTGCTATGTGATATTCACTACAGGAAAAACGGGTGTTTTTCGACGTTTTGTTTGCGACGCTTTTTAATAGCGTCGAAAAATTTCGATATGTTGGTGATTGGTAAAGGTTTGATGTTGCTCCCCTTTTCCATGGTTGAATCACTGAAGAAGGAAGATGAATGAGTTATTCTATATCTTTTTAATTTTGTATTTAATCTTACAAGCTTTAATTATTTTCAATCAAATTATTTTAATCTTCATCAACAAAAAAAAAAAGATAACTTATGTAATAAAATAATATTTATTAAAATAGCATTTTTTTGTCTGAAAAAAAAAACAGAATGCGGGAAATAAAACTGGAAGAGAATCCTTTATAACTTCCTGATGATTCAATCTCAACCATTAGATTAAATCAATGGCTAAAATTGGATATCTGTAATTGATTAATAATAAAATTAATTAACCCTTATCTCAAATCTTTCTTCCTCCTTCATTTGCTCAAGTTTGATGAGTAAACGGTGGTGGATCAAATCAATGGCCGGTTGGAAGAGGTCAAATTAGTTAAACCCTATAGCCTATCTTCTTCATACCTTACCATTTACCAAAGATGAAAATCAACAGATTGATCCATGTTCTTGATATATGCCTTACCAGCTACCACCAAAAGTCCAAAACCATTAACGTACGCTTTACAGATTCTAAAAAATTAATGCTATACAAGTGTAATTAGTTTATCTAACAAATGGCCAAATGAATTAATAGTTAATTTGGCCAATTGGAAATATTGTTTTCTGTTAAGTTAATCAAGTCTGGCGACTAGTGGTGACACTTGATGAGGCCACTAAGGAGGAGGGGGAGGGAGGGAAATGATGCATTGTTGGGGGAAGCCATTGGGATGGACAATGGGTGTGCAAAAGTAGTTGACACCATAGTTGGCGATGAGGATTCCGATTGCCAATCCGATTAGAGATCGAGGAATAGGAACCCTGATGATCAGTTTCAGCAATTGAATCACCAATATTTCTGGTGATTGTTTTCGGCGCACCCAGAGGAACTCACTGTCTGCCTGTCTGGTGGTTTCAGAGGGAGAGGAGAGCGAGAATTGCAATGAGAGAAATTAGGTTTAATATTAGGAGAATAAATCCTAACCATTGATTTATTTGAAGGGTTGTGATTGTTTTATTAGGAAGATATATTATGCCTTTGTTATTAGGAGAGGTCCGAGAGGATCTGTCCTACATAACGAAATTCACAAGGTGGTTGTTCAATAAAATGATTAAAATCAAGAATTAATATCATTGCGATTCTGTATTGCTTGATTTTTGAATCTAGTCGCAGCGCCATGGTGCTCGAACATGGCCCAAACTTCTCAATTGGGGTTGACCAGTTGCAACTTCTGACCTATGCTAGTGTGCTGCTCCGCCCAGTCGTTATAGATTTCGGCCTCGTTCCCCATCAGAGGAGCCTGGCCCCTCATGCCGGAAACCTCGAACTGGTGTGGTGGTGCCCAGAGACTGGAATGGCAGTGGAGGAGACGAAGAGAAGGGGGATCAGAAGATTAAAAGTGCAATAACCCATTTTCACTATGTTGCATTTTGAATTTGGAAGAGAAATTGCATCTGTGTAATGAAGCACGAAGATGCAGATAAAAAGAGAGAGAGAGAGAGAGATGAGAGGAACAATCCATAGTTTGAAGTTTTCAAAAATTAAGAGAAGAACGACGGAGAGAGTAATGGAGAGAGAAAATTGGTTTATTAATTAAATAAGGTTAATTAAAATGGTTGACCATTGATTTATTTGGATGGATTGAGATTGGTTCATTATCAAATATTAGGAAGTAAATACAAGGAGAGGATCCTGAGAATCTACTGCCCGCCTGCACCTGCACCTGCACCAGCACCACTTCCAGCGTCTAGGGTTTATCGTGATCTCACGTCCTCTTCATCCGGCAGAACGAGATGCCTACGGCTACGGTTCCAGGCGCTTTGGGCTGGGAGATTATTAAGAAGTTTTGGGAGATGTGGGAGGTTTATTGGTAAGAATTGAATGGATACTTGTAAATTTCAGATGTTATGGTCTAGCTTGCATTTTAAAAGCTTTCAAGGGTTTGCTATGTGATATTGCTGCTGTTGTATGGTCCAGCAAGGCGACAGCAACTACATGCTAGCTAGACTCGAAGGAGGCAGCCCTTTCAAGCTAGCTAGGCTGAGTGTTGTAAACAGGAGCAGCATGCAACATTGCAACTAGGATCTCCCTGGCAGATGTGAAGTTCTTTGGTAATATGATTTTGTAAGACTCTATCATCCGCTTTTATCTGAATTTTCCTTTACCTTGATACCTTCCAGTGTCTCTTTAGTTCCTCTCTAGACGTACAGATATTTCTATGTTTTTGCTTTTTATATGGAAACATCTCAACCACAAAAAAAGCAAAAACATAGAAATATCTGTCTAGAGAGGAACTATATGTTTCACTTTGTACAGAACCTGAACGAGTTGATGCTGATTTGTTGAATCCTTATTTTATGAATGTGGCTTGCTTCAATAATCATCTACAAAGCTTAAAGAAGCTATATGTTTCACATCTGCTACCATCAACCTTTCTCTGAAACTTTGCTGAATCCTTAATTGTATGAACGTGGCTTGCTTCAATAATCATCTACAAAGCTTAAAGAAGCTATATGTCTGACTTTGCACAGATCTTCACCTCCTCTTCCTTGGTCATCTGCTTCCATCAACCTTCTCTGAAACTTTGCTAGCATTTCAATTATCTTGAGTTCTTGAATAGTAGTCGATCACAAACTTTAATCCGTCTGGGATTATCCTTAGGTGGTTGCATCCCAATATCTTAAGAGAGCAAAGACAGCACATTGCACCATCCTCTATAGTCCACTCCTCCAAATTCAACAGCTCCCTGAGGTCCAAGAGTCTCAGTTGTCTAAACCCACTATTAGAGCAGACCATCTTTTCTCCAACAAAGGAATTTAACCGCAAAGATAGGGTCCTAAGGTTAGGTGCACGGCAGCTTCTCTAGCTCAATCATAGCAGAAACTTTGCAAGACTTGTGGACATCATATAGCTCCTGGGCAGCTCTCTCACAGACGTCCCTATCTCTAATTCATGAAGGTGATTGGGGAGCCATAATTGTTTGATTTCTTGTGTGTAATATTATGCACGCCTATTTCTCCTCGTATGCTTAGGGACGTCTTTGATGACTGCTCGAATTGAGGAAGTTCAGTATTCCTGGGATGTCCTGAAGGGCGGTGTATTTCCACAGAGAGTTCGTAGAGGAGAGGGAGTGATACGTAATTAATCCCGATTCTTAGCCTGTGGGCTCAGATCAAGATTACTACGTCGAGTTGTGGCCCTGATCTTGCAGTAGTTTTTGTATTTCTCCGGATTGATGCCGAACACGTAACCGAAACCGCACCAGTGGATGCGTCGATCAACTAAGTGAGACGGACGTGAATGACGTCAATTATGGGGAATTGGTCAAGCTCCCAAGAGGAAAGTACATAGCAAATCACACACAATTGAATTTTATTAATTAGCGTGACGTGAATACTGAATCAAGAATGAGCGTGGTATAGCAGAAAACATTGGATTGAAATCGGGTATTCCCAAGGTTTCTCCAATCTCATTATTACAAAATTAGAGTGTTTAAATAGAAAAATAAACCCTAGAGTAGGAGGAAGTTAATCAACCTTAATCCGATAAGGATTACTACTCCTTACCTATCTAAAATAAAACTAAAGAGATATCAACTTGATGGACAAGATAAAAAAAAAAACCTAAAATATAGAGTTTTCTCTTTCCACCTTATTTATCTAAATAACAATGTCATAATTTAAATAAAAGAAGTATTAAAAACGCATAAATTGCCACCAGCCCTTATCGCACACGAGTTAGGCCCTATGTGGATCGGGTCTTGTCTTCATGAGCTTAAGGGGATTATCAGTGAGGAATTAAGGGGATTGTCCTATTTTTTTTTAGATTGAGGTGATTGTGATGGGGATTTTTGTCTTTTCTACCTTACCTACAAAATAATCTCCATCTCCTCAACCCTTGTAATTCACAAAAATAATCTTCATCCCAATAATCCTTTTGATTCCCAAAAAAACAATCCACGTCCAAGTCCCAAATAGTACACACCTAATTCAACAAGAAGCAACAACCTACCACATTGATTGCTAGCCGAACCTCTAAGGGAGGGCCAGGGAATTTCTAATCCCTGGTGGCTCCCATGGGGCTCCTAACCTTTCCCATTAGAGACCGATTGAGCAACCTAACACAACAAGAGGCAAATTATCACATATGGTATTGCATGACCCAACTTCCCCAACTGAGGATTCTTCACCCACTCAATCCTACGAGAATTCATCAAACGATCAGCCGCCACCATCTCCTTCGTCTGTGCAAACACCCGTCAGTCCTTCCCCTCCTCCAATCCCTCCCCATCCCATGCTTACACGAGCCAAGAATAACATATGCAAACCCCTAAATCGGACCGACGGGACAATATAGTGGCCGCCCCATGCCAATCCCACATCCATTTCTTCATCCTCAATCACAGACGAACCCTCTTAATTTACTGAGGCCAACAAACACCATGCATGTCGTCTTGCCATGGAGTCTGAGTTTTGAGCTCTTCTCACTACCAAAACATGGGACCTTGTCCCACCCCCTCCCCATGCCAATTTCCTAGCTATCAAATGGGTTTACAAGACTAAACACCGAGCCAATGGTGACATTGAGAGGCGGAAAGCTCGCCTTGTGGCTAAAGGTTTTCATCAAATGCAGGGGCTCGATTTCAATGAAACTTTTAGCTCGGTGGTCAAGCCTTCGACGATCAAAGTTCTCCTCACCGTTGCAGCAATGTCGAATTGGTCAATGCAGCAATTGGATATATATCTAAAATGCCTTTCTTCACGGTGATCTTGAAGAAGTCATCTATGTCAAACAACCCTCAGGTTTTTCTCACCCTCAATTTCCCCATTATATATGTCGTCTTCGCAAATCCCTATATGGCCTTAAACAAGCCCCGCGTGCTTGGTTCGCGAAGCTTAGCTCTGCTCTTGTTTAATTCCCTGGGTTTCTCCCCATCCAAAACTGATTCTTCTCTGTTTTCCTTTAAGTATGGCACCAAGACCATGTTCGTTCTTGTCTATGTTGACGATATCATCGTCATTGGATCATCTGATTCCCTGGTCGACCAGTTTGTTCACTCATTGGCCCAAGCCTTTCTTGTCAAAGACCTCGACTGTCTTCATTAATTTCTTGGCATCGAAGTGACCCGAACTCCATCGGACTTCTCCCTCTCTCAGTCTAAATATATACTTGAACTTCTCTCAAAACTCAATATGCAATCTTGTAAACCAGTCTCCACTCTAGCTGCTGCTCACTTTAATTGATTTTCACTCCCCTTCTCTATCCTTTGATCTTCTCTATCCTTTGATGACATCTCCCTCTACCGTAGTGTAATTGAAAGTCTCCGTCAACAAATTGGCAAGCAACCAAGCGGCTCCTTCGATATCTACAAGGCACTCATTCCCTCGCACTTCATCTTGTCGATACCTCCTCACTGAATTTATCTGGATTATCCGATTCAGATTGGGCAACCAATACCCTGGACAGTCGCTCTACTGGCGCATATTCTATCTATCTCGGCCCCTCTCTCATATCCTGGTCCTCAAAGAAGCAAGCAACTGTCTCTCGGTCTTCGACTGAGGCCGAGTATTGCTCCATGGCTACTGCAACCTGTGAAATATATATTATGGATACAATCTCTGCTTGCCGAACTTGGTATCTTTCTTTGCGAGTCACCTACCATTTTGATACGGGGTTAGCCGTGTGATGGTCCGATCTTCGACAACAAGCAAGAACTAAACAAGAAAAGCAAGAACTTAATCAAGAACGATCAAGAACCAAAAGAACGCAGCAAGGAATAACAAGAAACGACGCAAGAATGGAAGCAGACTCGACAATATGAATAAAGACTCGATAAAGATAGAAAGACACGACCTGATATGGACTGAGTCGATCTGTATAGCCAATTTGATACGGGGTTAGCCGTGTGATGGTCCGATCTTCGACAACAAGCAAGAACTAAACAAGAAAAGCAAGAACTTAATCAAGAACGATCAAGAACCAAAAGAACGCAGCAAGGAATAACAAGAAATGACGCAAGAACGGAAGCAGACTCGACAATATGAATAAAGACTCGATAAAGATAGAAAGACACGACCTGATATGGACTGAGTCGATCTGTATAGAACAAGATAGAGACCACAAGCTTCTGTAGAAGGTAGGAACCAATATCAATGACTATATAACCCGCCTCTACAACCCTACACAACGAAGCGGATAACTTGAAGGCACAAGGAGGGGGCTTGTGGATACTTGATTCACCAAGTCTTGCGAAGTTGATGAACGGCAAAGCAAACCAAGCTGAGATAGATACCAATTCGTGATCAACGAGCACAGCTCTAGTTAGATCAACAAGACACTCCATGTGTTTCACACAATTTGAGAGATCTAAATTCTATTCATGATATTCCTATTGAATTACAATGTATGTATTGAAATATATAGGCCTCAAGATCTGAGTTTGGGCCGATTTAAGTGAATAAAAGAACAACTAATTAAAACACCTAAAAACATAAGTAAATAAGGTCTCTAAAAATAACACATAAAATAGCCCAATTTCGGCCCAATAGGATCCATTCCTGTCAAAACAATGACAGATTTGCAAAGATGGTGATTTTCGGCCCAGCTCCATGTCGAATCTGGAAAAACCTTCCACAGAAAAGTTGTAAATCTCTTCGTCCTCGTTCCAACAAGGTATGGCACGCCTTAATCCGATAAATATAGAATCCGTACGACCCATTTTACTAAGACGTCAAAAAGCTGTCAATGTTCTGAACGAATCCAAAACGTCATTTGAACAAAGTCTCTTCTCCCATGGTGGAGCCTTCTTCTTCCTCTTGAGGATGACTTCCTTCTCACGAGCTCGTATCATAGGTCCATCCCCAAGCATAGATGTGTCCGAAGGTGTCTTGGATGGTCCCGCATCACCGCTCATCCCACATATCGAAACAACTGAGCAGCTCTTCGCCTCGTCCAGCAGCTGCTCCACCACTCTTTCCATGTGAAGGTCCAATCCCACAATCGATGCTTCCTCCGAGTGAGGGTAAGTCCAGTGCTTCGTCCCACCATCCGAATCCACCAAGGTCTCAATCTGTTTGATTCCGAGGACTTGGAGGTCAGCCGATAGGCTGGTGATCCGAGCTCTGATGGATTCAATCCTATTACCTACCTTATGCAACCGAACAAACCGTATCGAAATTAGTGTTAGATCATGAGATTGATTGTAATGTCCTCCTTGAGGGTTTCCATTCATTGATATAACATATATATAGGTTACACAGGTATTGGGCCTTAACGGGCTTTTAGCCCACTATACAATATGAAACCTATGTAATCTATCAAACCCCCGCAGTCGAAACGGGAGGTGTCCGTACAGTGAGACTGGAACGAAAATCAATGAACAACTGTCTAGGTAAACCCTTGGTGAATATATCAGCGTACTGATAGGAGGACGGGACATGTAGAACGCGGACATGTCCAATGGCAACCTTGTCCCTGACGAAGTGGAGATCAAGCTCAATGTGCTTCGTGCATTGATGCTGGACTGGGTTGCTAGCCAGGTAGACGGTGGAGACGTTATCAGTGTAGACCAGAGTGGCCTTCTGCAAGGGGCATCGTAGCTCAAGCAGGAGATTGCGGAGCCAAGAGCACTCGGAGACAACGTTGGCAACGCCCCTGTACTCGGCTTCAGCGCTGGAGCGAGACACGACGGACTGACGCTTAGCCGACCAGGACACAAGTGTGTCATTGAGGAAGACACAGTAACCAGATGTGGAGCGACGTGTGTCTGGACAACCACCCCAATCCGCATCAGTGTAAGCCACAAGGTCAAGCTTAGAGGAAGGAGTGATGGTGGTGCCGAGCTCCAGGGTGCCGCTGATGTACCGAATGATCTGCTTCAAAGCCTGAAAGTGGGGTTCCCTAGGGGCATGCATGAATAAGCAGATCTGCTGAACGGCATAACTGATATCGGGCCTAGTGAAAGTGAGATACTGAAGAGCACCAGCGAGGCTCCTATACAATGTCGGATCGTCAACCAAAGGACCAGAATGAGCACTGAGCTTGTTGGATGTATCGACTGGGGTGGCGACGGGATTACAGTTGACCATCTTAGCCCGAGCAACAATCTCAGCAGCATACTTACTCTGTGAGAGAAAGAGACCAAACGCATGCCGCTGAACAGCAACTCCCAAGAAGTAAGACAGCGGACCCAGATCAGACATGGCGAATTCCGCACTCAACCTCGAGATGATGGATGTTCGAAGAGCATCAGAAGAGGCGGTGAGAATGATGTCGTCGACATAGAGCAGTAGGAAAGCCAAGTCCGAGCCTCTGCGATAGATAAACAGAGACGTATCTGATCGGCTGCCAGTGAAACCCAAGCGGAGCAGATGAGAGGCAAATCGCTGGAACCATGCCCGTGGAGCCTGTTTCAGACCATACAAAGAGCGCTTGAGGAGACAGACATGCGTTGGACGCTCAGCATCAGCAAACCCCGGAGGCTGAAACATGTAAACCGTCTCATTCAGATGACCATGCAGAAAGGCGTTCTTGACATCCAGCTGATGGATGCCCCAGTTGCGCGACAGAGCCAGACTCAGGACCACTCGGATAGTGGCAGGCTTGACCACAGGGTTGAAGGTCTCATCACAATCAATACCGGCCTGTTGAGATCTACCGTTAACCACCAGACGGGCCTTGTAGCGCTCCAATGTCCCATCAGAGCGGAACTTGTGACGGAAGAGCCACATACAGCGAATGACGTTCGCCTCAGGAGGGCGAGGCACAAGAACCCAAGTACCATTCTTCGTAAGGGCCCTGTATTCGTCGAGCATAGCCGCCTGCCAATTCGGGTCTAGGAGGGCTGTTTTGTGGGAGGTGGGAACGGGGGAGAGGGAGGTCTGGGTGGAGGCAGAGGGTGAAAGGGAGTCGGGAAAGATGGGGGCAGGAGAGGCGAAGGACGCGGGCGCGCCAGCACGGGATGGGGGCGCGCCAGCACGGGACGCGGGCGCGCCAGCACGGGACGCGGGCGCGGCAACTGGGGGCGCGGGCGCGCGGAGGGGAGGCGTGGATGTTGGTGGAGGGGATGTGGGGTGTATAGCGGGGTGATGGTCGGTGGTCATGGAGACGATCTGTCGGGGTCTGAAGACACCGGAGACGCTGCGGGTGTGAGGTCTGGTGATGGATGGTGACGGGGGGGGGGGGGGGTGGGGGAGGGGGAGACGCAGGAGCACCGGGAGAGCTCTGGGGAAGAATGAAGTGAGGAAATGGTGACTCAGACTCTGTGGACGACACAGGGGGTGTGGGACATGCGAAGGGAAATCGCGACTCATCAAAGGTGACATGACGAGAGAGAATGATCTTGTGAGTCTTGATATCGAGGCAAATGTAACCGCGATGATCAGACGGGTAGCCAAGAAAGACACAAGGGGTAGAACGTGGGTGAAGCTTGTGGGGGGCAGTGGATGATTGATTAGGGAAGCATAAGCAACCAAAGGTACGAAGGTGATCATATATAGGCATAGTGCAATACAGTGCCTGAAACGGTGAGCGATGGTTGAGGGTGGTTGAGGGGAGTATGTTGAGGAGGTAGCATGTGGTGGCCAAGGCATACGGCCAATAAAGGAGGGGAATGGATGCGTGGAAAAGAAGGGTGCGCATCATATTGGTAATGGTTCGGATGATTCGTTCGGCTTTGCCATTTTGTTGAGAGGTGTAGGGGCAGGACAAGCGATAGGAGATCCCATTGGTATTAAAGAAAGTGTGAAAATCCTTGTTGTCAAATTCGCGGCCATTGTCGCATTGGAAACACTTGACAGAGGCGTGAAAATGTGTTTTGATGTAAGCGTGGAATTTGGCAAAGATAGGGAACACTTGAGATTTAAAGTGCAAAGGGAAAACCCATAAGAAGTGTGTATAATCATCCAGAAACAAAAGGTAATACTTATGACCCTCCTTGCTAGGCACAGGAGATGTCCAAATATCACTATGAATAATATCAAAAGGTGCGAAAGTAGCGTTTAAAGATCGTTGAAAAGGAAGTCTGGCATGCTTGCCTAACTGACAAGACGAACATAAACTAGAGCGGTGCTCTTTATTACAAATGACAAGACTCTTAGAACGAAGTAAATCTAAAACTGCAGGACTGGGATGACCAAGACGAGCATGCCAAAGACTGGATGATGATGCCGAGAGGGCGACTGGACTTGACGGGCTGGATGGTGAGGGCGACGACACAGGATAGAGCTCCCTGGTGCTATTACATCTCAGGCGAGTAACCCCCGTAGTAAGATCCTTCACAGAGAAACCAAACGGATCAAACTCAAGAGAAACATTATTGTCACTGGTGAACCGACGGACAGATATGAGGTTTTTGACAAGTTTGGGGGCAACCAGGACATTGTTAAGGTGCAAAGGGTTGGTAGGGGTTGGTAGTGTGGTGTGGCCAATGCCCGAAGTAGCAAGGCGACCACCGTTGCCGACGATAATAGAATGAGCAGGACCCTTAAAAGAAAGAGATGAGAGAGTACCTGAGGAGTTCGTCATATGAGAGGTAGCGCCAGTGTCCATGTACCAAGCACCGTCAGGGGGTGTCAGCTGCATGGAGGAGAAGGCAGTGTGCACATCGGTCGGGTAAGCCTGATCAGACGACGGGCGGGGAGCGGGACCCAACAAGCCTTGCTGACGGTTGGGATACGGGGCTGGTCCACGAAACGATGCACCGGGGTAGCCATAGGGCATCCAAGGAGGGTAGCCGGGGTTGGGGTACCAAGAGGGGGGGCGGGGGTCGTAGTACTGCGGACGGCCATTGCCGCGGCCGCCGCGACCCCTGCTGCGGCCGCCGCTGCCGTCGCCGCCCCTTGGTCGTTGTTGATCGTTGTTGCGGCCAGGCTGTAGGGCAAGCTGCTCAATGAGATCACTGGATGAGACCAACGCCGTCTTGTCTTTGGCGGCGTCGGTTGTCTGACGTTGAAGGCGAGTCTCTTCCAGGATCAGTTGAGACCGAGTCTTCTCGAATGTAGGGAGAGGCTCCGTCTGCTGAATATGAGTAGCAGCAGCGTTGTATTCAGAAGGGAGACCAGAGAGAACCTGAAGAACAAGACGGGTGGCACTGGGTTTGGAGTCGACAGCTTCGAGCTGATCAGCCAGGGTCTTGATGTGCTGACAGTAGGCAGATATCGACGGAAAGGAGGAAAGCTTGCAACTTGAGAATTCGTGCTCGAGATAGACAGCACGGGTGGACTTGTTGTCTTGAAAGAGATCCTGAAGTTTCTTCCAAGCTTTCAAGGCGTTGTCTTTGGGGTCAAGGATGGTGGTCAATAGATCTTTTGAGATGGTGTTAAAGATCCATTGAAGAACAATGGTGTCAAGCTGAGCGAAGAGATCGTCGTCTTTGCTTGTAGGGCGGGTAGCGGAGGAGTCAATGTGGTGGAGGACTTTATGAGCCTTAACATGGGTCGTGAAGAGGTGCGACCACATGGTGTAGGTACTGGACTCATGATCAAGGATGATAGGGATGCAATTTTTGATGTTGGAGATGGTTAGGGCGGAATGGAAGGGCGGCTTAATAGGGTCGGTAGGGTGTGGGTTAGCCATTGGGACGAGAAGAGAGGGCTAAGGGCGGCGTGGAGAGGGAGAAGGGCGGGTGGGGGTGACGGGAGAGAGGCCTGACGCGGGCGCGCTGAAGACGACGCGGGCGCGCTAGGGGATGACGCGGGCGCGCCTAGGGGATGACGCGGGCGCGCCTAGGGGTGGCCGAGAGGGTGAAGGGGCGGCCGAGGGAGGGGGGAAGCGGCACAAGGGGGAGGGGCGGCTAGGGTATTAGAATAAGGGGAGAGAGAAAAATGTGGGTCTTTGGATCTTAGGCTGTGATACCATGTTAGATCATGAGATTGATTGTAATGTCCTCCTTGAGGGTTTCCATTCATTGATATAACATATATATAGGTTACACAGGTATTGGGCCTTAACGGGCTTTTAGCCCACTATACAATATGAAACCTATGTAATCTATCAATTAGCTTTACTTTCTTCCCCTTGAAGTGATGGATGACATCCTCTGCGTCGTACGCACACTCCCTGATCTCGGCTATCCACTCGCTGACCATGGCGTCGCTGTCTGTTTGCTTGGCGTCTGCATCCCTCAAGAAGCACTGCAGGCGCCGGAGCTGGTTCTGCGGCTGCTTGATCTTATCAGCTAATCCCCATAGGGAGTTGGCTTCACTGGCTAGCAAACTCCCGAGTCCATGGATTGCCGAGGAGACGACCGACTCCACCATCGGTGATCATGAGCAACAATGGAGAATTGGGGATTCGTCCATTTCCTTTGAAATGTCTTCGTGAGTTGCTGCAGTGTACGTAATTTCCTGTAGGAAAAAAATTCTGGAGAGACTCACTGTTTGAGTCAACCACAATTATTTTCTATGCTCACAAATTTCAAATTGGGGAGCGACAAATTTTGTTAGTACTCCTCCGATTTAAAAGGCAAGTCTGATTCTCGAGAAGCCGACGAGTAAGCAGAAAGAAACCACCTATACATATTGTACAACGAAACAAGCGGAAACAAACTCTACAACGAGGTGACCTAAATAGAATTACACCGAAAAAAGTTGAGGACGCCGGAGAACGAAACCAAGCACCACCGAACAATAACACCGTGGCCAACGGTATTATAGGAATCTATCTCCCATGGAAAATGCTAACAAAAAAAAGCTCCTTTCCCAGTACGGAGTCACTCTAAAATCACTCTCATCGATATATTTTCGAAGGAGTATATGGTAAGGGTAAAAATTATACTCCGTATAAAATATTTTTTAATAATTTAAGGGCGATTTGCTAAACTAAACCAAAAAATGGGCCTATTTGCTAACCTAGACTAGCAGCCCAAAAATTGGCCCAAATGTAACTTTCTACATTCATGCAAATTAAAGAGCCGGTTTTTTTTACTGTTCATTACCAGTTGTAGGGGGTTGGGAAATTAAAAGGAGGAGGGAGGGAGAGAGACGGTTACTTCCCTCAAAACCGAAAGTCGGAGGCGACGAAGAGAGATACAGAGGAGGCGAAAGGAGGAGGCAACCGAGAGAGAGGAGGCGACAGAAAGAGAGACGGAGAACCCGTTGAAGAAGAAGGCCACCAGTCACAGCCAGGGAGGAGAAGGTTGAAGACCTTGACAAAGGTAAGCAACTGTGGAGTTTATTCTTGAAGTTGCGAAATTGGGGTAATGGGGGTGCGGTTTTCTGAAGGATTTGAGACGAATTTGGGGTAGATGCATAGCAGTAGAGGATGAATGAAGTAGGAGGGGTTAGGGGTGCCATTGTGAGTCGATTTTGGGGAGGCGGGTTCGATTAGGGTTTGAGGGTGTCGGGAAAGGGATTGGGGTAGCAGATTTCGTAGGACCGGGTAACGAAAATGGCACGATAAAATAGAACATCTGGTATGCCGAGTGGGATGAAGGAATTTTTGGTTGATTGGTTTTTAATGTTGAAATCGTAAGCGCCCACCAAGTGTTTGATGAAATGCCTAAAAATAAGATGAATAAATGGTGATTTGGTTTTGGTTAATCTCATTGCCTATATGATGTGTTGTTAAAGACGTAAAATGAAGAAAACAAGTAAGACATGTTGGTATGACAGAGTAGGTGTTTGCTTATACGTTTGACACTTCATGTGTGAATTACTTGTTGGTTAAATGCCTGGATGTATGATGAATTGTTGGTCATTTGCTGTTGCTGTTGGTGAATTACTTTGGCTATCTCTTGGGTTGGGAAAGAGGTAAAATGAACCAAACTTGTATGAAAATCGAAAATGGTAGGACAGAAAAATATAGCAGAGGTGGTAGGAAAATAATAATCTATTGGTAGGAAACAAATACACTGTTGGTAAGATAAAAGTTGGTGATCTGAATGTCTGAATGCATGTGTTTGGTGATTGTGTTGCAGGTAACCTTTGTGCAACAACCATAAAAAATGACAAAGGCCGGGAAGAGGAAAGTAAAGGCAGGACCAAGCAGCCAGGGGGTAAGGACACTGAGAAAGTTCCCTTGTTTTGGTAGTTATGCTTGGGAAAAAAAAATTCGAACCTAAGAGTGTTACATGTGTTGCAGGCTGTCTTAGCTGTGGCGGAGAAGGACCACTTCAGTGGCAGGGCGCTATCCCATGGCAGTTTAGACCTCTTGGACGGTCTTAACTTAGCCATTGACCGTGATGATGTGAAGGCCCTGACGAAGAGCCAATTCGGAGGCATAGTGAGGATGGGGTCGAGGAACAAGTTCGCCGCACAGCTGGTGCACTTTTGCCTCCTGTGGCAGCTGAAGACCCGGAAGCAACACGAGACATGGTACTCCATCCAGGGGCATCACGTGCGATTCTCGCTTCAAGAGTTCGCGTTGATAACGGGGCTAAACTGCGCACCACCCCCTAGGGATGTGATGGAGGGGGATCACAAAGACGCCGTATACCAGCTGTTCAAGAAAGAGAAGGTAAGTCTGAAGGATTTGGAGAGTGCTTGGGAGCATGAAAAACAGACGGAATCTGGCTCCCTAATGAAGAAGTACAAGCTTACCCTCCTAGTCATTGTGGAGGGCATTCTTTTCGGATTGGAAAAGAAGACCAAAATTAGAGGGTGGGTGGTTAAGCTGCTGTTGGAGGACACGACGCGGTTTCTGGAATTTCCTTGGGGACGCCTTGTGTACGAGAGGCTACACGAGAGCCTGGCCGGGACGTTGAAGGACTTGGTGGCTGCAAAATCTCACCTGAAAGATAGGCCAACGTACGCGCTCTACGGGTTCCCCATGGCATTCAAGGTTAGTCAAGTTCTGATAAAAGCATCAACCCCTTGGCATTTCAGATTATGTGTGAATGTTTGGAATGCCAATACGGCAATTATATCATGCCAATAATATATGTCTATCTTACCAGAGATATGAAGTTTACATGGAAACTTTGTATTTCTATCTTACCAAATCTATGAAGTTGTCATGCAAACTGTGCAATAATAGCTTACCCACATTTATCATATTGTATTTGCAGTTGTGGGTGTACGAGACCTTCCCTGAGATTGGTAATCATTTTGGCCGCAACATCGACGAGACCATCATCCCCAGGTGTCTGCGATGGGAAACGCCAAACTCGCACATACGATACGAGAATGTCAAGTCGTTCCTCAGCCTGGAAGCCCCCGCCGACGATCCAATTGATGAACACGTTCTGCTGGCGAGGCCAGAGCCCATCCTGCACCCCACCCATAAGGAAAAAGATACGTACCCCCAGTCATCGTACAAGAAAGACGCTCCAGACGTCTTCTTTGATCAGATTGTGGGCGACCACATGAGGGGCCGCAGAGATAAGCGGAGAGGTGAGGATGCCACTGCTGGACCCAGTCAGGGCACCAGCCAGTCCGGGTCAGACGCGTCGAGCGTCGGTTTGGAGGCCCGGATTGTGGCTAAGGTTGAGGCTCTATTCAAGGGCATGATGGTAGAGATGGGGACCAGGTTCAGGGAGCTTGAGGAGAAGGTCACTGAAGTTTCGAGAGAATGCAAGCAGGTGTTATCAGAGAGGACCGGCAAGGGAAAGGTATGTGCTTCATTGTCCATCATATGTGCAATTGGTAGGATAATATTTCTGTGTTGGTAAACTATTCTAAGCCTTATGGTATGACATACATGTATAATTGGTAGGATCCTGTTGATGTATTTGATGACGATGTTGTTGATAAGGTTGTTGAGAGAGATTTGGACAAGGTTGTGGGCGACGTGGTTGACAAGTCTGAGAAGGTTGAGGAAAAGGCGGAGGAGAAGGAAGAGATGACTGCTGATGACCAGGGGTCGGTCAAGCAGGGACAGAACGTTGAGGATAACACGGCGGAGAAAGAAGAGCTGAACTCTGATCTGAAGGGGCAGGGCATGTGCACTGGTGAGGAAGTTGAGGAAAAGGTAGTTGTAGAGGAGGCAAAGGAGGGTGACAAGGGCAAGGACGATGGAGAGAAGGTGGTGCAGGCTGAGGAACAGATTAAGAAGGGTAAGGAGCATGTCAAAGAAGTTGCAGGGGAAGGTTCCAAGGGTGAGTCTGATGCGGACGATGGAGAGGAAAAGGTAAACCTTCCTTATTGGTATGATAGTCTGACACTATTGGTAAGACAAAAGGTGGGTTTTGGTATGATATAAAAGACAGATGTATTTTTGTCAGATATAATAACCCAGTTGGTAGGATATATTTACCCTTTTGGTATGATATTTAATCTGTTTTGGTAGGATAATGAGAGCTGTTTGAACATAACTGGGGTGTGTTTGACTGTTAGGAGACAAAGCTGGATCCTAGGAGAGGCAAGCGTGACAGGAGGACCACATCAAAGCTAGGGGACTGCGTGGTTACTCAGCCCGCAAAGAGGGCCAAGAAGGGGGCAAAGTCATCGGGTCCAACCACCGACGCAGCCGCCGAGGGGATGGTCACTGATAAACAGAGAGACGATTTCTTGGCCTGGCTCCTCAAGTTCCCCGCGCAGTTTAAGGGCCCAGACGGAAACCAGTTGAACAAGGCCTTTTTCAACAACTTAATTTCACCCGGCGTATGGCTTTCCACCGAGGTACGCAAACTTCTGTCCTGTAACGCATGTTTCCTTATTCACTTACGTCATGGGACAAGCCCTCACGGGAAATTGGAACGTACCTCTCAACGCAGCACCTCCACCAGTCACTGGTCTTAGTCCGGAAAACACTGGACGCCCGGGAGGGCGACAACAAGTCCGGTGTTGTCGTGGTGGACCCATACTGGCAGGAAGTCGTGGTGAAGCAGTTGGACGTTGTTTCCGGCGATGTCAGCCGCATTAACCAGCGCAATGTGTCGAGGGTGCTTCAGAGGTACTTCTCAGGGACACTTCCGGACCCCCACGGGAGGACATGGTCGGTGGCCAACGCGAAGATATTAGCACCATGGTTGTACAAGGAGAAGCACTGGATTGGCCTCGTCAAGTGGAACATAGAAGTGCTCGACTCTGACTGGTACCAGATAAAGGAGAAGGATCTTCAAGCCCACCTCGAGCCTGTAGCGAAGCTGATACCGGTGGCGATGCAATTTTCTGCCGAGCTCCGGGTCAGGCACACAGTGGATGTCCCCAACCCATTCACCATAACTCGAACCGCCAAGATCCCTACAAACGAAACTTCGTAAGTTTCTCTTTACTATTCGGTTACGTAAGTCTACTAATATTGGTAGGATACAATAGGCCGTTTGGTAGGATATATTAAATCTATTGGTGGGATATAATGACATTAGTGGTAAGACGTAAACAAATTATGCTGGTTGTGAATTCCTTGACGTGCAGAGGTGACTGTGGGGCCTACACTTTAGGATGTTTGGACAATTGTGTTAGTTTCAAGACTTATGTTGTTTGTTGTTTAAAAACTTATGATTGTAAGTGATGCAAACTGGTGTTAATGGTTGCACGTTAATTAGTTCCTGCTTACAACCTTCTTTGAAACTGGTGTTTATGGTTGCACGTTAACTGAACTGTTAAAACTGGTAAGATGATACGAAACTATTGGCAAGATTTTACGACACATTTGGCATGATATAACTAAACTTTGTTGAGGATGTCAATTGCAGTTAAGTTGAGATTGAATTGGTTAGATAAAGCAAATGTGTTGGTCGGATATGTTATAACTACTGGGTAGATAAATAGATGATGGTGGTAGGACAACATGAGAAATACTTCACAAATCCGATAATTCATGTGAGTGTGCCCAATACATGCAAAATCCCAAAGTTTGCATCACAATTACCCCCCTACGAACACGAAACCACGAGACACGTGCAAAAAAACATACTAGCATAATCCACAATCTGGTCGACGGCGATGACATGCCCAAAATAAACCCGTCAGCTGACTTGAGCGTCCACCAAACGCACTGCCCCATCCACACTCTATTCTTATCTAAGTTAACTACTGTCGACGGCGCTTTGGACCCCAGTATTCGCCCTTCGACGGATAGCGCTTCGTCTTCGGCCTTCCCGGCGCACGCTTCACCACCGGGGGCAAGCAAATCTTGGCCTCTACTTCAGCAGGCACCACCCATGTCTCACGAGGTGGCACTGGGTACACGACATTGACGTAGCATGCGCGCCAAGCCTCAGCCCTGTATAGAGGATGGACGAGGGAGTATGGGTCGATCTGACGTACCTTGGTCGCGGCGAGGGCATGTGGACATGGAATCTGGTCAATTTGAAAGTGCTTACATGTGCAACTCCGATCGGAAAGGTTGACAAGCCAAGCGGACAGCCCCTTACGTACGTCATACTCGTGTTCGCTCAAAGGCCTAACCTGAAGACATATAGCCTGCATGGCGTTTTGCCTCAAAACGGCATCCACATGGTCGGTGACAACCTTCTCGGGAGGAGAACTTTTCTCCCGGCGCTTCAAGAACCACTCACCCACTTTGGCGAGTATGCTGTCCATCAGGGAGGTGACGGGCAGGTCACGAGGTTCAACAAATACGGAGTTCAAGCACTCGGCATTGTTTGTCGTGGTGACGTTGAACCGATTGGCGGGATAGAAAGCCCGAGCCCAATTGGAGAACCCGGCCATCTTAATGTACTCACCAGTGGGAGACTTATCTTTGAAAGCTGTGAAGTGGCCATTGAACTCCGCAACGGTGTACGCGTTTGCCATTAGGAAGAACAATTTTTGTAGCCCACCCGCCTTGTGATATGCCTTCACATTCTGAAATAGATGGTAAGTGCAGCGGTCATGCTTTGCAAAGTCGTAACTCGCTCGAATCCCCTTGGCGATGCTCATGTGCCTGTCGCTTACCCACACCACATTGGGCTCATCCGGGACCACGCGTTTCATTTGACGGAAAAAGAAACCCCAGGATGCGTCATTCTCCCCGTCGACAATGGCAAATGCAATGGGGTATATGTTGTGGTTTGGGTCTTGGGCAGTCGCAAACATCAAGCAACCCCGATACTTCCCCTTCAAGAAACTTCCATCCACCGAGAATACCTGTCAATTTCACAGATTCAAGAGTCGGCTAACATAACACTATTGGTATGACATATGAAGACAGTTGGTAGGATACATGGAAACATTTGGTAGGATCATAAAGGATGGGATGGTCCGTGCCTATTGGTAATACATGAATTGGAATGACAAATATACACAGTTGGTAAGATGATATATGCCATTTGGTTGGATGATAAAGTTGCGCGGGCGTACCTGTCTGAGGTGTGGGATGGCTGTCCGCCAAACACCCAAGCTAACGAACGCATGCTTGAATTGCTGGTTATCATCACGGACTAATGTGGTTATGGTCCCGGGGTTTGCTTGTTCAAGCATGTAAAGGTATGAGGCCATCCGATCGTAGCTCGCTTCGTAGGTCCCGTGCAAGCCCTCCCTTGCGGCTCCCTGCGCCCTGCGTGCCTTCCAATAGTTGCAGTCCACGCCCAACCGAGACTTCATCATCGTACTGATTTGACGGGGAACCAGCTCCTTCCCTGACCCAGCAAAACTACAAAGACGCGAAGATAAGAGTTCAACCAAAAAAATTCCACCAACACAGTACATAGACGGGGAACAAGACGCCGGTTTAGAAACTTACTCGGACACCAAACTCTGCCCCATCAGCTTGTAATTGGCATTGCGGTCGTAGTTGCTGGCGACCTTAACCTTGCAACTGTGTGTGCCGACGAACTTACGAACCACCCACTTCTTAGTATCCCGATACGTTGACGCCCGACAGTACCATGAGCAATTCGGTTCGGGACAAACAGCCACGTACGTCTTTGTTGTCGATCGCTTCACTCGGACCGCGAAGCACCCGCGCATCGGTTCCCACTTAACTATAGACTGAATGGCAGCCTTCGTATCGAACATCTCCCCCTCACGTAACTCCTTCACACTCTCCCGAGGGTCTCCGACTAGAGGAATGAACCGAGCCACGTCCTCTTCCACTTGCTCCAACGTCGGCAAAGGTTGTTTGTGTCCTTTGTACGCTCGCTCTATCTCTCTCACCGCTGCCTCGGCCTCCTCATCCCATGAATCAGATTTCTCGTTCGACCATCCACCCTCCACTTTCACAGGGAAACCACAACCGATCATTTCATCGTCGGAGCTTCCTACGTCTATTATGTCCTTCATTCCGTGGGGGGGTAGGTCGTCCACATCATCGTCGGATTCCACGATCACCACTTGCTTTCCGCGTCGAATGGCATCGGACCTGCTCACGGCACCACCCTTCTCTAGTTCATCCATTTCGTGAAGCTGTCCCACATCATCGCCCTGTCCTACCATTATGTTGTCATCAATCCTACCAACAGCATCCTCCTGTCCAACCATATTGTTTTCATCCATCCTACCAACTCCGTCTGAATGTATACCGCTCCCAGCTAGCTCATCCTGCATCCCACTCACACTGTCCTTTGCAGTCGGACAACACTCTCCCTCCCCCGCTACACACTCATCACACAGGCAGGTCCCTCTAGTTTCGCTGCTAAGGTCGTCCAACTTCCCTTTCTCCTCGATGGAGCCTCGAACCTTCTCATCCGCCCCTCCGCCTCCATCAAGACCATCCTCGAAGTCTTCCTGCGTGGTGGGAGGCCCGGTTAGGAGTATTTCCCCTGGGATGGGAGACGAGAGGTCCTCAGCCCATGAGTCGGAGTTCTCCGACTCTTGTTCTTTGGATGTTGTGGAAGGGGTTGTCGGTTTCATCCTTAAGGTGGCGTGCGGTGCGATTGGCCAGGCTCGTGCACCGGATTCGGTGTTGTAGAAATTGTACGCTTCTAGGTTATCGTCGTCCTTGACCCGAATCGGAGTGGCCCGCCCCATCGAAGGAGGGAGGTAGGTGAACTCAATGTCGTACAATACCATGTCCACGTCGAATTTGGAAACAATTTTCTCCTTCAATTGGGCGTAACCAATATTCTGTGCCACCACCATTGCTGCAGTACGTGCCTCTCCCTTGAACACCAAGCTCCCACTCCCGGGAGCCCACCAACCGCTGCACACGACGTTCATACATACCCTATCACCTGGGGTACGCCACGGGAATAGAGGATCAGCCTAGGGGGTAGTTCTGATATAGGAAAGAGGAACAAGTACAAAGGAAAGGTACAAGATGACTTACCCATCGTTGCCACTGCCACTCACAATATTGTTGCACTTTTCTTGGAATGGAAAGACAGTTGAACACCGTTGGTAGGCCAGACCTGTACTTTTGGTAGGATGACAACTGTATCGTTTCCTCGGATCCACGTGTGCCTTTTCCCCCGTCCTTACCAACTCTCTCCTGCTCTGCCTCAGTTTTTGCAGGTCATGTTGGGGTGTTTTAGATCATCCTCTCAAGCTTATATATGTGCTTTGGGAACACCCATCAATGCAATGATTGCATTTTCCCCTCATAAATGATCCCCCCTTCCCCCAAATGAAGAACCCCGTTTTGGCGCCAAAATTACACTGACAACCCGCCAAAACAGGTTCGGTCATTCCGTTCCAAATTTCTCCATGTGGATGCCGTTTTGAGGCAAAACGGCATCCACAGATAACTATATGGTAGGATAACTATATGCCATTGGTTAGATAACTGTACCATATTGGTCAGACAGATGCTCTCCCTCTCCCCCCCAGTGAAGAAGCCTGTTTTGGCGCCAAAATTACACGGACATCCCGCCAAAATCGCTATGGACATCCCCCTCCATATTATCACCAAAATTTCAATGTATGGTAGGATAATTTTGTCCTCTTGGTATGACACATGTATTCTATTGGTAAGATATTTTTCCTCTATTGGTAAGCTAACCGTTTCCAGTTCCCAGAAATGAAGGTGATGCTTTGCCATCAACTTTCCACTCGTCTCCTATGTTGGCTACCTTTTTTGCAGATCATTTATTAAGGAATGACACCCATCTATCAAGATTTCTTAAGGGTTGATTGACACCCTTAATTCAATCATTGAAATTTCCCCTCATAAATGCCCCCCCCCCCCAACATTTTCCTCTTTTATTTGAGTCACACACCATGTCCTCCACCTCTCCCTCCTGATTTTGTTTGAGGAAATGATGGAGCTACAGTGCACTCTCCCCTTCACCTGCTACCTCCTATGCCGGTTGGCTTTTTGCATTTGCAAAATTAGACCACTTTCTACCCCTAGCCAAATTCCAAGGTACATGCCTAGGTTTGCCAATAGGCCCATTTTTTGGTCTAAATACTACCATTTCCTCATAATTTAATACTTATTAAATTATACTCTCTCCGTTAATTAAAACTCGTCATTTTAGTAATCTACACACTTATTAAGAAAACAAACAAAAATACACTTATATCCCTAATTATTACTCTATTTTTTTACTTTCTCAAAAAACTACAACTAACAATTATCTAATCATTACAAGGGTACTTTCGTAAAATATATGACAAAATACCTAAAATGACAAGTTTTTTAACAAAATTTACTTCCTAAAACGACAATTTTTAATTAGCGAAGGGAATAAAATCTAAACTCTATATTTCCAACCGGTGAGAGAGTATTAAATATTCTAGATTATTTAATATACACCGGCCATTAGATCATATGCATTGACTAACTGAACGAATTGAATTCCATGTTTGAACCAAAATAAAATGAACAGTATTTGGAGTTTATTTGTGTTTTCTGAAAGAACATAAAAATCTTTTGTAAGCAATATTTATAGTTCTACTTCGTATTCCACTACCTTATATTAACTAAATTAGGATTTGTAATTCTATTTTTTTCCTCAAATATGTGTGCTTTGAATACGACTGTGTTGCCTTTTTTTTTTTTTTGATTCGAAAGGAGGCCCAAGCCTCTAGTTTTATTGAAAGATCATGGGGCTAAAATACCCATGTCAATGTTCAGGAAATTACACAAGAAATCAGGAGCAATTGCATATTCAGAAATAATGTGAGTATCCATAGGGTGATTCTTCGCCATTGCATCGGCGGTCTTGTTCGCCTCGCGTCCGACATGGGTGATGCTAACTTCCCAACCCTCCTCTCCGATCAGTTCCCTGCACCGGTTCACCAAACTGGGGTCCAGCCTTGGTTCGATCTCTCTGTTTTTCTGTAGCTTGCAAGCCGTGGAAGAGTCCGATTCGAGGGCTATGCGGTAATAATTAAGCCTCCTGGCCAGGATCAGGCCATGGTAGATTGCCCAGAGCTCTGCCGTGAGAGGCTTGCATATACCACAATCAAAGGAGAAGGCGTAGAGGAAGTCACCCTCGGAATTTCTGATGACGCCACCTCCTCCAACTTTCCCGGGACTCCCTTTCGCTGCACCATCAACGTTCAGCTTTACCCAATCTGCCGGGGGGGGGGGGTTCCACCTTGAACCCGCAGCTCTTCCATTTGAATGAAGCAGGTGGTCTACTCTCAGGCTCGTAGCGCTTCCATAGTCTTTTGCCTCTGTAGTCGCCCTGGTCGCAAGACTGACTACCTCATCTACCCCCTCAAAAACTAATCTGTTGCGGCATTTCCAAATTAACCATACCATGGAAGCAAAACCACCAGCTCGCACGTCTTCCCGCTTCGTGTTCCAAAAGACCCACTGCTTCACCTCTTGAATTGCGAAAAAAGGATCTTGCAGCTGGTCTCCAAGAAGCCTATACCATTGATCACGAACTCGGGGGCAATCTCTCAATAAATGAAGGGCCGATTCAACTCCCTCACATCTAGGACAGGCTGCAGAGTTTGAGAGATGACGCCGAACTCGGTTGGCGTTGGTAAGGATGCAATCGTGAGCCACCAGGTAGAGGAAGAAGCGAGCCCTCTGTTGTGCTGGTGTCCTCCAAATGCGCCTCCAGCCTGCCTCCGGGACTGTGTCTCGATACGGTTCCTTTATAGCCCTCACTGCCGAGCCAGTTGAGAACTCCCCGGCTGATGTTAATTTCCACACAAGTCGATCTGTTTCCGCTGAATCCTTGCTCAGATACACCGATTGCAGCCTCAATAGAACAACCGGACTAAGTAAAGGGGATATGGCCTCCCAATTCCAGGTATCCGGACCCATTAGTTCTGCAACCGTGGCCCCTAAAAGCTCATCCGAGATCGGTTGAGTAGCCACGTCTTCAAGTGGTCCATCCATTAACCAAGCATGGGTCCAAAACAGAGTGGATCTGCCATTTCCTACATCAATCCGGATATTCGGCGTTAATACTTCCGATCCATGGATGATAGCCTTCCAATTCATAGACGAGTTTGAATGGCGCTCAAATATATCAATGTCAGCTCTCCCATGACAATATTTTCCTCTAATTATTCGACTCCAAAGATCCTCCGGTTGGTTAAGAAGCCTCCAACCAAATCTTGCCAAGGTTGCCTGATTGGTTTCCCGCATTGATCGAATACCAAGTCCCCCTTCCTCCTTAGGAGCTGTGATCATTTTCCAGTTTAAAAGGTGTATCTTTCGAGCTTCTGACGATGAACCCCACACAAACTTCCTGACTTCCCTATCCATTGCATCGCAAACTGTACGCGGCACAAGGGCTGATTGCATGGTATAGATAGGCAGGCTCGTAAGAACTGAATTAGGGTCACCCGACCGGCCATCGACAAAGTTCTCGCTTGCCATCCTTGAAGTCGGGTGGAAATCTTGTCTAGTAAATAGTTGTACCTCTCCCGCGTCATCCTGCCAGTAGCCGTAGGGACTCCTAAATAATTCCCAAATTCGGAAGCCATAGGGATCCCAAGAGCTCTACTGGTCTCCTCCTTAACGTTTGCAGGCACATTCCGTGAGAAAAGGATTGAGCTTTTAGCAAAGTTAACTTTCTCCCCTGAAATCGAGCAGAAGCGGTCTAAACATGCCTTTATGATGCCACCCTGGTCCACTGATGCTTCGGCCATTAGTACTAGGTCGTCGGCGAAGAAAAGGTGCGCCAAAGCGACACCACCCACGTTGACAGGCTTCTCGCCGCGGGCTTCCACTGCATCCGTAATGATATGTGACAACCTCTCCATGCACAGGACAAACAAATAGGGAGACAACGGGTCTCCTTGACGGATTCCCCTTGTCGGAGTGATACTTCCTGCAGCCCCACCATTCCATAGCATTTCCATTTGTCCCAAAGTTTGGCATTTCATAATGGTTGCGATTAGCGGAACTGGTAGCTGGGCCTGCTCTAATGTTTCTTGCAAAAACCCCCAACTGATCCTATCATAGGCCTTTTCAAGGTCTACCTTCACCATCATCCACCTCCGCCTTCTTCTTTCTTTCATTGAATGCAGAACCTCCTGGACAATAACCACATTGTTAGTCCTTCAAGCAGTGGTTTCAGCCTATTAACGATGCATTTGGTAGCCATTTTGAAAATGGCATTCAAGAGAGAGATCGGACGGAATTGAGACGGTCTCACCGGCAACTTTGTCTTCGGTATGAGGACAAGCAGGGCATCGGCGATGGCTGGGGGAAAATCAGATTCATTAAGCATGCCTAGAACTGTTTTAGTGACTTGATTACCTATTAACGACCAATTCTTCTGGTAGAAGACATCGGGAAAGCCATCCGGTCCGGGGGCTTTATGGGGACCCATAGCTTTCACTGCTTCCAAAAAATCTTCCGACCGAAAGGGAGCCTCCAACTGCTGAAGCTGATCATCGGTGAAGGCTTTATAGAAATGTGTTGCTTTGGTGACAAAGATGAACAACAACAATCCAATGAAAGGGGGCAATTTAACAATGTGACTAAGAGATGTATGTTATGTCTAGTTCTGCATTTTAGCTTCCGAATCTCCTCTAGCTTCAAACTCTATTTTGTTGGTCGATATTTCTTAAATGGATTACTATTGCTCAAAATATGAATGGGTACATTATATTGTAATGTAATACTCCCTCCATTCGGCAAAACTTGTCGTTTTAGAGTTTTGTTTTTGTTCGGAAAAACTTGTCATTTTAGGTATTTTTGCTTCTACTTTACCAAAATGCCCTTGATTTGATTGATGTGTCGTGAGTTGTAGTTTTTGATAAAGTAAAAAGTAGAGTAATAATTGAGGGTAAATTAGTAAAAAAGAAGTGTAATTATTAGCTTTATTAAAAGTTATGTGGAGAGTTAAAATGACAAGTTTTGCCGAACGGGGGGAGTAGTTTTTAACTAATAATATGAGTGAAGAGACTACATAATATGAATTGGTACATTGTATTGTAATTTTTAATATGATTGAAAAGACTATGAAATAGAGAAATAGACAATCTTCACCAATTTAAAGAATGATTCATAAAACTTAGGTCTCGTTTGGTATGAATGTAGTAATCGGAATGGGAATGGAAATCGAAATCGGAAACAAAATTTGGAATAAGCCATTACCAAAGCATGTTGTTTGGCATAATTCGGGAATGAGAAATTTACAAATTCAACCTAAAAATACCCAAATTTGACATATTCGATTAAAAAACACACTAATCCATCCAATCAACAAATTAAGCATGAAAATACTCAAATTCAACCTTTCAATTACATAAACTCATCGTCAAAATCAAAATACACAATTAAATAATGCTAATTTGGATAATATGTGGAAAGAAGAGGGAGGTTTGGGCAGTGGTGGTCTGGTGGAGGTCGACTGCAACAAGAGGAGAGGATTGTGCGGTGGCGGTGTTCGACTGCAAGCGGAGTGCCGAGCCACCATCTGAGCAGGACTGTTGACGTAGGGACGACGGCGACGAGACCGACGGGGGCGGATCTGAACGCAGGTGAGGATGGGGGGAAGACAGAGGCGGATTTGGACAGGGTAGACGGAGGCCGATCTGGATTCGATGGAGAGAGAGAGGTCCAACCCAACCAAAAGCCGAAGGATGGAGAACGGAGGACGGAGGCCGATTTGTACGGTGGTGGTAGAAGTGGCGACGGCGGCGGTGGCAGCGCTAGATGATGATGGTAGCAATGTGGAGACGGTGGTGGAGATGAGGGACACATGTGGAGGTGGAGACAGTGGCGGATGTGTGGGGGGGTTTGGGGTGGCTGAAGCCCCCCGCTGGTCAAAATAAGGGTATATGTATATTTTTACATATATGTTATTTTAGTAATATATAAAAGCGAAGTGAAATAAAATTACGAAGGACGCGTTAGCCCAGCGGATAGTACATGGAATAAGTTTAATGAGGGAGTACGTCATCCGCGGTTCGACTCTCAGCGCCCGCTACTTTTTTGCATCTGTATTTTTTAAAAAAAACACCCCCCTCTTTAGTTATTTTTCTTCCTCTTCCTTTTAATTTGATTGTTTTTAAGTTGAATTGATTGAGGGTGAATCAATTTTGATTAGAATTTGTGGAGTTGAGGTTAGAGAAATGAGAATCAATTTGAGGATTTTCGATTAGGGTTTGTGATTTATGAGAAATAATTTTGTGGCTTATTTTTCTTCCTCTTCCTTTTAATTTGATTGTCTTTAAGTTGAATTGATTGAGTGTGAATCAATTTTGATTAGAATTTGTGGAGTTGAGGTTAGAGAAATGAGAATCAATTTGGGGATTTTCTATTAGAGTTTGTGATTTGTGAGAAATAATTTCATGGCTTTGTGTTATTTTTCTTCCTCTTCATTTTAATTTGATTGTTTTTAAGTTGAATTGATTGAGTGTGAATCAATTTTGATTAGAATTTGTGGAGTTGAGATTTGAGAAATGAGAATCAATGTGAGGATTTTCGATTAGGGTTTATGATTTGTAAGAAATAAATTTGTGGCTTTGTGATTTGAAAATCGAAATTGTCGTTGTGGTGAGAAATAGATTTGTGGCTTTGTGTTATTTTTCTTTCTCTTCCTTTTAATTTGATTGTTTTTAAGTTGAATTAATTGAGTGTAAATCAATTTTGATTAGAATTTGTGGAGTTGAGATTTGAGAAATGAGAATTAATTTGGGGATTTTTTATTAGGGTTTGTGATTAGTGAGAAATAAATTTGTGATTTTCGATTAGAGATTACAGTTGGTGATGTAGGTTCCTGAATTCGCAAAACAGCATAGTGACGTTTTTAGTGTCATTCAACATATAAGTCGGACGGAAAGTGTCAAGGGTGTATATAGGTACAATCTTAAAACCCGGACATTTCAAAACGTCATTTTTGGGGAAAAAAAATTCAGCCCCCCTTACGAAAATTTCTGGATCCGCCACTGGGTGGAGATCCAGGGAGGGAGATGGATGAAGATGGGTTTGTATGAAATTGGGAATGAAAGGATTCCCTAGGTTTTTCAAAGGAATGAAAATGGATGAGAAGATTAATGGGAATCATTTTAATTCCCGATTTTGACATACCAAACATGCAAATGGGAATCACCCATTCTCATTCTCATTCCCATTCCCAGTTTTGGTTGATACCAAACAATATTTATTGAATTGAACACATGATTCATTAAAACAACAACAACAACAACAACAATAACAACAAGCTCAGTATATCCCACTCAAAGCAAGGTCTGGGGGTTGAATCGTACGTACCCTTGCTCCGACTAGGTCGAGAGAGTGTTTCCTAGTAACCCAAATGACAAGACAACAGGGAAAGATGATAACATACATTCTACAAACTGTAAATCAAAAATTAAATAGAAAGAAAAACGATGAAAAGAATGCGCGTAAGAAAGTTGTGATATATACGAGAAGGGAGGCATGATGCGCCTATCGCGTGTCATCTCCTCAGTTACCGCATCAGATGTGGTAAAGCGTTGCACCCGACTAGTGTTCGTCAACCCGGATAACACTCCTCCACTGCATCCTATCGCGTGTCATCTCCTCAGTGAATCCCAGTGCAAATAGGTCATGCTAATCACTTCACTCCAACTCTTCTTTGGACGCCCTCTGCCCCGACGAATGTCTTCGATAGCCAAGTTGTCAAATCTTTGCACCGGTGCACTTGGATCTCTCCTCTGCACATGTCCATACCATCGGAGTCTCGATTCCCACAACTTAGCATGAATACTAGCCACTCCCACCCTTTCTCGAATAGTCTCGTTTCTGATTCTGTCCCGCAAGGTCAACCCACACATCCACCCGAGCATTTTCATCTCAGCCACCATGAGTTTCTATTCTTGTGCCTTAGTTGTCGTCCAACACTCTGCCCCATATAATAAAGCTGGTCTCACCACTACTATGTATAACTTACCCTTGAGCTTGAGTGGAACTTTCATGTCACACAAGACTCCTGACGCAATCCTCTATTTTTGCCAGCCTACTTGAATGAATCCCATTTAATGAGAGAAAAATGTATGTTATTCTATTAAAATAACATTAAAAGAGATAGATGAATATATTTTATTAATTTATTTCAATTCATACATTTTTCTCTCGTTAAAATAACATTGAAAGGGAGGGGTAAAAATGACTTTCACCGTTTTTAACGGCAAGCTAACGAAAAAAAAAAGGTTGCGACTTGTGAGTGACGATTTTCCGACAAAATAGGTTTAAGGGGTGATTTTCTACAATTTTAATTTTAAGGGGTGATTTTATGCAAAGAGGGATATTTAAGGGATGGTTTTCTGCCATTTTCCCTTTTTTAATGCATTTATAAATGGGAAATTTACATAAAACCACCCTTTAAATATAGTCTTTTACACTTAACCACCCGCTAAAAGCGAAATTACATAAAACCACCCATTAAATGGGTTTTGTTTTCAAATCACCACCCACCAATTATTTCCATTAGAATTCCATTAAATACAGTATATTTCAATATTTTATACTTAAAATTTAAATTTTCAAATTGAATATATTTAAATTAATTTTTTTGTAGGGGTAAAAACTTATATTAATATATTAGGAAAAAGTGTGTACAAATTTTAAATTTATTTTGAGCGTGGAGGTTCTAAATGCGAAAAATATTATTTTATTTTATTTAAAAAGTCAAAAAAACTTTAATAAAAATACTTTAGAGTGTGGAAAAATATATTTTTTAAATATTTAGATATTTTTTTTCATTTTTAGTATATATTGTAGGTGTTTACAAATATGAAAGAAAATGATAAATTAATTATTAGTATAAAAAATATTATTAAATTTAAACAATGCTAATGACTTATAAACTTATTTTAATTTTGACTAAAAAGAAGTCTACAAAATTTATAACCATTTTTAGGAATAGAATAGAACAAATTTGTTCATATATACATCAAGTTTTTAAAAAATATTTTTAAAAAATTTAGTCAAATATATTTTTAAATGTATTTAATATTTTAAGTTAAATATAAAACTTAAAATATTATAGTATCATATATATATTTGACAAAAACCTAATAGAAATAGACAATGGGTGGTGATTTGAAAAGAAAATCCATTTAATGGGTGGTTTTTTGTAATTTTTTATTTAGTGGGTGGTTAAGTGTAAAAGACTATATTTAGTGGGTGGTTTTCTGTAAATTTCCCTTTATAAATTGACCATTAGGTTATTTAACCAGGAGTGCCATCCCGTCCCTCAGCCTCACACATCTCTCCTGTTTAATGTTTATTATTCCTCCCCCCTCGAGAGTCCAGATCTAGATCTGCCTTCGCTGACTTCGTAGCTGTTGTGGTGTTCACTGAGTTCGTTGCCCCTCCTCCTCCGTCTCCTTCTCTCAACTCTCTCTTTGAACCCCAGCCTACGTTCTGACGAGGTCTCTCTCCTCAACCTCTTTGAGGTCTCCAATGATAGCTTTGTCGCAATCTGGTAACTCAACCCCTAATTTGAACGCAGGATTTTCAATGCTCTTTTTAAGTTCTAGTTGTAATTTTGATGAGCTTTTTCTGAATTTCTTGGATTGTGCAGGTACAAGCTCAGTACAGGCCTTGGTGTGATATGAGGGAGGAATCTGGTTCAAGTTCAGGCCTTGTTGTGGTGTATGTCGCTCTATTGTGTATTTCTTGGAGTCCCATGTTTTTGCTCGCTCAATTCGGGAATAAACCCCTATTCGCTAGCATTTGGGCTTTAAAGTACTTGTATTTCCTTCTATCTTCATCTTCTTCTTCAATATTGTTCTCCCCCTCTACATGTTTCCTTCAATTTTTTGAAAACTGGCAATTGAATCTCAGCAAATTTCTCTTCGGGCTCGTTTGGTATCGATATCTAGATTTTGGTATCGATACAAGATATCGATATCGGTTGATATCATGATATCAAGATATCGATATCAATTGCCAGAAAAATCACCTTATCTTCTAGGTTCTTCAATGTTTTCTTCTCCATCACGTTCAGAGATATTGTTTGATTAGTGATTTATGTGTTTCAACAACCATGAATTTTTCTTCATCTACCTTCCTCTTTTCTTTTTTTGTTTTTGTTGCAAGGATCCAATTTGTGTGTTCGATCTAGCCACAATTTTTTCGTATAACAGAAAATTGCATCAAACATTAAACAATAATCTCTCCTTTTGCTGCTTTTGGGTCTGTAGATTCAGGTAAAGTAGGTTTTCATGCTGATTTTTCCCCCAATTGCATTAAAGGTGTTTTGTGGGTGAAAAAAAAGCCCCAAATTGAGATGGTGAAGTGATTTAGTTTTAGCTTGCAGGCTGATTATGGCAACATGCCTATGCAGCTTATGGGAGGTGGGGAAGAACACAGAAGTCATACCGGCTTGGATGACAGATTGTAGTGTCGACAATCGACGATGAATGGCAACAAGAAATAGCAGCTTAGGAGGAACCAAACTCCGAAACTAGCAATGAGTAAAGTGTTGTGATATTGTGTTAAGCTCACTCACACTTGTTCATTTCTAGCTGTTTGAATTCATCCTAATTTGCTCTTCCTATTGCTACTTTCATTGTTTTGCTTTTGCATTGTAATCGACACTACAATTTGTCATCAAGCCTGTGTGACTGTGTGAACACAACATTTGGACTACAAATGCAGCATCATCCAAGGTAGAGACTTAAGGCAGATACCTCCTGTGCATGGAAATGTCTGATCGGAGTCCTCCACTACGAGTTCTGGTTTATTTAGCAGCATCAGCAACCAATGAGTATTTCCCATCGGCCTGCAATATGTGCAAAGTTCCCTTTTTTGAAGAGTGTGCTTGATATCACTTCCTTGCGGATCGGTGTGCCGAGCTCCTTGCATTGCTGCTTGGTTTGAGGGGCTTGGGAGAGGCAGCCATAGGAAGAATGTGGTGCTCCAAACAAAGCTCCATGGCAACCAGTTAATTCACTAGATACTATTTGTGTATCTGTGGTCTTTTTTCAGCCTATGAAGGTTTGTTGTTTCTTCTTTATCATGCTATAGTTGCAGTCAAAGATAATCCCTATTGAGGATTTACTCTGCATATCTCTGCTACAATGTAAGAGAGATCTTGATTTTATGGTGATTGAGTTTAATAAACGACATAAAACAGTATTGGTACTGGATGAAGGTTCAAAATTCTCACATCATATTCGAAATATAACACAACAACCCATACAACACAACAACAACCCAGTATAAGCATATTCAAAATACAACACAACCACCCATACAGCACAACAACAACCCAGTATATATCCCGCTACCAAGCGGGGTCGGATGTAGGCAGTCTTTTCCAGACTAGCCGAGAGGGTGTTTCTGATAGACCAAGAAATGACAAACTAAATCATTGACTTGACCGACATAACAAAATAACAAACTGAAATTTAAAATTGTCTTAGACCGAAATCAGAACACAGCACCAGAGATGAACAGGTGAGACCAAGAAAAGTTCAGCAAAAGAACATAAAATCCTTCAACTCGTCAATGATCTTTGGGAGGCGGCGGCGAGCTTCTGTGTTGCTCCCAGCGCTGGTCTGCCCTCTACTCATGGATCCACCATCAGAGTTTTCCACTTCCATGTAGGCTCGAGCACGAAATGCTGCTAGGTGTGCATAATAAGCCGGAGGCACTGCATTGAAAGAGTTGTTATTACTAGTGAGTTCTTGCACTAAATCATTGACTTGTGTAGTTATGGTAATTACACAAGTGACGTACCTAAGGACACCGATCTAGTGCATCTCGCGTACCTGTACAAAACAATCAAGTCGTAGGTTGATATGAGTTACCTAACTAGACAAAAGAAAACCAGAGAGTATAGAGAAGATGGAAGTTACGTGTAGCATAAGCTGTATGTCAACAGCTGGAGTAAATCAGGAGTAAAATAGTTCTCATCCAGCAACACGTGGTAATGCGTAGGTCGGCTAGTCCCCTGTACGTTTCAATTTATCATATCATGTTGACTCATCCGAACCAAACTTGTGCACTAGCGCAAAATGTTTTCTTTCAATCACTGAATTTGTACTTAAGATTGGGCACAAAACCCACGTTACCTGAATTCCAGCATGGGAGCAAAGATAGAAGTCATACTGGATTGGATGACAGATTGTAGTGTCTACAACCGTGCCTGAGAAGACAAAGTGAAACGAGTAAGGTCAAGAAACAGGCAAAGGCTCATCAGGAAGAACACCAGAGAATGATGAACGAAGAGTGAACCTGGCAGTATGTTGCCACTCCTATCCGCCATGTTAGGATCATTAGGGAAAAAACGGGTATGATGCCTTTTTTGGACAACTACAAATGTCAAGCGTGGTGCATATCCTTCTTCCAGGGATTGACAAGCCTTGAACAAGATAAATTGAAGTTGAATGTATATTAACAACCCGGGGGAGAAGAAAGTGGGCATATGCAGGATTTTTGGTGCAGATTCTTTAGTGCAGCAGAAAAACTTCAATACTCACCTCTCTTATTGCAAGTACTTCATGTAGCAGAACTTGAGCAAATTGCCCTTCACTGACCCCATCCCTATTGTTTTAGACCAAAAAACATCATCAATCATTTGGAAGAAACTAGTTGCATAAAATAAAATATGCCATGCAACTTAAAGAGAGCAATCAGATCATCATCAACAACTTCACCTGTAAAAGATTATCCTATCAGGTTTCTGTTTACCATTTGATGTGTAGAAAGCCAAAAGCAATTCCCTGCAAATGTTGGGGCCAAAAAATGAAACATTCTAAACCTTCTATGGTTAAATCAAAACCATGGAAACTAGCAAATATTTTACCTTGTCATGTCACAAAGATCTTGAATAATCTCTTCTCGAACTCCTTGTTCAGATATCAAGGCCCTATATTTGCTCACCTCTGGCCAGTCCATGGAAGCAACTACCTGTACCAATGAAGAAGAGAAGTTCAAGAAGTGTAATGAAAACAACAAGAATGCAAAAGAGGTACATGGACAAGAGTAATACCGCTGCAACTGAAGGGGTGGAGTCATCAGGTTTTGCATGTGTGACATCAGCACCAAAAACAATTGTTTTTCGTGCTAGTCCATCTTTGTCCATAGCTGTTAGTAGAGGAATTTGTCGCCTAACAGCAGCATGAAGAGCTAAGTTTTTCCCACCAGCCTTTTAAGACCAGGAGTAGTGTAATTAGTAGCATATAAAGAATCCAAACCCAGGAGAAGTACACACCTCAAAGCAGAAGATGGGACATACCTTAACGTTGATTTTGAAAGAGAGATTTTCTAGATATTGCTTCACGTTTTTTATGTCTTTCCCAAGGTCGCAGCACTGGCTGATGATACACAGCTCTGTCTCACATATTCTCTTAATTGTTTCTGCACAGAAAAAGAGTGTATGCAGTGATTATCCGATCGATTACTCTTTTCAGGGAAAGGCATGAATGCAACTTATACCGTATGCTCCTTCATAAGTTGGCAGTATTATGAGTAGCAACTGAAGTTGTTTTTTGGCCTCAATATGAACTACACGCAGAGCTCTATCAATTTGGTCCGAAGAAGCATTTCGTATTGGAACTACAGGTCTTGAATCAACGACCTTTAAAAAGGCAGAAAAACAGTTAGAATTGGGAAAAAAAACAAAACCAAAAAACCGTTGTTAGAATTGAACAAAAAAAAAAGTTGCTATCAAAATGCATATATATATACCATTCCCTTGCTATTACAAACATAGACCAACTCTTTGCAGAACCTCATAACTTCTTCCTGAATTATAGAGGAGAAATTCAAGCATGTCCAGAATTTCACAGTTGCACCACTGTAAAATTTCTGCAATAGAGACATTATGAAAGTAAAATCTTAAAGTTGATCAGGATCTTAGTTGAAGGGAGCTCAGTTTTTCAAAGTACAAGATTGGACCTTGTCATTCATCCTCCATTGGCCCAGCTCAGGAGTGACGAGTTCACTGTCAGAATAGTTGAGCTACAATAGAATAAACACGTATGAAGAAGTTACAAGACAGTTATAAGATTGGCTTACAATCATTAAAAAAAATATTCATTGATCCAAGTACTCACCACAGGCACCGGGAGAATCCTGGCATTAATTAATGTTGGCTTCTCGCTCACTTGAATTCCAAATTCTTTGGCCACCAAGTGGCTTACATTGTATTGATTATCTTCAACCATCTTCACTCCACAAGAACATCGAAACAAATATGGTTGTAGACCAAATAGAGGAGAAAAAGATGTGTTGATATGCTGATAAAATCCAGTAATAGTCTAGTACTCTAGTCACCTTTATAATACTCTGCTCCCTCGCAGGTGGCCGTTGGCATGTTGCTTTCAACATTCTAGCAACCTGGTCCTTGCTCAATTTCTTCATGTATCTTTGAGCTTCCACAAGTTTGCAGAGCTGTAGTCATCAATTTCAGACAAGCAAATTGGAGTTTTGATCTTTCCCACATCAGACATAAACCTAAGAGTCTTCAAAAAGAAAAAAAGAGAATTTCACCTCCATGGGTATGTAAACAGGTCTCCTGTCTGTCCCAACTTTAATACAAGGAAGCCATGGAAATTTAAGCTTAATGTGGTACTTCTCAAGAAAATACCGAGAAACAGATATTGGACCAGAATCAGCAGTGAACCTACAGAAAAGAAGAAATGTCACACAAAGACATCAAATCCACATGGATCTCAACATATGCCAAATGCAAGAATATAGACTAAATAGTAGGTAAAAACAGAAGCATACAAGCTCTCTCCTTTTTTTTTTTTTGGAAAACGTTGCCTTGTTTATTGGCGCTCTTAAAAGTTTCATCTCCATAATTAATGGAAACTATAAGATCAAATTTCAGCTAGATGGATTGAAAATAATAATAATGGAGATATGAAAGCATAATCTGACAAAATATTACAGTAAATCCAGTCAAAATGTAACTTCAACAACTGCCTTATGAGGAATGGTGTGTATTCTGCGTCTATTTTTGCTATATGTTATATATATAAACTCAGCAACCACAAGTCCATAAGTAATAATGCATACCTGTTCTTACGTCAACAATGTATGGAAAAAAAGGCATGCCTTATCAATATTCAAGGCTTCAAGTTCAATATAGATTTCATTGTGCTCAATGCCTCAATCATGAAACTGTGACATCTTTTTTAAATACTGAATTTTCAATTAGTAATTACCACATATAAATTTAAAATATTACAAGGAAGCCATAATATCATAACATCTTTTTACCCATACATAACTTACTGTTTGGTAAGCACTATTCTTAACAGAGTAACTAATTACTCTCCATATCAGTTCAACAGAGACAATATTGGATAAAATAATCAAAATCCATAAAACGCAACTAAACTATCAAGACATAAAATAAGGAAGGATACTGCAAAACAATTTTAAAAAAAAACAAAGAAATTCCATACGAAAGGATTCAAGCAGAGTAGGTACTGTAAAAGAATAAGAATACGCAGAACAAGCTAAAAGGGATAGCTCACATCAATTGATCTGCGCGTTCAGTAGACAGGCCATTGATCTTGTAACCTTTAGTGTAGCCCAAATAGTAGGTTTCAACACGAACATCCTTCAACACTCTCCTGACCTAGACAAACACAAGGAATAACCAATTGCTCCAAATTTAAACCATAGAATGTGAAAGACTAGATCACCAGGAACATTACAACTTTTTATTTCTAAAAAACCAAATTGTAAAAAGAGACATGGCAACACCTTTGCACGATCCTGATCTGTCAGCGGCCTTGCTAGATCTCTTCTTTTCAAGAAATCAGCAACAAATACATTAAGGAAGACTGGCTTATAAAATGCCCTGGCAGACGCATCTGCAATCACAAAAATATCAGGAACTTATAGGCTGACATGCTTGACTCACAAAGTGGGTAGCCTTAACTGATTGATCAACTGTTAGAAATGCCTAGTCATGACAGAAGTGTATACAGTGCTGAAACAACACCTGCAGGAGAGTTTGCCAGTAAGTAGTAAACTTACCCACGTTAAGGGAAAGACCCATCTCGACAGGACGAACACTCTGATAGTAGCCTTTCCAATATTCAAAACCCTCTCCTAGATCACCACTCCCAAGCGTTTTTGAGAAAAATGACCTCCCAATAGCCACATATCTATAAAATTACACACGTCATAAGATGTATATATATGTGTGGAAAAAGAAGGGTCAGATTAATTACCCTGAAGGAGCTGCCGCCCGCATAATCACATCAAGAGCTTGGATGGCATCCTGAGTAATGTCAACTGGTCCACCAGGCGAACCAATTATTGCTACTTCCTTGATAGTAACCCTGTACCTTCTTTCCCTCCTAAACATGCATGAAACTAAAATAAGTATCTAGCAGAGGAATGTAAAACTCTTTTTTCAAATAAAAAGGAATTCTATCACAAATTCAAATGTTAATAAAACTAAGAACCTCTGTGCACCCGGCTCAGCATCATCAAACAAGGGAACAACAAACTGTTTAGATTGGAATGGCAGTGGCCCTGCAGTATAAAGACTTTTCTTTCCATCATAAGCTGGAATCCGATTCCCTAAGTTAGATTGTTGGTAAAGACGACCAAGTTCACACATAACCCTCTGGCAAAGCCTTCTTGATGCAATTTCTTTAGATACAGTTTCTTTGGATGTAGATTCTTTAGATGAAGTTTCCGAAGCAATCGAAACCTATTCACAAACAAGATTTGAGTATTACTACAAGATAGAAACAACCAACCGGGGGAACTGGTTACCAAAATAAAACTGCAAGAAATTTGTCCGTGTACAGTTAAGGCAGTTGAACTAGACGATGTGGAATTGAAAGTTTGAAATAGCAGAAATGATGATCATCATAGTAAGTACCAGAAAAATAAAAAAGGAATTCGACAAGTTACTAAACCCAGAGAAAAGCAATTGACCGCACTTACATCGTAGTGATGGATGATTTTGGTGGTAGTGAGTTGAAAAAGGAAGTGATTAGCCCTCACAACGTACGGCCTTCCGATGTTCCCATACCCAGGCCTCGGTGGTGGCTCAATAGCCTTGGACGAGGACGGTCCAAGCCCCAGTCGCTGAACCGCCTTGCTCAGCGCAAGCGGATCTCCAGCCCCAGCCCCCGCCTCCGCCCACATCCGTGGCGTCGAAGCCACAGCCGCAACCGTACCATGTCCGTACGATCCCCTTCCAGCACCACCACCGTATGGAACTCCTCCAGCACCACCACCGTATTGACCTCGTCCAACACCACCGCCTCGTCCACGGCCACCGCTAGGTCCGCCCCTGCCGCCGCTCGGTCCGCCCCTGCCGCCTCTGTGAGACATTGCTCTTAGCAAACGCTCGGAGAAACTGAAATTGAAATGTTGTGAAGAAATGAGAGAAGGTAGTTTGATGGAGGATCGATCACAAATTCACAGCCTATATATTAGTGAAGAATTATAGAAGACTATAGAAGGGGAAAACGTGGAGACCAAGGAGAGAGTTAGCAGCACGCGCGAGTGAAGCAGGTGGATGAAAAGCAAGTGTAACTGATTGGAGAGAGATCAATGAAAAGCAAGTGTAACTGAATAAAGAAGAGTGGAGTCGTAGTCGTGGGGCTCACCGGTCAAGCCTTTTTTAGGATTTCTCATTTCTTCTATGTTTCCTGGAAGCCCCTCCTGGGTCCTACTCCTGCACAAATTACCCGGAATAAAGGGATTTGTATCAAAAACGCATTTCTTAATAACTAAGAAGTTCCGGTGGTTTCTTAATAACTAAGAACCTCCGGTGGAAACTAGGTGAGAAGATTATTTCTACTGCTATTCATCTATCTTGGAAAGAGGTCTTTGATTTAAGCAGGGGTTAGCACAAATTTCGTAAATTTCGTCCCGTTTCGATCTAGGTGGAATTTTGCAAAAAATGAAATGTTATTCTCATTTCCAATCCTGTCATGTCCATTTCCATACACACCCCTAGTATCAACAACTTACGTACTCTGTAACAGTGCCAGTGAAGATGATACACATTTTTTTGTTGAATGCCAGTTTTCAAAAAATCATGTTCCACTATCAATAAGCACGAATCAGGCTATATTCAACTTCATTGTAAATTCAAGATATTTATCTGCTATCTTATCATTAATTGAAAGCACTCCTACAAAATCCGAAAAGGAGGAAGTAGTGGTAACTTGGTGGATGATAATTAGGGTTTTTTTTAGGATTTGAGTCTTTTTTAAGAGGTTGAGTTTATTTCGTGTACTAGTCTTATTACCCGTGCGTTTCGCGACTTTTTAATTAATAATTTTTTTTATCTTAGTTATTACTAATAAATATGAGATTGTAATTTTTTTGATATTTTATACTCCGTATTATTTTTAAAGCATACAATATGAAATTTTAGGCCTGATAACATGAATAAAATAACAAATTTCTCTTGTGCATTATTTATATTTTTATTAGATGTGATTTAGTACAAATATATTCAAACTTCATCATATTAATAAGTTTTAAATTAGATATGAAAATTTATTAATTTGATATATTAATATCGTTATATGCTAAAAGATTTGATATAGAGGAATATATAAAATAAAATAAAATGTCACATTCTGTCAGCGATTAGTATATAATAAAGAATTTGAAAAAAAAAGTTTTATCTTCAACGCTTTCTTTATAATAATATCAATATATTTTTAACTTTTTGTATAAAATTAATATTCTTGTAAAATTAATCTTATAAAGTGTAATTGGTCATTTAAAAAATCCATATTTCAATGAAGAAACCACGTACCAATCAATTTGTCAATTTGGATATAAGCTAAATTAATAATTGTAAATTTATAGTTCATAATTTAAAAAATCTCCATATTTTATGATGCCAACAGCCAACGGATTTGGATATAAGCTAAATAATTCATCCAATCAATTTTTATTTAAGAAACCATTAACATATTTGCATTTAAGTTAAAAAAAATGGCTAAAAAGTGTATACGTGTTTAATCAATATGGCTTGATAAGATAATTAAAATGCGTATAAAAATGGATTGATAAGATTTTATTATTTCATAGATAATTAATTAAACATTACTCCGTATTATATGACTAAAGACAAAATAACTCAATATAAAATATTTATAAAATGATTCTAGAAAAAATGATAGATTTTGTAACCACCTAAGATATGATGTTGAATATTTATATTAAAAATTAAATTTAATCTTCAACTAAAATAGACATGTAGGATGAAACGTGGATAAATAGATGGGGTTATCGTTTAACATGGTTTAAATTGATTGGACATTCATTAATTGACGTGTCAAATAAACCCGGTCAGAATGCACCAGAAAAATACACGTAAGCGAATTGCGTCAGAGCCCGCCACATAGGATTTCGACGTCTCTGTTTTAGTATTATATATTGATTGATTGATTATGGAAGTGTGGGAGGTGGAATTTTTTTTAAAAAAATAACCTTGTAAAAAAATGATTGATGTTTGGTGGGTATAAGGTTTGTAAGTGGGTATTGTGGATGAAAAGTCAAAAATACCCTCAGATCCAAAAAGAGGGAAAAAAGAGCAGGGACAAAAGTGAACAAATTTCCAAAACCTGATGAAATAACCTCCCAAAGCTACCCTTCCCAGCTTCCAAAATCAGAGAAAATAAGCCCCACCTCCAACTCCATAACCTCAAGCAAAAACTGCTTCCAAACATGGAGCTTCAGAGCTTAAATTTTTAATTAACCTCCGAAACTTCTTCAAAGCTGCTTTCAAACACAACCATAGTACATCAGAAATCAAACGATTTATAAAAAAGAACCTATTCCAAATCGAGAATTTGTTAAACACATCATCGCAACTCACTTGAAAAACTGTGAGAAAGCATCCATGCTTGGAATTGAGGATGATATTCAATATACTCCGAATAATAATATTACTAATCATACCCCGTCTAGATTACGACAAAAAGTTGTTAAGTGGAGAAAACCACCTATTGGTATGTTTAAATTAAACATCGATAAATCTACACTTGATAACAACGAAAGCTCGACTGGCTTCATCATTCGAAACTAGGGGGTAGAACGATTCACATTGGCTACGACAGAATTGACAACCAGACCCTGCTGAAAGCCGAGGCTTTGGCATTAAGACAAGAAATAATCCAAATTCTTGCGTTGGGTATAAATAAGTCACAAATTGAAGGAGACTCCCTTATAATCATAAATTATTTAAAAACAAATCTTACATGCTCATGGGAAATTGAACTAATAATGTCCGATATCAAAACATTATTGTCGAGAGTGAGAGAAATCTTCTTCTCTCACGTGCCCCGAAATGGCAACAGAGTGACGAATAATGTTGCACATCTTTGCCTCAGTGTTAGGGGCCTTGACATTTACACTGATGTAGGTTTTCAAGACCTCATCCGCAAGGATGCTATCGGGTAGGTTTTTTCCACATGAATTATTACCTTATAAAAAAAACGCGTTTCTTAACGAATTTTTTAAAATATTCATTAAAAAATGAATAATTACACAATTATTCAATGTACTTATAGAAATATTCATTTTTTTACAAGGAGACAAAAAATGCGATCTGAAGACACGTTTTAAAGTTCATATTTTAAAATCGGAAGAAGAAAATGTCATCTTCTGTTAGATCTACCCAATTTATCCATCTAACTCTCCTGGTTCTTTTTTTTTAGTTTTCGAGCCTTAAGGGAAAAAAATCACTACAAATAACTCATCTAATACCACAAATTACTCAAAAAGGCATAAGTAAAAGATAAAGAGTTAATCAGGTGAAAGCACATAGCTAGTAAAAGATAAGGAGTTAATCAGGTTGTTGTATTGCACTGTTTATGTTTTCGTTTGTTTGTTATGACGGTTTTCCGTCTGCTGACTTGTCGGCCATTGACTTTCAGGTATATCTGAGCTCGAATTCTTACTTAATAAAAAAAGAGTTTTTTTTACAGTAGGCAAACATTGGGAGCCGTTGCTAATAAAGCAACCTAACTCCCGGATCATCCTGAAGGATGATTTTACAGAGATCCCTATGGTAGGAAATAAAGGCTAAGTTACAAATTACACCTAATTTGGATATGTAATCCGTAGTATGGTTTGCTTCTCTAAATATATGTCGGATCTCCACTGATATGAATTCAGCTCTAAGCCTTTGGATTTCTTCAATCTGATGTAGAATTTCCCATCTGGGCGACTGTTCTCTGTTGGCTGCTTTGACCAGAATTTCCCATTTGGATTCCTTTGGATTTTTTTTATTTTTTAATAAAAAAAAAGAGTTAATTAAGTAAGAAAGCACATAGCTAGATCAAAAGAGCAAAACCCATTTAGGGATTCATTGCATTCCGCGCTAACAGCCTAGTACATAAGATAAGGGTTCATCTTAAAATCAACTGATAATAAGAAAAGTAACCCACTAACTTATATAATAAGTCTTATTTGTTTATATTATCAATGTTGGACTCTGTTGTTGCTTCACGTTCTATCAACATGCCCAATACATTCCCCTACAATGGAAATTGTGCACAAGTGGAAGGATTGGGGATTTGTCCATTGCCTTCGTAATTTCCCGTGTGACAAAAATTCTTGAGATATGACTCACTTTTTGAGTCAACCACAGTTATTTTCTATGCTCACAAATTTCAAATTGGGGGCGATAAATTACATAGTACTCCTCCGATTAAAAATACTCTCTCCGATTTTTTTTATTAGGTAAGAATTCGGTTGTTCTCAAAATAGAGACCGGGTTCTGAAGTACTGGCTCCCATACTAGAGCGAGAGTGGCTAAGGTGTGCGACCTTATCAGCCAGTACTCTATTACCACTACGGTAAATATGATAAAATGAGACAGTCATGAAATATCTGAGTAGGCATTTAATGTCCGAAAGCAGAAGTTCAATTTCCCACGGACTAGCAACCCCCTTCTTAAAATAGTTGATTATTATGAGAGAGTCGCCTTCAATAATAAGGTTGTCTAGATGTAAATCAATTGCTTTAAGAATACCTTCTCGTAGAGCAAGTCCCTCGACCATGAGCGGCGTTTGTACATCTATTAGTTTTCCTCCGAGATCTATACTATTTATCCTCGAGTCACGAATAATAAAGCCAATAGAAAATTCTCTGTTCACCCGAGTCGTCCCATCAAAATTTATTTTGAAATAGCCATAGGGGGACTTTTTCCATTTAGTTGCTCGTGTTGCCGAATCTTTAGTCTTTGGCCCTTGCCTAAATGGTTTGTTCACTTTCCCCCAGCCGAAATCCTTGTTAACTTGGTTAGCCGTTTCCCAATTAGATTTATGCACATTTACTTGTATGTTAAAATCACGTGGAGTACATGACCCAGCCGTATGTTAAAATCGGGGTTTACCGCCAAAGGTGGGTTCCTCGTCATCAAAAAAAAAAATCATGTGGAGTTGGCAGTTTTTCATGTCCGAAGATAAATTTATTGCGGATATTCCACACATTCCACCAACTGAACGCCAAGTCGGTCTTCTCCCTGCTAGAAAGTACTTGGCCAAGGTAGACCATTACTTGTCTAAAGTTTATGGATGTAGAAATAATTCTATTAATGTGAGACTATGGCGTGGATGTAAGTTTTGGGCAAACTGACAGAACCTACATTCAAAAAGTAGGTGGAATGCATTCTCATTATGGTGGTTGCACATTGAGCAATAAGAGGGGACTGCTACACCTCTTCTTGCAAGTCTAACCCTAGACGCTGTTGGTAGTGCATTGTGGCAGAGTCTCCATAAAAAGTTCTTTATTTTTGGAGGGATGTTTGTCTTCCGGACCCAAGCATTTTCATCTATAGGATCGGATGTGGAATGGGCACACAGATTGTATGCACTAGATGTGGTAAACCAACCTTTCTTCGCCGGCCACCAATACAACCGGTCTTCGATCGGGTGAATCAGTAGTGGAATGTTTGAAATATGCTCGACAATTTCTTGATCCAAGACTAGTCGTAATTTTCCAGTAGTTCATTTACTGTTAGTGATATATTCCATTACTTTCTCATTCAAGTCTACTCTGTCGGGACAAATATAGTGTTGAAGCAGATTTAAACCAATGGCCCAGTTATCTTTCTAGAAGTTGATAGTCCTACCATTACCTACCAACCAAACCAGTCCTTTTTTGAAGTCCGAGATTAGAGAACATAGTTCGGAGTTTGGACCATTGTCAAGATGAACTATTTTGTTTGGTGTAATTTCGCAAATTCTCATATTTGAGGTACTTATACTGAATAATTTCAACCCATATATTATCCGGTTCCGCCATGATTTTCCACATGACCTTTAGTTAAAGGGCGTTGTTCATGTGTTTAGACTTACGTAAACCCATACCTCCTTGTTGTTTTCGTTTACATATATATTTTGTCCCAGCTGATAAGCGGTTTGTAGCTTAAATCCTTATTCCAGAAGAACAACCTATTAATTTGGTCAAGTTTGTTGTGAATGTAGGTTGAAAGCATGAAGCTTTGCTTGGTATACAAGGGTTTTGACGATAGATTTGAGGCAATAAGAGTAGCTCTGTCTTGCTGGGAAAGAGCATTAGCTCTCCATTTTGTTAATTGATTTGAGGATCTGATGATTATTTCCTCAAAATGTAGATTTATTCACTCTACCATTAATAATGATACATCCAAGATATTTGTCAAGATTTATTTCCTTAGAAATATTCAAACATCCTTCTATCAACGACATTCTAGCCCTGGGTATTCCAGAAGTGACTTGGAAAACAGACTTATGATAGTTTATTTTTTGTCCTGACATCGCACAATATAAGGCAATGGTATCTTTCACTTTTTGGCAAGCTGTGAAATTATCTTTTGAAAATATAATGACGTCATCTGCAAACGCAAGAAACGGTACACATGGACCTTGTCGTCCAAAGGGTAAACCAATCAACTTCTCAACTAAATTCGCTTCCAATTGAAGTTTCCTTGCTAATACTTCTGCTCCGAGGATAAAAATAAAAGGTGAAAGGGGATCCCCCTTCCTAATGCCTTTAGATGGCTTGAAAATCGATGTTGGATCGTTGTTGACCAAAGGGAGTATATTGTTTGACATTTATTTTAAATATATGGTAAAAATTATATATAATATTATTTATAATTTAATACTCCTTCCGTTAATTAAAAAAAGTCATTTTAGGATGAAAAGCTTGTTAAGAAAAACATGTTATTTTAGGTATTTTGTCATCCACTTTACAAAATAACCTTTGTAAAGATTAGATAGATGTTAGTCGTAGGTTTCAAGAAAATAAAAAGTAGAGTAATAATAAGAGGTATATAAGTGTATTTTTGTTTGTTTTATTAAAAAAATGTGTGGATTTCTGAAAGGAATTTTTTTGTCAAATATCCATCTAGGATATCTAATTGGGTAAATGTCCATTTATTTTTGCCAATTAAGTAAATTTTCAAAATATTTTTATAAACCCCAAATTGCCCTTGTTCTATTTGATGGTATGTAGATCGACAACATAGAGTAGAAGGTGAGAACCCAGGGCCGACCGAGGACGACGACAACAACAACAAATTCCTCATATCGCTCCCATCATTGATTGCGAAGAAATCAAATCGCTACATCAGGAAGCCGCCATCTAGAGTTTACCGATAACATCTTCTTGTACTTCAAGGGATTGGTGATGGAGGCTGAGCAGGGATAGCAATGCGAAATCGGGGGCGATTGTTGTCGCCATCTTTGATTTCGACAACGCCTCGGTGTTTGAGGTGTCGACACCGATGGGTTTGCTTGCAGGTATGATGATCGATGAAGTGGTTGAACCCGACGCTTTCGTTCAGGGACTCGAATTCGCCTTCAGCTTGGAGATTCAGAATGTCATGTTCTCCTACATTGAATCTCTTTACCCTTATGTGAGTCCTCCATTAATGAAATATTGATGAGTTATAATTTTTGTAATTGGATTTGAATATTCACTATCAATTGATTTTTGTGTACAAGCTACACGTACATTTGAATTTCGATGAATTGTGATTTAATTGGGAATGGAATGATAAATCGATATTTAGGGGCCATATGAAAATATAAATATTGAAAGTTGTTTTTGCGTACATTTACAAATCTGAATTGCAGATTTTTGTCATTGAATCTTGATTAGTTAAACTTGAGATTAGCTAAAACATACTTATAATCTAAATTTTGAAATGCTAAAACATACTTATATTGAATTTTGACAGTAATTGAATAGCTAAACTTGAGATTAAAGTGTGAAATGGCTTGATGCAATCAACATGATGACAGATAAAATGTGAGGTTTTAGGTGAAAAAGTTTAATTTTGTTTTCATTAAGAGCTACCTATAGTTCATTTTACTTTGTTGTTTATGTCAGATGATCGATGTAGCTACTGTTGATCATGTGATCATCTGATCTATATTGTTGCAGCTCTATGGAAATCAGAAACCAACAGAGGCCAAACTTGCAGAGTTGGTAGATCATTTGGATCTTCTTAAGAAAAGATTTGTGAACTTCCACCGAAGAAGAGAACGAGAACACCATTCTCATTCTGTGAGTTTCTCCATTTGTTCCCTTTCAACTTTTGTTTAGTTTTGGTGTTTCTAGGTTTTACGAATTGAATCCTCGATGTCAAGTGATTTACGAGCGTTATCTCATTTGAATCTGAATTGAATGATCAATTTTGACATCGATTTCTAGTGCAGTGGCTCCAATGTTTATAAGTATGTGTCTTTGTTGTTGTAATTTTGAGTAAGGAGGTTTTCATCCCAATTGAGATGTCGAGATCATAGATTCTCATATGGGAGTGGTTTGGTGTTGAGCACATACCCCTTATCTCTAATCCTTTCATTGTCAGGTGATATCCATTCACATTTTCTGTAACACATGGAAGTGGTCTAAGAGAAATGGAGTCCACGAATAGAGGACATTAGCGCCTCGATAGCCACTTGCTTTCGATCGAAACTGGATCCATCAACTGGTGCATCACTCCTTCAAGCTACACCATTAATGACAACTTCCATCAGACTCGCAATGAGGTTCCTACTCATCCAGCTTCATGTGTATTTGATTTGCAGGTATATATATCTATCAGATTACAAGTGGCGACACTACTAAATTTTGTCTCTCATTAAGTCATAGTTATTATTCAATTTTAGGATTGGTGACAACCGATTAAATCCCATTCATTTTTAGTTTATGATAGATGTATGTGGTTATTTTGTTGTTTTTTTAGTTTGGTGACAGTTAATCATCTATGTTTATGGTGACATTATGTATAGTTGTTTATTGTTTAATTAGTGGTGTAGTGTTTTAGTTTGGTGAAACCATTGATGACAAATATCAAATGACAGAGGTGATGACAATATATTATCCTGGTGACAGTTATTTGTAGAGTGTCAATGGTCAAAATTTGAAAATATTGGTCAATGACATTATATTGATAATAAATAGTGTGATGATGATTGTTTTTGGAGGGTAAGTTATCATGATGACATTTTTTTTTGAAATTGCATCATGGTGACAAATTTTTGATATAGTCAACGGACAAATTTTGAAAATAGTGTGGCGGTGACAATTTTTTTTGTGGTTACACGATTTTTGTGACAAATATTTCATGAAATACTATTTTGGTAATAATTTTTTGGCAAAGAAAATATTCAAACTTTTAAAACTTTAGTCGGTGATAATATTTTAGTGATATACTAGTGTAATACCCGTGCCTTGAAGACACGGGGTTTTGATTCATATCAAATTGAACATCATTCTATATATCTATATAATACTATATTAATATATATATCTGTGTGAGCAAGCCTTATCATGTAAAATGTGAGCAAATCATAGCCATTGATTAATAGAGAATGGATGGAGGAGATTAATTTATAATTTAAATCAAATTTAAATTAATTATGATGGGACCCACATCAAATTCTTGTTTACTCTCCTTCTAAAGAGAGTGACTTTCACTCTCCGTGACATTATTCATAGAGAACCACGGGATTATTCGTATATAAACAAATGTTCATATATAACCTCATATTTATTCCTAGGCAATTCCAAGATTATTCGTACATAGTTTGACATTTATTCAAATTTATTACTAACAATTTGTCACTATTGAGACGAATAATATCATATGTACTTATGAATAAAAGAAGTCATACACGAATAAATCAAAATTACAAATGAATAATATTCATTTATTCACCTATACATAAACAACCCCGAAAAAAACGCCATGTACATACGAATACTATTACATATACATATGAATAATCTATAAATTACAATTTTTTTTACAAACTCCACTGTCAACAACACAATCTTATGGTTGATTTATCAAATGTCGGTGACACCTGCAATTCCAACATCAATATGAAGCATATAGCACAAATGCACAATAGACAATAATATTTAGCAGATCTCGATCAATTGATATTTCAAATCATTTAGTAATTACTTATGAAACTCTCGTAATTGAGATTTCAAATAAGTTGAGATAGATATCTCCCAATTAATAATGAATCAACAATATATCCCTAAAATTAAGATATTGCTCAATGTATCCCAAAATCTGAAAATCCCGTTCTTGATTGGGAATAGGGAAAAAAAATCCCAAATCAACTCATCTAGGTTTAGTTTTTACAAACCCATAAACCTAGTTAATCATAATTTGGGAAAAATAAATTCATACCCATCAATATTGAAACCCATGAACCCTTATTAAAACATCAATTGTTCATGAAGAGGATACGTTGGATATGAGAACGAACGATGAAAACACGCGATACGAAGATGGACGGGATTAGGACTAACTTACTAAAAGAATCATCGAAAGGTAGAGCGAATGAGCGCCGGAATTCGTTGGTTCTTCAATCGGGAGGCGTAGGACCGACGATGCAACATTGAAAAAGCGGGCAATAAGGCGAGGGGATGTCTAGACAAGAGCGGCGATGGGTGGGATGAGTTGCTTTGCGATATGATGAACGGCTAGGTTTAAATGGGAGTTCAAATTGAACAATTGTATCACACGCACCATTAAGTGGGATGGAAGGTGTATTTATGGTGGGGCCCATTGCAATTTATCATTAATTCATTTAAATTTTGATCTAATCTTAACCATTTATTTTCTCTCATCCAATGGCCAGAAATTGCTCACAAATTACATTATAAGCCATGCTCATATAGGATCTATCATCTATATATATATATATATATATATATATATATATATATATATATATATATATATATATATATATATATATATATATATACACACACTTGTTTACAACAAAAATAATATGTACAAAGTATTTTTTAATTTTTAAATTAGCTAGAAAGAGATACAATATAATTTTTTAAATGATTTAATAAGGTAAAGTAGTAATAAAACTCAAACACACCACCTATTATAATTTGAAATACATATATAATTATTATCATTAGGATAAAACTAAAAAGGAAAATATAAGCTATCATATAATGATTAAAAAAAAATCATAAGCACATGATTGTGCGAATACTTTTGAAGTTATGTAGATATACCTAACTTATTCATTATTTTCATGAGAAATATGGCTACACAAAGGGAGAAACAAATAGAGAAAATAAAGGTAAGATGGTAAAAAAAAAAAGTGATCTAAGGCGCCTCGTCTAAATTAACTTTTAACATGATTTCAAAAAAAATTAACTTTTAAATGAGTAAATTGTAAAAAGCATGGATCTAATTGATTTTTATAATTAACTTTTGAAATCGAATATTCGCAAATTAATTATTTTTACTAACTTTAAAAAAAATTACAGGTCATAAAATATTGAAACTATAATAAGGGACATCTAGCTAGGGTGTATAAAATAAATATAGATTTAAAATATTCATTTTGGGGATAAATATTTTTTTTCTTCGATATTTGAAGCCAAACACCCAAAATTAATCATAAAAGAGTGTTTATTTTATTTATTTTTAAAGAAGAAATTTGGCTAAATGTCCATTTTGCTAACCTCTTTTTGCAAAATGTCCACTTAAAATCAGTTTTTGTTAAATGTCCTAATTTTTTTTGAAAACCCCATTTTGCCCTTATTTTAATTTTAAACTGCCCTCCGTCCTCTCCTTGCTTTTATTGTTGAAACAGATCCTCAAGCCCCAATTAACAACCTCCTCTATTTCCGATCCTAGTTCGCAGCAACGGAGGTGAGATTGAGCGTTGTTGCTGCAAGATGTTCACTGTCGATCGTCATCGCCACCACCGGGAGAAGTTTTAGGAGAGATCGGAGGTTCTCTACGCCATTGTCAACCGTAAACTTAAGACATCGGAGATCTCGCGCAACTCCTAGATCTAATCGTCGTCGAGATTAACTGGATCCTTGCCACTCATCTCAGATTATTGAAATTCTGTGTCTTTTTCAATTGCGTGTTTTGTTCCTCGCGCATCTCCCAAATTGATGTTTTGTTCCTCCCTTTTTCTGAGCCACGTAACTGCCAGGAGATAGATTTGGAGAAATCAAATAATTAACTTATTTGCTTTTATTTTAATTAGTACTTGGCTTCTTTATTTAAAAAAAAAGGAAGATATAATATATATAAATATGAATATTTAATTAAGATAAATTAAATGGAAATACAATTAAGATGAATTGGTTTTTTCCTTTTGGTGACAAGAATGTATGTTATAGAGTCTATTTTAGTCATGTTTTAGGTAGATATTTGCATAATATTTTAAAGCATTTTTACGTGTTTTATAGCTTATTTGTTATTATTTAGTTTTCGGAGTCTACACTAGTGTTTTTATATATTTCAGGTATTTTCGGGCTGGATCGTATAAATGCGGAGATCGATCGTAATTTATGGAATTATTTCGCAAATTGGAAGCAAGGTGGTTGGCTCGGATAGATATTTGGACTTACATATTCATACGTACAAAAGTCGGAAGGAGATGCGCAAGCTAATTAATTCGATCGGACTTGGAAGTGGGAGGAGCCCACACACGGCTTGGTTTTGCCGTTATTTCATACGGAGTATATAGTTTAGATTAGATAGATTTTTATAGTTATATTATTATATAATTATATTAGGATACATACAATATACTATATATATACATCCATTCATACGATCAAACGGAAGAGGCCGAACAACGTGATAAGGCCGAGACCGTGATACGGCCGAGTGGCCGACTACTGTTTTCCTCTTAACCCTAAGTATGTTTTGCTTTATTTTTATGGAGACCTAAACTCTCCCGTTTTGTCTACAATTTGAAGCTTTGTTTGGTTTGATTGTGATTTTCTAATTCTTGTTCCTTATTTCCTATATTGAATGTTTCGACTTCTTTGTGCTTGAATGTTTTATTGTTTTATTCTATCTCGACTGATCAACTTGATAGAATTAATTCAATTGCTAGGGTTTTGTAGATTCCTGATTGTGAACCTTAACCCAAGTGGCAAACTTATCCCTTTAGGGCTGATTGAACTAATTGGATGGGTAGGAAGTTGAATGTGTTGTTAAATCCTTCTTTAGGGACTGCAAATACCTTGGTTAATCTCTAGTCTTAAAGCTATCAATTGGGTTAAATCCTTCTTTAGGGACTGTTCGATTGATAAGGGTTTCTAGGACTGATTGGATTAGTAACTATATTAGGTCGGGACAAGGGCATTCATAGGAAGACTAAAAGGACAAGAGAAGTTACAATATCAATTCAATCAAATAAAGTGGATAGTTGTAGGTAGAACGATTTTCTCTAAATTGCTTTCCATCAATTTGTTTATAGTTTATTTTATTTTCTTTCTTATTTTCACCACTCAAAACCCCCCGTTTCATACTAATTGGTAAATAAACATAACTTGGAAATACTTGATTCTCTGTGGGATCGACTCGTGCTTACCACGCTCATTAGTTAGGTAGGTTCGAAATTATTTTGATACGGTTAACGCGACTAAAAACCGCTCATCAAATTGGCGCCGTTGCCGGGGAATCAAAGTTTATTTCTTTGTTTTGTGTGTTTGCCGATTATTGTATATAACTTAACTTTGTTGTGAGCCTATCTTACGGTTCATAACACCCGTGCTACTAACTGTTTGTGTTCGTGTGTTTAGGTTGTTTCCTTTAAAGATGACTCATGGTTTATTTTGTGATTTTTGCGGAGTCTCTAATCATATATTTAAAGATTGTCCAGTGTTTAGGGTTCCAATTGGAAAGGTTAAAGAAGTACATCATTTGTGCAAAACTCAACTTTCTCGTGAGGTGAATATCATACATGAGATTGCACAATTAGAGCTCCAAATCAGACAACTAGAGCCTCCATGTCTGGCTCCGGCTCCGCAAACGTCACAAGAATTGTCCATGTTGCCCCGTATGGAAGAACACTTTGCTGCAATGGAGTCCCAACTTATAATGATCCAAACTAATTTCAATAATGAGATGAAGCGGATCCAAGTGGCTCAACAAATTACAATTCCAATTATTTCAGAGATTTTTCCTAGGCAGACGGAGGTGGTTGTTAGTGACGACTACGCTATCATCTCTTTTGACGAGGAGATCTTAGAAGATTGGATAGATGAGCAAGATGAGAAAATTTTCACAAAGAGGATTCTATTGTTTGAATTTAATGAGGGTGCAAACGGACAAAGAGCTAAGAGACGGCAAAAGAGGAGCGCATATTTTGAGAAGCCACCAATGGAACTGAATTGGTGGTATTACATATCCTCTGCAGAAAGTCATGCTCGTTTATGTGGAATATGTGCTCAAGAGTATGACAAGTTATTGAGGGCTTTAACAATATCTGAATCGATCTTAGAAGAAACAAGGTATGTTTTTTTTTTCTTTATTCTTTTTATTTTAAGTTAGGATTAATTTTTATATACATTTTTTATTTCGTAAAAAAAAAAAAAAAAAAAAAAGCTGTCTCCCTCGTTTTTTATATATGTTTTTTCGTTTTATTTTTAGTTAATTTTTTTTTAATTCCTTTTTATTTTTAGTTAGGATTATTTATATATATATATATATATATATATATATATATATATATATATTTTTTTTTTTTAATTTCCGAATAAAAAAAAAAAAACCTCTGTCTCCCTCTTCTCTCTGCCCATCTCAAACGCGCCGCTGGATTCCCCTCTCCCAGGCCGGCATCTTCCTCGCCCTCTTTTGCCTCTCCGTCCTCCTCTGTCGCCAACAGACGCCACCCCTAGGCTCTCGCCGCCGGCCGCCACTACTCCACCGGATCCCCCTTTTTTTTCTCACCCTCCTACCCAGCAGTTGTCCCAACCATCTTCCCCGCTGCAAGCCGCCTCTGACCGCTACGGCGCAACCACCAGTAGCCCACCGGTCCTCCTGCCGTCAGCCACCATCTCCAGCCGCTTGAGATCGAACCTATCAGCCCGACACCATCCCGCCTGTCCTCTTTCCCTCTCCTGCCGACCACCGCCGGTTTTCCAGACCACGTCGCAGCGACGGCAGCGCCTCTCTCTCGGCCCCTGTCTCCACCGCTCGTCTGCCGATACCGAAGTCCAAGAATCAGATCCACCAGGAGCAACAGCAGCGATGGCATAGTTGGACTGGGTTGTATATCTCTTGCTCGGATTTGATTGTTTATGACCTGATTGCTTATTAGTTGAATTTGTGCCCAAGATTGGCAAGTATGACTAAATTGATCAAATTTGACATTGAGATTGAGATTGTTTGTGGTTTCCGTTGGAATTTGAAGGGAATATATTTTCATGAGACCATGTGCTGAATTTTGTAGAGTCGATGAAGCTCCTGCACTCCCTCCCTGTAGCTAATTGATTTCTTCTTGCTAAAATTGCAATTAGCTGAGTATTTTGCATTAGTCTCTAGTGCTATTGTTATCAAGACAAGCCTAACTTTGAGGTGGTGTCTATTCTAGCTAGATTGCTCCCTGAAATCACTTGAATTTCATATTTTTAAGTTGTCATAAGTGATTGAGCATGAGTTGTTGGGGCTGATTTTAGTTGTTTAGACGTGGGTGTTGTTCTTTTGTTCTTGGATGATATATGAGCTTGGGAAGTTGGATTGCTTTGTCTTGTATGTTTTCTTTGCTTTGTGTCTTGGCCAGGCATGTTGCAAAGAGGATAGACCTATATTTAGCTAACTCCGAGAAGGTTCACGAATGCCAATTACATCCAAGAGTTGCTGAAAATTTCTGTTGGACACTCAAGGCGGTCATATAACTATGAGCAGTGCTGAATTTTATGGTCTTAAGCTGAATAATTTGTCTCGAATGTCTGATTACGTTGTGAGTTTCCTCTACCTTTCTTTCTTTCTTTCTTTCTTTTTCTTTACTTTGAGGACAAAGTAAGATTTTAAGCATGGGGTGGGGAATTCATGTGTAGCTCCGTCTTTATATATATATATTAGTTTTCTGTTTTTTTGTTTTGTGTCTTTATATATATATTAGTTTTCTGTTTTTTTGTTTTGTGTTTTTTTCAATTTTTGTTATGCATTACCCATCTTAGTTTAGTTTGTTCTCTAATTCATTTTTATGATCTTAAGTGCATAAATCCCATGAATTGATTGAATTGCTTGAAAATGATTTTTGGAGCATGATTTGAGAATATAATTGAGCAAGTATGGTTCATAGTTGAGGTTTAATTGAAATCTAAAAAAATATAACCCTTGTGAGTTTGTTTAAGCCTTATAGGGACTATTCATAATTAGTTCCTTTTGCTTTTATTGTGTGATTATACTCTTCATATGCTTATTTTTCAATACTGTATTGCACATGTTGTTGTTTGTAAATTTCAAATGATTGAGGCATGTTTTCTTTAGCCATATTATACCCTGTCTACCTTACATATTATCCTTTGCTTGAAGCCAATCTGAGCCTGAAAGCCTATTCTTTTTGATAGCTCCACAAAAATATATCATAGCCAATGATTAGCCTGACCCTATCCGGGAATTAGGATGAGAATTGGTGAAAAATCTTTATATTGGAGTTGCTTTGAGTGGAGATGATGTATGTATGGTTGTGCGTTGCGAGAGGCATAGCCAAAATAAGGTAACCCTTCTTGCATAATAGAGATGACTTATTACTAGGGGCCTAAGGAGGATAAAATTCACTTAGGAGTAAAAGTCTAGTAAGCTTGGACTTAGGGAGGATAAAATTCACCTAGGGGCAAAAGTAAGCATAAAAGAAAAGAAGTCGTCATCCAAATGAAAAAAAATTACATAAGTTTTATGGTTATTGAAATCGAAAAGTGCATATTGAAGTATTTTGGAGTTTATGTTATTGGAATGGCTTGCGAAGTATGGAAGTTTTGATGTTGTTCTGGTTGGTTGTTGTTCCTTTTTCCCGGATTTTTAGCACCACAAGCCTAAATATTTCTCATGCCTTATGTTCCTACCAAAGCCCCATTACTACCCTATAAAAGTCCTCATGATGTTGTTTGCAAGTAATGAGTTTGACGGTGTATAGAGCATTTTGGATTGAGTTGAGAGATTGACTTTAAAGCCTAAACACATGAGAGCTTGAGTGAAACACATTATCCCGGTGAGGTTGGATTAAATTTGCCTTTACTATTGGATCGCTCATATACTTGCTAGGATATTTTTTCTCTTATTCATGGCTCCTACTACATGATGTTGTTTTTCTAAAACTATAGCATGAAAATCTTATTTGTGGGATGGTTAATTCTATATTTGTTTTTCATTGCTTGAGGACAAGCAAAAGTCTAAGCATGGGGTAGTTTGATAGAGTCTATTTTAGTCATGTTTTAGGTAGATATTTGCATAATATTTTAAAGCATTTTTACGTGTTTTATAGCTTATTTGTTATTATTTAGTTTTCGGAGTCTACACTAGTGTTTTTATATATTTCAGGTATTTTCGGGTTGGATCGTATAAATGCGGAGATCGATCATAATTTATGGAATTATTTCGCAAATTGGAAGCAAGGTGGTTGGCTCGGATAGATATTTGGACTTACATATTCATACGTACAAAAGTCGGAAGGAGATGCGCAAGCTAATTAATTCGATCGGACTTGGAAGTGGGAGGAGCCCACACACGGCTTGGTTTTGCCGTTATTTCATACGGAGTATATAGTTTAGATTAGATAGATTTTTATAGTTATATTATTATATAATTATATTAGGATACATACAATATACTATATATATACATCCATTCATACGATCAAACGGAAGAGGCCGAACAACGTGATAAGGCCGAGACCGTGATACGGCCGAGTGGCCGACTACTGTTTTCCTCTTAACCCTAAGTATGTTTTGCTTTATTTTTATGGAGACCTAAACTCTCCCGTTTCGTCTACAATTTGAAGCTTTGTTTGGTTTGATTGTGAGTTTCTAATTCTTGTTCCTTATTTCCTATATTGAATGTTTCGACTTCTTTGTGCTTGAATGTTTTATTGTTTTATTCTATCTCGACTGATCAACTTGATAGAATTAATTCAATTGTTAGGGTTTTGTAGATTCCTGATTGTGAACCTTAACCCAAGTGGCAAACTTATCCCTTTAGGGCTGATTGAACTAATTGGATGGGTAGGAAGTTGAATGTGTTGTTAAATCCTTCTTTAGGGACTGCAAATACCTTGGTTAATCTCTAGTCTTAAAGCTATCAATTGGGTTAAATCCTTCTTTAGGGACTGTTCGATTGATAAGGGTTTCTAGGACTGATTGGATTAGTAACTATATTAGGTCGGGACAAGGGCATTCATAGGAAGACTAAAAGGACAAGAGAAGTTACAATATCAATTCAATCAAATAAAGTGGATAGTTGTAGGTAGAACGATTTTCTCTAAATTGCTTTCCATCAATTTGTTTATAGTTTATTTTATTTTCTTTCTTATTTTCACCACTCAAAACCCCCCGTTTCATACTAATTGGTAAATAAACATAACTTGGAAATACTTGATTCTCTGTGGGATCGACTCGTGCTTACCACGCTCATTAGTTAGGTAGGTTCGAAATTATTTTGATACGGTTAACGCGACTAAAAACCGCTCATCAGTATGTTTCATTAGTATTAGCCCCTTTAGCATTTGTGCTTCTTTTATCCTAGGTTTTGCTTTGGTGACACTGTTTTTATATTGCTGTCACCCCTATTTGTGCTTCTTTTATCCTAGGTTTTGCTTTGATGACATTGTTTTTATATTGGTGACACCACTATTTATGCTTCTTTTATCCTAGGTTTTGTTTTGGTGACACGTACTGTTTTTATATTGGTGGCACGACTAATAACACTTGACTATTCTTTCCCTTGATACACTTTTGGTGACACCACTTTGAACATTTGTGGTGACACTATTTTTCTTTGATGACACGACTAATAACACTTGGCCATTCTTTACCTTGATACACTTGGGGTGACACCACTTTGAACATTTATGGTGACACTATTTTTCTTTGATGACACGACTAATAACACTTGACCATTCTTTCCCTTGATACACTTGTGGTGACACCACTTTGAACATTTGTGGTGACACTATTTTTCTTTGATGAAACGACTAATAACACTTTGAACATTTGTGGTGACACTATTTTTCTTTGATGACACGACTAATTAATAACACTTTGAACATTTGTGGTGATACTATTTTTCTTTGATGAAACGACTAATAACACTTTGAACATTTGTGGTGACACTATTTTTCTTTGATGACACGACTAATTAATAACACTTTGAACATTTGTGGTGACACTATTTTGATGACACGACTAATAACACTTGATCATTCTTTCCATTGATACACGTGTGGTGACACCACTTTGAACATTTGTGGTGACACTATTTTTCTTTGATGACAAGACTAATAACACTTTGAACATTTGTGGTGACACTATTTTTCTTTGATGACACGACTAATAACACTTTGAACATTTGTGGTGACACTATTTTTCTTTGATGACACGACTAACAACACTTTGAACATTTGTGGTGACACTATTTTTCTTTGATGACACGACTAATAACACTTTGAACATTTGTGGTGACACTATTTTTCTTTGATGACACGACTAATAACACTTGACCATTCTTTCCCTTGGTACACTTGTTGTGACACTATTTTTCTTTGATGACACGACTAATAACACTTTGAACATTTGTAGTGACACTATTTTTCTTTGATGACACGACTAATAACACTTTTAACATTTGTGGTGACACTAATTTTCTTTGATGACACGACTAATAACACTTTGAACATTTGTGGTGACACTATTTTTACGGTGATGACACCATCAAATTTTCTTTTGATTAGCATTAGCCTCTATAAGGTTTTTTCTCCCTTGATCCTAGGCTTTTCCTCTGGTGACAGCAGTGGTTTCACTATTTTATGGTGGTGACACCATTAATAACACTTTAGAACTGAATGAATCCGTTGATGAAAAGATGTCACCAAAAAAATTGATGAAAAATAGATAATTACATGTAGATTTTAGTAGTGCAAGAGTAATATGTATACACAGCTAAGCTAGGCAAATAGATAATTCAAATACAAGAAGCATTACATTGTTTAGGATGATTACATGCGGGGAAATCTCCACCACTCTCTAAATATATGTATGCTGCTAAGCAACCAAATCAATACATAATCTGCATTCTCCACCACTCTTTCACCTGGAACACATTAGGAATATAATATTGACAGTAAATGCCTTTCCGAGTATGTGCCCTGCGTCTTTTATGGTCTATCACTAGTGTCTAGTAGTAGTGATGTAGCCACTTGGACTTTTTATTAAGCCAATAAAGCAACAGCTTAAGGTAGAAATCAAAGCTATTGGTGACACCTTGCAAGTTTCAACTATTGCAGGATTGTGAAAAACCTATACCAGTAGAAAAGGCTATATGCGAGCACCAAATCTAATCAAAGCTATTCGATAAAAGCCAGAACAAAATTTAATCAATCCTACGCGGCAGCTAAGGTCGGCCATTAATTAATGAGCATCAGGAGTAGCATCTGAAGAAACCAATGTTCAGCAGCTCACAAGAGGTTGAGGAATCGAGAATTTCGCCGATTTAGCGGCTGGATCGGGATGCCGCTTGATGTGAAGATGAGATCGAAGCATATATATGAAAGATCCAGAAAACCTCGATTTGATATAATGATTTCGCTTCAGTAGCTAGCCGAAGAGCCGGAATCAGATCCGAGCCGGAGGCGCCATCGCCGGAGCTTGAGAGGGAGAGAGAAAGAAGCAACAGTAGCGCCGCTTCCGCCTCGTCTGAGTTCGTCGTTGAACAGAGCTTCAATTAGGGAAAGAAGTAGGGAATTATAAGAGTAAGGGTAAAAATGTCAATTTAGGACATTTTGCAAAAGCCATTATGAAAATGGACATTTTGCAAAACAACCCCCTTATTTTGGACGGTTACCAAAAAAATCCATTTTTAAATGGTAATATATGCAAATTTCACATTTTCTTTTCTCAAAATTCTTCAATTTTTGTTTGTAGGTCTTAAAATGTTATTTTTTGTATTCCAAATAGTCATTTAAGATGTTTCAAATAAATGTAATTTATATCTAAAAAATTGTTTGTTAAAAATTTATATAGATGCCATGTAGAATGTGTAGAGTAAGTATAGATTTAATATATTCATTTTCGATAATTTCTTCTTAAAATTAATAGGTGCAAAAATAATTTCTTCTTCAAATTAATGATGTTTTGCTTCTATCTCCAAAAATATTTAAAAAAATTTCAATAAAAATTTAAGATGATATTGTATAATAAATGTAAATTTTAAAAAGAAATATTATTTTGACAATCATTTTTTTTATAGTTAATTTTGATTTTGACATTTGAATTAAATATTCTTATTAATTCTTGATTATCACATTTCAATATATTAGTCAATTTATTTATATACATATATACATATAAGATTATGTAAACATTTGATATTTCAAATATATTTTTTATTTTTAGATATTCTAAATAATTTTTTTTAAAGGTTACATAACAAATTATGGATAAGAGTAGACCTGTCAAACGGGTCATTCGGGTCGGGTCACTTCGGGTTTCGGGTAAAACGGGTTTCGGGTTGACTCGAACTCGGGTTTGACCGGGTTTCGGGTCGATTTCGGGTTTGTCAATTTTTTCTTTTTTAAATTAAAAAAATAATGATTTGATAATTTTTAATTATGTATAAAAAAAAATTTAATTATATATAATTATAAATCAACCGGGTCAATCGAGTCAAAATTACCAGGTCAATCGGGTCGAAACCCAGATTACCTGAAAAATTTCGGGTTTTTCGGGTTCGGGTCGAAAAAAAAATTTCGGGTTCGGGTCGGAAATTTTTCGGGTCGGTCGGATCGGGTTGTGTTTTGACAGGTCTGGATAAGAGTTATATGAATATGTAGACCAATTAATATATATGGCTTCTCATCTGATCATCATGGTTAGAGTTGGTAAAATCTGACCCGAGCCGAGAAACTCGACCGACTCACCCGACCCGAGACCCGAACGAAACCTGAAAATCCGGATTCATCTGTAACCCGAACCTGAGACCAAGCCCGACCCGAATCTAACTCGACTCGAAATAGATCCAAACACAGACAAACTCGACCCGATCCGACTCTCAACCAACCCGACATTCATAATGATAGTATCCAAAATTGTGGTCCTGATAAATATTTAATACTATTGATATGAATGAAATGCATAAACAAAGTCATGATATTAATGAAATAATGATATAAAAGACCACACGGAATGATAATATTCAAAATTGTGGTCCGACGTATATCAATGTACGTAATCTTTTCTATGAAAAAAAATGAAATAAATATTTAAAATAGATCACAAATTGATATAAGCATATCAATTTAAATAATCTTCGTATGAAAAATAGGAAACAAATATATATCAAATAGGAAACAAATAATTTCAGCAATAATATTGACCAATAAGAAAATACCATTTGAATAAAAAATTCAACTTTAATTGTGGTGTGACACGTCAACAAAATGCTAGCAAAATTAGTAATATTAATAGATTAATAGATAGATAATATGATGACGACATTTCTTATGGAGATGGTACCTTGGTGACAATTTTCATAGAGAGTCATAATGGTCAAATTTTGAAAATACGCGGTGGTGACAATATTTTGGTGATAAATCTAGGATACCTCGAAACACCAACTCATAGCGATTTCAAGTTTCTGAATACAAAGAAACCCAGAAACGCCCCGAAAACGTTTCTATAAGGTTGGAAACGGTCAACGTTTCGTTGACCAAAAACTCAAGAAACGGTCAACGTTTCCATGGAGCCAGAAACGTTTCTTCACTATATACGGCGTTTCCCAATTTTTTTAATTGAAATTTTTTTTAAAAAAAAACCTAAATTAATCATCCTTCCTCTCACGTTTCGAATGCCTTCCTGTACAGATCCACCATATGTTCAGGGTCTTCAGGTGAGGCGACTGTCTCCTCCCGTCCCGGCGACCCTAGCCGCCGGCCCGCCTCTCTCTGGTCGCTCAATCGCTCACTCTTTTTCAGATCTGTCTGCTCGACGGCGCTCGCTCTTCTGCTGGACCCTGCTAGACGGCGCCGCCTCAACCTGCTCCGCCGTCCTCTTCCTCCACGGCTTCCCGGAGCTCTGGGACTCCTGGCGATTGAGTTAGACGCCTCTCCCTCCTTTCGTAGGGGTGAAAGTGCCCGTACGTGTACAAGGCTGCTAGTTTGTGGGGGTGAAGGCCTAGTGGTTTACCTCTTCGTTGCACAGGTGACAGGGCTATTGATTTGTTGGGGGAAGATGCCCACTGCCCAGCGAAACAGAGTTAATAGGATTTCTTCGGTGCATAGGGCCTTAGTCACTTGGGTTAATAAAATTTGTCATCCTTTATAAATAAGCCTAATATGACATATAATTGTTATTTGTTAATAGGATTTCTATATATACAAATATTAATTCTTATTTAAACTTTGCAAATGTTAAATACTTATATATATTAATATCAATCATCAATATATTTAAACTCTGCAGATGTTATATACTTAGAAGATTGATGTTAGGTATTTGGATTGAGTATTATGTGTTGTTCGTGATTATGTTGTTATTTTGAACCTGAGTTACTTTATTCTGTTGGGTTCTAAGACATTTAAAATGTTTAACATGTCTGTATTGATTTCTGTAATAACACTGATTATGTTTATCACGGTTTTGAACATTTTAATTTGTAGCCTTAGTGTTGCATTATATGTGTATGAGTTGGTGATATATTTATTGTTCTTCTTTAGACATTTAAATGAACATATAATTCATATTGCCGTTTCCTCGGCGTTTCCGTTTTCTACAAAATTTGGATTGTCGTTTCCCCGTTTCCGTTTCCGTTTCGTTTCCGAGTGCCGTTTCCGTTTCCGTGTAACATTAATAAATACGGGTTGGTGACAATATCTTAGTGATAATCAGTTTTCGGGTGATGAAATGGTGTGAAATTATGTATATTAAATTTTCGTTTGCTTAGCTTGAGCCTCTCTAGGGTCTATGCTCCCCTGGTTTTAGGGTTTCAGTTTGGTGACAAAAGTGAGTTAATATTAGATGACAAAGGTGGTGACATTGGTACTGTATATACATTTTAGTTTGGTGACAATGTTTTGTAGTTGGTGAAAATAGGTTGATGACACTATTTGATAATAATAGTTGGTGAAAATATTTTGATGATAATATTTGGTGACAGTCACTGATAACTGTCACCAAAAGAAAATCAACTATCACAAAAAATTCTTGTCACGGGAAAAAAATTGTCACCAGAAAAAATTTCCCCTAACTGTCACTAGAAAAAATAAAATGTCACAAAAAGTCGATTGTCACCGAAACAAAATAAAATGAAACCAAAAAAGTTGATTGCACTGAAATAACTGTCACTAGAAAAATATGATCAATTGTCACCAGAAAAATTCTCATCAAATGCAAGCGTTGACCGAAATGGTCAATGTTGACTAGTCAATGTTAAAAATAAAAATGATCAAATGGGGAAGGAGGAAGGGTTAGGGATGGGGAATGAGAGGTATTTTTGAAAAAAATAGACATTTATTTAATTATGTAAAAAAATGGACATTTACCTTATTTTCACATCTAAAATGGATATTTATCAAATTTAACCTTTCTAAAATGACATGTTTTAATTAATGATGGATTACTTTTTAAATTATAAAAAATCAAATATGATTTTTAGCTTTTAAATAAATCTATAAACTCTTTATATTTCCAACCGGGGAGAGAGCACTAAATTTTCTAGATTATTTAATATACACCGGCCATTTGATAAAAGTAGGGGTGGGTACAAATCCCGCAAATCCCGGGCCCGTCCCGGACCCGTCCCGATCCCGGTGGGATTTGTGAAAAAAATAGTGAATCCCGTCCCGCTCCCGTCCCGCAAAAATTATGCGGGACGGGACGCGGGACGAGGATTTCTTATCCCGCAAATCCCGTCCCGTCCCGCATATATAATAATAATAATAATAATATACAGTGTATATATATATATATATATATATATATATATATAGTATATACTTTATTTGTATATACCTTTTTACAGTGTATGCAGTGTATATATGGTATACAAATATGCAATGTATATGCTGCGTATATATATGCACTTTTACAGTGTGTGTATGATGTATATATGGCAATGGTATACGTTGTACAATGTATATATACAAGTGTATAAATATGTGTATATATATGAAAAACATTATGTATATATATATTTTATGGCTTTTGAAAACCGTAAAATATATAGAAATTTTAGAATTTTTTTATAATGTTTTTTATTTGAGGGACAAGGCCCGTCCCGTGAGAAACAAGGCCCGCGTGGAATTAAAAAAAAAAGTAGTGAATCCCGTCCCGGTCCCGTCCCGCAAAAATTACGCGGGACGGAACGCGGGACAACCCCCATCCCGTCCCGTCCCGTCCCGCGCCCACCCCTAGATAAAAGGATGACTGCAATTTGATCGTCAATCCTCTTTTAAGAGGCCCGGCTAGCGATTAGCGAAGTTTCATTAATGAAAATTAGAAGTGAAAATTGAACGGGTCCAATCAATTTTTTATTTTTATTTTTGATTCGAGCGGGTCCAATCAATTTGGGTATCACAAATATCTAACTCGAAAAGTTGTTATCAACTAAGGAAGTATTCCAAAAAACAAAGTATACAAGATGTAAAGTGTTTAGCCTTGCACGCCAAGGTTGGATAATTAAAAAAACAAGATTTTTTTTTTACATTTAGCCCATAAGGTTGTCTTTCATGGTAGGTTAAAATTTGGATTTTGGTCTTATTTTACTTTCATCCTAGGCCAAAACCCAATTTAACCTTTTTCTTTTTGGCATATTTAAAAAAAAAAAAACAAATTTGACTTCTTTTTTTGGAAGGCCAAATGTTATTGTTTAATTATTTGTTTATTTTTAATTGTCTAATATTTATATGAACCTATAAATAATACAATTATAAATCTATATATTATATAATTATGATTTTTAATTAAAATTAAATGTTGTAGTATTGTAAAGATATTAAAGAGTTTTTCGATATAACTATAATATTTAACATATTTGAATTATCATTGCATAAATAATATTTTTAGATAATGACACTAATCTCTTTTATTATTATTATTATTATTATTATAGATTCATCAAAATTATAATAAAAAATAAAGATAAGATCGAGGGAAGGAAATGAGATGTGACAGTTCATGATTACATTAGTATTTATAGGACATTTAGCTTGGCAAAGTTGGCCCACGGGGGATGGCAAAATCGTATAATAGGCCAAAAGAGAATATTCTATAGAATATTTTTTTTGGTAGGCTATTTTACCTAGACATTATAACCTGCCGGGGGGAGATGCCTTAAGGGTTTGATGAAAATCCCAAAAGGGTTTCACAAAAATCTCGAAAGGGTTTGACGAAAATCCCGAAAGAGCTGGACCAAAATCCTGAATGGATCTTGAAAATAATTAGAAAATTATTAGTATTAATAATTACTTCCCAGACTTTCAATTTGGTCTCGAGAGTTTGCACACAAATTTTCATTTGTTGTTTAGATATTTTCTTTTTTTGGTTCGAATTTGTTCCCTCTTTTGGCGTCGGATCTAACGAAACCAGAAGAAATAGACCGGTGTAATTAGTCGCGTCCGAAATAACCAGTTTCGAGTAGAGTCTCAACGAATCATCTCGTCCTCAGACGTAAGATCAGTAGTTATGATGGTCACGTGTAGAGCTGGCAAAATCTGACCCGACCCAAAAACCCGACCCGACTCACCCGAACCCGAAACCGACCAAAACCTGAAAATCTGGAATCATTCATAACCCGAACCTGAGACCGAACCCTACCCGAACCTAACCCGACTCGAAACAGACCCGAACACAGATATACCTGGCCCGACCCAAACCCGACCCGACTCTGAACCCGACCCGACTCTCAACCCGAACCGAATTGAAATGGTTATTTAACATCAACATTTTAATACTTGAATGTTAAATGTTTTTTTTATTTTAACACAAGTTTATGATTATACTTTCACATATAAAACACCAATTATTTTTGTTAATTGTTATCAAATGAATAAGAACTCAAGTAAAATCAATAGATAAACAGATAAGTCAATGAGTCAAGTAAGTCAACCGTCATACATCAAAACATCGATACATACTACAAGTCAGAAATGCTAAAAGTTCATTAATCGTTGCAGATGATATGGCGTGCAACCCAACAACATATCCTTCCAACAATTAACTTTTGATAGAATTAATATTTATATCTAGATTTGTTAAAAACTAATAATAATAATAATGAAAAAAAAATAATGAGCCAAAAGCTAAAAATGAAATGGGCATTGAAAATGATATGGGCCAATGATATAGTCAAACCACAAATAAGCCCATTTGCAACTTGCTAGTTCAAATAAGGTTAAAACCTAAATGTACAATTAATTTGATTTAATTATAGCACCGATCAATTGGTTTAAATGTTTAAAAAAGGACGATGTTGCCGAATATCAAATTTCCGATTATGACTTTTTTGAAAATCGGTCGACAATCGATGAGTCAATAACAATTAGTGTATTCAACCGAGTCAGAATTACATATTCAAGTATTCAACCGAGTCAAAATCATTTATTTTAAGTAAATTACATATTTAAGTATTCAACCGAGTCAAAATCAACCTAATTATCCAAACGGGTCGAATATGATTCTACCGAAAACTCAAACCAACTATATCGTTGTACCCACTTTGATTCGAAACTCAAATGAGACCGACCCGCCTCTTAACCCGAAACCAGAACGAGTCCGCCCCGCTTTGACCCGAACCCGAATGGGCATGACCCGACTTAACCCGAAACCCGACCAATCTAAAATTCATTATGACTGAACCCGACCCGGCCAATACCCGACCATGAATTTTACCCGAATTGACCAGACCCGAGCAAGCCTGACCCGAACTCGACCCGAACAACCGACTTGCCAGCTCAAGTCACGTGTATCACATACCCACATCTCACAATTACCTTAAACTCATACGCGTGTCAAGATTAACTTGCCATCTGTCACTACCTCGTCAGTACCACCCGCCTACTATAAAAGGGGAGCAAAAACAAAGATAAAAGAACTTTTCAGAAATCTAAAGAATCAAGATAAAGAGAGAGAAAGATAAAGTAAAACAAAGCTTAGATCGAGAATTAAGAATTTACCAATCAAGTTGCGCGATCGAAATTCTCGATAGCTCCGCGGAGAAAGTTATTGGCATCTCCAGCATCAATAAGGCGGCAGACTTTCGAAACTCCCTCATAGAGAAGGTAAACACTGACCGCGGCGAATCAATATCACATCATCCGCCCGCGTTACATGTATTTCTCACGGACTATGAATTTAGGATGTAGCTCCTCAAGGTAAGAAAGAGAGGGTTAAAATCGTCCGCGTCATCACGGCACAGGTTGGGACGCACGCAAATAAGGCGCGCGGGTCAGGTAAGCTCATGGTGACCATGCCAAACCTTCCCGGTTTCCCCTGGGTCCCACCTAGAAATGGGATTTTAAAAGGGGGGTTTCATTAGGATCGTTGCTTTGGCGTGGTTGCGTTTAGTTCCGAGTTGGGTTGCAGTATCGGGTGTCCTGTATGATCGAGAGAATCGCGGTTGTGTTCATGGTCTTCCAAAATCCCTCATTTGGGTGGGGGCAATGTCGATGATCCCTCATCTTCGGGTTAAGATTTGTCCATCCCGTTCATTTCTGTCCTTTTCTTTGGGGTTTCTTATCGCCGGCGTCCACGACATAGTCACAAAGATCCCAAAGATGACCCATCCGAATTCAATTTAACCCATCCTTGCCCTGGAGAAGTCCATGACGTCGGAGACTCCCGTCGATCCTTTGCTAGCCCCAGCCGCTGTCTCTCCTTTGTCATGGCTCGATTGTACAGTGATCCATGCCGCCACACTCGATCAGCTAGGCCTTGTGCAGTAGAGTTCCATGGAATACTAACTCATTCCGAACCTTCCAAGTCATCCACAACATAGTCACAAAGATCCCAACCCAACGATCTTCCTTCCGGACATTCTGAAAGACCCAATCCTGCACATCATTTTATCTAAAGAAATCTGGGTTCTTTCTATGATCCCCTAGTACCCTCCATGTGGTCTTGATCACTTCACAGTCACGTAGGAGATGTAGGCTTGTCTCCTCCCGCCAACACTTTTGACACGCCGAGAAGCTTGAGATATGTCGCCGTACCCGATTAGCATTACATAGAATTGCGTCATGGGCCGTGAGGTATGCAAAGGTTCTAGCTCTTTGTTGAGCCGGAGCCCTCCAAACATGACTCCACTCTTGAGAGCGACTCAACCCCTGTTCACCTCTAATCAATGACAAAGCAGAGTTCGTGGTGAATTCACCCGATTGCGTGTGACCCCAGAATAGAACATCCCTCATCTCCCCATCGCTCCTAACCTTGTACGATCCGAATCTTTGTAGAATAGGTGCCGACAGGTAAGGGGTTAGACTTACCCACCTCCAGTCCTCCCCCTCCCACATCTCCTCCACCGTGTTACCCAGTAGCTCCTCCGGCACCTCCTGAATCGCCTCATCCATTAGCGCCCTCTCCTATAACCAGGGATGAATCCAAAAGAGGGTGGATCGCCCATTCCCTATATCGACTCGGATTCCCGGCGTGAGTGCCCTCGATCCATGGACAATCCCCTTCCAGAGTTGGGAGCATCGATTTCGATCTTCAAACATGTCTACGTCTACCCGAGCATTACAATATTTGCCTCTGACGATTCTGCTCCAAAGAGCATTCGGTTGCTTCAGCAGTCTCCATCCTAGCTTGGAAAGGGTTGCCTGATTTGTTTCTCTCATTGGTCTAATCCCCATTCCGCCTTCATCTTTAGTTGCATAGAGAATTCGCCTGTGATCAGGGGTCGATCCCCAAACAAAACCCCTCACAACCTTATCAATTCCATCACAGACACTCCTCGGCACCATGGAGGATTACATCGTGCAGACCAGGAGACTTGTTAACACTGATTTTGCAAGGGTGATTCGACCTGCCAGGGATAGGGATCTCGCCTTCCATCCGTTCAGCCTCGATGTGACTTTGTTGAGCAAATATGAATGTTTTTCGGCTGACATCCTGTTGCCCGCTATAGGAACTCCCAGGTACGTTCCGAATTCGGTCATAATTGGAATTTCCATCTCTCTACTGATACCTCTTTTAATCTCCCTAGGGACATTGCGAGAGAAGAAAATAGAGCTTTTTTCAAAACTAACTTTCTCCCCTGATTCTTGATAGAACCTCTCCAAACAACCCTTCATCACCCTTCCCTGTTCCATTGAAGCCTCCCCGAGTAGAATCAAATCATCGGAGAAGAAAAGGTGGGAGAGCTGTACACCACCCACAACCACCGGTTTCCAAACCTCTGAATCGACGGCCTCCTGGATGATGTGAGTCAGGTACTCCAAACACAGAACAAATAGGTACGGGGAGAGCGGATCTCCCTGTCGGATGCCTCTCGATGGTTTGAAGCTACCTGCTTGATCCCCATTTCATAAAACCTCTATACTACCCATTGTCTGACAGTTCAGGATCGTGTTGACTAGCTTAGTCAATATCTGGGCCTTCATCAGCATCCGGCGGAGGAAACCCCAGTCGATTCTATCGTATGCCTTCTCAAGATCCACCTTGATGATCATCCACCTCCTTTCCACCGTCGAATGAAGCACTTCCCTAACCACCACAATATTGTCTATAATTTGCCGACCCGGGATGAAACTAGACTGAGTCGACGAGACAAGCAGCGGTAGAATGGGCTTCAATCTATTCACCAACATTTTTGTGGCTAACTTAAATATGACGTTAAGTAATGATATTGGGCGAAGCTGCTTCGAAAATTCCGGATTTGCAACCTTCGGAATCAAAACCATCGACGTTAAAAAATACGGACTATAGAAGGGACTATATATAAATGCGGACTAGAGGATCCTCACCGCCCTTTTCGGGGCTAAAAATTTCCGGTGTACATCCTCTGATTCTGAGCTGATCCACCACACGTCCACGCCTATAACCGCTCCACCGGCCTCCCTTGTCGTCGGATGTTGTCCCCCTCCCCCTTGCACTCCTCCTTCTTCTTTAATAATGTGGTCTTGTCGCTTCTTTGATTCGGTGTCAGATTTCCTTCCTTCTTTAAAATTGATTTGGGGCTTTTGTGGGTTGGTGGATTCCTTGTCTCCCTTCCTTGCTTGATTGCTTTTCTTGGTGTTTTCCAGGTGATTGGTGGCTACACTGGTTTTGTGCGCTCTCTCCTTCGCTCTTTCCTGTCAACCCCTATCCTCGGTTCCCTTCCCCTTGGCCTTGTGTCTAGTCATGGTGGATGGCGTTGCTTGCCTCATTGTTCGGCGACCGTCAATCTACAACGTACTTCTCCGTCGTTCCTGTATTTTCCTAGTCGTTCCGTCGTTTTCCTTGGTTGCTTTTTTTGGGCCCAATATTGGCTCGAAGGTCGTAACCGAATTTTGTTCTTTGGGCCCAATGTTTTGTCTTGGGTCCAAAGCAGCCCGAAAATAGGGAAAAAAAAGAAAACGAAAAAGAAAAGAAAAAAGTTAAATATATAGATATGTAACCTTTATATATTTATTTGACTGCAATTATACATTTCCAATCCCGTAATTAAGGGCGTCAAATCCCGCTCGAAATGACATGTTTTAAATCCCGTTAGGATTCCTTGTGCTTTCTATTCAGGCGGTGTAAGGCTTTGCATTTGGTGTGACTGGACTTTCTTCTCCGATTGATGGGATTCTAGCAATCGGAGTCGAGACAAGCTGGGGTCGTGGTAGTGTGTATCGAGGCGTCTCTTTTTCTCTGGAAGACAATACTGTTTCCTCGGAGGTTCGTCTTCACTGTCCGCATGTGACTCCTGATGTAACGCTGATCTGCGGTGCTGCTTCAGGGTAGTGCTTGGCTTCGTCCATAGTCTATGTCCTCATCTTTTTTGCTTAGTACGTGTTTAGTTTTTCTCTAGCTTGTAGAGCGCTCTTGTCTATATTTTGTACCGAATATGTATTTTATGTTTGTTTCGACAGTTAATCTGTCGATTTGTCGGCCATCGAACTTCAAATATGTCTGATCTCGAATTTTTATCTAATCCAAAATAAATGAAAGGGAGGCAATTTAACAATGTGACTAAGAGATGTATGTTATGTCTAGTTCTGCATTTTACTTTTCTGGTAGCTTTAAATTATATTTTGTTGGTCGATATTTCTTAATCTAATGGATTGCTATTGCTCAACATATATATATATATATATATATATATATATATATATATATATATATATATATATATATATATATATATATATATTGATAAGGAAATAATTCGAGGCCGAACAGGCCCAGACCTCGAGAGGCCGACAAAGTCGGTAGACGGTAAGTCGTCTAAACATACAGCAACGAAATAGAAAATATAACATAAAATACATCAAAAGAGCACCCAAAGTAAACCCGGAAAAAATCCAAGACCTAAGCAAACCAGCGGACACAACATCGAGAGGAAAGAAGCCGTCGCGGAGAAGTGGATAGCGAGCGCATGGGACAGCACTAGCTGACACGATGTCTCGCCGTCGGAAAGACGGAAAGCAAAAATCCTCGTAAGGCAAAGGCGACTCCTGGGGAAGTGTGGATCACACGACGTTCCCCCTACCTGGATGAGGGATCTTCGGAGACCACAGACACCACTAACATGATCACGTCGATCAACCAGGGCCGCATAACTGCTCCTCAACCGAAACTAACCACGAACCAATAGACGGACACCAAACGACACGAACATATGAAGCACAGCCGCAAGGAGGACGAAGAGCGCGAGAAGAATCCGGGAATTAATTAACTATATAAAAAACATCTATATAGTTTTATTATGTGAGGTTTTAAATATATAATTATCCCCCTTTTTTTTTTAATGGGCATCTTTGGGCCCAAGAAAAAACCTTGGGTCCAAAGGAAACAAATAGGCCTGAGGGCTACAAACCTTAAATGGCTCGTAGGCCATTGAAGCAGCAAGAAGCGACTACCAAAACTCGCCGCTGGCAGCCACCAGAGTGAGAGGAAGGGACACCAGGAGAGAGTCGGAGTACAAATCAGCACCAAGACCGGGCCATGGGAGACAAAGAAGGAGACGAGCAACAACCGGCCGAAGCCGCCCATCCAGAATTTCGGCGCCGAAGAGGAATTAGGTGAGGGACGGAGGACAAGCATATAGCCGCCGAAGCACACTACACCCAACCACAACGCCGGCGAAGAGAAACCCCACCAGAGAAGACTCCCCCACCAGCCATACGGGAGACGGAGGAGAAACCAGGGAGGGCAGTGATGATATACAGCCGAGGCAGCAACGGATCCCGACAGAGGTGACGACACGGGAGGGAAGAAAAACGAACAAGAAGCACCAAAAGCCCCAAACTGATTTTGGAAATCTTTCAAAGAATGAAGATTAATTTCAGATGTTGTTCTTTACCGGGAAACCAGACCACAGAAGCGGCGGCACCGCCACAGCGAATCAAACGACAACCAAAGCAAGGAGGCATCGGACAAGGTCGGATTGGGCTCCCGAAGGAGGGTTGAGACACCCGGAGAGGGTGGATTGAGACACCTTGCGTGCAAAGGTGAAAGTATGCCTTGCACGCCAAGGAGTACGATGATGGCAGAAAACACAAGCCACCAGTACAATACAACTTGGAGCCCAAGGAAGATGGTGGGGTTTCGAACCGTCGATGGAGCACCGGGCGACCATCGGCAGACGGGCGAAGACCGAAGACGGAGGATGCGAGGGGTACCAAGCGGCCTCAAATGCGCTAGCTAGGGGTGAGGAGGAGAGGGCGGGGCAACACCGGCGGCAAACGGCCGTGACCCAGGCACCCCAACACCCAAAAGATTGATTTGGCGGTGGCGGGAGCCAGTAAATTAGCCGACTTGGGGAAGACACGATTGTGGACGGGATTTGAGATTAGACAAGGGGAGGAGGACCACCAGGGCGAAGCGGCGCCGGGCTTGAAAACACCAACAGAAATTGGCGCACCGGCCATTAAAGGACCCAAACCATAGGGGATTAAAAATCTAAGCTACACAACGACAAGGGTAAACGCCCAATTTGTGGATCATTTTGTGGATCATTTTGTGGAAGTGTGAGCGTGACGGCTTGGTTTAGACAACAATGGATGGACATGAAAGGATTGGCTTGAGGGTTACACAAATTCTAGAGAGGGGGAGCCCCTCTCTCTAGCTAAATATTCTCACGAGTAAAAGCGAGAGCTTTTATCTTTGATTGAATTGGTGCATTATATTGTAATTTAATTATTTTTTAACTAATATGGTGAAGAGACTACAAAATATGAATGTATTGTAATTTAATATGAGTGAAGAGACTACGAAATAGAGAAATAGACAATCTTCACCAATTTAAAGAATGATCCATAAATCTAAGTGTAATTGAACAATTGATATTTAATAATAATAAAAAAAAAGAATACTTGATATTTAAAATCAGCTGATCGAATTTTACAAAGTCATTGAATTGAACACATGATTCATAGAAAACCTCTCATTAAATATCAAGTTTTTTTATTTAATCACCCATTAAATTAGAAATTGCACAAAAACGCCCATTAAATATAATTTGTTAACAAATCATCACCATGATAAAATTATATCAAGGTTTTTGCGAAAAAAATATTGTAAATGACCAATATACTCTTTTTAAGGGATTAAACATCCGTATTTGTACATACTAGATGCATATTTACTGAATTTTTGCAAATTCAAGGTCTTATTGATATATTATGACGATGGGATAAAAAAATACTTTTTTATTTCTGGTTAATTACAAGTCTGAGGTATTTCAATGGATATAAAAAGAAAATTTGATTAAAAAGTACTTTTATTGATGTTTTGATGGATTTTTTTTGCTAGGGTGGTGATTTGTTGACACATCATATTTAACGGATGGTTTTGTATAATTTCAAATTTAACTTATGGTTAAGTGAAAAAATTAATATTTAGTGGATGCATTGTTTTATGTAATTTATCCTTAAAACAAATAATTTTTTCATTCTATAATACTCTCCAAAATAGAGATGGACAGGAAAAAAAATGAACGCTAATTTTATCTTTAATTGCTTCTCTAAATTTTCGAAATAGAGAAATTTTGAAGACATGTATAATGCTCGGACCATGATTTGGTGACACTAGTGTCAAATAACACTAGTCTAAAAATAGTAGTATTGTTTTAATATATGGGCTGTTATTTTAGGTAATGAATTACTTTTAATTAATGCTACATTAATTATGAAAGTATACAGAGTAAATGGGTTAATATTCGAAAATGGAGTTATTAAAAAACAGAATCGAATATGGAAACAAAGATCATTTCTCGATTTGCATCTTCTTTTTTAATTTTTGTTTGTCCAAATTTTTTTGATATTATGTTACCCTTAGTTCTTCCATCTCAAAATATAGATCATTTAAATTTTCAACACATTTTTTAAAAGTTAAAACTTTATACAAATATTAAATTGTTAAAAAAATAATATTATAAATAAGTATAACATTATTTTAAAAATCAATAAAAAAAATGATGAAGGGAAGTTTCATTTGGTACCTTTGAGATTTGACCATAATTTTTTTTGTTTGTGTAGTATATCTCAGTTTTGTCAAAAGTTCGATTGACGCCCAAAAATCATATTTTTGCCTTTTTAATGAAGAAAATCACTCTTTATTTGCCTTTTTTTTCCCACTAAACCAACCCTTTACTTTTAGCATTGCATGCACAAACCACCCATTATTTGTGTAAATTTAACACAAAAATGACAAGACCACACAACCCTTATTTTTAAAATTTAACAAATGCACACGTTATTTCTAAAATTTTAGAACAAAATCTCCCATTATTTGCAAAAAATTTAGAACAAAATGACCCGTTATTTTGAAAATTACTCAAAAGATTTTTATTTTCCAAATTTGTAAGACTTTGCACAAAACCACCATCTTATTATGTAAACAAAAAAAAGCATAAAACAGAGTATAATTTTAAAATTTAATGATGATTTTTTTTTATCGGCTTAATGGATGAAATATTTTGGGCTCCATTTGCTTTTTTGTGTTAAAGACTTAATTAAAGAAAATGTGGAACTCAGCCAAATATTAAAAAAAAAAACCCAATTTTTTTTTTGTTAAAAGGGAAGAAATAAAAAAGGTAACAATTGGCAATTAATTTAGGGTTTCTGGGGTTGTTATTTTTTGGCGTTTTACTTTTTTTTTTGTTTTTTTAAATTTGCGTACGCGCAGTGCGCATACGCGAATTTATATATATATATATATATATATTAATAAATCAGCGTATGCACACTGCGCGTATGCAGATATATTTAATTTTTACCAAACCCAGATATATTTATTTTTACCTCAACTAGGGTCGTCTTTCGCCTCTAGTTGACACTTAGACAACGGGTCTAGCGTGTTATTATCTTTTTAGCTAGTCTAGGGAGTCGGGCCGTTTGGCTTTTCCGCTCTGATACCATGCTCCCACAAACAAGACGGTACTTAAACCGTTGAATAAATTAATGTGGAAGTAATTTAAATATCAAAGTATAAAATATCAAATCCTAACAATAAAGCTAAAGTGTCAAACTCATGAAGTAGTAATAAACTCCAATTTAATAATTGCCCATTACTTTAACTCAAGCCAATTTATGAATAAAAAGATAAATTACATCAAACAAAAATTGGCAAGGAAATTGGCCACAGGGCCGCATTCGCCGCGGAAGAATTTAAAAGACACATCAAAAGAATCACGAAACACGCAAAGGCCGTTTGAACGAAATCACCTGCCTTAACATTCGATGACTGGTTGACGACAACAAGACGAGATTTTAGCACCCTATTGAATCTAACGAGAAAATGAATATTAATATTGATATTTTATAAAATTAACTTTACTTAACTCAATTTGATATTGAATTAATTCTATAAAGTTAAAAATCTATACCAATATGAATTCCTCAGGAAGCGGGATCCGGTGTGGGTGATTCGAGATTTCTTGGTGTCGCTGAAACGGGCAAGAATTGAATAGTTTAGAAATACTAACCGCTTAACTTAATAAATAATTAAGTTATGGATAGAAACGGAAATAGTATAAACATAAGGGACGTTTTTGTAGTTTCTTCAAAAGAAATCAAAACCTGTCTTCTTTCTCTTTGAAATCACGAACAGGGACGGAGGAACGACGGAACTCGATCGGTGTGGCTCCTCCTCCTCCGACTTCGATGGGCTACCGGGGACGGCGAAGATCGGGGCGGCGGCTCGGCTGAGACGGCGCGGTGGTGGTCGCAGGTGGAGGCAAGCGACTGGGCTCGTGCGGTCGGCTGTTCGCGATGCGCTTTCGGCGAGGCTGCGTTCTCCGGGAAAGGGCGATGGTCTGCGGTAATGGGCTCGATCGGAGGCAGCGGTGGTCGGATCGGACTCAGTTCGCCGACGGTGGTGCTTGGATGGATAACAAGGTGCAGTGATGGTGGTCAGGGGCTGAAGTAATTAGGAGAGGAGAGGAGGACGGCGATGGCGGGTTTGATTGTCCATCGGCGCACTCGCTGTGCGCAGGCGCGGCCCCTATCGGCGCACTCGTTATGCGCATCTGCTGTCGATCCGCGCATTCGCTGTGCCCAGCTGCCGACGCGCCTTTAACATCCGCGCTTTCGCAGTGCGCCATTGCCTAGTTTACCGTGCAAACGGCGATAATTTCACCGTGCAATTAGCAATTCCGTTAATTTAATACAGTAATTATAGAGTACTCCGTATTAGATTAGAAAAGAATGCCCAGTGGCCCAGTGTCAAATGACACTAGTGTCATCCAACGATTTTCCCTCCCGTTGATAGGGATTAGAACTTATTGTTAGGGATAAGAACTTGGATAAACTAATTGAAAGTATGTAACAGAAGGCCGATCAATTAATGAATCGCCACAAAAGAAACAATAAATACAAGTACTGAACTAGTAATTTAGCATAGATTAACTTAATTAATACACATGAACATATATGCACGTATGATCTATATATGTGTATTAATACATTTGAACATACATGTACTTCCCACATTTTTGTAACAAATTAAGCCGTAAATTGCTCAAAATCGCTACATATATACATCCATCTGATACATCGTCTCTCCAACTCAACACTCCCTCTCAAGTCTGAACAAATTTATGCAAATGGCATCCAATAAGTACACTACAGTTTTACTAACGGCAGCATTGGTGGCTCTCCAAGCGTGGTGGCTGGCGTCGGCGGCAAGCGGAGAAGCGGTGGATTATGCGTGGGCGGAAGATGTTCATGTAAGTGCAATGTAGGGCCGCCTATTGGAAAATCAATTTGAAAACCGTCGAAAACAGTGTTTAGAAAACCTAGGAAAAGGCTGTGGCGTGGTATAAGCTGAACCCACTGCCTTAGAAGCGAATTCGCCCCGACCGTAGGTGCAAGTCGGCAACTGGCTCCGCCCCCCAAGGTTACACAGCACACCCTCGAAGTCGTGCACTCGAAAACAAGGGTTTGGAATCACAAAGACTTTGCTCAGAACTAAGGTGAAAAGGGGAGAAGGTTTTCTGTGTGTGTAAAACTGAAGGAGAGGCGTCACTTTAAAGGAGGAAGAAGACGCTCCACTTCGGTAGTGCAGGCGACGATCTCGGAGCTGTTACGCACTCCTCAATCAAACCGTGGCGAAAAATCCGGAACAGTGGATAAGCTCGAGAAATTAAATCGGAAAAACAAAACGATAAGTCACAGAAACTTATACAAGTATTCTGTCACTTATTTGGCCCAATTAATTAAACGAGAACAAAAAACAGACCACACCGCGCACGTGTCACGAACACGGACCGGACCGGCGGCGGTGGTGGTGGTGCGCGCGTGTGAGACCCCTATTCCATCACTCAAACAATGGTGGAACAAGTACCCCTTTTAAATCAACCCCCAATGTCCCTAGTAACCAATGTGGGACAAAAAACTTTTCACCTTCCCTTAAATTCAAGCATTTCCTCCAACAGTCCCCCACAAATGCGAGGAACTGAGGTTTTCATAACAAAACTTGAAAAACTGTGTCCTGAGCAAAGTTTAAGAAAAAGTACTTAAATGCCGGTGTCTTGCGATTGAACCAACACATAGTGAAACTGAGCAGACTCTCAAATCAGATAGGTGAACGAGTCTTGAACCTTCTGATTCAAGAGCTGGTATCAGCAGCACATACCTCTTCCATGTTCTTTAGTGATTCCGCGATAATACCTGCAAATTTGTAGTCATCTCTGACCTTGGGTGCTAAAGAGTGCTCTAGAAAGACTACCCATGTCTTCCATAGAAGGAGACCAACCCTTCACACTCTCGTAGGTGGTTCCATCAAGTCTACCTCACATAGACCACCCTTGTAGGGCTATAGAACCATTAAGAGCATTTAGCTCAACCTCTACATATTTCGGTGAATCCATCAAGTCCTTCTCAATAGGACCACCCAATTCTGGGCTATGGACTCATTAAGAGTACATGACTCAACCTTCTTCCAATACACCTGTCCTGGGAATGAGATGTGGTGTATTTCTCATCGTATGGGCTTGAGTCCCATTCCCCTAGACGAATCAAGAACCAACCTCCTTGCAAGTCCTTTCGTCAATGGATCAGCCAGATTTCTCTCAGACTTCACATACTCCAGACAGATCACACCAGTGACAATTAGCTGTCTCACAGCTTCATGTCGAATCCGGATGTGTCTCTTCTTGCCATTGTATGTATTGCTGTTAGCTACACAGATAGCAGATTGTGAGTCACAATGTAGAGAAATAGATGGAGCTTTGCGCCCCCACAAAGGTAAATCAGCCAGTAAGCTTCTTAACCACTCAGCCTCTTGACCAGCTACATCTAAAGCTATGAACTCAGATTCCATAGTTGATCTAGCTATGCAAGTTTGCTTTGATGATTTCCACGAAATAGCACCACCACATAATGTAAACACATAACCACTAGTGGAGCTAACCTCATCATTATCAGTAACCCAGTTTGCATCACAGTAGCCCTCTAAAGCTTGAGGGTACCCTACATAATGTAACCCCCAATCCATTGTACCCTTCAGATATCTCAATAATCTGTGAAGTGCGGTCCAATGATCGCTACTAGGGTTATGGGTATATCTACTGAGTCTACTTACAGCATAAGCAATATCAGGCCGAGTGTAGTTCATCAAAAACATCAAACTCCCTATTATTTTAGCATACTCATTTTGTGAAACACTATTCCCAAAATTTTTCTGCAATTGCATATTAGCATCATAAGGAGTTTTAACTGGCACAACATCAAAACTATCAAACCTTTTCAACATTTTCTCTACATAATGAGGTTGTGATAGAATGAAGCCATTTTCTTTTCTAGTTACCTTAACACCTAGAATCACATCAGCTTCACCCATATCTTTCATTTCAATCTGAGAAGACAAAAATTGTTTGGTTGAATTTATAGCATTTATGTGGGAACCAAAAAGCAACATATCATCCACATATAGGCATATAATCACACAATCAGCACCAAACATTTTTGAATAAACGCAAGCGTCAGATCCGTTTACCTCAAATCCAAAGCTAAGTATGGTTTGATGAAACTTTTCATACCATTGCTTTGGCGCTTGCTTTAGTCCATACAATGACTTCCTCAGTTTGCAAACCTTGTTCTCCTGTCCTGGAACCACACATCCTGGCGGCTGTTCCATGTAGATTTCCTCGTTAAGATCACCATTCAAAAAAGCTGTTTTAACATCCATTTGATGTACAAGCAATTTATAGCTAGAAGCTAGAGCAAATAATGCACGAATGGTAGCAATCTTTGTAACAGGAGAATATGTGTCAAAGAAATCAATGCCATATCTTTGAGTGAATCCTCTAATGACTAGTCTTGCCTTATATCTATCCACTGAGCCATCCACTTTAAGCTTCTTCTTAAAGATCCACTTACAGCTAATGGCTCTGTTTCCTCTAGGCATGTCAACTAGTTCCCAAGTGTGATTAGACATAATCGATTCTATCTCACTGTTAATAGCATCCTTCCAGAAACTAGCATCTAATGAACTTATTGCCTCATCATAGGTCTTAGGATCATCTTCTATCATGTGAAGACTAATGAACGTCTCATCTAGTTCATTTAAATCATTAAGTTCAACTACAAATGCAGTCACAAAATCAGGACCAAAACTAGTTTCCTTCCTACGCCTTTTACTTTTCCTAGGTTCATCATGTTCCGCATGAGCATTAGGCACAACAGTGTTAGGCATGGATGAAGATGCATCATGAGATGAAGAATCAATAGCAGGCAATGCAGATTTCTTTAAAGGAAACACATGTTCAAAGAAAACAGCATCACGATATTCACACAAGGTACGATCACTCAAACACATAAAACGATATGCAGCACTGTTTTCAGCATAACCAATCATAATTGCATCAAAAGTCTTAGATCCAATAGTATCAACTTTGAATGAAGGTAACCCCACCTTAGCTAGACACCCCCACACTTTCAGAAATTTCAGATTAGGCGGATGCCCTTTCCAAAGTTCATAAGGTGTTTTGTCAAGCTTCTTGTGAGGTACCTTATTCAAAATATGATTTGCGGACAATACAGCTTCCCCCCACATGTTATCAGGCAAACCAGAACTAGAAAGCATAGCATTCATCATTTCCTTTAAAGTTCTGTTTTTCCTTTCAGCAATACCATTTTGTTGTGGGCTATAGGGAGCTGTAAATTCATGAATAATACCATTTTGTTCACAGAATTCTCTCAAAGAATTAGTGACATATTCACCGCCTCTATCGGATCTAAGCCTTTTTATTTTGCGATTTAATTGATTTTCTACTTCAGCTTTATACACATAAAATATGCTTTCTGCTTCATCTTTAGACCTAAGCAAATATACCTTAGTATATCTAGAATGGTCATCCACAAATGTGATATAGTAGCGCTTGCCACCTCTACTCTCAGTGTTCTTAAAATCAGCCAAATCAGAATGGACTAACTCCAGCAATTCAGTTGTCCTTTCATTCACCGTTTTAAAAGGTTGTTTATGAAATTTGGCCTCAACACATATTTCACATTTGCTATGGTCATGTTTGGTAAGACTAGGAATCAAACCCATATCATGCAATTTACATATAGATCTCGCATTCACATGTCCTAGCCTAGCATGCCATAAATCAACAGACTCAGCAATATAAGCAGAAGTAGATGCATTCTCATTATTCTCAATCATGGTTTCAAGCACATACAGAAAGTCAGCCCTATAAGCCTTTCCTACAAATTCTCCATTTTTGGTTAAAACCATCTTTCCAGCATCAGTCACTTGCTTAATTCCAGCTAACTCAAGTAAACCATATGAAATCAAGTTTCGGCGCAGAGAAGGAACATAAAGCACATTCACAAGGGTAAGAGACTTCCCTGAGGTGAGCTTGAGTGTAACCTTCCCCTTGCCAAGCACTCGAGAGATGCTCGAGTTTCCCATGTAGACCTGGTCGACGTCTGAAGCATCCTCAAACTCAACGAACAGGTCCCTGTTGGCGCAGAAATGACGAGTGGCTCCGCTGTCCAGGAGCCAATCGACCTGGCCGCCTACATGGTTGACTTCGGTGATCATGGCTATCAGCTGGTTGTTGTCCTGGACAACGTTGACTTGCTGCTGGGCTGGAGCTGCGGGCTTGTTGTTCTGCTGCTGTCCCTGGTTCTGGAGATCAGCCCGATTGCGACACTGCCAAGCCTTGTGGCCTGGCTTGCCACAAACGTAGCAGCCAATTCCAGTCCCTCCCTGCTTCTGTTGCTTGTCTGGCTGGTTGCCAGACTTCTTAAACTTTTGACCCTTCCGTGGCTTCATGTTAGGTTTCGAGCCACCAGCTTTGTTCCCTGGCTTGGACCTGTCAGTTTTCACAGAGGATTCAACCAGATTAGCTTTCACCGAATCAGCAGATTTAGGTTTAGGCTTGTCTTTGAGGCGGTTTGCCTCCTCAATCTTCATGTGTCCGACAAGCTCCTCCAAAGTCAGATCCTTCTTCTTGTGCTTGAGGTGGTTCCTGTAGCCGGCCCACGATTCAGGCAGTTTTTCGATGAGGAAATTAGCCTGCAGCACCTCGCACATTTTCATACCCTCGGAGAGGATATCAGCAACCAGGTTTTCGTACTCGTGGACTTGCTCCATGATGGGCTTGTCGTCCATCATCTTGAATTGCATAAATTTCCCGCAGACATACTTTTTCTTCCCTGCATCATCAGCCCCATACTTCTTCTCCAACATATCCCATATCAGTTTAGCAGATTTATGAACAGAAATTAAATCAAATATAGGATTAGAGACATGGCTGAGGATGTGACCACGGACAGTTTTGTTGTCCTGCTCGTACTTCTTTAGCACTGCTGGATCAACCTCCTCGTCGGCCTTCTTCTTTCCCTTGTCGACGACAGCAGAGGCATCAGCAGCACCACCAGTAAGCGCCTTGACTTCCGTCTTGTCCTCTGCAGCAGCGGCGGTGGAACCTTCAGGAGCGGCGTCAAGCAGGACATGGTCGACCTCCAATTGCTCAAAGAAAATGAGCATTTTCTGCGACCAGCGTTTGTAATTGGTGCCATCGAGCGGATCCAATTTTGACAGATCCAACAGCGGCTTGAAGAACTGGAAAGCCATTGCACGAACAAACAGTAATTCGCTTCTAAATTGTAAGTGCAATGTAGGGCCGCCTATTGGAAAATCAATTTGAAAACCGTCGAAAACAGTGTTTAGAAAACCCAGGAAAAGGTTGTGGCGTGGTATAAGCTGAACCCACTGCCTTAGAAGCGAATTCTCCCCGACCATAGGTGCAAGTCGGCAACTGGCTCCGCCCCCCAAGGTTACACAGCACACCCTCGAAGTCATGCACTCGAAAACAAGGGTTTGGAATCACAAAGACTTTGCTCAGAACTAAGGTGAAAAGGGGAGAAGGTTTTCTGTGTGTGTGTAAAACTGAAGGAGAGGCGTCACTTTAAAGGAGGAAGAAGACGCTCCACTTCGGTAGTGCAGGCGACGATCTCGGAGCTGTTACGCGCTCCTCAATCAAACCGTGGCGAAAAATCCGGAACAGTGGATAAGCTCGAGAAATTAAATCGGAAAAACAAAACGATAAGTCACAGAAACTTATACAAGTATTCTGTCACTTATTTGGCCCAATTAATTAAACGAGAACAAAAAACAGACCACACCGCGCACGTGTCACGAACACGGACCGGACCGGCGGCGGTGGTGGTGGTGCGCGCGTGTGAGACCCCTATTCCATCACTCAAACAATGGTGGAACAAGTACCCCTTTTAAATCAACCCCCAATGTCCCTAGTAACCAATGTGGGACAAAAAACTTTTCACCTTCCCTTAAATTCAAGCATTTCCTCCAACAGTCCCCCACAAATGCGAGGAACTGAGGTTTTCATAACAAAACTTGAAAAACTGTGTCCTGAGCAAAGTTTAAGAAAAAGTACTTAAATGCTGGTGTCTTGCGATTGAACCAACACATAGTGAAACTGAGCAGACTCTCAAATCAGATAGGTGAACGAGTCTTGAACCTTCTGATTCAAGAGCTGGTATCAGCAGCACATACCTCTTCCATGTTCTTTAGTGATTCCGCGATAATACCTGCAAATTTGTAGTCATCTCTGACCTTGGGTGCTAAAGAGTGCTCTAGAAAGACTACCCATGTCTTCCATAGAAGGAGACCAACCCTTCACACTCTCGTAGGTGGTTCCATCAAGTCTACCTCACATAGACCACCCTTGTAGGGCTATAGAACCATTAAGAGCATTTAGCTCAACCTCTACATATTTCGGTGAATCCATCAAGTCCTTCTCAATAGGACCACCCAATTCTGGGCTATGGACTCATTAAGAGTACATGACTCAACCTTCTTCCAATACACCTGTCCTGGGGAATGAGATGTGGTGTATTTCTCATCGTATGGGCTTGAGTCCCATTCCCCTAGACGAATCAAGAACCAACCTCCTTGCAAGTCCTTTCGTCAATGGATCAGCCAGATTTCTCTCAGACTTCACATACTCCAGACAGATCACACCAGTGACAATTAGCTGTCTCACAGCTTCATGTCGAATCCGGATGTGTCTCTTCTTGCCATTGTATGTATTGCTGTTAGCTACACAGATAGCAGATTGTGAGTCACAATGTAGAGAAATAGATGGAGCTTTGCGCCCCCACAAAGGTAAATCAGCCAGTAAGCTTCTTAACCACTCAGCCTCTTGACCAGCTACATCTAAAGCTATGAACTCAGATTCCATAGTTGATCTAGCTATGCAAGTTTGCTTTGATGATTTCCACGAAATAGCACCACCACATAATGTAAACACATAACCACTAGTGGAGCTAACCTCATCATTATCAGTAACCCAGTTTGCATCACAGTAGCCCTCTAAACCTTGAGGGTACCCTACATAATGTAACCCCCAATCCATTGTATCCTTCAGATATCTCAATAATCTGTGAAGTGCGGTCCAATGATCGCTACTAGGGTTATGGGTATATCTACTGAGTCTACTTACAGCATAAGCAATATCAGGCCGAGTGTAGTTCATCAAAAACATCAAACTCCCTATTATTTTAGCATACTCATTTTGTGAAACACTATTCCCAAAAATTTTCTGCAATTGCATATTAGCATCATAAGGAGTTTTAACTGGCACAACATCAAAACTATCAAACCTTTTCAACATTTTCTCTACATAATGAGGTTGTGATAGAATGAAGCCATTTTCTTTTCTAGTTACCTTAACACCTAGAATCACATCAGCTTCACCCATATCTTTCATTTCAAACTGAGAAGACAAAAATTGTTTGGTTGAATTTATAGCATTTATGTGGGAACCAAAAAGCAACATATCATCCACACTACACCCAACCCCAACCACAACGCCGGCGAAGAGAAACCCCACCAGAGAAGACTCCCCCACCAGCCATACGGGAGACGGAGGAGAAACCAGGGAGGGCAGTGATGATATACAGCCGAGGCAGCAACGGATCCCGACAGAGGTGACGACACGGGAGGGAAGAAAAACGAACAAGAAGCACCAAAAGCCCCAAACTGATTTTGGAAATCTTTCAAAGAATGAAGATTAATTTCAGATGTTGTTCTTTACCGGGAAACCAGACCACAGAAGCGGCGGCACCACCACAGCGAATCAAACGACAACCAAAGCAAGGAGGCATCGGACAAGGTCGGATTGGGCTCCCGAAGGAGGGTTGAGACACCCGGAGAGGGTGGATTGAGACACCTTGCGTGCAAAGGTGAAAGTATGCCTTGCACGCCAAGGAGTACGATGATGGCAGAAAACACAAGCCACCAGTACAATACAACTTGGAGCCCAAGGAAGATGGTGGGGTTTCAAACCGTCGATGGAGCACCGGGCGACCATCGGCAGACGGACGAAGACCGAAGACGGAGGATGCGAGGGGTACCAAGCGGCCTCAAATGCGCTAGCTAGGGGTGAGGAGGAGAGGGCGGGGCAACGCCGGCGGCAAACGGCCGTGACCCAGGCACCCCAACACCCAAAAGATTGATTTGGCGGTGGCGGGAGCCAGTAAATTAGCCGACTTGGGGAAGACACGATTGTGGACGGGATTTGAGATTAGACAAGGGGAGGAGGACCACCAGGGCGAAGCGGCGCCGGGCTTGGAAACACCAACAGAAATTGGCGCACCGGCCATTAAAGGACCCAAACCATAGGGGATTAAAAATCTAAGCTACACAACGACAAGGGTAAACGCCCAATTTGTGGATCATTTTGTGGAAGTGTGAGCGTGACGGCTTGGTTTAGACAACAATGGATGGACATGAAAGGATTGGCTTGAGGGTTACACAAATTCTAGAGAGGGGGAGCCCCTCTCTCTAGCTAAATATTCTCACGAGACCCCTATTTCATCACTCAAACAATGGTGGAACAAGTACCCCTTTTAAATCAACCCCCAATGTCCCTAGTAACCAATGTGGGACAAAAAACTTTTCACCTTCCCTTAAATTCAAGCATTTCCTCCAACAGTTCATCAGGAACAATCTGGAAGGGCAGGAGGTGCTGCAGGTGCACTGCAAGGATGCCGACCAAGACTACGGGATCCACCAGCTGCACTACGGCGACACCTACACGTTCGGGCTGGAGCCCACGCCGGTCTCCGACTACTACTGCGGCTTCGTCTTCAAGAACAAGCTCCACTAGTTCGACATCTACCTCGGGGACAGGGACATCCGCAGCTGCAGTTGGAATATTTAGCCACAAAACCAAAAGAGATGTAAAATTGAAAATTGGGATTGCAGAGTCGTAGATGAATCTACTGCACTTGAGCGAAAAAACGCCTAGACATCGGTGCATATCATACAAAACAGCTCACTCCAGGGTTAACTCTGCCCTCAATCGATAGTTGCACTCCCATCAATTGAGGTGGAACTCTATGCCTTTTCATATGTTTGAAACCAAGAAGAAGAAGCAGCAATCACATTCTCTACACACCCCCTCTCCAAAACCCAATAACCACCATTATATAGATTAAAATAACCAAGGGAGAATCTTAAGAACCAATCCAAGTAGTTGAGAAAATTGAGCCTTAAATATAAAACAAACAAATTATGTTAAAACATGTTTCCCAACAATCACCCACATGGTTTAAAATCATTTGATCGAACAAGATATTTTTTAAATAACTAATGTTGATGTCTTACGACTTGAATCAACGCCAACACAAGAAAATCGACCAAGAGTTCTGTGATCTATCAAGCGCGTTATAAGGCCCTGCGCTTTGACCCTGCATCATGAGTGTCCTAGGGAGCTTGCCAAAGACTCATCTATTAGGCGACCTAACCTTAACACTCACTTAGGTGACTCATCAAGTGTATGTTGTCTCACACCCCCATACAGGAATAAGCCATTAAGAGACCAATTGTCTCAACCTTTCAACTGACAACATAAACGAGACTTTATCAACATCAGATATCACTTGCACCTTCGTTTGACCACATTGAACCAGGAATTTACCATTTTTAGAATTTCTGGTTGGGTATTGTTGAGAATTGTAATTTGTAATTTTAGTTTACTAGGAATTGGGCCTTTAGGCCCAAGCCCATGCTTTGTCCAAAGTTCTAATTTTCGACCGTTTCTTCATTTCGACCTATTATAAGGTCTCCATCAGCAAACCCTAAATCCAAGAGTCGGGCACTGTAGCGCCGCTCCAAAGGGAGCCTGGGAGCTCCTCTCCCATGGCTGAAATCAGGAGAGTCAAGGCTAGGGTTTCGGTCTCCGTTCGAAGAAGCTAAAGTCGAGAGAAGAAGATAGAGAGAGGCTCGAGTTCGGGTTCATCAGAAGAGAGAGGCTCTTGAGCAATCTCCATGTGAATCGAGCTTGAGCAGCGATACTGAGGAGATCCATACGGGTTGTCGGATGGACTGAAATGGAGAAGGAGAACCAGCAAGGGCATTAAACAAGGATTGGAACTTCGAGGACCGCCGGTGCTCACTGACGACATTGCTGTTGCCGAATCGACGAGCTTCTCCGGCTTGAAGTTGCCTCATATCAGGGGGTTCCCATTCCTTGTCTTTGCTATTGCTTAGTGTGCTGATCGTCTTGTTCCTTCTATTGCATTTTCAGTCTAGTATTTGCCCTCATAGGATCCTTGTATCGTTTGTTCTCGCTTTGCCTATTAGAGCATATTGGATGACATTTAGAGCCGGGGACGTAGGGATTAGTCCAAAACTCGTAAACATACCGTGTGTGTCCATGTTATCTTCCTTTCGGTTTCTTTGTCTATGATCGATCTAGATCCTTGTGTTTAAACCGGACTAAAAGACCACTTTGACCCTAATCAGACCTTTGATGAGTGCAACCTTGATTTTTAACAATTGGTATCAGAGCATGTGTTCGATCTTTTCCTTCCGTTGTGCATTTTCATCGCTCTAAACTGCTGTCCATGTTCTGTTTTTGCTTGGATTTGAATTTATGCATTTTTCATATGTATAATTGCTGAAATCTGGGCTATATGGACTGATTGGAGGCTGTTTTCTGGGGCTACAGATTCTGAATTGTTGTGCTCCTGTTTAAGGGTCTTATTTATGAATTCTTGCTGAATTTTTCATGTCTAAAATGTTCTTGATGATCCTCTATATGCTATATATGAGTTTCTTGATTTTTAGACTTGATTGTGTGGTATTTTAGAGTGATATATGGACTGATTTGTTGCTGTCCAGAAACTTTTCTGTCACATATGTTGCTGTCCAGAAACTCTTCTATGACATTGAACACTTGCTGAATTTTGCCTTCCATGTTTGATGCTTTAAATTCAGCCCCATATAAGTGTCTTATGGTTTGTCATGTTTTTCCTCTTCTATAAGAAATCTGAGATGAAGTTCCTTATATGCTTAGGAATCTTCTTGGCTTGTAATACTTGTTTGCTGATTTATTCATGAGTATATCTCTTAATTTTCAGTCTTTATAAGTATTATCAAGTTTCTAAGTTGATGTCTATATGCTTCTATGTGCTCTATCCTCTCATATCTGCGCTAAATTGAAACTCTGAGACTTCTCATGCATCCTCACTGAATCTGTGTTCAGCTTTGCTGTTAGATGCCCTGTTTTCATGTTATTCCATTCATATGAAATCTATATTGAAGTTCTTGACTATGTTAAGTGTCTTCCTAGCATGTGATACTTGATTGCTGATTTATTTGTGTTTATCATGGAATTTTTCAGCTTCTTAAAGTATCTTATACTTGCTTGTCGATTTCCTCTTGATATGGAATATATATGAAGTTTCCTTGAAGTTTCTAAGTGCTGATTTTTTATGTCTCTTCTCTCGTTTATCCTATGCCTTCTCCATTGTTATCCATTGTGGCTTTTACATTATCATGACGTACTTGAGACTCTTGCCTATTTATTTGGTTAAGTTTGGTTCTTAAAGTTTTTTCCATTAGAATTCTTGCTAGAATTCATAAGTTGTTTATTACTCTTGATCACGTTAATAATATTGATGCTTGCTTTCTTGCTAATTCTATGGTTCAAGAGACCAAATCCTGTAAACCCTTCTTTAGGCTTGTTGTGCAGTTGCTTGTAGCTTTCTTTTCTTGTCTCATGTGACATGGATTTGGATAGCTTTCTTTCTTGCCTTGGTCTCTCGTTGATAATGTGTTTTTTCTTAACCCTTTTATCTTAAGATATTAGGTTCAGTTTCTATCACATGTATGGATATATGTTATGAAATTCCTATTTGCCTTAAATCTGGTTCATTCATTGCATAACTACCTGTCATTTTGAGCTATTCTGCGTTGTTTCACTCTTATACTCATTCATGATGTATTTTCTGCAAAAGTTTTCATGCTCTTCAATGGTAGTTACATGTGTTTTATAGGCATTTGCTCAGATCTATTTTTTCTTCTCATTTTTGCATAATTTGAGATGAAATGAAGTTCTGAGTGTGTGGAATTTCCATGGTTGCTTGTCTGCTCCAGTTTATAGGATAACCTTATGATCTTTACTTGGCTTACTTCATGAGAACTACCTCTTTATTTCTTGTGCAAGGAAATCTGAAAAGGGAGATGTCAAGACCTTAGAAGAAATGAAAATGGAGGGTGTTCAAATCAGGAATCATCCGGGTGGCATTCCTTCAAGATGGAAGTAGCATCAAATGTCAAGATGACTAGGAAACCATCATGATGGTATACTTGGAGATGCTTGCTTCATCGAAGATTTGTTAAAAGAAGACCAAATGGAGTCTTTCTTACACCTTTTATCTCCTATTTTCAGTTTGATTGGTCTCTTGCATATGTCTCTCTATGAGTTTTGTGTTCTCTAGTTAAGCCTTACTGATACAATTTGTGTTTTTCCTTTGCTAAAACTGGTACAGTTGCCTTTATAAGTAGTTCTGAGCATGTTGACAATTCTTAAGGCACCTTTGGTGTTCTTGAATTATATAACTATGCTTGATTTACTTGATAAAGATCAACTTTGCTTGATCTTGTGTTTCTGCATAAACCATGATTCTGATGGCTTGCACTTTCGTTAGGTTAAACCTTGTTGTCTTGCTTTTGAGTGCAAAATCTGTAGGTTTATGATGATATGTGAATCCTTCATTCATTGATTTCCGTGTAAAAGTTGCATGACATCTTTGTGATCATATGCTCTTACCTGAACTAGGTTTAGGTTTAGAAATCATGATATTAGGATTTACCTGGTGATGTATATTTCCTTCTTGTCTATGAGTTCATGCATGCTTACTTGAGTATCTTTGAGATATCTATGTTTTGCATCAACTAATTGCTTAGTTGTAGAATTCTTGACTCCAGGATTTATACGTGTGTATGTGCCTACTGTGTATGAGCCTGATTGTCTTCCTTGTGTGCCTCATATGCTCCATTTAGTAGCACCTATGACACAACAGCTTCTCTATGTTCTCTTATAGATTAATTTCTCTTTCATGAGTTAAAAATCTATTGCAAGTTCATAGTGAGATTTCTTCCTATACTTTGAAAATTTTCCTAAGAGAATCGCTTGATGCACTGAGCGTGTGTGCTATTGTGTGTGTTGACAGGTAACTCTCATCTGAAAGGAAGATGTGTGACAAGAGTCACCTCCCTGCCCAATAGCTATAAGGTGTTGTTTGTCTCATTGGAGCATACCCAAGCTAGTTGAAGGTGGAGTATCTCCATCACCAAAGCTGGAAGAAGAAAGGGGATGTGTAAAACAGCTTGCAAAGTCACAAAATCTGGTGGGGAAAGGGCTAACCAGCTTGTGAACTCACCAAATTTGGTGGGGAAAGTTAGTATCTCTACCCTAATTTTTCATGCTTTTCTAGTTTTTAAAACAAACTTGCTTTGTGTTGAGAAGTATTTGTATATGTATTGCTTGCTATAAACTTGTCATGTTTGTGAAACATATGCATGTGAATTGCTATCTATACATATGACTTTTCTGGCTGAGTTTATTTTCAAAAACTTGCATGATTTAGGTAGAAGTTTGCTAGCACTAAATTTGGTGGAGTTTGCTCTGTAGTTGGTGATGGATAGCTTTTAACAACTGCTTATATGTATCTTATGATCATGTTTTACAAAAACTCATGCTCTAATAAGATCATCGCATGTTGTGTGTTTTCCTTGCTTACTACTCCCTCCGTTCAACAAAACTTGTCGTTTACTATTCACGCACGCTTTTTTAGAATGATAAAAACTATATAAAATATTCATTTTAAAAAAAAAATTTTTAACAAGTTTGTACTTATTAATAATAACTACGAAATTGTTAAAAAAAATTATTTAAAAAGTCGATATTTTATATAGTTTTAGCTCCTAAAAAAGCGTGCATGAATAGTAAAACGTCAAGTTTTGTTGAACGGAGGGAGTATTTGTTTCCCTCTTGCTATCCTGTGTCCAAAGCCAGCTGAAATTAGCTGCATTGGGTCCAAAAATCAGCAACTCTTAGTCCGAGTCCAGATGCATAATATGCATGTCTTGCTTGTGTGCGCATGTTTTCACTTGCCTATACTTGGATATTGTTTTATGTTGCTGATTTCTGTTGTCATGTTTTCAATCTGAGTTAAAAATGCATGGTTTACATACATGTTTTTACTTGTTTATACTTGGATAACATGCTTTGGTGGTTGGTGTTGGCTGCTCCTAATTCATAGACTATTTAGTTTGCATGGTCTTTGGTGCTTGTTCACTTTTGTGGTTACATGCTTTACTAAATCAGTTGAGTCTTTGAGTTTTTTCCTACATGCATGTCTAGGATTTCATGAGCAGTGACATATGACTAGCTATACGAGATTGAGATGCTAGTCCTGTCCCTGGTCAAGCTATACGAGATTGAGATGCTTTGACCTGACTAAGGGTTAACACTTGCCAAAAAATTCAGTTTCATGTTAACTGATTACTTGCTTTGTTTGTTTCCCTTAAGAGGGCATTGCTTGCTTGAAGTTACCCTTTAAGAGGGCACTACTTGCTTAGCCCTATCTGTCTTGGAGATTAGAGGGTTCCATCCCCTCAAAGTCTCTTTGTCTTGGGTCTTTGTGACCTTGTCTTGGTTTTTCTAGCTCTGGACTCGAGGTCTGCTGATGCATTCTCCATATGTTTGTCCAAAGTTCTAATTTTCGACCGTTGCTTGGTTCCGACCTATTATAAGGTCTCCATCAGCAAACCCTAAATCCAAGAGTCGGGCACTGTAGCGCCGCTCCAAAGGGAGCCTGGGAGCTCCTCTCCCATGGCTGAAATCAGGAGAGTCAAGGCTAGGGTTTCGGGCTCCGTTCGAAGAAGCTAAAGCCGAGAGAAGAAGACAGAGAGAGGCTCGAGTTCGGGTTCATCAGAAGAGAGAGGCTCTTGAGCAATCTCCATGTGAATCGAGCTTGAGCAGCGATACTGAGGAGATCCATACAGGTTGTCGGATGGACTGAAATGGAGAAGGAGAACCAGCAAGGGCGTTAAACAAGGATTGGAACTTCGAGGACCGCCGGTGCTCACTGACGACATTGCTGTTGCCGAATCGACGAGCTTCTCCGGCCTGAAGTTGCCTCATATCAGGGGGTTCCCATTCCTTGTCTTTGCTATTGCTTAGTGTGCTGATCGTCTTGTTCCTTCTATTGCATTTTCAGTCTAGTATTTGCCCTCATAGGATCCTTGTATCGTTTGTTCTCGCTTTGCCTATTAGAGCATATTGGATGACATTTAGAGCCGGGGACGTAGGGATTAGTCCAAACCTCGTAAACATACCATGTGTGTCCATGTTATCTTCCTTTCGGTTTCTTTGTCTATGATCGATCTAAATCCTTGTGTTTAAACCGGACTAAAAGACCACTTTGACCCTAATCAGACCTTTGATGAGTGCAACCTTGATTTTTAACAATTGGTATCAGAGCATGTTCGGGTTCATCAGAAGAGAGAGGCTCTTGAGCAATCTCCATGTGAATCGAGCTTGAGCAGCGATACTGAGGAGATCCATACGGGCTGTCGGATGGATTGAAATGGAGAAGGAGAACCAGCAAGGGTGTTCAACAAGGATTGGAACTTCAAGGACCACCGGTGCTCACCGACGACATTGCTGTTGCCGAATCGACGAGCTTCTCCGCCCTGAAGTTGCCTCATATCAGGGGGGTTCCCATTCCTTGTCTTTGCTATTGCTTAGTGTGCTGATTGTCTTGTTCCTTCTATTGTATTTTCAGTCTAGTATTTGCCCTCATAGGATCCTTGTATCGTTTGTTCTTATTTTGCCTATTAGAGCATATTGGATGACATCTAGAGCCGGGGACGTAGGGATTAGCCCAAACCTCGTAAACATATCGTGTGTGTCCATGTTATCTTCCTTTCGGTTTCTTTGTTTAGGATCGATCTAGATCCTTGTGTTTAAACCGGACTAAAATACCACTTCGACCCTAATCGGACCTTTGATGGGTGCAACCTTGATTTCTAACAGTATCCAGAACGAGTTATCTGACAAGGCATCATAGTCTCATATCCATGATTGTTTCCAAGGACCAATTTCCTCCACAATCCAATTTGTGGCTAGGGACTGAGTTCCCCACAATTCACATGTTGTGTCAAGGACCAACTTCCTTCACAACTTTGCATCAAAAAGTCGGTTAAAAGCCTCTCCAAACTCAAAATATATCTATTGAGATTCACGTTGTCTTCACACATACATGATAGCTAGAGCGAGCAACACAAGCCTGCAAAATCATACTTTATGCAAAAATCAAACTTTCATAAGTTAGCTCCTCCATCATTTAATTATATCCCAACGTCATCAACTATAAGATGTAATAATATCCATCATTAGGCTTGGAAGCCTATGCCCATTTTTCCAATGCACCAATACCGATGGGCCTGGAAGCTCAAAGACAACAAATTAGATTTCACAAATGATAATATCAAAGTGTACCAAGTGCCAATTAATGCATAAATGCATTTTCGATCTCTTCATTATATGGTGCGTGCATTTGTTGCCCTTGCAATTGCAACATCAAAATCACATCCAGTGTGAATGTTAGACTTACATAAACGGGGTGCCAACCAATAGATTTTTGCAACAATTAACTTCTTGACCTGCCAACAACTAGTACAACTGGTAGAAGTATGACAATAATAAAGAAGCACAATTCTAAGGCTCCCATTAATAACCCAACGTACTCATATGCCTAATTTTCCATCTGCCGTCCTTTTAACTAAGACTTCCAAGCTTTCATCAACCCCAATTTGAAAAACACACATATCACAAATTTCATGCTCTAGGGTTTAGGTTTTCATATGTCAAACCTCATGAAAATAACTCAAACAAAGGCATACACAAGCACAAGAAATTTCTCCATCTATATGATTAATTAATCTCAAACAAAAAAAATAGATTAATCAAAACAAAACAAACCAGGCAACCGCACGTCCGCACCCGTCAACCCAATTGAAGGTGTAAAACTTCTCCGTAGACGGTAGCCTGGTACTGCAAGATCTTCTCCATTGTTATGGCGAGACCAACAAGAATTTTTCGCTCAAGATTGTAGGAATATTTATCCACAAAACCAAAAGAGATGTAAAACTGAAAATTGGGACTGCAGAGTCGTAGATGAATCTACTGCACTTGAGCGAAAAATCGACTAAACATCGGTGCATATTATACAAGATGGCTCACTACAGGGTTAACTCTGACCTCAAGCGATAGGTGCACTCCCATCAATTGAGGTGGAACTCTATGCCTTTGATGTGTTTGAAACCAAGAAGGAGAAGCAGAAACCACATTCTTTGCACACCCGGGTGTGCAAAGAACCACCATTATATAGATTAAAATAACCATAAGGGAGAATCTTAAGGACAAGTCCAAGTACTTGAGAAAATTGAGCCTTAAATATAAAACAAACAAATTATTTTAAAACATTTTTCCCAACAGCTGCCACCATATCTGCCAGTGGCACATCAACGAGGTCGGGCCTTGCTTGGTGAATCCGCCTGACTGCTATCGTTGGAATCCCGATGGAGCCATCGCCGGCGTCAATCACGGTGCTAGAGGGCCCTTCGAGGCAGGCCCGTCCATTGGGCTGTTCAAAGAGCCCAACAGAACAGGGCCCCCAAATTTTCTAGGGCCCCATATAAAATTTTAGGGAAAATGGCAGAAAACCACCCCTTAAATATGGGCTTTTGCAGAAAACCACCCCTTAAAATTGAAATTGCAGAAAACCACCCCTTAAAACCATTTTGTAGATAAATCACCACCCACAACCTTTTTTCTCGTTAGTTTTCCGTTTAAAACGGTGAAAAGTCATTTTTACCCCTCCCTTTTAATGTTATTTTAATGAGGAAAAAAAATATGAATTGAAATAAATTAATAAAATATATTATCCATCATATTTAATGCTATTTTAATAGAATAAAATACATTTTTCTCTCACTAACGAGATGGATAAATATATTTTATTAATTTATTTCAATTCATACATTTTGCTCTTATTAAAATAACATTAAAAATGAGGGGTAAAAATGACTTTTTACCGTTTTAAACGGAAACCTAACGGGAAAAAAGATTATGGGTGGCAATTTACCTCCAAAATGGGTTTAAGGGGTGGTTTTCTGCAATTTCAATTTTAAGGGGTGGTTTTCTGCAAAAGCCCATATTTAAGGGGTGGTTTTCTGCCATTTTCCCAAAATTTTATTAACACTTATATTATTTATTGTCTTTTGAATCACAATGTTCTGTTGTCTCGGTGGCAAATGGCCCAGCCTGTTTTTGCTTTTATTCAATTCCACTGGTCACGTGTTCGAATCTCAAAATGCAAGTGGTTTCATTTGAATCTCATTCCACTGGTCACTGTTTGTTAGTTTTCTTTTTAACCCATTCCACTGGTCACTGTTTGAATCTCAAAATGCAAGTGGTTTCATTTGTTAGTTTTCTTTTTAACCCTTTTCTAGATGGCAAGCTACATTGTAACATTGGGGTATTCTTATTGACTATTTTTAATTAATTTTGGGCTTTCTTATTAACGATTTTTATTAGTTAATTTAACACATTCTTATGCTATATTGATAACTACATTATTTTTGGAGCATTCTTATCAACTATTTATAATTATTTTTGGGGTCTTCTTATTAACTATTTTTATTTGTTAATTTAACACAACCTCTTGTTATATTGATACAAACATAAAGAGTAAAAATTGTTAAAAATCTAATAGAATGTAGTCCTAATTTTTATTTTGTACTAATTTACTCTTATACATGTATGTGATTTATTAGTAAATCTTAATAAATACTCCTCCTAGTAAAATAGTTATATTTGATTTTTTTTTTCATAGGGTTGAAATAAAAACTCTATAAAATGTTGACTTTAAAATGATTAATCTTTAAAATAATTTCATATATTTTATATGTTTTATATAGTTTTTATTCTTATTAAAAACTATATAAAAAATCAAATATTTTAATATAGAGGTAAGTATATATTGAACAGGGCCCCTAGAATACATTGGACGACCCTGCTCCGAGGAAGGCCCCTAACTAAGTGATCTTATCAAATAAAGTGATTAATTTCGATCTCCTATATTGAACTCTACATAGATGATGATTATCGATCGCATTAATGCTGTTAATTAGTGGATGAATTGAAATCTGTAGGAGAAAGATCTCGTATTGGAAATTTAATTATGTCTTTCTTGTTAATTCGATTCATTGCATGCCCAACACATTCTGAATCGAAAGTTGTATCTAAGCTGATCGATCATGAAACTATGAAAGGTTCCGGAGTGAATGGTGGTGCTAACATAAACTATAGGAAGATTAAAATGAATTGGTAAGAATATATATGGTAATAAAATGTCATGAGTTCATAAATATTGCTTCTTTTTTTTTATACAAGGTAAGGATCTGGGGGTGGTCAACCGCGGTTGAACCACCGCCCAAGGGCGTCCTGGCGGACGACTGCTCCCAACTCAGCAGGAGCACGATCAACGTCGAATGACAAGGATAGACCGATATGTGCCAGCCTATCTGCCACCTGATTCCCTTCTCGAAGTGTGTGGGAGAAGACGATGTTGTTGAAAGCACGACAACAAGCAAGAGCATCCGAGACCACCATCTCTAACTCCCAAGGACACCGCCAAGAACCTTTCATGACATTAATAAGCAGCAGGCAGTCGCCCTCCACCTCCAGGCAAGAGAAACTCATCCTAGAAGCTTCACGGAGTCCAAACAGAAGACCAAGGCATTCCGCAAGTTCCGCAGAGACCGACCCACAAGGGCAGGCACCACATGACAGGACCGTCCCAAGGCTATCACGAATAACGAATCCAGAAACCGCGAGGCCCGATCCGACCTTAGCGCCATCAAAGTTAACCTTGACACAACCTACGACTGGTTTTTTCCATTTTACCAATTTGTGATTGTTTGTTTTGCTTTGTCGGGGATTTGGTCTAGTAGTGGTCTCATCCTCTCCTTGTTCCTCGCATTGCACTTTTTTCCAATTTCTCTTATAATGTTTTATATTGTTGATCCATTCTTCCATTGTCGTTATCTCTTTGTTATCAAAGAGTATTCTATTTCTCATCGACCATATTCCCCAAAGGGAGAAAGAAAGGGTCGCCTTCTGCTCCTTAGGTAGGTTTTCAAAAATCTCCATTATTAGGTTCTTATAGGGTTTATCCTCTTTGTCAGTGTTGCAGATCTTTTGCTCAATTTGTCCATCAATTCTCCTAATGAATTCTAATGATTTCGGGCACTCAGTGAAAAGGTGGGTATCGTTTTCGCCATTGTAGTTACAGAGAGGGCAGTTCAAAGGTACATGCACTCCTTTCCCTTGGAGTGTAACTTTAGTAGGAATTCCATTAAGCAGGTTTTTCCAAAGAAATTTTTTTTATTTTTGGCGGACAGTCGATCTTCCAAATCCATTCAAGAGGATCTGAATTTGTTCCTCTTGTCTGGATCTGAAGTTGTTCCTCTTGTCTTAGTGATATGGTCTAAGGCACTAGCGGTAGAAAACTAGCCATTACGAATGGCCTTCCAGTATAGTCGATCTTCTATATCATTATAAGGAATGTGGACCTCCAGGATCTTTTCTACTATTTCTGGGGGAAGCGATTGTTCTATTTTTTCTTTATTCCATACTTTTTCATGAGTAATGTACTGATCGACCGTTTCTCGTTCGCCCACTTGGCTAAGGATACATTGTTCTCGGAGATTCATTTCAGTTTGTAGCCATTTGTCTTTCCAAAATCTAATGGTTTTCCCATTTCCTACCTACCAGATTAAAGCAGAGCAAAATTCCTCTTTTAGCTCCATTAATTTATCCCACTGCTAGGAGGAGTTTTTCTTCCTTTTATAGTCCCAAATGTTGTCACTTTTCAGATATTTGTCTCGAATAATTTTAACTCGTTCATTATATGGTTCTGCAAGGATTTTCCAAAGTAGTTTCATTTGGAGGGCTTTGTTCATGTCTTTGATCTCGTGGAGACCGAGTCCACCATCTCTCTTAGGCCTGCAGATCTTGTCCCATCCAATGAGGGGTTTGTAGTTTGGATCCTTGTTCCAGAAGAAACTTCTGTTTAGTCTATCGAGGTCATTATGAATGGAAGCTGGGAGCATGAAATTTTGCATAATATGAGTGTAACACCCCCTTTTAAATCCCAAGGGAACGTTACAGCGCCGGTGAATCCGCGGACTTTAATGTCTTTGAATTCACCTGAGGCTTATAGGGACATGCAACTAGGCGTGGCCACGGGTTACGGGTCAACCCGTGACCCGCCGGGTCGTACGGGTCAACGACCCGCCGGGTCCGGGTTGCCGGGTTGGCGGGTGGGGGCGGGTAGCGGGTTAGGGTTATGGTCGGGGTGTAGGTGACCCGTGACCCGCCGGGTCGGCCTAATTTGAAAAAAATAGCCGTTGCATGTGGGCCCGCCCGTTGGAGCTATTTTTTTTTTAAAAAATATAGCCGTTTAACGGCTAGTAGGCACTCGGGGCTATAAATACCCGACTCCTCCTATCACAAATCCCATCCAATCCATCAATCACCTCTCAATTTGATTTTTAATAAGCTCGTAAGTTGTAATCATGTCCGGTGACAACCTCAAAGCGGCGTTGTTTCGAGATCATTACGAGAAGGTGGATGTGCAAGCCGATCGATCATTCGTAGCCGTTTGTCGTCATTGTGATAAAAGGTACAAGATGAATAATAGCCTTGGATATGGTAATTTGAAAAATCACATCAACAACAAGCACCCCGAGAAGATTAAGAACGATGGCGCTTCGGGCTCGAGTGGGACGAGTGGTGGTAAAAACTAGTCTATTACTTGAAATTCCTATGTCATAAGTCTTAATAATAAGTAGTGAGTATTGTAGTAATTTAGTAAGTTTATGTTTTACGTTTTTATGTTATTATCTTATGTTATGACTTATGACGTTATGTGAATCGGTGAAATAAAATATATTGGAAACTTAACATATACATTTAATTCAAAGTTAAGATAATTAACTAAGTAGCCAAAAACCATCCAATTCCAAATAAAATAAAATTAAAAAAAAAAATTGAATCGGGGCAACGGTCGGATTTCAAACGGTCGACCCACCGGGTCGACCGTTTGACCCGCCGGGTCGAACGTTGGACCCGGCGGGTCGACCGTTGCCCAACGGCTCCATTGGAGGGAAAGGGCTCGGTTTGGCTCTATAAATAGGCCCTTTCCCTCCCAATTCCAACTCACACCTCACTCATCTCCTCTACTCTCATCTTAATCTCTCTAATCGCTCTCTAATCGCTCGATCTTGTCTCTCGTCATCTCCTAAGTCTCTTCATTTCAAAATGTCGGGTTTGATCAACCGAGTTACGGCCCGAGTTACTAGGGGTCGGAAGAGTGTTAGTGGAGCCCCATCTTCATCCACCCCGAGTGTCGGAGGAGGGGCGGCTCCAAGCCTTCGTCGAAGCGCATCGGTCTCGGCGGCGAGCGGATCCCGACGTCGTCGAGATGATGCTCTACTCGCCGACCACGTCGACGAGATCGAGGAGGAGGAGGAGGAGGAGGCCGAGGCTGCCGAGCTCCATGCCGATGGCACCCCCCAAGCCGGCATTCCGACGATTCCGACCCAAGAGTCCGGGTTCCCCGGCGACGGTAGCCAAGGAACTCCGGTCGATGGCGACCCTATTACGACGGCAGAAGTTCGAGCCGCTACTTTCAAGTATTGGTTCACGAAGGGTCCTAAGGAGCCGGCTTGGGAGGCCGGGAGTGTTGCCGCCAAGTGAAACTTCTGCTCCACGGTCTACAAGCACCCGAAGGGGGGCGGATATGGGAACTACGGTCGCCATATCCGAGGGAAGCATCCCGAGAAGCTCGGGCTCGCCAAAGGGCAAACTCAACTAACCGGGTACGCATCTTCTTCCTCTCAACCCCCTGGTTTATGGTCTTATGATTATCGTAGTTGTCATGATCAATATGCGGAAATGATAGCTGCCGAGGGTTTAGCTTATAGTTTTTCACAACGTTTATGTTTCAATGATTTTATTACGCAAAATGTTCAACCTGCATGGCAAGGTATTAGTCGAAACACGGTTAAGAGGAAAATCAGTAGACGGTATAACACCCGTAAAAATGAATTAATCGAATATTTTCAAAAAAACCATGATTTACAAGTTTCGATTTGTAGTGACATTTGGACCGACCATTGGCAACATCACTCATACATGGGTGTTACTTGCCATTGGGTTGATCAACGTTTTCAATTGCACAAACGTGTTTTAGCTTTTCGAGTTTTTGACGAAGCACACACGGCACGAAACATAGCAAGTGTCCTTTTAACGGTTTTACAAGAATATAGATTAACTAAAAGAGTTTTTAGTATTGGTTTTGACAACGCTTCTGCCAACACCGCATCTATCCCCGATTTAATCCAAAACTGTCAGCCCGCGATAGGCGGGAAGTTTTTCCACATCCGTTGTGCCCCTCACATTTTAAACTTATGTGTTCAAGATGGTTTAAGATATTTACAAGATGTTGTTGAACCAATTCGATTTGTTTTGCGGGCACTTTGGCGAAGCAAACAGCTTCGCCAGCAATGGAGCGCTTATTGTCGTGCTCACCAAACCCGCCCAAAGACGTTCCCCAAGGACGTTTGCACTCGGTGGAACTCCACTTACACAATGATTTACGATTCAATCGCTTACAAGGAACTTCTTTCCGGTTTTGCAACACTACACATCCCGGACTCATACATATTTGCCGATGTGTGGACTCAGGCCCGGGACGTTGTAGAGGTTTTCAAAGTATTTTACGACGCAACTCGGACGTTTTCCCACGTTTACACGCCTACATCAAACGTTTTTTGTTTTATTGCAATGAACGTAGCATTAGCCCTTCAAGACGGGATTAACACGCCTTCCATTTCCACCGCAACTATGGGGATGCGGGAGAAATGGATCGCATATTACAAATTTATACCCGACATTTTCCTCGTAGCGTGTTGTTTCGACCCTAGATATAAATTAAATGGAGTTCAACTGTTTTTAGAAAACTATTATCCGACTTTAGGAATTGTGGATGATCCTGCTTGCAATGTTACAATTATTGTTGCTAGAGTTAGAGGATTGTTAGAAGAATTATATACTGAATATTCGACGGGCGATAGAGCGCCCTCCGGTCGTCCTCCCGTGCCTTCTAGTTCAAGCGGGTCACGAACCAGCATCACCGCTAGAACTAAGGCACTTGCCCGAGATATCTTTGGGTCAAAGAGGTCGAGATCTTCGTCGAGCCCCCACTCGGAGCTCGACGAATATTTGTCCACTAACTTTGATTTTCTTAGCGATGAAGAGGAAGATTTCGATGTCCTTGAGTGGTGGAGCCGTCCCGAAAGACAAAGATTCCCGACGTTGCAGGTAATCGCCCGACAAATACTTGGGGCACCTTGCTCCACCGTAGCCGTCGAGCAGCTTTTTAGTCGCGGAGGTCAGATTCTTTCGGAGAAGAGATCAAGGTTGCTTCCCGAGAACCTCGAAGCCCAAGTTTGCCTTGCAGATTGGAAGAAGGCGGAGATGCGACTGCAAAAGAACAACTTGGGGACTGATTCCGAGGATGATGACGGAATAGAGACAGAGTCCGTTGGGAGCTCCAATGACGGCGCGGTCATAGATGGCTCAGGAGGTGGAGGAGGATCCGACGATCAAGAAGAATAGAAGAGGAGGTAACCGGGCCGAAGTTCAGACATACAGGTAAAAGAACTACGTGGGCTTTGATTCCTCACCCCCGGGAGGATACATAGGCAGTCGGGAAACCGATTCAAGCCCTTCTTCTTCCTTCCCCCCCAACACTCCCTAATACAAAAATTGTACAACTTCTTTGTAATTTGTTAAACTTAATGAGTTATAAGTCTTAGACTTTTTAGTTTTGAAAATTCGAAGATGTTACATATTGTAAAACTAAAGCGTCAAGTTATTATTTATGAACACGAAATGATATTTGTCAAACACTGATAGGCGTTCAATTCCCGTTCTCTTTCTCGACAAATCAGATCCGACAAATCAAATTCCAAAGTCCGAAACATACGCAAACCCGTCCAACCCGGGCTCCAACTCGTCGGGTTGACCCGGCGGGTACCCGGCGGGTTTGACCCGGCGGGTCAACCCGTCGACCCGATGACCCGCCGGGTAACCCGAACCCGCCAACCCGTGGAAATCCCGGGTTAGGGTTCGGGTCGCCCTCCGCCGGGTCTTGACCCGGCGGGTCGAACCCGTGGCCACGCCTACATGCAACCATGCTCCCATAAACAAGATGATAATTTAAGGAAATAAAATAAAATAGGCGGAAGTCAAATAAATATCTTATTTTAAAATATTCGACAACAATAACAGGAAGATACCAAAACCATAAAGTATAAATAACTCCAAAATAGCTAAAACTTAAAGTAGCAATGCGGAAACTTTAAAGGTACAAAACTTTGTAGTGTAAAGATTTAATAAATGATAGCCTGATTTTCAACTCTCTCCTGCTCCGCTGCTTGCACTAAACCTGTGGAATATGGTTTGGTGTTTCGTGAGTACGAAGGACACCAGCCATCCAATAAATAGGATGGTTAGTACAATTAAGATTAGCAAATGATAGGGAACATGTTCAGACTTTAACCTTACAGTGACCATAAAACGGTATGTCATAGGCTAAGGGAAAGACACGAATATTTAATAATGGAAACTGAATAAAAAGGTAAAATTCATGACATGACTCGGATGATCATAACGATCGTTTAAGAAATGGAATTATACTTGAGGCAGATAAGTATAATAACTAAAATGATCACCTATTTACCAATCGACAATAATTACAATAATAATACGTGGTACCGGTCGGGCCTTTAACAAGGACCACGACCTACATTAGATCGTTGTTTTACCACCCCGCAGAGAATGCATTCCGGGATGGTGTTTCATGAAATCTTGTAAGGCGGTGGCTTAACGAACCACAACCTGCAAGTCCGTCTACTGCATAACTTGCCAAAGGCATATAGCCACTCGCATCACGTGGTGCGCATTTTAACTTATCATACCTAAGCATCACATGATGCCTATCTTAACTTATCATACATAACCAATTTATACTAGAATTACTAGGTGATCATAATAACGACATTAACTCAAAAAGGGACAAGCATGGATAATTCAAAAGATTTTACTATCACATGCCACTAGTTTGCATGAAAGAAACAAGCAGAATATCATGTAATTTAGGAAAAAGAAAATGGGCAACTTTCACTTATCTCGAGTTATAAACAACAACCATATTTAATACACATATCACTATAATCAATTTAATAATTGCCCATTACTTTAACTCATGCCAATTTATGAATAAAAAGATAAATTACATCAAGCAGACGGGTATGCAATTTATCGAAATTGGCAAGGAAATTGGCCACATGACCGCATTCGACACGGAAGAATTTAAAAGACACATCAAAAGAATCACGAAACACGCAAAGGGTGTTTGAACGAAATCACTTGTCTTAACCTTCGTTAATCGGTTGACGACAACAAGATGAGATTTTAGCACATATTGAATCCAACGAAAAAGGAAATATTTAATATTGGTATTTTATATAATTAACTTGACTTAACTCAATTAGAAATTGAATTAATTATATAAAGTTAAAGAATATATACCAATATAAATTTCTCGGAGAGCGGGTGGGTGCTTTGAGATGGCTTGGTGTCGCTGAAACGGGCCAGAATCGAATGATTTAGAAATATTGGCCACCCAACTAAATAATTAAGGGTGTGTTTGGTAACGATATCTAGATATCAAGATATCGATATCGATATCGGTATCGATATCAAGATATCGATATCGGGTGATATCTTGATATCAAGATATCGGTATCGGTATCAAGATATCGATATCAAGTGATATCTCCAAAAAACGGAGTATATCAAAATAGGCTAAAATTGATATCTAGATATCAACTGATATCGATATCTAGCCCTACCAAACACTAGATATCAGATATCAAGTGATATACTATGAGCTCGTTTGGTTGGCAATCTAAAAACCCAAGAAGTAGAACTTCCCAGGAAGTAGGAGAAATTCCTGTGTGTGGTTGCCGTTTTTGAAATAAAAAAACACAGGAATTCAACTACCCAGGAAGTTGAATTCCCCAAAATGGAGGAAGTTCACTTACCTAGTCTCCCCTAGGTAAGTTCAACTTCCCCCATTTTAACTTGGAAATTTCCATTTCCTGCATTTAATCTCCTAGAATAAAAAATCAACCAAACATATTTTTAGAATTCCCGTCAATTGGATTTCCCGAAAATTCAATTCCCATGAAGTTACTTCCCGGGAATTTCAATTCCCACATTGAACCAAACGAACCCTATGTCTACCAAACGCTAGATATCGATATCAGTTAAAGTGATATCGATATCTAGCCCTACCAAACACTAGATATCAGATATCGGGGCTGATATCTGATATCTAGATATCATTACCAAACACACCCTAATTAATTTATGGTCAGAAACGAAAATTGTCTAAATAAGGAGAGAGTTTCTGCAATTTTATATAAAGAGATTGAAAAACCTCAGTTCTTCAATGGCGTTTCACGCACTGACGCACCGAAGAAGAACGAGCAGGTGAAGGCGATGGCTCAGCGCGGCTCTTCCTCCGGCGTCGATGGCTAACTGCGCAGGCGAAGACCTCGGCGGCGACTCGGGCAGTGATTTGCGACGGCGCTCGAGCAGTGAGGACGACGGCAAACGGAGACGAAGGCTCGAGGCTTCGGCAGCGATAATCGGAGACGGTGATGGACAGCGGCGGAAATCGGGCAGTGAAGGGCGACGGCCTTGGCGTTCTCCTGGCAAGGCTACACTGCCGGGCTCTACTGTTCTGGTGGCGAAAGCAGCGATGGGCGGCGGCAATCGGGGCGATTGCAATGAGGGCTCCGACTGCTGTCCGTGAGTGTGGCAATCAGAGACGAAGGCAGCACGGCTCGGCCTTGGGCGATCTTCGGCAAGGGATGGGCAGCGGATGCGAGTCCGGTGGCAGTTCGTGGGTGTGCTCCGGACAAGGGATGGGTAACGGTGGTGGTCTGCGGAGTCGCCGGCGGCTCACGGGAGTGATGGGGTCACAGCTCACGGCGTGCGGAAGAATTGGGAGAGGAAGGGAGACGGTGATGTTGAGAGCCGGTGAGGGTTTTTGGTTTGTGGAAACTCTAAGATTTGACGTGTATCTATACAGATGGATTAGAATTCAATAAACATAAATAAAATAAACGGATAAAGATAGAGGTAGCGGAATGAATATTATTTAATTTAATTTTATAAATTAAATAATAAGAATATTTAGACGATTTATGTAATTAAATCCATCCATATAGTATTTCTCTTTAGAATATTTTAATTATTCTAATTCATACCATATATCTTAGGTGAATTTATTAAATGACCAAATTCACAATATACTATATTTTGAATATAATATAGATTTATTCAATTAAATAAAAATAAGAAATAGTCCAAAAATAATTTAGGGTATTTCAATGAGTTGGTTTAGCGGCGATGTTAGCTTTAACCAACACTGCTCTTCCTTGTTGGGTTAATTCGTTCGCTCTCCATTTTGTAAGTTGGGTCCTAGTTTTCCCTAGAATATCTTCAAAAGTGTTCTTGTCCACTCTGCCGTTAATAATCGGGTAGCCAAGATATTTTTCTAGAGTAGTGTGGTTAGTGATCTGGAGGCTTGATTGGATTCGTTGTTTTTGGTCGGGTGTGACCCCTATAGTTGTTTGGAAAGCAGAATTTTGGAAATTAACTTTTTGGCCAGATATCTGACAATAGTCATCAAGGATCTTTTTCACGGTTTGACAATCTTCCGAAGTCGCTTTGGAAAAAATCATAATGTCATCCTCAAAAGAGAGAAATGGGATGGAAGTCCCAAATCTGGATGTCTTAAAGCCAATTGAATTCATGGTCTCATTGCTTTGTCGTTGGAGCTTTCTAGCTAGAATCTTAGCGCCTAAGATAAAAAGGTACGGAGATATAGGATCACCTTGTCGGAGACCTCTGTAGAGTCGAAAAGTCTCAGATGGTTCGTCATTCACAAGAACGGAGAATGACACAGTTTGTATACATTCTTTAATCCAACTGCAAAATTTTGTACAGAATCCGAATTTGGTCATAACCGAAAATATGAAATCTCAGTTCATTCTATCGTATGTTTTTTCCATGTCTAACTTGATTGCAACCCATCCATTCTTTCCCTTCCGACCGCGAAAGGAGTGAAATAATTCATAGGCAATTAGGATATTATCCTGGATAGCTCTATCAGCAACAAAGACACGTTGGAAAGGATGGATTAATTTTCCCAAGACAAATTTCAATCTTTTCGCTAAAATCTTTGCTATAGCTAATTGGTCTATAGTTATTGACATTAAATTAATACAGTTCATAGGAACATGCATAAATGTATACAGTATACATAATACATTAATGCATGCATATTTATTAATTACAATACATAACAACACCTTATATATATATATAATGAATCACATCCCGGCCTGCCTGTGCACATGATTTGAACCTCAAAAAAGTTGGTGGAGTTGGATCAAATGAAGCTCCAAACTACAGTATTGGCGACGGCTGCAGTACTGGTGGTCCTCCAAGCGTGGTTGGTGGCGTCAGTAGCCGGAGGAGCCTCGACGTCGGATTATTTTACGCCACCGCCAACGGTGGTGTCTATCACAAACAACCTGGAAGGGCATCAGATTCTGGAGGTGCACTGCAAGGACGCTCACCATGACTACGGGACCCACTGGGTGCCGTACGGCCAGACTTACCAGTTTCAGTTCTTAGCCTTCGGATTCACCGACTATTACTGCGGCTTCACCTTCAATGGCGCGCTCCACTGGTTCGACATCTACCGCGGGAAGAGAGACATGTATAAGTGCCGGGAAGACTGCCAGTGGAGCATCACCGAGGGTGGGCCCTGCCGCCTCGAACCCCGTTTCTGCTTCCCGTGGAATCACGACGCAACGCTGCCTTGATCGATTTTCGTTTTTCAACTTGTTTGATCAAAGTTTGCTTTATTGTTATAATAAATCGAAATTAAGCATTTGTGAAGGTAATCAAAATTTCAAGATAAACTAGTAAATTTTTTATTCATTACTCTTCTCCCAATTTTAATCTGATCATTTTTATTTATTCGTTTTACTGTACTCATTGTTTGTGGGCAAATCGAATAGCTCGAGTTCGATTCCGATTAGACTCAAGATCGTTCGAATTTAAAAATGAGTCGAGTTTGAGCTCACTTTCGAGCTCGAGCTTTTAAAGAGCATGCTTGAATTGCTCGTTGTTTGAACGAGGCGAGTTCGAGTTCACTTTCGAGTAGAGCTGGCAAAACCCAACTCGAACTCCTAACTCAGTCGACTCGGAACCGATTGTTCTGAACATCAATCCAACCCGACCCATTTTGGACCCGAAATCCGAATAACCGATAACCGAAACTCACCCAAATCCAAATGAACCGAACCCGTTATAACCAAAACCCGAAATAACCCAAATTTTAGATACATGGTAGAGATAATCCAAACTCGAAATAGCCAAAACTCGAGACAATCGAAACCCGATACAATCAAATCCCGAATCCGACCCAACCAAATGACCAAATGATTTTGACGAGTGTGCTCGAATTGCTCGTTTTTTAAATGCATTTACCAATTGACCCTTAGGTAGTTAGGTTATTTAACAAGGAGTGCCATCCCGCCCTCAGCCTCACATCTCTCCTGTTTATTACTCCTCCCCTCCAGAGTCCAGATCTAGATCTGCCTTCGTCGCTGGTGTGGTCTTCACTGAGTTCGTTCCTTCTCCTTCTCCTTCTCTCAACTCACTCTTTGAAGCCCAGCCTCCGCTCCGACGAGGTCTCTCTCCTCAACATTTTAAGTTCTAGTTGTAATTTTGATGAGTTTTTTCTGAATTTCTTGGATTGTGCAGGTACAGGTACAAGCTCAAGTACAGGCCTTGTTGTCGTGTCTGTCGCTCTATTGTGTATTTCTTGGAGTCACATGTTGTTGCTCGCTCAATTCGGGAATAAACCCCTATTCGTTAGCATTCGGGCTTAAAGTACTTGTATTTCCTTCTATTCTTCATCATCTTCTTCAATATTGTTCTACCCCTCTTCATGTTTCCTTCAATTTCTTGAAAACTGGTAATTGAATCTCAGCAAATTTGCACCAATTTCTATTCGGGCTCGTTTGGTATCGATATCTCGATATCGATATCAAGTGATACCTCCAAAAAAATCACCTTATCTTCTGTGTTCTTCACTGTTTGTTTTCTTCTCCATCGCGTTCAGAGATATTGTTTGATTGGTGATTTATGTGTTTCATCAACCATGTCTTTTGCTTCATCTACCTTCCTCTTTTTTTGTATTGCAAGGATCCAATCTGTGTGTTCAATCTTACCCACAATTTCTCGTATAACAGAAAATTGCATTAAACATTAAACGATAAGGGTCTGTAGATTCAGGTAAAGTGGGTTTTGATGCTGATTTTTCCCCCAATTGCATTAAAGGTAATGTGTGGGTGAAAAAGAAGCCCCAAATTCAGCTGGTGAAGTGATTTAGTTTTAGCTTGCAGGCTGATTATGGCAGCATGCCTATGCTGCTTATGGGAGGCGGGGAAGAACACAGAAGTCATACCGGCTTGGATGACAGATTGTAGTGTCGACAATCGACGATGAATGGCAACAAGAAATAGCAGCTTAGGAGGAACCAAACTCCGAAACTAGCAATGAGTAAAGTGTTGTGATATTGTGTTGAGCTCACTCACACTTGGTTCATTTCTAGCTGTTTGAATTCATCCTAATCTGCTCTTCCTATTGCTACTTTCATTGTTTTGCTTTTGCATTGTAATCGACACTACAATTTGTCATCAAGCCTGTGTGACTGTGTGAACACAACATTTGGACTACAAATGCAGCATCATCCAAGGTAGAGACTTAAGGCAGATACCTCCTGTGCATGGAAGTGTCTGATCGGAGTCATCCACTACGAGTTCTGGTTTATTTAGCAGCATCAACAACCAATGAGTATTTCCCATCGGCCTGCAATATGTGCAAAGTTCCCTTTTTTGAAGAGTGTGCTTGATATCACTTCCTTGCGGATCGGTGTGCGGAGCTCCTTGCATTGCTGCTTGGCTTGAGGGGCTTGGGAAAGGCAGCCATAGGAAGAATGTGGTGTTCCAAACAAAGCTCCATGGCAACCAGTTAATTCACTAGATACTAGTATTTGTGTATCTGTGGTCTTTTTTCAGCCTATGAAGGTTTGTTGTTTCTTCTTTATCATGCTATAGTTGCAGTCAAAGATAATCCCTATTGAGGATTTACTCTGCATATCTCTGCTACAAAGTAAGAGAGATCTTGATTTTATGGTGATTGAGGTTAATAAACGACATAAAACAGTATTGGTACTGGATGAAGGTTCAAAATTCTCACTCACAGCATATTCAAAATACAACAATAACCCAGTGTATATCCCGCGATTAAGCAGGGTTAGGATTTACACACTCTTTTCCCGACTAGCCAAGAGAGTGTTTCCGATAGACCAGGAAATGACAAACTGAATCATTGACTTGACCGACATAACAAAATAACAAACTGAATTGTCTTGACCGAAATCACAACAAAGCACCAAAGATGAACAGATGAGACCAACCAAAGATGAACAGGTGAGACCAAGAAAGGTTCAGCAAAAGAACATAAAATCCTTCAACTCGTCAATGATCTTTGGGAGGGGCCGGCGAGCTTCTGTGCTGCTCCCAGCACTGGTCTGCCCTCTACTCATGGATCCGCCATCAGAATTTTCCACTTCCATGTAGGCTCGAGCCCGAAATGCTGCTAGATGTGCATAATAAGCCGGAGGCACTGCATCGCAAGAGTTGTTATTACTAGTGAGTTCTTGCACTAAATCGTTAACTTGTGTTGTGATGGTAAATGCACAAGTGACATACCTAAGGACACCGATCTAGTGCATCTCGCGTATCTGTACAAAGCAATCAAAGTCTTAGATGGGTTACATACCTAGACAAAAGAAAACCACAAGGAGTATAGAGAAGGTGGGAGTTACGTGTAGCATAAGCTGTATGTCAACAGCTGGAGTAAATCGGGAGAAAAATAGTTCTCATCCAACAACACGTGGTAATGCGTAGGTCGGCTAGTCCCCTGTAGGTTTCAATTTATCAGAACATGTTAACTCATCAGAACCAAACTTGTGCACTATCGCAAAATGTTTTCTTTCAATCACTGAATTTGTACTTGAGATTGGGCACAAAACCCACTTTACCTGAATTCCAGCATGGGAGCAAAGATAGAAGTCATACTGGACTGGATGACAGATTGTAGTGTCTACAACCGTGCCTGAGAAGACAAAGTGAAACGAGTAAGGTCAAGAAACAGGCAAAGGCTCATCAGGAAGAACACCAGAGAATGATGAACGAAGAGTGAACCTGGCAGTATGTTGCCACTCCTGTCCGCCATGTTAGGATCATCAGGGAAAAAACGGGTATGATGCCTTTTTTGGACAATTACAAATGTCAAGCGTGGTGCATATCCTTCTTCCAGGGATTGACAAGCCTTGAACACGATAAATTGAAGTTGAATGTATATTAATAACCCGGGGGAGGAGAAAGTGGGCATATGCAGGATTTTTGGTGCAGATTCTTCAGTGCAGCAGAAAAACTTCAATACTCACCTTTCTTATTGCAAGTACTTCATGTAGCAGAACTTGAGCAAATTGCCCTTCACTGACCCCATCCCTATTGTTTTAGACCAAAAAACATCATCAATCATTTGGAAGAAACTAGTTGCATAAAATATAATATGCCATGCAACTTAAAGGAGCAATCAGATCATCATCAACAACTTCACCTGTAAAAGATTATCCTATCAGGTTTCTGTTTGCCATTTGATCTGTAGAAAGCCAAAAGCAATTCCCTGCAAATGTTGGGGCCAAAAAATGATTTAACATTCTAAACCTTCTATGGTTAAATCAAAACCATGGAAACTAGCAAATATTTCACCTTATCATGCCACAAGAGCGCCTGCCTTTTTGTGGGTCGATTTCCTCAGCGTAAAGATCTTGAATAATCTCTTCTCGAACTCCTTGTTCAGATATCAAGGCCCTATATTTGCTCACCTCTGGCCAGTCCATGGAAGCAACTACCTGTACCAATGAAGAAGAGAAGTTCAAGAAGTGTAATGAAAACAACAAGAATGCAAAAGAGGTACATGGACAAGAGTAATACCGCTGCAACTGAAGGGGTGGAGTCATCAGGTTTTGCATGTGTGACATCAGCACCAAAAACAATTGTTTTTCGTGCTAGTCCATCTTTGTCCATAGCTGTTAGTAGAGGAATTTGTCGCCTAACAGCAGCATGAAGAGCTAAGTTTTTCCCACCAGCCTTTTAAGACCAGGAGTAGTGTAATTAGTAGCATATAAAGAATCCAAACCTAGGAGAAGTACACACCTCAAAGCAGAAGATGGGACATACCTTAACGTTGATTTTGAAAGAGAGATTTTCTAGATATTGCTTCACGTTTTTTATATCTTTCCCAAGGTCGCAGCACTGGCTGATGATACCCAGCTCTGTCTCACATATTCTCTTAATTGTTTCTGCACAGAAAAAGAGTGTATGCAGTGATTATCCCATCGATTACTCTTTTTTCAGGGAAAGGCATGCATGCAACTTATACCGTATGCTCCTTCATAAGTTGGCAGTATTATGAGTAGCAACTGAAGTCGTTTTTTGGCCTCAATATGAACTTCACGCAGAGCTCTATCAATTTGGTCTGAAGAAGCATTTCGTATTGGAACTACAGGTCTTGAATCAACGACCTTGAAAGAGGAAGAAAAACAGTTAGAATTGGGGAAAAAAAAACAAAACCAAAAAACCATTGTTAGAATTGAACAAAAAGAAAGTTACTATCAAAATGCATATATATATACCATTCCCTTGCTATTACATGCATAGACCAAGTCTTTGCAAAACCTAATAACCCCTTCCTGGCTTATAGAGGAGAAATTCAAGCATGTCCAGAATTTCACAGTTGCACCAGTATAAAATTTCTGCAAGAGACATTATGAAAGTAAAATCTTAAAGTTGATCAGGATCTTAGTTGAAGGGAGCTCAGTTTTTCAAAGTACAAGATTGGACCTTGTCATTCATCCTCCATTGGCCCAGCTCAGGAGTGACAAGTTCATTGTCAGAATAGTTGAGCTACAATAGCATAAACACGTATGAAGAAGTTACAATCATAAAAAATAAATAAATTCATTGATCCAAATACTCACCACAGGCACCGGGAGAATCCTGGCATTAATTAATGTTGGCTTCTCGCTCACTTGAATTCCAAATTCTTTGGCCACCAATTGGCTTACATTGTATCGATTATCTTCAACCATCTTCACTCCACAAGAACAACGAAACAAATATGGTTGTAGACCAAATAGAGGAGAAAAAGATGTGTTGATATATTGATAAAATTCAGTAATAGTCTAGTCACCGTTATAATACTCTGCTCCCTCGCAGGTGGCCGCTGGCATGTTGCTTTCAACATTCTAGCAACCTGGTCCTTGCTCAATTTCTTCATGTATCTTTGAGCTTCCACAAGTTTGCAGAGCTATAGTCATCAATTTCAGACAAGCGAATTGGAGTTTTGATCTTTCCCACATCAGAAATAAACCTAAGAGTCTTCAAAAAGAAAAAGAAAATTTTACCTCCATGGGTATGTAAACAGGTCTCTTGTCTGTCCCAACTTTAATACAAGGAAGCCATGGAAATTTAAGCTTAATGTTGTACTTCTCAAGAAAATACCGAGAAACAGATATTGGACCAGAATCAGCAGTGAACCTAAAGAAAAGAAGAAATGTCACACAAAGACATCAAAGCCACATCGATCTCAACATATGCCAAATGCAAGAATATAGACTAAATAGTACAGTAGGTAAAAACAGAAGCATACAAGCTCTCTCCTTTTATCTTTTTGGAAATCGTTGCCTTGTTTATTGGTGCTCGTAAAAGTTTCATCTCCATAATTAATGGAAACTATAAGATCAAATTTCAGCTAGCTGGATTAAAAATAATAATAATGGAGATATGAAAGCATAATCTGACAAAATATTACAGTAAATCCAGTCAAAATGTAACTTCAACAACTGCTTTATGAGGAATGGTGTGTATTCTGCGTCTATTTTTGCTATATGCTATATATATAAACTCGGCAACTACAAGTCCACAAGTAATAATGCATACCTGTTCTTACGTCAACAATGTATGGAAAAAAAAAAAGGCATGCCTTGTCAATATTCAAGGCTTCAAGTTCAATATAGATTTCATTGTGCTCAATCATGAAGCTATTACATCTTTAAATACTAAATTTTCAATTACCACATATAAATTTAAAATATTACAAGGAAGCCATAATATCGTAATATCTTTCTACACATACATAACTTACTGTTTGGTAAGCATAAAGCACTGTTGTTAGCAGAGTAACTAATTACTCTCCATACCAGTTAAACAGAGACAATATTGGATAAAATAATCAAAATCCATTAAACGCAACTAAACTATCAAGACATAAAACAAGGAAGGATACTGCAAAACAATTTAAAAAAAAATACAAAGAAATTTCGTTCGAAAGGATTCAAGCAGAGGAGGTATTGAAATAAAATAAGAATACGCAGAACAAGCTCAAACGGATAGCTCACATCAATTGATCTCTCAACATATGCCAAATGCAAGAATATAGACTAAATAGTACAGTAGGTAAAAACAGAAGCATACAAGCTCTCTCCTTTTATCTTTTTGGAAATCGTTGCCTTGTTTATTGGTGCTCGTAAAAGTTTCATCTCCATAATTAATGGAAACTATAAGATCAAATTTCAGCTAGCTGGATTAAAAATAATAATAATGGAGATATGAAAGCATAATCTGACAAAATATTACAGTAAATCCAGTCAAAATGTAACTTCAACAACTGCTTTATGAGGAATGGTGTGTATTCTGCGTCTATTTTTGCTATATGTTATATATATAAACTCGGCAACTACAAGTCCACAAGTAATAATGCATACCTGTTCTTACTTCAACAATGTATGGAAAAAAAAAAGGCATGCCTTGTCAATATTCAAGGCTTCAAGTTCAATATAGATTTCATTGTGCTCAATCATGAAGCTATTACATCTTTAAATACTAAATTTTCAATTACCACATATAAATTTAAAATATTACAAGGAAGCCATAATATCGTAATATCTTTCTACACATACATAACTTACTGTTTGGTAAGCATAAAGCACTGTTGTTAGCAGAGTAACTAATTACTCTCCATATCAGTTAAACAGAGACAATATTGGATAAAATAATCAAAACCCATTAAACGCAACTAAACTATCAAGACATAAAACAAGGAAGGATACTGCAAAACAATTTAAAAAAAAAAACAAAGAAATTTCGTTCGAAAGGATTCAAGCAGAGGAGGTATTGAAATAAAATAAGAATACGCAGAACAAGCTCAAACGGATAGCTCACATCAATTGATCTGCGCGTTCAGTAGACAGGCCATTGATCTTGTAACATTTAGTGTAGCCCACATAGCAGGTTTCAACAAGAACACCCCTCAACACTCTCTTGACCTAGACAAACACAAGGAATAAACCAATTGCTCCCAATTTAAACCATAGAATGTGAAAGATTGGATCACTAGCAACATTACAAATTTTGACTTCTAAAAACGCCAATTGCAAAAAGAGACATAGCAACACCTTTAGACGATCCTGATCTGTCAGCGGCCTTGTTAGATCTCTTCTTTTCAAGAAATCAGCAACAAATACATTAAGGGCGACTGGCTTATAAAATGCCCTGGCAGACGCATCTGCAATCACAAAAATATCAGGAACTAATAGGTTGACATGCTTGACTCACAAAGTGGGTAGCCTTTGCTGATTGATCAACTGTTAGCAATGCCCAGTCATGACAGAAGTGTATACAGTGCTGAAACAACACCTACAGGAGAGTTTGCCAGTAATTAGTAAACTTACCCACGTTAAGGGAAAGACCCATTTGGACAGGACGAACACTCTGATAGTAGCCTTTCCAATATTCAAAACCCTCTCCTAGATCACCGCTCCCAAGCGTTGTTGAGAAAAATGACCTCCCAATAGCCACATAGCTATAAAATTACACACGTCATAAGATGTGTATATATATATATGTGTGGAAAAAGAAGGGTCAGATTAATTACTCCTCAGGAGCTGCCGCCCGCATAATCACATCAAGAGCTTGGATGGCATCCTGAGTAATGTCAACTGGTCCACCAGGTGAACCAATTATCGCTGCCTCCTTGATAGTAACCCTGTACCTTCTTTCCCTCCTAAACATGCATGAAACTAAAATAAGTATCTAGCAGAGGAATGTAAAACTCTTTTTCCAAATAAAAAGGAATTCTATCACAAATTCAAATGTTAATAAAACTAAGAACCTTTGTGTACCCCGCTCAGCATCATCAACCAAGGGAACAACAAACTGTTTAGATTGGAATGGCAGTGGCCCTGCAGTATACAGACTTTTCTTTCCATCATAAGCTGGAATCCGATTCCCCAAGTTAGATTGTTGGTAAAGACAAACAAGTTCACGCATAACCCTCTGGCAAAGCTTTTTTGATGCAATTTCTTTAGATACAGTTTCTTTGGATGTAGATTCTTTAGATGGAGTTTCCGAAGCAATCGAAACCTATTCACAAACAAGATTTGAGTATTACTACAAGATAAAAACAACCAACCGGTGGAACTGGTTACCAAAATAAAACTGCAAGAAATTTGCTCGTGTACAGTTAAGGCAGTTGAACTAGACGATGTGGAATTGAAAGTTTCAAATAGCAGAAATAATGATCATCATAGTAAGTACCAGAACAATAAAAAAGGAATTCGACAAGTTACTAAACCCAGAGAAAAGCAATTGACCGCACTTACATCGTAGTGATGGATGATTTTACTGGTAGTGAGTTGAAAAAGGAAGTGATTAGCCCTCACAACGTACGGCCTTCCGATCATCCCATACCCAGGCCTCGGTGGTGGCTCAATAGCCTTGGACGAGGACGGTCCAAGCCCCAGTCGCTGAACCGCCTTGCTCAGCGCAACCGGATCTCCAGCCCCGGCCCCCGCCTCCGCCCACGTCTGTGGCGTCGAAGCCACAGCCGCAGCCGTACCGTGTCCGTACGATCCCCGTCCAGCACCACCACCGTATGGAACTCCTCCAGGACCACCACCACCGTATTGACCTCGCCCAACACCACCGCCTCGTCCACGGCCACCGCTAGGTCCACCCCTGCCGCCACCGCTAGGTCCGCCCCTGCCGCCACCGCTCGGTCCGCCCCTGCCGCCTCTGTGAGACATTGCTCTTAGCAAACGCTCGGGGAAATTGAAATTGAAATGTTGTGAAGAAATGAGAGAAGGTAGTTTGATGGAGGATCGATCACAAATTCAGAACATTAGGGAAGAATTATAGAAGACTCTAGAAGGGGAAACCGTGGAGACCAAGGAGAGAGTTAGAAACACGCGCGAGGGAAGCAGGTGGATGAAAAGCAAGTGTAACTGACCGGAGAGGGGTCAATGAAAAGCAAGTGTAACTGAATAAAGAGGAGTGGAGTCGTCGTCGACGTCGTCGTCGTGGGGCTCACCGGTCAAGCCATTTTTAGGATTTCTCATTTCTTCTATGCTTCCTAGAAGCCCCTCCTGGGTCCTACTCCTACCGAAATTACCCTGAATAAAGGAGTATAAAAAACGCGTTTCTTAATAACTAAGGAGTTCCCGAGTACATTTAACGGTTACTATTCAAGATGTTAATTTGTAAAAAAAATTACTACGTAGTAATAAAATATGTTGGGAGAGAAAAATTACTACGTAGTAATAAAATATGTTGGGAGAGGTGAGAGGGATGCTTGTGGGATGCCAATTAAGCATCGATGCTTATTTGGTGTAATTAATGCTTGCGGGATGCAAGTTTGCAAAGGGGAGGACGTGTGGGACACTTTGGTTGGCGGATGGGATGAGCGACTAAGATCAATTGGACTCAACAGCTAGGATTTAATCTCACACATTTTAATTACATTCAAATTATGTCATTTTTGCCATTTAAAATGTAAATTTTAAAAAAAAAATTACCATCATACTAAATTCATTTTTTTCTACACAAAGACATCAATTTTGAATATGTTTCGACTTATTTTGAAACAAATGATTTCTTTCGAAATAATTATATTGTAATTTTATAATTAAATTTTAGTAAATAAATACTAATATAATATTATAATCATATTACGGATTATAAACATGTTGGAAATAATTATTATATGGATGCTACTGTTAAAGTGGAAAAAATGAGAGAGAGATGCTATGCTGATGTGGCGGAGAGAGATGAATAAAAAAGTACTCCCTCCGTTCCTAAATAGATGGGCTTTTACTTTTTTAGCACGCTTGTTAAGGAGCGGAAAACTCTATAAAATATTACTTTTTTAATTAAAATTTTTATACTATTTGATACTTATTACTAATTATATTTCATTGAGTAGTAATTTTTAATAGACGGGACGAAATTTTTTTAATAAGTAACTAATTATATATAAAAAAATTAATTAAAAATAATATTTCAATGAATTTTTCGCTCATTAAAAAACGTGCTGAAAAGTAAAAGACCATCTATTTTGGAACGGAGGGAGTAGTAATTTTAGTACTACCTCCGTTCGGAAAAACTTGACACTTTACTATTAATGCACACTTTTTTAGGAGATAAAAACTATATATAATATCTATTTTTTTAATAATTTTTTTTACAACTTAGTAGTTATTATTAATAAGTACAAACTTGTTAAAAAAATTATAAAAAATGAATATTTTATAGAGTTTTTATCGTTCTAAAAAAGCGTGCATTAATAGTAAACGATAAGTTTTGCCGAACGGATGGAGTATCTTGAATAGTAACTGATAAACATGGTCTTAATAACTAAGAAGTTCCAGTGGAAACTAGGTGAGAAGAGTATTTCTACGGCTATTCGTCTATCTTGGAAAGGGGTCTTTGATTTAAGTAGGGGTGGGCACAAATCCCGTAAATTTCGTCCCGTTCCGATCTCGGTGGAATTTTAAAAAAAAATGAAAAGTCGTTCTCATCTCCAATCCTGTCATGTCCCGTCCCATACCCACCCCTAGTATCAACAACTTGCGTACTCTTTAACAGTGTCAGTGAAGATGATACACATATTTTTGTTAAATGCCAGTTTTCAAAATTTCATGTTCCACTATATTCAACTTGATTGTAAATTCAAGAGATTTATCTTCTATCTTATCATTAATTGGAAACACTCTTACAAAATCCGAAAAGGAGAAAGTAGCGGTAACCTGGTGGACAATAGTACATCAAAAATCAAACGATTTATAAAAAAGAACCTATTCCAAATCGAGAATTTGTTAAACACATCATCGCAACTCACTTGAAAAACCGGAAGAAAGCATCCATGCTTGGAATTGAGGATGATATTCAATATACTCCGGATAATAATATTACTAATCATACATTCATACCCCGTCTAGATTACGACAAAAGGTTGTTAAGTGGAGAAAACCACCTATTGGTACGTTTAAATTAAACTTCGATATATTTACATGTGATAACAACGATAGCTCGATTGGCTTCATCATTCGAAACTAGGGGTAGAACGATTCACATTAGCTACGACAAAATTGGCAACCGGACCCCGCTGAAAGCCGAGGCTTTCACATTAAGACAAAGAATAATCCAAATTCTTGCGTTGGGTATAAATAAGTCACAAATTGAAGGAGACTCCCTTATAATCATAAATCATTTAAAAACAAATCTTACATGCTCATGAGAAATTAAACTAATAATGTCCGATATCAAAACACTATTGTGGAGAGTGAGAGAAGTCACCTTCTCTCACGTGCCTCGAAATGGCAACAGAGTGACGGATAAGGTTGGACATCCTTGCTGCTCTGCCAAGGGCCTTGACATTTACACTGATATAGGTTTTCAAGACCTCATTCGCAAGGATGTTATCGGGTAGGTTTTTTCCACCTGAATTTTTACCTTACAAAAAAATGTGTTTCTTAACGAATTTTTTTAAAATATTCATAGAAAAATAAATAATTACACAATTATTCACTGTACTTATAGAAATATTCATTTTTTGCAAGGAGGTGAAAAATGCGATCTGAAGACGCGTTTTATTAACAAAGCAGGAAAAAATTTTTGGCGCCGGGAAGGAATCCCACTAGAAAAAGCTGTTGACCGAGATTGACTATACACTAGAAACGCGTATGTGTTTTATTGAGAAAAAAAAAAGAAGTCAGAGATTCCCTGAAAGTTTGTCACACGTAAAATACAGCGTTAAGACGCGTTTTATCCCCATATAGCATTTCATAGAGATTCCCCCTCTTCTGTAGGGAGAATCTTTGCATAAAAACACTCGTTCAAACTGCGTTTTTAGGCATATGAATGTCTGAAGATTTGGTTGCTCCTTTTTCATCTTCCTTTTCCCTTCGCTACTTCAGCTCATAGAAAGCTCTCATACATGTTAGTGGTGCAAAAACCGTCTCTTCTCCAATCTACATATCCTCCCATAGTTGGTCACAGTTGGGTTAAGGTTAGTTTCACGTTCTTATTTCAGTTTTTTCGCTCTTACTTGAATGATGTATGTGTTTCATAATTGAGAAATTGTAAGATTACCTAGTTATTATCTTGAGTAAGGTGTAGGGTTATATAGTTGTGTTAGTGTTTATGACATTTATTGAATTATATGAAGTTGTAGTTATTATCATGAGTAACTTGTTTAAGTTGTAGGATTATTTAGTTGATATTTTTTGATGAAATTTGTTGAATATATGAGCGCGTTTGTAGGATTACGTAGTTAGTATAATGGTAAATTAAAAAGTTGTTCCAATGTTGGCAAGATTAGTAAAACGTTTAATATTTATGATAAACTAACTTATTGTTAATGATAATATATAATGGATGAGCATAACAATCTTAGCAGGGTTCGAACAAGTGAATGAGATATATGTTAACTCTCTTAGTGTCGATCACGAAGAAAACTTGGATGAGTCTGAAGAGGACGATGATGCTATAGAGAGGAAGCGATTAGGGACGAAGCCGTTAATACCAACTGGAATATTGTTGAAACAAATTCAGGGAAAGGATTAAATTTACTTCTTTTTTCTCAAGAATAACTTGAATCCAAAAGTAAGAACCCATATGGGTAAATTAGCTTCATGTCATTGAAGTTGTAAGCAAGTTCATGTTTATCTGATACGAGTGACATCTATTTAGTACTTCTATAAGTAAGAACGTACCCATATATAGATAAATGGAAATCATTATTTATGGACAAAATCTACAAGATTAAAGTTCATTTTTTAAAACCGGAAGAAGAAATTGTCATCTTCCGTTAGATCTACCCAATTGATCCATCTAACTCTCTTGGTTCTTTTTTTTTTTAGATTTCGAGCCTTAAGGAGTTAATCAGGCAAGAAAGTACATAGCTAGATCAAAAGAGCAAAACCCATGTAGTTTGAATTCCGTGCTAAGAGCCTAGCACATATGCTAATGGTTTATCTTAAAACCAACTGATAAGAGTAATCAACTAGCTTATATACTAAGTCTTATTTATTTATGACCATGTTGCCCTTTTGCATTCTCTCAACATGCTCAATCCATTCCCCAACAATGAAAATTGTGCACAAGTAGAAGGATTGGGGATTTGTCCATTGCCTTCATAATTTCCCGTGTGACAAAAATTCTTGAGATATGACTCACTTTTTGAGTCAACCACATTCAGTGGCGGACCCAGAAACTTTTGAGGGGAGGTCACCACAGTAGTACACAATAAGATCGAAAAAAATGCGTAAAACACATAACATGTTCGACATTACAAACTGGTGCCAAACAGTGACGGATCCAGAATTCATAGGTATTTAGGATTAGATTTACCCAAATTGAATTATTTTATAATAGAAAATTAATTTTTTATATCAAAATTTACCCGAATTTTTTGGTCATTCAAATTCATTGACATTGAATTATGAATTATTTTGGGAAATAAAATTGATTAAGTTTTATACATATATAAGAATATATGTTATTGAAGAAGGGAATGATATACAAAATAAACTTAAAAAAAAAGACTCAATGCCACAATTGGTGAGTCGAACCCGTGCTCTCATGACTTCAAAAGAGCTCCCCAAGTCATTTGCCACTTGAGTCAACGATGTTTACTAATTCTTTACTCTCTTTACTTAATTATATCCAAAATGAGTTTTTTTTTTATGCTCACAAATTTCAAATTGGGGGCGATAAATTAAGTAGTACTCCTCCGATTTAAAATACTCTCTCCGGTATATTTATTTTCAAAGGGAGTATAATGTTTGGCATTTATTTTAAATATATAGTAAAAATTATATATATTATTATATATAATTTAATACTCCTTCCGTTAATTAAAACAAATTATTTTAAGATGTAAATCTTGTTAAGAAAAACATGTTATTTTAGGTATTTTATCATTCATTTCACAAAATTACATTTGTAATGATTAGGTAGGTGTTAGTCGTATGTTTTAAGAAAATAAAAAGTAGAGTAAGAATAAGAATAAGAGGTATGTTTTAATTAACGAGAGAGTATTTTTATGATTTTTAGCTTTTAAATAAATCTATAAAAAAAACTAAACTCTTTATATTTCCAACCGGGGAGAGAGTACGAAATTTTCTAGATTATTTAATATACACCGGCCATTTAGATCATATTCGTTGATTAACTTTAACTATTTCCATTTGATAAAAGGGTGACTGCAATTTGATCGTCAATCCTCTTTAAGAGGCCCGGTTTGATTTATGATTGTCTATAAAAAAAAAAACGATTAGCTAAGTTTAGTTAATGAAAATTAGAAGTGAAAATTGAACGGGTCCAATCGATTTGGGTATCACAAATATCTAACTCGAAAAGTTGTTATCAACTAAGGAAGTATTCCGTTCACCAAAAAAAACACCGAGGAATAGACCTGTCAAACGGGTTATTCGGGTCGGATTCGGGTCGGGTCACTTCGAGTCTCGGGTAATACGGGTCACGGGTAATACGAGTTTCGGGTATTTTCGGGTCTCGGGTAATACGGGTCGGGTCACTCTATTTGATCTAAAATATTTGATTTTTATTATTTCTCGTAATTTTTAATAAAATGTAATAATATATAAAATATCAAAATTTCAAATAATTTTTTAAAAATAATTTCATGCAATTAGTAATAAGAATAGAATTGTTTTAATATTTTAATATTTTTTAGAATTTTTATCTTCTTAAAAAAGTCCGTTGAAAAATAAAAAATCAAATACTATCTTTTTTTTTTATTAGGTAAAAATTCGAAGGTCAGACAAGCCTGACTCATCGAGAGGCCGACGAAGTCGGCAGACGGCGAACCGTCAAACATACAACCTAAAAGTACAGAAATACAAATAATAAGCGAAAAGAAACAAGCAGAAATAAACTCTACAACAAGACGACCCAAGAATACCAACTCCAAGAAGGTTGAGGAAGCTACCGAAGAACGAAGCCAAGCACCACCGAAAGTGGCACCGCGGGCCAGCGGTACAGCAGGACTTTATCTCCTGTGGGTAGTGCAGACGAACTCTGAGGACACTCGATCCCGGATACGGAGTCACCTTGAGCGCACCACCACGACCCCAGCCAGTCCCGACTCCAGACTCCACACCCCCAAACCAAACAGAAGATCTCCTAGAAGCATCGGAAGCAGAACTACAAACTACTCGACCAAAACACCTATAAGATTTCACCTACAAGAATATCATCAAGACCTATCGGAATTTAATTAAACCTTTCGGGATTTCCCCTACAATGAGGTGGGCTTATTCACAAAAATAAATCCACCCATTTTTAGTTAAGTTTAATTAATATATATAAGGTTTTTTTTTTAATTGATTGGAGCATAGAACTTGGCGTGCAAGGACAGAACATCCAAACTTGCACGCCAAGGCCAGGCCCCAGCAAACTCAACGGAGGGAGATGGACCTCGCCACGGACTACCGGAGAAGACGACAACCAATGTCGCCGGCGATGCCACGTAGCCCAGGCGAAAAGTTAAGCAGTCCCCGACCACCAAAGAACACGAGCGACTACGGATAGCCACTGCGTCCAGGACTCCAGGCCGGAACAGCGAGATACGGTGACACCGCCACCAAGCGCAGACGGGACGAGACGGCCGGGGAGCAAGGAGAAACAACTCCTAGCGCCACCGATGTGGTTGTGGACTAGCCAAGTCAGAGAATTTGTGACACAGAGCACGTGAGCCACTCGGACCAACGCACCCCGATTTGATATTTGAGAAGAATACGACCCAAAATTGATCAAGACCGGTGCAAATCAGGGACAAAAACCCCGAAATAACAAAAGCCCCAACACAATTTTAGACTTCGAAAAGAATCCGAGGAGAAGAATCGGATTTAGGGTTTCGAAGAATATGGACAAACGATGTTCAGGCCCTCCGAAGAGGGTGATTTTTAGGCCTCCGAAGAGGTGATTTTTCGGCCTCCGAAGAGGGTGATTTTGATGCCTCCGAAGAGGTTGGTTATCCGGCGTAGATGATCGGCGGAGGTCGCATTCTCCGGCTCCCAAAAAGGGGTTTTCTCTCAGACGCTCAAAGAGAGCTCATGCCCTTTAAAAATCAAATACTATCGATCAGACGGAGTATTACACAATACAGATAAATATAAAAGTTGATTTGAAAATGAAAACCAAGTGATTGTAATTATAAAATGTAATAAATTGGAATCTCCATAAAAAAAATTAATCATATATAATTATAAATCAATCAGCTCGATTGGGTCAAACTGGTAAATCGGATCAAAAATACCGGGTCAATCGGGTCACCGGGTCGAAACCCAGATTACCCAGAAAATTTCCGGGTATTTCGGGTTTGGGTCAAAAAAAAAATTGGATCAAAATTTCCTGGTTCGGGTCGAAATTTTTTCGGGCGTTCGGGTCGGGTCGACCGGGTCGGGTTGTGTTTTGACATGTCTACCGAGGAAGTATTCCAAAAACAAAAGTGTTTTAAGTATACCAAGATGTAAAGTGTTTAGCCTTGCACGCCAAGGTTGGATAATTAAAAAAAATAAAAAATTCTTTACATTTAGCTCGAAAGAGTTTGACGAAAATTGCGAAAGGATTTGACAAAAATTCCGAAAGGGTTTGACGAAAATCTCGAAAGGGTTTGATGAAAATCTCGAAAGTGCTGGACCAAAATCCTAAATGGATCTTGAAAATAATTGGAAAATTATTGGTATTAATAATTACTTCCCGGACTTTCAATTTGGTCCCGGGAGTTTGCACACAAATTTTCGTCTATTGTCTAGATCATTTATTTTTTTTGGTCCATATTTGTTCCGTCTTTTGGCGTCGGATCTGACGAAACCAGGGGAAATAAACCGGTATAATTAGTCGCGTCCGAAATAACCAGTTTCGAGTGGAGTCTCAACGAATCATCTCGTCCTAGCTCATACGTAAGATTAGTAGTTATGATGGACATGTGTCTCATATGCCCACATCTCACAATTACCTTTGTCAAGATTAACTTGTCATTTGATTCGGTGTTAGGTTTCCTTCTTTAAAATTGATTTGGGGCTTTTGCGGGTCGGTTGGTGGATTCCTTGTCTTCCTTCCTTACCCGATTGCTTTTCTTGATGTTTTTTGGGTGATTGGTGGTTGTGTTGGTTTTGTGCGCTCTCGCCTTCGCTCTCTCTTGTCAACCCCTATCCTCGGTTGCCTTCCCCTTGGCCTTGTGTCTGGTTCTGGTGGATGGCGCTGCTAGCCTCATCGTTCGATGGCCATCAATCTACAACTTCTCCGTCGTTCCTGTATTTTCCTTGTCATTCCGTCGTTTCCTCGATTGCTTTCTTTGGGCGCGATGTTGGCCCAAAGATTGGGCCCCGATTTTGTTTTTTGGGCCCAAGGTTTTGTCTTGGGTTCAAAGCAGTCCGAAAATGGGGAAAAAGAAAAAGAAAACAAAAAGAAAAAAGTTAAATATATAGATATGCAATTACCTTTATATATTTATTTGACTACAGTTATACATTTACAATCCCGTAATTAAGGGCGTCAAATCCCGCTCGAAATGACGTGTTTTAAATCATGTTAGGGTTGGCTAAAATCTCGTTGGGATTCCTGGTGCTTTTTATTCAGGCGGTGTGAGGCTTTGCATTTGGTGTGACTGGACTTTCTTCTTCGATTGATGGGGTTCTAGCAGTCGGAGTCGAGACAAGCTGGGGTCGTGGTAGTGTCGAGGCGTCTCCTTTTCTCTGGAAAACAGTACTGTTTCCTTGGAGGTTCGTCTTCACTGTCCACAGGTGACTCCTGATGTAATGTTGGTCGGTGGTGATACTTCATCCATAGCCTATATTTTCTACCGTATATGTATTTTATGTGTGTTTCGACGGTTAGTACGTATTTTATATTTTGGCTTCAATTAGTCCATAGTCTACGCCCTCATCTTGTTTGCTTAGTACATGTTTAGTTTTGCTCTAGCTTGTAGTCTTGTCTATATTTTGTACCGTATATGTATTTTATGTTTGTTTTGACGGTTAGTCTGTCGACCTTCGAGCTTTAAATATGTCTGACGTTGAATTTTTACCTAATCCAAAACAAACGAAAGAGGGGCAATTTAACAATGTGACTAAGAGATGTATGTTAGTTTCCGGTAGCTTTAAATTATATTTTGTTGGTCTGTATTTCTTAATCTAATGGATTGCTATTTTTTTTTTTTGATCAGGTAATAGTTCGGGTGGAATAATCCTACCCGATAGCATCCTTGCGGAAGAGGTCTTGGAGACCTGTATCAGTGTAAATGTCGAGGCCCCTTGCAGAGCGGCAAAGGTGTGCAACCTTATCAGCCACTCTGTTGCCATTTCGGGGCACGTGCGAGAAGGAGACTTCCCTCACACTCGACAACAATGTTTTAATATCGGACATTACCAATTCAATTTCCCATGGACATGTGAAGTTTCTTTTTAAATGATTTATGATTATAAGGGAGTTCCCTTCAATTTGTAACTTGTCTATTCCCAAATGCACGAGTTTGGATAATTCCATGTCTTAATGCCAAGGCCTCCGCTTTCAGCGGGGTTTGGTTGCCAATTCTGTCGTAGCCAATATGGATCATTTTACCCTCCCAATCTCGAATGATGTAGCCAATCGAGCTATCGTTATTGTCATGTGTAGATCCATCGAAGTTTAATTTAAATGTACTAACAGGTGGTTTTCTCCACTTAGCAGCTTTTTGCCGTGGTTTTAACTGTGTGTGATTGGTAGCATTAATCCCTCGAGTACATTGTATATCATCTTCATCTCCATACATGGAGGTTTTCTTCCAATTTTCTAGGTGAGTTGCAATGATGTGTTTAACAGTTTCCCGATTCGGAATGGGTTCATTTCTAAAGATTGTTTGATTTCTAATATACCATATCGTCCACCAACTTACTGCTACTTTCTCCTTTTCAGATTTTGTAAGAGTGCTTCCAATTAATGACAAGATAGGGGAGAAATCTCTTGAATTTGTAATCAAGTTGATTATAGCCTGATTTGTGCTCACTGACAATGGGAGATGGAAATTGGAGAACTGGCATTCCACAAAAAGATGTGTTTCATCTTCAATAGCACTGTTACAGAGTGCACAAGTTGTTGGTACAGAGACCCCTTTTTGGGATAGACGGGTAGCCGTTGGAATACCCTTCTGTCCTAGTTTCCAAAGGAAGTTCTTTATTTTTGGTGCTGTGTCAATTTTCCAAGTCCAAGAATTACTATCCTCATTCTGGTTGTTTGTTTTTGTGATTAGTTTGTAGGCGCTAGCTGTTGTAAACCATCCTTCCCTATCCGGCCACCAATATAGTCTGTCATCAAATGTATTCTTAGGAAGGGGGGTATCCAATATTTCTTTTGCTAAACTTTGTGGGATAGTGTTATATAATTTTTCCTCCCACCATTTTCCTCCTAGTATATAGTCGCTCACTGTTTCGTTATCATTTCGAATGGTAGGACACTCGTCCCTTTTGATTATTGGCAAGGTTGTAAGCCAGTTATCGGTCCAGAATTTAATAGATTTACCATTGCCCACCGACCAAATTAGACCAGTTTTAAATTTTTCTATAAGAGGAGTTAGTTTCGACCATTGCCAAGAAGAACCCCCACTTTTCTTGTAGTTTAAAATATGTGTTGTTTTCAAGTACTTGTACTGAATTAGTTTTACCCATATATTTTCTGGTTCTGCAAGAATTTTCCAGAGGAGTTTCATTTGGAGTGCCTCATTCATATCCTTTGATTTTCGAATACCTAAACCTCCCTTTCCTTTTGGTCTACAGATTTTATCCCAGCTTATCAGAGGCTTGTATTGGAGATCTTTATTCCAGAAGAAACATCTATTTATTTGATCTAGTTCCTTGTGGATTGCGCCAGGAAGCATGAAGCTCTGCATTGTATATAAGGGTTTTGATGCCAGGTTTGTGCCAATAAGAACAGCACGACCCTGCTGTGATAGGGTATTAGCACGCCATTTACTAAGTTGCTCTTTTGATTTACAAACGATCTCCTCGAAGGTTTGTCTGTTTACTCTCCCGTTGACAATAGGGCAACCAAGGTATTTTTCAATCGTTATTGCATTTGATATACACAGGCATCTTTCAAGTTCATCGATTCTGGATCTGGGGATTCCTTTCGTAGTTTGGAAAGCAGATTTGTGGTAATTAACTTTTTGGCCTGAAATGCTACAATATTCATCTATAATTGATTTGACTTTTACGCAAGCCGAAGTGTTGCCCTTGGTGAAGATAATAATATCATCAGCGAAGGCAAGGAAAGGGATACGCAGTCCATCCTTCCCGAATTTGAAGCCAATAGGGCCATTCCTCGAGTTTGCTTCATGTGAGAGTTTTCTTGCCAAGACCTCTGCCCCCAAAATGAAGAGAAACGGGGATAGAGGGTCTCCTTGTCGAAGACCTCTGGTTGGTCTGAATAACTCTGTTGGGCCATTATTGACGAGTACAGAGAACGACACTGTAGATATACATTCCATAATCCATTTAATAAAAGTCAGGTGGAAGCCGAATTTCTCCAATACCGCCCTTGTGAAATTCCAATCTACTCTATCATAAGCTTTCTCCATATCAAGCTTTATTGCCATCCACCCCTCTTTACCTTTTCTATCACGAAATGAATGGAAAATTCCATGGGCTATAAGAACGTTGTCCTGTATAGCCCTATCCGACACGAATGCACCTTGCAAAGGGTGGATAAGTTTACCAATTACATTTTTCAGTCTTTCTGTCAGAATTTTAGAAATGATTTTGTAGATTGTGGAGCATAAGCTGATTGGTCTGTAATGTGTAGTCATAGAGGAATTATCGCATTTTGGTATAAGTGAAATAAATGTATGGTTTATTTGACGAAGAATTCTTCCAGAAATAAAGAATCCTTTAACCGCTTTGATGATCGATCCTCCAATAATGTCCCAGTATTTTTTGTAAAATTCTGCTGTCATTCCATCAGGGCCTGGTGATTTATTATTGCCGAGGCTAAACACTGCCTTTTTTATTTCCCCATTGCTTGGATGCTTGGTAAGATAATTATTTTCCTCGTTGGTTATAGTTGGGGTGACAAGATTTAGGTAATCCCTTAAGAGATTGTCATTTATTCTTTCCTGCTTGAACCTCTTCTCGAAATCTCTACGGATTTCATTTTTAATATTTTCATCACCCTCGATATACGTACCGTCGCTGGAAGTAACTGATCGAATAATTTTTCTGTTCCTTCTGCCGGTTGCTACTCTATGGAAATAGGCGGTGTTTGAATCTGCCAGTTTTAGATGTTTCGTTTTGGCCCTTTGGTTCCAATACTTCTTCTGAAACAAAAGAAGCTTCTCTTTCTTTTGTAGGAGGTTTCTTTCTTTGGCTCTATAATCCACCCAATTTAGATGACTCATTAGTGGTTGTATCTCCAGCAGGCTGCTTTCAAGTTCCTGGAGTTATCGGAAGATATTTCCGAATGTCTTCTTATTCCACTCCTTTGCTTTTTGTTTAAGCAATTTAGTTTTGTACATAACTTGAAACATAGCAGAACCTGTACACGATGCTCGCCAAGCTTGTTTAACAATGTTGCGGAAATCCTTCCTTTGTAACCGAATATTTTCGAACTTAAACGGAGGTGGTTTATGAATTACACCGATATCAAAGTTTATTGTGATGGGACAATGATCTGATGAGGAAAACGCCCCGTTTTTTGTTATTAGTTGTGGAAAAAATTGGAGAATTTGATGTTGAACAAGTACTCTATCCAACTTCTCGATAATGTTGTCATCTCCCTTGGGTTTTTTCCTCCAAGTGAATTGGTTCCCCATAGTTGGTAGATCAACCATAAAGCATTCGCTTTTGAAATTAGCTAGTCTTTGAAATCAATGAGCGTTGATTTCTGCCCCACCAATCTTGTCCGAGCTACAGTAAATTTCGTTAAGATCCCCCATCACAATACACGGAAGGGTTGAGCTGGTGACTAGTTCAGTCAGAGTTCTCCAAAATTCTTCTTTTTCTCTTAACCCCGGAGGGGCATAAACAAGGAAGAGGATCAGGGAAGAGTTACTCTGGGAGCTTTTGTATCTAACACCAATTATTCTAGGGAGGTGGATTTCTATCGAAATTGACTCATTGGATATGTGGTTTGCCTTCCAAAGGATACACAATCCACCGGATTTGCCTTGAGCAGGTGACCAAATTGCGTTATCAAAACCAGCATTCTTCCATACAGTTTCGTTCGGAATACTTTCCGTTTTCGTCTCCGCTAGAGCAAGTAATTGAATATGATCATTTTTACACCATGTGTCGATATCGGTCCAAAATGTTGCTTTTCCTATACCTCTACAATTCCAATAGCTGACTTTCATAGATAACCTTTTCTGTCGTGGGAGCAGGCACGGTTGCCTCTCCCACGTAGTTTTTCCCTAAAGAGATTGTATGCAATTGTTAGGATTATAATTATTATACTCACTTTGATCACGTGTAAATAATTTAGGTAGTGATCTAATTTGAGTACACTAATGTGGTTGTGGCTATAACTTCTATTCAGTAGAGATATCTTATATAATTGGGATTCATTAGTTTGTAAAGGCAGACCTATACCTTTCCAAACGAGGGTACAGTGATCACTTAATATTCTGGGTTTAAAAATTGATAAGTCCCTCAAAGTTTGATTAATAGGACTCTTATCCACACGGTAATCGAAATTGTACTTGGTCCAAAAACTCAAATTCACCTTGAAATTAATCAAAATACTGGTTTTATTTTTGTTAATATGTGCTAGACTATATGTGTTGCCCAAATATGGGGAGTAAACAAAGGGGCTTTGTTGATTTTCGTATTTGCCAGCACTAATGACAAACTTTACACTCATTTTGTGATTTTTGGTTTCCCTATTTTTATGTTTGACTTTGGTCAAAGCTTGTCTTCCTAATCCCATTACAGGGGGGTGTTCAGCTGAAAGTTTGAAAAGCCCAACATTAAGCCATGCCATCAAATTTCGAATAATCCTGCTATAGACTGTAAAACACAATACATTTACCCCACTCATTTTTGTGACCAGAGTTGCCTGGACAGAATTGTGACAGAAGACGCAAAACACTGAGGCAAGCCACTCAGTTTCACTTGTCAAAATGTGCATAAAAAGATGCTCGATACCTAGATCATACCACATACAAAGTTCATCTAAACAAAGCCCAAGCTCGATTTCACCAATGATAATTGATTCATTAACAAAAACAGACACGAGATGAATCAAAAAAGACGTTGTCAAGTATGCAAACCAGGTTTTAATTATAACAAACTGCAAAAGCTTATAAACAAGAACATCCATTACAAATATTTTTTTCCACATGTACCTGATTTCATTACTGATTACTTTAGTTTCATCACCAATTAAAGGTATCAATGGGGAGAGAGAATTCAGAACAACAATGATTTCTTGAATTCTACCTTGTGGAGCAAAGAGTTTCTCCTTGCCAATGGTCCTCATTCTAGATTTCTTTTCATCTTTGCCTCTCGGTTTCTCCATCACTGCATCAATAGGACACTGGAACCCCTCAGGCGGAGAGCCATCGGAGCATGGTTTAGAGCCCTTTCGGGATTTGGTTTTAGGGGAAACTGACAAGTCAGCCTCCATGTTTGTCATCAGGCTCTTTCGGGGGGTGGGCTGTGTAGAGAAGAAAGCATTCTCCACACAGATGTTCATTTCTAAAACTTTCATGAGCGGATATGTACAAAAAAAGGTTGAAAGATAGTAGCTGATATAGTAAACCTTAGTCCAAAAGGTCACAACCCACAAGGAACTCCACGCCTTGACTCTGCTCGGAATCACAACCAAAGCTATCATCAAGATTTCACCATCATAAGACCCCTCCCTAGGCTGCTCCTTTAAATAAATTTGTAGGCTCACATGGTTAGAATAGCAGGTCGCCCAGTAAAGACTAATCATGGACCAAATAACAAGTATCCACATATAGCTTGTCCCACTAAAATTGAAAAGAGTGATAGTAAAGATACTAAAAGAGAAGTACCCGGACACCAAAACATGAGATGTGCTGGCAAGTTTAATTGGTTGTTTACGGGAAATCGGAAGGAAAAGCTTAACTTGCAAGAGTTGTTTAGAAACCCGATTCCACACAACGGGTGTTTCAACCAAGTGGTCATTTGATTTTGACATCGATAGAATTGTGGGCGAACCTTTGTGAACCTTCTCAGGGCTAATTAGAGAAAGAAGCAACTCCCCAAGAGTGTCCTTCCACCAAGTTTTGCTCCATGAAACCAAGAACCCCAAAGACACAAGGTTAACAGTAAGACCATCTTGAGCAAGGAGTAAATGAAAACATACCCGAAACGAACCCGGCGTCGCACTCCATTTACTGTTTCTTTTCTTTGCCATTTTTTCGATTGTGGTTCCTCTTCCTTCAATTGAGCCCCAGGACCCCACAGGCCGGTTTCTTCTTCCCTTGGCATCACTGGAATCCGGAGACACCTCAACCTCTTTGGTGTCTATAAAAGTTAATGGATTGCTATTGCTCAACACATGAATGGGTACATATACAAAATATGAATGTTAGTTTCCGGTAGCTTTTATCTTTTATTGAATTGATACATTATATTGTAATTTAATTATTTTTTAACTAATATGGTGAAGAGACTACGTATACATAATATGAATTGGTACAATGTATTGTAATTTAATATGAGTGAAGAGACTACGAAACAGAGAAATAGACAGTCTTCACCAATTTAAAGAATGATCCATAAAACTACGTGTAATTGAACACTTGATATTTAAAATCAGGTGATCGAATTTTACAAAGTCATTGAATTGAACACCTGATTCATTAAAACAAGGTAAATTATAGAAAATCACTCATTAAATATCAAGTTTTTTATTTAATCACCCATTCAATTAGAAATTACACAAAAACGGTCATTAAACATAATTTGTTAACACATCATCACCCATGATAAAATTATATCAAGTTTTTGCGAAAAAATATTGTAAATGATCAATATACTCTTTTAAGGGATTGAACATCCGCATTTGTACATACTAGATGCATATTTACTGAAATTTTGGAAATTCAAGGTCTTATTGATATACTATGATGGTGGGATAAAGAAATACTGTTTTATTTTCGATTAATTACAAGTCTGGGGTGTTTGAATGGTTATGAAAAGAAAATATGATTAAAAAGTGTCGGTAAATTAGTCACTACTTTTATTGATGTTTTGATGGATTTTTTTGCTTAGGCGGTGATTTGTTCACACATTATATTTAGGGGCATTTACCATATAGGCCACGATTTTGGGCTATATTAGGAATACGTTTCCCACCCTCTCCATATTTGGGATTTGTCTATCGAATTTTTCATCATGTTGAAACCAAAACACACCGAAAACCTTGCCACACACACATTCTCCTCTTCATCCTTGCTGCTGTAAATTCATCGATCGACAAAGTAACGTTGAATTGCTGTTGTAAATTGCTTCTACTACGTAAGCATATCGACAAAGTAAGCAATCACAACAGAAAGTAAGCGTTATCGCTCGTTTTTTCCTGTAATTTTGGACTATTCTTCAGTAATGTTCTTCGAAATTTTGATTATGCTATTAATTCATTACAGATCTGGTCTGATGTGATCGAAACTAACAGATTTTATGTTTGCTGAAACACGGATTTTCGATTTTTCTGCTACAAGTAATGTTCCAACAGATCTGTTATGATCGTTTATATTGTTTCTGTTGTGATCTCTTATAGATCAATACTTTCTATCAATTTATTATAGCTCAATACTTTCTGTTGTGATCTGTTGTGAAGGCGCAAAGTTTCTACGAGATCTGCTGAAATTAACAGAATTCCTGTTTTTTTAATTGCTACTAAAAGTGTTTCTGCATGTATATGTTTCGATTTTCTATATAACATTAGCATGTGGAATGAAACTATCGTTTTCGATTGCTGAAACTGTGGAATATTGATCTCATGTGGATTGTAGTTATCTGTTTTTAATTAGTTGTTTCCAACAGCTCTGTTTTGTAGTGTTTCTGCATGTATATGTTCGTTTTTGCGGAAATGCATTCCAATTATATTTCAAGTACTTTAATATTGTCAAACAATCAATTGCAGAGATAGAAATGTCATCAAACATTGTAACTGTTGTGTATGGGGGAAAGTGGAGAGTTGCTGAAACAGGATTACTGTTCGATGGAAACACTACTTCAAAGGCTTTTGTGCTAGAGGATACAATCACTTTATTAACCTTGAGGGACAGGGTTTGCAGCAGATTCAATGTTGATGAATCAGTTGAATTGGAATTCAGCCATTTGCATCCCTTCAAGACATTGAGAGCACCGCTTAAGGTAGATTCTGATGCTGATTTAAAAGAATTCTTGTTGTTGAGTAAGCTGGATGGAGTGAATTTTTCTGTACAGTTGTGTGTCACAAACACCTTGCCATTGGATATTGTTGTCCATGAGTTTCAATTTACTGCTGAAACTGTTGAGCTTCCTGGAACTGATGAGAGATATAGCATCAATATGGATATAATAGAAAATGTCTCTATTTTTTATGAGATTCAAGATGTGCCACAAGACGATATGGATGCTGACAGATTTTCATATTCCTCTAGTGCTGAAAGCAGTGAATCATTTTCAGATAACTCGAATGATGGGTATTGCAATGAGCGCTATGAAATGATGAAAAGAAAAGGGAACACAGTTGATGAAAGGGGTGCTGGAAGCTCTATCACGGACAGTATTGTCAACCGTGTCATTCAATGCTCAAGGTTTATGTATGTTGGAAAAACATTTGAATCTAGACAGGCAGTAAAGGATGCTCTATACATTATGTCTATGACAGACATATTTGGATTTGAGGTTAAAAAATCAACACCAAAATATTATAGAGCAGCATGCATAGACAGAAATTGTGATTGGAAATTGCATACAAAGAGAATTTCAGCTATTTGTCATGAGGTGATATTGTATAGAGATATACACACATGCACATGGGATACAAGAACAAGACACTCCAGGCATGCACCATCCAATGTTATTGTCAGCCTCATACAGTCAAGGTGTATACTGTTTCAGCAGCTAGTTTCAGCATTTTAGTTTCAGCTTTCATTTCAGCACTATATTTATTGTTACTAATTTCTATGTTTTCAACAGTGGATACACCCCAAAACAAATTATTGGTAAGATGAGAACAGACCACAAGATCTCAATTACTTATTGGAATTTGGAAGGCATGGAAGTCAGCACGAATAGCTCCTGTGAGAGAAAAAGGGTCACCGAAATCAAATTTTGCTGCCTTGCCGTCATATTGTCACATTCTTATGGAGAAAAATCCAGGAACAGTAGCTCTCATTAAAACAGACAGTGCTGAAAGGTTTGAATACTTATTCCTGTCTTATGGACAATCCATTAGAGCATTCCCCATCTTAAAAAAGGTATGTATATGTACATAATCATTTATAATTTAGCAAAATTATGGTGATTTCAGTATTTAAATTGTTCCCATCTTATCTGTAGGTTGTTGTAGTAGATGACACATTCTTAACAGGGGAATATAAGGGTACATTGCTTGGAGCAGTTACCCAAGATGCAAATATGAAATTATACCCGCTTGCTATTGGGATTGTTGACACAGAAAATAATGCATCTTGGGATTGGTTTTTCCAGCAACTCAGTAAAGTTATACAACCTACAGATGATTTGGTGTTTGTTTCTAATAGGCATTCCAACATTTCTAAGGCTATAAAAAAGATATACCCTAATGCTACCCATTGCGTATGCATGTGGCATTTGAAGCAAAACATCCAAGCAACTTTCAAGAAAAGGCATCTTGCAGACATGTTCCAACAGGCTGCTGAAACCTACATTGTTGGTGATTTTGCACACCAATTTGACCGTATAAAAGAAGAATGCCCAAGCATAGCAAAATATTTGATATCCGCGGGGCTGGAGAGGTGGGCAAGAGCACATGCAAAGGGTAATCGGTATAACATGATGACATCCAACAACGCTGAAAGCTTAAACTCTGTTTTGAGTGGTAAAATTTTTTTGCCCATTGTTGCACTGTTGGAGTTTTTTAGAGATAAGTTCACAGAGTGGTCTCAAGATAGAAGGAATTCTACAGCACTGAATACACAGAGAGTCGCCCCTGCAATAATGAAAATGATCCAGGAATTGCAAAAGGATGTCGATGCATACACTGTAAAGCACTTGAATGAGTCTGTCTTTGAGGTTACTGGAGAAGGTACGCGGACTGTTGTTGATCTTTCAGCAAAACAATGCACCTGTAGGGTGTTTGACATTCAAAAAATCCCATGCATACATGCTTTGTCGGCGATAATGTCTAAAAGGCTTGATGTTTCAGAATTTGTTGCTGGTTTCTACACAAATGAAGCTTGGATTTTAGCACATGCTGAAACCATATATCCAGTCCTCCCTGATGATGAAATAAACCTTCCTGAATATTTTAAACAGTTTAAGTGTTACCCCCCCCCCCCAATGTAAGGAAGAGATGTGGTCGACCTCCTCAGAAACGGAAACTTTCCAAGGGAGAGTTTGTGAGAAGAGCAAAATACAGTAAGAAATGGCTTCAAAGGGAGCACGGGAAGAATTCAAAAGCTCAACACCAATGAAGCTGGCTACAGAAAAATGTGCTGATTTTAATTTTTAGTTCAGTTTTACACTGTTTCAGCAATTTGATATGAATTTAACGAGATGCTTTGTGTTTTTTTTAATCAGTGTACTCTGTGTCATTGCTTTGCTATATCATATTGTTTTTAGTTCATTATGTTTACCATTTATTGCTATGCTTAAGCTTTGTTCTAGGCAATCCTCTCTATTTCAGCATGGAAAATGTGTTGAAAATAAATGTCCTACGTGGAAAATGCTGAAAACATAACTTGAACAACTATGGCACCTTGACAGACGCAATAAGTACCCTCTTTGGAGATTATATTTCTGTGTTTCTCTAAAATATGGAAACTTAACATTGTATGTTGGTGTCGACTTGAAAACATAACTTGTTGAAACAATATGTTGAAACAGGAAAACTGAACAATTTACATTATACCATTAACTAAATGTCTATTTAATAAGCTCAATACCAGATAGATACAGACAAATAATAATGATTTTGATTTTTGGTTGACTTATAAACTGTTTCATCAAACAGATATGGTGAAGTATTTTGCTGAAATACTTGCTGGAACATTTGCTGAAACAAACTAGCAGAAAACAATGTTGAACCAGAAATGCACACACAATTTACATTAAAACATTAGATAAAATGTCAATTCCAATGGCTTCAAAGAGTGCCACTAAAAACGCATCCAAAATGATACAAAAGACCAACAATTGTCCAGAATATCCAACGGAAATATATCTAAACCACAATTACTTTAGAATGTCTTGACATCCCTAAATCTGATAGACAGTGTTACACACAAGATGCTATTAACTAGAATTTAAAGCTCCATTTCTCTTGAATCAAGTCTGAGACCATAAGTTCTCGGTATCGAAAGATTCTTTCATTGATAAACTTTCTGACGTCTCCCCCAGACACCAGCGCCTCGATTGCTTTCAGTACAAAGACCCCACAAGATGCGCTGCAGAAAATGAAACAAAACATATTGATAACAAGCACAACAACATAATGCTTCTAAATGACTTTAAAAACATTGTAAATGTAGGTTTCCATACCCCGTTGTATCGTGCACTAGATCGGGGACCTTGTTAATGTGAAATGTAGACGGTTGAAAATTTGGGATCACACCAGCCTTATCCAAGTGAATTGACAACCACTCAGCCATCCCACGCATATGATCAACAAGTTTTTCGGCAGACACAGTGTAGTGGTTGAAGTCATATGCATTTATAACCTTTTCAGCAAGATTTATCTCCATTGCAATCCAGTGCTTATTGTTTATGTTGAAAGGGGTGTAGACCATTTTTGCAGACTCCCAACTCTTGGGATAATCACTAGGATATAAGCCTAGGAAGTAGCTAGCAGTGAATTGTTCAACAGGTGTTGTTTCTTCGTAAGATGACGTGCATTCTGGAAGATATTTATGATGAAAAATAGGATCCATCACGACAATGCCTTCAAATCTGCTAGGATCTTCACTGACTCTCTTCCTCATGTGAACCATTCCACCTTCAAGGTGCTTAAATAGTAAACAATGTAAGGTGCTGAAATTCATATAAACAGAAATACATACATAGTTACATTTACTCAAAAAGATGTTGAAAAGAAAAACAGTTTCAGCATACTTACACATCTATATCAAGCCAACCATCCTTCCTAACAATGTTCTTAAAAAATGACTTCTCTTTTCTGGATCCCATTAAAAGTGCTGAAAAATCCCTGCACATATTATTACAAGATTTAAAAATCGGGTCAGAGCACTCGAAATATATATATATATATATATATATATATATATATATATTGCTAGAGCACTCGAAAACACACATGAAAATTTAAAATGGACATACCTTGAACTTTTAACACATTGATACATGAAGTCATGGTCCCCCTTGCTGAGCAATGATTTTTGGAAATTGTATCTCACTGAGTGCATGGCTTCTTCACCAAGTCTTCATCGTCACTTTCACCATCACTTAAATGTATTGTTTTCCCAGACGGTGGGGTCATTAAGTCACCAGCTATTAAGGATAATTAGAATAATTAGATATCATATCTTTCTGTTATTAAAAAAAAGGGGGGAATATTAAGGATAATTAGAATAATTAGATATCATATATTTCTGTTATTCCTATTGATTGAAAATCCTAGAATATCTGAACTAGATTTCAAACAATAGGAATAACAAAAAGATATGATATCTAATTATTCTAATTATCCTTAATACCAGCAGCATCTTTGCTTGCAGCATCTTTGTTGCTTCAGCATCACCCATTTCAACATCTTTGTCTAGGTGGCCATGAGGTGATGCAGCTTCATCATCAACCATTTCAGCATCTTCTATTCCATCAGCTTTGGGTTCAGCATTTTCTGTTGCATTAACCTTGGTTTCAGCAACTTCATTTTCAGCAACCTTTGTTTCAGCAACTTTTGTTCCAACAACTTCAGCTTCAACAACCTTGACTTCAGGACCACCCACCACCTTCCTCAACCCAACAGAAACTCCATCATCTAAGCACTGTTCCCCACCCTTCAACTCAAAATCAGAGTCACGCCCTAAGTCAACAGCATATACATGCCCTGAAGATGAGTCTAATGACTTCTGCCCTTCAACAAGGGTAACAGGTATGACCTCATTCACAGATGCTGAAACATTTGTACCACTTGGTTGACCTAGAATCTCAGTAGGTACCTCTTCCCGAATTTCATCCAACACCTCATTCATAGCCTTTGAAATTGTTGGATCACAAGTTGCAACATTGGATGACTGGGTCTTAAACTGCATTGACTCTTGCATTGTAAACTTATTTTCTAAGGATTCTACCTTCTTCAGCAGATTATCAACAACATTCACCAACTTTAAACATCCTGACAAACGTTCCTCAAGCATCTCCACCCTCGCAGATAAATCAGAGACTCTTTGAGGCAACTCTTCAAGCTTATCTAACCTCATCTGTATTTCTTTCAACCAGCTAGGATGTCCCCCTTGTTTGCTGAAATCATCAGTCTGAGCACCACCCACATTCTTCCCCGCTCCTTCCAAGTGATCATCTCTGGCAACGTTCTCAGTGCCTTCATTGTTTATGTATTCATCAGTTTCAACATTCATTGCATCGTCCCCTCCTTGAGCCACACCCCCCTAGGGACCCTCTACTACTCTATCATTAGCATCATCATTCCCATCCTTAAATAACAAAGGATCCTTTGCAGGTGCAGCTTCGATGGCCGGCCTCAATGCAGTTTCAGCAACTCGATGAAAGGATGGACATGCAACTTCAATTGGCATAAACAAATCACTGGAATCTTCAGAAACAGATTTACCTCTCTTACGAAATACAAACCTAGGTTTCGCAATTGCATCTTCAACAGTTGGTGGTTTCTTTGCAACTGACATTTTCTTACCCCTTGTCTTCTTTTTTCTAGTAGAACCAATTTCATCAACTTGTTTTGCTGAAACTAAACCAGCAGACCTACCTCTCCGCGTTGGGGTAGGTTTGCTTGTTTCAATCTTCTGTTTCTTCACCAATGGCGGTGCTTTACTCGCAGCCTTTCGCTTCTTCGAACCTGCAGCACCTCCACTTTCATTGCACCTGACTCTTCATTGACTTCTTGTTGTTCTTCTCCTTGGGCTTCAGCAGAAGGTATATCCAATGATAAATCACCATCTGCATAGCAATTGAACCGTCTCCAGTATGCTCTTGTCCTAAGTCTCCAACAATCATACAGCTTATCTGCCTCAGGTTGGGAAAATACAAGTTCAGTCATGTGATCAAGAATGGGGTGAGCAACTTCATCTTCGAATACCATCCCTGGGGACCTTGCAAACTCCCCAAAGGTTGGGAACATGGGTGCCTAAACAACCAACAATATTAACACACAATAAGACAACTGAAATTATAAAAATGAAATTAATAAAAAAAAAGATTGTATGAAGATAGATCTGAGACAAGAATAATACCACATCGCCATCAAACAACTCTTGCGCTTCAATGTAAGTATGTCGTAACTTACAGTCCCACAGAAGAGAATATGGATCACCCACACGAACTTTGAAATCGCAAAGAAACTTATCAGAAATCACCGGGAAAGCCTCCAGTATCCAAGCCTACAAATATAACCAAACAATCAGATGCTGAAACATACAGATGTTGAAACACAAACATTGCTGAAACATAAATGCTGAAACAAACAGATGCTGAAACATATATGCATGAAGTTAAATTACCTGAAAAACCATAAATATATCCAAACAATTCATATGATGGTCTCGGATCAGATCGATCACAATCCAGAACCTTTTTTAAGTACTTCACAACCAAAGAATAAGACAACCTCCCCCATGGATACAGTTCACATTTCGCTGGATTGCATACAAGAGCAGCATGATCTTTCTTAACACTTTTAGAACGCTTGAACAATAACATCTTCTCAATAATCAACAACTTTGACATCTGAAGCTTCTTTGTAGACGATTTTCTACATGTTTTAAATGCCTCCAACAACTCATCATACGTACACTTTGACTGCTTCTGCCCCAGAAAATGAGACCATGCAAATTTCGCGGGCGGTTTAACTTTAGTATCAATGACAGGAAGCCTTGTAATTGCATGAAACTCTACCAGAGAGAACCGATCAACTAGACCATCAACCTTGAACCAAAATTCATGCAGCTTATCACTCTTAATCAAACGTAGCATCATTTGATGAATCAGCTAAAAATTAAGTTTCATCTTATCTCTTTGAACAAAAACCCATCCAAAGCAGCTTCTCCTCAGCAACTCAAAATCAGATTTGGAAAGATGTTCCTCTATAACATTACAGACATCTGGGGCGCAGTAAACATTGGATTTTGCACAAAATCTATCCTTTACAGGAATGCAATACTGCAATCTCTGTTAAAAACACACATTCATAAACATGAATAAACATAAAAACACACACAAAGGGGGATAAGGTATGGAAAAAAAATATACTCACATCGAATTGATATTTATATTCTTGAAGATCACTTGCAGAGGCATTAACATCTAAAAAACACACACAAAGAATACACAACCGTTTCAGCATGAATAGGAACAACTGCTGAAATAAGTCTTTTACAGATTATGCTGAAATATGCATTTATGCTAAAATCAAAGAAAAAGTACCACATGCATGTATACATTTCATACCAAAACACAACAAAGGCCTGGAAAGCATAAATACAAAACTTTAGAACAATAACACCTCTGCTTGAAGGATCGGATGAACTGCTACCTTCAACTGAAGGAACCTTCTCAGAAGAGCTTTTCTTCACTGCAAATTAGATACATTCGCTATCAAACACAGTAATAAGGGGGAAAAACGACAAACATGCATAAACGACATAAACACACAATACAAACCGTCATATGTCGAATCGCTTCCAGTTTTACTGTCAACCGCGGCAACATCAACTGCTTCCCTCTCATCGGAGTCCTTGTTCTCTAAAAATCGACAAAAAATGAAAAAAAATGTCGGTTTCAACTACAAAACAAGTATAAAATTAAAAACAAAGATAACACACCGCCATTTGAAGGATCGCTTGAATGTTTATCGTCGATTGCACCAACAGCAGGTCCCTCGAGGTCGCCGACGACTTTGTTCTCTGACATTGGAGCAGAATCGAAGAAGAATCGTCGGTTTCAACCGCAAAAGTCGCTTCGGAGAGGATGGAGAAAAGAGAGCGACTCGTACGACGGAAGCGAAGAGACAAACAGAGCGAGGAGAGAGAGGTTTCCAGCATAAACCCTTATATATGGGAGGGCAATTTTGTCCAAAAAAAATTACGTGGACAAAAGCCCAATTTGACGGAGTTGGGGGACAATAGCTAAATTGGAAGGTGCAAATTTTCTCTTATATTTAACCGATGGTTTTGTATAGTTTCAAATTTAACCGGTGATTAAGTGAAAAAATCAATATTTAGTGGATGCATTGTTTTATGTAATTTATCCTTAAAACAAATAATTCTTTCATTCTATAATTTACGCACTCTCCAAAATAGAGATGGATAAGGCGGGAAAAAAATGATTGCTTCTCTAAATTTTAAAAATAGAGAAATTTTGAAGACATGTATTAAAAATGCTCTAATAAATTATACCAAGTCCATTGGACTATAAATATATCATCTCACATTGGATGAAATGAAAAACCCAACCCAAAATAAAATGAATGAATCTCCTACCCATATTAATTAGAATGATGATCCCAACTTTATAACTAAAAATAAAATAAAATAAAAACAAAATAAATCCCAAACTCCCGTTTTAAGGGATAAGAACGTACTTGGATAAACTAATTGAAAGCATGTAACAGAAGGCCATCAATTAATGAATCGCCAAAAAAGAAACAATAAATACAAGTACTGAACTAGTAATTTAGCATAGATTAACTTAGTTAATACACATCAACATGCATGTATGATCCATACATGTGTATTAATACATTTGAACATACATGTACTTCCCACATTTTTTGTAACAAATTAAGCCGTAAATTACTCAAAATCGCTACATATATACATCCATCTGATACATATCGCTCCATTTCAAAACTCCCTCTGAAGTCTGAACAAATTTAAGCAAATGGCATCCAACAAGTACACCACAGTACTGCTAGCGGCAGCCTTGGTGGCTCTCCAAGCGTGGTGGCTGGCGCCGGCGGCGACCGGAGAGGCGGTGGATTACGCGTGGGCGGAGGTGTACATCACGAACAATCTGGAAGGGCAGGAGGTGCTGCAGGTGCACTGCAAGGACGCCGACCAAGACTACGGGATCCACCAGCTGCACGACGGCGACACCTACACGTTCGGGCTGGAACCCTCGCCGGTCTCCGACTACTACTGCGGCTTCGTCTTCAAGAACAAGCTCCACTGGTTCGACATCTACCTCGGGGACAGGGACATCCCGGGCTGCAATCATTACTGCCAGTGGCACATCAACGAGGCCGGGCCTTGCTTGGTGAATCCGCCTGCCTGCTATCGGTGGAATCCCGACAGAGCCATCGCCGGCGTCGATCACGGCGCTAGAGGGCCCTCCGAGGAAGGCCACTAACTAAGTGATCAATATCAAATAATTTAAGTGTTTAATTTCGATCTCCTATATTGAACTCAACATATATAGATGAGGATTATCGCAATGCTATTAATTAATTGAGTGGGGATTTGTAGGAGAAAGATCTCGTATTGGAAATTTAATTATGTCTTTCTTGTTAATTCGATTCATTACTCAACACAATCTGAATCGAAAGTTGTATCTAACACTAGCCCAGATTGACGTTCTAGACACAGACGGCTTTTTTGTCGTCTCCTGAATGCACTTCAAGGGACGAACAAAGCCTGGGTCGTCACTTACAATAGGACCGGATGTATACCCATCCAAGGGAGCCTTTCAGGAGACGAACAATTACTAAGTTCGTCGCCTGAATACTAAGTGGATGTTGACTAAGCCGTTGACCATCGATAAACATGGTGAATCAACCAGGATTGTTAGGTGCCAGTCGTATCATCATCATTCAAGGGACGAACATATATATGTTCGTCCCTTGAATTAGCTTTACTTTTAAATAAAACATGTGATTCTCCGTACGTGTTTGGCATATCGTCTTCTTCCGAACAGTGGGGGTTATTTGGCATCGTCTATTCTAGATAGTGAGGGCTATTTGGCATCTCATCCTCGATCTCTCCCTGTTCTTCACTCGCCCTCACGCTCAGGTACCTCTCTTCTCCTTCCTTGTTCGATTGATCTCCTTGATTCATGGCCTATTTGTTTTCCTTCGACTTCAATTCTAGATTCGTGATTCATGGGCCTTTAAATTTGTAAAGATCAATCAAATAGATTCAGCCCAATTCAACATGCCCAATTCAAGTTTCAGCATTTGACCAGACGTTGACCACATCATTCAAGGGACGAACATTGTGCATAGTTCGTGGCTTGAGTGATTTTCACTTGTGGCGGGATTTTTCCCGCCAATTTTTTTGGTTGTTTGAGTACATATTAACTAGTGCTATATATTTGTACAAACGCATATATGTTATATTTATATACTATAATGCTATGAAACCATAATTTATAATGTTATATTTATATAAAGGAAAATTTGACAAAAATAATACCAAGTATCAACTTTTGGCCAAAAATATTACGAACTTTGAAATTAACCGTTTCATATACGAACTATCGCTCTATTAACCGAAAATAATACATATGGGTATTCCGGTGAACTTTCCGACCAAATACGCCACGTGGACGCCGGAAAACACACATGGCATAAATTTTTGCCACGTCACCAAACTTGTAAGTTATGTCATGTCATAAATTTATTTTTCAGTGTTTTTTTTTAAAAAGAAAAATTAAACAAATAGGCAAATAGCTACCGTACCTTTCGATACAATGGTACGGTAGCTATTTGCCTATTTGTTTCGAAAGTGAAGACGCCCACCCTCGATTCCATCGTTTCGAAATGTACGGTAGCTATTTGCCTATTTCTTTATTTTTTCTTTTTTTTTAAAAAAAAAACTGAAAAATAAATTTATGACATGGCATAACTTACAAGTTTGGTGCCGAGGTAAAAATTTATGCCATGTGTGTTTTCCGGCGTCCACGTGGCGTATTTGGTTGGAAAGTTCACCGGAATACACATATGTATTATTTTCGGTTAATAAGGCGATAGTTCGTATATGAAACGGTCAATTTCAAAGTTCGTATTATTTTTGGCCAAAAGTTGATACTTGGTAATATTTTCGGTTAATAAGGCGATAGTTCTATGAATCGTGTGAACATGGCCTTGATTGACTCATCAGACTTCATTTTGAAAAGCTCATACTTTCGAAGGAAGATGCTGATCTTGGTGTCTTTCACTTGGCTAGTTCCCTCATAGGTGACGACCAGCTTGTCCCAAATCTCTTTAGCTGACCTACAAGATGAAATACGATTAAACTCATCAGTGCTAAGACCACAATAAAGTAAGTTAATAACCCTGTAGTTTTTGGAGACGAGTTCAAGATCCGCTTGAATGTATTCAGACTCCTTCTTTGCGACTTTGGTTCCATTTGGTCCGTCTTTCTCTGGAATCTTCGGACCATTCTCTATAATGTTCCAAAGTTCCAGATCTTGATCTATAATGAACATCTTCATCAAAGATCTCCAATGGACAAAGTTGTTTCCTACAAAGAGTGGTGGTCTGCTGGTAGACCTTCCCTGTGCAAATCCTCCGCTTGCTTCACCAGGCATGATCGAAAACTCACAAGATTGTTAGATCAAAAGCAGTGAGTAAGGCTCTGATACCAATTGAAGGTTCGATAAAGTAAAACAAAGTAATATAGAAATACTCTAGAAGGGGGTAGAATAGAGTATGCCGGTTTTTCGCAGATAGTCTCAAGACTTTTGAAGCTCGTGCAAAACCCTTTGAGATTAGACTTAGTCTTTTCTCTGAAAACCTGAATCACAAAGTTAAACAATCGAACCAAGTGCAGAAATAAGGTAAAGCAGAAAATAAAGGACTCGATGAGTTGTTTACGAGGTTCGACACGAACTTGGCCTACGTCCCCGCCTAGGGTTCTTCCACAACCCTAGGATTCAACCGGCTTTTATTGATTCACAGGACTTAGGATCCTAGTAGCTCCCCGAGAAGCCTCTCTCCTATACAATTGCAATCTAGTCAACTCACGTTCCCTTGGAGTCCTAGACCAATCTAGAAGAGCCCCACCTCTCTATGCTATCTAGTATAATCATTTTACACTTGGTGAATCAATCGCCTAGTGTTCACTTCCTGAGTTACAAACTCTCGAGTATAACACTATAACTGAATATATCCTATAAGCTCACTGTGTAACTCTCAAATGCTTTGAAATGAAATAACAGACTCTTAGGACAAGCAGAGAGCACACGAAGACAGATTTCTCTTGAAGGCTTGGAGTGTATGGAAAGCTCGTGTTCAATGTATGTGTACTCTGTCTTCACCTTCCTTTTCTTTATATTGAGACAAATCGGCGCCTAAGGATCTTCACCAACGGCTAGTCTAGATCATGGCTTGAGCTGGATCTTCTATCTTTGGAAACTTCGAAGGCCATAATCTTTCCGATTTGAATCTTCTCAAACTGCACCATAAGGAAGGAAATTATATTCGAAAATACTTCCTGAAAGGTTAGTTATATATAATAATATAATGGAAGCATATAATAACATAAAATAATATTTCGAACATAATATCATATAGAACAGGTTTTGTATTTCATCAACACTGTTAAATCTTCAAGACCTTTGACAGAAACTGATTGTCAAAGCCTTTGAAACTTATTCCGATTTTCATCAAGGGAGTGGAGTTATCATATACATTTTCGATCGATTAGTTTTTTAATGTGAGCATTGATATATACCAAGGTATTCTACGTGTTGTGTAATATGAATTTCCAATTTCTGTTTGAATTGAGATTGAGAACGAGATCGAGATTGAAATTGAGATTGAGATCGAGACTGAGATTGTGATAGATGTTATACATACGAGTTTCTAATTTTCATTCGAGATTGAGATCGAGATCGAGATTCGAGGTTTGAGATTAAGATTCAGATCAAGATACATTGGTTTTAATTTTATATAATATATTGGTTCCAATTTTATAGATAATCGATTTAACAATAACAAAATTTTATATTTAAATATATAAGTGGTATAAAAACAAAAAAAATCATACAAATATTAAATATATATATAAATTTATATTTATACGTGTTCATGTTTTTTTTAATACTATAATGTTATATTTATAAAAGTTATTTTTTTTAGAACCTTTATAAAAGTTATTAGCAACACCTCAAAAATTACAAACATATATAAATATTAAATATATAATATTATAAACATATAAATAAATTGTTGTATTGGCGGGATATTGTTCCGCCCAAAATTTGGGTGAAATTTTGTAAACCCCTCCCTAACCCTAGATCTATCTTTCCCGTATCCCATTCCTCTTTCTCCTCCGCCTCTCATTCTCTGATGTCCCTCTCTCCATTCTCGCTTGCTCGCCCTCTCTCTCACCTCAAGCCCGACGCCGTCGCCGGTAGGAGCCAGGCGCCGACCCTTCTATCCGTTCCACTCATCCCTCTCGCTCTATTCATCCCCAATTCAGATCCCCCGTAGCTTACGCTCTCCTGCTCTCATCTTCAATGTCGTGAGATGCCGCCGACTGTCGCCTCTCTCAGCCTTCTCTCCCATGTCGTCACCCTCAAACCTTCGAACGGTGACCCCTCCGCCTCCTGATTTGGATCCAGAGTCACCAGAGCTTTTCACGTGGAGCATCCGCCGACAGCCATGGAGGATGAAGAACACCCTAACGATGATGAAGGGATTCGACGCCGGCAGGCTCCATTCCTCCCTCGCGGCTCGCCCTCCTGAGCTATTCACTCCATGGGGCTTTCCTCCAAGATCATTGCTCTAGGTATGTCAAGATGGCCATTTGGGTATGAAAGATTTGAGTTTTTTTTTTCTTTTTTTTTTTCAAAATGGCGGCTTTTTGATTATGGGTATGAAGGATTTGAGCTTTTTTGCCTAAAAAACAAAGAAGAAGAAAATGCTCATTAATGACAATAATCGCCCTTCTGTTCTTGCAGTCAGTCACCAGGGTCCAATTCAGTGTGTGGTAGAGACTGCCATTGTTGGTGAGTTCCATCATCATGTTGTGGTTGGTTTCTCCTTTGAAAAACTATTAGATTCACTGAGTTTTCTTCAGCATTTTCTGTTTGGTGTCACTTGGCTGGCAATATCATCAGCCTTTTAGAACCTTTTTCTTTATTTTTGCTAGTTATTCACTTGTTTCTGGGTATGAATTTGTTGACATTGTGAACCAGTAACTTCAAATAACTGAACACCTAGACATTGTTAACCAGTAACTTCTACATGTAGAAGTTTGTGCTTGCCAAAATTTTGAGGGATCAGGGAAGTTTCTTGAAAATGAGCTACCTCATGTCCACGCTTAACAGTGGGAATCAGTTGGCTGTTGGTGTTGGATGCCTTTTGTTTTCTAAATCATATAAGTTATCATCTTTTTAATAAATAAGCGGCATTGTGGATGTGCACAATATTATGATGTGGTAATATAAGTCGGTTTTTCCTAGTTCTCTTACTGCTTATGATTCTGAGCCAGTGATCATTGTGGAAGCTTGTTCAAAGCTGGATTGCCCTAAATTTTTTACAAAAACAACATATGTTAGTAGTAGTATATTTTCTTTTATGCAGAATGCTGCTTTTGAGCCATTTATATAATCTGTATGCCACCTTTCGGTATTTGGGAACCAAATATCCGAATATCAGGCATAGTTTCTTATGTTGGTGCCCTAGATTTGTTTCTTGCTAATCTACATTGACCTGCACCTTTGTGTAATTCTGTGCAAATATCAAATACACGCTCACCACAGTTTCCATTTACTTTGTTCAGGATGCTCCTTTCCAGTTGTGCTTCAGAGTGCAAATATGGTAGTTCCTGCATAAACAAACCGTTTCATCTACGGCCAACAAAAAAGATGAAACTAGTACAGGTATGACTTGTTCTTAGACTAATTTCTCAGGAATTTTGTGTGATAAAAGATATTCATTCTTGAATTGAGAAGGCGGGGAATAGTAGTATCATATTACTGTGATGAATTGCCCTTGTGTAGCAGGGAAAAAACACTTCATTTGGGTTATAGCATGATACCTCCCTGGTACTCCTTATGCTAGAGTTGTTCAAGTGCTAGCTCTTCTTGTATTTTTCTTGATATCCAATACTTGTGCAACTTTTCAATAGAAAGAATCACATGTTTATAACTAACCATATCTAGAGAAAAAATACAAAATGCTAAAGGATATCATTTTTTGATTTTTTTTGTCGAAACCAGTGGTGACCCATTAATTTTTATACTTTACATGTTTTGAACTAGCACAATATTAGCATAATGCGCACAATTATTAGAACTTTGATGATTAAAAAAATGCTCATTAATGACTAATCATTTAAAGATAGAGGTTCAATTAGACAATAATCAACCATTTTTGGCTTCTTCATTTTTGTAGATAATATATCTTACCAATTATGTTATGAAGAATGAGTTTAATAAATGATCAGTTATATATATAACTTGATGAATATATATAATATCAGTACTATCAGTTATATATAAAGCTATATAAAGCTTTAAAATGAGTTCAATTATATATAAGTTGAATTATCTCACACTGAGTTAGAAACTTTACAATCAGATTTTAGGAACTTTACATAATTTGAGAGCTAAATAAGAGCATAAAATCCAACTGAATAAGATCATGAAATCCAATTGATTTTGAGAACTTTGCTATCAGATTTTAGGAACCTATGTGATACTGTCATTTTTCATGTTATCAATATGATTTTTTTACTATTTATATCTATGTAATTTTCACTTGCTTTGCCTTAATTAGGAATGGATGCAGCTGTGAGGAAGCCTCCAAGGAAGCGAGGGGCTCATTGTTCCAGCTAATGAGCAAGCAAGGAAGGTTGAGGAGGACGCCAAGCTAGCCAATGATAAATATGATGAGATGAGGGAACGAATGGAATGCTTTGAGAGACTGAGCACTTGGCGATCTAGGTAGGTGACAACACGAACTTGATTGCCGCTTATGTTGGGCTTTGCACAGCTTCTTTGCTTCACTTTTGGGTTAGCTTGTGCAACTTTTGGATCACAATTCTAGATGCACACGACATTTCTAAACTTTAAGTACATTGGTAGGTTGTATGGTGAAATGGTTGTTTGGTTTAGAAGATGAACTAGGTGGACATGGTATTGCAGGTTTGTATGTTTGGACATGGTATTTGGTTTGTATGGAATAGCTTTGTGTTTGCTTGCTGGTGAACTCTATTTTGTATGCAGTTTTCGTGGGTTACATTTGGTTTCGGACAGGGAGCATCACAAAATGCAGCGTATATGCTGTTAATTTTTATTAAACTCAAGCCACAAACCTAAAACGATTAGGTTCTATTAACTGAAGCCACAAACATTTTGAACCAAAAGTTGATCTCTAAAACTCTCAGGGCACCACAAACGATGTCTATCAAGACAACATGACTAACCAAATGTTCATCAAGATACAACAATAGTTCACCTTATGTTCGTCCCCTCCGTTATCAAGACACAAACTTTAGTGGTCGCCTGAACAATATAATCTCTGACAATGTCCTCGTGGGCCGGTGAATTGGATGTCAATCAAGGGACGGAGGTTCAATTGGTCCGTGTTTTAAGTGCTCTAGGTGCGCTGCACAAGGGACAAACTTCAGGGGACGGATGTACGTGCCTAGAGTTATTAGGCGTCCAAAACCCTCTTCAGGAGACGAAATTTGCCCGTGTCTAGAACGTCAAACTGGCCTAGTGTAAGCTGATCGATCATGAAAGGATAGAGTGAATGGTGGTGCTAACATAAACTACAGGAAGATTAAAATGAATTGGTGAGAATATATATGGTTATATAATGTCATCAGTTCATAAATATTGCGATACTGTTTTTAATGGTTAAAGTTTTTTTTAAAGGATATAGTATGGATATAGTTTAATTTTTGTGACAATATACTAAGATATAGTGATGGTAGAGATTGGGAGTACCGGTTTCGTCATATTTATAGAGAAGTAAATAAAGAGGTTGACTAGGTGTGTATGGATGCAACCAAAAGTTATTTTTTTAACAGTTTATTTTGTGAGTGTTTATTTTTTAAATAGTTTTTTGGTTGTTTGGATGATCAAAATAAACAAAAACATGTTAAAATTGTGTTAAAAAAAACAAGAAAATTGTGCTTATTTTGGTGTTTATTTTACACAAGTATTGTTTTACCCCTTATCTTTTATCTTATTTGGTTTAAAAGTACCACAATAGTCCTAATAAAAACCAAATAAACTCCACTTTTTACAAATAAACTGTTTTTCGTCTCATACGGAGATTATCTTGTTATTTAAATTTTTAACTACTTTTACCAACGGTTTATAAATTTTATTTTGTTTATAATTTTAGTCAATTTATTAAATCCGTTCCATACGAACTCTATATTTGCTACGTTGCTTTTAACATTCCTTTAAGGCTTTATGTGTTAGATGTGAGACCCTCTACCTAGGTACGTGTAGTCTAATTTTTTCTTTTTTTTAATGTTTTTCTTGGGTTTAGGAGTATTTTGAGAATTAGAATTGGGCTAATACGGGACCCGGCTAGGAAGCCCGAGGGGTACGAAACCAATCTCCTTTTCTCTAGTTCCATTTACATTAGAGAGAGAAAAGAAAAGGGTAACTGTGTTCTTCCCCTTTCCACCCACATAAGTGCTATCGGTTACCACGGAGTCGAGTGAATTGGCAAACTGATCTTGGAGGCAATAGAAGTGGTAAGGAGTATATAGTTGGTTGTGTTCGAGAGGTCGGATCGAGGGCAGCACTCAATCGGGCGTGAACTGGGGGTAAGTTCGTTGCAATTTTGGTATGATTAAGGAATGAATGTAGATTTTGTAGGGATGCACTTAGGGAGATTAGCCATTCTAGTTCAGCTAGGCTCAAGGGGGCAATTGGGGGTTGTGTCAATTTTGTAATCGTCATCGAAATTGTTGAGTAGGTGCCATTTCTAATTATAAATTAGGGTATTTACAATTGGGCTAACTAGCAGCACTTTCAATTGTAAATTGGGTGCATCTTTCCAAGTATTTTGTGGTAATTTGAAAGTAAGTGCACCGATTGTAAGCAATTAATGGTGGAATCACACAGTAGATAAGCAAGTAGGTGCTAAATTAACTTAGTAGCTAGAGTATTACCCGACAACGTGATGAATTCTTATATTGTGTATTATAGGGGTGGATTATTGACATTGGGGGTGCGTTTCAAGCTGCCATCAACGTCGTTCATCATCTATCAGGCAAGTCTCTTTAGACTTGTTTAGCTATGGTCCTACTTAGATGTCGTTTGTGGCTTAAGGGTATGAGTGTGTGTATTCCTTTTGAATTGGTTGCATACTTGTTTTCTAAACATAAGAAGGGCTAGTTAAGCATATATATATATAAGGGGATTGTTATTTCAGCATCCCACTATACAGGGGAACTATTACTTGGCGTTCCCGTATAACACCATGAGGGATATGTTGTTTATTCTGGCATCCCAAAAAGGGGAACAATTACATTACGAGCGTTCCCAGGGCAGTAAGTCTGGCTCGAGGGACTTACTACTCTAAGATGGTACCATCTCTCGTGTAAGTAAGGGCATATGCAAGCTAACTTATGCACAATCGAATAGCAAATTGTTCCATTATATGCACGGGATGTAAAGGGTATGCTAATTAGGGTGTGTTGCCTACTTTAGTTTGCTTATGAACTTATTAGGTATTACCGTTTCATGTTTTTACTCTGTCATACAACCTCTTTGCATGCTAGAAATGTTTAGTAGCTAACCCTTGGTGTGGGCTGGTCCTTGCCTTGGCATCACCAGCTGCAGGTACTAGAGATGCATCAACCAAGGAGCGTACCGGAGACGTGGTCTGAACTTGACAATTTTCTGATGTAGGCCATGGGATTTATGTTACTGCTTAATTATTGGTGTGTCGGTTCTTGTGCTACCGTTTAGTATTTCCCTTTCTAGTTGCTAGATTTCCATTGCTAGCTTGGGATTATGGACCCTTCTATTTAGCTACGTATTGTCTTGGAATTTGATTTGAGTCCAAAACATTTACTTTTGACGTTGTGGACAAGATTACCTAGTGAATTGTTTATCCTTTTATCAATGTTTCATTAAGTTCACCGATCCTTGCTGAAATGGGCTCAAGGAGAGCCCATGGCACTGTGGCATTCCGTTCGGGGTGTTACATTAGAAAAGCCTCCCGATGGTGCTTTTGATTTTATTTTAGGTGATGTAAGGTGTCTGGCTTTACCCGTAACATATTCATTGTCTTTCCTTTTATTATTAGTTAATAAACATGTGTGAGAGCTTCGTTTCTCCTTCTTACCAAAAAGATACAGTGATAGTATTGTGGTGACCATTGTAAAATGATGATAATACTAGTCCTATACCCGCGCCAATGGCGCGCAATTTTAATAATAAAGTTGTGAATATTAAATAATACCAAAAATTTGTCGAAAAAAATACACACATTACCGGTTAGAAAATAATAAAGTCACTTGTATAATACATAGTATGTAAATAATACACAAGTAGAAATGTTGTCTTGATAGCGAGTATAAAACTTGAATTCCAATCTCAAATGATTTCTAACTTCATAGTGACACCATCTCCGATTATTGAGAACCCTGAAAGTTGCAAGAAATTATAACAATTAGAATTACAACATATGTAATTGTTCTTCGACTTATGTTTTTTTTTATAATAATAAATTAGAATATTTCCTACAATATGAATGTTCATAAGTCGACTCACCAGTTGAATTAACCAAGAGATATCATTAGGACCGCCATATAGGAACAAATACCAGCAGAATACCTACACATCAATTAAAAAATATAAAACAAATGGTACAAAACTCAACTCCACGAATGCTAAATCAAAGCGAAAAATATCAAACAAATGATACAAAACTCAACTCCACGAATGCTAAATCAAAGCGTACACGGTATATGATGGATAGTCCCAAGGGAAACATGTAAAAAACTTGGTTAAAAAAAATGTGAAAACTAAAATATAATTCAACATACCTGGTTATGTCAATGTTTCGAAGACTTCTTTGTACACCACATTAGCTGTGGTGTTCAATGGCTGACCTTCTTTATCACATGACAGAATTTTCAACCCAGCTTTGGTTGTAACCCTGGATATGGCAACATACAGTTGGCCATGAGTAAAAACCGGTCTCTTTAGGTACAAACCAACACGGGAAAGTGTTTGCCCTTGACTTTTGTTAATCGTCATGGCAAAACAGACAGACACGGGGAACTGTCGCCTTTGAAACATGAATGGTAAAGAAGCGGTATTTGAAGGGCACATGAGCATCCTAGGGATGAAAACTTGGTCGCCAACATTTCGGCCAGACATAACCTTTGCCTCAATGACGTGGTCCCCTAGTCGAGTTGTTATCAGCCTGGTTCCATTGCACAAGCCAGCAGACTGGTCAATGTTACGTAGCAACATAATGGGAACACCAAGTTTCAGTCTCAACACATGATTTGGGATGCCAGAAGCTTTGATGCCATTGAGAAAATCGGTTGAATATAATGGTTGTTCAGCACTTATATGCCCATCTGTCTTCAAAATACTATCAGAACTCAAATACACCTTATCATCACCCGGCATCTTAGCAAGTAAATATTCATTCACTTCATCCACCAATTCATTTGTTGGAGACAGGATGGCTGTTTCTTCGAAATACCTTGCATTAGATAATTGTTGCAATATTGAAGGGTAAGTTGATTCAACAATGGCTGCAACAGGATCACCTGTGTAGGTAAGTAGAAGATCAGAAGGTATGTTTATGATAGATTCACCATCATGTACACCTCCCAATGTCCCATTCCCAATTGCAAGAATCCAGTCTGAGAACTGCCTTAGGTCCTGCAAATTAGAATCTGTAGAACCACTCGATAACCTCATATTCCTAGTAAGGGTAAGCACCTTGCAAGACTTCCACAAATAAGATGAATTTATTGCTGCAGAGACAATGTCATGTCTAGTCCCTCGAGGAATAACAGGCAAGATCTGCCTAAAGTCACCACCAAGCACAACAACTTTCCCCCCGAATGGTTGATTTGAGCTATGAGGATTTGAGAATTTGAGGACGTCTCGTAAACTGCGATCCAATGCCTCGAAACAGAACTTGTGCATCAAAGGTGCTTCATCCCAAATAATAAGTTGTGCCTTGCACATAAGATCAACCAAAGGAGTACCTGCTTTGATGTGGCAAGTTGAATGAGCATCAATGTCTATAGGAATCCCAAATCTAGAATGTGTTGTCCTGCCGCCTGGGATAAGAAGAGAAGCAATCCCACTTGAAGCAACTGTTAGGACAATATCACCTCTTGAACGCAATGCTGCTGAAAGGGCTCGCCAAATGAAAGTTTACCTGTTCCACCATATCCATAAAGGAAGAAAAGACCTCCTACATTTCGAGAAACAGCATGCATGATTTCCTCATAAACAGAAGATTGCTCATCGGTAAACATGGCGATCAGTGTCTGATGCTCCTGAGCTAGCTTAGCTTTATCGTAATTCAGTTCATCTTGAATAAGCTTATTAGAACATTCAGTGATGAGAATATCATCTGGCAGAGGCATTGGAGGGTAATTTCTAAGAGAGCTGCCATTTCGCTGCAAGGATTTCTCAATTTCTGCAAGAGCATAGTTTCTCAACTGTCCTTCCGTTAACTGCAAGTCTAAATACGAAAACACAACATGTCTTTAACTTGTTTTATTTTGCAAAAAAAAAAAAAGAATATTACTAACAATATTATGATGTCTTAAGCAAGTCTGTTAAATTTTCCACAAAAAATGAAACCCAATATTAAAAATAATCAGGAATAATGAAATAAAGAAATCCAAAAAGAAAAGCCTTACACAGGTTATAATTAAACTACATGTTGTTCAATTAAACCGGTTTCAACCGGTGGAGGACGGCAAGATAACATATACATATTAATCGAAATAAACTGCAGGAGGTCTTGCATATAGACTTGGATGATCTACTTATATCCTAAATTTGCATACTCTAAAGAACTAAACTAATAGAAATAGAATTAATGTGGACATAAAAAATAAATCATTCCTAATAGGCAAGATTACATGACAACAGAGAATAATATATTTGCAATCACTGAGCATTGACTAAAAGAAGACGAAAAAAAGGCAGTGGGCAGTTCTGATTATTCAATGACATTTTTTTCCCATAAAAAATACAGTATCAAATGTTTACTAACACATACATACTGAACTGAGCAAACTCTACTCCTATTTGGTTGCGAAAACTTGAACCATCATAGGTCTAGCTAAGAAACCTTTTAATTCGGTTTTACAGTTTCCCAACGAATGAAGAATTTCGTTTAAAATTTTTCATGGAGATAAGCATTTCACAATTTATTTCGGTTTTACAATTTATCAAGTTATAACTAACGTAATTTGTCATGCAAACCAAAGTAACAATTTTATCTAATAATTCTTGAGGTAGTTTATCATATATATGTCATAAATCATACATATTTTCTTACGAATTCACAATAATGAATAAATTCATTTTTTACAGCGAAGAAATATAATATGCATATACTTACCTTTCATTCTAAGTACTTTTCTTTGATGGTGAAGAATATCATCGGAAAGAAGATGCCATGTATTCTCCCAGACATATTCTGGTCTAGACAATGTACCGGTGAGTAATAACATAGCAAACAACCTCCTTAGATAAGAAGGATGGCCCGAAAAGCTAGATTCAACTATAGCATCGATGTACTCCTTCTCATCATCTAGAAAGCCCCTTGCATAACACGCTTCTCTGAAGGAATCATATACAACCCCGTCAACTGTGCGAATATCTTCATAAGAGGTAGCACCCTTGACCAGATTTAATAAGATCCGTAGAAAGTACAGTTCTTTAGTGGCAGGAGATACATGAAACATCCTTCCAATGGAAAAACCACGTTGTCTCGGAGCCCATTCCCTTTGTTGTTGTTTCCAAACAAACAAAGTAGGGAACTCAGCATAAGTAAGGCCTTTAGCCTCGTCATACTTCGAATTGCATTCCATCCAAGCCAAGAACATAGTTTTCTGATTGCCAGATTTCTTAACGACATCACGAATGGGGTCAGCATCATGGAACACAACATTTTGTTGATTGGGCAAATGGAAACTTAACCTTTCAACAGACGGAACTCTGTAATGGATAGGAAATTCATATATTCGCCAAAGTGCCTCGATTGGAGAGAGATACCTAAAAGTGATTACACGAGTGATTAGAAAATGAATTTTAACAATGTGTTAGCCTGAGAAATGCAGGATGTAAAAAGATATAATGAGATAGAGTCACGAAGGATAACATCCGAGTTGACAACAAAGATAAATATATGAAGGGGAGGGTTACCTTGCATCATAGAACCTTTGAATTTCATCAACATCCTTTCCATCCTGATCATCATTTGAGATGGTTGCCATGATTCGATCATTTCCTTTGCTTATGTATTTGAACAAATATTTTATTGATCGAGATTGATTGCACCATTCAACATTGATGTGTGCCCGATACTTGAGTAGGAGTTTTGGATTGTAAGGAACAACGAATCTGCTATCCAGCTCAAATTTCCCCTTTTTCACAGTACGACCATTATTGGACCTTCTATATAAAGCATAGCCGTCATCATCAAATGTTGTGTTCTCCACATAACCCTTAGGAAAATATTTTGTGCAAGCTCCATCTTTCATGCAGACAGAATTGGGATTTGACTTTCCACAAGGACCGTGCATCATCAAGTCCTTAACTGCCGAATACAAATCAGGATCTGTGCGGGGATCTGGAATTTCAGCTGAAATAACTCTATCAATGTCCTCAGCAGTTGATAACTTGTCAGCTTGTTTGAGAAACAGAACAATGTGAGCATGGGGTAGACCACGTTTTTTAAACTCTATAGTATAGACAACTGGAAGAAAAAAAAGACTATTAAATTGCTTATGCAGAGCAACATTTAAATTATAGCAGAAGATGGTCTTTATTTTATAGTGATATAAAGTCCCCCAAATATTGTATTTTGACTTTTTGGAAGTATCATAGGCCAATATATTTACACGAGATGAATATAAATCTTAATTATAATGAGCTAACAACACTAACAATGCCTTACAATGAGTGATGTCTAACGATCTTCCCAAACTGAGGGGATGATACCCATTAGTCTAAAAGTGAGTAAATACATGAATCAATATAATTTATGTGTTTTTTAATACTCCCTCCGTTCAACAAAACTTGACGTTTTACTATTCATGCACGCTTTTTTATGAGCTAAAAACTATATAAAATATCGACTTTTTAAATAAATTTTTTTAACAATTTCGTAGTTATTATTAATAAGTACAAACTTGTTAAAAAAAATGAATATTTTATATAGTTTTTATCATTCTAAAAAAGCGTGCATGAATAGTAAACGACAAGTTTTGTTGAACGGGGGGAGTATGTTCTTAATGTACTTGACAACATTTTGGGGTAGAAAATTTGTAAGTAGGAGCACACAGTTATCTTCAAATGGAATTTTAAAAAAGTTATATAAGAGCTAGATTGCATGCAAATTAAGAATGGGAGATAAGAGAGTACATGCAGTAAATAGACAGAAGAAAGTAACTAATGAACATTATTGAAAGAAGATCAATGTAGTGAAAGAAGGGTAGATGAGTACTTAAGGGCTTGACATTCTCCAAAGATCTGATTGCACCTTAAATCTTGGATGAGTTCATGAAGTTTGATACTAAATAATCTGCAAGAGAAATAAAAAATGTCCTCTGTCCGAACATTTAGGATTTCAGCTAAACGGGTAATTTCTGGCCACTTGGAGTTGCAAGTGAATGTAATAAACAAATCTGGGAGGCCATAATACTTACACAATGTCATGGCATCTTGATAGTTCTGCACCATATATCTGGGTCCCCCAGTAAAAGATGATGGCAATAGAATACGCTTACCAGCAGAAGCGGGCTCTGTGTTTCCTTTAGAAGCAGCGTCGGACAGATTCATATAAGTGCCAGATCTTAAGGTTTGTTGATTGAACCGACAGTATGAGAGCCTTGAAGCTTCAATTATAGTATAACCATCAACCACTAATTGCTGGAACAACTGCCTGGCTAATAAAAAAAAAAGTGCGCATTCAGTTGGCCTATGCTGAAATCGGTAAGCAAAAAACTCCCGCAATGTCAGCCTGGTCCTCGTTCTGTTGGCATCAGTATCTCGATGTTCAATCTCGATGGTGTAACCGTCTTCAGCATATGGAAACAACAAAGGATACTGAAGAGCAAGATACGAAGGATGCAACTCATTGATACGCTGCAACTCACCGGTCCGTGTCTCTCAATAACAATTTCTCGCCCGTCATCCGAATAACCGATGTCATCAACAATTATAGCAGCTACTTCAGACGTAGTTGGAAGATTGTATCGTCGTCCATCACGCCCCCTCCTTCCTAATAGCCTAAGTTTAACACTCTTAGACATATCATCCCCAAATCGATCTCTAGCCATTCTAAAAGATTGGGCCAGTGGGTTATGCTCATCAAGCATATGCTATAAATATTGCACAAGAGATTCATCAAAATCATCAGCGGTGCCTGTCCTGCAAGATTGGAATTGATCAATGTGAAGGGTACTGAATGGGAATACAATAAAAACAAAACAAACATCACAAAACTTAAAAGGTGCAAACCTTTGAGTCTGAATGCGATTTGATTCCTCATTAGCCGTATCATAGATATATAATTGGGAGAATTTGGGTGAACTTCCATCAGTGGGCATAAGACTACCTATTCTGTGTATGTTTTGGCCTTGTATACGAAAGACGTATGGCCCTTTTTCCTTGGGAAGTGCAAGCTTTCCACCCATGGAGGTGAAAGCAAACATATTGTTGTAACTTCTGATATTTGCAAAAAAATTGTGACTCCTTGGATCAACACCAGAGAAAAGGTCTCTCAGTAGAGTAGGTGGTTGTTTAACCAAAGGCAACTCAACTTTGCCCTTTGAACAACACAGACTAAAGGTTGGCTTGGACTCATTTTTAGACTTGACACCTCTTTCTTCATACCACATCAACGCACCACATGAACCACATGTCCAAGTGGGAAGACCAATTTCATGATAACCTAGATAAATTTTGTAATAACAATTACAACATAAAGTCAGTAATGTAAGGTATTACCATCAGAAGTATTACCAGCAGGAAACAGACATCACCAACATAAGTGAAAAAACGTCAACAATTTTAGAAGTATTACCGGCGGAAATATCACCAGAAGATTGATCAGTCCGAGGTGTGATAGGAGGTGGTGCATCACGTGCAATAGGTAAATCAAAAGAGACTGTAAAAAAAAAGTTGTTTGAACAATCCATCAAATTTACAAATTTTGACTCCTAATTTACAGATTTTCAAAACTGAATTTTCAGATTTTATAACGTACTATATCAACTCCTGAATTTAGATATTGGTCACAAATGAATTACAAATGCTGAATTTTCAGATGTGTACTCCTAATTGTATTTCTGATTGATAAAAACTGAAAATTGAATCACAAATGCTAAAAATTGAGATTGAATTTCATATTGCTAATGTCAGAATGATACGAAAGTCATGATGGAAGATAAGTGATAAGTTAGATAGCAACATATTGATGAATATAGAAAGATTAATGAATATCTAAATATATTTATAGTTTTATGTGATATCTACCATGTTTTAGGATTCACTTGATAAGTTGCAGATGCAAAAAAATTTTGAGGTCTGTTATTGTAATTATGAAGTGTATTATGAAGTGTATTAAGCTTCAAATTCTCAAGTCTGTCATCCACTCCTACTACCATTTGCGTTGATTTATAACAGATACTAATTATTAATTAGATGCGTAAATTAAAACATGTTGCAGTAAGGGAAAATGAACAGTCGTTGAATAATTTACCGTTCGAAACATCGGCCAAAGGGGTATTGTGTATTCTCCCAGAATATTTCGTAGCTACTGTGCGGTGGGCTGTGAATTGAAATGAAAAGAACGTGACAATAAATTTTACTTTATCAATATATAAAATTGTAGAAAGGAAATAAAAGGAATATATGGAATTAGACAACCAATATTTGACAATAACCTTTAGAAAGAGCCGGTGAAATAGTCCTTTGACGTTTAGCATAAGTTGGGCTAACAGGTTTGTCATGTGCTGTTTAAGAGATAGTTGGTATACAGGGAAGAGATGCATTCATTTAATATTCAGGAAAAAAAACTGGAGAAATAAAACATGTGGTTTTAAGTTTGATAACCTGAATCTTGATGCCTAGTTTGTCGTTTTTGAGCCAATAAAAGCTTTCGACGTATTCTATTATTAGCTTGGCTATTTTGTCCACTGTCTTGTGCCAATGAATCAAGGATCGGAGAGTGATCTGAATGATATACAAAAGACAATGTAACTGGATAAAGTCCAAAAAGTATGATATTCATGATATAAAAACAGATTGAATAAATTAATTATCACAAAATAAAGAATCAGGAATAGTTACCAGTAGAAAGACACTGTGTAGGAGTCATATGACGATTTCCATAAGGCATAATTGGTGAACTATAACCACCTAACCAAATGGTATGACGAGATACATGGTTAACATATATAGATAGTTATATTACAACTTCATTTAATTTAAAAACTAAAAACCAACATGGTGGATGCAGATAAAGGGAAAAAAAAGTGACGATGTACCATCTCTGAAAGGCATCTCCATACGAATTGAGTTTGGTGTACAAATGTTATGTTGAACTATGTAAAAAAAATGGATTTAGGACAATAAAACTCTCGAGCTCGATAGGAATTATATATACTTTATATAACATTATTACGTAGATGAAAGTAAAGTGCATAAATACCATTAGAAATGTCAAACAGTGGGGTCCTATGCTTGGTAGCAATAGATGGGGTAATCGATTTACCACAAGCTGCATAATATGCTCAAAAATGGCATAATAGTATTAGTTTGAAAATTTAGATATGTCAAACCAACATAAAGTTAATCAATCAAACATACAGTTATTGATGGATATATTTGAAAAGAAATTAAAGTCAAACCATTCGAAATGTCAATCGATGGGGTCCTTTGATCCTCAAGAGCATGTGAAGGAGTTGATATACCATTCTCTGATAAAGAAAGAAATGGTTGATGGCTTAGAATAACCATATAAATCAATGTGAATAGATATAACCGAAATAGTTGTGGGGCGGCTTACCTTGTAATTGCCGCATTTTTTGAGGTCTTGGAGTTCGCAATGTAGGTAGCTCCTCTCGAAAACAATGTGCATCATCCATGATCAGTGAATGTCCAGTAGCAATCCCTAAACATTAAAATTTTGGTGAAAAAATGGAGGCATGGTAACCAGGGAAGTGCAAAGATGAACAGTGTTGAAAAAATGCGGGAAAGGTTTGGTGAAATCAGGACAGAATATTCAAAACCCGTGATCCTCCAACTAAATTAGGAATATTGTCCAACTAAATTAGGAACCAAATCAGAATAGAGATACAGGCATCAATCAAACATTTTCATGAAATTATCAATCAATAAAGAATAGTAAAAATCATAAATTGTTTTTATAAACTCTAAATTACCCAAAGTACCTAAAAACCAACTCAGGTGAAAGAGGTTTAATTGAATTTTGTTCCAACATGAATATTAATATAATCAACTCTAAAATATAAATTAGGCCCAATCGGTAGGGTAATTGATAACCAAGACATACCTTATAGTTATCATCCGGGCACAATTCTGAATTGCCAGATGATATTGGATGCTTTCCGTGGGACTGAATTTCCAAAGACCTTTAATCCAATGAAATACGAGCAAGATGGGGTGAAGGTCGAGTTGGAGGTAGGAGGAGACTGGGTGTAGATGTGATATATGTAAAGACATTGAATATGAGAAACTCATTCCTTCCTGGTTGTCTGGGATTTGGGAGCGAGAGCTGCCAACGTCGGAAGAACTGGTGAAATTGGAGGTGTGGGACTGGTAGGCAGTAGGTGGAGAAGATAAGAATGGGGGAATGTTGTGATTATCTGAATGAGGATTGTTTTGTATAAAAAGGGAACTTTTTACTTATATTTACCTCCAATTTCATTGTATAAAACGATGAAATTGGAGGTGTGGGAAAGTAGGTGTGGGACTGTTGTGATTGGGATATTCACACAAGACAAACATATAGTATAAATACATATAAAAAGCCACTGATAAACATATATATAATATTATCATATTAATATTATTAGAACTTAAAACCAAAAATGTCAACAGATCCAATGTAGCATAGCGCCCATACAACTTTATTTAATATATAGAATACTTGTAGTAGGGCAAATAGTATCAAATGACTTTAGAATCACTCATCCTCCTTCTCAATCTTGATTTGAACCTTTTGCTTGGTGGTGGACATCTGAAAGTCCTTGTCATCTCCACTATCGACATCATCCTTCTCAATCTTGATTTGAACCTTTTTCTTGGAGGTGGAGGTCTGAAAGTCCTCCTCCTCTCCACTATCGAGCTCAATGTATTGACGTTTGTGGGGAGTAGCAAGGCTGATCAACAACTTATCAGAAGAGGCAGCATCAGAATGAGTATCCTACATCATCACACAGTAATCTCATTCAGTATGATATTTACGAAATACATGGGATAGTATGCATGTTATAGCAATTGTCTTAGGGCAACAAAACAATGATATGGATGGAGATTACATGGAGGGAGATTGACAATGATTTAAACTGCGCTATCAACTCATCATTAGCCGTCGTGTTCTTGATAGAGTGTGTCGAAGCCTTCACCTCTATGCGGAACAATAATGTCTTGTCCAATAAAACATTTAACTCAACAGGAAAAGCATCCATGTCACCATCCTGTGAAGGGTACATATGATCAGATGTGTGGAAAATCAGATGAAAGAAACACATGCAATCGCATATAAAGGTGATCGTGGAGGGTCACCTTAGATTGTTTTTCACGAAGAACAGATACAGAAGTGTGGACAATATCTTGAACATCTTGATCAAACATCATTAGAGAAGCTGTTCCAGTGTCATCTTTAACCTTTAGCTGAAGTAAATACCTAAAATTAAAGAAGGTATATCCTGGTCATCAAAAGGTGAAATTTGTGGCTGAACTCATAAATACCATACATGTGAATCAAAGGTGAGACAAAATGCAAAAGAGATAAAGGTACCGTTGGCCAGGATACGGTACAGGTTTGTCACAAAGCAAACAGTGGAACTTGGAACCATAAGAGTCAGCGGCCTTTTTACATTTTAAGCAAGCGTCGTAGAACCACTTGTCCTTTTTCTCAAACTCGACAATTGTTGCCAATACAACACAAATTGCACCATGTATTGTAATTAATACCTCAGATGTTTGTTACATATAAGCAAGAAGTATATACCAAAAGTGAACATGATAAGACCCAAATAAATATTATCACAAAATACCTTAGACTTACCTTAGACTTTGAGTCGAGCTGACTCAGATTTGAGATTTCATTGGAGTTGAGAAACTTTTGGGAATTTGATGTAAAACTATGGCTGGTGACATGGCTGATTGTACGGGAATCGAGCCCGCCAGAGCTGGATGCACTGATCAAATATGAAAATCGACATAAATCATAAAAAAAAAACAATATATACAACTGTAATGGCAAATAAAAGTACAACTAAAAAATGAAATAAACAAATAGTCATAAAGATCTCAATACATGTTCTTGAACTCTATGATATCAGGATGTTGCTCATCTAGTATCAGGCGGGAACCCCATTTTGTGTTCGAGATTTGCAACTCTCCTGAGAATAAGTTAGCATATACTTAAATATAAACACCAGGAGATGAAGATATGTATATAAATGGACATGTGTGAGGTACATGAAACAAATGATCAAAAGTTGATACCATCCCACAAAGTTGTCTTTGCAAATTGTAAGATAACAACCACGCACCCTCCCTTGACAGAGTTCACGAATGTAGACATTTCGATAGCGTAGTCTTCCCACAAAGTGCATTTTAAGATAGTCTTGCTACATGACGATGACAATAAATTAACCAAAACAGAATGGGAAACAACATGAAATGGGAGAAAATGCAAGAGAAAGTTAGACAGGTTGTAATAATGCACCCGTGATCCTCCAAGTGAATAATCATCCGATTCTTGGTAGACATGTCTCCATTGTTGCTGGTGATAATATCAGTATACTCCACAATTTGACCGATAACATTTGGAAAATCAAGGATAATAGAAAAAAATAAAAAAACGAAACCATATGAGATTGGGACAATTTTATGGGTGAATAAATATAAAATATAAAAAGTAAAGAAGAATTACCAAACAAAATGTCATCTGACATCTTCCCTTTTTTTATATTGGAGAAATCTTCAAAATGCAAACCATGTTTTGGTATGGACAACCCATCACATGATTTCATCAATGTCTTCTCATTGACCTCTATTTTTCTGGGGTGCTGGCTGAACTTGAATTGAGAGGTGTTATCAATGAGAGTAAAGCTCGACATAATGATAGTGGCAAACTCTTTCAAATGACTTGAATGCCTCCAAAGAAATTTGGGTTTCACAATTGCCTCTATTCTAGTCCCCTGAAAAAACAGAAAATGACGATTGATGTCAATAATAAAATAGAGTTAAAAGGCAAAGCAAACAATGCACAAGACTAAACAAAAAATGTTATACCTTCTCGTCTATCAAAACCAACTCTAGTGGAGGCTTGGCCTTGGATCCTTGAAATGGAGGCTTGGAAAATAGTCTCATAATGAGCACCTTGATAGTAGCTACTTCAGTGATTTCATCAACGCATACAAACTGTTCAGGCAAGGCAACGACTTTTGTCATTTCTACCAGGCAAATGAGGATAGTAGACAAACGGATGGGATGAAGGAAAATAATCAGTACCGAGTTTAGTATTTATAAGATAGTTGGGCAAAATTAAAAGGCAAAAAGATACCGATCAAAAAATATTGTACATAAAAAAAAGTACATAAATGGAAATGGATTCAAAATTCATAATAATGAAGGAAAGATATTATACACCCTAAGCATATTTATATATTTAGGTGATTATCAAATCAATCAAGTTATTTTAGGCGACAATTGAATTACAAAAACATATGATAATGATTATAATTATCATAAAAAAGGAAAGATATTATACACCCAAATATTATACACCCAAATCAATCAACTTCTACTGGGTGTATAATATCAAGCCTCTTATCACAGCAGCTGGAACTATTCAATCTGTTGGTAATCCTACTTCTGCTGGGTGTATAATATCTTTTTTATAATATCCACTTCCCTAAAGTGATCAACATAGCTTCAACTTACACATAGTAATGAGTTGCCATTAACTAACAAATGTAAAAAAAAAATAGCAATGAATATGTGTTATATCAATATAGCAAGATTTTAACGTGGCATTGATACAGAATATCAATAATAGACTGGTAAGGTAAATACAAATCAATGCAAATAACACAAATCATGCAATTTCCTTATCAACCGAATCAAAGAATCAACAGCACACAAGGGAATCCCTCCAATCCGAACAGTTTATCAGCGATTTCCAAAAAATCAAAAAATGAATCCAGCAACAGAATTGAAGTCACAGCACCAGCTAATCAGCATATTCAAACCAAATCAAAAGATGATAAATAAACGAAACAACTCATCTCAGATTGCAGAATACTAAAGTAATTTGACGATCGAGTTCAAAAGAAGAACAAACAAATCGACAAAATCTCAAAGGGTTGAAGAGTCTGCGATTACCTGACATGAACCCTGCCGAAACCTCTTTCCCTAACATGGTGTCGAGGTTGAAGCCCCTTATCATTCATCCTCTTCACCATTAATAGAGAAATCTAGACAGAAAATTAAGAACATATACTCACTTAAAATGTTGGAAAATAGGGAATACTCGGTCAAATGTGAGTCACTTCTATTGGGAGGTAAGATAAAATGTGTACTTTTTTTTAGTGGGATGAAAATAGGAAAGCTTGAGAGAAACCTGAATTCCAGAGTACTATACCTTGTTCAACCCATCATCATAAGCAATAACTGAACAGAAAGGATTGAGAAAATCATGCTATGGCTACTAATCATATGGGTATTAAAAGGTATCTGCCAGAAAAATGCAAATTATGGAACCTCAAGTTAAAATGGATATGAAAAAAAAAAGAAAATAGAATTGTACAAGTCATCATATGCTAAAAAATACAGAACAGAAAGTTTCCTGCTTCTCTAGTAAAGTTGTTATAAGGATACGCAGATTGTGATATTCATGATAAATCGTTATAGACTTATAGGTGAACACATGATACAAAAAAATAAAAAGAAAAACAAAAAAAACAGAATTGATACATTGGTTGTCACAAAATCAAAAGTATGGAAGAAGTTTTACCAGCAGAAGTAGGGTGGCTCAAAATAGACCCGACCCGGAAAACACGGGGTCGGGGTTGACCCGAGACCCCTAGGGGTCGGTTCTCGGGTCGAATTTTAAAAAATCCCGGGTCAATGGGCGGGTCGGGGTTAGACCCGGCGGGTCTCGGGGTCTAACCCGTTGACCCGGATTTAAAAAAAAAATAAAAAAATTATTGTTGTGTTGCATAACTGTATGTATATATACTTTATAAATTAGAACTAGGGGTGTGGATATATAATGTGTATATATACTTTATAAATTACCATATGTATACACCATGCATGTATACAGTGTACCATGTATACTTTGTATACTGTGTTAATATGTATACTTTGTATGTACGTGCAGTACGTGTATATACACTGCAATAAAATAACACATATATCCACACTTATATACTAGATATTATATATATATTGTATATTATATATAAGGAAAATAATAAAATATTATAAATCTATATGTGTTACGTCTTTAAAAACCGTAAAATATATCGGAATTTTAAAACTCGGGTTTTCGGGTGAACCCGTGACCCGACCCGGAAAACCCGGAATTTCAAATCTCGGGTTCGGATCGGGTGGCGGGTCGTGTTTTTAAAAATCTCGGGCCTTCGGGTTGACCCCCACCCGGAATGTTCGGGTCGGGTCGGGTCGACCCGGATGAGCCACCCTAAGATGAAGAAGTGTGAACAACAGAAGTAGGATTACCAGCAGATTGAACAGGGACTGCTGTGATAAGAGGAAGTGCATCAAGTGCAACGGGAAAATCAAAAGGGACTGATAAGAAAAAAAAACTGAATTTAGATATTGGTCACAAATGAATCACAAATGCTGAAATTTCAGATTTTATAACGTAGTATAACAACTACTGATAAAACTGAAAATTGGTTACAATGCTAACAACAGATCAGGCATAAAATAGGGCCACTACACTGCAAATTATTTAGAACTAATCATACCTATACCTTAACTAAAAAACCAGGCATAAAATAGGGCCACTACACTGAAGCCCAACAGGTTTTTTCCCAAGTTCCATTACCCTATAAATTCTGGATGCAATGCGCTCCAACCATCCACACTCACGTTTTTTCGCATAGAAAAAGTCAAGGACTCGGGTGGATGTTGGCAACTGCCCGTGCTATTGTAACACAATCCACTTTTAATATTTAAAAAAAAAAAAAGTATTTGTGGCTAGATAAGATTTTTGTCCTTGACCTTTCTTCCTAAGCTAACTTCCATGAAAATCTTAATATCCATTTTGACGAGTATTAATTTGAAACTCAATATTTAAACTCATCTCAAAAGAAGAAGAATACATAAGAGACTTGTGATTGAGTATCGTGTTTATCCACATGTTTGAATTGATGAGTATAGACATATTATAATGACAATAAAGCGGCAATGTCAAAGGCTAGTCACGATCTCTATTTCACAGAAAACACAAATCATAATGTCTCACAAGTCACAGCCTAAAAAATTAGCACTGCAGTGCAATCACAGCCTAAAAAATTAGCACCTAACAACGGATTAGAGGGATTCTCTCTGTTTTCAGCATTTGGTCAAGCAATTTTTTGAAACCAAATAAAGCAAGATTTTAACTTGGCATTCATACAGAATATCAATAATAGCCTGGTAAGGAAAATACAAATCAATGCAAATAGCACAGATTATGCAATTTCCTCATCAACCGAATCAAAGAATCAAGAGCACACAAGGAAATCCCTCTAATCCGAACAGTTTCTCAGCTATTTCCAAAAAAATCAAAAAATGAATCCAGCAACATAATTGAAGTCACAGAACCAGTTAATCAGCATCTTCAAACCAAATCAAAAGATGATAAATAATCGAAACAACTCATCTGAGATTGCAGAATACTAAAGTAATTTGACGATGAGTTCAAAAGAAGAAGAAACAAATCGACAAAATCTCAAAGGGTTGAAGAGTCTGTGATTACCTGACATGAACTCTCCCGAAACCTCTTTCCCTAATTTTAAATCGGAGAAACGGAGAAACTGAAGGAGATAAAGGGAGGATCTGAGAAACGGACTATTCCATGAAAAATTAGCAGATCGGTTGCTTGCCCACTTAGCAGTGGTAATTCGGACCCTTATCATTCATCCTCTTCACCATTAACAGAGAAATCTAGACAATCAAAATTAAAAAACTTTCAAACGCTAATCACAAAATGAAGAGAGCAAAGAAAATCGGAAGAAAAGGAAAGAAATTCACCTTCTAGATGGACGCGCCGAGTTTCTCAACAGAAACGATGCCGAGAGTTTAGGCAACCCAAATCCAGGCAGATCAGGGGATCGGACCTCTGGATCCTGCGATTCGATCGCAAATTGACAGATGCTCATCTTCATCACAAAATTAGACTTATCAATCGGAAGATGTCTCAGAAGACGAATGAAATGGAGATTTTGGGAAATTTTGGGGAAAAAATTAAGGTTACCTTGAGGACGATCGGGCAAGGAAAGGGGAGGCAAGGAAGGAGACGTAGCGAGAGATGCGGAAAGAGGAGGCCAGAGACGAAAACCCTAAAAAAATTAAGAGCGAAAAATTTTTTATTAAAAGATAATAAGAAATTAATTACGGTAAGAAAGAAGCTGATTAGTTGAAAATGCTAGGTTAAAGGGCATGGCGACACGTGTCTAAAAGGTTTCTGTTTTAATAGTAAGTTATAGATTATAGATAGATATATAGATAGATTATAGATTATAGATATTTTTGGTTCTACTCAGACGGTACCATTGCAATTTGCAATAGAGAAGGGGTTTCAACATGACTTGTTGCCTATTGGTCTGGGTTATTGGCAAGACATCGGAATGATTGTTAGCAAGACGATTTTTAAAAAATTGCTCAAAAGTCCTTTACATAATTATAGATATATCCGGGTGAATCCATCAAAATCCCCAATTCGCCTTCCAAAATAATAGAGTAATCATAATGATTCGTTCATTGATACATTTCAATGAGTTTATTCAGGATTTAGGTTGAACAAATTCAGTATTTAGATGATCGCTAATAGGTTTTCTCATTTTCTCTCGATATGTATAAAAATATTTTCATCATTTAAAAAAAAAATTGTATATATTATGAATTATAAATATTTTAAAAAAATATCTAACAATTTTGACTTGAGATAATTTTGTGCAAATTTTAATAGGTGATTAAAAATAAATAAAAGGCCAATGCTGAATTCCCAGTTTGATACACATTAAATTAATACAGTTCATTGCACCAAAAAAAAAAATTAATACTGTTCATAGGAACATGCAAAAATGTATATACAGTATACATAATACATTAATGCATGCATATGTATTAATTACAAATTTACAATACATATCAACACCTTATATATAATGAATCACATATCCCGGCCTACTCGTGCACATGATTTGAACCTCAAAAAAGTTAAGTAGAGTTGGATCAAATGAAGCTCCAAACGATAGTATTGGCGATGGCTGCAGTACTGATGGTCCTCCAAGCGTGGTTGCTGCCGTCGTCGGTAGCCGGAGGAGCCTCGACGTCGGATTATTTTACGCCACCGACGGTGGTGTCGATCACAAACAACCTGGAAGGGCATCAGATTCTGGAGGTGCACTGCAAGGACGCCCACCATGACGACGGGACCCACTGGGTGCCGTACGGCCAGACTTACCAGTTTCCGTTCCTAGCCTACGAATTCACCGACTATTACTGCGGCTTCACCTTCAGTGGCATGCTCCACTGGTTCGACATCTACCGCGGGAAGAGAGACATGTATAAATGTCGGGAAGACTGCCGGTGGAGCATCACCGAGGGCGGGCCCTGCCGGCTTGAACCCAGTTTCTGCTTCCCGTGGAATCACGACGCAACGTTGCCTTGATTGATTTTCGTTTTTCAAGTTGTTTGATCAAAATTTGCTTTATTATTGGAATAAATCGAAATTATGCATTTGAGAAGGTAATCAAATTTATCCTAGTAATTTGTTTTTAGACAAGGAAATGTAATTGTTAAGGATTCGAATCTAGTCCATTTTTAAGTTAATTAAAACACGAAATGGCTTTGAGATAAGACACCGGAGGCACGACAGCTCGGCACTTAGGCTAGGCATGTCGTTGAGGTTGGCTTTAGACCATGTACAACCATGGGTTTCACTTGCCTCGTAGGTTTTAAAAGGTAAACCCATCGTTGGAAGTCAAACCTTAAGGGAAACCCATGGTTGCAAGCGGCCAAGGTTACCTGGAAACGACGGCGTTTCGTCGCCGGCAGGGAGGGGAAGGAGGCGAAGTGACTGAGTGCAGATGGAGAAGAGCGAGGTAGGGTTGATTTCACCGACGAAAGAGATCTCCGGCGGGATATCGATCCCGAAGATCTTTAGGGAGTTTTCTTTCTACTCAGATAACATCTTCCCTTTTATTTTTACTTTATCTTGTTTTTAAACACACAAGTGGAGCACTACATATTATTCATATATTTTTATTCATATTATTTAAACACACAAGTGGATAAAGTGAGGAACAGGGTAACTCATGGTTGCAAAGGTAACCTCTCAAGAAGAGGTAAAAAAAGTAGAAAATAATTTAGAGAAAAAAATATATAAGGTGACATATTACGATGAGGGGATAAAAATTGAAAAGAGAAAGAGTTAACCTCATGGTTGCACACTCTCTCAGACCATCCGCAACCATAAGGTTACCTCTTATCCAAATGTTTTCCTCTCTCCCTATAATATTTTGGCACCTCATTTATTTTTTCTTTTAAATAATTTTTTACTTTATCAACCTTTTTCTTTAAGATTTTCATATTTTTACTCCACAATCATAAGTTTACCTCATTCTTATAATTTTCCTATTTATTTATACCCACTATATGATTTTCACCAATCATAATATTATTAGTTAAATAAAAAACATATAAATAAATAAAGCAAAATGTTTTTGCACATTGTCCAAGACACTTCCTACCTCTCCACAGTTCTCTCTCTTTACCTTAAGGTTTTGCCTACAACCATGAGGTTACCTTTTAACAACGAGCAAAACTCATATTTGCTCGTGCTCTTAGATCTTACCTTTTAAACCCTCTATGGTATTGACTCCTACTTTCTGGGATTTTGAACTTCCCAGAAAGTAGAAAGCTAACCAAACGAACCCTTAAATGGTCAGCTGCATAAAGCCTGTGTAGTCAAGGCTTCCTCGGTAAGAACTTAGGGTGTGTTTGGCAATGAGTTATTTTTTAGGGGGTGGAGATTATTTTTAAGGGATTATATGAGATGGAGATTGTTGTATGGGTTATGGGGATGGAAGAGGTGGAGATTTTTTTTGATAAATAATCCCGGTAAGGTGTTTGGTGGGTATAAGGTTATTTTTTGTTTATAACCTTGGAAATGACACATTTGCCCTCAATCTAAAACAAAACTCACTGCCCCTTCTCTCCTCTAAAATCCAAATTAGGTCAACATTGCACAGGGAAGAAACCACCGCTGCTCTCGATTTGGCCAGTGTCGACATCAACCTTACTCCTCCACCTTGCAACCGGCGGCTCCTCCACCTTGCTCGTCGAGGACTCGTATGTGTATATATATCCTCATCCTCTCGTGTGTTGAAATTTGTGGTTTGTACTGAAATGGGGGACTCCTCCACCCTGCTCCTCCACCTTGCTCGTCGAGGACTCCTCCACTCTGCTCCTCCACCTTGCAACCGGCGGCTCCTCCAAAATCCAAATTTGTGACTGCGATTAGAATGAAATGGGGGTTGAATTTTGTGGTTTGTACTGAAATGGGGGGAAGGTGACCAGGGGCAATGGGGAAGAAATGGGGTTGTGGATATGAACAATCCCCGGAATCCTCATGGGCAGGGCTTGGATTATAGCCTCCTGGAATCCACGATTAATCTCCAACTCCTAATTTATCTCCAACTCCTAATTTCTCAACCCCCTACAAACTCCCGCCAAACACTGTCATGAGATTGTTGTTTTTAATAAAAAACCCCCACAACCCCCTGCCGAACGGGCCCTTAGTATTCATTGCAGATAATTTTCTCGAGGATGACCGTTGCCATTATTTGTTTCTCAGTTTGATCGTGCATTTTGCTGTCATGTTTTTATTTGGTTTGTTTCCCCGTTCCTGTCATATTTGAGTTTTACTACCAAGTGCTTGTTTTCCCTGCAATTCCAACAACATTCATTCAAGGATCTTGACTGCCCACTCGACTATCAAAATAACCAACCAAACAGACCACATTACGAGTCTTCCTATAAATTTGCTGATGCAATTGTAAAGCTTGATTTAGCCTAGTTCAAAGATCAAGTTTCAATAGCACATGATTTATGATTTCTCTCATCATTATCCAGATAGATAGCATGATTTTAGTTTCAACAAAAGAAATACTCGTATCAAAACAATGAAAAAGTGAACCACACCTATTCATGTCTAAACAAAGGTAACCCTCCAATCCACAACAATCAAATGAAAATCTAAAAGGTGAAAAAGGAAGACTCGAGATAATAACGGCTGATAGAGTCATACAATTGCTTATGGAGAACTTCATTTCCTGCCAGGGATCCTAGTTGCTTGCTTGGTCTTCTTCTTAACACCAGACTTGGCAACCTGAAGGCTCCTGTTTACAACACTCAGCCTTGCAAGGGCTGCCTTCTTCAAGTCTGGCCTGTAGTAGTTGTCACCAACCTGAAGTGTACAGAGGCAAAATTTATGATTGGAATTATTTCGCATTGAACAATCATGCAGCAAGAAAATATAAAACCAAGGCAAAAAGGAACATTTGTTTGCAATCATAGTAAGAACATGCTTAAATCCATCTTTATCCATGAATAAAATAGGGAAACGTGAATTTAACCCAACATTCGTATAAGATGCGCTAAGAAATCAACTATATATTGAAGGAAAATTCACATTATCAAACAGAAAACCAGCTCTAAAATATGGAAGGCATGGAAGATAGCAGCAGTAAAGTATATTAGTGCTAGTTCTCTACCTGGTTGTTAACAGACTTGGCCATTCGATTGAACTCCTTCTTCATTACAGACTTGTGCTGCAAAGAAGCTGGCTTGTTCTGCTTCCTTGTCTTAGTTGTAGCAAGCAGAACTGAGCTGTCCTTACCTGATGGTTGGATCGTGATCGTCTTGGTGTTAGCCAAACCTGCACACACGCATATTTTCAAAAAATGGCACAATAACATACTTCATAGATACTATACACATTGTATGCTTGAATATCAAACACAAAAAACTGTACTCTTCCAAAATGAAACCAAATGAAAAACTAATTGAATGATAAATTAGCAACTGTACTCTTCCAAAATGAAACCAAATGAAAACAACTGTATACTTGAATATCAAACATAAAAAAACAACTGTACTCTTCCAAAATGAAATCAAATGAAAACTAATTGAACGAGAAATTAGCAATCTTCATGTGGCCAATCGCATTGGTAAGCAGGAATCACTATCGTATTTCGAATTAGCGTCTTTGAACTCAATTCGAGGTTAACTTCCAGATAATCATCCCAACGCCAAATGAAGATAGTGCAGATCCGGAAAATCTAAAATGAAGCCCTGTTCATGCTCTAATTTCGATTCACAATCAAAGCTGAAATAACACAAAAATTCCAAAACAAAATGCAAGAAAAACTCAAGAATCGTTCACGCTAGACATAACTAAAGATAAAACTGCAAAAGTCGATTCAAAAATGAAACAGGAAAAAAAATCATTCACGAAGAGACTAATAAGATTGGAAACTGGAGAGTACCAGAGTACTTGTAGGAGTGAGCGTTGCAGAGATTGTTGCTCTCCTTGCTAAACTGAATCTTGGCGGTACCGTTACCGAACTGTTTGACAAGGAAGGAGTTGTTCTTCTTCACAATCTCCCAGATCAAAGGCCCTGGAACCGTTGCCATCTCGATCAGGGAATCACGAAAAAACCTAGAAGCTCCGAGATGAGGTGCCGGCGGGAAATAGGAGGGATGACCGCACTCGTGAAGTAAATCCAGTTTTATATGAGACCCGAGCAAAAACCCTAGTTGACGAGTAAGGCCCAATATATTTGGGCCTGGTTTCAATTTTTTCGAATTTTGACAAGCGAGGCCCAATAGTTGAAGCCAGAGGTTGTTGCCGAAGGTTTTCAGTTCAAGCTTACAAGCAAATATGTTTTCATAGTAACTCAATGCATAGTAGCCACTGACGGATTCAGGGTGAGCTTGTATGGGCTCAAGCCCACCCCAAACTGAAAACAAATAGGTATATGTATATATTGAAAGTAGCAATAGACATGTATGCTGGGTTAGTCTAGTGGTGAGGGAGTTCCTTTTCAATTCAAGAGGTTGTTTGACTCCCCACTAGCTCGTGTTGGCATTTAATATTTTTTTTCTTTATTTTTTTTCTTTATTTTTTTTCTTTATTTTTTTTCTTGTTTTTTTTGTTTCATATCCCAAGTTTAGTATATTTTTAAATTTTGTTAAGTATTTATTAATATTTTACTTTTTTATAATTTAATTAGAATATGGTTATAAATATTTAAATAAAATTAGAATAGAATAATTACATAGAGTAGTGAATGAAATTAAAATTGTCACAATTTAAAGGGGTTTTTTTCTGAATATTTATATAAATTATTTTATTTCTTTTTTTTGCTTCAAATGTGGGATATAACCCCTTATATTAAAATAATAATCGTATTTAGCCTCCTAATGGAGGTACACCAGAACAAAGGGAAGCAATGCAAATAGGTAAACTATCTAATTCAACAAAAGCATCAGTTAAGGATAGAGATCAGTTTGCGAGGGCATCCGCTGCCTTGTTAGCCTGACGTCGAACATTACCAAAGGTCACCTCCCAACCTGGCTCCCTAGCCAAGAGTCTGCACCGATTGATCAAATGAAACTCTGGAGAAGGCGCCACACCATCCGCCAAAATCGAAGCCTTCAAGTTTGCCGAATCCGTCTCAACAATTAGCTGAGTTACACCCAGCCTCCTAGCTACCTCCAAACCTTGTACTGTTGCCCATGCCTCAGCCGATTGCGCTCGACAGTAACCACACTTGAAAGCGAAGGCGCGCAGCACTGCGCCGGTTTCGTCCCGGACCAGACCCCCCCCCCCCCCCCCCCCCCCCCCCCCCACCCCCACCGGCCAGCCCAGGGTTTCCCTTAGAGACGCCATCAATGTTCAACTTGGACCATCCATTGGGCGGCGGGATCCAAGAGAGAGCATGCAGATCATTTAGACCATTTGAGCAGCTTATTGGGGCTTGGATGGGCGTCGCTTTGCGAGCAATTTCCGCAAAGGTCCGAACTTGGTTTACCACCGTGACCGTTACCCCTCTAAGGGGGTTCTTCCCTTAAAAAAACGAGCGCATTCCTACACTTCCACACATGCCAGAGCATGTATGAGAAGGTCGAACTCCATTGATCCTCTTTTCTGACGTTCATCAAAACCCAGCTGCTCAAGTCGGTTTCTGAGTAAAAGGATGGCTCAAGGAAGTTACCTGTCAACCTTCGCCATGTCTCCTTAATCTCCGGGCAATCTCTTAGCAGATGCAAGGTGGATTCCTCAGCACCGCACCGAGGGCAACCGTCGAATTGCGAAAGGTGTCACTTCACACGAATCTGGTTGCTCAAAATACTATTGTGCGCCACGAGGTAAATAAAAGCTCGGACACGTTGCTGGGCAGGGACGCGCCAGACATGTCGCCACCCTTCCACTCTTGGCGTCTATATCTCTCTTTGAAACAGGGCTGGTGCAGACTTAGTGGTGAAATCCCCCGAGCTCGAATGTGCCCAGTAGAATCTGTCTGAAGACTCAGTGTCAGCGCTAACCTGGATGGCTTGTAGCTTGAGGAGAGACGACGGCGGCAGAAGGGTAGATAGGGTATGCCAATCCCAACCCCCATCAATCCAAAGCTCCCCAACAGTATCCCCCAGGTGTTCCTCCGGAACCGGGTGCGTCGCTATATCCATCAGACAATTATCCTCCAGCCAGGAATGCATCCAAAACAAGGTCGATCTCCCGTTGCCAATGGCGACCCGCAGCCCCGGCACTAGCAACTCAACGCCATGATTGATGGCTCTCCAATTGCGAGACGCAGCTCTGCCCACTCCAAACATATCAATGTCCAACCTGCCCTCACAATACTTACCTCTGATTATCCGGCTCCAAAGGGACTCTGGCTGATGGAGAAGCCGCCAGCATAGCTTTGCGAGGACGGCTTGATTCGTATCTCTCATAGCCCTTATGCCCAGTCCCCCATCCTCCATCGGCTGCTTCAGAATATCCCAGGAGAGCAGGTGGATCTTCCGATTCTGCGGGCTACTTCCCCAAATAAAACCCCTCACGAGCTTGTCGATCTCGTCACAAATGGATCTCGGAATGAAGGAGGATTGCATCACGTAGATCGGTAAGATTATAAGTATTGACTTAGCAAGGGTAACCCTCCCCGCAAACGAGAGCGTTTTAGCTTGCCAACCTCTCAGCCGGGACGCCACCTTGTCAACTAGGAAGCGGTAACGATTGCTTGTCATCCGACCACATGCCATCGGTACCCCGAGATAGTTTCCGACCTCCGACGACACAGGGATTTCCATCTCAGCGGCAATGACTTGCTTAAGAGAGTCCTGGACGTCCCAACTGAAGATCACCGAACTCTTTGAGTAGTTTACCTTCTCTCCCGATTTAGCACAGTAGTTCTCAAGCACCTGTTTAATCAATCTGGTCTGCTTAGTTGAACCCGGCCAGCGCAGCTGGCCGGGTTCAGCTGTCCGGAAAACAGCCTTGATTCACCATTGCCAGAACCGCATCTGTGACCTGATTCCCAACCGTCTCCCACTCATGTTGGTAAAAGAGAGCCGGAAACCCGTCGGGACCAAGTGCCTTCTTATAAAATATCTCCGACAAATTTGTTTATTCCCACGCTAGCTCATAACTTGCCCACCCCAAAATATTTCCGGGCTCCACCACTGATAGTAGCGTGAGCTTTGTGTTGATCCGGGTAAACCAGTTGGTGGAATCTTCAATTGCTAATGCTGCAGTAATGGCTAGCCGAAGGTTGCTGAAGATGACAGACCTTGATCCTGGAAGAACCGAGCACTTCTAATTGCTTAGTCATGAATGAAATTTTATGTGTTGGAATTTGCGTCCTTTAACTCAATAGGCCGACTAATCAACGGACGGACTATCCATCAACATACAACCCACTAAATAACACAAATCAACATAGAAGACAAAAAAAACCCTTAACAACCCATAACACAGTTCGATAGACGGACTATCCATGATCTGCCCTTGTTGTTGTTTTTATTTTTGCTTTTGCTTTCACCTTTACTCTCTCTTTCTTTGTCTTTTCTCTTCTTTTTTTATTTGCTTTTTAATTGATTAGGATTTTTTTTTACAACGGATAGATCTAAGATATGTCCGTGTATTTTTTTTTTAACAACTTGAAATAATTAATGCACATGTGTCGTGTTGAAAATACAGCAGATCCTGAATCTGTTTGTTGAGTGCATATAACACCTGTCTCCAGTGAACATAGAGTGAATTATGTACTGCATTTGATATCACTGTCATAGTGAATGCCATTGTTTGAAATTAGAATAGTAAGACTAAGTATTACGAATGGAATTAATAGAAAGTGGATTTTGGGTAATAAATACGCTACGAAATGTATTGTACAAGCTATGAAAGAATTAATCAATCCCTTTACTATCTCTTCTTTCTCCTCTATTCTATCTTTCTACCCTCTCTGAATGCATTGTGGTCCATTTGTGGATTTGTGGTTGCAGTCATTTGAGTGACTTGGCTGCAATTATATGTGGGAGTTGGCCACATTTAAGAAAAAGGAGAGTGCATTGCATTGGATTGTAAAGGAGCATCAAACAAGGGGCTGCATGGTGCATAGAGCCATAGACTTTGTTTTCACAGGGGCTGCATTTATATGTGATTTGTCAGACCACCAATCAAGTGGTAATGTTCAATTGGGAAAGTGGGTTGACTTGCCTTCTTCCAAGCTACTACAACTGAAGAGTGGGCATTACAATTTACAATTAGGAGGACGGATGCAAGCTTCATTGTGATCATCTTCAAATCCGGAGTTCACTTATTGGCTTGATGAGGAGGGAGCACCTTTGTACTGTATAGGTTTGGCACTGCAAATCTAGATCTACTAAGATCCAGATTGTTAATGGTTAGATCAAGCGCGAGTTTGCAAGTGAAATGACGACATTTGTTGTTGGACGGAGCAACATGCAACAACACTGAGCTTCACCCAAAATAGGTTGCATAAATTGCTTGTTCTTTATGAAGCATGAGCCAAGAACTCAATGAGTGAGAGATCATAATGCCAGCTACAGTTTAAAGTTACAAACTTAGAAATTACACGTGCTTTACTATCTTTACATACGGTAATAAATAAATGTTGATGCAGTATGAAGTCATAGAAGGCACACAAGCGCGAGCCTTTGATGATAAAGGGTTCACGAACGTCGAAACTCTAGGAAATATGTAACGAGTTTGGAATTCACCGAGGCATAAAAGAAAACTCTCTAAACCATATTGGAATTTGGAACCCAAAAACTGAGTGAAACGTTTCTCTGACCGTTTTCCAAAACTAACGTCCTAACTACTGAAAACATAATATTTTAATATATTCCTACCAAAATATATACAATACGTAATTTTTTTAATATATTCAATTGCAGTTTGGTGTCTTCGGTTTTTGTATCGTTGCTGATGGAATTTGGTTGCATCTATTACCTGAGCTGGATTGCCATTGTTTGATTCCATTTGGCTACGAGGCTCATTTTTCAGCTTTGATCTTACGATTTCCAGGCTTCAATGATGCTCAAAATCAAAGCACAAAATCAACCTCAAACACATTAATTTAGACATATGGATTCGAAGAAGAATTATATACAAATTCAATCTGTAAGCTTGATAATTCAATTCAAATCTGCTGTCAATCTATATACATGATGCACATAAGCTCAACCTAGATCCAATCCAAACCCGATTTTGGTCCGCTATGATCCATATACAGCAAAGCACACTATGACACCTCTCTCTCAGTTTCAAAAATGGAATTCGGAATGGAAATTGGAAACTTCAAAGCTCAAAACTTGTGATCATGAAGAAAACAATCTATTTCTCTGAGGGGGGAAAACTGAGATCCAACTGATGAGATTCGTTTCAACAAGAAAGGAGCGTCGTTGAAGAACGACACATCTGATCAAGGAGGACGACGAGTGCCATGGCGGTAGCGGTGTCTGTATACGGGCGAGCGACCATTAGCCTAAATACGTCGCCACCAAGCGCCACCCCGCTAGCTGACTCCTTCCGCCGGATCTCCGCTACGCATCGCCTTGCACCGTCGTATACTGAAACGCTGCGTTTCTTATACGAGCCTTCCATTTTGTACGCCACGTGGTTTTCCGGTGACAACGATGGAGAAGAATCCGGTGACGAGAAAGGCGATGCTGAGCACGACGTCGCTTTGCAGGAGCGGACGTTTGCTAGGGTTTTCGATCGCTGGAGATTGAATTTCCGGTGAACGGAGAATCTCGGATCCGCCTTCTTCTCGCCGTCGTACACCGTCCAGCACTCTCCCAGGCTCAATCTCTGCTTGTCAACAAATAATTTCCGATTAGCAATTCGAACAATTTCAATCCCAAATTCGAAGTCGAATCTGAATCTATTTCTCACAAAATCAATCAATTGAACTCAATTACCTTGCGGCGCATGGTGAGAATCGGCTTGCCATCGGCGTCCATGAGGACGATCTCGCCTTTATTGCCGGCAAGGTAGTTATCAACACGGTAGACCAGATTCCCTCTGCCATCGAACACGGTGAAACCGCTGCAATTAAACAGCAAGGACTTCCTCCAAACCGTCAACACCGTCACATCCTCGGCGGCCTCAACAGAGGATCCGGTGTGGTAGCCGCTTTAGATCCCTTGGCGGTCGCCGCCGCCGGCAGAAAGCTCGCAGGGAAGACCTTCGGCATCGCGTAGAAAACACTAAGCGGTCGATTCGAAGATTCCAGAAAGGAAAGGAAGGGATTGATGGAGAGGAAGAGAGTGAGAGGAGATGGATGGATCTGTTCTGTTGGTGACTTGGTGAGACCGTGAGGGTATAAATAGGTGGATTGAAAAAGGGGGAAAACTGAAAGGAAGAGAGAGAGGGAGTGACGAGTGAGAGAGGTGAGGGGTGGGACCCAATGGTAGGGTTGAAGTCAACAGAAAAGGCATATTAAAAAGGAAGAGATCGAGGAACATGGGAATTGCATTGATTGCAGGGGGGGGGGGGGGAGGAGGGAGGTCCGGAGGTGGTGGACCCGGCGGTCGTGGGGTGGGTGAAGGTGGTGGGGTGAGCCACAATGGAGACGTCGGTGGGTGGGGTGGCGATTCAGGTTCCACCTCATTGTGGGTAAAACAGGGGAATGATACAAATACAAGAGTGAAGAGTGACTGGGATGCTAGGTAGATAGCATCATAAGCAACAACCCAACAAGCCTACAACTAGGACTTATGGCAGAATTTTTAGTAGTACTAGTGGAATTTTAGTTTGACATTTGAGGTAAGGTGTCCAAGTTGGGAGTTTTTTTTTTTAATAAGGTAAAAGTTTAGAGGAGGTGACGGTTCAAATGGGATCAACTATCATCAAACACCCACTCTGTCTCTGTCTGTAAGCTCTGTACCTCTACAATCCCCAATTTAAAAAAAATGAAAAATAATTAAAATTGAAGAGATTAAGAGAGAGACAGAGAGTGGACATCCAAATTGGCACAACAGATTCTCTCTCGATTCTGTTGAATCATTATCAAGAGCGTTTTTATAAATGACAACAAAAAGCTTGGGATAAGAAGTCAAGATACGAGCATATTAGGAGAACGGAAGTCTTGACATATTTTCAGCAATCTGGTTAACTTCTCTGAAAACACGAGAACAGGTAATTCTAGCTTAAAAATATTTAAATTATAATCAGGAATAGGTAATTCTTGTATAAAACCCAAATATTTATCCCATTATAAGGTTCTATTATAATTACTTTTTAAAAAAACTTGAAAATAAGGGGTTTCAAAACCTAGCTTAGCCACCCCTACTATGTGGTAGGAGAGTTGCTTATTCCTAATTCATGATGGCATATATTTATTTATCCACTTTATGAGTGTGTATGGACACTTGCAATTTGATCATAGACATAGCTGGGTTACAGAAGGGCAAATAGGTCTTTTCATGTAAGGTTCCAATTGATACAAAAGGCGGGAATTCTGTTTGGAGGTAGTAACAAACTCACTTTCTGATTGCAAGCTCAATTGAGCTCCTCCAATGGAGGTTTCCGTTTTTACCTAAACTCAATTTGATTCTACAATTGATTGCTTAAGTTTTCTAGTTTTCAAATGGTATCAGAGCACTGAGTTCCGATCTGTGTTTTCGTGTGATTTCGCTTCGAAATTCAAGTGAGATTCGGAGAACTAGTTTCTGGTGTTCGATTGCTGGCGATTCTCGATTAGATCTAGCTTTGCTGAAGTCAGTATGGTTGGAAGAGGAGCAGGTGATGCGAATGGACAAGGAAGAGGAACGTATATGACTCCTCCAGCACCGGGAGCAGGAGCTGGAAGAGGATGGAATCTGCAAAACCAAGGGATCCAGTTTGGAGAAGTGATGCACGAGATGGCCAATGCGCATGTCAATCCATTGTTCTTATCAAATTCAGATCATCCCGGTATGGTCCTTGTCTCGAATCCTTTTAATGGTGCCAATTTCACTAGTTGGAGTAGAGGTATAAAAATGGTACTAGGAGTGAAAGTCAAGTTAGGATTTATAACTGGAAGCTGCGTTAAACCTCCAGAAAATAGTGAGGAGTTTGAGAAATGGATGCGAGCTGACCAGATGGTTATGTGTTGGCTGTTTAATTCTATGACAAGAGAAGTTGCTGAAAGCATGATGTATGTTGAGACATCAAAAGGAACTTTGGGATGAAGTGAAGGAAAGATTCTTCGAATCTAATGATCCCTTAGTTTACCAGCTGCGTAGAGATCTAGCCAACCTTAGGCAAGACAACTTATCTGTTGGGGCGTATTTTGGCAAATTGAGCAAAATTTGGGATGAACTGAAATCCTTAGATGTTGTGCCTCTATGCAACTGTGGTAGTATGAATGGTTGTAGTTGTGCTTTGTTAAAGAGGATTATTGACAGAGAAGAGAAAGCTAGAGTAATGCAGTTTTTGATGGGATTAAATGATGTTTATGAGAATTTAAGAAGCAATATATTGTCTAAGGATCCTATACCAGGGCTGAATAAGGCATTTCAGATGGCTACACAGATAGAGAGGTCTAAGGGGGTCACTAATGCCATCCAAGGTGAACAAAATGCCTTGAATGTGTCAAGGCAATTTGATAGGTTTCCACAGGACAGATTTGGGCAGACTGACAGGAGCTATCAGTTGGAAAATGAGGCCAATGCTGTAAAGGGATATAGAGATTACAGGAGTGGTGATCAATCTAGGTATTTTGATAAGAATTCTGAACAAAGCTACAGAGATTATAAGAGAGCCAAGTTGGAAAGGAAATGTGACCATTGTGGTGAGAGAGGTCATCTCAAAGAATTTTGCTTCAAAATCATTGGGTACCCTGAGTGGTTTAGGGGGCCCAAGGATGAAGTGAAGCCTAAATCCACTGGGAAATTTACAGCTCGGCTTGAATCAGCACAGCATGAGAGTCCCTTTGAAGAAGATACTTATACAACCAACAAACCTGACCAGGCAGTTGTGAATGTTGTATTCCAGGAAGTCCTGAAGCTCATGAAAGGAAAATCTCAGGTGGAGAGCACTGATAGCAATGCTAATCAGGCCATGGTTCATTTTGCAGGTACCTTGAGTTCTTCTTTTCTAATTGGTGTGAATAAATCTGAGAATGACTTGTGGACTGTGGACTCTGGGGCCACAGATCATATTGCATTTGATTGCAACATTTTTTCAGAAGTTTTTGATTTTAAAGCTGCTATCAAACTTGGGTTACCTGATGGAAATTGCATCACAGTGACACAGTTTGGTACAGTCAAGTTGAACTCTAACTTGGTGTTGAAACATGTTCTTCTGGTGCCCCAGTTCAGGCATAATTTGTTGTCTGTCTCTAAGTGTGTGCATGAGAAACGGTTAAGATTTAGCTTTGACATTATGAGTTGTTGGTTACAGGACCTTACAACTAAAGATATCATTGCAAAAGGGTTTGAAGACAAAGGATTATATGTGTTGAAGAATGGTGTAAATCCACAGTTTCAATTGCAGTCAATTTCTTTGAATACAGTCAGTTGTAATAACTTGCTTTTAATGCATGCAAGATTGGGACATATGTCTTTTTCAAAGCTCCAACATATTCCTGGGTGTACTACTTCTGATATTCAGTCTTTACATTGTGATGTTTGTGCCATGACAAAGGCACACAAATTACAGTTCAACATAAGTGTTTCTATTGCTGAGAATGCTTTTCAGCTTTTACATTTGGATGTTTGGGGTCCATATAAGGTTCCAGCCATGTGTGGGGCTAGGTACTTCCTCACCATATTAGATGATCATTCTAGGTGCACTTGGGTCTACTTAATGCAGGATAAGTCACAAGTTTTGAGACTGATCACTACATTTCTAAATATGGTAGAAACTCAATTCAAGGTTTCAGTTAAGACAGTGAGATCTGATAATGGGACAGAGTTCACTCAAAAAGGTTGCAAGGAGCTCTTTGATTCAAGAGGAATTGTACACCAAAGAGCAGCTCCTGGGGTCCATGAACAGAATGGAAGGGTTGAGAGGAAGCATAGGCACTTGCTAGAAACGGCCAGGGCAATTAGGATGCATGTTGGCTTACCTTTAAAGTTTTGGGGAGATTGTGTTCTTGGGGCTACACACCTTTTCAATAAAATTCCTACTCCCTCCCTCAACTGGAAGTCACCTTTTGAGGTTTTATATCACACATCTCCAACTTATGATCAACTGAGAGTAATTGGATGCTTATGTTATGCTGTTCAACCAAATAACTATAGGGATAAACTGGGGACTGTGGCCAGGAGATGTGTATTTCCTGGGTATCCTCCAAATCAAAAGGCATACAAGCTCTATGATATGGAGAAAAGAACTGTCATCATCAGTAGACATGTAAAATTTGAAGAAACTGTGCTTCCATTCAAGCACAAAGCAGAAGCAGAAGCTCCACCAATTGCTCATCCAAATGATTCTCTAGCTAGTGATCTCTTGGACCCTATAGCTGAGTGGGCTCCCACGTCTGGCAGCTCCTCTACTAATCTATCTCCCACCCATATAGAGCCACATTCACCTCACAGCTCCCCTTCTGTCACTCAGTCACCTGTGCTCTCCCACTCACCACACTTCTCTCCATTATCAGCCCCCATACCTCATATCCAGTCCCTTGACACTCCTGTCTCTCCTGAACACCCTCACTTGAACCTAAGGAGACACATTACTAGGCCTGCTAGACTCCAAGATTTCACATACTCTCATCTACCATTCAGAGGTAGCCCTGAATCTTCTTAGTCAGATTCCATTGTTGTCTTTTCCATCACCAATCTATCCCATCTATCACCAGAATATGTTCAGTCCCTTGTCAATGCCTGCACAATCTTTGAACCCAACTCCTACTCCCAGGCTAAAGGCATTCCAGAATGGGAAATTGCAATGTCCAAGGAACTGGAAGCATTAACAATCAACCACACATGGGATATAGATGCACTTCCTCCAGGGAAGAAACCTATTGGTTGCAAATGGATCTTCAAAGTCAAATACAGGCCTGATGGAACAGTTGAGAGATACAAGGCTAGATTGGTAGCTAAAGGGTACAATCAAGTCAAGGACAGGGACTACAAGGAAACTTTCTCACCTGTTGCCAAATTGTCCACAGTAAGAATTCTCATTGCAATAGCTGCTTGCAAGGGTTGGCAGTTGCAACAATTGGATGTCAACAATGCCTTTTTGCATGGATACTTGGAGGAAGAAGTATATATGACCCCCCCCCCCCCCTCCTGGTTACAAGATTCCTACAGGTCATGTGTGCAAACTAACTAGATCCTTGTATGGACTGAAGCAAGCTAGTCGACAATGGAATTATTAGCTTACCAAGTTCATGATCAGTCTAGGATATGCTCAGTCATCTCATGACTTTTCCTTGTTCATCAAAACAACAAGTGGCCACTTGACAGTAGCTCTTGTATATGTAGATGACATGCTCATCATGGGGAGCTCAGTTTCTAAAATTGATGCCACCAAAGCAGCTCTACACAGGCAATTCACCATCAAGGATCTTGGCATTGCAAGGTATTTCCTAGGAATGGAAATTTCCAGATCCTCTGCAGGCATTCTATTGAACTAGAGAAAGTATGTCCTTGACATTCTCACTGATGCTCAGATGGATGGCTGCAAGGAAGCTTCTTTTCCCATGCAGCATGGGGTCAAGCTCTCAGCCTCCATAGGTGACCCTATTCCTAATCCTGAAGATTATAGGAGACTTGTTGGGAGGTTGCTCTACCTCACATTAACCAGACCTGACATTTCTTACACTGTACAACAGCTAAGCCAGTTCCTCCAGTCTCCTTTAAAACCACATTGGGATGTACTCACATATCTCCTTGGATACCTTAAAGGCACTTTCAACTATTCTCTCTCATATCCAGCTACCTCAAATCTCAAAGTTCATGCCTTCACAGATGCTGATTGGGGAAATTGCTTAGACACTGGCCGATCCTTGTTTGGGTATTGTGTATTTCTTGGCTCCTCCTTGGTGTCATGGAAAACCAAAAAGCAGAAAGTAGTGTCGAAATCTTCCACTGAGAGTGAGTATAGAGCCATGTCATATGTTGCCAGTGAGCTGGTCTGGATGCAAGGAGTACTTTCTGACTTTGGCATCAACATTGCACTCCCTATGCCTTTGTATTGTGACAACAAGTCAGCTCAGCAGCTAGCCCTCAATCCCATATTCCATGAACGCACTAAGCATGTGAGGATTGATGCCCACTTCATTCGAGAGATGATTGCCAATGGATTCATCACCACTGTCCATGTGCCAACTTCCTTACAAGTGGCCGATATTTTTACCAAGGCACTTGGAGCAAAGCAACATGAATTTTTCAGAGCCAAGCTTGGCCTCGTCATTCCTGCACTAGGCTCGGCTTGAGGGGGGGCTATGAGTGTGTATGGACACTTGCAATTTGATCATAGACATAGCTGGGTTACAGAAGGGCAAATAGGTCTTTTCATGTAAGGTTCCAATTGATACAAAAGGCGGGAATTCTGTTTGGAGGTAGTAACAAACTCAATTTCTGATTGCAAGCTCAATTGAGCTCCTCCAATGGAGGTTTCCGTTTTTACCTAAACTCAATTTGATTCTACAATTGATTGCTTAAGTTTTCTAGTTTTCAAACACTTGTTTGCTAAATATGTGGACTTTTAACACATGATCTCTTGTGGTTTTTAGTTGCTTGTTTGTTTTAGTTTGTGTTTTGTTTGTAAAGTTGATAATATGTTCATTTACTAGCTAGCTTGTTGAATTGATTTCCGCACACAAGGACTTTGGTGTACCGAATTTTTACATTAAAAAAAATTATATAGATCGATGTCCAAATTAGGGTACAAAGATTAAAGATTGAAAACTATGTGAAGTGTATCGGGATATGTAACAATTAACAAACATTATTAATCTATACTGTATAATATTGACTTATATGCTCCTTTATATGCGTGTTGTATGTACAAACATGGATGATTCCGTTGATTGCGTTCTATCATATCCATTCCTCCATATATCCTTATGAGGTGTTAGTGTTTTACACATGTAATGCATAGAATTTGCACCACGATTCTTGAACGTCGATTGATCTTCCTCTCAACCTAGCTTCCTGCATAGAAGAAGAAAGAGGCGGGGCTTGCTCCCCGGAGGAGCCTCCGACACTCAAGTCAGAATGTGTCGGCTGAAAGAAGCCTCCTCAAACCCTAGCTATATCATCCTTCATATATAACAGGAATTGGGGTTTCAATTATTGTACCTGATAAAAGACGATTGTGCCCCTAAGATCTTAACGGACTTACTTTAGCTATATCAATTGCCCCTCGGGTTTCCTTATCACGATCTAGTGATGAGGGAAGACGAATAATTCGATACTCTTCGCTTGTTATGATCAAAGATCACCAGTAATGCTTGTCATTTTGCCTTAATGGTATCCTGCACGCTTAGCATTCTCAACCAACAAACACAATGCAATGTAACTAGCACATCAACCGAAAGTTATTGCTCGAAATGATTAAATGAATTTTTTTGCCATAAAGGAGAAACAATGTCAGTTGATGACATTATAGCTTGAATTTTATTTATGATTGACAATTAATTGGTTTTCGTTAGGGTTGAGCGTTTTGCCTTAAACGACATTCTTATCGCTTGATTTTGACTTTTGCTGGCCCTTAATGGCGTTATTATGACTTAAAATTGGCTTTAAGTGGCGATTCTTTGGCCATAAGTGGCGATTCTTTGGCCTTGATTGGCGATCCATTGGCCTTAAGTGGCGATCCATTGGCCTTGATTGGCGATCCATTGGCCTTGATTGGCGATCCATTGGCCTTGATTGGCGATCCATTGGCCTTGATTGGCGATCCAATGGCCATGAGTGGCGATTCGTTGGCCATGAGTGGCGGTCTATTGGCCTTGATTGGCGATTCGTTGGCCTTGAGCGGTGATCTATTGGTCTTGATTGGCGATTCGTTGGCCTTGAGCGGCGATTTGTTTATTGTTTTTTATGACTTTGAAATAATGGTGTTCTATATATATATACATGCACATGTAAGCATTTCAAGAAATGATATGTCACCGATGTAATTAACCATGCAATATGATTAACTAAATAGTAAACTTTTCATCAAAAATAGGACATAGAGGACTTAGCTTTTGGGTCACGTATGCTTGACCGGCGGGGCACGATGCATTGAACTTCCAAGTGAGATATCTTGCCTCATGAAAGTTGGGCCTTTTCCGCAATTATCTTAAGCGTGTGGGCTGAGCTGCAATTTCCCAAAAACCTTGGGCTGATCTTGTAACTAGTTCCAATTTGCAAAGTAACGTAATTGGATTAATTACTTTGTAATTAATCCCAAATTTGCAATGTAACCCTTCTTCGTAGGGTTGGCAGTGAGCGGCGGTGGCGCACGAAGTTGCTTCCTCACCATCGGCCCGGCTCTCTTAACCTTGATCTTCGACGGCGGCGAAGGATCCGGATTGGGGTGCCCCCGGCCTGCCCATCGATGCCGGCGTGTTCTTGTGGTTCGGTGAGAGGGAAGCTTGGTAGCGGCGGCTATGGTGGCGATGGAGGCTCGATCAACCGACGTAGTACGGTGGTGCGGCGAAGCTTGGACGCGGGTTGGCCCGCTGTTGGTTCCACGACTCTCTTGAGGAGTGCTGACGAAGAATTGGTGGTGGCGGTGGCCATCGAAGACGTCAGCGGTGTCGAACTTGCGATGGGCGACATAGGGGGGCGACAGAGCGGGTAAAGACGAGAGGGGGTGAGTCTCCTCGGTCCGGTGAGCCGTGGCGCCCTTGTCTTGTGGTCCGATGCCCGGTGGCGCTCGTAGGGTCTTTGGGCCAAGGCTGAACCTCCAACATCTCATCGTCCCCTCACCAGCACCCGACGATGAGGAGCAATTCGTCTGCTCTCCCCACTCCCCCGACGTGGTTGACCAGCATCAGCGTAAAAGGGTGAGATTCGAGAGATCCGATCACATGGCTTTTTGATCGAATTTCCCACAGACGGCGCCAATTGTAATGCATAGAATTTGCACCACGATTCTTGAACGTCGATTGATCTTCCTCTCAACCTAGCTTCCTGCATAGAAGAAGAAAGAGGCGGGGCTTGCTCACCGAAGGAGCCTCCGACGCTCAAGTCAGAATGTGTCGGCTGAAAGAAGCCTCCTCAAACCCTAGCTATATCATCCTTTATATATAACGGGAATTAGGGTTTCAATTAATGTACCTGATAAAAGACGATTGTGCCCCTAAGATCTTAACGGGCTTACTTTAGCTATATCAACACACATACTTTGATATATAATGCGAACTTGTTTTTGGTATTGCAATATAATTATATAGAAGGGCAATATGAATTTTTTAACTATTTTTTTTGGTGATAGCAATCCTACACGCTCTCTCTTCAATTATATATATATATATATATATATATATATATATATATATATATATATATATATATATATATATATATATATATATATATATATATATATAATTGGTAATGTCCCACACTTCATATATTGATACCATTGATAATTCGTGACAGCATAGGAGACTCCATAGTTGCCGATAGAAAAGTTATTGGTTTTCAAAAACCGTTAATGGTCGAGACACTAGCTTTAAGAGAGGAGTCCTCAGAGCCCTTAAAATGAGAATCTCCAACACAATTATTGAAGAAGACTCGCTTACAATCATAGATCATTTACGATCTAAAACAAAATATCCATGGAAAATTGAGCTAATTATGTCTGATATTAGCACTCTTATTAATGGGTTTTACGAAGTGTCGTTTTCTCACGTCCTTCGTAGCGGCAATTTCGTAGCAGATAGGGTTACACACTTTGCTCATATTGCCCCTACCCATTCATTTTTCAATAATCCAGGTCTTAACGACCTCATCCGAAAGGATGCTATCGGATAACATTGCGCTTCTGAATTCTTAATCCAAAAAAAAATTGATACCATTAATATAAGAGAAGATATAAATTATAAAGCATGAATGAACATTAGTGGAGTAACTTCGTGTAATATCATTTTCCAAAGGCACCATGATTGTTAATTATGTTATCTTATGCCATCTTTTTTACTTATTTTGAACAATTTTTAAGTATTTGACATTGTTAAGTTAATATTGTATTAGTGTTGGGTTAAAATTAATATTATATTCTAGTATTGGGTAGGTTCAATAAAAAGATGACAAAATATTTTATCACAAAATTTAAGGTCTTTTCTTCGCAGCATGAGTTAATGTAAACTCGTAGTATTTTTTTTAATTAAATAATACGGTAGACGAAAGTTTTAACTAGATCCACTCATACATCTAGATAATGTGCTATTAATTAATTATTTAAAGATAATAGTTTTGACATTGATCGAATAGTGTTACATCCACCTTTCACCAATAAGAGGCTAAAACTTTTCCTCACAAAAATTAAACTTGTAAATTGTAATCCAATAGTTTATGAACATGATGATAAATTAGTTTATACATTATAATACCAAATAAATTAAAAGTAACCTATAAATATAAAGCACCAAACATGGCCTAACTAACAAACCCTAATAAAAGATATCTCTTCCTTATAGGTTGAACTTTCTAAATTCAATCCTTATAAATAAAGCACATGCAAACATATATACTACCAAAGGAATATAAAAAAAAATGGTTGTCTCTTTCCCTCACCATGTTAAATTATGTTATGACTCATCACTTTCATCACAAATCCACATAGATTGATGGGTCCAAAAATAGCTAATGAGACACATTTGGGGGATAAGGAATCTCATTTGTGTCATTGCAAAAACCAATTTAACAACATATTCTCTCAACAATTCATTATTTCCTACTCTTTGATGGACACCAATGGGCAATGGACAGGGCCGGTCTCAGGGCGGTTCATACGATCGAACGACGCGGGGCTAAAAAAATTTAGGGCCTCATAATTTTAAAACTAGTATATGACTATGTAATTATCTTTGTTTTTTTTTTGTGGGGGAAACAGGAGAGCCAAACTCTCATGCAAATAAAATAAACACAGAAAGTGCAAAAACTGGGCTACACAGAAATAGAGCAGGGAGTAGCCCTTCCCCTAGCATCGTCAAAAAGGATCAACTCCACCGCCGACGGAGGGCCGAAAAGTTCGTGGAAGACAATCGAAAAAAAAAAAGCAAAAGAAGCAAGGGAATTGGCGACGAAGTTCGCTTCCCTAAAGACGTGCCTCAATCGGATGTCTCAATCTCTAGCAATCAAGCTCTGGCAACGGCGTACCAGGCTACTTAGTGGGTGGTGGTTGCTAACCCCTTTCTTAACCAGCTGCACTACCAACTGTGAATCAGACTCAACCAGGACCCTTCTGAGCCCTTTCCTCCCAGCCAAATCCAGTCCATCAACCAAAAACCCTCTATTTCCCTTTATCTTTGTTCTAGTGGTCGTAAGAACACTCTATTTCCCTCCCTCCTGGGTTCGATTGGCCCTGCCAATGAAACAATACATGTGATCTAGTTAGCACTTAGCTAAAGGAATGAAATTATTAAAGGAAGCAATACATGGTGGCTCTTAGCTATCATGATTAACCATATGGCATATTAATTTGGTAACACAATCACTACCTATGTTTTGGGGCCTAATTGAACACCTTTTTGTGTGGGAATTTGATGCCCATCGCTTTGGAGATGGTAACAACATAACCCCACAAAAATAAAGGATAAATTGGAATTTAAAGAAGTGGTCGATTTGTGTCCATCGGTCGGGATCTACTTATTACTTTGTCTTTTTGCTTCTCAGTGACCGGAAACATGTCATTCATTGCTGTTGTTGGGGTTTTTATGTTATCTTCAATACAAGTGAGAGCAACAACAACCGAGTTAATAATTAATTAATTCTAAGATAATCTATGAGCAATACAATACAATATTTATTAAAACTATGTACATTAATTGATCATTTTAATTATAAGCTTTTAATTGGTCTTTGTCATTTGTCATGGCCGGCCAATAGCATGTTTGGGATGCGTTAAACTTAATTATTTAAGTGTTATATTTATGTTTGGTTTAAGTTTGGGTGTGACTGAGTGGGCTTTTAAGATAGCTTAGGATAATTGATGTTGATGAAATAGTTGAAGTGAATCGATAGAGGATAATATAATTAATTTGGTTTTATAGTATGGTCGAGGATGGCTGATCGATAGTCGAGAACTCCTGTGGCAGCATAAGAAGTATTACATCCGTTTCAAAATATAGGTCGTTTGACTTTTCAACACGTATTTTAAGAAGGTAAAAACTACAGACTATATAAAATATCAACTTTTTTTTAAAATTGTTTTTTTACAACTTAATATTTTTTGGTAATAGGTATTAAATTATAAAAAAATAATAAAAAAAAAAGTTAATATATTATATAATTTTCAGCTCCTTAAAATATGTGTTAAAAAATCAAACGACGTGTATTTTGGGTCTGATGGAGTATGAACTTCTAGAGTTTAGATGAAATAATTGGCACAATAGTTAGCTTTTCGGAGCTTTGTTTTTTATATTACATAGTTTTAAATAAAATAAATATAAGATTTTAATTTAATTAGCTTTTGAAATTATAATTTTTCATCAGTTACTCACCCAAAATTTTCGAAGCTTATTGTTTTTTTATTCATAAATTTCCATCAACTACCTTAATACAATTAGGTTTCACAAACATCATATATATTAGCTTATTAAATTATATTTAACTCACATAATTCATCAACTTCAACTATCCAATTAGTTTCAACTACCTCATCGGCTACCCTTTTACCAAACATAGCCAATACACACATAAAACTTGAATAGTCAAAAAAAGTCTTTAATTAAGGATTGAATATGGCATAATTCACAATTAGAGAGCTTAAGTACACAATATTTTTGAACACAAGTTATGAAACACAACAATTTGAGACCTCTCTACGCACTAATAATTAATGTGATCGATCTATTTCAAGAATAAAATATATACAAGATCCCCCAACTACATGGGATAAACACTACTCTTCACATCAACTTATGTAAGCAATCCACATTATTAGATCCTTAATTTAATTGAATTGGTAGTTGATCATGTTAAATTAATTATAGTTTTATAGTATGAAAGATAATTAATATATGATTCATTTTTTGGAAGTGAAATTGAAGTCATTAAGCATCAGCCATTGTCACCTTCTAAATTATTGAATTTTAGATATACTTTTTTATATGCTAAAGAATGAGTCAAATTGTATAATTACGCCGCGTGTCATCTAAGTTTTTATAAAAAAATGATACTTATAAGATTCAAACTATATATAAAAAAAATCATATTGAAGAATTTGGAAAAAAGGTGTGGCTGAGAGGCAATGTGCGGCAGAGAAGTTGATTGGCGATTCAATACCGTGTTTAGATATTTTGATTGGGTTTGTTAGTATATTTTATGATTTACATTTTTTATATTTTAATCTTAGTGTTACCATAATCACAATTAATTATGAGTTATAACTTTTTCTTAAATGGCGCATTTGATACTAATTAACTCACTAGAGTGGGCATGCAACTAACAACTTATTAGGATTTTACATATTCATTTTGGTTTCAGATATATTCGAGTTTGAGTTATTTTTCGAGCAATATCGGTGATATGATTAAGTGATATTTTCAAAAAAAAAAAGGATTTTTTTGCAATATGATTTTTTTGTTTTTTGAAAAATGAAAAGGACTTGACTTGAAAGTTGAAACTGACGAAATAATATTCAAAGTTATTAATTATGTGGCATTTCAGTGAATGTAACATCATTTAGCAAAAATCTACCAATTGGACCAAAAAACTGCAGGCATAGTAAAGACTTTCAACAACTTTCGGCTTAAAAAAGGAGTTGTAAAGTCTATTTTTGTCTTAGTGATTAAACGTGTTATACACGAGTAATATTTCAAGCTAATTGGTTGGCTGATTGCCTAGAAAAATTAACAAAATTTGTTTGCGTTTCAATTAGGGTTTCATGTATATGTATCTAATGAACCTCCAAAGGAAATTTTAAAATTCATGCTAGAGGATGTAAAACATGTTAGTTCAATTCATAGTTTTCGAATTTAGCTAGGGGTGTATTAATTCATGAAAATTGATTAGTAGTAGTCGTATGATCAAGGGGTCACGAGTTCAATTCGAAAACAAGTGTTCTTCAAAGACTGAATTTAAGTGGCCTTTAGTAGTTGCAAAAATTGAAGTTTTGGGTTGATTAGCAATGACACATTGAGTTCATTAATCGGTGTGGTTGGCACATGAGTTTTTTTAAGGAGGTGAAGTTTTTTGTTTTTTTTTTAGATTATCGAGATGCGAAAGGTGAAGAATTTTTTTAAAAATGTGTAAAAAAAATTAAGTGATTTTTGATAGTTATATGGTTTGGAAGATATTTTTATGGTGAAAAGATAAAAATACCAAGTGACTTCTGCTTCCAAAACAAATCTGGAACCAAAACCCCCAAAAGCTTGCTCCTAAGATTTTTTTCCCACCTCCTGCTGCAACTCCCGAAGCTCCCACAAAAGCTCCTCAATGCTTTTGGATTGCTAGGATCAGAAATGGGTAATCCGCAGTGGCAGCATGGTTCTTGCAAATCGGGATGAAGCTTGTGAAACATCAATTATGGATCACTTCCATCAAATAAGCACCGAAGCTGAACCTCATGAAGCGGCATATCATCATGGGATGAATCAAAGCCAGTCATTCAAGAATCAACAGAAAACAACAAAGTTCATGCCAAAGAAACGCAGCATTATAACATGACCGAAAGTGATTCTGTGTAGGAGAGCAAAGGCTGAACATAAAGGACAAGAGAGAGCTGCTGGTTACTCTCAATCCTATTTAGCAGAAAATGCCGGAAACAGCAGTCATGGTATCCTGATTTGAGCAAGCTGAACAGAAAAGAAGCTATGCTGTGATTCTTGAACGCCCTTTTGCTATTCTTCGAGCAATGACCCTTCGCCCACCCTTGGTTGCCTTTCTGGTAATGTGATTTGAACATCAAATCATTAGTCATGCATTCTGGTAATTTTTTATTTTTTTTTAAAAAAAAACTGCCATTATATGGGTCTACAAAATAATCCTATAAAAGCAAAATTGTGTTTAATCAAGCATTATCCATATGTATTTTGACAGTTCATCTCCCAAACTCATTATATCATTGCCAAAGTCTCAGTTTTAACAATTACAGAACCCTGTGTTCTTAACATTTTTATGCAGCTAAAAAAGGTATGGCTGTTCAATTCCTAACAAAAAATGAATACTAGGTTTTAAAATGAAATTGTTCTCATCGGGTGGTTTCATTCAATTAATCATCTTCCAATCACGCTGATCTAGTGATGCAAAATTCAGCAGGATTAAGAATCATAGAACATTAAACGAGAACCAAACAAGGCAAGGATTGCATATCATATGTAATTTCATCTTTTAAATTAAGCAACATGTGAATTAAACAGGGAGGATAATAATACCGGGCAAAGAAGCCATGTGTCCTCTTACGACGAATGGTGCTTGGTTGGAAGGTTCTCTTTGGAAGCAAAATCATCTCCTCATTTGACGAGTCATTGCCTGTTCAACATCAGCGAAGAATATGCATCATCAATGGCACATAACATCAAACGAGGGACAAGCGCACACAGACAACCAACTTCACTAGGGAAAAATGGACCAGAGAAAGGTTCACTTCCACTTTACAAGGCATTGCAAGGAAGAACAAAATTTCTCAAGCCCTGGTGTTGAACAACAAACACAACACGCCAAGACCAAATCAGCATAAATCAGATGAAAAGGGTGTTGATTAAACCATATCAGCACAAATCAACCACACACCCTTGCAGACGGACAACAATAATATGCTACAAGCAAGCATAACATGCCAAGACCATATAAGCATAAATCAATGGAAAATGGTGGTGATTAAACCATATCAGCCTAAATAAACCACATACTAGAAGTCTAAAAGTAAGAAAAATATCTTAGGCCCCATTTGGTATTGATATCTAGATATCATACATCAATATCATGTGATATCCCCTTAAAATCAGTATATCAAATAAACCCCAATTTGATATTTAGATATCAAGTGACATCGATATCTATTTATGCCAATCCCTAGACATCAGATATCCCCTTAAAATCCGTATATCAAATAGACCCAAATTTGATATTTAGATATCAAGTGATATCGATATCTATCTATACCGAACACTAGACACGCTCCGATAATCTGATATCTAGACATCAATACCAAACGACCCTTAGATTATTGAAGATGAATAGCTAACAAGAGGGATGCTGATGTTAGCAATTCGCCAACATAACTCTTTTGCCAGCAATTTTGTCTACATTTCAAGAGAATTTCCCCAATATCAAACTCTCCTGATCAGGAATTCGTACAGCAACTGAAGGAACATAACTTTCAAACTCCCAATACCGACATACAGCAAAATTTCATCACTTAATGGGTCAAGGAATCGATTTCAAGCCTTACTAATCACCTCACAGAAACAATCGAATTTGATTCCACAAACAGAAAATGCAATTGCAGAAAATTGAAAATAAGGGAGAACAAAGGAAATTTGCATTCTTTAATCAGAAACCAAACAGCATCACAGATCCAAAGCCAGAAAAAACCAAAGAGGATTACCATCTGGTAAGAAGAACTCAAGTGAAGGCACTCCACAAGGATGAAGAAACACTTGATTTGAAACTGAGGCCCTTTCCAAATCCTCGAAACTCTCATCTTCCAATTTCTTCCCACCGCTCCCCGTCACTGTTCATCAATCCAAAATAAACAGAGAGCACTCCGACAAATCACAAACATAGACCAAGAAAGAAAGAGATTACCATTAGGCAGGAAGAATCGGAGGGAAGGGATCCCGCAAGGGGAGCGGAAGAACAGCTCATCGGAGTTCAAATTGCTGGCCGAGACGGCGTCGTTTTGGTGGAGACCTAGATTCCTAGACAACCAAATTCGGCCATTTGGATTGGAAGATTTGGGAGTTAATCCAGAGTTAACTGCACGAGAGAGAAACGAAGCGCTTGTGCGCAGTAGGGTTTTAGACGCCATTTCTGGTCTAGCTGAGCAGGGGAGAGAGAGAGAGAGAGGGAGAGAGAGAGGTGTTTTGCAATTGACAAGAGAGAGAATGTGAAAACGGGCCTTCACCCGTTTCAAATGTTTATGGGCTATTTTATTGGAGCCCAATTAGCCCAGGACATCCCCAATACTACATCGTACATATTCCCAATCTTATTTCTAAAAAAGGCCTTGATGGCCGTCAAGATGGCGCCATGACACTTGAAAGATCCATACCGTCCTAAATTTGGCCTTGGTGGAGTAGCTTGGTGGGGGGAGGACCATAGCCGGAATGGAACGACACCTTGGCGGGTGCAAGACAGAGATTTGGCGGCCTTGGCAGCTGCAAATCGGGTTGACAAGGAAGAGTTTTGCTGGGTGCTGCTAAAAGGAGGCTTGACGGTCTTGGTGGTTTTAAATTGAGATTATTTAGTTTTTGATGGTTTCAAAGCTCTCAATTATGAAATTGTGACACTAATTTGAACATATCTATGTGATTTTATTTTTTATTCGGATAAATTTACAATGAAGATGATGATTTTTTTTATTTAAACTTGAAATTAATGCGTACTTTATTACATCATATATGTTTTATACATAATTCATGGATAAATACAACAAAATAATCAAAAACCGTTTTTTCCACCAAGAAACCGCTAATAAGATTGTCAAACCGTCTTGACACTTAGCGGTACCCTATCGACAAGTGCCCACCAAACATTTTTTAGAACATTGTCTATACGATAAATAGATGTCGTTTGAGAGGGTACAACTGTACAAGTTAGGGATAGGAGTCAATCTCCTCAGAATAGACCTTGGAAAATCAGGGGTAATGAAATGGGCCGAATCATTAGAGGCCGGAAACACATTGATTTGAAGATGTGAAACAAACGATTTTTTTTGGGTCAAACACTAACAAAGTGTTTGGTGGGTTTTTTTTCTAGTGAACCAAACGGCCCTGTGTGCATTGATAACACAGATTATCACCTTTGAGTCTAATTTGTTGGATATCGAGATTGATAGCGTCACTAAGTTCAGCTCTTATGAACCATTAAGAAATTGATGATGCAGTTCATAAAGCAAGGACAAGATGAGACAATTATCCTTTCATTAGATTTAGTTTATATGAAAGTACAAACGATCAAATCAGGAGAGAAAAAACAAATACAACAACAAAACCCTTGAAAAGATTAGGGGATTGAAAAACTAACACCCTTTTGCAGTGGGAGATGTTCCCTTAAGCTTCCAAGATGCATATAAAGGCCTTAGGAAGTAAGGGTAAACACTAAACAATACAAAAGAAGTTAACAGTTACTATATGAAATCAACGTGCTTGTTGGTTAAGCCTCGTATATTTCACTGTAAACATACAAAAAAATTATCATTTAAGTGCAGCGGCAATCCATTCTTCAACTGCTGTTTGTGTGTCCGACCCTGGCTGGGATGGAAGAGAGATTGGGGTAACAGCAACCTGTCAAAAAATCCGGATTGATCAGATAATCAGATTGGGGGATGGAAGGCCACATTTGCTGTCATTTGAGTGTGTGTGATCAACACTTACAAATCCGTCTTCAAGTGCTTTAATATCCAAATCCTCATCTGTATATTCCATGTCCTTGGATTGGAACTGCCATAGACATAGAGAAACAGGATTTAGCAAAATGAATAAATGTCGTGAGACAGTAAAATGTTGGGCCACATCTGAGCTGGCTTTCGATGCAGCTGACAAGATATGTCTAACCTCTTGTCGGAAATACTTCTTGGCGCGCTCAGGGCCAGATTTTTCAGCGGCTCCAACAGATTCAATCTCAACATTCTGCTTTTGGGCATTCTGACGTCGGGCTGCAGCCTGGTCAAAGAAGCATAAAACCGTGCGCATAAGAAATGGATACGAGTAAAAGTAATGAGGATTTATATGATTTATCATTGTATACTACTCACAGCAGCAGATGCATCTCGGCCTAGCTGAGCAAGTTGGATACCGATAGCTTGTTGTTTAGAAGGATTTCTCGTGCAAGAAACAGCTCTCCAGCTTGGACTGGAACGCCATGAACTTTGCTTTGTCACTTTAAAACCCTGCAGCAAACAAACATGATGTTCATGAATTGAAGAAATTATAATACATACTAGTGCAGTAGGGATGAACAAGAAAATTTCAACAACAATATATTCCTTGCTTGGCACACTGTAATAATAAAAACAGAACCTCGAGTACCAGAAATCAATTTTAGCAAATCAGACCTTGTTTGTTGAGGGAGATGTAGGAATCTCTATGTTGAGTGAGCAACTTTTAGGGAACACGCCCTTCTCTATGTCCCTCATAGCAGCATTAATTATTGGTATGCAGACAGCCACAGCATCATCAAAATTGCTTACTTTGCTTCCGTCTTCTTTCCTGTAAATAGTGAATAGGAACTAGAAATCAAATAATAGTGCATTGGAAAGAAGGGGAAAGCAGAAAAAGAGAGAGAACTTCAAATGCAAGCTCTTAATCACCAGTTCAAAGATATTGACATCGAAGGTACACCATTGATCAAGGCTTCTCGTGCTCCAGCAACAACACCAGAGTGAAACCTAGAAAGATTTTCAAGAAATAAATGCAAAAGGTTAAGGATAAACCCATAGCAACACAAATTACAGAAAGACATGAGCTCTTAGTAGTAATTACACTTGTCAAAATATGACCTGACTTGCAAGCCTGATCCACCGACCACATAATTCTAGAGATGGGATGTACTATTTTCAACCCGTAAATCAGAGTTATTCGATTCATAATAATACTCAGTACAAACTACAGACATAAACTAACTCGAAACCATTAATGATCCAGATTTGGACACATAACCAGAAACTACATGGCCCTCGAATGACTCAAACCTAACCCAGCCACCTGGTTAGCGGATTTAACCTTTACCAATACATAAATCAAATTTTAACAATCAAATTAAAAAATGTGTCCCTGGATCAAGATAAGTGCAGCAAATCAGTACTTTCAAGAAACTGACAATGAATCACCACTGTCAGCCACTGGAATCCACGAAATGGAAGTGTAGGGACAAGGAAAAAGAGACAACTCACATGTGATGGCCACAACTTGACCCACGGTTGATTCCACTGATGACCTGAGCATCAAGTGAAGAGAAATGAGCACACATTATGAATTACAGTAAACCAAGAGTTTATGATACTGCGATATTGCTTACCAGAAGAGGCTTTGACCAAGAAAACAGTGCCCCAGAAAATGCAAGCGAAACACAATCAACAGGAGTCCCTAAGCACAGCATAAAAAACAAACAAACATTGAGATGATGAGGTTGATTCGTGTTTCTGATTTACTATGGATAGATAAAGCATTTACCAATCTCTTTTCTTTTTTTTTTGTTTCTTTCCAGTTCAAGTGGGCTTAGCCCACTCTACGTCTGGACCGGGTTACTGTAGGCCCATTTAAGGGGTTGACCCTCCCACTCACAAGCGTCTCCATGTTTCCACGAGGATTCGAACTTCGAACCTCGAGGCATGGGATGTAGCCCCATAACCACTACACCGACTTGTGATTGGTAGCATTTACCAATCTCTGATAATTCAATTTATCCCTCTTTTTTATCCTCTCCAAATTTAACATTTTAGCAATACAAAAGGAACCACTGTGGACAATCTAAAGCTCATAAATAGAATTTGCTTCATCGAGCAGTAGCAATTTCCATATATTTATAATTATGATGAGAAGAAGAAATTGGCCAATGAAAAAGACCAACATAAAGAAAACATAGACAGTACTCTAACCGTATACTTCATAAGCCTTAGCGCCACTAATATCCGCAGAGCTTACAGCCACAGTCTCATCCAGAGTCATTGAATGCCCGGAAAATGATTTATCCCTTCAATCAAACAACCAACAAATCCAAAAGGAAAATAAATAAATACATTAGCTGATGAATCAGCAAAATGTCGACGATTCCAGTTGCGAAAGAGGAAACGAAACAAGAAGAACTCACGATTGAGGAGCAAGGACATGGACATTGTAGAGGCCCTCACGGACAAGCGCTTCAACGAGCTGAACAAGCCCAGGGGAGTCAATACCATCGCCATTGGTGACCAGAACGATAGGCTTGTTGCAATCTTCATCGGGAATGGAGTCAGAGGCGCCCGGAGGGGGGCCGGAAGGCGATGAATCGTCAGAATCAGCGCCTTTCTTCTTGCCAAGCACGTCTTGGAGGTTGGCCACCAGATTAGGGGGCATGAGATTGCTCATTGTGGTAGTCGTGGAGAGGAAGAGAGAGATTCGAAATCGGATTTGGATTGATTGGAATCAGTAGCGAAGAGGATATCTAGAGGAGATCGAGAGGAAGGAGAAGGAGAAATTCAAAACCCTAGAGATGGAGGGGAATTGAAAAATGGAGGGGCTTGAAAGGTGGGAAAAATTATTTGAGTGATCCAAATTCGCTGTTGGAACGGTTAAAACGGGGTTTTATTATTACTGTCCCCTTGTTATTAAGAGAGATCTTAGGGAGTCTCCTAATCTTGTTTAAGGCAAATTAAGCAAACTAGCAAAGCCACACACACCTTTTCTTTCTTTTGCATTTATTTAGCTATTTTACCCTTTGTTTTAACAAAAAAAATTCTTTAGGACCGGCATGAAACCCGTCTAAACCCTTGAACTCGCTCCACTGCCAAGGCCTAAACCTCATCTAAACCCTTGAACTCGCCCCGCTGCCAAGGTCGTTAAGGTTGTCAAAACCCACCTAGACCGTAAAGGTCCGCCATAAAATCCACCTAAAACTGTGACCATAGCCTACCATCAAGTACTGGATAAGCATTTTTTAGAACATTGATATTGGGAAAATAAAATGTGAAAATACAATATTACTTCGGCAAAATGGTCATAGATAGACCAATTTCCTGCCAAACTTGCAAAAATAGCGTACATGTGGAAAAATTTGCAAAAATAAACCCTTTTCCATTTTTTTTCCACAAAAGTATCAGTCACCACACCCCTTGTAGCCGGTTTGGGTATGAAAAGAAAAAAAAACAAAAACAAAAAAAAATTGTGTGAGTTGACGGGGCATTAAATGCCCTCCTGACCTTCATCATCATCACCACACCCTCTCTCTCTCTCCAAACCATCTCTCCATTTCAAAAAAAAAAACGTTCGAAAGGGGGAGGAAGAAGAGACGTCGGCCACCACACCTTACCACTGCGACGATCGTCGGCCGGGAACTGTCGGAGAAGAGAAGAACGCCGGAGGAAACTCTAAAGGTATGCCCCCTTTCCATTTCACTTGGGATGTCCGTTTTCTTCGAATCTGGGGTGTGGGGTGTGAGGTTGAATGAACCTACTATGGTGGTAAGGGATTGAATGTCAAATGTGGGTTGATTGATGGGTTGTGGAGGGGTGACAATGGTGGTTGCGATTGAAGGGAGAGGAGGGCGGTTTTGGGGTATGGATAGGGCACACCGGCGGTTAGGGTTTAAGAAGGCCGAAGAGGATGGCAATGGTGGGAGTCGAAATTGAGAATGGGGAAGATTAGGGGGCTGATTAAAGAAGAAGGATTGAGGTTTTAGATGTGTTTAATTTCGAAATCTTGTGTGGGAAAGAGAAAGGGGGTGACATGGGTGTGGAATTTGGGTGACAGGGGCTTAGAATTTGAGATATATAAATTGGGTGACATTGGGTGTGGAAGTCGATTGGTATTAGGTATTTCAGAACGTACAATTCCATTAGTTTGAAATTGAAATTTTGGGAGTGGATGTGGAATGTATGGCGTCGACATTGGGTATAGTAAACGCAGTTTCATCTGCATAGGGTTGTCTGACATTGGTGGCATGGGTTTAGAAACTGTGTGACATGGAATATCAATATCTGGAAAACTGATTGTTGCTCTTAAACTGCAGGAGACATATGGTTCGGACTAAAAATGAAAAGAGTGACAAACAACGGGAGCCCCGTTATCGTGTCTTGAAAGAAAAGCACTTCTGGGCACGGGTAAACCAAGGGTCGAGGTTGTCGATGCTTGCCAACATCGACAACTACGTCGACCGGCCCCTACGATTGGGATAAGTTGCTGGACAACCAGTTTTGTGGGATCATCCAGGTGGCGAACCGGTGCCAATTCTCATCCCAACTAGTGCATTACGCAGTACAACGTCAAGTGGTGACCAAGAAGAGGTGGGAGACCTGGTACTTGATCTTTGTTGTTATGGCGTTGCTTACAACGTTTAGGACGTTATCATATCAGTTGGTCAGTTATTTTACTCATTTATGACATTGATTGCTCAATAGATGTAATACTTTTATGAACATCCTCGATCTGTAGTTGGGGTTTTCTCTATACACGTACTTGCTTTGATATTGTTTGTGTGAAAATACTTGTGACACATGATATATTTTAGGTGACACGGGCGTGCAAACACGTGACACGGGTTACGGGTATTCAAAATATGACACGTTAATTATAACATGTGGCACGTCAAATGTAATAGGTGACACGGGAAACAAATATTGGGTTCTAGGAGGGTGTGAATAATAGGTGACCAGATGAAATATAACAGGTGACACGAGAATAATAACAGGCAACATGTGAAATCTATATTGATGCCATGTAGGATTTACAAAATAAGTAATTATGCATCCACAAAAAATGTCCGCGGCGAACTACAACGCCCAATACCTGAAGTTTGTGAAATGTGCATGGACCCAAAATTACACCAACCTAATTACCCCGTTCCCCAACCTAGTTACCCAAAATTACACCAACTTACCTACTTACCACAAAAGTATTACGAAGTTCTTAACCACATACCTATCAAAATGGTCCAACCCTTGACCCCAAAAGCTGATAATGCAAAATAAACTCGACATAGTGGTGCGGAGGTAAGGCGAGGCCCTACACATCCACGTGCAGTTTGGGTCCACACATTGAACGACTAGCACCTTTGTTGTAGACCTCTTCCCTCATCACCTCTTCCTCGACTTCCTCCTCCACCAACTCCCTCACACTCGTGTCCTCCTCCACACCGTTGGAGTCCAAGTAATCCCAATCTTCTCCGAGCTTCACTTCATAACCTTCGGTCTCGAACGAGCTTCAAAACTCGTTCGTGGGGATTAGCCCATCATCATCATCATCCTCGCTGCTAAGGCATATCACATCCAAACCAGGTCCCATGTCACCTGAAGAGGTATCCGTGTCACCCAACTCTATCACCTCTAGACCCTATACCCTGTCACCTGAACACATTCCCTTGTCACCTGACGTATTACCCTTGTCAGGATTTTCCATCGTAGGCAGACCCTGTACCCTGTCACCTGAACACATTCCCTTGTCACCTGACGTATGACCCTTGTCAGGATTGTCCATCGCTGCGAGCTTCTTACTCTTCTGTATGACCTCGGTCACCTCTCCCCCACCATGTAACACACTATCTACACACAAGGGGGTTTGACGTGCCTTACCAGATCCATCATCGTTAACAATCTCAGCCAAATTGTCCACTTTTTGCGACGAGGGTGGCCCACTGAGGCGTTCTTCCCCGACAGGTTGCTTCACTTCAAAGTTCTCTGTCTCCAATGGGCCGACATATATCGCCAGGGGCCATGGGTCTTCTCTGCACTTCAAGTTCATATATTTAAACGCCTCGAGGTCGTCATCATCAGCAATAATGATCGGCTGACCCCCTTCTTTTGACTTCGACACGTACCACAACGCCCACTCTGCATATGAGGCACCATCGCCACCCTTCAGCCTAATTACGTTTTTCAAAGAGTTGAAGTCGATGTCCCGTTTTATCATGATATTCTTCAGCGCCCTCGAACCCACATACACCCATGTACCTTTCTCGACCACCCAATAACCATGGAGGATGAGAGTGACGCATACCAAGGTGTTGCCACCTTAAAAACAAACCAAAGTTCAAAAGAGAGATTGATGGGTATCTAACGCCATAGATGAAGAGTATTTCGCATAAAACACTTACCCCTTTCTTCTGCCATCAAAGGTTTCTGGGGCATCACATTGACACTGGGATTTTGATTAGTGACAGGTGCACGAATTGAAGCCGACACGTGCTCTAGAACTGGAACAGCAAGTTGGGAGCATGTCTTCAATGGTGGAACATTCTCCTTCTCTCCCATCTCTCTCTCTCCATGATTTTCTACTTCAGAAATTGTGGGGGAAGAAGAAAATGAAAAGGCTGCTCTTTATGCCATATAAAATGAAAAAAGGTTCAACAAAATCACATCACATCTCCCTCTCTCTTCTAATTTGACGCCAAACCTTTCTCTTTCTTCCCTCTCACCTGTTCCCTCCCTTTTGGTTCACCTGCTACCTGCTCTTTGGATCACAATTTATATTTGCACAAATAACACCATAGACCATTTTTTTTTCCAAAACATGGTCTATTTATGCAAACATTTTGGAAAAGTAGTCAACTTATGCAAATAGCCCATATTACTTCATACATCAATATGAGCTTTTAGTATAATTTAGAAATCGGGATTTCTAACCTATGACTCAAAGCTATGGTGGTTTCGTTGTTTATCTGATATGGGTTTATTATTTATCCCTTATTTGCTTTCAATGGACTCGCCTACTAAGTTCCCAAATCACTCGTGTGGTTGGGAGGTGCTTTACATGGCACTCACAGCTTTTCCTTCAATTGAGTACTGTTTGTTTCATTTTGAGGATTCAACCTATCCAAACTAAATGCAATATGTTTAGCATTAACAAAACCACATATATCCACCAAAATAAAAAAATATGCAATTTCAGTTGCAATTTCCCAAAGCAATCTCCTTAGCATTAACAAAGGCACATACATCCACCTAAGGCATAAGTATGCAAGTCCAGTTGCAATTTTCAAACACTCACGAACTCAAGAAGGTTTCCCATGAATATATGCTCTTGGAATTGTCGTGGCCTAAAAAGGCGAAATTTTTGGACAAATACGGAACTGTTCTGTAGAAACAACTATATTAACGTTTTAGCTCTTTTGGAAACTAAAACCAATTCAATAAACCTCCGCCAGATTACTCATGGAAAAAATGTGGTTTCTCGAACATTGCTTTCGATCCGGCTATTGGCTTCTCGGGTGGGATCTGTCTTTTATGGAGGGATCTCCCACCTGGCGAGGGTGAAATCTCGCTGGTCTCAGTAAATCATAGATTTATACATATCAACTACCATGACAACAGTTTAAACAAAACCTTTGCTTTTATTGTCGTCTATGCCCCTCCTGATTATGCCTCAAAGGATTCTTTCTGGGAATCTCTAATCTTGTATTCCTCCCATTTGGTCATTCCCTTTTGTATTTTGGGCGATCTTAATGAGATTGCCATCCCGGATGACAAGCTGGGGGGCATTACCCCGTCTCAGAGGAGGTTCTTGAGGCTTCAAGAGATAAAAAACAACCTCTTGCTTCAAGATGTCCCAACTCACGGGGGTAACTATACCTGGCAGAGGAAAAAGACGGGTTCACCAAACAACAGTTTTGCCAAACTGGACTGGCTACTCGCTCAAAGTGAGGTCATTTCAGCCTACGATGGCCTACAGGTTAAGATCTACCCCTTTACATCCTCTGATCACGCTCCGATTTCCATTGATTTGCGTTCCCCGACACACCTCCATAAGAAACCCTTCCGTTTCGAATTAGCTTGGACGACCAAATCAGAGTTTAAGAATATTGTGAAACAAGCATGGCGCGTTAACCCAACGGGTCCCAACCTGTTTAAATTGGTCAAAAAGACGACTTTGCTTAAAAAACTAGCTAAAAAATGGCACAAGCGTACCTTCAACAACATCCACAAATAGATCTACCAAACCGATGAAGAGATCCTACGATTACAACATATTTTAATTAAGGACCATAGACCGGACATTGTTATATGACACAACAGATTACAAAACAAAAGAGAAAGAATGATCGACTTCCAGAGACGATATTGGAGCCAAAGAGCCAAACTCAAACACGCAAAATTAAATGACACAAACTCTACTTATTTCCACCGTATTGCCTCGGCTAAACGGGGAAAGAAAATAATCTAACACCTGATTTCGGAATCAGGTTTGCATCTAACTGATCATAGTCTGATTAGAAACGAGTTCGCCTCAAACTTCTCATCCCGCTTTAAGTCTTCATACAACCATGACATTTCTTTCAGCAACGACCTTGACGTCATCGGTACTGAGATTTCGGTGGATGAGAATTCTATCCTAACCTCTGTAGTTACAAATGGCGAGATAAAAAAACGTCTTGTTCTCCATTAAAGCCGATAAGGCACCAGGCTCTGACGGTATGCCGGTAGGCTTCTATCAAACCTACTGGGACATTGTTGGCCCGTCTGTCATAAAGGCGGTTAAGGCCTTCTTCCAATCCGGAAAAATGCTTCGTCAGATAAACCATACTTTTATTACCCTAATCCAAAAGGAAAATAATCCTGAAACGGTCAATCATTTTAGACCAATCAGTCTATGCTCTATAGTTTACAAAATTATTTCCAAAATACTGACCAACAGATTATCGAAAGTTTTCGATAGACTAATCCACCCTCTGTAGAGTGCGTTCACTAAAGGCAGATCCATTCAAGATAACATTCTGATTGCACATGAAATTTTTCATTCTTTCAGAATCTCCAAAGCTAAATGTGGCTACATGGCAATCAAACTAGACATGGAGAAGGCTTATGACAGAATCGAGTGGCCCTTCCTTTTCGCCGTTCTACAGAAGTTCGGTTTTGATGAGTTATTCATTCGTTGGATCAAAGAATGTGTACAAACAGTTTCTTATTCTGTTCTTATAAATGACGAACCATCTCCGCCGTTCATACCATCCAGGGGTTTGAGACAGGGTGACCCTCTCTCTCCCTTCCTTTTTATCCTCACAACAGTGGTGCTGGCTAGGACCATTCATCACCAAGCAGCTGTCTCCAAGGATCTTGGTTTCTGTCTTGGGAGGGGGGGGGGGGGGGGTATTAAGGTCCCATTTCTGGATTTCGCAGATGATATTATGCTTTTTGGTAAAACCAACCGAACAACATGTAACGATCTATTGCACACAATCCGACGTTTCTGTCTTATCTCGGGACAAAAAGTTAATTTGAACAAATCCAGCTTTCAAGTTTCAGCTGCCACTACAGCATCAGCGATGAATACTGTTTCTACGACTCTGGGAATCCCACAAATCAATAATCTTGAAAAGTACCTTGGGTGCCCGATCATCAACAGAAGGGTTAATCGCGATACCTTCGCGGACATTATACTTAAAGCTAAACAACAAATGTCCAAATGGAAAGCTTCATCTCTGTCAGCGGAGGGACGTAAGGTTCTCATTAAGTCCAACCTTAGTGCCCAACCAATCTTCATTATGCAAGCATTCATGCTACCCTCTTCGATTCTACATGAATTAGATAAAGTCTACAGACAATTCTTTTGGAACAAAGGGCCAAATGCTACTCATCTTGTCAGTTGGGACAAAATCTGCTCAGATACCTTGTCAGGTGGTTTGGGTATTTACAAAGCAGAGACTATGAACCTAGCACTACAAATGAAATTGTTATGGAAGATCATAGCGGAGCCTACCAATATCTGGGTTAGGGTCATTTCTGCTAAATACCTAAAAGGGGCTACGCTGCTGGATTATACTAAGAAAGGCAACACTTCGTGGCAATGGTCCAAATTGGTAGCCATCAGGCATTTATTCAGACCAGGACTTCGTTGGTCTATTGGGGATGGGCGCTCAGTTAAGTTCTGGACGGATAACTGGGCCCTCAACACCCCATTAACAGATTCTGCTTTGGTACCAATCGAGGGTGCAACGGCGAGTTGGTCTGTAGACCGCTTTATCACCAATGATAATAAATGGGATATCAACGCCATAAACAATGGGTTACAGAGTTTGCTCACTCCAGCTATCATTAAGAATATCACAGATATCAAACTCCCAGATAACTTCTTTTCGGACAGGCTCTATTGGGGGCCTAGTAGGGATGGTTGGTTCTCAACTAGCTCGGCCACATCTATCATCCTGCTACACAATGGGGACCCTCGTTTCGATTGTCATTGGCTCTGGAAACTGGACATTCCTCATAAGATCAAACACTTCCTTTGGAAAATCGCTCGTGATGGTCTACCAACGTCAGATCGCTTACAACGCTCTCATGTGGCGGTTCCGTCTGGTTGCTGCTTCTGTGGTGGTTCAACGAAGTCTACCTAGCCAGAGGACTTGGGTCGCTTACAACGTCAGATCGCTTACAATGCCCCATGACCATTGCACTTCTTGCGAATCTTCGCATTGCTTTCCCAAGTCCCCATGGCTTAGATATCAACACTAAACCTAACACAATCCTTAATCATATCTATAATTTGGTTGGTAAGAAAGCTACTAACAAGCTGGCTTTTGCTTGGTGGAGTCTCTGGTTCTTTAGAAACCAGCTGGTATTTCAACACACCACGTCGACTTCTTATCAGGCAATTGCGCTTTTTTGTAACTCTAGCCAGAGGACTTGGGTCGATCGCTTGGATAAAATAGATGACACTCACAATAGGATATCTAACGTACCCTCAAGAGGCATTAACGTCGGCTCTACTGTCTACGGGATGTCAAGGAACCACTTTCAAACATGGGAAAAACCTCCACCAGGTCATCACAAGCTTAGCTTCGATGGCTCTCACTGCCATTCCGGGGAGGGTTCGTACGGCTTTGTCATTCGCGACCACCTAGGGCAATTATGTTCGCTCGGATCGGGCATTTGTAATAATACATCAGCGATGTACGCTGAAGCCTTAGGCCTTCATATGGGGGTTGCTAGGGCTAAGTTGCTGGGCATTCAAAATCTCTTAATAGAGGGAGACTATTTGGTCGTCATAAAAGCTCTCCTGGGCGACTGGTCGTGCCCTTGGAATATCGAGCTGCTGATGGCTGATACGACTATAACTATTAAATTTATCGCTAATGTTGCTATTCGTCATGTTTTCAGGGATTCTAATGCGGTTGCTGACAGGATTGCGCGTCTGGCTTACTGCATCCCTGCCGATGATAGTTTGGCTACTGATCCAGAACTTCGGGTTCTCGTCCGCTTGGACGCTCTAGGAAAGAAGCCCGCTCGACGACGGATTTCCTAACTCTTATCTTGCTTCTAAAAAAAAAAGCTATACTCCCAGCCGGATTCTACCAAAAGTTCTGGCCCATTGTGGGCCCTTCGGTAACAAAGGTCGTGAAGGCCTTATTCACCAGTGGTAGGTTTCTACGTCAGACAAACCATACTTTTATCACGCTGCTACCAAAATGTGATGTGCCGACTGCAGTAAACCACTACAGACCAATTATCTTATGCTCTACTATCTATAAAATCATAGCCAAAGTGATTTCAGCACGATTAACGAAAATTTTTGACAAACTGATTCACCCCTTACAAGGAGCTTTCACAAAAGGGAGAGCTATTCAGGACAATATTCTGATTGTTCATGAAGCATTGCATTTGTTTCGTCTGAAGAAAGGCAAGACGGGCATGGTTGCCCTAAAGCTTGATATGGAAAAAGCATACGACCGCATTGAATGGCCGTTTCTGTTCCAAGTTCTATCCAAGTTCGGTTTCAATGACCAGTTCATTAATATAATAAAAGAATTTGTTTCAACTGTGTCCTACTCAGTCCTGGTTAATGATGAACCTACCACGGTGTTCCAACCCACTAGAGGCTTAAGACAAGGAGACCCACTCTCCCCCTTTCTCTTTATCCTAGCCTTTGAGGTACTAGCACGTACGCTTCACAACCAAGGCCTTGCTAGTAAGGACCTAGGCATTTCTTTTGGCCGTCTGGGATTCAAGATTCCTTTTCTCGCTTTTGCTGATGATATTCTCATTTTTTGCAAAGCCTCCCAATCGGCATGCACTTCTGTACTGTCTATTCTAGACAGATACTGCCTAATCTCAGGACAAAAGGTAAATCTGCATAAATCCAGCTTCCAAGCATCTCCAAACACAACTGCTGCCGCAATAGCTTCGACAATTGTCGTACTTGGTATTCCACAAGCAAACAATTTCGAGAAATATTTAGGCTGCCCTATAGTCAACGGCAGGACCAATAACGATACCTTCGCTGATGTGGTCCTCAAGACCAAAAATCAGCTCACAAAATGGAAAGCTTCCAATCTTTCTGCCGAAGGCCGTCGAGTGCTTATCAAAGCAAATTTGAGTGTCAAACCTATTTTTCTTATGCAAGCTTTCCTTCTACCCTCCCACGTTCTTCACGAACTTGACAAAGTATATAGACAATTCTTTTGGAACAAAACCGCAAAAGCCACGCCGCTCATTAGTTGGGACAAAATCTGTTTTGACACGATGAAAGGCGGTTTGGGGATTCATAAGGCGGAATCTATGAATATTGCGCTACAAATGAAGCTTCTTTGGAAGATCATTGCAGAACCAGACAACATCTGGGTTCGAGTCATCTCACATAAATACCTGAAAGGGAATGATCTATATAGTTATAACAAAAAGGGTAATACCTCTTAGCAATGGTCCCGCCTTATGTCCATCAGGCATCAGTTTCTCCCAGGTCTTCAATGGCGTGTTGGAAATGGGGAAACTATTGATTTCTGGTCCCATAATTGGGCTTTTGAGAAGCCTTTGAGTTCCAAAAAACTGATCCCCATACCGGCTGAGCTTGCAGGCGTTTCGGTGGCTCATTTCATCACAAATAGGCAATGGAATAAACCCTTCATAATGGACGCACTACAAAATTTGCTGACCAAAGATGATATAAACCACATCATGGGTATCATCTTACCAAGTAACCCGATCACAGACCGTTTGTACTGGGGACCAAGCAAAAATGGCTGGTTCTCAACCGCCTCCGCCAACTCATTCATATCTGCACACACCGGGTCGTCAGATTTCGATTGTGCGTGGATCTGGAATCTTGATGTTCCCCCCAAGGTGCGACATTTTCTATGGAAAATCTCCAGGGACGGTCTACCGACTAAAACAAGACTACAGAGGTCGCATGTCGCTGTACCTGCTGGTTGCACTTTCTGTAACAATACAAATGAATCGAGGTATCATATTCTCCTTTGATGTCCTATGGCTACTGCCTTACGTAAAGCTTTACATATCCATATCTCAAGACATATTTTTGCGAGTGGCATGGGCGATGCATTTCCTCTTACTGCGATCAAAGTTGCGATTGGGGCTACCTCCTTTGCTACTTTAACCTCAGCTTGGTGGGCTATGTGGTTCTTTAGGAACCAACTTGTTTTCGACCACACTAGAAAGGTAACAGTTAATGAAATTCTACTGTTACACAACACTACTACTCACGTTTGGATACAATCAAAGTTTCTAAACGATGATCCATCTGGCCCTTTGACCCCCTTACCCAGCTGTCGCAAAGGCGGACCAGCCTTTTAGAATTAGTGGGTCGAAAGCCAGACGACCGGATCGGTCCGGGAAGTGGGACAAACCACCACCGAATAGTTACAAGCTAAATTTCGATGGTTCGGTGACCCAGAATGGTAACTCGTCTTATGGGTTTGTCATCCGCGACTCTGACGGCTCAGTTGTCTCGGCTGGCAGATCTGTTTGTACGAATATATCGGTCATTTATGCCGAGAATCTCGGTCTCAGGATGGGATTGTCTCGGGCTAAGGAATTGAACATGTCTACTCTTCTGATCGAATGAGACAATCTTTTGGTGATAAAAGTACTACTTGGGGATTGGAAGTGTCCCTGGTCGATCGAGTTGCTACAAGCGGATATTCTGTCTGATATTTTGTCCTTTACTCATATAGCTATTCGTCATATTTTCAGGGAATCGAATGCGGTGGCTGACTACCTTGCGCGTAGTGCCCATGCCTTCCCTACCGACGCTTGCTGTGAGGATGATCCATAACTGCGAGTTCTCGTCCGGAAGGATGCACTAGGAAGGGCCTCTGCTTTGCCGACCCGACCTAATGTTTATCTTGCTTCAAAAAAAAAAAACTATAGAAAAAGACTTATTTTGGAAAAATAATTCCCTAATCATGACTAAGTATATGTTTACCAAATTATTCAAGCTACAGTATTAAAAATGACCTTAATTGATTTTTCATATAGAAATCCCAGTTTTTAAAAGGTTTTAAGACTTTTTGTTTACCTAAATAACATTGACCCAAGTCAAATTAAGTATTGTTGTGAGATAGAACCGGCGGCAAACCTTGAAAGTTATTTTACTTGTGTATAAGCAAACTCACGACATGTAATTTGACCAAAACATAAAAAAAAAAAAAGGCCTCACGATAAGTAATCTCGAACGGTGCTCCATTTCTTTGCATTTGCCAATGTCAAATTCATGGAGTTTCAGACCTAATTCAAACATATGGTAAACTGAGCAACTAAAGCACCTTTCAATGTTTCATAACGCTGGCATAACAAAACTAACTAATGCATAGTACTCATTACCATTGATGAGAATAGAAATATAAAAATAACGTTAAGCAATAACAAAGAAAAGGAGTTACAAGATAAAATTGACGCAATTTCTCCAACAAAACCGCAACATTGAGGGCTCTCGCCTCGGAAAAGTGTTGTGTGACCAAATTAAACCCTGTAACCACGGCTGTTTCTCTTTCCTCTAGCCTTTTCGAACTTCCTACCCTTTGCCCTGACATAAGGCTTGGTGTGGCTGTGTGGCACACCAGGAGCCTTTCCAAAGTGCCTGACAGCCTCCCTAGCATTCTTTGGACCTCTAAGAAGGACCTGCATTTCACCACAATCGAAGAGTTTTAGCACCCTGATGTGCTTGTTCAGGATATGGTAGATAACCCCTTGTTCATGATCAATTTAAACAAAAAATATCAGCATAGCCAAAATGCAAATGCTGCGAAAATGAGTTGCTAGTTGAAACCCATACATTAAAAAAGAGCATAAGCAAAAGTCAATTAGGAGAATTGAAATGTGTTTCCCTCTATCAGGAAGAGGATAAGCAATTTCAAAGGGAACAACATGATTAAGCCTAATGATTGATTAAAAAAATTTACACCAGTGATTTTTTTCTACAAGCACATAGAACAAGGTTAAGCAATTTCAGAAGGAACAACATGATTAAGATTGAATTGATATTTTACACCCATGATCTTTTTTTCAACAAGCACATAGATCAAGATTACAGTATTACACCTTATCCTCCAAATGCTTTGAAACTTCGGAAAATCAGCTTAATCTAATCACATAGCTTACATTAGTATACTCTTAGAAGGATCACTAACCAAATCAAAGAATCTACACTGACCCAACATATTTTCAATAATCAATACCTAATACATTTTATTTCAACACACTAATATAATCAAAACCTAAATCAGTCATCAATCAAAAAATTCCGGCCAAGTAAGGTGATGCAATAGTAGAACCTAAACACTGAACAGCTCCAATAGCACAAATACATGGACAGATACAACTGAGTAACTGACCAAAACACTACAACCAACCATAACATTCAAATCTTAATACAAGTAAATCCACAAGGCAAACAATTGCAATAATGAAGAAGCAGTACCGTGTTCTGGCCGAGAGGAGCCCTGAGGGCCAACTGATCGAAAGTCATGCACTCTCCACCAGCCTTCTCGATGCGAGCTCTGGCGGTTTCAGTGAACCTCAAAGCACAGACCTTCAGGGTTGGGACTTCATAAACCCTGATATCATCAGTCACACTCCCCACCACAACGGCTATCTTGCCATCCTACAAATTCACATCACCGGAACCCTAAGCAGTTGGAATTTCATTTCCAATCGAGAGAAAAATGAGAATAAGAATTACCTTTCCCTCCATGAATTTGACGAGCCTGGAAAGCGACAGAGGCGCCTTGTTCGCCTTGCTCATGAACAACCTCTTCAATACGACCGCATTGAAGTTGCTACCAGTCCTCCTGACGAGGAATCGGTAGAGCTGAACAGATCGCGAAATCACAATCAATATTTCCATCTACTGAATCTATAAACGCTAACAAAATCAAAACGTATCCGACTGCAGGAGATGAGGACAGAGATGAACCTTGACAAGCAGCTTGAGGTAGATATCATTGGATTTGGGCGCAGTGCGCGCGGTCTTCTTGCTCTTGCCTCCTGCCTTCAAATCGATACCCTGTAAAACCGAAGCCACATTTTCGGACAGACATGTTAGAGACACACCTGATACAAGGAGAGAACGTGATGAAGATTTAATTAGAGTTCAGATGGTTGAGGAAGAAACCATGGCTGACGACGATGAAGAGAAGCGCCACTAAACACTAGGGTTTTTCCAACGTCGAACGATCCCAATGTTCGTTCTAGCGGAATGATATACGATAAGTGGGAAGGCTGACCAGAGATGGGTGTTTGGGCTGGGCCGGCTGGGCTGAAGGCCCATGAAATCTGATGGTTTCGTAAGGAGGAAAAAAAAAATTCGAAATAAATAATCCATTTTTATCCGGGCTGGAAATTACCCGCGGGTAACCACTCCACCCACTCCTTGAATTGGTAAATCAAGAGCGGTCATTCCGGGGTTCGAACCGGGGACCTATGAATATTATCCACAAGTCCTTTCCGGTGAGCCATTCCGGAATGGTTCTCTCCAGCCCTGATAAAAAGTGGGTGAAGGGTGGAGCAGGTGCGGGTGAAGCGGGTGATGGATGGATTATGGGTGAAGATTTTTCACCCACCACCCGCCCCAATAGTCCACCCATTAAGCCGCACCATTCACCCACACCACATACCCGCATAAAACCTTTAGATTTGAATTAGCTTGGACAAAGCACTCAGAATTCGACAATATTGTCAAGCAGGCTTGGCGTGTCCACTCGTTTGGTTCGCCTATGTTTAACCTAGCAAAAAAAATGAAGCTTTTGAAAAATATGGCGAAATCTTGGCATAAACGCACTTACCGCAATATCAATTATCAGATTCAAACCACAGATGAGGCACTCACTACTATTCAAGCTAAGCTTCTTTTTTATTGCAGCAACGCAAATCTTGCCTTACGAAGAAGGCTTCTTAACAAAAGAGAACATATGCTTGATTTTCAACGGAAATACTGGAGCCAACGGGCTAAGCTGAAACACATCAAGCTAAACGACTCGAACTCGAGTTACTTCCATAAGATTGCAACAGCAAAAAGAAGTAAAAAAACAATCAGATCTATAACTACCACAAATGGTACCCACATTACGGATCACAAATTGATTAAACTTGAGTTTGAAAGGGACTTCAAACACAGATTCCAGTCTTCCACTAGTACAGTGGCTGCATCAGACTTAGACCTAGATGTCATTTCGGCGGATGTGTGTGATTCGGATAACAATATGCTCACGAAGCATGTTTCCAACTTAGAGGTTAAACAAGCTTTGTTCTCGATTGCTGCCGATAAGGCACCAGGTCCGGACGGTTTGCCTGCGGGATTCTTTCAGAAGTATTGGGTTCGTGTGGCACCGTCAATCGTCAAAGCGGTCAAATCATTTTTTAGAACTGGTAAGTTACTTAAGCAGTTCAATCATACCTTCATTACTTTGCTTCCTAAGCGGGACAACCCCACTATGATCAATCACTACAGGCCTATTAGCCTATGTTCAACGATTTATAAAATTATTTCCAAAATCATTACCAACAGACTAGGGCAAATTTTCGACAAACTTATACACCCTCTACAGGGAGCCTTCACTAAAGGACGATCCATATAGGATAACATACTAATTGCCCATGAAATATTCCACAGCTTTCGTAAAAAGAAAGGGAAAGTGGGTCATGTTGCGATTAAGCTGGACATGGAGAAGGCTTACGATCGTATTGAATGGCCTTTCCTTCTAAAGGTGCTTCAAAAATTTGGTTTCGCTGAAAAGTTTATTGGATGGATTGAGGAATGTTTTAAGGCTGTTTCCTATTCTGTGCTACTAAATGATGAACCAACCGAACAGTTCTTTCCGTCGAGAGGCCTACGTCAGGGAGATCCTCTGTCCCCATTCCTTTTTATTTTAACGGCCGAAGTTTTGGCTAGGAACTTGCAGAAAGAAGCGAACTCATCCAAGGATTTGGGTTTCTGCTTCTCTTCAAAAGGAATGAAAATTCCATTCTTAGCATTCGCTGATGATATCATCATTTTCTCAAAGGCAACTCCTTCTGCTTGTCAGAAAATATCCAATATTCTGCACAGATTCTGTTGCATTTCAGGACAAAAAATCAACCTACATAAGTCTAATTTTCAGGTGTTTGGAAACACTACACCGACCACTATTAGGTCCTTAACGGCCGTTATGGGTATCTCTCATACTGTTACTCTTGACAAATATTTGGGTTGTCCAATAATAAATGGGAAGGTCAATAAAGCCACCTTTCAGGATGTTGTCCTTAAAACAAAAAACCAACTAACAAAATGGAAAGCTTGCAGTTTGTCTGCGGAAGGGCGTAGGGTTCTTATTAAAGCCAATCTGAGTGCTCAGCCGCTATTTCTTATGCAAGCTTTTATGCTTCCTAAAGCAATTTTGCTACAACTAGATAATGTATATCGTAAATTTTTTTGGAATAAGTGTAACACCCCCTTTTAGATCCCAAAGGAGTGTTGCAGCGCCAGTGAATCCGCAAACTTTAATGTCTTTGAATTCACCTGAGGCTTATAGGGACATGCAACCATGCTCCCATAAACAAGATGATAATTTAAATAAAAGAAAATAGGCGGAAGTAAATTAAATATCCTGGTTTAAATTATCCGATCACAATAACAGGAAGATACCAAAACCATAAAAAAGTATGAATAACTCCAAAATAGCTGAAATTAAAGTAAAAATGCGGAAACTTTAGAGGTTCAAAACTCGTAGTAAAAGATTCAATAAATGATAGCCTGCTCTTCAACTCTCTCCTGCTCCGCTGCTTGCACTAGACCTGTGGAATATGGTCTGGTGTTTCGTGAGAACGAAGGACACCAGCCATCCAATAAATAGGATGGTTAGTACAATTAAGACTAGCAAATGATAGGGAAAATGTTCAGACTTTAACCTTACAGTGACCATAAAACGGTATGTCATAGGTTAAGGGAAAGACACGAATATTTAAAGTGGAAACTGAATAAAAAGGTAAAAATTCACACATGACTCGGATGATCGTAATGATCGATTATAAGATAAGAAAGGGAATTATACCCGAGACAGATGAGTATAATAACTGAAGTGATCACCTATTTAATAGTCGATAATAACCATAATCACACTAATCACAATGATAATAACAATAATAATATTACTACGTGGTACCGGTCGGGTCTTTAACAAGGACCACGACCTACATCAGATCGTTGTTTTATCATCCCGCAGAGAATGCATTCCGGGATGGTGTTTCATGAAACCTTGTAAGGCGGTGGCTTAACGAACCACAACCTGCAAGTCAGTCTACTGCATAACTTGCCAAAGGCATAAAGCCACTCGCATCACGTGGTGCGCATTTTAACATACCACAACTAAGCATCACATGGTGCCTATCTTATCATATATAACAATTTATACTAGGTGATCATAATAACGACATTAAATCAAACAGGGACAAGCATGGATAATTCAAAGGATCTTACTATCACATGCCACTAGTTTGCATGAAAGAACAAGCAGAATATCATGCACTTTAGGAAGAAGAAAATGGACAACCTTTACTTATCTCGAGTTATAACAAGCAATCACATTTAATACTCATATCACTATAATTAAATTAATAATTAATAATTGCCCATTAATTTATACTCATGCCAATTTATGAATAAGGAGATAAATTACATCAAGCAGACGGATATGCAATTTATCGAAATTGGCAAGGAAATTGGCCACAGGGCCGCATTCGACACGGAAGAATTTAAAAGGCACAACAAAAGAATCACGAAACACGCAAAGGGCGTTTGAACGAAATCACTTGCCTTGACTTTCGATGATCGGTTGACGACAACCAGATGAGATTTTAGCACCTATTGAATCCAACGGAAAAAGGAATATTAATATTGATATTTTATGAAATTAACTTTACTTAATTCAATTTGAAATTGAATTAATTCTATAAAGTTAAGAATCTATACCAATATGAATTCCTCGGAGAGCGGAATCCGGCGTGGGTGCTTCGAGATTGCTTGGTGTCGCTGAAACGGACAAGAATCGAATAGTTTAGAAATATTGGACGCCTAACTTAATAAATAATTAACTTAGGGCCAGAAATAAAAAATAGTATAAAAACAAGGGAGAGTTTATGTAATTTGACCAAAAGAGATTAAAATCTCTTTCTTTCTCTTCGAAACAACGTACAGAGGAGGAGAAGGATTCCGATCGGGTGGCTCTTCCTCCTCCGACGATTGCAGCGGCAATGGCGGTGATCGGAGGCGATGGGCAGCGGCAAGGCAAGGGCCTCGGCGGCGATGGGTCGTGGCCAGGCAGCGGTCGGAAGTGGCTGCTCGGGCAGTGATTGCGGCGGCAAGCGGAGGCGATGGCAACGAGGGCTCGGCTACTGTCGTGGGTGTGGAAATCGGAGACGCAGGCAGCACGGCTCGGCCTTGGGCGATCTCCGGGCAGCGACTGCAGTGGGTGCGGAGGTGGTGGCTCTTCGGCGGCAACAGGGGTGATTATCGGAGGCAAGAGCGGCGACAATCGGGGACGACTCGGGGCGGCCTCGACCTTCTGTTTTCCGGGCAAGGCTAGGACCATGGTGGCCAGGCAGTGAGGGCAGGCAGGCGGTGGTGGTTCAGGGCAATGGGTGCAGTCGGCGGCGGTCCAGATCAATTCGAGAGAGAGGGATGACGGGGCGGCTCGGCGGGTTGAACGATGATGGATGACGGTGATATGAAAGACCGTGAGGGCCAGATCTTTTAGACTTGTGAGAAACCCTAAAACTTGACGTGTATCTATACTATCAACCAGGTTAGATAAAAGATAGATTTTTCGGAAAATAAATAAAAGAATCGGATAAGGATGAAGATAACGGGATGAATATTATTTAATTTACAAAGTTAAATTAAATAATAAGGGTATTTAGAGTATTTATTTAATTAAATCAACTCATATATTATTTCTCTTTAGAATAATTTAATTATTCTAATTCATACCATATATCTTATGTGAATTTATTAAATGACCAAATTCACAAGATATATACTATAGTTTGATATAATATAGACTTATTCAATTAAATAAAAATAAGAAATAACCCAAAAATAATTTGGGGTATTTCATACCTCCCCACTAACAATAAGTTTCGTCCCGAAACTTAGAAAAGAACGAGAAATGAATTGTAGGTAGGATTGTAACCTCGAAATAGATAAGGGGATATAGACTAATCAGAGCGAAGTTAGGTGTTTCTAACAATGGTTCCCGAATAAGTAGAATTTAAGCACGCTTCGCCTAATGTGCTTATGGAATACGTGAGCGATGAGAATTACATCTAAAGTAACTCATTGCTTTCTGAACTCCTCAATGGCAAAGCTTGAAGTTTTCAATCCTATGAAAATAGCGTATCTCTATAGTTGTAAGCATCTAAACTACGGATAATAAAATTTGAGAGACATCTTCTATGGAATAAGTGAACTCGCACCCCATAAGAAACACGGTTAACTAGCTTGTCATTGGCTTTCGTCTCAGCCCCATCTGGCTTCCTTTTCCAGGTTGCCAAATGGCCCGGGTGGCTTTGAAGGCAACCATTGTGACAAAACTAGCCAGCCTTATTCATACGAGATGAGTTGCGGGTCTTCTTCTTCTAGTTTATCGACGGGAACGTTGTCCGTTTCCTTAGTACATGCGTCATTGCGTCCTTGTCTTCTTCATAAACATAAATCGTGTATATCTATATACTATTTTCAAGCTTTTTACCAATGAGAGTTCGGTTGCTCGATCATGGAAAGGAGAGATGAAATATGTAACCCATGATCGTTTAATACTATCAAGATTTAGGAAAGTGAACATACCTACATAAAAAGTTACTAATCCTCCTTAAGGACCTTACATAAGATGTATCGATAATTAATCACTGATTTCACATGCGGTTATGATTCCTGCTTATACATAAGCAAAACCAAGGAGTCCTTCTAGAGTCTATAGGGAGCACTTCCCGACTCTTTTTCGATATCTATAACAACACGGATTGACCAACTTGGTATGGAATAAGAAGTATCAACATACTAGAGCCGACTGTATAACATGAAAGGAATATTAGTAGGGAAATGTGCAAAACTTATATGGTATTCAACGTTAGAATATTACCAATTCGCACACCAATTCCCCACTTTGACTTCAACCTGTAAGGTTGTAAGGATGAATCCAAAATTGATTACTTAGAATAACAATACCAGAATTTTGATGGCTAGATATGGAGTTTATCGGAAATACTTGTCCATTGACTCACTTTATCGATATGCTAGAACGTACTAGCATAAAGGAATTACTAAACAGCTTGATGTTGCACAACCTTTTCAGTGTAGCTTACTCCTGTTAAGGTGTAAAGCTTAAGACCTTGCTTAGGCGTTCCTTCCATTGAAACCTGGTTCTTATCTCGCATTATAGGTTCCGATGGGGCGGACCTCAATATCCTCATAGCTCAAAATGTGATTTGGGTCAGGCACGTACTTCCGTAGCAGTGATACATGAAAGACTTCATGTACTGGATAAGCTAACGGAAGTAGAGCAAGGCGGTAGGCAACATTGCCTACACGCTGCAGAATCTCAAATGGCCCGACATATCGAGGGTTCAGCTTCCCTCGCTTTCTGAACCGGAAGACTCCCTTCCTGGGTGACACTTTCACGAACACCTTGTCGCCCACCTCAAAGTTGACCTTTCTACACCTAGGGTCAGCATAAGACTTTTGGCGACCCTGAGCGGTCAACTTTAGTTGCCTAATCATAGCGACTTCTTCAGCTGTCTTCTTTAACCGCTCCGGACCTATATGGATAGCATTAGTCGCATCATCCCAACACACTGTCGATCGACACTTCCGTCTATAGAGGGCTTCAAAAGGAGGCATCTTTATAGATGTATGCCAGTTGTTGTAGGTGAACTCGATCAGACTCAAACTGCTTTCCCAATCTGTCGTCCTATCCAGGACACAAGCTCTTAGCATATCCTCAAGTGTCTGGATGGTCATCTCTGACTGACCATCTGTCTGAGGGTGAAAAACAAAACTAACATTCAGCTGAGTTACAAGTCTCTCATGTAACCTCTTCCAAAACTCTGAGATGAATCTTCCATCACAATCAGAGAGAATGGACAAGGGAACACCGTGAAGACGGACTATGTGCTGAAGATACAACTCTGCTAGCTTTGTCGGCTTCCAGTTAGATCGAATAATAATGAAGTGTGCACATTTTTTTGAGTCGGTCAATGATCACCCAAATGACATCCTTCTTCCCTTGACCCTTAGGGAGCCCCATAAGGAAATCCATCGGGATTGGAGCTTCCCACCAGGTCTCTGGTGCTCAACCTTGACCTGCTAAAATACCAAGCATCTGTCCACGTGGTCAGTTACTTCATTCTTCATATCAGACCACTAGTAGTCCTTCCTCAAATCCTTGTACATCGCACTAGCTCCAGGATGCACCGAATAGCCAGATGCATGAGCTTCCTCAAGGATGGTCCGTCGGATCTCAAGGACATTGGGGACGCAGATGCAATTCCCAGACCATAAGGATCCCTTATCCCTCAACACAAAACATGGGCTTTACCATCAAAGAAATCAACGGTGATCTGCAGTAACACAACATCCTCTGTCTGCTTTGCCTTTATCTCTGCTAAAAGATCGGACTGAACCTCCATCATACACATCCGTCCTTGATTCCTTTCAAACCAAACCTCAACCTCTAACTTGAGCAGATCCGTCTACAGAAAATGAGTTGCTATCAAACAGTTAATTGTAGCCTTGTGTTGAGATTTGCGGCTCAAAGCATCAGCTTCGACATTAGCTTTTCCAAGATGATAGAGAAGCTCAATGCCATAATCCTTAATTAGTTCTAACCAGCGTCTCTGTCTCATGTTCAACTCCTTCTGAGTGAACACATACTTGAGACTTTTGTGGTCGGAGTATATTTGGAAACAAATCCCATACAAATAATGGTGCCAGATTTTCTTATAGATCAATTACCACAACAGCTAGTTCCAGATCATGCACTGGGTAGTTCTCCTTATACGACTTCAACTGTCGTGATACATAAACTATCACATTTCCATCCCGCTTCAATACACAACCCATACCTTGCTTGGAAACATCACTGTAAATCACATAATCCTCTGACTCCTTAGGGAGTGCTAGAATAGGTGATGGAAGCTCCTTGAGCTCCTGGAAGCTCGCTTCGCACTTGTCATCCCAGGCGAATTTCTGTGATTTACGCAGGAATAAGATTAGTGGTTGGGCCAGTTTGGACAACCTTCCATGAACCTCCTATAGTAACCTGCTAGTCCCAGAAAACTCCGGTTCTCCTTAACGTTCTTTGGCAGATTCCACTTCTCTACTACTGCTATCTTCTGGGGGTCAACCATCACCCCTTCCTCCGAGATGATGTGGCCTAGAAATGCCACCCACTTCATCCAAAGGTCACACTTAGACAACTTGGTGTACAGCTGATGCTTTCGCAGTGTCATCAAAATAGTTCTCAAGCGTACGGAGTGAGCATCCTCACTCAACGAGTAGATCAGGATGTCGTCGATGAAGACTACGACGAACTTGTCCAAATACTGGTGAAAACAACGATTCATCAGATCCATAAAGACTGCTGGCGTATTTGTTAAGCCAAAAAGCATCACCACGAACTCATAGTGCCCATAGCGTGTCCTAAAAGCAGTCTTTGTAATATCCTCTTCACGAACTTGGAGCTGATGGTAACCAGATCGAAGGTCAATCTTGGAGAATACCTTAGCTCTCTGAAGCTGATCCAACAAATCAGCGATGCGTGGTAGTAGATACTTGTTCTTGATCGTCACCTTGTTCAGCTCCCGATAATCAATACACAGACGGAAAGAGTCGTTTTTCTTCTTCACGAACAGCACGGGAGCACCCCAAGGTGAAGCACTGGGTCGAATATAGCCCTTATCTAACAAATCTCAAGTTGACTCTTCAATTCTTGCATCTCAACGGGAGCCATGCGATACGGGGCTTTGGAAATAGGAGAGGTTCCTGGCTCTAAGTCGATGGTGAACTCAATGAACCGCTTTGGGGAGGTAAACCAGGAATCTCATCGGGAAAGATATCAGGGAAATCCCGAACTACAGGAATATCGAAGATATGGACCGGTTTGGATGGCTGATCCTGCAGATAACATAAGAATCCGGCACCACATTGACGTAACAATTTGGCTGCCTGCATTACAATAAGACCACGGCCATCCTCCTCAGGAATGCGCCTACGAAATCTGCACACAACCCTACCGTCCGACGAAATGGTCACGATTCTCCGTCCACAATCAATAATTGCACTATGGCGAGTAAGTCAATCCATACCGAGAATGATGTTCTGAGGAAGGATCGGAAGCAGAACAAGATCGGCAAGGTACTCATCGCCATCTATCGCGATGGGGAAGTGGAATAACATTTTCCTACCTCGAACTCTATCCCCACTAGGGAATTTCACAATAAAGGAATCATCTAGAGTCACAGATTCTAATCCGAGTCTTTCAGCAGTTTGCTCGGCTAGAAAAGAATGAGAAGCACCTGGATAAAAAGAATATTAATTGGCTCGGCCCGGAGATAGATAATACCTTGAGCCATAGAAGTAGTAGTGTCGTCCATCCTACACATTTAATATAGTCGCGGACCCTTCTGAGATGGCCCGACGACATTCTTCCCTTTGTTCACAGTCGATTGTGAACCTGTAGGAATCTGGGTATTCTGCTGGTACTACTGCGGAATGTATTGCTGCTGATGAGGTCTTAATCCTCGTCGTCTTCTGCAAAGACATATAACTCGACGAGTTTGTCCAATTCGGAGCTATGCTTTGGTGATGCTGCATCTTTCTCCGACTCAGCATGCTCACACATCTCTTTTTGATCTCATCTCTAGCCTGATCACAACGTTTTTCCAGCTCATTCACAATTCGTTCCTTATTCCTGTATATTTCCCCGGTGTTCCTCACACGGAGCCTCTACCTCGCTCTCCTTTCTTGCAAAGCCTGGAATGCTTTCTCATATGCTGGAGTTTCCAAAAAGGATCTCTTCTTTGACTCCTCTTCACTAGGACTTTGAGATGGTTCCATGTCGTACACTCGGACGAGACTCTAGAGGTACTTTTTCCTCTTGTCATCCAGAGAAGCTGGCATGAATCTCTTTTCCCTTGTTGCCTTTTTCTCGCTGTAAAGTCGAAGAGTTCCCAAATTATTTTCCTTGTACCCCTCACGAATGAGCTTCTTGCCATATTATGTGGTTGCAGCTCCTTCAGGAGGGTCGACTAGGACATTCTTCCCCTTGGATAGCTCAACTGTAGCTTTTTCCATGACCGTCACATCTGTCCTGGAGTCAGACGCAATGTCAGGCTTGTTGGTGAGGTCAATGCATTGGGGGTAACCCGTGACGTGTAGTCCTGAGGTCTTGCGAACATTAGATATCTACTGAGGAGAGCGAGGAGTCACCAATACTCGAGCGAGAAAATCCAGAAAGCAAGATTTAGAACAAGAATAAAGAACATAAGCTTAGTCTATGGCAGAAGCAGGAGTTTGAGCAGGACTATCGGACAATTATTTTAAAATCATTTCCAAAACTACTTACTTTTGTAAATAGAAATTAGTTTTAATAAAAGCCTTTTTGAAATTCACTTTATAAATCGTTGAAAAATCCGAATGAAAACGTTTTAAAACCTGGCTCTGATACCACCTTCTGTAACACCCCCTTTTAGATCCCAAAGGAGTGTTGCAGCGCCAGTGAATCCGCAAACTTTAATGTCTTTGAATTCACCTGAGGCTTATAGGGACATGCAACCATGCTCCCATAAACAAGATGATAATTTAAATAAAAGAAAATAGGCGGAAGTAAATTAAATATCCTGGTTTAAATTATCCGATCACAATAACAGGAAGATACCAAAACCATAAAAAAGTATGAATAACTCCAAAATAGCTGAAATTAAAGTAAAAATGCGGAAACTTTAGAGGTTCAAAACTCGTAGTAAAAGATTCAATAAATGATAGCCTGCTCTTCAACTCTCTCCTGCTCCGCTGCTTGCACTAGACCTGTGGAATATGGTCTGGTGTTTCGTGAGAACGAAGGACACCAGCCATCCAATAAATAGGATGGTTAGTACAATTAAGACTAGCAAATGATAGGGAAAATGTTCAGACTTTAACCTTACAGTGACCATAAAACGGTATGTCATAGGTTAAGGGAAAGACACGAATATTTAAAGTGGAAACTGAATAAAAAGGTAAAAATTCACACATGACTCGGATGATCGTAATGATCGATTATAAGATAAGAAAGGGAATTATACCCGAGACAGATGAGTATAATAACTGAAGTGATCACCTATTTAATAGTCGATAATAACCATAATCACACTAATCACAATGATAATAACAATAATAATATTACTACGTGGTACCGGTCGGGTCTTTAACAAGGACCACGACCTACATCAGATCGTTGTTTTATCATCCCGCAGAGAATGCATTCCGGGATGGTGTTTCATGAAACCTTGTAAGGCGGTGGCTTAACGAACCACAACCTGCAAGTCAGTCTACTGCATAACTTGCCAAAGGCATAAAGCCACTCGCATCACGTGGTGCGCATTTTAACATACCACAACTAAGCATCACATGGTGCCTATCTTATCATATATAACAATTTATACTAGGTGATCATAATAACGACATTAAATCAAACAGGGACAAGCATGGATAATTCAAAGGATCTTACTATCACATGCCACTAGTTTGCATGAAAGAACAAGCAGAATATCATGCACTTTAGGAAGAAGAAAATGGACAACCTTTACTTATCTCGAGTTATAACAAGCAATCACATTTAATACTCATATCACTATAATTAAATTAATAATTAATAATTGCCCATTAATTTATACTCATGCCAATTTATGAATAAGGAGATAAATTACATCAAGCAGACGGATATGCAATTTATCGAAATTGGCAAGGAAATTGGCCACAGGGCCGCATTCGACACGGAAGAATTTAAAAGGCACAACAAAAGAATCACGAAACACGCAAAGGGCGTTTGAACGAAATCACTTGCCTTGACTTTCGATGATCGGTTGACGACAACCAGATGAGATTTTAGCACCTATTGAATCCAACGGAAAAAGGAATATTAATATTGATATTTTATGAAATTAACTTTACTTAATTCAATTTGAAATTGAATTAATTCTATAAAGTTAAGAATCTATACCAATATGAATTCCTCGGAGAGCGGAATCCGGCGTGGGTGCTTCGAGATTGCTTGGTGTCGCTGAAACGGACAAGAATCGAATAGTTTAGAAATATTGGACGCCTAACTTAATAAATAATTAACTTAGGGCCAGAAATAAAAAATAGTATAAAAACAAGGGAGAGTTTATGTAATTTGACCAAAAGAGATTAAAATCTCTTTCTTTCTCTTCGAAACAACGTACAGAGGAGGAGAAGGATTCCGATCGGGTGGCTCTTCCTCCTCCGACGATTGCAGCGGCAATGGCGGTGATCGGAGGCGATGGGCAGCGGCAAGGCAAGGGCCTCGGCGGCGATGGGTCGTGGCCAGGCAGCGGTCGGAAGTGGCTGCTCGGGCAGTGATTGCGGCGGCAAGCGGAGGCGATGGCAACGAGGGCTCGGCTACTGTCGTGGGTGTGGAAATCGGAGACGCAGGCAGCACGGCTCGGCCTTGGGCGATCTCCGGGCAGCGACTGCAGTGGGTGCGGAGGTGGTGGCTCTTCGGCGGCAACAGGGGTGATTATCGGAGGCAAGAGCGGCGACAATCGGGGACGACTCGGGGCGGCCTCGACCTTCTGTTTTCCGGGCAAGGCTAGGACCATGGTGGCCAGGCAGTGAGGGCAGGCAGGCGGTGGTGGTTCAGGGCAATGGGTGCAGTCGGCGGCGGTCCAGATCAATTCGAGAGAGAGGGATGACGGGGCGGCTCGGCGGGTTGAACGATGATGGATGACGGTGATATGAAAGACCGTGAGGGCCAGATCTTTTAGACTTGTGAGAAACCCTAAAACTTGACGTGTATCTATACTATCAACCAGGTTAGATAAAAGATAGATTTTTCGGAAAATAAATAAAAGAATCGGATAAGGATGAAGATAACGGGATGAATATTATTTAATTTACAAAGTTAAATTAAATAATAAGGGTATTTAGAGTATTTATTTAATTAAATCAACTCATATATTATTTCTCTTTAGAATAATTTAATTATTCTAATTCATACCATATATCTTATGTGAATTTATTAAATGACCAAATTCACAAGATATATACTATAGTTTGATATAATATAGACTTATTCAATTAAATAAAAATAAGAAATAACCCAAAAATAATTTGGGGTATTTCAATAAGGGGGAAAATTACACTCCTTTGATCAGCTGGGATAAAATCTGTACGGATATTCAGCATGGTGGCTTAGGAATCTATAAGGCAGAAACTATGAATACTGCCTTACAGATGAAACTCCTTTGGAAGATCATTGCCGAACCGAATAATGTTTGGGTTCGTGTGATTACTGTGAAGTACTTGAAATCAACCCCATTACTGGATTACCAAAGGAAAAGTGCATCTTCGTGGCAATGGGCTAAGCTAATCGCTCTCAAACAACTTTTCTCTTCTGGACTTCGTTGGTCAATTGGTGATGGACGCACGGTCAAGTTCTGGTCGGACAAATGGATTCTGGAAAAACCATTGAGAACAATGGCTCAGGTGGAGCTAGAAGACAACTTCAGCAATATTAAGGTTAATAACTACATTCTTCCCGATAAGAGTTGGGATACAAACAGATTACAATCTGACTTGACTAGCCTCCTTCCACAAGATGTTATCGACAACATCAAAAACTCTGTATTGCCGGTTAATGATCTACCAGACAGGCTTTATCGGGGTCCTGGTTCGTATGGCTGGTTTTCTACTAAATCAGCATCTACCTTGGTACCGCTTGGTTCACCTGTGCAGGATTTTGACTGTAATTGGATTTGGAAACTTCATGTGCCCCCGAAGGTTAAAATGTTTCTTTGGAAAATTGCCAGAGATGGAATCGCCACCAAGGAACGCCTAAATCGGTCTCACATCTCAGTCCCGGATGGTTGTGTCTTTTGTGATTCAATAGAAGAAACAACGACCCATTTATTACTAGATTGTTGTGCAACCAAACAGATTTTTATTGAGATGGGAATCTCGTCGTTTGCTGGTAGAAGGACTAACCAATTCAAGGGGTTTAAGAATTACAGATCCTTGTGTGAGATCTATAAAAAGGTCGGTCAAAACAAGATGAATGAAATCGCATACTGCTGGTGGGCTATTTGGTTTTTCAGAAACCAACTAACTTTTGGTCATATTACATCCTACTCTCTAAACGCGATCAAAGTTTTCATTCTGACATGCCGTCAGACTTGGGAAGAGGCTTGTAGGTTTAACCTTCTTGATGACAATATCGCTTTGGACCAACATTCTCACCAAACACCAACGTTACGATATTCTAACAACACCAAAACGTAGAGTAAACGCAATGGCATTTGGGATAAACCTCCAATCGGCATGGTGAAACTTAATTTTGATGGATCAAAACGATTGACTGGCGAGGCGTCGTACGGTTTCGTCCTACGGGACTCGGATGGGAATATTATCTCCCTCGGTAATGGGATTTGTTCAGGTGCCTCTGTCACCTTTGCTGAGGCCTTGGGCCTTCGGAAGGGAGTGTTACGTGCTAAGGAATTAGGTGTCTCTAAGCTGCTAATTGAGGGTGACAACCTTGTGGTAGTAAAAGCGATCCTAGGAGACTGGAAGTGTCCTTGGAACATAGAGCTTCTACTATCAGACACAAATTTAGATATTTCTAAACTTTCTAATGTTGCTATTCGTCATATTTTCAGGGAATCGAATGCTGTTGCAGACCGGATCGCTCGTCTTGCGTACAGTAGCCCTGCCGACGGAGGTTTCATCATCGATACAGAACTGGAGGTTCTCGTCCGAAAGGACGCCCTAGGAAGAAGGCGATCTCGCTGACGGTCCTTTCCTTCCTAAATACTTTCACTGCTTCCAAAAAAAAAAATATTTAAATTAATTTTTTAACAACTTATTTTAGAAGGAATTTGCTGATTTAGACCTCTAGACATATTTGATTAAGTAATTAGCCCCTTACATTTTTTATTAGGTATCCTCGACCCCTTTAATATCGCGCTTTAGGCCTTTCCCCTCTTTCCTCCCATTATTATCCTCGACCCCTTTAATATCCTCGACCTCTAGACCTCTTCGTCACCGTCGCCGCCAATTCCGCCTGCTTCTCCCTCCTCTGCCTCGCCTCCGCCGCGATCGACTCCCTACCGGCCTGGGCCGCGGCCGTCGGCGCTGTGTTCTACTCCACCGTCGTCGCCAAGGCCATTGTCGTGTGCAATCTCGCCCTAATCGCCTCCGGGTGGGAGGGAGTCAGCGGATTCTCGGCGATCCTAAGGGCCTTAGTTTTGAATTTTGATAAAGGGGAAGACGATAACGGCACTGGCCCTAGCCTTGTCGGCGAACCTCGCGATGGCTGCGGCGGAGGTGATTTTCCGGTGCAGGATTTACGAAGTCGGGGGGAAGAGGTCGGTGTGGGGGGTGGCAGCGGAGATGGTGGTGATTGCTTACGTGTACTCTGTTTTGATCGTTGGGGACACCATTGTTGGGTGCTTGTTTTATCAGAGTTGCAAGGAGGGGATTGAAATTGAGGTTGAGGAGGAGGAGTACGCAAGTGATTTGAAGAAATTGAGAGCCCCTGAAGATGGGATTTCATGTTGATTTGATTTTTCAGGCTAATTTTATTGAGGAATTGGTGTTCTTGATGATCGATTGTGGGGGGGATGGACTTTACAGGAGGGGGAATTTGGTGTACAGTTAAACGGGAAAGGGTGGTGGGGGGAATTATGCCTCCATTGGCATTGAGAATATTTTTCTTTCACTGTCAAATTTGTCAGGTTTCTTTCTTTTACTTTTTCCCCATTTACTGAACCTCAAATTTTATTTATTTTTTTGGTAAATATAGAACCTCAAATATTAGGGTAGGGTGAGTGGATGAATCAAAAGTAGAATTAATATGGAAGTGAAGAGATGGAAATGAAGAAGAGTTATGTTGTTAACAACTATTTTGATGTCACTTTTGAGAAGGTGGAATCTTTAGAAATGTTGTATACATAATTTTTGGAATGTTATGACACCTTGTATTGATTTTATTGATTCCGCACTATATTACTTACATTGATGCATTTTTTTTAGTTGATGACATGTTATAATATGTGTTTTTACGTATATAACCAATATTAATGTCGTAGTTTCAAAGACTTTGTATTTTTATATGTGCAATAAGGTGACAATATTTTGATTCCACATTTTAAGCTCTCATGTCATCAATTATATAAAATTGTCACCATAAACAATTGTGATTAATGAAGTGTAATAACAAATGTCATCCATGAATAAAAATTTAATGAATATGTCACCACGAGTGATTGCATCAATGAAGTGTAATAAAAAACGTGTCATCAGTGAATGAAAGTATAATCGATGAAAATAAATCGATATATAATTGATTAAATTAAAAACATGTGGCATCAATCGATTTGATTAAAAAAATGGCATCAAATAATTACATTATAAAAACGACATCAAAATACCATTTTGAAAAATCTGTATCACATTAAAGAAAAAAATGTCATCAAAATACTACTTTGAAAAAATATCATCAAAAATATGGCATCACGGTAAAAAAAATATCATCAAAAAATTGACATAAAAAAAGTGGCATTAGTCGTTAACAGTAAAAAACATGGCATCAATGATCAACGTGACATTATAGTAAATAAAAAATGTCATCAAGGTTTAAAAAAAGTGACATTAAAAAAATGTCATCCAATCATTTCATTAGAAAAGTGGCATCAAAGTGAAAATAAAATATAATAAAATTTTGGCATCAAAACGGTAAAATATGGCATCACTAAAAAAATGGCATCAAAATGGGTTGGTCAATGGTCAACCGTTGACCGGTCAATGGTCAAACAGTTGACCATTGACCAACCCACTCTATTGGGAAGAGATCTAGGGCAAAACTAATTAAATTGATTTAGGGTCTAAGTGCCCAATTAAATATTAAAAAAATGTCATATATCAAAATCACCCTTTATTTTAAACTATAAATGGATTATATTAATTTCTCTTCCCTTTAACTTTTCAAAATTTAAACTAAAGGAGTCATAGAATTGTTCTCCCCCACCCCTCCTCTCTTCATTTTGTTAAGTGCAAGTTGTATAAAATATTGACTGATCAAGTGTAATTTACCTGAAAAAAGGTCTAACAATTGTCAACTTAGAAAAGATCAAATAAAAGGACAAACCTACCCATACACTTGGTGTATGTCTAGAATTATACACTTTCACTTAAAATTTAACATCTGTATTTAGATTTTTTTACAAAAAAATTATGAACCAATAATTGATAATTTTAACTAATACTCCGTGCTTTCTGAACGGGAGTTTGTAAGAGCATCCCCAACAGATGCTCTATTTTGGAGAAAATTAGATATTTGGGGAATATTGGGTTTATATTTGGCCCAACAGTTTCCCCAATCCAAGATCCAAAATAGGGATTACCCTGGCAAACACAAGCGCTTTCCCCATATCTGCAGCAACGCTAAAATTATTTGGCGACTCTTTTCTCCTACCTTTTCCCACATTCTTGATTGAAAAACCGCAATTGAAGGAACGAACAGGTGAGTTCTTCTCCAACTTTTGCAAAGCTCTCTATGTTACTGCAGACATAGTTTGATTTGGTTTACTTTTTGTCTCAAATCTTTACCATTCTTTGCTATAACAAAAATCTCACGATTTAAGATTACCTTCATGATTTTTGAGGATGCACTCAAAGTGTTCGATTAAATGCCTATAACAAAATTTCTGATTATTTGTTGAAGTATTGTGGTGTTAGACGAAGTTAGTACAGGTGAAGCTTAAATCTTGATTTACCAAATCAAAATTTATACGAATTCATATCCTGTAACCATATTATTAGTAATAATGATTCCAAAAAAAGTGATTAACATTAAAAAAAAAACAGAACTATCACGTGGATTAGATGACCAAACCTCTAGCTTTTAGAAAGTATAAACATCCCTTGATCTCTCCTTTTTTTAGTATTTCATTTTGTAGGTGTTAAAGGCTTTGTTTGATTGATTGTACATCCCTTTTGTTTATGAGCTTGAATCATGAAATGGGTCGACGGTTAAGGGATCTATCTAGTGTTAAATTCCCACTGCCAATTTGAATGTCAAATCTGTACGAGTATATACTTGAAAGTTGAAACTAAGTTCTCAAATAAGTATGGAGTATAAACTGCTATTTACAGGGAATTGTGGAAGGAATTTTAATAATTTTGTTTCACTTCCAAAGTTAATTTGTAACTTATATGCTTTATAAAGTGTTGTCCTCGGCTTATATGTTTTACAGTTGAACTCCTTTTATGGTTTCTTTATTTCCTCTTTGTTATTGTCATTGCACTTGACTCTATCTTTGGATTCATGGCATGGTTCTTAAATTGATCCGGCCAGTTTATTTTTACAAACACATCTTTGGTCCTTCGTTTTTATTGCTAACTGAAGCTCAATCATTGATTTCGTTTGGTTGTCTTACTCGAAGAGCTGAGCTGAAAATCAGATTTTAAGGAAGAGGGAGGAACTTACTGCTACACCAAAAGCTAAAACAAATAGTGCTCTTGGAGCTGCTGCAGAATGTTCAAAACAGACAGTAAAAACGTGCAAAGATCCAAGAAAAGATGACAATGAGTTGCTGATGAAAATGAGCTGCTACACCAAAGGCTATGTCTAATGTTCTAAAAACGTGCATAGATCCAAGCTTGATGCTCGTAATTATGAAAAGGTTAGTTATATACACATGAACTTTATAATTCGCTTGGATTTGTTCTGAAATCCTGTGGTTTATTAACTGTTTCGTCTGGATGATATACTCATTTTCATTATTTATGTGAAATGGTATGTCTTGATGTATTCTTTTAGTTAAAACACACTAAGCCATAGGAATATATCAATAATTGAAAGGTTCCTTTGGAGGATGCATAAGAATGTTTGACCTTATACGTGGTTTCCAACATGTCATTCGTTTTACACTGTTGCTATAAGCCCAGCAATTTTGATCAGAGAGGTAGCAATTTTCCTCTCTTGCTCAATGACATTTAGCTTAGTGAATTCTTCACAGACCCACCTTATCTTCTTTTCTCTCCCATTCCCTCTTCAAGTACTCCATTGACATAGTGCAATCAATGTGTAAGTAAGTGCTTGACCAACACTAGTTTTTTGTTTTACAAATTTCTGTTATTTGGAGTTGCAGAAGGTTAACCAGAAGTATGTGAGTTACAGGGACCTTTTGGCCCATTTTCTGTTGGTGGAGATCGGTCTGATCCCTTGCAAAATCTACCCTTTAATTAGCTGAATTTTGGAGTCAGTTAAGTGCAAGTGTTGTGAATAATGTTCTTTATTTGAAGATGCTTGATAAGTGTAACAAATGAAGGCAAATAAAAATCATGACAGAGTGTGTAAGAGTCTAGATCTGAATTTATAGTTCCCGAGCGGCTGCTTTGTACAAGTTCCTACATTCCTATCTCATGTTGATCCATTTCTTTTGCTTTCTTTTCAGGTATTTGAACGTGAGATTGCATCACTGCAGTTGGAGGTTTGTTCTTAACCCTATGTCCCAATGTGAATTTTTAGAGCGATCACAAATTCTAGAATGTTTGTCATGGTTAATTTCTAATTGCAGGAGAAGAAATTGGTAGTTGAAATCAAGAAAGATCCTCATTCTCATTTTTGCTGAGCTCTTGCTCTTGATGAGTTGATTGTTGGCACCATCCTCTCTTCACGAGCTGCCCAATCAAGAGCTGAATGAGGTAGCCTCTCTCCATGGCTGCTTCATCATTGCGCTATCTTCAGACACAGGGTGTTTTCTCTTCTTGCCAGAAAATAGTTTGGATTTTGGATTGGTAATAAAAAACGTCTTCTGTTCAAGGAAGGCAACTGTCCTCCCCTGGCGCACCGATTACTGTTGAAATGCTAGAAGTAGTGCTATAGCCCTCCCTTCTAAATGATGTGTTTATGTATCACCATTTTTCTGTATTTCAACACTCACAAACTCTACTGCCTTTAACGAGATGTTGGAATTGTTGGAATTAAAAAAATAAATTACAATTAAAATTTAATTTAAAATTAAAAAATTAAATTACAATTCTCTAAAATGGAGAAATTGTTGGATTTGGGTTAAAAAATTTTTAGGGAAGATGGATTTTCATTCTCCATTTTGAAGAAAATTTGGGGATTCTCTTGGGGATGCTCTAACTGTTTCAAAAAATTAATTCTAAATTTTATTTTCATTTATTAATTTTGGTAACAATATTAGTGAAATAAATTTAATTTATTTCAATATAATATTAAGAAATAATAGTTAGTTAGTTACTTTCGTTTAATATTTACATCATTTAACATTTTATAAATGTAAATAAATTTATTAATATTTTATCATTAAGTATTCAAGTTTTTTTTGATGGCCTGAAGTGGTATGAATCCTTTATTAAAATATATTAATAATTTTATATATTTACATTTATAAAATGTCAATAATTAGAAACGTTAAACAACAGTAACAAAATCTTATTGTTTAATATATATTTTATGGAAATTAATGAAATTTATTTCACATATGTAGAAATAATAAATTCAAAATAGATTTATTAAATTCAAAATCTGATAATTTTAAACAGTTAAAAACGGTTTTTAAAAGTGATAGATTCAGTTAATTAAAATTGTTAACTTATTAAAAAAAATTATTTAAATACACATGGCAAATTTTCATTGGTGGTGTAAAATTTAAAACATACACTAGGTGTATGTGTATCACTCCCCCAAATAAAAGGAGGGAGAGAGAAAGAGAAATGGAAACGGAAACCACCGGAAAAGGCTACACATACACTTGGTGTATGTATACACCATTTTTTTTTCTTTGAAAATTTATTTTTCTAGGGTTCACCATTTAATATTTAAGGTATCATTAGTGTTTATTGAAGTTTTTAGGTTTTATTCTTTATAATATGGGTATAATAGAGTTTTAAAGAAAAATTTTAGGGTTAATTTTTATAATTTTAAAAGTAGTGGATAAATTTTACAAATTTGTACACATGGAAAAAAGATACACCAACATACACCTGGTGTATGTGTATCATCCTCCGAAACCACCTTCTTTGATCTCTCGCACCGCTCGCATTCTCGGTGGGAAACACGCACTAAAGCACTCAAAACCAGCCATGGAAATCGAAGGCGAAGACGGGTCAACAACCCACATCAGAGAAGGTTTAGAGGCCGAGTTCGGTAGATGCAAGGGCTTCAACACAAACGACCGAACCGTTTCCCGCCGCCACGTCTTATTCGAATTCACCTCCAGCCAAACGGCCCCTAGGGTTTCATTCGAGGTAGTCGGGAAGAACCCAATCTGGGTGCGCACCCGAGAGAGCGGTGAAATCAGGCCCTTCAGGAGATTCGAGAGAGGTCAACTGCGCGCCGGCGACTTGTTCTGTGTTTCTTGTAACAATCCCGTTTGGTTTTCGTTGAAGAAGGTGGACGGTAATGAGAGAAAATTTGGGGAATTGGGCGATGCGTTGGAGTTGGAGGTTTCTTCCGAATCGGGCTCGATTGGAAATGAGCAGGAATCGGATTTAGGGTTTGACTCAATTGATGTCTCCACGATTGACCCTGTTAAAGGTTTGTTTTTTCCCCTAATTTATCTTCCAACGAATGCAACAGAAATGATGGTTGATAAAGTATTATTATTGCATTGTTTGCATATTCATTTTTTTTTTGGTGAGAAAAAAGAAAGACATTGTTTGCATTTTCATAATCATTATGATTACTCCCATTGAAGTTGAGCTATTTCAGTCTACTCTCTATAATGCTAGTATGGAATTCATCATCAGTGATTGCTACGGAACTTGTTCAGTATGCATACATGAAGTACTGATTTTGAAATGTTTGGTAATTGTAATTCATCATGCTTTCTTGTGCCTTAGATGCAGATTAATTTGTATGTTGAATGCCTTCCTTTTAAGTTACTCTGAAACGAACACCGAAATGGGAAGTGGAGACTATATGGACACTGGACGGGGATGTCAATCCTCGCTATAGTTACCACTTACCATTGTCTTAGGATACATACCCTTGTCGACATTTCCGTGTTTATGAGTTTCCTGGGTGACATATGGCTTAGTAGAGCACTTGAAGTGGGTAATATATTTGAAAATTTGAAGTGTACTTGAAATCTCTGGCTGTATGTTTGGAATCCATATTGGCTCCACTGGGCTATTATCATTGACATTTTCTTTCTGTACATGAACTACAGAGTTTGGCTTTCTTGTCATTGGACATGAGTTTGACAGCTATCCAAAGGGGATGATTCGTGATGTGAAGAGCTGGAATTGGTTTCTTGAGGACCGTCGACAAGAGAGTACCGACGATGAAGATGACTCTTATGATGAAGGCAAGAAGCCTTCAAGAAGGAAGAGGAAGAAAGCTGACAAAGAAGAAGATGATGAAGAGTGGACTGGTGAAAGTGAAGACGAAGAGGTGCTTGCTAAGGCGAAAAAGCCACATGCACCTAAATATAAAACTAGATCAAAGGACCTTACAAAAGGCAGACCTACAAAAGATTCAGGTAGTCAAAAAGGCTATGAGGAAGAGGACATTGCAGATGAAGAGGGTGATGAAACCCTTGGAGGGTTCATAGTAGGCGAAAAAGATGTTGAAGAAGAAATCGAACAGGTTGGGGAAGATGAGGATGAAGAAGAAGAGTTTGAAGAAGATGAAGATGACTATGGAGAGTAAAAAAGAATTCTTTTTATGGGGCAAATACCTCTCCTCTAGTGCAACTTTGTATACTAAATCAATATTGAATGTACAAGCTTGAGAATTTCAGTTTCAATCCTCATGTTCAATCACCCAAATATGTAGCTATCCAGAGGACTTCACTGTCATAAGTATATCTCATTAGTTTGGCTTCATTTGTTCTTAGAGATTAACTACTGCTGAGGCATAACTTGATAAGCAAAAAATAATCGACAGTTCACGTGCGAATAGCAACTAGTGATTGAAAACGACAAAGAATTGGTAATGGAATTCTTGTTTCCTTGTGCCTTTTACACCTCTGGTTGCTTTGAAATTTATCCATCACTCCTTTTTACTGCAGCACAGGGATATGCTGGAGATGGCTTCAGTCTTCACCATAGTTGGCCATAGAACTCGTCAGTGCATTCCATCTGTAAGCCATACTCCTGCAGTCCTGCGTGCATTTCCCTTTATGTTGGAAATCCCATAAAACATGTGTCGTCCATTTTTCTTATTCATCAAGGATCTCTGTTTGATTCTTTAGTATATCTTTGGGAGTTCGGTTATGGTCTGAAATCTGAAATTTTGTTTAGCTATATGACACCCAGATGAACGTTATTTTTATAAAGGAACTGTGTTTGTATTTTCATGCCTAGTGTACCATTTTATGTTCATATCTGATCCACGCAAAATGGTTTTCTGATGGAATAATTTTTGCTACAAGTGCTGAATAAAAGCAAATCTTACGCAATAACTATTGTGCTGTCTTGGTTTGTGCAGCCTATTGTTCAGCATTCATTTTCAATACGGTGTAACAGATGACAGTATTATGCTGAGAAAGCTCATTCATATGAGTCCACTTGCATCAATGGGGTCAAGATCTCAACTGCATGAGCCACGGACATGAAATTGACCTATGAGGATGGGGAATCATCTCAGAGCAAGATAAGATACCGAGGAGCTCACTATTGATGTCCACTTTGGTTGTCAGCATTGCAATGATAGTGCTTTAAGTTAATCCAATATTGATGAGTTGATGATAAGCAAATTTTTAACGGAAAAGTCATTGGCCATGTGGGGTTTTGAGATGCTTTATACTTTCGGTATGAAATATCTATGGATTTTCCCTTGCAACTGCAATGCTTTGGAGGGGCATAAAAAAATGGAAGCAAAGTTGCATGTTGTTATGAAAATTTTACAGCAAGCATGTTATTATGGTAATTTAGAGGTTTATTATGGTAACTTAGAAAAGGGGATTTGTCTTAATCGCAGGTACAAACTGATTACAAGGTTATAAATATGGATCAATGGATGGGTTTTTACAGGTTCTGGAATGAGGTATGGAACCAGTTCCTTTGGCGCATCCTTTTTATTCCTTTTTGAGGTGACTGTCATACCTCGGTTATTGCATAAAAAATGTAATTCATGATGTTTCCTCAAGCATGTGTACAGTTTTGCCATGCTATATAGCTTTAGGATTGCAAAGTTATCACATTTGAAGCTCACTTTGCCAACTAAGAGGAATTTGTTTGGGGATAAATGAAAAACACGTCAGCTAATCTTTTTATGCATACATTAGTGGGTTGCACCTGAAATGCAGATAACAATGCCTGAAAGTAATTAAGGATAACTATTGATTTTGTTTGTTTTTTTAAGAAATAAAGTAAGGCATTTTTTGGATTTTATTGGCAATATGAAGGGTTTGGGATGGGTAACTTGAACTTGTACCTTTTTGTCATGTACTCGATTGATGGAATTCAGTCTATACAGATGCACAATTATTTTGTATGAAGACCAAGTAGGATATTTTGAGGTTTCTCATACCTAATCAACTGTGCTCAACTTTTTATCTATGAGTGAATCTAGAGAAAATAAACTTTGGTATTACTGATCAAATGCATTACAGCTGAGGGCGCTCAATCTGAAACGATGAAATAGGCTGCTGTTGGTGGGAGTTGTTGGAGTGTTGTGAGCAGAAAATGTGTGTTGCAAATAGGATGGAGGTTTCCTTACTCTTTTCAGGATCTCTTAGGTGAAGACATGATTCATCACAACATGATGAGTTGCTAATTCGATCAGGAGAAACTGAATGAGATACAGAATAAGATTTATCATGCTCTAGAAGAGGAAGAGTTCATCGTTTGACCAAGATGTTTACATCTTAGAATGGAATCGTCGAGTTGGTGCATGGGGGCATCTGTGACCGTGTACGAACTTCCTCCTCCTCCTCCAGTGAACAAATTGTAGAAATAGAAGCAGCCGTTGATGCCTTTAACACAAGCTAAGCTAACCCGTTGGACGATCCCCGACGACTGAGCACTTGATGGTGATAGAAGGAAAGGGCATTGGAAAACCTTGTGTATTCGAGCTGAATTGGGATTTGGTGAACGGTGAAAGCGAGGATTTTGGGCATGGGTGAGCTTCTTCTTGTCGTGCCTTGTGCGTAGGCAGTACACATGCTGTTTGTTTAGGAATAAGGCCATTGAATCGTTATCCCGGTATATAAAGTTTGTAAAACATGGGATCGTTTATCATATGCTTCCATTCCTTTGACACCTGTTTACATGACGATTCTCACAATTCATCCTCCTTAGTCCTAATGCCGTTGAATTAACCATCTCTCTTCTTCTGCCTCTTTCGACCTCAGTCATCATCAACTTCTTCCTTGAAACGAAATTAGGCAAACTCTCGTCATCCAGCCCATCAAAGGCTCGTCGCTGCCTTATCATCGATCTGATAATAGTAGATTAGTTAAATAAATCAAACTAGTCATTGATACTAATTGACATCAATTAACTTGATCGATTTTTCCCTAAATTCGTCTAGAGATTATTGACTTAAAACCTATAATTAAAACCTAATTAATATGTAGGCTTATATATGCAAAATGTAGATGTTTGGATACTAGACAACAACGACATGACGAGAACATAGATAGTGATGGTAATTGAATATTAATGGTGAAGGAGGATTTCGATCGAAGGGATAATTGCGAACAGAGAAAGGCACGGTTGTTTTGATTGGTTTTCTGAAAAATCACTCGTTTAGGTTTAGATGGTTAACTAGTCTTTTTTTTTTTTTTTTTTTTTTTTTGTATTCGGTAAAAATTCGGATATGACTACGTCATTATCCGATGACATCCTTTCGGATGAGGTCGTTAGGACCAGGATCACTGTGTAGGTTGGGATTATTGAACACGTGGGCAAGGTGTGCAACCCGATCAGACACACAATTACCGGCGCGAAGAATATGTGTGAACAAAACTTCGCTAATCCCAGTTATGAGAGAACAAATGTCAGATATGACAAGTCCAATCTCCCATGGACATTTCATACCCTTACAACCGTGCCTTACACTGATTTAATGTAAATATATTGGTGAGTCTCAAATTATATTTTTTCATATTTAAATGTAAAAAGTATTAAGATTAAAAAATAAAGAAAGTATATTTATTACACCTGTCAAAACATAATCCGACCCGGTCGACCGGACCCTAACGCTCGGAAAATTTCCGACCCGAACTCGGTATTTTTTTTCGACCCGAACCCGAAAAAACGGAAATTTTCTAGGTAATCTGGGTTTCGACCCGGTGACCCAATTGACCCGGTAATTTTGAGCCGATTGACCCGGTTGATTTATAATTATATATAATTAAATTTTTTTATACATAATTAAAATTTATCACAAAATTATCAGATTATGATTTTTTTAATTTAAAAAAGAAAAATTTGACAAACCCGAAATCGACCTGAAATGACCCGAAACCCGGTAAACCCCGGGTTCGAGTCAACCCGAAAATACCTGGAATCCGTTTTACCCGAAGCCCAAAGTGACCCGACCCGAACTCGACCCGAATGACCTGTTTGACAGGTCTAATATTTATCTACGAACCAAAATGATAATCTAAATCTTATGATAATTTTATATAGTTTAATACAAAATTTTTAAATAATACCAGATGGTTATTTTTGAAAAGAAATTAAAACTCTCTCATTAATTAACAATTGTAAATTCATAACAAAACCAAAACAAATTTAATAAATAAAGAAAACTATAAAAAAAAATTAGAAATTAGAAACAAATCTAATTCAAGCGAGAAAATAAATCTACAATTGAATTGTTTATCCTTCTAACCTAAGATCAATTATGCAATCTCAAAAATCTCTAGCCTCGAACAACACCTTCTTCAAAATAAAATTCAACACATACCTCGAACAAGTTTTTATTTTTCAGATAATGAATTTAATAATCTGACAATTAGAATCAAAAAATATATGTGGCAAACCATCGTCTTATACCAATTGAAAAAACATAAAGGATTGTGGAAAACCATCGTCTTATACCGATTGAAAAAACATAAAGGATTGCCTAGCTTTGTCTCTGCTACATCCAAGGTACAATTGAGCATTTGAATAACTCTCACAACCGTCATCAGTAACACACCCTTGACCCTCGTTTAATGGATTCCGACCCGAATTTAAAAATTTGACAAACAATTTCCGTCCTTTCACCACGGGAATTGAAAATAATTATCGGATGGCGATATCCTTTTCGATTTTTAAAATCTAATCGATCGAAGAGCGGGTTTCGGAAACTAACACTCGAGAAATCGATTTCGAGATTCAAATTTCGTATATTCGAGATTCTAAATTTTTAGGATATATAATAATAATAATAATAATAATAATAATAATAATAATAATAATAATAATAATAATAATAATAATAATAATAATAATAATGGAGTTCTATCTTCCACTGCTTTAGTGGGAGAAATATTCAACAAATACACTGTTGTGGCTATTGCTTCACACCAAAACTAGTTTGGTATTTTCTTTGCTTTCAACAAGCTTCTGGCCATCTCAACCACCGTTCTATTTTTCCTCTCAGCCACTCCATTTTGCTCAGGAGTGTAAGGTGTTGTGAGGTCTCTTCTAATTCCATGATCTGCACAGAAATCATTGAACTCTTTTGACAAAAATTCTCCTCCCCTATCAGTTCTAAGAGCCTTCACTTTCTTTCCTGGTTGATTCTCAACCAACATCTTGAATCTCTTGAAGTTTACAAAAGCTTCAGACTTAGAGCCCAAAAAGAACACCCAACTGAACCTGCTGTAATCATCTGTCACAAGTAAAAAATACTTGCTTCCTCCTAATGACTTTGTTTGCATTGGACCACACAAATCAGCATGTAGGAGTTCAAGACAGTCACCTGCTCTCCATGCCTCTCCACTTGGGAATGAACCTTTTGATTGTTTTCCATACACACAACCTTCACAAATATCTAGCTCATCCACCTTAGGCAGGCCTTGTACCATTGCTTTTGCATTTAACATCCTCAGACTTTGAACATTTAAATGACCATATCTGTTGTGCCACAACCGAGATTCTTCACGTCTCTTAACTGTCATTGCTCTGTCCATACCTGAGGCTAGGTCTAGTGGAAACATTCTATTCATTGTCATTTCCACCTTCACAACTATCTGACTTGTCTCCTTCTCTTTGATTAGACAAGCATCATTGTCAAACAACAATGAATATCCCGACTGCTATATTTGTCCCACATTGAGCAAGTTATGAGCAAGACCTGGTACATATTGCACATCATGCAATGTTCTCTCATTACCTTGCACACTTATGATTGCTAGTGTGCCTCTACCTTCCACTTCCAGCACCTTGTCATCACCCAACCTAACTCTTCCTTTTCTTGATTCATCAAGCTCCTTAAACAGACTTTTGGAGATTGACATGTGATTTGAACAAACACTGTCAAGATACCACATCTTGCTTGTTGTTTCTACTCTTGATGATAAAGCCATGAACAGCTTATCTTCTTGCACACCCTCTGAATCATGCACTGATTTCTGCTCATTCTCTTGCTTGTCCCAACAATTCACTTCTTTGTGGCCATATCTCTTACAATAGTAACACTTGATGTTACTCTTGTGAGATCTTGTATCACTCCCTTGACCTCTGCTAGAGTCCTTCCACTGATCTCTGCTAGACTCAGCACCATGACCTCCACCCGAGTCATCTGACTGACCTCTGCCTTGACATCTTCCTCCACGTCCTCTATTTCTACCTCTGTAGCCATTTCTGCCTCTATGACCTCCTCTTCTTGATGATCCATCAGACTTGCTCTTTGCACTGTCCTCCTTTACTTGAAGCAGCTTTTCCTCTTTTTGTTCACTAGTTCTACTAAGCCTATCTTCATGTGCTTGTAGTGAACTGGTAATCTCTTCAAATCTATAAACTGACAGATCCTTAGACTCTTCAATTGCAGTCACCACATGGTCAAATTTGCTGGTAAGACTCCTCAGTACTTTGCTTACAATTGTCTCAACACTCATGTTCTCACCATATGACCTCATGTGGTTTACAATTCCTGACACACGAGACAAGTACACTTGAACAGTCTCCTTGTCTTGCATCAACAATATCTCAAAGTCTCTTATGAGTGACTGTAACTTCACAGTTACAACCTTCTTGTCACACATATACTCCTGCCTAAGAACTTCCCAAGCGTCGTGTGCAGTTGTTGAGGCTACAATCCTTGGAAAGATCTTATCATCCAAGGCCGACTGAATCATAAATAGAGCCTTTGAGTCTTTCTTCCTCTTTTCCCTCAACTGTTGATCTGGTTCATGAGGTTGAGTATCTTCAAAGCCTTGATCCACCAAACTCCACACTTATTGAGACTTGAAGAGTGTAGACATCTTCAAGCTCCAGAAGTGGTAATTGACACCTTTGAATATAGGCAACTTTGGATTGCCCAGGTTATCATTACCATTATTCTGCATAATTGAACAATGGTACTCACACTTTGTGTTTCCCTTGTGTTTAATTCCTCACACCTCTCGTTCCCTTGGATCAAAACCCAGCAAGAGAAATGCCCTGCTCTTATACCAAATGTTGGACTAACAATGGTGGATCTCACACACAAAACACCAGTGGCTCAACTGATCTCTAGAGGGAAAGAGAGAGCAATTGCAGAGAGACAAAGAACACTCACAATTACTAACTGCCACACCCTTCATTCATTGATTAGAAACTGAACTACATACCACTTACATTCGTGTAACTGCTCTACCCCTAACCCGAGCACCACACCACTAACTTGACTACATAACTGCAACCTTACTTGGCATACAAACTGACTCACTAACTATTACATCCGCTAGTCCTACATACAACTTAACTAAATTACCAAATTTAACATAACATAAAACTTGAATTACACATTTAACACGGCTAGCGGTTGTCGCGGGGCAGAGAAGAGCCTATGCGGACTTCTTGCAGCGAGCGACCCAGCGAGCGGTTGTCGCGGCGTGGAGGAGAGCCTCTGCGGACTTCTTGCCGGTGACCCGGTGAGCGGTTGTCGCGAGGAGAGCCTCTGCAGACTTCTTGCCGGCGACCCAGGGATCGGTTGTCGCGGCGTGGAGGAGAGCCTCTGGGAATTTCTTCCTGGTGAGGCGGAGGAAGCGAGTGGTGCTCCTCCCGAGGAGAGTCGCGACCTTCTTGACGGCCATGCGGGATGGAAGTAGTAGACATTTCGAAGTGGAGCTGGTGGAGAGCGTTGTAATGGCGGTGGCCGGTGAGTATCGAATTTCGGAATTTGGGGTGAGTTTAATTGATTAATTAAATAGAGATATATATAGTGTGTTACCGACTTACCCTCCATCAATATTTGAAATGAATTTTGGCATGTGGATTACAACAACTTTATCATAACATAGATCGATCATGTAAGTTAGCAATATTTGTGAATGTTGTCTAGCTTTCTCGGGTCTGTTGTCCTCACTTGGATCATGAAAATGAAGAGTTCTTGTAGCATGTGTAGGGATTGAATCACTTATAAATCACTCCAACCTCCTTATGATATTCGATGTGGGATGATGGTGTTACAAATAGAACAACATGAGTTGAGAGGGTTATCCTTGTTTCGACCTTTATAGGAGATGATTAAGGGTGTGTTTGGTAACAGGATGAATTTTAGTAGATGAAGATTATTTTTTGGGATGGAGGGATGAAGATTATTTTTGTGGATGGACGGGATGGAGATTTTTGGTACAATTAACCACATTTGTGTTTGGTTGTATTTTGATTGTTTGGAGGATGAAGGGATCGATGAAGATTATTTTTGTGTTTGATTGCCCCCACTAACTCCCCTGAGATGACGAAAATGCCCCAAATTTCGTACCTCTCGTGTCCTGGTCTAGCGTGGGTTCCTTCAAACACAATCTTCAAATTCCCGACTCCTTTAAGGAGATCCTCTGCGAATTCCAACACCAAAATCTCATCCTCCTGTACGAATCCAACACCCGCAACTTGCAATTCTTGCCACAAGAAATCAATCAATTGATGAAAACAATGAGAATCATAAATCCAACAGATCATACTTGAGAAGTCTATTGCGGGACGAAGGAGACGGAATCGGACTGATCATCGAGCTCGATCGTGTGGAGGACGATGAACTCTGTGGGAGACACGATGTCAGCATCGATGGAAACATCTTCGGCGAACTTACAATTAACGAGATCCGACATGAGTTTGATATCATATCGCTTGGGGATTGCGAATTAAGGGAGATGTGGTTGGCCCTTGAACTAATTGTACCCCATGGCTGGACTCGATTTCTTCTCAACTTGTGCGAATAATAGGGTAAGGGACTAAGGGAGGGATGGATTGGAAGCGCTTGAGGTCGGGATCCACCCTTCTAACACAAAAGTTTAAGCCATTGTGTAGTAGCTTCATCTCCACTTATATTTTGTTGTTGTATTTGGTCTAACCACCGACGTGAGACCTTTTTTAATCCCAACACCACAGAGATAAATTGCGGCGTAGAGGAGAGCCAGCGCGTCTGTGGACTTTTTACCGGTGAGGCGAGCGGTTGTCGTGGGGAGGCGAGTGCTGGTCCCCCGCAGAGGTGATTCGCAGCCCCGATCACTTTCATGACGGTGGTTGCTTTCTTTTCATCGCCCCAAGTGGTGGTGCCACACAAAGGTTAGTTGCGGAGTGGAGGAAAGCTAGAGTGTTTGTTGACTTCTTACCAACGAGGCGAGCGGTTGTCGCGTGGAGGCGAGTGCTGGTCCCTCGCAGAGGTGATGTCGCGGAGTGGTGGAGGAGAGTGGCGGCCTCGATCATTTTCTTGTCGGTGCCCTGAGTGGTGGTGCACCGCAGAGGTAAGTTGCGGCGTGGTCCGCGCAGAGGAGAGCCATCACGTATGTGGACTTTTTGATGGCGAGGTGAGCGATGATGCCTCGCATAGGTGAGTCACGGCGTGGCGAAGGAGAGTGGCGACCCCGATCACTTTCTTGACGGCGATTACTTTCTTGTCGGTTGAGTGCGGCGTTGCAATGGTGAGTATTGGTGGGCTGGAGGCAAGTAGACATTTTGAAGTTGGAGCGAGCTCTCCGCTCGTTGCAATGACGAGTATCGAATTGGAATTTGGGAATGAGATTAATTAAATCGATATTTATCTATTTATCTTCTATATCTATACTAATTATAAAACCAGAAACAAGAGCATTTTAGGTGACTTCACGAGAGCGCTCAGATCCACATGTCGGAGTCTAAGGCATGCGACATCATCAACTCATTTTCCCTTTTTTGTGTGAACCACCAATAACCCTCCAGTTCATTATTTTTTACCACATCATCCACATATTTTATAGTTTTTTTCACTATTTTAACTATTAAAAGAGAAGCATTTTTTATGAGATGTCATCACTGCCATAATTATAGGGTTTTCAACCAATTAAATTAAAATAGTTTTTTTGAAAATTTCTAATCAATTACTTTAATTTAGTATATTATACATTTTATAATCAATTGGTTCAAATCAAAATATTGAATCAAACATATTTTATTTTATTTTATAGGAATTTGTTATATTGTTATGATTTTATTTATAAAAAACACGCACAATGCGTGAGAATTATACTAGTATATAATATATCTACTTGGGGGTGGGATTAATTTAAGGAGGAATACGCGCCCCTCGTTTTTCTTCTCCTTTCGCTTTACCGCTCTACACTAACCCTAGCCAAGGCTCGTCCCATCTTTCCGGCCACCTTGCCGCCTTCTCACAGCCTAAATCAACCCTACACTTGTGGAATTGCAACACCCCTTGTTCAATAACAATATAGTTTCATTTTGTTCACCTCATGCAACTCGACTCTTCTCGAATCGCGTTGGTTGTCGATCGGAGGTGATGTTTACAGATTTTCCCTTGTCAGCTTTGAATTCCTGTTTATATTGTGTTATTCCCACTTGCAAAAAGCTTTAGTGGGTGTTGGGAGTAGGTGGTGCCTTTGTAATACCTCCGTCTCACATCGGATATAATAAGGATGTACGAAGTGATTTATAAGTGATTCAAGCCCTACTCGTGTCACAAGAGCTCTTTCTTTCCAGGCTCCAAGTGAGAACAATTGACCCGAGAGAGGCATGAGTTGGTGCATCTTAAGACCCCGGGTCTTACAATCTCGGTTTCGACATTTATAATACTCAAATCTAGATTAGACGGCATTTCAATTGTATATTGACAATATTTAATGGGAAATGATTGCGAATTGAGATTCATCCATGGGTTTTCCAAAAAAAAAAAACTATAAAGTGACTATGGGTTGTATTTGGATTCCAAATGGATTAAGTTTATAATGCAAAATGATAAGGAAGTGTTTGGTTAACAATTTTTTTAAGGTGTTTTAATTATGATGTTTTTGGATTCCACGATGTATTAATTATAATGCAATTACTTTATCTTAATTTATGTGATTATTTGGTTAAATTAAGGTTTTATCTCGATTTTTATCTTTATAATCAAACGTGCACATCCACCGAAGTATAATAATTGCATTATAATTAAAACGTAATGGAATCCAAACACACTCTATGTCTTTTGAAAAACTTATCTTTTATCCAAAAATTATAGAGAATAGAGAATCATGTCACGAACAAAAATCGTGATTAAAAAAAGGGGTGGATTTTGAAAGTTTATGAAAATAGGTGCAAATGTGCAATTATTTATAAAGTTTGTAATACATGCTGCAATTTAGCCCAGAAAACACTACCGTATCAGATGAGGCGTTTCTTCACTCTCTGCTGATCCCATCTCCAGTTGGCAGTTTCCAACGCCATTGCTCAGACTCCTCAGAGTATCGGACGCAGTTGAACCAAGATAGCCAAGCGATCACCATGGCTTTTCTCAGAGTGAATCCCATTTTGGCGAATCACCACAAGTCGCTTCCAATGGCAGCTTTCACTGCTTCAGATTCAGGCTTGAGCTATCTTGGCACATCGGCGTTTGGCACTTCGTTCTGTCCAAAATTGGGCGCCAATTTCAAGCCCAAACCCTTTTCTTCCGTCCCTGCGAAGCGCCTCTTTAGTCGGACTCTCACTTCAATGGCTGCCCCCAAAGGTCACATTTTTATATGCACTTTCTTGGTTCTTTCTTTTCTACACTCTCTTTCCATTTCGAGCTGAAATTGGGGTCTCAGCGTTGTGGGTTAAGCTATTTTTTAATATACGGTATCTTGGTGTGATGGAAATTTGACATTTAGTAAAATTGGGTTGCTGTTCTATTGGGGTCTGATCTAATTGGTATAAAGTGGTGGTCTTGATTGTTAAGGTGTCTCCTTTTGATACATCTATCTGGAGTCATGAAAATGGTGATATAATCTTGTAAATGGTTGTCTTATGTGGTGTACTACTATCAAGTATGAAGTAAAATCAAAGCTCTTAAGCAGTTAACTTTTGAATTCCTTGGTTGTAATTTGTTGAGGTATTTATAGATGAATCTACAGTTAAGATGTGGTTGTGTTTTGTAAACTCTTTTATGGGTTTTTGCTTCCAAATGAGGGTTTATTTTAATTTGCTTGCTTGTGTTTTTTATCTGGTGTCAGTGCAGATGGCTTTCAAGGGCGTATTGGCTTCCTTGGCATTGGAATCATGGGCGCTCCCATGGCTCAGAATCTCATGAAGGCTGGGTAAGAACTACTGGTGTTGTCTAATCTATGTTTATCGGGTTTTTTCCTTGGAGGGATTAAGAGTATATGATGTGTAATGAAATGGTTGGAATGATTTGTATCCCCTCTGTCATAATTTCAATTGACGGTGGATTATGGATATTACAGAGTATTATTTTGTGACTTTTTCTATGAAGGTCTTAAAAAATTCAACAATTAGCAAGGAGACTTTTTTTCTAATCGTGAAAGAGTGAATAGTGGTTTGTTCAGTATGTGAACTGTGAAGTTATACATGCTAATCTTTCAGGCTGCTTTCCATGCTTTGTAAGCCGAAAAAGTATTCACATAACCTTCCATGGTTCAGTTTCATTTGATATGCATCTGTGTGCCATTTTACTACATATGCCCATGTTTGGAAGATGTTCCTGATCATCACTCATTGACATTTCATGGTATTCACAATGTGGCTGTTGTAGATGTGATGTCACCGTATGGAACAGGACGAAGAACAAATGTGATCCTCTCATCAATCTGGGTGCAAAGTAAGTTGTAAAGTATACACAACATTGAATTATATACATATACAATTTCCACAGATTTGGAATCCTTCAACAAATTCTATAAAGAGTTGCATCAGTTAATCCTTTGAACTGTTGAATGAATGAAATCTGATTTCACATCTAATTGTAAAATACATGATAGCCATGCTGTTAAATTTTCCAAATGTGTAGCTATTACTGTGAGATCTTTGACCTTCTGTATTCATATAAACTTTTTAAATTTGTAGATGATTGAGCCAGAGATTAGTACGCTTGATGATATTATGTTATTTAGGCTGGACAAATACTATACATGGCTCGATGATCGTTTTGTAGGTGTTGCAAACCACCTTGTGTTGGATAGTTCAAAAAATGTTTAAAAGTTTCTTCTTATTAAGTTGTCAATTGTAATAATAATAATTCTTTCTGAATTTCACTGAAGTGTGTGTGCAAATGAAGTCAAATGGGCCGACATGAGATGTCCTTTTTTGGATTTTGGAAGGAGGAAAGGGGAAAGTAACTCCCCTCTCCATCGATATGAGATGCCCTTGAAAGATTTTTTGTGTGAAGGAAATGGGGGACACTCCCTTAGTCCCTTGTTATATCTGCTCTTAACAAAAAAAGATGAAAACAAAAATCACTAAAGCCTTTTCTAACTGTTTAAAGGATTTGCTAGTGCTGATGTGAATCAGTAGGTACAACTGAACCGATTTCTTAAAGAATTTACTTTTGCTAAGGGGAACGATTTCTCATTTGTGCAGCTACAAATCAACACCTGAAGAAGTAGCAGCAACCTGTGATATCACATTTGCGATGCTAGCTGATCCCGAAAGTGCAGTGCGTATGTTTCATTATAATTTTCTTGCTCAATTTGCTTCCGCTTGATAGGCACATGTTAGTCCTTTCCATCAGGTTGATGTGGCTTGTGGGAAGCATGGGGCTGCAAGCGGGATGGCTCCTGGCAAAGGGTATGAAATAGCCACATTGATGTGACTTAACTGCTTGCATTCTCCCTAGCATATGATATTTTATTAGCACTTATAGGAGATGCCTTTAAATCTGCCTGTTTGTCTTAATTTGCAGCTATGTAGATGTTTCTACTGTTGATGGTGCAACATCTAAGTTAATCGGTGAACGTATTAAAGCTACCGGAGCACTGTTTTTGGAGGTAGCAACCCAACAAAATCTGTCTTATATTTGTGAAGCACTAGTGACCAAATGAATTTCTTTCGAGATTCAAATCTTATTTTACATTATGTTGTTTAAGTAGCACAAGCAATATGTTTCTCAACACTTAATTTATCTTTTGGAGTAGGCTCCGGTTTCTGGATCAAAGAAGCCAGCAGAGGATGGACAGCTTATTTTTCTTACAGCAGGTGAAAGTATTTCATGCTTCTTATCCTTCAGTTACAAAAACGGAATTATTGTTCTAAGAATAAAACGAGTGAAATGACTGTCTCCAAAAACTAAGCATTCCTCCATTGGGAAAAGGAATAGAATTCGAATGCTCTTTTATCATATTCAAAGGGGCACCATAGAAGAAACTAAGCCCCCGTTTGTTTTTTGGTAGGGAAAATTAATGATTACCCTCATGAATATAGTCCATATTTAAGTTAAGATTCATTAATCACTATTCTAATCATTCCCCTCCTTCTCCCATTTTCCATACAAATGTGTTACCCTTCTATTCCCTAATTTTGAGGGGGTAACTAATACCTCTAGTATGGGCTAATATTCCTCCCCATCCTCTCCTCCAAGCTCACAAAAATTGGTGATCATATACATTTTATGTGTAAAATTTAATACCTTACCTTTCCTTTCCCTAGTTATCTAAACAAACGAGCCCTAAATGTGTTGGTAAAATTTGCAGGCGACGAACCCCTGTATGAGAAGGTTGCTCCGCTGTTGGACATAATGGGAAAGGTACCATTTTTCCCTCAAAGTACACACTTCTCTACTCAACGTATTGCGAAAGGTTCCGTCAGTGTAAAATCGAATAATTTGCTGTTTCAGTCGAAGTTTTATCTTGGAGATGTTGGAAATGGGGCTGCAATGAAACTTGTAGTCAACATGATCATGGGAAGGTACCAGCAAACTATCTACAATGTTCTAAGAATGAAGTTATGTGTGTTTTGATCATATATGATCATAATAAATCTTGTAGTATGATGGCATCATTTTCCGAGGGGATACTGCTAGGCGAGAAAGTTGGACTTGACCCGAGTGTAATTGTTGAGGTATGTTTCCTGAAATCCAAGAGACATCCATGTAAACGGACGAAAAACTCAAGCCCGGTTCAGATAACTTAGAAAGATGATTCTGTTAAGACTATGGGCAATGCCATTGAGCCATTGAGAGTGGCTTATCTGAAAGCCTTCGGGCTGTTTGATTTGGTGCTTTCTAGATGGTGTCGCAAGGTGCAATTAGCGCTCCTATGTTCTCTCTAAAGGGCCCTGCGATGATCAAATCGCTCTATCCCACCGCTTTCCCCTTGAAGCATCAGCAGAAGGTTTGTTATCTCTTCCCTCGTAAACGACATGTATTATGGGGAACACTCAAATGAGAACCCATCTTGGTACGAGGATCTTTCGAGTCGGTTTGCGTACAATAAACTGTTGATGTTGTTTTGTGGTGGGCGAACAGGACCTAAGGCTGGCGCTCGGCTTAGCGGAATCAGTCTCCCAATCAACACCGATAGCAGCAGCTGCGAACGAACTCTACAAAGTTGCGAAATCTCATGGGCTCAGTGATGCTGACTTCTCTGCTGTCATTGAAGCATTGAAGGCGAAATCGGCAAAGTGAGAGGCCTTAGCAACATCTCATTTTCACATTTTGTTTTCTCTAATGAGCTTCTTGACACTACAGTTCATATGGGTATCCACTAGTATTCAACTGCCCTTTAGGGTTTCGTTGGCAATATGATTTGTAGTTGCCTTTTAGGGTTTGTTTGATGGTATGAATCATATATTCATATGATATTCAGTTGCATCTTAGGGTGGGTTTGGTAAGGCTAAAAGTTGGTCAAAAGTTTCCTTAAAGTGTCCCTTTACACCCTTCATACCTCAAACAGGGGAAACATTTTTAACAAAATCAGGACCATTTGGTAACAATCATCATTTCAGCTGTCAAGTCAAGCCCTTTTACCGTTAACCAACGTCTATACTCTATAGTAAGCCTTGATTAAATCACACTTTCTAGTACACTTAAAAGGATACTCCAGTATTTTTTTTTAAAAATAATACTCCGATTGTATAATAAATCAAGAGAGTGACAAACCTAGATAGATAACCTTCATAAAAAAACACCCAAAATAACAAAAAAAATATTAAAAATAAAAATGAAACTCTAAATTTCAAAACCTTAATGAGTTGTTATTTCTATTGGATTTGTAAAGGCAATGTGATTGTTTTATTCCTTTTGGCATCTCTTTAAATTATAATCTATGCAATTTCACTCATTAGAGCATCCGTAACCGTAAATTGTGTTTGCTCAAGTAAATGGTGGGTCCAAAAACAAATAATGATTCAATCAAATTTTGTTTAAGTAAAACAAATTTCCAGACACCCATTGATCAAGCAAATGACTAGTCTAAAACCCATTTATATAAATAAAAAACAAAACAAAAAGCAAAAAAGAAGGACAATGTATTACTAAAAGTTCAAGCAAGCAATAGAGCAAAATTTGCTCAAATGATTGGTGGAGCAAATGCAAATATGTGATTGCTCAATCAATTCAAGACCGGTGAGAGCTCCGAAATGATTTTGCTTGAGCAAATAAATAGGACCCCACCAAATGCTCAAGCAAATGGGGTGGTTTTGCTCCCGGTGCGGATGCTTTTAGTGTCATCCACTTATCTTTTTGTTTTAATATAAAAAATCAAGTTGTAATTCTTTATTTAAAAATTGATCCACAATGGTGATACATATTACATTTAGTTGTTATATTTCTTCCTTTTAAAATATTATGAATCATCCTATATTCGGTAAAGCGTTCTAAATCATAAAATCCATAATCATAATGACGGTGTGATATACTTATAATTTTATAACCCGAAACAATCTAATTTTTTTTAAAGTATATATTTTAGTATAAAAATATAATGTAGGACTATTGTATGGAATATGGACTCTAGAATTTTGAAAAAACTAGGATGCTATCTGAAATATCTCACAAAAATTTACAAAATTAGTAATTTTCTTGTGATCTACTCTAATAATTGAAAATCAATTTATTAAGGTAAGAAAAATTAAATGGGTTTACCGGTTTAGCATGAGCGCGTGCAGTGCATCCATCCTGAAAGCGAGTGAGCGAGAAGCACTACCTGTATAAGACTATATATAGCGTTCATCACCTCCTTAGGTTAAAACTCGGAGAGAGAAAAATCAGCCGCCCAATCTCCACCCATTTCCCTCCTCTTCCTCCTCTCTCTCCCCACTATCTCCTCTTCCTTCTCTCCCAAATTCCCTCTCTCTCGCCCTCGTCGTCTGCTAATCGCCATTCGAAGATGAGTGACAACAAGGACAGTTTGAATATGGACCAGATTGCCGCAAATCTCCCAGGCGTCGCTGGTATTTTCGAAACCCTAGAATCATCACTGCGTTCCTTAATTCTCTCTGTTCTAGCTTTGATTGTTACGCTCCTTGCTGTGTAGGTCTTAGTCAGGAGGACCGAGAGGGTCTGGTGAATGCTCTTAAGGTGAGTGCTGTGGAGTGTACTGGTTTTGTGTTTTTTTTGGTTGTGATTGGGTGGTTCTCTCCGTTAATTTGGTTCTTCATTGTGTTTGCGCAGAGTAAGTTGCAAGATCTGGCCGGAGAGCACGCGAATGTTCTGGAATCCCTTACGCCTAAAGTACGGAAGCGTGTTGAGGCGTTGAGGCAGTTGCAGGTTTTTATTCTTCTGTTTCTGGTTTCTTTTCATTAGATCGGAACCTCTGTTGTGTTTTCCTTTTCCATTAAATTCTTTTGTTTGACTTTTGTCCCCTGGACGAGTCACTGATCGTTGGTTGTTTTGCCGAATTTGATGCTCATGTGAACTTGTAGTCTAAAAGTTTAAATTCTGATCTTGTAGTTTAGCCAATGGATTATGGTTATCTGATTGCTGGTGAAAATTTGTCATAATGGCAGTTTAGTGGGCTGTTTATCCTGTTATCTGGTTGTTGTTCAGTTGGGTCTTGATGGATTTTATATTATTTTTAGAGTTTTAATTTTCGGGGGATAATGTTTATACACTCTTGAGCTGGTTTAAATATGAATTTTTTACCAGCCTATACTTGCTTAAAAAAGGCTGGATTTGTATGTGCCAATCGATTGCCCTATATAGTTTTCTTAAGCAACGTGTCATTTACATTTTATATAATATAATAGGGCAAGGTGCTTAATGAAGCAACAAGTAAATGATTTGTTTTTACTTAATGGTTTCTGTAGAAGTTAGATAACTTTTCTTTGTTGGACAGGTAGATGGAATGGAAAAGAAACTTTCATTTTATTGTTTAAACATGTTAAGTTTGTGGTTGAATTTGTGACCTTGAATTGTCCAGCATTATACTTTTCATTCCATGAAATTTATGAGCAATAAAATGATGTCTGCATTATTGTTAGGCAATTGAAAAGCTCAACTAATTAGATAGCACATGGGTTATATTTCAGATATATAGTTGGTATTAGGGAGACTTTTACCTGTTAAAGGATTGAATAACAATGGCGAATGAGCAGAAGTGGCAATTTCTTTACACATGGCATTAACGGTCATTGTTGACCACTTGACCAAGAAATGAAATAATTTGTTAATTTCAGACCTAAACTAGTACGTTTAGACATTGCAAAATATAGGGTATTTTTCCAATTGCTCTGAATTTTAAGAATGATTGTATTAAGCATTAAAATTACAGGGCCAACATGATGAGTTTGAGGCCAAATTTCTTGAGGAAAGGGCGATACTTGAAGCTAAATATCAGAAGCTTTATGAACCACTTTATTCTAAGGTTAGTTTTCTTGGGTTCCATTTTTATGTAGAATCCCATGCAAGTTTACACTATATCCGAATCCCCCTCCCCTCTTTGACTTTGGATTTTTAATTGCAGAGATACGACATTGTTAATGGTGTAGTTGAAGTTGAAGGGGTTACTGATGACGTAGCAGCTGAGAAGGGAGATGATAATGCTGCAGAAGGTTAGATGCACTGAACTAGTCAAAATTACAAAAAGTTTATGTACTATAGTTGGAAAATCCACCATATATTGGGTGCTGGTACAGTGTCTTGAGGTTACATCTGAAAATAAAACATAGTTATATATTTGGGCATTCTAGCAATTAAGCATGAAAGAGAGCAACATAGTTGTTCACCATTTCATGTTAGGGCATGCAGGTCTTGAATCATAGGAGCATTTTCTTCAAGAGTTAAATATGAAATTTGCTTTTATTGATCTGTGCTAATTGGCTGCCATTGCAAGTGGAAATTCTTGTGGTGGGTCTAGGATTGATCCACAAATGATGGCGGGACAGAGATTGTTGCTAGATTGCTTGTTGTGAAGATTGTTTTTTGAATTGGTAGGCCTCTTCTAATTTATTTGCAATTTGACAAATAAAATGTACCCTTCCATGCAGAGAAAGGTGTTCCAAGCTTTTGGCTGAATGCACTGAAGACCAATGAAATTTTGGCTGAAGAGGTTAGTGCTGTTCGTGATCTCTATCTCAATATTTTTTTGTATTCATGGAGTATTTTCTAATATGAGTTTAAAATCAGGTAACGGAACGTGATGAAGGGGCTTTACAGTATCTGAAAGACATCAAGTGGTTTAGGATTGAGAATCCAAAGGGCTTCAAGCTTGAATTCTACTTTGACACAAACCCCTTCTTCAAAAACACTGTTTTGACTAAAACATATCACATGATTGATGAAGATGAACCTATTTTGGAAAAGGCAATTGGGTAAGCATCTACTCCTGGTTTTACAGCTTCGCTAGACCTGTGGAAAGCTCATATTTGTCACTCCTCTGTAGGACGGAGATTGAGTGGTATCCAGGGAAATGTTTAACACAGAAAATACTAAAGAAGAAGCCCAAGAAGGGGTCCAAGAATGCAAAGCCAGTGACCAAGACTGAAACATGTGAAAGCTTCTTCAACTTCTTCAACCCTCCCCAGGTCCCAGAGGATGAAGAGGATATTGATGAAGATGTTGTAAGTTTGACACTTGTATTACTTCAAGAGATTTGGTCTTACCTAAGAAATTATTAGTGTGCTAATTTGTTTGAATTTCTAGGCGGAGGAGCTTCAAAATCAAATGGAGCAAGATTACGAAATTGGGTAAGCTGTTAGCTCCCTTTGACCTTGTTATCATCTGGGCATTTGGTTACACTAACCGGAAGGAACTTCATGTTAGTGCTATTATTGGCTTCAACTTTCAACCTTCCATGATTAATGTTAGATGTTTCTGTTAAATCTTCTTCACACTGAATATTATTTGTGTTTTTCACTAACTAAATTTCTGATAAGAGTTTCTCTTTAGGATGTCTTGAATTCCAGAGTTTTGAGTTTCACTTTACATGTGTGTGTATAAACAAAGGAGGTTTCATTTTGTTTAGACCCCTCATTATAAACAACACATTAGCAAATAGACGTTTTATGTGGATTGTTATGACAGCTACTAAATCTTGCTTCCTTGTGCAGTTCAACCATCCGTGAGAAGATCATACCCCATGCAGTCTCTTGGTTCACTGGAGAAGCCGCTCAGGATGAGTTTGAGACCATGGATGATGATGATGAGGAAGGTGATGAGGACGATGAGGACGAGGACGAGGACGAAGACGAGGAAGACGAGGATGAAGATGAGGATGATGATGATGAAGAGGATGAACCCAAGGCCAGGAAGAAGGTATCATTTTCAGTCCTTTGAATACCTCCTATTCGTCTTAATCCTCCAATCAAGTTAACAAAATTCAAATTTCCTAATGCTTGCCACTTTGTTTTTTTCCATTGCACGTTACAGTCATCAGCTGGAGCCAAGGTATATATTATCATATCCAGTTGCTTTCTATGGAAAGAATCTTGTCGAACATTCTTTTATTGACCTGTATCTAATTCAATTTGTTTACTATGATCACAGAAGGGAGGCAGAGCGCAAGCCGCGGAAGCGGGTGAACGCCCTCCGGAGTGCAAGCAGCAGTGATTTTCCGACTGTGCAACCAGCTACGGTGGAATCAGTGTGCCTCATTTCATCCGTACTGTTCCAGCCCTGGATTTTTTGAAGTTAGTAGCCTCGGGTTCTCGTGGTTTGATGAGTCTCGTTAATTTATTCCTCTTCTCGTCTCTCATTTTTCCATTGCCTTTCTTCTTCCTCCTGTGGGGAGCTATGTAATCTGCTGAGCCTTTTTGGGCATTTTTAATTTTGGTTGCTAGTGAATTTAAAATTTGAATCAACTATTATTAAATGGCTTTGTTTATATATGTTCATGATCTTATTCTGTGGTTATTGGTTTAGCTTGCTTTTTTATGGTAAAAATGCTTGCATGAGCATCTTATATTATTAAGCAAAATAAGTTTAAACTTTTATTTTTAAACCGGAAAGAATTTAGAAGATTGACAACGCAATCAAACCAAGAGCATTTTTGAAGATTATTATACTACGTAAAACAGCACCAGTAGGGTAGGGGAGTAGAGTTCGATTTCCTTCCCTAGAGGTGTTGGAGAACTCAAATTCTGAGAAATGGAGGACAGATAATAGAGAGTCAGATATTAGCATCTCAATCTCGCCTAAGAACGATGTAAGCATCTCAATCTCGCCTAAGAACGATGTACCAGTCTTAAGATTGTCAATTATGCCAAGGTTGTCAGTTGTCACCTATGTAAATAAATTTGATATTAGGTTCAATAGCTTTTAATAAGCCTTTCCACAAGTTGTACCCTTCTGTGCCAATGATGGACGAGAGAGGCGAGATACTAGCTTTCGAGAAAAGACTTGGTCTCTGTCATCGCTAACGAGGAACCCATAAGTTCCGCAATTAGTGGGTGATAATGCACCACTCAGATCTAGGCATAGATCATATGCAGCGACGCTTTGCTTTTATTGTGGTGGTTGGGCTCGATTTTGAGATCTCGGTGTCTAGGTCCTCGTCGAAATTAAAACTTTTATGGTATGATGTACGTTTTTTAGTACTTATTATTTTTTTAAAATAAATATTTTATATAATTTTTATCATTAAAAAAAACGTGCATGCTTATCCAAAAAACGTGCCATAGTTCATCTTTCTTGAAATGATATTTCATATAGTTTTAAATTGTGTCAATAAACATAGTGCCATAGTGGCATAGCAGAAGTCAGGATGAGGTAGGAATGAAATGATAATATATTAATATTATTAGACTTTGATGCAAGTGAAGCTTCAAATAGTTAATCAAGAATGTGAGCGTATCCAATTTCCCTAAGCACTAAGTAGATCACATGAAGCTTGGCCGTCAATAAATTCGCCATCAATGAAGAATGCAACTACAGGTAGCTTGTAGCTTGTAGTTGTAGCTCACCTTGCCCTTGTGAAGATAAACGCGTGAGATCTAGTCATGTAGGGTTACAAAAGTAGGCTGAACCAATGGATGCTCGTAACGATCAAGCATGATCGGGCATTACCCTTCGAAGAAAGGCGATTGGTTGTGTTTCTTCGGGGTAATCTCTCTCGAAGGACACGTAGTTTTCGTCCTCGTCATACATATGGCATGTAGTCAGGATCGTCTTCATTAGTCGCCAGTTCCATTTCGCCTTGTTAAGGTACTGTCACACAACAGATTGATAAGAGTTAGGCGATTGTCCTGAAGTCCACTATTACACAAATAAGGAGGCAGGAATAACCTTTCCCCAATTCTCGTCGAGGGACTGCTGAGCATCTCGCAGATTGTAGCTTGGGATTTTTGGAGATATATGATGCGGTATGTGCACGTTAATGTCGTGGCATAGGACCTCTATCCTGCTCAGGAGATCAAGGACTGTCACCTACTGCGGATTATGTTAGATGTATGGATATCAAATCACGACGAGGAAAGTAAATTACCACTGAGGATAGTCACAATGTACTGTCCCATTCAGCTGGGCTTGTGCTGCGTTCCACGCGTCAGCGAACTTGAAGGGGATGTGAGGTGCCGTGTGGTGAACTATGGTAAAGGTACTCATCTGAAATTTATCCAAGACGAAATAGATTTGACACAACTTTGACATCAACCATAGGCAAAAGCTCCCATTTCAGCGCGCCATCTAAACTAAAATCCCAGACTTATTTCGTCAATGAAGATTCAGCAGGAAAAAAAAGAGAGTTGAAGGTGTAATTACCCAAAAGTGATAGCCGAGCCATGGTGCCAACCAGTACTTGAGCCAGCCTACGATCCCGGTCTTATAGATTATCAAAGGCCATCCGATTCCTATAAAGGCATAAACTGCAGCCAAACTAATCATAACTCGTTGCACTTCTTGCTTTCTGAACTTCTTCAAGTCGAAGTGCCATAGTAGCCTGCAGGAAGGCACATATAGTTTGGCTAGGTGACCAAATACAAAGCAATTTGTGGAATTTTGAAACAAAAGATGATCTGAAGTGGTGATTTTTTTTTACCAGTGTGATATGGACATCCAAGTTCTGATTGGGCCATATCCGTATATTAGAGCTTTCCGCAAAAGAGGGGAATTCTCGACGTTTTCTTTCATGGCAGGGTGCCATGCTGTATCTTCAAACAACCTTGCAGCAAGAAACAATCAAAATTTCAAAATATACTACAGATGCTCAAAACTAATAATATAACAATAAGAGGCATAAATGAGGAAGCAAAACCAAGATGATACAGATCCACCACTTCTTGCGACAAAGAACCTACCATTTCCACAAGAGCTAGGGTTCTATATAGTGTTCTTATGTGTTTACATGCCGCTTTAAGACCCAAAGAAACAGACAAGTCCTTTTCTTGACTACTACATTTATAAATTTCATAGTAATAGCAGTCAAGAGCTTCGACTTCAAACACTCTATCTGCCTTATTTTTAGTTGGCATTGGTTACATCTTACCGATTACTAACTATGCAGCGCAGTTAGTTATATAGGTTCATCTTGGTCGTAATTGTTATAGATTTGCTTCTAAATCCTAGCATGAAAACCGAATACATACATGTTTGTTTTTGCATGATGCTGATCATGCTTGAAGCGCCAGGGCTCATAAGGATAGATAAGAGGCATAAATGCAAGTGTGCCAATGATGTCTTCCACGAGCTTATTCCTTGAAAAGGATTTGTGAGCGCAATCATGTCCAATCACAAAGAACTGTAGACCCAAAAGGAAATTATGGAATAGAGTTAAGTCAAGCTTGGCTACACAGTTACAGACAGCAATAGTTAACTGAAAACAGATAGCATACTAACCCCTGTGATAGCAGTCCCGGTCCATGCCCAGGCAAGAGGAAGCAAATACCATGGCGCTTTTGCTATCATATAGATTCCCAATGCATACGAAGTTAGACTTACAAAAACCGAACCCCATGCTTTTACATCATCAATCTCAAAAACCTGAATAGATAATAAGAGAGTGGAGTTAACAGTATTGACAGTCTGATTAAATCTCATACACATCATGCGCCGAAAAATGTAGGGAAAAAAAGAAGCTAATTACTAGAGTAATTAGCATACCTTCTTTGGAAAAATGTAGGGAAAAAAATGTAGGGTAAAAAGCTAATGTAGGGAAAAATGTAGGAAAAAAATGCTTGTAAAAGCATACCTTCTTTGGAAGAGAAGTGATTATATCCCTCAACGTGACACTGTCGGGTAGTGGCTCCCCAATTTGTTGGAATCCATAGCTTTCTGCTAACTGTTTCCTGTATTCTGCATTATCTAATGCAGAAGACGACTCAGAAGGTGCCATGGGCACAGCCACAGCCTGCAACACTTTCCATTTTCCTCTGCTACTTAACCATGGTTGACATTCAAGTTTTTTCTGCACCAGCTTTTTCGGACATGCTCCACGAAAACTTGTCGAACACGTGCTAGCTATGGCATTTCCCATTGACAAACAAAATAAGCAAATGAAGAGCGAAATCCAGAATCAATTTTCTTCAGACACATAATTACATAAATCAATGCAATCAGGAGTACCAAGACTACAATTCCTCCGAGCCATGAAAAATAGAATTTACCATAAAATGCCTAAAGCACAACTTGCTCAAGGCTACAGATATGTTATCTTCTTCACTATAATAAAATTTAATCAAACAGACAGATTCTACCAATTTGAAGTGGGTTTGAGGAATTGGCTTCAAAACACTTGAAACAACCACCAAACGTCATGAATTGGTTCGGCATTTCCCAAATCGATTCCTCAAACCAGCCAACTAAAGACACCTTAACAGATTTGCAGGCAAGAAATGATCAACTAATCATCAATTACAGGCACAAATATTGCAATTTCACTTGGGAATTGAACTATTTTGCTGTCATTCACAATCCAATCCAAACGAGTAAATTAGCCATTTACGATTTCCCTTGCAGTTTGGAAAGGGTGAATCTTGAAAGTTTTATAACCAAATTGGACTACTGAACAGAAGCAAACAAAATTCAACCTTTCATTTTAGCCTCATAATAAGTCTGGGATTTTTTTTACCAGGTGAAAATGCATTGACAAGTGAGGAGAATCTGACGTTCCTCTTGCTCCTCTGTTGCTGGGAACCCTACAAATTCCCCAAAACAACCCAAATTGAAACCATAAAAACCCAATCCAAATCGCAAAACAAGACGTGGGTAAACAACTAATAAAGACTGAATCTTTACATACCAGGAGAAGGAGACCTGAGTCTGCAAGCCCACATGAAGCCATGGAGATTCGAGAGAGGAAGAACAAAAAGAAAAACCTCTTCTGGATTTGTTATTTGTGGCTTCAAAGTGAATGCGCCGCCTTATTCATCTTCTTCTTCCCCTTCTCTTCCCAGCCTCATTTTTTTTTTACTTTTTTTTTTTATTTGTTGGTGGAGAGAGATTAAGGTTTTTGACCAATGAATCTGCAGTGGGAGTTCCTTAATTGTAGACCTCTCACGGTAAGAGACTCGAAGCCGGGCCCCTGCTTGGTGGGAACTGATTTTGACACATGTTTTTGTCCCTGAGATTGGAGATTGTGGACGTGATTGATTTATCTTGGAAAAAAGTGCTCAATTGGAAAATTTGGAATGCCTTCGAGTGTTCATGTTCACACATCGAGCCTGAGAGACGTTTTTTTTAATCTGAACCTGAGTTACCCGGAAATTTACTGGGTAAACAGGGTACGGGTAGACCCGAACGGGTCAGTATTTTATTTCGTCTCAACACGGGTCTACCCGAAATTCCGAGACCCGTTTTACCTGGGATCCATTTTACCCGGAATCCTAAGTGACTCAACCCAAATCTCACCTGAATAACCCGATTGACAGGTCGAAGTATTAGCAACATCTTAGGCAAGGAAAATTGTAAGAAAGTAAATTCGGAAAGGTGGAGATTGGAGAATGAGGCTGCCAAAGCTCGATTTTAAAGTCCCATTGCAGTGACTCAGGATCTGGTAGAGAGTGGATAACAATAAGGCGATTGGGCTTACCTGAGATGCGCGATAAGATTTGGTGAGCACACCACACTATGCCAGATTGCAATTCAGGTGACGGATCCAAGAATGTCCGTCGCTTGAATGACACTCAGGAGACGGACTTTGTGACTCTGGTCGCCTAACTGATGAGACCTCCCAACTCATCTGAAATCTTATTTGGGTGATCAAAAGGAACAATGTTCGTCGCTTGAACGTTGATTCAGGCGACGAACATATTCAACCCACGAACAAAGGAAGAGCGTTGGTGGCTAGAGCATAGGACCCAACAAGCTCTGTTAGAATATGATTCAGACGACGAACATAGGGCCCGACTACGCATTTTCGTCGCATGAATTAGGCAAAAAAAAAAAAAAAAGGCCAGTTGGCAAAAAAGTGGGCCGGTGGGGTTCATTTAATACTATTCATTCAGGAGAGGGACTTAAGACTATGTTCGTCGCCTGGTTCATGCCAAAAATAGACCACTACATTTGCTGATTCACTTGGTATATACCGCATTCTACCTTCTTTTCAAGGGGATTCATCCATTGACTTCTAACAGTATTGCTCGCAGAAGGTTATCGCAGTCCTTTATCCGCGTGTTGGGGCGCTAGGATTCCTCTTCTTCATTTTATTACGCCGTGCTATATTTTTACGCAAGCTTTCTTAAAATCGACGGAGACGGAATCGAAGCTACTAGTTTCATTGGTTTTGGGTTCATTCTTAAGCAAGTGATTCGATCAAGACAAAAAATTTATGTCCTCATTTATCATGATGAAATCTAGCGCCTTGAACAAACAATGCAACCAAACATCTCATTCATGATGAAATCTCGGATTCTATACCAACACGGATGTGATTCATTTACATTCATACCAACATTATCTGAAGCCCATTACAGTGATCATCACATTCGCAGAGGCGTTTCGTCATATGATCATCACATTCCAGTGATCATCACATTCGAAGCCCATTATCTGAAGCCCATTACAAACAATGCCATTACAGTGATCATCACATTCGAGTCTGCGTTTCGTCATATGACAAGAGATGATGATGATGATGAGCTGAAAGACTAAAGGCTAATTGACAAGAGGGTCCAAGCACTTCTTTACAGCTGCTATTGCTGAATGCAAAACCATCTTCTTAATCTGCATATAGCATAAGCATAAGTGGGAGATTGGAGCAGTGAAATGTACAGATGAGTAGAAAAATCGAATGCAGAACTGTATACCTCTAACTTGTCTTTGGCATTGTGGTTTTGTGGCAAGAGGCGAAATACACCAGCCAACTGGATGCACTCTCCCACATTTTCAGGTGATACAAAGTCCAAGGTGACCTTTATGCACGACTGATACGAAGCATGAAAAACACGAAATCAACTGCTTATAACAATCAGCACGATGATTATATTGGATTTAATATGGGCCTATTTCACATTGGGCCAGTTTTGTACATTTTAATAAGCTTTGGTTGAGCTTGATCTGTTAGAAAAGCCCGAAGTGGCTTCTTGTTCTTTGTACAGTACAAAACCGGTAAATCTGTAACAACCCATCTGGTCAATAGGCTGCCTAGCAGGGTGTTGAACATGAGTTCTCCCTTCAATAAACTGTATGGCAAAGATCCAGTTTACAGCTCACTCAAATGCTTTGGTTGTCTGTGCTTTGCTTCAACTCTAAGTCATGGTCGGGATAAATTTTCTCCTAGAGCCATTCCTTGTGTACTTCTAGGCTACCCTTCAGGCAAGAAGGGGTTATACATTGCTTAGGCTTGATAACAAAGCAGTGATTCACTCCAGAGATGTCTTGTTTCAGGAATCCATATTCCCTTACAAGTCTGTTTCTCACAATGAGATTTCTTCATCCCCCTCATTTTCTTTCCAACAAGAGGTTTTCATCCCAGATGATAGTTCTGTTGTTGCTCCCACACCCATGCCAGCTCCTTCTCCCAATCATGCTTCCAGTCCACAAAATGCAGTTCTTGTAAGAAGATCTTGTAGATCTTCTCATCCTCCTGGCTACCTATCTGATTATATTTGTGGCATGACTTGTGCTTCTATAGCTCACTGCTGTCACACAATTACCTCCACTGTGTGCTTTCCTAGCATTGACCTCCCTCCTTCTCCTCCTCCAGACATTGAGCCATGGTCCTACAGTAAGGCTTGTCAACATTCTGTCTGGAAAGATGCAATGCTCAAGGAGTTCCAAGCCCTTGAGGCCAATCAGACATGGTCTGTTGTTCAGTTACCTAAAGGAAAAAAGGCAATTGGTTGCCGTTGGGTCTATAAGATCAAAAGGAAAGCTGATGGAAGCTTAGAGAGGTATAAAGCAAGGCTGGTGGTCAAAGGTTATACACAGAAAGAGGGTGTGGACTTTAATGAAACATTTTCACCAGTGGTTAAGATGACCACTGTAAGAGCTTTGATTGCTGTAGCTCTTAAGAAGGACTGGAAAATTTTGCAGTTAGACGTAAATAATGCGTTTTTGCACGGCCACTTAGATGAAGAGGTGTATATGAAGTTGCCACCAGGATTAGAGGTGCAAGGCTCAAACATGGTGTGCCGCTTACAGAGATCTCTTTATGGCATAAAGCAGGCCTCAAGACAATGGCATGCTCGTCTTTCATCTACTCTAAAATCTCGAGGCTATACCCAATCTAAGAACGATTATTCTCTTTTCTACAAGAAGCAACACAATGGGGATGTGTTTGTGGGAGTTTATGTGGATGATTTGCTGCTCACAGGAAGTGATCACACAGAAATGCTTGCTTTGAAGCAATTTTTGAATCATGAATTCAAAATTAAGGACATTGGTGAGCTTAGTTTCTTCCTTGGTATTGAGTTTCTACGCACTCAAACTGGATTGGTGCTCACTCAAAGACGGTTCATTGAAGTTTTGCTTCAGGACTTTCCCTGCCCAGATTCACCAGTGGTCAGTCCTCTGGATCCTCAACTCCGTTTGTCCCCAACTGATGGTGCTCTCCTTGACGGTCCCTCAATTTACAGGCGTCTGGTGGGCAAGCTTAACTTTCTTGTACACACCCGTCCTGATCTGGCATTTTCGGTTCAGCTATTGAGCCAATTTATGCAATCTCCCAGACATCCACACCTATGTGCTACGCTTCATGTGTTACGTTATCTCAAAGGGACACAATTGAAAGGGTTATTGTTTACTGGCTTCTCCGATTTCCGTTTGCAGGCATTTTGTGATGCCGATTGGGCCAGCTGCCCCTTCTCTCGACGCTCTATCAGTGGTTATTTGGTCTTTCTAGGGGCCAGTTTGATTTCATGGAAATCAAAGAAACAAGTCTCTGTCTCCATATCTTCGGCAGAGGCGGAGTATCAATCCATTCGACGAGTGTGCACAGAACTTGCTTGGTTAAGCAGGTTGTTTGCTGAGCTAGAAGTTCCCCAAATTTCTCCTATCCCAGTTCGGTGTGACAACCAGGGAGCCATATACATTACACGCAATCCCGTCTTCCATGAGTGTACAAAGCATATAGAGCTGGACTGCCATTTTGCTCGGGAAAAATTGCTCCAAGGCCTCGTCACTTTATCACACATCTCTACAAGGGATCAGCTTGCTGATTTCCTCACGAAGAACATTGCAGGCATCCGGCTCCAACCTCTTCTTCGCAAGATCGGCTTGGTTGATTCCCAGGCTCGCTCTTGAGGGGGGGTATTGGATTTAATATGGGCCTATTTCACATTGGGCCAGTTTTGTACATTTTAATAAGCTTTGGTTGGGCTTGATTCGTTAGAAAAGCCCGAAATGGCTTCTTGTTCTTTGTACAGTACAAAACCGGTAAATCTGTAACAACCCATTCAATTGAACAAACACAAAAGATTTTCCCTCGTCTTCCTCCTATCGCTCTCTCATTCTTGAATTCAGTTGCGTTCCTTCAGATTATTGTTGTCAGATTATCAATTTTGTACCTTTAGATTCCTGACTTGGTGAGGGAAACCAGTTGGGATAAGCACACCATCTCCAATCTTCGGCATGAATGTCCAAGCTAGGCTCGACATTTGCATAAAAATGAACTCAGAAGTTACCCATACGAATATACTATGGTGGTAGTATGAGTAGTGCTGTTTGTTTACTAATTGAATTCTACCTTTAGCTTCCTCTTGTGGTCTTCCGTCTTCGGTTAAGTAAAAAGTTTGGTTGTGTATGGCATGCACAACCTGTTACATTCGAAAACCCAAGACTTGTCAATGCAGCCTCAATAGCGCGAATCTGACTAACAACCTTTACCTTTGGCACCGGTGAACAATGTGTATGACGAAACTCTCCAAAGTGCTTCCTAAGGTACTCTTTATGGACATCTTCTCTGCGAAATATATCCTATAAAGCACTCATCTTTTCGTTATTTCTCTTCCTTTCCTGCTACCTATAGGCTATACACAATCAATTTTCCCTTCCCCTTTCCCTCACAAAGTTCTTTCAAGTCAGGATCAGCAGCTGTTATACAAGAGCTTCACTTTGACAAGTAAGTCCATTCGCCTTGAGTGTTGACTCGGTTTTGGAGCAATGCTTGTGGTACACATCGCCAAATAGCTCAACCCGGTTCTGGGCGATGTGCTTTAGTCCGAGTTTGGTATTTTGGCTCTCTGCTGTTCAGTACTAAGCTCATTTTATGCGTTATGTGTCAAGATATTAACCTGCGAAATCAAATACAAGTGTTTGAATTAGCCGAATGAACAACTCCAAATCGTTTGGTCCTTCTACTTGGATCTGAGCTAATCAACCATCCAGTTTGAGAAAACTGAGCATACCGCATGAGCAGTGGCTGAAATTGTTGATTGAGAGGGCGGAAAATTACAATAAAAAAATATTGTCTGGAAATTAAACCCTGATTTTTCGGAAACGAAAAATCATCAATGTTATGGATGTGTAACTAAAATAAAACATAAATTTTGCATGCTTTATTTCATGGTTTTCACATATTTCAATATAACCTCCTAATTTGAAGTTGTCGGATATAATTATATTATTAAGATATGAAATTAATAAATGATATATATCTTTTTGGTTAATGATGTAGGAACCGTTGTAATTAATTTACATATGTTCAGTGCTGAAAATTGAAACACTTATAACTTTTTACTCAGATATCAGATTCGAGCTTATAATATATCAAATCGAAGCTATCGACGAGAGGAATATGTATGTTAAATTTTATTTTCGATTGGGGGGGTGACTGCCACCTCTGGCCCTAAAAAGGATCCACCTCTACGCATGAGACATGTCACAATGAAGCTTAGTCACAGAGTCACCGCGTCCCAACTCTTGCTCAAATCCATATGCAATATAAGTCTTTGGTCTCATGTCTGGCTTTAATGAACAATCAGGTAAGTTGGCAGCAACGTTAAGAACACCACCTCTAGGATGAGTATACTCCTTAAACGGCAAGGCAGAAATGAATTCTATGCCATGGCATGGTAATCGCTGCTCAAATTCAATAGAGGGTGGTCAGTCTTTCAGCTTCGAAATTTGAGGCCACCCGAGATGGTCTTTTCTACCTTTAAGATAGCCCATGAAAAATTGATGAATGTTGATATCCAACTTTTTCGAATGAACACAAGTTACTGTTAGGGGGAAAGTCTCGTTGGGTCCGACCAGAAAGACCAACATATAAGCCGGACTGGGGCACCATCCCAAAACCAATTGGCATTAGGTGGAGTAGCCCATCCACTTATATGTTAGGTTCAGAATCTTCCCACTTCCGATGTGGGATTCACAAGTGTCCAACAAATCCCCCTCTCACTTGTGAATCCATCACAAGTCTAGCCCGGTTGGAATTGAGACTTCCACGCAACGGGTTCGACTAACCCGTCATCGATACAGATGTGGAGTCCATCTCAATCTTCGGTGCAACCGGCCCACCCTCCGAACCCGGCTATGATACCAGTTTGTTAGGGGGAAAACGGGTTCGACTAACCCATCATCGATACAGATGTGGAGTCCATCTCAATCTTCGGTGCAACCGGCCCACCCGCCGAACCCGGCTCTGATACCAGTTTGTTAGGGGGAAAGTCTCGTTGGGTCCGACCAGAAAGCCCAACATATAAGCCGGACTGGGGCACCATCCCAAAACCAATTGACATTAGGTGGAGTAGCCCATCCACTTATAAGTTAGGTTCAGAATCTTCCCACTTCCGATGTGGGATTCACAAGTGTCCCAACAGTTACAAATCAGAAAAGTGCACCAAACATCAAGACAAAAATAGCATCCAAGGTGAGACACGAGCAAATAAAAATTGAGGGAAATTCAGGAAACGAACCTCACACAAGTCTTGACAATCAATGACCTTGACATCACACTCGGATTGTTTCTGTCGAAAGGCACACCACATGACCATGGGATCCCAACTCAACCCAGATGCAATTTCAAGAACATTGCTGACAATAACAGGATCAACCTTAGCCTAATGCCACTGGAAAGGTCTCAAGTCTCCTTGCTCCAACCTTTTAATCTTAATCATTCAATGTAAATATTTATCCCCTCTGTCAAGGAACTTCATATCCTCTCCTTTCTCGCCTCCTTGCAAATGCCCATCACGAATTTCTCGGCAGCAGGTAAGGTACAAATCATAAGAGTAGGGGTCGGCACAAATCCCGGTCCCGTCTCAGCCCCGGTGGGATTTGAGGGAAAAAATGTAAATCCCGTCCCGTAAAAATTATGCGGGACAATATATATATATATATATATATATATATATATATATATATAGAGAGAGAGAGAGAGAGAGAGAGAGAGAGAGAGAGAGAGAGAGAGAGAGAGAGAGAGAGAGAGAGAGAGAGAGAGAGAGAGAGAGAGAGAGAGAGAGAGAGAGAGAGAGAGAGAGAGAGAGAGAGAGAGAGAGAGAGAGAGAGAGAGAGAGAGAGAGGGTGGTTCATGGGTATACAACCCTTATTGTGTATAATGAGAACAAATCTGGGCCATTGATTAGATGAAATGGATGGGTGAGATTAAAAGGCAATTTTAGCTTTTTTTTTAATTAAAAATCAGTGGGACCCACGTTTTTTCTTGCCCACTTGCTGAATTTGGGGAGAGTGTGATACACTCTCTTGAAATTATTCGATGGTATATCTGGATTATTCGATCGCATCGACGGATTATGCGATCATATATCTGGATTATTCGATTGTATATCTGGATTATTCGACCGTATCGACAGATTATGCGATCGTATCCACTTGCCACACGATGGGTGGTTATTTTTTTCTTCGAATTATTCGATAATATCACTGGATTATTCGATCGTATTAATGGATTATGCAATAGTATCGATTGATTATTCTGATCGGCTAGCAACCTGAAAATGCCATAAACTATTTACCAAAAATTATCCGATGGTATCGTTTGATTATTCAATTGTATCGCTTGATTATTCAATGATATCACTGGATTATTCGACTATATCACATGGTTATTCGATCATTCGATACGTCCTAAACAAACTATCGTTTGATTATTCAATTGTACCGCTTGATTATTCAATGATATCACTGGATTATTCGACTATACCACATGGTTATTCGATCATTCGATACGTCCTAAACAAACTGGAATCACAACTAATCGATCAAAAATAAAAAATCGATCAAATAAAAATCCTAAATCGATCACAACTAAAACCACGAACTTCAACAAAACAACGAACTTCAACAAGGAGGGCGTTCCCATCAAAGCAAGCAAACTAAAAATTCTAAATCCAACAAACCAAATCTGGAAAATCAAGAACAAAACCTAATTCGAGATCGTCCACAAACCCTAACCACCGAATACCAAAGAGCAGCCATGGCCAGAGATACCTGGGTTTTTTTGAAACCAATTTCAATCATGAGCAGAGAACCCACCGAGGAGCAGCGGCAAGAAGGTCGGCCTTGCCATCGCCCTCACCATCGCAATCACTTCGTAGCACCCGGCTCTGCGCGCCTTCGCCACCTGCACCGCCGCCGTCGTCCCCTGCAATTGCTCCCGCTGACGCCACCATCGTTGGATCTCACAAGCGCGACATGGAAAGGGAGCGAGCTCGGAGACGGAGGCGGTCGCACTGACGAATAGATCCGACACACTAGGATGCTGGCGAACAACGTCCGGATTCGGATCGATCCAACCCGCTGAGTACAGATCGAAGGCGCCGCCATCGCCGGATTTACCTGCCGGAACGACGAAGGCGCCGCCATTGCCGGATTTGCTGTTGCCGGTGTTTCACTTTCTGCCACCGGACCTCCACCTACACCAGATCGGCCATCTTCCTCGTCCTATCGCCCTTTTCTCTGCTCGGAGTCGCGTTCGCCTCCCCTCGTTGATTTCTCTCTCCTATGGGATTGATAACTGTAGATGGATGGGTTGGGTTTAATTTGGTGTGGTGATTGCACGCGCTTTCCTTGGCAGTCTTTAATGTTTTTTTGGATCAAAATTATAATTAATTAAATATCTTTGAATAATCTCAGCCTTTCGTTTTGTATCAATCGATGGCCCAGATGTGTTCTCATTTTACACGTTAAGGGCTGTTCTCATATGATCTACCCTCTCTCTCTCTATATATAGGGTTGGGTTCAGGTGCAAAGGTAGCTAAAAGTGAGAAGGAAAGAAGCAATTTTATTGGTCCAAATAGATTAAATTAATTGAAAAAAATATGTCGGAGCGCGCGTGCCTAAGCTCCCAACACAACACAAAAGTGTTGTCCACTGCTCGCCCACCGGCATGACCCCACGTGTCCCACACGCGCCCACCCACAGACATTTTTTAAAAACAGTGGGAAGATGCATCTCCCAGGAATCGAACTGCAGATCCAAGCCTTCATCCCAAATAGGCCCAACCACTAGACCAAACGAAATCCTTTGATCTTGAATGCATCTGTTAATATTAATCCTTAATTTACTGAACCGATGTAAATATATTCTAATTCTAATTAAAATATTTTCATATAAATTAATTAATTAAATATGATGAAACATTCTTCTTTTATTTTCTTTTAATGTTTATTGTTTAATTTTCATTCGTCTTTTATTTTATTTTAATGTTTATTTTTTTAATTAATTATTTATTTTTTTTAAAATAAAATGGTTTATAAAACAATACTATTTATTTCATGAACTACTACTTTTTATTTCATTAACCACTAATATGAGGAAGTGGTTCATAAAGCTATAAAAAAGTGGTTCGTCAAGTTATCAAGAAGTGGTTCATCAAGCTATAAAGAAGTGGTTCATGGGCCTATAAGATGTGGTTCATGAGCCTATTCGGTCACTGAACCACACTCTATTCGGTCACTGAACCACACTTTATTCGGTCACTGAACCACTCTCTATTCGGTCACTGAACCACACTCTATTCGGTCACTACTACACTCTATTCGGTCACTAAACCACACTCTATTCGGTCCCTACTACACTCTATTCGGTCACTGAACCACTCTCTATTCGGTCACTGAACCACACTCTATTCGGTCACTACTACACTCTATTCGATCACTAAACCACACTCTATTCGGTCCCTACTACACTCTATTCGGTCACTGAACCACACTCTATTCGGTCACTGAACCACACTTTATTCGGTCACTGAACCACTCTCTATTCGATCACCAAACCACACTTTATTCGGTCACTGAACCACTCTTCTATTCGGTCACTGAACCACACTCTATTCGGTCACTAAACCACACTCTATTCGGTCCCTACTACACTCTATTCGGTCACTGAACCACTCTCTATTCGGTCGCTGAACCACTCTCTATTCGGTCACTGAACCACACTCTATTTGGTCACCACTACACTCTATTCGGTCACTAAACCACACTCTATTCGGTCCCTACTACACTCTATTCGGTCACTGAACCACTCTCTATTCGGTCACTGAACCACACGCTATTCGGTCACTGAAACACTCTCTATTCAGTCATTGAACCACACTCTATTCGGTCCCTGAACCACACTTGGTATTAACCCCTGAACCACTCGGTATAAATCACTGAACCACTTAGTATTAAGACCCTGAATCAATTGGTATAAAACCACTTAACCACTTTAATTAAACATAGTGAAAAATATATTATTTGCGTCTTAGTCAAACCAGAGCTAATCGAAATCTTACATTTGCAGAGCAATTGGAACCAAATTAAATTTTACATTTGCAACTCATTTGCAGAGCAATTGGAACTAAATTAAATTTTACATTTGCAATCAAAGAGCTAATTGGAAATCTTAAAATCTTAAAATCGGAAATTCTTCATGGTTGCTCCACCCCCTTCTGCTTCACCAAAGCTAATCGCTATCACTGTTGTCCTCTGTCTCACCGTTGTCTCCGTCCTCGCTTCCCATTGTCGATCTCGCCGCCAAGTGCCAGTCTCCCACCCCCTCCGACGGTAAGCTTCACACTCAAAGCAGCGACGGCGAGAGGGAAGGAGCGACCCTAGCTTGCAGATCTGAACGAATGGAGGGAGAGGCAAGGTGTTCAGCTCGCCGACATCGGTTCTTCGTAAAGTAAACACGGGCATCGACGACGATTGTGGTAGCGAGGGGACGAGATCCGAGAAGGGAGCGATTGTGGGAGCGAGAAGGGCGAGAGGACGAGATCTGATTGTGGGAGCACGACGGCGGCACTCTCGATCGGAGATGCGGCGCAGTGGCGGGCTCGGAGCGAGAAGTGGCGGAGGACTGAACGAGATTCGTTTGCTACGAATCTGACCATCGCGGCTGCTGCAACGCTAGGCCACCGGAAGACTGGACGAGGATGGATGCTCGGAGATGGTGAAGCGTCGTTTTTCTGTCGGTGCGAGGACCGGCGGAAGCGAAGCCCCTACTTTTCAGAGCGGAGATCGGGAGCATGGAGGGAGAAGAAGAGTAGAGGGAGACGATGGTGACGCGGGAGGGATTCCGGTATTGAGAATTCGAGGGCAGGGAAGGCAGCAGGTGTGGGAGAGGAGAGGAATGGAAAATGCGTGAGGCTTTTTTTTATAAATAAAAATCAGATCCGTTTCGACCAATTAAATCACTTCTTTCCTTCTCACCGGTATATACTATTCTCACTTGAACCCTACCCTATATATATATAGAGTATGGATCATATGTACTCACCTCTTATTGAGTATCAAGTACTCAAATCTAGGCCATTGATCTATAAAAAATGGAAGGATAAGATAGTGTCACGTGTATTGATAGCTTTTTAAAAAAAGGTGGAAAATTTCCCCCAATTTCACCCAACCTAAACGTGAAGCGCGTGGGAGTATTTTACAAAACCTAAATCTCTAACTGGTTCCCAAATTAAAAGAGAGCCGCCTCCTTCTTGCTCCCATGGAGGATAGCGAGCCGCCTCCTTCTTGCTCCCATGGAGGATAGCGAATGAGATGGTGATGGCGATGGCGGATGGGGGATGACGATGGCGATAACCCCAACCTTCTCCGGTAAGCCCCGACCTGTCTCCGGTAAGCGCCGCCCAGGCTATGAAGGAGACGATCGCCGAAGTCGCCGAGGAAGAGAACGAGGACCTGCAGGTGGCAGATCGACGAATTTGATGCCAGATCTGGATTCCTCTCCTCAAATCCCTCCCATGGAGGATAGCAGCTGAGATGGTGATGGCGGATGGAGATGGAGGATGGCGGAGGCGGTGTTCGAAGGAGATGCGGGTGGTTGGAATCGTAGTTTCTCTCTCCTCTGAATCTCGCCCTCAACCGTTGCTCGTTGCTCCCGGAGTTCCTCAGGGGATCCCCGTCGTCGGCGTCGCCCCCTCCCCGCCTACGCCGACCCCACAACCGTACCCCTCCCCGGCTCTGCTCGCACCGGCCTCCGCCTTCCTCCTCTCGACCTCTCGCCCTCCCTCCCTAGTCCCTACCCTCCGCCCACCTCTCCACCGCCCAGATCCGACCACCCACCACCTCCTTCAGCCACCGGCAGCCTTCCCCGAGCCCCGATCCTGCCTCCCTGAGCCCCCTCTCTACCCACCCGTAACCCCTCCTCCATCTCTTAGCACACCCGGGTCCTCCCGCTCTCGCTCTCCACCGATTTCTGACCACCGCCAGTTCCGATCATCTCCCACTATCTCCGAGCCGCAATTGCCCCCGCCGCCACCAACGATACCCCTAACCACCGCCAGTTCCGAACATCTCCCACTATCAAGTACACTCTTGGGTCACTTTTTGTTGCCTGCAATTTTATTTTTGAAGGTTGAATGTTGAATGTTAAAGTTGCCTGCAATTTATTCAATGTTAGACGTATTCGGTAGAAAAGCCGAATTATTCAGGTGCATTGAGCGAATTATTCAGGTGTATGAACCGATTTTATGTTTAAGGATATGAGTTTTTTTTTAGGTTGGCATTCGTATGAATGAAAAATGCATATACTATCGAATAATCATGTGATACCATTGAATAATCCAGCAGCACCATCGAATAATATTTAGTTATTTGTTAAAATGATAACCGAATAATATTGTAACATCATCGAATAATCAATCGATATCATCGAATAATCAAGCGATATCATTGAATAATCAAGGGATATCATCGAATAATTATTAGTTAAAATTTTAGGGCGTTTTCAAGGTGGTACCCAATTAGAATAATTCATCGTTACCATCGCATAATCCGTCGATACGATTGAATAATCTAGATATGCCATCGCATAATCCGTCGATACGATCGAATAATGCAGATATACCATCGCATAATCCGTCGATACGATCGAATAATCCAGATATACCATCGAATAATGTTAAGAGAGTGCATCACACCCGCCCCCAATTCAGCAAGTTGTCAAGAAAAAACGTGGGTCCCACCATTTTTTCAATTAAAAAAAGTGTAAAATTACCTTTTAATCTCAACCACCCATTTCCTTTAATCAAGGGCTTAGATTTGAGTACTTGATACACAATAAGGGGTGAGTCCTCCGGAACCAACCCCTATATATATATATATATATATATATATATATATATATATAGGGGAGGGTTCAAGTGAGAAGAATCCGGTCCGATAAGAAGGAAAGAAGTAATATGATTGGCTGAAATAGATCTAGATTTAAAAAAAAAAATCAGAGCGCATGGATCTGCATTATCTCTTGTTTTTAGATTTGAAAGCTCAAGGGGAGAGCTCACGTGGTCTCGTCTCTCCCATTCCATGAGCCTCCTTCCCAAATTCGACGCCATAATCAACGGAGGATGAATCTACCACCGGTCGCTGCCCGAGGCCTCAGTCGGCACTTGTCCACCAGCGCCATCACCTTCTCCGGTGGCTGCTCCATGTCGTCAGTGATCTGACGCCGATCTCGCTAGGCTGATAGAGATTGCGAACGCCAACGGGGACGGGTGCGTGGACGGTGGACGCCGGGGAGTACGAAGAGCTGTACAAGATTTTTGGGGAGGAGGGGGAGGCCGCTGCCTCTACATCTCCATTGCGGTCGTCCGACGACTGGTTCCGCCGCCAACAACCAGCTAGGTTGGCGTCGCTTGGTTGTTGTCGCTGTTTGACGCTATTCCACTTTCCTTTGCGTCTCCTACACCGTCTAGATGTCTCCGGTCTCCATTACATCCCCCGGACACCTCCTATGATAGCTTCGCCCACCTCGACATCGGATTTATGTTCTAATCCCTTTTATTTGAGAACGTGTGTATTTATTTAAGCTTATTACAGTAATTAAATCATTCATGAATGGCTTGATTCAATTCCAACAGTCTCAGGTATACATGACAAACAACAATGTGATAGAGAAGGTAGTCCACTACATATCTTTGAACCATAAAGTCCAAGTGGTTCAGGGTTTTAATACCAAGTGGTTCATGAAATAAAGACTACTAGTTCATTAAATAAATAGTATTGATTAATGAAATAAATAGTATTGGTTTATTAACTATTTTATTTTAAAAACAAATAAATAACTAATTAAATAATAAACATTAAAATAAAATAAAAGAAGAATGAAAATTTTACAATTATTGAATAGTAGTGGTTTATGAAATAAAAATTAGTGGTTCATCAAATAAAGAGTAGTGGTTCATCAATAGTATTGGTTTACGAACTATTTTATTTTCAAAACAAACAAATAAATAAATAAAAATTAAATAGAGGTTGGTTCAGTGACTAAATAGAGGTTGATTCAGTGTCTAAATAGATTGAATTAGTGTCAAAATGGAGGTTGATTCAGTGACTATTTAGAGGTTGGTTCAGTGACTAAATAGAGGTTGGTTCAGTGTCTAAATAGAGGTTGGTTCAATGACTATAAATAAGTTGGTTCAGTGACTAAATAGAGGTTGGTTTAGTGACTAAATAGAGGTTGGTCAGTGTCTAAATAGAGGTTGGTTCAGTGACTAAATAGAGGTTGATTCAGTGACTAAATAGAGATTGGTTCAGTGACTAAATAGAGGTTGATTCAGTGACTAAATAGATATTGGTTCAGTGACAAAATATATATAGGTTCATGAACCACTTCTTCATAACTTCTTTATAGCTTGATAAACCACTTCTTGATAACTTGATGAACCACTTCTTCATAGCTTCATGATCCACGTCTATATACCTTGATGAACCATTTTTGAATAATAAAAGAAGAATGAAAATTGTACAATTATTAAATAATAGTAGTTCATGAAATAAAGAATAGTGGTTCGTGAAATAAATAGTTGTGGTTAATCAAATAAATAGTATTGGTTCATAAAATAAATATTATTGGTTCATGAACCATTTTATTTTCAGAACAAATAAATAATTAATTAAAAAATAAACATTAAAATAAAATAAAAGAAGAATGAAAATTAAAAATTATTAAATAGTAGAGTTTCATGAAATAAAGAGTAGTGGTTCGTCAAATAAATAGTATTGTTTCATGAAATAAAATGTAGCGGTTCACCCACTTTATTTGTAGTGGTTCAACCATTTTACTCATAGTGGTTCAGCCACTTTATTTGTAGTAGTTCAGCCATTTTACTCGTAGTGGTTCATCAAATAAGTAGTAGTGGTTCATCAAATAAATAGTATTGGTTCATGAAATTAATAGTATTGGTTAATGAATAATTTTATTTTAAAAACAAATAAATAAATAATTAAAAAATTAACATTAAAAGAAAGTAAATATATTATCCTCTTGGGAAATAATACGGTTAAAAAAATCTCAATTATAAAAATTTAGAAAATTTTAAGGGTAAAATATACATTAACATTTCCCTTAATTTGTAATTAATAAATTTATATGAAAATATTTTAATTAATTAGAATGTTGGGAAATGGTTTTTACGTAAAGGATGTAATAAATATTACTGATGTGTTTTTCATCAAATGAATTCATCTAGTGTAGTGGTAGTTAGACCTGTCAAACGGGTCATTCGGGTCGGGATCGGGTCGGGTCACTTCGGGTCTCGGGTAAAACGGGTCCCGGGTATTTCCGGGTTGACTAGAACCCGGGTTTGACCGGGTTTCGGGTCATTTCGGGTCCATTTCGAGTTTGTCAATTTTTTCCTTTTTAAATTAAAAAAATTATGATTTGATAGTTTTCAATAAATTTTAATTATATATTAAAAAAAGTTTAATTATATTTAATTAAAAATCAACCGGGTCACCGGGTAAATCGAGTAAAATCGGGTCAAAATTACCGGGCCTATCGGGTCACCGGGTCGAAACCCAGATGACCCGGAAAATTTCCGGTTTTTCGGTTTCGGGTTGAAAAAAAATTTCCGGGTCAAAACTTTCGGGTTCGGGTCGAAATTTTTTCGAGCGGTCGGGTCGGGTCGACCGGGTCGGATTGTGTTTTGACAGGTCTAGTGGTAGTGCTTTGTCAATTGACGCCCAGATACCCGTGTTCAAATCCTGTGGAATGCAAGGTCTAGATATTTTGCTGTTTTATTTAATAGCGGTTTGGCGCGTGGAGAGATGCGCCTGTATGTGCGAATGGGCGTCGCGCGGGTACACAGGTATGCCAGCGGGCGGATTGTAATTGGTCGCGCGCATTATTTTTTTAATTTATCAACCAATCAAATCGCTTCTTTCCTTCTCACTTTTGGAGTTGTGTGTACCCGAACCCAACCCTATATGTATATATAGAGAGAGAGGATAGATCATACGAGAACCGCCCTTAAAGTGTAATATGTGAACAAATCTCAACCGTTGATTAAGAGATATTGGATGGCTGAGATTAATCTCAAATATTTATTAATTGAAAATGATAATTGGAAAATCACCCCCACCAATTCCAATCCGGGCGCGTGTACATCACCCATCTCAACCCTAATCAATTTCCCCAGACTGTATAAAATCAAAACGCATCTTCTCTCCAATCAGAAGGCGAAAGGCGATCGGGAGATGCCGGCTCCATGGCGGATGCGATGGTGGATGGCGGATGAGATGGTGATGGGCTGATGCGATGGTGGATGGCGGATGAGATGGAGATCGGGAGATGATGAAGGCGGTTAGCGAAGGCGGCGGCGAAGGAGATGAAGGAGCGGGGCGATGGTGACGGCGATGGCGGTGCGGATGGCGAAGGCGGAAGCGATGGCGATGGAGATCCTGCTCAGGGAGGCCGGATCTGGGCGAGGTGGTGATCGGCGGTGGTTGGAAGCGGTCAGATCTGGAGAGCAAATGAGTGGCGGCATGGGCTGCGTAAGTTCTGCGAGGAGAGGAAGGACAGGATGAGGGCTGCGGTGGTGGTTCGTGGGTGCACCGGTGGGTGGATCTGGGCAGGAGGTCGCCAGCGATGGTGTTGCAGGTGGTGGTGGCGGCTGGTTTTGGGTGCTGATCCAGGATCTCCGGCTCAGGCTACCTCCTCCTGACATCTCTCAACGCATCCCCCATCTCCACGCCCACTCTCTCGCCTCCAACGCCGACCTCGCCCTCCAATTGAACTCCCATTCCGCTATTCGTGAACAGGTTGTTTTGCGACTGGATCAAGTGATTCATTAATTTAATTCCCGATCTAGCAATTTTTGCTTTGCGACTGGATTTTCACTATTCTGAGAGCTTTAATTTTGCGCATTGGAAATGAATATCTGCACATTCAAATACTGGTGAAGGTTGTTTATGGCTTGATTTTGCGGCTCCCGTTTATGGAATTTTGCTTGGCCTGATTTGATCGAATTTGTGTCCTTTATGCATCGATTATTTTGATTGTGGTGGTGGTGAATATAAAGATTTCAATGATACTGTAATTTAGATTTATTCGTTTGTATGTATTACTTTATTCATATGTATATAGGATAATTTGGTGGAATTTGTTTATGGGTGAATTTAAATATGTCAAGTATCAAGTGATACTATCGAATAATCAAGTGATACTATCGAATAATAAAGCGATATCGTCGAATAATCCATCGATACCATCAAATAACCGACTGATACCATCGAATAATCAACCGATAATCACTCATATATGACTGAATAATCATCTATATATTACCGAATAATCATTCATAGACGACCGAATAATCAATCATTTATAAAGATTAACAAAAAAAATTATATACCATCGCATAATCTGTCGATACCATTGCATAATCAGACGATACGATTGAATAATCTAGATATACTGTCGAATAATTTGAAGAGAGTGCACCACACACGCCCCCATTCAGCAAGTGGGCAAAAAAACGACGTGGGTCCCACTGTTTTTTAATTTAAAAAAAGCCAAAATTGCCTATTAATCTCAACCTTCCATTTCATTCAATCAACGGTCCAGATGTATTCTCATGTTACACAATAAGGGATGAGTACCCATGAACCACCCTATATATATATATATATATATATATATATATATATATATATATATATATATATATTATACAGTATGTTTTTTCAGGGCAACATTATATATTATATTATATATATATATATATTATATTACATTATATATATATATTTCCCTACGCCTTATTTAGTTATTGTATTTTCTATTTACATTTAAAGTTTGAAGTTGAACACTTACCTTTACTTACAATTTTACATATTGTAAGTGTAAGAATTTTCAAGTTCTTATAATATTGTTTATTTTTCAAGTGTAAGATTTTTACATTATGAAAATATTATTTATTTTCAAGTTCTTAGTATAATATTGGGGCAGTTACTATACATGCCATATTTTTTTTTGCCTATATTAGGAAATTGTCCCCCGCCCTCTCCATATTAGCAAAATGTCCACCCCTAAAATAAAGTTGTTGAAATTTTTGTTTTCAGCAATTTTTTTTTTCTTCGCGTTTCCAGAGTTGTTGAAACGGAATTGTTGAAACCTCTGTGCCACCATCTGTTTCAGCAGTTTTTTTTTTCCGCTTTTTTTTCGTTTATTTTTGCGTTTCCAGAATTGCTGAAACCCATGTGCCACCCTCTGTTTCAGCAAATTTTTTTTCGGTTTTTTTTTTCGCGTTTCCAGAGTTGCTGAAACCCCGATTTCAGCACTGTTGTTGATGCTGAAACCCCGATTTCAGCACTGTTGTTGATGCTGAAACCCCGATTTCAGCAACGTTCCTGATGCTGAAATTGTTGCTGAAACCGTGTTACGAGATATAAAATTTAGCCTATGCGGGATTCGAACCCACGTACTTGTGCATAAGCACATTGCTCTACCATTGAGATAAGAGGCTTTTAAAGGAGATTTAAAGCAAGTTCAACAACAACAATTTCAGCAAATTCTAATAAAAATTAATTTCAGCATTTCAGATCCCATAAAAAAAATTGTTGAAATTGCCAATATCCAAACTCTAACAAAGCAAACTCAATCACATAGCAAACTAGCCACAAATTCACTTTTCATTACCAATAAAAACGCTTAAAACAATTTGTATTTCCATTTCAGTAGTTCCGCATTTTAGAAATTGTCAAACCTACCGTTCACATTTCAGCAATTGTTGAGACTGTCAATATCCGAACTCAAATCGTGTAAATGGAACATTGGTGAAAGGTAATTTACCACCCCCGAACTCAAGGCGGCTCATCGGATCCGAGATCGATGGCTGCGAGGGACCGATTCAGATGCGTCGTCAACCGGCTAAGAGAAATCCCGTTGCAACAGCGCCGTCGGACAGGAAGTGCACGCCATTGGAGTAACTTGACAAGGATTTCAGCATCGTTCCCCATTGGAGACGCCAGATCTGCATCCAGATTCTCGTTCGTCTTCACCTCGGATCTTCATCGGCATCGTCTTCACCTCCGGATCTAGATCGACATCGTCATTGCCTCCGTCTCCGACCTCCTTCAACGCCAGACTGATTTGAGGATATGTGGTGGATGAGAGGAGGACAGAGTCGGAGGAGGGAGGGCGGCGGATCTGTGGTGGATGAGAGGAGGTCAGAGTCGGAGGAGGAAGACGGCGTTGGCGTAGGTGGAGCGAGTCGACGAAAATCAGAGAGAAAACAATCGATCGAGCCATCGAGGAACAACCATGGGAGCGACCATGGGAGAGAGCCATGAGATCTGAGATCCTTCAACGGAGCACCGTCGATCTGGTTGCCGTCGCCGATCTATTGATTGTGGTGCTGAAACGGCGAATTATGTAAGAAATTAGGGGGTAATTTTGTCAAGAAAAATTTACGTGGACAAAACCCTAATTTTAAAAGGGTGGAAGACACTCTCTAAATAAAGGCCCATTTTCCTGTTGGGCAAATTTTCTCTATAATATTTTATTATTTTTATTTGAGGGACAAGGTCTGTCCCGTCCCGTCCCGTGTGGGATAAGACCCACGTGGGATTCCAAAAAAAAGTGAATCTCGTCCCGAAAAAAATTAAGCGGGACGGGTCGTCCCGTCTCATCCCGTCCCACGCCCACCCCTACATAAGACATATATGACAACTTCTAAAGAAATCAACATTAAATATTGCAAATCCCTATACTTCACATATTTAATGTGAAAATATTGTGTAATGTCAAATTATAGTATTTTTTTTATATTTAAATGTAAAAATATCAACATTAAAAAATAAATAAAGTATATTCATCTAAAAATAGAAATGAAATTAAATAAAGTATGATACCAAATGGTTATTTTTAAAATGAAATTAAAACTCCCTCATTAATTAACAATCACAAATTTCTAACAAAACCAAAAAAAAAAAGTTAGATAAAGAAGAATTATAAAAATATTTAGAAAGTAGAAACAAAACTAATTCGAGCGAGAAAATAAAAATGGAATTGAATTGTCTGCTTCTACAATAAGATCAATAATGCAATTTAAAAAATATATAACCTCCGACATCATCTTCTTTAACATAAAACTCAACACATTCATTAAACTTGGCCACATTCACCTCGCATTTTTTTTTGATTAGGAAAAAATTCGAGCTCAGGCAAACCTAATACTCAAGAGGCCGACGAATCGGCAGACGGAGTAGTCATCAACAAACAACATTGTGGAGAATATATGAGTTGGGAGTGTCCCACATTGAATAGAAATTTAATCCAAGCCTTGCATATAAGCCGGTGGGCTACCCCACCTAACACCAATTGGTTTTAGGATGGAACCCCACCCGGCTTGTGTGCTCGGCTTGGTTAGCGCGTTTGCGCTTGGGCGTGCGTTGCCCCCCCACGTCGGATGACCCACCGTTATTTCATATGGTATCAGAGCCGAGGTTCGGCATGATGCGGTGTGGTTTGGATTCCTGGTCTTAATTGGCTAGCCGGCCTTAAGGCATTTATTCGTCAATCGCAACTGGCAATATTGCGTGGCCAGGCAGTTGCGCTTGAGGGGGGGTGTGTGGAGAATATATGAGTTGGGAGTGTCCCACATTGAATAGAAATTTAATCCAAGCCTTGCATATAAGCCGGTGGGCTACCCCACCTAACACCAATTGGTTTTAGGATGGAACCCCACCCGGCTTGTGTGCTCGGCTTGGTTAGCGCGTTTGCGCTTGGGCGTGCGTTGCCCCCCCACGTCGGATGACCCACCGTTATTTCATAAACATACTACAGATTACAGACACAAAAAACACAGAAGAAAGAAAAAGCTCAAACAACCCGAAAAAGTCATCCGCCAGAAGAAAAGACGAGGGAGATCCAAGGCGGGCCACGAATGCCGAGAACACGAGGGAGTGTAATGACTCTCACAGCGAGTCGACGCCGAGATACATTCACCTCGCATATAATCAATCACAGCCCACATTCACCTTGGATTGCTGATTTTTCCTTTCTTTCTTTTTCCCACTTACACGTTGCAGTTGCAGGTGATATCACTTTCTCTTTCCTATTTCGACGTTGAATCTTTGGCTACATGACATTCATCAATCGATATCCGTTTTTAAAATTTTTTGAATTATTGATTTGGATCGTTTCCTATGTGCAATACACGGATATATTGTTGAGAGAATGAAAGACGTGAAGAGATCAAAAGAGCCCCACTTCGACAATATGAATAAAGAAGTCTTAATTAGTATATAAGCTACCGAGTTATTCTTTCTATAACCAATTGGTTTTTAAAAACTTGTAGATGGAACTCTCGCATGGCCGCAGGGGTAGCTCATTGCTAACTTAATACAGTACTTATAAAGGGTGACTTTCGATAATTAGGCATGGAAGATTAGAAAGGATAGTTTTGAACAATACTCCATATAAAATATTTTAAGGACGGATATCTACAATTTACCCCAAAATATATATTATTTCATACCCCTATCAACCCAGGGCAACATGCATGATATTCAAGCAGAATGAGGCAAGTAGCAATTGTTCATATTTAAGCTTGTTTAGAAATGAGTTGAACCTTAAAATATGTTCATACTCGGCTCGTATAGTAAATAACTGAGCTCGACTGAGTTGAGCTTTATTCAAATCTAGAACAACTCTTTTTTTTTTTTTTGAAGCAAGGTAAGGTTTAGGTCGGGTCGGCCGCAGCAGAGGTCCTTCCTAGCGCATCCTTCCGGAGGAGAACTCGCAGTTTTGGATCATCCTCACAGCAGACGTCGGCAGGGAAGACATGGGCACTACGCGCAAGGTAGTCAGCCACAACATTCGATTCCCTGAAAATATGACGAATAGCAACATGAATAAAGGACGAAATATCAGACAGTGTATCCGCTTGTAGCATCTCAATCGACCAGGGACATTTCCAATCCCCTAGTAGTACTTTTATCACCAGAAGATTGTCTCCTTCGATCAGAAGTGTAGATAGGTTCAGCGCCTTGGCCCTTGCCAGTCCCATCCTGAGGCCGAGATTTTCAGCATAAATAACCGAAATATTTGTGCAAACAGATCTGTCAGCCGAGACAACTGAACCATCAGAGTCGCGGATGACAAATCCATAAGACGATTTACCATTCTGGATCACCGAACCATCAAAATTGAGCTTGTAGCAATTCAGTGGTGGTTTGTCCCACTTCCCTGACCGATCCTGTGGCCTGGCTTTCGGCGCTTTAGCATTGTGATGCTGATCGATAATGCCCCTGCGACAACTGGGTAAGGGGGTCAAAGGACCAGACGGGTCATCATCTAAAAGCTTTGATTGTTTCCAACAGTAAGTGGTAGTGCTGTGAAGCATTAGAATTTCATTAGCTGTAACCTTTTTCTTGTGATCGAAAGCAAGTTGATTCCTAAAGAACCACATGGCCCACCAAGCCGAGGCTAGGTTGGCAAAGGAGTTAGACTCAATCGCACATTTAATTGCAGTAAGAGGGAATACATTACCCATGCCACCAATCTAGAACAACTCTACTCACTCGTAACATAGAAACTAAGGGGAAATTTTATAAAGAGGTAATGGGGTATATAGACCCTATTTAGTAATTCTAAAAGTAAATAGACCCCTCTTATATTTTTATTGTAATTTAGACCTTTTATATTTTGTGATGCCAAAAAAGCCCTTATTGTTGTTTTCTTTACACTTCACATTCGGTAAAAAAATAATCAAATATCTCATTTAATTATGGGAGAAAATAATAATAATAAAAGATACGAGAAGATCTTAACAAATCGGAAAGTCGTACGGTATAAAACCAAACCCCCATTTCATTTGTACGTATTACAGGCCATCACTTTCGCAAAGCGGAAAAACGCCAATACGCCATTGAAGAGTGCAAAGTGTACTCCACTAATCGCCTCCCCTCTTTGTTCATCTCTTTCCTCCATAGCCGATCTCTATAGCAGTCTCCTCTTTGCTTTCAATATTATAGGATACAGTATTGAATTTTGGTTGAAGAAAGCATTGGGGGAGTTATGTGAGAGGGGTTGAGAGAAGGTTGGGGGTGATGATAGGTCGTTACAATAAGTGCGAAATTTAGTGTAGTGGAAAAGAAATTGGTATGGTAACATGATATTGTAAGTGCGGATAGTCATTCTTGATGTGTTACAATAAATATAATTTATGGTATTGTAAGTGTGTATTGTCATTTATCCGTATTGTAAGTGTGTAGTGTCATTGTTAATGTGTTACAATAAATAAAATTTATGTGTTACAATCTCAAAACGTTTAATTAGGGATTGGAACTATTCTAAAATTTGATTTTTTTATTAGGAAATATTCTAAAATTTGATTGTAATCTCACCTAAAAGATTTTATTGCACAGTAACAGTTTTCTTATTTATTTTTTTAGTTATTATCTTCTTTTTAAACAAAGCAAGGACAATTAAGTAAAAACACATCTAAAAAGGTCTACTTACCTAAAGGATTAACAAAGGGGTCTATAAACTAATAAATTTATTGAAAAAGGTCTTAATTCTCCAATTTTCTCTTTTATAAATTGTAGCTACAATATTTGAGCTCCACCAGCTGAACCTCAATCTAAATCGATCTTAAAAACAGATTCACATTTGACTCGTTTAGCAAATAAACTACTCCCTCGATTCGATATTTTTTTTTCCAAACCGATATCCTGAACTTGAACCAACACAGTTTATATAACAGTCCAACGTAACGTTCAATCTTTACTTTGATATACTGCTTTCAATTTTCACTAATCACTTAATGAGACTAGAATTATTTGAAGCCTACCATCCCATTCATTTCAAACGTCAAAATCCGAAATTGTTGACTTTTAGAATTACTAGCAAATTAGCAGGGTAATCCCTCCAATCCAAAAAAATTGTCGTTATACGTTTTAACACGTATTTTAAGGAGCTAAAAGCTACTCCCTCCGTTCGGCAAAACTTGTCATTTTAACTCTCCACACAATTTTTAATAAAGCTAATAATTACACTCCTTTTTACTAATTTACCCTAATTTATTATCCTACTTTTTACTTTATCAAAAACTACAACTCCCAATACATCAATCAAATCAAGGGCATTTTAGTAAAGTAAAAGCAAAAATACCTAAAATGACAAGTTTTTCCGAACAAAAACAAAACTCTAAAACGACAAGTTTTGCTGAACGGAGGGAGTATATAAAATATCAACTTTTTTTAAATTATCTTTTTCCAAATTAATATTTGTTGGTAATAAGTATTAGATTATATAAAAAAAAATAGAAAAGTTAATATATTATATAAGTAGTAGTTTTTAACTCCTTAAAATACTAAAAGATGTCATACTCGGATACTCCGTAGTACTGTAAGATTTTGTGGTTGATTTTTTTTTTTGGGTGGGAATGTTGATTTGTTGCTACATATTGCGTGATTGAGTGGTGCCCTACTAATTTTAGACTATTGCTATATGCACGGAGTATAGCAAAATGTGGTATGTAAAATATGTTCACTCAAGCGTACGGATCCTATATAAATTCGTTTGAGTTATAATTTGACACCTATTTAGTAGTAGTAATCATATCTGATATCTGATATTTAAAAAATTATGAACAGATCATGTATTTGCTTATGCAATTCAAATAAAGGAAAAAAAAACTAAGAAACGAATTAATCTATACTCATTTTTTTTTAACAAAGATAAGGATTTGAAATACCAGACTAATCTATATATATCTGATAAATCGAGAGGTTGAAAAACTCAATAGAAAGATTGACCGTCAATCCGTCATGGTACATAGGACTGACGATTATGGTCTATATTTTTAAAATATGAATTTTCATAATAAAATTTTATAAACATGTTGTATAAAAGTTTAGAATCTAAAAATACCAGACTTATCTATGTTTGATATCAATCGAGGTATGGATTTTCAATGTTTATTTATACTAAAAATAATCTAGTGATACACCGAGAAGATTCCGGAGTGGACTAGAGTATCCGGACTGACTGAAAAATACCGCGAAAAGAAGCGAAACCTATGGAAAAACACTCAAGAACAGCACGTACGAGATCACCATGAATTGGATAAAGATTGAATATCAAGGGAGAAGAAGGAAAACTTCAGTTACAGAGCAACCAATTTATGATTTCTTTCTCTGTGCTTTCTGCTACACGGTACACTCAATTACCAAAACACCCCTGCTTAGCTCAGCTAATTACATGACAGATATCTTATATATATATGACTATATCCCCTCTCTCAAGTTAACTGGATTTGAGATAGAAACAAGAGGTCTAACTTGCTAGAAAGAAGACAATGCTAAGCTACCACGTAGTTTAGTGAACAAATCAGCAAGCCAATGCTATGACCGGATGAACAAATGTAACAACAACCCGCTTCGAAGTTGTTCCCTAACAAGAACCCACCTCACCTGCTGAGAGTTCCCATTATGCCAAACGGTGTGAAAGTGTTGGACCGCTCATAGGAGGCCCTTGCCGAAGCACTAATTAATTAAGCTTGTTGTTCATGTCAATGGGAGTACCAGTGGACTTACAATTAGACATCTTAATTAGCTAGCTCGTTCAACTATCTCACGAGCATATGTCTCCCATGAAAAAACAAATCGAAAGTTGACTAGAGAACAGAAACACCCAAAAGGAAAGCAAGAGGGCCTAAATTAGACATAGCAAACTCTCGACCAAGTTGAGTGATCAAATAAGAGAAAAGGGCATCAGAAGAAGCGAAAAGTACTATGTCATCAACATACAAGAGGAGAAAAGCAAATATCATTACCATGTAGCTAGGGATGAAGAGAGGCGAAAAGCAACATAAAAATATGTGTTGGATGAGCAAGATTAACAAAACCAGTTGGCTGAAGCATGTACACGATCTCATTAAGATTCTATTGGAGGAAGGCATTCTTAATGTTAAGCAATCAAATAGGCCATGAGCGGGATACTGCAATACTCAACTTCTTTGTTTCCACTTTACTCTGTTTTTTCCAGTCTTGTTTTCCTGTGTTATCTATAAAATTCTCGAAGATCCATGGTTGAGAATATGGATCCTAATAACGCGACTCGTGTGAACTGCTCGAGTAATCCTCTTGTGTTGTCCAATTCGAACAATCCTGATTCGCAGCTGATCCCTGTGCGATTTTCTGGTAAAAATTCCTTGGGATGGAGTCGTGGAGTTCGTTTCGCTCTGGGTGCCAAGAGTAAGATTGGGTTCATTGATGATAGTTGTAGTAAAGCTTCAGTCGGACCTGCTAATTTTCAAAGGTGGACACGGGCCGATTATATGGCTCGGTATTGGTTGCTCAATTCTCTTGAGAATTCGATCTCAGAAAGTTTCTTGGATATATATCTTCGAGGTACTATTAGTGTAGGACTATTTTGTTGAGCAAGGTCTGCTCTTCATCCATCAGCTTTCATTGAAGCAGACTGGGGATCTTGTGCCTTTACAACTTGATCACTTTCTGGTTATTGTGTCTTATTAGGAGATTCTCTTATCTCCTGGAAGACAAAGAAACAAACAACTGTTTCTAAATCTTCTGCAGAATCAGAGTGTTAACTCCACCTTGATGATAAGATCAAACCATAGGATGTAAGGCCTTGGTTGATGAAAGCCAAAACTTGGGATTCCTGAGTTTGGTAAGGTCTTACCAGAAGTCTCAAGACTCGTGTTGTTTCTAACTGGACTCGGAAATGGTTTAGAGTAAATGGGCCTATTTATTAAACGGGCCTAATTTACTCTAACCTAAACTGAGATCCATTTTGCAAGAAGGGCCTTTCGGTTGGACTTTAGATTGAACTTATTTCGGGCCTATCTTTGCTGGGCTTTGGTTCATTTGGATTGGATATATTCTAGTCTGCTACATATCTTCCTGTTTGGTTAAGATTTTGCAGAGATTGGTGTTTATCCGTTATTGCCCAACAGACTCCCAGATCTCCAGATCCTTAACGTTGCAAGAGAAGGTTCTGGAATGACCATTGTTTTCGCCCAGAAGATCCGGAGCTTCGTTGTTCAAATCTTCAAGATTCAAATCTGGCGACTGGCCTATATATAGAAGAAGAAGATGTCTGCAGAAATACCTTCGATAGCGCTCAATACATCCCCTGCATTCAAGTCTTCCTCAAGCATTCGATCTCACGCAGCTCCTTACGCAAGTGTTTGTATTTACTTTTGAGTGTGTGTGAGGTTTCATTACGCTTTATAGTACAATTCATCTAGGTTATACTAAGGGTTTCTTTACCCAAAAGTATAGGATACTTCTGTATCCTTAGTTGCTTTGTTTCACTAGAGAGTTTGGGTTGCTAGATAGTAAGGTCTTACAGCATTCGGTAAGGTCTTACATCTACATATTGCGAAAAGATTACATACTCTATCCAACCCCCCCCCCCTTATAGAGTATTTACGTGCTCCTTTACTGCCTATTCCGCACTTCAATTGGTATCAGAGCCTAGCTCACGTATTTGGATATTACTATCTGTGAGTACTAACCATGGCAGGCGAAGGACAAGGCGGATTCGGACAAGGAAGATCTACCTCCCGTCCTCCTCTCTTTGTTGGAGATAATTTTATGCACTGGAAATCTCTGATGAAAATGTTCATCATTGATCAGGATCTAGAGCTCTGGCATATCATTACGCGAGGGCCAAATGTTCCCCAGAAGGATGGACCAGGCGGACCAAATGATACAAAGGTAGATAAGACTGAGGAAGAATTCAATCAGACGGATCTAGAAAAAACAGCCAAAAACAGTAAAGCAGTTCATGCTCTTTACTGTGGGCTAAGCACTGAAGAATTCAACCGGATTTCCACTTGCACAATGGCAAAAGAAATCTGGGATAAGTTGGTTGTGACCTACGAAGGAACTAGTCAGGTCAAGGAGTCGAAAATCAGTATTTATCTCAGACAACACGAATTGTTTAAGATGAAGTCTGATGAGTCTGTGAAAGTAATGTTCACCCGTTTTACGGAGATCATTAATAATCTCGACTCCTTGGGAAAGACCTTCCAGAATGAAGAAAAGGTCAGGAAGATACTTCGTTGTCTTCCTAAATCTAAATGGGGTCCCAAAGTGACCGCCATTGAAGAAGCTCAAGACCTTAGCATGCTGGCTATCGATGACTTGTTAGGAAAACTAATCACCCATGAAATGATCCTCAATGAGGACGATGGAGAGTCTTCCACAAATGTCAAGAACTTAGCGCTGAGGGTCAAGAAAGAAGAAGCTCCTGAAGATTCAGAGGATGATGAAGAGGAAGATCCCTTTGCTCTTATAACAAGGGGTTTGGCTCGCATCCTCAAAATGAAGAAGCAATTTTCAAATAAGGAATTTGGAGGATCTTCACGGAGCCAAGGTAAGTCTTCTACTCCTTCTAAAAGGAATCGAGTCTTAACATGCTATGAATGTGGTGAAACAGATCACCTAGTTAAGGAGTGTCCTCTCAAAAAGCGTAACAAGGCAAAGAGGAAAGAATCCAACAAGAAAGTCATGGCAGCTTGGAGTGACTCAGACGCATCAAGCGACTCGGACTCTGAAGATGAACAAGCCAATCTTTGTCTCATGGCCAAAATCGATGAAAAAGATCAACACCTTAATGGAATGGTAAGAAACCTTCTGTCTAGTTCCAAAGTTGCTCTTTCTGAATTTCTCAAAAATATGATCTCAAATGAGGAAAGCTCCTGCAGAGAAATCAGCAGTCTACAAGAAAAGGTTTTGGATCAAGAGACCTGCATTAAAAGGCTGTCACAGAAATTGGAAGATCTTGATAATCAGAATTCTGACCTTATCAATGAGAGTAAGACCTTACGATCGGAAAATTCCGAACTAAAGGAAAAACTTTCAACTCTCATTGATCAGAACACTGATCTTGAGAATGAAAAGGCAAAATTATCTGAAAAATGTCAAGATCAGCAAAAAGCCTTAGTGCAATTTACAAGATCCAAGGCTAATCTCGATAAGATGCTTGGAGAACAACAACTTTCCTTAAACCGAAACGGTATAGGTTATAACAAGAATTTTCCTGTTAAACCTACTACCAAGTTTGTTAAAGCTAAAGGAAGTTGGAGAACTCCTACATGTTTTTTCTGCTGCAAAAAGGGTCATGTAAAGGAGACTTGTCCTTATAGGAGAACAGATCCTTATATTATCCGAAACACATTTCCTGTTCGATTAAATGAACGGATAAGGCAAGTTTGGGTCCCTAAGAGAACAAAATTACCAAATATGGTATACCCCCATAACGGATCCAAATCGGTCTATTGGTCAAGCCGGAAAGGTTGATTTGTTGTTTTGCAGGACATCACCAAGGCTAAGGATCGAAAATGGATTATGGACAGCGGTTGCTCCAGGCACATGAGTGGAAAAGAATCTCTTTTTCATCAATTAAAGAAGCAAACCAGCGGTACTATAACTCTTGGTGATAAGGGAAAGTGCGATATCGTCGGTATTGGTAACATCGGTGTTAATTCAAAAGATCTTATTAAAGATGTATATCTTGTTGATGGTCTCAAATATAATCTTCTCAGTGTTTCACAGCTTTGTGATAAAGGCAATCGTGTTTGCTTTAACAAGGAAAAGTGCATCGTTCAAGACGAGAAGACAGGAGATGTGGTTCTTACGGCTCAAAGGGATTCTAATATTTATGCTCTTAATACAGATCGCATTCCCTCCTTGAATCTAAAGTGTCTCAAGGCCTTATCAGAAGATCCAAGGGTGTGGCATAGGCGTCTTGGGCATATCAGCATGCATTCCCTCGGAAAGCTATTGTCTAAAGATCTGGTTCGAGGACTACCGAATTTGAATTTTAAAGTTGACGATCTATGCAATGCTTGCTCAAGGGGAAAACACACTCGTAGCTCTTTCAAGAAAAAGAAGGTCATTAGTACTACTAGACCTTTAGAATTGTTACACATGGATTTATGCGGACCTATGCGCGTCAAATCTCCCAAAGGTAAACAATACATTCTTGTAATTGTTGATGATTATTCTCGATTCACTTGGGTTTTCTTTCTCAAAGATAAATCAGAAACTCTGTTTTATTTTTCAAAACTTTGTAAGGAGTTACAAACATTGAAAAACCTACCTATCGTTTCTATTAGAAGTGATCACGGAAGAGAATTTGATCAATTAAACTTTGATCTATTTTGTGCGAAATATGGGATTTCTCACAATTTTTCCGCTCCAAGGACACCTCAACAAAACGGGGTGGTGGAACGAAAAAACCGCACCCTGGAGGAGATGTCAAGGACTATGCTATTAGAGAATAATTTGCCCAAGTCATACTGGGCAGAGGCTGTAAATACAACAAACTATATTCTCAATAGATGTCTAATTCGATCAATTTTAAAGAAAACTCCTTATGAGCTTTTTAAAGGAAGAAAACCAAGTATATCCTATTTCAAACCATTTGGATGTACATGTTATGTACATAACAATGGGAAGGATAATCTTGGGAAATTTGATGCACGCAGCGACGAAGGTATATTTCTTGGATATTCGAATCAAAGCAAGGCTTATCGAATATTCAACAAACGTACCAAACTCGTCGAGGAAAGCATACATGTATTATTTGATGAAAGTGATAATGGTACCTTGAGTGAAGGCTTTGCAGATCTCAAGTTAAACACTTATGAGGATTATGAGTCGGATGGAGGGAGAAATGGTCAAGAAAAGAGCAAATCAAGAAACATGCAGGAGCCATTTCAAGATCTTACTGAGCTGTCGCAAGGCCCTGGAATTCAGTCTCAAGGCCTTACCGATGAAGCTAGTCTAGAAAATGAAATTCCTCCTGAGCCTCTTGAACCTTTTCCCACAAATCCCCCTGAACCTCTGAACCCTCTTTTCATGATGCTTCAACGTCTAATCAAGGATCAACGCGAAGGAAATTCAAACATGCTTCCTCACACTCCCTGGCTGACATCATCTCAGATCCTTCGTCGGGTATTCAAACTCGTTCCAATCTTAGAAACATGTGTGCATTTCATGCTTTTGTATCTCTTACAGAACCAAAGAAATACACCGAGGCTCTCAAGGAACCAGATTGGATCATAGCCATGCAAAATGAACTTAACGAGTTTGAACGTAATAAAGTATGGACTCTTACGGCTAAGCCGAAGGGGAAATCTATTATTGGAACTCGTTGGGTATTTCGAAATAAGCTTGACGAAGGAGGAAATGTTATACGAAACAAAGCTCGACTAGTTGCACAAGGATATAATCAAGAAGAAGGAATTGACTACGAGGAGACTTTCGCTCCTGTAGCCCGACTCGAAGCCATTCGTATGCTTCTTGCCTTTGCATCTTTTATGAATATCAAACTTTATCAAATGGACGTTAAGTGTGCCTTTCTAAATGGGTTTTTGGATGAAGAAGTTTTTGTTTCTCAACCTCATGGTTTTGAAAACGATGAATTTCCGGAGCATGTTTACAAGCTAGATAAAGCTCTGTACGGTTTAAAACAAGCTCCTAGAGCTTGGTACGAGCGGCTTTCTAAATATCTCCTGGAAAATAATTTTAAAAGAGGTCTGATTGACAAAACTCTCTTCATCAAAACTCATGGAAAGGATATACTAGTCGTCCAAATTTATGTTGATGATATTCTTTTCGGTGCTACTAATGATTTGTTGTGCAAGGAATTTTCTAACATTATGTGCAAGGAATTTGAGATGAGCATGATGGGAGAATTGAATTTCTTTCTCGGGCTTCACGTACATCAGAGCTCTAAAGGCATATTCCTTAATCAAGGGAAATATACTCGAGAGCTAATCAAGAAGTACAAGATGATCGATTCCAAGGTTGCCAAAACGCCTATGAGCTCTACACTTTCTCTGGATCAAGATCTTATTGGTAAAGAGGTAAATCAGAAAGAATATAGAGGTATGATCGGTTCTCTCCTTTATCTTACTGCCAGCAGACCTGACATTATGTTCAGTGTCTGTATGTGTGCAAGATTTCAAGCTAATCCAAAGGAATCACATCTGATCGCGGTAAAAAGGATCTTGAGATATCTTAATGGAACTAAAGATCTCGAATTATGGTACCCTCATCAAACAAGCTTTGATCTTATCGGATTCTCCGATGCTGATTTTGCAGGGTATAAGGTAGATAGAAAAAGCACCTCAGGGTGTTGTCAATTTCTTGGGGCATCCCTTATAAGTTGGCATTCCAAGAAGCAAAATTCAGTAGCGCTTTCAACAGCCGAAGCTGAGTATATTGCTGCTGGAGCTTGTTGTTCACAAGTCCTATGGATTGCACAACAACTCCAAGACCTTGGAATCAACTATAAGGGTATTCCCATCAAATGTGATAACACCAGTGCCATTTCTATCTCCAAAAACCCTGTACAACACTCAAGAACAAAACACATTGACGTGAGACACCACTTCATCCGAGATCATGTTGAAAAAGGAGATGTGTCTTTGACATTCATCTCTACTGAGCTTCAACTCGCAAATATCTTTACAAAACCTCTTCCCGAAGACAGATTTAATTTCATCCGATTAGAACTTGGAATGCTTAATAAGGAGGCATCGATGTAGGGGGAGCAATCGTATCTTATGATATTCGTATTATCTCCTACATCAAGATCTTGAATTAAAATTTAACATCTTGCTTTAAAATAGTCTGGTGTTAAATTTAAATTTCAAACAAAATATTGGATCAAATCTTTTAGGAAATATCTCCTTAGATATTTATCCTTAAAGATCTTTTACCCCATTACCTGTTTCAATTTTTTTTCGGATTTAATTTCTACCCTATTGTACTTTGTGTTTATCTTAAATGTTGGTTAGGATCTTGGATAAAGATATGACCGGATTCTGTGGATTATTTTTGGAAGTTCAAACGTTTTTTCCTCCCCTATTTAAATCCCTTCTTCCCCTGGTCATATCACTTCACCTCTTCCGTCTCTCTTCTCTCTCTGTTCTTTCATCTCTTCCCAAGATCACTCAAGTACTCTCCCCTTTTCTCTCATCATGGCTCCCAAGAAACCCTCCTCTCCCCCTACTACCAGATCTGGAGCCAAACGTCACCGTTCCTCTGATTACAAAGGAAAGGGTGTTGCAATTGACGACGATTTCAAAGGGAAAGCCCTGGTCAAGCAACTGGAAACCTCCTCAGAGAGTGACGGGGAAGAGACTAGGAGAGAAGGGGCTCGTCACCACCGGAAGATCATCAAAAGGGAGCCTCGATATCCCTCTCACAATCATCCAAGGCAGGTGAATCCTCGCGCTCCAAGGACAGTGTCTCGCCAGCATGCTCTCCGGATCCCTGTTCCTCACGAGGTATTCTCCGACATTCCTCATGCTTGGTTTATAAATCACACTACTTCTGGGATGTGGAGGGATGGGTATGCTCACAGACCGATCAATTGTTGTGAGCATGTGGATCTAGAATTTCTAGAGTCCACAAACCTCCCTTGTGTCAACCTGTTGAAGAACTCTCGGGTTTGATCCTTCCTTAACCCTGGCACTGTTGCTTACCCCCGTTTGACCAGACTCTTTTTCCTCAATCTCACTGCAAACAGAGAAGATGGGAGTCTTACTCTCACATCTCAGGTTAAACAGCGTCAGATCACCCTTACCCGCTCCTCCTTGGCCCTTATTCTTGAAATTCCTGAAAATGTCAACACAAGCTCTCACCCCACCAAAGCCTACTGCATTCACAAAGGCCAGAAGGAACTGTTTACTCGTCGTTCCAACACCTCTGAATCCTCAAAATCCAAGCCCAAATTCACCCACAACGTTCTATCTCTCGATGCTAAGATGGTCTTCACCATTCTGGCTCGATGTGTTCTGCCAAGGAAAAACTCCCGCGAGCTTGTCACCGACAACTTGCTGCACTACCTTTATCTGATCATGGCAGAACACGAATTGGACATTCCTGACCTTATCTTGACCTACATGCTCCACACAATCAATACCCCTGTGACTGCTCCTCTCCCTTATGCGAATTTCCTCCCCAAAATCTTCGAGTTCTTCGACATTGACACTGAAGGAGAGGAATTTATCTCCCACACTAGTCGTATTGATGAGGACTGCTGGAAGCGCTTGGGAGTTGAACAGAATCTGGCCGGTGGCTGGATTTTGAAGCCACCCTCACAGTCTCAGGGAGATTCTGTAAAGTTAGAGGAACGAATTGAGTGTCTAGAGGCAGAGGTGGATTCGTTGAGGAAGGATGTCAATGCCGCTCGTGCTGATATTGTGGATCGTCAGGACAGCTCTCACCGGCAGATTTTGATCCTAAATGAAAAGTTGAATCAGCTTTTCATGCTATGCGGTCTCAATCATCGGGCTACTACTTCTATTTTGCCCATGGATGCTGATTCTGTGCAGCATGTCGAGGAAACTGCGAAGAACGTTCTTCTCAATTGTGAACGCAGGGTTTACAAGTTTCCCGTGCTTCGTCCTCTTTACCTAGAACCAAACATCCTCACTGTTGAGGAGTATGGTATTGTAAAGAAGTGGCGTGATGAGGAGGCCAGGATTCAAGCCAAGATGTGGAGTGCTCATCATGTCAAGCAAGCCAAGGATCGCTGGCGTCAGAAGATTTACTCAAACCGCCCAGATGAAGATGGTGTCCCTCCGAAGTATGGCCAGTGGTATGATGAGGACGTGGCGGTGGTGTCTGATGATGAGTGACCTGGTGGAAGTTCTTATGAAGTTCTTAAACTCTTTTGCCCCTTTCTGTTCTAAAACTCTTGGGTTTTTGAAACAATTTCTCTTCCCTTCTTGTTGAAAGACAAAAAGGGGGAGATCCTCTGGTTTTTAGGTTTTATGTTGTTTGGTAAAACTCTTTGGTTGTGTTGTTTTGAAAAACTATGATCCAACACTGTTTGCTTGCTATTATAGCTGTCTGCCCTATTGTATATATTGATATGTTTTACAGGTACAGAAGTTTTGTCTTTCATCAAGGGGGAGATTGTTAACTCCACCTTGATGATAAGATCAAACCATAGGATGTAAGGCCTTGGTTGATGAAAGCCAAAACTTGGGATTCCTGAGTTTGGTAAGGTCTTACCAGAAGGCTCAAGACTCGTGTTGTTTCTAACTGGACTCGGAAATGGTTTAGAGTAAATGGGCCTATTTATTAAACGGGCCTAATTTACTCTAACCTAAACTGAGATCCATTTTGCAAGAAGGGCCTTTCGGTTGGACTTTAGATTGAACTTATTTCGGGCCTATCTTTGCTGGGCTTTGGTTCATTTGGATTGGATATATTCTAGTCTGCTACATATCTTCCTGTTTGGTTAAGATTTTGCAGAGATTGGTGTTTATCCGTTATTGCCCAACAGACTCCCAGATCTCCAGATCCTTAACGTTGCAAGAGAAGGTTCTGGAATGACCATTGTTTTCGCCCAGAAGATCCGGAGCTTCGTTGTTCAAATCTTCAAGATTCAAATCTGGCGACTGGCCTATATATAGAAGAAGAAGATGTCTGCAGAAATACCTTCGATAGCGCTCAATACATCCCCTGCATTCAAGTCTTCCTCAAGCATTCGATCTCACGCAGCTCCTTACGCAAGTGTTTGTATTTACTTTTGAGTGTGTGTGAGGTTTCATTACGCTTTATAGTACAATTCATCTAGGTTATACTAAGGGTTTCTTTACCCAAAAGTATAGGATACTTCTGTATCCTTAGTTGCTTTGTTTCACTAGAGAGTTTGGGTTGCTAGATAGTAAGGTAGTCTAGAAGTGTGTAAGTCTTCTAGAGGTTGTATCTAGGACTCATAAGGCAAAGTGAAATAAAGTGTGTTGAATCCTACGGGTTGGATAACCCTAGGTGGGGACGTAGGCGGTTGTGCCGAACCTCGTTAACAAGTATCGTGTCCCTTTGTTTTTTGTCTTCCTTACCGCTTTCTATCTTATATTGCTACTAATCTGTCTTGTTGCCACAGATAAGGTCTTACAGCATTCGGTAAGGTCTTACATCTACATATTGCGAAAAGATTACATACTCTATCCAACCCCCCCCCCCCCCCCCTTATAGAGTATTTACGTGCTCCTTTACTGCCTATTCCGCACTTCACAGAGTACAAATCTTTATCTTATACTAGCAATGAACTTGTTTGGCTGGAGGGCTTGTTCTTGGATCTTCAGGCTAACATTCCACTGCCTATTCTTCTACATTGTGACAATCGTGCTGCTCTAAATCTGGCTGCTAACCCATTTTTTCATGAAAGAAAAAAACACCTTCGCATTGACTATCATTTTATAAGGGAGAAACAGCAACAAGGATTCCTTCATATACACATCATCTCCCCACATCTTTGCAATTGATGGACATCATGATAAAACCCTTGGGTGAGCAACAACACAGATTCCTGTCTACCAAGTTGGGACTGGTGTTTGACATACCAGATCCAACTTGAAGGGGAGCATTGGAATATATGAACTCAAGGGTAGTTTTGTGTAACTTAAGGAAGTATGAGACGATAATTGTAATTATGATGGTTAAAGGTCTAAATACATAACTCATACTACGTAGTTAGTTGTAACTACTGTAACTTATTCTGTGTACTCCAAACTCTCCGACTGAATACATGTCTCTATGTTCTCTTCAATCTTGTCTCCAATGCAGGTTTTCTCAGCTACCACATTCAAAAATGACATCTAATCAAACTGTGTAGTTCATGAGAAATTCATTTCATAAACGCCCGGAACTCTGTACACACCTTTTTTTTTCTTTTTTTCTGTAAACAGTTTCTACATCATTTCAACTATATATATATATACTCCCTCCGTTCGGATTTATTTGATGTTGTAAGAGATGAAATTTGTTCAACAATATTTGATGTTTTAGAAATAATCATTACACTTTCTTTTACTTTTGCACTAGTATCAATGCAATTTGTATTTTTTTTAAAGATTAAGCAATTACATTTGTCCATAATAAATGTGATGATGGAATAAAAATTATTTTATGGGGTATTTAAATGTGAAAGAGGTATTTCTTAATCTTTGTACATTCATCTAAAACATCAAATAAATCCGAACGGATGGAGTATTGTTTTATTAATAGTCGGGCCCATGTTGTCCCACATATATAGATACAGTAAATCGTCGGTAGTAAACCAAAATTGTTGTTTGATTGAGTGTTGTATACTGACTATATATAGCTGACGTTGTTAGTTTGCAAATAAACTCAATAAAGAAAATTAATCAGTTCCCCAATTTTGTTCTTCATTTCTCTCCCTCTCTCCAACTTAAAACAGATCTCCATCACATATTAATTTATGGCTTCTTGTGGGCTTACCCTTCCTTTCCTGGTATGTAAATTTAACTACTGTTTTTTTTATTTACGTACTGCGCAAACTCCAATAACACATACTCACATGTTTGTTGGGTTTGTTGTGAACTTGAGGGAGTGAAAATGTCAATTAGAAAAATAGAGAGAATTACGAAAGACAAAGGATTTTATTTTGGCCAAATTACAAAAAACTACCCCTTAAATATACTATTTTGTATACAATCGCCCCTTAAATTGAAAATTCCAGGAAACTACCCAGTGGCAGAGCAAAAAAATAATCGAGAGGGGGACTCAACTTTATTATCTAATTTTATATATACGTGTGTAATACAATTTTTAATATATATATATATTAGAAAAATATTTAATGTGTAATTTAAATACGGTAGTTATTTTAGGTTTAAAAAGGTAAGAGAAAAAAATTTCAAAAAGTAAAGTTGTAGGTATTTGAACTCAAGATCTCATCATTCAAATTCTAACACTATAGCAATTATGTAAGCACACTTTATGATCTATATTAACCTTTTAAAATTTAAAATTATAAAAAATTACAAAAAAATACATATATTTTTTTTATTTTTTTTTCCTCCTAGCCAAAGGAGGCTCGAGCGAGGCATGCCCCCTCTCTCCGCCCCTAAAACCCACAAGTGTGTCAAGATCGCAGAGCACCCACAAACACCGTAGAGCACAAGTGTGTCAAGATCAGTTTTATTGTTTTGTAGACTGAATTATTTGTATTGGGTTTGAGGTTGATATCCACACAGTCTCAAACCCAATACAAATAGAATTACAATTGCGTGTTTGTGACTTTGGATTGCAGGGTGGGCAACAACAGAAGACCAAGAGCAACCTCCAAGTTGTCAATGCATTTTCACCAGGATCAGCATGTCCCAAACAGATGGGTAAACCATGGTTAAACTATAGCAGGTGGAGGAGGCCGGGAGTGTTACAAGCAGTGGATGTGTCCATAGCTGCACCCTCCGAATCGTCTTCCAAAGGAGAGTCCAGGAAACAGTTAGCAGAAAGATATGGATACCTACAAATTGGGGAGCCTCTACCAGACAATGTCACCTTGAGGGATATAATTACTTCTCTTCCAAAGGAGGTGTCCTATTTCATAAACTAACACCTTATTGTACATAGTTTAAATCCTATCTTATATATATCATGTTGACATGATCATCCATATATGTCAGGTGTTTCGGATCGATGAGGTGAAAGCATGGGGTTCGGTTTTCCTAAGCGTGAGTTCGTATGCATTGGGAATCTATTCGATAGCAAAAGCGCCATGGTATTTGCTTCCGCTTGCCTGGGCATGGACCGGGACTGCTAAAGCCGGTGTTAGTTAGTGTGACACCATATATGGTTTTGCTTTATATACATACATTGTTGCATACATGTAATTATTCCTCTTGGTTTTGAAGTTTTTCATAATTGGGCATGACTGTGGCCACAAATCCTTCTCGAGGAACAAGCTTGTCGAAGATATCGTTGGCACGCTTGTGCTTCTGCCTCTTATCTATCCTTACGAGCCTTGGCGCTTTGAGCATGACCAACATCATGCTTACACAAACATGTAAGCATTCAGTCAAATCTCATGTTATGTGTTATCTTGGGAACCATCAAACTCAGTTGCACTTGAGAGAGCGTGTTGAAATTATTAAAAAAAAATAACCGACACTCAGTTATTTCTCGCTCCAAGGTTGTTTAAAGATACCGCATGGCAACCTACTTGGAAACCTGGTATCGACAATTCCCCTTTCTTACGCAAAGTCCTAATCTATGGACTCGGCCCCATAAGACCTTTGTTTTTCATATTTCACTGGTAAGGATTACAACTTAATGAATCTTTTCTAAGTTAATTTCAGTTCTTAATTTGGATATTTACTTAGCCAAATTGTGTTCCTTTGAGCAGGTTAAAGCACTTTGATTTGAAGAACTTCAAAAGGCATCAAGTGAAGCGATGTATAATAAGCTTGGCTGCAGTTTATGCCTTTATAGGAATCGGATGGCCGTTGATCGTCTATAAGACCGGCTTCGGAGGCTGGCTCAAGTTTTGGTTCGTACCGTGGCTCGGCTATCAGTTTTGGGTAATTCCAATTTCAGCTCATATTTTAGTGAATTGATCAACGTCGAATATGATGTTATATTTCTTGTGACAAAAGAACAGATATTCAAACAAACAAGATCGACACACAATTTATCATGGTTCATCAAATTGACCATATCCACACTGGATTGAGTTCAATGCTTCTAGGTTTTGCCTATAGGAGATTATATAGCTTAAAATAAATCTAATTCTAATAGGATAAATCTATCACGAAGGCCCAAATAGGTAAACCTAAAATTCTATTTAAATTAGGTTTATCAGTAAAGCTCAAATCTAAACCAATTAGATTCAAGGCATCAGCTAGCTAACAATATTGTCAGCTATTGATTGATCAATTCAAGCAAATTTCAGCTAAGCACAATCACAATGATTCACCACACGGCACCTCACATCCCCTACAAGCCCGCGAGCAAGTGGAACGCAGCTCAAGCCCAGTTGAATGGGACAGTCCATTGCGACTACCCTCCCTGGTAATTTACATACATACATATATACATACATAAGTTGTTTGAGATCGATTACATTCCATTGTAATCGCGAGCAGGGTAGAAGTCCTATGCCACCATGTTAACGTGCACATACCTCATCATATTACTCCAAAAATCCCAAGCTACAATCTACGAGACGCTCAGCGGTCCCTAGATGAGAATTGGGGAAAGGTAATACTTTACCTACTATTTTCGCATTGTCTTTGTACTCTCTTGCAATCTCAGTATGAACTTGTTATATATGTGACACTGTGACAGTACCTTAACAAGGCGAAATGGAATTGGCGACTAATGAAGACGATTATGACTACGTGCCATATCTATGACAAGAAGGAAAATTATGTGTCCTTCGAGAGACATTACCCTAAAGAATCGCAGCCAATCGCGTTTCTTAGACTAGTAATGCCCGATCAAGCATGATCTTTACCCGTTGGTAGTTGCATTAGCCTTTCTTCTAGGGCTAATTTATCGTCGACCAAGTTGCAGTTCATGGGAGAAACTTGATTATTGAGTGGATTGTATGAAGCTTCACCTAGCAAATTTAATTTGTATTTTGTATGCTCGATCGTAAATAAGTACTCCTCGTCAAGTGAATAAGAGTTACTTTTTTACTGAATATATCTAATTCGGTATCTACAAATTTAACTTACCAAATTCACTAGCCTTAAAGAACAAGTAAACTAGTATAATCCTCACGCCATGGCGCGACTTTTATAAATATAAAAATTAATATTATAAAATATTAATCAAAGTTCTGATAAAATAATGAAGATAGACTTGAAATCTTTAATAATATGGTACAAATGTTTACCACGAAGCTAATTAGACTTCATCAAAAAGGTTTTTAAATTAAGATATTATATTTATATAGTTATTATTATATATAATGAGTGTGGTTCAGGTGTGCACACCCCTTGTGTGCACTGTCCACAAATATTATTCAGTGAAATGTGAAACATTATTCGGTGAAATTTGAAGCATTATTTAGTGAAATGTGAAATATTTTACCGAATACTATTATGTTTTTTTTTTCCGTTCAGTTCAGATGAAAACGTCACAATTCCACTGAATAATTTGTAACATTCTACTGAATAATGTTTAGTTTTTTTATTCATTCATTTCAAATAAAACAAACCCCAATTCCCTAAACAATACTTACAATTTATACGAAATATTTCAAATTTCACCAAATAATGTTTCACATTCCCCTAAACAATACTCACATTTCACCGAATAATGCTTCAAATTTCACCGAATAATGTTTCACATTTCACCGAATAAATATTTGTGCACAGTGCACACCCTAAGGGTTGTGCACAAATGATCCATACACTTATTATAATATATAAAGATTTAAATATATATATATATATATATATATATATTAATAGTAGACATTAGATTTAATTCAATGTTTTGAATTAAACTCAATGGTTAGTAAATGGGTAGAAAATAAAAGGGAAAAAAATGTAAATGCATGGAAGAGAAGAAGAGAAAAGGAAAAAGAAATAATAAGAGAAAATTGCGATTAGTTGAAAATTTTTAAATTAAGAAGGTGTTGATGCATCCTCAAAAGTATTCTAAATTAAGATATTATATAGATGGTTAGTAAATGAGTAGAAAATAAAAGTGAAAAAAATGTATTCATGAAAGAGATGAAGAGAAAATTGAGATAAGTTGAAAAATCTTAAATTAAGGAGGTGTTGATACGTCATAAAAAGTATTCTAAATTAAGATATTATTTAGATATAGATAGTAGAGATTAGATTTAATTCAATGTTTTGAATTAAACCCATTGGTTAATAAATATGTAAAAAAAAAAGAAAAAAAATGTAAATGTATGAAAAAGATGAAGAGGGGAAAAAAAGAAATAATAAGAGAAAATTGTGATTAGTTGAAAAACCTTAAATTTAGGAGGTGTTGACACATCATCAAAAAGTCTTCTAAATTAAGATATTATATAGATATAAATGTTTTGAATTAAGCCCAATTGTTAACAAATATGTTGGAAATAAAAGAAAGAATATAATTGATTTAAAAAGATAAAGGGAAGAATAAAAATAATATTAAAGGACATAGTAATTAAATATAGGAGAGAGGAAAAAATAAAAAAAATAGAAAATAGGAGATTAATTGAATTAACTAAAATCAAGGAGAAGATGACACGTCATCAAAGTCTTCTAATTTAAAGTATATATATAGATATAGATATATAGATCCTAGAATTTATATGTATATGTATATGAGGAAATTGCACTAAATAGCCGGAAAAACGGGCCTATTTGCAGAAATAGCCAAGGGGAAAAAAAATGGGCCAAAATGGCCGGGCTAGTTTGTGCAAAAAAAAACTGCCGGTTATTTCCCACTATTTGTAACTGGTTGTAGTGGGTTATCTTATGAAATTAAAACGAGGGAGGGAGAGAGACGGTTTACTTTCATTTTAAAGCGAAACAGAGAGAGAGAGACAGAAGGCCATCAGAGAGATAAAGGAGAAGCGATACACAGAGGGAGGACGAACTCGTCGAAGAAGGCCATCAGTCATCGCATGTGAGGAAGGAGAAGGTTCAAGACGAAGAGAAAGGTAAGCAACTTTGGCCTTCTGTCTAGATTTTGTTTGAGTTGCGAAATTAGTGTATTGGGGGTGCGGTTACATGCGGTTATTGTGAAGGATTTGAGATGATTTTGGGGTAGATGTCTAGCAGTAGAGGAGGAATGAAGTAGGAGGGGGTTAGGGGTGACATTGTGAGTCGATTTTGCGGATGTGGGTGCGATTAGGGTTTGTGGGTGTCGGGAAAAGGATGGGTAAGGGTTAGGTGATGTTGGATAAGAAATTGGGGACAAAAGGTGAAGGAGGGGGTCGGATGGGTAGGGAATCCACATGATTTGTGGTAATCGGTAGGGTTTATGTGCACATGTGGTAGGACAGAATATCGAAGGTTGTGTATGAATTTGTGGTAGCATATTTCGTAGGACCGGGTAACGAAATTGGGAGGTTAAAATTGAACATCTGGTAAGCCGAGTGGGGTGAAGGAATACGGGGTGGAAGGGTTTTTCAGTGTTTGTTGATTGGTTTTTTATTGTTGAAACCGTAAGTGCCCACCAAGTGTTTGATGAAATGCCTAAACATATGATGAATAAATGGTGATTTTGTTTTGGTTAATCTCCTTGCCTATATGATGTGTTGTGAAAGATGTAAAATGAACTAAACGTGTGAAATGCTAGTAAGGTTAAGAGCAGAAGAGGATATCAGAAATGGTAGGATAGGAAAACGAAGGTGGTAGAATAATTTGTAACTGTTGGCATGTATGACAGAATATGTGAACTGCATTTCTGATTTGTTGTTTGGTGATTGTGTAGCAGGTACCCCCGCATTAAACCTCATATAAAATGCCGAAGTCAGGGAACAAGAAAGGTCGTGCAGGACCAAGCAGCCAGTGGGTGAGGAAACTGAGATAGGCTTTTTTTTTGGTTGTAAAGGTTGGGAAAAAATGTCAAAACCTAAGAGTCTTACATATGTGTGCAGGCTGTCCTAGCTGTTCCCGAGAAACACCACTTCTCAGGGAGGGCGCTTTCCCATGGAAATTTCAATTTGTTGGAAGGAATCGACCTCACCATTGACCGGGAGGATTACAAAGCCCTGAGCAAGAGCCAGTTTGGTGGCGTTGTGAAGATGGGGTCGAGAAACAAATTCTCTGCGGCGTTGGTGCACTACTGCCTTCTCCACCAACTGAAGACTCGGAAGACACATGAGACGTGGTACTCTCTCCAGGGGCATCACGTTCGATTCTCTCTTCAAGAGTTCGCGATCATCACGGGCCGTAATTGCTCACCACCCCCAATGATGTCATGGAGGGGGACCACAAGGAGTGCATTTACCAATTATTTAAGAAAGAGAGGGTGACGTTGAAGGATGTGGAAAGTGCTTGGGCCCACGAGAAATAGTCAGACGTCGGGTCCCTCATGAAAAAGTACAAGCTTGCCCTCCTCGTCATAGTGGAGGGTGTTCTGTTTGGGTTGGAGAAGAAGACACAAATAAGGGGGTGGGTTGTGAAGCTGCTGCTTGAGGACACAAACCGTTTTCTGGAGTTCCCTTGGGGAAGGCTCGTGTACGATAGGCTACATGAAAGCCTCGACGGCACGTTGAAGGCCATGGTGGCTGCAAAGAGTCACCTTAAAGACAGGCCGACCTACGCGTTGTACGGGTTCCCCATGGCCTTCCAGGTTAGTGGAGTCTTACAAAATGTTTTAATCCTTTTCCAATTGTGAAAAATTGTATCCTACCAATGATGTATAAATATCCTACCAACTGGATATCCTACCAAATGAATATCCTACCAAATGATAAATTGAACTTACCAAATAGCTTCATTTGTCATGCCAACTGCGTTCTAATATCTTACCATATTGTATCTGCAGTTGTGGGTGTACGAGACCTTCCCTGAGATTGGGAATCATTTTGGCCGCAACATCGACGGCACCATCATCCCCAGGTGTTTGCGATGGGAAACGCCAAACTCGCACATACGATACGAGAATGTGAAGTCCTTCCTCATCCTAGACGCCCCCGCCGACGACCCAATTGATGAACGCGTTATGCTGGCGAAGCCAGAGCCCATCTTGCACCCCACCCATAAGGAAAAAGATGCGTACCCCCACTCATCGTACAAGAAAGACGATCCAGACGTCTTCTTTGATCAGATTGTGGCGACCACATGAGGGCCTGGAGAGATAAGCGGAGACATGAGGATGCCACTGCTGGACCCAGTCAGGGAACCAGCCAGTCTGGGTCAGACGCGTCGAGCGTCGGTTTGGAGGCCCGGATTGTGGCCAAGGTCGAGGCTCTCTTCAAGGGCATGATGGTGGAGATGGGGTCCAGGTTCAGGGAGCTCGACGAGAAGGTGACTGTAGTTTCTAGAGAATGCAAGAAGGCGTTATGAGAGAGGACCGGCAAGGGAAAGGTATGTGCTCCATTGTCCATCATATTTGCAATTTGTAAGATAATGTTTGTGTGTTGGTAAACCATTTTAAGCCATATGGTATGACAAACATGTCCAATTGGTAGGATCTTGTTGATGTATTGGATGACGATGTCGATGAGAAGGATGTTGAGAAAGATTTGGACAAGGCTGTGGGCGACGTGGTTGAGAATGCTCAGAAGGTTGAGAATGCTGAGAAGGTTGTGGGCGACGTGGTTGATAATGCTGAGAAGGTTGAGGAAAAGGCGGAGGACAAGGAAGAGATGAATGCTGATGACCAGGGCTCGGCCAAGCAGGGACAGAACGTTGCGGATAACACGGCGGAGAAAGAAGAGCTGAACTCTGATCTGAAGGGGCAGGGCATGTGGACTGGTGAGGACGTTCAGGAAAAGGTTGAGGAGGAGCCAAAGGAGGGTGACGAGGGCAAGGACGATGGAGAGAAGGTGGTGCAGGCTGAGGAACAGATTAAGAAGGGCAAGGAGCATGTAAAAGAAGCTGCAGGGGAGGGTTCCAAGGGTGAGTCTGATGCAGACGATGAGGAGGAAAAGGTAAACCTTACTTATTTGTAGGATAGTCTGACCCTGTTGGTAAGAAAAAAAAATGCGTTTTGGTATGATAAAAAAGGCAGTTGATTATGGTAAGATTTAGTAACCCAGTTGGTACGATATATTTACCATTTTCGTATACTATTGAATCTGTTTTGGTAGGATAATGAAAGCTGTTTGAATATAACTCCGGTGTGTTTGATTGCTAGGAGACAAAGCTGGAGCCTAGGAGAGGCAAGCGTGACAGGAAGAACCCCGTAAAGCTAGGGGACTGCGTGGTTACTCAACCCGCAAAGCAGACCAAGAAAGGGGCAAAGGCATCGTGTCCAACCACCGACGCAGCTGCGGAGGGGATGGTCACTGAAAAAGAGAGAGACGACTTCTTGGCGTGGCTCCTAAAGTTCCCCGCGCAGGTGAAGGGCCTAGACGGGACCCAATTGAACAAGGAGTTCTTCAACAACCTAATATCACCCGACGTATGGCTTTCCACCGAGGTACGCATACTTCTCTCTTGTAACGCATGTTTCCTTATTCACTTACGTCATGGGACAAGCCCTCACGGGAATTTGGAACGTACCTCTTAACGCAGCACCTCCACGAGTTACTGGTCTTAGTCCGGAAAGCATTGGACGCCCGGGAGGGTAACAACAAGTCCGGTGTTGTCGTGGTGGACCCATACTGGCAGGAAGCCGTGGTGAAGCAGTTGGACACTATTTCCGGCGATGTCAGCCGCATTAACCAGCGCAATGTGTCCAAGGTGCTTCTGAGGTACTTCTCGGGGACACTGCCGGAACCCCACGGGAGGACATGGTCGGTGGCCAACGCGAAGATATTAGCTCCTTGGTTGTACAAGGCGAAGCACTGGATTGGCCTCGTCATCGACCTCGTAAAGTGGAACATAGAAGTGCTCGACTGTGATTGGTACCAGATCAAGGAGAAGGATCTTCAAGCCCACCTCGAGCCTGTTGCGAAGCTGATACCGGTGGTGATGCAATTTTCTGCCGAGCTCCGGGTCAGGCACACAGTGGATGTCCCCAACCCATTCACCATAACTCGAACCGCCAAGATCCCTAGGAACGAAACCTCGTAAGTTTCTCTTTACTATTGGGTTATGTACGTCATCTAATATTGGTAGGATATAATAGGCCTATTGGTAGGATATATTACATCCATTGGTAGGATAAAATGACATATGTGGTAAGACGTAAATAACTTCAGGTGGTTGTTAATTCCTTCACGTGCAGCGGTGACTGTGGGGCATACACTATCAGGACTATCCAGCTGGTGACAGAGGGCGTAGAGACATTCGAGAGCGTCAACGACAATTATATTGCCCTCTACCGTCAATACTTGGGGCTCTCCATCCAGCGCCACGATTTGTAGGTCTCTCCTTTTTGTTAAGACATTCTCTTATGTTTTTTAAGACATTCTCTCATGGTTTGTAAACTTCTAAGTAAACTTTGGTGGTTTGGACACATGTGTTAGTTTCAAAACTTATGTTGTTGTTTGTTGTGTATTTTGTTCACGGTCGGTAGGATGTTTTCTGATTATAATGGTTAAAACGGGTATTTATGGTTCCCGTTACTTAGTTCCTGCTTACACCAAAGGTTGTTTGTGTGTTGTATTATAGTTGCATGAATATTATGATTGGTAAGATTAGACGATACAATTGGCAAGATAAAACAAAGCTAATGGTCAGATTGGATTGAAGTTGAGACGCAATTGGTAAGATAAAACAAAGGTAATGGTCGGATACGTTTAAACTATTGGGAAGTCAAAGCACTGATAGTGGTAGGACGAAATGAGAAATACTTAATAGATGCGATAGTTCATGTGAATGTGCCCAAAACATGCGATAAACATACTGGCAGAATCCAAGATTGCATCACAATTAGCCCCCTATGAACACGACAATACGAGGCAGTTGCACAAAACATGCTAGAAGAATCCACACTCAAGGCGACGACGGTCGATGTCCAAAACAAGTCCGTCAGCTGACTAGAGCGTACACCAAGCAACACTACGATCGACGGCGCTTTGGCCCCATGTATTCGCCCTTCGACGGATAGCGCTTCGTCTTCGGCCTTCCCGGCGCACGCTTCACCTGCGGAGGCAAGCATTTTGTCGCAGCTATTTGTGGAGGCACCACCCATGTCTCGCGAGGTGCCACTGGGTAAACCACATTGACGTAGCATGCGCGCCAAGCCTCAGCCCTGTACAGAGGATGGACGAGGGAGTATGGATCGATCCGACGTACCTTGGCCACGGCGAGGGCATGTGGACACGGAATCTGGTCAATTTGAAAGTGCTTACATGTGCAACTCCGAGCAGAAAGGTTGACCAGCCAGGCGGACACCCCTTTACGGATGTCATACTCGTGTTCGCTCAAAGGCTTCACCTCCAGACAAATATCCTGCATGGCGTTTTTCCTCAAAACGGTATCCACATGGTCCGTCACAACCTTCTCGGGATTTGAACTTAGCTCCCGGCGCGTCGCGAACCACTCAGCCACTTTGTCTATTATGCTGTCCATGAGGGAGGTGACGGGCAGGTCACGAGGCTCAAGGAAAACCGAGTTCAAGCACTCGGCAAGGTTTGTGGTGGTGACGTTGAGCCGATTGGCGGGATAGAAAGCCCGGGCCCAATTGGAGAACCCGATCGTCTTAATGTATTCAGCACCAGTGGGCGACTTGGCTTTGAATGCTTCGAAGTGGCCATTGAACTCTGCAACGGTGTACGCGTTTACCATGAGGAAGAACAGATTTTGAAGGCCACCCGCCTTGTGATATGCCTTCATATTCTGAAATAGATGGTAAGTGCAGCGGCCATGCTTTGCCAAGTCGTAATTTGCTATGATTCCCTTCGCGATGCTCATGTGCCTGTCGCTGACCCACACCACATGGGGCTCATATGGGACCACGCGTTTCATTTGACGGAAGAAAAAACTCCAGGACGCATCATTCTCCCCGTCGACAATGGCAAATGCAACGGGGTATAGGTTGTGGTTTGGGTCTTGGCCAGTCGCAAACATCAAGCAACCACGATACTTCCCCTTCAAGAAACTTCCATCCACCGAGAATACCTGCCAATGTCAATCAGCTTAATAAGGTCGGATGGAATTACGTCAATGGCAAGACAATATAATACAATGGGTAAGATAAACTGGCACGGTTGGTATGATTATAATCGGTGGGATGAACTGGCAGTATTGGTAAAAAGGTATTGGAAGGACAAACGTATACAATTGATAAGATGAAATATAACAGTTGGTATGTTAATAACGTGTTATTGGCGTACCTGGCGCAGGTGTGGGATGGTTGCCCGCCAAACACCCAAGCTAACGAACGCATACTTGAATTGCTGGTTATCATCACGGACTAATGTAGTTACAGCCCCGGGGTTTGCTCGCTCAAGCATGTAAAGGTATGAGGCCATCCACTCGTAGCTTTCTTCGTAGGTTCCGTAGAGGCCGTCCCGTGCGGCTCCCTGCGCCCTGCGTGCCTTCCAGTAGCTGCAGTCCACGCCCAACCGAGACTTCATCATCTTCCTGATTTGACGGGGACGAAGCTCCTTCCCTGACCCACCAAAACTGCAAAGATGGGATCAACGGGTTACACCAAGTGCATTTCCACCAACACATTTACACCGGTTTAGGAACTTACTCGGATACCACCCACCTCTTAGTTTCCCGATAGGTCGACGCCCGACAGCACCATGAACAGTTAGGTTCGGGGCACACAACGAGGTACCTGTCTGATGTGGATCGTTTCACTTGAATCTCAAAGCACCCACGCAAAGCTTCCTACTTCACCCGGGACTGAATGTCAGCCTTGGTATCGAACATCTCCCCCTCACGTAACTCCCTCACCATTGACCGAGGGTCTCCGACTAGAGGAATGGACCGATCCACGTCCGCTTCCACTTGCTCCAATGTCGGCAAATGGTGTTTGTGTCCTTGGTACGATCTCTCTATCTCTCTCAGCGCTGCCTCAGCCTCCTCATCCCATGATTCAGATGTCTCGTTCGGACTCCCACCCTCCACTTTCACGGGGAAACCACCCACGATCATGTCATCGTCGGAGCTTCCTACGTCTATGATGTCCTCCATTCCGTGGGGGGGGGGGGGGGTAGGACGTCCACATCGTCGTCGCTGTCGACGATGACCACTTGCTTTCCTCGTCGGATGGCATCAGACCTGCTCACATCACCACCCTCCTCCTTGTTAAGCTGTTCCACTTCATCTTCCTGTCCTACCATTATGTTGTCGTCTATCCTACCAACTTCGTCAGACTGGTAGACCATTACATTGTCCTCCATCCTACCATTACAAGATTGTTTACCACTCCCAGCAATACCCCCATGCTTCCCACTGACGATGTCCTTTGCAGGCCCACAACACTCTCCCTCCCCCGCTAGACACTCAGCACAACGGCAGGCCACTCCAGTGTCACTGCCAAGGTCGTCCACCATCCCTTTGTCATCGATGAAGCCTCGAACCTTATCCTCCGGCCCTCCGCCTCCATCCAGAATAATTTCCAAGTCTCCCTGCGTGTTGGGAGGCCCGGTTAGGAGCAACTCCCCTGGGGTGGGAGTGGAGACCTCGTCTGCCCCGTCCGAGTCTTCCGAGTGATGTTCACCCGAGGCTGTTGAAGGGTTTGTCGTTTTCATTCGTAAGGTTACGTGCAGTGCTACTGTCCATGCTCGTGTGTTGTATTCAGTGTTGTAGAACTTATAGGCTTCAATGTCATCGTCGTCCCGGACCCGAATCGGAGTTGCCCGACCCATGGAAGGAGGGAGGTACGTGAGCTCAATGTCGTACAACACCATGTCAACGTCGAATTTCGAGACTATCTTCCCCTTCAGTTGGTCGTAGGAAATATTCTGTGGCACCACCATTGCTGCAGTACATGCCTCTCCCTTGAATACCAAGCTCGCACCTACGGGAGCCCACCAACCGCCGAACACCACATTGATGCATACCCTATCACCTGGGGTACATGAGGGGGAAAAGCGTATCAGCTTGGGAGATAGTTCTGATATAATAAAGGGGAACACCTACAAAGGAAAGGTACAAGATGACTTACCCATCGCTGCCACTGCCACCAACAAACTTGTTGCACTTTTCCTGGAATGGTAAGAGAGTACAACACTGTTAGCAGGTCAGAACTGTACTATTGGTAGGATGACAACTGTATCGTATCCTCGGATGCACGGTTGGGTTTCCCCCGTCCTTACCAACTCTCTCCTGCTCTGCCTCAGTTTTTTCAGGTCATGTTGGGATGTTTGATGTCATCCTCTGAAGCTTATATATGTGCTTGGGGAACACCCATCAATGCAATGATTGCATTTTCCCCTCATAAATGCTCCCTCCTTCCCCCCAAAGAAGAACCCCGTTTTGGCGGCAAAATTACACTGACAACCCGCCAAATAAGCTACTGACAATCCACTCCAAATTTCTCGAAACTTTTAGGTATGGTAGGACATGGTAAGCCCATTGGTAAGATACCTATATGCTATAGGTAAGATAAATATACAATATTGGTCAGACAGATGCCATTCCCTCCTCCCCCAATGAAGAACCTTATTTTTGGCGCCAAAATTACACAGACATCCCGCCCAAACCACTACGGACATTCCCCTCCATATTATCTCCAAATTTCCAACTATGGTAGGACATAGTTGGCATGTTGGTAAGACGAATGTGTTCCTTTGGTAAGAGTAATGTCTTCTTTTGGTAGGACATAGTTTCCAGATATGAAGGTGATGCTTTGCCCTCACCATGCCACTCGTTTCCTATGTTGGCTCTATTTTTTTTCAGAGCATTTACTAAGGAATGACACCCATCAATCAAGATTTTATAAGGGTTGATTGACACCCTTAATTACAATCATTTACATTTTCCCTCATAAATGCTCCCCCCTTTTTCCCTACTTTATAAGAGCTACACCCCAATTCCCTGACATGTGCAGCACCTCCCCTCCTCATTTCTCTCAGCAAAATGAAGCAGCTACAATGACCAGTCTCACCCTCACCTGCAACTTCCTCTCCCGGTTGCCAATTTTATTTGCACAAAATAGCCACTATCTATATACTACCTTAAATCAGAAGATTTTGCTAACGTGTCATATTCTCATTGATTTTAGTTAATTAAAAAAATTCCTTAATTTCTACTCTTTTTTCCCAATCCTACATTCCCTTCCCAATATATGCTCATCTAGACTCTGTTGCTAGGGTCCCAACTCCCCGAGCAATCCTAAGGGAACAATCCAAACTCATTTGAAAATCAACAAAAAAATCCAATTAAATCGGATGCCAAAACTTAATCAGTCCAAACACATTCGAAGATCAACCAAAAATCACATTCATCAACCAAAATAAACCCCCAATACCCATGGTTTCGTTACAGCCAAGGATCTAGGCACAGGTCGGATGGGAGCTACACTTCAAGGGAGACCGCCGGTGTGGATGATCCGCTACCTCCGCAGCTTCATCCTTTCACAATTCATACCAAGATGCTCTCAGTTTCATCCTCCTACCGTCGCAGGATCCTCACTGACGCCAATGTTGACAAGATGACCAAGGAGAGGAGATCCGAGCCATTCACCGTCTTCCCCGTCCTTTTTAGTGAGGGTATGAAGCTCCATATTCGTTTTCTTTAATTTTGCTTCTTCTACAGATCTAGGGTTTATGATTGTTTCATTTAGTCCAATCTTGCTTGTGGATTTTAGGTTTTGCTGTTGAAATTACCAAGATTAAATCACATAATTGCTTAGATCTAGGGGGATTTGTCGTTGTTAATTTTTTTTTGGGTGATGGAATTGGTTTATTGGAATTTATGGGATGCAAGGTTTGAGACCATTCGCAAACATGGAAAAATCTCTTTCTCCTTTTTTTTTGGCCATTTTGCATAACTATACCAAAAAAAGGGCCTATTTGCACAACTAGACATGTCCTTGTTTTTTTTGCTAGGGGTAGAAAGTGGTCTATTTTTGCAAATAAAAAATGCAACCGGGAGAGGAAGTTGCAGGCGAAGGGAAGGGACACTATAGCTATAGCTACACTGTAGCTGCCAGTAGGTTTCAATGACATGTGGCACCAAAAGGCATCCTCTGTTCATTTCAGAAAACTGTAGACTGCCCATCTTACCAATAGAATTAATTGGTCCTACCAATATGCTAAACCTATCTTTCCATACCTGGAGATAATTTTGCAGAGAATCTGGAGGGGATTCACTATAGCTGATTTGGCGGGCTGTCAGTGTAGTTTTGGCGCCAAAAAAGGGTTCCTCCTTTGGGGAAAGGGGGGCATTTATGCGGGGAAAAATGTAATGATTGCATTGATGGGTGTTCCCCAAGAACATATATAAGCTTGAGAGGAGGATCTGAAACAGCGTAACATGCTCTGCAAAAAGTGAGGCAGAATAGGAGAGAAGCGGAAATGACGGGGAAAAAGTTACTCGTTCATTCCAGGAAACGATACAGTCTCCATCCTACCAATAGAATATTTCCGTCCTACCAATAGTGTACAACTGTCCTTTCATATTTGAAAAAGTGCAAGAAGTTTGTCCGGTGGCAGTGGCAACCATGGGTAAGTGATCTTGTACATATCCTTTGTAGTTGTTCCTTTTTCTTATAACAGAACTATCCCAAGGTGACGGTTTCACGAGACCAGTTGCAGAGAGTTCGTAATTTATACTCGCTCTTTTTGATCAATTGCATAACTTGCAAATGAAGATTACAAATTCAAGCGCTATTTTTGCCTCCTGCGAAATTATCACTTCTTGATGTCTAGACGATCATAAGGACCTATTGAAAATAGCCTATTAGCTCAATTGGTAGAGCGTTGTGTTTGCACACAAAGATGTGAGTTCGACTCTCACATAGGCTAATACGGAGTATGTGTTCATAAATCTCTCTGAACTTATACAATTATGAACCTAGCAGAAAATATATATACTAATGGTAGGACAAATTTATGAACATGTTAGGACAAATTCACAAATCTCTATGAACTTATACGATTATGAACATGACAGGAAATATATACACTGGTGGTAGGACAAATCTGTGAACATGGTAAGACAAATTCATAAATCTCTCCACACTTGTATAATTATGAACCTGGTAAGAAATATATACATTAGTGGTAGGATAAATTTGTGAATCTGGTAGGGACAATTCCCCTTTTCTTTTCCATTGTCTCACTTCCCCCCTTTTGTTTTCGAAGTTTAGGTTTTACTCAATTTTCTTTCTCCAAATGATGATCATGAACTTGTCAGCGATGACTGGGTACTTCTGAGTGTCCATCTTCACTACTTGGATCTTGTCTTTCAGTGCAGCACTAACTTTATCCAGGATATGGACCATAGCTTGAGATTCATCATCACACATGATATATCCATGTATAGCTTTTGCATCTGTGGTTCATATAACTTCAGTTTCTGCCTGTGGAGCCTGCCTTCTTCTTTTGCTTTTCTAAGATTCATGTGGAAGTAAATTTTTTTCGTAAAGTCAATTATCCATTTACATTTTTCCAATAGTATAAATATATCGTACCATCAATGTGCATCTATCCTACCATTAGTGTCAAGTTATACGGGAATTACTGGGTTTCCATTATGATCCTACTAATATCGTGTTTTTCTCCTACCATTAGTTTCCATCAATACTACCATTCTGATCCTACCAATATCGTTGTTTTCTCCTATCATTAGTTTTCATCTATCCTACCATTTTAGTGCATCTATCCTACCAATTTAAATATACCTTGAGGGTCGGCACTGGAGATCTTGCCTTGCCTCCTCCTACACACGATATTAACGAAGCCAACGAGGTTTTTGCTAGAGGGAAACCCTAGAGAGACTGCCAAGAGAAGCCTTGCATCGAAAAAACCATGGAAAAGAAATTAAATGTTTAGTCGAACCATTTAACTTGTACTTATACTTGGGTCTTTGTGCAAATTCATTATGGATCCAATTTCAACAGCCCAAGTGGTAAATTGAATGTTTTCCAATACAATGAAACTATACAACACAAAAATCTTCCCCTAGATATGAGCAAAGCCTCCTCTGAAAGAGCCATAAAGAGGCTGAGATCTTCTGAAGGCAAAGATATCATCGAACAAAGCAGAGTGCGACCTGTCCAGGCCGTTCTTATCTGCTTCATAGTCTGATGAATGTGAAGACCCATACACTCACACGCTTAGGGCCTGTTTGGCAAGAGTTTTGCAAGGTCTTTCACAGCTTTTTGAAGAAAAAAAAACTCCAGCAAGTGTTTGGCATGATAAGCTTTGAAGAAGTTGGAGATTGAAGTTAGTTTTAATGGAGCTTCAATTCAACCAAAATCAAGATCTGAGCAGAGAAGCTTTGGGGGCTTTCAAAATCAAGGCTTGGAAAATTTCTCTATTATACCCCTTTCCAATTTTATTATCTCCTCCCACTTCTCACTTGACCTATGTTCTTGAAGTGCCGTCTGATAAACCTAGCCGCTGTTCTGCAAGAAATTCCATCGACGTTCTGTCGTTCTCGGTCCAGATAACCCCCTACTTCGGTAAGTTTTCCCTCGTAACTAGTCTCGTATGGTGTTATTTCACTGATTTTATTTGTGCCTGGAGTCTTGTTGTCCATCGAGATGTTTGTACAACTTCAATTTTGGGAGGTCAGGAGGGATCTGGAGTCTTGTTGTTCATTGTTTTGATGATCGATTTGATTGTTGGATTATAAAATTGTTCGATTTTGAGATTAAGGGTTTGTTGTGCAGTTTGAGATTAAGGGTTTGTTAGCCCTTAAGTGATCTGAATTGAAAATATTTGTTATAGGATACCAACATGTCTGATTCCTCCGGCATCTCCCATAGTAGGCGCCCTGAGAATGCTACTTGGATAGGGCGGAGTGAAAGCCCTATTAGCAATTTCAGTGACAAGGTGCACCATTAACGCTAGTTATTTTGCTTATTAACATGTACATGTATCGCGCTTCACATGTTTGTTTCCCAATCAGACATACCCTGAGGAGTTTGCCAGACTCCCGGAAGAGGAAGACCAACTAATTGTGGAAGCTTGCCGATCAAACAGCTCTCTAGCCGCTGCCGTGGGACTCCTTGCCCGACGCCTCAGGGATCGTAACTTCAACATTGAGTTAGCTAGGCGACATCGCGATGAGGAACAGAGCTCGGTTTATGATTTCAACAATTCCCTTGCTGAAAGGGTCTCTTCGCTAGCGACTACGAACAACACCCTTTTGGTCGACCTGGCAGCAAGTAGTAAGCTAGCAAAGATGTATCGTAATGTGATCATCGTTGGTGCCGTTTTCATTGCAATGATAGGCATCATACTAGCTTCGTACAAGCCATAAGTATATGGACGGTGATAGGATTTTGGGGGTGATGATCGGGTATAAGTTACGCACCGACCTTCTTGGCATACCTATGCCTAATAGTCGCTCATTTTGTGCCTATGGCAGGCATCAGTAGGCCATGGATGTTATCCCTTATAGCAGTCGTATTCGGTTTAGGAGCCTATAATTTTGGAACTATAATGTTAGTAGGGTTTAATTTCTATCACCGGAAATGCGATGTGTCTCAATGGATTGCTAGTTGTATTGTGTATGAATGTGTAAACACTAAGCACACTTTGACAAGTTGCTTTTTATTATTTCTGAATCCATCGCACACTTCTTGCTATAGCAGTGAACAAGTTTAACTCAAAGAATGTACATTTTGGTGGGTTTATTGGCTTTTTACATTCATGACAGCTTCGGATTCACTACCCATCTATGCAATTACTTTAAATAACATTATATCATAAATTGATAATATATATAAAAACATATATCAACTACTGTTGAAGAGTAATCAAAATAGAAATGCATATCCTTTCCTACCCACACCCCACTGGGAATACGTAGACCTTATACAAAACCATACCCTATCATATACACATATCTTGTACAAAAGACCAACATATATAAGCAAAACCATGTCAGTTCAGGTCGACAAGGGGTCCCCCGACTTAAAGACTGATTCTAATGGAGATCATTCCATATCCGGAGAGCGATGTTATCGCGTACATCCTTCATCCCGACAAGGTCATCATCATCATCACTGTCGTCATCCAAGTCATCAGCATCATCATCACTTTCAACGATGACAACGGGGTCAGCATTGGGCATGTTCGATTCATCTGTGGGAGAGTCCGGAACCTCATCCACATGGCTAGTATGTAGAATAATGAAGTTGTGAAGGGCGAAACATGCTATGATGAGGTCCACCTGTGTGTCAATTGCATAGCTGGTCATGTGATTGAAGATTTGCCACTTCTTCTTGAAAACTCCAAAAGTTCGCTCAATGACCCCACGAAGAGACGAATGAACACGATTAAATGCTTCTTGTTGGTTCTTTGCTGGCTCGCCCACAAACTGTGCATGATGGTACCTTGTATTAGAGTACGGCACCATGTACCCTTCCTTGTCTGGGTACCCCTTGTCAACAACGTAATATCGTCCTATACCGTTGTAATCAAGAAATATATGAGTCTATGTACCAAAATGTTGTAATTAAATATGGTAAACTATACTTGCGTGTAATCAACAAATCACTCCTAAAAACAGGGAAGAAATTATACCTGGGGGTGGATGAGGGAACCGCATTGCAGGTGTAGTTATGGCATGATTGAACACCCGAGCATCATGTGCACTTCCCTCCCAACCTACGGAGATGAATGTGATGTACATATCGAAGTCACATACCGTCATTACATTGAAAGTACACGTCCCCTTACGACCCCGGTATGGCATCTGTTTTGTGCGAGGGATACAAGCCTCAATATGGGTCCCATCAATGGCACCTATGCATCCCTGTCCATTTTACAAAAGCATTCCACAACATGGATTAACAGAATGATTCGAATGGAAATGGGAGAAAAATGCTCTAAATATACCTTGAAGTATCGATTGTACCGATTATCATTAGTGATTCTCTCAGGCACCTGTGTAAATAAAGGGTCTCGAGGTTTCATTATGTCCTTAGCAAGCCCATGGAATCCCCTGTGGCGGCCTACGATAGCATTCAATACCTCATGGATTGTTCGACTAACAGTTTCACTTGAGCGTTGGAATCTTTCACACACATTTCTACTCGGCTCTCCACATGCTACGGTATACAAGAACAAACCAACCTTCTCTAGGATGGACATATTCAGAGACCCTTGCAGCCCATAGTTGGTTTCCAAGTCAATACATAATCGACGGAGCACGTGACGTTCCATGCGAAAGATGTTGACACAACGAGTTTCTGCTCCAGTTCCATACATTATCTCATTCATCCACCACTCTCCAGTGTACACCGAGATGTAGCAAGGCACCTTGTAGACATGTTTATAGTAGTGCTCGGCCATTAGACTTGTTTGCTGTTGCAATAGCAGCACCATAACAACAGCTTGTTTTCGACGTTTAGGAGCTCGTTCATCCATCGATCCCTGAAGAAAAAAATTCTCATCGAATGAAACAAACAAAACCATTTATAACCAATGATTCAGGGGATTAACAATTGACAAATAAATAAATAAGGCAAACAGACCAATATATAGAAATTAGGTTGTACTGTGCATTTTCAAAAAACATCAGTGTCTAACACCACACGGCAAGGGTACATGACATACGATTCAGGAAGACATTAGATTTTTTTCAATCTACACTAATCAAACATACGTCCCTTATACAAAACATTAACTTACCAACGTCTAAGCGATCCTAAGGATCGATTATACATAAGGTACGCATAAACATTGAAATGGCATTCTTATGGAAATACCAAAGTAACCAGTCTAGATTGCACCCGTAGCACGGTTATTGAAATGCCATTTTAACCATGACAGTCTGCCCGAATTGGTGCGGATGGCGAGGAACATCTTCCCACGGTCCTTGTTCACTAGAGATTCCACAGAATAACACCATAACTCATCTCCTTCAACAAGCAACCCCTCCGCCATCATAGTATCGATGATACGCATGACCTCATTCATTTGATCGCCTGCGTCCTCTTTCAAAAAGGCCAACAAGTTCTTGCTAGTTTCCTCAACCACCGACACATGTTGTTGATACAATGTGGATCCTTGTGATTGCCTAATGTTGCGTTTCAAAAGAGGGGCAGTAGTAACTATTTCTGCACATCTCTTCCGTTTGGGGGCTGTACTAGATCTAGGGGCTCTACTTGGTCCGGGTGCTGAATCGAAAGCACCTACCAGGTCAGGTGAGCTCAATCCCCTTACTATATTTTGCATGTAAGATTGGGAGTTATTTGGTACAGCACCAAAAGCGTCTACAAATTCAGAGTCAAGGTCTACACCATCATTCGTAGCTCCAACCTCTTCTACGAGATTCAATGGTGGATCCATAGACGGGGCAACACAGTGTTGTCCGGTGGCAACTGTGCCCTCATAAATTCGATCCCACAACTCTTCCAATTCGGGTGAGATTCCCTTCTTACGTAACTTCTTAAACTCCTTTTTCCCCTACAATACCATACATAATTAACACCTACATCAATCAACATGATACTAAAGGAAATACCATACATAATTAACAGCTGCATCAATCAACATGATACTAAAAGAGCTTTAAATAATGAAAGCATTCATGTAGTCACTAAAACAAACCTGAATTTTCTTCTCCCACCATTCATGTGAAGCGTCAATGTTACCCTTATTTGCATCCCAACCTAATCCAGTTTCCCCATACTTCAATTCTTTCCAATTTCTCCATTTTTCCTTCATTCCTGTATGTTTGTTTTTCAGCGTATCTTTCCCACACTTTGTATTGGTAGCTGCCTCAAATTGGGTCGTCATCTCAACCCAACTAAAGGTTTGATCTCGCCCAAATTGTTGTTGATATTCAAGAAGCATGTCGATGAACGTCCTCATTAGTTCATTGTTCCACGGATATGCTTTTTCCTTCTCCTTCAATGGAGCCTTACCATTCGGTCCCATTCTGCTCACAACTTACGAAAAAAGACACATGGAAAGACCGCATATACACATAGTCCACAATCACAGTTGGTTGTTTCAGATAAAAGGTGGTTGTTTTAGATTTAAAAAAAAACACTTCAGGACTATATCAAATAAGTTGCCAAATAATATAGGCAACCACAAGGTCTACTATCACAGTCACACTACGAAATCCCCACACATTTGACATTTACGACACCAAAACCTCAAGGAATTAAACTTGTATATTCAAAATCAGCAACCTACAACTAGTCAATCTATTAATCACCATTAGTTGGGGCTGAATCATTAGTTTCAACAAGGGTTGAATTTCATGAACAACGTGCACAAAATACCTCATAGAGAAAGCTAACATATAATTGGAATCATCCTTCCGATCTATCCATGAATATAGATCCCACAACCATGAAATTCACAAATAAACACATACATGCAAGTCTACAACCAATATAGATTTTAAATCCAACAACCATATATGTCAAAAAGTATGAAATTTAGGGCGTAATTGGGGCGAAAATTCAATTTTTGTATAGAAAAAACTATGAATTAGCAGCGGAACTGTCATACCTGGCTTTGAGTAGTGGTCGATCGTCCTTGCTTGTCTCCGGCGTCCGACAACGTCGTTACCTGCGCAAGGTAAAAGCTTGGAAACGTTTGGCTTTCTACTCGCCCTAGCCCCGTCAAATTGTTCAGACTGATCAGATTAGTGTTGAGCATATAAAGTACTCAACATATGGGGAGAAAATCAAGCACGTGCGATGCATGCCTAATCTTTTTTATTTTTTTTTATTAAAAGTCCTTTTTCGTCATTTCACCCGTAAAAACTCTTTGAAAACACCCTAAACACCAAACACTCAATCATCTTTTCAAAAGGTTTTGCGAAAAAGTTAAATCTAACTTTTAACTCATAATATATCTCCAGCTCCAGCTCCAACTCCAGCTACAACTCTAACTACCCCCAAATATTGATTTACCAAACACACCCTTAATCTCTTCTTCTGTGGGGAGCCAACTTTAATAAACTTGTTGAAAAGCTCTATCAAATCTTGCTTCTTTATCTGCTTCAACGCATCAACCTGCCATGACAAAAGCAACTTGTGTTATTCACAAATACTAAATATCACCCTTCTTGATTTTATATTAATTTGAGAGCTTTGTACCTCTTCTTCTTTCCTATCGAATTTCAAGGTCCCGTCCACAATTTCTTGCCAGTAGAATCTACATTCCTCCCTTAAATTCTTGTGCTTCTCCAGCTTTGTATCAATCAGCGAATTGACATTACTCTAAAACAACAAACAAGTTGAATAACTGATCAGGACATCTAAAGAGAAAAGATGCAATCTTCATTTTCTTGAACCATGAAACACCTGATTTATATTTTCCTCCAATAACACCAGTAAAAGGCCTTCAAACTTCACACAAGGGTGAAGGATCTGAGAAATAGATCAAATTGGATCATCAGTAATAGCTTCAGATTACCTCAAATTCATCTTCAGACATGTCACCAAGTTTTGACTCGTACATCTTTAGAAATGCTTCAACTTTTGATCAATTTGTCCTGGCCCCTGTCAAGCCCAAATAGCAGGTTCTAGTTAAAATTACAATATCCATTTCAGTCACATGTTGCAAAATAGTAAAACACTACACTTACCTTCACAGTTGACTGAATTATAACTTGTACCCCATGAATGCCACCATATTTCCTGCAAGAGGTCAATTATGTAAAGACCAAAGATAGCAGATGACAAGTCTATCATTAGCAAAATACTCACCTCTTGATCAGAGTGGTTATATATCCTAGTTGCTCAACTGATCGCAGTTGATGAAATGTTGCTTGCTTTGCTATTACAACAAAAAGCTCAAGCTTCACATTTTCCAGGAAATCATCTATGTGAACCTATGTTTTTTCACAAAATGAAGATTCAATGTCAATACTTTTCCAGCCATTCATTGCATTCATTAGAAAAGATAAGAGAATATTGTGCAAAGAATCGCACTTTTCCATCACAAAATAAATGTTGTAAAATTCAATAACTAAACTTGCGCACAGCGAAAAATCCCTCAAATTTGTGAAGCTTAAGCGTTAACATCAACAAGTATCTCCCTCATAATTTTCTCATTTCTTCTAGCTTCTAAAATTATGCTTATACAATATACTTGATTGATTCTGACTTAATACACAGTCGCAAAATTCACAGAAACATGAAACCACCCCTTCCCATATCCATAACAGAGCGAAAATAAACCCAGAAGCCAGAGAAGTTGCAAAAATTACAGCAAAAATCATATCAATATTTCTCAGTTCAAAATATGAATAGCGGAAACATCAATTACCTCATCTCAAATCCACATAAAGAGCAAAACTAAAATCTAGAGATCATGCGATTTCGATTTATTGAGTTTCCAAATTACGGAAGATTTAACAGCCATTGATGATTGAAAAGGAAGGAAAGATCGAACCTTTTGTTGACCAGATGCAAATTGCAATGGGAGAGACGGCCAGGAGCGAAACAGAACAATAGGGTTAGGGTTCGAGGTGGATAACCATCAGTGAACTCGTCGAGGTGGTAATCTCTCTATTTCTCCCTATGCTCGAGCAGCGCTCCGTCCACGTCGAGTATAGCCGGAGCCGCCCGCGGAGCACCCCTCGGCGTCGGAGAATCTTGTTGTGAGTAATCTCTCTATTTCTCCCTCTCCTTCACTCGCGCGTTGCTTTCCTTGTTCTCCCTCTCCTTCTCTTCTTCTGAGTACCTTTCACCTGCAACACCCGGTCATCAACAGTGCAAGAAAACCGGCGTTTTTTTGGCTTGGGGTAAAAGGGTTATTTTGGTACATTAAATGGGCTGCTATGCTATTTTTGCAAATAGGCCCAAAAAATGGTCTAGTTAGTACCATTTCCTCTTTTTTTTTTCTCATCTTCATAGAAGAACTTTACACCTCATTTATTTTTTTGTTATTTAAAATTATTTTCACTTTTTCTACTCTTTTCTAAAAGCATTAGATTTACTCTACAACCATGTGAAACTCTTTTAACCATTTTCCAATTTATTTTCATTTTTTCTTTTCCTTTATATATCTTTCCCTTCATTATGTGTGTATCATCATATATTATTGCCAATTGTTTTTATTTAGAATTTTATAAATACATAAAAAATAGCAAGTAGTTTATATAAATATATTTTTATCACATATAGATTAAAATTAACAAAGTTAGAAACATTATAACATGCTTAAATACTAATTGAGCTATCTATAAATTCGGTTGGACTTTGAGTGACACTCCCTTGAACACTCGGAGAATGCTTAAAAGGTTGTTAAGGAGGGGGGGGGGGGGGGGAGAAAGGAGTGTATACATTGGTAGGTTTGGATATTCGGGTATTGGAGGATCCTCACTGTATTTGGAATGGGTGGAATATTTGGATTATTGTGATCCATAGTTAAGAAAATAGGTACAACTACATTAATAGATCAAGATGTGAGTATATATACAGTAAAATTGGTCTCAAATTATAGAGAAATAAAATTAAACCAATGAGATATTTTATTTAAAAAAATAATGAAATATACATATATTTTTTTTATTGCATTTTAAACATTATTACAATTAATAAATATGAATGGAAAAGGAAAGAGACTACTTTTTTTTAAAAAAAAATCAAAAAAGGGAAGAGGTTACCTCTATCTACCAAGGTAACATCTTCCATTCCCTTACCTTAAGGTAAAATCCACAACCATTGGTTTACCTTTTAGTATCCTTAAGGTGGATAAAACTGACGGTTGCTTATGCTCTGAAAGCTGCTAGTGAATTGCTCTATTGGAACAAGTGTTTGAATTGCATGAATATGATGATGTGGCTCCCTCGGGTTCTTCTTCTCTTTCTCTCGTGTTCCTTGCTCATCTACTTCTCTTTCTATTTCTCTCAGGTTCTTCTCCCGATCATTAGCAGGCCCGTCCATTGGCATGTTCAAAGAGCCCAATCGAACAGGGCCCCCAAATTTATTAGGGCCCCATTTTATAATTTATTACTAGTACATATATTTTTTTGGTCTTCTTTGTATCATAAAATTACTTTAGCCCAATGGTATTTGACCCAAATAAATGTCAATAGGTTGGGGGTTCGACACTCTCTTTTTATATACATCTACAACGATTTTTGTTTTCATCTACTTTTTTAAGCCATTTAAACATTTTTTTTTTCATCTATTTTTTTAAAGCCATTTAAACATTTTCTAATTACCATAAAATGAAAAACTATTTTAGTTGTGAGACCTTCTTATTAACTATTTTTATTTGTTATTTTAATACAAACTCTTTTATTGGAGTATAATTTATGATAAGATTTTCCACATATATAATCAAAATTTTATTTGTAAATTATAACTTCACACAATAAATGAGTTTGTAATGTGAAAATATTATAACACACACATATGTATGTATTGATGCACAATTAAAGAGTTAAAATATATGACTTAAAATCTATTAGAAAGAAGTCCTATATTAAATTTATTACATTTTACACTAATTTACGTGCTATATGTTTTTGAAATATTAGTAAATGTAACAAGTACTCTATTCGTATCAAAATAGTTTATGCTTAACAAGTTGACAATTTTTTTTAATAAGTTAAAAATTACACATAAAATATATTTTTAATAATTAGCAAGTCGAACAAAATATCAAATATTTTAAAACTCGAATAATATTGAACAGGGCCCCTAAAATTCATTGGACGGCCCTAATCATTAGAGTCTCCTTCTCATTCTCTCCAAGTTCATCCTCTTTGCCTCTTTGTTCATCACCGGAGTCTGAGCCTTGGATCTCATCTCCTTCTCGACTTATCCTTCTCTCTAGGTTTGTCCTCTTCGCATCTCCATTTGATTTCACGTGGTTTATATCCATCTGCATCCTCCTATTTTTGTTTTTCACTTTAATTCTTTGTTTTAAATTCAACTTCAGTTCAGTTGGTATAGCTTTTGATTTTTCGTTTCAATTTCAGTTTTTGATTTTTTGTGGCTCGGGATGAATTATCATGATTTTGAATTGGCTCCAGTTATAGGTCAATTTCCTGTATGCATTTTTTTCGGTTCAGTTTCAGCTCATGTGAATCCAAGCTTCTTCTTCCAATTAAGCTTCAGTGTTAGCTTTTTTGTTGCCTCAGAGCTTCACTTCGTTGGTGCTCTCTCTATAATCTTCTTTGTTGCCTTAGAGCTTCAGTTTCCCTCTATTTGCTTATATTATATCCCACCTGCACTTGATACTTTCATTGTTCTGCAATTTGTATTTTTCCCTGACTATTACCAAACAAATTTCTCTCTTTCCATTACCTAAAATATGAGATTCTATCCTATCCTAAAATTCGTATTTTCATTTTCTCTCAATTCGTAGTTTCATCATTTCATTGTGATAATGCGTTTATTACCATATTACTTCCTTACATTTAGACCGGTCAAAACACGATCTGATCCGAGCGTCCGAAAAATTTTCGACCCGAACCCAGAAATTTCGACCCGATTTTTTTTTTTGACCCGAACCCGAAAACCTGAAAATTTTCTGGGTAATCTGGGTTTTGATCCGGTAACCCGATTTACCCATTTGGCCCGGTGACTCGATTTATTTATAATTATATATGATTAATTTTTTTATGGAGATTCCAATTTATTACATTTTATAATTACAATCACTTGATCTTTCATTTTCAAATCAACTTTTATATTTATTTGTATTGTGTAATACTCTGTCCGATCGATAGTATTTGATTTTTTATTTTTCAACGGACTTTTTTAAGAAGATAAAAATTCTAAAAAATATTAAAATATTAAAACAATTCTATGCTTATTACTAATTGCATGAAATTATTTTTTTTAAAAAAATTGTTGAGAGATTTTGAATGAGATTGTCATTGGGATTGTTTATTTTTAAGTTGTCATATGGTTTTTTTTTTGTTGATTGAGATTTCAAATGAGATTGAAATGATGATTGTGATTGTGATTAGGTTGAGATATTGACATTTTAAATGTAATTGAGATTACGATTGTAATTAGGTTGGGATTGGAATAGAGATTAGGTTGAGATTGGAGTGGAGATTGTAATTGACATTGGAATTTATAATTGATGATGTGATTGTAATTGACATTGGAATAGAAATTAGGTTGAGATTGGAATGGAGATTGAAACTGACATTGGAATTAGGTTGAGATTTTGCTAGAGGCGCCTGTCTGTAGTAGACCAAAATTGTTATTTGAGAGTATTGTAAATAGACCTGGGCAAACGCGGGCCGACAAGCCCGGCCCGTCCCGCCCGCCCGCGAAATTGGACAGGCTTGGGTAGAGGAAAAAGCCCATGCGGGCCGCTAAGCCCGACCCGCGCCCGCAGCGGGTACGAGATTGGGTAAGTCAATCTATCCGTTACGGGCCGCTAGACTCGTAACGGGTACCCGCTATTTTTTTAATATATATATTATTATATATATTATTAATTTTAAAAAATAAAATAAAATATCTACACTACCTACAATATATTTTTTGGGTTGTGTACTGTACAATACAAGGTGGTCTACGGTTTATATATATATATTAGCAAGTGCAAGGGGAAATTAAGTTTTGCATTTATATATATTGCTTCTACAGCTTGGTTAGGCTACTCTCAATCAAAGTACATGCCAACATGTTGCCCAGGTCTATATATATACTGTATATATTAGCAAGCTTGCATTTTATTTTTATTTTTTAATGAGTACAAGAGGGGGAATTAAGCGGATACCTGCGGGCTGCCCGCAACCGCAATAGCGGACGGAATCGGACAAGGTTTTCAACCCGTTAAGCGGGTTTAGTCCGGCCCGCAACCGCAACAACGGGACAAATTTTCGGTCAAAGCCCGTCCCAAACCGGGCCCGCGCCCGCGTTTGCCCAGGTCTAATTGTAAACTAGTCTATATATATAGCTGACGCTGTTAGTTTGCAAATCAACTCAATAAAAAAATTTAATTAGTTTCCCAATTTCCTTCTCCATTTTCTCTCCCTCTCTCCAACTGTCCAACTTAAAACAGATCTCCATCACATATTAATTTATGGCTTCTTGTGGGCTTACCCTTCCTTTCCTGGTATGTAAATTTAACTACTGTTTTTTTATTTACGTACTGCGCAAACTCCAATAATACATCGAATTTTTTATCATAGGTTCCAAGGGTATAGAATAAGAATCTAAATTGAGAAATATTTTCCCTAGATACACCCGATTTAGTCATTTTAAAATTAGATTATGAGTTTAACTATTTCCTTTTAAGGTTTTATTTTCCAATAAAATACTCTTATGATGTGCTCTTAGGCCATACCATAGACAAACCGATAATACACACCCACATCTTGTTTGAGCTTGTTGTGAATTTAAGAGTGAAAGTGTCAACTAGAAAAAGAGAGAGAATTACGAGAGACAAAAGGATTTTATTTTGGCCAAATTCCAGAAAATCACCCCTTATATATACACAATTTTACACAAAACCATCTTTAAATTGAAAATTCCAGAAAATCACACTTTTTACGTTGAGTTCGATGTTAAAAGTGCAAAATTACTATCTTTTTTTTCCCTTTCATCACCAATATCCTAATTTATCTCTTTGCAATTTCCATGTATTTTATCCTTAATTGTGTTGGTTTGAAGTTGTTCATCTTTGATTTAGATGGTTTAAGGTTCTGTCAAGTGTCCATCCTTTACCTCTCGATTATCTTCTCAAAGGAAAAAAGAAAGTCATCGAAGGCAATCCCCCTTTTCCCGTTCAAATATATTAAAAATATAAGGGTAAAATGATAATTTTACATATTTAAGAGCAAACTCAACAAAAAATGTGAGATGGGTGGCTTTTTGCACGCATCTGGCTTTTTAAGGATAGTTTTATGAAATTTTCAATTTAAGGGATGATTTTGTGTAAGTGATGTATTTAAAAGGTTTTTTTGTAATTTGGTTACACCATCTTATATATATATTTACCAGTTCAGATTTATTTAAAAGGTGGTTTTATAGAATTTGACCTGTTATTTTCTTGTAAACACACACAAACACCGTAGTGTGTGTTAAGATGAGTTTTATTTGTTTGTAGACTGAATTATTTGTATTCAATACAAATAGAACTACAATTGCGTGTTTGTGGCTTTGGATTGCAGGGTGCGCAGCAACAGAAGACGAAGAACAACCTCCGAGTTGTCAATGCATTTTCACCAGGATCAGCATGTCCCAAACAGATGGGTAAACCATGGTTAAATTATAGCAGGCAGAAGCCCGGAGTGTTGCAGGTAGTGGCTGTGGCCATAGCTGCACCCTCCGAATCGTCTTCCAAAGGAGAGTCCAGGAAACTGTTAGCAGAAAGATATGGCTTCCTACAAATTGGGGAGCCTCTCCCTGACAATGTCACCTTAAGGGATATAATTACTTCTCTTCCAAAGGAGGTGTACTATTTCATACACATAGTTTAAATCCACTAACTTTTATATATATCATGTTGACATGATCATCCATATATGTCAGGTGTTTCAGATTGATGAGGTGAAAGCACGGGGTTCGGTTTTCCTAAGCGTGAGTTCGTATGCGTTAGGAATCTATATGATAGCAAACGCGCCATGGTATTTGCTTCCGCTTGCCTGGGCATGGACCGGGACTGCTAAAGCCGGGGTTAGTTAGTGTGACACCATATATAGTTTTGCTTAGATTGATTATATATACACATTGTTGCATACATGTAATTATTCCTCTTGGTTTTGAAGTTTTTCATAATAGGGCATGACTGTGGCCACAAAACCTTTTCGAGGAACAAGCTTGTCGAAGATATTGTTGGCACGCTTGTGCTTCTACCTCTTATCTATCCTTATGAGCCTTGGCGCTATGAGCATGACCAACATCATGCTTACACAAACATGTAAGCATTTAATCAAATTTCATGATGTGTTATCTTGGGAATCATCAAACTCAGTTGCACTTGAGAGAGCGTGTTGAAATTATCAAAAAAAAATAACTGACACTCAGTTATTTCTCGCTCCAAGGTTGTTTAAAGATACCGCATGGCAACCTACTTGGAAACCTGGTATCGACAATTCCCCTTTCTTACGCAAAGTCCTAATCTATGGACTCGGCCCCATAAGACCTTTGTTTTTCATATTTCACTGGTAAGGATTACAACTTAATGAATCTTTTCTAAGTTAATTTCAGTTCTTAATTTGGATATTTACTTAGCCAAATTGTGTTCCTTTGAGCAGGTTAAAGCACTTTGATTTGAAGAACTTCAAACGGCATCAAGTGAAACGATGTATAATAAGCTTGGCTGCAGTTTATGCCTTTATAGGAATCGGATGGCCGTTGATCGTCTATAAGACCGGCTTCGGAGGCTGGCTCAAGTTTTGGTTTGTACCGTGGCTCGGCTATCAGTTTTGGGTAATTCCAATTTCAGCTCATATTTTAGTGAATTGATCAACGTCGGATCTGATATTATATTTCTTGTGACAAAAGAACAGATATTCAAACAAACAAGATCGACACACAATTTATCATGGTTCATCAAATTGGCCATATCCACACTGGATTTAGCTCAATGCTTCTAGATTTTGCCTATAGGAGATTATATAGCTTAAAATAAATGAATTTTTTTTGTAAATAACCAAAAAATGAAAAAATATTAGGGAAATAGCCAAGATCGGAAAGAATTTAGCGAAATAGCCAAAACAGGGTAAAGTCGTTGTTACAAACAGCGACTTTACTCAAAGTTTTTAAAAAAATAATAAAATAGGTAAGTCGCTGTTTGTAACAGCGACTAACCTTATTTTATTATTTTTTTTTAATTTTGAGTTTTTAAAAATTGATTTTATCTTAAAACTATAAAAAAATAAAAAAAATTGGGAGAGTCGCTCAACCTAGGACCTCCTCCATATCCAGTTTTTTATATTTTTTTTTATAAAAAACTGGTTTTATTATTATTTTTTTTTCCCAAAACCTAGGACCTCCTCCATATCCATCCACCGGTGAAATCCAGAAGAAGAATTGGAGGCCCTCCTCGCCGCTCCAAGCTCTTGCCGCCTCTAGCCCGACGACCCCGCTCTTCGCCTCCTCCGTTTGAATCTACCGGATGCACGCCCTCCTCGCCGCTCCAAGCTATTGCCGTCGCCGCCGCCTCCGTTTGAATTCACCAGGGGCGTTACTCCCTCTTCCTCCCTCTCGGTTCTTCTCCGGTCGGAAGAACGGTTCTCCCATGGCGACCTCGGAGTTCAATTCAAGTCGTTGCTCCCTATTTGTTCAAATCAAGTAGTTCCTCCACAATCTCAGTCGATTTGAGACTCCAATTCGTTTCTGATTATGTCGATTTGAGATCCGATGTCCCTAGCGCCACAACAAGCGACGGCGCAATTCGGACTCCAATCCGTTTCTTCCGCTCTTGCGTGTGTTGATTATGCCGCTGAGACTCCCTCTACTGTTGCTACTTGCTATCCAATCGTTCTGATTATGCGCGGAATATGTGCGATCTTGCCAAGTCCGGTCGGGTTAGGGACGCGACATCGCTATCTCCCCGAAAGCCTCCATGTTTGCCTGAACTTCAAGGTTTTGGGGAAAAAATAAAAAACTGGAGACTCTCCCAATTTTTTTTATTTTTTTTTTAGTTTTAATATAAAATCAATTTTTTAAAACTCAAAATTAAAAAAAATTAATAAAATAAGGTTAGTCGCTGTTACAAACAGCGACTTACCTATTTTATTATTTTTTTTAAAAAACTTTGGGTAAAGTCGCTGTTTGTCCTGTTTTGGCTATTTCGCTAAATTCTTTCCGATCTTGGCTATTTCCCTAATATTTTTTCATTTTTTGGCTATTTAAAAAAAAAATTCAAAATAAATCTAATTCTAATAGGATAAATCTATCACGAAGGCCCAAATAGATAAACCTAAAATTCTATTTAAATTAGGTTTATCAGTAAAGCTCAGATCTAAACCAATTAGATTCAAGGCATCTAGCTAACAATATTGTCAGCTATTGATTGATCAATTCAAGCAAATTTCAGCTAAGCACAATCACAATGATTCACCACACGGCACCTCACATCCCCTACAAGCCCGCGAGCAAGTGGAACGCAGCTCAAGCCCAGTTGAATGGGACAGTCCATTGCGACTACCCGCGTTGGTAATTTACATACATACATATATACATACATAAGTTGTTTGAGATCGATTACATATGGCGTTGTAATCGCGAGCAGGGTAGAAGTCCTATGCCACCATGTTAACGTGCACATACCTCATCATATTACTCCGAAAATCCCAAGCTACAATCTACGAGAGGCTCAGCGGTCCCTAGATGAGAATTGGGGAAAGGTAATAGTTTACCTACTATTTTCGCATAGTCTTTGTACTCTCTTGCATTCTCAGTAAGAACTTGTTATATATGTGACAGTACCTTAACAAGGCGAAATGGAACTGGCGACTAATGAAGACGATCATGACAACGTGCCATATCTATGACAAGAAGGAGAATTATGTGTCTTTCGAGAGACATTACCCTAAAGAATCGCAGCCAATTGCGTTTCTTAGACGAGTAATGCCCGATCAAGCATGATCTTTACCCGTTGGTAGTTGCATTAGCCTTGCTTCTAGGGCGAATTTATCGTCGAGCAAGTTGCAATTCATGTGATAAACTTGATTTTTGAGTGGATTGTTTGAAGCTTCACCCAAGGACGGAACCAGGATTGAAAATCCGGGTGGGCTGAATTTGCATATAATTTAAAATAATTTTTCAAGGGTTAGTGAATATTTTAAGAAGATAAATTAATGAACTAGTCAAATTTAAGTAATTAGTAATAAAAATTGAAATATAAAAGAGAATAATGTATTTCTAATTAATAAAAGAAAAAAAATGTAAAGAAAAGAAAGCTAGTACTAAGTCTACATGTTGTGAGGAAAAAAAGGAAAGAAAGTGAAAGGGGCAACCTGAAACAAAGGGGAATCGAACCTTGGCTTATTAAAACTTCCCTCCCCTTACCCAAAACCCATTACCATCTGGGCTACTGCATCAATATACTTCCTTCTACTACTCTTTTATTTTAAAAATGGGGTAGGCTGCAGCAGAGCTCAGCCTACCCCTCATTCCGTCCCTGGCTTCACCTAGCTACTTTAATTTGTATTTTGTATGCTCGTAAATAACTCCTCGTCAAGTGAATAAGATAGTTACTTTTTTCCTTGATATATCTAATTCGGTATCTAGAAATTTAACCTATCGGAAATTTAAATTTAAATGTACGAAATTCACTAGCCTTAAAGAACAAGGTAAATCTTATATGTATATATAGAGTATGGATCAAATGTTTACAAGCCTTAACATGTTTTGTGTTAACAAATAATGACCGTTGATTTAGTGTAATTGAATGGCTGAGATTAATCCTTCATTTTTATTAATTGAAAATAAAATTGTAAAAAACACACCCCCATGACTCTATAAAGACGAGTGTATCACAATCCCAATTCCCAACCCTATCCTACACCGAGCACAATAGGAGAAGGAGGTCCCTCGCCGGATTCGAGATGCGGAACCGGAGCCGGACTGCCCCCATCACGAAGATGATGGCTAGCACCGGCGACGACAGATTCTTCGAGGTGAACGAAGAATAGATCTGCCACCTTCGAGAACAGACCCGCCATTCACGAAGAACACCATGGCGGTGACGATCTTCCTCCTAGCTAGCGTGTACGGTGTAGGTAACGATCAGATCTGGGCACATAGATATGGCGGGGGAAATTACCGGCGGCGCTGCTCTTGGTGGCGGAGGACATCTACCTTCGGTACTCCAATCACATCTCCGATGCACCACCCTGCGCTCTCGATCTCCGATTTCACCTTCTCGGACGACTCCGCCAACGCCTCTCCGTTCACCGGGAAGAATCCGGCACCCCGCTAGGGGCTTTCGCCAACCAGGGGCCGACGAAGAGGCCGAGATATATTGGAGGAGGGAACGACGGCGTGGAAGCGAGCGACAAAATCGATTGAAGAAGAGGTAGAAGACGGCGTCGAATCGAGGGTGAGATCGGAGTCAATCGGTCGACGACATCTTCATCCGCTCGAATAGATCTCACATTTGATAGTGCAAGGCGATCATCGGTAATGCGTAGTGGTGGCGACGCAGGTTGGGTGGCATCGATGATGGTGGATCTTTCAAGTGAAAATCATGGTAAAGAATCTCCCTATTTTATAAACTACATAGCAGAAACCTAAATTTTTTTATTTTAGTTTGTTAATTTGAAGTTAGAAATCTCAAATTAACAAGTTGGTTTTGATAATTTATTGACTGGGAACGGAGCTTGTTTTGCCTCTGAATCTGATTGTTTGGGATTGCTCTAGTGTATTGACGGTCTAAAATTGTTTCTAAATTTATTGACTATTCGTCATGTTCGGAGTTAATATTCGTTGGTAATAAGGAATTATTCATTACTATTTAGTTATTATTTGAACATATTATTGAATAATTGTCCAATTTTACTGCATAATTAACATATCTATCACATTCAGAGGTAGTATTCGCCAAGTTCAGAGTTGCTATTCGTTGATAATATGGAATTATTCATATGTATTTGGTTAATGAGATGTGGGAAATCAAGAATTACATTTACATACTCTTTCAATCTAGCGAATAATTAACCTAATCCACCGAATAATTACTATCAATCTAGCGAATAATTACTATCAACCCAACGAATAGTTGCAAAATCGATCAACCTTTTTGCCAATATCTAAACAATAACTCATCTTTACACACGAATAATAACTATACGTTAGCGAATATTTAATATCACCTTATCGAATAGTTCAAATAGTGCACCGCATAAAAAACAACGTTATTCCACCCAAAAACGTTACGCCACAAAAAAAAAGTATACAACACACGCGCGTAATTCAATATGTGGGGAAGGAAAGAGGTGGATCCCATTGATTTTTAATTAAAGAAAAAAAGGCAAAATTGTCAAATAATCTCAGCCACCCATTTCATTTAATCAAAGACTCAGATTTGTTAACACAAAACACAATAAGAGTTGATTACACATGACCCAACCTCTATATCTATATATCTATATCTATATACTACATTAAATCAGAAGATTTTGCTGACATGTTATATTCTTATTGATTTTAGTTAATTAAAAAAATTCCCTATTTTCTACTCTTTTCCCCCTATCCTACCTTCCCTTCCCAATTTCCGCTCATCTAGGCACGGTCGCTAGGATCCCAACTCGCCGAGCAACACTAAGGGAACAATCCAAACTCGTTTGAAAATCAACCAAAAATCCAATTAAATCGGATGCCTAACCTTAATCAATCCAAACTCTGAAGATAGGCACGGATCTAGGTTTCGTTACGGCCAAGGATCTAGGTTTCGTTACGGCCAATACCCCTGGTTTCGTTACGGCCAAGGATCTAGGTTTGCAAGGACGGGGTTCCGAGATAGGCACGGGTCGGAGGGGAGCCGCACTTCAAGGGAGACCGCCGGTGTGGATGATCCGCTACTTCAACAACTTCATCCTTTCACAATTCATATACCAAGATGCTCTCGGTTTCATCCTTCTACCATCACACGATCCTCACCGACGCCAATGTTGACAAGACTACCAAGAAGAGGAGATTCGAGCCATTCACTGTCTTCCCGGCAGTCCTTTTGAGTGAGGGTATGAAGCTCCATATTCGTTTTATTTAATTTTGCTTCTTCTACCGATCTGGGGTTTATGATTGTTTCATTTAGTCCAATCTTGCTTGTGGATTTTAGGTTTTGCTGTTGAAATTACCAAAGATTAAATCACATCACATAATTACTTAGATCTAGGGGGATTTGTCGTTGTTAATTTTTTTTTTGGTTGATGGAATTGATTTATTGGAATTACTGGGATGTAAGCTTTGAGACCATTCGCAACCATGTGGAAAATCTCTTTCTCGTTTTTTTTTTCTCATCTTCCTATTAGAAATTTACACCTTATTTATTTTTTTATTTAAAATTATTTTCACTTTTTCCACCTCTTTTTAAAAGGTCTACTGTACAACCATATAAAACTCTTTTAACCATTTTCAAATTTATTTTCACCTTTTCTTTTCATGTATATATCTTTCCCTTCATTATATGTGTACCATCATATATTATTTTCAATTTTTTTTTTATAATTTTATAAATAAATAAAAATAGCAAGTACTTGATATAAATATATTTTTATCTCATCTCGATTAAAATTAAAAAAGTTAGAAACATTATAACATGCCTAAATAGTACTAATTAAGCTATCTATAAATTCGGTTGGACTTTGAGTGACATTTCCTTAAACACCCGGAGAATGCTACTAATTAAACCAACGGGATATTTTATTCAAAAAAAATAATGAAACATAAATATATATATATACAGAGAATGGATCAAATGTTTACAAGCCTTATTGTGTTTTGTGTTAACAAATATGGACCATTGATTGAGGGTAATTGGAAGGCTAAGATTAATTGTTAGTTTTTCTAATTTATAAATAAAAAATAAATGGGTCCAGTAAAACTTTCCACACCCACGTATCCAGTGCGTGTAGCCACTCCCTAATCTTTTTTTTTTTTAAGAACCCTAACCACTCTCAAATCTCCCATCACACAAATTAGAGAGAGAATTGGGCGGCCGAAGATGGCATCCGGCGTAACCGGCGAAGGCGGCGGCGATGAGGGAGGAGATCTGTGAGCAATTGAGCGCCGGCGGAGGGAAGCCATGGGGCTTCGATGTTGTAGATCTGAACCGAGAGGAGGAGATTTGTGAGCAATTGAGCGCCGGCGGAGGGAAGCCATGGGGCAGGCAGAGATCTCAGTCCGGCGACCGCGGCGATGATTTGAAGGAAGTGGTCGGAGGCGAGATCTTGCGATCGAGGATGACTTCTTCAATGGATAGCGGCGAGGTCGAGGGGCTTCTTCAATGGAGGGGCGGGAGAGGTACGACGAAGGTGGGGCCGGTGAAGGCAAAGGTGGTGGCGCGGTACTCGTCGGTGATGGCGATAACCTTCGGTGGCGATGACTGATGTTGGCGATGGCCTTCGGTGGCGATTTGCTGGTGCGCGCAGTACTCTTTCTCCTTCAATTGAGATGATTGATGTTGGCGATGATTACCTTGAATCTGAGTAAGCCTTGACTTACTGACTTAGTGGATTGCAATTTGTGAATTTTTGGATTGCATTTTGTTTTTAATCTGTATATGTAGTGCGATTAACTTCAATTTGTCAATTTTGTGTGTTTATCAATTTTGTGCTTAATTAATAATTACTAGCGAATAATAAGATTAATTTTGTGAATAATTACCATCATCCTAGTGAATAGTTGCAAAATTGATCAACCTTTTGCTTTATCTGCAACTATTCACTAGATTGATAGTAATTATTCGTTAGACTGATAGTAATTATTCGCTAAGTTGATAGCTAGATTGAAAGAGTATGTAAATGTAATAAGAAATTATTCGATGGTATGCGATAGATTATTCGTTACTATTTAGTTATTACTATCAATTTAGCGAATAATTATCATCTATCTAGCGAATAATTACTATCAATTTAGTGAATAATTACTATCTATCTAGCGAATAATTATTATCAATCTAGCGAATAATTACTATCAACCTAGCGAATAGTTGCAAAATTGAGCAACCCTTTTGCCAATATCTAAACGATAACTCCTCTTTACACATGAATAATAAATCAATGGCCTCTATAGCAAGTTGGCTATTAAAGTGGTGGGACCTACTCTTTTTTATTTAAATAAAAAGGGAAAGTCTCAATTAATCTCATCCATTCATTTGTAATAAATCAATGGCCTATATTTGTTAACACAAAACACAATAAGGGGTGTAAACACCTGACCCAACCTCTATATATATATATATATATATTGCATTTTAAACATTATTACAATTAATAAATATGAATGGAAAAGGGGAAGAGGCTACCACTAAAAAAAAAAGATATTAGCAACGGCTATTTGCCGTGGCTAAAAGTCCATTTGCCGTGGCCAAAGGGTATTAGCCACGGCTGTAGCCACGGGAAACAAGCCGTGGGGAAACATGGGGTGGCAAAAGAGATTAGCGACGGCTATAGCCGTGGCTAAAGTGCTAGCCACGGCAAGTTGCCGTTGCTAAATGATTTATGGGAAATTAAAAAAAAACACTACTTTTTAGCCCGGATTTTTCCGACCCGGGCTAAAAAGTCCCATATTTATAAAAAAAAATAATACATCGGCTATTACCTGATGTGAAATGACATATTTCCGTTTTTTTTTATCGTAGCCTATGCGGGATTTGAACCCGCATCATTGTGTTTGAACACAATGCTCTACCGGCCATTTGAGCTAATAGGCTTTAAATTAGATAGAATGTTCTTACATAATAGCAAAAAGAACATGTGAAACTTAAGCAAAGAAATAAGGAAAATAAACTAATAGCAATAATTCTTGTACATCTTGTTCATGCCAAACACTTCTCTTAGCTACTAGTGGTGTCCATGACAAAACTTTAAGTAACCATCTCAAGTGCAATCATTTAATCTCAGATGCATTTATATAGGAATTATAAGATGAACATAGATTAGATTGGAGAAAATAATCCATCCACCAAGTGTATAAATCACCATGTAATATAGGAATTATAAGAATGGACAAAATATGAAAACTAATAGAATAATAAGCAACTCTAATATGATCGGTTAAATGACTATCAAAACACAATTATAGAGATGCCACTAACTACATACGGAGTATTAATTTGTGAAACAACTTATCCAACATAGAAACAAACAGACTTTCAGTACCACTCAACCGTCCTTGATCATCATAAGCAAACACTTAATTCAATTAACTGAAGATGATTTTTTTAAAGTCATTTGCATGCTATCCTAAATATATGGATGTCATTTGCATGCTATCCTAAATATATGGATACCATCTAGACTATAATGGAATAAATCACTCAATTAGAGGCCTAAAAGTGAATCATTTATAATTGGAGCGAGTAATATGTCAAGACCATATATGTAACATCTCTTCTTCTATTGTCGTCTAGACTATATATAACAACACAACTACAAAATATCCATATCCTATTTGATCCATGAAATTTAGAGAAGATCCAAAATGGTAAAAAATTGAGAGAAAAGAAGAACGAAAGAGAGGCATGAACACCAGCAACGGGAGAGCTGATAAAAACTAAAGGCAAATTGGGTGCTTTTCAAAGTCAAAAGTATGAGTTTCATCAAAAGAAAGCACTTTGTTTATGCAAAAAATTATTTTACCAGGAAGACTGACATAGGCTTTTAGCAGATATCTTGAACTTGAGACTCCTTCAAAATAAGCCTCCTTCTGAATCCTATCGTATTCATGGGTAAGGTTTAACCCCCTATACCACACAAAGATGTAAGAATTAAACACTACGAATAATAATGTTTAATAAGAATGTGCCAAAGAAAATTGACATTTTAGTGGAATTGATTCAAAAGAAGCACCTACCACCCAGTCATAAATTTCTTGGAAGCCCAGCTCCAGATAACTTTGTAAAAAGTCTGCATGAAAATAAACTTCCAATCTCATTTTTGTGCTGGTTTTAATTCCAAGCAAAAAGTGTATTGCAGAGGTTCTTGAACGAATGAAATTATATGGCCTAAACTATCTGAACTAAAATGATAGGAAAACCAATTAATCAGATTCTCAGGGAAAGGTTTTCTGCTTAAAAGCATAAAACAAGAGTAATATCCATCTCAATATATAATCTATCTCTCCCCTCCACATGACATCTGCCACACTAGCTGACAATAAAGCCAGCAATGATCCATGTATGACAGTGCAATCACAATTCGTCCTCTCTTGAGCTCTATCATTAGCTACAAGTACGCAGACATGCAGTCCAGAATTACAGCCATAAGTTCAATTTCATCTTGTACTATGACTAATATCCATCTCAGTCATTCAATGTCAAAGGGAGGAAGGAAACCCATCAGATTCTCACAATGCTACTTCACGCCCTTACAAAATTTAACTTTTTATAGATACGTCAAACAAAGGGCATCCGCTTGATAAACCACTCGCCGAGGCTCAAAACAGAAGTAATTCCAGTAATAGAGTAGAGGTAGAGATCAAAGTCAGCAACATAAAAACAAAAGGATAAAAAAAAAGAGGAGGAAGATAATCTAAAAGAATGCAAACCTTTCCAATACAATAACAAACAAACAGTCCAACACAAAACCGGCAATAAGCATCAATGATCTTTGATTCAAAGGTAGCAAACAAACAAATTATATCAAGAACTGATAAAAAAAAAAACAAATTATGTCAAGAATCCTGAGTTTGAACTTTAGCTCTAACGATATCAAAATAAATTTCAACTCCACAATTACACTTGAACAACAAACAGATTACACAAATATATTCCATATACAATTATAGTATTATACAAAGACACCTTTTACTCTTTAGAATCACTAATAATACATCATAAAAAAGCAAATCCAGTCTCTTAATTGCAATAAAAGGACACTATGAATAGAATTCTAAGTCGCGCCTAGAAATAGATGAAACGATACATCAATTCAAACTCGATAGAGTGCGTTAACTAACAATCAAATGAACTTCCAGATCAGATGGTTATATAGGTTTGTTTTGTAGTAAAGATCCATTTTCAAAACACCTAGAATGGTGAGAATAAGCCAAAAGGACTAGACAGTACCCGCTGATGCATATCAAGATGTTGTCGACTCAACTACCTGCTTTCCATCAAGTCCCGACTCAAGTTTCACAGACACGAGGCTTTTAGGCATCTCTTCAAGCTTCACATAAACAAGTTTCCTCATAGAACAAAATAAAGAGAACATTTTTAAAACCCTAGAATTGGAGCTGTAAGAAAGCTTAATTGAGAGAGAAATTGAATGACAAATTGATGCTAAAGAAGCTTACCTTAGGCGTTGCAAGAGAGACTTCGGCGACAAAATGGATGGACGGAGGAGGAAGCTCAGACAACAGTGCAACAGGAGGTGGGACGAAAGAGGGAAACCACGCGCAAAGATCCAGAAATAGGTCAATCGTTGAGTATGAGGTGGAGGGATGGAGACGCCGCAAGAGGAGGTGTCGAGGTGGAGGGATGGAGACGCCGGCAAGGAGGAGGCGGAGTGAGTCGCTGGTGGCTTCAGTCGTTTAGGGTTTCGGGAGAACATGGAAAGAGGAGATCTCAGATCTGGAGGGATAGGAGAAGCGGCGGCGGCGGCAGTGGAGGCGGTGGCTGTGGAGGTGGCGGTGTCGGCAACAATGGTGGCAGTGGCGGTGGTGAGGATGGCCGCGGGAGAGGTGATCGATGAGTGGACGAGGGGGTTTGGAATCCTGAGAGATCCGGAAATAGGTTTAAGGAGGGATGGAGATGCCGGCGAGGAGGTGTCGAGGTGGAGGGATGGAGACGCCGGCGAGGAGGTGGAGTGAGTCGCTAGTGGCTTCAGTCGTTTAGGGTTTTGGGAGAACATGGAGAAGAGATCTCAGATCTGGAGGGATAGGAGAAGCGGCGGCAGCGGTGGTAGTGGAGGCGGTGGCGGTGGATGTGGTGGTGGCGGTGTCGGCAACAGTGGTGGCAGTGACGGTGGTGAGGATGACCGCGAGAGAGGAGATGAGTGGACGACGAGATGACCGTGTGAGAGGAGATGAGAGTTGTGAGTTGTGAGGCTGAGAGTGAGTGTTACAGAGGATATGTGAAATTATTTCTGCTACCCAATGGCCACGGCAAATATCTGCCGTTGCTACCAAGGGTGGCTAATATCTTTTTTTTTGTAGTGTACTTTTTTATTTATTTTTTTTAAAAAAGAAAATTAGAAAAGGGAAGATGTTACCTCTCTCTACCAAGGTAACCTCTTTCATCCCTTTACCTTAGGTAAAATCCACAACCATGAGTTTACCTTTTAGTAACCTTAAGGTGAATAAAACTCACGGTTGCTTATGCTCTGAAAGCCGTTGGTAAATTGCATAAATATGATGACGTGGCTCCCTTGGATTCTTCTCTTTCTCACTTGTTCCTTGCTCATCTACTTCTCCTTCTATTTCTCTCAGCTTCGATCTTCTCCCGGTCATTAGAGTTTTCTTCTCATTCTCTCCAAGTTCGTCCTCATTGCCTCTTTGTTCATCGCTGGAGTCTGAGCCCTGGATCTCATCTTCTTCTCGACTTCTCCTTCTCTCTAGGTTTGTCCTCTTCGCATCTCCATTTGATTTCACGTGGTTTATATCCATCTGCATCCTCCTATTTATGTTTTTCACTTTAATTCTTTGTTTTAAACTCAACTTCAATTCAGTTGGTTGCATTTGATTTTTCGTTTCAATTTCAGCTTTTGATTTTTTGTGGCTCGGAATGAATTATCATGATTTTGGCTCCAGCTATAGGTCAATTTCCTATATGCATTTTTTTCGGTTCAATTTCAGCTTATGTGAATCCAAGCTTCTTCTTCTTTCAAGTTTCAGTGTTAGTTTTTTTGTTGGCTCAAAGCTTCACTTCGTTAATGCTCTCTTCTTTGTATGGGTTTGAGATCGATATAAAAACCGAACTGAATGGACTTGCAAGAACGGACTTTGAGAGTGAATCCGGTGTGGTCTAGTGTGGTCACGGGGAAGAGAGTCGCTCCGATTGCGATCGAAGAAGGTGAATTGAATGGACTTGCAAGAACTGACTTCGAGAGTGAATCTGGAGAGGATTCAGACTACGACCCAATGATATCAGTACTTGCAAGGAACGACTTTCAAGTCATCTATATGGGTGAGGATTGCCCACCACCAAGCTACGGAGGCGAAGATGGCATGCTTGTCCGAGAAGTGGGACTTACTTCATGGGCCCCTACCTATGAACAATTTTGCTACGACGAGATAACCTTAAAGGTTGCCAGACTCACACAGATTCAGTACTAGGAGTGTCTAACTGAGGTAGAGGAAAAAAGGAAGCTTGTGGAAGAGATCATTGAGCTTCGTGCAACAACTGCATGGAACCCCAAAGGATTAGAGTATGAGACTCGTCTCACTAGAATGTTGGCGTTGTTGAAGAACTGTGATGATTATGAACAATAGAAATTTAAAAAGTTTTAGGAAGTCGGGGTGCAGTTTACCTTCCAACACCCCGGGGGAAGGGGGGAAGAGCGATGGTTTTCTTCTGTCATGAGTATTGGAAACCTTAAGAACGAGAAGCCTAGAAACACTTATAACTTCTTATCACTCATTTTAAGCCTTAACATTTATTTCAGTAATGGGCAAAGGACTGTTAAGGCTTAAAATGAGTGGTTGGAAGATTAAGTGTTTCTGGGCTTCTTGTACGTTCTTAAGGTTTCTAGTACCCCTAACAAAAAATCATCCTCCTTTCGACCTTCCCTGGGCGTTGGAAGGTAAAACGCACCTCGGCTTCCGTAAACTTCTCAAATTTTTGTTGTTCATAATCATAATTATACTTTTTCAACGACTTCGACATTCTAGTGCGACACGTCTCATACTCTAATCTTTTGGGGGTCCATGCAGCCGCTTCACACAAAGCTCTACGATCCCTTCTATAAGCTTCCCTTTTTTCTTTGCCTCTGCCAGACCCTCCCAGTACTGAATCTGCATGAGTCTGACAACCTTTGAGGTTATCTCATCATAGCATAATTGGTCATAGGTAAGGACCCAAGGAGTGAGCCTCACTTCTCGGATAAGAATGTCATCTTTGTCTCCTTAGCTTGGTGGTGGGCGATCCTCACCCATATGATTGGCTCGAAAGTCATTCCTTGCAAGTACTGATATGGGTCGTATTTCAAATCCTCTCTAGAGTCACTCTCGAAGTTAGTTCTTGCAGGTCCATTCAATTCACCTTCTTTGTCTGCAATTAGAGCGACTCTCTTCCCTATGACCTCACTAGCCATAGTGGAAATCGAAGGCATTTAAGAGTAACAATAATAGCGTGTCAATACCCAAGTTGACTCGCACGGGAGAAAGAAGTACTAATCACTCTACAATTATACGGGCGATCCTCACCCATACAATTAGGAGTTAATATCTACATGGAAACCTAACTCATTTGATTAGAATAAAGTAAGCGGATGATCCATAAGGACCAAGTGTTTGAATGGGGTTCGAGTCTGAAGAATTTAAGGAATCATACTCTGAGTACAGAAAGAATATGATATAATGTCACAAAATTTGAGCCACCTATTAGTAAATAATTTACACTGTAGTAATACAATTATAAATATCATTATTTTTTACTTAAAGGCCGGATAAGTGGTACTGGTCTTTGCCACTTAGCTAGAACAGGCAAATGGCCTACTATTCGTAGGTAGATGTACCCATTCGAGAGATTTGCAATTTCGAAGGGGTATCTCATGAGTCAACGTTTATAGAGAAATGTATAACTCAACATTGACCTGAATGTATTATTTTTCATTATTTAAGACACAACTCAACAATAACAATAATAATACACAATAACACACTTTTTTTTTATTACTAATTCACAATTTCATCATAGGTGACCACAAAAAGCATATTGGACAATTTAGAAACTATCCAAGACAAAAAGCATAAGCGACAAGCATAGATATCCAAGACAAATAATATACAACACTAAAATAGCATGAAGGAACAAAATGAACAAATTAGGCTTTTTAGAAAGTTCGGACAATTAATATAATTTACTCAAATCGTGGGATCAAATTATAATTACCCAAGTTTTCATACTATGTGAGATTAAGGGCTTGATAAATAGCAACAAACCGATTTAATTTACATATTTATCACAAATGCATTACATGAAATTTACCAAAAGACACAAAAAGCAAAATAACGGAAAAGGCACAAAATTTAATAAAATCCTCTGATTGAACCCAAACTACTTGCCCTTGATTACGGAAAACGGCCTTGTAACTCTTAAAAAGTGCAAACGTACCCTTGATTTCTTCCAAAAGAAACTCAAATCTGTATCCAAGCAAAATCACAGGATCCAAAATGAATGTCAACTGATTCAATATGACATATCGATTAGTAAAAGTCCAATCACTTAATCCAAATACGATAATTCGCGAGAGACGGAAAGGATCTTATCAAAGCGGGACTCGAAAACGCCTAAATTTCGAGTCTAAGTTCCTTTGGTATGGTATGAGTTTGAAAGGAAAGGATCCGTGTGAGTTATCAGCCCTTGGGTCAAAGGAATAAGAAAACGTACATAAAAACCATGTTTTTTTCTGCACAGGAGAAAAACTGCTCACCAATCGAATTCGGGGCTGCGGTGCGAACAATGCAAAGTAGTTCTGAGCAAGGAAGAACTTGAAATCGATAGAGGGTAATGCAGGGTAAACGTACACGTCAAAATCAGGGCCGTTGGATCAATGTGGTGGTGGTGGAGTGGCCCGACAGGGAGACTGTCGAACACTCTTCTGCAGGAACTTCCAACGACGTTTCCGGGTGCTTTCCGACGAGCTGCTTCAATGGGGCTTGCACAGTGTTCGTATGGGTGTTGGAAGAGCCCTTTGGTGGTGGTATTTAGCCTTGGGGTCGTCGGATTTGTGGTTGAGCGCGATGGGAAGCTGTGAAGAATGTGTGTGTGCTGCGGTGTTTTTTTAGCAGATGCAGAGAGTTAATAAGAGAAGGAAACGACCATTGTGTGAAGGATATGGATAGCCTGCACCATGATCTTTAGCTTTCCAAAACCATTCCCTGGAATTGCGCGATTGTGTGCTCGTATAGAAGGCAAGAAATCCACCTTCGACGAGCTTACTCCTCGAAAATGTCTATAAGTTTTACCTTACGACTCTAACAATTACTCTATATTACAGATTTTAGATTTATTATTTTAATCATTCATTGGTTCAATTTTTTTTTTTTTTTTTTTTTGAATTAGGAGGTTAGACAACAATTAGAAAAAAACTCAAATATCTTGCTAAAATTAGGAGGTTTTTATTATTCATTGGTTCAATTTGAATTAGGAGGTTTTTATTATTTTTCTTTTCCTTTTTTTTGTGATGTATCTATGATTGGATTTTGGGAGGTAGTGACCATTTAATTTTAGATATTTTCTAAAATACAACCGATATAGAGATTTTTTCATTCTTTCTCATCTATTCTCTATGTTAGATACATAAATAGAGAAGCTATTGGGTGGAAAAAAAAACTCAAATATCTTGCTAAATTTCTACTTTTCTATATAATAGCTAGATATAGGGGTGGGTACAAATCCCGCAAATCCCGGACCCGTCCCGGTCCCGTCCCGTAAAAATGATGCGGGACGGGACGCGGGACGACCCGGTGGGATCCCGCAAATCCCGTCCCGCACACACATATAATAATAATAATAATTAATAGTATTAGTAATATTATTATTATAATATTATTAATAGTATTAGTATTATTATTATAATTATTATTAATAATAGTATTATAATAATAATAATAATATTATTATTATTAGTATTAGTATTAGTATTATTATTAATATTATAATATTAGGATATAATAATAATAATAATAATAATAATAATAATGTAATACTATATATATAATAATAATTATTATTATTATAATATAATAATAATAATTATTATTATAATATAATAATAATAATAATGTGTATATATAATAATAATAATAATATTATATTGTAATAATAATAATAATAATAATAATAATAATGTAATACTATATATATAATATTAGGATATAGAGTATGTATTATAGTATATATATAGTATATAGTTTGTATATATATATTACATACGTACACACTGTAATATATATATTTATATATATATACATACACATTGCATCGGTGTTTATATACATGTACACACGTATATATGCGTACGCATATATAGGAACCTCCAAAATATAAAAAATTATACATATATATGTATTACGCCTTTGAGAATCGCAATATATTTATGAAAAATTTAAGTTTTTTTTAATAATTTTTTTATTTGAGGGACAAGGCCCGTCCCGTCCCGGTCCTGTCCCGCAAAAATTACGCGGGACGACCTCCGTCCCGTCCCGTTTTTTAGTGGGAATATAGTGGACACTTAAAAAAGGAAAGCTACCCCATTTTTAATGTATTGATACTAAGGGATAATGCATTAAAATTAGAAGAAAACAATTTAAAAAGTAAATCTTTCTATTTCGAAAAAATTTTTGAACCAAAAATATTTTGAGAAATCAAACAGACTTGGTGACTTGAGGGACCGAAACTTCGGCAACCGAAAGAACCGGAAAGAACAACACACAAACAACAACAAACCGGCCAGCCAAACAAAATAGAAACACACACAAGTAGGCAATGGACGGTTCTAAGATTAGACATAGAGTGTTCAGTCATGGAAGTCATAGAGGGGAAAGGTGACATTGGCAAAATACTGGGGTCAACAGTGGACACATGCAAAGTCTTGGGGTTTTGGTTTGTGGATATGAAGATTAGGATAGGGGGCAAAGGTTGATTTCTCTATTTCCGTTTTAATTTTATTTGGAATTTGTCGGAGGTTGTGGGTGCTAATTTCTATAATTTGGAACTATACAGTTTTCCTGATCGAGTTCATATCAATGATGTTAGAAATCAAGGTTGCACTCATCAAAGGTCGGATTAGGGTCAAAGTAGTCTTTTAGTCCGGTTTAAACACAAGGATCTAAATCGATCCTAAACAAAGAAACCGAAAGGAAAGATAACATGGACACACACGATATGTTTACGAGGTTCGGGCTAATCCTTACGTCCCCGGCTCTAGATGTCATCCAATATGCTCTAAGGCCAAAACGAGAAAGATACAAGGATCCTAAGATCGAAGGCAACTAAGAAACATCAAATGAAGAAACTGAGAAGCATAAACAAGACATGTAATGACTACAAATCATAAGCAAGGGAGGAAAGGAACGAAAACCCCCTTAAACTGAGAAGACGAACTCAGCAGGGCTGCAATCTCAGCTTTGGCGCATCGGCATCTTCAATCTCCTTGATGGCTTCTCTTCCTCGTCTCTTCGGTGTTGCTACAGGAAGGCTGACAGAGTAGAGCCTTCTTCTTCCTCGAATCTCCTGCTCTCCCTTTCTCTGGTCGAGTTTGGCTCACATGGAGATTGCTCAACGAGACTCTCTCACTGATGAACCCAAACTCAAGCCTCTCTCTTCTTCTTCTCTTTGGCTTTAGCTTCTTCGAACGGAGCCCGAAACCCTAGCCTTTCCTTTCCTGATTTCAGCCATGGGAGAGGAGCTCCCAGGCTCCCTTTGGAGCGGCGCTACAGTGCACGAGCTCTGGCTTTAGGGTTTGCTGATGAAGACTTATATACGGCCAAATGGAAGCAACGGTCGGAAATTGGAACATTTGGCAAGGCATGGGCTTGGGCCTAAAAAACCCAATTCCTAGTAAACTAGAATTACAAACTCAACAAATGATTAAACTGGCAATTCAAATAGAAGTGGTGGAGGGACGATTCTGAATTTTGCATCTGATTTTTGGTGTAAAGGTGTTGGATTTGGAAGCCGTAGGATGCGGGACCATCCTACGGCTAACCCCGTATCAAATTGGCATCAGAGCTTTGGTTTCCAACATCAAAAGTTGTGTCTTTTGTTTCCCTAAATACAAAACCTACAAAAATAGAGTCTTTCTTGTTCTTGGTTTTTACTTCTCGAATTTTTGAATTGATTGCTACTAATCGTTTGTTTATGATTGTTGTGTTGCACATTAGCCCAAACAAAGCCTTAAGTCGAGACCCTCCTTTGTATAGCCGACAACAGTAGTACGTGATATCAATTTGCAATTGCAAATTTGCAATCAAATCCTAGTCGGCACCTTAGTTGTTTCAATCCTAGTCGGCATATATACACACACAAATTCACAAACCCTAGTTTGTTGGTCTATCTTTTGATCTATCTATTTTAATTGCCTAAATTAAATTCTGAATTTTTATTTATGGTAGATATTATTGTTTTATCTATCATAAATTATAAAAGGCATAAGATAGTTCCACTTACCAAAGATAGCCAAACCTCCATTATATATATTTCATTAGGGCTACCTAAATTTTATTTTTCTTTCACCATAGCTTAAATTTTCAAGAGTCTTTTTATTTCATATATAGTTTCAATTCTTGCATTAGTAGAAAAAAAAAAATTACATTCAAAGCTTAGTCCTAGAAGAATAAAATTCACTAGGGGCAAAAGTAAGCTTTTTTTAAAAAAAAAAAAGAATTGTTGAGATCTAGTGCAAGAACTTTCAAAGACCAATTTTGGTGAAATCCTATAGCCCTAGTCGAAAGTCTCAAACACACACCTCCCAAACCATACTTTTTTTTAAGCCCTACCTTGCAACTACAACATCCATACTAAGGGTTTAAATCAACAAGAGGTAAAAGTCCAAGTTTCTTTTCTTTTCTTTCTTTGCTTTTCTTATTTTGCTGTGTCGAGTGTGTCTTTGTACTACTCGAGTGCCCTTTTTGCAAGTGTCGAGTGCCTTTCCAGGTCTGGTCGAGTGTGTTTTGTACTGCTCGAGTGCTGCCCGAGTGTCTGTTTCAGTCGAGTTTCACACACATACCGAGTCGAAACCTGCACATACTGAGTCGATACCTTCGACTACCGAGTCGATACTTGCTCCCTGTTGGATTACTGCCGAGTCACATACCGAGTCGACAGTCCCACATACCGAGTCGATACTTCCAAGTACCGACTCGATACTTTGCCACTGTTGGAAATTTTCGTGTCTTGTTTCTTGCTCATTCTTTTGTTCTCTTACCTTGTGTTGCTAAGTCTTTGCTTGAGTGTTGATTTGCCCAAACCGGATTGCCCCAACAAGCTTGTCATACCAATTCGAGTGAAGAGTGTGAGCGAAACACTTGCGAGATTGTTTTATTTTCTAATCTTGACATAGTTTCATGTTTGTCTTTATTTGAAATGTCTAACAATCAGGTGAACAACGAGAACAATGCCAAAAATGCCAACAATGACAACACCTCCGAAGCAACTATATCCGCTGCGATGTTCAACAACACAATGAACACTCTTAACGCCACGTTGGCGGCAATGATGGATAAGCTGACGGCTTTGGAGGCTAGACCAACGGGTTCTAATAACCTTGGTGGTCAAGGTGATCAAAGGCGTAACGAGCCACCTAATGATGAAAGGGAAGTCCGAAATCCTAACCCTCCTCCTAACCCTAATTTCAATAATCCTATTTTTGAAGAGAACCACTCTCCACGAGGGGAGAGAAATGGTCGAAATAACGGATTTGTTAATGCGCAGGGGCAAGGACAGGGAAGAGGTAGAGGCCGTGGCTTCCAGGAGGAGTTCTACTACTCGGAGCGTGATGATGACAGCTTCCAAGAGGAGGACTATTGGGATCAACGCCCAAGGCGGAACGATAGAGGAGGGTGTTACCAATACCGTGAGCCTAGAGATCCTGATTAGGACGGCATAGGTAAGGTTAAGGTAAAAATTCCTTCCTTTGATGGCAAGACAGATCCAGATGCATATATAGACTGGGAAACTAAAATGGAACAAATCTGGAACTGTCACAATTTCTCTGAACCTAAGAAAGTTCAATTGGCTTCTTTAGAATTTCAAGGGTTTGCTCTTATTTGGTGGGATAATTTGATTATGGAAAGAAGAAGAGCCCTTGATGCGCCTATCGCGTCTTGGAACCAATTGAAAGCTTTAATGAGAAATAGGTTTGTCCCTCAACATTATGCTAGCGAGCTTAGACAACAATTAGAAAATCTTAAGCAAGGTAGCAAAACTGTTGAGGAAACCTTTTATGCAATTCAAGAAACCATGGCTAGAGCTAATGTAGTTGAACCATATGAAGATACCAATGCTAGGTTTCTTAGAATATTGCACCCCGCCTTAGCTCATGAAATTGACTACTTTCCTTATTCTACGCCTACTGAACTTTTACATTTAGCTATGAAAGTAGAAAGAAATGCTAGATACAGGACCCAAGGTGGTAGAATGTCGAGTGGGCAACCCCAAAAATGGCGTCAAGACCATGCGCAGCAGCCCCAAGGGAGGTTTGATGGCGGCTCAAGGGAGAGAGAAAGCCAACACCAAGGGAGGAGTGAAGACCGAATGCCTCAGGAGCTCATCGACAAAGGCAAAGCGCCTTGGAACGGACGTGATTCGTCTGGGGCATCTACTGGCCCTAAAGGGAGTAATCCTAACTCTTCTACTTTTAAACCTATGTACATTCCTTGCTTTATATGCCAAGGTAGAGGACATGTTATGAAGGATTGCCCAAATACGAAGCCTCTCATGATTAATCACCTAGGAGAAAATGAATCTGAAAAAATCTAGTGATAAACATGATGAGCATGTTAATAATGATCAAGATCTTGGTTTACTTGCCTCTAATAATGATTGCATTGAATATGAGCATGACGATTCTTTGATTATGACTAATGTTTTGAGTGTTGAACCTATGTCTTTTGATAATAATCAAAGAGAAGATTTGTGTCATACTACATGGTTAGAAAAAGGCAACGTTAATATGATCATTGATAGTGAAAATTGTTCTACTATTGCTAGCCCTGACTCGATTGAACATCCAGCCTTGAAAAAGGAAGAAAATTTGCTAGCCTTAGATGAAAACTTAAAGATAAATGAACAAGCTAGAGTGCATATTACGTTAGAACATATTGAAGATGATATGAACTATGATTTGTGCACTAATAAAGTTTCTTTTCTTGGTTTTGTAGAGAGCTCTAATGGACTACAAGTTGATGAAGCCAAGATCATAGCTATCCAGGAGTGGTCAACCCCTACAACAATCGGCCTTGGGACGAGTTTCCATGGGCATGAGGTATTCGATCCAGGAGCTCGCGTGGATGCATTTGCGGAATCTTATGCGACCTTGGATTCGAGGTCGAATCCTTTTCAAGAAAGGGGGAATGATGCGGGACCATCCAAAACACCTTCGGACACACCTATACTTGGGGATGGACCTATGATTCGAGCTCACGAGAATGAAGTCATCCTCAAGAGAAAGAAGAAGGCTCCACCATGGGAGAAGGTCCAAAGGTGCAAGCTTGATGGTCGTTCGTTTTTAGATTCGTTCAGCCGTTTGACAGTTTTTCGACGTCTCAGTAAAATGAGTCGTACGGATTCAATATTAATCGGATTGGATGGTGCCATACCTTGTCGGAACGAGGACGAAGAGATCTACAACTTTGTTGTTGAAGGTTTTTCCATATTCGTCCTAGAGCTTGGCCGAAAATCAACATCTTTGAGGTTGTCAAATGTTTAGACGAGAATTTATCCTATTTTTAGTATTTCTTTTAGGGTTATTTTAATTAATTCTGTAAGTTATTATTTTATTTAATTTAGGCCGAAATTCAGTCTTGTTAGGTTAAATAGTCGGCCTCCCTCATGTAGAACAATTAGACGTCTCTTTTATGAAATTTCAGTTTGTGTGAAACACAATTGAGAGAAAGTCAATCGACTCGAAGCGTGGCTCGTCGATTGCAACTATTGGTATAGATCTTGCTTGGTTTGCTTTGAGTTCGTCAACCTCGCGAGAGCTTGGTGATCCAGGTAATCACAAGTCCTCTCCTTGTGCTTCCAAGTTGTCCGCTTGGTTGTGTAAGGTTGTAGAGGCGGGCTTTATAGTCGTTGGTATTTGGTTCATACCCTCTTAGGAGGTCTGGGGTCTTTGCCTCGTTCTATTTTAGTTCGAATCACCCATCTATCGGTCTTTCTATTGTTTTTAATCGAGTCTTTCATTGCTACGTTTTATCCTTGTTCTCGAGTCTTTGCTTCCGTTCTATTCTTTGAGTCTTGATTGTCGAAGATCGGACCATCCTACGGCTAACCCCGTATCAGGTAATTGGATAGATCAATGGTGTGATAAGCCAGTGATGCTGCAACGACGAAGCCGAAACAGAACGAAGCGAGACCCAACGAAATCGGAGCAATTCTTGTTGTGAACGGCTGAGCAGAGAGGTTGTGGTTAATTAGATGAATCAAACCCAGGTGTGGTGTTCAGGCGATGAGACAATCGTAGATGCGTTGGTGGTGATGGTGGTGGTGGTGGGTGCACAATTAAGGCCAAGAAGGACAGTAGTCGCGAAGGGAATAACTTCACTACGTTATAGCTTATGATGATGGGGTTTGCCCAAAATTAGTTGTTGTTGTTATACTTGAATTTGGGGTTGAGATTGTAACCTAGGTTTATCCCCAAAAATTGTTTTTTTTTTAAAACAAAAAAAAAAGCCAACTTTGTAATGGCATCGATCGAATAAATAATTTGTTTGTGAAACAAATGCACATTCTCTTGGGAGTTGAAGTGCAAATTATTCGGACCAGCCAGATATGTTAATGTTCTTGTAAAAATACATATATGTACCATTAAACCAAATTCAAATTCAACGTATATATCTGGAGATGAATATATGTGTACGTACGTACAGGCATTAATCAGAAAGTCAGATAAATCTGCCTTATATGTAATTACTCTAGTTTGAGACATCGATCGACCAAAAAGCTTGCATTTGCAACCACGCATTAAATATACTTTTATTGGATCAAATTGATTAACTGCAACAACAACAACTAGCTACAAATTAAGTCACGTGACAGATCGAAAACGACACAACCAATTAACTCCCATTAAGTGGTCATGCACTGTATTAATTAAGACCCTGCTACCTAGACATGGAAGAGCGGCCGGAGGAGGCCGCCGACGGCGAATGCGAGTTGGTCTCCGTGGTGGCGGCGGTGGTGGGGAAGAGTTGGAGTGTTTCCAGGGGTCGGTTGTTGTGGTCGGAATCGGAGCCGGTGGGCAGCCAAGTTACCACCCAATGAGATTTATTAGCACCATTGCCATAATATTCTTGTGGTTTTTCATTATTATTATTAATTGCTGTCACCAAAGCTGGAGCTTCTGATGATATCCATTGCCCCTTTATTACCTGCATCTGCATTTTACAAATCATTGTTTTCAGCCACCAAATAAGCTAGGAATTTAAATTCGAATATGTTACTCCGTAGTAGACTCTTTTTTTTTTTCTCATACACATCATTTTCAATAACAAAATCCTTAAGTTTAATAAATAAATAAATGTTTGATAAAAAAAAAAGAATATTTTTTTAAAATTTTTCTTAACGTTTTACCTATTTTTTTTTTAGAAGATGGGGCGGGTTGAAGCGAACACAGCCCGTCCCTCGGTCTGTGTTACTACCTCCGATCCAAATTAAAAGGATGTTGTTTCACTTTTGAACACGTATTTTAAGGAGCTAAAAACTATATAAAATATCAAATTTTTTTTCAACTTAATATTTGTTGGTAATAAGTATTATATTATAAAATAATAATAATAATAATAAAAAAGTTAATATATTATATAATTTTTAGCTCCTTAAAATACGTGTTAAAAAATCAAACGACATTCTTTTTTGATCGGAGGGAGTATTGTTTTAGACCGACTGTCCAAGAGTGTTAATTAATTTTAATATATTACTACTAATTACGGATATATATATATATATATATATATATATATATATATATATATATATATATATATAAACACTTCTTAAAGTGTAACCTATGAATAAATTGATTATTCCGTACATAACAAAACATAATTATTAGGTTTACCAAACATCATACTAATTTATAATTAACATATATTTAATATAAATAATCTATCAACTTGATGTATCCAATCAATTTTAGGACCCCATCAACTACATGTTACTAAACATAGATTAATTAGCTAGTTATAAATATACTCTCTTTGATAGTATATAGTATATATCCAAATCTCCTATGATTAATCTTGTCCGCTTTTCTTCACAAACATTATGTGTATGTAAATGAGGAGAGAGAATGAATGTGTATATATACCTGAGCCTGAGGTGGAAAGAAAGGCAAGAAGAGTGGAGGGAGCGGGTGGAACTTTGATCGGAGCTTCTGCTTCTCCCTGGCCTTGTGGTTTTGAAACCAGTAGAAGACGTTCTTCGTCTCGACCGCCCCCAACTCCTTTAGCTTCTCGGTTATCTTCTTCACCTGCTGAGGAGTGGGGCTCTTTATTCCTCCCTTGAACATCCCCTCTAGGATCATCAGCTGCTCCCGTGTCGCCCTCCACCGTCTCACCCCCCTGCTCGTCGACGTCCACGTCCTCCCCATGTTTCCCAACCCTAATAACTAATAAGAGGATCCGATCCTCAAAAGCTTTTTTTTTTTTTTAATAAAAAGAGATGGAGCTGAGCTTGCTAGGGTTTTGGGGTGCATGTGTGGAATCGAGTGTTTGTACTTGTAGCTTTATATAGACTTTAACTTGTACCTCCGGATTCTCTCTATTTGTCTCAACTGGGCTAGGGCCTAGGGGCTAGGGGTGTATACTATTGTGGGAAATTTTTTTTTAAAAAAATAAATATTCCAACTTTAGAAGTTGTTACGCTGATTAGCTTGAACTATAAAAAAAAATATATACAGATTAGTTTGCAAAAAAAAACCTGAACTTTAAGTTGTCTTTGATCAAATTCAAATTAATTACCAAACATTTCATAAACAAAAAAAATTGCAGTACGTTAAGCATGCATTGTTTATATACTCTGTCTTGTTTAACCTAACAATTAGTTAGGTTAGTTTGTCATCCGTTGAAGAAAAAAACTAAAAGTGTACATACTTATTCACCCAACAATATATAGTTTTTATTTGAGTATTGAATAGATTGTGTGATGAAGATAAATAAATATTTTATTAAAAAAATAAAGATCTTGTGATATTTTTTAAAGATTATTTTTTTACCTTGAATCCTGGTTGAGTGCACTAGTGCATGCAAAACATCACATTAATCAGTAAATATCCCCTATTACGTGTGATACACGGTGTGTCACAAAATTAGTTTATATTAAAATTATTGTTAAATTTAAAAAAAAAAATTATAACAATATTGTATTTGATAATTCATAAACATTTGTAAAAAAATATTTTGAAAAATCATAGTAAAATTATTGTTTTTTCAAAAATGTTGTTATTTTGTGACTTTTACACATGTATTTTTTCGGAAAATATTTTTATGATTATTCAAAATATTTTTTCACAAATGTGTAAGAATTATCAAGTACAATATTTTTATAATTTTTGGAATATTTTTTAACAATAGTTTTCATATAAACTAATTTTGTGAGACACCGAGTGATACACGGTGTGTTGTAGGTTATCTCCATTGAGGTAATTGAGTATCTCATCTTACATGATTTTCTTAATTTAGTAATGAATTAAAATTTTGACCTTTTTTTTTAAAAAAAAAGAACCTCCATTCTTAAAAATAAATTATTTATTATTTACATACATTTTTAGATTATTTTTTTAAACGGAAAAAATTTGGCTGAGTGGCGGCAACCAATCTAGCCAAGAGCATCTTTGAGGATGAGATTAATAAGCTCAGAGTCGTCGGGGACAAAGGAACCCGAGAAGTCAATCCCAAGGTCCGTAAGACGGTCGGCCACCCGATTGGCTTCCTTGTAAATGTGACGAATTTAACACGTATTTTAATGAGTTAAAAATTATATAATATATTAAATTTTTTATTATTATTTTTTTATAATCTAATACTTATTACCAACAAATACTAATTTGTAAAAAAATAATTTAAAAAAGTTGATATTTTATATAGTTTTTAACTTTTTAAAATACGTGTTAAAAAGTCAAACGACATCCTTTGTGGATCGGAGGTAGTACATTTTTAGATGATAAAAAACCCATAAATACGGAGTATATGAAATTTAATAATAAAAAAAATGATTTTAATTTCTATCCTATATCCCAAGGGTCTAGGATAAGAAGCTAGCTTGATTGAGAAATATTTTTCCAAATTAAACTATTTTAGCTTTTCTAAAAATGAGTTTTTTAAGATCCATATTAAGTTTGGTAGAGAATCTTTCCTTATCAAGATTCTTATCCTACGCCGAGCACATAAAAACCGTAAAAAAAAAAAAAAAATTACTCCTTACGTACGTAGTAATTGTTTTTATATTTTTCACAAGGCCAGATTGAGTAATTAAATGCATACGTAAGCATGCAGTCATCTACTGCCACGCGGCAAGTTGTCGCATATGCTGCATGCATTACCTGACCTCTGCATGCAATTAATTCCATTTCCACGTACCTACATTTACTCCGTATTTGATAACGTCCGGTTTCTATTCCGACCTTGTATATATGATTTCGAAACATGGAGGATCTATGTATTCATGTATACAGTTTTAGGATACGTTAATTTGAAGTTGGAACCATACACTATTGATATCTGCCGGAGTAATAATTAAGCATCTACCACGTACTGTATTCAATACTCCGTATATGTTTAATGGACCATTACTGGAGTATTAAAGACAACGAGAGACAGAAGCACGTCACATTTGACGTAAGTCGTTGGGGTCGAATTCCATGTGTGGCTGCAGTTTCAGTTCACCCCCTTTTTTGTACAGTAAAAATAAACTGGTCAGTATAAAAATCCCTATTTACCACCAGTAAAATACTACGGCAAACTACAGTACTAAACTAACTACATTTAATGTACATTCTACAGTAACTTGTAAGTAATGAAGTATATAGTAACTACTAATGCAGGCCGGGTGGATTATTTAAAGGACCAGGAGTGACAATCGGCCCCAAATCAAAAATAAAATTTAATATATATGTTTTTCTTGTCGATAGGTTCGATTTGATATTTATATGCTCAAATCCAACACCCGGATAAAAAGTTATAAACATTTAAAAATTGAACCCGTGTATCATTTACCTAATTGATGTACAACGTACTTAATAGTTAATATTATAATTAAACCCGAAACCTTCAAATTAGTATGCGATTTATATATGTTTTGAAAACCGTGAAATAAAGTATATACGATTTATGTTTTTATTCTAACTACAATTTTTATAATATTGATGATTTTTAATAAAAAAATTAGGGTTTAATTTTCTGTCCCCTTAAATAATTGTATCAGGATCCGCCACTGTACTTATGGCAGCCCCCCTCCCTCTACTTCGTCGATCTTCTTCTTCTTTTAAATGCAGTACTGTAATATTTAAAAAAAATATTGTGAGTGCAAAATTTATTCGATACAATTTGCAAGAGATCGAGAGGCCTTGTGGCTGGCAAAACCCGGCCCGGTTGACTCGAAACTGATTATTCTGAACACCGACACAACCTGTTCATTTTGGATCCGAAATCCGAATGAACTGAATCCGATTAACCCGAAACTCATTAAGACCCGAACCCGTTATAACCGAAACCCGAAATAACCCGAACTTTAAGCTACAATCTAGTAACTTTTTTTAAATGAATATTGAAATAATGAAAACCCGAGACAACCGAAACCCGAATAACCGAAACCCGAACCCGACTCAACCGATTGACCAAATTATTAGACATTACCCAAAATTTAAATGACCCAAAATCCGACTAACCGAACCCAAACCCGATCCGCCCCGCCCCGCCCGATTGCCAACTCTGTGTTGCCCTTCAATTAATGAAAGTGCTTTTCCACTGTTAATTAATAGGACAACGCTACGTTTCATTAATCACATGTACGTCTTGTAGAGGTGTGTGGGCCTCCAGCCCAATATAATAAATAAGTGGCTCTAAGCCCAACCAAAATGTAAATAATAATAGGGTCAAATTGCATACAATCACCCCTTAAATAGCTCAAATTGCTCAAAACCACCCATTAAAACTCAAAATTTTATATAGAACCACCCATCTTTCAGATGTAATACCGTTTCAATTAAAAATGCAAAAAATGACAATAATATCCTAATTAAAACATCGGAATTTCCTTTGAATGTCATTCAACAACACCCAACTCATTATTTTTTGCTCTTCTTTGCAATTCATAAGATTAATAGAGGGTTTGGACTGGTTTGTTAACCTCATGATAGTTGTTATGATTTGTGCATCATTCTCTTATGTCATTGTTTTGGTTCACCAAGCTACGTTTTCTCACCCGATGACTTTGGATTCATCCCCGACTTTGCATTTTTAATTGAAACGGTATTAGATATGAATGATGGGTGGTTCTATGCAAATTTTTAGGTTTTAATGGATGGTTTAATGCAATTATGTGTTTATGGTTTTGAGCAAAGTGAATTGTTTAAGGTGGTTAGAAAAGGTTGTTTGTTAGCTTAAGCTGGAAGGTTAGGTGGTAGTAGTATGAATATGCATGGTTGTTTGTTACGCTATTACAATACATACAAAAAAAATCCCAAATCAAGTTTCCACATGGTATCCGAGCGAAGGTGTTCGTGATATGATTTTCTATGAAAACACTTGTTTTCGTGGTTGTTTTGGCAGTATTTTGGCTGATGGATCTGAGATCTATTATGTGTACGTTATTGATCGGTTGGCTAGAAATTGTCAATCATGGAGTCTAGGAACGAGAGAAATGGTGAAAATCGCATTGGAGATTTACTGAGTCAAGGAATTGCTCACATGTACAATCCTCTGACCCTTTTAGGATCCAACTAGAGTCGTGGAATTCGTATAGCACTTGGTACAAAATGAAGCTCAAATTCATAACAGGTACGTGTATAAAGCCTCTTGGCAATGCTGATGAACTTGATAAGTGGACTAGAGTAGACTACATGGTCATGTGTTACACTATGACTCTGTAACAATTGTTGAAAATGTTATGTAGGTTGAATCTGCTAAGGAGTACTTATGGAATGCAATTTCATAAATATTTTCGGAATCCAATGCTCTATTGATATATCAGTTGCACAAAGAATTAAGCAAACATGAATGTGGCTGCATGTTTTGGAAAATTGAAGAAATTTTGGGATGAACTGGATGCTTTAGAAGGACCTATTAACTGTGAAGGCATGTGGAGCTAAGCGATTGCTCAGTGTAGATGTGTTGTGATTAAGAGAATAATTGAGTGAGAAGCTAAGGGAAAATTGGTGCAACTTCTCATTGGGGCTAAGTGATGTCTCTTTGAGCACTTCAGAAATATTAATAAGTATGAAATTATATTAAAAATATAATAATAAAACTTAAACCATATAAGAATTCATATAATTCCTTACAAATGATTTTTTTTTTTTTAAAAAAGACGTATATTTTTAAACAGATGGAGTATATAATTAATAAAATCCTGAAAATTAAATTACATATAACAAATGAATATGAGATTCCTACTCAATTAGGCTTTCAAATGCTTCTCTATTTCAACAATACATATCATATATAAATAGTAGGTAGGTCTTCAAATATTCTTTGAAACGTGACAAAAATAAGCTGAATGAGGTAATTCAGATGAAGCCCTGAAACGATATCTCTTATACTAAAATTGACATATATCGCCCATTCAATTGATCAAAACTAAATTATAAGTTGGGATATGATCGATGGCATTAAAAAGGAGATAGCAACTTCACATATACGATCGTACGATTGATGTCATACACGAGAGCATGCATGCATACATGTATACGTATACATATATATAGTATATGCAACGTACGTCCACCTTTAATTCTTTGATCCACTACGTGCTCCCGACTCAATTCAGTCCGTGACGTCATCATCTGCCTGCCTAAAATGGAGCGTGACGCCTGTGTGTTGTGGGTTTTTGGCTTTCTTGCGATACATTAACTAATTATTACTCCTTACAATGTAAGAGTGGTAAGGTGGGCAGCCGACTCTCATTTACTACGGAGTACTCCTACTATTCCAATTTCCAATTATACACCCTCCAATGCGTGCACGAAATTCTATAAATCTCATTTTTTAACTCATTATGGAGTAGTACCTATTTTTACATGATTTGGGTCTAGAGAGTGATATAATACAGTCTCAACCTTAATATCAAGATATGGGATATGAGTATGGATATTACTCTGATGAACGGTTTTTAGTCGCATTAACCGTATCAAAATAAATTCGAACCTACCTAACTAATGTAGTGTGGTAAGCACGAGTCGATCCCACAGAGAATCAAGTATTTCCAAGTTATGTTTATTTACCAATTAATAGGAAAAGGGGGGTTTTGGGTGATGAGAATAAGAAAGAAAATAAAATAAACTATAAACAAATTAATGCAAAGCAATTTAGAGAAAATCGTTCTACCTACAACTATCCACTTTATTTGGTTGAATTGATATTGTAACTTCATCTTGTCCTTTTATGATTCCTATGAATGCCCTTATCCCGACCTAATATAGTTACTAGTCCAATCAATCCTAGAAACCCTTATCAATCGAACAGTCCCTAAAGAAGGATTTAACCCAATTGATAGCTTTAAGTTCAGAGATTAACCAAGGTATTTGCAGTCCCTAAAAAAGGATTTAACAACACATTCAACTTCCTACTCATTCAATTAGTTCAATCAACCCTAAAGGAACAAGTTTGCCACTTGGGTTAAGGTTCACAATCAGAAATCTACAGAACGCTAGCAATTGAATTGATTCTACCAAGTTGATCAGTCGAGATAGAATAAAACAATCAAACATTCAAGCACAAAGAAGTCGAAACATTCGATATAGGAAATAAGGAACAAGAATCAGAAACTCACAACTCAATCAAATAAAGCTTCAAATTGTAGACGGAACGGGAGAGTTTAGGTCTCCATAAAAATAAGACAAAACATAGTTAGGGTTAATGGGTAATCAAAGTCGGCCGGTTCGTTCTCTGTCACATTCGGCCGTATGTAATGTATATATAGCAAAATTCTATCTAACTTCATAATCTATCTAATGAATCTAATACGGAGTATATTATATTATTCTATCTATATTATTAATATATATAATAGTAATATATAGCATAGCAAGTAGCAACAGCACTTCAAAATCACGTGGTCTCCTCCCCTCTCGGTGTTTCAGCCCAAACCATCACGTGCCCTCTTCCGTATTCAATTATCCATCTTCAGCCCATTCATCACGAGTAGCTCGGCCCGTCTTGTTTACAATTTATAAATTGATCCCAACTTTCAAATTCATACGATCCAAGCTGAAAATACCTGAAATATATAAAAACACTAGTGTAGACTCCGAAAATCAAATAATACAAATAAGCTATAAAAAATGCAAAGATGCTCTAAATTAATATGCAAATCTATACTAAGAACATGACTAAAATAGACTCTATCACACTCATATATATCCATACCCTTGTTTGGTATACAAGTATATGGGTATCAAGTTGATATATATGAAGAAATAAGACTATAAAACATGGATCAAGCACAATCAAAGCAAGAAATCAACACAGAATGACACATTCAAGCCATCTGTCATCAACACTGCAAAATGGAAGAAAATGGCTATCAAGCCTTAATGTGAGTCGGCTGCAATCCCCAAAGGCCAAAACCCTACATTTGAGGGAACAAAGTATTGTCTTATATAGTATGCAAGGTAGGGAACATGTGCCTTGCACATGGGGTAGCAAACCCTTACCTCACAAAATGACAAACAGCTGAGAACATGGGTTCAGGACCACATTCCAGCTGTAGCCAACAAAGGCCATATTTGGCCAGATTATTTGATGCAGAAATAACTAACATAAAAGATATGAAAATGACATGATAATCTTCATATCCCCTCCTCAAGTTGGACATGGTAGGAGACCAACAAGTCCCAACTTGGAAGCAAGGAAATGATGTTGCTTCTCTCCAAGTGGTTTTGTGAGCACATCTGCAAGTTGGACCCCTATTCTGACATGTTGAGGAAGAATGAATCCTTGTTGCAGTTTTTCACGGATGTAATGGCAATCAATCTTCAAGTGTTTGGTCCTCTCATGGAATACTGGATTCTCTGCTATGTGAATAGCAGACTTACTATCACAGAATAAGGAAATAGGCCTTGGCACACTGATCTTCAGTCTTTGCAAAATGCCTTCAACCCATACAATTTCACTCGCAGTAGTAGACATACTTCTGTACTCAGCTTCAGCTGAAGATTTGGAGACTGTGACTTGCTTCTTAGTTTTCCAAGATACTAGAGATCCACCAAAGAATACACAGTAACCTGTAAGAGACCTTGCACTGAACTGGCATGAGCCCTAATCAGCATCACAGAAGGCATTAAGGATCATTGGGTGATCTTTTGGATAATGCAAACCAGTGGAAACTGTACCCTTTAAGTACCTGATCACATGAATAGCTGCATCATAGTGTGGTTGCCTTGGCTCAACCATGAACTGGTTAAGATGTTGCACAGCATAAGATATATCAGGCCTAGAAAGATTTAAGAACAACAATCTTCCTACATGTCTTCTATACTTCTCTGGATCAGGCATTATTTCTCCATGATCAGTAGACAACTTCAATCCTCTTGGTAGAGGAAAAATAGCAGGTTTACAGTCTGTCATTTGACAATCCTCAAGGATGTCAAGTATGTACGTATTTCCTTTGATGAAGCAAGGTCCCAGCTTTGTCATGCAAAATCTCAAGGCCAAGGAAGTATCTGGCTTTTCCAAGATCCTTGATAGTGAAGGCTCTATGTAGAGCCTCTTTAGTCCGTCTTATTACACTCTCATCATCACCTGTGATCAACAGATCATCCACATAAACTAATGCCACCACAATTCCAGATTTCACTAGCTTAACAAACAGGGAATAATCTTCACAAGATTATTTGTAACCAAGATTCAAAAGAAATCTGCATAGCTCTGAATTCCATTGCCTTGAGGCCTGCTTCAATCCATAAATGGATTTTTTCAATCGACAAACTAAACCAGGAGTTCTCATAATATATCCTTCAGGAGGATCCATGTACACTTCTTCTTCCAGCCTTCCATGTAAGAAGGCATTATTTACATCCAACTGATACAAATTCCAATTTCTCATAGTAGCAACAGCTATGAGTATTCTCACAATGGAGAATTTAGCAACTGGAGAAAAGGTATGTTTGTAATCCTTTCCTTTAATCTGATTGTATCCCTTAGCAACCAGTCTGGCTTTGTACCTTTCTATGCTCCCATCAGGCCTATACTTAATCTTATAGACCCACTTGCTCCCAATAGACTTATGACCTACAGGTAACTGTGTCAACTCCCAAGTATCATTGCACTCTAAGGCCTGTATTTCAGTATTCATAGCATCCATCCATTTAGGATGTTGAGAAGCCTGTTTGAAGGTATAAGGTTCTTGTTCAGCAGCCATGCACACAAAGGAGTTCAATACCTCTGAGTCCCTACTGACTTCATCTCCCAAACATTGAGCTAGAAAAGACTAAGACATAGAATCTCTTTGCCTGTTATTTCTGCATACATAATCCTGCAATCTCTTGGGAGCAATATGATCACGAGTAGACCTTCTTAAAGGAGGAAAGATATTAACATCCTGCAATATCTCAGGAGACATTTGTCTAATGCTTCCACTAGAACTTAGAGAATTTGCTACTTGAGATGGAGGAGTAGACTGTTCTTGATTACTGTCCATAGGAGCCTGTGGTGGAGGAGAATAAGTTCCAGAAATCTCTGGTGAATGATGCACACATTGAGTGTCATCTAGTGCAGGATTCACTAAGGGCAACATCACTCTTCCCTCATAAGGTGCCTCTGCAATGCTATCAATTTTATCCTTGAATGGAAATTCATCCTCTCTGAATTCTACATCCCTGCTTACAAATACATTTCTTGATTCTAGATCCCATAGCTTGTATCCTTTTGTCCAAAAGGATACCCAAGCAGCACACATTTTGTAGCTCTTGGCTTCATCTTGTCTTTGCTGGCAAAAGATACAGGAGCATAACATAAGCTTCCAATAACTCTAAGATCATCATACTGAGCAGGTTTGTTGAACAAGTTCTCATGAGATGTTTTCCAACTTAGAACCTCAGTAGGCATTTTATTGATAAGATGAGTAGCAGCAAGTAAGCATTCTCCCCAAAATCTCAAAGGTAACCCACTGTGTATTCTCAGACATCTTGCAGTTTCAACCAAATGCCTATGCTTCCTTTCCACTCTCCCATTCTGTTGAGGAGTATAAGGAATAGATTTCTGGTGAATGATCCCTTTGGATGCAAACAATTCAACACATTGCCTTTGTACAAACTTTGTACCATTATCTGTTCTTACATTCTTCACAGAGGAATCAAACTGATTCTCAACATAAGTCAAAAAATCACTCACTGCTTGGGGAACCTGCATTTTGTTCTTGAGCAAGAAAGTCCAGGTGACTCTAGTACAATCATCAAGGACAGTAAGAAAATAAGAGAAGCCATTATAAGTAACACATTTATAAGATCCCCATAAATCCATATGGATTAGCTCAAAAGGCTTACTAGCCATGTTTAGACAAAGAACATGATTCACAATGGAATCCGTCCATATCTGAATAACTGAACAACTTTAAGTGTCTTAATTTGGAAATAGAGCTATGACCAAGTCTAGCATGAGCTATTTCTAAACTAGCTTTATTACAACTTCTCATCAAACTGTCAACACTTGAGCTGGTGCTGGGTAACTCTGAGCATATCTTGTATAGGCCATCCTTTCTGACTCCTGATAAGATTGTCTTCCTAGATCCAAGGTCCTGGAAATAACAATGAGATCTAGTAAATATAGCTACAAGATCAAATTCATCAAGAATTTTGCCCACTGACAATAATCTGTGTTTGAAGTCAGGCACAAGCAACACATCACTTAGCATTATGGAGTCAGTCAACTGCATTTTTCCCATTTCAGAAACAGATTTAATAGAGCCATCAGGTAGCCCTATATGGATAGGCTTGCTCAATTCCTCCTTATGCCCAAGCATACAGGAATCAGCTATCATATGATGAGTTGCTCCTGTGTCTATAATCCAATCAACATAAGTGTTTTCTTTCAAAACACTATTTACATGATTGTAAGGAATCATACCTGCAAAATTAGCATAAGAGCCAGCTCCCTCACTTGGATTCTTTCCTTTCATCCTTCTGAGCACCTCTTGATAGACTGCATTCACCATGGTTGTATCTAGGTTGCCATCAACAATATCATCATCTAAAGGACTGTTTTGAGACTGTGACCCCACTGATCCAACCACATTTGCAGATCCTCTATTAGCAGTACCTGTTCTTTCCTTCTCTTTCAGTTCTCTGAACCAGTCAGGCACCCCATGTAGCTTAAAACACTGCTCTGCTAGATGCCCTTTCATCTTGCAATAGGTGCAAGTTGAGCTTTGTTTGATCCTTTTCAACTCTCTCCAGTCCTTTGTCTCCTTCTTAGGACCAGAATTGTTGAAACTAGGATTGTTAAAGCCAGAGTTGTTGTTGCTGCTAGTGTTTCTATTTTGGAAGCCTCCACTTCTATTAGCTGCTAAGGCACTAGAATCCATACTAACTCCTTGAGACCCAGATGTCCCATTAGAAGCTTCATTTCCTCCTTCAACCTACTGAAGAATGTAATATGCCTTGTTGATACTAGGCAAAGGATTTGTAGCTAATATAGAATTCCTAGCAGCATCATATATGTCACTCAAACTAGCTAGAAATTGCATAAGTCTGTTACGAGATTGAATCTCAGAAAATTTCATTTTCAGATCACATGTACATCCTGCTAGAGCACCACATAAACACTCAGGAATACACTCTAGAACCTGTAACTCATCCCACTGTCTCTTGAAAACATTATAGAGATCTCCAATACACATGTTGCCCTGCACAATATTTCCCAGTTTCTTTTGAATTTGAAAGATCTTAGGAGCATTGGTCTGTCCAAACCTTTCAACTATTTCATCCCATAAGGCCTTAGAGGAATCCATAAACACAAAACCTTCAGCAACAGTTTTACTCATGGAATTTAAGAGCCAACATCTTACCATGTAATCAACCCTGATCCACTTTTCAAGGTCAGCATGCCCAGCTGCATGTAAAGGCTCGAATTTTCAAAATCCTAATTTTTCAGAAAAAGAGAATTAAAAATAAATTTAAATCGGATTTAAAAACTTGTTTCAGCGGATTCCGACCGGAATATAAAATTTTGACGAACAATTCCGTCATGTTACCTCGTGAATTTAAAATAATTATCGGCTGGCGATATCCTTTTCAGTTTCAAAAATCTAATTGATCGACTAAGCGGGACTCGGAAAAACTAACATTCGTAAACCAATTTCGGGATTCAAAATTCACGTATTCGGGTTTTAATTCCGGGTATTTAATTTTAACTGATGCCCGTAATTAATACACGTCAATTCTCAGTCAAATCCTTACTTGTCCCCAGCCACCCTCCCGCCTAGCCTCTACTGCTCCCCTACACCTGTGGCATCTGTAAATCCATCCCTCCGGTCCTCTTCTTCTGTACGCCATCTCTCCCATCACTTCACATCTCTCCCTACTTCAAATTCTTCAGCTTCTCCCCACTCTTCCGCTGCTCCCTTCCATCTTCATCACCGTTGTTCTCCATTCATCACCACCGTCGCCCTCCATCGATCACCATCGGCACCAACGCCACCCCTTGCTCCTCCCTCCTTCCTCCTCGGAACCCCAACAGCAGCTGCAGCATCCCTCGGAGCCACCAGCGGCGGAGGAGTCACCACCGGAGCCGCCACGAGAGCCACCGCAACCCCATCATATCATTTCCCCTGTTTGCGCACGAACCAACCTTCCGGTAAGCCGTTCTCCTTCTTTTCCGACCCAAACCATTCTCGAGCTCCTCCATCACTCTCACCCATGTCTGAAGCAGGTCCGATGAACCATCGCGAGCCACCGACGAAGCCCAGAACTCCGATCGAGAGCTCCGAAGTCGCGAAAAACCCATCTCGGTGAGCTCCGGAATTATTCTCGTTTCGATTCGTTTTCTTTTTTTTAGTCTTTTTCGATGCTTAGACTAATTGGGGGGTGAGAGTGGGCTGAGTGTGGGACGTTCGAGTGGGCTCGAGACCTCCGGCGAGATCTCCGACGACCTCGAAATTGGCGATGGGCTACACGAGGCAGAGCAGCGAGGCGTGCGCCGGTGAGCAGAGGCGAGAGCTGCTGGACGTGGGAGGCTGACCGAGCGAGCAGGTGAGGCAGCGGGTGCGGGAACGAGAGCTGGCTAGTGACGTCAAGCAGCCAGCGAGCGAGGAGCCGACGGGATTTGCGCGAGGAAGGCCATGGCGCCTGGCGGGACTCCTTCCATTCGAAATTCAGGAGGAAGAAGGGAGCTGACGTGGGTCTTGTGGGGCCCTGCTCATTTATATGTCTTTGTTATTTAACGGGGTTTGGATTATCGGTTTTGGCTCGGTTCGGGTTATCCGTTTATTTATTTAACTAATTAGCGGGATTAAAATTAGTATATTTTGGGAAAATTATAAGAGTTGATTTATTAAATAAAAATGGTCGGGATTTTAGGGGATTTGGAAATAACTTATAAAAGTGTTAAATAAAGGGGGGTATTTAAAATATCATGTAATACTATTTGAGATTTAAAATATATTATTGGGACTTCAAGATTTATAAAGGATTTGGAAAAGAATTTCAAGGTTGGAAATTAATCTAATAAATAAACTTAAAAGGGAATTTGGCGAGTATTTTCAAGGGTCGGAATACTTAACTATTTAACTGGGATTTGAAACGGTTCTGAAACTAACTCGGGAATAAGACTTATTTGATGACTAACTAGCATGATAATATGATCGTTTGGCTAACAGTATGATATGTATGACTAATAGCATGACTTATGGTGAATTATTATATGAGATTAAATGTTGGATAACTATGACGATCTAGTAGGATTTTATATCACACAAATGATGTCTTATGATTTTGATGAACCATTGGGGTATATGTGGAAATGATGTATATGAAAATGCGGAATTGGTTGAATGATTTATGGAAAACGATGTGGTCTTGTGGAGCGGATGATGCGATGAAATGACTTCCATAATGTGTTACTTGTTCTATTGATTGAGGTGTGCTTGAGTGCTTAATAGTTGGATGTAGACTTATGTATATTCAATCATGTACTAGGTGATACTATCTGATTGTGACTACTGTGTGCTGGATTCTTTTGTTGCCGATCTGCTAGCCAGGTAAGTACCTCCGGGGCTTACTCAGTAACCAGTACCTCCTGCCTGATGTGTCATATAGTATGTAGGTGTTTCATATGCATAAGAGCATGCCATGTAGTATCATGCTTAGGAATTGCACTTACGAATGAGCATTCTTATTCTGTATGCGTTTGAATACAGAACGGCCGTTATCTGTGAGTCCTAGAGTCCTTGCTAGGGTCATAGGGCAGCCCAGCTTCATCGGGTGTTGTCCTCCTCGAGTCATTTATATATATCACGAGATACGAGATGGGCATGAGATATGATACGATGATGAGATATGATATGATGATGAGATTTGATATGATTATAGCATCGAACTGGCCAGTCTCCACCTTGTCTGGAAGAGGGGTGGTGGTAGAAGAGGGATATACCACTTGGTATTCTTTGTTAAGGCCTTACTTAATATTCCGCACATATGAGTTAGGAACATGATAGTGTGGTTAATATTCCAGTACTGCATGAAGGCATCTTTATTCTAGGTATAGGCGTATTATATGTCCTCAGCGCGGTCAGAGGACCCGCAGGCGGACTCTTGGCCTGACTTGGTGGTATAGTTTCAGGTACCCGATACACTGCTTGATTTTGTGCTGTTATGACGGGGTCTATTCATATGGCGGAGAGGGAGTGTTTGAAACCTGACTTCACCAGATTCATGCTTTTGGAATTTCTCCCTACTTATACTCTGTTTTGACCCGGCTCTACCGTGGCACAGGTTGTATCATTTTCAGAACTTATGCCCTCTGCATGATAAAGGATTTTCCGCGTTGTAGACTTAGGATAGGTACAGGGGTTTACCCCGGGGTCTCCAACGGACCTTTCGGATTTGGGTGCGAAATCCCAGTTTAAACTACAAATCTTCGGTTTCAAACCTTCAACCTGTACTCGGGGCGCAAGATCCTAACGAGGGGTTTTATCCCTCGAAACGTAACTCGGGAATCATAATCCCGGGCCGTTACAAAGGTGGTATCAGAGCTGAGGTTGTGCAATCCGAGTACAATAGGTTGAAGGGGTTTTGAAAATCGCCCAATGTTTTCAAATGGTTTTGGAAAATATTTTATAAAGGGCAAAATGAATTTAATTGGACTTAAAACCTAAAATGAATAAAGGGGAAATAATCTCGTGGGTAGAGACCCAAGCGGTAGACATCCCTTATGGATGTAGAATTCGGGGAACGGTAGGCAAAATACTAGCTTTTATTTACAGATGGGCCTAGAAGACTCCAAGGAACACCACGGAGGTTGGAGTGTTGAGTTAGGAGGTCATGAGGTTTTGCCCCTCCGGCCAGTCGTCCCTCGAAGGACGGCATAGATCGTCTTTATGCTTACGTTATATGTACATATATGCAATTGGGCCCGATGGCGATTCTCCTCGAAGAGGATCATATTAATCTTGTTGATTGCTTCCGTGTTGAGTGCTAATGTGCTTAGGATAGCGAATTAATTAGAATGCCTTAACTTGAACATGTAAATGACCATATTTGCAAACGGGATAGCGGGAGGAAACCTTATTCTTATCTAATAAGACTTTCTATCTTGTCAGAATAGTTCTTCCATAGTACAACCCCCTTGATAATCCCGATTCCGTCATCCGTCCCACCAAAGCACTTGGATGTGATAGTAAGGGTCGAGAGTGTTGGTTCCTCTAGACTTGAGTCCTATTTGTATCCCAACCATAGATGTCAATCGAGTCTCATACTTAATGTCAACATTCTCTACGGGAAATTGGGTCGATCAACGTACTACTTTCGGGGATTGTGTATGATTTGAGGGTTACCTGAGGTTGACTATCGACATTCTTCCGAGTTAGGAGTGCGTTATCTTATGGAGTCATCCCTCTTGAGTCTCGTAATGGTCAACCGTGTCTCCTTGTCAAAAGAGTCAAACACGAATTCTACCATCTTCTTTCGGGTACCTTGCATGGTTGCACTTATGAGTAAATGTATGTGCCGTATGTATTGAATTCCTATGATTACTGTCACCCTATGAACTAGGTCCATGATAGTGTGCTCAACTCTCGTTGTATGTTAAAATGTGAATTGGATGACTTAACATGCCAGATGAACCTCATTGGACTTCATGACTGTGTACATGTTTAATAAGTATTGCTACTATCATGTAGGATATATACCTCCCAGTTATAAGTCCTCATATGATTTTGTGACATCTTAGTCTTAGTATGTGAATATGGATGTATGTGATGAGATAATTGCTATACCAACTCTGCATGAATTGACTATACCCTTAGCATGATTTTTAAAGTGCATCTTAGCATGCTTGCCTTAATCTCGCAATATTATGACTTGCTTATGTGTGTATCTAAATTGAGTGATAATTCGTGCATAGGATATCTTGTGACGGTTGCTAGGTCTTGCATAACTTATGACATATATATCCCATGTCAGTGTGTGCATACATGTTCTTAGTCTGTCAAGCATGATTGGTGAATGAAATGATAGGTTGCTAGCTTGTTCTGCGCACACATAAAGATGATTATATGAACATGTTATGAATGCATAAATCGATATCCCTTGAGATAAGTGCATACTAGTGTGAAATAATGTGATGATATCTCTTGATTTTTTTATGTGCTTGTGTGCCACAATTATAAGGGCACCGTTGTAACTCTCGGGTTAGGATCTTCTCCTTGGTCTCGTCGTCCCTAGTTCTGGTCCATGTCTGAACTCTTAAGGAAGTTGTGTCGTCCGCCCTTGTCTCTCCCCTATCTCCGTAACTTCTAACCCTTGCAATCCTTCGATGAGCGCCGACATGTAAGAAAGGACCGACGACCAAGTGGCACCATAGCAGCACAACGGAAGTGTGATGGGTCCATGACCCATAGACCACACAGGACTGACGTCGCCAAAAGTATACAAAGGACGAACACATTTGAAAGATGGTAGCCGCGTACGTGATTCTCTTAGATGACTCAAAGAAGGACGTTCTTAACTCAAATCGTGGATTCTTCTATACTAATCGGAATTGATGTTTTGTGATAGGCCTAGAACTGACATAATTGAATGTGTGATGACGGATGTGCTGAATATATTGGTAGCAATGATTGCCTGACTAACTTGTTTCTATGACGATGTGCCTTGGTGCTTGTTATTCTGACTTGCGAGTGAGTAGGTTATGGGTTATATCTATGTGAGTGCTTTCTTCTTGAGCTTGAGTCGTGAGATTCTTCAGTGAGACGGGTTGGAAAGTGGCAGGTGGATTAAGGTCTTCGGATTGGGTCATTGGTCGTGTGAGATAGGGGGCATGAATGATGCGTTAGCTTGAGTAGAGCCGAGTGAGTTGGGATGTGTCGAAGATAGTGGTTCGTGAATATAGATGAGCTTCGAGGTAGGTCTTAGGTGGGGAGTGGGGCTAGTATGTTGAGATTTTGAGGGAGATGTCCTAGCTAGGAGTGTCAGTAAGTAGTAGGTGCGCGGTGTGAGCGGTTGAGGCCTAGACTAGTTGCACGAGAGTGACCTAACAAGTGGGTGTGAGTATAGGCAGTTGGCGTAGTTCTAGAGGTGGATGGGCGAGCTAGGAGTTGATCGGGGGATTCTTGAGGGGAGGTTTTGTGAGACGGATTGGTGTACTAAGGAAGGTGTCTAGATAGTCTATGAGCGGATCGTGGGCGGTGTCGAGGATGATCGATTAAGGAATGTCTGAGGAATCGTAGAATTTGGGACTAGGTGATGTGTGCTGAGAGTGGGGGCGATTTCATTAAAGGATGAGGTTGATGTATTGCTAAGGAAGAGTAGTATGAGGTTTCTTGGGAAATTATCGATCGGGGATATTACGTTGTTCATATCAGGGTTGTTCGTGTGATGAGTATTTGGGGTTGTTTAGATAGGATTGGTAATACTTGGGGAATTTATGAGTGAAGGATCTCTAGATGCATTGTTGGAGGATTTTGGGATAGGGAATGAATCGGGATTTATGTGTGGAGATCATTGTGGCTATTGAGGTAATTGAGGATGTGAGATGAATCTTCGAGGAAAGGCTGGTAGCTAGGCAAGGATGTAGTTGACATTCCTAGTAAGACTGTGGGCTTAAGGTTGAGATAGAGAGATTATGAGCAGGGATTTGGGAACTGGGCAAAGCAGAAGGTATTGAGGACGCTAGAGGAGAAGAGATTTTTTTTTTTGGTTGGTGAAGTTGCGGTGCTTAGGAAATTCGGACGAGGATGTCATAGGAATTCGGTGAAAATGTTGATCGGTATATAAGGGTTTAAGTGGTAGAGATTTCAAAGTTTAAGGAAGCGTGATCTGAGGCAATTTGGGAAAACATGCGGAGTTGAGGGAAGATGGTCTAGGATGGGTCGGCTTGAGGGTCATGGTGATTCGTGGTTGGGAGTACCACTAGTTGGGTTCTGCGTTAGAATTGGTCGGGAGTGTCAGGTCTGAGATTGTCAGCATGAGTTGGGTCCTTAGAGGTGGATGGTTAGTGAGAGTGGTTAGCGAAATGGGAAATATGATCAGGTTAGCAAGGTGATTCGAGATGTCCCTTTAGGAGATGATGGTCGGGCGGAGTCTTGAGAGCCTAGAAAGAGTTAGCGAGATTGTTAAGAAGTGTCTAGATCAATCGTGAGAGTGGTTCATTTGAGGACTCGAAATTTTCTATTTGAGGGTAAAGATGGGGTTGATAGATGAACCCTAGGGCAAGGATGTGTTATATATGGAGTCTTGATAGTAGATCGAGTTGTTCAGCTTGTCGAAACGAGGGAATTTTGTGATTTGGGAACTCCGAGAGATAGTTTTAAATAGTCGAGTGGAAGGTAGGACTTGAGATCGGGATGTCGAAGTGGATTGGCCCTTAGATTGTTGATGGCATATGAGTTGGGATACCTAGTAGTTGGTTTGGGTATTCGGCCTTGGTTACGAATAGTTATGAGGCTATAAGGGTTGTATGTGAGCAGGATACAATGGGTCCTAGAATTGGTAGTGGATTGAGTTGGTAGACCTTGGTGAAGTTGATCTTAATGCAAGAGCTGATGGGTAGTGGTCGTGTCTTGTCATGATTGGTAGTTATAGGCAGGTTCACTTGAGGTTGTGATCTAGCGTATGCTTCACTTGGGGGCCGAATGTGGTGCGAATTTTATGTTATAGACGATGTTGATTCTATGATATATGGTCGTTGACAATAGTGAACTGTTAGTACTAACATAGTTATTCACTAAACTCGATGGGATGCTAATTTACGGAAGTACTTGTTGGCCTCTAATGCGATGACGCTTGGCAGTAGCATGAGTATGATGTGCTTAGCTGATTGATATAACGTGCTTATCTAATTGATGTGGTGTGTAACTTTCGTGAAATGATGTGATAAATTCTACCATATATGATACGATGATAGATATGCTATGGTATGTGGCTATTCTTGAGGTGATTATGTTATGCTATTAGACGTGAGATGCTATTGTTGTTCGATATATATACATTATGATTGATGATGGAAATGATAGGAATTGAACTGGTGGACCTTAATTATGACTTGAAACCTAGGAAGGGAATATATGATTAGCCTTTAGAGGTGGATGATAGGATGAATGGAGAGGTTAGGAATGCTTTTGACTAATGCCGAACTTGAAGTGTTGAACGATGTTTTAAAGAGCACGTTGTGATGTTTTGAGTTATGATATGACCGCGGAGTCGGAGTAAGGATGTGGTAGGGCCCATATTACATTCTTGCTACGATCTGTTGGGGATATTATGATCACAGCAACGGTACTGTGAGGATCTTATAGGGGCGCTTATGAGATGCTTACGGGATCAACGGCATGATCCTTGGACTCACCAATTTCAAACTTCATCCCCTATTTTAAGATGATTTTAGTCTCGGGGACGAGACTTGTTTTTAGAGGTGGATGATGTAAAGGCTCGAATTTTCAAAATCCTAATTTTTCAGAAAAAGAGAATTAAAAATAAATTTAAATCGGATTTAAAAACTTGTTTCAGCGGATTCCGACCGGAATATAAAATTTTGACGAACAATTCCGTCATGTTACCTCGTGAATTTAAAATAATTATCGGCTGGCGATATCCTTTTCAGTTTCAAAAATCTAATTGATCGACTAAGCGGGACTCGGAAAAACTAACATTCGTAAACCAATTTCGGGATTCAAAATTCACGTATTCGGGTTTTAATTCCGGGTATTTAATTTTAACTGATGCCCGTAATTAATACACGTCAATTCTCAGTCAAATCCTTACTTGTCCCCAGCCACCCTCCCGCCTAGCCTCTACTGCTCCCCTACACCTGTGGCATCTGTAAATCCATCCCTCCGGTCCTCTTCTTCTGTACGCCATCTCTCCCATCACTTCACATCTCTCCCTACTTCAAATTCTTCAGCTTCTCCCCACTCTTCCGCTGCTCCCTTCCATCTTCATCACCGTTGTTCTCCATTCATCACCACCGTCGCCCTCCATCGATCACCATCGGCACCAACGCCACCCCTTGCTCCTCCCTCCTTCCTCCTCGGAACCCCAACAGCAGCTGCAGCATCCCTCGGAGCCACCAGCGGCGGAGGAGTCACCACCGGAGCCGCCACGAGAGCCACCGCAACCCCATCATATCATTTCCCCTGTTTGCGCACGAACCAACCTTCCGGTAAGCCGTTCTCCTTCTTTTCCGACCCAAACCATTCTCGAGCTCCTCCATCACTCTCACCCATGTCTGAAGCAGGTCCGATGAACCATCGCGAGCCACCGACGAAGCCCAGAACTCCGATCGAGAGCTCCGAAGTCGCGAAAAACCCATCTCGGTGAGCTCCGGAATTATTCTCGTTTCGATTCGTTTTCTTTTTTTTAGTCTTTTTCGATGCTTAGACTAATTGGGGGGTGAGAGTGGGCTGAGTGTGGGACGTTCGAGTGGGCTCGAGACCTCCGGCGAGATCTCCGACGACCTCGAAATTGGCGATGGGCTACACGAGGCAGAGCAGCGAGGCGTGCGCCGGTGAGCAGAGGCGAGAGCTGCTGGACGTGGGAGGCTGACCGAGCGAGCAGGTGAGGCAGCGGGTGCGGGAACGAGAGCTGGCTAGTGACGTCAAGCAGCCAGCGAGCGAGGAGCCGACGGGATTTGCGCGAGGAAGGCCATGGCGCCTGGCGGGACTCCTTCCATTCGAAATTCAGGAGGAAGAAGGGAGCTGACGTGGGTCTTGTGGGGCCCTGCTCATTTATATGTCTTTGTTATTTAACGGGGTTTGGATTATCGGTTTTGGCTCGGTTCGGGTTATCCGTTTATTTATTTAACTAATTAGCGGGATTAAAATTAGTATATTTTGGGAAAATTATAAGAGTTGATTTATTAAATAAAAATGGTCGGGATTTTAGGGGATTTGGAAATAACTTATAAAAGTGTTAAATAAAGGGGGGTATTTAAAATATCATGTAATACTATTTGAGATTTAAAATATATTATTGGGACTTCAAGATTTATAAAGGATTTGGAAAAGAATTTCAAGGTTGGAAATTAATCTAATAAATAAACTTAAAAGGGAATTTGGCGAGTATTTTCAAGGGTCGGAATACTTAACTATTTAACTGGGATTTGAAACGGTTCTGAAACTAACTCGGGAATAAGACTTATTTGATGACTAACTAGCATGATAATATGATCGTTTGGCTAACAGTATGATATGTATGACTAATAGCATGACTTATGGTGAATTATTATATGAGATTAAATGTTGGATAACTATGACGATCTAGTAGGATTTTATATCACACAAATGATGTCTTATGATTTTGATGAACCATTGGGGTATATGTGGAAATGATGTATATGAAAATGCGGAATTGGTTGAATGATTTATGGAAAACGATGTGGTCTTGTGGAGCGGATGATGCGATGAAATGACTTCCATAATGTGTTACTTGTTCTATTGATTGAGGTGTGCTTGAGTGCTTAATAGTTGGATGTAGACTTATGTATATTCAATCATGTACTAGGTGATACTATCTGATTGTGACTACTGTGTGCTGGATTCTTTTGTTGCCGATCTGCTAGCCAGGTAAGTACCTCCGGGGCTTACTCAGTAACCAGTACCTCCTGCCTGATGTGTCATATAGTATGTAGGTGTTTCATATGCATAAGAGCATGCCATGTAGTATCATGCTTAGGAATTGCACTTACGAATGAGCATTCTTATTCTGTATGCGTTTGAATACAGAACGGCCGTTATCTGTGAGTCCTAGAGTCCTTGCTAGGGTCATAGGGCAGCCCAGCTTCATCGGGTGTTGTCCTCCTCGAGTCATTTATATATATCACGAGATACGAGATGGGCATGAGATATGATACGATGATGAGATATGATATGATGATGAGATTTGATATGATTATAGCATCGAACTGGCCAGTCTCCACCTTGTCTGGAAGAGGGGTGGTGGTAGAAGAGGGATATACCACTTGGTATTCTTTGTTAAGGCCTTACTTAATATTCCGCACATATGAGTTAGGAACATGATAGTGTGGTTAATATTCCAGTACTGCATGAAGGCATCTTTATTCTAGGTATAGGCGTATTATATGTCCTCAGCGCGGTCAGAGGACCCGCAGGCGGACTCTTGGCCTGACTTGGTGGTATAGTTTCAGGTACCCGATACACTGCTTGATTTTGTGCTGTTATGACGGGGTCTATTCATATGGCGGAGAGGGAGTGTTTGAAACCTGACTTCACCAGATTCATGCTTTTGGAATTTCTCCCTACTTATACTCTGTTTTGACCCGGCTCTACCGTGGCACAGGTTGTATCATTTTCAGAACTTATGCCCTCTGCATGATAAAGGATTTTCCGCGTTGTAGACTTAGGATAGGTACAGGGGTTTACCCCGGGGTCTCCAACGGACCTTTCGGATTTGGGTGCGAAATCCCAGTTTAAACTACAAATCTTCGGTTTCAAACCTTCAACCTGTACTCGGGGCGCAAGATCCTAACGAGGGGTTTTATCCCTCGAAACGTAACTCGGGAATCATAATCCCGGGCCGTTACACTGCAGGCTTGACACATGCACCATTTATGAAGCCAAGTTTGCTCTTGGCACCCAGAGCCATCATCACACCTCGGTTCCAAGTCATGTAGTTGGTACCATCAAAAGGTATTGCAACCAATTGGGCTCTTGGATGATCAGAGTTAGATAAAAACAGCGGATCATTAACATTAGCATTAGTTGGTGTGGCCATCTCTTCAATATTTCTCTCTACTGTGTTTGATTGATCAATGACAGTAAACATAAGAAAGCTTCTATATCAAGGAAAGACTAATCAAAGACCCTAGAATCGAGCTGCAGCTCTGATACCATATGAAGAAATAAGACTATAAAACATGGATCAAGCACAATCAAAGCAAGAAATCAACACAGAATGGCACATTCAAGCCATCTGTCATCAACACTGCAAAATGGAAGAAAATGGCTATCAAGCCTTAATGAGAGTCGGCTACAATCCCTAAAACCCTACATTTGAGGGAACAAAGTATTGTCTTATATAGTATGCAAGGTAGGGAACATGTGCCTTGCACATGGGGTGGCAAACCCTTACCTCACAAGATGACAAACAGCTGAGAACATGGGTTCAAGACCACATTCCAGCTGTAGCCAACAGAGGCCATATTTGGCCAGATTATTTGATGCAGAAATAACTAATATAAAAGACATGAAAATGACATGATAATCTTCATAATATACCCATATACCCATTCCTTTGTAATTTTACCCAATCTCATATACCTCAAAAAATTGGGATATGGATATCTTCTATCTTTGCCCTTCCTCTGCAGACAGGGGTTTCTTCTTCCATCGTCTTCTTCGCCTTCTTCTTCTTCTTCTTCTTCATCTCTTCTCCAATCGCCCTTCTTCTTCATCTTCACCCTTCTTCATCGGTATGCCGGAGTCGGAATCGTATGATTTTCGCCGGGGAGGAGGAGGCGGTGGGGTTGCAGATTTGAACCGTGACATCAAGAGGCGAAGGGGATATGAAGAGTGGCGGCAGAGGGCAGTTCCCGACCCCATCTTCGTGGTTGTTGTTCTTCAACTTGCCACTTAACGGACAGGATATGCCCATCATCGACGGGGCATAGCCGGAGCTGGGAGATCGACGCCGTTCAGGTATTTGACGTTGTCATGGGAGGGGCTAGGGTTTGATAGTTTGATACCCATATCTTATAATATCAAACAGGGGCTCAATGTTTTCGGGGGTTGTATTAGTAAAATAAATTTTAACCCTTATTTATATTATTGTTAAATTAAGATTTTTTTTTATAGCTGTGCGAGATAAAATATTTTTTTTCATCATAACAACACAAATTAATTTTTTAATTAATCAGATTGATCGTAATTAATTATATACTACCTCCGATCGGAAATATTTGATGTTTTAACTTTATGTACGTATTTTAAGGAGCTAAAAACTATATAAAATATTAATCTTTTAATTAAATTATTTTCACAGTTTAATACGGAGTACTTATTACTAATAAATATTAAACAATGAAAAAATTTAATCAAAATAAATAAGATTTTTGTATAGTTTATATAGTTTTTAGCTTTTAAAGCTACGTACATAAAAGTCAAGTATCAAATATTTCCGATCGGAGGGAGTATGCTAATGCTCAGGTGATAGCTTTTTTCCTCATTAAAATGTTGTACATGATTCTTGCAAAACTAATATATTGTATAATTTCATCAAATGATGATGAGATGGACCCCAAAGCCTAGAAAAAAAATATAACAACGTGAGCGTAATGAGAATCGAACGCACGCTGGAGAGTGTGGCTAAAAAGTCTCAGCAAACCCTTTACCCGTAAGTAAGCCAAAGCAGGGCGGAGCCGTGAAAAATTCGAGAAGTGGCTCGACTATATTTTTCGAATTTTTTTTTAAAGATATATATACTCCGTATTAGATACAAATTTTTTTATAAAAAATATATATTAGAAATAACTATTTTAAGTTTAAAAAGCTAAAAAAGAAAAAAAAAATCCACAAAATGAAGTTATAACTATAAGGATTCAAACCCCCCTCATCATTCTAGTTCCTCATGCCAACTAAGTTAAGCACACTCAATGATTAACCCTTAAATTTTCAAAAATTATTAAAATTTTTTTTTTTTACGTTTTCCCCCGATTCGAGAAAGGGGGTTCTCGCTACCTCATGCTCTCCTCCCTCCGCCCCTGAGCCAAAGCAATCACCCGTTTATTTTTAGAAGGCATTTTTTATATACGACTAATAGTTGATAAATTTGGCCCTATTCTGATGGGTCACAGACTCACTTGCATGAACAATCCGATACCTCCTTATAAAACAATAATAAAAAAATTAAAAAAAATATGTTTAACTTATATCCACTCAAATTTATATATTTATAAAATTTTATCATAAAAAATCATGTTTGAAGAAAAATAGAAAAACCCATTTTCTAAAGAGAAAATTTGCGCCGAAGGCGCAAATTTTCGATCAAATTAGCCAAATATACACACTTTTTAAATATTACAAAAGTATACATCTTAATTTTGTCTATTTTCAGATTCAAACCGGCTCCCCATCAATCTCAGATCCAAAATCGTCTCCTCCCTCGCTCTCGCTCCTCCTCCTCCGTTTCCATGGCTGCCATGGCTGCCATGGCCATCAGAGAGATCTCACCGTCTCTGTCCCGCTCCTTCTCCTTCTTCCACTTACCATCGCTGCACAGCTTGCCAAGAGGTGAGAGTTTTTGCGGCTTCTCCCTCCCATCGATGCCCTCCTCTACTCGCAGAGGATCGTCTCCTGTCGAGTGCACCCATGCCGACGCCAAATTGGACCAGATCTGGCTCCGATTTCGGCGGTGCGGTTTTGACCGGCTCCAGCGGCGGCTTCTTCAGGCTCATCGGTGCGGTTTCGAGCGGCGGTTTCGATCGCAACTCATGGATTTCGGCACCAGCGGCGGTGCGGTTTCGATCGCAACTCATGGATTTTGAGCGAAAGGGAGCAACGAAAGAAGAGGATTGAAGACGCCGGATCTGGACTGAAGACAACGGAGCTCCAATGTGTGTTGCAACTTCTTACACAGTTGATGGACGTGGTCTTGCTGTTATTGTGTGTTGCAACTTGCAAGCCTCCAGAGGCTGACCAGAGATCGATGCGGACAAGACGTAGGTGATGACACTGAGTTACTTTCTTCACTGTCCTTTTTTTTTTTTGTGACTTTGTTCTTCTAGCTTGTTTGGATTCATCATTTTTATGCGTATTTTGGAGAAGTTACTGCTGACATTTTACATCTATTTTGAGCTTGTTTGATGCTACTGAGTTTATTTAATCTGAGATTTCATTGTGTGTTGAGTTGTTTATTGCCACTGCTTGCAAAAATCAGTCATGTTTACTTAACTGAAATCTTGTTTCGCTTCGTCCTTTCATTGTTAGCTATTGCCAAATTATCGCTGATCATCTTGACACCACTCCACCAGAGATGTTTAGTTCTTCGTTGATTTTGCTCACAGAATACCACTTTTTATGATTAGGTGTTCAACTGTCCTAAATCTTCAATGATCAAAATTATTATATGCAAGCTACTGATTTTTTCCTTATATATCAAATTGCCCCATTAGTTTGCTACTGTTACATCGTTAGAAAATTGTAACCAATGGAGTGTTTCTATTGAATGTTTTAATGCATCATTAGTTTGCTACTGTTACATCATTAGTTTTAATGCTTGGCATCTTCACTTGTTCACTTTTGCACGATTGCGTGCCCGGTTGGCTCCTACTTGATTTTATGCCTATTTTTTTTAGTGCTGACATCGTTTTTATGCGTATTTTTTAGTGCTGACATCGTTTTTAGTTGGATATTATATATGTAGGTATATTTATATACTTGAGTTCTTAAAAACTGAGTTGTTTCTTAATGCTGACACCGTTTTTATGTATATTTTTTAGCGCTGACATCGTTTTTAGTTTGATATTATATATGTAGGTATATACGTATGCTTGAGTCCTTAAAATTTGGTTTATTTTTTAGTGATGACATCGTTTTTATGCGTAATTTTTAGTGCTGACATCGTTTTTAATTTGATATTATATATGTAAGTATATGTGTATGCTTGAGTCCTTAAAAATTGGTTTATTTATTAGTGCTAACATCGTTTTTATACGTATTTTTTAGTGTTGATATCGTTTTCATGCATATTTTTGTGTAGGTATATATTTGCTGACATCGTTTTTGCAATATAAGAGATGGATGAGGAAAGAGGTCAGCATTGTCGGCGTCAAAAAATTCTTTTTTTTTAATTGTTTACCGTTATTCTTTGTTTCTCACTACCAAAAATAAAATAAAATATTCGTTTCTTTTTTTTGGTAGAACACTTCTTTTGTCTCTTTGTTCTCCCCCTTTTATATTTTTAATGACTTAATACGTCAAATATATTGATCTTCGATGTCATCATTGTCGGCGTCAGCATCCTCGTAGAGGGTGTGAGCAATGCTGACGTCAGCATTCCCGACGTCATTGTCGTCGGTGTCAGCATTCTCGTAGACGACGTCAGCATTGTTGATGTCAACATTCCTGTCGTCGGCGTCAGCATTGACGCGTGGAACAAAAAAACTTCCTTATAAACGGTGTCAGCATTGACGCGCGAAAAAAAAAAAAAACTTCCTTGTAAACGGTGTCAGTATTGCTGACGTCAACATTTCCAACGTCGGCGTCAGCAATGGCGCGCGGAAAAGAAAAAAAAAACTTCCTTGTAAAACAGTGTCAGCATTGCTGACGTCAGCATTTCCGACAATGACGTCAGCACTGACGCGCGCGAAAAAAAAAAAAAAAAAACTGCTGACGTGGAAGGGGGGGCACGGGTGGCACGCTGGAGGGGGGCATGAGGGGGCGCGCTGGAGGGGGAGGGGGAACAAGGCTTTGTGGTAGTGTTGTGTATAGTTTTGCAAATTTCTCAAAATCTTGTATATTTGGCTAATTTGGCCTTCATATTTGTATATTTGGCAAATCATCCCTTTTCTAAAATAACTCATATTTTCATTATATATAATTATTTAAACATGATTTTTTTTATAGTAAAATTTTATAATATATAAATATTAGTGTCCATAAGTTAAATACTATAATTTTTAGAATTTTTTTAAAAATTGTTTTATAATAAAAATAATTTTATAGTGTAGGGTACAGTGGTACACCATGGGATGTAGCCATGTAGGATATCTCCACTCCCCTAATTGGCTGTCTTTTTTTTATCATACTACCTCCGTTCCACGATACATACCCCTTTCTTTTTTGGCACGTTTTTTTGAGGAGTTAAAAACTCTATAAAATATTATTTTTTTAATTAATTAGTAACAAGTATCAACTTATATAAAAATAATATTTAAAAAAATAATATTTTATAGAGTTTTTCGCTCCTTAAAAATAAAAGGACATATACTGTGGAAAGGAGAGAGTATTGAATACGAAGAACTGAAGACACAAATGCAGAAGCACTGTCCGTATAAACGAGGGCTAGTATAGAGTAGTAGTATATATGTCTTTGGGAAACTCAAATGTTGTATCGGTGAAAGGGCGTGTATATGTGTATATCTCGATTATATATATATATATATATATATATATATATATATATATATATATATATATATATATATATATATATATATATATATATATATATATATATATATATATATATATATATATATATATATATACACACACGGATATACACTACTTTGAAGTTTGAACAGGAGGTGGCCGGATATCTATTCTATGTCACTATGTGAGCCTGGCAGTAACTCAAATTTTGTATAGCATCTTAATTTTTTATTTTATTTTGGTGGGTAATTTTTTTCCTTGGGCACAATAACAATTTTACAAACCTAACAAACACGGTACACCGCCTACATACTACCTAATCAATATTTCATGCAATTAGTAAGGAGGTATCGGGTCTGATCTCTGTCTTCGCCACTTTTTTTAGGTGAAAATTCAAGGTAATTAAAATTTTCTTACTCCCTAGCTTTATACCCGTGCGTCGAACCAGGCTAATAAAACTATATGTCTCAATTATTCAAAATTTTCACTTGAATTGGGAAATATATAGATATGATGGATAAACCAAATACGTACAAATGTATAAGACCGAACAAAGGATCTTGTAAATATAAAACGGGAATCGTATAACCAAATTGTTCCCTCTATACGCCACCAATCCCTTAAAAAAAAAAATGGACAATCCTAGCTAGCCACTCTAAGGTCCACAAGGAGCTACGTCTCTATAATCCTATGATCTCCCATTCTGATTTTTGCAGCTCACGCTTTTGGATTACATGGTAATTCATTACAAAATATTTCCTTATTTCTAGCCAGCCATGTGAAATATATTGTCGCCTCAAACGCAATCAGCTTCGTTTGAAAAAAATTGTTAGTGTCTTTGGTCAGCTCTCTCGCAAACCAAGCTAGCCATTCATCAATGGTGGCATATCCACAATGGATATACCCACCCACTTGAACACTATATTCTGAATTTCTTTGATCACAAATGTTCTTCACTTTCCTCTCTTTGCTTGCATAACACACATTTTGCAGCAGCAACACCTCGTCTACCCCTCCATAATCAATACAAAAATCCTTCTTCATAAATTACGCTTTAAATAAAAAATTCACTCTTTAAATATTAAATAACTTTTGTCACCAATTAACCACCCCTAGATAGTGAATATTTAAATATTAAATTTTCACTCTTTAAATCTTGTTAAATTACAATTTTACCCCTCTTATTTAATCATATGATAGTGAAATTTTAAATATTAAACAAGGAAAAAGTGAATAAGTAAGAATTAAATTAACGTTATTTTGCTCACAAATTGAAAGTATGTAGAAACTAATGGAGAATTAAAAAAATGATTTGAAAGGGGAAAATGAGCAACTCAATTGGAGGGAGAACAATTTTATAGAAGTCTATACCATTTTATCGATTATTTAAAAACATAAAATAACGTTAATAGTTTCCTCCCAATTTCATACATACTTATTTACATTTTTTTTGGTTAAAATTCTATTAGAATATTATATAAAAGAAGTGGTAAAATTATAATTTATCAAATTTAACCTATATTTGGGGGAAAAAAAATATTCAGGGTGTGGCTGATTGGTGAAGAAAGTCATTTAGAAGGTGATTTTCTAGAAATATCAATTTAAGGAATGATTTATAACAAATGGGTGTACTTAAAAGGTTCGCCTAGGGCTGTTACTTGAGCCGAGTAGCTCGAGCTCGGCTCGGGCTCGGCTCGAATAAAACTCGACTCGGGCTCGCTCGAATTAAATATGAGCCAAGCTTGAGCAGAATTCTGAGCTCGAGCTCGGCTCGAGTAGCTCGTATAGCTCATTTTATGGGTGAAATTACAGTTCTCCCCTATGTTTGATTTAACCCTGCCCCATGTAAATAAGTTTTATTTAATCCCTTGTAAATAGGGCGTATATCTTTTTTCGTAGGTGAAATTATAGTTCTGTCCCTATGTTTTATTTTATCTCATTCTAAAGAGTCTGTCAGTCGTTTTGCCTTTTGGACTCCATTCACTTTGAATCACATACATTTTGTGAGTAGCTCGAGTTCGACTCGGCTCGGCTCGAGAAAATGAGGCTCGAACTCGAGCTCGGTTCGTTTGTAAACGAGCCGAGCTTGAACACCCACTACTCGAGCTCGTTAGCTCGTATATCAGCCCTTCGCCTAACAAGATTATTTCGGTTGATGGGCTGGACCCTGAAATAGGTCGAACTGCACGGCTGCTAGCGATACCAAACGAACCGGCCCAAAACACCCTATTTTCTCAGACCCGGTTCATCTGAAGTAACGGTCCGAGGATGGATAAACCCTAAATGATGTTAGGGTTTTCGTTCACGGAGCTCTGCTGCCTCTGCAATCAGTGAGCTTCAGAAACCCTCGCTCTCTCTCTGTCGTCCGCCATGGGAGGCGATTCGGAGCTGAAGACGGAAACGGAGCGGAAGAAGCGGAAGAAGGAGAAAGGGGCGACGAATGTGAGTATCGAGACGGTGAGGCAACATCCGGACAAAATCCCGCCTTTGGTTGGCTACTTTCCGTCGGCATACGATCCGAAAAAGCACAAGAAATCGCGATCCGAACCGCCTTCTGTTAGGGTTTACAGGCATAGCGCCAGGCAGAACAGGTTGGAGGTGGTGGTGAGCCCGCCGGGGGGCGTCGATTTCGTGGGAAAGACTCACGACGGCGAAGCAGCTGCTCATAAGATGTGCAGTTATGCCCTCGGGGTTCTGGACAAGGAGACTCGGAAGCTCACGATTGTTCGCATTGCTTCAGACAAGGCAAGTTAAAAAATTTGTGTTGTTTTTGTTTTTGGTTTGCTTTTGGTGATGGATTTAGGTTTTTTCTTCGCTTGTGATTATGATTGGATCTTTAGATAGTGAGAAGGTATATTTGGATGCAAATTGAGGAACACCTTGTACAATATAGTGTGGATTTTGATGCTGGTTTGGATTGGAATGAGTAATCAGGCTTTGGAGGTATTTTGTTGTATTTTGAGTAAAATTAGTAATCAATTTAGGAGTGAACCAAATTGGTGTAAGACTTGTGTACCCTGGTTGAAAAAATGAAAACCTCAACCAAAACACCATGAATCATGAGATTCCTGATTCCTTATGTTGACCAACCAAATGTCACCTTAAGGATGGTATTGAGAGTTGTGGATTTGAAATTCGATTTCGGAAACTTGTTGGTTTCTCTCAGGAAATCAACCTCTAGGAATTAATGGACTTGATTGGAATGAATGAAACTGTAATGGATATGATTACTGTGAGAGTTTTTTTTTTTTTTTTTGGGGGGGGGGGGGGGGGGGGGCGGGGTTAATTTGCTAAGTTTCATCTTAATTTATCGCATTACTCGTCTTATATCTTTAACTCATCATCTTACTTCAGAAATCGAAATTATTGTGCAAGCTGATTTGCTCGCTTTCATCTCATTAACCTGCAACTTGGTTGATGCTTAGGTATTCAGATTAGACCCAGTTGTTAGAGGATTGGACGTGTCTGATAAAACTCCTTTGACGCCTGCTACCACAGCGGAGAATGCTGACAAAATTAGAGAGCTCACTAAAACTTATGGTACAACCAGGGCAAAGAAGGGGGTAAGAATTCATTTGCTTCTCAATATTTGTTCACCCAGGATAAATTTATATGGATTTGTTTTTTGATCAATTATAATATTTATACTCTGATTAAAAAAAAAAGAGGTGTAACTTAATGCATTGGATAAGCATTATTTTTTCTCCGGTTCTAAGAAAATTGCAGTTCATATGTGGTAGTCAAATGGTACTTATTTTATATTCATTGGAGGTTTTATAGCGAGTATTGCAGTCCAGTAAATGAAGAAAATAATAGAATATGATAATCATATATATGGGAATGGGGCAGCATTTTGTTAACTTGAGTTGATTTTCATGATATACCGTTTGCTTTTCATTCTTATTCTTATTGATTGACTAGCTCCATTACACCAACCCTAGTGGGAAATTCCTTGTACTCATCAAACTCGAAATCCCTGTCTGTGTTTGCCCATGGTTTTTGGATGTTCGGTCTAATGTTTGTTTGTTGGCAGGTTCAAAAAGCAATGCAACTAAAGGTAAAGGATGAAACTAGCTCTCATCCTGAACTGGAAAAACATTTGGATGAAGCTATAGACAAGGATGCTCTTGCAAGTAATAGTGCTGAAACTGCACGGAACATTCCTCCACACGATCTGTCTGCCACCACACCAAAGGCTGCTTACCCGTTGGATAAAATTATTTTTAATGGTGATTGGGATTACCTCACGGATGTTTGGGATCTATTTCAGGCAGATCAAGAGATCGCACCCAAAGTCTTTTCAAATTATGTTTGCAGTCGAGTTAACAGGTTAATTTCGATGAAGGTAAGTATTCATTTGACCAACTCTTTACACTAATACATGAAAAACATAAAGATAAACAATTGTCACTGCCAAATTGCCACGTTTATATTGTATTTTAGGTGTTAGTTTAAGTGTCATTATAACCTCAAGGAAACTTGGTCAAGCCATGAAGGAAGTGAAAATTAGAATGAACTATTAGCTTGGTATGATGAGTCTTGGTACTTATTTTAATATCTTGATTCAGGACGAGTCAGAAAAGCAGCAGTTAGCAGGCATGCTGTCATTCATCAACCATCTCATAAAATTCAAGGACAGGTTCTCATTGGAGGAACATTCTTCGGTCAAGAATCATAAGATTCCCAGCATCCTGTATCAGAGGTTCTCATCCATGTTCAATGACACGGAGAAGAAGAGGCTTTCTGATGAAAAAATCAGTCTCCTGATCAGCTATATCCTGGTCATGACTCTCTTCATTGACAATTTCGAGACTATTCCAGAGGACATAACCAAAGATCTGAAAATGTCCACAACAACCTTAAAGATGCACTACGAGAACCTGGGTTGTAAGTATATCAGAAGAAGCAATATGAGCGTGGCAACCCTCCCCGTTCCTCTACATTTCGAGATACGTAGGAAAAGACGAATGTAGACATTTGCCTATGGATTGGCATTGGTTTTGCTTTGAATTCCTGTTTTTGTTGCTTGCCCCCTTTTTTCTGCCGTAAGATAGGGGAGGAGAAGGAATTCCCAAAATATTTTGAAGGATTTATGTATGAAAGTTTTGGAATGAGAATGAAAACTTGCAAACTACATGAACATGACCTTGAATTGACACTGTTACAGCTTTTTATATGCATATTTTTTGTTGTTTGTGTATTATTCTGTTGACTGAATGTAATGTAACACAAGGAGGAAATGTCTTATTCAGCTCTGAACTCAAATCTTATTGATTTGGTTACATCTTATTACAAGCTTGCACAAATATTATCAGTTTTTCATGTGATAGATAAGTTACAGGTTTTGGTATTTTTTTGATTAAATGCTCAATTTTAGATACCAAACTTATGATATGCTGTCAATCTATGGATCTTACAATAAATAAATAAATAAATCTATGGATCTTACATTTATGCACAAACCATGCTTTTAAGCATCTCTACACTACACAAAACCAATACTTTCAAGCATCGTTATATAATATGTTACTATGAAGATTAAATTCATAGAAACGTGTGTCGCAATAAGTTAATCCCATTAGCTGTGAATCTGTGATGCTTTGAATTTTAGGGTTGGGGTGTTATGTTGAAAATTGTGTACTTTTGAGTTAATGATAAGAACCCTATGATGAATAATGTGCAATTGTATATCTGTGAAGATTGAAGACAGTGATTTTAAAGATAAAGAAAGGTAAGCATTTTTTGTGGTTTTATAGTAACCCATATATGATATCAAACCAAGAAATAAATAAAAAAATGTTTGCTCTATATTTTTATCATTTTAAATGTTGAAGCATTGTTTGTAGCCCCTAATTTTAAACTATTGCTTCTTAGACAAGGTGCTTAGTTGCACATTTGAACATTAATAGTTTTTAAATTTTCTTTTCTTGAAAGGTATGCAAAATTACTAGCTGTGCAACACGGCAACATAAGTTGTCATGCATTACAACAAATAATATCCCCTTTTTTATTCCTTAAAATCCTTAACTATACATATTTAATAGGATAAAAATAATTTTATCTTGCTTTAAAATTTATAATCCCTTTTTTAACAAATTATTTTTTAAGTATTTAATATAGTTCAATGATCTTTTGTTTCCATAAAAAAATGACACCTTTTCCGATTTAGTTTTGTCTAGATTAGTCTTTTGTAGGATGCATTTCTGCTTATTTGTATTGCACCTTTTTTGGTTTCTGATTGTATGTTTTGACGGTTTATCTTCTATTGACTTATCGACTATCGAGATTTAGGTATGTCTGATTACTTAATAAAAAAATAATAATTAAAAAAATGGCACCTAGGTTTTGAAGGTGGGTTGGACTTGGAATTGTTATTGGTAGCCCATATTGCAAAGGCAATGGCTATGCCATGTATGGAGGAGGCAGCAAGCAAGCACAACGTGATAACCTTCCTAGCAATCCAATGAAACTTAGGGGACACAAAAAAATATAATATCATGCCATCTCTTTTGCTTAATCATACACATCATACTATAATTTAATCATTTAAACCAATATAATATATTATTTCTTTACATGTAATTATATATTGCCACAAGGAATATCTATATAAACAAGGACCAAAGTGCTTCTCCCTAAAGCATCCCAACAAAACATTCATTTCACACCCTTCTTTGCACATAAGCAATAGCCAAAAACACACAAAAAAAGGCCTACTTGATGGAAAACATGGAAGAAGAGCCACCAACACCACCTTCACCAACATCACCATTTTGGATCCAACCCACCACCCGGAGCCGCCACCGTCTCCCGTCCCCCGCCCTCTTCCTGAGCTCCGGATTCCTCGTCGTGGTCTTGTGTATATCGGCAATAGTCTTCCTAGCCCTTGTGGTTCCTTCTCTCCTCTCCCTTTCCCACCAATTTTTCAGGCCAAACTCGGTGATGAAAGGGTGGGATTCCTTAAACCTAGTCCTTGTCCTCTTCGCGGTTGTGTGTGGATTCATCGTACGAAAAGATCATCAAGAGCAGAAGGATCATGATCTTGATAATAGCTTCAATGTTAGCACATCTCAATCCCCATTGAGTTCACATCATCAATATGATAATTGGTATGATTATGAGTATTGTGAGAATGTAAGTTGGATGCATTACCAATCTAGAGGTCTAGGGAATGTAACAACATTAAGGAGAACTAGTAGCTCGTATCCGGATCTTAGGCAGGAGATCTCTTGGGATGTCGATTATGATCATAGGCCGCGGTATTATGATGATTCTTATGCGACGAATGAAACTAGACCTCCAAGATCTTTTAGATCTATTGGAAGCTTTAGATCTCAACGACGAGTTGATGGCAATGAGGAGGAGGTAGATCATTCCGATGTCAAGGGAATTGGGATGGATACTATCACAAGGCTTGCAGAAAAGGAAGTAGCACCATCGTCGCCACCTGCACCACGACTCCTATCGCCACCACCGCCACCAACACCACCAATGTACTATTCAAGAATTGTTAGAAAGCCACCAAGAAAAGAATATGAAACCATTGCAAAGAGAGGTATTAGGAAGGCAAAAGAGCCATCACCACCAATAGTAAAAGCTAGACCTCCACCACCTCCACCGGCACCACCACCACCGCAACCACCACCACCACTGCTTGACGGCCATGGATGGGACGATACTCGGAAGAAAGGAGCCAAAAGTGTGACCAAGGATATCCTAACTTCAATCTACCACCAAAGCAAGAGGAAGAATAAACTCCTTAAAAGGAAGAAGAGCCATGAGAACATGAAGGATCTCCGGCCACCACGACCGCCACCTCCACCACCACCGCCACCGCCCCCTTCTAAACTCCACAATATCTTCTCATCCAAGAAACTAAAATCCGGCAAGAAAACCAGCTATAGCTTCACCAAATCTCATTCAACTACACCAAAAGCAACCGAGTTCGATGATCATGAAACTACGGACAGCGGTTACGAGTCTCAGGCGATCCCGATCCCTCCACCGCCGCCTCCTCCGCCGTTCAAGCTACCTCCATGGAAGTTTCATGTTGTGCATGGAGACTACATTAAAATCACAAGCAGTCCTAAAAGAGGCGGTGGCCGTGGCAGCGATGAGTCCGAATTCGAGGAAGGTTACAGCACCACCACCAGCCCGGTGGCAGGAAATGCAAAGCCGACGGCGTTCTGTCCGAGCCCGGATGTGAACACCAAGGCTGATGACTTCATTGCCCGGTTCAAAGCCACATTGAAGCTTGAGAAGATTAACTCGGGTATCGGGCTCTCACCATTGGGCCCGGATTCCAGCCCGAGTCTTAGCCCAAGCCCGACTCCGAGCCCACATGCGATGGCAGCATCTGGATTATTTTAGATTATAATTTTAGTTAATTATGGTACCTATTTCGGAATTCATTATATTTTTTAATTAGAGTATTTGGAGAATGAGGTTAAATTCAGCACATATAGTTTGAAGGATTGGCGCTAGTAGATAGTATATACTATTGCAACCAATCACAAGTTGGTGTAGTAGTTATGAGGCTACATCCCAGGCCTCGAGGTTCAAAGTTCGAATCTCCGTAGAAACATAGAGACGCTTGTGAGTGGGAGGGTCAACCCCTTAAATGGGCCTATAGTAACCCGATCCAGATGTAGAGTGGGCTAAGCTCACTTGAACTGGAAAGGATAAAAAAAAAGTATATACTATTGCATACCTATACATGATTTTCCATTTTGTACTTGTTAAAAAAATTGTCGTTACATGTAAATATCATCAATTATATATAATAAATGAGAAGTTGTTTGTGACTTGTGTCGGTTTAAGATTTACCTAATTTAGTTAGATATCGATATATTTTTACAAGATTTTACCATTGTAGTTAGAATTAATGTTTAATTATAAATTATTTTATACCTTTTTTTTTAATATCAAATGAATTAATATTATAAAAATCGTATAAAATTGTGGGTACTTAACTAGTATTGTCTTATACTTGCAGAATTCCAAAAAAAATACCTAAAATAAGTTTGGAATTTGTGAATTTGGTAGTCAATAGAATGGTATGGAAGGCGTTTGTCGATTCTTGAGTATGAAGGACAATCAGATCAATCATGTTGATGGAGAAACAAGCTACATATTATCAAATCAACATCATCAAATTACTCCTTCCGTCTCATAACAGATGTCTTTTACTATTCATGCACGTTTTTTTAAGAAGTTAAAAACTATATAAAATATCCATTTTTTAATTAATTTTTTAAAATAATTCTATACTCATTAGTAATATGTATCATATTATTTAAAAATATTTAATAAAATATTGATATTTTATATAGTTTTTAGCTTCTTAAAAAAACGTGAATGAATAGTAAAATACAACTATTGTGGGACGGAGCGAGTATTATATTTTTTTTCCAATTTTTTTTCCGAATTAGGAGAAGATTCCCCAAACCCACCACTTTATATAGTACAACAAGAAAATAGCTTCAAACATGAAGTAATCTTGCTTATCATAACAAAATTCAACCCGTCTTACCCGATTTAGAGGAATCTATTAAATTATGAAAGAAAGAGGAACGCATGTTGTTGTTTTGGGGGGTGATTGTAATGAGAGTTTGTTTAATTGTTTATGCTTTGTGGATGAAATTGGGTGACACAATTGAATGGAGGAGTGGAGCGATTGTCAAAACTCAACATGCCAAGATTCGGCCGTCCATTTTGCTTAATTTTGTTTGTTGTGAGTCCAACAAAATCCAATGCTCCAACCAAACAGAGTAAGAATCTAGGGTGCAAACTTTGCAAATGCGATCATCTGTGTCAAAATACTCTATCCTGAATGTCTCTCCTCGCCATCTAAATTTTAAAAAAAAAAAATTTAAAATAAATGAAAAAAGATAAAGAGAGAGATTATGTGAAGAGGGATAGAGATTTTGACACAGCAAATTTCGAGTCATTTGTCCATTCAACCACCATTGTTTTGAATATGCATTCCAAATTTGTATCTGGCTTTTTAAAATTATCGGTTTGAATCAAATGAAAAGGTGATGCTTTACATTGTGTTTGGACAAACATTTTAGATAACATTCAATGTTGTAATTGTGAAGCAATTGTTGCTTGGTTGTCATGATAATATTAAGAAACATTTTGTGACTGCTATGTACTACTAAACACGCCCTAAATGTTGAGTGTATGTGTATATATTGATGTGCAATGTATACGAGTTTAACCGATTTTTTTGCTTGCTGGGTTAAGCAAACTGATTGAGTTTGAGTTCGAGTTCGAATATTTTGCTCCATAAAGCAATCATTGTATGAAGAAATCAGAAATGCATTCAAAATGTGACTTGAATTGAACAGGGTTTGAAATCGCACTAGCTTAAACGTCTACCTATGAAACAAACAAAAAAATCAAACTAGGAAATATTCCCCAATGGGTCAGTACGAAATAATCAATTTTTTTTTCGACACGGGATAAGATTTTGGGTGATGTCAGACCCTACTGATCCACCACCCAATCACATCCTTTCAAATGAGGACAAGAAACTCTCGATGTGAAGAGAGAGCTTCAAGGTCCATCGTATGCCTGAGTCTAGCCACCAAATCCGCAACTTAATTCACTTCACAAAAGACATGCAGGCAGGTGGCGATGCTTCCTCGAAGCATTGTAGAAGGTGCTGAGCGTCCGAAACGATCATCTCAATCCCTCAGGGACAACGCCACACACCAGAAACTGAACTGATCATCTCAATCTCCCAGGAACAGCGCCACAATCAAATTTTAAAATTGAATAAATTCCATTTTCGGCCGTCAATTTTTTTTCCTTTATTGAAATCCTAAACTTTTAAATTGGATCAGTTTAATCTATGTTTTTTTGTTCATTTTTTCATTTTAAATTTTTCTATCATACTTCCTGCCAAAATATAGGTCGATTTTTTTTTTTGACATTTCTTTCGATGTCATTCCCAGCCACAAAAATTAATGCAATTGAAGACATTGTAAAAAATGCAATCCTAAACTAACCCAAAGACGTGTCAAAAAACACAAAAGGATTAACCCAATTTCATGTTAAAATATCAGTGTCAAACAAGCATCTTTTAACCCATTAAAGGAGGGAAGCTACAAATGAGATTAAATCTGCTAATAAATACCCATAAGTAAAAAAAATCTGGGTCAAAACCAAACAAATATTTTACACAATTTTACATTCAACAAACATGCAAAAACTATAACAAATTATGTGAATGAAATGTTTCTTCCCACCAATACGGATCAATCACGGGTGATCTTTTCCCAGCTATCACATAAAGCTTCATCAGTTCATATCTGAACATAAGATGAACTGAATGTGGGAGGTCGGCGCTGGTTGAGTAGCTTGAATTTGAAGCCATGTTCAACCCAAGTTCAGATCCAAACACAAACCCAATCCAATTCATTCAATACGAGAAACGAAAACGGCCACCTACAACTTCAACTTGATCTTCTCAGCCCAGCTGAAGATCCCTGAGTAAACCCTGTCACCACCCAGGTCTTCCCCGGTTCCCCCGGCTGCTACCCTCATGATATCCTCTATCAAGGCAAAGTTCCCCATGATGTCGACATGGGCTCCACTCTGGGTCCCACGACCCTCGAGGAGATTAGCGGGAGGGGCATGATCGTACTCTCTATTGTAGGTTCGAATGCCAGAAGGGTTGAACCTGGTCTTTCCACGCCACCCCTTGGCACACATGTAACCTGAGCTCAAGACTGGGACGGTCTCATCACCATCTACAATGAAAACTCCATCTTGAAGGCATTCCCCATCTGCAGAGATGTTGATCTGGAAAGGGATGCTGCAGTCCAGAGACGGGGCTACACTGTACACATACGCGCGCTCTGTGGGGATTCCGACTCCATATAGAGAGAAAATTTCCATGTCAGGAGCATTTGGCAACCTGGAAAAAGAACACACGCACAACAAAAAATAGGAAGAAAAAAGAAGTTAGTGACAATCCATATAATCCAATTTTGAGGACTATGCTTTTCCAGTGGTTTGTGCGAGTGATCGCTCCTTTCTCAAAAAAAAAGAGACAGTGACCACTCTAGTAGCTTATGTAGAAAAGATACTTTGCTCATTCTTTAGGCATAGTATTGCAGTAAACTGTAAACATATGGATGATCAGTCCTAAAATATAGATGATTTAATACCGCAAAGGAGTCACCCAAAAAAAACACAATGGAAAGTGAAATCCGGGCTCAAAATTATGTCTTTCCATCTCCTAAATCCTGGATGCATGGGATAGATAAAACCTCTCAAGTTATAACATAAAGAGAGTGAAGAAAGCTGAACAATACAAAGCATTAGAGATTATCCTTAAAAGAAAACAACAATGGATATTCAAGACTTTGATCATTCAGAGAAGAATGTTTTCACTAACCATTTTGATTTAATCAATTGCTCTTCATGTTATGCACTTATGCAGCAGCATAAAGCATGAAGAATACATAATCCTGAATTTCCAAGTCTAGCAGCAGTTTCCCGGGAAAAATGCATACTTATAACAAACTTACTTCAGATCATGATTAAGAGAAAACATAAAACAAAAAGGATGAGTGCTTACTTTGTTTCCAAAGGGTTTGACCAATACTTGTAGTGCTGATATTTTGGGTCATCCAAATCATCTGCTATACCATACGAATAATGAAAATCTCCGCGTGCCATCATTTTTGGAGCAACAAAATGAAGTAAATCCAAAAGGTCTCCAGCAGTAAAAACTTTGAAATCTTCGACAACTTTAACTCCTTCAACTCCCATTTCAAGGTACTCTGTCCAAACATCTCGGCAACTACTGTTTGCAGCATTTATCCCCTTATACGCACCCTACAAACACGCAAAGAATCAAACGTGAAAAGGATAAGTATCAAAGGTTCCCATGGGAAAAAGCAACAGGATATAACTAAATCTGCCATCTCAAAATTAAAGACTATCGAGTTGGAAATCCATTTATAAACATCAGAGGTGGGAAATTTCTAATTGGGTATTATTCAGATTATCTCAACGAAGGCCCTGAATTGGAAGAAACAAAAAGTGGTTTGTACTAAGTAGAAGCACATCCAATTTCAATTAGAGCCTTTTGCTAGCTTGCCATCCATTTCTTCCTACAATAAATTGATACACATGTTTATATAGAATCTTAGCCATGGATATTTTTATTAATGAAAGAAGATGAGTGTAAGGATTCTGACTGGACAGCTTGAAAGCATGGAAAGATGAAAACACACACAAGAGTACTGGGTTCCAGGCCGTGGCAAATAATAATACCTTGAAATCTATCCTCTCTATAACAGATGGAGGTGCTTCTGCAATGTCTTTATTGAATGATATGATCCTTCCATAATTAACCAGTTCACGCTTTTTGCCATTAACATTGGATTCATCTTCATTACACTGGGTATCTTGAGTACCACAGGTTTGTTGCTTCTTGTTGCTACAACTGTAGCCTTCTTCAGGTGACCAGTCCAGACCACCCCATATCGTATCCCCACCTCTAGGTAACATGGACATTGTCGAATCCCAGGTACGAGTCATCCTCATCACGTGCTGCAGTGTCTGAAAACGGAAAAATTCATTGTTCAACATACCAGGTGCAAGGGCCCTGCATAATTTCAAATACATGAAACCAGAAATTTGTTAAATACCACAAATTAAATTCTACTATAACAAAGAAGAAATGACAGGAAGATACCTGGCAACTGCAACGTCTTTAGCTTCAGCTGAGAAAAGTCCAGGAACAGATTTTGGAACACCTAGAAAAGGTCCACCAATGTTCATAACTGCTTTAATGTGCTTAGCACACCAGTCTGCACCACCCCCACCACCCATTGGAGCTGGGGCCTCAACCCATTTCATAAAATGCAGGAAGTACAAAACACCCATTGAATGTGGAACAACAACTGCCTTCTTCCCACCATTTGTAGCAACCATAAGTTCAATGTTACTTTTTATCCTGCTCAATGTCTGGTCCCTCACCTATTGAACATGGATTTGTCAGAAACTGAATCCATATTCCTCGAATCCACAAACGGACAAATATTAGCGAAATCAATATAGCAATGCACTGATCAGTATAAGAAGTAAACCTCAGTATTCTGGAAGGAGAGTCTCCAATCATATGAAGCCATATACAAGTTCTTCTCCTCATAACCAATACGTGCCAAATTAGCAATTAGCACTGCCCAAACAAAATAGCCCAGGGCAAAGTAATCTGCCGCAACAAGTCCACTGACTGCTCTCACCCTTATATTAGGAGGATCTAATCCAGATTCATTGTCCAGTGACATGTGCTCTACCCAGCAAGAAGGTCTGAATAAGATATTGAACCAGCAGCTTCAGTGTTTTTAAACATTGAATGAGCCACTAACTCATAAGTTTAAAGTGTTAGCAATTGCTATAAATTTGTTAAAAGATTTAACTCAACTTCAAACCATTCTTGCACGAAACATAAGAAACTCGCATCCTTGCACCTAGGGGCCTCCAAGCATGCACTTAATGAACTAACCAGCACAAACCATCTTGTAAATGTCTCCTAATGACTTTATTTTATTCTTGGTGGATGATTGTGACTAAATAGCATAATGCATGATGTCAAAATGTATTTAAAAAATAAACGAGTTTGGTACGAGCACTTTTGTAAGGCATGTGCCTTTTGCCTATCACCTTGTGTGGTTGTGCTTAGGCAATTAACCCCTAATCCCTGTTTTGTGCCTCACATTTTTTTCCCACTAATTGTACTATCCTAAACATTCTAGTAGCACAGATCCTGGTCAACTTAGGAGAGTGTATAAAAAGGGAAAATAGAGAAAGAATGAAGAAGTGGGCAGATATGGTCAAGATATTGAGGGAAGAATGCCAGATTAAGGAGCCTATATATGGGTTCACAACAGAGCTCGGGTCCAACCATGTTTTCAGAGCTAGTATGTAATCAAGTAGGAGGACAAACCGAAAGAGAAGATGTCCAGCCATCATCATTAACACGATATCAAACATATTAAGGACTTAAGGTGAAGGATAAATAGAAACAAGTTTAATAAAATCACGAGGGGCAAAAAAGATACAGCATCTCAATCTTGAAAAAACAAGAAAGAGGATAAGTTGAATTGGTTTTGCTTCCTCAACGTCCTTTCCAACACAAACAAAATCAATAAAATTACAAGAGGCAAAAATGAGACAGCATCTAAATCTTGGAAAAACAAGAAAGAGGATAAGCTGAATTGGTTTTCCTTCCTCAACGTCCTTTCGAACATTATGAAGCTTTGATGATAATAATAAAAAAAAAGGAATAAAAGCAAGATAAGTTGCCAGGCATCAAATTGATTAATGGCTAGAATGCATAGCTATCTGAATAAGTGCACTTTAGCCCACATCTAAATTTTAGTCAACAAACAAAAGCAACTAGACCTTCAACCTGAATATTCCATGAGCTCTGACTTACTAAGCCTGAACAAATATGTTTTTTAAAACCAAAATCAACGCCAAAGCCTTCAACTGAAGGATGATATAGAAAGGCTTATTTCATTTGCTTCCTTTGATACTTCATTCCTTAAGCAATGTCTGGCCTCTTAGGTAGACACACGAGTATTTTAAGAAAAACACCAGCAAATTAGTAGCATATTATGCTTGGCAGACTCTTAATTGTTTTAAAAAATGCTTATTTCGAAGAGAGACGTTTACACTATGAATTCACGGATCAACCATAGCTCCCCCAATCCCCAAATAGCAAACTCTTAATTGTTTTAAAAAATGCTTTGTTGCAACTAATATAGACTAATTTTCAAATTCGAAGAGATACATGTACACTATGAATTCCCGGTCAACCATAGCTCTCCCAATCCCCAAATAGCAAACTCTTAATTGTTTTAAAAAATGCTTTGTTGCAACTAATATAGACTGATTTTCAACTTATTTTGTTATCCATACTCTATGTCCTTAACTCCAACACCTAACAACCAACTTATATGCATAGAAAACCTCAAAATCAATAAACCAAATAAATTCATCACAACAAACAACTGCAAAATAGATTCCTCTCTAAAATAACATAAATTCAAATAACATCAAGTTCAGCAAAGAGTGAATAACAACTCAATTTCAACAATGATATAAGACGAAAAAATCTTCTATTACTAACATTACCTCTTATACAGCTCGCCAAATGTCCCACCCCAGAGACGCTTTCGAAACAGGCCCTCAGCGCACTGGTGACCCTCCCAAAGTTCAAGACCACCCGTGACAATGCCCGGGACAAAGACCACTGGGTGTACCGCGCGCAGTCCCTCCTTGCGAAGTTTCTCACCTGGTGGGTCTGGTAGTGGACCATTGATCACCTCAGTCACATACTGTGGCAGTGACGAAGGCATTGCATGGTAAAGGAACAGAAGCAGCCACCACATCACACAGATAAATCCAATAAGCCAGCAGCAGGTGTCAATACATGACCACTTCTTAGCCTGCTTCCTTTCCTTGTTTTCGCTAGTTTTCTTCTTCGTCCTGCTATCTGTTTTCTCTTGCTTGTCTTGCTTAGAGTCATCATCTTCATCACTTGTTGCTTCAGGTTGATCAGATGGTGGAGATTGCTCTGGTACTTGTCTCCTTTGCCTTATATTGCGCATCTTTTTTTACAACTGTTTTTTGATAATTTTATGTGTATACAAGCTCAAGGGAATGGAATGGTGTTGATTAAAGAAAGATATGCTTATGAAATTGCACGTCAACGCCACACTGGAAATTGAGGAAAGGGCACACGGGTACTTCAAATGATCAACGCTGCTTTAGAGAATAATGAAGCAAACACCATAGCATCCTGTGAGCCATAATATCAGAGAATCATCAGGAGTCAAACCAGTAAACTTGTGCAAATTAAGGTGTTGATAACAATAAAGTACAATGAAATATCAGAGCAAAGCCACAAATGCTTTAATTTCATATCCGTTTTGAAGTGAAAGATGCAGCAAAGAACTGCCCAACAAGTTAATAACACTTCCTTGTTCAAATCCAAATTGTCAAAGAACAATCATAAGTCCCCCCACCCCACCAAAACATTTCAAATTTTTGAATACTTGGAATTGTCTCCCTGAAGATCTAGTTATAAATACATTTCCATATTAGGATTTACCTTGAGATTCTGGTATATGTTTATGATGGAAAAGGAAAGCGGACATATTATGACTGACATTTTTTCTTTTAGCAAACATAACAACCAAATGCATTCACAAAGAGAGTTTCAACGCCTTACTTCAAGTTTCAATTTTTAAGACTCCCCAGGTGGTACGTATCTGATATTCGGACGGTTGCAGAAAGTGACAAGAGCAGACCATAATGTATTTCCATGTCAACATGATGACAATCTCAACAAAAATACCTTACAGGAATAACACAAATCACATAAACTGCAATCAACAAAGAACCAAAAAAGGAATAAAATCAAATGATTAACCAGGACATTCTATATTGCCTTTTTACCCTGTCGGTTTCGAAATCGTCGAGAAATGTCTAAAGAGACGTTCACAAGCAAGTGAGTGAAGATACGTAGAAAACACTACTCCTCGCACCTGAACCGTTACGAAATTACCACCGCATAAAAAAACATTAAATGCAAACTAATAAACAATCGCAATCACGCATTGAAGCGCAGTTCAGTCTACACACATCGAAATCTAAACCGACGGCAAAACGAAATTGCAATCCGATGCCCAAACACAACGACACAGCCAACAGTATCACGCATTAGGGTTTTGGAATGAAGAAATCAAGCCGAAACGAAAGAGAGGGCGAAGAACAAGATCTGAAAGAGCAGCTCACCCGGCGGAAAACAGAATCTAAGGGCGTCGGAATCAGAAACGAAGCCAATCAGAAGAAGATTGTGAAATTGAGAGCTTCGTCAACGATGCCTGTGGATTCGGAGATTCGACGACAAAGAGCGAGGGAGGAGATAGAGGGAGGAGAGTGGAGTGAGGAATGGAGGAGGGAACCTTGCAGAGGAATGGAGGGAGAGAGGCGGGCGGTGAAGGGCGGATGGGGCTTTCTGGTAGTTGAGATGATTCGGGGAAGATGTTTATGGCTACAGAAGAGCTTCCATGAGAAATTGAGAATACGACAATTTACATATATTCGGTTTGGTGCCCAAAATTTATCTAAAATTTAAAATTCGTCAACAAATTCACAGAAATTGTTGAAATTGGAGTATAAAAACAGTAATAAATCAAATCTACTCAGATACCACCTCGATGTGATTGACCGATACATTTCTTTTAAAATAAAAATAATTAGTATGATTCCCGCGCCATCACACGTTTTCTTAAATTTAAAATATTATATAAAAAAATATTAATAAATATTAAGATAAAAATCATAAAAAAATTATACAACAAATGTATCTTATAATTATCTCATAAAATTATTATTTTTAAATCATATGTAAAGTATAATACATAAATATAGATATTTTAAATTACTCAGTAATAGTAATATCAATATCATTATAAGTTTATAATATTTTTTAAATGTGATGTGTCATAAATTCATAATCAATAGTTATATTGAATGTTTTGAATTAAGCCCAATAGTTAGTAAATAAATTTGAGTTAAACTCAATAATTATATTAGATTAAATTCAATATTTTAAATTAAGCCCAATAGTTAGTAAAATTAAAGAAAAAAAAATAAAAGAAAGAAGAATAATTAAAGAAAATCAATGAAAAATGGGAAAAAAATATGATTTGTCAAGACTCTTAAAATGCCTTTAAGACTAACACATCATCCTAAACTCTTCGAAATTAAGAGTTTATATAGATAGTTAGTAAATAATTTTTAATTAAACCCAATAGTTATATTAGATAAAATTCAATATTTTGAATTAAGCCCAATAGTTAGTAAAATTAAAGAAAAAAGAGAATATGTAAAGGCTCGGATTTTTTTTCTAAATCCTAAATTCTCGGAAAAAGAAAATCAAATGAACTTAAAAGCTAAAGTTAACGAAAAATAAAATAAAATAATAATAATAAAAAAAGACCCTCTAACTCGGATTGTAGAACTCTTAGAGCGGATTTTTGAAAATTTATTTTTAACGAGTCGGGATACAGTCGAAAGAGCGAGTTCGGGATTTATCTTCCAGGTATTTTGAATTGGGTTTTGAGCATTTCTTTTTGGGGTATTCCCTTGACCAACAGTCTGCAGTTCAGAGCCAGCATCTCCCCTTTTCTGATGCCTCCAGCAAGGCAAGTTTCCCCCCAACTCATTTCTTGTTTTCTTTCCCAGATTGGACCAAACACACTCTTCCCCTTCTTCCTTTGCTTCCCCTTCTGGGCATTCTCCTCAGACCGGCACCACTCCACCCCTGCTAAATTGCCAGCCTTACCCTTCCTCTATGTAATAGGACCCTATCAGACACAACACCTCACAACCCCAACAATACAATTTCACACCTTATCCCTTTCCTTCTCCCTTTTCGGTTGCCGTGAGCACCCAAGCTCCACCACTCCTCCTTCCTTCCACCTAAGGCGCCAGCAGCAGGAGCACCCCCTGCCTCCCCGGAATCAGAAAGAAGTGGCAGCAGCAGCCGTAGCCACCAACGACGCCCAATCGAGCTCCACACCCGAGCTCCTCCTCCCTCCTCTTCGCACGAGCCCAATAGCGCCACCCCTGTTTGGCCGAGCACCTCCCGAGCACCACCGGACCCTTGTCCCTGCTGTCCGAGAGGAGGCCGAACACTGACGAGCCCCGAGCCGCCCTTCGTTCCCTTCTCCTCGGGTCTTCTCGGATCCTTAACGACCTAGGCATTACCAGCTCTGTCCGAGTCTTCGGCAAGCTCAATCGTACCCCGGCGGATCTCCGGCGAGTCGAATCGAAGCCAGGCGAATTCGGATCCCCTCGGTGAGAACCCCCCTCTCTCTCTCTCTCTCTTCTTTTTCCGTGTGTGTGTGTGTCGGGTAGTCGGGATTCGGTAGTCGGAGCAAGGCCGCCGTCGGCGAGCCTCCCCGTTCCTTCTCTTCTTCTTCCGTCAACGCCGAGGCATGTCTCTCTGTTTGTTGTTGTTTTTCCGTTCAACCCATAGGTAGAAGAAGGAGCCAGTGGGCCCCGTGCCACATCCCCCGCCACGTCATCCGGTCCCACTTCCATCTTTCTTTTACAGCTTTGGGTGGAATGGAAGATAGCAATTACCATGGGCCTATTTTTATCTTTGGGCCAGATTGGTTTTGTTAAAATAACTAACTTTGGGCATGTTCCTTCATCTAAGTTCGGTTTTGGTCATTTATAAAATAGAGGGGGTCAGTTGGTGATTTAAAAAAGGGGTGATTTTATTTAATAAATGGTTGGGATTTATTCCCTTTAGAGGATTTGGAAATATTTTATGAAAGTGTTTGAAGGAAAATGGTATTTAAAATATTATATCATATGATTTGACATTAAAAATCTAGGACCTTATTTTGAGACTAAAGATATAATATTATGGTGATTTAAAAACAAATATAATATTATGAGACTTAGAGATTTAAAAGGGTATTTTCGGATTTAAATCGAAAAATGAAGTTGTCGAGCGTTTTCGAAAGGGCAGAAATTCTAACTAGTTGATTCGGATTTTAAACCGGTTTCGGGACTAACTTGGGGAATTATGTGATCAATGACTAACTAGCATGTTCATATGATTGATTGGCTAATAGCATGATTTGTGTGAATTAATGGCATGAATGAATGACTAACGGCATGAAGAGATGTTAGAATTTCGTATCGTTTGACTTATGCCTCATGAGCTATGATTAATATGATGAAATTTAGCGATATACGATCATGCGGATATATGAGTATTATTGCAAATGTACGAATGTGGCGAAATGGAATGATGAGAATGATATAGTCTTATGGAATGTGGTGAAATGATGAATGATTGAACTTGATGAGATGATGATTACGATGTGGTTAATTTTATTGAATGATGTATGCTTTGAGTGCTTGAATGATTAGACGTAGACTTATATATGTGTTTTGATATGTATCTAGGTGATCCTTAATTTATCGTAATGCTTACCTTGCTGATCTGCACTACCAGGTAAGTCTCTTCGGAGCTTACTCAGATTGAATAGAGCTATTCCCTGCTTTAGGTGCATGATATACTAGGTGCTTGCATTCATGATCAGCATGCCATGTAGTACCATGTTAGGTTGCATCGATCGTTGAGCATTCTATTTCTCTATGTGTATGTAAACAGAACGGCCGTTATCTGTGATAGTCCTAGAGTCTTTGCTAGGGTCATAGGGTAGCCCAGCCACATCGGGTACCCTGAGTCAATCGAGTACTTCCTTATATTATGATATGCCTGCGGGCTTTATTGTGGAGCGGGTTAGGCATGCGTGCCGCCCTATTATGAATGAATGCATTCACGAGCTGGCCAGTCTCCGCCTGTCGGAAGGGGTGGAGGTAGGAGAGGGATATGCCACTTGGCATTGTCTTGGGCCCTTTACAGTATTTCTGCACATTATTATGAACTAGGAGCATGCTAGTGTGTTTGAATTTCGGACTGCATTAGAGCATCTTTATTAGGTATAGCGTATATGTGTGCTTATGGTTGGGATGCAGAGTTAAGTGGGCATCGATCTGATCCCGCCCCAAATCAATTTTTTTTAGGAATTATTTATGTTCATCCTATCGGTGATGTTTGCTTATTGCGCGGGTCATTTTGTCGGCAGAGAGTGAGCGCTGGAGTTATAGACTTCACCAGACTCTGATTATATTGTTTTGGATTTATACTTTTGACTCCGTTTTGACCCGGCTCCGCCGTGGCACCCCTTTGTATTATGCTTTACTCCCGCTATTGTGTGACCTTTGGTTTTCCACTCTTAGACTTATGACAGGTACAGGGGACTTCCTCGGGGATTCCAACGATCCCTTCGAATTTTGGGTATGAAATCCCACTTGAAACGTTAGAGTAGAATTTCAAACCTTCAACCTGTACTCGGGGCACAAGATCCTAACGAGGGGTTTCATCCCTCGAAACGTAACTCGGGAATCATAATCCCGGGCCGTTACAAAGATGGTATCAGAGCTTAGGTTGTGCAAACCGAGTATGATAGGTTGAAGTGGTTTTGAAAGTGGCCCACAGTTTTCAAATGGTTTTTCAAAATGTTTTAGAAAGGGCAAAATGAATTTAATATGGCTAACTCAAATGGACTAAATATGAACTTGACTCAATAAATTCGGTAATCAAACAAAGGGAAATGACGGGGTAATAAAGGCGCTAGACCATCCCTATTGGATGTAGTTGGGAATGGGTAGGCAAAATACTAGATTTCTTTTACAGATAGGGTTTGAAGACTCCAAGGATCCCGAGGGTTGGAGTAGCTTGGGTTAGGAGGTCGTGAGGTATTTGCCCCTCCGGTCAGCCGTCCCTCGAAGGACAGCATAGATCGTCTCTATTATTATATGCATTATATCCAACTGGGCCTGAGGGCGATCCTCCTCGAAGAGGATCATATTAACCCCGTTGATTGCTTAAATGTTGAGTGCTGCTTGCTTAAGATAGAGAACTAATCAGTATGTCTAGACTTGAATCATGTATTGAATAACTGTGCAAACGGGATAGCGGGAGAGTACCTCGTTCTTATGTCATTGGAATTCTTGTCTTGTCGGAATGGAACTTCCTTAATTCAAACCCTTTGATGATTCTGACTTCGTCATACGTCACACCAAAATATTTAGGCATGTTAGCAAGGGTCAAAGAGCACCCGCTCACCCCGTTTCGAGTCCTGTTTGGTATCCCACCATCTATGCTTCTACCGAGTCTTGCACTAGAGGTTGGTGTCTCCCACGGGAAATTTGGGCTGGTCATCTAATTACCTTCAAAAATCATGTCGGATGTGAGGATTACTTGAGTATGTTAGTGTGAGTGATGACTGAAGTAGTTTCGAGTTAGGAGTGAGTTGTCTCATGGAGTCACCCCTTTGATCCTCGTAATGGTCAACCATGTCTTCTTTCCATAGGAGTCTAAACACGAGTTTATCCTCATCTCTCGGGAACAACGTGAACGTCCTTGTGTCCTACCGAGCGAGTCATATTAGCGTCCCACAGGGAAACGGGTTAATAAGTCGGTGATTGCCCTTGGAGAATTCTGTCAGGTTATGATAGTAGCCCACCTTGTGATTGCATGACATGATGTGTTAGTATATTCCAGCATGACTTGCCATATATCTTGCATGATTGCACTTTTGGATGAATATATATGCTGAATGTACGAATCCCCATGATAGTTACTCTCCATTGAATTAGGTCCATGATAGTGTGGTCGACCCTCTTGTATGAGTATGATGTGAAATAAAGTCTTAGCATGTTAAGTTGATCAAGTTGAACCTCGTTGACTATGTACTTGCTTAATGAGTTTTGTTAGTATCATGTAGGATATATATCTCCTAATTATTGACCATCATGCATCTATGTGCCATACTTGTCATACTACATGTATATGATTGTGTTGGATGTGATAGTTGTTATGCCCAAATGACTTAACCATACCCCTTGACACGATTATTAGAGTGCATGTCTTAACATGCTTACCTGGAACCCACATTGTTTTGACCTACTTATGTGTACGCTAAGTGAGTAACGGATCATACATGTGATATCCTATAATGCTCGTTATGTCATATATAACTTATGCTGGATATGTCTATTGTCGGTTTGTGCATACATGATATTAATATGTCAAGCATGATTAATGCCTGAGATGATAAGTTTAGCCTATCCGCTTACATGTAAAGTTGATTATGTGAAATGTTATGGATGCATAGGATGCTATTCCTTTAATAGGTACATGATAGTGTGGAATGATATGATTGAAATATTTTGTGATTACCATGTGCACCTGTAACCTTATAGAATACCTTAAGGGGATTGTTGTAACTCTCGAGTCTGTGCCTTGTCTTGAGTCTCGTCATCTCTAGTCCTGGTTTGTGTCTGAATTCTTAAGAAAGTCGTTTTGTCCTCCGTTGCCCTCCCCTATCTCTCGTGACTTCTAACCCCTCGTGATCCCCTTGATGGACGTCGACTTAGAAGAGAAAACGAGTGATCGAGTGGCACCAGAGTGGCGCAACGGAAGTGGGGTGGGCCCATGGCCCATGGACCCTAGGATCGATGTCGCCAAAGGAAGGACGCCTTTCGAAGATGGCGGTTGCAGACGTAATCCTCCTAGATGACTCAAGGAATGACGTTCTTCATCCGAATTGTGATCTCTCCTATGCGATCTGGAATCGGTGTCGTGCGATAGGCTTGGAACTAACTAAATTGAGGTGTGATGACTGATAAGCTGGACTGGTAGTGAATGATTGCCTGACTAACTTGTGTTTGTGATGATGTGCTTATATGCTTAAGTGTACTGACCTGCTAGTAAATCGGTTATGGGTTATATATGTGGTGGTGTATTCTTCTTGGGAATGAGCCGAGTGTTTTCCTTGGTGAGACGGATCGGGAAATCGCAGGTAGATTGAGGTGTTCGAGTTGGTCATTGGTTATGCGAGATGGAATGCATGAAGGATGTGTTAGCTTGGGTAGAGTCGAGTGAGTTATGGCTTGTCGGAGATAGTGTTCAGTGAGTATATTTGAGCTTCCAGGTAGGTCTTAGGTGAAGAGTGGAGTTAGCATGGTGAGATTTCGAGGAAGAGGTCCTAGCTAGAAGTGTCGGTAGGTAGTGGGTGCAAGTATAGGTGGTTAGTATAGTTCTAGAGGTGGATGAGTGAGCTAAGAATGGATCGGAGGGATTCTCAAAGGGAAGTGTTATTAGACGGATTGGTGAGCCAAGGAAGGTGTCTAGATAGTCTAGGAGCGAATCGTGGGCGGCATCGAGGATGATTGGTTGAGGAATGTCTAAGGAATTGCAGAATTAGGGACTAGGTTTTATGTGCGGTGATTGGGAATTGTTTATGGTAAAGGATGAGATTGAGGAGTCGCTAAGAAAGAGTAGTAGCAGGCTGTATCTGGGATGTTTACTTGGGGTTGCTTAAATAGGGTTAGTGATGCTTAGAGGATTCCTGGGGGAGGGATTTCTAGATGCGTTGTTGGAGGATTTTAGTATAGGAAAGGAATCGAGGTTGATGTGTGGAGATTGTTTTGGGCTATTGAGGTATTTGAGGATGTAAGATGAATCTTCGAGGAAGGGTTGGTAGCTAGACGAGAATGTCGTTGAGGTTGGTAGTAAGACTGTGGGCTTGAGGTTCAGATAGGGAGATTCCGAGCATGGATTTGGGAACTAGGCAAAGCGAGAGGTATTGGGAATGCTAGAGGATGAAAGGTTTTAGGAGGTTGGAAAAATGGCGGTACTTGAGGAACTCGGATGAGGACGATTTAGGGATTTACGGAAATGATAATCGGTAAAAGAGGGCTTTGGACGGTAAGGTGTCATGGTTAAGAAGTAGGAGCTTGAGGCAAATTATGAATATGAAGAGATGGGGGAACTAGAGTAGAACGATTTGAGGATTTCGAATGGTTAAGGTTAGTAAGATTGGAATGAGGAAATTTGGGGATATGCTGAGACGAGGATCTAGAATAGGTCAGTCGAGGAATCGTGGATGTTCAGGTTTCGTGAGAATCGGAATGGGACAAGTAGGTAGAATATGTGATTAGTCGTTGAGGATAGACGTGGGTGATGAGGAACTCGGTGATTCGTGATCATGCGTTAGCACTGAACGGTTTTCTGCGTTAGAGTTGTCGAGAGTGGGCAATTGAGTGGATTCTAGCAAGGTAGGATGCTTGTGTTGGTTGGAATGCGAGAGTGGCTTAGGAGGTGAACCCTGTTGGTAATGTCGGGAATTAGGATGGAGTGTGAGGTGTGAGATGGTCGATATGAGTTGGGTCCTTAGAGGTGGATGGCTAGTGAGAGTGAGTAGTGGTACGAGAAATGTGATCAGGTTAGCAAGGTGATTCGAGATGTATCTTTGGGAGATAATGGTCAGGCGGAGTCTTGAGAACCTAGGAAGAGTAAGCGAGATTGTTAAGGAACTCCGAGATATGGGTTTTAGATGGTTGAGTGGAAGGTTGGGACTTGAGCTTGGGATATTTAAGTAGATTTATCCTTAGATGGCTTGACAGCATAAGAGTTGGGTACTTGATAATTGGCTTGTGATGTAAACCTTGAATGTCGGATAGTTGAGAGGCTAGAAATGTTGTACGCTAAGCGGAATGCAATGGTAATTAGAACTAGTACCGGTTTGAGTTGGTTGGCCTAGGTGAGGTTAATCTCGTCTTGAGAATTGTTGATGATGAGTGGCGATCGTGTTCTAATGTGGTTGGTAATTATAGGCATGCTTTCTCGAGGATGTAGCTTCTGGTTATGCGATGCTTGGGACCGAGTGATGTGAAAATTCTATGTTATAGACGATGATGAGTCTCTGATGTGTTCCATAGACGATAGTGAATTGTTAGTACTAGCATAGTTACCCCTGAACCTGATGAAATGCTGGTGTGCGGAGGTACTTGATGCCTCTAAATGTGATGATGATGCTTGGTAGTTAGTATATGATGTGATTATCTGATTGATATGATATGCAACCTCTGTGATGTGATGTGATGAGCCCCGCTATGTATGATGCTATGCTAGATCTGTTATGGTACGTAACTATCTTTGACATGAGTATGATCTGTTCATGAATGTGTGATACGATTTCTATGATGTACGATTGTTATGTGTATGGTGCTCTGAATTGGTATTGCTAGTACGATAGAACGTAATTGATGAATTTGATTCAGATTTGGAACCTAGGAAGGAAATTGGGATTAGCCTTAGAGGTGGATGATTCCACCTCCTGAAATTTGAAACTTGCTTGATTAACATCGGGATAAGGGATTTTGAATGGTGTTTAAAAAAAAGACTAACTTGGATTTTGAGAAATCGAATGCAATTGAGAATTTCAATGATTTTGAGACTAATCCTTTTCAAACTAAGGACTCCTTTGAAACTTTTACCCGAGCTTGCATTATGACGCCCACGAAGTGGATACAAGTATTTTATAGGGGCCCTTATAGACTGCTTGCTAAGACCCAGTGGAGATGTTGTAATGCTTTTCGAGTTATGATATAGCCGAGAAGTCGGGGTAAGGATGTTGTCGCTACGACCTATCGGAGATGTTATGGCCATGACGACGATGCTGTGAGAATCTCATAGGGGCACTTATGAGGCATTTACGGGATCAATGGAATGGTCCTTGGACTCACCAATTTCAAGTTCATCCCCTACTTGTTTTTGTTTTAGTCTCGGGGACGAGACTTGTTTTTAGAGGTGGATGATGTAAAGGCTCGGATTTTTTTTCTAAATCCTAAATTCTCGGAAAAAGAAAATCAAATGAACTTAAAAGCTAAAGTTAACGAAAAATAAAATAAAATAATAATAATAAAAAAAGACCCTCTAACTCGGATTGTAGAACTCTTAGAGCGGATTTTTGAAAATTTATTTTTAACGAGTCGGGATACAGTCGAAAGAGCGAGTTCGGGATTTATCTTCCAGGTATTTTGAATTGGGTTTTGAGCATTTCTTTTTGGGGTATTCCCTTGACCAACAGTCTGCAGTTCAGAGCCAGCATCTCCCCTTTTCTGATGCCTCCAGCAAGGCAAGTTTCCCCCCAACTCATTTCTTGTTTTCTTTCCCAGATTGGACCAAACACACTCTTCCCCTTCTTCCTTTGCTTCCCCTTCTGGGCATTCTCCTCAGACCGGCACCACTCCACCCCTGCTAAATTGCCAGCCTTACCCTTCCTCTATGTAATAGGACCCTATCAGACACAACACCTCACAACCCCAACAATACAATTTCACACCTTATCCCTTTCCTTCTCCCTTTTCGGTTGCCGTGAGCACCCAAGCTCCACCACTCCTCCTTCCTTCCACCTAAGGCGCCAGCAGCAGGAGCACCCCCTGCCTCCCCGGAATCAGAAAGAAGTGGCAGCAGCAGCCGTAGCCACCAACGACGCCCAATCGAGCTCCACACCCGAGCTCCTCCTCCCTCCTCTTCGCACGAGCCCAATAGCGCCACCCCTGTTTGGCCGAGCACCTCCCGAGCACCACCGGACCCTTGTCCCTGCTGTCCGAGAGGAGGCCGAACACTGACGAGCCCCGAGCCGCCCTTCGTTCCCTTCTCCTCGGGTCTTCTCGGATCCTTAACGACCTAGGCATTACCAGCTCTGTCCGAGTCTTCGGCAAGCTCAATCGTACCCCGGCGGATCTCCGGCGAGTCGAATCGAAGCCAGGCGAATTCGGATCCCCTCGGTGAGAACCCCCCTCTCTCTCTCTCTCTCTTCTTTTTCCGTGTGTGTGTGTGTCGGGTAGTCGGGATTCGGTAGTCGGAGCAAGGCCGCCGTCGGCGAGCCTCCCCGTTCCTTCTCTTCTTCTTCCGTCAACGCCGAGGCATGTCTCTCTGTTTGTTGTTGTTTTTCCGTTCAACCCATAGGTAGAAGAAGGAGCCAGTGGGCCCCGTGCCACATCCCCCGCCACGTCATCCGGTCCCACTTCCATCTTTCTTTTACAGCTTTGGGTGGAATGGAAGATAGCAATTACCATGGGCCTATTTTTATCTTTGGGCCAGATTGGTTTTGTTAAAATAACTAACTTTGGGCATGTTCCTTCATCTAAGTTCGGTTTTGGTCATTTATAAAATAGAGGGGGTCAGTTGGTGATTTAAAAAAGGGGTGATTTTATTTAATAAATGGTTGGGATTTATTCCCTTTAGAGGATTTGGAAATATTTTATGAAAGTGTTTGAAGGAAAATGGTATTTAAAATATTATATCATATGATTTGACATTAAAAATCTAGGACCTTATTTTGAGACTAAAGATATAATATTATGGTGATTTAAAAACAAATATAATATTATGAGACTTAGAGATTTAAAAGGGTATTTTCGGATTTAAATCGAAAAATGAAGTTGTCGAGCGTTTTCGAAAGGGCAGAAATTCTAACTAGTTGATTCGGATTTTAAACCGGTTTCGGGACTAACTTGGGGAATTATGTGATCAATGACTAACTAGCATGTTCATATGATTGATTGGCTAATAGCATGATTTGTGTGAATTAATGGCATGAATGAATGACTAACGGCATGAAGAGATGTTAGAATTTCGTATCGTTTGACTTATGCCTCATGAGCTATGATTAATATGATGAAATTTAGCGATATACGATCATGCGGATATATGAGTATTATTGCAAATGTACGAATGTGGCGAAATGGAATGATGAGAATGATATAGTCTTATGGAATGTGGTGAAATGATGAATGATTGAACTTGATGAGATGATGATTACGATGTGGTTAATTTTATTGAATGATGTATGCTTTGAGTGCTTGAATGATTAGACGTAGACTTATATATGTGTTTTGATATGTATCTAGGTGATCCTTAATTTATCGTAATGCTTACCTTGCTGATCTGCACTACCAGGTAAGTCTCTTCGGAGCTTACTCAGATTGAATAGAGCTATTCCCTGCTTTAGGTGCATGATATACTAGGTGCTTGCATTCATGATCAGCATGCCATGTAGTACCATGTTAGGTTGCATCGATCGTTGAGCATTCTATTTCTCTATGTGTATGTAAACAGAACGGCCGTTATCTGTGATAGTCCTAGAGTCTTTGCTAGGGTCATAGGGTAGCCCAGCCACATCGGGTACCCTGAGTCAATCGAGTACTTCCTTATATTATGATATGCCTGCGGGCTTTATTGTGGAGCGGGTTAGGCATGCGTGCCGCCCTATTATGAATGAATGCATTCACGAGCTGGCCAGTCTCCGCCTGTCGGAAGGGGTGGAGGTAGGAGAGGGATATGCCACTTGGCATTGTCTTGGGCCCTTTACAGTATTTCTGCACATTATTATGAACTAGGAGCATGCTAGTGTGTTTGAATTTCGGACTGCATTAGAGCATCTTTATTAGGTATAGCGTATATGTGTGCTTATGGTTGGGATGCAGAGTTAAGTGGGCATCGATCTGATCCCGCCCCAAATCAATTTTTTTTAGGAATTATTTATGTTCATCCTATCGGTGATGTTTGCTTATTGCGCGGGTCATTTTGTCGGCAGAGAGTGAGCGCTGGAGTTATAGACTTCACCAGACTCTGATTATATTGTTTTGGATTTATACTTTTGACTCCGTTTTGACCCGGCTCCGCCGTGGCACCCCTTTGTATTATGCTTTACTCCCGCTATTGTGTGACCTTTGGTTTTCCACTCTTAGACTTATGACAGGTACAGGGGACTTCCTCGGGGATTCCAACGATCCCTTCGAATTTTGGGTATGAAATCCCACTTGAAACGTTAGAGTAGAATTTCAAACCTTCAACCTGTACTCGGGGCACAAGATCCTAACGAGGGGTTTCATCCCTCGAAACGTAACTCGGGAATCATAATCCCGGGCCGTTACAGAATAAAAGAAAAAAGAAGAATTAAAGAAAATCAATGAAAAATGGGAAAAAAATATGATTGGTCAAGATTCCTAAAATGCCTCTAAGATTAACACATCATCCTAAACTCTTCTAAATTAAGAGTTTATATAGATATAGATATGGATTATTTTTTTAGGAATAAAACTACTAAAGTTATAATTTATGCTAAGATCAATGTTTTGAATTAAGCCTAATAGTTAGTAAAATTAAATCAAAAAGAGAATTAAAGGGAAAAGAAGAAGAAAAAATAGAATTAAAGAAAATCAAAGAAAAATAGAAAACAATGATTGATCAAGACTCCTAAAATTACTCTAAGATTGACACATTATCTTAAACACTTCTAAATTAAGAGCTTATATAGATATAGATAGATATAGATTTTAAATTAATTAATATTACATTCATTAATTAAAATTTGTCATTTTAGAAATCTACATACTTTTTAATAAAACAAACAAAAATATATTTATATCCATAATTATTACCCTGCCATTTGTACCTTATTGAAAACTACAATTAACACATATTTAATCATTACAAGGGGAATTTTATAAAGTGGATGACAAAATATCTAAAGTGACATATTTTTTTAACAAGATTTACATCATAAAACGACATGTTTTTAATGGAGTAATTGCTTAAAAAAAATACTTACTATATATCCTTAGGACATATATTAGAAAGACCGTATTAAAATATGAGTTGATCTATAGAGAATTGTTAAATTAATGAATTTTTTTTTATTTTATGGTTCATAAACTTAAAAAAAAGTGACACAAAATACATTTAAGAGGTAACAAAATAAATTAAAATAAATAGTTTGAAAAGTATGATTCTTAGATCTCTCGTATTTTCTCTGTTCTTTTTTATATGTAAGTTTTTTATTATTTATACATGTGTTTTCTTATGATGATAATTTTTTTTTATATAAAATATTGATTTTTATAATTTTATACTTACTAGTCTTTTACCCCGCGATCTTCGCGGCTTTTTTATATGACTTTTATTATTCATGCACAAATTATGTAAGATCATAAAAAATATAAAATATTTTTTGACTTTTTAATTTCCTACGTATTAGCAATTTATTATTGGTGATAATTTTTTTTGAACGACTGACTTTAATCGCTAAAATATTATAAAACACATACTTTCTCTTGATCCACTTCATATATATACTTTAATATCATACATATCTATAAAATTAAATTATTACTATAGAAAAATAAAAAGACAATTATATTGAATATATATATATATATATATATATATATTATATGAATATTTAATGGTAAAATTTAATCTAAAGGTCGGTTTAAAGGAATTTAATTTCAAATTTGTATGATGTAATTTCATTATTCTTTTCCTAATTTTTTTTCATAGAAAAAAAATTCTTTTATCGCTAAATAAAGAAATATATATAATGGACCTAATATTTGTATGTGATCATTTGAATTAATAAATTAGATCAAATTGATCTATCTTTATTACGGAGTATAAATTTGCAAAGGCCGGTACATATGTAAATGTATATTATGATTAATACAAAAAAAAATCATTCACTAATGCAAATTAAATCATAAATTTTAGAGTTATCGATCAATTGTTTGATTTAGTAGTAAAATATAGTCAAACTTTATGATATAAATATATAGCAAATTCGATCAGGATTGGACATATAGGAATTCATGGCTCTATTCTTGTATTATTTATTGGAATCAATATTCAATTGTGATTTTATTGAGTTTACCACCCAATACTTCCTCCGTATAGACTGTATAGTATAATTGTATAATATTTGTGATAATATACTCCCTCCATTCAGTAATGAATATTCATATAAAATGATAGAATTTGCAATCAATTTCGGCTACTGTTATATCAAAATTCATAGATTTCAAATAGGTTATGTTAAAATTAGTTATAATAATAATAATAATAATAATAATAATAATAATAATTATCAGCAGTATAATATATCCGTCAGATTAGATATATGTATACAGATTATATAATAATAATAATAATAATAAGCAATTTTCTTTTATGTTAAATAGGCCAATTTATTGGAATCATTCAATTGTACGTGATTTTATTGATGTTAGTATGTTACCACCCAATACTTCGTATCGACTGTATAATTAATTGTATAATATTTGTGATAATATACTCCCTCCATTATATTTATATAAAATGATAGAATTTGTAAATAATTAAGATATAAAGTTGAATATTTATATTAAAAATGATAGATTTTGTAACTAACTAAGATATGAAATTGAATATTTATATTTAAAAATAATAGAGATCAACAATTAAGGTATGCGGATAAATAGATGGATCCTTGAATGACGTGGCTTAAATTTATTGGACATTCATTAATTGACGTGTCAAAAAAACCGACCAGATTACACCAGAAAATTACACGTAGGCGAAGCGCACCAGAGTCCGCCACATAGGATTTACACGCCTCTGTTTTAGTATTATAATATTGATTGATTAGTAAAAATTATGAAGTTTAAAAAAAAATAAAAGTTAATATTTTATATTGTTTTTATGTTTATAATAAAATGTGTATAAATAGTAAAAGATTTATTTAAAAAAAAGAACGGAGGGGTATAAAAATATGTTAATATTTGAAATTAATGTTAAAAAGAAATTGAAAAAAGAGAGGTGAAACATTTGTACAACTCTTTTTTGCAGGGGTGGGCATAAATCTCGGTCCCGTCCCGCAAAAACTATGTGGGACGGGACGCAAGGAGACCCGTTCCAATCCCGCAAATCTCATTTTGTCCCGTATATGTATATAATAATGTATACTATATATAATATAGTATGTTATACAATATAGTATGTATTATTATTATTATCATCATTATTATAAGAATGGTAACTAGTTATTACATGAAGTTGGATGGGAGCCGGCTAATAAGTTGAACTCCGCAACCCTTCTGAATGCTAAAGGCGACCCTAGTTAAAACATGATAAGTATCCCTACTATATCCATATAGTCCTCTAACAACTCCACGTATCCGCTTGGGAAGTCCTATGACATCATCATTCATCATCATTATTATTATTATTATTATTATTATTATTATTATTATTATTATTATTATTATTATTATTATTATATACGGTATGTACGTACTGACGTATGATATATATCTTCACATACATACACGGTAATGAGTCTAATGACAGAACGTTATTAATCAAAAAACATCCTATGGATAATAACGTTAAATTTTTTAGTTATCTTATAATGCAATTGATTAAAAAAAAAAGTGAAAAGGGATGCAATCTATAATATATGGGCACGTAAAAGAAATCCAAAATTACTAAAATAATTTTATTAGACATTTTTTACTAGTTGATAAAGATGGTATGCGGTGATTAATAGTTTACGAGTTTGAATTCTCTTTCTTCATTATAATGACGTAAGTGTTTAAAAACAGGAAAAAACAAAATTTGTTAGACACTTAAACCCAATCCGATCCAGACTAGTGTTTGTTGTCCACAAAAACCAATGGTTTAGGGTGACCACGAAAATAAAAACTAGTTTCTGGAAGTGGAAGCTTGAAGAAACTAGTAGGATGGTAGTATCGACCTTATCTCTAACTAGTATTACTACCCGCGTGTTACGCGGTATTTTAATCAATATTATTTTATTATATATGTTATCTTTGATTTTTTTTGTAATTAAATTATGAAGATTAAAAATAATTTGATTGAAAACTTTATAGGAAATTAATATACAATCCATTAAAATATCTTAATTAATTAAATAATATTATTAACAAATTTTTTAAAGATAAAAAAAAAATGTGTTGCAACTAATAAAAATGTATAAAGCTTAAAAAAATAAAATAATCTATCCTATTATATTATTATTTAATAGTTCAAGTTTCATCTATGACCCACTGATGAATTTACATTAAAAGAAAATGTTTTTTTATAAAGATATGGATAACTATTTATATTATTATCCGCGCTCATGCATGTTTTGTTAAACAATTATATTTTATTATATATAGCATGAGAGTAAGTATTCTAATTTTCATACTCTTTATTATTTTATTACTTATATATCAAATAAAGGGTAAATAATAAAATCAAATATCTTTAATTATTTTATTTATTATTTAAAAATATAAAAGTATATAAATCATAATAAAATATCATATGTTTATCTTACCTATTTGATGAAATTTCCCGCATGTTATATTTTTTTTCCAGATTTTTTATTGGAAAATTATAGTCCTAGTTTGGGAATAAAAAATGAATTTATAACCCTATATTAATCTATCACATATTATATATTATACATTATCTAGCATACTCGTACTTACATAATAATTACTTCGTACTACATTACTTCTCAAATTGATAAGGGGTTGAGATTTCACCTTTTTTTTAATCAATTGATAGCCAATTTTTAACAATTCTAATTTATTTTTCATATGTCAATATTTTGACGACTAATTTTGTTAACTTTTTCCATTATTTGTTAATATTATGATTGTTTTCTCTCTTGCTTATTTGTATCAAATCACGAAAATTTTCGCACGTCATTCACATCAACAACTTTCAGCCATTGCTTTAGAGAGGCAAATTCAGCAGCTGATTTTATAGCTAGATGTGATTCTATATGTAACTTACATACCTTCCCTTTGAATAGGGAACTGTCTATCATCATCCGAAAGGATGATCAAGGATGATCTTTCTGCGTAAAGACTTCCTAATTTTTGCCTACTGTACAAAAAAAAAATTCACGAAAATTTTCATCATTAGATTCATTTTTAAAAATTGATAAAATATATACTTTGTACATTGATGTTATTATAAAATTAATGTTCTTATATCTTTTAACCACGCCATCAGACATGGATCCATATTTATTAATAATCTCACTTAATTTAAAAAATAAATTGTTATCATATTTTGGTTAGTTACAACTTGATAAAATTTTATAACTTTTTAAAATAAATCTTAAAAACCATAAAATCACATAATGCAAAAAAAAGAAAAAAAAAAAGAAAAAGTGTGCATGTAAAAAGTGATAATAAAACACGTACACATATATAGAGAGTAGTATTTCAATCATATAATGAAAATCCTTTTTTCTTACCTCCGACTAATATAGGAGGTTAATATTTAAATTAAAGATGTATATATATATATTTACAATGAAGATAAGATTTTGTAACCAATTAAGATATGAGATTTAATATTTATATTAAAATTAAATTGTTTAATATATAGTTAATTAATAATAAAATCTTATCATTACATATTTACATATGATAAACTAACATAATCAATCTTAATCTTTAAAGATAAAATAATTTATGGTAAAATATTTATAAAATTAATCAATTAAGTAGGGCGAATAAATGTTTATAAAATAGCTTAAGGTAAAATGATAAGATTTGTAAGATATGAGGTTGAATATTTATAATAAAAATTAGTTTAATTATTAATTAAAATGGACACATAGGATGACACATGTATAAATAGATGGAGTTATCCTCTCACGTGGCTTAAATTTATTCGATCATCATTAATTGACGTGGCAAAAAAACTCGGCCAAGATTGCGCCAGATAACGACACGTAAGCGAATTCAACCAGAGCCCGCCACATAGGATTTCACGCCTCTGTTTTAGTAATATATATTGATGTGTAGTTACAAAATATTCATCGCTAATTATCTTATCTTAATTCCTCTATTTTTCATGTGGAATTGGGCTGGGCCTATTTTGCATCTATCTGGACTACTTAAAATCTAAATGTAAGACCCATTAAAAGAAAAGGGAAAATGAAAGAAGAATCGGCACAAGGCCCAAGTGTGATCCAATGGGCCTATTAAAGCATGACCCATACTTAACACCGTGCTTAGCCAAATCATTAAGGGAAAATGACAATTTCAAAATGCCATTGTTATCGGAAGCCAATGTTAGCTTGTCCGTCACTTTCATCGACATCAAAATACCGCTACTAGTATCTTTATAGCCACAAGTTAACAATGACATTAATTAGTGTCGAAATTAGCCTCGAAATTACATTCGAAGGGACGGGTGTATTTGGATTCAAAATGCATTATGCTTATAATGCAAAATGATAAGACAGTGTTTGGTTTTAAATTTTTTAAGGTGTTTAAATTAGGGTGTTTTTGTATTCCACAATGTATTAATTATAATTCAATTATTTTATTTATTTTTATGTGATTATTTGATTAAATTACGGTTTTACCTCGGTTTTTACAAGATTATTATTTTTAAAATCAAACGCTCAGATAAAACGAGGTAAAATAATTGCATTATAATTAAAATGCAATGGAATCCAAACACACCCGAAATATGTTGGGGGGAATTCGAGGGTGTTGGTCATGATGATACCCTCTAAATATTTCGTCACAGTTTTTTAGGGTATTGGTCACTTTTTCAAGAAAGTCGGTGTTGATTAAACTTTTGTTGACACCAGAAGTCGAAAAACATACTATATGTATTTGACAATATCATACCGTCTCGATAGTAAGTTGGATTTGAATCACTCAATAGGTAAAATGCAAATAGTGATGAATTGAATGGGATGTGGCTTTTGAGTGATGAATTTTTTTTCCACCTACATCCTACATACCCACCATCCAAACCGTCTCCCATCCTCCATCAAATATCGGTCCTGCTAATTGCACGGCGATCTTCTCGCCAGACGCACGTTGCCGGTGCCGGATTCTCAAACCGGCAGACCCTGATGCCGATGCCGGACTCCCAATTCTGCAGGCGTGGTTGAGGGAATCTGCAGCTTTCGTCACATCAGTCAAATCGACTGGAAAAGCTGCACCACACTGCACGCCGGTGCCGGACTCCGGATCCGGTTCGGTCACATCACTCACATCAACTGAAAAAGCTGCAAATTTCCCGCCGCTTACCTCGGACATTGGATGCTGGTTTGGGAGTTCGGCAAGGGCATATATTCTGTCGGTTTGGGAGTCCGGGAAGGGCAAGACTGACTGCCGGTTTTAGAAGCCGGCACCGGCACCGTGCGTTTGGCGAGAAATCGCCGTGCAAATAACAAAAAGGATCAAATATACTCCCTCCATTTAAATTTATTTGTCATTTGTCTGTGCACGCTTTATAATGAGATAAAAACTATATAAAATAAATTTTTTTAATTAATTTTTTTTATATAATTTCACACATATAAGTAGTAAGTATAAGATTATGAAAAAAATTTAATTAAAAAAATTTATATTTTATAGAGTCTTTAGCTTTTTAAAAAGCGTGCCGAAAAGTCAAACGACAAATAATTTCAAGCGGAGGGAGTATAATATAGTATATGTTTTAACTTATTTTCATGAAAAAAAAACAAGTATAACAACTTTTTTTTTTTTATAACCCTAAAATAATCAATCTTCCTCTTTTCCATTTTTCAAAAAATAAAAATTTGTTTGTAATGTTTTTCAAAGTTTTATTGTTTGTAATATTCAAAATATGTTTTTTTAATCTCTTAGTTGACTAATTTAAGAATTATCTTGTAAGACTTGTTATTTAAAATTTATTGTTTTATGAGAATTTCTTTTTTATTATTTTCGAATGTACGTTATATGATAACCTTTTTGTTATTTGCACGATGGTTTTTCGCCAAACGCACGGTGCCCTTCCCGGACTCCCAAGCCGGCAGTCAATATTGCCCTTCCCAGACTCCCAAACCGGCATCCTATGTGTCCTTGCCGGACTCCCAAACCGGCATCCGATGCCCGAGGTAAGTTCAATAGCCAAGCGATGCCCCGGTTCAGACGATGCGAGTGATGTGACCGTGCCGGACCCGGAGTCCGGCACCGGCCTGCAGTGTAGTGCTCCTGATGAACAACTTTTCAGTCCGGCACCGGTCTGCAGTCCACGTCTGCCGGTTTGGGAGTCCGGCATCAGCATCAGGGTCTGCCGGTTTGAGAAGCCGGCTCCGGCACCGTGCGTCTGACGAGATGAACTCCGTGCAATTAGCAGAACCGTATGATAATTTATCTTTTGCATTAGAAGAAAATGAGTACAATCAAATGATGAAATTTCATTCACATTGCATCAATCTTAGTCACTCACATACTGGACAATGGATGACGTTGTTCGCGAGAGATGGGTCAGATGATGAGATCATTGTCTATCCATGATCAGCCACATGAGTCAGAATTGCTCGAGGGGCGAACTTTTATACAAACCGTTGATTATCTTTTAGATAGATTTTATTTATAGTACGTTCAGTAAACCAAAATTATAATATTTTAGATTAAACGATGATATTTCAGTTTAAGATAGACAACGTTGTTTAGTTCAAAACACAATGTTTTTGTTGTTAAAACGGTGGTGTTTTAATTTAAAATTGTATCATTAGTTGTTATATATATTTGTTCTTTAAACGAAAAAAATGATGTCGTTTTAATCGATAATAACATTCTTTTTCATCTAATATTAATATATCGTTTGAAAATCACAAAGTCAATATGCAACTTGTTATTCTCTTAGCATGCAATAACATGTAAAAAGATATACAAACTTTAAACTCGCATAATTTCTTATATAATTATTGAATTTAGTAATATAACCTCTTATTTCGAAGCATTTTAGTTGAATTATATTGCCAAAATATCAAATTAAGTAAAATATAACAGAATCTTGATTTATTAAAGGGAAAATTGCAAAAAATATCCTAACCTTTAGAAGTAGTTGCGCTCAATAGCCTGAACTATAAAAAATGTAGAAAATAGCCTCAAGTATTTAACTGGTTGCGGAAAATAGCCTCAAGCTACATTAAAATTCAAATAATTACCTTTAAATTCAAATTAATGATAAAAAAGTCTTAAGTTATCATTAAATTCAAATTAATTACAAACCTTCTCCAAAACAATTTTTATTTAAAAAAAATCATCACTTCTTATATAAAAAAAGGTTACATTTAATTGTTGTTATCTAAACTCATAGCTAAATTAATTATAAAAACTATCTCAAACCATATAAATATAATTTAAATTTATTATTCTAAAAAATTAATTAGATTATTTACATATCATTTAAAGTAAATAAATACTTAAGCTTCTATTTACAATTGATCTAATAACTTCTATTCACAATTACTTAGATTTTTTTTTAAAATTTATTTATTTACACAATTGATATGGTAGTATAAGGTAGTTTTTGTAATTAATTTAATGATGAATTTAGCTAATAATGAATTAGTGAGAACAAAAATTTATGAGAAGTGGTAGATTTTAGGAATAAAAATTATTTAGGCATTTTTTTATATAAGAAGTGATGATTTTTTTAAATAAAAATTGTTTTGGAGAAGGTTTGTAATTAATTTGAATTTAATGACAACTTAAGACTTTTTTTTATCATTAATTTGAATTTAAAGGTAATTATTTGAATTTTAATGTAGCTTGATGCTATTTTCCGCAACCAGTTAAATACTTGAGGCTATTTTCTGCATTTTTTATAGTTCAGGCTATTAAGCGCAACTACCCCTAAAGGTTAGGCTATTTTTTGCAATTTTCCCTTTATTAAAAGACATTTGAAATAATTAATCTGTGTTTAACTATCAAACGGTCATAATTTTTTACTCTTTCATCGGATTTAGGCTTATAATATAGAGAAAATTTGCGCCGAAGGCGCAAATTTTGGCCCAATTAGCGAAATATACACGTTTTTGTATAATTTGCAAAAGTATACAAAACGGCACACGCGCACAAACACACTCCCTCACCCCCACCCCCGATACCACTCAACTGTTCACTCCCTCTCTTTCTCTCTCTCGTTTCTCGCTCTCTCCATCGCGGTTTCATCCGAGAAGCGTCGTTTCCCGGCCGTTTCGTGCTCGTTTTCGCCCGGTATTGAAGGTTATTCAGTATGGCTATCAGCGCAGGTAAGTGATTTGTTGATTTTGGACCGTTTCTGTGTGTTAGGGTTTTGATTATGGTTGATTATGCGTTGGCGAGGTTTTGCGATGTTGCGATTGGTGTCGTTAGGGTTGTTTGGGATGAAATGTGTGTTGTTCGTTCTGAATCGTACTAGTATGTGCGTTATTGAGTAGTTACGACCTCTCTTCTGTGATGCTGACATCGATTTTGGCATCTCATTCCGTTCTTTTTGAATTCATCTCCACCCCTTTGCATGTCTACTATTTGTCGTCTTTGTTTTTTGGCGTGGTATGGGTGTGGTGTGCGTGTTTGTGTTTGGGTTCATATTTCTGTGAGGCTGACATCCATTTGTCTCTTTTGTTATCTTGTTTTTGTTATGTTGACAGGGACCTCAACTGATCTCGATAACTACAAATGCAAATTTGATGTGAGTCTATGAAATTTATGTAGCAGGTGTTGTCATTTTGTTTGCCTCAAATGTTGACAGGTGTTTTGGTATTGAATCTGTATACATTTTTTTGCAGAAATTGAAGTATTGCATTCCATACAAAGAACGATTCCATGCCAGATCTAATCTATACTGCCGGCCTGCAGTTTGTGACATCATTAAAGAAGAGTTGCTGCCCTTGCACTACAAGATGTTGAAGGAGAGCTATCTGGGATGGGTGCTTTCCCAGGGCAACAATATGATGGTTAACTTTCAGTTAATCCATCAAATGATGTTGCGGCAGGTTAAGACAAAGAAGAAGAAGGAACTATGGTTCAAAGTTGATGGACTGATAGCTCGTTTTTCTCTTGCTGAGTTCCATGTAATGACTGGTCTTCCATGTGAAGACCGCGTCTGCAAACCTCCGAAAGCAGTGAATTTTTCTGTTTTTCTTGGGATTGATAAATGCTCCCACGATGATTTGATGGATTGTTTCCGACAGATGAAGAAGACGTCGAAGAAGAAGCTAATTATAGCAAGGCTGTTGCTCATTGAGATGGTTGTGTGTTATAGGCGGATAGACTACATCACTGAGGAAAATCTATCCCTTGCTTGCGATGACGAGACGTTTGGACAATATCCATGGGGCAGACAGTCCTATGAAGCTCTATTGAAGGCCTTGAAGAAGTCAGCTACGATGGATCGCAAGAAAGCTAGGCCTTCGTATGAGTTGTATGGATATTGGATTGCTTTCCAGGTATTCTGTTTACTTGTTTGATATATCCTTGCAATCAATTCTCACTATGTGTCAACATTGAAGGTATTCCTCACTACGTGTCAGCATTGCATGTATTCATTACTTGTGGCAGCATTCATTACTTGTGTTTTGCATGACCACTTGTTTTGTTTTTACAGGCCTGGATATTGGAAGCCTTTCCGGCGTTGGCTGAAAATTTTGCCTGTAATTTGAGGATGAATGATAGAGATCCTCATTCCTTGCACTGGGTTTGCAAGGTTAGGCACAGTTATGATGAAGCCGACGAGCTATTCGATGGTGACTTGGTAAGAGAAATATATCAGTGCTGACACCAACTCTGTCTTCTTATATACATGTGTTTTCTTATTTATATTTTTTTTGATGTGCATGATAGACACCGCTGTTTCCAAACTACGGAGAGTTTGCAAGAACCCCAGGCATGGGTTATATCGATGAAGAGGCTGACGATGTTTGTGATGCCATTGGTGAGCCTATGTTTTCGCAACCACCTACTGATATTCTGTATGATTGTCGGCATATGCGCAAGTATGCATATGAAAACAAGTTTTTACGTAACGATGGGTCAGAGATTGAATCATTTATGTCTTTTGAGTATGGTTTTGTTGGGGGAGAGGAAGAGGAGAGATCTGCTGAGATAGAGAAGCGAACGAACATGAAACGTGAGGTTGACGAAGGAAATGTTGAGGGTAAATCTGTTGATGTAGAGAAGGGGAAAAAGAGGAAAAATGCTGACACAGGAAAGCCTTCTAAGAAGAAGCAGAAAGGTACATCCACTGAGACCCAGGAGAAGAGAGTTGCTGTGAGGAGAGGGCGTTCTAGTGGAACTCCACCAACCAACCCTCAAGATGGGAGAAAGGCTGACATAGAAGTTATAAAATCAATCAGGAGGAAGGCTGGGAGGATTAGGAAGAAGGCTGTTGACTTTAACAGTTGTGAGGAATCTAAGAGAGATGTGATTCTTTATGCTGACACAGAGACAACCACACTGGATGCAGACATGGTATCCAAGGAGAGTGGTGCTGACAGGGAGGAGGCTGTTGGATATGCTTGTGATACATCTGACGAGGATAAACCTATTCAGTATATTTTGAAGAAGAGGAAGAAAGCTACGGGAAGTACAGGGAAACGTAGAATGTTGTACAAAAGTAGCAGTTCAAACAAGTCTTCCTCTATCCCCCAACCCCCTGTTGATGCGTGTCTATCCCCCGTTGAAGTTGTGAATGATGCCTGTAGAGCGATTGTACCGGTTGGTGAGGTGCAAGGTAAAGCCCAGGCTGACACAGCAAAGGCTGACCCCAATGATGATCAACCAGATGGCAACCAAGGTGTTGATGCTGACACTAAGAATGCTGACCCCAATGACGGCAGTGAAGGGGTTGATGACACCAATGTTGATGCTATCATTGAGAATGCTCTGTTACTTCTGAACAAAGGAATTGATGCTGACACTGAAGATGTTGTGGGTGATGGTCAAGACGGTGACGCTATTGGTGATGAAAAGCTGGAGGTAGGTGCCAACAGAGACACTGGGGGTGATGACAAAGGGGATTGTGGTGGCAACCGGAAGGGAGTGTTTGACGAGCATTCAAAAGAGCCAGGGTTGGATGGTGGTGATAAAGATGAAAATGCAAAAGGGCGTGCTGTTGCTGGTGAGGCTAACGCCAAATTCAACCCAGTTTGGGTACATGATTTAATTAAAAGGATTGAAAAACTTGAAGAGCTTCCTGCACGTGTAGAAGATTTAGTAAGAAGGGTTGAAAAGCTCGAAGAATTACCTGCACGTCTAAATGAGTTGGGCTCTCGTGTTGATAGGGCGGTTGAACTTGTTGCAATGGTGACAGACCTGATGGAAAAGTACAATTCACTTGAGAACAGGGTAACACTGCATGAATCTACTGTTGCAATGTCACAGTCATCTGTCAACATTGATCAATCAAGTACCAAAGTGGTGAATGCTGACATGAAGATGGGTGTTATTGTTGAGGATGCTATTGCTGAGCAGGAAGCTGAGTTGGATTCACCCAAAGGTTGTAATCAAATGAAGACATCTCCCTGTGGTGATGAGAGTGATGAAGCCCAAAGAATTACAGGTGATGTTGTGGTTCCGGAGTCTATCATTCCTGTCACATTGGTTGAAGGACAGAGGACAATAGAGTCAGATTCAGTTCAATATGTTGTTGATCTAGGCCGTGATTCTGATTTGATGTCCATGGAGCCAAGAGGTGAAGAGTGTAAGGACAGCAAAGATGGAGCTCATGAAGATGCTGACAGGGGACTGCAGAGCACCAGTGAGGATGTAGGAGCTGACCTGCCAGTGAAGCCAAGCAGTGAGGATGTTGGTACCCCATTAGGTGGCCAGGTTGATGGGGACGAGAAGGCTGACATTGCAGTAACTCCACCTCCTACCATTGCACCACCAGGGACTATCATCCTCGATTCTCCTGAAGGCGATGAAAATGCTGACACGCTTCCATTGCCTGTAGTGACTAACTGGGTTGCCTTCAGCAAGCACCCTAAAGTAGTCGAAGAGATTGAAGAACTCAGACGATCCAAGCGTATCCCAAAAGCGAGTACTTTTCTGACGAGTCCATTTGAGCAGCAAGGAAAGAAAGGAAGGTGGCCCAAGCACAATGTGAAGAAGTCGCTTTTAAGTGAAGACGATCATGAGTTCTTGTACAAAACTATGAAGAGTAATCGATATTTTTTTTATCTTTTTACTCGTCATATAATCATTAACTGTCTTGTGCTGACACCTCTACCTCTTATGACTCTGTGTTTAATTCATAATTTTTGCTTGTTTTCAGGGATTTTTCTGTCGTTGTTGCTTCCGGAAGAGTTGATAAATCCTTTTTTAAACCAATTCTTAACAAGGACATGTGGCTGGAGTGTTCGGTAAACGATCTGGCAGCAATTATATTTCATATTGTTTGTCTTTTGGGTTTTGTTTATTGATATTTGTCGTTGTATACCTAGCGCTGACAGTAGCTTGTTACTGTGTGTTGTAGCATATTGAAGCAGGGTTGTATTATTTGAGGAAGAGGATCCATGAGGAAGCCGATAAGCATGCAGAGTTCATTGTCCTTGATTGGCTTTTCTATCAGAACTACCTGCCAGCTTGTGCTAAAGCGTACAAAGCAGATTTGCCTGTGTCAGACATGATTGGGAGCTATTTCCTAGGTCTTTTCCCTGACCAGTATGGCAAACCATGGGCGTCTGCAAACAAGATTTACACACCCTTTAACGTCATCAACAAACACTGGGTTGCCTTAGAGATCATAATTGATCAGAAGGTGATCAATGTCTATGACTGCAATGTCTACGGTGTCGGCAAGGGTGTAGTAGATGCAGAACTGCAGCCTATTGCTCACTGGCTTCCTATACACTTGGAGAAGTGCGGAATATATGAAAAATTTAGCACCACACCATTTGAGATAAGGAAGGTCCCTGACATGGTCCATGATAAATCTGGGTTTGTACTCTTACCTAACTTTTATATTAATTGTTGACATACATTTACTTTCTATTTATCTGTTGTTGACACACCCCTATTTGTCTGCGTTTGTGAGTGTGTGCAGAAGTGCTTGCGGGGTGTTTACAGTGAAAGCAATCGAGGCTGTTGTATTTGGCGGAGATGTCACCACAATCACATATGAGAAGCTATCCCGCTACTACAGAGAGCTTATTTGCTCAGACTTGATCAAGGAGTCTTGGAGCTTCATAATTTGAGCAATGCTGACACTATCATTCTGAGTTCTTAGTTTAAGTGACATTGTAGTTGGATATGAAGGTGGATATTAACTGTATGTATTTTGTTGACATCATTATTCTGGGTTTGGATATTAACTACTTCCACTGAACATCGTTCGCGTATATTGAAATGTATGTATTTTGTTGTGTTTAATGTACTTATTCGGAACTAAGCATCTGGTTTTTTACATTATATCGAATTTGATATAGTCTCCAATCACATACAATGTAAAAAATCCAATATGACATACAACAATGCTGAAAAGAAAGTGCATTGAATCTTCTTGAAAACATATGGGAATGTATCAGTGTCAGCATTGCCCATAATGTTGACATGGGGTTATGTAAACTATGAAAAAAGTAATTTCCAAAACAGAATCAGGTTTATGATATGCAATATATATAACTGGGGGGGGGGGGGGGGGGCGTTTCTAAGTGATTGTATCCTAGAAGTATATGATATAAAGCGAGCCGGTCTCAAGCAATGCTGACACCATCATTTTCTGGAGTACTTCATTCTTCTCTTTAGCTCACACTTAGGCAACAGTCTATTAGAGGGAGGTCTTCCTGGTCACCTCTTAACAATAGGAGGGTAACACTTTATAGATCTTATTGCTTCAGGGACGCCTGATTCATCGTCTGTCAGCACTGGGTATATTGTTTCAGCATAAGCTAATTTCCAAGCATCAGTTGTGTAAAATCTGGCAACAAAGTGTGATACATTTGCCTTAACCTTCATGATGGCTGAAAGAGCATGTACACATGGGATCTTCTCTATATCGAAAAACTTGCAAGTGCATGTTTTTGCTGACAGGTCCACTATTGCATGAGACCCTTGCCCTTTTACTTCAAATTTATATTCATCCAGCCTCTGAACTTTGTATTCTCTAGCTTGATCTTGCAGGTTCCTAATCAAATCAAGTACTGCTGGTGTCAGCGTGTCCTCATGTTTGGATGCCTTTTCTCTACGCTCTTGGAACCATTCCCCGAGTTTCTCTCTAGCAAAATTCAACAGTGCAACAATAGGGTAATTTTTCTTCCCCTTGAAGATGGAATTTAAGCTCTCTGCATTATTAGATGTCATCATGTTGTATCTGGTGATTGGTGAATGTGCTCTAACCCACCTATGTACTCCTACTGACACTAAATATCATCATTCATGTCATCTGACCCCACCGTCTGCATTTGAGGGTCAGCAATCATATGATTTTGCTCCTGTCATACTCAATCAATCCAACTGATTTCACACTCTCCCTGTCAGCTGTGTCAACAATTGCAAGTGTTTGTGCCTGTATGCTGACACACAACTCAACAGCATAGTCTACACCATCTAGTGCTGATATATCGAGGAATTCTTTCAAATCAGTGTCACAATCAACTATAAGTGGGGCTTTGAGCTTTTTGCATGGGTGCAAATGACTAAATTGCAATTCAAGAACACTGTCTACATTGAATCTAGTGCACACCATCTAGTGCTGATATATCGAGGAATTCTTTCAAATCAGTGTCACAATCAACTATAAGTGGGGCTTTGAGCTTTTTGCATGGGTGCAAATGACTAAATTGCAATTCAAGAACACTGTCTACATTGAATCTAGTGCACACCTTTCTCTTCAAGTCTTGTAGTGTTGTTGAATCATATAGCAAAAACACCTTTGATGTTGTATTTCCAACAAATTCCAGGCCTGTGTCAGCAAACACCCATGATCCACCAAATACTACTGTAATCACATGAGGTTCCATTTATGATTGACCTATCAATTAAATAGAGACAATATGCAAACAATCAGTGTCACAATGAGTTTACTCTGATTCCATGTCAGCATGATAGATATAAATTAGATATAGGCAATATGTATACAAGTACAATGAATTGCATTTGATTCCGTGTCAGCATGATAGAAGTAAGTTAGATACATGGCATTTATTTACGAAATCTCAGACAGTGTCAGCATTATACAACGAGGCTAGAAATCAAAACAGATCTATGTAGAACAATTCATACAATTAATTCCTTTCAATTCATTCAAGCACAACATTTCGAATTCATCCAACAGAGATATTTTAAGGATCGTGATGTTCACAGATCTACCAGATCGACGAAGAACCTGAAACTCTATATATTGTTGACGACTTACTCTGATTTGTATCGAAACAGTAACAACTGAAGTCGAAATTACAAGATCTACACTATACGAGTTCATCTATTGGATATAAAACGAAATTTACAAACGAAATTTACAGATCTATGAACGACAGATCTACCAATTATACGAATGCTGACATCAAAACCACAATTCAGTAATGCTATGATATTAGATAGATGTAGTGATAGATGTAGTACCGAAAATTGGCGTTGATCGGCGTTGATCAATACATACAGGCTACCGCGATCGAAAATCGGAGGGAGGTCTATCTCGCGTCAGCGTCGGAGAGATCGGGGGGGGGGGGGGGGGAGGGTGCGCGTGTCCCGTGTAGTATGGTGTATATTTTGGCAAAATTCCCAAAATTGTGTATATTATGCTAATATGGCCTCCATATATGTATATTTCGCAAATCGCCCCTATAATATATCAAAACGAAGTTATCGACGTGTAGAGCAAATATAAGTTAATCTACCATCGGTCTGAATGGTGTTTCTAGATCGGTCACTAGAGACTAGGCAAAAGTCAAGGCTGTATATATAAATGAGAGGACAAAAATGATGTGAAGGAAACAAACAATGTAAAACTTGCGGTTGGGGTCTCTCGTAAATGTAATATATATATAAGCTACTTGCTTACTTACCAATGAATGCAATGCGCGTTAATTAGTAGTATTACTCAGACAATTCAAACAACGAGATTGGAAATTTTGGGCATCCGAAAGAGAACAAAAGTTAGAGAACAATGTAGTAAACAATTAAATTTATTTTGGTTGGTAAAGAGAAAATTTAATGCTAAAAACAAAGGTCAAGATCACAAGATGGTACCAAGCAAAAGTAATTAATAGGGCAAAATAAAGGTCAAGAAGATGGCATTACCCCACAATGATAAGTCAATGGAATGTGTTGAATTTTTTTTTAAAAAAACTATATAAAATATTATTTAAAAATAAATAAATTTAATATTTATTACTAATAATTATAACTATTCGAACCAAAGATCTTCGGTTCGAATTCCGGATGACCGTTCTTTATCTACCAATTCAAGGTAAATCAGGTTTCGGATTAGTCGGGTTACCGGTCATTCCGGGTTGAGCCAAACCGCGGATTTGTCCCGGGTTCAAATCGACCCATCGGGTAAAAAAACTCGGAACTTTTTGAAGACTTTTTTAAAATATTAAAATAATATCAAAATTAAATTGTAATATAAATATGTCAAATTAAACTCAACAATAATATTATAATTAAATTTATGAATATTATTATAATAATAATATTTTAAGCATTAAAAAATCATATTTATACAAATAAGTGTTATGAACATACTATAATTAGGAAATATATATGTTATTTAACTTATGATTAACTTTAAATGAACACAATTCCATAACGAATCTGTGTGGGGTCAATCCGGTGCCTATGTGGCGTTTAGATAGTGCTAACTCATCGGGTCAATTTTGACCTAACGGGTTATCGAGTTCGGGTCAATTTCGGGTCCTGGATCTAAAACACTAGGTTCAAACCCGTAAAATTACCGAACGTACGAGTCGGGTTTTTCGGATCGGGTCATGTTTGGACAGATCTAGCCAATTAGAGATTTTTTTGTGGGGGAGGGGAAAATTAGAGTTAATATCAAGTAAACTACATAGAAATTAAGCAGAAAATTCCGTGTGATATTCGATTATCATGATTATTTAATCAAGAATTTTCTATTTCAAATAAAATAAAAATAAAAAAGAATGAACAAGCTAGGTTCCATATTAATTTGATTTGAATTGATTGACTTCAAAATGCACATGGTCAAAGTCAGCTAAAATTCCTGAATCATCATCGACTCATTCGAGTGATGTTATAAACTAACAAAAAAAGCAACGTCAAATTCCTAACTAATAATAAGCACTAGGCATTAACTATAATCGATTAATCGACCTATATATATATAACTACAAATCAAACGCTGCAGATCCATCATCCATCAAAGTAGTATGGCACAAGAAGTAGCCGTAGAGATCAGCGTTTCACCTCAACCCAGTACAACAACAACCAAGCTCGAAAAATGCATAGTTATATTTTTCTTTGTTTTAACCCTCCCATTCTACCTCCTCTACGCTGCCGGCGCTTGGCTAATCTGCAACAAGAACGTCATCGGCGACTTCATTGAAGAAGCTCGGCGGACCCAACCACCAGGTAGAGATCAGTGGTTCCCCATCTTAACCGTCTACCAAAGAGCTTTGCATAAGCTGAACAAAGCCGCCAAGTAAGTTATATTCATTCCCTTATCCTATTATCTAAGGGCTTGTTTGGTTGAACATAGGAAATATGCTTCCTAGATGACTTCAATTCCTATGAATTCCATGAATTTAAATAAAATAATTATTTAAATCTCAAATTTTAGGTTTTTTTAAAATATATTTAAATAAAAATTTATTTTCCAATTTATATATATCACTACGCCATTTTTGCAACTTAGTGACGGTCACATATAGCCTCGTCGCTTGATGACAATCATGGCGACGGATATATATGAGGTTGTCAGAGCAACCCCAACAAATTCTCCATATCAGGTTTTTGGAGAATATTAAGGTTGATTTTGGTCCAACAACTTCCTCATTACATTATCCAAACTAGAAATTCTATTTTAGGATAAACTCCAAAATGGAAAATCTATTAGAATTCAATCCAAAAAAGTCTAAAATATGTGATTTCTAATTCTCTATTTTGGAGAATTTTTTTAAGAAGTTGTAGGGCATGCCCTCACCCATAAATGTGGGGTGTCTTACCCATAAGTTGATAACCCATCCTAGGAAACCATTCAAGGGACGTATGTATAGTGGTCGTTGACATAATTTCAAGCGACATATGTATAGTGGTTGCTTGAGACTAATTTTCTAAATATCGCTTATCGGGATCTTATTGGTTCGGGGTAAAAAGGATATATCGGATTTATCAAATTCGCTAATTTTCACTAATAAATATTCAATTTATACTTCAAATTTTAAAAATACACATGAAAAAATAATATTTAAATTGTAAAATTGTCAAATGAACTTGAAAAAATTAAAAATTTAAACCAACTTCATAAAGCTTGGGTGGCCAGAGAGAATTACTATTGGAAAATTAAATTGTAATATTTCCAAATTTAATTGTAAAATTAAATTTTATAATTAATATTTAAATTGTAAAATTACCATACAAGTGCGGAAGGAGAGAATGGCCGTTAACTATTAGCTATCAAGTAGAGGCGGTCAGAAAAGATATTGAGGCGGCTGGAGAAGAAAAAGACACGCGGTATATGCCAAAGTAGAGACTGAGAACATATGAGGCTGTCGGAGAAGAAATGACGAGGTCGCTGAACGCCTGAACCAGTGAGGTGCACACGACCTGAGAAGAGTCGATGACTGAAGCAGAGGCTGAACAGAGTTGAACATCAAGCCTAGAGGCGGCCAACCGGCCAATCGGAAAAAAAGGAATCGCCTCGCAAGCCCTAGTTGGTTTGGATCCAATGACCTTCTGCACTCGAGTTCTCGGGCATTCATGCTTTTTTTTTTTTTTTTGCAATTTTGCAAAAAAAAAGAAGCGTCGTTTCAAGACAATGATATATCGGCCACCCCGATATATCAATGTTGACCTTATATATTTGTTTTGATGCTCTGATATTATTCGCGATATATCCGATATTTAGAGCACTTCTTGAGACACTAAATAGAGCCCCAATATCATCTTTATTTCCAAAGGACAAGCCAAAAGCAGTCGCCTAAATGGACTTCCAGCGATGGGTTTACTATAGTGGCCGCCTAGGATCTCTATGGATGGTGCACAGGGATGACAGTTCTGCGACGGAATTCCTTCGCTTGAGTGACAAGGCGATCAGAAACGTGTTCAGGCGACGGATTCAGTCCGTCGCCAAAATGTAAAACTGGCGTAGTACATATAAATTATAATGCAAAAAAAATATTAATCATCCAGCATTTTTTTAGCCCCACCCTCCTAATTTTTTTTAATGAAAACAGGAAATATGCGAAGCTCCCAAATGCAATCCGCATCCGATTACTGATCATCTTTGTGCCGTGGCTGGTAGTGGGCTACATCATCCCAAGTGTAAGGAAGAAGACCATCCCCTTCGAGTTGTGGAGATGGAGCCTGCTGGCATCAATGGGCGTGTACGGGTACAAACTGATAAGTTGGGCGACCCAATTGTTGTTGTACCACCTGCGCGGGAAGTGGGAGTTGAGGAAGAAGAAGGGCGTGGTGTACTTCGCTAAGGGAATGAGGCAGAGCGTCAACCACCTAGTGTTATGGGGGTCTCTAATGCTGGCGTGGGGCTTGCTCTTCCGGATGAAGGAGCCCCACGTGTTGCAACACCTGGGGACGGGGACCTCTGTGACGATGGCGGTGGGCGCGGTGCTCTGGGCGCTGAGAACCGCGCTGTCGCTCATTTGGGAGGCAAACACCGTTTACCGGAGGTTCTGGGACAGGATTGTCAGTGCTGGGTGGCAGTTTTACTGCCTTTGCCTCATTTGTGTGTGGCGTTTTGAAAAACATGCTCAAGTTAGCCAGGTACGTACATCATTATGATTATATATTTGACGGTTCGCAATTGACTTGGCGGCCACTCAAAGAGTCGGACCTGTTTAATCCTCGAATTCTTATCTTAAAACGTTCATTGTAGGTTAGACCGATTACGAGAGCCCAGCACAAAAGCCTAGTGTTATTCAATCAGAAAACCAATTAATAATAGAATTTGAATAAGTAGTTATCACCAGCTTATATATACTGTACTAAGTTTAATTTATTTAGTTCATAGTTTCGATGTGGGACTGTTCACAATCAAGCAGCAGATCCCTTATACAAGGGAGATGTTTATATATACATTCAGCTAACCAATCTGATAGTGACAGCTAACCACCTAATTAACTGCTCTCTTAATTACATCAATATGACAGCTAACCAATCTGACCACTATACACTCGTATGTCATACCCCTTAACAGATATCAACAAAGAGGAAATCGAAGGCTCGTACAGATCAACATGATCGGAAGAATGAAAAGGAAATTAGGGATTCGGAGAACAGGAGGAGGAAAGCAAAGCGCATTTTGTGTATTTGCAAGGAAATTGCTACACTGTATGATATTAAGAAGATGGCCAAGTATTTCGTCTATCTTTCGAGGGCGTCTTCTAGAGAAGATGACGGCACCTCCGATGTCTTGGAGCAGTGCCAGAAGATCAATACCGGTTTTTATAAAATGTGAGGACTCATATATTCCCCATATATTCATATCCTATATACACACACACACACATTAACTAGCAATATGAATTCATTTTTGTTATGGTAAATTTATAGGTACATAACAGAGAAGGATCTGAGCGACACATTCAAATTGGAAGATGAAGATGCAAGCATCTTGTACTCTATGTTGAAGGATGAATATTCGGATTTCTCGGACCAAATTTCCTATAAAGATTTTGAGAAGTACATGGTAAGTTTAACTGTTTAAGTACGTATATACTAGTTTAGTACCCTGCACTTTTGTGCGAAGTTTTTTTAATATTAGAAAATGTATAAAAAAATTCTAAATAAACTCTAAACCACTATTCACATTTAAACATTGTTAATTATTATATAGTTAACGGTATAAAAAACTTTGAAAATTTATAAATAAAGATAAAATTTTATCCCATTGTTGATTAATATTTGTACTCAAATGCATGTATGTAAAAATAATCATTAATTATATATGAAATTTACTGTTATTTAGAGTTGAAATTGTTTTTCTTTAATTTATTCTTCTTCTCTCTGCGAATGCATTTGTCATCTTTGAATACATTTGTCATCTTTCAATTATATCGTGGAACAATGTAAATGAACATGTATTATTTATATTTGAAAATTGTTTAGTAAATTTATTTATTTATTTATTGTGATTTGTTAGGTATACTTGAGATTTGTTTTTATCTCTTAGTATAAATAGTTGAGATTTGTTTTTACCGCGCGCGCGCACACACACACGCGCGCGCGCGCGCGCACACACACACACACACACACACACACACACACACACACACACACACACACACACACACACACACACACACACACACACACACACACACACACACACACACACACACACACACACACACACATATATATATATTAAAAGAGATTTCATTAACAATTGCATATATTTCAAATCAAACATAATAAAGAGAGAGATGAGAATTCACATCAACAACGACAAACTACAAATATATAGATCTTAATTTTTAGATAAATGTGAGTACAATAGAATCAATATCTGGTCAAATTGGATTACCTATAACATCTTTAACACACATACATATTTATTTTAATGAAAAAGAATTAAGATTTTGAAAAAATAGGGAAATTTTTTATCCCAATATAGAAATGAAGCCCTCAGCATTAAGTTAAAAGGTCATAGAAAGACATTAATAGTTTAATTTGTAAATTATAATTATAGAATAGAAATTTGTACATTACTCACATCGAAAACTATAACGTTATTGAGTGGGGGTAGAAAAACACAAATTGAACTAAATCAAATCGATTCTCAAAGTTTTACTTTATACTATCCTATAAACAAACAATTGCATGCACATACTAATTAAGAGCCAATTCGAATAAATTATAAACAAACAAACAAAGTAGAAAGATAAAACGCTAAAAATTAGATCGATGACAAGATTGCAAGAAATTTAAAATAAATTAGAATGATCAATAAAAACTTAGAGTGAGGAAGACACATTGATGGAGAGATGATAGAATTTATAGAATTGAAGACACAAGGGTATTTTTGTCTACGAATCTTATTGAAAAGATCGAATATAGATTTTGTTAGTTATTTAAGTTTATCCGAATTGTTATTCAAATTGAAAATTGCAATAATATCCAATTCAAAATAATTTTAATGAAATTAATAAAAATAAATTTAAAAAGAAAATCAATCGGTTAAGATTTAGGAAAAAATGAATTAATAAATTAATTATGTATTTAAATAATTAATTTGATTTATAATAAATAATAAAAAGAAAACCAATTAGATTTTTTAAGTTATTTAAGTTTATCCGAATTGTTATTCAAATTCAAAATTGGTTAAGAAATTAATATCTAATTCAAAATAATTTTAATGAAATTAATAAAAAGAAAATAAATCGGTTAAAATTTAGGAAAAAATGAATGAATGAATTAATAATTACTCTAATTACTTAAATATGCAATTATTTAATTAATAAGTCCAAAAATCCTAAAAAATAAATAAAAAAATAGCTACTTTAAAGGAGAAGTCGCCACATGGCATAAACGACTTCTCCTTTAGTATTATATACTAGTTTTACTACCCGCGATCTTCGCGGCCTTTTTATATGACTTGTATTTTTTTTTTGAGCTCTTATATGACTTGTATTATTGATGCACAAATTGTGTAAGATCATAAAAATTATATTAAATATTTTTTTACCTTTTAATTTCCTATTTATTATCAATTTATTATTGGAGATAATTTTTTCGAACGACTAATTTATTCACTAAAATATTATAAAATACATAATTTCTCCTACTACACTTCAATATCACACAATATTTCTAAAGGTTGCTACACAATAACCCCTAATGAATATTCTAATTTCAAAATCCGAAAGCTATAATTTTATATATATCCATACTAAAAATGTCAAATGGGAGTAATTGCAAAAAGAAAAAGTATGTGGCTGATTATTTATTTATTTATTTATTGTGTAATAATGTAACATATTAAAATATTGAGATCACTTTAGGATAAAAAATTAGTTTAGGTGGTGTACGTGTTTTTAAAAAAAATCAATGTAACTAACTAAGATATTGTAATCTTTTTATCCGCACTATTTATTAAAGTTGTTATATAATCAAACCAAATGGATAATTTAAATATATTATATTTAATTTGATCTAAAAGGCTTAATTGACTAAATATTAGATAGTTTATTTGATCTAAAAAGATAATTTTTCTAACTAATTAAGATATAAGGTTAAATATTTATAAAAATATGTGAGATTATTTGATATAAAAAGATAATTTTTTTACCTAATTAGTTGATGTGGCTAAAAAAGATAATACTATTTTAATCGCATATGTCAATCACTTAAATTGAAGATATTTTTAACAAAAAATATATAAAATTGATTGAAATTACACGTAGATAAATTGATTAGATAGTTGTATGACATGGATTAAATTGATTGGACATTCATTAATTGACGTGTCAAAAAAATCCGGTCAGAATGCACCAGAAAAATACACGTAAGCGAATTGCGCCAGAGCGCGCCACATAGGATTTCAACGCTTCTGTTTTAGTATTATATATTGATTGATGATTGATTGATACTATTGATTGATGTCTCCTTAGAATGATCAACTAAAAAAAAGTCAAATCCACTCCTTGTCCCCCTCACACACTACCAACTAAAAATAAAAGTAAATTAAATTAAATATTAAAAGAAAAAAAATATTAGAAAGATGTGAGAAGGGATTAAACTAAAGGATTTGGATCTCTTAAAAAAAATCTCAACTACAGAAATTTCTCCTTTTTTCCATATAATTAATTTAACGATTTTTCTAATTCATGCCCCAATTAGATAACCTAAATCAATAAATCTAGTAGCATCTTTACAAAAATACCCTGTGAGTCATAGGCTATGACTAAGGATACCGGTTAATTAGTACCGTTAATGCGATATCTAAAATCAATCAATTAATCAATCAATCATCAATATATATAATACTAAGGAATAATTGTTGGACTATAGCCCAAAAATTAGGTATTATTTTCCCCCTAATTTTATTTTCTAATACATGATACATGGGAATAATAATAACCAAGAATATGTCACTATATTCACGCTTATATAAAATTCTCTTAATTCCATGACTTTTAACTAATTAATTACACTTTCTCATGTCTCATTGGGTAAAACCTCAGTTCAAAATTCAAATCAAAATTTTTGCATAACTTTGTAAATCAAATTACACACACATATATTTCCTTAGTGTATATATTGATCGACCATGAGTATATATGCATATATATGGTCAGGTAAAGGCTCACAAAAACTGCATAGCACTAGGGCACACACTCTCGGATGCAAAAGAGGTGGTGAAGGTCCTAAACCAAGTCATGACTAGTATATTGGCCGCCATCGTCTTCATCGCCTGGCTCCTTCTCACCAACATTGTCACAACCAAATTCCTCGTGCTCATCGCGTCTCCTCCTATAGCAGCCACATTAGCGTTTGGCAACAGTACTAAGACCATATTTGAAGGCATAATATTCTCTTTCATCAACCATCCATTCGACGTTGGTGATCGATGCATCATTGATAACACCGAGGTATATACATTAGTACTAATTTCATACACCTTGGACATAAATGATCAGTTGCTAATTTGGGATACAATGTACATACCTACAGTTGGAGGTGAAACATATGAGCGTATTGTCGACAAAATTTATAGTAATCGAAACAAGAGAAGAAGCAGTGTACCCTAACTCAACTTTAGCTTCCACGCACATCATTAATCTCAAAGGGGAGCCAGAACCGATAGGGAGTGACCGTATTGAGTTAACTCTGGACTCCAAATATTCCAAGTCTATGTTAGATGCTTTGCTCAACAAAATAAACGAGTAAGACACTTTACTATATATGCCTATGATGTATTGATGTCAATATTTTTACAGCATATCTCTCATATATACCTTAATATATATATTTGATAGGCATATTGTTACCGCGATCAACGAAGATGGATGTAACAGATACGAGAAGGCACCTACAATCATCATAAAGGAGATAAGGGATAGTGTGAAAATGGAGATTCGGTACGAACATGTGATGAGCATTCACGAAACGATGCACTCGCAGTGTCTAAGGAAGAGGGAGCAGAAGTCGGAATTGTTGATGCAACTGATGCAGTTTATAGAAGAAATCGAGTGGAGATATGAAAGAAGTGATTAAGCGGTCTTCCAAGAAGACAATTGATATAGTCATATAATATAATGTATGCAGATGAAGCATTCCTTCTAGCATGCTTAATTGTGTTTTCGCCAAAAAAACAACAACAAATTAACCGATGTTATAAGCCGAACGGAGTTCTAACCTAAAAAACAAATTGGCAATTGGTAGAGTAACTGTTATGCTTGAGAAAGAAGAAAGTGTTTGAAAGATCTGAAAATTGTGTATTGATTAATTGCTTTGTAAGGTATTTATACACAAATCAGTTGGGTCAACCGACTTTGACCAACACAAATTTTTTTTGTAATAACAACACACTATTATATAACAACAGTCCCCCTCAAGCTGAAGGGTGGAACAAACTCAGCTTGGAAATAATGTGTTGATGTTGAGGAGTAGGCAAGATCTTAGTGAGAATATCTGTCAGCTGCTCGGATGAAGGTATGAATGTCAATTCAATCAAACCTTCGAGAACTTTGTCTCGAGTAAAGTGGCAATCCACCTCGATGTGCTTCGTTTGTTCGTGGAAAACAGGGTTTTTGGCGATTTGCATAGCCGAACGGTTGTCACAGTGTAAAGTGACTAGTTGCAGAGAGTCGATGCACGGCTCCTGAAGAAGTCTTATTAAGCAAGTGATCTCAGTGGAAGCATTGGCCATGGCACGGTACTCAGATTCAGATGAGCTTCGGGAGACAACTAACTGCTTCTTTGACTTCCAACTGATGGGTGATTGGCCAAGTAACACAATGAAACCAGTTACTGATCGACGAGTGATGGGACAAGCCGCCCAGTCCGAGTTTGAAAAGGCTCGTAAAACTGGTGTTGTACAACCATTGAGGAGAATCCCCCTGCCAGCAGTGTGTTTGACATATCTCAAAGTGTGCAAAAGAGCCTCCCAATGGGGAGTGCGTGGAGATTGCATAAACTGACTAAGACTTTGAACTGCAAAGCTAAGGTCAGGACGGGTATTGGTGAGGTAATTGAGCTTCCCAACCAATGTCCTGTAAGAGAATGGATCAAATAATAAGTCACCATCAGAATTGTTCAGCTTGCAGTGTAGAGGAAAGGGTGTCATTGCAGGCTTGTCTAGTGGCTGAGAAACCTCAGAAAGAAGCTCAGAAGTGAACTTTGTTTGAGTCATTGCAATCCGTGAAGGAAGAACAGATACTTCTATTCCAAGGAAATAATGAAGAGAACCCAAGTCCTTGATGCTGAAGCTGTTGTCCAGGAAGGTTTTGAGGTGTTTACTGCCCAATTGACCAGTCCTAGTGATGAGAATATCATCAACATAGACTGCAAGAATGATGATCAAACCAGAGGATCTCTTGATGAACAAAGAATAGTCATTCTTTGATTGAACAAAATGTAATGACAGCAAGGCTGAGGTGAGCTTATGAAACCATTGCCTAGAAGCTTGTTTGAGGCCGTATAAAGATTTTCTAAGCTTGCAAACCATATTGGATGGATTGGGAACACCTTCAGGCATGACCATGTACACATCCTCATGGAGATCTCCATGCAGGAAGGCATTGTTAACATCAAGCTGGAATAGTGGCCACCCCTTAGAAGCAGCAACAGCTACCACAGTTCTAATGGTTGTCATCTTAACCACAGGGGAGAATGTGTCATGGAAATCCACACCTTCCTTCTGTGTGAATCCTTTGGCCACAAGACGAGCCTTATATCTTTCAAGACTTCCATCAGACTTGAGCTTAACCTTGAAAACCCATCGACAACCCACTGGAGTTTTGCCAAATGGGAGAGGAACAACATCCTAAGTGCCATTAACTTGCAGAGCATCTAATTCCTTTTTCATGGCAATAACCCAATTTGGATCAAGAGATGCAACCTTATAGGAAGTGGGTTCAATAAAATTTGAAAGATGACTAAGCAAGGCAAAATGAGAGGAAGGTAATGTGTAAGGGGAAAGGTAATTATCAGTGTGCGTGGTAGAGATTAAAGAGCTAAAATTGCAAACATAATCATTCAAGTAAGCAGGAGGGTGATGTGTTCTAGAAGACCTTCTAGGAGGGATATCAGGCTTAGCAGTAGGAGCATTGGATGAAGCATCTGTAGTGGGTGGCTCAGCAGGGGTAGTATGTATGGGAGTAAAGATGAAATCATGTTGGGACACAGTGGGTAAAACAGGTGGGGTGGAAGAGTGTTTGAGATGAAAGGGGAAATGAGATTCATGAAAGACAATATCTCTTGACTGATAAATGGTGTGAGTTTGTAAATCCAATGCCTTGTAACTTTTCTTTCCAAAGGAATAGCCAATGAAAACACAAGCATTAGCACGGGGTTGGAATTTATCAGAGGAAGAGGACTGGGGTGAAACACAGCAAAGACAACCAAAGGACTTTAAGAAATTGTAATTAGGGTCTTTGTTAAAGAGTTTAGAATATGGGGTAGCAAAATCAAGGGAAGGAAATGGTGTTCTGTTAATTAGAAAAAGTGGAAGTGAGCACACATTCACCCCAAAAAGAAATTGGAAGGTTGGATTGAAAAAAGAGAGCACGAGCTACCTCCAAGAGATGCTTGTGCTTCCTTTCAACAATACCATTTTGCTGTGGAGTATAGGGACAACTGGTTTGGTGTACTACACCTTTGGAGGAGAAAAATTGCATGACATTGGAGCTGCAAAACTCAGCAGCATTATCTGAACGAATGACTTTGATGGAAGCTTTGAATTGGGTGTGAATGAGAGAGACAAAGGACTGAATGATAGTGAGAGCAGTGCTCTTAGAAGGCATCAAGTAAGTCCAAGTGCAGCGGGTAAAGTCATCCACAATGGTCAAGAAGTACCTATGACCATTGTGAGTGATATGTCTATAAGGACCCCAAGTGTCAATGTGAATTAACTCAAAGGGAGCAATGGTTTTAGGAGAAGAAGTGGGGAAGGAATATCTGTGCTGTTTGGCCTTGGGGCAAATTTTGCAAAGGTGTGTGGGTTTAGCTGAAGAATTGATGAAACTGAGATGCCTTAACTGTGAAAAAGGGACATGTCCATGACGACAGTGCCACAATTCAAGCAAATGAACATTCAATGCAACAGAAGAAGCACAAGCAAAAGGTTTATTCAATGTAAAACTGTCAACAGAAAGCACATCATTGTTTTGCTTACAAGAAGAAATCATATTAGCAACATAAAGTTCTTTAATAGCTCTACCAAGCACAAGAGGCTTCTTCATCAAATGGCTCTGGAGAAAACAAAAATTTGGAGTGAAAAGAACATCAAGCTGAGTGTCTGCAATGATCTTTTTTACTGATAAAAGATTGAAACAAAAATCAGGCACATAGAGAACATTATGTAAGGTAAGAGACGAATTAACAATGACAGGACCAAAGAAGGAAACAGAAGCAGTTTTGCCATTAGGCATAGTGATTGAAATAGGTTTAGGCAAGGCAGTGAGGGAAGTAAAAAAATGTTTATGAGGAGTTAGGTGGTCGGTTGCACCACTATCTATGATCCAAACAGGATTATTAACAGAAGAAAGGAAGCAGAAATGTGTACCTGCTAGGAAGGCAGCAACATCAGTAGAAGAGGTGTTGGTTTTGTTGAGCAAGGCAATCAACTGGCTGTACAGATCCTGAGTGAGGCCTGAAGCAGGTGAAGAAGAGACAGAAGTTGCCGTGCCACTAGATGAAGCAGTTGGACCTTTCCCAGAAGGATAGCCATGTTTCTTCCAACATTTGTCAACCAAATGGCCTCCGAGCTTGCAGAAATGACAAAATAAAGTATGTCCGTGGATTTTCCAGCAGGTGTCAAGGACATGGCCTCCGATCTTGCAGTGATCACAGAAGAGGTTGCCACGACCACCACCTTGTGAAGGCTTTGTAGATCCACGACCACGAGGAGCAGAAGATTGGCCACGACAAGCAGTAGAGCCAGGAGAATTTTGAGAAGGCTTAGAATCTGACGATTTTTGAGAAGCGAGAGCAGAAGAGACCTTAGAGGAAGAGGATGATGAATTACCAAGCTCTCGCTGCTCCTCTTCCTGCAGAAGCAGCTTATAGACCTCACTAAGTTTCGGCGGAGGCTGTGTAAGCAAGATCTGAGCTCGGATCGCATTATACGATTAATTCAATCCAACCAGAAACTGAATAACATGCTGTTCATCAAGCAGATTATGGAGGAGACTCGCAGATCCACAATCACAGACTCGATTCTCAATCAACACTAGATATTCATCCCATAGCTTCTTAATTTTGGTGAAATAAGCAGTAATAGACAAGGTACCTTGAGAAATAGAGAACAATTGCCTCTGAATCTGAAAGTTTCGTGTGCAATTGGAGCGAGAGAAGCGAGATTCTGGATCTGACCAGAGGAGTGCAGCGGATCGAAAGTATAGAATTGATTCGGTAATGTCCTTTTCCACTGAATGAAACAGCCAAGATAGCACCATACTGTTGCATCGATCCCACTGAGCAGCTAACAAAGGTGAAACGGGACAAACACAAGCTCCAGTGACAAAAGCGAGCTTGTTCTTCACCATGAGAGAGTGCTCAACAGAACGGCGCCAAGGAGCGTAATTGTGTTCGTTGAGAAATGAAGTAGAGAGAATGTAGTTCGGATGATCCGAATGGTGGAGTAAGAGTACATCATTTGGATCGATAGGAAGCAATGGAACAGGATTCGGAGGAGGTGGAGGATCTGCCATTGAAGATCCTAACCTGATACCATGTTATGCTTGAGAAAGAAGAAAGTGTTTGAAAGATCTGAAAATTGTGTATTGATTAATTGCTTTGTAAGGTATTTATACACAAATCAGTTGGGTCAACCGACTTTGACCAACACAAAACTTTGTGTAATAACAACACACTATTATATAACAACAGTAACTTGTTGGATTAGAGACTACTTTCCAGTTGCACCTAAAAGAAAATTCGAGTAATAAGGAAATCAACAGCAATCATCCAGCAAAGACCAAACAATAATATCCAATAAAAAAACCAAACAACCAAGCAATCACAAATACAGACGGATCACCAAAGCAAGACTGTAAGAGATGAAACATCGGCTCAAATCTCCCATATTTCTTTCTTTCCCTCTCCTTTCTCCCTCCTCTTTCTTTCTCTCTGATGTGGCAGCTGTCCTTGGCGCGCTGCTGGCTGCTGCTAGCCCTCTCCTACTATACACAAGACAAAGGCAAATAATTACAGCGAAATTGCATAAAACCATCCTATAAATAGAATGTTTTGTGAAAAAACACCCCTTAAAACAAAAATTGCAAAGAACAACCTGTTAAAACCATTTCCTGTGCATGAAGTTGTTTCCAACAAAGAGAGGTGGACGTGAAATAGCTCTTTCTTGACCGAAGCCGCCTTGTCCTTCGCCTTCCATGGTTAGACTCACAGATAGTAATATCTAAGGTACGTGAGTTAGGCCCCGATACCAATTGAAGTGCGGAATAAACAGATAAATAGATAACAAATACTCTAGAAGGAGGAATGAATAGAGTATGACAACTTTTCACAATATCAGGAACTATAAGACCTTACCAACAGAGATAAGATCTTATCTGAAACACAGAGACAAGTTAAGAATGAAATAACGAATAACAAGCAAAACAAAAGTAAACAATAAAGATAAAGAGCATAAAGTAAAGGACACATGATATGTTAACGAGGTTCGGCACAACCTTGTCTACGTTCCCGCCTAGGATTATCCAACCCGTAGGATTCAACACAACTTTATTTCACTTCTTCCTATGAGTTCTAGATACAACCTTTAGAAGACCTTCCCTCTTCTAAACTTAGAAGTCTCACACTTCCTTTCTAGAAACCCAAACACACTAGTGAAACAAAGTTCTAACGATACCGAAGTATCTTAATACATTTGGGTAAAGAACCCTTGGTATAACCCTAATGATTTGTACTATAAATCTCAATAGAAATCTCACATACTCAAAGATATAAAAACTCTCAACACAAAGAGAGATGTGAGATCGATGTTGTAGGAGACAAATGATTGCAGAAGACTTTATGCGTTGGAGGTAAAACTTCTACGGACTACTCTCCACTTCATCTCCTTATAAAGGCCAGCCTGTCCGAGTTGAAAGAATTCGAATGTTTGAACTAGGGCTTCAACGTTTGTTGAAAGACGTTGCAAAATATCCGTTGGGAGAAGCGCTTGAAATTCCTTCCAGAAGCTACGTATGAGATATGTATGGGATTTGGTTGATTTGAACGTTGAAGACATCTACATGCTTGTTCAACATAGTCCATTAAAATCTCAACAAACACGCTAATATATATTTGGTTGGATAAGAACATATAAACCAAATCTATAATAATATATTGGTCCAGATAATGTCGATATAACAAGCCCATTAAAACTGAGCCCGTGTAAAACTTGGGCCAGTATTGGTAAGACCTTACCAAAACCTGGAAGTCAGAGTTTTGACTTTCATTAACCAGTAAGGTCTTATCATGCACTAATAAGGTCTTATCATCAAGGTGAATAGAACATAAATATACTTGGTTGGTCTTTCGATCTCATTTCCATTTTTTTAAAATATAAAATAATTTGTTTGCATAGTTGTTTCATGTTATTTGCAATATTCAAGATATGCTTTTTTATCTTACAATTTAGGCGAAAATGCATAATACCACCCTTTATTCACCTTTATTTGCAATTAACCACCCCTTATTAAAAAAAATTCACTTAACCACCCTTTATTCACCTTTGTTTGCAATTAACCACCCTTTATTCAAAAAATTTCACTTAACCACCCCTTATAACAAATTGTTTGCAAGTAACCACCCATCCTCCCATTTTTCTTTAAATTAAACTTCTATTAAATTCAACTTAAAAGTAAAAGACGAAAATGCACCCAAATTTGGTTTTACGGTTTTTATTTATTACTCCCTCTGTTAATTAAAACTTGTCGTTTACTATTCATGCACGCTTTTTTAGAACGATAAAACTATATAAAATATTAACTTTTTTAAAAATTTGTTTTTATAAATTCATACTTAATAGTATTAAGTATGAATTTATAAAAACAAAATTTAAAAAAAGTTAATATTTTATATAGTTTTTAACACCTAAAAATGCGTGCGTGAATAGTAAAACGTCAAGTTTTAATTAACGGAGGGAGTATTATTTATACAAAATTACCATTAATGTATATATGCAAGTTATGCCCACCTCTGCTAGTAGGTCAGATGTAGTCATACCTCTTTCGGTCATTGACACTTTTTTTGCACCCTCCTCTAGCAATGCTTGATAGTAGACTTGTCATAACACGATCCGAGCCGGTCGACCCGACCCGAACGACCTGAATTTTTTTGGTCAAGAGCCAAAAATTTTGACCCAAAATTTTGTTCCTACCCGAACTCGAAAACCGGGTAATTTTTCGGGTCATCTGGGTTTAGACTCGGTAACCCGATTGACCCAATTGATCCGGTGAACCGATTAACCCGATTCATTTATAATTATATATGATTAATTTTTTTATGGAGATTCCAATTTATTACATTTTATAATTACAATCACTTGATCTTTCATTTTCAAATCAACTTTTATATTTATTTGTATTGTATAATACTCTCTCCGATCGATAATATTTGATTTTTAAGAAGATAAAAAACATTAAAATATTAAAATAATTCTATGCTTAATACTAATTGCATGAAATTATTTATTTTTAAAAAATTATTTAAGTTTTTGATATTTTAGATATTTTTCAATTTTATTAAAAATTACAAGAAATAGTAAAAATCAAATATTTTAGATCAAATATAGTATATAATTACAAGTGCTAGAACTTAAGAACCACATCTTTAATTTTAGCATTTTAAAATTATGACAAAATTACCAAATCGTGATTTTTTTAATTTAAAAAATAGAAATTGACAAACCCGAAATCGACCCGATTTGACCCAAAATCGGGCCAAACTCGAGTTCAAGTCAACTTGGATCTACACGGGACCCGTTTTACGCGAAACCCGAAATGACCAAATTTGGGGACATTTTCGTCTTTTACTTTTAAGTATAATTTAAAGAAAAATGGGAGGATGGGTGGTTATTTGCAAACGATTTGTTGTAAGGGGTGGTTAAGTGAAATTTTTTGAATAAGGGGTGGTTAATTGTAAACAAAGGTGAATAAAGGGGGGTTAAGTGAAAATTTTTAAATAAGGGGTGGTTAATTGCAAACAAAGATAAATAAAGGGGGGTTAAGTGAAAATTTTTAAATAAGGGGTGGTTAATTGCAAACAAAGATAAATAAAGAGTGGTTTTATGCCTTTTCGCCTACAATTTACTGAATTAAAAGTTATATTGTAAAACTTAATGTTATTTAAAACGTATATATTGTACTGCACCCATATATGTTATTTAATCTGTGGCCGGCTATATATGGGTGATTAGGGATGTTATCTGAGCCGAACAGTTCGGACTCGGCTCGGAAAAGCTCGAGGAAAAGCTCGAGCTCGGCTGATTCGAAAAGGTAAAACAAGTCAAGCTTGAGCACTGTTTTAGGATTGAACCGAGCCCAAGCCAAGCTCAAAAGCTTGGTACATAAAATTACAAAAGTACCCCTAGGGTTGGACGAGCCCAGTTGACGAGATTGGGCTTGTTCGTTTGGCTTCTTTGAGCCTAACAAGCGGAGCTCGAGTTTGAGGTTAGGCTCGCGAGTCGAGCTTGAGCGCCAAAAAAAATTCGAATAAATTTTGGGCTCAAGCTTGGCTCGGTTCGTTTACCGTTCGAGCCAAACTAGCTTGAACATGTCAAACTCGACTGATTCGGCTCGAATATCACCCCTATGGGTGATAGATGTGTGGTCGTGGAAGATTGCCGACAGGTTAATTAGGGTAGGAGGATAGTCGCTATCAATAATGAGTCGAGTGAAATAGAGAGTCTTAAGTGGCATTTGTGGATATGGTTCGATGGAGACAAGGAAAGGAAGCCAACGAGTCTATGAATGAAGACAAAAATCAAATGAAAGGAAACAAACAACGTAAAACTTGCGTTTCCGGGTCCCTCCTAAATTTATAAAATAAAGAGTCTTTAAAAAAATAATACTTTATTATTATTATTCAACAAAGTGAAGACCATAAAATTTTATAATAATCGCTAGGTCAACCATGGAGTAATAATAAGGAAACACGTACATGTACAAATTAAAGGTTGGAGATCCATGGCATAGAATTATAAGTAGGTAACCATGTCAGAAGAAGTGGGCGTACAGATCCCCAGTTGGGCCGGGGCCGGGGCCGGGGCCGGGGCTGGGGCCGGAGCCGATGCAGGTTCCGGTTCCCCACCTCCAACCAAACTCGAAAAATGGAGAAGCTACGCAGAAGACGTGGGGCTCTTCTTATTGTTTTTCTTCATTTTCCTCCCAATCTTCCTCCTCTACGCCGCTGGGACTTGGCTAATCTGCGACAAGAACGTCATCAAAGAAGTCTTCAATGACCCCGACGGCCGCCCTTCCCCACTGATGGCACAGAACATCTACCAAAAAGTCAAGGACGGCCATAAAAAAGCCAAGTGAGTTCAAATTAATTTTACTTATTACTGTTTTTTTCTAAACTACATGAGAAGGGGAGGAGCTAAGAGGAGCAGGGCCGTCCAATCAATTTTAGAGGCTCGGGTCATAATTTTATAAATTATAAATTTTATATGTATTTTTTTTTATATCTTAAGGATGAGTATGTTAAAAAAATTTAGACTATTTTTTGTTGATATTTAAGGAAAATTATAGAAAAGTCTTTAAAATAAGAATTTTTAAGGAAATCACCGGTAAAATTTATATTAAAAATTTTATACAAAATGTTTTAATCCATAGTACAAATTACAAACACAAGCTATATTTATCAATCTTTTGCTCTATATAATTTATAGTTATACAATATTGAAAATAATTTATATACTATACAATACTGACATTTGTGTTAATTTTAAAAATGTTTTATTATATATACTAAAATTAGTAAAAAATGAGGCCCCGTAAAATCGGAGGCTCAGGGCAATCGTCCGCTTTGCCCTCCCCCAAGGCCAGCCCTGAAGAGGAGCATGTGTCCCTCCCTCTTTCGATGAATTATATATATATATATATATATATATATATATATATATATATATATATATATATATATATATATTCACCTCGTCAATTATTTCATTATGATATACGTATTTTCAAACCTTATATACACACACATGAGCGGATGGAGGGGGCATCCGCATGAGGTGGCTCTAGTCCCCAGCTCGGGGGAAAACGTAAAAAAAATGTATTTTTTTTGATAATTTAAGGGCTAAAAAAAAGTTAAAAAAGTAATAAATTAGTAAGTGTGTTTTTTTTTTTTGAAAATTAGTAAGTGTGTTTAGTTTGGTTGGTATGAAGTGAGAACTTGAATGATGAAGTTTTAAGTTCAAATCCCTATAACTCTATTTAAATAATATATTTAATGTACACACATGACTCTGTATCCGATTCGTACACTTTTAACAGGAAATTAGATAAGCTCCCAACGGTGATCCGCATCCGACTCGTCATAATCTTGATAACGTGGCTTACAGTGAACCTCACCGTTCCGGGCCTGAAAAAAAAAATCGTCCTCCACACGGAGCTCTGGAAATGGAGCCTACTGGTGGTCATGGTCTCGTGCGGGTACCACGTGATAAGCATCGTGACCCATGTCTTGCTCTACCTCCTATGCCAAACGAAGAAGAAGAAGAAGAACGTGGTCTACTTCGCCAAGGGGATGAGGCGGAGCATCAACCTTCTCGTGTTGTCCGGCTCGGTGCTGCTGACGTGGCTGCTGTATTACAGGACGAATCGGGGGATCAAGAAGGAGCCGGATACCCGCGTGGTGCGACACGTGGGATCGTGGAGCTTCGCGACACTGGCGGTGGCAGCGGTGCTTTGGGCGATCAAGAACGTGTTGTTGCTAAAGTGGGAGGCAGACGCGGTTTACAACAGGTTTGCTGGGAGGATTTTCAGCGCCAGGTCTCATATTTACTTCCTTGGCCACATTTGTGGGTGGCCTATGGTTATTTTTAAACCCAAAAGTAAAGACACCGATGCGACCAATCCAAACACCAATGAAGATTATCCTCCGGTTAGCCAGGTACGTACGTACGTACACGATGTTTCATTTTTGTTATGTACGTATACACACACGGTTGTGAATCCTCTACCCCAATTCCCCTCCCCACATAATTATTTTATTATTAAAAAAATATATTTAGCTTCTACGTACTCAGTATAACATATTTGAAAAAAAAATCTTAATAAAACGAATTATAATTTTTTCTAAAAAATATACATTAAAACAACATCTTTTTAAAACTTTAAAAAATCTTCCTATCTCTTCTGAATTATTATAATTTTTATAAGTTGGTTTTTTAAGATATATTTTTTTAAATATGTTATAATAAGTATGTAGAAGCTAAATATATTTTCAAAAATATTTTTTAATATTAATTTAATAGCAAAATAATTCCGTAGGGCGGGGTTGTGGAAAGGGAAATTGAGGCAGAGGATTCACACTGGTATATGATGCGCATAGCGCGCGTAGTGCGGGGACATTTTTGTAGCACAAATTTAAAGAGGATAAATTATACGGAGTAATTGTTATATATAATGAATCATTAAAATGCACATAAGTCATTGTCTCCTCTTGGTACAATACTGGACACCCCTAAGGTTCAACGTAGACCTTCTCATTCCACCAACCGGCTAGTTCTTCTAAGCAATTGAGTTATACTTCAAAATAAAACCCAGCCAATAAAAAATACAACAATTTCACAAGATACCCCTCAGGTATGACAATTTTTACGAGGTATACAACTCTTTTGCATATTTCACGTGATACCCCTGAGGTTTTGAATTTTTTCACCTCGTGCCCTTCCCGATTAATTTTAACAGATCTAGTGGGACTCCGTTAGTTTTCAATTAAAAAAATAAAAAGAAACAAAGAACGACAGAAAGAGAAAGAGAAAGGAAGCCGAAGGTCAAAGATCTGGCCCACCGCGGTTGCTGCGGCGGCAGCGCTGGCGCCCAACACCACCACCACAGGAGATCTGAACTTGTACAACGGTCTGAGGACGGCGGCGGCGGCGACTCGAGAGAAAGGAAGTTGAAGGTCGAAGATCTGGACTTGTACAGCGGTCCGAGGACGGCGGCGGCGGCTCCGGTCCTGGCGGCCAAGAAGCCTAGGAGATCGTGGCCAAGGACACCACCGATGGCGGCGGAGGATTGCCGGAGTGACTACAACTCTTCTTCGTCCGTGATTGACAGTGACGACGACGAAGGGGAGAACATGGTTTCGTCTTCGTTTAGGAAACCTTTGCCCTTCAATCTGACCTCCCTCCGGTGGACGAGCTAGATCTCAGCGCCGATGATTACTAGACGAGTTGTGTTCGTGTCCTCGGAATGGTCGGATCTCCGTCCTCACCCTCAAACCGCCGGAAGCCACCTTCACCCACTGCACCACCTTTTCACCTCTATATCTGGAAACCCTAGATCTGGAAAATTGAGACTTTGTGGCTCGATTTTGGCATGGAGATAGACGAAATTGAGAACTCTAGCCAAGAATCGACAATACCCATGATCAATTTGGTCGTTTTGATTGAATTTTGAGATGGGATTTGAGATCTGAGGCTTTTCTGTTGGTTCTTGTTCTTCGTAGAACAAATGAGATTTGGGCTTGGTCTCTCTCTTCTCTTCCCTTCTTTTTTTGAAAACTAACGGAATCTGTTAGATTTAACCCCGAGGGCACGAGGCGAAAAAATTTAAAACCTCAGGGGTACCATATGAAATATGCAAAAGAGTTGTATACCTTGCGAAAATTACAATACCTCATGGGTACCTCGCGAAATTTCCAATAAAAAAAACAAGACCAATGCCAAGAATGGAGTACTTAAAAATAACTCTTCAGTTCGCAACATGAGTCACAAAAACACACACCCAAAAGGTCAATATACATAGATGGAGCAAGCCCTTAAAACCTAGAAAAAAACCCTCCTAAAACAGCTCTCAGTTATGTCCAAGATAAGCCCAGAACCAAGATTTATTTTGTGGGAAAAAAAAATCAACGTCTTCTAAGAAAGCCCGGTCCCTGAATTTGCAGTCCAAATAAAAAGGTGTGAAATTCCCTCTAAAAGCTTTATGCTACAACATCTCAATAGCAATGAACATCTTGAAGCAACACAAAAAGTAACCTATCTCATCTTGCAATGACCAGGCAAACCCTAACCAGCTTCTGTCAGCTCCAATATATATACAACAGCTCATCTAAGCAACCCATCACACCTCCAAAACCATGCCAAAGCAGCAGTGCAAAGCAACAATACCACAACAACTTTGCAGAACGTATGCCACCAAACAGCAGCGAAGCAAGCAAAATGACCACACATGAATTGTCTTCAAATAGGAGTGAATGCCCAGTTTCCTACAACTGTCCAACACTAAATAGGTTGTGAGCTAGCCTGGGTACAAAGTGCACATCATGCATCAATTTTACACCTCCTTGCACACATTTGATGGCAATTGTTCCTCTTCCTTCAAACTGCAACACTTTTTCATCACCAAGACGAACCCTGCTCTTCTTTGACTCATCAAGATCTTTAAACTGACTCTTCATGTCAGCCATATGATTGGAGCATCCACTATCCAAATATCTTACACCATTAACTTCATTTGTCATGGATGAGAGAGGCATGGACAACATGCTCTCTTGCTGAGCATTCTCTGAGTAATTTGCAGTCTTTTGTTCACTCTCTTCTCTATCCCAACACTATGCTTCCTTGTCGCCATACCTCTTACAATGGTATCACTGCATACTACTCCTATAGGACCTTGAACCATTGTTCTGTCTTCTGTTAGAGCCTCTCCATTGATTCATTTCTGAATCACCATTTGGAACCCTCCTTGAGCCATTTCCATGACCTCTTTCTTGTCCTTTCCTACGACTTCTTCCTCTAAAACTTCTTCTTCCTCTTCCTCTATTTCTAAAGTTCTCAAATTTCTCCTTTGAAGACTCTTCCTTCACTTGAAAAACCTTCTCATCCTTCTTATCATTCGATCAGCTCAACCACTCTTCATGAGCTTGAAGAGAAATTGTTAACTCTTCAAACATATATATGTTGACAGATCTTTTGATTCCTCTATTGCAACTACCACATGATCATACTCCTTTGTCAAGCTCTTCAACACTTTGCTAACTACAGTCTAATCACTCATCTTTTCACCATATCATTTCATATGATACATAATTGCAGACACTTTAGACAAGAATATCTACACAGACTCCTTCTCCAACATGTTGAGAGTCTCGGATTCCCTTCTGAGTGATTGTAGCTTGACTGTGATCACTTTCTTATCTCCCATGCATATAGTCTTGGCTGAGAGTTTCCCATTCCTCGTGTGTTGTGGTTGATGCTGCAATCCTTGGAAATATCTCATCATTCAACGCATGCAGATTGAATCATAGATAAGGCTTTTGAATCTTTTGTTCCTCTTATCTCTCAATTGTTGAGTAGGCTCTTCTGATTGGGTGTCTTCGAAACCATTCTTTACTAGTCCCCACACCTCTTGAGACTTGAATAGAGTCGACATCTTCAGACTTCAGAAATGGTTGTTCACACCCTTGAATATTGGCAATTGTGGATTGCCAATGTTGAATGACCCATTATTCTGCATTTTCACTCAAACTCCTTGTGTTTCCCTTTTGTTTATCCTCACCTTTCACTCAATTTCCTGGACAGAAACCTGACAAAACAAATGTTTGCTCTGATACCACTTGTTGGAAGTGCATAACACACCCACAGATGACATATTAAGAGGAGGAAGATGACAGTTAGCAAAGAACATAACACATACATGATTTTCTGAACTGCCTCTCTTCATTGATTGACACCACACAACCCCAACCCCATACATACAACTTACAAACTAAGTAACTGCTAAGCTTGATAACTTACCACTAACACCACTAACTTGATCGTGGAAACTAAAGAAAACTACTATGACAGAAAAGCTATTCTATGACAGAAAATAAAACCAGAAAATCAGAAAACTTAATTAATTGACACTCTAACTGTCTAACTAACTCGAGCTCAACTGTAGGAGGTTGAAGTACGTCACATTTTAGCACGAGATAGGAAGATTCGTGGAAGTGAGAGAGAGAGAGAGAGAGAGAGAGAGAGAGAGGTAGGTCAGATATTTGTGAGGTAAATAAAAGGTTCTAACCACTTAAGGCCATAATTAACAGTAGTAATATTCTTTTGAGGAGTCAATCCAAACATAATTTGCTGGGCAAGGTTTTGTTATTCCTGTTCATTAATTATGCCCGTTTTTAGTTAAACAAAAGCCCTAAGTGGGCTTAATTTTAAGCAAATGTCTCATATGTTTTCATCGGTTGGGTCTCCAAGCCGGATGAACAGGCAAGTGCGGACGGGGTTGCATCGGTAGATTGTATGTTGGAAAAGCCGAAAGAAAAATCGTTAACAAGGGAGAGATCTGCGTGTAGTCATACTGATCAGAAGAAGGACAAGGAAACAAAGGATTTGGAGAAGAAAGCAAAGGGCATTTTGTGTATTGACAAAGGTATTGACAAAGACGCTAGTAACGCTACCCTCCAAGAAATTAAGAAGATGGCCCGCTATTTCGTCAATCTTTCGAGGGAGTCTTCTAGAGAGGACGACGGCACCTCCGATGTCTCTAAGCAGTGCCGCCAGATCTTGCCCAATCCAGACGATCCAGACGATTCTGACATGGACATGTAATATTATATCCTCTCTCTCTCTGTATATATATCTCTCACACACACAGAGCTATTTCAAGTACAAATATCATGTAGAGAGGATAGATTCGGGGTAACATCTGTTATGGTATGAACTGTCAACAACTGACTATTTATAGCTAACACCATAATTATTAATATAATTATGCATGTGTATGTATATGTATATGCGTGTATATTGATTGATTTTTGATATGTGGCAAATTTTTAGGAAAATAACATACACGGATCTGGGCAGCGCATTCGAACTGGAAGAGAAGGATGCAAGAATCTTGTACTCTAAGTTGAAGGATGGGGTTTCCTCACCCAACAACGACAACAACGATCCCATTATATTCTATAAAGATTTCGAAAAGTACATGGTAAGCGTAAAATACGTGTATGTATGTATATATACACACACACTCGTAGAGGCTCAAATTAAATAGTCTCAATTTTAGAAAATGTCTGTTTTTACAGATATATTAAATTAATTTAATAGATTGGTTGGTTTCGATTGCTGATTTCTAAGGTTGGAATTTTTCTTGGCCTAAATATACCCAATTTTTGGTGTTATTTTACTAATTTTCTATTCTTATATAGTTATATACATAAATTAAAGGAAATATTGAATTAATCAATTTAATTAATACCACTATATATATAATTATATATGCATATATTTTAATATTTTTTTCATACGAAAATTATATATTCATATATATTTAGTGCGAACAGTTTCTTTGTAATTTTGTCGGTTTGATCTAACTATTTCATTGACATATGTGGGCAGGTAAAGGCTCACAAAAAGTGTTTAACATTAGGGCACACACTCTTGGATGCAAGAGAGGTGGTGAAAGTCTTAAACCAAGTCATGACTGGCATATTAATCGCCATCGTCTTCATAGCCTGGCTCCTTCTCACCGACATAGCCTCAACCAAAATCATCGTTCTCATCGCGTCACCCTTTCTAGCAGCCACATTCGTGTTTGGAGAAACTTGTAAGAAGATATTTGAAGGCATAATTTTCTCTTTCGTCAACCATCCATTCGATGTTGGTGATCGATGCATCATTGATGGCTCTAACGTCGAGGTATATATATAACTAATTTCAGGAATGAGTTCACTTTAATTTGAATCATTTCCCCAATTGCTAATGTATATACTTACAGTTAGAGGTGAAACGTATGAGCGTATTGTCAACAACATTTGTGGTAATCGGGAAAAAAGAGGAAGTGTTGTACCCAAACTCGGCTTTAGCTTCCATGCCAATCACCAATCTCAAAGGGGAACCCGACCCAAGTGACCAGTTTGAGTTAACTCTGGACTCTAATAAATATTCCACGTCTAAGTTATTTAGTCTGCGCGACAGAATAAAAAGGTAAAACACTTTACTATAATATATGCACGCACATGATCGATATCAATAGTTTTTCAGCATAAATTACTCATATATACCTCGATTTTGTAGGCATATTGATGGTTGTAATGATAGATATGAGAAAGCACCTGCAATCATCATAAAGGAGATAGGGGATAGTGTGAAAATGGAGATTCAGTACGAACATGTGATGAGCATTCATGAAACAACGCACTCGCAGTGTCTCAAGAAGAAGAAGAAGCAGAACTCAGAACTGTTGTTGAAATTAAAGCAATTTATAGAAGAAATCGACGGAGGAAATGGAAGCATTAATGCATCATCAGTCATCCAAGATAACACTTGATCAACATAGTAATATATATAAATAATGTGTGCAGCTGAAGCACTAGTGCTATAGTTTGTTAAGATATGAAAGGATAAAGTCTCCCACATCAAAAGTTGAAAATAACAAGCTTTATATGAGTCGGTAGGCTTTCAATTGCCAAAAATTGATTTTAGAATGAAACTTACTCGGCTTGTGAGCAACTTCTTGTATCAAGAGTAGGCCTCCAGATATGATCCAATTAGTGGTATGGTAATGGTCCAATTACTTCAAGCCCGTCTTATAGAGGACCAAGCCCATTACAGTTTCCCCATACATGGGTTCTAGAAGCCGTACATAAATAATCACATTTGGCACCATAGGATTATTTGTATGTAACTGCCGTTTTATTTATATACTAGTATATGTCTAGTTTCGTGCACGAAGAAATATAAATAATTTTTTCCATCAAAAAATAATGTAGATATAAATAAAATAGCACTTATCAAATAGTACTACATATTTAGCTATGTATTAAAATTTTTGGTAAGTATGACTATGAAATATATTTTATTTATATTTTTGTCAATCAGCCAAATTAGATAAATTGTAGGTTATATAACTTTCTATAAATTGTGACAACATATTATTTTATGGAGAAATTTGGTAAATGTCCATTTGAGTTAGGCTATTTTCATAAATGTCCGAATTAAGTAAATGTCATGATATGACATTTTTTCCCCGCCTAAATTTTTTCTCAGTGTTTCTTCTGTATAACAACTTGGAACAATCACAAGCTAGAAAAATGTGGAAGAAAAACAAAATTGATTCATGGAATGTGTTGTTCTATACACGAGGAGGAAAGAGTAAAACAGATATGTGTTCACACAGCAACACAGTTTGTTACAACAAACTGATTTTGGCGCCCAGAAGCTCTATTTGAGCTGTTGTTTTCGGCTGTGAAACAACCTCACCCAAAATTACCAAAATGCCCCTTAGCTTACTAGACCACATGAACCCATAGCCCCCCCCCTCAAGCTGGACTAGCCATAGGAGACACTAGGCCAAGCTTGGCACGGAGAAATGTATGCTGGTGAGCTCCTAGAGCCTTAGTCAAAATATCAGCAGTCTGTAAGGAGGAGGCAACATGTTTGGTGCAAATGAAGCCTTGAGTAACTATTTCTCTCATGAAGTGAGAATCAATCCTCACATGCTTTGTCCTCTCAAGGAGGACAGGATTGAGAGGAAGTTGTTAGGCACTTTTGTTGTCACAAAACAAGGTGATAGGAAGAGAGACAGTAATACCAAGATCAGCTAATAGACCCTGTACGGTTGTACCCAGACCAATTCACTGGCAGCTATAGACATGGCCCGATATTCACTTTCTGTGGATGATTTGGACACAACCTTCTGTTTCTTGGCCTTCCAGGAAATCAATGATGAGCCTAGAAACACACAGTAGCCGGATAAAGATCTCCATGTGTCCACACAATTGCCACAGTCTGCATCTGTGTAGGCATGAACTACAAGAGATGAAGATGCTGGATAGGAAAGAGCCAGATTGAAGGACCCTTTGAGGTATCTGAGCAAATAGATCATGGCATTCCAATGAGGTTGAAGTGGACTGAGAAGAAATTGGCTCAATTGCTGGACAACAAAAGCAATGTCAGGTCGTGTAAGGTTGAGATATAGCAACCTCCCAACCAATCTTCTGTAATCTTCAGGCTTTGAGATGGGATCCCCATCATGAAGAGATTGCTTGGTGCCATGTTGCATAGGAAATTCAGTAGACTTACAGTTTTCCATATTTGCATCCCTGAGAATATCAAGAATGTATTTCCTTTGATTAAGGAGAATACCATGAGAAGATCTAGAGATTTCCATCCCTAAGTAGTATCTAGCAATTCCCAAGTCCTTAATGGTGAATTCCTTGTGCAGAGCATGCTTTGTGGAAGAAATCTCATATGTTGAGTTGCCTAGCAAAAGCATATCATCCACATAGACCAAAGCAATGGTCATATAGAAACCAGCTATTTTGACAAACAAGGAATAGTCATGAGTGGACTGAGTGAACCCCAACCTGATCATGAATTTTGTGAACTTGGAATTCCATTGCCTGCTAGCCTGTTTGAGGCCATACAGAGACATAGTGAGCTTGCAAACATGGCCAGTGGGAACTGAGTAGCCAGGAGGAGGGAGCATATAAACCTCTTAATCTAAATAGTCATGTAGGAAGGCATTATTCACATCTAGTTGATGAAGAGACCAACCTCTACTAGCTGCAAGAGCATGGATAATCCTGACTGTAGAAAGCTTGGCCACTGGTGAGAAAGTCTGTTTGTAGTCCTTGTCCTTCACCTGGTTATATCCCTTAGCCACCAGCCTAGCCTTATACTCTCAATGTTCCCATCAGGTTTGTACTTGATTTTGAATACCCATTTACACCATATAGCTTAATTTATTGCCATTTGGAAGAGGAAGAACCTGCCAGATGTGATTGCTGGTAAGAGCATTAAGCTCTAATGACTTTGCCTTTTCCCATTCTGAGACACCCTTGGCTTGACTGTAAGAATTGGGCTCAGAAGTGCTGCACATGTTGATGAATGACTGAATGTACTATGGAGAGAGATGAGAGAGATGTTTGGTAGAGAATACTGCAAAGGATTCAGAAGCAGATGAAGTGTCCAAATGACCTCTAGAAGGGATGTGTAAAGATACGGTTTTGACCTAAATCATAACAACTAGATTATTAACCTTAACCGCTTAATTAACGCCTCCTACTTGATATTCCCTCCAATATACATTACCCACCCCCTATAACAAAACCTAAACTTTATCTTCTTAGATCACTAGTACATAAAGTTGGTTTTACCTCGGTTCCGTATGCAAGCTTTACCACTGTTCTGAACCGAGGTAAAAGTGGCTATGGTAAATTTGTTTACCACATGAGCAGAATCGTGGTAAAACCATCCACTCGTGGTAAATCTGATTGTTGAACCGAAGTAAATATGTATTGTGGTAATTGTTACCTGATTATTATAGTAGCCTATGTGGGATTCGAACCCACATCTTTGTGTATAAACACATCGCTCTACTATTTGAGCTACTTGGCTTAAATAAAACAATAGTATAATTTTATCAAATTATCTCGCTAATGGGAACGATAATCCCAACGCTAACGGGAACGATAATCCCAACATGAAGAAGTGTCAGTGGGGCTAAGGACATGAGTTACTAAATTTGCTCCCTACTTTGTCTAACATTTCTCTCTTTTGGACAATTTATTTGGTTATTGAATATCTACTACAAAAAAATGCAGAAAGGGCTTTGATCTACATCAAGTCATCAATAAGGTATGTACTAGACAATACGGAGTAGTGATTAAGATAAACTAGAAAAACATACTCTATGATAAATAAATAAATAAAAATTATTGAATGTAAATAAATGTAACCTGCAACTTTGAGCCTTTGATGCTGAAATATGGGAATCATGACCAATTGAAACTCTCAGGTGCCCTTGATCAGACTTTTTCTTATCCAATAACCATGAAACAAATGCATCAACTATAGATTCTGAAACTTGTTCGGTTAGGGTGACAAGTTCTCCCTCAACACCAACAACAACAACTCCTCTGATATCACTATGATGCAAGAAGATGGGCAAATAAATCAGTCACATAATAGTGTTCAGAAGATATTGAACTAGACACCAAAGATAAAGTAGAAATAATCTGGGGAAATTTACTACTTCAATTTTAGCTTACAGAAAATTACTTAACTAAAAGATGAAAGTACTACAAACTTTTGTTCATTTTCAACCTTTTCTACGTGCTTGATCATATTACTGAAACCACCCCTTATACGTTCGAAAAGGACATCAGAACCACCACCACACTGCCATTACTTCCATTTCTATCACCGTGTCCATATCAATCTGCTGACTCGTGTCTTACCAGCCTAAAACTGTAAGTCCATTTGCCCCTTCCCATCGCTTCTACAACTAACACCGCTCTTTGCTACACAGTTTCCTCTTCTCAAACCTCATTTCCACTCTCACCTTCCCTACCCAAACACTTGGCCGCGCCCCCAACATCAAAGTAAAATAAGATCTCAGAAGAGGATATGATACATTTAATACTTGAAAAAATGTAAGGTTAGCTTGCCTGCCATTTTGAAGCTTGAGAAAGTCATTCTTTTGAAGAGGTGGGACATCAGTAGCTCATGTAGCAGCTGCAATATCAACTGAAAACAAATTTAAAAAAAAAAGAGAATGCTATTATCTTCCCCTAACTAAAGACAACGTTAAAAACGTCATTAACCAGGCAAATACATTATACCATGTCCCACATCAGCCAAGACGTTCAAAAAGTTACAAACATATATGTCCAAATAAATGGTAACATCTTGTTATAAGAGTCAAGCACAACGAACAATGGATATTTTGATAATGTGGTATTGACTCAACCGATGGCAGATATATCTAACAATTTCCACTGGCAGAGATACCTAACAAAGTAAATTAATAAGATAAATTAGAATCAATGTTACACAAAAATCACATCTGACAAAACAAAGATAAAATAAGATGACATACATTTTGTAATAGAGGAATTTATTCTAAAGCAAAAAGGAATAACTTACATTTTAATTACATTCTTGATGTCATCTCTAATTCCTTTAGAGACCTCCTATGACTGTCGAGTCAAGCCAATATACAATTCGATGCCCATTTTACTTTTAAAATCATCCACATAGTGACATAGCGTTAGGAGTACTCAAGAACCAAGCTCTCTTGTGTTCAGAAATATCATATACACCCTAGAAGTGAAACCCATAAAAAAAAGGCATAGAAACATAAAAATGGGTTAGTTTGCTATCTTACCAATATTTATGTGCAAGTATTGATCCATGACTGCATAATTTTATACTGTCTAATAGATAGTTTGCTGAAGCCAAATGAAATACAAAATTGAAAGGCTTGAAACTCAAGGAGAAAACAAAAGCCAAGTCAAATGTCTTTCACTGTTTTGGGGAGAGAACTTTAAAATTTGTTTTTTTTTTTTAATTTTTTTTTTTTACAGTAGGCAAGAAATAGGCGAACCTTACTCAGAGTAAGGTGTCACCATGATCATCCGAAAGGATGATGTTACAGAGACCCCTAAGATTAGGGAGATTACTTAGATTACAAATATCACTAGACTTAGCTATGAAATCTGCAGCTCTGTTGGCTTCTCTGTAGCAGTGTCTGAATTCGATACTGTCGAAGCTGGCACTAAGGCTTTTGATAAGCTCCACTTCCCTTAGAATTTCCCATCTGACGTGATTCTTGTCGTTGACGGCTTTGGTAACTTCCAAGCAATCACCTTCAACTATAAGTCTCTTTATACCTTTGGATATGGCTAAATTAACACCTGCACAAAACGTTGTAGCTTCGGTTTGGATAGCAGATGAGGCTGCAGTTTCCAATTGAAGAATATCAATAACTGAACCGTAATGATCCCGAATAATCACCCCCACCTGGCCAGAGCCCGTGGATTTCAGTGAGCCATCTACATTTACTTTGTAGACAGCCCTAGGTGGATTAATCCATCTAGAGTTGCGTTTCCTCTTGATACTTGGTGCTGGTTTGGTAGATGGAGATTTACTCGCAGCATGCCAATCAGCAAGAGCTAACAGGCAGCGTACTGCAATGTTGTGTGATGTCCCTTGTTGTTTATTCCTGAAAATTAGATCATTCCTAGAATCCCATATCTTTTGCCAAATGAAACTAAGTTCCTCTAGATCTTTTTTGTTACGGTTTGTGCTAACTAATTCCTTGATATTATCACAATTGTTGGGTATTAGTGGTTTGTTTCTACCTACCAAGTTTTCATAGGAGGCAATGATAGTCCTTGTGAATGGACATGTTAGGAAGAGATGGTTGTTATCTTCATTGTTGTTATTGCAAAGGCAACAGTTAGCGGGTACTCTATTGAAATACCTATTTAATCTTTCCTTAGTAGCAAGACTGTCAGAGGTAATCTTCCAAAGGAGGTTTTTAATTTTCGGTGGGATGTGTAGTTTCCAGATCCACTTATAGTCATCATTATAGTTGCTATTATTTATTATCTTTTGTCTTACTGATCTAGTTGTGAATTGTCCATCCGGGTTATATTTCCACACAAGTTTATCCGGTGTATACCAAGTTGGAACTCTGATTTTAATGATATTAAGGACAATGTTGTTGGGGAAAATCTCATGAAGAAGAGGAATATTCCAATGTTTATTAGTGTTGAGAAGTTGGTTAACCTTAAGTTCAGGGTCACGGTTATGTTGGTAGTCTGATAATTTGTGATCTGGTAGCCAGTTGTCTTTCCAAACATTTATAGATTCACCATTTCCTATGATCCATAGAAGACCTTGAGAGAAGTTTTCTCGTAGGTGTAGGAGTCTACTGAATTGCCATGAAGTGTTTTGTGGGGATTTCTCCATTAGCCCTTGTTGCTGAAGGTATTTCTCCTTTATTATTTTAACCCAGATATTATTGGGCTCATGGTAGATTTTCCATAAAAGTTTCATTTGGAGACTTATATTCAGTTCTTCAGCAAGCTTTAGCCCGAGTCCACCTTGCTCTTTTGGTTTGCAGATCTTCTCCCAACTAATCAGGGGGGTGTACTTTTCAGATTGTAACTTATTCCAAAAATTTTTTTTATTTATTTGATCTATCTGGTGAAGGACTCCTTTTGGTAGAAGGAAGTTTTGCATCAAGTAATTGGTTTTGGAGCTTAAATTAGCCTGGATAAGAGATGCACGACCGGCTTGTGTCAGAGTAGATGCTTTCCAATTGGATAATTGTTTTTTCAGGCTTTGTATAGTCTCATCAAAGATCTCATTTTTAACTCTACCCCTTACCAGAGGTATACCAAGATATTTCTCAAGGGTTTTGGCTATAGGAATGTTCATATCTCGGGCTAGGGAGTTAGCCAAGTTTGGGCTTATGTTTTCAGAAACCTGTAAAGAACTTTTGTTATAGTTTATAGTTAGACCTGAGAGGTTAGAGAAATTATTTAGAATGTTTTTGATGGTGTGTAGGCTTTTATGAGAGGCTCTGGCAAAAATAATAGTATCATCTGCAAACGTAAGAAAGGGTATGGTAGTGCCATTTTTTGTTAATTGGATTCCAACTAATGCATCATCGTAATGTGCTTCCTCAATTAGTTCTCTGGCCAAGTTTTCCATGATAAGAATGAATATATATGGTGCTAGGGGGTCACCTTGCCTTATACCCCTACCAGGTTTGAAAGGGGTACCCGGGCAGTTGTTCACTAGAACTGAGAAGGTGGTTGTGGTGATACAGTTCATGATCCAGGTGATCCATTGGGGGGCAAATCCAAATTTGGTGAGGGTTGCACGAATATAATCCCAATTGATTCTATCGTAAGCCTTTTCCATGTCAAGTTTGATTGCCATCCATCCTTTTTTCCCTTTTTGTTTGTGGAAGTTATGAAATACTTCATGGGCTATGAGGGTGTTGTCTTGAATTGATCTCCCTTCAACAAAGGCACCTTGAAAGGAGTTAATTAATTTATTTAGGATTGGTTTGAGTCTATTAGCAAGGATCTTAGTTATGATTTTATAAATGGTATTGCATAAGCTAATAGGCCTATAGTGATTGATATTTAAAGGATTATCGGTCTTGGGTATGAGGGCAATGAAAGTCTGGTTGATTTGAGTTAGCATGCTGCCTGAGTGAAAGAAGGCTTTAATTGCTTTACAGAGAGAGCCTCCAACAATTTTCCAGTATTTAAGGTAAAATTCAGGAGGGTACCCATCAGGGCCCGGGGTTTTATCTTCAGCCATACTGCTTATAGTTTCTTTGATTTGTTTGTTTGAGGGCATGGTTAGTAAGGCATCATTCTCAGTGGGTGTGATTTGGGGTTGAATATGCTTAATCTGATCACTGGTAATGGGGGTTCTATTTTGAGGTATGAACCTTTCAGACATTTCTTTGGTGATCTGGTTGGCTATATCTTTTTTTTCCATCAGCACAGTTCCATTTTTGGTAGTAAAAGTGGTTGTGGAGTTTTTGTGGTTTCTATTCTTGGTAATAGTTTGATAATATTTGGTGTTTCTATCTCCTAACTGAAGATGTTTAATTTTTGCTCTTTGCTTCCAAAACTTGAGATTATAGTCTAGAAGAGTATTCTTTTTCCTTTCCAATCTAGCAAGCTTTCTAACATCATCAGAAGACAATGTACCACAAGGGAGTTGAAGCTGTAGATTTTGGATTTTGATATCAATTTCAGATAGCTGTCTTTGGATATTGTTTTGATTGTGTCTTTTTAACCAGGTTTTGATATTCTTTTTGAGAAGCTTTTGTTTTTGCATGAAAGAATAGGCAAAGGAGCCTGTTAGCTTGTTGTTCCAAACCCTGGAAACAATGGTTTCAATGTTGGGATTAGTGGACCAAGCCATCTCAAATCTGAAGGGAGCCCCTTTTGGGCAATCTATAGAGCCAATCTTTAAGGTGATGGGACAGTGGTCGGAGAAAGAGAAGGGGTGATGTTGGACTCTTAGATTTTTAAATTGGGATATTATATCTTGGTGGGCAAGGATCCTATCAAGGCGTTCATAGGTGTTGTTGGTAGTGTTATTGGCAGATCTTCTCCAGGTAAAGGGGGAGCCAAGGTAAGGTATAGTTTGGAGGTTGAGATCATTCTTAAGCTCTCTAATTCTGCGAAATCTGGCAATGGATGGGGTGCAGCCACCCACTTTTTCAGTATCATCTTCTATATCATTTAAGTCTCCTATGATGATAATAGGAAGCATATGTTTATTGACAGCAGTGATGATCTCGAGCCAGAAGGTGTTTTTTTCCGATTCATTAGTAGGGGCGTAGACAAAGATGATGGCAAGGTCAGTTTGATCAATTGTGAGTTTTAGCATGCAGAATCTTTGATGTTGTTCAAGGATTGTATAGCTAGCAGAGGTTTGGGAAGATTTTGAGAGAATCCAAAGACCTCCTTTAGCACCACTCGATGGGATGGTTATAGATTTATTGAATCCAGATTCTTTGAGATTGTAGTGTGTAGGGGAGTCACCTGATTTGGTTTCAGTTAGGGCTAGAATGTCAAGTTTGTTGTTGTACCTGAGTTGGTTGATTTCATGCCAAAGGAGAGGGCGCCTGGAACCCCTAATATTCCAGTAGCCAACTCTGATCATGTAACCAACCAAGAGCTATGCTACATAGCTTAGCAATCAGGAACCAATCTCTATCGTGATTAAGATTATTGCACAAGTGTGTTATGAAAAGGAGGTAAGCTAAGGAGTATCCTTTTATCCTCTGATTGTTTCTGTAGGCTGCAATTAATTGAAAGTAGTTGATGTAGTGAATTTTACCTGGTTGAGCTCCACCTTTCAGTAGGATTGAGGATTTGGTTGTGTCTCCAGCTTGATAATCTTCATGTGTGCATTGGTAATTGCAATTTTGATGGCCAGCATGGTAGCTTGTTGCACAATGGTTGAGAAAATTGTTGTGTGAGTCTTGTTGGTTTGGAAGTTTGGTTTGGCTTTCCACCATGAAGGGACCAAAAGTCCCCATGGGAATGTTAGCCGATTGTTGTTGGATGAGTTTTGAAGAATACATACCTTTTTTCCCTTGCCTATAGTTGTACTCAGGCAGCCATCTCTTGATTCCATATGGTGTTGATATATCAAAATTTGTTATGCAGGATATAAGATAAAGACTCGAGAGCACGTATCTAATTCTTGGGGGGAGATAAGGGATAATAGCATCTGAGTTAATGCGGATAGACATAATATAAAAGCTAAACTTAGCAGAGTTACACCAGATAACCAACAAATGAAACCTACAATTAGATAAAAAAACAAGCAATCCAGTATTGTTCATGGTCATAAAGCAAATTTGATAATAGACAGATCTGATTCTTATAGTCTTAATAACACAAAGGTCATAAGTCAATCCACTATGATAGCTAAACATGGAAGAATAAACATGAAAAGGGACAGCCAAAGGTAAAAGCAAAGCATGCAGAGGAATCCGATTCAACCAAATACTAAGGAGATATGTAGGCTTGCATAAAACATTATTTAGAGAAGGAAGAGGTTTAGGGGTAAACTTATCTGATATGGGTCGGATATTAAGAGCGATATCCGGGTTGATCTCCTCTTGCGAACTTAACATTAGATTTACATTGGTATGCTGCATGATCCCGTTGCTTTCGCCTAGTCGAGCCTGAACAAAGGGTGGGTTGAATCCGAGAAATTTGATATAACAAGAGATCGAAATACAATATTTGAGATGAAGTTTTTGATTTGAAGGTTTGGGGTTATGTGTGTATTTTCTCCAGACTCGGGAGATGCTGAGGTGATCCTGAACTGGATGAATCCCCGCAGAATGAGGCCATCGCCATGGCGGATTGCTACAGCGACAGAGGTCCTGCGAAGGAAGGATCAGTTGAGGAGGTTGAGTGTCGGTATACTTGATGACGAGGCCAACCCGAGACTGAAGGTTGCAGCAACCATGCTCCGTGTGAGGGTCACACAGAGGAGGAGCCCAACACGCCAAAGAGGGGAGGCACTGGATGTGTTGTTGAAAGTTTGTCTTCTTGCTGAGAGTCCGGACAAAGAACAAGACAGCGAAAGGATGCCGAGCCCTATGCCTGATACAGACGGTCGAATTGGAGAGGGGATTGCCCAGATCGGAGCCCTCACGCCCAATCAAGGCCATAATCGGACAATCACACACCCCAGACCAGATGCATGTGGCTTCACCGGCATGGATTTTGAGATTTTGGGGGTTATAGACAGTTTTTTGAAGAAAGTTTTGGGGATAATTGGTTTTTGGGGATTTAGGGTTAACTTGATAATTGTTTGAAGAAAGGAATTTGGTGGTGGAAGGTTTAAGTGTAGGGTTCAGAAAGGGAGCCAACGGCAGCGGCGACGCCGCGCCATGGCCTACCGGCCGGCAAGGAAACAGGCGGAGCAGGAGGAGTGCTGTGAAAGGGAGAGGCGCGTGAGAAAGAAAGAGGGGCGCGTACTCTTCCTATCCCGAAAAATCTCATATATATATATATATATATGTGTGTGATATACTATTGCCAATGTATTAATACTCAACCACTAAATTACCTAAGTCTGTTGAGATGCAGTCAAGCACTGTAGTGTAGCCGTTTTCGATCTGCCTTGGGTGGTGCATTATTATGACCTGGGAGGTGAAGCTAGCAGTGCTCTTTTGGCAGGGCCGTTCTTGGAATCGGAAGCCACAAACCCACGCTTCAGATCCTTGACAGCACGTTCTTGACGTTGAATTCGATATTGTCACCAGGGAGAGACTCAAAAGGAGAGTCTGCATCTCAAAAGACCTGACTTCAGTGGCCAATCTAGTGGGTCCAAAGGTGACTACAGTTCCGGGCTTGGGTACTTTAGCAGATGAGTATTAGTCATAGAAGTTACTGAGTTGTTCTTTGTTAGGGGAAGGCCTTGTTGGGTCCGACCAGAAAGCCCAACATATAAGCCGGACCGGGGTACCATCCCAAAACCAATTGGCATTAGGTGGAGTAGCCCATCCACTTATATGTTAGGTTCAAAATCACCCCACTTCCGATGTGGAATTCACAAGTGTGCCAACAAATCTCCCTCTCACTTGCGAATCCATCACAAGTCTAGCCCGGTTAGAATCGAGACCTCCACGCAACGGGTTCGACTAACCCGTCAACGATACAGATGTGTAGTCCATCTCAATCATCGGTGCAACCGGCCCACCCTGCCGAATCCGGCTCTGATACCAATTTGTTATCGTTCTCGTTATAACATTCTTGAGTAGTTCTTGTAGCATTAACCCACAAATCTGAAATCTCTGGAATTCAAATTCAAATTGAAGAAATTAACATTCAATATGAAAAACCCTAAAAAAATCCATCCAAATAACTAAATAATGATGGACAACCACAAAATTTAAGAAAAGGGGGGGGGGGGGGGACCCATTGAAATTGACCAAGCAAGAGGGAGGATTGTTTGTATACATACAAAAAGCATATCATCAGTCAAACAACTACCAATCTGCAGCTACTGCTAGTGCTTATGTAGTAGGCATGATCCAGAACTAGCAATATAAGTGAGAATATGCAAATCAAAACAGTTTTGCTCATTGCACGACCAATTTATCGCCAAACACACGGTGGCGATCACTGATCTAAAAACCGTGGTAATTTTACCGGCCACGGATCCCAAAACCGTAAGAAATGATATAGCGACGGTTTTAAAACCGTCGCAATAAGTGTGGTTACGGACGCCCAAACCGTATGCTTCAAAACCGTGAGAAATGGTATAACGACGGTTTTTTAAAACCGTCGCAATAAGTGTGGCTACAGATGCCCAAACCGTATGCTTCTTGTTTTGAATGAATGATGGCACCTAATGCTTCCTATTCATTATTTTTCAGTCGGTTTTCTCAAAATTAACACGATTTGAGCATCCGTAGCTGTGCTTATTGCAACGGTTTTCAAAACCGTCGCCATTTCATTTCTCATGGTTTTAGGAACTGTGGCCGACCAAAATACTACAGTTTTCGGATCCGCAATCGTCAACGTGTATTTGGCGATAAATTGGCCGTGTGGATTGTCTCCCCCAATCAAAATGGGTAAAAGCAAGTAAAAAGAATCTAATTTTTAAAGGGGAACTCAAAATAGCAAAAGAGCCAACAGAAAAGGATGGATTTTGAGCTATGTTTGTGATTCCTGGATAAAGATCAGTTTCAGAACAAAGCATTACTGTATTAGCAAAACCAAGCAATGGAAGTGGCCATTAAACACCAATTGAAGTTCTTAAATTGAAAATTAACTATAAGGGTACACCAAATTGGATGTCAGTTCCTCAACATTTCGGCATGAGAATACAAGGGCACATACTTTTCATATCAAATCGGAGTACAAATATCTATCAAAGAATGAAGAACTGAATTTTGTTTTCAAACAATCTTTTTTTTACCTTCGGGAAGTCAAGACTCGAGAGAGTTTATGAGACTCAAGAGATTTTCTAACCAGACAAGTCGCAGGGTGAACAATATGAAAAACTTGATCATACTCGGCTTCCAATTCCTTATATCATTATCATGTACCACTATTTCAAAGTGAGTAAAAAAATCATGTAGCTGCAAGTCTGATTTCAAATACCCCTTTAAAGTAGCATTAAGGCTTTCACTGAGTTGTGTAGTTAACATACGCATGCCCCCATTTTTTTCTTATTGCATATGTCGCATCCAACTAAGGATCATCATGTACATCATATTCGTCAAGCATATGGACTGGCAAGTGCTCATAAACTCCTCCTCTTCTTCAATCTCAAAAACAAATTCGTTGAACACATTAGTTTCGTGTTCATGGAGATCTCAAAATAAATAGCCTACTTTATTTAGATCATTTTGCATCAAATAACATATACACAGACGATGGTGAGTATCAGGCATCACGTGTAAAACAGCCTTAGCTGTCGCTGCATTTTGATCAGTAAAAATGGTATGTGGAGGCTTGCCGCTCATTGCCTTAAAAAAAGTTTCAAACTACCATATAAATGATGCAACAGTCTCATCATACATTAGAGCAGCTCCAAATATAACCGTCTGTTTGTGGTGATTTAGTCCAACAAACATTGCAAATGGTCGATTTGCTTCATTCAATTTGTATGTAGTATAAAAACTTACCACATCTCCAAACAAACTATAATCCATTATCATCTTTTCATCTGCCCAAAAAATATTGGTGATATGCTCCTCGAAGTCTAGCTGCATCTATTAGAAAAACGATGGGTTTTCCAATGTCCGCTTGGCGAAGTATTCCATCAGAAAACCAGCCTCTCCAAATTTCAACTTTTTTTGCCGAACACTTCTAAGGTAATTCTTATAGTCTTCCTTTGTAAATCCCAGCAACTCTCTTCCACCAGCTGTCCAACTTGTTGACCCATTAACTCAAATGCACATTTTGAAGGCGATCCGGAATTTGCAGTTAAGTCTATAAACGCACTATCTATAGTTTCCATATTTCGCTGAGATGGCATCATATGAGCAACCTCTTCATTGATAAGAGGATGATTAATTATGCTCTTCGGTAAAACGGTAAACTTGATATTTAATTACCAATATGCCTAATCAATCTAATCCCCATATGTGTTGCACATCCTGTCCTTTTATGCGCTCTTGGATTTCCTGTCAAATCATTTCTCTTATCAGGCTTTCGAAAACCCTCCTTACAACATACAAAAGCTCTAGAAGTCCCGTCTTTATCCTTGGGACCAGCTTCTCTTGTAATACTAAATCCTTCACTACATCTGTATGCATTGTAGAAATTATATGCATCAATCTCTTAATCAAAAATCATAACAATACTAGGTTTCAAACTTTTTTCTTCCATAATTTGCTCCATTCTCAAAACCTAGATTCAACAATCATTAAAAAAAAAAGTGATTATACAACGTACTTAGTTCAGAGTTGATATATAACTAAGCATAACTAAGCATCGGTCATAACTAAACTGTGCATCGATCATAACAAAGCATAACTAAGCATCGATCAAAATTGAGTATCGTTCATAACTAAGCATCGATCACATACTAAGCATAATTAAGCATCCCTAAATTAATTAACAATTAACCATCTTCCTTGGAATAAGTAAACTCTATGAAATTTTATGTAAACATCGATAAAATAAACAATAAATTGAGAGCCATACGTACTAGAACTTCATTGTAATTGATATCTTCACGAGCCGGCAGAGAGAACTTCCTACAATTGATTAATTGCTCAATCACATGCGGAGTATTTTGGAAGAGACGGTTTGAACAGGGTTTTCACTTTTACGTTTTGGAATTAATTAATTTAGAAGATATAATCTTAACCCTTTTTTTTTAATGGCTAAGATTAGCTTACGCGTTTTCTAAATACACCGCTAATTTTTACTAGACACACCGCTAAACTTCGCAACCCCTTGCCGACCGAGCTCCGCTAACCCTAGCGGACCTCATCGGACATATATCGGGTCAAACACGCCCTAAAAGGCCATCACCAAAACATCCGCAAGACGTTGCGGAGAGAGATCCGCGTTAAAATGCGGAGTACCTAACCTACATGTTAAAAAAAAAAAGAGTTCCGCAACTTGGTGCGGACCTTTAGCAAGTTGAAATCAGACGCAGGATTGGCAGTTGAAGTAGCAGTGGAAGAGTGGAGAACTGATGCAGTAGTCCGTAGTAGTCTAAATATAAAATTTTAATTTTTTTTTAAGATTAAATAAATATCAAAATATTTTTGTGTTGTAGTGAGTGAACCATATAGTAAATTAATTAGGGGATCTCTATTTTTTTTTTTTTTTTTTTTTTGATTAGGTAAAAATTCGATGACCAGACAGGCCTGGTTCATCGAGAGGCCGACAGAGTCGGCAGACGGCGAACCGTCGAGCATACAATCTAAAGTAAACGGTGCAATACGAAGGTGACAACTAAACAACCCCAGACGAACAGATGAACCTAACCAAAGAGAGCTGAGAACAACACGGACAAACCCCGGAGCCAAGCGCCACCAAGCGATGACACCGCTGGCCAGCGGTACATCAGGAGTCCCTCCTGTGGGCGATGAAGACGAACCTCCTAGGAAATTTCCGGAATACGGAGCCGCCTCGATGCACACCGCCACGACCCCAGCCAGACCCGACACCAGACACCAGAGTTCCAACTCAGACTAGGATCGCCAAGAACACCCGGAAACCGTCGTCGAGAGCCACCCTGTATATAACGCACCAAAAAACCCTTACGGGAAATTGTCAGGACCCTTACGGGTGGGTTACTCAGATCCTTTCGGATGGATTTACTCAAACCCTTTCGGGATTCTATACGAATATATATATATATTAATCCAAACTTGGCTTGCAAGCAGAAAATGGACAACAATTCTGACATTCATCATCCGTGCACGCCAAGAACTAGTAGGCAAAGATCATGCTTGCACGCTAAGCAGCGCCAGAGAGGACTGCCGCTCAACGACGATGACGATTGGAGACGGCGGCGGAGCCCCGACGGGCAGAGACGGCAAGCTTCAAGGCCGACTTTCTTCTTTCTTTATTCCATTTTTATTTTTATTTTTATTTTTTTTAAAAGAGAAGATGGCAGTGTTTCAGCATGACTGATCAATCTTCAAGGCATCTCCTCGGAACAAGGTCATTTCTTTTTCTTTTTTTTTGGTTTCTGTATGTTTTTTTTTGAATTTATTGTCAAGAATGTCCGCATTGTTATAATATTATTATATTAGGGATGGATAAACTCTAGTAAACCCTAGTTCCCGTGTAAACTCCTATATAAAGGGTCTCCTGGAACCCCAATAACACATCAGTTCATTCTCTCCTCCTCCTCTCTACTCTCTCTATTATCACACGTTATCAGCACGAGTTGCTCCAAGGAGGAAAAAGGTATAATAACGATCGAATCGATCTCGATCCCTTCTCTTCTTCTAACCCTTCTAACCTACCTATTTGATTCAACATGTTCCCTATACATGTATGATGATGACTTTGGTAGCATATACCCTTTTATATACTTATTTACTTCATTGTTCTTTATCTATTTTTCATTATCCCCGGAAGCGGATATAAAGTAATTTCAACCCTGAAGTGTTGAATTAATCAAAAATTTTCATATCCCCTGAAGTGGATATAAACTAATTTCGACCCTGAAGTGTTGAATTAATCAAATAAATTTTCATATCCCCTGAAGTGGATATAAACTAATTTGTCAATCCCTGAAGTGTTTGATTAATCTACCGTATCCCCTGAAGCGGATGTTATTATTTTTAATGCACTTCTATCATATTTGTTATATCGATTACTGCGTTCGATTGATCACTATTTGTTTTTTTTTTTTGGAACAAATTGAATTGATTAACTCAACATACGACAAATTGTTTTTTTTTTGCAATTGAAAATACGGCACTTTACAAATCGATCGATATATATAATATATTACAAATTTCGGCATGTATATACGGCAAATTGAACATCTTTACATTCGGCAAATTTTGTTTTTTACGGCAAATTGTACATCTTTACATCTTGAACAATTTTGTATTTACGGCAGATTTTATTTCAGTGAACAAAATTGAAATTTTATATTTTTTTTTTCTTCAAGGCATTCGATATTTTTTTTATTTGGATTGAATCCATCAAATAAGTAATATCTCCTGAAGTAGATATAAACTAATTTCAATCCCCGAAGTGGTTGAAACAATCAAATTTATAACAATCCCCTATCCCCTGAAGCGGATAAACTAATTTCAATTCCTTGAGCGATTGAATCAATTCCTCATATCTCCTGAAGCGGATAAACTAATTTCAATCTCTGAAGCGATTGAATCAATTCATCGTATTTCCTGAAGTGGATTTTTTTTTGTGCTATTTTATATTTATTATGTCTTATATATATATATCCTTTAAAAAAAAAAAATCGCTCCCAGTTCTTTTTGGAATCAAAGATATATTTTTTTTTGGGATGTCAATATGATTTTGTATACATATGATATTATATACATTTTTTTTAATCAAATACGGAGTATATGGAATCAAAGATACACATTGCTATTTTTTTAATCAAATACGGAGTATATGGAATCAAAGATACGTTTTTTTACGACTTTGATCAAAATCGGCATGTTTTATTTAATTTGGCAATCAGATTTTATTTTATTCTATTTTTTTGACATTTATTTTATTTTTATTTTATAATAGATGTCAAATCTCACAAGATTGGAGTTTATCGCACTTGATGTTTCCGGAAGAAACTATCTAACATGGGTGTTAGATGCGGAACTCCACCTGGATAGCCAAAATTTGAGAAATACAATCAATGAAAAATTGGACTCATCCCTGAAGGATAAGACCAAGGCGATGATTATACTCCGCCACCACCTTCACGAGAGCCTGAAGACTCAATATCTATCTGTGAAGGATCCCGCTGAGCTCTGGAAGAGTTTGAAGTATCGTTTTTATCATCAGGCAATGATAATTCTACCCAAGGCGAGGTATGAATGGTCGCAATTGAGACTCCATGATTTTAAAAGTGTCTCTGATTACAACTATATGATGCATCGAATTGTCTCAACGTTGAGACTCTGCGGAGACACTGTAACTGAAGATGAAATGTTGGAAAGAACATTATCTACTTTTCATGCATCTAACATGGTACTCCAGCAGCAGTACAGAAAGCATGGGTTTACGACTTATTCAGAACTCCTCTATATCTTATTGTTAGCTGAGGAGAATAACCAGTTACATATGAACCATCAGAGTCGACCCATTGATTTAGCACCACCCCTTGACCAGTCTCAAGCAAATGTAGTCTCCTCCGGAAGAGGAACAAACATTGCCAATGATGATTTCTTTGAGGAATTTGAGAACAACCACCTCGATATCATCGATAACTTACCACCGGGTGAAGATGGTGAGCCTTTGTTCGATGATAACCCAAATGATCTTGCTCTCAAGAAAGATGGCGATTGTTAAATTTATTTTTTTTTTTCAGTTTTTTTTTATCATTTATTTTCATTGGACTGTTTTGAATTGTTTCGGATTATTTTTGGTTGCCTTGGTTGATTTGTTATTTTTTTTTTGAACAATTTCATGATTATTAAGTCTGGCATTATCTTAGTCGCAATCTAAATTTGAGTGATTGGTTTTGATTACCTTTGTTGAACTATCTTGTGAAACCTGAAGTTATTTTATTGAGCATGTAAATGACAATTTGGGAGAAAGGTTTATCATAATCCAGTAGATTATGACGATTATTAGCACCTATATAAGAGCCTGAAGACTCTAAACATAATGGTTAAATAATCAAACAAATTGTGAGAATAATAATCATCTCCCTAAGAGCCTGAAGACTCTATTAATGAATTTTTATTAAACTCCAGAAGAGTTGATGATTCTTACAAACTCCGGAAGAGTATATGATTCTAATCTTACCATTTGTACTCTTGAAGAAGTACATGGAATGTGGGTTTTTATCAAGTTCAGAACGATCATAGAAGTAACTACATAACACGGTCCGGTTAAGAAGGTCACTTCCTGACTATCCTCTAAGCATTGCCTGAAGCATGCCCCTCCGGTAGAGGGTGTGAAAGAGGTTATGGTTAAGCGCTTGACCAAAGTTATTGTTGTGGCTTATAGCTAGGTCTGTTATACGGTTAATTCTAAATGTTCTGAAGAACATTATAAATGACTCATACCTGAAGTATGACATCAATGAAAGTTCTGACAATACCCAATCAGTGGCATCTAAATTAAATAAATGGATCACCATATACAAAGTTCAATGGTTGAATATTATGATTTATAAGTGTCAAACAAATTTGAAAACCTGAAGTTTTCTCAAACAATCTCGAATGTAAAACCAAGATGAATACCATATAGCTGCAGAAGAGCATTGATCTTGTTACCTGAAGTAACAATGACACATATGTATGAATTGACATGGTATTGAACACCAATATCTCATATGACTAGCCAGAAGCAAGTCTTACATAATCGAGAATGTATATATATGGTTTATTTGACACTTATTTATCCCATTGAAACTTATCACTAATCAGAAGTTAGTTAATGATAAAATGTTTTTCTTTGTGGCATTCGGTCATTCATGTGAAACGATGATGGGCGGGATCATTGACATTCACATACACACCCACTAAGAGGGACCAGAAGATCCTAGGACCCGAAGATCCTCAATAAGGGTGACCGAACATATACGGTCTATCATCTTGGCAAAATCGAAAATATGACCATCTAAATTCAAAGTAAATGCAAAGTCTCTAATGTCTCTTGAGTGGATTCAATGAGACAACTACGGAACATTATCACATAGACCAGTGTAATTCCAATACCATAGATGCCTTAACACTTTGGTCATATGAAACATAAGGTAGAGAATGTTATAAAAAAAAAAACATTGTTGAGCATACGGTAGCTCACGGCGACCCAGAAGAGTCGTTGGTCAAATGGGCCAATGCAAGTTTGCATTTCGAATTTGACACAATAACATCTCCCTAATTATCTCCAGAAGAGAGCATGTCATTCAAAGGTTTTGAATAAGCAGCATACGTTCCGAGATGTACCTCCTCCGAATGAACTACAATGAGACCACAAAGAAGTTGGATGATATATGGGGTTTGAGTCCCTATTGATATCAAATACCTAGAGCTTTATAATGGTGATAAAATGCTCGGTATTTAGGGGGAGAGGAAATGAGACAATTAAGAAAGAGATTGCACGGAAGCAACTTCTCTATCATTTCATATCCGCGGATAAATACAAGTGAACCAGAAGTTCAATAAATGAAATGATTATAAGGTTTAGCAAATATGTCATTGAAAGCATTTACTAAAGGCCAAGAAAGTGATAATTAAAGTCACAAATCATACTAGCTCATTTGGAAGTTCCAGAAGTAACTCCAACTCAATGAATATCAAGTGATTCTCAAGTACACCAGAAGTGTTGGAGATCACTAGGCTCTTGGTATACGATTCCCCAGAAGTGGAAAGAGCCTATGAGAATATGATGATCATCAAATAAATAATGGATGTCGACATCGAAATCATAGTAAAAGAGCTAGAAAGAAGCAAGTCATGCAAAGATGGATTCTTTAAGCATGATGGCATTGGACCTGTAGTTCCAACACCAAAAAAGTGCAACATCAATTGGTTTTAAGTGGGTGTTCATACAAAATAAAAATATAAAGCCAAGTTGATTGCACAAAAACCTATCACAGGTTATATGGAGAACGTATTCACCAGAAGTGAATATAATTTTGGATCTAAATGTAAATGACGGACGTGTTACTTGCATACACATATAAATGAAAATGTTTGATTGAAAATGCCTGAAGCATTAATATCAAAGTCCCGTCACATGCAATTGGTTAAAGATCCTTATAAGTGTACCTGGAGTACCTATAATTATGAAAATGGTGACATTGCATTAGATCCCGAAGTACCATACAATGTTGTACTCTTTTCCTTGATCTTGGTTTTTATCCCATTGGGTTTTTCCAAGTTAAGGTTTTTAACGAGGCAACTTATGCACCATTTAATACAACAGATCTCTCTGATCAACAATGAAAAGCACACTAGGTCCTGAAGCACCTTATGTTTGTGCATCCAAAGTAGCTCAACACCAATACATGGAAGTCAAGCGCAACAAGTCAATCATGAAGACACTTCAGCTCAAAGATAATGCTGAGATTCAACCATAAGCTCATGAAGACATTGCCATCAAGAAGAAGAGAAGACTTCGAGAAGGATGTTGACTTCAGGGGGAGTATATGCACTGCACTCTTTTTCCCTTCGTTCAGGTTTTGTCCCACTGGGTTTTCCTGACAAGGTTTTTAACGAGGCAGATCACCAAAGCGTATCACATGTCATTTGTATTTTTCCTTGGTCCTAGTTTTGGTCCCATTGGGTTTTCTAGGCGAGGTTTTTAATATGACAGTTTTGTAATATTTAGGGATGTTTATCCAAGGGGGAGTGTTATAATATTATTATATTAGGGATGGATAAACTCTAGGAAACCCTAGTTCCCGTGTAAACTCCTATATAAAGGGTCCCCTGGAACCCCAATAACACATCAGTTCATTCTCTCCTCCTCCTCTCTACTCTCTCTATTATCACACGCATGCTCTTTTGGACCTGCTTTTTTTTTTTTTTTTTTTGTGTTTTTGGTATTTATTTATTTTTTTAAAAAAAATTCTCCAAGCTAGTCAGCAAGTAGTTACAGACCTCTCTCCGCAACGTCTTGTGGACGTTTTGTCGATGGTCTTTTAGAGCGCGTTTGGCCCGATGTCCAGTGAGGTCCGCAAAGGGTAACGGAGCTCGGTCCGCAGAGGTTGCGAAGTGTAGCAGTGTAGTGTAACTATCAACCCCTTAGTTTATTAGGAAGTTATTACGAGGGATTTATCAAGAGAGGGTCCTCTTCTCAGGCGTCTAACAATTTCTATGTCTGGCACTAGTTATGGGAGAGGATTGTCCGTGCTAGGTGGCAGTTTTACTGATGTGCATTTTCCTCGTTTGTGGCCGTGGGTGGCGTTTTGAAGATCATCCTCAGTTAGCTAGGTATGTACATCATGATACGAAGTTTTTTTTTACTGAAACTTAAGGAGGTATCTTGGTATTTCGCAAGATGTACAAAAGTTTATGCCATTTTGTGTGGTACTTATGTTTAAAAATATTTTTGCAAAACACCCACCTCCTTTTATTTTAACGTTCTCTTTTGTTTAGGAGAAGGACGATGAAGAGAGATTGGCGACCTTAGATAGAAGAAATCAGTGCGCGCGAAGCAAGGATTAGAGGAAGTGTTTGACGCCAATGAGTATGCATGGTTGATGCGAAGATGGCGGCGCCGACCCTTGCTGGTGGATCCTACGGGTAATTTTTTTTAGTTTTGTGTTTAAATTTCTGAATTTGGTTTTTATGAAATCACAGTTCCAACTGTGATCTCACCTTCCACCTGTGATCAGTGAACCACCTGATCACCACCAACCTAATGGTGCTTTGCGAGACTCATGATTTTGGGAGATTTTCTGGATTTCAATTAGAGAATCAAAACTTTCTACACAAGCAGTTACTCTACCTCTCTCTATATATACAGGAGGCCTAACACGCCAAGATCTAACTGCCTAACTAAGGTTCTAACAACCTTCCAACCAAAAGATAACTATGGTAACCATACATACTCCTGGTTACTGCACTTACCAACTCAAAAGGACTTGGTGGCTCGGTAGGATAGTTAACCCATATGCCCCAATATCCCCCCCTCAAGGTGGACGTGTCGGATGAAAGACAAGGCCCAACTTGATAGCCAAACTGAGATGTTGTGATGCTCCAAGTGGCTTAGTGAAGATGTCTGCTAGCTGCATATGGGTAGGAACAAATACAGTGGAAACCAAGCCCTCTTGAACCAAATCACGGATAAAATGACAGTCAATGCGTAGGTGCTTGGTTCGTTCATGATACACTGGGTTAGCTGCAATCTGAAGGGCTGATCTGTTGTCACAGCACAGGGGAATGGGTTTGGTATTGTGTACTTGTAAGTCGTCAAGGACACCAGCTACCCAGATCAACTCAGCTCCTGTGTAGGACATGCTACGATATTCACTCTCAGTCGACGACTTAGAAACCGTTTTCTGTTTCTTAGTTTTCCAGGAGATTAAGCAATCTCCCAAGAAAACGCAATATCCACTCAAGGAGCGACTGGTGTCACGACAGGTTCCCCAGTCAGCATCTGAATAGGCTCTGACATTCAGAGAACTCGAGCTTGGATAGAAAAGAGAGCAATTGATGGTGCCCTTAAGATATCGAAGAAGGAATACGGCAGCTCTCATGTGGGGTGCCCGAGGAGTGACCATGAACTGAGTAAGTTGCTGCACTGTGAAAGCAATGTCTGGGCGGGTTAGAGTCAAGTACAACAATCGACCTATCAATCGCCTATAGGACTCAGGATCATCTAATTCATCTCCTTCATGGGCACTGAGATGCAGATTCCGTTGCATAGGGAACTTTGCAACTTTGCAATTTAGCATAGCAGCATTGGACAGTAGATCTAGTACATACTTGCGTTGGTTCAACACAATCCCTGCCTCTGATCTGGCTAATTCCATTCCCAGAAAATATCGAGCAAACCCAAGATCCTTAATTGTAAAGGCATCATCCAAAGACTGTTTAACTCTGGCAATTTGAGCTCCATCATTTCCAGTCAAGAGCATGTCGTCAACATAAACGAGAGCAACAGTGAGATGAGTCCCTTGAGCAAGCACAAACAGGGAGTAATCATGTTTAGATTGTGCAAAACCCAGATGAACTAAGTGCTTTGTGAGTTCAGCATTCCATTGCCTACTCGCTTGCTTCAGGCCATAAATTGATCTTTTCAAATGGCAAACCTGACCTGGCAGAGCTTTGGCATATCCTGGGGGAGGAGACATGAATACTTCTTCATCCAAGTATCCATGAAGAAACGCGTTGTTGACGTCTAACTGGTGCAAATTCCTCTTTCTTACTGCAGCAATGGCAATCAATATCCTGACAGTAGAGAACTTTGCCACTGGGGAAAAAGTCTCTTTGTAATCTCGATTCTTCACTTGATTGTAGCCCTTTGCCACAAGGCGGGCTTTGAATCTTTCCACCTCTCCTGATGGTCTGAACTTGATCTTGTAGATCCACTTGCACCCTATGGATCGTTTCCCTTGTGGAAGATCAACCACATTCCAGGTATGATTCTTTTCAAGAGCTTCCAGTTCTTTTGCCATTGCCTCTCTCCAAACTTGCTCCTTCTGAGCCTAATTAAAGGATACAGGCTCAACCACACCTAGCACATTGAATAACGATGCAACATAATTGGTTGAGTATCCTTGTAAGTCATTTGGACTAATGACTGAAAAAACCGGGGAGACAGACCCTTCAATATCAACTTTCTTGGATGGTAAGTCCTTGCAAATGAAATCCTGAAGCCTTGCTGGACGTACCACCCTTCTGGCAGGTAAAGGCTCATGGCCTTGGCTTGTGCTACCATGAACTTGGTCTAACTCAGGACTTGCAGATCTTGGTTCATCCTCATGATCAGGTGAATTATTGAATGAGTCATCCACTCTCAATTCAGTGGAGCTGTAACTGGATTCATGTCCACCATGACTAACAACTGGTGAAGCATCACTTCTCTCAGGAGGAGGCCCAAGAATTCTTGATCTATTATCAAGATCATCCCCAAATAACACTCTAGGCAATGCAGGCTCACTGTCACTGGCTTCCTCTTCCCAGTTCTTGTGCTTAAAAGGAAAGATATTTTCCTTGAAGAGCACATCTCTACTCACAAAGACTTTGTGAGTATCCAGGTCATAGAGCTTGTAAGCTTTCTGGCCAGGTGGATAACCTAGCAAGATACATTTCCTGCTGGTGGGTTCAAACTTTGCTCTGTGTGCTTTTGGAACATGAGCATATCCTAAGCAACCTATGACCCTCAATCTGTCATACTCTGGAGGTTTACCAGTTAGAGCTTCATGAGGTGTTACTCCATGTAACACTACTGAATGAAGTAAATTCAGAATGTGTGTGGCTCCTAGCACACATTCTCCCCAGAATCTAATTGGTAACCCAGCATGAATTCTGATAGCCCGTGCAGTCTCTATTAGATGCCGGTGCTTTCTTTCCACACGAGCATTTTGCTCAGGAACATAAGGTGCTGATTTGTGATGGACAATCCCAAGAGTTGTGAGCAAGTCATTCATCCTTGAATTCACAAACTCAGTACCATTATCAGTGCGTATAATCTTTACAGACTTAGCAAACTGAGTGTTAATGAAGGAAAGAAATCCTTTCACCACTCCACATACCTGTCCTTTGTCTCGAAGGAGAAAAGTCCAGGTAGACCTAGAGCAATCATACACTACAGTCAGAAAATACCGAGCCCCACACAATGATGGGACACCATATGGTCCCCAAAGATCCATATGAAACATTTCAAAAATTTGGGAGGCATGTGAAGTACTCAATTGAAAAGGCAGTCTATGCATCTTAGCAAGGCAACAAGTATCACAATCAAAAGAAGAGGCAGTACATCCCTTGCCCCAATCAAACAGCTTCATCTTGGACATGGAAACATGTCCAAGCCTAGCATGGTTCAACTCCATCTGGTTATTAAGACAAGAGGCAACAAATTTATTTTCAATACCATTGTTTGCAGCAACAAAGGAGCTGTCTGAAGCAACTATTCGATGACATCCAGTTTGCAGAGGAATACACCTGAATCCTGTGAACCTGTATAGCCCTCCATGTCTGGTGCCAATGGCCAACTTCTCACTAGTTGAAGTATCCTGCAACCAACATCTATACTTAGAAAAAATGAACAAACACCCTTCAACATCCAACAGCTTGGACACTGATAACAGGTTGTACTTGAAGTGAGGCATGTATAGCACATTTCTGAGTACAATCTTGTTATTCATCTTGACTGTACCCATCCATCTGACCAACTGTGTAATGCCATCAGGAAATCCGATCATGATAGGCTTTGCTAAATGTTGTAGACTCACAAACAACTCTTTAGCACAAGCTATATGATCAGAGGCGCCTGAATCAACAATCCAGTTGATGAGTTTCTGGTCGTTCAACTGATCATTTACAGACATCGAAACATTACCTGCAAAGTTTACTGAGCTTGGACCAACATCCGAATCAGGATCCATCGGTGCTTTGCCTTTGAAGGCTCTCATGACTTGTGCTACCACGGCGTTCACCAACTGGACATCCGGCTGTTCTCCTGCAGTTCCTCTTCCTCCTCCATTCTCAGAATTTCCAAATCCCAGTGGACTTTCTTCCATCGCCACATCTTGGACGTTTGCCACTACTTTCCCTCCTTGCTTGAGCTTGGGGCCTGTGTACCAATCTGGAAATCCTACCAGCTTGAAACAGGTTTCCTTCACATGTCCATTTTCTTTACAGTAGTTACAGAATAATTTCATTTTAGCTTTCTTGTACTCCTCTTTCCTCTGATCCTTCTTTAATTCGCCAGAATTTGACCTGAACTGTCCTCCAGCTGCATTCCAGTTGCTAGAGCTTGCACCATTGGCTCCAGATCTGGAGGTTTTGGCGGCGAAAACCTCATGTCCTTGAGCAGTTCCATTGGTAATTCCCTTTTGTCTCTCGATCTGTGTTACCATGTGAAACGCTCGATTCCCAGATGGCAGTGGTTCCATTCCAAGGATGTGGCTACGAATTCCTTCATAAGTGTCGAATAGCCCCATCAAAAATTGCATTAGCTTAGTCGTGGCTTCCCTATCCAGCAACTTCTTCATGATCGAGCACGAACATGCCTTGAGTCCTCCACATTTGCATATCGGAAACGACTCAATTTCTTGAAGCTCATCCCAAGCTTTCTTCCTTTTCCCGAAATACTCCGCAACTGTGGAATTCTCTTGACGAATTTCACTGATCTCCTTCTTGATCTGGTAAATCAGCGGCGCATTGGATTCGGCAAACCTTTCTTGAACGTCATCCCACAGCTCCTTCGCGGAATTGATGTAAACAAATCCTTCAGCCAGATCTGCCTTCATCGAATTGATTATCCAACTCATCACCATGTAATCGCATCTAAGCCATCGCTCATAATCCTCCGAGTCTTCCGACGGTCTCTCGCACATCCCGTTAATGAAGCCGAGCTTCATTTTAGCTCGGAGCGCCATCCGGATTCCGCGACGCCAGCTGTGGAAATTGTGTCCGTTGAACTGAGCCGACACCAGCTGCATCCCTGGATGATCGGAATTGGACAGGAACAACGGATCTGGATTGTTAGCTCCAAGGTTCCGACCTTCCTGATGCTGGCGTTGAGGATCAATGACATTATCTTCCACAACATTCTCCATCAGATCTTCTGAAACGAAAGTTTCACACCGAGGTAGAAATTTCTCCAAGGAAAGCGTGAATCAATGTCTGAAAACCACAGATCTCCCGCGAGTGCTCTGATACCATATGAAATCACAGTTCCAACTGTGATCTCACCTTCCACCTGTGATCAGTGAACCACCTGATCACCACCAACCTAATGGTGCTTTGCGAGACTCATGATTTTGGGAGATTTTCTGGATTTTCAATTAGAGAATCAAAACTTTCTACACAAGCAGCTACTCTACCTCTCTATATATACAGGAGGCCTAACACGCCAAGATCTAACTGCCTAACTAAGGTTCTAACAATCTTTCAACCAAAAGATAACTATGGTAACCATACATACTCCTGGTTACTGCACTTACCAGCTCAAAAGGACTTGGTGGCTCGGTAGGATAGTTAACCCATATGTCCCAATAGTTTTAGGGATTTGGATTTGTGATTTTGAGAGTGGGTTTGAGGATTTCATTGGTTTAGATTTTCGATTTACAGCTAGTGATTGGAGTTTCGATTATGCAATTTAAGGGGCTTGAGTCCTATTTTAGGGTTTTTCGGTTTCCTCTTTATGATTTGCGTTCCACTCTGGATTTCTCTCATTAATGCTCCAGCTGCTTTATTTTCTGCTTTCTTTTGATTGATATATATAGGGCTAGTGTTGAGAGTGGTTTGAATTTTTTGTCTTCGATGAGGGATATGGGATAATTGAAAATAAAGCTTTCGATGAGGGATTCGATCAGTGGTCTTGGTTCAGTTAAAAAAATTGATTTGAACTATCTGATGAATATCCCTATGCAATTGAATTGAATCGATTTTTATTCTTTTTTACTGTCTTAGGAACTCTAGGCATATCATGCCATGTCTTGGTCTCAGTGTAACAGGTGTGATTTGAGAGTTTTGAGTCTTATCTCCTTTGCTTGTCCCCGAAGATCGAGAGACATTTGAATTCATGGATTTCATTAGGGAATTTTGATTATGTTGCCTCATGAGTTTAGGACTGATTTGCTTGTATCTCATATAATGTTTTGCCTAAATTAGAGAATTTTGATTCATGGATTTAGTGTCATGTATAAGTGTAACTATGGCTTAAATAAGGCTTCCATTCTTATCCTAATCTTCGAATTCAACAAGGTGAGAAAATCGGTTCCTTTGCTGAATTTATGCTTGGTTGGGGGACAAGTTCTATGTAGTTGGCGATTGGAATTTTTAGTTGTCATGTTGTAATTGCTTAAAAGTTGAAACTGGTTTTATACATTTTGCTGCAAAATTATTACCTTGATTCTTGATTTAAAGCCTATTAGCTCAAACATGAGAGCATCTGCGTGAGTTCGACCCCCGCATAGACTTATATAAAATATATAAAAAATTGATGGTTTGTAATTGGAATAACAACATGAAAAAGCTTATAAATATGCTCTACTGTCATATGCAAGTTGTAACTTCTAATAATTCAAATTAATGAAAGATGAAAAAATAGGTGAATAAATGCAAGCTAAATTTATTATGAAATTTTCTACTTACATGAAATCAAAACTTTGTAGAGAAAATTAAAAATTGAATATCATAAAGTCTTTATGTTCAAAGTTTAGCTCAACCGCGAACTTCTCTTACTCCATAACCGTTCCCCTCTGAAAATCCAACAACAGTAATGACCAAATAAGAATAACATAATAAGAAAAAGCAACTAGAATCGAGAAGACAGTGTTTTGTGATCTTATGTTGTCATAAAGCTGAATTTGATTAAGATGTGACGAGGGAAGGTTGAGCTCTCCCGAGCTCACTCTGGTTCACTTCCAATTCATTAGTTCAAATGAGCTGTGTTGGGCCTTAACCCGTGTTGTAACTAGTTCAAGCCCAACATCATTGTGTAACTGAATATAAAATGGAACTTTATGTAATGTTCAATCAATTAATACACATACACATTTTCCCTCCATCCTCAACCTCCGAAACACAATTACCCTATAATTTCTCCATTTCTCTTCATTTCTTTCAAATCCTTCGTTTCCAGCTCAAGAAATGGCGACTGAAACAGTGAACAAGCTCACGATTGAGGTCACAGGCCCCTTATTTCTCAACTCCAGGGACCATCCTGGACTTAGAATTGTAGCTGAAGCATTCGATGGGAGAAATTTTGCAAAATAGAAGAAAGCTGCGAAAATCGCCTTGAGTGCGAAAATTAAGCTCCGATTTATCAGTGGAAAGCTGCCGAGATCTGCTGAAGAGGATCCGAAGGCTGAGATCTGGGATCGATGCAACGATATGGTAATATTGTGGTTGATCAACAACTTGGACTCGTAGATTCGTAGCAGTGTGATGTATGCTGATACGGCGAAGGAGGTCTGGGACAAGTTGGAGTTCCGATATGGACAAGTCAATGGAACTCAAATATTCGCTCTCAAGCGAGAACTGAGTACCTTCTCGCAAGGTACGCTTACGATTTCTGCATATTTCAATAAGCTGAAAACACTTTGGAAGGAACTTGATAACATAAGGAAGATTACACCATGTTCTTGTGAATCTAGAAAGGAGAATATGAAAATTGTTGAAAAACAGAAGCTAATGCAGTTTTTGTTAGGGTTGAATGATAACTATATTCATGCAAGAGGATTTGTTTCTTATGATGCAACCTCTAACAAGTGTCAGTGTTGCTTGTGCTATGATTTCACAAGAGGAATCTCAATGTGAATTCAAGAATCATACGACATTGAGTATAAATCTTACTTCTTCGTTCAATGTTGAAGTTAAGAAAGGAGACTCCAAGGGAGATCTCAGTACAGGTGCTAAGAAGACAGGTATGTACTGCACACACTGTAAGAAGACAAACCATGAAGTTGACAAATGTTACTTCATTCATGGTTTTCCAAAGAAGAACACAAAGAACGAGAAGGTTGCTGCTCATGCTTCAGATGGTGGGGATTCAGTTAGTGTTTCTGAACTCACATCTGCTCAATATGCTCAGTTACTTGATTTGCTTAGCGTCTCTGATCAGAAACATAGGGATGTTATGACTGGTTCAGACAAAGACTTTGTTGGCTTTGCAGGTATGGCTCTTGATCATGGGAATTCTAAGTGTATTTGGATATTGTATGCGGGTCCTAACAGTCACGTGTGCACAAACAAGTCTATGTTTTTGTCATTGACTACTATTTCCAAACCTTTTTCCATCACACCGCCTACTGAGGATGCTCTGAAAGTTTATACTATGGGGAGTATTACACTTGCAGATGGATTGGTTTTGAAGGAAGTACTATTCGTGCCTTACTTCAAATGCAATCTTTTGTCAGTAGGAAGGCTTGTGAGGGACACAGGAGAGCTGTGTTGTTTACACCCCATCTGTGTTTGATGCAGGGTACTCAGAGGCAGAAACCTCTTATTCTTGGAAGATGTAGCCGAGGGCTTTACTTCCTAGAAAGGAAGGTTGCAGAAGTTCAAGTTCCATGGCTCGGGAAACCAGTAGCAGCTGCTACAATAAGTGCTCAAACATGGCACAATAGACTTGGTCCCTTACCCACAACCAAGTTATCTCGTTTGTTTTCTGATATTGGCAATGTAGAGACCCTTTCTTCTTGTGAGATTTGTGCTAGATCAAGACAACATAGGTTGTCCTTTCCGAGGAGTGTGATTACCACTTCTAAACCTTTTCAATTACTACACATTGATGTTTGGGGCCCTTTCCATGTGCAAACATACAATGGTTATAATTAAGTACTTTGTCACAATTGTGGATGATTTTAGTCGATCAACTTGGGTACATCTGATTGGCTATAAAAGCAGTGCATTGTCTGTGATTCAAATGTTTATTGCTATGGTTGAAACACAGTTTGAGGGTCGTGTTCAGATGATACGTACTGACAATGCTCGGGAATTGGGTCTATGTCATGCATCTTTTGAATACTTGCACAACAAAGGGATAGGGCAGCAAACCTCTTCTATTGCAACTCCCCAACAGAATGGTGTTGTGGAAAGAAAACACAAACACATTCTAGAGGTAGTTAGAGCCTTGATGTTTCAGTCTAAATTGCCATTGAGGTATTGGGGTGAGGCAGTGCTAACTTCTGTGCATCTCATCAATCGATTACCTAGCACATTGCTGAAGGGAACCGGTCCTTTTGAAGCATTAATTGGTAGAAAACCACATTATGAGAACCTTATGAGCTTTGGATGTCTTTGTTACAGCTCCACATTGAAACAAGGGAGACACAAGTTCATGCCTCGTGCAGTTCCTTGTGTATTTCTGGGTTATCCAATGGGGACTAAAGGCTTCAAAGTCCTAAACCTTGACACCCATAGGGTTCAGGTTACTAGAGATGTGGTATTCCATGAAAAACACTTCCCTTACAGTGATGCTTCTCAGGATACTTCTTCATCATCATCTTTGTTTCCAAGCTCTCCTTAAATGACAGCTTCTGATGATGATGGTCCAATTCACTTGCCATCTCCAACACCTTCTATTCTTGAGCAACATGATCGGCCAGCTGGTATACACTCGTTAAGCCGTAACAGTTATCGAAAATGAAGAAATCGAAGGCTCATACGTACAGATCAACATGATCGGAAGAATGACAAGGAAATTAGGGATTCGGAGAACAAGAGGAGGAAAGCAAAGGGCATTTTGTGTATATATTTGCGATAACACTGCTGCGCACTATGGTGTTAAGAAGAATAGAAGATGAGCAAGTATTTCGTCTATCTTTCGAGGGCGTCTTCTAGACAAGATGACGGCACCTCCGATGTCTTGGAGCAGTGCCAGAAGATTAACAGCGGTTTTTATAAAATGCGAGTAATATACTCTATGTTGAATGATGAATATTCCTCGCCCCGAATCTCCTATAAAGATTTCAAGAAGTACATGGCCTGGTAAGTTAAGTACGTACGTATGTATGTCCACTTATACGGATCGACTATAAAAATCTCAACTATAGAAATTTCTCTTTTTTTTTTCTATATATATAATAATTACTTTAATGGTTTGGTCTACATATGGTCAGATTTCAAGTATGATACTGATAGATTACATAGGTCTTAATATTGTATAGTTGGCTAAAAGCCCATTAAGGCCCAATACCTTTGTAACCTATATATATATATATTATATCAATGAATGGAAACCCTAAGGAGGACTTTACATCAATTCTACAATCCTACACCATCATCCAGCCTGTGGCATGCACGCCTGGGCCATCCTAGCGCTGCCGTTCCAGATGTCCTCCGTTCCCAGAACCTTGTCACCTGTACTAAAGATCCACGCTCTGGTTTATGCTCTTCCTGTCAACTAGGCAAACATGCCAGACTGCCGTTCCAACGGTCTTTGACCTCTACCCTTGCTCCATTTGATATCATTCACAACGACATTTGGACCTCTCCCGTGCCTAGCAAGGAGGGTCACAAGTACTACCACTTGTTTCTTGATGATTACACTCATTACTTATGGGTCTTCCCATTGCATTTCAAGTCCCAAGTGTTTCCTGTCTTTGCCAGATTCCATACCTACATCAAAACACAGTTTCACATGTCCATCAAATGTTTCCAATGTGACAATGGCCGTGAATTTGACAACAAAGACTTTCACTCCTTCTTTGCCGCAAATGGGATCTCCTATCGCTTGTCTTGCCCCTACACTTCTCAGCAGAATGGCAAGGCAGAGAGAATCATCAGAACCATTACCAACATGATGCGCTCTCTCCTCTTCCACGCATCTATTCCCCTTCCCTATTGGCCTCACGCCTTATCCACCACATGTTATCTCCTAAACATTCTCCCTTCCACTACCCTACACCATCGTTCGCCAGCTCAGACACTTTATTACGCCGAGCCTAGGTATGATCACCTTCGCACCTTCGGGTGCTTGTGTTTCCCAAACCAATCCACCACAGCCCCGCACAAGCTTCACCCGCGCTCCACTCCATGTGTCTTCCTAGGCTATCCGTCTGATCATCGCGGTTACATTTTCCTCGATATCAAGACCCACAAGATCATTCTCTCACGTCATGTCACCTTTGATGAGTCGCGATTTCCCTTTGCGTCTCCCACGCCCCCCTGTGTCTCCTTCAGAGTCTGAGTCACCATTCCCTCACTTCCTTTTTCCCAGAGCTCTCCCGGTGCTCCTGCGTCTCCCCCTTCCCCACCCCCACCACCCCCCACCACCAGACCACACACCCGCAGCGTCTCCGGTGTCTTCCGACCCCGTCAGATCGTATCCATGACTACCACCCATCGCCCCACCATCCAACCTCATGGCCTAGCAAAGTAGTCCCCTCGCCAAACACCACTGCCGCGGGCGCTGCACACTGCTGCGCTCGCAGCCTATCAATTGTCCATGCCCCCAGCATCGCATCACCTACCGGCGGCGCCCGCCGCAACACATGCTGCGCCCGCCGCATCCCTCCCCGTCTCACATCACCCACTTGCAGTGCCCGCCGCAGGGTATGCTGCGCCCGCCGCATCCCACACCGCCTCTGCACCCATTACCCGCAGCTCTGCTGCGCCCACCGCTTCATCCCCATGCTTAGCCCCTCTTGCTCCCATCCGTCCCGACACCCAATCACCCTCTGCCTCCACCCAGACCTCCCTCTCCCCCATTCCCACCTCCCACAAAACAGCCCTCCAAGACCCGAATTGGCAGGCGGCTATGCTCGACGCATACAGGGCCCTTACGAAGAATGGTACTTGGGTTCTTGTTCCTCGCCCTCCTGAGGCGAACGTCATTCGTTGTATGTGGCTCTTTCATCACAAGTTCCGATCTGATGGGACTTTGGAGCGCTATAAGGCCCGTCTTGTGGTGAACGGTAGATCTCAGCAGACAGGTATTGATTGTGATGAGACGTTCAGCCCTGTGGTCAAGCCTGCCACTATCCGAGTGGTCCTGAGTCTAGCTCTGTCGCGCAACTGGGCCATCCATCAGTTAGATGTCAAGAACGCATTTCTCCATGGCCATCTGAATGAGACGGTCTACATGTTTCAGCCGCCGGGGTTTGCTGATGCTGACCGTCCGAAGCATGTCTGTCTCCTCAAGCGCTCTCTGTATGGTCTGAAACAGGCTCCGCGGGCTTGGTTCCAGCGTTTTGCCTCTCATCTGCTCCGTTTGGGTTTCACAGGCAGCCGTTCCGATTCGTCTCTGTTTATCTATCGCCGAGGCTCAGACTTGGCATTCCTGTTGCTATATGTCGACGACATCATTCTCACCGCCTCTTCTGATGCTCTTCGGACGTCTATTATTTCGCAGTTGAGTGCGGAATTCGCCATGTCTGATCTGGGTCAGTTGTCTTACTTTTTGGGAGTTGCTGTTCAGCGTCATGCGTCACGTCTGTTTCTCTCACAAAGTAAGTATGCTACAGAGATTGTTGCTCGGGCTAAGATGGTCAACTGTAATCCAGTCGCCACCCCTGTCGATACATCCAACAAGCTCAGTGCTCATTCTGGTCCTTTGGTTGATGACCCGACATTGTACAGGAGCCTCGTTGGTGCTCTTCAGTTACGCCGTTCAGCAGGTCTGCTTGTTCATGCATGCACCTAGGGAACCTCACTTTCAGGCTTTGAAGCGGATCATTCGGTACATCAGCGACACTCTTGAGCTTGGCACCACGATCACTCCTTCCTCTAAGCTCAATCTTGTTGCTTACACTGATGCCGATTGGGGTGGTTTTCCTGACGCACGTCGCTCCACGTCTGGGTACTGCGTCTTCCTCAACGACACCCTTGTGTCATGGTCCGCCAACCGTCAGTCCGTCGTATCTCGCTCCAGCGCTGAGGCCGAATACAGGGGTGTTGCCAACGTTGTGGCCGAGTGCTCTTGGCTCCGGAACCTCCTACTTGAGCTCCGTTGTCCCCTTCAGAAGGTCACTCTGGTCTATACGGACAACGTCTCCGCCGTCTACCTGGCTAGCAACCCAGTCCAGCATCAACGAACGAAGCACATTGAGCTTGATCTCCACTTCGTTAGGGACAAGGTTGCCATTGGACATGTCCGCGTTCTCCATGTCCCGTCCTCTTATCAGTACGCTGATATATTCACCAAGGGTTTACCTCGACAGTTATTCATTGATTTTCGTTCCAGTCTCACTGTAAGGACCCCTCCCGTTTCGACTGCGGGGGTTTGATAGATTACATAGGTCTTAATATTGTATAGTGGGCTAAAAGCCCATTAAGGCCCAATACCTTTGTAACCTATATATATGTTATATCAATGAATGGAAGCCCTAAGGAGGACTTTACATCAATTCTACAATCCTACAGATACAATGGGCTATTAAAGTATGACCCAGATTTAACACCGAGCTTAACCAAATCATTACTAAGGGAAAATGGCAATTTCATCCATGACAACTTAACCAAATCATTATTAAGGGATCATGACAGTTCCGTATTTTACATGAATTAATGGAAAATATTTCGCTAAATACATGGTCAAATTTATCGGTAACGGAAGTCGATGACGACATAGCACCTACCACCCTCTTAAGCCAGAATTGGCACGGCCCTGCCAAACCCTGTCATCTCTTTTGTCACCGGAAGCCGAAGTCGGCATGTTCATCATTGACACCGACATCAGGTGTTGACATATCCCTACTAGCAATTTTATAGCAACAAAGTTAACAATGTTATTAGTCTCAAATTTAGCCCCAAAATTGCCTTGGAAATCTTGGCGCAAATTCGAGGGTATTAATTAAGATGATGCCCTCGAAATATTTCGTCATAGTATATATAGAGGGTACTGATGACTTTTTTTGAGCTGTGTTAACTCCAGAAGCCAGTGTTAGCTAAACCTTTGTTGATACCATACCGTGTATTTAGCAATATCATACTATCCCGGCCAATAGCAAGCCGGATTTGAATCACTCAATCGGTAAAAAAACAAATAGTAAATTGAATTGGATTTGAGTGATAATTTTTTTTCCACCTACACCTTTCTCACTATCCAAACTGTCACTCATCATCCATCAATCAAATATATAATATATATATACGGTGATTTAAGTAGCTAAACCTTTGAGAAAATCTAATTAGCTAATCGTATCCCAAACAAATAAAATTTGGTGGTGTGCCTTCCCTTCCCTTCCTTCCTTCTACTTTTCCCCCTTCCTTCCTCCCACTTTGACCATTGATGCCACAACCTTCCTTCTGTTCCTTCCTCCCATTTTGACCATTGATGTCAATTTTTGTGATGCCATTTTTTTTACCTTTGACCACATATGCCAGTTTTTTATGCCACTTTTTCGATGCCATTTTTTTTTTTTCCAGTGATTCCATTTTTTCAAAATAGTGTTTTGATGTCATTTTTTAAATAACATATTTTCTTTAATGGGATGCCACCTTTTCAAATTAGTTTGATGCCATTTTTTTAATCAAATCGAGTATAAGGCCTATAAAGTCAACCCAAATATCGATATTTGAGTTGACTTTATAGGCCTTATACTCGAATGTACAAATTTCTGTTATCAAGATGCCTAATATGAACGAGAAAAGATCAAATGTATTCATCATGATTCCATAACTGTGTAAGTGGTAACTAGCACATGAAAACTCAGATCACCATTAAACCGATCGAATTTGGAAGTTTTACAATCCTTATAGAGTTTCTGCAGCAATGGACCTATGATAATTGTGAACAAATCATTATGGGAAGGTAAGAAACATAAGATACAAACACACGAAGAGACTTCATGATTGATAAATTGCTTGCGTCACATGCTCTTCTTACTCTCCATTTGATTTTGAAAGGACTCTTCCTCTGCCCAAGCATGTACTTTTAGATATGCGGACTACTTGTAATATAGCATTGCAGGGTTAGGATACTTGTACAGTAATACAACAGTACGTCAATGTAAAAGTATATCCTGAACAAGGCATCACAAAGCTCTTTCTTTTTGAGGTTGATGATGTAAGAATGAAAACCTAAACCGCTTGAAATTTGGCTCACAAATATAATTCACCGTATTTCATGCCCATCCTCTGAATGAGATCGATGAATGAATGAAGAATCAGAGTTCTCTCTCTTTCCTAATAACTGAAGCAAAGATCCTATAAATAAGAGTACAATCTTGCACAAAAAGTGCAGCTTCATCTACACAACAAGAGTATGCATGATATTGCATAAAAAGAGAGAACGGGGAGAATAAAAGGATGGTTGATATCTATTAAGCGCGAGAGGGAGGGAGGAGCTTGATTCACATATGAAATCATATCTGAGAGTTGCGTAGCAATGAGATCGGGATCCTTTGCAAAATGATGGAAGAAGATGGCAATTTGATCATATGAGAAACATGCAAGAAAAATGTTCAGTCTGCCCAAGGACCACTATTTAATATTTGCCTTTCAATTAACACGGAAAGAGAAGAAAGAAGTTGAAAAATATTCATGTCCACAGCATTGGAAGAAAAGTAGATTGTCTCAACAAAGTGCAACAGTAAATGGTATCAATGCGAAATTACTGCTAATTTATGAAACCATATAGCCTATTGTACTTCAATTTGAAAAGATTATCTTTTCCTCAATAGAAAACTTCGACTCAATGTGATTGCAAATAAAAATAGAAGAAAAGAAGCACACCTGCAATGGAATCCAACACCTTTGTTGCTTCAATTCCAAACATAGGATACTCAGGCTCATCTCTATGTACTATAGAAGGTGCAGCTGCTACAACTTTGACACCTAGAAGAGCATAAGCAACCTATCTAGTACATAGAAACATACTGAAATCTTCAAATAGCATGTTTGACACCTTGACGTAGTACGTCTTTGTGGTACATTACTATGCTTTCTTTCATTTTGGAAGCATATCAGAACCATATAATTTATAATCTATAATCTAGATACAACATCAATGGATACAGAGAGAAACAAGAAGGGCGTCCAGCGTCCTACAAGGGGAGCAATGGTGTACACATTTCTCAACTATCACCATATGTTGAGTCTATATTGATGTTATATTATATGTATGATGGATGACAAGGAAATGTATTATTTATTTTATGCAAATATCAATTAGATTATTTATTGGGATTTATATTTAATCATTTGTTGGAGATCTTGTGCAGGATTAATTTGATATGGTTATTGAAGATTTGGGGTTGACTTTCTAAAAGCCTCTTTGAGGATTTTGTGGAGCAATCTTCAAACTCAAAAGGTTATTGGTTTGTTGAGATCTTCAAGAGATTTGGTTAAACCAATCTTTGATTGCATTCAACGTTTTAAAACAAACCAAAGCCAAAACCTTGGTTTCCAGGTTTTGGTAAGGCCTTAACGGCTCTGGTAAGACCTTACCGACAATGGACTCAAGAAGATTAACATGATTCGGAATTGATGGGATTTAGAGTTTCAATTGGGCCTAATTTATAATTGGGCCTATTTTTCTAAAGACCCATTTTTGGACATACATGGAAGAATTGGAATTGGACCTAATGGTGCAAATTCTAAATTCCAAGTAGGCCTAACTACAAATGGGCTTGTTTTGTTTTTTAGTATGGATTTATTCCATCGTATTTATCCTATATCTATTTGTTAGATTGATTGAGATTTTGTAGGATCTTTTTGAACCAAGTCCAAGGATCTTCCAACGTATCTTTTCATTCAAGATCACAGAAAATATGAAGTGAAGCTTCTGGATTAATTTTAAAGGGCCAAAGATCTCTCCAGGAAGTTCGGTGCTAACGTCAAATTCAAACGTTCAATTTTCAAATTGGAGGATCCGGCCTTTATAAGGAGAAGAGGAAGATTGCCGAACAACAGACAAGTCCACAAGCGCTTAAACGTCTTCTGCAATTTCATCTCCTGCGTCAACCGATCTCGCATCTCTCTCTTTGCTTAATTGTTTTATTTCTTTGAGAGTTTGTGAGGTTTACATTAAGCTTTATCGTACAATTCATTCTAGGTTATACTAAGGGTTCTTTACCCAAACGTATAGGGTACTCTGGTACTCGTAGAGCTTTGTTTCACTAGAGAGTTTGAGTTGCTAGATAGTAAGGAAGTCTAGAAGTGTGTAAGTCTTCTAGAGGCTGTATCTAGGACTCATAAGGCAAAGTGAAATAAAGTGAGTTGAATCCTACGGGTTGGATAACCCTAGGCGGGGACGTAGGCGGTTGTGCCGAACCTCGTTAACAAGTATCGTGTGCTTTACTTTCCGTTCTTTTAATTCGTGCTTGTGATTGTTTTGCTTCCTATTCGTCCTTCTTGCTTAACTAGTTACTGTTTTGCAGATAAGGTCTTATCTCCACTGGTAAGGTCTTACCAGTTTCAGCATTGTCTTATTAACTAAATACTGATTTTCAGATAAGGTCTTACCTCGGGCAGTAAGATCTTACCAGTTTCAGCTTTTGCGAAAAGTTTGCATACTCTTTCTTCCTCCCTTGCTAGAGTATTTGTTAGCCTTTTATCTGCCTATTCCGCACTTCAATTTAACAAGTATCGTGTGCTTTACTTTCCGTTCTTTTAATTCGTGCTTGTGATTGCTTTGCTTCCTATTCGTCCTTCTTGCTTAACTAGTTACTGTTTTGCAGATAAGGTCTTATCTATATACCTAAAGAAAATCTTTAAAATAGCAAGTAATCCATTCATCGATACCTCACGACGAGTAAAGAGAGGTCCTTAGGAATGGTTTTTAAAGCAGGAACAACATCTGCATCTTGCATTTGACTCGGCGCAGATGTTGCCTCATCTACCAACAAATTTGATTGATCTTCTGTTGTTGAAATGGACCAAGAAGCAAGAGAAAAGATTCGGTTACATATGCCTTGATCATCCTATTGTATTGACAGGGTTTGATCCAAAAATCTCTCACATATGAACTTCAACACTAACCAGAGATACCGTAAAGGAAGAATCACAATTATCTCTACCCTAATAACTGATCAGAGGTACTGTAATCTTGCTAGCTACAAATCATATCATACAGTAACGAATTGCCCCAATTTAAATTCTCAAATGAAGCTAAATGGAACAAAACTCGATCAAATTCAGTTTCATCTTAAACATAAACCATAACATTGTGTAGGCATTAAGGAGCCACAGTCAAATTCAGTTCTAGGTAAATTACGCAAAATCACAGCGATTACAAAATAACATAAAATTTCTACTGCATTCGGGAATCAATTAACAACAATTACCTCGATCAGTTTTCACCAAGTTCATCGAACTTGGTAAGCGCCAGACAAAGAGAACGCTAGAATCAACGCTTTACGACACCGATGAAGCTTTAAAAAACATGTGATTTTGGATGGAGAAACACACGCCGAAGATCTGAATGAGAGGGGGGTGGGGACTTTGGGTCTCAGCCTGGAACGGAGAGACCAAGGGCGACGCTATGGAAGCGTGATGAGAACGAAGAGATCGAGCAAGGCGAGCATGTCGAGAACAGAGAGAGGGATATTAGAGAATGAGAGGCGGAGGGAGGAGAACGAGGGAGCAAGACGAGAGAGCGGAGAGCGAATGAGAGACAGGGTATAGGCAAGCTAAATTTTTTTCTAGTAGGGAATAACACGCCTAATTTTATTTTTATGGGGTATAGTTACTTAAATAAGTGTTGTGACAGGTATATTTCATCAAATTAATTTCGTCAATATATATTCCTAAATTTATTTTCATGGGGAAAAAAAAAGTATAAACCAACTTTTTATTTATAACCCTAAAGATAATCAATCCTCCTCTTTTCCATTTTTCAAAAAAATGATAATTTGTTTGTGATATTTTTCAAAGTCTTATTGTTTGTAATTTCAAGGTAATATAGGCAAACCGATTTTTTTGTGGCGCGGGCTCGTCCTCTATTTCATCAGTCACTAGTGCAGAGGGTATGGGCCTCTGGAATGGTATCAACGCTGCACGACAACTCAATATTACCAAGCTAATCATTGAGGGTGACAAACTAACCATCATTAACAGCCTCAAGGGTTGTGGGAAACCTCTGGGTGACTCGGAAATGATTGTCTCGGACAGTCTAGTCTCCCTTGGTTTCTTCCATACATTTGAGATTCGTCATGTCCTTAAGGAGGCTAGCCGAGTTGCGGATTGACTCTCGCACCTCAATTTCGCCTTCTCTGGCTCCACGACACCTGATGACTCCTTGGTTCGTGATTTTATCTGTTTAGATGTTCTTGGTATATAAGGCTCCCTTATTGCCAAAATTTTTCCGGTTAAAAAAAAGGTATGTTTTTCTTTACGAGTTAATGTCGATTAATTTAAGAGATATATAGGAAAGGTATGTTTTTCTTTACGAGTTAATGTCGATTAATTTAAGAGATATATAGGAAGACTTATTAATGTTATTTAAAATTTATTATTTTAATTACGAGAATTTCTTTTCACTATTTTCGAATGTAATCTTTCGCATTAGAAGAAAATGAGTGGAATCAAATGATGAAATTTTATCCACATTACATCAGTCTTATTCATTTACATCAGTCTTATTCATTCACCTAGTTAGTAGATGATATATGGATGAAGTGGTTTGTGAGAGATGGGTCGGTTGAGATTGATCAATCCATGATCATCAAATGAAATATATGTTAAATCACGGCGGGTCATACGACTTGGGGTCACACGTCCAAGTGCCCACACGCGCTCGCCAAGTTGAGCGTTCAAGCTGAGTGGGGTTCAATCCTAAAACCAATTGATGTTAGGTGGGGTAGCTCATTAGCTTATATGCAAGACTTGAATTCATATTTATATCGACGTGGGATGTTATTTCACATATTTCCACACACCCCCTCAAGGGCAACTGCGCGCCTCACCCCGCAATATCTGTCAGTTGCACTTGAGGAGGCGTGTTGGGGTTGTGGGTAGTCCCACATTGAAATATGAGATGAATACCAAACCAAAATATAAGAAAGGTGGAAGCCCCTGCACAATGGTTTAAACCTTTTTGATGAAGAATAACTTTATGGTAAATACTTTTACCATTTTCTTAAATATTTTAAGTATATATACCTTCATTATTTAATCCTAAATGTTATTAATATTTTATAATATTAATTTGCTATTTTATTAAAATTTTATTTATTAAAAATCGCGCACCATTACGCGAGGATTACACAAGAAAATTAATACTGTAGTGTAAAAGACTATGAAGGCCATGGTCAAGAAGATGGCATTGTCCAACAACTGGCCATGGTCCTTCTCGGCAAATGGCGGAGCAAGTGGTGTCTTAAATGCCTTGTGAGCACTTGCTAAGTTGCTATCCTTCAATAATGCCCAACTTAATCAAGGCTAGTGAAATTTATTTCGTTATCCTTTATTATACCAATGTTTAATTTATATTATCCTTTTATCATTGCCATTTTATCATTGTATTATCCTTTTGATTATATTAATTTAATATTTAAATAGCCTTATTTTTAGGGTATCGACAAATTCTTAACTATTAGTAATGTTAAATTATTAAGCATTATCAATTCAAGATTAAACATAATTTCTTAAAATTTAAGAGATAATCAAATTAAATAGAATACGGTACATTTAAAAAATTCTTTAGTTTATCAAAATCATTTACATATTTGTTCAGATAATGAAGTAAATGATTTTCAAATTTAAAATGGGTTAATACTAAGAAGTAGCATTATATATAATATATATATAACAATATATAAAGCTATAGTTATAAAATCAATCACTATTAAGAAAAAGTATTAATGGTCAATAATCTCCATTAGTCCAGTCCCAAGAAACTTCATCGAATTCAAGTGAGGGTAAATTACATATGATGGCAAATTGATAAATATTTTGATGGTCATTTATAAGATCATTTGTGAACCTCCCTTATTGGTGTAATATGTGAACAAATTTGAAGTTTTGGATTAGAAAGATCAATGCTTGAGATTTAAAGGAAATTTTAAAAACAAAAATTATTCGCCTGTAACAACATGATTATTCGTACATAACTGATGCGAATAAGTACGAATAATAATGTACAATAGACGAATAATTTTCATATGAAAAAATATTAACAAATATGAATAACTATATTATGTCAAATGAATAAATATGGAGTTATCTATGAATAATCAGTTTGTTTCATTGTTCACACCGTAAGAATGTTTACACTGGATTCATCCTCTCTATATATACATATACTTGTCTTATTACCCGCGTTGTTCGCAGTTTCTTTATAAAATACTATATATTTTTTTGTTATATTTATTGTAAATAAGTTTGAAATTATAAAAAATAAATAAAATTTTTAATATTTTATATAGTTTTTACCTTTTTAAAAAAAATATGTTAAAAAACAAAATGATATATTATTAAGGGTAAACTGTAGAAAACCACCCTTTATATATGCCACATTACACATAACCACTCATTAAATGCAAATTTACAGCCAACCACCTTTTATATGTCAAATGTTAGCAAACAACCACCCACCCTCTTTTTTCCATTAAACTTCTAATAAAATATGTAAATTTAACAAATAAAAAAAGTTCAAAATAGGAATGAAATTCATAGTTGAATGACTTGAATCCATAGACCATATTCCACCGTCAATGTATGAAAAGGGATTTGGAACATGGAAGGCACTTTGGTTGAAGGGGAAAGTGGGAGAAAACCTGAGAGATGAACTCTCAATACAAGTGTTGTGGGGAACAAGCTAGTGAAGACAAAGACAAAGACAAAGAAGGACGACGCTTCCATTGTCGGGCATGGAATTGAAGAACGAAAATCTTAAACGCAAATATGTACTCAAGATCCCATTGTTGCCTTTTTTTTTTTTTTATCAATTTCTTCCTCCATTGAATTTCCTTTATTCCCCAATCATTTCAGGATTTTTGTTGAAATTAGGGTTTGAAATTGAACATCTAGAGTGTCAGAATTTGATAATGTAGAGATTGAGACTTGAATTTGAAATTGGGGCTTTAGGTTGGACGGATGGGGGGTTAGGGTTAGGATTGAAATTGGGGGATTGCGAGGTTTGTGATTTGTAACTTGAGAGCTTCTAAAAACTCCTTAAATTTGTGTTTCTCAAAACTTCTTTTTATCAAATTTGTCTTTTTAATTTGCAGGTAGTTTCGTGTAATTGCTTATGGGAATAGGGGATGTGAACACACTGACATCTCATGATAAAGAGGGGTAATTTAGTCTTTTTATCGATATCAAAATGAAACCCTAACAAAATAAATGAGATGGGTTTGTTTGTTAACATTTGACATATAAGGGGTGAGATGGGTTTGTTTGTTAACATTTGACATATAAGGGGTGGTTAGCTATAAATTTGTATTTAAGGGGTAGTTATGTGTAATATGACATATATAAAGGGTGATTTTTTTACCGTTTACCCTATTATTAATTAAAGGAAGGAGTATTATTACTCTCTTCGAACCATTATCCCACGATATAATTTATTTGCTTTCTTTTTTTTTTTTCATCAAAATCTTGTCTTTTATATTAATACATTAATTAATACACATAGCAATTAAAATACTTAATTCTACATGAAATCGACCTCGTATTAATATACTATACAGATTTGTTTGAGAATTATTTTTAGTGAGGTGAATTGGCGACTTTTGCCTCCGTCACCATCCCAATATATATAGCAAGCCGGATTTGTATTACTCAATCGGTTAAAAAGCAAATAGTGAATTGATTTGGATGTAAGTGTGGTGATATTTTTTTCCCACCTACACCTTAATTACCCACCATCCAAACTGGCACCCATTCCATCAAATATATAATACATATTTTTAAATTTATTTTCATGAAAAAAAGAGTATAAAACAACCTTTTATTTATGAGAAAATTAAAAAAACCACCCTTTATTCAGGGTTATTTGCAAATAACTACCCTTTATTAAAAAATTTGTATATAACCACTCATTATTTACAAATTGGTTGGAACTAACCCCCCATACCCACTCTTCTTGTTAAATCTAATTAACTTTTTTTTTTCTAATTCTAAACAAAAAGGGTGATGAATGGCAATCGGTCGGGTCAGGTTCGGGTTTCGGTTGTCTTGGGTTTCGGTTATTTCAGGTTTGGATTGTCTCAAGTTTTCATTATTTCAATATTCATTTTTAAAACTTTACTAGAATGTATCTTTAAGTTTGAGTTATTTTGGGTTTCGATTATAATGGGTTCGGGTCTTAATGAGTTTCGGTTGAATCGGGTTCGGTTTCAGATTTGGATGAGTTTCGGTTATCTGTTATTCGGATTTCGGGTCCAAAATGGGTCGGGCTGGGTTGGTTTTTGGGTGACATACTTCAATATGCTTTCAAGTATTCAAGACAATTGGTTCCGGGTCAACCAGGCCAGGTTTTCCGGTTCGGTGACCTAGCTATAGTGGAACCTCCTAGTGTTCACCGGGTCTTGTTCGGGGGACCGCTCATCTCTCTCTCTCTCTCTCTCTCTCTCTCTCTCTCTCTCTCTCTCTCTCTCTCTCTCTCTCTCTCTCTCTCTCTCTCTCTCTCTCTCTCTCTCTCTCTCTCTCTCTCTCTCTCTCTCTCTCTCTCTCTCTCTCTCTCTCTCTCTCTCTCTCTCTCTCTCTCTCTCTCTCTCTCTGGCTAATAAGATTGAAAATTGGATTTGGTTGTGACTAATATAAAAAAATATGTAAAACAATAAAAAGTTATCGGTATAAAAAATATGTAAAACAATAAAAAATTATCGGTATAATTGTCTTTTCCTATTTATTTAAGTGGGGTACAGTTTAACAAGAAAAGTGAGTCTGAGTTGTTAGTTGCAACCAGTTTGTATATAATGGGTGGTTTTTTGCAAATTTTTTAATAAAGGGTGATTTTATGCATTTCCGCTTTTTATTTATAACCCTAAATATAATCAATCTTACTCTTTTACCTTTTTCAAAAAAAAAAAAAAATTGTTTATAATGTTTTTCAAAGTCTTATTGTTTGTAATATTCAAGATATGTTAATTTTATGAGTTAATGTCCACTAATTTAAGAGATATATACTGGTATATAGTAAGAGTTAACGTTATTTAAAATTTATTGTTTTATGAGAATTTCTTTTCATTATTTTCGAATGTACGTTATATGATAATTTATCCTTTTCATTAGAAGAAAATGAGTGGAATCAAATGATGAAATTTTAATTATCCACGTTAGATCAGTCTTATTCACTCACCTGCTAGAGGATATGCATGAAGTGGTTTGTGTGAGATGGGTCGGATGAATTGAATTATCCATGATCATCAAGTGAAATAGATGGGTCGGATGAATTGGAACAAGAGACCAAGGATCGAGTCTCACCAGCGGCAGTGTGGGAGCAACCTCTCAAATGAGGGGGGCTCCTTGTGCACAGTGAGCACTGGTCTTGGCCTCTGTAATCCGTTGAATCACCATGATTTACCTCCTCTCACAATCCCCTTCGGGCTGGAGGTGAGGGGCGTCCGGGGTGAGCGATTTCACATTTTTGGAACAAGTGAAATAGATGTTAATATCCACCATCGATCGGTCAATAGAGACAAGGCAAAAGGCTGAGTATATAAATGAGAGGACAAAACTGATGTGAAGGAAACAAACAAGGGTCCCTCGAAAATGTAATATAGCTACTTCCTTATTACAGTACTTATTACTACCAATGATCGCACCAGTGCTCATTAATTAGTACTGTATTACTCAGTCAACTCATGCAACGTAGTATTACTGAGTCAGCGGATAATATTTTGGCTGGAAAAGAGAAAATAATGCTAAAAATATAAAGATAGGTTGTGTGAGACTCCCATGAGCAGTGGCGGCCGCAGGAATTGCTGGAGGGGGTGCGAAATTGTTTGTTGGGAGAAAAAAAAATTCCTCGGTATATATAATAAAGACTTTTTTTAAATATATTGAAAAAAAACCTATAAATTGTGGTATAAATATGATATTTTATGAAAATATTAAAAGAAAAACATATAATTTGATTTAAATAGGACATTTATTATAGGGAAAATTTGGTTGGAATAAAAAATAGTGGAAAAAGGAAGTAATGAGATTTGAACCCATGAACCTCTAGATCCCTTTTCTTTCCTTCCTTCTCTCATTTTCACCAACTAAGCTAGATGGTTTTAGTGTTCCTTTTCACATTTTTTTTATTTTTTTACCTTATTTTTTTTATTTTTTTATATTTTTTTACATATATACTAGGAAATTACGTCGCCGGAGGGTGGGGCGGCCGCCCCCCCTGCGGCCGCCCCTGCCCATGAGTATTAATATTAAATTTATTTAAATATCTTGAATGCACAAGTATAAATAAGATAATGGAAAAAAAATTTATTAAATTTCAGTGGACCATACGACGTAGGGTCACTTACGTCCGATTGAATCACTTCCTCGTCATCTCTAGTTAATAAAAGATCATCTACATAGACCACTAATATCACTATCCCTTTAACCACCCTTTTTGCGAACACAGAGTAATCCTCAATCGATTGAATTGGAACATAACTAAGCTTTATTAAGAATTTGTAGAGCTCGGTATTCCACTACCTAGAAGCGTGCTTTAATTCATAAATGGACTTCTTTAATTTACAGAATTGGTAACCTTTAGGTGGACACATGTAAACTTTTTCATCCAAACTTCCATGCAAGAGCATTGTTCAAATCCAATTGGTGCAACAGCAAATCTTTAATTAATAGTTGCCACTGACAATATGATTCTTATAGCGGTAAATTTTGCCACATGTGAAAAGGTATGCTTGTAATCCTCCCCCTTTATCTGGTTATATCCCTTGGTAACAAGCCTAACTTTATATCTCTCAACTCAGCCATCAGGTTTGTATTTTATCTTGTACACCCATTTGCTTCCTATAGCCCTTTTTCCTGCAGGTAAATCATCCATTTCTCATGTATTATCCCTTTCTAGTGGTTTGATTTCAAGATCCATAGCTTTCATACAGAGTGTCCTTAGCAACCTGTGAGTATTGACAAGGTTTTGCACTACTAGAAATATGCGATTTAACATCGGGTAATAGCTGATGTCTATCAAAAAAAAAAATCGATGTCTATGTGGGTGTTGTAAAAAGTCAAAAGTTTTTCACATCGGCTATTAGCCGATGTCTTTGTATATTATAACATCGTTTATATTTTCAAATCCGATGTCTTTGTTATCCTATAACATTGATTATAAAATATAACCGATGTTATAATATACAAAGACATCGGGTTATAGCCGATGTGAAAAACTTTTGACTTTTTACAACACCCACATAGACATCAATTTTTTTGTTTGAAATACATCAGCTATTACCCGATGTTAAATGACATATTTACAGTTTTTTTTAATTATCGTAACCTATGCGGGATTTGAACCCGCATATTTGTGTTTAAACACAATGCTCTACCATTTGAGCTAATAGGCTTTGAAAGCAAACAACCTATATCTTTATATAATGATATGGAGAGAAATAAACCCAGAAGCCAATTCCCTAAGATGCAAGTGACGATAATAGAGTAGAAAAGATATCAAGTTGACATCTTCTATTCTGTGTAATGGGATAATAGAGTAGAATAGAGATTACAAATCTTCAATCCTTCTCAATCCAACTATTCTGATAAAAGATAATACCTTATATAGGCTACATTCACTAACCCACTCATTTCCATAGTTCTAAGTAATCAAAAGGGATGTATCATTTTGTGTATAAAAAATGGCTATACTACCTGTACATGATACATCTTTTACTTTTGGCAGTATACAAATACTAGAAAAAGGAAGATACCATCTATGACCAGAATAAAAAAAAATTATGATTGTTATTAGAAGGGAAAAACTCAAGTACAATAAGAGATATCAGAAGCGATACCTGGCCATGTAATCAATCTCATATCCAAGTTCAGCTTCCTCTTGTAAAGGCTCAATCCATGAGCTAACTAAGGTGCTGCACTTTCTAGTCAAGATCATAGCCCTCGCCCCACAGTGGAAGTGGTTGGTTATCTTTCGACATAGTTTCTAAGGCTTCCAGCAACTCAACAATCCTCCATGTTATAAGTACCAGCAATAATTGAAATCATTAAGTGAAAAATAGGTAGCACACATCAATTTTCAATTCAAACTTTTGCAGCTAAACACAACTCAAAGGGGCAGCACTTATCACTCAACTACACAAGGTGAGCATATCAGTCGACTTCACAAGGAACATAAACCCCACTCGGAATCAAAACCCTAAACTAACCTAAGCAAAATCCTCTTTTAAAAAATCGACTCTGCTTATTCATAATCCACATTTGAATGTAAGCAAATTCAGTTCCCAATTTCGAGCCTTAAATGGAAAAGGCTTAGAAGTGAGTGCACCTACTGAACAAATATTAATGAACAACAAATTGGTGTAGCTCAAAATGAGGTTTCAGATAAATATAAAAGTAAAGGAAGCACGACATTAGGATCAAAATACCTTAGTATCCAGCATGATGACTATCACTTTATCGTCAAACTGAGCATTTTACTCTAAAATCGGTCAATTGTCTTCTGATGATATGCAAACAAATAAGGTTACCTGCTTGAAATATAATACCATTTCATCGCATGATATGTCTATGAAATTGGATAAAGATAAAAAAAAATAGAAGATCAGCATTCAGCAAAGGTCTTAAGAAGGCGAAGGAGTAAGCCAATCAGTAAGCATATGCTACTAGTTTTAAAAACGCTGACCACAACTATTCTATATAAAACATGGACCACAAAGACCAGGTATTCTAGAATCAGCTAGCCAACTAAAAAGAAAATTACAAAGCATAAGTAAAACATTGTAAACTAAACAAAACATAAGTAAACCATAAGTAAAATTTAATAAACATAAGTAAAACTTTAGTAGAAATATACGTATGAAGAATATGAAACAAGTGTAACAATAGATTTCAGGGACTTACGCACAGCCAACAGCAACTTGCTCAAAATCAAATCCATATTCAAAAAGGAATTAACAGCAACTTGCTCAAAATCATAAGTGATGTGTTTTTTTAGTAGAAATATAAGAAAAAGATTAAGGTTAAGGTCTTATTCCTTTTTCTCAAGATCATATGAAATATAAGAAAAAGATTAAGGTCTTATTCCTTTCTGATTTGATGTATTTGACTTTGCTATTTTGCTATTACGTTAAAACCACAAATTCACCACTTCAATCACATTGTAAACAGATATATTTCATTTGACAAAAAAAATACCTTCGGTAATGACACATCCTGCATCATATATACCAGTTGGGTGGAATTTGACAAATTCAAGATCCTACAAGAAAAAAGGATAATGATTAATGATATATAGCATTGCTATCTCATGCAACCAGACAACCAATTCAGTTTCCTTATATCAGTAAAAATGTACAGACATGAAGTGGAAGACCAGCTCGTGCAACCATAGCATTGCCATCTCCAGTATATGTATGAGCTCAAGTTGTAGAAAAATAAGCTCGGCAATATCCCTGGAACATTTCAGAAGGAAATAAAATTACAATTTGAGAATAGGAGAGGAAGTGACAGACGTTAAGAGGATAACTGTCAAGAACGTAAAAATGAATGAATACCCCAGTGGCCAAGATAGTTGATGCAGAATGGAAACGATGTATTGTCCCATCCTCCAGGTTCAATGCAATCACTCCTTGGCATGTACCTATTTGTGAATTGAATATTTAAGCAACCTCTCCAGTTGAACAAATATGTTAGTATTTAAATGTATTTAAGCTTTGTGTCATGAAGTCATTAGTAAACATAGAAATATACATCATTATTAACCCAGAAATAATGTTTCAAAGAGATTACATTAAAACGATCCCTCAAAGCATTAGTTACATATCTTTATTCTTATATCTCCTATACTACATACCCTTCTTTATAGTCATTATTATCTACCCAATCTCCAAAGTCTAAGCATTAGTTACGGATTAAAACGAGGGAGAGAGAAATAATAACTTGCACTTACCTGTGGCAAAACCAATTTCTGACATAAGAATAACGTACACCTTAAAAAAGGACATCCATCAATACAAACATTCCAATTTGCAGGTACATGATTTTACCACTCGCCGGAGAGGCAAGTTCCAGGTTAAGTTAGGAAATCTATCATAAATTGAAACTACTGAACCCTAAAATCTACCTGATTATACTTAGTAAGGACAAACTAATTCAAATCATATTGGTTGAGTACAAACTCTGAGAAAAAAACCTGATACTAACACAGAAATCATTTGTATGGTCATAAGAAATCCATTGCACACAGATCTCAACCAACTCAAATCTCAATCAACTCCCAACCATTCCAAACTCACAAAATCAATATCCCAAAACTCAAAAGCAAGCTATTGATACATATTGTTTAAGATAAATGAACAAGAATTAAGATTAGGAGATGAAGCCCCAAATAGGGTTAGGGCTTGTGCTCAGATCCATAAACTAGGGTTAGGGTGTGTGCTCGGATCCATCTTCCACTCAAATTTATAAGGACTATGAACCCTAACCTAGTTTAAACCCTAAATCAAAACAGATCAATTTCATCCAAAAAGAAGCAAAACCATAGAATAAGGTGTTCACCTTCTTAGGCGGCAAATTCGCAGTAGGCCAAGGAGACTTGTCACGGTTGTGCTTGCAGGTTGTCCACAGACACTCTTGGCCTTGATTGGCTAGGAATCGGTGAATCGAGATGGTCGTGAGGACACAGAGAGATCGAGAAGAGGGAAAACGTCATGGGAGGCGGGTTGGGGCTGAGCTCTTCATCTTTGGTCGATTGTAAAAGATGAGGGGAGAAGCGAGAGAACCAAGTGAGACAGAGATATTAGCGTGAGAGACAATAAGCACGATTTCGCCGGAGAGCCGCAACATCCCCACCGGAGCCACCCTCAATTCGAAAACCGGCGAGATTGGAGGAGGAAGGGGTTGGGGGTGAACAGGGAGGAGGAGGAGGAGGAAGCGGACTTCCGCTGTAGCGGGGACTCGGGAGGCTCAGTCGGGGTTTGGAAGAGGGAAGGAAGAGGGAATGGAGAAGCAATGAAAAGTGTTCCTTTTTTCTTCAAAAAATTTCAACAGTTGAATTATTTCGCGTGTATTTCACATGGGCGGGATTTGTCCCGCTTATTTTTTTTTTCCAAAAACATATTTTTAACATCGGTCAGCAAATAATATGATGTCTGTTTTATTTCTAACATCACAAATTTATCAACCGATGTCAAAAAACTATTTTACATGGCAGGTTTTTCTGGCCGATGTTAATGTACCGATGTTAAATAACAGATTTCTAGTAGTGTTGGTACAACTGCCATCTGAGCAAACGAGAATGTGAACTCATCATCAAGCCTTTGCACAGGTTCAAGACAAAAAGAAAGAAATGAAACTTCTTTGGAAAATCCTAACTGAACCATCTAATATATAGGTACAGATTATACACAACATATATTTAAAACAAGATAACTTATTTCAATATACTAGAAAAGGGGGAATGTCTTGGCAAATCGGGCATTTAAATAAACTTATTAACCCATTTAAGAAAGGTCTGATTTGGGCCATTAGGGACGGGAAATTCGTAAAATTATGGATATAAATAACTAGTTGTAATTCTATCCTTGTCCTCTTAGGCATATCTTGTAATCTACCTATCTATATAATCGATACCTCTCTGATTGATTAGGTCAACAGAGATTTCTCAATTGTATTATCTTTTATGGTATTCAGAGCAAAAAGATCCAATTTTTTTTTCTCTCCATCGTTAAACCCTACACAACCATCTCGCCACCATGTCGGCCACCGATGAGGTTTCCTCCTCCACCACCAAACCCGCCGCCACCACCCTGCTTTCCGCTGCTACTGGTACCGTCTCTCAGCACTGTCTCCAGTTCCCCGTCTTCACCTACAAGCTCGGCCGCACCAACTACAACATCTGGCGTGCCAATGTTCTCGACACGCTAGACGCCTTTGATTTGAAGGATCTCGTGCTCTCCGACTCCTCTCCGGCAAAGACTGTCACCACACCGGCATCCGGAGATACTCCAGAGACCACCACTCCCAATCCGGAGTATGCTCTTTGGAAGAAGCGCGACAAGTTTACTCTTGTCTGGATTCGCACCACCATCTCTTCCGCCTTGCTCGGCTATATCGTGCGTTCTGAAACCTTCTTTCAGGCATGGACCACGATTGAACGGATGTTTCAAGCCCAATCACGAGCTTGCTCTATGCATCTCAAGCAGCAACTTCACTCCCTTACCAAAGGGAATCTCAACATTCTCGAGTATTTCGAGAAGAAACGCAGCTTTGCGGACTCATTGGCCGACTGTCTTCAGCCTGTGTCCGATGAGGATTTCGTCGCCGCTGTCGTCCATGGTCTTGACTCATCGTATGGTGCTTTCAAGGCTGCCATGAATCTCCGCTCAGACACTTTTCCCACGGATGATCTTCTTGGTGCTCTCCTGCGTGAGGAAGAACGTCTTCAAGATGAATCCCGCTCGCTTGCGATTAATCAACCCACTGCTAACTATTCTCAGTAGCGCTCTGGTCAGCAGCAGCAGCGTCGCAACGACCGTCAGTCCGGCCGCTCAGCCCCTGATCGACAGCAGTAGCCGCAGTCCTCCGACAGGCCCTCCTCTCAGGGCAACCGTGGCTACTCCCGTGACTCTACCGGCGACTCCTCTAGTCGCCCTCGCGGGCGCTCTATCTGTCAGATTTGCGAACGATCTGGCAACTCTGCGAAGGACTGCTTCAGTCGCTTGAATGTTCAAGCTTTCCCATCTCGCCATCCGTCTGATAGGCTCAATCAGACGCCTCCTACGGCATACATGTCTTCGCCATCTTCCATCGTTGATCCCAACTGGTACTTGGACTCTGGGGCGACAGATCACATAACTGGTGACCTTGGTAAGGTGTCTATCGACTCAGAATATACTGGCAATGACCAACTATCCCTCGGCAATGGTACAACTCTTCCTATAACTCATACTGGTCATTCACATATTCCCTCTTATACTCGCCCTATTACATTGTCTAATATCCTATTTGTGCCTCAAATGAACAAAAGCCTTATTAGTGTTGCCAAACTCACCAAAGATAATAACCTTTATCTCATGCTTTTTCCCAATTTCTGTCTCCTGAAGGACATGCAGGGGCGGGTTCTTCTCAAAGGGGTCGTTAGCAATGGTCTGTATTGCCTTCCGCCTACTTCATCAGGCTCGAAAACGGCGTTGGTTGGCGAGCGCACTACCCCTGCACATTGGCACCATCGGCTGGGGCATCCCAATAATGCTACTTTTCGTCTTATGTTGAGTCAATTTAGTTTACCAGTTTCATCAAATAAAGCACCTGTCTTGTGCTCTTCTTGTTCCTTGGGTAAAAGTAGTCGTCTGCCTATTATTTCATCTCATGAGTCAAAAACAGCACCTTTTGAATTAGTCTATTCTGATGTTTGGGGACCTTCCCCTAAGTTATCCATCAATGGTTCTCGTTATTTTGTCTTGTTTGTGGATGATTGCACAAGGTTTACCTGGATTTATTTCATGACCCACAAATCCCAAGTGTTTCATTATTTTCAACTGTTTCAAAAACTGGTTCAGACTCAATTCCACGCTACCATTAAGGCCCTTCAAACAGATTTGGGGGGGGGGGGGGGGGGGAGTATCGTAATGTCTCCACTCTTCTTCAATCTCAGGGCATCTTACATAGAGTCTCTTGTCCCCACACACCAACACAAAATGGGATGGTAGAACGCAAAAATCGCACAATACAGGAAAAGGGTCTCACCTTATTAGCTCATTCCAAACTTCCTTCCGAGTTTTGGGAACACGCCTTCCACACCGCGATCTACCTTCACAACCGCACCCCTACCCCAGCTCTCAATCAGGAGTCTCCTTTCCACCATCTCTACAAGAGGCAACCCGACTACTCCTTCCTACGGGCTTTTGGTTGTCTATGTTTTCCCTATTTGGGGCCCTATCGGCAGAACAAACTTGAGTTCAAAACTATGCCTTGTCTCTTCTTGGGATACAATTCCTCTCATAAAGGGTACCTGTGCTATGAGTCCACATGCAGGCGTATGTATGTCAGTCGTCATGTTGTTTTCCATGAGTCTGTCTTCCCTTCCATTCCATCTCTTGAGTCTTCCCCGTCTCCGCCGTCTCCTCTTCCAGTTACCACTAATTTGTTATCATCTGTTGTTGCATCGGAGCCCTTGCCAGTGCCACCGCCTGTGCAGCCGCCAACGCCACCACCTTCACCTATGCAGCAGCCCATTGCTCCCGATCCCAGTGAGATCTCGCCCATGCAGCATTCCTCGCAGGCATCCACCGAACCTACCTCATCTTCATCCTCCTCTACATCCGACAACCCTCCCCCCTCGCCTGCCATTGCCGGCTCCACCTCCTCTTCGTCCGCTCCTTCCTCGCCGACGGCCACTACCACCCCACCTCCCAATCTGTTTCCCCATCTTAGACCATCGAATACATCTATCCATCCGATGAGAACCCGTGCTGCCACAGGCAACCTTAAACCCAAGGCCTTACATACCAGTAAACACCCTCTCCCTCCTGACCCCCAACCTGACGATGAGCCTCGCTCATTCCGTCAAGCTCACAAACACCCTCACTTGTTAGCTGCCATGAAATCTGAGATCGAAGCACTTCAAGGTTCAGGTACGTGATCCTTAGTTCCTCGTCCACCTGACTCTAATGTTGTTGGTTGCAAATGGGTTTACAGAGTCAAGCGTCGTGCTGATGGATCTATTGAGCGCTACAAGGCTCGCTTGGTTGCAAAGGGTTACAATCAAGAAGAGGGCGTGGATTATTTCGACACTTTCAGTCCTGTCATTCGTTCTACCACCATTCGTCTTGTTCTTACGATTGCTCTTGCTCGCTCCTGGCCTATTCGACAGCTTGATATCAATAACGCTTTTCTGAATGGTGATCTCAGTGAGCGTGTCTTCATGGAGCAGCCTCCTGGGTTTGTTGATCATGCTCGGCCCCGTCATGTCTGCTATCTTCAGAAGGCGTTGTATGGCCTCAAGCAGGCTCCTAGGGCCTTGTTCAGTAAGCTTAAGTCCTTCCTTATTCACTCTGGGTTTCGTGCTTGTCAGTCTGATTGCTCTCTGTTTGTCTTCTCCGTTCGGGATATTGTGCTCTATGTTTTGGTCTATGTCGACGACATCATCATTACAGGGAGCTCCCCTCAGGCTCTGTCACAGTTCACGACCAAACTACATGCGGCATTTGCTCTAAAGGATCTTGGCCCTCTGCATTACTTCTTAGGGATTGAGGTTTCCAGGATGGATGGGCATCTCCACATGTGCCAACAAAAGTACATTCGTGAGCTTCTATCTCGTGCCAAGATGGAGGATGCCAAACCGATTTCCACTCCTACTGATTCTCAATCTCGGCTTCAGCTCTCTAGAGATATCCTGCTTGATCCGACGCTATACAGGAGTATTGTGGGTGCTCTCCAATATGTCACCATTACTCGTCCTGAAATCTCCTTTGCTGTGAATCGGGTGTGTCAGTTCATGCATCATCCCACTGAGGCTCACTGGATGGCGGTCAAGCGCATTCTTCGCTATTTGAACGGTACTATATCTTCTTTCCTCCGCATCCGGCCTGCCTCCCGCTACACCTTGACTGCATTTACAGATGCTGGCTGGGCTTCTGATGTTGATGACCGGCGATCCCAGTATGGTTTTGCGGTCTACTTTGGTACCTCACTCATCAGCTGGACATCGAGAAAACAGAAGGTTGTTGCTCGGTCCAGCACCGAGGCCGAGTATAGGGCGATTGCAGCCACAGTAGCCGAGCTGTCTTGGATTCAGCAGCTGCTCCGTGACCTCCGGATTCGGCTCGACAGTACTCCTCCCTTGGTCCTATCTGACAGTCTCAGTGCTACCTTCATGACTCGCAATCCTGTTGTCAACAATCGTTCCAAACATATACATATTGATTTCCACTTTGTTCGTGAGAAGGTTGAGTCCAAGGGGTTATTTGTTCATCATGTTCGGTCTCAAGATCAGATCGCGGATGTTTTCACCAAGCCCCTTGGCTCCTCTCGTTTCATGTTTTTGCGGTCCAAGCTGCATGTAGGTGCCCCTCCATGAGCTTGTGGGGGTATTAGATAGAAGATATATTTGTATATATTTTTATATATGGTTAGTTGTAATTCTATCCTTGCCCTCTAAGGCATATCTTGTAATCTACCTATCTATATAATCGATACCTCTCTGATTGATTAGGTCAACAGAGATTTCTCAACTGTGTTATCTTTTACCCAAAGTTAAAAACTTCATGTGAAAAGTAGCACAACAAGGACTCCCCCTTTTTTTTTTTGGTAGTGAAATAGGGGGAAACCCCTTAATACAGAATATAGAGCTGCAAAACTTGAAAACAAATATGACAGAAAACAACTAGGAGTATATTGCAACCAGTCGAGGCATAGACTTATCTTAAGGGGCGTTCCTGTAACATCTTCATGCATTTTTTGTAACAAAACAATTGAAGATGGCATCCATCTATTTGTAGATTGCCCATTCAATAAACAAAACTCGCTGCGAATCCCGGGATTGACAAACCTTATCACTTATCAGAACCATGGGTCTCAATGCCCCCATTCCTAACATCAAGGTCGGTCCTGAGATTTTTAGGGCCCGTGGCGAGGTAAAATACGAGTTTATTGATTAATAAATATAATCATAATTTTTTAAAAAAATTATTAAACAATGTAAAATTTTAATTTATTTAACAATTATTAAATTCAGATTTTATTTTTATCACTAAAAGAGAAATTTTGGACTTTAAAGTATTACATGAGTATGATTAATGCGATAATCTCTCGAGACGTATAACATAACAAAAGACTAAGATTTTTTGATTTGCGAATATACTTATTTACTAAATTTTATTATATTTCCTTGCATGTCCAATTAAAAATACGTGAATTTTCTAGTGAAAAATAAAGTTGAAAAATATTTTTTTTTGTATTCTATTTTTTGCCATGAATGTAAAACAATATGATTATTAAACACTTAAAAACATATCTTTATTTTGCAAATTTATCCCCAAAAAATACTATAATCACTTAAATAAATTTATTAAAGTATTGTTACTTAAAAACCACCCGTTTTTGCATTTATAACAAAAATTTAAAAACGAAGACTTTTTTACAATCTGTTTCGTTGATTCGAAATGTTGAGTAAATTAATAAGTCACATCACAAATGAGTTTTTTTACATATAAATTTTATTAAATTTTTATTACATATAAATATAATACTCCATACATAATACCCTAATTATATATATATATATATATATATACATATAAATATAATACTCCCAACGTAATTTTTTTTTTCCGAGGCCCTACTCGGTAGGGGGCTCTAGCCTCTAGGCGACCGCCCCTTGGGTCTAACCCCAGGGCCGGCCCTGCCTAACATTAAAGACATCTTGGGAAGGTTGGGAAAAGCTTTATCGAAAAAGGAAAAGGAGGAACTGGCGCTGAAATGGTGGACAATTTGGTTCTTCCGGAACAAAATGATGTTTGAGGGTAGGAAAATGCCGACTATAAAGGAAGTTCATGAATTCTTACACACGCAATGGGATAATTGGAATATGGCTAAGGCCATGAAAAGCTATCCTAAGTGGGAATCCATAAAACAAGTACCCAATGTAAAAAGGGATAAAAGGAGACAAAGAAAATGGGCTAAACCAGAACTCCAATATCTGAAGTTCAATTTTGATGGGTCGACCCACCTTGGGGGTGAAAGCGTTGTTGGCTTCACGACCAGGGATTGGCGGGGGTTGTTAATTACTCTGGGAACAGTTATGTTAGGTATTCAAACACCCTTAAAGCATAATGTTATGTTCTGAAGGTTGGAATACAGAAAGCCATAGAACTCAAAATCACCCACCTCCACGATTCACAAATAGCAACACATCTAAAAAAACAATAATCCTTGCCCGTGGGAGGTAGAACTACAACTATCTCACATCAAATCTGAAACCAGGAAATCCCAACATGTGTTGACACATCTATACATCTATAGATGTGCTAATAGAGTGGCTGACTGGCTTACACACTTTGGTCACTCTATCGACATAAAAGATATTAGTAGTTTAGTACAACTTTAGGTCTTTTAGACCTCATCCGAAAGGATGCTCTCGGATATTGTTTATTAGACTTTTTTTTATTAAGTAAAAATTCGACGCACCGGACAGGCCCGGTGGGTCGAGAGGCCGTAGCAACGGCGACGGAACCCCATCATACAAACAGGTACAAATAAAGTAAAACAACCCTGCAAAACCGAGAAACAAAGATGCAACAAAGACAAACACTAGCACTATCGAACAATAAACATGCATGCAATGAAACCACTCCAAACGCCAGAAAGAGTAATCCAAAAAAGGAAAAATTTCTCTACATAAAAAAGCATTTTTCTAATATCAATGCAGTAGCCCTTAGAGTCAACACTTTAAAACTAGAATTTTCTTTCATATTTTATGTTTATAATGTATACTTATCAGCACATAATAAAAACCGAAAAATAAAATTAAGTTAAACTACAACATTTTATATAATAGGTGAGTAACTGTGTTTCACACTTTCACACGGTGATGAACTAAATAATGTAGCAATGTAAACACTTTCACACGGTGATGAACTAAATAATGTAGCAATGTAAAAGGAAGAATAATGTGTCGGCAAATGTACGTAATTCTTGAATAGGCCATAAACATATTGTTCATATATGGATATAAATAAGGCTTTGGAGATGAAATTACTATGAAAAATCTTAGCTGAACTGCAAAACTAGAAAAAAAACTCAGAAAGATACAAAATCATTTGGGACTATAAAAGAAAAAAAAAACTCTTGGCAATGGGCAAAACTCATGGAGTTAAAATCTGAGTTCCGCCCGGGTTTGATCTGGCAGATTGGGAATGAAAAAACTATTAGATTTTGGAAAGATAGTTGGATAAACAATGACACAAATATGATAGAAAATCGGCTACACGATAATATAAATGAATGGAAAACTGTTGACAAATATATATATATATATATATATATATATATATATATATATATATATATATATATATATATATATATATATATATATATATATATATATATATATATATATATATAAACCCATCCAGAACCTAGAAAGTGTAAATACTATAGGAAGTTCTCCCTATGGATATAATTGAGCAAATTTGTAGCATCCATATACCTCTAAATGAATTCGAGGATAGACTTTACTAGAAAGCAAGTAAAAATGGTTGGTTCTCTACGGCTAGTGCCCTAGATTATACCACCAGATCAGGAAGAAACTCAACTGAATCTTTTGAATGGATATGAAAAATAGACTGTCTGCCAAAGGTGAAAAATTTCTTAAGGAAAAACATTCTAAATGGCACTCCTGCAAAAGAGCGAATACGAGACAAAGGTATTCAAGTGCCAATGGAACGTGCTCTCTGTAATCACCCCCAGGAAGATGCATGACATTTGTTCACAAAATGTCATACTACCCTCACAAATCATTCGGAAAATGGACCAACATATTGAAAGGATAATCCAGGATACAAACAAAATTAACATAACTATGGAGTATATGCATTCCATACATATATCATCACTTCTATGTACTACAACTGATATAAGGCAGAGCGTAAGGGTAGTTTCGGGTTTGCACTTAATAAATAGGGACATTTCTGTAATTTCCTCTTCTTAGTTAGTGGTTAGAATCAGTTGGAGCATATAACAGAATTCCGATTGTTGTAGAGCTTGTGAGCTCATTTTCTGTTTTCCTTCAATTGAAGATCTGTGTGTGTGTTCTTGGAGAATTTCGTTTCCATCTCCATTTGTGATGGTCTGAATCGATTCTTCGTCATATTTTCTCATGGTATCAGAGCGCATGAGACAGATCTGAAGTTCCTCTGTGTTCCTGCTTGTGAATTGATTGATTCCGCTTGCATTTCTGATATGGTTGTTTGGATCTTTAAGCTCGAAAATGGCCGGTCGTGGATCGCCGATCGTCGGACAGAGTTCGGGAACTAGTGCTGGTGTTGGAAGAGGTGCTGGTGCTGGATCATCGCCTCCTATTCCGAATACAGGACAACAAAATCCAATTCGTCCGACAGCTCCACCTGGCGCACATGTGAATCCTCTGTACTTAGCTAACTCTGTACTTAGCTAACTCCGATTAGCTAAGTTGAATGGATTAAACTTTACAAGTTGGAATAGGGGTTACTAGTACAAATATAGGGGGTGGAGCACGATAAGTTGGGTACGGTTTTTGACAAGCGTGCTTATTTTTTTATTTTAAGCACGTTTTTATATTAAAAGTGTGTTCTCAACCCCAAATTCAACTAAAAGCAACACGCTTTTTTCATAAAACCGTTCTCGTTTATTTCTAAAAAAATATTTAGACTGGCTTTCGTGTAAAGCGTGCTTAAAAAAACTTAAAACGAACACGGTTTAATTTTCAAAGTGTGTTCCCAAAACCAGATTTGACTAAAACAAACACGCTTTGCTATAAAACCGTTCTCGTTTATTTGTAAAAAAATATTTAACCCGATTTTCGTGTAAAGCGTTCTTAAAAAAATTACAACGAACACTGTTTAATTCTCAAAGTGTGTTCCCAAAATTAAATTTAACTAAAATGAACACGCTTTTCTATAAAATCATTCTCATTTATTTCTGAAAACTATTAAACTCGGTTTTCGTGTGAAGCGTGCTTAAAAATAAACAAAAACAAACACGGTTTCATTTTACAAGTGTGTTCCTAAAGCCAACTTCAACTAACATCAACACGTTTTTCTATAGAACCGTTCTCGTTTGTTTCTAAAGAAATAATTAGCTCGATTTTCATGTAAAGCGTGCTTAAAAAAATTAAAACGAACACGGTTTTACAAGAAAAGTGTCTTCTCAAAACCAAATATAACTAGAGGGAACACATTTTTCTTTTAAAGCGTCCTTATTTATTTATATAAACCGTTCTCGAATTTTTTTATATATATTTAGAGTTTTTTTTAGTAATTAGATTAAGTAAATGCACAAAGTTACAACAAAATTCCGTAGCTCGGGTGGCAGGAATGTAAAGTGGACGAATTCAGTATGAGGGTGCAAGAGGTCTTGGGTTCGACTCTTGGTTCGAGTGCGCAAGAGGTCTTGAGAGCAATATTAAAGAGCACACTTTTTATTTAAAGCGGGTGAAAGAGCACACTTTTCATTTAAAGCGTTCTTATTATTAAGCACAATTTGAAAAAAAATGTGCTAAAACTTTTTTTTTTAGCACACTTCAATTGAAGCGTTCTTATAATTGGTCGTATGAAAATTTTAAGAACGCTTCAACACAAAACCGTGCTTAAAATATGGGATCACGGTTAAATAGTAAGTGTGCTTGTTTGGGAGCGCACTCACTATAAGCACAGTACGAGAAGTGTGCTCCCATGCATTAAAAAAGCGTGCTCTGGTCCCCCTTTTTGTACTAGTGTGTCCGAATGGCCTTGGATGCAAAGGCTAAGCTTGGATTCATAACTGGCGGTTGTGTTAAACCTGATAAGTCGAATGATGATTATGAAAAGTGGATTCGAGCAGATTACATGGTGATGTGCTGGATCCTTAATTCTATGACCAATGGGGTCAGTGAGACTTTGATGTTTGTCCAGTCGTCCAAGGAATTATGGGACGAGATCAAGGATCGTTTTTCCGAGTCGAATGATCCTTTGATTTACCAACTGCACAAGGATTTGTGCAATCTAAGGCAAGACAACCTGCTTGTTGGTGCCTATTATAATAAGATCAAACGAATCTGGGACGAATTACAGGTTCTTAAAGGAATTGCTGCTTGTGAATGTGATATTATGATGCAGTGTAGCTGTGGTGTTCTGAAAAAGATTGTGAAGAAAGAGGCTAAAGCCAAGGTTATGCAGTTTCTCATGGGTCTTAATGATGGATTTGAGAACTTGAAAAATATTGTTCTCACTAAGGATCCTCTTCCATCAATAAACAAAGTTTTTCAACTAGCTATTCAGGTTGAGAGAGGACGGGGAGCCTCTTCTGCTAGTTCCTCAAATGATGCTGGTGCCTTAGCTGTGGGAAGGAACTTCTCAAATTCTGGGAAGCCTGAGTCCAAGGGACAGTTTAGTCAATCTTCTCAACATAAAAAATCTACTAATTCGTCTGATCAGTCCAAAAGGGATTCTAAGAAGCCTAAGTATGACAGGTTTTGTGATTTTTGCAAGGAAAAGAGTCATACAAAATATTATTGCTTCAAGATAGTTGGCTATCCTGAATGGTTTAAGGGCCCTCGACCCACTGGGGATGGAAAATTTGCTGCTAATGTGGAGTATTCACAACCAAGTCACCCTCTGGAAGGCAATACCAAGCCTGATCCTTGTATGGTTAATGCCATTTATCAAGAAATTGTCAAAATGATGAATGGGAAGCAGAAGGGTGAATGTTCAATGACAGATATATCTACTCGACAAGTTATTGTCAACTTTGCAGGTACACTTAACTCCTCATTTCTTATTGGTGCACATAAATCTGATAGGAAAGACTGGACTGTAGATTCTGGAGCAACTGATCATATTGCATTTGATGAATCTATTTTTAATAATATGAGGTGTCTTGATAGACATATTATGCTTGGTCTGCCTGATGGTACAACTAAGAGTGTGAGATATGCAGGCAGTGTGTGGATTTAAGAAAATATACAGCTAGATGATGTACTATTAGTTCCTGAATTTAGACACAATCATCTTTCTATGTCAAGAATTCTTAGGAATAAAAGGTTGGAGTTCAGGTTTGATACTGTATCATGTGCCTTGCAGGACCTTACAACTAAGGGTCTGGTGTTACAAGGACATGAAGATTAAGGTCTATACAAGCTAAGAGCCAAGGAGAGGTTCACTGGTGGTATTGCTCAGTTACAGTTTGGAAGTATTACTCGGTTTGAGAGTTGTAACTCTGTGACCAGTTTGCAAACTCTTCACTCTAGACTTGGTCATACATCTGTGTCCAGAATGAGACACATTGATGGTTGTAATATAGCTGATATTGACAGTTTCTTTTGTGATGTTTGTGCAATGACTAAGCGCCACAGATTGCCCTTTAAAAGAAGTGATTCTATTGCATCTGATTGTTTTGATTTGGTTCATATGGACCTATGGGGTCCCTATAAGGTTCCATCATTGTGTGGAGCTAAATACTTTCTTACTATTCTAGATGATTGCAGTAGGACTACTTGGGTCTATCTGTTACAGAATAAGCTTCAGGTTCGTAGAATCATCGTTGAATTCCTGGCTTTGGATGAAAATCAATTTCACAAAGGGATTAAAATTATGAGATCTGATAATGGTACCGAGTTTACACAGCTACCTTGTAAGGACTTGTTTGCTACTAAAGGTATTATACATCTACGTTCTACCCCTGGGGTGCCCCAACAGAATGGGAGGGTAGAAAGAAAGTACAGGCACCTTGTTGAGACAGCTCGTGCCATTAGACTACAAGCTGGCTTACCTGTTGAATTTTGGGGAGAATGTGTGTTGGTTGCAGCACACTTGATTAAGAAAATGCCTGTTTCAATTCTTCATTGGAAGACTCCTCTTGAAATCTTATATATAGTTCCACCAGATTACAAGACTCTAAGGGTCATTGGTTGTTTGTGTTTTGCTGAAATCAGTGCTTCTAAAGTTGATAAGATGGGTGTTAAAGCTAGAAGATGTGTTTTTCTTAGATATCCACCAGGTCAAAAGGCATATAAGGTGTTTGATTTGTCAACTAAGAAGATTGTTATTTGCAGACATGTTGTTTTTCATGAGAACATATTTCCATTTAAGGATGGAAAGTTGCTTCCTTCCTTTACTGATGCTAAGGTTTCTCTTCCCTTAGTTAACCCTACTTATATCCCACAGTTAGTTTGAGTGGTGTCAGTCTATAGATGAATCAGTTAATCTTCATGATCACTATGTTTTTTATTCAGTGGATAATGTGGATTCTGTTGAGGGAGTTTCTTCAGGAAATGGTCTAGATGTTGTTCATATTGGTCTTGAGATTGTTTCTCACCCTCAACCCTTGGCTGCCAAGAGAATTATTCATAGGCATGCTAAGTTGCAGGACTTCATTTATGGTAATCTACCATCTAGAGCTTGCTCATCTTCAGATTCTCTGAGTCAAGTGTTTTCTGTTATGAATATTAGAGACGTCTCTCTCTTCAATGTATTCAAGGTATTTGAGCCACATTCCTATAATCAGGCCAAAAATGTGCCTGAATGGCATTTGGCTATGCAGAAAGAGTTAAAGGCTTTGGCTTCTAATCACACATGGGAACTGACTTCTTTACCAGTTGGTAGGAAAGCTATTGGTTCTAAGTGGGTTTACAAGGTCAAATACAACCCTGATGGATCTGTAGAAAGATTTAAAGCCAGATTAGTTGCTAAAGGCTATAACCAAGTGAAAGACAAGGATTATAAACACACCTTCTCTCCAGTTGCTAAGCTTGTAACAGTACTTGTAATCCTTGCCATTGCTGCTGCTAGAGACTGGAATTTACATCAGTTAGATGTAAATAATGCATTTTTACATGGGTTCTTAGATGAGGAAGTATATATGTTGCCTCCTCCTGGTTTTGTTGTGCCTAAAGGACAGGTTTGTAACCTCACTAGATCTCTGTATGGTTTTAAACAAGCCAGCAGACAGTGGAACTTTGAGTTGACAAAGTTTATGGTTCAATTGGGTTTCAAACAGTCCAAACATGATTACTCCTTGTTTGTCAAGGTTCAAGGATCATCTATGATTGTTGCTTTGGTATATGTTGATGACATGTTGCTCATGGGCAACTCAGATTCTGTTATACAGTCTACTAAGGATGCTTTGCATAAAGCTTTTACTATCAAAGACTTAGGAATTGCTCGATATTTTCTTGGTATGGAGATATCTAGGAGCACTTCTGGTATTTTATTGAATCAGAGGAAATTTGTCCTTGATATTCTTAAAGATGCAGATATGGTAGGATGTAAGCCTGCAGATTTCCCAATCCAACATGGGGCTAAGCTGTCAATTGAGGGTGATGATCCCTTCCATGATCCAGAAAAATATAAAAGAATTGTTGGGAGATTGCTCTACCTTACTCTCACCAGGCTTGACATCTCCTTTACCGTCCAACAACTTAGTCAATTCTTACAACATCCTTTACTTTCTCATTGGAATTGTGTCCAATATTTGCTGAGATACCTGAAAGAGAGCTTCAATTTTTCCCTCTCTTACCCTACATATCCAGATTTGGTTCTTTCTGCTTACAGTCATGCAGATTGGGCTAAGTGTACATTCAGTAGTCGATCACTCTCTGGCTATTGTGTATTTTTGGGATCTTCCCTTGTTTCCTGGAAGACAAAGAAACAAAGGGTTGTCTCTAAATCATCAACTGAGAGTGAGTACTGGGCTATGTCATATGTTGCTAGTGAGTTGATCTGGATGACTGGGTTACTGTCAGATTTACAGATCAATGTTCCCATCCCTATCAAACACTTTTGTGATAACAAATCCGCCCAACATTTAGCAGCAAATCCGGTTTTTCATGAAAAAACCAAGCACATAAGAATGGACTGTCATTTCATTCAGGAATTGATTCAAGATGGCTTCTTACAAACAGCTCATGTTCCCACTACCTTGCAGATAGCAAATGTGTTTACTAAGGCTTTAGGAGCTGCTCAGCACAAGTTCTTTTGCTCCAAACTCGGCCTTGTTGTCCTCTATCAAGTCCTGCTTGAGGGGAGGCTATGGAGTATATGCATTCCATACATATATCATCAATTCTATGTACTACCACTGATATAAGACATAGTGTAAGGGTAGTTTCGGGTTTGCACTTAATAAATAGGGACATTTCTATAATTTCCTCTTCTTAGTTAGTGGTTAGAATCAGTTGGAGCATATAACGAAATTCCGATTGTTGTAGAGCTTGTGAGCTCATTTTCTGTTTTCCTTCAATTGAAGATCTGTGTGTGTGTTCTTGAAGAATTTCGTTTCCATCTCCATTTGTGATGGTCTGAATCGATTCTTCGTCACATTTCCTCAATAACCTATAAAGACATTATTATATAAATATTTGCAAAACTAACTCAAAAACAAAGATCAATCCTAGCTTTTTCCTTTTGGGGCATCTCTGGTCTCTGAGGAATAAAATCCTCTTTGATGACCATACTTATCGTGCTCCGGAAGAGTGGATAAACTACATTAAGCAACAAAGAGACAGCTGGAAGAAGGTATACATATTGAAGAGTTAGATGAGCAAGAGATAACCAAACAGCCGACCAACAAACATAACAAACCACGCAAACCAAAAATTATGAAATGGAAAAAACCCCGTCAATGATTTATGAAACTAAACTTCGACGGGGCTAGGACCGCTAATGGTAAAATTGCTTGGGATTTATAAGACTAAACTTCGATGTGATAGCCTTTTCTGAATGTTTTTAGTTTATTTGGTTTGAAATTATCATAATAGCTCTAATAATAACCAAATAAACTTCTTTTTTTTACAAATAAACTCTTTTACGTATGCCCCATACCGAGTTTATATTATTTCATAATTTTCCAAACTATATTTCGCATAATTTTTTAATTTCAACTTGTTTATAAATTTAGTCATTTTTTCTAATTCGCCCCATGCGTACGTACCCGTGAGCCATTGATCAAATCCTCTTACCTATATCCAATAGTTAATATAACAATATTTTATAAAGAACAATAATTCTAGGATTGCTGCCTATAGGGTAGTATATATTTGTATGTATGGGTCGTTCATGTGTGCTCCTCAAGCTTGAAGCAAAATATAAAACTATAAAAGCTCGTGAATCAGATCCAATCTGGAGGAGGGAGGAAATTAGGGAAAGGGAGGATATGATGAAAGCGAGGGAGGTTTAGTCAATTTACGAGGGAAAAAATATATCCCACTTCCCGTTTCTTTTTAATTAACCCGTTCCCCAAAATAAAATATACCCCAAAATAAAATATACCCCACTTCCCATTTATTATAATTAGTAGGTCCCATTCTATGCACATATAATATATTAATACAATATTATAAATAATCTAAATAGATAATAGTAAATAATAAATAATAATCCAAATATAAATAATTTTTCCTACCAAAAAATAATATAGATATAAATAAATTTAGTTCGACATATTATATATATAAATAATTTTTTTTCTAATACATCGTTAATTAAATCTTATGTAATATAATAGATAGTTGATTTATAAAAATATTTTAATATTTTTTTTATTAAATATAGAAGTAATTTAGTCCAAAGGCCGAAGGCCTTTGGACCAATTACTAAATGTCCTAAAGGCTTTTCTTTGCTAGTAAATTGCCAAAATATTTTCATAATACCAAGTTTGCCCTTACCTATTACTCCCTCCTCTTATTTAGGTCTGTATATCCGCTTTTTTTTTAGATCTGAGAACCGCCATGGCGCCTCCATGTCCAGAGCCTCGCGCGGCCTCCCTCCTCTCGGAGTCCTCTCCCATGGCGCCTCCCTCCTCTCGGAATCCTCTCCCATGGCGCCTCCCTCCTCTCGGAATCCTCTCCCATGGCGCCTCCATGTCCAGAGCCTCGCGCGACCTTCCAAGTGACGCTTTGAGGAGATTCAGAGAGAGATCGATCCGAAACTTTGAGGAGCTGCGACGCTTTCGTAGTCTTCCATGGCCAAAGCCTCGATCTGATGGAGATTCAGAGAGAGATCGATCCGAAACTTTGAGGAGCTGCGACGCTTTCGTAGGCTTCCATGGCCAGAGCCTCGCGCGGCCTTCCAGGTGACTGAAATTGGGGCTCGATCTGATGCCTGAAGCAGTAAGATTTTATTTTCCAAGTCGAAGCAGTAAGTTGTTATTGAGTAAAATTTTCAATTGAAGTTCAACGATGATGCCATCGACGAAACAGATCTGCTGGAAGCAGCGCTAAGGCCTCGAATTGAGTCCATCACTCCATTGGTGGACGATTGGAGAAGATGAAGTGTTACTGATTACAGCGCTAATTCTCGTCTTCCCGTGGCTCTACTTCTAGATGAAGTGTTACTGATTACAGTGTATTAGTGATTAATTTGCAAAGTAGAGTGGATGTGTCATGTGTGCATAGATTAAACTTGGATTACAGTGATTAAACTTGCAAATGTGAAGTTGATTGCAGTGAGGGAGATGCAGTGTATTAACACTGGACTTTTACTTCAATCCTGATTTAGGCTTCAATTTGTTCATGGATTCGAATACTCAATTCGGTGAAACAGGCTGCGATGGTGGGCTGAAAGTATATGTATGTGATTGCAGGGATTTGTATGTGAATGCAGTGATTTGATTTTTTTTCTTTGAAATAACATGTACTTCGGAAGATTAGAAATTTAGAATAATGTTTATATTTTGTTTATTTAATTATAGACTTATCATATACTATACTCAAATTTGTTTTAGTTGTGACAGTGTATGTGACGCAGATTTTATAGTGGTTACAACGTCTATAATCATGTTTTTATTTTGGTTACAGTGTCTATGACCTCCGTCTATAATCATGTTTTTATTTTGGTTACAGTGTCTATGACCTTCTTTTTCTTTGGTTACAGTGTCTACGACCCTTTTTTATATAGTGGTGACAGTGTCAATGACCTTATTTTTATTTTGGTTACAGTGTCTATGAGTCTATAACTCTCTTACTCATTCATATATTAGAGGAAAATTACCACCACATATATTTTGGCTTCTCATTAGCCTCTATAGGGTTTGTGCTTTCCTTGTCGTAGGGTTTTCCTTTGATTACATTATCTATGACCTTTTTTTTCATAGTGGTGACAGTGTTTATGACCCGGTTTTTATAGTGGTGACAATGTCTCTTATGTTGTTTTCATAGTGATGACAGTATCTATGACTCTCTTACCCATTCATATATTGAAGGAGAACTGTCCATCTAATGTCTTTTGGCTTCTCATTAGCCCTTTTAGGGTTTGTGCTTACATTGTCCTAGGGTTTTCCATTTGATGACATCAATCATCCCTTAACGACGTACTGTACTTAGCAAGGCCCTAAACCCTAAATCCTAAACCCTAAACCCTAAACCATACTGTACATCACATGTTCTTTTGGCTTCTCATTAGCCCTTTTAGGGTTTGTGCTTCCCTTTTCCTAGGGTTTTCCTTTGATTACAGTGTCTATAAACCTTTTTTCGTAGTGGTGACAGTGTCTATAAAACTGTTTTTATTTTGGTTATAGCGTCTATAAGGTTTTCATTTTGATTACAGTGTCTATGACTTTGTTTTTATAGTGGTGACAGTGGCTATGACACTGTTTTTATTTTGATTGCAGTGTCTATGACTCTCTTACCCATTCATGTATTAGAGGAGAACTGACATCACATTTATTTCAGCTTCTCACTAGTCCTTATAGTGCTTGTTCTTCCTTTATGATAAGATTTCCCTTTGATTACAGTGTCTATAACCATGTTTTTATAGTGGTGACAATATCTATGACTTTATTTTTTTTATAGTGGTTACAATAAGAGTTACATTTTTATTTTATTTTTTATTGTGGTGACACTACTTTAAAAAAATCTAAAAAACTAGAAATTAGACATTAGAGAAGAACTGTCACCACATGTATTTTGGCTTCTCATTAGCCCCTATGGGGTTTGGGCTTCCCATTTCCTAGGGGTTTCCTTTGATTACAGTGTCTATGACCCTTTTTTCATAGTGGTGACAGTGTATATAAAGTTGTTTTTATATTGGCTACAACGTTTATAGGGTTTTCTTTATGATTACAGTGTCTATGACCCTATTTTAATAGTGGTTACAGTGTCTATGACTTTATTTTTATTTTGCTTACAACGTCTATGATCCTCTTAACCATTCATATATAGAGGAGAACTGTCACCACATATATTTTGGCTTCTCATTAGCCCCTATAGGGTTTGTGTTTCCCTTATCATATGATTTCCCTTTGATTACAGTGTCTATGACCATGTTTTTTTTTTATTGTGGTGACAGTGTCTATGACCCTATTTCAATAGTGGTGACAGTGTCTATGACCTTATTTTTATTTTGCTTACAGCGTCTATGATCATCTTACCCATTCATATATAGAGGAAAGCTGTCACCACATGAAAATTGGCTTCTCATTATCCCCTATAGGGTTTGTGCTTCTCTTTTCCTAGGGTTTTCCTTTGATTACAATGTCTATGACCCTTTTTTCATAGTGGTGACAGTGTCTATAAAGCTGTTTTTATATTGGCTACAACGTCTATAGGGTTTTCCTTATGATTACAGTGTCTATGACCCTATTTTAATAGTGGTGACAGTGTCTATAACTTTATTTTTATTTTGCTTACAGCGTCTATGATCCTCTTAACCATTCATATATAGAGAATAACTGTCACCACATGAAAATCGGCTTCTCATTAGCCCTTATAGGGTTTGAGCTTCCCTTTTCCTAGGGGTTTCCTTTGATTACAGTGTCTATGAACCTTTTTTCATAGTGGTGACAGTGTCTATAAAGCTGTTTTTATTTTGGTTACAACGTCTATATGATTTTCCTTTTGATTACAGTGTCTATGACTTTGTTTTTATAATGGTGAGAGTGGCTATGACGCTGTTTTTATTTTGATTACAGTGTCTATGACCCTCTTACCCATTCATTTATTATAGGAGAACTGTCATCACATTTATTTTGGCTTCTCACTAGCCCCTATAGTGTTTGTGCTTCAATTATCATACGATTTCTCTTTGATTACAATGTCTATGACCATGTTTTTATAGTGGTGACAGTATCTATGACTTTATTTTTTTTTATAGTGGTTACAACAGTAGTTACATTTTTAATTTTTTTTATAGTGGTTACAGAGTGGTGACAGTGTATATGACCTTGTTTTTATTATGGTGACAATACTAGTTACATTTTTAATTTTTTAACGGAGATTACGCGAGTTAGAACAACTTCTATAATTGCGGGATAATTTCTGAAATTTTAGAAATTAATACAGGGGCATATTTTATAAAAACAGAAATTCTGGGAGGTTTGGCGTAATTACTCTTCTTCTTCCCCCATTTCGAGCAGTAACTCACGCAGCTCCAACAGTGATTTTCGGCGATCTTCCGACTGCTCGTTCTCCTTGCACAGAGCTCCGTTTGACGCGTATGACCTATCAAACTGACAAGTGCAATCTCTACTTCAGTATAGTTGTGTTGATTTTGTCGAAAGATGATCTGACACACCGAGACAAGTTCTTGAACAGTGGCTGCTAAGCGGATGTTTCACGAAGCTCCAAGGTGTCCAACAATGGCGGTTAGCGATTTTGTATAAATTTGAGAGGGGTTTTTGCACGAAAACTATCCTTTATAGATGTAGAACGTGATTGAGCGGGTAGAAGACTTGGATTTAGGGTCGAACCACAGTAATCACTTCTATAACACGAGATCAACAGAAGAAAATGTCATCTCGTCGTCGGGCAATGAGGCGACCTTCAACTCCATCAAAAAGGAGAAATCAGAGTTACAGAATGAGCCGAGGGAGGCCATAGATCTTCAATTTCTCAGATCTTGATGAAACGAAATCAAATCTGGAAAAAAGCAGTTTCAAGGAGCAATTCATCGATCATGGAGGGGAAAGAGATTCGTCAAGCGGCGACGCCGAGATGCTGGAGGACGTCAAGCGGCGGCGTCGAGCTGCTGTAGGCCGGCTTCGGACAGGGAGGATGTCAAGCGGTGAGAGCGATGAAGATGGTGGTGGTTGTCGGCAATGGGTGATGGCGGTGAGAGCAACTCCAAGAGGTTTTCTATTTTGGAAAAAATTCTGAATTTGGGGGATTTTGGGCCATTTTCAGGTCCAACAGCTTCCCCAGCCCATTCTCCAAAATAGAGTGGGAATGAGAAAACTAGGGTAGCTTCCCCAAATGTGGAGCAACGCTAAATTTTTTGGAGAACCCTTTTTCACACGTTCTTCCACTTTCAACTCTCAAAAACCGACTTTGAATTTGGATTGCTCTGCTCGACAAGTTGTCAACAAAGAAGACTCTGCTTCTACAGGTGAGCCTTCTTGAACTATTTTTCTCTTCTTCTTCCACCTCTGTTGGGTCAATTAATCAAAGAACATTTTTCATGCTCTGGTGAAATTTTTTTCATGCTCTGGTGAAATTTCAAAGTTAATTGAGCCTTCATTGTTAAGCAATTCAAAAACGTTTTTGAGAATTCAATAACCAAGCAATTCAGATTGGGATGCTCTTTTGAACAACAAATCGGAACTGATGGAAATATTTCAGCCTTGAAAGAGTACACCATCAACCAAGCAACGAACCTCAATCAACACAAAAAGAATGGAAAATGCTGGTTAATGGTTCTATTGTTCTGATTTGTTAGAGAATGAAAATCTTAATGACAATCTGATTTTATAAACAATCACATAAATCTCAATTTTAGAGAATGAAAATCTGATTTTTTAGAGAATGACAATATGATTTTATTGAGAATATGGAACTGATTGTTAGATGTGTTGTTGCTGATGAATTTACAGCAGCTCTGCAGTATTGCCGTTGGATTTATATGATCATATAAATCTTAATTTTAGAGAATGAAAATCTGATTTTTTAGGTGTGCTGTATTGTTGTTGAATTTACATCAGTTGTGTATTGAACTATCAATCAGAAATGGATAAAATAAAACAGGGCTACTTGGATTATATGAAACTTTCAGGCATTATAAAAATACTTCTATGTATGCACTGGCACTGTCATTACTTGTAGAATTACTTTCGGCTTTTGCCAATAAATCATCCAGAATGCTAACACTTGAAATATATAATGCAAGTTTGCAACCCTTCATCTGCTTCAGCTTTTGAGGAATGCAGGTACCAAAAGAAGATAGTTCCTTGTTTCAAAGAATGATGATAAAAATCTCTCTATAACAGAATGCTTCTTTGTGTGTTTATGTCAGGAGGCGCAATCCTACCTGTTGCCACTTGCCAGTATCAGCTGTGAACTATGTAAGTCTTTTTTTTTCCAATCATATCGTATGAATGCCCCCTGCTTTATTATGCTTCCTAGAAAACCCTTGGGGATTTGTCAATCCTCACAGCCAACAATATAAAACAGTTTTTATTGATTAGATCCTCCAAATGAAGCATTCGCTTTATTAATGATTTTGATTTCATGCTTGAAATCTGACAATCTGTACAGAACTACAGATATGAATATGATATGACTATGTAACCACTTTAATTTTCTTTTGCCTTTGATCGTCTAAATTAATTGAATTGCACTTGTAATAGTATCCAATTCTCTTAAATTTAATGATTTTTGTAGTCCGTTTTGAGCAAAAGAGGTTAATGGGATTGCCTTTCAGGAGGTTGCTGGAAAGGATAAAAAGAATACAAAAGGGCTTCATTTTGGAAGCTGGGAAAAGCCATTGGACAAAAGGGAGACTGGTATGTTTGTTTAATTAACGCACCCATATAATTTACAGTTGTGGAAGTGTTAAAGGACTTTGAACAACTCTTTTTGTAGCTTGTTTCTGGTGACCATCATGGCTTTGCTTCTTTGAACTTTGTCATGACAGTAGGTGTTTTCAGGCTCCTTTCTAGCTCTTTTATGGTAAAAAATAAGCTTAAATGATATGATTTTTTCATTCATGACAGCAGCTGTTTTTTCAGCTCTTTTCTAGCTCTTTTATGGTGAAAAAAATAAGATACAATGTCATGGTATTCAGCTATGACCTTTGTCATAACAGTGGCTGTTTTTTCAGCTCTTTTCTAGGACTTTTATGGTGAAAAATAAGACACAATGTCATGGTGTTCAGCTATGACCTTTGTCATAACAATGGATGTTTTTTCACCTCTTTTCTAGCAGTTTTATGGTGAAAAATAAGCTCCAATGTCATGGTGTTTACCTATGAACATTGTCATAACAGTGACTGTTTTTTCAGATTTTTTTCTAGCTCTTTTATGATGAAAAATAAGATCCAATGTCATGGTTGTTAGCTATGAACTTTGTTATAACAGTGGCTGTTATTGGTGATTGTGATCAGCTTAAATCTCTCCAAAACAGCTCCACAAGTGGCCTCCTCCAACACCTCAGTTTAAAGAGAACAAGATCTCCTTTCTCTCTGATTGCTGCACTTGCTGTTAATGTACATCAGTTTATGTGTTTCTGTGTTGTTGTTTTCTGTAAAAAAAAACATTTATTCCATGCCATGGCAAGATTCTTATGGTTATCACAAGTTAAACTAACCAATCTTTTCACAATTTGAATTTTTTTTTCCTGCAGAATTTTTTTTCATGCTATAGTTGCTGCACTTGTTGAGTTGCTGTGAATTTACAGCAGATGTGTTGTTGTTTTCTGTAAAAAAATTCCATACAATTGTGAATATAGATTTTAATTATCCCTACCAAACCCATTGCCTCTATGAACAAGTCAACAATTAATTATCCTAGCTAGCTACCAAACCAATTCTATGTGTGAACAAGTCAAAAAAATCACAAATGGTGTACAATAATTTTAAATAAATTATTTTTAAAAAAAATAAAATGAAGGTGAAATTCTCTATTATAAGGAAGCTTTTGGAGTTTGGTCTAAAATAATTTGGAGAAATTGGTATTGATTCCCCATTTTAGAAAAACATTTGGGGAAGCTGTTGGAGAAGCTCTGAGAGCCCGATCTGTTTTAATTTTGGGGGAGAAGGGGAAGAAATAAGGGGCAGGGATAAAGTTGGAAATTGTGGACATTTACCTAATGTTTTTGTGTCCTATGACTTAATATTTGTGTCCAAAATGGCCAGTTAACAAAAAAACCTTAAATATATAGTACATATTTATTACGTTAGTTTATTAAAATATCTATGCATGGATGGATTTTGATTTGTGGCTATATATTATGGCTACATAATATTTTAATAATTTATTTTGGCCTTAAAAAACAATATAGATATAAATAAAATAGCACCTATCAAATACTATCTATTACTAATATATATTTTGGGTAAGTATGACTATGAAATATGTTTTATTTATATTTTTTTCAATTAGCTAAAATATATATAGATAGATTATGACTTATATAACTTTCTAAAAACTATGACAATATATTATTTTTTTAATTTTTTTCTCTGGGATCAACCACAAGTCCACAACGGATCGCATAGAATTTTTTCCCCTAGGATCAACCACAACGCACCGCATAAAACGATATGCATCGGTTTTAGTATATACATATATATATATATATATATATATATATATATATATATATATATATATATCTAGTGCAGGTCTCGTTCCGTGCACAGAAAAATGCATTAATACAATATTGTAAATAATCTAGATATATTCTAATAAATAAATAATAATAATCTAAATATAAAACATTTTTTCACCAAAAAATAACATAGATATAAATATAATTAGTTTGGCATATTATATAATCTAAATATCTTTTATTTATATTATCTGAAAATATAAATAAAATACTCCATTCGTTAATTAAAACTTGTCGTTTACTATTTATGCACACTTTTTTAGAATGATAAAAACTATATAAAATATTAACATTTTTTTACATTCGTTTTTTTTAAATTCATACTTAATTTTAATAAGTATAAAATTATTTAAAAAATATAATATTGTATATAGTTTTTAACGCCTAAAAAGCGTACATGAATAGTAAAATGTCAAGTTTTAATTAACGGAGGGAGTAGCATTTATCAAATACTACGGGTATATTTATCTTATTAATATTTTTTGTAAGTATGACTAATTTCTTGTAAATAGTAATTGGTTAATAGAAGCGAGTTTATAATAATAATAATAATAATAATAACAATATTATTATTATTATTATTATTATTATTTTATTTCTTCCTACTACTACTTGCTATTTAGATATACATTAGTATATAATTCAATTAAATCAATTTATTGGTGTATAGATTTTGATTAAAAGATATAGACATTAAAGTTTCTTTAAAAAAAATAATAAAAATAAAATCTTAGCTTTCAAATAATTTTTATAAATATTTTTTATAGTAGCATATATTAAATATTTTTAACTAATTTGGGTTATATTAGTTATTAACTTCTATCCAAAAAAAATTAGATTTTTTTTTTGGTGAACCCAAATAATTAAAATAATTTAGATTAATTATAGCAGATACTAGTTACTCCTTCCGTATGAGTATGACCTATATATAACTACAAATTAAACGTTGCAGATCCATCAAATTAATTAGCTGTTGACCATGGCGCAACAAGTAGCCGTAGAGACGATCACCAGTTCCCCAACTCAGCTCCCACCAAGTACTGCCTCATCGGAATCCGACCCGACCCCTCCAACCATGATCGGAAAATGGATAGCCTACGCCGGGATGGCCGGGTGCATCATCCTCGGGTTTATTCTCGGCCCATTCTTATACCTATACGTTGCTGGTGTGTGGCTAATCTTCAACAAGGATGTCTCAGGTATACGTGACTACCAGCTCGAAGAAGACGGGCACACCCAGGCTTCTTCACAACCTATCAACGGTAGCGGTATCTACCACCAAGTACTGCAGAAGGTGCAGAAAGCCGCCAAGTAAGGAAAAAATAAGATCAACATTAATTTGTGCCCCTCCCCTCAAAACTTTCTGTCTCCGTCCCTGATTTGATTGATCAATATCTAACTTGCTGATCAGTTTTAACAGGCCGACACTAGCGAATTAGCTCCCATATGTCTTCTTCACCCGAGTATTCGTGTTCATCCTATTGGTGTGGTTAGTAATGGAGTTCACCGTGCAGCGCCATGAAAAGCAACCCATCCCCGAAGAGATCTGGTACTGGATCAGCTTGGTCGTCTTGAACACGTTACAGTATCATGGTATTAGCTATTACACCTATTTCGTGCTCTTTCTACTCAACGAAACGCCGTTGAGGAAGAGGAAGAACGTGTTCTACTACGCCAAGGGGATGAGGAGGAGCGTCATCCTGCTCGGGATATCGGGGTTTGGAGCGCTGGTGAATGTTTCGGAAATCCGGAGCGTTAAGGAATTACATGACGGCGACGTGTTAGTGAACCTGGGGACTTGGATCTTCATGATGCTGTGGACTCTCAAGACTTGGCTGCTGCTCAAGTGGAAGGCGGACACGATCTACATGAGATTTAAGATGAGGATTTTGACGGCGGGGTCGGAGTATTACTTCGTTGGCCACATTTGTGGGTGGCGTTTTGATATTTTTCAACCCAAACCTCAAAATGATGGGACCAATCAACAACATATGCTGCTCAGGGTAATCAGGTACGCCTACAACTACATGATTATAGTTATTTTATACTCTGGTTCCAAATTAAATGTCGTTTGTCTTTTACTATATGCTTTTTAACTAGATAGAAATATTACGAGATAAACAAATTCATTAAAAAAAATATATATTTTATAGAATTTTTCCCTCTTTAAAATGCGTGTATAACATATTACATGCATATATTTGAAGTATGATCACTAAGTGGGTTTCTGTACGTCCCGTATACAGTAATAATATAATATTTAAAATTATATATTACTCACTCCGTTCACCCATAAATGTTGTTTGACTAATTGTTGACGCATTTTTAATTATTAAAAGCTATATAAAATATCAACTTTATAATTAATTAATTTTTTAATAAAATTTTATACTTATTAGTTACAAATTTAAATTTATACTTATTGGTGAACGGATGAAGTATTAATAAAAGAAATATACTTAATAAAAATCTGATGAAAGAGATAAAGCTGAATTACATTTTGAGAATTAAACTAATATAAATTATAAAATAAAAATGAATCTAGATATAAATAAGTCATAATACTGAAAAATTATATATATAAATAAAATAATAATTAATTAATTTCGATATACATAATTCTTTAATTTCACCAAAGAAATCTATATAGCAATGGAATTACACATATCAAATATTTATCTATTAATATTTTTGATAAATATGGATACGAAATATTTTTGATTTATATTTTTATCAATTAACTTATATATACACACACGTACATATGTAGCTAGATAGGTAGATATTTGTTAACTTTCTATAAATTATGATAATATAGTATTGTACTAGTTTTTTTGATAAAATTTTTATTTTCCCATAGAATCAAACGCAAAGAGAATGTTATATATTGGTTTTAGTATTTGTATATATAGATTCTTTCTCAATTAAAAGATTTTTTTAATATTTAATTTGTCTATAGGGAGATTCAAAATATATACTATTATACTTTTATTTATTAATTAAAACTAATTATCACTTTAATATTCATACACTTTTTTATAAACTAAAAAACTATACTCCATAGAGAGTATTACTATAAAATATTTAGGGAAAATTGCAAAAAAATAACAGGAACTTTAGGGGTGGTTGCGGCTAGTAGCACAACCATTTTATTTTAAAATTGCACCCCTTATTAACATTTTGTTTACAAAAAATCACATTTTCCCATTGTTTCTTTAAACCCACTCGCAATTTTCTTCTTTTTTTTAAAAAAAAAAACAAACAATTTTCATGTTTACAAACTCAATTTCAATTTTTTCAAAAAACATCATTTAAAAAAAAATATAATTGTGATATTAATTGGTATCTTTTTAAGACACCCATTTTTCATTTTGAAGACATTACGTATTATTTAATTTTTTTGAAAAAAAAAACTGATTTTATGGAGAACATAAAATTAGTTCTTTTTTTAACCGAGTGTAAATAAATTAATAATGAGTGTATTCTTTTAAGAAAAAAGGGGAAATGTAGTGTTTTATAAAATAAATTATACACTGTATTTTTTAAAATTAAAAATGAAAATGGATTATTTTTAAAAAAAAAATAAAAATTGGATGATTTTTTTTTTCTACAAAGAATGTTAATAAGAGGTGATATTTCAAAAAAAAAAAATAGATGTGCCATTTATTTCAACCAGAACCAAAATTGGTGATTATTTTTAAAATTTTAAAAGTGCATGCTATTCTTCACAATTTACCCAAATATTAACTCTTTTTTTCAGAAGGGTATATTTGTAATTTTAATTAGGGATGGAAGGAGATTAGGAAAGAGGAAGAAGGTACATTTTTTTATTAGGGATGGAAGGAGATTAGAGAAGAGGAAGAAGGTACTTTAGAAGTGCAGTATGTATGTGCTAACCAAGTCGAACACACAAGGCGGATGAGTTCTATCCTAAAATTAATTGACTTTAGAAAAAGTATTCCACCGACCTACATGCAAATCTTGAATTCCTTGTATAATCAATGTGAGATGTTTATTTTTACATCTTCCACATTCCCAAAAACTGTACGTACAACAGTACAAGTAGCCTCAAAATTAATCAAATTCATGTTTTCATCGGTCAATCTCCAAGGCCGCAGAACAGGTAAGTGCAGAAACGGCGGAAGAAAGATTGTTACCGACAACAGAGAGATCGACTACTCAGACTGATCAACATCATGATCATCAGAAGGACAAGGTTTTTTTTCTCTCATATAACATTAATTCAATTGCATATAGTTTAATAGATAATTGATTTTTAAAAATATTTTAATATTTTTTATTAAATATATATGATATATTTATTATATTAGTTTACTAAAATAGCTATGCACGGATGGATTGTTGCTACATACTACTTTATAAATAATTTTAGGCTAAAAAATAATCTAGATATAAATAAAATAGCACTTATCAAATATTGCATATTTGTCTATTAATATTTTTGGTAGGTATGACTATGAAATATTTTTTATTTATATTTTTGTCAATCAGCTAAAATATATAGATAGATAGATTGTGGCTTATATAAGTTATGAAAAAATATTATTTTATGAATTTTTATCCTAGAATCAACCACAACGCGTCACATAGGACGTTATGCATCGGTTTTAGTATATGTATATAGAAGATAGATGTGCAGTATCCTCAAATTAAAATTAATCAAATTCATGTTTTCATCGGTACGTCGATCTCCAAGGCCACTGAACAGGTAAGTCCAGAAACGCCAGAAGAAAGATTGTTACAGACAACAGAGAGATCGACTACTCAGACTGATCAACATCATGATCAGAACAAGGACAAGGAAGCAAAGGATTTGAAGAGGAGAGCAAAGGGCATTTTATGTATTGACGAGGACTCTACACTGTATGATCTTAAGAAGATGACCAACTATTTCATCTATCTTTCTAGTACGTCAGCTTCTAGAATGGACGACGGCGCCTCCCATGTGTTGAATCAGTGCGGGAAGATCAATCCACACGATGAACCTAACAAGTAAGGAATTCCACATATATTCACATCCTTTATATACACAATTAGCTATTATATATAGAGAGATAATGGGTAAGCATCCCTTAGTATAATTTGAGTAAATTTGTGTTGGAATAACAATGGTGGATCAACTGCACAAATCACACACAGAGGACAAGATCAAGAAAGAGAGTTGTCGACAGTTACTTCTATTTCAGAGCACGGAAACACACACCAAATTTTCAGAAAAGCCTCACTCCATTCATTGCTAACCACCAATACATACACATTTACTGTAAAATCCGAGCAACAGCAAGCTTAGAACACACTCACTAGAGTGATTTTCAGAAATAGCAACACAGAATATGATGATCAATCAAGGAGCAATCAAGCATAAATGGAAAATATGCAACGTAAATGACGGAAATCAATTTGGGGATTACCAAAAGCGGCCAAAACGGCCTAGAATCAGTCCCATCAATGCTGATCAGGACCGTTCCGTTATAGTTTGAGGCCTTGTGCAACAAATATGCTGAGGCCTTTTTTTTAACTAATTCAAAGGGGACAAAAATAGTCCACCAAATCTAAGAAAGAGATGTTCTCATAAGTACAAAGTCATTAAAAGAATCATTAACTAAATTCCAACTTAGTGATTTCTAAGGTAGAAAGGTACAAACCAATGACAAAAAAAATAATTATTATGATTATCTAAGAAACTAAAAAGTAAAAGCTAATAATATATTATCGAAATCTTTCAGGTTGAACGGACAATTACAATGGTTAAATCTGTTAAATTGATTTCATTACATTATGGCTTTTTTCTTTTCCGGAGGTGGATTAGTCCGTTGCTCGAAGGTTAATTAGTGACAGCCCAACAAAAAAATAAAAAAAATAGGGCTGCTAATCCTGCTATAATTTTTTATTTGGAAAAAAATAGAAACAGGCCTCTATTGTTAAAAAATCAAAATGGGGGCCTCTATTATTAAAAAATCAAAATGGGGTGCTGTTTTGGAAAACCTCTGCTGTTAAAAATCAAAATGAAAAAGGGGGGGGGGGGGGCTTTGCATGTGTTGTGTCCCCAAGCTGGCGGGAAGGGCCGTTGAGCCTGGTGACAAGTAACAGTGAAGGTGAGGGTGAAGGAGGTGAGGATTAGACTTTAGACAAGGGATAGAAGAGAGAGTTTAGGAGGGAAAGTGTTTGGTTTTGATATTCAATGCATGGGCAATTCGTTACAAAGCTCTCTTTATAGACTCTTCTATAGCCTTAGAGCTTAACAAAACTCCCCCCATTATAAAGCCTTGACTCAAGGCTTGTCTAATACAAGGAAACATCCTATGTCATGGCTGAATTTGGAATTCTGGGAACTGATGTAGCACATGTGTGGCAGGCTCCCATGTAGCTTGTTCCTCTTCCAAGTTGCACCACTTGATGAGCCATTCCGTCAGTGGATCCCCATTTGCCATGTATGACACTCGGGTGTCCAAGATCTTCTCTGGATGGATCTCAATATTCCCTTCAGCATCAGTGGAAGGTAGTTCTGTAGTTGCTATCTGATCATCTCCTATCTTCAATTTCAGCTGTGAGATGTGGAATACAGGGTGGATGCGAGAAGTTGAAGGTAATTCCAACCTGTAGGCTACTTTCCCCACTCGTGCTAAGACTTTATAGGGCCCATAGTAGCGAGAGCTGAGCTTGAGGTTCCTTCTTAGTGCTACAGATGATTGTCTGTATGGTTGTAACTTCAAGTACACCATATCATCTACCTGTAGTTCCCTCTCCACACGATGTTTGTCTGCAAACATCTTCATCCTCGCATGTGCTTGTTGTAAATGGTACTTGATCTGCTCGAGCATGTGCTGTCTGTCCTTTACCCAGTCATCAGCACCACCTCTATTTGTAACCACTGGAGAGATTCCCAATTGTGAGGGTGGTACTCCATATGGAGCCATGAATGGGGACATCTTGAGAGCTGTGTGGAAGTTGGTGTTATACCAAAATTCTGCCAATGCCAACCATTTTGCCCACTGCCTAGGGTGCTCAGAAGACATGCATCTCAGGAATGTCTCGAGGCACCTGTTGACCCTATATGTCTGGCCATCTGTTTGAGGGTGGTATGCCGTGCTCATGTGCAGTTGAGTACCTAAACTCTTGAAGAGATGTTGCCAGAAAGTACTCAAGAAAACCTTGTATCTGTCAGACACAATGCACTCTGGTAAACCATGTAGTTTATAGATGTTATCCATAAACACACTAGCTACCTTCTCAGCTGTGAATGGATGATTCAAAGGTATGAAGTGAGCATATTTGGTTAATCTATCCACTACCACCATTATAGTGTCCTTACCCTGTGACTTGGGTAATCCTTCCACGAAGTCCATGCTCACATGACTCCAAGCAATCTCAGGTATAGGTAGAGGCTGTAACAGTCCTGGTGTCACATGCTCATTCTTACTTCTTTGGCAAATATCACATTCCCTGACGAATTTTGTCACATGTGCTTTCATGGATGGCCAGTAAAACAGCTGCTTCAGTCTATGATAGGATCCATGTATGCCTGATTGCCCTCCCACTGGTTCCTCATGAGTGGCTGCTATGAGTTTCAGTTGTAGCTGTTCATTGCCTCCAATATACAGCCTTCCTTTGTACCTTAGTAACCCTTTAGTGATGGTCACCTCTCCTGCAATTCCTTGAGTTGCAGTAGCAATGAGTTGCTGAGCTAGCTGGTCCCCTTTGTAGCTGTCTAAAATCTCCTGCATCCACTGAGGTTGAATTACTAGCACAGCATTGCATTCCCCTTGCTGGTGTTCATCCCTTCAAGATAGGGCATCTGCCACCCTATTCTCCACCCCTCTCTTGTATGCAATGGTGTAGCTCAAACCCAGTAACTTCCTAGCAGCTTTCCTTTGTAACTAAGTGGTTAACCTTTGCTCTAGGAGGTGCTTCAGGGGCTGATGATCTATCTTTATAATGAATTCCCTGGCTTCCAGGTAATGTCTCCATCTATCCACTGCTAAGAGTATGGCTAAGAGCTCCTTTTCATATGTAGAGAGTAACAGATTCTTCCCTTGCAAGGCCTGGCTCAAATATGCAAGAGGCCTCCCGTCCTGCATTAGTACTGCACCAATCCCCACCTCACAAGCATCTGTCTCAATCACAAAAGGTTTTGCAAAATCTGGCAATCCCAGGACTGGTGGCGAGCTGAGCAAGGATTTGAGCTTTTTAAAAGCCTCTTCTGTAATCTGAGACCAGGCAAAGGCATCTTTCTTCAAGAGGTCTTTTAGGGGCTTAGCAATGACTCCATATCCCTTCATAAATCTCCTGTAATAGCCTGACAAACCCAAGAATCCTCTCAGAGTTTTCAGGTTGGTAGGTCTTGGCATGGCCAATTGATCATAGCTTCAATCTTCCTTGGATCTGTAGCTACCCCTTCTTTAGAAATAAAGTGGCCTGGATATTCCACCCTGGGCTGAGCAAACTCACATTTGGATCTCTTGACGAATAACTGTTTCTTCCTCAGTGTTCCCAAGACAATCCTTAGGTGATGCACATGTTGCTCAATGCTCTGGTTGTATATCAAGATGTCATCAAAGAAGACCAACACAAATTTTCTTAGCATGGTGGAGAACACATCATTCATGAGTGCTTGGAAAGTTGCTGGTGCATTGGTGAGGCCAAAAGACATAACTCTGAATTCATAGTGACCATGGTGAGTCCTGAAGGCAGTTTTCTCAATGTCAGACTCCACCATCCTCACTTGGTGATAGCCACTCCTCAAATCCAATTTAGAAAATATCACCGCTCCTTTCAATTCATCCAACAGGTCCTCAATGTGAGGTATGAGGAATTTATCCTTCAAAGTGGCCTCATTCAGTCTTCTGTAGTCTATACACATGCGCCAACTACCATCTTTCTTCTTAACCAACAGCACAGGTGAGGCAAAAGGACTATGGCTTGGCTTGACTACCCCACTGCTCAGCATGTCTGTCACCTGTTTTTCAATTTCATTTTTCTGAAAATGAGGATACCTATATGGTCTTGAGGACAATGGTGAGGTACCCTCCTTCAAAACTATGGCATGCTCGTGACCCCTCTCAGGAGGTAGCCCCTTAGGCTCTGCAAACACATCTGGAAACTCCTCTAGCACCTCAGTTACTACTTCAGGTAAGTCATTACACAGCTTTTCTACTTTGCAGACTTGCACTACCTGTGCCACCACTTCCTGGTCTCCATTTCTGAAAATTTTCTGAATTTTTTTGCCTGTGAGCCTCCTAATGCTGGCTTTCCCATTATCCTTTTGATCACGAATCCCCTTGATCACTACCTTCCTCCCATTTTTCAAGAATGAGATTTGTACTTCCAGGAAGTCAAATAGGACGGGATTGAACCCAGCTAGCCAATCTGATCCTAATATCATGTCACTACCTCCCATTTTCAGTATTCTAATGTCATGGACATACTTACTGCCTTGCATTGCCCACTCAAAAGTCTTACACACTTTACTGCTAAGCATTGTTCCATTTAAGGTGCTTACCTCCATTAGAGGTGCTCTCTCAATCTCAAAGCCAGCCATCTGTGCCATTCTTGAATCCAGGAAGCTGTGAGTTGCTCCACTATCAATGAGAATTGTAATCTCATTTCCCTTGACAGTCCCTTTGATCCTGATAGTGGTGCCAGATTCTCCCCCTGTGAGTGCATGGACATAGATTTCTTGCTCCTCCTGCTCTTCTAACTCAGCCTCTTTCCAAGCTGCAGGCACTAGCTCATCTATGCTTTCTTGCTCACCCACTTCTTGAGCTACCAAGCTGTGCAAAGCTGGTTGTTTGCACTTGTGACCATAAAAATATTTGTCACCACATCTGTAACACAGTCCCTTCTTTCCTTCCATTCCCTTCTTGAGACTCATTTCTGCCAACTGTTGGCTCATGCCTTTGACAGTGCTTCCTGTGTCTTTCGAATCCACCTTGGGAGCATTAGATCTCCAGTTTGTTGATCTGTGACCATTATCCCCTACACCAAATGATCTCTCATTGCCTTTAGCAGAGCCTGTACTGCACTATAATGCAATCTTGCTTGCTCCATTACAGATGCCATAGACGCTGGTCTTCCCAATTGAACCAATGACCTGATTTCTTGCTTCAGACCACTAATGTAACTCGATACAAAGTAGGATTCCGTCAGTTGGTGATTAAATGCCAACATGCTTGCTCTTAGATCTTCGAACCTTTCATTATATTCTTCAAGATCTTCTCTCTGCTCGATCTTATTAAACTCGGCCACAATTTCTGTTTCTCTTCTTTCACCAAAACGCATACACAGATCATCACAAAATTCTCCCCATCTCATCCGAGGTTTGTTAATCGCATAACCCTGGAACCAAACATCAGCTTTATCGTTGAGATGCATAGCAGCTATTTCTACCTTCTGTAATTCCGGAATCGCAAAGATTCCAAAGAATTTGTCGCATTGCCTGATTCAACTGCGAGGCCTCTTTCCATCAAAAGAGGGAAAATCAAGTTTAGGAAAGTGATTACCTCGGATCCCATCCAAGAATCCATTCCCTTGCTGACCTTAATCATATTGCCTTCGATAATTCCTTTGCAATCCAGGGATTTCTCTATCGACCGGTCCAGTTCCAATGATCCCATCCCCTTTCAGGTTGGATGATTCCCCTATATAACCTGTTTGTTGATGATGCTCGTTCTTTTCCCCTGAATCCGGATTCGCTCGTCGACCACCTGAATCCGAATCTTGATTTGGAGGATTTCGAACGTATTCTGCTAGTTGTTCCAGTCGCCGATCCGTCGCTGTCTTAAGCTCCAACAGCTCATGAGATTGCTCCTCTCGGTGTTTCTGGGAATCGATGATGTGCTTGGATGTTGATGCCGCAAATCTGCTCATATCTTCCTTGAATGAGCGCATGTCTTCCCTGAATTCCTTGAATTCCTGCAACTGCAGCTCCAGTGACTTGAATCTGGTGCCGTCCGCCATTGCAGCCGTGCAATCGCCGGTGTCGATGCTCTAATACCAATCTTGTTGTGTCCCCAAGCTGGCGGGAAGGGCCGTTGAGCCTGGTGACGAGTAACAGTGAAGATGAGGGTGAAGGAGGTGAGGATTAGACTTTAGACAAGGTATAGAAGAGAGAGTTTAGGAGGGAAAGTGTTTGGTTTTGATATTCAATGCATGGGCAATTCGTTACAAAGCTCTCTTTATAGGCTCTTCTATAGCCTTAGAGCTTAACAGCATGCTGCCAGGGAGGCTCGAACCCAGGACAACTTCGCAACAAGCGCAACATATCACGCCTTTACCAACTGAGCTACCGAAACAAGCTGAAACATATTTCAATTTAATTATATATAATATATATTATAAAACTTATACGAGGCCCTTAAAAATTCGAGGCCCTGTGCGATTGCACGTTTCGCCCGCCCCATGGGCCGACCCTGATGCTGATCCCCAAAACCCTTACAAACCCTGAAAATGCAGAATGTTCCCTTATAAAGAGTATGTTGGCACGTGAGGAGCACACTCACATTATGCCTTATTTACATGAAAAAGCCATAAACTATTGAAAATGAAATAGAAAGACAATGATATAATCTCATATTTACAATCTAAACTGCTCGACTAATTAACTCTCACTACCTCTACTAACATTATGTCTAGGTAGTGCTTTGATTGAAAATGAAAAACAAACTGCTAACTTAACTTCTAACACAGATCATGTTAATGTGCCTTGGGCCATTGTTGACCGGCGACGCCCTTCGGCGGTGGTCTCTTCTTTAGGGTATAAGGGGCAGCGCCCCTGGCGGGGGCTAGGGGACATCTCCACCCCACCTTTACAGTATGTGATGTTTATTGTAAACGAGCCTATCGTCTGTCTTTTTTGGGCTTTCAGTCAATTGTCTGTTTAGAGTTTCATGACTCTCTTCATATACTCAGGAAAGGCCGACCCCCTTGTAACCCTAATCTGTTTTACTTCCTCTAATACAAAAAACTAGTTATCTGCTCGAGGACGTAGATAACATATCATTGTCGAATCACGTCAATCTTTGTGTCTTTCTTCGCTTTTATCATTCTCGTTATAACAGATCAGCTCCTAACGAACTTCTAACTTGGAGCCAACAGGCTTCTCCAATCTAAGTTTGAATCATCAAACACATTCCACTTTAATACCACACCTTGATTCAAATTTCCTCATTCCTATCTTCTACCTGAAGATCGAGCTGGTGCTTTGGTGCACTTAAAGCCTTAGTAAATAAGTTCACTGAGTAGGTTAACCTTGAGAACGCAACACCTTGGATCTGCTGCACCTCATTTTTAAGGTGGATTGGCAAATATAGTATTTTTAAGGTGGATTCCAATGTCTTAATATGGGTGATATACTTAGGCTATATGTGCAATGTAACACATGGCATTACTGGTAATATCCAAGTTCTGTAAGGGGCATTTTAGTCTTTTTAGCAACTGACCTCTTGCTACTGTCAGGCCATAAGAGTGATTAGTTTTAGGCGCCAATTTCAGCTTTGGTAACAAACAATTGATCTTGTTCCGTTTCTCTTTCAATGGAGTTTCATTCCTTCTTGATTTCATTCTGAATTCATATTTTGAATTCTCCAAATGGTATCAGAGCCACGATAATCGATTTGTGCTTGTGCAATTTCCGATCTGGTATTCAATTGTTGATCTGGTTTAGTAAAGCGCTGCTAGCTGTTATTGTTCGAATTTGATTAAGATCTGATGGCTGAAATAGGCAATAATCAGAATGGTCAATCGTCGGGAAATGGAGAACCATTAAATGGAACTGGACGAGGTGGATTTGTCTATGTTATACCTCCAGAAAATGGAGCTGGTGGAGGTCGTGGTCTGAACTTTGGCTTCAATGGCGGCCAAATTGGAGATCCGAATTAAGGTAAATATGGTGCACTATAATCCTTTTTTTCTTTCAAATTCGGACCATCCAGGAATGCAGCTTGTAGCGACTCCCTTTAATGATGCCAATTTTGCTAGTTGGAGTAGGGGAGTACGAATGGCACTAGGAGCTAAGGCCAAATTAGGTTTTATAACCGGTAGTTGTGTTAAACCTAGAAAGAATGATGAGGATTATGCCAAGTGGGAAAGAGCAGACTATATGGTACAATGTTGGTTAATAAACTCCATGACCAGCGAAGTTGCTGAAACGTTCATGTATGTGCTGTCCTCTAGAGAATTGTGGAATGAGATCGAGGAAAGATTTTACGAGTCTAATGATCCTTTGATTTTTCAATTGCGTCAAGATTTATGTAATCTGAAGCAAGAGAATCTATCTGTAGGGGCATATTATGGAAAATTGAAAAAGATTTGGGATGAATTGTAATTGTTTGATGTCATTAATTCCAGGTTGCAATTGTGGAGGAATTAGCAACTATGCTTGTGCCTTACTAAAGAGAGTGGTTGATAGGGAAGAAAAGGCCAAGGTTATGGAGTTCCTGATGGGTCTTAATGAGGTGTATGAACCTCGACGTAGCAACATACTGTCTAAGGATCCAATGCCAAATTTGTTCAAGGCATTTCAGATGGCGGTTCAGTTAGAAAGGTCAAAGAGAGTTACTTATGTGATTCAAGGGGATGCAAATGTTTTGAATGTTAGTAAGAATTTGCAGGTTGATAGTGAGGCAAATGCTGCTAACAGATCTTATCATTCCATATATGGAGATCAGTACAAGTTTGATCAACGTAGAAGAGACTTCAAGAAAACTAAGTTTGACAGGTTTTTGTGACTATTGCAAGGAACGTGGTCATACAAAGGACTTTTGCTTCAAACCGGTTGGATATCCAGAGTGGTTTAAAGGCCCTAAAGAAGAGGAGAAAGGTAAGGGTGGAGAAAAGTTTGTAGCTCAACTTGAGACTCCTCAGCAAGACAATCCTTTTGAGCATGGAGGTGACATGAAACCTGACCTTATGATGGTCAATGCCATTTTTAATGAAGTGGTCAAGATGATGAAAAGAAAGCAACACGTTGATAATTTAGAAAGCTCAGTGAACCAAGCCATGGTGCACTTTGCAGGTACATTGAGCGTTTCCTTTCTTATTGGTTCAAGTAAATGTGATAAGAATGCATGGATTGTTGATTCAGGGGTGACTGATCATATAGCTTTTGATAGAGATATTTTCTGTGATATATTTCCATTGAAATCTCCTATTTCTTTGGGGCCTCCTAATGGATCTAGCATCAATGTGACTTCTTAGGGATCTGTTAAACTGCAAGATAATCTGATTTTGGATAAAGTTTTATTTGTGCCTCAGCTTAGACACAACTTATTGTCAGTTTCTAAGACACTGAAGGTATGCATTGTTGGTTACATGACCTTACAACTAAGGCTTTGGTTGCTGAAGAAGAGTAAGTTGCTGGATTATATCTCATGCACTCTCACAGAGTTGGTGATTTCAGTAGTTTTTCTAAGGTGTTTGGCTGTAATAAAGTAGATACTCTTCAAACTCTTCATGCTAAACTTGGTCACATGTCTGTGTCCAAAATGAAGCACATTCCTGATTGTACTGGTTTTGATTTGAGTTCCTTTCAGTGTGATACTTGTCAGATGACAAAGTTTCATAAACTCAAATTTGATAGAAGTATTCATGTTGCTGATGTTGCTTTTCAGCTTGTTCATCTGGATATTTGGGGTCCGTATAAGATTCCTTCTGTATGTGGAGCAAAATATTTCCTTACTGTGTTAGATGACTCCACAAGGACTACTTAGGTTTATTTATTGCAAGATAAACTCCAAGTTTTCAGAGCTATTTCAGGCTTCATTAACATGATTGAGAATCAGTTATAGAGAAGTGTTAAAATGATTAGATCTGATAATGGTATTGAATTTAATCAGAAAAGTTGTGTTGATTTGTTTGCTGAGAAAGGAATTTTGTATCAAAGATCTGCTCCTGGTGTGCATGAACAGAATGGAAGAGTAGAACGCAAGCATAGGCATTTGCTTGAAATTGCAAGAGCCATACGTCTACATGCTAGATTACCTTTGAAATTTTGGGGTGATTGCGTGTTGGGTGCCACTTACCTCATTAATAAGATGCCATCTTCAGTTCTTAAATAGAAATCCCCTTTTGAAGTCCTCTATGGAGTCACACCTATGTATGATCAGCTCCATGTCATTGGTTGCCTTTGCTATGCCTTTCAACCAAATGATCATAGGGATAAAATGGGGGTCATTGCTAGACGATGTGTGTTCTTGGGATATACACATGAACAGAAAGCTTTTAAACAATATGATTTGGACAAACACACCACCATCATTAGTAGGCATGTTAAGTTTGTTGAAACTGAGTTCCCTTTTAAGTCTGTCAGTGCCTCAAAGCCTCATTGTCCATTCATTACTTTTGAGGATTTAGAGAATTCTACATATTCTCATCCAACTCCTGTCTCTCCTCCTTCTTTTCATAGCAATCACTCTCCCTCTACTCATACATCTTCTAATCCTGTCACTGCCCCTACATCTCATGCCATTCCTTCTCAATCATCTCATGGTACTGGTGACACCGCTCAATCCGCCATTCATCCTTTAATTGAGAGAAGACAAGTATTTCGGCCTGCTCATCTCAATGATTATATTTGGTATGGTCTGCTTGCTAGATCATTGAATTTAGAGAATGAGGAATCTGTGTCATAATCTTTTGCAGTATTTTCTGTGCAGAATTTAGCTCATCTTTCTTTTGAGTATGTGCAATCCTTCATCAACATTTGTGAAACCTTTAAACCTAATAACTATAAGCAAGCTAAGGGTGATACAAAATGGATAGAAGCTATGTCTGCAGAGCTTCAGGCTCTTGAAAGGAATCATATATAAACAGTGACTGATTTGCCTCCTGGCAAAAAGCCAATAGGGTGCAAATGGATTTTTAAAATAAAGTATAAGCCTAATGGTTTGATTGAGAGGTACAAGGCTAGGCTTGTGGCTAATGGATGCAATCAAATCAAACATAAAGATTACAAGCAAACATTTTCTCTAGTGGCTAAACTCTCTACTGTTAGGATCATTATTGCTTTGGCAGGTTCTAGAGGTTGGGTGTTGTACCAGTTGGATGTTAATAATGCTTTCCTCCATGGATATTTAGAGGAAAAATTATGCATGCTACCACCTCCTGGTTATGCAGTCCAGTATGGTTAGGTTTATAAGTTGAATAGGTCCTTGTATTGGCTTAAGCAAGCTAGCAGACAATGGAATCATGAGCGCACTAGATTCATGATTAAGCTTGGGTTTGTGCAATCTAAGCATGACTACTCTTTGTTTGTCAAATGTTCACAAGGCTTGATGACAGTTGCATTAGTTTATGTGGATGACATGCTTCTGCTTGGCAACTCCAGTATTGATATTCAGGCCACTAAAACTGCCCTACATCAAGCCTTCACCATCAAAGATTTGGGAGTTGCTAGGTATTTTTTGGGAATGGAAATATCTAGATCTTCTGCAGGCATTCTCCTCAATCAGAGGAAGTATGTGTTAGATATTCTCATGGATGCCAAAATGGAGAGTTGCAAAGCCACTCAATTTCCAATGCAACATGGAGTCAAATTGTCATCCAATGATGGTGATCCTATTACTAATCCAGAAGATTATAGAAGGATTGTTGGTAAACTACTATATCTCACTATAACCAGGCCTGATATTGCTTATTCAGTCCAACAACTCAGCCAATTTCTTCAGAATCCATTAACTCCCCATTGGAATGCTGATATGTACTTGCTAAGTTACCTCAAAGGTAGCTTTAATCTAGCATTATCCTACCCTGCTAGATCATCCTTCCAAATCAGTGCATACAGTGATGCTGATTGGGGTAATTGTCGAGCTACTGGTAGATCATTGACATGTTATTGTGTGTTTATGGGTTCTGCTTTGATTACTTGGAAGACTAAGAAACAAAAGGTTGTTTCTAAATCTTCCACCGAGAGTGAATATAGGAGCATGTCAACTGCTGCTAGAGAACTTGTTTGGGTTCAAGGTCTTTTATCTGATTTGCAAATCTGAGTTCCTCTCTCTATCACATTACATTGTGACAATAAGTCTGCTCAAGAGCGAGCAGCTAACCCCATCTTTCATGAACGAACTAAACATGTGAGAATTGATTTTTCATTTTATTAGGGAGATGGTCCAGGATGGCTTCATCAAAACTGCACATGTGTCATCTACACTCCAAATTGCTGATATGTTGAGTAAGGCATTAGGAGCTCATCAACACCATTTTTTGAGATCCAAGCTTGGTCTTGTGACTCCCATCACATGTCCAGCTTGATGAGGGCATATGGGTGATATACTTAGGCTATATGTGCAATGTAACACATGACATTAATGGTAATATCCAAGTTCTATAAGGGGCATTTTAGTCTTTTTAGCAACTGACCTCTTGCTACTGTAAGGCCATAAGAGGGATTAGTTTTAGGCGCCGATTTCAGTTTTGGTAACAAACAATTGATCTTGTTCTGTTTCTCTTTCAATGGAGTTTCATTCCTTCTTGATTTCATTCTGAATTCATGTGTTGAATTCTCCAAACTTAACCACCATCAAAACCTTCCGTCGCTGCCTGCCATGGTGGAGTCTGTGAATGGGGGTTTCGATTTCAGGAGTGATATATGGTTTCTCTTTCTTTAGCGGTGGACAAACGAGGGGCTTTCACTTTTGATTCTCTCAATTGGACTACAAGTCTACAAGTCGTCGATCACTTCCGGGTTCCTTTTTCATTTTCATGAAGTTAGAGTTGAGTTATTTCATACACCATCATAGCTTCCGGGTTCAGAATTAACCCCAACGAAACCTATTATTTTTTATAATTGCTTAAAATTTTCAAATAAATTATTTTAATTTTCACATCAAATTTAATAAAAAATAATTTTAATTTAATTAATATAATAAAATATAATTTATTAACAAAATGTAAAAAAATGCGGATAACAAATACTAATTAAATATTAATTTTAAGAAAATTAATATTTTTTATAATATATTCGGGTCGCCAGGTCTGACTCGACCCGCCCATTAACCCGAGATTTCTTAAAATTTGACCAAAAGTCGACTTATGGGGTTTCAAGTTAACCCAAACCCAAAATTTTCTGGTTCAATTTAGATCTCTTATAACACTTTGTGTGCTATACTCGGTGTTACACTTAATTATTCCGGGTATAAATTCACATTAAAAAAATTTAAAATTTATATTTATACTCTATACACTTATATTAACATGTTTGTAAACTTTAATTATTAAAATATATGTTTTAAAAAAATATATAAAAATATTTTCTAAAATAATCAATCTTTTAATTATCCATAATTTTTAGTAATAATTTTTCGTATTAAAATTTTATAAATATGTTAGTATAAGATACAGCAAGACCGAACGAGATTTGTCGATTGCACAGGCCTTTATATAGCCTCAAACAAGCCAGCAGGCAATGAAACTTGGAGCTCACCAGGCATTTGACCAAGCTGGGTTTCATTCAGTCCAAACACGATTACTCCCTGTTTGTTTTGTCAAAAGGCTCCCTCATCACTGCTGCATTGGTCTATATATGTGGACGATATGTTGCTCACAGGTAGTGATGAAGAAGAGATTAAGTTGGTTAAGCAGTCCCTTGATAATGCTTTCACCATAAAAGATCTCGGCTTGGCAAGGTATTTCTTGGGGATGGAAATATCTCATTCCGACTCCGGGATCTTTCTCAACCAATGAAAGTATGTGGTTGATCTGCTATCAAATTCGGCCATGGTAAACTGCAAGGTTGCTAAATTTCCGATGCAACGGAATCTACATCTCAGTTTACATGATGGTGACATCCTTGATGTTGCCTACTATATCTAACGATTACCAAACCTGATGTTGCCTACACATTCCAGCAATTGACACAGTTCATGGCCACTCCGTGTGCTCCTCATCTTAGAGCTGCAATGTTCTTGTTACGATATTTAAAGGGCACTGTCCATTGCTCACTTTTCTATCCAAGTTCTAGTTCTATAGTTGTTCGAGCTTATTCAGATGCAAACTGGGGGTCATGCGGAGATTCTAGTAGATCATTAACGGGCTATTACGTCTTCTTTTGCGACTGCCTTGTGTCTAGGAAGACGGAGAAACAGAAGACGGTATCGAAATCTTTTACCGAGAGCGAATATAGAAGCATGTCATCCACATGGAGTGAGGTTGTCTGGGTGACCGGTGTGTTGAAGGATCTATTGGTACCTCTCCATTTGCCTATTCCGTTATGTTGCGACAACAAATCTGCTCACCAACTTGCAGCAAACCCGGCCATTTTATCATGAAAGAACGAAACACCTTCGCATTGACTGCCACTATATTCGGGATTTAGTAGATGAAGGGCTCGTTTCCACTGCATTTGTGCCTACACATCTGCAAATTTCCGACATTTTAACTAAGCCTCTCGGTGTGTGCCAACATCTTGAGTTATCTGCCAAGCTTGGCCTGGTCTTTCATCCGACCCGTCCACCTTGAGGGGGGGATATTGAGGGATGTTAGTGTGGTTAGAAGTGTGGTGTAAGCCTAGTTAGATTAGCTCTTTAGCTCGGTAGAATTAGAAGGTTGTTAGAACCTTAGTTAGTTGGCTTCCTTCATATAAATAGCTTAGTTGGTTTTCTTCTATGTATGTTTTACACATTAAGAAATACAACAGAAAATCTCCCAAAACTGATCTCTGATTACAGCTAGAGTAAGGTGAGGTTGAGCATCTATGTGCTTGATCTTCGATTGTAAAATCTCCAGATCTAGGAGATTTTATATAGATGGATGCAGTGAAGGCGATATTTGCACCGATCTCGGTCAGAGGAGGAAGAACGAACGATGCTTTACAAACAAAGGGAGGGGTAAAATGGGGTTTATGTAAAATTTGTGGACATTTAGCAAAATTTGTGGATATTTAACCAAATTACTTCTATAAGATTCTTATTTTGGAAATATTTTTACTAATTAAAATGATTTTGCTATATCTTAAATTAAATTCTTAAAATTCCCTTCTTTTTTTTTATAGAAATCTTTTCTAATTTAATTTCTTTGCGGCAAATTTATAGGTTCATAGGAAAGAAGGACCTGAAAAGTACATTCAACATGGATGAGGAAGATGCAGAAATCTTGTACACTCGGTTGAAAAGGGGTGACTCTATCCCCTATGAAGATCTCCGGAAGTACATGGTAAGTGCGTGTATATGTTTATCTAGACTGCAACTAATCTCAGCTATAGAAATGGCTTTTATTTTTTCTAGAATTGAAATATTTAAGGCATTTATTAATAAATTGTCCATCAATATGTTCAAATTGGTAAAATATCTCTCTCTTGTCCCATGTGCCCCCATGGGATCGGAATGGAACTGATTTTTTTTTTTCAAATCTCACCGGGATCGGGACATGATCCGAAATGGGACGAGATTTGTGTCCACCCTTAATACATACATAATAATCATCATAAGGTCTATCAAATAATAACAATTACACTTGTTTGTACATACGAATGACTTAAGCGTGCACGCATACATACACCACAAGAGTTGTGGATACTTCTTACGATATAATCTAAGAAAATATTTGAAGGGTTAGATTAACACTTGAGATTTACAAGTAATTTTAAAGAGAAAAATTACTCGTATGTAACAACATGATTATTCGTATATAATTCATACGAATATTTATAAATAATCATGTTACAATAGACGTATAATTTTCATATGAAAAAAACTATTAAAATATATGAATAATTATATTAGGCTAAACGAATAATTATTATGTTATCTATGCTGCTATGCAGATTGTTCACAATTCTATCGTAAGAAGTGGGTGAGCTTGTTTGTATGTACGTATTAATGGGTTTAATTTGTGTGAAGATCAAGCCTCTCCTGCACTGCAAAACACAGATCAGCTAGTTTCCAAATCCAAACCCAGAAATCAAAATAAGCTTCTTTACTGTTCCATTGCCAAAATGAAGTTAAGTGCTCAGCCGTCACAGGCTTAAAGCTTCCACGTGAAAGGCAGGTGCTCAAAGAGCTTATTACAAAGGACAGTTAAAGAAAGGAAATAACAGCAATGCCATTGGCAATAAGACAAAAGTGTAAGAGAAAGCAATGAACATAAAAGAAACTGATCAATGAAGCAATGCATATAGGCAATGCATCATATTTCCACATCCCCCTCCCCCCTCAAGTTGGACTTAGGGTGAAGCCAACAAGACCCAACTTGAGTGAGAAGAACATGTGTTGCTTCTCTCCCGGTGGCTTAGTGAATATGTCAGCCAGTTGAACACCTGTTCTGACATGCTGGGGAATTACAAGCCCTTCAAGGAGATGTTGCCTGATGAAATGGCAATCTATCTTCAAGTGTTTGGTTCGCTCATGGAAGACTGGGTTCTCTGCAATGTGGATGGCGGCTCTGTTGTCACAGAATAGAGGAAAAGGCTTTGGAGAATCAATGTTCAAGGAGTTTAAGATGTCATCCACCCATATGAGCTCACTTTTTGTAGCAGACATGCTTCTATACTCTTCTTCTGCAGAGGACTTAGACACAGTTGTCTGTTTCTTTATCTTCCATGAGATAAGAGAATCACCAATGAACACACAATACCCTGTGAGGGATTTAGCAGTGAAGTGACAAGTTCCCGAATCAGCATCACTGTAGGCAGTTATAGAGAGGGCATGGTTCACTGGATAGTACAAACCAACACCAATGGTACCTTTCAGGTACTTCACAACATGCATAGCGGCATCTAAGCGTGGCTGTCTTGGTTGAGACATAAACTGGCTTAGGTGCTGGACTGCATAAGTGATATCAAGATGAGTTAAATTTAAAAATAACAACCTTCCAACCAACCTTCTATAAATCTCGGGATCATCTATTAAATTTCCAGTCTCAGTTGATAACTTCAAGCCCCTTTGCAAAGGGAAAATGGCTGGTTTGCAATCCGTCATATGACTGTCTTCAAGTATGTCCAAAACATACTTTCTCTGATGAAGATGAGTACCATCATCATCTCTCAAAATTTCCAGTCCCAAAAAATATCTATCCAGGCCTAGATCCTTGATTGTGAACTTCTCATGCAAGGCTTTCTTTGTCACCATAATTTGTATCTGATCATCTCCAATAAGCAATACATCATCAACATAAATCAATGCCACTGTCATGGAAGCACCAGTCATCTTAACAAACAAGGAATAATCTCCCAAGCTTTGTACAAATCCCATGGAGATAAGGAATTTGCATAGCTCGGCATTCCACTGTCTAGAGGCATGTTTTAGCCCATAGATAGATTTCTTAAGTCTGCAAACCATCCCAGGTTTGTGTGTCTTGTATCCTACAGAGGTGTCATGAACACTTCCTCATACAAATGCCCATGCAGAAAGGCATTATTTACATCCAATTGATGTAAAGGCCAGCCCTTAGCAGTGTCTATTGCCAACACAATCCTCACTGTATTGAACTTGGCAACAGGTGAGAAGGTGTTCTTGTAATCCTTTCCTTTGATCTGGTTGTATCCTTTTGCCACCACTCTAGCCTTGAATCTTTCAACTGATCCATCACGTTTATATTTGACTTTATAAACCCACTTACTTCCAATGGCCTTCTTTCCTGGTGGAAGCAAAGTCATCTCCCAAGTCTGGTTGTTTTCTAAAGCCATCAACTCTTGATTCATAGCATCTATCCAGTGTTGTTCTTGAACTGTCGGTCCAAAATGTGAAGGCTCATAAACAGTTGCCATAAAGGCAAAGGATCTGATATAAGAATCATCAATTCTGTCCTGAGATTGAAAACAATCTGCTAGAAAAGACTGAGACTAAGAGTCATTCCTTCTTGGAGTACTGTTGTAAATAAAATCATTCCATCTCTGTGGTCTTGTCACTTGTCTAGATGATCTTCTTAAGGGTGGGAAGTTGATCTCATCATTAATCAAGTTCTGTGGAACATTTTGGTGAATTTCTAATCTGCTAGTGCTCCCTTGAGAGCTCTCAGTATCAACAACCTGAGAGGGTAAGGGCTCAAGCACTTCAGTGGAGCCTAGATGATCAACTAAACCATGAGATCCTAGTGTTGAAGAGGGAACTAAAGGTTCTATGGGATGGACATAGTCATCTGCAGGATTTACTAAAGGAAGTGAAGCACTTGACCTCACCTCTTCCATCCCACCCTCTTCAGCATCATCCTTAAAAGGGAAATGATTTTCATGAAAAATGACATCCCTACTGATAAATGTCATTTTGGATTCTAAATCCCCCAATTTAGAGGCTTTTTGGCCATGAGGATAACTGAGCAAAACACATCTTCTTCCTTTAACATTCATCTTGTTTCTGTCTTTCATGGCCATAGGTGCATAGCACAGGCAACCTATAACTTTCAATTCATCATATGCAGCAGGTTTTCCAAATAACAGTTCATAAGGAGTTTTCCAACCCAATATCTCGGTATGCAATTTGTTAATAATGTGTGTTGCAGAAAGAACACACTCTCCCCAAAATTTCAAGGGAAGACATCCATGACTTCTTATGGATCTGGCAGTCTCAATGAGATGCATGTGCTTTCTCTCCACTCTACCATTCTGCTGTGGAGTGTAAGGAACACGTCTCTGATGCATGATCCCCATGCTGGCAAAAAAATCTTGACACTTCTGAGAAGTGAATTCACTGCCATTGTCTGTTCTAAAGCATTTCACTGTTCTATCAAACTGAGTTCTAACATGAGCTACAAAGTCACAAGCTGTGTGATACACCTGTGATTTGGACTTAAGTAAGAAAGTCCAGGTCACTCTTGAATGATCATCTAGCACTGTTAGAAAATATTGAAAACCATTATAGGTGGGAGTCCTATATGGTCCCTATATATCCATGTGAACCAAATCAAAAGCATTAACTGCCCTGACATTACTTCTTCCAAAAGAAAGCTTGTGAAGCTTACACAAAGCACAAGTCTCGCAATGAAATTCATCAAAATTAAACTGCATCATGTGATCAATAAGTCTCATTTTAGAAACTGAACTATATCCTAGTCTGACATGGCCCAATTCTAAACTAATGCTAGCTTTATTACATAAGCTCAAAGGCAAAAAACTCAAGTCTCTATCTCTTCTACATATTTCCCGTTTCTGAAAATGATCTGCTGACAGCATCTTGTAAAGTCCATGTCTCCTCTCTCCAGATAACAAGATCCTCTTAGTTCCAGGGTGATGTATATAACAAGAATCTCTAGTAAAGATGGCTATCAATTCATGATCATCAAGCAATTTTCCAACATATAATAAACTGTGCTTAAATCCTGGAACTAACAAAACATTCTTCAAGATCACTGAGCTGGTCAACTGCAATGTCCCCATCTCATTCACAGTTTTAATAGAGCCATCAGGCAGGCCAATATGAATCCGTTTCTCCAACTACATTCTATCTTTCATATAGAAATCATCGGGCATCATGTGATCTGTTGCCCCAGTGTCAACAATCCACTCCAATTTGGAGTTCCCAGTTGTCCCACATTGTCTGACTCTGCAACATTCACTGAGCTTCTGCTCCCACTGGTGGCTCTCTCATTGCTCTTCAGTTCCTTATACCAATCAGGAACTCCATACAGTTTAAAGCACTCCTCAGCTGTGTGCCACTTATATCCACAATGAGAACATTTCTTCTCATACTTAAGCCTCTTTAGTTCCTTCCAGTCCTTTCTAGGTCCCTGATTTCCACTATTAAAGTTGGAGTAGTTGTTGAAGTTTCCCTTGCTAGCAGCAAAGGCATTAAAGTCTTCCATGGCTGACTGTGTGGTTCCTGTTGCCCCAACACCTGACTCTACTTGCTGCAGTATGAAGTAAGCCTTTTTCACTGGAGAGAAAGGATCTGTAGCCAAGATATGATTCCTTGCAGATTCATAGTTGTCATTCAGACATGCCAGTAGCTGCATCAACTTGTTCTTAGCATCTATCTCATTGACCTTCTTGACAAGATCACATGTGCACTGTCTCATGACTCCACAACTACACTCAGGTGTCTGCTCGAGAACCTGAAGCTCATCCCAGTACTTCTTAAGAACATTGTAAACCTCTCCCAGCTTCATGCTACCCTGAGTAACATTGTTCAGTTTCTTCATGAGTTGAAAATTTTTTGGAGCATTATTCTAACTGTATCTCTCCATTAATTCCACCCAAAGTTGCTTAGACGAATCCACACAAACATAAGACCCTCATCTATGCTCTTCTGCATAGAATTCAATATCCAACATCTCACCATGAAGTCAGCCTTTATCCATCTCTGTAAGTCAGCATGATTCTCTGCTGGCTTCACACATGATCCATTCACAAATCCCAGTTTGGACTTAGCTCCTAGAACCATAATGACTCCCCTACTCCATGTCATGTAATTGGATCCATCAAAGAGAGCATCAACAAGCTGTGCTCCTGGATGATCCGAATTAGAAAGAAACAAAGGATCATTGTTGTTACCTTGGTTTCCTCCATTTCCTTGATTTCTGGTCTCAGTTTCCTCAGTTCTTTCAGCCATGTCCTGTTCTCAGCAGCTTCCTTCAAGAAATAAATTACTCCCTCCGTCCAACAATACATGGACTTTTAGATGTAAATTTTTGTCCAACAATAGATGGTCTTTTAGGTTTTCTAGGTAGAAAGTTGTAATAATTTGTATTGGTTTGTGTGTTGTTGACTTTTTAAAATAATTTGATTGGTTAAAATGTGTAGTGGGTGTTAAAAAATAATAAAATTTATGAAAAAGTTAGTGCAATAATGATGTTTTTTTAAAAGTAAGGTGTTTTATTAAAACTTGTGCAAAATGCTAAAAGGCAATGTATTTTTGGACGGAGGGAGTAATAATCAGCTTCAAATCTGGACCGTTCGCTCTGATACCATGTGAAGATCAAGCCTCTCCTGCTGCACTGCAAAACACAGATCAGCTAGTTTCCAAATCCAAACCCAAAAATCAAAATAATCTTCTTTACTGTTCCATTGCCAAAATGAAGTAAAGTGCTCAGCCGTCACAGGCTTAAAGCTTCCATTTGATGATCCCAAAAACCCTAATGAATGCAAGGTGTCTCTTACATCAGCTTATATAGCTGTAAGACCACGTGAAAGGCAGGTGCTCAAAGAGCTTATTACAAAGGACAGCTAAAGAAAGGAAATAACAGCAATGCCATTGGCAATAAGACAAAAGTGTAGGAGAAAGCAATGAACATAAAAGAAATTGATCAATGAATTGAAGCAATGCATATCAATGCATCATATTTCCACAATTTGTTTGGCTTATATAAGTAATGTTTTTACATACGAATAATTTTCTTATTCACATTTCCTTGAAATCTCATCCGTACACACAAAACTTCTACTTTTGTGTCTACTTACACTTACACTTATAACATATATTTCATTGATATATTTTGTCCATTAATTATGCATATGGCCAGGTAAAGGCACACAATAACTGTTTAACACTAGGGCACACTCTCTTGGATGCATTAGAGGTGGCGAAAGTGTTAAACAAAGTCATGACCGGTACAGTGATCATCATCGTCTCCATAGGCTTGCTCCTCCTCACCAACATTGCGTCAACCAAAGTCATTGTTTTCGCCGCGTCTCCCTTTCTAGCAGCCACATTCGTGTTTGGCGAAACATGTAAGAAGATATTTGAAGGCATAGTATTCTCATTCGTCAACCATCCATTCGACGTTGGTGATCTATGCATCATTAATAACACTGAGGTATGTTAATTACTAATTAATCTCATACAACTTAACCTTGCACATAAATAAGTTCAATTAATTTGAATAATTTCCCTGATTGCTAATGTGTCTTATGTGCGTTGCAATGTATATACTTACAGTTAGAGGTGAAACACATGAGCATATTGTCGACGAATTTTATAGTAATCGGAACAGGAGATGAAACAGTGTACCCGAATACGGTTTTAGCTTCCATGCCCATCATTAATCTCAAAGGGGAACCGGACCCAAGAGACCGTATTGAGTTAACGCTAGACTCTAAATATTCCAAGTCTATGTTAGTTATCCTGTGCGACAAAATAAAAATGTAAGAAACTTTACTATGCACACGATTGATATCGATAGTTTTTTATCAGCATTGAAATTACTCATGTGTACTTCGCTTTTATAGGCATTTTAAGGATGATCGCGGAAGCGAGAAAGAACCTACAATCATCATAAAAGAGATTGGGGATAATGTGAAAATGGAGATTCGGTACGAACATGTGATGAGCAGTCACGAAACAACGCACTCGCAGTGTCTCATGAACAAGAGGAAGGAGAAGATGGAACTGCTGCTGCAATTAAAGCAGTTTATAGAAGAAATCGACAGGGAAAATGGAAGTAGTGCAGCACCAGTCATCCAAGAAGACGAACACTTGATCGATATAGTTATATAATGTGTGTAGCTGAAGAACTGCAAAGGTCTGCATATGGCCGGTTTGGGAAACTGTCCATGTTGTTGTAGTGAAAATGTATGTTGCCTGCTCTGTTCTAAATAAGATATTAGTTGAAAGTGATATGGATACCGTTATTTGAACAAGAAGTTGGGTGAGCAACTTCGATTGTATACGGTGTTCGCCAAAGGATGGGTGACCTTCTGGGAAGTCCTAGTCTTGCATCCCTTTTGTTTGTTAGACTAAAAAAAAAAACATAAACTAGTATTTGTTGTCGTGCTTTTGCGTTTCTCAATAAATTTTTTTTTTTTCAAGATTAAAATAGTTTAAATAACGGTATCCATATCATAAAAATCAATTTCTGTGTACATGCATACGCCTTAATAATGGTGTGCTAGTGCTACAAAAGAATTATGGGTGGAATAAAGCACAAAACAACCATGATATAAACAATTTATAGGTGAAAACTCTCATACTATAAACACTTAGAGTCCGTATGGGACGAGGTTGAAAAAAATGACTAAAATTTATAAATAGGTTAAAGTTAAAAATTTGTTTGAAATAAGGATAAAATTTTATGTGAAATATAAATCCGGAATGAGATGAAAAACAGTTTATTTGGTTGTTATTAGGGGTATAATTGTATTTTCAAATAAAATAAACATAAAAAACACACACAAAAAAAAACTATTAAATGTAGCTTTTTTAAAAACAAACTTAATTTTAACTAAAACCCCACATATAAACAACCCCATACACAACTAATAATTTAACCTCTTCATTTTAGTAGTTTATCTATCTATTAATATTACTAATTCTGCTAGCATTTTGCTGACGTGTCACGCTCACAATTAAAGTTGAATTTTTTTATTCAAATGAGATTTTCTTATTGGTCAATATTATTATGGAAACTTTAAAATATTTGTTTCCTATTTTAAATATGATTTGAATCGATTCCGTTTTTTTATTTTCGGTTATATTGTCGTAAATATGGAGACATGTTTCCATTTTTTTTTTCCGATTGCAATATATCTATCTATCTATCTATCTATTAATATTACTAATTCTGCTAGCATTTTGTTGACGTGTCACGCTCACAATTAAAGTTGAATTTTTTTATTCAAATGAGCTTTTCTTATTGGTCAATATTATTATGGAAACTTTAAAATATTTGTTTACTATTTTAAATATGATTTGAATCCATTCCCTTTTTTTATTTTCGGTTATATTGTCGTAAATATTGAGACATATTTCCATTTTTTTTTTCCGATTGCAATATATCTATCTATTTATCTATCTATTAATATTACTAATTCTGCTAGCATTTTGCTGACGTGTCACGCTCACAATTAAAGTTGATTTTTTTTATTCAAATGAGCTTTTCTTATTGGTCAATATTATTATGGAAACTTTAAAATATTTGTTTCCTATTTTAAATATGATTTGAATCCATTCCCTTTTTTTATTTTCGGTTATATTGTCGTAAATATTGAGACATGTTTCCATTTTTTTTCCGATTGCAATATATATCTATTATCTATCTATCTATCTATTAATATTACTAATTCTACTAGCATTTTGCTGACGTGTCACGCTCACAATTAAAGTTGATTTTTTTATTCAAATGAGCTTTTCTTATTGGTCAATATTATTATGAAAACTTTAAAATATTTGTTTCCTATTTTAAATATGATTTGAATCTATTCCATTTTTTATTTTCGGTTATATTGTCGTAAATATTGAGACATGTTTCCATTTTTTTTTCCGATTGCAATATATCTATCTATTAATCTATCTATCTATCTATTAATATTACTAATTCTGCTAGCATTTTGCTGATGTGTCGCGCCCACAATTAAAGATGAGTTTTTTTATTCAAATGATATTTTTTATTGGTCAATATTGTTGCTGAAATTATTTGTTTTCTATTTGGCATACATTTGTTTCCTATTTTTCATACAAAGATTATTTAAATTGATATCCTTATATGAATTCGTGATCTATTTCAAATATAATTATTTCCTTTTTTCATAAAATAGATTATGTACATTGATACATCAGACCACATTTTTAGATATTATCATTGTGTGTAGTCTTTTATATCATTATTTCATTAATATCATGACTTTCTTTATACATTTCATTTATATCAATAATATTATATCCTACCTCCGTCTCAAAATATAGGTCGTTTGACTTTTTGACACGCTTTTTAATGTGTTAAAAACTCTATGAAATATTAATTTTTTTTCAAATTTTTTTAAGAAATTTGAAACTTATTACTAATAAGTTTGAATACTATCATTCCGAATGTCGAGTCGGGTTGAGAGTCGGATCGGGTTTAGGTCGGGTCGGTTTTGTTTGTGTTCGGGTTTATTACGAGTCGAGTCAGATTCGAGTCGGGCTCGGTCTCGTGTTCAAGTTACGGATGACTCCGGATTTTTGGGTCTAGGTTCGGGAGAATCAGTCGGATTTCTAGGGTCGAGTCAGATTTTGCCAGCTCTAACCATGATGATCAGAAGCCATATTAACTGGTCGATATATTTGTACAAGTCTTATCCATAATTTTTTATGTAATTTTTTTTAAAAAAAATTAATTAGAATATCTAAAAATAAAAATATCTTTCAAATATAAATTTTTTACATAATCTTATATTTATATATGTATATAACTAATTTGACTAATATATTGAAATGTGATAACTCAATAATTAATAAGAATATTTAATTCAAATGTCAAAATAAAAATTAACTATAAAAAACAATGACTGTCAAAATAATATTTCTTTTTAAAATTTACATTTATTATAGAATATAGACATCTTAAATTTTTATTGAATTTTTTTTAAAATGATTTTGGAGATAGAAGCAAAACATCATTAATTTTAAGAAGAAATTATTTTTGCACCCGTTAACCTTCAAAAATCGAGGAAAATAATTATCCAAAATGAATATTTTAAATCTATACATACTCTGTGCATTCTACATGACATCTATATAAATTTTTAACAAAAGATTTTTTAGAGATAAATTACATTTATTTCTAACATCTTAAATGACTATTTGAAATACAAAAAAAAACAAAAAAAAAACAAAAACATTTTAAGATCTACAAACAAAAATTGAAGAATTTTGAGAAAAGAAAATGTGAAAATGTGAAATTTTGAGAAAAGATTTTTTTTTTTTTACAATTTACTTATTTTAAAAGTTAATTAAAACTTACAATCATTACTTATTTTACATCTTAGATTAGGCGTCTTATATCACTTTTTTTTACCATCTTATCTTTATTTTCTCTATTTATTTCTCCCTCTTTCTAGCCATCTAGCTTTCCCATGAAAATAATGAATAAGTTATGTATATCTACATAACTTCAAAAGTATTCACACAATCATGTGCTTATGATTTTTTAAATTTTTATATGACAACTTATATTTTTCTTTTTAGCTTTATCCTAATGATAATAATTATATATGTATTTTAAATTATAATAGGTGGTGTGTTTGCGTTTTATTTCTACTTTACCTTATTAAATCATTTAAAAAATTATATTGTATCTTGATCTTTCCAACTAATTTATAAATTAAATAAACTTATGTAGAAGGTTATATTCACATTTTTCTACTAATGATAGTATTATATAGATATATAAAATGATGTTCAATTTGAAATGAATCAAAATCCGTGCCTTCAAGACACGGGTATTACACTAGTAAACTACTAAAACAAACACCCATAATACACAACCCTTAGTGCATGATGAAAACCATCACCTCCCATGACAGCTCCTAGAGATCCCAAAAGGGGGGTGTCCCATATTGTTCTTCAAGGACATTTTTTTTATAGGATCTTTTTAGAAACACCACAAATCATCTTTTTTAAATGCATGTTAATTTCAACATGGAAGGCTTTTTAATAAATTAGTCTATCACAAATCTGCACGTCAATTCCAACGGTCTTTGCAGCTGCTCCTGAAGTCCCAAAACTTCAGCTTCCCTTCTTGCTTTTATATCTTCCAATTGCTAAATTAACCTAGCAATTGACAAACTTGGGCTGGGCCCAAAATGGGCCATAGCCCCAACACATCCGAACCACCGAATAGATTCGATCCATTTAATGGCCGTAAGCCCAACATATTGGACTTTTCCAAAAGGGCAAACGAATCGACAATGCGTCTGAGGAACAAGGTCAGTGATTCAACCCGATCACATTGAAGAAGACAAAGCAGCAGCGAGTTCAATTGGAGTTTAACACAAAAATCTTGGCTCAAAGAGGAAAAAGCAGATGAAGTGGGGATCTACGAACTCAAAGCAAGGAATGGAGACTTCGGGAGCTAGGATGTAATTATTTCCCATGTACTTGCGCTTTCAATTTTTATCAAGACAACTTGGTGTTCTTGTTTATTTGAATTAATCTCTCACACTCCTGGTTGGTTCTTTTATTTCCCCTTTAAAAGCTCAATTTTTGTTGATTTGTGCTAGTTTGGATCAACTTGGGTTCGAGCGTTTTGATCTGGTAGAGCCTGATTTAAGTTGACTGCTTTCAGATTGTGTGGGTTGATTGACACCCTTTTTAGGAATCAATTTGGGAAATTTCGGCAGATTTTCAATTCGCCCTTAGTTAGGATGATTTGTTAAATCCCAAAACCAGATCGTATAAAATTATCGCAAGCCTCTGCTGGATTTGGGGACCTCAGAGACAGACTCGCTTCTTCTGTTGGTTGTTTTGTTCGTTTGCTTCTTTTTTATTTTCCCTCTCCCCATTTTCTCTGTGTTGGGCCTTCCCTCTTGACATGCCCTGGGCCTTATCTTAGAGGTCCAATTTCTTTTTATTATCAAGTTTGACGAAATTAATCACAGTTTTAATATACAATGAATATGACAACATTTATAAAAGAAAGAGGCTATTGACCAGACTTTTTTTTTTTTTGGTCAGAAAGGCGGGCTAATGCCCGTAGATAATTATTATTTAAATAATGTTGAAAGGTTCCATAGAAGTAGCAGCAATAGAGAAAGGCTTAATTAAAGGAGCAATGCAGTCTGGTGGTTCTTCAAATTCAGCGTAACTGTGCTCGAATGACATAGCCCATTGAGCAAGCCGGTCAGCTGAGACATTGGCCTCCCGACGGACGTTGTAGATCTTCACCTCCCATCCACTGTCCTCGAGGAGCCGACGGCTCTCTTCTATGAGATAGAAATCCGGGTGATGCCGAGGTGTTGGTGCGCTTAGGAGCTGGCAAGCCACCTCGGAGTCGGATTCAACTATTAGCTTAGTTGCTCCTAGTATTCTTCCCAGCTTCAGTCCATGCAGAATTGCGAGTATCTCCGCCCTTAGGGCCGTGCAAATACCACAGGTGAAGGTGAATGCCTTCAAGAAATTACCTTCGTGGTTGCGGAAGACTCCCCCCCCACCCGCGGGGCCTGGATTTCCTTTGGAGGCGCCGTCTGTGTTCAGCTTCATCCAATCGACGGGAGGAGGAGTCCAGATTGCTTGTGACACTCTCGGTTTACTCGGCGCACCAGTGGGAAGCGAAGATTGGTGCCTGGTTGAGGAGTATTCCCTTGTCAAGGATATAGCCCTGCTCGCGAACCCTTTATGTTCCTCGAGACCTTCATGGACAAGCCGATTCCGACATTTCCATGTTTGCCATAGCATATTAACAAAAATTGCCGCCCAGCCATCTTCCGTCTTTACATTCTCAAACACCCAAGTTTTAATGTCCGCCTCTGAAAAGAAATCAGGCCTATGGGTGTTTCTCAAGAGCCATGCCCACTCCGACTTAATCACCGGGCAGTCACGCAGTAAATGGAGGCCAGTTTCCGCATATGAGCATCGCGGGCAAGCCGATGAGCTGGACAGGTGGCGTCTGACTCTGTTATGGTTTGAGAGGAAGGCATCATGGGCCACCAAAAAGGCAAACGATCGGGCGCGCTGTTGCACTGGAGCCTTCCACAGGTGGTTCCAATTCCTGTCATAAGCGTTGTCCGACCTTTCTTCTCTCAAGCAATGAAGGGCTGATTTTATGGAGAATTCCCCTGACTGACTTGGACCCCAGAATAATCTGTCCTGAGCCAATGGGTCCTGGGTGAGATGAACTGATTGGAGTTTCAACCGGATGTCCGCAGGGAGGTATCGGGCAAGCACTGGCCAATTCCAGGAAGCATTTTGCCAAAGCTCAGCTACTGTGGCTCCGCTCAGATTCTCCGGAATGTCCTCTGTGGCTAGATCGATGAGAGGCGATCCACCCAGCCAAGGATGCATCCAAAAGAGAGTGGAATTTCCATTACCTACAGCTGATCTCATATTTGGAGTGAGTAGTTGGGCGCCGTGAACGATGCTTCTCCATGTACGCGACGACCCCGATTTCTTCTCGAACATGTCTATATCACACCGGCCATGGAAATACTTGGTCCTAACTATACGGCTCCAAAGCGCTTCCGGGGTCTGAATGAGCCTCCAGCTTAGCTTAGCCAAAGTTGCCTGGTTGGTTTCTTTCATCGGTCTCACCCCCAAGCCTCCTTCCGACGGTCTGCTCGTGACCACATTCCAATTTAGGAGGTGAATTCTTTTCCTCTCGGATGTCGAGCCCCAAATGAAGCCTCTAACCTTTTGATCGATAGCGTCACATACATTCTTTGGCACAAAAGTCGACTGCATGACGTAGAGAGGTAGGCTCGTGAGTACAGATTTTGCAAGAGTAACTCGACCGGCAAAAGAGAGGGTTCGAGCTTGCCAACTTTGCAACCGAGATGTGACTTTGTCCACCAAATAACTGTACCTGTCCCTCGTCATCCTACCACATGATGTTGGTACCCCGAGGTAGTTTCCGAAATCTTGTGAAGTCGGAATTCCAAGGATCCGGCTGACTTTCTGCTTCATCTCCGCGGACACATTTCTGGAAAATAGGACACTACTTTTATTAAAGTTCACCTTTTCACCCGACATCCCACAAAAGGTCTCAAGACAAGCCTTGATGGTCTCACCCTGCTCCTCTGTTGCCTCCGCCAGCAGCACCAAATCATCAGCGAAGAATACATGCGAGAGCGGAATCCCTCCCACTTGCACCGGTTTCCAGGCCCCATTTCTTACAGCCCCATCGATGATGTGAGACAACCTCTCCATACAAAGAACGAACAGGTACGGTGAGAGTGGATCGCCTTGCCGGATGCCCCGAGAGGGCGCGAAATTGTTCGTTTTCTCACCGTTCCACAGCAGCTCGACTTTCCCGATGGATTGGCACTTCATAATCACTTCGACTAACTTTGTGGGGAGCCGTATCTCTTCCAAGATCTCTTGGAGGAAGTCCCAACGAATTCTGTCATACGCCTTCTCCAAGTCGATTTTAATCATCATCCACTTGCGTCTGCGCCTCTCCGACATTGAATGTAGAACTTCTTGAATCACCACGACGTTGTCGATGATCTGTCTGCCCGGAATAAAGCTCGCTTGCATCGGCGAGACGAGATCGGGGAGGATAGGTTTCAGCCGGTTGACAATGACTTTTGTCGCTACTTTAAAAATGACATTAAGCAGCGAGATGGGTCTGAACTGAGCCGGATTTGCAGGGGCTGGGACCTTAGGTAGGAGCACCATCAGAGCATCGCTGATTCCGTCCGGGAAGACTGCATCATTCAGCATGCTAAGAACCGTGGACGTGAACTGAGGGCCAATGATGTCCCAATTCCTCTGGTAAAAAATTGCTGGAAAACCATCGGGACCGGGTGCTTTGTAAGGACCCATCTGTTTCAAAGTCTCCCATACCTCTTTCTCATTGAAAGGGATCAACAGGGACTCCGTGTGCTCATTCTTCAGAGGAGGGAATGTGACGCCACTGATATGCTGAGTGAATTGTTGACTCGGTTCGGCTGTGTATAAACCCCTGAAGAAAGTCAGAACCATCCGTCGTATAGCCCTCGGATCAGTCACCCAATTGCCGTCAGAGTCCAACAAGGCCGTGGTTCGATTAGCTCGCCTCCTTATGATCGTGGAGAGGTGGTAGAATCTCGTGTTGCGATCGCCGTCGACAAGAAAATTGGCCCTAGACTTTTGGAACCAAAGTGCTTGCTCTTGAGCAAGGACAATTTGTAACTCCCGTCTAACCTCCCTTTCCAATCTTAAGTAGTGAGACGAGGCCCTCTCCGCCAGCTTCCGTTTGATTCCCTCTAGCCTCTTCCATAGCTTCCTTTTCCGTTTGAAGATGTTGCCATAAACATCACGGTTCCAAGCTGACAGATCATTCGCAAGGCAGTCCAGCGCCTCACAAGTTTCCACCTCTGTTTGCCATTGAGCTTGCACGAACTCGCGGAAGTCCTCATGTAACATCCATGCTGCCTGGAACCGAAAGGGCCTGTCCATGCCCTTGTCGGGGTTATGTTGCTCCAATCGGCTTAACAGAGGAAGGTGATCCGAGTGCGGGGCGGTGAGATGGGTAACACTGGCCTCAGGGAAGCGAGCTTTCCAGTCTGTGCAACACAAGGCTCTATCCAGTCGGGCTGCCTTATAAGTCTCCGGGGTTCTCCCATAGGACCAAGTGAAGGGTATTCCCGTGAAGCCTAGATCAATCAGTTGGAGGTCTTCGATCTGCTGATTAAATCGATTAGATTCTCTGTTTGATCCCACCGATGAACCTGATCGCTCGTGCGGTCCAGTGGTCGCGTTAAAATCCCCTGCAAGTAGCCAAGGCTTGTTGTTGGTTTGTGCAAACTCCTCCAATGACTGCCAAAGTTCAAGTCTTTTAGCAGCAATCGGAGAGGCGTAAATTGCAGAGAGGATCCATGGCTCTTCCCCTACCCGCTCAACTTCAACGGTGATGTTATGCGGTTGCAATCGACGGATTCTGACAGTGACTTCAGAAGTCTTCCAAAGTAACCAAATCCCTCCCGAGAACCCCTCAGCCTCAACTCTCCTTATTCCATCGAAACCAATCCGAGCGCACACCCTGTCAGCTGATTCCCCACTGATTCGGGGTTCCACCAAGGCGATTACCCGTGGGCTATGGAGCCGAATCAGCTCCCTCAGGCGATAAGAAACTGGTCACTAGCCGCCCCTCGAACGTTCCAAACTAAGAGGTTTAAATTATTCATGGGAAACACAAGGTTGTTAATGTTCCTTAGAATTTCTTGATAGCTGTTAGGCCTGATCGATAACCACCCTGAAATTGCGCTTGCGAACCGATCAAGCGCGGTGTTGATCTTCTTGGGTAGGGACACCCGGCATAGAATTGGCATTGTCTCGGTCACCATTGGTAGAATCTCGAAGATCATCTTGTTTGCTATTTGAGGAAGTATCGATTGAAACGGTCCCGTCTGGCGGTTTGATAGGAGGAAGCTTACCGAACTGTCCACGTGCATCACTACCACCCTCGGTGCTGACTCCATCACTTGTTCCGGATTTGAAATCTATCCGGGGGTTGGGGGATTGGTTCTGGCGGCGATCTTGGTTGATGGTGCGGCTTTTGGTGGGGCTTCTCTCTGACTGGTTCGGTTTTGTTTGTTTGGACTTGGGATCGTTCTTGGGGTTGGCCTTTGATGAGTTCTGTGTGTGGTCGTTTTATTGGATAGACTTGTGGGCATTTGGCGGCATCGAAAAAGATTGCGTGATCTTTTTGTTAGGAAAGGTAGAAGATTTGGGACCTGTACTTTCCTTAACTTGAGAATTAGAGGCCCCATCTTTTTTTAAAAATATCTTTTTGCTGGAAGAAACTTCTGACGACTTGATTTCTTCCTTGTTTGGTGGGCCTTGATTTTCTCCCCCTCCCTGATTGTTCGGGCTTTCCTCCTCAGTGGATAGAACCTCGTATCTTGACGAGATCGTGATCTTCTCTGATCCAGAATTTTTTGGATGACCGACGGAATGCGTTCCCAGAATCTGCTCCAGTTGGGTAACGTCTTTTTCCGGTGCCGGAGATTTCGGCCCTCCCTTTTCTGAATTAGCCGCCTTCTCTCCCGACTGGGTTGCAGCTCTTCTTCTTGTTTGTTTCTTAACATGCATCCATCCCCCGTGGTTGGAGGATTCAATCTGCGAGGCTCCCTCGATAGCATTGGACTGGACACGATTAGATGATTCCTTGTTTTCTCCCTCCTTTCCACATGCCTCACTGTTATGACCAACCTTCCCGCAAGTAAAACAGAGCATTTGGAGGCCTTCGTACTGGATAGGCCAAACTTTGCCGTCCAGCTTGAATTTTGATAGGAGTGGTTTGGTGAGATCGATTTCCACGCTTAGCCTTGCGAACCTTCCTCTGTCTGCCGAGGCAGTGGTACTGTCAATGCGGAGAACCCGTCCAATTTTGTTCCCAATCATCGAAAGGAAACGTGGATCGAAATACTCAATATGCAGACATGGAATGCGAACCCAGACTGTGAGCTTATTGATTCTCTCCGCTTCTGGATTGAACCTCGGAATCCACTGCCGGATCGCCAAATAGTTGTCCCCGATCATCCAAGGACCCTCCATTACTACATGGTTGTAGTTTGCTTGATTGGAGAAGCGAGCTATGTAATAGTCGTTTCCAAGATCTATCAGCGAGAATGGGGCACTGAGCGCCCACTTTTGTGAGAGACGACGATGCAGTTGCATGTAACCCGGCCCTTTATCGAAGAGTTTCACTATAAGAGTGTTCCTCCATGGTTTCCTAAGCGCAAGCTTTTCGGCTTTGTTCAGCACGATGGACGGGCAATTGGGATCCTCGTCTTCCGGAAGGAGATCATCATCCGTGCCATATCCCAGTTCTTCACTATGCTCCTGGTAAACAGGGTTCGTGTGCATGATCTCATGTCCAGAGCCCTCTTCACCCACCAACTTCCCTTTGTAGTTTAGTGGCGGAGCAGTGGTCTTCCCATTTGCTTCATTCAGCGTTGGAAATTGCTCATTGGGGGTGTTGGAAGTTGAAGCTTGTGGGACTCCAAAGAGAATGGGTTGAGGGCTTGTCACAGGCGGTGTCACCTCCACCACCGGGGGTGGAGTAACGTTGGGGCCATTGGCACCATCTGTCTCATTGGGAGTGTTTGGGTTCGGCGACGGGTCAGGGGGTTTGCCGGCGGCGGCATGAGCATGGCGATCAGGGCTTCGACTTCGCTCTCTTCCACTCATTTATCAGATTCTCTAATTAAGAATTCCCATTATTATAAGACTTTTCAATATCAATCAGATTGTTTTCACAAAATTGCACGACAAATCCTTTTCTCTTTTAGAAAATATTTATGAACCGGTCCGATAGAAAAAGAGAAAACATATATGTAGCTTTCAACGCCAAATACTGAATTTGCTCAACTTGAATCCCGAATACGCGCTAAACTCGTTGAAATGTAACAAGGAATGAATCGATATAATTACTTGTTAGATCTCTGGTTGAGATTTGGAAATTGAAAGGGAAAAGGAGAGATTAAGGAGAAGAAGATTAGGGATTAAGAGTTGAAGGAAGAGGAAGGTACGGGTAAAGGGAAAGGGAATCGGTAAAGGGAGAGGAAGAGAGAGTAAAGGGTTAAAGAGAAAAGGGTAATTGACATTTGATTGATTCCACGGTGGTCTCCATATGACACTATAAGCTTGGGTATTTATAATACACCGATATAACCCATTTGATACGGGGTTAGCCGCAGGGTGGCCCGATCTTCGACAAAAAAGCAAGAAACTAAAGAAAGACTCAAAGAAATAACAAGACTCAAATCGACGCAGCAAGGATGCTTCAAGAATCGATCAAGAAATCTGCAAGATCAATCAAGAAGTTAAAGAACGCAGCAAAGACTCTAAAGAAAGATGCAAGACTCGAAAATAAAGAACACGAATGGAAAGACTCGACCTGATAAGGACTGAAACGATCTATATAGAACAAGATAGAGACCCCAGGCTTCCGTAGAAGGTAGGAACCAATACCGATGACTATATAACCCGCCTCTGCAACCCAACACAACCAAGCGGACAACTTGGCGGCACAAGGAGAGGGCTTGTGGATACTAGGATCACCAAGTCTTGCGAAGTTGATGAACACAAAGAAAACCAAGCTAGATCAATACCAATAGTTTCAATTGAAGAGCACAACTCTATTCAATCGACAAACACTCATTGTGTTTCACACAAAAAGATAGCCTTTCTATAAAATTCAACGTGTTTTTGTTTACAATGGAGATCAGCCGCTTAAATAGAAAACCTAGGGCTGATTTTTAGATAAAATAATAAATAAAAGATTAATGAAAATAAACTCCTAAAAATACCTAAAATAACTTAAGTAAAAGAGATACTAAAAATAACAATGAAAATTAGGGTTCCAAGGCTTAATAAACTTGGCCCATATAAACTCTATGCGCCCAGATCTCGGCGCCGAGGGTCTGGTGTCGGCGTCGATACCAACAATAGGTAAACTAGGTAAAATAGCATCTTCAGGTCTCGGCGTCGATGCCTCTGGTGTCGGCATCGATACCAACAGTGAGCAAATATGCACCTTTGGACCATCTCCCATGGTGGAGCCTTCTTCTTCCTCTTGAGAATGACATCGTCCTCCCTTCCATGAATCATAGGTCCATCCTCATGTAAGATATGTGCATCCGCAGGTGGTTTCTTGGATGGTCCGCATCACCATACATGACATTACTCTATTATTTTGGTAACTTTTGATGATTTTGAAATGGTTTGACAACTCTAATGTTTTCAATTAGAATATCCGTCGAAACTAGGGTTGAAAATCTGCATTAAGCATAATCAGTAACCTCGGAAACAACTGATGAGGTAAATGTGTTACCTCGACTAATTTTAGCGAGCTAAAGTAAGAGGCTCGGATGATTTTGGCAAGTCGAAGCAAGAGGCTCAGTTGATTTTGACGAGTTATATGTTATCTCATACTAGGGTTTGCCGACTGATTTTGGCACTGATGTGTCATATGTCCTAGATCCAAATGAAGATGACCTTTACTAGATGGAACAAACCTTGCTGCTGCCAGAGTGCGAGCTGCTTCTTCCACCCAATCGTCTTTGATGGTAACAACCTACTCTCTTCAATCACTACAAAAAAAAAAACATATTAGCCACGACATGTAGCAACGACAAGGAGTTGCCATGGCTATTGGGTCAATTTTGGCTATGGCGTAGCAACGGATCAAGAGTCGTGGCTGAAATTTGCCACAACCATGGCTTTCCCGTTGCTAACATCATTGCATTTGGCGATGCCATCACAATATTTGCGACGGCAAGACCTTGCCGTGGCAGATAATGAGGTCAAGGCACCAAAATTGCCACGACCCGTGGCTAAACCAAAAGACAACTTAACCCAGAAAAAAAAAAAGGAAAATGAAAAACAAACTTTAAAATTTGAAACGTACATACATACGGACCCAAAATCCCCAAATCCCCATTTCATTTTCACTCGCCCGCTAACCCTCCCATCTCCTCTCGCTAATTCGTCGGTGCCAAACATCCTTGTTCTCGCCGCCGTCGCCGGTGCCAAGGTCTCTTAGCTTCTCCCTCCCTCGTCTGTGACACTGTCTTCTCCACACTCAGTTGTATTTAGTTGTTCCTCCCTTTCAGCCGCAAATCTCTTCGCTTAACATTGCACTCTCTCTCCTAGGGTTTATGGCAAAGTAGATGTTCTTCCTTCCCGGATTCAGATTTGTTTCCTCGACTTTCTTCTTCCCATTCTCGACTTTCTCCGTTTATGTTTGCCTCTATTTCGTTGATTAAAATGGAGAGCTTGTTCTTAAAAAGATTGTTTTCGAGGAACTTTTCTTCTCTACTATGGGAACCTTGCTTGTTGAGAATGTGGTTGATGTTGCTTCGAAGCTTCTTTCCTTTATGCCACTTTTGGTACTATCCATCTCTATCTAGATCTGTAACTTTATCTTTGAATTTATAGAATTTAGATTTTTACGTTTTACAAGGGTTAATTACTCGTTCTTTTTATAATTCATTCGTAAAATTATCATAAGAAAGACTCTAGCTGACAGGCTCGGGTTAATTTTTCTTGCTAGATTTCCATTTTGTGTTTATTAGATTAGCTGGATTTTTGAGTTCAATGTATATGGGGTACTTGTGCCATTTTGCTAGGGTACTCGTGCCTTTTTTTTTGTCCAACATGTATTTGATGCGCATGTTTTGATTCCACTAACTTAACTAGAGTGATTATGATGCATTTCATGTTTTGATTCATCTATTTGTTAGGAATATTTTTTTGTTGTGCCTTTAATATCATGTCATGTGTGATTCTCTTTCCGTGTTTCCTTTTCAAATTGGGGACTCTCACCTTTTTCCGTCTCAGCTATTATATGGAATAATGCCTACTAAGCACTACTTTGTTAGTACTCCCCCCTTCCAGAATTTGGGAACATTTGACTTCTTAACATATTTATAATTAATAAAACTTATAAATTTTCCTTGTCTCAAAGCAGGGTATCGAGAGGCTATCTAGTTTAACGCATGTGACCAATTTGTGATGAAATGAGTATCCCCCTAGTGCATGGCCTTCTATAGGTCTGTCATTAGTGTATTGTTTCTCTGTCAGTTTTATTAGTTTCTAAGAGCTTCCTGCCTGAAAGGTTATTCTGCAGTTCATTTTTTTCTTCCAGCTGAATCTTTGTTATTTTAGTTTTCCTTATTCATTTCCGATACTGTTTGGGGAATATTTAATATTCAACTTCTGTAACATTTCCATAGATATTCGCCTGTGAGTGACTGAGTGCCTTGTTCCCTTTTGCTGGTTATTTTGCTTAGTTAGATCCTTAGTTGTTTTTCCTTGTCTGCTCTTTGTCTTGCTTTTGTGGTTATTTTTTAGCAGAGTTATGTTTTATTATAAATACTATTTATGAATTCTCAATTCTCATCTGATGTTTCAATTTGTAGAATGAATTATCATTCTCTTTCGCCACCTGGTGCAAGTAGTCTTCTAAAGGACGACAATGAAGAAAAGCACAAAACATAGTCAGGGTATGTTTCTTCGTTATTTGGATTCCCTTTTGGTCTATCAGAAGTAAGCCTGAATGACTCTTGCAGGTTTATCTAACTAATCTCCATCTCAAAGGAGTTGCCATCTATGTAATATTCTCTGTTCTTCTTTGGTCATTTTGAAATTAAGTTAATTATCTATTTGTATAGTATCTTTGTAATTATCGAAAAAGGAATTTGACGAGCATTTTCAAGAGGTCGGAATTTCTAACTAGTGGATTTGGATTTTGAAATGGTTTGGAACTAACTCGGGAATTATGTGATCATTGACTAACTAGCATGATGATATGATTGATTGACTAATAGCATGATCTGTGTGGACTAATAGCATGTACGAATGACTAACGACATGATGAGATGTTAGAATTATGTATCGTTCGACTTATACATCATGAGCTATGATTAATATGATGGATTGTGGAGATATATGAGTATTATTGTGAATATATGAATGTGGGTGAACGGAATGAGGAGAATGATATGGTCTTGTGGAATGTGGCAATATGATGAATGGTTGAACTTGATGGAACGATGATTGCGATATGGTTGCTATTCTCGTTGAATGATATGCTTGAGTGCTTGGATGATTAGACGTAGACTTATATATGTGTTATGATATGTATCTAGGTGATCTTTAATCTATTATAATGCTTGCCTTGCTGTTCTGCACCGCCAGGTAAGTCTCTTCGGAGCTTACTCAGATTGAAATAGAGCTATTCCCTGCTTTATGTGCATGATATACTAGGTGCTTGCATTCATAATTAGCATGCCATGTAGTACCATGCTAGGTTGCATTAGCCGTTGAGCATTCTACTTCTTTATGCGTTTGTAAACAGAACGGCCGTTATCTGTGAAGTAACTAGAGTCATTGCTAGGGTTATAGGACGACCTAGCCTCATCGGGTCCTGTCCTGAGTCAATCGAGTCATGAACTTCCTTATATTATGAGATGCATGCGGGCTTTATTGTGGAGCGGGTTGAGCATGCGTGCCTCCCGATTATAATGGAATGCATTCACGAGCTGGCCAGTCTCTGCCCTATCGGAAGGGGGTGGAGGTAGGAGAGGGATATACCACTTGGTATTCTGTGCTAAGGCCTTATTATTATTATGCACTTGATTTTAGGAGCATGTTAGTGTGTTAATATTCCGCCATGCATCTAGAAGCATCTTTATTAGGTATAGCGTATATGTGTGCTTAGGGTTGGGATGCAGAGCTAAAATGGGCAACGATCTGATCCCGCCCCATATCAAGTTTTTTAGGTATCCGTTATGCTTACTATTGTTGATGCTGATTTGAGTCCATGACCGCTGGGTCTAACATGGCGGAAAGAGAGAGTTGAGATTCCAACTTCACCAATTTAATTACGGCTCGAATTTGAATGGTTGATCATATTTTGACCCGGCTCTGCCGTGGCACCCCTTTACTTCCGCTATTTGTGTGACCTTTGGTTTTCCATGCTTAGACTTATGACAGGTACAGGGGACTTCCCCGGGGATTCCAACGATCCCTTCGAATTTTGGATATGAAATCCCACTTTAAAACGTTAGGATAGAATTTCAAACCTTCAACCTGTACTCGGGGATTCCAACGATCCCTTCGAATTTTGGATATGAAATCCCACTTTAAAATGTTAGGATAGAATTTCAAACCTTCAACCTGTACTCGGGGCGCAAGATCCTAACGAGGGGTTTCATCCCTCGAAACGTAACCCGGGAATCATAATCCCGGGCCGTTACATCTCGTACCCAAACCCAATCGGCTTTGATCCCGCCTCCCTTGCAATTGCCTGCGACCTTCTGTTGTGGCCCCGCCCTTGCGCAGTTGCTTCCCCTGCAAGCTCTGCACTCAGCCCCCTCAGCCCCCGTGTCATCAGCCTCCCGCGGCTCTGCTCCCGCCTCCCTTGTGGAAGTGTGTTCGATATTTGAAGGCTCTGTTGGAGTCCATAATCTGAGATGTTCGCTAGGTTCCCCAGAGTTCTCTGTGTGCGTCTTTCCTTTGGTAGATCGGTTTGTTTGTTCTGCTAGCTTGTAGTTTCGGTGTAGGATAACTTGTACCTTTATTTATGCTTTTTATTTCTGTCATTTGCTTCTGTAAGTTTTTTCGGTTGTACATGATGGTTAGTCCATCTACCGGCTTGTCCGGTCTCTCGGTTTCTATAGACTTGTTTAGATAATCGAATTCTTATCTTGCTTTAAAAAAAAAAAGGGTATATATACTAATATCTAATTACATATAATCCCCTATATATACACGGGTACATCTCAACCTGTAATCGGTGGAGTAACTCGCCTCCTTTGGAATCAAATGAAGAATTCTAACCTAAAATTAATTAACAATGTCAATAGATGAATTTACCCACCTCCTATGTTAACCCTAAAATTTCTCACTTCCTCACATTTGTTACACATGCTTTCCTAAAAGGTGTGAAAACCACTATTGCTAGAAGTTACACTACGGAGTATTTCATTGCCTTTTCATAATAGAATTAGAGTGCTGATGGTGACGCCTTCAGAGTGCTGACTGCAGCGATGGAGGAGCTTGGAGAATGGAGACCGAGATCCATATCGATTTGTGAATGAACCAAAGTTTAGGGTTTAGGGTTGAATAGTCAAATGACTCAAATCTGATGTTCTAGTCCTAGATCTATTTTTATTAAATTAATAATTAATTGTTATTGTTTTGAATTGAATAAAAATCAATTCAGTTAATTGATTTGAAATCTACAACTAGTTTAAAACAATTAACCTAATTAAAATTCAACAATTTTTTCAGTTTTTCAATACAACTAGTTTTACTTTACCCGCCCGTTGTGAGGCTTCTTAATAAACAAAATACAGTAATGCTTAATTTATATCTTCTTTTTAAAATTTGAAAGTTATAATAGTTTGTTGAAATCTTTATAGGAGATAAAAAAAATGGATATTTTAATATACCGTACTATAAAAAGATTATACAAAATAACTTAAGATAAATTATTCTATCAATAATAGGTTTTGTAACAATTTAAGATATGACATAAATATGAAGATGTTAATTTTCACGTCCTTGATGAAGTTCCATTCGGAGTTCCAGCAAACCACCTAAATCCATAAGCTTGCAAAAGAGATCGAAAGTTCCAATATAAGTTTTCTAATTAATTCAAGTAAAATCTATAAGATTATTTGATCTAAAATGCCTAATATAAATTATATCAGTTTACACCAATTTGAACCGATTTATCTTTAACTAAATAACCTATAGCCTCAAATATCCGGTCCCCCACTTTAATTCCCCATATCCATATGGGTTATTTAACTAATCAATTCGGCGTTGATATATTTGACATAATATGGTTTGATTACTGCAAAATCTATCTTTAAACTAATTTTAATATAACCTACTTTAAAATCACTTAAATTGAAGATCTTTTTAACAAAACATATATAAAATTGATTGAAATTACACGTAGATAAATAGATTAGACGGTTGTATGACATTGATTAAATTGATTGGACACTTATTAATTGACGTGTCAAAAAAACTCGGTCAGAATGCACCAGTAAAAATATAGTTATCCATATCTATTAATATTTATCTTAAAGATTTATATCAAATCTTTTAATATACCGCATTATTAAAAAATATTATGATGAAGATATTTAACAATTTGATTTGTTTTAAAAATATATCATGATGAAATGTTTGGCCGGATTTTTTGGGTAGTCTTTGGCCTTTTATGTTCTTAAAAAAATGAGAAGATTTTTCTCATACTCATTTTATGCAATTAAATTAGTTACTTTGATTCATGATATAAATTCATAAAAATAAAATTATTTTACAATCATTTTTTTAATTTTCTACATAATACAAAGCCACAAAGATATGCTTTTTAAAAAAAGTGAATTGAAAATGTTAATTAAAAATATGATAAACAATAACATACCAGTAGATATAATTAACTTTGCAAATTCAACGGCATGCGGTAATTTTTTTTTAGCATGGCATGTGGTAATTATTATTTTAGTTTAATGGTGTATGATAAACATAAAATAGATACGGAGTAGAAATTTTATCAATTAATGATAATAGTAGTACGTACCTACCTACAATGTATACAGATCTTGAGCTTATTTCAATAGTCATTGGAATAATGGAAATACACAACATTAAATTAATTTGTGTAATAGAATAGCATTTATCTTTTCGTTAGTGATAAAATAAATCTTACCCTTTTTCATATAAGTTAATCTAATCTAGATTTTTTTCTAGATAAAATATTTATAAAATAACTTAAGTAAAATGATGAGATTTGCAAGATATGAGGTTGAATATTTATAATGAAAATTAAATTAATTAGGATGACACGTGTATAAATAGATGGGGTTATCGTCTTTAAATCAATTAGGATGACACGTGTATAAATAGATGGGGTTATCGTCTAATGTGGCTTAAATTTATTGGACCATCATTAATTGACGTGTCAAAACACCCAGACCAGATTGCACCAGAGTACGACACGTAAGCGAATCGCACCAGAACCCGCCACATAGGATTTCCACGTCTCTGTTTTAGTATTATATATTGATTGATTAATCAATTTCAATTTATGATGTCCACCCCTAAAGGCGACGATAGTAGAAGCGGCGGTTTAAAACCGCCGCCTTAGAGCGTATGCCACTGCACCAGAGAACAATTTAGGTTTATCAAAATTAATTAAATTTAAAGAACTGTGCAAAATGTGTCTATATACACATATTTTGGTGTATTTGAAAATAAAAGGGATGAATTTGTGCAAAATGTGTCTATATACACATATTTTTGTAATTTTGGTAAATAATATTTTGTTTTGATTCTTCTCTTAGTCCAACTTCAAAAGTTTGTATTATTTTGGGTTAAGAGTTCATAGTTTGTATTATTTTTAGTTGATTTTAAAGTTTGTATTATTTTTGGTTCATAGGTGGATAGTTTGTATTATTTTGAGACTTTTTTTAGTTCATATTATTTTTGGTTTATAGGTGATAGTTGGTATTATTTTGAGTCATTTTTCCTTTTCTTTTCTATTTGAAAATAATCCTTAAATTAAGACAGCTTTCGAGGATTCTTAGCTCCGAAGTTGATCATTTAATTTGTATAATGTTCCATATTGATCTGGATATTTGTAACATTCTGGTTCTTCAAAATTTTCTTATTCCTACTTGTCCCAAGTCACCACCGGCCACTAGGCGTGACTACGGGTTACGGGCCGGGTCGACCCGTGACCCGGCAGATCTATTAGGTCAGTGATCTGGCGGGTCAACAACTAAAAGGGTTCGGGTCCTTGGGTCAGCGGGTTTAGACGGATAGCGGGTTATGGTCGGAGGTTTAAAATCCGCTGATAGGTATATTATTCTTAGAATAATTCATAATATTCATAATAAAAACATAAACTAACATGCAAAATGCAACGTGGGTCAAAAGTCACCCATCCTTCCCCCTTTTATAGCCTTGGAATTTGGAAGGGCTCTTTCTATTCTCTCATTTCCATTGTGGGATAAAAGCACTCTCCCACATGTGTCGCACATTGACAATTGAGAGTTAGAATGAGAAGGGTTGGAGATGTATATATATGTACACTCCATCTCCCTTGACCCCACTTCAATTTAGCTTTATTTCCTATACTGAAATGAAGTAAAGTTTAAAAACTTTTATATCCTACATTTATATTGTAGTGGATGAAAGAAGTTTTATAGAAATATAAAATTTCTAATGTTTTTATTTTTCAACTTCATATTTGGATTTTGGATATAAAAAATGATATGTAGAAAAAGTTTTGGCATATCATTTTTTTTTCCAATTTTTATTAGTAAAAAATGTAATAATTTTTTTTTAAATATTGAAATCCGTTGGGTAAATGGGTTGACCTGAACCCGTCAACCCGCGAATTTTCGGGTTAGAGTTCGGGTCGATCAACCCTGATCCTTGACCCAACGAGTCCGACCCTGGCCACGCCTAACCACCACCATGTCATAGCTAGTTTTCTTTTTTATTTGTCATTGATCTTGTTGAAAATTTCACATATTAATGTCTTTATAAGAAGGTTTTTTAGCATTGTTTCTATGTTCAGGTGTCAATTGGTTTGAGGAGTTTTGTTGCAGCATTTAATGAAAAGGTGAGTATTGTTTTCATTTGTTTGATTGTACAGACTGCAACTAAGTGGAACATGAAGTGACCCCTTTTACTGAACAACCTCGTCGATCTGACTTAAAATTCCGTCTAATGCAAGTTTCAAAGAAAATTCTTCACTTTCGAGAGGGTATCTAAATTCCTAATTCCTAATTCGTGCGATCTCATTTCTAACTAAAGAGTAAAGATACTTGGTTGGTCTTCCTCTCATTTCCACTTTTTTGAAAATATAAAATAATTTGTTTGTATTGTTGTTTCATGTTATTTGCGATATTTAAGATATGCTTTTATCTTACAATTTACTGATGTAAAAGTTATATCGCAAAACTTAATGTGATTTGAAACGTATATAAATTGCACCCATCTAATCTGTGGCCGTTGTGGTCGTGGATGATGGCCGATAGGTTAATTTGGGTAGGATGATAGTCGCTATCCATAATGAGTCGAGTGAAATAGAGATTTATATATATTCACTTATCACGTCCCAGTCTAGCTAAAGTGGCATTTGTGGATGGTTCGATAGAGACAAGGAAGGCAAGAATCCATATGAACGAAGACAAAATTCAAGTGATCAAGGAAACAAACAACGTAAAACTTGCGTTTCCTAAATACAAAAAAGCGTAGTAGACAATATAATATATGGATCGTGTATTTTCGTTGTAAAAGGGAGAATAATGCTAAAAATAAAAGTCAATCGGATGCCTAATTAACACCTACTGAAAAATCAATGTACGTATTAAACTTGTCCTATTATTATTATTATTATTATTATTATTATTTTGCTAATCATTACGTAGTATTATTATTATTTATTGACAAAGTGAAGACCATAAAATTTTATAATAGGTCAACCGTCGAGTAATAAACCGACAAAAAAAGCTAGCTTAATTAAGGGTAGTGTGTTTGGATTCTAATTAAAATGTAATTTTTTTATATTTGTTTATATGGTTATCCATCAATCGACTCGTCGGCCTTTGATGTTCGGGTATGTTTGACCTTGATTTTTTTTTCTAATAAAAAAATATAATGCAATTATTTTAGGGGAATTTACAGAAAATCACCCTTTAAATATGAGTGTTTTCACTTAACCACCCTTTAAATAAAAAATTATAAAAAAAAGGGGTTTTTTGCTAAATGGCCATTTTGGGTCCATTTGTTAAGTTTTAGGCCACAAGGGTGACAATATTAGCAAATAGGCCATTTTTTCCAATTTTGCCCCTGCCATAATAACCTCGTTTGTTTCTTTCCTTCTTCCCCCAGATCTGTGAAAATTAAAGGCGGATTCTTCGACTGAGAAATCGGAGATCGAGAGGGAGGCGATTACAGAGCGGAGTAGGCGTCCTCCTTCTCGTCGCCGCCGACCGACCACAGAACTGCCGCCGGCGTCCTCCTTCTCGCCGCCGCCGACCGACCACGCAACTGCCTCCGGCGTCCTCCTTTGAATATGGATACCGACTCTCCGTCGGTCTGATGGCGAGGCAATCAACATCCACATTCATCGCCGTTGTCTTGGCCGCAGCAGTCATGGCCGTCACCTCCGCCCAGGATGCCTCCCCCGCCAGCGCTCCGGCTCCGTCGATCCAGACCGGCGCAGCAGGGCTCTCCCTCGCCGTCTCCGGTGGCGCCGTCTCCGGTGGCGCCGTTGTTTGCTCCCTCCTCGTCTCGTCTCCATACTCCATCAGTGAGATCTATCAATTTTGATGGATGAAGACTAAATTGATTTAATTTTTTCCAAGAGGCGTTCACTGTAACTTTCGATTCAAGGTTGGATTTTCTACAACAAAAATCAAAAGGTTACGGAGAAAATGGAAGGCAATGAATTTGTGAATGAATACCTTCCGGTGCAAATGGAAGATTGTGAATTAATGTATGAATGAATGGATCTAATGGCTTCCAGTGAGGGTTGATTACACTATATGTTGTTTTCAATGATGGCTTCCACTTTTGACCAAAAAAAAAATGATGGCTTCCACTTGATGGTTGACAGGCCATTAATTTAGTTATATTGTTTTTTTTATGTGGTGCTTAATTCATCCTACCATATCCTTGAATGGTTAATTACTTAATTACACTGTATTCTCCTCTAATATATGAAAACAAGGTTATAAACGCTGTAACCAAAATAAAATTAGGGTCATAGATAATGTAATCAAAATAAAAATAGGATCATAGACACTGTAACCACTATAAAAACACGGTCAAATACACTGTAATCAAAAGGAAAACCCTATAGACGCTGTAACAAATATAAAAACAACTTTATAGACACTGTCACCACTATGAAAAAAGGTTCATAGACACTGTAATCAAAGGAAAACCCTAGGAAAATGGAAGCATAAACCCTAAAGGGGCTAATGAGAAGCCAAAATAACATGTGATGTACAGTATGGTTTAGGGTTTAGGGTTAAGTCTTTAGGGTTTAGGGCCTAAACCCTAAATCCTTAACCCTAAACCCTAAAATGTTAAGTAAAGTACTTCGTTAAGATATGATTACTGTCATCAAATGGAAAACCCTAAGACAAGGTAAGCAAAAACCCTAAAGGGGCTAATGAGAAGCCAAAAGACATTAGGTGGACAGTTTTTCTTCAATATATGAATGGGTAAGAGAGTCATAGGCACTGTCACCACTATGAAAACAAGGTCATAGACACTGTAATCAAAGATCATACACACTTTCACTCAAAATGCATGTGGTTTCAAGGTCATAGACACTGTCACCACTATGAAAACCGGGTCGTAGGCACTGTCACCACTATGAAAAAAAGGTCATAGACACTGTAATAAAAGGAAACCCTATAGATGTTGTAACCAAAATAAAAACAGGGTTATAGACACTGTAACCACTATAAAAACAAAGTCATAAACACTGTAATAAAAAAGAAAACCATATAGACGATGTAACCAAAATAAAAGCATGGTCATAGACACTGTCACCACTATAAAAACAGGGTCATAGACACTGTAATCAAAGAAAAACCTTAGGACAAAGGGAAGCACAAACATTATAGGGGCTAATGAAAGCCAAAATACACGTGATGACAGTTTTTCTCTAATTTCTAATTTCTAGTTTTCTAGATTTTTTAAAAGTAGTGTCACCAAAATAAAAAAAATGTACCTATAGTTGTCACCACAATAAAAAGGCGAAACTAATTAAAATAACCCAACCTTTAAGGGGGTGTTAAAAATATATCCCCACCTTTCAAATGTAAGATAAATATCCCGACCTTTCTAACTGATGGTAATATAATATCCCAAAATTTTCTCCCCCTTAAAAATACTTACATGGCACATATGTGGCAAAAAATAATGATCATATTCACAAACGTGCCCTTGGATCTTAATGCTCGAATTATACAAAGTATAGTCTAGATTGTCATGATAATTTTACAAAAAAAAAAAAATTATCTTTTGTAACTACAAAAATCATTCAATTTAATACGTATTTATAGATTATAATTAAATTTAATAAAAAAAATAGATAATAAAACAAGTAAATATTTAAAATATAGTTTTCAACATCTTGATTGTGTAAAATATCATTCAAGTTTATTAGATTAAATTAGATTGTTTTTTATTTTTATATTAATAAAAAAATAAAAATTTACATTCTTTTATATATCATCATTATTTTGGATTTAATAAAAAATAAAAAAATTACATTCTTTTATATATTGGTTAATAATAATAATTTACTTCTTATATATAAATGAAACACCATTGAATAATCTAAATAATTAAATTTTCATCTCAATTTCGTAGTAACATAAAGTTTATAATTGACAAAATATTCTTCAGTTTTGATAAGTTAAATCACTAGCTAATCATTTACTAATTGACAATATGTTATTTTGGTTTACATTTTTTTTATTTGGCTTGTTATAGATATTATTGATTTAAAAAAATATATTAAAAGTTAGATACAAATTAAATCTAAAACTACAAAAGTTTATTAAATAAACTTTTAAATTCATCTAATTTAATTTTATATGTTTTATTTGAATTGAAAATACATGAGTAATACAATACAAAAATAAAAATTTTATTGGAGAGAAATCATTAGGATATTATATTACCATCACTTATAAAGGTCAGGATATTTATCTTACATTTGAAAGGTTGAGATATATTTTTAACACCCTCTTAAAGGTTGGGTTATTTTAATTAGTTTCGCCCAATAAAAATAAAATTATAGATACTATCACCACTATAAAAACATGGTCATAGATACTGTAATCAAAGGGAAAACACTATAGGGGCTAATGAGAAGCCAAAATTAATGTGGTGACAGTTCTCCCATAACATATGAATGGTTAAGAGGGTCATAGATGTTGTAAGCAAAATAAAAATAGGATCATAGACACTGTAACCACTATAAAAACACGGTCAAATACACTGTAATCAAAAGGAAAACCCTATAGACGATGTAACCAAAATAATAACAGCTTTATAGACATTATCTCCACTATGAAAAAATGTTTATAGACACTGTAATCAAAAGGAAATCTTATCATAAAGGAAGAACAAACCATGTAAGGGCTAATGAGAAACCAAAATACATGTGGTGACAGTTCTCCTATAACATATGAATGGTTAAGAGGGTTATAGATGCTGTAAGCAAAATAAAAATAGGATCATAGACATTGTAACCACTATAAAAACACGGTCAAATACACTGTAATCAAAAGGAAAACCCTATAGACGATGTAACCAAAATAAAAATAGCTTTATAGACATTGTCTCCACTATGAAAAAAGGTTCATAAACACTGTAATCAAAATAAAATCCTAGGAAAAGGGAAGCACAAACCCTATAAGGGCTAATGAGAAGCCAAAATACATGTGGTGACAGCTGTTCTCTAATTTCTAATTTCTAGTTTTTTAGATTTTTTTAAATTAGTGTCACCAAAATAAAAATAATAAAAATGTAACTACTATTGTAACCACTATAAAAAAAACAGTGTCATAGCCACTGTCACCACTATAAAAACCAAGTAATAAAAATGTAACTACTATTGTAACCACTATAAACTCTATAGGCGCTTTAACCAAAATAAAAATAGCTTTATAGACATTGTCACCACTATGAAAAAAGGTTCATAGACACTGTAATCAAAGGAAAACCCTAGGAAAATGGAAGCACAAACCCTATAGGGGCTAATGAGAAGCCAATATTCATGTGGTGACAGTTCTCCTCTAATATATGAATGGGTAAGAGAGCCATAGACGTTGTAATCAAAATCAAAACAGAGTCATAGACACTGTAACCAAAGGAAAACCCTAGGACGAGGGAGCACAAACCCTATAGAGGCTAATAAGAAGCCAAAATATAAGTGGTGACAGTTATCCTCTAATATATGAACGGGTAAGAGCCTAAGAGGGTCATAGACGATGTAACCAAAATAAAATCAAGGTCATAGACACAATCACCACTATGAAAAATGGTCATAGACACTGTAATCAAAGGAAAACCTTAGGAAACGGGAAGCACAAACCCTATAAAGGATAATGATAAGTCAAAATACATGGGATGACAGTTCTTCTCTAATTTCTAATTTATAGTTTTCTAGATTTTTTTAAAGTAGTGTCACCACAATTAAAAAAAATTAAAAATGTAACTACTTTTGTCACCATAATAAAAATAAAGTCATAAATACTGTCACCACTATAAAAACATGATCAAAGACACTGTAATCAAAGAGAAATCATATGATAAGGGAAGGACATCCCCTATAGGGCCTAATGAGAAGCCAAAATAAATGTGGTTATAATTCTCCTCTAATATATGAATGGGTAAGAGGGTCGTAGACACTGTAATCAAAATAAAAACAGTGTCATAACTACTGTCACCACTATAAAAACAAAGCAATAGACACTGTAATCAAAAGGAAAACCCTATAGACGTTGTAACAAAAATAAAAACAGCTTTATAGACACTGTCATCACTATGAAAAAAGGTTCATAGACACTGTAATCAAAAGGAAAACCCTATGATTAGGGAAGCATAAACCCTAAAGGGCTAATGAGAAGCCAAAAGAACATGTGATGTACAGTATGGTTTAGGGTTTAGGGTTAAGTCTTTAGGGTTTAGGGCCAAGGCCCTAAACCCTAAACCCTAAATCCTAAACCCTAAACCCTAAAATGTTAAGTACAGTACGTTGTTAAGAGATGATTGTTGTCACCAAATGGAAAACCCTAGGGCAATGTAAGCACAAACCCTAAAAGGGCTAATGAGAAGCCAAAAGACATTAGGTGGGCAGTTCACCTTCAATATATGAATGAGTAAGAGAGTCATAGACACTGTCATCACTATAAAAATAAGGTCATAGACACTGTAATCAAAGGTCATACACACTTTCACTCAAAATACATGTGGTTTCAATGTCATAGACACTGTCACCACTATGAATAAAATAGGCGTAGGCACTGTCACCACTATGAATAAAAAGATCATAGACACTGTAATCAAAGGAAACCTTAGAGACGTTGTAACCAAAATAAAAACAAGGCTATAGACATTGTCACCACTATGAAAAAAGGGCCATAGACACTGTAATCAAAGGAAAACCCTACGACAAGAGAGGCACAAACCCTATAGGGGTTAATGAGAAGCCAAAATACATGTGGTGAAAGTTCTCCTCTAATAAATGAATGGGTAAGAGGATCATAGACGCTGTAATCAAAATAAAAACAAGGTCATAGTAACTGTCATCGCTATAAAAATAAGGTCATAAACATTGTCACCACTATAAAAAAAAAATAGATACTGTAACCAAATGAAAACCCTTCCAATATATGAATGAGTAAGAGGGTCATAGACGTTGGCACCACTGTTAAAATAGGGTCATAGACACTGTCACCACTATAAAAACAGGGTCATAAACACTGTCACCACTATAAAAACAAGGTCATAGACACTTTAATCAATGAAAATTAAACCCTATAATAATGGAAGTACAAACCCTATAGGGCTAAACCTAGGTAATATAGTAGTTTAATATGGAGACCGAAGCTAGGTAGTATACTTGTTGGTAATTTAATCTTAAAATGGAAGCACAAGCCACGTATGTTGGTAATTTAAGAAGTAATTTAATCTTAAAATGTGAAAGAGATGGACTAAGGAATAAGGATTGTAATTGTGTCACGTGAAGGCACGTGGAGATGCTTTGGGGCCTCGTGTGCCGGGCGTGCTTTCCATCTTCATCTTCTTCGACATTGCAATGTGTATAAACACCAAAAAAAAATTGAAATTGCAGTATGTATCTCCATCAATTAACAGGCCAAATTCAGTGTGCATCTCCATCAATCAACAGGCCAAATTCAAGAACAACGACGAACAAGATGAAAACGCCATTACCACAGATCTGAAGAGGAGGAAAACGAAAATGCCATTGAAATAGATCTAGAGAAAACGAAGTTGCAGGAGTCCCGTAATTATGTAGATCTAGAGAAAACGAGATGCCACCTCCCTCCCCGACTGTCCTCCGCCGTCAAGGTCGTCGGGCGGTGAATCAGAAGCGAAATCAGAAGTCGGTGCCGTAGACGCCTTGGAGGTCGAGGATTGCTCCCCTCGCGGATGAAATCGACCGATCTGAAGTCGCAGAGCTTGATTAGGTCGAATTCGGCGCCGGAGACATCGTGGAGGCCGAGGAGGAGAACCGGCAACGAGGAGGCCGTTCTCCGGCCGATCTGGATAGGACGGACAGAGAAGAGGACGTGGAGGCCGTTAGCGAGGAGGACCGAGGGCAGCAAGGAGGACGACGCAGAAGATGAAGGAGACGGAGGACTGGTTTTCCTCCTCAGATCCGATCGACGCTCCCTGGTTCTTCCTCTTGGTCGATTTCATCAGATGAGGAAGACGGTGAGGGGTAAAATTAAAATAGGGGCAAAAGGGGTATTATGAAAATATTTTGGCCTTTTACTAACAAAGAAAAGCCTTTAGGCCATTTAGTAATTGGTCCAAAGGCCGAAGGCCTTTGGACCAAATTACTTCTAAAAAAAATCACTCTTTAAATGGTCTTTGTTTACAACCCACCAATCATTCATCTATTTTTGTTAGTTTATCATTAAATATATTATATTTTAATATTTTTAAACTCAAATTTGATTGTAAATATATTCAAATTTTGAATTTAAGGGCTCGATTATAGAGCAAGCCCAACAACTTATCTAAAATAGAGAAAATGAGATATTTTAAAGAAAAAAAATCATTTTTTCTCCCCAACAGCTTCTCTAAACGCATCTCTAAAATAGAGAAATTGATGGAGAGAGGAAAAAAATCTCTAAATTTAGAGGAAGGGTTAGAATCTGTAAAAATTTAATGCGATCACCCCTTTCAATACCTACCTATTTGTTCATTGGTTATTGCCTATTGATTTAATGAAATTATTGGAATTTTATTTATTAAATTATGAATTTATGCATTTATTATAGTTTATCATAAATGTAGCAATTCGTATAATAGAGAATCTGTTGGAGTTGTGGTGTAAATTTTTTAGAGATTTTGTTATTTATTTTAGAGATTTTTTAAAGAAGCTGTTGGGAATGCTCTCCTTCTTCCTCTTTTATTCTTTATATATATATAATTAGGTAGAGTCGCGGTTTGAAACAACGACTCTACCTTTATATATTTTTTTCACTTTTTTCTTTTAATTACGAATTTTATCTAAATTTTTTTAAAAGATAAATATAAAGTCGTTGTTATATACCGCGACATTATTATTATTTTTAAATACCCTACTTTGGCTATTTTCCAGATTATTTTGGATATTTGGCCATTTTGTAAATATGTTTTGTGTTTTTGACAATTTTTTTAAAAAAATCTTAATTATATTCCCTTTTAGCTGAGATGTAGTGGACATGTGAAATTTATCCGCTTGTGGTGCTCTGTGCACAGGTTCATATGGAGCCAACGCACGGAAAGAATGTGGAGGATTTATGCTCTAACCGGATTAAGGATTTGCACGTCCTTAAGGACGTGCAAGCCGGAGTTAATATGCGAACCCTAGTTAGGGTTTTGCGTTGAGGGTTTAGGGTTTAGGGTTAGGGTTTAGGTTTAATGTTAATTGATAAAATTGAAGGTGGATTTGAAGGATTTAGGGTCAAATTAAACAAAACACGAGAATTGTTAAGGTTTTCATTCGGATAATATGCGAATAAAGTTACAAGGAACGGAAAAAAAGGTTTACATTCATAAGTTTAATAAAGTTGTGGAATACAATCTACGAAAACAGTAAAGGACGGCCGGCATCGGCACGCAAGGCTCTAAATCTCTCAATCTGAGCTTGAAACGGAGCATCCCATCCTTCGACGCTCGGATGATGATGTTCGACCCATTCTAGTGGAGGCGGCGGAAGAGGAGCGTTAGGACACCACCACCATCAACGCCGCCAGCCGCCGCCCCACCACCACCGTCACCGCCGCCAGACGATGCCCCACCACCACCACTCCCCTCCACCGGCGCCACCGCCTCCACCTCCATCACCGTCGCCTCCGCCTCTGCCTCCAAGGCCGCTACCGGCGCCACCGCCTCCACCTCCATCACCGTCGCCACCACCTCCACCTCCAAGGCCGCCACCGGCGCCACAGCCTCGACCTCCATCGCCGTCGCCTCCGCCTCCAAGGCCGCCACCGCCGCCTCGAGGTCTACCTCTCTTTCAGGCTCCATCTCTCCAGTCTCTCTCTCGGTCTCGGTGGCTCTCTCTCTCCGGTCTCTCTCTCGATCTCGGTTTCTCTCTCTCTCTCTTCTCTGCTCTCTCTCTCTAGCGCTGAATCGAAGGTGGGAGACGAAGAGGCACGTCCTCTTCGTCTTTAAGTGACGGGCTTGCACGTCTCCAAGGACGTGCAAGCACGTCTAGGTTTGAAAAAAAAAAAAAAAGTGCACCCCACTTGCACGTCCTTTAGGACGTGGGGATTAGCGGTGTATATAGCCGAAACGGTATTTTATAGACCTCTTTAAATTTGAATGAATTGTTTAATTTAGTGCCACTGACGGGGAAACCATATCATGGTAATTATGAGTTTAGAATTGAAGGGGGTTGGGAATGATAGTGGGGCCGGCCGGGGCTTTCATGGTGGCTTTTGCCTATGGCTCCGATATCGTACAGGAACAAGGTTTGAATGGGTAAAGTGAAACCTCCTTTGATTGACCATAAATTACGGGATCACAAATTTGAGCGATTCGTCTTCATAATTCAAATTGACAAAGGGCAGCAAGATTGACCATAAATTTATAATAGGTCAACCATCGAGTAATAAATAAACCAACAAAAAGAAAAAGAAAAAAAAAGATAAGCTCATGCACATCCCTAGCTAATTAATTAATTATAATCGAGCTATATATATATATATATATATATATATATATATATATATATATATATATATATATATATATAACACTCCAAATCTCAAACATTGTAGATCCATCAAATTATTAGCATGTCACAAATTGCCCTAGAGGTAGAGACCACCGATTCCGCAACTCAACCCCCACAAACAGCCTCATCCGAATCCACGCCGACCCCTCAAGCCAATCTCGAAAATGGCACAAACACCATCTTCGGCCTCTTCGTCGACATCTCAATCTCAATATGCTCAGATAGCATATTGGACGCCATCCTCTACGCCCTTGCAGTTTTATTTATACTTGTCATGCTCCCATTCGCCCTCCTCTTCGCTGCCGCTCAGTGGCTACTCTGTAACAAGACTTTCTTAGACGACGATAACCACTGGCCTTCCACACGCACCTTTTCCCAAAACGTGAATTACGTTCATGAAAAAGCCAAGTGAGAACTATGACCAACAACCACTCCTGCTATTTAATTACACGTACTATTCTCTTTTCATTGGTAGAAAAATATATATATATATATATACATAGTTATTTTATTTTATTTTTTTTTTAATTTTCCTAACAAATGCTTTTCGGTTTTGTAAATATTTTTCGAATTTTTTTTCCAAATACCAAAAAATCGAAAACTTTTTATCAAAATAGCCAAAATCTGAAAATTATTAGGAAAATAGCCAAAAACGAGTAAATCTATCTATATATATATATATACTAGTGTAGGTCCCGTCTCGTACACGGACAATACGTTAATGAAATATTATAAATAATCTAGATAAATTCAAATAAATAAAAATAATAATCTAAATATATATAAATTATGTTTTCCACCAAAAAAATAATATAGATATAAATAAAATTAGTTCGACAAACGATATATAATCTAATTATCTTTTATTTGTATTCTCTCGAAATGTAAATAAAATTCATATTTATAAGGTAAAAGGTTTTTTTGCTAACATCGTTAATTAAATCTCATGTAATTAAATAGATAGTTGATTTTTAAAAATATTTGAATATTTTTTTTATTAAATATTGTATGTAGTATATATTTATTACATTAGTTTACTAAAATATTTATGCACAGATAGATTATGTTATATTGATATAGTTTTTTCCTTATATAATATTTACTCTTTTATAAGATTCTATCCAATTATATGAGTTAATGGTAAAATAAAATAATTATTTAATCATTTTTAATTATATAGATTAGAACTATCTAATTATTTTTATTAGATTTCCTTTTTTAGGGGAGAAAGTTTTGCGAGACGCACTCACGTGCCGACACATAGGCAGATTCACTCACATGCCGACACGCAAGCACCAATGCATCGGTTTTAGTATATGTATATAGATAACATAAAAAGTTGTGTTCACCTACAATTTAATGCCTCATTTAATGATTCATCTTTTATACTTTTTTTTTATTCCATGAAATATCAAAAATACTTATATAGCTCAATGGTTAGGAGAATTGTTTAGTATACATGAGGTCTTGAGTTCAAATCCTATTAGGTACAATCTAAACACATTTTGTAAATTTTTTATTTTCTCTTAAATTTTCATGTATTTGTTATGTGTAATTTTTTTAAATTGAATATAATAATAAATTTTCATGTTATGTGTAATTTATTTAAATAAACCCACATATTGTAATCTATTTTTTTTTAAAAAGGGTATATATATATACATGAATTTATCTCTTATGGTATTTATTTATCTATATAGTATGTCACACATATGTCAACCTAAGGATTTTATTGTGTTGAACCGGTCCAAACCAAATTTAAAAAAAGAAAAAGAAAACTGGTTCGGTGAACCAATCCTCCTTCTTCCTCCTCCTTCCCGTGTGTACGTAGCTCCTAGGCTCCTTCAATGGTAGTTTTTAATTCTCCGTCGTTTTGACTTCAAAACGCCTCCATTAAGTGCCCCTCTTCACCTATATCACAAAAACGTGTTCAATTTTTTGATTGAACAATGTATTAAGCTCCAAATTCGTTCAAGTTCACTTTGCCCCAAAACTAAAAATTGGGTCGTTTGGATTGATATATTCACCGTTTCCTGCAATTGAATATATAAAAGTGATCATTGGAAGGAGATGAAGAGATTGGTATATTTAATTTGATCTTTCGTGCGCGTTTTAAAGATCAAGTATAAAAGGGCTTTCAACCTTCGGGAGCATGTCCACCATGGAAAGCCAATCTCCGAGCTCCAAATGTAGTTCATCGTCTTCTAAAACCTTTAATCTACAATTCCATTAAAAAGGTTTTGAGAAAAGCCTATAAAATAAAAATCCCTAATTTCGATCAGACATTCACCGAAGCCGCTCACCCACCAGTTTCTAGCTGTTGCCACTGCTGCCGCTAAAATCTCCGGGGATGAGCATCACGCCACCAGGAAGTTGTATCCGCCGCCTTAGTCCACCTTCGTGATCTTTCGTCGACGCTAGACTTCGCTGGAGTTGCAATCGAGCCTTGCCAGAAAAGCCTGCTGGAACGTTCTATCGGACTAGAGGTTGGAGAAGATTAATTATGTAAAAGCTCCCAACCTTTTAATTTGTTTGAATTATGCCCTATTTCAATTTTATAATTAAATTTCAGAAAAAAATGTTTTATTTTTCATAGCCTCTTATATATTCATGTTCAATACTCTATCTCTGGGTACGTTACAGGTTGGAGATTTGAGAAAGTTTCCACCTCTCTTTTGTTTTGGCTAAAGTCCAACATTACGCTATGTGCAAAATATACTTCGTAATTTCTCTATATTTGTGTTTTTACTCGATTGGTACTTTTATTTGCGAGTTAACGATTCATATCACTACGTATTTGTTTTTAGCTTTCTATAGAGTTTTCTTAAATATTATATTTAAATAATTTCCCCCCGTTTCAAAGATTAAATATAAAAACTATATTTTTTTATTAAATATAACTATTTGAAATTGAATTTGATGATTAAGTTGTGTTAAATGGACGGACATCATATCTAAATGATATTTTATATTTAATCTTAATTGAGATTAAACCTATTATATATAGTGCATTTTTATCTTTTTGAATGGCTATAAATTAAGATGATATTTTTTATTTTGAAAATTGATAGAATATTAATAGTTGTAAAAAATATCTTCCTATAAAAATAATAAGAATTAAATTAAACAGAGAAAATAATTGCAATAAAATATTCGCCATACAAGAAATTTCTCGATTGAAGCAAATTGATAAGCTTAATTATATTATATGTTCAAGAGAGCACATATATCTAAATATTTACCAATTGAAACTTATGCTAATAAAAAAATGGGTAATTAAAAAATTATTCTTAAATTTGCTAGATAAGTTATTGATATTTCATTACCCTATTATAAATTTTATGTCATGTTAATTTTTTTGCGTTATTCACCAAGTATAATACCAGTCATGTAATTGATATAAAATGATGTCCCGGACGTAGCAACCCTAGTAATAATAATATAGGTAACAACGACTTACCATTATTCTAATTTTTTTTATTTTGGGTTCAAATTTAACTGAAAATTCTATTAATAGGGAGAGTAGGGGTCAGTTTCGTAACACGGAGCTGATGGGGTAGCTGAAGCTGATAGGGTAGCTGAAGCGGATGGATTAAGTGTGTTAAATATATGTTAAATTGGAGTTTTCATAAGCTAGTAAGGTGTTTGGTAACCCACCTGATAGAGTAGCTGATACAAACTAGCTGATCAGATAAGAAAAAATGAATAGAATTCTGAAAAGTTAGGAGTGGGTAGCTGTTGAAAATCCAATTTCAAAAGCTAATTAAATTAAAATCTTATATTTAACTTATTTAAAACTATAAATTATTAAAACCGAAAGCTCCGAAAAGCTACATGCATTGCCAAACGGACCCTAGCTGATTCAAGGACTCACCCTTTTTTTTTTTTTTTCAAAAACCGGTCGAAACATGGACACGGGCCCTTGCCGGATATTTGTTTGGAGGAGCAGAGGATCAGGAGGTTGAACAGGAGGCGGAGACTGGAGATCAAACAGGAGAAGCCCACACCGCAGAACCACCAGCGTCGCCGCCGATTTCACTGATTTGCAATCGAGGAACCCGAATTCGAAGGCGAGGAAACCCAAGTTAATGGCTTCGATCCAATTGAACAGCGCGCGGATGCCGGAGGCTGTTCGGAGAGAGTGAAAATCGGAGAGGATGAGTATTCCGATCCGGCTACGCTAACCGCCTCCGTCGTTGGTGGTTATTAGGGTACGCCGCCTCCATCCCCATTGGAAGTTCCGATTCATTTTCCTCCTCATCATCCGTCGCTCCTCTGGTGGTCGCCATCACCTGGTTTCGGTTCCGGTTCGATCCGTGTCCTTGATGCCGCCGTTCCTCTCTCGATGGTGCCTCCATGGGTGCTGTTGTCTCGGCTCTTCAAGGAAAGGAGAAGATGAAAACAAAAAAAAGAAAAAAAAAGTAAAGAAAAATGTGATGGGCTGCTCTTTAAGTTCTGGCCCATTTGATTTTTACACCTTAGAGCATGTGCAATTGTGAGCCCCAACCTCGGACCCTTAACTTATTTTTCTTATGCCACATCAACCTAAGGGCCTCATTCTAACTTTTAAATTTTTCACCTCCATTCGTGAGCCCAAGTCTTGGACTCTGAAATTATCTTTTATTATTTTTCCTTTTTATTTACTCAATTCTTTTATTATTATTAATAATAAAAATATTAAGTAATTAATTTATAATAACATAGCATAATAATAATAATTTTTTAATGCTTTAAAAGGAAAATATGAGTATTATTCAAATGGATTTTTTCCAACAAACATATGCAAGAGGGGTGTCTATGTGTAGATAAAAATAAATTAAATTCAGAAATAAATTTTTTATTTTTTTTAAACAAATGAAAAACAACCGAAAATCATTTAAAAGTAAATAAAACATAAGTTCTGCCACGTGGCAGTTATGAGCCATGCTTTTTGGGTCTCATATATAAGTGACCCAAACAATGGGCCCTTATATTAAATTTTTATTTTTCCCTATTTTTTTTCCTATGTGGCAACTATAAGAGTCTCAAGGCTCACCATTGCACATGCTCTTAGGGAGAGTTGCTGGTTATAACCGCGACTAGGGGTGGAAATGAGTCGGGTGATGGATGGATGAACCCATTTTTTCACCCGACCCGTCACAAAAAAATTTCACCCGACCCATCACCCACCCATTTAATGTTTCACCCATCACCCGATCCGTCGGGTGAATCGGGTGGGTCAGGTGGTTAATCGGGTGAAGGAATTAAAAAAAAAAGTCACAAGACATACCTAAAAATCATTCATATTCGATAATTTTATAAACCATGTCAACGTATGAATCTTACTAAATTAATAAAAGACTTATTCATACATTATATTACTATCCTTAACTTACAAAATTAGTATTAGAAGTTTAATATCAAACTGAATGAGATGAATTTAACTCGGTTACTAGACTCAATATAAAAAGAAGTATAGAAAAACTATGTCTTTAGAAAACAGATTCATGTGTCATTTCTTTAATATCTTGATTTGGTAATTTCTTGAATATCTTAATTTGCATTAAGAGGATTATTGTTACGAGTCTCATGACAAATTGGGAAAATATGATTTGGTTAATCATGTATTAATACAGTAAATACTAACAAAGTCGTTGAAAAGAGCCAAATTGTTTACACTCTACCGGTATATGCAAAACAAATAAAAGAAATTGTATTATTTTAAAAAGACATGGAGTTAAATAATGCAAGTTTTTTAGACCTTTATAACAAGAATACTTGGAAAATGAAGAAAGTAGAGGTAGAAAAGGAGAAATATGTTAGTTATGTTAAATTATACGTAGGATTATTTATATACCATCCTCTTTTTTTATAATAATCGGGTGGGCTAATGGGTGGTTAAGCGGGTCGGGTGATGGGTCGGATAATGGGTGAAAAATATATCACCCATCACTCGATCCATCGCCCATTTCACCCGACCCGGCCATCACTCATCCGTCACCCGGATTTTTTTCGGATTTTCACCCTAATAATCGGGTCGGATGGGTCGATCACCCACGGGTGATTTCCAGCTCTAACCGCGACTCTTCCTATATATATATATATATATATTTTTCCCTTTTTTCCGTTTTTTCATTTAAATTAATTTAAAAAAAGAAAAGAAAAAATAGTAAGTCACTTTTATAAACAGCCACTTAAATACTAAACTATTTTTTTTAAAATCTGGATTTTACCCCACTTTGACTAATCACTAAAATACTTTCACATTTTGGCTATTCTCCGAATTTATTTTGGATTTTTTTTGGCAAATTTGAACAAAAGTTCATATTTATCTAGATTTATCAATACATCTAAGTATCTAACTACCTAATTTTTACAGGAAATTTGTGAAGCTCCCAGCGGTCATCCGCCTCCGACTCGTCATCATCTCAGTGGCTTGGATTATAGTGAACCTGACCGTCCCGGGGCTCAAAAACAAACTCGTACTCGGCACCAAGCTCTGGAAATGGAGCCTACTGGTGGTGATGATCACGTGCGGATACCATGTGATAAACATGGCGAACCAATTCTTGCTCTACGTCCTTTGTGAGAAAACAAAGTTGAGGAAGAAGAGGAATGTGGTCTACTACGCCAAGGGGATGAGGCAGAGCGTCAACCTGGTCGTGTGGTGGGGTTCGATTCTGCTGACGTGGCTGTTTTACTTCAATACGAGCCATGGGATCAAGAAGACGGAGGATACCAACGTGGTTCTGCACCTGGGAACGTGGAGCTTTGTGACGCTGGCGATGGGGGCGGTGCTGTGGGCGATCAAGAGCGTGCTGTTACTAAAGTGGGAGGCGGACGCGGTTTACAGAAGGTTCGCTGGGAGGATTTTTAGCGCCAGGTCCCAGATTTACTTCCTTGGCCGCATTTGTGGGTGGCCTGTGGAAACTTTTAAACCGGACGATGTTAATGTGACCCATACTCATGACACCAATGAAGATCATAATCCGGTTAGCCAGGTATATCATGGTTTTCACGGCCATCTAATGCATTTTGGGTCTGTTTTAAAGTATTTCATATTTTCATGTTGCAATAAAGTCAAGGATAACAAATACTATATAAAATATAGAAAGGTTTGAAGGATTTTTTTTTTGAAATATTCAAGATAAAATAAATATTTACACATAAATTTACGAAATCAAAGTATTTACACAAATATTTAAAAATTGCAGAGATTTTAGAGAAACGCTGTCTCAATCTGCGTTTTATTCATAAGTGAAAAATACACCCCCGAAAAAATTTGGTCAAACTTGAAATTGGTATAGAAACCGCGTTTTATTGTCCATTTTGGATAAAACGCGGTTTCAAACCGCGTGTTTTTACTTTTATATATATTTTCAAATTATATAAAATAAATCTAATAAGTAAAACGTGGCCTGATCGATCCCGCGTTTTACGTTTTAAAAAAAAAAGAAAAAGAAAAAAGGGCAAGAGTAGGGAGGAGATGGGAGGCGGTAGGCCTGATACATGAGTCGAGTAGCTCGGGTTCGACTCGGCAAAAGCTCGGCTCGAACTCGTTCGAATTAGAAAACGAGCCGAGTTCGAGCTCGAGTAGGCTCGGTTGCTCGATTAGCTAAATTTTAATTTTTACCCCTATGTTAAAATTACCCTAACCTTGTGTGGATATGTCTGTCCCTTCCCCATTGCGCGGAGCCTCCATTTCAATATTTCTCAAGCTGATGCCTCTCCCTAGCCTCTCACTCTCCCTCATCATAGTCACTTGTTCGCACTTCTCAGGCCGCTCCGGTGCTCCCTCCTCTGTCAATCTCATTATGGTAGCCGGCGACCGTCGTATTCTTCTCTGGCCGGCGTCGCGAAATCTCCCATCCGTCAGGTATATGCCGTCGTCATCTCCTTCCTCTGTCAATCTCAGTCCGGTAGCCGGCGGTCGTCGTATTCTTCTCTGGCCGGCATCGCGAAATCTCTCATCCGTCAGGTATGCGCCGTCATCCTCTTGCTGTTTGTAGATTTCGAATCGAACGATTGTCCGTCTCCTACCTCTTCTTGTATAGCTCGGCTGGTCGAGCTCTAATCTCGTCGAGTAGACCAACAGGCCACTGCTCTAATTAATCTCCCATCCTCATCGCAGGTACTAGTGGTGGAGCCCTAACGAGCTCATCGAGCCCGAGTTTGAGCTCGTAACAAGCCCAACCGAGCTTATCGAGCTCGAGCTCGTGTTTGGGCTCGAGGACAAACAAGCTCATCGAGCCGAGCTCGAGTTATAAACCCTGTTCGCGGGCCGAGCTATTCGAATAGGAATTGAGCTCGAGCTCGACTCGTTTATAAACGAGCCGAGATTGAACAACAAGTACTCGAGCTCGTAGGCTCGTATATCAGGCCTAGGAGGCGGGGAGTAGCAGGCATGTGCTTGACTGGATGTAGCCCCATTCATCCATGGCTGCGATGGAGTGGATGGATCCTTTCAAAAACCCCATCAAATAAAGCAACCTATATTCAATTCCAGGGAGATACGGGATATTGTTCAAAATCCCAAATCTACCAAACTCTCTCCGGTCGCCGACTTCCCCCTCCTTCCGTCGGCTTCCCCTCGCCGTCGATGTCGCCCTCACAGTCCATCCACCATGCATGCTTTCTTCTATGGCGTTCAAATATGCCGCTGTCCTCCTCTCATACATCATCTCCGCTTTGTCCGGGGACCGGGGTGGTGGCTTCGGCGTCATCTCTGAAAAAAATTCTCCGGCGTTTGTTGGAACTCAATCTGTGGATCTCACACACACACTCAGTCACTTCAATCCACATCCCCACTAACACATTACCTAGGAAGTGACTCAGACACCAAAATATTCAAGGACTTGGTTCTAGGAAGAACACAACATCACACACTTGACAATTTCTTCGATAAAAGCCTCACACCTTCAATTGATTCACACACCTACTAAAGCTATTACAAAATGTAAGTAACTGCATAAAACCGACACTTCAATCCACATCCCCACTAACACATTACCTAGGAAGTGATTCAAAACAAAGAAACTAACTCTAAATGTCATACTGAAGTTTACTGTCATTCGATATCGACAAGTTAAGTCGAAATCGACAAACCAACCAACAAACTTAACTAAAACACTTTGCTGTCATTCGATATCGACAAACTAAGTCGATATCGACAAGACCTAAGACACACAGCTGAACAGAACTTGCCAGCTTGCTTGAACCTTGGGTTATAAACTAACTTTTAAGAACGTGCTGGCTCCTGGCATCGGGAAGAGGCTCCGGATTTCCGACGAGAAGTTGACGGCAAGGGGGAATTCGACGGGAAGAGGCTCCTCCTGGCTCCGGGCTCTTGACGGTGGATGGGGTCATTCATTTAGACGGGGAAGAAGCTCTGGCTCCCTCCCTCCCCATCTCCTGCCCTTTTCCCTTTTTTTTGTTTTTTTTTTACAACGTAAAACGCGGCTCCATACCGCGTTTTACTTATTAACTTCGTTTTTTTTAAATTTAAAAATACGAAATTATAAACACGCGGTTTGAAACCGCATTTAATCCAAAATGGATAATAAGAAGCGGTTTCAAACCGCGTTTCTATACCAATTTCAAGTTTGACCAAATTTTTTCGGGGGTGGAATTTCACTTATGAATAAAACGCGGACTGAGACCGCGTTTTTCTGAAATCTCTGCAACTTTTGAATATTTGTGTAAATACTTTGATTTTGTGAATTTATCTGTAAATATTTATTTTATCCTGTAAATACTTTCTATTAGATTTTAAATTATTTTATTTATTTATGTTTTTAATCCTCAATTATTATGTGAAGTTTTCATTTACCAATAAAATTTTGAATATATGTACAAACTATTAAAATGTCATAAATTATAATCTCATACAAAGTAGGTATTAAAATAAAAAATAAAAATAGTTAATAAGAAGGCATCATTACTAAAATAGTTTTACATTGCCTTTTGTACTATGAACCTCTTGTTGATCTGCCTTTCTTTTCTATTTCGTTTTCTATTGTAATGTATCATGTCAATTAGCTCACATGTCGATTCGTCGGTCTTTCGAGGAACAAGTTTGTTGCTTGATTATCGAATTTTTACTTGTATAAAAAATAGTTTTCCATAAGACAATTGGATAATGTTTAAAATATTAAACAAATTGCAGAGCTCATAAAAAATTATAGTTGTACAAGAGTAATAGAGTATGTATTAAAAAAATAAATAAAAATAGTTATTAAAAAGGCCCGTAACTAAAATAATTTTTTTCATTTAGAAAAGGGAATTGGAATCATATTAAAAAGTCAAGCTCATGTAAAAAATAATCGAGATTCGAACTATGGTCCTGTTTGGTTTCACTAGAAATCATCAATCCATATGTCAATTAGATACCATTCTACCTCATCACTTCTTCACCTTCTTCTTTCATATAAACTCCTAGCTATGTGACATCTACATTTCATCAACTTGAGTTGGTTGAAAAACTCTACCCGCCATCAAGTCTTCAACATGTAGCCAAAACTCTCTCCACCTCCGGCTGCCTTCTCGACCGACCTCGACCCGCACCACCAACCCCGCCACCATCTCCTCTTTACACAACCCTTAAAATAAAAACTTAGTCTACAAATCCTCCCAAAAAAACCCTCCCTAGAACAAAAATCTCATATGTACCTTGTAGATTCCAGCCGCCCTTTGCAGGCCTTTTCTGACGGCCATCCCCGACGGGCTACTTTGCGAACTAGTTCCTCCTGTGGCGGTTCGATCTCGGGCTACCTGTGGTCGTCGGTACAACTTCTTCTGCCGCCACCTTCCTTCTCTTCTTCTTTACCAACTGCCGGTGTCCTATAGATATTGTTGTTTCCAAACCGCTCCTTGTCAGCCGGGTCTCCAATCTTCCGCCGCCAGCCGCCTCCTCCACCACCGAGTTGTGGTTGTTGCTACCTCTCCTCACCGACTCCCCTCTCCCTCCTCCCCATCCATTCAAATATGACTTTCAACTCGCTCCGCCCATCCGCTTAGCCACTCCCAGTATAGTAACCCTCTTTAAATAAAATAAAACCCCAACCTAAACTCATGCTCGTGATTAGACCCGGGGTCGCCGGCAAGTCAACCCCTGTTTTCAATGGGGAAAAATATGCTGAAATTGCATAAACAACATTTGATATCCGACTTTGACCCCAACAATGAATTAATTTCAGCATTTCAGATCACAAAAACTGCTGAAATGTTGAAATATATGTTTGTGTGTAATATATTGTATCTCATATAATTTTATAAGAATTAATTTCAACATTTCAGCATAAGAAAAAGTTTCAGCAAAGACAAAAAAATTGCTGAATTTGACAATATTCAAACTTTCAACAAGGCAAACTCAATCGCAATACCAAACTAACCACAAATTCACTGATTGCCACCAATGAAAATGCTTAAAACAAATTGTATTATTTTGTAATATTATTTTGCTACCAACAAAAAAAAAAGGCTGAAAATGAGAAGAATACAATCATAGAATTAGTTTCAGTGTTTCCTTCAATATAAAGATCAGAACGATTCCTTATACAACGTTTGCCATGAATTGATCACCACAACCCCACTCACAGCAAAATATGAAAATCCAAAATAAAATGAAAGTAACATATCCAATTGCAATACCTGAGACCTCTACCGGTACCAGGGGACTCTTTGGCATGGATTTGCTTCGAAGCTTGCAGAACCGAATCAAGATACCCCATCTCGCCGCTAAAACCTTGATAATAAGCGCAACTCTTACTCTCTTTAATCGACAAGCCAAGGTGAATAATCGGACAGATTAGAACTACAATAATGGAAGAAACAAGGATGCATCAGGCTCTCCAATCGGACTTCAGCAATTTCAGCAATTTTCAGCAATCGATGTCTCTCGGATTTCAGTAGTGCTCATCCCACAGATCCCGACGGCGATCGAGATCGGAACGAAGAGAGGCCAATCGATGCTGAAAGAATCGATTGAATTTGAACCATCCAAATTTTGAAACTGAGATTAGAATCGATCGAAATTGAAATAAGCAATGGTGATAGGCTTTCTCGAATCGACGAAGCTACGATCGGTGTTCAACAGAGAGATAGAGAGAACATACCTCCGCTCCGGCGCCGGTAAGCGGCGAGGGTTTCAAGGCGTTTCCGGCCAACTCTGGTTCGGACGTGGACGACTCGGCGTCGATTGGTCGGGCTAGTCAGTTGGCCTGCACCGTCAGTTAGATGATTGAGTCGCAAATCGACTTTTCAGCAACTCCTTCGAGAGATATTCACCGCCGATTCAGGCTCCGAGGGAGGGGAGGATGTGAAGGAGGCAGAGCGAAGGAGGCTGAATCGGAAACGGCGTAGGTGGAGAGAGACGACGGCAATTAGAGCTATCGATTTCGAAGACCAGGGAGACTCAACAGCAGATCCGGCGGAAACCAGGGAGGAGGAGGAGGTTGAGCAGTAGATCCGGCGGAATCAGCAGGTCCTTCCATCAAAGGCAAGCTCCTCCTCCGGTTTCGAAGACCGACTCCGACGGCCGTGGCTATCGTCCCCACACAAGGGATAAGCGGGAAGAGGATGAGAGGCGACGGCGCTAGGTTTGATCCCATACCTGCTGCAAACCGATTCCGGCAGGAGAAGGACGAGGAGGCGGTGATCTCCGACGGGGGTCTGGGAAGAAGGGGCGGAGATGAGTGAGGCAGGGAGGGAGACGATGAACAAAAGGTAGGAGACATCGGTGTAGATGGCTGTTAGATTTCGATGAAGAAAAAGATAAGAGCCAATGGATTTGGATTAGGTTTAGAGTAGGGGGGCACAAATTTGGGTGGTGGACTCTTAGCAAATTTGGAAGAGGTGGGAGACAAATAATTAATTTGACGAAGGCGCAAATTTTCTCAATATTTTATCCAACTTCCTGGGTTTTTCAACTTCCTGAGTTTTTGAAACCAATCCAAACGAGCACTTGTTTTAAGTGAATGTTTACATTACATAATACAACAAGTTTAATTAGCTTAGCTACATTGTATACTAGCTGTATGTCTCCATAAGTATGTAGCCTAAAAATCAATCAAAATTCATGTACGTTTTCATCTGTGGATCACTGGAACAGGCAAGTGCGGAAAATGCGAGCAAAAGGTTGTTAGCAACAACGGAGAGATCGACTGATAATACCGATCAACATGATGAGAATAACGATTTTGATAATAAGAAAGCAAAGGGCATTTTGTGTATTGATGATGAGGTACCAGTCGACGATACCTCCCATCCCCCCCAAGAAAGAAAAGAAAAGAACGCTACCCTTTATGAAATCAAGAAGATGAGCTTGTATTTCGTCAATCTTTCGAGGGCCTCTTCTAGAGAAGACGACGGTACCCGTGATGTCTCGAATCATTGTAGGAAGATCAATCCAGAAACTAATGACCAGGCACCAAATCAGAATTATAATTTTGGGTATGTTGATTTTCTCCCCAGGCGAAATTTCCCAAAAATATATATTGATATTGATGATTTTTTATATGTGGCAAATTTATAAGGGTCAGTGAACTGATTGGTACATTCAAAATGGATGAGAAAGATGCACAAATCTTGCACTCTAATGTGAAGGATGAGCGTTCCTCATCACGGAAGTCACGGCGGCCTCTCCCATCCCAAATCTCCTATGAAGAATTTGAGAAGTACATGGTAAGTACGAAAATATATGTCTACTTGCAGAGACTCAAAATCATCTCATCTTTCCTCAAATACAAAAATCATCTCATCTTTACAAATGTCTCTTTTTAAACGTGCACACAAATATAAAATACTTATATCCAATAATATATAATTATTAATTATCCCATTTGCTATTTAGATTTCACATTTTCTATTTAGATTGAAATGTTATGTATCATATCGTTAATCAATATATACCATTTTCTTTTGGTAAATTCGTTAATCAATATCAATACTTATACTAAAGGATAAGTCACTCACATCATGTGGCACATTCTCCTTTAGTATAGATACATTAATTATAATCAAATCATTTTTTATAATTAATTAATATTTATTTTTAAATCAAATTAATTTTTAAAAATAAGTGATTAATTAATTTATTTGTTTTCTAATTCTTATCCGATTGATTTTCTTGAATAGAAACGCATAATCTTTTGTGATCATTTACTATTACATGACATGAAATTAGTTAAATGATATTATTCTCATTAAAATAAGTCAATACCACCCAAAATTCAACACAATCGAAATATTTTGTTACCCCCCCTTCCCCAAAGACTGAGTTATTCAACAAAATCGAGTTATTTTAATTAGTTTTGCCTATTTTTACTATTGAAAAACTACAAATTATTCTTATTTCATTGTTTACAAAAAAAATTTCCAAAATTTTTAATTTTACAACAAACTAAACCATCTATATAAAATACTAAAGCAGAGACCGTTGAAGCGACCTCGCTACCACGGAATTTTCTGGATTAAACGGGATTATTTTTGCATACGTGGAATTTTCTGAATTAAAGCGGTATTATATTTTGGGGCACATCAATAAATAAATCAATATAGTTGGGTGAAAAACTTATCTTTTTAGATCAATAATTTATCCTAACACCTTATATCTTAATTAGATAAATTTTATGATGAAGATCTTTAACGATTTGATTTTTATAAAAAAAAATATCATGCATGATAAATCTTAGTGTTTGAATTTTTATTTTTTTTAAATTTGAGCAGTTTTTTTTACAATAGGTGTTAATTTATGTTATTAAAAAATTGGGAAGAATGTTTTACACCGAAAAAAATTGGGAAGATTTATTTTCTTAGAATATTAATATATTTACAGAACAAGGTTAACAAAGATTGTCATTTTCAATTTGAAAGTTGAAACCAATTCGAATTGATCGATGCTAAGTGGAATAGCAACAATTTGAGTTAGGGGTAATAAAACAGAGGCTGAAAATAATAAGACTGATTATTTTGATAAGATTGTATCGTTTTTTAATTAATTGTATTCTTTAAAGATAAAATAAAAACTTTTTAAAAACTTTTTTTTCATAAACAATAAGTTGTATCGCTTTCTAACTTATTTTGCATAAACAATAAGAACTTATTGCTTTCTAACTTATTTTGCATAAACAATAAGTTGTACGGACTATCTTTTAGTGGTTACAAAATCTAGTATTTCATCAAATGTTATTATAAATATTGTACCAAAATTTTTACGAATATTGATTTTATTTTTATGAGCCACGACAATTAATAATATAATATAATATTTTGATATAATGAATATAATATAATATAATTTATTAACAAAACGCGCAACTGCACGGGTAACTATTAAAAGTATAAATTACCTACTATATATAATAATTTTTATTTATTTTTTATGCAAACGCGTCATGACACGGGGATCAAACGGGATTATTTTTTCTTACATGTCATATTCTGAATTAAAGTGATATTATATTTTTGGGCCACATCAATTAATAGGTCAATATAATCAGGTAAAAAGACTTATCTTTTTAGATTAAATTAATAGCTCAAACTTTTTATGTTTAATGGGGAAAGTAGGTTCAGATTATTTTTAAATAATTATTTTATATTTAAATATATTATATTCAATTTGATCTAAAAGTAGAATAATTGACCAAAATTTAAAAAATATATTATCCATTGAAAACAACAAGATTAAATCTTAATAATATTTTATCCAATTTTATGTTAACTTTTATAGTAACAATCTAAATTTAATATTAATATCATTTAAAAATAACTGTCAAATTTATTAATAGATTTGATTTTAAAAAATAAAATACGAGAATATAATAGTAAAAAAAATAACATGTCGTGCAAGAGCACGGGTAACATATACTAGTAATTGTTTTCTATTAACGACCACACTAAATCTTTTAAAGTTTTTAATAAGTTTTTTTATATATTTTAATATTTTTATGGAATTAATTTTTTGTATTTGAATAATATAGTTGTTAAAAAAAACTCTACCCCTAATTAATCTAATATTATCTTAACTAAGAGATACTCCTTATCTTTTACTTATAAAAAATTATTAAAATATTATATATATATATATATAGACACACACATATATTTAGGAAAAATGACCGAAAATAATACGAACTATCGATCGTGAACCAAAAATAATATGAACTTTAAAATTTACAAATTCATATACAAACTATACCCTAATAAACCAATATTATATCATGGCTAGAATTCTCAACCCAGAAACTAATTTAGACAAAAAATATACTCCCTCCGTTCAACAAAACTTGTCGTTTACTATTCATGCACGCTTTTTTAGAATGATAAAAACTATATAAAATATTCATTTTTTTAAAAAAAATTTTTAACAAGTTTGTACTTATTAATGATAACTACGAAATTGTTAAAAAAAATTATTTAAAAAGTCGATATTTTATATAGTTTTTATCTCCTAAAAAAGCGTGCATGAATAGTAAAACGTCAAGTTTTGTTGAACGGAGGGAGTAATTAATAAGAAAGTTGGGTAAAATATTGTACAATTTAGGGGAATACTGTTCATCATCTTCAAAAAAATCTGTTCCTGTTCGTAGTGTACATTCAAAGTAGTTTAAAGTCAATTCCAAAATAATCCCCTTTTTATTTTAATTTTTTACACCATGTTTGAAATAAGCAATATATACTTATCTAGTATATGTTTATCATCTGGTTTTGTTTCTATGGAATTTGTTCCACAGTTCTAAGGGTTACTATTCACCTTCAATTCAAGAGACTTGTTCATCATCTTCAAGAGGCTTGTCCCACTCTATCCGAGATATTCTCGTTCATCGTTTGAAAACTAATTCTAGAGAAACAAAACCAAATCCCAAAAAGCCCAAAAATCGATTAAGAATAATGAAGCCCCTGTAAATGGCTGGAAAAAAAAATCTAGGGTTTGGAGGCAAAGTGAGAACGAAAAGGCGCAAGATTATGTAATTGAGAGAACCTCCGAATCAATTTGGGTAGTAGGGATGAAGAAATTTCAAACCCCCAAATCAATTTGTTCGTCCTTCGACCCAATAATAAAAATCTCTCACTCCCTTTTTTGACAAAGGACAACGGATGAATTTTTGTCTATGATAGAGATGCAAGCAACTAAGAAGAGGAATTACACTAGAAATTGGGATTGTGATTAAAATTAAATCATGAGAAAAATTTGTCTGATTGAAACAGATTTTGTTTGTGCCAAGCTACTCGATCTGAACACATACAATGAGCAACAGGTCCTTCTGGGAAGAGGATGAACAGTAATTCTAGTTCCCACTTAATTTTACAATATTTTACCTAACTTTTTTATTAATTATATTTTGAGTCTAAATTAGTTTTTGGGCTGAGAATTCTAGGCATTGTATTAGTATTGGTTTATTATGGTATAGTTTGTATATGTATTAGTAATTTTTAAAGTTCGTAATATTTTTGATTCACCATCGATATTTCGTATTATTTTCAGTTATTTTTCCTAAATATTGTTAATCTTTTCCTTCTATCTAAATATTCTAAACAATCTTAAAGAATTGTACAAATTAAAATATAAAATAGAATAAACATAAGTTAATACTCCTAATATTGATATGGTAATTAAAATTTGAGAAATTCCGGATGGTACCCCTAAGGTTAAGTCTATTCCAGTTGGTCTCCCATAGTTTTATTTTTTTTCGGATGGTGCCCTTGAATTTTCCCAAAATTCCGGCCCGTGCCCCTAACCCCCTAATTTAGACCTGTCAAAACGTGACCCGACCCGAGGACCCGACCCGACCCGTAAAACGTGGGTTTTGGCGCAAATATTTCAACCCGAAACCCGAAGCAACCAGAACCCGTTCAACCCGCAAATTTCTGGGTCGGGTTGGGTCGACCTGTGGGTCACCCGTTGGGTCAAGGTTTAAGATAATAAAAACATAAATAAATTATAATTTAACCTAATATTGAAATTTATTACTAATAATAATTAGGATTGAATATTATATTTTTCATCATCAACTTTACTTTATAATTTAACATTACAATTTGTTATGTATATAAAATTACATATTACTATTGTATCGATATTTTTTTTTTCAATAATATAACTATTATTAGGATAATATAACAATTTTAGATTTAGGAACTACGTAAATAGTCATTAAAAATACTCCATATGTTTACTTTTAAATGTTGTTTACTATTCATGTATGGTAATAAGGATGATAATAATTATATAAAATATTCATTTATATATTATATAATTTCATACTTAAAAAACTAAAAAGAATGAAATTATAATGAGTAATTAATTTTTATTTATATTTTACATAATTTTATCATTTTAAAATAGCGTGTATAAATAGTAAATGACATTTAAAAAATTATGGATGAGTAGTGCTCTTGACCCGTTGGGTCGACTCGAACCCGTTAAATATGGGTCTGGGTTGAGCATTTCACGACCCGTAACCCGAAATGACCCGACCCGGAATGGACCCGAACCTGAGACGACCCGACCCAAACCCGACCCGCCCGACCTGTTTGACAGGTCTACCCTAATTCTCTTAACTCCGTTTCTTTTATTAAAAAAAAGGAAATTAAATATGCTTCTTCAACCTTTAGCTCAACCCGCCTGACATGGTTGCAATGCTTACGAGCTTGCCTTCTTGTCCTTGTCCTTATCTGCCATCAACGATCTCAAAGCGCCGATTCGGTGAGGTGAACGGTGGCAAACAACACTGTCAAGCTCCGATTCAAGCGAGGGAGAACAAAAACACACAAAAAACCCCTAAATTTTACCCATCCCAAAGGTCATCATGAAGAACAAATCGTAAGATTTGTAAATTGTAGGCCGAGGTTTCTCAAATAATCAACAAATTGGAACAACGATCCATCAAATTTCAAATCTAAAAGTTAGGTTTCATACACTAACCCCTCAGATCTGAAAAATGCAAGCACTTTCCATAGAATTAAGTAATTGAAACATCTATGGTTTGAGATTCATTGAAAGTTACAAGAAGTAATTGAAACATCTATGGTTTGAGATTCATCAACAATTACATGAACGAACCACAATCGGTTCGAATCCAATGGAAAATTCTCAAATTCGCAATTGTATATTTGTAGAGAGCGTGAGGGAAAAAATCCAGAAATTGAAGGGGCATACAATGATACAAACTTTCCCTTCGTGCTTCTGTAACCTTCCTCCTACTTACAGATGAATTTGAAGTCCCATGATGGATGAGTAGATGAAACAATTAAAAGCCATGGTGATAGGTTCTCCACACCATGCGGCAGGAGGAGTAAGCACTAATGGGTTCTCAAATTCATTTTCCTTTTTTTTTTAATAAAAGAAACGGGGTTAGAAGATTTAGGAGATTAGGGCACGGGTCGGAATTTTGGGAAAATTTAAGAGCACCATCCAGAAAAAATAAAACTACGGGACACCAACTGGAATAGACTTAACCTTAGAGTACATCATTTTCTATAAAATGATGTACTCTGAGGGTACAATAGTTATAAGTATAAAATTCAAACAAGATAAAAAAAAATTGTATCTTTTTTTTTACAATAGGAAAAAAGTAGATCGACAAAGAGATTTTGAAGCCATCTAAAAGATGGCTTGATGAACCCTACGCAGAGAGTCGTCAGTCAAAAGAAAAAAAAAACTAACTTAAATCTAAGCTAGATTACAATAAAGATAAAAATATAATTTAAAACATCAAAGATTCTTGATATCTGGTGCATGCAAGCTTGAGAAGATGTTGACATTGTTGGCTTAGAAAGCGATGACGGTTGCGATTCTAGTTTCGGATACGATGCCCGACTAGAGGATAAAAAAAAGATACTTAATTCAATCTTAATATTGATATGGTAATTAAGTAATTAAAATAGGTATGGAGTATATTTGAAATGTTTGTTTGTGCGCGCGTGCGTGCGTGAATTCTTGTTTGTGTGATTTTTTATAAACTAGTTCGATGGCCCGCGATCTTCGCGGTTTTTTTATATGACGTCTATTATTTATGCATAAATTTTATAAAATCATAAAAATTATATAAAATATTATTTTTTGACTTTTTAATTTTATACTTATTATCAATTTATTATTGGTGAAAATTTTTAATGACTAACTTTAATCGCAAAAATATTATATACACATACACTTTAATATCACACACGTCTATAAAATTAAATTATTGCTATAGAAAAATAAAGATATAATTATATTGAATGGTTTGTTAACATTTGAACCACATTTATATATATATATATACTTAATGGTAAACTTTAATCTAATGAATTTCAAGTTTGTCTAATGTAATTTCATTATTCTTTTTTTTAGTTTTTTTTTATAAAATTAAATTATTTTATCGCTAAACAAAGCAATATGTATATAAAATGGATCTAATATTTGTATAAATTTGCTTTGTAAATTAATTGCTGCATAAGCAATATTTGCATAAATTTGGTTTATACATTAATTGTTTGTTAAAGATAAACACTTATTGATTTGAATTATTTCTATTTTTTAATGTGATTGTTTAAAGATAAACAAAATTATTTGGTTCGTGAGCAATTGACGGACGGTCTTTAGTCGCGTTAACCGTATCAAAATAATTTCGAACCTACCTAACTAATGTAGCGTGGTAAGCACGAGTCGATCCCACAGAGAATCAAGTTATTTCTAAGTTAAGTTTATTTACCAATTAATAGGAAACGGGGGTTTAGATGATTGAAATAAGAACGAAAACAAAATAAACTATAAACAAGTTAATGCAAAGCAATTTAGAAAAGATCGCTCTACCTACAACTATCCGCTTTATTTGGTTGAATTGATATTGTAACTTCCTCTTGTCCTTTTAGGTTTCCTATGAATGCCCTTGTCCCGACCTAATATAGTTACTAGTCCAATCAGTCCTAGAAACCCTTATCAATCGAACAGTCCCTAAAGAAGGATTTAACCCAATTGATAGCTTTAAGACCAGAGATTAACCAAGGTATTTGCAGTCCCTAAAGAAGGATTTAACAACACATCCAACTTCCTACCCATCCAATTAGTTCAATCAGTCCTAAAGGAATAAGTTTGCCACTTGGGTTAAGGTTCACAATCAGGAATCTACAGAACCCTAGCAATTGAATTGATTCTACCAAGTTGATCAGTCGAGACAGAATAAAACAATAAAACATTCAAGCACAAAGAAGTCGAAACATTCAATATAGGAAATAAGGAACAAGAATTAGAAACTCACAATCGATCCAAATAAAGCTTCAAATTGTAGACAAAACGGAAGAGTTTAGATCTCCATAAAAATAAGACAAAACACAATTAGGGTTAAGAGTGAATCAAAGTCGGTCTCGGCCTCCTTCCCACTTGCCGTATGAATGAATGTGTTATATATATACTCCGTATAATAGAAACTAGGATACGTAAAGCTATCTAACTAATTTGTTTCCTAATTTATATAATATATATATATATATATATATATATATATATATATATATATATATATATATATATATATATATATATAATCTAATATAAATATATGTAGAAACTAGTGACTTAGTAAGGCAGGTTTGGTGGAGCACACGTCCTGCCGTCCGGAGCCGCATCTCCTGCTTCACATACGCAATTCATCAACCCAGTTCAATCTATGCAGCCGGCCCATCTGGTGGCTTCCATATTGCACTATGATCCCGTAAACAACGAGCTATCTTCAAATTCATACGATCTTAATCGAAATTACCTGAAATATATAAAAACGCTAGTGTAGACTCCGAATACTAAATAATACAAATTAACTATAAAATATGTAAACATGCTCTAAATTAATATGCAAATCTACACTTAAAACATGACTAAAATAGACTCTATCAAACTACCCCATGCTTAGACTTTTGCTTGTCCTCAAGCAATGAAAAACAAATATATAATTAATCACCCCACAAATAAGATCTTCATACTATAGTTTTAGAAAAGCAACATCAAGCAATAGGAGCCATGAATAAGAGAACAAATATCCTAGCAAGCATATGAGCGATCCAATAGTAAAGGCAAATTTAATCCAACCTCACCGGGATAATGTGTTTCACTCAAGCTCTCATGTGTTTTGGCTTTAAAGTTCAACTCTCAACTCAATTCAAAATGCTCTAGGCACCGTGAAAGTTATCACTTGCAAAAAACATCATGAGGACTTTTATAGGGTTGTAATGGGGCTTTGGTAGGAACATAAGGCATGAGAAATATTTAGGCATGTGGTGCTAAAAATCCGGGAAAAAGGAACAACAACCAACCAGAAGAACACCAAAACTTTCATACTTCGCAAACCATTCCAATAACATAAACTCCAATACATATCAATAAGCTCTTTTCGATTTCAATAACCATACAACTCATGCAATTTTTCAATTTGGATGATGACTTCTTTTCTTTTCTTTTATGCTTACTTTTGCCCCTAAGTGAATTTTATCCTCCTTAGGTCCAAGCTTACTAGACTTTTACTCCTAAGTGAATTTTATCCTCCTTAGGCCCCTAGTAACAAGTCATCTATATTATGCAAGAAGGGTTACCTTATTTTGGCTATGCCTCTCGCAATATACAACCATACATACATCATCTCCACTCAAAGCTACTCCAACATCATAAAGATTTTTCACCAATTCTCCTCCTAATTCCCGGATGGGGTCAAGTTAATAATTGGCTATGATATATTTTTGTGGAGCTATAAAAAAGAATAGGCTTTAAGGTTCAGATTGGCTTCAAGCACAGGATAATATGTAAGGTAGATAGGGTATAATATGGCTAAAGAAAACATGCCTCAATCATTTGAAATTCACAAGCAACAAACATGTGCAATACGGTATTGAAAAACAAGCATATGGAGAGTATAATCACACAATAAAAGAAAAAGGAAAATAATTATGTATAGTCCCTATAAGGCCAAAACAAACTCACAAAGGTTATGTTTTTTTTTTTTAGATTTCAATTAAACCTCAACTATGAATCATACTTGCTCAATTATATTCTCAATTCATGCTCCGACATCATTTTCAAGCAATTCAATCAAATCATGGGATTTATGCAATTAAGATCATAAAAATAAATTAGAGGACAAACTAAACCAAGATGGGTATCGTTAATAACACTTAAATGCAATGCATGATATTTTTGTGATTTTTGTTTTTAAATGTGATAAATGAGTAAAAATAAATATGAAAACATAAATAAACATGATATGCAAACTCTATCTATATGCAATGCAATCCCTCCCCCACACTTAAACCTTTCATTGTCCTCAATGAAGCATAGAAGACAACAAAAAATAAAAACATAGAGGAAGAGATGAATGAAATACTCACAATGTGGTGGAAGAAGCGATATAGGTCGGATCTGAGCATTGCGCGCGTCGGGTTAAAGAAAACTAGCTAACTAGGAATTGAAATAACTAAAACTTACCTCGGGTTGCCTCCCGAGAAGCGCCTTTCTTTAATGTCATTGGCTTGACTTATTCTCAATCTCAAGACCTTATTTCTCAGACATTGTCAAGGCCCTCAGTAGCCTATCATATTCCTGTGCACACATCTTACTAGGCACATCATAGCACAATAAATTGAAAGCATAAAATGTGGAACTCACGAACCCTTTCAATCTATCAAAGAGTCTAGCATGACTCTCTGCAGGAGGAATATGATACCACCAACACAGTTCCGCTGATGGCTTTTCAAAATAGCAATCAAAAGGATCAACATATACACCATTAACTTCAAAATTGCAAAAGTTTACCTTTATTACCTCTTTAGCCTCAGCTAATGGCTTTAGACCTGGTTCATCAATAGGCGAGATCAGAATGGATGGTGCAGATGGAGTAGGAGACACATCACATGTAACCTCATGCGTCGACTCATGAGATTCCAAGCCAGGAAGCACTAGACCATCTCCTCCATCATCTAAGAAACTATCGTTGTCTGCAACCAATTGCTCATCTTCTTCTTCGAAGCTCCTTTCTTTCTCACCTTTTGCACTTAGAATTCGAATGAGTTGGTTCATTTGTTCCTCCAAGTTTTTACAACGGCTCAGTTGTTCCTCAAATTTTCCAATTCGACTCATTATTCCCTCCTCTAACTGCTGCACCACTTGAGTAAGAGTGTCCAATGGATCCTCCAGGTGTGTGACAGAGTCCTCCATCGGCGGAGAAGACGTAGCGAACAAGACTTCTTGTGAAACATGGTAATCCATATAGCAGAAAAAATCCCACAACCCCGACAATCCTCCTAACCGTTTCAGGCCTCCGTTACTCATGTGCTCAGCAAGCGCTCGTGTCTCAACAGTCATCCCATCAATTATGCACAAAATCATATCTCGGATGCTGAATTGATAACCCCATGAACCAAGGTCGTCAACATACTCATGCAATCTACTGAAGTATTGGTGAAAGTTCTCACCTTCAAACTGCGTTAATCTCAACATCTTGAAAAAGTTAGTAGCAAGGGTGTTGTGAACCGTAAGATAGGTTCACAACAAAGTTAGATATATAAACAAAAATTAGTAAATACACAAAACAAAGAAATAAACTTGATTCCCCGGCAACGGCGCCAATTTGACGGACGGTCTTTAGTCGCGTTAACCGTATCAAAATAATTTCGAACCTACCTAACTAATGTAGCGTGGTAAGCACGAGTCGATCCCACAGAGAATCAAGTTATTTCTAAGTTAAGTTTATTTACCAATTAATAGGAAACGGGGGTTTAGATGATTGAAATAAGAACGAAAACAAAATAAACTATAAACAAGTTAATGCAAAGCAATTTAGAAAAGATCGCTCTACCTACAACTATCCACTTTATTTGGTTGAATTGATATTGTAACTTCCTCTTGTCCTTTTAGGTTTCCTATGAATGCCCTTGTCCCGACCTAATATAGTTACTAGTCCAATCAGTCCTAGAAACCCTTATCAATCGAACAGTCCCTAAAGAAGGATTTAACCCAATTGATAGCTTTAAGACCAGAGATTAACCAAGGTATTTGCAGTCCCTAAAGAGGGATTTAACAACACATCCAACTTCCTACCCATCCAATTAGTTCAATCAGTCCTAAAGGAATAAGTTTGCCACTTGGGTTAAGGTTCACAATCAGGAATCTACAGAACCCTAGCAATTGAATTGATTCTACCAAGTTGATCAGTCGAGACAGAATAAAACAATAAAACATTCAAGCACAAAGAAGTCGAAACATTCAATATAGGAAATAAGGAACAAGAATTAGAAACTCACAATCGATCCAAATAAAGCTTCAAATTGTAGACAAAACGGAAGAGTTTAGATCTCCATAAAAATAAGACAAAACACAATTAGGGTTAAGAGTGAATCAAAGTCGGTCTCGGCCTCCTTCCCACTTGCCGTATGAATGAATGTGTTATATATATACTCCGTATAATAGAAACTAGGATACGTAAAGCTATCTAACTAATTTGTTTCCTAATTTATATAATATATATATATATATATATATATAATCTAATATAAATATATGTAGAAACTAGTGACTTAGTAAGGCAGGTTTGGTGGAGCACACGTCCTGCCGTCCGGAGCCGCATCTCCTGCTTCACATACGCAATTCATCAACCCAGTTCAATCTATGCAGCCGGCCCATCTGGTGGCTTCCATATTGCACTATGATCCCGTAAACAACGAGCTATCTTCAAATTCATACGATCTTAATCGAAATTACCTGAAATATATAAAAACGCTAGTGTAGACTCCGAATACTAAATAATACAAATTAACTATAAAATATGTAAACATGCTCTAAATTAATATGCAAATCTACACTTAAAACATGACTAAAATAGACTCTATCAGCAATATTTGCATAAATTTGGTTTATAGATTAACTGTTAATTTGTTAAATATAATCACTTATTGATTTGAATTATCTCTATTGGTTAATGTGATTGTTTAATAATTTAATAGAATATATAAACTAATTCTCTCTCTATATAACTTAGTCAATTTTCGTTAGTGGTAAAACTAATCTAACCTTTTTTCGCATAAAATAATCTAATTTTAAACTTTTTTTCTAGATAAAATATTTATTAAACTACTTAAGGTAAAATTGAGTTGGTTGATTGGATAAAAGTCATAAACATTAAATTAGTATATCTCGTTGAATGATAGGTTTTTTTAAACAATTAAGATATCCTGCCATATCTTGGTATCCATAAACATATCCAATATCACACACAATTTCCCCGTCCCTTTATAAAAAAAATTTGTTTATATAAAAAAATCATTTTTTTTATAATTATGAGTAGTTCTAAAGAGTTCTATTTTACCTGAGATGAAATTCAAAAAATAACTATGAGTTGTATCTAATACTCCGTATATTTTTAATTAGAAAAAAAAATGGAATCTTTATAAAATCCATTATTAGAGAATTAACAGTTAAAAATTTTATGAGTTCTATCTTTATATGAGATGAAATTAATTTATTAGAGAATATTTGCACGTTTGATTTTGAAGATAAAAAAACAAAAATTATTTTCATCATTTTATTATTGTGAAATCTAATCTCTTTTAGGGAAAATATTTATAAAATAATTTTTAGTAAAATGATAGGTTTTGTAAACAATTAAGATATAAAAATTAATTGTAACAACTCATATTGATAAGTTTAATAATTTAAATGATATAATTTATAACCACTTAAGATATAAAAATTAATTATAATAATCAAAAGACACCTAGGATGACATGTGGATAAATGGATAAAATCATTATTCAACGTGGCTTAAATATATTGGATCATCATTAATTGACGTGTCAAAAACCCGGGTCAGATTGCACCAGAAAATTACACGTAAGCGAATCGCACCAGAACCCGCCACATAGGATTTCCATGTCTCTGTTTTAGTATTATATATTGATTATGGCAACATATTGTTTTATTAAATTTTTGGCGGGAATTTTCTTTTATAAAACAACCACCAAATATCACGTAGGACGATATGCATCAATTTTATTAAAGTATTAAAAAAATAAGAAAAAATGTATCAGATTACATATTGGCTAATTTTGCATGGTTATACCAAAAAATTGCCCTTTGCAAAAATGGCATTGTTATTACACAATACAGGACCGACCTGCGTCGGAAATCACTACCTGAATCTTTCCAACGTCAGGGAGGATGACCGGGATCGACCAAGACTCGAGCTTTCGAACACTCTTTTTGTGGGGCTAATTATTTGTGGTTTATGGAAATGGAAAAAAAGGGATATGTGAAGCAAAATTTGCAGGCCTCTCAATCATCTCAGAATCGCACTATGAGGATCTCGATCCTTTGACACTTTCGTCTCTCACTACGGTGTCACCCTCGGCCTCTCACCGAAGGGTTCGCTCTTAACCTCTCACCAAACACTCGATCCTGAAATCAGTGGAAGCTATTAGTAGCTTAACCTTTAACTCAACTCAACTTGACTTGATTTCAAATGAAGTTCTTACGAGCAATATATAGGATGAAAATATAGCCCCCAAGCATCACTAATCGATTCTGGGATTTATTTTGATAGAAATAAAAGCATGAAAAATTTGTCCAGATTTAGAATGCTGAAAAGAACGTTGAATTCGAGCATCTTCGGGGCTTATATAAGGAGAAGTGATCTCATGGAAGTTGTAGCCACTTAAAATAGCTTTCTAATAAGTGCCCGTCGACTTCAACTAAAATTTTATATAGCCTAAAAGATCCAAAATACCGCAATATTGCCACACAGTTTTCTCAAGTGAGAGTTGATATTTGGCTCCAGCTATAAAGCTTTGTAAGATAAAGGAGTCGAACTCATTGATTAAGACTAGAATCACATAATTATTTGCCTACAATCTCTTTCCAACCGTGTTTTAATTTTTTGAACTTTGTCCTTCAAATCGTCTTCTCTTTGAGTCTTGTGGTCGGATTTTGTCACAGAAAATTCCATTTCAGTATGCAATCTATATAATAAACTCTGGATTGTATAAATCTCGGTTAGCTTTATCTTTCTCGTTGAATCCGGTTCATTCGGTCTAGATTAGGTGGATTCCCAATTAGCTAAGCCATTTAGGCAATCTTGTATAAAAGCCCTTGAGCTTGACTCTGCAGATTAACAAATGAAATCAGAAATGAATTTACCTCCTATCTCTTATTGAATTCTCCTCGTTCATCTCTATTTCTTCTTTTTCCAAACTCGGATTCGGAAATTCTGTCTCATTGGTATTAGAGCTTTCTTTCATCTAAACCATGAGAGAGACTCACAATCAATCCCTTTAAGAGTTCAATTGACATGTCGATGAGATTCGAGCTTCTTTGGCTCGTGAAACCGAAGGAACCGCGAAGTAGTTTGAGGAATTGAAGCAGACGAGCTCAAGGATGGAGCAATCGAAATTCAAGCTTGGCCACGATCTCCCAGATTTGAAGAAAATATTGGCGTCCTTGGTAATTAGTCTCAACAACTCATCCTCTTCAAATCCAGCTGCAATAACGAGAGATTCTTCAACCGTGATGCTTCATCGATCTTCGATGGGCTTCGATTTGCCTGGATTTGCTCGATCTGTGGCCGATCCATCCAAATCTACAAGGATTGGTTCCACCGGAGCAAATCGGTTCCAAGAACAGGCAACCCCGACAACTCAGACCCTCAATGAATCACTCCTACCAGAAGGCCTAGCCGCGCACCTCGCTAAAGTCAACTTCCCTAAGTTTGATGGATCGATGGTGCAGGAATGGCTCTATTGTTGCGAGCAATTCTTCCTCCTATACATCACGACCCAAGAGATGAAGGTGCATCTGGAATCCCTCTATCTAGAAGGGAAAGGAGCCATGCAATGGCATCACACCTATATGAGGAGAATGTATGATCAATTCCCGAGTTGGCCTGAGTATACCGTTGATATTTCTATGAGATTTGGTCACCTTTATGATGACCCATTGTTCGATCTGTTAAGTCTAAAGCAATTCAAGCTTGTTGTTGAGTTTCTGGATAAATTCAAGGGTGCTTTGATTTGATTGAGCATCCCGAATGATCATGCCTTGAGCATCTTCTTAGCCAACCTATACCCCCATTTATAGACAAAGGTTAGACAATTTAAACCTCAATTCCTCTTTGAGGCAACCAAATTAGCAAGTCTCTATTAATCTACTTTATAGCTCACTCCTCAAAAGACCTCTCAATCCTATCAGAAACACAACACCTGCACCTTCACCAAATATAGAATCTAACCCCCGTCTGCCTTCACCTATGCTGCCTAAGTCACCACAAAATGAACCATACTTATCCACTCCGAACACAGATCAGGTAAAGATTGCAAGGAAATCATCCCCACATTCCCATTGGTGGTTTCTATTGCCGGTAGTAGCAAGCGAACATCCAAGTTTGTATGCATGGATGTATCTTGGTCTATGTAGGGCAATGTATATTGTGATGATGGGAGGACTCTCTCTGCCATTGGAAAGGTGGAATCTAGTTCTTGGCATTCCATGGTTGATGGCTAGGGGTCCTATCCTATGAGATTTTGTTGATATGACCACGAAGTTCGAGGTTGATGAAGATCCTCGTTGGCTCAAAGGCACCAACAAAAAAAATTACACCATTACGAAAGGGAAAGATCTCGAGATAATCCAGCCAGAAGAGCCTCAAATGTCACTGTTGTAGGTCCCTAAAGCTGATGCTAGCAGCTACCATGAATCGGAAGCTACTATGGATCTTACGGGATGTTTTTAAACAAGGCTGGGGAGGTTGTAAACCATCTAGGTTCATTCTCTACCACTGCTTCGAACGGTGTGTTCCAGAACTGTGACTTAGAGCCTTGAGGACAAGTCTCGTCCGAAGGGGGAAGTATTGTGACAGGAAATTCCATTTCAGTATATAATCTCTATAATAAACCCTAGGTTGTATATATCTCGGTTAGCTTTATCTTTCTCATAGAACCCGGTTCATCCGGTCTAGATTGGGTGGATTCCCAGTTAGCTAAGCCATTTAGGGAATCTCATATAAAAACTTTTGACCTTTACTTTGTAGATTGACAAATGAAGTCAGAAATGAATTTTCTTCCTATCTTCTATTGAATTCTCTCTCGTCACTCTATTTCTTCTTCTTCCAAACTCGGATTCAAAAATTTTGTCTCAGATTTCTACCGATATCGGCTGCTTCCCTCCTTTTTACGCGAATCAACTTTCAATTTAGGACTTTTGAAGCTTTCCCGGCCTTTGCTGGGTTGGGGTTTGCCTTCACTTCATCTTGATCCTCTCTTCTTGTTATTCGATCAATTTGCTAATGGTTCCACTGTTGCTATCTTGGTTCTTCGTTCAGGTTCAATTACACTGGGGTTCGGTGTCGGTGGCTGTTGGGGTTCTTGTTGGGACACTTATGAATCTCACATCGGAAGTGAGATGATTCTGAACCTAACATGTAAGTGGATGAGCTACTCCACCTAATGCCAATTGGTTTTGGGATGGTGTCCCAGTCTGGCTTATATGTTGGGCTTTCTGGTCGGGCCCAACAAGACCTTTCCCCAACAAACTGGTATCAGAATCGGGTTTGTGGTGGGCCGATTGCACCAAAGATTAAGATTGACTCCACATCTGTATACGGTGACGGGTTAGTCGAACCTATGGCATGAGGGTCTCAATTCCAATCGGCCTAGACATGTGATGGATTTGCAAGTGAGAGGGGGATTTGTCGGGACACTTGTGAATCCCACACCGAAAGTGGGAGGATTCTGAACCCATCATATAAGTGGATGGGCTACTCCACCTAATGGCAATTGGTTTTGGGATAGTGCCCCAATCTGGCTTATATTTTGGGCTTTCTGGTCGGACCCAACAAGCCTTCTCATCTAGGTGGCTTCCTTTTCTCGACTTCCGTCTCCGATGGCCTCCTTGTCGACTTTTGGGTTCTCTGTTGTGCACCCTCTTGTCCTTCCCCTCTCATGCGTTTGCCTTCATCTTGGGCTCGTGTCGCCTGTGTGGTCTCCTCCTTGGGCGTTTGGGTCGATGATGTCTCTGGCCTTGGCGTTCGACACCATTGGCAGCTGGCGTACTGGTTTCGGTGCCCCTGACAAAATGCTTGGCATGCAAGTTGCTATTTTTCCCTTGCACAGAAAGCCAAACAATTATTAAAAAAGGGCTTTGTGGATATATATTCCGTAATGCGCAAATCTCGGGCTTGATAAAAATCCCAAAAGGGTTGAACAATCCTATCTTATGATCCAGAAAAGGCTTGAACAAATTCTCAAAAAGGCTTTAACAAAACCCTGAACGACAGTCCATTTCCTGAGGTCGATCTTGATTAAACAGTATTAGATTAATAATGATTTTTGGGTTCGTTTTACCCGGGTTGTGTTCGACTTCTCTTGTGTGTCTTAGCGATCTATTGCTTTGGTGTTGTTTTTATATTTGGAGTTGAGATTGGCTGAAATCGTGGTAAATAGTGTGTACGGGGCGACTCCGTGTAGAGATAGATTCTTTGGAGATTCGTGCCCACAAGGATGCCTAAAGTATCACTAGCCAACAATGTCATTTCATGGTGTTTGGCTTCGTTGGCAGTCTACGTCCCCATCATGTTAGTTTTAGGTCTACTTTGATTCATCTTTTGTTATTTGTGTTACTTGGTCTTTTGCACCCTTTTTAGTATTTATGTTGTATGTTTGAACTTTAGGCTCGTTTAAGCTCAAATTTTTATTTAATAAAAAAAAATGAATCGGTTTTCCTGTAATCGATCTTTGTCTGTTTGATCTAACAATTTCATTGATATATATTGTCCATTTATGCATATGGGCAGGTAAAGGCTCACACAAAGTGTTTGACACTAGGACACACTCTCTTGGATGCAAGAGAGGTGGTGAGAGCCTTAAACAAAGTCATGACCGGTATATTGATCGCCATCATCATTATAGTCTGGCTCCTTCTCACCGACATTACCTCAACCAAAATCGTTGTTGTCATTGCATCTCCCTTTATAACAGCCACATTCGTGTTTGGCGAAACCTGTAAGAAGATATTTGAAGGCGTAATATTCTCTTTCATCAACCATCCATTTGATGTTGGTGATCTATGCATCATTAATGGCACCGAGGTATATTACTAACTTCATATATATATATATATACAACCTTGCATAAAATGAGTTCCAATTAATTCGAATTTTTTTCCTAATTGATAATTAATATGGGATACAACGTACATACTTGTAGTTAGAGGTGAAATGTATGAGCGTATTGTCGACAAAATTTCTAGTAATCGGAACAAAAGAGGAAGCAAGAGAGGAAGCAGTGTACCCTAACTCGGCTTTAGCTTCCATGCCCATCATTAATCTCAAAGGGGAACCGGACCCTAGTGACTTTGTTGAGTTACCTCTGGACTCTAAATATTCGAAGGCTATGTTAGATGCTCTGAGCAAAAAAATACACAAGTAAGTCACTTATACTATGCCTATATATATATATATTGGTCAATATTTTTTCAGCAAAAATTACTCACAAATATCGCAATTTTATAGGCATTTTGAGGAAGACGACGGTAACAAATACGAGAGAGCACACACAATCATCATAAAGGAGATTGGGAATAGTAATGTGAAAATGGAGATTCAGTACAAACATGTGATGGGCATTCACGAAACAACACACTCCGAGTGTCTCAGAAAGAAGAGGAGGCTGAAGTCAGAATTGTTGTTGCTATTAAAGCAGTCTACAGAAGAAATAGAGGGGAAAAATGGAAGCAGTGCATCACCAGTATCCGAGCAGAACTACAACAGAAATCCCTTTAGCTGAAAAGTGAGAATATATATTCATGCTTCCTTTTAAGGTAATGGTTGAAAAATAAATTCGTTGTAAAAAAACATTTGGTGATAATTTACCCTATTGAAGCGGTTTTTATTTACCTATTGAAGCGGTTTTTAATTTGTGAGTTTCTTAAATAATTTACCCTAGTTACTAAGTACGGAGTATATAGCTCTAGCGCCGCTCACCCCTTCCGCTCTTCCCCCTCGTCATATCTATCTCCCTCCTTCAATGACACTAGCGCCGTTCACCCCTATTGCCTCTTACATCCAAGCTTTCAAAAGCATCCTTCAATGGCTTCTTTTGCTATATTTGTCTCCTTCTCACCCTTTCTCAATCTCAGATCTCCATCTCCTACTTTCTCTCTTTCCCCTCCTATCCTTGTAGAACCGGCCCCTTACTCTCTCTTCGACTCTTCGCACCACCCAAGCCTTCCGCTCTCCCTCTCTCCCTCTCTTTGGCGACCTCATCACCCGGCGTTCTACTTCCACCATTGTACCTCCTTGCCTCAGGAACCTAATCGGCCTCAATCATCGGAACTGTCAAAACCCTAGACTCGATCTACTGATTCAAACCCCTCAACATCGTCTCTCTCTGTTGAAGCCCATGACTGTCATCCCAATCCTCCGGTGTCCCCAATTTGCTGCCTCCAGCCATGTAGATCACTCGTCGGCGAAGCCCATGACTGTCACCCCAAGAGCATTCGATGTTCTTTTTCGCTACTGGTAAGCCAACGTGTAATCGACTCCCTTGTTTATCATCTATTTTCATTTTCGTGTTTGCCCCTGTATATATTGTTTTGATCATATAGAATTAGTTTATTTGTTTAAATTATACTCCGTATGTTATTTGCAATAATCTATTTGCAATCTTTGATTGTAATTAATGTGTGCGCATTTACATTTCATCAACTCCTAGTAGCTGTGTGGTAAATGCATCTTGCTTATATATATTTTTATGATTTAGGATTTATAAATTGGTTCAACTCAACTAATATTCATCTCGCAAGTAGTGAAGTAGCTAATTTCATTTCATACGGAAATTTGAAAAAAATTGCTAACAAGTTGTTGAATATCAAGCTTCATTACCAAGCGGTCTTAATGGGTGGTAGAGGAGTAAAGAACCCAGTGTATTTGTGATTGCAAGACCTCACTAAAATACACAAAGTCTCTTGATTATCTTGTATTCACTTGTAATTTGATCTTTCAATTCATCCACACTTGTTTAGCTTCAAGTGATTATCTTTATGTGCATAAAAAGTATAAACTCATTTAGAAGGACTATGTTTGAGCATAATTTGTTGAGTACCATGTATTTGTGTTCATATGACGGGATTTCTTGTTCAATATACCATGTATGTTCAAGGCATTTGATAAATTCATGTTTCTATTTCCTATGGTTTTTAATAAATAAAACGATGTTCCGAAAACATCGTATCCGTTTCATCAGAAGTTTTATTCTTATAGATCTTATTTTGCTAATCATGTTGTGTAGGTTCTAAGAAGGTCGTATTACATCCTATAATTCAGCTAGAGAAACACAAGCTAGGTAAGATACTTTTGCTAATCCTTTTGACATGTCCTTTCATTTGAAGTTATTTTTACATGTTTTTTCTTTTTTTGAAAAGAAAGCATTAATAGTGAAAGAGTAGATTTTTACATTTAAGCTATAATGTGTTTTACTTTGTGATAAGAAAACTAGTTTTTTGGAAAGGCTTTTGGTCGATCTCAATCGATATTAGTAAGTAATCTTTTATAGTTGAGATTCACCTAGCTTGTTGTCTTGAAAGCGCCATGATAGCTCATCTTTATAGGTGCGTGCTTTTTATCTTGATCTTGTTGTCTTGAATTCGATTTAGTTTTCTACCGTTAAAAAATGTTTCTTGCTTAAATTGATTTTTTGGTTTTTGTGGTACTTCCTCTCCTCTCTTATGCTTGCTGGTGCATTTTTTCCTCAATACTACATATTTGCGTTCAAATGCATATGGAATCAAAGATAAGTAGATAACTTATGATCTAAACTATGCGAATTCGTTGATAACAATTAGATTTGATTTCAGTTGTGACAATTGCTATGCTCATTGCACTATTTTTCGATTTTTCGTTTGTATATCTGTGTGTATGTGTATCTGAGGTAAATATTCAGTAGTTCTACTCTTCCATTGAACAAAATCATCAACAAAGAAGGAGAAATTATATCAAATATGTTCACGGATGCCTTGAATTTAGTTCTAGATTTTAGCTTTCGTTGGACTCATGTGTTAAAACCTTGTTTTTGGGTATGATTGTTACAATTTTTTTTCCCCGATAAAAGTTCCTACAAGAACCTTGAGCAGCTATATTTGGCCAAATGGAGCTTTTGTATCCGAAATTTTGAGTAAATAGTTAAGATTTGCATTGCATTTAAGCAGCCATGAATGATAAGTAAACAAATTTAGCCCACATATATGTTGATGATTTCTTGCTAAGGAGTGGCCATAGTAACTAGCATATACGTGCAACAATTCTAATATTTGTAAGTGATAGATGTCTAAGTTTGTGTAGTGGTAAATCTCCGGAAGGAATTCAGGTGGGTTGCTGAAAAGTCTTAAAATACATAACTCAGACATAGCCTTACAATTAAACAATAAGACCTTATAATAGAACAAGGTTCTAGATTCAACAGATCTAAGATAATAGTCTGAGATGAACACCCAACCTAAAATCTGGAATAAGATGAGTCAATATTTTTTAATATAATGAAGTTATAGACTTAGGTGATTTCTTTGAAGCAAAATCAACTCTTAAAGATCTTTTCTAAATTCTGAATTGTGTTTAACTGTTTATGCATATGGGATTCAACAAGACCGAAGAAGGCATAAGAACTAGTTACTAGACTTAGTTTTGGTCATGGTTTTGGAGTTAATATGTCGTTCTTACCTGTACTATCAGAAATGAGAATTAAATTTTTCTAAGATGGTGTTATTATCAGATTGATCATTTCATTACTGCTTTTTAACTGAAACTGCATACTTTCTTAATGTGTTATGTGTTCTATGTTTTGGTCATGGTTTTAGAGTTGATATGTCGTTCATCCATGTACTTTCAAAAATAAGAATTAAATTTGTCTGATCATTTCATTTCTGATTTTTATCTGAAACTGTATACTTTCTTAATGTGTTATGTGTTCTACATGAGGAGAAGGTCAAGTCTGGTTGTATTTATTCCTTGTTAAGTTATAAAAGGTAAAGGGGATTGGGGTGGATAGACTTATTGCATAGCTGATGCTTAATAGACATTCAGACTTTTATCGTGTGTTTTTTATTTTTCCTGAATGCTAAAATGCTGAAATCTTGTCTCGTGATTGTCTTAAGGGGATCTCAAGAACAAGATCGATCTACAACTCCAACCACCAAATGCATGTAATCAGTCTTGGTATCCTCCATCTGTAGTTAACACTACTACAAAAAAGGGAATATAACCCGGATATTTGACCCTTTATAACCCGGATATGATCCGGGTTAATGGTCAGCGGGTTATATTCTCAGTACACTATATAACCCGGACTGACTACCCGGGTTATTTGATTTGCCGAATCCGGTTACCCAGTCACTTTATACACCGTAGAATCCGGGTTATTTGGTGTAACAATATAACCCGGGTGTTGAAATATCCGGGTTATTTTTTGCTATATATTTTTTTGGATTTATTGAACATCCGGGTTATAAAGTTCATCTTTATATCACGGAGCTTGAACATCCGGGTTATAAAGTCTATTTTTTAATTTTTTAAAAAAATGTCTACCCGGTCTAGCTGAACCAGATAGAACCCCTACAATTTTTTTTTCTGGATTCATCATTACAAGAGAGCTGGGAAACTATTTTATAAATAAAAAAAATATAACAAAATAATTAAATTTCCAAATAATATGGAAGTTTCTACTTACATTTAGAATCTTGTTTAGATGTAAAAAAGGTTCATGCTTCCTAAGTAACAAATATATCATACAAAATTTACCCTATAAAGTATATCTATGCATCCACACACTTGTCAAATCTTCGTTGAGATACTTCATACTTCATAGCATCGACCATTTTATCCAAATCTTGTTAGCCAGCTTTTCTTCTTTTCCACTTTTCAATAGATGAGTTTTGCCGGAAGACCAAATTAATCTGAAGCAACATTAACCTAAAAATAAGAAGGCAAATCTAAATAATATTCATAAAGTTACACATGTATATCTAGCCTTGCTTGAAGGCACACCGGAACAAAATGAAGAAACTGATGATAAATTCTCAAACTGTAGAAAGATTCAAGACTAGCTTAAAAAAAATCTTGCCCAAAGTGGAGTAAGGTAAAGACAAGCCACATATGCAACACTTACTACTGAATGGGTTAATATGTTGAAGAAAAAGGTATTAAATGCTCCTATATATAAACTATAGAACATTTAATGCTAAGTTTTTTTTTTTTTTTGAACTAAGGAAAGGAAATTAGATCAACTAGCGGCGACGCCCACTAGGATGACCTAGAGCGTCCTTCCGGACGAGAACCCGCAGTTCTGAATCATCCTCCACACTACCGTCGGCAGGGATACAGTAAGCCAGGCATGCAATCCTATCAGCTACAGTATTAGCTTCCCTGAAAATATGACGAATAGAAACATTAGTGAAAGATGAAAGAGCCATAAAAGTGTCAGCCTGTAAGAGCTCAATGACCCATGGGCAAACCCAATCCCTTAGTAAGGCATTAATAACCGTCAAATTATCTCCTTCAATAAGAAGATTATCCAGCCCCAGACTCAAGGCACGAAGAACGCCTTGACGAAGCCCCAAAGCCTCCGCATAAATGGTTGGATAGTAGTTGCAAGTACCCCAACCAGTTGATAAACACCTGCCCTCACAATCTCGAATGACAAAACCATACGAGGCCTTATTATCCCCAGACTGAGAACCATCAAAATTTAGTTTGAAGTGCCCGGCAGGCGGTCGAACCCAAGGGTCGGTGCGTTGCTTGCGAAGTAGTGGTGTCATGTATGACTTAGCTGGAGCACTAGATAACACTCTGGTACTAGAAGGAAACAATTGAACAGCAGTTCGCCAGTTGTGGATAGCAGCTGAAAGGAAGATCCGAACCTCCATCAAGGAGAGCTTTGCGTTGTTGAACAACACTTGGTTCCTATAAAACCAAATACCCCACCAACAAAAGGCTAATCTGCACATATTGTCCGATCCTACAAAATCACGGATGTTATTCAATGAATAACAAAAATTCGTGCCAACGAACAACCCCTGCATTGGCAAATCAGTCCGCAGATTCCAATCTGCCATCACCTTCTTTGTAAAAGAACACTCACCTAGTAAATGCGCTGTAGATTCCGTAGAACATTCACAAAGCGGGCAACTCAAAGGAACATGGATGCCAGAGCATTGTAACTGATTTGTAGTAGGGAGACCGTTTTTGATGACTTTCCATAAGAAGTGGCGAACTTTTGGTGGGACATTCAATTTCCAAATCCAATGGCAAGAAAACTGGTGATCTGAGGCCCCGTTCGGGACTAATTTAGTAGCTGAGTTGGTAGAAAACCACCCCGAATTGGCTTCACCCCAGTACAAACGATCCTGAAAATCGTGCATTGGCAGAATAGTTCCACAAATTATTTCAATAACTTTGCTATCTAACAAGTGCCCTGTCTCAGCCAGCAGTCGATCCTTGTCCCAAGACCGATTTGGGAGAAGAAACCGGCTAACCAACCAGCCAGACAAAGGACTATTGATCGGGTGAAAAGATTGCTTTGAGAGCGGTGCGTCGGCCACCCAAATATCTTCCCAGAATTTAATACTCTTTCCATTACCCACACTCCAACGAAGGCCCTGTGAGAAAATACTTCGAAGGGACATAAGTTTACCCCACTGCCAAGACGTGCAATTTGGTTTACTGTATTGCATAACATTAGTTCCTCTGAGATACTTGTCAGAAATGACTCGGACCCAACAGTTGGTCGGTTCAGCATAAATTTTCCATAGCAGTTTCAACTGTAAAGCAATATTCATGGTTTCGGCTTTATATAGGCCCAAACCCCCTTTAAGGGTATCCGAGCACACCTTATCCCAACTAATGAGAGGAGTATGCTCAGGGCCTTTATTCCAGAAGAAACCCCGATAGACCCGATCGAGCTCCTGGAGGACCCCTTTTGGTAGGAGGAAGGCTTGCATAAGATAGATAGGTTGTGCACTAAGATTTGCTTGAATAAGGACCTTCCTCCCTTCATAGGAAAGACTTGAAGCCTTCCATTTGGTAAGTTGTTGCTTTGCCCTAAGCACCACATCAACGAAAGTGTCTTTGTTTACCCGTCCATTAATAATCGGGCATCCCAAATATTTTTCGAGGGCCGTAGTACGACTGAAGCCAGTAATGGAGACGACTGTTGCAATAGCAGCCGACGATGTGTTGTTTGAGACCTGAAAACTTGTTTTATGAGGATTAACCTTTTGGCCAGAGATGAGACAAAATCGATCAATAATCTGAACGACCCTTCTACAACCAGTAGCATTAGCTTTAGAGAAAATCAAAATATCATCCGCGAATGCGAGGAAAGGAATCTTAAGACCATTTGTTGAAAAACTAAGACCCACGTCCTTATTAATCTGAGATTCACGTTGGAGCGACCAATACTTCTGATGCAAGAATGAACAATAGTGGAGATAGCGGATCCCCTTGTCGAACCCCCCTAGAAGGCAGAAATTGATCAGTTGGACCATCGTTGATTAAGATCGAGTATGAAACAGTAGCTACACATTCCATAATCCAGTTAATAAATGTTGTATGAAACCCAAACTTGCGCAAGATTTGTTCGAGGAATGACCATTCTAAGCGATCATACGCCTTTTCCATATCAAGCTTAATTGCCATAAGCCCCTCTTTACCTTTTTTCCTTCTGAAGGTGTGAATAGCTTCATGAGCTATCAGGATGTTATCGTGTATAGATCTACCCTTTATGAATGCCCCTTGGAGAGGGTGAATCAGTTTGTGGATGACTTTGGTCAATCTATTGGCTAGAATCTTTGAAATGATTTTATATACCGTCGAACATAGGCTAATAGGCCTGTAATGGCCGACTTTTGTCGGGTTATCACACTTAGGAAGAAGCGTGATGAAGGTATGATTGACCTGTTTCAGAAGCTTTCCAGATAAGAAGAAAGCCTTGACAGCCTTGATAACGGATAGTCCAACTATATGCCAGTATTTTTGATAAAACCCTGCCGGGAAGCCGTCTGGGCCAGGTGCCTTTTCAGCTGACATGGAGAAGACTACAGATTTAATTTCGGAATTAGAAATAGGCGCAATCAAGCTGTTATTATCCAACATAGTCACTTCGTTGGACAAAACGTCTAGGTCGTTTGTGATCGACATTTGCGTGTTAGTTGAGGACCTGAAACGGTTAATGTATTCACGTTGGATCTCAACCTGGATTAGCTTGCTATCATTTATATGTACACCATCAGAAAGGGTGATGGATTTAATAATTTTGCGACTACGTCTCGCCGTTGCAACTTTGTGAAAGTAAGCCGAATTTGTATCAGTTAGCCGTGTATGCTTAACCTTTGCCCTCTGTGCCCAATATCGTCGTTTAAAATCTAGCAAATGCTCTCTTTTATTGAGGAGCCTCTTATGTAACTCCAAATTGCTCATGCTACTATCAACAAGCAGGTGGCCTGCAATTGAAGCAAAGCATGGTCAGACTGGAGGATCTGATTATTGATATTACCATAAGTGACTTTGTGCCATTTCTTAGCTAATGTTTTCAACAATTTTGTTTTTTGGACCAATTTGAACATTCGGGAACCGGGTTGGTCTAAACGCCAAGCTTGGCGCACCACGTTATCAAAATCTTTGCGACCCGTCCATGCCATTTCAAAGCGAAAAGGTTTATTATTATAATGAACTGTAGTTCTAAAATCACAAGAGATAGGGCAATGGTCCGATGAGGTGAAAGCATGATTTTTAACCGAGAGGGAGTCAAATGTTGATAAAAGAGTGTTAGAAATAAGAAGCCTGTCAAGCTTTTCATAAATATTGTTAATCTCAGTCTTATTCTTCCTCCACGTATAGGCCCCACCAACAGTTTGAACATCTGTTAAACATAATTGGTCTTTCAGAGAGTTCAGTCGACGAAATCGCGTAGGACTTGGCACACGGCCTCCCAGTTTATCCGAAGGTATGTTAATATCATTTAGATCACCCATAATACAAAACGGAAGGTTAATGGAAGAGGCATAAACAATTAGTCTATCCCAAAATGCATCCTTGGCATTATAATTTGGTGGTGCATATACTAAGAGTATAGCAAGCGAACACCCCTTGACGGCATCCGTGTAATTTAGGTGAACAATGCGAGGTTGAATCGACACCAATTCAATTCTACCTACCGCCATCGGAAGGTCTTTCCACAATACACATATACCCCCAGCAAAGCCGACGGCCGGATCGAACGCGATATTTGTAAACCCACACTTACGCCATTTGCAATCAACAGGGCATTTGTTTGTTTTGATTTCCATCAATGCGATCACATTAATGAAATTAATGCTACAAAAAGTATCGATCGCTGTCCAAATATTTCGTCTACTCAACCCACTGCAATTCCAAGTACTTATATTCATTTAAAACCTTTTTTCGAAAACAGTTGGTAGTAGCTAAAGGAGTATAAAACCAATGTGTTAAGTCTCAAAATTCTTGGTTGGAGTATAATGATTTTGTGCTTGATTCGACTACAAACATTAGATATAACAGCAGGATCATCAACAAACATAATCCCGATGTTATGAGAGTAGCCCCATAAATTTTGTGAAATAATGTCACCAACAAGGCAGAATGATGCCCAATTAGGAATGAAACAGCCAGGTTGTGGCCAAGGCAAATATTGTGAACATGGAAATTGGTATGACACCAAACACCGGAGTCTAACCGCTACCATTTTAAGGTACCACCAAAATATGTACCTGAGATCTAAAGCCCCCAAAAGAGCAGAGGAAGGTACTTGTAAACGTGACCAAGCACGGCAGTGACGGAAGTTAAAGCAACTGGCAAGAGAATTCGAAACCAGTCGCTGCAGTTGCGCTTGTAAGAATAAATCTTGCAACATAAATTGCTGATCACCAAATAGGATAAGTTGATAACCACTGATATGATTAAGTATATTGAGCAAACAAGTATTGTCTTGCAAACTGATATGATAAAATATATTGAGCAAACAAGTATTGTCTTGCAAAGAAGAACTAAAGCGAGTACCCCTCATAGACGATTGAGACAAGTGATAACACCAAAAGCAAACAAAGCTCAGATAACAAGCACAACAGGTAATGGAATAAACAAATTGACAGTAATCAGGCAATACCCGGCAAGGGTTTATATAGACAATAGCATATGTGTTCGAACCGAGCCGAATTGAGAGTACAGGGCTAGACAGGAAACTAACCTTCAAGCCATCAATGGTAATTTTGTAGGGGTACCTCCGAAAAGCAAAATCTGACACGACCAGGGCGGAGAACACCCAGCCACGCCAACGAACACAACCCGGCAACACGTAAAGCCAGAGAAACTGGACAGAGGAGACACGCCCCCCGTCCACCACCGTCCGCCATAAGAACCAGAGGACCCGCTTAGCACCCTGGGCAAACCGCCGCCGGAGCCACCGAGCCACCCAAAAACACGAACCGAGGATTACCCCTTTCGACTTTCTTTTTCCATCCCCTTTAACAGAGCCACTGAAGATCGTCAAATCTCGCTTTTCCTTCCATTTTTTATGCCATCTTTGCAACAATTTGGTACTAGATCTAAAACTACACTCATCTTTCACAAGAATGTGGAAGGTTGCAGGCTGATTTTTATGGATTTTGAGAGGTTTCTCAATCTCTTTCTCACTTTTCCTTTGTGACTGATTTCGGGAGCGGCGCACTCTAGGGATTGTGGCACTCCAGGCGACCGGGATGTGCAGGTCGAAGGCGGCGCTCGGAAGGCCGATCACTGGCGTTTGGGCAAGTTTGCTGGCGGCGGCCGGTGATGACCTAGGGTTTGGGCTTTTTTGAACGGGAGTGTTTTCAGTCATTTTTTTTTTATTGTTACATTTAATGCTAAGTTAAAATTGAGTAGAAGGTTAGATTTGTACGACAATAGCCTTGAATAAAAAAAAGAATATGACAGCGTTAATACCTTATACCACTCAAACGGCTGAAGCGATTGTAAACCATCCCTAGTTGAAGGAAAAAAGAAATACAGAGTAGGTGGCAACTTTGGTATGAGATTCATTAACAATTTGAACATTAATGCAATATTTACCAACTCTTTGTAGGACGACATCACTAACAAAAAAGGAAATATGCTTACTACTGAAAAATAGTAATAAGCCCCATGGCAAGACAAAGCTGAAGCTCAAAATAGAACGACGACTTGGGCAAATTATTGATGGCAGATACAACATTAAACAAAACAAAAAGGAACTCATTTAAACAAGTAAATAATGAAAATTATAGTACAAATAGGAATAAAACAACACGAGGAATTAAAATGATACAACCACCAGCAACCAAGGAGCATTGGAACAATTAGGGATATCGTCAGAATTTGAATTCTAAACAAACTGGAAAGCAAAATATCTCAAAATTGTTTCAAATTGGATAGTATGGCTGAAAAGTGACAATAGAAGGAAGGAGTTGATACCATCAACAGTTCAAAAAACAGAGGGGATGAGTTGAGGAAGACATTGATCTAGTGTAGACCTCGAACAATCTGGAAAAAAAAGGGAGCAAAACTATGAAAGCAATTTGGAGTTTCTTCGAAAGAATAGCATGTTTAAGGTACATGCAAATCCTTATAAGTTATATATACAAAGCATTTTTTTAGTTATCATATATGTTGTAGTTGTTGCTGAACAAAAGAAAGCAGAATGAAAGAACTGTGGCCAACATTTTTGCACTTGCCTTAGTCAGATAAAGCATTCTCTACAATTGCACTTCCCTCTCATGTAGCAGCAGTAGTACATAAAGCTTGCCCTCTTAAATGGAATGAAAATCATAAAATGGAATCAAATTGACATGTTGGCCAAAAAACAGGCACACATAAGAGTTTTAATTTCTTAAAGCAGTACTATTATAGACTCCTCTTTTCGAAACATCTTGATAGATTAAAAAGTGCGCAGATTTTATAATAGCACTATGTCAGACAAAATTCAACCAATTGACCAATTATAGAGATAAAAAAAACTATAGTGGTCAGATGAGGGAGATACAAAGCAAATAAGCACAATACATTAGGAAGCACTCCAGTAATAATGCTTGCATAATTCCACCAAGAACGACACCAAATGGATAATTGTATGGAGCTGATAAGCATACGGGTAGTTATATAGAAGCTTCTAGGGTAAGCTAGAAGAGAGGGAAAATTAGTATAAATAAGGCACTAGGCCTTTGTGTTCAGCATCCAGGAAATCAGTTAGTTGAGAGTGGGAGGCGTATCAGCCCCTTTGGTCAAGCGTATCTGCCTTGGTGGGAGTATCTTCCCGTTTCTATCTTGTTCCTTCCAATTTCTAGTTAAATACAAAGAGGGTTGTCCTCATTTTATCCCTAATTTCTATGAGTTTGAGTGTGAATTAGTTCTAGATAGACCTAATCCAAGTTATTGGTCTATTAGGAGCTACTTCAATAGTAGCCAACTGAAACCACATTTTATACCAAGTTTGACAATTTAGGAGGAAGCAAAAGGGGTGAAATGGTTCAATAAAAGTGCTTCACAATCAATACATTAGCTTAATCAAATATGAGAATAATTTTAAGTAGATTACCTGGCTTTTATCACCCCATTCACCAAAGAAAGTAAGGGAAAATGCCTGTTGAGAAAAATATGAACCAACGACAACAAAAATGATAAGACTAAAAAAGAATGAAATACAAGTGTATTAAACCAACAAGAAATTAGAAAATTGCAACCTTCAAAAGGATGGGAGAAAAAAAAATGTGCAAGAAATGATCTTCGTTCCATCTTCAATGTATCATAATCCTGAAACATGCAAACGCAACAAGTTCTTTTAGAAAGATCACAACAGATCAATCAAATTTAAAGAGTCCATTTTCTAATTTTATGCAAAGAACACCACAAAATAAAACACCAGGCAATGAGAGAAGTGTGCTCAGTGAAATACAGATAAACGAAAAATTAAATTCTATGATAAAAATGAATGAACACATCAGTGGAACCACTTAATACAAATTCAAAAGCTCACAGGAGAAATGTCTGAAAGAAGTGGAAAGAATATGATAAAGAAAAATAATTTATGATTAAAAAAAGAAACTAGGGACGTAAACTAATACATTACCTTGCTTCCAATCTTCATCTTAGTTCATAAACGAAAAAGGTCAAACACTACTTTCACATAAAAGTTGAGCAAATCAGAGAATGGGTTAGATATACCAACCAATTGTTTTTCAACTTCGGCAAGTTCTTCAGAATCCTTATCATAAGAGGTAAGTTTTAAAAAGGTGTGGAAAACCAGCCAACTTAACATGTATGTAGCATACATAGAAAATTGAAGAGAAATGGTCAAAGATACAAAGAAAGAAACCATTACCCTCCATAACTACCTTAGGTGGTCATCCACACACAGCCACCTAACCTCCTTCCACTTGCCTACAAAAATGAAAATTTCTTCCTTCCCCTTGCCCAAAAAACAAAATGAAATTTATTCAGGGAATAGTGTCAAATCAACAATCCCTGATAAGATGCATTCACTAGTAGAAAAATGTGAATATAACCTGCTACATAAGAGGCCGGACGTGGGAAATCCGGGGTCTAATGTGCTTCAAAGGTTTTATCTTTTTTTTTTTAAAAAAAGTATAGAGTATATAACCCGGATATATGACACGCCCGGGTTATAATATCATTCGAATTTCACCACAACATAAATCAAATAACCCGGAGCTAAAATATCCGGGTTATTATACTACTGTAATGACCCGGGCGTGTCATCCGACCCTTAGATCCGGCCTAATTGGTACCCACCCCACCAATCATTAAAAAAACCCGTACTAGGATCCGGGACATAAAGGAGGGGCGGAAAGGAAAAAAAAAACGCAAAATCTGAAATTAATTGAAGCTAGGGTTCACCAAAGCTCTACCCAAATTGAAATGAAATCCCAAGCTTCCGGATGGAGATTCCCGGACGATTGCCCAAATTGAAACGGAATCTGAAGCTAGATCGAGTTTTCCGTCCAAAAGGTTCACCGTCTTCACTGTCTTTGTCGACCAGCTCCGTCCTCGCCTGCCGCCAAAGGTGGCTTGCTCAGAGATATATTACGCCTCTCGCCACCTCCCGTTGTCTCTCGGTCGCCTCCCGCGGTCTTCACCGTTCACCATCTGGAACGTCGCCATCTTCGCCTTTGGCTATCTCATCGAGGTAAGCTTGCCCTAACTCTGTCTTCCTCTCTCGCCTTCTCTCTTCCTAGTTGTTGTGTGTTTGGTGGTGATGAGTCCAACTTTCTGATTTGAGCAGTGAATAGAGGGATTAAATCAATTTGATAGCCATGGCTAATTGATTTTCTGATTTTCTATCTTCCTCTGGTAGTCCTGCTATTTCTGGTTTTCCGATTTTGTTGCTGTCCTTTTTGCTTTGTTTGTTGAGGTTATGATTTTGCTGTAAGCGTATGGTAGTATCCTCGACAATTGCTGTTTCACTGAAGGGGACCAAGGAATCGCCCTAAATTGAATGCAGCAATATCTTAGTTAATTAGATGGTATTATAGTTGAACAACTTACGCAATACTGTGCAATTTTGGTACTTTGTATATACGAGATACTCATGACATGTTCAGATGTAGATTTGTCACTTGGAAAGATCCTCTTTTATAATTAAGGGTGTTTGGTTCTCCTCAATTATGTGGTGCTGTTAATTTTACTTTGATTCAGAAAGAGAATGTATAAACTGCAGAAAAATGAGATAGAAATAAATTGCAGAAGAATGAGATAGTAATGTATCTGATGTACTATGGATCCCCACCTCCTCCCCCTTCTCCTAAAACCAGCAAGATGCGAAAAGTAAGAAAATTGGACATAAGAGTTGATAGACAAGTGGTGATGAAACATGCACGCGTAGATGTTGACTCTGTAGTCTTCAGTATTTTGTGGTTGCATTAATGGTTAAAGAGTAGCCCAACCCAGTGAGAAAGGGGTAAATCTGTCGGCTTAGTAACTGTTTGTCTCATTCTTTTACTCTATCTTACAAATTATGGATGCAAGAGAGAAGTGAATGATTGCTTTATGCCGATTGTGGATTACATTTTGAGGTCATGTTTCTGTCAGTGGTTTTTTTCTTTATCAGAAAATAAATACTTTCACTCTGTATGCATAATGCTCGGGATCTAACTCCACTATTACGGTTTATGATTGATGAAAGTGACCGCACCTTGTTATTCCTGGCATGTATATATCTTTAAAATCACTCCTGATAGATAAAGCTTGACTAGTCCATGGATTCAATAAAGAAGACGGGCAATCGTTCCAAACGTGATTATGTGTAGTTGTATTTCCTTTTCTTTGGTAATCATCTGAATATTTGATTTGAATTTATCAAGTTTATCTCCATCATCTGATTTGGATGCACAGATTGAATTTATCAAGTTTATCTCGGAGGGGACTACACTACTGAAATATAAAATACCAACTCGTGGACTTATTGGGGTGCGAAATGTGATTTTAACTGCTTCTCTTGGAATTTAAATACTATATTTGATGGTTATGAACCTTGGGCTGGTGACATCACCACTCGTGACCAAGGCTCGTTGGAGAGTTTTTTATTTTTTATTTTTTTAAATATATATTATTTATTGGGATATCACATGTGATATTTGTGAGGTAGTCATTTAGATTTTAGGATATTTCTTGTTGAAGAATTGGTGTAGAAGAACACACGTTCTATTGATTCACTAAAGAGAATATATAGAGGATTACAATGGTGAGGGTGGAGAGAGTGGAGAGAGAGGTTGAGTGAATTACTCTAACAACCTTGACTAATTCTACTAAACCTAAATAATTAAATTCTAAACTAATAAATATAATATTTTCCTAATATGCTCCCGCAGTTAAAGCGAGAGATATCGAAACTGAAAACTGGATAAATACGAAATAAATCATAAATAATTTTTTTTTTTATTGTTGCACATCAAGCGCAAGTCCGGATACCAGTGAGGAGGACGGGGAAAGGGGCAGATCTCTAGCGATACGTTCCCTACAAATTGGCGGCGTACCCATACGCGGAGCAAGCCTACGACGCCAAGGCTCCCTCTTGGTATGGTAGGGATGTTCCACATGACTTTTCGATAGGTTTGCTGGAGGACTGGTGGGGAGGTTGAGGTCCCGGCACAGAGTCGCCGGAGAGGAATCGATCAGCGGTCGGTGGCGCCTGATTGCCCAATGCTTGGGAGGGGAACTGTTGCTAGTGGTTGTCGATGTCTTCCGGCGGGGAATGCTTTGGCTTCTTGTGGCTTGCCCGGTGGCCTCCTAGCGCCTGGAACAAACGGAAAGCAGCGGTGGCATTGTGCCATTGCATTTGATCCACAACATGGTTGCTTGTGGAGTGGTGGTGAGTGATGATGGTGAGTCGAACAAGTTGGATTTGGAGGGTGACTTTGCTGAGCTCCATTAAAGGATCAATCTGAGGGAGGTTTTGTGTGGCCGATATAGGGTTTGGCCAACGAAAGGCATGAACAAAAGGCCGACATGGTTTAGGCCGAAATTTGGTTGGTAAAAGCCAAAATTGGATTAGCCGTAAGGCGAGGCGATCTTGTGTGGCCGAAATGGGTATTGGCCAATGAAAAGCAAGAAAAAAAAGGCCGATATGGTTTTGGCCGAAATTTGGATGGTAAAAGCCAAAAATTTTTGGTTAGAGCGGAAGCGGTTTTGTAATGGCTGGAGCCAATATTGGATTGCTGGTAGGTGGTTAGGGAATAAGGAAGAAAGACCGACATGGTTTTGGCCATTAAAGAGTTTTTGGTTTGGCGGAAGCCATTAGTTTTGAGGATCGGAGCCGTTAGGCTAAGAAGGCTCTGATACCATGTTGAAGAATTGGTGTAGAAGAACACACGTTCTATTGATTCACTAAAGAGAATATATAGAGGATTACAATGGTGAGGGTGGAGAGAGTGGAGAGAGAGGTTGAGTGAATTACTCTAACAACCTTGACTAATTCTACTAAACCTAAATAATTAAATTCTAAACTAATAAATATAATATTTTCCTAATAATTTCTTTCTTTCTTCATACTATATAAACAAGATTTACTAATTACTACACACTAATTCACATAGCACAGTCTATTTGAAGGCGTTCCTTTGATTATTTTTCAGGGAGGATGGGAGACTGATGAGACGAAAGAAGAAACCATTGCAAGGGAAGCAGTTGAAGAAGCTGGTGTTAGGGGAGATCTAATGGTATAGCTTTCTGTTCTTCAGCTGGTGTAATTTATGCTCTTTTTTCCTTCTTGCTGTTATAATCTCATAACTTCAATTTTCCACTTGGTCCTCATTTATTTTTGTTCAAATCTGTTCTGTTTTTTATTTTTTTTTATTGATTATCTAACTCATCAAACTCAAGGTTTGGATTTCCATATACTTGGTTAGTAGGCTGATTTAACTTAGCGCAGAGAGCACTTATATATATAAGCCATTTAGCTCACTTGTAGCAAGTGTTGAGTTCATAGCTACTTCTCCCATGGCCTCAATGTCTGGATTTGCACTAAAGGGATGTAAAGTAAGGCCCTTTGATGGATTCCCGTCAGCAACTCAGCGCTAGGTATGCCTTATTTCTAGTTTTATTTGATGAATTGGCTTTTTGGTCTAGTTAGATTGGGTTTCTGATCATTTTCTCGGTCTTGATTGATTGTGAAATCGTTTTGTTTTTGTTTTTTTTATAGATATTATATGTAGCTTTCCTTCATTTGAGAATGGAAGAGCTTGTTTGGCTATTGGCAAGAAGGCCTTGAGTCCCATAACTGTGCGCTACTTATTCCTCCATTTTTCAGCTTTCAAGGTATGCTTTATTGTGATTGAGATTCAACTTCAATGTTTCTTTTAGGTTGCTGATGATCATCTGTATAGATAAGATCATCTCAAAGTATTTGCACTAGTACACAAATCACATTTTAACACACTACATAATAGGCCGGATGTTAAAAATCCGGGATCACCACAGCTTATCCAGCTAGTTGTGACTTTTAATTAATACAATATGATTCTCATGTGTTCTTGATGAGATTTACTTGATAAAGTATGCTATTTTTCTTTGCTCCTTGAATTTGATATGGTTTCCTATGTGTTTCTGTAGACTATGGAGTGGATAAATACGACAGTGGAACTGGCTTTGGACATTTTGCAATTGCAACCCCAAATGTTAGTGCTCTTTTCATATGTTATTTTATGTTCCTTGAATTTGATATGGTTCCCTTTTACTCTTTTTTTGTGTTGTGTGTGGAGTTGCTTATTATACTTGTACTCTTTTTTATTGTTCTCTTTCTCTAGTAATGAAGCTTCTGGTGCAAATAAACCATCAATGGCTTGAGGACTGAACAAATACATTTTATCTTATGGATCTACTGTCGGGGAAAACTGTTGGATTTTTGCTGACTAAAGAAGCAGTATTCAGTGATCATCATTACACTAAGCAATTGAAATAGGCATGGGTTCTTTTATTATTTTGACGATTGCTCAACTTGGTCTTGTTATTCAATTGTGTTATCCCGCGACATGTAAGATCTGTATTTCTGTGGGAGCAAACTGCAGCATGTCATAGAACTTAGCTAAGGTGATAACAAAACCATGCATTGTTTCCCTTCTTCCAAACCTTGTTTTCATTTCGACTTGTGAAACACAAACTTTTTATTTTAAAGAATGAGAGTTATGTATCCATTATGGTACCTATTGTATGTATTTACTTGCAGGGAGCGAGTCTCATCGTTCGATTGGCAGCTACCACCAAAATGGAGGCAGTTTATGAGTTCTTGTAGAAGCTGCAGCAGACCTTTCCATATCCGGGCTAAATGTCTGTCTTTTTTTTTTCATTTTAAAGCAACATAATGTCCCGGATCTGGTATATCCGGGCTATATACTAATACAAATAGCCCGGGCGTAAAATTGATATCCGGGCTATTTTGTCAGTTTTAATTTTCAAGCAAATTTTAGCCCACTTAAATAGCCCGGGCGTCCTTGTTTGCATCCGGGCTCTATACCTATTATCACACTAACCAAATGCCCGGATGCTATTTGTTCTATATCCGGGCTATATTCTTGGATGCGCCCGGACTAAAAGACTATTTTTCTACTAGTGTATTCATCCTTAAAAATGAACTTTCTTATGCCACAAACTCCATTTTTTCCCTCTGTAGTTGGGGAAGGAGTGGATGGAAATTAAGTAGTGTGAAACTACAAGCGTCTCTAACCTATCGACAATAAAAATTTATCAGCTAGAATTACCTGAAAAAGGATATATCGTCAGTCACACACAACTGCACTTGCAATAATATTTAGCCAGTATGGTGTATGATCAACTTGGTTGAGGTCTTTGCCACTAAATATAGTCCAAGCCCTTTCTATATCTATATCAAATGTTAACTAAATCTGTCAAACCATCTTAACAGATTTCAAATAGTGAGAGTCTTTTAACATTGAAAGCCCTTAGATCACATTGAAACAGACACAAAGCATGCATATAGAGATTTCCCAGAGACAGTTACAATCAACTTTTGAATGAAAAGAGGGCGTACCAACATCAGTTTGTCGATTGAGGTCATCAACATTCTGCCATGTTGAAAAATCAAAACCTCAAATGGAAATTCTTGAACATGTAACTATATAAGAGAAATAGAGAGAAAATGAAGAAATTGAAATAAATAGAGATATAGGTACATTGCTGAGATAACCTATGCTGAATTAAGATATAATAATATCAAATAATCCTATTGGAAGGAAATAGAATGAATAAATCCATGAGAAATAGTACAGTCTAGAAGTGTATGAATCCATGAGAAATAGTTACCTAATTGAAATCAATTAACAACTAGAATGAATAAATCAAGCAGAGTAGATTAACTCAAAACAAAAATCAAACAGAGTAGATCTAAAAGCAGTGATATATAAGGCCGATAAACTGAGAAGAAGAAAGAAAAACGAGATCGAAGATGGAGAAAGAAACTGATCAGCGATGAGAAGAAAGGAAAACGAGGTCTAGAAGAAGTAGATCTGCTCGATAAACTGATTGACTATGACTCACCAATTTAGGCTAGGGTTCCGTTTGTTGGTGGCGACGGCAACCAGCCCCGAAGGTCGCGAAGGCGAGAGAGAAGCAGATCTGAGGGTGTGGGGGAATCAAACTACCGGAGGATGATACACATACACCAAGTGTATGTTGGTGTATCTTATGTGTAGCCTTTTCCCAAATTACCCTCTGTAGAAGCGCTCAATGGCGGCAACAATGGAGAAGACGTGGAACGGCGAGACAACGGACTGGATTCCATGGTTGAATCGATCGACTATGGAGAGGGAGGAGGTTAGGAGGTGCTGTTCTTTTGAGAAACGGGGGTTTTATTCAACATTAACCTGGTTTGAAGAGGGTTAAATATAACCCGGATTTTTTTTTCTTTTATAGATGTAATAACCCGGGCGCCTGAAATTCGATTTATTTACTTAAAATATACAACTATATATAGCGAATAGTTACACGCCCGGGTTATAAACCTCATTCATATTTTGCTGATGGGATTTCAGGGCTTTATAACCCGTTTAGGACACGCCCGGATTATATTTCATGGGTTATTTGCCCATTTTTGTAGTAGTGTAACTCCTAATTTCTTCACACCCTTCAACAGGTGTTAACAATTCATCAACGTAGCCAGCCGTGTGTGAAGCACGTTGTACTGCAACTAGTGATGAATAAAAATGACCAAATTTCATCCAAAATTTATAAGTATGTTATGTTTAGTAGTTATCTTCTCTTTCATTAATTTTGGTTGAACCTTATTTTTTTCTTGGCAGGAACAAGATAATGTATTTTTTGCGAACCTCATGGACAAGTTCTTGATCTGGCCTTTTGGAAGATTGTCCTTTATTTTGTAATGTCTAGGTTGTTACATGAGTTCATAGTTGGCTAGCTAGTTTGTGCTTAAGCACACTTATACTATTTTCTGTATTTTCTTATGGTAAAATTTGCAACTTATAAGCACTTGTTTGATGCACTTTAAGGGGAATTCTCATATTGTATATAAACATGAATGATATTTTATATGTTTATTTAATTTATCTTGTCTTTATCTATATGTTTAAATTCAGGTGTATAAAATGTATAATATTATACATTTTATAAAGATTATAAATATAATATATAATGTTAATTTCATATCTGAAACCGCTACTATAGGTGAAGAAAGGCATTATGTAAATTTGTTTAGAAAAATCAAAAACCGCTACAATAGTACATTAAAAACCGCCACCAAAGCCTATTAACCGTCACTACATTAATTAGAGAAAACCGCTACATTAGATTATTAGGTAGCGGTTTTTAACTCTTATGTGGCGGTTTAGCTGGCTCTCTTGAAACCGCTACATTTGATTATGAAAACCGCCACATTTGAGCTAATGCAGCGGTAGCAGATGTAGCGGCTATAAAACCGTCACATTAGGTTTTAAGGAGTGGTTTTCCATCTTTTTGTAGCGCTTTTTGGCCGCTACCTTAAATCATTTATGTAGTAGTGACCACTAATTAAATTGGTTGGTACATGTTAGTAATCATAATTTACTAACTTTCGAGTGTTTAGAAAAAAAAACATACAAATACAATAAAACTTAATTAAAACGTATACGTTATTCCAACGCCTAGGGCACACACTATTAAATGCAAACGAGGTTGTGAAAGTGTTAGACAATGCCATGACCGGTCTTTTAATAGCCATCGTCTTCATAGCCTGGCTCCTTCTAACCGACATTGCCTCAACAAAAATCCTTGTTCTCATCGCGTCTCCCCTTCTAGCAGCCACATTCATGTTTGGTGACACTTGTAAGAAGATATTTGATGGCATAATATACTCATTTATCAATCACCCATTTGATGTTGGTGATCGATGCATCATTGATAACACCGAGGTATGTTACATTCACATATACATTCAACCAAGTGCATGAATGAATTCGATTCAAATATATTTCCCAATTATTGCTAATGTCCGACACAACACAACTTACAGTTGGAGGTGAAATGTATGAACGTATTGTCGACAACATTTGTAGTAATCGGAAAAAGAGAGGAACCATTGTACCCTAACTCAACTTTAGCTTCCATGCCCATCATTAATCTCAAGGGGGAGCCTGACCCGAGTGACCATGTTAAGTCAACTTAACTTTGGACTCTAAATATTCGAAGTCTATGTTAGATGTTCTGTGCAACAAAATAACAGAGTAAGACTCTAATTACTATGTCTACGATGTCAATATTTATATTCAGCAAAATTACTCATACACACCGCAATTTTGTAGGCATTTTGAGGAAGATGATGGTAACAGATACGAGAAAGCACATACAATCGTCATAAAGGATATCGGGGATAGGGTGAAAATTGAGATTCAGTATGAATATGTGATGAGCATTCTGTTAGGATCCTAAGTGTTTACCATGGAAGATTGAGAGGTTGAGGTGAGGAGGAAGAGAGCTTAGAGAGAGATCGATAGATGAAGAAGGAACTGTAATTGGCATTCCTTCAATAATCCTCTCTACACTACAATTCGGGGTATTTATATCCCCAAGCCCCACTTTATACTAATCACACTTATTATCCCTATATATCTCAATTCATGCAATAAAAGCAGCGCTTCAGCAGTCATCCAAGAACAAAATTGATACGATGTAGTTATGTGATATAATGTGTACGCACTGTTCAAAAAAACTTAAACCCATGACCTCGCCCCTCCGCCAAGGTCGTCAGGGTCGCCTAAACCACAAAGGCCCGCCATGAAATCTGCCTAGACCCTTGACCCTATTTTACCGCCAAGCAACCACCAAGCATTTTTTAGAACATTGTGTGTACGTGCAACTGAAGCAATATTTGTGTGTATGGGGTTTGGCAAAATAGGTCTATGTTGCTTGAACTTAATCATATATAGAAATTAATTTGTAAATTGTAATATTGTATATGTGTGGTGTTCATGGATTGACATATACTTATGTGTGTGGAATTTTTTTCGAATTAGCCACAAAAAGAGGGAGGGTGATTCGAAAATTAGCCAAGTTCTGAAAGTATTTTGGGATTTAGCCAAAGTATGGCTAAATCGATGCAGTTTCAAACAATTACTCTATTCCAGCTTAAAAAATCAATAAAATAATAAAGTTGCTATTTGAAATAACGACTTTGTATTTTTTTTATTTTCCGGTAAAGTTTGTAATTAAGTTTTTATTTTCCGGTAAAGTTCGTAATTAAGAGGAGAAAGTGGAATATATATATAACAACTCTACTTGATCATTTTAAAAAAAAGTTGAGAGAGAGGGAGAGAGAGGCAAAAGGAGAGAGAGAGAGAGGGGACGGGGTATGGGTAGGGTTGTGTATGACCGGGTATCCGACACGATACGACAGAAACACGATACCGATAAGGGGAAAATGTCGATCCGAACACGACACGATAAGTACCGGGTATCCGACACAAAAACAAGACACGGTTTCGTATCGGATACCCGTATAACACGACACGAACCATTTCTTTTTTTTAGGGTTCTTCTTCAAGAATCCACAAACTTACTGCTTGAATCAAATGTACATACACATATCAAATACTTTTCCAACACAATTGCAAATACAAAAGAATGGCAGTAGCCAGTAGACCAAGCAACAATTTATTCTTAACACAAACTCATTTCAATTTTGAATAAAAAATGCAAATTCAAAAGAAATCACATAAAGGAGATGGTCAAGTGCTACAAGTCGCCGGAGGAGAGCGGAGAACCGAGAGAGAACGGGGGTTGCTGGATCGGGAAGGCGGAGAGTAGAGAGAGGACGGAGGCCACCAGAAGTCCAGATCTAGAGAGCGAAGAGCAGAGAGACAACGGAGGCCACCAAATCTGGAGAGCGGAGAGCAGGAAAATCCTCAAAGTTGCCCTAAATCTCAGGCGGCGACTGCTATTCTTTTGTGAGAAGAGAGGGTCAGAACTGTGAGAATGAAGAAAGGAGAGGCGATGGTGAGCCATGGGCTGGCTAGGGCTAGCCGGCGACGGCGAGGTAGGCGGCGAGACGTCTGTGAGAATGAAGAAAGGAGAGGCGATGGTGAGCCATGTGCTGGCTAGGGCTAGCCGGCGACGGCGAGGCATGCAGCGAGACGTTTGTGAGAAGAGAGGGTGAGTAGAGAGGCGCGCGGCGACTGTGAGGGTGAGAATGAAGAAAGAAGTCTTGGCGTAACCTAGACAGCAGTCACGACTCACGAGCGCCTTACGACGCGAGTCTGTAGAAAAAAAAATTGAAAACAAATGTAAAAAAGTGGCATACTTGGGTTTCGAACTCGGGTCCTCGGGTTTCTCAAGAAATGGAAGAAGGAGCACTCAATCAATTGGGCAACCAGTGTTTTGTGTTGCTTGAGAATAATTGTAATATTTGTATTATTACCATATATTAATATTTTTTTATAAAAAAAATTCTTATCGTCTCGTGTCGGATACCCGATAAGGGCAAAATGTCGATCCGAACACGACACGATTATTGTCGTGTTTTTACCGTTTCGTGTCATAATCTTGTCGTATCAATATCGTTTCGTGTTTTTTCGTATTGTTTTGTTGCAGTTTCGTGTCGTGTCAGCTGTGTCGTATATTTCTGCACAACCCTATGTACAGGTCTCAGAAAAGGGGGAATAATTTTAAGCATAAAAATATAATATTTATACAAATGATTGTTCTAAACATACTATAATTATAAAATATATACACTATTTAACTTATGTGACATTAGCGAACACAATGACATGATGAATCTGTGTAGAGCTTTTGTTGTGTTTGTGTGGCATCTACATGGTGCTGACTCGACTCTACATGCTTGATTTTGACCCAACATGTTATCGGATCTCATTCCTGAATCATTTGAGTTTAGATCGTTTTCAGGTCCTGGGTGTAAAATCTCTAGTTCAACCTAAATATTTATCAGGCGTTCAAGTCGAGTTTTTCGGATCGGGTCATGGTTTTTTTTTTTGTCTAGTCTTGACCCACCAAGTCCAGTGGAATTTAAGAGTTACGGTGAATATATTTTTATCAATTCGATCCGTCTTTGTATCTCTTTTTCTCCTCCTGCTCGGCGTGTTTCACTCTCTTAAACAAAACAAGGCCACGATAGCTTGTATGTAGAGTGGGCCTCAAGATATGACCCAATTAGTGCAATGCGATATGATCCAATTACTTCAAGCCCGTGTTATGGATGACCAAAGCCCATTACAGTTTCCACATACATATTAGGGTAAACTGCATAAAACCACCCCTTAAATATGTCATATTGCCCTAAACCACTCCTTACATTCGAAATTGCAGAAAACCACCTGTTAAATACAAATTGTTAACAAAAAGCCACCCATTACTTCAATTCCGTTTATTTTCCGCTAACATGCTTGAAATTACAATTTCACCCCTAGAATTTTTTAGTTATCTATTAATTGAATAGCTAATGAAAATATAAATTTTCCTTCAAAAAGAAAAAAAATACATTTTTATTTTATTGTTAAATCCTAAATAAAAAATATGTGCTTTATTTTGTAAAAATACTAAATGATGTCTATTAATTAAATATCTTTTAATATTTTTTCTACATTTAATTAATTAAGTACATTTCGGTTACTAAAATAAAATTTCACTAAAAAAATAAAACATTTGACCAAAAAATAAAGGCTGGTGGTTGAATTGATGGAGTTATACTATATATATACTGTCTTTGTTTTTAAAAATACTTTGAAAGGTGCTTTGTTAAAAAAAATCCATTACATAAAAAATCTTTTGTAAAAAAATTAATTAAATCAAAGCATTTCAATCAATAGAATAAAATATCATAAAAATGAAATATTTTGCCCAAAATAGAGATTGATGTTTAAATTAAATGGAATATATTCTATAAATTGTTTTTCTTTAAAAATATATAATAAAAGATTTTGTTAAAATAACAATATTTAGGGAAAAAAAACTCTAATTATAAAGGTAGAAGGGTATAATGGTAATCTAGCATATTTTTATCAACTAACTAACGGCAACCTGACGGAATAGTGAAAACGGGTGGCTTTTTGTTAACGGTTTGTATTTACGGGATGGTTTCTTGCAATTTCGTATATAAGGGGTAGTTTAGAGCAATATAGCATATTTAAAGGGTGGTTTTATGGCGTTAACCCTACATGTTATATAGGATTACTTGTATCTACAGTTTTATTTTGTACATACGCACGTAATAACTATGATGAAATCAATGAAAACCAACCAATCAAGGTCATTCATCCTAAAATGGCGGCTACCTATTTGTCTAGCTACTGTTCTATTGCCTTCTTTGTACCTCCCACGTGGAAAAAATGGGGAAAAAATAATATAAGAAATTATTTAACCCAACATTATGATAATAATTTTTCAAAAAACGTTCAAATTATAAAAAAAAAAAAAAACCACCTTTCAAATACATCATTTTACACAAAACCACCCCTCAGATTTAAAACTTCAAGAAACCACCCTTTAAAAAGTTATATATTTGCAAATTAAAGATCACCCACCCTCTCACCTTTTATGTTAAGTTTGATGTTAAAAGTGCAATTACTATTTTGCCCCTTCATCACCAATCTTCTAATTCATCTCTTGACAATTCACAAGGGTTTCATACTTTCATCCTTGATTTTGTTTGTGTATACTCATTAAGAAGATTCTTAAAAAATATATTAAAAAAATACTAAAATTGTGATTTTTTTTTTCAATGATTTTTTTTCAAATAGTTGAGAGTAACCAAAAAATAAACAAAAAATAAAAATCACGAAAAATTACTTTTAAAATAATATTGAAAGAAAATATTAAATGTATAATTTAAACATAAATATGACATTTTTAAATGAATTAGTTGATAGAAACAAAAAAACATAGAGAAATAAAAAAGAAGTAATGATATAGTAAAACAAATAAAAAATGAAAGAATTAAGATTTGAACCCAAGACCTTTGATTCTACTTCTCTTCTTCCTTCCTTCTCTTACCGCTTAAGCTAAATAACACTCTTGTCTAAAGTATCATTTAAAGATTTTATATTACCTTGAAAATACTAAATATATGCAAAATAAAAAAAAAATTGTATTTTTTTTTTCCGCTAGGGGGTGCTTTAGCTCCACCCCTGGTCATCGTTGATTTAGTTGGTTCGAAGTTGGTCATCTTTGATTTATTTGGTTGACAGTTATATTGGAGATGTTCTAATATTGCTATAATGGTTATATTGGAGATAGGAATTAAAAACTCCATTTTCTCAAAATTCCATGCTTCTCTTTAAAATAGAAGCTATATTGGAGATGTTCTAATGTTGTTACAAGTTTTTCCACTAGCTAAAAACACAACAAAATAGTATACATACTTTCAATTAATATGGTTGATATGTTGCTATATATGGTTTAATTGCAGGTAGAAATGATAATTAAATGAATGAGAATATATAGAACCTAATAAAGAAGGACGTACACCCGGGCTGACCGGCCGGCCGGCCAGATTGGACTGATGGCGATGTAATCCATAGCTCGAGCTATCACGTCGGCGGGCACCCATTTCCGGCCATTTTCCGACCGACGTATGTGGGAGGAGACTCCATCTTCACGTGCTTCTTAAATTGCTGCATATATATATATATATGTGGTCCTCCGCACGTACCAAAGATCTATTCCTTATGTGAGTTTAATGTGTCTTATTTTTCGCTCTAACTGTTATTCTTTATCTAGATTTTTCCAATTTCAAGCCTTGAAAATGAACGAAATACCATATCTGAAATTAAGCACATTATTCCCTTGTTAGGTTTATCTGATCTGAGGCGATTAGCCGATTACTCAGCCCCAAAAAACACCATTTATTCTGATTTGTTACATTTGAATTTTTTATATCTAAATTTGTTAACGAATGTGTATCAGGTTAATGTTATCGTGTCGGTTGGTTTCAGTGGGACTAAAGACACTAGAAGAAGGTCGTGTGTGGACCCATGTTATGAAATATATGAACAATACATAAATTCAATGAGATTCGATCTCATTAATTTTTAATATAGACAACCACATTCCATCAGTTATCTAGTGTTGAAGTGATATCATTCATGTAGTCGTATTGCTCTCTAATCCTGTCCAATTTCCCTATAGTTTTTTTATACAAGGCAAAAACTTGGAGGTGATCAACCGTAGTTAACCCACCGTCAAGAGTGTACGTCTTGGCGGAAAAAGTATTCGATCTCCGTTGAAGCATATCCACTTGTAAAAGTGTGTAGTACCCACTGTTTGATTTTGATTTATAATTTTAAAAAGTTCTATTTAACTGAAGAATTTACTCACTAATCAAGAGATATTGAGACTTACAAAACAACAACAATAACATTCTCAGTTTGTCCCGTCAGAGCAGGGTCTAGGGGGCCAAATTGTACACACTCTTTCTCCGATGACGTCGAGAGAGTGTTTCCTAATGACACAGGCACCAACAAATATAAACTCATAGAAAAACAAAAGGACAAATGTAACATACCAAACTAACAAAGATGATGACATGGTGTGCGAACGGGGGATATAGTCTCTGTCATTCCTTTTAGGCCTAATCTAACCCTCTCCGATCGATGTGGATGACTCTCCTCCAATGCGTTCTATCCATAACCATGCTCTCGGTAAGGTTCAAAAAGGCACAATCTTGTCCTATCACTTCCCTCTAACTCTTCTTCGGTCTCCTTCTATTGAGACTTACAAAATGATTTGACTTATTTATAGTCTACCCCCAACTAATTAATTCACAGCTATGGGATACTTAAGCATCAAATTAATCTGATGTTTTGCACCCACATTACATTTTGAGTTTGAGCTACAACCTTAACCAACGGATCAAAGTCAGTTATATATCATGTCAATAGAGACTTTGGATTTTGGATATTTTAGGTTTTTTAGTCAGTCGATCAACGTTGATAGACCAGCTACTGCATGATGAAAGAGATGGGTGTTTTTATTATAAATGCAGGGAAATAGGGAATGCGTGAATGAGAATTAATGTCAAAGTATTGAATTTATATTAATTGAGTATATGGTGTTTTTTTTAATACAATGAAAATATTTGGGGTGGATCAATCGCGGTTGTACCATCATCCAATAGCGTTCTTTCGGATGAGGTTGTCGATTGTTGAGCTAGATTTTCAACCTAAGAAGTTCTCCTAAAGACTGAGATGGACAAGGTGATCAGCCACTCGACTGCCCTCCCTGCAGATGTGAAAGAAAGAGATAGCATCAAAGACACGACTGAAGACGAGAATGCTAGAAATGATCGTCGTAAGACAATCGGCCTCAACCTAATACGTGATAACCACCCTTTAGGGCTTCCTAGATAATCATGAATCACAAAGCGATGGGAAGACTAGCACCATCGAAATTTATTTTCACAAAATCTTCTTTAGATCTTTCCCATATATTTAATCTTTTTCTGTTTACGTTTTTTTAGATCCTTTCCCGTTCAAGTGGGCTTAGCCCACTCTACACCTGGATCGGGTTACTGTAGACCCCTTTGAGTGATATGAAAATCGTAGGGTCTTTTGGTCGGGTTTTCATCTGAGTATATGGGTTTTGTTTTGTTTGGGAGTGTTCCCTTTATCAAAAATAATTAAGAAGAAAATAAAAATCGATTCGAATGTAAATATGCAAGTTATTTTTGTTAGAAAATCGATCCTAATTCACAACCGTTACCATATTATAATAAAAAAAAACATTAATATAAAAATCGATCTGAAGGTAAACATATGTAACTGTCCCTTGAATTGATAATAAAGAGCGGCTATCGGGGTTCGAACCGGAAACCTACAGGTACTACTCACAAGTTCTTTCCGGTGAACCATTCCGAAATGGTTCATATAATTGTCCCCTTAACAAGACGTGGATAAGTTTGACAATAAATAGTCCTCGTGGAGGCTATGGGTTCATGTTGGATTGCTGATTGGCAGTGGTAAAGGTTTCCACATGATCGATGGAGATCTCTCTCTACCCATTTCTCCTGTATTAACTTCTCCCTGTTTTAATTTTCATTCAATTCCTTAATTCAATTTCGTATAGGCCACATTTTTAATTTGGTCCTACCATATATATATTTCATGATCAATTGATCATCTCGATTTTGATTTTTTAAATAAATAGTTTGATCTCGATCATATCTAATTTTTTTCACATCAGTCTCCAAACTTGTTCAATTTCATGCACCTATGTCGCATCAATTATGAAATTTACTATTGTAGAAAACTAAATTATTGCAGGCGATATCTATTAGAATATGTTGTGGTCGATGTCCCACCTCAAAAAATATGAGAATTCAAATTTTCTATATTAGGCTGCTTTTCTATTACCAATTGATTTAGAATAGAAACTCACTGATCTTGTATACTTGACTGAAGTTTGCACATGATTTGTTCAGACATGTGAATCCTCTTGTTATACAACGCACCAAGATTTAACATGATCGACTTAAACACACCAAGATTTAACATAATCTGTTAACTCCACCTTGATTATAAGATCTAACTAAAGGAGATAAGACCTTGGTTGATAAAAGCCAAAACTCAGGAATCCTGAGTTTGGTAAATCTTACCAAACGGCTCAAGACTTTCACTTAATTCTACTGGACTCAGGAAGGATTCTGTGTAAATGGGCATATTTATTAAATAGGCCTAATTTAACCTAAATCCAAACCCGAGAGTCCAAGTGTTATAAAGAGCCATTTCTTTGGGCTTTATAATTAACATGTATTGGCCTAGTTTTAATTGGGCTCTTACTTGTTTTATATTTGTTTGGAATTAATATCTTCTTAAATAAATATATCCATTAGCATGTTGTTGAGATTTGGCAGGGATTTGTTCGTATCTTCAATCGGCCAACAAGTTAAGCTCTTCGGATTTTCAACGTTCTCCTAGCATATCAAGAGAAGGTTCTAGATTGGCCGAAGATCTCTCCCTTGGCCGAAGATCTCTCCCAGATGGTTTTGATTCGACGCTCCTCAACGGCTGAGAGTTGATGATTCAAAACGATGTTCCATTTGGGCTATAAAATGAAGTAGAAGAGGTCTGCAGAAACACACAACTCCTACGGCGCTCAATTGCTCACTGCATTCAAGACTTCTTCAATCGATCGATCTCACGTAGCTCCTCTTGCAAAGTGTTTGTATTTACTTTGAGTGTGTGTGAGGTTTCATTACGCTTTATAGTACAATTCATCTAGGTTATACTAAGGGTTTCTCTACCCAAAAGTATAGGGTACTTCGGTATCCTTAGTTGCTTTGTTTCAGGGTTGCTAGATAGTAAAGTAGTCTAGAAGTGTGTAAGTCTTCTAGAGGTTGTATCTAGGACTCATAAGGCAAAGTGAAATAAAGTGTGTTGAATGCTGCGGGTTGGATAACCCTAGGCGGGGACGTAGGCGATTGGACCGAACCTCGTTAACAAGTATCGTGTGCTTTACTAATCGCTCTTCTTCTCTCAGATAAGGTCTTACAGCTTGTGGTAAGGTCTTACCTTTCAGGATTGCGAAAAGTTTCCATACTCTATCCACCCCCCCCCCCCTTATAGAGTATTTGTGTGCTCCTATTCTGCCTATTCCGCACTTCATAATCTATGTGGTTTCGGTAACTGTAAGAGGGAAAAACCCGAGATCACGAGGCAGGGGCGATTCCGTCTTTTATCAATTACCGCTTATTCTTTTGTGATGACCCACATAAATGCCTCGACCGTTTCCCATACTTAATGCCTCGGTCGACATCAATACGGTAACGGTTTCTTTATTAAATATATCAAAACCGTTTGAATTCCTTGAATTAAATGCATTGACCGTTTCATTTATCATCGACTAATATAAATATGAGAAGAAATCTCTTTCTGGGAGGACGAGGACTGACTTGAGCGTCGAAGGGTTCTCCGGGGAGACAAGCCCCGCCCCGACCTCGTTCGTGTTGTTTTGCAGGCTAGGGTTCGGATTGAGAGGATGATCAAGATCGATCTCCTTCAACAGCTATGATGCAGATTTTATGCATAACAGTAACCCATCCTTTTTAACCCAATCCTTTAAACCTTTTGCCACTAAACCTCCCTAGTATGTGTCACTATAGACTCATGATATGATTAAGATAAGATAGTAATTTCTATTTCCCTAGAACCTTTTATTATAGTTCTATATTATGTTCTCCAATCTTATATAATTAAGGACAAGATAGGAGAAAAGAACATAATTAACGACAAAGGATTCATACTCCTATATTCTAACCTAAATTATAGAAACTACTGAAGTTCATGGGGACTCGGGATCGGAGATCGTGTACACACGTGCGCCTATAGCCTAGCACATAAACCGAACGGGGTTCCATCCTAAAACCAATTAGCTATAAGAGGAGTAACTCACTAGCTTATACTACCTCCGTCTCAAAATTTAAGTCGTTTGACTTTTTGGCACGCTTTTTAATGTGTTAAAAACTCTACGAAATATTATTTTTTTTTCAAAATTTTTTAAGAAATTTGAAACTTATTACTAATAAGTTTGCAATTATTTTAAAAATTTTGAAAAAAAAAAAATATTTCATAGAGTTTTTAACACATTAAAAAGCGTACCAAAAAGTCAAACGACCTAAATTTTGAGACGGATGTAGTATTATATACTAAGTCTTCTATATCCATATTATCAATTTGTGACACTTTTTTCTTTTCACATTAGTTCATTTTCTCAACAGAAACCATAATCTTCTAGCAAATTATTTCAAAAGTTTTGCAATATCGATCTAGATGAGATTACATGTGATGTGTATAATTAATGGTTGAGTGCCAATCGATCGAAAGGCAATCTTGAAATGATGAGACGCATGGAAATTTGAAGCCCTTAATTAACACTTTTGTCTCCATTCCCTTAATTTTCATTTTGTGTCCTACACTCCATCTATGCAAATCCATCACTCTTCGATCATATATAAGCCACTTCAAATTAAAGTTGAGATTAATTAATTTTGATTGGATATGGGTCAATTAATGCACGTAGCCTAAAATTATAAATTAATGGATTCGTTGTGTGAACTAATTATTAAAATTTTAAATTAAATCTCCAAAAAAATTGTTAATTATATTTAAAGAGTTTTTTTTTTTTTTTTTGTCTCGAATATATAAATGAACCAAGGCAACAACTTGTTCAAATGGCGTCAAATATAGCCTAATCTAATTTCACACACGGTTTGAGCTAATCACTAGAGATATAAAGGTTGGAGTCATGAGACTAAGATATGAAGAAAGTTATATCTTTTTTTTTCATGTTAAATTCCTGAAATCCACGGTCGGGCCATAAGAAACAAGAGTCATGTCGGATTTCATTTTATTTTATTTTTTATTATAAAGTCGTGATCTAGGCTTGCTCAAAGCCAGAGAAACATACATGAAAAACAGGAGTCGTGTCGGATTTATTTTATTTGGATTATAAAGTCAGGAGGCATCCTTTTAACACAAAAAAACTTAAACCTTTGTGTAGGGATTTCAGTCTCCCTTATATTTAATGTTTATTTTCACTGCATATACTAAATGTGGTATCCCAACATTTTAAGTTTTAACTCAAAGGTTAATTCTCACCTATTTTTCATGGGGAGAGATAAAGGTATAGGAGATTAGTTCTCCCTAAATCATTCATAAGTAAATGTTCAATATCAACTAAGGTTAGATAAAAACATACTCGTACTCATAGGCGAAGCTAGGCGGGGGCAAGCGGGAGCATTTGCCCCCCCCCCCCCCCCCTTTTCATCCGACGAATTACCTATATTTGTTCTACTCGTCGATAGCTTCCTTTTGATATATTATAAGCCTGAATCCGTAATCGAGTAAAAAGTTATGAACGTTTGAAAGTTAAACACAAATTAATAATTTCAAATGTCTTTTAATAAATCATGATGTTTTTATATTTTACTTAATTTGATATTTTGGTAATGTAATTCAACCTAAGAGCTTCGAAACAAGAGGTTATATTACTAAATTCGATAATTATATAAGAAATTATGCAAGTTTAAAGTTTGTATATATTGTTACACGTTATTACATGATAAGAGAACAACAAGTTGCATATGACTTTGTGGGTTTCAAACGATATATTTTTAGACGAAAATAATGTTGTTATAGATTAAAACGACATCGTTTTCCTTTCAAAGAGAAAAATAAATATACAACAACTAATGGCATAGTTTTAAACTAAAACACCATAATTTTGAATAAAAAAACATTGTGTTTTGAACTAAAAAAATCTTGTCTTAAACTAAAATACACCGTCGTTTAATGTAAAATATCATAGTTTTGATTATCTAAACTATAGAAAAATCTACCGAAGAATAAATCAACAATTTGTATAAAATTTCGCCCCCCTTTGATAAATTTCTGGCTCCGCCGCTGCTCGTACTGTAATAGGCTAAAGTAAAATTAAAGGCAAAGTTACCCAACCAACCAGCTATTCGATTAGCTTTTCAAAACATACGATGGAATCGAATCAAACTTACCAATCTTGCCACATAAGATCATGACACCGGAATATTAGGGAAGATAGAGGATGGGAAAAAGAAAACATCATATATTTCGATTAAAAGATCACAAGGTCATTAACATGTCCGGTCCGAGTAATCTAGGGGCCCTTGGTCAAAGTAGAAATTAATGCCCCTAATAAAATATTTTTATAATTAAAAAAAAAATAGTAGGGCCCTTTTATAAATTTAAATCTACAACCATGTGATATAATCGACATAAACCTACCATACCAAGTACCAACTGTGCTATTTAGTAAAGAGTATATTTGTTTATGCTTTGTAGATATATTACAACTATTACAAATTTACTTATAATAGGCCTCTAAAATTTACGGGCCCTAAGTCGTCGCCCCTCTCGCCCATCCCCTTGGGCCGGCCCTGCGGGCTCATTAATTATCCACCACCACAGCGATCTACTTACCGCATCTCCAACCAATTCTTCATTTTAGAAATTTTGAAACTTTTTTCCAACGGATTTCTCATCTCATTATTCAAAAATGAAAATGCATGAGAAAATATAAATAGGAGTTTGTGGCTTCAAATCTACATCATTATCTAAAACTAAAAGATTCTTCAAATCTTCAAAATGGAAAAGATTTTAGAGTATAAGATAAGATAATTTTAAAAATATTTTTTTTTCATTTAAAAAAATAAACAAATTATTAGAGATGTTCTTATAACCCATATTCAAGCTTGTTCAAGCTATAAATTAACAACACCCCATATATTAGTTCAGCCATACAGGGTTAGACCTGATGCGAGGTCCAACAGGTCCTCGCCTCGCGCCCAATCAGCCTAGGAGTGAACTAATATGTGTGTGTCAGATATATTTATAATAAATAGAAGTGAAGTGGTATGTGAAACAAAAAGATAGCTTGGCTCAATGGTTAGGGGAAGGAAGGTTTTTAATTGGGATTGCAGGGAGCTCGGGTTCGAATCCTACCCCTCACCTCATAGCAACTGAAGTGCTCATCGAACCGGTTATCAACCCCCTTCATCTTCAAGGAAATCATTGCCAGGAGTACAAAGCATTGGATCCAAGCTCAAGCAATTGCCACCTTGCCACGATTGATGACTAGGCATCATGACTTTCCCGTCGAATAGCATAGTAAACTGAATTAGGATTACAAAGGCATTCCCCATGGATTTTTCCATAAACTTTCATATGTTAGACAATAGATTTGTGTATTCGTGCACCTAAAATAAGTCGAATTAGTTGAGATTAAAATCAATTGGTAGAGACCCTATTTTAAAATCTCGCCTCAGACATTAAAAATCTCAGATCCGACCTTACAGCCATAGCCCAAGAGCGGGTAATTTTGACACAAAATTATTTTTCATATTTGCTAATAATTTTTTCATAAACGGATCAGATCAATCTCATATGAATTATTATTCATATAGTATGATTACAAAAATTAGTGATATCTTATCATGTACTCCGTACTAATGAAAAGATTTAATCTTTTATGAAAGTGAATATTGTGGGGAGTCATGATATATATGTTTATTATTGCTAATCGCAATATTTTTAGTTCGACAACATTGTTAATTTCCTTTCTGCTCGGTTCAAAACAAGGTCGAATCGAACCGAACCTAGAACCGAATTTTTAGAAATTGCAAACCAATAATCGAACCTAACATCTTATGTTCGGTTCGGTTTAGATGTCGAACCTAAATTAACTTAATTGACAATTAATTATAAAAAAAATTATAAGGTTCAAATTAAAAAATATATGTTATTGAAATTTCTTCAAAATAAACATAATACTCCATCCGTCTCGAAATTCATGTCGTTTTAGTCTTATGCACAAATTTTAATGAAAACACTCATCCATCAATCAATATTATCATTCCACTAACTTTATCATTAATTTTATTACCCACTACATTTTTTAACCAAGCAAAACCTTCAAAATAGTAACAACACACAAATCAATACAAATCATTACTATCCACTACCTAGAAAACCTAAAACGACATCTATTTTGATACAAAACTAAAGAGCTAAAACGACATGAATTTCGAGACGGAGGGAGTATATTATAATGGGTTATAACTTTTTTTTATAAGAATTGATTCAACATAAACCAGTATTGTATAATATTTTGTCAATTCTTTTAGCTTCTCGTTACATCAGATTCATTATCGAATGGTAAGTGTTTTGGTTCGATCGATTTTACACTTTAAAAAAAAAACTAAAAATATGTATTGCTAATGGGAAACTGCATGTACTGCACCATAGCTTCAACCTTTTTTCTGAGTATTGGAGAGTGCCCTTTCTTATCAATCAATTCACAATTTGAATAGACGTATGTCTATTCCTTTTACAGGTTAGTGGATCCATTTGTGTAAAGTGGACCTCAAACTGTAGCCGAATTAGAAGATTTCCATTTCATGACCTACTCGACAAATGAATTTATTTGCAAATTTCCAAAAACTCTATCCTAATACTACGTCCGTTTTAAAATAAAAGTCGTTTGTCTTTTTTTTGCACGTTTTTTGAAGAGATAAAAACACTATAAAATATTTTTTTTTAATAATTTCATACTTAGTAGTTATAAGTATAAACTTATTGAAAAAAATCATTAAAAATTAATATTTTATATAGTTTCTATCTCATAAAAATACGTGTAAAAAAATCGAACGACTTTCATTTTGAAACGGAGGGAGTATTATTAGAGATTCCGAGAAACTCCAACCAGATCCTGTTTGTTTTTTTTTTGTTTTTTTTTTTTGTTACAAGGTTGTGATCCATCATTCTAACACAAAATCTTAAGTCATTGTGTAGAGAAATTCACATCTCCTTATATTTTGTGGTCTTTTTACCATCCACAATCAATGTGAGATGTTTTGTATTCCAACACGCCCCCCTCAAGTGCAACCCGTCTGGATCGAGTTGACACTTGTGCAATTTTTTTTTTCTTCTTTCGAGTCGAGACTCTCAATCTTTTTATAACTCGCTCGATTTTTTGTTTTTTCAACGGGTTTTGGCATCTCAATCTCTTTTAGTCTTACCCGAAGCTAGGAAAATCGACCTGACGTACTCGGACCTGCTCTGATACCATGTGAAATTCCGAGAAACCCCGGTTGGATCGTATGAAAACGGGAGTCGTGTTTTTTTTTTGTTATAAGGTCAGGATCCACCCTTTTAATTAGCCCAAAAGCTTAAGTCGTTGTGTAGGGGTTTAACCTCCCCTTATATTTTGGTGTCTTTTTACCACCCACAATCAATGTGAGATGTTTTGTATCGCAACAACTCTTTTCATAAAAAAAATATTTTTAAAAAAATATTTTTTATAAAGAATTACTAAAAGAATATGTTGTCATAATTTATAAAAAGTTATTATAAGTTGCAATCTATTTATATGCTCCGTATATTTTTGGGTGAAATAATTATTTATATTTAAATGAATTATTTAATAGTTGTTAAATATATGCGCATGCATGTAATAGAGATGCTAAATATTAGGCCAATCATTCGTTATCATAAGCTTAGTTAGGGCTTAGAACTACTTATTAAACTTCCCTTTTATAAAAAGCAATAAATAAATATTGTAATATATGTGAATTAATAAAGTTAGAAATGTATAGGCCAACCAGTTCCTTTTTGCATGGTTTTAGTGGGAGACAGAAATTGAATCAGTGAACATGCAAGACAACCCAATTCTTTTTCATTTCACTTAGTTCAAAGAAAATTAATTAAAAAATTACATTAAATTTAATCGGCTTTTTATTTATATATTTATCATACAACACACCCTAAACTTTTGCAAGGATTAATTTTACAACACGGAACTTATGGTTAATTGCAACAACCATGACTCCTAAAGTGAGTAGAGGCTAAAAATAATTACTCTTTGATGTTGATGATTTTTTTTTATAAAAAAAAAATCATTTATTTTATAGGTCTTCTTTTTATAGATTGAGTAAAGACTCGAGATCATGTAAGCGTAATTCTTGAGAGGTCGACGACGAGTTGGTAGGCAAAAACTACCTAAATGTACAGTACAATTAGAAAATAGGTGCAAAGAAAGAAGCTGAAACAAACCCTACAACAAAACGAGCCAACGACCTAAGCAGAATTACACCTAAAAAATTGAGGACACCGGCAAGAACGAAGTCAAGCACCACTGAACAGTACGTAGCACAGTGGGCCAACGGTATTGCAGAAAACTATCTCATGTGGGTAGTGCAGATGAAACTCCAAGGAACCTCCTCCAATTCCCCGATACGGAGTTGCCTTGAAAGCACCACCTCGACCCTAGCTAGTCCCGCTCTCCACGGCCCCAATAAAGTAGAAGAACTCCTAGAGATGTCGGATGCAAAGCTGCACACCGCCCGTTCAAAAACGTCAATTAAGTTATTTTTCAGACCCTTTTGACAAATTGATCAAACCTTTTCAGCATGGGGACTCTCTCTCTCTAGACATTCTAGAGAAAGGAGTAAGAGAGAGCTTCTAGTCAAGTACCCAATACGTTTTATTTTATAGGTCCATGAAAGAATGAAAGCATCTCAATTAATGTTTTTTCTAAAAATTCTAAAATAATTATAAAAAAAGAGAGTCATATTCTTCTTTTTATTTATCCATATGACTATATCTATATCTATCTATCCATGTCTATATAAACTTTTAAAACTGACATAATTCTTTGTTATGGAGATATAAGAGTCCATTTATTTATTATAATTGAGAGGCATGTTAAGGAATAATCAAATATTCACTAATCAAATATTCACCCCTTACCTCTCTCATCTAATCTCTCTCCTTTGTATCTTTTTCCTCAACCCCTCCTATAAACCCTATGTTTTTCATCGATCTCCTTCCTCTTCCCTTCTCAAATTCAACCCGGTATCATCTTGAATTGACTTTAGAACATTACAAATGGTATCAAAACCTTAGATTCTGATGACCTAATTAAACTATGAATTTTCCGAAAGTTTTCCAAAAATAAAAAAAAATTGAAACCAGTGATTTGTGAGAAACGGCATCAATGGAGGACGACAACTGACTTCGTGTGGACGTGCAGATTCAAGAACTCGTCGGAATTGCCAAGAATATGAAGGAATGGATATGGAAGCCACCACAAGATTCTTCACTGCTTCTCATGCGCACCATGAAGAAGACGCAAAGAGGATAGAAGAACTCAAGGCGCAAACCGAGCAAAGAATTCAGAAATTGACGAGTTCGTTTAGGCATTCACCAAATCAAATCAATTACCGATTCAGTGTCAATTGCAATAGGTATTCTTGATGTTGATTCCACCTGTTCCGCCCTCAATAGCATATATAGGAAATTCCCAATTCAGTGTTAACTGCAATAGGTATTCTTGGAGTTGAGTTCAAAGAGTGAGAAATCTAGCTACAACAACACACCTCTTTCAATCTTCAAGAATCAAACAATCAATCATGTTCTTGTAGCATCGATATGAAGGGAGAGACATAAACTTCCAAGGCATCTCCAACTGAAGACTCCGAGAATCCAAATCGAACAAAGTTGCTAATCAAGTTCCCGCCTTTGAAGGTAACTTCGAACCCCGTGCGGCTCTACTTGTGCGTCTAGGCGTTCTTCTTCATTGGAGTTCTGACAGTCAGAGTCGGGATTGCCTGGGGTCGAGGTGGTGTGTACGGGTCGACTTCATGATCGGGAATTAGCTTCTTGGAGGTTCGTTTTCACTGCCCACAATGATGTATCGTCTGGTTGATTTTGTCCGTAGTCTATATATGTCCCTAATTTTCTAGATTTAGTTTTACATAGATTCATTCGTCTTTTGTAGGGTGCGTTTCCATTTGTTGTATTACATCTGTTCTGTTTTCTATTATATATTTTGACGGTTTATCGCATGTCGACTTGTCGACCATTGAGATTCAGATTTCTGATATCGAATTCTTACTTAATAAAATAAAATTTCAATGAATTGTCACAACTTAATTTAATACACACATATCAAGTTGAGAAGGAAGGGTAATTGTCCTTGGAAGTGGCAGGGCAATGGACATTATTGAGAACACGTACTAGAACCTTTAATTTGCTAGTGGATTTTTGGGCCAGAAAGAGTTAATTTCCATTCATACTTTCATTATCAATTTAACTCCAAGGAATCTCATGGATCATGATTATCCCTTTACTAATTCCTGTATCCTCATTATATTTTTATATCTTTTATTTACTTCCTCCGTCTCACAATAATTGTCACTTTACTTTTGGCACATTTTTTAAGAACGATAAAAATTATATAAAATATCCATAATTTTATTAATTTAAAAAAATAATTTCATATTTAATACAATTGTCTATAATATTATGAAAAAAATTAATATTTTACAGAGTTTTTTGCTTCTTAAAAAACGTGTCAAAAAAGTAAAGTGACAATTATTGTGAGACGGAGGGAGTATTCAATATCTACCGTGTATTAAAGTTCAAATCGGATCGATTATTTTGGGTATGTGTTTACGAGGGCATATATGTATTACTTTCTTCATCTCAAAATAGTTGTTGTTTTACTTGTAACACATTTTTTAAAAAACGATAAAAATTATATAAAATATCAATGATTTTATTAATTTACAAAAATAATTTCACACTTATTTATGAAATTATTTAAAAATTCGATAATTTTATAGAGTTTTTAACTTCTTAATCTACCAAAAAGTCAAACAACAAGTTTTATGAGAGTGTGAGACGGAGGGAGTAATAGTCTAGGATAAAAGTTGAGGTTTCAAATAAGGCTCGTTAAAATCGTATCTTCAACGAGATTTACTTTCTAAAACGAAAAATTTTAATTAACGGATACTATAATATTTCATACCTTAGATATGCATGGAATGGGATGAAATGTTTACTGCATCTATGAGTACTAATTATTACTCATTTGCTTTGTTTGAATTCACCCACGGGCCACTAGGCCGGGTTTACCTCTCCATTTCCCTCCTTTAATTACTTCTTCTAGGGTTCTTCATGCAGTTTGAATTGTTTGAATCGAGATTGAGTTTCTACTTTCTATGGATTGGAATAATTGATGGAAGTTGTCCCAGGCGGAGCAGCCCAATAAGGATCTTTTTAGTCCTTGTTTATAATCCATTTCAAAATGAAGGTCAATCGATTGCTTTCTATCTCAAGTATTAATACTCACTCCATATCACTTGGTAGTTTAATTTTTTTAGCACGTACGATTTTTGAAAAATGAAAAACTCTATAAAATACTCCCTCTGTCCAATAATACATGGACTTTTAGATGTAATTTTTTTTCCAACAATAGATTGTCTTTTAGGTTTTCTAGCTAAAAAGTTATAATGATTTGTATTGGTTTGTGTGTTGTTGACTTTTTAAAATAATTTGATTGGTTAAAATGTGTAGTGGGTGTTAAAAAATAATAAAATTTATGAAAAAGTAAGTGCAATGATGATGTTTTTTTAAAAGTAATGTGTTTTATTAAAACTTGTGCAAAATGCTACTCCGTAAAAGGCAATGTATTTTTAGACGGATGGAGTATTATTTTTTTTTTAAAAAAAATAATTTCGTAGATAATTATATTAAGTATGAAATTATTTTTTTTAATTAATAAAATTATTGATATTTAATTTTTACTGTTCTTAAAAAAACGTGTCAAAAGCAAAACAACAAGTTTTGCGCGACGATGGTAGTATATTTTTGTAGTGATTCGCTAGACCTGCTCATAATAACTATAAACACAAAAAATCAAATAGTCAGACATATCATATATGACATTTTTCTCGATTAAACAAAACACAAAAAGTGACTCTAGCAACTCTTTGGTGGAGTTTATGGACTATCAGGAAAGATGTGAGTTTTAATGAAGACGAACTTACAAGTAATAGGAAACAAGAAGCGTATTTGCGATAACTTTTTAGACAACTAAATGACTCCAAAATCACCTTTTAGGAAGATAAAATAAGAGCATGATAAACACTAAGCCACATAATCCACCCGGGGAAAAGAAAAATATTAAATGGAAAAAAACTCAAGTGGAACACTTAAAAATTAACTTTGACGGTTCTAAGCTCTAAACTGGTCAATCAACTACATGGTTCATGATTTGGGATTCCAATGGATCGATCATCTCTTCTGGAAGCATTTGTTGCGACTTTGCCTTCTTCTTACCTGCCGAAACTTTGGCCCTTCATTTCCATCGTGTGGCTACTAATGATCTTGGTCTTTGACAGATCGACATTGAAGGAGATGGCCTTACTGTCATCAATTCCATCAACGACAAGTGGATATGCTCACATGCCCGTGGGAGAGAGATTATCATTTCGGACATCTTGCAACTTCTCAAGCTATTCGAATGGTCGTCTTGCATTTACGTCTTTCTCAAAGTCAATCAGGTAGCTGACAAGGTGGTTCAGCTGCACCACATGATGGACCACGATGCACTCCTGACGCACCCGGAGTTCATTTCACTTGCTCAGAGAGATGCTATTGGAGATTGGTGGGTCAGCAGGGTATGACACCTTCCAAAAAAAAATCTTACCTTTTATAAAAAAAAAAGTATACATATATTACAGTGCTGAGATAGGGAAAATCCCGTCATCATAGCATAAGGGCATTTTGGTCTTTTACCAATAAATTCGAGTATTCAATACGACATTGATGCTTCCGTTTCGTCTACTGATTACGATAGCGGTTTCGTGCATTAAGAGCGTTGACCGAATTAAATACGGTAACGGTTTCTTTTATTTAATATCGTAACGGTTTCTTTCATTTAATACTCGACTAGTATAAATAATAGAAGATAGACTCGGATTGAGGAGGACTGACTTGAGCGTCGGAGGGTCCTACGGGGGAGACAAGCCCCGCCCCGACCTCGTTCGTTCTTGTTTGCAGGCTAGGGTTCAGGCTGAGGGCACGATCAAGATCGATCAACTATGATGCAGATTTTATGCATCACAATTGGCGCCGTCTGTGGGAAATTCGATCGAAAAGCCATGTGATCGGATCTCCCAATCTAAAAAAAAAAAGAAAAAAAGAAAAAAAAGAAAAGAAAATGTCTGGTGACGGGAGGAGGAAAGGTGGGAGGCTCGTCCTTGGTCCAAAAACCCTAGGGGTTAGGCACCGCCGGCCTCGGACCCCAATGCCGCCGGAGGCTCGCATTGAAATATTATTTTTAAGATATATATATATATATATATATATATATATATATATATATATATATATATATATATATATATATATATATATATATATATATATATATATCTTAGAAGTTGTTTTGGATTAAAACGACATCGTTGTGTTAGTTTAAATTATTATTGGAAATCTATATAAGACGACAACAAATGATGTTAGTTTAGTATAAGATGTCGTCATTTTTTTCTATTAAAAAGGAAAAATAAATGAATGAATGAAAGAGGCGAAGAAAAAAAGACTAACAAATGAAGATATGAAAAGCAATATAATAAACAATGATATATTGAATATGTAACTTGTTCGAACATGTAATAATGTGTAACTAGATTTTAAAAAAAAATTAAACTTACATAACTTCTTATCTAATTGTCAAAATGAATAATATAACCTCTCATTTCAAACATTTATAATTTTTTATTCGGATTATTATATATCAAAACGAAACTATCAACAAGGATAACATATATCATATATATAGTTCGTCATATGAAAGGACAGACACATGACTCCCAATGATCCCCTTGGCTCCGCCACTATATGTTTGGTATGAGAGAGAAAAAAGTTAGAGAATTATTTCCAAAATTATTTTCTTGTTCAAACTCCAATAGCTTCTTCATTTCAAAAATCCAGAGAATCATTTTAGAGAATCTGCATAGTTATTTTTTCATTTAGGAAAATAATATGGAGAATCGGTTGAAAGAAAATATTAAAATTATCTTAGAGCTCTAAAATCCCTAAAATGGGAACTGTAAATTCCGAGAAAATCCTAGTCGATCAAGTCGGATGAAAATAGGAGTCTTTTTGGGTTTTAATTTTGTTTTTATTTATAAGGTCGGAACCCACCCTTTTAACACAAAGCTTAAACCAACCTGTAGCGGTTTCGCTTCTTGATATTTTATGTTGTAATGACCATCTTTTTATCCTAGCATGAACATATCTTGCTCTAATACTTTTGCTTGTGTTTACGAAAAATGTTAAACACTCCAAACACATTCGTGGGACCTCTACGAGTCTATGACTATCGAATTTTTGTAGGCTATACGTTAAACGTATTTTAGGCATATGGAGGAAATAAATAGAATTCAAATTTCATTATTGATCCCCGTAACCCGTCCCTATTTAATGAGCGAAAGAATCGGAACGGGCTGTTAAACTCGCAGAACGGGACGGGATTACGCCTCCTGGCCTCCTTTATATAAAGGACCCTCAACTGCTTTCCTCTGCCTCTTCATCAGTCATCACACACGTAGTACACGAACCCCCTCCCTCCCTCCGTTGGCTGGCTTGTCCTCTCCTCCCATCCCCTCCATTTAGGCTTTCAAACTTCCAATCTCTCCCTCTCAACGCAATCATCATTACCATTCCTTTGTTTTTCTTCGTTTCCCCTCTCTCTCCTCTCTGTCTTTTTGGCTTCCTTTTCCACCATCCGCAACAGAAAAAATTAACCACAGTTTCTGCCTCTATATGCGTGAAGTGAGCCGCTCAGCGCCATACGCCAACCGCCATTGACGCACACTAGCCAGATCTTGAAGCAAGAAGCAATTCAATCATCAAATCTTGCTTTCTGACAGGTATGGAGAGCAGGTCCCACGGCTATGATCATCCGTCCTTCTCCTCCACTCTCCTCGATGCCATCTACCGCTCTTTCGATGAATCTAGCCACGATATTCGCCCGTCGGCGCGATCTCGATCGCAGTCGCTGGTGCGCGGCGGCGGCGGCGAGGTGTTCTTTGAAGAAATGGTGTTCAAGAAGCAGTTTAGTACCAAGAATGGCGGAAGTTCGATGGACGCGGCGACTACGATGATGAAGAGCAGCAGTGCTTCTCTGGATAGGAGCAGAGCCGGTGATGCAGAGCAGCGGAAATCGCGAGGACGGATTCTTGATCAGTGGAGGCAGAATTCGGCGATGATTGATGACGAACACGTCATCCGCCGGAGATCTCTGCCGCCGGAAATGACGATGGAGTTTGCTGGACTGAGATCGTCCGTGATGTCGAGCGATCGCCGCCGCCGCTCGCTAGGATCGTTTAAAGTGAACTCATCGGCGGGGTGCTCGTCAGATTCAAGCTCCGGCGGTCGATTGTCGTCCTCCGAAGCCGATTTCTTCTACGGCACGAAGAAGAAGAACGCACTCAAGCCGATCAGGACGAGTTTCTCGGATCACCGTTCCGAAACGTTTCGTCCACTCCCTGATTCGAGGCCGCCGAAGAGCGACAGCGGCGGCAAGTCGGCGAAATCGCGAGCGCTAAAACTCTACGGCGACCTGAAGCGGATGAAGCAGCCGATATCGCCGGGAGGAAAGCTGGCGAACTTCCTCAACTCACTCTTCAACGCCAGCGGCAGTTCCAAGAAGCAGAGGATCTCATCCTCACCGTCATCCGCACGGGCCGCCAGTGACCTAATCGACACCGGCAGGTGGGAGTCCAAGTCCAATTTCACCACCAACGCCACATCGTCCTGCTCAACCGCCTCATCTTACTCCCGATCCTGCCTCAGCAAACGGCCATCGTCATCCGGCCGCTACGACTGCGGCGAGAAACGATCGGTGAGATTTTGTCCTGTCAGCGTAATCGTCGACGAGGATCTCAAGCCCTGCGGCCACAAGTCCTTGCGAGGAAGCGAAACCCCCGAAACAACCATGTCGGCCATGCCTAGTGATCCGCTGAAGAATTACCACCACAGGAGCAAGGAATTCGCAGCGCGGAAGGATCAGATCTATGGTGGTGTCGAGAAAATGGAGACAACAAGAGATCAAAGAATGGTTATTGATGATGAGGACGATGTCGAGAGCTGTTGTAGCTCAGATCTGTTCGAGTTGGAGATAGGCGTTGACAGGTACTGCGAGGAATTGCCGGTTTATGAAACCACTCGCGTTGAGACGAATCGAGCGATCGCCACTGGGCTGATCGCCTAGCTATGATGAATTCGTGGTCTTGCTATCAGATAACCAAATCATCCGTAGATAAATTTTGTATCAGTTTTCATATCTACATGTGCCATAACTAATTTCTGTTCAAGCTGAATTAAGTATATACAGTGTGTTGTTCAAAAGATCAAGGTTTATCCCTATCAAGCTGTTACCAAATATGCAAACAGTATATGAATTAGTTCTAGCCTTCTAGAACTTGTACAAAACTTGAATGGAAAATAGAACTTCTGTCTTGTTTTTTGAAACTAAAATCTGTCTATAAATTAGAGAAGATCAAAGTCCGCCAGGGTGATGAGGCGTTGCGGAAAATGATTAAAAGCAAACACAAGAGGGACAATCGTTCGGCATAAGTCTAGCTACGAGATCAGCAACAGTATTAGCAGTCATACGGACGTGAATAAAAGTGACACTGGTGCGATTTGGGAAATAAGCAAGCAAATCCTGACACACCAAGTCAATGTAAGAGACTAAGAGGGAGAGTGGGTGGTGCCTTGCACACTTTGGATGAGGTTGAAGTCGCAAAGAGGAAGACTAAGCCCTCCGCCAAAGCCACGTGGGTGGATCCAGGAAAATGTTTTGACACAGCCATGAGAATGGTACCTGAAGAATCATGGAAGACTCTACGTCAAGGCAAGTTGAGCCATTAAGACGAGTGGCATCAGTGTTCAGTTTGAGGGAGCCCAGCGAGGGGTGGTCCAAGAGGAGACGCTCGATGTAGATGGAGTGGAATAGAACTTCAATCTAAGCCATTCCATCTACTTAAAATCTCAATAAAAAAAAAAAATCATACTCCCTCCGTCCAACAATACATGGACTTTTAGATGTAAATTTTTGTCCAACAATAGATGATCTTTTAGGTTTTCTAGGTAAAAAGTTGTAATGATTTGTATTGGTTTGTGTGTTGTTGACTTTTTAAAATAATTTGATTAGTTAAAATGTGTAGTGGATGTTAAAAAATAATACTAAAATTTATGAAAAAGTTTGTGCAATGATGATATTTTTGGACGGAGGGAGTATTAAAGATAGAAGTGATTTAAGAAAGCAATATTAAAATATTTAAAATAATTTAATTTTGAAAAATATTTCCTGATTAAACGTATTAAAGGAATGATTTTCACAAAAGAAAATTAAAACATAACGTTTTAATTACTACCCACATATGTTTTTAGGTGTTAAGAACTATATAAAATATCAACTTTTTAAACATATTTTTTCTTCATAATTTCAGTATAGCTAATCATTGAATCTAACTTTTTTATTATGTGTGATCTTCTGGGCAACAAATCGACACCAATCCACCCGGACTACTATCTCATTGAGGAATGTCGCGAGCTGATAGCCAGCAATCCATGGGATGTCAAGATAACTCATGTTCGCTGACAGGCAAACAGAGCAGCTCAGCTGACCCTGGCACAATGGGTATTCTTATCAAATTCTGAATTTGAAGAGCATAGCTTGGTAACCATAAATAACTATGAAAGTAATGTTTGATCAAACTACCATGCTAGATTGATTTTCTCCCTGTTATAGTATATATCTAGTTGAATAGTCAGAAAGCAAAGGAGAAAGATCATACATTTTCCTATTTATAAAAGGGAGGATTTTCACAATATAAGCTAGAAACATTAAATATTGGTCAATTTATTTATAAATTTATGATATGTTATGAAACCACCTTTTGAAAATTAAATTAGAAAAAAAAAATAGAACAATAATATCACGGAAATACATATGCCTAAGTTGTAGATAAACTTGTAAATATGCACATAAGTATTTACAAAAACCATAAATGTCATGCGTTAACTTAATTCACATGTCTCTACGTTGCACTACCTTTTTATAAGGTACGTAAAGGGTATTTAATTACACATAACTTGAATATTAATTTTAGGTCAATGTACGTACCTTTTCCACTTTTGTATCTTCAAAATTCAAATTATGAGACCCATAAAATATAGAGGCTAAACAACCCAAACCCAACTAAAAGGTCAAGCTACACCTACAGAGTACAGAGAGTATGCCCAATTAATTAACTAAAATATACAGTAATACCTCCGTTCGGAAAAACTTGACACTTTAATAGTTTAATTACTATTTATGTACGTTTTTTTAATTAGAAGATAAAAACTATAAAATATCTAGTTTTTTAAATAATTTTTTAACAACTTCGTAGTTATTATTAATAAGTACAAACTTGTTAAAACAAATTTATAAAAAAGTGAATATTTTATATAGTTTTTATCGTTCTAAAAAAGCGTGTATAAATAGTAAACGACAAGTTTTGCCGAACGGATGGAGTATCATTTTATTATTTATGTAGCATTTTTAAAAGCTTATAACTTATCTTTTTCAGTAATCTTTTAATTAATTTTATATCAGCTTATTCTAAATAAGTATGATAGTAACATTTTTTTTTATCTTCAAACAAATAAAATGATGTTGTTTTAATCTATAAAAACATTGTTTTTTTTTTGTCTAAAATGACACCGTTTAAATCTTAACGATTAAATATGTAACTTCCTGTTATCTTAGCATGCAATAATATGTCGACAAGATATAAAAAAGAATTAACTTACATAATTTCTTATCTAATTGTTGAATTTAGTAATATAATCTCTTATTTCAAATCTTTTGATATGAATTATATTATCAGAATATCAAGTTAGGTAAAATACAAAAATATCGTGGTTTATTCAAAAGATGTTTCAAATAACTAATTAATATGTCTTTAATTTTCAAATATTCATAAATTTCTACTCGTATACCAGATTGAAGAATATAATATATCAAAACGAAGTTATCGATGAGTACGTAGAACATGTATAGGTAACTGTCAAATGAAAGGATGGGCGAATGGTCCCCTTGCCCCTCCCCAACTCCACCTATGTATGGTTGTTAACGAGCCGCAAGTATTGTTGGTTCATATTCCGTTCATTTAAGATATGAACGAGGTCGAGCCTAAATTTTAAGTTGCGCTTAAAAGTGTGATCATACTCGGCTCGTTCAGGAAATGAATGAACTCGAACCAAGCTTTTTTCGACTTTTAAGAAGTTCTACTTGCTCATCATACAGTAACTTAAAGGAAATTTTATAAATTCCATATGAGCTGAGTTGTGCGGGTTTAAAAATATGCTCATACTCGACTCGTTTAGAAAATAAATGAGTTCGGACTGAGTACGAGTCGGATTCGAGCTACTCATGTGTTATAACTATGTTAGCACTAATAGCTTTAATGGATCAACTCAAAAGCACCCAATGATGATACCCAAACACGAAACTTGAAAGTTAATCAAACACAACCATGGCCCCAATCACTTGATATCTAGCTAGACCTATATCCTATAAAAGTTACACCCTACAAAATTAATTAATAGGCTAATACAAAAATTAAGCCAAAACGCCCTTTAATTAACCACCAATGTACGGTTTATTCCAAAATGTAGGACCACAAAATCATAACATCATAATCTATGCTTTATATTAGCTTAAAAGCCTCCATGGGGTTAGCTTTTGAGTTGTATATATAGTACTTTGACAAATATGGGAAAAAGGCTATATATTTAATTAATTAGTAGCTAGGTTTAATATATGTTAATTAACTATAAATTTATCAGTAGCTAGCTACATAGTTAGGTCGAAGGGTCATAAATGTTTGGACCACATATGGGTCTTACCGTCTTAATGTTTTATATATATTCGCCTCATATTCAACAAACCCGCACTCTCGTTTTTTATTTTATACGGAGTAATGTTTATATATATAAAGCAATTAAGTTCATTTTCCGAATCCTATATTTTTAAAACATACTTTTGATCAATATATATATATATATATATATATATATATATATATATATATATATATATATATATATATATATATATATATATATATATATATATATATATATATATATATATATATATATATATATATATATATATCTTATTTTCAATCTATATTAACTACCTAGTAGAATACAAACCTTGTTGATCGATCTGTATTACTTTTGTTATGGTACACCTCATATCTAGTTGTGTTTCGGACCAATTTGGTTTTTGACACTTTATTAGAGTCTCGTCTTTACTTTCAATAGGAGTTCATATATATTGCTATAGTTGCCTTCTGAGAGTGTTAATTACTTCATTGGTTTTCCACAACAAAAAATAGGAGAAGTATTCATGGTTTGATGATTCATTAGATGTCTTTCCTTGTCTCTATTGGTCTTGATGGCTTTCGCTCGGTGACGGAACCTAAGATATATATTCTAATCAATTGGTTCAGTTTAAAACACTGAATTAATTAATATATAATCTATCTTTAAAACATTTTATTTAAGTATTTAAATCTATCTTAATTAATATATAATCTATCTTTAAAACACTGAATTATTAAATATTTAAATCTATATCAGACTATTAGATAAGAAACATTTTTGTTTAAGTGTCATAATAACTACCTTAATTTTATGATTACAAATTTACAATCGATCAACTTAATCTATATAAATGGTCAACTAATGAAATTTTAACATATTTTTTCAACTTATTTTTAACTATCAAATGAGAATCATCATTTTTATCATAACCGCCTTTATTTTACTATTTTTACACTTTTTTTTCAACTCAACCTTTCTAATTTCATACCAACTTCTGTTAATATCTTATTTAATAATAATTTATCATATTATTATAATTTTATTTATAAAAAAATAGCAACATGGTATAGGTATATGAATTGTATTAGTTGCGATCAATTTAATAGCTAGCTAGCTCGACCCTCCCCTTTACAATATATATATGCATCCAAAACATAAACTAATTTAGTTTATAACAAAATAGGTAAAAGTAGATTCAGGTCAATTGTCTAAATAGACTAAATTCAATATATATATATAGCCATACATATATCCTATTTAGATACGAATCGTGTGCAAGGTACATAGATGAATAACTCCAATCTGCAGCTATAGAGAGTAGATCCTAGAGAGGTCCCTCCCCACTTCATGACATTGCCAATTGCCAAGTAGCAATCACTTTGATTGCAGTGGAACTTATGGATTAGCCCTCTCCTGCAATATATATTTTCTTGCAAGGAAATCTCCATCTCAATTTTGGGCCTTACAAAGCACCTCAAGCTACATAAATGTCAAGGACTAGTAAACATCAAGCTCTATTTACACGTATGCGCGTGATGTGATCGCGTAAATGTAATTTAGCGATCTGCACGAGCACAAAAATTGATTTGTTTGACGATTTTATGGACAAAAATGGATCGAGGGTCAATGTACATACCATACATCTTTTTGCTTAACGTGTCAGTTTTGAGTGTGATCGCTTGTGGGATTGTCGCGAGTTTGTCACATTTGAAGACTACACAACTTTGGCAAGCTATTGTGGCAAGATAAAGAAAGAGAATGATAGGGCTAATCTTTGTGAGACATATTTTTTAGTTTTAGGATTTATTTGTTTTAGGGTTCATGGAACCTTTGCCAAAGGATACATGAATGTATTTTTTGTCCCTTCAAAAAAAAATGAAACATAAAATAAAATTATATATTATGTTTTATAATTTGCTACTAGACATGCTTAAATAATGAAAATTCAGATAGATGTATACACCTATCTGAATTTTCATTATTTGAATATGTCTACTCTAGTAGTAGCTTTTTTTGTTGAGAAAATTAAAGAAGTACTCCTTCCTACCACTCATATCAGGGGTGAGCTATTCTTGCTAGTGGCTCACTTTTTTGGTATATTGAATACCATTAGTTGTATATTATAAGTAGCAGGCTTTTTAGTGAGTTAATTTTTTTTTATAAAATATTATTTTTTAAATAAAAAAATTACAATAATTTCATTCAGATTAATTATTTTATTTTATTTTATTTTATTCAACCATCCCCAACTTGAAAACAAAAAATTGCAAAAGAAATAAAATTTTTTTAACTCGAGGCATCCCCAAGTTACCCCTCCTGATATGCTCATTAAAAATTGTCTAAAAGTTAAAACGACTTAAACTATGAGTCGAAGAGAGTGTAATTTATGAGAAACTCTGACATTATTCATTCATAAGGAAATGTAAACAATTGTGAATGAATAATCAAGCTCAAGATAAGTATTATTCGATCAAATGCAATGTTAGAAAACATTAACTTAGATCGAAATCTATATATCAATGGTTGAAATAAAAGGGCATTAATTTTGTTTGACCGTGATACAACCTCTTGCCCAACATATATAATTGACCAAACACTCGATTTGGACTCATCAAGAAACATGTAATTATGTAAAATTTTATGATATTTTTTTGTCTTTAATTTAAAACCAATCGAGTATAAACATGTATTGTCAAGTTGGGGTAGCCTAATGTAACAAGACGGGAAAATATTTAAATATGGCTATTCTTTACAAGACATCTTACATGTTTTAATCATTCATTGTGTATTATGATGTATTTCATGTTACTTAATACAAGGAATCCAAATCAAGCATATAACCGTATTGCAAACCGTGTTATCAATATGTTTTAGAATTGAATTATATTGGACTTATATGGATAAGTTCTAATGTACGCTACACACACGGTGTTATGAATAGGGGCGGATCCTGGACCGACATTCCGGGGATATTTGAAGATAAATTTTTCATCATTCCGAAAATGTTTAAAGGTAAAAAAAAATCTTTAAAAGAATTTTTTTCTCGAATTGGGGATGCTTTACGTAAAATATTAGGAAATTAATACTAAAAAAAAATTCTTTTTCTTTTAGGATCCGCCACTGGTTATGAGTTCTAATAAACTTCAATATGTTATTATAGAGCCGATGTATGTATATGCATGCATCCACTTACTTGAATCCACAACACGACCCCTTACCCTTAGTTATATATGATTCATGCATACAAAACTTAATTTGGAATGATATTAAAGTAGATCTTCACTTCATCACGTACGTACAAGTTCTTATTACACATTCCAAACAACAAAATACTTTTACATTTTGGAGTAAACGTAAAATCCTTGACACAGAGAGTTCAAATCCTATATCGATCTGACGATCTAGCATGGCTCATGCCCTCTTACTCAACATTATTGTAAGAAAAATAAAAGCACGGCGAATAATACATATGCAATAAAAGCACGGCAAATAATACATATGCTGCATATGTATTATTCGCCGTGCTTTTATTTTCCTGATATGCATACTAGTACTTCTAATATTATATAAAATAAATGGAACCATGTTGGGATGCATATAGGCTGGAGTGTACCATGTTGGTCCAGGCCGGTCTACAGTCACATCCCTCTCTCATTTACGAACCACGGGGTCGGACTGAACCGTTTTAATGCACCACCCTACTCCTCTTTGTCTTTAAACAGGGGCACATGTTGGGCCAGGTAACCAGTATGATAGGTCATTACAATAGGAGAGAACATGGGAGAGGGGAGATTCATATTTGTGATCTATGATGTCATATTTACCTGCAAATTAAGTTTGACAGTATGTTAAATTTTTTTGGTAGGCAAAAGCATTACGTCAATTATTTCTTGTATATAGATATGTCATTCGGATCATTCAAATCGGATTTGGATTTGAGTCATTCAGGTCTCGAGTAGATCGGGTTTTAGATCAATTGGATTATGGGTTGTTTCAGATCGAGTCAAACCGATGAGTCAAACCGAGTTGTCCTGATTTCGGATCGACCCAGTGGGTTAAAAAAACTCGAACTTTTTTAAAGACTTTTTAATAATATTAAAATATTATTATATTAAGGTTAAATTATAATATAAATATGTCAAATTAAACTATTATTATTATTCTTATTAAATGTATAAATATTATATAAATATCACTACTAGAAACACAGCCAGTAACAACTGTCATTTTCAATGGAAACTCCAACTATTTTCACTCTCTAATTGGAATTTTCTTCCGAAACCACCTGGTTGGAAAAAAGGGCGTTGAAATCAATTTCAACCCTTACTTTCTGATGGAATTTCCAACGTTATGTAGTGATGGGAAATTACCAACGGCGGAAATGGATGGAATTGCTTTTTCTATTTTCCAACCGTGTATCCATTGGAATTTCCAACAACCGTGTATCCATTGGAATTTCCAACAATATCTGCTAATTGGAATTTCCAACAGTTGCTAGTTCTATTGGAATTTCCAACTATATGTAATGTTGGAAACAATATTTATTGTTGGAAATACTTTTCATCGTTGGCAAAATAGTGGCAATATAATCAAATGAAATCGACAATATCAACCAAAATTAACAAATAATTGAATCTAAAAATATCATACCACATTCACTTATAAAAAAATTTAAATTGTATTATTATTAATTATGAAATGAAAAAGCATATACAATTTGAATATAATATATATATTAGAGTAACTGTCTAGGCCGAATTCGATAACAAAATTAAACATTAAATATAATTTTATAACATGCTTGATAATCCTGACAATCATTAAAACAATTGTTGAATGAATTTGCATTACAACTATAGGATCCCCAAGTAACCATCACCCACCACCGCCGCCACGTTGCACCTCCCCGCATATGGGGATGACGACCTCCTCGCCGCGAGATCCCCACCGAACTCGTCAAGCAACTTCTCAACATCATCCATGAAGTCCTCCTTCTACCGAGAGACCGTCGAGGAGCTCATCAGCCATTTCAACGTACGACCTCTACCCCATCTAGCTTCCAAGAGATCAAGAAGATCGGCGTCGACCTCCCTCGTTTCCGTAAGTCCTAGTTCGACTTCCTCTCCGGCCTTCTCTACGAGGGCCTCTACCTTTCATCGAGATCCTCCTCTCCCGCCGCTGGAACCTCTACAATAACACCCTGGTATCAAGGAAAATGAAGAAGTTCGAGAAGCACGCCTGCGACGCCGTTTATTGAGGGGTAGATACATGCTCACTTGTACACTCATTTGCTCTCTCAACTTGCCGGCCATAGAAGGTGATAGACCCATTTAAATCGTACATATGACGACTGCTTTCCATCTTGGCGGTTAACAAATGAGAGATTGAAAAACAGATGACATATATATTGAGAGACTGGAGAAGAGAGTCAGGCGGTTAACTAGAGCGTTCATTTTTTCCACTAAGTCACCCACTAATTAAGGACGTACGTGGTTGATCAGTTGTGAATTGTGATCCTTTCATTTCAATTGAACTGAAATTCTTTTCTTCCACTAAGTCACCCACTAATTAAGAAATGTTTTAAATTCATCCCATTGTTTAAAGAAAATAGATTGAAATGATATTTTATGATTAATATAGAATGAAATAATATGGTATAGTTAATATTAACTTTATTTTCAAAAAAAGTTTTGAATTAATCCCATTGTGTAAAAAATGTAGTATGAAATGATATTGTGTAATTAATATAAAATGGAATAATATTGCATAGTTAATATTAAATTTGTTAAAACAATAAGCTTCGAATTAATAAAAAAAGACTAATTGATATTGTGTAATTATTATAGAATGAAATAATACTGTTAGTTAATATTAAATTTATTAAAAAAAGTTGTGAATGAATATCATTGATAAAAAAAAATGTAGTATGAAATGATATTGTGTAATTAATATAAAATGGAACAATATTGGGTAGTTAAAAAATGTATTATGAAATGATGTTGCCAAAAATAAAGATAGAGGGAATAATAGTAAGTGACCCTTGATCCGAAAATCTTTGCTAAATTAACCCCTGCAAATAAAATTTGCAAAGGGTCGTCACCTCTGCTGGTTAGAGAAGGATTGTAGCCGGTGGAGAGAGAAAAAGTAACAGGCATTTATTTGCCCGTCCTTTCTCTCATCCTTCAATCTCTTAAATCCAAAACGTTTAACCTTCCCACATTAAAGAAGAAGATGGAAGAAGCGCACTGATGCGGGCATGGCGAAGAATCAACGTTTTTCGTTGATGGAAGAAGCGCAGGAAGCACGGAAAGGGCTCGGATCTGGGGCTGAGGGGCTCGGATCTGGCCGGATCTGGGGTGCAGCGGATGGTGGGGGCCGGATCTGGGCTAGTGGTGGCCGGAGGGTTCGGATCTAGGAAGATCTGCGAGGGCGAAGGTTCGGATCTGGTGGGAGGAGGCGACGCCAGATGTGGGCGAGGTGCTCCTGGCGGCCGGCGAGACAGAGAAGGCGAGGGAAGACGGTGAGGAGATGGATTCGGTGAGGAGATCGGCGTCTGGTTTTCGCCTTGGCTGAGAGACGGTGCAGAGGAGAGGGGTTGCGAGGGCGAAGGTTCGGATCTGGTGGGAGGAGGCGACGCCAGATGTGGGCGAGGTGCTCCTGGCGACCGGCGAGACAGAGAAGGCGAACCACGGCGCTCGGCTTCAGCTCTAGCGATCGGAGGAGCGAATTGAGCTCCAGCTGCGTCAGGCTCCCGTCCTTATTCTGGTCGAAGGATCGGAAGATCTCTTCCAGCTCCGTCAGTTGATCCTCGTCGAGAAGCGATCCGAATCCCTTTCCTTCCATCTCGATCGATCAACGACCACCGAGGATTCAATTAAATTCGATTCAACGCGAGATCTCACCTCCGTTAAGCGTGGGGACCTGATTCGCGATCCGAATCCCTTTCCTTACAAGCAGTACTGCTCGTGTTCCGATTTCTGGCGATTCCTTGATTTGGGAAATTGGGGATTAGGGTTTGATGAACTGCGAGAATTAGGACTTGGATTGCGGGGATTTTTGCGCGGTCGGACTCAAAAGGGTTTGAGAATTGAATTGAATTGAGTTGATTTTGGCTTGAATTGTATTGAATTTGAAAAGGATAGAGCAAATTTGTGAATTATTGAACAAGTTGATTGAGATTTGTTAGAACAATTTTCAGAAACCACAATCGGAATCGGATACTGGTTAACATTACTGGTCATAACCTTTGCCATGACAGGTAATGTGAATCGATCATTTCTCCTTAATGAAAGAAAATAACATGACAGGTAATGCTATTAACATGACAGGTAATGCTATTAACATGATGTTGTGAGCTGAATCTGCCATGTTTTACAGCAACTTTTATATCGATTTCTGTATACATTTGCATTCATATGGGCTAGAATAGTACAGAATCTATGTAGTTTATGTTTATTTGCCAAATATATGGAATCTACACCAGTTTCTGTTTAATTCGCAGAAATCGAGGCATTTACAGCAATTCTACAGAATGTCGGAAAAAAGCTCGGAAAATCACTACAGAAGTCCAAGGTCAAAACAGCGGAACAATCCTGAGAACATGGTCTACTCGACCTCGAGTAACTTTACTCGACCTCGACAAGCCATGCCCGAGCAGCCTTGGTCGAGCACACCCTGATCGAGCAAGCCAGCCGACCTGACTCCGGACCCAACTCGACCTCGACAAGAGCTACTCGAGGTCGACGAAGCCCCAGACCCTCATGTCCGGAGTCGACGAGGAGAGAAGCCGAGGACGACCAGACGAGACTCGCTGCCAGCGACTCCACTCGCTGCCGCGGAAAAGGAAAGTCGCTGCCGCGGACCATGCCACTCGCTGCCAGCGGATGAAGCCAGTCGAGGAGATCTAGCCGAGCAGACCCAGTCGACAAGCCCAGATCTTGTCGAGGTCGATAAGAGCTTGGTCGACATCGACAAGCACCCAGGAGCCCTATCCGAGCCACTCGACCACACCAACCCGAGGAGACCATGTCGAGGAGTCAAGCCTACTCGACCTCGACTAGGTCAACTCGAGGTCGACGAGCACCGGTGAGCCCAGACGAAGCCACATCGAGCCAGAGTCAGCCAAGCCGAGCCAGCCTACTCGACCTCGACGAGCCCTACTCGAGGTCGACAAGACCCCAGTTCCAGATCTGCTCGACTTGTCCTGTCCGACTAGGATTGATGTTGCTTGGGTGCGAAGCATTGAAGATTCTATCCGAAAATATCCGATTCTATCCATGGAAGGCGAAGATCTATCATGAAGACATGTTTCCTAATTAGTTTTATCTTTTCCAATTTTAGATATAATTTCCTTTTAGCATTTATTTATCATTAAGCAAATTAGATATAGTTTTAGATATAGATAGATATCTTCTATCCTTGATTAGCAAGGGTTAGAAGGCTATAAATAAAGCCCTAGGGGCTGAGCATTAGGCATCTTACAATCTTATTCACATCCAATTTCAGAGACACAATTAGTTAGTTACATTCAGAGCAGTTTTAGGAATTCTAAGGTTTTTAAGGTTTTGGCGGTTTGCGACAGTTGATTGCCAGAATTGTAAAAAGCTTTGAATTTAGTTGTTTAATGCAAGTTTCTTTTATCAATTCAATGTCTGTTACTGCGATGATGAGTGAGTAGTCCACCCACTTCTGGGGCTGGGGTGAGCCCGACAGTGGCCATGAGAGGCGATGCGATAAAGGTCAGAGATTTTCGTGCGATTCTGTCTTCTATCCCTATAAGCATGATTCTTTTGCGAGAGTTGAAGGTGATTCTTGTTTGTGTTATTGAAGCGAAAGTGATCTTAATGCAACTTGGATTAATTATGTGAAAAAAGGGTTAGTAACAATTAGGGTTTATGCGAGAGCCTCTATATGCCTATTTGTTAATAACGAAAGTTATTTGATGGAAAGCATGATCTCTTATGCCTTTATGTGTTGTTTTGCATGGTTATCGTTGTGGTGTTGAAACCCTAGCCTTGGGAGTCTTTAGTTTATTGATTTATTTCATCAAAATCCGTGTTCTGTGTTCGAAAAGCATTTGCAATTTAAATTTCTATCTTTTACTGTTTTAGTCGACCTAGACGAAGCTTAGTCGAGATCGAGTACCACCCTTGTCGATCTCGAGTTGGAGTTGTCTGTGTCGAGTTGTCTTTCCTGTTTTCAAGTTTCTGTCTTTGCATATTCTTGTCGATCTCGAGTTAGCACTAGTCGAGATCGAGTACAGTTTTGTTCATCGAATTGCTTTGTTGTCGATTTCCAGTTTCTGTGTCACTGTCTTTGTCGATCTCGAGTAGTCTCTTGTCGAGATCGACGAGTGTTTGTCTTTGCTTTTCGTTTTGTCTTGCTTTGCTTTGTTATTTTATTTCTGTCTTTCTTTTATTTGCTTTTGTTTCCGTTGCCCTTGCCGGGATAATTGCCCTTGCTGGGTTTATTTCTGTTTCTGTCTGTTCTGCTGCTGTTATTGTGAGGTTTACAGCTACCTAAGAACTGCTGACGTGCTTCCTCGTGGATTCGATCCTGACTTTACTCTTACTATAACGGGAGGAAGTCTTGTATTTATTTGCTGAGACAGGGGAGTCTATCTGAACTTTATTTGATATCTATTTCAATACTTGACCAACTCCTGCAACAACACATGACAGGTTATACTGTTTAACATGACTGGTCATAACCTTTAACATGACAGATAATGCGAATCGATCATCTTCTCCTTAATGAAAGAAAATAACATGACAGGTAATGCTATTAACACGACAGGTTATACTGTTTAACATGACTGGTCATAACTTTTAACATGACAGGTAATGCGAATCGATCATCTTCTCCTTAATGAAAGAAAATAACATGACAGGTAATGCTATTAACATGACAGGTTATACTGTTTAACATGACTGGTCATAACCTTTAACATGACAGGTAATGCGAATCGATCATCTTCTCCTTAATGAAAGAAAATAACATGACAGGTAATGCTATTAACATGACATGTTATACTGTTTAACATGATTGGTCATAACCTTTAACATGACAGGTAATGCGAATCGATCATCTTCTCCTTAATGAAAGAAAATAACATGACATGTAATGCTATTAACATGACATGTTATACTGTTTAACATGACTGGTCATAACCTTTAACATGACAGGTAATGCGAATCGATCATCTTCTCCTTAATGAAAGAAAATAACATGACAGGTAATGCTATTAACATGACAGCTTATACCCTTTAACATGACTGGTCATAACCTTTAACATGACATGTAATGCGAATCGATCATCTTCTCCTTAATGAAAAGAGAGGAAAAAGTGTTCGGTTTCGATAGAATACTGTGTAAATTCGTCCACAGGAAAAAGTGTTCGGTTTCATATGCAGATGAGGTTCATTCAATATTGTAATATAGGATGAATGATCAAAAATTGTTTTTATTACCACAAGTGTTATCGAATATATGATGCATGATCTTTGGCAATTCCTCGCTATGTACCATAAGCGTTTCCAAGTGCATCATAAGTGACACAAAAACGCACCGGTCAGTCGACCAAGATGCACATAGAGCACTGCCATGTCAAAACTATTAACTATCATGTCAAAGGTATTACTTGACAAGTGAAAAGCATTATATGTCATGTACATCGTCTTTGAATGACATGTTCGAATTTCCCATAAGTACAAAATTCGTTAACTACATATTGAATTACAAAAGCCGGAGCATAAGCGTCTCCAGGTGCATCATACTTGACACCAAAAGACACCGGTCATTCGACCAACACGAACATGGGTCGTGAAGAACACACAAGCCTATTTGCCCATTACACTAGCAAAGTAGCAAGATTGACAAAGATTATTCAATGGCACACACACAGGATTCATGGGAAAGCCTAATTACACTAGCAACGTAGCAAAATTGGCAAGTAAATATTAACTAGTGTCATGTACAAACGCTGAGGCTGGAATGTTGACATAAACGGGTGACATGTATAAAAGCTGATGGCAAAACGTGAGTTGTTTTTTCTAAAAAAGTGGGTTGTTTTTTCTCTCTCTTTCTCTCAGCACTTTCTGAAAAAGTACGTTGCTTTTTCTCTCTCCTCCTCTCAGCACTCTCTCTCCTCTCATTAATTCTCTCTCTCTCACATGCTTTTCTTTTTCCCCTTTTCCTTTCCTCTCTCATCTCTTTCCCTGTCAGCTTTTATCCAGTTGTCTCCCACCATTTAACCTGTTACCGGCTACACTTGTAAGCGGATATCTGCTTTTAGCAAATTTTTTTCACATGGGGTTAGTTGTGCAAAGGTCATCACCCAAGTGGGTCATTTTAGCAAATTTGCCATAAAGATATTGCCAAAAATGAGATTTCAAATTATTAGATACTAGTGTAGATCCCGTCCCGTGTACAGGAAATGCATAAATCTAAATATGAATTATTATTTTCCTTCAAAAAATAATATAAATATAAATAAAATTAGTTCGACAGATTATATATAATCTAAATATCTTTTAATTAGATTCTCTCAAAATATAAATAAAATTCAAATTTATAATGTATTACGTGAAAGTTTTTTTTTTCTAATCTATGGTTAATTAAATCTCATATAATTTAATTAGATAGTTGATTTTAAAAAATATTTTAAAATTCTTTTTTTTATTAAATATGTAGTATATAGTTATTACATTAGTTTACTAAAATATCTATGTAAGGATGGATTGTGGCAATATATATGGCTATATAATATTTTAATTATTTATTTTGGGCTCAAAAAATAATATAGATAGATATAAAATAACAATTATTAAATGATTGATTTTGATATAAATAATTCTTTCCACCGAAAATAATCTAAATATAAATAAAATAGCACATATCAAATATTAAATATTTATCTATTAATATTTTTGGTAAGTATGACTATAAAAATTAGTTTTATTAATTATTTTTATTACTACTACTACGTTTAATTATATTGATATAGTTGTTTCCTTATATAATATTTACTCTTTTATAAAATATTCCATCTATCCAATTATATGTGTTAATGGTAAAATAAAATAATTATTTTTATTAGATTTCCTTTTTGGCGGGAGAAAGCTTTGCGAGATGCACTCATGCGCCGCCACGTAGGCAGATTCACTCACGCGCCGCCACGCAGGCACCAATGCATCGGTTTTAGTATATGTGTATATATATAGATATTAAATAAAGATGTTGCCATAAATAACGTTGCGTGAGATGATGACACGTGGCATAGGTGCTTCTGTTTTAATATATTATATAGATAGATTAGCTTTAACCGGCTGATGCAAAAATTTGATAAAGAATTAGTTTTAACCGGCTGATGCAAAATTTTGATAAGGAATTAATTTCTATTCATTTTGTAAATAATGTTTCCAACGAAAGTTAGTGACGGAAGGTGTTTTAAATCTATATTTCCAATAATTTAAGTTTTTGGAATTTACTTCCAACAATTTTAAATGTTGGAATGATTTGGAAAACTATTTCCAACAACTTTTGATCGTGGGAAAATATCACTCATTCCTTTCCAACAACACATACCTTTGGAATTTTTTTTTCCATTATATTTTAGTGTTGGAATTTCATCCATTGAATAATTTTGTTGGAACTCTCTTGTTGGAATTGAATGTGTTTCCAGTAGTGTATTTTAAGCAGAAAAATATCATATTTACACAAATAAATAAGTGCTCTAAACATGCTATAATTTTAAAATAAATATGTTATTTAACCTATGAGCTAGTGACATTAATAAACACAATTGCATAACGAATCCGTGTGGGGTACGGGGTCTGTGTGGCGTCTATATGGTGCTGACTCATTGGGTCTCGACCCTAAAATTCCCGAGTCATTTGGGCTTGGATCTTGGGGTCTAAAACACCAGATTCAAACCTAAAAAATTATTGGGCATTCATGTTGAGTTTTCTTAGTCGAATCAGGTTTTGATAGGTCTACTTGTATATACGATGTATTGGTAACCCTTCCAATTTGGAAATATTTTTAAATTTGAATTAGTTTACTAGTAGTTTTTAATTAGATTTTAAGATTCACTGTTTTTTCTACTTGTATATCTTCTTGATTTATGTTCTTATCCTATGCGCGCCCTTAGGAAACATGATAGATTATGATATGATTTATGTATAAAATTGGATCTACTTGCACAAATCTCGATTACATTCAAACATTAACGGTTTGATTGATGGGAATTGATGAGATTTTAATAAGAGGGAAATATAAATAAGTAATTTTCTGTTAGGATTAGATTTATACAGGGTAATATATGTGTAATTACTAAGAAATCAGAGAATGGGTTATAAATACCCAAAAGTGGTCTTGTACAGATTATCATTGAATCAATCATTCCTATTCAGTTCCTTCTTCTTCCTCTCTTTCTCATTAATTTAACAGATTTGATTAGAAGTCATAGGAAAATAAGCAATCAATTGATGAGAAATGAAAGAAAAAATAATCTCATCAAATTGGCGGAATTTGATAGGAAAATTAAACTTAATGTTTCAAAAGTGAATCAATAACTTTCCTACCTTAATTACGAAATAAAATAAGTTTTGTTCCTTGTACCAAACATAAGTTTCCTTCTTATAAATGAGTGTGTATAAAATACATTATTACATGTTAAAAGTATAACAAATTACATAATGATTCAATATTTATTATAATGCATTTTATATCCTTATTTTATTATATATATTTTTCTTTGGCTATTTTATTTATTTATTTATATTTTTATAATGGGAAAAAATTATTTCATTTTATAATAAGTTGACGACATTTATCCTAAAATAACATAATTTGTTGTTGTATTATATAAAGTTTTTTATACCGTTTTAATCCAAAATTACACCGCACATATTTGATTGTGCCCTCCTCCGAAAATTTTCTGTCTCTGCAACTGGTATTACCTAGTATATTAATTATAATAATCTAAATAATATTAGCTGGCTAGCTAGCTTGAATGTGATCGACGATGGTAAACCTGGTTAATTATTTGATGTTGTTGTGTTTGTGAGATTCAAGATCACAAGTTTGGGACCAATGACTTCTTGCCATAGTGATTAGAGTGGTGGGCTTCTTTATACCTCACTACCATGAGATCAATGGTTCAAATCCCACTAGAAGCTATTTGTGTTATAGTGGGTATTCATGTTTTGGTTTACCTTGGAATGAGTGAGTCTGTCTTGCGGTTTGCCGCTTGGCTTACCCGACTCGAGTGCTTTGCAGGCTAGTGCTCGACTCGTGGAGGATTAGTCGAGAACCCCGGAACCTCCACGCCATCACAAAAAAATTAAAAAAAAAATCACAAGTTAGGGAACTCCCCTCTCCTTTTCTCATTTGCCGCACGTACATGGTGAAATTTGTGGATACACGGAATGTTAACATGTTAGGGAGTAGCTATTCGATTGCAATGAATAATTATATATTTGATTGTTATTAAGTAGTTATTTAGTTAAAGTTGGTAAGTGGTAACTATGGTTATTTGCAATAAATTATTTAGTTGGAATGTGTGTTAAGGGTTTTTTTGTAGAGAGTGTATGATAGCTCAGGGGTATGTCTTTAAATGTGTATTTCAAACACATTATAAATAGAGGTGTAAGACTTTGTAACAAACTATAGAAATCAATCAAGAAATAGTTACACCCGTCTCCCTCTTCCTCCACATATACTTACCTTGAAGCTCCATCCATGGAGTTTGTTTGAAGATTTGTGATCATAAGATCATTGATCTTATATAGTATTAGAGCTCGAGGAAAGAGAGAACTGCGCTAGGCGACGTCCAGAGGAAGGAGATTCAATGGAGGGAATCAGGGAGTTCATTCGCACATTTCCGGAGAAATTGGATCATGATCAGGAACTAATTAATAGCATGAACGATCCGCTTGGATTATCAAATTCCGATCATCCAGCGGCACAACTGGTGTCGAATGTGTTCAATGGAGCAAATTTTCTGAGCTAGAGCAAAGGAGTGAAGATGGCACTAGGAGCCAAGTTCAAGATCGCCTTCATCGATGGAAGCTCGAGGCAAGAAGAGGTGCTGACATCGGACTTACCTAGATGGAATGGTGTGATTACATGGTCCGGTGCTGGATTCTCATCTCTATGACTGCAGAGATCTCGAAAGACTTCATATACGCAGATTCAACTCGATCAGCAACTATGGGATGAGCTATGCATAGAAAAATGGTCCACTTCTTTATCAATTGAAGAAGTCATTGTGTAATGTTTCTCAAGGAAGCTTTTCAATTGCAAAATACTTTGGGAAATTGAAGAAACTGTGGAATGAAATCCTTATTTTGGAAGGAATTCCAAAATGTTCTTGTGGTGCCTGGAAGAGATGCACATGTGATGTGATTGCGAAGATTATTGAAATTGAGAATTACAACAAGCTGCTTCTGATGCGGGACCATCCAAGACACCTTCGGATGATGTCCTTCTCAAGAGGAAGAAGAAGGCTCCACCATGGGAAAACATCCAAAGGTGCAAGCTTGATCATCTTGACGTTATTACATTCGTCCAGCAGCATTGACAGCTTTTCGATGTCTCTGTAAAATGGGTTGTACGGATTCAATATTTATCGGATTGAGGCGTGTCATACCTTGTTGGAACGAGGACGAAGAGATCTACAACTTTGCTGTTGAAGGTTTTTCCAGATTCGTCCTAAAGTTTGGTCGAAAATTAACATCTTTGCAAGCTGTACTGTTTGAAACGAAAATCAGCACCTTATGTTACTATTTTTAGTATTTCTTTTACTTAAGTTATTTTAGGAAACTTTAGAGGTTAAGTTTAATAATTCTTTTATTTCTTTTATTTAGTTAAATCGGCCCATCAAGCCTATGTTATGGCTATATAAGCCGAACACCTACCTTTGTAATTCAATAGGAACATTATGAATAGAATTTAGATCTCTCAAATTGTGTGAAACACAATGGACCAACCTACGGCTAATCTTGACCAACCTACGAAAATTTCCAAGTTTTCTTTTGCTTTCTTATTTTCTCTTTGTGTCGAGTACTCTTTCTCACCTTGATCGAGTGTTGTTGTGTGTTTGCTGTGTTTGAGTCGAGTAGAGCTCAGCCTTGTCGAGTTCTCTTTTGTTGCATATTGAGTTTTTTGAGTCTTGCTGCGTTCTTGTTATTTCTTTGAGTCTTTCTTTAGTTTCTTGCTTGTTGTCGAAGATCGGACCATCCCACGGCTAACCCCGTATCAAATTGGCATCAGAGCTTTGGTTTCCGACATCAAGAGTGAGTCTTTTCTTTCTATAAACACAAAAACCCACAAAAAAAGAGTCATTTTCTTGTTTTGGTCTTTTACTTCTTGTTCTTTATTTGATTATTGCACTAATCTCGAGTTTGTGATTGTTTGTGGTTGCATAGCCTAAACACAAAGGCTAGCCGAGACCAGTGGAGTCGACCAAGCCGTGTGCACAGCCCTTGTGTTCACCCTAGAGCCGACGGCAATCCTTGTCCCCATAAGTCTAGCTTGGCCGAAAATCAGCCTCCACACAAAAACAAACCCTATTTTGTTTATCTTTTCTATCCTTTGTTCTATCTTTGGGAATTTTGATTTATCTTTTATCTAAATCCTATTTATCTATTGCTTTTATCATAAATCTGATTTTTGGTAGATATAATCCCTATTTATCTATCATTTATCTTTAAAGCTATAGATAGATCCACTTACCAAAGATAGCAAAAGCCTCACCTATAAATCTATCTTTAGGGCTATAAATTTTATCTTTTCACCATTCCTTTTCAAATTTTCGAGTCCTCCTTTGTTTAAGTGTTCTTTCTTGCATTAGTTATAAAAAAACAAAAAAAAAACAAAAAAAAAACAGAAACTTAGTCCGAAAATTACAAAAAAAAAACAGAGAGAAGTGTTTGGTTGTTTGTTGATCTAGTGCAAGAAAAACCTAAAGGACTCAACTTTTGGTGATCTCCATATCCCTTGTCGACATACCTATTCCCAAACACATTACCTCCACAAAATACTAAATTGAAACCCTACCTTGCAACTACAACATCATAACTTAAGGTTTTCAATCAAAAAGAGGTAAATTTCCATTCTTTCTCTAGTTTTCTTTTATTTCTTCTAAAAGCAGCTACTGTTGAGTATTCTTCTTCATTGATCGAATATTATTGCTACTGTGTTGAGTTGGTATTGAGTTGTGTCGAAGAGTTCTCAGTCCTGTCGAGTTCTCTCTTGTGTTGATCGAGTTGTTTGTGTGAGTGTCGAGTGATCTCAGCCCCTGCCGAGTGATCTCTTTGTTGTGTCGAGTTGATTCATTGCAATTGCCCATCTGTTTTGCTTGAATTGAGTCGTTTGCTTACATCGAGTTCTCTACAGCCCTTGTTGAGTACTCTTGTGTGTTGTCTCATTCATTCTCTCATATCTATACTTTGATTGTTGAGTTTTTACTTGAGTGTTGATTTGCCCAAAGCGGATTGCCCCAACAAGCGTGACATACCAATTAGAGAGGGAGTGTGAGCGAAACACATTGTGAGTTGTTTATATTTTGCTAATCTTGACATAGTTCCGTGGTTGTCTTTATTTGCAATGTCTAATAACCAGGGCAATGCTTGGTACAATACCGTCACGGAGAAGTTAGCTAAGATAGATAAAAGCTTGACGGTAATAGAGTTTCAGCGATTTGGCTCTAATACGGTGTTCGGACAAGGAGTCCCACCTAGAAATGAAGTGCCACCAATGGAAAGGGAAGAATCTCATCTTATTCCCCTTAATAATGCTATTCAACATCATGTTTCTTCTAGCATAGATGCTTCTTTTATTGCTGAAAATGTAGAGCATGTTGATAATAATGTTGATCAAGGTTTTAATTTAATTGTCTATGATGATAATGTTTGCATTGAATCTGAGCACGATGATTCTTTAATTGATTTAAATGTTCAACCTATGTCTTGTGATGATAATCAAAAAGAAGATTTATGTCCTACTAAATGCTTAGAAAATGGCAATGTTTCTAATATGATCATTGATGTTAAAAATTGTTCTACTATTGCTAGCCTTGAATTAATTGAAAATTCAGCCTTGAAAACGGATGAAAAATTGCTAGCATTGGATGGAAACTTAGGGATTAATGACCAAGCTCAAGTGCATATTCAATTAGAACATCATGACATTGAAATGGAATCTGAATTGTGCACTCATAAAGTTTCTTTTCTTGATTTTGTAGATGAAGCTAAGACAATAACCATCAAAGAGTGGTCAATCCCTACAACAACCGGTCTTGAGATGAGTTTCCATGGACACAAGGTATTCAATCCAGGAGCTCGTGTAGATGCCTTTGCGGAATCATATGCGACCTTGGATTCGAGGACGAATCCTTTTAAAGAAAGAGAGATTGATGCGGGACCATCCAAGACACCATCCACGACACCTTCGGACACACCTATCATATATGGGGATGGACCTATGATTCGAGCTCGTGCGAAGGAAGTCATCCTCAAGAGGAAGAAGAAGGCTCCATGATAATGCATATTTTAGATAGGCATTATAGATATATTTAGTTTAGTTAGGTTGCATTTCTTGCTTGCTTTGTTGTTAAATTGCATCTTGTGTTTACTTTAGAAGAGTTCGGATTCTGCGCAATTTTGTGTTTATCTCGCAGATTGAGTCAGAACACATTTGGAAGATGCAATGTCTCGAAGAGGAACACAAGATACACGAGAAGGAATAAGGAAGACAGAAGCAAGATAAGAGGAGAAGCTGCAACAGGAGCTAGAAGGCCACGGCAAAACTACGTAACGCGGGCGCATTGAAGATGCCGCGGGCGCGCCAGACTTGCCGCGGCCGCGCCAGAACCCGCCGCAGCGGGAAGCAGAAAAAGCATGTGCGGCGGGCGCCGCAACACTTGCGGCGGCCGCCGCACGGACCGTCAGCGCGGAACGCGTTTTTGGAAAAAACCCTAGTTTTCTATTTTACTTTTGGAGGCCGACTTTAATCTATTTATTAGATACTTTTATGTTATTTTTCATTACCTTTCATTCTATTCATTCATCCATTAGACACTTTAGAGATTTTGAGCTATGTCTTCCATGAGGAACTAAACTCATCTATTTTGGCGCCGTTGCCGGGGATTTTTATTAAATTCTTGTGTGTTTTTAGTGTTGATCTTGGTGTGGACCGTCTTATAGGGTCCATACTTTTGCTACTAATTCTTCTCTGTAGAAAGCATTGCAGAGATGGCGAACCGCACTCTTAAGGAGCTTTCCGCTCCTGATCTGGCACAGCAACCCCTGGCAATCCAATACCCTGCACTAGCAGAAGGAGTGAACTTTGAGCTGAAGCCAGGGGTAGTTCATCTTCTACCCAAATTCCACGGGCTGAGTGGGGAGGACCCCCACAAACATCTTTCTGAATTCCATAGGGTGGTGGTTGGGATGAAACCAGCGAATGTAACTGAAGACCAAATCAAGCTAAGAGCCTTCCCCTTCACTTTGAAGGATGATGCAAGTGAATGGTTCTTCTATCTGCCACCGGACTCTATTGGCACTTGGGCCGAGATGAAAAGAGTCTTCCTAGAGATGTACTTCCTTGCAACGAAGCTGAATGCTTTGAAAAGGTCTATCAGCAGCATTGAGCAGTACGCGACAGAATCTATACATGAGTACTTCGAACGCTTCAAGAAACTCTGCGCCAGCTGCCCATGCCATGGGTATTCCCAAAAGGATCTTGTTCTCTTCTTGTTCAACGGGCTTACTGATGGAGAGCGCAAAACAGTGAATTCTTGTTGTGGGGGAAACATGCTGAATAAGACGCCTGCCGCAGCTTGGGAAGTGTTCAAGGAGCTCTCTGAGGGCTCTAGGCAGTTCAACAAGAGCACTCGTGCTAGAGGTGTACTTGCTATTGACGCCCCAATGGCTGCATTACAGACTGACATGGCAGAGATGAAAGAGATGCTCAAGAAGCTGGTAGTTGACAGAGCGTCTCAGCAAGTGAAAGCATGTGAGTCCTACACTGATCCATCCTACCCTATGGATATGTACTCAACTCTGCAAGATCCGAGCGTAGAGTTGAATGCAATAGGGAACTTTGCTCCACAAAGGCCTAGACAAGGCAACTTTGGCAATCCTGGGTACTATAACAATCACTACAATGAAGGCTATCAGCAGGGTAACTGTTATGGAAACTACCAGGAACCTTTCAATCAGCAAGGTGTGCAACAGGAAAGGCCTCAACAACAATATGAACCCCGGCAGGGAAGTCAGCAGCAATCAAATGGGGATAATGAGGATCCATTGCAGAAACTGTCACGATTGGTCATGAGGAATGATAAACAACAGTCAGAGCGGATGGCGAATCTAGAGAAGCAGCAATCCGATCGGATGACGAATCTTGAGAATCAAATGAGTCAGCTCATTCAAATCTTAAGTGCTAAAGAGGCAAATAGTTCAGGAAAGCTTCCGTCACAGACCATTGAGAATCCTAAGGAGAATGTCAGTGCAATAACGCTTAGGAGTGGCAAGGAACTGATTGCCACAACTCAAAAAGACGATGAGGAGATGGTGGATGAGGAGATAGAAATAATTGAAGATGAAAACGGCGGAACTGTAGTGCGGCGCCCGCGGCAACACTTGCGGTGCCCGCCGCCAGAGAGGACTTTCAAGCCGCGCCCGCCGCAGGTGAACCCCAGCTCGGCCGCGTCACCCATGGCGCGCCCGCGTCACGTAGCTTCGCCGCCGATTCTTCTCCTGGTACGGTTTCTTCCTCTCCTCTTTTCGTTTCTCCTCCTTCTCCTTCGTCTTCTTCTACTCCTTCTTCTCCTTCGTCTTCTTCTACTCCTTCTCCTCCCTCGCCTATGGGGATTCCAAAGCCCATTCCGCCTTTTCCGGAAGCCTTGAAAGACACACGAACATATGAGAATGACAAGGAAATCTTCGAGACATTCGGTAAGTGTGCGGTAAACATTCCTTTACTCAGCTTAATTAAGAGCGTTCCTAGATATGCTAAATTTTTGAAGGAATTGTGCACCATCAAGAGGAAGCAGAAACTGAAAAAGAAGGAGAAGGTAAGCTTGAATGAAAATGTTTCTGCTATGTTGCAAAGGAAATTGCCTGAAAAATGTGGAGACCCAGGTATGTTCACAATTCCATGTGCAATTGGGAATACTAGATTCAAACAAGCTATGCTAGATCTAGGAGCCTCAATTAATGTTATTTCCTATAACATGTACATGTCTTTGGGGTTGGGTGCTCTGACTGAGACTGGGGTTACAGTGCAACTTGTTGATCGATCACAAATCAGGCCAAGAGGCGTTGTTGAAGATGTTTTAGTTATGGTGGATGATTTGTTTTTCCCTGTTGATTTCTTTGTCTTAGATATGGAGCAGGGAACCCCTGAAACACCCCTTATACTAGGAAGGCCATTCCTGAAAACTGCGAAAACGAAAATCGATTGTTGTGAGGGTCTATTGACTATGGAGTTTGATGGAAGGAAGATAGAATTTTCTCTCTTTAATCATGCTAAGCTTCCTCCTGAAAATCTCTTAGATATGCCTATTGCCGACAATACTGATCACAACAATAATTTTCGTGATTTGTTAGAGACACCTAAGGAACATAGTTTATGGAAATTTGAACCTCTTAACAAATTGAAATCTTCTGTGATTCCAGGACAACCCCCAAGCATAGCTCATGGAGAGGAGCTAAGATTAATGGATGAATTTTGGAACAGAAATCTACACCTTTCAAGGGTGCCCACATTTGTCAATAAGATGACCGGTGTTGGTGACCCTGGTGGAGGAACATAGGCCAATCAAGGGCCATCACGTCGAGCCAACGACTTGAAACAAAGGCGCTTCTCGGGAGGCAACCCGAGGTAAGTTTTTCCTTTCTTTTTCCCTTTTCTTTTCCTTCACCCTGATTATATGTGATTTACTTTTGTTGTCTTTAATGTTTCATTGAGGACAATGAAAACTTCAAGTGTGGGGGAGAAGAATTCTATTTATATAGTGCATATAGTTAGATCATATTTAATTTTCTGCACCATATTTAAGTTTAATTAAGATTGTTGGTTAGTTTTATTGTTGTTTAGTTTTTTTTCATTTATTATTTTATTTATTTTAATTTTCGGATTATTATAAAAAAAAGCGAAAAATCACAAAAATAGCATGCATTGCATATATATGTGTTATTCAAATACCCATTTTGCTTAGTTTGTCCTCTATTTTAAATTTCAAGCATGAGTCATAAAAATCCCATGGAGTTCTGGATGTTTTGATTATTATTGCTATTTGATTTTTGTGGAACATGAGCTAGCAAATATAATTGAGCATGTATGATTGAGCTAAAGTGTGATTGAAGTCCTTAAAACATGACCCTGTGAGAATGTTTGGCCTTATTTGGATTCTTTTGCTCAATTGTGTGAGTTACTCGCCTAGTGTCGCTACCTCTTGGCATTGACTGCAGTATCTATTTTTAAAGGCCGACTCACATGGTTGTTGCTTGCGGAGTTTATATTTATATTTTGAGTCTTTTTGTTCAATTTTATGCATATTTAGTAAATAAGGTGGCAATGGTTGATGCACTTAGTAACCGGATCTATGCATGACACCCATGGGTATGATTCGCGTAAAAGGTGTTGAAAACTATCCACTAGGAGAGAAAGCTTGATCATTGAGTAACCAGGTTCATTCATGACACCCATGTTTGCAACTTGCGTCAAAAGGTGTTCGAGTGGACTTCATATTAGTAGGTTGAGGTGTTGATAGACCGGGGCCATTCATGACACCCATGTTTGCGCTTCGCGTAAGGAAAGCACCAAGACAAGAAAAAAAAAAGAGAAAATAAAGAAAACCATAGAAAAAAAAAAGAAAAAAAAATGTGCATTTTATTTCCTTTATTGTGTCCCGCAAGTAATGACATTTCGGTAGATATTTGGTGATATGGTGGTCAATGTCTATGAGCTTAGTGCATTTTTGGGTTGAGTTGAGAGTTGTACTTAAAAGCCTAAACACATGAGTAAAACACATAATTCTGGTGAGGTTGGATGATGTCCACTTCTAAGCTTTGATCACCTGAATACATGCTATGACGTTTGTTTGCCTGGTTTATGTTTTCACCTCCTATGATGTTGCTTTTTGGTAATGTTGAAACTTGAAGGGATTTCCTGTGGGATACATTGATTCATGTTCATTCTGTCATTGCTTGAGGACAAGCAATGGTTAAGTGTGGGGGATTTGATAATGCATATTTTAGATAGGCATTATAGATATATTTAGTTTAGTTAGGTTGCATTTCTTGCTTGCTTTGTTGTTAAATTGCATCTTGTGTTTACTTTAGAAGAGTTCGGATTCTGCGCAATTTTGTGTTTATCTCGCAGATTGAGTCAGAACACATTTGGAAGATGCAATGTCTCGAAGAGGAACACAAGATACACGAGAAGGAACAAGGAAGACAGAAGCAAGATAAGAGGAGAAGCTGCAACGGGAGCTAGAAGGCCACGACAAAACTACGTAACGCGGGCGCGTCGAAGATGCCGCGGGCGCGCTATAGGTGACGCGGGCGCGCCAGACTTGCCGCGGCCGCGCCAGAACCCGCCGCAGCGGGAAGCAGAAAAAGCATGTGCGGCGGGCGCCGCAACACTTGCGGCGGCCGCCGCACGGACCGTCAGCGCGGAGTGCGTTTTTGGAAAAAACCCTAGTTTTCTATTTTACTTTTGGAGGCCGACTTTAATCTATTTATTAGACACTTTTATGTTATTTTTCATTACCTTTCATTCTATTCATTCATCCATTAGACACTTTAGAGATTTTGAGCTATGTCTTCCATGAGGAACTAAACTCATCTATTCTGCCTGCAATTTGAAGCTTTATTCGGATTGATTGTGAGTTTCTAATTCTCGCTCCTGGTTTCCTATTTGTGAATGCTTCAACTTCTTTGTGCTTGATTGATTATTGATTTATTCTATCTTGTCTGGCCAACTCGTTAGATCAATTCAATCGCTAAGGTTTTGTAGATTCCTGGTTGTGAACCTTAACCTAAGTGGCAAACTTATTCCTTTAGGGCTGGTTGAACTAATTGAATGAGTAGGAAGTTGAATGTGTTGTTAAATCCTTTTTTAGGGACTGCAAATACCTTGGCTAATCTCTGAACTTAAAGCTATCAATTGGGTTAAATCCTTCTTTAGGGACTGTTCGATTGATAAGGGTTGCTAGGACTGGTTGGACTAGTAACTATATTAGGTCGGGACAAGGGCATTCATAGGAAACATAATAGGACGAGAAGAAGTTACAATGATCGCTTCAATCCAATAAAGTGGAAAATTGTAGGTGGAATTGCTTCGCCTAAATTGTCTAAACCAAAATCACTTATTCTGCTTTCGTTACTTTACTTCAAAGCTTTCACACAAAAACCCCCTTCTTGTTACTTAATCGGCATTAGAATCACACTTGAGTCATAAATTTCCCTGTGGGATCGACCTCCTGCTTATTACTATACTAGTTATAGGTTTGAGTTTCTTTGGCGGAATCAACGACAGGTTTTCCCTCCGTTACTCCACCATGGGAGAAGGTCCAAAGGTGCAAGCTTGATCAAATGACGTTTTACACTCGTTCAGACTTTTGACAGCTTTTCGACGTCTCTGTAAAATGAGTCGTACGGATTCAATATTGATCGGATTGAGGCGTGCCATACCTTGTTGGAACGAGGACGAAGAGATATACAACTTTGCTGTTGAAGGTTTTTCCAGAATCCACCGGGAACATGGCCGAAAATCAACATCTTTGCTGTAGTTCATTTTTTGGACGAAAATAATTATCTTTTCCTATTTAATTTATCATTTTATCTTTATATTTATTTAGGCATAATGTAAATTAGAATAATATCTATTAATTGACTTTTCAATTAATTGATATTATATCTAATTAGTTTTTATATTTATTTTCTAGGATAAATAAAGTGGAAAAGGAAAAATCTATATTTAATATATTTCCTTGGCCACCAAGTAGTTTGATTTTATCTAGGATTATGTTTGGCCACCAAGTAGTTTGATTTTATCTAGGATTATGTTTTCTATTTAAGACGTTTTTATTCATTCAATAAAATCAGATATTAGAATTGAATTTTTGACAAAAGTCAGATTTAGAGAGTTCTCCTAGGGAGGAACCGAGCTCCCCTGCGTGGGATAGGTTTCGATGTGTTGTTCTTAGCTTGGTTTGTCTTGTGTGTGTTGATCCTCTTTGGTGGGTTGGTGCTACCACATGTTTGTTGTGTGTCGATTCTCGTCATAGGATTGGTGTTATCCATCATGCATGGTGTGTGTCGATTGTCGTCATAGGATTAGTGCTATCAAGCATCCACGAGCCCCCTCGTTGTGCCTTCAAGTTGTCCGCTTGATTGTGTAGGGTTGTAGAGGCGGGTTGTGTAGTCATTGGTATTGGTTCCTACCCTCTTAGGAGGTCTGGGGTCTTTATCTATTTCTGCATAGATCGTTTCAGTCCTTATCGGTCGTGTCTTTATTATCAATTTCGAGTCTTTATTAATATTGTCGAGTCTTTCTTTGTTTCTTGCTGCGTTCTTGAAGGATCTTGATCATCTTGATCAATTTCTTACGTCTTCTTTATAGTTCTTGCTGCGTTTCTTGCATTCTTGATAGAGTCTTGTTTGTTTCTTTGAGTTTCTTGCTTGTTGTCGAAGATCGAACCAACCTACGGCTAGCCCTGTATCAGCTTCAGTTTCTAATGGGGTTGAATGACACCTATGACAGTGTTCGAAACCAGATTCTTGCAATGGATGTCACTCCTTCGATCAACAAGGCATACTACCTTGTTTATAAAGTGGAAACTGCATGAGGAGAAGGTATAAGCACATGGAATTCACATGACAACAATGCATTCCCTGTGAACAAATCTGCAGGTTCTAAGAAAGGAATCAAGAAAGACAAATCAGACAAATATGCACTCATTGTGGGATGCAAGGGCATTCTGTGGATATATGTTTCAAGATAATCGGTTATTCCGATTGGTTCAAGGATCCCAAAGGCAAGAAAGCTATAAAATCAAACACAACTGCTGCAGTTTCAGGGATGTTTGCATCTCCAGATGATGAGTTGATGAGTGGAATGGAACCTGAGGTTGACATGGCAATGACAAATGCCATTTACCAGGAAGTGTTGAGAGCCATGAAGGGAAAAGCTCCCATTCAAATGGCGTCAACTAATAGTGTAGGTATCATTTCTGTTATGCATTCATTTCGAACTTGCAAAGATTATGATCTGTTATGGATTATAGACTCGGGTGCCTCTTATCACATGACTTTCAATGCTAAGCTTCTAAGGTCTAGAAGGAATTTTCCTAAGTCTATTAGCATATGTCTCCTTGATGGTACCATTAGGAAGGTACATGAAGTAGGAGACATTGAGTTTGCATCTGGTTTGAAGTTGAAGGATGTCTTCTTTGTCCCTGAATTTAAGGCCAATCTGTTGTCAGTAGGTAAACTGATTGATCACACCGGCATTGATGTGATTTTTAAGAAATCTGCATGTGTATTTCAAGGCCCTAAAGATGGTCAGATTTTGTTCAGTGCTAAGAGGATACCTGGACAGCTTTACAAGGCTCAGTTGCAAGTTCATGAAGTCAATCTGAGTTGTAGTAGTAATGTAGTTACTTCTCATAATAAAATGGCTTGTAATAAGGATTGTCATGATCAGCTTCTACATGACAGATTAGGTCATATGTCTATTTCTAGATTGAAACATGTGTATGGTCACAAGGTGATTAGCTGTGAGCCTGTGATGATCTTTTTTGTGAGGCATGTGTCTTAGCCAAACATCATTCATTTCCTTTTGATGTTAGTAGCAGTATTGCTAATATGAAGTTTGAATTGATCTATATTGACCTATAGGGTCCATACAGAGTTCCTAGTTATAATGGAGCTAAATACTTTGTCACTTTTGTTGATGACTTCAGTAGAGGTGTATGGATTTATTTGTTTCCCAACTAGTCTCTTCTTGTAAGCAAGGTTGTTTGTGAGTTTATCTTGCTTGTGTACAAACAGTTTGATGCAACAGTAAAGATTGTAAGAAGTGACCATGGTACAGAATTCTTTGGTTGCAACAATTTCTTTGCTTAGAAAGGCATCACTCATCAGTTTTCCACCCCATATGTGCCACAACAAAATGGGAGAGTGGAACGCAAGCATAGGCATTTGCCTGAGACAACCAAGGCCATCAGATCAAGGGGAAAGATTTCAAACACATCTTCTCGCCGGTTGCAAATTAAAGTTCACTACTGTATGAACTTTGATTGCTCTTGCTACTTGCAGACGATGGGAAATCCATCATCTTGACATCAATAACGCCTTTATTCATGGTTTTATTGATGAGGAGGTGTTGATAAAGGTTCCTGATGGCTTTGACAAAGCTGTTTCTGGTCAGATTTGTAGACTAAGGCGCTCTTTGTACGTGCTTAAGCAGGCTTCCCGTCAATGGAACATTGAGCTCAGCAAGTTCCTTTAGGTTAAGGGATTTGTGAAATCCAGTTATGATTTTTCCCTCTTCACCAATAGTGTCTCAATAGGGTTCATTGCAGTGTTGGTATACGTAGATGACCTACTGATAACTGATGATGTCCTAACTGAAACTGAGGCTCTGAAAGTGGGATTACATACTCAATTCACCATTAAGGATCTTGGTGAAGTTCGTTACTTCCTTGGTCTAGAGGTGTCTCGTACATATCAAGGCACATTGCTTAATCAACGGAAGTATATATGTGCTTGAATTGATATCCTTCAAGACACACAAATGGAAGATTGTAAGTCTTCACCTTTCCCACTCCCTCGTGGCCTGAAGTTGATAGTGAATGAAGGTCCTTATTTGGATGATCCAGAGAAGTATCGTCGATTGGTTGACAGGTCGTTGTACTTAAACATGACTCGACCAGACATTTCATATGACGTTCAACACCTTAGCCAATTCATGGGTGATCTGAGGCTTCCTCGTTGGCAATCTACCCTCCATGTGGTCCGATACTTGAATGGGTCTTTCAATCTGAGCTTGCTCAATCCAACTGGTAATCACTTGAAGTTAGATGCTTTTTGTGATTCAGTGGCTTCTGTATTTTCCTAGGTAAAGCACTGATTTCCTGGAAAACCAAAAAGCAGAGCAGTGTCAAAGTCGTCTGTCGAAGTTGAATACAGAAGCCTCTCTAAGATAGCTAGTGAACTGATTTGGCTTGACTCAATATTGGAGGATCTTCAGTGTGCAATTCCCAAGCCTATTGCTCTTCATTGTGACAATCAAGCGGCAATTCATATCGCGGAGAACTCGGTTTTCCATGAGAAAACGAAAATCCTTCGTCTTGATTGCCATTATGTCAGAGAATGGCTTCAAGATGGTTTTCTGGTTCCCTCTTACATTCGCACATGCCTCCAACTTGCAGATGTCTTGACGAATTCTCTAATTTGGGAGTTTGAAAGTTTTTGGATAATTTTAATAAGTTTTTTGGTCTAATTAACATATTCCCAATCTCATTTTAATTTTCATGGGAAGCATAAGAAGAAAAAATAGGGAGACTTTCCTAAATCGATCTATAACATTTTTCAAAAATAAATCTTTCTCGTCTTAGAAATAGGAAAGATGTTGAAATTGAAGGAAAAATAATTTTAATGTAATTTAAAGGTAAATTAATTTAAATTTGTTAGCTCATCTCATATCTGTTATTAATCCGTATGGATTAACTAGTTTGTTTCTCAACAAAATAAATACGGAGTATATAGTTTGAATCAACCTCACAAAAATAGTGAGTTAAACCACACATTGGTACCGTGGCCAAACATGTCCCAAACATGTCGCGCGTGCACACGTGTGTGGGGGTGCTTGCCCACAGGCCACATCACCCATCCCTGTGTAAAAGCTTAAGCCTTGTTTGGACCCGAAATTTATTGTGAAGGTCTCTTTCACTCGTACAATACAAATAAAGTCCGATTACATTGCACTAGTCCTGTCTTTTATTGCACATTTTTCTACCGATCAAATGTAGTCCCCATCGATATCTTTCACTTTCTCTTATCTTATCTGCAGTCATAAACCACTTTATTTTGTTTCATCGGCAACTCACATTTATTTAACTTGTTATCGGAATGGGAAAATAAACTCAAAATGAGTTTATATATCCAAACCCCAAGTTTAGTTAATGTGATTAGTCAATTGGTTATAGTCAATTTAATGGTTACATTAATTCGTGCATACTATTTTGATATTTTATTTCATTGGTTAAATGTGTATTTTATATATATACATTCATATTTAAATAAATATGATTAAATAAAAAAAAAGAAAAAAGAAACTTAAAACAATTAATAAAAATGACTCATATTTTATTAAAAAGTGATAAAAGTTTCTGCATATAATCGAGGGAGGTAATGTGCTTATATTTTGGCACTTTATGTGCAAAGGTGCACATTTTGAACATTAAAAAATAACTATTAAAATACAATTTTTATATCAAAATATACATAAACATTTGCCCCTTATCATTCGAGTTAGTCTAACAATTATCTTTTCTTTTTTTTTCTTCTTTACAATTTTTGGACTTAAAACATAAATGCAATATTGCTTCACGACAATCACTTAACCCTAGTCTAGTTTTTTTAGGTACATTAGTCCTTTTATAAATATCCAATGAGATATTTTTAATGGAGGGATGTGATACCTACCCTACTCTATCTCATTACACCATTTTGGGCCTTTGTGGTAGGGAATGTGGAAAAAAAGTGAGATTAAATTAATGTAAACCGTGCACCTTTATTGTCCAATAATTAATAATCTAACATAATGTCAGTAAATATAATATAAAACAGACGTAATTTGTAGGATAGTTACCTTGAATAGGATCATCCATGGCAATATGGCATGGCCAGTTGTGGCAAGGTGGGCCAAATGTTAAAAAACAGGGGGAAGGTTTCTTAGCAGGGTGCCAATTTATATACAGCTAATGTGCAAACCAGTTTTTCAAGTGGATCAATCTGTTATAAAGGATGATAATTTTTGTTATCCCAAGAAGATGGAACTCTCTTTATTTTATTACTCAAATTTTTATTTTTTAATTGGTTGATGTTTTTTTCAAACAAATACTATTCTTTTATTGGATTTAGACGATGGGCCTAATTATGTATTCGTTGTATTTGAGCTAAGCCCGGCCCATTTTGTTCATTTTGTTTCTGGCCTCGATTTGTTATAAAGCCGAGAGTTTGTTACAGATTCTTCAATTGATTGAATAACAAACTCACCCTCTTCCCTCCTTCCTCCTCTCTGTGTTCTTTCCGTTTTCTCTCAACCAAGAAACCAATTCCGATTCCGTCATCTTTTTCTTTTTCTTTTTTGGAAACAAAATACGGAGTACTATTCTAAATTGTTATTACGGACGATTATAAGAAAATTCTTATAACTAAGATTATAAATAGTAGTAAGATTTCTCTAAAATAATGGAAAATATCAATAGTCTCAAAAATCCCAAAAAAATAGTCTCAATTTCTTTGTTGGTCATTTTAAAAGGATGCTCGAATGTAGAGCTAGGGCTCCAAGGAGGCAATCACCCCAATGTTACCAACAAGCTCAAGCCCATTTTATATGATGTCTCAATCCGAAACTAAATAAAATGTTATTAGTATTTGAAAATTATTCATGAATTAATCAATCACTTCAATAGTTTGTGTTTAATTTTTATGCTATAATTTAGAATGATAAATCAAACAAAAAGATTATATTTCTCATATCGACCATTTATATATCTTACAATTTATATCGAGTTGCATATTATTACAAGCTAAGAACAATAAGTTACAAATTAGCTCACAAGATTTCATTCTTTCAATGAACTATACGACTAATCTTAAGTTCAACGTCCGTTACATTGGTTTTTCTGTTTTTATTTTATTAGTTTTATTTCTCAATTATTTCATTTATTAATCTAATTTTTCAATTCCTTTATCACTTAATGTTACTCCCCCGGTCGGAAATATTTGATGTCTTATGAGGTGAAATTTAATCAACAGTAATTGATGTTTTAGAAGTAATGATTACACTCTATTTTACTTTTACACTAATAATAATATAATTTGTACTTTTTTTTGTTTAATTAATCACATTTGTGTATAATAAATGTGATGGAGGAATAAAAGTTATATAATGGAGTATTTAAAGGTGGAAGTGAATTTTCTTAATCTTTGTGCATTTATCTAAAACATCGTTTATTTCAGATCGGATGGAGTATTAATTACTCTATTCGTTCTTACATTGTGTGGCGAGTAGCGAATGGTCTTTTGGGCCTTCTATGTCATTGAGTCCAAAAGACTTGATGAAAATAGGCCCTCCTTATTAATAATAAGCCCAATTAGATAGGTATTAATATACTCCGTACATTTTAGAACTTGAAAGGCCCATTTAAGTTTTGGTTTCCCATATATTCTTTGTTTTTGTGCATTTTGCTGCTACTGCTTTACCTTTGCACTTTACCCAAATTCCTATCTCAATATTTCAATGCAACTAGTGTAAGATACTACAGTAAGATGTAGCAAATAGCCATTGTCTAGAGCTACTAAGCCGTATCCTCCCCTCGAGAACTCCTTGATCGTCATCTTGTTTAGAGTGTAGGGATGTTATATGAACTGAACAACTCGAGCTCTGTTCGGGATTGGCTCGAAAAAAGCTCGACTCGAGCTCGCCCACTTACCTAAACAAGCGGAGTCTAAACAGGTTTTTGAACTTAGTTGAAAGCTCGGCTCGTTCAATTTAAACTCGAGTAGCTCGAATTTTATAAAAAAAGTTCAAATTTTATTTAAGTTAATATGTCATGACCGAATAGAATTGCTTAAAGCTTGAAAAAAAAGTCTGCTCGACCTCGTTCATTTATTAAATAAGTCAAGTTTGAACATGTCAAATTCAACTAGTTCGGTTCAAATAACACTAACCAGGATAGTGAGGTGGTTGTCGAAATCTATTGGTGTGAATCTATATACTACTACTAAAAACAGAAGCATATTCCGCCTACGTGGCTTCACAAGGAGGTTTCATTCCACATGTCACAATATGAAGGATTCCACATCTCCCACTCTTTTTTCTATCTCCAAGTGGACCACTAATTTTCATCCACGTGGTTAATATATTTTTGCCACGTCTTCATGGTAACTGCCACACATTTACTAACTACCCACTAAGTTTACTAACCACCCCACTAACCCCACTAAAATATTTTTAAATATTCATGAAATTAAACTAATTTCACATATAAAATTATTTAGTTTATTAATAAAATCAGAGAAAATGATATAATTATAGAAAAAACTATATGATATATTTTATTATAAAATAAATAGTTTTTTTAATATAACCACTATTATTAACCTTTTTAAAAATACTTTAGCTATCTAATAAAGTTTATTATATATGTATAATCAATTGCCATCTTGATCTTACATTGTGATAATACTTCTCTTTATATTATTGTTTAAAAATTATTCGGTTAAGGATTTATAAATAAATTTCTAATGAACCATTTTTTATTATTATTTCATTGTCTTTATAGATTATTAAATTCTTCTATCTTTTCTCAGTTAATTAAGGTTTTACACTTCAACTAATTCGGCTCTTACCCGACTCAATAATTCTCTTTGCACATTCCTCTTGGGTGTGAAAAAACATTATGATTCACATTAAAGACAAGTTGAAGTTGCCGCTACCCAGGGCCGGACCTGAGGCGAGGCCCAACAGGCCGTCGCCTTAGGCCCAATTAGTCTATGGGGCCCATAGTATATGTTTTTATCTTACTCTATAGTAAAGTAAGCTTTTTTTGATCATTTATTGCCCATTCATTTAACCATTATTTTGTATTTTCTAATTTTTCTTTCTTTTCAAATTTATAAAAACCCTTCTTCTTCCACAATTATTAAAGAAGTCTACATTAAGTATAAATTTGTATTTTATCAAATTAAATAAAATAAAATTTTAATTTTGAATAAAATCTTACTCTATAGTAAAGTAAGCTTTTTTTGGTCATTTATTGCCCATTCATTTAACCATTATTTTGTATTTTCTAATTTTTCTTTCTTTTCAAATTTATAAAAACCCTTCTTCTTCCACAATTATTAAAGAAGTCTACATTAAGTATAAATTTGTATTTTATCAAATTAAATAAAATAAAATTTTAATTTTGAATAAAATAATTATTAAATAAACTTAAGAAAATTATTAGAATAATCAATTGAGTAAATTGAAGAAGAAAATTTAAAAAATAAAATAAGGAAAAAATAAAAGAATAAAATAACATTATTTATATTTTGAATAAAATAAGGAGAAAATTAAAAATAGTGTTATTTATATTTTAGTAAAAAAATTAGAATAAATACTATATAGCTGCATAAAAATAGATAAAGATAGATTAATTTAATTTATTCGAGAAAATAAGATAACAATGGATAAAAATATAATAATTATATTTATATATGCAACAAAAAATTTGAAATTATTAAAAATTACATGATTTCAAGGTAAACCCGTGCGTAGCACGGGATCGTCTACTAGTAATAAGTAAAAGTAAAGTGGTTAATTGGAACAAATATCCAAACTGGCTCGCTGGTAAGGGGACGAAAGCTATTTTAAAGAGATTGTAGGCAACTGTGGTTCAAATCCTCTACGTTACATTTTTATATCTATTTTTTTTAACCCTCGGTAGTCGGTGAACCACCCGCAGGCCGCAGCCGCCACCAACGTCTTCTTCTTATAGAATCTAGACATTCAACCTTCATTCTTCAAGGTTAGTTTTTGTTCCTCTACTTTTAATTTGGATGTTTTTAAGTTGAATTTAGATTAGATGTTGTAAATATGAGAAACAATTTGGGGAAATTTCGATTAGGCTTGGTGATTTTGATAATAAATTTGAGAAATTTTGATTAGATTTTGTGGTTTTGAGAAATAAACTCGTGGTATATGATTTGGAATTGTGTTATGGTTGTGATTTTGACAAATAAATTTGTTAATTTGTGATTTAGAATCGGTGAATTCGAAGGTAAGTCTGTCGAACTCATCCTTGAATTATCGTCTTTGTAGTTTTCAATCCCACACAAAAATCTTGTCTTGGGATGTGATTATGTGAATTTTCAAACTCGTGGTATATGATTTGGAATTGTGTTATGGTTGTGATTTTGACAAATAAATTTGTGAATTTGGGATTTGTGATCTAGAATCGGTGAATTCGAAGGTAAGTCCGTCGAACTCATCCTTGAATTATCGTCTTTATAGTTTTCAAGCCCACAAAAAAATCTTTTATTGTCTTGAGATGTGATTATGTGAATTTACAAGGACTGATTAATTATGCAGGATGCTGTCAGTTTTTGTGGAATTGAACACATATTAACAAATGGTTAGATATGTTTAATTGTGTACATAATCTATTGAAATTTGATGTATATTGCTTCTCAAGAGAGAAAAAATGATGTATATGCTTTAGTTTTCATTAGCCTCACTATATGAATTAATATCACTTTTTTGAAATTGGTCAATGATGTATTTTGGAACTTTGATATGTTTAACGTTCGATATTCGCTTTTTTATTATTAAAAAGGGTAGAGGGCCCTGTTTTGAAATTTCGCCTCAGGCATTAAAAATCTCAGGTCCGGCCCTGCCGCTACCTCAGGGTAGTGACTTAAAGAATAGCTTGGACCTGATTCTCAGCTCGGATGGAGGCTTCTCTTGCTCCGTATTATGTCATAACTCATATTTTTTTAAAAATAAAATCATAATAATATAACACATTAATATCAAATACTAAAATTTAATGTTTTTATTCAATATTTTGATTTGAACCAATTTATTAGAAAATGTATAATGTACTAAGAAATAAATTAGTTATATGCTAATTTAATGTTTTAATTAAGATATAAAGTTGAATATTTGTTAAAAAAAACTAATTAAGATATAAGGTTATAATGGATAGATTATTTGATCTAAAAAGATAAGTTTTTTACCTAACCATATTGGCTTATATTAATTGATGTGGCCCAAAAAGATAATACCACTTTAATCTAGAATATGACATGTATACAAAAATAATCCCGTTTTAGTCTATAAAATGTCATGTATGCGCGAATCGCACCCTCTGCTTTAATATTTTATATATAGATAATATAGATTTTTTTTCAATAATTTTATGTCAACTTATGGTAATAGTTTATTTGATATTATAGTAGTAATTAATATTTTTATACTTACAAAGTTTTTTTTTTTTTTTTTTTTTAAAAATGTATGTCTCATGGCGCGGGTACATTACTAGTTTTCTTTAATTCGGAACAACAATCTAAAAATAGATATATTTTCAGCCATTTTTACACCTTATCCAAAATCTTATAATATAAAGTTAAATTTCAGATAAACAGAAGTTGCTTACCAAAAAAAAAATGCAAATGTGCCTTCTAAATATAGCAAATGAAAACCGAATTGTACACACTCAAATTGTGTGTTTATCCATTAGAGGAAAAGAAAAATGGAGTCCTTATCCAAAAATAAAAATAGGAAATTGGAGTCCCCTCTTTCTTTGCAGTTTCTCCCTCCTAACCCAACCGTTGCCTCCCGCGTTCTCTCTCTAACCGATGAAATTGGGGATTCACGGGGAAGCATCCATTGATTGGATCCATTCACCTTCATCATCGCAGTTGCTGTTTCAGTCTCTGTCAACTCCACCCCTTGTCAATGTCATTCACCTAATGTTCTCAATTCTCCCATTCGATTACCGAAACCCTAATTTCTACACACTCTTCCTTCTTCCCTTTGATTTCTCATTGAATTCGCACCAATTGGGAGCTCAAATTGCCCAATTGAAATCCTCCCTGGCATTGGAAGCCTACATATCCTCGGATTGGAGCCTCTGATTTCGCAATTCAGCTTGATTCCTAATCTATGGAGGTGTCTTCAATCGGTTCACCATTAATGACCTTGGCGGCTTTTGCGTTCACAGTGCTCCTTTCCTTCTCCTCCTCCGTCGTTTTATCTGAATCTACCTCCCGCAATCCGTCACCGCCACCGCTACCTCCATTCCACAAGCCTCCTCCGGCGACCAAAAACGGCTCACTACCACGTCCGCCGCGGCCGCTGAAGGGGAATCACGGTTGGCATCATCCGCTTCGCCACCCCCCGCCTCCCTCAGATAAGAATAAGCACTCGGAATCTACTGCGGCGAAGAAAAGAGGGCTGAATACGGGGAAGCTGGTGGGATTGGTGTTTGCTGGGATTGCAGTCGTCTTGCAGATTGGGGCGGTTGGTTTCCTGGCCTACAAAAGGAATCAGCTTTATAAGGTGCGCGATTGAAAAGTGTGAATAATTTCTCTTCGAATTCAGAATTGGTTAATGTTATCCATTAAGAGGGAAAAATCATCCTAGTCACCAGCTTCATTGTATCTGTTAGTGATTGAGGGTGATTTGAAAACTGTAGGTACATGAAATGGAAGTGAAGAGCTTAGATCGCTACTGAATTAATGATGTAGGATTATAGGGTTGATGGTGATCAAACACAAGCAAACATTGTTCATTTCAGATTGTGTTGGAAATTTGAGAAATATGGAAAAGAGGATGGTACATAAGTTCCATGACAGTGGAAGATTATAGGGTTGTTCTCTTATCGGAATGAGATCTTGAAGAAGGTTCTCCTAGTGTATTTTCCATTGATGAACTTGCTAAGTAGCTTCCGAGGCCATGTGGAACTGGACATTTCAAGCATGGTTCCGTTTGTTAATGGGTTAAGTCTTTTGATCTGCATTTCCAATTTTTTCGGAAACGTGCATGCTCACGAGGCTTTGACGATTCTTACTATGTGGAGAAGGTTTTTTCCCATCCATATTGGTAGATGTATGGTTCTTGTGATGCATTTTATGCTAACATTTGTATCGACTACACCAAGATGAACAACGAAGCTTTATTATTGTTGATGTTGTTCAAACTTCTCTTTTATCTTTATGTCTTAGTGAGAAATTATCGATAATTGAAAATTCTTTTTGTTAAAGATTGCGGAGTTTTGATTTTCTACAAGTTATCATATTCAATTAGTTGATCGTGAGCATGACATTTGTTTTGTAAATCTGTTCACATGGTTAATGTAATGGTTGTATAAATAAAGGCAAAGTGTGTAATGAACCTGGCATGTAAAAGGATCAATATCAACTCCAACTCATGAGATTCATTCAAACTTTTATACAAAGAACGTTTCTCCTACTTTCCCTTTCTATGTGATCCTAATTCATATCTCTCTCTTATGTATTTCTTCTTGGTCTATACTTCATCTCCTTCCCTCAAACCCTACCTTTCTTCCTATTAGATTCTATTGTTATTGCTCCCAACTAATACAGGGACATAAAGAGCTCAATGTTGGTGTTGTGGATTTGTGATCTTGCTAGGTACTTATTTACTAAATTTCCCTGAATTATTAACATTGAATATATATGACATTTCCTTGGTCAAAATATTTGTCTTCATATATTCTTTGGATCATATTCTGTCTTGGATCATATTCTGTCTTTTCCATAGAGGTCCTAGTCTTATCCTCCCATTGTTGGATTTAGCGGAAGTTTGTGAGTCGATTCAAACTTGCATGTCTATCTAGGTGGGTGTTGGTTATTAGATTTACATGTGGAAGATGAGATTTCACTATTAGTTTCTTTGGCTTGGACTTGTAAAAGAGAATAGAACATCTCTATCTTCATATTCAAATTGGGGTGTGTTTGGCTTGGCAACCTTCCAAGATAGTGGAAACTAGTGAGCTATAAAGATACTTCTACCACCCGCTTCGTCAAAATCTTTTTAACACAAAAGTTTAAGCCAATGTGCAGTCGATATGGGATAACGGTTCAACAACACGTTTCATCACATGGTTTAAAAGTGCTCCATCCCCGGGGCTGAACTTGAGACCTCTCTTGCTACCACAATCTTACATATTAGTCATATGAATTGTTCATCAGGCCCAGTAATGTTTGGCCCAGTATCTTATATTTTTGGATCAAAATAAATTTTTTTTATCTTAGTTCAGTTCAATTGACTCACTCACTCTGCATCTGGATTGAGTACTGTGTGATTCATTTAAGGGGTCATGTTTCCAAGGGGATTCGAATTTCGAAACTCTTGACATGGGATATAGTCCCAAAACCACTACACCGGTGAAAATATCATATCTAAGTAGGGTATGAGCTTGCAATGGTATGTTTCACACAGGTTTTTAAAGTGTTACACCCCCAATTCGTTACCTCTTTTGTTACATCAGCTAGATTCGTCGATTCGAAGCTGTGAAATGTGGTTAACGATGATATTTTCTTGTAATGCAATCTCCGCTCTGAATGCAATTTCTCTTAGCAAATTATGGAAGTGTACTGCATTGATGGATGCCTCATGGATCCTACGAGTAAGCACTCAACATCCAACGTCAAGTGGTATCACGTCGCTGGTTCATTCCCTCAATAAGCATGCGAAAATGTCGCTACAAACGCTAAGAAAATTCCAATGCAAGTGGTAGTTTGTATGTATGCACCAATGCGCCATGGTAGCGATTCTAGATTATGTACTCATTTCGTGGTTCTAAAATTGTGACATTTCTCAACAAACTCATCTACGTGGCTACAACGACGTTTTAGTAATTGAGTCGAATGAGATAGACATTGTGTAACATATCTGTTTTCTTTAAACATTTTATTAAGCTTAAATAAGTATGGCTATCGAATTTCTTACCAAAATATCTCCTTTCAATGCATTTTTGTTGGTAAATATATTTGTTTAAAATAGGGAAATTTATAAAGAAAAAAAATTCCCGCTTAAATATAAAGGTTTTCATTTAACCATTTCTTTAAATTTAAAAGTACAGAAAATCATCCCTTAAATGGTCTCAAATTCTCCATCAACTCACCACATTTCTTCTATTTTCGTTAAGCTACTATTAAAGATATGATACTTTAATATTTTTGAACTCAAATTTTGGTTATAAATATATTTAAATTTTGAATTCAAAGGTTGAATTACATTTTAGCGATCATTTATCCAATGTCCTTGGGGCATAGAATAAGACCCTAAATTTGGATTTTTTTTTTAAAAATAATAATTAGTTTAACCTTTTTTTTAATTAGATTTTTAGGGTCGCTTGCCTTTTTTATAAGGAATCTTTCCCAATTTAGAGTCTTATCCTATACCCTTGAGGTATAGAATAGAAAAATCATTTTATATATACATATAAACTAATATACATATAAACTAATAAATATAGACTACATGCATTGCCCCAATTTTATATCTAAAAATGATTATAAAATTTTAAAATATTATGTAAATTACTCGTAATAGAATTAGAAATCATACTTTTTTTTATCAATAAAGTTAAAATAATCTCAAAATTCTTATTTATTTCCATTTTAAATATTGACTTTCAATAATTAATCTTTGATAATAGCCTGCTTTTTTTTAAGTTTACAAACATTTTGAGGTAAAAGGCATGAGAAATAATCTTATAATTATTACTCCATCCGTTCGACAAAACTTGTCATTTTAACTTTCCACCCAACTTTTAATAAAACTAATAATTACACTTCTTTTTTTACTAATTTACCCTCATTTATTACTCTACTTTTTATTTTATCAAAAATTACAACTCACAACACATCAATCAAATCAAGAGCATTTTAGTAAAGTAGAAGCAAAAATATCAAAAATGACAAGATTTTCCGAACAAAAACAAAACTCTAAAACGACAAGTTTTGCCGAACGGAGGGAGTACTGATTTATATTTTAAATATCGACTTTAGATAATTAATCATTGATTTTAAAGTGCAATGATTATATAGTTACATTTTTTTTTTGATCCAAAGTTACATAATTTATTGATAACTTAATTTTAAAAAATTTAACGCTATCTTAATAAAAATATAAATAGAAAGGGTGATGATTTGTTAACGGAAACTATTTAAGAGGAAGTTTTTTTGTAATTTTGGATTTAAGGGATAGCTAAATGAAAACTCCCACATTTATGATTTATTTATGAAGTGGTATGATGTAAATTTCCCTTTAAAATAACCTAAATTAGGGGTGATTTTGTTTGGTTTGTTTTTTCCTATGGGCGAGGAGAGGACAGTTCATATAAGGAGGCAAGTGTAAAAAGGAAGGTGATGATTAAAAATCATTACTCTGTTTCAATGGACACACAATAAAGGCATCAATTATTATTACAGAGTATTTTATTTTTCTATATTATTCCATGTTCTCAATTATTGGTTGTGTCCCCACCCCCACAAGAAGTTGCCACTTTCACAATTTTTCTCACCCTTTTTTTGGTTTTTCCTAATCAAGTGGAAACCTTATTATTTTATACACTGTACTGTACAGTCTATACTTACTTATTGTCTGTTATTTGGCGGAATTGGGTCCCATAGAGTTTGTAAAAAACTCTATGGCGGAATTGGGTCCCATTTGAGTTATTCGAGCTTAATTCGAACGAGTCGAGCTTTGTACCGAGCTAAAAAATGTGCCCATACTAGGCTCTTTTAGAGCATCTCCCATGGTAAGCCAAAAAAAGGGGTTTTGGCCAAATTTTGATCCCATCTTAGGCCAAAACACATTTTAGCCTTTTTGTATTTGGCCTAATTCCAAAACAAAGGCCAAATTTGGTTTCCATTTTGAAAGGCCAAATCCTATTTATTTATTTATTTTTAAGTGTTTAATATTTATGTAAATTTATATAAAAAAATATAATTATAAATCTATATATTATATAGTTATGATTTTCAATTAAAAATAAAATTTCTATTATTGTTAAGATATTCAAGAGTTCTTCGATATGACTATAATATTTGACATATTTGAATTATTATTGCACAAATAATATTTTTAGAAAATGACATTAGTCTTTTTATTATAGATTCATCAAAATTATAATAAAAAATAAATATTAAGTTGCTTAAAGTACTAAATGGTAATGTGATCAGGAACTCCACCTCTTCGCCTTCATTGAACATCATCTTCTTCATTGTTGATATGTTCCGTGATGAGTAGATTGTTATTGACATACATACGACATAACACATTTTGATATTGTTCAAAACTTCAAATGAATCAAATATTGAATTAGCAATCTCAATAGTTTCATTTGAAGAGTGAGATGATGATGATATTTGAGAAGAATTCATTGTTGATTCAAATTGAAATGATAACGATAGAATCGAGTGACGGAAATAAGATGTGAAAGTTCTAAATTGTATGAGTATTTGTAGAAAATTAGCCTGCCAAAATTAGCCTACGGTGGGAACAACCAAACCACACAATAGGCCAAAAGAGAATATTTTATAGAATATTCTCTTTTGATAGGCTATTTCCCCTAGCCATTATGGCATACGGGGGAAGATTCTCTTAGACAATAAACGAGCTCGAGCCGAGTACGAGTCGAATTCGAGCTACTCGTGTTCAAATAACACTCCTAAGGTTGCCCAACTCTATTTTCTGTTTCAACCCTTAAATATTCCTCTCATTTTGCCTAACTAACACACCATAATTTAAGCATTGTCTAATGACCAAGGGCAATTGGTTGATCAAGCCAAGGGAGTGAGTGTGAGCTAAAGCTTGGCCGAGTGAGTATGTAGAAAGGCCATAGCTCTTGCCTATAAATAGGCATTGTAACCCTTGAGGAAAGGCATCCAAGAATTAAATAAACACTTTCCCTCCAAACTTCTATCTCTTCTCTCCTCACCCAATCTACATTCTATCTACTTCTCATCTCTCTTTCTGTTACAACCGCCAGAGCCTTGAGCTCACTGTAAGACCAAGAGCGGGTCATTACAGATTGGTATCAGAGCAAAAGCTCCCCGGCACGCATCCATGGCAGAGGCGACTAGATCGAAGACTATGGAGCTGCAGTTTCAGGAGTTCCGTGAGGACACCAAGGCACACATGGCGTCAACCTCTGCGGCAGTGGCCAACTTACAGAAGATCCAGGAAGAACAAGCTCGCCTGTTTGAGAAATTCAGGAAAGCGAATGACCAGAGGATGGAGCAATAAGCCGAATTCGTCCGACATCCACCACAAACCGGGAATCGCCAAGATCACCAATCTGGATCGGATCGCGGCAATCATGGATCAATGGGAGGCGCATCGAGATCAAGAAATGATTACCGACGAGATTCCGTGATGGGAAACGGACCACTGGACCAAGAAATTCCGGGCTCTAGGTGGCACCCGAGCTTCAATGGCGGTCATGGTCAGCAAATGGGAGGAGGAACGGATCACAGATTCCTCAGGGTACCTAAATTGGACTTCCCAAGCTTCGACGGCAGCAAACCAAGAAATTGGATCCGGAAGTGTGAGAAGTACTTCCATATCTTCTCAATTCCGGCAAATCAACAAGTAGAGATTGCCGCCATGTATCTGACGGACAAGGCGGATACGTGGTTACAGGGATACATGATGCAAAATCCACGAGTTTCTTGGTGGGAATTTTGCGAGGCAATCTGTATGAGATTCAGCGATCGAAGGGAATCGGAAGTAGTAGGAGAATTCAACAAACTGGAGCAACAGGATGAACTGGAAGAGTACAATGAAAAGTTCGAGGAACTCCGGGCCGGAATGCTCTCCTTCAATCCATTGCTTACCGAATCTTATTTTGTATCCAGCTATATCAGTGGGTTGAAATCTGAGATTCAATCATTGGTTAAGCTTGGAAGGCCAGCGTCTATGGCTGAAGTCATTGAGCAAGCAAGATTGCATAACAAAGCAGTGCAAGTATTGATTCGAGTTTCAAGGAATCCATGGAGACCACCAGCAGGAGGATCACAGTTCAGTGGGGCCAAAGCAGCTTCCTGGAACCGAGGTTCTTGGACAAAAGGGGATTCCAGAACTCCTAGCAGTGCAAGCAACAACAATGAAGTGAGTAGGGGTAATTCACAAACACCATCGGAAGCAAGCACAGGAAGATCAAATGATGCAAGAAGAGGGCTCTGCTATAAATGTGGTGAGAAATATTTTCATGGGCACAAGTGCAAGACTCAATCACTGTTTAGCCTGATTGCTCAAGAATTACCTGATAGAGTGAATGAGTCAGACGATTCCAGTCATGATTGGGGACCAGATGAGAATCAAGAAGAGGAAGTGTATGTACATGCCTTGACAGGAGGTGAGTCTGGTAGCACTATTAGAGTTAAAGGATCTGTGAAGGATAAAGAGATCACCATACTCATTGATAGTGGAGCTACACATAGCTTCTTGGATTCCAGGGTGGCAAAAGAGGCTGGTTTTGAAGCTTGCAAGGTGGGAATTATGCAAGTTAACACAATCAGTGGGACAATGTTCAATCACAGGATGTGCAAGGGCTTTGTATGGGAGATGCAAGAAAGCAGTTATAACCATGACATCAGGCTTCTGAAAATGGATGGGTGTGATATGATTTTGGGTACTGATTGGCTGGCCAGTTTCAACCTAGTCTTGTTTGATTTCATTGAAGTGCAAATTTCCTTCAAGAAATTAGGAAAACAGGTTGTGCTGAAGGGATTCAGAGAGGATAAAGATGGTAACACAGCTAGCATCAAGATGTTGACTGGCAAGAAGCTCTCCAGGCTCTGCAAGGATCAACATCCCTTGGTGGTGTTTAAAGTAGCTCATGTTTGCAGTGTGTTGAGTACAGATACACCAGTCTCAGCTGTGATACAGGCATTACTGGATGAATTTGCAGATGTGTTTAAGGAGCCAAATGAGCTGCCTCCCATTAGACAACATGAGCATGCCATCAACTTGAAACAAGAGACCACACCAGTAGCTTCAAGGCCTTATAGATACCCTTACTTTCAAAAAACTGAGATTGAAAAGCAAGTGTCTGAAATGCTGGCCAATGGGATCATTAGACCAAGCCACAATCCTTTTGCCTCTCCAACATTATTAGTGAAGAAAAAAGATGGGTCCCGGAGGTTCTGTGTGGACTATAGAAGATTAAATGAGCTCACAATCAAGGACAGGTTCCCTATCCCTCACATAGAGGACCTGTTGGATGAGTTAAAGGGAGCATGTGTGTTCTCTAAGCTTGATTTGAGAGCTGGCTATCACCAAGTCAGAATGGTGGAGAGGGATGTAGCCAAGACATCCTTTAGAACTCACCACGGCCACTATGAGTTCAAGGTCATGCCATTTGGCTTGAAAAATGCCCCTGCTACATTCCAGAGTTTGATGAATGAAGTGTTTAGTTTATTTCTGAGGAAGTTTGTGCTAGTATTTTTTGATGACATCTTGTTGTAAATCAAAGATGGGTTGCAACATGTCGAGCATTTGAAGGAGGTCCTAGCTGCCATGAGATATCACTGCCTCTTTGCAAAACAATCCAATTGTGCTTTTGCTCAAGCTGAGGTAGAGTATCTTGGTCACATTATCTCTGCTAAGGGTGTTGCTACAGATTCTAAGAAAGTGGAGGCAATGCTTGCTTGGCCTACACCAAAAAATATCAAAGCTCTGCGTGGGTTTCTTGGGCTGACAGGCTACTATAGAAGATTCATTAAAGGGTATGGTGGTATTGCCAAACCACTCACAGATTTACTAAAAAAGGATGGGTTTTGTGGACTGAAGCTACTGAGATTGCTTTTCAGAAGCTAAAAGGAATCTTGTGCTAGCTATGCCAGATTTCTCAGTTCCTTTTGTGGTGGAAACCGATGAATGTGACTTAGGCATTGGTGTTGTATTAACGCAAAAGGGTAGACCCATTGCTTTTATCAGTAAAGCATTGCAGGGTAGGCATTTAGTGATGGTTGTATATGAAAAGGAATTGCTGGCAATTCTCCTTGCAGTAGATAAATGGAGACACTACCTAGAAGGGCACCACTTCACCATTAAAACTGATCACCAACCACTGAAGCACCTCCTTGACCAAAGGTTGTCCACACAAATCCAATGCAAAGATGTGAGAAAATTGCTTGGCCTTTCATATGATATAGCTTATAAGAAGGGTAGTGAAAACAAGGCTGCAGATGCTCTCTCCAGGGTATTTGAGAGTGGAACTTGCCAACATCTCACCACTGTTAGGCCAGCTTGGATCACTGAAGTAGTAGAAAGCTATGGGGGTGACCCAAGCTCAAGAATTGATGGTGCAAGCACTATATGATAGTCCTGGTCCCTACTCAGTCAGCTATGGAGTACTGAGATACAAGAATAGGCTCTGGATTGGATCACAGACAGAATTGAGAAAGAAGCTATTGAAGGCTATACATGATGACCCAACTGGGGGGCATTCAGGTGTAAGAGCAACTTATCTCCGAGCAAAAAGCATGTTTTACTGGCTGGGGATGAAACAAGATGTCACCACTTGGGTAACAGAATGTGATACTTGTCAGAAGAGTAAGGCTGAGCAGGTGGCATCTCCAGGGTTGCTGCAACCTTTACCCATTCCTGACCAGGCTTGGAGCCACATCAGCTTAGACTTCATTGAGGGTCTCCCGCAATCTCATGGCAAAGACACCATTCTTGTGGTGGTTGACAGGTTAACTAAGTACTCCCACTTCCTTGCCTTGACTCATCCTTACACTGCTGCCAAAGTAGCTAATGTTTTCATGGAAAATGTGTTCAAACTACATGGGTTGCCCAAGAGTATTGTGTCTGATGGGGATAAGGTGTTTATTAGTCATTTTTTGCAGCACTTATTCAAATCCTTACACACAAGCTTGGGCATGAGCACCTCATATCATCCTCAAACTGATGGGCAAACAGAGAGGGTGAATAGATGTTTAGAGACTTATTTGAGGTGCATGACTTCTAGCAACCCAAAGAAGTAGGCACAGTGGTTGTTCTTAGTAGAATGGTGGTATAATACCACTACTCACTCTTACATAAGAATGTCACCATTCGAAGCTCTGTATGGATCCTCCCCATCACAGTTTGGCTTACCTACATTGTCAGCTTCAGGATCACCTGTGGCAGAATGGCTCGAGGACAGGCAACAGTTGATCAAGCAGTTAAGGTACCAGCTACTCCAAGCCCAGGCAAGGATGAAGGCTTATGCTGACAGTCATCGTTCTGAGAGAGTTCTGGAGGTAGGGGATTGAGTCTTTGTCAAACTCCAACCCTACAAGCAAGCAAGTGCGGCAGTTAGGAAGAGTGTTAAGCTGAGCTCCAGGTACTTTGGGCCTTTCAAGATCCTCGCTAAGTATGGGCAAGTTGCTTACAAGCTAGACCTCCCTGCAAACTCGAAGATCCATCCAGTTTATCACGTCTCACAACTCAAGCTTAAGAAAGGCCCAGTGGAAGCCACTTCTGCACACCCCCCTGACATTGATGACGAGGGTGCTGTGCTAGCTGAACCCGAGAAGATTTTAGACACCAGGGTGCATCAATTGAGCAATGGGGATCCCATCACCGAATGGCTAATCAAGTGGAAGAACCTACCTCCATCCAGTGCCACTTGGGAAGGAGCTGCTCACATCCTCACCCAGTTTCCACAATTCCAGCAGTCACCTTAGGCAATTGGTTGATCAAGCCTTGAGACAAGGCTTTTATAGGGGTGAGCAATGTAATGACCAAGGGCAATTGGTTGATCAAGCCAAGGGAGTGAGTATGAGCTAAAGCTTGGCCGAGTGAGTATGTAGAAAGGCCATAGCTCTTGCCTTGAGCCTTGAGCCTTAAGCCTTGAGCTCACTGTAAGAGCCTTGAGCTCACTGTAAGAGCAAGAGCGGGTCATTACAGATTGATTGTCCAATATCATATGCCATGCTATGTCCAGTCCTAATCAGTCACATAATTAAAACCATAGTCAAATTAGATATTTCATGGCATATCTCTAGCTGTAAATTTATAAAGTTCAATTCTATTTTTTTTGTTCATCCGAAGTTCGATTCTATTAAAATCCCTTACAATAGAATGTGATCAACTGCTAGGAATCTTTAGCGATTTGAGAGAATTTCATGCCTTTTTTAATCCCACAAATTTTTCACCACATTTAAGCAGCAGATAAAACAATCTTTCTTAAATATGCATAATTTTAAAAAATGAAATGCTTTTCAAAATGAAAAACTATTAGAATTTGAATAAAAATGATTTTAAGAATATATATTTTGTCAATATTTTAGAGAAATTTTAAATAATCCATAGAAATAGTCTTATAATGTTATTTTGATAACACTTTTTTTATTGAGAAAAAAAACTTATAAACAATTTCTATAACTTAAAAGACAAAAATTAAGTTTTTAATTTTAATTAAATTATAAATGGACCGAAACATAGGTACGAATAACGATCACTCGGGTCTTTCTTTATCGTGTACTACGATTATCATATTATCTACTTGTAAATTGTTATTTGTTATCCAATAATTGGAAATATATTTTAATATTTCTTTTTTTTTGTTCGATTTAATATTTCTTTTTTGATCCGACGATTTAATATTTCTATTTTTGCTTTACTGTTACATATCGATTCACTCCACGTGGCAACCGTCGTAATTGGTGCTTTGCACTACTTTCTTTAAATGGTCAAATGCTCCCATTGAAAGAGCCGTTAAGATCTTGACACGTCATCTGTATATCAACAAGCTGTCTCCAGGCTCCAGCTGCTTCCAGGATGTTGCCACGTGTATGGACAAATTATTTTTTGTCTTTTATGTTTACTTTTCCATCCTCTGATCTTCCATCAAGCCCATGGTTTCGGGTCGGGTCTTATACCCTAGACGGGACACTCGGGTCAACTGTGTTAGATTCAAGTTAGGGAAATCTTTTCGTGATTAATGATTATTTATTGGGAAATTTCACCTCAAGTTAGGGCTATTTCGCGTGGTAAACACAACTTTCTAATATTTCGTTTGGTAACCCTAGACTTTTAAAAGTTTTTGCCTCGTGCCCATTCTCATAGGAGTGTGTAAAAAATTTACTTTTTTCAACTTTTGGGGCAAAATAAAAAGAAAAACAAATAGTTGGGGAATGTTTTACAGGTAGCATTGGTAGAGATTTATAATGTTGAAGATGCTTAGTAGAAACAAAGTCCCACAAAACAAAGACAGCGAGCATGGAGACAAAGCTCGGTCAAGCTTACGAGAATCAGACATAAAACCAGAGAAAAGGTAAATCAAATTAGATGGGCAAGGCAGGTAATTGCATAACAGATCAAATATCAGTAAGAGAGTGTTACACATGATGTAAAAATCTTGAAACGGAGGTTCACCAGTAATATAGAAATGAAACACCCCTATAATCTTAATAAATTGGGGGTAACCCAAAATTGGAGGGGTACTAATCATGATTAGATGCAGGGATAAGGGGTAGCAAAGAGCCAACCCGAAGGGAGAAAAGCGACAAAATTCACAATCACAAGAAAACAATTGGTAAATTAGGCTAACGCCATTCAGCGGCAAAATCACAAAAATCCAATTCTTGTTGAAAAGAAGCATACAGAAGTAGTAGGAGCTAATCGTAGCATAAATTGATTGGCTTGTGAAGCTGTAAAGATTTAGTGCACAGCCAGATCTTGGCTTAGTACAGCTTGTCAGCCAAATGAAACAAGAACCGAAAGTAAGGTCTAAACGCTGAGGAAAGCGAGCAGGCTGGTTGCAAGTAAGGAAAGACGAGTGAGGGTAATATACCTGATGAGATTGTAGGTAGAATTGGTAGGGGTACAGGTGCCTGAACACCGACAACAACATGACCAGACGAACAGAGAGCAAAGGAGAAGGAGGAAACCCCCCTCCACTCCGCCACCCAAAACCCCACCTCCAGGGCCAAAGCACACGACGGGCCGCCTTTGAGACTATCAACTCCAACCACCTGCCGGATCCGCAACAGAGCACCTCTTTAGATGTCGAACAGGACTTTGCCAGAATGACGAAGCCTTCAAGGCCATTAACAAAGCCATTTGAGTGATTAGGACTCAAATTCGATATCAAATCGCACCTGCTGTAATTTTAGTTTTGAATGATATTTGTGAGAAATCTGCAACGATAAACAGGGCAAGTGGTGAGGATTTTGGTTGGCTGATGAGCAAATGCACCGGTCGGCGGCAAGGAGGCGGGTGTGAAATTAACGGTGGGTCATCCGACGTGGGGGGCAACGCACGCACAAGCGCAAACGCGATAACCAAGCCGAGCACACAAGCCGGGTGGGGTTCCATCCTAAAACCAATTGGTGTTAGGTGGGGTATCCCACCGACTTATATGCAAGACTTGGATTCCATTTATAATCAATGTGAGATGGTTATATTTCCCATCTTTCCACACCCCCCCTCAAGTGAAACTGCCTGGCTACGCGTTAATTGTCAATTGCACTTGACGACTTAAGCCTTATGGCCGGCCAGCCAATTAAGACCAGGAATCCAAACCACACCGCACTTAGCCGAACCTCGGCTTTGATACCATGTGAAATTAACGGTGGGTCATCCGACGTGGGGGGGGGGGGGCAACGCACGCCCAAGCGCAAACGCGCTAACCAAACCGAGCACACAAGCCGGCCAAGCCGAGCACACAAGCCGGGTGGGGTTCCATTCTAAAACCAATTGGTGTTAGGTGGGGTAGCCCACCGGCTTATATGCAAGACTTGGATTCCATTTATAATCAATGTGGGATGGTTATATTTCCCATCTTTCCACACACCCCCCTCAAGTGCAACTGCCTGGCCACGCGTTAATTGCCAGTTGCACTTGACGACTTAAGCCTTATGGCCGGCCAGCCAATTAAGACCAGAAATCCAAACCACACCGCACTTAGCCGAACCTCGGCTCTGATACCATGTGAAATTAACGGTGTGTCATCCGACGTGGGGGGGGGGGGGGCAACGCACGCCCAAGCGCAAACGCGCTAACCAAGCCGAGCACACAAGTCGGGTGGGGTTCCATCCTAAAACCAACTGGTATTAGGTGAGATAGCCCACCGGCTTATATGCAAAATTTGGATTCCATTTATAATCAATGTGAGATGGTTATATTTCTCATCTTTCCACAGCGGGTTAGGGCGAAGTTGGAAAGGCGCGTAGATTCTTTTAGGGTTTCCATGGTAAACTTTTGTACTTGTTGGGGGTGTCTAATTAAGTTCATTTTTACTAGGTGCCGAGTTAGCGAATGGTATTTATATGCTTAAGAGTACTAATTTCATTTATTTAATTAGTGATCGTGGTAACGTGTACACAATATAAATTAGACTTGCATCTAGCCGGTCGAGATAAATAATATATAATGAATAAAATGATTTATATTGCTGACAAATAAAATAAAATAAAATAAACGGGCATGTTAATCACATGGCAACCAAGGTTTTATTAAATGATCCAAGTCAAATAAGTTTTCATACCTGTGGGTAAAAAGCTGATTTCGTTTTATATTCTACTTATATAATCATTTAGCGTTTTAGCATGCATTATATTAGGTGTCACTCGATTATTTAATTTCATTATATGTTAAAACGATAAATAAAAATAAATAGACGAAATCCTAAATATATGCGTTTTAGCGTTTTGACCTTATTGATTATGGGGAAAAGCTTATGTGGTTTCAAATACGTACTTGAAAAGATTTTGAGTTCCACCTCAATTGATGATAGTGCACCTATTGATTGAGGGTAGAGTTATTTCTGAAGTGAGCCGTGAAGTGAGCTGTCTGGCATGATATGCATCGATATCTAGACGTTTTTTCGCTCAATTTGCAGTAATTCTCATCTACAGTTTTGCAATCACACTTTTACTTTTCTTTTGATTTTTTGGCTAAATATTCCAATATATAACTCGTTAATTTTTCATTGTAAATACATTTTATTTAATGTAGGATTATATATTTTCGTAAGATCAATGTAAAGAATCATTCATTTCAAATGTATAAGTCAAAGCATGTACTTTGGGTTGATAAATGTTGGGATTAAAAGGTCTCACATCGCCACATCGGTAGTTAGACCGGGTGTGTATGGATGCAATTTTAGTAGTTAATAAACTACTAAAATTGGAGGTTGAAATTTTTAACTTTGTATGGGAGGGGTTTATTAGGAGATTTTAGTTTATTTGGGGGTTTATTTAATAAGCTATTTTTGATAGCTTTTTGGGAGTTTATGTGGTTTATTTGATTTGAAAATATCATAATACCCCTAATAATAACAAAATAAACCTACACTTTTTACAAATAAACTGTTTTTCAACCCATACGGAGTTTATATTTTTTTCATAAATTTTTAACTACTTTTTACCAACAGTTCTATATTCCCATAGTTGATGAAATGAATTTGACTACCTTATTTATTACTATTGCAACATCCGATCCGGTCCCTATACGTTCTACATACGTTCCTTTTTATACCTCTAAAATTTAACCATAACTTTATACTCCCTCCGTCCAAGAATACATAACCTTTTAGGCCTTGAAACTTTGTCAAAAATACATGGTTTTTTTAGATGTATAGGTAATTATTACCTCTAAAATTACTACTTTTTTACTTGTTAAATAAAACTCTTGGAAAAATTAAAGAAAACTCTTAAACTTACAATTACTATTTTAACCTTTAATAATAATGATGAGATTTAAGATGTAAAATAGGTTCCTTAATTAGCGTGCATGAGCCGGCCTAAAAGACCATGTATTCTTGGACGGGGGGAGTATATGTTAGAGATTTGAATGAGACCAAAGTGTCCCACATCGGAAAGTTGAACATATCAAACCCTAGTATATGAGTCGGTGTGCTACTCCTTCTATTGCCAATTGGTTTTAGGATGGAACCCCGATCGACCTATGTGCTAGGCTACTAGCGCATGTGCGCCCGTGCACACGACCCCCAGTCATCGGTCCGAGTCAGACATGTCGATCCTGGTTTGGGTTACCCGGCCAGTTGTCCAAGTCTCAACTAGATGGTCATTCCTAGTTGGACTTGCGGGGGCGTGTTAGAGATGTGAATGAGACCAAAGTGTCCCACATCGGAAAGTTGAACATATCAAACCCTAGTATATGAGTCGCTGGTGGGCTACTCCTTCTATTGCCAATTGGTTTTAGGATGGAACCCCGATCGACCTATGTGCTAGGCTACTAGCGCATGTGCGCCCGTGCATACCACCCCCGGTCATCGGTTCGAGTCGGACTTTGATAATATATATGGTGATATATAGTCATATAGGTCTAAGCCGTTAAGGTACCGTACATGACACATAAGGATGTATACACACAAAATAAACAAACGACCACAAACATAGAGTAGCATATATAAAAAAAAATCAAGATAATATATTTGAGATCCCAAACAAACCAATGTATGGGAAATCGAGAGGTCGAAGGGGATTGGCTGACGGATTAACCATCATAATACAATCAGAAAATCAAGCAAATACAAAATATAAAAATGAACACCCCAATACAAGTGATCCTAGCAAATAAGACCTACTTGAGTGACATGACACATAAGGATGTATACACACAAAATAAACAAACGACCACAAACATAGAGTAGCATATATCAAAAAAAAAATCAAGATAATAATTTGAGATCCCAAACAAACCAATGTATGGGAAATCGAGAGGTCGAAGGGGATTAACCATCATAATACAATCAGAAAATCAAGCAAATACAAAATATAAAAATGAACACCCCGATACAAGTGATCCTAGCAAATAAGACCTACTTAAGTGACAATCGATGGAGTCCAAGGGAAGACTGTGAATGTCGAGAATATGGGAAAGTCAAGAGACTGACACGACGTCTCAATGCCGGGGAGACAAAAGATAAACCCATCAGCGAAAATGGACGTCTCATGGGGAAGTGTGGATCAACGATGTTCCCCTCACCTATATGAGGGATATTCGAAAATCACGAACACAACCACGATCAACTCGATCAACAAGACGCCCGAGACTGCATCTTCATTTGAACACTTTTTTTGTCGAAAAAGAAATTGATTAGAGAAGGTAGTGGCGAAGCTGAGGTGCTTGGGAGTGCTCAAGAACCCCCTCTGAACAGATTAGATATAATCTGTAATAAAAGCTAATGATCAAACCAAGAAATGGAGCTGTAATCCATAAGAGGAATGTTCACTGTTTCATTCCCAAAAGAGGCAACTTTGCTCTTGCAATGAATGCCGTCACAGCTGCAATGCAGCAATCCCAAAAACCCTAATTTGATGGATGAGCCACATTTTGTCTTATATAGTCCCTAGAGAGGTCATGTGCTAGTCACATGGAGACTTGTCTCCTTATTACAAACAAGGCTAGAACATAGAACAAATTACATAAGAATCTGCCATGAATGAAATAGCATATGTAATCTTCATATCCCCCCATCAAGTTGGACTTGGTGAGAGACCAACAAGTCCTAACTTGGAAGATAAGAATCTGTGTTGCCTTTCACCAAGTGCCTTTGTGAGCACATCTTCCAACTGGACACCAGTTCTAACATGTTGAGGGAGTAAAAATCCTGCTTGCAACATTTCCCTTACAAAATGGCAATCAATTCTCAAATGCTTTGTCCTCTCATGGAAGACTGGGTTCTCATCAATGTGGATAGCTGATTTGTTATCACAAAACAGAGGAATTGGTAAGGGAATAGATAGTTGTAGAGTCTTCAATATACCTTCTACCCAGACTAATTCACTTGCAGTCATGGACATGCTTCTATATTTAGCTTCAGCTAAAGATTTGGAAATTGTTGCTTGTTTCTTAGTCTTTCAAGACACTAAGTTTTGCCCAAAGAATACACAATAACCATTAAGTGATCTAGCACTGAACTGGCAAGCACCCCAGTCTGCATCACAGTATGCATAAACATTCATAGGAGAGTGTTTGAGATATTGAAGACCAACTGAAATGGTCCCTTTAAGATACCTGACCACATGCAAGCCTGCATCAAGGTGTGGTTGCCTTGGTTCAACCATAAATTGGCTTAAGTGTTGAACTGCATAAGAAATGTCTAGTCTAGATAGATTTAAGAATAACAACCTTCCAATGAGTCTTCTGTAAACCTCTGGATCCTTGAGGATTTGCCCTTCATCAACAGATAATTTCAAGCCTCTTGGAAGTGGAAACAAAGCTGGTTTGCAGTCTGTCAACTTACAATCATCAATAATATCCATTGCATATTTCCTCTGATGAATCAATGTGCCTTTACTGTCATGCATAATCTCCAGGCCTAAGAAGTACCTTGCTTTCCCAAGGTCTTTGATTGTAAAAGCATCATGAAGAGCCTGTTGGGTAAGCTTGATTTCACACTCATCATCTCTTGACAACAATAGATCATCTACATACACCAATGCCACCACTATCCCTCTGGATACCTTTTTGGTGAACAATGAATAATCCTGAAGTGCCTGAACATAGCCCAGATTCATTAAGAACTTACATAATTCAACATTCCATTGTCTTGAATCTTGCTTCAAGCCATAAATTGATTTTCTCAATTTGCAAGCCAATCCTGGTTTGCTCAAGGGATACCCTTCAGGAGGTACCATATAAGCTTCTTCCTCTAGAGTCCCATGCAAGAATGCATTGTTGACATCTAGTTGATACAAGGGCCAATTTTTAACTGTTGCAACTACAATTAGGATCCTTACAGTTGCAAACTTTGCTACAGGTGAGAAGGTGTGCTTATAATCCTTCCCTTTAATTTGATTATATCCCTTTGCCACTAATCTGGCCTTATACCTTTCAATAGACCCATCTGGTCTATATTTGATCTTGTAAACCCATTTGCTTCCTATGGGTTTAACTCCCTGAGGAATCTCAATAAGGTCCCAAGTGTCATTCTCTTCAAGGGCCTGCACTTCCTTGTTCATAGCATCTACCCACTTGGGATTCTGGACTGCCCGATGATAATAGAAGGGCTCTGGTTTAGCAGCCATACAAGCAAATGATTGAACAATCTCAGGCTCAATAACTTGCACTTCACTTAGACATTCAGCTAGGAATGACTGAGATAAGGAATTTCTTTGCCTGTTGTCATGACAGACATAGTCTTGGAGCCTTCTTGATCTTGTGTGCTCCCTAATAGATCTCCTTAAAGGAGGGAAAGCTTCTAGATCTTGCAATAATTCAGCTATAATAGGGCTATTTTGGGCATCAGATTGCAATGAATCAACTATCTGAGAAGGAATCCTTGATGAAGTACTGCTTTCCTCAAAATGTTGAGTCTGTGCTGGAGATTCCTGCATCACCATGGGTGTGTGTGTGTCACTTTGATCATCAAGAGAAGGATTCACTAAGGGCAAGCTGCATATTTGGTTAGTACTTTCAAGGTCAGGCACAGGTTGACCAACAGTTTTGTAAGGAAATGTGTCCTCCCTGCAAACAACATCTCTACTAACAAAAACTTTGTAACAATCCAAGTCCCAAAGTTTATACCCTTTTTGTCCAAAAGGATATCCTAACAAGACACATTTTCTAACCTTATGACCCATTTTATCTCTACTGTCATGAGGCATGGGAGCATAACACAGGCTGTCAATTACTCTCAATTCATCATAATTGGGAGCCTTGTTAAATAACTTCTCATAAGGTGTCTTCCAATCCAGCACTTCTATGGGCATCTTGTTAATCAAATGAGTAGCTGCCAGCAAGCATTCACCCCAAAATTTAATGGGTAAGGATGCATGGATCCTCAGACATCTTGCAGTTTCTACAAGATGTCTATGCTTTCTCTCTACTCTCCCATTCTGTTGGGAGTATAGGGGATTGTTTTTTGATGAACTAGCCCTTCTGTAGCAAACAATTCCAAGCACTGTCTCTGTACAAATTCTGTTCCATTGTCTGTTCTTATGCATTTAACACAACAATCAAACTGATTTTTCACATATGCTAAGAAATCACTAATGGCTTTGAAAACCTGTAACTTGTTCTTGAGAAGGAAAGTCCAAGTCACCCTTGTGCAGTCATCAAGAATGGTTAAAAAAAAAGAGAAGCCATTATAAGTCAAGCATTTATATGGACCCCATAAATCCATGTGAATCAATTCAAAAGCCCTTTCTGCCATACTGTTACTCCTCTCAAAGGGAAGTTTGTGATGTTTTGACAAAGCATAGGATTCACAAACAAAATCCTTCAAAAAAGAAGTATCAAACATATGCAAGTGTCTCAACTTAGACAAGGAACTATGACCAAATTTAGCATGAACTGTTTCTAAACTGATGCTAGCCTTATTACAACTTTTAAGAACTCTTGACTCATCATGTCTTGACCTTGGATCTTCTGCAAACACCTTGTACATGCCATGTTTCCTCACTCCTCCTAACACCACTTTCTTAGATCTAGGGTCTTGAAAGCAGTGTTCTAAAAATCGCGCCTGGGCGCCGCCTAGGCGCTAGGCGGCACGGGACCTAGGAATTTTTAAGCCTAGGCGGACCTCTAGGCGGAAATTCGTCCAGAAACCGCCTAGGCGCCGCCTAGGCACCGCCTGTTCCCGCTTAGGCGCCTTCTGGGCCCGCCTAGGCACCGCCTAGTCCAACGATTATTCAATTTGAACTTCTAAGTATATGATTAGTTGGCTTAGGATTTTTTAATCCCCCGTGACGGGATGCATTTTCTTTTCAGTCGAACTTATAGTTTTGGATTTTAGCAGGTTTAGAGTTGTTAGTCAGACATGTACTTTTGCGTTTATTTACTTTAGTGTTAGTTAACTACTACAAATTTGGGTTTATGAGTGATATTATGGATTATTATTACATTATATGAATTATTGACAAGTGTTATTTGTCAAAATATAAGAAAATAATCAAGTTTGTTCTAAGTCCGCCTAGGCGCCGCCTAGCCGCCTAGGCACTAGGCGACCACCTGCCGCCTAGCGCCTTTTAGAACATTGCCTGAAAGAGACAATGAGTCCTCGTGAATAATGCTATAAGATCAGTATCATCAAGCATTTTTCCAACAAATAACAGTCTATGTTTGAAATCAGGCACAATCAAGACATCCTCTAAAATAACTGATTCTGACAACTGTAGCTTTCCCATCTCATTAACAGTTTTAATAGCTCCATCTAGGAGTCCTATGTGCACATGTTTATTCAATTTTCTTCTGTTGAATAAGCATTGAGAATCAGCAATCATATGATATGTGGCTCCAGTATCAATTATCCACTCAATAGAAGTCTCTTCTTTCAAACAGACATTAGCATTAGTGGCAAGAATGTTACCTGCAAAGTTGGCAAAGGGGCTACCACTGCTGTCAGCTACACTTTTTCCTCTCATCTTCTTAAGAACTTCTTGATAGACTGCACTCACCATTGCAGAATCCAGGTTTCCTTCCCCATTTTCTTCATCAAGTGGACTTCCTTGAGTAGAGCTTGTTGCATTAGTTGCCATCCTGGATCCCTGAGCCTTCCTTTCATTTTACTTAAGCTCCTTGAACCATTCAGGCACCCCATGAATCTTAAAGCATTGATCCACAGTGTGACCCTTATAACCACATTGAGTGCATTTTGAATTGAGTTTAATCCTCTTTAACTCTTTCCAGTCCTTCACATCCTTCTTGACTGATTGACTGTTGTTGCTGTTGCTATTCCCAATGTTGCCTTGATAACCAGTACTGCCTCTATTTGCCACCATGGCACTTGATTCAGAAGCACCAATAAGTGATCCATTTGTCCCATTAGTTGCCTCATTACCAGTCTCAACCTGTTGCAACATAGAATATGCTTTGTTTATGGTGGGTAAAGGATCTGTAGCTAAGATCTGATTTCTGGCAGCTTCAAAATTCTCATTCAAGCTCACTAAGAACTGCATCAATCTGTTTCTAGACTCTATCTCTACAAGTTTCTTTTTCAAGTCACAAGTGCATCTACTGATAGCACCACAGCTGCACTCTGGCAAATTCTCCAATACCTGCAACTCATCCCAGCCTCGTTTAAACTGATTATACAGCTCTGCTAGAGTCATAGAACCCTGAACAATATTTCCCAATCTTTTCCTGATCTGAAAAATAAGAGGCACATTAGCCTGACCAAACCTTTCCCGAATATCATCCCATAAAGCTTTGGATGAATCAATGAAAACAAAGCCCTCTGCAACAGTTTTAGTCATTGAATTCAAGAGCCAACATCTAACCATAAAGTCTGCTCTTACCCACTTCTCAAGATCAGCATGTCCATCAGCGGGTTTAGAACAAGATCCATTAATAAGGGCTAGCTTACATTTTGCTCCAAGAGCCATTGTCACTCCACGGCTCCAAGTCATGTAATTCGTCCCATCAAACGGAATAGCCACCAACTGAGCACCAGGTTGGTCTGAATTCGAAAGATACAGAGGATCATTCATGTTGATTGTCGCAGCCATATCTTCTAGAGGTGGGGTTTCCAGTCCTGCTTCCCTTGTTGTGCTGAACATAAAAGACTTAAAACGAGCTAAAAAGGAGGATTAACCTGCAAGCTCTGATACCATGAACAGATTATACATAATCTGTAATAAAAGCTAATAATCAAACCAAGAAATGGAGATGTAATTCATAAGAGGAATGTTCACTCTTTCATTCCCAAAAGAGGCAACTTTGCTCTTGCAATGAATGTCGTCACAGCTGCAATGCAGTTGAAGGTTCGATAATATAAAACAATGTAATATAGAAATACTCTAGAAGGGGGGTTGAATAGAGTATGCCCGTTTTTCGCAGAAAGTCTCAAGACTTTTGGAGCTCGTATAAAACCCTTTGAGATGAACCTGAATCACAAAGTTAGACAATCGAACCAAGTGCGGAAATAAGGTAAAGCAATAAAGGACACGAGTAATTGTTTACGAGGTTCGGCACAAACTTGGCCTACGTCCCCGCCTAGGGTTCTTCTACAACCCTAGGATTCAAAAGGCTTTATTGATTCGCTTAGCTTAGGATCCTAATAGCTCACCGAGAAGCCTCTCTCCTATACAATTGCAATCTAGTCAACTCACGTTCCCTTGGAGTCCTAGACCAATCTAGAAGAGCCCCACCTCTCTCAGCTATCTAGTACAATCCTCTTACTCTCACAAATCAATAGCCCAGTGCAACTTCCCGAGTTATAAACTCTCGAGTAACACTATAGATGAATATATCTTATAAGCTCACAGTGACTCTCAAAGGCTTTGAAATAAACAACAAATTCTTGAGCGCTAGCAGAGAGACACTTGGAAGACAGATCTTGCTTGAATGAATGAAAGCTCGTGTAGCACTTGTGTGTTCTGTCTTTTTCTTCCTTTCTTTTATAGAAGTAATATGGAGCATGAGGTTCTTCAACACCGGATCTTCAACAACGGCTAGTAAAGATCATGGTGCGCCCGGATCTTCTATTTTAGGACACTTCGAAGACATGATCTTCTTTGAATTGGATCGCCTCAATATGTACCATAAGGAAAGAGATAATCTCGAAATACTTCCTGAAAAATTAGTCATACATACATACATACATACATATATATATATATATATATATATGTATGTGTGTGTGTGTGTATATAATATAAAGGAAGTATATAATAAGATTAAATAATATTCGGACTTATAAAACAGGTTTTGTATTTCATCAACTGTTAATGCTCCAAGACCTTTGACACAAACATCCTGTCAAGGCCTTTGAAACAATATTCCGATTTTCATCAAGGGAGGGAGTTATCAGCAGTAATCCCAAAAACCCTACTTTGATGGATGAGCCACATTTTGTATTATATAGTCCCTAGAGAGGTCATGTGCTAGTCACATGGAGACTTGTCTCCTTATTACAAACAAGGCTAGAACTTAGAACAAATTACATGATAAGAATCTGCCATGAATGAAATAGCATATGTAATCTTCATACCCTCCTACCAAGAAAAAAATATAATTTTTTTTTACTTATATTTAATATTTTGAGGAAATAATCAATATAATTCGAGCTCGAGGGGCCAATATGATTTTTTTGATTAAGTAATAATTCGAGGTCAAACATATCCGAAACTCGAGGGGCCGATAAGTCAGTAGACGGGCGAACTGTTGTACAACCAATATAAACCGAAAATAAAGAAAAAGCACTCGACACGAACATGCACCCTGAAAAGAATGAACCTGTGAAGCCTTGATATAAACCCGAAATCAATCTTTATTACAGCTCAAAACCAAAGAGAAGATAAAAGAGATGAAGAAGGAGATAGTGAAGTTGTTGAATGTCGTTTAGAGGAGATGGGTATTTATAGACCTATATCCTCCAATCTCCCTAATTACAGAAACCTCCCTCTTATTTCTAAATTACATAATATATCCTTATTTACATATATCTCATTTACCCTCCCCCCCCCCCCCCCCCCCCCCCCGAGATGGGGTTTCAAAGACCATGCCCAACTTGATTGAGAGAAATCTAGGCTGAGCTTCTCCAAGAGGCTTGGTCATTAGATCTACTAGCTGAAGAGCAGTAGGAACATGATGGGTAAGTAGGAAACCATCTTGTTGTTGTTCCCGCACAAAGTGGCAATCTATCCTTAAGTGTTTGGTCCTCTCATGAAACACTGGATTTGCTGTTAGGTGCTGAGCCGATCGTTTGTCACAATAGAGGGGAATTGGTCGAGGAATAGACACCTGCAGATTGTTAAATAATCTATCCAGCCAGATCATCTCACATGAAGCATAAGACATTACCCTGTATTTAGACTCAGTGGATGACTTAGAAACTATCTTTTGCTTCTTTGTCTTCCATGAAATCAGCTCTTGCCCAACAACATATAGTAGCTAGATAAAGACTTAGTTGAATAAGCACAAGATATCCAGTCTACATTTGTGTACGCAGTAAGATCGAAAGATGACTGTGCTGAATAAAACAAGCCTGCATTGAGAGTTCCCTTAAAATATCGAAAAACATGCATTGCTGCCGGATAATGTGGAACTTTAGGAGAGCTCATGAATTGAGATAAGTGTTGAACTGTGTATGAGAGATCAATACGAGTCATGTTCAAAAACAAAAGTATTCCAACCAGTCATCTATATTATTCTGGATCTTCTAGAGGAACACCATCTTCAATTCAGGAGAAAGCTTCAATCCTATTGGTAAAGGAAACTTGGCTTCCTTAGTGTCCAGCATCTGAGTGTTGACAGGAGGAAACTGTCGTTGTCCCTATCAAAAGTAAAACTCAAACCTACAAACTAGTATAGTAAGCAAGTAAGAGGTCGATCCCACAGAGAATCAAGTATTCCTAAGCAATGTATATTTACCAATTAGCAGGAAAGAGGGGTTTTGGTGATTGAAAATAAGAAAGCAAAATAACTATATATGAACAAGTTAACGGAGATAACAATTAAGAATAGAGTTTCATCTACAAATATCCACTTTAGTTTGACCGGTTGATCCTCGATTCTTCTTCAAGTTCTCTTTTCATCCTATTATTGTTCCTGTCCTGATCTTGTGTAAATTACTAGTCCTACGAGTCCTAGTAACCCTTACTAATTAGATAACCCTAACACGGTCAAGATTTAACCTAATAGTAGCATTAAGATTAAGGATTAACCAGGATATATGCAACACCAAGCTACGAGTCAGCATTTAACATATAATTGATTCTCTACACACCAGTTTAGTCCTACGAGTCCTAAAAAGGCATGATTGCTACTATGGATTAAGGTTCGCTACGAGGAATCTACAAAATCCTAGCAATAATCTCAACTAGTTGTACGGACTAGAAGAAATCAACAATATTCGCAAAAGAATCAATACGAATCAATAGGAATAGAACAAGAATAGAAATCTCACAACTTTATCAAATCAAAGCTTCAATCCATAGACGAAACGGAGGAGTTTAGATCTCCATAAGAATAAGACAAAACAAAATTAGGGTTAAAGGAATGTTACGGTAGTCGGCTAACACCCCCCACAGCATAAGCCGTATGAATGTATATATAGTTCTAACTAATTCTATCTATCCTAATCTATATCAATATATATAATAATATATTCCATTCTATCTAATTCAACTAGCCTAATTTGTAAAGAAGTAATTAACGGCAAAACACTAAAGCAGCAATTGCATGCGAGCCGTGTCGAGCACATGTCCTGGAGCCATACGCCCTACCGCCCTCTGTACATATGAGTGCATCGGCAATTCATCCTAACTCGTCCCATGTTGCTTTCGATCACGATCAACCGATCAACCTCCGAATTCATACGATCTAACCCGAAAATACCTGAAATATATAAAAACACTAATGTAGACTCCGAAAACCAAATAATATCAAATTAATTATAAAATATGTAAATTATGTATAAAAATAGCTAATATAATATGCAATTACATGACTAAAATAGACCCTATCAAGTGTCTCTTAGCGAATCCAGAATATACTTTCGTTGATGAATTGTCATGCCAATAGGTGATCTAGATATTTCCCATTCCAAGGAAATATCTAACATGTCCAAGGTCCTCGATTGTAAACTTGGTGTGCAGCTGGTTCTTTGTGTTGATGATAAAATCTTCATCATCCCCTGTCAAAAGTAAATCATCTGCATAGACAAGATCTGTTACAATACCTTTGGAAACCTTCTTAACAAACATAGAATAATCTTATTTGGACTGTACATAGCCCAGTGAAATGAGAAACTTTGTAAGTTCCACATTCCACCGTCTACTAGCTTGTTTCAAGCCATATAAGAATCTTTTTAAAAGACAAACTTGACCTGAAACAACTTTATCATATCCATGTGGTGAATTCATGTAAATCTCTTCATCTAGAAACCCATGTAAGAAAGCTTTATTAATGTCCAACTAATGAATAGACCAATTTTTGACAGTTGTCAAAGCTAATAAACATCTCACAGTAGTGAACTTAGCGACATGGGGAAAAGTATGTTTGTAATCTTTATCCTTTACCTAATTATACCCTTTGGCAACTAACCTTGCCTTATACCTTTCAATGGATCCATCTGGTTTGTACTTGAGCATGAAGACCCACTTTGATCCAATTGCTTTCTTCCCATCAGGAAGTGTTGTCAATATCCAAGTCTTGTTTTTCTCTAAAGCTTGCAACTTTTTATTCATAGCCTCAACCCAGTTACCACCTTTTTAGCTTGTGCATAAGTGTGTGGCTCATGAATCTGAACCATATTAGTAAAAGATATAACAAACTCACTGGAATAACAGTTAGTATCTCCAAGAACAATAGACATAAAACTTTATGAATAGGAATTAGACTTTTGAATTGATGGATAAAAAAAATTCATTCAATTTAGCAAGAGGTTGATGTACCCTGCCAGATCTTATTGGTTGGAAGTCAATCCCTGGAACAACCCTTGCAACAGGTGGAACACTCTCACTAGACTAATCATCAGAACTAGAACCTGTCATCTCAGTGGAACTAAAATATGTAATCTCAGCAGGAGATTCGGTGGAATCACTTACAATGTCATCATTAACATAAGATTCAATACTTGGAGTAGGAAGATCATTCATATGAGGTGGAACACGTAGATCTGAAGAATCAACAGGACTTACCAAAGGCAATGAAGGAGGAACAATGTCTGAAGTAACAAGAATTGCTTCATTGTTTTGAAAAGGGAATTTATCCTCAAAAAAAATTGGACATGTCTACTGACAATGTACTTATGAGTATCCAAACAAAATAATTTGTAAGTCTTTTGAGCAAAAGGATACCCAACAAGAGCACACTCGTAAGCCTTAGCAGTTAGCACCAAACTTATCCTTCTTTGAATTAGGATTCAAACAAAACATAAACACCCAATGATTCTCAACTCATCCATAGATGGGGGACAACAAAACAAAACTTTAAATGGAGATTTCCACTTTAAAACAGCAGAAGGCAATTTGTTCATAATGTGAGTAGCTGCAAGAACACAGTCAACCCAAAATTTCATAGGAAGATTAGCATGAATACGTAGAGCTCTTGCAATCTCAATCAGATACTTGTGTCTCCTTTCTACCTTGCAATTCTGTCGAGGTGTGTAAGGGGAACTCCTCTGATGAACAATGCCTTTAGATGCAAACATATTAAGACAGTCCTTTTGCACAAATTCAGTGTCATTGTCACTTCTAAAACATTTGATATTGGCATTAAACTAAGTATGCACAGAAGAAATAAATGTAGACAATATTTGAAGCACATGAGTCTTATTGGGCATAAAAAATGTCCAAGTGACTCTACTTTTATCATCCATAACAATAAGAAAATAAGAAGTTCCGTGTGCACCAAATCAAAGCATGAAACAGAAACAGATTGGCTGAGAAGAAAAGGAAACTTATGCATTTTAGCCAAAACACAAGTCTCACAATCAGACAAATGTTTAAAAGGAAGACCTTACAAACGAACCAACTTACTCATAGATGCATGGCCTAATCTAACATGAAGCTGTGATAACAATTCATCATCCTTACAAACTTTGGAAACATTTGACACAAGGGTAGCAAATTTATTCAAAATAGGTAAACAAGCATTGATCTTGAATGGAAGTTGCTCAGTAGCAGCAGGTATATGATCACATTGCAGCGTGTACAACCTATTATGCTTAGCTCCAGAACCAATGACTTGATTAGTGCCAAGGTCCGGGAAAACCCAATTATTGGCTGTGAAAATGGCTGCAAAACATGAATCATTGACCAATCTACCAACAAATAACAAATTATGCTTAAAACTAGGCACAAGTAAGACATTATGAAATACAATTCTATCATTGAGATGTAATGTTCCTATCTCACTAACAGAAGACACATTCCCATCAGGCATACCCACATTGATAGGCTTACTGAGCAACCTTTTATTACTAAGGAGATAATCATATGCAATCATATGATAATCCAATCTTTATCTTTAGAAAACCTAGCTAACAAAGCTAAATTGTAAGCCTTAGAATTACCTTCCATGTTTGTCACAGTAGCACAGTTCACTTGACTCTTTTCTTGCATAGCTTTCAACAGTTCTTGACATAAAGCATTAACCAAGGATTGATCCATCTTTCCTCCAGCACTAGGACCTGAAGCACTCGAGTTCAGAACCCAACACCAGACCATATAATCCGCGCGAGTCCACTTCTGCAACTCAAGCGATCCAATCGGAGGCTTTTCGCATGACCCATCGATGAATCCCAGCTTGTTTTTCGCACCCTGTAAGCCAGATTCCTCCTCTCACCCCCAAGAAATTCGTCCCAGAGAATTGGAAAGAAACCAAGTGCGCTCCAGGGTTGTCCGAATTGGCCAAGGTAAGAGAGTCATTATGATTGATTTGAGATCCTCCACCTCCAAGAACACTAGACATCCCTTCATCAACCATCACCAGGAACAGCTACAGATGATCACCAAGATCCGACGTTGAATCATCGTCGCACCAAGCGAAAATCCGACAAGATCCACTAGATCACTCCACAAACTAGACCAATCAAAGCTCCAGTGCGCTGATACCATTTGAAGGCTTGATAATATCCTTAATTAGTTATATATATCTCATTAGAACCTAAGCAGAACTAAACTGAAAAGTTAAGAACGTCGGCAAAGAACGAAGTTAAAACACTACCCAAAAGAAGCATCAGTCAGCGAAATGGAAGGAGTTAGAAACTTAGAACACACCATATGATATAATACACGATGAGAAATTTCTAAAACTTCTTTGATAAATTGTTATATTGTTCCTTTAAAAAAAAAGATGTGAACCCCACTACGTGATGTGCACATATATATAACCAATAACAAAAGATTAAACTTGTACTTTTTCTCCACTTTCAAATTAACAAAATTCAGTGACCAATTATAAAATGAAACACATATATAGAATCTGAATTGACACATAAGGCTATCAAAATAATTCATATTAAAAAAATAAGTATCACGTATTCATATCAGCACTGATAGACACGGCTCACGAAAAATATAAAGAAGAGAGAATGGAATAGAACAAATTAAAGTATATTCTTATAACAAGTTGAGAAAATTATACCACCATTACCCATGTCTTGATTACCTTTTCCAATTAATTAATTCATGTTAATTAATTTCAAACGAAGTTGTTTCACCCTTTTGTACAAAGATCGTTAGAATGACTTCTCTATATATTTTCTTTTCAGGAATTAAGAAGTAATAATAAAGTTAAAAAAAATTATTGGGTTTAAGTATCAATATACTTGGTCTAATTGTAGGAAGATCGGGCTAATACAATGTTGTGATGAACATGACAACAATAAATAAAAAATTTAAACAAGTTCTAAAAATAATTTAACTAATTAATATTCCATTCATTCATCTAATCGTTGACTTTTTGATACGTTTTCAAATAGTTAAAAAATGATATAAAATATAAAATATTTTAAATTCTTACATAATTTTGTACTTATTTTATAAAGTGTGTCAAAAAATCAACAACACCATCTATTATTGAACAGAGAAAGTGAATCATATCGATTGGAGCAAGAGAGATTTTATTGAACCAATCACAAGTTTGTTTAGTGGTTGTAGGTAGGTCTACATCCCATGTAAAGAGGTTCGAAGTTTGAATCCCCGTGTTTGAAGCATGGAGTCGCTTGTGAGTGCGGGGGGTCAACCCTTTAAATGAGTCATATAGTATCCGATCCAGATGTAGAGCGGCTAAGCTGATAGAACTGGGGATTTAAAAAAAAGGATTTTATTGATGAATTCAGATAACATGTTGAAGCATATTTGTCTAAGATTGAAGGAACAAAATAAGACTAGCTTAAAACACTCGAAAACCTTAAAACTAGCCTGCCACTAGAGTTAAAAAGTCAACCTATTCTTACTTTGATGAGTAATGGTCTGAACAGATGACTGAAAACCGAAATGAAAATTCAATGCATATCTCAACAATGACTAAAATTTGAGTTAATTAGTGATTTGAATTGGCTTGCGAAAATCGGGAATTATATCTCTAAAATTTGGTTATTTCTTATTTTGATGATTTTGATTACGTATCTGATTTATAAATTTAAAATGATATCTCCCAGAACAAAAAAAAAGAGAGAAAGTTGGGTGCGAAATGCTTGCCTCATGCACCATCTCATGTACTTGAAGTTGGGAGTACCTTGTACGTTTTCCATCGTTCTCCGTCTGGTTGATTTCGCAGTAGATATGAGTGCACGCTAAATCGCTAATCGCTCAAAATACTAAATGTTTTTTAGTATCATTTCAATCTCCCAAATACATACCCATCTGCCAACACAGAGTCACTGAGAGTGTCCGATTGTCTTCTTCAACTTTAATGAGGTAAATACTAAGATTCTTTTCAACCATTATTAAAGGAATCCTCTGTCATAAAGACGGTGGCTAAAATATTCATCAATTTTTTTTTAGCTTTCTAGGGTTTAGTTGTTTAGGTCAAAAATCAAGTTCAAAATCAATTGAGTTCATCACATTCTAAAAATCGCAGCAACAAAAAATAATTTTGAAAATTTCCAATGCAAGTAAATTAATTGATTTTAATTCTAGGTTTTACCTAAGCAGAAATTAAATCTTTTCCCTTTTTTGATATTAGATATTCCAATTTTATTTTCTCCTGGTTATCGCGTTTTAAAATTTTATGTGGACGAAGTCATCGCCCATCAGGCAAGGTTGCTTCTTTCTTCTCGATCTTGTCTTTGTCTTCTCTCTCACATCTCTTACGATCTGAGCGAACTGAAACCACCTTTTCGTTCCCAATCTCTCTCCGCCTCCTCCAAAAAGGCCATCTTTCTCGTGCTCACCGAAGAAACTGTAGCAGCAAAGCGAAAGATCTGGAACTTTTGAGCTCTTTGCAGCAACTGATTTTTAGCTGCTTATCTTTTGCTCCGTTTGTTTATAGTCATTTTGTGTATTTTTGAGCATTTTGGATTCATTCTTGTTGTAATTTAGATTCAGTTTCGTGTATAGTTACTTGATTCGGATATTGTTTAATCGTTTTCATGGAGAAATCGGTGAGGAGTGATATGGTATGTGCTCGAATTCAAGGATTTGTTGTTTCCTGGTAAACTTCAGATCTTTTCTGGATCTTCTTTTGCCTTTGTTGTATGTTTAGTTGAGTTGCCCCGGTCCTGAGTTGAGTTGCCTCGGGATCTGAGGGGAGTGTAAAATGGAGAAACAAGCTTCGATTCACGAGGAGGAAGAGTTGGCTCAGCCGAGCGCTCCGTATTATTTGGCAAAATTCAAGCTCTATGAGACTCGCTCGGTATAATTGCTTCTCAACTTCTTCTTTTCTCTTATTGTTTCAGTTTCTTTATGTATTTTTCCTAACTTCCTCTTGATCTGTTAATAGAACTCTGCTATACTTATTTTGGAATCTGCATTTTTGCTGTAGATAATTGTTACAGAAATCGGGTGATTTGCTTATACTTATTTTGTCTCAATTATTGTAGTGAGTTTTACCCTTAGCTGTGAGCTAGATGAGTATTATTGAATTGCTGATTTTTTCTTGGAAGTTTGAAATTAGATGCGGGGATGAAGGATCTACTTTCGCTTTCGAAGAAATTTGTTTGAGCTTTGGGTTTGATTGCTGTTGAAGGCCATATAAAGTCATTCAATAAGTGTTTGCCAGCATGTTTAGAAAACTCTCTTGGTTTGACCATGCTATATATTCTTCTCAAAAGCTTCTCTGGCGTTTATATTGTTCAACCATGAATTCAAAACTTGCTAAGTTCTGTTTATTGGTTCGAGTTTTTTTCCCCGAGATATACTAAAACATCTTAAGAACTTATAGTTTTTGTCCGTGACTCACACTTTTATCTACTTAGTGGCCTTGCTATTAAGTGCTTATTTGAGATTACTTGGAAAAGTGATTACATGTTCCTGTTATATCTTATGTTGTGGCAATATATTGTTTCTGTGTAGAAACCAGTCCACCCTTGGGAGTTCTAAAGGTTTACTCTTAATTATATGAATGTTTTGCAGAACTTTTATATGGTGGGAAGAGACAAAAGCAAAAGATTTTGGAGAATACTAAAGATTGATCGCTCAGAGCCTTCTGAGCTCAATGTCACTGAAGATCCCACTATATACTCATATCAGGAATGTTGTGTTCTCTTACAATGTATCCATGAAGGAAACAAGCATACCGGTGGCCTTAAATTCGTCACCACTTGTTATGGAATTGTTGGTAAGATGGAGGGACGTGATGTGCATAGGCAGGGTCCTCTGATAGTACGTGACTAAATACAATTTATTTGCTTATTCAGGTTTCATCAAGTTCCTGGGACCTTACTATGCTCTTCTTATAACGGAAAGAAGAAAGATTGGCATGATTTGTGGTCATGTTATTTATGCTGTCGCCAAAAGCAAGATGATCCCAATTCCCCATTCTACCGTGCAGTCCAATGTGGATAATCCTAAGAATGAGAACAGGTCTTTTGTCCATTCTGCATGTACATGTAAAATGTGCTTGGTACTTGTAAAGAGACCTAACAATTTGCATTCAGAATTGTGAATTTTATTTTAGTTTCCTTTTTCTTTTTTTTTGGTTTATTCCAACTCTTGAGCCCAATTATTATGGTTTTGGGAGCCTTCGTCTAGCCTAGATTTTAGCTATCATAGAAGTAAAAGTTCAGTCTATGGTCATTGTTGTTATTATTAACTGAATAGCAATGGGCCTTGTTTCTATTAACCAAATCTCCTATTTCTTTGTTGGCATAGTTCGTTTCTCCTACAATATATCATTTGTAATTGTTTTTATGTCAGTCCTTGTTAAGATTACTTTTATTTTTACATTTTAGATCTGTCTTTCTTTCTTTCTTCTTCTTTTGGTAATTGCCCTTTTAGTTTAAACAGTTCAATATAGACAATTGCGAGTTCACTTCCTGCAAGTGCAGAGGACCAAATTCCTTGTTCTTAGGATACCTTTACAAATGAGGCAAGGTATCATCAGGGTCTACAGGGAGAGAATAAAAAAGAAAGCACTCTCTCTATGACTCTATCTCTATCTCTCTCTTTTATGTTTTGAACTTTTCCTTTTCTTTCCCTTTATTTATTTGAGCTAACATTTTTTCTGACTAACTAGTATTTACATTTCCTGTTCCTTACTTTGTTTTTACATTCTTGTATGTTTATTTATGGCATTCTATTTTCTTTCTTTGGTGAAATGAATAGATACAAGAAGCTCCTATCCAACGTGGACATTACAAAGGACTTCTTTTTCAGCTACTCGTACCGGATCATGCATAGTCTGCAAAACAATTTGTGTAATAGTGCGACAGGACTTGTTTCTTATGATACAATGTTTGTCTGGAACTCGTACTTAACTCAGGAAATTCGTAATCTTCTTGGGAACACACACTGGACGGTTGCACTAGTACATGGCTTCTTCAAGCAGGTACAATGATAAGAATAAATTTTGAATTTTGAAACCTTTGCACCAATTAGATCACTTTCTGATATTAAAGTTGCGAATTTTACCTCATAATAGTTGATATATGTCTTTTGATTACTGTCAGCAATTTTTATCTTCTGTTGCCAATCAGATTTTGCATTTTTTGTTTCTTTTATCAATCCTGAGTTTGAATCTGTAATTACTTTTGCCTTGAAAGTTAATAGCACTGTTGAGTATGCCAAGCAAAAATGAGCTTCAATGATTTTGTTTGATACAGATGACTGATATCTTGCTCCCACTTATGTGGTTAGAGCTTCAATGTATCTGAAAACTAGGGGCACGAATTGTTGTCCATGGCTGATATTCTTGGTATTTTATAAGCCTATTCTCTCCATCTCAGGGGCTTGTACTCTTTCCCTTAGTGATGAAGAATACTTTTCTACTTAATTAAAGTTTTCTACTTTTCTGTTATGACTTATGGATCTTTTATGTTTGATATGTCTAGGTTAAACTGTCAAAATCAGGCCGGCCTTTCAATTTTACCCTCATTGCTAGACGATCACGTCATTATGCTGGCACCAGGTATGAATTTTAGCTTCTTGGGTGAACAAATATGTTGATTTCTTTCCTCTTCCATTTACTCATTTTTTAAAACTTGTTATCTCCAATCCATGTTGTAGTTGTCAGAGTTAGGTTAATAGTATTTTCTTCTGGTCATTTTGTGTTGTGTTTGATGAGCCTGTTGTCAGCATGTGCTTTGGATTTTAATGGCTTCTTGTGCCATGTATTCTGCTTTCTGCTAAACATTTATATTATTATTTTGGTCTTTCACTTTTGTTTTTCATTCTCGTGATTCGGCTAAGCCATGTACAAGAGAAAAGTTTATCCATACTTTTTCGGTGGCAGATATTTGAAACGCGGTGTCAATAAGAAGGGCCGTGCTGCCAATGATGTTGAGACAGAGCAGATTGTCTGTGAAGAGATCTCTGGTGAATGCAGTTCTGGCATTACTGCTGTTGTGCAAAACCGGGGATCAATACCCCTTTTCTGGTCCCAAGAGACCTCCCGGTTGAATATTAAGCCTGACATCATATGTATGTTATCCCTTCTTCCTGTGCTCATTTTGTTTCAGATCTCCAGTAAATGCAGTTTTTTTTTGTCATTTTGACCTTTGAATTTAAGTGGCTGATACATTCTTGTCCATCAAATGTCTAACTCTGTCCAGTGTCAACTGAGGATCAGAGTTACGAGGCAACCCAACTTCATTTCCAAAATCTTGTTTCTAGATATGGAAATCCAGTAATTATTTTGAATCTGATTAAGGTACAGTGTGCTCCTTGTCTTGTGATAAATTTGCATGACTCCTTGCTTATGCTCTTTTTGAATGTTAACAATTGCAGAAACATGAGAAGAAGCCTCGTGAGTCCATTCTTCATGCAGAATATTTGAAGGCTGTTGCTTTCATAAATCAAAGCTTGTCTAAGGAGAACCGGCTTAAGTTTCAAACCTTGGATCTTAACAAGTTTTTTCGGATGTAATTGCCCCTTCCTTGGTTATGTTTATGTATAAACATTTTCGTCACGTGCAGTGCGGTTGATACACTTTAGCCAAGATTGATAAATTTATAATTTATATGTTAATGGATAGCATAATTAAATTGCAGGAAAGGTGGTAAAGTGTTGATGCTTCTGAACAAAGTGGCAGCATATGCATTGGAGCAAACTGATTTGTTTCACGGTCAAGTGCCTTCTTTTGCTGAATCTGGCGATTCATGCAACTTCTCCAGCTTCGAGGTTGAACATGACAACAACAAAAACTTCACTGTGAACCATGGCTCCGCCAAGCCACTAAGGCTTCAACATGGGGTATTGAGGACTAACTGCATAGATTGTCTGGATCGCACAAATGTCGCTCAGTATGCATATGGATTTGTTGCACTTGGCAATCAGCTGCATGCTTTAGGAATCACTAGCACTCCGGAAATTAATGTTGATGATCCTTTGGCATATAGACTGATGGCAATCTATGAGGCAATGGGCGATACCCTTGCTTTGCAGTATAGTGGGTCTGCAGCCCATAATAAGGTATTGTTATATGCCAATTTTGTTCCATGTCCTCACACAAATGCCAAACTATGACCATCTGTCTATTTTGAGTTTAGCACTTTAAAATTGCTCCTTTGTCCGAGGATCCAATCACAATACTAATGTGGCAACTAACAATGTTTCTCATGATCCTGTCAAGGGATATTCCATATTGCTTGCCTATTGTGATATTTGCACCACCAATTTTTATGTAAAAGTTAATCACTGGGAGTTTGTATTTGAAGTCTTGATTATGATTTTGGTAGATATTTTCTGAAAGAAGAGGTCAATGGAAGGCTGCAACACAGTCTCAGGAGTTAATCCGGACTCTGCAACGATACTTGAGCAATGCATACATGGATGCTATTAAGCAAGATGCCATCAACTTGTGAGTGAATGATCATAGTTATTGACTGGCTACTTTGTATTGTTCAATCCATTAAAAAGTGAAAATTTTGAAGCATTTGATGATCATTTTTTGGCTTTCTCATCATAATTGAAGCATTAGTGGTGTTAGTGGTGCTACTGCAAAGCTACAGAGCATAAATATACATCTGTTAGTACGATTTTTTTTTTGGCACATTCAAACGAATCTAAAAGGCGAGATAGGTTAATGAAAAACTATTGCTGAAAATTATATAGCTTTTGCCAAGATAGTCAGATTCTTATGCTTTTGCTTCTGCGTTCAAGCTATGTTTATAAATAATTCATTTATCCATTCAACAAAATTTTCCAGGTTCTTGGGGCACTTTCAGCCAGACTCTGGTCGACCAGCGCTGTGGGAACTAGATTCAGATCATCTCTACAGGATTGGAAGTCTTAACCCGTCTTTTACAGAAGAGATCTCAAGGTCTGATATAGTCTATATGCAGTTGAAGTGTTAGATTCTGAAGTAGACACTATAAAGTGGGGTTCTAAAATTTGGATGGCTACTATACACATTATCTGGAAAATTTGATATGCGAAACTAAGATCTGATGCCAAGAAGATAAACATGAAGACATGTTAGGAAGTGTTTTAGACATTGAAACTACTTGGAACTGTTCAGACAAAAAAATTTAAAAACTGTTCAGACTTGAGGGTTCATTTTCAATTTGTCATTTATAGATAGACACTTTTTAAGGATTGTATCCTATGAATGAAATCAAAACCTTAATTAAGTTCTCTGTAACAATCCCTAAAATATATGATCTTCCTTATCTAGTTGTTGGGTGTAAAATTTATCTTCAATATCCACACTTCACGTTCTTTTCCCCACTCTACTTCCACTGAACACGAAAAAAGAGAGAAGTTGCATTCGTCTAGTAAACGTCTGTTTTACTTGTGTTATATACAGGTCAACACTAAGGAGATCACTGTCGGATGGCAATCTTATCTGTGAGAGAAGCTCCCCCATTACACCATCTGATATCAGGGCATCTAGCCACACTGATCACCCTTTGACTGATACGGCAGAAAGTGGTAACGAGGATCTTTCAGAATCACAACCAGAAAGTTCAACTTCTGAAACCGAGGGATCATACTCCAGGTTAGTTGGTGTCTGAATTTAAATTTCTAATGCATCAGGTTGTTTCTACTTCCTAGTTGACGTGGACAATTGCAAAGTTTTGGTCAATTAAAAATGGAGTAAAATGTCCAGACAGTCTGCCACAAGCTTAATGTATTGTTGCTAGTTTGTTTTCGTCATTCTTGTCAACATCTTTTTGCCATGTATAAATTAAAGCACGGCGGAACTTATAATAACATGTTTATCTAACGCTATTCATGTATCTCAGGTATACTCCATCCATGTTGGCACGCCAACTTTTCACAGAAATGCATGATGGAAACTGTATGGTCAGTGAATCCAGTTACTTCACTGAACAGGGTGATGAATTCAACTCGGATATTGTTGATCTTGACTGGATTTCTTCCTCTGGAAATTCGTGTGAAGATGAAGGATACGACAGGTATATTCTCCTTTCCAACTTTCCAAGTGTTGGCAACCTTTTTAGAGAGTATACACAACTGACTGACTCACTGACCATCCTACTATGTATCAAGCAACATCAACGAATGAGCCTTCAGCCATTATCTTCTGATCGCCATTACCCTCTTCTCCTACTTAATGATATATAATTGATGGTTTTATCATTTCTACAGATCTTCACTTGTGAGTTCTCCTGGCGCGAGCTCGTATGGCACTGGCATGAATGAAGGTAACTCAGAGTTTCCAGATGCTTTCGTCCGGTGGGTGGAACACGGAGCAACGTTTGTTCCTTGGTAAAATCCTGTATTGTTTCGGTTTCAGAGTGTGATTGCAATTCGTCGGCAGAACGCCATCCGAAGGGTGTGGTTTTGCCCGATTCGACGGGACTCCGCGGCGACGGAATCCCCCCGAGACTCGAGAGTAATATGGCTTCCAAGGTCCAGCGACAGGATCGCGGAAGTGTAAATATTGACAAAGCTAATTTCATTTTTGAATGCACTTAACCCTCCCCTCCCCCTCAAACCCCAAAAACCAAGTGATAAAAATAATGAAATAAAGGAAAACCCAAGTGTCAATGTTGTAAATATTTATTTAGTGTTCTCTGCAGGTTAAAAGGTACTTTTTTTTTTGGTAGTCGTTTAAATTCATGCATTCAGTTCAATTAAAATTCATGCATTCAGTTCAATTTAAAAAAAAAATTGTGTTGTAAAAAAGAACCTCAATTTTGCAATTTTATGGGTCCTTTTATTTCTTTGTTATAGTATTCCAGTCCTCTACATCATACTCATACATACGTTGGTAGGTTTAGTGTATATATAATTGTCAAAATTGGCCTCTACATCATACTGCAGCATGCGGATCAATCCACATAAAGTTCGCCTAGAATCAACTAATGGAGGATATAAATTTGATCTCATCACAAATCATGAAAAAAACCCTAATATTGCAAGAACATTTTCTTAATTAATGAGACGATAAACCCTTGATTCCTTGAACTGCTTTGCTGCTCTCAATTGCTCGCAACTTCAAAATTCAAGGCAAGATTTTGGTGATGCCAAAGTCGGTTGGGCTTGTATGGTTGAAACCTGGAAGTTCCTAGGTTATAGACTATCTTTACAGGTTCATGAATTTGCAAAGCATCTGAATTAGAAAAGTTAAAAAAAGGCAAGTCAGTAGCCAGGCTTATTTAAACCAATGAAAGTTTGAGTCCTCACTTCTCTCAAATTGTAAAAAGTAGAATTTGATTGGTAATCTTTTCTTATTATAGGATTGGTCATTAACACCTACGGCTCGTTTGGTATAAGAATGCAAGCTAAACGGAACGGAAACAAATTTTATATAGGAAAATATATCTAGGTAAGAGAAAAATGCTATTTTTTATATGAAAATTAACATAGGAGGGGGTAATGATTAGAGGAGGATAGAAGAAATGGTTACCCCTTGTCCGAATAAGTAATTGAAATAAGGAAGAATATAACCAATTTTGTACGAAAAGTTGGGAGGATTGTGTAGTGATTAAAATTTTTAACAATATATCTTAAATTATAAATGGACTGTATTCATTTCCTTTCCGTTTACCTTTTCAAAATTCAAACCAAACGAGCCCTTAGTGTGATTCACTCACTATTTGATATTTTTCTTTCTTTGACGATTAAAATGTGATTTTAGATGCTATTGGATTGATATTCCATACCATCACACAAAATTCTACCCCTTTCTTGTAAATTTCTAGTTCGACTATTTTCACCGTTCACCAAACTTATTATATGTTATTTAATATTTTTAATAATTTCCGATGTGATCGTTTTATATTTCAAGCATGTGACTACCTATGAAAAGTGAGGATACATATAACTCTACATATATGCGACAAATCACAAGTTGATGCAGTGATTGTGCGGCGCCTACATCCCATGCCAAAAGATTCCTTAGAAATATGGAGTCACCGACAGTTGTGAGTGAAACTATGGGAGTATAAACCCCTTAAATGAGTCACATAGTACCCGATTTATTAGTAGAGCAACTGAGTCGATCAAACTGGACTAAAAAAATAAAAATTTGACACCCATTGTCAAAACAGTAAAGCTAAACGAAAAGATATATTGGGAAAAATTAATGGCATAGGCCAAAATTGAAGGTCTTGAAAATGATATAACAAAACAATATAACATGGAAGAAAAAGATATGAATGTGTCACCATAATCATCACATTAATGTGTCATCCTAATCATCAACTTTATCTTTCTTGATTAGTTTTTTTTTTAAAGTCAACTTTTTTAATTAATTAATTAGAAAAAGCAAAAGAGTTGAGGCAAATATAACATGGATGATGAACCAAGTCAACTACTCCGTAATAGATTAGTATCCAAATCCTACACTTTCTGACGTGGTATATAAATTATATTTGCTCCTCCTTATCACCAACCACATTGTAATCCGTCCTTTTTACTAGTCTTTTTTACAAATAATAAAATACCACTAAAAATCATATCCAAAGGACCAATTCATAAAAAATAGGACCACCTTTTGTATAAAATATTAGGGCTGACAAATTGTACGGAAATTACCATACCAATCACGTACCAACTACAAACCGACAATGTTGGTAACCGCACTTGTGGTAATCAACATAGTGGTAACCATCTTGGTGGTAACCACGTGAAGATGGTACGGTAATGGTAATTAAATCTGAATACCATGGTTACCATGGTTACCAAGTATATATATTAATTTTTTTTATTTAATGTTTTGTTGTTATTACCTTTAAGTTTTATGTTTTTGATTTATATTTAGTGTTTTGATTTTGACCTAAATTGGTCATTTCTACATTTTCTACTAGAAACCGTAGGAACATTTTGAATGTTTAAAGACGACTTTGAACTTGTTTTGTTTGAACTTGCATGAACATTTTGAATGTTTGAACAATTGAACTTGGTTTGTTTCAAAACTTTGAACTTGGTTGGTTTGAATTGGTTTGTACTTTTGGTTATGAACTTGATTTATTTAAGTTTTAATAGGTGGTAATCATACGTAGTATTATTTTTTGTAACCATATTTTTTCGTTCAATAACTTTGATGACTACCAGAAGGTAGCCAAGGGGTTTTCAAAAAAATACAAACAGAATTACTGCTTGGTAACCATGGTAATGTACCAATGGTAACCACAAGCCGTGGTTATAACATATGCGGTAACCACGGCTTGTGGTTTGTACGTAGTATGAAAATTTACGTACAACCAGTTTGTGGTTAGTACGTGATAATCACCATTTTTTTGGTGGTTACTATACCATGCCAACCCTATAAAATACTAAGATTTCTTCTTCTTTTTATTTTCATTCTTAGACTGGAAGGTATATTCAACCCTAAATTTAATTCATAAAATATAGTATGTATTTATATATAGTAAGGTCGGTAGATAGCTTATTAGTTGATGACTTGTGGACGTTGTGGTTGATTAAAAAAAATCATTCCATAAATAATTTTTTTTTAAATATGTACGATATATATATATATATATAGATTAAACAAAATATCTTTCCAAAAATAATATAAAAATAGTTTTTTTAGCAATAAAAATAGATTTTTATTAAGAAACACTAAAAGACATGGTAAGTATTTATTGATATAATAAAGATACATGAAAAAATAAATTTGAATAAAATAGAATTTTAGAAAAAATAAAGATATGATAAATAAAAATATAATCAATATAGGTTAAAAGTAAGTAATATTGAAACTATGTAAATTTTAAGTATGAATTTTGAAATCTATAGTTTAAATAAATTTAAAACTTTCTTATATTATTAAAAAAAATATTTCACTATAGTATTTGTTAAAGTTAAAAGGCAAAATTTCTCCAAATTTTTTTTATATAAAAATCCAACTAATAAGGAATACAATTACGGAGTATTTAAATTTAATAACCAAATATAAGGAGTTTGTGGGGAATTTATTTTCCCGCCCCTTTGAAACCGTCTCTCTCCACGCTCCCTTTTCCGGCCGTCCAGGTTTTTGCTTGCCCCCCTCTCTCTCTTCGACCCAGCGAAGCTTCAAGAGTTGAGTTGGTATTCGACAGCCAAATTGCTTTCCGTTGCCATCAGCTTACTATTTCTAGGTTTTGATTGTTCGAGATCCCGCTTACTGGTTCTATAGTTCTTCGCTGTGGATGCGGAGATCTGCAGATTGCTTGATTCAGTCTCGATTGCGATTGTGAATTTTGCGAGCGAGAGAAGAAGAGGAAAGGATAAAAGTTCCTGAAGTTTCTGGAGAGAGAAACATGATTTGTTGTCTGATGTGCGAATATGGTTTCCGAGTATGAAGCATCCGAGGAGGATCACCAGGACAAGGATACCTTTGATTTGAATTCTAACGATGGAGAAGAGCAAGCCGTACCGAGGAATCTGTACTTTCTGGAGAGGTTCTCTCTCTTCAAGACTCGCTCGGTACTGGATCCCTGCTCATTCAATTTCACTGAATTTCTCTCTTGTTGAATTCCCTACTTTGGTGTGATTCTGTACTTCTGTGATGTACTTCTGAGATTTGCAGGTTGACTTTTTGTTTAATGTTCTTCTGAACTTTTTGGATTTTGATTAGGATAAATTAGTTTGGATGTTTGATCGGGAATGGTCTTTAGCTGTTTACAACCAAAGGAGCTTGTTAAAGAATAAAGACTACAAGGATTTTTCTTTTGTTATTTTAAATTGTGCCTTTCTCGATGGAGCAGAACTTCTACATGGTTGGAAGAGACAAAAGCAAGAGGTTTTGGAGATTGTTGAAGATTGACAGATCTGGGCCATTGGAACTGGTTCTTTTCGAGGACCCTACAGAATATTCATGGCTAGAGTGCTGCTGTTTGCTGCAAGCACTTGCTGATGGCAATCGGAATGTTGGTGGACTTAAATTCGTTAGCGTTTGTTATGGAATTGCAGGTAAGAATATAGTTGGTCTCTATTGTTACACCTTGAGGGTGTTGATAAGAATTGATCAAGTAATGAAGCCTTCCTTTGTATTCCTTTCACAGGGTTCATCAAGTTTCTTGGACCGTATTACATGCTTCTGATAACACAGAGAAGGGAGGTCGGCGAAGTCTGTGGCCATCCCATATATGCCATCTCAAAATATAGTCTCATCCGGATTCCTCATAAAACTGCTAAACCAGAAGTGGAAAATCACTCAGAAGAGAAGAGGCATCTTTCTTGTTTTCATTTGTGTTAGTTATGCTTTGTGCTTTCTCCAAAATTATAAGTTCAAGTTGAATTTTCTACTACTTGAAAATGTGTGATTTCATTAGTGTGTTTGTGAACTATCAGCAACACCAAGATCTCACTAAGAAAAGAAAAAAAAAAAACTTGTTTTATCCTGTTTCTTTACTTTCTTCTTTCCTTGCTGTGGTGATCATGTTATCAGACCTATATTCACGTGGTTCAGATCTCCTTTCTTTGCTGAATTGTGTAGATACAAGAAGCTTCTGTGCTCAGTAGATTTTACTGATTACTACTTCAGCTATTCATATGATCTGATGCACAGCCTACAGCAGAACTTACGTGGCAATGATACAGGATCAACATCCTATGGATCAGCATTTGCTTGGAATGAGTTCTTAACAAAAGAAATTCGGAAGCATCTTGGTAATACCCTCTGGACAGTGGCACTGATTCATGGCTTCTTCAAACAGGTAAACATGTGCTGACCTGAGGCATTGTTGTTTTGACTTTCTGATTTTGACTGTAAATATGTTTGGTGGCTGCCTTTTTTTTTTTTGGCAATTTTTCAAATCCTAACATGTATCCTTGAAGACTGAAGAGTGTAATGTGATAGTAAGGATTTATCATCTGTCTTTCCTAGGTCAAGCTTTCAAGATCTGGCTGCAAATTCGATCTTACTCTTATAGCTAGACGATCACGTCATCATGCTGGCCCAAGGTTTGGCACATACCGATATTTTAGATAGAATCTTGCAATTTTTAATGTCTGAAGGCAGTGTATTTACTCATTAGCAACTTTAGGTTCAGGTTTATATGTTAGAGTACATACTGTTTCTGAAACAATGTGGAGCTTCTTAGTTACCCAAATAACAAGGTCATTTCTTCTGCTTGCTCTCTAATGGCAGGTTTCTAAAACGCGGTCTAAATGATGAGGGTCATGCTGCAAACTATGTTGAGATTGAGCAGATAGTTTGTGGAGAGATCTGTGGCAGGTTTTCTTACAAAGTAACTTCCATAGTGCAAAACCGAGGTTCCGTTCCCCTTTTGTGGTGCCAGCCTAATTCATGGTCAAAACTTAAGCCAGACATTTTATGTAAGCTCCAGAAGCAGCTTCCAGTTTTTACTTTCCCAGAATATGATTTGTCTTACCTCACTAATAATATGCAGTACTGGACGCGGATGGCAACTATAAGGCAACGAGAATCCACTTTGAGGAACTTAGCAAAAGATATGGTGACCCAATAGTTATATTGAGCTTATTAAAGGTGTCACAATCCTTCATATTGGACAAGATTTTTAGACCTGTCTCTACTTGAAACAGAAGTTCTACTAACTGTCATCACTCCTAATGATCTGCAGTGTTGCGAGAAGAAACCGCGTGAATCTGTTCTTGGTGAAGAGTATCTCAACGCAGTTGTTTCTGTCAATACTTGCTTGCCAAAGGAGAGAAAATTGGAGTTCATAAGCATGGATCTGGATGGACACTTCAAAACGTAATTTGACTTGAATTTTTTCTACTCATCTTATTTCTGAAGTTTATCTTGATCAATTAAATTACCATGCTGAAAAGCCAAAAATAACTTTCTAGTGAAGGTGCTTCAGTGCTGACTCTTCTAAATGAAGTGGCAGTGGAAGTATGTGACTGTATCGGATTCCTCAGTTATGAAGTTATCCCGGCAGATAGTGTTCAGCAAACTGTGGTGGACATGTCCAACTCCAGGTACTCCGAATCTAGTTTCGTTGTCTAAACTGAACCTTTGAAACTTTGATGGCCAATTATTGGCTCAAGCTCAAGTCTTTAGTCCGGGATGTGATATGCTGTTTGTTTGTCTGTTATTCGAAATGCTGTGTAGGGAGTGGAATGAAGACACAGACAAATTGGAGACTTCATTTGAATCTGTTGAAGACATCAAGAAGTCCGAAAGGGAATGCAAGAAAAACAACAAATTGTGCAAGGATCACTTTGTGAAGCCTCAGAAGATCCAGAATGGGGTTCTGAGAACTAACTGCGTTGATTGTCTCGACAGAACTAATGTTGCACAGTTTGCCTATGGGTTAGTTGCTCTTGGCTATCAGTTACATGCCTTAGGAATCATTAGAACCCCAGAAGTGGATTCGTTAGACGAATCTTTGGTGAGTAAAACAACAGAGGTTTATAAGGCAATGGGCGATGCTATTGCGTGGCAGTATGGAGGATCTGGTGCTCGCTGCAAGGTATTTCTTTCTTTCTCACTTTCTTGATGATCCAAAGAGCCAGGAATTCTTCATTACTTCCATTGAGCATACATTTCCATGGTTTCTATCCCTCTAAATTGTGAAGCTCTGATTCTAGCAGATCTTCTCTGAGAAGAGCGGTGAATGGAGACCCGCCATCCAGTTGAAGGAGATGATAAATACTTTGCAGCGTTTCTTCATAAATGTGTGCATGGACGCCAAGAGGCAGAAGGCCATTAACTTGTGAGTTCGCACGCAGCCTTCTCTTTCGTTGTTTAGTAGGCTAAATAACATAGGTGTTAGTCTAACTTGTAAAGGCTTTCTTTTCCTTCCCTGATCAGGTTGCTGGGATACCTCAGACCAGGAGTGGATCAGCTGGCAGCGATGGAAATGGGTTCGCATGATTCATACGATGTTGGAGCACCCGATAGGTACAGCCCTAAAAAATACAGTATCAATCTAGAAGTAGAACCTGGCTTTTACCAAATGATGTTATGAGGTCATGTACTGAATCATTCACCATACTCTGGCGTGTCTGTTTTGTTTGCCTAGCTCACCAGAAGGCAACTGCTTTCTCTGTGAGGGTATGGCATACAAAATATCAGCAAATACCGAAAATGGAAGTTACAATCGTCATCTGGAAAGCGAAACTGGGAGCGAGGAAGTTTCACTAGGAGGTGCCATTAGTGAAAATGGTACTTTGGATAACAGGTTGGCTATCTTCTTGTTTTTGACCTGAAATGTCTTTTTTTACACACCTAGTTGGGTTTACTTGAGGGATTTTACAAGCTTTGCTTCCTTCACCTACTGTGACTGAATACATCTTTGGTTGTTTTCAGATACTCTTCTGCTTTATCGGAGTTGCAGCTTCAGGAATATACAGATGGTTTATGGTTTGGTAGTGTTCGTAGCTTCTTCAGTGATGATCAAGGTGAAACCTCTGATTTAGAATCAACAAGCTCATCTGCGTGACCTCTTGCAGCAGATTCTCTGCTTCTGGTAACTCAGAAATAGGTTCGGATCTCAGGTTTACTGGGACTATACTTGAAGATTGCTTGTAATTTACAACATGTTAATTTTATTCAGGGGGTTTTGACCTAAGCTGTTGCTGAACAATATTAAAAAATAAAGCACAAAGATTTTGCAGATAATAATTTGGAAGCACCTTGATTTGTAGAAGGGTGGTTGCTTACTAAGCTGAGATTGAATGGGTTATCCACTCATCATTCATTGATACAAGCAAAGTGTTGTATTAAATAGCAATATACTTCAATCATAAAAACATGAAGATAAACAAAAAAACTTGTTTCAAAGTATGCAACCAAACATAACATAAATGTAGGCTTGGAACTCAAGGAGCTGTTTTCCTGTCATTTTTGGTTGAACATCTACAACTAGACTCTCAACTGAAACTAACTTCCACCTTGGACAAAGTTCTCTGGAATTAAAATACCAAAATTTCAGAAATTACTAGAGTTGATGACAGAGAGATCCAGTCTTTAATCCCAGCCTTGTGCCGGTGGAGGAGTAAAATCTACGGGAACAGCAGCCAGTGGTGCCTGTCCCTCTTCCCACCCGGATGTAGCCACTGGAGCTGCATCATCAAAGAGAAATGAGAGCATTTTAGAACTAAAGCAAAACGAGTTCTAAATTGTTAAATTTCACTAAAAAGAACTTCAGAAGGGTTTAACAGAGGGTGGATGAATTACCAGGTGCTTGCTGCCAATCAGCAGCAGCAGGAATAGCAGCCGCGGGAGGCACTACAGCTCCTTCAGCTGACCAGTCGCGGGAAGCATCAGCAGCTGCTCCCCAAGAGTCAGTGGCAAGGGCAGCACCAGTCGGGTACTCTAGTCCATAATCAGCACCACCAGGAATTTCTTCATCTTCGTCCTCCTTGGTTTCCTCAGGCTCCCTGTAGAAGAATAGGTCGACCTGTGCAAGTGAAATTAGATACCAGTAAGTACCAACGAGGAAAAAAGGATGCTATAATCATGAAAGTGAAAATCTGGCAAGAAGAAGATTTGACTTCAGCTGAAAGTACTCACCATAACATCCCACTTGTGCCCTTGACGAATAGTACCACGCATCTGCAGCACCATGCGAGCTAGAAGCCAAAACAGACACCCAATACTGTGCTTACCCTTGTTGTTAGCAGGGATACCAATGTCCACATAGCGCATGGGCGAATCTGTGTCACAGAAGGCAATTGTGGGGATATTCCCAAGAGAAGCTTCTTTAATAGGCTGCACAAATACACAAGGAAACAGTAGTTAGTTCAAACTGCCCATAAGCTCAAGATAGGATTATGTACACACCGAGCAGGCAAGCAACTTGTTTGCCTTACAGCACAACCACAATGTCTCTACAATAATTCTAATGCCAAAATTAGATCATAAGCATAGATAACATACCTGGTGATCAGTTCTGGGGTCAGTGAGGATAAGGAGGCGTGGCTCAGAGAAAGACGTCTGAAGCTGGTTGGTAAATGTACCAGGAGTATGTCTTCCAGCAATTGCATTAGCACCAGTGTACTGGGCAAACTTGAGAACAGCCCTCTGACCATAAGGTCTAGCAGATTGAACAATGATGTCTTGGGGGTTCTCAATAGCTACAATAACTCTAGCAGCCAACTGGAGCTTCTCCCAGGTCTTTCCAAGGTTGATTATGTAGATCCCTATTCAACAAGTTCAAACCAATTCAATTACACAAATTAAAAAAAAAAAGTACTTGGAAATATATCATAGATAGTTAGATACAACATCTGCAATAAGTCTGATTCATATGTTAAGCTAGTAAGAATCAGAATGTATCTATCACAAATTCACAACTAACATTTTAAACAATTTCAGTTCAGATTATCAGTTTCTGACAAAACATATGGCCTATTATCAAAAAGATGAATAAATCGATAGATCTTTCTAATCCTTATAACTGTATAAAAATCTAACCTTGAAAAGATCAATTACCGAAAAGAGGGCCATATTATTCCTCCTAAATTCATTCCTCAGATCAAGGATAATGCACCTTCAACCCTAAAACCTCTTCATTTTTCATATTCAGAATCAGAATGTTCTTACATCAAACTTCTAGATAATGAAGAGCATACCGAAATCTGCTAAAAATGGATTAATAAAATAATATTCCACCGAATCAACATCACGAATCACATCGAATACAAGCGACTAATCGAATCAGGCTCCAAAACTACGCCACATCCAGTGGCAAAAAACACGCATCACATGGAAAAACAAAGCATCGTTCATCAGTTAGAAAAAAGAACGGGAAGAGATAGGTAGATAGGGAGATAGGGAGCTGACCATCGGAGCGGCGCTTGAAGACGTAACGCTCCATCTGGAAGTCACAGTTCTTGGTGCCGAGATGAACATCGGCCGCCAGCATCATCTGTATGTCGGTTTCCCTCTGCGAGAGCTGCTTTGATGTCGCCATTGTCGAGCAACTGGATAGAGAGAGGGATGAGCGAGAAACAGCGACTGAGTGGAAGAAGAAGAAGAGCTCCTGCTAGGGTTTCCCAACCTCATTTTCTCGCGCTGCATTTTATATAGCCTTAGTCCAGCCTTGTTTCTGCCTTATTGGGCCGGCCCAATTACCATTTTGGCCCACACTATGGCCACAAAACCCGAACTGGTCTGCGTGAAGGGTATTCTGGGTATTTTATACAACACTAAGGGTCCGTTTGGATAAACTAATATACTATGAAAGGAATTCGGATGGTATAAGTTAGCTGAAGATAGGCATTGAAATGAAGGGAAGTAAAACAGAGTTCGTCGAAACACACGTCTTATGAAGTTATGGATGTCGGAACGAGTTTGCTCCTGTTGGAGAAATTGTAGATGTGTGATCAATACATGAAGGCGCCTCATAGAGGCTAAATATATACGAAAATCTACCATTGTTCTCAACTCCCAAGAAAGTCGGTATATGTGATTGTCCATCAGTGATCATCACCGGTATCTATGATTTTTTTCTCTATTTTATTGAACAGGTCTGGTGAGTTGAGTTGAGAAGTTGAACTGAAAAAACAAGTACTAACAAAAAAATACTAGTAAAAAAGAAATACCAAGTAAAGTTATGGACGAAAAGACAATTGAGGAAACCTGATGTATGACGATATGGTACTCTGTGTTATATAGTTTTTGCCTTTTTATTTCGAGCTTGTGTATTTTATTTTTATGTTTTTATAGTTACTTGTGTTGTACATTGTAGTTAGATCGATCTATAAAATTAGGAAATTCCTTCATTGCATTATATGTCCATCTTCCATCATGATTTTTATGAAAATGGGCTCAGTACACAAATTATGAGTGGATGATGGTACTGAAGCATTTTCGTTGGAAGTACTTGAACTTCGTGGAGTTGGTGAAATATTTACAGAGGCTAGGGATTTGGGTGCTCTAAAACTTCTTATATTCTCACTTGCAATCAATCATAATGAGTTGTTTCCCAATAGGAGCCAACTAAAAAGTACGGAGTAAAAATTGTCACATGTATAAAGTTTTTTAGATTTTCATCCAAAAAGACACTCTAAGAAGAAATAGACCGTACTTTCTTTTGGAACAAGGATCTTCAGTACCGCCCACTAATTAGCTGGGATAGGATTTGCAAACCGAAGCATTGTGGAGGTTTGGGGATCCGGAAATCTAGCGACATGAATATGGCTCTCCAAATGAAGCTTCTTTGGAAGATTCTGGCTGAGCCTAGTAATGTATGGGTCTCGTTGATCAGACACAAGTACCTTCGCTCTGCTAGCATTTTCGAATACAGAAAAATCGGGTCAACCTCTTGGCAGTGGTCCAAGCTCACAGCTCTAATTAAGAAATTTAAGTCAGGGCTTATTTGGTCCGTAGGAAATGGCAAATCAATTAAGTTCTGGACTGATAATTGGATCACAACTTCTTCCTTGTCATCCATGGAAGATTGCCCTCAATATTATAATCAAGAGGAGACTGTTAGTGATTACATCATGGGGGGAAGATGGTGGGAGGAAAAACTACAAAGCACACTACCTAACTGCTTGGTACGTGAAATTCTAGACATTCCGCTACCCGCCTCGCAATTGGAAGACCGGTTATACTGGTGGCCCGATAGGGAGGGATGGTTTTCCACTGCTAGTGCATACAAATTGATAACTGCTCAGTCAGCACTTCTCCCTGACAATAATGCTTGGATATGGAAGGCTAATATTCCCCCGAAGATTAAAAATTTTCTTTGGAAAGTTTCACAGGATGGCCTTCCTACAGCTACTAGGCTATCCTGTCGGGGGACGTCTGTCCCGACCACCTGCTCCTTATGTAATGGGGGCCCCGAGGATGAGGTCCACCTTTTACTAGAGTGCCAGTTTATAGGAGCGATCCATCAATTCCCCCTCCAAGTCCAATCAACTATTGATTGCATGATTGTCCAGTCTCGGGACATCAAGCCCATTTTGTCGTTTATTGGGAAGAATCTTAACTCGTCGGCGCTGGAAAGCCTTGCTTTCTCCTGGTGGTCCACTTGGTATATTAGGAATCAATATTTGTTTCAGCGGGTGGCCATTCCGCAAAAAGACAAGGTATTACGTCTTATTAAAACGCACATAGACAACTGGAAAAAGACATCTGTGGTTGAGGCTGAATTTGAGGAGGAGTTTAGTCACTTTTTCCCCAAAACTCCAAAACAGAATAAAAGACAAAAAATTATTTCTTGGCGCAAGCCACCGAGGGGTACACTAAAGCTCAATTTCGATGGATCATCACGTACAAATAACGATAGCACTGCTGGGGCCATTATCAGAGATTGGGAGGGACAACTAGTATCAGTATGTCACAAGAAACTAGGCAAACAGCCTCCTCTCACTGCGGAAGCTCTCGCTCTCAAAATGGGAATCCAACACGCTCGCCAACTCAATATAGACAAAATCCAAATTGAAGGTGACTCTAAGATAATCATTGATCACTTAAATAGGAAAACCAAATGCCCTTGGGAAATTGAATTGATCCTTTCTGATGTACAAATTCTGCTATCGACTGTGAAAGAAGTCTCCTTCTTTCATGTTCCTCGTATGGGCAATAGAGTGGCTGATAAGGTTGCACACCTTTGCCACTATGCCCGAGGAGTCGATATTAAAAATGATTCAGGTCTTCTGGACCTCATCCGTAAGGATGCTGCCGGGTAGAGCCCTCTCACCCGAAATCTTTCCTAATCAAAAAAAAATAAAAAAATATTGAGTTAGATTATTCATCGATACAGATTTATTTATTTCAACAATAATCAGATAAACCAATCATGAACCGAAAATCATCTCAACTTTACCCAAAAGGAATTCACACGTTTATATAATGAGTTTGTTTAAGATTCAGGAAATAACAGGTCCATTGCCAATCCAATGGAAGCAAAAATTCAATCGATTAGGGACCTTTGGGTCCTTGACACAAGGGCCATAGGGCTTAATCCCCCAATAGCACCTATCTTCGCAGTCATACCCTGGTCTTTCATCTACATATACATCGAACCATTTTAGTTTATTCTTCCACGCGAAGCTGCAATTGTATGTCGTGTTCTTGAGAATGCTTTTACTGAAGGAGAACTCCCATGTTCCCTGGAATTTGATCACTTGCTCGCCCAAATCCTCCTTTTTCGACTTGCAATGAACCTTTAAGTCCGCGCCTATGAGGTTTGTTATTTGCACGTAAGTTTTGGCCGATATGGTGTTTGATACGATCAATAGGATGAAGCAAAGAAGGGAGAGGGTTTGGCATGGAGGAGACATTGTCATTGCTAATTAATAGTTGGGTTGTGTTTGGATTTGTAGATCATAGGAACCCTAAATTTAGTCAAGGTATCTTGGTTGATTTGTAATGCATTAATCTTTAGTTAGTTTGAGGTCATGGTTTGCGCCAGATATATAGTTTGAAGATTGCATTGTCTCCAAATATAGAAAAGGAAATACATAAATTTAAATGGATAGCAAAATATAATTGCTTTGGATGTGTTTTGTGGCAAACCAAGGGGTTTTATTTGATTAATTTTGCATTGTGGATATTAAATAAAATGTCTCAAAGATCACAAGTGTTATTTTCAAATTTACATAATACGGACTTACAAAGTGTGAAAGATGATACATATGGCATTCATAATATAAAGAATCTAAGTCTTATACATGTAAGTCGGTAGACTACTCCTCCTAATATCAATTGGTTTTAGGATGGAACCTCATTGATCTTGTGTGTTCGGCTTAATTAGCACATGGTGCGCATGGACATGACCCTCACACGAGACATTTTTTTTATACACAATAAGAGTTTAGGTGCTATCATACTCAAGCTCTTCAACGTGAGTGGTGACAATTGCACATAATATGTTTTTTTATAATAGGTAAGAAATTGGGTTGAGTCATACTTTGCTGACCCACCACCTAATTGCGTCTTTCATGATAAAGGAAAGGAGCTGCGGATGCGACCTGATGGCATCATGGTCCAAGGAGTGCCTCTGATGAGCAACTTTTTCTGCCACCTGGTTGATCTCGTGGTAGGCGTGCGTTTAGAAAGACCACTCAAAGAGCTGGAGAAGTTGCTGGATGTCTGTGATGATAACCTCTAGAGCGCTAAGACATCATTCATTAAAGGGGATGAATCACCACAAGGGTAGCTACCAGAGGCCATAATTGAACCATTAGCATCATGGATGACGAAACTAGTTGTAGAGTGTCATGATTGAAGTTTGGAGCTGTCAAAATTGATTTTGATGTGTCCCACTTTGGGCCTTTTTCACCTCATGTTCTTCTTTTTCCTAGGCCGGGTTTGTGGTTGTTGCATTCATATTGTCCCCAAAGATTTTTTTGGAGTCGTTTAGTTGTTGTAGAAGTCGTCGTATATTTTTTTTTTTTGGTATTTGTAAGATTATTGTCGTTGAAAGTTACCTTTTTCCTTATTGTCCAAATACCCCACCATAGAGTGGGTAGGTTCGATTTTTGTACTCTATTTAGGCGGGCAAAGATGTCATTTGTAATTTGTTTGATCGTTCGGTTAGTTGTTGTCGTTGCTCTTATGATGTTAGTCAAGGTGTTGTTGATCTTGGATATTAATTGTAGTGTGTGAGTGTAGCCTGTGAATAGATGGATCTCATCTTCATCAGGTTGGTTACAAATTAAATGCGCACGCCAGTGGGACTACAACTCATTTTCGTGCCAATCTCATTTTCGTTGAGGTTCTATTCATGACAAACGTCCATAAGAAGTTTTTTTTTACCTTTGGGAAATATTCGATTCCTCGGATCCAGGCAATATCACTTTCTTAATTTCTTTAAGGCCCTGTTTGGAATCGATTATCGGGAATCAAAATCTGGTAATCGGTATGAGTTATTACTGTTTTCGTGTTTGGTACGACAAAACCCATAATGAAATCGATTACAAGGTAATCCCTTTATCTTCAATTTTGAGCATTTTTCATCCCTTGCCTTTAGGTGAGGAATGAGCCATTACCAGTTTCCCACCTTCCCCAACTCACACCCAACATCTCTCACCTCTATCTTCCTCCGATTGCCTATCACCGCCACCACCACCGGTTGCCGCCACTCCCACCACCACCACCGGTTGTCGCTGCTCCCGCCACCGTCCAGTCGTCCACGACCACCGCCATCGTTCGAGCCAATGTCACCCCATTTCAAGATCTGACATTGTCGCTTATCTCTCACTGTTTGCGTCGCCGCCGCCTGTAGTTGCCGCCATTGCCCATCGCCGGTGTCACCCAATCGCCAAGATCTGGGATTTGCGTCGGTGTCGCCACTTTGCCAACGCCTGTAGTCCGTCTCTCTCTCTCTCTCTCTCTCTCTCTCTCTCTCTCTCTCTCTCTCTCTCTCTCTCTCTCTCTCTCTCTCTCTCTCTCTCTCTCTCTCTCTCTCTCTCTCTCTCTCTCTCTCTCTCTCTCTCTCTCTCTCGTCGACCACCTGGGATTTCCGCTTCTCTCTCTGACCTCTTGTGTCACCGCTGTCGCCACCGTCTACAGATGCCGCCAGCACCACCCAACCCTATTTTCTCGTTCTGCTAGACCACTGTTGCCCAGCCCTCCCTTCTCCTTCCAGTTTAACACATCGTTAGCATGCCTTCCCTCTTCATTAATATTTTTTTTGGGTTATTTGTGAGATGAATTTCAGAATTTGTGTGGTTCATGTGTTGGTTATTCCTAATTTAAGAGATTGAATAGGTGTTCTTTTGATTTTGATATTGATAGGATTAATTTGTGTATTTTTAGGTTTTGGGGTTTGGGAATTTCCTATTCCGACATTATACCAATTACCAAACAACATCCTTGAGGAATGACTCATTCTAATTTCTTATTCTCATTCCGATTTTCATTCCCATTTCGATTCCCGTATTCAGACCAAACGGGGCCTAATTCCTTGTGATTCTATTAGGGGTTGTTACTGTTGTAAACCAACCATATCTACTAGCATGTCATTAAATTCGGTCTTCAATCTCTGTCTTGGGTATTCGGGTATTTTATACCATGTGTACAATGTTCGCTGGTAGTACCTAACTTAGTTTTTCGATTTTCTATTGCTTATCTAATACTATGTATTGATGGAATTTTTCATTTTCATCAATCGTGTTATTCGGTATTAGGTGGTTTATCAGTTTTCCTTCTCTCATCCACACATCTTTCCAAAAATAGATGATTTTCCCATTTCCAATTTGCCAGATTAGTCCATCAAGGAATTCGCCGTTGATTTCCGTAAGTTTTGACCATTGTCTGGATGCTTGTTTCTTTTTTGTGTACTCCCAAAAAGGATATTCTTCCATGCATTTTTCTCTTATGATCTTCATCCATAAATTCTCTAGTTCTGCGAGGATTTTCCAAACTAACTTCATTTGTACGTAGAGCTTTGTTAAAGTCTTTTGATTTGTGTAGTCGTAAGCCTCCATACTTTTTTGTTTTCATACTTTATCCCATCCAATCAATGATTTATACTTATTATCTTAATTCCAAAAGAAAGATTTGTTTATTTTGTCTAACTCTTTGTGGGTATCTATTGGTAACATGAAGTTTTGCATTGCATAATTTGATTCCGTGGCTATGTTTAATTTGATCGGGACGATCATCCATGTTGAGATAGGGAACTTGCCTTACATTTTGTCAATTGGTTCCCATTTTTCTGTATTATGCCACCGAACGTATTCTCATTCACTCTTCCATTGATGATTGAACGTCTCAGGTATTTGTCAAGAGCAAAATTGTTGGTTATGTGTAAAATGCCTTGCATTTCTTGCCTATGTTGGTTTTGCACTTCAAAGGTCACTTGAAACGCCGATTTGTTGAAATTTACCTTTTGTCCCAAAATGCTTCAATAGTCGTTGATTATTTTTTTCACTTTGGTGCATGAGTTCATACTTGCTTTGGCAAAAATCATGCATGATATTGTCAACAAATGATTAAAAAAAAGGGATTCTGGTGTCTGATCTAATAGTGGCAAAACTGATTGTTTTCCTTGACTCATCACCTGTCCGTTGCAATTTTTAGGCTAGGATTTTTTTTTTCCCGATGATGAATATGTGTGGTGAGATAGGGGCTCCGTTTGGATTACAGTCTTATGATTTATCAATTATGCTTCATGTTTTATAAATTGTAAAGGCCCGGATTTTTAAAATAATAATTTAAAAATAAATAAAATAAAATGGATTTAATTTGGATGTTTAAACGAAAACTCGTCATTAATCTACTAAATCGAACTTAAAACACTTAAAGCGGATTCCGGCAAAAAAATTGAAATTTATGCGAAATATATTTTATTCCTCTTCCATATGCCGATAATTTGAAGTGATATTCGAATTTCATTATTAAATTCAAATTGGAAAATTTAAAACTTTATTTTAGCCGAGTCAAAAAGGGTCGAGAAAGCGGGTTCCGGGTTTTATTTTCGGGTATTTGAAATTGGGTTCTTTGGACCACTCCACTCTTGTCTTCATCCTCTCCCCTCCTGCCTGCTTCTTTCAATAGCAGTAACAAACAAACAAGAAAGGATCGAGACCTCCCTTGTCTCATTCATAGCTCCTAGTCCCCTACCCTTGTTTTGCTCCTCTGCCTTTGACCTGCTCAGATGCAAGCTGTTCCCATGGCCTCTCTCTCTTCAATTTCAAATGCAACCTTTCCCCTTGCTGTTGTTCAGTTGCCAGTAGCACAAGTGCAAACCCCCCTTCTTCCCTTGGAAAGTTGGCGAGAGATTCGAGCCCCAAAGCTTCTCCATTGCCGCCACTCACCACCAACCACCACCTTTTGCTGCGCCCCGCCGCCACCACACAACGCCAGCGCCACCACCGACAGCCTCCATCCCCTCGCTCTGTTTTGCCGAGCCGTGCAGCAGCCCGCCCTCACCTCCATCACTCCCTCCTTCGAGTACGAGCAACAGAGGGAGCTTCCCCAATGGGCGAGGCCGCAGCCAGGCACCTCGACGACGCCGCTGGAGCCACCATCGCCGCCGTGTATCGCTCCCTCTCCATCTCGCCCCGTTTTCCTTCCGAACACGGCCGTGGAAGATCATTCCGACGTCGAAGGAACCCCGATTGAACACTTTCCGGCGAATCCAATCGAGCGGCGACGTTTCCCGACGAGTTGAAATCTCGGTGTGTATTGCGATTGGATTGCTTTGGACTTGCATTTGGGCCCTTGCTTGTGTTATCTTGCCGTTCTGCATCTTCAGGTAAGTCTCTTCGGAGCTTACTCAGATTGAATAGAGCTATTCCCTGCTTTAGGTGCATGATATACTAGGTGCTTGCATTCATGATCAGCATGCCATGTAGTACCATGCTAGGTTGCATCGATCGTTGAGCATTCTATTTCTTTGTGCGTATGTAAACAGAATGGCCGTTATCTGTGATAGTCCTAGAAGTCTTTGCTAGGGTCATAGGGTAGCCCAGCCTCATCGGGTACCCTGAGTCAATCGAGTACTTCCTTATATTATGATATGCCTGCGGGCTTTATTGTGGAGCGGGTTAGGCATGCGTGCCCCCCGATTATGAATGAATGCAAGCACCTAGTACAAATCTTAAAATGAGTTTTAGGGTTTGAAATCCCTCTTTCTACAAATCTTAAAATGAGTTGAAACCTCGACCCGTACCTGGATTGCAAGATCCGAACAAGGGGTTTTATCCCTTGAAACGTAACCCAGAAATCATAATTCTGGGCCGTTACAAAGATGGTATCAGAGCGAGGTTGTGCAATTCGGGTACACAAGGGTCGAGTGTATGTTTTGGAAAACTGCCCATGAATTTCAAAGGATTTGAAAGTGTTTTAAAGGGGCAAAATGAACTTAAGATGCCTAACCTAAATTGGACTAAGTAATGAACTCGACTTATAATAAAAGATGAAAACCGACTAAAGGGGGACCGAGTGGGTAGAAAGGCGTTAGAACATCCCTATTGGATGTAGTTGGGAATGGGTAGGCAAATATCAGCTTGTTCTTTACAAATGGGTTGGGAGACTCTAAGGAGGTCATTATGAGTGTTATTGACTGATTCTATGTTGAGTGCTTGATATGCTAAAGTCTGATTGGTATGCCTAACAATTAAATGTGTATTGACTGATCTGTGAAAACGGGATAGTGGGAGTACCCTTGTTTCTGTATGGTCAAGTCCAGCTTGTGTGAAACAACCCCTTCTACTATATTGTTAACCCCTGACTAGTCTATCGAGCCTTTCTCCCGGATGTTAGTGTCTTCCACGGGGAATTGGGTTGGTAAACACATTGTGTCGGAAACATGTATGGATATGAAGGTGGTTTGAGTGAGTATTGGAAGGTAGTTCTTGATGTCATTTTGAGTCGAGCGTAAGGTGCTTCTTAGGATGTCTTTCTTGATTCTTACGATGATTAACCAGTGTTTTCCTACCACAAGAGTTGTACTAAAGTCCCACGGGAAAGAGGGGTGATGAGTCGGTTGGGAAAAGTCAATGGTTGCCCTTAGGGATCTCTGTCCGGTTGTAATTGTGACCCTCTCTGAATTGCATGACATAATTTTGTAATATTTGGCATGTACCCTGTGAATGCCCATTGGTAAAAAGCTACTCATGTTTTTGCATCTATGATTGGTTGCATTGCTTAGGTCTCGTGTTATGTCTTGGCTTCTACCATGATTATATGTTGTCGTAGCATGTTTGCTTGGCCTATTGATCATAGGATTGAATGGAAGTGTGAGCTGCATGATTTTACTCTACTAGGTTCATGATAGTGTGATCGTTAAATTTTGATACCCTGATGAAGCAAGTCCTTGTTTGATACATGCTACAGCTTGATGTCAACATGCCTTATATGATATGTAAATTCCAGTACATGTTATTGTGACGATCCTTAATGTAAATTCGTGATTGTATAACATTCCGTATCCATGCTAGTCACATTGTTTAGGTCTCGTGTGTATCTCGTTTTCTGTCATGATTATGTTTGGTTTCGCGTGTCTAATTGACCTGTTGTAATGATCGTATTACTGATTGGTTAGAAACATGAAGGGCATGATATGGGTCTATATGAATTTTGCTTTCCCTGGATTAGGTCCATGATAGTGTGATCAATTCCTCTTTGTATGAATGTTGATAGATGATCATCTTAGCATGTTGATGATGACGTGTCAATGCCTATTATCCCTTTTGTGGCAAGAATCAATAGCATGCTTGTTTGTTATGTATACATCAGGTTAATTATTGTTGCTTACTCTGCAATTTATATTGTTGTGTGATACTTGCACTGAATTTGGATTATGTTGGTGTAAATAAGTCTTGATAAATGCATGTTTTATCCCAATATGTGTTGGTTTGAACTCATGTTCCCGTGTTCCAGCTATATTGCCTTGTTGTTTAAACTCGTAGTATACATCGTGAAACCTTCCTCATGCTTCTATATTGTTGGAATGTGATTGAATTGGTTTCTTACATGACGTCATGATTAGTTGCATGCATGTATTGTATGTTATGTTGAACCTTTAGTATCATGTAGGATCCTTGATGGTGACTCGTGTGAATTGTATATTGCCTGCATTATTGCTAATTCTCTCTCGAGCTAAGTTCCTGATAGTGTGGTTCTTCCCTCTTTCTACTACCTCGACGTGTTTTACTCATGCAAGTTAGTTGATGTCGAATTCAATGATTGTTTTGCTCTCCGTGATGGTTATTCCAGCATGCTTACATGTTATCGCTCGGTGGTGTTCCACTATTATCTTATGATATACTCTCGTACTTGCATGAACATATGACTTTACACCTCGCATGATCACCCACCACGCTATATCATGTTTCACATACGTAGGACGCATGAATGTTGGAATGAATCTAGCCGAACTACCTTGATTATGCTCATGTTCGATGTGCGCTATTAGCATCTTGTAGGGTTTATGCTCCCCAATATGACTCGCTAAATGACCACATGTTGTACTTGTTCTATGATGTGATAACTATTGTACCGTTATATGTGCCCTATGATGGTTCGTTCCTAGCATGATTACGATCTATCGCTCATGATGTCTTTCTGTTACTTTTGATGATGCCTCATGCTTCATGAATATTATGTAGAACTCCTTTTAATGACTCTTGATTGTGCTTGTATCACATCATGTGTTGCTAGTATCATGTAGGACATGTGCTTTCTAAATGTACCTTGTCGTAGGATTACATGTCATGCTTGACCTATTATATGACCAGTGTGTTAAGATGAGATAGTTACTATAATGCTCTTATATGTTCTCGTATGATGCTTAATCTGCTTGCTATGATATACCTCGTCATGCTATGTTTGAACTCAATTGTTGATGTGTATACCATGCTCGTTCATTGTTCATATACATGATATTTGTCATCATCATTAAATATCGCATGACTTTGAATCTTGCACGATCATTACTGGTTCCGTATATCTTGCTTGAAGTTATTAGGCATCTCTGCTTCCATGGAATGATAGACTGTTAACTTGTCTCGCATGCATCCGTGTAGGACTCGATTCAGTTGGTTGTGTATTTTGGAATGAATATGCATGTCGTTCTTCTTAAGATAGGTACATGTTAGTGTGGATTAATGTGACTTATGTGCTCCATGATGAATTCATTTTGCTCGTCACAATTGTAACCTAATAGACTTTCATAAGGGCATCGTTACTATTCTCGGGTCGGAGTTCTGTCTCTAGTCTTGTCGTTCTTTAGCCTTGGTCTATGCTTGGTTCTGAAGTGAACATTGGGTTGCCTGTCCTTGTCACTCCCCTATCTCTGCTAACTTAGACTCCTCTGCGATATTTGGTGAGCGACTGCTTGAAAGAGAAAGGAAGTTGCATAACGATAGAGCTGTGTGGCGGAAGCGTGGGCCCATAACCCACAGGTCTCAGGATCAATGATGTCGACGGGGCAAGCACATCGAGAATTAAAGTTACTAAGTATGATATGACTTGCAAGCGGGAGTGTTCTTCATTCGAATTGCTAACCCTTTTGAATTTGTTGACGACGATATTGCACTGACCTAACGATGAGATTTACGTGTTGATGTGCTGACTCGGTGATGATTGTTGCCTAATTGCCTGTCATGAATAATGATATGATGTGATGCCTTATAGATCTAATGTACCATGATGTCTTGACGTGTTGCTACTCTAAGTTGCTAAGCATAATTTGAATTCCTTTGCCTGTAAATTGTGAACTGCAAATGCTGAAAACCTGAACTGTTTATCTTCTGAGGTTATGATGCAACTTGCTATCTTGACTTGATTATGTGCATATATGATGATTTGTAATAATGACTGAGCATGATGGTAAATCGAGACTTGTTGAACCCATGTTGTTATGGTTATAAATGCTAGCTGATGTGATGTAGACCTTATGGTTGATGATTTTCCTAATTGCTTCTTCCTTAAACCTGTGAGTGAGGTCCTTTGGTAGTGTGGTTGGAGAGTGATGAAAGAATTTTGGGGTGGTGATTGAGAATTTTTCTAGAGAAGGTGTGACTAACGGGGCATGATACTTGTGATACCTTGGGAAGTGGGGAAAGTGTAAGAAATGACCTTAAGCGAATTAAGGATATAGTATGGGAGGGTGCTCGAGTGTGATGTTAGAGGTAGGAGTTGGATTCTTAGAGGTGGATGGTATGTGTGAGATTGGAGTATCGAACTGAATTGGGATTTCTTCAGGGGATTTTGTCGGAGTTAGTGTTGTTGAGTCTAGAAGAGGATTAGTCTTGGTTGAGAGTGGAGATGGGCGAGTGGAGATTGTGTTTTATTTTGACTGGTATGATGTGAGGATTTTCTTGATTATGTTATTTATTTATATCTGCTGGCATGATGTTAGATAGTGACCATGATAAAACCTGATATGGAATAACATTACCTGTTGTAACGCAATGTTAAAATCAAATTGGTAGTGACAAGTATTATCATAATATATTGATGCTTTGCTATCCTGTTATATTATTTTAGAAGCATGATAAGATGTGTTGTGATGTATACATGAGATTATAATGTGTTATTATCTGAAAGTGCGATGTTATATTATGTGGTAGTAAACATGATGTTGTATTATATGTTTAGCAAGCATGCTCACGGATATGTTACATCACGAATATGACTTTCAAAATGAATATGATTTATATATTTGAGATAATGATGTCTGATTACTAAATGATCGCTATATGGCGTTGTGATGAGTTAAGATGATGCCTGGTGAGTATGCTGACATTCGATGACTGACACGCTGCTTGACCTCCCATTTTGCTGAAACTTAATGACATGATTTTGTTTTGTTGATGTATTGACAATGAGTTTTGGTTCGTTGACTCTATGATGAGGTGATACCTTTATGACTTCTGATGTGATGTCGAGACGTTATTATGATTTTGTTATGTGGTTGAGATGCATATTATGACCCATAGTAGGATGTAGAGATGTTGATGTGACCTTGTAACACTGTGTTGGCATATGTTTGAGACTTGTCATATGATGTACTGATTGGAGATTGGTTGGTTATTTGGTTATGCATTTCTTATGGCTTGTGAAGCTTGCTTGAATTGAGACTGATAGATTGATTTGATTATGGAAACTAGGAAGAAAATATGGGATTAGCCCTTAGAGGTGGATGGATGACTCTACCTCCCATCTTCTGAATTTGATTGTTTGGTATGTGAGAAATTGATCTGGTGGTTGGAATATTTCGACGAAATCTTGATTTGAAATGATTTGACTGGTTTTGGTGTAAAGTTACTTGATTAAACGTTGGATTTGAAGAGTTGAATGATTTTGAAAAGGATTAGATTTGAATTGTAGAGAATAAACATTACCGAGAGTTTCAACGATTTTGAGGCCAATCTTTTTCAATTGCGGAATCCCCTTTGAAACTTTCCAAACCCGGGCAGCTCTATGATACTTCACAAAGTGGATACAAGTATTTTATGGGGGCGCTTGTAAGGTGCTTGCTAAGACCTAGTGATGATATTGTAGAACTTTTAGAGTTGTGGTACTTTCGAAAAGTCGAAGTGAGGATGTGATAGGGGCGCTTATTGCATACTTGTCAAGGCCAATTGGGGATATCACGATCGTGACTAGGATGTTGTGAGAATCCCGGAAGACGCAACCGAGATGATTACAAGATCCTTGGCCATGGTCCTCGGACTCATCAATTTCAAACTTCATCTCCTACTTTATTTTGGTTTTAGTCTCGGGGACGAGACTTGTTTTTAGAGGTGGATGATGTAAAGGCCCGGGTTTTTAAAATAATAATTTAAAAATAAATAAAATAAAATGGATTTAATTTGGATGTTTAAACGAAAACTCGTCATTAATCTACTAAATCGAACTTAAAACACTTAAAGCGGATTCCGGCAAAAAAATTGAAATTTATGCGAAATATATTTTATTCCTCTTCCATATGCCGATAATTTGAAGTGATATTCGAATTTCATTATTAAATTCAAATTGGAAAATTTAAAACTTTATTTTAGCCGAGTCAAAAAGGGTCGAGAAAGCGGGTTCCGGGTTTTATTTTCGGGTATTTGAAATTGGGTTCTTTGGACCACTCCACTCTTGTCTTCATCCTCTCCCCTCCTGCCTGCTTCTTTCAATAGCAGTAACAAACAAACAAGAAAGGATCGAGACCTCCCTTGTCTCATTCATAGCTCCTAGTCCCCTACCCTTGTTTTGCTCCTCTGCCTTTGACCTGCTCAGATGCAAGCTGTTCCCATGGCCTCTCTCTCTTCAATTTCAAATGCAACCTTTCCCCTTGCTGTTGTTCAGTTGCCAGTAGCACAAGTGCAAACCCCCCTTCTTCCCTTGGAAAGTTGGCGAGAGATTCGAGCTCCAAAGCTTCTCCATTGCCGCCACTCACCACCAACCACCACCTTTTGCTGCGCCCCGCCGCCACCACACAACGCCAGCGCCACCACCGACAGCCTCCATCCCCTCGCTCTGTTTTGCCGAGCCGTGCAGCAGCCCGCCCTCACCTCCATCACTCCCTCCTTCGAGTACGAGCAACAGAGGGAGCTTCCCCAATGGGCGAGGCCGCAGCCAGGCACCTCGACGACGCCGCTGGAGCCACCATCGCCGCCGTGTATCGCTCCCTCTCCATCTCGCCCCGTTTTCCTTCCGAACACGGCCGTGGAAGATCATTCCGACGTCGAAGGAACCCCGATTGAACACTTTCCGGCGAATCCAATCGAGCGGCGACGTTTCCCGACGAGTTGAAATCTCGGTGTGTATTGCGATTGGATTGCTTTGGACTTGCATTTGGGCCCTTGCTTGTGTTATCTTGCTGTTCTGCATCTTCAGGTAAGTCTCTTCGGAGCTTACTCAGATTGAATAGAGCTATTCCCTGCTTTAGGTGCATGATATACTAGGTGCTTGCATTCATGATCAGCATGCCATGTAGTACCATGCTAGGTTGCATCGATCGTTGAGCATTCTATTTCTTTGTGCGTATGTAAACAGAACGGCCGTTATCTGTGATAGTCCTAGAAGTCTTTGCTAGAGTCATAGGGTAGCCCAGCCTCATCGGGTACCCTGAGTCAATCGAGTACTTCCTTATATTATGATATGCCTGTGGGCTTTATTGTGGAGCGGGTTAGGCATGCGTGCCCCCCGATTATGAATGAATGCATTCACGAGCTGGCCAGTCTCCGCCTATCGGAAGGGGTGGAGGTAGGAGAGGGATATGCCACTTGGCATTGTCTTGGGCCCTTTACAGTATTTCTGCACAATATTATGAACTAGGAGCATGCTAGTGTGTTCGAATTTCGTACTGCATTAGAGCATCTTTATTAGGTATAGCGTATATGTGTGCTTATGGTTGGGATGCAGAGTTAAGTGGGCATCGATCTGATCCCGCCCCAAATCAATTTTTTTAGGAATTATTTATGTTCATCCTATCGGTGTTCTTTGCTTATTGCGCGGGTCATTTTGTCGGCGGAGAGTGAGCGCTGGAGTTATAGACTTCACCAGACTCTGATTATATTGTTTTGGATTTATACTTTTGACTCCGTTTTGACCCGGCCCCGCCGTGGCACTTGTATCTGTACTTCACTTCCGCTTTACTTCCGTTTGAAATGGTTTCCGCGACATAGTCTTAGGACAGGTTAAGGGTACCCAACGGCCCTTCGAGGTTTTAGGGTTTGAAATCCCTCTTTCTACAAATCTTAAAATGAGTTGAAACCTCGACCCGTACCTGGATTGCAAGATCTGAACAAGGGGTTTTATCCCTTGAAACGTAACCCAGAAATCATAATTCTGGGCCGTTACATAAATGACACTATTTATGGAGTGCGTTTGTCTTTCCAAAATTAATTACAATATCTTGCTTAAAAAAAATACAATTTCAAATACTCTCCACTCTCGTCTTCTTTCCACCATGTTTGATGCCACTGTAGTTGTTCTTGTCCTTAACTCTCCTCCCCCGCTACCTTCCCTCTCCCTTTGTCTTCGCAACCCACAGTCCAATACCAGATCCGAGTACCCACCGAGACATTCCTCGAAATCAGCCACCAAACACCCTAAATTTATTGTTCATGGTTAATATGTCTCTAATTTTGTCGTTGTTGATTATTTTAAATTAAGTTTCGATTTGATTTAGATGCGTGGTGGATTTCGCTCTCTGGTGGCTATGGTGACAGATTTGGGCAAAAATGAGAGATGGTGATGATTATGCAATTTCGGGGCTGTCGGATCTGTTTTTTAAAAAAAATTGTTTGTTCGATTAGATTCTGAAATTTGGGGGCACTTTTAGGGTTAGGGTTATAGTAGAGGTTCAATGGTGAGCAATGGTGAATAGATCTGGGCGTTCGGTGGTGGATGAATCTGTGTTTGTTGTGAAGAAAGGAGGGCGTGGGCAAGAGAGAAGAGGTGGTGGAAGAGACGACTTCGAGGGTTCAATGGTGAGGTTTCTATTAGTGGTGTCGGCAACATCAATTTTACCAGAGATTGGAACATCAATTTTACCAGAGATTGGGCTACCATCCATGACTAATGGGAGCCGAAAAGACGCAGAGGGGTGGGAGGGGAAAGGAGTTCAAATTAGATGAAAAAATAAATGCTTTATTTTTCATTCACTGTTTATTTAATACATTCTAAAAGATAAACTAACATAAAGCATAATGACTTTATAATGCTGACATGCAAACGCAACCAGGGTCTTCTTATCTTATTCCTCTTCTTGGTTTAAAATATATGTTGGGCCATCATTTACTAGGACCGAGGCGATTAAATGAGTACCACGAAATAGGTTTGTTAGTTTAACTATATAAAGGCTATACACTTCAACAATGGAATAAAGAAACAAAAATGAAGAACAACTTTTCTTTCCCGATGTAAGAATTTCCTCCCTCCGTTTGTAAATAAGTGACTTTTCCGTCACACGTTTTTTTAGGACGGTAAAACTATATAAAATGTTATTATTTAATTATTTTTTAAAATAATATCATACTTACTAGTAATAAATATAATATTATTTAGAGTTTCTCTCTCCTAGGAGAGAGAAACTCTCATTTTGGTCCAACCTTCCGCCCCAAAATTTCCCAATGAAATCCCTAACTCTATCAACCTTCATTCATCTCCCTCCTCAAATCATTTCTGGTTTAGCCAAATTGATCCTCCAAACTCAAAATTTTGAACCCTTCTATTTCTATTCGTCTTCCCTGTGGAGTTTGTGGTGGTTTTGTGCTGCCTCCCGGTGTCGCTTCTCCTTCGACTCCCGCTGTGAAGGTTGCGGTGCCGGACTAATTCTTCTCAGGCATCGGTTCTCATCTCCCTTTCCTCTGGTTGCGCTCTTGGTCTGGTGGGGGTCCTGGCTTCCTATCGGCTTGGGGTTGGTCGAGAGTGTGGGTTGGGTTCCTTCTTTCCGTGAAAGTAGTTAGGGCTTTTGCGTTTTTTGGGCTTCCGGTTGTCCTTGCCGACCTCGTCGCCGGAGTCTCCTATCCTCCACCCCTTGTCGGGATGATCCTCAAAATTTCGGGGTCTTATCTATGGAGGGTTTCTCCTTTCTTTCAAATTTTCCCTGGTCTATCTACAATATGTTTGGTTTCCGACCGTCGTTGGAATGTGCTCGTCGTCGCCTGGACTGTCGTCCTTGGCTGCACTCCTCTCGGCACCCTTGGTTGTTTGGGTCCTTTGGGCCCAAGTTTGCAGAATGATTAAAAAATAATAATAATAATAATAATAATAATAATAATGGTCGAAAGGGCTTTATTTATATAATGAAAGGGTTTGACAAAATACCCGAAAGGGTTTGATAAAAATCCAGAAAGGGTTGGTTCAAAATCCCGAAAGGGCCTGCAAATAATTTGATTTTAATAGTTTAAATAATTCCTTTCCAGACTTTTAGTTTGGTTCGGGAGTTTGCACACATTTTCGTCGGATGTTTAGTTCTTCCCTTTTTGGCCGGTATTTGTTCCCTCTTTTGGCGTCGGGTCGATGCTTTGGCGTGGGTGCGTTTAGTTCCGAGTTGGGTTGCAGTATCGGGCTTAATGTATGATCGAGAGGATCGTGGTTATGTTTGGGGGGTTTTTGTGTGTGAAAGTTCCGCCTTTTATCAAAGCGGAGTAAAGAAGCAAAGTAAAGAAATTTGTTTTAGACAATTTAGGAGAAGCAATTCCACCTACAATTTTTCACTTTATTGGATTGAAGCGATCCTTGTAACTTCTTCTCGTCCTATTACGTTTCCTATGAATGCCCTTGTCCCGACCTAATATAGTTACTAGTCCAATCAGTCCTAGAAACCCTTATCAATCGAACAGTCCCTAAAGAAGGATTTAACCCAATTGATAGCTTTAAGTTCAGAGATTAGCCAAGGTATTTGCAGTCCCTAAAGAAGGATTTAACAACACATTCAACTTCCTACTCATTCAATTAGTTCAATCAGCCCTAAAGGAACAAGTTTGCCACTTAGGTTAAGGTTCACAATCAGGAATCTACAAAACCTTAGCGATTGAATTGATTCTACCAAGTTGATCAGTCAAGATAGAACAAAACAATAATCAATCAAGCACAAAGAAGTTGAAGCATTCACAAATAGGAAACAAGGAGCGAGAATTAGAAACTCACAATCAATCCGAATAAAGCTTCAAATTGCAGGCAGAATAGATGAGTTTAGTTCCTCATGGAAGACATAGCTCAAAATCTCTAAAGTGTCTAATGGTTCAAAGAATAGAATGAAAGGTGATGAAAAATAACATAAAAGTGCCTAATAAAAATATTAAAGTCGGCCACCCAATGGGCAAAAACATCTAGGGTTTCTCAAAGTTTCCAAAAACCTGCGCATACGCGCTGACGGCAGCTGCGGCGGCCTCTGCGGCGCCCGCCGCAAGGTTGCGGCGCCCGCGGCATGACGTTTTGCCGTAAATTCCGTCTCGAATTAGCTCTCGACGTCAACATGAAAGTTGTAGCTATCTGAAAGAGCTTTCCAACGCATGGTCATAATAGTCGATCGGACAACTGAGGCCTCCAGAAAGTGCAAAACAAGTTCAGCATGTATGGCGACAACTTCTGCAGACTTGTTCTTCGTTTAGGTTCGCTTCTTCTTCTCAGGACCTCTTGAGATCTTCATGTAAGCTTCTTCGATCAACTAGACATTCTCATCAAATGCGTTATCAACTCATGTCTTCTCCTCGGATCTACCATTACCTGAAATACTCAATAAAAGCGTGTAGATTCCGACTCCGACAACATAGAGAATTAATATGCAAATCATGCTTAATCCATCCATGAAATGCATCTTAACTAAGCTAAATGCAACCTATTATGCCTACCTAAATGCATGCTATCAAACTCCCCCACACTTAACCTTTGCTTGTCCTCAAGCAATGATAGAATGAACATGAATCAACGCATCCCACGGGAAATCCCTTCAAGTTTCAACCTCATCAAAAAGCAACATCATAGCAGGTGAAAACATAAACCAAGCAACCAAACGTCATAGCATGTATTCCAGTGATCAAAGCTTAGAAGTAGACATCATCCAACCTCACCAAAAATATGTGTTTCACTCATGTGTTTAGGGGTTTAAGTACAACTCTCAACTCAAACCAATCATGCACTAAGCTCATAGACATTGACCACCATATCACCAATTCTCTACCGAAATATCATTACTTGCGGGACAAAATAAAGAAAATAATAAAATGCAACACTTTTTTTTTCTTTTTCTTGTCTTGGTGCTTTCCTTACGCGAAGCGCAAACATGGGTGTCATGAATGGCCCCGGTCTATCAACACCTCAACTATGAATATGAAGTCCACTTGAACACCTTTTGACGCAAGTTGCAAACATGGGTGTCATGAATGAACCTGGTTACTCAATGATCAAGCTTTCTTTCCTAGTGGATAGTTTTCAACACCTTTTTGCGCGAATCATACCCATGGGTGTCATGCGTAGACCCGGTTACTCAGTGCATCAACCATTGCCACCTTATTCACTAAATATGCATAAAATTAAACACAAAGACTCAAAATATAAACATAAACTTCTCAAGCAACAAACATGTGTATCGGTCGTCAAAAATAGATACTGCAGTCAATGCCAAGAGGTAGCAACACTAGGCGAGTAATTCACATAGCTGAGCAAAATAATTCAAATAAGGCCAAACATCCTCACAGGGTCATGTTTTTAGGACTTCAATCATACTTTAGCTCAATCATACATGCTCAATTATATTCGCTAGCTCATGTTCCACAAAAATCATTTAGCAATAATAATCAAAACATCCAGAACTCCATGGGATTTTTATGACTCATGCTTGAAATTTAAAATAGAGGACAAACTAAGCAAGATGGGTATTTGAATAACACATATGTATGCAATGCATGCTCTATTTCTAAAATTTTCGAAAATAATTTTTTTTTTGACGAAAATTAAAATAAATGAAAACTAAACAACAATAAATCTAACCAACAACTTAATTAAACTTAAACATGGTGCAGAAAATTAAATATGATCTAACTACATGCACTACATGAATAAAACTCCTCTCCCCCACACTTGAAGTTTTCATTGTCCTCAATGAAACATTAACGACAACAAAAGTGAATCTCATATACTCGGGGTGAAGGAAAAGAAAAAGGAAAAAGAAAGAAAAACTTACCTCGGGTTGCCTCCCGAGAAGCGCCTTTGTTTCAAGTCGTTGGCTCGACGTGATGACCCTTGATTGGCCTATGTTCCTCCACCAGGGTCACCAACACCTATTAATTCATTGACAAATGCGGGTACCCCTGAAAGGTGTAGCTTTCTGTTCCAACATTCAGCCATTATCCTTAGCTCCTCTCCATGAGTTATGTCTGGGGGTTGTCCTGGAATCACAAACGGGTTCAATTTGTTAGGAGGTTCAAATTTGCATATACTATGTTCCACAGGTGTTTCTAACAAATCACGCAAATGATTGTTGTGATCAGTATTGTTAGCAATAAGCATATCTAGAGAATTTTCAGGAGAAAGCTTAGCATGATTAAAGAGAGAGAACTCTATCTTTCTTCCATCAAACTCCATAGTCAATAGACCCTCACAACAATCAATTTTCGTTTTCCCAGTTTTCAGGAATGGCCTTCCTAGTATAATGGGTGTTTCAGGGGCTCCCTGCTCCATATCTAAAACAAAGAAATCAACAGGGAAAAACAAATCATCCACCATAACTAACACATCTTCAACAACGCCTCTTGGCCTGATTTGTGATCGATCAGCAAGTTTCACTGTAACCCCAGTCTCAGTCAGAGGACCCAAACCCAAAGACATGTACATGTTATAGGTAATAACATTAATTGAGGCTCCTAGATCTAGCATGGCTTGTTTGAATCTAGTATTCCCAATTGCACATGGAATTGTAAACATACCTGGATCCCCACATTTTTCAGGCAATTTCCTTTGCAACATAGCAGAAACATTTTCATTCAAGCTTACCTTTTCCTTCTTTTTCAGTCTCTGCTTCCTCTTGATGGTGCACAATTCCTTCAAAAATTTAGCATATCTAGGAATGCTCTTAATTAAGCTGAGTAAAGGAATGTTTACCGCACACTTATCGAATGTCTCGAAGATTTCCTTGTCATTCTCATATGTTCGTGTGTCTTTCAAGGCTTCCGGAAAAGGCGGAATGGGCTTTGGAATCTCCATAGGTGAGGGAGAAGAAGGGGGAGAAAAAGACGGAGGAGAAGGAGGAGAAAGAGACAGAGGTAGGGAGGAAACCGTACCAGGAGAAAATTCGGCGGCGGGCGCCGCAGACGGCGGGCACCGCAGGATTGTCCTCTCTGGCGGCGGGCACCGCAGGGTGCTGCGGCGGGCGCCGCAGGGGTTGCCGCGGCCGCCGCACGACAGTTTGGCCTGTTTCGTTTTCAATGACTTCTATTTCCTCGTCCATTATCTCCTCATCGTCCTTTTGATGTGTGACAACCAGTTCCTTGCCACTCCTAAGCGTTATTGCACTGACATTCTCCTTAGGATTCTCAACCGTTTGCGATGGAAGCTTACCTGAATCGTTTGCCTTCTTCGCAGTTAAGACCTGAATGAGCTGACTCATTTGATTCTCAAGGTTTGTCATCCGATCTGATTGTTGCTTCTCTAGATTCGCCATCCGCTCTGTCAGTTTCTGCAATGTACCCTCATTATCCCTATTTGATTGCTGCTGACCTCCCTGTCGAGGTTCATACTGTTGTTGAGGCCTTTCCTATTGCCCCCCTTGCTGATTGAAAGAGGGTTGATAGTTCTCATAGCCTTGCTGATAGCCCCTATTGTAATTATTGTTGTTGAAATACCCAGGATTTCCATAATTGCCTTGCATAGGCCTTTGTTGAGCGAAATTCCCAATGGCATTCAATTCAACATTAGGATCTTGTATGAGCGGGCACATGTCCATAGGATGGGTGAATTGATTGCAAAGACCACATGCCTTCAATTGTTGAGGATTTCTATCAAGGACCAATTGTTTCATCATCTCCTTCACCTCTGCCATATCCGTCTGAAGTGCAGCCACAGGAGCATCAACAGCGAGTACATCCCTAGCCCGAGTGCTTTTGTTGAATTGTCTAGAGCCCTCAGAGAGCTCCTTAAACACTTCCCAAGTTGCGGCAGGTGTCTTATTCAGCATGTTTCCTCCACAAGCGGAATTCACCGTCTTGCGCTCTATATCAGTCAACCCATTAAATAAAAAGAGAACCAGATCCTTCTGAGAGTACCCATGGCATGGGCAGCTGGCGCAGAGTTTCTTGAAGCGCTCAAAGTATTCATGTATAGACTCTGTCGCGTACTGCTCAATGCTGCTGATAGACCTTTTCAAAGCATTTAGCTTTGTTGCAGGGAAGTACATCTCTAGGAAGACTCTTTTCATCTCGGCCCAAGTAGCAATAGAGTCAGGTGGTAGATAGAAAAACCATTCATTTGCATCATCCTTCAAAGTGAAGGGAAAGGCTCTCAGCTTGATTTGCTCTTCAGTTACATTCGCTGGTTTCATCCCAACCACCACCCTATGGAATTCAGAAAGATGCTTGTAGGGGTCCTCCCCACTCAGCCCATGGAATTTGGGTAGAAGATGAACTACCCCTGACTTCAGCTCAAAGTTTACTCCTTCTGCTAGCGCAGGGTATTGGATTGCCAGGGGTTGCTGTGCCAGATCAGGAGCAGAAAGCTCCTTAAGAGTGCGGTTCGCCATCTCTGCAATGTTTTCTACAGAGAAGAATTAGTAGCAAAGGTATGAACCCTATAAGACGGTCCACACCAAAATCAACACTAAAAACACACAAGAATTTAATAAAAGTCCCCGGCAACGGCGCCAAATTTGACGGAGGGGAAACCTGTCGTTGATCCCGTCAAAGTAAACTCAAACCTATAACTAGTATAGCAATAAGTAAGAGGTCGATCCCACAGGGAAATTATTATTCAAGTGTGATTCAAGTGTCAATCAAAGTAACCAATTTGGGGGGTTTTTGTGTGTGAAAGTTCCGCCTTTTATCAAAGCGGAGTAAAGAAGCAAAGTAAAGAAATTTGTTTTAGACAATTTAGGAGAAGCAATTCCACCTACAATTTTTCACTTTATTGGATTGAAGCGATCCTTGTAACTTCTTCTCGTCCTATTACGTTTCCTATGAATGCCCTTGTCCCGACCTAATATAGTTACTAGTCCAATCAGTCCTAGAAACCCTTATCAATCGAACAGTCCCTAAAGAAGGATTTAACCCAATTGATAGCTTTAAGTTCAGAGATTAGCCAAGGTATTTGCAGTCCCTAAAGAAGGATTTAACAACACATTCAACTTCCTACTCATTCAATTAGTTCAATCAGCCCTAAAGGAACAAGTTTGCCACTTAGGTTAAGGTTCACAATCAGGAATCTACAAAACCTTAGCGATTGAATTGATTCTACCAAGTTGATCAGTCAAGATAGAACAAAACAATAATCAATCAAGCACAAAGAAGTTGAAGCATTCACAAATAGGAAACAAGGAGCGAGAATTAGAAACTCACAATCAATCCGAATAAAGCTTCAAATTGCAGGCAGAATAGATGAGTTTAGTTCCTCATGGAAGACATAGCTCAAAATCTCTAAAGTGTCTAATGGTTCAAAGAATAGAATGAAAGGTGATGAAAAATAACATAAAAGTGCCTAATAAAAATATTAAAGTCGGCCACCCAATGGGCAAAAACATCTAGGGTTTCTCAAAGTTTCCAAAAACCTGCGCATACGCGCTGACGGCAGCTGCGGCGGCCTCTGCGGCGCCCGCCGCAAGGTTGCGGCGCCCGCGGCATGACGTTTTGCCGTAAATTCCGTCTCGAATTAGCTCTCGACGTCAACATGAAAGTTGTAGCTATCTGAAAGAGCTTTCCAACGCATGGTCATAATAGTCGATCGGACAACTGAGGCCTCCAGAAAGTGCAAAACAAGTTCAGCATGTATGGCGACAACTTCTGCAGACTTGTTCTTCGTTTAGGTTCGCTTCTTCTTCTCAGGACCTCTTGAGATCTTCATGTAAGCTTCTTCGATCAACTAGACATTCTCATCAAATGCGTTATCAACTCATGTCTTCTCCTCGGATCTACCATTACCTGAAATACTCAATAAAAGCGTGTAGATTCCGACTCCGACAACATAGAGAATTAATATGCAAATCATGCTTAATCCATCCATGAAATGCATCTTAACTAAGCTAAATGCAACCTATTATGCCTACCTAAATGCATGCTATCAATGGTTTTCAAAGATCCCTCATCTATAAATTGAGCTTGCAACTCCGTCTACTACACTTGCGTCGGGGATCGATAAATTGAGCTTGGTCGCCGTCTTCATCGCATCCAAAGTGGAGGTGGCTAATGCGATTGTGGTGGTCGACCGAGGAGGGTGGCGGTGGAGGATGAGTTAGAGATGATGGTTAGTGGTGGCGGTATAGTGGAAGGAGAGATGGAGAAGGTGATGGGGGCAATTTTGGGTGTTTCAGATCTCCATCCCCTCCCACCTCCTTTTACAAGGTGGAAAAAATCATCAATTTTTGGTGTTCCATTCTCATCTCCATCTCCTACGTACATCTACCTCCATCTCTTTGCCAAACACCATGGCACTGTTCCCAAAATAAAATCCCCATCTCATCCATCTACCTCCATCCCCTTGCCAAACACACCCCAAGTTTTTCAATAATTATAATTTCATTTTTTTAGTAGTCATTATTCTAAGGAAAAAATCTCACTCGATACAAGAGGCCAATAAGTCGACAGATGAAAAATTGTCGAACATAGAATAAAACCTAGAAACATGCGCAAACAAACAACATCATGCACTCTACAACCGGATGAGTTAAATCCTTAGCTTATAATCGTTGCAAAAAATGCAATTAGATGCAGCAAAATTTTCAACAAATTTCTTAGTTTTAGGATATATATAGGTCTCAGTTTTACGAGATAAACAAAATATTTTGAAAGCATGCAATCAAAACCAACGAACCGACCAATCAAAGCATGCGATCGATACCTGTTGATTATGTTTAGAGTACATGTTGAGGTGTCTGCTAGTGATCCTCAGAGTTCTCTGTGTGCGTCTTCCGTTTGACTGGTCAGTTCGTTGGTTCTGCTAGCTTGTAGATTACAATGTAGATGACATGTACGTTATTTTGGTATTTTCCTTTATGTAATTTTCTTCTTGTTATTTACTTTCAGTCATTTGCTTGTGTTATTTGCTTCAGTCATTTGATTCATGTTTTACATGATGGTTAGTCAATCTCTCGGCTTGTCCGGACTCTCGGTTTCTCTAGGCTTGTCTAGATAATCAAATTTCTTTCCTTATATATAAAAAAACTAACATAAATACTAGTTTTTTAATATATTTTTTTATACAAGAAAATATTCGAGAAAACATACAACAACTGCCTAATTCCCGAGAGACCGACCTATTAACAGATCTGATACAGTACAATAAAAAAACATAATTTTTTTAAAATATTATATTAATATGTTATAAGTGTAGACAATGGTTAGTCTATCTACCGACTTGTCCGGTCTCTCGGTTTCTCTAGACTTGTCTAAATAACTGAATTCTTAACTTGCTTAAAAAATATAAATTAAAAAAAAAGGAATTAGTAGTAAATACACCACTTCTATAATTAGTTTGCAAAAATACATACTTTTGAAAATAATTGCACTCACATATGAAAATTTGCAAATATACCATTTTCAATTAGCAAAACTACCATATCCACTATGATTTCCAATAAATAAGAAAAGGTAAAATCATATTTTAATTTATCTTTTCTTTTTATTGAAAATCTATTAAATATATTGAAATAATATAAAATCTATTTAAAATAAAAACAAATTAAAAACAAAAAGCAATTGGTGTTCGTCTCTTGATCATCGATTTCCCTCGGGCGGCGAAAGGGCGAGAGGACCACTAGGGCCTCTCCTTCTACCACCATCGCAGCACGTACCGCCCCATCCGGCCTCCACCATCTTCACCATTCTCTTGTATTCTCATCAAGATCAAGTTCGAGATCTATCCGATTTCAATCGAAGTACTAAATAGGGTGTTCCCTACGTGCGGAGTTATGGAAAGCATGGATAAGTTTAGCCCCGGAGATGATTTTCATTCAAAGGTTTGCTTCCAAGATTACAGTCGGCGATTAGAGCTCTTGATTGGTACAACAGAATATGCATATACGATCGATAAATTAATTCTGGCATCCGAAATTGGTGATAGATCGGGTGAATTCAAGGTCGCTCCAATTGAAGAACCTGGAATGGATGAGCACGAGACGCAGACATCGGGTTTCAAAGTATTCGATGAAGTGCAAAGCTGTCAAGAAGAGGTTGAAACCTTGGTTGCAAACACATATCAAATTGATGCCCCGCCTGCAGTCGTGAATCATCAAATCGATGCTTCGTTGAGTTCGGAGGTTGGGCTCATATAAGATCTTGACACCTAAAGCATGTCGTCGGGGAAGGTATTTTTCGAACCCTTAGATATTTCAAGTGGCTCAATTGGGATTGAATCCATAGAAAGGTGGGTAAATCTCGGGTTGAATTCATCTAGTTGCTTGAGAACTTTTAGTGACCACAAAGTGTTTGTAGAAAGGGCTACTAGAAATGGTCTACCTATGGATGAATCGGATGAGGCAATCTCCAAATACACTGGTCAAGATTTGATTGAAATTGCTGATTGTAATTAGTTACATCCGGTCATCTTTTATCCAGGAGACGGAGGATGTGAATTTAGGGTAGCTAATTTTAGGAGGATATTGGCTGGATTTTTCCAAATCCTAGTGGTGATGATGTCGTTGAAGATTATGGTTTCACATCATTTGATAAAGGGCTAACTGAATTTACTGGAGATACACAAAGATCGAGGGTTATGCCTTCGGTTTTTTATCCAGGATGGAAGTAATGTTGCCTTGAATCAGTCGAACTTACGATGCCATTTGATCGAGGATTTGCTACTAATTCAGTCAAGGCACATGGGATCTTAATTTGGATTATGATTTTTGATCCGGGTGGGCGCAACAACGAGCAAGTTCAGGCTATCCTCTTCATTTGTTTGAGTGTTATGAATGCACGTTGGTAAAAAGAAGCAAATTTTGTTGATGGGGAGCTAATTGTATTATATGTGGAATATTTTTTTTTACTGTCATTAGCTGCTGTTGTTGACTTGTTGGGACATTGTTGGTTCTTAGTGTTCTGCTGGTGGAAAGTGGGTTTTCCAACATTTAGGAATATGGAAAATTGCGGCAATGGATGCTCAAGTCAAATTGTGAGGGTATGTGACTATGTGTGCTTCATTGGATACCATTTTTTGGATAATGGCAATACATGGGTGAAAGGGGAAGGATGGTGCTATTTCAGCCTCTCACGAAGAGCTACATAGTGTAATTGTTGCTGATTTTCAAAGATGCCTCATTGTAATACATACTCTCATTTGTTTGTCTTTTCAAAGTTGCTGATTTTCAAAGGTGCTATTTTAGCCTCTCACGGAGTAGTAGTTTACCTTCAATAAGATTTGAGGACAAAATTTTATAAGAGGGGAGTAAATGAGTAATGTTAGAAATTAGGATATAAGGGAATGGTATTGCAATTACTATGAAGTAGGGGTATGATGGTATAAATACATGTATGTTGTAATGAACATATCGAAGAATTACGGAACTCATGCTCTTCTCTTACCTCTCTTCTTCTCTATCTCCCCCTCTAAATCTATCTTCTACCCTCTTCTCTTCTTTCTCAATCTCTCATTAATCTCCATGGAAGCTTAGCTTCCGACTCGCTGACCTCAATTCATGACATCTTTCCTCTGTTACACCTCGCCTCATCAATCGTCATCTTCTTCTCAATCCCTCCCTCTCTCCAAACCCATCTCAGTATTTCATCAATTCTTCACTTCCTAATGCTTCAACCTCTCGCGATCTTTGTACCAAATCTCATTTCACCTTGTACGTTATCTCCCAATTTTCCTTGCTTCACTTTGGTGTTAATTTTCATTCTCCATCTATAGTTTCATTCTCTAGGTCTTGGTTTGTGAGTTTGTGTTGGTCCGATCGGTTTCTGTTGTTCAATTTTCTTGATTCTACTTATTCCACACATGACCTATATACAATCCATTGTAGCAAACGAGTATCATCCTGATTTTGATATCTCGTCGTTCCAATCCGCGGGATCACAATCCTAGGAAGACAATTCCAATCGGAAATTCAATTGCAGAAGTTTAATCTCAAGCTTCCTGACATCAGATTCGAATAGGTGCCCTGGTAATTTAAGAGTTCTTACATCTCCATAATGCCGGTTGCGGGGATTGTGGCCGACGTCAATGGCGATCCCAGAAGTTGCAGTATCGGTGGCGGCTGAGTAGCCGTTGTTGTACAATCGCTACTATTGAAAACATGAAACCTACTCTCTTAATTGGAAGCACGTTCATCTCAGTCGCAATAAGGTCGCTTTGTGCCCCCTGGTGGTCCCATTGCGATCATCCGCGACGACTCTAAGATCGTCCAACTTTACGCCGAGTCTGTGCTTCGGAAGCTGTGGATTTTCAACTCTGTCAGTGTCCAAATCTTCGAAATGGTTTGGCGCAACCCTGGCGGTAGTCTTGTTGTATCTTTATTCTCTTCCCGATTTTGGATTCCATCCTGTCAGTATTAATTATCAATTTTATCATGATAAACATGTATCCTCTCAATGTAAATAAATAATTTTGTCATATAGTAGTTATGGTATAGATAAAATCGTATCTTTATTCTCTTCCCAATTATAGATTTCATCCTGACATTATTATTTCGCAGCTTTGTCATGATGAACATTTATCCTGTCAAAGTGAAATTTTAATATTGTGGATACGCACGCATTGACATTCTTCTTACAACCCCTTACTAAGACAATGTTTTTCATCCGTTATTTTATTATTTTTATGTTTCGGGAAAAAAAATTAAAATCATTATTTCAATATATATTTCATTTTTTAAAAATATTTTTTTAACTTTTCTTTTGATTTATAATTCTACTTTTAAAATTTTTTACAACCCCTTACTAAAATTATCCATTATTTTTTTAGCACAAATGACCCACCTATTCAATTTTTAATATTCTCACACAACGGATATATTTTGCAAACCAAACAACGATTTGATATATTTATGCAAATCGGCCTTAAAAAAATACGGAGCATTTCAAATTGGCAAAATTGCAGGAAACCACCCTTTAAACATGATAGTTTTCAAGAAACCACCCATTAAATTTATTTTTGCGGCAAACCATCCTTTAAATATAATAGTTTGCGGAAAACCACCCTTTCAAATACATTCATTTAAAAATCACCACCTAGAGCTGGCAAAATCTGACCCAACCCGACTCACCCGAACCCGAACGAAACCCGAAAATCCGGAGTCATTCATAACCCGAACCCGACCCGACCAGAAACAGACCCGAACACAGATAAAACTGACCCGACCCAAGCTCGACCGACTCTGAACCCGACCCGACTCTCAACCGACCCGACCCAACCCAACTCGAATTGAAATGGTTATTTAACATCAACAGTTTAATACTTGAATGTTAAATGTTTTTTTTATTTCAACACAAGTTTATTATTATAGTTTAACATATAAAACAGCAATTATTTTTGTTAATTGTTATCATATGAATAAGAACCCAAGTAAAATCAATAGATAAGCAGATAAGTCAATGAGTCAAGTAAGTCAACCGCCATACATCAAAACATCGATACATACTACGAGTCAAAAATGCTAAAAGTTCATTAATTATTGAAGATGATATATTTTTTACCTCCTTAAAATACGTGTTGAAAAATCAAACGATATATATTTTGGATTGGAGAGACTAGAGAGTATATATTTCTGGGGGTAAAAGAGTATTTTTGGTTTACTTAATAAATTTTTAATTAAAAGTGTTGATGGGTGGTTTTTTTAAATGAATGCATTTTAAAGGGTGGTTTGCCGCAAACTACTACATTTAGAGGGTGGTTTGCCGCAAAAATAAATTTAAAGGGTGGTTTTCTGCAAACTGCCCTATTTAAAGGGTGGTTTCCTGCAATTTCACCTTTCAAATTTTCAATACTGTACTTCCGTAATTTTATAACCTAAAATCATGATCATAAGGGCTTTAGACAAGACGTCGGAATGGCTATTGACAAGATAATTTCACCTAAATTACCCCAAGTCCTTTTCATTTTTTCTGAACACGTTGCAAAAAGCTCAAAACTCTCTCTTCCGAATCGAAACCTAAATCTGACGAACGAATTGTTTTGATTGAAAACAGCCTAAAATCGATGAAATTAATCAAAAGATCAATCAATCAACACACGAGAACGGGTATATCGGCCGCTTTAAGTGATTATCAAATGACAATTTGAAGTCTTCGTTCGAAAAAACCGTCGAAGGAAGAGCTCGGCATACAGAAATGAGGTTAATGCATAAGCTCAGCATATTTATGTTAGGTGAATAAATAAGCTCATCAAGTTTTTGTGAGGTGAATACGTAACCTCAGTGCATAAAAAAGAGGTTATGAAGGAGCCTCATCTACTTTTTAGGAGGTATATAATGACCCCTTTGAAGATCTTATCTAAATCCTCATTGATATAAGCCGAGCTAAATAAACAACCTCGGCCTCTGTTGTTGAGGTGAAGGAGGTAGCTCGGCCTCTGTTGTTGAGGTGAAGGAGGTAGCTCGGCTTCTGTTGTTGAGGTTAAAGAGAGAGCTCAACTTCTATTGTTGAGCTTAGTGAGTGAGCTCAACCAAGGTTGTTGAGGCTATAAAATATCATCCTTGACACTTATTGCATAAATTCATTAAAAGTTGAGGCTATGAAGATAAGATCTTCAAAGGGGTCATTATATACCTCCTAAAAAGTAGATGAGGCTCCTTCATAACCTCTTTTTTATGCACTGAGGTTACGTATTCACCTCACAAAAACTTGCTGAGCTTATTTATTCACCTCACATAAATATGCTGAGCTTATGCATTAACCTCATTTCTGTATGCTGAGCTCTTCCTTCGACGGTTTTTTCGAACGAAGACTTAAAATTGTCATTCGATAATCACTTAAAGCGACCGATATACCCGTTCGTGTGTTGATTGATTGATCTTTTGATTAATTTCATCGATTTTAGGTTGTTTTCAATCAAAACAATTCGTTCGTCAGATTTAGATTTCGATTCGGAAGAGAGAGTTTTGAGCTTTTTGCAACGTGTTCAGAAAAAATGAAAAGGACTTGGGTAATTTAGGTGAAATTATCTTGTCAATAGCCATTCCGACGTCTTGCCTCTAGCCTCACTCCACAATGATAGACAACCCGCTTGATTGAATTCACTTCTTCCTGGGCTGGCCCAGTTAGTACGCCGTCAAACCAACCCTCGCCTCGCCGTCAAATCACACCGTCGGCATAACAAAATCAAACCCACCTCCGAAAGCGTTTTCCAATCTTTCCAGTTTCCACACCCAACCCAAACGATCCTTTCTCCCTTTCTCTCTCCTACCCTAGCCCCACGTTATCCTCGCCGGTCAACCCGAACGACGCCATAGAATTCCGAGATCTATCGGATCTCCCTCCACCTGTGCCCCATGGACGACGACGCCGATTTCCCCGCCTCCCACCCCTCGCCGGACGCGGTCGAGCCCCTCGACGACGGTAACGACGAACTAGATGCCGGATCTCCCCGCTCCGCCTCGCCGGAGCCGGTGAACGGCCGGCTCATCACGCTCGCTCTCCCGATCCAAACTCGCCGCTCCACTCCCCCGTCCTCTGTTACCGCCACCGCGGCTGTCGGCGGAGGAGGGGGCGGCGGTGGAGGAGGGAGGGAGGACTGCTGGACGGAAGAGGCGACCGCCGTGCTGATCGAGGCGTGGGGGGAGAGATACGCGGGGCAAAGTAGGGGGATTTTGAAGCAGAAGCAGTGGGAGGAGGTGGCGGAGATTGTAAGCGCGCGGGCCGGCGCCGGCGCCGGGAAGCCAGCGAGAACGGACGTCCAGTGCAAGAATCGGATCGACACCGTCAAGAGGAAGTATAAGGGCGAGAAGGCGAAGATCGCGGCCGGTGCTGGCCCGTCCAATTGGATTTTCTTCGACCGTCTCGAGCGACTCATTGGAATCGGAAACCCTAACTCCACCGCATCCGCCGCCAAGATCTCGCACGCATCGGCCTCGAAGAATCCAGCGGCTTCCTCAATTTCGCAACAGAGCCACGCGTTCCTCCGGCGGAACAACGGCCGGACGAAGCGGCCGGCGTCTCTGACGGTCGATTCCGATTCAGATTCCGACGCTCTCTCGCCCGAATCCTCCGACAGCCTCCCGCCTAGGACGAACCTCTACCAACGTAGCACCCAGCGGCAGAAGACCGAGTTCAATTCCCCTCCGTTACGCCCTCCGAAATTCGCCGGAGCGGCTGCCATGAGAGGCCAGCGGAGGGTGAGCGAGTGGAGCAACTCGGTGAGGGAGCTGACGAGAGTGATTGCGGTGTTCAGCGAGGCTTACGAGCAGGCGGAGAGCGAAAAGCTGCAGCAGATGGTGGAGATGGAGAAGCAGAGGATGAAGTTCGCCAAGGAGCTAGAGCTCCAGCGGATGAAATTCCTGATGAAGACGCAGCTGCAGCTCTCGAAACTCGGCCGCCGCATCGGCGCCGGTGGAAGCGGCGGCGGCGGCGGAGAAAGCAACCACCGTCAAGGCCGCCACGTGAACGACGGGAACAACGTCAATAATAACAGTGGTTGCAGCAATTAACTCTGTAGGGATTTTTTTTTTTGTATTTTTATTTTTATTCCCCATAAAACTCATAAGAGGTGAAGTGAAGGTGATGGTTTAGTGGTAGTTTGGGTTAATTTTAGGGATTTATGTAATTTGGTTGGTCAGATTTATAATGATCTTAATTAATGGTGGTTACGGTTAGTTGGTAGTAACTCGGATTTGTTTGAATAAACATGTATTATGACTTACAATATACTTTAGTATAAATTTTATTAGTATTTGATTATTTGAACAAATTCTTCAAATTACAAGGTTAAAAATGACATGTTAAGATCTCCTTGGGGTCAATTTTAATAACAAACGTGACACCTTTTATTCAGATGATGGAATACTTGGTATAATATTTTATAAAGATTTAATGTGATTCAGCTGTACTTTATAGTTGTTATATTTAATTGTACATCTGGAAACAGAACTAATAAATCCAGTAGATATACACTACTGTAAATAATTTACTGGTAAACTTACAAAATTACCTTTTTGTCAGAAACCAAAATTTACCTCCTCCTCCAATTGCAAACGTCATCAAAAATCAATGCATTTTTTTAATCATAAACAACACCAAGCAAAGTACTATACTCCATTATCCTACCTGAAATTGTCTAAGCGATGTTATTTCCATCCAACACATTTTTTTCCGGAAACGATATCTCCACCGCTAATTTTTACTATTTCCACCGCTAATCACCGCATAGGAATGCGGTGAGTTAATGACATTTTAATGACGGTCAACGTACTACCGCATATACAGGCGGTTAATCACCGCTTCGCCATGCGGTACTAGCCTCCGTATGGATTTATACCGTGTATACATGCGGTATGTACCCCCGTTCCGTTCAAACTGTACCGCATACCCATGCGGTGGGCTTCGGATAACCCGATTCGGGCGATACCATTTGGAAGAGCTGAGGGGACCCATAGGAGCCGAACCACACCGCATGGGAATGCGGTATTTGCCGACTAAGTGATACATCGTACAAGCAATGGGATGAACTTGTACAATCCATGGACGCCTGCAATGTTATATCCTTCTACAGTGGAATGAACTATTAATAAACACCGTGATCTGGAAAAAATCATATGTTCAATTGAAAAGAAAGATTAATAAAACGAAAGTTCGATATGACATAAGAAAGATTAATAAAAAATCATATGTTCAAAAGTGCGATATGGAGTTCGGTTGTGAAATGGAATAGACAAAGATACAACCCAATTGAACATATGAAGTTTGAGAAATGACATAAGAAAGTGGGAAATGCTAATACGGTAGGGGACGGCCACCATCACGACGGCGGTAAGCTCTATATCTTGCAATCCTCGCTGCAAACTGCTCGTTCCAACCGTCGACAGTGCGATCGTGATTCCGTGTCCATGTGACGTAGACTGGAGGAAGAGGTGAACCAGGCAACAACCAAATCTGTGAATAAAAGGTTAATATTGATGTTAGAAAAGAGAAACAAAACAGTAACAAATTAATGAATATGAAATACGAAACGTACCGGAACAAAATGGTTGTTGTTGCCGACTAAAGCTATTCCATCAAGCTCCTCATAGGCCGGTACTGACGGGCCACCGGTGGCGTACATAGGTAGGCATAACATAGGCATCATCTGTGACAAAATCACCAAAGGACGCTGGTGAAGCGTGGCAAACACCTCGCCCATGATCGGAATCTCCATCCAATACGTAGCATCATGACACGTGCCGAAATAGTTGACCCTCATGATGAGCTCCTGTAAGGCCGGATAGTAATGGTACCGATCTGAATGCACCTGCAACTCAACGACCAGCTCACGTCGAACTCGAGGCCATGCGTCTTGTCCCAAGTTGAGAAGACAAGCTAAAGACCTATACCCACAATGACCATCACCTGCAACATTTGTGACGGCTCGTACGAAAGTAATCATGAATTCGTCGACGTTGTCAGTGCCCCAATTGAATTCTACTCGAGGTAGATTCTGTGGTGGAAGCGCCGTAGGTACTGGTGTTGGAATGTCACTTACAATCTCCGGAGCTGGCTCCGACGCCGATCGACCTCGACCTCGTCCACGTCCCCTTCCACGACCCCGTCCTCTTCCTCTGCCTACTCCTCGGCCCCTGGGAGGGTCGTCGATGGCAATGTCGTTGGACCCAGTGGCCTCCTCAGCACCTTCCACGTCATCTGTTTCGTTTGATGCGGGTTGACCCCGACCTCAGCCTCGCCCTCGTGCGGATCCAGTGGTCGCCTGTCTATCTGCCTGGCGTTGAGCCCGAGCACGCTCACGTTCCCAAGGTAGAGGGTTCGTCTGACAGGGGTGGCGAGTCCTCGGTCTCCCAGGCGGTCTACGGTCCTCCGGGTCAGGGGTGGTCAACGGTGTCTGGGACGGACGATCCCCGTCGTTGAATGCCGAAGCGATTCTCCAATGAGTATCCTCGTCCATAGCTCCGCTCTGGAACAAACTGATCATGCGCGACATGTCCACATCAGCTCTGCTGAGTGGAGTGTTATCCTGGACGTTGTCCACATGAGGCCTCTTGAAATCCAATTGCTTCCAAAAATTATGTATCTGGGATGGTCTGATGGGTATCTGCGTGTCTCGACAAGCTTGCATGTCATGTGTGCATGAAAGACCGTAGACGTCCCTCCAATAGGCATCTCTGCATGGTTGCGATGGTGGCTCGGCTTCCATCTTTGTGTAGATTTCGAACAACAAGTTGAAACATTCCTTGGACACAATATTCCGAATTCGGTCGAAAATCCATAGGTCGTGGGAGTCTGTAGGCCAGGTGTTGTTCGCTCTCCCCAATGTATTCTTCACCTCCCAAATTTGATCCGACATCATGAGATCGATTGTGTTTATCACGTGAGTGAAATCACCGACTGCAGAGTTTAAGGTCTTTTTCAACATAGAATGAGCAGACTCAACCCTAAAAGATAAGTGTGAATCGCAGATGGAAATCGTTATCCCTAAACAAATTACGGGTATAATGAATTTTATATTGAAAATGTAGGCGCACCTGTTTGTCGTGGTCGTACCAAAATGCTGGATTGCGTCTGTCCATGCACGAACTATCTGCTCCGAGTAATCTCGTAACCACGTCGCCTCCAAATACGGCATAAGCCCTTCAATATGCCCCCACTCTGCATGCATACCCCTCCTTCTAGCGGCAAAAGTTTCAACCGATCTGGATTGGAACAGGCCAACACATGCGTTCTTGAAACGCCTAGCAACATCCAGATTCTTTGACTTCTGGAAAGCAGCTTCTTCGCATCGTCGGAGGACGTGCACTGTGCACAACATGTGCCTGACGTTGGGAAGGACTTCTCGTAGCGCCGCAAACAACCCCAGCTCTCGATCAGTGACAATAACGTTAGGAAGATTACCTCGCATGAGGTAAACGAGCTGCCCCAACGCCCAAATGTACGTATTTGTGTTCTCGTGCGACATGAAGCAGAACCCGATGACGAAGTTCTTATTTGTGCAAGTAAATCCAACGAACTCACACAAAGGGATCCCGTACCTGCACAAAAAAAAAATTTGAGTTTGCATGTCGTGGTGGGAATGGGTTAAAGAATTATTGTATATAGAAACTTACGCATTCGTCCGGTATGTACTATCGACGAGGATGACGTATGGAAACATTGCTAGAAGATGTCGAGCGTCTGTATGGGCGATGAATAGATCTTGAAGCCTGTTGGGATCGTCAGGGGATCTCCTCGTACAATAGTAGTAACCCTTATCCCGCAAAAATGCGGAGTGCTTCCTGGGAGACTGTTCGATCTCCTCTCGCTTCAGCTTTAAACTTTGCTCTCGCATTGTACACTTGGCGCCGCGATGTGAAGTTTAGCTTCTGTCGTGCGTCAACTGTCATCTTCAATGTAGCTAAAATCGGTTTTGGTGGGGTACCAACGACGGTAAGGGCCAATGTAGTGTCTCTTTCATCTGCATCCATCCGTCTGACGTACGGGTGACCGTCCAATGCACCAGGGAGTTGATGGTTGTGCTTGCCATGAATAACGTCCAGGCCCCATTCGCCCCGTTTGAACTCCACGCCAGACAATGCAAACGGACACCCCTCTATCTTCGACACAGCTCTGCGCGTGTTCCCGCTTGCATCATCTCCGGCTACTCGCTGTCTCTTACGGGGAGTGTACTGGCCGTACTTCTCACATGCGAGCAATAGACTCCCACGCCTTGTAGGAGTGCTCGCCCAAGAACGCTTGATTGTCAAAACCATATTCAGCTTTACTGCTATGCCACGACAATGTTGTAGGAGATCGTCGCGATTGGTCCACGTCTCGGAAGTAGCAAATTCGGCAGTGTAATCGCGGTACTCCTGGTTACGGGCCTCATCGTCCTGACCGGCTTCCGGCATCGGATTAGCCTGCTCCTCCAGTGGTAGCTGCCAGCATGCAAACAGTGCATATGTATTACGCAAACCATTCATGGTTTCCATTCAATATGAAGGTACCTATATTTAGAACCTAATTTATTCCCCTACATTTAAAAACCGGTACCTATATCTTGATTTCCATTCTGCTCTAGTTCAGAACCTAATTTATTCCCCTACATTTGAAAACCGGTACCTATATCTTGGTTTACATTCAATATGATTCCACTACCTATATTCTACCTACAATGACATTCCAAATGATAAACATTAATCACATACCGGAAGACGAGGTGGTGGTGAGTTATCGGCCATTGGCGTCGTGGCAGGTGCTTCCTCCCCCGGGCTTGAAGGTCGTCGGCCGGTGTCGTCGTTAACCATTTTAGAAAATGACCGTTGATTGGGGGTGATGGGATTGGATGCCTTCCAACGGAGAGCGGGGGACTTCTTATACAGTAATGCATGAACACCGCATGCCTATGCGGTGTTTGCCTATGCGCTGTTTGAAGATGACCGTTGGGGCTGATTTATTTGAACATGTGGGCCCACCGCATAGGCGAACGGTACATAAATACCGTATGGGTATGCGGTGTAGCACCGCATAGGCATGCGGTATACAGTATACCGCTGGCCCATGCGGTATGTATCTATATATATCCCATGGCCGGTTAGGGACATTTGTCGTTGCGGAAAAGCGATGTTACTCTGTGCGAACTAGTCATGGCCAAAGATTTTGTGTCTTCGGGACGAAATTTTTGACCGTTGATTAGTTTGCACGGGTTATATCGCTTCGTCTTGTACATTTATGGCTCAACAGCGATGATAGCCTAGGCAACATGCCACGGCCAGCGATTTGTGTCATTCGATTGAAATCGCTGGCCGCTGGCATGTTGCTCGGCTTATATCGCTTCGATGGGGTGTTATATGGCTTCGATCTAATAAAATGCAATAGGTATCCGCAGGATATTGTGAAAGACGTTGTGATAGTATGTATGTACGTCCATGACGTCTTTAACATTATCCTGGGGATGACTATTGTTCACCCAAACAAAATTGTAAATGCTTCGGAAACGTACAGGTACGGGTACACCGTCATCTTCGTTCGTCATTGGAGTGGGCGTCTAAATTAAATCTGTCAAGGGAGAATGAGCCTCTTACAAGAGGACGAAGCTGGGAACTTTCGTCGGAAATCACGATGGAATCTATCAGTTTCGCACTTTTATAAGAGGCTCGCTCTCCTTCGACCGATGGAATTTGGACGACCAACTCCGATGGCGGAAGAAGATCACGGTGTACCCGTGCCTTTACGTTTCCGGACTTTTCGACCACCGCATACACATGCGGTAATATATACCGCATGTCTATGCGGTATACTTATCGCATGTACATGCTGTATACAGTATTATATACCGCATGTATTGGTAAGCTCCATTCTGTCGTATGTCGTATAAATCACACTGTTCCCAAGTCACTAAGTACATCTTCAAAATTGCAGCCTCTGCCTTCCAACTTCGAGGAAGAATACGGGCTGGCCGGTATCGAAAGAATAACGCTGACTAATGGGCCACGGAGGAGAGGCACTAGCATCCAGGTTGAGCGCAACAGATCCGGGGCGCTCTGGCTCGCACAAGGATGGAATAATTTCGCGAGATCCCGTGACGTGCGTGTAGGGGCTGGGTTGATGTTTAGCTACTTAGGCAACTCTCGGTTTAGGGTAGTCGTAGTGCCGCCGGAGAATGTAACTGATGATTTCCTTTGATGTGTGCATGAGTTACTTTTGCTGTAATGTTGCTGCAATGTTATCTTTTTATGTAATATGAAAAATGAGGCACTTTTTCCGTTTTCATGTAATGTGTTATTCCTTTAGATTATCAAAATTCATACCAATCAATGGTGTCGCCGTGCTTGTACGTTGCGTAATGTCTTCGCTTAGACTCCGCAAGCTTCTGATGTGATTCGCGATTTGCGCCTCTCCATCCAATTAACACGATTCAGGAAATTCTCTGAGGCGAGTTACATGCGGTATACGTAATACGGTATACATCATCTATACCGTATGGGTATGCGGTATACGTATACCGCATGTATACCGCCTGACCATGCGGTATACACGGCATGTAGATACGTATACCATGTCTACCGTATCTACATGCGGTGGTTTCAAAAGACACCTATAAAAAAGCGGTTGTTAGAGACTTTCAGTATACCATAACCACTATGCCAACTACCAAAGTGTATGAAGCGGAGACAAGATCCGGCAGCAGGTTTAGACTTACAGTCGAAACTTTTCAAACTCCAACTGACGATATATTGTGCAACTGTCAGCACAGAAGCTCGACAGGATGGCCGTGCTGCCTTTGCCAAGTGGTATTCGAAGAACGCGATACAGCAAGAGTTTCCGATTCAGTTGACCTCGAGTGCGTTGAAGGAGTGACTTACGAGGATGTCCGCATGACAAGGCCGTACTCGTATAGGGATAACCCTGCAGCATATTATATTCACGCGACGGAGGCAATTACGGAGCTTGTTAGCGACTTTTTCTCCAACTTCGGATTTGCCAATGCAACGCATGTGGCAAGATACACCGTGGAAAAAGTCGTGCGGCATGCAAACACAAAGCTTCGAAAGTACGCATTTCACCGAATCCATATTCACATTTTGCCGAGCAATGTAGAGGAGTCGGTTGGTAGTTGTTATGTACCATAGGTAAAACGTTGTTGTGTCCTAAATTGATGTGCATCATTTATAGTGAATTTATCCGGTCACGAGTTAAACAAGTAAATATATTTCGCTTATAAATGATTTGTGCATTACACATTCGGTGTTATATGTTCGTTTTGCATACAATAGAGTGAACTTCAGAAGGCTCTATCAAGCCATTGAATCTGCGGAGGAATTATACGGAACAACTACCTACAGAGGCCACTCTACTTGTGAATATGGGATACCTTGCAAAGGGTCCCACCACAAGGTAGGATCTGGTGTACAGCTACCTACTGACTCCTCGAGAATACACGGGCTAATCTGGATCTCAATGCGGTTGAATGCGTACTTCTTCACTCTGTCGTTCGCTGGACGGACGGCGTGTGTATGCAGTGCAATACCGCATGTGCATGCGGTGAATATAACCGCATACACATGCGGTGGTTCTACTCGGAGTCCTAAAATTTGACCTCTCGGACCGGGCCGGTCCGGTTACCATGTACCGCATTGCCATGCGGTGTATGCCCTATAAATCAAGCCATCCGACACAGAAACCACCACACCGACTATCCACCGAATCACAAAATGGTGACTACCACGGATTTATACCGGCGGACGGCAGGTTATCTGGAGTACAAAGTCACATTACTTCGTTGCACGGAGCCCCGGTGGCCGGAGGAATGCACCTGCAAGCATCCAGCATACCTTCCAAGAAGTTCGTGCGTTATATTTCAGTGCCATATCGAGTCGGACACCGCCATTGCATATCCGCTCGAGTTCTGTTATGCGCATTGTTATGACGACAGAGGATTTCCCGAATCGTATTACTTGGATGTTGAGGCGCAATTCGCGAATCACATCAGAAGATATTGTCGTATTGACGTGTACGACATCGGGGCTGAGGGCCTATGTGATCATGTTATCCGCAAGCTTCGAGCGTTCAACGCAGGGGAAAGGTATTACGCGTACAACCAAATGAATATTTTCATTTCCATTAATGAGAGGTCATCGGAGGAAGATAGTGAGTAGATATGCGTATGGGTTGTATTTTCATGTGTAAGTTGTTAAACCGTTTCAGTAAATTCTCGCTCGAGTCTCCTCGGTGAGGCGTATGTGTTGTATTTTCATGTGTAAGCAGTTCAAATAGCGTCCGAACCGACTTGTTACTCGGACACCATTGTTACAACTACACGGCAAACAAACTACTTCACAACCGATAATAACAACACCTTCATAACACTACCACAAACGAACGACTACACAACCAACAATAAAAACAAATCATCTTACTGACACAGTAACGGCACGTTCCAGGCAAACCGATGCCTCCAGAAGGCTGACTCTGAAGCTCACGCTGTTGTATACAAAACGAATATTGTTCAGAAAAACATTGTTCAGAGTTTCAGTTGTACAATGTTCGTTTTGCATACAACAGAGTGAACTTGAGAAGGCTCTATCTAGCCATTGAATCTGCGGAGGGCCTACAGAAAAAGGGTTACCCTTCTACCGGTTTTTATAGGTCCCCTTGGGACACCGCATGGCCATGCGGTTATTACGGTTCCACCGCGGCGAGCGGGATATGCTGTATGAGTGCTATAAATCATGGCGTCCACCAGGGTGCGGCAGTAACGACCACGGCTGTCCATCTAATCCCAAAATGGTAAACACTTTAGACACATATCGGCGAAAGGCAGGTTATCTCGAGTACAATGTTACATTAATTCGTTGTACGGAGCCACGGTGGCCGGAGGAATGCAACTGCAGGCATCCAGCATATATCCCGGGATATTCGTGCGTAATCCTACAGTGTCAATTCGAGACAGCCACTGACATAGCATATCCGATCGAGTTTTCATGTGCGCATTGTTATGACGACAGAGGATTTCCCGAATCGTATTACTTAGATGCAGAGGCGCGTATTGCGAATCATATTAGAAGATATTGTCGTTACGATGTTTACATGTGCGAGGCTGATGGCCTATATGAGCATGTTATACGGAAGCTGCGATCATTCAACGCAGGAGAAAGGCACTACGCGTTCAACCAAATGAATATTGTCATTTCCATTAATGAGAGGTTATCGGACGAAGGTAGTGATTAGATATGCATTACCGATGTGCATCTATTTTTTTTCCTTTCCTAAGCATCTGTTGTATTTTCCTTCCTAATCAGTTCAACCGTATAATGAAATTCTGTATCGAATACCGATCGGTGATTTATTTCACATGTGGCAAGGAAACTAGAAATTCTGTTTCGAAGCTGTTGTATTTTCCTTCCTAATTAGTTCAACAAAGACATTACTTCACATGTGGCAACGAAAATAGGAATTAAGTCGAAAATAGGAAACCAATGTGACAAATAGCGTACGATCCGACTGATTATTCAAACAACATTGTTACAACTAGACGACCAACAAACTACAACACAACAAACAATAACAACAACTTCATGAAACTGCAACAAACGAACGACCACACATAAGTCGGACAAACACATAGATCCTAGATCTTGTCGGCATGCTTGTTGTTGATGTGCCTCTTAAGATGACCGTGTTGCAGGTTGTTGGTTACGGTGTAGCGATGGCCACAGTGACGGCACGTTGCAGTGAAAGCGATGCCTCCAAGCGGCTCCTTCTTGTAGTGCCTGGTGAACATGTCTTCACGGGGGATTGGCCTTTGTTCGGACGACATTGTCAGTGGGGGTGTCTCCGGCGGTGGTGTGTTTTCGGCGCCGGGTGTGCTATTTATAGACTTCGTGTACCCGTTTTTGGACATGGGGTACATTCCGCATGTACATGCAGTATGTATATTTGTATACCGCCGGTACATGCGGTGTTGTATACCGCCCGTACATGCGGTATACTACCCGTTCGCCATGCGGTATCCAATACCGCATGGCTCTGCGGTACTGAATACCGCATGTAGAAGCGGTGGCTGATACCTATATAATCCGGGGCCTCTGGCCACTTTCCACACACCTCAACATGTCGGACAACAGCGCAGAAAGCTCAAGCAACGACATAATACGTCAAGGCACGATGGAAGAGTTTGAGGTAGTTCTATACACTGGTAGTCCGCGGTCAAAGACGGTGGAGGCGATGATAACGAGACTACGCGATGAAAATCGGTCGCTCCTAGTTGAAAACCAACAAGCACGTTGGCAGATGATATCCTGGAAAGTCAAGTTGCAGTTCTGGAAGAGGAAAAAAAGGCTCTTGTCATGAAGCTAGAACAAGCTACTGTGCGTAACACTTGAGTATTAGGGTCCTTTGTATTTCGTTGCTTGTAATTTTATAAAGTTCGTGTCGAAGGGTCCTTTGTATTTCGTTGCTTGTAATTTTATAAAGTTCGTTTGGAATCTTCATATTGAACGTTGGGTACGGAAATACTATTCATCCTTGAAAACGATATGCAACGGTGACAAACCATCAAATCCACACAAACACATGACCTACGTAATCTGAAATGGGGTTACCAGCTACTCCACAAAAAACAATCCAAACTACTGCACAAAACAACTCCAAACTACCAACTACTACATACATCATCCCAGATGGCACTGTCACGGTGGGGGAGGAGGCCAAAATTGCTGATAGATGCGAGCCAGGTGTTCCGGTGTCAGCTCAACTCCAAGTTGCACGAGTCTCTCAATCTCCAACCCAGCCGCATGATGGCACTGCTCAATAATGGTCGGCGGGGGTGGCGACGGCGGGAGTGGCGGGGGTGGGATGATGGGATGGTGTCGAGGAGTGTCAGGAAGTATGTATGGATGACTATGGCGGTGAAACCACTCTAGATAGTCATCGGCCACGCCATATGGGTACTCTTCAGAGGTCCGTGGCAACTCCTCAATGGGGAAAAGATGATCGAACCTGTGCGCCCAATGGTTGTCAGCTGGGTGGAAGGTCGCCTCCTTCTTGCACTTGGCGGACTTCGGTCTGAGCACTACGGCAGGCCTGATTGGATCAGCGGGGATGTGCTGAACCCGACCAAACTGTCGCAGCACACGGTCCGGCATATACGGCTCCTCCTTGAACAACCACCGAATGGTGCCCCTATATCTCGAAAGACGCAGATCTCCATCAAAATCCAAGTGCCTACCAAATGGCATGAACTCGATCTGCAATGGAATAGAAATTGTTATTACGAATACATTCTGGTATATAGTATGACAAATGTAAGTGCGGATATAAATTGTGTTCGTACCTCGTCCACTGTCATCTCATCCAGCCTCCGCCGCAGAACATCCAATCGCTCGATGCGAGGCCTATCATCCCGGGTTACCGTACTGGAAAATGGTGTCGCCTGCAGGACGTACCTCACCCCGCGTCGCGGGTCCCGAGCTAGCCTCCAATCGATCGTCATGCCGGGCTTGAACACCGGAAAGTGCAACCATATCCACACCTACAAAGGAACAATACTATCAGCAACATAGCCATTATAACCCAGTTGCGGAACTTCTAAAATAAATAATCACAGAACAAATGGCTTACCTCCAATAGTTTTGTACAACCGTCCATGTCTTTGGCCAACTCCCGAGTCGCCTCGCCCAATCCCCGGTACAAGCACGACAAGACCCCTGCAGCTAAAGAAAGATGCGACACCTGCGCCGCGTCCATAAACCTACGGATCACCTCCGGACGCAATCTTCCGCCCGACTTGTCGATGAACAAGGTCGCAGTCGCAATCATCCCCATCAAAACACCCAATATGCACTCCATATCATGCTCAAGTGGTGCGCCATCTCGAACCCGCTGTCGCATCGGGGCTATCTTCTGAAGGAGGAGCTGAACAGTTGGGCCTCCATGGTCCCATGCGCTCCTCCGCTCATCCTGAGTCAAGCCGTAATACTCCCCAACTACTTCCCTCCAACCGAGAACATCATCCACCTGAATACACTCCTCTCCGTCCAAACCGAGGCCAAGTATGAAGAGCACATCGTGCAGTGTGATGGTGATCTCCCCCCATGCGAAGTGAAAACTGTTCGTCTTGGGGTGCCAGTGCTCAACAAATGCCCCGATCAGAGTGTGATCCACATGATCCCAATCGAAATCTCTGAGATCCCAGAACCCAATCCCATGCACTGCGGGAAACCAGGACTCCCGTCCATCGACCTCCAACATAGCCTCTACACGGCCCAGCGACTGCCCACGTCTCTGCGCACGCACACCCCTACGCAAGGCTTCGTCCTCCCGTCTCTAAATGGCCTGTGCAATGTGCGTCTCGTAGTCTCTCAGAAGAGAAACACTATGTGGCCCCTGTCCTGCTAGTCTCGCCATGCTGCCCATCTGCTCCTGCACTACTGCTCTCTCCACGCTGTCTCCGCCTCCTCTGCACTGCACGGACAGGGGGCTGTGCCGCCTGATCTCCTCCCATATCCTGACGAACATCATCAGGTGCCCCCCACATCGGATCATGCGTCTGGACTCCTTCAATATCCAGCAACAAATGCCTCGAAGGTCCAGCTGACCCATGCCCCCCGGCAGTCCTCGGCGTCGCAAGCTGAAGCCCAATGATTGGTTCAGGCTCGGCAGTCCTCGGCGTCGCAAGCTGAAGCTCAATGATCGGCTCTGGCTCGGCAGTCCTCGGCGTCCCAAGCTGAAGCTCAGTGATCGGCTCAGTCTCGGCGATCCTCGGCGTCAACGATGGCGTCGCATGCTGGCTCCCTGGCGTCCTCCCTACACCCATAGCACCAACCGGGGTGAACGACGCAAAATCTATCTGCGCAACGACCCATGGCTCCTGGTCGCCACCTCGAGCATGACTCGTCCCGGCAGTCACATCTCCGAACATAGGTGCCGTGTCGTCATACGAGTTCAATTGTTCGCTCGCAAACCCAGTCCCTAAGTAGTCCCGATAACTGTCAGGATAAGTCTGCACCTCCTCTGACACTCTCCCATCTCCAGTCTGCAAGTGCTCGCCCGTATGACGTGCGAGGTCCCCTAGTAGGTACTCCTCCAGCATCTCAAGTCCCTGGTCGCCTTGAGCAGACTCTCCAATCGACCGCACCAATGAGTCATCCATGTGGTCAGACATCAAGTGCTGCTCAATCTCCATCAGACGGGAGGACGTCTATATAGATGACTGGGACGTGTGCCCGGTCTGGGTCTCCCTGAGGACAGCATCGGTATCATCATCTTACCCGTCGCTATCCCTCTCCATCGGAACTGTTACGCTCTCCACTATCTGCCTCTCCCTAGCGTTAGCTCTCCTAGCAGATTGCAACACTACCCTCTCTCCCAAATTTCTCGTCAACTCAGACTATGTAAATGAAAATATATTTGTCATAATCCTATCACTCAATTACAATACTATGACGTATAACTGTCTACATATGACAAGATTTTCATAAGTTTTACTCATGATAACATCTTCATAATAACAATTCATAAGAACAAATAAATATATATAAATATTCGATTTCAATTTCCCTACACCTAGTATTTGACAGTTTCGTTTCCCTCGAATACGATATAAGATTTTCCAAAGGTATTTATGATTTCAACCTAATACTATCAATTCCTAAGAAAACATAAATGCATACCTATTCGATATCAATTTCCCCACACCTAGTAACAATTTTAACATACCGTAGCCTGAGACTGTGTCACCAGCGGTGGCGGTACATCTGTCGTCCTCCGCCTCTGTATAGTGGGTACCGGCTACATGATATATAACAATGAAATATTAACACTTTTTCCTTCAAATTAAAAAAAAAGGAAATTTACTTTTATAAACATTAAATGTTACCTGTAACGGATATCTATCAGAAGGAGCGACATCATGAGCCGGGGCTTTTCCACGATTGTCTTTCACCATCTCCAAAATCACAGGTACAAAGTGGTAGTGGGTATAGAGAAGGGGAATGGACGGAAGCAAAAGTCGGGCTCGGAAAGAAAGGATTCGGAGAAGATTCGAGTCGGACTCGGAAAGAAAATGAAGTGGAGAAGATTCGGTGTGTCGGAAAACTGGGCCCCCCACGCCTTTTTATAAGCGGGCCCCAACGGTAAAAACCACACCGCATCGTCATGCGGTGATTTGTTACCGTTGCCTCAACGGTAAAAAATCACCGCAAGCCGATGCGGTGTGGTTTTAACCTAAATTCAAAACATACCGCATGGGTATGCGGTATGTTCCCACCCAAATTTTAAATATTTCAAACCCACCGCATGGGTGTGCGGTGAGTGTCGGATACCTTCGGCCAAACCGGATCAGCGTAGTACGGACTCCGTTTTGGCGTAACCCACCGCACGGAGATACGGTGATTTTATACAGTCAACGTACGTACCGCATGTATATGCGGTATGTTGGGTTAAATTTTTATTAATCCACCGTATAGGGATGCGGTGGATTTGCAGTGTAAATAGTAAAAATTAGCGGTGTACATATCATACCCCATTTTTTTCTTAAAAAATCAAAGTACTATATTACCCTTGTCTCTCAAAACTTGATATTTTTTCAACACATTTATAAAGAATCCCTGAAAATTAGGGCTTTGTTAAGTGCACGGTCAATTACTCGTCAAATACATGATAGTTCTCACCGTCGCCGACTCCCGGTGTCGATAAAACACCCATCGATTCAACACTCGATGTTAAAACCACACAACACTCCCTTTATGCGCCACGAGCACCACAAACCGTGTACATCACCATGATTGGTGAGTTCCACCGACTTCTACAACCGGTGCCGAAAACCCAGACTTCGTCTCTGACTCCGAGTTCGGCATCCTACAGTCGTGCATTTGGTGAAAACCTGCCGTGTGGATAGCATACCCGAAAATCAATGGCATCATTGATTTTAAGAAAAAACATCATAAGACTGTACTACACTTACTATTAAGTAAAGATTTCATGAAGTTCAACATTGTAAAGTAAATAAGATTATCCTTATAAAGTGGCGGCGGATCCTATAACTATTGATTGAGGGGGCAGAAAATTACGATAATTTTTTTTTCTCTATAAAATTAAACTCTAATTTTTCTTTTTCGAAAAACCATCAATATTATGGATGTGTAATTAGAATAAAAATCATCAATTACGTATAATTAGAACAAAAATATAAACCGCGAATGCTTTATTTCATGGTTTTCAAATATTTCAATATATCCTCCTAATTTGAAGTTTTCGGATATAATTATATTATTAAGGTATGAAGTTTAACAAATAATAATTACGATAAAAGTATATATCTATTTGATAAATGTTGTAGAAAATAATTTACATATGTTCAATCCTGAAAATTGAAACGCTTATAACTTTTTGCTCAGATATCGGAATTGAGCTTATAATATATCAAATCGAAGCTATCGACGAGAGAAATATATATGCTAAATTTTATTTTCGATTGGGGGGGGGGCGACTGCCACCATTGGCCCTCAAGAGGATCCGTGTATGCTAATACTCCCTTCTATTGTAAATATAAGACATTTGACTTTTGTGCATTTTTTGTATACATTGCGAAAATTTGGGGTTGGTCAACCTCGGTCGAACCAATGCCCAATAGCATCATTACGAACAAGATCCTCAATCTCAGTGGGGCACCACTCAATAGAGAAAGAGGAGAACAAACCAATGTGCATCAATTTGTCAGCGATCTGGTTGCCTTCCCGCATAGCATGGGAGAAATCGATAGCCTCGAACGATTCGCAAAGGGTAAGAGCATCAATGACCACCATCTCAATAATCCACGGGCAAGTACCGATTCCACGGAGGGCATTGATGATGGTCATACAGTCTACTTCCACCACGAGGCGAGAGAAGCCCATCTTCACAGCAAAAAGAAGGCCAATGTGAAGATCGAGGCTCTCGACTTGGATTGAAGAAGCGCTCCCAAGTCCTTGCGCACTGTAGGACACTACTCTACCACAGCTTATGCGGATAGCAATGCCAACCGTTGCTTGCCCCGAAGCAACCATGACTCCATCAAAATTTAGCTTCATAAATCCCTTAGGCGATTTCTTCCATTTAACTTTTTTCTGGTGGCTCAATTTGTTTTGAGGTTTGCGATGTGTGGATATAGCCTCATCGTTCTCTAGATCATCTTCTTGAGCTTTTTTTTTCCCCAATATAACCTATATTATGTAATGTCCTTTATCCATTGTTTCATATTTCTGACATTATGGTTTTCGAAAATGATTTTATTCCTCATAGACCAAATCCCCCATAAGGAAAACGATAGCATCGGTTTCTAAGTGGTTGATAGTTGTGAAAAGATTTCAATGTTTATCACATTGTAGTTTTTGTTAGTTTTGTCATTGTTTCGTACTATTCTTTCAACCTACTTGTCCATTTTTCTGATTATTGTTAGACATGCCGTGAATAAGTGGGTTGCGTCTTCTTCACCATGGTTACAGAGGGGGCAGTCCAGAGATACATCAATTCCTTTGTTCCTAAGTCTGATTTTCGTTAGGGTTCCATTGAGACTTTTGTGCACATAGTTTAAGGAGTTAAAAACTATATAAAATATTAAATTTTTAATTAAAATTTAATTTAAAAATTATGGTATTATTTTATATAGTTTTTAGCTCCTTAAACATCATGCACAAAAGCCAAATGCCTTATATTTACAATCAGAAGGAGTAATGTTTTTTTAATCATTTTTAAAAAAGAAATTAAAAATTGACTAAATTAATTTAAATCTAAACTAAATATTTAGGATTGAGTAATTGAGATTTTATCAAAAATTAATTTTCAACTTGGATCTCATTTCGTCGTATATGGGGGATAGTTGTAGTAGTTTTTAAACTACTAAAATGAAGGGTTAAAATATTAAGCTGTGTACGAGACTTGTTATAATTGAGCTTTTTTTATTATTAAAATGGGTGTTTAAAAAAGAGCTATCTATGATAGCTTTTTTTTGCATGTTTTTAGTTTATCTAGTTTAAAATTACCATAATACCCTTTATAATAAACTTATTTTTTATAAATAAACTCTTTTACGCTCCATATTATACTATTTTATAATCTTTTAACCTTTATTTTATAAATTTTATAAATTTTAACTTGTTTATAATTTTAGTCATTTTTTTTTAACTCGCCCCATATGTACCCTACCTCCACATTACTCCAATGTATTAAATAAGGCCCCGTTTGGTATAAATACTGGAATCGGAATCGAAATGGAATAAGAAAATGGTAATGACCCATTACTGGAGCTAGTTGTTTGGTATGCTGTCGGAATGAACCATTCTTGAAATAATAATAATAATAATAAAACTAATATATATTAAATAATAAAATACTAAAAATAAAGAAATAAATAAAATAGTGATAAACATTATTATTGTAAAATATAATAATAATATATATGAAATAATAAAATTAAAAAATATTAAAAGAATTATATTATTATTATTATTATTAAAAATAAAAATATAATATAATATAATATATATTAAATAATTAAATATCGATAATAATAATAATATAATTATAAATATAATTAATAATAATACAAACTAATATATATATATATGTAAAATAATAAAATAAAAATAAAAATATAATATTAATAGAAATATATTATTATTATTATTAAAAATATAATATAATATATATTAAATAATAAAATATTGATGATAATAATATAAGTATAAATATAAAAAAATATAATTAATAATAATATAAAAATAATATATATATCATAAAATATTTATAGAAATAAAAATATTAATATTAATATATTATTATTAGAAACAAAAATATAATATAATATATATTAAATAATAAATTATTTATAATAATAATAATATAAGTATAAATATAATAATAATAATAATAATAATAATAATAACAACAACAACAACAACAACAACAACAATAATAATAATAAGCTACAAAATTGGGAATTGATGATTACCTAGTATTTTGATGGGAATGAGATGGGCTACAAAATTGGGAATGGATGATTCCGAGAATCATTACGATTCCAAGTTTCTATCGTACCAAACACTTAAATCGGTAATCATCCATTACGATTCCCAGTTTTGATTCCCGGGAATGGATACCAAACAAGCCCTAAATATATATTCACAAAATTAAAAAAATGTTTTTGGGGAAATTCCCATATTTAAAAAAAAAAAACAATTAGTAGGGGCCAAACGAGTAATTTCAGGAATCCCGTTGAACCGTGAAATTCAAAATTCGTCCGCACACACACCAACGAAGGTCCGAAGCCGAAGCCACCACCAAGTATTCGTATCACCTTCGTCTCCCCTCTCTCTCTCGTCTTCTCAGAGAGAGAGCGAAAGCGACTTCTGGGAGAGAGAGAGAAAGTCCACAAGGGAGAAGGCCTTGTGGGGATCACTTTGTTGTAGAGAGAGAAACATCACTCGATAAAGCAAACCAAATGCACAAATGCAAAGCTTCCCAATTCACTAGCATTATTGCTATCAATTCCTCACCGCCTACACCGCCATTTGTAGGGTTTTCTCCCCTCAACAACCTCTGCAGTCCCAACTTCCTCCGAAAACGAAAGCTCAGTCCTTGAGCCCCCAAGAAATCGTGCCCCATAATCAAGCAATTTTTGCTGTGCGTCTCACAGTAGCTCTTGGATCGTTTTGAGTAAAAGTCGGGGAAATGGCGGATTGTCTGGTTTTGAGCTGAATTTGGGGGAGGATCTGCTTTTAGCGCATTACAAGATCTCCTCAGCATTGCGACCCCTGCTTGAGGTTCGCTTCTGGATCTTCCCAAGGTCACGTTTTTGTCTTTGCTGAATCGTCACATTGGCACATTGCGCTTTCGTTGTTGTGGATTTTACTTGTGCTGTTTCCGTCACGAGAATAGATCCGCGAGGGTTTGATCTATCTCGTCTCCTGTGTGAATGCATTCTCAAGGTCAATTCTTGATTCGAGTTACGAGATCTATGGTTGCCGAGTACTGTAAAAGAGCTGATCTTTCCATTCGTCCTTTTCGATTCCTCGTGGGAGTGTTGGTTCTAGGGTTAGGTTTAGCAACAAAATAAGTCTACTTTCCTAATTTCATCTTCCAGTGTAAGCTCGGAGCTGAATTTTCCTGGTGCAGATTGAGTAAAATCTCGTAGTTTTTGCGGATTCTTTCTAGATTTCATGCTTAATATCTGCCGCATTATTGTGTATTTTTGGTTTTATCCATTGCCGTTTATGCTAATCTGCTATCAAGCATGAATGTTTACTTGCCTATTTTGAAATCCGTTATTGCAATCAGAAACTTAAATATGTTTCCGTATTTGACAGGCAGCAAATAAATATGTATTAGTTTGAGTTTGAGAGGACAGACACACATAGTGGATATATAAGACAATGAATTCAGACATACCTCTTGATCATGCTGTTTTTCAGCTGTCTCCTAAACGATCACGGTAAGGGTTTAATTAAGAGAACTGAGTTTTTAGTTGTTTCCTAAGTTGGACTTGAACTTACTTTATTTGCCTGATTGTAGGTGTGAGTTGTTTGTTTCCTATGATGGGACTACCGAGAAGCTTGCTTCGGGATTGGTAAAGCCATTTGTTAGCCATTTGAAGGCTGTGGAAGAACAGGTTGCTTCAGCTGTGAAGTCACTTAAACTTGAAGCAAAGGGATGTGAAAATTCAGAATCATGGTTTACAAAAGGAACACTTGAGAGGTTATGCATGTTCTCTTCTAGAATCTTCAGTGATATACTGATTTTATGCACTTATGCTAGCATATCATGTCTCCGGATCTCCGATGAAGGATATGTTGCATTATTTCTAGGCTTAAACTTATATTAGCCTATGATTACAGGTTTTTGCAGTTTGTTAGTACTCCAGAGGTATTGGAGCAGGTCATTATATTGGATGCGGAGATGTCTCAACTGGAGGCAGCTCGGAAGATTTACTCTCAGGTTTTGTTTTCCACTTGAATTACGAAAATGTTGCAATTTAATTCTACACTCAAAACCAATTTGATGTTTTTGTTAAATCTTTTGTTTCAGGGACCAGGTGAAGGATCAGGTACTGTTAGCCCACATTTGCTGATTTGCACATAGATTGAACTTTTACATCATTCGTGATGGATAAAGTTTACAATTTTACATCACTTTAGGCTCTTTTAAGTTCAGCATTAAAAGTATAGTTTTAGTTCTTGCAAGTGTGAATGTGTGATTATATCATAAGGCAATGATTGCTGTGTGGAATAAAAATTATAGAAAGGAAGTGAACCCTTACAAGTTACCCTCCTGACGCTACTTGAAATCTATGAATGACTGAAGCAAATAAATTACTAAATCGGAAGTTGATATCTATGAATAAGTGGAGAAAAGGCAACCAACTCATGTTGTAACTTTTTGTGCAACCTTGGGGTAGAGTGTGAAACTGAAAGAGTTGGGATGGGAAAGGAGTACATGAACAGCTAGTAACATCCAACATGTATAGTGGGTTAGGGATCAAGATTGATAGAAGAAAAGAAATGCACGTGGAGTAACGGAACAATTTCTAACTATAGTATATTTCATAACTGTAGTTGTTCGTATCCATTTAATCAACCACCCATGGCCTTCCTACAGGACTAACACTTGTTGTGTCATGAAGATATTGTTTTGGTTACTATAAGATGTGAAGTAACCTACTTTGCTGAATTCAGAATGAGCCTTTACCATTTTTCTAATACTGTTATTGTTTTGTTACGAACAGGTACTGACGGAGGAGTCACCATAGCATCAGATGCAACAAAGTAATACTCTTGTGTAATCCACTGGTTCCATTGTGTACTTAAAATATCTGACTTTTGATCATCTAAAACTGTTGTGTTAGTTCTTAGATTAGGTATATTCACTTAAGATGATCCGAGCACACACAGGGTATGCTTAATGGATCTCCAAGGTTTTCGCTCTATATGATGGAAATAAATTATGAGTAAGCAAAATCAACATAGAGTTTGGAAGACTATTAGAGACTTTGGATTTTCTTAAATTGTTAGGTTGTATTTTTTTCCCCAATGCGGGCTTTAAGCTTTTTGAGTTAGAGAAACAATAATGACTCTGGCATCAACCACCTCTAATGTTGATACTTTTTATACCTTCTCTTCCTCAAGTCATAGATATGAATGGTCAGAGGGCAATGAGACAAAGAAGATATTATTGATATCTTACAGGCACTGTATAAGCTGGCTGAATTTCTGTTTTCTCAACTTCGGCAGGAATGAGCTTATTCGAGCTATTGATGTCCGGCTTGCAGCAGTTGGGCAGGACTTGTCTTCAGCTTGTACTCATGCTTCAGCTGCTGGTTTTAACCTTGATACTGTCTTGGAACTTCAGCTCTTTGCAGATGAATTTGGAGCTCATCGCCTAAGGTAAGAGTTCATGTATAATCACATAATCACACAATCTTCATTTGTGCAGTGTTTTTGGCTGTAAGTTGTTTCTCTTTCAAATATTGCAAAAATAAAGGGGCCTTTGGAATCTAGCTGTACTACTATAGTCTGCAAATATTGGAGCCCCTTTATGTTCACAAAAGGAGCACTTTACTCATCTTATTGGGCCTATCCGGTGCGAAGTAAGGATTTGGAAAAATATAAAGCCAAAAATGATCTATAAAAATGGTACCATTTAAATTTAAACTAGTTGTTGATACCGAAGGTGCATAAGTTGTAGCCTGTAGGTAAGAGGTAGATTATTATATTTTTAATTACCCGTGCTGCCGTGCATCATTTGTATTATCTCCTGTTCTTTCCCTCGTCTTCTATTTTATCAGTTCCTCACTTTCCTAATATCAGATTTTTTAAAAATGCTATTTATATTGTTTCTGCAGTGAAGCTTGCAGCATATTCATGTCTTTGTGCCAGAGAAGGCCTGAACTCTTCAGGACACGGAAATACAGAATCAATGATCTGGCAGTTCGATCTTCGTCTGGCTCTGATATGTCCCTTGATGACCAGGTCAATGACTCGCGAACTGGGTCACTCCTGAACCACCATCAACCCAGTCAGACAGAGAAGGCAGATAGGTTGAAGTCTGCCACTTTGCAGCCAGAAAATATACCTTCAGCTGTACAATCCTTACGTTGCAGCACCTCCAGAGAATCACGCATTGAGAAAGAAGATATGAAGGGAAGTAGTGACTGGAATAAAGAAATAAAAGAGGATACATCTTTAACAATGCCTGATTCAGAGTTTCCCTCCCCTGAAGTGGGCCCACCTGCAAGGCGGTTGAGTGTACAGGCTCGAATCAGTTTATTTGAGAATAAGCAAAAGGAGAATTCTTCTGGTAGTGGTAGCAAGCCTGCTGTGGGGAAGTCTGCTGAGTTCCGCAGACTATCTTCTGATGTGTCTTCTGCTGGACAAATGGGGTCCGAAAAGGCCGTCTTGAGGAGATGGAGTGGTGCTAGTGACATGAGTATTGACTCAGGCGTGGAAAGGAAGGATATGGATAGTTCTGCTGGCACTCCATCAGGCCTGGAACAAACTAGTACACCTTCTATTGTATCTGAAGATAGGAATAGGAGTGATTTACACAATTCTGCAACTCTATTAAATCCTGAGACTAAGTGCTTTGGTGCTAGTCACGTTGATGACATTAGACTCGAGAATCAGTCTGATTCGAAGAAAGAAGGGCTTGAAACTCAGCCTTTTAGAACAAAAAAATTAGGGGCTCAAGAAGCAATCTTATCTAATGCATCACATGTAGCTTCTCAGTCAAAATCAAGATCATTTTCTGGCAGATCTGAAACTGTACTGAATGATCATCAAAGCAATGTAATGAAACAGTCAAATGCGTCTTTTGGTAGGCCTCCTGAAGACTCAGGTTTCGAAAATGAGATAACTTCACCTGCCTTGGATAGGAAAATGGAGCAGTTTGCTTCAAGAGGTCAATCATCTTGTGAGGCAAAAGCTATCATGTCTTCTAGCGCTGAAGAATGCACAGCTGTGAGGCAAAATTGTGTTGCTCAGACAGCAGGCATTCTTCCAAGCAGATCTGCATGTGATCTATCAGAATGTGAAACCTATCAAGACACGGGTGAACCTGAGCATATTGAATCAAAGAACAAACACGTTCCTAAATCACATATTGGAACTGTGCTGAGCGTAACAGATCGCCCAGCAGACTCAGAATTCCATTCAGTGTCTGTTGTCTCTCAGAGAAAAAGTGAAGTTGCTGAAAATGAAACTGCAAGGAAAGAATATGCTTCAGCCGAGCAGCAATCTGTGAGGAGGCATGGTTCTGCTTCATTGCAGGCAAAGAAGTCAAAGGGGAGGAGGGATGATAGAGGGTTTGCTGGAAGAACTATTAGTAACACTGAAGAGACCTTTTCATCAACAATGAAATCATCCATGGAGCAGGATCAACAGGTAAAGCCATCCAAAGGGAACCAGGAGCTACACGAGGAATTAAAGCTGAAGGCAGATGAGCTTGATAAGCTTTTTGCTGTGCATAAGCTTCGGCTTCCTGGCAATCAGCCCAGTGTTGCTCAAAAAGGCAAGTCTGTCGGGGCAAATGAGCAAGGAAGTTCGGTGTCCAGGGATGCCTCAGAGGAGGTTTCAACTCCACAAGTGCCTTCACATTCTAGGCCTTTGATCCAACCACTGGAAAATCAAGATTTTTATGATACACCAAAGCACAATATATATGGCCTTGGATCTTCAGATGATTCGAGGGGAAAACTCTATAATAAGTATATGCAGAAAAGAGAAGACAAATTGATGCAAGAATGGAGTTCTAAAAGGGCTGAAAAAGAAGCTAGGATGAAGGCCATTGAAGATAGTTATGAGAAGAGTAGATCTGAGATGAAAACTAAGTTTGCAGGCTCAGTTGACAGGCAGAATTCCCACCACAGAGCAAGGAAGCTTAGATCATTTAATGCTCAGTCTGCAATAAGACGTGAGCAGGTATCCCATTAAAGCAGTACTATTGTCATTTGATACAAAATTGTTCAAAGATCTATTACACTAATTAAACAAAAGTAATTAACTTTTTGAAATGCTTTGTGGCTAATTAATACTTTTTTCCCTCCACTCTGCAGCCTATCCACTCCTTTATGAGTGATGAGGATGAAGAACAAGCTGAAATCGGACAAGGTAGCTTGGCCAGTGAAGCCTCTTTGGCAGGTGGGTCTTCTAGAAGAGTACAAAACAAAAAGGCTTCTTTAAACAACAGTGCAGCATCATCCACTCCTCGAACAGCAGGAGCACCTGCTCCACGCTCAGCTGTGAAGGGATCAGCCTCTAGTACTGGCAGGCGTAAACCACAACCAGAAAACCCTCTTGCTCAATCTGTTCCCAATTTCTCTGACTTGAGGAAGGAAAACACAAAGCCTACTACCGCAATTAGCAAAGGGGCTGGACGTTCACAAGTAAGAAACTATACCCGTAGTAATAGCAGCAGTGGAGATGTCCTTTCCTTTGAGGAAAAGTCACGGCGGCCTCATCACTCAAGAAAGAGCTCTGCAAATCCATTGGAGCTGAAGGATTTGACTTCACTTAATTTTGAGGATGTTGAGCATGAGGATGCATTGTCAGTCCTTAGAAAGGGTAACACTTCTAGTATTCCAAGATCAAAGGCTTCATTTACTGCCAAAAGTTTGGTAAATGAAGATGAAGAGTTGATGAATACTACCAATTCGGAGGATTTGGAATCCGAAATAGATGAGGATTATGAGAGCATTGATAAAGGGATTCCAAGGGGGGGTCATGGATCTGTTATGTCTACAAATTCTGGGTGTGGAAATGGTGATGCTATGGGAGTTCCTTCCAACGCTAACTCTGCTTTGATGGCTGCAATGCCTGCTGTCCTGCCTTCTGCTTTTCATTCCATGGTATCCGTGCTAGATTCACCTGGGGAAAGTCCTGGATCTTGGAACTCACGGAGTATACATAATCCATTTTCCTTTCAACATGAGATATCAGATTTTGATGCTTCTGTGGAGTCACCAATTGGGAGCCCTGCTTATTGGAATGCAAATGATTCAGATGCAGCTAGAATGAGGAAGAAGTGGGGTGCTGCTCAGAAACCTATAATTGATTCGTCTAATGGACAGTCTCGTAAAGATGTAACTAAAGGTTTGAAGCGCTTTTTGAATTTCGGAAGGAAGAATCATGGTCCAGACAGTCTGGTTGACTGGGTTTCTGCAACCACATTTGAAGGAGATGATGATATGGAAGATGGAAAAGATCCTGCTAAATGGTCATCAGAAGACCTGAGAAAGTCAAGAATGGGGTTCTCACAATACCATCCTGATGATGGATTCAGTGAAACCGATTCTTTTGGTGAAAAAGGTTATCCATTTTACTTCTTCAAGTTGAATGCTTACTTTAAGAAATAAGTTATGTTCCAAAGTGAATGAGTTTTTCTATATATGATGATTTCAATGGAAAATTGGCGCATCTGACACCCTTCATTGTTTTACATTGGAGTATGTTTATGAAGCTGTTATGCTTGTGCTGGTTTTTTTCTTCATGATGGACAATAATGAATGCTATGAACTTGGCGTATCTTGTTATTCCCAATTAACAAGTTGCTTCATTTCTTGTAGTTTGTGGCTTTCCAAGCTCAATCCCAACACCTCCAAGGAACTTTAAACTTAGGGAGGATCATCTATCTGGAAGTGCGTTGAAAGGTTTGTCAATTTCATCTTAACTAACTTCCCTTTCATCTCTGTATCATACCTTTGTATGAAAGGTTTTGATGTTGATCTAGCTTCCTTGGAACCTTTCCTGTTTCCACATACAAGCACTTTCTATTGTTTCTACGGTAGCATTTCATGTCTCAAAATCAGTTTGCTTTTTGACTCAAATAGATATGCTTTCATTTATTCCACATGATCCTTTGATATAATAATTGATCAAAAACTATTGCTTCAAATTCACATTCTAGCTACATTTGGAGAGTATAGACTTTGTTGGTTTTGTTAAGTGTCTCCGTCTATGGTTTCTTGTTCTTTGGTGTGCCACCCTAAATCACTTAACTCTTTTTGCAGCCCCAAAGTCATTCTTCTCACTCCCAACATTCCGAAGCAAAGGAAGTGACTCAAAGCCCAGGTAATAAGCGCTTAGCCCCCAAGCACAAAGGCGTTCAATTTTCGTGTTGTCGTGAAGGTAGTAACATTTTCAAGGCCTTTCAATTCATTGTCATGTGACAATGGAACTGTAAAGGCTGAGATATAAAGGATAGACCCTTCAGATATGACCACTTGGTTTCTTGATGTTCTTATTAGTTATCAATAAGTAAGCTTTAATGTAAATCTTTCTTATATTTGGATTTTGGGTAGCCTATATAAAGCATCATTTTTCGCTCTTTCATCATTGATTTGATATGATGGTGAATGGTGATGGATGGGTTTCCCTGTGCTGAGGCTGCAATGTGGATCAAATGCATGGTATCTGTAACAGTGCATTCATTCAAGAAACTTTGATGACATATGTTCAAATTTAACAGAAAAATGGCAAGTTAGTAGCTGCACAAAATAACATCAACTACAGCCTACAGGCTATAGCTCCCAACCTTTTTTTAAATGCAATGGAGTTCAATATACAGGTTTGTAAGCAATACGGAGATTGAGCAGCTGGTATCAGGTAGAAATATCATTCCTATAGTTAATTTTTGGTCAGATTCTAATTTTTGGAATCACCCAACCTGGAAGTTGACAGTGGGTAACTGGTATTGGCCTATGAGGTCACGTGTTAAAGTGGGTTTGATAGCGGGTAACAAATGAATAAGATTACAGTAATACGGAGTAAGCAATGAGCGCCTGAATGATTAATTTCAAACCTTAGCAATTAGCATGCAGTTTGGGCCTTTGGGTTCACCCTTTTACGGCGAAAGCTCAAGCCTTTCTTTGAGCAATAGGAAACTAAATTGGTACTGTAAATTGAAGTTAATCTAGGAACCCTGGAACTCATAACATACACTGGCAGTCTGGCACACAAAAGATCAAAACTTTAATAGTAAATCATACCGGAAAAAAACAGGGGCATGGCTTCAATGATCAGTGAATACAGCAGGACTTAGGGGTGATCGACCAGTTGGGCAAAAACATAAGAGCACAAAATTACATCAACTTCTGGCTACAATTAACCTACCCTCCATGTCCATATTGAAATACTATATTAGATCAGCATTCATTCACAAAATATAGAACTTCCCAAAAGATGTTATAGTTCTGTTGAAGAAGGGTATGCTAGTACTGCCTAAAAGTCAGATTCAAGCGTCCTGGACGGAGATTTGTCTCCTTCAGCAGTGGTTTAGGTGCGGTGGTGGGCTGGATCGAGGAGACACCATGGAAAACATGTCTGGAGTCCCCACCGAATATCAGAACATCTCCGGATTCTAAAGTAACCTTTTCTGCTTTGTCAACGTCTCTCTGGTCACCATACAAGAACTCCGCTGAGTCTCCAATCGAGATGGAAACAACAGGTAGTCCTCTGCGAAGACTTTCTTCACTCTCATCACGGTCCTGAGCCAAAAGCAGGGGGTTTTCTTACATGTAAAACTATCCATATAAATAAAACAATAGTTGTATGAAGGGATAACTTCAACAGCATAGAAGTATGGCAAACCTGATGTAGGCCAAGCCGACCACTCGTTGAGTAGAAGTTGACGATACAGATATCTGGTGACATCCATGGAAGTATATCTTTTGCACTTCCAGTGGATTTACATTCTTCGGCAATCAAGGCAAGTGATTCCTCGAGAGATTTTTTAACCAGTGCCAGAAAACTAATGGGAATCAGAGGGGGTTTGGCACCATCTGTAGGCCGAATTTCTTCATATCTGCGAGTCTCAGGGTCCCAATTCTTTCCAAGGCACATCATATTCAGGTTTAATTTCGCTCCATCACGATAGCCAGGTTGGTAGAATCCCCCAGTACCAAGGCCAAGTTTACGACATTCTTTGACTATATTTACCTACACAGCAAATTAGTATCATTCATTGTTAAAACAAAGGGAAAAAATAGGGAGATTAAAGCACTGCGCGCACTTGAAATTTTCGCATCATCAACACAGCTACTCGATCAATACCCAAAGGCAATTTCTAAGCAGACAAAACATAAATAATCAACCATCTAAAGCATATGAAAATTGATGTAATAAAAAATTTAGCATTTGCCTGGGAGCCACTAACAAAAATGACGAATGTTATAAAAAGAGAGAATATAACCAAATGCTGAACAAAAAGAAAAACAGCATATGAAAATTGCCAAGATATCCAACTGATTTCTTCAAAAGAAAAATTATTCCCGTCAGTATGTCATATCAAGATATTTAAGTGATTTCTTCCAAAAATAAAGGCAAGTAAAACCAGTCCTTGAATATCAGCATATCAAATCAATTGGTAGAGTATTTTAGCTCTCCATAGAAATAAAAGCAGATCACCTGTTCTGAGATAGAAATGAAATTTTTCAGAAGAAACATCCCACTTCTTATCAAGGTTCCTTTAGGCTCTTGAGCATGCTTGATCTGTTTACGCTTTTCTTTGTTCATTTCCAGCAAAGATTGATTCAACACAATATGCCCACCGGCTTTTGGTGGACAAATATCAAACTGTTTAGCATCAGTTTGGCATTTGAAATGCTGAGAAGAATCACGGTCTTCTGAATTCTCAGAACTTCCAACAGAATCAGGATCCTTTGGGCAGGAAAGGCTGTTGTGAGGAGAATATTTCACTGAAACACTAGACTTTTCACCCTGGCTTCCGAGATTTTTCATATGTGACTGATCAAGATCCAGAGGCTCATCACCAGAAACATTCTCAGGCACAGTGGGTTTCAATACACCAACAGTAGAATCAAAAGACAAATCAGATTGAATTGAATCACTGCCCACGATCTCTACCCGATAGTTCAGCTCCAGTGAGGTAACTTCCCAATCAGTTCCATCAGTATAGCGAGGGCAGCTGTGTGCTGAAGAAGCTTCATTAGATACTGGCTGAGCTTTCTTACTGTCTTTATACCATTGCCGTGATTTTTGACTGCTAGGCCTTACATTCCTCTGGTAAGACTCATCCACAATCTCCGCCTGATAATTTGACTCCTTAAAACCAACTCCACAATCAGTTTTATCTCTACTGTTCGACAGAGGGCTACCCTGCCCAGCGGAAGCTTTAAAAGCAACTGGCTGAACTTGTTTCCATCCTGGTTGACTTTGCCGCAGTCTTTGCCTTCCGCCACTAGACCTCTCATCCCTATTCCAGGACCTTTCTCCCGAACCATCAACCGGCGAACTTGTATCACTAGCTTTATAAACAACTGGCTGAACTTGCTTCCACTCTTGTTGACTTTGCCCCAACCCTTTCCTTCCACCACTAAACCTCTCATCCCTATGCCAGGACCTTTCTCCTGAGTCACCAACTGGCGAACGTGTATTACCAGCTTTATAAGCACCTGGCTGAATTTGCCCCGACCTTTGCCTTCCACCACTAAACCTTTCATCACTATGCCAGGACCTTTCGCCTGAACCATCAACTGTTGAAGGTGTATCACCAGAAATGCGGTCACATGAAGAAAGTTCAGCTCCGCCCTAAAATATTTATGCAGCAGAAGGTTCAATATAAGTTACTTTTAGCAATCAAAACTAAGGATTTAGAGGCATATATATACTCCAATCAAAAGCAAAACAAACTGATAGGGAACAAGAGAGAAGGAAGATAGCCGAGAGACAAAAAAAACCTTTGAATAAAAAACGTAATTCATCATACCATTCATGAATTAAAAGACTGATCTACAATGGATTTTTTTAAGCCCTATTTGAAGACTGATAACAGAAACCCTACTTGGATTTAAAATCTAATCTAAGCTCCTTATCAGCGCAAATAAACTCACTGTCGTCTCATCACCAGCACAAATAATCCCCTTTTCAGTAAAGGACCCTCAATGGAGCTGACAATGAATGAATGAGAAAATAAGTATCAATATCTTCTAATCTTTCTTAATCAGTGTAAACAAAGCACACAGCCAGAAGCAATTCCTCAAAATATTACAAGGATTTGAAGAAACTAAATTTCTGAAGTAGCTCCAAATACCCCACTCAGAAGAAGAAACTGTGGATGAAAAAACTACTACTGGAAAAGAACAAATTTTTATTGGTTACGCCAGACTGAAATTCATCTAGGAACCCTAAAACTAGTAACAGTAGCATGAAAATCTCACAGCGGCCCCAAATAAAACACAATATTATAAAAAGGGGGGAAATAGAGAAACAGAAACCCCAAAAGATCAGATTTTTACAGGTAAGAGAACAGAAGACAGGAAGGAAGAAAAACTCACAGGGGTATGAGCTGGAGGGTCAGTGTATCCGGAAGAGGAAGGAAACGAGCGGGATCCGCCGCCTCGTCTCCAGAATCTGCCTCTGGGAGTGAATTGGCCTCCACCTCGGTCCATGGTTCCGGTGCAGTGCAGGAGAGGGATGAAATTGGCGGGAAATCAAGATGGGTGAATCGGTGATCGATGGGAGAAATTGGAGAAGGGTAAATTTGAGGATGTAAATCAGTGTTTTGAAGGAGTGGAATTCGAATCGGTAGGGAGACTGGTGTTTTGGGAAGGTAAAGAGACGATGCAGTGCCAGTGCAGGAGACGGTCACTATTAGCGCATATTTTTATTTTTATTTTCGTCGAAAGAAGAGATCCCTTCGCGCATCTAAACGCATTTTTTATTCAAAATAAAAGAGCTATCCACAACAAGGGTTTCTTAACCCCAAATTAAGAAATCAATTAATAAAAAATTGGAGAAGATGTGGGAGGAGTTTAGAAATGATGTGAGTTTAAAAACCAGAAGAGAGAAAGAAAATAGAGAGGAGGTGGGCCAACATGAGGAGAGAGAGTGAGAGTAAAAAAGAGGTGGGTCCTGATAAAAAAATAAAATGGGGTTTTAAAAGGTTTTAGGGATGTGGGTGAAAAATTGTATTGGATTTTAGAAGGAGAGAGAAATATAAAAAGTTTAGTTAAGGAACCCGAGTGGGTTTCACGAATGCGGATGCTCTAAGTAGTAGGCATACGGGGTTAGTTCAATCCCTAAGAGCAACCCCAACCACTATTGTAAAAAATCTTTAAAATAGGGATCAAAATGTAAAAATCTCTATAAAAAAAATCCATCCTAACTCTAACAACTTCTCTATTTTACATATTTTTGCATTTATTACTCACTCAACAGCTTCTCTATTTTACAGATTTTTGCATTTATGGAATATACACTATAATCAATACATAAATTTATAATATATAGATAATTTATGGTTAAAAAAAGATGGAATTGATGATTTATGTAGAATAGGGGTGCTAAAGTGAAGGGTAAGAATTAAATTTACATATAGAAAGGAGTGAAACATTAAATTATAGAGATTACTTATCTTCCTCCAAATTTAGAGATTTTTTTCATCTCTCTTTCCCTTTCTCTATTTTACAAATGGGTTTACCAAAGTTGTTGGGGTGAAAAAATGTCTTTTTTCTCTAAAACTTTAATTTTTTTCTATTTTAGAGATGTTGTTGGGCTTGCTGTTGTAGAATTATGGAATTGATGTAAAGTCCTCCTTGAGGGTTTCATTCATTAGACAATCATATATATAGGTTACAAGAGATTGGGTCTTTTGGTCCACTATACAATATGTCATATATGTAATCTATCAAACCCCCGCAGTCAAAAGTGGAGGGTCCAGTACAGTGAGACTAGACCGAAAATCGAGGAACAACTGACGAGGTAAACCCTTTGTGAAGATATCAGCGTACTGATAGAAGAACGGGACATGCAGAACACGAACATGTCCAAGAGCAATCATGTCCCGAACAGGAGATGGAGAAGTAGAAGCACCGGTAGAGCTCTGGGGAAGGAGGAAATGGGGGAAGGGAGACTCTGACTCAGACTGGGAGACAATGGGGATGTGATAGGAGGGAGAAGGGGAAGAGAACGGAAAGCGAGACTCATCAAAAGTGACATGACGTGATATAATAAGCTTATGGCTCTGAACATCGAGGCAAAGGTAACCGCGATGATCAGACGGATAGCCTAGGAAGACACATGGAATGGAGCGCGGATGGAGCTTGTGTGGGGCGGTGGAGGACTGGTTGGGGAAGCACAAGCACCCGAAGGTACGAAGGTGATCATACATAGGCAAGGTGCAATATAGGGCCTGAGTGGGCGAGCGATGATGTAGGGTAGTAGAAGGGAGAATGTTGAGGAGATAACATGTGGTTAATAAGGCGTGAGGCCATTAGATAAGGGGAATAGATGCGTGAAAGAGGAGAGAGCGCATCATGTTGGTTATGGTTCTAATGATTCGTTCAGCCTTGCTTTTATGCTGGGAAGTATAGGGGCAAGACAACTGATAGAAGATCCCATTTGTGGTGAAGAAAGAGTGAAGGTCCTTGTTATCAAATTCACGACCATTGTCACATTGAAAACATTTGATGGATGTGTGAAACTGTGTTTTAATGTAGGCATGGAACTTGACAAAGATAGGAAATACTTGGGACTTGAATTGTAATGGAAAAACCCATAGAAAATGAGTGTAATTATCAAGAAACAAGAGGTAGTACTTGTGACCATCCTTGCTAAGCATAGGAGAGGTCAAAATGTCACTATGAATTATATCAAAAGGTGCAAGGGTGAAGTTCAAAGACCGTTGGAACGGCAGTTTTGCATGTTTGCCTAACTGACAGGAAGAACATAAACTAGAGTGGAGGTCTTTATTACAGTTGACAAGACTCTGAGAACGAAGGACATCTAAAACGGCAACACTGGGATGACCAAGGCGTGCATGCCACAGGCTAGACGACGATGTCGAGAGGGCGACCGGACACGACTGACGGAATGTAGAAGGCGGTGTGACAGGGTAGAGCTCCCTGGTGCTGTTACATCTTAGGCGAGTAACCCCCGTAGTAAGATGGTTCATAGAGAAACCAAATGGATCAAACACAAGGGAAACATTATTGTCAGTAGTGAACCGACAGACAGAGATAAGGTTTTTGACAATCTTTGGGGCAATGAGGACATTGTTAAGGTGCAATGGATGGGTTGGGGTCTGTAATTTGGCATGGCCAATCCCCAAAGTAGCAAGGCGACCACCATTGCCGACGATAATAGAGTGTGCATGACCTTTAAAGGAAATAGAAGAGAGGTTACCTGAGGAGTTTGTCATATGGGAGGTGGCACTAGTGTCCATATACCAAGAAGAGTCGGGGGATGTCAGATGCGTAGAGGAGAAGGTGTGATGCATAGCAGGCGGAACATAGCTTGGATTAGACGATGTCAGATAGGCATGCGGATCGACATGTCGAGGGGCAGGATATCCGGAGTACATGTGCATCTTTTTTTTTTAAATCAAGAACAAACAGAACTAAATTGAACGGAGGGTGTGCTAAGAGAGGGTGAGGGGTGACTGTTGTGGATGAGGTCGGGCTTGGGGTCACTGCATCTTGGCTCGGTGATGTTCGGCGACTGCATGGAGTGTCGGCGGGGGAGGGATCGAAGAGAAATGACCGGATTTGGGATCAACGGTCGAGAGAAAGGGTGTGGGGGATGGTGGTAATGGTGTGGCAGGGCGGTTGAGGTGCTCGGAGGTGGCGAATCCGGGGTCTGGGTGGTCGGATATGTAGTGTTGGCGGCGGATCTGGGAGGTGGTGGTCGACGGGAGTTGCTGCGAAGGCTCAGATCTGCGATGGTGATCTGCGAAGGCTCCTACGAGCGAGGGAAGAGGACAAAGAGAGGGGTGCGGGGCTCGGAGCAAGAGATGTCGGAGGGGACAGAAAGAGGGATGCGATAGGAGGGGATGTGGGAGCGAAGAGGTCGAGAGTAAGAGATGCCGGAGCGAGAGGATGACCAGAGATGTCGGAGCTAGAGGATGACCGGCGGAGAGGGATCGGGAAAAAAAAAATTAGGGTTAGTTTAGATGAAATCCTAGAGGCTCAGATACCATGTAGAATTATGGAATTGATGTAAAGTCCTCCTTGAGGGTTTCATTTATTAGACAATCATATATATAGGTTACAAGTGATTGGACCTTTTGGCCCACTATACAATATGTCATCTATGTAATCTATCAGCTCTAACATCATCATACATAAAACTAAAAGCATCCTCAGTTAGGCGGGTAAAAAAATACAATTAAACTAGAGTTATAATAATAAAAACTAAGCTAGCCAACTAATCGCAACGCGGTTAGCTTCACGAAAAACATGACGAACCAAGTTGTGAGCCTGTTTCCAGGATCACAAATCTGTAACCATTATCCCATGCAAGTTTGAGCGCCTTGTAGTACTCCCCATAGCCTCACTTTCGGGACCGTATGGTTGCCTATATTCATAACAAAACCACGGTCCCAATCGTCGACACTATTCCTAATAACTCATGCAGCCGTGGCACGACCATCCTCTCGCACCGCTCCATCCGTGTTGACCTTCATCCACCCGGCTCTTGGTTTCTCCCACGCCACCCACACTTCTCTTCTTGTTGTTTCTCTCGTGTCTCGCAAGCTTATTCCAACTGCTACTTTACTCCTCCGTTTGGGATTGGGTGATGATAAATCTTCTCTTGCACCCGTGTCACACTTTCTTATTGAAAATCCAATCGTTGCACCACTTCCAAACCCACCACAACGTTCCTACAAACATGTCTCTCTAATATATATTTTTGTTAACAACCGAGTTATTAAGAATGTTACCTTGGATCCGCACTACGAACAACGTGTTGAAGAACTTCTTTTCATGCCTGTTGGCACCAAGCTCTCCCCATAACTTTGTTGTTTTCTTGTTCTTCCTCCTGACATCTTTGGTAGATCGGCGAAGTGGCAAAGTGCCTCCTCACCCTCTCTAAATTTGTAAGCATTAGCCCCTTTAACGCATCGCCAAACAAAAACTTAAACTCTTTCCTATGTCATCAACTTCCAAATCTTGGTGAAGACCTGCTGATCGACCGAGTGGTGCTCCCTGTTACCATGACCAAGAAAAAGTTGAAAACTACCTCTTACCAAATAAGACATGGAATGTAAAAGTGTTGCAAGTAGATATCATAAAAACAATTATTAATATCCCTCTTCCATTGCAGGAATTTGAGGATAGACTATACTGGAAATCAAATCCAAATGGACGGTTCACTACTTTTAGCGGTAGATTTTATCACGAACTCCAATGGAAATGAAATAGATCTCTTCAATGGGATTTGGAAAACTGACTGTCTGTCCTAAGTGAGAAATTTCCTATGGAAAATGGTGCTAGACGGACTTCCAACCAAAACAATACTAAGAAACAAGGGTATGCACGGGATTGTGCCCTTTGTAACTCCATGGAGGAAGACATTATTTACGTTCTGATGGAGTGTTCGACAACATTAAAAATGATAGGCTAACTGGAGAAGAGTATTGAGCGACTAATTACAAATACTGACAAAAGTAATAAAAGTATAAAGAGTTAAAGGCTATCGCCAATGGACTTTTCCGACAACTTAACTCGGAACAAAAATCACTCTTTCCTTCTTTTGGTGGAGTATTTGTACTAAGAGAAACAAGAACATATTTGAAAACCAAAGCATAAGAACAATAGACGAAGTGATCACTGAAACCATCCACCATCACATAACAAAAAGGAAAAAAATCCAAACAAGATAACCCATATGAAGAAGACATAATCACAAGAACAATCAAACCGAGGAAGGTAATTTCAAGCTCAATTTTACAGTGCTAAAATATCTTATGGTTGCGCTTCTGCAGGTTTCTTGATTAGAGATGACGAAGGAAGATTGATCGCTTGTGATGCCAAAAGATGCGTAAAAGTGTTGCCATTACATATTGAGGCGGTTGGATTGCAGTTTGGACCGGTGGAAGCTCGAAAGAGGTAGATTCGAAGACTTGTTGTGGAAGGTAATTGTCTCGCAATCGTGAATGCGATCAATGGAGCCTCGTTGACGCCCTGGGAGATCGAAATGCTTATTTCGGATGCTCTCATTTTGCTCAGTTCTTTTGAGACGGTCTCCGTTTTGCACATTTTCAGAGAGGCCAATAGGGCAGCAGATTGTCTTGCTCACCTAACTTTGGATTCCATTTATTCCCCTTGGAGTTCCCACCTTGAGTTACGGATTCGTCTGCAAAGACACTCTTGGATGGTGGTGCAAAGACACTCTTGGTTGGCACACCCCAAATTTTCGCCTTCTAATAAAACAAAAATCGATCAGAACTTTCAATCTATTTAGTGTCATTGTTTTTTCCAAATATAAAAAAAATTGTAATGACTTCATTCCGTCTCAAGCAATGTTAATTGTTAAACTTTATTTATAAAACCCAAATGGAGATGAGATGTGTGTGTATGGGAAGAGTTTTCCTACAAGTCTCTGTGTATTTTGTAAATAGTTTTTTTAAGTGAAAACGTAGTTATGTGCAATTTACTTGTACATATTTCGTCAATAGACATTTTTTATATTTTGTTAATTGCCTCTTTGATACATTATTATTATAAATAAAAATAATTATAAATAGGATAAATTACAGAAACCACCCTTAAAATAGGCGAGTTTCCACAAAACTACCCTTAAAATAAAAGTTTGTCAAAAATCACCCATAGATGCTATTAACAGAATATAAAAACGTCTATTTTAAGGGTGGTTTTGTAAATACTACTCCCTCCATTCGAAAATATAAGTTTATTGACTTTTTGGCACACTTTTTAAGGAGTTAAAAACTACATAAAATAATAATTTTTTTACTAATTTTTTTTATATAACTATATACTTATTAGTAATATATATATAAGACTATGTAAAAAAATATTAATTTATGTAGTTTTTAACTCTTTAAAAATCGTGCCAAAAAGTCAATGGACTTATCAGATGTATCTGAAGAGACAAGTCAATAGACTTATATTTCTGAACGGAGGTAGTAGTATTTAAATATTTATATTTATAAACACACCCTTAATAGCTTGCTATTTTTATATATAAAAAACAATGTTCGCCTTCGTTAGTTCTGGCCGTCATTCTCTAGTTTGTTTGTGGTGCTTACGTCGTTGTTGATTTTTATCTTAGTCCAGTTCAATCGACTCAGTCGCTCTATATCTGGATCGGGTATTATATGACCCATTTAAGGGGTTGACCCTCTCACTCACAAACGACTCAATGTTTCCAAGAGGATTCGAACCTCTTGACATGCATGGAATATAACCCCACAACCAGGGGCGGATCCAGAAATTTTTTCGGGGTGTGCCTAGTGAGATTTGAACATGGGTTGATTGAGTTCTATTTAAAATTGGATGGGCTTAACCACTAAGCCACTAAAGATACTTATATTTTACCTCTCAATTATTTTACATAACACATATATTCTTATATTTTTTTCGGGATCGGGGTGGACGACGGCCCGGTGTCGCCCACCCTTGGATCCGCCCCTGCCCACAACCACTACACCGACTTGTGATTGTCACTCTACAAGAATTCCTTATGCTTTGCGTGCAATATCTGTCTCATAATGACTGGGGGAAATTAAAATTATGCTTTGCTGTCTGATAAAAAATGAGCATCATAAGTTGATAACACTAGTTGAAAACTTCACTACTAGGTTTGGGATCTTGACGGATTCGACATTATTGAAAACAGACGGGAAACTCGACACGAGCAGAGCATCTTTTTCCCTCGATTCCAATCTTGCATCTCATCTGTAACCTGATGGGCAGGGAAGCCAAAAGCATTTGCCGGAGGATGGTTTCTGGCGTTACTTGGCGAAGATGAAATGACACTCGATGACCTCTACTGCGGCGTGGCCCTCCTGATGATGGATGTCCAGTACTTTTCTGAATTGTTAGACCCGCCCAAGAGAGTTTCTCGTCGAATTGCAGTTGAGTTCTGATAATGAAGTCTCATGTTTTCATTCAGGATGTCTTCCAAGTCTACAAGAGCACAGTTAGAACAGGAAGTCGATTTGGAAGACGTCTCCTATCACAGTGATTAATGTTCAAACAGAAACTAGTCTATTCTACCACGAGTTGTTGAAATATAAGCATAACTGATCCTCTTCTCTTTCTTTATAAAGTGAAAAATGAAGAGCTTAGTTCTAGCTGTTGGCAACAATGTCAATTATGATGTATACTTGAGTTACCTTTGCCAGATAAGGCATTCATTGGTGTTAACGCTGCTACTCCAACTAAATCTGATCCTCGGTGTCACTTGCTTCAAGCGTGGTTGAGATATGGTTGGACTCTTGAGTATCAGAAAGAACTAACCCAAACATCTCGCTGAGTTGTTCAACTGCAAATTTTGAGATGTTGATAAATATGTCGATAAGCCCATATATAAGCTCATATATGTATATCAGGTTTGGGTTAGGTAGCTTTTGGATTTGTGTTGTTTACGACGAAACCTGGGTCATTGGCATCTAAGAGAAGATAGCATCAGGAGTAGAGAATAACCCTTTAAAGTTCAAACAAACTAACATTTTACAAATCAACCAAACAGCTCAAGTCCGAGAAAACCAGCGCAAAATTGAATCACATGAATGAGAAATAGATGGCAAAAGGAAAAGGGTACCTTCATATTGATTTCAACTAGTGCTTCTCGGCTCTCGCATCCAATCTGTGGCAACCCATATTCTGTTGGACTGTTCCACATATTATTCCATTCCCCCGCCATTTGGAAGCAGACCATCTTTGGCCATCTCAGTAATCAGGTTAAGAACTGCATCCATGTTACCTTCTTTATGGTTGATTTCCACTAGAGCTTTCGCAAATTCAGCATCGCTAAGCTTACAGCTTTTCATTGTAGCATCTATTGTTTCACCAAGCTCTTTGCTCATTTCCTCTCGGGAAAGTGCTTTAATCAGGGCAACTGCAGTTACAGCATGAGGAGTGAAACCTAATTGAACCATTTCCCTGTACAAATCATACGCCTTGGGAACATCTCCATTCTTGCTGTGGCCATGCACGAGAACATCATAGACTGCATTGTTTGGCTTGTAACCCTTTTGGATCATTGACTTAAATACTTGATCTGCTTCATCCATCAAACCTTTCATACAGAATCCTTTAATAAGACCCAACACATCCTTAAATTGAGTGTTGCTGCAACTCTCAATCAGAATATTATATGTGATGTCATCGGGAACATTATCTTCGCAATACAGTTTCATCAAAAGCTTCTTTGCTTCTCTTGTCCGAGCTTGTTTTGTTAATCCATTAATGAGCACACTGTATGTGACAACATCAGAGAGAAACCCTTTTTGTATCATCTCACTATGAAGCTTAAGAGCCTGCTTGATGTCACCTTCCATACAGTAAGCATTCATCAATGTCGTATAAGTATACTCATCTGGTGCTACACCCACAGATAACATCTCATTGAAAAGATCACATGCTTGATGAAGCCTCTTCTGATTGCAAAGTCCTCGTATAAGTGTTGAATAGGTGATAGTATCAGGCAAAATATCCTTTGCAACCATCTCTTGCTTGATTTGGAATGCCTTATCCAATTCTCGGTTCTTGCAAAACCCAGAGATTATTGCACTATAACTCACAACATCAGGCACCAACCCTTTCTCTACCATGTCATTCATCACATTTAAGGCGTCCTCCATCTTACCCAAGACACAATGCCCATTGATGAGTGTATTGTAAGTCACTGCTGAAGGTGGAAATCCACTTTCCAGCATCTCTTTTAACAACTGATATGCTTCGGTCAGGAAACCCTGCTGAGAAAAGCCATCAATCAGGGTTGTATAAGTCCTCTGATTTGGTTGAATCCCTTTACTGCACATCTGATCAAAGAACTGCATCGCACGAGGCAAGTTATTAGCCTTGCACATCCCACTGATCAGAGCTGTGTAGGTAACAACATCTGCGCAAAGCCCATTTCTTACCATCTCTTCATGCAAAAGAAGTGCCTGGTGAAAGTTTCCCTCCTTGCAATAACCATTAACCATTGTGTTGTATGTCACCTCGTCAGGAACAAGACCCTTTTTCTTCATCTCGCCAATCACTTCATTAGCCTCCTTTATTCTCCCTCCATGGCAGAGTCCATTAATGATCACATTATAAGTCACCAAACTTGGCTCCATATGATCCATTGTCATTGATTTCAATATCGAGAAGGCATTTTCTACATCACCGACTTTACAGGATGCATCCATGAGTGTGTTGTAAGTGACCACACTCGGGAAACACCCAATCCTTTTCATCTGCTCAAAATACCCAACAGCCTTGCCCAATTCACCAACACGACAACAACCCTTGATCATTATGTTGTAGGTGAATACATTTGGCGAAACCCCAGTTTTCAACATGTCATTATAGAATCCCTCCACCATTGAAAATGCCATCCTTGACCTGATCATGGAATCCAGAACAGAATTGTACGACAAAACACTTGGCATAAAGCCATGAATTTTAGCAAGAGCGATGGTATTCAAAGCCGCATCTGACATGTTTAATCCAGAGTAAGATTTCACCATCAAATCAAAGACAGCAGAGCTGGAAGAAAACGCCTGGTAGGAATCTCTAAGGCAGTGGAAGAGGATAAGGAAAGAATCACCACTTGGATTAGCAGCTTCCTCCTGTTCTTTAATGAGGTCTTGTGCAAGCGATTGGGCTGTTTTGAAGAGCTTGAACCTCGTGAGGACATGAAGGGCATGGCATTTGCACTGGGAATTGAAGAACCGGTGAGGGCTAGCCCAGTTAAGGAACTTGAGGATTACTGTTCTATCTGACTGTGAACGGAGGAGAAGATGGGAAGCAGCAGCTGGGGTAAATTGGGAAAGCAAAGAAGTGAGCTGGTGAGGATGGCGCTTAAGGAAGATGATGGCTTTATCTGCAAGGTAGGCGTCGTTGGTGGAGGATGAGGTAGATAAAAGTCGGTGGCAGCACTGGTGTAAGGTAGCTGCAGGATGTGCCTTTCGGAGGGTCATTCTAGCTTCTCTTTCTTATTTCAAAGCTCCTTAATATGCAAAAACATTTTTTTAAAAAGAGGGTCAGCAAATGTAGCCTTATTTGTCCAAGTACTCATTTCCAATCTCATCCTCTTTAGTTCCATACAAACTGCATTTTAAGGTGTCATATACAAGGAAAAGACCAAAATTATGAGATACAATGCACAATCTAGAAACCAACCAGAGTCTAGAGATAATAAGAACAATAAATTTCAAATGGGAGAATAGGTTATCAATCTAAGATTATATCTTGAGTCCGGACTGGTTGTTTAGCATTAGAGTTGAGTTATTTCTTCAATCTCCTCTCCAAAAATCCATTGCTTGTTGGAGCAATTGGAAAAATGTTTGGAGAGATGAAAGCAAACAATCCCATATCTCAACCCTGATTTCCCCACTGCATTTCTGCATTTCCAGTTAGTATCTCAAATTGAATCTTAAATTCAGCCTATTCAACAATTTCACTACACCAGAAGCTAAACTCATTAACAATGATTCGATTTACACAGCACAAAGTCTATTTAAAGTTTGCCAAAAATCACACATGATTCTCAATTGCCCTAATGAAACGAAACTAGAACTTGTAATATAGCAGCAACAAAAAGCACAATATCTCAAATTATCCATTTTTTAGAAGGCGCAAGGTTATTGCACATTTTCCAGTTCCCAATTCATCTATGTTTGCTAACAAACTCATCAAAGAAAAAAAAAAGACGGAAAACAAAAATAGAGAAAGCAATACTGAGATAAAGAATGAGAGATTACCCCTCTTGATAGGGAGAGAAGCAGATATGAGACAGCAAAGCAGGGCCTTCGCCGCCGGTGGTTCTGTCGCCAGGGTTTTACCTGTCCTTGAGTTCCACTGTATGCCACTGCTTTTATCACCTCTTCTACAATCTCGGATCCGAAATCTCCGAGGAATCTTGGTGGAAATTTGAAATCAGAAAGAAATTTTATGGAAGTACACAGTAATCCCCAAAATCAAAGGGGAAATTATGAACAAATGCCCTAAAATCCTAAATTGATTGGGGTTAATATGTGGCATCCTTGTAAAGGGGTTTAATCCAACACGATTTAATCCTGACAAGAGAAACCTGACTGATTTAATCCAACACGAACACACCCTCGACTAAAAACCCACAAATCTAATAGGAAATAGCACTAAATATCACAATTTTAAAAATCTTTGCAAAAATGCCACCATTTTGGAAAAATTTGCAATAATACCATTTTTTTCAAAAATTTGCAAAAATGTCAAGGTAAACCCTTCCCCAAAACCCCCTATTCTAGGTTATTATGCCAAAAAAAATATTTAAATTACAGGCATTGTCGACCCTCGTTTGGGTGTCTTGGTTCGTAGTGGTGGTTCGTGGGTGTCGTCGGGGTTGTCCGGCCCGACCCCAGGGCGAGGCCGGCGGCGGTGGAAGGCCGGAGGCGGCGGCCCGGCGGTGGAAGAGGTGGGCTCTGGCGCTCTGGGTTGTTGCTGTTTTCTCTCCTCTCCCTCGCTCTTGGGTGTGAGTCAAGCGAGGTGGGTTTCTCCGCCGCCGCCGCTTGTCCGAGGTGGGTTGTCAGGCTGATAGGGGGTGGTCTTGGGTGTGAGCGAGGCGAGATGGGGCTAGTAATGTCGGCCTTCCTGGTTCGACGGATTGCTGCAGCGAGATGGCTGTTCCTCGGCGGTGGTGTGGTGGGTGGAAGGTCGGCGGCGGTGGAAGGCGTGGGCGGCGGTGGAAGGCGTGGGCGCCGCTTGCTCTCTCGCTCTCTACTTCGTCTTCTTCGTCCCTATTCTCTCTCACCTGCCGCTTGCTCTCTCTCTAAATCTTTCGTCGTCCCTGTTCGTCTGCTTCGTCCTTGGTTTCCATTTTGTAGAGAAGGGTTCCGAAATGGGGTGACAGGGGTTTGACATTGGGTGACACGAGTTTTCATTTTGTAGAGAAGGGTTCCGAAATGGGGTGACATGGGTTTGACATTGGGTGACACGGGTTTCCATTTTGTAGAGAAGGGTTCCGAAATGGGGTGACATGGGTTTGACATTGGGTGACACGGGTTTCCATTTTGTAGAGAAGGGTTCCGAAATGGGGTGACAGGGGTTTGACATTGGGTGACACGGGTTTCCATTTTGCAGAGAAGGGTTCCGAAATGGGGTGACATGGGTTTGACATTGGGTGACACGGGTTTCCATTTTGTAGAGATCGAAGAGTTCCGAAATGGGGTGACATGGGTTTGACATTGGGTGACACGAGTTTCCATTTTGTAAAGAAGGGTTCCGAAATGGGGTGACAGGTGTTTGACATTGGGTGACACGGGTTTCCATTTTGTAGAGAAGGGTTCCGAAATGGGGTGACATGGGTTTGACATTGGGTGACACGGGTTTCCATTTTGTAGAGATCGAAGAGTTCCGAAATGGGGTGACATGGGTTTGACATTGGCTGACACGGGTTTCCATTTTGTAGAGAAGGGTTCCGAAATGGGGTGACAGGTGTTTGACATTGGGTGACACGGGTTTCCATTTTGTAGAGAAGGGTTCCGAAATGGGGTGACATGGGTTTGACATTGGGTGACACGAGTTTCCATTTTGTAGAGATCGAAGAGTTCCGAAATGGGGTGACATGGGTTTGACATTGGGTGACACGGGTTTCCATTTTGTAGAGAAGGGTTCCGAAATGGGGTGACAGGGGTTTGACATTGGGTGACACGGGTTTCCATTTTGTAGAGAAGGGTTCCGAAATGGGGTGACATGAGTTTGACATTGGGTGACACGGGTTTCCATTTTGTAGAGAAGGGTTCCGAAATGGGGTGACATGGGTTTGACATTGGGTGACACGGGTTTCCATTTTGTAGAGAAGGGTTCCGAAATGGGGTGACAGGGGTTTGACATTGGGTGACACGGGTTTCCATTTTGTAGAGAAGGGTTCCGAAATGGGGTGACATGGGTTTGACATTGGGTGACACGAGTTTCCATTTTGTAGAGATCGAAGAGTTCCGAAATGGGGTGACATGAGTTTGACATTGGGTGACACGGGTTTCCATTTTGTAGAGAAGGGTTCCGAAATGGGGTGACAGGTGTTTGACATTGGGTGACACGGGTTTCCATTTTGTAGAGAAGGGTTCCGAAATGGGGTGACAGGGGTTTGACATTGGGTGACACGGGTTTCCATTATGCAGGTTTGGGTTCGGGTTGTCAGCGGATTCAAATCTGGTGTGAGATTGGGAGTTTTTGAGTGGTTTCGGGGGCGATTGGCTCGAATCTTGTCCGTCTAGCTCTTATTCTGGCCGGATCTGGTGCCTCGTTGTCAGATCTGGTCGCCGTCGGGTCGGATCTGGTGCGTGGTCGCTGCTCGCCGTCAGATCTGGTTGTTCCCGGGCTTAACGTGGATCTGTGCTTCTTTCTCCTCGGATCTGGTCGGCGGCGGTGGAAGGCCGACCATCTGTCGAAGCTCAGCAACGCCGAGATCGTCTCCTTGCTCCAGTACCACGCGCTCAACACCTACAACCCTAAGGGCTCTCTGAAGACCAACAAGGACGTCCTCACAACGCTCGCCACCAACGGCGCCGGGAAATACGGCCTCAAAGTGAAGACCGCCGCCGACGTCTCCGCTCCTCCCGTCGTCATCTTCACCGTCGACAGCGTGCTCCTCCCCGAGGAGCTCTTCGGCAAGTCTCCCACATCGGCACCTGCTCCAGCGCCGGAATCTCTCTCTCCGTCTCCAGCATATGCTCCGGCCTCCGATTCTCCAACGCCGGCGGTTTCACCTCCCGCTCCAATGATCGCTGCGCCGGAGGAGTCTCCCGCTGGGGCTCCATCGTCCAAGTCACCCGACAGTGCTGCCGACAATCAGGTGGTGGTTCTCTCTCTCTCCATCCCTCTCTCTCTCCCCCTTGTGGGAACCCGCAACCGGCTTAGCCCTTCCCAGTTTTATTTGCAAAAATACCACCAATGGTAGTTGTGCAAAATTTTCAAAAAAGTGGTATTTTTGCAAACCCGCAACAAAAAAGTGGTATTTGTGCAAATAACCCCAAATCTAATGTTACATGCAACTCAAATTCGAGTCTTAACACATTTTAACTCATTTTGACTGGATGCTCCGACAGATACAAAAGTAAATTAAACTCATCCTCACACAACTCCAAAGAAATTCAACTAATTTTTTTTTTTTTTTTTTTTTGATTAGGAAAAGATTCGGGTGGGCAAGCCCTACCCGGCAGCATCCTTGCGGATGAGGTCAATAAGACCTGGATTGTTGTGAATATCATTACCTCGGGCAGAGTGGCTAAGGTGTGCAACCTTATCAGCCACTCTATTGCCCATACGAGGTACATGAAAATAACCTACTTCTTTTACAGTCGACAACATGACTTGAATATCGGAGAGGATTAGTTCAATCTCCCAAGGGCATTTAGCTGTCTTGTTTAGATGGTCGATAATTATTTTACAGTCCCCTTCCACCTGGATTTTGTCAATGTGAAGTTGTAATACCTTCTGAATACCCAGTTTGAGAGCGAGTGCTTCTGCCTTGATAGCTGGCTGTTTTCCTAGTACTTTGTGCTCGATAGTGACAGGGCGCCCATTCCAGTCCCTAATAATGATACCAGCCGAACTGTCACCGTTGTTTAAAGACGAACCGTCAAAATTCAGTTTGAACCACCTTAACGGAGGCTTGCGCCATTTAACTGGACGTTGTTTGTCGGTCTTTCTTGGATATACCCTTGCGGAGGGATGAAATTCTTCATCACCGTTACTGTCGAACGCGGATGTTCTCTTCCAGTTATCGATGTGTGTTCTTACCAGATGAATGGCAGTTTGGTGGTGGGGGATTGGTTCTTGTTGAAACAAATTTTGGTTCCTGATGTACCAGGTCGTCCACCAGGCGAAGGAGATATCAGTTAGAGTGGCAGTCGTTAAACTTGTTCCAAGACTAGAAAGAATGGGTCTGAAATCCCTGGACTGGTTGATCAATCTTGTAACTGCTGTTTGTTCTTGACGCGGAAGTCGGTATATCTTCCGTATGAAAGGGCATTCCAAGAACAGGTGAGCCTCGTCCTCAGGAGCCGTGTTACATAGTGAACAGGTAGTTGGAACAGCTGACCCCCGGCACGAAAGGCGCACAGCTGTGGGCAGACCATTTTGTGCAATCTTCCATAGAAAATTCTTCACCTTAGGGGGAACATCAGTTTTCCAAATCCACGTGTTCCTATCAGTTAGGGTTGAGGATTGTCCTGTTATCAGTTTATAGGCGCTGGTTGTAGTAAACCATCCTTCCCTATCTGGCCACCAGTATAGGCGATCTTGCAGAAAAGTTTCCGGAATAGGAATGTCTAAAATTTCTTTTACAATGTTGTTTGGTAGCACTCTCTGCAGCTTTTCACTCCACCATTTCCCCCCCCCATAATATAGTCACTGACGGTCTCATTTTGATCGAAACCCTGGATGTTACCCACCCGAGACAGAAGGTTATGGGTAGAGATCCAATTGTCTGTCCAGAATTTTATTGAACGTCCATCTCCCACCGACCAAATAAGGCCCTTTTTAAAAGTGTCAATTAGGTTAGTAAGCTTAGCCCATTGCCAAGAGCTGGATCCCGATCGTTTGTACTCGAAAATACTAGCAGAACGTAGGTATTTATGTCTGATTAATGTTACCCATATATTGTTTGGTTCGGCCAGTATTTTCCACAGAAGTTTCATCTGCAGAGCGACATTCATATCGCCCGATTTGCGAATTCCCAACCCGCCATGCTGCTTTGGTTTGCAAATCCTATCCCAACTAATTAGCGGCCGATACTGTAAGTCCTTATTCCAGAAGAAAGAGCGGTTGATTTGATCCAGTTCTTTATGTATAGCGACGGGAAGCATGAAATTCTGCATTATATGCAACGGCTTAGCCGATAGATTAGAATTGATGAGGGTAGCACGACCCTGCTGGGAGAGCGCATTTGCCCTCCATTTTGATAGTTGTTGTTTCGATTTACAGACGATATCTTCAAATGTAGTGTTGGTCACTCTGCCATTAATAATTGGGCAGCCCAGATACTTTTCTATAGAGTTGACGTTTGTAATGTTGAGGCAGTTACTTAATTCGAGGATTCTATGATTTGGAATCCCCGAGGAGGCTTGAAAACTAGATTTATGGTAATTGACCTTTTGGCCCGACACCCTGCAGTATGAATCAATTAACGATCTCACTTTACACCCCGCAGTCACGCTTCCTTTGGAGAAGATGATGATGTCGTCGGCAAAAGATAGGAACGGAATCCGCGGCCCATGTTGTCCAATCGGAAAGCCAATTTGTGGTTTAACCATGCTGGTTTCAGCTGCAAGTTTGCGGGCTAGTACTTCAGCACTCAACAGGAAAAGAAAAGGAGACAGTGGGTCCCCTTGGCGAATTCCTCGGGATGGAAAGAATAGTTCAGTAGGCCCGTTGTTAACCAGGACGGAGAAGGAAACAGTTGTTATACACTCCATAATCCATGATGTAAAGGTGTCGTGAAATCCAAATCTGCGGAGCACACTCTTCATGAAGTGCCAGTCGACCCTATCGTAAGCTTTTTCCATGTCTAACTTTATTGCCAGCCATCCTTCCCGTCCCTTACGGTTTTTGTAGGAGTGGAAAATTTCGTGGGCAATAAGGACATTGTCCTGTATTGCCCTGTCCGACACAAAAGCTCCTTGTAAAGGGTGGATGAGTTTTCCGATTACCTTTTTTAATCTTTCAGTTAATATTTTGGAGATTACTTTGTATATATTAGAGCATAGGCTGATAAGCCTGTAGTGACTGGTGGACGTTGGGTTGTCCCTCTTTGGGAGCAGAGATATAAAGGTATGATTTATTTGATGGAGAATTCTTCCCGACCGGAAGAATCCCTTGACCGCACAGATTACCGATTTCCCGACTATGTCCCAGTATTTTGTATAAAATTCTGCTGTAAAACCATCCGGACCTGGGGACTTGTTTTTTCCCAGACTGAACACCGCTGTCTTAATTTCTAGGTTTGATGGTGGTGCAATAAGGAAACTATTTTCCTCAGTCGAGATTGACGGTTGAATTATTTCCAAGACGTTAGACATAAGCCCATCATCAATAGATTCTTTTTTAAATCTGTTTTCAAATTCCTTTTTTATCTCATTTCTAACGTTCTCCTCCCCCAGGATCAATGTTCCACTTGAAGAGGTTATGTTTCGGATTTGTTTCCTGTGTCTCCGACCCGAAGCCACACGGTGGAAGTAGGCCGTGTTCGAGTCAGAAAGTTTGAGGTGTTTCGTTTTTGCCCTTTGGCTCCAATATGATTTCTGGAATAAAATTAGCTTTTCTCGCTTCGCAATTAGGCGTTTCTCCTTTGGTTGATATATATGCGAGTTTGTCGACGAGCACGAGGACTGGATGAGCAATAATTCAGACTCGACCTCCTTAAGTTGGCGGAAGATATTGCCGAAGTTGTTTTTATTCCATTCTTTTGCCTTTTTTTTCAGTAGTTTATGCTTAAACAATAGTTGGAACATAGCCGAGCCAGGGCATGATGCCCGCCATGATTGCTTTACAATATTGCGAAAATCTTTCCTCGCAAGCCAGACGTTCTCAAATTTAAAAGGCGGGGCTTTGAAGGAAGACCCGTCATCGATCGATATCGAAATTGGACAGTGATCCGAGGAAGAAAATGCACCGTTATGGGTTGTCATATTCGGGAAAGACGTAAGAATCTGTTGGTGAACTAATATCCGATCTATTTTTTCGTGTGTGTTGAAGCTGTCCTCCACACACTTGCGCCAAGTGAACTGGTTGCCAAACGTGGGGAGGTCAAACAAGCTGCATTCGTTTTTGAAGGAGATTAACCGAGAAAATCTTGACGGGCGGGTCGTAGCCCCACCTAATTTGTCAGCACTGCATAGAATCTCATTCATATCCCCTAAGACCATACACGGAATAGGGGAGTTGTTTACAATAGTTAGTAATGTTTCCCAAAAAGCATCTTTATCATTTAGATTTGGCGGGGCATAAACGAAGAGCGCCAAAATTGGGAAACCCCATAGTACACTTTCTAGTCTGAGTCCAATAATACGGGGGGCGTGGACGGACACTGAGATTGATACATTAATCATCTGATGTGACTTCCAAATGACCCCGATGCCGCCCGATCGCCCAATGGACGGCGACCAAATCCCTTCATCAAACCCAATATTTTTCCATAACTTGTCGTCCGGAATATTTTCTGCTTTAGTTTCAGCTAGCGACAAAATTTGAATGTGTTCGTTTTTACACATTGAATCTATTTCCGTCCAGAATGTGCGCTTTCCTATTCCACGGCAGTTCCAGAAGCATATCTTCATAAAACTTCATTGATAATGAAAGGACCGGGAGGCGGAGTCCTTTCATCGACACAGTTTTGATAATCTAGTTTGTAAATACTCCTAAGGAGCCTTATGTTGACGATACAATAACTGCTCGAAATCCAGTCCTCCTTAGACCAGGAAACCCCACTCAAGTGACCCAAACCCGCCGAGGGAGTTAGCCGCTTGGCCCAGCAGGTCCTATTCGGCACATCAACTAAACATTTTTCGAGCAGGTGTGAATGAGAATGCAAGCGCCGCACCAGTAAACGATCCAACACTAGCGCAAGACTGAGTAATTTTACACCCCGGCATGTTGTATAATAGTCTCTCGACGTCCGTCGTATAAAAATCCTAATTATATTTTTGAAAAGCTTAACTTTCTGCTCATTATAATTAAGTTTTATTTCATACTTCATTTGAACATTTATGTTGAATATTTTAATGTCTTTACATAGTCTGCCCATTGTTTTATCTATTACTAAGAATTTATACGTGTTTGGACACCTCTTAAGCATTAAAGAGTTCCCAAAAACGTTTTGCCATTTAGTGTAGTTTTGTAGATGCAGTTTTGTCCTAACATCGAAGACACCGTAGGATCCCAATGCGTCACTACCAAGTATCCAATAAAAGAGGTAGTTAAGAGAACATTCCAGTCGGAACACCCCAATCCAAATAGAAGCATAAGAAACGGTTTTGTTTTGAAACCATCTTATACGGATTCGGTTCCAGTAGAGTTTTAAAAAAACTCTATGGGTAGATTTGACAAAATCTGGACCGTTTAAATAAAAATTAACGGACAAGATCTTGCCCCCTCCTTCCCCCCACCCCCCACCAGCCCGGGCCCACCAACTTATTTATTTATTTTAATTATTTTTTGTGAGGGGAAAATGAACTCTACTATGTAGAGTTTCCCCACAACTCTACCGGATCGGGACCGATCTTATACTCCCTACATCAGTTACGCCTTTTTTCTTGCAGGCCAGCTGCATCTGCAGCCCCCAGACTGAGGTTTGCACAACCCATTTGAAGCCATTAATTGATACAAAGAGGCAACGTAAACAGCTGCATCTGCACCTCATAAAAAGAATCATATTAGACCAACAAATCCACCAATGGATGATGACTGTAGGATTTGCAAGCCAAATATGGCCAACAAGATTTTTATTCCACAACCCCACATGACAAACACAAGGGCGCCTAATTGACTGTGAAAAGAGAGGACCAACACAGCTGAGCCCAAACTTGCTCCTCACAACCAAACTATGAGGTTTGAGAAAACGTAGCAGAGCAGGCATACCAGGGGCGAGCAAGCCACCCGCAGCCCCGAGAAAGTGAGTATGCAACAACGTACAGATAGAAGAGTTACTAGTAATTAACACAAAATGGTGCTGCAGAGAGGACGTCAATCCCTCTAGAACACCCGACAAGCAAATCCAGCTTAACATGTTGACGGAAGGATAATTAGTCATCAACGGAGACAAGTAAGGACTGAGCCAATACAACACTAACTTTTGACTGAACTGATCAACCCTACTGGTGAGGCCAAGTTGCTTGATACCACATACCAAAAGAAAAGGAATAGCTTGCAAAGATGGAGAGTAGACATTGCAGAGCATACATTCATACGGAGGTTTGATCGGATCCTTTTCAACATAGACCGGGTATAGAATAGATTCAGTTAATCTTTGCCCAGGAGAGCCCTCAAACACAACCATATGGTAGTAAGAGAACCTTAAACTCACAATGATCAAAATTGAATTGTAATGGGGTACTAGCGACAGAATAGGGCCTGGATATAACTTCCAATAATTCACCTGATCATTTGTCTGATTTTTGAAAACAAATAGAGCCTTTCTTACTCCAATAAAACCATAGGTCATGCAAGAGGGATTGGATTTCAGAACACTATAACAGAGGGAGACAAATGTAATATGCCAGAATACATTAAACACAAAGGCCATGATGAGCCATTGCTTCTTCGACTTCTTCTTTTTCTTGTTCTCAATTTGGTGGCTGCAGCCCTCGTCCGGGAGTGTGCTCCCTTCCGAGTGATTTGCCACGCGAAGAGGATTTGTACCCTTTCGGGATTTAGTTGGGGAGGGAACCGAGTTCCCTGCCATTTTTTTAGAGGGTGATTTAAAGATAGGACCAAAACTACAAGGGAGTAGAATCAAACACAAGTACATCGAAGAGGATCTAACCTTGGCCATAGCAACCTCTTTTTTTACTGATGTCGAACAAATGATTGAACATCCTTTAGGGATTTGCCGATAGAGCCACAAGAGAATGAACACCATCAACACCGAACCATAGAATCTACTGGTGGAGCCACCGCAAGCCTGCCGCCACCAAGCCCGCAGCCAACAGAAACCACCCCCTCGCCCCCAACAACAACCACATTTCTTTCTCTTTCGAAGCCCCCACTGCACACGCAGCCTCCCAACGCCACACCGCCACCCCTCCCGGCGAGCCCCCTTTTTCCTCTTTCTGAAATTTTTCACCACCTTCACGATCCAGCGACTACCGGTTTCAATCCATACAAGGCCTTGCCCTGCGAACACACCACACCCGTCACACACCCGGAGAACGAATGTAGAAGGAGAGGGATGCGGCTTCAAAGGCTTGAGGACGCCAAGATTTGGGCTCGATTCAACATCGAGGTTGGGTTTGGGGCTGGAATGAGGTCGGGACTCGCCGGAGATCACCACAACCTTAGGGATTAAGGGTTTGACGGACTGGGAAAGGGGGCGCGTGTATCCTAGATACAGCGCGTTCATTTTTCTTCCTTTTCTTCTAACATCATCCATGCTCTTCTATTCACACCCTAATTCAACTAATTCTTGTCATCACTATAATTTTTTATTTTTATTTTTAAACCATCAACAGCGTGATTTATATATAATAAGATCTAATATAAATAAATAAACGGAGAAACTAAATACACCACAAATCTGCACATCGGAATAGACTTATTAATTAAAAAAGCGTGTTAATTAATTAAAAATGGTTGCACATTGGAATGTACATGCGTTTAAAGAGGATTTGTAATGTATCTGACAACACCCTAAATAAATTAAGTTTAATAATCAACAGTTAACATAAACAAAAATAATTGTCATTTTATAATAAAATTAAATGTGGCTCACCTGAAATTAACCGACTCGATCCGAAGACATAATATATTCGATATTGACCGAACCCAAATATGTATTGTATTATCCTAACCATCCAATTGCCATCTCTACAAAGTTGAATTGGTTAAACACTCTCTACCCTTAACTAAAGATTTGAGGTTAAATCTAACTAGAGTAAGATGAACTAAACCACTACTTTCGAACTACAATTTTAGGGCCTTGTTAGATACACCGCAAATGACACTTAAGGATTTGCACGTCGAAATTAACGTGCAAATGTGGTGTGTGGGGAAAAAAATGTACGTCGGGCTGCACGTCATTATCAATGTGTAAGGATGCACGCCCGAACAAACGTGCAAAACTGCACGTTGTTAACAACGTGCACATGTGCACGTCTTAAGTGACGTGCAAACCCTACTTAGGGTTGAAGGTTTAGGGTTTAACGAGGGTTTTTAGGGTTAATGGAAAAAAATTGAAAGGTTTAGTTAGGGGAGGTTTAGGATTTAGGGTCTAAGTCGTCATTCCAAGCATTGGTGAGTTTAATTGCCAAGTGATAATTAAATGGCAAGCAATAATTGTTAAGGTTTTCATTCGGATAATATGCGAATAATGTTACAAGGAACGGAAAAAAAAGGTTTACATCCATAATTGTAATAGACCGGTGGAATAAAATTTAGACAAAGTGTAAAGGGCGACCAGACTCAACACGTAAGGCTCGAAATCTGTCAAACCGAGCTTCAAAAGAAGCATCCCATCCTTCGACGCTCGGTTGATGATGTGCGACCCATTCTGGCGCAGGCGGCGGAATAGGAGCGTTGGGATGCAACCAGACCTATGAGAACGGAAAATTAGAGTTAGAGTATTGACATATAGATGAAAAGTAAGAATAAGTAATATAAGACGTTTGGAGTCGTACCGCGGCAAAATGGTTTTGGTTTCCGATGCAGGCTAAACCAAGGGTTGTTGATTGAGGGTTGTTACCAGGTGTCGGCGAGGAGATGGGGAGACATGTGAATGGATGATGCCAAGCTAGGACAACAAGAGGAATCTGATATACCGTTGCAAATATTAAACCCATGATGGGAAGCTCTATCCAACGTCTCCTATCACCATGCACAGGTCCCGCTCATTTCTGGTTGTCGACGAACTGCTGGAATGAGTACCCTCCCATATAACAACCGGTGTAGAGATCGGCGTGATCCTCCAAGTGATTGCATAATAACGTTTTCAGTTCCGGGAACGCAGACTCGCCGATCGGTGATGTCTATGACGTCAAAGCACGGTAGCCACAATGACCATCTCTAATAGTGTCCCTCACACCTTCAATATGTACGAGCATGAAGGGATCAACGTTGTTTCGACCCCAATTGAACCCTTCGAACACATCATCACGTCCACGTCGAGCTGAGGTCGCTTATGGACGATGTCGAGCAGCATGTCGAGCAGCACATGCTTCTTCTCTCTCAAATTTTCCCCTTAACTCCTCATATGGAAACGGGTTGGTTCTGCAAGCATTCCTCAACCCCCGAGGCCTCCCTTTCGATCGGGCACTTGCAGATGAGGGTGGGTGGAGCTCATCGTCACATACATTGTTGGAAGCCGTGTATGAAGATGATAACTCATTCGGCAGTGGGGTGTCGTCGATGTCAGTCCATGACAAATCCATCCAAAACGGGTGGATGTTCTCAGCGGGTATCGGAGTACCGGAGTTGACGTATGCCTGAATCTCATGGACACAAGGGATCCTGTAACAAACCCTCCAATGTCGGTCCGTGCATTCCGGAGGAATGTTTTGGATTACGACATCCACTGGTCGATGAGCGGCCAGTGTCTCGCGATCCACTGGTCCGTCACAACCCTAACGGGGAGGCCGCCAACGTGTCTGTACGATCTTAGGTCATGTGGGGTCACCTGGTAGTACTCGGCGACCATGATGATCTGCTCAGCCTCGCCTAGGTGTGACAAACACGGCAGACCCTCAATCCAAACCCCTAGGAGGCAGGCTACGTCGTGCAATGTGATGGTCATCTCGCCCCACGGAAAATAGAATGAGTTGGTCTCCGGATGCCAATGCTCCAAGAACGCCGTCACGAGAAACTCGTCCACACCCTCCCAATGGAGGGTCCGCAGCTGCGGGATGCCCGAGGGAATCAGATCCTGCCACTAGGTCCCCGGGCCCCGAAGGCGTACGGGTCGAACGCAGCCAGGTGACTCGCCCGATGGTTGATCTTCAGTAGCGGCTGATCCACAACCGCATCCCTCCACACCCGGTATGCTCGGTGGTGCCTATAAGACACCAGCAAATCGCCCGGAGGCAAGTATGGGTCGACCTGCGCAGCCGGTCCAGCAGCATGCGCAGGGATAGGTGTCGGCTCCTCCACCCTCTCTGCCCCCTGTGGCCCTCCTGCCCCCTGCCTATCCTGCTCGTCGTCCACCCCCTCTACGACGTCAGGGATGGTGTCATCCGCAGCCGTCAACGAAATCGACGGTAGTGTGCCGGAGGTCGGAGCCTCAGCATCGTGGGTGGTGAAAGTAGAAGTCCCGTGGAAGCCGGAAGTAGATGCCTCGTGGATGGTGGGGGGCAGCCGAGCAGGCGGTCTACCCCTGTGGGCTCGTCGACCCCTAACTACCTCAGTGACGCAGTTGCTGAGTACATCGATAACCGGCAACGAAGGTTGCTGGCTTGCTGCCCATCCATCGGATCGCCAGAAGAGCGCCAATCAGGCAGACCCTGCCAGAAGATGTCATCCTCGTCGCACCGGGGGGGGGGGGTCCCATGGTCCGCTGGTCGCCCTCCGCAGACATTAGTAGATCATCTATTGTATGTGTCTTATCCTCTCTAACATCAAGTACTGTCTCCCCCTCTGCTCCTCCCTCGACCATATCCTCTCCCCCACCCTCTACCATAAGATGAACCGGTCGTAGGGTACCATCAGTCATCAAGACTCTCCCTGCCTGTTATTATGAAATGTTTAAGAATATGTTACTTTCTGTATTACTTATGCTAATTCATTTGATGCAGTTGACTGTTAATGTCTTTTTAATGTGTTTTAATGGCTTTGAATTTATTTTAATGTCTTTTAATGTCTTAGAATGACTTTCAATGTCTGTTAATGACTTTTACTGTCTTGTAATGGATTTTAATGACTTTTAATGTCTTTTAATGTATTTTAATGACTTTTAATGTATTGCAATGTCTTTTGATGTCTTTTAATGTCTTTTAATATCTTTTAATATATTTTAATGCCTTTTAATCGCTTTTAATGTTTTTAATGTCTTTGAATGTCTTTTCGATATTGTAATGTGTTTAAATATATTTTAATGTTTTTAAATATCTTTTAATGTATTTTTACTGTATTTGAATTTATTTTAATGTATTTTAACGTAGTTTGTATATATTGTACAAACTATATTTGAAACTATAAACATACAAGTAATGTATTTTTATGTATTTAAAACTATAAACATAAAACAAACATTTAAACTATATTATACAAACTATATTAAAAACTAGGGCAAATTACAAAAAATAACATGAACTTTATGAGTGGTTGCGTTAGGTGGCACCAACTTTAAAAAATTCTATAATAATCACCAACTTTGAAGGGTAATTGTGGTTAGTAGCACAACCATTTTATTTTAAAAGTACACCCCTTATTAACATTTTATTTACAAAAAAATCACATTTTTTCATTGTTTTTTTAAACCCACTCACAATTTTCTTCTTTTGTTAAAAAAAATAATTTTCATGTTTATAAACTCAATTTCAATTTTTCAAAAAACATCATTTTTTAAAAATATAATTGTGATAATAATTGGTATCTTTTTAAGACACTCATTTTTCATTTTAAAGACATTAATTATTATTTAATTTTTTGGAAAAAAATGAGTTTATGGAGAAAATAAAATTAGTTCTTTTTTTAATCGGGTGTAAATAATGAGTGTATTCTTTTAAGACAAAATTTGAAAAGTAGTGTTTATAAAATAAATTATATTTTTTAAAATTAAATATGAAAATGGATTATTTTTAAAAATGAAACATGGATGATTTTTTTTTCTACAAAGAATGTTAATAAGAGGTGATATTTCACAAAAAAAGAAAAACAATAGATGTGCCACTTACTGTAACCAGAACCAAAGTTGGTGATTATTTTTAAAATTTTAAAAGTTCATGCCATTAAATGCAACTACCCCTAAAGTTCATGCCATTTTTCACAATTTGCCCTAAAACTATATTATAAAACAATAATCTAAATTATATAACTACACTATAAAACTATATATTATAACTATAAAATTATAAACATATATAACAAATCATAAAAACTATCAACTATATAATTATAATCTGTCAAACTATATTATAAAACTATAAAACTATTACTATCAAATAAAATAAATAATTCAAATAACATACCGGTGGGGTCAGAACAGAAGACACCTCCATATTACGCCGCTTCCACTGCGGTAATAAGGGTTGCGTTGCCACCTTCGGCACCGACGCCGACGCCACCACCTCTGGCTGATCGCTGGCCGCCACCTCCATCGCCTTCGCCATCGGCGCCTCCTCCACCACCTCCGTCTGCGCCTCCTCCACCACAACCGCCACCGCTCCACCACCCTCCACCTTCTCCATCTCCGCCACCGGCCCACCACCCTCCACTGCTGGCGCCGCCACCGTCTCCATCTCCGTGTCTGCCATGGCCGCAACATCCTGTGTCGGCACCACCACCTCTCTCTCTCTCTCTCTCTCTCTCTCTCTCTCTCTCTCTCTCTCTCTCTCTCTCTCTCTCTCTCTCTCTCTCTCTCTCTCTCTCTCTCTCTCTCTCTCTCTCTCTCTCTCTCTCTCTCTCTCTCTCTCTCTCTCTCTCTCTCTCTCTCTCTCTCTGTGTGGAATGGCAAAGTGAGGATGAAGGGGCACGTTTTTTCGTTTTTGAAAAAACGTGCAACTTTGCACGTCGTATTTGACGTGTATACACGTTTTTTTTAAAAAATATTATGTGCACGCACGTAGGCACCCGGTGTACCCTATCCAACATGCACGTTGATTACGACGAAGCACGTTGTAATTAACGTGAGGATTTGCGGTGTATATATCCGAAACACAATTTTATAATTCTATATTTAACAAAATTAATACTTTTCACTCATCTATCATTTTTTTAACTAAAACTAAATTAGGATCTATTTTTCTGTTTTTTAGTAATCAATGGGATTGATTTAAAGCAACCATTCTGGAATGGCTCGCCGTAACTCATAGGTCCCCGGTTCGAACTCTAGAATGACCGCTCTTTATTTACCAATTCAAGGGATTGATTTAAAGCATAAGGTCAATAAATCTATTTATTATAACAAATACGAACTTTGTTCACATATTATCAATTCCTTAAAAATAAGTAATTTTATAAAACCATCTTTATTGGCATATTTTAAATAAATACAATTAAAATTGGGTTAATTACATTTTTAAAACCAATCAAATTAATTCAAAACATCAAATTATATATATATATATATATATATATATATATATATATATATATATATATATATATATATATTTTTGATAAGGAAATAATTCGAGACCGGACAGACCCAGCCGTCTAAACATACAACATAGCAAAAATACAACAAGGAAACAGAATATAGACACCTAATACAACAAAATAACTACACAAAATAAACCCGGAGAACCCCAGACCCTAAGCGCACAAGCGGACACTGGAGCGAGACGAAGGAGACCCGACATGGAGAAGTGGATAGCGAGCGCATGAGCCAGCATAAATTATATTAATATATAGTGGTTTTCTCTTGAATTTTAATGGATATAATATTTAACGAAAATAATATCTCAGCTAAGAAAAAGACACAAAACATCCCATATTTACATGGAGACTGTCAAAAACAAGAAAAATGCAACCAAAACCCGCTTAAGATTATCATGCCAACAACAACATTGAGTAAGCATGTCATTAGGCGATTTTGTTGTTCCTATAAATGTAAGTAACACAAGCACAGTATCGCATGAGAACCGATCACTTCAACATAGTCACGATAGCCAAACGACCAACCTGTTTCCGATAATGCATTGTTAACCAAACGGGTCAGCATGCTCCACAAAAAGTTTCGACGGTTTTAACTTTATAATACAGAAAAGTGAAAAACAGCCCTCCATATCAACTCCTCTCTAAACACATCAGGCTTTCATTGGACTGCCAAATTCTCAATAAAAAGGGGGGAAAAAGACATTCAGAAGAAAATGGTATATACTTAACAGACCTCACTCTCTCTCGCACTCTCAACAGTCGTGAGCGTAGATTCTACAAAGGCAGAAACCAAAAAACAACAACCCAGATCAAACGAACCGAAATAGAAATAAAATATGTAAGGATTAAGGTGCCCATGGCTCGCGGACACTCCCAGTAAAAGCAGGCTGAATTGGGGGAAACCAAGGGATTTTAGGAAATAAGAAGAGTCTCTCGCCTGTATACACTTAGTGGTGGTAGTACATCAGTTGCTGGGCGGCTGCCATGCTCTGATAGGTGCCGTCGTAGATAGAACCACTGCCTCCAGCTCCGGCCATCCCCATCCCTTTGTTCAGAGGGTGCTGTCCCTGGGCATGCATTAGGTTCGGGACCCCGCCCATTTTACTCATTGCAAGCTGCCTCTCATAAGCCAACAGATCAGTAGTGGAAATGCCGGGATGCTGTGCTGGTGCAGGTGGGGGAAGTGGGTTGGAAGCTGTTCCGGGTGGTGTAGGCTTGCTTCCCCACAAGCACTGGAACCAAATGAAGCAACAAATTCTTAGCAGAGCAAAAAGTATGTTGAGACACGAACGACTGTTATGAATCAATAGGATTTCCAAACTAAAACTTGATGCAGCTATGAATCAATTAGAATTTCCACCGTCAGGCCATTCCCTGAGGAACGCCTGAGTAGACTCCTAAACAGTCTCTCTCATCCCGCACATAATAGAACACAAGCACTATGAAAAATCCTATGTAGCTATAGTTGTCCCTATGTGCATCTAAAACATCAATTTCTGCCAGTCAAAGCCTAGAACTCCCCCATGAAGGGTTTAGGATTACACTCACAAAACAGCAGTAACTAGGCTGCACACAGGAGATGTATATGTTATGTAATGGACTGAATATGGACAGGGAAGTGATAACATTTGCAATGGTGGTAAGGTGGTTAGTCAAGTGCTGCGGCATTGATGTGTTTGTTCACATGCCATTTGCATTACAAGGCTTCCGCATAAGCACATATCACTTATCAATAGTAACCTTAACATGCCTTACAAACTTCCCATGCCTTCTCTGCACCGTCTACATTATAAGCATAACTCAGTATCTTAGCAAACACACCCTTAGTGTTCCGCATGAGAAGATGGTTGAAAGAGATATTGGGAGATGGCAGTGTGTAGCATTAAAGAATTGAAAAGATAAAAGAGATCTGAAATAACGACTAACGGGGTGGGAAAATAAAAGATCATGTCCTTTTTCTATGTATAAAGGAGAATGCCTAAGGGGTGAGCAAGCTATTCACTAGGGCATGCAACTTTTAAGTTAATATTACTCAAGAAAATTAGCTCAAAAGAAATGAAAAGGACTGAGCATGAATAAAAGGGTAGAGTTGAAGTTTGCGCACACCTTGAGTTGTTTTCCGCATAGCATATTGTGAGTATTCCCCATCTGAATAGCCAAGGCTGCCTCAGCATGTGCGCTGTACCTTACAAAACCAAAGCCTTTGTCACGCTGTACTCGTACTTCTTCAATTGCTCCGGCACCAAGGGCATAGAAATGACGATGCAGATCAAGTTGAGTAACCTGCAAAACAGAAGGATAAATCACACTTTTCATCAAGGAATTAAAAACTGCCATTTAGATGTGAAGAATGATGGTAGAAGTACGCCTATCATTTTATAATCAACAATATCTACCAATCTACGAAGTGCATCATAGACAAATATAAAACTGCGATACACAAAATAAGATGTTCATCGCCTTGGCTTTTATGTAGCCCGGTGGTCTAAACTGCACTTGAGAGGACAAAATGAAAAGGATAGAAAGAAACGGGTCCCAAGAATTACACATCTGCATGAAGACATCATTATCCGTAACCATGAATTTACCTCTGGTGCAAGATTTCCTACATACACAGTTGTAAACTGAGGATTGTTTTCAGGAGCATCGCTGTTTGCAGTCTCTTTTCCATCCTCTGTAGAAAAAGGGATGATTTCCTCAGAAGAAATACTGACGTTTTTCATTTGAAAAGGGCAAGAAAAGAAGCCAAGGGAAACAACAAATAAACCCAAAGTTGCCACAACATTCATGACTAGCAACATATTATTGGGGAAATGTACCAAGTGTTCCTTCTATACCCAAAGGGAAGTTATACAGATTATATGGGTCCCATTTAGCAACTGAAGCCATGAAAAGTGGAGAATCCAGTCCTCCACGAAAATGAACTAAGGCATTCCCAAAAAAACCATTGACAGGGCAGTGAAGAAACAATTGTTAATGACCAAATCTCTACAAGTCTACAGTAAAAGATCTAATCATGGTCCAAACAAGTTGTTACAATATCATGGCATGTCATAATGCCAAATCTTCAATCTCCAATTCAACTACTGCTCAAAAACTATTTCCATATTAAATAATCACATTTGCAATTAAAAGAAGTCACTGCATATATAATAAGCGCAACACTTCGAAAAAAGACCAAACTATGAATAATCAGCTCTTTTTAACCTACTTGATCTGCTCTTTTTTATCTAAAGGTTGGCACCTTAAGGTAACAATTCTAATCAAAAGATGTATTGGACACTGAAATCAAATACATAATATCAGTATAGAAACTTTAGATGTGCAATTGAGGCGAACCTGAAGTTCCATTAGTCAGCTCCACCACACTTTTACCATCAGATCCTTGCTTATCATCACCAGAGGTAGCACCTTTAGTTGCCCAATTACAACGTATCTGTCTGCTACCAAGCCACTTTCCTGAACAAAGTGTTTGAATTCAATTTCAAGATTAGTTCACAGCAATATATGCAACGATAGCAACAAAGAAAACAATAATTTAGACAATAACAATTCTTGGATGTTGCTGAGTTATCAAGTCAATCGAAACATTACCAAACTATTTGAGGTGAATTGCCAGAGAGAAATAAAAATAGCAAAGTATAAGATATGCTGTCCTAATCCACATTGTCATTCTTGTCCAAAAAGGGTGTGATAAGGTGGGAAAACTAACCTAGAGGCCAATATGCAACAACCAAATGATATAAAAAAAATTGTTAATGATAGTTACCAGTAAGATCATTTATTGCACTCTGAGCCTCCTGAAATATTGAAAAGAAGAGTGAATTTACAAAGAAAAAAAGTAAGTTGTAAAGACAGTACGAGAATGAAAAGACACTACTAGAATGAAACTAAGAAACCTTACCTGCTGATTACGGAATGAGACGAATCCAAACCCTCTTGAACGCCCAGTTTTTTGATCCCACATTACCCTTGCATCTCTGAACCCAGCACAATTATAATGAGTTTAACTTGCATAATTACAAGGCGACATCAAACAAATAAATTTGCCAAGATGGAAAATTTAGAAATATATATCAAGTAGCATTTGCCATTGCAGAACAGAAGAGGGGGTAAAGAAATAAAAAGGATAGGGAAAAGTGAACTTACGAGCAAGTAGGAAAGACAGAAAAACAGGCATATAGCATAGCATCAGTAACCTCGGGACTGAGATCACCAACAAAGATATTGAAATGATCTGAAAATTGCATGTGAAGAAGTCAAGTTCCAGAGACAAAACATGTAAAGGTTATTCCAACTCCAAGAGCCAAGCATATTCAGAAATCACTCCTTACTTGAAGTATCCTCTCTCTGACTACTAGCATATGCCCAATTAACCTTGATAGGCTGCCCAAACCTGCAAGTGTAAAGATTAGATACAAGCAGTAGTTCAAGCATAAACCAAAAGTAAAAAGTTAAATGCTTGAAACATCACTAGTACTTACAAATGCCTTCCATTAAGTTGCATTATAGCTAGACTAGCAGATCTCCGGTCAAAATAGTGAATAAACCCATAGGACGACTGCAAATTTGACCAACATTAAATGCTACATATCATAATTAGCATTGTTGTAAACCAAAATAGTCCACAGAAGGACACAGCAAATAAAATTCTGGAAAGAGAGAATAAAGAAACAAAATAAATGTGATGAAGCATAAGGCACCTTATCCTTTCGGACGAGTTTGCAACTCTCTACAATACCGGTGCAGGAGAAAACCTCCTGAAGTAACGGTTCAGTCACTTGTGGATGAATATTCCCGACATATCTGCATTAGCTCAAAAAGTAAAAAAAAAAAAAACTAAAAAATTTATGAAAAGAGGGGGAAAAGAAAGAAAGAAAGAAAAGATATATCAACTATAAGGCATTCCCATCATAAATCATAATATCAAAAGCTTCAAGTATAATCAGAGGTAAGAATTATATTCAAGTCCTAAATAGAGGATAGAAAAGTCTGCAATTCAAACATTGGCACTCTACAGGGCATAAAATTATTGTATAGGCAATTAAACAAGTGAACAGAGAACTCACATGCTGCGACACTGAGTTGGATCGAATCCAGGAGGAAGATTTCCACTAGGAATTGGCTCAATCTGAAATAGAAAAATGAACGAATATGTACTTTTTTCAGAAATGGTATATATTATTGCCAAATTCAAGAGAATTAAAGTTTTTAAAAAATCCCCATGGATGCCTGATCCCTGATCCACCCCCCCCCCCCCCCCCCCCCCCCCAAAAAAAAAAAACCCAAAGAAGGATTACTCAATCATTCAACCCCAACAAATCCCTAAAGATGCAAGCCAAGCTCTATATCTTTTATTACTACGTTTCAACCATCCTTGTAGTCTAATATTTACTTGAAAAGTAAACTAAAGTCTAAGAAAGGCAGGATTCTATATTATAACTTCCATATTAATGATCAGTCTTTGGATAAATAAATCATCACATAGAAAGCGGCAATGAAGTATATGTGAAATCATGTCTACATGAAATAATTCCATAAACAAATATCTTTCAAGATTTTTACAAAATCTACCAATTTTTTTTTAGCAAAGTTAGCATCTTTAACAGATTTGGTAAGCTATTTATATGAAATTTTAACAATACTGGATGAAATGCATGTAAAGTTGACAAGAAAACATGGTATGGTTGCAGTAAACTGAGCTATATAACACATTTTCATCTATACAGGAGAGCATGCTAACAAGATATTTTCTTCTCTACAGAAAGAACCAAAGAAAATAGAGTATTTATTTATTACGTATGAAATTGCTGAAGATTGATTTGAATCAATCTTAATTTTGACAGCTCTGAATCAAGAAAATATGAACCACTCTGTGAATAAAAAGTGATGGCTTAATTTTGCTTACAAGTGACTCCATGCTTGTGGTATACTATTGGGACCAGGGGATTTTGATGTATTGACATTCTATCCTAGCAGTCAAACAGACATATATCATCATCTTCCTGAGCATTAACTTTATGCAGATAAACCAAGCAAAACCTAAGCAATTTTTCCAATAAATCATCAAGAATTTAATTATTAAACATACAAATTGCATTATGCTATCTATGCATAAAATAAAACTCAAAAGTTTTTAAAACTAATGCTTACAATGTAAAACGAAATAAACCTATACAAATGACAATATGACATTGGACAGGAAAGGATCAGCACATATGAATATATGATAATATGAAGCATACTCTTCATATCAGAGAAAAGTGAAAATAATTCATTAATTTCAACGTCAAATGAGATAACACGCAAGCTTACAAGCGCCAGAACGGCTCTAAATTACAGCTCCACTCCACCTTCCCACCTCCCAAATGGCATAAAGGTACCCAAAAAGCAAAAACAGAAACTAATAATATCAGTAGCAATGACAACTAACAGAAACACAAATGTCAGTTACAAGTTCAACGCGAGATTCGAATTAAAAAAAAATACCCTGATTCAAAAAATAAATCCAACCGACCTAGCATTCAAACAAAAATTCGTCTCAGAAAATCATCTATAAAGAAGAAATTCATGAAAAAAAACATCACATGGCAAACAACGCGTAGCTCAGTGAAACAAAATACAGAAGAAATGAAGAACCCTAGGTTCCCCAAATTAATCGGAAGTCAGAGATCACCTATTATAGAAAAACAAACGCGAATTCAAACAAAATACAAATCGCTGAACGTTAATAGACAGGGAGAGGAAAGAACCTGGGGAGGAGCCAAGAGGCCGGGATGATAGAGAGACTGTTGTTGAAGGAGAGCAGCTTGTTGCAACAGAGCTTGTTGTTGTTGTTGCTGCTGGTGCTTCATCCTCTGGTGATCCATTCCAGATTTCTCGGATAATCGAAATCGGATGAGGATCGACGCGAAAATGGAGGTTTTTTTAGGGTTCACAGAGAGAGAGAAAGGCTTCGAGTGAGTTCGATGGAAGGGGATTTGGGGGAGAGGACTCCGACGAAGAGGAAGATTAGAAGGAAGAATATTCACTGAGGGGCAAATAATGATATTTTAATCTTGAGGGAATAGCACTGGATGCCCTCTTTTTAAGAAGATTTTCACAAATGACCCTCTGTTTTTAAAGTTTGCAAAAATAACCCTGATTCTTTCCAAAAATAGCCCAAATTTTAAGAAGGTTTCCACAAATTATCCTTATTTTGAAAGTTTGCACAAATAATCCTTGCTTCCAAAGACTGATAACGCCACCAATTTGTAATGTAGTTCACGTTGTGGATTTCTTACAATGTGTATCAATCAATATCCATTTTCGTGTCGTCCTTCGTTCTAAACTTCTAATACATTCGTTACGACTTGTGGGTTCAAGTTTTAACCTTTCAAAATTTTCTGTGGTTCTTCAATCTAACAACTCTCAAGTTTCGTGTTATTTCGTGCAGTACTGTAGTTTCGAGAAAACATACAGAATCAAAATAAAAAATTCATGGCTGACAAGCATGGAAATTCAACTTCAGCACCAAGAACAGTTTTTTTTGTTAAACTTGTGTTCTAGCAACCAAAGAAACAAACATCAAGTCTACGTTCAATAAATAACAAGGATCAGAGAGGCAATGACACAAATATAAACGCCTCTGCTGCAAATGCGTCGATTTCAGGAGTCGATCTTGACAAAAAAATACTTTGATCGATGGCTCACAGGAGCGTTCATGTTTTCAATCCATATCTAGGAACTCCATCCTCTTCCTCATCATGCCCTTGAGATCCATCGCTTCTCTCTCGGCTTTCTGCGCCCTCTTGATCTCGGCTGTGGATACGCGAGTCATATGAGGAGGAAGATCATCTCGCTCGACATCCTAACCCCAATGTGGAGATAACAGGTAAATTCAGGTAAATGAAAAAAGAACAACAGTATCCTTTCTTTCGTTTAAAAAAAAAAAAAAAGAAAATTTAAGGGTACAAACCAATTCGCCAACCAAGACCACATTCTCCCCACGGATCACGTAAAGACCTAAGGGGATGTCGCAGTAGAGATCTCCTACGATGACTCGTTCACATGCGCCTTCAAGAACGGCATTGGCTGAAACAGGACATGTTCAGAACAGCTAATGGCGGATGCATTAAGCTAAAAATGAACCTAACTGGATAAAATAGATTAAGGAGATATCATGTACCATACTGATCGAAAGACCGAAGAATCCCTGAGAGCTTGCGTCCATCTCGAAGCAAAACCAGTAGTTTTTCTGTGAAAATTAGATATGCGTCAAGAAATTTAGTAGAAACAAGAGCAAAATTTTTTTTTTTTTATGAAAAACCATCAAAGTTCAAACACAACAAGATATAAACCCACCAAGCTTTCACATTTATAAGAATAATAAGATAACAGGTTTCCTCAAGAAAGATCGGCGGGTTGTAATAACAAATAAGGAAACTCAGAACAAAATGTTATCAAGAGAACTCGCATGAGCAGATTTACATCACATCTATGGAACGAAGACAAGCATAAAAAACTAACCCCTCGTTTGTTTTTAGGTAAGGAAAGGTAATAGTTAACCTTCCGAATCTTGTCCATTTTTAAGTTAAGATTCATTGATGAATATTCTAACCATTACCCTCCTTCCCCCATTTTCCATACAAAATTTATTTTGTTTCCCCCATTTGATTATCTAATTTGAGCATAGATTAACCAAATCCCCTAGAATGCACTAACCATTTCCACCTCCCCTTCTCTGAACTCACAAAAAAGTGACGATCATACAAATTTTGTGTAAAATTTGATTCTTTTCCCTTCTATAACCTCCTACTAAAAAATAATTCTCAAGCAAAAATAATTCATACAGGGGCCTTTTAAACTATATCAAACCTTCATTAGAACTTGAATCAATTACCCGTCTAAATACAATGATCAAACATCAGAAATTTCTGAACACCCTGAACCTCCTCAACAAATCTCCAAGAAAACCAAAATCTGGAAGGGAAAAAAAAATCCAGCCTAGTGCCTACTAGAGTCTGCAACCATAGCAAGCAATTCACCAAATCAAAAAATCCTTATGGTAATTTGGCATGGTCCCTTCATGACAGTAAGAAGAGAAAACTATACACAAAACATAAACCTAAACTCTTAAAGGCATGATTTCAAACCGGCATTTTTTAACAGCAAAACTAAACACAACGATAACTCACTGTCTAGTTAAGAAAACATTTTAACAGGAGAAAGCCGGAGGTAAATGTGACTCTTCAGTCTTCAAAGTTTGAAGGGAGAGATTGAGATTTCACAACAAATCTCAATCTATGATCTATACAGCCCTCCAAGAATAAATTCATTTGATCCAAACACATCCTTACAAGTGCTCAGTAACAACCCATATGTTGTTTTCCCTCTTCATCTAATCCAAACAAGTGAAGGAATCGACCCCTTCATCCATTCCCTACCATCCTTCCACCTCCTTTTATTAAGACAAGACATGATTTTGGTATTATTAATCGAATTTCGCCAAAAACCAGTTTCGATCAGGCATAAGGAATACCAGAAACCCATTACTAATTTTTGGACCAAAACATACCATGTCCCCAATTACTATTAGTCATGATCGTAAAACCCTAATTTCAAAAGGCCATTCAGAATCAAACCTACTTCTCCAATTTGTGATTAAATAAAAAACCCTAGTAAAAAAACACATTCAGAAGCAAACCTACTAATCCAATTACACGAATCCAAGCCAAAACTAAGCAATTCAGACGTACATTCTCAAGTTCACAAAAACCAATTAGACCATCTCTCAGCTTCATATACCTAACCGGAAAATTCCCAGCAAAGTTCAATTCTTTCGGAATTTAGAAGCACACAAACAATCTGAAACCCTAGAATCCACACAAAAACGAAACAATAAACATGAAAAAAGCACAAAATTAAATTCATCAGAGAGAAAGAGAGGGAGAGGAATTTACTGTCTAGGTAGCTGGCGAGGGAAGTGGAGAGGAAAGCGTCTTCCGGGCCTGCCCACGACATCGCTTTGGATTCGGCAAGTTTAAATTTCAGAAATTTGAAGTTGCAATTGGCAAGTAGCGGCGAATTATAGATGCCCCTGTACAGAAAAATCGAAACTTGGGGCAAATCAGAGATCTATTGAGCTCATCGGAGCAACGACTTGGACTATCAGAGAACAAAGAGAGAGGATTTTAAGAAGCCGGGAGGGAGTTTTATGGTTTGCGGGTTGGTGGCGGATGAAAGTCCCGAAGAGGGATCCAGTCATTGAGCTTCGAAGAGCAAACTCTAGGATTATTTTTATTTTATTTTTTAAAAGGAAATTTTAACTGAATAAACAAAGATAAATCTATCATAAGTCCTGACCCTTTCAGAAGGGTTCGGCTGAAAATGATTTGCGGATGGTATCCAAATGTCTTGAGTCGAACCGCTCTATATGTATCAAAATCAAGAAGAAAAATGTATCATTTTATTTTATTTTGTTTTTTTTAGGAATCAAAACGTGTGGTTAGAGTTGTTAAAACATAACCCGACCTAATCAAATCCATCTGAACGCTTATAAATTTTGGGTGAAGACTACAAAAATTTGACCCAATTTTTTTTTTTTTTAACTTGAAGTTGTAATCGGTATGTTTTAATCTTACACTTGAGATTTTGCCAAATAGAACAGCAATAGTCAAATTCTGCTCGAAATGGCGTTAAGGATTAGAAAATATTCTATTTTTATAAAAATAAATAATGCTCATCGAATCGTCCTGTTTGGTTCAGGAAATTTCGTTCACATTTTCGACGGTGGTTCGATCTTCCCTTATTAGCCCGTATTTGCCCCGTCTTCTAGCGATTGTCGGCGCTTTAGTGTGGTTGCATCTGTTGTGTGTTGGTTTGTAGTATCGGGCGTCCTGTTTGATCGACAACGGATCATGGTGGTGTTCGTGTTCTTCGAAGATCCTTCATTTAGGTGGAGGCAACATCGGTGATCCACATTTCCTCAGGTGTTGCCCTTTTCGGTTGGAGTATTGTTGCAAGTCTTTGCACTCTCTCACGCTCTTGTCACGCGTAATGCGTCTTGGTTCTCGATCTTTCATCTCTGCGGGTTGATGTCTTTTATGGGTTGGTTGGGGTTTTTCTTTCCTCTATGGTGTTGTGTGATATTATGTTCTACTTGTATTGACGGCTTTCCGTCCGCCGACTTATTCGGTCATCGAGTTTTAAATGTGTCTGAATTCGAATTTTTATCTAATAAAAAAATAGCAATATCTATTAACTATGAAAAAAATATTTTTAATACGATGTGATATCCAACTTATCCAATATTTATTGAATTGATTGAAGTTAAGATTTGAAGATATATTAGAGTCTGTTTGTACAAAATTTTAAATCGAGTTACACCAAAATAAACTTTTTGATTGTTTTTTTAATCAACTTAAGTCCTCAAGAACAATAATGAATATTTGCAATCTCCCGCATTCTTGACACTCGTGGCGCGTCTTGGTGACCATTCCTGAATGGCTCACCGGAAAGGACTTGTGGGTCGGACTCATAGGTCCCCGGTTCGAACCCCGGAATGACCGCTCTTTATTTACCAATTCAAGGCGCGTCTTGATTCTTCATCGACTTCTCGGCTGAGTGACATCTTATATGGGTTGATTTGGATTTTTTCTCTTTCTTCTTTGATGATTTGTGTTATTTGTATTTGTATTAGACAATGCATCTAGTTAATGTAATCAACCTTTTTTTTGTTGGGTGCCGAACCTTGTTATTTTTGTATGCAAATGGTATGATCATGCAATAAAGGCAAAGCCGTGAAGCAAAGAAACTAAAATGCTTGCAATTTAACACCACAAAGCCAAAGTCAATGTAAATGCTTGCAATCAAACACCACAAAACCAAATACCGTACAATCTAAATGCTTACAATCAAACGCAATCCCTATATTGTGTAAACCTCTATCTTGAAAGGGGGGGAATATATAAACGGTTATGATATTTGCACGGTAAAGTTCTCGCCATCGGCACGGTGTCGGTGCCGGCTTTCCAAATCGGCAGAACATCGACATGCCGGACCCGGACTCCCAATTCGGCATAGGTTGAGGGAATCCTGCAGCTTTCGTCACATCAGTCAAATCGACTGAAAAAACTGGCGCGGGACCTGCATGCCGGTGTCGGACTCCGGATCCGGTTCGGTCACATCAGTCAAATCGACTAAAAAATCTTTCGAACTTACCTCGGACATTGGATGCAATACTGGGAGTCCGGCACCTGCATCCTGGATGCCACACTGGGAGTCCGGCACCGGCATCCGACGCTGCCGATCTGGGAGTCCGGCACCGGCACCGTGCATATAGCGAGATAACGCCGTGCAAATAACAAAAAGGTATATAAATAAGTCTTATATTTTAAGAATTAAATCTCACTCGATTTATATTAAAATATTTTTCAACGATTATATATTTATATATAATCTTCTAAACTTCAAACTAGCTTATTCGTTAAGCAAATTTGTTGCACACTATTTCATCCATCAATTCCATTATTATACTTTAATAATATAATTGGCGAAAACTTTTAAAATCAACATCAACTAAAGTCATCTATGCAATTTATATGGGGTTTTCCAATATTAAAATAAAAAAAAAAAGATATCAATCAACACCAAGGATACATAATAAGCCACTGGAAATATATTTTAATGATGGTCGACCTTCGATCTAATGATATTTTTCTTCTCTTTTAGTGTCAACTGTCAACCATGACTACTTGTTGAGTCATATCTCAACTCTTACCTTGCCCAATGGCTTCTATTATGTGCAAGGAAACCTTTTGTGTTTTGGTTTCGTGGATCAAATAATAAAGCTACTCCTTTCTATGTATCAAGTCAGGACGGATCTAATAAACATTTGGAGCAGGCACCATTTTTTTTTGGATAATTTTTATATTATTATCCAAATATGCACTCGAAAGTAAATAAAATCGATTGGAAACCAAAGGAACAAGATCGGTTTTTTGAATTCAAAGTGGAAGAAAACCAAATCTGTGTTCACATGTACATAATCAGAGTTTGTTACAGCAACTGCAAATTGGCGTCAAGAACAATATTTATAGCTGTGTGAGTTGTGAGTTCTGGCTGTTAGAAAGAGCTAATCACCGTCATCAAAATTACCATTTTGCCCCTCACTCACTTAGCTACATATAAACCCATATTTTCATAATAAATCATTTTTAAAAAAAAATATAGAGAAAAAAACAAATTTTATATGAAAAGTTGAGGGAAGAGAGTAATAATTAAAATTTAAAACAATTAATGTATCTTAAATTATACTCTGTAAATAAATTATATTTTTTTTAAAAAGGAAATAATTCGAAATCTCACACGACAAGAGGTCGAGGAAAATCGGCTGACGGACCAACCGTCATGAAACAACCCGGGAAAAGCAAATGAATTACATTTATTTTTCTTCTCTTTACCTTTTCAAAATTTATACCAAACGATGTCTAAAAAAAATAAGGGAAATGCCGCTGGCTAGTTGATATTTATATATGTTTATTGTTTAAGAAGTGGTTGACAATTAAGGTACAAGTATGAAATTTTGAAGATATGGAGTACAAGTGGAGAAGTGGGTGTCTTGTTGCGCAAAGCAGGAATATTTGCAAGTATAGGATGGATTCCTTTGCATTATTGATCAAGTGTTTCATTTGTTGCTTTATGTGAACAATATCGATCACTATCCACATTCCTCTAGCTTGTCTTGTAGTTTTATGGTAAAATCTACCCTAAACTATACCCTCAAACCGGTCAGGATTTCGTAGAGTTGAACTCCGTGGAGTTGATAGGATTACTCAATAGGAATGCATCGACCCTAAAATATAAATTAAAAAATGGCTAAATGCATTTAAATCTAAACCATTTATTTAGAATTAGGTGGTTATGATTTAACCAACTTCACATGAAGTTATTTTAGCAACTCCACGGGATCCAAAGTGCCCTCAAACTTAATCAATATAAATTGAGATATGATTATGATTGAAATGATACACAAGACCAACTCATAGTAAATTAAAAAATGAAGGTGTATATATAACAAATGAACTCGTGGCCTCACTTCCAAGTCTGAACACAAATAAATAAATCAATTTATTATTTGTCAATATAGTCTATTTAAAATATAACCTATATATATTTGACTTAGTTCTACACAATTAACCAAGTATTTCAAGGAAGATCTTCTCATTGTATATACAATGAATAAGTTTATCTACAAGGAAAAATATTACTCTAGTTATTATGTGTAAATAAGAGCAAACCTTTGCATATTTAGATTGACATTTAATAGCGACTCTAGGAAAAATGTTTCCTAACCCTAACGAGGAACGCGCCCCCACGCGTCCCTCCTTTTCTCCCCTTCAGGCCAATCGGCCGCCTAATCCTAACCCTAGCGACCACCGCTCCGCTCACCTGCAACCGCCGAAGGACTGTCCCTCTGCAACCCCCACTTGCTCTGCCCACCGCCCACCTTGCCCCTTTGCGTTGGTGTTTCTCGAGCCCACTTGCTCCATCCCCGTTCACGGCGGGATTTACCTGAGGAAGGTGTCTCGATGGGCAGTGGTGGCTCTTGAATTCTTCCATTCTCGGCGAGACCCGTCTTCCGGGTGGGCTAATCGGCCTTTTGATTGGGCTTTTTTGTGGGATGGGACTGTCTGGTGGTGGCCGGACGGGCGCCGTCGTTTCGGGCTCTGGTACGGCTGGCTTCTTGGTCCCTCTCTCTACTTACCGGTGTCCTCGCTGTCTCTTCTGGCTTCACTGATCTCTAGTATTTGTGAGGGCTGGTGGTTGTTGGGGTGGTCGAAGCCGGTGGCTTTGATTCCCTCGGTCCACAGCTGCTCAAAGGTGCCCTCTCCGCTTCTTCTGCCTCTAATGCGCCCTGTAAGTCTTCTTTCTCTCCCTTACAAACACTCGACTATTCCCGTTGCCTACCAGCAAATTACGTACTTAAGCCTCAAACAAGGTCTTTGGGAATATACTTCCCTTCAAACAAACTTCCAGTTTACATTAAATTACTCCATGCTCTTCGGCTTCTTGTTCTGTTCACAGGTGATTTCCACCCGTTACCTATCGATTCTGATATTTGTAAGTCCCCTCCCTATCTCGACTGCTCACTTGCCGCTTGTCCGGCTCTACCGATATCGTACTGATATAATTTATCCTAAAGGATACAATTGGGATCACAATCCAACCCTCATTTCGGCTAATTTCCCCAATCATCTAGTTTACTCGGTTGATTTCAACCACCTTGGTATTCATAACTTGTTTTACACTGTTAACTTCATCTCTGGTGTTTTTTACTTGATTGTTTTTTCCACTGATATTCTTACTTTGTTTTGCCAAACAACGCGGTTCTTACGGGTTGTCTTTGTTTGGTGGGCTTTGCGCTGGCCGCGCATTTTGTATCAGTCTCTGTTCTGGGTGCAGCACCATAGTTTGGTTCTTGCTGCAGCCGGGCTTTCTGTTCCGCTTTGCAGGTTGCTCTTTGCTTGCGGGTGTGTGCCTCTGTTCAGGTTTCACTCCGTAGCCTCGTCGGTTGATCACCCTCATCAACAATTTCAACAATCAGTTACAACTACTTGCCTTTACAAGGACTACCAGTTTACTCAAAACAATTGCTACAGGTTTTCTATTTCGCTAACACCGACGGGTCCTTATGTCTTTTACTTTGCTGTTCGACAGCCTCTTTGGGTTCATTGCCATTTCGATTATGTTTGTCGACACCCTCCCGGTTCTTATCATGTCTTGATGTATACAACACACCTTATACTCTTCTATTTTGTTTATTCAATAGTTACTCTACCGGGTGTATTAACCTTCCTTGTGTGTTTAGAATTGATTTTATTTTTTACACGCTATTGGTTTGAGGTTCAGTCTTGGGATTCTGAAGCTATCCCAGCTTGTATCTTGACCAACCTTCAGCTCATATTTGTTTATGGTTTTGTTTGGGTTTCAATTTTGCAAATTCTCCCTATTCCTTTTATATGTTGTTATTTGCCCAATGGTCTTAGGTACACACGTGGATCTTCATTTTTCTTGATCAATTGTGTAGCTTTTATTAAGCTGCTACTATCGATTCACCAATCCTTTAAAATAACTCTACTGCTATCCCAACCTTTTCTTCGGACATGTTCACTCATTGGCCTTTCATTCCTTATCTCATACTTGATTTGTTTCCAACCTGCAGGAAGTGCTTCTTGTCTAAAAATTCACAGACTTAACCGTCTATCGTCCTTACAGGACCTATTGATCCTTCGAAGGTGGTTTGTCGTCATGAAGGGGCCCTTGGTTTTCCGGTTTCATGTTCCGGGGACTGCTGTTTGGTGTCTTCCTGGTCGGCTTCTGCTTCTGCAACTCGCTGGTGCGTCCTTCGCGCTCGAGTTGTTGAGGTTTGTTTCAGTTCCGGTGGACTCCTTCTGCTGCGGCGTTCTTGTGCACTTGGCGTTTGCCTGTTGTTGCTCTGCTCGGTGCTCGCTGCTGGCGTCGACGGGCTCTCTGAGGAGGTTTGCTGGGTTGTGCTTAAGTGTTCCGGTTGGCTGGCGTCGGCTGGGTGCCTTGCTTGGGGCTGTGTTCGGGCATACGCTGCTGCTGCTAGCTGTCTTTCCTCGGCTTCGTTATGGCCTTCGTTGCTGCTGCTACTCGGAGTTTTGTTGTGGGATGAGCTTCCTACTAATTCAGGAGTGGTGTACTAATTTGGATTCACAATCCCTTACTTTATATTTTGGATTAAACTTAGTTTGCTACCAGCAAATTTATATAACCAATTGTATAACAACATTGATCCCAAACGACAACAATCACTGGTTACTCTCACACTCTAGTTCGCTCTCACTGGGCCTCTATATTTGTTTCGATCAATCAACCCTTTATACCATGTCCTTCTACATCATTTCTAGTTTATTCTCGTGTGTGCCACCATACGAATGTATTACCAACTATTTCGATCCGATTTTGCTGTTGTTATATAGCTCTCCAATGTTTCCCATGCCTTTGGTTTTGCACATTGTCGTCTGTTCCTCTTGGCCGGTTACAGTTGGCCTACTAATCACCAATTGGAGTCTGACACCGCTCCCGATAAAATGCTATCGATTAATACAAAACCAACAGATACATGAACCAACGGATACAAAAAATAGTTTCCCATGAATATATGCACTTGGAATTCCTGCGGTATTCGCAGTAGAAACTTCTGGACTAACGTTGACATTTTCTGTAAGAATAATCATATTAACGTACTAGCTCTCTTGGAAACAAAAACAGATAAGGTTCCGTCCGATATTTGCTGGCGGAAGTGTGGATTTACTAACATTGCTTTCGATCCGGCTGCCGGGTTTTCCGGTGGCATCTGTTTGCTATGGAAATGTTTACCCTCGAGCCAAGGATCCTTTGATCTGATATCGGTTAACAACCGCTTTATACATTTCAACTACTCGGACTTTATATCTCACACAAAAGTTGCCATCCTAGTGATTTATGCCCCACCGGACGAGGCTCGGAAGGGCCCGTTTTGGGAAACCATCGATCTTTATATCCAAAACTTACTTATACCATACTGTATAATGGGGGATTTCAATGACATCTGCTCCCCATCTGAGAAGATGGGGGGTGTTTGTCCGCCAAATGGCAGATTTGCACGCCTGATCGACCTCAAAAACAAATTTTCTTTACACGAAGTTCCTTCCTTCGGTGGACGATTCACCTGGAAACGGAAAAAACACGGAATTGACTACTGCTTTGAGAGACTGGATCGTCTCCTCATTCACACAGAGGTCCTCACCATTTTTGACTCGCTTAGAACTCAGATTCATCCCTTCACCAGATCTGATCATGCACCAATCTCGACAGACTTCAGCCGGAATGTAAAACCGAAAAACAGACCATTCAAATTTGAGCTAGCCTGGGCAAACCGCCCGGATTATAACAACCTTGTGTCTCAGGCATGGCGTCTAGACTCCTCGGGCTCCTTTATGTACCGCCTATTCCAAAAAATGAAACTTTTAAAGCGCCTTTCCAAAGAATGGCATAAGAAAACTTTCCTCAATATAAACAACCAAATTCAGACAACTGATCAGAAACTACTCCAACTACAGTCTTCGCTGATGTCAGACTACAATAACAACGACATCAAGTTATTAAAGCAACTGCTCAATAAAAGAGAAAGAATGCTCGATTTCCATCGAAGATACTGGAGCCAAAGGGCTAAGGTAAAGCATGCCAAGCTAAACGATTCCAACTCTGGATATTTTCACAAAATCGCCTCGTCCAAGAGGGGAAGGAAAATTATCAAGTCTCTCACCCTTCCGGGTGGGGCTGTCGCTGATGACTTTCATATTATTCAACAAGAATTTGAAACAGACTTCAAATCTCGATTCCGCTCCTCCACAAGAAGCGACCTCGACACAACTAGGGACTTAAGGGTTATCCCCTCGCAAGTTACACAGGCAGAAAACGACATGCTGACAGCTCCTGTCTCTAACGCAGAGATTAAAACTGCGGTTTTCTCTATGAGTCCGGACAAAGCACCTGGTCCTGACGGGTTCTCGGCAGGTTTCTACCAAAAATTCTGGAGTACAGTTGGCCCTTCTGTCACGAAAGCTGTAAAAGCATTTTTCTCAAGTGGAACGCTATTAAGACAATCTAACCATACCTTCATAACGTTACTACCAAAACGGGATGACCCGACAACAGTAAGCCACTACCGCCCTATTAGTTTGTGCTCCACGATTTACAAGATTATAGCAAAGGTGATTACAGCAAGACTTACCAAGATTTTTGAAAAATTGATACATCCCTTACAAGGCGCCTTTACGAAAGGTCGGTCCATCCAGGATAACATTCTTATAGCCCATGAGGCTTTCCACTCCTTCAAGCTTAAGCGGGGCAAGTCGGGCTTGCTTGCCTTGAAGCTGGATATGGAGAAAGCTTACGACCGTGTTGAGTGGTCCTTCCTTTTCAAAGTACTTTCCAAGTTCGGCTTTAACGACAAGTTTATCTGTTGGATCAGAGAGTGCGTAACTACGGTTTCTTACTCTGTTCTGGTAAATGATGAGCCAACGACACTCATTGAGCCCACCAGGGGACTTAGGCAGGGCGATCCCCTATCACCTTTTCTGTTTATTTTGGCTTCGGAGGTATTGGCTAGGACTCTGGAACATGAAAGTTCTGTAAACAAAGATCTGGGAATAGTGTTCGGTAAACCGGGCATTAAGATTCCTTTTTTAGCTTTCGCAGATGATATCCTCATTTTCTGCAAAGCTTCCCAGTCGGCTTGCTCTTCAGTTCTGACGATTCTTGACCGCTTCTGCCTAATTTCGGGGCAGAAGGTCAATTTACATAAATCTAGCTTCCAAGCTTCCTCGAACACAACACCAGCAGCAATTAGTGCCACGATTGCGGTCCTTGGTATCCCCCAAGCAAATAACTTTGACAAATATCTCGGCTGCCCAATCGTCAACGGACGAACTAACAAAGACACCTTCAACGATGTAGTGCTCAAATCCAAACAGCAACTCACCAAGTGGAAGGCGTCGAGCCTCTCGGCCGAAGGTCGAAAGGTTCTTATCAAATCTAATCTGTGCGCCAAACCGATTTTTCTCATGCAAGCATTTTTACTACCATCTCACATTCACCACGAACTCGACAAGGTTTACAGACAATTCTTCTGGAACAGAAGTTCTAAAGCCCCTCCGTTGATCAGTTGGGACAAAATCTGTGCTGACACCTTGAAAGGAGGATTGGGTATTCACAAAGCTGAAACAATGAACATTGCATTACAAATGAAACTGTTATGGAAAATCATGTCCGAACCGGACAATATATGGGTTCGCCTAATCTCCCAAAAATATCTTAAGGAACAGGACGTCCTAAACTACCAAACGAAAAGTAACACTTCTTGGCAGTGGAGACGCCTGATGTCTATCCGACAACAATTTCAGAACGCCCTTCATTGGTCTGTTGGAGATGGGAAGTCCATTGACTTCTGGTCTCAGAGATGGGCCTTCGCCGAGCCGTTGGTTTGCAGGGTCCTACAACCGATCCCAAATGAGCTTTCAAGCCTAAAAGTTTCCCACTTCATCAACCAAAATCTGCAGTGGAATAAGAACTTGCTCCTCTCAAGTTTAACAAACATCCTTTCAATGGATGACATCAACCATCTTCTTGGCATCATCCTGCCAAATAATCCTATGAAGGATCGTATGTATTGGGGGCCGAGCACTAATGGGTGGTTCTCGACTAGTTCGGCAAGCACCATGCTGTCAGCCAACAAGGGGTCCCAAGACGTTGATTGTGGTTGGATCTGGAACCTAGATGTTCCGCCTAAGGTTCGTCATTTTCTCTGGAAAATCTCTCGCGACGGCCTTCCGACATCGGAACGCCTACAGAAGTCCCACGTTTCTGTACCATCTGGGTGCCATTTTTGTGATATCACAAACGAATCAGACAAACACATGTTTCTTCAATGCCCAGTTACTTGCAGCCTACTAAGGACTCTCCGCATCCGTTGTCCGAGCTTATCTCAGCTCGCCGTTAATTCGGGCTCTACCTTTCCCCTAAACCAAGTTCTGCTGGCGGTGGGCAAGAAACATTTCGGCCCTCTGGCCTGTGCTTGGTGGACTACCTGGTTCTTTAGGAACCAACTGGCTTTTGACCATACGACCAAAGTATCTATTACTGAAATGGTAATCTTCTATACAACCTTTACCCAATGTTGGAAACAGTCGAAGGTCCTTGAGGACGAGTCGTCCTCGGGGACCTCTCTTCTGCCGAAGCCGAACATCCCCTCTCGTTATGCTCGTCGCCATCCCTCTGTTTCGGCTAGGGGTATGGGCCAGATCCGGTCGGGGCATTGGGACAAACCGTCGATGGATTGCTACAAACTTAATTTTGACGGATCTGTGAGACAGGGGGTTTCGTCTTCCTACGGCTTCGTTATTAGGGACTGGTGTGGCAGGGTTGTGGCCATGGGCAGAGACACGTGCATCAACGTCTCGGTCGCCTTTGCTGAAAATCTCGGCCTAAAGATGGGGATTCTTCGGGCTAAACAGCTGAATATTCGTAACCTTCTAATCGAGGGTGATAACCTTCTGGTTATTAAGGCTCTGCTAGGGGTGTGGAAATGCCCCTGGAATATCGAGCTACTTCAATCTGATATTCTCTTAGATACTTCGTCCTTCTCTTATGTAGCTATTCGTCATATTTTCAGGGAATCGAATGCAGTGGCTGACTATCTCGCGCGCAGTGCACATGCTTCCCCTGCCGACGACAGTTACGACGACGATCCAGAGCTCGGTGCTCTCATCCGCAAGGATGCGCTAGGAAGGAATTCGGCTGCGGCCGACCCGACCTAATTTTTATATTGCGTCAAAAAAAAAAAAAAAAAAACAAAAAAGATTGACATTTAACAAGAAAAATCACCAAATAGGAACACACAAAATCAATTTCGATTGTAGCAATAGGGGCGTTGGCAACTCATCGACAGGATTCATAATCTGAGATCACAAGGGGGAGCGTGCCCACTATTGCGCGTTGGTGGAGCACTTATAGGCCAAAGGTCAGCTCCAACGTTGGAAGCAATGTCACTCCAACTTGGACTTCTGAAGGCACAAGATTTTACGCTTTCTCGAATTCAGATCGAGATAGATAACCTTGTCATTATCAATACACTCAAAGGTTACTCATCGTGTCCATGTGAGATCTAAATCCTCATTACCGACATCCTCCACATTCTTTAGCGTTTTGAAGTTGCAGGGATCTCTCGTATCTTTAGGAAAGTTAACAAATGTGCATATCGTATTGCACATCTATTCTAGATGGATCTCACACCGACACCTCTTCAAGATAAAGAATTATGTACACGCATCTATAAGGGTACTATTAAATGGTGGATTGGCAAAGCCTAACCACATCCAAATTATCACATATATATTCACATGTGTTAAAAAGAAATGTATTTGACATAGTTCTAGCGATCGGGGTAATTAGAATATATTGGATCCAACACAGTAAACCCAATGACGAATCTAAAACTTTTTTTAGAGTGGGCTAAAAACTCTTCTGATTTAAAGTAGGCAAAACTAGCGATCAGGGGAAGACACGTAGGCAAAACTCTTCTGATTTAAAGTAGTATATAGATAATATAATTGGCGAAAACTTTTAAAATTAACATCAACTAAAGTCATCTATGCAATTTATAAGGGGTTTTCCAATATTAAAATAAAAAAAACTTTTTTTAGAGTGGGCTAAAAAAATTCCAAGCAATTTTTTTTTTGCATGCCAGTATATAAGAAAAATAATTTTTTTTTATAAATATATTAGAAAAATATTTTTTCCACTAAAAAAATGTTTTCCATTAGAAAAAAATGTTTTTGTTTAAAAATATTGAAGAAAAAATAAATTTTATATTTAATTAGATATTTTTAGTAGAAAAAAAATTAAGAGAAATACTCCCTCTGGCCGGAAATAAACGATATTTTAAAGTTTTACGCGTAAATTAAGAAACTACCTGAGAGTAATAAAAAATCATTTTTTTGTCAATGTAAGTAGAACTTGAGAGATGCATTTAAATTTTCTTATGATGGTTTTTTTTTGAAAAAATGAAGCCAACCTTTAAACTTCTTGGAGCAAAATTAAAACTAATTTTTTAAGAGAAAATTTGTAATTGGAGGAGTGTCCTAGTTTTTGAAATAATTAGTAGAGTGTCTATCCTATTATAACCTAAATTTTATTAAACCTCCTCCCTCCTTCAATCTATCGCCTCTTTGAGACCGCCTATTTTGCCGTCCTCTCCATCTTCACTTCAAAGTTGACCTCTCAATCTCAATCCTCCTACCGGCGAAGTCGACCTCTCCCCTTTTAATTTCTCAGATTTGGAATCGATTCCCGTTCTCTCTCTCAAGCTAGCAACCTCTCCCTTTTCAATTTATCAGATATGGAGCTCGCCTCGCCGGATCTCTCTCTCTCCCTCCCCCTCCCCCTCCCCCTCTCCCTCTCCCTCTCTCCCCTTCTGGATTCCGATAATCTAGCAAATAGCCAGATACGAGAGCCCTTCTGCACACCTTCGTGGAACCCCACCATCGTCGTCAGCAATTCAATAGAACAATGCCATCGCCGTCAAATGTTTGATGTCGGGAATGAAAGCGTGGTCGCTGGTTGTCAGGATGAGGCATCGACGTTGTCTGGAGGTAGAGGATTATGATTCCTTTGGATGTTTTTATAATCAATCTTGATCTCGCCTTGCTGCTTCTGTGTACGTTCAATCTTTTCCTGTTAGTATGGTTGAGTTTCAATCCTAGGGTTGTTGTTGTTATATGATAAAATGTTGTAGATTTATGTCGGTTCCTTTCGTGTTCAATTTTGTGTTATGTGTTCAATTTTGCAGATTATGTGTTCAATTTTATTAAAATTCTCAGAAGCACTCATTCTGTTTTTTTTTTTTGGAAAGAAATGCTCTCTTTAATAAAATATCATAGTGCAATTATAATATTTAGCCTTGATAGTAAAGATACAAAACTTTTTTTGCTTTAAAACCCTCTTAGCTCAATGGTAGAGCGATGTGCTTATGCGCAAATACATGAGTTCGAATCCCGCATAGGCTAAAGTTTATAATAATTCTAGAAATTTGCAAAAAATTTCTAATAAATGTTCAATAATAAGATATATTAGTGCAATTTTAAAATATAAATGCATGTGCATATCCTTTTTATAATGTTGTACAACATAAAGTTATATTTGGACAACATAGTATTATATGTGCACAACATCAGGTTATATTTTCACAACAGAAAGTGCTGACATGATGAGTGCTAACATGAAAAAAAAATGCAAACGCCCACCAAAAAGTACTACCTCCATTTTCCTACCTGTTTCAATTTGTCATTGTCTATCATATATCTAATTGTGTGCTGACATGCTCTTTTTTTGTGCAATTCAAGTTGATAGGTTTTTTTTAGAATGTATGTGTTCTTTTTTATTTCTAATTGTATGCTGACATAGTCTCTTTTTGTGCAATTCAAGTTGATGCATATGTTTTTTTTGTTATAATGTATATGTTCTTTTTTATTTCTAATTGTGTGCTGACATGGTCTCTTTTTGTGCAATTCAAGTTGATGTATATGTTTTTTGTATCAGACATAAAAGATACAAATAAACAGAAAGATAAATAAACAGAAATAAATCTTGTGTGCTGACATGGTCTCTAATTGTGTGCCGACATGGGAAAACCTTTGCTTCAATTTTATGAACTGTGGATAAGGTTTGGTTGTTTCTTCAATTTTCTTTGGGAATTAGAGCTTGTTCAGCTTCATGTCTTTTCTGTAGAGCGATGTTTTTTTCATTTTACATCAGTTTGTTGTAGGGTTATGTTGTTTATCTAAATGTTATGTTATGATATAATTAAAAGCCTTTTAGCTCAATGGAAGAGCGATGTGCTTGTGCGCAAATACGTGTGTTCGAATCTTGCATAGGCTAAAGTTTATAATAATTCTAGTAATTTGCTAAATTTTCTAATAAATGTTCAATAATAAGATATACTAGTATGATCCCCGCGCCATGGCGCGATTTTTTATAAATAAAATCTTACTAATATATTAAATTAATATTATAACATAATTGTAAAAGTTCAGATAATTAAATATTTTGAATTAAATTCATGGGTAGAGAAAACGATTGAAGTAGTATATATAGGTATATATAGATATAGATTACTAATATTAATTTTATGTTTTTTTTATTATTAATTTTATGTTTTGAATTAATCCCATTGTTTTTTTAGAGAAAAAAATATTAAAATTATAATTTAGGCTAAGATCAATGTTTTGAATTAAGCCCAATAGTTAGTAAAATTAAAGAAAAAGAGAATTAAGGGAAAAAGAAAAAAAAATAGAATTAAAGAAAATCAAAGAAAAATGACCAAAAAAAAGATTGGTAGAGACTCCTAAAATTCCTCTAATCTTGACACATCATCCTAAACTCTTCTAAATTAAGAGTTTATATAGATAGTTAGTAAAATTAAAGAAAAAAGAGAATTAAGGGAAAAAGAAAAAAAAATAGAATTAAAGAAAATCAAAGAAAAATGACAAAAAAAAAAAGATTGGTAGAGACTCCTAAAATTCCTCTAATCTTGACACATCATCCTAAACTCTTCTAAATGAAGAGTTTATATAGATTATTGCAATTTTAAAATATAAATGCATGTGCACATCCTTTTTATAAGGTTGTTTAAGCAAATGTAATATAAATATTATATTTGCACAATATAATGTTGCATTTGCACAACATAATATTATATGTGCCCAACATCATATTATATTTGCATAACAGAAAGTGCTTACATGAAAAAAAATGTTGATGCCTAATTGAATGTGTTGGCATATAAAAAATTGTTGCCACAAAAAAACATCTTCGACGTCGGCGTCAGCAATATCAATGTCGGCGTCAGTGCTGATACGAAAAATAAAAGTTCTGACAAAAAAAAGCATCCCCGGCGTTGGCATCAGCAACATCGCATCCTCGATGTCAGTGTCAGCAACGTCAGCATCTTTGATGTCGGCGTCACCAACGTCAGCATTGAAATACCACGACTGTATTTTCCTTATATGTCGTCACTTTGTAAGGAATTATGACGTCATAAATAAAGTTTTAAGGTAAAATTTTATGGAGTTTTATCAAGTCTATAATATATTGGGATTTAGGAAAGATCCGCTTGCATGTCAAGGGTTAAGTAAAGATGCTATAAAATTTATTAGATATTTAAGACATGCTTAAGAATAAGTTGGTAAAATATTCCAGAGTGGTAGAGTGAAAGATTATTGGAATGTATATTTAAGGAGGGCATAATGTGTAAAGATAAAAACCTTGGGCTATTTTTCGTAGTTATCCCATAAAATTGGCCAAAATGGATTTAGTGCCACGTTGCTTTCTTGATTAGCATGGAATTGGAAGTGAGACATAGTGGTGACGGGTGTGCATACACGTACTAGCCTCCCATTGGAGAAAGAATACTATAAAAGGAGGGGTGATTGCATTTCTTTTGCAATTCGATATAACTAAGAAAGCCATATACCTAGTATACTACATCGATAGCGGGTGACGTTGATTATTATTCGGTCGTTATATTTTGGGACGATTCGATATTATTTCACCGGTAAAATCTCTCTCATTTGTTTTAAGATTTTGGGATATTTTATATCGTTATAATACCCGTATATAATTTAAGTTATCTCCTTATTAGTCGTTATGATGTTCGTTATTATTTTTGGATATTTCTTAATACGATATAACCTTGGATAAAGCGGGTATTTCTTTTAAGTCGAGATAATGCCCAATTATTTTGTGGATTATATGACATTTCTAAGTCGTTATAATGCCCAATTAAATTTAGAAAAGGAAATCCTAAATTAAGTTTGCAAATCCTAATATTGTCTGGGCATTTTGAAAATTAGTGTTGGACAATTGAGTAAGGATATAAGTTTTATCGGATTAATTAAGGACTATTTTAAAAAGGAGACTCTGCCGAAGTTTAAGGGTAAAGTTGTTGGACGTAAGCTAATTAAATTATTATTTGTCTGCTATGTACGACGTGGCTAGATGCGCCTGGGTATATAGTTGGTGACGTCAATCGTGATCCTGCATGCGTCTTCAAAAGGAATGAAATCTCTTGGTTGGTTATAATCTTTATTATCCGCAGACTTCGAGTCTATAACCAAGGCAAGTGACTTTGTCCCATTTACTTCCTAAAAGACCCAATGTCTTTCTTTTAGTATGTGTCAGTTGTTAATTATCAAGTATATCTATTCGTTGAAAATAAATTGCAAAATCTATTCTTTCTTTTAGTATGTGACGTCATTTTGAATATTCTCAAAATGATACATTTTACCCAGATGAGTGGTAAATAGGCATGTGCCGGTATAACGTTGCTATTGTGTTACGTCAAGTATAACGTGGTTCAATAACGATATAAGTGAGTGATAAATAAATAAGCATTAATGTCTCGTAGTGAGAATTAAGTGCTCATTGTTTGATATCATTCGAAGAATGGTATGTGTTAGGTGAATGTTTTATCCTTATGAAATATTTTATAATGTCTCGTAGTGAGAATTAAGTACTCATTGTTTGATATCATTCGAAGAATGGTATGTGTTAGGTGAATATTTTATCCTTATGAAATATTTTATACAAGTGATATATTTGTGTGTGTGTGTGTATGCGTGTGTGTATGTGCGTGTGTATGTGTGATCATTATTCTTTTCCGATATCATTTTCCATTTCTTTTGGAAATATGATTCTTCAGAAATTCCGTTTCTCAGATATCTAATGTTATTGGATTATCCTATTCATATTTCTTTTAAGTGTCCAGAGATCCACAAAAATACCGTTCCATCATTTGCTAGTTCTTCATCGAACTAATTGAGATAGAGAAAATCCCATCATTATAGCACAAGGGCGTTCCGGTCTTTTACCAAGCGGTATCTTAATCAATAAATCCGAACATTAAGTACAGCGTTGACCAACATCAATGCGGAAACGGTTTCGTGCATTAAGAGCGTTGACCGAATTAAATACGGTAGCGGTTTCTTCTATTTAATATCGTAACTATTTCTTTTATTTAAGATTCGATGAGTATAAATATGAAGAGATAGATTCATATTGGGGAGATAACTGACTTGAGCGTCGGAGGGTCTCCGGGGGAGACAAGCCCCGCCCCGACCTCGTTCTTTGTTTCTTGGCAGGATTGTATCTCAACAAAGGAGCCCGATCTTCTTCAACGTATGGTGCGGATTTTTGCACTTACACCAACCGTGTTGTGTAATGGTTGGCTGGTGTGCCTCGTCTGCATACGATGTACATCAGTCAAATTTTGCAGGTTATTAGGTAAGGAGACCTTGAAGAGTTGACATTGTACAAGTAAATATTTTAAACGTTTTGTTATATAATAAAGTACGTCTTTCAAATTTCTATACCTTATGTATGAGATTTCACTTTATCTTGCAAGATTGCGGAAAATATATGTAAAAGCTTTGCGCCATTTGTTAATGATAAAAACCATACTTCATATCTTCCGCTGTCATTCTTTTGAATTATTTATTTATTTATTTATTTAGTTATCATCTTGTTTATGGGAGCATGGTTGCATGTCCCTATAAGCCTAAGGTAATTACGAGGACAATAAAGTCTGAATAATTACTGGCGCTGCAACATTCCCTTGTTTACAGAAGGGGGTGTTACAAGCATCTCCGATGTCGACGTCGCCAGCATCAGCAGCTCCGATGTCGGCGTCAACAACGTCAACGTCAGTGTCAGCATTTCCCATGTCGGCGCCAGCAATGTCAACGTCAGTGCTGACACGAAAAAAAAGTTCTGACACGAAAAAAAAAAAAGCATCTTCGATGTCGGCGTCATCCAACATCAACCTCGATGCAAACACGAAAAATGTCAGTGGTGTCTGCAATGTTAGTGGCGACACAACAATGTCAGTGTCAGCAGTGTCAGGAATGTCTGTGTCATCAACATTGACGTCGACAACGTCGACGTTAGCAGCATCGTCGTTGGCAATGGTCTAGTAATAATCGAGCTTTAAAAGCCTCCTAGGTCATTGATAGAGCGATTTGCTTAGACGCAAATAAGATATACTCCGTATTAATGCAATTTTAAAATACAAAAAGCGCTTACGTGCAAAACATCAGGTTATATTTGCACAACAGAAAGCGCTTACGTGGAAGAAAACAAAAACTTGACACGCGAGGGGGATGGGGGGCAAAGGGGATGGACACCCCACAAATTTTATAAATTTATGGACACTCCTAATTAAAGCAATTTTTTTTGGATATTTAACAAATCGACCCATTTTTTAATCTCAAAACATCAAATAAATCCGATCTAAATTTTACCCTCAAAACATCGTTTATTTCCGACCGGATGGAGTAAAAATTATGGAAAAAAAAATGAAGTTAATGGGTTTAAACTAATGATCTAAAGGTAATAAAAATTCATTCTTTTTAACTAACATAAGCTATTTTTGTGATTCATTATTGATTTTACACTATTTTATCCATAAAATTATTAAAAAAAAACCATAAAATTTTTGAGTGAGATATTAGCGGGAGAACCTGGATCCCAATATCAAGAGGAAATCCGATACGTAATCGTTGGGTGAATCATAACAAACAGGTAGAGTTATCCCATCTTATCCTTTATATATATATTATTAGTTATATGATGGGCGAGAAGGGGGATATATATTGAAGGGAAGAGAAAAAACAATGCAAGATACAAGCAACTAACTTGATCGTCGGAGGTATCCCCGGGGACCCGAGCCCCGCCTCTTGATCATCGTTTTGGTTTCAGGACAGCACAAAGCGACCTCAGATTCCCATCATTCACAAGAAACACCATCGTAGTATAGAGAGCCGGATTTCCCCCTCACATTTGGCGCCGTCTGTGGGAATGGTGGAATCGACGGTCCCGAACCATAGGCCCGGCGACGAGTTTACTCGGGAGGCCGAGCTCGCGGAGGAGCTAGAAAAAAGGAATCGTCAACTGCAGACGGCACTAGACGAAGTGGCTGCTCTACGGCGACAATGCGAGCGACAGGAGCACGCCTTAGGGAAACGGCCTATGGATGATCAGGTCCACAGGCTTGCCAGTACCGTCGGATTCAACACGAATGAACTGTCATTGACAGGGGGTGACCGTGTGAGCAAAGGGCGAGACGCCACCGGTGGATTTTGGTCCGATCGCTTTCGGATTCACGAAGTGGTGGATGAGAAGGAGGGATACTTTTCCCAAGCACCCCGGCATCACCACGACAGTGTGGCATCATCTCATCCGCAAGCGGCAGGGCGCCCCGGTCGCAAGAGGAGAAGATCCCCCCGACGTGCCCGACATAGAGGCTATGAAAGGCATGGAGAGCGGCTGGATGGGACGGAGCGCAGGCACAGAGAGCGGCGAGAAAGAGCTCGCGGCCGTCGCGGGGTTTCGAGTGCCACCAGCAGCGAGGATCGTCCCCCTCAGACCAGGAAGGAGAGGCTGTCCCGTGCTGAAGAGAGGCTGCTTAAGCTTTTCGCGAATCAAGGCGAATCGTTAGTCTCGGTCTAGGAACAAGCCGAGTCCAAACTCACCCAGATGACATCAACTCCGTTCAGCCGTGAGATATGGGGCAAAAGACCGCCATATAAGTTCTCCTCTCCCATCTTTGAATTATATGATGGAAAATCAGATCCGATTAACCACATCGCTTTATATACTCACAAGATGGCACTGTGGATTGAAAATGACGGAATGATGTGTAAATTGTTCCCTTCCAGCCTCGGAAAAGCCGCATCTAAGTGGTTCCACGCGCTTCCGGCTAACTCAATTTCATCGTGGAAGCAATTGGCAAAGACTTTCGTGGCCAAATACATAGCCAACAGTCGTGACCCTACGTCCATGGATTCCCTTTTCGCCATACGACCTCGACGGGGAGAGGCGTTGAGGCATTTCGCCTCCCGCTTTATAGAGTGCTACGCCGACATCGAAAATTGCGACGAGAAGGTCGCCCTATCGGCTTTCAGATTAGCTCTACCGAGGGACAGTCGGTTAAGGGAGAGCCTGACCTTAAGAACTCCAGTAGGCATATCCGAACCGCAGGAGAGAATAAGGCAATATACGAAGCTCGAGGACGATCGAGGAGTACAACGTGATTATCGAACACCCTCTCCGATGCGTCGGCAGCAGGTACATGACTCACAAAGGGACCGAGCGCGCTTTGACAAACCGGCACACAAAGGAAGGGGTCTCTTAGTTGAAGAGGCCAACATGCCAGCCCATATAGCAGTAAATACCGTCTTCAAGGTCCCGATTTATAGGATTCTCACCCAAATCAAGGATAAGCACTTCTTCAGATGGCCAAATAGGATGAGAGGCGATCCAGATGAGCGGGATAACAGAAAGTTTTGTTCTTTTCACCGCGAGAAGGGCCATCTGACCGAGGAGTGTTGGACCCTCAAGCAGTACCTCGAATATTTGGTGTCACGTGGTTTTCTGAAGGAGTTCATCAGGGAAGAGGTGAAAGCCCATCGTCCGCACCGCGAGGAGGAAAACGAGGGTGTGAAGCCTACGGACAGCAACACCAATGTGCAGAGGAAGGTTATCAACTTCGTTGAAACTAGAGTTAAGAAAGATATTAAGACTCGGCATGATTATCGGAAGGGTTGTCACGATTTGGAGGTGTTTGCGGCAGATTGCGGTGATCACAAAAGGGCGAAGCCCTCGCCTGTTCCCCCCATGTCCTTCACAGATGAAGATCTCGACGGGGTGCAGCTTCCGCACAACGATCCGCTTGTTCTGACGGTAGGCATAGGAAGTTTTGATGTACGTCGAGTGCTGGTGGATTCCGGGAGTGCGGTGGACATCATGTTCTACGGGACATTCGAGAGGCTAGAGAAAGACAAGGAGCAGCTGATTCCGGTGTCTATGCAGGTAATGGGACTCGGCGGTCTTCCTGTTTGGCCACTGGGAATGCTAAGAGAGGGGGTGCAACTTGGGGGGAAGACTGTAAGCACTGAGTTCCTTGTAATCACGGCCCCTCCTCATATAACGCCATTCTGGGAAGACCTTGGATCCACGCCATGGGAGCAGTACACTCAACACTCCATCAAACGATCTTGTTCCCCCATCTCGGCAAGATTGTCCGCGTCCGCGCGGATTAGAGGCTAGCCCGTCACTCTCTGCAAACCGGCGTTGCTAAGTCAGAGTCCTACACGGTGCAACCAGCTCCACAGGTTCTGGACGAGGTGGGTGCGCAACCTGGCGAGAAGTCGATCGAGGCGCTCCGGAAAGTCATTGTAAGTGATTCTGAGCCTAGTAAATACTTTTTAATTGGATCTGAAATGACAGAGGAAGCGGAGGAGGCTCTGGTAAGACTCCTACGCAGCAATCGGGACGTGTTTGCCTGGAGCTCGTATGAGATGCCCGGACTTCATCCAAACGTCGCCTGTCACAAGCTGAATGTTCAAGAGAGTTCTAAGCCAGTTGTGCAGCGGGCACGACGATCTTCCATTCCTCACACGGATGCAGTAATGGCGGAACTGGACAAGTTGTGGGAAGCTGACGCCATTCGAGAGGTCCAATATCCAACGTGACTGCAAATACAGTTGTGGTGAAGAAGAAAAATGGGGAGTGGCGGGTTTGTGTCGACTTCACAAACTTAAACAAAGCCTGTCCCAAAGACATGTTCCCAATGCCGAAGATCGATCAGCTGGTCGACGCCACAGCCGGGCATGAGAAGATGAGTTTTTTGGATGCTTATCGAGAATACCACCAGATACCCTTGGCAGAGCCTGACCAAGAGAAGACAACCTTCATCACACCCAGGGGCATTTTTTGCTATCGAGTGATGTTGTTTGGCCTTAAGAACGCAGGCGCTACTTTCCAACGGATGGTGATGAATCTGTTTGGCGATCTCGTGGGCAGCAAAGTCGAGGTCTATATTGACGACATGGTTGTAAAGAGTAAGAAGGAAGAAACTCACTTGTATGACCTGCAATCGGTCTTCGACAAAGTAAGGAGCGTGAACCTGCGCCTCAACGCATCCAAGTGCGTATTCGGCGTGAGCTCGGGAAAGTTCCTGGGGCACCTAGTAACAAGAAGGGGAATCGAGGCCAGCCCCGTTCAAATTAAGGCACTTCAGAGCATCCGTAGTCCCACAAGCGTCAAAGAAGTTCAGAAACTCTCAGGGATGGCCGCCACACTAAATCGCTTCATCAGTCGATCGTCGGACAAGTGTTGCCCATTTTTTAAGCTCTTAAGAGGTGACAAGATATTCCAATGGGACGACGAATGCGAGCAGGCCCTATTAGATTTAAAGCAGTACTTACAAGAGCCGCCAATACTAGCTAAGCCAGACGACCATGAGGAGCTGAGCGTCTATCTCGCCGTGTCCAGCCACGTTGTGAGCGCAGTGTTGACCAAAGAGGATGAGAGTAGGTTGCAACGTCCGGTTTACTATGTCAGTAAGACCCTTCTAGACGCCGAGACCCGGTACACACCGTTAGAAAAGCTTCTCCTCTCCTTGGTAATGGTGGCAAGGAAGCTCAACCATTATTTTCAGTCCCACCCGATCGTCGTGGTAACATCGCACCCTCTCAAGGCTTTACTCTCAAGCTCCGATCTGTCAGGGAGAGTGGCTCGCTGGGCAGTAGAGTTGGGTCAGTACGACATCCGTTTTGTGTCGCGAACTGCAATCAAAGCCCAAGTACTTGCCGACTTCGTAGCCGGGTTCGTACATGAGCAGTCCGAATCCCCGCAGCAGGCCTGGCAGATGCGCATCGACCGACAGCATGCTTGGGAGCTGCAGGTGGACGGCTCCAGTTCGTGCCGTGGTTCGGGGGCGGGTCTAGTGCTCAAGGCACCCACCGGAGAGATTATTCGCACAGCCGTCCGATTGGGATTCGCAGCTACCAATAATGAGGCGGAGTATGAAGCTATGATATTAGGATTAAAATCTGCACTGGACAAGGGCGCGACAAGCGTGTGGATTTCCTCCGACTCCCAGCTAATCGTAAGCCAAATCAATGGCGAGTACGAGGCTAAGTCGACCCGGATGATAGACTACATGGGAAGGGTCAGAGATTTGTTGTCAAGTTTCCAAGAGTGGCAAGTGAACCAAGTGCCGAGAGAGCAGAACAACGAGGCAGACGCTTTGGTGGCACTAGGATCCGTCAGCACTAGCGAGGGTAGTTGCACTGTGCAGATCGACATCCTTGAAGCTCCGAGCATCGCGTCGTCTGAAGTCAAGTGCATCGAGCTCGGTCCCAGCTGGATGGATCCCATCATAGAATACCTAGTCAAAGGACAGCTCCTTGAGGACAAGAAAGAGGCATGCAGGATGAGGATGCAAGCGTCTCGCTATTGGCTCTCACCGACAAAGGTGTTGTATAAAAAATCATTCTCCGGACCTTACTTAAGATGTGTGCACCCAAGTACGGTGCAAAACTTGCTCTTCGAGATTCACGAGGGAGTATGCGGGGTGCATTCTGCAGGAAGATCCCTCGCTCTCCGTGCTATAACCCAAGGATACTAGTGGCCCTACATGCAGAAAGATGTCGAGTGCTATGTAAGGAAGTGCGAGAAATGTCAACGGTTTGCCAAGCTCATCCGTCAACCGGCAGGAGATTTGCACCCTATCACTAGCCCATGGCCTTTCGCTCAATGAGGACTCGACTTGGTGGGACCATTTCCCAAGGCCCCTGGGAACAAATGTTTCTTAATCACCGCCACTGATTACTTCACTAAGTGGGTAGAAGCAAAGACGCTCACAGGAATTCGGGACACAGAGACCAAGAAGTTCGTATGGGAGCATATTATAACCAGATTCGGAATCCCCTATGCTTTGATATCCGATAACGGAACGCAATTTAACAGTTCTGCATTCAAGTCTTTTTGTGCAGGATATGGGATAAAGAATTTTTACTCCTCCGTGGCTTATCCACAGGCGAACGGGCAGGCAGAAGCTACTAATAAAGCCATTCTAGACGGACTCAAGAAGCGGCTAGACACGGCCAAAGGCAGATGGGCCGACGAGCTACCGGCTGTCCTATGGGCATATCGCACCACTCCGCGACGTTCTACTGGAGAGTCCCCCTTCGCACTAGCATACGGCACCGAAGCGGTCATACCTTTGGAGGTGGGGCTGCCAATAGTCCGGACCACGGCCTTCGAACAGGGAGGAAACGCAGCTGCTCTCCAGGCGAATCTTGACTCGCTGCAAGAAAGAACAGAGGCGGCAGCCGTACGCCTGGCCGAGTACCAAAGGAGTTTAGTGCAGGCACACGGGAAGCGCATCAGGTACCGAGGCTTCAAGGTAGGAGAGTACGTGTTGAAGAAAGTGCTGGGCAGCATGCGAGATCCCACCGTCGGAAAGCTGGGGCCAAATTGGGAAGGACCATACCGAGTCGCCGCCGAGCTATCAAACGGTTCTTACAAGCTAGAAGATGCCGAGGGGAAACTTGTGCCACGTACATGGAATGTGGAAAATCTCAAGCTTTACTACATCTAATGATCTACCTTAGGTATTTTATTTTACTGTTTGAACTGTTTATTCATTCGGAAATTTTTTAGCAAATAAGGGGTACTCTTTTTCCTGACCGCGCGGTTTTGTCCCAAGAGGTTTTCCCGCGGTGAGGTTTTAACGAGGCCCCATCTGTTATTTTTTGCTTGGAATAAAAAATCAGCTTTGAAATCCATACGACTGTGATCCAACGGGCAAAGCGCCCACAAACACTTCAGCCTCTATCGGCCTAGCATCAGCCCACTCGAAGGCCTTCACATTCTCGCCATTTAAGGCCAAAGTTTAGCCATTCTAAGGCCGCTAAGGGGAACGCCACTCAAGGCCAGTTCTCGCCACTCATAGGCCATTTAGGTGCTCGTCAATCAGGACCCAAAGGGAAGCCAATTACAGGCCGCATCGAGTAGGAGCCGTCAAAGGCCAATATAATCCGCCACCGACCGGGGCCGATTCTTTCGCCATTTAAGGCCAAAGGTAGCCATTCGCAGGCCATCGAGGAGGACGCCATTTAAGACCAATAGACGCCACTAATAGGTCATAATAAAGGTGAAACTGACCCCCAAGCGGCAATTACAGCGCCCTGCGAGGGATCGGTTTGGTCCAACGCAAGACCACCGGCAGCAGGGACTCGCGACCTGGTCAAAAGGTATCAACGGTTCTTCGAATTCACCCCTCATTCGTACATGGCGGGTAAATTCAAGGGGCCATTGAGTGAGATATTAGCGGGAGAACTTGGATCCCAATATCAAGAGGAAATCCGATACGTAATCGTTGGGTGAATCATAACAAACAGGTAGAGTTATCCCATCTTATCCTTTATATATATATATATATATATATATATATATATATATATATATAGAGAGAGAGAGAGAGAGAGAGAGAGAGAGAGAGAGAGAGAGAGAGAGAGAGAGAGAGAGAGAGAGAGAGAGAGAGAGAGAGAGAGAGAGAGAGAGAGAGAGAGAGAGAGAGAGAGAGGATGGATCGAATGAGAACACCCCTTAGGGTGGGAACATAGGAACACATCTCGGCCATTGATTTGGTTGAAACCAAGGGTAGAGATTACATTCAAATTTCTGATTTTTTTTTTTTTAAAAATATCCAGGGCGTACAAAAACTTCACCAATCAAACCATGTGGCGCGTGTATTGAACGTCAGTACTACACCAATTCCAATTCCGCACTCGTAGGTGTCGTACAGCATATTTGGCTCATCAAATACATTTAATTTTGGATTTTTTAAAATAAAGTAATGATTATCTATAATTCTATACTCCCTCCGTTCGGCAAAACTTGTCGTTTACTATTCATGCACGCTTTTTTAGAACGATAAAAACTATATAAAATATTCATTTTTTTATAAATTTTTTTTAATAAGTTTGTACTTATTAATAATAACTACGAAGTTGTTAAAAAAATTATTAAAAAAACTAGATATTTTATATAGTTTTTATCTCCTAAAAAAGCGTGCCTGAATAGTAAAGTGTCAAGTTTTTCCGAACGGAGGTAGTAATATCTACTCCGTACTTGTCCTCTTAGATACGAATAATTTATACGGAGTATAATTTAATCGAATAATATATCAAATTTAATTGAATAATCATTATGGTAAATACGAATAAGTTTTCTATTGTAACCGAATAATGTAATTTTAACACATTTATGTTAATAACAAAATTAATCTCTCAAAAATCATCTTCTTACATACGAATAATCTCTATAATTTAACCGAATAATATACTCTTTGTGATTTTACCGAATAATGTACAGGTTTATTGATTAATATTTTAACATTCAAAAATCAATAAATATGTAAATAATCATCTTCTTACATACGAATAATCTCCATAATTTAACCGAATAATCTCTCAAATTTAACCGAACAATTTAGAAATGTGTTGAATAATATTTTAACCTAACCAAAACAAATAAATCCGTCAAAAATCCTCCTCTTATATACGAATAATGTACAAATAAACCCGTCTAATTCTTCCTATTAAATACGAATATTTTTTGTAGAATAATGTACAAATGTGTTGAATAATTTTTTAGCCTCACCAAAATAAATAAACTCGTCAAAAATGATCATATTACATGCGAATAATCTATCTAATTTAAATCGAATAATGTGCAATGGGATACATTTCAAAAGTATCTGAGCTTATAAGTATATACGAATAATATTGACATTTTAAATGAATAATCTCCAAAAATGTTCAATAATCACCGACTCCTACCCGGTTAATTGGTCAAACCATGTTTCAATAAATGGGTAAAATTCTATTGAAGTAAAAAAAATAAGTTACGTTAGTTTGGAATAATAATTAAAAAAAAAAGATGTGTAAAAACGGCCTAACCGCAAAACAAAAGAAAGAAAGAGAAAGGGTAAGCGCGTGGCTTTGATCAGTAGAAACCCACCCAATTTTCCTTTAAAAAAAAGAGAAAATCATTATTAATCTTGATCGTTGGTTTCTTTGATTTGTAGGGTCTAGATGTGTTCTTAGTTCTCACTTTAAGGGGTGTTCTCACCAGAACCACCCCCTATATATATATATATATATATATATATATATATATATATATATATATATATATATATATATATTATCAGTTATATTATGGGCGAGAAGGGGGATATATATTGAAGGGAAGAGAAAAAACAACGCAAGATACAAGCAACTAACTTGATCGTCGGCGGTATCCCCGGGGACCCGAGCCCCGCCTCTTGATCATCGTTTTGGTTTCAGGACAGCACAAAGCGACCTCAGATTCCCATCATTCACAAGAAACACCATCGTAGTACAGAGAGCCGGATTTTCCCCTCACAATTTTATTTTTTCTATATTTTTCTTTCTGGCTAAAACCCCGAACCTTCTAGATCTGCCAATGACTAAATCAATACTCCCTCCGTTCGGAAATATAAGATCATTTACTTTTCGGCACGTAGTTTAAGGAGCTAAATACTATATAAAATATTAATTTTTTTAAAATTATTTTTTTACAATATAACACTTTTTATTAATAAGTATTAAAATGTAAAAAAATAATTTAAAAAAATCAATATTTTATATAGTATTTAGCTCTTTAAACTACATGCCGAAAAGTAAACGATCTTACATATTTGAACGGAGGGAGTATAATATAGTCAATTAGTCATGGAAAGAGATTCGAATCATATCTACACTCCAAAAAGTCATTAGCTACGTACCTACTAACCAATATATATTGATCGATAAATGTTCATTCTTCTTTAATTTCTTCTCATTTTTTCAAATTAAATTTTACGATAAATACAAGAAAACCCGTGTGATTTAGCTAAAAACACTGTAATTAGTGATTAAATTACACTCTGACCAAAAAAAATAGTGAATATAAACACGTTTTATATACTGACTAATAACTTGTGTGGATGTTAATTTGTAGGTGGCTATCAATGTTAATCCCTAACTACCTTACATGTTGGGTCCAGCTATTACTAGTGAAGTAAGTTTAATCCCCACCCAATTGTATTTGTAGGCATCTCATGTTGTGATGTTTCGTTAATCAATGGGATTAACTTGCTCATTTTGTCTCATCTTCCAATTTTTTGTACATTGGATCTGTCCAATTTAACACCACCCGTTTAATTAGGAGTGAAGATATTTTTTCAAGTAACCACCTAACCTTATCATGCAATTAATGGTTTATCTAACTTATGTCTACATTTCAAAATTATTTGTTTCTAATATAAACATAGGTTAAACATCTATTGTTTTTTTTTTGTTTGGTGTTGAAACTTATTTATTTATAATTTATATATTACATTTTTTATATAATTAAAAATATTTATTGACTAACTGATAATCACACGATGAATTTATCGCAAGTTGCACGGTGGACTAGTGTGAGTGCGCATGCATGGAGGTGGGTCCCACCAACGCAACCGGGAGTGGTCAAATATGCACGCGGACTGCGTGAGTGCGTACTGAGGTCGCAACTCCATGTCTGCACACGGGCTGCGTGAGTGCACACTGTTTCTAAATTCCTAATTGCTCCATCTCTTCCACCTCCTCCTCCGCCGCACTTCCTCCCAACTCCCAAGCATTAGAGCATCCTTAAGAGATTCCCCATCTTCATTTTTTGGAGAATGTTGGGATGGTTTTTGCTCCAAGAGCTTCCCCATTATATTATCCAAAATAGAGAATTGATGGAAAATATAGAGGTCATTCCCTAAATTTGGAGCAAACTCTATATATTTTGAGGTGAATTCTAGAATGGGAAAGCTGTTGGAATGGGGCAAAAAAATATTCAGAATATTTGATCTCTCATTTTCTATTTTGGTGATTATTTTAGAGAAGCTCTTGGGAATGCTCTTACACAACATATTGGGTTGCGTCTCGGTATCCGGCCAGGTCGGTAGCTGAGAGGCTGGACATCGGAGTCTTTATCCTCCTCCTCCGTTGCACTTCCTCCTAGACAAAATATAATTTTACATTTTTACTACAAATTGAGATTGTTTGATTTAGGGTTCACACAACCGCTCCCTTTTGGTTTGATTAGGAGTTGAAGCGTGTATATGGACATCGACAATTGAGGCGCCGGTGAATTGTGCTTTGCAGCACCAAAATTTTGATGTAAATCATATTTTGCTCTACAACAAGTCCATACTTTTTTTTTTTAAAAAAAAAATTATTAGGTAAAAGTTCGGTTGCACCTTAGCAGAAGGCACTAGCCGATAGCATCCTTACGGAGACCTGGGTCAGATAGAAGAGCTCTCATATTCGAGCAGTGATAGCCAGAGTGTGCAACCTTGTCGGTCACTGATAGGAGCAATTCCACTTCCCATGGGCATTTTACACCTTGCTTGAGATAGTTGATAATTGTCAGCGAGTCTCCTTCAATGATTAGATTTGTAATCCGGAGCTCAATTGCTTTCATGATCCCTTCTCGTAGAGCCAGGCATTCGGCCTTTAGAGGGGATTGTCCCCTAACGGCCTTCCCGATAACGTGTACTGCCTTTCCGTGATGATCCCTGATGACGAAACCAATGGAGCTTGTTCCGTTGCTTCCTGTTGAGCCATCAAAATTTAGTTTGTATGCCCAACAAGTCCATAATTTTGACGGTGAACGGTGGCCTCAGTCCAACAATCGGGGATGTTTTTAAAAAAAAAAAAAAAAAGTGCACGCGCATTACAAATATGCAGATTTACGTGCATTGTTCTCGATCGTATATTGCGTAGATAAAATAACCGACCCTCTAAAAAAATCTACTACGTACAATTACTAGATTTGGAAAATGGAACTAGATTGCCAGCTGGGAAATTTGAACAAGTAATAACTCAGTAGATTGAACTTCTTTTTCCTTGTCTTCTTTCGCTCCATTTTTTTCCCTAGAAGATTCCTATTACTGTGTTAAGTTTAGCCGTACGTACACGTCGGTTTTATCCACGTGGCAACATTTAACTGGTCCCATTTAAATTGGCAATATATACCGAGAGAGGGCTGGATCCGGTGTAAACTGTAAACAAACTAATTATTCATAGGTATCGATCACTATAATTATTCGTTAACATAAATTAATTATTTGTATGTGTGAATAGTTTTTTCATATGAAAATCATTCGTCTGTTGCAAATCAAGCTGTAGCGAAGCAGACTCAAAGTTCCAGCAATGGCGACGCCGAATGAAGTCGTTCTTGAAGCCACACACCTGCAGTCAAGTGTTCGCGCTTCTGGAGATCCACTCGCCCTTACCAATTCAGACCATCCAGGTGCGCAAATTGTGTCTCTACAATTGATTGGATTGAATTTCTTGAATTGGAGTAGAAATGTCAAGATGGCATTAGGGGCAAAATGCAAATTAGGTTTCATTGATGGAAGCTGCAAGAAACCTGGTTTAGATTCGCCTGATCATCAAAATTGGTTGAGAGCCGATTATATGGTCAGATGTTGGATATTGAATTCAATTGGGAATTCGATTTCTGAAACTTTGATGTATGTCGAATCTGCAAAGCAGTTGTGGGAAGAGTTGATTGAGCGATTTGGCCAGACAAACGGACCACTGCTATATCAGCTCAGGAGGAATTTGGCATCGCTGGAACAGGGAAACAAATCTGTTGGGGAATACTATGGTAGACTCAAGAAAATCTGGGATGAGATTGGGAGCATCGAAGGATTGCTAGAATGTGAGTGTGGAATCTTGGCACAATGCAAGTGCAGTGTGATTCAAAAGATTCTTGACAAAGAATCTAGAGCAAGACTGATGGAGTTCCTCATGGGACTGAATGAAGAATTTGATGGAGTCAGAAGCAATGTGTTGTCTTCTGAGGTATTGCCAACTGTGAACCGTGCATTCTACATAGTTCAGCAAGTAGAAAGGCAGAAGATGGTCACAGGATCCATCCAAATGGATCAAGAAGGCTCAGCTATGCACGTCAATAGGCAACACCAAGGTGGAAATAGCCAGTACCAAGGAGGAAATGGCAATGGAAATAGAAATGGAAGAAAGGAATACAAGTCTGATTACAAGGCTAGAGGGGACAAAAAGTGTGATTTTTGTCACATGAAAGGACATATTAGAGATGAGTGTTACAAGATCATTGGGTATCCAGATAAGAGCAGAAATGGATACAAGAATGGAAAGCCATATGGGAACAGGATGGCTAATGCAGTGGATGCACAAGAGCAAGATAGCCCTTTTGATTCAGTAGATGAAGAGCATACAGTTGATCAGGCTTTAGTGAATGCTGTCTGCAGAGAAAGGGCAAAGATGTTCAAGGGTAACGAGATCATGGTTGACAACTCAATGGCTTCAGCAAACATGGCTAGCACATCTTCAGGCATCTCTTCAGCAAACTTAGCAGGTAATGCTGAAATTTCAAGTGCTTTAAGTGCTGCTTTGAGTAGAAGTAGTTTTGTTTGGATAGTAGACTCAGGAGCTACTGATCACATGATTACAGATGTGAACATGTTGATTAGAACAAGGAAACTTAGTAAGCCTATCAGAGTCATATTACCTGATCATAGCATACAGTTAGCAGACACAGTTGGAGATTTGGTCATAAATGAAAGGCTTGTCATACATGATGTGCTTGCTGTAAATGGTTTTCAGTACAACTTGATGTCTATGACCAGATTGTTGGATGATGGGATTTTGATCAGTGTGAGGCCTGACAAATGTGTGTTACAGGACCCTATCACTAAGGAAGTAGCGGGAATTGGACAAAGAGTAGGAGGATTGTTCATCCTAGAAGAAACTGAAGACAGAAGAGGATCCAGAAGGCAAGAGCATGAATTGAAAATCACTGCTTGTAATAAAGCTGATGTGAGTCACACAGCTGAGTCAATAAGCATAATTCATGCTAGGCTAGGTCATTGCTCAAACAGTAAACTAGAGCATTTAGAAATGATCAAGTGCAGGCCACTAAAGGATTTCTTTTGTGAAAGTTGTATTTTTGCAAAACAGTCAAAGCAAAGCTTTAATAGAAGTGAATTTTTAGCTGCAAATGTGTTTGATCTTGTGCACTTGGATCTCTGGGGTCCATATAAGACAACTACATGGTCTGGTGCCTCATATTTTGTGACATTGGTTGATGATCACAGTAGATACACATGAGTGTATCTTGTGAATGATAAACTACATGTTTATGATGTTCTCAAGTCCTTTGTGGCTTATGTTGAAACTCAGTTCAGTAAAAGGATTAAGATAATCAGAAGTGATAATGGGACAGAGTTTGTGAAAAAGAAGTGCAGAGAATTGTTCAGTGAGAAAGGGGTAACACACCAGAGAAGTGTAGTGGGCAATCCACAGCAAAATGGAAGGGTAGAAAGGAAACACAGGCACATCATAGAGACAGCTAGAGCTATGAGGATGCATGCTGGGATTCCAGTAAGATTTTGGGGAGATTGTGTGCTAGCAGCAGTCCATGTGATAAATCTACTTCCTAGTGTTGTGAGGAATTGGCAAGCACCATATGAAATGATGCACAAAAAGGCTCCAGATTATGAGCACTTGAGGGTGTTTGGTTGCCTTTGCTATGGGAAACCAAATCAACCTAAGAAGGACAAGTTTGGATTTCAATCCAGGAAATGTGTCTTTATGGGATATCCAACAGGTCAAAAAGGCTACAGATTGTATGACATAGACAACAAATGTTTTATCACTAGCAGAGATGTCATTTTTCGAGAAAAGGAGTTTTCTTTCAAAGAAAATAAACCAAGACCAGATGAAGTGGTCACTAAGACAACACTACCATTAGTCAATCCAGCAACAGATGGAGACACATGGAGTGCAAGGGTACAGATACCTCATGAGTTGTCTAGAACACAGCAAAGTGAGCATCTAAATGCAGACACCATGGATAAGACTGTTGTTGAAGACTCTATGAGCAGTATAAGGCAAGATGATGAGAGAATGATAGAAAGTTCAGAGTCCAGCTCCACTCAGACAGTACCTGTTCACGAGATACATGAGGAGCATAGGGAGATAAGGAGATCTGCAAGAGTAAGCAAAGCACCTGCAAGACTTCGGGATTATGTATGTAGACACAAACCTACAGACTCAGTCTCCACTTCTTTTCTAGTACAACAACTGTTTGAAATGGGAGACTACTCAGAAGAGTTTGTGGGATCATTAGCAAATGCATGCAAGATAGCAGAACCAGTGACTTATGCACAAGCTAGAGGCCATCAAGAGTGGGAAGAAGCAATGAGGAAGGAAGTTGAGGCATTAGAAGCAAATCAGACATGGATCCTGACTACAATGCCTAAGGGAAAGGAAGCTATAGGATCCAAGTGGGTCTACAAGGTTAAATACAGGCCAGATGAAGAGGTTGAAAGGTACAAAGCCAGATTGGTGGCAAAATGATATAATCAAGTGGAAGGGAAGGATTACAAATCCACTTTTTCTCTAGTAGCCAAGCTAGCCTCAGTGAGAATGTTGATTGCTATTGCTACTGTAAGAAAATGGAGAATTCATCAGCTAGACATTAACAATGCTTTCTTGAATGGGTTCCTAGAAGAAGAAGTATACATGACTCCACCTTTGGGATATGACAAGGCACAGAAGGGGCAAGTTTGCAAGTTGCAAAGGTCACTGTATGGGCTTAAGCAAGCATCAAGGCAGTGGAAGATTGAGCTCACTGGATTTCTTGTCAAAAAGGGATATGTGCAGTCAATGAATGATTACTCAATGTTTACTAGAAGAAAAGGAGACAAAGAGAGATCTGCACTCAGCATTTACCATCAAGGATCTAGGAGAAGTTAGATTCTTTTTGGGGATAGAAGTTGCTAGATCAGAGAAGGGGACTGTGTTAAATCAAAGGAAATATGTGTTGGACATCCTAAAGGATTCTCACATGTTAGATTGCAAGCCAGCCTCTTTCCCTCTTCCTACAGGACTAAAACTGTCAACAGAGGAGGGTGAATGTTTGAAGGAGCCAGAAGAGTACAGAAGATTGGTTGGGAAATTATTATACCTCAACATCACCAGGCCAGATATATCATTTGCAGTACAACACTTAAGCCAGTTCTTAAGTAATCCAAGAGAACCTCACCTAAAGGCTGCAAATCATGTGGTGAGATATCTCAAGGGCACTGTAAACTTGGGGCTGTTCTATGCTTCAGATTGTGACCTCAATTTGATTGCATATAGTGATGCAAACTGGGGAGCATGCAGCTTTATAGCCAGATCAGTCACAGGGTATTGTATGTTCTTAGGAACATCAATGATCTCATGGAAAACAAAAAAGCAGAAGACTGTGTCAAAATCGTCAGCTGAATCAGAGTATAGGAGTATGTCTTCTGCAGCCAGTGAAGTAGTGTGGTTACACAGAGCTTTGCAGGATCTGTAAGTGAGAATCAGCTTACCTATCACAATGTATGGAGACAACAAGGCAGCTCAACATATAGCAGCCAATCCAGTCTTCCACGAGAGGACTAAACACCTCAACATAGATTGCCTCTATGTTAGGGAAAGAGTTACCGAAGGATTCATCAAAACAACCTTTGTGAGGTCTCAAATGCAATTAGCTGATGCACTTACCAAGCCTCTTGGAGAAGCACAACACAAGTTCTTTGTATCCAAGTATGGACTTGTTGACTCATCAACATGTCCTACTTGAGGGGGGGATTTGGAGATATAAGAAGTTAGGGAACTTAATTGTAATTAGAGTAATAAGAGTTCCTATGTTGTAATTGTAGTTGGTTAGTTTGTTAGAGCTGTTAGCTGTGTTGTATAAGCACTCGGGCTCCTCTGTACAAGACACTTCAATTGAAACTGAAATTGATCATCCCTTCAAGCTCTCTCTTCAAAGCTATTTTCGATTCTTCAATGGTGAATTGATCACCATTTCAAATGGTATCAGAGCCGAGGTTCGGCATGGTGCGATGCGGTTTGGATTCCTGGTCTTAATTGGCTGGCCGACCATAAGGCTTAAGTCGTCAAGTGCAACTGGCATTAATGCGTGGCCCGGTAGTTGCACTTGAGGGGGGTGTGTGGAAAGATGGAAAATATAACCATCCCACATTGATTAGAAATCGAATCCAAGCCTTGCATATAAGCCGGTGGACTACCCCACCTAACACCAATTGGTTTTAGGATGGAACCCCACTCGGTTTGTGTGCTCGGCTTGGATAGTACGCGTATTGCCCTTGGGCGTGCGTTGCCCCCCACGTCGGCTGACCGAAGAATAATTTTGCCCTTCAAAATCTCAATCAAATCTCAATTTTTTTTTTTGTAATTTTGGTAGTTTTTTTTACAAATTAAAAATTCAAGTTCGGACATGTCTGATTTTTAGGTCATTAAAATAGCAGATGAACATACTGTCATAGATAAATACAATTGTCACACACGAAACAAACCGAAAAAAGTGCATTGAGCTGACTTGTGCTTCACTTTTTAAAAATAAAAATAAAAATCGGGTGGTTTTGTGAAAAAATTATAACTTAATAGTTTATTAGCCAAATTCATATGAATTTTAAAGGATTTTAACAAGTTTGATGATTTTTTCTCTCTAAATATTCACAAAAAATAAAAAAAATTACAAAAATATTAACACTTTTAAACTATTTACGAAAATATTCATTTTTGTCAGATCGGAAAGAAAAACGCGTTCTGAGACCGCGTTTTATTCGGAAGGTCAAAAATCTGAAATTGGGTGAAAAGTGGTAAAAAAACGCTAACAAAGAGACGCGGTCTCAGACCGCGTCTCTTGTTTTTTTTTTAATCCATGAAAAATTGATCGAAACGGGAAAGTGGGAGAGAGAGGGAAGGGCCGGACCGCCGGAGGGAGGCGGAGGAGAGAGAGAGAGGGGTGGAGTGAGAGATAGGAAAGGGCCGGAGGAAGGCAGAGGAGAGAAGAAGGGGTGGAGGGAGGCGGAGGAGAGAGGAGGCCTGTTAGGTTTGGTAAATTCCCCCTTAGGGTTTGCCTTCCATTAGATAGAGTATATATATAGAATATAATGGGCTTGGGCCTTGGGCTCCAAGAAAACTAAAGACATGTACAAGGATTCTATCTATTAACAGACCCCCGCAGTCGGAGCGGGAGGAGAACGGACGGTCAGACTGTCCCGAAAGTCAAGAAACAACTGACGTGGCAAACCCTTTGTGAAGATATCAGCGTACTGATAGGCGGAGGGAACATGAAGGACCCGAATAGCACCAATGGCCACCTTTTCTCGGACAAAGTGGATGTCCATCTCGATGTGCTTGGTCCGTTGATGCTGCACTGGATTGCTGGCTAAATACATGGCGCTGACATTGTCAGTGTAGACAATAGAGGCACGCGGCAAAGGACAATGCAGTTCCAGGAGGAGATTGCGCAAGAAGCAACACTCAGAGACAGCGTTAGCGACTCCTCGATACTCTGCCTCTGCACTGGAGCGAGACAACGTAGGCTGGCGTTTGGAAGACCAAGCGACGAGAGAGTCATTGAAAAACACACAATACCCGGACGTTGAACGGCGGGTGTCAGGGCACCCACCCCAATCAGCGTCTGTATATGCCACAAGACCTGAAATAGGCGCTGCTGTCAGCTGCATACCAAGATGAAGAGTGCCCTGAAGATACCTCAGAATACGCTTGAGAGCGTTGTAGTGAGGTTCACGTGGGTCATGCATGAAGAGGCAAATCTGCTGAACCGCATAACTGATGTCTGGACGAGTGAAAGTGAGATACTGTAAGGCTCCAGCAAGACTGCGATACATGGTAGGGTCAGCAACTGGCGGACCTGCAGACGCGCTTAGCTTGGAGCTGGTATCCACTGGTGTGACCACTGGTTTACACTCAGACATGTGTGCACGGGCGATGATCTCAGCAGCATACTTCGATTGGGAGAAGAAGAGTCCGGAGGAAGTGTTGCGAACTGAAATGCCGAGAAAGTAGTGGAGGGGCCCCAAATCTGACATAGCAAACTCAGACGAAAGAGAGGCAATCAGCTGACGACGCAGAGCATCAGATGAGGCTGTGAGAACAATGTCATCGACATACAATAACAAGTAGGCCATATCTTGCCCCCGCTGATAGACAAAGAGAGAGGAGTCACTGCGGGAGCTGACGAACCCAATGCGAAGAAGATAAGCAACAAAGCGCTGGTACCAAGCGCGCGGTGCCTGCTTCAGGCCGTAGAGGGACTTGCGAAGATGACACACCTTCTTGGGAGTTCCAGGCTCAACGAAACCAGGTGGCTGAAACATGTAGACCGTCTCATGTAGGTGACCATTGAGGAAGGCATTCTTGACATCCAGCTGATGTATTGCCCAAGATTTGGAGAGGGCAAGCGTGAGAACTGTACGGATGGTGGCCGGCTTGACCAATGGACTGAAGGTTTCGTCGCAGTCGACACCGACTTGCTGAGACTTGCCGTTGACCACAAGGCGCGCCTTGTAGCGCTCAAGGGAACCGTCAGACCTGAACTTATGACGAAATAGCCATATACAACGGATAATATTGACGCCTACAGACCGGTCCACAAGCTCCCAAGTACCATTTCGAATAAGAGCCTGATATTCGTCGGTCATGGCGGCCTTCCAATTGGGATCAAGGAGGGCGAGCTTATGGGATTTGGGGAGGGGGGATATATGTGACGTTGAGGCAGAGAGGTTAAATATGTGTTTCGGCCTGAAAACGCCGCTCTTGGAACGGGTCTGATAGGCTGCGGAGGGCGCGGGGGGGGGGGGGGGGGGGGGGGGGGGATGGCGCGGGCGCGTGGGGAGAAGGCGCGGCCGCGGGGGCTGGAGGTGCAGCGGGGGGTGTGCCGGGGACTTGAGATGGCGAAGTACCGAAGAATTGTTGTAGAACCATGGGGGATAAGGAGGAATCAATGGAAGTATGAGAGGGAGGAGACGATTTATAGGAAAAGGGGAACGTATGCTCATCAAAGGTGACATGGCGGGATATGATGAGTTTATGTGACGTGAGGTCAAGGCATTTGTACCCACGATGGTTGTTGGGGTAGCCTAGAAAGACACAAGGTGTGGATCTAGGGGAGAGTTTGTGAGGCATGGTAGCGGAGAGGTTAGGGTAGCATAGGCAACTGAACACGCGAAGGTCTAGATAGGACGGAGTCCGATGAAATAGACGGAAGTTGGGAGTTTGATTGTGGATAGCAGTGGATGGGAGAATGTTGATGAGGTACACGGCGGTGGTGAGGGCATGGGGCCAATAGGATGGCGGCATGCTGGCGTGTAGGAGAAGGGTGCGCATCATATTATTGATTGTGCGTATAGAGCGTTCGGCTTTGCCATTTTGGGGAGATGTATGAGGGCAAGAGAAGCGAAAGGTAATGCCTTGTGTTGAGAAAAAGTTCTGAAATTGGTGGTTGTTGAATTCGCCGCCCATGTCACATTGAAAATTTTTGATACGTCGTTGAAATTGGGTAACAACGTAAGCATGAAATCGGACAAAGATAGGAAAGACTTGTGATTTATATTTAATTGGAAAGACCCACAAGAAATGTGTGAAATCATCTAATAAGACAAGGTAATAACGAAAACCATCCTTAGACACCACAGGGGATGTCCAAAGGTCAGCATGCACAATGTCAAAAGGAAAATAAGTAGGAGTAAACGAACTAGAGAAAGGGAGTCTAATGTGTTTCCCAACTTGACACGAATGACAGGAACGTCGATTCGAGTCGTTATTACAAGCAACTGGTAAAAAAGTTTTAAGAAGACCAAAGATAGGGCCGCTAGGATGGCCGAGACGAGCATGCCAGATAGGTGGAGCCATAGCTGTGAGGGAGACATGTGAGGAAGATGGCGAGACGGAAGGTGACGCGAGAGGGTAGAGATCCCCGGTACTATTGCATCTCAGACGACTGGTCCCCGTGCGAAGATCCTTGACAGTAAAACCCAATGGGTCAAATTCCACCGAAACAGAATTATCAATGGTAAATTTTCGAATGGAAATAAGGTTCTTTATAATTTGGGGAGTGAGGATAACATTTTTGAGGTGCAAGGGGTGGTTGTGGGTGGGGATTGTGGTGTGGCCTTGTCCCAAAATTGGAATACTAGAACCATTTCCGACGATAACTGAATTTGAAGGACTCTTAAACGAAATAGTTGAGAGACTACCTGGATGCTGGGCCATATGAGACGATGCGCCGGAGTCCATGTACCATGTCAGATCCGGTGGATTGAGGCTCATGGACGAGAACTGGGAGTTCAAATCAGTGGGCTGAACACCATATGTCGAGTAGTACGCGGCAAGGGCATGAGGCGGAGGGCGAGGGGCGGAGCCAAGGATGCCAACGCCCGGGTGCTGGGGCGGCATCGAGGGGTACGGACAGGGCGGGGCAGGCCACTGCGGGAAGCCCCAATAATTCGGCCACTGTGGCTGCTGCTGCTGGGGACCCCCGCGGCCGCGCCCTCCTCTGCCGCGCCCGCGCCCACCTCTGCCGCGCTGGCTGCTGTCGCGGTTGTTGTCGCGAGTGTTTTCGCGATTGTTATCGCGGCCGCTGCGTTCTCGGTTGGAATGTGTAGAGGAAGGCGTCTGATCGGTGGGCGGTGGTGGGGTGGTAACGGTTAGAGCTTGCTGAGACGACGGCTTGTCCAGTCGAGCCCGACTAGTCTCCTCTAGAGCCAGCATAGAGCGGGCTTTGTCAAAGGAAGGAAGAGGATCGGACTGTTGGATGAAGGTGGCGACGGACTGGTACTCGGATGTGAGGCCGGCGATGAGTTGCAAGACCAGGCGACGATCAGAGATCGAGGCGCCTACCGCTTCAAGTTGATCAGACAGAGATTTGAGGCGCTGACAGTAGGCTGCAGCGTTCGGAAAAGCTTTGAGCTTTGTGGTGGAGAGTTCGTTCTCCAAGAGGACCGTGCGGGTACCCTTGTTGTCCTGGAAAATATCGGCAAGGCGATTCCAGGCTTTCTGAGCCGTGGTATTGGGTTTGAGGATGGTGAGGAGAAGGTCTGACGAGACCGTGCCGTAAATCCATTGAAGGATAATGGCATCAAGTTGGGTCCAAAGATCATCGTCGATGTTCTCAGGGCGTTTCTGAGTAGGATCGATGTGGTCAATAACTCGGTGAGCACGAGCATTGTTTTTGAATAACTCACACCAGGACGTGTATTGAGAGTTTTCAAGGTCAAGGATGATGGGAATGGAATTGCGGATGTTGGTGACGGAAAGAGCCGAATGAAAGGGGGTTTTGGTGGAGGTTTCGACGGCCATGGTGGGTGGCGGAGAGGCTGCCAGGGGGCCGGCGGGCTGGGTAGGGAGGCGGCGGCGGCGGGTGGGAGGGTGGAAGCTAGGGTTAGGACAGAAATTATCTTTAAAAGATAATTAGGCTCGATATATATAGAATACAATGGGCTTGGGCCTTGGGCTTGGGCCTTGGGCTCCAAGGAAACTAAAGACATGTACAAGGATTCTATCTATTAACAAGGCCGAGCGGGTGAGGGTCGGAGAGGGCACTGGGAGGAGGAAGACGGAGATATGAGGAGGAAGACGGAGATCCGAGGGAGAGAGGGGCTCGTATGCGCCGCTCGTCTGCACCGTTCGGATCCAGGTGCTGCCGTCGTCAAAGGCTTGCTGCCAGGGGCTCGTCTGCGCCGTTCGGATCCAGACGCCGCTCGTAATACCTCCGCGCCCCTCTCTCTCAGATCTTCGTCTTCTTCTTCCTAGTGCCCTCTCCGACCCTCACCACGCTCGGTCTCCTCTCTCCTCCGCCCCTTCCTCTCTCTCCCTCCGCCTCTTCCTCTCTCCTCCGCCTCCCTCCGGCCCTTTCCTCTCCCTCCCTCTCTCCTCTGCCTCAACTCCGTTAGTCCGACCCTTCCCCCCCCTCTCTCTCCCACTTTCCCGTTTCAATTTTTCATGGAAAAAAAAGAGACGCGGTCTTGTTAGCTTCTTTTTTTTTTACCCCTTTTCACCCAATTTCAGATTTTTGACCTTCCGAATAAAATGCGGTCTCAGACCGTGTTTTTTATCCGGTCTGACAAAAATGAATATTTTCGTAAATAATTTCATAGTGTGAATACTTTTGTATTTTTTTTATTTTTAGTGAATATTTAGAAAAAAAAATTTCAAGTTTGATGTCATATTTTGGTTATATTTGGATTTTTATTTGTGTCTATGTTTGCTCATGTATCAGGATGGTTTATCTGTCAATATGTGTTTTGACATCTCAATTTACTCCTAAATAGGAATATTGTCTTACGTTTTTTTTTTTTTAAAAGAAATTACTACGAAAGATTAACTAAAAAAAAGACAAATACAATAGTATACACAGCTGGCATCCACCTGGAATATACGGCCCAAATTCCTCGCCAGCGTACAAATTTCTTACGTAAATCTCCCTCACAAATCACAATTAAAATCTATTTTCCATATTTAATTGACAATTTCGGCATTTCCTTTTCTTTCTCTTTTTTTTTAAAATATAAAGAGATTTTTAGGGATTTCAATCCTCAATCATTGGGACCTCTTCCCCTCCCTGCCTCTACCGCCACTACAAAAGCCGCCAACCCTCTCTTTCTCTCCCGAACCTCTCCCTCTCCTTCTCTCTCCAATCCTCCACACAGATAAGAGATTGTTGAATAACTTTGGTGCTCGACGATTCGTTCGAAGATTATTCGGAATTTTGCATGAGCTGTGGGAATTTGTTGAGCTTTGTTACAACTATGCCTTTTGTAATTTTTGAATTCTCCGCTGAGGAAGAGAAAGCCGAAGGAGAGTGGGAAACGGAACGATAGCCTTTAATTTCTTGTGGAATTTCACGAATTCCTTTGCTTAAACCCTAATCCTAACCCCAATTTCACAGATTATCGACCCCGAGGTCGCCGACGAAGCCGCTGTAGAAGAATCAGTTCGGTGAGCAACTCAACTTTGGTTTGATTTGATTTGTTTTGTTTTCTGGCTGTGAAGTTTCGGTTTCTGGATCGATTTGAGGTTCAAAATCTGATTGATTTCGATTTTGACTTGTTTTTTTAGTCTTTCAGGAGGAGGAGCAGAATCGATCATGTCTGCTACGGTTATCAGCGAACCGGTGGCGGTAGCGTCACAGGAGATCCAATCGCTGTCTTCGATGAACACGGCGACTATTTTCGAGGCTCAGATCGAGATCGAGGTCGAATCGGCCAAATGCGACTGCTGTGGGCTCACGGAGGAGTGCACGCCGGCGTACATCGAGCGGATCCGGGAGCGATACGCCGGGAACTGGATCTGCGGCCTATGCGCAGAGGCGGTGAAGGACGAGATCGTCCGTTCTGACCGCCTCCTCAGCACGGAGGAAGCATTAGCCCGCCAACTCAACGTCTGCCGGAAGTTCAGGTCCTCATGGCCGCCGGAGACCGATCCGACTGTGCACCTGATCACCGCCGTCCGCCAGATTTTTCGCCGGAGCCTTGAATGTCCGCGGAGTGTCCGGTCCACGCCTGCAAGTCCGATTAGAGGCAGCGGCGCTGCCGACGAGGAGATAATCAAAGGATCGGTGTTGGCCAGGTCTGGTAGCTGCTTTCCTAATATCTCTACCTAGCTGTGGCCTTTGATTATACATCTGTCTGAGCCTTGAAAATCTGCCATGGAAGAAGATTGAGGAGGAATCAAAGATACAAAACTATGCATTGAACATTTGAATTGAACTGCTGCAAGAAGGGGAAGGTATTTGGTTGAATCTTGATCGATTTCATTATCAACTGTAAAAACACAGAGGTAATTTAGATTTAAAGAGTAAAGAAAAACAAAGCAATAAGGGGTTTTAAAAAGGTCTTAAGATCTGTAAATCAGTGTGAAAGTATAAATTTGATGTCCGTGTTTCTGTGCATTGAACTGTTTGGATCCTTTTGATGCTTTCCCTATAAATTGTACATAACGATTACGGAATTGTCATTCAACAACACTCATCTCGACTTCAAAGAACCATAACCCAAACACATGAACTAGTCGAAGGAGCTCGAATTCGAAATGGATTTAACTTCTGATTGGCCATAGATGGACAGTGTACTAAAGACAAAAGCATGATTGATCATAGATGGCCAGTTCATTAGAAACAAAATGCAAGAGGTGGGTTATGACAAAGTGTATCTTCGAGTACAGCTTATAAGATTTTATACAATTGAAGATGTGGATTATCATTTATCACAGTGCATGATTGGTGTGTATTTTATGTGGAGATGGGCAAATGGGCAATGCCTTGTGTGGGGCTCGATTCAAATGTGAAATTCACATTGTCGGTCACACTTCACTTTGCTGTTGGTTTGTGAGTTGGATTGCATAAATTAGGTAACTTTAATTAGTTTGATTGCATTCTGTAACGCTCCCGGTGAAGACGATGTTCACATTTTCATTAATTTTCCGTCCAAACTCATAGTACAATTCAAAATCTTTGTCAACAGTCAAGGAAGGATGAGAAACAAGCCTTAGCTTTTTCTTGGTGGACAATATGGTTTGACGTTTAATTAACAATGGAAGTCAGTCCCTTAGAATGACTGCTGAGGATCTTATTAAGCGGCATCAAGAAAATTGGAGGCGAGGATAGGAAGAAGATGTATCCGCAGAATTGCCTAAACTTGGTATAAGGCCCCATATCTACAAAAAAAACGACGACCAAAGAAATAAGAGATGGAGAAAGCCTCATGTAGGTTCATACAAACTAAATTTCAATGGATCTGTTCTTCCTAATATTGACAGTATAGGAGGTTACATTATACGGGATTGGAAAGGACGAGTTATTTCGATGGATCATAAAAGGGTTCGCAAACATAGCCCTCTAATGATGGAAATTTTAGCTCTTCGTTTTTTTTTATTACTGAAGCCTTAGACTCTGTTGGCATGACCACTCATTATGATTTATAATATACTATGCCGTCTCAAAATTTAGGTCGTTTGACTTTTTGGCACGCTTTTTAATGTGTTAAAAACTCTATGAAATATTAATTTTTTTTCAAAATTTTTTAAGAAATTTTAAACTTATTACTAATAAGTTTCAAATTTCTTAAGAAAATTTGAAAAAAAATTAATATTTCATAGAGTTTTTAACATATTAAAAAGCGTGCCAAAAAGTCAAACGACTTAAATTTTGAGACGGAGGGAGTATTTGTAAGAGGGAAAATCCCGAAATCACGATACAGGGGCAGTTTCGTCTTTTATCAATTACCGCCTATTCTATTGTGATGACCCACATAAATGCATCGACCGTTTCCTATATTTAATGCCTCGATCGACATCAGTACGGTAACGGTTTCTTTTATTAAATATCAAAACTATTCGAATTCCTTGAATTAATTGCCTTGACCGTTTCATTTCGGCTCGACTAATATAAATACGAGAGGACTGACTTGAGCGTCGGAGGGTCCTACGGGGGAGACAAGCCCCGCCCCGACCTCGTTCGTTCTTGTTTGCAGGCTAGGGCTCGGGTTGAGAGCATGATCAAGATCGATCAACTACGATGCAGATTTTATGCATTACAGTATTATAATGCAATAATGTGTATTATAAATCATAATGAGTGGTCATGCAAACAGAGCCTTAAAGGTATAGAGGAAGGTGACTCTTTAATCATCGGTTCTGCTAATTGCACGGCCTTCTTCTCGCCAGACGCACGGTGCCCTTCTCGGACTCCCAAACCGGCAGCCAAGGATGCCCTTCTCGGACTCCCAAACCGGCAGCCAAGGATGCCCTTCTCGGACTCCCAAACCGGCATAGGGTCATCCCACTAATTAATAACACCAAGAAGGGCAAGAACCTCCATAAGAAATTAAGCCCGGCAGAGGGTCAAAAGCATCGAAAACAGCCTCCAATATCATAAGAACGTAGCCAGAATTCAGTTCCAAGAGAGACGCATGAGAGGACAATAGCAAGAGAGCTTTAACAGCACCCATGGAGCTCGGAAAAGCTGTAACAGCACCTATGGCGCAGCAGCAACACCAGCGAATAATCTGAGACACCACAGGGATGCGAGATAGCATCAAAATCCCTCGACCAAAGCATAAGACGATCAGTCCAGGAGGGTAGAAAATAGCTGAAAAACAGCCCCGAAAATAACTCCGATGAGCAGCAAAATCATCATAAAATCAGTTATTCCAAGCTGCAATTTACACAGCTCTCACACAGCAATAAGATGTCCCTTGTAGCAGCATAAGGAGAGGCTGCGAGCTCCTCGAAAGTGATCGAAACAGCCCTGAAATCATATCAAAGGAAGGGGGCATTGGATGCCGGTTTGGGAGTCTGGCAAGGGCAAATATGTTGCCGGTTTGGGAGTCCGAGAAGGGCAGCCTTGGCTGCCGGTTTGGGAGTCTGAGAAGGGCACCGTGCAAATATCAAAAAGGTTAATCATTTACTAACTATCTAAATAATAAGTCCAAATGTCCCTGTGAGATCGAATTGACAATACCTGACATTAAACTTCAATTGTCGGTCTTGAAGGAAATCTCCTTCCCTCATGTTTTTCGTTTTGGCAACAAAACGACTGATAATGTTGCATATCTTTACCGCTCTGTCAAAAGTTTCGACCTTTATAACAACATTGGTCTCTGTGACATCATCCGACGGGTTGCTCTCAAATAACCGACTTACCTTAATCTTTACCTAATAAAAAAATGTTATGATATGGAAAACCATCTCCATCACCAATCTTTTATTTGCCCATCACAAAGAAACTTCTCATCCCAACGCCTGCCATGACGTGGTTTTGTGGTGGAGAAATAAGAAATTGGCGATGAAGAAGTTATAATCGGCTGAAAGTATGTGATTGGCTTGACCCAAATATGTGTCAAGCCTTATTGATCAGGTCTAGCCAAGAGTCACAAAACATATACTACTCTCGTGTTAGGTTGGTTTTCAAACTGGTCATGTTTTGAATTGTGAAGCTGTGTTTTAATTCCTCTAAATTGGCAAATTAGTTTGTAAAATTAGTATTTATTACTTTCTTAATCTCAAAATAGAGGTCGTTTGATTTTTCGATATTGAGCTCAAAATTTTATAAAATATTAACTTTTTAAAAATAAGTAATCCGTATACTGCCCACAGGAGACTCCTGATGTACTACTGGTCTGCGGTGCTCCTTCAGGGTAGTGCTTGGCTTCATCCGTAGTCTACGTTCTCATCTCGTTTGGTTTAGTTGTGTTTAGTTTCGCTTTGTAGAGTGTTTTTGCCTGTATTTGCACCGTCTATGTATTTTATGTTTGTTTTGACGGTTATCCGTCTGCCGACTTGTCAGCCTTCGAGGTTCAGATATGTCTGACCTCGAATTTTTACCTAATAAAAAAAAATTTAAAAAAAAATAAAAATAGCAAAAAGTTACTATATTATTTATATTTTCTCTTGTTAAAGGTCAATTAGGCTAGGTGTTGATCCCCGCCCAAAAAATAAAATAAAATAAATTCAAGTTTAATGATAAAAGAAAGGGATAATATAAGAGGTGATCAGAGCGTCGAAACCAAGTCAAATGTTGTCATCACGAACGTACGTTACATATACAAGTCTTGGTTTTGGTAAACTGAACCAAACAAGAATCTTGCAAGCAATCAACCTATGTTTGACAAATTGTATTAACATTTTTGTAATGCTAGGATAAGCTCGTTTGAATTAGCTTTGTGATTCCAACCCGATTTGGTTGAGGAGATTCGAATGGAAGCCATTGATGTATAGAGTTATGGTCAATTGAGCCGACGAGTATTGGCAATGATGTTTTGAAGTTAGGCTCTACTCTGTAAGTTTCTTGCTCTGTGCACTCTAATGGACGGATCCTGGATCCGTTTCATCTTCAGTACAACACCGGTTCAGTAATCATTACAAATTGTTAAAAAAAAATACATGGACAGTATGTTATAAAAAAATATAAAAAATATGAAAAGATAGATCAAGGATCCGTCCTATTAAACTAAAAAGCATAAAAAAAGAAAGAAATCCAGAAACACTAAAACAAAAGAAGAAGTTTATGTTTAAAAAAAGACAAAAAAAAAAAAGGATGGATCATGGATTCATGATCCATCCTATAAAATTCCATTGCATATTTTGTTTATAATTTGCAATCATTATTGGATAGGTATCAAGTCATGAGTGAAACACTAAAACGAATTCAGAATCCATCCGTACGGAGTGCATATAACATCTGCACTGGGTGCATATAGTCACCCCAATCAATTTCTATGCACTCTATAGACCAAAAGATGATGAGATAATTTGAAATATCAAACACACTTAATAGATCTTAATTTTCAAAAAAGAAGGGAAATAATTTGAAATATCAAACACACTTAATAGATCGAGAGGTTGATAAACAAAAACTAAACAAACAAATATAACATCAAAACAAGAAAAAAACAAACGATTCGGAACCACATTTAAAGAAGTAAATGACTAGTCGACGTGAAAGACGAAGGAGGCTTTAGAATGATAAAGAAGCAAATGATCAAATAGGCATGAAAGATGAACAAGAGATGGAGATGACCAGTCGACGTTAAAGACAAACTAGTGTAATACCCGCGCCATGGCGCGGTTGCGATGGAAAAATAAAAATAAATGAGAATATAAAATATTTATTATAAGGAATAACCAAATACAATATAAACAAAATTCCAGCAAACACCAGGTTCAATTTAACAAATTCCAGCAAACACCAGGTTCAAAATTCCAGCAAACACCAGATCTCAAAAAAAAACTTGAATCGTACTTACCATGGTTTCAATTTAACAAATTCCAGCAAGAGATAGTCAGATTTCGACACCAGGTTAATGGCTTTTCAATAATCTAATTGACAGATAGGCTCTTGAAGCTTTTCAACACCAGGTTCATGGGTTTTCATAAGTGCCTGAAATCACATCGTCTCAAACTTGATTAGGTGGACAAAGAAGCAAAACACATCATAAAATATAGAAATACATATGCTCACAAATGACAGAAATGACATAGAACAAAAAAAAATCATAACAGAGCCAGTAGGACAATAAAAAAGAATAAAAGAAGCAATGGGCCAACTTGGGAAAGATGCTAGAATAGGTTTGAAAATTAGAAGTTGAATGGAATCCATATTCTTGAACACTTAAGCATTAGTCCAAGAGCAAAGCATTGAACGTAATAAAATATGTCATAGCATTATCCCACTTCCAATACGCTGCATTGAGGTTCAAGACCAAGCATCAGATAATTAACTTATGTCAAGAAAACTCTTGGTCACACAAACACTTTTAGAGCAATATTTTCTTCCCTTTAAAGTGTCTAACAGAGTATTGTTTAAAAGATATAAATAATGAAGAACATGGGAAACATTATGTAGAGACAGGATGTCAAGTAAAGCCACTCGTGAGATACTTCTCAAAGTAACCAAGGTCTTGGTTGATATACATGCAGGCAATTTAAAGGGGAAAAATGCTAAAGATGAGCCACACCTTTTTAAGAAAAATTAAGAACTTATGACATAAAGCAGAACTATGCATATCGTAACCATTGGAAGAATGCAAAAGTTCTTTCAATCAGAGCTGACCCCTAGAATTATAATTATGCAGACAGTCAAAGAACCGAAAACTATGCACTTCATCATCACGCTGCCATACCATGTGTCTTCAGGAATAACAAAAACTAAATCAAAATACTCTCACGACAATTATACACTATATTCAGAGTTACAAAAGCGATGAGATTCAAATCCATCACACATGGAAAGCAGAATGACTGGTTTCAGACACAAGCAGTTTGTGTTACAAATGTCAATTGCTCGGTCATAAGAGTCTGCCTGTATATGAAAATGTTGTGTTTCAATTTTAGTACGGAGAAGATTGGATTAACAGATTGACCTCATGACTTGAATCATCTCAAGGGAAAAAAGAATCAAACATTCAAACCTGAAGGACCCAATGTGCACAACTCAAGAACATAAGAGCGAGCAACAGCAGATTAGGGTCGAATGAATATAAGAGCAAGCAGCAGCAGATAATTGAATGAACACGGAAGCGGAGAGTCGAGAGCAGCAGCAGCAACCACCAGAGACAAACGTCCTTTGGGAGGAGAGTCGAGAGCAGAAGAATGTGCTACTGGAATGGCGGAGAGTCGAGAGCAGCAGCAGCAACGACCGGCCTTCTATTTGTCTGTGCCAAAGCTTCGGAGTCGGCCTTCGAGAGCGGAAAAATATAAGTATGGGTGAAGTAGAGCAACATATAAATAATGAAATAAGGAATAAGGGAATGGATGTAAGTATGGGATACACAATTCCAGACTACCTTAATGTAAAGATGATATAGATAAACTCATAAAATATCGGTTTCTACAATTCTAAATACATTACTGAAATAGTAGCTCAATTATAACTATACATGTCAAGATGATTTGGGCAAAAATCTCAAAAAGGCATCACGAACAACAGATTGAAGAATCTCAAATTGAAGACCAACAACAAAAATCCTAAAAGGCTTGAGAAGAAGACTAACACCAAAAATCTCAAATTGAAGAATTAAAAAATGCATACCTTCCATTGGAGCTTTCTTCGCCGAATCTGAGGGCTTTGGCGACCCGGGACATGGCGGATCAGTGGATCGAGCCTCTGGTTCCCGAGATTCCGAATCCAATGGGGTTGTACTCGTCTTTGGCTTCGAATTGGACTTGTCATCTGGTTCCTAACATTGTGGATGATAAACAAAGATAGAAAAACAAAACATAAATGGCGCGATTGTGAGGAAAAAATAGAAAAAAAATATATATATTTATTATAAGTTTGCTCAAAGAAACAATCTAAATAAAAATGATTGGAAAGACTTGGAGTTGTTTTAGATTTCGTCCCTGCATAACCTAGGAAAAAAAGGTTGATTTTATACTAAGGGGTGAAATGGAAATAAAATTGAATAAATATATAAGTATAAAAGAGCCTTATCAAACTTAATTGTATAAACGTAATTGTATAAAGTAAATAAATAGAATAATAGGCACAAAAAAGTATATACGGAGTATACGTTTAAATGATTTTGTCCTGACAATTCATATAGTCATTTAGTAAAGCAAAAGCAAAGTAAAGAGTGACAAATTGACACTTACATAGGTTGTGACAGCATCCAGTTCGTGCCTCCCCTCTACGTTGGAGGCCAATTGTTTATTAACCACACTTTTTTCTCCAACAGTGCTTGTTTAGAAAGTTTAAGAGCAGCAGGAACCTTGGTTGACATACATATGTGTCTACACAATAGCTGCAACAGCCAAAAGATTGAAAAGTAAGTATAAGGGATTAACAAATGAACCCACAAACATGGTTGACAGCAATGAGAGCAAATGACAGACCTGATGGCTTGCCCAGTACATGCACTTGCTGATAGCAGCTCAGCCCAAAAATTTGCTGCTCTTTTATACATTCGTTAGAAATATACACTGTGAAGGGATTTAGAAGGAGAAACAAACAGTTAAGTGATTCGAACATATGCAAAAAAAAAATACAGAACCGAAAGAAACAGAAACAACAGGTTAACACAGCAGCAGAATAACCGAAAGAAACATCAGATGGCACAAGGGTGTGACAAAAGAAATAAAATATGAACTAAATGATTTCAATTAGAGAATTTACAGCATTTCCAACTAAGGCAAAAATAAATAGTGTTTCAAACAAAGGCTTGGATCCACATTTTCTTCCTAGGAATAATAATTTACAGAAAACTAAATAATAGTCCCAATGTAGAGAAGAGGAAAAGAAAAAGAAAAGCAAGTCCACAATACAAAAAACAGTAACAGAAGATGATAATTTAAAAAAGCATTCCATTAAGAGAACGATCACAAAGAATCAAACAAACATTTCAAGCACAGTTTGATCTAAGATCTTCTTCGAATCCTCAAATGTGCTTATGAGAGCGTTTGCTTATGACTATTCTTGTCAAAGGAAAAGACCACATGTTAGAGTCTACAATCATAGGATCAAACAGTAATATATGAAGCTGGATTTTTAATTACTACCTTAACAACTCTAGCGAGTCTATCAAATAAATTCATTTTGGCACCCAGGGCACTTAATTGCAAAGATCCTAGTAAATAAACAATCACCTAAAAATAAAACACTTACTTGCAAAGATACACAACCATAAACAAACTGATAAAGGCCACCTCTATGACTGTTAGAGAGTTATAAGCGACAAATTATCAAAAGAAAAAGGGAATAAGCAGAAGCAAAATATAGATTTCAAGTTCGATGGAAAACTTACCCGTAAATAGAGCACGTAAATTCTCAGCGGTATATGGAGCAACATCTGAGAAGATCTACACAAAAAAGGTAGCCAAATATGATAAACTCAGTTTAAATGGAAAATGATGAATCGGTGGCAATGCCACAACGAAACATAAACGAAGTTAATATACTATGGTCAACAGCAGAAAGTAAAGTCAATTTGTTCACAACATGATGAGGAAGTTGTAAGCTTAGGTAATATTCACAATATAGCTAAAGAAATCTAATCCCTGAATGTTATTTTGTTGTATATACAGATAATTAAATGAGAAAGTCAATGGTACTTACAAAAAAAAATGAAGTGTATGCGCTAAAGTGCTACTATAGCATTTGTAGCCTCATTAAGGTGATTGAGACATAATTGGCTAATACGAAATAAAGTCACATAAGGTACTAATCCACAGTCTAGAGTAGATATAAAATTTTAGCACAGAACATCCCACAAATAAGAAGCTTCATGTTGAATATCAATGATCGCCTAATTTAGATCTAAAATATACAATGTGAAGAGATTCAGAGGAAGGAAAAAAAAAACAGAATAATAGTTGATCTATAAATACCTTGGTAAATATTTTTATTGGATTTCATAGTTGAAAAAAAAACAGGTTGAGAGGGGAATGCACCGTACCTGTGAATTTCAACGCGTTTGAGTAAATCTGTACCATGAGAATCCACCTCGCTCAGCTTCAATCTCACAAATTCATAATTCAATTTAAAAAATGTTGAAGCATCAATAAACAAACTGGAGCACACATAACATGGACAAAACTGTCTAAAATGTTAATATAAACGGTTGAAGCTCAAAAAAATGTTCATAGAAACACTCCAGCAGCATTCATAGCTCAAAAATCCATCGAATCACACAAGTGAATAAGGGCAATCACATAAGTAAAAAATAAAGAAAATCCACCAAATCCTCATGAAGCATGGAGAAAAAATAAGAAATAAAAATCTGAAAAAGAAGAATAGATACCTGGGCATTGAATTGGCAGGACGCCATTGAATCGATACCTGCGAATCCCCAATCCGAATCCCCAATCGATACCAGCGAATCCCCAATCGGCACGAAGGACGCCATGATCGAAGTCGGCGGAGAATGAATGAACCCTAAGGAACCGTTCGTTCCAAATTGTGAAGAAGGGGGGAAAATTAAATCCTCATGAAGCATGAACCCTAAGTAATGAAATTGAAAATCAGCAGAGGAAGATGGAGATGGGCAGGCGATCTAACCTGGACGGAGGAAGAAGACAAAGTCCTGAGCGGGATAACTTCGGCGGAGGAGGAAGACGAAGGCATGAGGCACGAACGACGCCAATATCGAAGCCGACGGAGGAGGAAGATGAACGAACCTCTGGTAGAATTTCGGCGGAGGAGGAAGACGAAGTCCTGTGTCATTGAATCTGCAGATGCAAGGAGGAAGAGCTCAAATCGTCGGAGGATTCATGTGGAATCGAAATCGCCAGAGGGAGGAGAGAAGCGGTGAATGTCTGAATGAGGCGGATGAGCCGATAAGGTACGGTGAACCCTAGACTCCCTAGTGCAATGTGTGATAATTGGAAAAGGAAAAAAAAAAAGTAAAAGGAGGAAAAAAAACGAAATAAGTTGATTGGTTGAAAACACAAAAATCATAGAGGGAAGGACACGTGTAAAAAAGTCTATGCAATTAAGTAGGTATATAGATAGATGAGACACGAGAATGGGCCATGTATGACAAAAAACACTGGATTCCTTTAATGGGCCGTTGGGCTTTGGGATTTGACATTTCCCTATGAAGGTCAATTGCTTTAATGGGCCGTAGTAGTATTTTGCTGCTCATGAGAATCGAACTCACATTGTTATTAGCAATATTCTACAAAACGCTTGATGGGTGTTTGACGGTGAGGTAGGGTTAAGAATTTAGGCGGGATATAGACAGATTTCATGATGAGTCTTTGCAGTCTAAGCAGGTTTTAATAACTTTGACAGCCTTGATGGCAGGGTGAGTTCAAAGGTTTAGACGAGGGTTTTGAAGAGTTTTTTTAGAACAGTGGTTATCAGTATGGAAAGCTTAATCCCTTTTAACCCCTTTAACACATTTTCATGTAATGTCCGGATTAGTGTATTTATTTATTTATTTATTTAGCGAAGAATAGTTGTTGGTATAACAAAAGGGGGAGTGAGATATTTAATAAAATTTGACGTATAGGCAAATTAAGTTCTATACAAAGATCAAAATTCGACATTTGTACGTTTGAAAATTAGGATGAAAGTTGATCTTGGAAAATGCTTAAAATAGACATTATTTTACTTTATGGTCAAAATTTTGTATCATTAGTGTTATAGTAGGTGTATTTGAAAATTTTGAGTGCATTTCTCATAGCCATATATTTGGTAAAAGGTCATTTCAAGTTTTCAACATATGCTTTTATTCGTTGTTTGCATTTAAAGACAAATTTCTTCTTCACGTTTCTTTTTTATTTTAATTTTCTTTTCATAATCTAAATTAATTTGAATTCTCATATGATACTCTTTTGTTAAGAAAAACATTGATTTTTTTATATATTTTTTTTTAAACTATATAAAATATCAATTTTTGTAATTATTTTTTTCACAATTTCATAATTATTAGTAATAAATATGAAATTATGAAAAAATGATTTTTTTTTAATATTTGAAAGCAAGTTCTCTAAATTAATGGAGGAGGAGTAAATAATAATACACTAATATTTTATTATTGAGGAATTGTTTTTACTTTTTTAAAAATTCAAATTAATGATATTACACTATCACAAGCAAACAAAAATAAGTATATTTATGTATTTGCCAAAGAATTAATGTATTAGAATTAGAGAAAAGTATTTTTGTCAAAGAAAAAATAGAAAAAGATATTTGTAAGTAGGGCTGTTATATGAGCTTAACAGCTCGAGCTCGGCTCGAAAAAGCTCGACTAGAGCTCGTTCACTTATCTAAGCAAGCCGACCCTGAACATGATTTTAAACTCGGTTGAAAGGTCGGCTCGTTCGATTTAGCATCGAATAGCTCGAATTCTATAGAATTTCTAAAATTTTCTTTAAATTAATATGTTATGACTAAGTAAAATTACTTTTAGCTCGAAAAAAGCTCGGCTCGGGCTCGTTCATTTACTAAAACAAGCCGAGCTTGAACAAAAAATAAAGCTCGTTTAAAAATTAGGTTCGGCTCGACTCGAGCTCGTTTAACAAATGAACAAGCTTGAACAGGCAAAACTCGGCTCGTTCGGCTCAAATCTATATTATAATACTAAAGGAGAAGTCGTCTAGGATTTGTTAGTTATTTTTATTTTAGATTTTTTAATTAGTAGGATTTGTTAGCTTTTTTTATTTAAGATTAATAATAAAAAAAACAATTAGATTTAAAAATTAAATTACTAATTAACCTAATTAATATGCCATATCTAAAATAACTAACTAACCAAAACGTAATCTTATTGTTTGCATGATGATATATGCAAATCCAGAATCTAGAAAGTTACGCAGATCTTATATATCACTTTGTTTTTTTAATCACCAATCTTATCACTTTGTAATGTAATCTCTTACTGGATCTATTGCAATCTTATCACTAAAATAATTTTAAAAAAAAAATCAGATTAGTCCATTCCAAGTTTCAGATTGTTATTAATTAGATTAGTCAATTTTTATTTTTATTTACAATTATTTATTAATTCAAAGTAGATATCTAAAATCAATGATCTCTGATTTGGTTAAAATTTTGAATTTTGAAATCACTTTTTGTTTTTCCAATTCTTTAGATCAACTAATCTGATTTGGTTACAATTTTGAATTTTGAAATTTTTTAAAAAAAAAATCACATCGCCAAAATCGTAGTACTACTATTATAAATACTATCCTAACTCTTCCTGATTCAAGTGTTCACATTTTTACGGAGTATATTCATTTGCTTTTGTGTTGCTTTTATATCTTAATCTAACATAATCATATTTGCAGATGCAGGTTATTGATTCTACCCTAATTTACTTGATTTTAATCCCACCCCAACTTCCATCTCTTATTGTCCTTCTCAGTTTATCCGATTAATTACGATTCCATTTATTATACTTGGAATTATGTCCAGTTGTGCTTAACTACTCGGAAAATTGATGTGAAATCGATCGACTTTGTGTTGTTACGTGGAATCCTTAGTCAAGATGTACGTGAAATCATTCAACGTAACACTAAATACTTCCAATTCGATTTGATTTGAAGTTATCTAATTAATCTTTTGGTTTCTTCTTCTTATCAGTTTGCTTAAAATATATTTGTAACTCTTTTTTATATGGATGTTTTCCACCACATGCTATATACAAGAATTCAAATCCCTATTCATTTTTGTATGTAAGATTATTATCTCCATATGTATGTTGGATGGTTACAAGTAATGTTTACAAGTTTTGATATCGTTGAAGAAATGATAAATAAAATTATATAAACACATATTTTTAAACAAAGATCCATGCATTGCACGGGGTACTAAGCTAGTTACATCCCTATTTGTAAGTTAGTCATCATATTTGTGGCCGGGTTTGCTATGTAGATTTTTTTTTTTGCCGGGTTTTGGAAAATCCAAGGCATTTTTTTTGCTCAAAATTAAGCAAAATTAGCATGTAATTTAGTGAAAGGGCCTTTGATCAAATTAAGCAAAATAGGCGTTTTCGTGCACGAAATTAATAATATAAAAGCAGTTAATTTTAGGGCAAAAATGGAAAACCAAACAAAAATAAGTAAGTTGACATACTAAAACTTGGATTGAATTGGAGGAGGGACAAAGCATTGACCCGGGTAAGCAAATCAAGTCGTGTCTAATCAAAACAAACTAAGAAACATTATCACTAAACTTTAACCATACATACACATATCATACTGATTTAACTCGTTTCGATTAAGACCTACGCTATAGTGGTTCTTCGATAGATAAAACGTTTGCTACCTTCCACACTCATCTAAAAATATCCTTTAAAATCTAACGACAAATCTTCAACCATCAAACACCCAATAAAATATTTTACTGATCGAATTGTCGCCGATATTCGATTTCGACAATGCTCCAACAAGGTATCCTGAGTTAATGTCCCTTTTTGCCTACTCTGACCTCAAGTGTCGATGGTTATTAATTATCTGTGTATAGGGTTTTTGCTAGTTCCGACCTTAAGAGTCGATGAGGTCCACCTAAGGTAATTATATACTCCCTCCATTTTAAAAAAAAATTAAAACTACTCTATTTATTCAAATTCCAAATCTCTAAACACAATGTTAAATAAGTTAGGAGAGAAATCGAATTCAGAAAAAACTAAATATTGAGCCTCCGGGTGAATTTGAGCAAGGTAATGTGTCGCTCGGTCCCCCCCCCCCCCCCCCCCCATCAGACTCCATCGACACACTTGAAAAGTCCGAGCTAGCAACCTTGCCTTGTGAACTAGCGTTCTTGCCACACCTCTGAAGGTCATAGTGCCGCTGAGTTGATTGTAGAGTTGTGCACAATCCATCTCAACAACAATGACCCTGGCTCTCTGCTCCCTTGCCATACAGAGCGCCCAAACCACCCCTTCCAGCTCAGCCACCAATGGCACTGATCTAGTCTGAATCCTTTCAGCCGATGCCTAGCACACCGCCCCATAAGCATCTCTTGCAATTGCTTCGGCACCACAACCTTTCCTTACATCTGAAGAAGCATCACAATTTATTTTAATGAGTCCATCTTCCGCCAGGAACCACCTAGCAAAGTCCCTCTTTGCGGTCCAGTGGAAGCCCCTTCTCTATGTCTTCGAGCCTTCTCCCCCGCCTGCTCAATAATTTCCTCTGCTGATGTCAACACACCGTCGAAGCATCTCCTATTTCGGGCATACCAAACACCAGTAGTAGCATACGCCCAGAGCTTCACCTGCTCACAATCCTTCACGTTCAGGACTCTCTCGGTCCAAACACAGAAATCTATAGCCCCCCTTGCCCAAAAACCTAATAGCTGGTAGGAGCTTACAGACCTCTCGGGCCAATTTGCATTGCCACACCGTGTGCATTATAGAGTCAAGCATGCCACAAGCATCACACCATGGCTTCCCTACACGGTAATATCCCCTGACAAGCTCAAGCTCCATATGAAGCTCCAAACTCTAGGAATAACCGGGATTCTTCATATCTTCTTCCACAAGATCCCCCCTCTTTCGATGCATGTCCTCCTCCCTTAGCTTGACGTTGTTTCTCCAACATGATGTGATAGACTGACCTCACCGAGTAGTTGTCATCCCTAGAGTATAACCTCGGCGTATCTTTGATATGCGGATCAACAAGATGAGTACTAAGGATTGCGTCTATGTTATACAGTAATAAAGAGTTTCGGATTGCTTCCTCATCCCAATGTCCCTGTCTCCAATCTATAAAGTTGATGAATGTAGGAAACTCTCCTCTACCCGTAGGATTTGCCACTAGCATGAAGAGTGGGGTCTCGGCAACCACTTGTCTCCCCATGCATATAAGGTTGCTCCATTTCCAACCGTCCAGTAGACCCCCTCCTCTAAAACCTCTCTCGCTTTCAAAAGACTAGGCCACATGTAACTCGGTTTACTTCCAAGCCTAGCCTAAAAATGGAAGAATAGGGGAAGTATCTTACTTTGAGAAATCTAGACAGCAACGCCACATGTTCCATCAAAATTCGCCACCCCATCTTTGCAAGCATAGCTAGATTAAAAATCTCCATGTCCTGAAAGCCAAGACCCCTTATGTCCTTGGATACACACCTTCTCTTCCAAGAATCTAACGAACCTTCCTATTCGCTTCCCCATTGCCCACCAAAAGTCACACATCATTTTCTCAATCTCCTATCACATATAACTCAGAAAAACAAAGCAGGACATGGTATACATCGGAATAGCTTGCACCACTTATTTCAGCAGAACCTCTTTCCCCACCCTTGATAACGTCCGAGCCTTCCACCATTTTAATTAATTTATTCCATATCCTATCCCGAATGCCGCTAAATATCACTTTTTTTAATCTCTCAATCATTGCTGGGAGACCAAGATATCTCTCATGTTTACCAACTTCTGCCACCCCCACTCGATTTTGAATCTCTTCTCGGACCTCCAGACTCACATTACTGTTGGAAGACAGTCCTGACTTTGCAAGATTCACCTGTTAACCTGACGCTTCTCCATAAACTCGGAACATATTCACTATTTCTGATCCCTGTTGACCGTTAGCCCTAACAAAAAGAATATTATCATCCACAAAAAATAAATGAGTCACATATGGTGCTGAAGGAGAAATCTTGATAACTTGCCAACTTCCCGTCTCTTCCCTGTAACCCCCGTCCCACATCGGATATCATAAGAATGTTGGGAGTGATTTATAAGTGATTCAAGACCTACCTATGTCACAAGAGCTCTTTCTTTTCAGGCTCCAAGCGAGGACAACAGACTTGAGAGGGTTAAGTTGCATGGGTTGACATCTCTTAAGACACCGGATCTTACATTCCCGCCTTCTAATTACACCCAAAAGAGCCTCCACACAAAATAGGAAAAGATAAGGAGACAATGGACCCCCTCCCGGCGTCCTCTTCTCGGTATAAAGGCTTGCGACGGGGATTCCCCTACCAATGTCGAGTAGGACGTACACTAAGGTTACACACCTCATCACCGTCCTTATCCACTCCATATGGAAGCACATCCTCTTCATGCAATACTCCAGGAAACTCCACTCGATCATGTCGTATGCTTTGCTCATATATATCCAGCTTAAGCGGCATGAAGCCCTTCTTCCTCGTCCTCATGTTCTTCATATAATGGAAAATTTCAAACAAGGACATCACATTATCAGTGATGAGTCGTCCTGACACAAAACCTCAGTTTTTATTTGTTTGCGGTTTCAACGAAAAGCACATTAATTATACTAAACACTAGATTTAAGACACATAAAACAAGTAAAAAAAATCAATCACGTCTTAACTAAAACATTGCAATTCATTACGGAGTACTCTTTTTTTTTTATATATATTATTCTCCTCACTTAATTAAAATTAGAGCTATTTGTATTGTACTACAAAAAGCAATGATCACAACACTTCTCTTTCTTCAAAATGTCCAAACACTTCTCTTTCTTCAAAATGTCCAAATCATTACATCAATAAAATTAAAACTTCAATTTATCGACACCGAAATTCGCATGTATTTGGCAATTTTAAACTGTGCCAATAGCAAGCCGTAGCTAGACACATCAAAACATGAGAGCAGGTAAGATAAATCAAGTGATGGTTATTCCTTTCAAATGAAGTAATTAAATTGTAAGAATTACTCCATAAATGAATGACTTTTAATTCTAGAACGAGAAAAATGTTTCACCTGTAAATTAAAAATAAAAATAAAAATCCAAAAGGTATTGGTGACTGGTGAGATAGTTCAGTAAACCAATTGAAGTTTCGTCTTGGTTGGGTTTTGATTTGCCACTTGACACACACAATAAGTCAGCATCATCATCAAGAAATGATGTTTTTGTTTTTTGATGGGTGTAACGTAATACCTCTTCTACCATCTTTTTTCATTCTTACATTTTGTTTGCATTATTCTTTCATGATACAAATTAAAGGTGTCAAAAAAAAAATGAAGCTTTACAAGCCTGCCCTTCAGAATTTGTGGTTCAAGAAAGGCCAAGATTAGGAAGCTTCCATTACTCTATAGATATTTAATTAATGCATGTCTAGATCATACAGATGATATCAAAATCGACTTCAAAATAATAATAGAGACGATCTACCTTGACCAATTGAGAAGTATATATTGATTTGCGAGGTGATTGTATCAGTCGATGTTTTGATTTCAAGGTTGACGATTTGATACCGAGAAGTTGATAATATTGAAAGATCGAGTTACCTAGCTAATTGGTTACTCGTGTGATGAGCCTTAAGTACACATGAGTATCATGTCAAGTTGACCGTGAAGGAGAAGTATATATGTAGGATTTAAATAAAGTAATACCCGAGTTTACTCATAGATCATAGATGTGTATCCCACATCTATCTATATACATATACTAAAATCGATGCATTGTTGCCTACGTGGCGGCTTGTGAGTGAATCTGCTTACGTGGCGGCACGTGAGTGCATCTCGCAAAACCTTCTCCCGTCAAAAAGGAAATTTAATAAAAATAATAAGATAGTTCTAATCTATATAATTAAAAATAATTATTTTATTTTACCATTAACTCATATAATTGAATAGATGGAATATCTTATAAAAGAGTAAATATTATATAAGGAAATAACTATATCAATATAATTAAACGCAATAATAGTAATAAATTTGGCATATACCGATATACAAATTGCCATATAAGTGTATCTCCATCTGGATTATAAATAATCTATCCAATGTACGGTTTATATATAAATTACACCATATGGACGGGACCTAAAAAAGACATTAGGTTCACCCAATTGCCGTATAGGCGAATTTTATGGCGGGTCTTTGGGGTCTAGGCGGGTCTTGGTGACCTTGAAGGCCTTGGTGGAGGGATGAGGTAAGGGGTTTAGGCGGGAATCTAGGTGGACCTTGAAGGGTTTTTTTTAAAACAATGATCATAATTACCAAAAATATTAATAGATACATAGTAGTAAATATTTGATAGGTATTATCGATTATTTTTGGTGGAAATAATTAATTATTTCATAGGTATTATATATATATATACTATTTTTCAAGAGAATTAGTTATTTATATCTAGATTAATTTTAATCTTATATTTTCAGTTATTAGTTTAATTATCATAATGTAATTCATATATATATATATATATATTTCATATTTATAATAGGATTTTTTTATAGATAATAAATATAATTTTATAATATTGTGTAAAAATATTCCCGTACCGAGGACGGGGCATACACTAGTTGATAATATAAAGAGATCAAATAAAACTGGTTTTAGTATGTGGACCTACACATGATCCTCTATCCTAGCCTACTACAAAACCAAACATGTAACTTAATATGGTAATCAAAGCTCAAGTTGGCTTAAATCTATTAGACCTATATATAAAATGATTTAATGAGGGAAATATGCTAGCTTACGAAGTTACTTCCCATGAATTCAATTCACATGAATTATAATTCTCATAAATTTTAAAAAATTGTTTGGTTAAACAATAAGATGTATGGAATTTAAATGAGAAAAGTTGAATTTTTCCATAAAAAATGGTAGAATTGTAACTTACCTAGTCCCCTTAAAAAATGGTAGAATTGAAATTCTTGGAAATTCAAGTTCCTAAATTTTTCTGTGTTAAAAAAAACAACCAAGCATAGATATTTATTCTACTTCATGTGTTTTTAAACTTCTTGGATTTTTTAGATGTTAACCAAACAAGCTCTAATTGCTAGTTTGTGAATTGGATATTATTAGGAAACAATCAAAACGTTTATTTATTCAAACTTTCAATATAATATAATTAAATAATATTCCAACTATATAATTAAGATAAGCAAGCCTTAATTATGTCAATAAGATATCCTTTTTCAAGTTTAATTATATTATTCAAACAAGGATAACAAACCACACAAAGACTCAATTACTATTGGTTTAATATATTGCTTGTGGAATGAGCCTATAAAGGTTTTGACAAAAGAAAATTAAACTATAAAGTTAAGCCAAAGAGGGCTTCAAAGAATAAGCTATAAAGCAAGTAGTCATTTTAAAGCCCATTTAAAAATCATGCAGTCAACCATGGAGGTAACATCATCACCTACCCTATAGGCAACCAATTTTTTTTCCTCACAACAGACAACAAGTCAATTTCTCATCACCAAAGACAAGAACTTAGAGGCTAACATTTATTCCTCCATAGCCCAATTACCCGTCGAAATTCGAAATAACCCGACTCGTAATGACCAAAATTTAAAAATTATTGTTGAAAAACTACCTGGTCGGTAAATATCCGAAAACAAGAAATTCGAGGCCAACATTTATTCTTCCATACCCCAATTTACTCGAAACTCGAATCAATCCGACTGGTTAAATGACCAAAATTTAAAAATTACCGTTGAAAAACTACCTGGTCGGTGAAATTTACCCTAAATTGATTGATTGAAAAGTTGATTGAAAAGTTGAAAGGCATATATTTCCATGCCACCAAGAGATAGAATGCCACCCACCAAAATGGTGAAGTAGACACCAGACTTTTCTTGAGTGTCTTTTATACCATCCCTTGGTGTTGTGTGTTTCACCACAAAGCCTTGCCATGGAAGCTCAATGAGTCCATTCGGAATCGAGTAAGGAAATCTCGGGGCTCGAATAAGCTTGGAGGGAAAATGGTCATGATGAAGATCAAGAAAAAGCTTGTGATGTTGTCTTGCTGCAGGGCAAACATGATGGAGGTTCAAGAGGCCAAAAAGGAGATGCAGAAGCTGCCATCTATAAACCGGTTGCTCTTATCGGATTTGAGTGATCTCTCCTCTCAATTCTCGTCGAGTGATCTCTCCATAGTCCTCCATGGCCAGAAACTATGTGTCTTCACCTTCGAAGAGATGAGGGAGATCACAGGCAACTTCACCTCCAAGAACTATCTTGGTGAAGGCGGGTTCGGGAGGGTGTACAAAGGGTGCATTCGAGAGAGGCTGAGGCCCGGTCTTCAGGCTCAGACTGTCGCGGTCAAGGTGTTGGATGTCGAAGGGCCACAAGGCCATATGGAATGGCTGGTGAGTGTGACTCAAAGTTTGTATAATCACTAAGAAAAATGCCTTATATAACTCATCAATAATGAATCTTTGCAGGCTGAAGTTGTTTTTCTTGGGCAAATTCGGCACCCTCACCTTGTCAAGCTGATAGGCTATTGCTGCGAGGACGATTACAGGCTTCTAGTCTACGAGTTCATGGCGCTAGGGAGCTTGGAAAACCGACTTTTTAATAGTACGTAACGCCTCTAAGTGAGCTTGATTTTCATAGTGAAAAGTTGTGTAAGAAGGTGAGTTTCATGTCTTTGTGCAGGGTATTCGGCCCCCTTGTCGTGGATAGCGAGGATGAAGATTGCATTCGGAGCTGCTAAGGGGCTCGCTTTCTTGCACGAAGAGCAAAACTCGGTCATATACCGAGATTTCAAGGCTGCAAACATCCTATTGGACTCTGTAAAACACTGTTCTTCACACCAAAAATGACTTGTTAAACTGCAAGAACAAGTCTATGAAAAAGTGTTTTTGCTTCCTATTGTAGGACTATACAGCTAAGCTATCGGATTTCGGACTAGCAACCGATGGATCAAGGGACGGCAAGCAATGTGGCGTGTCACCGGTTAGGGGAACGGAAGGCTACATTGCACCAGACTACCTTATGACCGGTTAGTTCTATTCCGAATCCCCTCCATGGCTCCATGAAATCGGATAAAAAGGGACCCTAACGAATGGTTTTTCGTGTTTTCGATCGTGTTATGTTGTATAGGCCGATTGACGATGAAGAGCGATGTGTACAGCTTCGGAGTCGTTCTCCTAGAGGTGTTGACGGGTAGGCAAGCGAGCGGGAGGAGGTATAGGACCAAGGAGCACAGCCTGGTGGAGTGGGCAAGGCCGCTATTGAGGAGCCCTAAGAAGATGAAACATGTAATGGACCCGAGATTCGAAGGGAAATACCCGGTTGAAGGGGCTAAGAAGGCGTCGAAGCTAGCTCACCGGTGCTTGAACCGCGACCCGAAGGCTAGGCCTAGCATGACCACCGTGGTCAGGACGCTGGAGCAGATCTTGGAGCTTGGAAATGAACCACGTACCAAGAGGTGTGATAGTGAGAAGGTAATATAGTAAGAGAGATTAAATTAGGATCTTTTTTAATTGTTATGTATTCATCTTACATTCTTACAGAAGGGTAAAGTTAAAGTCACCAATCACAAATTGGTGTTCCAAGAGGTTGGAAGTTCGAATCTTATTGGAAACATGGAGTCGCTTGTAAGTAAGAGGATTAACCCCTTAAATTTGATCCAGATATACTAGAGCGGTTGAACCGATCTACCTGGATTAAGATTTAAAAAAAGGTAATGTTAAAGGGGAAGAAATTAATTCCATTTTTTTTTTTGGCAATTAGAAGTTGGAAATGAGAAGTTATTATCCGAGATTTGAAGTTCATTAATGAGTTGCTTCAAATGTAATTAAGCACATCTCAAACAATGCTACATGCGACCAAAAAAAAAAGTGCATTAGTTATGTTAAAAGGCATACTAACTAAAGTTTGTGCATAAAATTACTAATTTAGCCACACAAAAAAACATCCATTTAAAAATGAATCATTTTATATTTAAAAGTGCATTAATTATGCGAAAAAGATACATTATCATTTTTAAACTACGTACCTTATTTTATATAAAAAAAAATGCAGACTTCTCATTCTCACTCCATTCTGATATATTCTAACAATTAATTAAAATTTAACGTTTAATATATACACACTTTTTTTTTTAAATGATTTTATACTTAAATAAATTTATAAATAACAAATATAAAACAGTTAATATTTTATATAATTTTTATTATTGTGAATATTAAACGATGACGGATATTAATTAAGTTGGCTAGTAACCTTCTAGAACATCTTAGTCATCGAAGAATAAACGAGTGCAATTTTTTTTTTTTTTGAAGCAAGATAAGGTTTAGGTCGGGACGGCCGCAGCAGAGCCCCTTCCTAGCGCATCCTTCCGGATGAGAACTCCCAGTTCTGGATCATCCTCACAGCAGACGTCGGCAGGGTAGACATGGGCACTACGCGCAAGGTAGTCAGCCACAGCATTCGATTCCCTGAAAATATGACGAATAGCAACATGAGTAAAGGACGAAATATCAGACAGTATATCCGCTTGTAGCATCTCAATCGACCAGGGACATTTCCAATCCCCTAGTAGTACTTTTATCACCAAAAGATTGTCTCCTTCGATCAGAAGTGTAGACAGGTTCAGCGCCTTAGCCCTTGCCAGTCCCTTCATGAGGCCGAGATTTTCGGCATAAATAACCGAAATATTTGTGCAAACAGATCTGCCAGCCGAGACAACTGAACCCTAAGAGTCGCGGATGACAAAGCCATAAGACGATTTACCATTCTGGATCACCGAACCATCAAAATTGAGCTTGTAGCAATTCAGTGGTGGTTTGTCCCACCTCCCGGACCGATCCCGTGGCCTGGCTTTCGATGCTTTAGCACTGTAAGGCTGATCGATAATGCCCCCACGAGAGCTATGTAAGGGGGACAAAGGACCCGACGGGTCATCATCTAAAAGCTTTGATTGTTTCCAACAGTAAGTGGTAGTGCTGTGAAGCAGTAGAATTTCATTCGCTGTAACCTTTTTCGTGTGATCGAAAACAAGTTGATTCCTAAAGAACCATATAGCCCACCACGCCGAGGTTAGGTTGGCAAAGGAGCGAGACTCAATCGCACATTTAATTGCAGTAAGAGGGAATATATTACCCATGCCACCAGCAGAGATACGCCTTGAGATATGGATATTTAAAGCTTTAAGTACATCAGTAGTCAAAGGACAACGAAGGAGAATGTGATCTCTCGATTCATTTGTATTGTCACAGAAAGCGCAACCAGCAGGTACAGTACAGCGACATGCGACCTCTGTAGTCTTGTCTTAGTCGGTAGACCGTCCCTGGAGATTTTCCATAGAAAGTGTCGCACCTTTGGGGGAACATCGAGACCCCAGATCCACGCGCAATCGAAATCTGGCGACCCGGTGTGTGAAGATATGAAGGAGTTGGCAGAGGCGGTTGAGAACCATCCATTTTTACTAGGCCCCCAATACAGACGGTCTGTGATCGGGTTACTAGGTAAGGTTATCCCCAAAATGTGGTTTATATCATCTTGTTTCAGCAAGTTTTGTAAAGCGTCGTTTATGAAAGGTTTGTTCCATTGTCTGTTTGTGATGAAATGAGCCACCGAAATGCCCGCCAGCTCAACCGGTATGGGGATGAGTGTTTTGGAACTCAATGGCTTTTCAAAAGCCCAATTATGGGCCCAGAAATCAATAGTTTCCCCATTTCCAACCCGCCATTGAAGACCCGGGAGGAACTGATGCCTGATGGACATCAGGCGGGACCATTGCCAAGAGGTATTACCTTTTTTGTTATAGCTATAAAGATCGTTCCCTTTCAGGTATTTATGTGAGATGACTCGAACCCAGATGTTGTCCGGTTCCGCAATGATTTTCCAGAGAAGCTTCATTTGAAGCGCTATGTTCATAGATTCTGCCTTATGAATCCCCAAACCACCTTTCATCGTGTCAGAACAGATTTTGTCCCAACTGATGAGCGGTGTAGCTTTTGCGGTTTTGTTCCAAAAGAATTGTCTATACACTTTGTCAAGTTCATGAAGAACGTGAGAGGGTAGTAAGAAAGCTTGCATGAGAAAAATCGGTTTGGCACTCAAATTTGCTTTGATAAGCACCCGCCGCCCTTCAACAGAAAGGTTGGAGGCTTTCCATTTTGTGAGCTGGTTTTTGGTCTTGAGGACCACATCAGCGAAGGTATCCCTATTGGTCCTGCCGTTGACTACAGGGCAGCCCAAATATTTGTCAAAATTGTTAGCTTGGGGAATACCAAGTACGGCAATAGTCGAAGCTATTGCGGCAGCTGTAGTATTTGGAGATGCTTGGAAGCTTGATTTATGCAGATTAACCTTTTGTCCTGAGATAAGACAGTATCTGTCTAAGATAGTCATTACAGAAGTACATGCCGATTGGGATGCTTTGCAGAAAATGAGAATATCATCAGCAAACGCTAGAAAGGGAATCTTGATACCCGGACGACCAAAAGAAATGCCTAGGTCCTTGCTAGCAAGCCCTTGGTTGTGTAGTGTACGTGCTAGTACCTCAGAGGCTAGAATAAAGAGAAAGGGGGAGAGTGGGTCTCCTTGTCTTAAACCTCTAGTGGGGTGAAAAACCGTGGTTGGTTCATCATTTACGAGGACCGAGTAGGATACTGTTGAAACACATTCTTTTATTTTGTTAATAAATAGATCATTGAACCCGTATTTGGCTAAAACTTTGAACAAAAACGGCCATTCGATGCGATCGTATGCCTTTTCCATGTCAAGCTTGAGGGCAACCATGCCCGTTTTGCCTTTCTTCATTCGAAACGAATGCAAAGCTTCATGCGCAATCAGGATATTGTCCTGAATAGCTCTCCCTTTTGTGAAGGCCCCTTGTAGGGGGTGTATAAGCTTGTCGAAGATTTTCGTTAAACGTGCGGAAATTACTTTCGCAATGATTTTATAGATAGTAGAGCATAAGCTGATTGGTCTGTAGTGGTTTACTGCAGTCGGCACCTCACATTTTGGTAACAACGTGATAAAGGTATGGTTCGTCTGACGTAGTAACCTACCACTGGTAAAGAAAGCCTTAATTGCCTTTGTTACAGACGGGCCCACCGTGGGCCAGAACTTTTGGTAGAAACCGGCTGGGAAGCCATCAGGACCCGGTGCCTTGTCTGGGCTCATTGCAAAAACAACCGCTTTTATCTCATTGTTTGTAACAGATGCAGATAGCATGTCATTGTCAGCCTGAGTTACTAGTGTTGGGATCACCGATAGGTCTGTAGATAAATCCGGATCATAAATCGAAGATGCTCTGAACCGAGCCTTGAAATCGCGGACAAATTCTTGTTGGATTGTGTGGAAATCAGTTGTGGGCTGACCACCCGGCAGAAGGATAGATTTGATTATTTTCCTGCCTCTCTTTGCAGTAGCGATTTTGTGAAAATAGCCTGTGTTGGAGTCATTTAGCTTTGTGTGTTTAACTTTAGCCCGCTGGCTCCAGTAGCGACGGTGAAAGTCGAGCATACGTTCCCTTTTGTTGAGTAGTTGTTTAAGGATTTGGACATCCCGGTAGTTGTAATTTGAGATAAGAGTCGTCTGTAAACTGAGGAGCTTTTGATCCGTTACAAGGATTTGGTTGTGAATATTGCGTACCGTATTCTTATGCCAAGTTTTGGAAAGTCTTTTAAGAACTTTGGCTTTTTGAAGCAATTTAAACATCAGGGAACCTTGTGGGTTAGCCCTTCAAGCCTGCGAGACTATGTTTCTGTAATCGGCCCTAGAAGCCCAAGCCAGATCGAATTTAAAAGGTCTATTTTTAGGCTGAATGTTGTGTCGAAAGTCTGTGGAGATCGGAGCATGATCAGATCTAGTAAACGGATGTATCTGAGTACGCAGTGAATCGAAAATAGTAAGCATGTCCGTATGGATTAGTAGACGGTCAAGTTTTTCCAGGCAAACGACCACGTCATTCGATTTCCGTTGCCAAGTAAACTGACCCCCACTTGTAGGTACCTCTAATAATGAAAGGTTGTTCTTGAAGTATAGTAATCGTGTGAAACGGGCGTTTGAAGGGTAGGCTCCTCCAAGTTTTTCTGCTGGGGTGGCTATTTCATTAAGGTCTCCCATAATACAGAATGGAATAACAAGTGACTGGATATAAAGGGTGATTGTATCCCAAAAGGCTGATTTACGCCGCTCGTCCGGAGGGGCATAGACCACCAGAAACGCAAAAGAGCGCTTTGTAGCATAGTCCGAGTAGTTGAAATGAATGAACCGATGTTGAACCGAAATAAGCTCGATGGAACCTTGAGCAGCAGAGAAATCTTTCCAAAGAAGACAGATTACCCCAGAAAAGCCAATGGCTGGATCGAAAGCTATATTCGTGAAGCCATACTTACGCAGTACGCTATCTGAAGGAACCTTGTCAGTCTTAGTTTCTAGAAGAGCTATCACGTTTATATTATTATTTTGACAGAAAATATCCACATTTGTCCAGAAGTTACGGCTCCGGATGCCGCATGAATTCCATGTACAGATATTCATAAAAACCTTATTGGGCGAACAGTTTGTACTATTCTAGGAGAGACTGGCTCAGTCTTAAAACAAGAAACCCTAAGAGAGATTGTTCGAATGCAGTAAATGCGGGGTTTAAGTCCAGATGTGGTTCTAAAAACTGAGAATGAGGAATCTGTGTAAGGGACTTCTCGACTAGAGAAACTATGTTTGACGGTAACAAATTTAATTTTAAGCATCTTGTTGGTTAATGGTTTGCCGATCCGGGAAGGCACATAGCTCATGATGGGAGCCAGATGGTCCCAAGTGACCCAAATCGATGGGTTGTGTAGAACGAGATAGGGTTTCCCCGTAGGTGCCGTACTAACTGAGTTCGAATTGAGTACAGAGACGTCGACTAGGAGGTTAAATGTCTTTAGGATTGTTCTCCGAATTTTTATAAGATAACCTTGTTTTGTTAAGACCAAATTCCGGTATTTGTATAATAGGGGGTTATGTAAATCCAGCCAATTTGAGCTAATCAATCTAAGAACTAAATTAACGCCAACTTTCAGTTTGTATACTGTTACAAATCCGGGTGTAGCAAAGAACCCAATTTGTTGAATGTTAAGTAACCTTTGTGTGGTGAAAAGGTCCTGTAAGGACAACGAAATGAACGAGCCCGGTCTGGACGATATGATGTAGGAATTAATAGTCTGTTGAGCCTTGCAAGGCTTTACATTTGTTGGAGTGTTTGTATGAGGAAATGCCTTGTACGGCGGCTGATCATAGGCATTGTACATACGTTTTGAGGCTTGTAAGCCGTAATGAGTAACGGCATGGGCACCAAGGCGAAGTAGCAGGTAGATGGTAGCGACAGAGTAAGCTCCGAGGGGCAACGCTGCAGGCACACGACACCAATCTAAAGCAAAGTAAGCATAGGCCATGAGATGGCACCTTAATTGTATTGCACCAATGTCAACAGTCGGTAGTTTATCAATTGACAAAAGGGATACCAAAACTTGTTTAGACAGATTAAAATGTTTTACAATGGCCTTGTGGGGCTTAATTGATCCAAGGGGATCATAAGATGGGGCATGTAACCCAAAGTGTTTGTATGAATGGTATATAGACCAAACTGACAGTAAAGGGTCTGAATTTGGTTGACCAAAATTGAGAAAGCATTTCTTTATTGAATAATTAGAGTTAGATAACAAGGACATATGAAATGTGAAGTTATAATTAAAATTGGCAAGTGAAAGCTGGCGTATCACAGTATGCAGAAAGGATTGATTATCCGAGTGCCCGTAGCACACCATAGAAGGTATTCTGAAAGCAACTCTATGGGTTTGTAGGCCAAAGGATGGATGGAGTTGTAACCTGGAACCGAACATCAAGGGCCTGGATTGAGCCGCAACAGAGGAACAGACCGCCCTAGACACCCCAGCACAGCAACGAAACAAAAACCTGTAAGAGAGACAAGAGCACCAAACGCGCAAACACAAGAAGATAGACCAAAACACAAGTTTGGTAGAGCAAGAAAACGTGGAAATTATCAGGAGATCAATAGCAAGCCAGACCACAGAGATGGTAGTAGAGAGAGGGCGGTGAGCCCCAATGCATACGCAGGTATGATATATATAAAACAGTTGCTGGTGAGCAATAGGGTAGATCAAGTGTATCATAGGAGGGAGGAGAAGATTTACAGAACAACTAGGCGGTGCCGAGAGGGAAAAGCAGAACGGAGGACGGGACAACTGAGCGAAGAGCCAAGCACGCCAACGAAGGAAGTGACCCCAACCATCTGGCCACCACGAATTGCACATGTAATGTGTGCTTAAATAGGTCGATTGCTGGTGAGCAAGTTGTTTGTGGGTTTGTGCTAGCAAGGAGGGAGAGAAACTTACAGTGGAAGCTTTGAAGCAACAAGGCTTCTGAATTGCCGGCGGACAAGACCCTGAAGAGAAAAGCCAGGCCAACCACAGAAGGAGAGAGCGCACACCATCGGGCCACCCAAAGCCCCTCTCAAATCTCATAAATGTTTGGTAGCAGAGCCACTGAACCTTGCAATAGGACCGCATAGAAGCCTGGGAGGGCCAATTTGGAGGATCCACCTCCTCCAAGTTTGCCGGCATCGGGCAGGCTCCAGAGAGAGCGTTTTGGTAAGCGGTGGAGAGATGGGTTAGGGTCCAAACTTGCAAGGTCCTGGTGGGGCTCGATTCGTGTGGGTACGGAGAGACGGGGGCCACTTGCGGGTGCGAGGGGGCCATCGATGGTGGCTCGTTGGAGCTGGGGCGGCGGCTAAGCTCGTTAGGGTTTGGGAAGAGGCGACGCGTGAGAGCGCGTACTCTTGGGGAAGATGGGTTTTTCATTTTCATTTGAATATTTGTCTTTAAGGGACAACTTTTTTAGTACCATTCGGATAATGGATCATAACGAGTGCAATTATGTATTGATCCTAAGGGTTGTTGACATTTTAAAATTTTAATCGATAGTTTTTTTTTTTTGGTAATTAGGGGGGTTAGTGCCCCGTATTATTATTCAAATTAAAAGAATTGTTCAGCAGGATACATAAAAGGCCGGATGCAATCCGGAATCGAGGTGAAGATTTGAAAAGAAAGAGTAGAGCCAACTCCTACTTTGGCTAGCCAATTTGCAGCTTCATTTGCACTTCTAGGGATCTTGTGTATCTCCACCTCCCACCCTGTATCAAGGATGAAATGTCTGCATTGAAGAATCAAATAATCATTGAGTAGCAGCTTACAGGCAGCTTCGCAGTCCATCTCTAACACTAGCCTCGATATTGCCATTTCACGAGCCATCTTGAGCCCATGGTAGGCTGCCCACAACTCTGCTTCGAGAGCAAGACAGCTTCCGCAATTAAAGGCAAAGGCCCGGACAAAACCTCCCTCTGAGTTCCTCAAAACACCCCCTCCTCCCGCCCTGCCTGGATTTCCTCTAGAAGCCCCGTCGGTGTTCAATTTGATCCATCCATCTCTCGGCTTTAATCGATAGTTTTAAATTCATTTATTTTAAGTAGTACGGATTAGTTTAATCATTTTTCCCCTTCTCTTTGTATAGAAAACTTGTTTTTTTAAATATATGCATGAGATACAATTTTTCGTAAAAAATATATTAAATAATATAAAATTTAAATATATAGTTATCTCAAGTTAAAAAAACTAAGAGGAAAAAACAATTCCACAAAATAAAGTTATAGCAATTTAAACTCAAAACCTCTTTATTTAAATTTTCAACCCATACTAACTAAGTCAAGCACATGTTATGATTTATCATTCTTTTTAAACACTTTTAACCCTAAAACTAGCAAAAATTACAAAACGTACACGCGCACATATATATTTATTTATTTTTCCAACTTCTCAAGACGACAGAGGGCCAGGCCAGTGTTGACAAAAAATATCTATCGATTTAGGAAGTCGGCTTAGCGTCGTCTAGATAGAATATTCTACCAATATGAAAAGTCGGTATTGTGATCATACAGTTGGTGATATTTTTAACCGTGTAAATAATAACCTCTTCTAAATTAACTTCCCATTGTATTATGTGAGATGAATGATGGATGCATTGTATTAGTTGCAAACCGGAAAATTTTAAAAGGACACCCTTCGTTTTCCCCAAATACATTTTCAAAGAAGACGTAATAATACTTGTATATACTCCGTAGATGACACAAACATCCTTCGTTTTCACCTAAAAATAGCTTTAAAATTATTAAAATTGTGGGAAAATAACTTAGAGAGGGCATCTATTTGTTATAAATTGAGGGTAATCCGGACAACATAATAAGGACGGTGATTAGTGATATTAACATCCCAAATTACATTCTTGGACGATGGCTCATGGATTCAGAATGCCCAACTACCATATATCTTTCACAATAATGTATCTTATTTAGTGGCTAAAACACCACTATTAATATTAGTCATATATCTTAATGTCACATTCGAGTTTATCGTTGTCATTTTTGATTTCATGTTTTTTGTACCACACATTTTCAAAACGTGCTTGGACTACAGATGCAATAGGGAGGAGACTCCATCTTCGCTTTGTTAATTATGGAAACTGTGAAGGACTCCAAATGTCCAGTCAGAACCTGCAAACTGTAAGAATCTCAAGCAAAACAAATGCTTCACTAAAACCTCATTCAAGGAGGTGATAAAAGCCAAAACGGCTGAGCAGCAAAGTTGCAATTGATGATCCCAAAAACCCTACAAAATCAGGTGAGAGCTGAGCTTATATAGTCCTTAGCTCACACATCACGTGACAGGCATGCCATTGAGGCTTATTATAGCAAAGGGTAATAAAACAGTAAATTGCAGGAAATGAAATGAGCATAAAAGAAGAGGTTGTGGTCCATGGTCCATAGTCTCCATATATGTGGTCAATAGTCTTCATATCCCCTCCTCAAGTTGGACGTGTGTCGAAGCCAACAAGTCTTAACTTGCAAGAGAAAAAATGATGAGGTTTCTCTCCCAAAGGCTTTGTGAATATATCAGCCAACTGAATCCCTGTACGAACATGTTGAGGCTTAATAAATCCTGCCACCAAGAACTGTCTAATAAAGTGACAATCAATTTTTAGGTGTTTAGTTCTTTCATGAAACACCGGGTTCTCAACAATGTGAATTGCTGCCTTGTTATCACAGTAGAGAGGGATTGGCAATGGAACATTGATCCTTAGTGCAGTGAGCACTCCTTCAACCTAAATCAACTCACTTGTAGTGGTTGACATACTTCTATATACTCTACCTCATCAGATGACTTAGAAATAGTTGCTTGTTTCTTAGTTTTCCAAGATACCAGAGAATCTCCAATAAATACACAGTAGCCAGTTAATGACCTAGCACTAAACTGACAAGTTCCCCAATCTGCATCACAATAAGTAGGGCTGTTCATCGGCCCAAAACCGATCCGAACCTGGCCAAATCGAACCGAACCGAAAACCGAAATTTCCAAAAATGAAAACCAAAAACCGAACCTAAACTAATAGGTTTGGTTCGGTTTTCTACCGGTTTGGTTTAGGTTCGGTTCGGTTATGAACCTAAGTGAACCGATTTTATTTGAGCATTTTTTATATCGATTTTATTTGGGCATTTAAAAAAAAACACTTCATGGTCTACCGTCTACCTATATAACTACATACACATAACCCTTTTTTACTACTAATTACCAAATGTCACAAGAGAACCTAATAAGTAATAACCTATTGCTTTGTACAGCACTACGAGTCTACAACATTAGCACCATGTATAGCAAACTAGCAGTAGCACCATGTGCAGGTTCAAGCTTAACCGTGTACAGGCGTACAGCCCTATGGCTGATGGGAGAGGAGAATCAAACCTAAATCTAAGGGAAGGGACGAACCGACGAAGGGAAAATTAAAACATTTAAAAAAAATTAGGTTTTTCCCGGTTTTAACCGAACCGAGTCTAAACCGAACCTAAAACCGAAAATAAAAATTCCTTGAACCGAAAACCTAAACCGAAACACATCGGTTCGGTTAGGTTTAGTTTTTTTCGGTTCGGTTCGGCCCAAAAATTCGGTTCAAACCGAATATGAACAGCCCTAACAATAAGCATATAAATTCATATTGGAATGAATAGGATAATAAAGCCCCACACCTGCAATTCCTTTCAAGTACTTCACAACATCCAGTGCTGCCTCATACTGTGGCTTTCTGGGTTCACTCATAAACTGGCTTAAGTGTTGCACAGCATGAGATATGTCTGGTCTGGTAAGGTTTAAAAATAGAAACCTTCCCACCAACCTTCTATATACTTCAGCATCTGGCATTATCTCTCCCATATCAGTTGAGAGATTTAATCCCTTTTGCATAGGGAATACAGCAGGTTTGCAGTCTAGCAAATTGCAGTCTGTAACAACATCCATCACATACTTTCTCTGATGAAGATGAGTGCCTGATCCATCTCTCAATATCTCCAACCCCAGAAAGTACCTAGCTAATCCTAGGTCCTTGATTGTGAACTTCTGGTGCAGTGCCAGTTTGGTTTCTTCAATAACAAGACTGTCATTCCCAGTAAGCAAGACATCATCAACATATACTAGGGCTATCACAATCCCTTTTGCTATATGCTTCACAAACATAGAGTAATCCTCCAAGCTCTGCTCAAATCCCAAACTGATCAAGAACTTACACAGTTCTATATTCCACTGCTTAGATGTTTGCTTTAATCCATAAATGGATTTGTGTAACTTGCAAACTTTATTTGAATTCCCTGAGTTATAACCTTCTGGAGGTTTCATGTAAACTTCCTCTTCTAAATAACCATGCAAAAAGGCGTTATTTACATCCAATTGATGTAAAGGCCATTGCTTAGCAGTTGCAATAACAATCAAGACCCTGACTGTACTGAACTTTGCAACTAGAGAGAAAGTGTGCTTGTAGTCTTTCCCTTTGATCTGATTGTAACCCTTGGCCACCAATCTGGCTTTGAACCTCTCCACTATCCCATCTGGCTTGTACTTCACTTTGTAGACCCATTTACTGCCTATAGCTCTCTTTCCTGGTGGAAGATCAACCATCTCCCAAGTGTTGTTTTCTTCCAGTGCTTTCACTTCTTGATCCATAGCTTGGATCCAATGATCATGCCTGATTGCCTGACTGTAATGTGATGGCTCATAAACACTTGTCATACACACAAAGGATTGCACAAATCCTGGTTCAAAATTCAAAGTAGGATCCAAGCAAGCTGCAAGAAAAGACTGTGAAGATGACATGTTTCTGTTCTGCCTCTGACAAACAAAATCATCAAATCTTCTAGGCTGAATAACCTGTCTAGTGGATCTCCTCAATGGTGGGAACTCATTTTGATCATTCAGCATTTCTGCAGTAATCACTAGAGATCTAACAATCTCATTTCTGGATAAGGAATCACTCACATACCCACTGGTTTGCTCAGGAGTACTCAATGTGCCTCCTCTCATGCCAGCAGATGGAGAATCAACATTGGCAGGTACTGTACTTACTGGTCTGCAAATAATGTCATCATCACTAGCAGGGTTCACTAATGGCAACACATTAGTATGTTCAAGTTCAATGTCATCTGTATCTGTCATAGATTCCTTAAAAGGGAAAACATTTTCATGAAATGTGACATCCCTACTAACAAAGGTTGTTCTTCCTTGTATATCCCATAACCCGTAGGCCTTTTGACCATGTGTATAACTTAATAGCACACACTTTCTAGCCCTGACATTCATCTTATCCCTATCAGAATGACTCATTGGAGCATAGCATAGGCACCCTATCACCTTCAGTTCCTCATAAGAGGCTCTCCTTTTAAACAGTTTCTCATAAGGTGTTTTCCATCCCAACACTTCTGTTGGCAATTTATTAATGAAATGTGTTGCAACGTAAATGCATTCACCCCAGAACTTTATAGGCAAAGATGAATGGATCCTCATAGACCTTGCAGTTTCCACCAAGTGTCTATGTTTTCTTCCTACCCTTCCATTTTGTTGAGGGGTATAGGGCACTGATTTGTGATGCAATATGCCATGTTCAAAAGAGAAATCCTCACACTTCCTTGATGTAAACTCACCCCCATTATCAGTTCTGATACATTTGACTGAAGCATCAAATTGATTCTTGACATAAGCCACAAAGTCACTGACAGCTTTAAACACACTCACCTTATCTCTTAGCAAGAAGGTCCAAGTGACCCTAGTACAATCATCCAATACAGTTAAAAAATAACTGAAATTATTGTAAGTTGGAATCCTATAAGGGCCCCAAAGATCCATGTGAAGCAATTCAAAAGGCTTTTCTGCCATACTCATACTTCTTTCAAAAGGAAGTCTATGGTGCTTGCAAAGAGCACAAGTTTCACAATGAAAATTGTTCAATTCTGGCTCATTAAAAAAATCCAAGTGTCTCATCTTGGACACAGAAGTGTGACCAAGTCTAGCATGAGCAACAACTAAAGTACTGCTAACTTTATTACAAGATATTGCAGGAAATAAACAACCACTGTGATCAATTTCTCCCTTCTTCAGCCTTCTCCAATCCTCCGACTGCTCCTCTGACAATGCTTTGTATAATCCATGCCTTCTTTTCCCAGCCAGCAACACTCTTCTAGTTCCAGGGTCCTGAATACAACATGAAGAGTGTGTGAATATGGCTATCAATTTTTCATTGTCATCAAGTAACTTCCCCACTGATAATAGGTTATGCTTGAAGCATGGTACAAGCAACACCTCATCAAGACATATAGAATCATTTAACTGTAATTTCCCCTTCTCTTTGAATTGACTGATTTTATGGATCCATCAGGCAATCCTATGAGAACAGGCTTATCTAATCTGATCTTTTCAAACATGGTGTGATCACTAGATACCATGTGATCTGTTGCACCTGTATCAACAATCCACTCTAATATTGAACCACTACCATAGTCATGATCATGAATTAAAGATGAAACTTTACCTGCAAAGTTAGCATATGCATTCTCAGTGGAACTCTTGCCTTTCATCCTCTTCATGACCTCTTGGAACACTGCATTTACCATGGCACTATCCATCTGTCCATCTTGCCCACTTTTATCATTTCCATCCAAGTCATCAAAGGGAGTACTCATCATGTTGTTGTTCATTGATCCTGCTACATTTGCTGAGCTTCTTCCTCCTACTGTACTTTTCTGTCCTTCCTTCAATGTCTTGAACCACTCAGGTACCCCATGAAGTTTAAAGCATTGCTCTGCAGTATGCCCTCTATAGTTGCAGTGAGTGCATTTTTGCTCATACTTGAGCCTCTTTAACTCTTTCCAGTCCTTCCACTCTTTCTTCTGGCCCTGAGAACTCTGATTCTGAGAACTCTGAAAATTCGAAGGGTGGTCCTTGCTGACTTCTATAAGAGCTCTTAGCATCTATGAATGCACTGTCATCCATTGAGTTTCCCTTATTCACCCCAGCTGCATTTGACCCTCTCTCTATCTGTTGCAGTATGAAATATGCCTTGTTGATTGAAGGAAGTGGATCCATGGCTAAGATATGGTTTCTAGCCCCATCATAGTTCTCATTCAGACTAGCCAATAACTGCATAACCTTATTTCTTGAGTCCATCTCTGCAACCTTCCTTTTCAGATCACATGTACACTGTTTTATTGCTCCACATGAGCACTCAGGCAACCTTTCTAACACTTGCAGCTCATCCCAATGCTTCTTCAACGCATTGTATACTTTTGCTAAGCTCATACTCCCTTGACTGATGTTGTTAAGCTTCATTCGAATCTGAAATATCAAGGGAGCATTTGTCTGCCCAAATCTTTCCACAAACTCATCCCAGAGCTGCTTAGATGAATCCATGAACATAAAACCTTCTACTATACTTTTATTCATGGAATTTAAGACCCAACATCTAACCATATAATCTTCCCTGACCCACCTTTGTAAATCGACATGATCATCAGCAGGTCTTGCACAATCACCTGTAATAAACCCCAGTTTGTGCTTTGCTCCTAGTGCCATCATAACCCCTCTACTCCAAGTCATGTAATTACTTCCATCAAACGAAATACCCACTAACTGAGCCCTTGGATGATCGGAATTAGACAGATATAGTGGATCATTAAGGTTACCTTGATGGTTTCCATCATTGCCCAATTTAACTGTGTTGCTTACTTCAGTAGACATCTTCCCCGCTTCCTTTCAATGAAAAGAAATTCACCGATCTGTACCCAGTGGCTCTGATACCATGTGAAGGACTCCAAATGTCCAGCCATAACCTGCAAACTGTAAGAATCTCAAGCAAAATAAATGCTTCACTAAAACCTCATTCAAGGAGGTGATAAAGGCCAAAACGGCTGAGCAGCAAAGCTGCAATTGATGATCCCAAAAACCCTACAAAATCAGGTGACAACTGAGCTTATATAGTCCTTAGCTCACACATCACGTGACAGGCATGCCATTGAGGCTTATTACAGCAAAGGGCAATAAAACAGTAAATTGCAGGAAATGAAATGAGCATAAAAGAAGAGGCTGTGGTCCATGGTCCATAGTCTCCATATATGTGGTCCATAGTCTTCAAAGAAACGAAAATAATTAAGTGTAAAACAAGATAGGAATCGTTTTGGTTTCGAAAAGAACAAAACAAATACAAACGATAGAGGATAAGGAAGAAGAACACGAGATTTGTTTCCGAGGTTCGAATCCGCGATCCTACATCCCCGAGGCCTCAAGAGTCAGCACTAATCCACTATCAAACAAGGGAAAAAATGCAGATCGGAGCAAAGCCGAGAGTACAAGTAAAGATCCAAGCGAAAATCAAAAGCAAAAACACGAAAACAAGCAAGAAGAAGAAGAACTTCTAATATCTCAAATCTAAGGATACAGACTCATATCCGAGAAGATAACCCAAACATCGAGCAGTTGTTGGTCGCTGGATGTGCCCTCGACCTTCAGACATTGCGTGGCCTCGCTGGAGAAGGAGAGCTTCAATGGCTGGAAGAGGAAAGGGCTTGAATAGCAAACCTTAAGTCTTAATCTCGCCTTCTCAAATTCTCTCTCTCCCTCCCTCCCTCCCTCCCTCCCTCTCTCCGGGCTTGGGAGGAATAGTAGAAACCCTAGACGACGTGAGCGAGCTGGCAATCAGCCTCTTCATAGAGCCACCATAAGTCAAAACGCTACGTTCAGAGAGCGAGGCTTCCTTCTAGCAACACAGACAACAACTACAAGATGTTGGACCAGTGTGATGAGCTTTGGCGCTTTAGGCCCAAGCCTTGGCAGCTCTTAGTTGATTAGGAAATTAAGCCATGTTGGCTCAATTCGATCCAGTCCAGCCCGAGCTAACACCCAAGAGCTTGGTCCTAGCCTTAAGCCAAATTACACTTAACCATTCATGTTACACTTAGATATAATACATACAATACATACATATTAAATGGTAAACAACTTAGGAAAATATATATGTTCTCAACATTAAGATTAACCCAAGGAAAAGGCAAGGGTTAACCTCATGAATTTATAATCTATATTAAGTTAAAATTTATTGATTAATACTAGTGGGCATACCCGTGCTACGCACGGGGCATGGTTCAATAAAATTGAATCTTAACGTATTAAAGTTTTGTATGCTCGGTTCTTATTAACGAAAATAAAATCAAAATGCATGTGTGTATTTTTGTTGTAATTGTTCGAGGTTAGGGTCGCAGATTATTGTGCGTTTAAGTTTTATATGTATATATCTAAATAACAGTCACATTATGGAATTGAATTTAAAAAAAAATCAATCAATAAAACTAAAAGATTCATTTCACTAAAACTACTACTACTACTAAAACTTTTATAAAGTTTATTTTTCATTATTTTTAATATATTTATTCAAATTATTCATATTCTTGATAACTCTCTATATATCATGCTCAAACATTTAATGGAATAAAAAAAATTAAAGTACATTAAATATACATTTTATTTAATGTTCTTGTTATGTGCCTCTTAGTTTGATTCTCCCGTATTCATCATATTCACATTGCTTACTCCAAATAGTATCAAAATCTAGCAAAAATAAAAAGAAGTAGATGATTAAACTCATAAATTTTTTGATACAAGATCGGCTTAATGAAACATATATACCCTTGACTCTAATAAAAATAATAAAAAGATATTATATGATTAAACTCTTAATGAAATATTCCTTAACTCTAATAAAAATAATAAAAAGATAGTAGATGATTAAACTTTCAAATTTTTTAAAAGAAAATTAAAACAATTCGAAGGGCTTAGTGGTGGAGCTTTGTAATCTTTTTACTTTTTATAATTATGTAAATAACATGTAATTATTATAAATAAAGTATATTGATATGAAAAAAAATGCATAATCAAACTCCAATATAGTAAAACAAAATTGTTTAAATTTGGTGCAATTTTTAAATTGAAAATTACTTTAAAACATCAATTATTATATTTATGGTCAATTTAATTTAATCATAACAAATCATAACTCCTTTAATTTATTACTCGGGAATTTAAAGAGAAAAGTAATCGCTACATATCAATTATATATTTAAGTACATTTCTTAATAGGTTTGTAATTTCAATTCACAGATTATTATCTTTTGTATTTAATAGGGATTTTGATTGCACATAATTTTTTAATTTAACAGTGGTAATTAAAATCTAATTATTGAAAACTTTAGAAGGTTTTAACCTAAATGTCATACTCTGCATTATTTGGTTGATTATTTTTAAAATTGAACATCATTATTTTAGACCATTCTTTTAAATATGTTAACTATATATGTATTTGATAATGATTTTTCTTGCAGTTGTTTGTTGGTATGTATAAACTTTTGAGTATTGATATTTTGAGAAGTAGAAATTTAATTTAGAATTTAAAATAATAGAAAAAAGTTATTTAAAATTTAAAAATCATCAATTATTTAAAAAATAAATATCAACTATCAAGTAACAACTAATTGAATAATTAAATTTAAATCCTTAAGTATTTAGAATAGACAACAATGGCCCTCCACAATGATAAATGATTGGCTTGAATTCACCAGACTCCTCATATATGTCTGCTTTCCAAGTTTGTTTGCCGAAGTTTCAGAAGTTCCTCAACACCACCAAAGATTTCTTGGGCTTATTGGAGTGTCATTGATGTAACTCCATGAGCCGATCGATCGATCGGAACTTCTTTTTGCGTACCGGTTTTTTCCTCCTAAAATACCATGCCAATCAATGAAATGTGAAACAGAAATCAAAATAACTTTAACCAATAATAAGAACCATGAGGCGGGAAGTACTTGGGAATTCCACGTTCATCAAGATCATCTTCATCTACAATGAAATCGGTCATTTCATCTTCCTCACCCATATCCATATCTTCCTCCTTCCTCCTCTCTTTGCTCTTCCTCCTCATGGATGTCATCCAGTGCCCCTTCTATATAACATCATAAAGTCACGATCGAGTAATATTAAAAATAAATATATACATATATCAAGTTAAACAACATTTTGAGTATTGATATTTTGGATAACAATCAAGCCAATATTAACTTTACATTATCATATACCCAAAAGTTTTACTTTATCAACAATATAACTAATCTAATAAACTGAATGGGTAAAGAGATAAAAAAAAAAAATAGCAAGTGTTGAAAGAGATGAATCTTACCATAAAAATCATAGTTGTATACATTTTACTTCCAAGACAATGGACATAATGCAAGAAACGTGATATTTGAATTCAAAAATCCTTGACACACGTACTAATTAAACACGTACTCAAACCTGCAAGAAATAATGGATGATGATCAGATCTATACATAAGCCAATATATGTGCAAGAAAAATAATAGACGGAGGAAATTTTTTGCAAATGACGGACATTGGGTTGAGGTAGGGATTATCAGTACTTTTCACTATATATCAAGGAGCCAACTAAATGAATAATGTTAAAAGCCTATAATTAACTTTTTGAGGTTGAAACGGCTATAATTAATTTTATGAATTATTTGAAGGTTATCAACCGGCTAGGCTAGGAGTATATATATAGTAATGGCTATGATACAAAAGAAGGCAATTAAGATTTGTAGTAAATGTTATTTCATAAAGATGAAACTCCTAATCTCTATCCCATTAAACGTCTAAATCACACGACTAAATGTATAACTGTGATGCCACTAATTTTGTGAGAAAAGAAATAAATTGGATATGCATTTATGAGTCTTGCACACAACTTTTCTTGTTATACTAGGAAGGCAGACCAGTGCTACGCCCGGGACATGCGATTTGTTTCAAACATTTTATTTCAAATGAGATTAGGCTTGGTAAATAAAGAAAACAAAAATAACACGCTATACAAATTTTTAAAATAATAGAATATTAGCACATAGTGTGGTTTTTACAAACAACAATTAAATTAAAATATTATTATTCAAACATAAAAAATAAATCAATATCTATTATTACATATATAGCAAAAAAAAATTAATCTAGACCCATGAGTGAAGAGATAAAATTTCAGAGAAATTTAAAGATGAAATAAATTTCATGTATTTGATAATGTTATAACTTTTTATAACATGAAAAGAATCAATAAAAAAAATATTTTATACTAACCAAATCAAATTATACACATTTTTTCATTAGATTTTTTGCATATGATAACCATTTAAAATTTTCAATTGTAAACTTTTATAAACTTGCAAATTAAATAAATGGAATATAAATTAGAATCTATAATACATTATATAACTTATAAATTATCTAAAACCGTGGGATACTTTTTTATAAATTGTAAAACTGAAATAAGGGCATATTTAACCAAAACAGAATGTTTGGGAGTTTTTTCGTAGTTAGACCTTCTTCTTCCTACAGCCCGACACAGTCACACAGCAACTGTCGAATGGGATTGTAGACTGAGGTTGGCTACTCATACCCTTTCATCCATACAGGGACAGAGTAGATCAAGGTCCCTAATCCGAATGACAGTGCAATGGTGATGAATGCATATGCATACGCTCTCCAAGGGTGGCTGCCCTGTCTCATTGCATTGAACTCCGACATCATCGTCGAAACCGTGCTCAAACAGCCCAAGAACCCGAACTGAATGGCACTTGCAACTGTCACACTGGTCTCACCTGCACACGGACGGATCTCGTATTGAGTAACGAAAGAAACCGATAGAGGTAGACGGGAGAGATTGGTATCGAGGGCGTACCCTCCGACAAATCGAATCTGAAATTGGGTGTATTCTATTTGCATGCTTTTCTCAAAAAAAACTTGAATGGGATTGTAGATTAAAGGTTTTAGAACACGATGAATCAAATTCAAAGGTTGGAGATTGGCCTTTAATGGTGGACGTAGCTTCCGAAGGTCGAAAGGGTTTTTATAGTCTATCTTAAAATGAGAACGAAATATCAAATTGATTGTACCGATCTCTTCCTCTTCTTCTGGTGATCAATGTGGTGTATTCAATTGCAAGAAACGGTTGAAAAATCATCCCAAACGACACCAAATTCGATTTGGGGCAAAACGAACTTGGACGAAAACGGGTCTGAATTCGTTGATGATATCATAAGTTAAACATGTTTTTGACATGGGGATGATGAATCAAAGTTAATGAAGACGTTTTGGAGGTGAAACGTCACGAAATTAAAAACCACCATTGAAAGGTTTCAACGTAGTACACGGGAAGGAGGAGGAAGAAGGAAGGAGCGGTTCACCTGAACCGGTTCTCCATTTTATTTTAATTTTTCTTGGTTTGATCCGGTTCAGCCGGTTTAATAAACCAACTGATTTTATATCTACTTACATCCCTATTTATTTAATTTGATTTTTATTTTTATTATTTTTTTGAATTAAAGAAAATCCTTCTAATGAAAAAAATAAAGTTAAATTAATAAATAAACATAATATTTATATAATTGGCTTAATGATCAAATTGAATTGACAATTTATTAAATTGATAAAAAAAAATGAACATTATATATTATATATTACATATATAAATAAAAGTATTACAGAGTATTTTTTTGAGCTAAAGACAATCCTTTTAATGAAAATAATAAAGTTAAATGAATAAATAAACATAATTTTTATATAATTGGTTTAATGATCAAATTGAATTGACAATTTATTAAATTGGTAAAAAAAACGAACATTATATATTATATATTACATATATAAATTCAATGACCTATAAAAAAGAAAAGATGTAGCTATGAAGAAGTGGAAAATTGAAATAAAAATGTAGCTATCAAGGTTCGAACCTTCAACCAAGAGGCAATCCCCAATAACTATAACCATTGAGCTAAAGAAAGCAAGTTGATTCAAATTGAATAAGAAAAGAAAAATAGTGTAAATTTTCATGTATTTAATATTAGCAATAAATGACTCTTGAACACAACTTTTTATGTTATATAGATTATAGATTCTAACCATTATTATCATTTCTTTATTTTTCCATATAAAATTTATTTCATTTTCCTTCATTTAATTATCTAATTTTAGTATGAGGTAACAATATCCCTATAGGCCATTTCTTCTCCCCTTCTCTATAATCACAACAAGAGTGATGATCTTAAACATGTTATACACTAAAGGTTATTGTTTTTCAAAACAAACAATCACTTTAGAAACATGGAGTCGCTTGTGGGTGGGAGGATCAATACTAGGGATGGCAACGGGGCGGGTTCGGGGCGGGGAGTACCCTCCCCGTCCCCGTCCCCGTCCCCGTTTATCAAAACTCCCCCCATCCCCATCCCCGCCGGGTCCCCGTCCCCGTCGGGGAATCCCCGTCCCCGTTTAATGTTCCCCAATTTAGTTTCCCCGCGGGTTTTCTTATGGATTTTCCCATCAAATTTCATGAAATAACATTCATCTTAGTTTAATTATATAAGTTTATACATACTACAAAACATATTAAACCTTAAAAATATATAAATAGATTAATTGATAACAAACAATAATTAACAATATTAAAATAATACTTGTACGAACATTCTAAAAGGGTTTAACGGGGTCTCCATCGGGGATCCCCGCGGGTTTCCCCATCGGGTAGCGGGGCGGGGCGGGGAATGGGGTGGGGACTATCATCCCCGTCCCCGTCCCCATCCCCGTGCGGGGAATAATTTTTGCCCCCGTCCCCGTCCCCATCCCCGTTTATTTTCCCCGTCCCCGTATCGGGCCGGGATTCCCCACGGGGATCGGGGAATCCCCGCCCCATTGCCATCCCTAATCAATACCCCTTAAATAAGTCACATAGTATTAAAACAAAAGGTTAATATAAAAATATAAAAAGCTAGTATAATTAATTAAGTTAAAGAACGTAGGAAGACCATATACACAACAACTACCACAATAGACTTATTCCATTAGCTAGCTAGATTCAACGGCATATATTTTTGGAAGATTGAGAATTTGAGATAGTCACATAATATTCGAATTTCAAAATAATATAAAAACGATGATTAAAGTTTTAATATAGTCTCACTATTAAAATATTATGTATAAGAAAGGGTCAAAGAAGTAGATTAAGGGGTATTATCATTCACAAATTCTAACAGGAAGATTAAGGGTCCGTTTGGCAATGCATGTAGCTTTTCGGAGCTTTTGGTTTTGATAATTTATAGTTTTAAATAAGTTAAATAAGATTTTAATTTAATTAGCTTTTGGAATTAAATTTTCAACAGCTACTAACCGCAAGCTTTTCAGAATTCTATTCATTTTTCCCTATCTCATCAGCTAGTTTGTATCAGCTACTCTATCAGCTGCGTTACCAAACACCTTACTAGCTTATGAAAATTCCAATTTAACATATATTTAACCCACTTAATCCATCAGCTTCAGCTACCCTATCAGCTTCAGCTACACCATCAGCTCCGTGTTACCAAACTGACCCTAATTGAAATAAAATAACTCAACATGAGGGGTCTGGTCTGACTGTCCCTCCTCTCTCTATCCCCTCTCATTAAAAAGAAATCTAAAATTTTTATTCTTTTAATTTATTTTGTAATTTTAATTTATTTTTGTTTTGCCTTTAAATTAAAGTTTGTGAGAGGAGGGGGTGGGAGATAGGACTTAGGCCATATTTATCAGTTACTATTCAAGATACTAAAATTACTATTTTTTTATTCATCTCTCACCGCCACATCAGCATAGCATCCATTTCTCACTTTTTCCACTTTAACAATAACATATTTAGCATCTCACAATCCATCTTTTTTACCAATTTAATTTACGAATATACCCTTCTATAACAATTATTTCCAACATATTTATAATATTATATTAGTATTTAATTACTAAAACATCTATCTATTAATATAACTAATTCTGCTAGCATTTTGCTGACGTGTCACGCTCATAATTAAAGTTGAATTTTTTATTCAAATGAGCTTTTATTACTGGTCAATATTATTATGGAAACTTTAAAACATTTGTTTCCTATTTTAAATATGATTTGAATCCATTCCTTTTTTTTATTTTCGGTTATATTGTCGTAAATATTGAGACATGTTTCCTTTTTTTTTTCCGATTGCAATATATATATATATATATATATATATATATATATATATATATTACTAATTCTGCTAGCATTTTGCTGACGTGTCACACCCACAATTAAAGTTGAAATTTTTATTTAAATGAGCTTTTCTTATTGGTCAATATTATTATGGAAACTTTAAAATATTTGTTTCCTATTTTAAATATGATTTGAATCTATTCCGTTTTTTTTATTTTCGGTTATATTGCCGTAAATATTGAGACATGTTTCCATTTTTTTTTTCCGATTGCAATATTCTCATAATTCGTCTACATACATTGAACTTAAATTTGAATCTTGGTGTATTTTATTTTTTAAATTTTATACTCTACATAGACCCATATCCAATTATCAGTATATAAAATGCTATGGAGTATAAATTAAATTTCACATATGTTCATATTTTCTCACCAACCATGCAAGTATTTCATTTTCAAATAAATTAATCAAAGATGTACTCGGATTCCCTGCATTCATTATCTTAACGGATTTAATTCATTTAAATATTTATTTATTATATCACATTTATCCCAATCATGTTAAAATTTACTACTCTCTCTATTCGTTTAGCTACATATGTTGTTTAATATTCATTCACGCTTTGTTAGGATGGTAAAAATTATATAAAATATTATTTTTTTCAATTTTTTTATAAATTGATTTCAATAATAGGTAATCTATTTATAATATTAATTCTACTATCATTTTGCTCATGTGTCACGCTCACAATTAAACTTGAATTTTTTATTCAAATGGTATTTTCTTATTGGTCAATATTATTGCTGAAATTTTAAAATATTTGTTTCTTATTTTAAACAAATTTGTTTCCTATTTTTATACTAAAATATTTTTTAATTTGATATGTTGTATGTCAATTTTTGATCTATTTTAATCGTCTAACTACATTGAACCTTCGTCAAGTCTTGGCTGATTTTATTCCTGGATATTGAAATTGTTGATTTATCATATTTAACCGATTGCAATATTCCCCACAATGTCTACATACAACGAACATGTAATAATAAATTTGTAAATATTCGATTTTAAAAATTAATTATAAAAATCAATTAGAGCCAAAAAAGTGTTTTTTTAATAATTTAATTACTACCTCCGTCCAAAAATACATTGCATGTACTATTCACGCATGCTTTTTTAAGAAGGTAAAAACTATATAAAATATTAACTTTTTTATTAAATTTTTTTAATAATTACAAACTAATTATCAATAAGTTTGTAATTATTAAAAAAAATTAATAAAAAATTTAATATTTTATATAGTTTTTAGCTCATAAAAAAGCGTGCATGAATAGTAAAATCCATGTATTTTTGGACGGATGGAGTATTTTAGACATCTTAAATGACTATCGAAAAATAAATAATATTTTAAGACTCACAAGCATTACTAATGCTTATTTTCAATATTGGATGAGGCTTCTTAGATCACTTTTCTACCTTTAAGGTTCTTTTTTTTTTACCATCTTACCTTTATTTTCACTATTTATTTCTCTCTCTTTCTAACCATCTTTCTCATGAAAATAATGAATAAGTTATGTATATCTACATAACTTCAAAATTATTCACACAATCATGTGCTTATGATTTTTTAATATTTGTACGGGAGCTTATATTTTACTTTTTAGATCTATGCTAATGGTAATAATTATATATTTATTTCAAATTATATTAGGTGGTGTGTTTGAGTATTATTACTACTTTACCTTATTAAATCATTTTCAAAATTTGTATCGTATCTCTTTCCAACTAATTTATAAATTATAAAAAAATACTTTATACATATTTTTGTTGTAAACACGTATATATATATATATATATATTAATATAGTATTATATAAATATATAAAATGATGTTCAAATTAAAATGGATCAAGCTCCCGTGCCTTCAAGGCACGGGTATTACACTAGTAATTATAAAATTTAGATCATTTATAAAATGATAAATAATTGGACACCGAACGCCCAAGAACAAATTTACCGAGGAAAATTACAATATAAATATATCAAAAAAATATTTTTTTTTCAAAATATGTCGGAACATATTCAAAATTGATGTCTATGTGTAGAGAAAAATGAATATAGTATTATGGTACTTTTTTTAAAAAAAATGTACATTTTAGATAGCGAAAATAACATTATTTAAATGTAATTAAAATAGGTCAGATTAAATCTCAGCCGTTGCTTTAATTCGATCTAAGTCACTCCTTCCCACCGCCTATGAGAGCTTAACATGTGTCCCCCTTCTCTTTGCCAAAAGCCTTAAGCTTCCATGCTAAATTAGCATCTTCCAAGCATCTCTCACCCCACACCTTTAATATTTTATTAATATTTTCTCTTTTAGCATCTTCAATAGTGCATTGTCAAAAGTGCTCTTAGGATTAGAAGGGGACATGGATTTGAAGTCCAACATTAGAGGAAAAAAATATATAAAGAACGGAATGACGACTGACAGAGAGAGCCTATCGAGAACACCCAAAAAGGGCAACCATGGCCGGAGCCGCAGTCGGAGCCGGAGCCATGAGTGGCTATCGGGGAAGCATGGAAAAGAGAAACCTCTTGATCCCACTGTAGAAGGGTCTGCAACTGTGGATACTAATCAGCAGGATGATCCGCCAACGCCTGCTATAGAGGCCCCATTCGGAGGCGAATCGGAAGCCGGGGGGACCCCTAGTGCGGAACTGTCCATCCAGCATATCTTCCCATCTCTCACCGAGACCAGAGGAATAAAAATGGGGGCAGAATCAAGCTACCTGGAGAAACTGGTTCAAGGGGGAGGCAGCAACTTCAAGATCCAGTGTTCGAACCCAAACTTTCAGGCTGATGAAGGGGGGGGGGGGGGTGGAACACTATGATACTGATGGTAACATAGCCCCCGAGAATGATGACCCGAACTGCCCCACCATCACACTGAACGCAGATGAGAAAAGGGAAATATGGAAACCATGGAGAGACACTCTCATCATCAAACTTTTCGATAAGGGCCCGGACTACATGCAACTACATAGGAGGCTGTCGCAGAAGTGGGCGCTTACAGCCCCGTTCAAACTAATCGACTTGGGAAACGATTACTTCATTGTCAGGTTTGCGAACAAATCAGACTACAATCATGTGCTAATGGATGGTCCATGGATGCTAGGAGACAACTACTTGACCATTAGGAAGTGGATGTCGAGGTTTGATGCGAATATAGAACAGATCTCGAAACTTACAGTCTGGGTACGCATTCCTTGTCTACACATCGAATACTTCGATCGGCGGGTTCTGCATCGAATTGGTCAGAATATCGGAAAGGTCCTGAGAATAGATAACATTACGAGTGCTGCTGATAGAGGGCAATATGCAAGATTGAGCGTCGAAATAGATATCTCTAAGCCCCTCTTATCCAAGTTCAGATTGGATGGCAAGACCTGGCCAGTTCAATATGAAGGAATTCAGATAATATGTTTCAAGTGTGGGAAAATAGGCCACAAGACAGAGGATTGTGCACCCGAAATTTTTAAGCCTGCTACGGAGGCTGGCTCAGAAGATGAACCTATTGAGCAAGGGCACCCTGGTAATCGCTAGAACCTTGAGGAGAGTCTCCATGGTGACTGGATGCATGTGGCTAGACAGGGAAGGCGCGGAGGGAATCAGAAGAACCCTGAGATTGGCCTCCAAATCAGGGATGAACCTGCCCGAAAAACCCAAGAGAACCCGTCGGAGGAACAGGGAACCGTCCAAACGGAAATTGAAGAGCAGACGGGAAAGGAAAGTCCCGAGAATCCTGGGATTGCACAATCTTCCTGATTTGCGGCCCTAGAGTATCTTCAGGAAGACAATCACGATATGGAGGAAGATATGCACGATAATTCCGCAAAAGGAAAAGATAAGATTACCACGCAACAGGGAGGTAAATCAGTAAAAAATACCGAGAAAGCCCAAGGTAAAAAACCAATTCCACTGAAAGGTAACGTGCCCACCAAGAAGAACACACCTGCCCACAAGAGGACCATCAATGAAAGCAAGAAGCAGACCCCATCTTCGCCCCCTGGTGCTCGTCCAATAACGAAAGAAACGCCCACCAAGTCGACCCTCGCTGCCCCAAACTCATCTAGGCAACCCCCATCCACCCCCGTGACAAAAACTGCCCCTAGCCGTCACCCACCAAACACCACAATCCATAGGCAGGATGAATCAGGGAGTAGATTTACTCCGAGTACGGACCCGGAGAAGTTTCCTAATCTCGAAACACCGGACGGGACCAGTGCTAGCAGCTCTCCCGAGGATCGCGAACCGCATGTTGATAGACTTCCTCCTAGTGGAAGCAGTGACACTGCCGATCATATGTCGTGTAACAATGCCCCAAATCATGCCTGATGCCCTTGCTCGTTTCGATAGCATTCGGCCATGGTTTGATCAACATAGAAACTATTTCTTCAATCATAGTATATCCATGTTGAAAGAAATCAGTATATTGGTTTGGAATGTCTGTGGAGCAGGCAATATGGAATTTCTGAATGCTTTGAGGGTGATCACCAGACAACACCATCCTAGTATACTTGCTCTTGTCGAACCAAGAATCAGTGGGGAGCATACAGATCGGGTTTGCAACAGAATTGGGTACGATAGTAGGCTGCGAGTAGAGGCTGAGGGTTTCTATGGTGGTATCTGGCTGCTCTGGAGATCAACAGAAGTGGTGGTAACCGAACTAGTCACACATCCTCAGCACATTACGGTCGAGGTTAGTCGGGTGGGCGAAGAGCCATGGATTCTTTCGGCAATCTATGCTTCACCGAACCCAGTCGACAGACACAGCCTCTGGAGATCGATTGAGGATTTTGCTTCGAGAAATTCTTTACCTTGGCTCCTAGCGGGGGACTTCAACGCCACTTTGAGCGAGCAAGAACGTTCACGATCTTCTATAAGCTCCAATAGAGCCTCACAAGCTTTTCGACGTGAAGTGGAGGCAATGCAGCTCATCGATTTGGGCTATATTGGCGTCCCTTACACATGGTGGAGGGGAAAAACCACACACAACCGTATGACGACAAGACTGGATAGGGGATTATGCATTGTCGATTGGAAGTCTCGGTTCCCCGAGGCTGGCGTTCGACATATCTCGGCGCCTCATTCGGACCATCTCTCTCTCCTAATCAAGCTTGATCAGAAGGGTAGGGAACTTCAAGGCCGCAGCTTTCACTTTCGATTCCAGGAGAGTTGGTTGTTACATGAGCAGTTCACATAATTTGTGTCCAAGATAGAGGTGTGCATAACCGGGTACCCGACATGAACCGGTTAATCGTGTCGGGTACCCGGAACCGTTAAGTCCAAATACCCCGAACCGTATCTGAACCGCCAAAACCCGGGTACCCGACACGGTTAGGGTATTCGGTTCCATTTCGGATACCCGGGTACCCGACACGAACCACTTTTTTTTTTTTGTATGTGTTCCTTCCCTTGACCCTTCACAAATAGGGTTCCGAGCAGCAAACAATCCGACATCACAAGAGGCCGACGAGGGGCTGCCGGCGAGCGACGACTTGAAGCCGACGAGGACGAGCGCCTTGAAGCCGACGAGGACGAGTGCCGAGCGTAACGAGGGTCTCTGGTGGGGGGAAACTGGAGGCTGCGATTAGGGGAAGCTTTTTTCCTCCAAGTCCGTGGAAGAAGCAAATCACACATACACAGAGAGAAGACATCAACAATGGAGTGCGTGTTCGGGCTTGTTGGTAACAGATTTGCGGTGACTGCGACTAATACGTTGGCGGTTGAACTCCTGCTTCTTCTTCATCGTTAATCCACCCTTTCCTTCTTGGATTCGTGACTGGTTCCAAGAACCCACTACTCGAATTCATGGATTTGAGGAAGAAGGACCAGATCCATGTTGCGATTGCCCATTTCTTCTTCGAATTTCGTAGATCTCGATATTGTTCTTGGCGGAATGGCGGCGATTTCGGGGGCTTGGATTAGGGTTTTCGGGGGTCTCTTTGTTTTGTCGTTCTGCTCTCTGTTTACTTTTGTTTTTTATGCTAATGGAAAAATAAGGGCGAGAAGGGAAGTACAAAAAAAAGGGCGAGAAGGGAAGAAATAAAATGGCTAGCAACAAAATTCGATCACGGGTCTGTTGGGTTGAAGGCTTTTTTAACAAAAACTCAACACCAACTGGGCTGGTGGGTCATATTGGTATTAATAGAATTATATATGTACTAGTACTGTGATTCACCGTACCTATAAATAAAAAAAAAAAAATTAAACGGTTCGTGTCGGGTACCCGACAAGGGAATATGTCCGATCCGAACACGAACCGTTTAATGCCGTGTTTTCTCGGTTCGTGTCATTATCGTGTCGTGTTTTTTCGGTTTCGGGTTTTTTCGTGTCGTGTTTTCGGTTTCGGGTTTTTCTGCACACCCCTAGTCCGAGAGTTAGAGATCAGACTTGGAAGCATGCAAAGCATTGCCAGAGTTATCAAAGGATTTGTCTACATGGAACAGAGAAGTATTCGGGAATATTTTCAAGAGAAAAAGGAATCTATGGAACCGACTCGAGGGAATTAGAAAGCGCCGGGCCATTCGTGTAACAAGGCATTATCTAAACTTGGAATCGAAGGTGTGCATCGATTTGGAGTCGGTACTTCAGCAAGAGTAGGTCTACTGGTTTCAAAAATCTCGCTCGAGCTTCCTATTAGAAAGCAACAGAAATACACGGTACTATCACCTCTCTACTTCCATTCGTCGGTCTCATAACAAAGTCACAGCGCTGAAAAGGGAGGATGGGTGAATGGTTGTTGGAATTGGTCTTCAATTTCGCCTTTGCTGCCGACAGACGTGCTCTTGAAACTCCAAGCAATACGAGTCTTTGATGAGCAAGGAGCGAGGGACCGATTGTAATGGGGGCACTCATCCTTGAGGTGCTTTTCAACTGGTTCGGCACTGAGATGGATGCACCAGATGGGTGAAGGAGAGGCTGAGGGCGGCTAGAAACATGTGTGGAGCTTGCCAACCCAACAGAAGATCCGGGCCTTCCTCTACCTTGTGGCTCATAATGCAATACTCTGCAATCAGAACAGAGTCCGTAGGTACCTTTCCAACCTCGGAGACTGTCCAAGATGCGGGGAGGAGGAGTCTGCTTTGCACCTTCTAAGGGACTGTCATCTGATCAGAGAGGGCTGGGGTAAATTGTCGGCCAATCCCCTACCCAACCAATTCTACACTGAGAATGACGTGAAGACGTGGATATTCGCCAATGTGCGTAAAGAAGACAAATGGAGCTCCACATTTACAAACATGCTTTGGTACATTTGGAAGTGCAGAAATCTTCTTGTTTTTAATTTGCAGGAAAGGATAGAGTGCAAGGACTGCTACCCACGGTGGTGACTCAAACCATAATCTTCACTGAGGTTAAGGCCAAGGCCATGACGTCCCAAGCCATCAGAAGGTCCCTGAACGTGCCCAACGCTGCTCATGATGGGTGGGTTCCTCCCCTCTCTCATTGGATAAAGTTGAACACTGATGGTGTCTCGAACGTGCCCAACGCTGCGCATAGGACCTTGCCGGTCCTATGCGCATACACATTCCAATGTGGAGTTAGCTCGGCTCTCTCGGCTGAACTTTGGGCGATTTACCATGGGATCGAGGTGGCTTCTGAGATGGGGATCTCTTCTCTTATATTGAAACAGACTCAGCAACAGCGTGTAAGTTACTTAGTGAAAGAAACAACAACCCCCATCAAGAGTTTCACTTGATCAATCAATGTGCCAAGCGCCTGGATGAGCAAGCGTGGGAGGTGAAGATCCAGCTAGTGAGGAGGCAGGTGAACACTGCTGCAGACTCATTAGAGCATGCACAGTAGAGGGCCCGGGCTAAGGGCTTGAATATAATTTTTATTTTATTTTATAATTATAGAAAATGTCTAAAAATCATTTTTTATAGGGTTAATTCACATCTATTGTCGTTGTACGTGCTAAAGGCTTCACTTTTTGGGTTCTTGTATAAGGGCCTCCGGGATGAAACTCTTAGCCCTTTTGTTTTTCTTTTTATATTTTTTGCTTAGTTGACAATTGTAAAAGCCTGGAGACTCTCCAATGCACCTGCTCTTAGCTAACTGGGCTCTTACCCTCTCTAGTGATATTGGTGAACATTTTATTATTCCTAGAAGCCTTGGGCTGGAATTTCCTGTTGTAAACGAAGCTGGGGAAACCCACTAATTTCTCTATTAATCTATAATAAGGCACTAGCCACCTTTTGAAGCCAAAAAAAAAAGGGAAAAAAAAATATATTTAAACCAAAAAAAAAAAGGAAAAAAAAAATTTATGGTTTGCATAATTTTAGATATTTTTGTTATATACATCAACTAGTATTTGTTCCCGCGCGTTTGCGCGTTTTGTTAATAAACTGTAATTTATTATATTAATTATACTAAAATTATTTGTCATTGAATTTTGTGAAGATTAAAATAATTTATTTAAAATTTTTTAATAAAAATTTTCAAATAAGCATATATTAACTTTTGATATAACGCTAACCTAATCTATTTATCTACTTCATAACTAATTTGATTGGAAAATAAAATCGATTTTAATTTATTATATTACAAATCTTTCCTACATTTAAAAAATACATAATTGTTAGGATATTATAAAAAAAATTATTTCAATATATATGAAACACGAAAGATGTAATTTCAATAAATTTTAAAGATATTACGGGGGAAAACTTCTACAAAAATTATTTTAATATATGATTTTTAAGTGTGTGTGTATACACTTAAAAGTCATATATTAAAAAATTATTGGGAATGAGATGATCGATCGAATTAGGGAAATTTAATTAGGTTTTTTTAATATAATAGATTTGAAGGTAATATAATAGATTTCAAGGGTTGTTTTAGATGATAAATTATTCTATTAGGATTGTGATCGATATATAAAAGATAATATATATCTATTATTATGATTGTAATGGATAGATTAATTTTGTGTTATTTGGCCAGTAGAATTAATTCTACTACGTGTTAATTAATTTATTTTTCATTTTATATTATTCGTATAAAAAATGATAGATTTTGTAACTAACTAAGATATATGAAATTAAATATTTATATTTAAAAATAATAGAGATCAACAATTAAGGTAGATAAGTAGGATGACACGTGGATAAATAGATGGATCGTTGTATGATGTGGCTTAACTTGATTGGACATTCATTAATTGATGTGTCAAATAAACCCGGTCAGAATGCACCATAAAAAGACACGTAAGCGAATCGCGTCAGAGCCCGCCACATATGATTTCAACGCCTCTGTTTTAGTATTATACTAATCTTATTACCCGCGAACTTCGCGGCTTTTTTATATGATTTTTATTATTTAGATTATAAAAATTGTATAAAATATATATTATTTTGTGCTTAGAAAAGATAGATTTTATAACTAATTAAGATTTGAGGTTGAATATTTATATTAAAATGATAAAGTTTGTAACCAATTAAGATATGAGATTAAATATTTATATTAAAAATAATAGATTTTATAATTAATTAAGGTGAATAAATAGAATAAATGTAATTGCTTATAGTTTTAAGGAAATTTACTTAAATATTTAATGGTTGATATGTGGTATAGTCTAGAAAAGACTGTTAAACAATATATTTTAAATTTTATTTTGAGTTGTAATTTTATTGTGAGTTCCCGTTGTTGTGAGTTCCAGAACATCATCTTGCGAGATGATCATGGATGTCGTTAGTACATCCAATTTATTGCCTACTGTAAAAAAAAAATTCATTTCAATATTTATACCTTGTAAAAATCGACCTTAATAAATCAAAATGACCCATGAAATCAATATATAATCCCTGGATAGCTTGCACATATATATCTAAACTATTTATGAATTTGATAACCGCTTCTTCATTTCATCATTCATATATGTCGATCAATTACCCGATCAGTGTTCGATTAATATATATCTTACTTAAAGATTTGCGGGGTTTTATTTTTGGTTTCCAATTAATATATATTTATAAGTTTTTTTTTAATTTGTCAAAATTCATTGGGGTTATTCAAATTTTTTATCAAATTTATATATTATAAGGAGAAATTAAAAATTGAAAAGAAAGAGATAAAAGGTTGATTAATAAGATAGATTTTAATTGAAAAATAAATATTGTTTAAACATCAATGTCAATCAAATGTATTCGGAGTATATACTGTTTAAGATAGGTAACTTTTTCTTTGTTATAACTTGTTTTACTGTAATATAATACTCCGTATACAATTATGTAGATAGAAATTATTAAAAAAAAGTTATTATATTCAAAAGATTATTTCTTAGACATGGAGTATAAAAGATAAGTTTTCTAACTAAGATTTGTAAATAAAATATTTATAAAATAACTTAAGGTAAATGATAAGATTTGTGAGATATGATGTTGAATATTTATATTAAAAAATAATTTAATTATCAATTAAAATGGACACATAGGACGACACGTGTATAAAGAGATGGAGTTATCGTCTGACGTGGCTTAAATTTATTGGATCGTCATTAATTGACGTGTCAGTAAAACCCGGGCCAGATTGCACAATAGAACGACACGTAAGCGAATCGCACCAGAACCCGCCACATAGGATTTCCACGCCTCTGTTTTAGTATTATATATTGATATTGATATTGATATTGATATTGATATTGATATTGATTGATTGATATTGATTTCTTATTTTTCAAAGTAAAACCTGCAATCAAATAGGCCGGTCGATGGCTTGCTAGCCCATGAGCAACCTCATTGCCAACACGTCTAACATGAGACCAGTTAATAAACGGGGAAGCAATCTTCAAGTTAGAAGAAATAAGGTGACCTAGCTATCATTCTGTGACCCATATTGCCATACCGAAGAAGCTTGGAGACAAGAACGAGGCAATCCGACTCAACCTAGATTCGCCTTACGCCCCATTCAACAGCACACAAGAGCGCCCAACGAATAACTTTTTTTTTTGCAACTTCATCACAATTGACTTCTCCTATTTTTGGCGTTCCACACATTCCAAGCTAACGCCGCCCGTCTTTGCTTCTTTGTATCCAACCGGCCCCTAAGGGCCGGACCACGTTAACCCAAAATCACTCCATAAGTATGAAAAATGTTAACGATTTCAGTTCTCTATTGACAAGTAGTTTTCCTAACCATAACACAATCGTCAACAAAGAACAAATGTGAAAACGAACAAGTAAAAAGCGCAATCCAGATCAAGGTGTCACCACACTCTCCCTCACCATCTTCAAGTTCTCACCACTTCACTCATCCTTACTTGATAAGAACCCTATATAAAGATTTACGGGGTTTTGAAATTTTTTTATATTTATAATTTATAGAAAATGAACTATTTTAATGTAAAATATTGGTTGGTATGATTTGGAGCGTTTTTCATGCTTTTAGCTTCTACTAGTCTTATTACCCGCGTGTTACGCGGCTTTTTGATAAGGTTTGTGTATTAACGTGAATTGATATTTAATAAGTATATAAATTTCAATCATACTATTTAGGTATATTTTTCTATGTTTTTATTCTTCGTTTGTTTCATTTATGAATCTTGTGTGCTTTTTTTTTATCCTCCCTTTATTTCACTTTGAATAGTATCATTGATTAGTAGGTATAAGACAGGAAATACTCCTTTTTAAATTTAATTTAGAGGTATTTTATACATCTATTTAAAAAAAATGTGAAAAAATTATAAAGAATAAAATTTTAATATAATTTGACTTAAAAGATCGGATAGATGTTAACTTGAATCTTTTCATTTTAATTAGTTTCTAAAATTATTTCTTTATGATTCACAATTTTTTTTTAATAAATGTATTTAAACTATCATTTACTTATGATATTAATGAGTGGAGTATGATGTTATATATAAAATAATTAATAAATTAAAGAATATATCATGTATCTTGTTTTTGTAACACCTTGCTTGTATTTAACTGATGGCAAAACTGGGCCAATTTCAACACAAAAACCAAACGTCCTCCTATATTTGATAATGATATTTGTTTTGCTTATCACCTTTTATAAAAATGATGCACCCTCCTTTCATAAAATATGAAGTATAAATAGATTGTATAAAAATAACTTAAGAGATTGTGTTAGTGATAGGTTTTATAATAAGTTAAAATATTGGCCTGAATATTTATATTAAAAATGAATATATGTTTGTGTAAAATAACTTAAAAGATTATATTATGATAGATTTTATAACTACTTAAGATTTTAATTTGAATATTCATATTTAAAATGAATATATATATATATATGTATATTAATGATAAGATTTTATTTGTCAATAGATAATTAATCAATGATGAAATCTTATCATTACAAAAGATGACCTTTGGATAAAATAACCCGAAACAATATCCGATGTTGCTTAAATAAATACTCCGTCCATTATTTTTTTTATAAGTCTTTTATATTTATGCACATTTATTTAGTAGGATAAAAATTGTATAAAATGGTAATTGTTAACAATTTCATACTTATTTATATATACATAACTATCTATATAAGATGTCCATCTAATTGAATGCATTCAATATGTAGTCAAGCATTAATGTCTACATCCACGCAAATGTACAGACTTAATTATACAATTTGCAATCACTCTATATTATTTGAACTTTTGAAGATAAAATTTTGTATAAAATCAAATCGTTTAAATTGATTTTCACCTTAGTTAATTTAAAATCTATCAAGTATCCGATTGAGATATGAATATATATAAATCTCTTAAAGCTTTATACATACTATTTATCTAAACTATTTAATATATAATTTATTTAAAAAGTATTAAATTGTACGTATATAGGATATGTGGATAAATTGTATACATGTCATTATAGGACTTGACTTAAATCTAATCTATAATTTTTTCTAGATAAAATATTTATAAATTTATAAATTAACTTAAGGAAAAATGATAAGATTTGTAAGATATGAGATTGAATATTTATACTAAAAATTAATTTAATTATTTATTAAAATGGACACATAGGATGATACATGTATAAATAGATTGCGTTATCGTCTAGCATGGTTTAAATTCATTGGATCATCATTAATTGACGTGTCAATAAAACCCGAGCCAGATTGCACCAGAAAACGACACGTAAGCGAATCGCGCCAGAGCCCGCCACATAGGATTTCCACGTAAGCGAACCCGGGCCTCTGTTTTAGTATTATATATTGATACTAGTTCTATTACCCGCGATCTTCGCGGTTTTTTTATATGACTTTTATTATTTATGCATAAATTGTATAAAATCATAAAAAATTATATAAAATATTATTTTTTGACTTTTTAATTTCCCACTTATTATCAATTTATTATTGGTGATAATTTTTAATGACTAAATTTAATCGCTAAAATATTATAAAATACATACTTTCTCTTATATATACACATGCACTTTAATATCACACACATCTATAAAATTAAATTATTGCTATAAAAAATAAAGATATAATTATATTGAATCGTTGATTATATATATATATATATATATATATATATATATATATATATATATATATATATATATATATATATATATATATGAATACTTAATGGTAAAATTTAATCGATTGAATGTCAAATTTGTATGATGTAATTTCATTATTTTTTTCTTAATGTGTTTCATAAAATCAAATTATTTTATCTCTAAACAGAGCAATATGTATAATGGATCTAATATTTGTATAAATTTGGTTTATAAATTAGTTGTTTGTTAAAGATAAACACTTATTGATTTGAATTATTTCTATTGTTTAATGTGATTCTTTAAAGATAAACACAATTATTTGATAAGTGAGCAATATTTGCATAAATTTGGTTTATAAATTAATTGTTAATTTTTAAATATAATCACTTATTGATTTGAATTATCTCTATTGGTTAATGTGATTGTTTAATAATTTAATAGAATATACATAAACTAATTCTCTATTTATAATTTAATCAATTTTCGTTAGTGGTAAAACCAATCTAACCTTTTTTCGTATAAAATTATCTAATTTTATTTTCTTTTTAGATAAAATGTTTATTAAATTACTTAAGGTAAAATTGAGTTGGTTGATCGGATAAAAAGTCATAAACATTAAATTAGTATATCTCTTTGAAATGATATCATGAAAAGATACAAAATATATAGATATGTACGTGTGTGTCTATATATGATTGATTAGATTTTCATGTTTAAATTCAACTTGATGATCGGATATGGGTGAATAATTATCAACTATACTTACCATGATAAAAATGGACACATATGATGACACATGTATAAATAGATACGTTTCCTACCATATCTTGGTATCCATAAACGTATCCAATATCACACACAATTTCCCCCGTCCCTTTATAAAAATAATTAATTTTTATAATTATGAATGAGTAGTTCTAAAATTATAAGATAAATTAATTTAAAATATAATAGTTTGGTATTTTGTAAATATTTTTCAATTTATAATTTTGTATGGCCCTTTAGTTGTTTATGAGATGAAATTATATTAAAAATTTGATAACTTAAGTGCACGTTTATGAGTTCTATCTTTATATGAGATGAAATTCAAAAAAAAATTATGAGTTCTATCCTATACTCCGTACTTTTTTTTTATTAGAAACAAAAAAAAAAGCTTTGAATCTTTATAACATCCATTATTAGAGAAAGCTTTGAATCTTTACAAAATCCATTATTAGATATCGAATTAGCACTTAAATTTTTTTATGAGTTCTATCTTTATATGAGATGAAATTAATTTATTAGAGAATTGCACGTTTGATTTTGAAGATTACAAAACTAAAATTATTTTCCATCATTTTATTATTGTGAAATCTAACCTTTTTTAGGGGAAATATTTATAAAATAACTTATGGTAAAATGATAGGTAATTAATTGTAACAACTCATATTGATAAGTTTAATAATTTAAATGATAGACTTTATAACCATTTAAGATATAAAAATTAATTATAATAATCAATAGATACATAGGATGACACGTTGATAAATGGATAAAGTCATTGTTCAACGTGACTTAAATATATTGGATCGTCATTAAATGACGTGTCAAAAACCCGGGCCAGATTGCACAAGAAAATTACACGTAATCGAATCGCACCAGAACCCGCCACGTAGGATTTCCACGCCTCTGTTTTAGTATTATACTAGTCTTATGACCCGCACTCTTGTGCGGTTGTCTAATAAATTATATTTTATTATAATTTTGAATTAATTTTTTAAAAATAAATAAAAAAATAAAAAACATGTTTTGTCGCTCACGAAAAAATGACAAAGTCATAAGATTTTAACGTTAAGGTATTTTAATTAGTAATATATATACCCATTATTTGTTGATTGTAATGGAACCTTGAATTTGGTAAATAAAGAGCGATCATTCCGGGATTCGAACCGGGGACCGATGGGTACTACCCACAAGTCCTTTTCGGTGAGCCATTCCGGAATGGTTTTGATTGTAATGGAACCTCATATGAAATAAAGAGATAAATAAAATAAAATGTCACATTTCATCAAAGATTAGTATAGAATAAAAAAAAAATTCTCTATCTCAACTGTTTCTCTATAATTTCTATATTATAGAATGCTACAAATAAAAAAAATTCTATAACTCCAACAAATCATCTAGTTTGAAAGTTTCAATATGATTCTCCAAATCCTATATAAAATAACAGAGAATACCAAAAATTTAGAAAATTTTACTTTTTTTTCATCAATTTCTATATTTTTATTAGATGATATATTGGGGCAAAACATCTAAAATCTTTAAAATTAGAGAATTTCTACAATTAAAGAGTGTTGAAGGTGTCCTTATAAACTTATAATGTAAAAAAAAAAAAATGGGCGACCATTATATCAAATTTAAAATAGTTTTATTTATTATAGATACAATGGTTTTTTCATAGAGTATAAAGTTTTACTTTATTACATTCTCCTCATGGTAATATGTGTTATACATTATACTGATTAAGTTAAACCATGTCATCACCTACTTAAACAAATCCAGAATGATGTTTGAACTTGTGACTTTAATTTTAAATAAGTATGATATATATACATATATAGTATTATCTACATTCTGGTAAGATTCTTAAGTTAGATATGAAGTATAAAAAAATTGTTTAAAATAACTCAAGTTAAAAGATCCTATTAATGATAGGTTTGTAAGGATTTAAGATATGAGGTTAAATATTTATATTAAAAATTAATATAATACTTTTAATAAAGGTAAATTAACACAATCATGTAGTGTCGTAGTGGTCTTTCCCTTTTCTTATTTTATGTGAACATAATTCTTAACCAAATTAACTTAATTAGCTAATTATGTCAAATAACAATTATTTTTATCGATCCCATTTTTTTTTTTGAGAAAAATTGCCCCATCTCATTCCACATTTATAACTTTGATCATGTTTCAAAATTTATCTAATTGTTACCGTAACCAAATCAAAATGGTTAAGATTTTTTAAACTATATCCATAAATAATATTCTAATATGAGAGGTCTCCATTCAATATACTCCGTAACAAAATTAAACAATGTAAGTTGGAGATTTTTATATTTGTGTAGAGAGATTGTTTTAAAAAAAATTCTCTCATAAAAGCAATTAAATTTATGAAAATCTTGAAAAAAAAAATAACTCAATAGAAAATGTTTATAAAAAGTGATAGATTCTGTAACCATTTAATATAAAATGATAGATTTTTTTAGATTTTTTTTCTAGATAAAATATTTATAAAATAACATAAGGTAAAACGATAAGATTGGTAAGATATGAGGTTGAATATTTATAATAAAAATTAATTTAATCATCAATTAAAATGGACACATGGAATGACACACGTATAAATAGATGGAGTTATCTTCTAGCGTGGCTTAAATTTACTGGATCATCATTAATTGACGTGGCAAAACAACCCAGCCAGATTACACCACAGAACGACATGTGAGCGAATCGCATCAGAGCCCGCCACATAGGATTTCCAAGCCTCTGTTTTAGTATTATATATTGATTGATTGATATTGATTGATGTTTTTAGCCAACTCAATGTTCAACTTATGGACCAATTAAGTGGGCTGTACAACAAACCTATTGGGCCGAATCTTCAATTGCCCATAGCAATATCAATGGACCATTCTTAAACTTCCTATTTGGGCTGCATTTTTTTTTCCGGTTCGATTGGACTCAATCGTTTTAATCTAAACTTGCAAACAATCTAAGCTTCTACAAACATTCGAACTCTGTTTTTTTTTTTTGAAAGCAGATAAAGATTAGTAAACCCGCCAATGATTCGACCTCTTTCCAAGCACGTCCGAGCGGATGAAAATTCGAAGTTCTGGATTATCAGTGAAGCTACCATTAAATTGAAACAACAACAACTACAACTACAAATTAAAAAAAAAAAAAATTCAACTCAAAAATTAAAAACCACACATTTTTTTAAAAAAAACCCTTAAATTGAAACATAAAAAATCACATCCTTGATGTTTTATTCCTTTAATCGACACACCAAACTTAGGTCAATGAAAACCATAGTACAACATCATTAATTAGCTACAAGCTCTTAGATGATCAAACAACCATACTAAAGATTGTAACAACCTTAAAATCATACAATTGAACCTATAATACATTATTCAATATTTCTAGCTATGTATAATAGATTATACATAATGCAATTTAGCCTTCAACCACACGCACAAACCCATACCAAAATCACATATCGTAAAGATGAGGTGCAAGGCGAGGCTTAGCAAACACAACAAGAGGGTGCTTCTTGGGATTCGAGAGGCCGAAAATCTCCTCCATGTCGAGATCCTTAGGGTTCACACCCTCGGGCAACTTCCACACAAACCCGTGCAAGAGATTAGCCATGCTCGACTCGATAACCTTAAGGCCAAGGCTATAGCCCGGGCACATCCTTCTCCCAGACCCAAAAGGGAGGAGCTCGAAATCCTGACCCTTGACATCCACATTCGCCATTGGGCCATGGATGAAGCGGTCAGGGGAGAACTCCTCGGGGTTCTCATACACAGACGGGTCCCTCTGTATGGTCCACGTGTTTACGAGAACTCTGGTGCCCTCTGGCACGTCGTAGCCAGAGATCTTAACATCCTCCCTAGCAATCCGGGGCACCAACATGGGTGCCACCGGGTGGAGACGCATCGTCTCCTTTATGATGGCTCGGATGTAGGGGAGGTTTGGGATGTCTTTCTCCTCCACCCACCTCTCCTTCCCTATGACCGCATCGAGCTCCTTCGTGGCCTTGTCAATCACGTCAGGGCTTCGAAGGAGCTCTGATAGCGCCCACTCCACCGTCACCGCCGAGCTCTCCGTGCCCCCTGCAATTAGGTCCTGCATGTATTCATGCATTAGTTGATCATGTAACCTAAAAAAAATAAGCAAAAATAGACGTATATCACTCATTACACTAAACTAGTACATCTTATTAAAAGTGTGTTGAATTTTCTAAAAAAATGTATCAATTGATGAGAACAAAAAACTTTAAAACTTCGAGAGTAGTTAATTTTAAAGTACTTTCCATAATTATTAATATAATACTTCCAAAAATAAATTTATAATGGATTTGGGCCTACACACCCTACGGCTTTTCGCCCCCCAAAAAAATCACATTCTACGGCCCGTTTAACACCGACATTGTTTTTATCAAGTTATATGATCTTCATTTCAAGCAAAAAAATAAAATAAAAATAAAACAATGAAATAAAATATTTATTTATTGGGTAAGTATTTAAAATATCAAACAATATTTTAGTAAATCAAAAAATATAATCAGAACGTCATTTGATAAAATCGTCATGATACAACCTTGATTAAAAAGATTATCTTCTATTTATTGCGTGTTGGACTTGCCAGTTAAGTTGGTAAATGAAAATGACATCGGCATTATATTTTACAATAAAAAAAATTATCCGTTATAGACTCGAATACTCATTAAAATCCATAATTAGATATGATTTTGGAAAATATCTGCATTTTCAAATTCACATATAGTTAGGAAAACTATTACAATATAATAAAATCTATTCTTAATTAATTACTCCATCTATTCGGAAAAACATGTAATAAAATATCCAATTTTTTTTATCAATTTTTTAACAATTTCGTACTTATTAACGGTAACTATAATTTTTTTAAAAAATTTATTAAAATAGATATATTATATAACTTTTATCATTTTAAAAAAAAACATACTTAATAATAAATGACGTATTTTTTCGAAGATAAGTTCATAATTGAATAAAATGTAGGGTACTTACTTGTGTAAAGGCCTTGACACCATGCCTTTCAAGCTTGACCTCAAGAGTGGGGTCATCAGCCAACTCCAAGAGGACATCAACCATATCCACTGGGGCCCACCCCTTGGTAGTCTTCCTCCTATGGTTGTGCTCATCCATCACATGCTCCATGAACACATCAAACTTCTTAGCAAGCTTCTTCATCCTCTTCACATACCCTTGCAAGTCCATAAACCCTAGATAGGGTATCCAATCCCCAATGTTGAGCACCCCATTGAGCAAGAAGAGCTCATCAAGCATGACCTTGAACTCGGTCGGGCTCACGATCGACCCGCCCTCCTCCTCGTCGAGGTACCGCTTCCCGAGGACCATCCGGCTTATCACATTTAGGCTCACCGTTGAGAGGTGATCCTTTATTGTGATCGGGTTACTGTCAGGTCGGGTCAGTTTGAACAGTGTTTTCCGGAGGCTCTGGGTCTCCTCGACCCTGATGTACTCGTAGGAGTCGAGCCTCCGGTTGCTGAAGAGCTCCATGAGGCACATCTTCCGGGCCTGCCGCCAGTAGGGCCCGTAGGGGGACCACGTGATGTCGGAGTAGTTGTAGGTGGTGTACTTGCCGGCGGCCGTCTTGGGCCGCGAGGCGAACGAGATGTCTTGGGTCTTCAGGATGAGCTTGGCGGTTTCGACGGAGGCCGCCACCAGGACCCGGTGGGACCCGAACCAGAGCATCATGACCGGCCCGTAGGTCTTGGAGAGGTGGTGGAGGGAGCGGTGTGGGAGTGACCCTATGAGGTTGAAGTTGCCTATGATGGGCCAGGGCTTTGGGCCCGGTGGGAGGTTGAGCTTCCGCCGGGGGACGAAGGAGGCGAGGAGCCGGACGACGAGGAGTGCTGCTAGCGACGTGGCGGCGAGCTCCGCCCAAGTGAGTGGCTCCATGGATCCGGTGGCCGGTGGTGGTTGTTAGGGGCTAATTTGGAGGGTGTGGATTTGAGGGTTGTGATTTGATGATTTTGATGGGTTTGTTAGTGGGATTATTTATAGGTGAAGTTTTGTAGTTAGAGAAAAAGACTAAACAAATAAATAATTAAATACGGAGTAAATAATATCTGAGTCTTTTTCCTACCAAATTTCCAAGAGAAGTCCGGTGTATTTTCATAGTACTTTTCTTATCATATTATTGAAGAGATGACATAATAAACTACGGAAAATCTACAAATTAATGGCATTTTTAAATATAAACTTAAAAAAAAGATAAATTTTAATTCATAAAATCATAATTTAACGTTTGGATTTAACTAACTCTGTTGATGGAATTAAAATCAGGTTGCTTTGAATAACTCTCAAGTACGTGACCAGTGAGAAGCTTTCACATTTGACTCCAAATTTTAAATATCGAATTTATTTATTTTTGTTTTCACCAAAAAAAAATATATATATATTTTTGGGTCATGGTCAATTGGTCATCCACTCCTCCGTTGAATAGCCCTCTAATTCGTGTTAACTCATTTATTCTCATGGCTCATGGGTGGGTCATATGTGTAGGGTTGGAAATAACCGTGACTATTCAATCCACCCGTATTAATTTTATGGCTGACAGGTACGTGGTGTGGGTGTGGGTGAGGCGGGTGATGGGCTGATTATGGGTAGACCTAAGCATAGGTCGATTGGGCGGGTTTGGGCTGGGCTTGTGTGAAATTCTTGGTCTATTGTAGCAGGTTAGGTTTGGGCCAGATTCGATTTTTGGGCCAACTATCTTGTTCAAACCCATCCACATGAGCGGGCCGGGTCGCCCATTAAAAGTTTGTGAACATTTTTTTTATTGCGTTTGATGTCAAACTTTACAATAGATGTACAACTATATGTACTAAGTTCGTTTCAATGAAAAAGATTGAAATATGTACTAAGTATCTCAAAAGATTGAAATATTATAAAAAACAAAGGTACACAAGTTAACCAACTTTGTAATCACACCCTAAATCTTTAGTTTAAGTTCGTTTCAATGAAAAAAATCTTGATTTTTTTTTATTTAATAACATTGTATTCCGTAATTTATGTGTGATTTAAATATTATAAGTCATTTAGTATTAATAAAGTACTAATAGATGTACAACTATAAATTATATAATCAATATATCTAGTATTTTACTATAATTCCATACAAATAATATAATTAATATATATAGGCGGGTCGAGCCTACCGGCCCGCTTGGGCTTGATCCTTGACCTAAGACCGGCCCTTTGGGCCTACCAGGTTGGGCCTATCGCCCCGCTTGGACCAGTTGCCTTACCCAAACCCGCAAATTTACCCGAGCGAGTTGCAGACTCCTATTTGCTCAGGTCTAATTATGTGTGTGTACCATTTTACCATCTAAAATCTAAACCCTAATTAATCTTGAGTTTTCAGTAACATATTATTGTGTGTGTGACTATGTGTGTTTACTATTTTACCTCTAATTGTGTGTGTGATACACTGATACGTATTCGACTTCCATGAACTCATATTTCTAGCATTAGTAAATTAAAATTTAAGTTTTATTCATCTTTAAATTTTATTAAAAAAAAATCATAACTATATTAATTTCACCAATTGGACACCCGCTCCACCTGTATCACCCACACAAGTCCGATGAGGATGAAGAGGTAGGGATGGCAATGGGTCGGGGTGGTGGGTGGATGGACCCCCATTTCACCCGACCCACCATGGGTGACCCATTTCCCCACCCATCACCCCACCCATATCCACTTCACCCATATCCATTTCGCCCATATCCATCGGGTGATCGGGTGAAATGGATGAAATGTGGGTGATTTTCCCTAAATGCATGTAATTGAATTTCAATCAATTTGGTACACAAAAATAGTGTATAAAATATGCTTAGTTTACACATTTAAGTCTTAAATAAGTTTTAAACACATACAATAAGTCTTAAACAGCACATGCCACAAGTCTTAAACACATATCATAAGTCTAAAACATAAGGAAAATAAGTAGTTTTAAACACATATCAAAGTTTATATATTTTTATATATAAAATATTTTTTTATATAATATATATATATATATATATATATATAATATTTTATATGGATAAGGTCGGGTGGTGGGTGATGGGTCGGGTGCGGGTGGAGAAAAACTTCACCCCACCCGACCCACCACCCATATCCACTTCACCCACATCCACTTTCCACCCACTTTTTTTTGGGTTTTCACCCATTTTTTCGGGTCGGGTGATTCGGGTTGGGGTCGTGTGCGGGTGAAATTGCCATCCCTATGAAGAGGTTTGCATGTGATGTGTGAAGCGGGTGAAATTATTTACCAATGGGGCAGGTGATGGAATGACTTCATCCACCCATAACCCGCCCTATTTTCACCCCTAAACATGTGCACTGATAGGCTACTAACTAGCACATAAGCCGAGTAAATTCTATTTTAAAATCAATTATCAATAGAAGAGGAATAACTTTAAATATTGTGATCGAGACTCTTTTAGTCTCATTCACATACATCTCTAACTCAACAAATTCGGATATTAAATAGCGATTTAAAGATTTGATGATTTAACTAGATTAAGGGATAGTTTATATAATTGACCAATTAAGGATTTAATATTAGCTTCCAAAAAAAGATACTCGTACAAGTTCTGTCTGAGCATGATCGATGGCCCCAACAGTTAAAACTTGGTGTTATCACATGCAACGCATTAATTACAACTAATCAAAACTTTAATTGAGTTAGATTCTTTTTAGATAAGTAGTGAAATTTGTCATATCTGTAATATTATAATTACGTGAAATTCGTATATCACGTAAAAAAAGTTTATTTTCCTAATTTCTCTTTTCCTTTTTAATGAAAGTGCTTAGACATATTAGTCCAGTCCGCATCAAAAAAAAAATGTTTACATATAACTTAACAATTTATAAATGAAAAACATGGTTAAAAAAAGGAATTTAATAAAATATAAAAGTAATAATTTAAGTGACCCTAGGAATCTAATTAAAAAAAAACTAAACTAATTGACATTTAAAAAATATTTTCAAATTAGTGTTATTATCCTATACGGATAGAAAAATCGATAATATTTTTACCCCGATAGAGCTTTATATCATTTAATAAAATATAAAAGTGAAAATTTAAAGGAAAATTAGACAAATTATTATCTGATTAATCGAGAGTAAAAAAAAACTCAATAGATGAATAAACCATCAAAGATCACCAACAAAAAAAAATGACATTATTACATAAGACGACTGACGTACAACCAAAAAAAAATGGGGATGGCCTGAAAACAAACACTACGAAAGGTTGTTAGTGTGAAGTGTGAACGTTGACTTAGTTATAATCTTCTTCCTTTTAACGAGTACTACTCCGTTATTTGTTAAGGACTTTTCTATTTAATGTGATTACTATATATTGATCCAAGACACATTGTTTATTGTGCTTTTTTTTAAAGATGTTTCCTACCTACCTAACTTAAAAGTTAAAAGTGTGAATAAAGTAAATGGAAACGGTTTCCTAACAATTTTTTTTGATACATTCGGTGTTGTTGATAAAAGAGTAACTGATAATTAAGCTTCTAAATTATTTGTATTAAATATGGAGTAATAAGATAATGTGATATTTGATAAATCTAATTGTTAGAGTAGCTTATAAAAAACTTGTGAATATAAAACTAAAAACTTTAAAAACTTTAAGTGAGTGGCGGTTGAAAAACTTAGATTTCAAAAAGCTAATTAAACCAAAGTCTTATATTTGTTTCATTTAAAATTATATAATAACAAAATCATAAGCTTCAAAACGTTATGGAGTGTTGCCATATTAAAAAAAAAATATTCACAAAAAAATAAATATTTAACAAAAAAATTCACGGTTTCAAACTATTTACCAAAATATTCATTTTTGTCAGGACAATAAAAAAAAACGATATAAAACCGCGTTTTATGTACAAATAAAATTTGAAAGTGGAAGAAAAAAGCTAGAGAAAAAATAAATGAAAAAACGTGATCTTAAACCGCGTTGAGCTAAATGCATGTGTAGAGAAAGATATGAGGCACAAAAATGTGCTTTTCCATTGATTTGTGATGTCAATATATACAAAGAAACTAGGTTAAATCTTTCCTAACTTACAAGAGAAGATATGACTATACATAATCAAATAAAATCTTTATACAAAAGATACAATATCTCAATACTCCCCCTCAAGTTGGAGCGTGAAGGTTTCGAATGCCCAACTTGCGAAGAAGAACATGGAACTACGACTACCCAAGAGCTTTTGTTAGAATGTTTGCCAGCTGCAGAGAGGAGAGGATATGAGCCGTGATGATCGTGCCAGCCTGAACATGATCGCGGATGAGATGACAATCAACCTCGATATATTTTGTGCGTTCGTGAAAGACCGGATTCGAGGCGATATGTAGGGCAACCTGGTTGTCGCACCAGAGGCGCATAGGTCGTCGATGAAAGACCCCCAGGGAAGCGAGCAAAGTCTTGAGCCAAACAAGTTCACAGGTGGTGGTGGCCATAGCACGATATTCGGCTTCAGCTGAAGAGCGAGAAACAATGGATTGTTTCTTAGTTTTCCAAGAGGCCGGTGACTCACCCAACATAATGAAGAAGCCAGTGAGAGAGCGACGAGTGATGGGGCACGTAGCGTAGTCGGAGTCGCAATAAGCGTTGAACCGAAGAGCACTTGATCGAGACAAGAAAATACGTTGTCCGGGGCAACTCTTCAAGTAACGAACAACACGGAGGGCTGTCTGCCACTGATTAGCCGTCGAAGAGGTCATAAACTGAGCTAAGATGTGAACCGAGTAGCTGAGTTCCGGCTTGGTGATGGTGATATAGATTAGTCTGCCGACCAACCGACGATATTGCTCAGGCGAATCAAACAGGGGACTTTCGTCTAAAGCCAGCTTGTGATTCTGCTTAATCGGAAACGTGACGAGTTTGGACGCAAGAAGCCCAGTTTTCGTCAGGATATCGAGTGCATATTTACGCTGAGACACAAAAATTCCAGCAGGAGTCCGAGTGATCTCAAGGCCGAGAAAATACTTCAGAAGACCAAGATTTTTCATGTGAAAGCGGGAATGTATAAAGGCCATAAACCGGGCAATAGAAGCGGAGTCATTCCCTGCAATGATGAGATCGTCGACATAGACTAGAACATGTAACACAATGCTAGAGCGCCTATAGGAGAATAGGGAGTAGTAGGCATAGGATTGCACAAAGTCGAAGTAGTTAAGAGCAGAGGCAAGGTTGAAGAACCAATTGTGAGGCGCCTGTCAAAGGCCATATAATGATTTGCGAAGATTACAAACCTTGGACGAGCCTAGAATAGAGAACCCAGGAGGCAAAGTCATATAGACATCCTCATGCAAATTACTGTGGAGATATGCATTATGAACATCCATTTGATGCAGTTCCTAATCCCGGATCGCAACCACTGCTAAGAAGACTTTGACATACACCAATTTAGCTACAGGAGCGAAGGTTTCAGAGTAATCGGTACCTTCAATCTGACGATTGTCGAGCACAACAAGGCAGGCCTTATAGCGCTCGATGCTTCCGTCCGCCTTATATTTCACCTTAAAGACCCATTTGCAGCCGATAGGGTTCTTATTAGAAGGAAGATCAACCACATCCCAAGTCTCATTGCGATAGAGAGCGTCGATCTCGGCACGCATGGCATCTCGCCAATGTTGATGCCGAACAGGCTCACGGAAAGAGGTAGGTTCTAGAGTGGCAGAGACAACGGCAAGATAGTTGCGATGCTGCGGAGGAAGATTATCATAATTGTCTAAAGGATACAACGTACCTGAAGACGTGACGGAAGAAGGATCCGGTGAGATTGGATGGCCAGAGCGGACTGAGGTGCAAACATAGTCCCGAAGGCGAGTACAGGGCTGTGAAGTGTGAGTACTACGACGAGGAGGAGGAGGAGGAGGTGGTGGCGGGGGCGGACACCCCCTGACGTCGACAGTAGCTAAGGGAGGGTGCTCGTCGTCATGGGAAAGTGGTGTTGGGGGATGAGTAGGTGGCTCGGCAGGAGGAGGTAACGAGGGAGTGGGGTTGCAGAAGAGAAATAGATGCTCATGGAAAGAGACATCTCGTGAGGTGAACAGAGCATGGGTGTCTAAATCATAGACACGCCACGCTTTTTGACTGAAAGGGTAGCCAAGGAAGACGCAACGGCGGCTGCGAGGAGCGAATTTATTGGAGTTGCGTGGTATTTGGGTGGAGTAGCATAGGCACTCGAAGACCCGAAGGTGAGAATAGTCATGAGGTTTTTGAAATAGGAGTTCATACAGAGTTTTTCCTTGAAAAAGAGGGGTTGGAGTGCGATTGATGAGATGGCATGCGGTGAGGACGCATTCTCCCTAGAATTTCAATGGTAAGGAGGCTTGAAACAGAGGAGCCCGAGAGACATTGAGGATATGACGGTGTTTACGCTCGACGCAACCATTCTGTTGAGGGGTGCCGACACAAGAAGACTCAAAGAGGATTCCAAGCTCCTGTAGGAATGGTTTAAGAACAAGGAACTTCGAACCATTTTCAATGCGAAAACATTTGATAGATTTGTGGAATTGAGTTTGAACCATTGAACAAAAATTTCGAATCAAAGAAGCAACTTCTGACTTATGGATCATGAGAAACACCCAAGTAGTTCGCGAATAATCATCAACCAAAGTTAAGAAATAAGAAGCACCACATGTAGAAGGGATGCGATAAGGTCCCCAAATGTCACAATGAACCAAATCAAAACAAATAGTAGCCCGAGAGGGACTAATAGGAAAAGAAAGACGTGTTTGTTTAACCTTATAACATATGTTACAAGGATCACGTTTATTGGAAACGGAAATACTAGGAAAGGCTTGAACCAAGTGGTGAGAAGGATGCCCAAGACGTTGATGCCAAAGCGTGGATGAGTCGATGGAGGGAAGGTGACACGAGCGAGCGGGAGGGGAGGATGGAGGAGAGAGCCAACGCAGCCAGGACACCCTATCTCGGACTTCACCCGCTCCAATCATCGTCCTCGAAGTACGGTCCTGTAACACAAAGAGCTTGTCAGAAGATATAACCAGGCAAGCCAATTCAGTAGAAAAGCAAGCGGATGATAACAGATTGCAATCAAGTCCAGGAACTAGCAACACATGAGAGAGATCGAGTCACTCCAAGGCATAGACGCAAACTGCCTGCCCGAGTGGCAGTCGAAATAAACACGTTCGGGAGCCTGATGTGACACGGTAGAATGTCGACAAGGTAATGGAGCAGACTGCCGTCACCGATCATGTGAAAGGATGCCCCCAAGTCGAGGATCCAAGGTGAAGAAACAATACCTGATATACGATCCGAAGAAGTTTTGGAATGGAAGTCTTTGAATTTCTCAAAGAGCATATTCCAATCAGCATAAAAAACAATAAAACCGAAAGCATCTCGATCCGGAGTAGTCAGCTGCTGAGAATCGGAGGAAGAGGCGGAACTGGCGATGGCGGTATGCATCGCAGAGCCACAAGCAAGGCCTTTGGGAGGCGGCAGGGACTGGGGAGCCGGGGCAGAGGAGCCACGACCACGACCGGGAGAGGCAGGAGGAGCGCCCGTCACTGGATCAGCAACACCCTTCCCATGGTTCCACCAATCGGGAAACCCAACTACCTTGAAGCAGGAGGAGACGTCGTGGCCAGATCGACCACAGTGAGTGCATAAAAGATTGCTTTTGTCCGTCTTGCCGGAGGAGGGACGAGACGGCGGCCTAGCAGCCATAGCGAAGGAGTTGGAGCGAGCCTCCCAGTCCTTAGCAATGGACTAGAGACGCTCCTCTTGGACATCCAGAGAATAGATGCGGTTCAGGGGTGGTAGCGGGTCCTGAGCGACGATGGTGGATCAAATAGTAGCATATGAGGCATCATCGAGACCCATCAAAAACTGATGAGCACGCTCGGTTTCGCGCTGCTTAGCGGCGTTACCACAAGTGCAGACCGACAACTTCTTGAGACGACCGAAGTAGGCAGAGATCGATTGGCCTTCCTGACAACAACGGGCGATCTCAAAACGAATATGAAGGATCCGATGATTGGTGCCAACAGAGAAGCATTGATCGAGATCATCCCAAAGTTCCTTGGCAGTAGCGAAATAGGTGATGCTAGAACGGAGGGAAGGCTTGATGGATTGAGCAATCCACCCGATCAACATGGAATTGACGCGCTTCTAGTAAGCCGCATCAGCAGAGCCGGCAACGGGTTCGGTGATGGAGCCATCAAGGAAGCCATCTTTGAACTTGGCAGAAAAAGCATTTCGCATAGCGATCTTCCATTCAGGGAAGTTCTCACCACGCAAGATCACGGGGCAAATAGCAAGGTCAGGGTGATTGGAAGGATGCAAGTAGTATGGGGAGGCAGGGGTGAGGGCGGGTGGGGAGGCAGGGGTGAGGGTGGGTGCATGGGCGGCCATTGCAGAAGAGGAATTGGAGTAGGGTTTAGACGTGTAGGAGGATCGGTAAGCTTGATACCATGTAAAGAAAGATAGGAGGAAAAATTGTGCTTTTCCATTGATTTGTGATGTCAATATATATAAAGAAACCAGGTTAAATCTTTCCTAACTTAAAAGAGAAGATATGATTATACAAAATCAAATAAAATCTTTATACTAGGGTTGGGCGGTGGTAAAAAAATTACCGTACCAACTGATTACCAACCGTACCAACAAGACATTGGTACCAAGTAGTCGGTAACCGACTTAATCGGTAACCAAAATCTCGGTACCGAAAGAAGTTGGTATGATACACGGTATGAAAATCCAAATACCGTGGTACCGATTATATATATATATTTAAATAAAATAAAATAAAATATTTGATAAATGGTACAAAAAAACTGTGGTACTATTGGCACCATCGGTACAAAATAAAATATTTGATAAATGGTAAAAAATATTTGATAAATGGTACCATCGGTATCACATAGTATAAAACATAAATTAATGATTGAAATTTGCGGTGTGGGTTACCACGGTACCGACATTCGGTAACCGAAAGTTTCGGTACCAACAATATCGATTACCGATATTAACGATTGGTACGTGATACAAAAAATTCCATACCGAATGATATCGGTACGGTACGTGGTAATCGAAAATTTACTATGGTACCCAGACACTAGTACAAATATGGTTTTAGACAACACCGCATAGACAACGGTTTTTGAAATAATGTTGTCTATATTGGCAGAAATTATAGTTTTGTGGTACGCACAACAGTTATTAGTTATAACCGTTGTCTTTGAAATTGCAAAGACAACGTATATATAAAGAACTGTTGTCATACCTATAGAGGACATGTCAAAGAATACGGTTGTTAGAACCGTCGTCTATGTACAATTGAAATTGTTGTCTTTGTAAGTACAAAGACAATGGATATACAAATAACTGTTGTCATAGATATAGAGGACATCTCAAAGAATACGATTCACAAAACCGTTGTTTATGACTAATTACAACCGTTGTCTCTATTATTATTATAAAGACAACGAATATAGGAAGAACCCTTGTCATAGATATCGAAACATCTCAAATAATACGATTGATAGAACCGTTGTCTATGTCGAATTAAAACCGTTGTCTTTGTAATTGCAAAGACAACGTATATATAAAGAACTGTTGTCATACATATAGAAGACATGTCAAAGAATACGGTTGACAGAACCGTTGTCTATGTACAATTGAAACTGTTGTCTTTGTAAGTACAAAGACAATGGATATACAAATAACCGTTGTCATAGATATAGAGGACATCTCAAAGAATACGATTCACAGAACCGTTGTTTGTGACTAATTAAAACCGTTGTCTCTATTATTATAAAGACAACGAATATAGGAAGAACCGTTGTCATATATATCGAAACATCTCAAATAATACGATTGACAGAACCGTTGTCTATGTCCAATTAAAACCGTTGTCTTTGTAATTACAAAGACAACGAATATATAAATAACTATTGTCATATATATATAGAGCACATCTCAAATAATATGGTTGTTAGAACCGTTGTATTTATCCAATGGAAATCGTGGTCTATGCCTAATTTAGGGTAAAAAAAGTAAAAAAATTAAAATTAAAATAAAAAATAAAAAATATTTTATCTTCTCAAATTAATATGGTAAGTGTTTTATCTTCTCAAATTAAAATTAAAATAAAAAGTAAAAAATAAGAGTAAAATCTGATTTAATCTCTATCATTACTATATAAAAGCTCAAGTTTTCATTTACTGTTCCTTAAGTTTATTTACCTAATTGCCCTTCATTCCTTTTCGTTTTCTTCCCTCGGTGTAGGGATGTTTTGGGTTTTTCATCCTCTTTCTCAACCATTCTATGGCTTCCCAGGCTCCCTCAACTCCGCCTTCAAGAACAAACGCCGTGGCACCGTCAACCCTAGCCCGCGTCGATTCCACTGCCTTGTCCATCGTCGCCAACCATCTCCTCGTAGACCGTCTTGAACAACCCTACATGCGCCGAGGTCTCTCTGCCTCTTTCTTGTCTGCCTCTCTGGTTGTCTCTCTGACTCGTTCTTGTCTGTTGAATCTCTTGATTTTTCCTTGATCAGAAGCCACTAACTGATTCTCCCCTATCCATTAGTCCAATTCATTGAGCAGTTTGAGGAGCGAAGGTTGTTGGCATCATCGCCTGCCTCTCCGTCAACGATGTCTTCGTGAAGAGGCTTGGAAAGAGAATTTGATAGAAAAGGTATGTCCTCGACTTTTCTTTTGAAATTTCAGTAATTTAAGGTTTAGGTGTTTGAATTTGGGATTTTGATTAGATGGAAATTTCAAATTTAAGGTTAGTTTGTTTTAAGTAATCAGCAATTAAATCTGAAAATTTAGGAATGGAATTTAGGGTTCAGGCTTTTTATCGATCAAGTTGTGAACTTCTTTTATTCTCTGATCGTATGCTTTTTGAGAGTTGCTGGTGGTTTTTGTTCGGTTTCTCCTTTGAGCATTACTTACTCCATATTTAGTTTGATTTTAGTTTTTAGACTTCAAATTTGTATATGCACTAGGTTTTGAACCTTTTATACTTCATCATGTTATTGCTAATTGGCTATGAATGATTATTCTAGCACATTTTGACAGATTGGACACTGTTAGCTTATAAATCCTCTTCAATCAATGGAGTTATGTTGAGTTTCATAGTCCTAATTTATGGGTTATTTGGTTTTGGTAATAGAAGATTTTTAGTATCTTTGTTTAGTAGATTACTAAGAACATGTTTTTGGTAGTACAATCAACTTGGTCCAATGCTTCAATGCTATTTTACAGATTTGCTATTGAGTTCATATAAGAAAAGGCTTTCAATTTTTTTTTTAATTGACACATGTAATCCATATTCTGCACCTTTGACAACACTTAAAACCTAGCAGAGTACCTCATAAATGACATTAGTTGCCTTAAGCTTTAATTTATGACATGTCTAGGTTGAGTTGACTCTATTTTGTTTAGAAAGGTAACCTAATATTTTTTCTCCCATAAATTTTGAATGCTAATGATTTTCTGTCCATGTTTTTTTGGTAATTAATGTAATATTTTTGTTTAATTTGCTAGCTTGCACATATGAATTGAAAGTAGAAAATGAACCATGCTCTTTTGGGCGTGTACATATAAATTAAAGGTATAATATGAACCATGCTCTCTTGGGTTGATGCTTTAGATGATTTTAAGGCATTAACTAAGGATGGATAGTGTGTTGTGTCTGATAAAAAAAAAAATTCAGACCAACTGTTTGTCAAAATGCCATCTTCAAGATGCACTGCTTTGTTTGATGGGTATATTATTGACATTCTTTACCCTATTAGTTATTGATATTACTCTTAACCCTTTCTTGATTATTATGCTACTTAGGTATGTTAAGGCAAACAAATCAATCTATAAAATTTATAAGTAGGATGTTAAAGAAAGAAACATAATCTATCAATTTCTTTAAATTAAGGTTATAGTTGATTTTTGTTTTCTCAAGATTTAAGATTTTATGTTGGCGAGAAGCAATTTTGTTTCCTTTTTAGTGAGAGAATGAATTTGAACTTAGCGTACCAGAGATTCAGGAGAGGTTTCACACTTTTTGTTTATATTCTTAAGTATTTAAGTTCTGTTAAACATTATGAATCCAATTTCGTTAAACATATATTATGATGCACTTGTTCTTATTGCTCTATATACTTAAGATCATGCCTCTTCTGTTAAAAATAGAATTTATGTATGAGATGACTATTATTTAAATAATAGGCAGTGTATTGCTTATTGTAATCCCAATCATGCACTTAGAGGAATTTGTAGGCAATTCCCTGTCAATTGGGCAGTCAATCTGTGTTAAAACTTTAAACCAGATCAACTGAAAGTTTGTTTTGTTTGTTACTGGTTTTAAATTGGGGATAGTAATTACAATTTGTGATCTAATAAAATCCTAAAGAACTTGGCTGGGAATCCTGTCTGATATAACTTAAAAGGATCGATTATCATAGAAATAATTTATTTTACTTCCTTTATCCATAAATTGTCCATTGTATGATGTATCACTGAATCTTTGGTTTTAATATTTCTGATGGATATCCATAAACTTATATGTGATTAGCTTATTTCTTTGAAGAGTTTAAAAGATTTGCATCAAATCCTGATGGATATAAAAATATATGCTCTAAGATTGCTCCCTCCATATTTGGTCATGATGATTTAAAGAAAGTTGTTTGCTGCTTATTGTTTGAAGGGTCGAGAAAGGTAAAGTATATAGCTAACTTATGCGTCTTTTCATCCTCAAGAAACAAGGTGCGGAGATAAATTTTCCATGCTTGCAGATTTTGCCAGCTGGTGTGAAGTTAAGAGGTGATATTATAATGTGCTGCTTCTGGGAGATCCTTCCATAACTAAATCGTAAGTAAATTTCCACCCCCTTTCATACTTCTGCATATGCTATTTATGTTTATGATTCTTAGTCTTTTGTTTCATTAAAAAAAAGATATTGATTATATACCATCAAAGACCATAAACATGCGGGAAATTATTAAAAATTGTCAGTAAAATTGCTTGTGAAGTTTCTCCAGTTTGTCGAGAAGGCTGCACCTACAGCTGTTTATACATCAGGGAAAGGTTGCTGTTGGGCTTACTGCTTATGTGATTCAAGATAGCAGCACTGTGAGTGCCCTACTGTTATGATACTATCACAGTATCACTTTTTCAGTAACGTTGCATAGTTAAGGATATGACGTTCATATTTTTTTTTCCTTGATGCTATAATTCACTCTCTTTTGAAGCCTACTAATATTTTTATCCTCAACTTTTTTATCATGTGTTTTAACGGGAAGGCAGAGCCATGGTTTTAGCTGATGGAGGTGTTGTCTGCATTGATAAATTTGACAAAATGAGATCAGAGGACAGGTAAGCTGGCCAGTAAGTACTGATTAAATGTTGTTTCTCCAATGAGTCCCTTGACTGATTTTTCTTGCTCACTGTCGCTTAGAGTTTCCATTCACGAAGGCAAGGAGCAGCAGACAATTTCCATTGCAAAAGCAGGAATCACAACCGTTCTCAATTCTAGAACCTCTGTTCTTGCTGCTGCAAACCCTCCATCGGGCCGCTATGACGACCTAAAGGTCTATTTTATTCATCTCTTTATAGGTGATTAGCTTATATCTTTGTCCGTTGAAAGTGCAAAGAAATAAATTAATGAATACTCCGTATAACCAATTTCGGACTGCACAAATAAGTTTTAACCGAATACTAAATCCGCTCACGAATCAAACTCACGGCTTCGCCGTGACCTATGGGCTTTTTCGGGCATTTGAGCTCGTTTCAAGACTTAAAATGCCATTTTATTAGTGTTTTTCTTGTTTTTTCAGCAATTTCAGTTTTTATCTTTTATCTCTTGTTTTCTTATATATATATACATATATATATATATATATATATGAAAATGAGTATTATCTTATCATTCATATGGTTATTTTTTTTTTCCAGGAATTACTTTTGGAATTTCTCAATAGTCCAACACACTTCTATTTCTCGTGTAAGTTCTTTGCACATTCTCAATAGTCCAACACATTTCTGAATCGCTGTGCTTGCTTTTCTAGTTCATCCTTGAGGCTCTGGGTGTGGTTTAGATTTAACAATGTCATTCCCAAAATCATTGTTCAATTTTTTGATGCAGTTCTTTAGTTTTCCTTTTAAACATTCAATTTATGGTAGAGTGATTCTACTTACCAGCTTTAAGTAAAACCACTTACCTCATCTTTCATTTTTTATTAATGTGTGCTTATTGCATCAGAGGTTTATAGACTGCCTCAAATCACTGTCTGTAGTATTCACAAAACAGACGTCCAGAAGTGTAACAGAAAGGCTCATGAATCATGATGCAGTAGGGACGTTTCCTGATGTTATCTTGCCTAATGGCTTGCATTATTTATTAATTAATTTATTTTTCTTGGTATGTCATGCTTGAAAGTTTTCATCTTGTGAACCTGAAATTACCTTTTCCTTGGTAGGAGCTGTTGCAGTCCATTTCGACATGAAGAAAGCAAGTTTTGTTTAAGTGGCACAACACAACTCATTGCACTCTTGCTGGCAAAAAGGCCCCTTTGAAGGTAACCTTCTCCTTGGTAGAAAGGCTCTTTCCATGATATCCATCAACATATGTAACGGTTCAACATCATTAAACTATACCGTATAATTCTGTACGGTATAGTTTATTCCCATGCTCACCAAGGTGTCGCGAAATCTGCAGCCAACGCTTGCGACACAGGTCACCTGACCTATGTTCCAGCAGATTCTCCCAGTCCACTTCCTCTTCACAGCTGGCGTCAAGCCCAACTAGCACGATCACCATCAGATACTCATCGACATCTGCCCATTTGCCTTGAGCAACCATAGGCGATGTTAGCTGCTTGTACCACCCGACCTTTGTGATTGATATTAGATACTAGTAGTAATTAATGTCATTGTCTTGTGGTATTTTGCAAAGATAATTTGGAACGGATCTATTACAGGTGCTTGCACTATTGTGTGTAAATATGCTACAATTAACGATATGCAAAAAAACAGGGATAGACAACGGCTAGTTTAACCGTTGTCATTAGTTCGTTCAACTTTAAAAATATGTTATTCACAACGGTTGAAATATACATATACAACGGTTATATTGTATATAGACCGCAGTTCATTTATATATAGACAACGTCTAAATGGAGTTTAGACAACGGTTATTTGGTACATACACAATGGTTGAAATATACATATACAACGGTTAGATTGTACATAGACAACGGTTATTGTCCACCTAGACAACAATTAGATTGTACATAAACAACGGTTATATAACACATAATCAACGGTTTAATTGCACATAAACAACGGTTATATGACACATAAACAACGGTTATAACTGTGTAATATTGATCGTTGAAAATTTTAGAGTCTCATAGACAACAGCTAAATGGAGTTTAGACAACGGGTATTTGGTACATACACAATGGTTGAAATATACATATACAACGGTTAGATTGTACATAGACAACAGTTATAGTCCACCTAGACAACACTTAGATTGTACATAAACAACGGTTATATAACACATAATCAACGGTTTAATTGCACATAAACAACGGTTATATGACACATAAACAACGGTTATAACTGTGTAATATTGATCGTTGAAAATTTTGGAGTCTCATAAACAACGGTTATATAGTATCTTAGACAATGGTTATAACCGTTGTTTATAAGAACCGTTGTCATAGCTCCAACCGTTGTTTCATCTAAAACCGCACTGACATAGACAACAGTGCAATAACCATTGTCTATGTTAATAAATAACCGTTGTCATAGACCTTTTTTGTACTAGTGAGAGGCGGATCTATGAGGAAGCTGGCCCAGCTGTTGCTGGGCTGATTTTTCTTGGGCCACCTTTAAAATTTTAATTTGTTGGGCTGAATTATTATTTTTAGGCCAAATTGCAGAAAACCACCCTTTAAATAGGTTGTTTTGCGTGAAACCACATCTTAAAACGAAAATTGCAGAAAATCACCCTTTAAAACTGTTTTCTTTGCAAAGTCACACCCATCACCCAATTTTTGTTAATTAAATGTTAAAGTGTGTGGAAATTTAATTATATCCCTTATTATTATTATTATTATTATTACTGTATTATTTTACTCATTTCAACTGATATTAGTTGATATTTAAATTTTTGACATATTTTTCAAAAATAAAAAACACTACTTAAATATATAAAAAAATGTTTTTTTTAAAATAATTTCATACTTACAAAAAAACTCTATAAAAAATTGATGCGTAATTTATGTTTTATACATATAAAAAACGTGTAATACTAGGGCTACTTGAAGAAAATAATTTTTTAAAAAAATAATATTTCATATAGTGTTTATTATTCTAAAAATGTATGTGGAATAGTGAACATATTTTTATAATACTAAAAACTATATAACATATCTTTTTTTTAAAATGCATTTTCTTTGAGTAACTCTTTAGTAATATACACTTTTTAAAATATATAAAACATCAATCATATCTATTTTTTTATAGAGTGTTTTTACTAATAAGTGTGAAATTATATTTAAAAAATGATATTTTATTAAAAAATTACTTTTGAAAAACATGTTAAAATGTATAAATTAATTAATATCGATTGGGTAAAGTAAAATAATAATAAAAACAAGGGATATAATTGATTTTCATGCACTTTAACATTTAATTAACAAAAATTGGGTGATGGGTGTGACTTTGCAAAGAAAATAATTTTAAATGGTGGTTTTCTGCAATTTTCGTTTTAAGGGGTGGTTTCATGCAAAACAGCCTATTTAAAAGGTGGTTTTCTGCCATTTGGCCTTATTTTTATTAGCAAAAATTGGCCCATCACTTGTAAAATCTACTTAAATAGTAAAATGGGTATGTTTGGAGGAGATGTTGAATTTTTGCTTTATCGATTTCTTCTTTTTTATTCATCAAAGTTCAAATTATCTACACATTGTTTGTTTCTTTTCTGGGACTTTCTCTTTTATTAACTATTCCTCCTTTTGTTTTAAAAAAATTGTCCCTCTTTTTACTTTTCCTCATTTGTTTTGTTTCGGTGTAATTTCTAACATTGCCCTTTTTTTGTTATTTTTTTTTCTAATACAACAATAACAAAAAAAACATTGACAAATCTTAAATTTCTTTTCGATTCCTAATGTATACTCCATCCGGACCATCCGTCTCAAATTAAATGTCTTTTTACTTTTCGGCACGCTTTTTAAGAAGCGAAAAACTCTTAAAATATTATTTTTTTAATTAATTTAATACTTGCTAGTAATAAGTATAACATTATATAAAAAAAATTAATTAAAATAATAATATTTTATAGAGTTTTTCGCTTCTTAAAAAGCATGCACAAAAAAGACAAACGACAATTAATATGAGACAGAGGGAGTAGTATTTTATAATCATAGTTTTGCTAAAAAAAAATTTCTCTCTTTTCATAATAAATATTTTTTCGCTCACCTAACTTTGAAATAGTAGACCCGCCACTGACAGTGGCGGAGCCAGGAAATATTTTTGGGTGGGCAAGTTATGAGCCAACGTGGGAATAAACAAATTTTTCGGAGATATTTTATAAGAAATAAAATAATTTATATAAATATTGAGGAAAAAAAACCCTTAAATTGTGACAATTTTAATTTCATTCACTACTTTACCTAATTATTCTATTCTAATTTTATTTAAATATTTATAACCATATTCTAATTAAATTATAAAAAAGTAAAATATTAATAAATATTTAACAAAATTTAAAAATATACTAAACTTGGGATATGAAACAAAAAAAACAAGAAAATGAGAAAGAAAAGAAATGCCAACATGAGCTAGTGGGGAGTCGAACATGAGACCTCTTGAATTGGAAAAGCACTCCCTCACCACTAGACTAACCCAGCATACATGTCCACTATTACTTTTAATATATACATATACCTATTTTTTTTCAGTTTGGGGTGGGCTTGGACCCATACAAGCCACCCCTGAATCCACCAGTGGCCACTGATGCTACCGTACCGTCCTAGCCCTACTTTATACAAAAGATACACTTTATTGGCAAAATGCTAGGTTAATTGTTTTACAAATAACTTCTTTGGAGTCAAAGCATGAAATTTTGTCGAAGAAGTTGCACTTTATTGGCAATTGTAGAGTTGGGTCTTTTGACCGACAAAGAAGGGTCAAATAAATGGACAGCATCTTTCCAAGTCTTTAGTCTTCTGTTCTACCTAGGGCTGACAAATGGCCGGTACAAAAATTACCATACCAACCACACTTGTGGTAACCATCTTGGTGGTAACCACATGAAGGTGGTACGGTAATGGTAATGAAATCTGAATACCATGGTTACCACGTATATATATTAATTTTTTTTATTTAATGTTTTATTGTCATTACCTTTAATTTTTAAGTTTTTAATTTATATTTTGTGTTTTGATTTTGACCTAAATTGGTCATTTTTATTTTTTTTCTACTAACAATAGGAACATTTTGAATGTTTGAAGACTTAATTTGAACTTGTTTTGTTTGAACTTGCAGGAACATTTTGAATGTTTGAACAATTGAACTTGGTTTGTTTCAAAACTTTGAACTTGATTGTTTTAAATTGGTTTGTACTTTAGGTTGTGAACTTGATTTATTTGATCTTTTAAAAGGAGGTAACCATATTATTTTTGGTAACCATATTTTTTCGTTCGATAACTTTGATGACTACCGGAAGGTAGCTAGCTTTTAAAAAAAATACAAACAAAATTACAGCTTGGTAACCATGGTAATGTACCGATGGTAACCACAAGTCGTGGTTACCACATATGCGGTAACCACGACTTGTGGTTGGTACATGGTATGAAAATTTACGTACCACCAGTTTGTGGTTGGTACGTGATAATCACCTTTTTTGGTGGTTACCGTACCATGCCAACCCTATCTACCTCAATTTTTATTTGAATCTATTCCAAAATATGAGATTTTGTCCGGAAACGAACCCTAATTAAATTATTCTTATATATATGCATAATAATCTTGCCAGTGTCAATTGTATGATAGGGCGGTTCATAAATCGATTCCAACCGAATTTTTTAACCGAATTGAACCTAAAAAATCGGATCTAAACCGAACTTAAGTGTTTCGGTTCAGGAAATTTTGAATTTCAGCAATCGGTTCGGTTTGTACTCGGTTCAATTAAACCGGGAAAAAAATCAAAATTTATTTGTAATTTTTTAGTTCCATTAACCCATTATACCTACGAATCCTACGATGCATTTTGCTGAATGAATATATATTTAATATATGTTTGCATTTTGCCCATATTAAATCTTGCATAGTTGCATTTTTGTGTTTGTGGTGATATTTGCATATGTTGTGGAGCGTGCAGTTGTGCTGTTCAGCCTGTTTGCACGTTGCAGTGCTGTGTTGTTTGCACTGTGTGTTGTGTAATATTCAATGAAATTCGGTTAACTTAGGTTCAAAACCGAACCGAACCGAACTTAACTGAAATCGACACTACTAGCTAGTTTCATCCTACTTTAGGCTCATCAAAAGAGCAGCTTCATCCCCTAACAAGTTGTGTAGCGGAATGACTAACATTCCCTTCATCACCATCGAATATTCGAATAGCGACAAGCTCGCAAAACTTAAACGGATCGACATGCCTGAACATTCGAAAAGTCATCACTTTAGCTCTCTACACAACACCGCATAAGCATCTCCTGCCTTTACATCGAGCTAGCGTCTGCCAATATGTGTCTGAACACGAGGTCGCAGACGTGTCACTTGCATCGATGGGCCTTGCTGGTCGAACTCGTCGATGAAATGATCGACCGACAAAGTTGAGTAGTTGCATGGATGGAGCCATAACCTTCCCCATCGCTTACATAGTCAAAAGAAAACATTATAAGTACCATGAAATTTGAAACCAATTACAACAACATCAATACCATACAAATTATATATACTCTACTACAATAAACGTCGTGTATGGAGACCATATTTTATTTGATAATAAATCTTTCATATGGTATATCTTATATAAAGACTGTTTAATTATATTGCCAAATTTATGAAAGTTTAAGCTAACGAAAAGAACAATAAAAAGTTATAATATTGCTCCAAAAAAAAAAGTTATAATATTACGACTATAGATTTTATCACTCTAAATTAATTAAAGAAAAAAAATCTTTTTTTTTTTTTTTTTTTTAGCAAACAAAAAAAAAATCTCAAGATGGTAGTTATGACATAAATCAGTGTTGGATACTTAACTTGGATCTAGTGGCAAAGAGGTGCCTTTGCAGAAATAGATCCAACACTCTCATCTAATGAAGTATGGTACGACTTATGTCATGGGCTTGCACACACGAAGTCCGTGCACCACCCCTATCCCAAGGGGCCAACTTTAAACGACCGACACTACTGGTTTCGCCCTACTTTAATTTAGGCTCATCGAGAGAGCAGCTTCAACCCCCTAACCAGTTGTGTAGCGGGATGACCAATATTTCCTTCATCACCGTCAGCGACAAACTCTTCGAATTTAATCGGGTTGGCATACCTGAACATCCGAAGGGTCATCGTCTTAGCTCTCTACACAGTGTCGTTGAAGCATTTCATGCCTTTATATCGAGTGTATGTCAATATGTGTCCAAACACGAGGTCGCGGATCATGTCAATCTCCCCCATCCATCCGAGAGACACCCTCGTCGCCGCTTCTACTTGGATGCGATGGCCAACTACCACTTCCTCGACAGCAAGACGTGCACTTCCCTACGCCAACACATCCGAAGGCATTGGGTGGTCTTTAGGATTGTCCAACAGGCTTCCGTGTTCCTGTCTATTTGCCTTACTCATCGAGCACTCAACGCTTAGGAGCAATCGAGTCCCACCCCTCTCGCTTGGCGCACCGACTCTATATCCTGGCCTTTTTGCACGACGCACAACAGATTTCATGCTCCCCCTTCCTACTCGATTTTGGCACAAGTGCTTGGTTATGAATGAAAGCGGAGTCGAATCTGCTTTGATACCGTATGTCACGGGCGGTTACACACAAAGCTCGTGCGACGCCCCTATCTCCGAAGGACCAGCCTTAAGCGATCGATACTACTGGTTTTCTCCTTGCTTTAGGCTCATCAAAAGAGCAGCGTCAACCCTCAACTAGTTGTGTAGCGGGATGAAAACATTCTCTTCTTCCCATCAAGTCATCGACTAGTGACAAGCTCCCCGAATTTAATTGAGTCGGCATGCTTGAACATCCGATGGGTCATCATCTTAGCTTCCCACACAACACCGCTGAAGCATCTCTTGCCTTTATATTGAACGTCTACCAGTATGTGTTTGAAAATGAGGTCGCAGACCATATCACTTGCATCGATGGGCCTTGCTGGTCGAACTCGTCATTGGAATGATCGACCGACAAGGTTGAGTAGCTGCATGGATGGAACCATAACCTACCCCATTTCCATTACTACATTACATATTTAACAAAAAACACTATAAATACCATGAAATTAGACACCAATTACAACAACATTATTCAATACCATACAAAATTATATATACCCTACTCCAACAAATGTCTTACCCTTAACTCATCCCCAGTCCCCACACCAATTATCCTAGTGCCTCTACAAAGCTAGCTCAAGTATACAACACTAAGTACTAATGGATCACATGACACAGGGTTTGGGACAACTAGGCCCAATGGGTCTCTAGCTATAAGGCCCCAATGGAGTAAAATGAGGCCCAAAATAAATCTCTCATTCAAATAGTCACACTATTAGGGACCCCTCTTCCTTCCTGTAACACTTGACCTGGGCAAACGCGGGTAGGCCCGCTCGGTCCGCCCCACCCGTCCGCATTAGCGGGTGGGTTTGGACATGTGGAAAAGTCCATGTGGACTGCTAGGTCCGGCCCGCGCCCGCAGCGGGTGCGGGATTGGACATGCCCGTGATGGGTACCCGCCGTCTTTTTTATTAAAATTAATATGTTTGTGTGTATATATATATATATATATATGTAATAAATAATAGTAATGATTCATTTAGAAAGAAAAAAATACAATAACTATACATATATATGTAATAAGAAAAAAAACAGTAACTATATAGGCTAGCTGCTTATTATTCTTATAAATAAATCATAAATTATTCATTTTAATTATTCTTATACAACAGTAACTAATATGAACCATAAGCTCATAAGGCATGACCCCTGCACCACACCTATTCCTAAGCTTAGGGTCCCCATTCCTCTTCTCTATCTCCTTCTCCACTCTCCCCATCTCCGACGCGAACTCGAAGAACTCTTCCACCATCTCCAAGTCCCCCTTCCATGTCAACGGGTCACGGGTGGGCCCGCTCCCCGAGGTACTGCTCGTCTGGGGAGTGTGTAGACATAAGACAATGTACCTTCTAACAAGATCAGCAGGGAGGCCTTCCAAGTCGAAACGCCCGTTTTTGTAGGCAGCCGCGCTCATCTCCATGCTCTTACCTTAATTTAAGTTCAACTTTTTGTATTCTTTTAAATTGAAATTTCATAGTTTGTAAAAATAATATGTACCGAGTAATAAATACTCCGTATAATATTATTTTTAAAATCAATACTCAGTACTCCGTATAATTTTTACCCTCCTAAAAAATATGTTTTAACTTTAAAAAGATAAAAATGGTTTGTACGTTATTATTTTTCCTTTTATGTTCGATCTCGTTTTATTAGATATCACGTTCCTTTTGTCACAATTTAATTTTGTCTATATTTGTTATATTTTTAAAGAATGTAATGTTATCGCTGATCGGGTCGCACACCTGACGTATAGCATCCTGACGTATAGCATCCTGCCGAGCGAGTTGCCGCTTGCTATGGAGCTATAATTCTAATTTCCTTTCCTTCTCCCCCCAAAAAAGAGAAATTTACAGAAAACCACCCCTTAAACATGTTAGTTTTTATTTAACCACCCCTTAAATTAAAAATTACAGAAAATCACCCCTTAAATTATACTCAATTACTCATCAACAAACCACAATCCTTGGTCTATTTTTGTTAAGCCAACCTTAAATATATTATATTTTAATATTTTTAAACTCTAAATTCATGTATAAATATATTTAAAATTTGAATTGAATGGGTTGGATTGTATTATAGATATCACTTTTTAAAAAAAAATATATAAATATAACTTAGAATTATCTTCCAGTTTATGTCTTAAAATAATTTTGTAAATATTATTTAAATTATTTTTTAAGTATAATATGATTATAAATAATAATTTCCATTTTAAAGTTAAAAATAATATTAAAATTATTTATTTATATTTTAAAAATTGTATTTCAATAACTAACCTTTGAAGAAAAATTATAATTAACCTTTAAAAAAGAGGTTATTACTTATAACAATTAAAATAACTAAATGCATATTTTAAATTGACAAATTTTAAAGTATAATTTATTTAACGAAAACATAATGTAAATTGGTGATGGGTGTTGATTTGTTAACGGAAACCATTTAAGGGGGGTTTACTGTAATTTCAAATTTAAGGGGTGGTTTAAGTAAAAAGACCAATATTTAAAGGTGGTTTCTGTAAATTTCCCCAAAAAAAAAAAACATTGGAGTGGGTCCACATCTTACCATCACCGATTCGGCCATTCACCTTGTCACTCGTTTGCGCTCTGAAATTCGTTTCACGTCCTTCATCACTGCCGGCCATCACGGCATCACCATTCACCCCTACATCCTCTCCGATATATACTTCCCCTTCCAAAACTCCCACCTTAGATTTGGATCTCCATTCATATTAGTCAATATCCTTTTTCCGGAATTCTCAGCCCACACAAAAGCCCTATTCAATTGGCATCCAACCTCTTCTTTTTTACCCTCTTCCACCATTACAAAATTGCCCCCAAATTACACCCAACCTTGCCAATTTTCCCCAAATGGACCCCTTAAAAGGTAGGAGGTGTGGCCGTGGCGGGATGGTTATGGCTGCCATTAGCGAGGATTTTAAACTCACTAAGCCTCCTTAAGGGAAGATCACAAGCAAGAGATGGAGACCTCACCGTCTTCTTCTTATTCATCTTCATCTTCATCCTCTTACTCTCCTTCATCGAGTGCAAAGGTGAAGGTGAGCGCTGTGGTTACAGTGAGGAACAAGAACAGGGAGGATCGATCTCAAGGGAGCCATTGCTAAGCAGTGGGATCGATGCTTTGGCCGATTTGATTGGCGTGAATGTTGTTCTTGAGCTTGTCAGAACTGAAATTGATCCTAGTAAGTCCCCATTTCTCCTCTTTTTCTTCTTGTTTTTGTTCAATTTTTCTTTAAGATGCCATCAGTTGCGTGTTAATCTGGTGTTTTTTTTTTAATTTCATGTTTATTTCCATAGAATCAATTGGATAATTGAATTATACAAGAGGCCTTTTTTTGGTTTGTTTTTAAAAAATAGATTGATAACTGATGGTTGTTGTTATCATAAAGTAATCAAATTTAGAGTGTTTTTTTTGTCTCTATTATCAACTTAAACAAGAAAAACAAGATCAAACAGTGGTAATAATTAAGATTCATTAGTAGATTAATTTAAATATGGACTAGATAGTCTAGATTCCATCGCCAATTAATCTATACTCTTTTTTTGGTTAAAAATTAATCTATACTCTTATCCCCTCTTCTAGACTCACAAAAATGATGGTTATATACTTATATATACATTTATATATACATTTTCTATGTAATTTTTTTTTTTTTCCTTTTCATTTTCTCCTTTAAAAACAAACGACCCCTTAGTTTTTTTTCCTGTTTATTCAAGCTATTGTCACTTGGTGGTACCATAGAGTTGAATGATTCATTAGCAGCTCTGACCAAGTTCTTAGTATTCACTCTTCTATGGGTAGTTGTGGACTTTTAGTTGTTCTTATCATTTTATTCAACCACCCTTTTATGTTATTAAAATGAAAATAAAAGAAGAGCTCATTTATGATATGAAGGTTAATGGTATTCAAGCCAATTATGGGACAAGGCTAGGGTTGTTCATCGACTCAAAACTGTTAAACCGATCCGAATCGAAAATTGAAATTCCCAAAAATAAAAACCGAAAATCGAACCTAAACTAATAGGTTTGGTTCAGTTTTACGCGGATTTGGTTTAGGTTCGGTTCTGTTATACCCTAATCGAACCGAAAAAAAAATGCTACATTAAAATTAAAATTCCACAAATTCTTTGAATTTCACAAGTTCCTCACAATTTGTGAAATTCCTCACATCCGCCCGTAGTAAGTGAGACCAGCGGGCAAGGCTCCGAAAATCAAGATTCGGGGGTGAGTGACCTTATTTGCGTATTCAAACAAAATTGGGTTTTCCCGGTTTAACCGAAATCGAGTACAAACCGAACCTAAAACCGAAAATTAAAATTCTCGGAACCGAAAACCTAGACCGAAACACTTTGGTTTCTCGGTTATTTTGGTTCGGTTCGAACCGATTTTGAACAACCCTAGCCGTCTATAGATTTTTTGTATGGCATAAGATAGCGTCGGTGGTGTTATGAATGGATTAATGTCTAAGAGTTTGTTTGCTGCAATGTGCTGATTAATATAAAAACAGTTTATTTGATCATATTCATTGAAAACATTATAAATACCATGAAATTAGAAACCAATTACAACATCATTATTCAGTTTCATACAAATTATATATACCCTACTCCAACAAATGTAGTACCTTAATTCATCCCCACATCAATTATCCTAGTGCCTCTACAAAGCTAGCTGAAGTGTACAACACTAAGTACTAATGGATCACATGACACAGGGTTTGGGTCAACTAGGCCCAATGGGCCTCTATAAGGCCCAAATGAGAAAAATGAGGCCCAAAATAAATCTCTCATTTAAATAGTCACACTATTAGGGACCCCTCTGCCTGTAACACCAGGCTCAGAGCTAGGAACCATAAGCTCATAAGGCATGACCCCTGCACCACACCTATTCCTAAGCTTAGGGTCCCCATTCCTCTTCTCTATCTCCTTCTCCACTCTCCCCATCTCCGACGCGAACTCGAAGAACTCCTCCACCATCTCCGAGTCCCCCGTCCACGTCGACGGGTGGGCCCGCTCCCCGAGGTACTCCTCGTCCGGGGAGTGTGTAGACAATGTGTCTATCACAGCTATGAACTTGCTTGTTTGGAGCACACTTGGTAGTGCTGATAGGAAGAACTTTTGTGGGTCGCTTAGGAAGCTCGAGTATTCGGAATCGTTCTCGTCGGGGATCAACCTACGCATCAAGACAGGACGGTTCGGGATGTAACCTCCGTATGGGTATTGTCCGAAGTTAAGGGAAGCGTGTTGGGCGGATCCGAGCCAGATGAGTGTGGTTATGATCTTAACAAGGTCAGCTTGTGTCTTGAGCTTTGGCCACCAGGGCTCGTTGCGGAGGTCACCGTGGCCTACGTTGACGGCCTCGTAGTACCACCCTTGGAGCTCGTTGTCGCTCATGATGAGGCCTTCGTCCGGGTAGTAGTGATCCACATAGGTCTGGACCCAGGATTCGAGGGCCTGCCAGATAAGAAGCCCATCGGCTGCATATGGGTAGTCCTCGAGAACGAGCTTTACTCCTTGCGGTTGTGTCGGGTCCGGTTCCGCCATTCCCCTGAGTTTCCATAGTAGTTTCCCATTAGCATCAATAGCAGTTTCCGAAAAATCTCGATTTTTACATGAATCAGATGAAGAGATTGTGGTGTACCTCCTAACAAGATCAGCAGGGAGGCCTTCCAAGTCGAAACGCCAGTTCTTGTAGGCCACCGCGCTCATCTCCATGCTGTAGCGACCAGGGGTGAAGCCCCCCTCTATGACACCATCGGCGTTGATGAGTGACTGCCGAGCCAGCGCATTGATCTCAAGATTGTACCGCATATGTGGCTCCAACAGCTTGTATATCGGGTGCATAGAGCTCATCTGCCGGTGAGCTGCCAAGATGAATGGCTCCAAGGCCGAATGTGTCCTTAACCTGCACATCATACATTTGGCACTGTCATATATCAATAGCGGAATCTCTAGGTTCCGAAACATTGGTCAAAGAGAAGTGGCAGTTACCAGTGATTGATGAGCTGGTGAACTCCGGCGTCATTGGACCAGACATGGGCTTTGGCTAGCTGCCAAATCCAGTTGCTAGTCGCGTCCACAGGTGGAGTCACAACCCTCCTTGATCTCAAGCTAGGACCTTTAAGCATTGGGGGCAGGCAGAGCTCAATAGCAATCGGCTTGAGTGTTCCAAGCGCGGTCAAGAAGAAGACGGTTCGTGTAGCATAGCATTTTCGGCCATCTAGAGCATTGATCCGGTCAACAAAAGGAAGGAATATGTCATGATAGTCTGCAACGAACAGCCTCTTCGCATCCAAAGCCTGAGAAGAAGTTACAAGCAGAATAAGAACTCACATTCAACTCAATATGCAAGTATAGAGGCTTTGGCATGTGAATCTTGGACAGGTTTTTCGGTACCTCTTGAACTGACAAGCCATCAAGGTAGCCTAGGATATGCTCTTCTTTGATAGCCGATTCGGGTGAGCCGTAGGTTTCAGGGTCAAGTTCACTAACCAATGGAAAGGATTTGATTCTCTCAATGTTCATTGGGTTCACTCCAGCTAAGAATTGGCGAGCAAACTCATCATCTCGCATCCAAGCAGACTTGTCCTCTGCAATCAGGAGTGAACAACGACAAAGCGGTTACTTAAAGGACATTCTCAAGCCCGTCTATCATATGAAGAACAGAAGACTCATGTGCTTACTTGAGATGATCATGGGGGTGTCGAATTTGAGCAAGTCCTGGCTAGTGGTTTGGATCTTGCTAACCACCTTAGGAAGCTTCGCAAGGAGCTCATCCTGCAAGCCGAGATTAAGAAGAAGCCCTTCACTGAAGAGGCTGTCAAGGTGGGAGAAGCCGGTGAAATCATGCTTTGCGGAGATGTTAGTAGTCAATGAAGGCAAAAGGTTGTGGAGCACAGCCTTGAGCCTACAAAATGAAAACGTCCCTGCCTTGGACTCCTCAAACTGCTCGTCTCTTGGCACGTACATAGGCAATGGCTTCTCCACTCGACTCTCCACGTTCATGTCTGCAAAGTGTTAAAACTCGGGGGGTCAAACATCATATTTTTTACACATAATATTACAAGAATTTAGCATCCTGATCTAAGACTCAAGAAACCAAGAAGGGCAAGCTTTACCAGTCTCGCTAGGAGGACGTCCAGTACGACACCGTCTAGGATAAGGGATCTTTTCGCCTCCAAGAATAGGGCGGGTAAGGTCGGCTCCTTTGTCAGGGTTACCAAGGTCATTATAGATATCATAATCATAGACTCTGTCACAAAGTTTCCTCTCCCCCTTTCCATCTCCCCTTAGTTCCTTTAACTCGTTTTCTCTTAGTGTTTTAAGTCCTGCTGGGGTATCATATGGTAGATATGGCTGCTCCAACAAAAAACAAACAACAATAAAAACAAAAATAGTTAATTGATTTGTAACATCAGCTAGCATAGGTTTTATTCAAGATGCACTTTTCCTTCAATGAATATGATCAAACAAACTCTTATCAGCACAAATAAGCTTCTTATATTAATCAGCACATTGCAGCAAACAAACTCTTAGCATTGAATCACCCCTAATTGATATCCATTCACACCGCCACCGACGCTATCTTATGCCAAATCTATGGCCTTGGCCCATAATTGACTTGAATACCATCACCCTCAGATCATAAATGAGCTCTTCTTTGATTTTTATTTTAATAACATAAATGGGTGGTTGAATAAAATGATAAGAAGTAAGAACAAGTAAAAGTCCACAACCAAAACCACAACCACCCAAAGAACAGGGAAACCTAAGAACTTAGCTTGGTCAGAGCAAGCTAATGAATCATTCAACTCTATGGTGCCACAAAGTGATAATAGCTTGAAGAAAGGAAAAAAAACTTAGTTTCCACCACCAAATCTTTGACAAATAAATTAACCAAAGAAGTTGGATAGCATTAAAAGTACCTGATTGGAGAAGAAAACCCTCTTGCCTTTGCCAGGAAGATCTTTCTTGGGTTGGACCCATGAGCTGCAAGGGAAGTGGACAGGTCCACAAGCAAAACCCTCAATTGTGATGGTCTCCAAGAAGAACTCCTGTTGGTGTTTGTTGGTCACCAATATTGCCCCCGGCACCCCAAAGTTCGAATCCACCACGAAATCAGCTGTGTAGTTTACCCTCTCTGATTTCAAGTTCGATTTCTTGGTCCAGTCCTTCAATGCTGCTTCACTGCTCTTCCTAGGCCCTCTTGTTCCTGCAGATAGTACAACAATTCCGATTTGTTACCGACTCTTCTGTTCGAGTTCCGTTTGAAGATGCTGATTATTCCTCTTCATTATCAATCAGTTTCAGTTTTTTTTTCTAAGGGGCAAAAAGACAGAACCTTTTGGAATCCTCTATTTTAACACCTTCCCTTCTATTTGATCTTGTTTTTTCTATCATGTGATAAATGTTTCCTACCACTGTTTAAGTTGATAATGGAGACAAAGAAAAAACACTACAATTTGATTACTTTATGATAACAACAAATGATGAAAACCAGCAGCTATCAATTGGCCTAATCCTACCTGATAGCATATTGCATGTCGAAACCCCTGGCAGAGCGGCACAACCTATGCCCAGGTGCAACCTATTGCCATTTCGGCTCGACGTCAATGTTTCGATTTTGTCACTAGTTCAATTTCCGAAGGGCATGTAGAATTTCTTTGTAGAATTTCTTTTTAAATGATTTATGATTAAAGGCCCCTTGTATATTTCAATTATCCAACTGATTCTGTCCAAATAAACATGAAATTTAGAAGAAAAAAAAACAGATGGAAAAACACCAGATTAAGCCCCTTAACACACAACTGATGGCATCTCAAAGAAAAATTGAACATAAACAAGAAGAAAAAAGAGGAGAAATGGGGACTTACTAGGATCAATTTCAGTGCTGACAAGCTCAAGAACAACATTCATGCCAATCAAATCGGCCAAAGCATCCCACTGCTTAGCAATGGTTTCCTTGAGATCCTCCTTGTTCTTGTTCCTCACTGTAACCACAGCTCTCACCTTCACCTTTGCACTTGATGAAGGAGAGTAAGAGGATGAAGATGAATAAGAAGAAGAAGATGGTGAGTTCTCCATCTCTTGCTTATGGTCTCCCCTTTTAGGAGGCTTAGTGACTTTAAAATCCTCGCTAATGGCAGCCATAACCAACCCACCACGGCCACACCTCCTACCTTGCCTCCTTTTAAGGGCGCCATTTGGGCAAAATTGGCGAGGCTGGGTGTAATTTGGGCGCAATTTTGTAATGGTGGAAGAGGGTAAAAGAAAAGAGGTTGAAGAGCCCTCCATAATTGATGCCATCATGATCAATTTGATTGCAGAAATTGGGTGCAAAATTGAATAGGGCTTGTGTGGGTTGAGAATTCCGGAAAAAGGATATTGACTAATGAATGGAGATCCTGACGCCTGAGAGATTTGGGAGGGGAAGTGTATCTGTGTGTATATATAGGAGCAAGTAGGATGATGGCCGGCTACTGGGTTTTCTTTTTTGGAAAAAATAAAGGAGGAAAAGGGCCCTGAAGCTTGAAGGCTGAAGCCTGAAGGTACGAAGGGTGCACGAAGGTCGGAAAAACGGCAGGGGAGACCTTGTGGGTCAAAACTCAAAACGAGTTTCAGAACCAAACGAGTCACACGGTGATGGTCAGATGTGGGTCTCACTGACTCCTTTCCATCTCCAAAGGCAAAAATTACTTAAAATACTCCTAACTATTAGATTGTTTTTTAATGGCGGTAAGAGTTTGGAAGGGTTATTGAAGTCCGTTGGGGTTCGGGATCGGGTGTCGTGGCTCATACGCTAATAGCCTAGTACATAAGCTGAGGGTGGTTCCATCCTAAAACCAATTGACAATAGGAGGAGCAATCCATTAGCTTATTTACTACTACATATGACTTTATCTTTCCTATTTTCCACGTGGGACGGTCTCTTCGCATGCTTTCATTCTCTTAACAAGGGTTAGGGTGTGTTTGGCGGAAGCTTTTGGAGATTTCGGAGGTTTAGAAAAAAAAATATGGAGGGGGTGGTGTTTGACGGTGTGTTATGCGGAAGCTTTTGGAGCTTCTATTAGGGATTTCAGAGCTTCTCCATGCTAATCCATTTAATGAATTTTTTGTCGATGCAAGGAGTGGTTGGGGTTGGGTCGTCCGTAGTTGGTGTCAAGACCGTGTGAGTTATAAGGTTATCACATCAGTTGATTTTCTTGAAGAAACGGGAGATTGAAGTGATCTCGAACTGTTGGAGCAAAAGGCGGATATCGAAGAGAACAATTTTTTTTTATCTCCTAGCCTCCCTCCTAGAGACATTGTCAATCACCGTTGAAGAATTTGAAGTTGTTTATACCTACCGAGTTGTCGCTCTCTACCATAATGTGAGAAAGACCTATCTCCATTGCCTTTAGCAGACCAAGCTTTAGGATCATCGCTTCCGACTCTATATATAGCATTATTTGGCCCAAGTAGAGCACCTCCGGATAGTTCCGGATAATGAAACTTGCCGAGGACATTCTATGAGAGATGTGGATTTCTTCAAAGTTCAACTTGTATGTGTCTGCAAAGAGTTTTTCCCATCTCAAGTTGCTTTTTTTTTTCTAGGCATTGTTGTGGTGTTTAGAGTTGTTCTGATGTCCATGACAATATTTTTAATTTTTTTTCCAGTTTACCCGTGTTTGTTT